>CM035624.1:32690141-37690141 GCA_020496765.1 Gossypium stocksii
CTCTCGACAACCTTCTCCACAGCACTGCATTTCCTACCCCTAGAACTTCCATTGAAAACATAAGGAACCGGCGAGACAGAGGAAGCATCTGCACTACTCTTCCCTATCCCATCTGATGAGAAGTGGTTAGCAGGTGATCCAGTTGCAACACTGACTGGCCCTCCTAAACCAACCATCCCCATCTTTCCACCCTGAATAAGACCATTAGGTGGCCCCTGATTCCCCATCCCAGTAATTCCCCCTCTATTTCCAGGACTCCCCAACTGACCACCACTTTGTAAAGGCATCTGAAATCCAAATCCTACAGCAGGTTGCCTAGGAAAAATTGGTTGTTGCTGCTGCTGCTGAGGTAACTGGTGCTGGTTTGATTTAACTCCATTAACATTCAAAGGCAAATTAGAAGCCTGGAAACCATCTTCAGAAAGCCTATTTCCCATGAAATTTGGAGTTCTACCACCTTGTTGAAACCCATCAAAGAACCCTCCATTAACATTACTATCCTTCCCGGAAAATTGGATGTCCTCTCTTACCACACCAGCCTTCATCAAGAACTCTTCCAAAGTCATCTCCCCTAATGTTTGCTGCCTTTGGGGCACATGATTAGTCCCTGCTGCAGTTCCAATCCCATCTTTCCCTATTGAATACTCCTTTGAAATATCTTTCCAAACCTCATCAACAGTCTTCTGGCTTAGCGTCCTTGGCAAAGTCAAAGACCCTTGCCTTTGTAGCGCTCCATATGCGTCCAGGCCACCACTGTAAGAAGCCATTGTTTGAGTTTCTTCAGCACTCCAAATGTTCTTCAACAACTCATCCATGTTCATAGACCCAAAATCTTTGCCTGTTCCACCCATAGTGCTTTGAAACTCATCAAAGGTTAGAGAATAGATCGATGGCTGTCTACTTAACAGAGTATTCCCACCGCCGTCAGCTGGTAGTGGTTGGTTACTTCCAAAGTTCTTCAACTTCATGTTAGCCGCCATTCAAATCTGGATAAACCAGTGTTAACAAATTTGGCCCCAAAATTAAAGATTTCTATGTTTTTTTTTCCCAAAATTTGGTACTTTCAGGTTTTCTATAAAAACCCTGTCAATCAAGATCAGAAAAACTAAAAAGAACAATCAAAACATAAACATAAAAATGGAATGTGAAAAACATAAACTTTTTCTTTGGTTAAGAAAAAAACCAACCAAATCCCAGAAACAAAAACACAATAAATACAGCAAATTAGTTTATTAATTCTCCAAAAACAACACATAGACGACAGCAGAGAGAAGTATGGTCAAGAACTAGACAAAATTTTTTAAGCAAGAGCTAGAGAGAAATAAAATAAAAGGTATTTTACCATTTCGGGACAGCGTTTAGTTTGAATTCTTCTTTCTTCTGGCAAGTTAGGGGGCTTCGAGCAAGCGCCAAGTGCGCCTTTGTCCCTTTATTTTTTAGTTAAGACATTAAATAAATAGAGAGTATTTTTTTCAGTGAGCTTGTTTTTTAACAATTTTGGTGGGCCAGCTGGAGTGGGGAAATGTGGACCAATGGGAAAGGGTTGGCTGTGGTGATGTGAGATTTGGACCGTCCACGTTGAGTGTAACGAACGGTAGTGATTGTTTGAATTTTATTGGTTTGGAAACTTTAGTGGCTTCGTTGGTTAGAACAGCGTCATAGCGCCCAATAGATAAATGCTAAAGAGAGTGAATTAGGGGCTTTTTGGTCTAAAGTATAATCTTTGTTTCACATTTATACGTTTTTCATACAACCTGACAAAAGGCCAATGATTTTGGATAATTAAATGCCAGCGGCTCAGACCTACTATTTTACTTTTGTGCGGGTTTCGTTTTGACAAAGATGCCCTTAATCATTCTTCTTTTTTGTTTAAACTACATTAAGATGACCTTATTAGTAATTTTTCTATTAATCATTGAATTATAAAAAAATTATAAAATAATTAATAATGCTATTGAAACATTTTGATCATTCGTTTAGCTGGACTGAAAAATGAGCTTAAATTTTTATCTAAATTTGACTCGAATAAAAATATTAAAATTTAAACTCGGCCTATTCGTACTAATTTTTTTAATTTAAAAAATATAATACACTAAATGTACTAAAAAATATTAAAATAAATGTTTCCTAACAAATCGAATATAAATTTAAAAAGTCTTTATATTTAAATAACACTAAAATAAATGTAATTTAACAAGTAAATACCTCTAAAATAGTAGTAAAATTAACAATAAAACAAGTGTTATATAATATTCAAATATTAAGAATAAAATAATAGTAGCATAATAGTGAAATTATAGTAAAACAGTGGCAAAAAGTGAGAAAACAACGGCAAAACATGGAAAAATAGTAAAGATTTTTTTATTACAGATTTGCGTTGGGTTTGGCCTGAGCCGAAAAACTTTACCTGATGCCCAATCGATTTTCTAAATGGATCTTAATTTTTACCCAAATCTATTTTTTAAACCTATATTTTTTAAATCATCTTATTTTTTGGACAAATCTTTAAACCGGATAAGTGAACCCCTGGACAATTTTACGTGGGACATTATTTTTTTTGTTTAAATTTATGGTATTCCCAAGTCATATTAGACTTTAGACAAATTCCTATCGGGCTAAGAGTGTGAAAGGTAAATCCTTTCTAGCAAATGTGTTTCTCAAAATTTAAATGTGTTTTCTCATAACTTCAACTAATAACTTGTTAGTGACCACGTCGCACATTTATTCAACATTACATAAAATTAAAATTTAATTTGAACTTAAATTATAAATAAAAATCAGTTTCATATTTAAAAAAAAATTAAAGATCATTTCAAAACAAAATAAAAAAATATAACAGAATTCTAAAAATTTGTGAAAAATCAATTTATTTTTAAATTATAAAAAATGTTCTTATATTATAATTATGCGAAAATTTTAGAAATTCTAAAACTAAGTAAAAATTCCTAAAACTAGGAAATAAATTTAGTAATATCTTTGTATAAGTCAATATCCTTTTTTAGGAGGCAAGTGTCTTCCATATCTATTTCAAGATCCTTAAAAAGATGAATTTTTTTAGATGCATGGTCGTGATTTTAATAATGTCATTTTTAGGATTCGAATATAAATTCTCTTCTTGAGAATACATTACTTATTACTATTACACTCAATACTTATTAGTATTAGATTATTTTAAGCATGTTACAACAAATTACTTAAAGGCATAACGATTTTTTTGGCTTTCCAATTTTATTAAAAAAAAAAAAGTTATTTTAGCATTCCATTTAATTTTCTATCTCTTTTAACCTTTAAACGTTGCTGACATACGCGTGAATTGCTCATGGATGCTACATCAGCCATTAATTAATTTTTAAAAATTTTAAAAATATATTTATTTTTAAAAATTCTAGATCAAAAATCAAATTATATTTTTAATTTAAAAATTAATTAATTGTTGACGTAGCATTCATGTGCAATTCACATGTATGCCACGTCGGTAAAATTAACAAATATTAACTTTTTTATTTATTTTAAAGTGATTTGACACACAATACAAATTCAATGGTTAAAATAAACGAAAAATTAAATGAATGACTATTTTTTTTTTTTTTTTTGCAAAGTTTGAGCGAAAAAAATCATAATGCCTTATATGATATTAGTGTTTTGCCACATAATGAAGTGGGAAATGCAAAACCGGTAAATATAATTATTTTATATTTAAATGAATTATAATTATATGATATGAATATAATATGACAAAATTTATTGAAATATATATGTTAAATTTTGTTTATATAATATATAATATTAAAAAAATAATATAGAAAGCTTGAAAAAGAAAAGTGACATAAAAATTCAAAAACGATTGTTGACGTACTTAATTTTTTATCTTACGATTTTTTTGGTTATCAGAACACTCAATTCTCAAAAATGAAAAGCGTAAGAGTAAAATAAAAAGAAAAGAAATTATGCAAAAAACAACAACAAATAAAATAGAGAATTTACAAAAATACGTGAGTAACCTAGATGTGGATTTGTTCAGATTTATTTTAATTTACTTTTTACAATTTTATAATTTTAATATTTTTTACATTTTTTATAATTTAAAAATAATAATTAAAAAAAAACAGTACTTAAACTTTTAGATTCTTTTTGGAATTTTAGGAATTTTAAGTTGTATGATTCTTTTAGTTGTTTTGCATAATTATAATTTTTAAAAATAATCTTAGAATTTCATGAATGGATTATGATTTTTTTTTTTTTAGATTTTCTAAAACAATCATATTGTAAGATTTTTATTTTTTATTTTTGTATTTTTTGGCATAATTGCTAATTTTTTTATAAGGTTTAATATAATGAAAAGTCTCTATAAAATAATATAAAAATCATTTTGAAATCCCAATCGAAAACAACATTCACTTCAACTTTTTAATTGAAAATAAGCAGTTGTTTAAACTCTTGAATTGTTCACTTCCGTGAAAGGCCCTATTATCGTCAACTTTGTGCTGACGTGACATATAGATAATGTGGTAGTTGATGTAACATTTAAAGTTGGAAATTGATCAGTGGTAGCTAACATGGAAGGCAATGTGGCAAATTGACTACATGATATATCATATCCTTTTAAGTTATTTATTTTTTGATTACATACCTAGAATGAACCTTGACATATAAATGTTTAAATTCAAATGTACAGGATGTCCTTATGTTCAAATTCATTATGGGCATTGTTGACGTCTTTTTTTCATGTCCCTTTGAGAGGAATATTGGGGGTATTTATACATACTACTATTGTTACTATTACAACTCATAAGTAGGCCCACCATTTTGTCTTGGCCTTGGGCCTCTGGTGCTGACATTCTCTGCCTCTGGTGTTGACATTCTCTGCACGCCCTCTAGCTTGTTGGACATGTACCTGCATAACACGTGGTCCTTTTCTTATCCTAGGGCTAACATCCTTAACAAGCTCTATACCCGTTGTTCACGAGTTCAGATTATTTGTAGGCCTTGCCATCCTTCTTGCGAACACCTTTCACAACCTTATCTTGCAATGTGTGCCCGCGAACTCTTCTTGCGAGCTTTCTTGGCGAGTAAGCCTCTTCCGAGTTGGGTCCATTTGGGTCAAAAGTCGAAGACCCAAATCCTTTTAGGACATTTAGGCTGGTAGTTATAGATATAAATAACAAACCAGTCACCTTTTAATGGGCCTGAGGGGCGTTACAAAATGGCAGGCCTTAGGTCCATCATGGCAGATTTGGGTGCAACTTGTTGGACACACTCTTGTCACGTGTGAGGCCGAGTGTTAGGTGCGTGCATCTGACCGTCGAGAGATGAATCATTTTCTGCTTGTTCGCATCTGGGCCGTTGGTTCTCTTTAGGCATCTAACCATTTAGAGATGAAACATTTTTTGTAACACCCCAAACTCGACCCAGACGTTATGGCCGTATCTGGCGATGTCACATTGAAGTGTATTTTGAAATCGTGACTCTATTCAGTTTCGTTGCGAAAGCTTTTTTTTAGTTTAGTAAGACATTAAAACTCATTTAGTCCGATTACTTATAAAAGAATAGGTTCTTTTCAAAACCTGTTTATTGTGTAAGCTTCACTTTTAAACTCATGTATTGTGTTACCCTGAGGTTTTTTAAAAAAAAACAGACATCTTTCATAAAATCACGCCCTAAAACTACCAAGTTCAAAGATAGATAAGCAACCCCAAATTTGACAAAAGAACGGGGCATAGGAGATAGAGGCGGAGTCTTGACTGTAGTTAATGGGAGGACTAAGAGATAAGCAACCCCAAATTAAGTTTAAGAATTTAGCAATGGCCTTATTACAAACCCAGAATAAACTGATAATTAAAGTGAATTTAATATTTAATGCAACTTGAATGGAAAGTGTGTGGTTGTGTCCAAGTCTCCCGCAACACCGAATCGTCTAGACCTCAGGATTACCTACACAGTAAGTAGATGGGTGAGTTTATGAAAACTCAGTGTGAACCCCAGAAATATTAGTATCACAGTATTAGTCTGGGCCTTAGCCCATTACAGTATCAGATCATAATTAGTGGGTTTAAGCCCAGTACAGTAACAGTACAACATGCATTCAAGAAAATCCTACCCAACCATCCTCTACACTCCATCTTCGTCCAACCCATCACTCCATATGGGGATATAATCGACCCACCCACCCCTACACTCCATAGTGTAGCACCCATGCGGCACTATCGATAATATGCAGCAGTGTTGCCAGTGTAATATCCTGAAAATTTCTATCCTTGATATAGTAAAATAAAGAAATAAAGAAATAAAAAGAGAAATTTTGGGCTATATCAACAAAATCTATGTAGGAAGTGATTATGATGTATTAATCCAAGAAAGGACTAAATCGTAAAAGTGAAAAAAGTTTTGTGGCCCAAGAGTAAATACTTAAAATTTGAGGGGTTAAAGTGTAAATATGGAAAAATTGAAGGACCAATAGTGAAAATATTTTAAGGATGGAATAATCTAGAAACTAAGGAAAATGGATGAATTAGGACCAAATTGAATAGGAGAAAGAATTATGAGGGACTAAATCGTAATTTTACCAAATTAAGTAATGACTCAAGAATGGAATTTTAAAAGATCATGAAGGGCAAAATGGTCAATTAGAAGGAGAGAGAAATCTAGAAGGTAATGATGGTGTGATGATATTTTATAATTATTTAATAAGATAAATATTACTTTATTAATATTTTAATAAGATATTTTATTATTTTATTATTTTATTTAGTATATATATATATGTGTGTGTGTGTGGAAAAGAAAGGAACAACATACCATCCACCTTCCATGCACCCTACGTATGAAGAAAAAAAAAAGGAAGAAAGAAACTTTCATTTCTTTACAATTTGGTCCTTCCACCAAAAATTCACCATTTTCACCTAGAAATCAAAAGAATTTCCATAGCTACCGAAGGAGAAAAATGTTAAGGAGGCCATGAGGAGTTAGAATATCAAGTTGGATTCAAGAAATAGAAGCTGGAGGAGAGAGAAAGTGAAGTTAAAGTTTGGAAACAATAAAACAAGGTAAGAACATCAAGATTTCCATGTATTTTTAAGTTTAATATTATTGAAAAAGCATGTAAATGATGTTAATGTAGAGTTTCCTTATATATGATTCTATGTTCTTGATATGGTAGTGAAGAGAAAATAAGATAAAGTGATGGGAAATGGTGTAGAGAAAGAAAATAAGGGTGATATAAACTTAATAATTAATATCTTGCACTAAAATAGTTTTAGACAGCAGCAGTAAGCTAAATTTGAAAAATCACCAAAAATGGTAGAAACTGAATTAGAAGTTGAGTAAGATATTGAATTAAAGCTTGTTGAGTCTATTTTCATATAAAAGAAACAGAACAAGTAAATGAATTCTGTATTCTGAGATATTTATATTTTTGTAAGACTGGTTCAGAATGATTTTGGGATCCTCTGTTTTGATTTTGGAAACTCACCAAAAATTGTATAAAAATAATTAGGGACTTAAATTTATGTGTTTGAAATCCTTAATGAGCCTATTTTCAAGAGAAATAATCGGGAACATCATCCGAGTCCCGTACGAGGAGATAATTAAATTTTAATGAAGAAAGTTCGGAACAGTTATACAGCAGAATAGGGGTAACTTTAAAGAATAAACTGTACTTATTGGCTAAACCAAAAATTCTGAAAATTTTATGGTAAGAAGATATGTGATTCTAGTTTCAGGGAAAATTAACGGATCTTAATTTGGATTTCTGTAACTCAAGATATAAATAATTTAGTGACTATGATGCAGGTGGACAGCTTGAATGTTCACATATAAGTAAATAGTGAAATTATTGATAATGTTACTTATAAGCATAATATATAAATTAAGGATGTGGAATGGAGAGGAGGAGGAGGAAAATATGTATGAATATTCAGTTAGCATGGCTAATTTGTATGTTTTAGGCTCAGGGACTAAATTGAATAAAAGTAAAACTTTATGGATAATTTTGTAAAAATGTTAGAAATGATTAAATTACATGAAATGAATTATTATATTATTTAAATTGAAAATTTTAAATGAAAATTGCTAATTTAGTTCGAGATCGAGGGAAAACATGTTTTAAGGATTAAATTGAAAAGTGTTGAAATTATGGAAAATTTTGATATTTTATAGAATTTATCGGCTCTCATTAATATGTATAATGACAACGGCTGGAAATAAGGATTAAATTGCAAGAATTTATTTTTCTGAGCCTAAGGGTAAAATCGTCATTAATTAAAAGTTTGGGGGCCAAATGGTAATTTTGCCTAGAGCATTAATTGAATGTATTAGAATATGGAATGAATGAAAACAATGGTCAAATTTATTTATAAAGATCCCAACGACTCAAATGCGAGACTCGAACGTGAAAAAGAAAAGATATCGGATTAATAAATTTATAAACACGAACAAGCAACGAGGTAAGTTCGTGTAACTTGAATTGTATTTTTAAACACTTGAGATATGTGGTTATGTGATGAAATATGATTTGAATGATCAATTCATAATAATTGATGAAATATTGATAATACTCGATATAAAAAGAAAGTAAATCCCGGTTGAATGGAATGGATTTCGATGGATCATTGGAAAAGGAATTGACGGTAAAAAGGATCTAGCCCGGACGGGTGATCCTATCCTGATGTAGCCCTCCCGAAGAATACAAGAAAAAGGATTAAGCCCGAAAGGGTAATCCTAATATCAGCCCTCCCGAAGAATATATGGGGAATGAGGTTCGCGGGAGTGTGCTGGTGGCTCTCCCGAAGAATATATGTGTATAGGCCCTTCCGAAGAATATATGGGAGCTGAGGTTCACGGAAGTGTGCCAAGAATTGAGGTTCGCGGGAGAGTGAGGTTCGCGGGAGTGTGCTCACTGAAATGTAATGTGTAAGACCATGGTTGAAAGATACCATGGCAACAAATTGAGAAAATGAATAAGACCATGGTTGAAAGATACCATGGCAATGAATAAGACCATAGTTGAAAGATACCATGGCAACACATGCATATGAATTGACGGACCTGGAATTGTACACTAAAAGTGTACTCCTGTATGAATTGACGGTTAATGAGATTGTACACCAGGAGTGTACTATTGGATATCCATCGAAATTCCGAGAAATTCAACAGGATAAATATAAAAGATGGTAAACACATAGCTAAAAAGGGTAAATGTGAATTGATGGATTACGGATTTGCATATTTTAAGTATACTATATGATTTTAACTATCGATATTCCGATAAATTCAGTAGATAAGAATCCTGACCAGAAAAGAAAATATGTATATAAAAAGATTTGTACATATATTCCTGAAGTACATGAAAAAAAATGAAAAAAAAATG
Source organism: Gossypium stocksii (assembly GCA_020496765.1). Taxonomy (NCBI): domain Eukaryota; kingdom Viridiplantae; phylum Streptophyta; class Magnoliopsida; order Malvales; family Malvaceae; genus Gossypium; species Gossypium stocksii. Next base: position 32,699,506 of record CM035624.1, read on the forward strand.
AGAAATGACAATGGTACTAAATATATGGAAATATAAGATGATGATATTTGTACATGGAATTTATTGATGAATATATGCATCCATGATTTTAGATTCGTATACTTTAATAATATTAATTGTATGACGATGAAATTTCGAATGACTTAATGAATAAAGCCCTGACATGGAAATAATTTGAGCACGAAACAATAATCACGAAATTGAACTTGAAATACACGAAAACGATATTTATTCGATATTTTAAAAATATGACATGGAAAATACATGTATATGAAATTTACCTGATAATTATGCATGTTCAAGATTATGAATTGTCCCAGAATAAATATATACAAAATTCATGAAAACAATGATACATGAAATTTTGGTATAATGAATGATTTATGTTTTGAAGAAATGGCAAGAGAATAATATGTATCATATTATATGAATATGTGGCTATCTTTAATATGCTGATACATGGAAATTGGGTAAGCCGTAATAAGTAATAATCTCAAGTATGATATGTTGATACAATGAGTTTATCGATTCTAAAATTATATGAAGTATATTCAAGTATACTAATGATTGTTGTTGTTGACGCTTAGACAAGTGCCAAGCTATTGGTTAAATGGTAATATGTTTATTATCTGATACGTCGAAAGGGTAAATGATCAAATGAAAATATACATGTGTTTATAAAAGAGTGGTAAAATTTAAGTTGTACAATTTCTTATAAAATGAGTTATCATGTGATAAAAAAAAGTTCTATAAACTCCGGTAATACCTCGCAACCCTATTCCAATGATGGATATGGGTTGGGGTGTTACAGCCAGAATATTAGGTTGCAAGCCATCAGAATAATGCAGCGAAGCTACTAGAATAGAACACTTCCTCCAAATTCATATACCCAACCCCCATGCTATGCAACATAATCAATGTCATGTTACATCATAATGCAGAGTATAAACACATATATAATATCTCATAGCATGCATAATCATCCAATCAACATACAGGGTCAAAACGAACATTTTACCCATGAGGGGTATTTTGGTCAATTTGCCCCTTAGGGGCATTTTAGTTATTTATCAGTATGGGCCTAAGTACTTTAAGGCCCATCAGCAAACTCACAATCGTCTAACGACACATGCACAGCGCAGAAATTTATTTATGGCTTAGGGCCTATTAAGCAAGCGCATGTGAGCCCACACTATCGTGTGGCCCACTTAGCCCGGGATTGACCTAAGCCAAGCATGTAACAAACTGAAACAACAATACCTATCCATAGTGGATTTTTACTCCCCTTCGGCCCATTACGGTCCAAAACCAGTGAGATCATGAAAGGTGATTGTTTTGCGATTTAGGCCCACAATCCGTGGGCTCAGTCGATCACATGTGCGTTTACACGCTCATGTGACCACAAGCCCATCTTTTGACTTATCACCTTTTTGGCATTTCGGCAATTTGCCTTGGCAGTTTAATAGTGTGAAAAACACACGCGAGATTAATCCACACGTGACCAACTTATAATCCAATAAATACTTTTGTCAGCCAATCACCATTTAGGGTTAATCATTTCCAACACTTAACCAAATGCAAATCTTCTCACCTTGTGCACACGAAAGTTCTTGAATCTCCCAAATCTATTGACTACAATTGATAACACTTCTTGATCGAATATCTGAAACAATATACATCCTATTAGGCACAATCGTCTATGAGAACATGACTTAAAATCTCAATACCTATCTAAAGAGCATTCGACTAACTACACTTACCCACAATTCGATCGATAGACCACTAGCAATGAGGAGAGAACTCGACCCAAGCCTCTACCAAGGGATTCACCCTTAGCAAGATTCGGCAGAAACAAGATTGTTAGAAAATACTCCCATAATCGGCCCTTAAAAGAAAGAATAGAGAAACTAATCTTAATAATATGGCCAAAGAAGTTTGGCGAAAACTGAATAATAATAACAAGGTAGCAACATAACTTTACCGTTTAACCAAAAGAGCTTCGGGAATAATCAATTAAGAAGTTTAGCTAGCACAAAAGAGCAAAGAGGTTTGAGAGGGGAAGAGTAAGAGAATATTCGGCTTTTGAATAGCCAAAAGAAAAGAGAAGGTGCTTGAGAAAAACAAGAAAAGAAAGAAAAGATTCGGCTATAACAAGAATCAACAGAACAGAAAGGCGAGGAAACTAAGAAGAAGAGAGTCTCTAGATTCGGCTAAAAGAAGAAGGGCTACAAAGTGCGCGAGAGGTCACTTTTAGTTACAACTTTGGCAAAACAAGATTTGAGAGCAAAACCAAACGAGAAAATGACCAACAAAGACCTCGGTCAAACGAAAAAAGTGAGAGAGAGAACCAAAACTGAGAGAAGTAAAAAGAAAACAAAAAGGAGTAAAACCAACATCACACATTCGACAATCCTCCCCTAACACCTCGAAAACCGAATGGCCTAGAAGAGTCCTCCAACGGTACCACTATTGCCCCCACTCCCTTATCCCTTGATTTTCTCCTTATTTTCCTCCTCATGATCGATTCAAACCCTTTCAAAATTTCCCAACAACTGGCCACAACAACTCTCCACCAAGATCGATTTAACTATCCTCTCAAAGAAGTTTCGGTCAACTTCAAACACCTTCCCCACGAGCAGTAAAATAACAGTCTCTTGCACATAGAACAGCTCAAACTCAAGACCTCCAAGCACCCACCATACGCTATTTGCCACATGACTATCACACCTTCCATGTCTTGCAGTACACATATTTATTTAAAAGGTCTAAGATCAGCAAGCAAGGGTTCTCTGAAGCCAAAAAAACAAAAGTTTTTACTCAAGCCTAGGTTTGATCCCAAAACCCTCTAAACATACCAAAACACTCCTAACTCCCTAAACCAACACACCAAACACACAATTAAGACAAAATAAATAGAATTAAAGAATTCCAGATTTTAGGGCATTACATTTTTTACCTGTTCGCATCTGGGTCATTAGTTCCCTTTGGCCATATGAACCGTCCGGGGAAATTCTCTTTAAAAAGAGGGCTTTTAAGGGTCTAGGTTCTTCAATGTTTGGCATTTTCAGTAAGTTAGAATTAATGTAATTTTCACGAATTCTTCTTTTTTTTAGTTTCTATTTCTATTTTCACGTTATTTAAACCATGCCAAAGTTAAAAGGAGCCCTTAATTAGATCATCTCGATCCGGCCATCTCGACCTACTCCAATTATCATGACAAAGAAGCCTTACATTTTTACTACCACGTCGGAGGAAATGGAACGGGTTTTGGTCGTGCGGGGAATAAAGTACCCCCACTTTGCCTATGAATTTTCTATCCCTAGAGGATCGCAAAGTATGCGAGATAACAGATGATTGCTTCCTATTGTCGCTGCATGCCTTAGAGACTGGGTTCCATCTGCCCCTGCACCATTTCTTTTACAGCGGTGCCGATACTTGTTGTTTTCTAACACCTATACTAGTTGAAGGGTAGCGACGTGGGGGAATCTGCTGGATTCTATTATTTTTCTCATAGCAGAAAAGTTCAAACAATTATTAAGAATTATTGTAAAAACCTACGCCTAAAACAAGGGAAATACATTCGAGTCCCCAATATTCTTTCTAAGGACTTCAGGTTCCTTATCAGATGGTCTTCTCTTAGCGATGACATGCACACATTTCAGAGAAGCTTCCCTATAGCTGAATCTATCGCGCAGTTTCAAAGGCTTCGTATTGGTTACTTGCTAGCCTTAAAGACTATTCTCACTGCAATGAATGTTTTCAAATTCTATTTAGAGGATCTTAGCCCTAATGGGTAGAGGACAGACGATAATGACGTGGTCACTCGGTTAGCTGGTGGGCTACCTGCGAAGGTTATTTAACCTCACGGCTCCTATGATCAGTTGGGTTGGATACTATCAGGTCACGAGAAAGAGCATGTGAACTTCTTTTATCATTTTTGCATGATGAAGCTCCATCTTTTTTCTCTTCCTGAATTCATTTAAGAGGAGGAAGGTAGGAGAAGTGCTAACTTTTCAATTACTCCTACTGACTATAGGGTTATTGCTGGTGTAAGGCGTAATCTGGGTTGTGATGATAATTTGAGTGAAATTGATAGGCTCTTGTGCAAGCTCAATGAAGCCATGGACATTGATGTTTTGTTAAGTAGTGGTTGCAAAAAGCATAAGACTTTTATGGGGGCTGTGGGCGTCAACCTTTCCAGTGAGGAAGAAGAGAGCAGTACCTAGTTAGAGCATTGCCAAAAGGGAAGACCAGACCCTGTTGGTCTTGTTGCTATGGTCACCCAAGCTCATTCTCCCCCTGTGACGAGCTTACCAATCACGATTGATGAAGATACTCCCCCTCTTGTTGCTCAAAGTTCTCTTGCCCCTACTGCTGAAGAAGTGCTTGTTGAGATGGTTAGGTGTCCCTTTTTGTGGCGTAGAGACTTAGATGCACAGAGATTTTATTCGTCTATATGTTTTCTGTTATCCAAAGTTAGCACCGTCAAGTTGGCATACGCAAAGGCTCGCCATAAGGAGCTTGCAGAGACCAATGTTGAGTTGGATAGGGTGCGTGAACTGTATCACAAGATGAAAGAAGAGAATGAAATAATAAACGAGAAATAGGGGGAACCGTCATTTTGCATACTTAGTGCGATCCTCCAGGAATAGAAAATTCATAGGCGTAGTGGGGGAGCTTTATTCCCCGCATGGTCAAAGCCCGCTCTATTTCCTCTGACGTGGTGATAGAAACATAAGGCTTCTCTGTCACGATAATTGGAATCGATCAAGATGGTCAGATTGAGATGATCTGATTAAGGGCTCCTCTGATCTTCAACATGGTTCGAATAAAAGGAAAACATAAATAGAAACTAAAAAAGTAGGAATAATTTATGAGCTGTTTTACACTTAAAGCTTTTTCTCAAAATTATAAGTTGGGAATATGCACTGATGATCTATTTTTTACTTAAAGATTTTTTTTTGAAATTATAAGCTTCGAATATGAATTTGAGAGCTATTTTACACTTAAAGCTTTTTCTGGGAATATGAACTTGTGATCTATTTTCAACTTATATTGCGGTTGGGAACTTTGCTCTCGATATTACAGCTACGAGCTTAACTGTTTTGGAGGTTTTAGTGCTTCGCCTGTGAGCCTTAATTTTACAGTTGGGAGCTTTGCTCTCGCTAACTATTTTGGAGGCTGCATCTCTTCGCCTGCGAGCCTTGATCTTACAACTGGGAGCTTTGCTCTTGCTAACTATTTTGGAGGTTGCGGCTCTTTGCCTACGAGCCTTGGTCTTCCAGTTGGGAGCTTTGCTCTCGCTAACTGTTTTGGAGGCTGCAGCTCTTTGCCTATGAGCCTTGATATTATAGTTGGAAGCTTTGCTCTCACTAATTGTTTTGAAAGTTGCGGCTCTTCACCTACAAGTTTTGGTATGACAGGTGATAGCATCATTAGAATAAAATTTTATTCATAAATTAGGGAATCATACATTGTACTTTTTTAGGTGCTGGGCATTCTAGGTTCATGGTACCATCGTGCCCTCCATCATTGCTAATCTATATGCTCCATAACCAATTTTTCTGTCACTTTGTACGGCCCTTCCTAGTTAGGAGCCATTTTTTTGCGTTGGGAAGTAGGCAGACTAGCCTCGGTGTTTCTCAATACAAGGTCGCCTACTTGAAATTGTTTTTCTCTAACATTGAAATTATAGTAGTGAGCTACTTGTTGGGTGTGAACTGTATTCCTTACTTCAGCCGTTTCCTTGAGTTCATTGATTAGATCCAGGTTGAATCTCAAGGCCTCTTGGTTAGTTTCCTTGTTGAAGTGTTGCATTCTATCCATTCTTAAACTGGTCTATGTAGGGATGAAGATTTCTGTGCCATAAACGAGAGCAAGTCATTTTCCTTGTTACGGTGTGAGGTGTAGTTCGCAGTACCCATATGATTTACGATAATTCCTCCAGCCAAGCCCGTTTAAGTTTGCCTACTTTTTTCTTGAGAACTATTAGGATTTTTTTGTTTATGGCTTTTGTCTGCCCATCAGTCTGTCACCTTTTTATCGAACTTTGGGCTAAGGTTACTTAGAGGTTTGTGCAAAACTGCTTGAATTTCCCTTAAAACTACATGCCATTGTCCGTGACGATTATGTGGCATATTTCGAACCTATAGACAATCGACTTCCATAAAAAAGACTCCATTTATTTTTTTTGTAATGTCGCCAAGGCTTCTGTAATAGCCCGAATTAGGGCCTAAACGAAACAATGGTTTCGGAACCATAAATCCAAAGCTAAAATATTTATTTTATGATTGTTTTAAGGTCTATGGTGTGATTGAATGCATGTTTGAAAATTTCATTAAGAAATTTTAGCAATAGAGTGTCTAATTTGAATATTAGGACTAAATTGCAAAGGTTGCAAAATAAGTGTTTTAGAAGCTTTTAGTGCTTAATTGAAATGCATTTTTAAATTAGAAGTCCTTATTTATTAATTAGACCATTATATGTCATGATGGACAAAAATGGACATGGAAGGGTAAAATTTTAAAGAAAGGCCTTAAGGGCATTTTGGTTATTTAGTTAATAAAAGAATAAAAAGGGAAAAATCACGTGAAAATTGGTGTCCTTTCCTTGGCTGAAATTCTCAAGGGAATCCATAGCTATGGTTTGGCCAACTTTCAAGCTTGATAGTAAGTGCATCCTAGCCCCGTTTTTAATGCTCTTTACATTTTTGAAGTCGTTATCTCCCGATTTACCTATTTCTACCATTAATTTGAGCTAGGGTTCATGTTTAAAAATTTAATCATGTATGACATGCATGTATTTTGATGTCTAACGGTAAAAAATGAATGTTAGTGGTGTAATAAACGACTTTTACTAAGTGATTTTTGGTGAAAATGTCCAAAATGACCTATTTCTAAAAGTTGTAAAATAGGTGGTAAAAATCTGATTTGAAAGAAAATGTGGGCTGTTATAAGCATGAGATAGGTTCGGCTAGGCTTAGGTTTTGAGAAAAATGAATACATTTCATTTTACGAGTCTAAGGACTAAAGTGTAAATACATGAAAAGTTAGGGGTAAAAATGTAAATTTTCCTTAATATGATTTTTGGGGTCAAATTGAATAATGTGAGTAATAAACAAGCTAAATGTGTCATTATAGATCAAGAAAGACGAGGAATTGACTTAGAATAAGGAAAGGGCAAAGTTGTGGACTAAATTGCAAAAATTGCTATTTTTGTACCGGGGTAAATTTGTATGTAAATAATACATCGATGATTTATTTTTATATTTATATATTGTATGAATTGTATAAATGATCTAACGAATGTATTTGACAAAGTTCAATAAGTACTTAATTGAGAAATTTGCCATTTCATGGTAAAAGAAGAATTTCTTTTTGGGCATCAAATCTCAAAAAATAGGGTTGGAAGTAGACAAAGAAAAAATTGAAGTCATCAAGAACCTTCCTGTCCCTATGATGGTTCAACGGGTAAGAAATTTTTGGGTCATGTCAATTTCTATGGACAATTTATTAAAGACTTTGCTCACATCTCAAAACTATTAAATCAATTTCTTAAGAAGGAAACATCGTTCATATTTGATCAAGAGTGCATCCAAGCTTTTGAGGTAATAGAAGAAAAATTAATCTCCACACCTATTATTATTATTAATCCTGATTGGTCAGAAAATTTCATTATAATGTAAGATGCTAGTGATTATGCTGTAGGAGCGATTTTGGAGCAGAAAAGGAACAGAACATTTTGTGCTATTCACCATGCAAGTAAGACATAAAATTCAGCACAGTGTAATTACACTACTATTGAAAAAGAAATTCTTACCATTATGTTCACATGTGAAAATTTTCACCCTTATTTAATGGAAAATAGAGTATATGTCTCCACGGATCACTCTTCATTAAAGTATGTTATGAAAAAGAAAGAAACAAAAGCTAGATTAATAAAGTAGATTTTATTGCTTCAAGAACTTGATCTCTGGATAATAGATAAAAAATGAATGAAAAATAAAATTGTGGATCATATTTCCAAAATAGAAAATGAAACTAAAGTGGAAAATTATGAGGAGATAAAAGAAATCTTCATCGATGAGTAGTTATTTAAGGTAGAGATGCATCAGGAAGGGTATAAGGATAACAAGACACCATGGTACGTTGTGTAATAGCCCGATACAGGGCCTAAATGGAATAGTGGTAACGAAACCACAAATTAGAGGTAAAAATATTTATTCTGATTGAGTTTTAAAATTTATTTTGTGTTTGCAATATTTTGTGAAATTTTCGTTACAAAATTTTATTGTTTGTGTGTCCAATTTGATAAATTGGACTAAATTGCAAAAGTAGTAAAATATGCATTCTAAAAGGTAAAGGTGTTTAATTGAAATGTGTTTTATTTATATTTTTATGGTTTACATTTATATGAAATTATTTTGTAAAAATTTCGTATGAAAATTTCGGCGTTTGGGCACTCAATTTAGTCAAAAAGACTAAATTGTAAAAAGTGCAAAAGTTGAGTTCTACATGGTAGAGGTGTCCAATTGTTATGAAATTTTAAATTGGAGGTCCTTGAATGGTAATTAGACCATTGGTTAATTTATTGGACAAATGGACATGAAATGGGTGAAAAAGAATATTTTTAAGTTAGGGGCATTTCGGTCATTTATTGATTAAATGAATTAAAAATCAAATTAAAAGCCATTTTTTGCTCATCTTCTTCCTCAAGGCCGAATATAGGATGGAGAAACCATGGCTAGGGATTTTCAAGCTTCCAAGCTCGATTGTAAGTCCGTTCTACCCCCGTTTTTAATGATTTTTACATTTTTGAAATCCCGATAACATGATTTCTCTATTTCTACCATTTATTTGAGCTAGAGTTTGACTTCAAAAATTGACCCATGTTGAATAATTGTGTATTTTGATGAATTATGGTAGATTATGCATGTTTATGGTTAGAGAAACGGTTTTTGCCGAGTAATTTTCGATGAAAATGTGTGAAAGGACTAAATCGTAAACGTTATAAAATTGGTCATAAGTGTGACTTTTAATGAGAATTGTGGGCTTCCATATTTATGAAATGGTTCAGTTAGGCCTAAAATGCAAAAAAAATTGAATAAAATTATCTTACGAGCCTAGGGGCAAAATCATAATTTTGACAAAGTTTAGGGGAAAAAATGTAAATTTTTCCAAAATGTAAATTTGAGTTGTATATGGAATAAATGAGTGAAATGTGTTATTATAGATCAAGAAAGAGGTGGAATCGACTCGAATCGGGGAAAAGAAAAAGTTGTAGACTAGATTGCAAATTTATGATCCTTTAGATTGAGGTAAGTTTATATGTAAATAATGTATTGTTTTTATTATGTTATGATATTTTATTGTGTGACATGTGAAATAAGTTTTAGTATTGTACAACTAATGGATATAAACTGTGAATTGTGGTTGATGAATTAGGATTAAATGAGGAAATCTCAGTTGAACCCTCCGAATGGAAAAACGTGGTGCTAAGTGGATATACCACGGTTATACGTGTAACGTCGTGCTAAGTGGATATGCCACGGTTACACATGTTGATTTATTAACATGGTGCTAAGTGGATATGCCACGATTATACATATAACGTGGTGCTAAGTGGATATGCCATGGTTATACATGTTGATTCAAAAAGTGGTGCTAAGTGCGTATGCCACGAATACATATGTTAACTCAATAATGTGGTGCCATGTGCGTATACCACGAAGTTGGGTATCAATTACAGAAGGTGGAGTTATGTACTAAAACCACCGGATATTGTTACATTCCGAAGTGTTCAACGAGAGAAACAAGTTTGTTAAAAGGAAATTTATGCGAAAAATGTGGAAATAAGTACTGTGATATGAATATATGGGTTTTTAACTATGATTTAGTTGAGTGATTGAATTTTGATAAGATAAATATGGATAAGTGTTATTTTGAAGTTGATAATAAGGAATTTTAGTGAAAGAGGTAAAATTTGGGATAAACAGCTTAAAACAGCAGCAGAGAAGTGACTTTGAAAAATCACCAAAAATGGTAGGAATTAAATTTGAGGTTGAATGAGATATGGAATTAAAGCTTATTGAGTCTATTTTAATATAAAAAAATAGATCAAGCAAAGGAATTCTGTATTTTGAGATTTTATATTTTTGTGAGACTGGTTTGGAACTGGTACAAGGTTTGGAACTCTTCGAGCTCTTGTGAGTGATGAAAGATCTCACTTCTGCAGTAAATAATTTAAACAACCTTGGCTAAATATATTTCCAAGGTTTGGAACTGGTCAGTAGTCAAATTCTTGAGGAAAAATATATTTCCAAGGCTTGGAACTCTTCGAGCTCTTGTGAGTGATGAAGGATCTCACTTTTGCAGTAAATAATTTGAAACAACCTTGGCTAAATACAGTGTAAGGCATCAAATAATGACATAATACCATCCCCAAGCTAATGGACAAGTAGAGCTGTCCAATTGAGAAGTCAAACAAATATTGGAAAAAATAGTCAATCTGAACATAAAAGATTGGACATTCAGATTGGATGACGCATTATAGGCATACAGAACAACATATAAAACCCCTTTAGGTATGTCCCCTTACAAGCTTGTATATGGAAATAATTGTCATTTTCCAATTGAATTAGAAAAGAAAGCGTATTGGGAAAGAAAATAATTGAACTTAGGCTTTAAGTTAGCTAAGAAAGAGAGATTATTTCAGCTGTAAGCATTAGAAAAGTTACTGCTTGTGGCCTATAAAAATGCAAAGCTATATAAAGAAATGAGTAAATTCTGGCATAATGCAAGGATAAAGAAGCAAGGTTTCTTATTGGGGCAGAAGGTTCTCTTGTTCAACTCAAGATTAAAATTATTTTCCAGCAAATGAAAATCAAGATGGACAAGACTGTACATTATAAATCAAGTTTCACCCCATGGTGCGATAAAGATCATTGGAAATGGGGGACAACGTTTTCATATCAACAGTCAAAGGGTAAAACATTATTTTGGAGGAACAACTAAAGAGGTTATTGAAACACAAGATTTACAATGCAAAGTTATATGGGCTCAGCTCGAAGGGAGAAAGACTACGAAAGAAATTTAGGATATGGACAAAATTTTAGAAGATTCTACTTCCAACGGGGAAAGAATTGAATTAAGGATGAATGCTACGCTGGAAGAATAGAATAAACCAGTAAATTTGGAAACTATTCTTCATGCCATGACATCGACTCCCCATGTTGCGTCTTGGAATAAATTCGATACAGGTACATTGCCCTTGACATCACAACAATGAAGGGGGATGTTGCGACACCCCAACGTAACCTGCTATTTTAGCTACACTAACTTAAGACATAATTGTAAAAGTGTTTTAGTAGAATTCAAACAAGTAGCATGGTAGATTTTCATTACAAAAGGAGATTTTAAGTTATAATTAACCCTAACTTCTATTATCATCTATTTTAAGAAATTCTTAAATTATGAAAAGTCCATATCAAATTCATAAAATGTAACACCCCAAACCCGGCCCAGACATTATGGCCGAATTTGGCATGTCACATTGAAGTGTTTTTTGAAAACTATGTTTTCATTAGAAACCCTTATGAAATTTCTAATTATTTAGCACTTGCGTAAAACCTTTCAAGATTGATCAAAATTTTAAAATGTTATTTGAAAACCTCAATCTTTATATCCAATGTTAAATCCCATATTTCAGTTATCGCGGAAGCTTTATCTTCGAAAACATTTCGAGTTTTAGCTGGTTTAAAATCAAAGTATTGTTTACTTTTTTAAAAAACCAGTCCTAGTTATAGTTTAGCAATTAACAGAGTATAATCCAAAAACCAAAATTAAATCTGGATAATGGCCTTATTACAACCTAAATATTAATAAATAGGGATAAGATAAATGTAACTACAAAAATATTAAACTGCTTGCAATGTGGCCACCTCTAAGTCCTTTCCAACAGTCGAACCGCCTACTAAGGGTCACTTGAAAAAAAATTAAGAGGGAGCGAGTTTTTGAAAAATCAGTGTGTACAACCCTTGTCAAACATAAAAACAAATACTAATTAATATGGGCCTAAGCTCTATTCCAATAACGGTGGCAATTGGGCCTCAGCCCCATTCGCCTCAGTTGGGCTTAAGCCCATATCACAAATATCAATATGAACACGCAATGCACAATTACCCCATCCAACCCTATACACCCCCTTCTAACCCTACACTCCTGTAGGGAATTACTCGACCTACCCATCCCTACACACCCGTTGTAGCACCGGTTGCAACACTACTCAATGTTGCAGCAGAGCTGCTAATCATAATATTCATTGTAGCACCGATTGCGACACTACTCAGTGTTGTAGCAGAGCTGCTAATCATAATATGGCCTTAAAAGCCTTCGTTGGATCCATGGTCGTCAAGCGACTATGCGATCCTCATATAGCACTTCCTCTTATACAAATCCATCCCATATGCAACATAATCATTTTGCCCTTAGGGGCATATCGGTCGTATCTTATCGTGGGCCTAAGTACACAATTTGGCCCTTTAACAATTTCACTATTTATTCAATGAGTTTTACGTCAATTTCATGAGAGTTACAATTACAATGGGGCCTAAAAACCCAATACATAGCCTAAAGGATTTATACACTCATATGGCCCATTAGGCCAAAATCTACCATAACCTACGTGATTAGCCTGACTGACTCATCTAATCTTGCCAAACCATCATTTTTACTCACGATGGGCCCACGAGCGCATCGGGCCTACTTGGCCCATTTCAGCTCGGTTGGCCAGAAATTGGCCCTAGACTATAAGATTGCTCATGGGGCCTCTATCGTCGTACCGATCTCTCCACACGAGCATTCATACACTCGTGGGGTTACCGACGCCAACCTTTTGGCTTTTCGGCATTTCGGCATTTCGGCATTTCGGCTTTTCGGGATTTCAGCTTTTGTCGATTTGTCATGTGTGCGGTGTATGTACACACCTTTGATAACAAAGTATGTGATAAATCCCTAGCACCAAACCTATCACAAACAAGACTAACAGTTAGACACTAGCTTTTGCACCAAATAACCTCCTTTACCAAAACGAAAATCTCACTAACCCCTTACCTTGATCGACAAGCCATTCTTATCCTTCACTAATTGCTAGTAATGATTGTTTCCAAGATTTGCATTAAAACAGTAACTATCACAGGCTGAATAAATAAGTGACTTACATCCATCATAAGTCACCTTTTAACATTGCATAAAAACATTCTGCCACCACCAAAATTAAGAATAAAGATGCATACACTTACTGATTTCTAGAACCCTTACCACACGAACCCCAAAATGCAAAAGAAGTACATTGGCAGAGATTTGGAGAAGGAGAATCGATCCTACGATTATGAAGAAAACGAGATGAAAAGTCAGTTCTAGAAAAAATGATTGAGGGAGTAAGGGTATGTAGATGAAAAGAAAAGGATGAGATGTTCGGTTTTAGTGAACAAGAGAAGAAATGTGAATGGAGAGCAAGAGAACAATAGTCAACCAATAATAGAGAGGGAAGAGAAGACGTGAAGAAACAAAGAGAAGAGGATTTGGTCTAGGAATTTTGGAGATGAAGAAAAGAGAAGGGAGATGAGGGAGTATTTGGCTAGAAATGACAAGAAGAAGGGAAGAATTTTTAGGAAAAAAAGGTAGCAATATTCGGCTTTAAAATATAAGAGAAAAGAGAAGGAAAAATCACGGTTTAACAAATGAAGAAAAAAAATAGTATCTAGATGCATAAAAGAAGCCAAACCCACAAAGAGAAACAATGCCGAAATGCCAATGTGAAATTGAAAAACCCTCAAGAATGACCAAATCGGCACTCATTCACTACCCAAGCCGAATTTGCTTTTCACCAAGTTCCCAAATCGACACCAACTCATCTACACTCCTCATCTCCTAAATTATCTCCAAGATATGCTCGATGATCCCCTTCTTAAATTTCTCTCTTGACCAATTCAAACTTTCTCCACCAGAGTTCAACTCCAACACAACTACTAGCTCCCAAAGATATAAAATAAATACCCAACAACATACCTTTGTCCACACTCGAACCCTAGACCTCCCTCTTTCCCTTGTTGCGTCACCTCTAAGCACCCTATGTGGTGCCACTTTGCCACCACACCACAACTTCCTTTGTGTCACATTCCCATCTTATTTATTTAAAAAGTATATCACTTGAGGTTATAGTTCCCTTAAGACTAAAAATCAAAATATTTTTCCTATACCAAAGATTGAACCCAGGACTTTATAGGAGCCCCCAACACTCCAAAATCACTAACCCAACCATTCTAACATGCAATTTGTGCCGTTATCTTACTCTAAAAAATTTTAAATGCACCCACGCCCGAGGCCTAATTCTTCTAGGCCCAAAATCAGAGCGTTACATAAAATCTATAGATATTGGAATTAGAATTTGTTACACATCTTTAAGAACAACATTATAAGGGAACCGATAATAGAAAATGAAGTATTCACGCAAATTAGGTTTGATTTCATTAATCTCTAACTTTGTTTGATATCATGGCTACCACCATTGAGTTATAAATAGAAGATGTGGACAAATATCTACTCCATTTGAAACCCAAAACATTCATCCAAAAACAAGGTTTTGATCTATTTGAAGGTTTTGATCCTTTTTCGAATTTAAGTAGGCCATATAATCTACCAATATTATAATGCACCATACTACTACTATGATTTCTTGTTCAAAATTGATTTACATCATTCCAAAAACATAGATATGGAGGAGGTAGTAATGTCCCTAACCAAAGATAGAGAAGAATGGACATAGAAAACGTGCACTAATATTCCAGCAGCATTCAATCAAGCATTAATAACTCCTATACAAAAAATCCAGATGCAATTTATTTTCTTAAGAATACTTCCTACATCAAACATATCCAGTATCAATCCTTTACATGATACTCTAGTGTACACGATGCTACAGAAGAAACAAATATGCATTCGTACTTGGATTTATTGTAGTATGCTTGAAGGTGTGCGGGATCAAACCAAGGGAACATTTTTTCCACACTTAATAACAGAATTATGTAAGGAAACAGGAGTCCCTATGGAACCAATGGAAAAACAGATTACTCCTCTGACGAAATTATTAGGGGATAGAACATACAAGCAATTTGTCATACTCTACAAAAAAAAAAGAAAATAAATTGAAGAGAGAAGAAAACGAGGATTATAATTGTAATAGCCCGATTTTGGGCCTAGTCAAAATAGTGGTTTCGAGACCACAAATCCAAGGTTGAGAAATTATTTTAATGTTATTTTATGTGTTATAGCATGATTATATGGATGTTTAAAAATTTTGGTGAATTAATTTTATCGATTGCATACTTAAATTCGAAAAAGGATTAAATCGCATAAAGTGTGAAAGTTTTGTTTTATTAGTTAAAAGTGTTATATAGCTAAATAACTTTGATGTAGAGGTCCTGATTGAATAAATAGACCACTATTTTAGTTAGTGGATGTACATGGAGACAAAATTGTGAAATGGTCAATGGTAGGTGGAATTTGGTCACTTAATTGTTAAATAAGAATAAAATAAAAAAAATGAGTTATCATCTTTTTATTTCTCTTTCTTCTTCACCGATTCTTACCTAAGCAAATGGCCATGGAAGCTTGAAAATTTCAGCAACTTCTAATTCTTGCTAGTAAGTCATTTTGATGGTTATTTTTGTTGATTTTTGTGTTTTTGGAACCCTTGTAGCTTAATCTAGCTAATGAGGAGACTATGTTGCAAAATGGTTGAAAGTCTAGGGTTTTGCCATGAAAATATTCATGTTGTTTTCTGAATTTTTATGGAAGAAAATGAATATTGGTTGTTAAATAAACAACTTTTGTTAAGTGATTTTCATGAAAACACCTAAAATGAGCCATTTTGTAAAAGTTGTAAAATAGGTGGTAAATGTGTGAAATAATGGAAAATGTGGGCTGCTATAAGCATGAAAAAGGTTCTGCTATGCATGAGTAGTAAAGAAATTGAACACATTTCATTTTACGAGCCTAGGGGCAAAAGTGTAAATATGACAAAGCATAGGGGTAAAAATGTCATTTTACCAAAAATGTGAAATTGGGCTAATTTGAGTAGCATGATAAATAAATAAATTAAATGTGTTGTTATAGATCAAGGAAGATGAGATTCGAAATTAGATCGGGGGAAAAGCAAGATAACCGAGTAATTGACTTGTTTCGTCGTTTCATATCGAGGTAAGTTCGTGTGTAAATAATTCAATATTATGTTATTATGTAATTAATGCTTTGATATTGCATGAAATGTATGATGGTTTTTATGAATATGATTAATGAGGTCTTGATAGTGATTTGACGAAGATATGTTATATCGAAATCCCAGTTGGACCTTAGGAATAGAAAGGATACTAAAGTCATGGCATTAAAGTTATGAGATCCCGTACAATACCATATCTGGGATATGACATCGACATCGATATGCGATTCCGTGTAAGACCATGTCTAGGACATGGCATCGGTACGAGATCGTAGAAGACCATATTTGGGATATGGCATCGATATACTATTCCGTATAAGATCATATATGAGATATGACATTGATATACTATTCCGTATAAGACCATATCTGGGATATGGCATCGGTATGTGATTGCATGTAAGACCATGTCTGGGATATGGGTTGATATAAGATCTCGTGTAAGACCATATCTGAGATATGGCATCGACTTACGATCCCGTATAAGACCATATTTGGTATATGGCATCAGCATCGATATGTGATTTCGTGTAAGACCATGTTTGGGATGTGGCATCGATATGAGACATCGTGTAAGACCATGTCTAGGACATGGCATGTGCATGAGATTTCATGGTATCCTTTAGTATTCTAAGTTGTTCAACGGGTAATTTAGAGTTTATGTTAAAGATGTAAGAAGACTATGGTTGTGTTACGAGTTGATGGAGGTACATGAATGTGTACACTCATAAGCAATATGCTTAGTATGTGATTGAATTTTGGTAAGAATATAAACGAGTAAGTTATGCCTATAAGAATGATCTTGTGATGACCTTGTGATTATAAGTCTATACTTATGATGTATACATGTGTGGTAAATTTGAGTGATGATCATGTGTAGGGATTTTAGGCCAAATTAAATTGAGAAATGATATGTTCAAGTCTTTGTTGTTGAGGTATGGGTCAAATTGGCCAATGAATGGCATGTAAATATTTGTTAATGGCTAATTATGGATATGTTTTAGTGATATGTATGTTTAAATGGAAGTTAAAACAAAGAAATCATGAAAGAGTAATGTTAGCAATAAAATAGTTGTGGACAGCAGCAATTATATAACTTTGAAAAATCACCAAAAATTTTGGAAAATGAATTAGAGGTTGAATAATATATGAAATTAAAGCTTACATAGAAGAAACCGTGTGAGCAAAAGAATTTCATATTATGAGATATTTGAAATTTTATGGGACAGGGTCAAAATGATTTCAGAATCCCTTATTTTGAATTAGGAAAATCATTAAAACTAGTATAAAAATAATTATGAGTTATAATTTATATGTTTGAAATTCTTAATGAATCTATTTTCAATAGAATCAAACATGAACATCATCCGAGTCCTGTACAAGGAGATAATTAATTTTTAGTGAAGAAGGGTCAAAACTATTAGATAGCAGAACAGGGACGAATTTAAAGAATAAAATGTACTTATTGGCTAAACCAAAAATTCTGGAAATTTTATGTTGAGGGAATATGTGAATCTAGTTTCAGGAAAAATTAGTAGAACTTAATATGGAGTTCCGTAGCTCAAGATATAAATAATTTAGTGACTATGACTCGCGTAGACAGCTTGATATGAACAAAAGTGAATAGTGAAACTTTGTGCAATTATAATTGTATTATCTTGAGAACATATTATGAGGATTGTTAAAAGCATGTTAATAAATTGTTTATTATTTACATACCTACTTACTAAGTTATATTCTTACTCTCTCTTCCTTCCCTTTTCCTATAGTGCCTCAGATGCTAGCTCGAGTTGGAGGTAATCGGAAATCCTATCACACTAACAATCTATTGATGGGCATCAATGATTTTCTAGCATTTTAAGTCTGTGGCATGTATAGCGATTTGGTTATTGTGTATATGTTATTATGAGTTGGCCTAGAATATTGGCCTATGCTAATTGAAGGTCATTGTTGTATAAGGCCATTTAATGTGGCCAATATTTGTTATGTTATAAGTCTATGATGAAGCATTACATGGATGTGCCTGCTTGTTTGGGTTGGATGAGTGAATGTGTGATAATTATGTGTGGCAAATGTGAATGGTTGAGTAAGTTATATGCTATAATTAGAAAAGTAAGTGTGTGGTTGTGCATGATGAATATAATTTATAAATAGTGTGTGAATACCATGGTGTGGTTATTGGGATGCCTAAAAATGCCATATTGTGTGTTGATAAACTTGGTATGGGTTTGCAAGTGTTTTTAAATGGAAAAAGGCTTGGTAAATAGCCTAACTATCATCCACATGGACTAGCACACGAGCGTATGACATGGCCGTGTGACCCTAAATGGGTGATGACGTCACAAACAGAGAGTTACATGGGTGGAGGACACAGGTGTGTCCTGAGCCACACGGGCGTGTCTTGAGCCACACGGGCGTGTCTTGAGCCACACGAGTGTGTGTGACCACATGGCCTGCCCACATGGGCGTGTGACTCTCCAAAATATGAAAATTTTCTTAGTGTCTCAAAAGTTTCAAAATTTTTTTGTAACACCCCTAACCCTTATCCGTCGCCGAAAAGGGGTTACGAGGTATTACCAGACGAAACATAACTTCTGAATAATCCTATGCATAATTTTATTGAAACTCTTAAAATAGATAATTATTAATATAAATAAAACTAAATTAATCTCTTTGCAAATCATATTGTGGTACTTTCTAAAACACATAATCAGATTTATAATTCATAAGCAATAAGCACAGAACATATCATTTTATCACATTGCATTTGTTCATACCATAAATATAATATAATACTAAAATCTATAAACACATATATAAGACATAATAAATAAAGATATTCAAACACATCTCATTTTTTGGCAAGTTCCATTTGGCACCATTTAGAAAATAACAAACTTAATTCCTTATAACTTAAAGTACTATTCATTTAGTCAGTTCACAAAACCTCAGCTGAATATAGTAATGCATATTTCAATGTCCACTTTTAACTTAATGAATCCCTTTACAAGCGTATATTCTTACATAGAAATAATTCCAAACATTATCCAAAATTTTCATATCACATTAAGAACATTACAACTATATATTTGAAATGTAACAAACTTCATATTCAAGACCAATTCAACAAATACATATTCAACTAAGCACATACAATTATATAAAAATCAACCCATCACTTCATATACTTATATGTAAATATATATACAAATACCAAATCGTGATTAATTTACCAACATAATTCTTATCCATTTCTTTATTTAATGAACGAATTTTAATAAGCTAACACATCTATTATATATAAATATCATATCTTAAACATATATCTCTTATGCGGCAATAATTATTAATAAACTAACATAATTTGAAAACACACAACAAAGCATCCAAATTTTACTATTCAAATGGTCAAAACACAAATACAATTGCCAAACAAAACATGTTAAATTCATATTCTTTAAAATACATATAGGAATTATACTTTTTCCAAATCACAAGACCATATTAATTCATTTCATATTCGGCTATCCAATGAAAGTACACTATGAATCAAATTTTATACCTATCATTATAAAACTAAAGTTTTAGCCCTATATGCACAAAATCCCATTTTTCAATAAAACCAAATACAAGACATATTTGAATCAATAGACTCATGAGTAAAATATCAAACATAACCATACTTATATATATATACCAAAACCAAATCAACCAAAACCACAACCAAACATACTTTTCAAGCCAAAGCATAAATTCCAAGATTAACAAAATAGACAAGCCATTTTCTCATGGCTTATACATATATATACAACTTCAACCATATTCAAAAAGTAATATAGCTATACATGCCATATTTAGCCTGCGATAGTGTGATATCTTGTGACTCTGACGAAAAATTATTTTGATGAGACAGATATGTCTTCCAACCGAGCTGATTCTAATAGTATAGAATGTGTATTCAAATGTTTGAATGAAAATATATATATGTGATGAGTTAACACTCGGAAAGGTATGGGTTAAAGTATATGACATTTTGGTTATTAATAAATGTTATAATTATATGAGTATATGAGTTATGACATTTTAGTTATGATGCTATATGAAAATTTCAATTGTGAATTAGTGATTTGAGTTGGCATATGAATTATGTGTTAAGAACAAAAGTGATTAAAAGCAAAAGTTTATTAAATGTTTTGAGAATGTGAAATTAGAAATGAACTGGTTATTTGTGAAAGTATGTGTAATGTGCATTTATATGCAAGTTAAATTTGAGGCTTTACTACCTCACCCCCTTATTAGTGAAAGGTTATAGTGGAATCTGTAAAATTTGGGTTAAATAAACTCATGAGTGTAGAGTTACAGAAGTCCATGTTCGGAAGATTAATAATGTGGTCAGAAAAATGAATGAATCAGCAAATGAAGGTAGTATTAAGAAGAGATATTGGATAGTTTTGAAGACTATTCAGATTATGCAAAGTGATTGTTACTGAAGAAGTTAACTTCGATTAAATGATCTATTCCGGTATGTTATCTAAAGAAAGTATCAACTGGAAGCTTTTCTGAATTAATTTTTGTTAGTAAAGAGATAATGTGAAAATTTCTGATGACAGAATTAGACAGTTGAACAGTGTTTGAATTGTATTGATGGCTGAGTGTAGTAGTGATAATCAGGCAGTTATTATGACTTCTTCTGGATATTCTATCTGTATATTTATCCTCAAAAGTATAGGTGACTGTTTAATTATGGAAGGAATTCTTATCGTATAAGAACATTAGCTAAAGATACTAATAAATGAAAGCACCGTTGGTTTGTTTGGGTTATGTTCGACATTGTTCTGTCTTTCTATGGTATATTATTCCTTGTGTGAATATGTAAGTTGATGGTAAAATCTGTATGATATTAATAATTTATTTCTATTGGCTATTGTTCTATTGAATGTACATGAAGAATATATTGCTTCTGATACTATGGAATTTAGCATTTATGAGTGACATTGTTCTTTCTGAACATTTTTTTGGGATATCATTGGAATTGATATTATTCTATAAAGATTGTGGCCCTTAGATATTCTGTGTAGTTTCAGACGTTGAAATTTCGCTATCCCGGTTTTCTTATAATTCTATGTGATTATTTGCAAAAGATCTCTATTTGACAGAGATGGCTATATCTATTATAATTGTAATTTCTATTCTGAAATTTGGGAGTATTACAGTACCGTTATCAGAGTTATAGAAGTTGTGTTTCTGCATTGGTTGTTGTTTAAACCATATTTGATTCTCTTCTATGTTCAAATGCTTCATTAACAACTGGAGTAATATTTGTTTATAGAGTTGAGATATTGTTCTTATTAAGGCTCAATGATTTTTATTTGAATAAGATGACTTCAGCATAATTCCGAGCTTCGATGATTAATATATGAGACAACTTTATTATAAACTCTTTTCTAGTTCTCATGGAAGATTCGACATCAGTAAAAGTGAAAATGATAGAAGATCAAGATCAAATCTATATAATGATATGTCTGAAGTTAACCTTCTAACAAGAATGAAAGATTTCTTTGAAAGGATGATTAGGTTATATGTCTTTGAATTTATTCGCCGGATTGGAGATAAACTCTGAAAGTATATGTGTGATTTAAGTGATAGTCTAGAAGAAGAATTTGTGTTCCTAAAGATTTGATACAAAATTTTATCTATCAGGACCATTCTATCTGAGAAATGTTATGGTAAATTAAAGATAATTCGATTGTTGAAGTTTCCTTTTGCACGAAGACAATATCAACCAAAATGTCAGATCTAATTCAGTCTGATTTGAATAAAGAGTTTATGATTTTTAGTCATACGTTAATGAATGGTTTGAAGTGTGTTCTAATGAAATAGTGTGCAGAAATATCTTGTGATTCTATACAGTTAAAGCTACATGAAAAGGGTTATGTGATATATTTGATGATTATAAGAATTTAAAATGTTTAATGTCAGAGAAAGATCCAAAGTTGGGTGTAACACCTCTTACCTGTGTTCAATGCCGGAACAGGGTACGAGGCATCACTAGATTTTTACACTTACAAATACACAAAACCGGCTATAAATTTTTTTTTCCATTTAGAATCTAATCACATTCTTATCTTATATACATTAATTCATTTACTAACATGCAAGCATACTCGTTCATGTATTGTATCATTATGACTCATAACATAGCTACTTTTAGTCATATCACATGGTTTTATACAACAATAAAATTTCCATTAATTTAGGCCAACATTCTAGGCCAACTTAGTAACATATATACATATATTTAAGTCCTTATACATGCTATAAACTTATAAATATTTCGGAATCTTTTAATACTAACCTCAGCCTGATAGTGTGATAGTATCTCCGGCGACCTCCAACTCGAGCTAGCATCTGAAACTCTATAAGAAAAAGGAAGGGAAGGGAGTAACCATTATAGCTTAGTAAGTAAATATGTAAACAATAATAAATTTATTACAAGCTTTTATAAAATTTCATAACATGTTCTCATAATAGTATAATTACAAATACATATAGTCCCACCATTTACTTAAGCCCTTTCTAAACTGTTTACTCAAGTAACAGTCACTAAATTATTTTTATCCAAAGCTACGGAACTCCAAATTAAGATCTGTAATATTTCTAGCAAACTAGACTCATATATATTCTTACCATTAAAATTTCATAATTTTTGGTTGGGCCAATTAATACATTTTATTCATTAAAACTTCCCATATTTTGCTACTCGATAGTCCTGACCACTCTTCACTAACATTTTGATTTCTCTTTATACAGAATTCAAAAGATGTTCTTGTTTGTTTCTATAAAAATAGACTCAATAGGGAATCTAACCATATAAATTATGTTCCATAAATAATTTTTTACAATTTTTAATGATTTTTCCAAATCAAAATAGGGGATCACAAAATCAATCTGAACTAGTCTTACAAAAATTTAAATAACTTAAAATATAGAAATCTTTTACTTGCCTTGTTTATTTTATATGAAAATAGACTCAATAAGATTTAATTCCATATCTCATTCAACTTCTAATTAAATTTCTACCATTTTTGGTGATTTTTCAAAATCACTCCTCTGCTACTATTTTAAGCTGTTTATCCCAAATTTTGCCTCTTTCACTAAAATTCCTTATTATCAACGTGCAAAATAACACTTTTTCAAATTTATCTTGTCAAAGTTCAATAGCTTATCTAAATAATGGTTCAAAATCCATATATTCATATCCTGATATGTATTTCCACATTTTTCGCATAAATTTCCATTTAACAAACTTATTTCTCCCGTTGAACACTTCGGAATGTAGCAATATCTGGTGATTTTTAGCACATAATTCCACCCTCTATAATTGATGCCCAACTTCGTGGTATACGTACATGACATCACACTATTGGGCTAACATATGTATTCGTGGTATACGCACTTAGTGCCACTTTTTGAATCAACATGTACAACTGTGGCATATCCACTTATCACCACATTATATGTATAACCGTGGCATATCCACTTAGCACCATGTTACACGTATAACCGTGGTATATCCACTTAGCACCACATTATATGTATAACCGTGGCATATTCACTTAGCACCATGTTACACGTATAATCGTGGTATATCCACTTAGCACCACATTTTTCCATTTTAAAGGTTCAACCGAGATTTCCTCATTTAATCCTAATTCATCAACCATAATTCACCGTTTATATCCATTAATTGCACAATAATAAAACTTATTTCACAAGTCAAACAATAAAATATCATAACATAATAAAAATAATACATTATTTACATATAAACTTACCTTGGTGAAAAATATAGAAATTTTGCAATTTAGTCCATAATCTTTTCATTTCCCCGATCAAAGTCGATTCCACATCTTTCTTGATCTAAAATAACACATTTAGCTTATTTAATACTCACATTTATCAAAATAGTCCTTAACTCTAACTTTGGCAAAATTATGATTTTGCCCATAAACTTTTGCATATTTACACTTTTACCCCAAGGCTCGGAAATTAAACTTTATCCCTAATTCTTATGTTTTAGAACATATTGATCATTTATTTACCAATGTCAATATCAAATTCCCACTCTAACATATACTTATGAACATTAGGTATTTTTACCGATTATGCCGTTTTACTCGTTTTTACTTAAAACCGAGTAGCACAAGTTGTTTAGCATAATTTAAAACCTCATATTCTATCATAAAACATCAAAATAAACACATTTCACCTATGGGTATTTTTCCAAATACGAACCTAGGTTAAATTATTGCTAGAATAAGCTAAATTAAGTTACCGGGACTCTAAAAACGTAAAGAACATTAAAAACGGGGCTAGAACGGACTTACAATTGAGCTTGGAAGCTTCAAAAACCCTAGCCATGGTTTCTCCATGCTATATTCAGCCTTGAGGAAGAAGATGAGCAAAAATTGGCTTTTAGTTTGATATTTAATTGATTTAATCACTAAATGGCCAAAATGCCCCTAACTTAAAAATATTCTTTTTCACCCATTTCATGTCCATTTTTGACCAATATATTAACCAATGGTCTAATTACCATTTAAGGACCTCCAATTTAAAATTTCATAACAATTGGACACCTTTAACATGTAGAACACAACTTTTGCACTTTTTACAATTTAGTCCTTTTGACTAAATTGATTGCCCAAACGTTGAAATTTTTGTACAAAATTTTTACAAAATACTTTCATAAAAATTTAAACCATAAAAATATAAATAAAACACATTTAAATTAAACACCTTTACCTTCTAGAATGCACATTTTACTACTTTTTTAATTTAGTCCAATTTATCAAATTGGACACACAAACAATAAAATTTTGTAACGAAAATTTCACAAAACATTGAAAACACAAAATAAATTTTAAAACTCAATCAGAATAAATATTTTGACCTCAGATTTGTGGTTTCGTAACCACTATTCTGTTTAGGCCCTATATCGAGCTATTACATTGGGAATAGTAAAAATGGCCTGAACTTTTAAAAGATCTTGAGTTAATATTTGATATTGCAGAGTGAGATCTAAACTTAGCACAGCAATGATAGTTTGAATTGTCAAAAACTTTTGAGTTTGTAAGTTATAAGGGATTCAACATAAATGGGTTTCTGATTCAGAATTTCAGATCAATAATTGGTTACTAAGAAGTTCTGAGATTGTACAACAACTGCTATAGGTAATCTCACAGTGGTAATTTGTCTGTTCGTTCGTAGCTGTTTCAACATGAGTTGATATCTGAGTAGTAATGAAATAGAATTTTTATGAACTTTGAATCGGGATTATTCTTATCATTGAAAAACAATAAAATGTAACACCCTTTTTTCTTTTCTTATTTCGGTGGAAGAAAGATGAATATCATGCATGGAATAATGTTTTATTTTAATTATATTAACATTATTATCATTTTACATTTTTAACCTTTTATTAATTAATGTATAACCATTATAAAATATGGCCACAACTGTCCATCACTTTTAATATTGTCAAATTGCATTATAAATGCCTCATGCTATAGAGACAACAACAATTCCACCCTTACACATTCAACTACTAAATTTTCATTTTTCACGATTAAGCCCTTTTATTAAATCAAGCATCTAAACGATAAAATTTTTAAACGAAAATTTAGCACACACAAATTCACACATTATAAAAACCAAAAATAATTTTAAATATTTTTCTAACTCGAATTCGTGGTCCCAAAACCACCATTCTGAATACGGTCTAAATCAGGCTGTTACATTTTCAGTTTAGTCCCTCACCACTTCCAACGTATGTTTTGGTTCTCATAGGCCCATATAAGGGACTTTAAGATAGAAATTGAATATTTTTAAATTGAATGAAATTTTATGACCTAGAAATGTTTGTATGTATGCGTTTGAGTCTAGTAACGCCTCGTACCCTATTTCGGTGACGGACGTGGGTAAGAGGTGTTACAATAATAGGTGGATAGAAGAGCTGAAACCTAACTTTTCTTAAAAAATTACCTCGACATGAAGAAAGCACCTAAATCCCATTCATGAGCTTGGAGCAAACAAGGAAGGAAGCGCCCACAATAAGACTATGGTAATATCATGAGTATTTTTATTCCTTATATATTAGCATTGCACATTAGGGACAATGTGTTATCTAAAGTGTGGGGGGTAACTTAAGAATTGATGATTTAATCTTTGGGGCTATATTTTAATTGTCAAGATTTTTATGTTTTTATGACAATTTTATTTATTTATTTTTATATTTCCTGTCAAAAGTGTGCTTGAGCTTATAGAGATACAAGTGATTGGTTAGGAGCAAGTATATAGGTTGATTGTATTTATTGTAAATTTGGCATGATAGTGAATGATTTTAAATTTTCAATTATTAGACTACTAAAATTTATATATTATACTGTAAATAGGCATTAAGTAATTGAATATACCAAATGACGGAAAGAATATAAGGAAATGAGCATACTAGTATGAATGATAAATGGTTAGAATTGTGATTAATTAATTAAATTTAGGAATAGTGAGATACCTAGGGATGATCTAAGGCATTGTTTGGTACAACCTAGAACAAAAATCCAACCTTATTCATCAACCCTTAGTACCTATATTTGAGCTAAAAATCTCTTCTTAATGAACCTTCACGCAAAATCCAAGCCAAAATGTGAATTTGTACTTACCCTTTTTCTTTGGTCCTTGAAATGCACAAATTTATATGTCTGAGCATATGTATTGAGGGAAAGGTAGAAATATAACGGTGGTTTTGTAAAATCAGAGTGAAATAGGAAGGAATAGTATGATACAGTGATTATTGGTCTAGCTAAAATATGTAAAACAAAAGAATAATACAGAAAGAGTCAAAACAAGTAGAAAAAGTACTTGAATAACGAAAAAAGCATTATGAGTGATATATTGAAAAGTTACAAGTGACTAGAAAAAGTCACAAAATTAGAAACACAATTATTGGTGCAAAAAACTTCGTGAGCTGACCGTGGTTACTTTATCATGTTGTGACTTCTTACATGGAGAAATAAGGAAGGTGAGAGAAGGAGAAATGAAGCAGTGAGTAGGAAAGGGTCTTTAATGGGGAGAATAGGGGACAATACGATGTGCCAAACTAATTTTGTGCTTGAAATTGTTTTGATGATTGTTATTGAATTCCATACCAACCTTAAGCCTCAGAATGTTACAAGCCAAAAACTCCTATAGGACCTAGAAAAATCTATTCGTGAATGGACATTATTGTAACAGCCCGCTTTTAGTCAAATTGGAACAGTGGTTTCGGGACCACAAACCGAAGATCAAAATAATTATTTAATTATTATTTTGAAGGCTACAATATAATTATTTTTGGTGTTTACAGCATGTTATTATATGTGTGAAAATTTCATGAAGTAATTTTAGCATTTGAATGCTTAATTTGCAAAAAGGACTTAATTGCGTAAAATGCAAAAGTTGCATTCTAATTGTTAAAGGTGTTTAATTGCTATGATTTATTAATGTGAGAGTCCTTATGTAATTAGCCCATTGATTGTATTAATGGACATTAATGGACATGCATTATGAATTATTAATATTTTATCATTAAGGTTAGTTTGGTAATTTGGTAAATTAATGTTAATAAAATAAAAAAACCATGAATCAGTGTCCATCTTCTTCTCAGTGCCAAATTTTAAGAAAAAAGAAACCATTTTTAGGGTTTGAAGCATTCGATCACTTCTCCTTGAGCATGTAAGTTCGTTTTTGCTCGGTTTTTGATGATTTTTAAGTTTTTGTGATCGTTGCTTTGTAATCTAGCTAGCTCGTACCTCTGATTCTATAATTGCTATAGATTATATGAGTTGCCATTGATGAATATATGTGTTTCTAAATGTTTAATGTTGAAATATGAACGTTTGGTGTTAGATTTCCATGTTTTGTAAAGTAATTTTTGATGAAATTGCATAATAGGGATTAAATTGTGAAATGTGAAAATTATGTGGTTGAAATGTAAAATAAATGAAAGTTATGGGCTGCTAGGGACCTTATTGTAATTCGACTATAATGGGTTCAAGTAAAATTTCATGAATTTGTGTTTTTGTGAAATAAGGACTAAAGTGCAAGAAATGTGAAATATTAGGGGCTAATGTGCAAATATGCTTAAATGTGTATTGTGGACTAAATTGAATGATTGGTTGATTGGATAATTAATTTTGAATATATGTAGATTAAGAAAAATGAAGTTCGGATCTAGATCGGGGGACAACCAAGGTTATTGACTTCTCGACTTATTTTGTCATTCTACCTACGAGGTAAGTTCGTATGTAATAATTTCATTATAAATGCATGTTAAATGCTTTGATATTGTATAAATTGTGATTACAAGATTACGAATAATTTATAAATTGTGAATACAATTCAATGAGATGTGATCGACCAAGAACCAATAAGTGAAAGCCCTGTACAAACTTTAGTAATATTATAGGATACAAATGTCATGACATTAGGGTTACCGAGATGAGATTACGTGTAAGACCTTATTTGGGATATGGCATCGGTATGATATTACGTGTAAGACCATGTCTGGGACATGGCATCGATACGAGATTTTGTATAAGACCACAGGTGGGCTATTGGCATCGATACGAGATTACTTGTAAGACCATATCTGGGATATGGCATTGTATGACCTATGTGTGATTCCCAAGTATCCTTAATGATTCCAAATGGTTCAACGAGCTTAGTTCAAACGAGAACGAAGGTACAATCGAATTAAGTGATACAAGCACATATGAAACTTATGTGATTATCGAATGGAAGAACATTGATGAGTTTATATATGATCATGTGTATAACATGGAAAGGTTTGTGTAATTATAAGTTTTTTGCTATATATTTAATGCTTATTGATTGAATTACATTTATTTGATGAGTTAAGTTTATTACATTCAAGCTTACTAAGCTATAAAGCTTATTGTGTTTTAGCTTCCATGTTTTATAGTGAATTGGAGCTAGCTTGGATCCAAGGATCACCGGGAACATCATCGCATTATTTAACATCTATTTGGTACTTTTGAAATTGTGTTTTTATGGTATATGGCATGTATAGGTTTGGGTCATTTTGGTAAGTGTTTTGGTGATATGTTTGGCCTTTGAAATGGCTTGTAAATGATGTAGTTGATGGAAGTGAATTTGGCCATGTAAATTGGCTTATTTTGTGAATTGGTATGGTTGATGATGGTTTAAGTTGTTCAAATGGTTATTTGGTTTGTGGTGAGTATTTGCTTATGTAATGCATGTTTTTGGTTTGATAAATAAATGGCTAATAATTAATTTATGAGTCAAGACATGTGTGTGATTGATGGTGGAATAATGCATGCTCGGAATAGGTTGAGTTGATGAATATGACATGTGTTTTGGTATATGTTGAAATAGGTGAAAAATGAATTAAGAATCATTTTGAATTGATATGCATTTGGCCTAATATATAGTTATGAGTTAAGTAGGAGAATGGATGGATTTGAAATGGCATGAATTGTGCATGAAATGGTAATGTTTGGTTGTCTATTTGTGTATAGAAATGGTACCATTTATAGTATTGTAGGTATGTGCATTTTGGGTGAGAAATGTGGCTTGTAACTAACCCATTTTCGTCTACACGGCTGAGCACACAGGCGTGTTCTTGACTGTGTGTGACACATGGCCTTAGAACATGACTGTGTGTCCCCTGAAGCTGAATTAATATTCAATTCAGTGAGTTACACGGCCTAGACACACGGGTGTATGGTCGGCCGTGTGCTACAATTCAGTAGGTATGCCCTGTTTCCACACGGCCTATGACACGAGCGTGTTTGGGACCATATAAGGCACATGGCATGTTCACATGGGCGCGTGACCCCTATATGTTTGAAAAATTTTCTAAGTTTTTGAAATTGTTCTGAGTTATCAGTTTAGTCTTGAACCACTTCTAATGCATGTTTAAGGCCTCGTAAGCCCTTATAAGGGACAATATGAATGTTGATGAGCGATTTGGATTTGTTTAATATATAAGAAATGTATGTTTTCATGATGTGATTGATCAATTATACCTCGTAACCCTATTCTAGCGACGGATACAGGTTAGGGGGTGTTACATTTTATTGGTATTAGAACTACGATTTAGTCGATTCTAGGACTAATGTAGCATGTAAGAGTCTAGCTATACATGCCATATATAAATTCCACGATACTGTGATGATTCTTGTAACGCCCTTAACCCGTATCCATTACCGAGACAGGGTTACGAGGCATTACCACACAAAGCTAACAATTTATATCCAAATTCACACATTTAGGTGACAATCAAGTTGCATTGATCAAAAATAACCATTAGCTATACACACGACATTTGAAAACCTTTACTTCTCAACTTATAGAGACAACTACGAAATTCTCATCCTTTTTATTTGTACATGTAACTAATATCAAATAGTAACCTAATTACTATTACTAATAGCTGATTATACTAACTTATTCAAACTAAAGCATAATTCATTATTCAACCATTATACTCATTTAACAAATTTCGAAAGTGATTGTTTACCAATGAGCATAGCCGGATCTTTTAATGATGAGGTAACTACTATCAAGTCATATTAAGCATTATCACCATTGAAAACTTATAATACTTCATTCAACCATACATTCATAATTAGTGAATGAGCAAGCCATTTTCGCATGGCTTAAATATATACATATTCAAAATATCACTTGTTTCAAAATGAAGAGTTAAGCCTATACATGCCATCTCTCAAAATATTAACTTTTAAAGGTACCAAAATAGTGACGATAGTGTCGATGACTTCAGAGTAGATCCCCAAACTTGTAGTTTTCAATCCCAAAATCTATAAAATAGAAGAGAACAGAAAAATACACAGTAAGCACTATAGCTTAGTAAGTCTTAAGTAATTAAACAACCCCATTAAAACAAAATCATATCATTTCATATACTTTGTCACATGGAACTAATCTAAGCTGAATATCCAAGGTTATAACCTCATCACACTTAATTGATTTCCTCATTAAACTAAACTTCCCTTATGATCGAATATACACAATCAAAACTATTTCATATGTCATTTCACATTTAAACATATAGATACAATATCAATTATCATATTACATTCAATCGAATACATTGGTTCCATCTAACATGATTATTTCCCCATGCTTTGATATGGCCGAAAGTTGCACCATGTACATATATATATATATATATCAAATTAATAGCCTAATTTCATGGAACATATCTAGCTCAATCACATCCGGATATAAAATCGTCATTCAAACACATCTTAACATGCTTCAAAGTCTTATAATACAGATAGCACATACGTATCTTATTACGAGCTAACCAAAATTGGAGCTCATACTTAGCTTTTCGCTTGTATTAACTTAGGTAAAAATACAACAATTCGAAGTCTCGAGTTAATCCCTCGGCTTATTATTCGCTAAGTAGCACATTGATTTGACTTTCACCGACACAATGCCTGCTAGGCTTCAAGCCCGAAATTCATCACTGGCACATGGCCTGCTGGACTTTGAGTCTGATTTCAGTTCATCGGCATTATGCCTGCTAGGCTTGTAGCCCGAGAATGACCACCAGCTTTTAGCTTGCTAGGCAAAATGCCCGAACACAACTTTTAAATCGTAAATCAAACTCACGCTTACTTGTAAACATTTTCATTTGAATTTCCGTATCATGCGAATATACATAACTAGAACTTATCATCAATCCATCATAGATATACATTTCATACAATGCCATTCAGCCTTAACACATAATAACACTTCATATCACATTATATAAGTCTCTTCTATTTGACCATATAATGTATTATCTATTTTTAATCACCATCACATTCGGCCTTGCTCATAGGTATATATATACATTAAAAAGAAATTCTTTTCCTCATTGTACCATGTTAATAACCGATTATAACACATGTTTAATCACTTGAAACTTACCTCAGATATTGTCAAACGATTACGAATGGCTATTTGATTAATTTCGCCTTCCCCCTATCCGAATTTAGCTCTCTTTGTTCTTGAGCTAAATTAAAACAAATAAACTAGTTCAATTGTAATATCCCGAATTAGGGCCTAATCAGAATAGTGGTTTTGTGACCACAAATCTGAGGTAGAAATACATATTTTATAATTATTTTGATGTTTATGATATGATTTTATGATGGTGTGAAAATTTCGTGAAGAAATTCTAAGCGTAAAGTGCTTAATTTGAAATTAGGGACTAAATCGAATAAGTTGCAAAACTTGCATTCTAGAAGTTTCTAGTATGAAATTGCTTTGGAATATTAATTAGGAGGTCGTAAATAGAAATTTGACCAATTTTAAGTTCATGGACAAAATTTGGACATGGATGGAATTTTTGAAAGTTTAGTAAGGAGGGGCATTTTGGTCATTTGGATATTAACATGAAATAAAAAGGGAAAAATAACACAAAATTGGTCATCTTCTTCATTACCACGAAATTTCAAGGGTTCTCCATAGCTAGGGTTTGTTTCAAGCTTCCAAGCTTCATAATCAAGAAAGACGTGGAATCAACCTTGATCGAGGAAAAGAAAAGATTTTGGACTAAATCGCAAAATTACTATATTTTGTACCGAGGTAAGTTCATGTGTAAATAATGTAACATGATTGCTATTTTAAGTGATTTAATGCTATTTATACGATATGATACTTGTTATTATGAATATTATGCTTTGTGAAATATTATGTATTAGTATGAAAAGTATGTGATTAAATTGATAAGTATGAGATGCAAGCAACGTATTGGTTCCAATATTCCGAGGAGAACGACTGGGAAATGTGTGACTAAGGAAAATCCCATTTGAACCTTGGGAATAGATTAGGATACAAGTGACATGTCACTAGGATGGTTGGGCATCCGAACTCGTTGAGTTGAGTTGAGTCTGAGTTCACTTATGGATGCAAATGTCCGAACTCGATGAGTTGAGTCCGAGTTCGTGAGATGTAACTAGGCATCCGAGCTCGTTGAGTTGAGTCTGAGTTCACTTATGGATGCGAACGCCCGAGCTCGTTGAGTTGAGTCCAAGTTCGCTTATGGGCGGGTTACATGATTGATTGATTACATATGTGGCACTTATGTGCAAATGATCCGTGTATCCGAGTTATATTCCGATGTGTTCAACGGGTAAAATTCTAGCGGAATGGAAGAATACTTAAGATGAAAATGATATTTTGCTAAGTGTTGTGAAATGGACAATTTGGACAGGTATGTACTTAACCCTCGGGTTGAAACTTGATAAAACAGAAATAAGGTGGTAAGATGATACACGATAGCTAGAAATGTGGTTTGTATCTTGGTGATATCATGCTATTGTTGTTGATATAATTGCTTTGTTATGTTACTTGTTATTTGCATGTGAACTTACTAAGCATTTATGCTTACTCCTTCCTTTACATTCATTGTAGTTTTTAGTGAGCCAACTTGGATATCGGGAAGGTCGAAGAAACGCTCACACTATCCGAGGAAGAATTGGTATATTGGTTTGTATGTTTTGATGTATGGCATGTATAGCAATATACTTGTTTTGTGTAAATAATCTTGTGATATGGTTGTGGTTTGGTTGAGAAAATGCTTGATAATGATTAGTCATTGGTATGGCTAGCCTAGATAATGTTAGATGCCTTGTGAGTTTAATATGTTATATAGTTCATGAGAATTCATAAAAAGATGAAACTTGCCATAAAACAGAACACTACAGCAACAACGACGTGAGTTTGAAAAATCACCAAAAATATTAGAAAACGAATTAGGTGAGGAATTAGCTATGAAATTGAATCTTGTTGTGTCTACTTTCAAATGGAAAAAGCAAAATGGGTAAAGGAGTTATATGTTATAAGATATTTGAGTTTTAGTGAAATAGGGCCAGAGCGATTTTTGGATCCCTTGTTCCAACTTTGAAAATTCACTATAAATTGTAAAAAAAATAATTATGAAGTGTAATTTATATGCTCAGAATCCTTATTGAATCTAGTTTTAATAGAAATAAACGGTATAGTTATATGAATTTTTTACAGGGAGAAAAGTGGTCCGTAGTAAGTAGAGGTCAGTGCAGTCAAGTCCTGAAACAGGGGTAACTTTAATTAATAAACTTTACTAATTGGCCCAACCAAAAATTTTAGAAAAAAATTAGTAGATAGATATGTGAGTCTATATTCAAGGAAAATTTACGAATCTTGATTTCAAGTTTTGTAACTCGAGATATGATTTTTTTACCGACCATGATGCAGAAAAACTGCTTATTTCGAAAATCAAAATAAATGATGTAAAGTTGTTTAAATGATAAATTATGTTCGGTAACACCTCAAGCTCGACTCCGGCGACGGTCTTAGGAGTGGGGGTGTTACATTTGGTGGTATCAGAGCAAGTTTAGTCAATTTTTGGACTAACGTATTTTATGCACGGATTTTGCTATACATGCCATATATGTATATTCTGATAGTGTGACGACTTCTGACCTTTTAAATGATTTTTTTATAGTAAATGGATCCCGATCCAACCGTGGCCGATGATGTAGAAAGTAATGCACCAGCTCCAGCTGAAGGGCGGTGCCAACTGAAAATCCACCTCCCACTATTAGTCAAGGAGGAGGAGAAAGGGGTCGAGAAGCCTTTCTCCAGATGATGAGTGCTTGGTATACTGAGTTCGTTCGTACGAACCCGAATGTACAACCTCCCCCACCTCCCCCAACTCCTCAACCTGTACCTCCAATGCCTCAAGATGTGGGTATGATGAAATTCCAAAGAACTCCAGTTGATAAAATCCGTAAGCTAGGGGCTAAAGAATTCAGAGCTAATGTAGATGATGATGCCGAGAAAGCAGAGTTCTGGCTTGAGAATTCTATCCGGGTATTTGATGAACTGTCTTGCACACCTGAGGAATGCTTGAAATGTGCTATATCTTTGTTGAGAGATTCAGCTTATAATTGGTGGAAAACACTAATTTCTGTGGTACCGAAAGAGAGGGTAACTTGGGAATTCTTTCAAGAAGAGTTTCAGAAGAAATACATCAGTGAAAGATTTATTGATCAGAAGCGCAAGGAATTTCTTGAGTTGAAACAAGGTAACATGACCGTTACAGAATATGAAAGAGAGTTTATTCGACTAAGTAAGTATGCCAGAGAATATGTTCCTACAGAGGCTAAGATGTGCAGACGATTTGAAGATGGGCTTAATGAAGACATCAAGGTATTTGTAGGGATTCTAGAAGTAAAGGAAATAGTGGTACTTGTCGATCGAGCTTGTAAGGCTGAAGAACTACTTAAAGAGAAGAAAAAGGTAGAATCTGAGACACGAAATTGAAAGAAAAGACTAATGAGTAATGCACCCTCACAGCAACCTGGAAAATCAAGAAATATGAATCCTCGTTCCCAAGTTTCAACTGGACAATCATATGGGAATTCTAGGAAGCAAAATGTGGGTCCTAAGTCCCAGACTACTTCGGCAGCTAGTGTAGGGAACTCGAGATTTGTTAAACCCGAGTGCTAGTGGTGTGGTAGAAATAATTTTGGTCCGTGCAGAGCAAATGAATGTTTCCGATGTGGTTCTCCAGATCATTTTATTAGAGACTGCCCAGAGAGGATTGAAAAAGAAAAATTTCAAAGTACAAAAGCTGGTGGTGCAGATTCGAGAGGAAGGTATCCAAGAAAAGCTGGGAGTGAAGCAAGCAGCAAGAATGTAGCCAGAGATTTAGCAGTTAAATCTGAAGGAAGGGCTCCAGCTAGAACTTATGCCATTAAAGCGCGTGAAGATGCTTCCTCACCCGATGTGATTACTGGTATATTTTCTCTCTATGATGTTAATGTTACTGCTTTGATTGACCCCGGTTCTACTCATTCATATGTGTGCATGAAATTAATATCTAGCATGAATATATC
Source organism: Gossypium stocksii (assembly GCA_020496765.1). Classification (NCBI taxonomy): domain Eukaryota; kingdom Viridiplantae; phylum Streptophyta; class Magnoliopsida; order Malvales; family Malvaceae; genus Gossypium; species Gossypium stocksii. The sequence goes on from CM035624.1 coordinate 32,735,763, forward strand.
TGTTGAGGATACAAAATTTATGATTAAAGTGTCAAACCCGTTAGGCCAATGTGTTATAGTTGATAAAGTATACAAGAACTGTCCTTTAATGATTCGGGGTTATTACTTTCCGGCCGACTTGATGTTGTTGCCGTTTGATGAGTTTGATGTTATTTTGGGTATGGATTGGTTGACATTGCATGATGCTATAGTAAATTGTAAACAGAAAGTTATTGAATTAAAGTGTAAAAATGGTGAAACTCTGCGGGTCAAATTAGATAAATCAGAGGCATTGTCTAGTGTGGTTTCTTCAATGTCGGCTCAGAGATATTTGAGAAAGGGTTATGAAGCTTATTTAGCGTATGTGTTGAATACAAAGGAAATTGAAAAGAAAGTGGAATCAGTGCCGATTGTATGTGAGTTTACGGATGTATTTCCAGAAGAATTGCCAAGTTTGCCTCCAGTTAGAGAAGTAGAGTTTGGTATTGATTTGATGCCGGGAAGAGCTCTGATCTCGATTGCTCCGTACAGAATGGCACCAACAGAGTTGAAAGAATTAAAGTCACAGTTGCAAGAGTTGACCGACAAAGGCTTTATGAGACCGAGTTTTTCACCTTGGAGTGCTCCGATATTGTTTGTGAAAAAGAAGGATGGTTCGATGAGATTATGTGTAGACTATCGGCAATTAAACAAAGTGACAATTAAGAACAAGTATCCGTTGCCGAGAATGGATGATTTGTTTGATCAGCTGAAAGGAGCAACATGGTTTTCAAAGATTGATTTGAGATCTGGTTACTATCAGCTGCGGGTAAAAGAGTCAGATGTGCCTAAAACTGCTTTTAGGACAAGGTATGGTCATTATGAATTTTTAGTTATGCCGTTTGGATTAACAAATGCTCCTGCCGTGTTTATGGATTTGATGAATCGAATATTTCGACCATACTTGGAAAGTTTGTTGTAGTATTTATAGATGATATCTTGATTTATTCGAAAGATGAGACAGAGCATGCTGAGCACTTGAGGATAGTTTTGCAAACTTTGCGAGACAAGCAGTTATATGCCAAGTTTAGTAAAAGTGAATTTTGGCTTTGGGAAGTTGGATTTTTGGGTCATATTGTTTCGAGTGATGGTATACGGGTTGATCTCAGTAAAATTTCAGCTGTTGTTGATTGGAAGCCACCGAAGAATGTAACCGAGGTTAGGAGTTTCTTGGGACTAACTGGATATTATCGACGGTTTGTAAATGGATTTTCTATAATTACTGCTCCTATGACTAGATTACTTCGCAAGGATGTTAAATTTGAGAGGACGGAAGAATGTCAACAAAGTTTTGAAGAATTGAAAAAGTTATTAACAGAGGCACCAGTGTTAGTACAGCCCGAGTTAGGTAAAGAATTTGTGGTATATAGCGATGCTTCTCTAAATGGTTTGGGATGTGTACTGATGCAAGAAGGAAATGTTGTGGCTTATGCTTCGAGGCAGTTAAAACCTCATGAAAGGAATTATCCGACTCATGATTTGGAATTGGCTACAGTGGTGTTTGCTTTGAAGATTTGGCGACATTATCTATATGGTGAAAAGTGTCAAGTATATACCGACCACAAGAGTCTTAAATACTTGATGTCACAAAAGGACTTGAATTTGAGACAGTGAAGATGGTTGGAGTTATTAAAAGATTACGAGCTTGTGATTGACTATCATCTAGGAAAAGCAAATGTAGTTGCTGATGCTTTGAGTAGAAAACTGTTGTTTGCTTTGAGAGTTATGAACACTCAGTTGGAAATGTCAGATGATGGTTCCATTCTGGCCAAGCTAAAAGTAAGACCGATGTTTTTACAAGAGATTTGTGAAGCTCAAAAAAGTGATGAAGACTTGCAAGCCAAAAGAAAGCAATGTGAGGTTGATACAGAGTCAGATTTCAGAATCGGTCCTGATGGTTGCTTGATGTTTAAAGATTGGATTTGTGTACCGAAGAATGAGGAGTTAATTCAAAAGATTTTGCAGGAAGCACATGGTGGTTATTTGTCAATTCATCCAGGCAGTACGAAAATGTATAATGATTTGAAGAAAATGTACTGGTGGAATGGAATGAAAAGGGATATATCAGAATTTGTATCGAAATGCTTAATTTGTCAACAGGTGAAAGCGGAACACCAAGTGCCTTCAGGATTACTTCAGCCTATTATGGTTCCTGAATGGAAATGGGATCGGATAACTATGGATTTTGTTTTAGGGTTGCCGTTGACTCCAGGAAAGAAAGATGCCATCTGGGTAATAGTTGACAGATTGACTAAATCAGCTCATTTCATTCCAGCACGTACGGATTATTCTCTTAACAAGTTAGCTGAATTGTATGTTAGAGAAATTGTTAGACTACATGGAATACCATTGTCAATCATTTCAGACAGAGGTCCAAGATTTACTTCGCGGTTTTAGCAAAAGTTGCAAGAAGCGTTAGGTACAAGGTTAAATTTTAGTACTGCTTTTCATCTACAAACTGATGGGCAATTAGAAAGGGTAATTCAGATTCTTGAAGACATGCTTGGATGTTGTGTATTAGAATTTCAAGGAAGTTGGAAAAGATATTTACCGTTGGTGGAATTTGCTTACAATAACAGTTATCAGACGAGTTTGAAAATGGCACCTTATGAAGCATTGTATGGTCGTAAGTGTCAGACGCCTTTGTATTGGATCGAACTCAAGGAAAATCAGATCTATGGGGTTGATCTAATAAAAGAAATCGAAGAAAAAGTGAAGGTAATTTGAGATTGTTTGAAAGCTGCTTCGGATAGATAGAAATCTTATGCAGATTTGAAACGAAAAGAAATTGAGTTTCAAGTTGGTGATAAGGTATTTTTAAAGGTGTCTCCGTGGAAGAAAGTCCTCAGATTTGGACGGAAAGGTAAATTAAGTCCGCGTTTTATCGGGCCGTATGAAATAATTGAAAGAGTTGGACCGGTAGCTTATCGGTTAGCATTACCATCTGAGTTGGAGAAAATTCATGATGTGTTCCATGAATCTATGCTACGTCGGTATCGTTCGGATCCTTCACATGTGGTTTCACCGACAGAAATTGAATTACAACAAGATATGACCTACGAAGAAGAACCGATTAAAGTTTTAGCTCGAGAGGTCAAACAACTAAGAAACAAAAGTATTGCTCTTGTGAAAGTGTTGTGGCAAAAGCATGGAATAGAAGAGGCTACAAGGGAACCCGAGGAAACTATAAGGAAACAATACCCACACCTGTTTACCGGTAAGATTTTCGAGGACGAAAATCCTTAAAAGAGGGGAGAGTTGTAATATCCCGAATTAGGGCCTAATCGGAATTGTGGTTTTGTGACCACAAATCTGAGGTAGAAATAATTATTTTGATGTTTATGATATGATTTTATGATGGTGTGAAAATTTCGTGAAGAAATTCTAAGCGTAAAGTGCTTAATTTGAAATTAGGGACTAAATCGAATAAGTTGCAAAACTTGCATTCTAGAAGTTTCTAGTATGAAATTGCTTTGGAATATTAATTAGGAGGTCTTAAATAGCAATTTGACCAATTTTAAGTTCATGGATAAAATTTGGACATGGATGGAATTTTTGAAAGTTTAGTAAGGAGGGGCATTTTGGTCATTTGGATATTAACATGAAATAAAAAGGGAAAAATAACACAAAATTGGTCATCTTCTTCATTACCACGAAATTTCAAGGGTTCTCCATAGCTAGGGTTTGTTTCAAGCTTCCAAGCTTCATAATCAAGAAAGACGTGGAATCAACCTTGATCGAGGAAAAGAAAAGATTTTGGACTAAATCGCAAAATTGCTATATTTTGTACCGAGGTAAGTTCATGTGTAAATAATGTAACATGATTGCTATTTTAAGTGATTTAATGCTATTTATATGATATCATACTTGTTATTATAAATATTATGCTTTGTGAAATATTATGTATTGGTATGAAAAGTATGTGATTAAATTGATAAGTATGAGATGCAAGCAACGTATTGGTTCCAATATTCCGAGGAAAACGATTGGGAAATGTGTGACTGAGGAAAATCCCGTTTGAACCTTGGGAATAGATTAGGATACAAGTGACATGTCACTAGGATGGTTGGGCATCCGAACTCGTTGAGTTGAGTCTGAGTTCACTTATGGATGCAAATGTCCGAACTTGTTGAGTTGAGTCCGAGTTCGTGAGATGTAACTAGGCATCCGAGCTCGTTGAGTTGAGTCCGAGTTCACTTATGGATGCGAACGCCCGAGCTCATTGAGTTGAGTCCGAGTTCGCTTATGGGCGGGTTACATGATTGATTGATTACATATGTGGCACTTATGTGCAAATGATCCGTGTATCCGAGTTATATTCTGATGTGTTCAACGGGTAAAATTCTAGCGGAATGGAAGAATACTCAAGATGAAAATGATATTTTGGTAAGTGTTGTGAAATGGACAAATTGGACAGGTATGTACTTAACCCTCGGGTTGAAACTTGATAAAACAGAAATAAGGTGGTAAGATGATACACGATAGCTAGAAATGTGGTTTGTATCTTGGTGATATCATGCTATTGTTGTTGATATAATTGCTTTGTTATGTTACTTGTTATTTGCATGTGAACTTACTAAGCATTTATGCTTACTCCTTCCTTTACATTCATTGTAGTTTTTAGCGAGCCAACTTGGATATCAGGAAGGTCGAAGAAGCGCTCACACTATCCGAGGAAGAATTGGTATATTGGTTTGTATGTTTTGATGTATGGCATGTATAGCAATATACTTGTTTTGTGTAAATAATCTTGTGATATGGTTGTGGTTTGGTTGAGAAAATGCTTGATAATGATTAGTCATTGGTATGGCTAGCCTAGATAATGTTGGATGCCTTGTGAGTTTAATATGTTATATAGTTCATGAGAATTCATAAAAAGATGAAACTTGCCATAAAATAGAACACTACAGCAACAACGACGTGAGTTTGAAAAATCACCAAAAATATTAGAAAATGAATTAGGTGAAGAATTAACTATGAAATTGAAGCTTATTGTGTCTACTTTCAAATGAAAAAGCGAAATTAATAAAGGAGTTATATGTTATAAGATATTTGAGTTTTAGTGAAACAGGGCCAGAGCGATTTCTGGATCCCCTATTCCAACTTTGAAAATTCACTATAAATTATAAAAAAAATAATTAGGAGGTGTAATTTATATGCTTAGAATCCTTATTGAATCTAATTTTAATAGAAATAAACGGTATAGTTATATAAATTTTTTACAGGGAGAAAAGTGGTTCGTAGTAAGTAGAGGTCAGTGTAGTCAAGTCCTAAAACAGGGGTAACTTTAACTAATAAACTGTACCAATTGGCCCAACCAAAAATTTTAAAAAAAATTGGTAGATAGATATGTGAGTCTAGATTCAGGGAAAATTTACGGATCTTGATTTTAAGTTTCGTAACTCGAGATATGATTTTTTTAGCGACCATGATGCAGAAAAACTGCTTATTCCGAAAATCAAAATAAATGATGTAAAGTTGTTTAAATGATAAATTATGTTCGGTAACACCACAAGCTCGACTCCGGCGACGGTCTTGGGCGTGGGGGTGTTACATCAATCACCTTACTAATTCATCTTAATAAAAAATACCAACAAGCTCATTCAAATAGAACATACGGCAGTTTCACTTTTAGCTAAATAAACACATATCAAATTAAACATTTTCTATTATTACAGATATTCGGCACTACAACATCTAATTAACACTAATACCTCATCTTGTATCATCTAGCTTAGATTTCTCAAATTAATCAACCATAGCCAAATACTATTTAAGGGTTCTAAATGCATAACATTAGTCATACTCACGAGTACCTATTTCAAACCCTCTTATTAACAGCTTAATACACAACCTTACTTGTTTCATTACTCACTATTACGTTCGGCAATTATACACACAGAAACACCCTAGCCAATTATCACTTATCATCTAATTCACAACTTCAATCATCTCAAAATACAAATAATTACACAATTCATTGACTAAGGGGGTCATTTGACAATCATACAACCAAAGATTAACATTTAAGCATGTATTCTTAATATTTAGCAACAATATTACATTAAACCACATTAGCCGAATATCAATGCTCATTTTAGCCGCATATAACAAAGCTTAATTAGTTTAAAAACCACATATATTCATTACTCATTACACAAACATCAAATTATCAACTAATTAGCACATATACGGCAACTTCAATTTGTACCTCCTAAACAAGGATTCAACTTAATCATACATTAACAATTCACTCATTCGGCCATCATATAATCACATATTAACAATTAAATTATAAAAATTTCAAAACTAAGCACAAGTTTCTCATTTAACCAAAATAGCTGAATGCAATTTACTCATATACCACATTAGTCGAATTTCTATGTATCACAAGGACTTATATATATCAATTTAACTAGCTTCCTACTCATCTTTCTATCATTTTCATTTTAAAACATAAAACCCCCAAATTTTAACATATTTCCAACATGACCGAATACAAGCTTCATCACAAACTCAAAAATTTATACATGGGTCATGACAAGAGCTTTAAAACCAACTCAATTTCACAAAATAACAAAGAAATCACTTGAAAACATACCTTAATTAGACCCCTACTTAGCCGAATGCCTCTTGTTCTTTTTATTTTCTTTTCTCTTGATGAATTCGGCAAGAACATGAGAGAATGAGCATTCAAGTTGTTTTACTATTACATGCATGGATATTACTTATTAATTTACCATCTTAGCCTTATTATAATCATTTCTTCTCCACTATCACATGGCCGATTTTGTCCATGCAAATTATGCATGGTTTAATTACTTCATAAGTCCTCTATATTAAAAGAACATCAACAAATCGGCACTTGCACATTGTTCCACTAATTTTTCCTTTTATGCAATTGAGCCATTAACTAATAATTTAACATCAAATTGACAAAATTTAAAACACCAAATTTTCACATATGACCATTCACATAATAAAAGCATAGAAAATAATATTTAAAAAATTTTTAGACTCGGTTTAGTGGTTCCGAAACCACTTTTTCGATTAGGGTCAAATTAGGGCTGTCACAATTCTTGACATTTTAAATTGTGTTTTCGTATAGTAATGGATCCCAAACAAGTTGTAGCTGATGATGTAGAAAGCAATGCACTCGCTCCCGCTCACGGGGTAGCGCCATCTGACTCTAGACCTATATCGAGTAGCCATTAGGGAGAGGCTAAGCAAGTCTTCTTCCAAATCATGAACGAGTGGTTCACGGAGTTCGTTCATACAAATCCGGCTGCTCAACAACCTCCACCCCACCAATTCCTTAACAAATCCCCGTTGTTCCTCAAGTTATAGATCTGATACAGTTAAACAAGCAGCTAGTTGATAAAATTTGTAAATATGGGGCTGAAGAATTCAAACCTACGGTTGATGATGATACTGAGAAAGCCAATTTCTGGCTTCAAAATACCATCCGCGTATTCGATGAACTGTCATGTACTCCGAAAGAATGCATTAAATGTGTTGTATCTTTACTAAGAGATTCTATGTATCAATGGTAGAACACGTTAATATTTGTAGTTCTGAAAGAATGGGTCACGTGAGAATTCTTTCAAATTGAGTTTAAAAAGAAATATATCAGATAAAGATTTATCGATTAGAAACATAAAGAGTTTCTCGAGTTAAAATAGGGTCGCATGACCATGACAGAATATGAACTATAATTTGTGAGATGAAGTAAATACACCTAAGAGTGTGTTTCAACTGAAGCTATCATGTGCAAAATATTTGAAGACGAGCTGAATGAAGACGTCAAACTTTTAGTTGGGATTCTAGAAAGTAAATAATTTGTGGTACTTGTCGATCGTGCTTGTAAAGTCGAAGAATTGAGTAAAGAGAAAAGAAAAGTTGATTCTGAAGTTAGAGATTTGAGAAAAAGATAGACGAGTAAAACTTTTCACTCTGCATCAAAGAAACTATGAGACAACTATGGCCAGTCAAATGCATCATGAGACATTCCAGCAGAGATTGTGAAAGGCAACCTTCGAACTTTAAAGCTCAAGTTACATCGATAGCTAGTGTTGGCAGTGCAAGACCTAATTGGCTTGAGTGTAGACCATGTGGGAAACGACATCCCGATGATTGTAGAATGAATGATTGGGCCTATTTCAAATGTGCATCATTAGATCATTTTATCCGAGATTACCCTGAGTTAGCTGAAAAATTAAAGATCAGAACACGAGACTGAGCAATACCGCAACCAGAGGTAAACCACCTAGAAATATAGGAAATGTGAGTGGCAGTTAAAGAGTGACAAAAGATTTAGCTATGAGGTCCGAGGCCAGAGCTCCTGCTAGAGCCTACGCTATTCGCGCTCGCGAAGAAGCGTCATCTCGAAATGTTATCACTGGTACCTTTTCTCTTTATGACATTGATGTGATTGCATTGATAGATCTAGGATCGACTCATTAATATATATGTGTGAATTTAGTATCTAGTAAGACTTTGCCTGTTGAGTCTACTGCATTTGTTATAAAAGTCTCAAACCCCTTAGGCAGATATGTACTGGTTGATAAAGTTTGCAAGAACTGTCCATTGATGACTAGAGGTTATTGCTTTTCTGCTGATTTAATGTTGTTTCCATTTGATGAGTTCGATGTGATTCTGGGTATAGATTGGTTGACAAAGCATGATGCCGTTGTGAATTGTAGACGAAAAACAATTGAATTGAAATGTCAGAATAATGAGATTATTCAGATTGAATCAGATGATCTGAATGAGTTACCTATTGTGATATCGTCTATGTCAGCTCTAAAATATGTGAGAAAGGGATATGAAGCTTATCTTGTGTTTTTACTGGATACAAAACTATTCGAATCAAAGATTGAGTCAGTTCCAGTTGTGTGCGAGTATTCAGATGTATTTCCCAAAAAATTACTGGGTTTACCACCTATCAGAGAGGTTGAGTTTGGTATTGAATTAGTACCGGGAGCAATGCTGATATCGATAGCTCCATACAGAATGGCTCCGACAGAGTTAAAAGAATTGAAAGCTGAATTGCAAAAGTTGACAGATAGAGGTTTTGCTCGACCGAGTTTCTTTCCCTAGGGTGCACCAGTATTATTTGTGAAAAAGAAATACGGCAGGATGAGAATGTGTATAGATTACTGAGAGCTCAACAAAGTGATGATCAAGAACAAATATCATCTGCCCTGAATAGACGACTTGTTTGATCAGCTGAAAGGAGCAACAATGTTTTCAAAGATAGATTTGAGATAGGGTTATTACTAGTTGCTAGTTAAAGACTCTGATGTGTTGAAGATTGCTTTTAGAATGAGGTATGGACATTATGAATTTTTGGTTATGACTTTTGGACTAACTAATACTCCTGTAGCCTTTATGGATTTGATGAACCAAATTTTTAGACTGTACCTAGATCGATTTGTTGTTTTATTCATTGACGACATTTTGATTTATTCCCATGATGAATCTGAGTATACCGAGCATTTGAGGACGTATTACAGACTCTATGAGGCAAGCAATTGTTTGCATAGTTCAACAAGTGTGAATTTTGGCTTAAAGAGGTCAGATTTCTGGGACATATAATTTTAGCTGTGGGTATTCGAGTTGACTCGAGTAAGATTTCTGCTATCTTAGAGTGGAAAGCTCCGAGAAATGTATCTAAAGACCGAAGTGTTCTGGGACTAGTGGGTTATTACCGATGATTTGTGAAAGGATTCTCCATGATTGCAACTCCGATGATGCGGTTACTTAAAAAAGATGTCAAATTTGAGTGGTCAAGGAAATGCCAACAAAGTTTTAAATAGTTGAAAGCATTATTGAAAGAGGCATCGGTGTTAGTTCAGCTTGAATTGGGTAAAGAATTCATAATCTTCAGTGATGCATCCTTAAATGGTCTGGGCTGTGTTGTGATATAAGAAGGAAAAGTTGTAGCTTATGCCTCAAGACAGTTAAAGTCGCATGAATAGAATTACCCGACTCATAATTTGGAGTTAGCCGTGATAGTGTTTGCTTTGAAAATTTGGTGTCATTATTTGTTTGGTGAGAAATGCCATGTTTATACAGATCACATTGAGCCGAAAGTCCCTATTTGCTTTGTGTGCTATGAACACACAATTAGCTTTGACTAATTACAATTTGATTGTAGCTGAGATGAGAGTGAGACTGTTATTTCTTCAGTAGATTTGTGAAGCTTAGAAAGTTCATAAAAAATTGCAAGAAAAACGAGCTCGGTACGAGTCAAATTCTGATTCAAAGTTTCAAGTCAGATCTGATGATTGTTTGAGGTTCAGAGATAGAATATGTGTACCGAAAAATTTAGAATTAACTCAGAAGAATTTGAATGAAGCACAGAGTAGTTGTTTATCCATACATCCGGGAAGTACTAAAATGTATAATGGTCTAAAGCAGTTTTACTGGTGGCATGGCATGAAATGTGATATCTCCAAGTTCGTGTTGAAATGTTTGATTTGTCAGCAAGTCAAAGCTGAGCATTAAATACCAGCAGGTTTATTGCAGCCAATGATGATTCTGGAGTTGAAATAGGACAGAGTAACAATGGATTTTGTATCGGGTTTGGCCTTATCTCCGAGAAAGAAAGATGCGATCTGGGTTGTTGTTGATAGATTAACAAAATCAGCTCATTTTATTCCAGTACGTACAAACTTCTCGCTTGATAAATTAGTAGAATATTATATCTCAGAGATTATTCGATTGCACAGAGTGCCATTATATATTGTTTGGGATCGAGATCTGAGATTTACTTCATAATTTTGGAAGAAATTGCAAGATGCTTTAGGTACAAAGCTACACTTGAGTACCGCATTTCACCAGCAGACGGATGGTCAATCCGAGCGAGTTATTCAGATGCTTGAGGATATGTTGTGTTGTTGCATTCTTGATTTTGAAGGTAGTTGGGAGAAATATCTGCCGTTGATTGAATTTGCTTATAAGAATAGCTTTTAATCGAGTATCAAAATGGAACCATACGAGGCTCTGTACAGTTTTAAATACAGAACACCATTGTATTGGACCGAACTTAGTGAGAATAAGATTCATGGGATTAATTTGATCTGAGAGACAGAAGTGAAAGTGAAAGTAATTTGCGATAGTTTAAAAGCTGCTTCAGATAGACAGAAGTCATATGCAGATTTGAAATGGAAAGATATTGAATATTAGATTAGAGATAAAGTATTTTTGAAAGTCTCACCGTGGAAGAAAATACTTAGATTTGACCAAAAAGGGAAGTTGACTCCGCGTTATACCGGATCGTATGAGATTATTGAGCGAATCGGGCTAGTTGCTTATCGGTTGACCTTACCATCTGAATTAGAAAAGATACACAATGTATTTCATCTATCGATTCTACGATGTTACCGATCCGACCCATCACACATTATTTCCCTTACTAAGGTTGAGATTCAATCAGATTCGACGTATAGTGAAGAACCAATTTAGATTCTAGCGCATGAGATCAAAGAATTAAGGAATAAGAGAATTGCATTAGTGAAAGTCTTATGGCATCAACACGGGGTTGAAGAAGCTACGTGGGAGCTCAAGGATGCTATAAGAAAGCAATATTCTCATCTATTCACTGGTAAGATTTTCGGGGACAAAATCCCTGAGGGGGGATAGTTGTAACAACCTATTTTTCGATAAATCAGAATGGTGGTTTCAGAACCACAAATTTGAGGTCAGAAAATTATTTTAATATTATTTTTGGTGTTTACAGCATGTTATTATATATGTGTGAAAATTTTGTGTAGTAATTTTAGCATTTGAATGCTTAATTTGCAAAAATGACTTAATTGTGTAAAATACAAAAGTTGTATTCTAATTGTTAGACGTGTTTAATTGCTATGATTTATTAATGTGAGAGTCCTTATGATGTAAGTAGCCCATTGATTGTGTTAATGGACATTAATTGACATGCATTATGAATTATTAATGTTTTATCATTAAGGTTAGTTTGGTAATTTGGTAAATTAATGTTAATAAAAAAACCATGAATTAGTGTCCATCTTCTTCTTAGTCCCGAATTTGAAGAAAATAGAACCCATTTTTAGGGTTTGAAGCATTCGGTCATTTCTCCTTGAGCATGTAAGTCCATTTTTGCTCGGTTTTTATGATTTTTATGTCTTTTTGATCGTTGCTTTGTAATCTAGCTAGCCCGTACCTCTGATTCTTAAATTGTTAAAGATTATGTGAGTTTCCATTGATGAATATATGTGTTTTTGAATGATTAATGTTGAAATATGAAAGTTTGGTGTTAGATTTCCATGTTCTGTAAAGTAATTTTTGATGAAATTGCATAATAGGGATTAAATTGTGAAATGTAAAAATTGTGTGGTTGAAATGTGAAATAAATGAAAGTTATGGGCTTCTAGGGACCTTATTGTAATTTGGCTATAATGGGTTCAAGGAAAATTTCATGAATTTGTGTTTTTCTGAAATAAAGACTAAAGTGCAAGAAATGTGAAATATTAGGGGCTAATGTGTAAATATGCTTAAATGTGTATTATGCACTAAATTGAATGATTGGTTAATTGAATAAGTTAGTTTTGAATATATTTAGAAAAATGAAATTCAGATCTAGATCAGGGGAAAACCAAGGTTATCGACTAATCGACTAATTTCGTCATTTTACCTACGTGGTAAGTTTGTATGTAATAATTTCATTACAAATGCATGGTAAATGCTTTGATATTGTATAAATTGTAATTACGAGATTACGAATCATGTATAAATTATGAATACAATTCAATGACATGAGATCGACTGAGCATCGGCAAGTGAAAGCGCTGTATGAACCTTAGGAATATTATAGGATACAAATGTCATGACATTAGAGGTACTGAGATGAGATTACGTGTAAGACCATATCTTGGATATGGCTTCGGTATGATATTATGTGTAAGACCATGTCTGGGACATGGCATCAATACGAGATTTCGTATAAGACCACAACTAGGCTATTGGCATCGATATGAGATTACATGTAAGACCATATTTGGGATATGACATTGTATGACCTATGTGTGATTCCCGAGTATCCTTAGTGATTCCGAATGGTTCAACGAGCTTAGTTCAAATGAGAACGATGGTACAGTCAAATTAAGTGATACAGGTACGTAGGAAACTTATGTGATTATTGAATGGAAGAACATTGATAAGTTGATATATGATCATGTGTATAACATAGAAAGGTTTGTGTAATTATAAGTTTTTTGCTATATATATAATGATTATTGATTGAATTGCATTTATTTGATGAGTTAAGTTTATTACATTCGAGCTTACTAAGCTATAAAGCTTACTGTGTTTTAGTTTCCATGTTTTATAGTGAATTGGAGCTAGCTCGGATCTAGGGATTGTCGGGAACATCATCGCACTATCGAACATCTATTTGGTACTTTTAGAATTGTGTTTTTATGGTATATGCCATGTATAGGCTTGGGTCATTTTTGTGACGCCCCAAATTTTAAGGTTTTTGAATTTTTGCCTAAATTTATTCTTTTCATGGCTTGATATGCTGAAGTAATGATTTGGGTGTGTTTAGTGGGCCTTTGGAAGGCCTGGGCTAAAGCCTAAGTCCTGGTGAAATCTTAATTTTTACTTTGGGAAAACTTGGGTGTTAGCATATAGGGCTTTTAAATTAATGTTATGGATTTGTGACACAAGAAAGCTTGTGGTGAAGTGGTAGAGTGACGCCAGTTAAACTGCAAGGGGTGGCATGTTGTAGCTTGTGAGGGACCCAAGGTTCGAATCCCCTTTGCTAGCAAAATATTCTAATTTTGCTGCTTGGACAAGGTAAGAGTTGGACTCCAAGTTAAATTCTGAGGGAAGGAGTTTGAATGCTCATGGGATTTGATTGAGAAGTGATAAGGGGAGATTATTAAGGAGAAAATTTAGGGATTGGAGTGAAAGGCAAGAGTTGGCTGAATAGGGGACTTTGTAGTTGGCAAAATCGACAAGGGCAATTACTTTTAGACATTTCGGTTCTTTAGTGCTTTGGTTTTCGGCATTTTGGTGCACCTAGGTGGCATTGGCTTGGACCACTTAGGCTTTTGATCCCAAGAGAGCTGAATTGGCATAACTATTCTCTCCACTCTCTCATTACTTTTGATATATCTGTCTTCAAGCCGAAACCATAGTCTCTTTCTTTTCTCTCTTTGGCTGATTGGTGCTCTCTTAAGTTATCATACTTCTTCTTCCACTTCTTCATTCATAGCCCACACCACAATCTCTTTTCTCCCTTCACCTTTTAATTGTGTTCATCACCTTTTCTTTTAAGGCCGAAACCTCAAACCCTCCTCTCTTTATTCTATTTCTCCATTATAGTCGATTGGTACATCCCTAAGTAGCCATTCTTCTTATTCCTTTTGAGCCGATTCTTTTCTTTCTACCTAAGTCTCTTAGCCGAATCTCTATTTAGTTCTCCTCTCATCTATCGTTGCCAAAACACTTGTTACTAAACCCCCTACACCGATTACCCCTTCCCTAATCGACTATTCCTCTTGTTTAGCCCTCATAGCCGAATAGTAGATCTCTTCTTCCTCATAGAATTCGATTGGATCTACAAGAGTACTAGGTTGGAGTTAGTAGCGGGTTAGCGGAGATCTGATCAAGGTAAGTGTGTTTTGCCCTCTTCTCGGATGGTCTCATAAAAGCTGAATTCCCTATAGGGTAAAGCTTGTCATTAGGGACCTGAAAACATTCTATCTCTTGGCTATCTATGTTCTTAGCCAATTGGTAGGAGGCAAACATGTGAAGGGTGGTTAGTAGACGAAAATAAAAAAGCAGTCTAGATCTATTGGCTAGATTTCGGCAGAGGTAAGTGGTTAATGGGTTGTGATAAGTATTGGTCGAATACAATCAGGATTTGGTAGTGATTGGTTTTCAATCAGATTATGGTTTAATGTGGTGGTTAAACTGTTGTAGGATAATCGTTCGCGGGATATTCTGACGCTAATCGTAAACAGGTGTGTAACGACACCCTCTAGTAGCATAGATCGGCAAAAGCCGAAAAGCTGAAATGTCGAAATGTTGGCATTTCGAGGTCTCGCAAGCATGCGAATGCTCATGGGCCGAATCAAAACCATGATTCATGGATATTGGACTATAAGGGCCGCTGTGTGCATTGTCGTGCACTTGGGCAGTTTTGGGCCTCGAAAACCCGAAATGGGCCCAATGTGCCTACGGGCCCATATGGGTAAAATTATGCGGTAAGTGCTTTCTGGTATGTTGGATGCTAAATCTGTGATAATGTGCAAAAGCTTAGACTGAGTGGGCCACATGAGCGTGTGGGCCTCCTCAGGCCCATTAGGGGTTTTTGGGCCCGAATACACTATGTGACTATATGGGCTCTCTGAGTCGCTTGGAGCGACGTTATACCTACTAGAAGGTCGTATTAGGTGTTGAAACATCGAGACTTAGTGAAATGACCAAAATATCCTTGAAAGGTAAAATTACCATTTTACCTCTAGTTGCCAAAAGACTATTTTACCCCTAGAAGTAGGTTGACTGATTTGTGTATGCCTATATCTGTATCTGTTAATCTGTATGCATATGATATGTAGTGCTTTATTCTGCATGGGGTTGGGTTCGGATTCGGAGGAAGTTTTGTATAGTGGCATTGTCACGTATTCTATATAGAGGCTCCACCTCGTAATTCTGTTCTGGTGGCTCTGTCACGATCTCTGTATTAGTAGCTTTGTTGTGTCTGTGGTGTGTAGGGCTAGGTGGGTTGAGTTATTCCCCACATGGTGTGATGGGCTGGTACGGGTGGTGTGATGGGCTGGACTGGGATTGGGTTTTTGCATATATTTTGTTCTGTATCTGTAATGGGCCCAAGGCCACTCTATTTCTGTATAGGGCCAAGGCTCAGATTGATCTATACCTGAATAGGGCTTCGGCCCAAACTGATCTGCAAGTCTGATCTCTGTTGTTGGTTGGGTTAAATTACACACTGAGTTTTCACAAACTCACCCTACTATTTTCACCTATGCAGGTAAACCCCAACCATAGAGGATTTGGAGCCGCGAGGGACTCGGGTGGTCACATGGTTTATGCTTCTGGTTTTTGCTTGTTTTAATTTATTTTTATTTTAATTTCGGATTTATTTTGTAATAAGGCCACTATGGGTGTTTGGTTTTGGGTTACATTATTATTTGTTTTAAAGCGGTAGACTAGGATATGCGGGTTTTCAAAATTAATAGCAAACGTTTTCAAACAAGCCTTACGTAATGGTTGGATGATTTAATAATAATAATGACAACAAATGGGATTTTGGTATAAACACTTCATGATAATAAAAACAGTTTTAATCTGATTGTGCTCAATAACTATAAGCTGCTAGTCATGGACCTCCAATTAAGAATTGCCAAAGTAACTGGTTGAGGTTAAGTCGTCCATGTGACACACCAGATTTGGCTATAATGTCCAGGCCAGGTTTGGGGTGTTACAGTTTTGGTAAGTGTTTTGGTAATATGTTTGGCCTTTGAAATGGCTTGTAAATGATGTAGGTGATGCAAGTGAATTTGGCCATGTAAATTGGCTTATTTTGTGAATTGGTATGGTTGATGATTGTTTAAATTGTTCAAATGGTTATTTGGTTTGTGGTGAGTATTTGCTTATGAAATGCATGTTTTTGGTTTGATAAATAAATGGCTAATATTTAATTTATGAGTCAAGACATGTGTGTGATTGATGGTGGAATAATGTATCTTTTGAATGGCTTGAATTGATGAATATGACTTGTGTTTTGGTATATGCTGAAATAGGTGAAAAATGAATGAAGAATCATGTTGAATTGGTATGCATTTGGCCTAGTATATAGTTATGAGTTGAGTAGTAGAATGAATGGTTTTGAAATGGCATGAATTGTGCATGAAATGGTAATGTTTGGTTGTCTATTTGTGTATGAAAATGGTACCATTTATGCTATTGTAGGTAAGTGCATTTTGGGTGAGAAATGTGGCTTGTAACTAGCCCATTTTCGTCCACATGGCTGAGCACACGGGCGTGTATCTTGACCGTGTGTGACACATGGCTTTAGTACACGGTCGTGTGTCCCCTGAAGCTGAATCAATATTCAAGTTATTGAGTTACTCGGCCTAGACACACGGGTGTGAGGTCGGCCATGTGGCACAAGTTAGTAGGTATGCCCTATTTCCCCACAGCCTATGACACGGGCATATCTGGGGCCGTGTGAGGAAAATGGCCTATTCACACGGGCGTGTGACCCCTGTATGTTTGAAAAATTTTCTAAGTTTCCAAAATTGTTCTAGTTATCAGTTTAGTCTCGACCCATTTCTAATGCATGTTTAAGACCTCATAGTCCCTTATAAGGGACAATTTGAATGTTGATGACTGATGTTTATTTGGATTTGTTTAATATATGAGAAATGTATGTTTTCATGATGTGATTGATTAGTAATACCTCGTAACCTTATTCCAGCGATGGATACGGGTTAGGGGTGTTACATAGTATGTTTCCATTTTAGAATGTTTGAGTAATTAGATGTTGATGATAGATTTTGAAGATTTAATGATAGATTAATAGCTTTTGTAAAGTGATTTTTGACAAAAATGTCAAATAAGGATTAATTTGTAAAAATATGAAATTATGTGTAGCACCCCAAACCCAGCCCAGACTTTATAGCCGAATCTAGCATGTCACATCAAAGTGTCTTTCAAAAACTGGATTTGTCGATAAAAGTTCATTTCTGTGTTTAAATCCTTTTTGTTTGTATTTAGCAAATCATCTCGTCAAACGTTTGCCTTAATGCTTGACATTGTTATTTTAGGTTATTTTAAATCGCAAAAGTTACTAAAGTTTGAAAAAAAATTATTTTTTTTGAGCGTTTTTGAAAAACAATTATTATTTTGAAAATCTTATCATTTTTTTTTAGCTGACAAATTTAAAATAGAAAAGTAAAAGCCCAATTAAAAATTAAAACCATAAATGGCCTTATTACAAAAACACCAACCCAATATGAAATTTAAATAAATAAGTCTAAAGCAGATCATCAGCGATCATGTGGCCAACTTCGAGTCCCTCGTGGCTCCAAATCGCCTAAGACTGGGGATTACCTGTACATTTAAAAGAAAAGGGTGAGTTTACGAAAACTCAGTATGTCATCCCCTATCAGTCATACAGTAAACAGTGCATGTAGAAAAAGTCTGGGCCTGGGCCCTATTCAGTAACAGTGTGGTCTAGACTTTAGCCTTATATAGTATCAAAACAGTGTAAATATGCAACCCACCCCAATCTAACCAACACACCACTCGTACCAACCAACACACCATGTGGGGATAAAATCGATCCACCCAGCCAGCACACCAATATCGCAGCATAGGTGCCAGTAATAATAACGCAGCAAAGTTGCCGGTAATAGTATATGTGGCAAAGCCACTAGAATCAGTATATGTGGCAAAGCCACCAGTAACAGTTAATATGGCAGAGCCACCGGTACAGTACTTCCTCCATATCAGCATCCCAACCCCATGCAATATGATGTGCCATAAATATTACGTGTATGCAGTATGTCACACTCAGTATCAGTCATATAAATATCATACACACATCAATCAACCTGTAACACCCCAAACCCGGCCTAGACGTTATGACCAGATCTGGTGTGTCACATGAGCCTATAACGAAGTTTACGACCTTTTGCTTGTTGTGACTTAGGTGATATTAAAATAGCAAGTTTGTGAAAAGTCATTTTGATAAGTCTTTAGATTATCTAGTCATTGAACTTGTTGAGTTCTGAAAACGTTCTTAAGAATTTGAAAACCTGCGCAGCCTAAAACTAGCAGTTTCGATAAAATATGACTTTAAACCATTACTAAAAACAAAACCAATAAAGAAATTTAAATAGCGGCCTTATTACAATTAAAACCCCAAAAATAACATAGTAAAATACTTAGAATGAAAAAGAAAACTGAATTTGCAGATGCTGTGGCCACTCCGAATCTCTCACAGCTCTAAGCCCACTATGGTTGAGGGTTACCTGCAGAGATGAAATTGAGGGGGGGTGAGTTTGATAACTCAGTGTGCAACATAATCTCAACCATAGGCCAAAACAGATCAAGCCTCAGAATCAGATTAATTGGGCCTTGGCCCATTACAGAAATCAGGTTAAGCCCGTAGGCCCATAGCAGATATAGATCAGATATATTATGCAAACAGAAAACCCAACCCAGATCCATCCATAACACCCCCGTACCAGCCTTACACCATGTGGGGAGACTACTCGACCCACCCAACCACTACACACCATAGAAATTTGCAGCGAGGCTGCCAGATATTATGACGAGGTCACCAGATACAGATATTGTGGCGAGGCCACTAGAACCGATATATATGTGGCGAGGCCACCAGATTGCAGCGAGGCTGCCAGAACAGATATATATGTGGCGAGGCCACCAGATTGCAGCGAGGCTGCCAGAACGCTTCCTCCATCATAAACCCAAACCCCATGCAACAGATATCATGATATGGCATATAACATACAGAATCTCATGCATCAGACATACACATGTATTATGAGATGTGACATACAGAAACAGGAAATCATACGTTTCAAACAGATTTTACCCTAGGGGTATAAAGGTCATTTTGCACCTAGGGGTAAAATGGTAATTTTTCATACTTAAGGGTATTTTAGTCCTTTTCCATATTTTCAGAGATTTTACGCATGTTCAATTAATTAGCAGTCCCTAGATATCCCCAAAAGTCCATTTAAGCTAAATTTCCAGTTTTGCCCTTTTTAGCCTAAAAACCCCTAATGGCCTTACTAAATCCATTGAGTCCGTTAAACCTTAATTCTTATGCTCAGATTACCATTTAACCGAGTTATTAGTATTATTCCACCAGAATACCTTTAACGATACTTTTACCATTTTGAGCTCGGAAGCCCATTGGGCCCATCTTGGCCCATCGAAGCCCAACTTACCAAAACGTTCAGAATTGCGCCTTCTGCAATTCTTCCACCACCAAATTCATGGTTAACCCTAACGGAGTAAACGATTACTCTTAAATATTGCACGAACGCATTCTCGGTCACTTTCAACCAGTTGCCGGTCACTTTACGGTCATTATGGCTTTTACCACTTCAGTCTAAAAGTTGGGATCAGTTACACACCTGTTAACTGTCAAAACCGTTGACGAAATCCACGAACGAAAACCTATCGTTAATCACCTTAATGTTAGTTTAATAATCTTCAACCATTAAACCAAAACCTCATTACTATAATTGGCTAACATGACTGAAGTCCCTAAAAGCCTTTACCTTTTTGTCGAAAAAATAGACTAAGTCTATGAGCCCAACCGTGCCAACCTTCAAGTCCTTGCAAAAAGTCCTCTTGCTCACCCTAACACAACACCAAAACAAGAAGCCACAATGCCTTAGTCCAAACAATAGCCTCCCCTAAAGGGGTTTCGGCTTAATACTTAAAACGTGATCATCTAACAAAGACAAGTTCCCGAATACTTACCAACCTAGCCTCTTTCTACAACGATTCCCCTTGCAACTATGAGAAGAGATAAAAGATGATCTAACGTTTGGCTTTGAGCACCACAGGGTATGGAGGTTTCAGTTTCTCTCTTTGAAGAAGTAAATGAGGTTTAACACAAGAAGATTCGACTAAGGAGTTATGGGAGATGTCGAAAAAAGGAGATAAAGAAGGGAGTTATGTGACTGATGATAAATCGGCAATGGAACCACAAGGTTTCGGTCAAGGGGGATAATCAACAATGAAGTGTTTGCTTTCAACTTTTTGTGACTATCAACCAGAGAATAACGTCAGAAGAAGATATATGGATGATAGAAGAAGAAAATGGAAAAGAAGAAAATAAGAAAAGAGATTTGAGAGGGAAAGAAATGAGCAATCGGTTAAACAGAAGAAGAACGGCACAAGATGGTGTTTTGGAAGATCTATGTTCAGCAAATGAAAAGAAAAGAGGATTCGGCAATGGGGTGTATTAGGGTTCGGCTACTAGAACAAAAAGAAGAGCGAAATGGCAAAACAAACCTAATATGCTATGTCAAAACGAACAAAAGAAAAGGATTCACTAACCTAAGATAAAAATCGGCATAAGGACACAAGAAGACCTAAGGGAGAAATCAGCACTTCTAGCACCTAACTGCCGAAAATGCACCACTAAGAGTCCCTTGGCTAGCCACTTTCATTCCAATTCAAAAGTCCATAATTTGCTCCTTGATTCACTATTTATGACCAATTCAAACTTCTTCCAAGCAGAGTTTTACTCTGCTTCAAACTCTTACATGCTCCTTGCACAAAATAAAATGCCACACCTGCATATTCTGGGACTTGAACCTTGGCCCTCCTTCAAGCTCCACACGCCACATTTTTAGGAGACTAGTGGCGTCACTTAGCCACTTCACCAAGGCTCCTTTTGTGCTATATTCCACGCACAATTTCTTAAAACACCTACTTGCAAAAGCCCCCTATCCACTAAGTGAAAAATCTAAAATTTTCCCGAGTTTTTAACCAACACCTGGGCCTTCCATAGGCCCATTAATACTCCTCAAACTAGAATTTCACACCCAATTACCAAAGTTGAAACATTTTATCAGATAAAGAACAATCTAAGAGAAACTCAAAAATTAGGGCGTTACAACTCTACCCTCCTTACAAAAATTTCGTCCTCGAAATTTACCTGTTCCAAACAAGTAAGGATATTGTTGATGCATTGCCTCCTCTGATTCCCACGTAGCTTCCTCTCTGCCATGATTACGCCAAAGTACCTTTACTAATGGAACCGAATTTCTCCTTAGAACCTTCACGTCTCGATCCAGAATCTACACAGGCTCCTCCTCGAAAGTCAAATCAGGCTGTCCTTCCACTTCTGCAACTGGTAGGATATGAGTAGGGTTAGAATGATATCGTCTTAGCATGGATACGTGAAACACATCATAAGGTGATTCCAACTGATACGCTACCGGACCTACTAGCTTAAGAACTCGATAAGGCCCAATAAACCGCGGACTTAGCTTGCCTTTCCTCCCAAATCTTAGTATCTTCTTCCAAGGTGAAACCTTCAGAAAGACCATGTCACCCACTGCGTACTCAATCTCCTTACGCTTCAAATCAGCGTAAGACTTCTGCCGATCAGATGCCTCTTTTAACCGATCCCTAATCACCTTGACCTTCTCTTCAGTCTCTGCTACCAATTCAGGTCCAAGAACTTGCCGCTCCCCAATTCAGTCCAACAGCTAGGTGAACGACACTTACGCCCATACAGTGCCTCATAAGGTGCCATACGGATGCTAGCCTGATAACTGTTATTATACGCAAACTCAGCTAACGGAAGATAATCCTCCCAATTGCCTTGAAAGTCGATAACACATCCCCTCAACATGTCTTCCAAAATCTGAATAACCCTTTCTGATTGACCATCAGTCTGAGGATGAAAAGCCGTGCTAAAGTTCAGTCGTGTTCCTAACGCCTCATGCAACTTTTGCCAGTACCGAGATGTGAATCTAGGATCTCAATCAGAAATAATAGACACTGGCACCCCATGCAGTCACACAATCTCCGCGACATATAATTTGGCTAACTTCTGAAGGGGATCATCAGTGCGTACAGGGATGAAATGAGCAGATTTAGTCAACCTATCCACAATCACCCAAATCGAGTCCTTCTTCGACGGCGTCAAGGGCAACCCACTCACAAAATCCATGGTCACCATCTCCCATTTCCAAAGTGGTACTTTCACTGGTTGCAGAAGTCCAGAAGGTAACTGATGTTCAGCTTTCACCTGCTGACAAGTCAGACATTTCCCCACAAATTCTGTTACCTCTCGCTTCAACCCAGGCCACCAATATAGTTCCTTTAAGTCATGGTACATCTTATTACCTCCAGGATGCATAGCACACAGTCCTCTATGAGCCTCAGTTAAAATTGCTTGCCTCAAATCAGAGTCCTTAGGAATACAAACTCTACCTCAGAAACATAAAACTCCTTCATTGTTAAGTCCAAACTCAGAAGTATTCCCATCCTTAATCTGCTGAAATCGAGAACCCAGAGACTCATCCCTCAACTGCTTTTCTTTAATCTACTCCATCCAGGTTGGCCTTACTTGCAGTTCTGCTAACAGACTACCGTCATTATACAGACTCAATCGGGCAAACAGCCCTCTCAGATCAGATACAGTTCTATGACTTAGGGCATCAGCCACCACATTAGCTTTACCTGGATGATACTCGATTGCACAATCATAATCCTTAAGCAACTCTAACCATCTCAGTTGCCTAAGGTTCAGCTCCTTCTGAGTCAGCAAGTACTTAAGACTCTTATGATCTGTGTATATAATACACCTTTCTCCATACAGGTAATGTCTCCAAATCTTAAGGGCAAAGATTACTGCCGCCAACTCCAGATCATGGGTAGGATAGTTCACTTCATGAGGTTTAAGCTGCCGCGATGCATATGCAACCATTTTACCTTCTTGCATCAGCGCACAGCCTAACCCAACATGTGATGCGTCACTATACACGGTAAAATCCTTTCCAGACTCTGGCTGAATCAATACAGGTGCCCCGGTTAGAACCTTTTTTAGTTTCTTAAAAGCTTCCTGCTGCTGCTCGGTCCAAATAAATGGTACTCCTTTCCTTATGAGTTTTGTCAACGGCGCTGCCATCACCAAAAATCCTTCCACAAACCTTCTATAGTACCCAGCTAAACCTATAAAACTTCGAATTTCCGCCACTGATTTCGGTGGTTTCCATTCCAGAATTGCTTCAATCTTTCGAGGGTCCACCTTAATTCCCCCAGCAGAAACAACATGCCCCAAGAAAGTTACCTCCCTCAACTAGAACTCACACTTACTGAATTTCACCTAAAGCTCCTTTTCCCTTAACACTTGCAGCACCACACGGAGATGCTCATCATGCTTCTCCTCAGATTCAGAATAGACCAAAATATCATCGATAAATACGACTACAAAACGATCCAAGTATGGCTGAAACACTTGATTCATCAGATCCATAAATGCTGCAGGTGCATAGGTCAGCCCAAATGGCATAACCAAGAACTCATAATGACCATACCGAGTTCTAAATGCTGTCTTGTGAATATCCACCTCTCTCACCCTTAACTGATGGTATCCAGATCGAAGGTCGATTTTAGAAAATATTGAAGCTCCTCTAAGCTGGTCAAATAAGTCATCGATCCTTGGCAACGGGTATTTATTCTTAATCGTCAATTTGTTCAACTGTCGATAATCGATGCACATCCGCATTGACCCATCTTTCTTCTTCACGAACAACACTGGTGCTCCCCACGGAGACACACTTGGCCTAATAAAGCCTCTATCCAACAGTTCTTGAATTTGAGCTTTCAGCTCAACCAACTCCTTCGGTGCCATCCTATAAGGTGCAATGGACACCGGTGCCGTACCGGGCAACAAGTCAATCCCAAACTCAACCTCTCGATTCGGAGGTAATCCTGGAAGCTCTTCAGGAAACACATCTTGAAAATCGTTAACGGTTCTAACTCTATCCACAGTCAGTTCCTCTGTTTCTGCTTGACTTATGAATGCCAAATAAGCCTCGCATCCTTTTCGAATCCACTTCTCGGCTCTTAATGCCGACACCACATTGGACAAATAACCTCTACGTTCACCTATCACTATAACCTCCTCATCCTCTGCGGTCTTTAACCTCATTCGCTTTGCAGCACAATCCAGAGTAGCCCTATGCTTAACAAGCAATCCATTCCTAAGATGAGATCAAATTCTCCGAAAGGTAGCTCTATTAAGTCTCCAGAAAAGATTTTTCCATGAGTCTCTATAGGCACGTCTCTATACAGTTTGTCTACCCTAACCGAGTGACCCAAAGGACTTAATACAGATACCCCACTCACTGTCTCCTCAGAGCGCACACCTAGCAACCCAGATATAGCACATGCAACAGAAGAATGGGTAGATCCAACATCTATCAACGTAGTGTATGGCATACCAGAAATCAAAAACGTACCGGTTATGAGTCAGGAGCATCACCCTCCTCTCGACAACGAGCTGCATACACCAACGCTGGCTGACGAGCCTCAGCAAAACCAGTACCCCTACCAGGTGCTCCTCGTCCTTGACCATTACCATTTCCACCTCTGCCTTGTCCACGACCCCTCGAGGCTGGTGGTCCACCCCTCACTGGTTGAGCAACCCTTTGATCCATAACTTGAGCCTGATCTAGCTCTTGGGGACAATCTTTAATCCTATGCTCCACAGACCCACATCGGAAGCAAGCTCCAAAGCGTTTCCGACACTCGCCCATATGTATCTTACCACAACTCCTACAACCCTGCGGTCTAACAGTGTTCATGGGTACTGCTCGTACTGGCTCCACCACTCTTGCCCTCTTGACATTCCTGTTGGCCCCACCTGATGGTCTAAAATCCCTCCAGAAGTGGTTCCTATCCTTTTCGCGATTCTGCCTTTCTGTCCGTTTCACTTCTTCAGCTATCTAAGCTTTCTCAACCAAAGCAGCAAAGTTACGCTCCCTCTACGGAGCAATCAACACCCTCAGTTCATCCCTCAGACCATCCTCAAAGCGTACGCTACGCTCATATTCAGTAGCAACTATCCCAGAAGCATATCGGCTCAGCCGCAGAAATTTAGCCTCGTACTCAGATACTGTCCTACCTCCCTAAACCAAATTCAAGAATTCCTTCCGGCGGGCGTCCACATAGCTAGCCCCAACATATTTCCCTTTAAAAGCTGTCTTAAACAGCTCCCAAGTTACCTCACCAGCTGAAGTTCCATCTCTCATTATGAGCCACCACTGATAGGCTTCATCTCTGAGCAATGATACAGCTCCCTTCAGCTTCTGCTCCACGGAGCAGTCCAGATCATCCATGATTCGCTCTGTGGCCTCCAACCAATACTCGGCCACATTTGGGGCTACACCAGACACACCCCTAAAGAACTCTGCTCCATTATCCCGGAGTCGCTCAGATATAGAACCCCAAAATCCATTACCAGTACTAGCCCCAGCAACCTTTTCCAGAACCCGAAGCATTGCTTGCGATAGGGCATCGTCCCTTACACCTCGATCATGCGACTCCACCTCCATTGCCGGTGGTATCGGTACATCAGCTGCTGGCGCATGACCCGAAGATGAAGATTCAGCTCGTGCACTACCTCGACCACGTCCACGGCCCTTACCACGAGCTGCTCACGTACTCATTTTGTATTATCTGTTTTAGAAATTTTATGAATCAGATTAATATTCCAGTGTTTATTACAGATGTCTTATGAATAAGTAGAATTTCAGAGTTTGTTTTCTATCGCGGTCGCCTAGCTACAATCTCAGTCTACTTATCAGGTTTCTATAGTTTCAGTAATATCCTAACTAAAGTATCATAACAGAGTCTTAGTCAGGCATATAATCAGAATTGCAGAATTATTCAGAAAAGTTCAGAAAACTTACTAGCTTGGGCCGGAGATTCAGTGTGCCACTCTTTCGAAAGATTACAAAGGAAACTTAATTTATTGTTTGGAAATAAATCATTTATGCACGAAAGAAGTTCATCAAAACAAGTTCCAATTAATTTTGAAAACACTTGTTAAAAACATGATCTTTCAAAAATCGTCGTTTTGATGGTTTGAAAAGTTCCATTTTTAGACCCGATCCACAGTCGAGTTGTTACAACCTGGCTTTGATACCACTAAATGTAACACCCTAAACCCGGCCTGGACGTTATGACCAGATCTGGTGTGTCACATGAGCCTATAACTAAGTTTACGACCTTTTGCTTGTTGTGACTTAGGTGATATTAAAATAGCAAGTTTGTGAAAAGTCGTTTTGATAAGTCTTTAGATTATCCAGTCATTGAACTTGTTGAGTTCTGAAAATGTTCTTAAGAATTTGAAAACCCGCGCAGCCTAAAACTAGCAATTTCGATAAAATATGACTTTAAACCATTACTAAAAACAAAACCAATAAAGAAATTTAAATAGCAGCCTTATTACAATTAAAACCCCAAAAATAGCATAGTAAAATACTTAGAATGGAAAAGAAAACCGAATTTGCAGATGTTGTGGCCACTCCGAATCTTTCACAGCTCCAAGCCCACTATGGTTGAGGGTTACTTGCAGAGATGAAATTGAAGGGGGTGAGTTTGATAACTCAGTGTGCAACATAATCTCAACCATAGGCCAAAACAGATCAAGCCTTAGAATCAGATTAATTGGGCCTTGGCCCATTACAGAAATCAGGTTAAGCCCGTAGGCCCATAGCAGATACAGATTAGATATATTATGCAAACAGAAAACCCAACCCAGATCCATCCATAACACCCCCGTACCAGCCTTACACCATGTGGGGAGACTACTCGACCCACCCAACCGCTCACACCATAGAAATTTGCAGTGAGGCTGCCAAATATTGTGACGAGGTCACCAGATACAGATATTGTGGCGAGGCCACCAGAACAGATATATATGTGGCAAGGCCACCAGATTGCAGCGAGGCTGCCAGAACGCTTCCTCCATCATAAACCTAAACCCCATGCAACAGATATCATGATATGGCATATAACATACAGAATCTCATGCATCAGACATACACTTGTATTATGAGATGTGACATACAGAAACAGGAAATCATACGTTTCATACAGATTTTACCATAAGGGTATAAAGGTCATTTTGCACCTAGGGGTAAAATGGTAATTTTTCATACTTAAGGGTATTTTAGTCCTTTTCCATATTTTCAGAGATTTTACGCATGTTCAATTAATTAGCAGTCCCTAGATATCCCCAAAAGTCCATTTAAGCTAAATTTCCAGTTTTGCCCTTTTTAGCCTAAAAACCCCTAATGGCCTTACTAAATCCATTGAGTCCGTTAAACCTTAATTCTTATGCTCAGATTACCATTTAATCGAGTTATTAGTATTATTCCACCAGAATACCTTTAACGATATTTTTACCATTTTGAGCCCAGAAGCCTATTGGGCCCATCTTGGCCCATCGAAGCCCAACTTACCAAAACGTTCAGAATTACGTCTTCTGCAATTCCTCCACCACTGAATTCATGGTTAACCCTAATAGAGTAAACGATTACTCTTAAATATTGCATGAATACATTTACGGTCACTTTCAACTAGTTGCCGGTCACTTTACGGTCATTACGGCTTTTACCACTTTAGTCTAAAAGTTGGGATTAGTTACACACCTATTAACTGTCGAAACCGTTGACGAAATCGACGAACGAAAACCTATCGTTAATCACCTTAATGTTAGTTTAATAATCTTCAACCATTAAACCAAAACCTCATTACTATAATCGGCTAACATGACTGAAGTCCCTAAAAGCCTTTACCTTTTTGTCAAAAAAATAGACTAAGTCTATGAGCCCAACCGTGCCAACCTTCAAGTCCTTGCAAAAAGTCCTCTTGCTCACCCTAACACAACACCAAAACAAGAAGCCACAATGCCTTAGTCCAAACGATAGCCTCCCCTAAAGGGGTTTCAGCTTAATACTTAAAACGTGATAATCTAACAAAGACAAGTTCCCGAATACTTACCAACCTAGCCTCGATCTACAACGATTCCCCTTGCAACTACGAGAAGAGATAAAAGATGATCTAACGTTCGGCTTTGAGCACCACAGGGTATAGAGGTTTCGGTTTCTCTCTTTGAAGAAGTAAATGAGGTTTAACACAAGAAGATTCGACTAAGGAGTTGTGGGAGATGTCGACAAAAGGAGAGAAAGAAGGGAGTTATGTGACTAATGATAAATCAGCAATGGAACCACAAGGTTTCAGTCAAGGGGATAATCGACACTGAAGTGTTTGCTTTCGATTTTTTGTGACTATCAACCAGAGAATAACGTCAGAAGAAGATATATGGATGATAGAAGAAGAAA
Organism: Gossypium stocksii; assembly: GCA_020496765.1. Classification (NCBI taxonomy): domain Eukaryota; kingdom Viridiplantae; phylum Streptophyta; class Magnoliopsida; order Malvales; family Malvaceae; genus Gossypium; species Gossypium stocksii. The sequence goes on from CM035624.1 coordinate 32,764,691, forward strand.
ATGGAAAAGAAGAAAATAAGAAAAGAGATTTGAGAGGGAAAGAAATGAGCAATCGGTTAAACAGAAGAAGAACGGCACAAGATGGTGTTTTTGAAGATCTATGTTCGGTAAATGAAAAGAAAAGAGGATTCGGTAATGGGGTGTATTAGGGTTCGGCTACTAGAACAAAAAGAAGAACGAAATGGAAAAACGAACCTAATATGCTATGTCAAAACAAACAAAAGAAAAGGATTCACTAACCTAAGATAAAAATCGGCATAAGGACACAAGAAGACCTAAGGGAGAAATCGGCACTTCTAGCACCTAATTGCCAAAAATGCACCACTAAGAGTCTCTTGGTTGGCCACTTTCATTCCAATTCAAAAGTCCATAATTTGCTCCTTGATTCACTCTTTATGACCGATTCAAACTTCTTCCAAGTAGAGTTTTACTCTGCTTCAAACTCTTACATGCTCCTTGCACAAAATAAAATGCCACACCTGCATATTCTGGGACTTGAACCTTGGCCCTCCTTCAAGCTCCACACGCCACATTTTTTGGAGACTAGTGGCGTCACTTAGCCACTCCACCAAGGCTCCTTTTGTGCTATATTCCATGCACAATTTCTTAAAACACCTACTTGCAAAAGCCCCCTATCCACTAAGTGAAAAATCTAAAATTTTCCCGAGTTTTTAACCAACACCTGGGCCTTCCATAGGCCCATTAATACTCCTCAAACTAGAATTTCACACCCAATTACCAAAGTTGAAACATTTTATCAGATTAAGAACAATCTAAGAGAAACCCAAAAATTAGGGCGTTACACAACCTACCACTAGGGGTGTAACGGTCATTTCGTTATTAGGGGTAGAATAGTAATTTTACCTCTCAGGGGTATTTTAGTCATTTAACTAATCTTGGGGTCTCAGTATAGATAACAACCCTTTAGAAGGTCTACAAACGTCTCGAACGACTCAGATGACCTAAATGGTTATAATAGGGTAAATAGGCCCAAGGCCCATTAGTCAGCGCAAGTGGGCCCACACACTTGTGTGGCCCATTTAGCCCAAATTTAGTCGCGGCTATGCGATCTACAAATCCTATTCTAATATTTTTCGTTTATCGTGGATTTAATCTGTGTGGGGCCTACGAGCCCATTGGGCCTACACAGCCTATTTTTGCCCAACGAGGCCCATAACGGCCCAAGTCCACGAGAACGCTCATGGTAGCCTCTACAGCCTATCGCCCATGACTTCATAGGCTCGGTTATCACACGAGTAATGGCAAACTCACGAGGCCTCAAATGCAAAAGTTTTGACTTTTCGGCTTTTGCTGATTCACAGTAAAGAGGGGTGTGAGTACATACCTTTTCGGCTTATCGAGAGAATAGGATTTCGGTGAATAGTTATACACTTGTTTATGATCACTTGTGACAATCCTTGAACATCAACCTACAATCATTTCAAATATTCAATCAGTCTTCCTACTATTATTACACCCAAACACTTAATCCCCGATTAACAATCATCCCTTACCACTACTAGACGATTTGTGATTTATCCCTCTTGAATCGTTGGCTAGAAATTGTTCCCACGATCTTGTCGAATAACTGCATTACAAGAATAACCCATCAATTATGGTTGCCTACAACCATGATCAAACACACATTAATCTAAAACACATGAAATTCCTACCCGAAAGGAAAGTAACATTCGGCCAGTCACTGGGTAATACAAGCCTTCATATTTACCTTAGATTGCGAGATGAAAGAAGAGTTTGAACTCCTCGCGAAATTCAATGAACCGAAAGTAGCACCTCTAAGAACAAAAATAGGAAGAGGAATCGACTATAAGTGGACACCAAAAAAAGAGCATTTTTTTTCAACCAATTTGAACAAACAGAAGGAATGAAGAGAACTCGAAGTAATCGCTGCTGACTGATCGTTAGAGTCACTCCCAAACTAAACCCGATCAAAGAAGAAAAAGAAGAAGTTGGTAACAGAGTCAAGACTAGAAACAGAAGTAACCAGAGAAGGAAAAGAAAAAGGAGAATCAGCTATGAATGAAACCGAAATGAAAAGAGTGGTGGGATATGAGAGAGGCAATATTTGGCCAAATTACTTGAGAGAGGAAGAAGAGAAATGATAGCCTCAAATGCTACACTCGATTTTAGAGATCAAAAACTGAAAAGAGAGAAAATAAAAAGAAATACCAAAACAGCACAAGAGGTAAAGAAACTTCAGTTGCACAAACGAAACCCGAATGAACCAAAGAACCAAAAATGAAAGAAACGAAAAGAGGATTTCAGTAAATGCCTATATAAAAAATGCTTCTCCAAAGCCTAAAATGACCATACCTTTCCCCAGCTGAAATTCCTCTGCTTTTCCCTTTCTAATTTGGCACAAACTCTCTCCAAATCAAATTCTTCTTTTCTCTCCACAAATTTCTCCCCCTATCTCTCAATGATCCACTCCTAAGCTCACTCATCAATTCTCTCATCAACAACCTCATCCATCAGAATTCCACTACAACTCAACCACTAACCCTCCTAGTTGCAAAATAAATATTTCACCTTAAGCTGCGCCAACATTTGAACCTTGGAACTCAAGCACACCACACACGCCATTTGCCACCTAGCCACAATGTAACACCTCAAACCTGGCCTAGAAGTTAGGCCCGAGTTCGGCGTGTCACATTGAAGTTTTTTTCGAAAACCTTGTTTTCATTTGAAAACCCTTCTTATTATTTTAAAACTTAAATTTCAGCTTGCGTTCATTACTTTCAAAACATGGTTCATTGAAAAGTAATTTACTTTTAAAACTTTAATTACTGTCATAAGTGAAAACCAAGTAAGTTTGCAGAAGCTTTATAAAATTTCGTAGCTTGCGGAAACATGTTGATTTGAAAACAGTTAACGTTTTTGGGAAAATCAGGTTCTACTTAGAGCAGATAATAAACGCAAACCAAACCCAAAAATTAAGTAGTTGAGAGTAAATAGTCCAAAATAGAAATCATAAGCAGTGTGCAGCCTTCTCTGAGTCCCTCGGAGCTCCGATCCGTCTAAGGTTGGGAAATACCTAAGAGGTTAATAAACGGGGTGAGTTTACGAAAACTCAGTGTTTAATCGCCTTATTAGAGTGACAGTCAGTAAACAGAAACAGAAATAGAATCAATCTAGGCTGGAGCCCTTTAACAGAATTAGGTGGGCGTAAGCCCTACTACAGTTCCAGTATCAATTGGGCCTTAGCCCACTGTAGCAAACAGTACCAGATGGGCCTTATCCCATTACAGAATCAGAAACATTATTAGACTTAGAATCAAAATCAAAATCAGAATTAGAATCAAGTAACAGAATCAGAATCAGAATCAGAATCAGTATCAGTACAGTTAACAGAATCAATATCAGAATTAGTATCAATTAACAGAATCAGAATCAGAATCAAAATGTGAATGCAATCCCAACCTAATCCAGCCATCACACCACCTGTATCAGCCCATCACAGCATGTGGGGAATAACTCAGCCCACCCTACCCACACACCAATATATAGTAAAGCTGCTAATAACAGAATATTGTGGTAGAGCCACCAGAATCAGATAACGTGGAAAAGCCATTTAACAGAATACGTGGCACGAAGCCATCGATAACGGGTCTATAATCGACACAAAACCTGTGATATTGGCACAAATCCTTTGGTAATGGCACAAAGCCCACAATAAGGACACGAAGCCTACAATTTTGATACGAAGCCTACAATAAGGGCACACAGCCTTCGATAACATGATTGACACTCAGCCATCGATCGATCCACAGTCGTCTCGGGTGGCCCGTGCGACCTTATCAAATTAGTATGAATATATGGCTCTTAAGCCTTCGGTGGATCCACAATCGTCAAGCAACCATGCGATCCTAACAGATCAGATCTTCCTCCGTACAAAATCCCAACCCATGCAACATGTCATGTATGCAGAATGACCATGTTCAGTATCAGTCATTTAAACACATATTAAAACATATCAATCAAACAACCACGGTCATGTCAGTCAAATCACTGTCACACGAACACAATCAATTCAATCAAATACATCAACCAAGTCAGTCACTTGCCCACAGGGTAAAATAGTCATTTTACACCCTAGGGGCAAAACGGTCATTTTACCCTACAGGGGTATTTCGGTAATTATACCCTACAGAGGTATTTCGGTAATTCTACCCTATAGGGGTATTTTAGTAATTCTACCCTACAGGGGTATTTCAGTAATTCTACCCTATAGGGGTATTTCAGTAATTCTACCCTACAAGGGTATTTCAGTAATTTCACTAATTAGGGGTATTTCAGTAATTTCGTAAATTAGGGCATTTCAGTAATTTTACAAATTGGGGGCATTTTGGTAATTTTATAAATCGAGGGTATTTCGATAATTTTCACAAGTTGGGGGTATTTTGGTAATTTCACAAATTAGGGGTATTTCGATAATTTTGAAAGTCAGGGGTATTTCGGTAATTCCAAAATTCAGGGGTATTTCGGTAATTTTGCAAATCAGGGGTATCATGAACTGAGGGTATTTTTGTAATTTTACAAACTAGGGGTATTTCAGTAATTTCGCAAATTAAGGGTATTTTGGTAATTTTACAAACTAGGGGTATTTTGGTAATTTTCCAACCCAGGGGTATTTCTGTAATTTTACAAACTAGGGGTATTTTGGTAATTTTCCAAACGAAAGGTATTTCAGTAATTTTGTAAACCAAGGGTATTTTAGTAATTTTGTAAATCAAGGGTATTTCAATAATTTTGTAAATCGAGGGTAAAACGATAATTCTGTAAATCAGGGGTACTTTGGTAATTTTACAAGTCGAGGGTATTTCAGTAATTTGGTAAACTAAAGCATTCCAAATAGAGATACCAATGCAAATGGGCCTAAAGCCCATTCTCGGCCCAAATGGGCCCACACGCTCTTGTGGCCCTTTTAGCCCAAATCTAGCCATAGATATGAGATTCACCTAGTCTAGTCCAATATTTACTACACAATCAAACAACTTATCTAGTTAGGCCTGTAGGCCTATTGGGCCCACATGGCCCCTTTCGACCTATCGTGGCCCGAAGTAGCCGTCCTATAGCAAGAGTAGTGAGAAATACACACCTGATAGGAGACTGGAGTTAATCCGCGCTCTGAGCACTCTTAGCCGACGCCCAACCCAAACGAGCACGCCATAAAGCGAAAGGGATCAGCCAAGAAAGGTACCCTTACTCTCCTCATGGTTCTCTCTATTTAAAGCCAACTTCTCATCCACTCTTATGTTAGCTTCCCGATGTGGGATCCCTCCATCATCAGAGTTTAAATCCAACACCAACTCTTGCCGCCCCCTGTTAGCAAAATAAATGCTCTTTGTTTGCCATGAGTTTCGAGCTCTGGACCTCCTTGCCAACTCTATGACTCCACCTTCCTGCCTCTTATGTGGCGCTACTTTGCCACTAGACCACAAGGCTTTTTGTGACACAATTTCACCAACAATATTCTTAAGGCCTACCTACTACACCCGGGGTTTAATTCACCTAAAACCAAAATTTTTGCTAGAGTCCAGGTTTGAACCCAGGACTTCTCCAACACTTCTTAGAACACTTCTCAGCACACTTAACCACTGAAACAAGCCTTCATTAACGAAATTTACATGTATAACAAAATATTATAAGCTGTCTTCAACCGCTCCCATGCTCAAGGTCCAAAATTTCTGGGCCCAAATTCAGGGTGTTACAACTCTACCTCCCTTAAAGAAATTTCGTCCCCGAAATTTCTATCTAACAAAATAGTCATGTAACATCTACCCCACTACGCTACCACTGCGCACTCTGATCCTACTATCACTATCACACTTCAACTGGAATTTGAAACATCTCATACATACATCTTAATCACTGAAGCAGACACATATTTATCACACATATATACAATTTCTATATCCAAACATCACATCCACATAGAATAAATACCAAATTTAAATTCAAACCAATATCTAAAGAATCCATGGTATTTCAATTTCTAAACAGACAAAAGTATTCAGAAGACTTATGAATTCGGCGCCAGAAACTCGGTGTGCCATACTTTTTAAGAGAAATACCTAAAAAATACCACGTGTTTGAAAATAATTTTCTAAAATTCAAACTTTGGAAACCCAATCCACAGCCGGGTTGTTACAACCTGGCTCTGATACCACTAAATGTAACACCTCAAACCTGGCCTAGAAGTTAGGCCCGAGTCCGGCGTGTCATATTGAAGTGTTTTTTGAAAACCTTATTTTCATTTGAAAACCCTTCTTGTTATTTTAAAACTTAAATTTCAGCTTGCGTTCATTACTTCCAAAACATGGTTCATTGAAAAGTAATTTACTTTTAAAACTTTAATTACTGTCATAAGTGAAAACCAAGTAAGTTTGCAGAAGCTTTATAAAATTTTGTAGCTTGCGGAAACATGTTGATTTGAAAACAGTTAACGTTTTTGGGAAAATCGAGTTCTACTTAGAGCAGATAATAAACGCAATAAACAAACACCTAACTTTAAAATCTGGAAATTATAAAGGCTTTATTACAAACCAAACCCAAAAATTAAGTAGTTGAGAGTAAATAGTCCAAAGCAGAAATCATAAGCAGTGTGCAGCCTTCTTCGAGTCCCTCGCAGCTCCTATCCGTCTAAGGCTGGGAAATACCTAAGAGGTTAATAAATGGGGTGAGTTTATGAAAACTCAATGTGTAATACCCTTATTAGAGTAACAGTCAGTAAACAGAAACAGAAATAGAATCAATCTGGGCTGGAGCCCTTTAACAGAATTAGGTGGGCCTAAGCCCTACTACAGTTCCAGTATCAATTGGGCCTTAGCCCACTATAGCAAACAGTACCAAATGGGCCTTAGCCCATTACAGAATCAGAAACATTATCAGACTTAGAATCAAAATCAAAATCAAAATCAAAATCAAAATTAGAATCAGGTAAAAGAATCAGAATTAGAATCAGTATCAGTACAGTTAATAGAATCAGAATCAGAATTTGCTAGAGTCTAGGTTTGAACCCAGGACTTCTCCAACACTTCTTAGAACACTTCTCAGCACACTTAACCACTGAAACAAGCCTTCATTAACAAAATTTACATGCATAACAAAATATTATAAGCTGTCTTCAATCGCTCCCATGCTCAAGGCCAAAACTTCTAGGCCCAAATTTAGGGTGTTACACACAAGGCTTTTTGTGACAACAATCATGCGCAATTAAATATAAAGCCTACAAACTAGCATCCAGATTCATTCAAGAGCAAAAATTTAAAATTTCTGCACTAGCCAAGACTTGAACCCAAGCTTCTCTAACACTCCTAAAAACGCCAAACACTTAGCCATTAAAGCAAACATGAAATTTGTGTCAAACAATGCAAAATTAAAGACCCTGTATTTTTGGGGCATTACATTATGTGGTTAAAAGTATGAATAAAGTGAAAATATGGGTTGCTAGGGACTCTATTAAAATTCAGCTAGGCTTGGGTTTAAATAAAATTGAAGGAATTTCCTTTCACGAGCCTAGGGACTAAATTGAAAAAATGTGAAATAATAGCAGCAAAAGTGTAATTTTGGCAAAAAGTGTAAATTGTGCTAAATTGAATGAATTGGTAATTAAATAAGTAAATTTTGATATTATATAGATTGAGAAAAATGAGATTTGGATCTAGAACGGGGGAAAACAAAATACTAGATTAGTCGTCCTAATTCATCGTTACAGCTAACGACGTAAGTTCTTATAACTAGAATCGAACTTTTAAATACATGTATTTATTTGGAATTGATAAATGTAAATTAAGTAATTGAGTTACTTGAATATCGAATGTTTATTTAATTAAGTACATTGAAACCAAGCCTCGTTTGAACTGTAAGAATTCGTAGGATACAAGTGACATGTCACTAGGGTTACCATTTTGATCGAGATCCTGCATGTGTAGTGAACTCACCACAGTTCGTATGAGCTTACTGATATATCACCTCGAAGAGCTTACTATTCCCAGCTCGATAGAGCTTACTGTTCATCAGCTCAGTAGTAGCTTATCAATCATAGCTCGAAAGAGCGAAAATTATAATGAATTGATGGATTTCTGATAAATAAACTTAGTATGTATCACCCAAGTATCCATCCATATTCTAAGAGGTTCAACGAGTATAATTTCAGCTACTGGTTATATGAATAAATTACTGGTTATACGGATAAACTACTGGTTATATGAATGAATTACTGGTTATTAAGATGAATTACTGGTTATATGGATGAACTACTGGTTATATGAATAAATTACTGGTTATTCAGATGAATTACTGGTTATACGAATGAACTATTATTTATATGAATGAATTATAGTTTATACGAATAGAAATGAATTGCCATAATGTTATGTGAATTACATGGTATTGATTTTATCTGATGAATTAAAATATAGAATGAAGTTATATGTACTTGAGATTGAATGTTTATTATTTTCACCTATGGTGACTTGATGATTACATGGATATAATGATACTAATTTATTGATGGTTTTATATGCTTAGGCATTGGCCAATTTGGTTGAATTGTATTGAAATGGTTTTTATATGTTATATTGATGTATGAGTAAATGATGTATATATGTGATATGAGATATAGGTGGTTCAACCACATATATGAAATTTAGTGTACAAGATATCGAGTATTCGATGTTTTTTCCAATGGTTCATTGGAAAAGATGATGATACGAGAATGGAAATGATGAGATAAATTATTTCAGGTATACGTAATACGCTCGACAAGTAAGTGATATTTGATAATTCATATGAAATGTAAGTGAAATTTGATGAATTCATATATGAATTATAGGGTTGTTAATATAATAAGTATTGAATTGGATGGAGCTGGTTTGTATGTACTCATGCTTCTTCTGATTGTGAATTAATTGTTAAATCATATATAGTACCTATTAGTTATATGATCTTACTAAGATTTATAGCTTACTCTGTTTACTTTCTGTGTTTTGTACTTACTTGGAAACTTGCTCAGATTGGAAGTCATCGGAGATTTCATCACACTATCCAGTTATTGTATTGGTACTTATGAACTTTTTGAATTGTGGATATATGGCATGCATAGGCTAGGTGGTTATATGATATGTATAATTTGTTGTAGCTAATGGAGTCTACATGTTTTGTATGTTTAAGCCATGTGATTTGGCTTGATTTGGCATAATGGTTTATTGTGTATAAGTTTATATGTTTTGGTATGTTCTGGAAATTTTGATGATGGAATGTTAGTATGCAATGAATAAGTTGGTATGTAGTGCATACATGAATTGATAAATGCATGGTTGTGGTTGGTATTTAGATGATTATATGATGAAATTATATGATGTGTTTTATATGTGTCTAATAGCTAATGAGTTTATTAATTTGGTATGTGATTGAATGTATAAGTGATGTTGAAATGGTTGTATATGGAATGGCATAAGTTATGCTAAGAATGATGCAGGTTGGCTACCATTTTATGTCTTGTAATGATCTTGTGTAGGTATGTGAATTGGGTGACAAATGTGGCTTGAAATATAGCTTATTTTCATCCTGTGGCAAAGCAAACGGGGACTTGATCGTGTATGACACATGGCCTTAGTACATGGCTGTGTGTCTCCTGAAGCTCATTTATAAATCAAGTCAGTGAGTTACATGGCCTAGACACACGGGCGTGTGGTTGGTTGTCTGGTGTAAGTCAATATGTATGCCTTGTTTTCACACAGCCTATGACACGGGTGTGTTTGGTGATCGTGTGAGACACACGGCCTATTCACATAGGCGTGTGTCCTCTGTTTGGAAAATTTTTCTATGTATTCCCTAATTGTTTATATATTACTGGATTAGTTTTGAATGTATGTTTAAAGTTTTGTATACTCCTTTAAATTAAGTTATAAGTGTATTTGAATGATAATGATTGAAATTTGAGAAAAGTTTGAGAAAATGATCTTAAATGTGTTATAAGTTTGGTAATGCCTTGTAACCTATTCCGACAACGGGTCAGGGTTCAGGGTGTTACAATTGTACTGAGTAATTGCGATAATAATTGTTTGTATTTTTCTAGTATAATAAAGTTACATGTATGATTTATTGATAGATTAATATATTTCAGAACCTTGTTGCTTATATACTTTGTAATATACTGAACTTAGATGTTTGAGGTTAATAATAGTAAGTTATTTACATATCAAGCCAGAATAACGTGTATTATTATTCCTAGTTATGTGTTCCAAAACGCATCTTTGTATTATACTTGCTTAAGAGCTATCTTTTATTTTTTGTTTTTATGTTTTATTGCTTAAGGACCAGCAATGAATCATGTGTAGAGGAGTTAAAGCTGTCACAATTTGTTGTAGCAGATTGAACCATTTTTCATACTTAAGCAGCATATATAAAAGCAATTTCGTTATACTTTACTTAGTTTTCACTTTTAGTTCTAATTAATAAAAAGTGTGATTTGAGTTATTTATATGAGCTTAGGGGCCAAAATAGGCCTAAAGGAAGGCTAACATATTTGGTCCGTATGCAGAACATCATTCGAAGGCATGAGAACATGAGACTGGTTGTAATGTTGCAACGCGAACGGTCAATGTCCTAACATAGTGAGCAGGGCACCCAAAAGAGCAATTTGCTTTAGTGTTGTGACATTGCCCTAAAATCATGCCTGAGCCTGTAAATTGCCACCAATGTCATGACATAGGCTAAAGGATGTCACGACATTACTTTGACAAGGAGAATTAATAAGCCAAGGGTGTTTTGGTCTGCACAACAAACTTTAATGTAAAAATGTCAGCTAAATTAGGTCAATTGACGACAACCAACTCTAAACTATAGATAGACATCTCTAAACACTTCATAAGGGGGAACTTTTGGTTTGAGTTTTAGGCTATAACTTCATTTAGTTTTAGTTTTAGGTTTTCATTAGATTATTTTGTACTTCGGTTATTTTTATTTGTAATCAAATTCTAGTTTTATTCATATTCTTTAGAGAATTCAATTTGGAGGGTTTATCAAATCTTGGTGGATTGTGTTCGCAAGTTTATCAATATATATCAAGATTTCTCTTAAACTCTAAGCTTGATTCACTATTCATGTTCATCTTTTTAATTAAATTTAAGTTGTTTTATGAGATCCATGAGGAACTAATCCTCTTATGGGAGATTAATGAGTGGACGTGAAAGTAATTAATCTCTATGTAGGGTTTTTTAGCGGATCAGCTGGTTGGGATAAGAAGAACTTGAAACCCTAGTCCTAACAACCCTTAGAAGTCATTTGGGTAGGAATAAACCCAAAATTGGTATTGCCTATTCGTGAACACCTTACCCCAATCTGGTGTGGATTATGAGGTCGAGAGATAAGCAATTCTTGCTGACTCATTAGTTTAGTTGAAGATCAGGAGATCCTGCTAGGTTAATGACTAGTTGATTGAATTGAAACCCAAAATAGGAATTAATTACGACTACTGAAGTAAGTTATCTTTCGTCTCTAGAATTGATTAAGTATACAAATTAGTTTTTTCATATTTGTTTTTGTGCAACTAAAGTATTTTTTATATTATATGGATTTTCATCACCTTATGGATTATTGTAATATAATTTAATTAAAGTAATAATTAGATCTATTAATGTAAAAGTTAAAATTAGTTTAGTTTCACCTCCCTTTGGTACGATCCTCGCAGTACTTCCATACTTCGTTGTATAAACTATAGTACAGCCTGACCTGTATACTTGCGGAAACCACCTAACAATAATATTTGGTTGCATGAATTACACTCTAGACATTAGTACATCTAGAGGCAGTCAGATGCTTGAATGGAAACTGAAAACATTTAATATCCAGCCTAATATTTTTTTCCGCAGGAAAATGGTTGAACACAGTTTTCAAAAGGTTTACTAACAAAATCAAGTGAGAGTTTTTATTTTCAAACGATATGTCTTTTGACTGAAATTGGATTTCTATTATAGATAACTTCAGAGACAGATTTTATAATAAACCTTATGCAACCACGCTAGGTTTTCCCAAATATTGAACAAAATAGCGATTTTCAACCAAACTTTTTTACTTGGCCATTTCGGTAGCTAATGTAATCTTTAAGATTCAGTCATAACATTTAAGCCAAGTTTGGGGGTTACAGGATGAAATGATGCTATTGGTTTTTTGTTTAGGTGCTGAAATTTGGTACCATATGAACTTTACGAAAACAACCAGTCACGTCGCAATCCCAGGCCCTTCACATCGTGACGAGGAATGGTCAGTGGCTGGCGTTACAAGCTGGAACCCCTGAAGTTGCAATGTCAACCTGATAGTTTGAATTTTCTACATTTTAGTCATTAGTCGACCTCGAGTTATTAAAAGAGGTTTTGCAAGCTCGTATAAGACTCGAATTAGAATGTATTGCAATGCCCTGATTTTCAAGATTTTTCGGGTTTATGTGATTTTTGGTGAATTTTAAAATTTTGGTGTTTTGGGTATTGGAATTGTGTTTAAATGTGTTAGTGTTAAAACCCGGTAAAATATCAATTTTGGATTTTAAGTGAATAGGAGACTTGGTTAAGTGGGCTTTTAAGAAAAACTTCGTAAATTATGACACAAGAAGAGCTTTGGCAAAGTGGCAAGGTGGCGCCACTAAGTTCCTAAAAAAGTGGCGCCTGGGAAGGAATTAAAGGTCCAGGGTTCAAGTTGCAAGGTAAGCATATAGTTACTTTTAATATTTAGGCATGTGCCGGGCATATGATTAACTTAAATGAATTTCGGCTAGGGCTTTAGGAAGTTGGGCCGATTGCTCTAATAGTGATTAGGGTTAGTTTTATTTCTTTTTCTGTCTTGGAGAATTAGGGTTAGCCACCTAAAACTTTATTATCTTCTCAAGTCTCACAAGGTGACCGAAAACACAAGTAAGCTTCCCCTTGTGCCGATTTCTTTTTTTTGTCTCCTTCTCCTCCATTCTTTTCTTTTCCTTTTTGCTTTCTTCTCTAGCCGAATCCTTCTTACCACCTTATTCATCTTCTCTTTCAATTCGATCCTTCTAAAAACCTCTATGGCCGATTGCCATAAAAGCCGAAATCCCGAAATATTACTTCTTGTGCTGATTTCTTATAGCTAACATTCTCTTATTTTCTTCATCTTTTCTAGTCGATTTCTTTATCCTCTAAACCCTTAGGCTCTGTCGACAATACCACTCCAAGATTATAACCCCAAATCATCATCTTCTTCATCAGTCAAAAGCCGAAAACGCCATTCCTTTAGTACGTTATAGCCGAAACTTGAGATCTCTATGATTTGATATCTGCGAGTGTTTAAGGGCTAGATCTACATCAGATCTAAGTAGAAACGGCAGCGAAATCAGTGGTAAGTGCTCATCACCTCAGATCTAGTCTTATTTTGTGATTTAGTAAAAGCCGAAGTCCCTAAAATCTAGGGAGGCTATCGATTGGGGCATAGGGCTCTAAGGGTCGTTAATCAATGTTTTCTTTTGATGAATAGGGTGTTCTAGAGGCATTTGATCGAAGGCTTGGACAAGTGGATCAACTAGATTTAGATCTAGTCACTAACTTTGACAAAGGTGAGTTCTCAAGGGCCTTTAATGGCTATGGCTGATTATGGTAAGGGTATATTAGGATTGGTTATTGATTGACTTGTAAACTAAAAGTTGTGGTAATCGATTGTAGGATATCGTGGGGGATCTTATTAGCAGTCGTCGCGAACCAGGTGTGTATCGAACACCTTTTCATAGTTCAATTCAGCAAAAGCCAAAATGCCAAAATTTCGGCATTTCATGGGCTTGTGAGTGTGCGAATGCTCACAAGGCGTCTAGAAATTGTTAGATCTGAAATCGCAAAGTGGTAAGCTAGTCGCGTGTAGAATTTCGTATACTTCAGTAGTTGGGCCTCGATGGGGGGCAAATGGGCCCAATGGGCTTACGGGCCCATATGGGTGAAAATAAGCAATTAAGGTGTACTGATAGATTGTAGGTTCAAAACTGCCTAAACTGATAAATCGATCTAAAAATTTGGACTAAATGGGCTTAAATAGCTAATAGAAACTGTAGGGCCCATTAGGGGTTTTAGGGCCCGATGGCTAAAAATTGATAGAACGAGTTAATTAAACTACTGAGATGGAAACTGGGTTAATAATGACTGAAATCTATATAAAACCCTAGGAAACTGATAAAATTACTGAAATACCTTTATAGGTAGAAAATTACTGTTTTACCCCTAGGAGCAAAATGACTGTTACCCCTAGGGCTAAGTGTGACCAAAATACATGTTTTACTGTTACTGTTTACTGCATGCCATGTCATTATTATCTGTTACATGGGACTGGGATACTGATGGAGGAAGTACTGAAAGTGGCTTGACCACGTACTGGAAGCTTTGCCTCAACTTACTGATATCAGAGCAGCTATGTTGCAACTGTGGAGTGTAAGACTGGGTGGGTTGAGTTATTCCTCACATGGTGTGTAGGGCTAGTACGGGTGGAGTGTAGCGGTTGGATTTCGCTGGGTTGGGCTTGCATACATGTTAATATCTGTTCTGTTCTGAAATGGGCCTATGGGCCGTACTGTTATCTGAGAAGGGCTAAGGCCCAGTTTACTGTATCTGGATAGGGCTTTGGCCCAGTTAACACTGTGATTGGATAGGGCTTCAGCTCAGTGGGCTTGAGCTAACTTGGGCTCTGGATGGGCATTCTACACACACTGAGTTTTTCAAACTCACCCCCTTTCTTTCCATCCATGCAGGTGAGCCCTAGTTGGTGGACTTGGAGCTGGGAGGGATTCAGAGTGGCCACGAAGATTAAAATTTATGGTTTTCAATTATTTTATTACATTATTTATTTAGATTATTTTTACTTTGGTTTTTGGGTTGTAATAAAGCCGCTCTATTTATTTTACTTTGGGTTTTTAATTTTTTACATATTTAATTTGTTTTAACTTAAGAATAATATTGTTTAAATTGTTTTTGAAACCAGATTTACTTATTTTCAAAATAACACGATAAATGAACGTTTTCCAAACCAAATGCACTTTCCAAAGAGTATCGAAAGTCACGTTTTTAAATAAACCTTTCACGATCGGAAGTACATAGGACATTTATTAAGTAAATCGGGAATTTCTCTTAAAATAACAAAAACGGTTTTGCAGAGCTCACCCTAATCTTAGTAACTAGGTAACATGGTTAGATGTAGGTGATGTGACACACCAGATTTGGCTATAAAGTCCGGGCTGAATTTGGGGTGTTACATTTAGTGGTATCAGAGTCAAGTTGCAACAACTCGGCTGTGGATCGGGTCCAAAAAGATTTTCAAAATTTTTTTAAAAAACTTAGGCCCAAGAAGGGTATTTCTGGAAAATGGTTTTTGAAAATTTAGGAAAAACTCTTCCAAGTTGGTTTTCTTCGAAATATACATGTTTTGGATTTTGAAAATTCTGAGTTTCCTGAAATCTGACAACTGAAGAAGTGGCACACTGAATCCCCGGCACTAAGTCTGTAAGTATTCCTGCTCTGTATACTGTACTATATTGAAACAAACTGTAGATGGAACTAAGACCCTGTAATGATACTGTAGTTAAGGTAGTATTGAGACTACAAGACTGAGACTGTAGGGAACTAAACCCTAGGAGAACTGAGTCGGTAGCTAGGCAACATATTCGCGAAAACAACTCTGAAACTCTATCTTTACCTAAGATATTTGTAATAAGCAACTGAAATGTTAAACTGATGGCATAAAATTTTAAATTAGATAAATCGATATGAGTATGAGAGCTGCTCGTGGACGAGGCCGAGGACGTGTCTAAGGCAGTGCGCAAGCTGGGTCTTCATCCTCGGAGCATATGCCAGCCGGTGGGGCACGACCACCACTAGTAGCTAAAAATGGGCCACACGATCGGGCCGCAGGGGACGACGCTCTGTCCCAGGCTATGCTAAGGGTTCTGGAAAGGGTTGCTAGGGCTAGTGTCAGGCCTATAAACAGAGGGTCCATTTCTGAGCGACTCTAGGCTAATGGAGCAGAGGTTTTCAGGGGCGTATCTAGAGTAGCCCCAAACGTAGCTAAGTATTGGCTGGAAGCTACGAAAAGGATTATGGACCCCCTGGATTGCTCAGTTGAGCAAAAACTGAATGGAGCGGTGTCTTTGTTGCGAGACGAAGCATACTAATGGTGGATTATTGTGAGAGAGAGTACCCCAGCTGAGCGGGTAACCTGGGAATTATTCAAGACAGTTTTCAAGGGAAAATACGTCGGAGCCAGCTATGTGGATGCACGTAGGAAGGAATTTCTGAACCTGACCCAAGGTAATAGGTCAGTTGCTGAGTATGAGGTAGAGTTTCTGAGGTTAAGCCGGTATGCCAGTGGAATTGTTGCTACTGAGTACGAGCGCAATGTTCGCTTTGAGGATGGCCTCAGGGATGAGTTAAGGGTACTGATTGCTCTACAAAGAGAGCCCGATTTTGCTGCACTGGTAGAGAAGGCTAAGATAGCCGAAGAGGTGGAGCAAGCTGAACAAAAGAATCGCGATAGGGATGGAAACTGATTTAGGAGTGATTCTGGACCAGCTGGTGCTGTAAATCGAAATGTTAAGAGAGTTAGAGTGGAAGAACTAGTTTGAGCAGTTCTGATAAACACAGTTAGACCTCAGGCTTGCGGAGACTGTGGTAGAGTGCATTTAGGAGAGTGCTGGAAACGTACGCGGCATGTCTTTATTATGGGTCAAAGGAACATAGGATCAAGGATTGTTCTAGGAGGCCAGCCTAGACTCAAGTTGCTGAACAAGGGGCTGTTCAACCAGTGCGAGGTGGACCGCCGCCGTCGAGAGGGCGTGGACAAGGTTGAGGTGGCAATGGCCGTGGACGTGGAGCACTTGGCAGGGGTACTGGTAATGCTGAGGCTCGTCAACCAGTTCTAGTTTATGCTGCTCGTCACCGAGAGGAGGGTGATGCACCTGACGTCATAACTAGTACATTTTTTATCTCTAACATACCCTATACTGCTCTGATAGATGTAGGATCAACCCATTCATGTGTTGCATGTGACATTTCTGGGTTATTGGGTGTGCATTTTGAGGAAACTATAAGTGGGGTAACTGTGATAAGTCCTCTAGGTCACTCGGTTAGGGTAGATAAACTCTTTAGGGAGGTGCCTTTAGAGACTCAAGGTAGGGTCTTTGCTGGAGACTTGATGGAGTTACCATTCTGAGAGTTCGATCTGATCTTAGGAATGGATTGGTTGACCAATCATAGGGCAACTTTGGACTATGCAGCTAAGAGGATGGTGTTAAGGACTATCGAGGATGAGGAGGTAATGGTGATTGGAGAATGAAGGGTCTACTTGTCCAATGTGGTATCGGCTTTAAGGGTTGAGAAACTAATTCGCAAAGGATGTGAGGCATACTTGGCTTTCATAAGTCAAGCTGAAACAGAGGATCTGACTGTGGGGATAGTCAGAACTGTTAGGGAATTTTAAGATGTTTTCCCAGAGAAGCTTCCTGGATTACCTCCGAATCAAGAAGTTGAGTTTGGGATTAATTTGTTGCCTAGAACAGCTCTAGGGTCCATTGCACCCTATAGGATGGCACCAAAGGATTTGGTGAAACTGAAAGCTCAAATCCAAGAGTTGTTGGATAGAGGCTTCATTAGACCAAGTGTATCTCCGTGGGGAGCACTTATGTTGTTTGTGAAGAAGAAGGATGGAACGATGCGTATGTGCATCGATTATCGCTAGTTGAACAAACTGACGATAAAGAACAAGTACCCACTACCAAGGATCGATGACCTATTCAATCAGCTTAGGGGAGCTTTGGTATTTTCCAAGATCGATCTTCGATCTGGATATCATCAATTAAGGGTAAAGGAGGTAGATGTTCACAAGACAGCATTTAGGACTCGATATGGTCACTACGAGTTTCTGGTTATGCCATTTGGGTTGACGAATGCACCTGCAGCTTTTATAGATCTGATGAATCGAGTGTTCCAACCTTACTTGGACTGATTCGTGGTCGTCTTTATCGACGATATTCTGGTATATTCAGAAATTGAGGAGAAGCATGATGAGCATTTCCGTATTGTGCTGTAAGTGCTGAGAGAGAAGCAACTCTATGCAAAGTTCAGTAAGTGTGAATTTTGGTTGCGAGAAGTGACTTTTCTGGGGCATGTTGTTTCTGCTGAAGGAATTAGAGTAGATCCATGGAAAATTGAGGCAATTTTGGAATGGAAGCCACCGAGGTCAGTATCAGAAATCTGAAGTTTTCTGGGTCTGGCAGGCTATTACTGAAGGTTCGTAGAGGGATTTTCTCTGATTGCTGCACCGTTGACGAAACTGTTAAGGAAAGGAATAGCATTTGTTTGGACTCAGAAACAACAAGAGGCTTTCAATAAGCTGAAAAAGGTTTTGACGGAGGTGCCAGTGTTAATTCACCCAAAGTCTGGGAAGGACTTCGTTGTGTACAGCGATGCATCGCATATGGGGCTAGGCTATGTACTAATGCAAGAAGGTAAAGTAGTCGCTTATGCTTCGCGACAGCTGAAGCCTCATAAAGCGAATTACCCTATGTGTGATCTAGAGTTGGCCGCAGTGGTCTTCGCGTTGAAAATTTGGAGACAGTACTTGTATGGAGAAAGGTGTATTATCTACATATATCATAAAAGTCTAAAGTATATGTTGACTCAGAAGGAGTTAAACCTTAGGCAACGAAGATGGATAGAGTTGCTTAAGGATTACGACTGTTCGATTGAGTACCACCCAGGCAAGGCTAATATGGTGGCTGATGCATTGAGTCGAAGGGTTATTGTTGATTTGAGAGCTATGTTTGCTTGTTTGAGTCTGTACAATGATGGAAGTCTGTTAGTAGAATTGCAAGTGCGACCAGTTTGGACTGAGCAGATTAAGGATAAACAGTTAAAGGATAATTCGTTGGTTCCTCGATTTCAGCAAGCTAAGAATGGGGAGAATTCAGATTTTAGACTGAATACTGATGGAGTTCTTTGTTTTTGTAGAAGAATTTGTATTCCAAAGGATTCTGAATTGAGGCAGTCAATTCTGAAAGAGGCTTATGGTGGTCCTTGTGCCATGCATCCTGGAGGGAATAAGTTATATAGAGATTTGCGAGAGGTGTACTGGTGGCCTGGTTTAAAGAGAGAGGTGACTAGATTTGTTGGAAAATGTCTGACGTGCCAGCAAGTTAAGGCTGAGCACCAACTGCCTTCTGGGTTGCTTCAACCAGTGAAAATTCCACTCTGGAAGTGGGAGAGAGTAACTATGGATTTCGTGAGTGGGCTACCTTTGACACCCTCAAAGAAAGATTTTGTGTGGGTGATTGTGGATAGGTTAACAAAATCTGCCCATTTCATACCTGTCCATACCAATTACTCACTTCAGAAGTTAGCCAAGTTGTATTTGGCGGTGATAGTGCAACTGCATGAGGTGCCAGTTTCAATTATTTCTGATCAAAACCATAGGTTCACATCTCAATTCTGGCAGAAGTTGTATGAGGCGTTGGGTACACGATTGGACTTCAGCACTGCTTTTCACCCTCAGACAGATGGACAGTCAGAAAGGTTTATTTAGGTTCTAGAGGATATGTTAAGAGGTTGTGTCATTGACTTTCGAGGTAGTTGGGAGGACTACTTGCCATTGGCAGAGTTAGCGTACAACAACAGTTATCAAGCGAGTATTCAAATGGCTCCATATGAGGCACTTTATAGGCGAATATGTCGTACACCTACGTGTTGGACGAAGTTGGGAGAGCAACAGGTTCTTGGACTGGAATTGGTGGCAGATACTGAAAGTAAAGTTAAGTTGATCAGGGATCAGTTAAAGAATGCCTCTGATGGACAGAAGTCATATGCAGATCTGAAGAGTCAAGAGATTGAATTCACTATTGGGGATATGGTTTTCTTGAAGGTTTCACTGTGGAAGAAGATTTTGAGGTGTGGCAAGAAAGGCAAACTGAGTCCACGGTTTATAGGGCCTTATTGGGTTCTTAAACGGGTAGGGCCAGTGGCGTA
This sequence comes from Gossypium stocksii, assembly GCA_020496765.1. Taxonomy (NCBI): domain Eukaryota; kingdom Viridiplantae; phylum Streptophyta; class Magnoliopsida; order Malvales; family Malvaceae; genus Gossypium; species Gossypium stocksii. The sequence goes on from CM035624.1 coordinate 32,784,727, forward strand.
TCAGTTGGAGTTACCACCGGAATTGGATAGGATCCATGAAGTCTTCCATGTATCCATCCTAAGACGGTATAGATCGGATCCTTCACATATTATACCAGTGGAAGAAATTGAGGTAAAAATTGATTTGACCTTTGAGGAGGAACCCGTGCATATTCTAGATCGAGAGGTTAAAGTTTTAAGAAGGAAGTCAGTTCCGTTGGTAAAAGTACTGTGGCGTAATCATGGAAGGGAAGAGGCTACTTGGGAGCCAAAAGAGACTATGCGTCAACAATACCCTCAATTATTTGGATCAGGTAAATTTCGAGGTCGAAACTTCTTTAAGGGGGTAGAGTTGTAACGCCCTAATTTTTAGGATTTTTCGGGTTTCTGTGATTTTTGGTGAATTTTAAAATTTTGGTGTTCTGGGTATTAGAATTGTGTTTAAATGTGTTAGTGGGCCTTTAGAAGGCCCAAGCCTAAGTTAAAACCCGGTAAAATATCAATTTTGGATTTTAAGTGAATAGGAGTCTTGGTTAAGTGAGCTTTTAAGAAAAACTTCGTAAATTATGACACAAGAAGAGCTTTGGCAAAGTGGCAAGGTGGCACCACTAAGTTCCTAAAAAAGTGGTGCCTGGGAAGGAAGTAAAGGTCCAGGGTTCAAGTTGCAAGCTAGGGCTTTAGGAAGTTAGGCCGATTGCTCTAATAGTGATTAGGGTTAGTTTTATTTCTTTTTTTGTCTTGGAGAATTAGGGTTGGCCACCTAAAACTTTATTCTCTTCTCAAGTCTCACAAGGTGACCGGAAACACAAGTAAGCTTCCCCCTGTGCCGATTTCTTTGTTTGTCTCCTTCTCCTCCATTCTTTTCTTTCCCTTTTTGCTTTCTTCTCTAGCCGAAACCTTCTTACCACCTTATTCATCTTCTCTTTCAATTCTATCCTTCTAAAAACCTCTATAGCCGATTGCCAAAAAAGCCAAAATCCTGAAATATTACTTCTTGTCCGATTTCTTCTAGCCAACATTCTCTTATTTTCTTCATCTTTTCTAGTCGATTTCTGCATCCTCTAAACCCTTAGGCTCTGTCGACAACACCATTCCAAGATTATAACCCCAAATCATCATCTTCTTTATCAGTCAAAAGCTGAAAATGGCATTCCTTTAGGAGCTTATAGCTGAAACTTGAGATCTCTAGGATTTGATCTCTGCGAGTGTTTAAGGGCTATATCTACATCAAATCTAAGTAGAAACGATAGGGAAATCAGTGGTAAGTTCTCATCACCTCAGATCTAGTCTTATTTTGTGATTTAGTAAAAGCCAAAGTCCCTAAAATCTAGAGAGGCTGTCAATTGGGGCATAGGGCTCTCAGGGTCATTAATCAATGTTTTCTTTTGGTGAATAGTGTGTTCTAGAGGTGTTTGATCGAAGGCTTGGACAAGTGGATCAACTAGATTTAGATCTAGTCACTAACTTCTAGATTTAGATCCAGTCACTAACATGATAATGCAACTCATAATGACAATGTTAAAGATTTATAGAACAATGAAGAAATTCCATTTAGGTTTCGCGAAAAAGACTATTGTTGTTTCACGAACTACAACTTCTCCTGTTAATAAGGTAACATTTGATCTTATCCCCTCTAACAACATGATGGAAGTTGATAAGGAATGAATAGAGTAATGGGGAGTAATGATGTTGATTTGGTGATTCTGTCTACTTTGGTTTTACTTATGGTTGCATTTTTTGGCATCTTTGCCAAAAAGGGGGAGAATATGGTAGTGACAACTCTAACATCTATAGTTATTTTAAAAACTTATTTGTACTTAATTTATGCAAATTCTGAGTAATTTATACTTATAATTTTTAATAGAATAGCTTCTACTATGAAAATGTGGTAATTTAATTAAATTCAAGCTAAAAACAGTACTTTTTATATTTTTTTGAGGACTAAAATCTGAAATTTACAAATTCATGAGTATTTCAGTCTAGCTCCCTAAAGCTCTAAAAAATATAGTCAACCTAGTAAAAATAAGTCCAACAGATACAGAGGCCCCACAAGGTACAACGAAGAACCCCAAACCGACCCTTTCATGTACACAACCGGCCAAGAATTAATCTTCACCTAATCCGCCTTGAATTAAGAAACTCTCTCCCCAAATCAAGGAGCTATCCACCATTCCTCCACCATTCAAGGGAGGTGCCACATACAAAGGAGAAAAAGAAGGTTAGTTGTGGCTAAAAATAGTAAAGAAGGATGGAGCCTTACAAGTATAAATAGGGGATAAAACATCACTTGAGATATTCATTCATCACTCGATCATCCTTCATCCAAGCATTTCACTTCTCTCATTCTTTCATTTTTGCATTCTTTCTTCATTTGAGAGAAAATTGAATGAGCAATTTTAGAGTGTAAAGCTCTCAAGTCAAGACACATAAAGAGTAATTTGCATCGGGGAAAAAGGAGAAGAAAGGAAGAAATAACTACAAGTAGTATCATGGAAAACCATCGGATTCTAATTGGAGTTTTTCTTTCCCTTTACTTTTTATTTTTGTTCTAAGTTGAAAACATAATTGCAATTTATTCTGTTACGTTTGATTTAATAATGATGACTTAGTTTTGTTTATGCTAGAATGATTGCAAATTCTTGATTTAAACTATCTATGACGAGTTTTTAATGTTCTGTGTCGTGGTTGCTTATTCATTCAAATAGAATCATGACATGTTATTCATCCATTATAAATGTTGGGGTGCAATTGAATTAATTATTAAATCATAATCAGATTGTAATTAACTAACACGATATATGAATAATGCATGTTTGATCTATATTTGAGAAAATTAGGTTGAAATTTGTAATAATTCGAAAGAACTTCATTACCTTGCATGACCTTAGGAATTATGTGATTAAATTGTTTCAGTATAGAAATATTATTATCACCTCACATAATATATTTTTCTACTTATTAAAAATACTAAGTTGTTGACATAGACATACGCTAGACATAATAATTTAATAAGTATGAATTATTAGACAATGCTTGGAAAGGTAACCTTGAAGTCGGAATAAACATAGAAATATGTAGACAAGAGGTTAAACTTAGGACTTTGAGAGAAGTCAAAGTCCTCGTAATTAAAATAGGATTAAAAAATAGATGAGTTTCTATGGATTTTTCGGAACATTTATTAAACATTGTTATGAATTAATAAGTTGAGGAGTGTAATTATTCTAGTTCATTCATGTCATTGCTATTAAACCTCCTGAATTGTTGTTCCATTTTACATTTGTATTTACATTTTTACTTATTTAATTTAGTTAACTCATAATTCCCACTTCACATTTTATTTATTTTTTTAATAAGCAATTTTCCAATCAAAATTTCACGATATTTGCCTATAGTCCCTATGGAGACGACACTCTTACACACTACTTCATTACTTATCAACGACTGTGTATACTTCCACATCAATCGATGTAACACCCCTTACTTGTATTCAACGCCAGAACAGAGTACGAGGCATTATTGGACTTATCACACGAACAAACATATAATATTGGGTCATAAATTTTTGTTGAAATTAAAACCATTTGCCTTTAATCATAAAATCCTTGATATGAGCCTACGAGGCCCAAAACGTGCATTAGAAGTGGTTCGAGACGAAACCGAGAACTTTAGAAAATTTTACGAAACTCAAAAAATTTTCTACTAAACAGGAGTCACACACCCGTGTGGATATGAGACACGCCCGTGTGGGCAGGCCGTGTGGTCACACACGCCCGTGTCTCGACCTCATGTAACTCTCTGACTTGTAACTCATGACCAAATTGAGATCACACGGCCAAGTCACACGCCCGTGTGCTAGGGCATGTGGAAAAATTAATTTTCATAAATTAGGTATAGACTTCACACGGCCAAGGCAGACGCTCGTGTCTCTACCCATGTGCTCAATTTTGAGTATTCTGATTATCAAAACTAAGGTGCAAGGCCTAAACACATGCCCATGGGACCAGCCATGTGTCTCACACGACCTAGACGCACGCCCGTGTGTCTACCCGTGTGAACAAAATAAAGCCTATTTACCAAGCCATTTTGCCACCCTTTAATGCACACACCTACATAGCACCAATCCAAGCATATACATACAACCAAACATCCACAACAAATACAACAACACATCATTCATGAAAGACATCATTATAAGAATATACTTATAACCAATATTAGTCCATCTCCAACAACCTTGTACAAAATGAACTTCTAATCATTATAAGCCAACACATTTGGCCAAATCAATTATGACACATAACAAAATGACAACACAAAATGTTGAATTTATTAATACCAATTTAATTGTTGATAGTGTGAATGGATCTCCGACGATCTCCAAACTCGAGCTGGCTTGGTTAGGGGTGAGCATTCGATCGAATCGAATCGAATCGAATGAAAAAATTTCGAGTTAATCGAGTTGACGAATCATACTCTATCATCCTAATTTGATTTGAAATTTTCTCGAATCGAGTCGAGTGAGATGGAATTCAAATCGAGTCGAATCGAATATATTTGTTCGAGTTAAATTTTAAAAATAATTTTGGGTCCTTATAATCACTGTCACCCATCGTAATAAAATTTGTCCACCTTAATCAAATTTTTTATTAAGTTTCATCACCTTATAATTTATTTATTAATTTTTTATATACAAGTTAGATTCTTTGCTTGCTTGGTAGTTTCAATTATATTCAGATTTTTGTCACTATATATTTTGAAATTAAAAAATATACTAAATGTAAAAATGAGATTTTTTTAATAAAATTTATTTTAAAGATAAAATGTGGGATTGATACCAATATAAAATTTTAACACGAATATTTTATGGCATAATTAATAATTCAATTTTAATATAAATATTCAATATGACTAAACAATTCAATAATATAAATAATATAAATGTGAAATTTAATTTAATAATATAAATAGTAGATATAAATAAAATTATTACTATTTATGTTTAGTGATTTTTTTGGATAATTTTGATTTTTTATTTGGGAGTAAATGATGAAAAGTAAAAGTTTAGGGGGAAAATAAAAAGTTTTGAGGAATAAAAGTTGAAGGAAAAGTAAATAGGGAGAGTAAAATTTTGGAGGGAAAATATTAAAAAAAATTGGGGGGTGGGCTTGGGGTAGATGGGAGGTGGGATGAGAAAAGAGTAAAAGTTTTAGGAAGAAAATGGGAGGGAATAAAAATTTTGGGGGAAAATAAAAAGTTTTGAGGGTTTTGGGGAGTAAAATTTTAAGAAAAAGTAAATGAGAGAGTAAAATTTTGGTGGGAAATGGATTTTGAGTAGATTGGGGGGTTTGGATGGGAGGGGAGTAAAAGTTTTGGAGGAAAAGTGGGAAGGAGTAAAAGTTTAGAGGGAAAAGTATAAAGGTTTGGGAGTTTGAGGTAAAAATGTAAAATATTATAGTTTGATATTCAAATTATTCGAATTATTCGAGTTATTCGAATTTGAAAGCTCAACTCGATTCGAACTCGAAATTTGAAAAAAAAATTTGAGTTGACTCGAATAACTCGATTAACTCGAACAACTCGATTCGTTTAACTCGAAATTCAAATTTTTTTCGATTTTTTTGAGTCGAATCGAGTTTTGCTCACCCCTAGGCTTGGTGACACTATAAGACAAGGGAAAGAAAGGGAGTAAGCTATATAGCTTAGTAAGTTCATATGCAAATAATAAGCATCTTAACCACACCTTTATCATGCAATTAATATAATGGGAGATAACATAAATGTTATTAAAATCTCATAATCGTAACTTGCTCAATCACAACCTTACCAAGAGTTCATCACCCATCGAGTTTATTACTTATGATTTTTTACGTACATACCTGTACTAATTCGTAACATAACCACATCTTTTCACATCTTTGACAATCCCGTTGAACACTTGGAATATTAACGGATACTCAAAAATCTTACATATAAGTGCCACATATGTAGCTAAAGCTACCTCATATCTCATAACACATATAGGCTCGCTCTCGAGCTACTCACGGGCCTACTCACACAAGCTGTCAATCAGGACGTAGCTACATAGTGCTGCTCATACAAGCTGTCAGGTATCCGCAACACATGCTGAATACCCAGCGACTAGTAGGATGTACAAGACCAACACCCGGATCATATAAACATATATCCACATGGGTTTCTAATGACATGTCACTCGTATCCTATTCTATTCCTAAGGTTCAATTGGGATTTTTCGCTTATCGAAACTTTGTCGAATACGTCCAAAAAGTTAGTCACACAATTCATGCATAAAACATTTAAACATAATTATAAGATTGCATTATTTACATACAAACTTACCTCAGTACAAAAAAAAAAAAAAGTAGAATTGGACTTAATCGTCAAACACTTTATTTTTCCCTCGATCTAAGTCTGCACCTCGTTTTTCTTGATCTATAATAAAAAATTCAACTCATTTAATTCTCACATTATTCAATTTAGCCCAAAAATCATATTTTGGCAAAATTACATTTTTGCCCCTAACTTTTCAACTTTTTACACTATAGTCCCTAGGCTCGTAAAATGATTTTCACTCGATTTCTTCATTACCCAAGCCTAGCCGAACCTATTTCATACTCATAACAGGCCACATTTTTCGTTTATTCACATTTTTACGCACATTTTACAACCTTTTACAAATAGGTCCCTATTTGACATTTTCATAAAAAATCTCTTGGTAAATGTTGTTTATCTAACACCAAACATACATTTTCTACCATTAAATGTCAAAATACACAAATATCTAACATGGATAAAATTTTAGACTTTGATTTTCTTTCAAATTTGTCCTTGAAATAGCTAATTCAAGTTACAACATTCACAAAAACGTAAAAATCATTAAAAACGAGCCAAAGACGGACTTACAATTGAGCTTGGAAGTGGCGAAAAGCCTAGCTATGGACTCACTTTGAAATTCGGCTATGAAAGGATGAAATTGGGAAGATGACATCTTTTTATTAGTTAATTTTGTCTTTATTTGTCAAATGACCAAAATGCCCTTAATGCCCAACTTTAAAATTTCACTTAACCATGTCCATTTTTGTCCATTGTAAAGTATAATGGTCTAATTACCATTTAAGGACCTCCAATTTAAAATTTCATTATAATTAAACACCCATAGCTTCTAGAACACACATTTTGCACGTATTGCAATTTAGTCTTACTAGTCAAATTGGTCACTCTATCTATAAAATTTCTTAATGAAATTTCTACACAATAATTCAATCATACGGTAGACCTTAAAATAATATCACAATAAATATTTCTACTTTAGATTAGTGGTCCCGAAACCACTATTCTGATTTGACACAAAAAGGGGCTGCTACAATTGAACTATTTCGAGACAAGTTTTTGACGTCGTTATCCGTGAATGTGTTTTAGTAATTATTTTTGAAATTAAAATTTTACAAATTGGTTTAAATTCATTTTGTTTTTGTTTTTAGTAGTTTTCTATATTTTCAGGTGATAATGTATCCTCTACGACAAAATCAAACCCAATGAGCTTTTTACAATGCTTATAATTCGATCATTGTTTCTTACGACAGAGACCGTCCCATCCATCAATATGATGTGCCTTTATTAAATGAATTCATTCTGGTAATTGTGAGGCCTAAAATTAAGGCTCCTCGTTTGAATTAAAGTCGATTATGTTCCAAATGTTGCAAACGTTGGGCCAATTTAGTGGAAACTCTACCAAGATCCACATTTGCACCTCCACTTATTCATGGAAGTAAGTGATTCATCAAGCTAGTTGAAGTGAATGAAGACGATTTAAGATTGAAGTTATTCCCATTCTCACTGAGAGAAAGAGCATGAGCATAGTTGAATTTCTTACCATGTAACAGCTTGATTTTGGCCTAGTTGGAATAGTGGTTTCGGGACCACAAATTCAATGAGGAAAAATTTTATTTTTATTATATTATTATGGTTTACAATTTCACGAAATGATTTTGCGAAAATCTCGTTCGAAAATTTTGACGTTTGGGCACTCAATTTAGTCAAAAGGACTAAATTGTAAAAAGTACAAAACTTGAGTTCTAGAAGCTAGAGGTGTCTAATTGCTATGAAATTTTATACTGGAGGTCCTTAGGTGGTAATTGGACCATTAATTAAATTGTTAGACAAAAATAGACATGAAATAAGTGAAATAGAATATTTTTAAGTTAGGGGCATTTTGGTCATTTAGTGATTAAATGATTAGATAAACAAAATAAAAGCCAAATTTTGCTCATCTTCAACCCCTTGCTCGAAATTTTGAAGACCACCATGGCTAGGGTTTTGTTCAAGCTTTCCAAGCTCCATAATAGGTCCATTCTAGCCCTATTTTTAATGATTTTGACGTTTTTAAAATCCTTGTAACAAGATCTATCTATTTCTACCACTAACTTGAGATATGGTTAAAGTCTAGGGTTTTGACCCATTATGAATATGTGTTTATTTTTGTGTTTAATGGTAGAAAATGGATGTTTATGGTTAGAAAGATGACTTTTACTAAGTGATTTTCGGTGAAAATGCATAAAAGGATCTATTTGTAAAAGTTATGAAACATCTATTAAAAAATCTAATTTAATGGAAAATATGGGCTGCTATAAGTATAAAAGAGGTTCGCCTATGCATGGGTAGTAAAGAAATTAAGTACATTTCGTTTTTCAAGCTTAAGGGAAAAAATGTAAATATGCCAAACTTTAGGGGAAAAAATGTAATTTTTCCATAATATGATTTTTGGGTCACATTGAATAATGTGGCTAATAAGTGAGCTAAATGTGATATTATAGATCAAGGAAAACGAGGTTTGGAACTAGAACGAGGGAAAAACTAGGATTCGACGGTTAGGTTATTTTTTCACTATTTTTGGTATCGAGGTAAATTTGTGTGTAAATAATGCAACATTATTGTAATACCCCTAACACGTATCCGTCACCGGATTAGGGTCACAAGATATTACCGAACAAGACACATTTTTCATACATTCACATAACCACCCAGGTCACATTTGAATATATAAACATAATGTTATTTAAAATATTAAATAAATAAATAAATAAAATAAAATAAATTAAAACTCACAACATTTACGAATCATATCTTAAAACCAAATAAACAGAACGTGTTACATGACTTAAGACCAATAGCAAACACGGCATTTTAATAACTTATAAAAATAATGAATGAAATGTGTATCATTAAACATCAAAACCGAATATGTATAAAACCAAAATCAAATTTGAACTTTTCAGTCATATAATATGTGCACTTACTAAGCCAAATTCATATATTGCATTATCAATATATCATCATGACCGAACATGTTATACACATTTATTTAAGTCACAAAATAATGCACCATTTCATACGCCTAATTTATCATATTTAGAAATACAAACACATGACCAAAACACTAATCAATTTTAAGCATAAATCATGTTTTTCTTTATCTGTTTACTCTGGACTCAAAACAACCATTATCTAAACCATACACTCATTTTTGGTTATTCAATATTTATGCATTTATGACTGTATTTTTTTAAACCATCTTCAAACACCTATACTACCACAATACATTACCCAAATTTGCACATTATAATCTAACCAACTTAGCATATATATTCATCCATTTATTCAATATTTAATACACAATTAAAACATACACATTCATATCAATATAGACCAACCTAATTAGTTAAGTACATAACTGAACATAATCATTACATACAACTTATTACAAGATAACCAAAATACTTAATTAATAGACATTAATAACTCTTTATAACTACATTTAAAACATTTATGCAAATCGACCAAGTAGCCCATTTAATTCTTGTGTCTTATAGCCGAACCTAATGACCAAATAAAAACAAAGATATACGCATTATTCTTAAGCTTATCACACATACCATTCTTATATATCTTTTAGCATTTATACCAAAATATGTCTCAACCATAGTCAAACATAATCATTATGAAACATTAATAAACCATACAAATTTACTTCACTTATAAGCCATGATCGAATTCACACACCCATTAGCAATATATATAAAACACATCACATATAACTACTGAGATCGAATTTGCATATACTTAAGTAACATATTTAGCTTGTAACACCCCAAAATTTGGGCCTAGAAGTATTGAGCCTTGAGCATGGGATCGGTTAGAAGGTGGCTCATAAAAGTTTAATTATGCTTGAAAATATCACAAGTGCATGTTTGGTGTGTCGTTTAAGTGATTTGGTGTGTTTGGGGATGTTTGAAAAGTTCTGGGTTCAAACCAGGGCCTTAGCAAAAATTTTAATTTTTCCTTTAGGTGGACCTTGGCGTTAGCTTGAAGACCTTATAAATATTTTTGGTTAAAATATGACACAAGGAAGCAAGTGGTCTAGTGGCAAGGTGGCGTTAGGAGTATGCATGTGGTTTGGGGTTCAAGTCTTGGCGTTTGCAAAATTATTATTTTTACTCCTAAGTGAACCCTTGGTGATTAGAAGTAGACCTTATATTTAATTTTGGATAAAATGTGACACAAAATGAGCTGATGGCCTAGTGGTGGCGGCGTGATTTAGCATGTGAGAAAGCAAGGGTTCGAATCCCCTTGCAAGCAAAGTGTAGTTATTTTGCTACATGAGGTTGGTAAGAGGTGGATTTGGATTCAAATACTTGAAGTTGGTTAGAGATTTGGTAAGAGAAGGATATTTGACTTGGTCATAGTTGTTATTTGAATTTGAAAGTGGGGAGTTGGAGGAAATCAAGGAGAGTTATCGGTGGAGAAAAATATGGAGTAAATCAAGGAAGTTGAAGGTGGAAGAGTAGTGGACCGAATTTGAATTCCTTTTTATGCCGAATTGGAAGGGTTGGAAGAGGGGAAACTCGGTTTTGAGTAGTTGCTTCTCTCTTTTTGGTAAAAATTTTGGGATCTTTTTGCTTTTGGTCAGGAGAGTTATTAATTTCCCGAATATCGAATTCCCTTTTTGTTTTTCTCTCTTTTCTGAGTGTTGCCATTTTGCTTTGAAAGTGACCCCTCGTTTATGTTTTTGGATTAACTTTTGTCGGAACCTATGCTCTTTCTCTCTAGTCTGTCAAATCCATACAAGACATCAGTCGATTGGTTCTTTTCCCCTCTTTCTGTGGTTGTGCTTGCCGAATTCTGCTAGCATACTCTTGCTCTTCCTTTTCTCTCCTCTAGTGCAGTAGGCCTATTTTTTCACTCTCCTTCATCTCTTGCTTCGGTTTGCCACTCGATTTGTCTCTTACCCTTTTCACTGTTTCTCCTTTCGGCATAGTTCTTGGCCAATTGTCCTACTTTGCCTCTTCTTTTGAATAGGCCGAATCTAAGGTCCCTTGCTCTTCAAGCTGAAACCTTATTCCCAAAGAAGTTCTCAATTGGGCGATAGGTTCCTCTTAGGTTTTGGGGCGAATTCGAGTTTTGAGTCGTGGTAATATTGGTAAGTTTTCTTGATCTCAAGTATTGATTTTGGTATTTGAGGGCTACTTGTACCCTTATGCTTTCAATTGTTTTCATTTAAGTAGTGGTCTTATAACACTGTGTCTGATCGTTTATGGCCAGGGGTTCGATTTTATTAGGAGGGTGTTGGGGCCGAATTCCCCTATCTCTTTCAAGTGATCACTCCCTTTGTTGGTAAATGATGATTGACTGATTAAGGTATTAGTCATATTATGGTATTAGATTAACCATGGAAGTTGACTGACAATGAGATTGTGGTTGTTATAGGTGCTTGGATTTTGGAAGCGTTTAGTTACTATCTCGTTACAGGTGTGTAATTAAACCCTGTTTCTGTGGATCAGCTTAACACCAACATGTGTGTGAACACTGCCATTGGAGTGTAACTGATATCGTTATAGATAATCAGCTGAAAAGCCGAAAGTGTGTATTCACACCCTTGTTTAACTCTAGATCGGTAAAATGTCGAAAAGCTAGAAATACGGCATTTGAGGCCACGCGAGCACAAGATCGCTCGTGTGGTAAAACAAACCCATGGAATGTGGGTGTACGACGGAAAAGCCCGCCATGAGCGAATTCATAGGCTTAGGCCATAATGGGTCGAATGGGCGGAATGGGTCTATGGGCCTGCTTGAGTAAATTTCACTGCTAAGTGGGAAGTAGTTGGACTTATCATGTCGCGCACATGACTCTGGTTGTATTGGGCCCCGTTGGGCCGAAATGGGCCATGTGGGCACCATTGGCCTGTGGGCCCCACACGGATTAAAATGTGTGTATTGTTATAAGTGATTATTTTAGGTTGTGTTGTTTGCATAGCCATGGCTGTTTCTAGGCTAAATAGGCCACATGAGTGTGTGGGCTCACTCGGGCCGAGTAATGGGCCTTAGGCCCAATTACCCTGTTTGTCTGGTTAGGTTACAAGGGTCGCTTGAGGAGACGATGGACTTTCAGTGGGGTCGTTAAGACTTCGGTTTACAAATTACAAAAATACCCTCGGTTTACGAATTACAGAAATACCCTCGGTTTACAAATTATAGAAATACCCTCAATTTACAAATTATAGAAATACCCTCGGTTTACAAATTATAGAAATACCCTTGATATACAAAATATAAAAATACCCTCAGTTTACAAATTACAGAAATACCCTCAGTTTACAAAATTACAGAAACACCCTCGATTTATAAAATTACTAAAATGCCCTTGATTTGTAAAACTACCGAAATACCCTTGATTTGTAAAATTATCGAAATACCCCTGTAGCGTAGAGTTACCGAAATACCCCTGTAGGGTAGAATTACCGAAATACCCCTGTAGGGTAGAATTACCGAAACATCCCTGTAGGGTAAAATGACTATTTTGCCCTTGTGGGTGAATGACTGACTTGGACTGTGAATGTGACTGGTTTGACTGTGATTGTATGACAGTGTGTTAATTGACATGACTGTGGTTGTATAATTAATATGTTTTGAATATATGTTTAAATGACTGATACTGAGCATGGCCCTTCTGCATACATGTGTGATGATTGAGCATAGCATACACGACATAGTGTATGGGGTTGGGACATTGATTTGGAGGAAGTTCTGTGCTAGTGGCTTTGCCACGTAATCTGATTCTGGTGGCTCTACTACGTTTTCTGTTATTAGCAGTAGCGTTGTGATATTGGTGTGTGGGCTGGGTGGGTTGAGTTATTCCCCACATGGTGTGTGGGTTGGTACGGGTGGTGTGTTGGTTGGATTGGGATGGGCTGCATATCTGTTTTATACTGTTATTGATTCTATTTTGGGCTTAGGCCCACCTGATTCTGATTTTGATTCTAATTCTGATTCTGATTTTATCACTGAATTGGGCTAAAGCTCAATAAATTCTGTTACTGTTAAAGGGCTCTGGCCTAGACTGTTTCTGTATCTGTTTCTATTTACTGGCTATTCTTTAGTAAGGGGATAACACAATGAGTTTTCATAAACTCACCCTGTTGATTAACTGTGCAGGTAATACCCAGTTTTAGGAGGATCGGTGCTGCGAGAGACTCGGAGATGGCCACACATCTGTTTCTGTTTTTCTATTATATTATTCATAAGTACTTTAATTTGGGCTTTATTTGTAATAAGGCCTTTTATAATTTCTTGTTTTTTTTTTTTTTTACATTTGGGATTTTATTTATTGTTTTATAATTGCTAGAAGTAGGACACGGTTTTTCTAAAACAACAACTGCTTTTCAAAATATCACGTTTTTGAAAATGTTTTAAATTAAGCTTCCGCAAGTAATAAGGTTTTGAAGGTAATAACATTTTACAAGAGAATGATTTTTAATAAACCACGTTTTAACAATAAGCAAACGAAATTTGTGGTTTTTAAATGGCAGAAAGTTTTAAATTTTTATAAGAAGGGTTTTCAATAGAAACATGGTTTCGAAAAACACTTCAATGTGACACGTCGGATTCGAGCCTAACTTTAAAGCCGAGTTTGGGGTGTTACATAGCCATTTTCACATGGCTTATAATTACATACCCAAAACCAAACATAAACATAAGCTAGCCTATACATGCCATAGATATAAGTTTAACTTTATAAAATACTGAAACAGTCGATAGTGTGATAGACTTCTCTGACGATCCCTGAGCCCGTAACTAGCTTCCAAAATCTATAAAACAGATAGCAAACATACACACAATAAGCTTCGACAGCGTAGTAAGTCATAAGCAAATAAAACATTCAATGACATTAATACCTCAATTTAATAAACCAATTTATGCTACTGTAATCACATGTAATTTCAAGCTTGCAGATTCATATAACAAATCTTTCATCTAAGTATAAATACCAACTTGGCTGAATACACATATATTCAATCACAAAGTTATCATTTACTCTCAAAGTCGCATTCTTCTCATATGGCTGAATATGTATACATTCATATATGTATATGCATAATTCACACTTTAATATCACATACATAAACCATTTGGCCGAATATATTTTCATTCAAATATACATATATTTAACCTTATAACATGTATAATTCATATCATCTTTTCAAATCAACTCATTTCATCCTTCATTCTCATACTTTTTCTATAATTGCCCGGTTTAGACCCTAGTTAGAATAGTGGCTTTGGGACCACAAATCTGGGCCAAAAAAATATTTTAATATTATTTTTTGTGTTTATAGCATATGAATTCTTATCCGTGAAATTTTCGTGGCTTAAATTGTCTATTTGTGTGTTTAATTTACGAAAAGGATTTAATTGTAGAAAATACAAAATTTATGTGCTATATGTAATGTGCGCTGAATTGTAGTGCATTATGAATTATAAGGTCCTTAAATTGTTAATGGACCATTGAATTTATTAATGGTCAAGATTGGACATGAAATAATGGATTATTAATGTTTTATGCAAGGGCAAAATGATAAACTAGTGATTAATGTTCATTAATTAAAAGAAAAACATGATATAGTGGCCATTTTCATCCGTTTTGCCGAAATTAACAAAAGAAAAGAGAGTTCTTTAGCAAAATAGGGTTTGACACTTGTGATGGTTAATTAAGGTATCCATTTACTTCAGTTTTTGATGATTTTTGTGTTTTTCAGATCGTTGCTTTGTTCTCTATCACGCCCATGCTAAATTTATTATTTTGATGGTGATTTTGAGTTATGCCATTGTTGATAATGAGAGCTTTGTGATGTTTAATGATAGAAAATAAAAGAAATGTGTGAGATTGACATATTTTATCTTTGGATTTTTGATGAATTTAGCTAATTTGGGCTAAATTGCGAAAATGAGATTTTGGACTAAATTGTGAAATAAATGTGATAGTTGGGCTTATTTGAATACCATAGAAACTCGACTAGGTATAGGTGTAATGGAATTTTGTGCATTTTATGATTTTGTGAAATAAGGACTAAAGTGTCAAAATGTGAAAATGTGAGGGCTAATTTGTAAAATGCCCTAATTATATGTTTTTGGATTGAATTGAATGATTTGTTGAATAAAAGAGTTAAATTTGAATTTGTTTAGATCAAGAACCAAAGAAGATAGAATTAGACCGGGAAAAGTTGAAAGTAGTTGATTAGCCATTTTCATTCGTACAAATCCGAACGAGGTAAGTCGATATACAAATAAATGCGTTAAATTGAATTATATTTGCTATTATAATGTTTGAATTCTGTTGAATGTATATGAGAGCCTAATATGTGAAATCTCGAGATAAATTCTGAATTTTTGATAAAGTCTGAAAAGCCCCGTCCGAACCTTAGGAAT
This sequence comes from Gossypium stocksii, assembly GCA_020496765.1. NCBI lineage: Eukaryota > Viridiplantae > Streptophyta > Magnoliopsida > Malvales > Malvaceae > Gossypium > Gossypium stocksii. Next base: position 32,800,482 of record CM035624.1, read on the forward strand.
AGCTAGGATACATATGTCATGACATAGGATCCAATATGTGTTTTCGTGTAAGACCACGTCTGGGGCATTGGCATCTATAAGAGGTTTACATGTAAAACCATGTCTGGGACATTGGCATCATATTTAATTTTGTGTAAGACCCTATCTGGGACAGTGGCATCGATACCCGGTTACATATAAGACCATGTCTAGGACGTTGGATTGTATGAGATTTCTGAGCTATCTGCGTATCCTATTTGATTCCGAATGGTTCCATAGGCAATTATGAGAAATGTGTGTCTCTGTTAAGATATGTTTGATTCAGGTACATTTGAGCTATGTTTGTAATTTGATAAGGAAAGGTATGTATATGTGTAATTGAGTGCATGTGAGATGTATATATGAGTACTTGAAAATGAAATGTGGTATATGTGCAAATGAGTTTGATTAAATGAGTTACATGAGCAATATGGAAATTTGATTGTGTTTTGCAATGGAGTACATGAGTGAATTGAATTATATTTGATTCATTATTAGACATTATTTGTACATGGCTTACTACGCTCTTTGTAGCTTACTTTGTATGTGTTTGTTTTGTTTTATAGATATCGTTACTACTCGAAGCTCGAGATCGTTGAGGATCATCACCACACTACCTAACCTTGTTTTGGTACCCTTTTGAATGTGTAAATGTTTTGTATGGCATGTATAGTCTAGATATTATGAGATATGTTTTGATATGTACATATGTTAAGCCATGTGATATCGCTAACTAATAGACGGATATATGTTTGAATTTGGATTATGATATGTGATGCTTTTTGGTATGCTTTATTGTGCTTATGTGGCCAATTGAGAAATTGTCATTTTGATATATGCTTGGTTGTGGATATTGTAAGTTTTGTTATAAGATTAATTGTGGTATGAATCAGTTATGGAATATGCACATTGATATGTTTTTAGCTTGAGAATTTGGTATGGTATAGTATGGAAAATGAGCATGAATTGGTTGGTGATACTTATGGTCACATTGAGTGGAAAATTTGGCCTTCCAAATGGCCTATTTTTGTCCACATGGGTAGAGACACGGGCGTGTGTCTTGGCCGTGTGTGACACATGGTCATAGTACACGGCCGTGTGTCCCCTGGGGTACCCTTTTGAATTAAGTCAGTATACCCTACAGGATTGACATGGCCTAGACACACGAGCTAGCACACGGGCGTGTGGTTGATCGTGTGGCCAAGTCAGAATGTATGCCTTGTTTTGCCACGGCTTAGACACACGGGTGTGTCTTATACGGCCTGACCACATGGGCGTGTGACCTCTGCAGCTTTGAAAAATGTTTAAGTTTTGAAAAATTTTCTACGTGTTTGGTTTAGTCTCGACCTTTTTCTAATGCATGTTTAAGGTCTCGTAGACCTTCAAAAAGGACTCATTGATGATGTATGATTATGATATGATGTTGATGATTGTGAAATGTCCGTAAGAGTTCTGAAATTGTCCAGTAATGCTCCTAACCCTAGTCCGGCGACGGATACAGGTTAGGGGTGTTACACTTTCATCTATTTCACATTTATTAATATCGATCACATAGGTTTAAACTCAATATCATCAACCACATAGATTTTATACAGACCTATACTATCACGTACTTATATATCACATTTACCACCTTAGAACTCGAAGTATTAACTCGTTCGATCACCTTTAATCACTCAATGGATTCGCACACTTAGTGCTAATTAGTTAGCCGAAGCTGTAATGAAATCGCACACTTAGTGTCCTCGCATTAAACCAAATTGGTCTCTGTAACACCCTATACCTGAGTCCGACATCAAGACAGGGTACAGGGTATTACCGTACTTAAACATACTTGAAAATGTAACCTGGGCTATAAAAATTCATTTCATGTCAAGGCCCTTCATGCATTCTCTTACTATCCTTATTAAGGGCCTATGAGGCCCAGAACATATACCGAGTGTATTCCGGAACTGATTCGAGAGCTTTCAGGCACTGAAATTTTTTTGCCTAAAACAGGGCCATACGCCAGTATAGGTAGGCCGTGTGGTCACACACGCCCATGTTCCTAGCCCGTGCTAGGTTTATTTCAATTTTGAACTTACAGGGGTTTTGACACGACTTAGGCACATGCCCGTGTCAATGGCCCGTGTACCTCACATGGCCTAGACACGCCCATGTCATTATCTCGTGGAGGACTCTGACTTAGAACCTTATAACATCTTGGGTTCACACGGCTAAGACACATGCCCGTGTGCTTAGCCCGTGTGCAATACTGACTTAACCCCAAAAACAACATGGGTTTAACACAGCCAAAGCACAAGCCCGTGTGCTCTGCCCGTGCTCAACACTGACTTAACTAGATTGGGTGCATGAGATAGAAGGCCTACTAACATGCCAATAGAGGCCGACCGTGTGTCACGCGCGACCAAGGCACACGCTCGTGTGCCCATCCGTGTGGACAATTATAGTGTAACACCCCAAACTCAGCCCGGATGTTATGGCCAGATCTGGTGTGTCACATGGATGTTTTATTCAAAATCGGACACTTTGACAGACAGCTTTTTATGCTTTAAAAACCTTGTTGGAAAAGTTGTAGGTTTTGAGCAAAATCAAATCTAATACTATTTTCTATTAACTTGGGATGTTTAAACAAGATTCCATTTGTAGTCTTTTATTATCATGCTATTCAAAATGATACTCGAGGTTTATTTGTAAATGTTCGATATAAATTTTGAAAACACGAGTATCCTAGTCTACCGGTTAAAGCAGGCTAACAGTGTAACAAAATAAAATCACCCATAATGGCCTTATTGCAAAAATAATACCGAAACTAAAATAATGATAAAAATAAAAGTAAAAATAACATCCAATAGCAAAATTCATGTGGCCACCTCGAGTTCCTTACAGCTCCAAATCCTCTATGGTTGGGGGTTACCTGCATATGTAAAAATAAAAGGGTGAGTTTGTGAAAACTCAGTGTGTAATTTTCCCAACCAGTAACAAAGATCAAGATACAGAATAGACTGGGCTGAGGCCCTATCTAGAAACAGAGTGGGCCCTGGGCCCTTTACGGATACAGAATAGAACAGATGCACAACCCAACCCAATCTAGCCCATCACACCACCCGTACCAGCCCATCACACCATGTGAGGAATAACTCAACCCACCCAGCCCACACACCAACTCGCAACCTTGCTGCTAAAATTAGATGTTGTGGCAGAGCCACCTGAACAGAATTACGTAGCGGAGCCACTAAATGGAATACGTGGCAGTGCCACTATACAGAACTTCCTTCGAATCCAAACCCAACCCCATGAAGATTAATAGTACTACATATCATGACATACATATTAATAGATATAGATAAAACATACATAAACCAGAAAATCTATTATTCGGGGTAAAACAGTCATTTGATAGCTAGGGGTAAATGGTAATTTTACCCTTCAGGTGTATTTTGGTCATTTTTACTAAATCTTGGTGTCTCATCACCTAACACGACCTTCTAGCAGGTCTAACATCGCTTCGAGTGACTCAGGAAGTCCATTTGGTCAAACAGTATATAAGGGCCCAAAAACCCCTAATGGGCCCAGTGGGCCCACACACTCGTGTGGCCCGCTCAGTCCAAACTTATGCATAATATCATAGATCTTAACATCCAACGTACCAGATATCACTTACCGTATAACTTACCCATATGGGTCCGTAGGCCCATTGGGCCCACTTCGGCCCAGTTAGGCCCGAAACAGCCCGAGTGCACGAGAATGCACATAATGGCCTGCCTTGTCAAACACCCACAACTTGTGGGTTCAGATCGGCCCACGAGCATTCGCACGCTCGCAAGACCTCGAAATGCCGGCATTTGGGCATTTCGACTTTTGTCGACCTATGCTATTAGGGGCGTCGTTACACACCTATTTTTGCGATTCCTATTGCCATCACATGCTCAACCTATTGTCATAACAACAATCATTAAGAACTTAAGCAATACATAGCAAAACCATACTCAAGAGTTTGTTCCACGGTTACTTACCACCGCTTTGCTTGTCTACTTTCACTTGCGATTAACGTGCACCCCTAGTACTGATCAAATGCCGACGGATCTAAGCACCTACGACTATTGATAGATCTAGCTCCAGGAAAAGAGTTAAAGGAGTATTAATCCCCTATACCGAAACTTTATCCAAGAGTAAGCCCTAATATCAAAAGCGAAAATCTAAGATGAAGAGTACTTACACACGGATCTGCTTGACTGTGTTGATAAAACCTAGAAGCAGTTGCTTACTAATCCAAGTCTAGGACTCTTGCAGGTTTAATTGAAACACCAAGAAGAAAGAGAGGGATCTAGATATTCGACTATGTAGGCACAACAAAAGGAGTGAACACTTGAAGAAGAGGTAATCCGTTTAGGGATTTATTTAATGAATCAGTGTGGTATTCGGCTACGAGAGAAATAAGTAGAGTGTGATTAGGTTTAGCCAAAGCAAGGTATGACAATAAAATAGAAAAATGGAAAATGAGAGAGGAGAGAAAGAAGAGAAGAAGAAAAGAATGACCTAGGAGAGATCGAATAGCAATGAGGGTTCGGCTAGCAACTAACCAAATTCGACAATGACAAAAAGGAGAGAGAATGAGAGAACTCGGTTCGGCAGTGGTTTGAAAAGAAAATAAAAACCAAGTATAAGGGTTGAGAAAAGAATTCGCACACACAAAATGCCCGAATAGTCACAACTAAAACAGAAAAAAAATCCCGAAAAGCCTAGGGTGGAAATAGACACCTAATTACCCCAATTGCCAAAATATGCCAAAAGCTAAGGACCCAAGCCGATGTTTCCCACTCATCTTACCTACATTCGGCCAACTCTTTCCCTAAACTCAATCCCTTGTTTTACTCCTTAATTTTCTCCATGATTTACTTTAATGTTGCTTTGGATATTAGCTCAAACCTTTAATATCATGTCATCCTTATCTCTCCACCAACCTCAAGAGTTTAACTCCAATACCACCACTTGCCAAGTCCAACTTGCAAAATAATTCATCACGCCAATAAGGGGGTTCGAGCCCTTGACCCTTTGCCACTTAACGCCACATGCCAAGCTCCCCCTTGCCAATGACGCCTCTAGGCACTCCACCATGTGCTACTTTGTGTCACAAAACCCCCATCAACAATTCTTGAGCCATAAGAACTAACATCCATACTTCCCTAAGCCAAAAATTAAAATTTGGCCAGGGTTTAGGCTTTAGCCCAGGCCTTCCAAAGGCCCTCTAAACACATCCAAAACACCAAATTAACATACCCCAAACATACAAGTATCAATTCAGGAAAAAATTCCAAAACCCTAAAATTTGAGGCATTACAACTCTGCCCCTCAAAGAAATTTCGGCCTCTAAGTTTACCTGGTCAAAACATGTGAGGGTATTGTTGACGCATCGCCTCTTCAGGCTTCTACGTAGCTTCCTCTCTGCCGTGATTACGCCAAACCACTTTAACCAATGGAACAGATTTCTTTCTTAGCACGTTGACATCACGCTCCAAAATTTGTATTGGTTCTTCCTCAAAAGTCAGGTCAGGTTTAACTTCAATTTCCTCAACCAGCACGATATGTGAGGGATCAGAACGGTACCACCTCAACATTGAGACATGGAACACGTCGTGAATCCTGTCCAACTTAGAAGGCAGCCCCAGCTGATATGCCACTGGACCCACTCATTTCAGAACTCGATAGGGCCCAATAAATCGAGGGCTCAACTTGCCTTTTTTACCAAATCTTAAAATCTCCTTCCAAGGTGAGACCTTCAAGAATACCAAATCCCCCACAGAGTACTCGATCTCCTTACGCTTCAAATTGGTATAAGACTTCTGCTTATCTGATGCCTTCTTTAACTGATCCCTAATCAACTTAACTTTATTCTTAGTATCTGCCACCAACTCTAGCCCAAGAACCTAACTTTCTCCCAATTCCGTCCAACAAGTAGGCGTACGACACCTACGACTAATCAACACCTCATATGGTGCCATCTGAATATTCACCTGGTAACTGTTGTTATACACAAATTCCACTAATGGAAAGTAGTCTTCCCAGCTTCCTCAGAAATTAATAATACACCCTCTTAACATATCTTTCAGAACCTGAATCACCCTCTCCGACTGTCCATCATTCTGAGGGTGAAAAGCAGTGCTGAAATCCAACTATGTACCTAACACCTCATGCAACTTTTGCCAGAATCGAGGTGTAAACCTAGGGTCTTTGTCAGAAATAATCGAAACTGCCACCCTATGGAGTTGTACTATCTTAGCTACATATAACTTTGCCAGCTTCTGAAGTGAATAATTAGTTTGAATGGGTATAAAATGAGCAGATTTCGTTAGCCTGTCCACAATCACCCAAACCGAGTCCTTCTTGGAAGGAGTCAAGGGTAGCTTACTCACAAAATCGATGGTTACCCTTTCCTACTTCCTAAATGGAATCTTGACTAGCTACAGAAGTCCAGAAGGTAATTGATGCTCAGCTTTCACTTGCTGGCATGTCAGACACTTACCCACAAATTTCATTACCTCCCGCTTAAGTCCATGCCACCAGTACAACTCCCGTAGATCCCGATACAACTTATTTCCACCAGGATACATAGCACAAGGGCTGCCATGCGCCTCTTGCAGTATTGACTACCTTAGATCAGAGTCCTTTGGAACATAAACTCTCCCATGGAAGCACAAAATCCCTTCACTATTCAATCCAAAATCAGAAGTTTCGCCATTTTCCACTTGTTGAAACCGAGAAACCAATGACTCATCCAATAATTGTTTCTCTCTAATTTACTCAGTCTAGGCTGGTCTTACTTGTAGTTCAGCTAACAAACTACCATCATCATATAGACTGAGACTAGCAAACATTGCCCTCAGATTAGATACAACCCTACGACTCAGAGCATCCGCTACCACATTAGCTTTACTCGGGTGATACTCAATGGAACAGTCATAATCCTTAAGTAACTCTATCCATCTTTGTTGCCTAAGGTTCAACTCCCTTTGAGTCTGGAGGTACTTGAGGGTCTTATGATCCGTGTAAATGATACACTTTTCTCCATACAAGTAGTGCCTTCAGATCTTTAGCGCAAATACCACCGCCGCTAACTCCAGGTCAAAAGTAGGGTAATTCGCCTCGTGAGGCTTAAGTTGACATGATGCATTGGCAACCACTTTACCTTCTTATATCAATACACAACCCAATCCAATGTGCAACGCATCACTATACACTGTAAAATCCTTCCCAGACTCTGGCTGAATTAACATAGTTGCTTTAGTCAAGACTTTCTTCAACTTCTCAAAACTCTCCTGCCGCTTATCAGTCGAGTTAAACGGTATCCCTTTCCTCAGAAGCTTCGTCAACAATGCTGCAATTATAGAAAACCCCTTCACAAACCTTTTGTAGTACCCTGCCAGACCCAGAAAACTCTGAATTTCTGACACAGTCCTTGGTGGCTTCCACTCCAAAATAGCCTTAATTTTTTGAGGATCCACCCTAATCCCCTCGGTAGAAACAACGTGACCCAAGAATGTCACTTCTCGCAGCCAAAATTCACACCTGCTGAATTTCTCATAAAGCTGCTTCTCCCTTAGAATTTGCAGAACAATCCGGAGATGCTCATCATGATCCTCCTCAGTTTTTGAATACACCAGGATATCGTCTATAAAGACAACCACAAATTGATCCAGGTAAGGTTGGAATACCCGATTCATAAGGTCCATAAAGGCCACTGGTGCATTTGAAAGTCCAAACGGCATTACTAGGAACTCGTAATGACCATATCGAGTCCTAAATGTTGTCTTATAGATGTCTGCCTCTTTAACCCTTAGTTGATGATATCCAGATCGAAGGTCGATCTTGGAAAATACAGAAGCTTATCTAAGTTGATCAAACAGATCGTCAATTCTTGGCAGAGGGTACTTATTCTTAATAATCAGTTTGTCCAACTGACGGTAGTCAATGTACATACGCATCGTTCCATCCTTCTTCTTAACGAATAGTACCAGTGCTTCCCACAGAGACACACTCGGTCGGATAAAACCTTAATCCAAAAGTTCTTGGATTTGTACCTTCGACTCTAGAAGCTTATTTGATGCCATCCTATAAGGAGCGATAGACACCAGAGCCGTTTTAGGCAACAAATCGATTCCAAATTCGACTTCATAGTTCGAAGGGAACCCAGGAAGCTCATCCGAAAAAACATCCTGAAATTCCTTAACAGTTCTAACTTTACCCACGGACAAACCCTCAGAATCAAATTTATTCACATATGCCAGAAACACCTCACAACCCTTACGAACCAGCTTTTTAGCTCTTAATACTGAGATAACATTAGACAAGTAGTCTATTGGCTCTCCTATTACAGTTGCCTCCTCATCCTCCGAAGTCTTTAATACCATTCGCTGGGCAGCACAATCCAAATTCGCCCAATGCTTAACAAGCCAATCCATACCTAAGATGAGATCAAACTCTCCGAATGGTAATTCCATTAAATCTGCAGAGAAAGTTCTACCCTGTATCTCTAAGGGCACATCTCTAAAAAGTTTGTCTACTATAACCGAGTGACCCAGTGGACTAATTACAGATACCTCACTCAAAGTATTCTCAGATTGCACACCCAACATCCAAGACACACCACACGCAACATATGACTATGTAGACCCAATGTCAATCAAAGTAGTATATGGCGTGTTATGAATTACAAATGTACCAGTTATGACATCAGGTGCATTACCATCCTCTCAATGATGAGCAGTATAGCCCAATGCTGGCTGTCATGCCTCAGCATTTCTAGCACCTCTACCTGGTGCTCTACATCCATGTCTATTTTTGACCCTAGCCTGACCACGGCCTCTCGGTGGTTGCTGACCACCTCTCACTGGTTGAGCAACCCTCTGCTCAGTAGCTTGCATCTATGTCGACCTCTGAGGGCAATCTCTGACTCTGTGATCTTTGGACCCACACCGTAAGCATGCTCTAGACCGCCTCCAACATTCACCCTGACATACTTTTCCACAGTCTGCCCGAAATTACTCGCACCGGCTCATCCACTCTAGCTCTCTTAGCAAACCTCCCTACAGCACCTGAGGGCCCCGAATCCCTCCTAAATTTGTTCCTATCTTTTTATGGTTTTGGCACTCTGAGCGCTTCACCTCCTCCGCTATCTTAGCCTTCTCCACCAGAGCAGCAAAATCCCGCTATCCCTGTGAAGCAATCAGTACTCGCAGCTCATCTTTAAGGCCATCCTCGAATCACACACTACGTTCGTACTCAGTAGCAATTATCCCACTGGCGTACCAGCTCAACCTTAAGAATTCAGCCTCCTACTCTGCTACAGACTTGCTACCCTAAGTCAGATTCAAGAATTCCTTCATTCGGGCTTCCACATAACTTGCCCTGACGTACTTTCCTTTGAAGACCGTCTTAAATAAATCTTAAGGCAATCGTTCAGCTGGTGTACCATCTCTCACATTGAGGCACCACTGGTAGGCCTCGTCATGTAGTAGAGATACTGCCCCTTTTACCTTCTGCTCCACCGAGCAGTCTAGATCGTCTATTATTCGCTCCGTGGCCTCTAACTAGTACTTGGCCACATTCGGGGCTACACCCAATACGCCCCTAAAGATCTCCGCTCCATTAGCCCGGAGTCATTCAGAAATCGATCCACGATTCACCATTCCAGTACTTGCTCTAGAAACTCTCTCTAAAACATGGAGCATTGGCTGGGACAAAGCCTCGTCCCCTGTAGCCCTATCGTAAGACCCCGTCTCAGTTGTTGGTGATATTCACACCTCCGCAGCAGGTATATGACCCGAGGATGAAGATCTGGCTTGAGCACTTCCTCGGCTTCTACCACGGCCTCTTCCACGTGCAGCTCTTGTACTCATATCGTATTATCTAATTTACAAGTTTTATCCATTAGTTTAAAATTTCAGTAACTGTTAAGGATGTTTTATGCAACGACAGTAGTTTTAGAGCTTTGTTTCCGCAAAATACTATAGTTTTCAGTTTTCTAGAGTTTCTAGTTTTTCCTACTGTCTCAGTTTACCCTAACTTATAGAGTTTCAGTAGGATCTTAGCACTATATATAGTAGTGTCTCAGTATCACAGTTTAATCATTAGTAAAACAAATCAGAGTACTTATAGATTTGGTGCTGGAGACTCAGTGTGCCACACCTTTTAGTAACCATATTCAGAGTAATTCAAGTTTTTGTCGAAGGTAGAAATTTCAAAACAACTTGTTGAAAATCTTTCAAAAACCTTAGATTTAGGAGAAAATATTTTTCGAAGAAACCTGTTTTAAAAGAATTTTCTCAAAGAAATTTTCGAAAAACATATTTCAAAAACAATTTAAGTCTTTAAATTAAACTTTCAAACCCATTCCACAGCCGAATTGTTGCAACTTGGCTTTTATACCACTAAATGTAACATTCCAAACCTGGCCCAGACGTTATGTCTAGATCTGGTGTGTCACATGGACGTTTTATTTGAAATCGAACACTTTAACAGACAATTTTTTCTGTTTTAAAAACCTTGTTTAAAAAGTTGTAGGTTTTAAACAAAATAAAATCTAATACTATTTTTTATTAACTTGGAATGTTTAAACAAGATTCCATTTGTAGTCTTTTATTATCATGCTATTCAAAGCGATACTCGAGGTTTATTTGTAAATGTTCGATATAAATTTTGAAAACCTGAGTATCCTAGTCTATCGATTTAAAGTAGGCTAACAGTGTAACAAAATAAAATCACCCATAATGGCCTTACTATAAAAATAATAAAGAAACTAAAATAATGATAAAAATAAAAGTAAAAATGCCATCTAGTAGCAGAAGTCATGTGGCCACCCCGAGTCCCTCGCAGCTCTAAATCCTCTATGGTTGGGGGTTACTTGCATATCTAAAAGTAAAAAGGTGAGTTTGTTAAAACTCAGTGTGTAATTTCCCCAACAACAAAGATCAGGCATACAGAACAGACTAGGTCGAAGCCCTATTTAGATACAGATCAATCTGGGCCTTGGCCCTATTTAGAAACAGAGTGGGCATTGGGCCCTTTACGGATACAGAACAAAACAAACGCACCCAACCCAATCCAGCCCATCACACCACCCGTACCAGCCCATACACCATGTGGGGAATAAGTCAACTCACCCATCCCACACACCAACTCGTAGCCATGCTGCTAAAATCATATGTTGTGGTAGAGCCACCAGAATAGAATTACGTGGCGGTGCCACTAAACGGAATACGTGGCAGTGCCACTATACAAAACTTCCTCCGAATCCAAACCCAACCCCATGCAGACTAATAGTACTGCATATCACAAGCATACAGATTAACAGATACAGATAAAACATACATAAATTAGACAATCTATTATTAGGGGTAAAACAGTCATTTGATAGCTAGGGGTAAAATGGTAATTTTACCTTTCAGGGGTATTTTGGTCATTTTTACTAAGTCTCGGTGTCTCATCACCTAACACGACCTTCTAGTAGGTCTAACATTGCTTCAAGCGACTCAGGAAGTCTATTTGGTCAAACAGTATATATGGGTCCAAAAACCCTTAATGGGCCTAGGTGGGCCCACACACTCGCGTGGCCCGCTCAGTCCAAACTTATGCATAATATCACAGATCTTAACACCCAATGTACCAGATATCACTTACCATATAACTTACTCATATGGGACCGTAGGCCCATTGGGCCAACTTCGGCCCAGAACAGCCCGAGTGCACGAGAACGCACACAATGGCCTTCTCAGTCAAACACCCACGACTTGTGGGTTTGTATCAGCCAACGAGAGTTCACACGCTCGTAAAACCTCGAAATGCTGGTATTTCGACATTTCAACTTTTGCCGACCTATGCTATTAGGGGGCATCGTTACACACCTGTTTTTGCGATTCCCACTATTGTCACGTGCTCAACCTATTGTCATAACAACAATCATTAACAACTTAACTAGTACATAGCGAAACCATACTCAAGAGTTTGTTCCACGGTTACTTACCACCGCTCCGCTTGTCTACTTTCAGTTGCGATTAACGTGCACCCACAGTACTGATCGAATACCGACAAATCGAAGCACCTACGATTATTGATAGATCTAGCTCAAGGAAAAGAGTTAAAGGAATATTAATCTCCTATACCGAAACTTTATCCTAGAGTAAGCCCTAATATCAAAAGCAGAAATCTAAGATGAAGAGTACTTACACATGGATCCGCTTGACTGAGTTGATAAAACCTAGAAGCAGTCACTTACTAATCCAAGTCTAGGACTCTTACAAGTTTAATCGAAACACCAAGAAGAAAGAGAGGGATCTAGGTATTTAGCTATGTAGGCACAACAAAAGGAGTGAACACTTGAAGAAGGGGTAATCGGTTTAGGGATTTGTTTAATGAATTAGAGTGGTATTCAGTGATAAGAGAAATGGGTAGAGAGTGATTAGGTTCGGCCGAAGCAAGGAATGATAATAAAAGAGAAAAATGGAAAATGAGAGAGGAGAGAAACAAGAGAAGAAGAAAAGAATGGTCTAACAGAGATCGAATAGCAATGATGGTTCAGCTAGCAACAAACCAAATTCAGTAATGACAAAAAGGAGAGAGAATGAGAGAACTCGGTTCGGTAGTGGTTTTAAAAGGAAATAAAAACCAAGTATAAGTGTTGAGAAAAGAATTCGCACACACAAAATGCCCGAATAGTCATAACCAAAAAAAAAATCCTAAAAAGTCTAGAGTGGAAATCGGCACCTACTTACCCCAATTGCTGAAATGTGCTAAAAGCCAAGAACCCAAGCCGATATTTCCCACTCATCTTACCTACATTTGGCCAACTCTTTCCCCAAACTCAATCCCTTGTTTTACTCCTTAATTTTCTCCATGATTTACTTTAATTTTGCTCTAGATATTAGCTCAAACCTTTAATATCATGTCATCGTTATCTCTCCACCAATCTGAAGAGTTTACCTCCAATACCACCACTTGCCGAGTCCAACTTGCAAAATAATTCTTCACACCAACAACAGGGTTCGAACCCTTGACCCTTTGCCACTTAACGCAACACGCCAAGCTCCCTCTTGCCAATGACGCCTCTAGCCACTCTACCATGTGCTACTTTGTATCACAAAACCCCCATCAACAATTCTTAAGCCCTAATAACTAACATCCAGACTCCCCTAAGCCAAAAAATTAAAATTTGGCCAGGGTTTAGGCTTTAGTCCAGGCCTTCCAAAGGCCCCTTAAATGCACCAACACAACAAATTAACATACCCCAAACATACAAGTATCAATTCAAGCAAAAATCTAAAAACCCTAAAATTTGAGGCATTACATATAGGCTGTTTTCCAAGCCTTATTGCCACCTTAAGCTAGTTCGATTGATCCCCGAGCTAGTTTGGCAAATCTATAAAGAAATAGGGAAAGAAAGAGGAGTAAGCATTTACATGCTTAGTAAGTTGCATGAAATAATATAGCAACATAGATCATGAAATATCATTCAAATTGAATATCATAAATTGCCATAAACTTTCCTACTCATTTCTAAAACTTACTAAATCTCATGAATTTCTCATTCTCATAACTTACTCGTTCTCATGGCTTACTTGTCCTCATAGCTTATACACTCGTAACTTACTCGTGCCTTTCTTGCTGTATTACTTATAGCACTATGCTTTCAATTTCTCGTAACTTACTCATGCACACCTGTATCACTCATCAAAAATCTTTAATATTTTTCGATAACTCGTTAATTTGCATAATTTTCTCATTAAAATTATAATACTGAAGGATACTCGAATGTCACACTCATGATACGATGCCAAAGCCATATCCCAAATATGGTCTTATATGGGATCTCAGGTTGATGCCGAAGCCATATCCTAGATATGGTCTTACACAGGATCTCATATCGATGTCGATGTCGTGTCTCAGACATGGTCTTACACGATATCGTAAACTGATGCCAATGCCATGTCATGTCCCAAACATGGTCTTACATGGGATCTCTCTTAGATGCCCATGCCATGCCCTAGACATGATCTTACAGGGGATCTATATCTCTTCTCGGTGCTGACGCCATGTCCCAGACATGGTCTTATAGGGACTTCATATCAATGCCAACGCCATGTCCCAGACATGGTCTTACATGGGATTGTATCTAGATGCCAATACCATGTCCCAGACATGGTATTACATGGGATCTCAAATTAGTGTCGATTCCATGTCCCAGACATGGTCTTATACGGGACCTACATAACTCATGTCATGACTTTGGTATCCCTCGCATTACTTAACATTTTAACTGAGATTTCTTATCTATAATTCACCTTTTCTTAATAAAAATCATGATAAATAATTTCATGGGATTCATATAATCACATAGAATATCATCATCATAAATTTAATTAATGCATAGGGCTAAATTATTACATAGAACTTACCTCGAGTCCAAAATGTGGGTGGGTGCTTGGTTTAGTCTACTATACTTTTCCCCTGATTTCTATTCAGGCTTCGTGTTTCTTGATCTACAATGACAAATTTAGCTTATTTAGTACCCACGTGACTAAATGGCTCATAATTCACATTTTGGAAAAATTTATAATTTTGCCCCTAAACTTTTACATATTTACAAAATGGTCCCTAAGCTCGTATAATGAAATGCACTTATTTTGTAGGTTACCCAAGCCTAGATGAACCTTTCATGTACTCATAGCAGCCCACATTTCTCATCAATTTGTACATTTACTACACTTTTTACTAACTTTGCAATTTAGTCCCTATTAGGGACTTTCATGAAAAATCACTTAGAGAAAGGTGTTTACTACGCTTTAAACTTTCATATTCTACCACTAGACATCAAAATACTTGCATTTCATGCATGTGTATTTTTTTTAGCATAAACCCTAGCTCAAATTAGTGGTAGAAATAGCTAGATTAAGCTTTGAGGATTCCAAAAATACGAAGAACATGAGAAACAGGGCTTGGAGTCACTTACTTAGAGCTTGAAAAGATGAAACAAACCCTAGCTATGGAGCATGAGAATTTTGGCACCCATAAGAAGAAGATCGACACATTTTTGCTTCCTTTTCCCTTTTTAAGTCATTAATTTACCAAATGACCAAAATGCCCTTATGGCCCCTTCCATGGGCATTTTTATCCATAGTGCCAAAAATTGGTCTGATTGCCAAATAAGGACTTATACTAATTTTTCTAATGCTATTTCATACTTAAATTAATCACTAATTCATAAAATTTCCTTTATGAAATTTTCTCATTATCATGCAAGTATACCATAAACTTAATAATGATCATGAAATATACTTTTCTACTTCGGATTTGTGGTCTCAAAACCACTATTCTGACTAGGCCCTAGCTGGGCGGCTACAATTCTCCCCCCTTAGGGATTTTCATCCCCAAAAATCTTACCAGTGAATAAGTTAGGATATTGGTTTCTCATGTTTTCCTCAAGCTCCCATATTGCCTCTTCTACCCCATATCTTTGCCATAGTACTTACATCAAGGGCTATACTTTTATTTCTCAACTGTTTGACTTCTCGAGCCAAAATCTTAACGATTCTTCACCATAAGTTATGTCCAATTGAATCTCAAACTCTGTCAGGGCAATCACATGTGAAGGGTCTGATCAGTAGCATCGTAGCATGGACACATGGAATACATCATGAATCTTTTCCAATTCAGACTGTAAATGTAATGCGCAAAAAATCCTGAAGTTTATAATTTTACGTGCTGTAGCTTTGCTTGCATGATTAGTACTATTAGGGTGTTGATTTTGAAGTATTAAAGAGTTTCTGTGAAGTCCTAAGTTTTATGTTAGTATAGAAATTTTTTTTTTGTAATAGAACCCTGACTTCAGAAGATATGTCTCTTAAATAAATGCAGTTAATGGTCTGATGGTAAGTGGTGCCACACTGAGAGCAAGGATAAGGCATCATATGCAGAGTAGGGAGGTCCAAGGTTCAAGTGTCGGCTTGTACATTAAGAGTATTATTTTGTACTTGTACCATGTAGGTGGTGGAAGTAGATTGGAACTCTTCATGGAGGAGGTTTGAATTGGTCTTCAAATTTGAATGAGTGTTGAAGAGTAAATTAATTCATGATAAGGAGAGAAAATTTAGGAGATGAGATGTGTGGAGTAGTTGGAGCTAGTGTGGTAATTGTGAAGGAAAATTCAGCTATGGTAAGTGAGTAGGTGCCGGTTTGATCATTCTTGGTGTGTAGCAGAATTTTCAAAGCCATTTCAGCATGTTTTCTTATCTTTATACGATTTTAATTTTTGTTTGGGGCAGTTAGGTATTGTTTTACCTTTGTTAACTTGATATTCTTTCCTTTTTGGTCAGTTACACTTTTCTTCCCTCTTCTAGCTGAATAGTGTGATCTCTTCCTTCCCATTTATTCCTTTTTTCTTTAAAAATCCTAGTCGAGTACCCTCTTCTGAGATCGGTCGAATAGTACTCTTGCATTTTTAGTTTTATCCCTTGATACACTTTTGTCGAAATCTTCTTTTATTCCCTTCTTCTTGTGCCGATTCCTTTGGTCTAAACACTATGTCCCTCACTTCAATGTCGTCGACTCCTCTACTGTGCCAGGTACTCTCCTCTTCCACTTAACTTTGTTTCCAGTTGCTGAAACTGAATAGTTCTTTGTTTTTCCTTATTTGTTTCCTCACTGTCTTAGCCGATTGGTTTTCTTGTAATGCTGGCCAAATAGATATCAACTCATAGCCGATTCCCTCATCGCTTCAATCCTCTTAAGATTCAAATCTTTAATTAAAGGGCTCTTCGATTCAGGAATCTCATCTCTTTGTAGGTTGTGACAGTAAGTGATAGTCGTGGGTTTCTTTGTGGTTTCATTGGTATTATTCCTCTCCCTACTGAAGCTTCATTTCTTGTCTGGATTAGTTTTGGTAACGCAGATCTAGCCAGGGGGCAGTCATCGCCAATAGATCGCAAAGGATCTAGCAATTAGAACGTTTAAGGTAGGTTCTATTATAGGTTCGGTTGTGGTTGAGGTTGGTAATTGTAGTAATCGATTGGCTAAACTGTTAATCTAGAATGTTGTAGGTGCGGTGCTAGAGATTCATAAAAAGTTTTTGTAATCAGGTGTGTACATACACCGCACACACGACGAATCGACAAAAGCTAAAATCTCGAGAAGCTAAAATGTTAAAATGCTGAAAAGCTAGAATGCTGAAAAGCCAGAATGCTGAAAAGCCAGAATGCTGAAATGCTAAAAGGTTGGTATCAACAACCACACGAGCATGCAAACACTCATGTAGAGATATCGATACGACGACAGAGGCTCTGTGGGCGATTCCATGGACACGGGCCACCTTCAGGCCAACTGGGCCAAATTGGCCTGATGGGGCCGTGGGCCCATCGTGAGTAAAATTGATAGATTAATGGGTTTAGATGAGTAGGATAGGCTAACTACATGACTTAGGATAGATTTGGGCCTAATGGGCCATATGAGTATGTGGGCCCTGCTTGGGTTATGTATTGGGCTTTTGGGCCTTAGTAAAATTTGTAACTCTGATGGAAGAATTTTTAACGCATTGTATAATTTTGAAATTGGTTAATGGGCTAGAATGGGTACCTAGGCCCACGATAAAATTGTGACTGATATGCCTAAGTGCAAAATGACTAATATGCCCCTAAGGGCAAAATGACTAAAGTGCCTCTATTGGATTTATGTATGATTTGTATGTCATTTGTATTATGTGATGCATTCATAAGATATTATGTTGCATTTGGGTGGGTTTACGGAATGTAGGAAGATATGTGAGAGTCGCATGGTTGCTTGATGACCATGGATCCACCGATAGCTTTTAAAGCCCATTATGTGATTGGCAGCTTCGCTGCAATATTGAGTAGTGCCGCAACTAGTGCTACTACATGAGTGTAGGGATGGGTGGGTCGATATTTATATCCCAGAAGAGTGTAGGGTTGGAAGGGAAATGGAGTGCAGGGTTGTATGGGGGTTTCACAGCATTGCATATGTAATATTGATATAAAATGGGCTAAGGCCCAATTGAGGCTACTATGTGCTAAGGCCCAAAGGCCACTGTTTAAAGTGATATGGGCTTAGGCCCAACTGAGGCCACTATTGTGACAGCCCTAATTTGACCCTGGTCGAGAAGTGGTTTCGGGACCACAAAATGGAGTCACGAAAATAATTTAATGCTATATTCTATGTCTATTATTAGTAAAAATGCATGCGTGAAAATTTCATGTTTTAATTTTATCATTTGAATTTGGAATCATTGAAAAAGGACTTATGTGATAAAAGTTAAAAATGTGCTACGAAGAATAAGGATGACTGAAAAATGCATGAGTTGAAAATAGAAGACTTTGCATGTCAAATTGCCCAATTTGAAATAAGTGGCTGGCCATGATATTGTTTTGTAAGAAAAATATATGCATTTTATATTAGAAAAACAAAAAGGAAATGGTTTTGTATTATTAAACATATTATAATAATAATAATAAAGGTGTGAAAAGAACAAGGTTGTTCTTTTACGTTCATCTTTAGCCGAAACATTAGGGAAAGAAAAAGAAAATAAACTCCACGGTACCTTCTCATGCTAATTTAAGGTATGAATAGAATGTTGTTTCTAGTAATTTTGTGATATTAGATTGATTTTGAAGCTCTTAACATTGCCCATGTGTAAATTTTTAATTTGGCAATGATTCATGCTTTCGGCCACGAGAGAGAGTTATGAAAGGGTAGTTCTTTTATGCTTTAATTTTGTAATGGAGGATGGTTGAGGTCTAAGTAAATTAATTCTGCATATAAGAAGGTTATATGAAACTTTAGAAATTGGTTATGTGATAGAGAATGCCCACATTGCCAAATAGGAATTTAAAATTTTAATATGTGTTGTGATTTAGTTCAAATTGATTAGAAGAAATTTGAAATAAAGCTTTAATGATGTAAATGTTGCTTTGTATGGCGAAATTAACTAAGAAGAGCATATGGCTATGGTTCCATTATATAAAGATCCAAAGTTGGATGTTATAAGGATATATGTGTATGGGATAAGGAGTTACATTTGGCCATGAAATTTATATAAATGAATCATGTTAAGTGTTTTGAGTATGAACTTGTGAGTAGGGATTATAACCGAGGTATATATATAAGTATATATAGATATATCTAATGGATAGATGTGCGTACCATTTGATAAGTATTATGGGCATGGAGCTTATGAAATTTTAATGAATGGTAAAACTAGTAATCGGTTATGTGGTTATAAACATAATCTTTAAATGTTCAATACTTTGAGTTCCAAATTAATATGTGGATGGTTTTTGGGATAATATTCGGTTGTAGTACATTTTTCTAAGAAGAAATAGAATGTGAAGTTGGATTTATTTAGGCCATTGCGGATGCATCCTAATTCTTAAAGCATAATAGTTAAAATACGTTTAATATAGAACGAATTGAATTGTTTTATTTCAATTAAATATATGTGTTAAATTATTCGATAATGGAAGTGCCTTATGGGATGTGTTTGAAATTATAAGAATTTAAGGTTATGAGGAATTGATAAGATGATTTTTATTTGGTTAATTTAAGCTCAAGATCATAAGGAGCAAAGTTCGACCAAGGGGAAAGCAAAGGTGGTTGAGTAGCCGATCGGAGTTGTTCATCCAACACAAGGTAAGTCTTATAAGCAATTGAATTAAAGCTAAATTTGGTATGAATATGTCATGTATAAATTGAAAGAAAAATTTATGTATGTATATATGCAATTGAATGATTAAATATGTGAGATTGATGGAGTCACTTAAGTTGTGTGTTACATTAATGTTAAAGGAGATTGAACACTTTAAAATTATTGAAACCATGGCACTTTGTGTGCGGAAATGAAGGGCACTTTGTGTGCGAGTAAGTGACAGCACTAGGTGTGCAAATTTATAATCAAGCACTATGTGTGCGAAATCGATTGAAGGGCACTAACTGTGCGAAATTCCCATCGAGCACTATGTGTGTGAAATTGATTGGGGAACTCAAATGTGTGCAATAAGATTTATCGAATAGAATCTTACAAAGGTACAAATGTGTTGGGTATGGACCGTAGGTAAGTGATTATATTCGTTCATATATTGCCTATGTGTGACCATTGAGTATTTGAATTGTTAAATATTGGTATGTATTTGATTTTAATTTCGAACAAGTATGTGAATATAGATATGAGTATTTGTCTTGCAAGGGAAAAGAGATATGCTTACTAGTGATGCATCACAAGTTAGGGGTTATAAAAGTATGTATGAAATTGGCTAATAATTAAATGGTGGTTCGGTATGCTATGTCTTCGAGTTCGTTAAATATTATAAATTGCTTATGACTTACTGAGATGTTATCTCACTTTGGTGTGTGTTTTATTTGTCTAGATTTAGATCAGTTCGTGGCAAGCTCAGAATCGTTTTGGAAGTCATCACATCTAATGACAACATTTTGGTACCTTTGTAAAAATCTTTTAGTTAACACTATGGCATGTATAGATTATATTTTTGGGGCGTTTACTATGTTATGACATTGTAAATATTTTAGAGCCATGCGAATATGGCTAAAGATCTATGTTTGGATTTGGTAATGGTTTAGTTATAAGTTTGAAGTATTGATGAACTTGAAATTTGGAATGCATATTCGTGTAATGTTATGACTAAATTATATGTTATGTGTTTGCGAATGATTATGTCTATGTATTCGGTCATAATGAGGGAGTTACCATATGAGTAGTAAGACTTTATTTTGGTTGATGTTAACCTTTAAGCTCTAAGCTTTCACCTTTACTTATGGTATGTGCATAATTGGTACGTAACTCATGAAAAATTTTGCCAATTGGTTTTGAATTACTTTATTTGTATTAGGGTTGGGATTAATGAATTTAGAAGTAAAATTGTATGAGAAACGTTCTGTTGTTGAATTGAGCTAATTAAGTCTTAAGACCCTACTCTAGCGATGGTTAGGGGTATTAAGGTGTTACATTTTAATTAGTATCAGAGCTATGGTTTAGTCTATTCTAGGACTAACGTAGGGTGTGTGGGTCTAGCTATACATGCCATAATGTGAATATATGATAGTGTGATGACTTCTGACGGTTAAATTGTTGTTTTCATTTAGTAAATGGAACCTGATCCTGAGCGAGCCATAGCGGATGACGTTGAGAGTATAGCACCTGCTCCCGCGTAAGGGACAGTATACTAGTATACTCGTACAAATCCGGCTGCTCAACAACCTCCTGACTCAAATAATCCTCCCTTGGTGCCTGTAATGCCTACGACCACTGATCCGATGAGATCAAGCAAACCCCCTGTTAATAAGATCAGGAAGTATAGGGCCGAGGAGTTTAGAGCCACAATTATCGATGTTGCTGAGAAAGCTGAATTCTGGCTTGATAATACCATTCGTGTCTTTGACGAGCTATCTTGCACACCCGATGAGTGTTTGAAATACGCTATATCCTTATTGCGAGATTCAGCCTATTACTGGTGGAGAACTCTGAGTTCGATTTTTCTGAAAGAACGGGTTACGTGGGATTTTTTTCAGGTGGAGTTTCACAAGAAATATATCAGCCAGAGATTTATTAATCAAAAATGTAAAGAATTTCTTGAACTTAAACAAGGTCATATGACTGTATCCGAATATGAACGTGAATTTGTGAGGCTCAGTCGTTATGCATGGGAATACGTTGCTGATGAAGTTGCCATGTGTAAAAGGTTCGAAGAAGGATTGAATGAAGACTTAAAGCTACTTGTGGGTATTCTTGAAATAAAAGAGTTCGTAATACTTGTTGAACGAGCTTGCAAGGCTGAAGAGCTCGGAAAAGAGAAAAGAAAAGCTGAATCTAAAGCTAGAGATTTTCATAAGAGGATTGCGAGTAAAACTTCTTTCTCGGCTGCGAAGAAGTTCAGAGAGGATAGCAATAGACCAAAGACGTCTGCAGGGATTTTTATTCGAGAGTGACCTCTAGTGGATTCTCGAGCTACCTCGGTAGCTAGTGTTGGCAGCAATCGACAAGATAAACCTGAGTGTATACAGTGTGGTAGACGACATGTGGGTGAATGTTGGGGCAAGTCTATCAACAGAGTTTGTTATAGATGTGGTTCATGAGACCATTTCGTTCGAGATTGCATGGAACCTGATGAGAAAAATAAGATGCAGAGTGCAAGATGGAGTGGTGCAACAGCTAGGGTTTGGCCATAGAGAAACATAGGAGGTAGGAGTAGTAACCAGAGAGGGAATTCTAATGCAGTAGTTCGATCTGAGGCTCGTGCACCTGCCAGAGCCTATGCCATTCGCGCACGAGAGGAGGCATCCTTCCTTGACGTTATCACTGGTACATTCACTCTCTATGATACTAATATGCTTGCTTTGATTGATCCTGGTTTGACTCACTCTTATGTGTGTGAAACATTAGTATCCAGTAAGACTCTACCTGTTGAGTCTACTGAGTTTGTGATACGGGTGTCAAATTCTTTGGGCCAATACGTGTTAGTTGACAGGGTGTGCAAGAAATGTCCCTTAATAATCCGAAATTCCTATTTTCTGGCTGATTTGATGTTACTACCCTTTGATGAGTTTGATATTATTCTCGGAATGGACTGGTTAACCGTACATGATGCGGTGGTGAATTACAAGCGAAAGACAATAGATTTGCGATGTTCGAGTGGCGAAATGATTCGAGTTGAATCTAATGATCGGAACGGGTTACCGACAGTGATATCTTCTGTGTTGGCTCGAAAATATGTGAAAAAGGGCTGTGAAGCTTATCTTGCATACGTACTAGATAGCAAGATATCGGAACGAAAGCTTGAGACTATGCCTGTGGTTTGTGAGTATCCAGATGTGATTCCTGAGGAATTACTGGGATTGCCACCCGTTAGAGAGGTTGAGTTTGGCATAGAGTTGATTCCGCGTACGACTCCGATTTCGATTGCTACGTATCATATGGCACCGACCGGGTTGAAAGAATTGAAATCTCAATTGCAAGAGTTGACCGACAGAGGCTTTGCACGACCCAGCTTCTCACCCTGGGGTGCACCGATCCTGTTCGTGAAAAAGAAAGACGGAACTATGCAAATGTGCATCAATTATTGTCAACTCAATAAAGTTACGATAAAGAATAAATATCTGTTGTCGCGAATAGATGACTTATTTGACCAATTGAAAGGGGCTTCAATGTTTTCAAAGATTGATTTACGGTCTGGCTATTATCAGTTACGACTTAGAGATTCTGACGTGCCTAAAACTGCCTTCCGAACGCGGTACGGACACTATGAGTTTTTAGTAATGCCGTTTGGGCTCATTAATGCCCCTGTGATTTTCATGGATCTGATGAATCGGGTGTTCAGACAGTATTTAGATCGATTTGTGGTTGTGTTCATAGACGATATTTTGATTTATTCTCACGACGAGTCTGAGCATGCTGAACACTTGAGGCTTGTGCTTCAAACTTTGCGAGATCATCAGCTATATGCAAAATTCAGTAAATGTGAGTTCTGGTTGAGCGAGGTCAATTTTCTGGGACATGTGTCCGCTTTGAGTATTCGAGTCGATCCGAACAAAATTTCAGCCATTCTTGACTGGAACCCTCCAAGAAATGTTTCTGAAGTCCGTAGCTTTTTGGGACTCGCTGAGTATTATTGATGATTCGTTAAAGGTTTCTCGATGATTGCAACACCGTTGATGAGAATTCTTCAGAAAGATATCAAGTTTGAGTGGTCTGAGAAGTGTCAAACAAGTTTCGACCAGCTGAAAATCTTTTTGACGGAAGCTCCTATGTTAGTTCAGCCAGAGTCTGGTAAAGAGTTCATAGTTTACAGTGATGCTTCTTTGATCGGTTTGGGTTGCCTGTTGATGCAAGAAGGTAGAGTTGTCGCGTATGCTTCGAGACAACTAAAGCCTCACGAGAGAAACTATCTGACTCATGATATCGAGTTAGCTGCGATTGTGTTTGCTCTTAAAATTTGGCGTCATTACCTGTTTGGAGAGAAATGCCACGTTTATTCTGATCATAAGAGCCTAAAATATTTAATGACCTAGAGAGAATTGAATTTGAGACAACGACGGTGGCTTGAATTACTAAAAGATTATGAACTTGTCATTGAATATCATCCGGGTAAGGCGAACGTAGTTGCCGATGCTCTTAGCCAAAAATCACTGTTTGCTTTGTGAGCGATGGGTGTACACTTGTCTATGTCTGCTGACGATGTGATAATAGCGAAACTAAAAGCAAAACCTGTATTAATTCAACAAATTTGTAAAGCTCAGAAAGCTGATGGGGAGTTGGTTGCAAAAAGGGCCCAGTGTGATTTTAATGGGAATTCAGAGTTTCGAATTGATGATAATGATTGCTTGAGGTTCAGAGATCGATTGTGTATTTCAAAGAATTCAGAGATTGTTAAGACAATTTTGAACGAGGCTCATAGTAGCCGAATGTCTGTTCACCCAGGTAGCACAAAAATGTATAACAATCTGAAAAGTCAGTACTGGTGGCACGGTAGGAAACGAGACATCTCTGATTTTGTTTCTAAGTGTCTGATATGCCAACAAGTGAAAGCAGAACATCAAGTGCCTGCGGGATTGCTGCAACCGATCATGATACCTGAACGGAAATGGGATCGAGTCACGATGGACTTCGTATCTGGCCTACCGTTGACACCGAGCAAGAAAGATTCAATCTGGGTTATTGTTGATAGATTGACAAAATCCGCTCATTTTATTCCCGTTCGTACCGATTACCCACTCAATAAGTTGGCTGAGTTGTATATTTCCCAGATCGTGAGATTACATGGGGTGCCCACTTCTATTATTTTGGATAGAGATTCGAGGTTGACATCGCGATTTTGGAAGAAATTGCAAAAAGCATTGGGTACTAAGTTGCATTTTAGCACCGCCTTTCATTCCCAGACTGATGGTCAATCGGAGCGAATTATCCAAATACTTGAGGACATGTTGAGATGTTGCATTCTCGAGTTCAGTGGATCGTGGGAATGATACTTACCTTTGATTGAATTCGCATACAACAATAGTTTTCAATCAAGTATCAAGATGGCACCATACGAGGCTTTATACGGACGTAAATGCCGTACACCACTATTTTGGACTAAACTCAGTGAAAATAAGATATACGGGGTATTTGATCAGAGAAGCTGAGGAAAAAGTGAAAGTGATTTGTGATAGTTTGAAAGAAGCAGTGGATCATCAGAAATCATATGCGAATTTGAAACGCAAAGATGTTGAATATCAGATTGGTGATAAGGTATTTCTAAAAGTCTCACCTTGGAAAAAGATACTTCATTTTGGCCGTAAAGGCAAATTGAGCCCGAGACTTATCGGACCGTACGAGATATCAGTACGGATTGGGTCGGTTGCTTATAGATTGATTTTGCCACCTGAACTCGCAAAGACTCATAATGTATTTCATGTTTCGACGCTTAGATGGTATAGATCCGATCCTTCGCACGTGATTGATCCATCAGAAATTGAGATTCAATCTGATTTAAGCTATGAGGAAGAACCGATTCGTATTTTAGCTCACGAAGTGAAAGAACTACGGAATAAGAAAATTTCGCTATTTAAAGTTCTATGGATCAAGTACGGAATTGAGGAAGCAACTTGGGAACTCGAGGACTCAATGAGAGAATGTCACCCTAACCTATTCGCTGGTAAGAATTTTCGGGGACAAAAAATCCCTAAAGAGGGGAGAGTTGTGACAGCCCTAATTTGACATTGGTCGGGAAGTGGTTTCGGGACCACAAAACCGAGTCACGAAAATAATTTAATGCTATATTCTATGTCTATTATTAGTAAGAATGCATGCGTGAAAATTTCATGTTTTAATTTTATCATTTGAATGTGGTATCATGGAAAAAGGACTTATGTGATAAAAGTTAAAAATGTGCTAGGAAGAATAATGATGACCAAAAAATGCATGAGTTGAAAATAGAAGAATTTGCATGTCAGATTGCCCAATTTGAAATAAGTGGCCGACCATGATATTGTTTTGTAAGAAAAATATATGCATTTTATATTAGAAAAACAAAAAGGAAATGGTTTTGTATTATTAAACATATTATAATAATAAAAAAAGGTGTGAAAAGAACAAGGTTGTTCTTTTGTGTTCATCTTTAGCCGAAACATTAGGGAAAGAAAAAGAAAATAAACTCCACTACACCTTCTCATGCTAATTTAAGGTATGAATGGAATGTTGTTTCTAGTAATTTTGTGATATTAGATTGATTTTGAAGCTCTTAACATTGCCCATGTGTAAATTTTTAATTTGGTAATGATTCATGCTTTCGGCCATGAGAGAGAGTTATGAAATGGTGGTTGTTTTATGCTTTAATTTTGTAATAGAGGATGGTTGAGGTCTAAGTAAATTAATTCTGCATATAGGAAGGTTATATGAAACTTTAGAAATCGGTTATGTGATAGAGAATGCCTACATTGCCAAATAGGAATTTAAAATTTTAATATGTGTTGTGATTTAGTTCAAATTGATTAGAAGAAATTTGAAATAAAGCTTTAATGATGTAAATGTTGCTTCGTATGTCGAAATTAACTAAGAAGAGCATACAGCTATGGTTCCATTATACAAAGATCCAAAGGTGGATGTTATAAGGATATATGTGTATGGGATAAGGAGTTACATTCGGCCATGAAATTTATATAAATGAATCATGTTAAGTGTTTTGAGTATGAACTTGTGAGTAAGGATTATAATCAAGGTATATATATAAGTATATATAGATATATCTAATGGATAGATGTGCGTACCATTTGATAAGTATTATGAGCATGGAGCTTATGAAATTTTAATGAATGGTAAAACTAGTAATCGGTTATGTAGTTATAAACATAATCTTTAAATGTTCAATGCTTTGAGTTCCAAATTGATATGTGGATGGTTTTTGGGATGATATTCGGTTGTAGTACATTTTCTAAGAAGAAATAGAATGTGAAGTTGGATTTATTTAGGCCATTGCCGAATGCATCCTAATTCTTAAAGCATAATAGTTAAAATACATTTAATATAGAACGAATTGAATTGTTTTATTTCAATTAAATATATGTGTTAAATTATTCGATAATGGAAGTGCCTTATGAGATGTGTTTGAAATTATAAGAATTTAAGGTTATGAGAAATTGATAAGATGATTGAATTAGTTTATTTGGTTAATTTAAGCTCAAGATCATAAGGAGCAAAGTTCGGCCAAGGGGAAAGCAAATGTGGTTGAGTAGCTGATCGGAGTTGTTCATCCAACACAAGGTAAGTCTTATAAGCAATTGAATTAAAGCTAAATTTGGTATGTATATGTCATGTATAAATTGAAAGAAAATTTTATGTATGTATATGTGCAATTGAATGATTAAATATGTGAGATTGATGGAGTCACTTAAGTTGTGTGTTACATTAATGTTAAAGGAGATTGAACACTTTAAAATTATTGAAACCATGGCACTTTGTGTGCGGAAATGAAGGGCACTTTGTGTGTGAGTAAGTGACAGCACTAGGTGTGAGAATTTATAATCGAGCACTATGTGTACGAAATCGATTGAAGGGCACTAACTGTGCGAAATTCCCATCGAGCACTATGTGTGCGAAATTGATTGGGGAACTCAAATGTGTGCAATAAGATTTATCGAATAGAATCTTACAAAGGTACAAATGTGTTGGGTATGGACCGTAGGTAAGTGATTATATTCGTTCATATATTGCCTATGTATGACCATTAAGTATTTGAATTGTTAAATATTTGTATGTGTTTGATTTTAATTTCGAACAAGTATGTGAATATATATATGAGTATTTGTCTTGCAAAGGAAAAGAGATATGCTTACTAGTGATGCATCACAAGTTAGGGGTTATAAAAGTATGTATGAAATTGGCTAATAATTAAATGGTGGTTCGGTATGCTAAGTCTTTGAGTTCGTTAAATCTTATAAATTGCTTATGACTTACTGAGATGTTATCTCACTTTGGTGTGTGTTTTATTTGTCTAGATTTAGATCAGTTCGTGACAAGCTCAGAATCGTTTTGGAAGTCATCACATCTATTGACAACATTTTGGTACCTTTGTAAAAATCTTTTAGTTAACACTATGGCATGTATAGATTATATTTTTGGGGCATTTACTATGTTATGACATTGTAAATATTTTAGAGCCATACGAATATGGCTAAAGATCTATGTTTGGATTTGGTAATGGTTTAGTTATAAGTTTGAAGTATTGATGAACTTGAAATTTAGAATGCATATTCGTGTAATGTTATGACTAAATTAAATGTTATGTGTTTGCGAATGATTATGTTTATGTATTTGGTCATAATGAGGGAGTTACCATATGAATAGTAAGACTTTATTTTGGTTGATGTTAACCTTTAAGCTCTAAGCTTTTAACCTTTGCTTATGATATGTGCATAATTGGTATGTAACTCATGAAAAATTTTGCCTATTGGTTTTGAATTACTTTATTTGTATTAGGGTTGGGATTAATGAATTTAGAAGTAAAATTGTATGAGAAACGTTCTATTGTTGAATTGAGCTAATTAAGTCTCAAGACCCTACACTAGCGATGGTTAGGGGTATTAACGTGTTACAACTATTTGCTAAGGCCCAAAGGACACCGATATTGAATAGGGCTTAGGCCCAAATTGGTAATGCATGTTATGTGTTTGACGAGGGTCGTACACTCTGAGTTTTCAAAATCTCACTCCCTCCATTAATTTTTCAAGTAACCCTTAGTAGGCGACTCGACGTAGGAGAGGACTCGGATGTGGCCACACTGCAAGTTGAATAATGATTTTGTAGCTTTATTTATTTACTTTATTTCAATTGTTTTTATTAGGTTGTTATAGGGCCTCTTATCTCCGGGTTTTTTATTATTACTTTTACTTGGGTTTTTATTATTATCAGCATAACTGTTGGAATTCCAAACTTAAATTGGATTTCTAAATTAAAATGAATCCTTGAAATCAACATAAACACTGGAATGATTTTTTTTTAAAAGAATGGGCTTCTGCTATAATTAAACAAGATATTTAACAAAGGTTTGCAAACTCAGATTTTAATGAAGAAACTCAAAGTTTTTATTTAAACTCACCTGAACTTTTAATTAAGCAAATATTCAATAGATTTTGTTTTTAACTAAAATATTTTTCTAACGAAGCTAGCTTGGAAATAAATCCCTTATTTGAACCACGAACGGACGATTGTTTTCAAAATTTTCCACTATACTCGATTTATATGAATCACTCTTAAATGTGACACCATCAGATTCGGCCATAATGTCTAGTTCAGGTTTGGGGTGTTACATTTAGTGGTATCAGAGCCTAGTTGCAAAACTCAGACTATGAAATGGGCCTTGTATTTGGGTTTTAAAATTGTTTGCAAGTTAATCAAGAGTTTTGAAGGATTTTGAAGTGTGGCACACCGAGTCTCCGACGTCAAGCCAAGTAAGTACTCTTACAATTAAATTATGTGAAACTGTTATACTGTAGGAAACCTATTAGGACTACTATAGTTAGGAAACTACTGAAACACTCTTTAGTTAGAGTAAGACTGAAACCCTAGAAAACTGAAGCTGTAGAGGCCTTACGACTGCAAAAAAAGCTCTCGAACTACTATTGACATAAAACATCTACTTAAATAATGAAAATATGAACTAAATTTCATAAAATTTCTAATTTAAATAATACGCAAAGCAGCGATGAGCGCTAGAAGAGGTGCGAGAGGCCACGGTAGAGCCCGTGGAAGCGTTAGCGCTGGGTAGTCGGCATCGGGCCACATGCCCAATGTTGGAATAGAGGAGACTGTAGCCTCACCAGTGGCTGAGACGGGACTGAACAAAGAGGCCGCTGTTGCTGATGATGTGTAACAGCCCGGTTTGGACCCTAGTCAGAATAGTGGTTTCGGGACCACATATTCGAGTCTGAAAAAATTATTTTAATATTATTTTCTGTGTCTGTGTTATCTGAATTAACTTCAGTAAAATTTCTGTAATTTAATTTGTCTGTTTTTGTGCTAAATTCTAGAAAAGGATTAAAGTGCATAAGTGATGAAATTAGTATGCTACATGTTCATGTATTCAATTGATTTGACTTTTAAAATTTTAAGGCCTTAAATGGAAATTGTATCATTCTATTTGATGGTGGTGATAAATGACCGTATTATATATGTTTTATAAATTCATTTATGATGGACATTTGGGTAATTCATGCTATATTCATGAATTAATATTATTACAAAACATAAAATGGTGTTAAATTCATCCACCATTGCCTTAAATACCAAAGAAAGAAAATAAAAACACCAAGCTAGGGTTCAGCGTTTTTATTTTGAGATTAAGGTATGTAATTTGATTCGTTTTTGATAATTTTTATGTTTCTATGATCGTTGCTTCGTGTTCTACAATGCCCATGTCTGAATTTCTATTTCTCTTTAAGATTTCATGAGATGCCAATGATGATTTTTGAAGCTTTGTGATGAATTTGGTTGAATTATAATGGATAGGTGTTGAATAAACATGTTTTGCCATGAAATTTTGATGAATTTGGGTTATGTGGGTTAAATTGTGAAAATGAAAATTTTGGAAGACTAATTTGTACAATAAATGAAATGTATGAATTGGTATAAGCTACATATAAATTCGGCCAAGCCATAGTCTTGGAAAATTTGGCATATTTGTGATTTTGTAAACAATGGGTTAAATTGTCAAAGTATGAAACTGTGAGGGCTAAAATGCAAAATGCACTAAATTTGTGTTTATGGATTGAATTGAATGAAATGTAATATTGAATGGCTGAATTTGGATTTATTTAGATCAAGAACCAATGAAATCGGACTTAGATCGGGGAAAGTCCAAAGTTATTCAATAGTCGGCCCGAATCCGTCAAATTCTATACTAGGTAAGTCAAAATACAAATATGCGTCATAATGTCTGTTATAAATTCTTGATTTATAAACTGTATTTGGAGGGCCATGAGAGCATGAAGTATTATTCCAAGTCAATTTTGAATAAGCAATGGTAAAATCATATCATGTAAGACCTCGTCTAGGACATAGGCATTGATTAGAGAATTACGTGTAAGACCGTGTTTGGGACACTGGCATCGTATATGTTTTGTGTAAGACCCTATCCGAGATAGTGGCATCGATATTGACTAACATGTAAAACCACGTTAGGGACGTTGGCATTGTAAAAGGCCTATATGATCTTTGTAATGTTCCTGAATGAGATAAGGAGAAATTTCGAGGAAAGAATGAATACATATTTTATTTGTTTGATTCAGGTACGTTTGTTCTGTACTGAATTTACGAGCATGAAAGGTTTGTTATTGTGAACTATGAGTATGTGAAGAATGAGTATATTTGGTTCATGAGTTATCTACATGAGATTGCTATCAAATTGTGTTAAGGATTGCATATGTTTGTATTTGGCTTACTAAGCTCAGTGTAGCTTACTCTGTATTTGCTTTCAACTATTTACTTTTAACTATTTACAGATACCGTAGCTACTGTAGGCTCGGGGAAGATACAAGGATCGTCACCACATTATCGACCTTGATTTTGGTACCTTTTGAATGTACAATGTTTAAGTATGGCATGTATAGGCTAGAAGGTCTATGTGTTAAGTTTAGATATGTTTATTTGTATTGCCATGAGAATTTGGCTAGCAAATGGTATATTTGTGCTTGGTTTTGGTTTATGGCTTGTGATGCTCAAATTGGTAAGTTTATAATGGTTTTATGATCTAGTTTGTTTTGGTCATCTTGAATCAAGTCAATGAGAAGAAATGGTAAAATTTAGATGTGGTATGAATGAGATATGTACTATGTGTGTAGTCATGAACTTTGTTTGTGATACAGATATGCTTCATGGGATATTTGAATATGAATGTGTATATGAATCATTTGATCATGTGGAGGTATGATTAGGCATTTAAATTTAGTTGAACTTGTGGTATTGTTGTGGCATGAATTGGCTTGTAGGGAATGACCCTTTACTGGGTGGAAAGTATGACTTAAACCAAGTCTGCTTAGTGCCACACGGTTTGGGCACACGGGTGTGCCTTATGACCTTGTTGATTTTCTAGTATTGACACAGATTCACACAGCCAAGACCCACGGACGTGTCTTGTGGCCTTGGCAAAAAGTCAGTATGCTTACTCTGTTTTGGCACGACTTGGGTGCATGGGTATGCCTGAGTCTCGTATGAGGCACACGACCTGGTCACACGGGCGTGTGATCTCCTAAATTTGGAAATTTTTATATGTGTTCTAAAGTTAATGAATTTGTTTGGTTTAGTCCCAACCCTATCTAAATGCATGTTGAGGTCTAATAGATTTCCAAAAAGGGACTTTATTTTGAATCTTGTTACAATATGTGAATATTTTATTCTGATCTATTTTGAATATCCGGTAATGCTCCTACATATTCCAATGACGGTTACGGGATAGGGGTGTTACATTTGGTTGGTATCAGAGCTACAGTTTAGTCAATTCTAGGACTAACTTAGCGTGTTTGAGTCTAGCTATCCATGCCATATATCTGAACTGTGATAGTGTGATGAATCCTGACAAATGAAATATGTTTTTCATATAGTAATGGATCCCAAAAGAGCCGTAGCTGACGATGTTGAAAGTAACACACTTGCTCCCACTCAAGGGACATCGCCATCTGATTCTAGACTGGTTACAAGTGGTAATGAGGGAGAAGCTAAACAAGCTTTCTTTCAAATGATGAATGAGTGGTTTCTCAGTATGTCCGAACAAGTCCGGCTGTTCAACCCCCACCTCTGAATATTCCTTAACAAATTCCAGTTGTACCACCTATGATAAATCAGATTCAACTGAGTAAGCCTTCGGTAGATAAGATTAGAAAGTATGGGGCTGAAGAGTTTTGAGCTACAACGGATGATGATCAGAGTGGGCTAAATTTTGGCTTGAAAACACGATCTGAGTTCTTGATGAATTGTCATGTACCCCGAAAGAATGTGTTAAATGTGCGGTTTCATTACTGCGAGATTCGGCATACCATTGGTGGAAAACATTAACATCTGTGGTTCCGAGTGAACGTATCACCTAGGATTATTTTCAGACTGAATTTAGAAAGAAGTATATCAGTTAGCATTTCATTGATCAGAAACGTAAAGAGTTCCTTGAATTGAGACAAGGTAATAAGTCTATTACAGAATACGAGTGAGAATTTCTAAGATTGAGCCAGTATGCACTGGAATGTATAGCTTCAGAGGCCATTATGTGTAAAAGATTTGTCGAAGGCTTGAATGAAGACATTAAACTTCTGGTTGGAATTCTCGATCTGAATGAGTTTGTTGTGTTAGTTGAAAGGGCTTGTAAAGCCGAAGAACTTAGTAAAGAAAAGAAGAAAGTTGATTTTGAAGCTAGAGCAGTTCAAAATAGATCTTCGGGTAGATCATTTCAGTCTGTGTCAAAGAAGTTCTAAGATGAATCTAATCGTTTGAAGACTAATATGGGAAATTCTGACAGAGATCGTGATAGATCGCATTCAAGTTTTAAAACTCCTACTACATCTGTTGCTAGTGTAGAGAATGTTAGATCTGAGGAACTCGAGTGTGCAAATTGTGGCAAAAGACATCCGGGAAGTTGTAGATTGAAAGATCGAGCCTATTTTTGATGTGGATCTCTGGATCATTTTATTCGAGACTGCCCTGAATATGTTGATCAAGAGATAGTGAAAAATTTGAGATCAAGTAATACCTCTGCTAGAGGTAGAACTTCTAGAAATGCAGGAAATGCTATTGCGGGTCAAAGAACTACTAAAGATATGGTTGTACGATCTGAGGCTCAAGCACCTGCTAGAGCTTATGCTATCCGAGCGAGGGCAGAAGCTTCGTCTCCTAATGTGATTACTAGTACTTTCACTCTTTATGATACCTCTATAATTGCTTTGATAGATCCTGGATCAACGCATTCTTATATTTGCATGAATTTAGCATATAGTAAGACTTTGCCTATAGAGTCTACTGAATTTGTTATTAGAGTATCAAACCCCTTAGGCAAAAGTGTCCTGGTTCATAAGATTTGCAAGAATTGTCCGTTAATGATTCGAGATATCTGTTTCCTTGCTGATTTGATGCTATTGTCGTTTGATGAATTTAATAGAATTCTGGGTACGGACTAGTTAACTCTGCATGTTGCTGTTGTAAATTGCAAACGAAAAGTTATTGACTTGCGATGTAAGAATGGCGAAATCGTTAGAATTGAGTCTAGTGAATTGAATGGTTTTCCAGCTGTGATATCTGTATTAAAAGCTCAGAAGTATGTAAGAAAAGGTTGTGAAGCCTACCTTACTTACGTGATTGATCCTAAAGTATCTGATAGAAAGATTGAATCTGTACCAATCGTCTGTGAATTTTCTGACGTATTTCCTGAAGAACTTCCGGGTTTGCCTCCGATTCAAGAAGTTGAGTTTGGGATTGAATTGGTTCCGGGAACTGCTCCAATTTCAATAGCTCCGTATCAAGTGGCACCGATCGAATTAAAATCAGTTACAAGAATTAACTGATCGAGGCTTTGCTGGACCTAGTTTTTCATTGTGGGGTGCTCTCGTTCTGTTTGTGAAAAAGAAAGATGGCATAATGAGAATGTGTATTGATTACCGTCAGCTCAACAAAGTGACTGTAAAGAATCAATACCCTCTGCCCTGAATTGATGATTTGTTTGATTAACTAAAAGGTGCTTCTGTATTCTCAAAGATAGATCTGAGATCAGGTTATTACTAGTTACGAGTAAAAGATTCTGACATTCCAAAAACAACTTTTCGAACGAGATACGGGCATTATGAATTTTTAGTTATGCCTTTTGGATTAACGAATGCTCCTGCTGTGTTTATGGATCTAATGAACAGAGTTTTCAGACCGTATTTAGATCAATTTATTGTTGTATTGATGGATGACATTTTAATATACTCGCGGAATGAAAGTGAGCATGCTGAACATTTAAGAATCGTACTTCAAACACTACGTGATAAGCAACTTTATGCAAAATTCAGCAAATGTGAATTCTGGCTACGCGAAGTTAGTTTTCTAGGTCATATTGTATCAGCTTCTGGTATCCGTGTTGATTCGAATAAAATCTCAGCTATTGTGGATTGGAAACCTCCAAGAAACATTTCTGAAGTCCGTAGTTTTCTGGGACTTACTGGTTATTACCGTCGTTTTGTAAAAGATTTCTCTGTAATGGCAACCCTGTTGACTCGACTACTTCAGAAAAATGCAAGCTTCGAATGGTCTGAAAAGTGTTAAGAAAGTTTTTATCGGTTGAAAGCTCTGTTAAGTAAAGCTCCAGTACTCGTGCAACCTGATTTAGGCAAGGAATTCATTGTGTATAGTGATGCTTCGTTGAATGGATTAGGCTGTGTTTTAAAGTAGTGGGGCAAGGTTATAGCTTATGCCTCTAGATAGTTAAAGCCACATGAGAAGAACTATCTGGCATATGATCTTGAGTTAGCTGCCATTGTTTTTGGACTAAAAATTTGGTGTCACTATATGTTCGGTGAGAAATGTCACATATTTTTAGATCAGAAAAGTTTGAAATATTTTATGACTCTGAAAGATTTGAACTTACAATAGCGAAGATGGTTGGAATTGTTAAAAGATTATGAGCTTGTTATTGATTACCATCTGGGTAAAGCAAATGTTGTAGCTGATGAATTGCTAATGAAGCGAGCTCAATGTGATTCTGATTCTGATTTTTGAATTGATGTTAATAATTGTTTGAGATTCAGGAATAGAATTTGCATTCTAAGATATTCTAAATTGATTTAGATGATTTTGAATGAAACACATAGTACCAAATTCTCTGTACATCCTGGTAGCACAAAGATGTATAATGATTTAAAACGGTTATACTGGTGGCCAAGAATGAAAAGAGATATCTCTGACATTGTTTTGAAATGTTTAGTATGTCGGCAAGTAAAAACTGAACAGTAGGTGCCCTTCGGTTTATTACAACCGATTTTGATACCTGGGTGGAAATGGGATCGAGTAACTATGGATTTTGTTTCTGATTTACCCCTATCTCCTAAAAAGAAATATTCAATCTGGGTTGTTGTTGATTGTTTGACAAAATCTGCTCATTTTATTCCAGTACGATCTGACTATTCACTTAATAAATTAGCTAAACTCTACATTTCTGATATTGTGAGATTGCACGGGGTGCCACTGTCTATTGTATTTGATAGAGATCCAAGGTTTACTTGGCGATTCTGGAAGAAGTTGCGAGAGGCTTTAAGTATGAAATTGCATTTTAGTACTGCTTTTCATCCACAGACAAATGGTCAATCTAAGCAGATCATCCAAATACTCAAAGATATGCTAAGATGTTGTATTCTGGAGTTTAAAGGTACGTGGGAATAGTATTTACCTCTGATTGAATTTGCGTATAACAATAGTTTTCAATCAAGCATTAAAATGGCCTCGTATGAAGCCCTATATGGTAGAAAATGTAGAACTCTATTATACTGGTCTGAGCTCAGTGAAAGTAAAATATACGGGATAGATTTGATAAAAGAAACAGAACAGAAAGTGAAAGTGATCAAAGATAGTCTAAAAATAGCTTCTGATCGTCAGAAATCAGATGCGGATCTGAAACAAAAAGATATTGAATTTGAAATTGGCAATAGAGTATTTCTGAAGGTATCTCCGTGGAAGAAACTATTTCGGTTTGGCAAAAAAGGTAAATTGAATCCGAGGTTTATAGGGGCATATGAGATTATTGAACAAGTTAGGCTGGTTGCTTATAAACTGATGTTGCCACTTGAGCTAGAAAAGATACATAATGTATTTCACGTGTCGATGCTTCGACATTATAGATCTGATCCGTCTCATGTGATATCCCCTTCTGAGATTGAATTAAAGTTTGATATGTCTTATGATGAAGAGCCGATCCGTATCTTAGCTCGAGAAATGAAGGAATTGAGAAATAAGAAAATTCCACTAGTAAAAGTACTGTGGCATCGTCACGGATTAGAAGAGGCTACTTGGGAGCCTGAAAGTGCAATGAGATAGCAATATTCGAATCTGTTTAATGGTAAGATTTTCGGGGACGAAAATCCTTAAGGGGGAGAATTGTAATAGCCCGGTTTGGACCCTAGTCAGAATAGTGGTTTCGGGACCACAGATCTGAGTCTAAAAAAATTATTTTAATATTATTTTCTGTGTCTGTGTTATCTGAATTAACTTTTGTGACATTTCTGTGATTTAATTTGTCTGTTTCTGTGCTAAATTCTAGAAAAGGATTAAAGTGCATAAGTGATGAAATTAGTATGCTACATGTTCATGTATTCAATTGATTTGGCTTTTAAAATTTTAAGGCCTTAAATGGAAATTGTACCATTATATTTGATGGTGGTCATAAATGACCTTATTATATATGTTTCATAAATTGATTTATGATAGACATTTTGGTAATTCATGATATAATCATGAATTAATATTATTACAAAACTTAAAATGGTGTTACATTCATCCACCATTGCCGTAAATACCAAAGAAAGAAAATGAAAACACCAAGCTAGGGTTCGGCCTTTTTATTTTGAGATTAAGGTATGTAATTTGATCAGTTTTTGATAATTTTTATGTTTCTATGATCGTTGCTTCGTGTTCTACGATGCCCATGTCTGAATTTCTATTTCTGTTAAAGATCTAATGAGATGCCAATGATGATTTTTGAAGCTTTGTGATGAATTGAGTTGAATTATAATGGATAGGTTTTGAATAAACATGTTTTGCCATGAAATTTTGATGAATTTAGGTTATGTGGTTTAAATTGTGAAAATGAAAATTTTGGAAGAATAATTTGTAAAATAAATGAAATGTATGAATTGGTATGAGCTACATATACATTCGGTCAAGCCATAGTCTTGGTAAAATTGGCATATTTGTGATTTTGTAAAGAATGGGTTAAATTGTTAAAGTATGAAACTATGAGGGCTAAAATGCAAAATGCCCTAAATTTGTGTTCATGGATTGAATTGAATGAAATGGAATATTGAATGGCTAAATTTGGATTTATTTAGATCAAGAGCCAATAAAATCGGACTTAGATCGAGGAAAGTCCAAAATCATTGAATAGTCAGCCCGAATCTGTCTAAATCTGTACTAGGTAACTCAAAATACAAATATGTGTCATATTGATGTCTGTTATAAATTCTTGATTTACAAACTGTATTGGAGGGCCATGAGAGCCTGAAGTATTATTCCGAGTCATTTTTGAATGAGCAATGATAAAATGATATCATGTAAGACCTCGTCTAGGACGTAGCCATTGATTAGAGAATTACGTGTAAGACCGTGTCTGGGATACTAGCATCGTATGTGTTTCATGTAAGACCCTATCCAAGATAGCAAAATCAGTATTGAATAACATGTAAGACCACGTCGGGGATGTTGGAATTATAAAAGGCCTATATGATCTCTATAACGTTCCTGAATGATATAAGGAGAAATTTCGAGGAAAGAATGAATACATATTTTATATGTTTGATTCAGGTACATTTGTTCTATACTGAATTTACGAGCATGAAAGGTATGCTAGTGTGAACTATGAGTATGTGAAGAATGAGTACATTTGGTTCATGAGTTATCTACATGAGATTGCTATCAAATTGTGTTAAGGATTGCATATGTTTGTATTTGGCTTACTAAGCTCAGTGTAGCTTACTCTATATTTTCTTTCAATTGTTTTATAGATATCGTAGCTACTGTAGGCTCGGGAAATATACAAGGATCGTCACCACACTATCGAGCTTGATTTTGGTACCTTTTGAATGTACAAAGTTTAAGTATGGCATGTATAGGCTAGAAGGTCTATGTGTTAAGTTTAGATATGTTGATTTGTGTTGCCATGAGAATTTGGCTAGCAAATGGTATGTTTGTGCTTGGTTTTGGTTTATGGCTTGTAATGCTCAAATTGGTAAGTTTATAATGGTTTTATGATCTAGTTTGTTTTGGTCATCTTGAATCATATCAATGAGAAGAAATGGTAAAATTTGGATGTGGTATGAATGAGATATGTACTATGTGTTTAGTCATGAACTTTGTTTGTGATACAAATATGCTTGGTGGGATATTTGAATATGAATGTGTATATGAATGATTTGATCATGTGGAGGTATGATCAGGCATTGAAATTTAGTTGAACTTGTGGTATTGTGGTGGCATGAATTGGCTTTTAGGGAATGACCCTTTAGTAGGTGGAAAGCATGTTTGAAACTAAGTCTGCTTAGTGCCATACAGTTTGGGCACACGGGCATGCCTTATGACCATGTTGGTTTTCCAGTATTGACACAAAGATACACATGGCCAAGAGCCACGGGCATGTCTTGTGGCTGTGGCAAAAAGTCAGTATGCTTACTCTGTTTTAGCACAGCTTGGGTGCATGGGAGTGCTTGAGTCTCATGTGAGGCACACGGCCTGGTCACACGGGCATGTGATCTCCTAAATTTGGAAAATTTTATACGTGTTCTAATGTTTATGAATGTGTTCGGTTTAGTCCCGACTCTATCTAAATGCATGTTGAGGTCTAATAGATTTCCAAAAAGGGACTTTATTTCAAATCTTGTTACAATATGTGAATATTCTGTTTTGATCTGTTCTGAATATCCGGTAACGCTCCTACCTATTCCGGTGACAGTTACGGGATAGGGGTGTTACATGATGCATTGTCGCAGGCAATGTTAAGAATTTTGGAAAGGGTCGCTAGGCCCAAAAATGGTGTGGGAATCTGTGAGGCGATTTCAGGATGACTTCGATCCAACGAGGCTGAGATCTTCAAAGGCATTGCGAGTGTGGCTTCAAATGTGGCTGAATATTGGTTGAAGCTACTGAATGGATAATGGACAATCTAGATTGCTCATCCGAGCAGAAGCTGAAGGGGGCAGTGTCACTACTTAGAGAGGAAGCCTATCAGTGGGGGCTGGTTGTGAAAGAGGGCACCCAACCTGAGCGAATCACATAGGAATTCTTTAGATCTGTATTTCAGGAAAAGTACATTGGAGTGAGCTATAAGGATGCCCAGAGGAAGGAGTTCTTAAACCTGACCTAGGGGGACAAATAAGTGGCAAAGTATGAGGCTAAGTTTCTACGCCGCAGTCGTTATGCAAGGGGAATAGTTGCAACAGACTTTGAGCATTGCGTACGGTTTGACGACGGCCTGAGGGACAGTCTCAAGGTGCTAATAGCTCCATAGAAGGAGCGGGATTTTGCAGCACTTATGGAGAAAGCTAAAATTGCTGAGGAGGTGAAGCGCACTGAGAGCTTTAACCAGGATAAGGACAGGGGCAAGAACAAACGGAATGCAGAATCTTCTGGTGTTGGACAGAGGCCTATGAGGAAGGCCAGAGTGGATGGGCTAGTCAGAGCTACGCCGCTGCTGCTAATATTAGGATACCACCTTGTGCCATTTGTGGAAAAGGGCATCTGGGTGAGTGTTGGAGAAGGACGAGAGCTTGTCTGAGCTACGGTTCTATGGAGCATAGGATCAGAGAGTGTCCAAAAAGGCCAGATCAGGTGCAAGCATGTGGCAAAGGCTATGTGCAGCCATGGAGGGGTGGTCAGCAGCCACCAAGGGGTCGTGGTTAGGCCAAGGGTGGCAACAGTGTCGGTGCGAACGTGGAGCACTGGGCAAAGGTACAGGATAGGCAGAGGCGAGGCAACTAGCTTTAGTCTATGCTGCTCATCGCCGAGTGGACTAAGATGCCCTAGATGAGATAACGGGTACGTTCTTCATTCGTGAGCTACCTTACACTGCACTAATTGACATTGGGTCAAGTCATTCATATATTGCATGTGGTATGACTGAAACATTGGGTGATATGTTTGAAATTACTGATAATGAGATCACTGTGTTGAGTCCCCTAGGATAGTTCGTGATTGTTAATAAAGTGTTTAGGGATGTACCCTTAGTAGTCCAAAAGGTAACCTTCTTAGCGAACTTGATGGAATTGCCTTTTGGCGAGTTTGATCTAATCCTAGGCATGGATTGGCTGGTGAAACACCGGGCAACTCTAGATTGTGCTGCAAAATGAATGGTACTAAAAACTGCAGAGGATAAGGAAGTGATAGTAATCAGGGAACGTTGGGATTACCTATCAAATGTGATTTCGGCTTTAAGGGTAGAAAAGTTGGTACCGAAGGGCTGTGAAGCTTATTTGGCCTACGTTAGTGATGCGAAATCTAAGAATCTTACTGTTAAGGGTTTGAGAGCAGTTAAGGAGTTCGCTGATGTTTTTTCCCGATGAGCTGCATAGGCTACCTCCCAATAGGGAAGTGGAATTTGGAGTTGAGCTTCTACCTGGTATGGCTTCAGTGTCCATTGCTCTCTACAGGATGGCACCGAAGGAGCTGGTGGAATGAAAGGCACAAATTTAGGAATTGTTGGACCGAGTATTCATTAGACCAAGTGTGTCTCCATGGGGAGCACCTGTGTTATTTGTGAAAAAGAAATGGGTCCTTACGAATGTGCATCGACTATCGGCAATTAAACAAGCTAACCATAAAGAACAAGTACCCTCTGTTGAGAATAGACGATCATTTTGATCAGTTCAGAGGAGCCTCGATTTTCTCAAAACTTGATCTACATTCAGGTACCATCAATTAAGGGTTAAAGAGGTGGATGTTCATAAGACAGCTTTCAAAACTCGTTATGGACACTACGAGTTTCTGGTAATGCCATTCGGGCTGATGAATGCACCTGCTGCTTTCATGGATCTCATGAACCGGGTTTTCCAACCCTATTTAGACCAGTTCATGGTGTTCTTTATAGATGATATCTTGGTGTACTCAAGAACTAAAGATGATCATGATGGGCACTTAAGGGTTGTGTTGCAAATTCTGAGGGAGAAGTAGTTATATGCCAAATTTAGCAAGTGCAAATTTTGGCTACTGGAAGTCAGTTTTCTAGGACATGTGGTTTCAGTTAAGGGGATTAAAGTTGATCCTCAGAAAATTGAAGCAGTGTTGGACTAGAAACTGCCTAGGACAATGTCAAAAATTCGAAGCTTTCTAGGCCTGGCAGGGTACTATAGATGGTTTGCTGAGGGGTTCTCATTAATTGCTGCACCCTTGACCAAGTTACTACGGAAGGGGGTGCCATTTGTTTGGACTAATAAGCAACAAGAAAGCTTTGAGGAGCTTAAAAAGGTTTTAATGGAGGCTCCTGTTTTGATTTAACCAGAGCCTGGGAAGGAGTTTATAGTTTATAGTGACGTATCGCACGTGGGCTTGGGTTGTGTACTGATGCATGAAGGAAAGGTGGTTGCATATACGTCGCGCCAGCTTAAGACTCATAAGGGGAATTACACAACCCACGATTTAGAGTTGGCTGCGGTGGTATTTGCGTTAAAAATATAGACACATTACTTGTTTAGGGAGAAGTGTATGAAATACCTCCTTACTCAAAAGGAGCTAAATTTGAGGCAGCGCAGATGGATTGAGCTGCTAAAAGATTATGATTGCACGATCGAATATCACCCTGGCAAAGCGAATTTGGTAGCTGACGCACTGAGCCATAGGGCTATGTCAGATTTGAGGGCTATGTTTGCCCAGTCGAGTTTGTATGATAATGGCAATTTGTTAGCTGAGCTTCAAGTAAAGCCATTATGGATTGAGCAAGTAAAAAGATAAGCAGTCGTTGGATGAGACTCTAAGTCCTCGATTTAGACAAGTCGAGAATGGGGAAACATTGGACTTTGGGTTAAATGGTGATGGGCTAATGTGTTTTCATGGGAGAATTTATGTACCGAAGGATAATGACCTAAGGCAGTCTATACTGCGAGAAGAGCATAGTAGTCCCT
The DNA here is from genome assembly GCA_020496765.1 of Gossypium stocksii. Lineage (NCBI taxonomy): Eukaryota > Viridiplantae > Streptophyta > Magnoliopsida > Malvales > Malvaceae > Gossypium > Gossypium stocksii. The sequence continues at coordinate 32,843,370 of CM035624.1, forward strand.
ATGCTATGCATCCTGGTGGAAACAATATGTATCGAGATTTGCGTGAGTTTTATTGGTGGTCGGGACTTAAGCGCGAAGTTACTGAGTTTGTCGGCAAGTGTTTAACATGTCAGCAAGTGAAGGCAGAACATCAATTACTTTGGGATTACTTCAGCCGGTTAAGATTCCGCTGTGGAAGTGGGAAAGAGTCACTATGGAATTTGTTAGTGAGCTACCCTTAACGCCTACTAAGAAAAACTCTATATGGGTTATTGTAGATCAGTTAACTAAGTCTACCCGTTTTATACAAGTCCGTACTAACTACTCGTTATAGAAGCTAGCAAAGTTATAAGTGGTGGAAACTGTGAAACTGCATGGGGTGCCGGTCTCAATAATATCTAATAGAGATCCTCGATTTACGTCTCGATTTTTGAAGAAGCTACATGAGGCACTAGGTACTAGGTTGGATTTTAGTACAGCATTCCACCTTCAGGCTGATGGTCAGTCAGAGTGGGTAATTCAAGTTCTGGAAGATATATTGAAGGGATGTGTAATTGATTTTGGGGGCAGCTGGGAAGACTATTTGCCATTAGCTGAATTTGCGTACAATAACAGTTATCCGGCAAGTATTGGGATGGCACTATATGAAGCACTATGTGGGCCAAGGTGTCATACTCCAACTTGTTGGACAGAGTTGGGTGAACAGCGAGTTTTGGGCCTTAAGTTAGTGGCAGATACTGAGGATAAGGTGAAATTGATTCGGGAACGATTGAAAGAGGCATCAGATAGGCAAAAGTTGTATGCTGACCTTAAGTGGCGAGAGATTAAGTATGCAGTGGGAGACTTGGTGTTAAGATTTGGACGAAAGGTCAAGTTAAGCCCTAGATTCATTGGGTCGTATCGTGTCCTGAAGCGGGTTAGGCCGGTTGCCTATCAGCTGGAATTATCTTCCGAACTGAGTCAGATACACGATGTGTTTCATGTGTCTATGCTAAGGTGTTATCGCTCAGATCCTTCTCACATCGTGCCGATTGAGGTTAGGCCGGACCTAACTGTTAAGGAAAAGCCTGTCCAAATAATTGATCATGATGTTAAGCTGTTGAGGAGAAAATCCGTCCCATTAGTCAAGGTGCTATGGCATAACCACAATGCTGAGGAGGCTACTTGGGAGCCCGAGGAAGCGATGCGACAACAATACCCTCATCTATTTCAACCAGGTAAATTTCGAGGATGAAATTTCTTTTAGAGGTAGAGTTGTAATGCCCCAAAAATCCTGAAGTTTATAATTTTGTGTGCTGTAGCTTTGCTTGCATGATTAGCACTATTAGGGTGTTGATTTTGAAGTATTAAAGAGTTTTTGTGAAGTCCTAAGTTCGATGTTAGTATAGAAAAAAATTATTTTTGTAATGGAACCCTAACTTTAGAAGCTATGTCTTTTAAATAAATGGGGTTAAAATATGACACAAAAACCCTAATGGTCTGGTGGCAAGTGGCGCACACTGGGAGCAAGGATGAGGCATCATATGCAGAGCAAGGAGGTCCAAGGTTTAAGTGTTAGCTTGTGCATTGAGAGTATTATTTTGCACTTCTACCATGTAGATGGTGGAACTGGATTTAAACTCTACATGGAGGAGGTTTGAATTGGTCTTCAAATTTGAATGAGTGTTGAAGAGTAGATTAAGGCATAATAAGGGGAGAAACTTTAGGAGATGAGATGTGTGGAGTTGGAGCTAGTGTGGTAATTATGAAGGCAAATTCAACTATGGTAAGTGAGTAGGTGTCAATTTGGTCATTCTTCGTGTGTAGCCGAATTTTTAAAGCCATTTCGGCATGCTTTCTTTTCTTTATACGATTTTGGTTTTGGTTTGGGGCACTTAGGTATTATTTTGCCTTTCTTAACTGTGATATTCTTTCCTTTTTGGTCCATTACACTTTTCTTCCCTCTTCTAGCCAAATAGTGTGATCTCTTCCTTCCATTTCTTCTCTTTTTCTTTGCAAATCCTAGCCGAGTACCCTTTTCTGAGATTGGCCAAATAGTACTCTTGCATATTCAGTTTCATCCCTTGATACACTTCTGTCGAAATCTTCTTTTATTCCCTTACTTTATCTTGTGCTGATTCCTTTAGTCTAAACTCTCTGTCCCTCACTCCAATGTTTTCGGCTCCTCTACTGTGCCAGGTACTCTCCTTTTCCACTTAGCTTTGTTTCTAGTTGCCGAAACCAAATAGTTCTTTGTTTTTCCCTCTTTGTTTCCTCACTGTCTTACCCGATTGGTTTTCTTGTTATGCTGGCCGAATAGATATCAACTCGAAGTCGATTCCCTCATTGCTTCAATCCTCTTAAGATTCAAATCTTCAATTAAAGGGCTCTTTGATTCAGGAATCTCATCTCTTTATCGGTTGTGACAGTAACTGATAGTGGTGGGTTTCTTTGTGGTTTCATTGCTATTGTTCCTCTCCCTGCCGAAGCTTCTTTTCTTGTCTTCATTAGTTTTGGCAACGCAGATCTAGTCAAAGGGGGCGGTCATTGCCAATAGATCACGAAGGATCCAACAATTAGAACGTTTAAGGTAGGTTCTATTGTGGGTTCGGTTGTGGTTGAGGTTGGTAACTGTAGCAATCTATTGGCTAAACTATTAATCTAGAATGTTGTAAGTGCGACGCTAGGGCTTCGTAGCAAGTTTTCGTAATCAGGTGTGTACATACACTGCACACACGACGAATTGGCAAAAGCCAAAATCCCGAAAAGTTAGAATGCTGAAAAGCTGAAAGGTTGGCGCCGGTAACCACATAAACATGAGAACTCTCGTGTGGAGATACCGATACGACGATAGAGGCTCTGTGGACGACTCCATAGACATGGGCCACCTTCTGGCCATTTGGGCCAAATGGGCCCGATGGGCCTGTAAGCCCATCGTGTATAAAATTGATGGATTAGTGGGTTTAGATGAGCCAGATAGGCTAACTACATGACTTAGGATGGATTTGGGCCTAATGGGCCATATGAGTATGTGGGCCTTGCTTGGGCTATGTGTTGGGCTTTTGGGCCTTAGCAAAGTTTGTAACTCTAATTGAATAATTTTAAATGCATTGCATAATTGTGAAATTGGTTAATGGGCCAAAATGAGTACTTACGATAAAATTGTGACCGATATGTCTAAGTGCAAAATGACTAATATGCCCCTAAGGGAAAAATGACTAAAGAGCCCTTATTGTATTTATGTATAATTTGTATGTCATTTGTATTATGTGATGAATTCATGAGATATTATGTTGCATTTGGGTGGGTTTATGGAATGGAGGAAGATATGTAAGAGTCGCATGGTTGCTTGACGACGATGGATCCACCGATGGCTTTTAAAGCCCATTATGTGATTAGTAGCTTTGCTGTAATATTGAGTAGTGATGCAACCGGTGCTACTACAGGAGTGTAGGGATGAGTGGGTCGATATTGATATCCCTACAGGAGTGCAGGGTTGGAAGGGAAATGGAGTGCAGGGTTGGATGGGGGGTTTCATAGCATTGCATATGTGATAATGATATGAAATGGGCTAAGGCCCAACTGAGGCCACTATGTGCTAAGGCCTAAAGGCCATTGTTTAATGTGATATGGGCTAAGGCCCAACTGAGGCCACAACGGGCTAAGGCCCAAAGGCCACCGATATTGAATAGGGCTTAGGCCCAAATTGGTAATGTATGTTATTTGTTTGACGAGGGTCGTACACACTAAATTTTCGAAAACTCACTCTCTCTTTTAATTTTTTAGGTAACCGTCACTAGGTGGCTCGACGTAGGAGAGGACTCGGAGGTGGCCGCACTACAAGTTGAATAATGATTTAGTAGCTTTATTTATTTACTTTATTTTCAATTGTTTTTATTGGGTTGTAATAAGGCCTCTTATCTACCGTTTTTTTACTTAGGTTTTTATTATTATCAGTATAACTGCCGGAATTCCAAACTTAAACTAGATTTCTAAATTAAAATGATTCCTTGAAATCAACATAAACACTGGAATGATTTTTTTTAAAAGAATGAGCTTCCGCTGTAATTAAAAAATATATTTAACAAAGGTTTGCAAACTCAGATTTTAATTAACAAACTCAAAGTTTTTATTTAAACTCACCTGAACTTTTAATTAAGCAAACATTCAATTCATTTCGTTTTTAACTAAGTTTTTTTCTAACGAAGCTAGCTTGGAAATAAATCCCTTATTTGAACCATGAACGAACGATTGTTTTCAAAGTTTTTCTCTGTACTCGATTTATACGAATCACCCTTAAATGTGACACCACCGGATTAGGCCATAATGTCTGGGCTAGGTTTGCGGTGTTACAGTAAACCTAGCCGATAAGCTACCAGTCCTATCCTCTTGGTGATCTCGTATGGTCCGATAAACCGCAGACTTAACTTGCCCTTTCGGCCAAATCTAAGAACTTTTCTCCACGGATATACTTTCAAGAACACTTTATCCCTGGCTTAGAACTCGATCTCTTGTCGTTTTAAATCGGCATATGACTTTTGTCTATCGGAAGCAGCTTTCAAGCAACTCGAATCACTTCTACTTTCTTTGTTTCCTTGACTAGATCAACCCCGTGAATCTGATTTTCCTGAAGTTCAGCCCAGTATAAAGGCGTTCTACACTTACGCCCATATAGGGCCTCATAAGGCGCCATTCTCAAGCTCGACTGAAGACTGTTGTTATATGCAAATTCGACCAAAGGTAGGTACTTTTCCCAACTACCTTGAAATTCCAATACACAGCATCTAAGCATATCTTCAAGCACTTGTATTACTCTTTCTGACCGACTGTTGGTCTACGGGTGGAAAGCTATACTAAACTTTAGCTTTGTACCCAAAGCCTCTTGTAGCTTCTTCCAAAATCTTGATGTGAATCTCGGGTCTCTATCGAAAATGATCGATAACGGTACTCCGTGTAGTCTCACAATCTCTGAAATATACAAGTCAGCCAACTTATCAAGTGAATAATCCATGCGTGCCGGTATAAAATGGGCTGACTTTGTAAGCTTATCAATTATAACCCAGATAACATCTTTCCTTTTCGGTGTTGTTGGCAAACCCGTCATGAAGTCTATAGTAACACGGTCCCATTTCCACTCGGGAACCATGATAGGCTATCATAAGCCGAAGGGTACTTGATGCTCTGCTTTTACTTGTTGACAAATCAAGCATCTCAAAACATACTCGGATATATCTCTTTTCATATTCAGCCACCAATACCATCTCTTCAAATCGTTTTACATCTTGGTACTACCGGGGTGTATAGACATTCGGCTACTATGAGCCTCATGTAGAATTCTCCAAATGAGTTCATCATCTTTTGGTACAAAAAATCGATCTCGAAACCTTAAATAACCATCCAAATCAATCTAGGAAATCTGTACCAGTACCCAATTCACATCGAGCTTTCCTATCTTGCAATTCTTTGTCATTGGACTGTGCTTCATAAATCTCTTGAATGAACATCGGTCTAGCTCTCATCTCTGCTAAAACTGAACCATCATTGGTTAAGGACAACTACGTGTTCATGGCTCTCAAAGCAAATAGCGATTTCTTGCTTAAAGCATCTGCCACAGCATTTAATTTACCGGGCTGTTAATTAATGACCAATTCATAGTCCTTTAGTAACTTGAGCCATCTCTGCTGCTGTAAGTTCAAATCCTTTTGCGTCATCAAGTACTTAAGACTCTTGTGATCAATGAACACTCGACACTGCTCTCCGTATAAATGAATCCTCCAAATCTTTAGCACAAACACTATTATGGCCAACTCCAAGTCATAAGTCAAATAATTCTTTTCATGAGGTTTCAACTGTCTTGAGGCATAAGCAATCACCTTGCCTTCTTGCATAAGTACACAGCCTAATCTGTTTAAGGATGCATCACTATAAACTATAAACTCTTTTCCGGGTTCAGGTTGCACTAGAATAGGAGCTTCCATCAACAACGTCTTCAACCTTTCGAAACTTTGTTGGCATTTTGTGTTCCATTCGAACTTAACATCCTTTTGCAACAATCTCACCATTGGAATAGCGATCATGGAAAATCCCTCAACAAATCTTCAGTAGTATCCGGCCAAACCCAAGAAGCTTCTGACCACAGATACATTTCTCGGTGGTTTCCACTCAACAATTATTGAGATCTTACTTGGATCAACTCTTATGCCATCATCCAAAACGAGGTGACCAAAAAAATCCAACTTCTTTAAGCCAAAATTCACTTTTCTAAATTTGGTGTAAAGTTGCTTATCTCGAAGGGTTTGCAAAACTATCCTCAAGTGCTTGGCATGTTCATTCTTATCATGAGAATAGAGTAGGATATCGTCAATAAAGACTACAACGAATCTACCTAAGTATGGCTAAAAGATACAGTTCATTAAATCCATGAATACTGCTGGGGCATTGGTCAAGCCGAATGGCATGACAATAAACTCATAATGGCCATACCTCGTCTGAAATGCTGTCTTCGGTACATCGGACTCCTTAACTCTTAACTGATAATATCCTAACCTCAAGTCTATCTTGGATAACACTGTGGCTCCTTGTAACTGATCAAATAGATTGTCGATCATTGGCAAAGGATCGATCCTTGACAAAGGATACTTGTTCTTTATAGTTACCCTGTTAATTTGTCGATAATCAATAGATAACCTCATCGAGCCATCTTTTTTTTCACGGATAATACGGGAGCACCCCATGGAGAATGACCTGGTCTTGCAAAACCTTTGTCTGTCAAATATTGTAGCCGAGCCTTCAATTCCTTTAACTCGGTTGGAGCCATTCTATAAGGAGCAAGAGAAATAGGTGTGGTGCCGGGAGCCAACTCTATACTAAACTCTACCTTTCTAACTGGAGGTAATACGGGCAATTCTTCTAGAAAAACATCCTGATACTTGCAAACCACTGGCAGCTATTCAATTTTCAACTCCAACTCTATTGTGTTCATCACAAAAGCAAGATAAGCTTCGTACCCTTTTCTCACACACTTTTGAGTGACCAAGGAGGAAATCACTGTAGGCAATCTCTCAGATTCATCTGACTCAACTCCAAGAGTTTCACCATTCTTACATTTCAATTCAAAAAACTTTCTACTATAGTTCACTATTACATAATGCGTGGTCAACCAATCCATACCAAGGATCACGTCAAATTCATCGAATGGCAAGAGCATGAGGTTAGCAGGGAAACAATGACCCTTAATCATCAAAGGACAATCTCGACATACTTGGTCTACTAACACACTCTTGCCTAGAGGATTGGAGACTTGTATCACAATTTCCGTAGATTCAATGGGTACACTCATGCTAGAAACTAGTTTCATACAAATATAAGAGTGGGTAGATCCCTCGTCTATCAAAGCAATAACAAAAACTTCGTGAAAAGAAAATGTACCAGTTATCACATTGGGTGAAGATGCCTCTTCGTGAGCACGAATGGCGTATGTCCTTGTAGGGGCTCTACCGTCGGGTCTCACAGTCTGTTCTTTTGGTGCACTTTTACTACTTGCTCCTGTTCTTGGGTTCCTCTGTGGTCTTCCTCTAGAGAAAGCATTACCCGACCTTGCACTCTGATCTTTATCTTTTTCAATCATCTCAGGGCACTCTCTGGTGAAGTGGTCTTGTGAACCACACTTGAAACAGACCCTCTCATAAGCCCAGCATTCACCAAGGTGGCATCTACCGCATTGGGGGTACTCAGGCCTACTGGGTCGAGTATTACCCACACTCGCAACTGAGGTGGTGTAAGCTTTGGAGACTAAATACTATTTACTATTACCTTTACTCAAAAACCCTGCTGAAGTAGCTGATCGAGTAGAGAATTCTTTTAACTTCTTGGAGGAGGATTGGAATGACTTACTAAATGGTCCCTTTCTCGAGTCACGAGACTCCATATCAACTTTCCTCTTTTCTTTGGCCAATTCTTCAGCCTTACAGGCTCTATCTATGAGCACTATGAACTTTTTTATCTCTAGTATACCGACAAACATCTTAATGTCTTCATTCAATCCATCTTCAAACCTCTTGCACATGATGGCCTGGGTGGAAACATATTCTCGAGCGTACTTACTGAGTCTCACAAACTCATGCTCGTATTCTGCCACTGTCATCCTACATTTTTTCAACTCTAGGAATTCCTTACACTTCTGATCAATGAACCGAGGACTGATATACTTCTTACGAAACTCCTCTTGGAAGAATTCCTAATTAACTTTTTCCATTGGTACCACCGACACAAGGGTATTCCACCACTGATAGGCAGAATCTCGTAGCAGAGATACGACACACTTCATGCATTCTCCTGTCGTGCAAGATAACTCATTCCATACCCTGATGGTATTCTCTAACTAAAATTCGGCTCTTTCGGGATCATCTTCTTTCGTAGCCTGAAATTCTTCTGCCTCTTGTTTCCAAATTCTATCGACTGGGGGCTTTTCTTGTCTTACTACCTCTACAATTTGGGGAGCTGCTGGGGTAGATTGAGGAAATCAATGGGGTAAAGCTTGGTGTTAAGTGGTCGGGTTTGTTTGGACGAACTCGGTGAACCACTCGTTCAACACTTGGAAGAAGACCTTCTGAGCCTCTCCCCCTAACTTACAGTAGCCGGCCTATTCTCAGTTTCAGTTGGCATCGTCCCGTTAGTGGGAATTGGTGCGCTACTTTCTACATCATCTATCGTAGCTCGTTTGGGATCCATTTTCTATAATAAGACACATTTAAATTGTCAGGAGTCGTTAGACTATCATATCTTATATATACATAGGTATGGCATGTATAGCTAGACTCGTACATGTGCTAGGTTAGTGCTAGAATTGACTAAACACTACTCTGATACCACTAAATGTAACACCCTATACCCGAGTCCGATGCCAGGATAGGGTACATGACAATACCGTACTTAAACATACTTGAAAACGTAACTTGCGCTATAAAAATTCTTTTCATGTCAAGGCCTTTCATGCATGCTCTTACTATCCTTATTAAGGGCCTATGAGGCCCAGAACATATATCAGGTGTATTTTGGAACTGATCCGGAAGCTTTCAGGCACTTAATTTTTTTTGCCTAAAATAGGGCCACACGCCCGTGTGAGATGGAACATGCCCGTGTGGGCAGGCCGTGTGGTCACACATGCCCATGTTCCTAGCCCGTGCTGAGTTTATTTTTATTTTATACTTATAAGGGTTTTGACACGGCTTAGGTACACACCTGTGTCAATGGCCCGTGTCCTTTATAGGGCCTAGACATGTCGGTGTCATTATCCCATGGAGGACTCTGACTTAGAACACTATAACATCTTGGGTTCACACGACCAAGACACACGCCCGTGTGCTTAGCCCGTGTGTAATACTGACTTAAGCCCAAAAACAACTTGGGTTTCACATGGCCAAAGCACATGTTCGTGTGTTCTACTCGTGCTCAACACTGACTTAACTAGATTGGATGCAGGGGACACCCGGCCTATTAACATGCCCATGGAAGCCGATCGTGTGTCACACACGGCCTAGGCACACGCCCGTGTGCCCATCCGTATGGACAATTATAGGCTATTTTCCAAGCCTTATTGCCATGCTGAAACTGAACTAGAACAATACCAATTCATATCACATATCATGGCACAATAAAATATCCAAACATTCACAACCATAACATTCAAACCATTATAATCATTTAGTAATTAGCTTGATCAATATTAGCCTCTTTTCAAGAGCTATTACAAAATGACTTGAACACTACTAATAGCCAACACATTAGGCTAACAAAATGACACATCTCAAAGCGACAAGGTTCCCTATACATGCCATACACAAAATAACTAACTATACAATACCCAAAATGAATGGCTTGATAGTGTGACTTTGAGCTCCGACTTCTATTGATCCCCAAGCTAGTTCAGCAAATCTACAAGGAAAGAGGGAATGGAAGAGGAGTAAGCATTTTCATGATTGGTAAGTTGGATGAAATAATATAGCAACATAGATCATGAAATATTATTCAAATTGTATATCATAAATTGCCATAAACATTCCTACTCATTTCCAAAACTTACTAAATCTCATGAATTTCTCATTATCATAACTTACTCGTTCTCATGGCTTACACATTATTATAGCTTATAGACTCGTAACTTACTTGTGCCTTTCTTGTTGTATTACTTGTAGCACTATACTTTCAATTTCTCGTAACTTACTCATGCACACCTATATTATTTATCACAAATCTTTAATCTTTTTCGATAACTCATTAATTTGCATAATTTTCTCATTAAACTTACTTATAATACTGAAGGATACCCAAATGTCACTCTTATGAAAGGATGCCAATGCCATATCCCAAATATGATCTTACATGGGATCTCAAGTCGATGCCGAAGCCATATCCCAGATATGGTCTTAAACGAGATATCATATTGATGTCGATGACGTGTCCCAGACATGGTCTTACACGAGATCATAAACTGATGCCGATGCTATGTCCCAGACATGGTCTTACACGGGATCTTTCTTAGATGCCCATGTAATGCCCCAAACATGGTCTTATAGGGGATCTATATCTATTCTCGGTGCCGACGCCATGCCCCAGATGTAACGCCCTAAAATTTCAAGTTCTTTAATTCGCACGGTTTGACAAATTGTATGTATGGTGTGATGGCTAAGTGGTTTAGGTGTGTTTGAGGGTCTTTAAGAAGCTTGGGTTCGAGTTTGGGCCTTAACAAAATATTTAGTTTTTGCTCTTAAGTGAAATTGGCTGATAGCAGTTAGGGCTTATATTTAATTGTTTTTGCTTCTTGTCACAAAAAGAGCTTGTGTTATCGTGGCTAGTGGCATGTTGGTCTATTGAAGAGGTAGTGGGTTCGAATTTCACTGCAAGCAAATGACATCTATTTTGCTACACGTGGGTGGCAAGTGGTTGTGTTGGATTTAAATTCTTGTGAGTGGTTGTGGACTTGGTAAAAGGGGGAGAGTATCTTGGATGAGATACGGGTTGTTGATGATTTGGAGGAGGGAAAGGTGGTGAGAATTGTGTTGTTGTTAAGGGGGAGTTGTTGGCCAAATTTGGACTATTTGAGGAGGGTGCATATTTGGTCATTGGTGCCAAATTTGTACAGAGGGAGCAAGGGTTTTCCATGTTGTTTCTTCGGGAGCGTTTCTCTTAAGATTTTCATTTTTTATTTTGGTGCGTTTTTGACCATTCGGGTCATTTTCTTTCTCAGCTTTGTTTCTCAATTTGCTCTTGGTTCACACTGCTAAAACTTAAACCGCAAGTGTCAAAGTCTGTGTAAGAAAGCCTCTTTTCTTCTTCATTTCTCCTCTGCCAAATTTGCACTCTTGTGTTTTTTCTCCTTAATTCTCTTTTAGCCGAACTCGGCTTCTCTCTTCTCTCAATCTCAAATTCTGCTTTAGCTGAAACCTATTCCTTTCTTTTCTCACTTGTTTTATTTCTTTTGGCCTTCTCCAGCCGATTGCTTTTCTCCATCTTTTCCCTATTCTTTCTTTCGACACCTCCTTTGACATATTACGCAGTAACTCTTTCAATCATAGCCGAATACTCCTTACCCTGTTATCATTATAGTATCTCGTCTTTTACAAGGTTTTCGGTCAATCAGTAAGCACTCAAGTTGTGTTTTCTTGTGATTATCTAAGTCGTGCCTCTTTTTATTCCTTGGTTATCAATTTATGATTCGTTCTCTTTCATGTGGGTTCATTGGTTCCAGGTTTTTCATCGATGTGAGGAAGCACTGAGTTTGGGGAGAGCAATTAAACTTTCTCTTTCTTTTAATGTATTGTTGATACCTTGTAGTTGGGTATAGGCCAATTACCCTTGGTGCTTAAGTATCATCTTTGTGGATTTTAGGCTACTTCTTAATGGGTTCTATCTATATACCGGTTATGTGTGCAGTTAAGTATCAAGATACGTGTGATCGACGTTGATCAATTTAGGTGTATTTAACCACATTCCTTTCGGCCAAGGTATGCAGGAGTGTGTTGTTGGAGATTAAGTGAGTATGATCGTTTAGGCATGAGACAAACTGAATATTGGAATAAATGTAGGTTTTAGGCGTGAGCAGTACTCGTCTTCGTGATTAAGTTGTGTAATCGTACACCCGATACTATTACTGTGTATTTGCTGCATAAAGCTGTGTAATCGCACCCCTAAATCACTGTGATTTGGCAAAAGCTGAAATGCTAAAACCTTGGCGTTTGCGTTCCCATGAGTATCCGAGCACTCACAAGATAAACCAAGCCCACCGATCATAGGCAACAAACAATAGAAGCCTCCAGAGCGCTTTTGTGAGCCTGGGCCTCAATGGGTCGAAATGGACCATGTGGACCCAATAGGCTTGTGGGCCTCACACGGGTAAAATCCTCAGTAAGTGATAATTAACTGTTTAGACTGTGAGGCTTACATTTTCGTGACTAAATTTGGGCTAAATGGGCCACACGAGCGTGTAGGCCCACTTGTGCCCAATAGCTAGTTTGAGCTCATATACACTGTTCCAGCTATGTAGGTTATCTAAGTCGCTCGTGGCAACGGTAAACTCTCTAAGTGGTCTTAGTATATACCGAGGCACCAAAATTTGGTCAAATATCCAAAATACCCCTGAGGGGTAAAATTACCATTTTACCCCTAACTGTTGAGATGACCATTATACCCCTAGAGGTAGGTTGACTGATGAATATTTGGTATATGTGTGACTATGTTCGAGCATAATCATTTGTATGCAGGATATATATGTATGACATGACATTCTCCATGGGTTTGGGGTCTGATATGGGGGAAGTTCTGTGTTAGTGGCTTTGCCACGTATTTCTGTTATTAGTGGCTTCACCATGTATTCTGATTTTGATGGCTCCACCACGTATCCTGTTGTTAGCAGCCATGCTGCGTTATTGGTGTGGTGGCTGGGTGGGTCGATTTAGTCCCCACATGGTGTGTTGGATGGTAGGAGTGGTGAGTTGGATGGATTGGGGTGGGATACATATTTGCTCTATTCTGTTTTTGGGCTTAGGCCCGCACTGTTTCTGTTTAGGGCTGGAAGCCCAGACTGCTCTGTCACTGCATAGGGTTTTGGCCCAGACCGTTTCGCATGTTCTAATTTCTGTGGTCTGCTAGGGGATTACACACTGAGTTTTCACAAACTCACTCCTCTTTTTTAACGGTGCAGGTAATTCCTAGCTTTAGGCGATTTGGAGCCGTAAGGGACTCGGAGGTGGCCATGCAAACACTGTTATGTTATTTTAGACTTAATAGTTTTAAATTTGATATATGGGTTTATATTTGTAATAAGGCCATTGGGACTTTAATTTGCGTTTATTTGGTTTTTTTTATTGTTAAATTTAAACTGTTAGAGTAGATAAATTGAGTTTTCAAAATAATAAATGTTTTTCAAAATTTCACTCATTCCAACTTCAAACATTCGAAGCTTCTGTGATTTTAAATAACCAAATACAATAAAGATAAACTCTTAAGTAAACGTTTTGATAAAATGATTTCGAACTTATAATAACAAAACTCGTAGATTATGCTTATGCAACTAAGAACTAAAAGGATTTTAAACTTAGAACTAATCTTTTATCTAAAAGTCAATTTTTTAAACGTAGCTTCTGTATGACACGCCAGATTCTGCCATAATATTTGGGCCAAGTTTGGGGTGTTACACCAGACATGGTCTTATATGGGACCTCATATCGATGCCAACGCCATGTCTCAGACATGGTCTTACATGGGATTATATCTAGATGCCAATCTCATGTCTCAGACATGGTCTTACATGGGATCTCAGTTCGGTACCGATGCCATGTCCCATACATGGTCTTATATAGGACCTACATAACTCATGTCATGCCTTCGGTATCCCTTGTATTGCTTAACATTTTAACTGAGATTTTTCATCTATAATTCACCTTTTCTTGATAAAAATCATGATAAATAATTTCATGGGATTAACATAATCACATAGTGTAACAGCCCAAATTAGAACTTAGTCGAAATAGTGGTTTCGAGACCACAAATCTGAGGTATAAAAGTATATTTTATGATTAATCTTAAGCTTATGATATGATTGGACGTAGTGAGATTAAACCATGAAGGAAATTTTATGAAATAGGGATCAATTTGTCTTTAAGAGCTAAATTATAGAATATGAAATTTTGGAAGGTTTAATTATGAAATAGTATTAGAGATAATTATTTGGTATTATTCTATGTGTTATGGTATTTTTTTATAAGAGTGCATGAAAAATTTAGTGAATTAATTTATGCGATTAAAGGCTTAATCGCAAAAAAAGACTAAATCGCATAAAAAGCAAAAGTTAAGATTACTAATGAATTTGGCTTAACCAACTAGAAGACCAAAATTTGAAGGTTTAAAGGGCAAATAAGCCCATTTAATTGAGCATGGCCGGCCTAGAGAAGAAAATAGGGGAAGAAAATTCAAAGATATAGGCAGTAGGTGACCAAAAATCATAAAATAATACCTACGTTGCCTAGCTTTCATTTTTCTCCCATTTTTAGTCTTCTTCTCCACGAAAATATCAGCTCCTTGGGGGTTTTTGAAGCTCAAATTTCAGCTAAGTTATTTCTCTTGATAGTAAGTAATTTCCATGGTCTTTCTTAAAACTTTTTTTACATATTTGAGACCCTCATGGCATAAGCTTTCTATTGAGGGTGTATTTAGCATTTTGGTTGGAAGCTTAAAGTTTTTCCATGGGTGTGTAGATGTTATTTGTTGGAGTTTTATAAAAGAACATGGGTATAGGATGCTTGATAAACAACTTTTGGAAATGGGTGTTCATAGAAAACACCTAAATAGGACTTAATTGTAAGTAAATAAGTTGTTTTGGTAAATGCATGAATAATGAATATTTGAAGTTTTCATATGCATAAAAGGGCTTAGATAGGCATGAGAAATGAGGAAATTTGATAAAAATCAATTTCCAAGCATAAGGGTAAAATTGTCATTTTGCCAAAGTCCAGGGGCAAAATGGTTAAATTGCCAAATTATGAATTAGAGGTTGTCCGAATTAATATGATGATTAAATTATTGAAATTTATTGGTTATAGATCAGGAAACTTGAAGCCCGAATCAAAACTGGGGAAAAAAGTAAAGTGGTAGACTAACCGAGCACTCATCATATTTTGGACCCGAGGTAAGTTGTACGTGATAATTTAGCATTAAATACGATGGAACTTTTAGAGTGATTTGCTATGATATCTATGATGATGCCATGAAATTATCGACATTAGTTTTCATTAAGAATTAATAAGGAGATAGTAGAATGTTAATGAATATGGAAGATACCATTGTCATACCATGAGGATCTGTAGGTCCCGTATAAGACCATGTTTGGGACATGGCATCAGCACCGAACAGAGATCCCATGTAAGACCATGTCTAGGACATGTCATTGCCATCAACACAAGGTCCCGTATTAGACCATGTCTAGTACATGGCGTCAGCACTGAGATGAGATATAGATTCCTCGTAAGTGTAACACCCCAAACTCGGCCTAGGCATTACGGCCAAGTCTAATGTGTCACATTGACGTGTCTTTCGAAAACCATGTTTTCATTAAAAACCCTTATTAGTGTTTAGAAACTTCTACCGTAAAACTTGTATAAAACCTCAGCTTGTGTTTGTTTATTTTTCAAAACATGGTTCCTTGAAACAATCATTCCCTTTTCAAACATTAACAACTTTGTAAAATTTTATGGAAAATTGTGAAAGCTTGTAAACCTTTGTAGCTTGCAGAGACATGTTATTTTTAAAACAGTTTAAGTATCGGAAAATCAGATCTTCTTTGTTAAAGTGAATGGGTACTATGCACCAGGTAGGATTCAAGAGAAGAGGAGGTGAGTCAATTAGACTACTTAAGTACCAAGCCTTTCCTAGATCCAATCCTAGACATGCACACACCCATTGCCACACTTTAACCTTAAAACTTGTCCACGGAACACAAATTAGGTTTAAGTCTATTTAAAATGTTTATTTCCTTTGAAAACATTTACATTGCGGAAGCTTTGCTCTGTTATCGTGATATTTTGAAAACAAGTAACTTTTATAAAAGTGCACCCTAGTGCTAATCAATTTCAAAAGGATTTAAACAATATCATACCTAAGCTAAAAACAAATTAAAATAATTATAGCGGCCTTATTACAAACCCAAAACCATAATAAACATAATTTAAAAATAAATACGAAAATAAAATAAATTAAAGCAGAACTTAATTAAATAACTACAGTCCATGTGGCCACTTTGAATCCCTCCCAGCTCCAAGTCCACCGATCTAGGGCTCATGATAAACGATAAATTATACATATTTTTACCTCATGTTTAGCCTTTATTCTGGATGGATTATTATTAATTTTGTGAGACTTGGTGCTCTTAATCTTTCTTTTTCATATCTTATACTTAGGAGAGCATAGGGAAGAGAAAAGAACAGAAAATGGACCAAAAACGGAGAAAATGGGCCAAATTGTGAAAATGACACGGCCTAAGAAGTCACCACATGGCCATGGCACACGGCCGTGCCACATGAAGATCACACGGTCCAGCCCCTGACAAGCACTGCCAGGCCACACGGCATTGCCTCCATCGATAGACTCTCACACGGCCTCTTGTCGTGGCACACGAGCGTGTCCCTGTCGTGAGGAAGAGGAATTTCACTTGGATTTGGATACTTAGGGGCTAAGAAAGCCATTCTAAACTCTATATAAAGACCCTAGGAGGCAACTCTAAGGATATACTCTTTTTTCTCAAGAAAGAGTGCCATAATTCTGCCAACACAAGGAGTGAAAGCAAGGGATTACTCCAAGGAAAGCCGATTGATTCATCCCAGAAGCCAGAGTTCTACATCAAGATTGAGGATCTCCCTAAATTCCTTCAGGGGTTTTTAGGTTCCTTTTGTTTTGTTATATTAGTTCTTCTGAGATGTTTTCTTTCTTTATTATGAACTAAACCCCTCAAATACTTGAGGGGGATGAAACCTAAGACAGATCTTGTTATTATTTATTCTTAAATTATTTGATAAATACTTGAATTGTTCTTCATTATGCATTCTTCATTCTTGATTTAATAATCCTAGGTATTACTTCAAGAAACTGATGTGCTTAGGCAGAGGAGCAAAAGTCCCTGTTTTAAGAGGGGATCTACCATAATAAAGCAGAGTTGCATGCAACCCTAGACATAGGGCGACATAAATCTGCCGGATTAGGGTCAAACCTAATAGGGGGATCCATAGATCGAATTAATGCAACCTAGGGGTGGTAACTAATAAGAAAACTTTAATTAACCACCTAGGATTAGTTGCTCTTATCATCAAAAGAGGTATTAACATAGGTTAGGGATCTCTACGGATCAAGTCAAGTAAAGACATTATCTAGTTAAAGAAGTTAATAACAAGTGAAGTCTAGGTGGATTCTCCCTTAAGTATTGCTCATATCAATCAGCTTTTCCCTAAAGTTTTCTCCAATTTACTTTCTGTGCACTTTTAGTTAGTTTTAGAATTAGTTTCAACCTATCGTCTTTTATTTTTAGGCTAGATAATAGAAAGGAAGTAAGTATTAGTACTTTTGGTTCCCTTGGGTACGATAACTCGGTCTTGCCGCTAAACTATACTACTGTTCGATAAGTACGCTTGCCTTTAAAATCGTGATATTAGTTAGTTTTGGTGTGATCATTTTTTATAATTTTTTTACTTAATATCGCGAGCATATCAAGTTTTTGGCGCCGTTGCCGGGGAACTAAAATATTAAGAAAACTCGATTTCTACTACTTTAGCCATTACTATATTTATTTATTTTCAGTTTTTATTTATTTTTATTTTTATTTTTATTTTTATTTATTTTTATTTATTTTTCTTATTATTATTATTATTATTTATTTTATTTTATTTTTCTTTTATTTTTCCTTCTAGGTATTTCTAGTTTATGACTAGAAACAACCCAACAGGACCATTACTTTTTGACGAAGATTTAGAAGCGACAGTTCGTAGAAATCGCAGAGAGATCAGATGAAGCCTACAGTATCCAGAACAAGATCAAGAACAAAGGCCAGAACCTACAGCAGGTATGGAAGCAAATCAAAACATTCCACCACCGACCGCAATAGCCGCGCCACCAGCAAATCAGGAAGCAGCTCCTTGCACTATGTATGATTATGCTAAACCTAGTTTGGTTGGTACCCAAACTAGCATTCTTAGACCTACTATTGCTGCTAATAATTTTGATTTAAAGCCTAACACTATTCAGATGATACAACAATTGGTGCGGTTTGATGGTTTGCAGGATAAAGATCCAAATTCACACATAACCAATTTTTTGGAACTTTGTGGTACTTTTAAAATTAATGGCGTTTCTGATGATGCCATTCGTTTAAGGCTATTTCCATTTTCTTTGAGGAACAAAGCCAAACAGCGGTTAAACTCTTTACCATGAGGCTCAATCACCACATGGGAACAGATGACCGAAAAATTTTTACTTAAATATTTTCCTATTATGAAACGATATCTACTTCTTTTGTGCAAATGGATTTAGAAACACGTTACGATGCCTGGAAGAGATACAAAGATCTTTTGATAAGATGCCCTCATCATGGCCTACCTTTATGGCTCCAAGTTCAAACCTTTCATAACGGTACGAATCCATCAACAAGGCAAATGATCGACGCAGCCGCAGGAACAATCAACAATAAAACACCCGAGGCAGCTTATGAGTTTATAGAAGAGATGTCACTGAATAACTATCAGTGGCAGGTCATGAGGACAAAGCTGACAAAAGCTGTAGGAGTTTATAATATTGATGCTGTCGCCATGCTTACTAACCATGTAGAACTTTTAAATAAAAAGTTTGATAATTTTGTTGGTTCTACGCAGGCACAGCCAGTGATGCAGTGTGACGCAACCCCAGGAAATATATTGAACCCGGACTATTCAACTTATGGACACAGCATGGAAACTGAGCAAGCCAACTATATGGGTAACAATTCTAGACCTTAAAATAACCCTTATAGTAATACTTACAATGCAGGTTGGAGAAATCACCCCAATTTTTCATGAGGAGGACAAGGAAATCAAAGACAACAGCCTCCTCCGGGATTTCAGCAGCCACCACCACAACAAGAGAAAAAGCTGAATCTTGAAGAGATGTTCACCAAATTTATGGCTGCATCAGAAACCCGTTTCCAAAACACTGAAACAACATTAAAGAACCAGCAGGCATCAATTCAAGGGCTTGAGAATCAAATCGGTCAGCCTGCAAATTTAATTTCAGAAAGACCACAAGGTGGACTACCAAGTAATATTGAACCAAATCCCAGAGAACATGTCAAAGTAATTACTCTAAGAGATGGGAAAGTCCTAGCTGAACTAGAAAAGAGATCTACTCCAGAATCTTCAGGAGACAAGGCAGAGGAATCCAAGGAAAACACTCGACCAACACTCAAGGAATACAAACCGCCCATTCCATATCCGGCAAAGTTGAAGAAAGACCATACAGACGCTCAATTCGGTAAATTTCTTGAACTTTTTAAACAATTACACATTAACTTACCTTTTGTTGAAGCAATTTCGCAGATGCCGAAGTATGCGAAGTTCCTTAAGAAACTTCTGACAAATAAAAGGAAGTTAGAAGAATTAGCCACAGTGGAACTCAACGAGGAATGCTCAGCTATTCTCGAGAATAAACTACCGGCAAAACTGAAAGATCCTGGGAGTTTTACTATTTCCTGTTTAATTGGTAGTTTACTTATTGATAAAGCCTTACCCGATTTAGGTGCTAGCATTAATCTCATGCCTTACAAAATGTTCAAG
This sequence comes from Gossypium stocksii, assembly GCA_020496765.1. Classification (NCBI taxonomy): domain Eukaryota; kingdom Viridiplantae; phylum Streptophyta; class Magnoliopsida; order Malvales; family Malvaceae; genus Gossypium; species Gossypium stocksii. Next base: position 32,863,169 of record CM035624.1, read on the forward strand.
CAACTAGGTCTAGGGGAACCAAAGCCCACTAGGATGAGTATTCAACTAGCTGATAGATCTGTTAAATATCCTAGGGGAATCATAGAAGATGTGCTCATAAAGGTAGATAAATTTATATTCCGTATTAATTTTGTTGTGCTTGATATGGATGAGGATATTGTGGTACCTTTAATTTTGGGATGTCCATTCTTAGCCACTGCTAGAGCTGTTATTGATGTAGGGGATGGTAAATTAGTACTCAGAGTTGGTGAGGAAGAAGTCATTTTTAAAATCTATGATGCTATGAATTTTTCTAAAGAACAGAATGATTCCGGTTATTTTGTTGATATTATTGATTACTTTGTTCAAGACAAGTTTTAGGAACTTTCTATCACAGACACGTTAGAACCGTGTCTTGTTCAAGGTAGGGGAGAAGATGAAGTCACCATTGAAATTGAGGAAGTAAGAAAGGAGTTAGATTCTAATGAAATCATCACAAGACACATAACTTGTGAAAGTATAAAGATGAATGATGAGTTGAGATAGAAACCTTCCATTGATGAACCCCCTAAATTAGAGTTGAAGAAACTACCAGATCATTTAGAATATGCCTTTTTAGGGGAAGATTCAACTTTACCAGTCATTATCGCAATAGATTTGAGCATTGCAGAAAAAGAGGAACTACTCCATGTGTTAAGGGAACACAAGCATGCTATAGCTTGGAAAATTTCAGATATTAACAGAATTAATCTGTCCTTTTGCACCCACAAAATTTTAATGGAAGATGAATATAAACCATCGGTGCAAGCTCAGAGACGATTGAATCCCAACATGAAGGAAGTCGTAAAAGCCAAGGTAATTAAACTTCTAGATGCAGGCATTATTTATCCTATTTCTGACAGTTTTTGGGTAAGTCTTGTACAGGTTGTTCCTAAAAAGGGAGGCATGACTGTGGTATCTAATGACAAAAAATAGGCAATACCTACAAGAACATCCACTAGATGGAGGGTTTGCATTGATTATAGGAAGCTGAATGACGCCACTCTGGTTACTTCCAAATCCGATAGCTCCAGAAGATCAGGAGAAAACGACATTCACATGTCCATACAGTACGTTTACTTATCATAGAATGCCTTTCGGTTTATGTAACGCTCCTGCTACTTTTCAGCGATGCATGCTAGCTATCTTCAATGAATTCGTGGAAGATATCATGGAGGTATTTATGGATGATTTTTCAGTTTTCGATAATTCTTTCCAACTTTGTCTTAATAATCTAAAACGTGTTTTGATAAGATGTGAAGAGACAAATTTAGTGCTAAACTGGGAAAAATGCCACTTTATGGTTCAGGAAGGTATTGTATTAGGACATAAAATTTCTAGTAAAGGGATAGAGGTAGATAATGCGAAAATTGAAACTATTGAAAAATTACCTCCCCCTAATTCAGTTAAGGCTATAAGAAGCTTTTTATGACATGCCGATTTTTATCGCAGATTTATTAAAGATTTTTCTAAAATAGCTAAGCCTTTAACAAAGTTGCTAGAAAAAGACGTGCTTTTCAACTTTGACCAAGAATGTTTGGACTCTTTTAACGCTCTTCAATAAAGGTTAATCAATGCCCCAATTATGATTTCACCTGATTGGAATCTACCTTTTGAACTAATGTGCGATGCAAGTGATTTTGCAGTAGGTGCAGTTTTGGGACAACGAAAGGACAAGCACTTTCAACTGATCTATTATGCTAGCAAAACTTTGACAACCGCTCAAGCAAATTATACTACCACAGAAAAAGAATTGCTAGCAGTTATTTTCGCATTTGATAAATTCAGATCTTATTTGATTTTGTCAAAAAGTCATTGTTTATACTAACCATTCTGCTTTTCGCTACCTCTTAACTAAAACTGATGCAAAACCTCGATTAATAAGATGGATTCTATTGTTACAGGAATTCGATTTAGAAATAAAGGACAATAAAGGAGCTGAAAACTTGCCAGCAGATCACCTTTCAAGATTAGAAAACATGCAACCCAAGTACCTCGACAAAATAAACGATTTGTTCCCTGAAGAACAACTCCTATCCTTAGCTGATGCAATAGTTCCTTGGTTTGCTGATTCTGCAAATTATTTAGCAGCTAACATAGCCCCAAAAGGGTTGACCCATCAGCAAAAGAAGCGATTCTTCGTTGATGTGAAAAACTACTTTTGGGAAGATCCTTTTCTTTTTCAAATTTGTGCAGATCAGGTTATTCAAAGATGCGTTACTGAAACAGAAGCATACCAGATTTTAAATTACTGCCATTCAGGACCCACAGGAGGACATCACAGTGGAGCTAGAACTGCTCATAAGGTACTTGAATTAGGCTTTTACTGGCCTATACTTTTTAGGGATGCCAACAAGTATGTGACCTCTTATGATAAATGTCAGCGAACAAGTAATATTTCTCAACATAATGAAATGCCTCAGAACTATATACTTTCATGCCAAATATTTGATGTATGGGGTATTGATTTCATGGGTCTATTCCCTACTTTATTTTGGAATAAGTACATCCTAGTAGCGGTAGATTATATGTCAAAATGGGTGGAAGCGCAAGCCTTACCTACTAATGATACTAGAATGGTAGTACGATTTTTAAAGAAACTTTTCTCTCGATTTGGAACACATAGGATAATTATTAGTGATAAGGGCACACATTTTTGCAATGCCCAGTTTTGAAAAGTCTTAAAAAGGTATGGAGTACACCATAGAACAGCTACCCCTTATCACCCACAAACTAGTGGTCAAGTCGAAGTGACAAATAAGGAACTAAAACGCATCCTAGAGAAAACAATAGAAACAAATAGAAAGGATTGGTCAAAGAAAATAGACGATGCTTTACGGGCTTATAGAACTACTTTTAAAACACCCATAGGTATATCTCCCTATAGACTTGTCTACGGAAAAAGTTGTCATCTGCCATTTGAACTTGAACATAAAGCATTTTGGGCTATCAAATTTTTAAACCTTGATTTTAAGCTTGTAGGTGAGAAGAGATTGATGCAGTTAAATAAACTAGATGAATGGCATTGCAATGCATACGAGAGCTCACGACTATATAAGGAAGCCTTGAAGCGACGTCATGACAAAAGACTGAAACAACCTAAGCAGTTTAAAACAGGTGATCTTGTCTTACTCTACAACTCAAGGCTGAAACTATTTCCTGGAAAACTCAAGTCAAGGTGGTCAGGTCCATTCACTGTTCAAACTGTCTTTCCATATGGCACAATTGAGGTAACTCACCCCAACCACGATACATTTAAGGTAAATGGCCATAGGCTTAAGCATTATAGAGGTGAGAATTTTAAAGATAAAAGGGAGGAGCTTCAGCTCCACAAAATCCCTTCATGATACATCCAAGAAGAGTCGAGTTAGACTCTAAATAAACGCTTATCGGGAGGCAACCTGAGCACTAACTTAGTAATTTTTCTTTCTTTAATTTTAGTATTTTTCATGCATCAACTAACCCTTTTTAAATGCAGAGATTTAGGACCACACAGCCATGCCCACGGGAGTGTCCAAGGCTGTGTAAACACTTCAAACAGAGACACGAACGTGTACCGAGGCCATGTATAACCAAAGCAAAAAAATTTCCCCAAAACATGGGCCACCGATAAATAGCCACGGCCGTGCGATATGGCCGTGGCAACCTTCCGACTTCAACACGGGCTGTCAATACATCCCCACGGCCGTGCGACATGGCCGTGGCAACCATGCAGCTTAAACACAGGCTTGCACAAATCCCCACGCCCGTGTCCCCAGACCATGGCCAACACTGTCAATTTGGAAACGGCCGTGTGCCCTTCTACATGGCCGTGTGAAGAACGAAACCGATCGTAAATGGCCATGGAACTTATCACACGACCGTGTGAAAAGCAAACACGATCCCAAACGGCCGTGCGGGATAGTAACACGGGCGTGTACTTTGAACCAGGCGCACCAAAACCACCAAATTTCAATTCACACAGGCAAACCCCGAGTCACACGGGCGTGTGACATACCCGTGTGACCCAAAAACTATAAATAGGAAGCCAGCATTCATTCTCTTCTTCACTTAAACCCTAAAATCTCCTCTCCACAACCACCATAAACGCCACCACTGACCTTAAAACCACCACCATGCTCGTCCACAGCCGACCCACACCCGTGCAAACCCACCCCACGATCGTTCGACATCAACCCACGACCGTGCAACCCTATATTTGGTTCTATTTTCTCATTTTTCTTATTTTATTTATTTGTATTTCATTTTTATTTAAGTTAAAGTTTACTTTCAAGTATAGAATTTGTTACATTAGGATGAATAATCTAGAATGTTAGAGAACATATCAGGATTGCATGCCATTTAAGTGCTCATTTGCTTGCAATTTTTCTCATAAATTTAGTATAAATACATACCAATATTGTTTGTTCTTGCTACCACTTAGAATGGATTTTATTTACTATTTTCCTTAGTCTCCATTTTATTTTTTTAGGCACATTGTCGTTTTAATTTACACATTTAATTTTACTATAGTTTGCAATTTAACTTCAATTTCTAGAACTAATAATTCTAACTTTATTTTAGGTAACATGTCATCGCGTGGTAACAAAGCTGTCGTTCCCACTTCAAAGAAACGAAAGAGGCCGGGTAGTTCATCATCAAGACCCACTTCTGAGGCTCACCATCCGTTCCTTACATTTCACCAAGAAACCCAAGAGGAGTTATTCCAACTCCTAAGAGCCCGTTCTCTAGGAATTGGGCGTTGTATTGATTGGGATGCTCTAGAACGAGTCCAACTCGCAGAAGCTGTTCGAGCCCTTTTAACCACCGAGCCCTGGGGGCAATTTTTTTATATTGTCGAGCCCATCTATTTGGACCTAACATTAGAGTGTTGCTCGACATTTTATTTATATATCCCGGTGAATCACGATGACCCGGGTACCATCCAATTTTGCCTCGGTGGTTTGGTACGATGATTAAGCATAGCTGAATTCGGTATCGCACTGGGACTCTATACAGACGAAATCATAGCTGACGAAGACTTCCCCGACCTTCCCCGCTATATTCACATCTCACCAGTCAAATGTTGGCAAACCTTAGTTCCGGGAGGAGCTACATACAATCCCAGTAGCAGCAAGCAACCGCTCTCCCCCGTCATTGAGGTACATTCATGCTCTCCTTGCACATACTTTGACAGGCAGACACGAAAGCACAGGCGTCGTCAACAATCACAACGCCTATTTCTTATGGAGCGTGGCAAATACGCAAACCATTGACCTCGCCTACTTCATCGCACACGCTATGCAGCACCAGACTGAGCGTCACCGCTGGGGCGTTATATCCATGGGCCCATACATCACACGCTTGGCCCGTCACTTCGGGCTCCTCAATACTGCGGCCCAGACATCCTTATACACTTTGGTGGGCCAGATGTCCCCACAGGGCATCCAGACTATGCTACACATGAGGATGATTGAGCGGAGCCCAGGAGGCAGCCACTTACAGTTCTGCCTCATTCAGGAGGGCGAGGACCCAGAGGACATTACTGACGATGTCCCACCACCACTGGAGGAGGATGAACCAGTAGCGCCACCACCACCTCACCACCCATCTCGTGTGACAGCCTCCCATGCTGACTTATCTGAGCGCTTCTCACAGTTCGAGTAGCAATGCTTCCAGCACCTCGATCATATCGATCCCACCTTACTGCAAATTTGTCAGCATCTCAACATCACTCCACCGCTGCCGCGTGACCCACATGAGGATTAGAGATGTCTATTCCTCCTAACTTTATTTTTTATCTTAAATTTTTATTTTTATTTTAACTCTGATCCCTATTTTTACCTTTTCCTTTCTTCTAACTTTATTTTCCTTTACCTTTTTATTTTTAATTCACTTTATCTTTTTCATTATTTGAATATTAGTATTTTTAGAACTTAGTTTATTATTTTCCTTTTATTTCTTTTTCTATTTTTCATATCAGCTAATCCCTAACAAGTAATCTCTCTTAATCAAAATTTCCCACGACTAATAAATGCTTTCGCAGTTTCAAAGGAGCTTTATAGCTCAAACTCTACGAAAAAGGGAACACCTTGCCACAACTGCCAACTCTTCTAATCTCCACCTCACTAATCCATCTAAAGCAGGGAGTTTCATACCTCTCCCTATATTATGATCTTGTGCTTTTCTTGCTACTAATATTATCTTTGTACATTGAGGGCAATGTACATCTTAAGTGTGGGGGGGAATCTATTTTCAGTCTTTACACTCTCTTTGAAATCCCTGAACTTTCTCACTTTCACTCTTTGCATCATCTTCAGTCTCTTATTAGGAATATATTCTGATTGATTTATGATTTGTATTGATATGTGAGAATTAAGACATAGGTGCTTGTACTTTGATTATTCAAACTCTAAAACATTAGGGAATCAAGCATGATAAGTTGAAATTTTTGAACTCCAATTTTTGCATAAGTTCTTTTCCCTAATTCTAAGTATTATCTTGAGATTTGAAATTCGCAGAATTGACATCAAAAGCCATAATTCTGGTGAGATTTTTGAGATTTTTAAGGATACATTCTTTCGTGCTCACTTTTATTATTACTTTGAGTGAGTTAACACTGATATGTTATTCTAGAACTTGCTTTAATTATACATGTCGAGACCACATCATTGATTTGATACACTAAAATGATAAAGGCACAAAGGATTTAACCCACTTACTCTACAAAAGCCTACCTCCATAAATTAACCCCTAGTGAACCCCATTGAGCCTAACAACCTTTTCTTTGACTTACCTCTAACATTAACCTATAACCCATTTTTGTTGAAGTCCATTCAATTACTTTGATCCCTATTTTTTTTGAGATTTGAGTTGAAATTTTCATCTAGCTTTATTCTCTTTTCCAGATTGTAAAGTTTTATTCAATTTATTGTATTATAAAAAAAACGTATGTACTAACTCAGTTGTAATCTGTAACAGTTTAAATAGTTTTTTTGCATATTTCTATTTTAAGGCTACCAAGGCAGAAATGATGTTATTACAAGAATTAGCTCGAGAAATATGTTCCAGTGATAGATATTTTTCTAGCTAGATAATTTTTTCAGTTCAATCTCTATTCTAACCCTCTTTTGCAGCCTGTAACAACACCCCTAACCAAGCCCCGTTACAACCATTACAAGACCTTTTTGATCGATGTATCATATCAATCTACAGTGGTGGAGATTTGATTTTCTTACAAGCCTATGGTAGTACTTCTCAGGTTGACTAAAGAGTGCTTAATTCTTGAACCCTAAACACTTTGAGTGGATAGAGTGAATCTTTAGTGAGGATGTCAACTTCTATTAATTAAGATGGAGAGATAATTACTTAGGAGAAGGGAGAAAATTTATGTTTTCAATGAGAAAATTCTCAACTTAAAGTGATTGAGTCTTTAATGTACTTTTGATTGAATTTTCACTTAATGATTACCTGTGGATTAGTTTGAAACGTTATTGATAAAGATTATAAGTTGAGAAGAATGATTCTTAATTAGGGATTGAGATTTTTGCTTGAGGATAAGCAAAGGCTTAAGTGTAGGGGTATTTGATAAACGATAAATTATACATATTTTTACCTCATGTTTAGCCTATATTTTGGATGGATTACCATTAATTTTGTCAGAATTGGTGCTCTTAATCTTTCTTTTTCATATCTTATACTCAGGAGAGCATAAGGAAGAGAAAAGAACGAAAAATAGACCAAAAACGAAGAAAATATGCCAAATTGTGAAAATGACACGGCCCAAGAAGTCACCACACGACCGTGACACACGGTCGAGCCACATGAAGATCACATGGTCCAGCCCCCGATAAGCACGGCCAGGCCACACGGTCGTGCTTCCATCGACAGACTCTCACACGACCTCTTGTCGTGGCACACGGACGTGTCCCTGTTGTGAGGAAGAGGAATTTCACTCGGATTTGGATACTTAAGGGCTAAGAAACCATTCTAAACTCTATATAAAGACCCCAGGAGGCAACTCTAAGGATATACTTTTTTCTCTCAAGAAATAGCGCCATAATTCTGCCAACACAAGGAGTGAAAGCAAGGGATTACTCGAAGGGAAGCCGATTGATTCATCCCAGAAGCCAGAGTTCCACATCAAGACTGAGGATCTCCTTAAATTCCTTCAGGGGTTTTTGGGTTCTTTATGTTTTGTTATCTTAGTTCTTGTGAGATGTTTTCTTTCTTTATTATGAACTAAACCCCTCAAATACTTGAGGGGGATGAAACCTAAGACAGATCTTGTTATTATCTATTCTTAAATTATTTGATAAATACTTGAATTGTTCTTAATGATGCATTCTTCATTCTTGATTTAATAATCCTAGGTATTACTTCAAGAAACTGATGTGCTTAGGTAGAGGAGCAAAAGTCCCTGTTTTAAGAGTAGATCTACCATAATAAAGCGGAGTTGCATGCAACCCTAGACATAGGGCGACATAAATCTGTCGGATCAGGGTCAAACCTAATAGGGGGATCCATAGATCGAATTAATGCAACCTAGGGGTGTTAATTAATAAGAAAACTTTAATTAACCACCTAGGATTAGTTGTTCTTATCCTCGAAAGAGGTATTAACATAGGTTAGGGATCTCTACGGATCAAGTCAAGTAAAGACTTTATCTAGTTCAAGAAGTTAATAACAAGTGAAGTCTAGGTGGATTCTCCCTTAAGTATTGCTCATATCAATCAGCTTTTCCCTAAAGTTTTCCCCAATTTACTTTTTGTGCACTTTTAGTTATTTTAGAATTAGTTTCAACCAATCCTCGTTTATTTTTAGGCTAGATAATAGAAAAGAAGTAAGTATTAGTACTTTTGGTTCCCTTGGGTACGATAACTCGGTCTTGCCGTTAAACTATACTACTTTTCGATAGGTACGCTTGCCTTTAAAATCGTGATATTAGTTAGTTTTGGTGTGATCAGTTTTTATAAATTTCATTACTTAATTTCGCAAGCATATCAAGTTTTTGGCGCCATTGCTGGGGAACTAAAATATTAAGAAAACTCGATTTCTACTACTTTAGCCATTACTATATTTATTTATTTTCAGTTTTTATTTATTTTTATTTTTATTTTTATTTTTCTTTATTTTTCTTATTATTATTATTATTTTATTATTTTATTTTATTTTTCTTTTATCTTTCCTTCTAGGTATTTCTAGTTTATGACTAGAAACAACCTAGCAGGACCATTACTTTTTGACAAAGATTTAGAAGCGATAGTTCGTAGAAATCGCAGAGAGGTCAGATGAAGCTTACAATATCCAGAACAAGATCAAGAACAAAGGCCAAAACCTATAGCAGAGATGGAAGCAAATCAAAACATTCCACCACCGCTCGCAATAGCTGCGCCACCAGCAAATCAGGAAGCAGCTCCTCGCATTATGTATGATTATGCTAAACCTAGTTTGGTTGGTACCCAAACTAGCATTCTTAGGCCTACTATTGCTGCTAATAATTTTGAATTAAAGCCTAACACTATTCAAATGATACAACAATTGGTGCAGTTTGATGGTTTACAGGATGAAGATCCAAATTCACACATAGCCAATTTTTTGGAACTTTGTGATACTTTTAAAATTAATGGCGTTTCTGATGATGCCATTTGTTTAAGGCTATTTCCATTTTCTTTAAGAAACAAAGCCAAACAGTGGTTAAACTCTTTACCATGAGGCTCAATCACCACATGGGAATAGATGACCGAAAAATTTTTTCTTAAATATTTTCCTCCAGCAAAAATAGCTAAATTACAAAATGATATCTCTTCTTTTGTGCAGATGGATTTAGAAACACTCTACGATGCCTGGGAGAGATACAAAGATCTTTGAGAAGATGCCCTCATCATGGCCTACCTTTATGGCTCCAAGTTCAAACCTTTCATAATGGTTTGAATCCATCAATAAGGCAAATGATCGACGCAGCCGCAGTAGGAACAATCAACAATAAAACACCCGAAGCAGCTTATGAGTTTATAGAAGAGATGTCACTGAATAACTATCAGTGGCAGGTTATGAGGACAAAGCCGACAAAAGCTGCAGGAGTTTATAATATTGATGTTGTCACCATGCTTACTAACCAAGTAGAACTTTTAAATAAAAAGTTTGATAATTTTGTTGGTTCTACGCAGGCACATCCAGTGATGCAGTGCGACGCAACCCCAGGAAATATGTTGAATCCAGACTATTCAACTTATGGACACAGTATGGAAACTGAGCAAGCCAACTATATGGGTAACAATTCTAGACCTCAAAATAACCCTTATAGTAATACTTATAATGCAGGTTGGAGAAATCACTTCAATTTTTCATGGGGAGGACAAGGAAATCAAAGACAACAACCTCCTCCAGGATTTCAGCAGCCACCACCACAACAAAAGAAAAAGCTGAATCTTGAAGAGATTTTCAACAAATTTATGGCTGCATCAGAAACCCGTTTCCAAAACACTGAAACAACATTAAAGAACCAAGAAGCACCAATTAACTGGCTTGAGAATCAAATCGATCAGCTTGCAAATTTAATTTCAGAAAGACCACAAGGTGGACTACCAAGTAATACTGAGCCAAATCCTAGAGAACATGTCAAAGTAATTACTCTAAGAGATGGAAAAGTCCTAGTTGAACTAGAAAAGAGATCTACTCTAGAATCTTCAGGAGACAAGGCAGAGGAATCCAAGGAAAACACTTGACCAACACTCAAGGAATACAAACCGCCCATTCCATATCTGGCACAGTTGAAGAAAGACCATACAGACGCTCAATTCCGTAAATTTCTTGAACTTTTTAAACAATTACACATTAACTTACCTTTTGTTGAACCAATTTCACAGATGCCGAAGTACACGAAGTTCCTTAAGGAACTTCTGACAAATAAAAGGAAGTACGTGAAGTTCCTAGGCATAGGGCGAAATAAATCTACCGGATTAGGGTCAAACCTAATAGGGGATCCATAGATCGAATTAATACAACCTAGGGGTGTTAATTAATAAGAAAACTGTAATTAACCACCTAGGATTAGTTGTTCTTATCCTCGAAAGAGGAATTAACATAAGTTAGGGATCTCTACGGATCAAGTCAAATAAAGACATTATCTAGTTCAAGAAGTTAATAACAAGTGAAGTCTAGGTGGATTCTCCATTAAGTATTGCTCATATCAATTAGCTTTACCCTAAAGTTTTCCCCAATTTACTTTTTGTGCACTTTTAGTTAGTTTTAGAATTAGTTTCAACCAATCCTGTTTTATTTTAAGCTGGATAATAGAAAGGAAGTAAGTATTAGCACTTTTGGTTCCCTTGGGTACGATAACTCGGTATTGCCGCTAAACTATACTACTGTTCGATAGGTGCGCTTGCTTTTAAAATCGTGATATTAGTTAGTTTTGGTGTGATCAGTTTTTATAAATTGTATTACTTAATATCGCGAGCATATCAGCTCACCTGCATGGATGGGAAGAAAGGGGTGAGTTTGGAAACTCAGTGTGTAAAGAAAGCCCATCCAAAGCCCCAAATCAGCTCAAGCTCAATAGGCTTAAGCCCTTATCCAGTCTCAGTAATTACTGGGCCGAAGCTCTATCCAAATACAGTAATATGGGCCTTACCCCTTTTTAGATAACAATACGGCCTATAGGCTGAATTCAGTAGCAGAACAGTAATATCGATGAATGAATGCAAAACCCATATCAGTATGTGGGGAAGCTACTCAACCCACCCAACCGCTACTCTCCACTCGTACCAGCCAAACTCTCCATGTGGGGAAAACTACTCAACGCACCCAACCGCTACTCTCCACGGTGGCAGCATAGTTGCATAATCAGATAGTGTGGCCGAGCCACCAGAACGGTAAACTAGGGGAAAGCCCCTTTTTTAGTAAACTGAGGCAAAGCCTCTTTTCAGTACTTCCTCCATCAAATAATCCCAATCCCATGCAACAGATAATCATGTCATGATATACAGTGAATAGAAACAGTAAAACATGCATTTCAGTCAAATTTAGCCCTAGGGGTATAACGGTCATTTGCATCTAGGGGTAAAATAGTAATTTCCACCCATAAGGGGTATTTCAATAATTATGCTAGTTTCTAGGGTTTCATGCACGTTTTAATCAGTAATAGTCTAACTTTTATCTCAGTAGTTTATTTAGTATATTTTAGCAGATTATAGTCATTGGGCCCTAAAACCCCTAATGGGCCTTACAGTGTCATAATACTATTTTGAATCGTTTAGCTCAAATTCAAGTCTAGTTTAACAGATTTAACCCACAGTTTATCAGAACACACTTACCACTTACTTTTACTCATATGGGCACGTAAGCCCATTGGGCCCAATTTCAGCCCATCGAGGCCTAAACTTACCGAAGTGCACGAAATTGCGCACTCAACCATCTTACCACTTGCGATTACAGATCCAGTGATATCCAACTGACTTATAAGCATTTGCACGCTCACAAGCCCACGAAATGCCAGAATTTCAGCGTTTCGACTTTTCAGTTTTTGCCAATTTGAACTACAAGAGGGTGTTCGATACACACCTGATTTACGACGACTGCTAACGAGATCTCCCACGATATCCTACAATCAATTACTAGACACATCAGATCTGAAATACAATGACAAACTCCATAATTCTACTTACCATAATCGGCCATCACCACCTAAGGCCCTTGAGATCTTACCTTTGCCGAAACTAATGACTAGATCTAGTCGTTCCAAAGATCCAAGCCTTTTATGCTCCTTGCTAGATCGCGCCTTCCACAACAAGTACACATAAAACCAATTAAAAGAACTGTCTTTACCTATCATCACATTCGACAGTCTCTCTAAAGAGTTTAGGTATTTTGGCTTTTCTTAAATTCAAAGGTAATGAGTAAATATGAGATGTCGAGTACTTACCATAGCTTTTCCTTAATCAAGGCGATTCTTCTACTTAGATCTGATACAGATCTAGCCCCTAAAAACTAGTAGAATCTGAATCTTAGAGATCTAAGGATTCGACTATATATCCCTAAAAACTATGGTGTTTTTAGCTTTTTAAGTGGTGAAAGAAGATATGATTTGAGACTATGGTTGGAGGGTGTTTGTCAATAGAGCCTAAGAGTTTGGAAAGTATGAAATTTGGCTACAAGTGAGGAAAAATAAAGGGGGTTCGGCTATAGGCAAATCGGCACAGGAAGCAACCTTTCGGGATTTCGGCTTTTAGTAGTTGATGAGTTTGAAAAGAAAAGAGTGGGAATTTCGATTTCTGAAGGGAAGAAAATGAAAGATGAGGGAGGAGGAGAGGTGATTTCGGATAGAGAGGAAAAGAAAAAGAAAGAATGGAAGAGAGGAGAAGAGAAGGAAGAAGTCGGCACTTAGGAGATCTAACTTTATGTTTTCAGCTTTTTGGAACACTAAGAAGAGAATAGAATGAAAGTGAAGGCTCTAGGTGGCTAACCCTAATTCGACAAGACAAAAAGAAAATAAAGGTTGCCCTAATGGCCATTCAAACCAACGGCCTAACCCCCCTAAGGCCCTAGCCGAATGCTACTTAAGCTCTATCACATGCCCAGCACATGCACAAAAATAAAAGTACCATCTGCTTACCTTGCGACTTGAACTCTGGCCCTTAAACTTAGTCCACACGCTACTCTTTTAGGAACTAAGTGGCACCACCTTGCCACTTTACCAAGGCCCTCTTTGTGTCTCAACTTACTAACTTTTTCTTAAAGGCCCACTTAACTAAGTCCCTTTCACTTAAAATCCAAGTTGATTTTTCTGTCAGGTTTTAACTTAGGCTTGGGCCTCCTAAAGGTCCACTAACACATTTAAACACAATTTCAGTATTCAAAACACCAAAATTTCAAGATTTCACTAAAATCACAAAAACCTGAAAAAATCTCGAAAATTAGGACGTCTTCTAAATTACTCAGGCTATCTTCCATCTGAACCCAGACTCAAAGCCCAATTCTTCTAGGCCCAAATTCAGGGTGTTGCAGTAAGACCATGCCTAGGACATGGCATGGGTATCTAAGAAAGATCCCGTATAAGACCATGTCTGGGACATGGCATTGACATCATATGAGATCCCGTATAAGACCATATCTGGGATATGGCTTTGGCATCACTGTAAGATCCCGTGTAAGATGATATCTGGAATATGGCCTTGGCATATTAACAAGAGAATGGCATTATGGTTATCCTTCGATATTCCAAGTATATGAATAGACAAAGCATTCAAGTTGATTAAGTTAATGAGAAGGACTAAAGTTTATGACGAGTGTTACAAGTACCCTCAATTAAGATACGAGGTAATGATAATATAAGTTATGAGATTGAATAATTCTCGAAAATGAGCAAGGTATGAGACTGAGTTAATATTGAGGTGGTGTTAGTCATGAGCATGAATAAGAAATTAAATGATGTTTGAAATACTTAAAAATTTAGCTATGATTGTTGATTATAATTGCTATTTTTATTTCATGCAACTTACTAAGCAATTTGTGCTTACTCCCTTAATTTCCCTTTCCATGTAGATTTGCTGTATTAGCTCGGGGATCATCAAAAGTCGGAGCTTGAAGTCACACTACCAAGATTTCCATTTTGGTATAGTTATGTTAGTCATTTTGAATATGGCATGTATAGGCCTTTAGTCATTTTGTTGCATGATTCATGCTAGTTAGCCAATTGTGTTGGCCATTGATACTTATAAGATTTCAAGTTGCTTAATGAAATGAGATAATTTACATAGAATTTGTGCAAAGTTGCTCAGTAGTTTATACATGCATTTTGGACATGAATTGGTTGATGTATAAAGATTGGGGTTATGTTTGTATGCGTTTTAGGATGGCTAAGGGCTTGGTAAATATCCCTATATTCCCCACACAGGTAGGCACACAGGTGTGTGTCTAGGTCGTGCGAGACACACGGGCTGCACACGAGTATGTGGCTCGACTGTGTGTCCCCTACACCACGCATGGATAGAATTAAATGCTATCAGTATTCTCCACGGGCTTGAGACACGGTCGTGTGTCTCAACCGTGTGGAGGACATGGTCAGCACATGGGCATGTACCACAGCCATCTGAGTGATGATGCCAGAAACAGAATACCCAAGTTTTTGCACATGGGTCACGACACGGGCGTGTCAAGGCCGTGTGAACAACACGGGCTGGGTACATGGGTGTGCGCCAAGTCGTGTGAAAACCCCTGTAGGTTGATGTTAGAAATTGAATCCACACAGGCAGAGGGTACGGGCGTGTCCCTAGTGTGCTTAGGTCATGTGAAGTACACGGGCCATTAGCATGGCCATGTTTAGGGGTCACACGCGCGTGTTGCCCTCTCACACAGGCGTGTGCCCTATTTTTTGCTAGTTTTTGAATAAATTTTCTTATGTGCACGAAATGATCTTGGGTTAGTTTTGAACCATAATTAGGGCCTCGTAGGCCCCTAAGAAGGCTCCTAGGACAATGTTTGGGAAAATTTTAAGGGGGACACATTCTCATGAGTTTAAGTCAAATGTTTACATGAATTTTAGTATCGTAATGCCTCATAACCCACTTCGGCATCTGTTACAGGTAAGGGGTGTTACATTTAATGGTATCAGAGCTAGTGTTTAGTTGATTCTAGGACTAACCTAGAATATGCATGAGACTAGTTATACATGCCATACTTAGGTATTTATGTGATATGATAGTGTGACGACTCTTGACAACTTAAATGTGTTTTCTTATAGCAATGGATCTTGACCTAGCTACAGCAAACGATGTAGAAAGTAATGCACTCGCTCCCACTGAAGGGACAGTGCCAGTTGGGATCGAGGATAGACCAGCTACTGTGAGTCAGGGAGGATAGGCTCGAGAGGCCTTCTTCCAAATGATGAGCGAGTGGTTCACAGAGTTTGTTCGAAGAAACTTGGCCACTCAACAAAAAGCTCCAACCCCTCCAAATACTCAATCTTACCCAGTAGCTCCTCAACTTGTTGAAGTAATAAGACGTGAAAAGCCCCTAGTAGATAGAACCCAAAAATAAGGGGTAGAGGAATTCCGGGCTACTAAAGACGATGACCCGAAGAAAGCCAAGTTTTGGCTGGAGAATACCATTAGGGTATTTGATGAATTATCTTACACTCCGGAGTAATGCATGAAGTGTGTCGTGTCCCTCCTACAAGATTCCACCTATCAGTGGTCGAACACCCTTGTGTCGGTGGTACCAAGGGAAAAGCTTAATTTGGAATTTTTCCAGGAAGAATTCCGTAAAAAATAATCAGTACGAGGTTTATTGACTAGAAGTGTAAAGAATTTTTAGAACTGAAACAAGGCCGGATGTCAGTAACAGAATACGAGTGAGAGTTTGTAAGATTGAGTAAGTACGTTCGAGAATGCCTATCCACTAAGGCTATTATGTGTAAGAGGTTCGAGGACGGATTAAATGAAGACATCAAGATGTTTATTGGTATCCTCAAGTTGAATGAGTTTGTGGTATTAGTAGATAGAGCTTGTAAGGCTAAGGAATTAGGCAAAGAAAAGAGAAAGGTCGAGATAGAATCTCGTGATTCAAGAAAGAGACCATTCGGCAAATCACTTCAATCTTCTTCTAAGAGATCAAGGGAATATACTTCACAGTTATTTGCTTTAGCAGGATTTTCGAGTAAGGGCAAGGGCAAGAAGGATCTAGTCCCTAAAGCTTAGACTACCTCAGTTGCAAGTGTGGGTAATACTCGGTGATAAACTATAAATTATACATATTTCTATCCCAGATTTAACACATTTTTGGATGAATTATCATTGATTTTGTGGAATTTGATGCTCCTAATCCTTTAATTCATGTTTTATACTTAGTTGAGCATAAGGAAGAGACAAGAGCAAGGAACGGGCCAAAAATAGGCAAATTAGGCCCAAATCAATAATCAACACGGCCTAGAGTTCACCACACGGACGTGTCACATAGCCGTTGTAACGCCCCAAATTTTAAGGTTTTTAAATTTTGCATGAATTTAGTTTTGCATGGTATGGTGTGTTGTATTAATGTGTTGAGTGTGATTAGTGGACCTTTAGGAGGCCTAGGTTTAAGTTTGAAGCCTGACAGAATTTTAAATTTTTACTTTATATGAGAATAGACTTTAGCAGAGTGGGCTTTTAAAATAAATGTTTGGGTTTTATGGCACAAGTAAGCCTTTGGTAAAGTGGCAAGGTGGCGCCACTTAAAGCTCAAGAGGTACCGTGTGGTAGTATGTGAGGGAGCTAAGGTTCCAGTCCTTTTGGGAGCAAGGTATTCATTTTATTTTGCTGCATGGACAATGTAGGAGTTGGATTTGGAGTGGAAAACTAGGGGAAGAAGTTTGAGCTGCACATGGGATTAGATTGAGGAGTCATAAGGGGAGATTATCAAGGAGAAAATTTAGTAATTTGAATGGAGAGCAAGAGTTGGCCAATTGTGGGATTGTTGGAGGGCAAAATTCAGCTTCTAGCCATTGGTGTGTGTATTTTCAACAAATTAGGGAGTGTGGGTGCTGATTTATCCTTTTTGGTTTTTCGAATTCACGTTTTGGGAACACTTTGTGCATTTGGGTTAGTAAGTAGAGAGTGTGACAAAAGTTCTTCTCCTCCTCTTTTCTGTCTCCAAAAGCTGAAAGTCCCTAAACCCCAAAGCTTCTTTTGGCTGACTGCACTAGGGCGGAACCTATCTTCATCTTCTTTCTCTTTTCTTCATTAGTTGAAATCGACTCACCTAAAACCCACCTTGGCCGATTGTTTCAAAACCTGAAACATTTAATCTTCTAGCCGATTTCTTCTTGATCAATTTCTTTAAAAGCCGAAATCCTAAAATAGTTAGTCTCTTTTGCCGATTTATTCAAGAAGCCGAACCCTACCACTCTTTTCTCTTAACCACTTCTTGGTCGAACCCTCTCTAGTGTTCTTTTCTCAAAACCAAAACCTTCTCCTTTCTCTGTTGTTCTTCCAACCCCTTTGATCTACTCCCCTTCTTCCCTGGTGATTCGATTAAATCGAGTGTAGATCTGGGCTTAGAGTGTTGGCAATAACTCCTAGCGATATCAAATCAATCTAGCAAACCTCGGTGGTAAGTACCCTAATCTTTTCTTTCATATTCTTGTGAATTAAGAAAAGCCGAAAACCCCTATCTCTTCATGGTTACTGTCGGTTTTGACCTCTTTGTTGAACATCCATTTTAGTCCCTCCCCTTTTGGTTCTTGTGTGTATTAGTGTGGTAAAGGGCGATCTTGTGAGGAGCGATTGGAGGCTAGAGGCATCGTAGCAATCTAGATCTATTTGTTAGATCTCGGCAAAGGTAAGTGATGGTGATATTTTAGTGGTGGCTGAATAAGTAAGTTAAGGTGATGTTGATTGATTCGTTTGGATTGTGGTTTGACGTGTGGTTAAAAGGTTGTAGGTTAATCGTTCACGGGATCTTGATGTAGTTCACAAATAGGTGTGTAACGACACCCTCTAATAGCTTAGATCGATAAAAACGAAAAGTCGAAATACCAAAATATCGACATTTCGTGGACTTGCAAGTGTGCGAACGCTTGTGGGTCAATCTGTAATCATGAATCTGGGTTAATGGACGGTAAGGGCTGCTATGCGCACTTTCGTGCACTTAGTCAATTTTGGGCCTCGATGGGTCGAAATAGGGCCCAATGGGCTTATTTGGGCCTCGATGGGCCGAAATAAGGCCCAATGGGCTTACAGGCCCATATAGGTAAAAGTATGCGGTAAGTGATTTCTGATAATCTGAATTTAAATCTACGATGATATGTGTAAAAATTAGACTTAGTGGGCCACAGTAGCATGTGGGCTCCCTCAGGCCCATTAGGGGTTTTAGGGCCCGATGGCACTGTATGAATGTATGGACTATTTGAGTCACTCAGAGTGACCTTAGACCTACAAGAAGGTCGTATTAAGCATGAGACTTAGTGATGTAGGTAAATTACCAAAATACTCTTGAAGGGTGAAAATGACTGTTTTACCCCTAGATGCTAAATGATTGTTTTACCCCTAGAAATAGAGACTGATTTGCATGTTATTATA
Source organism: Gossypium stocksii (assembly GCA_020496765.1). Lineage (NCBI taxonomy): Eukaryota > Viridiplantae > Streptophyta > Magnoliopsida > Malvales > Malvaceae > Gossypium > Gossypium stocksii. The sequence goes on from CM035624.1 coordinate 32,882,221, forward strand.
TCTGATGTTCTGTATGCCCATGTCATGTAGTACTATAGTTTGCATGGGGTTGGGTTAAGGATATGGAGGAAGTGCTAAAAGTGGCATTGACATGTAATCTGCTTAGAGGCTTTGCCTCGTATCTCTGTTCTAGTCGCTTTGCCACGATCTCTGTATTAGCAGCTCTGCTGTGACTATGGTGTGTAGGGTTTGGTGGGTTGAGTTATTCCACGCATGGTGTGTAGGGCTGGTACGGTTGGTGTGTAGGGCTGGATTAGGCTTGGGCTTTGCATACATACATGTATATATACTCTGATCTGTTTCTATGAATGGGTCCAAGGCCCATTCTATTTCTAAAAAGGGCCAAGGCCCAGTTTGATATGTATCTGAATAGGGCTTCGACCCGGACTGAGCTTTGACTGATCTCTGATTCTGGTTGGGTTACTTTACAGACTAAGTTTTCACAAACTCACCCTATTATTTCCATCGATGCAGATGACCCCCAACCATAGTGGACTTGGAGCTGCGAGGGATTTGGGGTGGCCACATGATTCATGATTTCGATTTTTTTAGTTTTCCTAAATTTAATTTATTTTTCGTTTTTCTTTAATTTTGGATTTAAGTTGTAATAAGGCCGCTCGAGTATTTTGTTTTGGGTTTTCTTTACTACTTGTTTTCTAACGGTAGACTAATTTATGCGGGCTTTTCAAACTTAATCAAATGTTTTTAAACATGCATCACGTAACAATTGGAACTTAACAACAATAACACATCAATGGGATCTTTTTAAAAAAAGTGAATCTTACTTGGTAATAAATTCGGTTTTTTTTAACTGATAATGTTTCTTAATTTCAAGCTATTAAACATGGTTTTACTACGAACAACATAACGTTTTATTAAAGGAAGATCATAGCTTAGCCAATCATTCATGTGACACACCAGATCTGGCCATAACGTCTGTGCCAGGTTTGGGGTGTTACAGTCGTGCCACATTAACAGGCTTGAGCATGGCCCAACATCAACTCACACGAGCGTGGCACACGGACGTGTCCCTATCGTGATGAAGTTTAATTTCTCGTGAAAAAGGCTACTTAGGGGCTAAGAAAGACATTCCAAACTCTATATAAAGACCTTAGGAGGCAACTACAAGGGGGTACAGTCTTCCCGCCAAGACGGAGAGCTAAAGGCAGGGAATTGCTCGAAGGAAAGCCGATTGATCCATCTCAGAAGCCAGGAGCCACATTCAAGACAAAAAGATCTCCCTTCAATCCTTTCAGGAGTTTTGGGTTTTCTTATGTTTTGTTATTTTCTTTATTCTGAGATGTTTCTTTTTATAAACATGAACTAAACCTCCGAATACCTGAGGGGGATGAAATCTAAGATGAATCTTGTTATTGTTATATGAAATATATGATAAATATTCGATTTGTTCTTAATTGTGTTTTTAATTCTTGATAAACGATAATTTATACATATTTTTACCTCATGCTTAGCTTAATTTCTGGATGAATTATCATTGATTTTGTGGAAATTGGTGCTCTTAATCCTTCTATTTCATGTTTTATACTCAGGAGAGCACAGAGAAGAGAAAAGAACGAAAAACAGGCCGAAAACGGAGAAAATGGGCCAAACTGTAAAAAAACACGGCCCAAGGATTCATCACACGACCGTGGCACACGGCCGTGCCACGTAAGGTCCAATACCGCCAAGCCTCGACAAGCAATGCCAGATCAAATGCCATGCCACCATCAATAGTCTCACACACGGCCTCTTGTTGTGACAACGGGCGTGTCCCTGCTGTGAAGAAGTGCAATTTCACTCGGATTTGGATACTTAGAGGCTAAGAAAGGCATTCTAAAGCTCTATATAAAGACTCTAGGAGGCAACTTCAAAAGTGTGCCTTTTCTCTCACAAGAGAGTGTCGTATTTCTGCCAACACATAGAGTGAAAGCAAGATATTACTCCAAGGGAAGCTGATTGATTCATCCCAGAAGCCGAATTCTACATCAAGACAGAGGATCTCCCTTCAATCCTTTAGGGGTTTTTGGGTTCTTTATGTTTTGTTATTTTTATTCTTCTGAGATGTTTTCTTTATTAATTATGAACTAAATCCCCCAAATACTTGAGAGGGATGAAACCTAAGACAGATCTTGTTATTATTTTATGTTAAGTTATATGATAAATACTTGAATTGTTCTTAATTATGTGTTCTTAATTCTTGTTTTAATAAATCTAGGTATTAATTCAAGTATTGATGTGCTTATTCAGAGGAGCAAAAGTCCCTATTTAAGAGTAGATCTAGCATAATTAAGCGGAGTTGCATGCAACCCTAGACATAGGGCGACATAAATCTGCCGGATTAGGGTCAAACCTAATAAAGGGATCCATAGATTGAGTTAATGCAAGACTAGGGGTTTTAACTAGAAAGAGATTTCAGTTAATCAACCTAGGATTAGTTGTTCTTATTCTCGACGGAGGTATTAACATAAGTTAGGGATCTCTACAGATCAAGTCAAGTGAATAAATTGTCTAGCTCAAGAATTGATAACAAGTGAAGTCTAGGTGGATTCTCCCTTGAGTATTGCCCAAATCAATCAGATATTCCTAAAGAGTTTTTCCCCAATTTACTTTTTGTGCATTCATAGTTTAGTTTTAGAATTAGTTTAGTTTCATAAACACCCCCTTTTTATTTCTAAGTTAAATAATAAAAAGGAAGTTAGTACCAGTACTTTTGGTTCCCTTTGGTACAATATCTCGGTCTTGCCACTAAGCTATACTACTGTTCGATAGGTGTGCTTGCCTTAAAGTCATGATAATAGTTAGTTTTTGGTGCGATCATTATTATAAATTTTATTACTTGATATCACGCATATCAAGTTTTTGGCACCGTTGCCGGGGAACTGAAATATTAAGAACGCTCAATTTCTATTACTTTAGCCATATTTATTTTTTTATTTATTTTCATCTTATTTTTATTTTTATTTTTATTTTTATTTTATTTTGCTAAAATTTTCTTTTCCTCCAGCTAGCTCTAGTTTATGACTAGAAGGAACCCAGCAGAACCATTGCTTTTTGACGAAGATTTAGAGGCTACAGTTTGCAAAAATCATAGGGAGATCAGATGAAGCCTACATTATCCAGAACAAGGACAAGAACAAGAGCCAGAACCTATGGAAGAGATGGAAGCAATACAGGACAATCTACCACCTCCCGCGATAGCCGCCCAACCAGTGAACCAGGATGATGCTCCTCGTACTATGTATGATTATGCTAAACCTAATTTGACTAGTACTCAATCTAGTATTATTAGACCTTCTATTGCTGCTAATAATTTTGAGTTAAAACCTAACACTATTCAGATGATACAACAATTTGTGCAGTTTCATGGTTTAAAAGATGAAGATCCAAATTCACACATAGCCAACTTTTTGGAACTTTGTGACACTTTTAAAATTAATGGCGTTTCTGATGATGCCATTCGTCTAAGGCTATTCCCATTCTCTTTGGGAAATAAAGCCAAACAGTGGTTAAATTCTTTACCACGAGGCTCAATCACTACATAGGAATAGACGATAGAAAAGTTCCTACTTAAATATTTTCCTCCAGCTAAAACAGCTAAATTGCGAAACAATATCTCTTCTTTTGTGCAAATAGATTTAGAGACGCTTTATGATGCTTGGGAGAGATACAAGGATCTTTTGAGAAGGTGCCCTCACCATGGGTTGCCTTTGTGGTTACAATTTCAAACCTTTCACAACAGTTTGAATCCATCAATAAGGCAAATGATCAATGCAACCGCCGGAGGAACAATCAACAACAAAACACCTGAAGCAGCCTATGAGTTTATAGAAGATATGTCACTGAATAACTATCAGTGGCAAGTCATGAGGACAAAGACGACTAAAGCTGTAAGAGGTTTTAATATTGATGCTGTCACCATGCTTACTAATCAGGTAGAACTTTTAAATAAAAAGTTTGATAATTTTGTTGGTTCTACGCAGGCACAACCAGTAATGCAGTGTGACACAACTCAGGGAAATATGTTCAATCTAGACTACCCCTCTTATGGACATGGCATGGAAACCGAGCAAGCTAACTATATGGGTAACAATTTTAGACCTCACAATAACCCTTATAGTAATACTTACAATGCAGGCTAGTAGAATCACCCCAATTTTTCATGGGGAGGACAAGGAAATCAAAGACAACCACCTCCTCCGAGATTCTAGTAGCCACCACCACAACAAGAGAAAAAACTGAACCTTGAAGAGATTTTACCAAATTTATGGCCGTATCAGAGACTCGTTTTCAAAGCACCGAGCAAGTACTAAAGAACCAGCAAGCATCCATCCAATGACTTGAAAATCAGATTGGTCAACTCGTGAAGCTGATATCCAACAGACCACATGGTAGCTTGCCAAGTAACACAGAAACTAACCCAAGTGAAAAAGTTCATGCTATTACCACAATCAGCATCGGAGGGTTAGACGAACCAAAACTGATGCAAGACACTCTGCTAAGCAATATTGAAGATGAGGTAAGTCAAGACACACAAAAGCTGGTAAGCAAAGAATATAGACCTCGTGTGCCATATCCCAAAGTGACAAAGAAAGATAACACAAATGAACAATTCAATAAGTTGCTTAAACTGCTAAAGAAACTACATATTAACTTACCGTTTATTGAAGCTTTGTTGCAGATGACAAATGCAGTTAAGTTTTTAAGAGAGCTACTGACAAATAAACAAAAATTGGACGAATCATCGCATGTTGAACTAAATGCAGTATGCTTGGCTATTTTGCTAAACACGCTACCCAACAAACTGAAAGATCTAGGGAGTTTTACAATTCTTTATTTAATTGGTAGTTTATCCATTGATAATGCGTTAGCTGATCTAGGGGCAAGTATAAATGTCATGCCTTATAAAATGTTTAAACGACTAGGTCTTGGGAAACCCAAACAAACTAGGATGAGCATACAATTAGCTAATAAAACCATTAGAATTTCTAAGGGTATAATTCACAATGTTTTAGTTAAAATCGATAAATTCATATTCCTAGTTGATTTTGTTGTTTTAGACATGGATGAGGATAGTGATGTTCCTTTAATCTTAGGACGACCCTTTTTAGCAACTACTAGGACTATCATTGACGTTGGTACAGGTGCACTCACATTACGTGCAGTTGAAGAAACAATTAATCTTCAGGCTCACAACTCAATTACAACACCAAATAATGAAGTTGAATCTTGTTTTGACGCATGCAAGGGCAAAACCAGATGAGTGGCACATTCAGCACCATGACAAACTTGAGGATAAGATGATACAGTTTAATACTAGAGACAAGGTGCTATTAGATAAAGCAGACCCTTGAATTGCCACATATGAGTTCAATGGAGAAATCCCCTCTACGGTAGTAAATACTTTTCCATACAGCACAGTTGAGGTGACTCATTGTCAATTTGACACTTTTAAGGCAAATCACACTAAGCTCAAACAGTATTTTGACAACAAGAGAGAGGAGTTTCAACTCCTTGAGCCACCATGACTGTCTAAAGTAGGGAGAGTCGAGCTTAGACTCTAAATAAGCGCTTCTCGGGAGGCAACCCGAGCACTAACGTAGTAACTTTTTATTTCAGTCTCTTAATACATCGACTAACTCTTTTCAATGCAGGATTTTTGGACCACACGGCCATGCCCACGGGCATGCCTAAGGCCTTGTGGATGCTCTAAGCTGAGGCACGGTCGTGCAATTTGGCCGTGTATAAATAGGGTAAAAATTTTCTAGAGACACGGGCTACGTCAAAGTGCCATGGTTGTGCGATGTGGCCGTGGCCAACACTGTTAATTGAAACATGGGTTTAAACCATATAACACGGCCATACGATACGGCCGTGTGACCCAAACATGGGCGTGTGACACAAACACGGGTGTGTGCCCCAAGATCGTGGTCGACACTGAGATTTTAGACACGGGCAAGTGACCTACTACACGGCCATGGGAGAAGCAAACATCGAAGGGCACGACCGTGCAACAGCCTTCTCTATCGCCACCAACAGCCTTCCAAGGCATCTCCACGATCGTGCAATGCCTCCACGACCGTGCTCCTCCTCATCAATCACCTATTTGGTTCTATTTTCTTCATTTTCTCTTTAGTTTTTAATGCTCTTATCTATTTTTTTGTTCATAATATGTCTTATTTCATTTTTGCACTATTTTTAGGGAATGAAATTCATAAATTTTGGCATGAACAATCTAAAATGTTATATAGAATTCCATGATGCCATGCCACTTAGAATCCTATTTGTTTTCCACTTTTCTAGAGAAAGATTCACTTAGTATAAATTAATAAACTCATTTTATTCACATATTTAGGACAAATAGAATATATTACTTAGTTTAGTAAATCAGTATTCTTAGTATGTTTTGTTTCATTTAAGCATAAATACTTATTACTATTAGTCTTTTTCATTAATTTCAATTTTAGGACTAATGCATACTATTTTATTTTTTTAGGCATTATGTCGTCATCACGCGGTAAGAGAACTGCCACCACAGCTTCAAAGAAACGGGAGGGGCCAGGTGGCTCATCCTCTAGACCCACGATAGAAGTTTGACACCCGTACCTTCAGCTTTCACAAGACTCCCAAGAGGAGTTATTTCAAATTCTAAGGGCAAGACCCCTCGGAGTAGGGAGATGTATCGACTGGCCCGCTTTAGAGCAAGTCCACCTAGCGGATGCGGTTTGGGCCCTACTGATGACGGACCCATGGGAACAATTCTCCCAAATTGTGGAGCCTACATACCTTGAAATCACCCTCGAGTTCTGCTCCACTTTCCACCTACAAACCGCATTGTCCCAATATGATGATCCAGGGATAGTTCAGTTCTGCCTCGGAAGCCTTGTTCGACAACTTAGTGTCACTGAGTTCGGTACCGCACTAGGGCTATACACAGAGCAATTTTTGGAAGAAGAAGACCTCTCTGAGCTCCACCGCCACATCCACTATTCACCCTCTAAGTGTTGGGAGGCCCTAATCCCGGCAGCATTAACGTACAACCCCAGTCGCGCCAAGGCGATCGCCCTATCTCCATCATTGAGGTACCTTCATGCCCTCCTCGCGCATACAGTCACCGGAAGGTGCAAGAGCACCAGCGTCGTCAACACTCACGATGCATACTTTCTGTGGAGTATGGCACATGGCCATGTTTTCGACCTGGCTTACTTCATCGCTCTTGCCATCCAACATCAGACAGAGAGGCATAAAAAGGGGGTGATCAGCATAGGCCTGTACGTGACTCACCTAGCCTGCTACTTCGGGCTGTTCAATACCGTGGCCCAGACTTCCTCCTACACCCTTGTTGGTCAGATGTCCCCGCAGGGCATCCAAACCATGCTGCACATGAGGATGATCCAATGACGATAAGGGACCGATCCTCCACAGTACAGAGTACTTCGAGACGTAGAGCAAGAGGATCTCGAGGACATTACTGATGATGTCCTACCTCCAGAGGAGGAGAGCCCAGCTGAACCACCACCCCAGCACCGACCAGTTCATGCGGCAGCTTTTCACGCTAACTTATCTGAGCGCTTCACACAATTCGAGCAACAATGTTTTCAAAGATTTGATCACATTGATGCCACTTTAGCGCAGATTTGTCAGCACCTCCATATCGCACCACATTCACCACCGCATGACCCATCTGAGGATTAGAGACCTCTATTCCTCTTAACTTTATTTTTATCTTAATTTATTTTTTTCACTGATATCTATTTTTACATTCTCTTTTCTTCTCTTTTATTTTCCTTTTTACTTTTACTTTTATTTTTAGTTCACCTCATCTTTTTCATTATTTGAATTCTAGTATTGTTAAAACTTAATTTATTTTCTTTCTTTATTTTTAAGTATTTCATAACGGCCAGCCCTTAACAAACATATTCTATTAATCCAAATTCCCCACGACTGATAAATACTTTCACAGTTTCAAAGGAGCTCTACAGCTCATATCCATATGGAAATGGGATAGCCCTGCTACAACTGCCGGCTCTTCTAATTCCAATCTCCGTCTCACAAATTCATCCAAAATTCAAGGAGTTTCATGTCTTCCCCTATCTTATGATCTTGTGTTTCTATTGCTACTAATGTTATCTTTGTATATTGAGGGTAATGTACATCTTAAGTGTGGGGGGGAACTTACTTTCAGTCATTACATTTTCTTTGAAATCCCTGAACATTTAAAATTCTCACTTTCACTCTTTGCATTATCTTCAATCTCCTATTAGGAATTTATTCTGATTGATTTATGATTTTTATTGATATGTTGAGAATTAAGACATAGGCACTTGTACTTTGATTATTCAAACTTTAAAATACTAGGGAATCAAGCATGATAAGTTGAAATTTTTAAGAATCTAAATTTTTTTCATAAGTTATTTCCCCTAATTTTAAGTATTATCTTGAGATTTGAAATTCGCAGGATTGACATCAAAAGCCATAATTCTGGTGAGATTTTAAGCCTTTTGAGCATACATTCTTTCGTGCTCACCTTTATTGCTGCTTTGAGTGAGTCAATACTAATTTGTTATTCTAGAACTTGCTTTGATTATACATTTCGAGACCACACCATTGATTTGATATACCGGAATAATAAAGGCACTTAGGATTTAACCTACTTACTCCATGAAAGCCTACCTCCATAAATTAACCCCTAGTGAACCCCATTGAGCCTAACAACCTATTCTTTGACTTACTCCATAAAAATGTAACACCCTACACCCCCGTCCGTCGCCGGAATAGGGTATTAAGGCATTACATAACTAGATACTTCCTACCGAGGTTCATAGATACAAAGCTAGACGTAAATTCATTGAGTTCTATACTTGAATACAACACTTATAGGTCGGTTCGGTCAAACATCCTATCTCATTTAAAATCATTCTATAAGCGTGCTAGCAAATCTCTACCTTGTGGCTACTAACGATTTAGCTAAATCGAACAATTTAATATCCAAACATCATGTTAGAAAAGTCATTGCATATTGGGTACTAACTAAATTTCATGCCTCAACATCGAATCGTATGAGAATCATTTCAACACATATAATCAAACTCGAATGACTAAGCAAGCCATTTTCGCATGGCTAGAAATATTACAACTCAAAATGTGGTTTAAAACGACAAAAGGAGATTAGCCTATACATGCCATTGACCCAAAAATAACCATCAAAATGTACCAAAATAACAGCGATAGTGTAGGTGATTAAGGCTTCAATCCCCGAGTCCGTAGCTTCCAAAATGATATCTATAAAACAGAGGAAACAAGGGAAACGGAATAAGCATTTCAATGCTTAGTAAGTTTTAAGCAATGACATTAAATAGATTATCAAATTATAGTATAATTAATCATATCTTTGTTTCCCTCCCCTTTTCGGGTATGTTACCCTTTTTCCAAACATAGACATTTACATCACATACGAGAATGGATAGCTTCCACTCATAGTAAGTTCACATAACATATACATGTCACAAAAGTCACATAACATTTCACATAGGCCAATTGCACTTTGATCATATTAATAATCTCATTTCAAGTACACGTATGAAATCACATAATGACTTTAGTATTCGGTCCAAAATCCATCTTGTATATAAGCCAAGGGTACATACCTGTATAGTTTAACACTTTCAGCGCAATTCATTAGCGTTCGTTACCTTGAAGACCAGTAGTCTTAGGCTTTTCTCGTATCATCATCGAGATCTCTATCTCGGGTAATTTCTATACATAGCCATCGGGTCTTTTCCCCGGATATAATCTCCGCATATAGCCTTCGGGTCTTAACCCGGACATCATCTCTGCATATAGCCTTCGGGTCTTAACCCGGACATAGTCTCCACATATAGTCAGCGGGAATTAACCCCGGATTCACATTACAAATTCTCATACACATATATATTCACATGTAGCCAAGTTTCACATAGCAAGATTTCATTTGCAATTCAATCAATTCATGTGCATACCAACATATAACATGCTTCTCGACTTTATATCATAATTATACACATAATTCAAACTTATACACATATATTCTTCTTTTCTAAACTATCGGCCCAATGATCAAACATACATAGGCAAAAGCATTTCAAAGCTCAATTTCAGCCCTTTTCTCTATAAGCCATTCGGCCATATAACAAACAAGAATAAGGCTTCTTTCTCAATGGAACATCGTTCAAATATCAGCATGTATATCATGGCATTTTAACTTAAATACCAAATTCGATTACTCAAAACTTACCTTGAACTTTCACGAGAAATTACGAGTTGGCTATTCGACCACTTTAGCCTTCCCTTTATCCGAGCTCGTCCCTCTATGCTCTTGAGCTAAATAAAACATTTAATTCTATTAATCCTTATTCAAGCATCTCAATGAATCATTTTCACTCATAGACAATTCATACATGCATATTCTTCTCATTGCAAACACTCATGCACATTGGAGCATTTCACATACATATCATAAATCACAGCAAGCTGATTTTCTGAGCAGCATTCAATAATTTACTCATAACTGGAGCTATGAAACTCCAAATGAAGTGCCGTTAATTTTATATGAAAATAGACTCATTTATCTTCCATCCATAAAATTTTCATAATTTTTGGTTTGGCCAATCAATACCAGAATTTTCTCAAAGTTTCCCTATTTCACTGTTTGAGTAAACTGACCACTCTATACTACGAACCAAATTTCTCCTTGTACAGAATTCCAAATATGGCCTCACCTATTCCATTCGAAACTAGACTCATTAAGGAGTCTAAGCATATAAATTTTATCTCATAACAATTTTTATACAATTTATAGTGATTTTCCAAAAACAGAGCAGGGGACTTCAAAGTCAATCCGACACTGTCTCACTCCATTCCAAAAATCTTTTTATCGGGAATTCCTTTGCTTGCAAGGTTTATTTTATAAGAGACTAGACTCATTAAGCTTCAATTACACAATTTATTCAGCCTCTAATTCAACTCATACAATTTATGGTGATTTTTCCAAAACACGTTACTGCTGCTGTACCAAGCAGAATTTATACTAAATTCACTCTTTAGTGATCTTACCCACATAATTAAAACATAACATTACAAGGCATCATTTAAAGAAGTCATTGATTTTAACACAATGTACATATTTCATATTCATTTTAATCATTATACCACTCTTAAGACACCAATTATCAACACAAACATCAAAGATTTTATGCACATGGCCGAATAGGTCATTTCTTTAACCAAGAAGCTCCCACAAGCATAAATTGGTCAATTGGTTTAATTACCAATTCTAATGCATACTCACTAAGGCCATTCGGCCATATGTCCAGCATGGACTTTATTCAAATCCATTTCATACATAACACCTCCATATAACTTACCCTCTAAGCTCAAATTCGGCTAATACACATACATAGAATGTTACTTTTAAGCAAAAATTTCTAAATCATACATTAATCTTGCATTTCACATAGTAGCAAATCGTCAACAATTTCATTTAACCACAACCATCCTAGTTTAACAATCTCAACTCATCTATCATCAATCTTAATACCAAAACATCAAAATACCTATCAAGAAACACAACTCCCTACCTTGGCCGAATGCCAACACCATCATAAGTTCAAAGAAATTTTCTCATGAATTAGGCTAAAAGCTTATCAATTCATCCTTAGTTTCTCTTATTACCAAATTCATCAAATTCAACAAGAATTTCATCACTATTATGGCCGAATAAGCATTTTCCAACCCAACCTAAAAATTCATGCATATACTCAACATGTACAAACGTATTGTTGCTCAATTCATCATCTAATAATCATGTAACTCAATTAAAACCACCAATTTTTAGTTCTTAAATACTAGCATCCAACTATCCACAAATTAGCAACTCATGAACATGACCGAATGCTCCCTTCTCAACCAAAACAAGATTTTCAACGTGGGCTAAGTTAGAATTCAAGTATTTTACTAAATTTTTTTACAAGAATTTGAAGAAATCACATGAAACATACCTTAAATTGGATGCTAGAGTAACCGAAAATCCTCTCCCCTTTTTCTTTTGGTGGAATCGGCAATGAAGAACAAAGGTAAGTGACTTTGTTCTTTTCACCATTCTTTATTATTATTTTATCAACTTTTATTCTTTTATTTCATGAAACTAATTTTATTTAATGTAAACAAATTTATTATTATCATTATTTACTAACATACAAAGCACAAAATGCCAAACAAAATCATCATTACCTTCCACTCACATAAAAAAGGTAAATTTGACATGCAACTCCCTCAATTTGCATGCATGCATTAACTAGTCATCACACATTTGTCTAGCATATTATCAAAGTTCACTACTAAGTCCCTTTTTGTAAAATTCAAATTTATAACTCTAAATTGACACACCAAACATGTCACACACGAATTAACACATATTTTAGGCATCTAAATAAATATTAAATTTATTTTATGCCTCGGTTTTGTGGTCCCGAAACCACATTCCGACTAGGGTCGTTTTAAGGCTGTCACATAAAGACACTCAAAGTAAGTTAATTAGCTTAGTAAGTCTTAAGTAATTTAAACAGCTTAACTTAATTAAACACATTAATCATGTATTCAAAATCTAAGTATAATAACATTTGGCCGAATAAGCCTAACCACAGTTGTACACATATATATTGACATCTCATTTACTTAAGATTTGGAATCATACAATCGCATCATCATATACCACAAGTTCATTCATTAATTCAACTCAATAGAGTTAATTTAAGGTACCATATCATCATTTAATATGAATGACTGAAATCACATATGCATAAAACTTATGCCTTCGAGTATATAATTTCACAAGGGCTGAATATACACAATCTTTTATATGTACTAATAATAGGTCATTCGATTACTTTCAAATTTATTTAAACATGAACACTTCAAGATCTCAATGTCAACAATTATTCACTCAAATTGAGCTGTAATATAATACCATTTTCACCTTTAAAACATACCTTCTCATTTTGTAACCACATACATAATTGATATACTTCTATGAATAGTTTCTCATGAACCATATGTTCACAAATGAACAAAATCAAAATTCAATTTGAATCATTCTCACATCAATAGGTAAGTATCACATACCTGAGTCACTTAATGTGTAACACGAGTTCAATTTGTCATCTTATCACAAGATCTCGTAGCCATATACTTTTATTAAATTCACTGGCACTTGGCCTGCTAGGTATAAAACCCGAGTTTCATCACTGGCTCAAAGCCTGCTAGACTTTTTAAGTCTGAATTTACTACACCGGCATTACGCTTGCTAGGCTCAAGGCCCGATATCATTTCACCTACTTTATGCCTGCTAGGCTCAAGGCCCGATATCACATTTTGATAACTTATTCACACTTTCTTTCATATTTTCGTAACCTATGCTTTCATTTACGTAAAGCCGAGATATATATCTCTTATACAAAGGCTTCTATATTTCAAATAGACTCATAGGTATAATTTACACATCACAACACATAATCTATCCAGGTTGACATCGACACACTAGCCATGTTCGGCCTATGGCATAAATTCAATATAATTTCGATACAATGAATGCATAGAATCAAACCTTCATTTGTTATATACATAATCTTAAGTATACAAAGAAATCAAGCTCAATTACTTAAGAACTTACCTCGGATATTTTCGAACAGTTATGGTTCGGCTATTCAACTACTTTAGCTTTCCCTTTATCCAAGTTTGGCTCTTTATGCTCTTGAGCTAAATTAAACAAAATTCAATTTATCACTAATCCATGAACCATGCATCTAATTCGGTTATACTATATTTCGTTCACATCAATAAACTCAACTATTACTTAACCATACATTCGGCAATCACATATAAATATATCAAGTACTTATAAGTCACATTTAAACACTTCATTACACATTAAATTATTCATTTCTTTCTTTTATAAAACACGAGCATAGCCCATTCATTCATGGACACATTTCGGCACAATATAACCTTATAACTAAATCATGTATTCAACCATTAATTTAACTCACTAGTTTACATTTGGCAAACTCATTATACATCAAAAATATCACATCTTACCTTAAGTCATATTCGGCATTCACCTTACAAACATCGGTTTATCCATTTCTCTATTTGACTAAAATCACAATCACTCCAATTTAACAATTACTCAAACACTTATTCAAATCCTCATCCAATTTCATATTTGTCAAACACTCATGTAAATGCTAACAATTACACCTTCATTTCTTATAGTTGGCATATTTTTCTCAAATACTACACTAGTTAATTTTCTTCATGTATCCCAAAGCCATACACATATCAATTTAGCAAGCTTCATACTCATCCAATGACCATTTAAGAATCAAAGTATCAAATATTCAAAATTTAGCACATCATGAGTATGGCCAAATTTACTTCTTTTACCAAAATACTTATTATTTCACTATTAAACACATTCGGTCATTGATGATGTAATTTAACACTTACATTACTTCTATTAGCTAGCATGAGTTTTCACCATTTAACCTCTATAGCTGATTAACCATTATCAAATAAAACTACTACTCAAATCCTTAGGTAGGATGTCATTCGGCATTCATACAACAAAAATTAACATTCCAGCTAATTATAACAAGATTTAGCTAGTTTATACACAATTACTAAGCTTCAAACTCAATTTATAACTATGCATCCCTTAAAGTATTCAACACCAATCATTCATACATAGAAGCTAAGACCGAATACCATTTTAGCATTTTAAGTACTCAAATATTTAATCCAATCATTATTTAAGGTCATAATCGACAAACATACATATATATACCAATAATTTGGTATTCGGTTCTTGTATTTAGCAAGAGCTTCTCAAATTATCACTCAAATAAATTTCCATGCATCAACCAAGTCATACATATCAATTTAACAAGCTCAAAGCTCATCTTTCTACTATTTCCATTTTCACACATCAAAGCATCAACAATTTAACACTTAAAAACCATGGCCGATTGCATCATTTACTTCAAGCTCAAAAATTACCACATGGGCTATATCAAAGACTTAATAACCAACTCAAACTCACAAAATTGGAAAGAAATAACATAAATTCATACCTTAATTAGACATTAGAGTAGCCAAATGCCTTGGCTTTTCTTCCTTATTTTTGTCCTTTTAGTTTCGGCAAAAATGGGGAAAGGAATGGACAAAAACTTTGTTTTTATCACCCACTTTCTTTTATTAATTTTATGTATTTCATATTATAAAACAATTTGAATTTTATAACATTATTATATATATAAAAGACATATATTATCCATCATTAAACATCATTGCCGTCCACTATGCCAAAGATGGGCTATTTGACATCAAGCCCCCCATAATGTTAACCACATACTATTCGGCCATTACCATTTTACCTATCACAATTTCAAGGTTTCTCAAACAAGTCCTCTTTCATAATTCAACATCCAAATGACAGAATCAAAGCACAAAACTTTTACATATGTAATTTCACATATAATAAACATAGAAAATAACATTTTAAAATTTTTTGACTCAGTTTATTGGTTTCGAAACCACTTTTCCGATTAGGGTCAAATTAGGGCTGTCACAACTCTCCCCCCTTTAGGGATTTTCGTCCCCGAAAGTCTTACCGGCAAATAGGTTAGGATAACATTCTTTCATTTGAGTCTTTAAGCTCCCAAGTTGCTTCCTCAACCCCATGTTTGAGCCACAATACTTTTACTAACGATATTTTCTTATTCTACAATTCTTTCACCTCGTGAGCTAGAATGCGAACCGGTTCTTCCTCTTAACTCAAATCAGACTGAATCTCAATCTCTGATGGGTTTATCATATGCGAGTGATTGGATCTAACTCGTTCTAAAATTTCATACGGTCCGATAAATCTCAGACTCAATTTGCCTTTACGGTCGAATCGGAGCACCTTTTTCCACGGTGAAACTTTCAAAAACACTTTATTTCCGACTTGATACTCCATGTCTTTCCGTTTCAAGTCTGCATACGATTTCTGGCAGTCTGATGCTGCTTTTAGACTATCATGGGTCACTTTTACTTTCTGTTCGGCCTCTTTAATCAAATTGACTCCGAAAATCTTATTCTCACTGAGCTCGGTCTAAAATAACGGTGTACGACATTTGCGACCGTATAAAGCCTCATAAGGTACCATATTGTATGCGAATTCAACCAAAGGCAAATATCGTTCCCACGAGCCACAAAACTCAAGGATGCAACATGTCAACATATCCTCGAGTATCTGAATAATTCGCTCGGATTGACCATCGGTCTGAGGATGAAAAGCGGTGCTAAAATACATCTTGGTACCCAAAGCTTTTTGTAATTTCTTCCAAAACCGCAATGTAAATCTTGGATCTCTATCAGACACGATAGAAGTAGGCACCCCGTGTAATTTTACAATCTAAGAAACATACAATTCGGTTAACTTATCAAGTGAATAATCCGTACGAACAGGGATAAAATGAGCCGACTTTGTCAATCTATCAACAACAACCCAGATTGTATCTTTCTTGCTCGGCGTCAACGGTAAACCCGATACAAAATCCATTGTAACAGGATCCCATTTCCACTCAGGTATCATAATCGGTTGAAGTAATCCCGAAGGCACTTCATGTTCTGCTTTCACTTGTTGACATATCAAACATTTCGAAACAATGTCAAAAATGTCTCGTTTCATACCAGGCCACCAATATAGACATTTCAGATCATTGTACATTTTCATGCTACCCGGATGAACTGACATTCGACTATTATGAGCTTCATTCAAAATCATCGAAATAATCTTTGTATTTCTCGGAACACACAACTGATTTCTGAACCTCAAACAATCATTGTCGTCAATTCGAAACTCTAAATCCACATTCGAATCACACTGAGCCCGTTTAGCAACCAAATTATCATCGATTTTCTGAGCCTCACTGATTTGCCGTATTAACACTGGTTTTGCTTTTAATCCTGCTACTAACACATCATCAGCGGATATCAAAAATGTACATTCATTGCTCAAAGAGCAAATAGGGATTTTTGACTTAGGGTATCAACAACCATGTTAGCTTTTCCCAGGTGATAATCGATGACAAGCTTGTAATCTTTCAATAATTCTAGCCATCGTCATTGTTTCAAATTTAAGTCTTTCTGAGCCATTAAATATTTGAGGCTTTTATGATCAGAATATACATGGCATTTCTCTCCGAACAAGTAATGACGCCAAATTTTTAAAGCGAAAACGATGGCAGCTAACTCGAGATCATGTCTTGGATAGTTTTTCTCGTGAGGCTTTAACTGTCTCGAGGCATAAGCAATAACTTTACCTTCTTGCATCAAAACATAGCCCAAACCATTCAAAGAGGCATCACTATAGATCACAAATTCTTTACCGGATTCTGGCTGAACTAACACTGGAGCTTCAGTCAAAAGCGCTTTGAACTGATCGAAACTTTTCTGACAGTTTTCTAACCATTTGAATTTTACATCTTTCTAAAACAACTCTGTCAACGGTGTTGCTATCATCGAGAAGCCTTTCACGAACCATCTATAATACCCGGTGAGTCCCAAAAAGCTTCAAATTTTCAAAACATTCCTCGGAGCCTTCCAATCAAGTATATCTAAAATTTTGCTCGAATCAAACCAGATACCCGATACGGATAGAACATGTCCCAAAAAGCTAACCTCACGTAGCCAGAACCCGCATTTACTGAACTTGGCATATAGCTATTTGTCTCGTAAAATTTGCAACAACAATCTCAAGTGTTCGACTTGCTCGGTTTCATCATGCGAATAGATCAAAATATCATCTATGAACACGACTACGAACCGATCTAAATACTGTCAAAAAATTCGGTTCATTAAATCTATAAAAATTGCAGGGACATTAGAGAGCCCAAACGACATCACTAAGAACTCGTAGTGTCCGTACCTCATTTTGAAAGCAGTTTTAGGCACATCGGAGTCTCTAACTCACAACTGATAATAGCCGGATCTCAAATCTATCTTCGAAAATACAGAAGCTCCCTTTAGCTGGTCAAACAAATCATCAATTCTTGGCAATTGATATTTATTCTTTATCGTGACTTTATTAAGCTGAAGATAATCGATGCACATTCATAGAGTTCCGTCTTTCTTTTTCACAAACAGCACTGGTGCACCCCAGGGAGAAAAACTCGATCGAGTGAAACCTCTATCTGTCAATTCTTGCAACTGAGATTTCAATTCTTTTAATTCAATTGGTGCCATACGATACGGAGCTATCGATATCGGAGTCGTTCTTGATACTAGCTCTATGCCGAACTCAACTTCTCGAACAGGTGGCAACCCAGGTAATTCCTTAGGGAACACACCCGGATACTCACATACTACAGGTACGGTTTCAAGTTTCCTTTCTGATACTTTACTATCTAGAACATACGCCAAATAAGCTTCACATCCCTTTCTCAATACTTCTGAGCCATCATCAAAGATATCACTGCCGGTAACCTGTTCAAATCAGTGGACTCAACCCGAATTATTTCACCACTCGAACATCACAAGTCAATCATTTTTCTTTTACAATTCACCACAGCATCGTGCACGGTTAACCAATCCATACTGAGGATAATATTGAACTCGTCAAATGGTAATAGCATCAAATCGGTCGCTCGGAAACAAGAATTTCAAATCATTAGGGGATAGTTCTTGCACACTTTATCAACTAACACACACCGGCCCAAAGGGTTTGACACTCGAATCACAAATTCAGTAGACTCAACAGGTAGAGTCTTACTGGATGCCAGAGTTTCAGACGCATAGGTATGAGTTGACCCGGGATCTATCATAGCAATAACATCAGTATCGAAAAGAGTGAAAATATCGGTAATAACATCTGGAGAAGAAGCCTCCTCACGAGTGCAGATGGCATAAGCTCTGGCAGGTGCACGAGCCTCAGATCAAACAGCAGTGTCTTTAGTCCCTCTCTGACTGCCGCTAGCATTACCCATATGTCTAGGTGGTCTACCTCGTGTTGCGGTGTTACTCAGTCTCTCACTCGAATCAGTATTCCGCTTAGCTAATTTCGGACAGTCTCAGATAAAATGGTCGGCTGACCCACACTTAAAACATGAGTGATCATGCAATCTGTAGCTCCCCGAATGCCATTTACCACAATGCTTGCACTCAACTCTATTCTAACGGTCATTGCCAACTTTAGCAACAGAGGTAGCTCAGGTACTCACAGGGTGTTGATCTCGATCTTGTCTAGAAAATCCCGAAGTAGTCTTGGATCAGCCCGACTCATCTAGAAAATTCTTCGAGGACTGCAATTTTCCCCGAAGATCTTTTACGAAACTCTCTAGCTCCAGCTTTAGCCTTTCTTTTCTCAATTTCGAGCTCTTCGGCTTTATAAGCTCGCTCAATAAGTACTACGAACTCTTTAATTTCTAGAATGCCTACTAGCAATTTAATGTCTTCATTCAATCCATCATCGAAGCGTTTACACATGATAGCTTTGGAAGAGATACACTCACGGGCATATCTACTGAGTCTCACAAATTCCCGTTCATATTCAGTAACAATCATTCAACCTTGCTTAAGCTCAAGAAACTCTTTACGCTTTTGGTCGATGAATCTTTGGCTGATATACTTTTTACGAAACTCCGTAAAAAAGAAATCGCAAGTAACCCGCTCTATCGGAATGACCAAGACTAAAGTATTCCACCAGTGATAGGCGACATCACGTAGCAAACACACGGTACTTTTCAAACTTTCATCGGGTGTACACGATAATTCATCGAAGACACGTATAGTATTGTCAAGCCAGAATTCCGCTCTCTCCACATCATCGCTAACAGTGGCTCTGAACTCTTCAGCCCCATATTTTCTAATTTTATCAACCGGAGGCTTACTTGATCTCAACGGATCGGTCACAGGAGGCACTACAGGTGCCGAAAGCGGAGTATTCAGGGGTGGGCGTTGTGGAACAGCCGGATTAGTTCAGATAAATTGAGTGAACCAATCACTCATCATAGTATAGAAGGCTTGTCTCGCCTACTCATCTCGGTTACTCGCATTTAGCTGAGAGTCGTTCAACGCTGTCCCTTGGATGGGAGCAGGCGCTACACTCTAAACATCATCGGCTACGGCTCGATCAGGATCAGGATCCATTTACTATACGAAAAACACACTTCAATTGTCAAAAGTCACCTCACTATCGTATTAACACAAAATGGCATGTATAGCTATACTCACACACGCTACGTTAGTCCTAGAATTGACTAAATCATAGCACTGATACCAATAAAATGTAACACCCTATAACCCTCATCTGTTACCGGAATAGGTCATTAGGCATTATCCAGCTAACATAACCCAATGACAATCACAGAATAACATAGGAATCATTTTCATGTGACCGAACGTAAACAAAGAAATAATGCAATTCTTGACTTTAATTCAGTATAACTTATGCATTTAAGCAATGACATAAGCATTATCCAATCAAGCTTTCCTTTTAGTTTATACACAATAGTGACTTACAAAATCATACAATAAGTACATGATAAAAGAACCATTTGTCATCATTGATAATTCAATAAATATAACAACCACCGAATATGCACATATATATATGTCATCTGACCAAATCATTTCACAAACACTGATTCAATTATGAGACTTTACTAATCAAAAAGAACAAGCCACCTTCACATGGCTTTAATATTTACATAGCTAAAATATAACTTGTTTCAAACGGAGAGTTAAGCCTATACATGCCATCTATCAAAATATAAACTCTCAAAAGTACCAAACAGTGACGATAGTGTGGATGACTTGAGCTTGAATCCCCGAGCCTGTAGCTTTAAAACGAGATCTATAAAACAGAGTAACAAAGACACTCGAAGTAAGCTAATTAGCTTAGTAAGTCTTAAGTAATTTAAACAACTTAACTTAATTAAACACATTAATCATGTATTCAAAATCTAAGTATAATAACATTTGGCCGAATAAGCCTAACCACAGTTGTACACATATATATTGACATCTCATTTACTTAAGATTTGGAATCATACAATCGCATCATCATATACCACAAGTTCATTCATTAATTCAACTCAATAGAGTTAATTTAAGGTACCATATCATCATTTAATATGAATGACTGAAATCACATATGCATAAAACTTATGCCTTCGAGTATATAATTTCACAAGGGCTGAATATACACAATCTTTTATGTGTACTAATAGTAGGTCATTCGATTACTTTCAAATTTATTTAAACATGAACACTTCAAGATCTCAATGTCAACAATTATTCACTCAAATTGAGCTGTAATATAATACCATTTTCACCTTTAAAACATACCTTCTCATTTTGTAACCACATACATAATTGATATACTTCTATGAATAGTTTCTCATGAACCATATGTTCACAAATGAACAAAATCAAAATTCAATTTGAATCATTCTCACATCAATAGGTAAGTATCACATACCTGAGTCACTTAATGTGTAACACGAGTTCAATTTGTCATCTTATCACAAGATTTCGTAGCCATATACTTTTATTAAATTCACCGGCACTTGGCCTGCTAGGTGTAAAACCTGAGTTTCATAACTGGCTCAAAGCCTGCTAGACTTTCTAAGTCTAAATTTACTACACCGGCATTACGCCTGCTAGGCTCAAGGCCCGAATCATTTCACCGGCTTTATGCCTGCTAGGCTCAAGGCCCGATATCACATTTCGATAACTTATTCACATTTTTTTCATATTTTTGTAACCTATGCTTTCATTTACGTAAAGCTGAGACACATATCTATTATACAAAGGCTTCCATATTTCAAATAGACACATATGTATAATTTACACATCACAACACATAATCTATCAAGGTTGACATTGACACACTAGCCATGTTCGGTCTATGTCATAAATTCAATATAATTTCGATACAATGGATGCATAGAATCAAACCTTCATTTGTTATATACATAATCTTAAGTATACAAAGAAATCAAGCTCAATTATTTAAGAACTTACCTCGGATATTTTCAAACAGTTACAGTTCGGCTATTCAACTACTTTAGCTTTCCCTTTATCCAAGTTTGGCTCTCTATGCTCTTGAGCTAAATTAAACAAAATTCAATTTATCACTAATCCATTAATCATGTATCTAATTCGGTTATACTATATTTCGTTCACGTCAATAAACTCAACTATTACTTAACCATACATTCAGCAATCACATATAAATATATCAAGTACTTATAAGTCACATTTAAACACTTCATTGTATATTAAATTATTCATTTCTTTCTTTTATAAAACACGAGCATAGCCCATTCATTCATGGACACATTTAGGCACAATATAACCTTATAACTAAATCATGTATTCAACCATTAATTTAACTCACTAGTTTACATTTGGCAAACTCATTATACATCAAAAATATCACATCTTACCTTAAGTCATATTTGGCATTCACCTTATAAACATCGGTTTATCCATTTCCCTATTTGACTAAAATCACAATCACTCCAATTTAATAATTATTCAAACACTTATTCAAATCCTCATTCAATTTCATATTTGGCAAACACTCATGTAAATGCTAACAATTACACCTTCATTTCTTATAGTTGGCATATTTTTCTCAAATACTGCACCAGTTAATTTTCTTCATGTATCCCAAAGCCATACACATATCAATTTAGCAAGCTTCATACTCATCCAATGACCATTTAAGAATCAAAGTATCAAATATTCAAAATTTAACACACCATGAGTATGGCCGAATTTACTTCTTTTACCAAAATACTTATTATTTCACTATTAAACACATTCGGTCATTGATGATGTAATTTAACACTTACATTACTTCTATTAGCTAGCATGTGTTTTCACCATTTAACCTCTATAGCTGATTAACCATTATCAAATAAAACTACTACTCAAATCCTTAGGTAGGATGTCATTCGGCATTCATACAATAAAAATTAACACTCAAGCCAATTATAACAAGATTTAGCTAGTTTATACACAATTACTAAGCTTCAAACTCAATTTATAACTATGCATCCTTTAAAGTATTTAATACCAATCATTCATACGTACAAGCTAAGACCGAATACCATTTTAGCATTTTAAGTACTCAAGCATTTAATCCAATCATTATTTAAGTTCATAATCGGTAAACATACATATATATACCAACAATTTGGTATTCGGTTCTTGTATTTAGCAAGAGCTTCTCAAATTATCACTCAAATAAATTTCCAGCCATCAACCAAGTCATACATATCAATTTAACCAGCTCAAAGCTCATCTTTCTACTATTTCCATTTTCACGCATCAAAGCATCAACAATTTAACACTTAAAAACCATGGCCGGTTGCATCATTTACTTCAAGCTCAAAAATTATCACATGGGCTATATCAAAGACTTAATAACCAACTCAAACTCACAAAATTGGAAAGAAATAGCATAAATTCATACCTTAATTAGACATTAGAGTAGCCGAATGCCTTGGCTTCTCTTCCTTATTTTTGTTCTTTTAGTTTCGGCAAAAATGGGGAAAGGAATGGACAAAAACTTTGTTTTTATCACCCACTTTCTTTTATTAATTTTATGTATTTCATATTATAAAACAATTTGAATTTTATAACATTATTATATATATAAAAGACATATATTACCCATCATTTAACATCATTGCCGCCCACTACGCCAAAGAAGGGCTATTTGACATGCAAGCCCTCCATAATGTTAACCACATACTATTCGGCCACTACCATTTTACCTATCACATTTTCAAGGTTTCTCAAACAAGTCCTCTTTCATAATTCAACATCCAAATGACAGAATCAAAGCACGAAACTTTCACATATGTAATTTCACATATAATAAGCATAGAAAATAACATTTTCAAAATTTTCTGACTCGGTTTAGTGGATCCAAAACCACTTTTTTTATTAGGGTCAAATTAGGGCTATCACAATAATCCTAGGTATTAATTCAAGTATTGATGTGCTTATTTAGAGGAGCAAAAGTCTCTATTTAAGAGTAGATCTAGCATAATTAAGCGGAGCTACATGCAACCCTAGACATAGGGTGACGTAAATATGCCAGATTAGGGTCAAACATAATAAGGGGATCTATAGATCGCGTTAATGCAAGACTAGGGGTTTTAACTAGAAAGAGATTTCAGTTAATCAACCTAGGATTAGTTGTTCTTATCCTCAACGGAGGTATTAACATAAGTTAGGGATCTCTACCGATGAAGTCAAGTGAATAAATTGTCTAGCTCAAGAATTGATAACAAGTGAAGTCTAGGTGGATTCTCCCTTGAGTATTGCCCAAGTCAATCAGTTTTTCCTAAAGAGTTTTTCCCCAATTTACTTTTTGTGCATTCATAGTTTAGTTTTAGAATTAGTTTAGTTTCATAAAAAACCCCTTTTATTTCTAGGTTAAATAATAGAAAGGAAGTTAGCACTAGTACTTTTGGTTCCCTTAGGTACGATATCTCGGTCTTGCCACTAAGCTATACTACTGTTCGATAGGTGCGCTTGCCTTAAAGTCGTGATAATAGTTAGTTTTTGGTGCGATCATTATTATAAATTTTATTACTTCATATCACGCATATAAATTCTTGAATTGATATTTTTGGGATATTAATTTAAGTCGAATATACTTAGTCAGAGGAGAAAAAGTCCCTATTTAAGAGTAGATCTAACACAATTAAGCAGAGTTGATCGCAATCCTAGACATAGGACGGCGACAATTTGCCAGATTAGAGTCAAATCTAATATGGG
This sequence comes from Gossypium stocksii, assembly GCA_020496765.1. Classification (NCBI taxonomy): domain Eukaryota; kingdom Viridiplantae; phylum Streptophyta; class Magnoliopsida; order Malvales; family Malvaceae; genus Gossypium; species Gossypium stocksii. The sequence goes on from CM035624.1 coordinate 32,907,094, forward strand.
GATCTATAGATCGAGTTAATGCAAGACTAGGGGTTTTAATTAGGAAGAGATTTCAATTAATCAACCTAGGATTAGTTGTTCTTACTCTCGACAAAGATATTAACATAATTTAGGGATATCTACGAATCAAGTCGAATGAAGAAATCGTCTAGTTTAGAGTTAGATAACAAGTAAAGTCTAGGTGGATTCTTCCTTAGGTATTGTCTTTATCATTCAGTTTTCCCAAAGCAATTTGCAATTTACTTTTTGTCGCATCCTTAGTTTAGTTTAGAGTTAATTGGTTTACAACCAAACCCCCTCTTTATTTTTAGGCTAGATAATAGGAAGAAAGTCATTACTAGTACTTTTAGTTCCTTGGATTCGATATTCTGGCCTTGCCACTAACTATACTATTAATCGATAGGTGCACTTGCCTTTTATCATGATAATAGTTTATTTTTAGGTATGATCAATTTATTACTTCATCACAATCACGAGATCACTCGGCTTAGCAAACTCGAGTGCCCCCAGTGTGGTAGGCACCATCCTAGTGAATGTCAGGCACATAAGAGGGTTTGCTTCAAGTGTGGCGCTCAAGACCACTTTATTAAAGAGTGCCTTGAGATGGTTGAGAAAGTTGGAGATCAGAGTGCAAGATAAAGAAATGCTCCCTATAACGCCCTAATTTTCGGGACTTTCAGGATTTTTGTGATTTTTAGTGAATCTTAAAATTCTAATGTCTGAATGTGTAATTTATGTTTTAAGTACATTATTGGGCCTCTAGAAGGCCCAAGTTTAAATTAAAATCTGGTAGATTTGGTAAATTTTTGTTGCTTAAAGGAAACGGATCTGGTAATATGGGCTTTTAAGATTAAGTAGGCAAAATAGATCACAAGAGAGCCCCTAGAAAAGTGGCTAAATGATGCCACTAAGGTGCTAAAAGAATGGAGTGTAGGAGGTAAGGGTGAGCCAAGGTTGGAATCCTATGGAGCACAAGTATGTAGTTTTTTTTATGAGTAGGAAAGGTAAGAGTTGGACTTCAAGTAGAACGCTGGCAGGAAGTGTTTGAAGTGTTCAGGATAGTGGATTTAGGAGTGATAAGGGGAGGGAATTTAGGAGCTGATTGGGGAAAGAAGTGTTGGCTGAATGTTGGGCTCTTGGAGAGTAAGAGTTGGCCGACCAAAGACTTTAGCTAGGCAAACAGCTAAGGGTCCTAGGTGCTTAGAGTTTCAGCATTTTGGGGTAGTGAGTGCCAAATTTCCCTTTGTACTCTTCCTCGGGTTGGTTTGGTCTTCCTTCTACTTAGCTAAAATAGGGTATAGTGCCTTAGGGTTTATTTTTCTTACTCTTTATTTTGCTAGAAGCCGAAAATAGAAGCTTCCATTTCTCCCTGTGCCATTTTCTTTGCCAAAATCGAATACTTACTTCTCCTCTCCTCTATTCTTTTTCTTCTTCTTTTCCTCTTCTTTTTCCATCTGTATCCCTTACTTCTTCACATCTTTCCCTCTCACATTGATGATCACAAAGCCTTCCATTGTCGATTTCCTTTGTCGAAACCTTTGGAACCAAATCCCAAAACTGTGAATACTCCTTGCCGATATCTTCTATAGCTGAATCTATCCTGCTCACGTTTCTCTTAGCTTTCTCTTCTTTCTTTCTTCGTCAAACTCTTTCAAAAACCAAGCTGGCCAAATACCTTTTGTGGCCGAATGCTTCATCTTTTCTTTCAAAAACTGAAACTTTCCTATACTAGGGTATTTCAGAAGCTGAATCTTTGATTATACTCTTCTCTTCTCGTGTTCGTGATTGGAGCTACGGTAGATTGGGATTAGATTGTTATCTAGAACTCTTATTTTGCAGTGTAACACTTTGGGTAAGTATACAAACCTAGTTCTTTCGTTAATCTATGTTTTAAGGTAAAAGCTGAAATCCCTATCAGCTAAGGGTGGCTAACGTTGGACTAAGGGCATGTTGGCCTCTTTCTTTTGGTTTTGTATGTGCTAGAGTAGACAAGGGGACTTTCAGCAAAGAGCTCTGAAGGCTAGCACTGTTGGACATCTAGATCTAATTCATATTTCGGCAATGATAAGAATCATAGGGCCTAAGGTGTTAATGGCCGAATATGATAAGGAGTTTAGTACATGATAGTTATCGACTTGTAGTCTAACATGTGGGTAACCAATTGTAAGATATCGTAGGGGATCTCGTCATTAATTCGTCACTAAACAGGTGTGTAAACGAAACTCTTCTATAGACTAGATCGGAAAAAGTCGAAAAGCCAAAATATCGAAAGGCCGGTATTTTGAGACTTGAGAGCGTGCGAGCGCTCGTAAGATGGTTTGACTGATAAATCTGATAAACTCAATGTTAAGGTGGTAGAGTGCGCAATTTCGTGCACTTTGGTGAATTTGGGCTTAATGGGCCGAAATCGGGTTAAATGGGCCAACGGGGCCAATACTGTAAAAAAAAGCTCGGTAAGTGTTTCTGTTAAAATGTTAATGGATGTAATATGCATGAAAACCCTAAAATAGTAAATTTACTAAAATACCCCTAAGTATGAAAATTACCGTTGTACCCCTAGGTGCAAAATGACCGTTATACCCCTAGGGTTAATTTTTACTGAAATGCATGATATTCTAATTCTGTATGTTGTATGCCATGACATGTATATCGGTTGCATGGAATATGGGTTATATTGATGGAGGAAGCGTTCTGGTGGCTCTGCCATAAATATCTGTTTCTGGTGGCTACGCCACAAACATCTGTTCTGGTGGCTCTGCCACAATATCTGTATCTGGTGACTCTGTCACATTATCTATTCTGGCAGCTCTGCTATAAATTCTGTGGTGTGTAGTGGATGGGTGGGTTGAGTTGTCTCCCCACATAGTGTAAGGCTGGTAAGGGGTGTATACGGTTGGATATGGGTTGGGTTTCTGCATACATAATATATCTGCTTTGTTTCTATCATGTGGCCTATGGGCTTCATTCTGAATTCTGTATCGGGCTAAGACCGAATTAAATCTAACTCTGAGGCTTGATCTGATTGGGACTATGGTTGGGTTATTTTACACACTGGGTTCCCAAACTCACCCTTTATTTTCATCCATGCAGGTAATCCCCAACCATAGAGGACTTGGAGCCAAGAGGGATTCGTAGTGGCCATATATTTTGCAAGTTGGTTTCATCACACATTTTATTTAGTATTTTAATTATTTCATTTTGTTTTTGGGTTTTAAGTTGTAATAAGACCGCTCTTAATATTTTTATGGCTTTATTAACTGCCCCTATTTATACTCGATTTTTAACTGTTAGATTTAGGCCGTTTGGATTTTTGTTCAAAATTAATAAATGATTTTAAACTCAACGAATGTAACAAATGGATAATCTAATGACTTAATATTCGGTGTTTCTTTTAATCAACAATTAACAACTATTTTACAAAATCACCCTGATTATTAAAAACAAAGAACACAATCAACCGTGAGTCAACGTGACACGTCAGACTTGGCCGTAACGTTTAGGCTGGGTTTGAGGTGTTACATTTAGTGGTATCAGAGCCAGGTTGCAACAACTTGGCTGCGGACTGGGTCTAAAAACAAAAGTTTTTGGAATTTTTAGAAGTAAAGTTAAACAAAGATTTTCGAAAATCGCTTTGAGAATTCGTTTGCAAAATTATTTTAAGATTTTCTTTCCACAACAAATGATTTCAAAAAATTAAAGTTTGGTTTTCAAAAATATTGGTTTTTGAAAAGGTGGTACACTGAATCTCTGGCCCAAGTCTGTAAATATCTTTCCGAAATTTTTTGAATGTTTTTGAATTATCTGCTATATGCCTGTACTAAAACCCTATTATGATACTCTAGTCAGGGTGTTACTGAAACTGTAGGAATTCTGATAAGTAGACTGAGATGGTAGCTAGGCTACGATTCCACGAAAAAACAAACTCTGAATTACTGTCTGTTCATAAAACACCCGTAATAAACACTGGAATATTTAACTGATGCATAAAATTCGTAATCAGATAATATGATATGAGTACAAAAGTAGCTCGTGGTAGAGGCCGTGGGCGTGGTCAAGGTAGTGCATAGGCTGGATCTTCATCTTCAGGCATATGTCGGTGGCAAATGCACCGGTACCACCGACAACAGAGGTGGAGTCTCATGATCGAGGTGCCGAGGATGACACTCTATCTCAGGCAATGCTTCGTGTTCTGGAAAGGGTTGCCAGGACAAGTACGGGAAACGAAATTCAAGGATCTATTTCTAAGTGACTCAGGGCTAATGGAGCGGAGATCTTTAGGGGCATATCTGGTGTAGCCCCAAATGTCCCTAAATATTGGTTAAAGGCCACGGAACAAATTATGGATGATTTGGATTGTTCTACAAAGCAGAAGCTGAATGGAGCCATATCCTTGCTTCGGGATAAGGCTTATCAGTGGTGACTCACTGTAAGAGATGGTACCTCAGCTGACAGGGTGACTTCGGAGTTGTTTAAGATAGCTTTCAAGGGAAAGTATGTTGGAGCGAGCTATATGGATGTCCACAGGAAAGAATTTCTAAATCTGGCTCAAGGGAGTAAGACAGTTGCTGAGTATAAGGCCAAGTTCCTGAGGCTGAGTCGATATGCTGTTGGGATAGTCGCTACAGAGTATGAACGTAGTGTGCGCTTTGAGGATGGTCTCAGGGATGAACTTAGGGTGCTGATTGCTCTGCAGAGGGAGCGCGACTTTGCTTCTTTGGTAGAAAAAGCTAAGATAGCCGAGGAAGTGAAACGTATGGAAAGACAGAACCGTGAGAAAGATCGGAATCATTTTTGGAGGGATTCAGGATCTTCGGATGGTACAAATAGGAATGTTAAAAGATCAAGAGTGGAAGAGCCAGTTCGAGCAGTTCTGATGAATGTTGTTAGACCGCAAGTTTAAGGGAGTTGTGGTAAGATACATCTGGGCGAGTGTTGGAGATGTTCTGGTGCTTGTTTTCGATGCGGATCTATAGAGCATAAAGTTAAGGACTGTCCTCAGGAACCAAATCAGGTTCAAGTTACAGATAGAGAGTTGCCCAACCAGTGAGGGGTGGACCACTACCACCGAGAGGACATGGTCAAGGTAGGGGTGAAAATGGTAATGGTCGAGGTCGTGGAGCACCTGGCAAGGGTGTCAGAGGTACGGAGGCTCATCAGCCAGCATTGGTGTATGCAGCTCGTCATCGAGAGGAGGGTGATGCACCTAACGTCATAACTGGTACGTTCTTGATTTCCAGCATGCCGTACACTGCTTTGATAGATATTGGGTCTACCCATTCATATGTTGTATGTGCCATATCTAGGTCACTGGGTGTGTGCTCTAAGGAGACTGTGAGTGGGGTATCTGTACTAAGTCCTTTGGGTCACTCGGTTAGGGTAGACAAACTGTATAGAGACGTGCCCTGAGAAAAGCAAGGTAAGATTTTCTCTGGAGACTTGATGGAGTTACCGTTCAGAGAATTTGATCTCATTTTGGGAATGGATTGGCTTGTTAAGCATAGGGCTACTCTGGATTGTGCTGCCAAGTGAATGGCGTTAAAGACCGCGGAGGATGAGGAGGTTATGGTAATAGGAGAGTGAAGGGATTATCTGTCCAATGTCGTGTTGGCATTGAGAGCCGAGAAGTGGATTCGTAAGGGTTGTGAGGCTTATTTAGCATTTGTAAGTTAGTCAGAGAATGAGGGTCTGACGGTGGATAAGGTTAGGACCGTCAAGGAGTTCCAAGATGTGTTTCCAGAGGAGCTTCTGGGGTCGCCTCCGAACCGAGAAGTCGAGTTTAGAATCGAGTTGTTGCCTAGAACGGCATCGGTGTCCATCACACCATACAGGATGGCATCGAAGGAGTTAGTGGAGCTGAAAGCGCAAATTTAGGAGTTGTTAGATAGAGGTTATTAGGCCGAGTGTGTCTCTGTGGGGAGCACCAGTGTTGTTTGTGAAGAAGAAGGATAGAACGATGCGGATGTGCATCGATTATCGGCAGTTGAACAAACTGATGATTAAAAATAAGTACCCTTTGCCAAGAATTGATGATCTGTTTGACCAGCTTAGGGGAGCTTAGGTATTTTCCAAGATTGACCTTCGATTTGGATATCATCAACTAAGGGTTAAGGAGGTGGATATTCACAAAACAGCGTTCAGAACTTGGTATGGCCACTATGAATTCTTGGTTATTCCATTTGGGCTTACGAACGCACCTGCAGCATTTATGGATCTGATGAATCGAGTATTTCAACCATACTTGGATCGATTCGTAGTCATTTTTATCGAAGATATTCTAGTATATTCTGAAACTGAGGAGAAGCATGATGAACATCTCCGTATTATGCTGCAAGTGCTAAGGGAGAAGGGGCTTTATGCGAAATTCAGTAAGTGTGAATTCTGGTTGAGGGAGGTAACTTTCTTCGGACATGTTGTCTCTGCTGAGGGGATCAAGGTGGACCCTTGAAAGATTGAAGCGATTCTAGAATGGAAGCGACTGAGGTCGGTATCAGAAATATGGAGTTTTCTAGGTTTGGCAGGTTACTATAGAAGGTTTGTGGAAGGATTTTTTGTAATAACAGTACCATTAACGAAGCTGATAAGGAAAGGAGTACCATTTGTTTGGACCGAGAAGCAGTAGGAAGCTTTTAAGAAGTTGAAGAAAGTTCTAACCGAAGCACCTGTATTGATTCATCTGGAGTCTGGAAAGGATTTTACCGTATACAGTGACGCATCACATGTGGGTTTGGGTTGCCTGTTGATGCAAGAGGGAAAAGTGGTTGCTTATGCCCCGCGGCAGCTTAAGCCTCACGAAGTAAACTATCCTACTCATGATCTGGAATTGGTGGCAATAATCTTTGCACTTAAGATTTGGAGACACTACTTGTACAGAGAAAGGTGTATCATATACACGGATCATAAGAGTCTTAAATACTTGCTGACTCAGAAGGAGCTGAACCTTAGGCAACAAAGATGGATAAAGTTGCTTAAAGATAATGACTGTTCGATTAAGTATCACCCAGGCAAAGCTAATGTGGTGGCTGATGCCCTAAGTCTTAGAGCTGTATCTGATTTGAGAGCAATGTTTACTTGTTTGAGTCTGTATGACGATGGTAGTGTAACACCCTGAATTTGGGCCTAGAAGTTTTAGGCCTTGAGCATGGGAGTGGTTGAAAGCAGCTTATAATATTTTGTTGTGCATGTAAATTCCGTTAATGAAGGTTTGTTTCAGTGGTTAAGTGTGCTGAGAAGTGTTGGAGAAGTCCTGGGTTCAAGCCTGGACTCTAGCAAAAATTTTGGTTTAAGGTGAATTAAACCCGAGGTGTAGTAGGTAGGCCTTAAGAATATTGTTGGAGAATTTGTACCACAAAAAGCCTTGTGGTCTAGTGGCAAAGTGGCGCCACATAAGAGGCAGGAAGGTGGCGTCATAGAGTTGGCAAGGAGGTCCAGGGTTCGAAACTCATGGCAATCAAAGAGCTTTTATTTTGCTAACAGAGGGCGGCAAGAGTTGGTGTTGAATTTAAACTCTGATGATGGGGGGATCCCACATCGGGAAGCTAACATAAGAGTGGATGCGAAGCTGGCTTTAAATAGGGAGAACCATGAGGAGAGTAAAAATACCTTTCTTGGCTGATCCATTTCGCTTTATGGCGGGCTCGTTTGGGTTGGGCGTCGACTAAAAGTGCTCGGGGCGCGGATGAACTCCAGTCTCCTATCAAGTGTGTATTTCTAGCTACTCTAGCAGTAGGACGGCTACTCCGAGCCGCGATGGGCCGAAAAGGGCCATGTGGGCCCAATGGGCCTAGAGGCCCAATTTGATAAGTTGCTTGATTGTGTAGTAAATATTGGACTAGATTAGGTGAATCTCATATTTGTGGCTAGATTTGGGCTAAAAGGGCCACACGAGCTTGTGGGCCCATTTGGGCCGAGAATGGGCCGTAGGCCCATTCGCATTGTTATCTCTGTTTAGAATACTTTAGTTTACCAAATTACTGAAATACCCTCGACTTGTAAAATTACCAAAGTACCCCTGATTTACAGAATTTCTGAAATACCCTTGATTTACAAAATTACTGAAATACCCTTGGTTTACAAAATTACTGAATACCCTTGGTTTACAAAATTACAAAATACCCCTAATTTATAAAATTACCAAATTACCCTCGATTTGTAAAATTACAGAAATACCCCTGATTTGTAAAATTACAGAAATACCCCCGATTTGCGAAATTACAAAAATACCCTCGATTTGTAAAAGTACCGTTTTACCCCTAATTTGCAAAATTACCATTTTACCCCTAATTTGTAAAATTATCGTTTTACTCTAATTTGTAAAATCACTGTTTTACCCCTAATTTGTAAAATACTATTTTACCCCTAATTTGTAAAATTATCGTTTTACCTTTAACTTGTAAAATTATCATTTTACTCCTGATTTGTAAAATTACCATTTTACCCTTGATTTGCAAAATTACTGAAATACCCCTGTAGGATAGAATTACCAAAATACCCCTGTAGGGTAGAATTACTGAAATACCCCTGTAAGGTAGAATTACCGAAATACCCCTATAGGGTAGAATTACCGAAATACCCCTATAGGATGGAATTATCGAAATACCCTTGTAGGGTAGAATTACCGAAATACCCCTGTAGGGTAGAATTACTGAGATAGTAAAATTACCATTTTGCACCTAGGGTGTTAAATGACTGTTTTGCCCTTGTAGGTAAGTGACTGACTTGGACTGTGTGTTTGACGAATTTGATTGTGAATATATGTTGGTGATATGAATGACTTGACTGTGATTGTTTGATTCAAATATGGGCATGACATTCTGCATACATAACATGTTGCATGGGTTGGGATTTTGTATGGAGGAAGATTTGATCTGTTAGGATCGCATGGTTGCTTGACGACTGTGGATCCACCGAAGGCTTAAGAGCCGTATATTCTTACTGATTTGATAAGGTCACACGGGTCTCCCGAGACAACTGTTGGCAAATCGATGGCTGAGTGCCGATCATGTTACCGAAGGCTGTGTGCCGTTATTGTGGGCTTCATGCCATTATTATGGGCTTGTGCCATTATCGAAGGCTGTGTGCTGTTATTGTGGGCTTCATATCGATATTGTAGGCTTCGTGCCGTTATTATGGGCTTTGTGCCATTACCGAAGGCTTTGTGCCAATATCACAGGCTTTGTGCCAATTATAGACACATTACTGATGGCTTTGTGCCACGTATTCTATTAAGTGGCTTTGCCACGTTATCTGATTCTGGTGGCTCTACCACGATATTCTGTTATTGGCAGCTTTGCTGCCCATTGGTGTGTGGGCTGGGTGGGTTGAGTTATTCCCCCCATGGTGTGTTGGTTGGTACGGGTGGTGTGATGGCTGGACTGGGTTGGGACTACGTTCACGTTCTAATTCTAATTTTGATTCTGTTAATTGATACTGATTCTGATTCTGATTCTAATTCTGATTCTGATTCTGTTAATTGATACTGATTTTGATTCCGATTCTGATTCTGATACTGATACTGACTCTGATTCTGATTTTGATTTTAATTCTGATTCTCATTTTGATTCTAGTTCTGATAATGTTTTCTGATTCTGTAATGTGCTAAGGCCCATCTGGTGCAGTCTGTTATAGTGGGCTAAGGCCCAATTGATACTAAAACTGTGGTAGGACAAACTTTTTAATTCTTTTACATGACTGACTATTCGTATTTGTAGTAGGGGATTACACACTGAGTTTTTGTAAACTCACCCCGTTTATTAACCTTTCAGGTAATCCCCAGCCTTAAACGGATCGGAGCTGCGAGGGACTCGGAGAAGGCCACACACTGTTTATGCTTTATGTTTTGATTATTTACTCTCAAGTACTTTATTTTGGGTTTGGTTTGTAATAAGGCCTTTTATAATTTCTAGATTTTTATTTTAAGGTTTTTATTTACTTTGAATTATATCTGCTAAAGGTGAATCGCGGTTTTCCAAAATGTTAACTATTTTCGAAAACTATGTCTTCCGCAACTAACTAAATTAAGCTTTCACAACAAAGAAGGTTTTAAAGGTAATAATATTTTTAAAAGGGATTAACATTTACTTGACCACGTTTTGAAAATAAACAAACACAAGTTTTAGTTTGCATCAAGTTTCTTTAAGAAAGGTTTCTTTGAAAACATGGTTTTTGAAAAACACTTCAATGTGGCATGCCAGACTCAGGCCTAACTTCTAGGCTGGGTATGGGGTGTTACAGGTAGTCTGTTGGTAGAATTGCAAGTAAGGCCAACCTGGGTTGATGAGATTAAGGAAAAGCAGTTGAAGGATGAGTTTCTAGTTTCTCGATTCTAGTAGGTTAAAAATGGGAAAGCTTCTAAGTTTGGACTGAATAGTGAGGGAGATCTGTGTTTCCGAGGTAGAGTTTGCATTTCGAAGGACCCCGACTTGAGACAGTCAATTCTGAAAGAGGCTGACGGAGGGTTGTGTGCTATGCATCCTGGAGGGAATAAATTGTATCGCGACTTGCGAGAATTGTATTGGTGGCCTGGACTTAAACGAGAAGTAACTGAGTTTGTGGGAAAATGTCTAACTTGTCAGCAAGTGAAAGCTGAGCATCAACTACCTTCCGGACTATTACAGCCTGTGAGAATACCACTTTGGAAGTGGGAGAGGGTAACCATGGACTTTGTGAGTGGACTACCCTTAACACCAACGAAGAAGGACTCGATTTGGGTAATTGTGGATAGGTTGACCAAATCTGCTCATTTCATACCTGTCCGTATTGATTACTCACTTCAAAAGTTAGCTAAGTTGTATGTGACGGCGGCTCCATGGAGTGCCAGTTTCAATTAATTCTGATCGGGATCCTAGATTCACATCTCGATTCTGGCAAAAGTTGCATGAGGCGTTGGGAACGCGATTGAACTTTAGCACGGCTTTCCATCTTCAGACTGACGGTCAATCGAAAAGGGTTATTCAGATTTTAGAAGACATGTTGGGAGGATGTGTTATTGACTTCCGAGGTAGTAGGGAGGACTACTTACTGTTGGCAGAGTTTGCTTACAACAATAGCTATTAGGCAAGTATTCGAATGGCACCATATGAAGCGCTGTATGGGCGTAGGTGTCGTACACCTAGTTGTTGGACTGAATTAGGAAAACGACAGGTTCTTGGACCTGAGTTGGTAGCTGATACTGAAGATAAGGTCAGGGTAATTAGAGATCAGTTAAAGGAATCATCTGATAGGTAGAAGTCTTATCCGGATTTAAAGCGTAAAGAAATTGAGTACGCGATGGGTGATATGGTCTTCTTTAAGGTTTCACCTTGGAAGAAGATATTAAGATTTGGTAAGAAGGTCAAGTTGAGTCCGCGGTTCATTGGGCCTTATCGGGTTCTTAAGCGAGTAGGTCCAGTGGCAAATCAGTTGGAATTACCTTCGGAGTTAGACAGGATTCACAATGTTTTTCACGTCTCCATGCTAAGGCGATATCGTTCGGACCCTACCCATGTCGTGCCGGTCACAGAGATTGAAGTACAGTCTGATTTGACTTTTGAGGAGGAGCCTGTACAGATACTGGATCGAGATGTTAAGGTTCTAAAAAGGAAGTCGGTTCCATTAGTAAAGGTGCTTTGGCATAATCATAGTAGAGAGAAAGCTACTTGAGAGCCAGAGGAGGCGATGCTTCAGCAATACCCTCATTTGTTTGGATCAGGAAAATTTCGAGGATGAAATTTCTTTGAGGAGGAAAGAGTTGTAACACCCTGATTTTCAAGACTTTTGAGATTTCTGTGATTTTTGGTGAATCTTAAAATTCTGATGTCTGAATGTGTAATTTATGTTTTAAGTACATTAGTGGGCCTCTAGAAGGCCCAAGTTTAAATTAAAATTTGGTAGATTTGGTAAATTTTTGTTGCTTAGAAGAAAGGGATCTGGTAATGTGGGCTTTTATGATTAAGTTGGCAAAACGGATCACAAGAGAGCCCCTGGAAAAGTGGCTAAATGACGCCACTGAGGTGCTAAAAAAGTGGTGTGTGGGAGGTAAGGTTGAGCCAAGGTTCGAATCCCATGGAGCACAAGTATACAGTTTTTTTTATGAGTAGGAAAGGTAAGAGTTAGACTTCAAGTGGAACGCTGGCAGGAAGTGTTTGAAGTGTTCGGGAGAGTGGATTTATGAGTGATAAGGGGAGGGAATTTAGGAGCTGATTGGGGAAAGAAGTGTTGGCCGAATGTTGGACTATTGGAGAGTAAGAGTTGGCCGGCCAAGGGACTTTAGCTAGGCAAACGGCTAAGGGTCCTAGGTGATTAGAGTTTCGGCATTTTGGGGTAGTAAGTGCTGACTTTCCCTTTGTACTCTTCTTCCAGTTGGTTTGGTCTTCCTTCTACTTAGCCAAAATAGGGTATAGTGCCTTAGGGTTTATTCTTCTTACTCTTTCTTTTGCTAGAAGCCGAAAGTACAAGCTTCCATTTCTCCTTGTGCTGTTTTCTTTGCCAAAACCTAATACTTACTTCTCCTCTCCTCTATTCTTTTTCTTCTTCTTTTTTTCTTCTTCTTCCATCCGTATCCTTACTTTTTCACTTCTTTCCCTCTCACTTTGACGATCACAAAGCCTTCCATTGCCGATTTCCTTTGCCAAAACCTTTGGAACCAAATCCCAAAATCATGAATACTCCTTGCCGATTTCTTCTATAGCTGAATCTATCCTGCTCACATTTCTCTTCTCTTTCTCTTCTTTCTTTCTTCGTCAAACTCTCTCAAAAACCAAGGTGGCCGAATACCTTTTGTGGCCGAATGCTTAATCTTTTCTTTCAAAAACTGAAACTTTCCTATACTGGGGTACTTCAGAAGCTGAATCTTTGATTATACTATTTTCTTCTCATGTTCGTGATTGGAGCTACGGTAGATTGGGATTAGGTCGTTATCTAGGACTCTTCTTTTGCTGTGTAATGCTTTGGGTAAGTATACAAACCTCGTTCTTTCATTAATCTATGTTTTAAGGTAAAAGCTAAAATCCCTATCAGCTAAGGGTGGCTAATGTTGGACTAAGGGCATATTGGCCTCTTTCTTTTGGTTTTGTATGCGCTAGTGTGGACAAGGGGACTTTTAGCAAAGAGCTAGCACTGTTGGACATCTAGATCTAATTCATATTTCGGCAAAGGTAAGAATCTTAGGGCCTAAGGTGTTAATGGTCGAATATGGTAAGGAGTTTAATACATGATAGTTATCGACTTGTAGTCTAAGATGTGGGTAACCGATTGTAGGATATCGTAGGGGATCTCGTCGTTAATTCGTCGCTAAACAGGTGTGTAAACGACACTCTTCTATAGACTAGATTGGCAAAAGCTGAAAAGTCAAAATATCGAAAGGCTGGTATTTCGACACTTGCAAGCGTGCAAGCGCTCGCAAGATGGTTTGACTGATAAATCTGGTAAACTCAACGTTAAGGTGGTAGGGTCCGCAATTTCGTGCACTTTGGTCAATTTGGGCTTAATGGGCCAAAATCAGGTTAAAAGGGCCAACGAGGCCAATACGGTAAAAAAATGTTTAGTAAGTGTTTCTGTTAAAGCGTTAGTGGCTGTAATAAGCGTGAAAACCCTAAAATAGTAGATTTACTAAAATACCCCTAAGTATGAAAATTACCGTTATAGCCCTAGGTGCAAAATGATCGTTATACCCCTAGGGTTAATTTTTACTGAAATGCGTGATATTCTGATTCTGTATGTTGTATGCCATGACATGTATATCTGTTGCATGGAATATGGGTTATATTAATGGAGGAAGCGTTCTGGTCGCTCTGCCACAATATCTATATCTGGTGACTCTGTCACATTATCTGTTCTGGCAGCTCTGCTGCAAATTCTGTGTAGCGGATGGGTGGGTTGAGTTGTCTCCCCACATGGTGTAAGGCTGGTATGGGGGTGTATACGGTTGGATATGGGTTAGGTTTCTGCATACATGATATATCTGCTTTGTTTCTGTCATGGGGCCTATGGGCTTCATTCTAAATTTTGTATTGGGCTAAGGCCCAATTAAATCTGACTCTGAGGCTTGACCTGATTGGGACTATGGTTGGGTTATTTTACACACTGGGTTCCCAAACTCACCCCTTATTTTCATCCATGCAGGTAATCCCCAACCATAGAGGACTTGGAGCCGAGAGTGATTCGGAGTGGCCATATATTCTGTAAGTTTGGTTTCATCACACATTTTATTCAGTATTTTAATTATTTCATTTTGTTTTCAGGTTTTAAGTTGTAATAAGGCCACTCTTAATATTTTTATAGTTTTATTAACTGCCCCTATTTATACTTGATTTTTAATTGTTAGATTTAGGCCGCTTGTTTTTTTGTTCAAGATTAATAAACGATTTCAAACTCAACGAATGTAACAAATGGATAATCTAACGACTTAATATTCGGTGTTTCTTTTAGTCAACAATTAACAACTGTTTTACAAAATCACCCTGATTACTAAAAACAAAGAACAAAATCAACCGTGAGTCAACGTGATACGTCAGACTTGGCCGTAACGTCTAGGCTGGGTTTGAGGTGTTACACTCCCTCTAGAGGCAGACCCCAAAGAAACCTGAGTTTAGGAGCGAGTAGTAAAGGTGCTTCAAAAGATTAGACTACAAGACCTAAAGGTAGAGCACTGGCGAGGACTTACGCCATTCGCGCTGGTGAAGAGGCGTCATAGACTGATGTAATCACAGGTACATTTTCTCTCCATGAAACTCCTATTATTGCTTTGATAGATCCAGAGTTCTCCCACTCATACATTTGCATGAAACTAGTCTCTAGCATGAGTATACCAGTAGAGTTTATGGAACCTCTGATAAGAGTCTCCAATCCCTTAGGCAAATGTTTATTAGTACACAAAGTATGTCAAGATTGTCCTTTGATAATTAGGGGTCATTATTTCCCGGCTAACCTCATGCTCCTACCATTCGATGAATTTAACATGATGTGATAGTAAATTGTGGTAAGAAGTTTATTGAACTGAAGTGTGTAAATGGTAGACTCTTCGAGTAGAGTCAAAGGAAGACTCTTCAAGTAGAGTCAAAGGAATCCGACAAGTTGCTGTAGTGATTTCTTCAATGGTTGCTCAAAAATGTATTAAAAAGGGGTATGAAGCTTAACTTTCCTTTGTGATTAATACAAAAGGGTCAGAATTGAAAATTAAGTCGGTGCCAATAGTTTTCAAGTATCGAGATGTCTTCCCAAAAGAGTTGCCCAGACTACGTCCAGTTAGAGAGGTAGAATTTGGTATAGTGTTGACTCCAGGTACCACGCCTATCTCTATTGCTCCTTATAGAATGGCTCCAACTAAGTTAAAGGAATTGAAGGTTCAATTACAAGATTTGACAGACAGAGGTTTGGCAAGACTGAGTCATTCTCCGTGGGGTGCTCTCATTTTATTCGTGAAAAAGAAATATAGTTCTATGAAGTTGTGTATAGATTATAGGCAGCTTAACAAGGTTACCATAAAGAACAAGTACCCTTTGCCAAGAATCAGAAGTACCCTTTGACAAGAATCGATGATTTATTTGATCAGTTGAGAGGAGCCACAATGTTTTCCAAGATAGATTTGAGATCCGGGTACTATCAGTTAACGGTTAAGGAGTCCGATGTGCCTAAGACTACATTTCGGATAAGGTATGGCCATTATGAATTTCTTGTCATGCCATTCGGTTTGACTAATGCCCCAACAGTGTTCATGGATCTAATGAATCGTATCTTTTGGCCATACCTAGATAAGTTCATTGTGGTTTTTATTGGCGATATTTTAATTTATTCTCATGATAAGGACGAGCATGTCGGGCATTTGAGGACAGTATTATAGACTCTACGAGATAAGCAGCTTTATGCTAAATTCAGCAAGAGTGAATTTTTTGCTAAAAGAAGTTAGATTTTTAGGCCACATCGTTTTGGGTGATGGCATCTGAGTTGACCTAAGCAAAATCTCTAAATTATTGAATGGAAGCCGTCGAGAAATGTATCTGAGGTCTGAAGTTTCTTGGGTTTGGCCCGCTACCACCGTAGATTTGTTAAGGGATCTTCCATGACTGTCACTCCAATGGCGAGATTGTTGCAAAAAGATGCTAAGTCCGAGTGGAACGCAAAATGCCAATAAAGTTTCGAGAGGTTAAAGAGGTTGTTGACTGAAGCTCCTATTCTAGTACAACCAGAACTAGGGAAGGAGTTTGTTATCTACAGTTATGCATCCTTAAATAGATTGGATTATGTACTTATGCAAGAAGGCAAAGTGATTGCGTATGCCTAGAGACAACTGAAGCCCCACGAAAAGAATTACCCGACCCATGACTTAGAATTGGCTACAATAGTGTTTGCATTAAAGATTTGGAGGCATCATTTATATGGCGAGTAGTGCCGAGTCTTTACCGACCATAAAAGTATCAAGTACTTAATGACCCAAAAAGATTTGAATTTGAGGCAGCGACAGTGGCTTGAGTTGTTAAAGGATTATGAGCTAGTTATTAACTACCACCCGGGGGAAGCAAATGTTGTAGCCGATGCTCTTAGTCAAAAATCGCTATTTGCCTTGAGAGCTATGAATGCATAGCTGACAATAACTGATGATGGGTCAGTTTTAGCGAAAATGAGAGCTAGGCCGATGTTCATCCAAGAGATTTGTAAAGCATGGTTAAGAGATAGAAATTTGCAAGCCAAGAAAGCCCAATGCGAATTGGGTATCGATTTAGACTTTCAGACCAATTCAGATGGTTGCATAAAGTTTAGAGGCCAGATTTGTGTACCAAAGGATGATGAGTTAATTTGAAGAATTCTTCATAAGGCACATAGTGGGTGCATGTCCATCCACCCCGGCAGTACCAAAATGTACAATGATTTGAAGTAATGTTATTGGCGGCCGAGCATGAAAAGAGATATTTCTGAGTAGATAGCAAAATGCTTAATTTGTCAGTAAGTAAAAGTAGAACACCAAGTGCCCTCCGGTCTATTACAGCCCATCATGGTTCTCGAGTGGAAGTGGGAACATATCACCATGGATTTTGTATCGGGTTTTTCATTGACACCAAAAAAGAAAGATGCTATTTGGCTCGTGGTTGATAAGCTTAAAAGTCAGCCCATTTTATACCACTACGCACAGACTACTCATTAGATAAGTTGGTTGTCTTGTACATTTTCGAGTTTGTGCGACTTCATGGAGTACCATTGTCGATTATTTCAGATCGAGACCCAAGGTTTACGTCACAATTTTGGAGGAGGTTATAGGAAGCTTTGGGCACAAAGATTTTAGCACTGCTTTCCAACTCCAAACTGACGATCAGTTGGTGAAAGTGATACAAGTACTTGAAGATATGCTCAGGTGTTGTGTTTTGGAATTTCAAGGTAGTTGGGAGAAGTACCTACCTTTGGTAGAATTCACCTATAATAACAGCTTCCAATCGAGTTTGAAAATGGCGCCCTATGAGGCCTTATATGGGCGTAAGTGTCAGAAGCCTTTGTATAAAATGGAGCTTAAAAAAAATCAAATACACAGGGTTGATCTTGTTAAGGAGACAGAGGAGAAGGTGAAAGTGATTCGAGATTGTTTGAAAGCTGCGGCTGATAGAAAAAAGTTGTATGCTGATTTAAAGCCAAAGGAAATTAAGTTCCAATTCGAGGATAAAGTGTTTCTGAAATTTACTCCTTGGAGAAAAGTCATTAGATTTGGTCGAACGGGCAAATTAAGTCCTTGTTTCATCGAACCCTATGAGATCACTAAAAAGATAGGACCGATGGCCTATCGACTAGCCTTGCCGTCTGAGCTAGAAAAGATCCATGATGTATTTCACGTATCCATGCTGCGATGTTACCGACTAGGCCCTTCTCATGTGATTACCCCAACAGAGATTGAGATCCAGCATGACATGACCTATGGCAAAGAACCGATTGAGATTTTAGCTCAAGAAGTCAAAAAACAAATAAATAAAAGTATTGCCCTTGTAAAGGTATGGTGGCAAAGGCATGGGGTAGAAGAGGCAACGTGGGAGCTTGAGGAAACCATGAGAGACAAATATCCCAACTTATTTAATGGTAAGATTTTCGGGGACGAATATCCTTAAGGGGGTAGAATTGTAACAGCCCAAATTAGGGCTTAGTCGAAATAGTGGGTTCGAGATCACAAATTCGAGGTATAAAAGTACATTTTATTATTATTCTTAGGTTTATGATATGATTGCACATAGTGAGATTAAACCATGAAGGAAATTTTATGAAATAGGGATCAATTTGTCTTTAAGGGCTAAATTACAAAATATGAAATTTTGGAAGGTTTAACTATGAAATAGTAGTAGAGAAAATTATTTAGTATTATTCTATGCGTTATGGTATTTTTTATAAGAGTGCGTAAAATTTAGTGAATTAATCTACGCGATTAAAGGCTTAATTGCAAGTAATGACTAAATTGCATAAAAAGCAAAAGTTGAGATTAGTAATGAATTTGGGTTAACCAGCTAGAGGACAAAAATTCGAAGGTTTTAAAGGGCAAATAAGCCCATTTAATTGAGCATGGCCAACTAAGAGAAGAAAATAGGGGAAGAAAACTCAAAGATATAGGCATTAGGTGACCAAAAATCATAAAATAATACCTAGGTTGCCTAGCTTTCATTTTTCTCCCATTTTTAGTCTTCTTCTCCACGAAAATATCAGCTCCTTGGGGGTTTTTGAAGCTCAAATTTCAGCTAAGTTATTTCTCTTGATAGTAAGTAATTTCTATGGTCTTTCTTAAAAATTTTTACATATTTGAGACCCTCATGGCATAAGTTTTCTATTGAGGGGTGTATTTAGCATTTTCGTTGGGAGCTTAAAGTTTTTCCATGAGTGTGTAGATGTTATTTGTTGGAGTTTTATGAAAGAAAATGAATATAGGATGCTTGATAAACAACTTTTGGAAATGGGTGTTCATAGAAAACACATAAATAGGACTTAATTGTAAGTAAATAAGTTGTTTTGGTAAATGCATGAATAATGAATATTTGAAGTTGTCATATGCATGAAAGGGCTTAGATAGGCATAAGAAATGAGGAAATTTGATAAAAATCAATTTCCGAGCATAAGGGTAAAATTGTCATTTTGCCAAAGTCTAGGGGCAAAATGGTAAAATTACCAAATTATGAATTAGAGGCTGTCAAAATTAACATGATAATTAAATTATTGAACTTTATTGAGTATAGATCAAGAAACTCGAAGCCCAAATCAAAACCGGGGAAAAACTAAAGTGGTAGACTAAGCTGAGCATTCGTCATATTTTGGACTAGAGGTAAGTTGTATATGATAATTTAGCATTAATTATGATGAAACTTTTATAGTGATTTGCTATGATATCTATGATGATGCCATGGAATTATCAACATCAGTTTTCATTAAGAATTAATAAGGAGATAGTAGAATGTTAATGAATATGGAGGATATCGTTCTCATACCATGAGGATTTGTAAGTCTCGTATCAGACCATGTCTGGGACATGGTATCGGCACCGAACAGAGATCCCATGTAAGACCATGTCTAGGACATGGCATTGGCATCGACACGAGGTCCATATAAGACCATGTTTGAGACATGGCGTCGACACCGAGATGAGATATAGATTCCTTGTAAAACTGTGTCTGGGACATGGCATAGGTATCTAAGAAAGATCCCGTAGAAGACATTGTCTGGGACATGGCATCGGTATCATCTGAGATCCCTTATAAGACCATATCTGGGGTATGGCTTCCGTATCAGTGTGAGATCCCATGTAAGACCATATCTAGGATATGGCCTTGGCATCTTAACAAGACAATGGCATTACTGTTATCCTTCGATATTCCAAGTATATTAATAGAGAAAGTATTCAAGTTGATTAAGTTAATGAGAAGGACTAAAGTTTATGACGAGTGTTACAGGTACCCTCAATTAAGATACGATGTAATGATAATATAAGTTACGAGATTGACTAATTCTTGAAAATGAGCAAGGTATGAGACTGAGTTAATATTGAGGTGGTGTAATTCATGAGTATGAATAAGAAATTAAATGATGTATGAAATACTTTAAAATTTAGCTATGATTGTTACTTATAATTGCTACTTTTATTTCATGCAACTTACTAAGCAATTTGTGCTTACTCCCTTAATTTTCTTTCCATGTAGACTTGCCGTATTAGCTCGGGGATCGTCAAAAGTCGGAGCTCGAAGTCACACTATCAAGATTTCCATTTTGGTATAGTTATGTTAGCCATTTTGAATACGGCATGTATAGGCCTTTAGTTATTTTGTTGCATGATTCATGCTAGTTAGCCAATTGTGTTGGCCATTTATACTTATAAGATTCATTTTGTAAATGGCCTTTGGAATTGGCCGAAAACCATTCAAGTTCCTTAATGAAATGAGATGAATTTACATGAAATTTGTGCAAAGTTGCTTAGTAGTTTATGCATGCATTTTGGACATGAATTGGTTGATGTATGAAGATTGGGGTTATGTTTGTATGTGTTTCAGGGTGGCTAAGGGCCTTGCAAATAGCCCTATATTGCCCATACGGGTAGGAACACGGGTGTGTGTCTCGATTGTGTATCCCCTGCACCTTGCATGGATAGAATTAAATGCTATCAGTATTATCCACTGGCTTGAGACACGGCCGTGTGTCTCAACCGTGTAGAGGACACAGCCAGCACACGGGCGTGTGCCACGACCAGGTCAGTGATAACGTCAGAAATAAAATACCCAAGTTTTTGCACACGGAAAATGACACGGGCGTGTGTACCAACATGCCCAAAGAACACGGGCGTGGGCTAAGAGTTAGGTGCATTAAAACCCTAAAATCACGAACCGCACAGGCTGCACGGAAGGCACACGGGCATGCGACACGATCGTGTGCCCCAATCCCTACTTAAGCCATCCACTATTCATCATCTTCACCATTTTAAATCCCTAGCCACTAGCCATCTTTAACCACTGCACCTCCACAGCGCCACCAACACCCAAATTTCGACCACCAAAACCCAACTTTCTCTTCAATTTCTCCTTCCTCACTGTCACCTACACTAATCAACATCCCTTTTCCCCCAAACCCCTCCTCACCAACTTCGATCTCGCATTGATGCCCCACCACTAACCAAACACTAGCCCACGCAGTCCACGCCCGTGCGCCACTATCACACCCGTGTACTGACCACACATCACCTCCATCATCTGTTTCATTGCTTATCTTCCTTATCTTCTTGATTCTTAATCTTGTATTATTTTGTTTTCATTGCTGAACTATTTATTTTATGGATTGTTTTTATTTTAGTTGATCTAGTTAGGATTCTATATATAGTCTTTGATAAGTCGTTCCTCGTTTTTAAAATTCCATGAGTAGCTAGCTAAATACTTTGTTCTTTTGGTACATCACTATTTGGATTTACATTTAGCATGCATTTGGTATGTCTACGAGTCAAAATTATCCTAGTTGTTGCCTTTCAGGTTTACGACTCTTATCCTAAAATGTATTACGAATTTATATTTGCGGCACTTCATTCTCGCATATATAGTCATGTTATATTCAAGTGATTCATTCTATTAGACCACATGATGCATTCCTTTCTTATTGAGATTAGTTAGGCATTAGAACCCCACTCATTTGTTTTTCATGATTTGTTTTTTTATTCAACATGCATTTAGGACTTTTAAAGTCTTCAACATTATTTGCTGATTTTTTTTATCTTTGTCACTTAGTAATAGTAATCATTCAGCTTCTCCTGTAGGTACACTATGTCAAACCCTCGTGGAAAATCCAAAACAGCCGTCCTCGCTTCAAAGAAGCGAAAGGGACCCGGAGCTACCTCCTCTAGTGCAACCACGGAAATACGACATCCATTCCTTTAGTTTCCACAGGGTTCCCAAGAGGAACTATTCTAGATCCTTAGGGCAGTGTATCAACTAGGCCGCCCTAGAACAGGTCTAATTAGCTGACGCAATTCAGGCTCTATTGCCTACGGAGCCATGGGATCAGTTCTTCGAGATTGTCGAGCCAACATACTTAGAGCTCACCTTGGAGTTCTATTTTACCTTCCACCTACAGGCAGTTATGTCCCAGTATGATGATCTCGGAACGATCCAATTCCGTTTCGGTGGCTTAGTTCGATAACTTAGTGTGCTTGAGTTCGGTATAGCTCTGGGTCTCTACGCCAAAGAATTCATGGAGGAAGAAGACTTATTTGAGCTCCATCGTTACATCCACTACTCTCCATCCAAATGTTGGATGGCCCTGGTCCTTACTTCAACCACCTACGATCCTTGTCGTTCCAAGGCGATCGTTGTCTCCATCATTGAGGTACCTCCACGCCATCCTCGCATACACTTTGACAGGACAACCGGAGAGCGTCGGTGTCCTTAACACCCACAATGCCTATTTTCTATGGAGTATGGTGCACGGGTACGTGTTCGACCTTACTTATTTCATCGCCCTCGCCATTCAACATCAAACAGAGCGACATAAGAATAAGGTAATTTCTATAGGCCTCTATGTGACTCAACTAGCTCGCCACTTTGGCCTCCTCAACACAGGGGCACAACCATCCTCTCTCACTTTTATTAGTCAGATGTCCCCACAGGGCATGTTGAATATGCTACACATAAGGATGATCGAGCGACGACGTGGGACCGACCATCCTCAGTACCACCTAGTCTAGTCCACCAAGCAGGAAGACCCAGAGAACATTATTGATGATGTCCCTCCACCTCACAATGAGCCACCGTCTCAGCCACCTCCCATTCATCGTCCAGTTCATGTGGTAGGTTCACTTTCTGTCATCTCTGAGTGCCTGAAACAATTTGAGTAGCAATGTTTTCAGTGCTTTGATCACATTGATGCTATTCTCCATCAGATTTGTCAGCATCTTCACATTTCATCACTGCCCCCACCTCACAAACCATCTGGCAATGAGGACTTTTAAGTCCTTTTATTTTTATTTTTACTTTTATTTTTAATTTTTTGTTTAATTTTTATTTTTATTTCTATTTAAATAAGATTTTTTATCTCACCCTTAGGTTTTATAATCTTTATTAAACAATTTACATCTTTGGCAATTTCTTAACGAGTAATCTTACTACTTTATATTTACTAAAAAGTCATTGATGCTATTGTAGTCTAAAGAACCCAAGAGCCCAAATCCAACTCTAATGGGAAAGATACCCCACAATTGCCATGTCTTGCTCGACCATGACCATAGCCACCGAAACACCAAACACATCTCCGAATCAAGTTTCCACACATCCAACTCAAGGATTTCATCCAATTTTCAGGGAGTTTCACTTCTCTCCCTATCTTATAATTTTATGCTTATATTTTCAGTAAATTTATCCTTGTACATTGAGGGCAATGTACATCTTAAGTGTGGGGGGATACATTACGTTATTATTAGAAAATCCCTTTTTGCATTATTCTCAAATCCCTGAATCTTGGCTTTCACTATTAAAATGAATTTGGATTGATTTATGATTTTTATTGATATGTCTTGGATTAAAACATAGGGAGATATGCTTTGATTGTTTAAACTTTAAGTCATTAGTGAATCAAGCATGATAAGTTGATTTTTGAGAATTAAAATCTTTCTAGGTTGTCTCCCCAAGTCTAGGTATTATCTTGAAGTTTGAAATTTACATGATTGACATCAAAAGCCATAGTTCTCATGAGATTTTGAGTCTTTAGAGCATATATCCTTTCATGCTCACTTTTATTATTGCTATGAGTGTGTTAATATTGATTTGTTATTCTAGAACTTATTTCGATTATGCATGTCGAGACCACACCATTGATTTGATATGTCGAGATAATAAAGGCACTTAGGTTTAACCCACTTACTCCATAAAAGCCTACCTTCATAATTAACCATTAGTAAACCCCGTTGAGCTTAACAAACCATTTATTGATGTCCCTCCATATTAACCCATGAACCTATTTTTGATTCTTTGAGAATTTCCCTCACTCTAATTTGATCCCCATTTTTGTCGAGATTTGAGTTGAATAATTATCTAGCTATGTTCTCCCCCTTAATTAGTAAAGTTTAATTAATTCTATTTGTTCTTAAAAATAATTTATATATTTATATACAAAGTCAATTCAATTGTTAATTTATCTTTAGCATTTTGCTAGTAAGGAATGCCTGAACATAAACGATATTATTCAGAAGGAAAGTTTAATTCTAGGATTATGTACTTAGGAATGTATTTACTCAATATTAGTATTTTTCTAGTTAGGTAATTTTTCAATTCATTCTCAATTTTAATCTTCTCTTTCAGCTTGTGACCACACCTTTAACCAAAGCCATGTTACAACCCTCCAAAGACCTTTTGATTGATATATCATTTCAATATACAGTGGTGGAGATTTGATTTTCATGTAAGCCTATGGTAATAACTTTTCATATTGACTCTTGAGTGTTGAAATTGTTGTCCTTAAACACCCTGAGTGATTTGAGTGAATCTTTAGTGAGGATGTTAACTCTGTGATATTTTGAATCAAAGGTAATCCTTAGATAAGGGGAGATACCTATGTTTTCATGCTAAAATACTCAACTTAGATTGCTTGAAACTTTAATGTTCTTTTAGTTGAATTCTCAAGGTATGATTACTTGTGGATTATTTCGAAACATTATTGATAGGAATTATAAGTTGAGAAAAATGAATTTTAATTGTCAGTTGAGATTTCTCTTAAGGACAAGCAAATGCTTTAGTGTGGGGATATTTGATAAACTATAATATATACATATTTTTATCCTACATTTGGCACATTTATGGATAAATTATCATTGAATTTATGGAATTTGATGCCTTTAATCCTTTAATTTCATGTTTTATACTTGGTGAGCATGAGGAAGAGAAAATAGCAAGGAATGGGCCAAAATGGAGAAAATGAGCCAAAGTGAGAAATCAACACGGCCTGGAGTTCATCACACGGGCGTACCACACGGGTGTGTCCCTGTCGTGACAAGTTTCAATTTTACACGAAAAAAGCTACTTAGGGGCTAAGAAGGGTATTCCAAAGTCTATATAAACACCCTAGGAGAGGACTAAAGGGGACACACAAAGTTGAAGGCAAGGAATTACTTAAGGAAAGCCAATTGATCCATCTCGAAAGTAAGGATCTACATTAAGACTGAAGATTTCCTTTTAATTCTTTCAGAGGGTTTTGGGGTTTCTTTATGTTTTATTATTTTTCTTATTTTGAGATGTTCTTCTTCATAAACATGAACTAAATCCCTCAAATACCTGAGGGGGATGAAATCTAAGACGGATCTTGTTATTGTTATTTGAACTATACGATAAATATTCGAATTATTCTTAATTGTGTTTTTAATTCTTGAGTTAATATTTCAATATATTGATTCAAGTCGAATGTGCTTATTTAGTAGAGCAAAAGTCCCTATTTAAGAGTAGATCCAACACAATTAAGCAAAGTTGATAGCAATCCTAGACATAGAATGATGAAAATTTGCAATGATAGAGTCCAATCTAATAAGGGGATCCATAAATCGAGTTAATGCAACACTAGGGGTTTGAATTAGAAAGAGATTTCAATTACTTAACTTAGGGTTAGTTATTCTTAGTCTCAACGGAGATATTAACATAATTTAGGGATCTCTATGGATCAAGTCGAATGAATAAATCGTCTAGTTTAGAGTTAAATAACAAGTGAAGTCTAGGTGGATTCTTCCTTGGGTATTGCCTTAATCGATTAGTTTTCCCAAAGTATTTCCCAATTTGTTCTTTGTCGTGTCTTTAGTTTAGTTAAATTTTAGTCTAAACCAGCTCTCTTTTATTTTCTAGGCTAGATAATAGAAAGAAAGTTATTACTAATACTTTTAGTTCATTTGGATTCAACATTCTGGTCTTACCATTAAACTATACTACTGTCTGATAGGTGCACTTGCCTTATTCATGATAATAGTGAGTGTCTAGGTACGATCATATAAATTTAAAACTTATCACGACCACATCAGCCTGTTTTAGGACCAAATCAGAACAGTGGCTTCGAGACCACGAATTTGAAGTAGGAAAATTTATTGTGATAAGGTTTTAAGGTTTATAGATTGATTGAATGCATATGTGAAAGTTTTGTTATGAAACTTTATCGATAGAAGCCTAATTAGACTAGTAGGACTAAATTATAAAAAATGCAAAATATGTGTTCTAGAAGCATTATGTGCTTAATTGTAATGAATTTGTAAATTAGAGGTCCTTATTTAGTATAGACTATTATATCTCATAATGGACAAAAATAGACATGGAAGGGTAAAATTTCAAAGAAAGTTTCAAAGGGCATTTTGGTCATTTGGTTAATAAAAAAATAAAAAGGGAAAATAAAATAAAAATTTATCCATCTTCTTCATGGCATAGCTAAAATTCTTAAGACACCATAGCTAGGGCTTTCTTCAACTTTCAAGCTTGATAGTAAGTGCATCCTAGCCTCGTTTTTAATGCTCTTTACCTTTTA
This sequence comes from Gossypium stocksii, assembly GCA_020496765.1. Taxonomy (NCBI): domain Eukaryota; kingdom Viridiplantae; phylum Streptophyta; class Magnoliopsida; order Malvales; family Malvaceae; genus Gossypium; species Gossypium stocksii. The sequence continues at coordinate 32,933,545 of CM035624.1, forward strand.
TAAGTCGTTAGCACCCGATTTACCTATTTCTACCATTATTTTGAAGTAGGGTTTATGTGTAAAAATTTACCCATATGTGACATACATGTATTTTGATGTCTAATGGTATAAAATGAAAGTTTAGTGTTAGATAAACGACTTTTGCTAGGTGATTTTTGGTGAAAACGTCAAAAAGGACCTAAATGCAAAAGTTGAGAAATGTGTGTAGAAATGTGTGAATAAATGAAAAATGTGGGCTGTTATAACCAAGAATAAGATTTGGCTAGGCTTGGGTTTTGAGAAAAATGAATACTTTTCATTTTACGAGCCTAAGGACTAAAGTGTAAATAAGTGAAAAGTTAGGGGTAAAAATGTAATTTTACTTTAATATGATTTTTGGGGCCTAATTGAATAATGTGATAATTAAATGAGTTAAATATGTTATTATAGATCAAGAAAGACAAGGAATTAACCTTGACCAAGGGAAGGACATGGTAGTAGACTAAATCGCAAAAATAGTTATTTTGTACCGAGGTAAGTTTGTATATAAATAATGCATCATTTTATTTTGCTTTTAATGCTTTAATGTTGTACAAAATGTGTGAATGATTTATGTGACATAATCGACAAAATTTTGATAAGTGAAGAAAATCTCGGTTGAACCTTGGGAATAGAATAGGATACGAGTGACATGTCACTAGGAACAAATGTGTGATTATGTGCTTATGTGATTCCGAGCGCTGGTCTTGTATGTCTACCAGAAGCTAGGTAATCCTGCATATGTTGCAGATACCTGTCAGCTTGTGTAAGCATCACTGAATAGCTACGTCCTGACCGCCAACTTGTGTGAGCATCACTGAATAGCTACATCCCAACCGCTAGCTTGTGTGAGCAGACCCATGACTAGCTCGAGAACGAGCATATATGTGAAAAGTGATATGAGGTAGCTTAGCTACATATGCGACCCTACCGTGTATCCGTTAATATTCTGAGTGTTCAATGGGAATGATAAAGATGTGAATATATGTGTTTGTATGACGATGTGGTACAGGTGTGTATGTGAAATTCATAAGTATAAATTCTATAAGTGATGATCGTATGGTAAGATCATACTTGACTAAGTAAGCTTATGAGATGTCAATGATAAATGTATTATTTTTCATTATATGAAGTTGCATGGTTATTAGGTGGTTATGGTGTTATTTATTTGCATATAAACTTACTAAGCTTTTTAGCTTACTCCCATTACTTTCTGCTGTCTTATAATGTCACCAAGCTAGCTCGGAACTGGGACTTGTCGGAGACTCGTATCACACTATCAGAAACATTATTTTGGGTATTTGATATTTGTGATATTTTTGAAAGTATGGCATGAATAGGGACTTGGTCATTTTGTTAAATGTCATATTTGATTTGGCGAAAATGTTGGCCTAAGTTAATTAAATGTTCATTTTGTATAAGGCCATTTGAAACCGGCCAATGTTGTGGTAGTTTGCATGATTAAATTGATAATTATGCAGTGTTTGTGCATGGTGATTTTGGTATGTGAATGATCAGTGGATACCATGTTGTGGAGGTTTGGTTGCTTAATTATGTTATGATAATTGTTGTTGAATGGGTATATGTGATTTCGTGTTTTTAGGGAGGCAAATGGCTTGGTAAATAGCCTATATATTGTCCACATGGGTAGACAGACGGGCATGTGTCAAGGCCATGTGTCACACACAGTTTGCCCCATGGGCGTATTGATAGGCCGTATGTCCCCTGCAACTTAATTTCGAGAAACAGAATGCCCAATATGGAGCACACTGGTAGAGACACGGGCATGTGTCTCAACCGTGTGGACGGAATGGCCTGGAACACGGACGTGTGCCCAGGGCATGTGAAGTTTGCACCTTAAATGCGAAAATTAAATTCACCACACGGCCTAGCTCACGAGCATGTGACTTGGTCGTGTGACCTTATTTTGCTGATGACGTCATAAATAGAGAGTTACACGGGTTGAGGAAACAGGCATGTCCCGAGCCACACAGGCGTGTGTGGCCACACAGCCTACTCACACGGGTGTGTGACTCTACAAAACATGAAAATTTTCTAAGTTTTGTAACAATTTTGAAAGTTTTCGGTTTAGTCCCTAACCACTTCCAATGTAGGTTTAAGGCCTCGTAGGCCTATAATATGGATGTTATGAGTATGTATGGAAGGTTTTGAATTGAATTAAATTTTATGGCCTGGTTTTGTATGATTAGTTATGTTTGGGTCTGATAATACCTCATACCCTGTTTAGGCATCAGACTCAGGTAAGGGGTGTTACATTAGCGCCCCAATGGCCTAAACCATGAAAGTAGTGGTTTTTTTTGTCGGTAAGTTTGTTTGTACAGTTCGATTTTTCGTTGTAGATTTTGCAAATAGTTTGTTAATCTGTCGTTGAAATGTTGTTTTTAGGTTCTGGTAGTCTCGGAGTGGTTTTGCATCAAAATTGAACCAGGTGTACCTGAAATGCGGGAAAATGAGGTTTGGCTGATATTTTAATAGTTTCATCTGAGTAGGAAACTAATATGTATGTCTGACTATACCATTTAAGTGTGTATGTTATCTGTATACGGGCATGTTAAGCATGTTAAATCTATTATTTCTGTATCTATATTCTATATCTGTATTTAGGGTGGGATTTGTATATATGGAGGAAGTGACTTGTATGATGACCTTTCACCTATATTCTGGCAGCTTGACTGCATATTATCTGTTATGTGTTGCTTTAACACTATATGGTGTGTATGGATGGGTTGGTGTTTTTAACCCCACATGGTGTGATGGGATGGACGGAGATGGTGTGTAGAGGATAGGGATAGGATTTTGTATATCTGTCTGGATTATCTGATTCTAAAATCTATATCTACTAAGGACTTAGGCCCGTATTTGTATCTATTCTACTTATAAGAATATTATGTACATTTGCACATCTATCTCTGTTGGGTTACACACTGAGTTTATGAAAACTCACATCTGTTTATCTGTTATGTACATGTAACCCTCAGACATAAGTGGGTCAATACGACGGAGGCTCAACGGTGACCACTAGTTAAAACTGTCTTTGAGTTTTCAGTTTTTTTTTCAAATTTTGGATTTATCTAAGAATCCGTAATTTTTGGGACTCTCTGGACTATATGGTTTAACTGTTGGTCTTGGTTTTGGTTTTGATTGTTTTCTATACTGCGTTGTTTATCGAAGTAATCTACGAAAACGATAGTTTTATGCAAACAAAGGTTTTTTTAGAAACATAAACTGGGTTTCTAAAATATAATGACTTTTAAGATTTCTGTTGCAAACTATGTTTTGGCAAATGAATAAACTCTTAACAATTTTGGTAATAAACAAGTAAATGAATATGTTTTGTAAAATTTGGACACTTTATAGCAAGTAACTTTTTAAGGTTTCTGTTGAGATAAAAATAGTTTCAAAACCCTTCATTATAACACTCCCAGATTTGGCAATAACGTCTAGTCCAGATTTGGAATGTTACAAAAAGGCATGAGAAGGACATCAGATGCCATATTGTAGATACTCAAAATAATAATTCTTCTTGGTATACACACAAAAGATTGCCAAAAGATGATAAAGATGGGTCCAGTAAAGGTTAGAGAATATGGATCCAAACACAGGTATTTGATCCAAGGAAACTCAAGTCTCGATGGTTAGGATCATTTACTACTACCAGCATAATTTCGACTATCAAGGGTCAAGAGAGATTGATCCAATCTCGATTATTTGATCCAGGTAAAATTTAAAATCTTAAGGGCTATAAACTTCCACTGACAATCTAGGTAAGATTTAGGTAAGTTGGACATTTGTCGAATATTATTGGATAGATGAATTTGAGCTAGGAAATATTTCACTCATTTCAATTGACCCGTAATAATCTTCATCTTTATGCTAAATGCTTCTAAATTTTAATGAAAATTTTTATTTGCATTCCATAAATAAATAAAAATAGTTATTATGTACCTAGAATATATATAATAAATATGAAATAAATAGAAATAGTAAGAAATACCTAATTAGCTTAGTTGTTTTTACGTAGGCAAAATTAGGGTTTTACTTTTTATTATTGTGTTTCTTTTATTTTGTTGTTTCCCTTACTTTTTCCCCAGTCGTCGTCACCTTGCTTTCCTCCAATCTAAGCCACTGCTAGCCTTATCTCCTTGTACCGTTAACGACACTACCCTTTTCCATTGGTGAACGATGCCACCTTACTCTTCACGATCAAACGCCATCAGTAGCTCACCACGCCACCCGCAACAACCAAATCATTGCTTCTCTCTCCCTCACTGCCACCTACGCTGCTACTCCACCCCACCATCCTACGGCACCATCACTGAACAACAATAGTTCCTTTCCACCATCCACGAGCACCATTAGCAGCAACCGTTCCACCTCCCTTTGTCTTCGCCTAATACCGCCATCGGTAGTAGCAGCCTTTTGCATTGGATAGTTGTAACAAACAAATCCTTAGGCACACTGCAAGGTACTATTATTTAGTATTATGTCTCGAAACGAAAAATTATGAATATTCAGACTAATGACATCAAGCCTTGGTTCCAAACTCAAGGTGCAAAAGCACGATATATTACAGTCTTTTAGATAAAACCAATGCTCCCAAATAAGAGTTTCCAACTCATTGGTAATAACGATGATGAAGTGTTGGTTTACATTCAAGGAATCATTGATGAACGAGGATGAAAAGTATTTTGTGATATTCACACTCTTCCAGATGAAAGTATTATTTGATAATTTTATTCTCATTTTAATGCATCTACAGTAACAATATTACAAGTGCGAAAAAGGGAATTATTTCTAACAACATTAGTCATTAATAACTTGTTTGATTTTCCTAAGATTGAGAATGATGATTATATAGCTCTATGCAAAAATGTTACTACAGAAATAGTTCAAGATCTTTTGAGAGCTGTCACAGATCCTAAAACTAAATGCGCGACTTTAAGGCAAGGTACTTATTACTATTGAAGGGAATTTTTGACACGAGAGGCAAAGGTATAATACTACTTTATTCAGACCAGTGTTATACCTATGATGCATAACTTAACTATTTTGATGGAATAAATGTTGCTCTTATACTGCATATTGATTGAGAAATCAATTAATATGGCAAAAATATACCTTAAATAAATTTGGGATTGTGCAGTAAAAAAAATAGGTTGTTTCCATTTCCCTTCACTCATCACCATGTTGTGTCTCCAAGCAACATTACAGATCCAAGAACCAATGGAAGCATATTATAGTAAAGGTATGTTAACTACCCTTGATATCTCAAGGGTGGTAGGTGACATTACTTGGAAAAGGTTGATAATTCGGCTTGACAACGTTAAAGAAGTAGAGGATTCAAGTAGTGCAACACCACTTAATCCCATGCCTAATCCTCCACCAATTCAACTTTCTGCTAACCCAGTAACTCATACTGATCAATCGACCATTATGGACTTTTTGTAGCACATGCATAATCAACAACAAACGTATTAGAGATATGCTAAAGTTTGAGACGACTCGAATCAAGCCACATCCTAATAAATATTTAAGTCATTCGATTATTTTCATGAGTTTCCTGATTCCATCTTTGAGCCATGGGACTTGACTCACAAAATCGGACCTAAGGATCCTGGTACACCTAGGTAGGATGTGGATAACATGGATGAAGAGACAAACTTGGACAGTGATGGGTCAACAAACAATTAAGGTAGTTTTCATTGTCTTCTTCATTTAGTTCTATTCCAGATTATTTTTTCAGATACTTTTTTGTAACTTAATTTCTATTTTTGGCATAATAAAATTTTTAAATGCAATTATGAATAACATCGTGTAACGCACCAAATTTTAGGGTTTTTGAAATTTTTTGTAGTTGTCACTTGCATGATTGGGTGTGCTTGATAGATGAGTTGGGTGTGTTTGGGGGGCCTTTAGGAGGCATAGGTTAAAGCCAAGCCTTTGGGTAAAATTTTAATTTTTAGGTTTAGAGGAATACAGATGTTAGCTCGTAGGGCTTAAGTTAAATTATTGGGGGTTTCATGACACAACAAAGCCACTAGTGGAGTGGCAGTGTGGCGCTACTTGAGATGCAGGAGGTGGTGCCATTTACAAAGGGAAGGAGGTATAACTTCGAATCCCATTGTCAGCTTATGGTTGATATTTTGTTACATGGACTTGGTAAGAGGTGGGTTGGGATTCAAATTCTTAAAGGTTGTTGTGGAATTGGTCAAAAGAGATTTGGATGAAAGTTGGTGGGGATTTGGAGGAGAAAATCATGGAGGAAAAAGTGGAGGAAATTGTGGAGTTTCAAATAGGAAGAAGTGGTAGCCTAGTGGGAAGTGGGATTAAGTAAAATCGGCTGGGAATACATTTGGAGTGCATTTTTGGCCTTGAGAGGTAGGTGCCGAATTCTTTCTTTCATTTTTGTTTCAGGTTTTAGTACTTTTGGCATTCTCGTTTGCTTTGATTTTTACCAATTAGGCATTTCTTTCCGAGAAGCCGTAATTGCATAATTTCTTTTCTCTTCTCTATTCTTTTATTATTGGCCAAAACTTATTGAAGACTTTTCTTCATCTTCTTTTCATTAGCTACGTGTGAAACTGATTCTCTTATCTCCTCTTTAAGTCGAAACCTCCCCTCATCTCGTCTCTCATAGCCTGTGTTGATCTATAGCCATTCGTTTCCTCTTTTACTATGTTCTTCTACTCTTTAAGTCGATTTTCTTTGATTCACTGAGTCTCTCTAATAGCTGAATCTCCCCTTTTCACTTTGTTGCTCACTTCCTTGGCTATTGGCTTTTGGTACACTTACAACTTTTCTTTCTATTACGATTGTCAATTCCTTTTTGTTGAACACCATTACGTTTTGGATCATTTTCTCTTGGTAAGCTAAATTTTGTATTCTTTCCTTCCCTCTTTGTGTTCTTTATTTTGGGAAATAGTAACTAAAGTTCCTAAATTTTGTCATGTACGCAAGGAAACCTTTTTGACGATTAGCTTTTGACAATCGGTGGGGCATTGACCGGCTTATTCTTCGGATGTTTCCATTTGTTCTTCAAGTGATTCTTAGCCAAAGTTTGGAAAAGGATGTAAGGGTTTGATTTTGACTAATTAGGTCATATATCGAATCCACTCATATGCTAATCCCTTAGATTTTGGTAGCAGTTTAATCTCATAGTAAATGGTTAGTACTAATGAGATCCGTCTTATGCAGTTGGTCGTAAAAGAAGGGGCAATCATTCGACCTAGCGATTGAGGGGTGTAGATCGCTTGTGCTTCGACCAAGGTAAGTGTTGGTAAGGATTTGGAAAGTTGTTTTTTAGCAAACATTAAAGGTTGGGGGGATTCATTATGGTTGGATAATATAGGTTGATCGCGCGTGAGGAAAACTACACGATTTGTAATCAGGTGTGTAACCACACCATAATATAGTGTAGATCGACAAACGCCGAAAAGCCGAAATACCAAAACGTCGGCATTTGAGGCATTACAGGGCGTGCGGACGCTTGTGGGTCGAATCGATCCCAAAAACTATGAGCAATAGTCTATAGAGGCTATCGGGTGCGATTTCGTGCATTTAGGCCGTATTGGGCCTCAGTGGGCCAAAATGGGCCCAATGGGCCTACAGGCCCATGTGGGTAAATTACATGATAAGTGATTGTTAATAAAATGAATGAGAAGGCTTGTGATGCCGTACGTAAATCTAGACTTAATGGGTCACACAAGCGTGTGGGCCTATTTGGCCCCAAGAGCGGTTTTTGGGCCCATAAACACTGTTTATCCATAAAGACTATCTGAGTCGTTCAAAGCGACGTTAGACCTTTTAGGAGGTCGTATTAGGTACTGAAACTCTGAAATATAGGAAAATGATCGAAATACCCTTGAGGGATAAAATTACCATTTTACACCTGACAGTCTAAAAGACTATTATACCCCTATAGATAGATTGCCTGATATATGTAAATGACTGTATCTGTGTCTGTTAAAATGCATGCTATATTTGATTATGATATGTTACTCTGCATGGGGTTGGGTTTGACATTGGAGGTAGCTCTATTGTAGTGGCTCTGCCACGTGATTTTGTATAGCGGCTTCGCCACATAATTTGTGGCTAGTGGCTCTGCCACAATATCTGTTATTAGTAGCATGGTTACGTATTAGTGTGCGGGCTGGGTGGGTTGAGTTATTCCTCACATGGTGTGATGGGCTGGTACGGGTGGTGTGACGGTTGGACTGGTTTGGGTTATACATGCATCCACTGTTCTGTGTTTGTAACGAGCTTGAGCCCACTCTGTTTCTAAATAGGGCTAAGGTCCAGATTTATCTTTTCTGTATAAGGCTTTGAGCTAGTCTGTTCTGCATATCTATTATCTACTTTCGCAAACTCACTTGTAATTTTAAATATGCAGGTAACCCCCAATCATAGATGATTTGGAGCTACAAGGGACTCGGGATGGCCATAAGTTTTTTGCTTTCAAACTTGTTATTTTTTTAAATTTCAGTTTGGTTATTGATTATGTAATAAGGTCATTATGGGTTTTATTTTGTTTAAATTTTTGTCATTTCGGGCTGATTTATCATTTCAACTGGTAAAGTAGTTAATCAGGTTTCCAAAACTAATAACAACGGTTTTAAGTAATTCACGCGTGACGTTTTCAAAAATAATAATAAATTAAGAGTTCTCATAACTTCACTTAAATGAACAAGAAAAATATGACAACAATTTTTCATTAACCAATTTTTCAGTTGGTACAAGTGGTTTTAATTGGATTCAGTTTTATGAAAAAAACTGAAATGGGGTTTTCTAATAGTAGAAACTTTTTTTCTAGAAGTCCAATTTTGAACGTAACTGCCATGTGACACACCAGGTCTGGCCATAATGTTTGGGCCAAGTTTGGGCTGTTACATTTAGTGGTATCAAAGCCAGGTTGCAAAACTCAGCTGTGGTCTGGGTTTTAAAAAATGTTTCCTTAAAATTGATTTTTAATGATTAAAACTATTTTGGAAGTATGGTTTTTCTAAAAATTCTCTTTAAAGGGTTCTTTTGGAAATTCTTTTCAATTATGGGTTTTTGAAAGGCTTTTTTTTCAATAAAGTTTGTCTAAATCTTGGGTGAAATAATTTTCTGATAAAGAATTTGAAATGTTCTGAAAAGTGTTTACTAGAAGTGTGGCACACCGAGTCTCCGACACCAAATCTGTAAGTTGATATGCGTGATATGAAGTAATAAAATTTATAATAAATGATCACACCAGAAACTAACTATTATCACGATTTAAGGCAAGCGCACCTATCGAACTGTAGTATAGCTTAGTGGCAAGACCGATATATCGTACCCAAGGGAACCAAAAGTACTAGTACTAACTTTCTTTCTATTATTTAACCTAGAAATAAAAAGGGGGATTTTTATCAAAATAACTAATTCTAAAAATAAACTAAGAATGCACAAAAAGTGAATTAAGGAAAAACTCTTAGGAAAAACTGATTGATTTGGACAATACTCAAGGGAGAATCCACCTAGACTTCACTTGTTATCAACTCTTGAACTAGACGATTTACTCACTTGATTTGATCCGTAGAAATTCCAAAATTATGTTAATATCTCTCTCGAGACTAAAAACAACTAACCCTAGCTTGATTAATCAAAATCTCTTTCTAATTACAACACCTAGTGTTGCATTACCTTGATCTATGGATTCCCTTATTAGGTTTGACCCTAATCCGGCAGATTTTTGTCATCCTATCTCTAGGATTGCGATCAACTCTGCTTAATTGTGTTGGATCTACTCCTATGCAGGGACTTTTGCTCCTCTACATAAGCACATTCGACTTAAATCAATATCCCGGAAATATCAATTTAAGAGTTAAAAACAAATTAAGAAAAAATCAAATATTTATCATATAATTCAAGAGAAAATAATAACAATATCTATCTTAGGTTTCATCCCCCTCAAGTATTTAGGGGATTTAGTTCATAATTATAAAAGAAAACATCTGAGAAGAAATAAAATAACAAAACATAAAGAACCCAAAAACCCTTGTAGAAATTTGAAGGGAGATATTTAGTCTTGAGACAGAATTCGGCTTCTGAGATGGATCAATCGGCTTACTTTGGAGTAATTCCTTGCTTTTATTCTCCTTTTCGAGGGAGAAAAGTACTCTTTTGATGAGAGAAAAGTCTCTTTTAGTAGTTGCCCCCTAGGGTCATTATATAGAGCTTTGGAGTGTCTATCTTAGCCCCTAAGTAGCCTTTTCTGAGTGAAATTTAACTTCCTTACGACAGGGACACGCCCCTATGGATCGAGGTCCAGGCTATGATCGGGCCTGTTGATGGTGACACGGTCGTGTGGTCTAGCCGTGCTCATCGGGGTTGGGCCGGGTTTAAGCTCAAGGTGGCACGGCCGAGTGGTGAATCTCCGGGCCATGCTATTTATTGAATTGGGCCTAATTTGCCCGTTTTTGGCTCGTTCCTTGCTCTTTTCTCCTCCTTAAGCTCACCTGAGCATAAAACATGAAATAGAAGGATTAAGATCACCAATTTCCACAAATTCAATGGTAATTCATCCAGAAATTAGGCTAAGCATGAGGTAAAAACATGTATAATTTATCATTTATCAAATACCCCCACACTTAAGCCTTTGCTTGTCCTCAAGCAAAATCTCAACTTAAAATTAAGAATCATTCTTTTCAACTTACAATCCTTATCAATAATGCTTCAAATTAATCTACAAGTAATCATGCAGTGAAAATTCAATCAAATGAACATTAAAGATTCAATCACTCTAAGTTGAAAATTTTATCACAGAAACATAGGTTTTCTCCCTTCTCCTAAGTAATTACCTCTCAATCAAAATTAACAAGATTTGACATCCTCACTAAAGATTCACTCTATCCACTCAAAGTGTTTAGGGTTTAAGAATTAAGCACTCTTTAGTCAACCTGAAAATTTATTACCATAGGCTTGCAAGAAAATCAAATCTCCACCACTATAGATTGATATGACACATTGATCAAAAAGTCTTTCAATGGTTGTAATGGGGCATTGGTTAGGGGTGTTGTCACAAACTAAAAAAGGAATGGGTTAAAATCGAGATTAAATTGAAAAATTATATAGCTAGAAAAATCTCTAACACTAGAACATATTCCTAGAGCTAAGCCTTATGATGACATCGTTCTGGATTTGGAGGCTTATAGAAATATGCAAAAACTATTGAACTATTGCAAATTAGAACTGAATTAACTGTATATGCACTTTTTTTAAGGACAAATCAAATCAATTACAATAATTTGATTAATTACAACTTTACAACCTGGAAAAGAGAATAAAGCTAGATAATAATTCAACTCAAACCTTGACAAAAATAGGGATCAAAATAATTGAATGGAATTCAACAAAAACGGGTTATGGGTTAATATTAGAGGAAAGTTAAAGGATGGGTTGTTAGGCTCAATGGGGTTCACTAGGGGTTAATTTATGCTGGTAGGCTTTTTATGGAGTAAGTGGGTTAAACCTAGGTGCCTTTATCATTTCGGTATATCAAATCAATGATGTGGTCTTGACATGTATAATCGAAGCAAGTTCTAGAATAACAAATCAGTATTGACTCACTCAAAGCAACAATAAAAGTGAGCACGAAAGAATGTATGCTCAAAAGGCTCAAAAATCTCACCAGAATTATGGCTTTTGATGTCAATCCTGCGAATTTCAAATCTCAAGATAACACTTAAAATTAGGGAAAATAACCTAGAAAAACTTTAAATTCTTAAAAATTTCAACCTATCATGCTTGATTTCCTAATGTTTTAAAGTTTGAATAATCAAAGCATAAGCACCTATGTCTTAATTCTTAACACATCAATAAACATCATAAATCAATCAGAATTAATTCCTAATAGAATATTGAAGATAATGCAGAGAGTGAAAGTGAGAATTTGAAATTTTGAGAACAATGCAAAATGTTAGTTTTAGAAATTTTCAGAGGTTTCAAAGAGAATGCAATGACTGAAAGTAAGTTCCCCCCCACACTTAAGATGTACATTGCCCTTAATGTACAAAGATACATTAGTAGCAATAGAAGCATAAGATCATAAGATAGGGAAAGGCATGAAACTCCCTGGATTGGATGAATTCGTGAGGTGGTGGTGCCTATAGAGTGTTTGGGACAAAGGAAGGTATAGAGGTGGATACTCTAGTGGTGGTAGTGTATGTTTGTCCACAGCTTTCATGTTGGGAGTGTAGGCTTTGATGGTGTCAACTAGGTGAGGTTGTAGCTAGGTTCCCTTTAGTTTTTGGATTTGAGCTGTAAAGCTCCTTTGAAACTGCGAAAGCATTTGTTAGTTTTAGGGAATTTGGATTAATAGAATATGTTTGTTAGGGGATAGCAGATATGAAATAATTAAAATAAAGGAATGAAATAAATTAAGTTCTAAAAATACTAAAATTCAAATAATGAAAAAGATAAGATGAAATAAAATAAAAAGAAAAATGAAAAGGAAAATAAAAGAGAAGAAAAGAGGATTAGGAAGTTCTAATCCTTAGATGGGTCGCGATGTGGGGGCGGTAGTGAAATGTGAATGTGCTGGCATATTTGCTGAAGAGTAGCGTCGATATGATCTAAGCGTTGGAAGCACTACTGCTCGAATCATGTGAGGTGCTCAGATATGTCAGCGTGTGAAGCTGCTGTATGAACTAGGTGGCAAGGGGGGTGGTGGCTCAACTGGGGCCTCCTCCGGTGGTGGTGGGACATCATCAGTAATGTCCTCGAGATACTCCCGCTCGGCATCTTGAAGTAGGTGGTATTGTGGAGGATCGGTCCCATGTCGGCCCTGGATCATCCTCATGTGTAGCATAGTCTGGATGCCCTAAGGGGACATCTGGCTGATCAAAGTGTAGGAGGATGTCTGGGCCGTGGTGTTGAGCAAGCCGAAGTAGTGGGCCAATCGAGTGATGTACAGACCTATAGATATCATGCCCCTGTGATGCCTCTCAGTCCGGTGCTGAATGGCATGAGCAATGAAGTAGGTAAGGTCAATGGTATGTGCGTTTGCCATGCTCTATAGAAAATAGGCATCGTGGGTGTTGACGACACCTGTGCTCTCGCGTCTGCCCGTCAGTGTGTGTGCGAGGATGGCGTGTATGTACCTCAGAGATGGGGTGAGGTTGGTCACTTTGGAGCGACTAGGGTCGTATGTGGGCTGCTCAGGGACGATGGCGCACCAGCAGTTGACTAGAGAGACGTGTATGTGGCGGTGGAGTGTAGAAAGGTCCTCTTCCTCCATGAACTGCTTGGTGTAGAGGCCGAGAGTTGTACCGAACTCCGGTACACTAAGCTGATGTACAAGGCCTCCTAAACGAAACTGGATCGTCCTTGGATCGTTGTGACGGCTCATCACCGTCTGTAGATGGAACGTGGAGCAGAACTCGAGAGTGAGTTCAAAATATATGGGCTCCATGATCTGAAAAAACTGCTCCCATGGGTCTGTCATCAACAAGGCCCGGACCTCATCTACTAGGTGGACCTACTCTAAGGCAGTCCAGTCGATGCATCTCCTGGCTCCCAAAAGTCATGCTCGCAGAATCTGAAATAACTCCTCTTGGGAGTTCTACGGGAACTGAATGAATGGGTGTCAGACTTTAGCAGTGGGTCTCAATGAGGAGCCACTAGGCTCCTTTCGCTTCTTTGAAGTAGGGACGGCTACTTTCTTACCGCGTGATGATGACATAGTTCCTAAAAAATAAAATGATATGCATTAGTCCTAACGGAGATTGAAACTAAATAAGTTTTTAAGATTAAATGACAAATTAAGAAAAACATGAACATATTGTATGGAGGTTTTACTAACCTAACTAATATAATCTACTCATTCTAATCATGGCCTAGGTATCATTTTATACTAAGTGCTAACTACTTTAGATAAGTAAAAGTGGCAACCTAAGGAGAGTCTAAATGGCATCATGAAATTCTCTATAGTATTTCCAGATTGTTCATGCTAAAGTCAATGAATTTCATGCCCCAAAACTAATGCAAAAACTAAATAAAACATTTTTTTAACATAAAAACAAATAAAAATATTAGAAATTAAAGAGGAAATTAAGAAAAAGGAATCGAATAGGTGACTAATGAGGTGGAGCACGATCGTGGTACGGGCGACACGGTCGTGGAGGAGCTTTTGAGGCCGGCGACAGCGTTAGGGGGGCTGGATGTGGGTTTTGGGTGGGGGATTTTAGGGTTTTAATTGGAGAAGAAGGTGAATAGTGACATGTTTATATAGGGTTTTGGGTCACACGGGCACATCACACACTCGTGTGACTTTGGTTTTCCCCGTGTAATTCGAATATTGGGGATTTTGGCGCGCCTGGTTTGAGACACATGCCCGTATTGCGAGGGCGTGTTGAGGCACACGGTTGTGTCATACGGTCGTGTTGTTTGATGTTCGCTTCTCTCACGGTCGTGTAGGGGGTCACACGCCTGTGTCTGAATTGGCAGGTTCGACCACGACTTGGGGACACGGGCGTGTCGCACACCCGTGTTGAAATTGGTAGTGTTGGCTACGGCCACATTGTACGGCTATGGTGCTTTGTCGAAGCCCGTGCTTCGATTGACTGGATCAGCCATGGCTACATCGCACGGCCATGGTGATTTTTTGAAGCCCATGTCTTAGGAAAAATTTTACCCTGCTCATACACAGCCAAATTGCACTGCCGTGGCTCTGCCCGTAGTGTCCACACGGCCTTAGCCACGCCCATGGGTATGGCCGTATGGTCCAGAGATTCTGCATTCAAAAGGGTTAGTCGATGTATTAGAAAGCTGAAATAAAAGGATTTACTAAGTTAGTGCTCGGGTTGCCTCCCGAGAAACACTTATTTAGAGTCTAAGCTCGACTCTGCTTGTATGTATCACGACGAGAGTTCGTGAAGCTGAAGCTCCTCCCTATTATTCTTGAAATTCTCACCTCTATAATGTTTAAGCTGATGGCCGTTTACCTTGAAAGTGCCGTGGTTTGGATGAGTTACCTCGACTGTGCCATATGGAAAGACAGCTCGTACAGTGAATGGGCCTGACCATCTTGATTTAAGTTTTCCAGGGAATAGTTTAAGCCTTGAGTTGTATAGCAAGACAAGATCACCGATTTTGAACTGCTTAGGTTGTCTCAAACGATTGTCATGGCGTCGCTTTGTGGCTTCCTTATATAATCATGAGTTTTCATAGGCATTGCAGCGCCATTCATCTAGGTCATTTAGTTGCATTAGAAGTTTCTCACCTGCAAGCTTAAAATCAAGATTTAGGAATTTAATAGCGCAAAATGCTTAATGTTTGAGTTCAAATGGAAGATGACAACTTTGTTCATAGACAAGTCTATAAGGAGATGTTCCTATGGGAGTTTTGAATGCAGTTCTTTAAGCCCATAAAGCATCATCTACTTTTCTTGACCAATCTTTCCTATTTGTTTCTACCGTTTTATTTAGAATGCATTTTAATTCTCTATTTGTTACTTCACCTTGTCCACTGGTTTGTGGATGATAAGGGGTGGCTTTCCTATGGTGTACTGCATATCTTTTCAAAACTTTGTCAAATTGGGCATTGCAAAAATGAGTACCCCTATCACTGATAATTATCCTAGGTGTTCCGAATCGAGAGAAAAGTTTTTTAAGAAAACGTACTACCATTCTAGCATCATTAGTAGGTAAGGCTTGGGCTTCCACCCATTTTGACATGTAATCTACTGCTACTAGTATGTACTTATCCCCAAACGAAGTAGGGAAAGGACCCATGAAATCAATACCCCATACATCAAATATTTCACAAGAGAGTATATAGTTTTGAGGCATTTCATTATGCTGAGAGATATTACCTGTTCTCTGGTATTAATCACAAGAGGTCACATACCTGTTGGCATCTTTGAAATGGGTGGGCTAGTAAAAACTTGATTCGAGTACTTTGTGAGCAGTTCTAGCTCCACTGTGGTGTCCTCCTCTTGGTCCCGAATGGCAGTGATCTAAAATTTTATATGCTTCTATCTCAGTAACGCATCTTCGAATGACTTGACCTGCACGAATATGAAAAAGGAAAGGATCTTCCCAAAAGTAGTTTTTCACATCAGCGAAGAATTGCTTCTTTTGCTGATGGCTCAACCCTTTTGGGGTTATGTTAGCTGCTAAATAATTTGCAAAATCAGCAAACCAAGAAACTGCAACCTTTGTTATGGCTAGGAGTTGTTCTTCAGGTAACAAGTAGTTTATTTTAATGAGGTCCTCGGGGTGTGGATTTTCCAACCTTGAAAGGTGATCTGCTGCCAAATTTTCAGCTCTTCTCTTCTCTTTTATCTCTAAGTTGAATTCCTGTAACAATAGAATCCATCTTATTAATCGAGGTTTTGCATCAGTTTTAGTTAAAAGATAACAAAGAGCAGAATGATCAGTGTAAATGACGACTTTTGACAATATTAAATATAATATGAATTTATCAAATGCAAAAATAACAGCTAGCAATTCTTTTTCTGTGGTAATAGAGTTTGCTTGTGCAGCCGTCAAAGTTTTGCTAGCAAAATAAATCGGTCGAAAGTGCTTGTCTCTTGATTGTCCCAAAACTGCACCTACTCCAAAATCACTCGCATCACACATTAGTTCAAAAGGTAGATTCCAATCAGGTGAAATCATAATCGGGGAATTAACTAACTTTTCTTTGAGAGTGTTAAAAGACTCTAAACATTCTTGGTCAAAATTGAAAAGCACATCTTTTTCTAGTAATTTTGTTAAAGGCTTAGCTATTTTAGAAAAGTCTTTAATAAATCTTCGATAAAAACTAGCATATCCTAAAAAGCTTCTCATGGCCTTAACTAAATTAGGGGGAGGTCATTTTTCGATGGTTTCAATTTCTGCTTTATCTACCTTTATCCCTTTACTATAAATTTTATGTCCTAATACAATACCTTCTTGAACCATAAAGTGACATTTTTCCCAATTGAGCACTAAATTTGTCTCTTCACATCTTATCAAAACACGTTTTAAATTATTAAGACAGAGTTGAAAAAAATTAACGAAAAACTAAAAAATCATCCATAAATACCTCCATGATGTCTTCCACGAGTTCATCAAAGATGGCTAACATACATCGCTGAAAAGTAGCAGGGGCATTACATAATCCAAAAGGCATTCTACGATAAGCAAACATACCATATGGACATGTGAATGTTGTCTTTTCCTGATCTTCTAGAGCTATCGAAAATTGGAAGTAATCAGAGAGGCCATCCAAGAAACAGTAATACATATGTCTTGATAATCTTTCCAACATCTGATCTATAAAGGGTAAGGGGAAATGGTCTTTTCGAGTTGCATCATTCAGCTTTCTATAATCAATGCAAACTCTCCATCCAGTGACTGTTCTTGTAAGTATTGACTCCTTTTTATCATTAAACACCACAATTATGCCTCCCTTTTTAGGGACAACCTGCGCAAGACTTACCCAAGAACTGTCAGAAATAGGATAAATAATGCCTGCATCTAGAAGTTTAATTACCTCAGCTTTTACGACTTCCTTCATGTTGGGATTCAATCGTCTCTGAGTTTGTACCGATGGCTTATATTCATCTTCCATGAAAATTTTGTGGGTGTAAAAAGAAGGGCTAATACCTTTAATATCAGAAATCTTTCAAGCTATAGCCTTTTTGTGTTCTCTTAACACTTGAAGTAATTCTTCTTTCTCTTCACCACTCAAAACTGATGTGATAATCACTAGTAATATGGAATCATCTCCCAAAAATGCATATTCTAAGTGGTCAGGCAATTATTTTAGCTCTAATTTAGGAAGTTCATCAATTGAGGGTTTTTGTCTCAGTTCGTCTTTTAATTTAATACCCTCATAACTTATGTGCCTTGTGACAAGTTCATAAGAATTCAACTCCTTCATTACTTCTTTTACTTCATTGGTGGCTTCATCTTCCTCTCCACCTTGAACAAGACACAGTTCCAACGTGTCTTCAAGAGTGATTTCCTGTAAATTTTCTTGAACAAAATAATCAACAACGTCAATGAAATAACAGGAATCATCTTATTCTCTAGAAAATCCCATAGCATCATAAATTTTAAAGACAACTTCTTCTTCACCAACCCTAAGCACTAATTTACCATCCCCTACGTTGATAATAGCTCTAGTAGTAGCTAAGAATAGGCGTCCCAAAATTAAAGGTACCTCAAAATCTTCATCCATGCCAAGCACAAAAAAATCAATAGGGAATATGAATTTATCTACTTTTACTAACACATCTTCAATGATTCCCCTAGGATATTTAACAGATATATCAGCTAATTGAATACTCATCCTAGTGGGTTTTGGTTCCCCTAGACCTAGTTGCTTGAACAGTTTGTAGGGCATTAGGTTAATACTAGCACCTAGATCAGCTAAGGCTTTTTCAATGATTAAACTACCAATTAAGCAAGGAATAGTAAAACTCCCTAGATCTTTTAGTTTGGTTGGCCATTTATTTTGGAGAATAGCTGAGCATTCCTCGTTGAGTTCCACTGTGGCTAGTTCTTCCAATTTCGTTTTGTTTGTGAAAAACTCCTTTAGAAATTTTGCATACTTCGGCATCTACAAAATTTCTTCAACAAAAGGTAAGTTAATATGTAGCTGTTTAAAAAGTTAAAGAAATTTACCGAATTAAGCATCTGTGCGGTCTTTCTTTAACTTTGCCGGATATGTTATGGGTGGTTTATATTCTTTAAGTGCTGGCAGGGTGCTTTCCTTGGGTTCCTCTTCCTCCACCTTGTCCTTTTTAGATTCTTGAACAGGCTTCTTTTCCAGTTCAGCTAGTATTTTCCTATCCCTTAGAGTAATTGCTTTTACATGTTCTCTAGGATTTGGCTCAGTATTACTTGGCAAACTACCTTGTGATCTATCAGGTATCATCTTTGTGAGTTAACCAAATTGATTCTCGAGCCCTTGAATGGATGCTTGCTGGTTCTTTAGTGCTGTTTTAGTGTTTTGAAAACAGGTCTTTGACACGGCCATAAATTTAGTGAACATCTCTTCAAGGTTCGACTTTTTCTTTTGTTGTGGAGGTGGCTATTGAAATCCCAGAAGAGGTGGTTCTCTTTGGTTTCCTTGTCCCCCATGAAAAATTGGGGTGGTTCCACCAACCTACATTGTAAGTATTACTGTAAGGATTATTTTGAGATCTAGAATTATTACCCATATAGTTGTCTTGCTCAGTTTCCATGCTGTGTCCATAGGAGGAGTAATCTGGATTGTACATGTTTCCCTGAATTGCGTCACACTGCATCACTGGGTGTGCCTGCATAGAACCAACAAAATTATCAATCATTTTACTTAAAAGTTCTACCTAATTAGAAAGCATGGTGACGGCATCAATGTTAAAAACTCCTGCAGCTTTTGTCGGCTTTGTCCTCATGACTTGCCACTGATAGTTATTCAGTGACATCTCTTCTATAAACTCATAGGCTGCTACGGGTGTTTTATTGTTGATTGTTCCTTCGGCGGATGCATCGAGCATTTGCTATGTTGAAGGGTTCAAACCATTGTGAAAGGTTTGAACTTGTAACCACAAAGGCCACCCATGGTGAGGGCACCTTCTCAAAAGATCTTTATATCTCTCCCAAGTATCATAAAGTGTCTCTAAATCCATCTGCACAAAAGAAGAGATATCATTCCGTAATTTAGCTATTTTAGCTGGAGGAAAATTCTTAAGTAAAAATTTCTTGGTCATTTGTTCCCATGTAGTGATTAAGCCTCGTGGTAGAGAATTTAACCATTGTTTAGCTTTATTCCTTAAGGAAAAAGGAAATAGTCGGAGGCAAATGACATCATCAGAAACACCATTGAGTTTAAAGGTATCACAGAATTTTGAAAAATTGGCTAAATGTAAATTGAGATCCTCATAAACCATCAAACTGCACAAATTACTGAATCATCTGAATAGTGTTAGGCTTTAATTCAAAATTGTTTGCAGCAATAACAGGTCTAATAATACTAGATTAAGTACCAGCCAAATTAGGTTTAGCATAATCATACATAGCACGAGGAGCATTATTTTGGTTCACCACTTCTGTAGCTATCGTGGGAGGTGGTAGATTGTCTTGATCTGTTTCCATCCTTTCTGTAGGTTCAGGTTCTTCTTCTTGTCCTTGTTTTGGATAAAGTAGGCTTCGTCTGATTTCTCTACAAGTTCTACGAACCGTAGCTTCTAAATCTTCGTCAAAAAGTAGTGGTCCTACTGGGTTTCGTCTAGTCATAAACTAGAGATACCTAGTAAGGGAAAAATCAAAGAAAATTAAAATAAGTAAATAAAAATAAAGTTTGAAAATAAATAAAAATAGTAATGGCTAAAGTAATAGAAATCGAGTGTTCTTAATATCTTAGTTCCCCGGCAACGGCGCCAAAACCTTGATATGCGTGATATGAAGTAACAAAATTTATAATAAATGATCACACTAAAAACTAACTATTATCACGATTTAATGCAAGCGCACCTATCGAACAGTAGTATAGCTTAGTGGCAAGACCGAGATATCATACCCAAGGGAACCAAAAGTACTAGTACTAACTTTCTTTCTACTATTTAACCTAGAAATAAAAAGGGGGATTTTTATGAAACTAACTAATTCTAAAACTAAACTAAGAATGCACAAAAAGTGAATTGGGGAAAAACTCTTAGGAAAAACTGATTGATTTGGACCATACTCAAGGGTGAATCCACCTAGACTTCACTTGTTATCAACTCTTGAACTGGACGATTTATTCACTTAACTTGATCCGTAGAAATCCCAAACTTATGTTAATATCTCTCTCGAGACTAAAAACAACTAACCCTAGCTTGATTAATCAAAATCTCTTTCTAGTTAAAACCCCTAGTGTTGCATCAACTTGATCTATGGATTCCCTTATTAGGTTTGACCCCAATCCGGCAGATTTTCGTCGTCCTATCTCTACGATTGCGATCAACTCTGCTTAATTGTGATCTACTCCTATGCAGGGACTTTTGCTCCTCTACATAAGCACATTCGACTTAAATTAATGTCCCGGAAATATCAATTTAAAAGTTAAAAACACAATTAAGAATAAATCAAATATTTATCATATAATTCAAGAGAAAATAATAACAAGATCTATCTTAGGTTTCATCCCCCTCAAGTATTTGGGGGATTTAGTTCATAATTATAAAAGAAAACATCTCAGAAGAAATAAAATAACAAAACATAAAGAAGCTAAAAACCCCTGTAGAAATTTGAAGGGAGATATTTAGTCTTGAGGTAGAATTCGGCTTCTGAGATGGATCAATTGGCTTCCCTTAGAGTAATTCCTTGCTTCTATTCTCTTTTTCAAGGGAGAAAAGTACTCTTTTGAGGAGAGAAAAGTCTCTTTTAGTAGTTGCCCCCTAGGGTCTTTATATAGAGATTTGAAGTGTCTTTCTTAGCCCCTAAGTAGCCTTTTGCGGTGAAATTTAACTTCCTCACGACAGGGACACGCCCGTGTGCTACTCCCCTATGGATCGAGGCCCAAGCTGTGGTCGGGCCTATTTATGGTGGCACAGTTGTGTGGTCTAGCCGTGCTCGTCGGGGTTGGGCCGTGTTCGAGCTCAATGTGGCACGGCCATGCGGCACGGCTATGTGGTGAATCTCCGGGCCGTGCAGTTTATTGAATTGGGCTTAATTTGCCCGTTTTTGGCCCGTTCCTTGCTCTTTTCTCTTCCTTAAGCTCACCTGAGCATAAAACATGAAATAGAAGGATTAAGAGCACTAATTTCCACAAATTCAATGATAATTCATCCACAAATTCCTCTGTTGTTTTTAATTGTATGAGATTAAACTGCGATGCTGAGAAACTACCATAGATAGTAGTACTGTATTGAACCTCTATAGCTAGGATAAATTGAGACTGTAGGAAAACTGAAAACTGTAGAAGACTGAAGACTATAGTTAGATCTCGATCTGCAAAAACAAAACTCTAAATTTCTTCCTTTTTCATAAAAGATTTATAATAATTATTGAAATTATGAGCTAATACATAAAATTCGTAATAAAATAATACGCAATATCAAAATGAGCACAAGAGTTGAGCGTGGAAGAGGTGCTCAAGGCTGCGGTAGGGGCTGAGGTAGCACTGGGACTGGATCTTCAGCATCAAGACATATGCACGCTAGGGAGGCACCAGCATCCCCAATGACTGAGGCAGGGTCTAATGATTGAGCTGCAGGGGACGATGCTTTGTTCCAAGCGATGCTCTGAGTGTTAGAAAGAGTAGCGAGAGCAAGTACTGGGTCTATGGGCCATTGATCAATTTCTGAGCGGCTCTGAGCTAATGGAGCAGAGGTTTTCAGGGGTGTATTTAGCGTAGCCCCAAATGTGGCCGAGTATTGGTTAGAGTCCACAAAGCGAATAATGGATGACCTGGGTTGCTCGGTAGAGTGGAAACTAAAAGGGGTAGTTTCTTTACTACGTGACGAGGCTTACCAGTGGTGGCTCACTGTAAGGGATGGTACACCAGCCGATCGATTAACATGGGATCTCTTCAAGATAGCTTTTCAAGGAAAGTACGTCGGGGCGAGTTTTGTGGAAGCCCGAAGAAAGGAATTCTTGAGTCTAACTCAAGGGAACAAGTCTGTAGCAGAGTATGAGGCAGAGTTCTTAAGGTTAAGCCAATATGCCCGTGGGATTGTCGCCACTGAATATGAGTGCAACGTATGGTTTGAGGATGGCCTTAGAGATAAGCTACTGGTACTGATTGCTCCATAAAAGGAGCGTGATTTTGCCACCTTAGTTGAAATAGCTAAGATAGCTGAAGATGTGAATCGCTTAGAGCACTAGAATTAAGAGAGGGATAGAGGCAGTTTCAAAAGGGATTTAGGGCCCTTAGGTACTTTAGGGAGGCCTGTTATGAAGGCTAGAGTTGATGAGCCAGTTCGAGCAATTTCGATGACTATGGTTAGACCCTAGATGTGTGCTGATTGTAGAAAAGCTCATCAGGGTGAGTGTTGAATAAGTAGTGGAGCGTGCTTCAGATGTGGGTCCAAGGATCATCGGGTCAAAGATTGCCCTCAAAGGCCAGTTCAGATGCAAGTTGTGGAACAGAGAGTAGTACAGCTAGTGAGAGGTGGTCAATAGCCACCGAGAGGCCGTGGCCAGGTCAGGGGAAAAAATGGTAATGGACGAGGCCGTGGAGCATCAGGCAGGGGTGCTGGTAATACTAAGGCATGACAGGTAGCTTTGGTCTACGCTGCTCGTCACCAAGAGGAATGTGATGCACCTGACGTCATAACTGGTACGCTTTTAATTCATAGTATACCATACACTGCTTTGATTGGTATTGGGTCTACACACTCTTATGTTGCAGGCAATGTGCCTGGGATGTTGGGTATGCAATCTGAGAATGTTGCTAGCGATATACCTGTAATTAGTCCACTGGGACACTCGGTTAGGGTAGACACACTTTTTAGAGATGTGCCCTTAGAATTACAAGGTGAAATCTTTCTGGCAGATTTGATGGAATTACCATTTAGGGAATTCGATCTTATCTTAGGTATGGACTGGCTTGTTAAGCACCATGCAAACTTGGATTGTGTTGCTAAGTGAATGGTATTAAAGACTTTGGAGGATGATGAGGTAGTAGTGATAGGGGAGCGAATAGATTATTTGTCTAATGTTATCTCAGCGTTAAGGGCCGAAAAGTTGGTATGCAATGGTTGTGAGGTGTTTCTGGCATATGTGAGCAATTCTGAATTGGAAGGTCCTTCTGTAGGTAATGTTAGAACTGTTAAGGAATTTCTAGATGTTTTTTTGGATGAGCTTCCTGGATTACCTCCAAACCGTGAGATCAAATTTAGAATTGACCTGTTGCCTGTAACAGCTCCGGTGTCCATCGCCCCTTACAGGGTGGCACCGAAGGTGCTTGTGCAGTTAAAGGCACAAATCTAAGAACTTCTGGATCGAGGATTTATTTGACCGAGTGTGTCTCCGTGGGGAGCACCAGTGTTGTTCGTTAAGAAGAAGGATAGGACGATGCGCATGTGTATTGACTATCTTCAGTTGAACAAACTGACTGTCAAGAATAAGTACCCCTGCCAAGGATCGACGACCTTTTTGATCAACTTAAAGGAGCTTCAATATTTTCTAAGATTGAGTTTCATTCTGGGAACCACCAATTAAGGGTTAAGGAGTCAGACATTTTTAAGACAGCATTCAGAACATGGTATGGTCACTACGAGTTCCTGGTAATACCGTTTGGGCTTACTAATGCACCAATAGCTTTCATGGACTTAATGAACTGGGTATTTCAACCCTATCTGGACCGGTTTGTGGTTGTCTTTATAGATGATATCCTAGTGTATTCAAGCTCTAAGGAGGATCATGACGCACATCTTCAAATTGTTCTGCAAATTCTAAGGGAGAAGCAGCTTGATGTAAAATTTAGCAAGTGCAAATTTTGGCTGTAAGAAGTGACGTTTTTGGGTCATGTGGTGTCTGCCGAGGGGATTAGGGTGGACCCTCAGAAGATCAAAACAGTATTGGATTGTAAACCACCAAGGACAGTCTCAAAAATTTGAAGCTCTTTGGGGCTAGCTGGATATTATAGAAGGTTCGTGGAAGGGTTTTCTGTGATTGCGGCACCGTTTACTAAACTACTGAGAAAAGGGGCACCATTTAGGTGGACTGATTTGCAACCGGAGAGTTTTGAGAAATTGAAGAAAGTACTGACTGAAGCCCCTGTGTTAATACAGCCAGAATCTGGGAAGGATTTTACTGTGTATAGTCATGCATTGCACAATGGATTGGGTTGTGTGCTGATGTAGGAGGGTAAAGTAGTTGCTTACGCATCACGTCAACTGAAGCCTCACGAGGTGAATTACCCTACTCATTATTTGGAATTAGCGGCAGTGGTATTCGTGCTAAAGATCTAGAGGCACTACTTATACGGGGAGAAGTGTATCATTTACACGAACCATAAAAGCCTCAAATACCTTCTTACTCAAAAGGAGTTGAACCTTAGGCAATGAAGATGGATAGAGTTGCTTAAGGATTATGATTGCTTAATTGAATACCACCCAGGTAAGGCTAACATGGTAATAGATGCGCTGAGCCGTAGGGCTGTATCTGACCTGAGAGTAATGTTCACTCGTCTTAGTCTTTTGTATGATGGTAGTCTTCTAGTTGAGCTGGAACTAAGGCTGACTTGGACTAAGCAAATTAAGGAGAAGCGATTATTGGATGAGTCACTAGTCCCTCGGTTTCAACAAGTAGAGAATGGTGAGACTTCTGACTTTGAAATGAATAGTGAAGGTGTTTTTTGTTTCTGTGAGAGAGTCTATGTTCAGAAGGACTCTGATTTGAGGCAGTCAATACTGCAGGATGCGCATGCCAGCCCTTATGCCATGGACCCTGGTGGAAATAAGTTATATCGGGATCTGTGTGAGTTGTATTGGTGGCCTGGACTTAAGCGCGAGATGACAGAATTTGTAGGTAAGTGTTTGACATGCTAGCAGGTAAAAGCTAAGCATCAACTGTCTTCTGGGCTTCTGTAGCCAATCAAGATTCCAATCTGGAAGTGGGAGAGGTAACCATGGGTTTTGTGAGTGGGCTACCCTTGACGCCTTCTAAGAAGGACTCGGTTTGGGTTGTTGTGGACAGACTGACAAAATCTGCCCATTTTATACCGATTTGAACGGATTATTCACTTTAGAAGCTAGGTAAGCTATATGTGGCTGAGATAGTAAGACTACATGGGGTGCCAGTATCAATCATTTCTGACAGAGACCCTAGGTTCACGTCTCGGTCCTGGAAGAAGTTGCACGAGGCATTGGGTACAAGATTGGATTTCAGCACTGCCTTTTACCCTCAAATGGATGGACAGTCAGAAAGGGTGATCCAAGTACTGGAGGATATAATAAGAGGTTGTGTTATTAACTTGGAATTTGCGTACAATAATAGTTATTAGGCAAGTATTCAGGTGGCACCATATGAGGGTTGTATGGGCGTAAATGTCGTATGCCTGGGTATTGGACTGATTTAGGTAAACGTCAAATGTTGGGGCAGAGTTAGTGGTTGATATTGAGGACAAGGTTAAGCTGATCAGGGATCGGTTAAAGGAAGCATCCAATAGGCAAAAGCCGTATGCCGATTTACAGTGTAAGGAGATTGAGTACTCTGTAGGGGATTTGGTATATCTAAATGTCTCACATTGGAAGAAGATCCTAAGATTTGAAAGGAGGGGCAAGCTAAACCCTCGGTTTATTGGACCATATAGAGTTCTAAAATAGGTGGGTCCGGTAGCATATCACCTCGAACTGCCTCTTGAATTTTACCGGATTCACGATGTCTTTCATGTCTCGATGCTAAGGTGGTACTGTTTTGATACCTCACATGTTGTGCTAGTTGAGGAGATTGAAGTTAAACCTGATTTGACTTTCGAGGAAGAACCAGTGCAAATTTTAGACCGTGACATAAAACTACTAAGGAAAAGGGCTGTTCCACTGGTCAAAGTGCTTTGGTGTAACCATGATTCAGAAGAAGCCACGTGGGAGCCTGAGGACGCGATGCAGTAGCAATACCCTCACTTATTCTGCCCAGGTAAATTTTGAGGCCAAAATTTCTTTAAGGGGGTAGAGTTGTAACGCCCCAAATTTTAGGGTTTTTCAATTTTTTTTATTATTTTCACTTGCATGATTGGGTGTGCTTGATTGATGAGTTAGGTGTGTTTATGGGGCCTTTATGAGGCCTGGGTTAAAGCCAAGCCTTTGGGCAAAATTTTAATTTTTAGGTTGATAGGAATAGGGATGTTAGCTCGTAGGGCTTAAGTTAAATTATTAGGGGTTTCATGACAGAAGAAAGCCTCTAGTGGAGTGGCAGTGTGGCGCTACTTGAAATGTAGGAGGTGGTGCCATTTACAAAGGGAATGAGGTATCGGTTCGAATCCCACTATCAACCAATGGTTGATATTTTGCTATATGGACTTGGTAAGAGGTGGATTGGGATTCAAATTCTTAAAGGTTGTTGTGGAATTGGTCAAAAGATATTTGGATGAAAGTTGGTAGGGATTTGGAGGAGAAAATCGTGGAGGAAAAAGTGGAGGAAATTGTGAAGTTTCAAATAGGAAGAAGTGGTATCCGAGTGGGAAGTGGGATTAAGCAAAATCAGCTAGGGGTGCATTTGGAGTGCATTTTCGGGCTTGAGAGGTAGTTGCTGAGTTCTTTCTTTCGTTTGTGCTTTGGGTTTTAGTACTTTTGGCAATTTCATTTGCTTTGATTTTTACCAATTAGGCATTTCTTTCCAAGAAGCCGTAATTGCATAATTTCTCTTCTCTTCTCTATTCTTTTATTATTAGCCGAAACGTATTGGAGCCTTTTCTTCATCTTCTTTTCATTAGCTACATATGGAATCGATTCTCTTGTCTCCTCTTTAAGCCGAAACCTCACCTCATCTCATCTCTTGTAGCCTGTGTTGATCTATGGCCATTCGCTTCCTCCTTAACTACATTTTTTGTAACACCCCAAACTCGGCCCAGACGTTATGGCCGGATCTGGTGTTCACATAAACGATTGATTTATTTATGATCTTCTTTTAAAAAAACGTTATGTTGTTCATAGTAAAACCATGTTTAATTGCTTGTAATTAACGAACATGATCAGATTTAAAAATCGTATCAACTACCATGTAAAATTCACATCAAAAAGATCTCATTGTTGTGTTATCATTGTTGAGTTATCCAATCATTACGTAAGGTATGTTTAAAAAAACGTTTGATTAAATTTGAAAACCCACATAATCTAGCCTACCGTTTTAAAACAAACAAATAATAATCCAAAACCAAATACCCGAGTGGCCTTATTACAACATAAATCTGAAATTTATAAATGAAATATAAATAAATTAGATTTAAGAAAAACTAAAAACTGGAAGCATGAATCACGTGGCCACCCTGAATCCCTCGCAACTCCAAGTCCTCTATGGTTAGAGGTTACCTGCATGGATGGAAAAATAGGGTGAGTTTGTGAAAACTCAGTGTGTAATGTAACCCAACTAGTGTCAAAGATCATTCAAATACTCAGTCTGGGCTGAAGCCCTATTCAGATACAGATCAAACTGGGCCTTGGCCCTTTTCAGAAACAGAGTGGGTCTTGTGCCCATTACAGATACAGATCAGAGTATATATATATGTATGTATGCATGCAAAGCCCAAGCCCAGTCCAGCCCAACACACCACCCGTACTAGCCCAACACACCATGTGGGGAATAACACAACCCACCCAGCCTTACACACCACAGACACAGCAGAGCTGCTATTACAGAAGTCGTGGCTGAGCCACCAGAACAGAAATACGAGGCGGAGCCTCTAAGCAGATTACGTGGTAGTGCCACTATACAGAACATCCTCCATATCCATAACCCAACCCCATGCAACCTAGAGTACTACATGACATGGCCATACAGAATATCAGATATAGTTATATGCAAATCAGTCAACTATTTCTAGCGGTAAAACAGTCATTTAACATCTAGGGGTAAAATGGTAATTTTTACCCTTCAAGGGTATTTTGGTCATTTAGCTACATTTCTAGGTTTCATGCTTAATACGATCTTTTAGCAGGTCTAACATCGCTCCGAGCGACTCAGATAGTCCATACATTCATATAGTGTAACCGAGCCCAAAAACCCCTAATGGGCCCGAGGGAGCCCACATGCCTATGTGGCACGCTCAGTTTAATTTTATGCATATTATCACCGATTTAATATCTATTTTACTAGAAATTACTTACCGCATACTTTTAACCATATGGGCCCGTAAGCCTATTGGGCCCAAATTTAACTCATCATGGCCCAGAACAGCCCCAGTGCACGAAAACACGCACTACAGCCCTTACAGTCCAATATTTCAGATTCATGGTTTCGTACTGACCCACGAGCGTTCGCACGCTTGCAAGTCCTAGAAATGCTGGCATTTCGGCATTTCGACTTTTGCCAATCTAAGCTATAAAGAGTGTCGTTACACACCTGTTTGCGAACTACGTCGAGATCCCGCGAACGATTAACCTACAACCGTTTAACCACATGTCAAACCACAATCCAATTGAACAATCAACATCACCTTAACTTACTTATTCGGCAACCACTAAACTATCACCATCACTTACCTTTGCCGAAATCTAGCTCTAACCACTAGATCTAGTCTGCCTTGCTAATGCTAACCACCCTAGCCTCCACGAGATCCACCTTACGAAAGGCCACAAAACTTAGTCATTTAACAAAAGATTCCAAAATATATTCCCAAGGAAGGGATCTAAACTAATTTCCAAAAGAAAGTCTGGGGTGGTTTCATGTAATATCCCGAATTAGGGCCTAATCGGAATAGTGGTTTCGTGACCACAAATCTGAGGTAGAAATAATTATTTTATAATTATTTTTATGTTTATGATATGATTTTATGATGGTGTGAAAATTTCGTGAAGAAATTCTAAGCGTAAAGTGCTTAATTTGAAATTAGGGACTAAATCGAATAAGTTGCAAAACTTGCATTCTAGAAGTTTCTAGTATGAAATTGCTTTGGAATATTAATTAGGAGGTCTTAAATAGCAATTTGACCAATTTTAAGTTAATGGAAAAAATTTGGACATGGATGGAATTTTTGAAAGTTTAGTAAGGAGGGGCATTTTGGTCTTTTGGATATTAACATGAAATAAAAAGGGAAAAATAACACAAAATTGGTCATCTTCTTCATTACCACGAAATTTCAAGGGTTCTCCATAGCTAGGGTTTGTTTCAAGCTTCCAAGCTTCATGGTAAGTGATTCCAAGCCCCGTTTTTAATGTTCTTTACGTTTTCGTAGTCCCGGTAACTCGATAAAGCTTATGTTAGCAATAATTTAAGTTAGGGTTCATATTTGGAAAAATACCCATAGGTGAAATTTGTGTATTTTGATATTTTATGATAGAATATGAGGTTTTAAATTATTTTAAACAACTTGTGCTACTCGGTTTTAAGTAAAAACGAATAAAACGGCTTAATCGGTAAAAGTACATATTGTTCATAAGTATGTGTTTTAGTGGGAATTTGAGCTTGCTAATGGTAAATAAATGATCAGCATGTCCTAAAACATAAGAATTTGTGATAAAATTTAATTTCCGAACTTTGGGGCAAAAGTGTAAATATGCAAAAGTTTAGGGGCAAAATTGTAATTTTGTCAAATTTTGAATTTAGGACTATTTTGATAATGAGAGTATTAAATAAGCTAAATGTGTTATTTTAGATCAAGAAAGACGTGGAATCAACCTTGATCGAGGAAAAGAAAAGATTTCGGACTAAATTGCAAAATTGCTATATTTTGTACCAAGGTAAGTTCATGTGTAAATAATGTAACATAATTGCTATTTTAAGTGATTTAATGCTATTTATATGATATGATACTTGTTATTATGAATATTATGCTTTGTGAAATATTATGTATTGGTATGAAAAGTATGTGATTAAATTGATAAGTATGAGATGCAAGCAACGTATTGGTTCCAATATTCCGAGGAGAACGACTGGGAAATGTGTGACTGAGGAAAATCCCGTTTGAACCTTAGGAATAGATTAGGATACAAGTGACATGTCACTAGGATGGTTGGGCATCCGAACTCGTTGAGTTGAGTCCGAGTTCACTTATGGATGCAAATGTTCGAACTCGTTGAGTTGAGTCCGAGTTCGTGAGATGTAACTAGGCATCCGAGCTCGTTGAGTTGAGTCCGAGTTCACTTATGGATGCGAACACCCGGGCTCATTGAGTTGAGTCCGAGTTCGCTTATGGGCGGGTTACATGATTGATTGATTACATATGTGGCACTTATGTGCAAATGATCCGTGTATCCGAGTTATATTCCGATGTGTTCAACGGGTAAAATTCTAGCGGAATGGAAGAATACTCAAGATGAAAATGATATTTTGGTAAGTGTTGTGAAATGGACAATTTGGACAGGTATGTACTTAACCCTCGGGTTGAAACTTGATGTAACAGAAATAAGGTGGTAAGATGATACACGATAGCTAGAAATGTGGTTTGTATCTTGGTGATATCATGCTATTGTTGTTGATATAATTGCTTTGTTATGTTACTTGTTATTTGCATGTGAACTTACTAAGCATTTATGCTTACTCCCTCCTTTTCATTCATTGTACTTTTTAGCGAGCCAACTTGGATATCGGGAAGGTCGAAGAAACGCTCACACTATCCGAGGAAGAATTGGTATATTGGTTTGTATGTTTTGATGTATGGCATGTATAGCAATATACTTGTTTTGTGTAAATAATCTTGTGATATGGTTATGGTTTGGTTGAGAAAATGCTTGATAATGCTTAGTAATTGGTATGGCTAGCCTAGATAATGTTGGATGCCTTGTGAGTTTAACATGTTATATAGTTCATAAGAATTCATAAAAAGATGAAACTTGCCATAAAACAGAACACTACAGCAACAACGATGTGAGTTTGAAAAATCACCAAAAATAGTAGAAAACGAATTAGGTGAATAATTATCTATGAAATTGAAGCTTATTGTGTCTACTTTCAAATGGAAAAAGCGAAATAGGTAAAGGAGTTATATGTTATAAGATATTTGAGTTTTAGTGAAACAGGGCTAGAGCGATTTCTGGATCCCCTGTTCCAACTTTGAAAATTCACTATAAATTGAAAAAAAAAATAATTAGGAGGTGTAATTTATATGCTTAGAATCCTTATTTAATCTAATTTTAAGAGAAATAAACGGTATAGTTATATGAATTTTTTACATGGAGAAAAGTGGTTCGTAGTAAGTAGAGGTTAGTGCAGTCAAGTCCTGAAACAGGGGTAACTTTAACTAATAAACTGTACTAATTGGCCCAACCAAAAATTTTAGAAAAAAGTTAGTAGATAGATATGTGAGTCTAGATTCAGGTAAAATTTACAGATTTTGATTTCAAGTTTCGTAACTCGAGATATGATTTTTTTAGCGACCATGATGTAGAAAAACTGCTTGTTCCGAAAGTCAAAATAAATGATGTAAAGTTGTTTAAATGATAAATTATGTTCGGTAACACCTCAAGCTCAACTCCGGCGACGGTCTCGAGCATGGGGGTGTTACATTTCAGCTTTTCATGAAATACTTGAGAGAAGAGTAAAATGAATTGAGTCCGTACCCAGAAGTCTGCTTGACTGTCTTGCCAAAAGTGAGAACCACCGATCACTAGCCTTAGCCCAGATCTATTGTAGACCTAGTCAGAAGACGATAGGAGGAGAGATCTAAGGGATTTGGCTATGAAGGCCACTCAAGAGGAGTAGCCGATTGAGAAGAAGATAATCGGTTTAAGGTTGTGTTTAACAGACTATGGTGATCTTTAGAGGAACAGAAGAAGAAGAAGGTATGAAAGAGGCGGAGATGGCGACAGAGAGATGGGAGGCTTGAAAGTTTCGGCTTTTTAGAGCAGAGATGAGGAGGGTTTGGCCAAAGAAGAAATCAGTTAGGAGAAGACTAAATGTTTCAGGTTTCGACTTTTAAAGCAATCGGCCAGGAAGGGTTCTAAGTGAGTCAATTCCAAATAATGAAGAAAAAAGGAAGAAGAAGAAAATATAGGTTCGGTTAGCCACCAAAGAAAAGAACAAGAAAGAATGGTCTAGAAGTCGGTTAAAGCAAGCATTTGATAGAAGAAACAAAGCAAGAATCAAAACCTGAGGGTACCATAAAAGAAATCGGCACCCCCTACAACAACCCACCGAAATGCAAAAAGTAACCAAATCCCAAAAGATAACCCAAAAAGAGAATTCAGCACACACCCTCACACCCCCCTAATTGCCAAAAATGCTACCCTTTGCCCCTTAGCTTAATTTACCCTCCAAGGAAACCCCCAGTCGGTCAACTCTTGCTCCTCACTCAAACTCCTAAATTTTCTCCTTGATAATCTCCCGTTATCACTCCTTAATCCAATCTCATGAGCAACTCAAACGCCTCCCTTCAGAGTTTAACTTAGAGTCCACCTCATACCATACACATGTAGCAAAGTAAAATAAATACCTTCCTCACAAAGGGATTCAAACTTTAGCTCCCTCACAAGCTTCCAGACGCTACCTCCCTGAGCTTTAAGTGGCGCTACCTTGCCACTTTACCATAGGTTTCCTTGTGCCATAAAACCCAAACATTTATTTAAAAGCCCACTTTGCCAAAGTCCATTCTCACATAAGGCTAAAATTTAAAATTTTGCAAGGCTTTAAACTTAAACCTGAGCCCTCTAAAGGTCCACTAATCACACTCAAACCATTAACACAGCACATCAGGCCATGAAAAAATAAATTCAAGCAACAATTCAAAAACCCTAAAAATTGGGGCGTTACATTCTTCTACTCTTTAAGTAGATTTTCTTTGAGTCACTGAGTCACTCCAATAGCTAAATCTCCCCTTTTCACTTTGTTGCTCACTTCCTTGGCTATTGTCTTTTGGCACACTTACAACTTTTCTTTCTATTCAGATTTTCAATTCCTTTTTGTCGGACACCCTTATGTTTGTCTTGGTAAGCTGAATTCTTTATTCTTTCCTTTGCTCTTTGTGTTCTTTATTTTTGGAAATAGTAACTAAAGTTCCTAAATTCTGTTATGTACGCAAGTGATTCTTAGCCAAAGTCTGGAAAGGGAGGTAAGGGTTTGATTTTGACTAATTAAGTCGTATATCAAATCCGCTCATATGCTAATCCCTTAGATTTTGGTAGCAGTCTAATCTCATAGTAAATGGTTAGCACTAATAAGATCCATCTTATGTAGTTGGTCATAAAAGAAGGGGCAATCATTCAACCTAGAGATTGAGGGGTGTAAATCGCTTGTGCTTTGACCAAGGTAAGTGTTGGTAAGGATTTGGAACTATGGGCAATAGTGAGTAGAGGCTATCGGGTGCGATTTCGTGCACTTGGGCCGTATTGGGCCTCAGTAGGCCAAAATGGGTCCAATGGGCCAACGGGCCCATGTAGGTAAATTACTCGTTAAGTTATTGTTAATAAAATGAATGAGAAGACTTATGATGTGACAGCCTTAAATCGACACTAGTCGGAATGTGGTTTCGGGACCACAAAACTGAGGCTCAAAAATAATTTAATATTTATTTTGATGCCTATTATATGTGTTAATATCATGTGTGACACTTTGGTGTTTCAATTTAGAGTTATAAGTGTGAATCTAATTAAAAAGGGATTAGTTGAAAACTTTGGAAGTATGCTA
This sequence comes from Gossypium stocksii, assembly GCA_020496765.1. Classification (NCBI taxonomy): domain Eukaryota; kingdom Viridiplantae; phylum Streptophyta; class Magnoliopsida; order Malvales; family Malvaceae; genus Gossypium; species Gossypium stocksii. Next base: position 32,967,777 of record CM035624.1, read on the forward strand.
GAAAAATGGGTGATGGTTAAAAAGTTACATGTGGTAGAAACATGTCCTTGTATGTCAAATTCACCTTTTTAACCTATAGTGGCCGGCCAACCCATCTAATGAGGGTGTTTTGTTTTCTTTGACTTTGTATTTTAGTGAATAAGTGTTTTATGGGCTTATAATAAAATTTTAATAATAAAAATAATATGAATTTGGGGGTGAAAACATCAAAGAGAAGCAATTCTTCTTCATTGCCATGAAAAGAGAAAAAAAAGGGAGAAAGGAACTCCACAATCGGCCCTTTGCTCATAGTTGATTTCTAAGGTAAGAATTGTGTCATTGGTTAAATTAATGGTGGAATTTTGTTGTTAAGGACATGGAGTAGTCAACCCATGACTCAAATTTTGGTAATTTGAGTGAGATACATTCGGCCTTGCTAATTGGAGTAGTGAGTTTGTTTAAACTTGATAATTCTTGTTAAATATTGGAAATGGAGTCTTGAATGCTATAATCGGGAAGTGTGTGAGAATTTTGAGTTTGATTGAAAAAAAAAAAAAAATAGCTATGTATGGCGCTAATGCTACAATCGGCCTTGTAAGGGGTTGAGTAGATGAATATGCTTTTCATATTTTATTAAATATGTGAATGTGGTAGATGAATTGAGCAAATCACATGTGTTTTTCATGAGGATTCAATGATGTTTTGGAAATGGCTAATGCATTGATGTTATTGTTGATAAGTGAATTAGGGAGTGTATAATTAATTGAAATTTTTGTTTAATTAAAACTTGTTAGTAAGTGATTATATACGTGTGAATTAATTTATCAATAGGGCTTGGTTGATGTGCTAGGTAATGTCTAAAATCTTGAATGTAAATTTAGGTAAGCTCCTTTGATAAATTATGGTAGTATACATGGGAATTAGCTAATGTGTGAATAACCTTTGCTCATGAATTGCGAAATTTGAAATTGGGATTTTGGATAAGAAATTTGATATGTTTAATTAGTGGCCATATGTGACCTTGATTATATGTTGTAACTTGAAATGAAATGTGAATTGTATTTTTGGTTTCTTCAAATGATGGAAAATCTTATATTCATATACATATGTTTCAGCTATAGGTGTGTTTGAAAAGTAGGTTCTTAAGTATTTGAGTTTGATTCCTTTGTAAGTTTTAAGTACTTAAATGGAATGAATATGAATTTTGTATATATATGTTAAGGTCAATGACTTCTCTAAATGATGCCATATATGATGTTATGTTTTAAATATGTGAATAAAGATTTTAAAGAGTAAATTTGTATAAATCTGCTTCGTACAGCAGCAGTAACGTGTTTTGAAAAAATCACCATAAATTGTGAGAGCTGAATTAGAGGCTGATTAAATTATGTAATTAAAGCTTAATGAGTCTAGTTTCTTATAAAAGAAACCTTATAAGCAAAGGAATTACCGATAAAGAGATATTTAAAGTAGTGTAAGACAGTGGCAGATTGACTCCGAAATCCCCTGTTGTATTTTTTAGAAAATCATTATAAATTGTAAAAAAAATCCATAAGATGTAATTTATATGCTTAGAATCCTTAATGAGTCTATTTTCAAGAGAGATATACAAGAAAATTTTTTGAGACCTGAACTAAGAGATAAATGAACTTTAGTACAGAAGGGTCGTAACTGTCCGACAGTGAATCAGGGGTAAATTTGAGGATTAAACTGTATTAATTGGTCAATTCAAAAATTCTGGAAATTTTATGGTAGAAAGGTACATGAGTCTAGTTTCAGGGAAAATTTACGGAACTTGATTTGGAGTTTTGTAGCTCCAGTTATGAATAATTTAGTGAATGTTGCTCAGGAAGTCAGCTTGAAGTGACTTATGATATATATGTGATTGGCCGAATGTGTGTGCGTGTGTGGCAAAGGATGTATATATGTGTTTCTTATTTTGATTGTAAGTGAAATGATCAAGTGAGATATTTGAATAAGGATTAATAAAATTGAATTATTTAATTTAGCTCAAGAGCATAGAGGGACAAGTTCGGATAAAGGGAAAGCTAAAGTGGTTGAATAGCTGACTTATTGTTGCTCAGAAAAGTTCGAGGTAAGTTTTGAGTATTTGAATTTGGTATTTAATTTAAAATGCCATGATATACATATATGATAGATGAATGATGTCCCATTGTCCTTACCATAACAAGGTTATTGAAAAAGAAACCTTATACATGTTGATATATAACCGAATGGCTATTAGAGAATTAAACAAAGAACAAGATTGGGGATATATGCTTATGTGTGTTTGCTTATTCAGCTGAAAGTTTAGTAAACAAAGTATACATGTATTAGATTTGAATGATGTTACGACACAAAGTCAATGAGCATGTTATATGTCTATATGCGAATGAGTGGACTTGAATTACAAATGTGATTTTGCTATGAGAAATGTGGTAACATGTGAATAGATATGCATGAAACTCTGGGATGTGAATCCGGGTTAAGACCCGAAGGCTATATGTGGAGATTATATCTGGGTTAAGACTCGATGGCTATATGCGGAGATTATGTCCGGGTTAAGACCCGATGGCTATATGCGAAGATTATGTCCGAGTTAAGACCCAATGGCTATATGCGGTGACTATGTCCGAGTAAAGATCCGTTGGCTTTGTGTGGAGATTTTATCCGAGATAAAGGTCTCGATGATGACTCGAGTAAAGTCTAAGATTAAAAGACTTCATAGTAACGATTGTTAATGAATGCGCTCAAAGCGTTAAGTTATACAGGTATGTACCCTAAGCTTATATGCAAGCTTGTTTTGGACCAAATCATAAGGTCATTATACGATTGCATATGTGAGTATGAAATGAGAATATTTATATGATTATAGTACAATTGGTCAATGTGAAAGGTTACGTGAAATTATGCAATATGTTTTTGTTTACATGAGCTCACTATCAAGTGAAAGTTATCTGCCTATTGTATATGATGAGAACATGTATATTCGGTTAAGGGGTGACATGCCCAAAGAAGTGGGAAACAAAAATGCGAACAATTATGTTATAATTTGATTTTTCTCCGTTGTCATTACTTAAAACTTACTACGCATTGTAATGCTTACTCCGTTTACTTTGTTTCCTCTGTTTTATAGATCTCTTTTTGAAGCTACGGACTCGGGGATTGAGGCTTTAATCACCTACACTATTGTCGTTATTTTGGTACATTCGATAGTTATTTTGAGAACAATGGCATGTATAGGCTAATCTCCTTTTGTGAATCCGCATTACATTTTGAGTTGTATTTGTTCTAGCCATGCGAAAATGGCTTGCTTAATCTCTAAGTTGATGTATATGTTTTGTTGGAAATTTTATGTGCCTTGTTACTTCGACGCATGGGTTATATGATGTGATGATGGTATGCTTAATACCCAGAAATTTGATTACACCTATTGGTCGATAGTCGTTTGACAACCTTGATAGTACTCTTATAGTAAATATACGTGAGATGGTTGCCTTAGTCGAATTACCTTGAATGTTAGATTGTTCGGATCTAGAATTTAAATTTGATCACTAATTGAATTTCGATGTACAACCAAATCTATGTCTTGTATGTATCTATGAACCTCAGTAGGTTGTATTTAGTTATGTAATACCTTAATACCCTATTTCGGCGACGGACAGGGGTATAGCGTGTTACATTTTTATTGGTATCAGAGCTACGGTTTAGTCGATTCTCGGACTAACATAGCGCGTGTGAGTATAGCTAAAGATGCCATTTTGTGATAATACGATAGTGTGGTGATTTCTGACATTTGAAATATGTTTTTCGTATAGTAATGGATCCCGATCCCGATCGAGCCGTAGCGGAGGATATTGAGAGTGTAGCGACTGCTCCCGCGCAAGGGACCGCGTCGATCAACTCTTAGTCGAATACCAGTCATCGAGATGATGACATGAGACAGAATTTTTATGCAATGATGAGTGATTGGTTCACTCAATTCCTTCAAACTAATCCGGCTGTGCCACAACCTCCTCCCCCGAATAATCCATTTCTGACCCCCGTGGCTCCTCCTAAGACCGACCCTGTGAGGTCGAGTAAACCCCCGGTCGACAAAATTAGAAAATACGGGGCTGAAGAATTCCGGGCTACAGTTGATGATGATGCTGAGCAGGCCGAGTTTTGTCTTGATAATATAATCCGTGTGTTCGATGAGTTGTCATGTATGCCCGAGAAATGTTTGAAATGTGTCGTATCTCTGTTATGTGATTCTGCCTACTATTGGTGGAACACATTGGTTCTGTTGTGTCGAGAGAGCGGGTTACTTGGGAGTTTTTCCAAATTGAATTCCGCAAAAAGTACATCAGTCAGAGATTTATCGACCAGAAACGGAAAGAATTTCTTGAGCTTAAACAGGGCCGAATGTCAGTGACCGAATATGAGAGAGAATTTGTACGGCTTAGTCGATATGCTCGCCAGTGTATATCATCCGAAGCTATTATGTGTAAACGCTTCGAGGATGGGTTAAATGAAGACATCAAACTACTGGTTGGCATTTTGGAAATTCAAGAGTTCGTTGTTCTTATCGAGCGAGCCTGCAAGGCCGAAGAGCTCAGAAATGAAAAGAGAAAAGCTGATAGTGGAGCCAGAGAGTTCCGTAAGAGATTTTCGGGGAAGTCTATCCAAAAATCCTCAAAGAAATTTCGAGGTGACTCGGATAGATCTAATGCTACCTTAGATTTTTCTAGATGAGATCGTGATCAACCCCCTGTGAGTACACGAGTCACTTCTGCTGGTAGTGTTGGTAACGACCGTCGAGACAGAGCCGAGTGCAAGTATTGTGGGAATGGCACTCGGGGAGCTGCAGATTTCACGATCGTTCATGTTATAAGTGTGGATTGGCTGATCACTTTATAAGAGATTGCCCCAGATGGTCTGAGCAGAATGTGAATCAGAGTGGGAAACTGAGCATTAATGCAGCACGAGGCAGACCACCTAGGAACACAGGAAATGCTAGCGGCGGTCAGAGACGAATGAGAGATGCTACGACCAAATCTGAGACTCGTACTCCTGCTAGAGCTTACGCTATACGTGTACGCGAGGATGCCTCTTCCTTAGATGTTATTACCGGTACTTTTACTCTCTTTGATTCTGATGTGATTGCTTTGATTGACCCTGGTTCAACTCATTCATATGTATGTGAAACTTTGGCATCCAGTAAGACTCTCCCTCTTGAGTCTACTGAGTTTGTAATTCGAGTATCCAATCCCTTGAGTCGTTGTGTTTTAGTTGATAGAGTGTGTAAGAAATGTCCCATTATGATTCAGGATTTTTATTTTCCAGCCGATATGATGCTTTTGCCATTCGATGAATTCGATGTTATTCTCGGAATGGATTGGTTGACTGTGCATGATACGGTAGTAAAGTGCAAGCGAAAGACAATTGATTTGTGATGTTCGAGTAATGAGATAATTCGTATTGAGTCTACTGATCTAAACGGGCTACCGGCAGTGATATCTTCTATTCTGGCTCAGAAATATATGAAAAAGGGTTGCGAGGCTTATCTTGCTTATGTTTTGGATAGCAAAATGCCCGAGCGAAAGCTTAAGACTGTACCTGTGGTTTGTGAGTACCCGAATGTGTTTCTTGAAGAGTTACCGGGATTACCACCTGTTAGAGAGGTTGAGTTCGGCATTGAGTTAGTTCCGGGTACAACTCCGATTTTGATTGCTCCGTATCGTATGGCTCCGACAAAGTTGAAAGAGTTGAAATCTCAGTTGCAAGAGTTGACTGATAGCAAGACCGAGCTTTCCACCCTGGGGTGCACCCGTCTTGTTCGTGAAAAAGAAAGATGGAACTTTGAGAATGTGTATTGACTATCGACAGTTGAACAAAGCGACTATAAAGAATAAGTTTCCGTTGCCTCGTATTGACGACCTATTTGATCAGTTAAAGGGAGTTCAGTGTTCTCAAAGATTGATTTGCGATCTGGCTATTATCAGTTGCGACTTCGAGACTCAGATGTACCCAAGACTGCTTTCAGAATGAGGTACGGACACTACGAGTTTTTAGTGATGCCGTTTGGGCTAACTAATGCCCCCGCTGTTTTCATGGATCTGATGAATCGAGTGTTTAGGTAGTACCTAGATCGATTTGTGGTTGTGTTTATCGACGACATTTTGATTTATTCTCGCGATGAGTTTGAGCATGCCGAGCATTTGAGACTTGTGCTTCAGATTTTGCATGATAATCAGTTGTATGTGAAATTCAGTAAATGTGAGTTTTGGTTGCGCGAGGTCAGCTTTCTGGGACATATTATATCTGCTTCAGGTATACGAGTCGATCTGAATAAAATTTCTTCTATCCTTGATTGGAAGCCTCCTAGAAATGTCTCAGAAGTCCGAAGCTTTTTGGGACTTGCTGGGTATTACCGACGGTTTGTGAAGGGCTTCTCCATGATTTCAACTCCGTTGACGAAGCTATTGCAGAAAGATGTTAAATTCGAATGGTCTGAGAAGTGCCAGAAGAGTTTCGACTAGTTGAAAGCCCTTTTGACAGAAGCTCCAATATTAGTTCAGCCTGAACCCGGTAAAGAGTATGTGGTCTATAGCGACGCATCTTTGAATGGCTTGGGATGTGTTTTGATGCAAGAGGGCAGGGTCGTTGCATATGCTTCGAGACAGTTAAAGCCTCATGAGAAAAACTATCCGACTCACGACCTCGAATTAGCTGCAATTGTGTTTGCTCTGAAGATTTGGCGTCACTACCTATTTGGTGAGAAATGTCATATCTATTCCGACCATAAAAGCCTTAAATACTTGATGACCCAAAGAGATTTAAATCTGAGACAAAGACCAATTCGGCCATTCCATGTACACAACCGACCAAGATTTAGTCTCCATCTAGTCCTCCTTGAATCAAGCAACTTTTTTTCCTCAAATCAAGGACTTGTCTTGTAACACCCCTTACCTAGTCCGGTCGCCAACTCTAAGCTATAGAGTGCTACCGTCTATGCTGGTACATAACACCTTCAATTCACATCGATTATTTTAAACAGACATGGAATTACTTCATAAATACACAACTAACATTCAAATTAAATATGAATCATACAATCATAATCAATTCAATGCATAATCACCAATTATAATTTTTTTCAAGCCTTATATGAGCTTATGTATGCTCTAGTATCAGCCTAGAATTTAACTAGATTAAAATCTTCAAATAATCAATCATGTTATAACATTCAAATAATATGATATACAATTAAATTTGAGATTTAATTAAGCTTATGATAGCTCTTAAATTGACATAAGCACAAAATAAGGATAAATTTGAAACATTTTCCAAAGATAAGGGCACTCATGTAAAACAGGGGTCACACGGCCAAGTACCCAAGTCGTGTGACTCTCAAAAACCTTGTATATCAAATTGCAAAAAAAAAATGCATTAAAAGTTACACAACCGTTTGCCTAGGCCATGTAATAAATTGAAACCGTGTACCCAAAACTTCCCAAATAAATATAGAGCACACAACCATGTCACTTACTCGTGTGTGACACGCGGCCATGTGTTAGCCCGTGTATGCCCATGCCCATAAGTATCTTATTATGCAAGTTTCAAAACAAAAATTTCACTTAGGTTATAGGTATGCAATAACCAATCTTTTAACCTGTCCAAAAATGCACAAATTCATTCCAAAGATATAATATTTTCCTATATCTAGCAAATATGCCTCAAGGCACCCTAATCACACAATCCAAGCGAAACATCTCAAATCATCTAAGCATTTGTACCAAAACATTCATTCTATTAATCACATGCATAAACCATCCATATGCTTGCCACAATCTAGAACCACAATACCACCATTCAAGAGAACACAACTACTTAGCAAGACTTATAATATACCATATAAGGTTCAAGAACAAGTAGTATTAACATATTCAAAACCATTATCATTAAAAATGAATTTTATACATAAGAAGCTTATATACATACCACAAAATCAAATCTTGAACAACCAAAATTTTACTAAGATAGAAGTTGGATAGTGTGAACTCTGACTTGATCCAATCTTCATGTTCTGCAAAAGACAACTGCAAGACAAGAAAACATAACAGAGTAAGCATTACAATGCTTAATAAATTCATATGTATTAAAATGGTAATTTACCTCAAATAACAAATTTAAACACATCAAAACATCCAACGTAATACATTTTCTTGATATACCATTACACGACAACAAGATGAGTTCATCAGACATTCAAATCATATATAAATCCAACATTTACTTGTTATGTCGATTTAGCATCGTGCAATGTAGTTGTCAACAATATACCATTTACATCATTCTATTTTCTCTATGTATGTATCCATTCAAAACACATGTCGTCATTAAACTGATATTGCATTTCATAGTAATAAGGTAAATCACACATATAATCGAGTATATATATAACATTCTCTCAAGTACTATATATTATTAAAGACATTACCGACCACATACGTTATATTAATTCAATATCATTCATATCATTTAATCATCAAATTTCATTTGAATGTAATCTCATAACAATTTAATAGTCATTTCCCTTTTTCTATTAATCCATTAGCTCAATGAACATTAGTAAATAAATTTGGATACATGGGTAACTACACCACACTAGAGAGCAACATAGTACTAAACAAAGGCACCAAAGTGCATATAGAGGCACTAAAGTGCAAAGAGAGGTGCCAAAGTGCAAATAGAGGCACCAAAGTGCAAACAGAGGCACCAAAGTGCAAACAGAGGCACTTAAGTGCAAACAGAGGCACTAAAGTGCATACAGAGGCACCGAAGTACAAACTGAGGCACTGAAGTACAAATTGAGGCACTAAAGTGCATACAAAGGCACCGAAGTGTAAATAGAGGCATCGTAGTGTAAACAGAGGCACCAAAGTGCAAACAGATACATTTCAAGCTATATATAATATCATCATGTACCCAAAATATTTAATTATATGACCATTTCATATCCATTCCATAGTATGAACATATTCATATTTATCACATAATGCATTTCCTTTCGATTTAGTGTATTTGATGCCAACATGAACAATGTATACATATATGTATTCATACTTAACAATTCAAGCTGGAAAATAAAAACAATATAATACATTCATATCTTAAATTAGCAAAGAAAGTCTCATATAAACCTAGAAAATGAAAACCACAAAGTGTCAGAGACAATATGCAATTTCTCTTATTTCTCAATTAACTTTCGATTGATTTCATTCCAAATCTATAATAATTCATTAAAATTTATCAATTCCGATAGCCTTATAGCATCTTAGTATATGCAGATAACATCTTAATTTCATTTGACACAATTTCCCTAAAGGTTCACATTTTATTCAATTTGTAACAACCTAATTTCAATGAGATCGAAATAGTGGTTTCGAGACCACAAATCCGATCTGAAAATAAAATTTATTTTTATTTCATTACATGGTCTGTATTATGATAGTGATGCCATGTGAAAATTCCGGTACAAAAATTTTACTGATTTTGTGCTTACTTGTGAGAATGACTAAATTGCATAAATGGCAAAAGTTGAATTCTGGCAGCTATAAGGAGTAAATAGCTATGGAATTCAAAATTTGAGGTCCTTATTTGGTAATTAAACCATTAAGAAAAGTATGTAGATATTTTGGTGACTCATCCATGGAACTTTAGAAAAAAGGGAAGGACTAAATTGGAAAGTGAAATAATTTAATTAATTAAAAGATGATAAAAACAAATATCATCTTGTTTTTCTTATCTTCTTCCCAAAATATACATGGAAATCCTAGGTGAGAGAGAAGAAACTTTCGTGGCCAAATTGGGTAAGTTTTTTTGGTCTGTTTTTAGTAATTTTGATGTTTTGAAATCGGGATAGCTTAATTTATCTATTTGGGGGATCAATTTGAGAAGTTATCAAAGCATGCAAAATGGATTATTGGTGTATATGCTGAAAATTAGAAATTTATGGTAGAAAATGAAAGGTTGTTGATAGATAAACAACTTTTACAAAGTGATTTTTGATGAAAACATGATTTAGGGACTAAATGTAAAGTTGTGATATTTGATGGAAAATTCTAAATTTTTATGAATTCATGTGCTGTAAATTTTGTGATGGAATTTTGGTTAGGCTTGGAATAAGGAGTAAATTGCACAAATTTTATTTTCGAATCTGTCTGATCTAACACTATCGACACTTGTAACAGAAGTGGATTGAGCCTTCGGATTGGAGCGTTGCTTACCACGATTTCTCTGAGAGAAACTTACTAAAACATTTGATCGAGAACTCATCTCTCTTGATTTCTTTGATTGAGACTGAAATGATCGGCCCATTGATCTCTTTCATGCATCTCTAGCTTCACCTTCAACTTTTCTTTTCTCTTTGCTCAATGCCTCGGCCTTAATGGCTCATTCAACAAGTATTACTAATTCTTTAATTTCCAGAATTCCCACAAGTAGTCTGATATCTTCATTTAGTCCATCTTCAAACCTCTTACAAAGTATTTCTTCAGTAGTTACAAACTCTTGAGCATATTTACTTAATCTAACGAACTCTCTTTCATACTCAGCTACTGACATTTGCCCTTGTTTTAACTCTAGAAATTCTTTCCGCTTCTGATCGATAAACCGCTGACTGATATACTTTTTACGAAATTCTTTCAAAAAGAAATCCCATGAAACTTTCTCTTCCAGAACCGCTGATATCAAAGTTTTCCACCAGTGATAAGCAGAATCTCGTAACAATGGAGTGGCACATTTCAGACTTTCTTCTGGGGTACAATACAACTCATCTAACACTCTCATAGTGTTCTCTAACCAGAATTCAACTTTCTCTGGGCCATCATCCACGTTAGCTCAGAATTCTTCAGCCCCATATTTTCTAATCTTATCTACCAGAGGCTTAGATAGTCTTACCACTTCTGTTCGCGGAGAGGCCATGGGAACGGCTTGAGAAACAGGAGGGGGAGGAGGAGGTTGAGCATTCGAATTCACCCGAATAAACTCTGTATACCAATTGCTCATCATATGGAGAAAGGCTTCCTGAGCCTCACTCCCTGACCCTGAGTCTCGTGTCTACTCTCAACAGGCGTTGTCCCTTGCACGGGAGCAGGCGCATTACTCTGAGCATTATCAGCAGTATCTCGATTGGGATCCATTTACTATAATAGAAAATTTTCAAAATCATTAGGAGTCGTCACACTATCAAGTTTCGAATATGGCATGTATAGACTGACTATTACACTTGCTACATTATTTTGAGAATTGGCTAAACCGTAGCTCTGATACCAATAAAAATGTAACACCCTTTACCCGAAACCGTTACCGAGATTGAGTAATGAGCGTTACTGAACTTACCGGAGTACAGACTCATGTTTGCAACCAAATCATTAAAATTTTACCCTTATCAAGGGTTTACTGTCGCAATACTAACATCTCAGATGATTAGGATTCGAATCCTAACGCATCGGAAGCCCGGAAAAATTTTCACTTTTGAAACTACGTCACATGCCCGTGCGACACATAACACAACCGTGTGATAAGGCCGTGTGGCCTTCACACGTCCATGTCTAACGACCGTGGTCGAAACTGTCAAATTGGCCATGGTCACCCCACACGATCGTTTGGGGGCTGACCACATACGGTCGAGACACACGGTCGTGTCTCCTGCCCGTGTTGTACACTAAAATTTAAAATTAAGGTGCAGGGGAAGCACGGTCTGATTATACACCTGTGGGGAAAAACTGTGCGTCACCCACGGTCTAGGCACACGCCCGTGTGCCTTACTATGCAGGCCGTGTCAGGCTATTTACCAAGCCTTGACCTCCCTGAAACACACTTTTACTTACATACCATTCATTTCAACCAATTCCAATGTCACATACTCAAAATGACTACATTTATATCACTATTTACAAAACAAGAATCACATACACACCTAATCTATTGAGCTTACAAAACAAATCATATACAATGACTAGCCACCTATACATGCCAAAATCAAAGTATAAAAATCATGTATACATATACCAAGGTAGCTTGATAGTGTGAGATGAGCCTCCTTCGATCACCAATCCCAATATGCTCTATGCTCGATAATCTAAAAGGAAGGGCAAAAGAAGAGGAGTAAGCTACAAGTAGCTTAGTAAGTCATAGGTAAACTAATAGCAAATGCACATTAATTGACTAAGGCATTTAATTTCCACATAACATAACTGAAACATTTATACACTTGCTCATGCATATTCTTACCAAAATGTCCAAATATAGACATTCACACACATATCATGTTCAATTCATTTTCCATTGTTTAACCTGCACAATTGCTTCACATAACCAAGTTAATTCCCGTTGAACATTCATAATAGAAATAGATATACAGAGGTTAGCACCAAAGTGCCTCACAGATATGTGGCCAAAGCCCGCACAGACATATGGCATAAACCGTCAGAATATGTAGCCGAAGCCACCAAAATATGTAGCCGAAGCTACCTCAGATCACAAAAATACAGACGTAATCCACGGGCCTACTCACATAAGCTGACAGGTGACTGCAACACATGCAAGTGCACCCAGCACCCGGGATACGGAATCAGACAGAATCAAAAGCCCTCAAGTGACATGTCACACATATCCGGAATCATTCTTACTGATCAAACGGGATTTACCAAAATATTCACAATCATACCATTGCATAATTTGAAATCCATATCCACATATTTTCACATAGAAATCATCAAATGACTAACAATGAGGTAAATGTGCTATAATTTGCTCATGACTTACCTCGATAACAAAACGGCTAATTCTCGAATTAGTCGACTACCTTTTCTTTTCCGCGATCTCGATCACTTTCTCTTCTTTCTTGATCTAAATAAACACATTCAACATATTTTATCAATTCCTTACTCAAATTCGTTCACAATTTAGACTTTTGGGCGAAATGACCATTTTGCCCCTAGTCTCGTAAACTCAATTTCATTCCATTTTTCTAACAATTTAGACTTAAGTAAATCTCTTTCATATCAACAATCTAAGAATCACATATTTTCACACACTTATGGACAAATTTTCACTTTTCTCATTTTAGTCACTTAGGGACGTTTTTACTGAAAACTATTTAGAAAAACTCGTAAATAACACTTCAATAATCCATTTTCTGCCATTTCTCATCAAATCACAAATTTCTCAAGAATGGGTAGATTTTTGAAAATCAATTTCTCTTCAAATAAATGGTAAAATCATGAAATTCAAGCTTAGAGAAACTCAAAAATACGAAAATAATCGAAAACGGGGCAAGATTGCACTTACAATTTGCTTGAAAAAGCTCAAAACCCTTGAGCTATAGTGGAGAGAAATTTTGGCAGATAACTAGGAAGAAGATGAAGAATTTTCATCTTTCTTTCATCATTTTATTAGTCTTTTAGCTAAATGGACAAAAATGCCCTTCTGGCTATTACACACAAAAATTTCTAGAAATGCCCATATATGTCCATGCTATTAACTATTGGTCTATTTGCCATTTAAAGACCTCTAGTTCAAACCCCCATTTCAAATAGGTACTTACACATTATAACTCACATTTTGCAATTAATGCAATTTAGTCCCAAAAATAAAATTAGGCACTAAATCAATGAATTTTCTAAATTATTTTCACATAGAGCATATTTAATAAATTAGAAAACATAAAATTTTTAGAATTTAACTATTTTAATTCGAATTTTGTGGTTACGAAACCACTGTTCCAATTAGACCCTATTTTGGGCTGTCACATAAGTTCATGTAACTAAATTGTGTTTATTTACATGCTTACATTGATTGTGTTTATGTAAATTAGATAGATATGTAAAGTGATTACATATCCGATCAAGCCTGATAAATAAAAATGATTAAATTAAATGATAAGGCTCGATAGATGATAAAGGATAAACGATGAGCATATTACTTATATGCTTGAAATGAATGTGGAATGTGTTTATTTGAATTATACGAATGTTGTGGATGTATGAAATAATCACATGCCCGATAATGCTTGAGAAAAATGTTTAAATTCTAGTTAAATAAAATGAAAAATCGATGGATATGAGATTTCTAAAAATGAATGAGGTCCTGCATTTGTTATTGATAGGATTTAGCTCGGACGGGTAATCCAAATCAAGCTCCTTAGAGCATATGTTATAGAAAGGATTTAGCCTAGACTGGCAATCCTGATTAAGCTCATGTGAGCATATGTTAGAAACAAGATTTAGCCTAGACTAGTAATCTTGTTGTATGATACGTGGCTTGAGAGTTTGATTTCTAATTATGTGCCCTAATAGGTACCCCCAAACATGAATTGACGAATTTTTAAATTGTACACTTTGGGTGTACTACATGAATATCCATCAATATTTTTAATAATTTAACGGGTAACAATCCAGACATGAGAAGATATGAATAAGAAATGAGTTATTGCACGTATCTGCCTAGAATACATGAGATGATAATACATGATAATTGATATATAGGAACATGAGATGATGATATTTGTACATGGAAATTATTTGATGAGAATGTTCATCCTTGATTACAGACTTGTACTCCTTGAGCGAACTACTACTCATGTGACCTTGTTATTTTGAATGATATGAGTAAGGTTCTGACATGAAATAATTTGAACTCGAAATGAACTATTATGAAAATTTTCTTGTAATAATGAGATGAATTATGCATGTTGAATGAATACATGTTGTGGAAAGCATATGTGCTTGGAAACTTGATTATTGTTGAGCCCATATATCTTTTGATGTTAATATGGAATATATGATGAAAAAGGGCAATGAGGATGTGTGTAGGGCTTGAGGTCAAATTGATTGAATATGCTTTACAGAGTTACCTCAAAATAGATTGAATGGTAAGCTAGGTACCATGTTATACGAACTTACTAAGCATTTTATGCTTTCTTAGTTTTATTTCTCTATTTTATAGTAAATCAGAAGCTCGTTAGATTGGAAGTTTGGCAGAGATCACTCACACTATCCATCGGCCCATGCCGGAACAATATCGTAAATTGATTATGGTTGCAATGGCATGTATAAGATATATTGGCCATATTGGCATGTAAATGATACTTGTAATCTAGCCATTGAATGGCTAGTAATGGTTTGTTCTAATATTCTTATAATGTCTAACTAGGGGACCTACATGTATGTTAAGTAGTTACCAAACAATGTCTAACTCAAGGTCTTAACTAAAGTACGATTATAGACATGCATGCATGAAATGATATGCCACGAAGAATGATGGAGTTTTCTTGATTTGAATGCTTGAAATAGTTGGTATTTAGATGTGTGATTCAAGTGAAGGTCATGGGTGTGATTTTGGGTAAGAAATGAAGCTAGGAATGGCTTTATTTTGTTCACATGGGCAGACACACGGGCGTGTGTCTAGACCGTGTGTGACACACAGTGTAACAGCTCGTTTTTGAGTTTGATTAGAACAGTGGTTTTGGGACCACTTAACTGAGTCAAAATATTTATTTTATTATGTTAATGAGTTCTACAGCATGATAGAATGATAGTATAAAAGTTTTGTAAAGAAATTTTACCGATTAAATATCTAATTTGATAAAAAGGACTAAATCACGCAATGCGAAAAATATGGGTTCTATTAGTTAAATGACTTAAATGACTATGGAATTATTATTGTGAGTCATTGCATGGTAAATATACCATGAGTGGCATGAATGGACGACTGTGGGCTTAAAATACATGATTTTCATATTAATTTTATAAGGTTAAAGTTGTAAATTGAAAATAATGGTTTATTAATTATCATAAAACTTAATTCATCATCTTTTTCCTTCATCATCAACCGAATTTGAGAAACAAAAGAATCACCATTGTTAGGGCAAGGTTCGACTAAGCTTCTATAACTGAACAAGGTATGGTTTTAGCTCGATTTTTAATGATTTCTACGTTTTTGAGCTCATTGTAGCTCAATCTAGCTAGCCCATACCTTAGATTTTGAAATGTCTAAAGATTTTAAGTTATTCCATTGTTGAATACTTGTATAATTTGAAGTTCCTTGTTAGATTATTGATGGTTGTTAATAGATATACAAGTTTTATAAAGTGATGTTTGACAAAAATAAGAAATAGGGATTAATTTGCAAAATTGTAAAATGTTGTGGTCAGAAATGTGAATAAAATGAAAATATGGGTTGCTATGAGGTTAAGTAAAATTCGGCTATACATGGGTTAAGGGTAAATTGCATAAATTTGTTATTTGTGTGAAAAAGACTAAATTGCAAAGTAGTCAAATGTATAGGAGTGAATGTGTAATTTGCCGAATATGTGAATTATGGATTAATTTGAATTGAATAATTACTGAAAGTATTGAATTTGATAATATTTAGATCAAGATAAATAATTATGAGCTTACCGTTCAGCTCTTTGGAGCATACTGTTTCAGCTTTACGAAGCTTACCGTTCAGCTCGATAGAGCTTACTGTTTACCAGCTCAGAAGGAGCTTACCGATCATGGCTCAAAAGTGCGAAAATGATGATGAATTGACGAATTACCGATTTATATACTTAGTGTATATCACCTGAGTATCCCTCAATATTTCATTAGGTTCAACGGGCATTATACTGACATGAGTTATAGAATTACATGTTACATGAGTTACATGAATTATATAGATTATATGTTATATGTGTTACATGAATTATATGGATGAGATGTTACATGAGATATATGATTTATATAGATGGAATGATACATGGTTTATACGAATTATAAATATGAAAGCTGACAAAATTTATAAGGAATGTTTATATGAAATGAAAGATGAATTGGATGTTATATAGACATTACATGTTCGGTTTCATCCTTGTGAATAAATGAATATATTATTGTCAAATGGCTAACTTGTGAATGAATGTTGTGAATAGGAATTTTGGAGCAAATGAGTTGGTTTTAAATTGCTTTAATGCTTAATGTCATATTAGTAAGTTTAATTCTTTATTATACGGGCTTACTAAGCTTTTAAGCTTACTCTGTTTATTTTCTATATTTTATAGATTTTGAAAGCTTGCTCGATTTAGACCAAGTCAGAGATTTGCTATCACACTATCTAGACGACTTTTTGGTACTTTTGGAACTCAAGAAAGATGTGTAAATATGGCATGTATAGGCTAGTGTATCAGTTGAATGTATAGTCACTTATGATAATGATTTTGGCATATGTCCAAGCTATGTGATATGGCTTGGTTTGGCAATGGTTGGTTTGGTATGTAAGCTTCATATGTTATATCTATTTTGTGGCAAATTTGATGAATGATGTTTTGGCATGGATGATGTTTGAGTTTGATAATGTTGGTTTGAGTGGTGCAGAAGAATTGTAGTATTGGTGTTATTAGTGTGTTAAGATATGATAATATGTTAAACTAGTATGTGAAATTTGCTATAATAGTATGAATATGATAAATGAATTAGTTGATTATGAAATGGTTCAAATGTGCATTGTATTGGTTGAATTGGTTGCCTATTTGAATGCGTTTTTAGTATCATTTTGATGCTTATAGGTACATGCAAATTGAGTGTGAAAAGTGGCTTAAACCAAGCCTATTTTCATGCCACACGGTCTGAGCACACGGGCATGTATCTCGACTGTGTGACCCCTGCACCTTAGTTAAACAAGTTAGTGAGTTACATGGTATAGACACACAGGTGTGTCTATTGGCGTATAAGGCACACGGACTGGCACACGGGCATGTGGTTAGCTGTGTGGCCAAGTCAGTATACCCTTTAATTTTTACACGGGCGTGTGGTCAGCCGTGTGGACAAAGTCAGTATGTATGTCCTGTTTTCACACGACATAGGCACATGGGCGTGTCTAATGATCGTGTGGGGCACACGGCCTAGACACATGGCCGTGTGACCCTTACTTGAAAATTTTTTCTAAGTTTTCAAAAGTTTTCAAATGTTACCAATTCAATCTTGATCTATGTATTAAGTGTTAAATGTTCGAATTAAGTATGTTATGTGTATGAATGCTCAGAATTTACTAAAAGGTTTTGAGATATGATGTTTAAATGTTCTGAATTGTATTAATGGTCTGGTGATGCTCCTTTACCTATTCCGCAGATGTTTACGGGATAGGGGTGTTACATTTTATTAGTATCAGAGCTATGGTTTAGTCGATTCTAGGACTACCGTAGTGTATACGAGGCTAGCTATACATGCCATATATAAACTGCGATAGTGTGATATCTCCTGATAGCTTTTGAATTATGTTTTATATAGTAAATGGATCCAAATCGAGCAGTAGCAGACGATGTAGAGAGTAATGTGCCTACTTTCGCTCAAGGGACTGCACCTTCTGAATCGAGTCTTACTATGGCAGTCAGGGAGAAGCTAAACAAGCTTTCTTCTAAATGATGAGTGAATTGTTTACCGAATTTGTTTGAGCAAATCCAATTGCTCAACAACCTCCACCCCCATCCATTCCCCAACAAAACCCTGTAAATCTACGATGTATGGATCCTTTGAGATTGAATAGACCTTCCATTGATAAGATACGAAAATATGGAGCCGAAGAATTTAGAGCTACAGCTAGTGATAATGCTGAGAGGGTCGAATTCTGGCTCGAAAATACAATCAGGGTTTTTGATGAATTAGCTTGTACACCTGAATAATGTTTAAAATGTTCAATTTCACTATTGAGAGATGCAACATACCACTGGTGGAATACCCTAATATATGTTGTTCCACGAGAAAGAGTTACATGGGATTTCTTTCTGACTAAATTTTGAAAGAAGTATATCAATCAACTGTTCGTCGATCAGAAAAGAAATGAATTTCTTGACTTGAAATAAGGTCGTATAACAGTAACTAAATACGAGAGAGAGTTTGTCAGACTCAGTAAATATGCTCTTGAATGCGTTTCTACTGAAGCTATAATGTGTAAGAGATTCGAGGACGGATTGAATGAAGATATACAATTGTTTGTCAGAATTCTCGAGTTGAAAGAGTTCATGGTTCTGGTTGATAGGGCTTTTAAAGCCAAAGAACTTGCCAAAGAGAGAAGAAAAGCTAATTTTGAAGCGAGAAATTCTAGAAAGAGATTCTCAAATAAATCACATTAGTCTGGATCGAAGAAATCTAAAGATTTTCATCCTCGTTCAACTGCGTCTGCAGATATATCAATTAGAGACAGAGATGCTAGGCAGTTTAATCTGAAACCCCAAATGACGTTTGTTGCTAGTATGGGTAGTGTGAAAAATGTGGGAAATGAATGCAAACATTGTAATAGGAAGCACTATGGTGAATGTCGATTGAAAGGTGGGGCATGTTTCAAATACGGATCATTGGATCATTATCTCCGAGATTGTCCAGAGAAACCTACAGCTGAAAGAGGGCAATTTATTAACGTAAGTAATACCATTACCAGAGGGAGGCGATCCTAAAATGTTAGGAATTAGATTGGTAACTGTAGTACTAAACGAGATTCAAATGTGAGATCGGAGACACGAGCACCTGCTTGAGCTTATACGATCCGTGCACGTGAGGAAGCATCGTCATCTGATGTTATTACCGATACTTTTTCTCTTTATAATACTGATATAGTTGTATTGATAGATCTTGGATCAACCCATTCATATATCTGTATGGAATTAGATATAAAAAGAGTTTACATGTTGAGTCTATAGAGTTTTTGGTTAAAGTATCAAATTCGTTAGGCAAATCGGTATTAGTTGATAAAATTTGTAAGAAATGTCCATTGATGACTCAGGGTTATTGTTTTCCGGCTGACTTGATGCTTCTACCGTTTGATGAAGTTGATGTGATTCTAGGTATGGATTGGCTGAATTTGCATGATGCATTTGTGAATTGTAGACGAAAGAGTATAGAATTGAAATGTCAAAATGGTAAAATTCTTCTGATTGAATCTAATGATTCGAATGAATTACCAGTTGTAATATCGTCTATACGAGCTCAAAAATGTGTGAAAAAGGGGTTATGATGAGTATCTAGCATATGTAATAGATACCAAAGTGTCAAAATCAAAGATTGAATCTATACCGATTGTTTGTGAGTTTCCAGATGTATTTCAAAAAGAATTACCAAGATTACTGCCTATCAGAGAGGTTGAATTCAGTATTGAATTGTTACTGGGTATGACACTGATATCAATAACTCCGTACGGAATGGCACCGATGGAATTGAAAGAGTTAAAAGTACAATTACAGGAATTGACATATAAAGGTTTCGCATGACCGAGTTATTCACCCTAGTGTGCACCAGTATTATTTGTAAAGAAGAAAGACGGGTCAATGAGAATGTGTATTGATTACAGGCAATTGAATAAGTAACGATAAAGAACAAATACCCTCTACCGCTAATCGATGACTTATTTGATCAATTGAAAGGGGCTACAGTTTCAAAGATTCATTTGAGATCAGGCTACTATCAGTTGCCAGTTAAAGATTCAGATATACCAAAGACTGCTTTCAGAACACGGTACAGTCATTAGGAATTTTTAGTTATGCCATTTGGTTTAACTAACGCTTCTGCAGTGTTTATGAATTTGATGAATCGTATTTTTAGATCGTATTTAGACAGATTTGTTGTTGTGTTTATTGACGACATTCTGATCTATTCTCGTAATGAGATGGAGCATACCAAACATTTGAGAATTGTGTTACAGACTATAAGAGATAAGCAGTTATATGCTAAATTCAGTAAATGTGAATTTTGGCTTCGGGAAGTCAGATTTTTGAGTCATATAATTTCAACAGAAGGCATCAGAGTTAATCCGAGCAAAATATCTACAATTATAGACTAGAAGCCACTGAGAAATGTATTTGAGATTAGAAGTTTTCTGGGATTAGCAGGATATTACCAAACATTTGCGAAAGGATTCTCTATGATTGCAGTACCATTAACTCGATTACTTAAAAGGATGTGAAATTTGAGTGGTCAGAGAAGTTTCAATAGAGCTTTGAACAGTTGAAAGCACTGCTAACAGTGGCATCGGTTTTAGTTCAACCCGAGTCAGGTAAAGAGTTTGTAATTTACAGTGACGCGTCATTAAACGGACTGGGATGTGTATTGATGCAAGATGGAAAAGTTATAGCTTATACTTCCTGACTGTTAAAACCACACGAGAAGAACTACCTGACACATGACCTTGAATTAGCTGCAATAGTATTTGCATTAAAGATTTGGCAGCACTACCTATACAGTGAGAAATGTCGAATATTTACAAATCATAAAAGCCTAAAATATTTGATGACACAAAGAGACTTGAATCTGCAACAACGAAGATGGCTTGAGTTATTGAAAGATTATGAGTTTGTGATTGATTATCATTCGGGAAAAGCTAACATTGTAGCTGATGCTTTGAGTCTAAAGTCTTTATTTGCTTTGTAGGCAATGAATACTTAGATGATGATATGTGATGACGGATCAATCCTAGCTGAGTTAAAAGCTAGACTGGTATTTCTGCAACAAATCTGTGAAACTCAGAAAGATGATAGCGAGTTGCAAGCTAAACGAATTTTATGTGAGTCTAATTCTGATTCCAAATTTCATATTGGAATGGACGATTGTTTAATGTTTCGTAATCAAATTTGTATACCGAAAGATACCGAACCTATTCAGAAGATTTTACATGCAGCTCACAGTAGTCACTTTTTTGTTCACCTGGGCAGCACCAATATGTATAACGATTTGAAATAGTTGTACTAGTGGTCGAGAATGAAATGAGATATTTCAGAGTTTGTATCAAAATGTTTGATCTGTCAACAAGTAAAAGTCAAACATCAAGTACCATTAGGATTATTACAGCTGGTGATGATCCGGAATGGAAATGGGATAGAGTTACAATGGATTTCATATCGGGATTGCCCCTAACTCTGAAAAAGAAAGATGCAATATGGGTTATCGTTGATCGACTAACAAAATATACTCATTTTATACCGGTACATACAGACTACACTCTAGATAGACTAGCTGAATTGTATTTTTCTGAGATTGTATGATTGCACAGTGTACCGCTGTCTATAATTTTTGGTAGAGATCCAAGATTTACATCGAGATTTCAGAAGAAATTACAAGACACTCTGGGAACGAAATTGAATTTTTAGTACTGCTTTTCATCCCCAGACTGACGGCCAATCCGAAAGAGTTATACAGATACTTGAGGATATATTACGTTGTTGTATTCTCGAGTTTGAAGGTAGCTAGGAGAAACACTTACCTCTGATTGAATTTGCGTATAATAATAGTTTTCAAACGAGCTTAAAAATGGCACCGTATAAAGCTCTATACGGTTGTAAATGTCAAACACCGTTATACAGGAATGAATTGAGTGAGAAATAGATTCACGGGGTTGAGTTGAAGAAATAGAAGAAAAAGTGAAACTGATTCGCGATAGTTTAAAAGTAGCTTCAGATAGACAAAAATCATACGCAGATTTCAAACGTAAAGAAATAGAATTCCAGGTCAGAGATAGAGTATTCTTGAAAGTATCACCGTGGAAGAAAATCCTCCGTTTCGATCGTAAAGGAAAATTAAGTCCACGATACATCGGGCAGTATGAAATTGTTGAAAGAATAGGGACTGTAGCATATTGATTTTCTTTATCTTCTGAGCTTGAAAACATACATAATGTTTTTCATGTCTCGATGCTATGTCGACACTGATTTGATTCGTCAAATATGATTTCTCTCATTGATGTGGAAATACAGTCTGATTTGTTGTATAACGAAGAGCCGATTAGGATCTTGGCTCGAGAAATCAAAGAATTGAGAAATAAACGTATAACACTTGCGAAGGTTTTTTGGCATAAACACAGGACAGAGGAAGCTACGTGGGAACCTAAGGAAGCTATGCGAAAGCAGTACCCTAACCTGTTTACCGATAAGATTTTCGGGGACAAAAATCCCTGAAGGGGGAAAGTTGTAATAGCCCTTTTTGAGTTCGATCGAAACAGTGGTTTTAGGACCACTTAACCAAGTCAAAATATTTATTTTATTATTTTAATGAGTTCTATAGCATGATAAAATGATGGTATAAAAGTTTCGTAAAGAAATTTTACCAATTAAATAGTTAATTTGATAAAATGACTAAATCATGTAATGCGAAAAATATGGGTTCTATTAGTTAAATGACATAGATGACTACGGAATTATTATTGTGAGTCATTGCATGGTAAATATACCATGAGTGGCATGAATGGATGAATGTGGGCTTAAAATACATGATTTTCATATTGATTTTATAAAGTTAAAGTTGTAATTTGAAAATAATGGTTTATTACTTATCATAAAACTTAATTACTTATCATAAAACTTAGTTCACCATCTTTTTCATTCATCATCAACCAAATTTGAGAAACAAAAGAATCACCATTCTTAGGGAAAGGTTCGGCTAAGCTTCTATAACTCAACAAGGTACGGTTTTAGCTCAGTTTTTAATGATTTCTACATTTTTGAGCTCGTTGCAACTCAATCTAGCTAGCCCATACCTTAGATGTTGAAATGTATAAAGATTTTGAGTTATGCCATTGTTGAATACTTGTATAGTTTGAAGTTCCTTGTTAGATTATTGATGGTTGTTAATAGATATACAAGTTTTATAAAGTGATTTTTGACAAAAATGAGAAATAGGGATTAATTTGTAAAATTGTAAAATGTTGTGGTTAGAAATGTGAATAAAATGAAAATATGGGCTGCTACGGGGTTAAGTAAAATTTGGCTATACATGGGTTAAGGGTAAATTGCTTAAATTTGTTATTTCTGTGAAAAGGACTAGATTGCAAAGTAGTCAAAAGTATAAGGGCAAATGTGTAATCTGTCGAATATGTGAATTACGGATTAATTTGAATTGAATAATTACTGAAAGTACTGAATTTGATAATATTTAGATTAAGATAAATAATTATCGGAACTAGATCAGGGCAAACGAAAGGTAGACGAGTAGACGACAGTTATCCAAGCAATACGAGGTAAGTTCATAAATTAGAATCGAACTTTCAATTAATTGTATTTATTTGAAATGGATGAATATGAATTGAATATATGTAATTAATGAAACTTGAATGCCTATATTGATGCTTACTGTGACATACCAAGTCTCGTTTGAACCATAGAAAGTCGTAAGATTCAAGTGACATGTCACTAGGGTTACCGTTTTGGTCAAGCTCATGCATTTATTGTGGACTTACCACAGCTCGTATGAGCTTACCGTGTAATGTCCCTAACCTGAATTCGTTACTGAAATAGGGTTATAAGACATTACCAAAATTTTTAGGACAAGTACAGATAATTCATTTTAAAAAAATTCACAACTTAAAACTTACCACTTTTCCACGAGCACAAATATATATTTTATTTTGAGCACTTACCCTTTCAACACATCATATTATAAACATTTTACCGTTGAACCAGTAATTTGGCACTTGTTTAATCGTCAAAAACAACAACAACAACACCTGTTAACATACTTGAACATATTTCATATAAATTCAATATTGGTAAACTTATTTTATCAACATATCACACTTGATTTTATTACTCATCACAACTTGCATAATTTTCATATAGCACGTATTAGAGATAGTCACATATTTACATATCATGGTGTATATCATTCTCTTGACATTTCTTCATAAACATAAATCATTCAATTTATTGTACCAATATTTCATGTACTATCATTTTCATGAATTTCGTGTAACATTCATAGTCCTAAATATGCATAATTATTTGGTAAGTTTCACATACATGTATTTTCCATGTCATATTTCAATATATCAAATAAATATGATTTTCATGTATTTCAAGTTTAATTTCATAATTTATTATCTCATACTCAGATTATTCTATGTTGGAACTTTATTTATTAAACCATTCGAAATATCATCATCATCATAATCACATTCATTTTCACTTAGTCATTTTAATTCAATTCCCATTGAACACATCAAGATAATAATGGATACATCGAGACATTTCACATAGTGTCACACTTGTTCGTAAAACTACTTCATTTCACATAGATCACATAGGCTCATTCTTGAACTAATCACATTTAACACAATGCCATGGACTTATATCACCTGGCACAATACCATGGACTTATTTCATTTAGGTGTCATGGGTGTATTACACTTAGATTTCCACACAAGTCCCTCGTATCCATTTTCTATTCCTAATGTTCAACCGGGAAATTATCTCGCTTTCTGATACTTTATCAATTACATCAAATATTCAACATTATTTCATAAATTATATTAGAATATGAAAATGTAATTAAAAACGATACACTACTTACATACAAATTTACTTCCCACATCATGAACTCAAATAACATATACAAGACATATTAATGTATTTCATGTACATTTCATAATATTTCATTTCGAACTCAAGACTATTTCATATTAGAAATTTTCTCATTAATTCATTTGAAATACCAATTCATACAGATAGTACACTAAATGGGTACAAATATATATAATCACAAATGAGCTCAAGACTATTTCATATTAAAACTTTTCTCATTAATTCATTTGAAATGCCAATTCATACGGATAGTATTCTCAAGGTTTACAAATATATATAATCACAAATGAAATCATTGATCAAGCATATTCCATGTTTATATATCATAGTTATATTTCCATGTATCAATTACCATCATTTCCTAGTATTTCAGACAAATATGTGTAACTGTTTATAAGCATGCAATTCACTAACTCTTCCTATCAATCACAATCTAAATTGACAAATCACTTACTAAATCCAATTTCAATATTCACTAAAATTTAGCCAAATAAACTCACAAGTTCGATTTTTGTATTATAATGATAATCATAATTTCATAACAAATATTCCAAATAAAACATTATCTCATTTCTAATTCAACATTTATCGATTATAGGTAGGCATGTGATCAATTTATACACAAGTCATTCATATATTTATCCTCCTCCTCCTCTCCATCCACATCCTTAGTATAAATAACACACTTGTAAGTAACATTGTCTATAATTTTCACTATTTACTTATATGAATATTTAAGCTATCCATCCATGTCATAATCACTAAATTATTTTTATCTTGAGCTACAGAACTCTAAACTAAGATTTGTTAATTTTCTCTAAAACTATACTAACATATCTTCTTATCATAAAATTTTTAGAATTTTTGGTTTAGCCAGTTAGTACATTTTATTCATTAAATTCTCCCATATTTTGTTGTTCGACAATTCTGATCACTCTTCACTAAGATTTTATTATCTCCTTGTACAGAATTCAAATGATGTTCTCATTTATTTATTCAAAAATAGACTCATTAAGTAATATAACCATATAAATAATGTCCCAAAATCTTTTTTTTTACAATTTTTAATGATTTTTCGAATTCAGAACAGGGGATCTCGAAATCATTCTGAGCCAGTCTGACAAAAATATAAATATCTCATAATACAGGATTCTTTTACTTGTTATGTTTCTTTTATATGAAAATAGATTCAATAAGCTTTAATTCCATATCTCACTATACTTCTAATTCAATTTCTACCATTTTTGGTAATTTTTCAAATTTAGGCTACTGCTGCTGTCCAAAACTATTTCTTATAACTTATTTCTTAATTTAATTCTTTCATCAATTCTAACTTGAAATTCTTTCAATTAAGTCCCTAATTCATCTTCTAGTTCAACATAAACTATACTTGAAAACCATAAACTTCCAATATGTCAACTTAGTTTCATCAAAACCTTATTCTAAAGCTTTTAGGATATCAAAATTAAAGGAAAAGGACTTGATTGACTTACCAATTAAACTCCAAGCTTTTAATCATCAATTTCTCCTTTTTCTTTTCTTTCTTCTTTCTTTCTTCTTATTTCCGTATGGTTCTCTGTAACTATTTCTCTTTCTTTTTTTTTTTCTTTTGTTTCGACTTATATGTATATATTAGTTTATAATAATAACTATTATAAAAATCTATTTAATAATAAATGCTTATATTACAATTGGTCAATTATTTGTTTTACACTTGTCTCCATTTAATTTATTTACCTCATAAAAATCTTATAATTTAATTAATTATCTAATAAACAAATTTTATTAAATAATAATAAATATCTATTGTATAATTAATCATATATACACATTTGTACACAGATGAGTTATTACATTTATACCTCGTTTATACCATACATTTGTCATCATTTATCTTATTGACAACAAAAATCTTATAATATCATTATTTAATTAATAAATATCTACTTAATAAATAATACATGTATTACAACTGTATAATACACATTATTGCACATGTATTTTATCTCCACCCTACACTTGTCATAAATCTAATTCATTATCAATTAAAAATCTCATAATTTAATTATTTATATAATAAATATATTTCACTAATTATTAATAATAAGTAATATAAATGTAATTATTTAAATTAATACACTTTTATTTTATTTTTACCATACACTTGTCTTATTTTATTTTATTTTTCATATAATAATAATATTTAATATAATTTACAATAATAAAAATAACTAATTAATTAATAAGTAAATATCTAAGAAAAATCTTAGAATTTTCAAATGTTTTTCGCTTCAACTATTAGGAATGGTTTATTTGCCATTTTGGTCCTTCTTTCTTTCTATTAATCTATAATTAGACTTTTACCCTTTATTCATTTTAGTCTTTTTTACTGATTACTTTAGATTACGCTAAATTTATCTAATTAAAACCTAATTAATTACACAACCAACTTCTTAAATATTTATTTAAAATATTTACAAGTTTGATTTATCGGAACGGAGTCCCGGGAATGTATTTTTTTCAATTTAGTCCTTTTTAATCAATTAACCATCAAAACATTAAAATTTCTTCACGAAACTTTAATACCACCCTAATGACACTCCGTAAATATTTATAAAAATATTTATGACTCATTTGATAACATCGAGATCTCGATACCTCTTTTTCTCAATTTTTTGACCAAATTTCAAAAATCTTTTAAAAGCTACATTTGACTCATAATAATCTATGAGTTCATTTGTTGGATTTGGTGATCTCGAACCACTAGCTCATACGTCACTAAAATTTGGTGTATTACATATCGTTTCTGCTATTATAAGCTTATCGATCAGCTCTTCAGAGCATACCATTTCATCTCTACGGAGCTTACCGTTCAGCTCGATAGAACTTACCGTTTACCAATTCAGAAGGATCTTACCGATCATGGCTCGGAAGAGTGAAAATGATGATGAATTGATGGATTACCAATTTAGATGCTTAGTGTATATCATACGAGTATCCCTCGATATTTTATTAGGCTCAACGGGCATTATACCGACATGAGTTATAGAGATTACATGTTACATGAGTTACATGAATTATATAGATTATATGTTATATGTGTTGCATGAATTATATGGATGAGATGTTACATGAGATATATGATTTATATAGATGAAATGATACATGATTTATATGAATTATAAAGATAGAAGATGATATTATTTATAAGGAATGTTTATACGAAATGAAAGATGAATTAGATGTTATATAGACATTATGTAACACCCCTAACCCGTATCCATTGTCGAACTACGATTACGAGGCATTATTGATCAATACACATCATTGCACAATCACATCATAAACACATATCATTCATCATTACATAGTTGTCATACACAAGCATATAGTGTAACGCCCCAAATTTTAGGGTTTTAAATTTTTGCTTAAGTTGGAAATTGCATGGTTATGCGTGCTGAATTAATGTTTTGGGTGTGTCTAAGGGGCCTTTGGTAGGCCTAGGTTAAAGCCCAACTCCTAGCAAAATTTTAATTTTTGGGCTTAGGGGAGTATGAGTGTTAGTTCTTAGGGCTTAAAAGAAGTTGTTGGGGTTTTGTGACACAAAAAGGTCTTGTGTGGGGGTGGCAAGAGGCGTCACATGTAGTGTTTGGTGTGGCGTGATTTAGCAGAAGGGAGAGCTGAGGTTCGAGTCTCTTTGCAAGCAGGCTATATCTATTTTACTAGTTAGAGTCGGCAAGTGGTGGAATTGGGTGCAAACTCCTCAAGTTGGTTGTGAGATGATGATGACTTGGTCTTGTAGATTTGAATTAAAGTCAAATGGATAAGTTGAGTTAATCATGGAGAAAATCTAGGAGATTTTTTAGGAATGAGGTGTGGAGGAAGAGTTGGCTGAATGTGGGAACTTTGGGGTTACAAATTCGGCTAGGGACTCTTGGTAGTTGCATTTTCGGCAATTGAGAGAGTTGGGGGCCGATTTCTTCTTTTGGGTTTTCAGGATTTCATATTTTGGTCATTTTGTCTTGGTTTTTTTAGTGTCGACTAGGTGTAGTTCTTTTAGGGGGTTCCATTCACTTCTTTTCTTTTGATCTTTGAGTCGGAATCATCATTGCTTTAAATCTCTCATTTGGTTGAAGCTTACCACATCCAAATCTCCTGGTTGGCCGAATCTTCTTGAAACCAAAGCTAGTCTTTTTCTTTTCTTATTTAGGTTCTCTTTGGTCGAACATTATTCTTTTTCTTATTTACTTCTTCTAGGCCGAATCTTGCTTACTCTTCTTCTTGCCAAAAAGCCGAAACTTACATCTCCTTTACCCATTCGCATATTTCTTCTTCTTCTTTATTTTTGTTTGTTCTCGAAGCGGGTACTCCCTTTCAAGGCACTATGATTTCAAGATAACAAGGACTAAACCGTAGTAAGTGCTCTATTCTTTTCCCTCTTCCTTTAAGTATTTTGAGGAAAAGTTGAAATCTCTTATTTTTCTTATGCTAATCGGCCTTAAACTTGTCATTGGAGACCAACTAAAGTTCTTTCTTTCTTGGCTATTTGCACTCTTAGCCATTCATAGCAGTCAATCACTTGAAGGGTGGTTGGTGGATAGTAATAACGAAGCGATCTAGATCTATTCGCTAGATTTTGGCAAAGGTAAGTGGTTGGTGGTTTTGTCTTAGTGTTGGCCGAATACCATAGAGATTTCTTAGTGATGGCTTACAAGCCAAACTATAAGATTAACGATTTGGTTGGGCTCTTGTAGGTTGATTGTTCGCAGGATCATTCGACTCTATTCATAATCTGGTGTGTAACGACGCCCCCTAATAGCATAGGTCGGTAAAAGCCAAAAAGTCAAAATGTTGAAATACTGGCATTTTAAGGTCTTGCGGGCGTGCGAATGCTCGTGGGCCGATCTAGACCCACAAATCGTGGGTGTTTGACTGCAAAGGCCATTGTGTGCGTACTCGTGCACTCGGGCTGTTCTGGGCCAAAATGGGCTGAAATGGGCTCAATGGGCCTACGAGCCCATATGGGTAAGTTGTACGGTAAGTACTATCTGGTATATTGGATGTTAAGATCTGTGATATTATGCATATGATTGGACTGAGCGGGCCACACGAGCACGTGGGCCTATGTTCGTGATTTCGATGAAGTAATATTGATTGGACCTGGAAACTAACTATCATCATGATAAAAGGCAAGCGCACCTATCAAGTAGTAGTATAGTTAGTGGCAATACCAAAATATCAAATCTAAGAAACTAAAAGTACTAGTAATGACTTTCTTCCTATTACCTAACCTAAAAATAAAGAGGGTTTTGTTGGTAAACTAAAAGTCTAGCTAACTAAAGACACCAAAAAGAGTAAATTGGGAAATTATTTTAGGAAAACTTATTTGACAAAGGCAATACCTAAGGAAGAATCCACCTAGACTTCACTTGTTATTTAACCCTGAACTAGACGATTTCTTCATTCGACTTGATCTGTAGAGATCCCTAAATTATGTTAATATCTCCGTCGAGAATAAGAACAACTAACCCTAGGTTGATTAATTGAAATCTTTTTCTAATTAAAACCCCTAGTTTTGCATTAACTCGTTCTATGGATCCCTCTATTAGATTTGACTCTAATTCGGCAGATTTTCGTCGTCCTATGTCTAGGATTACGATCAACTTCCCTTAATTATGTTGGATTTACTCTTAAACAGGGACTTTTGCTCCTCTAAATAAGCATATTCGACTTGAATTAATATCTTGAAATATCAACTCAAGAATTAAAAACACAATTAAGAACAAATCAAATATTTATCATATAATTTTGATAACAATAACAAGATTCGTCTTAGGTTTCATCCCCCTCAAGTATTTAAGGATTTAGTTCATGTTTATAAAAGAATACATCTTAGAGTAAAGAAAATAACAAAACATAAAGAAAACCCAAAACCCTCGAAAGGATTGAAGAGAGGTCCTCAGTCTCGTTGTAAATCCTTGCTTCTAAGATGGATCAATTGGCTTTCTTCGAGTAATTCCTATCCTCTACTCTGAGTCTTGGCTGGGACATTGTACACCCTTATAGTCGCCTCCTAGGGTCATTATATAGAGTTTGGAGTGTCTTTCTTAGCCCCTAAGTAGCTTTTTCTGCGTGAAATTGAAACTCGTTATGACAAGGACATGCCCGTGTGGCACGCCCGTGTGGCACACCCGTGTGAATCAAGCCCAAGCCATGTTCAAGCCTGTTAATATGGCACGGGCATGTGGTTCACCCGTGTGAGGAACTCCAAGCTGTGTTGATATCTTACTTTGGTCTATTTTCTTCATTTTTGGCCCGTTTCTCATTCTTTTCACTCTCCTATGCTCTCCTAAGTATAAAACATGAAATTAAAGGTTTAGGAGCATCAACTTCCACAAATCAATGAATAATCCATCCAATAATATGCTAAGCATGGGGTAAAAATATGTATAAATTACGGTTTATCAAATACCCGCACACTTAAGCATTTTCTTATCCTCAAGCAAAATTCTCAACCCATAATTAAAAATCGTTCTTCTCAACTTATAATCTTTATCAATAATGTTTTGAATCAATCCATGAGTAATTACACATTGAAAATTCAACTAAAGGAACATTAAAGTTTCAAACAGTCTAAATTGAGAATCTTATCACAGAAACATAGGTTTTCTTTCCTCTTCTAAGTAATTACCTTTAAATTCAAAATTTAACAAGATTTGACATCCTCACTAAGGATTCACTCTAATCACTCAAAGTGTTTAAGGTTTAGGAATGAAGCACTCATCAGTCAATATGAAAAGTTATTACCATAGGCTTGTATCAAAATCACATCTCCACCACTATAGATTGATATGATATATCAATCAAAAGGTCTTTAGATGGTTGTAATGGGGCTTTAGTTAGGGGTGTGGTCACAAGCTAAAAAGAGGGTTAGAATCGAGATTGAACTAAAAAATCATCTAACTAGAAAAATCTCTATCATTGAAACATATTCCTAGAATAAAGCCTTTTTCTTTTGGATAACATCGTTTAGGATCAGAAGTTCATAATTACATAGAAATATGCGAAACATCGAATTACAACTTGAAATAAATATACATATTTTTTTAAGAAAAAATTAAATATTTTACAAACTTAACTAACTGAAAAGGAAATCACAGCTAGATAATTATTCAATTCAAATCTCGACAAAAATAGGGATCAAAATAATTATGGGGATTTCAATAATCAAGGTTAATGGGTTAATATTAAGGGTAAATCAATGAATGGTTTGTTAGGCTCAAGGGGGGTTACTAAGGGTTAATTTATGGAGGTAGGCTTTTATGGAGTAAGTGGGTTAAAACCTAGGTGCCTTTATCATCTCGGTATATCAAATCGATGATGTGGTCTCGACATGTATAATCGAAATAAGTTCTAGAATAACAAATCAGTATTAACTCACTCAAAGCAATAATAAAAGTGAACATGGAAGGATGTATGCTCAAAAGGCTAAAAAATCTCACTAGAATTATGGCTTTTGATGTCAATCCTGCGAATTTCAAATCTCAAGATAATACCTAAATTTGGGGAAAATAACGTAGAAAAATTTTAGATTCTCAAAAATTTCAACTTATCTTGCTTGATTATCTAATGTATTAAAGTTTGAATAATCAAAGAACAAATACCTATGTCTTAATCCTAAACATATCAATAAAAATCATAAATCAATCAGAATTCATTCTAGTAGTGATATGAGAAAGTGACTTGAGGGACAAGGCAAAATTCAGGGATTTGAGAACAATTCAACTTATAATCCCCCCACACTTAAGATGTACATTGTCCTTAATGTACGAAGATAGGTAAAAATATAAGCATAGATCATAAGTGAGGGATGGAAATGAGACTCCCTAAATTTTGGATGAATTCCTTAGAATAGTGAAAGTTGTACTAGGGAAAGGATTACTTGAGGTTCATGATTCTGGGCTGCTGAAGAGAATAAACACAACTGTGAGGAGAATTAAAGTATTACTCGATAGGAAATAAAGTGCAAAAATAAAAGTATTTACAAGGAAAAGGAAAAATATAAAGGAAAGAAACTGAAGAAAGAAGATAAAATAAAGTAAAAATAAACGAAACTAGACTAAAAAATTCTTATCAGTAGATGAATCATGAGGTGGTGGTGGTGTGGTGATGAATAATAGGCGGTTTAAGATAAGGGATTGGGCACATGGCCGTGGCACACGCACGTGTGCTCTGAGTCAAGCCCGTATGTTTCATGGACATATGGTTTGGCCACGGGTGATAGACACGGGCATGTCACACGCCTGTTCTAATTTATCAAGTTATACCATGGGCATCAAACACAGGCATGTTGCATGCCCGTGCAAATTTTCAGCTTTGACTACGGCCTAAGGGCACGGGCGTGTCACACGCCCGTGTTGCTTTAGCAGGTTTGGCCACAGCCTTATCACACGACCGTGGCTATTTGTCGAAGGCCATGTTTGGAAAATTTTTGCTCTGTTTTCACACGACCGTGTCTTACAGCCATGTCTCCTCTCGTGGTATGTCCACGGCCTTAGGCACGCACGTGTGCCTGGTCGTGTGCCTTTGGAAAATTTGTATTCATGAAGTCAGTTTAAAATTTAGATGTTAAGTTAAAGAAATGAACTATGTTAGTGCTCGGGTTACCTCCTGAGGAGCACTTGTTTATAGTCTAAGCTCGACTTCTCTCAAGCTTGCACAGTCACGGTGGTTTGAGGAGTTCAAACTCCTCTCTTCTTCTATCAGTTTTAATATCAAAATAAGGCTTAAGTCGAGTATAATTTACCTTGAAAGTGCCAAATGTCTTATGTGTTATCTCGACTGTAGCATAGGGGAAATTTTTCATTACCGTGAAGGGAGGTATGTCACCTGTATGAAATTTTGAATTCGAGATTTGAGGATCCTCCTCCTCTAATAATACCTTATCCCTACGTTAAATTGATTCGTCCTTACCTTAAGGTCGTCATGGTGATGCTTTGGTTTGATGTGACATATCTTAGGTTTCCCTTGGTGGTAGTTTAGCCACTCGTCTAGTTTTTCGATCTGTAGCATTCGTTCTTCATGGTTTGTTTCGTTGTTATCGTATGAATTCGAATGTGGCTAAGTTACACTTTCATGAGGAGTACCCTACAGAGAAGGTTGGACTATGAGATCATTCTTATTACAAGGACTCGTAATAAAATCTTTATCATTAACAGCCTTATTAGAATTACGAGCTTGCAAAGTAATTATGTCATGACCTATACGAAGTGTGAGTTCACTTGTGCCTACATCAATTATAGTCCTTGCAGTTGCTAAGAAGGGTCGCCCTAGAATTAATGGCACATTACTATCCTCATCTATGTCTAAAACAACAAAGTCCACTGGGAATATGAATTTGTCAATTTTAACCAGAACATCTTCAATTATACCCCTAGGAATTCTAATGGTTTTATCAACCAGTTGAATGCCCATCCTAGTTTGTTTGGGTTTCCCAAGAACTAGTTGTTTAAATAGTTTATAAGGTATTACATTTATACTAGCCCCTAAATCATCCAAAGCATTTTTAACATCTAAGCTACCAATCAAACAAGGGATTGTGAAACTCCGTGGATCTTTTAGTTTGTCGAGTCGCTTATTTTGTAAAATGGCTGAGTAAACTGCATTCAGCTCCACATGTGACGATTCGTCTAATTTTTGTTTGTTTGCTAAAAGCTCCTTTCAGAACTTAACTGCATTTGGCATCTGTGAAAGAGCTTCAATAAATGGTAAGTTAATGTGTAATTTCTTTAAAAGTTTAAGGAATTTACCAAATTGTTCATCTGTGCGGTCTTTCCTTGTTGCATTTGGGTATGAGACACGAGGTTTATACTCTTTAACAATTGGTTCTTTGCGGCTTACCTCACCCTTACCTTTACTTACCACAGTTTCCTGACTTGGCTCTGATTTGGCTTTAACTAACCCTCTTTCATCGATCATGTCAATGGCTTGGAGTTGCTCCTTAGGGTTAGTCTCGGTGTTGCTCGGCAACCCACCTTGTGGTCTTTCAGAGATTAGCTTAGCGAGCTGGCCTATTTGAGTTTTGAGTCCTTGAATGGATGCTTGCTGATTTTTAAGTGTCATCTTGGTGTTCTAAAAATGGGTTTCTGATACGGAGATAAATTTCGTGAGCATCTCCTCAAGGTTTGACTTTTTCTCTTGCTAGTAAGGTGGTTGCTGAAATCCCAGAGGAGGTGGTAGTCTCTGATTTCCTTGATTGCCTTGTCCCTCCCATGAGAACTTAGGGTGGCTCCTCCAACTTGCATTGTAGGTGTTACTATAAGGATTGTTTTGAGGTCGAGGATTATTACCCATATAGTTGACTTGCTCATTTTTCATGCCATGTCCATAAGAGGAGTACTTTGGATTGCTCATGTTTCCTAGAGTTGAGTTACGCTTCATCGCTGGATGTACCTACGTAGAACCAATGAAACTATCAATCTTTTTATTAAGAAGTTCTACCTGATTAGAAAGCATGGTGACCACATTAACATTAAAAACTTCGGCAGCTTTTTGCGGCTTTGTTCTCATGGCTTGCCACTAATAGTTACTCAGTGACATCTCCTCTATAAACTCGTAAGCTGCTTCTGATGTTTTGTTATTGATTGTTCCACTGGCGCCTGCATCAATCATCTGTTTCGTTAAGGGGTTCAAACCGTTGTGAAAAGTTTGAACTTGTAACCATAGAGGTAACCCATAGTGAGGGCACCTTCTCAATAAATCCTTGCATCTCTCCCAAGCATCGTAGAGTGTTTCTAGATCCATCTACACAAAAGTAGAGATATCATTCCTCAACTTTGCCATTTTAGCCGACGAAAAATATTTAAGTAAAAACTTTTAGATCATTTGTTCCCAAGTAATGATTGATCCTCTAAGTAGAGAATTTAACCATTGTTTAGCTTTATTCCTCAAGGAAAAAGGGAATAACCAAAGACGAATGGCATTATCAGAAATGCCATTTATTTTGAATGTGTCGCAGAATTCCAAAAAATTATCTAAATGTGAGTTAGGATCCTCATCTTGCAAACCATCAAACTGAACAAACTGTTGTATTATTTGGATAGTGTTAGGTTTCAATTCAAAATTATTTGTAGCAATAGCAGGCCTAACAATACTAGATTTAGTACCAGCTAGATTAGGATTAGCATAATCATACATAGTATAAGGAACAGGGTTTTCATTCACAAGATCGGTGCCTATCGCCAGAGGTGGTAGATTATCCTGATTTGCGTCCATCTCTTTAGTAGATTCAGTTTGGTTCTCTTGTCCTTGTTCTGTGTACTGTAGGTTTCGCCTTATGTTTCTTTAGTTTCTGCAAACTATGGCTTCTAAGTCATTATCAAACAATAGTGGTCCTGATGGGTTTCTTCTTGTAACACCCCAAACTCGGCCCAGACGTTACGGTCAAGTCCGGTGTGTCACATCACCTACAACTAACCATAATATCTAGTTACTAAGATTGGAGTGAGCTTTGCAAAACTGATATTTATGTCTTCAGAGAAATTCCTAGTTCATTGATGAACGTCCTATTCAATACTAGTTATTAAGAGATTTATGATAAAACTTAACTTTTTTACTCGTTTGAAATGTGTGATGAGATTTTGAAAACACTCGATTAATTTTAAGAAAAACTTGCGCAGCTATATTGAAAAGAATTAAAGTAGTGTATGATTAAGTAATTTTAAAACCCAAAATAAAAATAATTAGAGCGGCCTTATTACAAACCCAAAACCATAATAAAAATAATTAAAAATAAATACAGAAATTAAATAAATCAAAATAGAACTTAGTTAAATAACTACAGTCTATGTGGCCACTCTGAATCCCTCCTAGCTCCAAGTCCACCAATCTAGGGCTCACCAAAATGGATGGAGAGAAAGGGGTGAGTTTGGAAACTCAGTGTGTAAGAAAAGCCCATCCAGAGCCCAAATCAGCTCAAGCCCACTTGGCCTAAGCCCTATCCAGCCTCAGTAATTACTGGGCAGAAGCCCTATCCAGATACAGTAAACTGGGCCTTAGCCCTTCTCAGATAACAGTACGGCCTATAGGCCCATTTCAGTAGCAGAACAGATATTAATTATGAATGCAAGCCCGTTACATGGGGGAGACTCCTCAACCCACCCAACCACTACACTCCACCCGTACCCGCCCTACACTCCATGTGGGGAATAACTCAACCCACCCAGCCCTACACTCCACAGTTGCAGCATAGCTGCTCAGATAACAGAAAGATGAGGCAAAGCCTCCAGTACATAGTCAAGCCACTTTTAGAACTTCCTCCATTAAAAACCCAGCCCTATGCAACAGATATTCATGATATGGCATATAGTAAACAGAAACAGTAAATCATGCATTTCAGTCAAATTTAGCCCTAGGGGTATAACGGTCATTTAGCACCTAGTGGTAAAATAGTCATTTTGCACCTACAAGAATATTTCCGTAATTATACCAGTTTTTAGGGTTTTCAGACACATTTTAATCAGAAATAGACTAACTTTTACCTCGATAGCTTATTTAGCCCATTTTAGCAGATTACAGTCATTTGGCCCTAAACCCCTAATGGGCCCCTACAGTGCCAATTAGCTAATTTAGCCCATCTAGTCCAAATTTTACGATCAATTTACCAATTTTAGCAGTTTTAGACCTACAGTCTACCAGTATGCATTTATTTCCTATTTTTACTCGTACGGGCTCGTAAGCCCGTTGGGCCCAGTTTCAGCCCTTCAAGGCCCAATTTACCGAAGTGCATGAAATTACACATTCAACTAACTTACCACTCGCGATTACGGATCCAATGATTCCCAAACGACTTAAGAGTATTCGCACGCTTACGAGCCCATGGCATGCCAGAATTTCAGAAGTTCAGCTTTTCGGCTTTTGTCGATTTAGACTATAGAAGGGTGTTTGTTTACACACCTGATTTGCGACGACTGCTAACGAGATCTCCCACGATATCATTTGCCGAAACTAGTGACTAGATCTAGATCTAGATCTAGTTGTTCCAAAGGACCAAGCCTTTTATGCTTCTTGCTAGATCACCCCTTCCATAACAAGTACACATAAAACAAATTAAAAGAACTGTCTTTACCTATCATCACATTCGACAGTCTCCCTAAAGAGTTTAGGGATTTCGACTTTTCCTAAATTCAAAGGTAACGAGTAGATCTAAGATGTCGAGTACTTACCATAGGTTTTCCTTAATCAAAGTGATTCTTCTACTCAGATTTGATGCAGATCTAGCCCCTAAACACTAGCAGAATTCAAGTCTTGGAGATCTAAGGATTCGGCTATATATCCCTAAAAACTATGGTGTTTTCAGCTTTTTAAGTGGTGAAAGAAGATATGATTTGAGGCTATGGTTAGAGGGGTGCTTGTCGACAGAGCCTAAGGGTTTGGAGAGTATGAAATTCAGCTACAAGTAAGGAAAAACAAAAGGGGTTCGACTATAGGCAAATTAGCATAAGAAGCAACCTTTCGGGATTTCGACTTTTAGTAGTTGATGAGTTTGAGAAGAAAAGAGTGGCAATTTCAGTTTCTGAAGAGAAGAAAATGAAAGATGAGGGAGGAAGAGAGGTGATTTCAGCTAGAGAGGAAAAGAAAAAGAAAGAATGGAAGAGAGGAGAAGAGAAGGAAGAATTCGGCACTTAGGAGATCTAACTTTGCATTTTCGGCTTTTTGCAACACTGAGAAGAGAATAGAATGAAAGTGAAGGCTCTAAGTGGCTAACCCTAATTCGGTAAGACAAAAAGAAATAAAACTTGCCCTAATGGCCATTCAAACCAACGGCCCAATCTCTCTAAGGCCCTAGCCAAATGCTACTTAAGCTCTATCATATGCCCGGCACATGCACAAAAATAAAAGTATCATCTGCTTACCTTGCGTCTTAAACTCTGGCCCTTGAACTTAGTCCACACGCCACTTTTTTAGGAACTTAGTGGCGCCACTTGCCACTTTACCAAGACCCTCTTTGTGTCTCAACTTACTTACTTTTTCTTAAAGGCCCACTTAACCAAGCCCCTTTCACTTAAAAACCGAAGTTGATATTTCTGCCAGGTTTTAACTAAAGCTTGGGCCTCCTAAAGGCCCACTAACACATTTAAACACAATTTCAGTATCCAACACACCAAAATTTCAAAATTTCACCAAAATCACAAAAACCCGAAAAATCCCAAAAATCAGGACGTCATCTAAATTACTCAGGCTATCTTCCATCCTAACCTAGACCCAAAGCCCAATTCTTCTAGGCCCAAATTTAGGGTGTTACACTTCTAGTCATAAACTAGAGACACCTGTCAGGGAAAGGAAAAAGAAAAATTTAGTAAGAAAAATAGAAAATAAATTGTAAATAAAGTAAAAATAGCTCAAGTAATAGGAATCGAGTGCTCCTAATATCTTAGTTCCCCGGCAACAGCGCCAAAAACTTGATCGTGATTTCAGTGAAGTAATAATGATCGTACCTAGAAACTAACTATTATCATGATAAAAGGCAAGCATACCTATCGAGTAGTAGTATAGTTAGTGGCAATACCGGAATATCGAATGCAAGGAACTAAAAGTACTAGTAATGACTTCCTTCCTATTATCTAGCCTAAAAATAAAGAGGGTTTTGTTGGTAAACTAAAATTCTAGCAAACTAAAGACATGACAAAGAGTAAATTGGGAAATTACTTTAGGAAAACTTAATTCGACTTGATCTGTAGAGATCCCTAAATTATGTTAATAACTCCATCGAGAATAAGAACAACTAGCCTTAGGTTGATTAATTGAAATCTCTTTCTAATTAAAACCCCTAATTTTGCATTAACCCGTTCTATGGATCCCCCTATTAGATTTGACTCTAATCCGGTAGATTTTCATCGTCCTATGTCTAGAATTGCGATCAACTCCCCTTAATTATGTTGGATCTACTCTTAAACAGGGACTTTTGCTCCTCTGAATAAGCACATTCGACATGAATTAATATCCTGAAATATCAACTCAAGAATTAAAAACACAATTAAGAACAAATCAAATGTTTATCATATAGTTCAGATAACAATAACAAGATTCGTCTTAGGTTTCATCCCCCTCAGGTATTTGGGGATTTAGTTCATGTTTATAAAAGAATACATCTTAGAGTAAAGAAAATAACAAAACATAAAGAAAACACAAAACCCCCGAAAGGATTGAAGGGAGATCCTCAGTCTCGCTATAAATCCTTGCTTCTAAAATGGATCAATCGGATTTCTTCAAGTAATCCCCTATCCTCTACTCTGAGTCTTGGCAGGGACACTGTACACCCTTATAGTTGCCTCCTAGGGTCTTTATATAGATTTTGGAGTGTCTTTCTTAGCCCCTAAGTAGCTTTTTCCTCGTGAAATTGAAACTCATTCCGACAGGGACACGCCCATGTAGCACGCCTGTGTGAATCCAGCCCAGGCCGTGTTCAAGCCTATGAATGCGGCACGGGCGTGTGGTTCACCCATGTGAGGAACTCCAGGCTGTGTTGATCTCTTACTTTGGCCCATTTTTTTCATTTTTGGCCTGTTTCTCGTTCTTTTCATTCTCTTATGCTCACCTAAGTGTAAAACATGAAATTAAAGGTTTAGGACCATCAAATTCCACAAATAAATGAATAATTCATCCAAAAATATGCTAAGCATGGGATAAAAATATGTATAAATTACAGTTTATCAGCCCACCTGGGCTAGGGATTTTTGGGCCGTAAACCCTGTTTGGCCATATGGACTTTCTGAGTTGCTCGAAGCGACGTTAGACCTGCTAGAAGATCGTATTAGGAGCTGAGACATTGAGACTTAGTAAAATGACCAAAATACCGCTGAAGGGTAAAATTACCATTTTACCTCTAGCTACCAAATGACTGTTATACCCATTAAAAATAGATTGTCTGATTTATGTATGTTTTATCTGTATATGTTAATTTGCATGCATGTGATATGTAGTATTATTAATCTGCATGGGGTTGGGTTTTGATTTGGAGGAAGTTCTGTATAGTGGCACTTCCACGTATTTTGTTTAGTGGCTCTGCCACGTAATCTGTTCTGGTGGCTCTGCCACGATATCTGATTTTAGCAGCATGGCTGTGAATTTATGTGCAGGCTAGGTAGGTTGAGTTATTCCCCACATGGTGTGATGGGCTGGTACGGGTGGTGTGATGGGCAGGACTAGGTTAGATTGTGTATTTGTTCTGTTCTGTGTCTGTAATGGGCCCAAGGCCCACTCTATTTCTGAATAGGGCCAAGGCCCAGACTGGTCTGTATCTGAATAGGGCTTCGGCCTAGTTTGTTCTATATGCCTGATCTCTGTTATTGGTTGGGGAAATTACACACTGACTTTTCACAAACTCACCCTTGTATTTTTACATATGCAGGCAACAACCAACCATAAAAGGTTTGGAGCTACGAGGGACTCGCGGTGGCTACATGACTTCTGCTTTTGGAATTTGTTTCTACTTTTCTTTCTTCCTATTTTTATTTTTTATTTTCTTTAAATTTCAGTATTATTTCTGTAATAAGGCCACTATGGGTGTTTTTACTTTGGTTAGACTATTAATTTGCTTTAAATTGGTAGACTAGGGTACTCGAGTTTTCAAAATTCATATCGAACGTTTTTAAATATACCTTGCGTAATGTTGTGGATAATATGGTAATAAACGACAACAAATGGGATTTGATTAAACATTTCAAGTTAATAAAAATAGTTTCAAATTTGATTTTGCTCAAAACCTACAATTTACTAAACAAGGTTTTTTAAACAGAAACAGCTGTCTGTCAAAGTGACTGGTTTTAAATAAATCGTCTATGTGACACATCAAATCTAGCCATAACGTTTGGGCTAGGTTTGGGGTGTTACAGTTAGTCCCTTTAAAAGGTCTACGAGACCTTAAACATTCTTAAGGAATGAGTCGGGACTAAACCGATAACATTTGAAACTTTTACAAAACTTATAAAAGTTTACCCTTTTAAAAAAGGCACATGCCAGTGTGGCTAGGCTATATGCTCCACACGACCGTGCCTCAAATTTCACCTTAACCCGTGTGCAACACAGACTAGGTCACACGGTCACTAGACTTGCCGGTTTGTCTAGCCCGTATGACATCCTAACTTGGCAACACGGTCACCCGATACACCCGTGTGTCTAGCCTGTGTGCTATACTGACTTTATTGACTACAAAACAGGGGTGACACGGTCTAGACGCAAACCCTTGTGCTCAGGCCGTGTGGCACAAAATAGGCTTAATTTAAGTCATACTTCACACCGAAATAGCTATGTACCTACAAGCATCAATTTGCACAGCATAAAAGGCATAAATAGGCAACCAATTCAGCCAAGTTCCAATCCAAAACATACATCATTCTATTCATAACATACTCAACCAATTCTAAGCTCAATTTGCATTCCAAGACATACCTATTCATAAGTCACATTCACATCAAGATACATGCTTGATAAATCATCATAAACCATTTCATTCCATATCCAAATCTTACCAAAATCTCAACACCATTCATACCAAAATGACCATTTCATAATAGGCCATATTTGTGCCATATAGCATCTCAATCTGCAACACAAGTCACATACTAATAACAAGCATAATCTCATTCATTAGTTAGCCAAATCACTTGGCATAACATATATACAACTCAAAATGTATTCAAAATACCCCTAGCCTATACATGCCATACTTAGCTATTTACACGGATAAAAGATACCAAAATATGTTTGGATAGTACGGTGAAGATCCTCGACGATTCCCGAGCCTTTAGTAGCTTTGATAATCTATAAAATAGGAGTAAACAAACCAAGTAAGCATTATAGCTTGGTAAGTCATAAGTAAGTAATTCAATTTACAAATTCAATTGTAAATCATTCATTTACGCAATCCAACCCAATTATAGTACCACAAACCTTTATCCATGTCTCAAAACATGATTTATACAAATTAAATAGTTTTTCACAATGCAAAACCTTTGCTCATCTCAATAATTCTCGTATAAACACCGTATGTACCTGTACAATCCGTATTAATCTCATTAAATCATTTACCACCTTTGCTTGCTCATTGAACCATTCAAAGTAGGAATCGGATACATCATCGTTTTCATCGATAAGTACCTATACCATGGCCCATAGCCAAATCAAGGTAACTTATCCTGGAGCACCTATACCATGGCCCGTAGCTAACTCAAGGTCATTCCCACATAATACCTATACCATGGCCCATAGCCAAATAAAGGTATTACTCGCACTCGTAGTGCCGATATCATGGCCTGAAGCCAAATCATAACGTAATGACATGTCACTAACATTCTGATCTAGTCCTAAGCTTCAAACGAGCTTTCTCACACTTCGTTTTAATCACTATCCACATTCGTAACATCAATTTCACTATCTCAACCTTCTCTAAGGTTCCAATCATCAAATTTTATGCAATATCAATGCAATTAACAACTTTTATAGTGAAATTACAACTTATGAACTTAGCTCGAGAGTGATACGTCTAAAAGAGTCGATTATTCGTCGACTTTCGATTTCCTGCGATCTAAATCCGGATGTCGCTTTTCATAATATATACATATTAAAATTTACACATTCAATCTCACACTCAATCAATTAAATACAAAAACACATAATTAGGGCATTTTGCAAATTAGCCCTCACATTTTTACATTTTGACAATTTAGTCCCTATTTCACAAAATCATCAAATACACATAATTTCTTTTATACAAGGCCTAGCCGAATTTTCCTCTAGTTCAATCAAGCCCACAAAATTCATCAATTTCACATTTTTCCCCTCTGTATTTCATTTTTCACAATTTAGTCCAAATTAGCTAAATTCATCAAAAATCCAAAGACAAAATATATTAATCTAACATATATCTTTCATTTATCACCAACTATAATCACAAAGCTCACCATTTCATCA
Organism: Gossypium stocksii; assembly: GCA_020496765.1. Lineage (NCBI taxonomy): Eukaryota > Viridiplantae > Streptophyta > Magnoliopsida > Malvales > Malvaceae > Gossypium > Gossypium stocksii. The sequence goes on from CM035624.1 coordinate 33,012,085, forward strand.
ATGGAAAATCTCAAAATCATACTCAAATTCTAAAATTAAGGTATGGCCTTAAGAGAACACGAAGCAAAGATCACTAAAATGTAGAAATCATTAAAAACCAAAGAAAAACATACCTTAATCCAAGCTTAATAGATAGTCGAATGTAACAAAACACCAAAACCCCTTCTTTCTTTCTAAAATCAGTGGAGAAACATGATAATGGCCTTCTTTTTCTATTTGTTTTATTATAAAACACTTTAATAAACAATTTCCATTATTATCCTTAATGAAACATTAAATAAAACCATATAAACCATGGACATAATTGTCCAATAACTTAATAATGGCTTAATAGCCTTTTAAGGATTTCAAACAACTTAAATCATAACAATATAACACATCAACATTGCCACTTTTGCATCTTTTGCGATTTAGTCCTTTTTTCATAATTAAGCACACAAATGACTAAATTTTTATACGAGACTTTCACACATGCTAATTCACATATTATAAGTATAGAAAATAATGATAATACATTCTTCTAACTCGGATATGTGGTCCTGAAACTGCTATTCTGACTAGGGTCTAAACCGGGTTATTACACGTTTCATGTTTGGTTTCATCCTTGTGAATGAATGAATATCTTATTGTTAAATGGCTAACTTGTGAATGAATGTTGTGAATAGGCATTTTAGGGCAAATGAGTTGGTTTTAAATTGCTTTAATGCTTAATGTCATATTGGTAAGTTTAATTCTTTATTATATGGGCTTACTAAGCTTTTAAGCTTACTCCTTTTATTTTCTATGTTTTATAGATTTTGAAAGCTTGCTCGATTCGGACCAAGTCGAAGATTTGCTATCACACTATCTAGACAACTTTTCGGTACTTTTGGAACTCAAGAAAGATGTGTAAATATGGCATGTATAGGCTAGTTTATAAATTGAATGTATAGTCACTTATGATAATGATTTTGGCATATGTCCAAGCTATGTGATTGGCTTAGTTTGGCAATGGTTGGTTTGGTACATAAGCTTCATATGTTATATCTATCCTGTGGCACTTTTGATGAATGATGTTTTGGCATGGATGATGTTTGAGTATTAATAAGGTTGGTTTAAGTGATGTAGAAGAATTGTAGTATTGGTTTTATTAGTGTGTTAAGATATGATAATATGTTAAAATTTTCTACTTCTATTCTTAAAATTCTTTCCCCTTTTGATTTTCTTCTAAATTTTTTGTACCAATTTCCCCTGAAAGCCAAAACCCAACACCATAACTCTGTCAACACCTCTTCTCTAACCCATAGTTCAAATCATCTTCTTCTTCTCACAGTAAAAGTCGAAATCTCCACATTTAGAGTAATTCAGGAATTGAACCCCAAGATTACTTAGATCCATTCTCTACTCGAGCCTTGAGGTTAGATATGCATCAAATCTAAGATAGAAGTATTCTCGTCCAGTAGATCTTCGGTAAGTTATCGAAATTCTCTGTTCCATTCTTTATTTTGAGATTTAAGAAAAGCCGAAAACCCCTATATGCATAGGGTGGCTGTCGTGTAAGGCTAAAGGTTTGTTGTTTTGTCGTTCTATTGTGAGTAAGATGGATTAAAGGCTGTTGATCAAGGAACTTTAGAAGGCTAGGACCGTTTGGGAGACTAGATCTAGATCTAGTCATAGTTTTGGCAAAGAGGAACCGCGTGGGAGATCTCGTTAGCGTTCGTCATAAATCAGGTGTGTATCGAACACCCTTCTGTAGTTCAAATCGGCAAAAGCCGAAAGGCCGAAATACCAAAATCTTGGCATTTCGTGGACTTACGAGCGTGCTGGCACTCGTGGCTCGGTTGGAAGCAATAGATCTATAATCGAAATCGGTAAGGCTGGTGAGTGCACGATTTCGTGCACCTAAGTAAGTTTGGGCCTCGATGGGCTGAATGTGGGCCCAATAGGCTTACGGGCCCATCTGGGTGAAATAATGCGATAAACGTGTTCTGGTAGATTATAGGTACAAAACTGCTAAAATTGGTAAATCAATCATAAAATTTAGACTAAATGGGCTTAAGTAGCTAATAGACACTGTAGGGTCCATCAGGTGTTTTAGGGCCCAATAGCTAAATACTGTAAAAATGGGTTAGTCAAGTTACTGAAATGGAAATGAGACTGTTAATAACTAAAAGTCGTATAAAACCCTAAAAAATGATGAAATTACTAAAATATCCTTATAGGTGCAAAATTACTATTTTACCCCTAGGTGCAAAACGACCGTATTACCCCTAGGGCTAAATTTGCCTGAAATGCATGTTTTCTATTTCTGTTCATTATATGCCATATCATGATTATCTATTGCATGGGACTGGGATTGTTGATGGAGGAAGTGCAAGAGGCATTGCCATGTTTTCTGAAAGAGGCTTTGCCTCGTACTGATATCTAAAAAGGGCTTTGCCCATTCTGTTTTCTGAAAGAGGCTTTGCCTTGTATTTCTGTTAGTGGCTTGGCCACCTTATCTGATTATGCAACTATGCTACCACTGTGGAGTGTAGCGGTTGGGTGGGTTGAGTAGTTTCCCCACAAGGTGTGTAGGGCTGGTACGGGTGGAATGTAGCGGATGGATTTAGGATGGGTTTTAGGGCTTGCATACATGCATAATTTCTGTCTGTTACTGTTATGGGCCTATGGGCCGCACTGATATCTGAATAAGGCTTCGACTCAGTAACTAAATACTGAATAGGGCTTCAGCTCAGTTTACTGTATCTAGATATGGTTTCGGCCCAGTATTTACTTTTCTGGATAGGGCTTAGGCCTAGTGGGCTTGAGCCGATTTGGGCTCTGGATGGGCTTTCTTTGCACACTGAGTTTCCCAACTCACCCCTTTTTCTTCCATCAATGCAAGTGAGCCTTAGATTGGTGGACTTGGAGCTGGAGGGATTCAAAGTGGCCACGTGAACTGCCTTTGGTTATATTTTCTTAAAATTATTTATTTTAATATTTTCTTAATTTATCTTCTCTTGGATTTTAATCTGTAATAAGGTCGCTCTAATTATTTAATTTCTTTTAGCTTAAGCATGATATTGTTTAAATCATTTCAAAATCAGTTAGCTCTAAGGCGTGCTTTTATAAAAGTTACTTGTTTTCAAAATATCACGATAACAGAGCAAGTTTCCGGAATATAAACGTTTTCATAAATAAATATTTTAAATAGACTTAAACCTAATTTGTTGTTCGTAGACAAGACATAAGGTTAAAGTGTGGCAATAGGTGTGTGCATGTCTAGGATTGGATCTAGGGAGAGCTTGGTACTTAAGCAGTCTGATTGACTTACCTCCTTTTTTCTGGAATCCTACCTGGTGCATAGTACCTATTCACTTTAAGCCATAACAAAGAAGGTCTGATTTTCCTATACTTAAACTATTTTAAAAATAACATGTTTTCCGCAACCTACAAAGGTTTACAAGCTTTCAAAATTTTCCATAAAATTTTACAGAGTTATTAACAATTTTTGAAAAGGGAATGATTATTTTAATGAACCACCTTTTGAAACAATAAACAAACAAAAGATGAGGTTTTATACAAGTTTAACAGAAGAAGTTTCTAAACACTAAGAAGGGTTTTTAATGAAAACATGGTTTTCGAAAAACACTAAATGTAACACCCCAAACCATCTAAATATAACACTCCAAACCTAGCCCAGACGTTACGGCCAAGTCTAGTGTGTCACATTGAAGTGTTTTTCGAAAACCATGTTTTCATTGAAAACCCTTCTTAGTGTTTAGAAACTTCTTCCGTTAAACTTGTATAAAACCTCAGCTTGTGTTTGTTTATTGTTTCAAAACGTGGTTCATTAAAATAATCATTCCCTTTTCAAAAATTGTTAATAACTCTGTAAAATTTTATGGAAAATTGTGAAAGCTTGTAAAACTTTGTAGGTTGCGGAAAACATGTTATTTTTAAAACAGTTTAAGTATCGAAAAATCAGACCTTCTTCGTTATGGCTTAAAGTGAATGGATACAATGCACCAAGTAGGATTCTAGAAAAGAGGAGGTGAGTCAATCAGACTACTTATGTACCAAGCTCTCCCTAGATCCAATCCTAGACATGCACACACCTATTGCCACACTTTAACCTTATGTCTTGTCTACGAACAACAAATTAGGTTTAAGTCTATTTAAAATATTTATTTATGAAAATGTTTACGTTACGGAAGTTTGCTCTGTTATCGTGATATTTTGAAAACAAGCAACTTTTATAAAAGCATGCCTTAGAGCTATCCGATTTTGAAATGATTTAAACAATATCATGCTTAAGCTAAAACAAATTAAATAATTAGAGGGGCCTTATTACAGATTAAAACCCAAGAGAAGATAAACTAAGAAAATATTGAAATAAATAATTTTAAGAAAATATAACCAAAGGCAGTTCATGTGGCCACTCCGAATCCCTCCAGCTCCAAGTCCAACAATCTAGGGTTCACCTGCATGGATGGAAGAAAAAGGGGTGAGTTGGGAAACTCAGTGTGCAAAGAAAGCCCATCCAGAGCCCAAATCAGCTTAAGCCCACAGAGCCTAAGCCCTATCTAGAAAAGTAAATACTGAGCCGAAACCCTATCCAGATACAGTAAACTGAGCCGAAGCCCTATTCAGATATTAGTGAGGCCCATATGCCCATAATAGTAACAGACAAAAATTATGCATGTATGCAAGGCCCAAAGCCTATCCTAAATCCATCCATTACACTTCACCCGTACCAGCCCTACACATCTTGTGGGGAAACTACTCAACCCACCCAACCGCTACACTCCAAAATGGCAGCATAGCTGCATAATTAGATAAGGTGGCCAAGCCACTAACAGAAATACGAGGCAAAGCCTCTTTCAGAAAATAGAATGGGCAAAGCCCTTTTCAGATATTAGTACGAGGCAAAGCCTCTTTTAGAAAACGTGGCAATGCCAATTGCACTTCCTCCATCAACAATCCTAGTCCCATGCAACAGATAATCATGACATGGCATATAATGAAAAGAAACAGAAAACATGGATTTCAGTCAAATTTAGCCCTAGGGGTAATACGGTCGTTTTGCACATAGGGGTGAAATAGTAATGTTGCACCTATAAGGATATTTCAATAATTTCATTAGTTTTTAGGGTGTTATGCGACTTTCAGTTATTGATAGTCTCATTTCCATTTTAGTAACTTGACTAACCCATTTTTACAATCTTTAGCTATTGGGCCCTAAAACGCCTAATGGACCCTACAGTGTCTATTAGCTACTTAAGCCCATTTAGTCCAAATTTTATGATTGATTTACCAGTTTTAGCAGTTTTGTACTTATAAGCTACCACAACACGTTTATCACATTATTTCACCCATATGGGCCTGTAAGCCCATTGGGCCCACATTCAGCCCATCGAGGCCCAAACTTACCAAAGTGCACGAAATCGCGCACTCACCAGCCTTACCGATTCTGATTATAGATCTATCACTTCCAACCAACCTACGAGCACTCCCATGCTCGTAAGTCCACGAAATGCCAAAATTTTGGTATTTCAGCCTTTCGGCTTTTGCCGATTTGAACTACAGAAGGGTGTTCGATACACACCTGATTTATGACGAACGCTAACGAGATCTCCCACGTGGTTCCTCTTTACCGAAACTATGACTAGATCTAGATCTAGTCTCCCAAATGGTCCTAGCCTTCCAAAGTTCCTTGATTAATAGCCTTTAATCCACCTTACTCACAATAGAACGAAAAAACAACAAACCTTTAGCCTTACACGACAACCACCCTATGCATATAGGGGTTTTCGGCTTTTCTTAAATCCCAAAATAACGAATGGAACAGAGAATTTTGATAACTTACTAAAGATCTACTAGACGAGAATACTTCTATCTCAGATTTGACGTAGATCTAACCTCAAGGCTCGAGTAGAGAATGGCTCTAAGTAATCTTGGGGTTCAATTCCTGAATTACTCTGAATATGGAGATTTCGGCTTTTACTATGAGAAGAAGAAGATGATTTGAACTATTGGTTGGAGAAGAGGTGTTGACAGAGTTATGGTGTTGGGTTTCAGCTTTTAGGGGAAATCGGTACTAAAAATTTAGAAGATAATCAAAAGGGGAAAGAATTTCAAGAATAGAAGTAGAAAATTTAGGCTTGGCGAAGAAAAGGTGAACAAAAAGAATGAAAGTTGATAAAAAAATATATAAAAATATAATAAGAGAATTTAAGCAGAAAAGAAAAAGAACAATTCCTCAAAGTCAAAATTTGAGAGCTATTTCGGCATTTAATTACCCATAGCCAACTTGGTACCCACGGCACAATAACTAGCCTTGCATTTTAACCATCCACCAAATTTGAATTCAATTCAAATTCTTCCTACCAGCTGCAGCCATCCATTCAAATTAAATCCACCCTTATCTCCAACCCAAATCCTCCCAGCAGCATCCCTCTTCAATTCAGACACTGGACATTTAGCAAAAAAATAAAACTCCAATTTGAGCCTATAATAACTCGAACCCCAGACCACACTGCTGTCGCTGCCCTCACAACACGATGCTTGCCACTGCGACGTAGCTTCTTCTTTGCTATAATACAGACACGTTTAATTATAAAGCTTACCTACTTCAGTCACGGGTTCCTTAAAAATAAATTCTAAAATTTTGCTTACCCAGGCTCGAACTTGCGCCCGCTCGAAACCCCTAGCACACTGCTGCCACTGCGCCACAGACGCTCTTGTGGCATACTCCGGACGCAACCTCTTTTAAGCCCTATTTAAACGCAACCTGATTACTAAAAAACAACCACTTTGCGCGCACGAGGCCTTGAACCCAAGCTCTCTTCCATACTCCCAACGCCTCTTGCCACTAAACCAAACGCTCCTTTGTGCCACAATTTAGCCTAATCTATTTATAAGGCCTGTCTGCAACAGCCCCTGGTTTGCTAAAAATAAAAACCCACATTTGCACAAGCTGGGAATAGAACCTGTTTCCCCTCCATGCTCCCTAGCGTGCTTAGCCACTGGGCCAGGCTTTCACTTATGTCCACTTATGACCCAACTTAACTAAAAGCCCTATTGCCCAGTTTCCCTTAAAGAAGCAAAAAATTAATTTTTTTTACTAAAGCCCTGGGCCGAGCCCAGGACTTTTCCCACATTATAAATCCTTCGTAATTTACTCAATTACTAAACTAAACACCAATATTAATAACAATAATATATTTTTTTCTAATAAGAATATTTAAAACATCTAAATAAATTTGGGCTATCTTTTACCCGAACCTGGACTCAAGGCCCAATTCTTCTAGGCCCAAATTCAGGGTGTTACATGGCGTGTCACATTAAAGTGTTTTTTGAAAATCTTGTTTTCATTGGAAACCCCTCTTGTTTAAAAATTTATGTTAAACCTCAGTTTTCATTTGATCATTTCCAAACGTGGTTTATTTAAAAGATTATTCCCTTTTTAAGACGTTATTACCTATAAAATCTTAATTGTTGCGGAAGCTTAATTTAAATTAGTTGTTGTTTTGGAAATACCCGTTTCCACCTCTAGCAATTATAAAGCCACAAGTAAAATCCCAAATTTGTAATCCAGAAATTATAAAAGGCTTTATTACAAACCAAACCCAAAATAAAGTACTTGAGAGTAAATAATCCAAAACAGAAATCGTAAGCAATGTGTAGCCTTTTCCGAGTCCCTCACAGCTCCGATCCGTCTAAGGTTGGAAATTACCTGAAAGGTTAATAAACGGGGTGATTCTGTGAAAACTCAGTGTGTAATCCCCTTATTAGAGCAACAGTCAGTAAATAGAAATAGAAATAGAATCAATCTGGGTTGGAGCCCTTTAACAGAATCAGGTGGGCTTAAGCCCTATTCAATATCGGTGACCTTTGGGCCTTAGCCCGTAGTGGCCTCAGTTGGGCCTAAGCCCATATCACATCAACATCATATGTATGCAATGCTCCCATCCCAATCCAACCCTGCACTCTATTTTCCCTTCCAACCCTACACTCTTGTGGGGATATAAATATCAACCCACCCATCCCTACACTCCAATGGTAGCACCGGTTACGGCACTAACTCAATCATTGTAGCAGAGTACTAGTCATATAATAGGCTTAAAAGCCACCGGTGGATCCACGGTCATCAAGCAACTATGCGATCCTCACATATCTTCCTCCATATCAAAATCCCTGCTCAAATGCAACATAATATCTCATGAATGCATCATAATACACATATGACATACAAATCGTACATATATCACACAAGGGCATTTTAGTCATTTTGCCCTTAAGCATATCGGTCATCATTTCATCATGGGCCAAGTACACATTCTAGCCCATTAACAATTTCATATTTATCCGGAGTATTTAAGTTACTATTATGAAAGTTACAAATTTACTGGGCCTAAAAGCCCGTTACATAGCCCAAGGTGGGCCCATACATTAATATGTATATCACATAGCATGCTTACGAAAGACAGTCACATTCATAGCTTAAAATAGTTTCAAAACAGTTACCTACCCTCGAGGGCATAATCATAATTCTAACCAACAGGGGTATTTCGGTAATTCTACCCTATAGGGGTATTTCGATAATTCTGCCCTACAGGGGTATTTTGGTAATCTTACACTACAAGGGTATTTCAGTAATTTCACAATTCGAGGGTATTTTGGTAATTTTGCAATCCAAGGGTATTTCTGTAACAGTCTAATTTTGACCCTAATCGGAATGGTGGTTTCGGGACCATGAATCCGAGTTAGAAAAATTTTTAAATATTATTTTCTGTGTCCTGAATGTGTGAATTGGCTTGTGTGAAAATTTAGTTTTAAAATTTAGTCGTTTGAGTGTTCGATTAAACAAAAGGGCTTAATCGCGTAAAATAAGAATTTGGTGGTCAAATGTGTAAGTGTCAAATTGTGGACTTTCTTAAAATTTGGAGCATTTAAGATGCAATTTGCCCATAATTAAGGGTAGTGGCCAGTTGGTATGCATGTAATAGTGAAATGAATTGTTTATTATATCAATTACATTTATATGAATTATAATATATGAATAATAATATTATAATAAAACATAAACATGAAAACAAAAATTCATGCTCATTTTTCTTTGGGAAGGCCAAAACTTAAAAGAAAAAAAGAAAAGAAGAAAGCTTTCTCATATTCGGCCATTGTGAGTCTAAATTCAAGGTATGTTTGAGCTCGATTCTTGATAATTTTTACGTTTTTGAGATCGTTGCTTCGAACACTCTTAGACCCACGCTAGAATTTTTGAATTTGGTAAGATATTCATGAGATGTCATTGTTGATAGTTTGATAGATTTTGTGTTCAATGATAGAAAATAAATGATATGTGTTAGATTATTAAATTTGTATTGGAAATTTTCATGAAAAGTAAGTAAATAGGGCTTAATTTCAAATATGGTAAATAGAGGGACTAAGTTGTGAAATAAATTAATTGTAAGGACTTATAAGGGCATGGGAGGTATTCGGCTATAGCTTCGAGTAAGTAAATTATGTTTGTTTTGTGTTTTGAGAATTTTGGACTTAATTGCTAAATGTGTAAAATGTATGGGGCAAAAATGCAAATTGCCCATTTATGTGTTGTAGGATTAAAATGAATGAAATTTTATTTAAATAAGGTTAATTTGAAATGTATAGATCAAGAAACAAAAAGATCAGACTTAGATCAGGGAAAGCAAAAATTGTTGAATAATCGATAATCCCTGTCTGTCGATACCCGAGGTAAGTTTTTAAGCAATTAAGCCATGTTGAAGTTATTTATATATGATGTATATGAATTTAATTGAAGTATGTGTACATATTATTGATAGCCGAATGTGATATTGGTTTGGGAGACAATTAAGTTAACATGTATATATATGATTGATATTTTAACACTATGTGTGCATATAAAAAAAATTAGTTACGGGTTTGAGAAATGCATTGTGTGTGCGAGTTGATTTTAAGCACTAAGTGTGCGAATTTGATTACCAAGCACTATGTGTGCGAATTCGATTATTGAGCACTAAGTGTGCGAGCTCAATTTAGCTTCAAATTAATTAATAAGCACTAAGTATGCGAAATTATCAGTAACTAAGGATATTCGAATGAGTAGATGCTTTGAGTTTCTTGAGAAGTAATTTATATATATATGTTCGGATTTGAACATGGTAAGCCTTGAACCTATGTGGTGATTATAATTGAGTTCGAATATAACTGATTTATTGTGGTAAAGATGTAATGCTAGTTAAATATGATTTAATTGAATGAAACGATATGTTGGTGTATAAATATATATATTACCATGTTATAAGATATATGAAATCTTATTGGAGATTTGGCCATTTATGAATTGGTAATGATAGATGGATGAATAGCTTTGTGCTTGATTCTATTGATATTCAAATAAGATGACGTTCGTGTTTGGAAGATATATTGTAGGTTGAGGTGAAGTGTATTATGCATATTGTATCCACATTATATGATGTTGGAAGGACATAATGTATTCGGCCTTATGTTTGATATTAATGAAATAATTTGTGAATGAGTTGATGCATATAATTTCTAGTTGAGATTTCGGTCCTTGATGAATAAAACGCCAAATGAATTAATGAGATGAGATTATATGGTTTAGTAATACGAATTGACTAAATTGATTTGAGCTATTTAAATCTAGTTAGCAAATTAATTAAAGGTTAAATTTTCTTATAACTTACTAAGTTGTTAAAGCTTACTTGGTGTGTTTATTTGCTCTTTGTGATATAGATTTTTGGGATCTGTTACGTGCTCGGGGATCGTCAGTGAAGCTCGTCACACTATCACCTATCTTTTGGTACTTTTAGAAGTTTTAGTTTGGATATATGGCATGTATAGACTAGCTTGTGTTAAGTCTAAATTTGGGTTATGTGTTTAATGTGCCATACGAATATGTCCAAATTAATTTATAAGTTGATGTTATATTTTGAGTAATGATTTTAAGTGTGCTATGCTTAAATATAGTTTAATTTATTTATAGGTTGTTTGACGTTGTGAATGCCACAAATATAGTATGAGTATAATGAGCAAATTAAACATGAAATTTCCTTGAAATAGATATCTGGAATTTGCTTAATTGTATATGGTCTTGTATGCATTAAACATAGAGACTTTCGGCATTAATTAAAAAGTTAAAATATTTGAACTTGTAAATTGGTTGATTGATGCTGTAAGTGAATTATATGCAAATTGTACTAATATGAGTTATGAAATTGGTCACATGTTTTTGGTTATATGTGAGCTTATATATATACTATATGTTATGGATGTTTGAGTCGCATTTAGATGTATTAGTTACATTATAGATTTGGACTTGTCTCATAAAATAAGTGCATGGGATTATATTTGATAATATGCCTTTGCCGAATGTGGTTGGAAATGTTTGGTTATTGAAATGCTTGATATATGCAATAATTGTTAGCCATGTATAAACTTGATTATATCTTCATGAAATTTATCAAGTGTATCGTGATCATGACTATGTGATAAATTATGATAGTTTACATTTAAATTGTAATAGGACTAAGAATATGAAATGTGTCTAATTATGATTGTTGGTAATTGAAGTTTATCAGGTAATGCCTTGTAACCCTTTCGGTGACGAATATGAGTTAGGGGTGTTACAATTTCAGTAACTTTCCACAAATCGAGGGTATTTAGGTAATTTTACAAATTAAGGGTATTTCAGTAATTTTACAATTTGAGGGTATTTTGGTAATTTCACAAAATAGGGGTATTTCAGTAAGTTTGCAATTCGAGGGTATTTTGGTAATTTCGTAAATCAAATGTACTTCAGTAATTCTGCAATTCAAGGGTATTTTGGTAATTTTGCAAATCAGTGGGGTATTTTGATAATTTTTCAAATCAAGGGTATTTTTGTAACTTATTAACACTATGGATCTAATTACGCACCTTGGCCTGTCAACAAGTCCTCGTTGGTTAAAGTGAACAGATACTATGCACCAGGTAGGATTCCAGAGAAGAGGAGGTGAGTCATTAAGACCGCTTAAGTACTAAGCTCTCCCTAGATCCAATCCTAGACATGCATATACCCGTTGCCACACTTCACCCCTATGACTTGTCCACAGTCACACTTAATTGATTAATTAAGTTTTATGTCTACTTAAACAATTATTAGATACTAGCCCAAAAGTCCACTACAAAACCCTAACGAGTCCACTTACATTCATATAGCCCATCAGGCCCAATCACATTTATATGGCCCGTCAAGCCCATTCACATTTATACGGCCCCTCAAGCCCAAATCTATTCCAAGCCATACAACCCACTTAATCAGCTCATCATTTATTACCAATCTACCAATTTTTACTTACCTGGGCCCATGGGCCCGTCGAGCCCATTTGGCCCATTTCGGCCTATCAAACAAGGGTTAGAAGTACACACCTGATAAGAATCTGAAGTTTATCTGTGCTCCAAACACTACTATGCCCAAAAGCCTACAGTAATCGCACCCTTAACTCCCAAAGAGTGTGTTGATCAACTTCGGTCACCATCACCGTGACCCAACAGCATATAGATCAACGAATGATCCAACGCCTAACCCAACAAGCATGCCACAAAGCGAAAGGGATAAGTAAAGAAAGGTATGCCTACTCTCCTCATGGTTTGCTCTATTTAAAGCCACCTCCTCACCTATTCTCATGTTAGCTTCCCAATGTGGGATTCTCTATCAATCCCTCAAAATTAAAGCATTAGCAAAATAATCAATCTTTGCGTGCAAAGGGATTCCAACCATAGTCCTTTCAATAACCATGTCATACCACCACCACTAAGACACAAGCTCCTTTGTGTCATAAGCCCAACACATTTAACGTTAAAGCCCGCCTACTCGCTTCCAGATTTATTTAAAAGAAAAACCAAAATAAATTGCAAGAGCCAAGACTTGAACCTTGGACCCCATTGCTTCCTTCATGGTGTCATTTCCTTGTCCCTTAAGTGGTGCCACTTTGCCACTACACCACACTCCTTTTTTGTGTCATACTTTCACCAAAAATATTCTTAAAGCCTACCCACTAACGTCAAGGCTCCCATAAGAGAAAAACATAATTTTTTTGCTAAGGCCCAGGTTTGAACCCAGGACTTCTCCAACACTCTCAAACCTCTTAGCCACCAAACCAACACGCCATTCAGTGAATATGGGCCTGGGGCCCATTACGTAACCCAAGTGAGGCCCACATGCTCGCATGGCCCGCTAAGCTAGATTTTCCCATAGCCACGTGTACGACACAGCCAGTCTACTAATTCCAGTAAGTCCAAAGACAACGACCCGTGTGGGCCCACAAGCCCATTGGGCCCACATAGCTCATTCTTTCAAGCCCAATTTTAGGGCGTTACAACTATTACCTCACATAATCTATTTTTCTGGCTATTAAAAATACTAAGTTGTTGGCATATACATATGCTAGAATTAATAATTTAATTAGTATGAATTACTAGACAATGCTTTGAAAGGTAACCTTAAAGTCAAAATAGACATAGAAATATGCAAACAAGAGGTTAAACTTAGGACTTCGAGAGAAGCCAAAGTACTCTTAATCAAAATAGGGTTAATAAATTGCCGTGTTTCCATGGATTTTTTTGGAACAATTATTAAACATTGTTGTGAATTAATTAAGCTGAAGAGTGTTATTATTCTAGCTTATTCATGTCATTAGTATTAGACCTCTTGAATTGTTGCTCTATTTTACATTTGCATTTGCATTGTTAGTCATTTAATTTAGTCAACTCATAATTCCCACTTCACATTTTATTTATATTTAATCACCAATTTGCCAATTAAAATTTCACGATATTTGCTTATATACTCCCTATGGAGGCAATACTCTTACACACTACTTTATTACTTGTCAATGACTATGTATACCTGCACATCAATCAAATTATTTTGAAATAGGTAGTAGCAAATGATTATGTGATGAACAAGCATATTGATAAGGGAGTGTGTGATCAAGGGTCATTCTACCTCTATGGGGGAGGCATGTTCTAATTCTCTTGTTATGTGGCTTGTTTGGATTGTGGGTTAACTATTTGCTATAAGGCTTTGCCAAAAAAAAACCAAAATAGAGATTGTTGAGAAGGTTGCTACTACTCATTCCATGTCCTATTTTAACGAAATTGTTTCTCTACTTAGGCCATTGACTTGGGCCTTTAATAAGTTCCATTTGTGCTAAGTTCAGTCCACTTGAATGTGGCATATTTGACAAACTAGAAGCATGGGTCGACTAAGGTGCTAAGACTCCATTCTAAATTGCTTGAGGTGGTTGGATAAGTATGAAAGTCTTATTATTAAAATACTATTTTTTAGAGATAAACATCATATCTATTCCAAAAAGTTTTGAAGCAATTGGAAAACAGATTTATGAATACTTTTATGTAAGAAATATTTAGGATAATTAACGGGATAATGTCAACTTTTAAATAGGAGTTTAAAATCTCAAAACATTGTTGATTGACCACTTGAAGAGGCCTATAAATATGTTGTTTTGTGCCGCACATCAACAGTAGCTTTTGTAGTGTCTTTGTCAACAACTTGGTTGTATTTTCTTATGGTTAATTTGTGACTCTGTTTTAGGTAATCTTTGAAAGTTTATTAATTATATTGTGAGGTATTCTTTAGAGAGTTTATTGATTGTATTGTGAGGTATTAAGACTATAATTACTTCTTTGTGTAAAGGTGGATTGGGCTTAAGCCAATAGGTGATTCAGACGATTCTAGATAAAAATCATTCGCTAGGTGAATCTCCCCAGACAAAGGACCATTATGTCTAAACTACGTTAACAAAGATTGATTGTGTTGATTCTTTTCTGCTCTTATTTTTTAAGTTGCCTATTTTCATTTGAATTGTTGTTAAATAAACGTTAAATAAAGTTGATTTATCACATTCGCAGACTAATTATTTTTCAATATAAATACCACACTAGTTCAAATAGAACTATGCATAGACCAGAAAACGAATAAAAATAAATTTAACCTACATTCTAATAAAGAAAGATAAAATATTATATTTTTGGATAAGTGAAAAAATCAAAAAGAAAAATTGTGTAGTGTTTTTTGGAAACTGGTTTTTATTAAAGATATTAAGATGGAAGGATGGATACTTTCCAAAATCCTAGCGAGAAAGAAGCAAAAGTAGATATAAGTATGTTTAAATATCATATAAATTGGATTGGATGCAATAGAGGACCAAAGACAAGGAGAGTGTGACGCCTAAGCTTAACTCATGTGAACCCAACCACCTATGTAACAGCCCGAATTAGGGCCTAGTCAGAATAGTGGTTTTGAAACCACAAACCTAAAGAAGAAAATTTTATTTCCACGATTAATCATGAGTTATGACATACTTGCATGATATTCAGAAAGTTTCATGAAGAAAATTTCATGAAATAGAAATTAATTTGCCCCTTAGGACTAAATTGCAAATGATGCAAATTATGAGTTTCTAGAAGGTTTTAGTATGGAATAGCATAAGAGAAATTATTAGGAGTCCTTATTTAGCAATTATACAAATTTTTGGCACTATGGACAAAAATGACCACGGAAAGGAAAATTTTCAAAGAAGGGACATAAGGGCAATTTGGTCATTTGGTCAAGCTAACTAATAAAAAGGGAAAAATAAGTCAAAAATGTGTTCATCTTCCTCTTTCATGTGTTGAAATTTAGGGGACTCTATAGCTAGGGATTCTTTCATTTTCAAGCTCCAAGTAAGTGTCTCCAAACCCCATTTTTCAAGCTCTTCATATTTTTGAAATCCTCGTCGCTTAATCTAGCTATTTCTACCTCTAATTTGAGCTAGGGTTCATATTCAAAAATATACCCATGCATGACATGCAAGTAAAATGATGTCTAATGATAGGAAATGAAGGATTAAAGTGTAGTAAACATCTTTTTCTAAGTAATCTTGCATGAAAGTCCCTAATAGGGACTAATTTGTAAAGTATAAAATGGGTAGTAAAAGTATGAAATTATGAGTAATGTGGGCTTCTATGGACACTAGGAAGTATCGACTAGGCTTGGGTAGCCTAGAGAATAGATATGTTTCATTATACGAGCCTAGGGGCTATTTTACAAATATGTAAAAATTTAGGGGTAAAATTGTAAATTTTGCCCAAGTGTTAATTATGAGCTATTTAGTCAATGTGGGTACTAAGTAAGTTAAATTTTCCATTTTAGATCAAGAAACACGAAGCCCAGATCGAAATCGAGGAAAGAGTAAAGTCGTAGGCTAAAACGAGCAATTCCCACATTTTGGACTCGAGGTAAGTTGTATGTAATAATTTATCTTGTATATCCTGTAAATTCACTTTGATGATGTTCTATGAAATTTATTGATGAAAAATCTTCATGAGATTTATGTTATGAGATTCTATCACAATATGATGCAAATATGAAAGAGAAATGTGCATATTAATGAATAAGGATACGAAGGATACCTATGAGTATTGTAGATCTCGTGTAAGACTATTCTGGGACATGGCATCGGCACCGAACTAAGGTCCCATGTAAGACCATGTCTGGGACATGGCATGGGCATCCGAGATGAGGTCTCGTATAAGACCATGTCTGGGACATGGCATCGGCACCAAGATGAGCTAAGAATCCCTTGTAAAACCATGTTTGGGGCATGGCGTTGGCATCCTATATGAGATTTCGTGTAAGACCGTGTCTGGGACATAGCATCGACATCTATATGTGATTTCATGTAAGACCATGTCTAAGACATGGCAATGGCATCATTTCATGAGATTGATTTACGTGTATCTTCAGTATTCTGAAAGAGTTATAAAGAATAGTATCTATGTTGATAAAAATTCCAAGAGAAAGACTAAATCTTATATTGAGTGTTGCAGGTTTATGTATGTAAGTCAATTATGAGAAATACAAGGTAAAAAGCATGAATATGAGCATTTCATGAGAATGAGTAAGCTATGAGCATGATGTAATCCATGAGATTGAGTATGTCACAAGATGAGTAAGAGATTACATAAACTCATGATAATTTGTTTAGTGATGTTTTATAATGTTGTTGCTAATTTATTCATGCAACTTACTAAGCATTTTATATGCTTACTCCTTTCCTTTCCCTCTTACATGTAGATTCGCCGAACTAGCTCGGGATCACTTGAAGTCTGAGCTCGTAGTCACACTATCAGGCCAACTATTTTGGTATAGTATGTAGTCTTTTGTTGTATGGCATGTATAGGAAGTGGGTCATTTTGTTAATTACCACTTAACTGGTTATATGTGTTGGCCATTGTTATGCTTGAGTCAAGTTGTAATGGCCTTTGGATATAGCCTAATATTGTCTACTTAATCTTTATACAGTGATGGTTGTTTTTCATGTTTATTATAGTTTAAATTATGTGTTGATGTTGGTATGGATTGGTGTTGTATTTGGTTATGTTTCAGGGAGGCAAAAAGGCTTGGAAAATAAACTATTGTGGTCCACACGGTTGGGCACACGGGCATGTGCCTAGGCCGTCTGTGACACATGGTCCACCCCAAAGGGTGTGTTGATAGGTAGTGTGTCCCCTACTTCCAAATTAGCTAAGTCAGTATAAAGCACGGGCTGAGCACACGGGCGTGTGCCACGGTAGTGGGAAATAAACAGAATGCTCAGGTTTTTGTACACAGGTTACAACCCGGGCGTGTCGTTACCGTGTGGGGGACACGGATTAGGTACATGGGCGTATGCCCAAGCCGTGTCAAAACTCCTTTAGGTTGGAATAAAAATAAATTCAGCACGGCCTAGGGACATGGGTGTGTGTGACTACACGGTCTGTCCATACGAGCGTGTCCCACCTCACACGGGCGTCTGGCCCTATTTTAAGTGAAAATTTCCTAAGTGCTCAAAAGTTTTCGGATCGGTTCCGAAACACCTTAGAAGTATGTTTTAGGCCTCGAGGGCCCACAATAAGGTTATTAAAAGAATGAATGAACAGTTCTTACAAGAAAAGAAATTTTATAACCCAAATTCACGACTTTAAGTATGTTCAAGAACGGTAATGCCTTGTACCCTGTCCCGGTGTCGGACTCGGGTAAGGGGTGTTACATTTTGTGGTATCAGCATTAGTGTTTAGTCGATTCTAGGTCTAACCTAGCACATGTATGGGTCTAGCTATACATGCCATACTTATGTACATATGTGAAATTAGAGGCGTGCATGGGCCGGTCAAAGCCGGGCCGAGCTCGGGCCGAGCCCGTAAAAAATTCTAGGCTCGTTTTCAAGGCCCGGGCTTGGTTCAGCCCGAAATATAGGCCTACAAATTTGTCCAAGCCCGACTCGAAAAAATTGGTAGGCCCGAGCCCAGCCCGGGCCGGCATGGCCATATTAATTTTTTTTCTTTTTTTATTAAATAGAAAAGTTTAAAATATAATAAATCAAACACATTTAAAAACATAAAAATAAATATTAAAACAAAAAACAAATAAAAAATGAGACTAAAACAATTCTTAAAATAATACATAAATTAAAAATATAATAAAAAGTAGTTATATTAAAATTGAAACAAATTAGAACTAAAATAATAACCAAATTAATAACAAAATAAACGTTTTACAATATCAAAATGATGTTAAAAATGACAACAGATAACATAATAAATAGCTGCAAAAGAACAATAAAACACGACAAAAAGTAGTAGCAAAACAGCCCAAAAAATAGTAGCAAAACAGCTGCAAAACAGCATCAAAAACAGTAGCAAAACAGCAGCAAAACAGCACCAAGCAGCAACAAAACAGGACAAAAAATAGCATCACCAACAATACCAAAACAACACCAAAAACCTGCAAAATATAATCAACCAACCAAAATATCTATACATTAACCAATGAACATATTTAATTTTATAACAAAATATAAATTGTAAGCTAAATTAAATTGACAACAATTAGAAAGGAAGGTAACCTAAAATGCAATCGAAGAAACATTGTCCTCATCGTCCTCATCGTCCTCATCGTCTTCATCATTCTTGCAACCAATTTCTAACATGAAATAAGATTAAATAATTAGATAATCAAATTGCTAAAAAAATAATATAAAATTACAACAATAAAACGAGAATAATAATTACCTGTTGAAAATCCCTTAGCTCGCATCCAATCATCCAAGCAAACAGCGGCTTGAACCATTTTTAGCTTAAGTGAATTCCTCAAAGGTGTGATAACTTTCTTACCCATGCTAAAAGTCGATTCGGAAGCTACAGTTGATATTGGAATTGCCAAAAGATCACGAGCCAATAATGAAAGCTCATTATATCGATCTCAACTTTTGCTCCAATAATCCAAAACATCTATTTGACTATTCAACTCAAGCTCCGGTTCTTCCAAATAAATGTCCAACTGTGATCCAACTGTGACTTTTCACTCCTAATGCTAAATTCATTTAAATACCATTTATAATCATCACTTTCATCAAAATCTCCCCCAAAATCAACACTATTAACATTGTGTTCATCCAAACTAGAATCAACAGGATTTTTATCCGAAACATTAGAACTCCCAGCCAAAGAAGAAGATGTGGATTTGAGTTTCTTAACATACTCGTTAAACAAGAATTTAAGATTGCTAAGAATGGTTTCAACAAAATGTAACACCCCAAACCCGGCCCAGATGTTATGGCCAAATCTAGTGTGTCACATGGACTCTGAATTACACATTATTCTTTAATTAATACATTTAGGGTGACTTTGCAAAATCAGTTTTAAGAGTTGCGAAAAAAGAAAAAAAAACCAGGTTATTTAGTTTATGGAAGTCCTATCCACTACCAGTTGGAGTTTATTTCTTTAAAAGATCTTATCTTGTCATTAGGTGATCCATTTGTTGCGTATGATATATTTTGAAATTATTGATTAATTTTGGAATAAAAACTCTCGCAGCCTAATTCTATCAATTTTAAACAAGTAATAATTTAAGAATTAAAAACCAACATAAAAATAAAAATAACCAATGAGCTGCCTTATTACAAATTTAAACCCAAATAATTAAGTAATACTGAAATAACTAAATTTAAGAAAAATATAACCAAAGGCAGTTTACGTGGCCACTCCGAATCCCTCCAGCTCCAAATCCTCTAAGGTTGGGGCTCACCTGCATGGATGAAAAGAAAGGGGTGAGTTGTGAAACTCAGTGTGTAAGCTAAACCTAACCAGAGTCCAGACCAGTTCAAGCTTATCTGGGCCTAAGCCCTATCCAGATATAGTATTAACTAGGCCTTAGCCCTATTCAGTAAACAGTAATTACTGGGCCTTAGCCCTATTTAGAAATCAGTGTGGCCCTCAGTGTGGCCCTTAGGCCCATTACAGTAACAGAATAATATTTATGCGTGTATGCAAAGCCCAGCCCAGTCCAACCCTACACACCACCCGTACTAGCCCTACACACCATGTGAGGAATAACTCAACCCACCCAGCCCTACACACCACAGTAGTAGCTTAGCTACTTAATCAGATAACGTGGCCAAGCTACTAACAGTAAAATGAGGCAAAGCCTCTATCAATAAACATGGCATTGCCACTTAGCACTTCCTCCATCAAAACCCAATCCCATGAAACAGTATATTATGACATGGCATACAGTGAACAAATATATTTTAACATGCAGATCAGTTAACTTAACCCTAGGGGTAAAATAGTCTTTAAGCACCTAGGGGTAAAATAGTAATTTTCCACCCTTAAGGGGTATTTCAGTAAATTCCCAATTTTTAGGGTTTCATGCTCATTACAGTTTGTTAACAGTCTTAATGGCATCCAGATAACTTATTTAGCCCATTTTATTACTACAGAGTCATCGGGCCCTAAAACCCCTAATTGGCCTTACGGTGTCCACTGGCTATTACGGCCCATTAAGCCAAAATTTTATGTCCGTTTTAGCAGATTTATCACTCAAATTATCAGAATGAACTTACCACTCGTTTTCACCCATATAGGCTCGTAAGCCTATTGGGCCCAAATTCGACCCTCCGAGGCCCAAAACCACCAATGTGCACGAAAATGTGCACACATCATTCTTATCATTTGCAATTACCGAGTTTACCAATTCAAACTGACCAACGAGCACTCGCACGCTCGCAAGCCCTCGAAATGCCATAATTTTGGCATTTTGGCTTTTCGGCTTTTGTCGATCTAGTCTACTAGTGGGTGTCGATTACACACCTGTTTTTGTGATAAACTACAACGAGATCCTCATCGAATTATCCTACAATCGATTCTAAACACACTGTTAACTAAAACCCAACAAAAATAATGAAACTAACAACCTATCATATTCGACCAACACCATCTAAGGCCCTTAATCCCTTACCTTTGCCGAAATTAATAACTAGATCTAGATCTAGATTGCCCCATGGTCCTAGCCTTCAATGCTCCTTGTTAGATCACCTTCTATCCATACTAAAACACAAACGAACCGAAAGAAAGAGGCTAATAAAACCCTTAGTCCAAAAACGACAGCCACCCTAAGGAGTTAGGGGTTTTCGTCTTTTCTTGAATCACAAGTTAATGAATAAAAGAGATTTTGAGTACTTACCAATGTTCTACTTGTCTAAGAAGAGTTCCCGATCCAGCCTATCCCAGATCTAGTATAGATCTAATCGAAACTTGAGAAGAATATGGATCCAAGTGATCTAAAGACTCAGTTCCAGAATCACTATAGAGTATGGAGGTTTCGGCTTGTATGAAGAAGAAGAATAGAAGTTTATGGAATGGAGAAAAGATGATCGGCAGAGAGATGAGAGGTTGAGATTCGGCTCTTGAAAGATTAGAATGGAAAGAATAAGAAGTTTGGACAAAGGAGAAATCAGCAACTATAGATTCAGGTTTCGGCTTTTGAAAGAAATTGACTAACAAGCTTGAGAATGGGGTTACTTTAATCGATGGGGAAGAGGTAAAGAAAAAGAGAAGAGAAAGAAGAGGAGAGAAAGAAGATGACAGATTCGGCTTGAAGAATAGAAAAAGAGGTGATGGTTTGGTTCTTTGCACAAATCAGCACAAGAATGTGGCGATCTAGCTTTCATTTTTTAGAACATGAAGAAGGAAGAAAAGAAACAAGGGTCACTATACCTATTCGGCCAAAGAAAACAGCCCCTAATTGCCAAATCTCGAAGGCTTAATCCCTAAAGGTGTCAGCACAAACCACCCTAATTGCCGAAAATGAAGACCCTAGCCGAATATGCTCTCCCAACCCCCCAATCGGCCAACATAACCTCCCACTCAGAATTCCTAAAGTTTTTCCCCTTATCCCTCATTGATTCAATCCCATGAGCACCTCAAACTCTTCCCAACAGGTTTTCACTTGGAGTCCACCATATGACTTGCACATGCATTAAAAAAATAAACATCATATTGCTTACCAAGAGACTTGAACCTTAGCTCTTGCACAGCTTCCACACGCTACCCCTTGTGTCTTAAGTGGCGCTACCTTGCTACTTTAACACAAGCTTACTTGTGTCTTAATTTACCAACATATTTTTAAAAGCCCACTTAGTCAAGGCCCCTTCTCCCTTAGGTCTAATATTTTAAAATTCTACCGGGTTTTAACTTAAACTTGGGCCTTCTAAAGGCCCACTAACACACTCAAACATAAATTAACACATCCTAACAAGCAAAAATTAAATTCACGTAAAATCCCAAAAATCCCAAAAATTAGGGCGTTACACAAAATCTGAAGCATGAATACCATAGATTGTAGTAAAGCAATACTACACATAATTCAACTTGTAACGAGGATCTAAAATTGCAGCACATGACAATATCAACGAATACTCAGTCCAATATTTATTAAATTTCTCTTGCATTTGCTTAACCATTAGAGTTAAAAATGAATAAGGACTTTTAGCTGTATCAAGCAATACCTTATGAACCTTCCAAACCCCTCTAAAATAAAGATTAGCCATTGGATAATTAGAACCAAAAAAAAACACAAGTCACATTATAAAAGACTTTCAAAAATTTGCAAAGAATAGCAACATTTCTCCACTCCTCGTTAGAAAGTGCAAATATTTGATAATCTTTATCCTGTTGGCCCCAATAATCTAGCACATCTTTATAGTAAAGAGAAGATTCAAGCATCAAATAAGTAGAATTCCATCTCACACAAACATCTTGACGCACTTTTTTGTCACATTCAAATGAAATCTTTTAATCCATTTCGAATCTTACCAACGACATCGTCAGCAAGTTCCAAACCAGCTTTAACTATAAGATTCAATATATGTGCACAACAACTAACTTGAAAAAAAGCACCATCACACAAAATAGCTCGATTTGCATGAAAACGATTTTTAAGACAAGAAATCATAACATCATTATAAGAAGCATTATCCAAAGTGATGCTAAAAATTTTCTTATCTATACCCCATTCAGATAAACATAAAACAAGTTCATCCGCTATGTTCAAACCATCATACGGAGGAAATAAAGCTCTAAACCTTATGATTCTCTTTTGTAGCTTCCAATTTTCATCAACCCAATGAGCAGTAATGCAAATATATTCATCATTAGTATGCTCCGAGTTCCAATTATTAGAAGTTAGACAAATTAAACCAGGTGCTTTAGCCAACTCTTCTTTAACACGATCTCTCTCTTTTGCATAATACATTAGGACCTCCCTAGCAGCTGTATATCTACTTATATTCTTAAAATTAGGACTAGCAATACTCATCATGTATCTAAATCCCGGTTCTTCAACTGTCCTAAATGAATGCTTGCCACATACAAGAAAAGTAGAAATAGCTTTACGACACTCATTAGCATCAAACTTGTAGTTTTTTATAAATGGAACACCTCCTACTGATGGTTGAGTGGCTATGGTGTATTGACTGATGTCCTTATTAACTTTTTTCAAACAGCTATTTAGATGATGTCTTAAATGAGAGGTTCCACTAGAAGATTTAGTAGATAAGATAGTCTTACAGTGATTACATTGTGCCTTCAATTCATTTTTGTTCTCGCATTCAAGCTTTGTCATTTCATCCCACACCTTTGAAGTGGTAGACTTTTGACATTTGGCAGCACTTTCATACTCATTAAACCCATCATCTACATGTATAGGACTGTTCGAACTAGCCATAGTCATAAAAACTCAAGTCTTGAAATCTAAATAAACTAAAAGATTATTAATTTTCATACTAAAAATATCTAATAATTATGATACAATTTATAATTGAGACCAAATGGCTTTATCTTATTTAAATATCTACCACAAGCCTAACAAAATCAACTGTAGTTTGGCAATAATTAAACAGTCATTGAAACCCCAACCAATCAGTTCAGTCCAACCAAAAAATTGATCAAGATAATTCTGATCATGATATATAGATTGCGTTGATGTTTGGCTTCAAAACAATGCGAATTTCCCACTTTACAGAACGAGTATGTCGAGTAGTACCATTAATGCACCAAGCTTAGCTCCACAAGATCCAATCAGTAATGGTGGTGATGAAGATTATGTGGTGATTGAATTAGGTGATAATCATAACCATAGTTCAAGCAATGAGTCAATTAGTGGTTCACCTATGGAGCTCAAGGATGTGGAGAAACGAGGAAGGAAGTTGCATAAAGGGACAAGCATATTTAATTTATTTTAATTTTATGAGAATTGAAAAATTAGTTTATTTATTTTAATTTATTAGAAATTATTTCCTACATATTTTATTGTTTGACTTTTGCTTATTCATTACATATAAATTGCTAAGTGATTAATTTTCAGATTAGTAATTTAATGGCAATGTTTAATGATTTAAAAAACACATTAAAGAATGGAATTCAAAAATAGAAAAAGAAAATGATGATTTTATTTGGATTTGTTTCTGGGGTTTATAAATTATAATGACTTGTCATATGGAGCTGGTCCATTATGTTCTCAAATAACTCAAAGCCATGATTATGGACATCATTACTTATTGCTTAAACAAATAGTTGATTAAAGATTATGTAATTATTATCTAAAAACACACTTCATTAATTATAGTTTTATGTTCTCTGAAAAATATAAATATTCTTAATTAGATATAATATTTTAAATTATCTTGAAGATAACCCAAAGTTGTCCAATGAAACCTAATATATGTCATGATCCTCTTGGAAATTAATGTTAAACCATTTGTTTTAAAGACATCAAATAAAAGATGGAAAAAAAATTTACATAAAGAGAAAAAGAGAAAGGGGACCAAAGAAGAGACATTGGTGGCAATTGGCAAACATAAGAATACCAACCAAATCCCATGTTTGCCTACCTATGTTTGCCTACCTTTGTGCATGTCCAGTGACTTGAATAGCTGCAATAGCATATGTATATATATTCTTGCTTTTACTTCATTATTTTCACCAAAATAATTACAGTAAGAAACACGGCAGCAGTGAAGAAGAAGAAAAATAAGCTTACCATGAAGAAGACAGCAAATGAAGAAGTTGAAAGACAACTGGATCAGCTACCGAGACTGCAAATGAAGAAGCAAAAATAAAGAAACTGAGCTGAGCTGAGCTGAGCTTGAGGCTAGTTGGAGGTGGCCGACGGACAATTGGATCGGTGGATCGACGGAGGTGGTGGTGAGCTAGGGATTTGGGTTTGGAAATGAGAATAAGGGGAGGAAGGTAACAGCAGCAACTAAACGAAAGTGAGCAACAAAAAGAGTAAAGTTTCAACAAAAATAAAAAAGGATTTAAAAATAATAATTTAATATTAAAATCGAGGCAGGTCGGGCTGGGCTCAGGCCTAAAAAATCTTACTCGAGGCCCGGCTCATTTTTTAAACGAGCCTTATTTTTTTGTCCAAGCCCATTTTTCGAGCCTATATTTTTACCCAAACCCTCTCATTTTTTAGGCAGGCCTTTAGGCCGAGCCGAGTGGCCCGGCCCCTGCACACCTCTATGTGAAATGATGGTGTGACGACTCCTGACAGTTTAAATGTGTTTATTTATAGCAAATGGATCTCGAACGAGCTACGGTAGATGATGTAGAGAGTAACGCACTAGCTCCCGCTGAAAGGACGGTGCCAGCCGGAACCGAGGATCGGCCGGCTACTGTAAGTTAGAGGGGAAAGGCCTGGGAGGCCTTCTTCCAAATGATGAACAAGTGGTTCACAGAGTTTGTTCGAACGAACTCGGCCGCTCAACCTCAAGCTCCACCCTCTCAATTTCCTCAAGCTACCCCAGTAGTTCCTCAGATAGTAGAGGTAGTGATGCGAGAGAAGCCTCCAGTTGATATAATTTGGAAGCAAGGGGCAGAAGAATTTCGGGCTACTAAAAATGATGACCCAGAAAAAGCTGAGTTTTGGCTAGAGATTACCATCAGGGTATTTGATGAGTTATCGTACACCCCTAAAGAGTGCGTGAAGTGTGTAATATCTCTTCTACGAGATTCTACCTAATATTGGTGGAACACTCTTGTGTCTGTGGTACCAAGGGAATGAGTTAATTGGCAGTTCTTCTGTAACACCCTACACCCCTGTCCATCGCCGGAATAGGGTATTAAGGTATTACGTATCTAAATACAACCTACCGAGGTTCATAGTTACACGCTAGACATAGATTCATTGAGTTCTATAGTCGAATATATCACTTGTAAATAGGTTTGGTTAGTACATCATATCTCATTAAAATCGTTCTATAAGCATGCTAGCAAATTCCTACCATGAGGCTACTAACAATTTGGCTAAATCAAAATTTTCAATAACCGAACACCATATTAGACGCTCATTGCATATTGGGTACTAACTAAATATCATGCCACAACATCGAATCATATGAGTATCATCCAAACATATAATCAAACTCGAAGACTAACCAAGCCATTTTCGCATGGCTAGAATAATTACAACTCAAAATGTAATTCGGTTCAACAAAAAGGAGGTTAGCCTATACATGCCATTAATCCCAAAATAACTGTCAAATGTACCAAAATAATGGCGATAGTGTATGTGATTAAGGCTTCAATCCCCGAGTCCGTAGCTTCCAAAAATGAGATCTATAAAACAGAGGAAACAAAGTAAACGGAGTAAGCATTACAATGTTTAGTAAGTTTTAAGCAATGACAACAGATAAAGCATCAAATTATAACATAGTTGTTCGTATCTTTGTTTCCCTTTTCTTTAGGGTAAGTCACCCTTTAACCAAACATATACATTCACATCATATACGAAAGTGGATAGCTTTCACTTATAGTAAACTCACGTAAACATATACATGTCACAAAATTCACATAACATTTCGCGTAGACCAATTGTATTTTGACCATATTAATAGTCTCATTTCATGCACACACATGGAATCGCATAATGACCTTAATATTTGGTCCAAAAATCCAGCTTGCATATAAGCTTAGGGTACATACCTGTATAACTTAACACTTTAAGTGTATTCATTAGCAATTGTTACCTTAAAGACCATTAGTCTTAGGCTTTACTCGCATCATCATCGAGACCATTAGCTCGAGTAAAATCTCTATACATAGCCATCGGGTCTCTACCCCGGATATAGTCCCCGCATATAGCCTTCGGGTCTTAACCCGGACATCATCTCTGCATATAGCCTTCGGGTCTTAACCCGAACATCATCTCTGCATATAGCCTTCGGGTCTTAACTCGGACATAGTCTTCACATATAGTCAGCGGGATTTAATCCCGGATTCACATCATAAATTCTCATACATATATGTATATTCACATGTTGCCAAGTTTCACATAGCAAGATTTCACTTGTAATTCAATCAATTCATTTGCATACAAACATATAACATGCTTCTCGACTTTATATCATAAATATAAATATAATTCAAAACTTATACATGTATACTCTTCTTTTCTAGACTTTCGGCCCAATACTCAAACATACATAAGCAATGCATTTCAAATCCCGATTTCGGTCCTTTTTTTATTTCTATGAGCCATTCGGCTATATAGCAAACATGAATAAGGCTTCTTTCTCAATGGGACATCGTTCAAATATCAGCATGTATATCATGGCATTTTAACTTAAATACCAAATTCGTTTGCTCAAAACTTACCTTGAACTTTCCCGAGAAATTACGAGTTGGCTATTCGACCACTTTAGCCTTCCCTTTATCCGAACTCGTCCCTCTATGCTCTTGAGCTAAATAAAACATTTAACTCTATTAATCCTTATTCAAGCATCTCAATGAATCATTTTCACTTATAGTCAAATAATACATGCATATTCTTCTCATTGCAAACACACACGCACATTCGGTTATTTCACATGCATATCATAAGTCACAACAAGCTGATTTTCTGAGCAGCATTCAATAATTTACTCATAACTGGAGCTACGAAACTCCAAATGAAGTGCCATTAATTTTTCATGAAAATAGACTCATTTATCTTCCATCCATAAAATTTTCATAATTTTTGGTTTTGCCAATCAATACCAGAATTTTCTTAAAGTTTCCCTATTTCACTGTTTGATTAAACTGACCACTCTATACTACGAACCAAATTTCTCCTTATACAGAATTCCAAATATGTCCTCACCTATTTTATTCGAAACTAGACTCATTAAGGAGTCTAAGCATATAAATTTTGTCTCATAACAATTTTTATACAATTTATAGTGATTTTCCAAAAACAGAGCAGGGGACTTCGGAGTCAATCTGACACTGTCTCATTCTACTCTAAAAATCTATTTATCAGAAATTCCTTTGCTTGCAAGGTTTCTTTTATAAGAAACTAAACTCATTAAGTTTTAATTACACAATTTATTCAGCCTCTAATTCAACTCTCACAATTTATGGCGATTTTTCCAAAACACGTTACTGCTGCTGTACCAAGCAGATTTTATACCAAATTCACTCTTTAGTGTTCTTATGCACATACTTAAAACATAGCATTTCCTAAGGCACCATTTAGAGTAATCATTGACCTTAACATATATATATATACATAATTCATATTCATTCCATCCACAATCAGATTTCTCCATATAACACAAACCAAACCACTTATCAATTTGACACCCAAAAACATCCAAAAACAACATCAAAGGCACATTCGGCCATTGCACAAACATACATTATAACAATTGAAACATCAAACATCAACCCCTCTTGCATTTTCCCATGGCCGAATATTCACCTTTGCAAGTTATGTCACTCAAATCATTTTATTAATCATGCACATATATTCCCTAATAGAAATTTTTAAAGTTGCCAATCAAATCAATATCACCAAGTTAGCCGAATGCATGCATATACACATAATGCATTTAGCATCTTCATTTACCTTAGTTCATTTAACAAATTTACAACTAAATGCTTAAGTCCAAAATTGGCAATCATTGGCACAAAGATACACTAGCCGAATGCTATCTAACATATGAATCACAACCTCAACCATTTAAATTTACAATGGCCGAATGCCCCTTAAAAATCACCCAAAAACATAATATTAAACATATTCATTATTGCACATCTCAAACCCTCTAATAACAACTTAAAAACTCAATTACTTCATAGCTATTTTCAAACTTCACATTCGGCAATCATGGGCATATTCAAGCTCTTTAATTGATCCCTATTAACAATCAATTCACAAATGTGCATTTAACAAGCTCAAATTCACTTATTATCATATATCATCAAGACATCAACAACTTAATACTTGAACCCATAACCGAATGCTTCTTCAAATAAAGTCACAAAAATTAACATATGGGTCATGTTGTGAGCTTCAAAATCAACTAACTTTCACAAAAATTCAAATGGAAACACATGAAATCTTACCTAAGTTAACCCTTTAACTAGCCGAATGCTTCATGACCTTCTTTCTATTTTCTTTAAGCAAGAATGAGTCTTCAACTTTGGTATTATCACCATTTTCCTTATTTTAATGTCTTTTATTCATAATATTATTTTAGTTTTTATTTTATGCAAAAATAAGCACTTATAATCACTAAAATACAAAACACAACAACCAAAACATCATCATGAAGTGAGTTGGCCGGCCACTTAAAAGAAAAAGAGAAATTTGACATGCAAGCCCATGTTTTTAAACTATGCTATTATTTAGTCATAACACATTTAACTAGCACATTTCCAAAATTCATAATTAAGTCCTTTTAGGTGAAATTCATAATTATAATGCTAAATTTTAGCACTCAAGATGTCACACATGAATTGACACATGCAATGAGCATCAAAATAATTATTAAATTATTTTTATGCCTCGGTTTTGTGGTCCCGAAACCACATTCCGACTAGGGTCGTTTTAAGGCTATCACATCTTCTAAGAGGAGTTCCACAAGAAATACATCAGTCCGAGGTTCATCGACCAGAAGCATAAAGAGTTTTTAGAGTTGAAGCAAGGACGGATGACAGTGACAGAGTACAAACGTGAATTTGTGAGGCTCAGTAAATACGCTTGAAAATGAGTTTCCACTGAGGCCATTATGTGCAAAAGGTTTGAGGATGGATTAAACGAGGACATTAAGATGTTCTTGGGTATCCTTGAGATAAAAGAGTTCATAGTACTTGTGGATAGGGCTTGTAAGGCTAAAAAATTGGCCAAAGAGAAGAGGAAAGCTGAGATGGAGTCTCGTGAGTTGAGAAAGAGACCATTCAGTAAGTCATTCCAATTCTCCTCTAAGAGGTCGAAAGAGCTCTCTACACGATCAGCTACTTCAGCAGGGTTTTTAAGCAAAACCAAGAGTAAGCAGTATTCAACCTCCAAGGCTCAGACCACTTTAGTTGTGAGTGTGAGTAACACCCGACCCAATAGACCCGAGTGCCTCCAGTGCGGTAGATGCCACCTCGGCGAATGCCGGGCACATGAGAGGGCTTGTTTCAAGTGTGGCTCCCCAGACCACTTCACTAGAGAGTGCCCCGAAATGGTAGACAAAGATAGGGATCAGAGTGCAAGATCGGGTAACGCTCCCTCTAGAGGTAGATCTCAGAGAACCCCGGGTATGGGAGCAAGTAGAAAAGGCACTTCAAAGGAACAGACTTTGAGACTTGAGGGTAAAGCCCCAGTGAAGGCATACGCCATTCGCACTCGCGAGGAGGCGTCGTCACCTGATGTTATAATGGGTACAATCCCTCTTTATGAAACTTCTGTTATTGCTTTGATAGACCCTGGATCTACCCACTCTTATATTTGTATGAAACTAGTCTCAAGCATGAACGTACCCAGAGAATCTACAGAGTTGGCAATAAAAGTCTCTAATCCCTTAGGGAAGTGTGTGCTAGTAGACAAAGTATGTAGAGGTTACCCATTGATGATCAGAGGTCATTGTTTCTCAGCCAACCTCATGCTTTTACCCTTCAACAAATTTTATGTAATTCTTGGCATGGACTGGTTGACCACAGATGACGTAATTGTGAATTGTAGTGGAAATTTTATTGAATTAAAGTGTGGAAATGGTGAAACTCTCTTAGTAGGGCCAGACGAGTTAGAAAATTTACTAGTAGTAATTTCTTCTATGGTTGCTCAAAAGTGTATAAGAAAAGGGTATGAAGCTTATCTAGCTTTTGTGATGAACACTAAAGAGTCAGAGATGAAAATGGGAGCAGTGTCAGTAGTCAGTGAGTATCAAGATGTGTTTTCGGAAGAGTTACCCAAATTGCCTCCAGTTAGAGAGGTTGAGTTCGGCATAAAGTTGGCTCCAAATACTACCCCCATTTCTATTACTCCTTATAAAATGGCCCCAACTGAGTTAAAGGAATTGAAAGCTCAGCTACAAGATTTGATAGACAAAGGCTTCGCAAGACCCAGACATTCTTCATGGGGTGCTCCTGCTTTATTTGTGAAAAAGAAAGA
This sequence comes from Gossypium stocksii, assembly GCA_020496765.1. Lineage (NCBI taxonomy): Eukaryota > Viridiplantae > Streptophyta > Magnoliopsida > Malvales > Malvaceae > Gossypium > Gossypium stocksii. The sequence continues at coordinate 33,043,874 of CM035624.1, forward strand.
TGGTTCAATGAGAGTATGCATTAACTACCGGCAGCTTAATAAGGTAATTGTAAAGAACAAGTATCCCTTGCCCAGGATCGATGATTTGTTCGATCAATTACAATGAGCATAGTGTTCTCCAAGATAGACTTGAGTTTGGGGTATTATTAGCTCAGAGTTAAGGAGTCTGATGTGCCGAAGACTACATTTCAGACGAGATATGGCCATTATGAGTTTCTTGCCATGCCATTCGGTTTGACCAATGCCCCAGCAGTGTTTATGGATCTAATGAACCACATCTTTCGGCCATACCTAGATAAGTTTGTAGTAGTCTTCATTGATGACATCCTAGTTTATTCTCATAATGAGGACGAGCATGCCAATCATTTAATGAGAGTTTTGCAGACCTTACGAGATAAGCAGCTTTATGCCAAGTTCAGTAAAAGTGAGTTTTAGCTTAAGGAAGTTGGATTTTTGGGCCACATCACTTCGGGTGATGGCATAAGAGTAGATCTAAGTAAAATTTCAGTGATTATTGATTAGAAACCGCTGAGGAACGTAACCGAGGTCAAAAGCTTCTTGGGTTTGGTAGGTTATTACCGAAGATTTATCAAAGGGTTTTCAATGATTGCCACTCTAATGACGAGACTGTTGCAAAAAGATATTAAATTTGAGTGGAATGAAAAATGCCAACATAGAAGATAAAGAAGTTGTTGACTGAAGCTCCTATTTTAATACAACCCGAGCCAAAAAAAGAGTTCGTGATTTACAGTGATGCATCCTTAAATGGATTGGGTTGTGTGCTTATGCAAGAAGGCAAAGTGATTGCATATGCATCGAGACAATTGAAACTTCACGAGAAGAATTATCCGACTCATGACTTGGAGTTGGCCGCAATAGTATTTGCGCTAAAGATATGGAGACATTATTTATACGACGAGCAGTTCCGAGTGTTCACAGATCACAAGAGTCTTAAGTACTTGATGACCCAAGAAGACTTAAATCTACGGCAACGACGATGGCTTGAATTATTAAAGGATTATGAGTTGGTCATCGACTACCATCCCGGGAAAGCTAATGTTGTTGCAGAAGCCTTGAGCCAAAAATCCTTGTTTGCTTTGAGGGCCACGAATACACAGTTGTCCCTAACTGATGATGGTTCGATTTTAGCAGAAATGAGGGCTAGACCCATGTTCATTCAAGAGATTCGTGAATCACAATCCAATGACAAAGATTTGTAAGCCAGGAAAGCTTAGTGTGAATTAAGTACCAATTCATATTTCCAGATTGATTCAGAGGGTTGACTAAAGTTCCAAGACCGAATATGTGTACCAAGAAATGATGAACTTATTCAAAGAATTTTATGTGAGGCCCATAGTAGTCGTATGTCAGTTCACCCTGGCAGTACTAAGATGTATAATGATTTGAAGAAATGGTATTGGTGGCCGAATATGAAAAGAGATATCTCTAAGTATGTTTTGAGATGCTTGACTTGTCAGCAAGTAAAAGCAGAGCATCAAGTACCCTCCGGTTTACTACAGCCTATCATGGTTCCCGAGTGGAAATGGAACAGTGTCACCATGGACTTCGTAACGGGTTTACTGATGACTCCGGAAAAGAAAGACTCTATTTGGGTTGTGATTGATAAGCTTACAAAGTCAGCCCATTTTATACATGTGCGTATAGACTATTCACTTGGTAAGTTAGCTGACTACTACATTTCAGAGGTTGTGAGATTACACAGGGTACCGTTGTCGATCATTTCGGATAGAGATCCGAGGTTTACTTTACGATTTTAGAAGAAGCTATAAGAAGCTTTGGGCACAAAGTTAAATTTTAGCACTGCTTTCCATCCATAGACCGACAGACAGTCGAAAAGAGTAATACAAGTGCTTGAGGACATGCTCAAATGTTGCGTGTTGGAATTCCAAGGCAGTTGCGAAAGGTACCTATCGTTGGTCAAATTTGCGTGCAACAACAGTTTCCAATCGAGTTTGAAAATGGTGCCTTCTGAGGCTTTATGGGTTAAGTGTAGAACGCCCTTATCTTGGACTGAACTCAAAGAAAATCAGATCCATGGGGTCGTTCTAGTCAAGAAAATAGAAGATAAAGTAAAAGTGATCCGAGATGGCTTAAAAGCTGCCTCCGATAGACAAAAGTCATATGCCAATTTGAAACGAAAGGAGATAGAATTCTGAGTCGGAGACAAGGTGTTCTTGAAAGTCTCACCAAGGAGTAAGGTTCTTAGATTTGGCCGGAAAGGCAAGTTAAGTCCGCATTTTATCGGACCTTATGAGATCACCGAGAGGATAGGGCTGGTAGCCTATCGGCTAGCTTAACCGCCTGAATTGGAAAAGATTCACGATGTATTTCATGTTTCCATGCTACGACATTATCGATCGGACCCTTCACATATAATTACCCTAACAGAGATCGAGATCCAACCGGACATGACCTATGAAGAGGAACCAGTTAAGATTTTAGCCCGAGAGGTCAAAAAGTTAAGAAACAAGAGTATAGCTCTAGTGAAAGTACTATGGCAAAAACATGGGGTAGAAGTGGCAATATGGGATCATGAGGAAACTATGAAGCGTCAATATCCCAACTTATTCACTGATAAGATTTTCAAGGATGAAAATACCTAAAGGGGGAGAATTGTAACAGCCCGAATTAAGGCCTAGTCAAAATAGTGGTTTCGAGACCACAAACCCAAAGTAGAAAATTCTATTTCCATGATTAATCATGAGTTATGACATACTTGCATGATATTGAGAAAGTTTCATGAAGAAACTTTCATGAAATAGAAATTAATTTGTCCCTTAGGACTAAATTGCAAATGATGCAAATTATGAGTTTCTAGAAGGTTTTAGTATGGAATAGCATAAGATAAATTATTAGGAGTCCTTATTTAGCAATTATACCAATTTTTGGCACTATGGACAAAAATGCCCATGGAAAGGAAAAATTTCAAAGAAAGGACATAAGGGCATTTTGGTCATTTGGTAAAGCTAACTAATAAAAAGGGAAAAATAAGTCAAAAATGTGTTCATCTTCCTCTTTCATGTGTCGAAATTTAGGGGACCCCATAGCTAGGGATTCTTTCATTTTCAAGCTCCAAGTAAGTGTCTCCAAGCCCCGTTTTTTAAGCTCTTCGTATTTTTGAAATCCACGTAGCTTAATCTAGCTATTTCTACCACTAATTTGAGTTAGAGTTCATATTCAAAAATATACTCATCCATGACATGCAAGTAAAATAATGTCTACTGATAGGAAATGAAGGATTAAAGTGTAGTAAACATCTTTTTCTAAGCAATTTTGCATGAAAGTCCCTAATAGGGACTAATTTGTAAAGTATAAAATGGGTAGTAAAAGGATGAAATTATGAGCAATGTGAGCTTCTATGGACACTAGGAAGTATCGGCTAGGCTTGGGTAGCCTAAAGAATAGATACGTTTCATTATACGAGCTAGTGGTTATTTTGCAAATATGTAAAAATTTAGGGAAAATTGTAAATTTTGCCCAAGTGTTAATTATGAGTTATTTAGTAAATGTGGGTACTAAGTAAGTTAAATTTGTCGAAACACAAAGCCCGGATTGAAACCGGGGAAAGAGTAAAGTCATAAGCTAAAACGAGTTATTTCCCACATTTTGGACTCGAGATAAGTTGTATGTAATAATTTAGCTTGTATATCCTGTACATTCATTGTGATGATGTTCTATGAAATTTATTGATGAAAAATCTTCATGAGATTTATGTTATGAGATTTTATCACGATTTGATGCAAATATGAAAGAGAAATATGCATATTAATGAATAAAGATACGAAGGATACCATAATCATGCTATGAGTATTGTAGGTCCCGTGTAAGACCATGTTTGGGACATAGCATCAACACCAAACTGAGGATCTATGTAAGACCATATATGGGACATTGCATTGGCACTGAGATGTGATACCCTATAAGACCATGTCTGGGACATGGCATGGGTATTCGAGATGAGGTCCCGTATAAGACCATGTCTAGGACATGGCATCGGCACTAAGATGAGATAAGGATCCCTTGTAAGACCATGTCTGGGGTATAGTGTTGGCATCCTATATGAGATCTCATGTAAGACCATTTCTGGGACATGGCATCGATATCGATATGTGATTCCATGTAAGACCATGTCTGGGACATGGCAATGGCATCATTTCATGAGATTGATTTACGTATATCCTTCAGTATTCTAAAAGAGTTATAAAGAATAGTATTTATGTTGATAAAAATTCCAAGAGAAAGACTAAGTCTTATGTTGAGTGTTGCAGGTTTATGTATGTAACACCCTAATTTTCGGGTTTCTCTTAGATTGTTCTTTATCCGATAAAATGTTTGAGCTATGATATCTGGGTGTGTGATGCATGTTTGGGGAGTGTTAGTGGGCCTGTGGAAGGCCCAGGTGATGGCCAAAAATCGGGCAAAATTTTGTATTTTTGACTTAGGAGATAGGGGGCCGTTGGAAGTAAGTGTCTTATGAAATTGTGCGTGAAATATAGCACAAAACAAGTCTTGGTAAAGTGGCAAAGGAGGCGCCACTAAGCTCCTTAAAAAGTGGCGCCTAAGAGAGCTTGGAGGTCCAAGGTTCAAGCTCCAGAGTATGCAAAGGTGGTGTTTTATTTTTGTGCAAGGAGCAGGTAAGAGTTGGAAGCAGAATGAAACTCTACTTGGGAGAAATTTGAATCGGTCATAGGAGTGAATCAAGGAGCAAATCTCGGTGCTTTTGAATTTTGAAAATGGTGGCCGGCCAGAGGACTCTGGGTAAGGTAATTTTGGCTATAGGCTTTTGGTAGTGCCGAATTCCCTTAGGTTCTTTTGGTGTTTTTGTGCCGATTTTCCTAAAAGAGTAAACTCCCATTCTTTTGTCGATTTTTCATAGCATATTAGGTTATTTTTGCCACTTTGTTCCTCCTATCAAACCTGGTAGCCGAATCTTCTACCCCCCAGGAACTCCACTACTGATTTTTCTGTGACAAAAGCCACTCCTCTAATCATTTCACCATTCTTCTCTTCTCTTTGTATCTCTAGCCGATTTCATCTTTCTGCAAACCTCTCTCTCTGCCAAATCTTTCTTCTTCTTCTTTTCTTCAATCCCTTGTCGATAACTTCAAAAGCCAAAACACCCCTTCTTACCGAATCCATCTTCTTCTATCAACCATATCGCCTCTTCTCATCCTACTTCCATTACCGAATCTCCTCTTGACCAAAGCCTTGTGGTCCCATTACCAAATCTTCTCTTGAGTCCAAAAGGCCATTGAAGCTGATTACTTGCTTGACCGAAACTCTCATTGTGTGTGGCCGAATTCTCCCTAGTCTCAAAGTCTTTCCTTCTTTTTACTTAGATTGTAACTAAGAGGGCATCTAGAGGCACTTCTTGAACCGATTAACTCAGTGGTAAGTACTCAGGAATTTTGATTGGTTTCATATGTTTAAGATATTTGCCGAAACCCCCTTTAAGGGAGGCTATCATTTGGACTAAGATGTCTTGTGGCTTTTTCTTCTGCTTGTATACGCTAGTGTAAGAGAAAGGGACGTGTTCCAAGAGGCCTTGGAAACGAACTCGGTTGGACATCGGGATTTAGTCCATAATCGACAAAAGGGTAAGATTTCAATGACTTAGGCCATGTTGGCCGATTATGGTTAGGGGATTATGGCTTAATGATTGTCGATTGTTAGACTAACACTATAGCGATTAACTGTAGGGGCTTTCGTACGTGGATCTCGTCGATACTTTATCCATTAACAGGTAACCCTCAACCTTAGTAGGCTTGGAGCTGTGAGAGATTCGGAGTGGCCACAGCATCTGCAAATTCGGTTTCGTTTTACTTTAAGATTTTATTTTGCTATTTTTGGGTTTTAATTGTAATAAGGCCACTATTTAAATTTCTTTATTGGTTTTATTTTCTTTAATGATTTAATTCATATTTTATCGAAACTGCTAGTTATAGGCTGCGCGGGTTTTGTTTTCCAAACTCCTAAAAATGTTTTCAAAACTCAACAAGTTCAAAATATGGATAACCTAAAGGCTTAACAAAATGACTTTTCACAAACTTGCTATTTTAATGAAAATCTCACCTAAGCCACAACAAGCAAAAAAGGTCATAAACTTAGATATAGGTCCATGTGACACACCAGATCTAGCCATAACGTCCAGGCCGGGTTTGGAGTGTTACATTTAGTGGTATCAGAGCCCGGTTGCAACAACTCGGCTGTGGATCGGGTCTAAAAATGGAACTTTTCAAATAATCAAAATAAAGATTTTTGAAAGATCATGTTTTTAACAAGTGTTTTCAAAATTAATTGGAACTTGTTTTGATGAACTCCTTTCGTACATAAATAATTTATTTTCAAAGAATAAATTAAGTTTTCCTATGTAATCTTTCGAAAAAGTGGCACACCGAATCTCCGGCCCAAGCTTGTAAGTTTTCTGAACTTTTCTGAATAATTCTGCAATTCTGATTATATGCCTGACTAAGACTCTATTATGATACTTTAGTTAGGATATTACTGAAACTATAGAAACTTTGATAAGTAGACTGAGATTGTAGTTAGGCGTCCGCGAAAAAAAACAAACTCTGAAATTCTACTTATTCATAAGACATCTGTAATAAACACTGGAATATGAATCTAATTCATAAAACTTCTAAAACAGATAATACGAAATGAGTACGCGAGTAGTTCGTAGTAAGGGCCGTGGACGTGGCCGAGGTAGTGTACGAGCTGAATCTTCATCTTCAGGTCATGCGCCAGCAGCTGATGTATCGGTACCACCGACAACAGAGGTGGAGTCTCATGATCGAGGTGTAGGGGACGATGCCCTATTGCAAGCAATGCTTCGGGTTCTGGAAAGGGTTGCTGGGGCTAGTATTGGTAATGGATTTCGGGGTTCTATATCTGAGCGACTCCGGGCTAATGGAGCAGAGTTCTTTAGGGGTGTATCTGGTTTAGCCCCAAATGTGGCCGAGTATTGGTTGGAGGCCACAGAGCGAATCATGGATGATCTGGACTGCTCTGTGGAGCAGAAGCTGAAGGGAGCTGTATCGTTGCTTAGAGATGAAGCCTATCAGTGGTGGCTCACAGTGAGAGATGGAACTTCAGCTAGTGAGGTAACTTGGGAGCTGTTTAAGACAGCCTTTAAAGGGAAATATGTTGGGGCTAGCTATGTGGACGCCCGCCGGAAGGAATTCTTGAATTTGGTTCAGGGAGGTAGGACAGTATCTGAGTACGAGGCTGAATTTCTGAGGCTGAGCCGATATGCTTCTGGGATAGTTGCTACTGAATATGAGCGTAGCGTGCGCTTCGAGGATGGTCTGAAGGATGAATTGAGGGTGCTGATTACTCCTCAGAGGGAGCGTAACTTTGCTGTTTTGGTAGAGAAAGCTAAGATAGCTGAAGAGGTGAAACGGACAGAAAGGCAGAATCGCGAAAAGGATAGGAACCGGTTTCGGAGGGATTCTAGACCATCAGGTGGGACCAACAGGGATGTTAAGAGGGCAAGAGTGGCGGAGCCAGTGCGAGCAGTACCCATGAACAATGTTCGACCGCAGGGTTGTAGGAGTTGTGGTAAGGTACATATGGGCGAGTGTCGGAAACGTTCTGGAGCTTGTTTTCGATGTGGATCGATGGAGCATAGGGTTAAGGACTGTCCCTAAGAACCAGATCAAGGACAAGTTATGGATCATAGGGTTGCTCAACCAGTGAGGGGTGGACTACCAGCTCCGAGAGGTCGTGGACAAGGTAGAAGTAGAAATGGTAATGGCCGAGGACGATGAGCCCCTGGCGGGGGTGCTGGCTTTGCTGAGGCTCGTCAGCCAGCGTTGGTGTATGCAGCTTATCGTCGAGAGGAGGGTTATGCTCCTGACGTCATAACCGGTACGTTTTTGATTTCTAGTATTCCATACACTGCGTTGATAGATGTTGGATCCACCCATTCTTATGTTACATGTGCTATATCTGGGTTGCAGGGTGTGCGCTCTGAGGAGACAGTGAGTGGGATATCTGTACTAAGTCCTTTGGGTCATTCGGTTAGGGTAGACAAACTGTATAGAGACATGCCCATAGAAACTCAAGGAAAAATCTTTTCTGAAGACTTGATGGAGCTACCTTTCGGAGAATTTGATCTTATCTTGGGAATGGATTGGCTTGTTAAGCATAGGGCTACTCTGGATTATGCTGCTAAGCGAATGAGAATAAAGACCGCAGAGGATGAGGAAATTATGGTGATAGGTAAACGTAGAGATTATCTGTCCAATGTGGTGTCGGCATTAAGAGCCAAGAAGTGGATTCAAAAAGGATGCAAGGCTTATTTGGCATTCATAAGTCAAGCAGAAACAGAGAAACTGACTATGGACAAAGTTAGAACCGTTAAGGATTTTCAAGATGTTTTTCCAAATGAGCTTTCGGGTTTGCCTCCGAATCGAGAGGTTGAATTTGGGATCGACTTGTTGCCTGGTATAGCACCGGTGTCTATTGCACCTTATAGGATGGCAACGAAGGAGTTGGTGGAGCTGAAAGCTTAAATTCAAGAACTGTTGGATAGAGGCTTTATTAGGCCAAGTGTGTCTCTGTGGGGAGCACCAGTGTTGTTCGTCAAGAAGAAAGATGGGTCTATGCAAATGTGCATCGACTACCGGCAGTTGAATAAACTGACGATTAAGAATAAGTACCCGTTGCCAAGAATCAATGACTTGTTCGACCAGCTTAGAGGAGCTTCAGTATTTTCTAAAATCGACCTTCGATCTGGATACCATCAGTTAAGGGTAAAAGAGGTGGAGATTCACAAGACAGCATTCAGAACTCGGTATGGTCACTATGAGTTCTTGGTTATGCCATTTGGGCTGACCAATGCACCTGCAGCATTTATGGATCTGATGAATCGAGTGTTCCAGCCATACTTGGATCGTTTTGTAGTCGTCTTTATCGACGATATTTTGGTCTATTCTGAATCTGAGGAGAAGCATGATGAGCATCTCCGTGTGGTGCTGCAAGTGTTAAGGGAAAATGAGCTTTATGTGAAATTCAGTAAGTGTGAGTTCTGGTTGAGGGAGGTAACTTTCTTGGGGCATGTTGTTTCTGCTGAAGGGATTAAGGTGGACCCTCGAAAGATCGAAGCAATTCTGGAATGGAAACCACCAAAATCGACTGCGAAAATTTGAAGTTTTCTGGGTTTAGCTGGGTACTATAGAAGGTTCGTGGAAGGATTTTCTGTGATGGCAGCGCCGTTGACAAAACTCATAAGGAAAGGAGTACCATTTATTTGGACCGAGCAGCAACAGATAGCTTTTAAGAAACTAAAGAAGGTTCTGACCGAGGCACCTGTACTGATTCAACCAGAGTCTGGAAACGATTTTACCGTGTACAATGACGCATCACATGTTGGGTTAGGCTGTGTGTTGATGCAAGAGGGTAAAGTGGTTGCTTATGCATCGCGACAGCTTAAACCTCATGAAGTAAACTACCCTACCCATGATCTGGAGCTGGCAGTAGTAATCTTTGCACTTAAGATTTGGAGACATTATCTGTACGGAGAAAGGTGTATTATATGCACAGACCATAAAAGCCTTAAGTACTTGCTGACTCAGAAGGAGCTGAACCTTAGGCAACGGAGATGGGTAGAGTTGCTTAAGGACTATGATTGTGCGATCGAGTATCATCCAGGTAAAGCTAATGTGGTGGCTGATGCCCTAAGTCGTAGAACTGTATCTGATCTGAGAGCGATGTTTGCCCGATTGAGTCTATATGATGACGGTAGTCTGTTAGCAGAACTGTAAGTAAGGCCAACCTGGGTGGATGAGATTAAGGAAAAACAGTCGAGGGATGAGTCTCTGGTTTCTCGATTTCAGCAGATTAAGGATGGGAATACTTCTGAGTTTGGACTTAACAGTGAAGGAGTTCTATGTTTCCAAGGTAGAGTTTGTATTCCTAAGGACTCTGATTTGAGGCAAGCAATTTTAACTGAAGCCCATAGAGGACTGTGTGCTATGCATCCTGGAGGTAATAAGATGTACCATGACTTAAAGGAACTATATTGGTGGCCTGGGCTGAAGCGAGAGGTAACAGAATTTGTGGGGAAATGTCTGACTTGTCAGCAGGTGAAAGCTAAACATCAGTTACCTTCTGGACTATTGCACCCAGTGAAAGTACCACTTTGGAAGTAGGAGATGGTGACCATGGATTTTGTAAGTGGGTTGCCCTTGACGCCGTCGAAGAAGGACTCGATTTGGGTGATTGTGGATAGGTTGACTAAATCTGCTCATTTCATCCCTGTACGCACTGATTATCCACTTCAGAAGTTAGCCAAATTATATGTCGCGGAGATTGTGTGACTGCATGGGGTGCTAGTGTCTATTATTTCTGATCGAGATCCTAGATTCACGTCTCGGTTCTGGCAAAAGTTGCATGAGGCGTTGGGAACGCGACTGAACTTTAGCACGGCTTTTCATCCTCAGACTGATGGTCAATCAGAAAGGGTTATTCAGATTCTGGAAGACATGTTGAGGGGATGTGTTATCGACTTTCGAGGCAGTTGGGAGGATTATCTTCCGTTAGCAGAGTTTGTGTATAATAACAGTTATCAGGCTAGCATCCGTATGGCACCTTATGAGGCACTGTATGGGCATAAGTGTTGTTTACCTAGCTGTTGGACCGAATTGGGCGAGCGGCAAGTTCTTGGACCTGAATTGGTAGCAGAGACTAAAGAGAAGGTCAAAGTGATTAGGGATCGGTTAAAAGAGGCATCTGATTGGCAAAAGTCTTACGCAGATTTGAAGCGTAAGGAGATTGAGTACTCAGTGGGTGACTTGGTCTTTCTGAGGGTTTCACCTTGGAAGAAGATATTAAGATTTGGTAAGAAAGGCAAGCTAAGTCCACGGTTTATTAGGCCTTATCGGGTTCTTAAGCGAGTAGGTCCGGTGGCTTATCAGTTGGAATTACCTCCGGAACTGGATAGGATACATGATGTGTTTCACATATCCATGTTAAGACGATATCATTCTGACCCTACTCATATCCTACCAGTTGCAGAAGTGGAAGTACAGCCTGATTTGACTTTCGAGGAGGAGCCTGTGTAGATTCTGGATCGAGATGTGAAGGTTCTAAGGAGAAAGTCGGTTCCATTAGTAAAGGTACTTTGGCGTAATCATGGCAGAGAGGAAGCTACTTGGGAACCAGAGGAGGCAATGCGGCAACAATATCCCCATTTGCTTGGATCAGGTAAATTTCGAGGACGAAATTTCTTTAAGGAGGGTAGAGTTGTAACGCCCTAATTTTTGGGTTTCTCTTAGATTGTTCTTTATCCGATAAAATGTTTGAGCTATGATATCTGGGTGTGTGATGCATGTTTGGGGAGTGTTAGTGGGCCTATGGAAGGCCCAGGTGATGGCCAAAACTCGGGCAAAATTTTGTATTTTTGACTTAGGAGATAGGGGGCCGTTGGAAGTAAGTGTCTTATGAAATTGTGCGTGAAATATAGCAGAAAACAAGTCTTGGTAAAGTGGCAAAGGAGGCGCCACTAACCTCCTTAAAAAGTGGCGCCTAAGAGAGCTTGGAGGTCCAAGGTTTAAGCTCCAGAGTATGCAAAGGTGGTGTTTTATTTTTGTGCAATGAGCAGGTAAGAGTTGGAAGCAAAATAAAACTCTGCTTGGGAGAAATTTGAATCGGTCATAGGAGTGAATCAAGGAGCAAATCTAGGAGCTTTTGAATTTTGAAAATGGTGGCCGGCCAGAGGACTCTTGGTAAGGTAATTTCGGCTATAGGCTTTTGGTAGTGCCGAATTCCCTTAGGTTCTTTTGGTGTTTTTGTGTCGATTTTCCTAAGAGAGTAAACTCCCATTCATTTGTCGATTTTTCATAGCATATTAGGTTATTTTTTCCACTTTGTTCCTCCTATCAAACCTGGTAGCCGAATCTTCTACCCTCCAGGAACTCCACTGCCGATTTTTCTGTGACAAAAGCCACTCCTCTAATCCTTTCACCATTCTTCTCTTCTCTTTGCATCTCTAGCCGATTTCATCTTTCTGCAAACCTCTCTCTCTGCCAAATCTTTCTTTTTCTTCTTTTCTTCAATCCCTTGTCGATAACTTCAAAAGCCGAAACACCCCTTCTTGCCGAATCCATCTTCTTCTATCAACCATATCGCCTCTTCTCATCCTACTTCCATTACCGAATCTCCTCTTGATCGAAGCCTTGTGGTCCCATTACCGAATCTTCTCTTGAGTCCAAAAGGCCATTGAAGCCAATTGCTTGCTTGACCGAAACTCTCATTGTGTGTGGCCGAATTCTCCCTAGTCTCAAAGTCTTTCTTTCTTTTTACTTAGATCGTAACTAAGAGGGCATCTAGAGGCAATTCTTGAACCGATTAACTCAGTGGTAAGTACTCAGGAATTTTGATTGGTTTCATGTGTTTAAGATATTTGCCGAAACCCCCTTTAAGGGAGGCTATCATTTGGACTAAGATGTCTTATGGCTTTTTCTTCTGCTTGTATGCGCTAGTGTAAGAGAAAGGGACGTGTTCCAAGAGGCCTTGGAGACGAACTCAGTTGGACATCGGGATTTAGTCCATAATCGACAAAAGGGTAAGATTTCAATGACTTAGGCCATGTTGGCCGATTATGGTTAGGGGATTATGGCTTAATGATTGTCGATTGTTAGACTAACACTATAGCGATTAACTGTAGGGGCTTTCGTACGTGGATCTCGTCGACACTTTATCCATTAACAGGTAACCCTCAACCTTAGTGGGCTTGGAGCTGTGAGAGATTCGGAGTGGCCACAGCATCTGCAAATTCGGTTTCGTTTTACTTTAAGTATTTTATTTTGCTATTTTTGGGTTTTAATTGTAATAAGGCCGCTATTTAAATTTCTTTATTGGTTTTATTTTCTTTAATGATTTAATTCATATTTTAACGAAACTGCTAGTTATAGGCTGCGCGTGTTTTGTTTTCCAAACTCCTAAAAATGTTTTCAAAACTCAACAAGTTCAAAATATGGATAACCTAAAGCTTAACAAAATGACTTTTCACAAACTTGCTGTTTTAATGAAAATCTCACCTAAGCCACAACAAGCAAAAAAGGTCATAAACTTAGATATAGGTCCATGTGACACACCAGATCTAGCCATAACGTCCAGGCCGGGTTTGGGGTGTTACAATGTATGTAAGTAAATTATGAGAAATACAAGGTAAAAAGCATGAATATGAGCATTTCATGAGAATGAGTAAGCTATGTGCATGATGTAATCCATGAGATTGAGTATGTCACAAGATGAGTAAAAGATTACATAAAACTCATGATAATTTGTTTAGTGATGTTTTATTATGATGTTGCTAATTTTTTCATGTAACTTACTAAGCATTTTATATGCTTACTCCTTTCATTTCCCTCTTACATGTAGATTCGCTGAACTAGCTCGGGATCACTTGAAGTCGGAGCTCGTAGTCACACTATCAAGCCAAGTTTTTTGGTATAGTAAGTAGCCTTTTGTTGTATAGCATGTATAGGAAGTGGGTCATTTTGTTAATTGCCACTTAAATGACTATATGTGCTGGCCATTGTTATGCTTGAGTCAAGTTGTAACGGCCTTTGGATATAGCCTAATATTGTCTATTTAATCTTTATACAATGATGGTTGTTTTTCATGTTTGATATACTTTAAATTATGTGTTGATGTTGGTATGGATTGGTGTTGTATTTGGTGATGTTTCAAGGTGGCAAAAAGGCTTGGAAAATAGCCTATTATGGTCCACACGGTTGGGCACACGGACGTGTGCCTAGACCCTGTGTGACACACGGTCCACCCCAAAGGGTGTGTTGATAAGCCATGTGTCCCCTACTTCCAAATTAGCTAAGTCAGTATAAAGCACGGGCTGAGCACACGAGCGTGTGCCACAGCCATGGGAAAGAAACAAAATGCTCAGGTTTTTGTACACAGGCTACGACCCGAATGTGTCGTAACCATGTGGGGGACACGGATGAGGTACACGGACGTGTGCCCAGGCCGTGTCAAAACCCCAGTAGGTTGGAATAAAAATAAATTCAACAAGGGCTAGGGACATGGGCGTGTGTGACTACACAGTCTGTCCATACAGGTGTGTCCCACCTCACATGGGCGTGTGGCCATATTTTAAGTGAATATTTCCTAAGTGCTCAAAAGTTTTCAAATTGGTTCCGGAACACCTTCGAATTATGTTTTAGGGCTCGAGGGCCCACAATGAGGTTATTAAGAGAATGAATGAACAGTTCTTACAAGAAAAGAAATTTTATAACCCAAGTTCACGAGTTTAAGTATGTTTAAGTATGGTAATGCCTCGTACCCCATTCCGGTGTCAGACTCGGGTAAGGGGTGCTACAACCTATTTTGCCTTTTTAGCTTTTATTACGTTTTATTAGCTGCGATTCACCATATCTTTATGTGTCACAGCCTACTAGTAAATATAATATTTTAGATTGTATTCTAATTTTTTATTAAATAATAAATAAATTAATTTTTGAAATTTAGATAAATAAATAAAATAATTTCTATATAAAAGATTTATCATTAAATGTTTATTTAGATGTGGGTTTTTTACCCTAATATTACAAAAAAATTAAATACGAAAATAGGATGTCAGCCAAATTAATTACGAAAATGGGTTGTTTTTCGGGTCGTGCCTATCTGACAGGCGCAACCCAATATTTTAATATTAATTTTTTTAAAAATATTATTATTTTAATATTTTTTAATTTCGGATTAGTATAGAACCCGTGTACGAGATACGGGCTGCGCCTACCAAGAAGGCACAACATGTTGCGCCTGTTAGGTAGGCTCAACTTGTTGTGCCTTCTTGGTAGGTGCAACCCGTGGGACCCACACGCTTAAATTTTCCTCTATATATTCTCCCGAAACTATGAGCAACATACAGAAAATTGATAGACAGAAAATTTAGCAGAAGTAAGAAGAGAGGAAGAAAAAGGAAAGAAAGGAAAACAAGAAGAAGAATAAGGTGTTTTAGTTTATTTATTTTTAAATAGAATGTAGAATTTTGTTAGAAATTTTATTATTTAAAGTTATTTTGTTAGCTTCTGAATGAAAATTTTTGCATAAAAAATTTTATGTAACTTTTTTGCTATTCGAAACTATTTTGAAAATTTTGAAATTTTTTTAATAGATCTAGTATTGAAGATGGAGAATCGGTTTTTTGTATGCATTTATTTCGATGGAGAAATTTTGACAACAAGCGTGGGATGTATATTTGAATGCCGCAAACAAGTAGCGATGAGATTTAACAGAATATCTCGTTTGATGATATGAAGGAAAAAATTAGTGAAAAAATTTATAGACGTTGTGGGAGAAGGATCTTGAAACTTTTCTACAAGTTTCCAGTTTTGAAGGATCCCATAAAATTCACCAAAATAGAACTTGTAGACGATGAAGACGTGGAGACAATGGTCGCTTTTTATTGTGGGACTTAGAGCAACCAAAATGCACCGATTCAGTTATTTGCTGAGTTAGCTAGTGTGAAGGCAACTTGTAACATCCCTTACCCAAGACCGTCGCCGGAATCGAGCACAAGGCGCTACTAAACTTAATCTATCATTTAAGCAGCCTTAAAACGTTTATTTAAGCTTCTTGAAATTTGCTACCATTCTGCGTCATAGTCACTTAAAAATTCATATCTTGAGTTTTGAAACTTGAAATTAAGATCTATAAATTTTCCTTGAAACTAGATTCATATATCTATCTACTAATTTTTTTCTAGAATTTTTGGCTAGGACAATTAGTACAGTTTATTAGTTAAAGTTACCCCTATTTCATAACTCGACTTCACTGACCTCTACTTACTTCGAACCACTTTTCTCCTTGTAAAAAATTCATATTACTATGACGTTTGTTTCTATTAAAACTATACTCAATAAGGATTCTGAAAATATAAAGTACACCACCTAATTAGTTTTTTACGATTTATGGTGAATTTCCAAAGTTGGAACAGGGGATCCAAAAATTGCTCTGGCCTTATTTCACTAAAACTCTGATATCTCATAAAATACAATACCTTTACCTGTTTTTCTTATTGCATATGAAAATAGACACAATAAGCTTTAATTTCATATATTATTCACCATCAAAACATGTTTCTACTATTTTTAGTGATTTTTCAAATTCACATCATTCCTGCTGCTTGAATCTATTTTTAAGCTACTTTCACATTTTCCTTAATTTCCATGTAATAGCTACCACTCAATCATACATACTATTAAACATATATATCATCAGCAATTCTATTAGCTAATCACTAGCAAGTATTTACACATCATTCATTAATCATATCATATCATAAGAAGCCAAGTTCCTATACATGCCATACACGAAATGAAACGTCTAACTATACCAAAGTGATTCCTTCGATAGTGTGATCGGATCTCCGACGTTTCCTTCGATCCCCGAGTGGCTTGGCAAGAACTATAAGAAGAAGGAAATAAAGAGCGTAAGCACTAGGCTTAGTAAGTTTACAAGCAAATAAATCACAACATTCAACACAATGAATAATTATGCATAATGTCACCTAGCATCATAAACTTTCTTTACATCTCATTTTCTACCTTCTTCTTTATTCACTTACCTTCTTTCTTACCTGACCTTTCATTATTCATAAATACAATCTACCTTTCCTTTGCTGATAATTCACTGTAATTTAACTTGTACAATGGCCTGTTGAACCACTCGGAATTCTAAGGATACTAGGGTCTTTCCTGTCTAACAATATCCTGCCAATGCCATGTCCTCGACATGGACTTACATGTATTATTTCTGTCTCCAATGCCATATATCAAATATGGGCTTACATGGCTCATTCCTGTCTCCAAAGCCATATATCTTATATGGACTTACATGGCTCATTCCTGTCCTGTCCTGTCCTGTCAACCCCAAATGTCATGACATTTCGTATCCTAACATTCCTAAGGTTCAAACGGGGTTTTCTAATGTTTTTTCTCTGTCACATCGCCTTTAATTCAACTTTGAATATTTTCATAAAATAAATATATAAATTCTGGAAATTGGAAATATTAATGTAAAATAAAGGAATATTGCATTTATTTACCGTAAACTTACCTCGATACAAAATGTGACTAAACTTTACAATTTAGTCCTTTACTTTTTCCTTTCCCCGATCTACTCCCGAATTTCATTCTTCTTGACCTATAATAGCAAATTTAACTTATTTAATATTCACATTTATCAAAACAGTCCTTTACTCAAACTTTGGTAAAATTACATTTTTGCCCCTAAACTTTGCATATTTACACTTTTGCCCCAAGGCTCGGAAATCAAAATTTATCACAAATTCTTGTATTTTAAGACATACTAATCATTTATTTACCAACAACATCTTCAAATTCCTACCATAACGTACACTTATGTATAATAGGTATTTTTACCTATTAAGCCCTTTTACTCGTTTTTACCTAAAACCGAGTAGCACAAGTTGTCTAACATAATCTAAAACCTCATATTCTATCATAGAACTTCAAAATACACAAATTTCACCTATGGGTATTTTTCCAAATATGAACCCTAACTTAAATTATTGCTAGCATAAGCTTTATCGAGCTATCGGGATTCCAAAAATATAAAAATCAATAAAAACGGGGCTTAGAATCACTTACTATGAAGCTTGAAAGTTGAAGAAACCCTAGCTATGGAGAGAGGTGATATTCGGCCAAGGCAATGAAGAAGATGATACAATTTTGTCATCTTTTTCCTTTTTAATTCATGTTAATAACCAAATGACTAAAATGCCCTTCCTTACTAAACTTTCAAAAATTCCACCCATGTCCAATTTTTGTCCATGAACTTAGAAATTGATCAAATTGCTATTTAAAACCTTCTAATTAATATTCCAAAGCAATTTCATACTAAAAACTTCTAAAATGCAAATTTTGCAACTTATTCGATTTAGTCACTAATTTCAAATTAAGCACTTTACGCATGGAATTTCTTCATGAAATTTTCACACTATCATGCAATCATAATATAAACCTCAAAATAATTGTAAAATAATTATTTCTATCTCGGATTTGTGGTTACGAAACCACTATTCCGATTAGGCCCTATTTTGGGATGTTACACAACTGAACATCCAACTCCATTAGGTGCAGAAGATAGACCTTAAGAACCGTGTATGGTGGTTCCGATATCATATGTTGGTAGTCAATCAACTATACATGGGATCAACATTGATCTTAATGCTGCACCAGAGACTGATGTGGTTGGTGATGATGTATACCATAGTAGTGATCCTTCTGATCATGAAGTCGATATTGATAGTGATCCCGACGTGGACGACGTCCCAAATGATATTGACGATGAAGGCGTGAACAAGGATGGAAACATTAATGCATCTACAGTCGAGAACCAGATTCATCGTATTATGATACACAATAATCCTGGGGCACACATGTCTTAGATAAACCCCGATGTGGCGCATGCAGCCGAGCTCTCGAAGTACCCTGAGATACTACCTGCTCACCGGATGGCCGTATATTCTAATTCTGAGGAGTTGTTCGTGGGTCATAGATTCGAAAGTAAAGAAGAGTGCGTATTTGCCATTAAGCGATATAGTATGAATACATCAATAGACTACAAAGTCATCGAGTCTAAACCGACATTATATGTCGACGGAAGGTTACAATTGGCGGATACGAGCTATATTTATCCAGAAGTCTCAGATGTGAGAGATACGAAAATTTGTTGAGCCTTACACATGTACTTCAACACGTATGACAGAAGATCATCGAAAACTTGATTTGAAAACTATCTGTACGTGCATCATGCCAATGGTTGAAGACATGCCAACCATTAAAGTTTCGGTACTAATTGTCAAAATGCAAGCACGATTCCAATATCGAGTATCATACCGAAAGGCATGGATAGCTAAACAGATGGTAATGGAGCAATTTTACGGAGATTTCGATGCATCGTACAATGAGTTGCAGGGATGGATTGCCGCTATGAGGGAGTACGTACCAGGGAATGTCATTGAGTTGCAGACACGACCTTATTACGGCCCAGATGAGCAACTACAACTGAGAAAAAGAATTTTCCAATGGATGTTATGGACATTTGATCTATGTGTGCATGCAATTCCCCACTACAAGCCGTTTGTGCAAGTAGATGGGATATGGCTATACGGTAAATATACACAGATCTTACTTATTGCGATTGCTCAAGACGGGAACAGGAACGTGCTCCCGATTATGTTTGTCATCATAGATAAGGAGAACATGGAGTTGTGGGAATTCTTCCTTACAAATCTGCAGAGGTATGTTATTAGTAATGATAATATTTGCATCATCTCTAATAGAGGGAAAGGATTAATTGCCACCATTAGGCGTTCCGGTGTGCCATGGAGATCCGTTTACTGCATACGGCACATCGCGGCTAACTTCTATCGAGATTATAAGAATGCAAACTGGAAGAGACAAGTTGTGAAAATGGGTAAAGAATAACCTTATCATTTTAATATATAACCTATTTTTTTGTGGCGAGACTGTAACTTATATTTTCTTAATACATACACAGCGTACGAGCTAGAACCATACATTTTTCAGCAGAGAATGACTCGACTTGAGAGTGACATGGAAGGTTAGACGAACACATCTTTTCGACAATGGTTGGGTACCATGGAGCCATGGCAATGGTCTCAAAGTTTTGACGAGGGCTTTCATTATGGTCAAATGACCACAAACTTGGTGGAGGGGATCAACGCTATGTTGTTGAAAATGCGACATCTCTCGATTTCACAGCTACATTCTACAGGTTGGCTACCTTGATGCCAAGAATGGGTCAGCAACAAGTCAACCAGATGGAGGCAAGACACGTGTATGTCGAAGATGTCAGGGATGTAATGGTTGCAACCGTTGGATGGCGAGGTCGATGAATGTAGAAGTATATTCACAACGTAATGAAATGTTTCACCTTACAGAGACCATCGATCGTTGACCCAGTATACCACCTAGGTCCTACGGAGTTAATCTCCAAAATAGACGGTGCGATTGTAGAAGGTTCCAGACACTTCATTATCCTTGTGCACATATTGTGGCAGCTTGTGCTAAAGTCTTGCTTAATGCAGATCAATTTATCGATAAAGTGTACACCCTTGAACGCACGTTGCATGTATGGGAGAATGAGTTTCCTGTGCTTCCTGACCTATCTACTTGGGAGGTTCCTCAAACGACCTTCGAGCTTATCCCAGACAAAAGGTTGCGTAAGAACCTGAAAGGTCGTCCGTAATTATCTAGAATCCGTAACGAAATGGTCATTAGATAGAAATCTAACGGGAAACTATGTGGAGTATGCAGATTAGTCGGTCACAATCGGAGTAAATGCCCACTTCGAAACTACCATATTGGACAATCGTCGCGATCGGATAGAAATTGAGATGTTGTTCATTTCATGTTGTTCATTGCATAATGAAAGAAAAAGTCTTGTCTCTTTAATTTTTAAGTATTTTAAAATCGATTGCTTTTTAATATTCCTCTGTTTTTTTTCTATTATGTACTTCAACCCAAGCAATTCCAAAATTCGCCCTCAAATTCATAAATAAAATGCCAAATAAAAAATTGATAAATATAATGCCAAAAAATTCATTACATAAATATGAAGTTATTTATATTACAAAACTCCTTAAAATTGATGGTTTGATGGTGTGGTTCTAGGGGTATATTTTTGTAGAGCTCGACGTTCATGTTGCAGGCGACTAAAGCGATCAACGTTCTCTTCATCCATATGTAGAGGTGTACAAAACATAGACAAAAAATCATATGTCTCAAACGCCATCGATGAACTCGAGCCGAGTGGAGTAGAGAACGGCGGTAGATACGGGCTGGAGGGAGTAAAGAACGGCGGCGGATACGGGCCGAGGAGAGTAGAGTATAGCGGTGGATACGGCTCTAGAGGAGTAGAGTACGGTGGTAGATACGAGTCAGAAGGAGCAGAGTACTGAGATAGATATGAATCGGGATGACTAGAGTACTGAAGTGGTAATGGGCTAAAGATATCAAACTCTGAATGATATCCGTGGGCTGAAGAGCTCGAAAAATAGTCATCGCCTCCTAAATCTAGATGATAAGAACTACTCTCGGAGTGTAGTTCTAGTTTTGGCTCTGACTCTGGATCCAGCTTTGGCCCGAGCTCTGGTGCATGATGCAAATATGAAAAATGTTGCCCAATTCATGTCGTATGCGGGGGAACTACCATCGACCGCCAACCAAACAAAAATGGTTTCCCTATCTCACAGTACCACTGTACGTACTGTGACGAAGGCTACAAATCCAAACAATGATCCATTTGAGGTACCCTACCAAACCGGCTGTTCCATATCGTAATATATTCTTCATGCTCATCTCCCTAATTAGTCCCATACCTCCCCCTCCTGGTCATCCCATGGATCTCCCCCAATCATACTGGCAGTATGCAACCGAATTTCCGGAGTACTCGATCGCCATGATACCACTCCACCATCTGAAAATGGATAACGGGTGCGCTAATGCACTATAAGTTTGAGTGGATGTGGGCAGATGAGGGAATAACAGCCATAATTTCTGAAACACAATACGATATCCAAATGGACTGCACAGTTAATAACATTTTTATATTAACGCAGGTCGAGTGAGATAAAATAATAAAATTAAATTGATATTGGAAAAACTTACCCCTTCTCCAGAATGGTTCTCGATCATCAGACAATATATCGAAACCTTGTATGACCTCCCAATACCCGGATTTGTGCTCCATCTATGAAAACAAATTGTTAGAACAATATAATCCGAAAAAGAGTCAACTAATTGTTATAACGCATAAAAATTTATCACCTATTAACGAGTGGAAATATATATGATTGGTGACTAATAGATGCCAAGAATGCCATCTGATAAAGTGCCCACGACTGCAGCAGTGTGAGGCATCTGCCTATGTCCATCGCAGAGGGATCTGTTGTCTGACAAAGTTCGCGGTACAACATGGCTAACATTGCGGACCTCCAACTGTATGAACGTGTGTTATGCAAATTGGATAGTAGAGGTAAGTACATCAAGTGGATCATACTGCCGTTTGAATCCGACATTAGTACACCCCCTATAAGGTGCACAATATAAGCTCGAGTGGCCTACATCACCTCAAATTCATTGGCAGTACTTGACAAAAACTCAAAATTAGCCTTTAGCCATGAAAACCTCAAGCTGGCAAATTTCCCCTCACTTGGCGAGCGTCCAAGTAATTCATAGCAAATGGTAGCCGGCCTGGAGATCGAACTTACGCCTGTGACCGCGTTCTCGTCAATGGGGAGCCCCAGCTGTAGTGCAACGTCCTCTAGAGTGATGGTGCACTCCCTGCACGGCAAATGAAATGTGTGGGTCTCCAGACGCCATCGCTCGACTAAAGCGGAAATCAAGTCATATCGCAGATCAAAAGTCCGGATCAATGCTGCTGATCTGAGCCCGGCTAACTTCAAGAATGGTATTAGGCGTTCATTTGGCTGAAACCCTACACTATTAACACGGCCCCTCAATACGCGGTACTGACCCTGACATTATTATATTAACGAAATAGTTAATACAATATAATTTAATTCAACAAATAACATGACTATCAAATAAAAATTTCATTGCCATCTCAATAATGGTACTTGATATGTGATTTTGATTATCAATTAACAAACCCATTTGTTGCAAATCTGTAATTAAAAAAACTGAATTTATTTAATTTATTTCAAAAATTACAATAAATTATTTCAAAATTTTAGAAACAAAACACAGTAAAATCTCATAATTCCCCATCATTTACCTAATAATAAATTACTAATAAAATAGCTATAAAATTATTATTTTTTTCAAATACATTGCTAAAAAAATCACAATACACTAATACA
This sequence comes from Gossypium stocksii, assembly GCA_020496765.1. NCBI lineage: Eukaryota > Viridiplantae > Streptophyta > Magnoliopsida > Malvales > Malvaceae > Gossypium > Gossypium stocksii. The sequence continues at coordinate 33,066,792 of CM035624.1, forward strand.
CTAAACCATTAAACACTAACCATTTATATAACCTAATCATAATTTATTAACAAAATAACTATAAAATTATTTTTTTTAAAATACATTACTAAAAAATCACAATACCCTAAAACAATTTGTAATCTAATCCCATAAATTATTAACAAAATAAATAACTATAACAAAATACAAAACACTAACAATTTATAACCTAATCATAAACTACTAGAAAAAATAATTATACATTTATTTTTAAAAAAATTAAATTACTAAAAACTCACAAAACACAACAATTTTACTATAAATTACTAACAAAATATTTAACAAAATAAGTTTACATTACTAAATTAAACACAACAATTTATAACATAATCCTAAATTACTAATAAAGTAATTTTAAAAAAATCACAAACACAAAAATTTATAACATAATCCTAAATTACTAACAATTTAATTTTAAAATAATTATAAACAATTTATAAATAATAACAATAAATTTCACAATATCTTTTAATTAAACTCTTTAAATTTTATACAAAATTATTTCCTAAAATAATACATTACCTTTTTTTTTCCCCTTTTTTCTTCTTCTTCTTCTTCTCCTTTTTTTCTCTCTTTGGTAGCCTACATGCTTCAAAAATTTGGGGGACCGCAGCTTATAAGGTTCCCCATTTGCCTTTTTTTTCCCCAAATGACATGACTAATGCATGCAGGGGAGGCTGGCACGGGCAAGGGAAGGGAAGCAGCTGGAGCAAGCAGCCGACCGGAGCAGCAACAGGGGAGCAGAGGCTGACGTAAGTGTTGCGTCTCTACGTCAGGCTCGACATGTCGCGCCTATCTGACAAGCGCGACCCGATTCGAGTATTTTTTACCCATACAAAACTCATATTTTTACCCGTATATTATTATAAATATTAAAATAATAATATTTTAAAAAAATTAATATTAAAATATTGGGTTACGCCTATCAGATAGGCGCGACCTGAAAAAAATTCATTTTCGTAATTAATCCGGCTGACAACCTATTTTCGTATTTAATTTTTTTTATATAATATTGGGGTAAAAAAACCCTTTGCATGCTTTATATGTAAATTACAACAACAAATTTACCCCTTAACCTTTTTACTTTAATTGAATTTAACCATACAATTTTATTTAAAATAAATGGCCTCTATCTTTCATTGTTAACATGCGTACTTTATTTTACGTTTCATTTCTGCAAATAGTTATAGAATTATGACAAAGGTTAAATTTTTCAAAAAATCATAAATAAAAATTATAAATTTTAAAATTATGAAAATAAATTATTTTATTTTAAAAGATTTTTAATTTCATAATTTTTTAGATTTTATTTTTTTAAATAGAATTTTTTATTAAAATTTATAATGTTAAAATTGTACCACACTGACGAATTCAACCAACTAAACCAAAAATCACCAGATCTGTTGGTTCAACAAAATTATAAAATCAATAATGGATAGAAGAGTTTTGAACTTTTGATCGCTAAAAAACCGGATATCAAAACAGAGTAAAAAGCATTTGAACCAATTTTTATATATTTTGGGTATATTAATTGGTTATTTACAACAACTTGGTCCACTTTAGGGTTTTTTACTACCCCAACGTAGGGGTGAACATCAGACATGCTTCACCGGTTGCCTAACACCTGAAGTCTCTCTTACCTGAATGGTGCGCCACTGTCCTCTCTTTCTCACTTGATTGCAGGCGATGGCTAAAGTGTGATGAAGAAGATGAAGGCTAACGCACAGGATTCTTCATCATTTGGAGCCATCACTAATAATTCAGAGTTTTAATCAGTACTTTTTTTTTAGCAGATCTGGTTTACGCATGTTAGCAAATCAGGAAGTAAAGCTACTCGTGAGCTTGCAAAATTCGGGTTAGAAGCAGTAAAGGACACTATTGGGATAGAGATGTAACTAATAGGCTAAAGAATATCATAGAATTTTTAAAACTCAAAAACTATGAATTTGGGGTAGAGATGTAACTTTTATATATATATATATATATATATATATATATGCTAATGAATTTTGCATATAATAATATTTTTATTTAATATACTAAAATGATTTAATAAAATTCTTAATAACACATTTTTAATAAAATTCCTAAATTTTAAAATTTTTAATTTAAAATTAGTTGAACGATGATTAAACTATTTGAATAGAAAATAGATGATCTAATCAGTTCAATCACCAGCTCGATTTTAACAACATCCTTGAAACTTTTAATTTTTTTATTGAAAGTTTAAAAAACATTTAGATATTTTTAATTTCTTTAATTATTTCAATTCTAAAATCTAAAAGCTATAGTTTTTAATTTTTGAAGTTTTTTTAAAAATTTTGAAATTTTTAATTTTTTGAAATTTTTATTAAAATTTTGAAAAACTTTAGCATAAATTACATTCAAGTTACTAAACTATTAGTAAGTTTATGTTTTAGTCACTCAACTTCAAAAAGTTAAAAAACTGTCACTAAACTATTCAAAAGTATTCATTTAAGTCACTTGATTGTTAAAATTATTGTTGTATGGCCTTTTTCATTTGCACCACATGCACCAATCGAAAGCTCTCATTTTCCTTCTCTTCTATAGTTTAATTCTTTTCATGATATAGCTTTGACATCACGAATCTGCATACCAAAAATCCAAAAAAGTTTTATTCTCCGATATCCAACATTAACAATCAAATCGCCTTGGATCTAAGGTACATTATTCTACTCATCAATGGATAATGATCTATTGTACAGATTGCTAAATTGTCGCTTGGAACTCAATAGCCTGACTTTAAAGAAAAATACTTAACACCTTAATGACTTAAATAAAAAACTTTTGAATAGTCCAGTGACCATTTTGTAACTTCTTTAAGTTGAGTGACCAAAACATAAAGTTACTAATAGTTTAGTGCTATTGGGTGTAATTTACCTAAAACTTTATAATCGTTTTATAATTTTTAGATTTTTTTAAAAAAAAAACTTGGAATTATAATTTTTATTTATAATATTTTGAAAAAAAAAATTACAAATTTTAAATTATTTGCTAATATTACATATATGACAAAATGAATTTACGTCAAAGATGAAATATTGATGGCTAGTTTGCTCTAAATAAAAGAACATAAGTCAAATTGAATAAATGCATAAAGATTGAAGGCAATATTTAATATTATGCATTACATATAAAACACCACTTAACGGTATTTTTTTTTTAACAATGGGATATTGTGCTCCTTAATTTAACATATAAAAGTTAATTTTTTTAATTTTTCAATAGGACCAAAATGTAATCTAAGATACAACATAAAAACTGCTATGGTACTTTTACTAATCTCGCGAAATATATTGCCATTTCCTTTTAAATTATTTCATGAACCATAAGAGAAAAAAAAAAGCATAAAATGTCTTTAAGTGACCTTTAAACTTTACTATCTATAATAATTTCTTATATTTAATGTAATAGTTTATGATTTTATTTATCACTTCCAATTAATGAGAATAATAATATTATTCAAATTAATTCTAAAAACCAACACCGTAGCAAAGTAAATGGTTAAATCTCTTCGGTCACACGTCACATACCAAAATTCAAGCATTGTCGATGACAATTACTTCCCCAAAATTCTACTGTACAAAACACCCCTAAAAGGTCATCCATATTCAATAACTGTACATGTGTTGGAATCAATCAGAAATTTTGGATCAATATGGATTGGGTTTTTTGTCAAAAGCATCTTCGTTTAGACATAACCCAACAGTACCATGTTATGTTAATTCTTTTACCTTGGTGAACATAAATCTAAGACAATTTTATCATTATACCTTTTATAATTTTTCAAGAGATCTTAAGAGCAATTTTACCATTTTGAGCATGCCCCCCTTTAGCTTCCATTGACCTGACATATTAAATATTGAACTAAACGAACCAGATTATAATTGTTAAAAACCGTTTAATTATGTCAAACACTCGTTACTACAGGAACTCAGTCCAACCCGCTCTAACAATTCATCCAACCACATTTTATTAAGGTATTATGTAAATGTTTGTTTACAATTCATGAAATTTGATTTGTTGTTTTTTTTAATAATGTTATATCTAAAATTTGAATTTAGGTTTTCTTTTCAAAAATACAATATATCTTACCATTATATCTAAAACTTGTTGATTATCCAACCCATCTTTAATAACTCATTGAATTGAGTTTCATGTTTTATCCAATATTTTCAAAATCGAACTGGTGACCAAATCAATTAGACTATCGGTTAATCAATCCAACTGGTTTATATTAATTCACAAATCAACCGATTTAAAGTCCTTTTTCAGACTAATACTCAACTGATTTTCAGTCCAATTGATTTAACCAACTGATTTTCAGTCCAATTGATTTAACAAACCGAATCGCTCTGATTCAGATAACCATGATTTTATCCAATCAAATGGCACACTAACAAACAAATAAAACAAGATGGGTTTGTATTTGTATTCAATACACAGACTGTGTATAAGTTTACATACCGTTAGCAAATCATATTAAAGCGCATCATTAATGAATTAATTAATAATTTTAAATTTTATTAAAAATGAATATAGTTATTAGATCTTTTAACAAATCTTTGAACTTATACACTGAATGCATCAAAATATAAATCTATAAAACAATCACCAAAATCTTGCATTAAAAAAACATAGACAAATGCAGTTAGTCATCAAAACAACCAGACAAGCGTGACAATGTCACGGGAAAAGGAAGGACCGGAGGAAAGGGCAAAAAATAGATGGGCAAATGAAAGAGCACCTTGAAATCTTTTCCAACTTACGTGGTTTTGAGAATTTCTTGTTACTGTAACTAGATAACTGTGAACATAATACGATAACACGATACCAACATGACACAAAAAAAAAGAACATAATCCATAACATGGCATGAAAAAGTAACCCAAATATCATAGTAACCTGTCAAGTCAAACACTAGCTTTAATTAATGTGTCAAAATTTATATTTATCTATATATGAGAGGTAAAACAACTTGAACATAACACAAAAACAGAATGTCAGGTCTAACCCTTACATAGCTTTTTTCGATTTAATTAAAGTTTAAACTTCTGAATCTTTTGATATGTAATGGAAACAGAGAGACTATACTACAACTAGCATAAGGTCAAATAGAATTTTATCCTCTTTTCAATATATATATAAATACATATAAATAAAATGTAGTTACTGGTAACACAGAAGAGAACAAGCTGAGATCAAACTCAACTCTGGTTGCAGATCAGAGTGAAGGTTGGCCCGAGGTAAGAGAAACCAAAAACATAGTAAAGCTCAGCTGTTTTTCACCTTTAACCTGTTATTCTTTGGAAATTACTTAGGAACCTCAGAAACAAAAATCCAATGCCGTCAAATAGTTCTGTCCTTGCCTAGATTTGAAAACCTCACATTTGACAACTTAGGAGCTTACTCGGCTCAACCACCAAAAGACATCAAGAAAGAATAAAAAAGGAAGACACCTAGAAGTGGTTCACGTGAAATTGGTTTCAGTTTGCAAGTTGTGAGGTGAATATCTGGTAGGCAACTAATTCTGAGTAGAGTGCATTGAGGTGGGAAAACAATAAGCAAGAGCCAGATGAAAAGAAAGTAATGATAGTGAACACGGCAATGACAGGCACAGATGAATAATTCAGTATTCATGTTACTTAATTGCGAAGGCAAGTGATATTTGTTTTCGATTAATAGAATTAATAAGTAATAAATAAACACTTGACACTTCTCACAATGAAAAGATTGACTTCTTGATGTTAACCATTAACAATCTAGATTCAATTAAACGATAAAACATGACAAGTACAGTCTCTTACAATTTGCATTCAATGTGAACTGCTAATGCAGTTTGGTATCCAGATCAGTATGTAACCCTTCCTGTAAGAGTGTTAATGTTTGTAGAGAGAGAGAGAACAGTAGTGAAGCAAACATAGAAAAATAGTGAAATCCTATTCCTTGAGAGAGGTACCAAGAATTACTGATATATGCACATTAAACCTTATCCCAGTTACATGTCAAGCCATTCAACAAAACTCATTAAAATCTTTTGGGAATGTGATTTTTTAGAATCCATTATAAGCATTTAAGAATTTTCAGTGATGGCTTTTCATTTTTAAAATGTTATTTGAGCTCATAAATATGAAAAATTACAAAAAAAAGATACAACAAAATTCAGAAGATCCTTAAACATACTAATATGAAGTGGTAGACAAGTTCAGAGTATTACCCTCATGAACTCCGTCTAGGCCGTTGGAAATTTCTGAGAATGAAGCTATCTGCATATAGGGGATAGTTTTTTCTGATGAGGCCCTTGATGCATTTCCAGTAAGAAAAATCAACTAGTTCACCATCTTTTCGAACTATGAACAAACATCTTGAGCCTACAAATTCAGGATGGTAACGAACCTGTGAACCAAATATGAGAAGTGTTCATCATTTACTTAATCCATACAAGTTGGCCAAACAGGCCATTGTACAGTTTAACTGTGTAAAACACAAAATCAATTTTTAATTACTTAAAAGGCTTCCTTTCTTTTAGCTAGTTTACTCCCTTACTTTTTCAAGTCCTTGCATTTAAAATTTTCTTATATCAATTTGAAAACACTGGGGAGACCCTTCATCATCCCAATCCCCTAAAACAATAAAGCCCAATGGCCAAAAACCTGAAAGAGGTTGCACAAAATTACTTAAAAGGCTTCCTTTCTTTTAGCTAGTTTACTCCCTTACTTTTTCAAGTCCTTGCATTTAAAATTTTCTTATATCAATTTGAAAACACTGGGGAGACCCTTCATCATCCCAATCCCCTAAAACAATAAAGCCCAATGGCCAAAAACCTGAAAGAGGTTGCACAGGCTGAAGAAATTTCATGTTTAAAAGGTGAATATGATAAGGCTTTGTGCAATTTGCAATGCCATCCATGCTCATGGAGATATCAAGAGCAACTGAGCAAGCCTAACAAAGAACTTTCAGCGAACAATATCAGGTGGCATCCCCTTGGCAAAATTATAATTATATGCAGCATTAGCAGCAAAATATATTTACTACCAGGGATTTATGTTTATGGGGCAAAGAAGTTAATTAGTAATAAGGATATTCAATTCAATATTGAATAGGTCGCTCCACCACATAATGATGTTGAAACGGACCAGGCATGAGTTGACTTTGTTGAGATCATTACACGTAACCAACACATAATCACTTATAGCCACAGATATCTAACAGCAGTTTCTACATGATCTCATCAAGAAATGAGAAGTACAAAGCCAAGCAGGACATACAGTTACAAAAAGAAAAAAAAAAAGTTGAAGGCGACAATCCACCATACACTTAAAAGAGACTGGAAAACCAAAAGACAAAAGAGTGGAGAAAACTGAGGCAGAAAGAGAAGTAGAATGAATGCCTTAGTAGAAATCAGAAAATATCCATATCCAAAATAGAAATTACAATGATTGATTAAACTATAATCTTTCTAACTAAAACTAGGCAAGAGAATTCATGAAGTATGTAAATTCAGAAAGAGCTTTGAGCAAGTACAATTGCAGCCTATTTTGCTTCCACTATAGCAATGAGCTAACAAGACAAAAGGGGAAACTGGAAGGCGATGGGGGTGGAATGGGGAATATTGCCATCAGTACAGATTCCAAACCTGCCAAATATCTCCAACAAGGCAGCAACTTCTTCTACTAGGTAGGGGACTCTCACCCACATTTCTAAAAGCCTGTCCCTTCACTCCTTCAGTTTTACTGCATGACCAGATTTGAGCCCGAATTTTAGTGTTTAAATTTATATTTATGCAACTTGATTTCGTCTAGTCCTTTCAGGGGGGGAAAAAAGGTCACATTAGAACTAAACTAAATTATGCAACTAAAATTAAACCGGAAAAAAATTCTGAAAATCCTAAAAAGAAGTATTAGTATAATTTATTTAAATTGTTAAATTCAAGCTTCTAATGATTGATTAAACTATAATCTTTCTAACTAAAACTAGGCAAGAGAATTCATGAAGTATGTAAATTCAGAAAGAGCTTTGAGCAAGTACAATTGCAGCCTATTTTGCTTCCACTATAGCAATGAGCTAACAAGACAAAAGGGGAAACTGGAAGGCGATGGGGGTGGAATGGGGAATATTGCCATCAGTACAGATTCCAAACCTGCCAAATATCTCCAACAAGGCAGCAACTTCTTCTACTAGGTAGGGGACTCTCACCCACATTTCTAAAAGCCTGTCCCTTCACTCCTTCAGTTTTACTGCATGACCAGATTTGAGCCCGAATTTTAGTGTTTAAATTTATATTTATGCAACTTGATTTCGTCTAGTCCTTTCAGGGGGGAAAAAAAGGTCACATTAGAACTAAACTAAATTATGCAACTAAAATTAAACCGGAAAAAAATTCTGAAAATCCTAAAAAGAAGTATTAGTATAATTTATTTAAATTGTTAAATTCAAGCTTCTAATTATTTATAAATTCCAGTGGTCAAAGTGCAGATAAGGTACAGAAACATACAGTAATGAAATCAATTCCACATCCGATTTTCTTCTCAGACTCTGGATGGTAAGGAAGCAACCTCTCCAGTATAGTCTTTTCGTGCTCTGGACTCAATCTATCTCCACTTCCATATCTGCAATAAATTTACAAATTTATAAAAAAAGGAAGTATTATATAATTAGATAATTTTTTTTAAAAAGGCAACAAATTAAATTACTTACTTTCCAGAATGAAGAATCATTCTAACGAAACCAACGAGAGGAACAGTGTCCTGTAAAATCCTGTCTTCCCAATCAATCCATTCACCTCTATTTCCTTTTTCCTTACTACCATCCTCTTCTTCCGAAATTCCGCCACTGCCCTCAACTGGAACTATATCCGGCTTCCTTAACAAATCAGCGCCGGAAGATTCCTGGCTCGAGGTTCTCCTGCCGTCAGGGCCGGTCGTCAGCGCGCAAAAATGAACGCGTAGCGACGTTGTTTGGTACGACGGAGAAGATAAGATAACGGAGGAGGAAGAAAAAGAGATAGGGATAAAGGTACGGTGAAAGTTGGACGGTGATGGCTTGAGAAATGAAGCCATAACGAGTGAACTGAGTCAGTGAGTTAACGGTCGCGTTACTGTTTTGGCATTGGAGAGGATTATCTTTGCTGATAGAAAAAGGGTGATATTTGTCCAGCTAAGCCCGTTACCATTTTTTAAAATTTCATTGAGGGTAAACTTTTTGGACTGGCTGATCAAGGAACTATAAGAATTAAAAACATTTAATAATCAATAACATTACTTTAAACTTAGGTAAATTATTTAAATTTCGATAAGTTATTTTTATTTAATTGTTTAAAATCTTTTTTTAAAAAATTTATAAACAATACAAAACAACCTTTTTAAAATGCATAAAACTTTTGATAAAATATTCTAATATTGTATTTTAAAATGTATAGAGAATTTTTATTTTAACTTTTTTAAAATTATTTAGTTTTAATATTACTGATAAAGTTTACTTCAATTTTAATTTGAAAAAATATATTTTTAACCTTTTAGATTTAAATAATATTATGTGTTTGCAAATATATTTTAAAAAGTTAGAATTCATAAAAATTACAAATTATAAATACTCTGAAATCTAGCAATTGAAATTATAAATTATGGGATATACAATCAAACAAAATATTAGATAATTTATTATTTTTTCTTTCAAAAATAAGTTTAATAAGTGAAAATGCATGTGCATCCACATTAGTTGAGGTCTTAAATATGAATTATTTGAAGTTTTGAATAATATAAATAACTATAATTTAATTTTATCATAAAATTTTGATTAAATCAATTCTTGAAAGATTATTTATAAAATAGTTAAAGGGCTTCAAAATATTGGTTTTGGACCTTCCTATTAATCATTTAATCCGTATAGCTTTTTATCTATAACCTAACCAAAAATATTTTTTAATAAAAATTGAAATTTATAAAATCTCTCTAAATATTTTTAAATTACTTCGTTGATGGCTAAAAGTAGTCGTATACTTATTATTATGATAGCTAAAGTTCGTGATGTTGTGATTATAATCAAACTTTTTTAAGTGGATCCCCAAATCAAGTAGTTTTTAACTTTTTATTAAATGATTTTCATTTATGTTGTGTAATTAGTTTTTTGTTATTTTCAAGTGTTAGTGAACTTTAAGTCATGTAACATTTTATACAACATGCTTCATCATACTTAAATATCATTAAATCTTCGAATAGACTTAAATTTTTTTATTCAACTCAATTTTGTAAAATTTAATATCAAATTTGATTTACAGATTAAACTAGTCAATTGCAAGTATCTCTTTTTTCTTTTTCTTTTTTCATTTTGATAGGAAGGATGACCTTTACGTACACCCCTATGCAGAAAGCAAAAATGTAATGTTAACTCTATCATACATTAATGATGGTTGAAATTTACATGGTAAAAGTATTATGGAGGTTTTTGTATTAAAACTTTGGTTACATTTTATCCCTTTTACTCAAAAAAGAGTAAAATAGTCTTGTATGTTAGATAAAAAGGTAAATTGGTCCTTCTATTAAAAATTACATCCATCTTATTGTTAAAAACTAGTCCCTATATGCCAACATAAAGTACACATGGCACACTACATGTCACTTCTTGATTATTTTGTCAATCACGTCAATTTTTTATAGTACAAATAGTTTTTAATAGAAATAACTAATTTGCTCTTTGATCTAATGCGCAATGACTAATTTGCTTATTTTTGAAGTAAAAGGGGGAAAATGCAATTGGACTCCCAGTACAAAGGCCTCTATGGTACTTCTATCGAATTTACACTCTCAAGGTAAAAATATATCAAGTGTTATGGAACAAGTAAGGCACTTTGACAAAAACAGTACAAATCACAACAGTAGACTCTATTGAAAACTTATTTACGCAAAGTTGGAATGAGTGACTGAGACTTTTTTCTGAACAAAAACATGAAAATCCTTAGGAACAATGTCCTTCTCTTTTTCTTTACAATCTTTACTTCTAGGGATGATAAAATTTTTTCTTTGTTCCCATTCACATGAGCCTTTGGGCTTCCTATAATGTTGATTGGAGCAGGGGGATAGGTTTAGATGTTGGATCTGGTGTCCTAAGTATAGTATTTTCATCAATGTACACTTGTATTTTTTTTAAATAGATTGGTTAATAAAATAAATCCATTGATTACATTAATATACTTTGTACGCAAAGCAAAATAGAAGCAAATATTGCTCACTAGTTGTCTAATGTTTAAACTAATACTATCGAATCGTAATACAAAAAGATAACTTATATTAGTAGACGAACATAAACATGTCCTTAGTTTAATTGGAAATGAGCAAACTAATTGAAAGACTAATATGTCATTTATCAAGTCCAATAGGGAGATGCTTTGTCTTGGCCATCGAAGCGACTGACTCCCAGAAGATAAAGACATAGATATGACTGACTGGACTGACAGTACATCAGATTGGACCCAAGAAAAATAGATCCTGAATCCATTTATAAATTTATTCACTTGTGACGCACATAGTTAATTTCTATTTGCCCTTTTTCTTTGGTCTTGCACTACATGATTATAGGCATCTGGCTATACATATTGAAGGTTAAATAGATACATCAAGGCAAAGTTTGTAAAAATAGAGTGAAATAGGAAAGATTAGTACGATATGAGAACTACAAGTTAGCCTCAAAACAAAAGAAAAATCCAAAAAGCAAAAGTAATACGAGTAGAAAAGGTTCTCAAAAAATAAAAAGCACTCATGAGTGAGATAAGTTGAAAAAGAAAGTAACAAAGTCACAAAACAAAGAGGAACTCGTTCATTAGTGTACAAAAACTCATAGGCTAGCCGTAGTTACTATGTCATGCTATGATTTCTTATATATAGAGGGACAAGGATGGTGAGAGAAGAAGAAGTAATGCGATAAATGGGTAATGGTCACTAAGGGGGGAAGAGTAAGGACCAGTACGATGTTCTAAACTATTTTCATGTTTGTAACCCTCTTGATGCATACTATCTTTGAATTCCATACATGTCCTAAGCCTTAGAATATTTGTAACACCCCAAACTTGGCCCAGACGTTATGACAGAATCTGGCGTGTCACACCGAAACTACGTTCAAAAATTGGACTTGTCGATAAAAGATTAGTTCTAAGTTTAAAATCCTTTTAGTTCTTATTTGCATATGCATAATCAGCTAGTTTTTTTTAATTAAAAGTAGTCACGGCAATGCAAGCTTCACAGTCCAAATAGTTAATTATCACTTACCAATAATTTTACTCGTGTGAGGCCCACAAGCCCATTAGGCCCACACGGCCCATTCTAGCCCATCGAGGCCTATAGGGGCTCAAGCTCACGAAAATGCTTGTAAAGGCCTCTACAGTTTGACGCCCAGAATTAGTGGGCTCGGTTTACCCCGTGAGTGTTTGCATACTCACAAGAACGCAAATGCCAAGGTTTCGGCATTTCGGCATATTAGCTTTGCCAAATCATAGTAATCTAGGGGTACGATTACACATATTTTTGTCAGTAGCAAGATGGTGAACGATTACACACCTGTTTTGTGAATGCAAGATCACTCTACAAGCACCGAACCTAGAACCAAAAAGCGTACATAGTTAATCAATTACCAAAAGATTTAACGCATATGTATTAACTCTACCCCAAAATCGGCACTATTATCTCTTCACTAGAGTCGAAACCAGCCTATTCCACTAAAACCATTAACTTAAATTAATTGCCTGCCCTCTGACGAATATCTGAACCACCTACACGAATCTTATTAATCGAATAACTTAACTTGGTGGCCTTAAATACATAAATGTTGCCTCAAAGTACCCATACCATATTCGACCATCATCCAAAAGAAAGTAAAACCAAGTACTTACCTTGACTAAAACCGATGAAAAGATTTAGATTGCTTTAATAACACTAGCAAATCCTCCAACCCTTGAGAGACCGATTATTAGGTAACACCTAAGAAATCAAAATAGAACCGTCAATTAAGGGAAGAAGATCAAAGTTGGTAAAAAATGTAAGAGTCAGAAGCCGATTGACATATAGGAGGAAAGGATAAGAGATTCGACTTTTACAAGAAAATGCAAAGGAAAAAAAGAAACACTTACCCTTCGGTAGAACACATGCAAAATTGTAATGTCAACTCCAACCGATGTAAATAGAAAAGAAACGCAAAAAGAGGGGAATGGAGAGTTCGGCTATGAGGGCCAATCCAAAGGGAAAAGTAAAAAAGAGAAGAAATAGTCGGCTCAAGGAAGATCTGAGATGAAAATAGCGAGATGGGAGTGGAAAAGGAATGGAGTTCGGTCACTAAAAGAAAAGGAATAGATTGGAGAAAAAAGAGGAAGAAAGAATGAGTTTGGCTAGAAAAGAAAGGAATAGTCAACCACAAATGATAGAATATTCGGCTAATGGCTTAGAGAGGAAAGAGGAGAAGAGTGTTCTAATTCGGCAAAAGAAAAGAAGTTTAGAATAGGATTTTCAGCACTAAGAATTGACTCAAAACAAATCCCGAAAGTTACTTGTAAAAATTGCACTAGAGAGAAACGAAGCTTAAACTGTCAAAAAAGTACTAAACCTGAAATGGCAGGGAGGGAATTCGGCACCTACTCCTTACAAATTATCGAAAATGCTTGCCACAAAACCCTTTAGCCGAATTTGCCTAAACACCTTCCCCAATTCGGCACTCTTCTCCCCACACTCAAACTCTTAGAAAATCTCCACATATCTCTCCCCTTATCCCTCATTGATTTCCTCCAACTCCCCACTCAAATTCAATTCAACAACCAAGACCAATTCACACTCCTCCTTTTACCAAATCCATAACAACCTTCCAGAATGTGAACCCAACTCAACCTCTTGCCATCCCCAATTAGCAAAATAAATGCTCCTTGCTTGCCATGGAATTCGAACCCACTCCCTCTCAGTTGCCTCAACACGCCACTTGCCACCAAACCACAGGCCTTTTATGATATGAAGCAAACACAATTAAATATAAGTCTTGCCTGCTAGCATCCATCTCTACTTAAGAGCAAAAACTAACAATTTTTTCCAAGGCCCAGACTCGAACCCAAGCTTCCTAGAGACCCCCAAACACACCCAAATTACTTAGGTATCACACCACACATACAATTTGTCAAATCATGTAGAATTAAAGATCCAAAATTTTGGGGCATTAGAACTCTACCCCCTAAAAGAAATTTTGGCCTCGAAATTTACCTGGTCAGAATAAGTGAGGGTATTACTGTCACATCGCCTCTTCAGGCTCCCACGTGGCTTCCTCTGAATCGTGATTACACCAAAGCACCTTGACTAATTGGACGGATTTCTTTCTCAGCACCTTAACGTTACGATCCAGTATCTGCACTGGTTCTTCCTCGAAGGTCAAATCAGGCTTAACCTCGATCTCCTCAACTGGCACTATGTGTGAGAGATCAGAGTAGTATCGCCTTAGCATGAAGACATAAAACACATCATGAATTCTGTCTAACTCTAGAGGCAACTCTAGCTGATAAGCGACTGGTCCCACACGCTTTACGACTCGGAAAGGCCCAAAAAATTGAGGGTTCAATTTGCCCTTCCGTCCAAATCTTTTTCCAAGTGAAACCTTCAGAAATACCAAATCCCCTACGGAGTACTCAATCTCCTTACGCCTCAAGTCTGCATATGACTTCTACCTATCAGACGCCTCCTTTAACTGATCTCGATACAGTTTAACCTTTTCTTCTATATCAAACACTAACTCTGGCCCCAAAACTCAACGCTCCCCCAACTCAATCCAACATGTAGGTGTACAACACCTACGACCATACAATGCCTCATACGATGCCATCTGGATGGCCTGATAACTGTTGTTATACGCAAATTCTGCCAACGGCAAGTAGTCCTCCCAGCTGCCTCAGAAATCAATTATACAACTTCTCAGCATGTCCTTCAATATTTGAATCACCCTCTCCGATTGTCCATCTGTTTGAGAGTGAAAGGCAGTACTGAAGTCCAACCTTGTACCCAGTGCCTCATGTAACTTCCTCTAAAATCGAGATGTGAATCTAGGGTCTCGGTCAGAAATAATCAAAACTGGCACCACATGGAGTCTTACAATCTCTGCCACATACAACTTAGCTAACTTCTACAATGAATAATCCATACGACCGGTATAAAATGGGCAAATTTAGTCATTCTATCTACAATAACCCAAACCGAGTTCTTCTTAGAAGGCGTTAAGGGTAGCCCACTCATGAAGTCCATGGCTACCCTCTCCCACTTTCAGAGTGGAATCTTGACTAGCTAAAGTAGCCTAGAAGGCAATTAATACTCAACCTTAACTTGCTGGCATGTCAGACACTTACCCACAAACTCAGTAACCTCACGCTTCAGTCCTGGCCACCAATACAATTTACGTAGATCTTGATACAATTTGTTTCCACCAGGATGCATAGCATATGGACTGCTATGCGCTTCTTGCAGTATTGTTTGCCTCAGATCAGCATCCTTTGGAGCACAAACTCTCCCATGAAAGTGCAACACTCATTCGCTGTTCAGTCCAAAATCAGAAGTCTCTCTATTCTCAACCAGTTGAAACCGAGGAACCAATGATTCATCCAATAACTATTTTTCCCTAATTTGCTTAGTCTACATCGGTCTCACTTGAAGCTCAGCCAATAAATTACCATCATCAAAGAGGCTGAGACGAGCAAACATTGCTCTCAAATCAAATACAGCCCTACGACTCAGTGCGTCAGCTACCACATTAGCCTTACCAGGGTGGTAATCAATCGAGCAATCATAATCCTTAAACAACTCTATCCATCTTCGTTGCCTAAGGTTCAGCTCCTTCTGGGTAAGGAGATACTTGAGGCTTTTATGGTCCGTGTAAATAATACACTTTTCTCCGTACAAGTAGGGCCTCCAGATCTTTAGTGCGAACACCACTACAACTAACTCCAAGTCGTGAGTAGGGCAATTCGCCTTGTGAGGCTTAAGCTGACGTGATGCGTAAGCAACCACCTTACCTTCCTGCATTAACACGCAACCCAGTCCAATGTGCGACACGTCACTGTACACAATAAAATCCTTCCCAGACTCTGGCTGTATTAAAATAAGGACTTCAGTCAGAACCTTTTTCAATTTATCAAAACTCTCTTGTTGCTTGTCAGTCTAGTTAAACGGTACCCCTTTACGTAGTAACTTAGTTAACGGTGTAGCAATTACAGAAAACCCCTCAACAAAATGTCTGTAGTACCCTGCCAGACCCAAAAAACTTCGAATTTCTAATATAATCTTCGGTGGCTTCCAATCTAATAAGACTTTGATCTTTCGAGGATCCACCCTAATCCCCTCGGTAGATACAACGTGACCCAAAAACGTCACTTTTTGCAGCCAAAACTCACACTTGCTGAATTTTACATATAGCTGTTCCTCCCTTAGAATTTGTAGAACAGTTCGAAGATACGTATCATGGTCCTCCTCGGTTCTCGAATACAATAGAATATCATCTATAAAGATAACTACGAACTGATCCAGATAGGGTTGGAATACCTGGTTCATGAGGCCCATAAAAGCTGCTAGTGCATTCGTAAGCCCAAACGGTATTACTAGGAACTCGTAGTGCCCATATCGAGTCCTAAACGCGGTCTTGTACACATTAACATTTTTAACTCTTAGCTGATGGTATCCAGAACGAAGGTTGATCTTGGAAAATACCGAATCTCCCCTAAGCTGGTCAAAAAGATCGCCAATCCTTGGCAGAGGGTACTTGTTCTTGATAGTTAGTTTGTTTAACTGACGGTAGTCAATGCACATGCGCATAGTCCCATCCTTTTTCTTTACGACTAACACCGGTGCTCTCTATGGAGACACACTCGGTCTAATGAAACCTCGATCCAATAGTTCTTGGATTTGAGCCTTTAATTCCACTAGCTCCTTTGGTGCCATCCTATAAAGGGCGATGGACACTAGAGCTATTCCAGGCAATAGCTCAATTCCGAATTCGACCTCACGATTCAGAGGCAACCCAAGAAGCTCATCAGAAAATACATCCAGAAATTCCTTGACAGTTATTACATCTCCCATAGAAGGACTTTTAGAATCAGAAATGCTCACATACGCTAGAAACGCCTCGCAACCCTTGCGAACCAACTTTTCAGCCCTTAATGTTGAGATTACATTAGACAGATAATCCCTTCACTCCTCTATCACAGCCACCTCCTCATCTTCAGTAGTCTTCAACACCATTCACTTAGCAGCGCAATCCAAACTCGTACGGTGTTTCACTTGCCAGTCCATACCCAAGATAAGGTCAAATTCTCTAAACGGTAGATCCATCAAATCTATTGGAAAGATTATAACTTGAACTTCTAGGGGCACGTCTCTAAATAAATTTTCTACCCTAACTGACTGTCCTAGTGGACTTATCACAATTATCTCACTAGCAATATTCTCAAACTGAATACCCAACATCTCAGACACAGTGCATGCAACATACGAGTGTGTAGACCCAATATCAATTAAAGTAATGTATGGCATGTTATGAATCAAAGTGTACCAGTTATGACATTAGGGGTGTCACCGTCCTCTCAGTGACGAGTAGTATAGACCAAGGCTGGCTATCTCACCTCAGTATTACCAGCACCTCTGCCCGGTGCTCTGCGACTACGTCTATTACCGTTTCCACCCTTGGCCTGACCACAGCCTCTCGGTGGCTGCTAACCACCTCTCACTGGTGGAACAACCCTCTGTTCTGTAGCTTGCATCTGCCCCGGCCTTTAAGGACAATCCTTAACCTAATGATCCTTGGACCCACATTTGAAGCACGCCCCGGTTCATATCCAACACTCACCCTGGTGAGACCTCCCACAATCCACGCAAGTCTGTGGTCTAACAGTAGTAACAGGGACTGCTCGGACTGACCCGTCAAATCTAACCTTTTTTACAGGCCTTCTAGAAGAACTCGAGGGCCCTGAATCCCTCTTACACCTACCCCTATCTTTCTCGCGATTCTGGCGCTCAAAGCGTTTTACATCATCAGCAATCTTTACTTTCTCAACAAGGGCAGCAAAGTCCCGCTCCCTTTGTAGAGCTATCACACACGCAACTCATCCCAGAGCCCATCCTTAAAACGCACATAATGTTCATACTTAGTTGCGACAATCCCACAAACATATCGACTCAGCCGTAAAAACTCTACCTCGTACTCTGCCACAGTTTTGTTCCCTTGGGTCAGACTTAGAAATTCCTTCCTACGGGTGTCTATATAACTTGCCTCAACATATTTCCCTTGAAAGGCTATCTTAAAGAAGTCCCACATCAAACAATCGGCCTACATACCATCTCTAACAGTGAGCCACCATTGGTAAGCCTCATTCTATAGTAATGACACTGCTACTTTTAGTTTCTACTCCACTGTGCAGTCAAGGTCGTCCATTATCCATTCAGTGGCCTCTAACCAATACTCTGCCACATTTGGGGCTACACCAGATACACCCCGGAAGATTTCCGCTCCATTAGCCCGGAGGCACTCAGAAATTGACCCATGGCCCACTGATCCAATACTTACTCCAGCAACCCTCTCTAGGACATGGAGCATTACTTGGGATAAAGCATCATCCCCTATAGCTTAATCATGAGACCCCGTCTTAGTCATTAGCGATGCTGGTGCCTCCCTAGCAGGTATGTGGCCCGACACTGAAGACCCAACCCTAGCACTCTCTCGGCCTCTTTCAAGGCCTCGTATACCCCTTCTGCGAGTACCACTTGTGCTCATATCGATTTAGCGTATTATCTGTTGTAAAAGTATTGTGAATCAGTTCATAATTCCAATAATTATTAACGGTTATTTTATGAAAAAGGCAATAGTTAAAGTTTTGTTTTCACAGATCGGATTCTAACTACAGGTTTCAATCTTCTACAGTTTTTAGTTTCCTCTATCTAGAGTTTCATAGTACAGTCCTACATCCTAAAGTAGTTTCTCAGAAATAAATTTAATCTATAATAGTGCACAGTGTCAGAGAACTTACGGATTTGGCGCTGGATACTCGATGTGCCATACTTCCAGTAACATCATTTGAAAACAAGTCCAATTCTTCTAAAATCATCTCTTCAACCCAAGATTTAGAAAAACTTTTAAAAACCCATTTTTGAAAAAAATTTTAAAAACTCATCCACAGCCGAGTTTTGCAACCTAGCTCTAATACCACTAAATATAATACCCCAAACATAGCCCAGATGTTATGGCGTAATCTAGTGTCTCACACCAAAGCTATGTTCAAAAATCAAACTTGTCGATAAAAGATTAGTTCTAAGTTTAAAATCCTTTTAGTTCTTATTTGCATAAGCATAATCGGCTATTTTTGTTATTAAAAGTTCAAAATCATTTTATCAAAATGTTTGCTTAAGAGTTGATCTTTGTTGTATACAGTTATTTAAAATCGTCAAAGCTTCGAATGTTTGAAGTTGAAACCAGCGAAATTTTAAAAACATTTATTATTTTAAAAACTCGATTTATCTACTCTAGCAATTTAAAATCAACAATTAAAAGCCCAAATAAATACAAATTAAAGTCCCAATGGCCTTATTACAAATATAAACCAAAATATCAAATTTAAAGTGATTAAGTCTAAAATAACTAAACAGTGTTTGCATGGCCACCTCCGAGTCCATCACGACTCCAAATCGCCCAAAGCTAGGGATTACCTACATAGTTAAAAGAGGCGGTGAGTTTGTGAAAACTCAGTGTGTAATCCTCTAGCAGACCACGAAATTAGAACATGAAAAACAGTCTGGGCCGAAGCCCTATGCAGTAACAGAGCAGTTTGGGTTTTTAGCCCTATACAGAAACTGTGTAAGCCCAAGCCCAAAACAGATCAGAACAGAGTAGATATGTAATCCAGCCCAATCTATCCAACTCACCACCCGTAACATCTAACACACCCTGTGGGGATTAAATCAACCCACCCAGCCAACACACCAATAACGCAACAAGACTGCTAATAACAGAAATGGTGGCAGAGCCACTAGAATCAAAATACGTGGTGAAACCACTAATAACAGAAATATGTGGCAAAGCCATTAGTACAGAACTTCCACCATATCAGACCCCATCCCCATGTAGAATGTTATGTCATACATATATATCTTGCATACAAAAGACCATACTCAGAAACAGCCGTACGTAATCCAAATACTCATCAGTTAACCTACCTCTAGGGGTAGCCATTTAGACAGTTAGGGGTAAAATGGTAATTTTACCCCTTAAGGGTATTTTGGTCATTTAACTAAATTTTAGTGTCTCGGTATATAACTAAATGTAACACCTTAAACCCAACCTAGATGTTATGGCCGAATCTGGCATGTTACACCGAAGCTATGTTCAAAAAACCGAACTTATCGATAAAAGATTAGTTCTAAGTTTAAAATCCTTTTAGTTCTTATTTGCATAAGCATAATCGGCTAGTTTTGTTATCAAAAATTTGAAATCATTTTATCAAAATGTTTACTTAAGAGTTGATCTTTGTTGTATACAGTTATTTAAAATCGCGAAAGCTTCGAATTTTTAAAGTTGAAACGAGTGAAATTTTGAAAACATTTGTTATTTTGAAAACTCAATTTATCTACTCTAGCAGTTTAAAATCAACAATTAAAAGCCCAAAAAAATGCAAATTAAAGTCCCAAT
The DNA here is from genome assembly GCA_020496765.1 of Gossypium stocksii. Lineage (NCBI taxonomy): Eukaryota > Viridiplantae > Streptophyta > Magnoliopsida > Malvales > Malvaceae > Gossypium > Gossypium stocksii. The sequence goes on from CM035624.1 coordinate 33,087,513, forward strand.
GGCCTTATTACAAATATAAACCCAAATACCAAATTTAAAGCAATTAAGTTTAAAATAACTAAACAGTGTTTGCATGGCCACCTTCAAGTCCCTCACGGCTCCAAATCACCCAAAGCTAGAGATTACCTGCATAGTTAAAAGAGAGGGGTGAGTTTGTGAAAACTCAGTGTGTAGTCCATTAGCAGACCACAAAAACTAGAACATGTAAAATAGTATGGGCCAAAGCCCTATGTAGTAAAAAAGCAGTCTGGGCTTTTAGCCCTATATAGAAACGGTGTGGGCCCAAGCCCAAAACAAATTAGAACAGAGCAGATATGTAACCCAGCCTAATCCATCCAACTCACCACTCGTACCATCTAACACACCTTGTGGGGATTAAATCAATCCACCCAGCCAATACACCAATAACGCAGCAAGGCTGCTAATAACAAAAATGGTGGCGGAGCCACCAGAATCAGAATACGTGGCGAAGCCACTAATAACAGAAATACGTGGTAAAGCCACTAGTACAGAACTTCCACCATATCAGACCCCATCCCTATGCAAAATGTCATGTCATACATATATATCGTGCATACAAAAGACCATGCTCAGAAACAGACATACGTAAACCAAATACTCATCAGTTAACCTCCCTCTAGGGGTATAATAGCCATTTCGACAGTTGGGGGTACAATGGTAATTTTACCCCTTAGGGGTATTTTGGTTATTTAACCAAAATTTGGTGTCTTGGTATATACTATGACCCCTTAGAGAGTCTATCATCGCCTGAGTGACTCAGATAACCTACATAGCCAGAGCAGTGTATATAGACCAAAATCCGCTATTGGGCCTAAGTGGACCCAGAACAGTGTATATTTGCCCTTTTTCTTTGGTCTTGCACTACATGATTATAGGTGTCTGGCCATAGATATTGAGGGTTAAATAGATACATAAGGCAAAGTTTGTAAAAATAGAGTGAAATAGTAAAGATTAGTACGATATGAGAACTATAAGTTAGCTTAAAAATGCAAAACAAAAGAAAAATCCAAAAAGCAAAAGTAATACAAGTAGAAAAGGTTCTCAAAAAATAAAAAGCATTCATGAGTGAGATAAGCTGAAAAAGAAAGTGACAAAGTCACAAAAGAAAGATAAACCCGTTCATTAGTGCACAAAAACTCATAGGCTAGCTGTAGTTACTATGTCGTGCTATGATTTCTTATATATGGAGGGACAAGGATGGTGAGAGAAGGAGAAATAAGGCGGTGAATGGGTAATGGTCACTAGGGGGAAGAGGAAGGACCAATACGATGTTCTAAACTATTTTCATGTTTGTAACCCTCTTGATGCTTACTATCTTTAAATTCTATACATGTCCTAAGCCTTAGAAAATTTGTAACACCCCAAACCTGGCCTAGATATTATGGCCGAATCTAGCGTGTCACACCGAAGCTACATTCAAAAACTGGACTTGTCGATAAAAGGTTAGTTCTAAGTTTAAAATCCTTTTAGTTCTTATTTGCATTAGCAAAATCGGCTAGTTTTGTTATTAAAGGTTCGAAATCATTTTATGAAAATGTTTGCTTAAGAGTTGATCTTTGTTGTATACAGTTATTTAAAATCACGGAAGCTTCGAATGTTTGAAGTTGAAACGAGTGAAATTTTAAAAACATTTGTTATTTTGAAAACTCGATTTATCTACTCTAGTAGTTTAAAATCAACAATTAAAAGCCCAAATAAACGCAAATTAAAGTCTCAATAGCTTTATTTCAAATATAAACCCAAATATCAAATTTAAAGCGATTAAGTCTAAAATAACTAAATAGTGTTCGCATAAGCTAGGGATTACCTACATAGTTAAAAGTGAGGGATGGGTTTGTGAAAACTCAGTGTGTAATTCCTTAGCAGAGCATAGAAATTAGAACATGCAAAATAGTCTAGGTCGAAGCCCTATGCAGTAACAGAGCAGTCAGGGATTTTAGCCCTATATAGAAATAGAGTAGGCCCAAGCCCAAAATAAATCAGAACAAAGCAGATATGTAACCTATCCCAATCCATCCAACTCACCACCCGTACCATCCAACACACATTGTGGGGATTAAATCAACCCACCCAGCCAACACACCAATAATGCAAGCAAGGCTGCTAATAACAGAAATCGTGGCGGAGCCACTAGAATCAGAATGCGTGGTGAAGCCACTAATAACAGAAATATGTGGCAAAGCCATTAGTACAGAACTTCCTACATATCAAACCCCATCCCCATGCAGAATGTCATGTCATACATATATATCGTGTATACAAAAGGCCATGCTCATAAATAGTGATACATAAACCAAATACTCATTAGTTAACCTACCTCTAGGGGGATAATAGTCGTTTCGACAATTAGGGGTAAAATAGTAATTTAACTCCTCAAGGGTATTTTGGTCATTTAACCAAATTTTGGTGTCCCGGTATATACTACAACCCCTTAGAGAGTCTACCGTCGCCTCGAGCGACTCAGATAACCTACATAGCCAAAACAGTGTATATAGACCCAAAACTCGCTATTAGGCCCAAGTGGGCCCACACGCTCGTGTGGTCCTTTAGCCCAAAAGTAGTCATGGCAAAGTAGGCGTAACAGTCCAAACAATTAATTATCACTTACCGAGAATTTTACCAGTGTGGGGCCCACACGACTTATTCCGGCCCATCGAAGCCCATCGCGGCCCAAGCTCACGAAAACGTTCGTGGAGGCCTCTACAGTTTGACGCCCAAAATAAGTGGGCTCGGTTTACCCCGTGAGTGTTCGCATACTCACGAGAAGGTAAATGCCAAGGTTTTGGCATCTCGGCATTTTGGCTTTTGCCGAATCACAGTAATCTAGGGGTGAAATTACACACCTTTTTGTCAGTAGCAAGATGGCAAATGATTGCGCACCTATTTTCTGAATGCAAGATCACTCCACAAGCATTGAACCTAGAACCAAACAGCGTACATAGTTAATCAATTGCCAAAAGATTTAACGCTTATGTATTAACTCTACCCCAAAATCGGTACTATTACCTTTTCACTAGAGTGGAAACCAGCCTATTCCACCAAGACCATTGACTTAAATCAATTGCTTGCTCCCTGACGAATATTTGAACCACCTACACAAATCTTATTAATCAAATAACTCAACTTGGTAGCCTTAAATACATAAATGTCACTGATAAATGCTAAATTATACATATTTTTACCTCATGTTTAGCTTATATTTTGGATGAATTATTATCAATTTAGTGAGAATTGGTGCTCTTAATCTTTCTTTTTCACATCTTATACTCAGAAGAGCATAGGGAAGAGAAAAGAACGAAAAATGGACCAAAAACCGGAGAAAATGGGCCAAATGTGAAAATGTACGGCCCAAGAAGTCACCACACGGCCGTGGCACATGGTCGTGCCACACAAAGATCACACGGTCTAGCCCCCGACAAGCACGGCCTGGCCACACGGCTGTGCCACCCAAGCATTCCAGAATACGGCCTCTTGTCGAAATCGCACGGGCGTGGCACACGGGCGTGTTCTAGTCGTGAGGAAGAGGAATTTCACTCGGATTTGGATGCTTAGATACTAAGAAAGGCTCTCCAAAGCTCTATATAAAGACCCTAGGAGGCAACTCTAGGGGTGTACTCTTTTTCTCCCAATAGGAGCGCCATCTTTCTGCCAACACGAAGAGTGAAAGCAAGAAATTACTCCAAGGGAAGCCGATTGATTCATCCCAAAAGCCAGAGTTCTACATCAAGACTGAGGATCTCCCTAAATTCCTTCAGGGGTTTTTGGTTTCTTTATGTTTTGTTATTTATTATCTTCTGAGATGTCTCTTTTCTTAATTATGAACTAAACCCCTCAAATACTTGAGGGGGATGAAACCTAAGACAGATCTTGTTATTATTTATTGAGTTATATGATAATTGCTTGAATTGTTCTTAATTATGTGTTCTTCATTCTTGACTTAATAATCCTAGGTATTATTTCAAGAAATTGATGTGCTTAGAGCAAAGGAGCAAAAGTCCCTGTGATAAGAGTAGATCTACCATAATTAAGTGGAGTTGCATGCAACCCTAAACATAGGGCGACATAAATCTACCGGATTAGGGTCAAACCTAATATGGGGATCCATAGATCGAATTAATGCAACCTAGGGAGTTAATTAATAAAGGAACTTTAATTAATGACTTAGGCCTAGTTGCTCTATGCCTCGATGGAGGGTTTAGCGTAAGTTAGGGATCTCTACGGATCAAGGCAAGTAATCAATTATATAGTTCAAGAAATTAATAATAAGTGAAGTCTAGGTGGATTCTCCCTTGAGTATTGCTCATATCAATCAGTTTTCCCTAAAGTTTTTCCTCAATTTACTTTTTATGCACTTTTAGTTAGTTTTAGAATTAGTTTAAACCAACTCTCTTTATCTTTAGGCTAGATAATAGAAAAGAGGTAAGTACTAGTACTTTTGGTTCCCTTGGGTATGATAACTCGGTCTTGCCACTAAACTATACTATTGTTCGACAGGTGCGCTTGCCTTTAAGGTCGTGATATTAGTTAGTTTTGGTGTAATCAGTTTTATAAATTTTATTACTTAATATCGCGAAAGCCATTATCAGTCGCCTTAAAGCACCCATACCATATTCGGCCATCATCCAAAAGGAAGTAAAACCAAGTCCTTACCTTGACTAAAATCGATGAAAAGATCTAGATTGCTTAATAACACTAGCAAATCCTCCAACCCTTGAGAGACCAATTATCAGGTAACACCTAAGAAACCTAAACAGAACCGTTAAGAAGGGAAAGAAGATCAAAGTTGGTTAAAACATAAGAGTCAGAAGCTGATCGACATATAGGATGAAAGGATGAGAGATTCGGCTTTCACAAGAAAACGCAAAGGAAAAAGAAGAAACACTTATCCTTCGATAGAACACCTGTAGAATTGTAACGTCAACTCCAACCAATGTAAAGAGAAAAGAAATGCAAAAAGAGGGGAATGAAGAGTTCGGCTATGAGGGCCAACTAAAAAGGAAAAGCAAAAAGGAGAAGAAATAGTAGGCTCAAAGAGGATCTGAGATGAAAATAGCGAGATGGGAGTGGAAAAGAAATGGAGTTCGGTCATTAAAAGAAAAGGAACAGATTGGAGAGAAGAGAGGAAAAAAGAATGATTTCGGCTAGAAAGAAAGGAATAGGCAACTACAAATGATAAAATATTCGACTAATGGCTTAGAGAGGAAGGAGGAGAAGAGTGTTGTGATTTGACAAAAAAAGGAAGTTTAGAATAGGATTTTCGGCACTAAGAACCAACTCAAAACAAATACTGAAAGTTACTTGTAAAAACAACAATATAGATAAACGAAGCTAAAACTGTCAAAGAAGTACTAAACCCAAAGTGGCAGAGAGGGAATTCGGCACCTACTCCTCACAAATTGTCGAAAATGCTTGCCATAAAACTCCTTAGCTGAATTTGCCTAAACACCTTCCCCAATTCGGCACTCTTCTCCCCACACTCCAACTCTTAGAAATCTCCACATATCTCTCCCCTTATGCCTCATTGAATTCCTCCAACTCCCCACTCAAATTCAATTCAACAACCAAGACCAATTCAAACTCTTCCTTTTACCAAATCCACAACAACCTTCCAGAATGTGAACCCAACTTAACCTCTTGCCGTCCCCAATTAGCAAAATAAATGCTCCTTGCTTGCCATGGAATTTGAACCCACTCTCTCTCAGTTACCCTAACACGCCACTTGCCAACAAACTACAGGGATTTTTGTGACATGAAGCAAACACAATTAAATATAAGCCCTGCCTACTAGCATCCATCTCTACTTAAGAGCAAAAATTAAAAATTTTTGCCAAGGCCCAAACTTGAATCCAGGCTTCCTAGAGACCCCCAAACACACCCAAATTATTTACCCATCACACTACACATACAATTTGTCAAATCATGCAGAACTAAAGATCCTAAAATTTTGGGGCGTCAACATTTCAAGCCAAAAAGTGCTATGTGACCTAGATAGCCTTATACATGAATGGACATCATACTAAACATACGCCTAAATGACTATTTGTATTTTGCTCGGATAATCAAATTACTTGTATGATTTATTTATGGACCCTACAAGTAAGACCCTTAATGTTTATATACTTTGTAACATACTGAACTTAGATGTTTGTGATTAAAAGTGGTAAGTTAATTACTCATCATGTTAAAGTTGTTAGTAAGTATGAAATAACTAAGTCATATGTTCCGAAGTCAATACTTGTATGATATTTGCTGAAGGGTCGTTGCTTTTATTTCTTGTTTTTGTTTATGTTTCTTGAGGACAAGCAATGACTTAAGTGTGAGGAGTTTGATCTGTCGTAATTCGATGTAGCAGATTAAACTAGGTTTCGTATGTAAGGAGCTTGAATACAAGCATTTTCATTATGTGTTAGTTAAGTTTTCTTATTTTTATTTATATTCAATAAAATGTGCAAATTGAGTCTTTTATTAACCTTAGGGGCCAAATGAGGCCTTAGGGAGAGCTAACACACTTTGTGAGTGTGCAGGAGACCTTTAGAAGGCGTACTAGACTGATGTTGGTTGCTATGTCACAACACGGGATGTTCGATGTTGCAACATAGAGGGCAAAATGGAGAAAGGACAAGATTACCTTCGATGTTGCGACATAGGCTGCGGGTGTCATGACATGCCCCTGAAGATAGATCAGAAGGAGTATACTAACTGCCATGTCGTGCCACAGGTCCTGGTGTGTGGCGACATCGACTCTGCGATAGAAATTAAATATAGCGGCATTTTGGTTTACATAATCAAAATTGAAGCTCAAAGACGATAGCTAACCTAGGGTTAAGGACAATGACCACCTAAAATCTATAAATAGGCTCATTTGGGACATGTTATAGACATCATTCACTTAACCTAGATTTTCTTTAGCAAATTTAGTTTAATTTTTCTTTTGTTTTTATGTTTTAGAATTTATTTCAATTGCTTATCGTGGTTTTCAAGATATTTGAATTGTGGAAAGCATTTAAACTTTGTAGATTCATGATTAATATCAATATAATCAAACGCTTTCAGATACTCTATACTATCAATTTAATTAGCATGTTTTCTTTTTATATTGATTCTATATTGTCTATGAAAACCATGAGGAACTAATCCCTCTATGGGGGATTAGCAAATGGAGGTATGATCTATTGATTGTTATGTATGGTTACTCAATAGATCAATTGTTTGGGAAAGGAAGAATATGAAACAAACCTTGAGCCTAACAACCCTAGGAAATCATCAAGGTGGGAATTAACCAAAAATTGGTATTGACCATTTGTGAATACCTTCACCCCAAACCAGTCTGGACTGTGAGGTTGAAAGATAAGTAGTTCTTGTTGACTTGTTATGTTAGTGGAAGATCGGAAGATCCTGTTAGGGTAGTGGCTAGTTGATTGATGAGAAACCCAAAACAATAGTTGATAGGGATTACCGAAGTGAGCTAATCACCCATAATCGAGATTTGATTCATTCTACTCTTCTATCTCTTGAACTTTTATTTTTTGTATGTCAATTTATCATTATAAAAACCTTACAAAAACTTTTTTATGTTCTCGTACTATAACTGATTTAAAGTACTTATTAGATCTTTTAGTGTTTAGATTAGAATTGACCTAGCATTCGCCTTCCTTGGTTATGGTCCTTGGAGTACTTACCTACTCTGTTGTAAAAACTATATTACAACTTGACTCGTATACTTGCGGATACCGCCTCATAGTTCTTTATCTTATTGTAGTATTCACACTTTGGATGTTAGTACATCTAGAGGCAGTCAACATGATAGCTACATACTAAATCCAACATCCATACATCCATATGGCTGGTTATTGATGTAACAAGTGAGAAATCTGAATCTTCATCCTTACACTCAACTACATTATTTTTTTGGTAAAACTTTTCCGTTTTCAACTTTGGGAAATTTTTCTTCCAATGTCCTTTTTCTCAATAGAAAGTACACTCATTTTTACTTGGTTTCCCCTGTGACTTGGATCTTTGCTTCTAATCTTTACTCTAGGTGTGTGAACAGCCCTGGACTATCAAAGCTTTTGCATCGCTGTTTGAATTTCTCTACTTTTTCTTCTTTCTCAGTTTATAACTCTATAAAGCAACACACATTTCATTAAGACATGTATCAACCTTCCCATGAAATAGCGTTGCTTCAACTCAAATTCCTCAAGAAGTGACCCCAACAACATCAAAGCCAAATCTTCATATTTGGAGATCTCATCCATATTCTCTAGATTTTTGACTAATTGATTAAAACTAGTGACATGATCATTCATAGTGGTACCTGAAGCAAAAGTGAAGCCAAACAACCTTTTCTTCATATGGAGCTTATTCTAATTATTTTTCTTTAAAAAAATTTCTTCTAGTGCTAACCACAATTTATTTGTAGAAGTCTCATTTGAGAAAGCATACCTCAGCTCTCGAAAAAGGGACGATCAAATTGTATCACATGCCAAACGATTGATAGTCTTCCAATCTTTTTCCTCCACATCATCTAGATTCTTCTCATCAATTGCAATATCTAAACCTTGCTGAAAGAGAACATCTAGAAACTCACTTTGCCACATACCGAAATGGATTGTGCCATAGAAAATCTCCAATGCCAATCTCGTATTTACCACTGCCGGTCTCACCCACATGGATGATGTTGGAGCTCTTGGATTGTCCACCATTTCAACCATAATTTTTTAATATGCCCAAGGAAATATTTTTTGATGTGGAAGATTAGTTTAAACCGCAACCACAGAGCATACTTCAATAACCTTCGACTCTGATACCACTTTTTGTGCGAATAGGGTAAAAGAGAGTAATTTATTGTAATCGAAAATCACACTAGGTTCAATTTCCAAGAAAGATTGGAAGGGTCACAGACTGTCTCACTTAAAACCCAACTTCTTAGACAAAATCTCCCTCCAATTTAATTTAATAGCACAATATATCACTACAAAAGTACCCCGCAAAATATTTAAAGAAAAACAATAAAGAACACCAAAATTTTAACGAGGTTTGGCAAATTATGCCTACCTCTTCGGACACTACCAAATATATTTCACTGCAAAAGATACAAGTGAAAATTACAAATAGAAAAAGAGAAATTTTAGAGAAAATGAAAAAATTTGGGATGATTTAAAGATTGAGAGATCACCTCTATTTATAGTAGTACAAGCATTCCACAACCTTGTATTTTTTAGATATGGAATTGTGCTATTTCGACAACTACTACTACAACAACTCTATATCCACTGTTAAAACAAAATTGCACTCCATTCTATATCACGTACACTCTTTAAAAAAATCCACTTCATTTAAAATGGATTAATTTGAATTTCACCGGACAGTTCGAGTATTGCTATCCCTTGTTCACCATTTTCGTGCTGCTGGCTAATATTCTCAATTCAAATGTTTGGATTTCCATATGTTCACATGAAAATAATTGCAATAGTGGATTCCTTTGTTAAAATAGACGTCAATAGTAGGGATGTTCAAACGATTAATCGATCGGTTAACTGAACCAAACTAGTATTAACAGAATTTTTTAATCCTTTAACCGTTACCCAAACCAAATATTTTTCAAAAAAAAATTAACTGAACTGAGATATTTCAGTTAATTTGATCGGTTACCGAAATTTATATGTTTTATTTTTTTGGTTAAAAAAAGTATAAAACATACAAAAATAAATTAATAATATTTATTTGCTCGAGTTAACCGAATTAGTAATAGTCTAATACATATAATATATAATATTGTTTATTAAGTTAGGTTAATTCGGTTAATTACTCAATTTCAAACCAAATTAATTGTGAATTGAAATTCTAAAAAACCTTTAACTGACTTCCTACTGAACTAGATCAATTAACCGACCGATTAACCGAATTAGATCAATTCTCTTGATTAATTCAATTTTAACCAAAATTTAATCACCCTACTAAATAGCAAGAAATTGTTTGTGGCATGATTTTGCTTTATTTCTCTAAAGAGGGTTCTACGTAGTTTCCATTTTTTCCCCAAAAGGTGTGAACTTTATTCTGTTAAACGAAGTTTCGAATTACTTTAATTTTTATAACAATATAAATGAATCTTTTCTCAAAATATATTTTCTTACCATGGTTAGTTAAAGTTTTTGCCTTGGACCAAGACTAAGACTTGGAATAAAGTTCTAAACATTTCGTTAAAGGTCATTCGTATGTTGATCCAATTATTATTCTTTCTTCTTTTGAAAGGAATTACTATGATTCTCTTATAACTGTTTCACTACATAATTTATATAATGTTCTTATAATTAAGCATTTATTATCGTACTTTGAGTTATGATAGTTAACCAAACCGATTTTACTTTAATCACATGAACAAATTATTCTCTTATAATTATTTCACTACATATCTCTTTTAAAAGTTTTTACTTTAAACTTAATTAATGATTTAAATTTATCAAATATCTTCTTTTTTATTATTTTGCTTTAAACAAATTTTTAAATATATATATAATTTCAAATTTAGGTGTTCTAACATAAAATTAATTATATTGTAATAATGTTTTTACTTGACATATTTACTTTTTTTAATTTATCTCAAATAATTTCACTCGATTCAATTCAACTCGACTCAAATTTTATTTCACTCTACTTAATTCGAAAAAGTTTTAAATTAAATTAGAATAATAAAATCAAATTCTTAAACTCAATTAAGTCAAAAACATTTCAATCTCTCACCCCCCCCCCCCAACATGGTACGACACAAGTCAGTCAACAAAAATTATGCTTCCAAAACACATCGTTAAGCTTTTAGAAGTAAAAAGGCAGTAAAAAAGATATGCTTTACAAACGTAACCTTCAAGATACATAAAACCAAGGCATGTTATATAGATACATGCATCTTATATAGAAAACGTGACCTTTCAAAGGATATGCTTATATCATCATGCATGTTTCACAAATCGACCTTCTCTATATAAACACTTCACTAATTCAACCTTTGCTATACCAGAAAACAAGCTTTTCACCTTGAAAAACATGCATCGTTCAGCAGATTATAGTAAGCTTAATCCCCGCATGAATTGCTGTAATTGTAGCAAGAAAAGTAAGTGCACGAGAAAGTGTTTTCCGGTGCCTTTGACTAAACCACAGGTGAAACGTATACTTGAGAGCTTTGACAGAAATGGAGATGGTCGACTTAGCAAGCAAGAACTTAAGAGTGCCTTGTATTACATGGGATCGCATTTCCCCAGCTGGCGAGCTGCCCAAGCGCTTAACCGTGCTGACGGGAATGACGATGGGTACATAAGCGAAGGCGAGATGGATGATCTTGTTGAATACGTTTGGCAATGTGGTTACACCGTTTCCTAACTAATTAATCTCATGATAACGATTGGGGCTTGGGATTTGGCAACTGGCGAGAGAAAAGCATTTTAGCTCTCCCTACCAAGTTCCTTTTTTTTTTTAAACTACTATAGTAATTTCTGTATTTCAGAGAGAAATCCCAAGAATTTTGGGCATCTAGTACTTTTTGCCTTCATAAGTGGCAGAAAAAATATGTGTGAATTGATCGGTATCATAGATTTTTCTTTTAACTTATGTACTAGTTTTCTACCTCTCACACTTTTTTACTTCTCTTTTTTTATTAGACAAACGTAGTCATATTTATAGTTTTTTAAATCAATTTGTGAGTTTGAATGGGCGGTATGTTTATCTATGGTTAGTGTAAAAACAACGGTGGCGGTGAGATTAAATACTGTAGCGACACTATAACATGAGATAAAAAGTAAGCTAAACATACTGTACCACACCCAATCGCCCATCCAAATTTACCTTTAAAAGAATGGTGTAAAAAGCTTGTGAAGCTTCCAGCAAATCCATCCTTATCCAAATTATTGGTTTATCCTTATCATTAAGGAACTTTAAACAAGCTTCCATGTTGCTGTCAAACTTTATCCATTTATTACGGATAATGCTTAAAACTCATGCCATATTCATGCTTAGTCAACCTAGCCAACTTGAAATAAAAAATAAGGTTGCCACCTTGTTTTGTCAAGTTGCAGGCCAATTTGTATAGCAATTTTTGACTTCGAAAGTTAGTTTGACTTCAACATACTATGAATCATGGAGGAGTATCCAAATTTTGGATTCAATTTCGGTAAAATAAAGCACAATAATAGGTGAAAATTAAAAATTTATAATATTTTACCGATTGAATTATTGTTTGATTAATATTGATATTGTAATTAATTAGAAATATATGAATTTAAACGCACTGAAATTAAAACATGTTTATTCTTTTATCTTAAAAGTTGAGATATGTAAAAAGTACTCCACAATATTTTAACCGTTGCCACCCCCTTGCCTCTCCGGCAAAGGCATCAGCTGCTGGTCGTTAGCCTCGTCCTTCTTTCTCCTTCGTTGGTTTTCTCCTCTTACCCCTCCTCAGCATTTTCTTCATATTTTCTTGCTACTCACCCCTTGCTGGCCCTCGAACCATCTCGGTTTCTTCCTCGCCCGTTCTCCCCCTTTTATCCTTCTTTTCTGCCACCGTGCCCCTTTTTCTTTCTTCTTGCTCGTTTCCTTCCCCTCCCTTGGTCCTATCACCGGCGTCCACCCCCATCCATCGTTTTTTTTGCCGTCATCCACCCTCTCCAACATTTGTGGCCTTTTTTTCATTCTTCCGGCAGTATTATGTGGGTGGCAATTGATGCACCTTCAGGTCTCCCTCTCCTCTTCGCTTGAGGGTATCGGCTCTAAAATTGCTCATTTTCTCCAGCTAGTACAAGCTCGCTTGCTCGCTCTCGAGTCTTTAATGTCTCGTTTTGTCTACATCTAATTTAATAAGATTTCACATGATTAGGCTACTTAGAGGTCATCGGAAAAATCAGGGTGATCGTCAATGGGATCAACGCAATAGTTAATGATTTCGCTCTGGTGGTTGGCATCATTGTTGTAGCTTGCTTTCGCGATGTTGGTTATTTTTCTTTTTTGCTGTTGTAGTTCTTAGAGTTAGGTGTTTTCTTTGTATGGCTTGATTTCGATAAGAGATTCATACCAATTCTATGATACGTTTAACTTAAGACTTATTATTATTTTTTATATATTGGATTGATTTTAGTTTCCTTGTACAATCTTAAATATCAATGAATATTGTTGAACAAAGAAAAGAAAAAATTAGATTGGATCCGAAGATTAGATGAAATTTTATTTCTTTTATCTCATATTGTGACACCTTACATCAAACTTGATTATTAGATTCGGAAATGAAACGTAACAAGTCAAAATCATTGAAATAACTATACCATTTAAAAATCAACTTTCTAATTTGGCGATTACCCACTTACCAGAGCAGTGTCTCGATATTGTGAAAACATATGATGGATTTAAACCAAATTTAGAATAGTGTTGTGTCACTTAAAACATGGAATGCGGGTAAATAGCTTTTAGCATAAGCTTTATAATTTTTCACAAGTTCTAAATAAATTTTTCCTGTGGAAACCATTTTTTTTTTTAAATTTTGGAAAATGGGATCGATTTAAAAAAAAAAAGGGAGTCGCCACCAACCTTTTTTGTTTAGGTGTGATTGGATCACCTTTTAAAAAATTTGGTCTACGAAAAGATAGGGTTCGGAAGTCGGTTACGTACAAGGAAGAGTTAAGATCCCCATACGCCCAAAATTGGTACCATTTTGATTAATGTTTGTTCAAATATTGAAACCATGAAAGAACTTGAAGTGCAATTTTTAAAGAACTTTCGGTTTGAGTTGAGCTTTAGGATTCCCTCGTTTTAAAGGAACAAAATAACATCTCCAGCACATTAGGAGATGCAATCTTAAACCTTTAATACCGAGTTCATCTTTTGATTTCTCAAAACAAGTAATTTAAAAGGTTATTTAGTTATTTGGCCAAACGAAAAATCGCAATCCAGCACGTTAGGGCACAATTTCTCGATTTTTCTAATACTAAGCATTGCCTCATTTCAAAAAATGTCTAAATTGATTTCCCATTTTTTCTGAAAAATGTTTTTGAGTACTTGGTTTGAAATTGAGTGAACATTAGGGTTGAAATCATGATTCTAATATGCATGATAAACACAACCAATAATCAAGGAATAATATACATCAAGATTTACTTATAAAAGCAAGCAAAAATCATATGAAGATATAGCATTCCACCACATGAACACCAACATCAATAATAAAAACATAAATGAACAATGAATACCAAATGAATTTTCATAAGCATGTGATAATAAACTCTAAAACAAATAAAAAGAAAAGAGCTTGAAATTGTTAATGGAAAATCAATAAAATACACGAAATACAATTTAAAATTAAGTATAAGAATTTAAATTAGAAATAGGATTTTGAATCAAATAGTTTATATAAAAAAAATGGTGTTATATGATACAATTTAAAACAAAAGAAATAATATACAAAAGAATACATATAAAAATAATTTTTAAAAGAAATCTATTAAAAATGTTTATACATGATTAACAAGATATATATGATATAAATTAATAATACACAAAGCAATACAAGAGTAATAATAATATATAAAACAAAAATTTAAATACAAATAAAATATATACACATGGAAATAATAATAATCGAAATACATGGAGTATGATTTAAAATAAGATTTTCTATAAGAAATAAAGTGGATGTATATACATAATAAACAAGATTAATAAATAAAATACGCGTATAGTAATACACATAAAAATTTTAAATAGGAAAACAATTAAAATAGATAAAATATGGAAAAGTTTAAAATAAACGATACTAAATAAATAGAAAAATAAATAAAAAAGTAAACTAAAACAGGTTAAGGACGAAATTAAAACTAAAACAAAATTTGAAATCTAAAACCTAAAAAACATATCAACAAGGGGAGCTAGATTGAATGCGCACGCAAATGGATAAGGGCCAAATGTAAAATAAACCCAATCCTCAAAATGAAACGTTTCATGGGGAATTTAAACCCAAAATTTTCCTTATCCCCATTTCAGCACTCTACTGAGAAAAAAAAAACAAAAAAGCTTTAGGGGTTCTCTCATCTCCCCTTTCCAAGTCCGGCGATTGGGTTCCCTCACCGCCGTTCATTTGTCCACCGCACCGCAACTAAATCCGATGGCCGACGAAGTGTAACAACGGGCTTTTAGCCCTGTTTCAAGCCTAGCTTGAAGGTCAAGCATTCGGCACCCGAAAGAAACGAAGGAGAAGGATTTTCGGCTTCCTTTTCGAGTTCGATTACGACGACGGAGAAGGCCCTCCGATAACATGACCGTGGGGGGTCCGGTGAGCTTCCCTCCCTCTTCTCTTTTGATTTTCGAATGTAAAAATAAAAAATAATAATAAAATAAGACTTAGGATCAAGAATAGAAAAACGAGTATCACCTTAAGAATTTTAATCTATTGAGTGTTTTTATTCCAAATTTTTTGAACCGTTTACAAATTGATTTCTAGCCTTTTATAGGCATTTGATAATCGTTTGGTTTTTTTGCATTTTTGTTTGTTTTCGTTTGTCTGTTCTGCTTGGTCTCTTGCTTGTTGTTGGCTCTTTGCAGGTTTCAGACGAATGGACGCATGGAGAAGGGCTGCATGGAGGCACGGACAGCGGCAAGTCAAAAGGCAGAGGCACGCGTGAGAGATGGCGGCTGCTAGGTCAAAGGCTAGGGTATATTTTTTTGCTGAAATGTTAAAGTTTTAGGCTGATTTGGGCTTCTAGGGTTTTAATATTTGGGCTGTGTTTGTTGGGTTTAAAATTGGGTTGTTTAGTTTGTAATAGGGTTTTTTTAATGTGTGAATGGACTTTGGACACTTATTATTTAGTTTGTTTTTGGTTTTTGAAGTGGGTTCGGGCAGATTTGGGCTTGTACAGCTGCCCCTCTTTGCTCATTGTCGTGTAACGAGAATAGAGCAAAGACTTATAAGAAGGGTCAATCTTATCCGGTCCTGTCGAATCTCGACTTCTTGGTGCTTCTCTTCTTCAAGTAGCTCCGTTCTGATCCACTACATCTTCAGGGGTATGAGAAATCATTGTTTCGCCTTAAAAAAATTTCAACGAGAAGAGATTTGTAACTTCGATATATCCTGCTGGAACTTCGAAGAGATGAGAATTCAGGGAGAAGAGATTTGTAACCTCAATCTTCTCTGCTGAAACTTTAAAGAAAGAAACTTCACTGTTTTCGATTTGCTCCACTGCTATCTCGAGGGAACAAAATCTGAAATTTTCAATCCGCTTCCTTGCTATTTCGGGAAGACTTCAATCTTCAATCTGCCTCACTACCATATCGAGGAGACAGAATCTAAACTTTCCATTCTGCAATCTTCAGAGTGCTCCACTACCATATCGAGGGAATAAAATCTAAAATTTTCAATTTGCTTCCTTGCTATTTAAGGAAGACTTCAATCTTCAGTCTGCCTCACTACCATCTCGAGGAGACAGAATCTGAACTTTCCATTCTGCAATCTTCAGACTGCTCTACTACCATCTCGGGGGAATAAAATCTAAAATTTTCAATCTGCTTCCTTGCTATTTCAGGAAGACTTCAATCTTCAGTCTGCCTCACTACCATCTCGAAGAGACAGAATCTGAACTTTCCATTCTACAATCTTCAGACTGCTCCGCTACCATCTCGAGGGAACAAAATTTGAAATTTTCAATCTAATCCATTGTTGCTTAGGAAGATAGAGCTGTGAATTTACTGGTGTTGCTACATTGTCATCTGGGGGATCTGTCATGTAAAATCAGTTTATGTGCTTATACTTATGC
The DNA here is from genome assembly GCA_020496765.1 of Gossypium stocksii. Lineage (NCBI taxonomy): Eukaryota > Viridiplantae > Streptophyta > Magnoliopsida > Malvales > Malvaceae > Gossypium > Gossypium stocksii. The sequence continues at coordinate 33,104,318 of CM035624.1, forward strand.
AAAATGATTAGGACGCTATGATTGGAATGAATCAAATGCTCTTAACTGAATGCATTATGAATAATATATGTATGAATGCAAAATGTCATGAGAATGATCTTTTTTAATGTTTAGGGCGTCATCACTCGTTGCCCATCAGGGCTCTATCACTGATGTAGTACGCTGCCCTCTTGCTCGGTTGGTATTTTAACCAAAACCAAAAGAGACAATCATATTTTGCTCAGCCAGCTTGCTCCACTATAACTTCAGGGTCCATTCTACTGTAAATTAGGGACACAAGGTTGGTATCAACTTTAAACCATCCCACTGCAGCCTGAGCTTCTCTGTTCAAACTTCTCAAGGACCATTTTTAAGCTCTATATGTATTTAGGGGATCTGGAGTACTTTGTCGATACCCCAAGACATAGCATACTTCCTCATTGTTAATTCAAGCATAGCAAGACTACTGTATGCCCCACTTTCACTTAAAATTTGAGCCGCCCTTTTTGGGTTTTCAACTCAAATCCCATTTGGCTTCAAAGCGCCCTTTGTAGGTTTTTGCCTTGGCTTCTCCTTTTTTTTTTTTTCTTTTTGATTGATTTTCTTTACTCTTGATTTTTTTTAGGTCTCAAGGCATCCTTTTCCTCTGAAGTCCCTTTTGTATATGAAGGATCTTCTTCAATATGGGATCACCCTTTGGAATTCTCTAGGATAAACCCGCATCATCTGACCATAACGGATAGCTATTAACTTCTCTCCTTAAACCAGATCAGGATTAGATTCATTTTGCCTCATCCAACTTTAGCTTTGATAAAACTTAGAAGAGAGAATCTTATCTTCAATGAGAAATGTGTTGCCCAGGCAAAGGTCTTGGCCAACATTTTACAAGTATAAAGGGTAAATGATAACTTCCCTATGCCAACCTTTACAAGTCTCAGTCATCTTTCAAAGTCTTTTTGGACGATTTTTGGTTGCCTTTGCTGCACTGATATGGTGTCTGATCTTTGAATGGACTGTAAACTTTTGTCGTTGTGCAATTGTCTTAGACAAGTTCTTTTCTGGCATTCTTTATTTCCACTTTTTCTTTTCTTTTTCATTTGAACTTGAATTTGGATTTAAGCTTGAATTCAAATTTTGAATTCGAATTCAAATTTGAATTTTGAATTCGAATTTGGATTTGGATTTGGATCTGGATTTGAATCTGGATCTAGATTTGAATTTGAATTTGGATTGTTTACTTTGTAACTTTGGCATATGAAGTGACTTACCCCCTTAGTAAAGTAATCGACAACTAGGAAAATGAACAGATGATGAATTAATATCGGTGATATTGGTTGCATGCCCCGCATAGAGAATCTGTGAAGAAACAGAGGAGACACATAAGTCTTGTCTTGTTTCTATGGTGAGTTAGGTTTCGATCTTCATCTCTTTCCCAAGCTCACAATGTCAACTGACCGTTTGTAAGTTAGGATCTTTCTTCTCTCTCGTTCTACTATCCTTAACAAATCAAAAGATAGGTACAATCTCTGCCATCTTCAAAGTCCTAAGATCCTTCTAGACACATATCTTACTCAAAAGGGAGTCAGTAACATCGTCGCTCATGACATTGATATCTGGGTACCTATTGTAGGTATGAAGGCAAATTCCAATAAATAATTCTAAGACGATTATTTGTATGGTATGATCATGAATAAAGAATGAAAGAATATATGAATAAAAGTCCAAGAACAAAAGAATCTGTAAATAAAAAGAATAAAAGAATATTTGTTCAAAAAGATGCATTTTATTGAAATAAAAATTCTGGACACAAGCCTATTTCACAAAAGGACTCTTATTGCCTCTAGGCTTAAGGCAATAAGCAGGTTCTAAATATTACTCTAAGTAAGCTCTAAAATATAGGTCTCTGCCACAGTCCCATTGTTCAAAACACTCTCAAGTACATAAAGGAGAATGCTGGGAAAACTTTTATCCCTCGGTTCTCTCGCCATTGGTGCTTTGATTTCCTGATTTCTAGGCTTCTGATGACTTCTTCAAGGAAACGCAACTCTCCTACCCCCTCCTTCAATTATCACATTTTGCTGCTTTGTTAGGCTCTAATGGATCGTCAAACTTCACAATACCCATTTGTATGAACCTCTCAACCAACTTCTTAAAGGTGGTGCAATTTTCAATCGAATGCCCTGTAATCCCTGCATGATACTCACATTGAGCATTTGCATCATACCATTTAGGGTACGGTGGTTGCAATGGCTTTAAGTGAAATGGGGCTACCACATGTGCATCGAATAAGCTCTGATATAAATTCCCATATGACATTGGGATTGGAGTAAACTAGAGTTTCTCCTTTTTTTTTTCACTGGGTTCTTATCTTAACGAGCCCTGATGACCTCGGTGCATGCTCGAATTGTTCACTTCATTGTCCCTATTTCTCAGGGTTGATCTTTTGGCACCTTTTCCCGTGTCTATCTTCCCACTTCTTATGGCGTTCTCGATCATTTTGCCACTCATCACTATATCTGAAAAACTTTTGGTGGCACTCCCTAGCATGTGAGTGATGAACGGGCCTTTAGGGTGTTAATAAAAAGCACTGTAATTTATTTCTCCAAGAGCGATGGTTGAACTTGGATGGCCACTTCCCTCGATCTCTGTGCATATTGTCTAAAACTCTCATTTGGTTTCTTCTCCATATTTTATAGAGTAATCTTGTCTGGGATCATATCTATCATGTGACTGTATTGCTTCATGAATGCTTGTGCTAGGTCTCTCCATGAACTGATCCTATCACGGCTTAATTGATTGTACCACCTAGATGCTGCCCCCACCAAGCTATCCTGGAAGTAGTGTATTAGCAATTGATCATTGCTAACATGGCCAGTCATCCGTCTACAAAACATGGTAATATGAACCTCGGGGCAACTGGTCTCGTTATACTTATCGAATTCTGGCGTTTTGAACTTATGCAGAAGTACCAAATCTGGGACCAAACTTAGATCTTTGGCATCAATCCTATAGTAGCTATCAATGCTTTCCATCGCCTTGAATTTCTCCTGTAGCCATTTACACCTGTCCTCTAACTGTTTTGGCAGTTCTATCTTTGACCTCTCTCCTTCAGCTATCTCATCTAAATCAGGGACATTAAGGTTGATTGGGTTATCTTCTGAACCCGAGCCAGTTTGATGATTCCCCGGTATTGACATACCCGCTTGAAGTTGTTGCGGCCTAATAGTAACAGAGGGTCTACGCGGGTATGCTTCATGCTGTTCCTGTGCATTAGTTGGGGTAAATCCTGGAGGATAGGGTAGGTTATCATTTTCTTCTGTATTTACCACATGACCTTTTCCCTTATCTAATGCTCCAGCCAATAACTGAGTCAGCTGATTCATCATGTTTCTCTGTGATTCCAACATTCGGTCCATCATGTCCTACTGGATCTTGACCAGCTGCTCTTGCATTTGATCTTGCATCTCCTTCTGGAGTTGCTCCAACCTTTCTATCCTTTGATCCATGTTTCTTAACTTAATACGGGTACCGTAACAGTGTTTGGTTGATTGGTTTTTAGTAGTTTTCAGACTAACTCCCTCTGAAATAATTTCCATTTATTAGAGTCTTCTTTATGAACTTTGATGCATATAATGCAATGCAATGCAAATGCATGATATGCATGAATGCAAAAAGGCGTCGATTCTAACTCAATTTCTTATAGAAAACTTTATTAGAAAATAAAAGTCTTTACATAAAATAGATTACAAATACGACTTTACCTTAATGCCCAGCACTCTAACTTTCCTAAGCAAATAAGCCAACTCTTGTCCATGATTTGATTCTAGTTCATACTTCACGCTAAGTGTGTCAGCCTGTACCACTAGCGATTGCAAGTGTTCAGCCACCTCTCGAATCTGTGCCATAGCCTCTCCCATGATATAATTTCTACTTTTGACCTGATCTTGAGAATGGTAAAGCTCGTCTTTCCATTGCTCCGCATTCTCTTTCAAGAATCCAATATGGTTTTGACAATTTTGTAATGCTGCTTCCAACTCTTCCATTTTTCCTTTCATATCTTCGATCTTACTTAAATTGGCTTTCAACTCTATCATAGAGTTGCGATTTCGATGTCATCGAAGAGACTCTTCCAACTCCACCACTCTAGCTTTTAGTTCATCTTTTTCTTTTGATTCTCCAACATACTTTTTTCTAAAGCTTTGTTTTGTGCTTGCGCCTCTTTAAACCTCATTTCCCAATGCTCAGCCTTCATTCTTTCTTTATGAATCTCCTGCTGCCATCCTTTATATTCAAGAGTTGACATTATCCCATCAGTCACTCTTTTCATTCGACGAACTTGCTTCCCGGCATTAGAAATTTCTCAACTCTTCTTTTTACAATTTTCTTCTTTATACGAGAACTCAGAATGAGCCAACCCGTGCGTCGCTGGTACAAATTGCCTTGACTGATATTGCCTTAAAACAAGCAGAGGGGCATACCCAACGGCTCCCCAAATTCCCAACAAAGGAACCCAATCAAAACTCCCACATCTATAAAGAATTTTATTCGGCACCATCTATGGAGCTCTCCACTCGATATCATCCTCCCGAAGATTCTGAAGTATCACCATCCATTTCTCTTCTGATATATCCTCCCTTCTTGTCCAATTGCAAATTCACCGACCAGGCATAGACAATCGCATTGTCCACCACCTTATCAAGAAATTCACCTTCCATAACCAGCTTTCTTAGTAATCAAATCAGAATCGACACCTTTTAATATGATATGACATGTAATGAAGAACAAATCAAAACACAGCAGGTCAGTATCACAGAATACATAAAACAAAAACAAAAATAAACAAAAAGTGTCAAAGAAAGCCTTATTTAGGTAACTACTAAAATTCGCCATGGTATTACCTAAAGTCTATGGTTCACTATATGTGGTTTATCTCTAAAGAAAAGGGTACCCGAACCAACGAATTCCTCAATCCTCACCCATTATTGGCTCATATGGATTGAGTTCGGTTCAGGGGAATACATTTCCCTATGACCATGCAGAGATGAAAATCTCACGAAACACATAGGTACGGATGTATTTCGAAAGCAGTCCACTAGCCCATACGGAGGTGAAAACCTTACGAAAGTATAGTCTCTCACTCCCACTTAAGGGTATGACCACAGCGGTCATGCAATGAAATGCCAAAATATTTTACAACATACAACATAGCAATCATAGTATCAACGAATGCATCGAAAGAAATATGATGACAATTTTTCAAATTTTCAATCAAAAGGACAAATTAATCAATTTATGGCCTGACTCTCAACCAGTCCCCAGTGGAGTCGCCAAGCTGTCGAAACCATTATTTTTTAATTTTAGAAAACAGGATCGATTTAAAAAAAATAGGGAGTCGCCACCAACCTTTTTTATTTAGGTGTGATTGGATCACCTTTTAAAAAATTTGGTCTACAAAAAGATAGGGTTCGAAAGTCGGTTACGTACAAGGAAGAGTTAACATCCCCATACGCCCAAAATTGGTACCATTTTGATTAATGTTTGTCCAAATATTGAAACCATGAAAGAACTTGAAGTGCAATTTTTAAAGAACTTTTGGTTTGAGTTGAGCTTTAGGATTCCCTCGTTTTAAAGGAACAAAATAACATCTCCAGCACATTAGGAGATGCAATCTTAAACCTTTAATACCAAGTTCATCTTTTGATTTCTCAAAACAAGTAATTTAAAAGGTTATTTAGTTATTTGGCCAAATGAAAAATTGCAACCCAGTACGTTAGGGCACAATTTCTCGATTTTTCTGATACTAAGCATTGCCTCATTTCAAAAAATGTCTATATTGATTTCCCATTTTTTCTGAAAAATGTTTTTGAGTACTTGGTTTGAAATTGAGTGAACATTAGGGTTGAAATCATGATTCTAATATGCATGATAAACACAACCAATAATCAAGGAATAATATACATCAAGATTTACTTATAAAAGCAAGCAAAAATCATATGAAGATATAGCATTCCACCACATGAACACCAACATCAATAATAAAAACATAAATGAATAATGAATACCAAATGAATTTTCATAAGCATGTGATAATAAACTCTAAAACAAATAAAAAGAAAAGAGCTTGAACTTGTTAATGGAAAATCAATAAAATACAAGAAATACAATTTAAAATTAAGTATAAGGATTTAAATTAGAAATAGGATTTTGAATCAAATATTTTATTTAAAAAAATGGTGTTATATGATACAATTGAAAACAAAAGAAATAATATACAAAAGAATACATATAAAATGATTTTTAAAAGAAATCTATTAAAAATGTTTATACATGATTAACAAGATATATATGATATAAATTAATAATACACAAAGCAATACAAGAGTAATAATAATATATAAAACAAAAATTTAGATACAAATGAAATATATACACATGGAAACAATAATAATCGAAATACATGGAGTATGATTTAAAATAAGATTTTCTATAAGAAATAAAGTGGATGTATATACATAATAAACAAGATTAATAAATAAAATACATGTATAGTAATACACATAAAAATTTTAAATAGGAAAACAATTAAAATAGATAAAATATGGAAAAGTTTAAAATAAACGATACTAAATAAATAGAAAAATAAATAAAAAAGTAAACTAAAACAGGTTAAGGATGAAATTAAAACTAAAACAAAATTTGAAATCTAAAATCTAAAAAACAAATCAACAAGGGGAGCTAGATTGAATGCACACGCAAATGGATAAGGGCCAAATGTGAAGTAAACCCAATCCTCAAAATGAAACGTTTCATGGGGAATTTAAACCCAAAATTTTCCTTATCCCCATTTCAGCCCTCTGCTGAGAAAAAAAAAAACAAAAAAGCTTTAGGGGTTCTCTCATCTCTCCTTTCTAAGCCCGGCGATTGGGTTCCCTCACCGCCGTTCATTTGTCCGCCGCACTGCCACTAAATCCAACGGCCGACGAAGTGTAACAACGGGATTTTAGCCCTGTTTCAAGCCGAGCTTGAAGGTCAAGCATTCGGCACCCGAAAGAAATGAAGGAGAAGGATTTTCGGCTCCCTTTTCGAGTTCGATTGCGACAATAGGGAAGGCCCTCCGATGACGCGACTGTGGGGGGTCCGGTGAGCTTCCCTCCCTCTTCTCTTTTGATTTTCGAATGTAAAAATAAAAAAATAATAAAATAAGAATTAGAATCAAGAATAGAAAAACAAGTATCACCTTAAGAATTTTAATCTATTGAGTGTTTTTATTCCAAAATTTTCGAGCCGTTTACAAATTGATTTCTAGCCTTTTATAGGCATTTGACAATCATTTGGTTTTTTTACATTTTTGTTTGTTTTCGTTTGTCTATTCTGCTTGGTCTCTTACGTGTTGTTGGTTCTTTACAGGTGTCAGATGGATGGACGCATGGAGAAGGGCTGCGTGGAGGCACGGACAGTGGCAAGTCAGAAGGCAGAGGCACGCTTGAGAGATGGCGGCTGCTAGGTCAGAGGCTAGGGTATATTTTTTTGCTGAAATGTTAAAGTTTTGGGCTGATTTGGGCTTCTAGGGTTTTAATATTTGGGTTGTGTTTGTTGGGTTTAAAATTGGGTTGTTTAGTTTGTAATTGGGTTTTTTTAATGTGTGAATAGACTTTGGACACTTATTAGTTGGTTTGTTTTTGGTCTTTGAAGTCGGCCCGGACAGATTTGGGCTTGTACATTTCCTGTCAAGTTATCACTTGGATAGCAATTTAAAAACTCATTTTAATTTAATATTGCATGAACCACGTTTAACCATAAGCTAGCAAAGCTATAAACAAACGTTCATAAAAAAAAATATCATTTATCAAAATATAGGTTAATGACTTTCAAATAGTGGCATCTAATGATCATCTTAACACCAAAAACAAATACATGCCACATCAAGATAAGAGAAGGCTTATAAAGGGCCGCTAATCTGGCTATTTCCCTACTACTACCACATCTAACTAATGACATGAAATAAAAGAGAAGAAATGGGTAAGTTCATAAGAATTTAGTGAGTTCCCGGGGAATAAATATTAGAATAAGGGCTATTAGACATTAAGAGATTAGACTTACACTAATAAACTAGAACGCCATGTCTAGTGGATATAACTCTCTATGAACTGAAATATCTGCTTGCAGATACTCCCATGATCAAACTCAGCCTACTGGCAGACATTATCTATTTTGGAAACTCACATATGATGGACACATGCACAACTACTGTGCGTGTATGCCACTTTCGTGGACTACCCTTATATGGCTATTAGACATATTGTTTACATTTCATGTAATGTGGACTCTTTATTTTACACACATATACCATTTTTCCCGTATACTTACTTCTTTGTGCTATCTTTAGATCCTAGTCCTGAAGAACTATTTTTTCTATATCTTCATACCGTTCATCAGAGTTATTTATTAGTCATAACCTACATAACCCTAGTATTCCTCTTTATATCAAACATACACGTTTTCCCTCGTGAGGCCAGGTTTTCACCAATCACGATTTCCACTAGAGTGCCATGTTGGAGGCAAAACATAATATCCTATGTCTTCTTTTTGTAACACCACTTACCCGTATCTGAAACCAGGACAGGGTTTAAGGCATTACTGGACTTACACACACTTAAACATATAAAGTCGAGTCATAAAATTTGCATCCAATTTAAAACTTTTCAAACATATTCATAACGTCCCTATTAAGGGCCTACGAGGCCCTAAACATACATTGGAGGTGGTTAGGGACTAAGCCGAGAACTTTCGAAACTTTTACAACACTTAGAAAAATTTCATGTTTTAGAGAGTCACACGCCCGTGTGGGAAGCCTTGTGATCACACACGCCCGTGTGGTTCATGTAATAGCCCAAATTTGGGCTTAGTCAGAATAGCAATTTCAGAATCACTTACTTGAGGTCAGAGAAAATTATTTTAGCATTAATTTATGTGTTATAGTATTTTTATAAGGGTGCATGAAAATTTTGGTGAATTAATTGACGCGATTGAAGGCTTAATCGCGAAAAAGATTAAATCGCATAAGGGGTAAAAGTTTCAAATTACTAGTAAATTGTGTTAATTGGATAGAGAATTAAAACTTGGGGGTTTTAAAGGGCAATTAGGCCTTTGAATTAGAGGTTGGCCCGCCATGAGAAGCAACGGAGACAAAAAAAATGAAAAGTCAAAATTAGGAGGGAATTTGGTGACAATTTTGACTAGTTTTATTATTGAACAAAACAAAAAGCTATCATCTTTATTTTTCTATCTTCTTCTTCCACCGAAAATCACCATGGAAATAGTCATTTGAAGCTTCAAAAATTTCAGCCACTCATCTCTCTTGCAAGTAAGTGATTTTTAAGGCCTTTCTTGAATATTTTTGCATTTTTGGCGCCCTTGTAGCAAGAGCCATCTATTGAGGGGGTTATTGTGCAAAATGGTTAAAAGTTTAGAGATTCATCATAAATGCATAAGTGTTATCTGCTGGAATTTTATGGAAGAAAATGAGTCATTGTTGTTAAATCAACAACTTTTGTAAAAGGGTATTCATAGAAAACACCTAAATTGGACTAGTTTGCAAAGTTGATAAGTTGATGTTATTTGTGTGAAATAATAGGAATTTTGTGTTGCCATAAGAGTGAAAAGAGTTTGGTTAGGCTTGGTGAATAAGGAAATTTGATAAAAATCAATTTCCGAGTCTGGGGGCAAAATGGTCATTTTGCCAAATTTATGATTTTTAACTTGTTAGATTAAATTGGTGATTAAAGTAGTGAATATTTATTGTTATAGATCAAGAGTTATAAAATCTAAACCTAGACCGGGGGAAGGCCAAGCAAATCGATTGAACCAAAAAGTCATTTTTCCATTTTGTATATCGAGGTAAGTTGTAAGTAAATAATGCAACATTTCTAATTTTTATGCATGAAACCATTGATTTGTCTTAAGATTATGCGTTGTGATATGAGATATGTATGAGATTGTTTATTTGAGCATGAATTGTTGAATGACGAATTTTAGTCATAAAATGACGAGAACATATGTAATAGAGCCTGGTTGAACTTTTGGAATAGATTGGATATTCATGTTGTGATACTAGGGTAGATGCGAGAGCTAGTGTAAGACAATGTCTGGGACATGGCGGCGGCCTCGTTACGTGTTAGTGTAAGACCCTATCTAGGACATGGCATTGATACGGATATGTGCTAGCTAGTGTAAGACCATGTCTAGGACATGGCATCAGCGTTGATATGAGTGCTAGTGTAAGACCATGTCTAGGACATGGCGTTGGCCTCGACAGGCAAGCTAGTGTAAGACCATGTCTAGGACATGATGTCGGCTTCGTTACATATTAGTGGAAGACCATGTCTGGGACATGGCATCGATAGGGATATGTGCTAGCCAGTGAAACACCATGTCTAGGACATGGCATCGACTTTACATGTGAGCTAGTGTAAGACTATGTCTGGGACATGGCATCGGCTCAATACCCTACGTTGGAGGCTTCTTGAATATCCTTTCGTATTCTAAATAGTTCAACAGGAAATTTCAGTTAGTGGTAAACTTGAGAGATATTATGATGATTTTTATGAGTGATGTAGGTACCTATAAGAAATGTATGGTATGTGAGCTCACTAATATGTTATATGATTAGTAAAGGATGGAATCGAGTAAGTTATGGTTGTGGCCATTCTTGTATCATGCATGAATTGTGATGTATTGAAAATTTGTCATGGCTTAGTAAATTGTTGTTATTTATTTACTTATAACTTACTAAGCTTTATACTTACTCCTCTCCTTTCCATTTTCTTATAGTGCTGCCTAGTTAGCTTGTGGATCAAAGTATGTCAGAGGCTCCGTTTACACTATCATCCAAAGCACTTAATATAGTTAGTTTTAGCGTTTTGAGAATATGACATGTATAGGACTCTATTCTTTTGTTAAGTGTCATATTATTTTGGAGCCAAATGTGTTGGCTTGAATTTGAAATACTTCATTTTGTATAAGGCCAAAGTTATTGGCTAATATTTACCATGGGTTATCAAATGCAAATGATAATGTTTTCATGAATGAGAATTTAGCTTGAGGAATTGTATGTGCTAGTAGTAATAGATTGAATGCATGGTTTGTTAGATTATATTAAGTTGTGTGGATGCCAAATTGTGACTATTGGTTGAGAATTGGAGTCTTGGTATACTTGGATATGTGTTTGATCTTATTTCAGGGTGGCAAAGAGGCTTGGTAGAAAGCATATTTTTGTCCACACAGGTAGACACAAGGGCATATGTCTAGGCTGTGTGTGACACACGGTCAGCCCCACGGGCGTGTGGTTAGGCCGTGTGTCCCCTGCACCTTGAATGAGTAGAATTAAATGCCCAGTAGTAAACACACGGGCTGAGACACGGCCGTGTGTCTCAATCGTGTGAAGGACACGGCTAAGCACATGGGCATGTGCCATGGCCATGTGATTGCTGGCGTCAGAAATAGAATGTCAAGGTTTTTGCACACGGCCTGCGACATAGGCATGTCATGGCTGTGTAAGGGACACGGGTTGAGCATACGGGCGTGCGTCAGGCCGTGTGAAAATCCCTGTAGGTTTGATGTTAGAAAATAAATTTAGACGGACGAGGGGCACGAGCGTGTCCGTAGGTGCTTAGGCTATGTGAACCACACGGGCCATTAGCATGGCTATGTCTAGGGGCCACATGGGCTTGTTGCCCTTCCACACAGGCGTGTTCCCTGTTTATAATAGTTTTTGATGAGTTTTTTAAAGTACCAGAAATGGTCTCGTATTATTTCTAAACCGTGTTTTAGGCCTTGTAAGCCCATATGAAGGTCCATAGGATAATGTTTGAAAAAGTTTTAAATTGGGACACGTTTCATTAAGTTGAAATAGAATGCTTGCATGAGATTTAGTAAGGTGATGCCTCGTACCCTATCTCCGCGTTAGGGACGAGTAAGGGGTGTTACATTTAGTGGTATCAGAGCTATGGTTTAGTCGATTCTAGGACTAACTTAGCTTGTTTATGGGTCTAGCTATACATGCCATAATAGTAATATGATAATGTGACAACTCCTGATGATTATAAAGTGTATTTTTTATATAGTAATGGCTATGGCGGACGATGGGGAAAGTAAGGCGCTGACTTCTGCTGAAGGGATCACACTTGTTGAGACTGGGTCCGTGATGATGAGTCAGGGCGGAGGGGCTAGAGAAGCCTACCTCCAAATGATGGATTCTTGGTATACGGAGTATGTTCGTGCGAATCCGAACACTCCACCTCCCCCACATTTTCTGATTTATCAGCATACTCCGGTAACTTTTCTAGGAGCAGAAATGGGTAGGAGAGAAAAGCCTCTAGTAAATCGAATTAGAAAACATGGGGCTGAGTAATTCCGGGCAATTAAAGATGGCGACTCAGAGAGAGCTGAGTTCTGGTTGGAGAACACCATTAGAGTATTCTATGAGTTATCATGCACACATGAGGAGTGCATAAAGTTTGTAGTGTCGCTTTTGCGGGATTCAGCCTACTAGTGGTGGAATACTCTCGTGTCAGTGGTATTGAGAGAAAAAGTAACTTGGGAGTTCTTTCAAGAAGAGTTCTGAAAAAGGTATATTAGTCAGAGATTTGTCGACCGAAAAAGAAAGAAATTCCTTAAATTAAAGCAAGGTCGAATGACAGTTACTGAGTACGAGTGTGAGTTTGTAAGGCTCAACAAGTACACTAGGGAGTGTGTGTCTTTTGAAGCCACCATGTGTAAGCGATTTGAAAACGTCTTAAATGAGGACATCTAGTTGTTGGTGGGTATTTTAGAGATTCAAGAGTTTGAAGTGCTCGTCGAGAGAGCGTGTAAGGCGAAGAGTTGGCCAATGAGAAGAGAAAAGCTGACATGGAGTCTCGGGACTCAATGAATGAACAGATAGAGAAATCGCATCAATCCTCATCCAAGAGATTAGGAGAGTTTACTACCCGATCCAATACTTCAGTGGGATTCTCGGGTAAGAACAAGAGTAAGCAATATGTGACGTCTAAAGCTTAGACTACCTCTGTTGTGAGTGTTGGTAGTGCTCGACCGGATAGACCCATGTGCTTACAGTGTCGTAGACGACACTTTGGAGAGTGTCGAGGAAATGAAAGAGGTTGTTTTCGGTGTGGCTCACTCCATCATTTCATCTGAGACTGTCTAGAGATGGATGAGGGCAATAAAAAGCAAGATGTGAGAGTGAATAGTGATTCTTTGAGTGGTAGACCGTAGAAGAACCCGAGTAGTAGGGCTAGTAGCTGAGGTGCTCCTAGAGATGCTGCTATGAAGTCCAAGGGCAAAACGCTTGTGAGGACCTATGCTTTCGTGCCCGTGAAGAGACTTTGTCCCCCGGCATGATTATGGGTACCTTTTCTATCTATGACATCTCTGTGATAGCTTTGATTGATCCGGGTTCTACCCATTCCTATATTTGCATGAAATTGGTGTCTAGAATGAAATTGCTAGTTGAGTCAATTGATTTTGTAATAAAGGTGTCAAACCCACTAGGCAAGCATGTGCTAGTTGACCAAGTATGTAAGGATTGTCTTTTGATAATTAGAGGTCATTGCTTTTCAGCTAACTTAATGTTATTGCTGTTTGATGAATTTGACATAATACTTGGTATGGATTGGCTGATCGCCCATAATGTAGTGGTAAATTGTGGAAAGAAATTTATTGAGCTGAAATGTAAAAACAGTGTTGTTCTCCGGATGGAATTAGATGAATCAGATGGTCTACCTATAGTGATGTCTTCTATGACGGCTCAGAGGTACTTGAGAAAAAGGTATGAGTCGTATCTCTCTTTTTTGTTGAATACCCAAGTGTTGGAAGTGAAGATTGATTTAGTGCCAGTGGTATGTGAGTACCTGGATGTGTTTCCCGAAGAGTTGCCCAGATTACCTACAGAAAGAGAAGTTGAGTTTGGTATCAAGTTGGTCCCTGGCACGGCACCTATCTCGATCACTCCATATAGGATGGCTCCGACGGAACTTAAGGAATTAAAGACCCAGTTGCAAGAGTTAACGAATAAGGGTTTTGCGAGGCCAAGCTATTCTCCGTGGAGAGCTCCGGTATTATTCGTAAAGAAAAAGGACGTCTCAATGAGATTGTTTATAGACTATCAACAACTTAATAAGGTTACAGTGAAGAATAATTATCCTTTGCTAAGGATCGACGACTTGTTCGACCAGCTAAAAGGAGTAAGATAGATTTAAGGTCGGGGTATTACCAGTTGAGAGTCAAGGAACAAGATGTGTCGAAAACTGCCTTTCAGATGAGGTACGGCCACTATGAGTTCCTCGTCATGCCCTTCGGCTTGACAAATACTTTTGCGGTATTCATGAACTTGATGAACTGCATTTTCCAATCCTACTTGGACAAGTTTGTTGTCATCTTTATTGATGGCATACTCATCTATTCTTGTGGTAGGGGTGAGCATGCAGAGCATTTAAGGACTGTCTTGCAGACTATGAGAGATTACCAGTTGTACGCCAAGTTCAGTAAGAGTGAATTTTGGCTACGAGAGGCCGAATTCTTAGGACACATTGTGTCAGGAGATGGAATTAGAGTTGACCCAAGCAAGATATCTGCTATTGTTGAGTGGAAGCCACAGAGGAACGTAACAAAGATTAGGAGTTTCTTGGGCCTAGCGGGCTATTATCGATGATTTGTTAAAGGGTTTTCAATGATTGCTACTATGACGACGAGACTACTTCAAAAAGATGTTAAGTTTGAGTGGACGAAAAAGTGCCAACAGAGTTTAGAAAAGTTAAAGGCTTTGTTGACTGAAGCCCCAGTATTGGTGCAACCTAAATCGAGAAAAGAATTTGTAGTGTATAGCGATGCATCCTTAAATGCATTGGGGTGTGTGCTCATGCAAGAAGGCAAGGTAATAGCCTATGCCTCGAGACAACTAAAGCCACACGAGAAAAATTACCCGTCCCATGATTTAAAGTTGGCCGCCATTGTGTTCGCATTAAAGATCTAGGGACACTATTTGTATGGCAAAAGATGTAACAACCTATTTTAGACCCTAATCAGAACGAGTGGTTTTGGGACCACTTAACCAAGTTGAAATATTATCTTTATTGCTTTAATATGTTTTAAAGCAAGATAGATATATGGTGTGAAAGTTTCGTATAGAAATTTTATAGTTTAAATAGCTAATTCGGTAAAAAAAACTAAATCGCATAAAGCGATAAACTTGAGTTCTATTGTATAGGTAGCTTAATTTGATTTAGCCTTTTATTATGGGGTCCTTATTTAGTTATTATACCATTAAATGCATGTGTGGTCATAAATGGCCTTATTAAACATGATTTATATGTTTATGTATAAAGGTTATTTTAGTAAATGAATTATAAGTTATATGTTATAATAAAACAAACAAATTTTCTTTCTATTTTATCATCACTTTCCACCGATTTTGAACAAAATAAAAAGGGTTTTAAAGCTTTCCTATTTTTGGATACTTCCAAGCATAATTGATGTATGTTTTGTAATAAGTTTTTGATAATTTTTACATTTTTGAGATCGTTGCTTTGTATATTAGCTAACCCATACCTAAATTTCTGAAATTGGTTGTGTTTTGAAATGTACCATTGATGAATACATGGTTATTTTGATGATTTTTGATGAATTATTGAAGGTTATTTGGAAATATACAAGTTTTACAAAGTAGTTTTTGATGAAAATGAGTTTTGGGGATTGAATTGAAAAAGGTAGAATTTTTGTGGTTGGAATTGCGAATAAATGAAATATATGAGTTTAAATGAGGTATATGAATATTCGGCTATAATGAATTGAGGGTCTTATAGTGTAATTTGCTATTTTGTGAATTTAGGACTAAAGTGTTAAAGTATGAAAAGTTAAGGACTAATTTGTATATAGGCCAAAATACATGTTTTTGGACTAAATTAAAAGTGTTGGTGATTAAATAGTTGAATTTGTATTAATATAGATAAAGACAATCAAATCCCGAAACTTGATCGGGGAAAACAAAAGGTAGACGTGTAGATATTGGGAAATCGAGGTATGTTCGTATAATTAGAATTAAATTGTAAATGCTTATAATTGTGGTTTAACTTGTCATGTGAATGTATGATACTTTATAGAAATGAAATTGCCTATTGATTATATGTATATGAATTAATATGGAAAGGTTAAAGATTACAAGTTTAATATGATTATCGAGTCCCGTTCGAACTGTAGAAAGTCGTAGGATATGAATGACATGTCACTATGACTACAGGGTGGTTCGAGCTCTTGCATTTATTACGGACTCACCACAGCTCATGAGCTATATGTTCATCCTTTGGGATTACATGTTCAGTCTACGGACTTACTGTTCAGCCTACGGGATTACCGTTCATCCTTCGGGATTACATGTTTAGCCTTCGGGCTTACCCTTACAGGCTCGAAAGAGCATACATGATGCATTGACGGATTACAGGTTATACGTATATACACTGTGTGTGTATCACCTGAGTATCCTTTGATGTTTTTAAAGGTTTAACGGGCAATTATCGATACATGTTACACGATGATTAAAGAGTATATGAATTACAAGTTACATGAGCTACATGATTTATATGAACTATATGATATGAATTACATGAGTTATACCTCATAAGTAAATGATATATGTTGTGTTATGTGAAGGATTCATTTGGAGAATGAATGATCACAAGATTTTGCAAGTAGTAACTTGTGTATGATTGATGAGTAGGCAATATGAGCTTATGACTTGGTTTGACATTAATTATGTGCTTATTCCTAATGTTCGGTAAGTTTAATTCTACATTATATGGGCTTACTAAGCTTTAAAGCTTACTCCGTTTACTTTTCCTCTGTTTTATAGATTCGAAAGCTAGCTCGATTTTCGGACGAGTCAGAGACTTGCTATCACACTATCCATCAAGCTTTTGGTACTTTTGAATCTTTGTAAATGTGATGGTCATGGCATGTATAGGCTAGTTGTTAAGTGAATGATTCGGTTAGCTTTGATAAGGAATGTAGTATGTTTTGGGCAACTATTCAAGCTATGAGATGTGGCTTGTTTTGTATATGCTAATCTATTTTGAATAACTATCATGATGTATTTCTATGTGATAAATTGCAAAGTGATATGATGTTATTTAGGTAGCATTATTAGCTATTGAATTGATGAGTGAATTAGTAAGAAATGATACATATTTGGTACATGTTTAGATAATGAATAATGTTTGTAAATGGTGTTTGAAATGGCCCATTTTATGCTTGAAATGCTTGTTTTGATTGCCAAATGGTGTATGAAAGGTTGTGGTTACTTTGATGCTTGTAGGAATGACCCATTTGAGTGACAAAATGGCTTAAACCAAGCATACATTGTGCCACACGGTCAGAGCACACGAGTGTGTGACTTAGCCGTGTAACCCTTACACCTAATAGATTTTAGGCAGTCTTGTACACGGTCTAGACACACGGAGGTGTCTGGTAGCCGCGTGGTAATTAACAGTGTTGGCCACGGACTGGAACATGGGCGTGTCTAGTGACCATGTTGGGTTTGGCAGTGTTGCCCACGGTTTGAGTGTTTGGGTGTGTCTAGTAGGGCACGACCGTGTTGATGTGCACGGGCTAGGGACACGGCTGTGTGTCCCTAACTTGAAAATTTTCTCAATGTTTTCCCTATCTTTCATATGTTTTCAATTTGATCCTAAATGAATGTGTATGATTATATGAGCTTTAAAGCATGATTGGGTGAATGATTATAGAACTATGTTATTAATTGTAAGTTCAAAATTCTTCTGTTCTGATCTGTGTCACAAGTCCGGTAATGCCCTTTACCTATTACGGCAACTATTATGGGATAGGGGTGTTACATGAGATGCTGAGTGTTTAAGGACCACAAAAGTCTAAAGTATTTGATGACACAAAAAGAATTAATCTATGGCAACGAAGATGGCTAGAGTTACTAAAGGACTATGAGTTGGTGATTGATTATCACCCCAAAAAGGCGAATGTGGTAGCCGACGCATTGAGCAGAAAATCATTGGTTACTTTGAGGGCTATGGGTACTCAGTGGGTTGTAAGTGATGATGGATCAATCTTAGCCGAGATGAGAGCCAGGCTGATGTTTTTACAAGAAATTGTTGAAGCTTAGAAAAATGACATGGATTTACAAGCTAAGATGGCTTAGTACGAGAAGGGTAATGGATCAGATTTTCAAGTTAGTGCCGATGGTTACTTGATGTACCAAAACAGAATTTGTGTACCTAAGGATGATGAGCTTATCTAGAGGATCTTGCGAGAGGCACATAGTAGTCGCTTGTCAATTCACTCGAGCAGTGTAAAAATGTATAACAGCTTGAAGAAAATGTATTGGTGGTTGGGGATGAAAAGAGACATTTCAGAGTTTGTCTCTAAGTGCCTAGTTTGTCACCAAGTAAAAGAAAACACCAAGTGTCTTCAGGTTTACTTCAGTCGGTGATGGTTCCCGAGTGGAAATGGGACTAAGTTACCATGGACTTCATGTTAGGGCTGCCTTGGTCACCAAAAAAGAAAGATTTAGTTTGAGTTGTAGTGGATAGACTAACAAAGTCAGCTCACTTTATACCTGTTCGTACAGGTTAGTCACTCGAGAAAGTAGCCGAGTTGTACATTTTCGAGTTAGTGAGATTGGAAGGAGTGCCCTCGTTGATTATTTCAGACAGAGATCCAAGATTTACATTTATGTTTTGAAAAAGTTGCAAAAGGCATTAGGGAAAAAGTTGAATTTTAGCACGACTTTCCATCTGCAGACTGATGGCCAGTTAGAGAGGGTGATTCAAATACTGGAGAACATGTTGAGATGTTGTGTTCTCAAGTTTCAAGGAAGTTGGGAAAAGTAGTTATCGCTTGTCGAGTTCGCTAACAACAATAGCTATCAGTCAAGTCTTTAGATGGCACCTTATGAGGCTTTGTATGGGCACAAGTGCCGAACGCCCTTGTATTGGTTAGAACTTAAAGAGAATCAGATACACGGGGTTGATTTGGTTAAAGAGACTGAAGAGAAGGTTAAAGTAATTCGAGATTTCTTGAAAGCCGCCTCATATAGATAGAAATCCTACGCGAATTTGAAATGAAAAGAGATTGAGTTTCAAGTTGGGGATAAAGTGTTTTTGAAAGTGTCCCTGTGGAAGAAAGTCTTTCATTTTGGTAGGAAAGGCAAGTTGAGTCCACATTTTATTGGACCCTATGAAGTGACCGAGAGAATTGGACCGATAGAATACCGTTTAGCATTGCCATCTGAGTTGGAGAAAATTCACGATGTCTTTCACGTATCGATGTTACGTCGCTCGACCCTTAACATGTGATATCACCAACAGAGATAGAGATAAGTCCAGATATGGCCTATGGTGAAGAGCCTGTTAAGATTTTGGCTTGGGAGGTCAAGGAATTAAGGAACAAAAGCATAGCACTTGTGAAATTTTTATGGCATAGACATGGAGTCGAGGAAGCCATATGGGAACTCGAGGAAACTATGAGAGATCAATACCCGAACCTCTTTAATGGTAAGATTTTCGGGGACGAAAATCCCCAAAGGGGGAGAACTGTAACAGCCTGAATTTTAGTCAGAATAGTGATTTTGGAATCACTTACCCGAGGTTAGAGAAAATTATTTTAGTATTAAGGGTGCATGAAAATTTTGGTGAATTAATTTACGCGATTGAAGGTTTAATCGCGAAAAAGGACTAAATCGCATAAGGGGTAAAAGTTTCAAATTACTAGTAAATTGTGTTAATTGGCTAGAGAATTAAAACTTGGGGGTTTTAAAGGAAATTAGGCCCTTGAATTTAAGGTTGGCCGGCCATGAGAAGCAAGAGAGACAAAAAGAAATGAAAAGTCAAAATTAGGTGGGAATTTGGTGACAATTTTGACTAGTTTTATTATTAAACAAAACAAAAAGCTATCATCTTTTTTTTTTTATCTTCTTCTTCCACTGAAAATCACCATGGAAATAGTCATTTGAAGCTTCAAAAATTTTAGCCACCCATCTCTCTTGCAAGTAAATGATTCTTAAGGCCTTTCTTGAATATTTTGCATTTTTGGAGCCCTTGTAGCAATAGCTATCTATTGAGGGGGCTATTATGCAAAATGGTTAAAAGTTTAGAGATTCACCATTAATGCATAAGTTTTATTTGCTGGAATTTTATGGAAGAAAATGAGTCATTGTTGTTAAATAAAAAACTTTTGTAAAAAGGGTGTTCATAGAAAACACCTAAATTGGACTAGTTTACAAAGTTGATAAATTGATGTTATTTGTGTGAAATAATAGGGATTTTGTGTTTCCATAAGAGTGAAAAGAGTTTGGTTAGGCTTGGTGAATAAGGAAATTCGATAAAAATCAATTTTCGAGTCTAAGGGCAAAATGGACATTTTGCCAAATTTATAATTTTTGACTTCTTAGATTAAATTGGTGATTAAAGTAGTGAATTTTTATTGTTATAGGTCAAGAGTTACAAAATCCGAACCTAGGCCGGGGGAAGCCAAGCAAATCGATTGCACAAAAAGTCATTTTTCCATTTTGTATATCGAGATAAGTTGTAGGTAAATAATGCAACATTTCTAATTTTTATGCATGAAACCATTGATTTGTCACGAGAATATGCGTTGTGATATGAGATATGTATGAGACTGTTTATTTGAGCATGAATTGTTGAATGACGAATTTTAGTCATGAAATGTCGAGAATATATGTAATAGAGCCTAATTAAACTTTGAGAATAGATTGGATATTCATGTTGTGATACTGGGGTTAATACGAGAGCTAGTGTAAGACCATGTCTGGGACATGGAGTCGGCCTTGTTGTGGAACACCATGTTTGGGACATGGCATCAACATGGATATGTGCTAGCCAGTGTAAGACCATGTCTGGGACATGGCGTCAACTTGATATGTGAGCTAGTGTAAGACCATGTCTGGGACATGGCATCAGCTTAATACCCTACGTTGGAGGCTTCTTGAATATCCATTCTTATTCTAAATAGTTCAACGGGAAATTTTAGTTAGTGTTAAACTGGAGAGATATTATGATGATTTTTGTGAGTGATGCAGGTACCTATAAGAAATGTATGATATGTTAGCTCACTAATATGTTATATGATTAGTAAAGGATGGAATCGAGTAAGTTATGTTTGTGGCCATTCTTATATCATGCATGAATTGTGATGTATTGAAAATTTGTCATGGCTTAGTAAATTGTTGCTATTTATTTACTTATAACTTACTAAGCTTTATGCTTACTCCTCTCCTTTCCATTTTCTTATAGTGCCGCCTAGTTAGCTTGTGGATCAAAGTACGTCGGAGGCTCCGTTCACACTATCATCCAAAGCACTTGGTATAGTTAGTTTTAGCGTTTTGAGAATATGGTATGTATAGAACTTTATTCTTTTGTTAAGTGTCATATTATTTTGGAGCCAAATGTGTTGGCTTGAATTTGAAATACTTCATTTTGTATAAGGCCAAAGTTATTGGCTAATTGATATGCATGATATGAAGTAATAAAATTTATAAAGAACTTGATCACACCAAAACCAGCTAATATCACGACGTTGAGGCAAGCGCACTTGTCGAATAGTAGTATAGCTTAGTGGAAAGGCCGAGTTATTGTACCCAAGGGAACCAAAAGTACTAGTACTTACTTCTTTTCTATTATCTAGCCTAAAAGATAAAAGAGGATTGTTTAAACTAATTTTAAAACTAACTAAGAAAGCGTAAAGAGTAAATTGGGAAAACTTTTAGGGAAAAGCTGATTGATATGGGCAGTAGGGAGAATCCACCTAGACTTCACTTGTTATTCTTTTCTTAAACTATATGATTTCTTTACTTGACTTGATCCGTAGAGATCCCTAACTTATGCTAAACCCTCTGTTGAGGCGTAGAGCAACTAGGCCTAAGTTGTTAATTAAAGTTCCCTTATTAATTAACTCTCTAGGTTGCATTAATTCAATTTATGGCTCCCCATATTAGGTTTGACCCTAATTCGGCAGATTTATGTCGCCCTATGTCTAGGGTTGCATGCAACTCCGCTTAATTATGGTAGATCTACTCTTATCATAGGGACTTTTGCTCCTCTACTCTAAGCACATCTAATTCTTGAATTAATACCTAGGATTATTAAATCAAGAATGAAGAACGCATAATTAAGAACAATTCAAGTATTTATCAAATAAATCAATAATAAATAACAAGATCTGTCTTAGGTTTCATCCCTCTCAAGTATTTGAGGGGTTTAGTTCATAATAAATAAGGAAAACATCTTAGAATATATAAAATAACAAATCATAAAAGAAACCAAAAACCCCTGAAGGAATTTAGGGAGATCCTCTATGTTGCTGCAGAATTCCGGCTTCTGAGATGAATTAATCGGCTTTCTCCCTTGGAGTAATCCCTTGCTTCTACCCTTAGTGTGGCAAAAAAAAGAGAGGAAAAATATCTAAAAACATGTGTTTTTGCTTCTGCCTCATGAGGTCTTTATATAGAGAGCTTGTGGGGAGCCTTTCTTAGCCTCTAAGCATCCCAATTCGAGTGAAATTCCCCTTCATCACGACTAGAACACACCCATGTGCCACGCTCGTGTGACTTCGACAAAGGCCGTGTGCTTTTATTGGTGGAGGCACGACCGTGTGACCTAGCCATGCTTGTCGGGGGCTTGACCATGTGATCTTCATGTGGCACGACCGTGTGGCACGGCTGTGTGGCATTTCTTTACCCGTGTTGTTCGCACATTTTGGCCCATTTTTCATCGTTTTTGGCCCGTTTTCTATTCTTTCTTCTTCCCTATGCTCTCCTGAGTATAAGATATAAAAAGGAAGGATTGAGAGCACCAATTCTCACAAAATTGATAAGAATCCATCCAAAATATAGGCTAAACATAAGGTAAAAATATGTATAATTTGCGTTTATCAAATACCCCCACACTGAAGCCTTTGCTTGTCCTCAAGCAAAATCTCAATCCGTAAAAAAAATCATTCTTCTGAACCTATAATCTTTATTAATAACGTTTCAAACTAATCCATAGGTAATCATACAATGAAAAATTCAATCAGAAGAACATTAAAGATTCAATTACTCTAAGTTGAGAATTTTATCATTGAAAATATAAGTCTTCCTTCCTTCTAAGTAGTAATCTCTCCATCTTAATTAACAGGAGTTGACATCCTCACTAAAGGTTCACTTTATTCACTCGAAGTGTTTAGGGTTCAAAATTTTAAGCAGTCTTTAGTCAACCTGAAAAGTTATTACCATAAGCTTGCACGAAAATCAAATCTCCACCACTATAGTTTGATATGATATATCGATCAAGAGGTCTTTTCATGGTTGTAACGGGGCTTAGTTAGGGGTATTGTCGTAGGCTGCAAAAAGAGGGTTAGAATCGAGATTGAACTAAAAAAATTATCTAGCTAGAAAAATCTCTATCACTGGAACATATTTTCGAAGCTTAATAACATCATTTTGGTAGCCTTAAGAGAGAAATATGCAAAAACTTAATTTGAACTATTACATATTACAACTGAATTTGACTGTATGTACACATGTTTTTTTTAAGAACAATTCAAGTAATACAATAAATTGAGTAAAGATTTACATACTGGAAAAGAGAATAAAGCTTAGATAGTAAATTCAACTCAAATCTCGACAAAAATAAGGATCAAAAGTAATTGAATGGAAAATTCAACAAAAACGGGTTATTGGTTAATAATTCAGAGGGTGAGTCAAGGAAAAGGTTGTTAGGCTCAATGGGGTTCACTAGGGGTTAGATTAAGGAGGTAGGGTTTTGTGGAGTAAGTGGGTTAAATCCTAGGTGCCTTTATCATCTCGGTATATCAAATCACTGATGAGGTCTTGACATGTATAATCAAAGCAAGTTCTAGAATAACAATTCAGTGTTGACTCACTCAAAGCAATAATAAAAGTGAGCACAAAAGAATGTATGCTAAAAAAGGCTCAAAATCTCACTAGAATTATGGCTTTTGATGTCAATCCTGCAAATTTCAAATCTCAAGATAGTACTTAAAATTAGGGAAGATAACTTATGCAAAAATTGGAGTTCTCAAAAATTTCAACTTATCATGCTTGATTCCTTAATGTTTTTAAGTTTGGATATTTAAAGTACAATCACCTATTTCTTTAATTCTCAACATATCAATAAAAATTATAAATAAATCAGAATTAATTCCTAATAGTAGACTGAAGATCATGCTATTGAGGACAGTGCAATTAGTTAGAACAATTTCAGGGATTTCAAAGAGAATGAAATAAAATTTAAAGTACGTTTCCCCCAACACTTAAGATGTACATTGCCCTTAGTGTACAAAGATAGCATTAGTAGCAATAGAAGCATAATATCATAAGATAGGGAGAGGTATGAAACTCCCTGAAATGTGGATGGATTTGTGAGACGGAAGTTGTGGCATGGTGTTCCCTTTTCCGTAGAGATTTGAGCTGTAGAGCTCCTTTGAAACTGCAAAGGGATTTATTAGTCGTGGGATGTTAAAATGAAGAAGGGTTACTTCATTAGGAGATGGCCGAAGGAAATAAAATAAGATAAACAGAATATATATAAAAAAATGAAAATTCAAATAAAGAAAAAGCTGAACTGAAAAAATTAAAAATAAACCTAAAAAGGAAAATA
This sequence comes from Gossypium stocksii, assembly GCA_020496765.1. Taxonomy (NCBI): domain Eukaryota; kingdom Viridiplantae; phylum Streptophyta; class Magnoliopsida; order Malvales; family Malvaceae; genus Gossypium; species Gossypium stocksii. Next base: position 33,128,992 of record CM035624.1, read on the forward strand.
AAGTTAGAAAAAGGTGAAAATAAGGATCAGTGTTTAAAAGTTAGGATAAAGTAAAAATAAATGATAAATGATAAAAATAAAAATAAAAAAACATAAAACAAAAATAAAAGATAAAAGAGGATCTAATCCTCTGATGGGTCTCGTGGCGGTGGGGTGACGCCAAGTGCTAACATATGTGTGCTAAAGTGGCGTCGATGTAATCGAGGCGCTGCTCAAATCGGTCTAGGCGCTCGTGTATGTCAGCGTGTGGGACTGCCGTTTGGGTAGGTCGTCTGGGGCGTGATGGCTCGGTGGGACATCATCAGTAATGTCCTCTGGGTCCTCGCCTTCCTGGACAAGGCGGAAGTGAAAGTGGCCGCCACCTGGCCGTCACTCTACCATCCTCATGGAGAGCATGCTCTGGGTGCCCTGGGTGCCCTGGGAGGACATCTGGCCAAGTAGGGTGTACGAGGATATCTGGGCTGCAGTGTTGAGTAGGCCAAAGTAGTGGCCTAGTCGTGTGATGTACGGGCCCATGGATACGACTCCCTTGCGGTGCCTCTCAGTCTGGTGCTGCATGGCCAACGCTATGAAGTAGGCAAGGTCGATGGGGTGGCCATTAGCCATGCACCAGAGGAAATAGACGTCGTGAGTGTTGACGACGCCTGTACTCTCCCGTCTACTTGTCAAGGTGTGAGCAAGGAGGGCGTGAATATACCTGAGAGAAGGAGGGAGGGCGGATGCCTTGCTGACGCTGGGATTATAGATCTGTCGCCATGGAGCAATCTCGTTCCAGCAGTCGAGGGGTCGGATGTGGATGCACCTGGAAAGAGTAGGGAAGTCTTCTTATGCCATGAACTGCTCGGTATAAAGACCGAGAGCCGTGCCGAACTTTGGGACACTCAGCTGTCGCACAAGACCTCTTAATCAGAATTGGACCGTGTCGAGATCGTCGAATCTGTTCATGACGGTCTGGAGGTGGAATGTGGAGCAGAACTCGAGATTGAGTTCTAGGTAGGTGGGCTCCACAATCCTAAAGAACTGGTCCCATGGGTCGGTAGCTAGCAGGGCTCAGACATCGTCTACCAGGTTTACTTGTGCGAGGGCCTCCCAGTCAATGCATCGGCCCATCGAGATAGTGCGTGCTCGGAGTAACTGGTAGCGTTCCTCCTGGGAGTCCTGCAAAAATGTGAGGAATGGGTGGCGTGTCTCAGAGGTAGGTCTTGCTGAGGAACTTCCTGGCCCCTTTCGTTTCTTGGAGACGGGGGCAACAGTCTTTCTAGCGCGCGATGATGACATGGTATCTGAAAAAAAACAAAAGTGTTAGTCCTAAATATTGAGATTAAAAATGATTTAAGATGTAAATTGATAGTTTTCCTAAAATAAAAATTGAGGAGTAACCTGAATAGTAAAATCTAATCATATTAAAAACTTATAAGAAAAACTAAGAACTATAGGCATGTAGATATTAACTTATGAGAAAATGGCATGCAAATATGTGTCCAAGTGGTAAAATAAAATGAAATCTAAATGGCAAGCAAAAATAAAATTAAGTGGCATGTAATCCTAATTGATTCTATATTAGTCTAGATTATTCATCCTATATTTCCTAGTTCCATGCTTGTATCAACAATTTAGACAAAAGTAAAATGAAATAAAAATTAAATAAATGAAATAAAACAAAAATAAATGAGAAAAATGAGAAAATAGAACCAATTATGAGTTTGCACAGTCGTGGGGGGCTATTACATGGGCGTGAGGAGGTTATGTTTGAGTATTATGGTGGTTTTGTGGGTGGTAGAGGTGCTTACGGAGGTTGGGGAGGTTTTGGGTGTGAGATTTTAGGGTTTTAGGTGAAAAGGAAAGTTTAAAAATGGCCCCCTATTTATACATTTTGGGTCACACAGGCATGTCACACGTCCGTGTGAGTCGTATTCAGCACGTTTTTTTCAAAAATTGGAGGTTTTAGCGTGCCATGTTCTGATGAGCACGCCTATGTGGTTGGTTCACATGGCTGTGGGAGATCAGGTCGTCATTACTCACACGGTCGTGTGATGGTATACACAGCCATTTGCGATCGTGTTCGTGTTGCACACAGTCGTGTGTTCTGTGCCACGGGCGTGTAAATTTTGACAGTGTCTTCCACGGTCTAAGGAAACGGGTGTGGGAATTTGTGCAAGGCCCGTGTTGATACTGCAAGGTTGCCACGGCCATGTCACACGGCCGTGGGGCGGTGTTGATAGCCCGTGTGGAATTCGTAAGGTAGCCACGGCCATATCGCACGGCCGTGGGAATTTATCGATGGCCCGTGTTTTGGGAAAATTTTACTCTGTTTGTACACGGTCTGGGTGCACGACCGTGCCCCTGTTTTTAAGTGTGCACACGGCCTAAGGCACGCCCGTGTTCCTGGCCGTGTGGTCCTAAATTTCTGCATTCAAAGTTAGTTTATGCATGAAAAAAATACTAAAAATTTTAAAGAAAAGAAAGTTACTAAGTTAGTGCTCGGGTTGCCTCTCGAGAAGTGCTTTTTTAGAGTCTAAGCTCGACTCTACCTGGATGTGTCAAGAAGGGGTGTGGTGGAGCCGAAGCTCCTCCCTATTTTTTGCAAAATTCTCACCTCTATAATGTTTAAGCCGATGGCCATTTACCTTGAACGTACCGTGGTTAGGGTGAGTTACCTCAATGGTGCCGTATGGAAAGACATTTAGAACAGTGAATGGACCTGACCACCTTGACTTGAGTTTTCCAGGGAATAGTTTCAGCCTTAAGTTGTAAAGTAAGACGAGATCACCTGTTTTGAACTGCTTGGGTTGTTTCAGCCTTTTGTCATGATGTCGCTTCATGGCTTCCTTATATAGTCGCGAGTTCTCGTAAGCATTGAAACGCCATTCATCTAGCTCATTCAACTGCATTAATCTCTTCTCTCCTACACTTTTAAAATCAAGGTTTAAAAATTTTATAGCCCAGAATGCTGTATGTTCAAGTTCAAATGGTAGATGATAGTTTTTTCCATAAACAAGTTTATAGGGAGATGTTCCTATGGGTGTTTTAAAAGCAGTTCTATAAGCCCATAATGCATCGTCTACCTTTCTTGACCAATCTTTCCTATTTGTTTCTATTGTTTTCTCTAAGATGCATTTTAGTTCCCTATTTGTTACTTCGACTTGGCCACTGGTTTGTGGGTGATAAGGGGTGGCTATTCTATGGTGTACTCCATACCTTTTCAAGATTTTTTCAAATTGGGTATTGCAAAAATGTGTACCCCTATCACTAATGATTATCCTAGGTGTTCCAAATCGAGAAAAAAGTCTTTTCAAGAAGCGTACTACCACCCTAGCATCATTTGTAGGTAGAGCTTGGGCTTCTACCCATTTTGATATGTAATCTACTGCTACTAGTATGTATTTATTCCCAAATGAATTAGGGAACGGACCCATGAAATCAATACCCTATACATCAAATATTTCACATGAAAGTATATAGTTCTGAGGCATTTCATTATGCTGAGAGATATTACCTGTTCGTTGGCATTTATCACGAGAGGTCACATACCTGTTGGCATCTCTGAAAAGTGTAGGCCAGTAAAAGCCTGATTCGAGTACCTTATGAGCAGTTCTAGTTCCACTGTGATGTCCTCCTATAGGTCTTAAGTGGCAGTGATTCAAAATTTGATATGCTTCTGTGTCATCAACGCATCTTCGTATAACCTGATCTGCACAAATTAGGAAAAGGAAAGGATCTTCCCAAAAGTAGTTTTTCACATCAGCGAAGAATCACTTCTTTTGCTGATGGTTTAGCCCTTTTGGGGTTATGTTAGCTGCTAAATAATTCGTAAAATCAGCAAACCAAGGAAGTGTCATATCTGCTAAGGCTAGGAGTTGTTCCTTAGGGAACAAATCGTTCATCTTGTCGAGATATTTGGGCTGTGCGTTCTCTAGCCTTGAGAGGTGATCTGCTGCCAAGTTTTCGGCTCCTTTCTTGTCCTTTATTTCCAAGTCGAATTCCTGTAACAATAAAATCCATCTTATCAATCGAGGTTTTGCATCAGTTTTAGTTAAGAGGTAGCGAAGAGCTGAATGATCAGTATAAACAATGACTTTTGACAAAATTCAATAAGATCTAAATTTGTCAAATGCAAAAATAACAGCTAGCAATTCTGTAATGCCCCCACGCCCGAGACCGTTTCCGGAGTCGAGCTTGAGGTGTTACTGAACATAAGTTTCTATTTTAAGAACTTTGAAACATTTAATTCTACATTCACAGCATACTATCTACCAGCGTTACGGTTACAAAAAAAATCATATCTTGAGTTACAAAACTCAAAATCAGGATCCGTAAATTTTCCCTGACACTAGACTCATATATCTATATAAAAATTTTTTTTCTAGAATTTTTGGTTGAGCCAATTAGTACAGTTTATTAGTTAAATTTACCCCTATTTCAAGACTCAATTGCACTAACCTCTGCTTACTACGAACCACTTTTCTCTCTCTACAAAATTCATATGACTATGTCGTTTGTTTCTATTAAAACTAGACTCAATAAGGATTTTGAAAATATAAAGCATACCTCCTAATTATTTTTTTTACAATTTATGGTGAATTCCCAAATTTGGAACAGGGGATCCAGAAATCACTCTGGCTCTATCTCACTAAAACCCAAATATCTCATCACATATAACTCCTTTACTTATTTCTCTTCGTCTATATGAAAGTAGACACAATAAGATTTAATTCTATATTTAATTCATTACCTAATTCGGTTTCTACTATTTTTAGTGATTTTTCAAACTCACGTCATTGTTACAGTAATGTTCTGTTTTATGGCACATTTCATCTTTTTATAAATTTTCATGAACTACATAACATATTAGTCTCACATAGCATCCAACATTATCTAGGCTAGCCATTCCAATGACTAATCATTACCAAGCATTTTCTTAACCAAACCACAACCATATCATAAGATTATTTACACAAAATAAGAACATTGCTATACATGCCATACTTAAGTTATACAAGCCATTTTACCAAAAAGTCCTTCGGATAGTGTGGTCGAGCCTTCGACCTATCCCGATTCCTAAGCCGGCTTGTCCAACACTACAATGAATGGAAAAGAGGGAGTAAGCATAAATGCTTAGTAAGTCCATATGCAAATAACGAGTAACATAACAAAGCAATTATACCAAACAGCAATAGCATGTTATCACCAAGACATATTCCACATTTCTAACCATCGTGTATCAAGTTTCAACCTGAGGGTTAAGTACATACCTGTCCAAAGTGTGCCTTTCGTGACAGTTACCAAAATATCATTTGCATCTCAAGCATTCTTCCATTTCGCTAAAATTTTACCCGTTGAACGCATCAGAATATAACTCGGATACATAGATAATTTGCACATAAGTGCCACATATGTAATCAAGTGACCATGTAACGTGACAGTTACCAAAATATCATTTGCATCTCAAGCATTCTTCCATTTCGCTAAAATTTTACCTGTTGAACACATCAGAATATAACTCGGATACATGGATAATTTGCACATAAGTGCCACATATGTAATCAAGTGACCATGTAACCTGCCCATAAGCGAACTCTGACTCAACTCAACGAGCTCGGGCGTTCGCATCCATAAGTGAACTCGGACTCAACTCAACGAGCTCGGATGCCTAGTTAAATCTCATGAACTCGGACTCAACTCAACGAGTTCGGACATTCGCATCCATAAGTGAACTCGGACTCAACTCAACGAGTTCGGATGCCCAACCATCCTAGTGACATGTCACTTGTATCCTAATCTATTCCCAAGGTTCAAACGGGATTTTCCTCAATCACACAATTCCCAGTCGTTCTCCTCGAAATATCGAAACCAATACGTTGCTTGCATCTCATACTTATCAATTTAATCACATACTTTTCATATCGATACATAATATTTCACAAAGCATAATATTCATAATAACAAGTATCATATCATATAAATAGCATTAAATAACTTAAAATAGCAATTATGTTACATTACTTACACATGAACTTACCTCGGTACAAAATATAGCAATTTTGCAATTTAGTCCACAATCTTTTCTTTTCCTCGATCAAGGTTGATTCCACATCTTTCTTGATCTAAAATAACACATTTAACTTATTTAATACTCACATTTATCAAAATAATCCTAAATTCAAATTTTGGTAAAATTATAATTTTGCCTCTAAACTTTTACATATTTACACATTTGCCCCAAAGCTTGGAAATTAAATTTTATTTCAAATTCTTATGTTTTAGGACATGCTGATCATTTATTTGCTATTACCAAGCTCAAACTCCCACTCTAACACATACTTATGAACAATTGGTATTTTTACCGATTAAGCCGTTCTACTCGTTTTTACTCAAAACCGAGTAGCACAAGTTGTCTAACATAATCTGAAACCACTTATTCTATCATAAAACATCAAAATACACAAATTTCACCTACGGGTATTTTTCCAAATATGAACCCTAACTTAAATTATTGCTAACATAAGCTTTATCGAGTTACCGGGACTACGAAAACGTAAAGAACATTAAAAACGGGGCTTGGAATCACTTACTATGGAGCTTGGAAGCTTGAAACAAACCCTAGCTATGGAGAACCCTTGAAATTTCGTGGTAATGAAGAAGATGATCAATTTTGTGTTATTTTTCCCTTTTTATTTCATGTTAATATCCAAATGACCAAAATGCCCCTCCTTACTAAACTTTCAAAAATTCCATCCATGTCCAAATTTTGTCCATGAACTTAAAATTGGCCAAATTACTATTTAAGACCTCCTAATTAATATTTCAAGGCAATTTCATACTAGAAACTTCTAGAATGCAAGTTTTACAGCTTATTCGATTTAGTCCCTAATTTTAAATTAAGCACTTTACGCAGAGAATTTCTTCACGAAATTTTCACACAATCATGCAATCATATCATAAACCTCAAAATAATTATAAAATAATTATTTCTACCTCAGATTTATGGCCACGAAACCACTATTCTGATTAGGCCCTAATTCGGGATATTACAAATTCTTTCTCTGTGGTAGTGTAATTTGCTTGAGCGGCTGTCAAAGTTCTGCTAGCATAATAGATCGGCTGGAAGTGCTTGTCCCTTCGCTGTCCTAAAACTACACCTACTGCAAAATCACTTGCATCGCACATTAGTTCAAAAGGTAAATTCCAATCAGGTGAAATCATAATCGGGGCGTTAACTAACTTTTCCTTAAGGTTGTTGAAAGATTCCAGACATTCTTGGTCAAAGTTGAAGGGTACGTCTTTTTCTAGTAATTTAGTTAAAGGCTTAGCTATTTTAGAAAAGTCGTTAATGAATCTTCGATAAAAACCAGCGTGTCCTAAAAAGTTTCTTATAGCCTTAACTGAATTAGGAGGAGGTAGTTTTTCAATAGTTTCAATTTTCACTTTATCTACCTCTATCCTTTTACTAGAAATTTTATGTCCTAAAACAATACCCTCTTGAACCATAAAGTGGCATTTTTCCCAGTTTAGCACTAAATTTGTCTCTTCACATCTGATCAAAATACGTTCTAGATTATTAAGACAAAGTTGGAAAGAATTACCAAAAACTGAGAAATCATCCATAAATACCTCCATGATGTCTTCCACGAATTCATTGAAGATAGCTAGCATGCATCGCTGAAAAGTAGCAGGAGCGTTACATAGACCAAAAGGCATTCTGCGATAAGCAAACGTACCGTATGGGCATGTTAACGTTGTTTTCTCCTGATCTTCTAGAGCTATCGGGATCTGGAAGTAACCAGAGAGGCCATCTAGGAAACAATAAGACATATGACCTGATAATCTTTCCAACATCTGATCAATAAAAGGCAATGGGAAATGATCTTTCCAAGTGGCGTCATTCAGCTTCCTATAATCAATGCAAACTCTCCATCCTGTGACTGTTCTTGTAGGTATTAACTCTTCCTTATCATTAGACACCACGGTCAATCCACCTTTCTGAGGAACAACCTGCACAGGGCTTACCCAAGAACTGTCAAAAATAGGATAGATAATACCTGCATCTAGAAGTTTAATTACCTCGGCTTTTACAACTTCTTTCATGTTGGGATTCAATCGTCTCTAGGCTTGCACTTATGGTTTGAATTCGTCCTCCATTAAAATTTTGTGGGTGCAGAAAGAAGGATTAATTCCCTTGATATCTAAAATTTCCCAAGCTATAGCATGTCTGTGTTCTCTTAACACATGGAGTAGTTCCTCTTTCTCTGCAAGGCTTAAATCGGATGCGATAATGATTGGTAAAGTTGATTCTTCCCCTAAAAAGGCATATTCTAAATGATCTGGCAGTTGTTTTAGTTCTAATTTAGGGGGTTCAGTAATGGAAGGTTTCTGTCTCAATTCATCACTCATCTTTAAAATTTCATAACTTATGTGCCTAGTGATGATTTCATTAGAATCCAACTCTTTCCTTACTTCGTTAATTTCGGGGGTGGTTTCATCTTTCCCCCTACCTTGAACAAGACACAGTTCCAACGTGTCTGTGAGAGCAAGTTCTTGGAGATTATCTTGAACAAAATAGTCAATAATATCAAAAAAATAACACGAATCATCTTATTCTTTAGAGAATCTCATGGCATCATAAATTTTAAAGACAACTTCTTCCTCACCAACTCTGAGTACTAATTTGCCATCCCCTACATCAATAACAGCTCTAGCAGTGGCTAAAAATGGTCGTCCCAAAATTAAAGGTGTTTCAATATCCTCATCCATGTCAAGCACAACAAAATCAACAGGGAATATAAATTTATCTACCTTCACTAGCACATCTTCAATGATTCCCCTAGGATATTTAACAGATCTATCGGCTAATTGAATACTCATCCTAGTGGGCTTGGGTTCCCCGAGACCTAGTTGTTTGAACATTTTGTAAAGCATGAGATTAATGCTCGCACCTAAATCAGCTAAAGCTTTATTAATAAGTAAACTACCAATCAGACAAGGGATAGTAAAACTCCCTGGATCTTTCAGTTTTGCTGGCAGTTTATTTTGGAGAATAGCTGAGCATTCCTCGTTGAGTTCTATTGTGGCCAATTCTTCCAACTTCCTTTTATTTGTCAGAAGTTCTTTAAGGAACTTCACATACTTCGACATCTGTGAAATTGCTTCAACAAAAGGTAAGTTAATGTGTAATTGTTTAAAAAGTTCAAGGAACTTACCGAATTGAGCGTCTGTATGGTCTTTCTTCAATTTTGCCGGATATGATATGCGCGGTTTGTATTCCTTGAGTGGCGGTGGAGTGTTATCCTCGGGTTCCGCTACCTTTTCTTCTAAAAGTTCTGGGATAGTCTTCTTTTCTAGTTCGGCTAGGACCTTTCCATCTCTTAAAGTAATCGCTTTGACATGTTCTCTGGGATTTGGCTCAGTGTTACTTGGTAATCCTCATTGTGGTCTTTCTGAAATTAATTTTGCAAGTTGACCAATTTGGTTTTCAAGCCCTTGAATTGATGCTTGCTGATTTTTCAGTGTCGTTTTAGTGCTTTGAAAATGGGTTTCTGATGTGGCCATAAATTTGGTAAACATCTCTTCAAGATTCAGTTTCTTCTCTTGTTGCGGTGGCGGTTGCTGAAATCCTGGAGGAGGTTGTTGTCTGTGATTTCCTTGTCCTCCCCATGAAAAATTTGGGTGATTTCTCCAACCTGCATTATAAGTATTACTATAAGGGTTATTTTGAGATCTAGAATTGTTACCCATATAGTTGGCTTGTTCAGTTTCCATGCTGCGTCCATAAGATGCGAAATCTGGATTAAACGTGTTTCCTTGAGTCGCGTCGCATTGCATCACTGGTTGTGCCTGTGTAAAACTTACAAAATTATCAAACTTTTTATTTAAAAATTCTACTTGGTTAGTAAGCATGGCGACAGCATCAATATTATAAACTCCTGCGACTTTTGTTGGCTTTGTCCTCATGACTTGCCACTGATAATTATTCAATGACATCTCTTCAATAAATTCATAAGCTGCTTCAGGTGTTTTATTATTGGTCGTCCCTCCTGCGGCTGCATCGATCATTTGTCTAGTTGATGGGTTTAAACCGTTGTGGAAGGTTTGAACTTGTAGCCACAAAGGTAGACCATGATGAGGGCACCTTCTCAAAAGATCTCTGTATCTCTCCCATGCATCGTATAGTGTTTCTAAATCCATCTGCACAAAAGAAGAAATATCGTTTCGTAATTTGGCTGTTTTAGCTGGAGGAAAATATTTGAGTAAAAATTTTTCGGTCATTTGCTCCCATGTGGTAATTGAGCCTCGTGGTAAAGAATTTAACCACTGTTTGGCTTTATTTCTCAAAGAGAATGGAAATAGCCTTAATCGAATGGCATCATCAGAAACGCCATTTATTTTGAAGGTATCACATAGTTTTAAGAAATTGGCTATGTGTGAGTTTGGATCTTCGTCTTGTAAACCATCAAACTGCACCAATTTCTGTATCATCTGAATAGTGTTAGGCTTTAATTCAAAATTATTAGCAGCAATAGTAGGTCTAAGAATGCTAGTTTGGGTACCAGCCAAACTAGGTTTAGCATAATCATACATAGTGTGAGGAGCTTCTTCATGGTTTATTGGTTCTGCTGGTAGTACTGGAGGTGGTGGAACGTTTTGATTTGCTTCCATCTCGTCTGGAGGTTTTGGCTCTTGCTCAAGTTCTTGTTCTGGATAATGTAAACTGCGTCTAATTTCTCTACGATTTCTGCGAACTGTTGCTTCTAGATCGTCGTCAAAAAGTAGTGGTCCTGTTGGGTTGTTTCTAGTCATAAACTAAAAATACCTGAAAAGAAAAATCAAAGAAAAACTCAAAAATTTAAAAGAAAATAAATAAATAAAAAATGAAAATAAAAATAAAAGAAAAATAAATATATATAGTAATGGCTAAAGTAATAGAAATCGAGCTTTCGTAATATTTTAGTTCCCCGGCAATGGCGCCAAAAACTTGATATGCGTGGTATGAAGTAATAAAATTTATAAAGAACTTGATCACACCAAAACCAACTAATATCACGACGTTGAGGCAAGCGCACCTGTCAAACAGTAGTATAGCTTAGTGGCAAGACCGAATTATCGTACCCAAAGGAACCAAAAGTACTAGTACTTACTTCTTTTCTATTATCTAGCCTAAAAAATAAAAGAGGATTGTTTAAACTAATTTTAAAACTAACTAACAAAGCGTAAAGAGTAAATTGGGAAAACTTTTAGGGAAAAGCTGATTGATATGGGCAATACTCAAGGGAGAATCCACCTAGACTTCACTTGTTATTCTTTTCTTGAACTATATGATTTCTTTACTTGACTTGATCCGTAGAGATCCCTAACTTATGCTAAACCCTCCATCGAGGTGTAGAGCAACTAGGCCTAAGTTGTTAATTAAAGTTCCCTTATTAATTAACTCCCTAGGTTGCATTAATTTGATATATGGCTCCCCATATTAGGTTTGACCCTAATCCGGCAGATTTATGTCGCCCTATGTCTAGGGTTGCATGTAACTCCGCTTAATTATGGTAGATCTACTCTTATCACAGAGACTTTTGCTCCTCTGCTCTAAGCACATCTAATCTTGAGTTAATACCTAGGATTATTAAATCAAGAATGAAGAACGCATAATTAAGAACAATTCAAGTATTTATGAAATAAATCAAGAATAAATAACAAGATCTATCTTAGATTTCATCCCCCTCAAGTATTTGAGGGGTTTAGTTCATAATAAAGAAGGAAAACATCTCAGAAGATATAAAATAACAAATCATAAAAGAAACCAAAAACCCTTGAAGGAATTTAGGGAGATCCTCTATGTTGCTGCAGAATTCCGGCTTCTGAGATGAATTAATCGGCTTTCTCCATTGGAGTAATCCCTTGCTTCTACCCTTAGTGTGGCAGAAAAACGAGAGGAAAAATATCTAAAAACATGTGTTTTTGCTTCTGCCTCATGAGGTCTTTATATAGAGAGCTTGTGGGGAGCCTTTCTTAGCCTCTAAGTATCCTAATTCGAGTGAAATTCCCCTTCCTCACGACTAGAACACGTCCGTGTGCCACGCCCGTGTGACTTCGACAGAGGCCGTGTGCTTTTATCGGTGGAGGCATGACCGTGTGACCTGGCCGTGCTTGTCGGGGGCTTGATCGTGTGATCTTCATGTGGCACGGCCGTGTGGCACGGCCATGTGGCATTTCTTTGCCCGTGTTGTTCGCACATTTTGGCCTATTTTTCATCGTTTTTGGCTCGTTTTCCGTTCTTTCTTCTTCCTTATGCTCTCCTGAGTATAAGATATAAAAAGGAAGGATTAAGAGCATCAATTCTCACAAAATTGATAAGAATCCATCCAAAATATAGGCTAAACATGAGGTAAAAATATGTATAATTTAGCGTTTATCACTAATATTTACCATGGGTTATCAAATGCAAATGATAATGTTTTCATGAATGGGAATTTAGCTTGAGGAATTGTATGTGCTAGGAGTAATAGATTGAATGCATGGTTTGTTAGATTATATTAAGTTGTGTGGATTCCAAATTATGGCTATTGGTTGAGAATTGGAGTCTTGGTATACTTGGATATGTGTTTGATTTTGTTTCAAGGTGGCAAAGAGGCTTGGTAGAAAGCATATTTTTGTCCACATGGGTAGACACACGGGCGTATGTCTAGGCCGTGTGTGGCACACAGTTAGCCCCACGGGCATGTGGTTAGGCCGTGTGTCCCTTGCACCTTGAATGAGTAGAATTAAATGCCCAGTAGTAAACACACGGGCTATGACACAGGCATATCATGGCCGTGTAGGGACACGGGCTGAGCATACGAGCGTGTGTCAGGCCGTGTGAAAATCCCTGTAGGTTCGATGTTAGAAAATAAATCTACATGGACGAGGGGCATGGGCGTGTCTCAAGGTGCTTAAGCCGTGTGGTGAATTTAATTTTCACATTTAAGGTGCAGACTTCACACGGCCTGGGCACACACCCATGTCTGAGGCCGTGCCCTTCACACCGCTGAGACACATGGCTGTGTCTCTGCCCATGTGTTTTCTACTGAAAATTCTTTTTCTCAAAACTAAGGTGCACTGGACACACGGCCTATCAACACACCCATGGGGCTGACCATGTCACACACGGCCTAGACACATGCCCGTGTGTCTTACCATATGGGAAAAAATAAGGCTATTTACCAAGCCATTTTTCACCCTGAAACACAATTATACTTACACCAATTTCAATAACACATAGTATGACATAATTTTACAACCAAACATCTTTAATTGAGATGTCCACACATCATTCACATACCATAATCACCATGCATGATCCTTACATAATTATCAACTCAATCATGCAAGTAACCACATTCATGAAAGACATCATCACATGATTATACCAATAACCGACATTAGCCAATTTCAAATGACCTTATACAAAATGTACTTTATGATAAGAGCATGACAACACATTACGTTTTAACTAATCATTATTCTTCCATCCAATAGTCATATGAACTTCGTACGTACCTGTATTACTTACTTTAAATGTACTTTCGCTCTCGTTTAAGCTACACTCGTTGAACCATTCGGAATCATTAAGGATACTTGGGAGTCAGACATAGGTCATACAATGCCATATCCTAGATATGGTCTTACATGTAATCCAATATCGATGGCAATAGCCTAGCTATGGTCTTACACGATAAATCATATCGAAGCCATGTCCCAGACATGTTCTTACACGAAATCTCGTACTGACGCCATGTCCCAGACATGGTCTCACAAGTACTACCATACCGATGCCATATCCCAGATATGGTCTTACACAGAATCTCATATCACATGCCGATGCCATATCCCAGATATGGTCTTACACGGAATCACATGTCGATAACCTCAATGCTATGACCCTTGTATCCGGTAATGTTCCTAAGGTTCGTATTGGACTTCCACAATTACTGAATTATTATCGATCTCATTCATACAATTAAACTCATCCACATGGTTAATTATATAGTTCAAGAAATAATTAAACTTTTAACATAATATAATAATACATTATTTACACATAAACTTACCTAGGTACAAAAACGACTATTTTGCGATTTAGTCCATTACCTTGTCCTTCCCTCGGTCAAGGTCAATTACTCGTCTTTCTTGATCTATAATAACATATTTAACTCATTTAACTATCACATTATTCAATTAGGCTCAAAAATCATATTAAGAAAAAATTACATTTTTGCCCCTAACGTTTCACTTATTTACACTTTAGTCCCTAGGCTCGTAAAATGAAAAGTATTCATTTTTCTCAAAACCTAAGCCTAGCCAAATTTTATTCATGCTTATAGCAACCCACATTTTTTATTTATTCACATATTCATACACATATTTTACAACTTTTGCAAATAGGTCCTTTTTGACATTTTTATCGAAAATCACTTAGCAAAAGTTGTTTATCTATCACTAAAGTTTTATTTTCTACCATTAGTGTAACAGTCCTATCCCGTAATCGTCACTGAAATAGGTAGGGGCATTACTGAACTTGTAAACGGATCAGTATAGTATATTATCAACATAATCCAAAACATTTTCAGGGCATTCACAATCAATTCAGGCTTTAATAAAATATATAAAGCTATAATAATAACATAGGGACTAATTTGAAAACATATAATAATAGGAGAAAACTTGAGAAAATTTTTGGAGTAGGGTCACACGGTTGTATGCCCAGGCCGTGTGCCTCACACGGTCACCAAACACACCCGTGTGTCCAGGCCATGGCAGAACAGGGCATATATACTGACTTGTGCACACAGCCACAAGACACGCCTGTGTGTATTAGCTGTATGAAATTAAGGAGACTACTGACTTGCACGCTCGTGTGTCTAACCTGTGTGACATCCTGACTATTTTAGCTAAGGTGCAGGGAACACACAGTCGAGTCACACGCCCATGTGCTCAGGTCGTGTGGCACAAATTAGGCTTGATTTAAGCCACAATTCACACCTCACAATGTCAAGTTCCTACAAGAAAAATTACACAACCTTTACCAACCAATTCCAGCCAAAATCATGCTCCAAACATACGTCAAGATAACCAATTCATCAACTACCAACTACACATGCAAAAGTATCTCAAATCTTACCATTTTATAAGGCATAAACTTAGCCAAACATTTATCACATGATTCAATCTTATACCATTTCAAAATCCTACTCAAATCTTGACAAAACTTGCCATAATTCATCATTTAACTCATACTAAAATGACCATATTTAACAAGGCCATTCATGCATTATAAGGCATGTCAAGATTGCATCACATATCACATACCAAAACAACAATATTCACAAACTTAGCTGGGCAAATCACATGGCTTAGCCTATTTACAAGTCAAAAATATACTTGCAAACCTCCCTAGCTTATACATGCCACACTTAGTTATTCAAAAACCCAAAAAGTACCAAAATGAGTTCTGATAGTGTGATGAAGATCCTCGATGATTCTCGAGCCTTCAGTAGCTTCGATGATCTAGAAAATAGAAATAAACAAACAAAGTAAGCTTATAAAGCTTAGTAAGTCATAAGCAAGTACATCAATGTATAAATACAATACTAAATCTATCATTTTGTAACACTCCAAACCTGGCCCAGACTTTACGGCCAAGTCTGGTGTGTCACATTGAAGTGTTTTTAGAAAACCATGTTTTCATTGAAAACCCTTCTTAATGTTTAGAAATTTTTACCGTCAAATTTACATAAAACCTTAGCTTGTGTTTATCTTTCCAAAACGTGAGTTATCGTAATAAATAAAACTTTGTTAACAACCTTGTAAAATCTTATTGGAAATTTTGAAAACTTGTAAACATCTGTAGTTGCGGAAAACATGTTATTTTAAAAATAGTTTAAGTTGTCAGAAAATCAGATCCTCTTGTTATGGCTTGAAGTGAATGGATACTATGCATCGGGTAGGATTCAAGAGAAGAGGAGGTGAGTCATTTAGACTGCTTAAGTACCAAGCTCTTCTTAGATCCACTCCTAGACATGCACACATCTATTGCCACACTTTAACCTTGTGACTTGTCTACGAACAAATTAAGTTTAAACGTATTGAAGATATATATTTGTGAAAAACATTTACGTTACGGAAGCTTTGCTCTACTTATCGAGATATTTTGAAAACAAGTAGCTTTTATAAAATCGTGCCCTAAAGCTAACCATTTAAGAACAATTTAAATAATATCATACTTAAGCTAAAACAAATTAAAAGTTATTAAAAAGGCCCTTATTACAAACCCAAAATAAAAAAAAAAGTAATTAAGAATAAACTAAAATAATTAACTGGATTTAAACCATCAGTCCAGTCCAAGTGGCCACTCTGAATCCCTCCAGCTCCAAGTCCACCAATCTAAGGCTCACCTGCAAGGATGGAAGGAAAAAGGGTGAGTTTGGAAAAACTCAGTGTGTACAGAAGCCCATCCAAAGCCCACGTCAACTCAAGCCCATTGGGCCTAAGCCCAAACCAATCTCAGTCAGATATTGGGTCGAAGCCCTATTCAGATAGCAGTGCAGAGAATAGTACGGCCCAAAGGCCCAATACAAAAATAGAATAATTAATAATCATGAATGCAAGCCCATATCATGTGGGGAGACTACTCGACCCACCCAACCGCTACATACCACCCGTACCAACCAACACACCATGTGGGGAATAACTCGACCCACCCAACCAACACACCACAGTCGCAGCATGGCTGCTCAGATATAGTGGCCACAAACAGTAATACGAGGCAAGGCCTCTTTCAGTAAACATTATGGGCAAAGCCCTTTCCAGATAACAGTACGAGGCACAGCCCCTTTCAGTAACGTGGCAATGCCACTAGCACTTCCTCCATCAATAAATCCCAAATCCCATGCAACAGATATCATGATATGGCATACAGTAAACAGAAATAGTAAATCATGCAATTCAATCAAATTCAGCCTTAGGGGTATAATGGTCATTTTACACCTAGGGGTAAAACGATAATTTCTCCCTAAAGAGTATTTTAGTCCTTTACACTATTATCACAAGTTTCAAGCATGTTATAGTCACTAACAGTCATTATTTTCGTCTTAGCAGTCAACGTAACAATTATAAGCAGTTTTAGTTACTGGGCCCTAAAACCCCTAATGGGCCCTATGGCGCCTATTAGTAAATTAAGCCCATTTTGTCCAAGTTTCATATTCAATTATCGATTTTAGCAGTTTCAATCCTATAGTCTAATAGAACATAATTATTACCTATTTTTACCCAAATGGGTCCAAAAGCCCATTAAGCCCACATTCTACCCATCGAGACCCAACTTACCGAGGTGCGCGAAATTGCACACTCAACTAACTTACCACTTACGGTTACAGATCTCACGATTTCCAATCATCTTGTGAGCATTCGCACACTCACAAGCCCACATAATACCAACTTTTTGGTTACTTGGCCATTACCGAATTAGACTAAAGAAGGGTTCGATACACACCTGATTTATGTCGAAACGTTGACGAGATCTCCTATGTGATTTCTCCTACAATCCATTATTTAAACGATTAACCAAAGAAACTATGAAAACCGATACTAAGATTCCTTACCATATTCGGCCACACCTTTAATGGCCATGAAACCTTACCTCTATCGATTTGGATCTACTAGATCTAGATCTGGTTGAATAGATTCCTTCAGTTCCTCGCTAGATCACCTTCTTCGCAAAGATCTATTTGCTAAAACGTTCCCAAGCGCCACTTTTTTCCAGATCTGTTGTAGATCTAATTTCAAGACACCAATAGAGACCAATTTCGACTCTTGAATTCAATTTAAAATATGCCTATTCGGTTTAAGAAACTAATGTGGATGGTCGGTAGAGAAAGAAGTTTAAGAGTAGGAAGAGAAGAGGTGAATTGGCTCGAAAGAGAGTAGAAAAGATTCACATATTGGAGAAGAGAAAAGCAAAAGAAAGAGTGTAAAACAGAAGGAAAGATTAAGAGTATGCATAAAAGAATTAGAGAAAAGGAGATGAGCAAAATAAAAGAAGCGAACAATAATAAGAAAAACCAATTGAATAAATAGGGATCCACTAATACTCAAGATACCCCAACCAAAATAAAGAAGGGAATAATGGCCAAAATTTTGCCATAGCCGAATTCTTTTCGAAAACAAATACCATGATTTTAGCACTCTACTTCCACGATTTGCTCCTTGAATTTTGCTATCATTGAATTTAAATTCAAAACAGATTTGAATTGCTTTCAATCCCTTAATTTTAGCTAAAAAAAAAACAAAGTTTGAATGGAATTCAAACTTTTCCACCGCTTGCATCTGCTGCTGGGAAGCACCCCTGTCCCGCGCGGCTCCTTCCGCGCGCGCCCAGCAAAAATGCTCCTTTCCTGCGCGGGATGCTGCTCGAACCTAGCACCTCCAGGTTGCCCAGCACACTGCTGACCACCAGGATGCGCGTTCTTCTTTGATGTAATAGCGCCGCGTTTACCTTTAAACCTTACCTGCTGCAGTTCCTGCTTCTTTAAAAATAAAATCAACATTCTGCCAGCGCCTAGACTCGAACCCGTGCTCGGGTGGAACTCCTAGCACCCTGCTGCCACTACGCCACAAGCATTTTTGTGGCATGTTCCACCAGCAACTTATTTTAACCCTTTTCCAGTCGCAACCTGACTACTAAAATAAAAAGCAACTTTGCACCCACCGTGCTTTGAACCCAGGCACTTCCACATCCTTCTAGCGCACTTAGCCACTGAGCCAGGCACGTTCCTTTGTGTCTAATCTTGCACAATTTATTTTAAAAGCCTTATTGACCAGTTCCCCTAACAAACAAAAACTAATTTCTTTGCTAAAATCTTGGATTGGACCAAAATTTCTCCCACACTTTAAATACTTCCAATTTCATTTAAAAACTGAATTTAATCACCAAATTAATAATAATACTCTATATATTTTTAAATAATAATAATAATAATAATAATAATAACTTTATCAATATATTTTTATCTAATAATAATTATAATTAAAAATAATAATGATAATAATAATTTCATCTAACAATAATAATTTAATTCTCATATTAATTTCATAAAAATTTAAAACATCAGTAATAATAAATATAGTAAAAATTTTCCAATAATTTAATATATATATATATATATATATTAAACAATACTGTTTTAAAACTTCTCAATTACTCAGGTTTCCTTTTATCCAAACCCAAACTTAAAGCCCAATTCTTCTAGGCCCAAATTCAGGGTGTTACACATTTACCAATTCCAACCATTCTAAAGTATCACAAACCTTGTCCCATGCCTTACCACATGGTTTATTCACCTACATGAATTTCCGCCATTTGATTTAAGTGATTCCATCACATATTTTTTTATAGCAGCCATGTACTATTACATACCTGACCATTTCATGCCATCTCATCCACATTCACCACCATAATTCATTCATTGAATTTCTCTAGATTAACAGTTAATTCTTCAAGCAGTTTTTTTGATAAGTACCTACACCATGGCTCATAGCCAACTCAAGGTAACTTATCCCGGAGCACCTATAACATGGCTCGAAGCCAACTCAAGGTCACTCCTGAAACATCTATACCATGGCCCATAGCCAAATCAAGATGTTTATCACACCCAAAGTGCCAGTAACATGGCCCGAAGCCAAATATTCGTCCTAGTGAAATGTCATTAACTTCTGAAACTAAACTTACGGTTCCACCGAGCTTTATCTATCTCGTTTTCTTTAATATCTCAACCATAACATTCAATTCAATATACTCACCTCATTCAAGGTTTCATTCATTACAAATCAACCTATAATAATGCAATTATTAGCATATATAATCAAATTACTACTTATTAACTTACCTCGAGTGTGACTTGTCAAAAAGAGTCGATTACTTATCGACTTTCGAATTCCCGTGATCCAAGTCCGGGTTTTGCTTTTCTTGATCTATATGTATTAAAATCAACTCATTAAATCTCACACTCAATCAATTCAATCCATAAACACATAATTAAGGCATTTCGCAAATTAGCCCTCATATTTTCACATTTTGACATTTAAGTCCCTATTTCATAAAATCATCAAATATACCCAATTTCTTTAAACAAGGCCTAGCCGAATTTCTATCTAGTCCATTCAAGCCCACATATTTCATAAATTTCCCATTTTAGTCCCTCTATATAATCATTTTCACAAATTAGCCCAAATTAACTAATTTCATAAAAATTCAATACAAATATATCAACCCAATTCATATCTTTCATTTAACACCAAAAATCATCACAAAGCTCACCATTTCATTAATGGTTCATCTCAAAATCATACTCAAATTCAAAAATTGAGGCATGGGCATGAGAAAACACGAAGCAACGATCACAAAAACACAAAAATCATTAAAAACCGATCAAATTTCATACCTTAATTAGCCAAAGCCCTAGTCGAATGCAAGACTCTCTTCCTTTTCTTTTTGTCGAATGCAAGACTCTCTTCCTTTTCTTTTTCTATTTTATTTTCAGCCAAGAAGAACACAAATTGCATGGCCATTTTGTTTTATTTATTTTGTTACAATCATATTATTAACTAGTTTACCATTTTAACCTTTTTGTAATAATATAAACATTCATCTAACCTTGTCCAATATTGTCCACCATTAATTTAAATGGTCTATTTGACATACAAGGGCTCCACATTAATATTTCATAGCAATTTAACACCTTAACAATTAGAAGGACACTTTTGCATTTTATGCGATTAAGTCCCTTTTCATAATTAAGCAATCAATTGATCAAAGTTTTCATAAGAAAATTTCACACATGACAATTCATATATTATAAACACAGAAAAATAATATTAAAATATTTTTAGACTCGGATATGTGGTCCTGAAACCACTATTCCGACTAGAGTCTAAACCGGGCTGTCACAATTAGACATTAAAATACATGCATGTCACACATGGGTAAATTTTTAAACATAAAACCTACTTCAAAATAATGGTAGAAATAGGTAAATTGGGTGATAACGACTTTAAAAACATAAAAAGCATTAAAAACGGGGCTAAGATGCACTTACTATTAAGCTTGGAAAGTGAAGAAACCCTAGTTATGGCTCCCTTGTGAATTTTGGCTATGGTAGGAGAAGATGGACACACTTTTGATTTTATTTTCCCTTTTTATTCTTTTATTAACCAAATGACCAAAATGCCCTTAAGGCATTTTTTTTTGAAAATTTTACCCTTCCATGTCCATTTTTGTCCATCATGATATATAATGGTCTAATTACTAAATAAGGACCTCAAATATACAAATTCATTTCAATTAAACCCCCAATGCTTCTAGAACATATATTTTTCACTTTTGCTATTTAGTCCTACTAGTCAAATTCAACCCTCTATTGATAAAATTTCTTAACGATGTTTCACACATGCTTTTAATCATACTAAAGACCTTAAAACTTAATCACAATAAATTTAATCTACTTCGGATTTGTGGTCCCAAAACTATTATTCTGACTTACCTCCTTACATCAGTCTGGATACAAAGCTTGTGCACTAAGGAATGAGTATTTATACCATGTATATACTAGACTTTTGGGTCTGTTTAACCCTTTGTACCCTTGCATGCATCGACCCTTATACCATCTCTTTAGACACGAGTATGACCAAATGTTAAAGTCACTTACTTGGTTATACAATGATAAAGGTTAAAAGAAATAACATAGATAACAGACTCAAGGTTTGAAGGAACTCACCAAAAATATTTACTTAGAGCTTTTCTACTCTATAGGTTCCTCCTCTTTGGCATTGGGGCCTTCTCCCATTTCTTTGGCTAAAACAATAAAATAACTTCTTTAAACATAAAAAACAACCAAAACTTTATAAAATAAAATGAATTTGTAGACATGTAAAAATAATTTCTAGATGGAAGTTTCCTTCCCATCTAGTAACCAAATGAAAGCCTTGTTGAACTACTCTTACAACAATTTCTCTTTTCTTGGTAAAATTTAAAGGAAGGTTTAAGAGTTTACAAGCAGATAACTTAAGAAGAAGCTCCTATAAGCTCAACAAAAAACACCTAATTTAACGATGAAGAATACTTTTGGTTTTCTTCAATGATAACAAAGACTAGCAAAGAAGATGAAATAGAAATCTCCTCTCCACTACCAAGCTATCCTATTTAAGGCCATCTCTAACCCAAATTTAACTTAGGGTTGACTCTAATTAGTAATCATTCTCTTACGCCTAAATTTATTAATCAAATTCTATGAGCTCTCCAGGTGTTTAGCTTACTAACACGTTACCTCCACAAGGATGTTTGATGACTTAATCGTGTCCTCTCTAACCACTAAACTTACATCAAAAATGACATAAAAACATGGGTGGCGGTCTTACTAGCAGGAAAGTTCGCCTTAAAGGTTCTCACCACAATAAAGAACTTGTCAATTTTTATAGTGGAACTCTATAGTATCGACGAAGTTCAACAAAGTACTCCGTTACTAAGCTACCAACCATTTCCCGTTTATGTCTCACAACTTAGGCAGTCTTCGGTAGCGTAGTCTCTCAAACAATATGTAACTCCCTAAATTTTGTATTTTTTTATCTGTTAAACAGTGACATAAATATTTGTTTACTTCAGTGGCTAAATGTTCTAGGCGTGAGAGATCCCAAGTTCAAGCCATGCCTTTGGCATAATTTTGAATTTTTTTGAATAAAGCCTTAACCTCGCTTAGTA
Organism: Gossypium stocksii; assembly: GCA_020496765.1. Taxonomy (NCBI): domain Eukaryota; kingdom Viridiplantae; phylum Streptophyta; class Magnoliopsida; order Malvales; family Malvaceae; genus Gossypium; species Gossypium stocksii. Next base: position 33,151,766 of record CM035624.1, read on the forward strand.
GGCTTAAGTTTAATTGTTCGTAAATATGCATCAGAATGGGCCTACTGGTCTGGTGGTTAAGGGTAGTGTTAAGTTGTTGGAGTTCCTGTGTTCGAATCCTTGTGCAGGTGTGGTTGTTATTATTTTGCTCGGACGGTTAAAAGAGTTTTGGTGGGGATAGATTTTTGAGTTGTGAGGAGTTGGGTGGAGTGGATTTTGGGGATAATTGGGTTTAGTTTTTATTTTGTTTTTCAAATTCCCAAATTCCACCAACCTTCTGACGTTTTGCTCTCCCTCCCTTGCTTCCTCTTTTCCCATTTCCATTCTTTTTCTCTCCCAACTACCAAAATTTTACTTATTCCTCACCCTCTCTTTCTGTTTTTCTCTTTCAAATCGTTCCTTGTGTGCAACTCCTGTTTCCGTCTAAATGGTAAGTTTCGGTTAAAGTGAATTTGTTCTATTTATTAGCTTGTCATTAATGGATACCGTTATTGTTGTTTAGGGGAAGAATTGAGGACTCATGGTCATTAGTTAGAGACTTAGTTTCATGGTGGTCCTATGCTTCGATTGAAGGTAAGGGTTTTTCGCTTAATGGATGGATATCCTATTTCGAGTTAGGTTCTAATTCATTGTTAAACGAGTAATTGAGTGTTATTTTAGTTGAATATAGGTTTTAGAGTGCTCGGGAGTGTTTTTGCAATGAAACAATACCAGGTGTATACTCAAAAATGCAGAAAATAGGGTTTTGGCAAAAGCTAAAAACCCCACTATCGACGCTACACGGATGTGTGGTCGCTCGTGTGGTAGGCCGTGTGCTATGGCACGAGTGTGTATTTGACGAGGCCAAGCCGTGCGCGCAAGACACAGCCGTGTGATGGCTAGGTAGGCCGTGTGTGACACATGGGCTCTACTAAATTAGGCTGCATGGGCCACACGGATGTGTGAGTCCACACGAGTAGTCCACACAAGTGTGTGGGATTTTGGGCTAGGCCGTGTGATCCACACGGCCAAGGCCAAAATGGGTCGTGTGGGCCACATGGGCATGTGGGCCCACACAGGCAAGCCACATGAGTGTGTGGGTCCATTTAACTGAAATGTTTCCTAGGGTTGCACAGGTTGCCCAAGTCGACTGTGAACTTACTGTATGGTCAGTAAGCGTTACCTAGACCCTGAAATATGTGATCTGAATGTATGTAATACATGTATTGAGCATGATAATTTATGCATGTTTATTGATAATATATATATATATATATATATATGTCTGATAATTGCATAAAATCATGATATTGATATATTGTATGTTTGCATTGCATTGGGGTGGGATGATGATTATTTGGCGGAAGTGTCACATCTTAATTTTGGGCCTAGTCGGAATAGTAATTTGAAGACCACAAATCTGAAGTAGAAATATTTCTTTATGATTGTTTTGAGGTCTATGACATGTTTGCATGATTGTGTGAAAGTTTCATGAAGAAATTTTGTGAATACGTGTCTAATTTAACTTTTAGGACTAAATTGCAAAAGTTACAAAATATGAAATTCTTTTATCAAATTGCATTGGAATCTTAATTAGAGGTCCTTAAATATCAGTTTGCCTAATTTCTATATTTTTGGACAAAAATGGACATGTATGGATAAATTTTGAAAGTTTAGTAAAAAGGGCATTTTGGTTATTTAGTTAATAAAAGATTAAAAAGGGAAAAATTAAGCAAAATTTGCTCATCTTTCTCATGTGGGAGCTGAAAATGACAAGGACACCATAGCTATGGTTTCTTCAACTTTCAAGCTTGATAGTAAGTGCATCTTAGCCCCATTTTTAATGCTCTTTACATTTTTGAAGTCCTCGTAACCTATTTCTACCATTTATTTGAGCTAGGGTTCATGTTCAAAAATTTACCCATGTGTGACATGCATGTATTTTGATGTTTCATGGTAGATTATGAAATTTTGATGTGTGATAAACATCTTTTATTAGGTGATTTTTAATGAAAACACCTAAAAAGGGCCTATTTGTAAAAGTTGTAAAATAGGTGGTAAAAATCTAATTTGAAAGAAAATGTGGGCTATTAGAAGCATGGGATATGTTTTTCTAGGCTTGGATAACAAAGAAAATGAGTATATTTCATTCTACGAGCTTAGGGAATATTTTGTAAATATGTGAAAGTTAAGGGGCAAAATTGTGATTTTGCCAAAGTATGTATAATTTGTGGATGATTTTGAAAAATGTGATAATGAAATGAGTGAAATTTGCTATTATAGATCAAGAAAAACGGAGTCTGGACCTAAATCGAGGAAAGAACAAGGTTGTGGACTAAATCGAATAGTTAGCCATATTTTGGTACCGAGGTAAGTTTGTGTGTAAATAATGCAATATTATGATATTATGTATTTAATGTTTTAATAACACATGAATAGCATAATTGTTTTTGTAAATTTGATTAATGATGACTCAATGATGATTCGACGAAGATTTGATACCTCAAAAATCCCGGTTGAACCTCAGGAATAGATAGTATACAAATGTCATGACATTAGGGTTATTGATATCCCATATAAGACCATATCTGGGTTATGGCTTTGGCATGTGATTTTTTGTAAGACCATGTTTGGGACATGGCTTCGAAACGATACTTCGTATAAGACCATATCTGGGCTATCGGCATCGATATGTGATCCCATGTAAGACCATATCTGAGATATGGCATTGGCATCTTACTATGTGTATGAGATTTCTCAAGTATCCTTTAGTATTCCAAGTGGTTCAATGGGTAAATCAAAGATAATGTCAAGGAAATGACAATGTATGATCATGTTGAAAGGGTACAGGTATGTACACAAAGCTCATAAATATTGAGATTATGAATCGATGAGACCTCGGTAAGAAGTAAAGGAATGAATGAAATATGATCATGAGTTTTATCGTACATTCGGTAAATGGCATGATTTTAAATGTATCTATGATACTTGATGATATTGTGATAAGTTATACTATGATATGTGTATAATAATGCATGGTTAATGTTGTTATTTATTTACATGCAAACTTACTAAGCATTATGCTTACTCCTCTCTCTTTTCCATTTTCTTATAGTATCACCAAGCTAGCTCGGGGATCGAAGGATGTCGGAGACTTGATCACATTATCAATTGGAACATTTGGGTATAGCTAGTCTTAATATTTTGAGTATGGCATGTATAAGGACTTGGTTATTTTGTTATGTGACATATTTGATTGGGCCAAACATGTTGGCTTATTTTGATGAATGTTCATTTTGTATAAGGCCATGGAAAATTGCCTAATATTGCTTATAAGTTTAATCATATGATGATGAATTTCATAGATGTAGTAAGTTGCATGATTGGGTTGATGAGCATGTGTTGGTTTGAGTGTGATAGAATTGGCTTGAGAATGATGTGTTGATGTCTTGGTTGTGGATACTATGGTTGTTTAAGAATGCTATGATTTGTGCCTATGAATTGGTGTTGTAGTGTATGAGTTTCAGGGTTGCAGATGGCTTGGTAAATAGCCTTATTTTTGTCCATACGGGTAGACACACGCGCATGTGTCTAGGCCCTATGTAACACATGGTCAGCCCTACGAGCGTGTGAATAGGCCGTGTATGCCCTACAACTTAATTTCGAGAGACAAAATGCCCAGTATGGAGCACAGGGCAGAGACATGGGCGTGTGTCTTAGCTGTGTGGAACGTACGGCCTGGAACATGGGCAGTGCCCAGGGCATGTAAAGTCTACACCTTAAATGCAAAAATTAAATTCGCCACACGGCCTAGCACACGGGCGTGTGACTTGGTCGTGTGACCCTATTTTGTTGATAATGTCATCAAAAGAGAGTTACACGGGTTGTGGACATGGGCGTATCCTTAGCTATACGGGTGTATGTGACCACACGGCCTACCCACCTAGGCGTGTGACTCTCTAAAACACGAAATTTTTTATGTGTTACAAGGTTTTTAGTTTAGTCCCAAACCACCTCCGATGTATGTTTTGGGTCTTGTAGGCCCGTATAAGGGACGATTGCATGTGTATGAATGATTTTCAATTGAATGAAATTTTATGGCCTGGTTTTGTACGATTGGTTATGTTTAAGTCTAGTAATGCCTCGTACCCTGTCCTAGTGTCAGAATCAGGTAAGGGGTGTTACAGGAAGTGTACTGAAAGGCTCTTAAGCCTATTATCTGGCATCTCAGCTGCATTATACTGCTATGTGTCACATTTAGTACAACTTGGAGTGCAGGGTTGGGTGAGTGTTTTAAACTCTATATGGAGCGTAGGGATGGACAGAGATGGTGTGTAGAGGATGGGGGTAGGATTCTGTTTTCTGTTTATTGTATGCATAACTGTTACTGTGATGGGTTAAGGCCCCAATGCATATTTGATACTGATACTGAAACTGAAATGGGGTAAGTTCCAAACTACGACTGAAACTATAATGGGCTTAGGCCCCTGACTACATTTGACTGTTTACTATGTTTGACTGTATGCTTGCTTTCTGTGGGGATTACACACTAAGTTTACGTAAACTCACCCTTCTGTTTAATCTGTATAGGTAATCCTCAGACTTAGATAGATCGGTGTGGTAGAGGACTCAGGGGTGGCCACAAATTTGTTAAATTGACTTAAATTCAATTTTGATTTTATGTTATTTTTGTTTTATTATTTTTGGGGGTATTTTATGTAATTTCAGACTTTTTGGGCTGTTTTCTTTATTTTTGGGTTTTAATTGCTTAAGTAGTTTCTTAATTGCAAACTGCAACGAAAAGTCAGTTTTATTGAAAATGAACTATTTTTTTTAAATAAAAATGTTTTCTAAAACTTTCGCTAAAAAGATACGTTTTAAGACAAATTAATTAGTAAGCGTTTTTCGAAAGAACAAATGTTAATAAACAGAAATTGTTTTAAACTTGTCAACTTTGATTTCAAATCCTATTCCATGTGATATCGTCAAATTTGACCATAACATCTAGGCCGGGTTTGGGGTGCTACATTTAATGGTAACTAAGTCAGGTTGCAAAACTCAGTTGTGGATTTTGGGTTTTAAAATTTGGTTTTTAAAGAACTATTTTTTAAATGATTTAAAATGATTGACTGAGTATGTGGTACACCAAGTCTCTGGGACCGATATAGTAAGTATTCTGAAACTTTGTTAAGTTAATCTGAAAATACTATAGAGAGTATATTTTGAAACTACTATAGGTAGTATACTGTAAAAACACTTTAGTTAGTGTACACTAAAACCCCAAGAAAACTGAAACCATAATAAAACTGATAGAGATTGCGACATATGAAAACAAATGCTGAATTATTGAAACTGTTTAAATAAAACATTTGCTAATAAATATTGAACTGTAACTAATTCATAAAATTCTTAATACAGAAAAATCTGAATAAGCATGAGCTCATAAGGTATCTGCAAACGGGGTACTAGAGGCCGAGGTAGAGGCCATAGAGGGGCTCAAGCTGAGTCCTCTTCTCTGGGTAGTATGCCAAATTTGGACACGAGTGAGACACTAGTGTCACCTGCTACTGAGATTGGGTCTCAAGATCGTATGGCTGGGGACGACAAATTGTCCCAGGCTATGCTAAGGATACTGGAGAGGGTCATTGAGCCCAATACTGGATCTGGGGGACGAGGGTCGGTTACGGAACGACTCCAGTCCAATGGAGCTGAGCTTTTGAGGGGTGTCACTAGAGTCGCCCTTAATGTGGCTGAATACTGGATAGAGGCCACTGAGTGGATTATGGATGATCTGGATTGCACCCATGAGCAAAAATTGAAGGGGTCACTCTCGTTGCTTCGTGATGAGGCTTATCAGTGGTGGCTGACCGTTAAGGAGGGCACTCAGCCCGAACGTTTGACTTGGGAATTCTTTAAGACGGTGTTTTAGGGCAAGTATGTGGGAGCCAGTTACGTGGATATTCGTAGGAGGGAGTTTCTGAACCTTACTCAGGGAGACCGATCTGTGGTCGTGTGTGAGGCTGAATTTTTAAGACAGAGCCGTTATGTGCGAGGTATGGTGGCTTCTAAGTATGAGAGGTGTGTTTGCTTTGAGGATGGCCTTAGAGATAAATTGAGGGTGCTGATAGCTCCAAGAGGGAGTGAGAGTTCTCGGTTTTGGTAGAGAAGTTGAAGATCGCTGAAGAGGTTAAGTGTGCTGAGCGCCAAAACAGAGACCGCGAGAGGGGTAAGAACAAGAGGGATTCAGAGCCCTTGAGTTCTGTACAGAGGCCTAAGAAAAAGGCCAGATCTGATGGGTTAGTTAGAGCTGGCCCCCCTATTATCTCTATTAGACTGCAACCATGTGTAGATTGTGGTAGATGCCATTAGGGTGAATGTTGGAGGAGGAGTAGGGCTTGCCTGAGGTGTGGATCATTGGAGTATTGCATTAGGGAGTGCCTGCTGAGAGCTGATTAGATGCAAACTCCGGGTACTGGTACTGCACAGCCACAAAGGGTAGTTCAGTAGCCACCGAAAGGCCGTGGTCAGGCTAGGGATGGTAACGGTGTGGGACATGGACAGAGAGCATTGGGCAGAGGTGCTAGACAGACAGAGGCGAGGTAGCTTGCTCTTGTTTATGCTACTAGTCACTGAAAGGAAAAAGATGCTGTAACACCCTATAACCCTCATTCATCGCTGGAATAGAGTCACAAGGTATTACTTATCAGAAGATAGATCAGACTAGTCGCTCATAATCAATCATGCATAAAAATATAGTTTCTTTAATCTTTCAGCCATGAACAAATTTTAAACCAAAGTCACTTTATAGATTAGAACATCTCATGGTCTTAGCCGAATGCATGTATGCATATTCTAAATGGGCATTGTATCTATTCAAAATCCAAATTTTCACACATGATAGTTCACATAGTATGAACACAGAAAATAATATTTTAAAATTTTTCTGACTCAGTTTCGTGGTTCTAAAACCACTTTTTCGATTAGGGCCAAAATAGGGCTATTAGAGATGCTCCAAACGGAATCACGGGTATGTTCCTTATCTATGATGTACCTTATCTTACATTGATAGACATTGGTTCCACACATTCCTATGTGGCTAGCACTGTGTCTGAAAATTTGGGGATTTTGGTTGAGGGCACTACGAGTGAGGTTACTATATTGAGTCCGCTGGGGCAGTCTATAATGGTTAATAAGTTATACAGAGATCTACCATTAGAGGTTTAATGGGCGATCTTTTGGCTAACTTGATGGAGCTTCTGTTTGGGGAGTTCGACTTAATTTTAAAAATGGACTGGTGGGTCAAACACCGACTAAGTTTGGACTGTGCGACGAAGAGGGTCATGTTGAGAACTGAGGAGGATATTGAGGTAGTGTAATATCTCGAATTAGGGCCTAATCAGAACAATGGTTTTGTGACCACAAATTCGAGATAGAAATAATTATTTTATTATTATTTTGATGTTTATGAAGTGATTGCATGATGGTGTGAAAATTTCGTGAAGAAATTCTATGCATAAAGTGTTTAAGTTGAAATTAGGGACTAAATCGAATAAGTTGCAAAACTTGCATTCTAGAAGCTTTTAGTATGAAATTGCTTTGGAATATTAATTAGGAGGTCTTAAATAGAAATTTGACCAATATCTAAAATTTTGGACAAAAATGGGCTTGTACATGAAAAATTTCAAAGAAAGGCATTAAGGGTATTTTGGTCATTTGGTAATTAAAAGATTAAAAAAGGGAAAAAGATGGCAAAATATGTCCATCTTCTTCATTACCATGAAATTTTAAGGGTTCTCCATAGCTAGGGTTTGTTTCAAGCTTCCAAGCTCAATAGTAAGTGATTCCAAGCCCCGTTTTTAATGTTCTTTACGTTTTCAGAGTCCCGGTAACTTGATTTAGCTTATGCTAGCAATAATTCAACCTAGGGTTCATATTTGGAAAAATACCCATAGGTTAAATTTGTTTATTTTGGTGTTTTATAATATAATATGAGGTTTTAAATTATGTTAGACAACTTGTGCTACTCGGTTTTAAGTAAAAACAAGTAAAACGGCTTAATCGGTAAAAATACCTATTGTTCATAAGTGCATGTTGTAGTTGGAATTTGAGCTTGCTAATGGTAAATAAATGATCAGCATGTCCTAAAACATAAAAATTTGGGATAAAGTTTAATTTCCGAGCTTTGGGGCAAAAGCGTAAATATGCAAAAGTTTAGGGGCAAATTCGTAATTTTGACAAAGTTAGAGTTAAGGACTTTTTTGATAAATGTGAGTATTGAATAAGCTAAATGTGTTATTTTAGATCAAGAAAGACGTGGAATCGACCTTGATCGAGGAAAAGAAAAGATTGTGGACTAAATTGCAAAATTTCTATATTTTGTACCGAGGTAAGTTCATGTGTAAATAATGTAACATAATTGCTATTTTAAGTGATTTAATGCTATTTATATGATATGATACTTGTTATTATGAATATTATGCTTTGTGAAATATTATGTATTGATATGAAAAGTATGTGATTAAATTGATAAGCATGAGATGCAAGCAACGTATTGGTTCCGATATTCCGAGGAGAACGACTGGGAAATGTGTGATTGAGGAAAATCCCGTTTGAACCTTGGGAATAGATTAGGATACAAGTGACATGTCACTAGGATGGTTGGGCATCTAAACTCGTTGAGTTGAGTCCGAGTTCACTTATGGATGCAAATGTCCGAACTCGTTGAGTTGAGTCCAAGTTCGTGAGATGTAACTAGGCATCCAAGCTCGTTGAGTTGAGTCCGAGTTCACTTATGGATGCAAATGTCCGAACTCGTTGAGTTGGGTCCGAGTTCGTGAGATGTAACTAGGCATCCGAGCTCGTTGAGTTGAGTCCGAGTTCACTTATGGATGCGAATGCCCGAGCTCATTGAGTTGAGTCCGAGTTCGCTTATGGGTGGGTTACATGGTTACTTGATTATATATGTGGCACTTATGTGCAAATTATCCATGTATCCGAGTTATATTTCGAGGTGTTCAACGGGTAAAATTCTAGCGAAATGGAAGAACACTCAAGAGGCAAGTATCATTTTAATAAGTGTTGTGAAATGGACACTTTGGACAGGTATGTACTTAACCCTCGGGTTGAAACTTGATACAACAACAATAATGTGGTAAGATGATGAATGATGATTAGAAATGTGATATATGTTTTGGTGATACCATGCTAGTGTTATTTGGAAGAATTGCTTTGTTGAGTTACTTGTTATTTGCATGTGAACTTACTAAGCATTTATGCTTCCTCCCTCCTTTCCATTCATTGTAGTTTTGGACAAGCCGGCTTGGGAATCTGGATAGGTCGAAGGCTCGTTCATACTATCCGAAGAACTAGTTTGGTAAAATGGCTTGTATAACTCAAATATGGCATGTATAGCAATATACTTGTTTTGTGTAATTAATCTTGCGATAAGGTTGTGGTTTGGTTGAGAAAATGCCTGAAAATGATTAGCCCTTGGAATGGTTAATTTAGATCATGTATAAGACCATGTATGTTCAAAGTGTTAATAGTTCATGAATTTCCATAGAAAAGTGAAAATTTGTCATAAAACAGAATGTTGTAACAGCAGTGATGTGAGTTTGAAAAATCACTAAAAATAGTAGGAACCGAATTTGGTGATGAATTAAATATGAAATTGGATCTTAATGTGTTTACTTTCATATGGAAGAAGCGAAAAGGTAAAGGAGTTATATGTTATGAGATATTTGAGTTTTAGTGAAACAGGGCCAGAGCTATTTCTGGATCCCCTGTTCCAACTTTGGAAATTCACTACAGATTGTAAAAAAATAATTAGAAGTCATGCTATATATGTAAAGATTCCTTATTGAGTCTAGTTTTAATATAAATAAATGGCATAGCCTTTTGAATTCTGTATAGAGAGAAAAGTGGTTCGTAGTGAACATAGGTCAGAGCAGTCGAACACTGAAATAGGGGAAACTTTAACTAATAAACTGTATTAATTGGCCCAACCAAAAATTCTAGAAAAAAATTAGTAGATAGATATATGAGTCTAGTTTTAGGGAAAATTTACATATCTTAATTTCAAGTTTTTTAACTCAAGATATGATTTTTTGAGCGACCATGACGCAGAAAGACAGCTTATGCTGAAAGTTAAAATAAATGGTTTAAAGTTGTTTAAATGGTAAATTAAGTTTAGTAACACCTCAAGCTCGTCTCCGGTGACGGTCTCGGGTAAGAGGGTGTTACAGGTAGAGATGATTGGAGAACATCATAATTATTTGTCTAATGTGATCTCTACACTGGCGGCGGAGAAATTGGTTCGTAAAGGATATGAGGCATTATTGGCCTATGTTAGTGTTTCCGCTTCTAAGGACTCTACAGTAAAGGACATTAGAAATGTAAGGGATTTTTCGAACATATTTCTTGAAGAGCAACTGGGTTTACATCCAAATCGAGAAGTGGAGTTTGGGATTAAGCTTCTTCCTGGTACAACTTTGATGTCTATCGCTCCTTATCAGATGGCACTGAAGGAGTTTACGGAGCTAAAGGCTCAAACTCAAGAGTTGTTGGATTGTGGTTTCATCCGCCCTAGTGTGTCTCTATGGAGAGCACCTGTGCTATTTGTAAAGAAGAAGGATAGATCCATGAGGATGTGTATTGACTACCGGCAGCTAAAAAAGTTGACTATTAAGAACAAGTATCCACTTTCGAGGATTGATGATATGTTTGACCAGTTCCGAGGGGCTTCTATGTTCTCCAATATTGATTTGTGTTCTGGGTATCATCAGTTAAGGGTTAAGGAGGCTTATTTGCATAAGATGACATTTAGGACTCATTATGGACAGTACGAGTTCTTAGTGATGCTTTTTGGACTGACTAATGCACCAGCGGCTTTCATGGATCTGATTAACCGAGTATTTTAGCCCTATTTGGATCAGTTTGTGGTGGTGTTCATCGATGACATATTGGTTTATTCAAGGAGTGAGGATGAGCATGACGAGCACCTTAAAGTTGTTCTTCAGACTTTGAGGGAAAAGCAACTTTATGCTAAGTTTAGCAAGTGTGAGGTAACATTTCTGGGTCATGTTGTTTCTACTGAGGGGATTCGAGTCAATCATCAAAAGATTGAGGCTGTATTGGATTGGAAGCAGCCTAAGAATGTGTCTGAGGTTAGCAGTTTTCTAGGGTTGGTGGGTTATTATCAGTGATTTGTGGAAGGTTTCTCATTGATTGCAACACCCTTAACTAAGTTACTACGTAAGGGTGTACTGTTTGGCTTGACTGATGCGCAGTAAGAAAGATGCGAGAAGCTTAAGACTATTCTGACTCAGGCTCCTGTTCTGATATAGCCTGAACCTGGAAAGGAGTTCACGGTTTATAGTGATGCATCACATGTCGGTTTAGGATGTGTGTTGATGCATGATGGTAAAGTGGTGGCATATGCATCTCGTCAGCTGAAGACACACAAGCAAACTATCCGACGCATGATTTGGAATTGGCTGTCGTAGTCTTTGCTCTGAAAATCTGGAGGCACTATTTGTATGGTGAGAAGTGTATCATCTACACTAAGCACAGAAGCCTCAAGTATCTCCTTACTCAGAAGGAGTTAAATCTTAAGCAACGTTGATGAATTGAGCTGCTTAAGGACAATGACTGACCATTGAGTGCCATCCGGGTAAGGCCAATGTGGTGGCCGATGCATTGAGCTGTAAGGCTATGACTGATCTGAGAGCGATGTTCGCTCGACTTAGCCTATTTGACGATAGGAGTTTGTTGGCTGAGCTACAAGTCAAATTGACTTGGATTGAGTAGATTAGGGATAAATAGTTGAGGGATTAAACATTGGGTCTTCAGTTTCTTCATGTTGAGAGTGGCAGCACTACGGACTTTGGGCTAAATTCTAAGGGTGTGTTGTGTTTCTGAGGTCGGATATGTGTTCCGAATGACATGGATTTGAGGCAGGCTATACTAAGGGAGGCACATAGTAACCCTTATGCTATGCATCTTGCCGAGAATGAAATGTACCGAGTTCTTTGCGAGTTATACTAGTGGCTGAGATTGAAAAGAGAGGTTACTAATTTTGTGGCTAGATGTCTAACATGCTAGCAAGTTAAGGCTGATTATTCTCTTTAGAAGTTGGCAAAGCTCTACATTTCTGAGATAGTAAGACTACATGGGGTACGAGTCTCAATCATTTTTATTAGGGATCCTTGCTTCACGTCTCGATTCTGGAAAAAAGTTACATGAGGCTCTAGGTTTGAGATTGGACTTCAATACTGCATTCCATCCTCAGCCGGATGGTCAATCTGAGAGGGTGATTTAGATACCAGAGGATATGTTGAGGAGTTGTATCATGGATTTCTGTGGTAGTTGGGATGAGTATCTGCCACTAGTGGAGTTTGCCAATAATAATAATTTCCAGTCTAGCATTAGGTGGCACCTTATGAGGCTCTGTATGGTCTTAAGTGTCGCACTCCCTTATGCTGGATTGAATTGGGTGAACGACGTGTTTTGGGTCCTAAGTTGGTTTTAGAGACTGAGGATAATGTTAGACTGATTCGGGATCGTCTGAAAGCGGCATCTGATAGATAGAAATCTTATGCAGATCTGAAGAGACACGAGATCTAGTATTCCATGGAGGATTTCGTATTTCTCAAAGTTTCGCCATGGAAAGAAGTTCTGCGGTTCGGTTGTAAGGGCAAGTTGAGCCCTAGGTTTATTGGACTGTATCAGATTCTGAAGTGAGAGGGACTAGTTGCTTATCAGTTGGAGCTACCTCCAGAGTTGGATCGTATTCATGATGTGTTCTACGTCTTGATGTTGAGGTGCTATTGCTCTGATCCTACTCATATTGTCCCTGTTGAGGAATTGAGGTTAGGCCAAACTTGACCTTTGAGGAGGAACCGATTCAGATTCTGGATCGTGACTTTAAGGTTCTGAGAAAGAAGTCCATTCGACTAGTAAAGGTTTTGTAGCAAAATCATATCACTGAGGAGGCCACATGGGAACCTGAGGATTCGATGTGTCAGCAGCATCCTTATCTGTTCTAATCAGGTAAATTTTGAGGCCAAAATTTTGTTTTAGGGTGGTGGAGTTGTAATGCCCCAAATTTTGTATTTCTGCATCTATTAAAAAGTGACATAAATATTTGTCTGCTTCAGTGGTTAAGTGTTCTGGGTGTGTATGAGAGGTCCCAAGTTCAAGCCATGCCTTTGGAAATTTTTTTGAATTTTTTTGAATAAAGCCTTCAGGATTAAGTTTAATTATTTGTAAATATGCATCAAAATGAGCCTGCTGGTCTGGTGGTTAAGGGGAGTGTTAAGTTGCTGAAGTTCTTGTGTTCAAATCCTTACGAAGGCGTGGTTGTTATTATTTTGCTCAGACGGTTAAAAGAGTTTTGACGGGGATAGAGTTTTGAGTAGTGGGGAGTTGGGTGGAGTGGATTTAGGAGTAATTAGAGGGACTTGGGGATAATTGGGTTTAATTTTTATTTTATTTTTCAAATTCCCAAAATTCCTTCAACATTCTGACGTTTTGCCCTCTCCCTCCATTGTTCCTCTTTTCTCATTTCCATTCTTTTTCTCTCCCAACTGCCGAAATTCTACTTATTCCTTACCCTCTCTTTTTGTTTTTCTCTTTCAAATCGTTCCTTGTGTGCAACTCTTGTTTTCGCCTAAATGGTAAGTTTTTGGTAAAGTGAATTTGTTCTGTTTATTAGCTTGTCATTAATGGGTGCCGTTATTGTCATTTAGAGGAAGAATTGAGGACTCATGGTTACGAGTTGGAGACTTAGTTTCATGGTGGTTCTACACTTTGATTGCAGGTAAAGGTTTTTTGTTTAATGGATGGATATCCTGTTTCGAGTTAGGTTCTAATTCATTTTTAAATGAGTAATTGAGTGTTATTTTGGTCGAATATAGGTTCTGGAGTGCTCCGGAGTGTTTTTACAGTGAAACGATACCAGGTGTGTACTTGAAACATAGAAAACGATGTTTGGGCAAAAGTCAAAAACCTCACTATTGACGCCACATGGGTGTGTGGTAGCTCGTGTGGTAGGCTGTGTGCTATGGTATAGGCGTGTGTTTGACGTGGCCAGGCCGTGCGTGCAAGACACGGCCGTGTGATGGCTAGGTAGGCTGTGTGCGACACATGGGCTAGACTGAATTGAGCCGTGTGGGCCACATGGGTGTGTGGGTCCACATGGGTAGTCCACACGGGCGTGTGGGATTTTGGGCCAGGCCATGTGATCCATACAACCAAGTCCAAAATGGGTCGTATGGGCCACATGGGCGTGTGGGCCCATACATGCAAGCCGCATGGACGTGTTGGCCCATTTAACTAAAATGTTTCCTAGGGTTGCACAAGTCGCCCAAGTCGACTGTGAACCTACTATAGGGTTGATAAGCGTTACCTAGGCCCCAAAATGTGTGATCGATTGTATGTAATGCATGTATTGAGCATGATAATTTATGCATGTTACTGATAAAATATATATATGTCTAATAATTTCATAAAAGCATGATTTTGATATACTCTATGTTTACATTGCATTGGGGTGGGATGATGATTATTTGGCAGAAGTGTACTGAATGGCTCTTGAGCCTATTATCTGGCAGCTTAGCTCCATTATACTGCTTTGTGCCGCATTCAGTACAACTTGGAGTGTAGGGCTAGGTGGGTGTTTTAAACTCCACATAGAGTGTAGGGATGGACGGAGATGGTGTGTAGAGGCTGGTGGTAGGATTCTATTTTTTAATTACTGTATGCATAACTGTTACAGTGATGGGTTAAGGCCATAATGAATATTTGATACTGAAATTGAAATGGGCTAAGGCCCAAATTGCTACTAAAATTGTAATGGGCTTGGGCCCCTAACTGCCTTTCACTGTTTACTATGTTTGACTGTATGCTTGCTTTCTGTAGGGATTACACACAAAGTTTACGTAAACTCACCCCTTCTATTTAATCTGTGCAGGCAATCCTCAGACTTAGACAGATCTGTATGGTAGAGGACTTAGGGGTGGCACGCGTTTGTTAAACTAGCTTAAATTCAACTTTGATTTTATGTTATTTTTGCCTTATTATTTTTGGGGGTATTTTATGTAATTTCAAACTTTTTAGTCTATTTTCCTTATTTTTGGGTTTTAATTGCTTAAGTAGTTTCTTAATCGCAAACTGCAATGAAGAGTCAGTTTTATTAAAAACGGACAGTTTTCCATAAATAAAAATGTTTTCTAAAGCTTTCGCTAAAACGATACGTTTTAAGACAAATTAATTAGTAAGCGTTTTCAAAGATAACTAATGTTAATAAACTGAAATGGTTTTAAACTTGTGAACTTCGATTTCAAATCCCATTCCATGTGACATCGCCAAATTTGGCCATAACATCTAGGCCGCGTTTGGGGTCTTACATGTTGATAATGAATTGAGTTTAATTAAAGTAATTGTCCAAGTTTATTTATGTTATAATTGTTGCAAATTGTGTTTAATTTTGCTAAAATCTATTTCATTCATATAGTTTGCATATTCAGGATAATTTGTTGTAGGGATTATTGCATTTAGTTTAATATGCATAATTTTAATCATCACTTCTCAATCATATTGTGTTTTTAAATTTATCAAGTTTTTAATATAATTTTACAAATAAGTGATTTAACACATATACAATCCTTGTGGAGACGATAACTCGATACTTACTTATTACTTGATAACAACTGTGTACACTTGCACATACCTACGCGTTACAAGCATCATAGTTGCACTTAAAAAGTAACTTACACTTAATGAAATCCTAACGTTGGAAACTTAAAACTAATTTCTTAAGCCTTATTCTTATAGACAATATCTTAAACTTTATGGAATTCACTTAAGGGCGTAGTCATAAACTTCAGTTTCTTAAATGGATGATTCACTCTTACCTATTTAGAATTTATTGCAGATTATTACTTCTAAAATAACACTCAAGCACTAGAATTTTGTTGGGCGGGACGTTACAACTCTCTCCTACTTATGAAATTTTGTCCTTAAAATCTTTCACCGTTCGAAGAGTTCTATTTCCTAAGTAAGATGGTTGTTCACAGTAACCACTTGTCAGAGGCAACACAACTTCCTTATCATGTTCTTAATGTTTCCTGCATACTGGCATATCCTTCAAAAATCCCCTTAGAAATTGTCATTTATTTGGTTTTGAAGATAAAAATAAATCTTCTGGCTGTCAAACACTTGAGTGCGAATCTTACGTGATTTCCATATACAACTTTCAAACTTATGTTGGAGAATTGAAATAGTCACCTGAACTTAACTTATCATGCACAACTTTTCCTTATTTATTGCAGTCGTTTCAATATTTATATCTTGTGACAATTATCAAGATCTTTTTTAGAGAACTCGAATGGTTTCCACCAGACAAGCTTCTTGGGTAAGGCTGGTCATTTCTATAAAAGGAGCATGCTAAGTTCTTCTAATTTTATCCTATCTTACTTAGCCAAAATTCTAACTTTCTTCTGTCAAGTCCTTGTGCCTTTTTCCATTCTTTATTTTAGACTCCTCCGTTATACTAAAATTGCAGAAGGGTTTGAACTTTCCTTTAATAAGAGAATACCCTTGTGTCAAAGGAAGCATTACTTCTAATTTTCGAGTCCTACATGAGTCCTTTAGATCTTGAGGATACTTTCCTCAAGAATAAGATCTCGTTGTTCAGGTGTAATACCACCCCTAACAAAATGAATCAAAATTTGAAGGTTCGGGCGTACCAGACTCAAACGATGCGTATGAGGCCAAATAGCCCTCCAGGCACCACCGATGTGATAACACTCAAGGCCTTGTCCCCTTTTTTTATTTCAAATTTCTTGGCCAAAAGGTGGGATTAGTACATGATGTGGATCACTTGAAATATTTACTATTCATTCTTACGTAGAATTTCCATTAGCGCCTCCTGACCAGAAGAGACTCATTAGAAGATCATATGAGGTCCTAGTGGATAATAATGTCACTTGGTACAAAACTGGCACCATACATGCTAGGCATGTTCTTGTCGTTGTTCCATGGGGAGAAGCCATGAAGACAATCACCATCAAACCCCCTTTTTAACACTAAGCATTAGCATTTTGGGGTCTTTTGGTGGTCTTCAAGCACAAAAGTTCACCTTTCTTCCAACACATTTACCATGTAGCTTTGTGACCTAACCTTCAAACAACCTTACTGGTTGTTTAAATTCATTTTCACCAACTCTGCAAAGAAGTAGAGTTAGGGACATAAACTTGAGAGACTATGCCAGGCACGGGTATTATGCATACAGAGTTTCTTCATCTTCTTTTCAGTTCAAGAACTGACTAAACCGTGGTCTAATACCAAACATGTAACACCCTCAACCTAACCCAATTCATTCAATTCAGATATCAGATGTTATGCCCTATTACAAGTGTAACTTAAACCTTTTCTTTTCTTTTTGGCTATGTAAAAGTTTTATCTAGGAATATGAAAGAATTTCTTACAAATGTATAATGTATGGTTACTATAGCAATTCAATACAACAAAGTTTCAGACCTCTCTAATTTATCTCTTAGTCTATTATAAACTCATTAGATCACTACATAATTATATTTTGCTCTAACTTGAACATGCCACTTAACTTCTTCTGTATGCATAACAGCCTATCTTGTTGCTCCTTTGGCATAGCCTTGGCATCATCCCTTAACGCATACTCTTTATAACTTGAAACAGGAAATAATATTTGTAAGTTTATACGAATTTAGTGAGATATCCTTTGAATACTATTTCATTTACTTCATATCGCATTTATTACTTCGCACATCCTTGATGTATTTCTTAACATTTCTTTTCACCTTTGCCAAGTACATCACTAAAACTACCTTATTCATACTGACATCACCTTTCTTCCCTTGAGGCCATTTCCTTTCTCTTGATTACCTTTAAGGAATTACCTTACTTTCTCACTCATTAAAACATTACCTTGTTATTTTCCAGAGTGTATCTCATTCCTATGTAGCTAAGTCTTTTCAAATGTACCTTATGTGTTTCTTTAAAATCTCATCTCATTACAAACCTTAGCCTCCTTGTTTGTCTTATTAATAAACTTAACATTTCATCTCACATTTACTAGGCTTACAAATTAGTCTTAGGGCGTGGTTGAATACGCCAACCATTTAACACAGAGTTCATTACCCTTATGATACCTTCACAAATCACTGTCTATACATGCAGGCTATTACTTCTTGAACCATTTCACATATGGTTTCTTCTTATAATACCTTTAGTGTTAGTCATACTTATCACCTCTTTAGAACATTGGACTTGCCAATCCTTTAGAGATCTATATGCTCCATTCTTTCCTAATTCCTTACACACCATTCATTTAGAATTTGCCATGAATTTCTTTCTTTTCTTTCTAGAGGTTCACCACAAAGGCCTATCTTTCCAAAAATTTCCACAAAGGCCATTTCTTTACTTAGATAGCCAAAAAGGCACCTTTTATAGAGACTACCACAAAGGCTTTCTTTACTTTCGCCACTAAGGTGTTCCTTTCAGAGGTTTGCCACAAAGGTTATCCTTTAACAGAGTTTTAGGACTAAGGCATTTCGCAATGTTTAATACTCGATAAAAAGGCTTTCTTATCAAAAGTTTTGCCACATAGGCATTCCTTAACATTCAATATTCACCACAAAGGCTTTCCTTTCATAGTTTTTCCACAAAGGAATTTCTTTAATAGGGTCACCACAAAGGCTTACCTTTACAGAGTTTTCCACAAAGGCATTCCTTAACATTCAGTACTCATGATAAAGGTTTTCCTCCCTGGTGTATTAGATAATAGGGATTCTCTTAGATTAACCATTCATGAGGTTTGCCCCTCATTATCCTAGAACACTCTGAGAACTACATTTGGTAATAATCGTCCTTTAAGTTCCCATATGATGCCATAGCCCAGCTATGGTTTTACATTATATGGTATGTTCACAAAGGTGTCATGGCCATGGACTTGTCCTTTAGAGTTTCATGCTTTTAGTTTTGACAGATCCCTTGAGACGGCTCCGTGGAGATGAACACAAATATACCGTACATAGACTCATTCATGGCAGGCATTTTCATTCTTTCTATCACATATACACTAGATTCTTTTGGAGAAAAACATTCATGCCTTAAACTTAGACCATTACGATTTCTTGTAACCTATACAATCTTTTCAGGAGATTCAGTAATCCTACATTTCATATCAAAACTGTTACACTTCACTTCTTTAGATGCATTTCCATAGCTTTGTCACTGATTTACTGAAGTTTCTAGAATGCATAATGCTCATGCAAGAGTTAGCCTAAGGACTTACTTGATAACCTCAAAGGCAGTTTAAACTTCAGATCTAGCCTTTCCTTATGAAACCAATAGTTTGGGTTTTAGATCCACCATTCAACAAGATGTTGCAACCTCATTTGCCTTGAGGAATAGTGGTACTTTGTTAGAACCAATTTGAGGAACATTTATCTTTACTTTAACTGAGATATATCCCTAAGCCTTATTTCTCCAACAATACTTACATATTTGTGTTTCTTTGATAATCATTGTCAGGAAAAGTACCTTGATGGGAGGGAAATCCTCAACAAAAATCGAGGTTTCAAAATCATCTTAGGTTGACATTTTCATCTACCTTTAGCCTTATTTCTTTAAAAGAAAGATAACACTCCCTTAACTTAAACTGAGTGTCTTTCTAACTTAACCCGGGTCTCTAGGGAACTTGGTAAATGTCACATCAAGATAGAGTTGTCCTATCCAAAATCTTCTAGTTCATAGTTGGTTAGTTCCTAATTAACTTACCTCAAAAATTAACTGGTATGGGACCACATTGTTTATGAAGGGTACCATTCCTTTGGTATGGAATGATACCTAATAACCATCCTTTTTGTAACCACCTTTAATTTCACTTATCATCATTATTTGACTGGGAATCCTTGTCTAATTATTTTCATGTTAGAGTTTGCACATTCTATACGCTAAAAAAGGCTTTTGGTCAAACTCTACTTCGATAGTCACCCTTCTTCATGACTACGCGTTATATTTATATATATATGTACATACATTCTTACCATTATTCCTTGATTTATCATAATTACCTTTTCTCGGAGTTAGCCATAAGCTTCATTCTTTCAAAATCTGCTAGACTAAAGCGTCATAGGCGCACTCGAAAAGTAACTTACACTTAATCAAATCTTAACGTTAGACACTTAAAACTAATTCCTTAAGCCTTATTCTTATAGACAATATTTCAAACTTTGTGGAATTCACCTAGTAGTGTAGCCACAAACTTCAATTTCGTAAACGGATGCTTCACTCTTACCTATTCAGAACTTATTCTAGGTTTATTACTTCGAGAGTAACACTCAAGCACTAGGACTTCATTGGGCAGGACGTTACAACTCTCCCCCGCTAAAGAAAATTTCATCCTCGAAATCTTTCACCCTTCTAAAAGTTTTATTGCCTGAGTGGGATGGTTGTTCAAAACAATCACATGTCAGAGACAACACAACTTCCTTATCATGTTCTTAATGTTTCTTTCTTACGAGCATATTCTTAAAAAATCCCCTCAGAAATTGTCACTTATTTGCTTTTGAAGACAAAAATAAATTTTTTGATGGTCAAACACTTAAGTGCAAATCTTGCGCGATTTCCTTAGACAATTGTCAAACTCATTTTGGAAAATTGAAACAATCGCCTGAACTTAACTTATCACACATGTTTTTCCTTATTTATTGTTGTTGTTTCAATATTTATCTATTGTGACAATTATCAAAATCCTAGTTGGCATAGTCCAACGGTTTCCACCAGACAAGCTTCTCGGGTAAGGCTTGTCCTTTTTATAAAAGAGTTATGCTAAACCTTTCTAATGATATACTTTCTTACTTAGTCAAAATTCTCACTTTTTTCTGTTAAATCTTTCTACCTCTTTCCATTTATTGCTTCAGACTCTTTTTCCTTCATACTAAAATTCCTATAGAATAGTTCGTACTTGCCTTTAACAAGAGATTACCCTTTTATCAAAGAAAGCATTACTTCTAACTTTCCAATCCGACATAAGTCCTTTAGAGCTTGAGGATACTTTCCTCAAGAATATGGTCTTGTTGTTTAGGTGTAATACCACCCCTAAGAAAATGACTCAACATTCAAAGGTTCTGGCACACCATACACAGACAATCTTTATGAGGTAAATAGCCATCCGGACACCACCGATGTGATATCACTCAAGGCCTTTTTGCAACACCCCTAACTCGAATCTGTCACCGAAATAGGGTTACAGAGTATTACTGAAGTATACAATTTAGACAGACAGAAAATTGAAACATTTCATAACATATAGCATTCATGTCAGAAACCAATAATAATCATGCATATTGTCCCTAATACGAGCCCTCGAGGCCCCAAATACACTTTAGAAATAAATCGGGACTAAATTAGAAATACAGAGAATTTTTTAGAAACTTATAAAATTTTAAAAATAGTAGGGGTCACAAGGCAAAGAGACACATCCGTGTCTTAGGCCGTCTGGGCATTCAAAATAGTAACGCACGATCGTGTCCTAGCCTGCGTCCATGCCTGTACCCATGTAACTCACTGACTAGGGTCACACGGCCAATCCACACGCCCGTGTGCCAGGTCGTGTGAGCATATTGACCTGCATTCTTTAAAAGATATAGGGGACACAAGGCCATGTCACCTGGCTATATGTCACACACAGTTGAGGCACGCACCCGTGTCTCTATCTGTGTGGACAAAAAGAAGCCGTTTTCCAAGCCATATTACTCACCCAAAACTAACATCAACCTACTCCCAAAAATGCACATTTATGCTAGCTATAATCAAACATCCAAAACAAGCATAAACAAGCTTTAAACATGTACTAAAATCACATACAACCAATATGCCCTTAGGCACCTCAAATGACAACTTCAATACATGTCAACCATGTATCCAAACTTACCTAAATGACCAAATACATATATGCATAATTGTACCAAAACCTATCATGTAGGTCACTTATTAAGCTCAACCATTTAGTGCCCAAAATACCAAATCACAAGGTAAATCATTTTGCACCGTTTCATGTCATTTAACTTACCAAACAATACCAATATTTCTAAATGGTACCAAATATACTATTCTAACCAACATCACTATACTTATAAATTTTCCATAACAAAGCACTAAATCACACCAAGGTATATAACATATCTTATATGCATATTCAAATGAAATTTTACTTTTCATCATTCTACCATATCAAACACACATCAAATATGATAAGGCCACATATATATATATACATCAAAATATACCAAAAACAAGCCAAATAAGTGGCTAATCTCAACAAATCACTTATATGCCAACATTGGCCAAAATAACCTTTACATGCCATTATAACTGAAATTAAACAACTGAATGTACCAAAAGAGTTGATGGATAGTGTGAAACATCTCCGACAAGCTTCCAAACCAAACAAGCTTTTGAATCACTACAAAACACAGAAAATAACATAGAGAAAACATTTAAGTTTTTTAAGTTCGTATAATAGAGAATCTAACTTCCCATTTTAATCACATTTAAGGTAAGTAAACCAAAGCATATCTCAACTCAATTTGGCCAAAAGCCTAACACATAATCACCAACCATGTTAGCCGTGTAATTCATATAAAAACTTAGAATCATGTATGAGTTCAACAACTATTCAAATTCCATATACAAGTAACATCTATACCATGTATCCATGTATCCATATATCATATACAAACCATTTCCATGTAATTCATGTAAATACCTGTACTAGTTCGTATCAAGCTCATATAAACTCATAACAGAACTGTGCCTATTGAACCATTTAGAATATTGTTGGATACGCGAGTAGTACACAAGAGGTGTACTAAACTGTAATTCGTCAATTAATGTACATATGCTTATACAAGCTATAAACGGTAAGCTCCTCTGAGTTGAATAATGGTAAGCTCCTTTGAGCTGAATAACAGTAAGCTCATAAGAGCTGAAATTGGTAACCTTAATGACATGTCATTTGTATCCTATGAATTCCTAAGGTTCAAACACAGCTCGGTAATTGTCGTACGTCATCAGATATGTGATTGGCATTCATATATGATGATAATGCTAATAACATACATCTAATTCAAACAAAGAATATAATTACACAATTTAATTACACGAACTTACCTGGACGAGTGTACGTAGATACGAATGCAACTAATCCAATATTTTTCCTTTGCCCCGATATAACTCCATACGAGGTCTAACTAGATTTGTACAAATGAATTTAACTCAATTCAATGTAACTAGCATTCAATTTAGTCCAACACAATTTTTACAAAATTACAATTTTGCCCCTATACTTTTAATTCTTTACAATTTAGTCCCTAGGCTCGGAAAATGAAATCCATTCAATTTTATCCTTACCCAAGCCTAACCGAATTATAAACATATTTATAGCAACACATATATTTCACAAATTCACAATTTTACCACACAATTTATCACATTTTTTTAATTTAATCCCTAATTGATAATTTTATATCAAAAATTCCTTTACAAAAGTCGTTTATCTAACAACAGCCATTCATTTTCTACCATTAAACTTCAAAACCCTAACATGGTCATCAATGGTAAAACTCAAATACTTTGATAGTTTCACAAATTAGTCCCCAGCCTAGCTAGATTAAGCGACAACGATCCTAGAAACATAGAAATTATCAAAAACAGGACAAAACACATACCTAATTGATGGAAACAAGCTTGTTGAACCCTAAAGAGCAAAAATGGATTCATTTTTCTTGGCTATTCGGTTGAAAAAAGATAAAAATAGAAGATGATATTAATTTGTTTTATTTTTTTTCATTTATTACTTATTTACAAAATTAACCTTAATTAACTTTAAAAATTACACTAATGCATTAATTTTATTTTTTTTCATTTATTACTTATTTACAAAATTAACCTTAATTAACTTTAAAAATTACACTAATGCCAAGCCATGTGTCACATTTAATGGTCTAATTACCATATAAGGACCTCCACTTTTGCACTTTACACGATTTAATCATTTTTTTCAAATTGAGCATGTAAACAATAAAATTTCTTAACAAAATTTTTATACAGTAATACTATTATGCTGTAGACCATAAATAATAATAAAATAAATTTTTAAACTTTAGATTTGTGGTCTCGAAACTACTCTTTTGATTTAACTAAAAAATAGGTTGTTAAACTTGTCCCTTTTGTTCTTTCACATTTCATGGCCAAAAGGTGGAATTAGGACTTGGTGTGGATCACTTGAAATCCTTACTATTCATTCTTACAAGGAACTTCCATTAGTGACTCATGACCAAAAGAGACTTTTCAGAAGATCTGCAATGCCTCAAAAATTTAAGGGTTGTGATTTTGCATGATTTGTCATAAAATGCATGTTTGGAGTGCTGGCTAGGTGATTTGGGTGTGTTTGGGAGTGTTTAAGAGGCCTGGGTTTATGCCTTGGCTTTGGAAAATTTTTTAGTTTTGTTCTTAAATGAATCTAGACACTGGCACATAGAGTTTATAAATAATTGCACATGATTTTTGTCACAAAAAGCCTTGTGGCTTAGTGGCAAGTGACGTGACTTGGCAGCTGAGAGAGCTGGGGTTTGAATCCCATGTCAGGCAAGGAATAATTATTTTTCTACATGGGATGGCAAGTATTGGAACTGGATTCAAACTCTATTGAGTGAGAGTTTGAACTGGTCTTGGAGTAAGTTGTGGAGGATATCAAGGAGGGATATAGGAAGAGATTTGTGGAGAAAATCGTGGAATTCAATTAGAGGGGAAGTTGTAGCTGATTGGGGAGTTTGGATATGCAAATTCGGCTAAGGGGTCTTTTGGTGTGTATTTTCTACAATTTGAGAGTTTGAGGGTGTATTTTTTGTTTGGTATTCTTTTCGTGCATTCTTTTTTGCATTTTACTCTATAGTGCCGAAGTGGTAAGGGATCATTCGTGCTATTTCTTTTTCATATTTTTGGGAATCTATTACCTTGCCAATTGTTCAGCTAGTGTGCCGAAACCCTTACTTGCCAAATACACTAAAGCTTTAAGTTGCTTTTCCCAAGTCTCTTTCTTCCTTTTCTGTTTCAATCTCTGTCGAATCACTCACTTGTGAGTTATCTCTTTTACCTTTCCTTGCTTTGGCTGAATAGAGTTAGAACTCTACTTGATTTTCTTCAAAATTTTCTCCTAGTGGATTGTTCTTCCCCCTTCTTTTATTTTTCTCCTTTTTCTCCTATTTTGCTTTTAACCAAAAGTTTGTCTTTTTTGTTCATAGAACTCAGGTAAGTCGAATTGATCTTGTTCTCGTACTTTTCATTTTCTTTCAGTTTCTCTCTTAATCAATTCTTCCTTTTCTCTGTTTCCTCTTTACTATTTTTTATTTCGGCACGTAGTTTTGACTGGGATATCGACTTGCTTTTCTTCAGTAATTAGTTTGTGGGTTGGTGGTGGCATTAATAATTGGTAAGTTAGTAGTTACTCCTATTCTCTCCATTCTTTCTATACACTCAAGGTTTCTTTCTAATGGGTACTCTTCTTTTGTGTTTCACGTGTGACTAACGTTCTTGCCTCCTTATTTTCGGGTGGTGTGCTTGTGATTCATAGATTTTTTAAAAAGGGTGAATGGGGTTTGTTCAAAGGTATCGTTGGAAGCCACACTTTTCTTTCATCTCGAAATCAAAGTTAAATATTTGGGCTAGTGTTATGAGGTGTTGGCCGAATGCTTATCTTAGGTTTAGATCTGTATTAATCAATGGATATCGATTTAGGTTTTGGGTTATACAATTATTGATTAGGGGATTTTCTTTGATGATACAACTTCTTGACAGAAAAGGGTGTAGTCAAGACATTGGGCTCGTTAGCGGTTCGCTTGATTTTGCTTAAAGGTGTGTATCTGCACGCAGTAAAATATTACTGTTATAAAGACGAAAAAAGTGTGTATTCACACCACTATTTAATAACGAATCGGGAAAAGCTGAAATGCTGAAACTTCGACAATTGTGGCCTCACGAGCGTACGAACATTCGTGTGGTGAACCAAGCCCACAAATCATGAGTGATAGATGGTATAGGCCGCTACAAGCGTTCTCGTGGACTTGGGCCATTATGGGCCTCGATGGTCCGAAATAGGCCATGTGGGCCCAATGGGCTCGTAGGCCCTACACGGATAAAGTCCATGGTAAGTGTCAAATAATGGATTGGATTATGAAGCTCGCATAGCTGTGTTTGAATTTGGGCTAAATGGGCCATACAAGCGTGTAGGCCCACTTGGGCCGAGTAATGGGCTTTGGGCACATTTACACTGTTTTGGCTATATAGGTTACTGGAGTCGTTCGAGGTGAGGTTATACCTTCTGAGAAGTCATTATTTGTACCAATACCCTAAAGTTAGTTAAATGACAAAAATACCCCTAAGGGGTAAAATTACTGTTTTACCCCTAACTGACGAGATGGCCGTTATACCCCTAGTGGTAGGATGATTAATATGTATATGATATTTATATGACTTATGTCGAGGGTGATATACTGCATAAATGTAATATTATGATAGATCATATTGCATGGGGTTGGGATATTATTGTGGAAGAAGTTTTAGTGGCTCTACCACGTTTTACTGTTTTGGTGGCTTTGCCACATATTCTGATACTGGTGGCTATGCCACGCTTACTATTATTAGCAGCTTTCCTGCGTTACTGTTATTAGCTACTTCACTGCGATATTGGTGTGTTGGTTGGGTGGGTCAATTTAATCCCCACATGGTGTGCTGGTTGGTACGGGTGGTGTGTTGGTTGGATTGGAATGGGTTGCATATTGATACTGTACTGATAATGTATTGGACTTAGGCCCACACTGTTACTATATAGGGCTAAAGCCCAGACTGATCTGTTACTAAATAGGGCTCAGGCCTAAACTATTTCTGCATGCACTGTTTACTATTTGACCGATAGGGGGTTACACACTGAGTTTTCGCAAACTCACCCTTTCTTTTAACTGTACAGGTGATCCCCAGCCTTAGAAGATTTGGGCCGCAGAGGGACTTAGAGGTGGCCACAGAATTGCAAATGTTTGACTCTAACTATATTTATTTAAATTTCATTTTGGGGTTTTGATTATGTAATAAGGCAATTAGGTATTAATTTTTAAGTTGGGCATTGATTTCTTATTTGAATCTGTGAGAGTAGTAAAACGAGTTTTCAAAATAATAACTGTTTTTCAAGAAAAAATGCATTGTAACTTCATGATTTTCAATTAGAAAAGCTTCTACGATTTTGATTAGTTGTGAAACTAACGGTAACAAATACACTGGCATTTTGATAAGTTGATTTCAAATTGTAATAATGAAATTTGTCAAATTTTCTCAAGTGATAAAACTAAATGGGTTTTAACTTAAATACAGATTTTTTAACAAGTCTAAATTTTAGAAAACACTTCGATGTGACACGTCAGATTCGGTCGTAACGTCTAGGCCGAGTTTAGGGTGTTACAATTAGTGGTATCAGAGCCAAGTTGCAAAACTCGGCTGTGGAATGAGTTTTGAAAATTTTTCTAAAAACCTAGTTTTAGAAGAGATGATTTCAAAGAAATTGAGTTGTTTTAAAATGTTGTTACTGGAAGTGTGGCACACCGAGTCTCCGGTGCCAAATTTGTAGGTTCTCTAACACTGTTTACTGTTATAGACAGAAACGTTATACTGAGAAACTACTATAGATAGTAGTACTATAGTGAAACTCTGTAGTTAGAGTAAACTAAGACTATAGCAAACCAAAACTGTAGAAGACTAAAAACTATAGTGAGATCTCGATCTGCGAAAACAAAACTTTAACTATTGCTTTTTCATAAAATATCTGCTAGTAATTATTGAAATTGTAAACTGATACATAAAACTCTTCAAACAAATTAAGCATAAATCGAAATGAGTATAAGAGGTACTCACTGAAGGGGTACACGAGGCCGCAGTAGAGGCCGAGGAAGTGCTAGGGCTGCGTCTTCGACATCGGGTCACATGCCTGCTAGGGAGGCACCAGCTTCACCAGTGACTAAGACGGGGTCTCATGATTGAACAGCTGGGGATGATGCTCTATCCCAAGCTATGCTCCACGTGTTAGAGAGGGTTGCTGGAGCTAGCGAGGGTCAATTTCAGAGCGACTCTGGTCAAATGGAGCGAAAATCTTTAGGGGTGTTCCTGGTGTAGCCCCAAATGTGGCAGAATATTGGCTAGAGGCTACCGGATAGATAATGGATGACCTTGATTGTACTATAGAACAAAAGCTAAAAGGAGTAGTGTCTTTACTGCGAGATGAGGCCTACCAGTGGTGGCTCACCGTGAGAGGGGGTTCACAGGCTGACCGGTTAACATGGGACTTCTTTAAGGCAGCTTTTCAAGGGAAGTACGGGGGCGCAAGTGATGTGGATGCTCGTAGGAAGGAATTTCTGAGCCTGACCCAGGGGAATAGGACAGTGGTGGAATATGAGGTAGAGTTCCTACGATTGAGTCGTTATGCCTGTGGGATAGTAGCGATTGAGTATGATCGCTGTGTGTATTTCGAGGATGGCTTCCAAGATGAGTTGCAAGTACTGATAGCTCCACAGAGGGAACGAGATTTTGCTGCCCTGGTAGAAAAGGCTAAAATTACCGAGGACGTGAAGCACTCTAAGCTCCAAAATCGCGAGAAAGAAAAAGGCAGATATAAGCGGTATTCAAGGCCCTCGGGGTCTTTAAGAAGGCTTGTTAAGAAGGCCAAATTTGATGAGCCAATCCAAGCAGTTCCTGTTGCTGCTATTAGACCGCAGCCTTGCGCTTATTGTGGGAGATCTCACTAGGGTGGATGCTAGAAAAGAACTGGAGCGTGCTTCAGATACGGGTCCATGGATCATTAGGTTAAGAATTGTACTCAGAGGCCTGTTCGGATGCAAGCTGTAGGACAAGGTCATGTTCAGCCAGTGAGAGGTGGTCAGCAGTAACCGAGAGGTCGTGGGCAGGCCAGAGGTGGAAATGTTATAGGACGAGGTCATGGAGCACCGAGCAGAGGTGCTGGTAACACTGAGGCAAGGCAGCCAGCTCTAGTTTATACTGCTCATCGCCAAGAGGATGGTGACGCCCTTGACATCATAACTGGTACGTTCCTAATTCACAATGTACCTTACACTGCTTTAATTGATATTGGGTCTACACACTCGTATGTTGCATGCACTGTGTCTAGGACGTTGGGCAATTAGTTTGAAACTACGGTTAGTGAGGTGACTATGATAAGTCCATTGGGACAGTCAGTCAAGGTAAATAAGTTATTCAGAGATGTGCCCCTAGAGACTCAGGGAATAATCTTTCTAGCGGATTTGATTGAACTACCATTTAGGGAATTCGACCTTATATTGGGTATGGATTGGCTAGTGAAACACTATGCGAGTTTTGATTGCCTACTAAGTGTTTGTTGTTGAAGACTACTGAGGATGCAGAGGTGGCTGTGACAGAGGAGCGAAGAGATTATCTGTCTAACGTAATCTCAGCATTAAGGGCCAAAAAACTGGTTCGCAAAGGTTACGAGGCATTTTTAGCTTATGTAAGCATTTCTAATTCTAAAGGTCTTTCTGTTGGAGATGTCAAAACTGTGAAGGAGTTTCTGGATGTATTTCCTAATGAGCTCTCTAAGTTGCTTCCAAACCGTGAGGTTGAATTTAGTATTAAGTTTCTTCTGGGAATAGCTCCAGTATTCGTCGCCCCTTATAGGATGGCACCGAAGGAGCTGGTGGAGTTAAAAGTTCAAATTCAAGGGCTGTTCGACCAAGGATTCATTCAATCGAGTATGTCTTCATTGGGAGCACCAGTACCATTCGTAAAGAAAAAGGATAGATCTATACGTATGTGCATTGATTATCGGTAGTTGAACAAACTGACTATCAAGAACAAGTACCCTCTGCTAAGGATTGATAATCTTTTTGATCAGCTTAGAGGGGCTTTGGTTTTCTCTAAGATCGACCTCCATTCTGGGTACCATCAACTTAGGGTTAAATTAGGCTGATGTGTATAAGACTGCGTTTAGGACTCAGTACGGTCACTACGAATTCCTGGTAATGCCGTTTGGGCTTATGAATGCACCAGTAGCCTTTATGGACCTCATGAACCGAGTATTCCAACCCTATCTAGACTGATTCATAGTGGTGTTCATAGACGATATACTGGTGAATTCGAGTACTGAGGAGGATCAGGATGCACATCATCGAACTCTTTTACAAATTTCGAGGGAAAAGCAACTATACGTAAAATTCAACAAGTGTGAGTTCTGGCTGCGAGAAGTGACGTTTTTGGGTCACGTAGTGTTTACTGAGGGGATAAGAGTTGATCTTCTAAAAATTGAAGCCATACTGGATTAGAAACCACCTAGGACCGTATCTGAGATTTGGAGCTTTCTAGGTCTGGCTGGGTATTACAGATGTTACTGCGTAAAGGGGTACTATTTAATTAGACTAATAAGCAACAAGAGAGTTTTAAAAAACTGAAAAAAGTTCTACTGAGGCCCCTGTCTTAATGCAGCCTGGGTCTGGGAAGGAATTCACTGTTTATAGTGATGCGTCACGCATTAGATTGGGTGGTGTGTTGGTGCAAGAGGGTAAGGTGGTTGCTTACGTATCTTGTCAGCTTAAGTGTCACGAGGTGAATTACCTTACTTACGACTTGGAGTTAGCCGCGGTGGTATTCGTGCTAAAGATCTGGAGGCATTACTTATTCGGTGAGAAGTGTATTATTTACACGGATCACAAGAGCCTCAAATACCTTCTTACTCAAAAGGAGTTGAATCTTAGGCAACAAAGATGGATAGAGCTGCTTAAGGACTATGACTATTCGATCGAATACCACCTTGGTAAGGCTAACATGGTAGCTGACACAATGAGCCGCAGGGCTGTATCTGATTTGAGAGCAATGTTTGCTCGTCTCAGCTTGTTTGATGATGGTAGTTTGTTGCCTGAGCTTCAAGTGAGACCGTCATAGACTAAACAAATTGAGAGTAAATAATTGTTAGATGAATCGATGGTTGCTCGTTTTTGACAAGTTGAGAACAGAGAGACTGCAGATTTGGGCTAAATAATAAAGGGATACTGTGTTTTCATGGGAAAGTCTATATTTCGAGGGATTCTAGTCTGAGGTAATCTATGCTGTGAGAGGCACATTGTAGTCAGCACGTTATGCATCCTGGTGGAAACAAGTTATAACGAGATCTTTGTGAGCTGTACTGGTGGCCAGGACTGAAGCGTGAAGTTACCGAGTATGTGAGTAAATGTCTAACATGCCAGTAAGTTAAGGCTGAGCATTAGCTGCCTTCGGGGTCGCTGCAGCCAGTTAAGATTCCACTCTGGAAGTGGGAGAGGGTGACTATGGATTTTGTTAGTGGGCTACCCTTGACGCCTACTAAGAAGGATTCGATATGGGTTATTGTAGATCGATGGACTAAATCTACCCATTTCATACCGGTCTGTACTGATTACTCATTGTAGAAACTGGCTAAGTTGTATGTAAAATTCAGCTACTTACTAACTCACATATTCAATTCAATCCAAAAACATATAGTTTGACATATTTACAATTTAGCCCCTATATTTTTAATACTTTGCAATTTAGTCCTCTCATCACAAAAATGACAAATTACACAATCAATCCCCCAATTCACTATAGCCGAATATTCAAGGGACTTATACAAGCATATATCTTTCAATTAATCACAATTTAACCTTAAAAATTCTACCTTTTTACAATCAAATCCTCAAAACCCATTTTCTTCAAAAATTACTTTAAAATTCTTGTATATTTCCACATAATATTTCATAATTCATCAAAATCTTCTAAAATATCATAGATTCATCAATGGCATTTTTCAAAAACATAATCAAAATCAGAAATTGAGGTATGGGTTAGTTAATATACGAAGCAACAATTACAAAAACGTAAAAATCACTAAAAACCGAAGTCAAAACATACCTCAATTTAGCAAAATAGTAGCCGAATGTTTGAAGGCTTTAAAACCCTTGTTTTGTTTGAAGAATCGGTGGAAGAGAAGAAATATGATGCCATTTTTCTTGTTTTATTTAATTAAAACATATTATAAAGCCATTTGACCATTTTACCCTTTGTAAAATTATTATAAAACCTTATAAAATATGATAATGGTCCATCACCAACCACTCCAAATAAAAATGGCATAATTGCCATGCAAGTACCTCCTTTAATAAAGCCATGCTCAATTAAGCCATTTATAAAATAGAACTCTAATTTATCGCTTTACGCGATTTAATCCTTTTTATCAAATTAACTAGTCAAACAATAAAATTTCTAAACGAAACTTTCACACGGTAATTCTATCATGCTGTAAAACATATTAAAGCAATAAAAATAATAATTCGACTCGGTTAAGTGGTCCCGAAACCACCCGTTCTGACTAGGGTCTAAAGTGGGCTGTTACATGACGTATCACTGTACACAGTGAAATCCTTCCTAGACTCCGGTTGAATCAACACTGGCGCCTCAGTCAATACCTTTTTCAATTTATCAAAAGCTTCTTGCTATTTCTCAGTCCATACAAACGCTACTTCTTTCCTCAGCAGTTTCATCAATGGTGCAGCAATCAAAGAGAATCCTTCTACAAATCTTCTGTAGTACACTGCCAAACCCAGAAAACTCAAATTTTCGATACTGACCTTGGTGGTTTCCATTCCAGAACTGCCTCAATTTTTTGAGCATCCACCCTAATCCCCTCGGCAGAAACAACGTAACCCAGAAATGTCACTTCTCGCAACCAAAATTCACACTTACTAAATTTTGCAAAGAGTTACTTTTCTCTTAGTACTTTTAGAACAATACAGAGATTCTCATCATGCCTCTCCTCAGTTTCCAAATACACCAGAATATCATCGATAAAAACGACTATGAATCAATCCAAGTATGATTGGAATACTCCATTCATCAGATCCATCAATGCTGCAGGTGCATTCGTCGTCCAAATGGCTTAACCAGAAACTCGTAATGACCATACCGAGTTCTGAATGCTGCCTTATGAATATCTACCTCCTTGACCCTTAACTGATGGTATCCAGATCGAAGATCGATCTTGGAAAATACCGAAGCTCCTCTAAGCTGGTCAAACAGATCGTCAATCCTAGGCAGAGGATACTTGTTCTTTATCGTCAGTTTGTTCAAATAGCGATAATCGATGCACATACGCATTGTCCCATCCTTCTTCTTCACGAATAGTACTAGTGCTCCCCATGGAGACACACTCGGTCTAATAAAACCTCTATCTAACAATTCTTAGATCTGAGCTTTCAGTACTACTAACTCCTTTGGTACCATCCTATAGGGCGCGATGGACACTAAAGCCGCTCCAGGCAGCAAGTTGAATCCAAATTTGATTTCTCGATTAGGAGGTAATCCAGGAAGCTCCTCAGGGAAGGCATCTTGAAACTCCTTAATAGTTCTAACTGTCTCTACAGTCACATCCTCAATCTCTGTCTGACTTATAAAAGCCAAGTACGCCTCGCATCCCTTGTGAATTAGCTTCTCAACCCTTAAGGCCGAAACAACATTGGACAAGTAGTCCCTTCGCTCCCCAATAACCATTACCTCCTCATCCTCGGTAGTTCTTAACACCATCCTCTTAGCCGCACAATCCAGAGTCACTCTACGCTTAGTCAACCAGTCCATCCCCAAGATAAGATCGAACTCTCCGAATTGTGGTTCCATTAAGTCTCCAGAGAAAATCCTACCTTGAGTCTTTAAAGGCACCTCCCTAAAGAGTTTGTTTACCCTAACTGAGTGACCCAGTGGACTTATTATAGTTACCCCACTCGTAGTTTCCTTAGAGTGCACACCTAACGACCCAGATATATCACATTCAACATACGAATGAGTTGAACCCACATCAATCAAAGCGGTGTATGGCATGCTAGAGATCAGAAACATACCAGTTATGGCGTCAGATGCATCACTCGCCTCTCTGCGCCGATCAGCATAAACCAATGTTGGCTGGCGAGCATTAGCATTACCAGTACCCCTACCAGGTGCTCCACGTCCACGACCATTTCCGTTGCCACCCCTACCTTGACCATGGCCCCTCGGCGATTATGGTCCACCTCCCACCGGTTGAGCAACCCTCTGATCAATGGCTTGAGCTTGAGCTGGCCTCTGTGGACAATCATTAACTTTGTGCTCCTTGGACCCGCACCGAAAGCAATCCCCAGTACGCTTCCAGCATTCTCCCAGATGTACTCTTCCACAGTCCCCACAAGCCTGTGGTCTAACTGTATTCACCGAAATTGCTCGAACTGGTTCCTTCAATCTAGCTCTCTTGGCAGTTCGGTTTGTAGCACCAGAAGGTCGAAAATCCCTCCTGAATTAGTTTCGATCCTTATCACAGTTCTACCGTTTAGTTCTTTTCACCTCTTCAGCTATCTTAGCCTTCTTCACCAATGCAGCAAAGTCACGCCCCCTCTACGGAGCTATCAGCACCCGAAGCTTATCCCTGAGGCCATGATCAAAATGAACACTACGCTCGTACTCAGTAACAACTATACCACTGGCATACTGGCTCAATCTCAGAAACTATACCTTATATTCAACAACAGACTTATTGCCCTGGGTCAGGTTCAGAAATTCTTTTCAATGCACATCCATATAGCTTGCCCCGATGTTCTTTCCCTTGAAAGCCGTCTTAAACAGTTCCCAGGTTACCCGCTCAGCTGGGGTACTCTCCTTCATAGTGATCCACCAGTGATATGCCCTGTCTCGAAGCAGAGACACCGCTCCTTTTAGCTTTTGCTCCACTAAGCAATATAGATCGTCCATAATCTGTTCCGTAGCTTCTAGCCAATACTCAGCTACATTTGGCGCTATTCCAGATATGCCTTTGAAGACCTCCACTCTGTTAGCCTGGAGTCGCTCAGAAATGGACCCCCTATTCACAATTCCGGTGCTCGCCCCAGCGACCCTCTCTAAAACCCTTAACATGGCCTGGGATAGAGCTTCGTCCACTGTAGCCCGTTCATATGATCCAGTCTCAGTCGCTGGCAGAGCTCGCACCTCTTCAGCTGGCATCTGTCCGAAAGACGAAGGTCCAGCTTGCGCACTCCCTCGGCCACGTCCACGGCCTCATCCATGAGCAGCCCTCGTACTCATATCGACTTATCTGATTACGAATTTTATGACATTAGTTTAATATTTTAGTTATTTATTACAAAATTTCTTATGTACAAATAGAGTTTCAGAGTTTGTTTTCCTGAAATCGTAGCCTAGCTACAATCTCAGTCTTCTAGGGTTTAGTTTCCCCTATAATTTCAGTCTTACAGTTTTCAGTACTACCCTGTCTACAGTATCATAATAAGGTCTTAGTTCTATCTACAGTAGTGTCTCAGTACAGTATAATATAAGAGAAAAACACTTACAGACTTGGTGTCAAGGTTTCAGTGTGCCATTGCTTCAGAAACCAGATTTCAGAAAGCCCATTTAAACTAAAACCTTTAAGGTTAAAGAGGTATGTTTAAAAGAAATAAGTTTGAAAAGGGTTTTTCCTTAACAATATTCCAAAATTACTTTCAAAATACCCTTCTTGAGCCTTGATTTAAAAATTTTATAAAAACCTTTTTAGACCCGATCCACAGCCGAGTTGTCGCAACCAGGCTCTAATCCCACTAAATGTAACACCTCAAACCTGGCCCAGACGTTACAGCCAAGTCTGGTGTGTCACATCAACGACGAATTGATTATGTACTCTAGTTATTGTGATTAGGGTGAGTTTTGCAAAATCATACTTGTAGTTTGGGGAGAAAATCCAGGTTTAATTTGTGTTCGTCCTATCCACTACCAGGTTAAGGTTCATCTTATTATCAGATCTTGCTATTCATTTGTTACGAGTGCTTTGTTTTGAAAATATTGATTGATTTCAAGAAAATTCGCGCAGCCTCATTCAAATCATTTAAAACAAAGTATAAATAAAGAATTAGAAACCCAAATTAAAATACTTAAAGCGGCCTTATTACAAACCTAAAACCATAACGAAGAATAATTTAAAGTAAATATATGAAAGTAAATATTTGAATTAAAAACCATCAGTTGCAGTCCACGTGGCCACTCTGAATCCCTCCAGCTGCCAAGTCCTTTAGCTCAGGGCTCACCTATATAGATGAAAGGAAAGGGGTGAGTTTGGAAACTCAGTGTGTAAAGAAAGCCCATCCAGAGCCCAAATCAGCTCAAGCTTACTGGGCCTAAGCCCTTTCAAGTCTTAGTAATTACTGGGCTAAAACCCTATTCAGTATTCAGTTACTAGGCCGTAGCCCTACTCAGATACAGTTCACTGGGCCAAAGCCCTATTCAGTAAATGGTGTGGCCCACAGGCCCATTACAGTAACAGATCAATATTAATGCATGCATGCCCAAACCCAGCCTAAATCCATCCGCTACACACCACCCGTACCAACCCAACACACCTGTGGGGAATAACTCGACCCACTCAGTCCAACACACCACAGTCGCAGCATAGCTACTCAGATAACGTGGCCAAGCCACTAACAGTATAACGAGGGAAAGCCCCTTTCAGTAAAACGAGGCAAAGCTCCTTTTTAGTAAAACGTGGCAATGCCACTTGCACTTCCTCCATCAATAACCCAGTCCCATGCAACAGATAATCATGTCATGGCATACAGTGAATAGAAACAGTAAAGCATGCATTTTAGTCAAATTTGGCCCTAGGGGTATAACGGTCATTTTGTACCGATGGGTAATATAGTAATTTTCCACCCTTTAGTGGTATTTCAGTAATTATTCTAGTTTTTAGGGTTTTATGCATATTTTAGTTATTAACAGTCCCATTTTCATCCTAACAGTATGTCTAGCCCATTTATCAACCTTAGAGTATCGGGCCCTAAACCCCCTAATGGGGCCTACAGTGTCATTTAGCTATTTTGGCACATTTAGTCCAAAATCTATATTCGGTTTTACAGTTTCACCATTCAGATTAACAGAATACACTTACCACTCGTTTTCACCCAAATGGGCCCGTAAGCCCATTGGGCCCAAATTTAGCCCGTCGATGCCCAAATTTACCGAGGTGCACAAAATTGCGCACTCATCCATCTTACCAGTTGTGATTACAGATCACACTATTTCCAGCCGACTCACGAGTGCTCGCACGCTCGCAAGCCCACGAAATGCCAAAATTTCGGCATTTCAGCTTTTCAGCTTTCGCCGATTTAGTCTACTAGAGGGTGTTCGTTTACACACCTGATTTGCGACGGACGTTAACGAGATCTCCCACGAGTATCCTACAATCGATCACTAACATATTTAGATTACAAAATAATGATAACCAACATAATGGTCACTTACCACATTCGGCTATAATAGGGCATTCTTAACCACCTACCCTTGTCGATCTTATCTACTTGATCTAGATCTACCAGTCGCTCCAATTATCCAAGCCTTCGATCGGTAGCCTTTAGTTCACACTTGCACAAAACAATCCAAATAATAAGATCAACAGAGCCTCTAGCCCTAATCGATAGTCACCCTCCAAAGGGGCTTTCAGCTTTTTCTTAATTCCCGAAATAATGAATAGAAACAAGAGATTTGAGTACTTACCGAAGATCCACTAGTCAAGTGTGCTTCCACTAATAAAGATCTAGCTTCTGAACACAAGCAGAGAAAGAATCTAAGAGATTTAAGGGTTCGGTTTCCAAACCACCTATGAATGTGAAGATTTTAGTTTTCTAACTGTATTTGGTTAGGAGAAGTTCAACTAGAGTAGATTTGAGTTTTAATCTTGATCAATCGATTAAGTGAAGCTTAAGAAGATCAATGAAGAAGATAAGGAATGGAAGGAAGGGAGGAAGAAAAGAATAGGTTCGGCTAAAATGAGAAATTGGCAAAGAAACCTGAAGTATTAAGGGTTCGGCTTTTTATGGCAGTCGACAGAAAGCTTGAGAAGAAGGTAAAAAAGAAAGAACGAGTTCAGCTTCTATGAAAAGTAAAGAGAAAGGAGATGAGAGAAACGAAGAGTGAGGAGAAAAGAAGAGTAGGTTGGTTATGGACAAATTGGCACTAGGAGGGTATGGAGTTCTAGGTTTTGATTTTTAGTGAAAAGAAGGAGGAAAAAAAAAGAAACTTAGGGCACTATACCCTATTCGACTAAACGATAGTCCCTAATGGCCAAATCCTGAAAGCCTAACCTCTATCACTTGTCGGCACATACCCTAATTGCCGAAAGTGTAACCCCTAATGCCCTAGCTGAATACACCTTCCCTTTACCAAATGCCGATTTGCTCCTCCAAGACTCCTACATTCGGGCACTACAGCTCTCTTTCAAAATCCCTAAAACTTCTCCCCTTTATCCTCTTTGATCACATCCCATGAGCATCTCAAACTATTCCTAGTAGAGTTCCACTTGAGCTCCATCACATGACCAACACATGCACCAAAAATAAAAATACTATACTGCTTACCTTGAGACTTGAACTCTGGCCCTTGCACATGCATCCACACGCCACCTTTTTAGGAACTAAGTGGCGCCACACTGCCACTTTACCAAGGGCTTACTTGTGTCTTATTTTACTCACTTTGTCTTAAATGCCTACATAGCTAAGACCCCTTCTTTTTAAATCTAAAATTCTGAAATTCTACCGGGTTTTAACTTAGGCTTGGGCCTTCTAAAGGCCCACTAACATACTTAAAACATAAATTCCATATTTTAACAACAAAATTTCAAAATTTCACCAAAATTGCAAAAACCTAAAAAATCGCAAAAATTAGGGCATTACATAAAGAGGTTTTCACACGGCCTGGAACACGCCCGTGTGCCCAACCCGTGTCCCTTACAGGGCCATGACATGCCTGTGTCGCAGTCCGTGTGCAAAAACCTTAACATTCTGTTTCTGACTTAGCAATCTTACAGCCATGGCACATGCCCGTGTGCTTGGCCGTGCCCTCTGCATAGTTGAGACACACAGTCGTGTCTCAACTCGTGTGTTTACTACTGGGCATTTAATGCAACAAATTCAAGGTGCAGGGGACACACAGCCTAAGTACACACCCGTGGGGCGGACCGTGGGTCACATATGGCCTAGACACACACTTATGTGTCTTCTTGTGTGGACAAAAATAGGCTATCTACCAAGCCTCTTTGCCACCCTGAAAAAAGATCAAACACATCCAAGCATACCAAGACTCCAATACTCAACCAATAGCTATAATTTGGCATCCATAAACCATGCATTCAATCTATTACTCCTAGCACATACAATTGCTCATGCAAATTCTCATTCTTGAAAACACTATCATTGCATTTGATACCCAATGGTAAATATTAGCTAATAACTTTTTCCTTATACAAAATGAAGTATTTCAAAGACAAGCCAACACATTTGGTTTAAAAATAATATGACACTTAACAAAAAAATAAAGTCTTATACATGCCATATTCTAAAAATGCTAAAGCTAACTATACCGAATGCTTATGCTAATAGTGTGAACTAGACCTCCGATATCCAATGATCCAAGAGTAATTTGGGCAGCACTAAAAGAAAATGGAAATGAGAGGGGTAACAGTAAAGCTTAGTAAGTCATAAGTAAATAAATAACAACAATTTACCAAATCATGACCAACTTTCATTGCATCATAAATTATGCATGATACAAAGAATTACCACAACATAACTTACTCGATTCCATCCTTTACTAATCATACAACATGCTAGTGAGCTCACATTTCATGCATTACACTTAAGCACCTGCACCACTTATAAAGGTCATCACAATATCTCACAACTAAGCATTTACTCTAAATTTTCCCGTTGATTAGAATACTAAAGTATATTCAGTGAGCCTCCAACGTAGGGTATCAAGCGAATGCCATGTCCCAGATATGGTCTTACAC
Source organism: Gossypium stocksii (assembly GCA_020496765.1). Taxonomy (NCBI): domain Eukaryota; kingdom Viridiplantae; phylum Streptophyta; class Magnoliopsida; order Malvales; family Malvaceae; genus Gossypium; species Gossypium stocksii. Next base: position 33,191,700 of record CM035624.1, read on the forward strand.
TAGCTCACATATCAAGTCGACGCCATGTCCCAGACTTCGTCTTACACTAACTCTCAATGAATAGAGGCCGATGCCATGTCCCAAACATGGTCTTACACTAGCTCTCCTCTATCTATGCTGATGCCATGTCCCAGACATGGTCTTACACTAGCTTGTCTGACGAGGTCGATGTTATAACCTAAACTTGGTCTTACACTTGCTAGCACATATTCGTGTCATTACAATGTCCTAGACATGGTCTTACACTATCTCTCGTATCAACGCTAGTGTTACAACATGAATATCCAATCTATTCTTAAAGTTCAACTGAGCTCTATTACGCTTTTTCTCATCTTTTCATGATTAAACATCATCATTTGACAATTCATGCTCCAAGAAACATTCTCATACATAGCTCAATTCACAAGGCATTATCCTATAATGAAACAATGATTTCATGCATAAAAATTAGTAATGTTGTATTATTTACTTACAACTTACCTCGATACACAAAATGGAGATGACTATTCAGTTTAATCGATTTGCTTGGCCTTCCTCCGGTCTAGGTTCGGATTTGGTAAATCTTGATCTATAACAATGAAAATTCAATAATTTAATCACCAACCTAATTTAAACAAGTCAAGAATCATAATTTGGCAAAATGACCATTTTGCCCCTAGACCTTGGGAAAATGACTATTTTACCTCTAGCCTTAGAAATTAATTTTTATTGAATTTCCTTACTTACCAAGCCTAATCGAACTCTTTTCACTTTTATGGAAACCTAAAATTCCTATTATTTCACACACTTATTCTTTATTTTACAACTTTACATCTAAGTCCAATTTAGGTGTTTTCCATGAACACCCTTTTACAAAAGTTGTTTATTAAACAACCATGACTCATTTTCTTCCATAAAAATCCAGCAAACAACACTCATTCATTAATGTTAAAACTCTAAACTCTCAACCATTTTGCAAATTATTCCCCTCAATAGGTAGCCCATGCTACAAGGGTTCTAAAAATACAAAAATATTCAAGAAAGACCTAAAAAATCACTTACTTATGAGTGTTAGAAGTTGTTGAAAATTTTGAAGCTTCAAAACCCTCCAATGGCTAATATTTTCAGTGAAGGTGAAGGCAAAAAGAAAGAAAATTTGAAGGCTAGGCAATTAGGCTATTATTTTTACCAAATTAAGTCACCTAACTTTGACTTTTCTTCTTTTCTTGTCTCCTTTGCTTCTCATGGCTGGCCAACATATAATAAGGGCCTATTTTCCCTTTAAAACCCCAAAATTTTCATTCTTTAGCTATTTAACTCAATTTAATAGTAATTTGCGACTTTTACCTTTTATGCGATTTAGTCATTTTTCGTGATTGAGCCTTCAATCGCGTAAATTAATTCACCAAAATTTTCATGCACCCTTATAAAAATACTATAACACATAAAATAATACTAAAATAATTTTCTCTAACCACGGGTAAGTGATTTCAAAATTAGTATTCTGGTTAAGCCCAAATTTGGGCCATTACAATTCTCCCCCATTAGGGATTTTCGTCCCCAAAAATCTTACCGTTAGAGAGGTTCAGGTACTGATCTCTCATAGTCTTCTCGGGTTCCCGTGTGGTTTCCTCGACTCCATGTCTATGCCATAACACCTTCACTAATGCTATACTATTGTTTCTCAATTCCTTGACCTCCCGAGCCAAAATCTTAACGGGCTCTTCACCATAGGCCATATCCGGACTTATCTCTATATCTGCCAGTGAAATCCTGTGTGAAGGGTCTTAGCGGTAACGGCGTAACATAGATACATGAAACACATCATGAATTTTCTCTAACTCCCGAGGCAATTCTAATTGGTATGTTACTGGCCCAATTCTCTGAATCACCTCATAAGGTCCAATAAACTGTGGACTCAACTTGCCTTTCCTACTGAATCAAAGGACTTTCTTGCACAGGGAGACTTTTAAGAACACTTTATCCCCAACTTGAAACTCAATCTCTTTTCTTTTTAAATCCACGTAGGATTTCTGTCTATCCAAGGTAGCTTTCAAGCAATCTCAAATCACCTTAACCTTCTCTTTAGTCTCTTTAACTAAGTCGACCCCGTGTATCTGATTCTCTTTAAGTTCTGACCAATACTAGGGTGTTCGGCACATGTGCCCATATAAAGCCTCATAAGGCGCTATCTGAAGACTCGACTGATAACTATTGTTGTAGGCGAACTCGACAAGCGGTAAATACTTCTCCCAACTGCCTTAGAACTCAAGAACACAACACCGTAACATGTCTTTGAGGATCTAAATTATTTTCTCTGACTGGCCATTAGTCTACGGATGAAAAGTCGTACTAAAATTCAACTTTGTCCCTAATGCCTCTTGTAACTTTTTCCAAAACCGAGATGTAAATCTCGAATCTCTATCTGAAATTATTGACAAGGGCACTCCATGCAACCTCACTATCTCGGAGATGTATAACACGGCTAGTTTCTCAAGTGAATAATTCGTGTGAACTAGTATGAAATGAGTCGACTTTGTTAGTCTATCTACGATGACCCATACTGCATCTTTTTTCTTTGGCAACAAAGGTAGCCCTAACACGAAATCCATGGTAACTCAGTCCCATGTCCACACAAGAACCATTACTAGCTGAAGTAAATTCTAAGGCACTTGGTGTTCGGCTTTTACTTGCTGACAAACTAGGCACTTAGAGGCGAACTCTAATATGTCTCATTTCATTCCTGTCCACTAATACATTTTCTTCAGCTCATTATACATTTTCACGCTGCCTGAGTGAATAGATAGGCGACTACTATGCGACTCTCGCAAGATCCTTTGAATAAGCTCAGCATCCTTAGGTACACAGAGTCGGTTTTGATAATCCCTAACTCCACACCCCATGTTCAGCTGAAAATCCCTAACTCCATAGCCAAGGGTTTCAAAATTTTTCAAGCTTCCATGTAAGTGCAATTTGGTCCCTTTTTCAATTATTTTTGCATTTTTGGACTCCTTGAAGCTTATATTTCATTATTCTACCATTTATTTGAAGAAAAATTGAGGGTTAAAAATTTACCCATTTGTGGAATGAGTGTCTTTGGCTCACTAATGGTAGATATTGGAAGTTTTAAATGCTATATGCATGTTTTAATGGATGAAATTGAATGAAAGTTCATAAAGAGGGACTAATTTGTAGAGATTACAAATTGTTCCTAAATGTGTGGAATAATGAATATTTGAGTGTTATATTTTGTAAAAATGGGCTTAATAAGCCTATGGAATAAAGAAAATGAAATTTTGATGTCTGAGGGACTAATTAGTAATTATTACAAAGTTGAGGGGTAAAATTTGAAATTTGCCCCAAATGTGAACTGTGACCGTATTGAAATAGATAAATGATATATGTGCTATATGTGTTAATTTAGATCAAGAACGGTCTGAAAGAGCCCGTGATCGGGGAAAAGAGAAAGCCCTCGACTGATTTTGAAAATTAGTCCTTTTTGGCAATCCAAGTAAGTTATATGTAATTCTAGCGAATTTCATTAGTTCTGTTAGAATATTTGCTTATACGATGATACATGGATAATTGCCCTGTGAGGTGACTGAATGTATGGAAAATAGTATTGACTATAAATTCTGACTGATCATTGTATGTGCTTCTGAAACAACTGATTTATGCATTATTTGTAAATCCTGATTGAGCAAGGAGGAATAGACATAGATAACAGTGAAATGTCACTTGAGGCATACTGTTCCGACTGTTATAGTTACCCTGGTGCTAGGAAGTCTTGCATGTGTTGTAGACACCTGCCAGCTTGTGTGAGCAGGCCCATGGTTAACTCCTGTATTGTTACTGATTGTAGCTTCGGCTACCCTACTGTTGTAGCTTTGGCTACTTCATGGCTTCACCATGTCTGTATGGCACTTATGTGCTAACATCTGTATATCTGCTCATATTCCTCAATTGCTCAATGAGAATTAGATTAACTGTATTGTGATGAAGTGATTGTACAGGTGAACTGAAAATGGTACGGTATACTGAGAATGTTATTGCTAAGCATGTTCGTGGTTGGTATGTGGAATAAGCACAAAGAGTAAGCTAGTTGTATAATGATATGTGATAGCATCTATGATACTAATTTACTGATTTATTGACCTGTTTCATTGCTATGAATTTCATATAACTTACTAAGCTATTGTAGCTTACCCTCCCTTTTTCCATCCTCTGTTGGTATTGATCTTGTTAGATCAGAATTGTAAAGTTGGAGCCACGCAACACACTATCCAGCTTCTTTTGGTATATTTCTTATTTCAAGCGTAATTTATGGCATGTATAGAACAATTGGTGGTTGTAATTGGCTATTTTTGGTATGCCTAAGTTACATTACTCATATGATATATTGTAAGTAATGTTATAAATGAAGTCGTTTTGAGTAAAATTTCTCTTGAATTGGCTGGTTGGATTATGCATGTGTTTGAATGTGTTTTGAGGGAGGCTAAGGCTTGGTATATAGCCTGACACGGCCTGCACAGTAGGGCACACGGGGTATGCCATGACCATGTGGGATTTGGTAGAATGCTCCACAGGTACATGGCACGGGCGTGCCTAGACCGTGGGTGACACACGGTCTGATCCTATGGGTGTGCCCCTGGACTGTGCCTCCCCTACACCTTAAATTAAATGTTAGTGAACCACACGGGTAGGAGACACGGTCGTGTGTCTCAACCGTGTGGGGTACATGGCCTCCAAACGGTCGTGTGGAGTGATCGTGGCATAATAGACAGTTTTGTCCACGGTTGCCGAGCATGGGCGTGTAAAGACCACACGGTCTATCAACACGGCCGTGCCAATAGTCACACGGGTGTGTGACGGTGCTTTAAAAGCGAAATTTTTTTCTGAGAGTCTGATATATTAGGATTTGAATCATAACCATCTATAACTGTCCTCAAATAAATTTTGTAAGGTTTATTTTGAATCTGGTAACCCTCATTACCCGACTCTGATGATGGTTCTGGGTAAGGGGTGTTACATTCATTGCCGTAGATTCAACTCCTTTTGCATCATCAAATACTTTAAACATTTTTGGTCTGTGAAAACTCGGGATCTCTTGCCATAAAAATAGTGTCTCCAAATCCTTAGCGCAAAAGCTATGGCCGCAAGCTCTAAATCATGGGTCGGGTAACTTTTCTTGTGTGGCTTTAGTTGCCTCGAGGTATAGGCTATTACCTTACCTTCTTGCATGAGCACAGATCCTAATCCATTCAGGGAAGCATCACTATACACCACGAACTCTTTCCCTAATTCTGATTGCACTAACACTGGGGTTTCAGTTAACAAGGCCTTTAATTTCTCAAAACTCTGCTGGCACTTTTCCGTCCACTTAAACTTAAACATCTTTTTGAAGTAGCCTCGTCATCAGAGTAGTAATCATTGAAACCCCTTTAAAAATCATCGGTAGTAGCCTGCTAGGCCCAAGAAACTCTTAATCTCTGTTACATTCCTCGATGATTTCCATTCAATAATAGTCAGTATCTTGCTCGAGTCAACTCTGATCCCATCTCCCGACACAATGTGTCCCAAGAATTTGACCTCTCGTAGCCAAAATTCACTCTTGCTGAACTTGGCGTACAACTGTTTACCTCTTAAAGTCTATGGGAAAAGCCTCAAATGCTCTGCATGCTCACCCTTATCACGAGAATAGATGAGTATGTCACCAATGAAGATGACGATGAACCTGTCCAAGTAGGGTCGAAAATGCGGTTCATCAAATCCATGAATACCGTAGGAGTATTTGTCAAGCCAAAGGGCATGACAAGGAACTCATAATAGCCGTACCTTGTTCGAATGGCAGTTTTCAGCACATCTTGTTCCTTGACTCTCAACTGATAGCAACCCGACTTAAGATCTATCTTAGAGAACACGATAGCTCCTTTCAATAGATCAAACAAGTCGTCGATCCTCGGCAAAGGGTACTTCTTCTTCACTGTTACCTTGTTGAGTTGTCTGTAGTCTATGCACAATCTCATCGAACTATCTTTTTTTTCTTAACAAATAAAATCGGCACTCCTCATAAAGAATAACTCGGGCTTGCAAAACCCTTATCCATCAACTCTTGCAACTAGGTCTTCAATTCCTTAAGTTTAGTCAGAGCCATCCTATATGGAGTGATCGAGATAGGTTCTGTATTAGGGACCAAATCGATACCAAACTCGACTTCCCTCTCTGGAGGTAATTCGGGTAATTCTTTCGGAAACACATCCGGGTACTCGCATACCACTGGCACTGAATCAATCTTTGCCTCTGACACTTGGGTATTCAGCACAAAAGTGAGATACGATTCATAACCTTTTCTCAAGGACCTCTAAGCCATCATAGAAGACATCACTATAGGTAGACCATCCGATTCACCTGATTCAATGCGGAGAACATCCCCGTTTTCACATTTCAGCTTAATAAACTTCTTTCCACAATTTACCACTACATCATGGGCAGTCAACCAGTCCATACCCAAGATTGCATCAAATTTATCAAACAGTAATAACATTAAGTTAGCCGGGAAACAATGACCTCTAATTGTCAAAGGACAACCCCGACACACTTGGTCAACTAGCACATGCTTGCCTAGTGGGTTCGACACCTTTACTACAAACTCAGTTGACTCAACTAGCATTTTCATTCTAGACACCAATTTCATGCAAATATAGGAATAGATAGAACCCGGATCAATCAAAGCTATCATAGAATGTCATGGATAGACAAGGTACCCGTAATCATGTTGGGGGACGAAGCTTCTTCACGGGCACGGATAACATAGGTCCTCACAGGTGCTTTGCCTTCAGACCTCACAATAGCATCTCTAGAGGCACCTCGACTACTAGCTCCACTGCCCGGGTTCTTCTGTGGTCTACCCCTCGAAAGACCACTACTCGCTCTCACCTCTTACCCTTTTTTACCCTCATCCATCTCAAGACAGTCTCGAATGAAATGGACAAGTAAATTGCACCGAAAACAACCTTTTTCATTTCCTCGACACTTACCGAAGTGCCATCTACCGCACTGTGAGTTCTTAGGTCTATCCGGTCGAGCACTACCAATGCTCGTAACAGAGGTAGTCTGAGTTTTGGATGTGACATGTTCCTTACTCTTATTCTTACCCGAGAATCCCACTGAAGCATTGGATCGGGTAGTAAACTCTCTGGATCTCCTAGATGAAGATTGATGCGATTTCTCCATCTATCTTTTCTCTAAGTCCCGAGACTCCATGTTAGCTTTTCTCTTTTCCTTGGCCAACTCTTCGGCCTTGCACGCTCTCTCAACGAGCACTACAAACTCTCGAATCTCTAGAATACCCACCAACAAATGGATGTCTTCATTTAAGCCATCTTCAAATCGCTTACATATGGTGGCTTCAGAAGACACACACTCCCTAGCATACTTGTTTAACCTTACAAACTCACGCTCGTACTCGATAACTGTCATCTGACCTTGCTTTAATTCAAGGAACTCCTTTCTCCTTTGGTCGATAAACCTCTGACTAATATACTTTTTCTGAAACTCTTCTTGAAAGAACTCCCAGGTTATTCCCTCTCTCGGTACCACTGACACGAGAGTGTTCCACCACTGATAGGCTGAATCTCGTAGTAGTGACACTACACACTTTATGCACTCCTCTGGTGTGCACGACAGCTTATCGAACACTTTGATGGTGTTCTCCAGCCAGAACTCGGCCCTCTCCGGGTCGTCAGCTTTATTGGCCTGAAATTCCTTGGCCCCATGTTTTGTAATTGGATCTACTAGGGGTTTTTCTTTCCTATCTGCTCCTAAAGGAGTTATTGGGGCATGCTGATAAATTGAAGGAGGTGGGGGAGGTGGAGTGTTCGGATTGGCTTTAACGTACTCCGTATACCAAGTGCTCATCATTTGGAGGTAGGCTTCTCTAACCCCTCCACCCTGACTCATCGTCACGGGCCCGGTCTCAACTGGCGCATTACTCTCCACGTCATTCACCATAGTTCCTTTAGGATTCATTTACTATATGAAAAATACAATTTATAATCATCAAGAGTCATCACACTATCATATTTCAATTATGGCATGTATAGCTAGACTCGTACACAAGCTAGGTTAGTCCTAGAATCTACTAAATCATAGCTCTGATCCCATAAATGTAACACCGCTTACCCGTATCCGACACCGAGATAGGGTACAAGGCGTTACCTTACTAAATCACATATAACTCTTTAACTTACACTTATTGAAATGTATTCCAATATAAAATTTTTTCAAACAATGTCCTACGGACCTTTATATTGGCCTATGAGGCCTAAAACATGATTTAGAAATGATCCGAGACCATTTCGGGAACTTGGGAAACTTTTAAGAAAATCTACTAAAAACAAGGCACAAGCCTGTGTGGAAGGGCAACACACCCGTGTGGCTTCTAAACATGGCTGTGTTGATGGCCCGTGTGCTTCACAACGCCTAAACACCTACGGACATGCCCTTGCCCTTTGTCCGTATGAATTTATTTTCTAACTTTGAACTTATAGAGGGTTTCACGTGGACTAGCACACACTCGTGTACCCAGCTCGTGTCCCTCACACGGCCGTGGAACATGCCCGTGTGCTTGGCCGTGCCCTCCTCACAGTTCAGACACATGGTAGTGTCTCAGCCTGTGTATTTACTATTAGGCATTTAATGCAACATATTCAAGGTGCAGGGGACACACGGCCTAACTACGCGCCCGTATGGCGGACCATGTGTCACACACGGCCTAGACACATGCCTGTGTGTCTACCCGTGGGGACAAAATAGGCTATCTACCAAGCCTCTTTTCCATTCATTGCAGTGTTGGACAAGCTGGCTCAGGAATCGGGATAGGTCGAAGGCTCGATCACACTATCCGAAGGACTTTTTGGTAAAATGGCTTGTATAACTTAAGTATGGCATGTGTAGCAATGTTCTTATTTTGTGTAAATAATCTTATGATATGGTTGTGGTTTGGTTAAGAAAATGCTTGGTAATGATTAGTCATTGGAATGGCTAGCCTAGATAATGTTGGATGCTATGTGAGACTAATATGTTATGTAGTTCATGAAAATTCATAAAAAGATGAAATGTGCCATAAAATAGAACATTACTGTAACAATGACTTGAGTTTGAAAAATTACTAAAAATATTAAAAACCAAATTAGGTGATGAATTGAATACAGAATTAAAGCTTATTGTGTCTACTTTCATATGGAAGAAGCAAAATAGGTAAATGAGTTATATGTGATGAGATATTTGGGTTTTAGTGAGACAGGGCCAGAGCGATTTCTGGATCCCCTGTTCCAACTTTGGGAATTCACCATAAATTGTACAAAATAATCAGGAGGTATGCTTTATATGTTCAAAATCCTTATTGAGTCTAATTTTGAGAGAAACATACGGCATAGTCATATGAATTTTGTAGAGAGAGAAAAGTGGTTCGTAGTAAGCAGAGGTCAGTGTAGTCGAGTCCTGAAACAGGGGTAACTTTAACTAATAAACTGTACTAATTGGCCTGACCAAAAATTGTATAAAAAAAAGTATATAGATATATGAGTCTAGTTTTAGGAAAAATTTACAGATCTTGATTTCGAGTTTTGTAAGTTGAGATATGATTTTGTTTGTAACCGTAACGCAGGTAAACAGTATGATGTGAATGTAGAATTAAATGTTTCAAAGTTCTTAAAATGGAAAATTATGTTCAGTAACACCTCAAGCTCGACTCCGGCAATGGTCTCGGGTAAGAAGGTGTTACATTTGGTGGTATCAGAGCAGGTTTAGTCGGTTCTCGGACTAGCGTGTTTTATGTACGGATTTTGCTATACATGCCATATGTGTATATTGTGATAGTGTGACGACTTCTGACCTTTTAAATGATTTTTTTATAGTAAATGGATCCTGATCCAACTGTGGCCAATGATGTAGAAAGTAATGCACCAGCTCTGGCTGAAAAGGTAGTGCCGACTGAAAATCCACCTCCCACTATTGGTCGAGGAGGAGAAAGGGGTCGAGAAGCCTTTCTCCAGATGATGAGTGCTTAGTATACTAAGTTCGTTCGTACGAACCCGAATGTACAACCTCTCCCACCTCCCCAATTCCTTAACCTATACCCCTGATGCCTCAGGGTGTGGATATGATGAAATTCCAAAGAACTCCAGTTGATAAAATCCGTAAGCTAGGGGCTGAAGAATTCAGAGCTAATGTAGATGATGATGCCGAGAAAGCAGAGTTCTGGCTTGAGAATTCTATCCAGGTATTTGATGAACTGTCTTGTACACCTGAAGAATGCTTGAAATGTGCTATATCTTTGTTGAAGGATTCAGCCTACAATTGGTGGAAGACATTGATTTCGATGGTACCGAAAGAGAGAGTAACCTGGGACTTCTTTCAAGAAGAGTTTCGGAAGAAATACATCAGTGAAAGATTTATTAATCAGAAGCGTAAAGAGTTTCTTGAGCTGAAGCAAGGTAATATGACAGTCACTGAATACGAAAGGGAGGTCGTCAGATTGAGTAAGTATGCCAGAGAATATGTTCCTACAAAGGCCAAGATGTACAAATGATTTGAAGACGAGCTCGATGAAGACATTAAGGTATTTGTTGGGATTCTTGAATTAAAAGAAATGGTGGTACTTGTCGATCGAGCTTCTCAGGCTGAAGAACTACTTAAAGAGAAGAAAAAAAGTAGAATTTGATACACGAAATTGGAAGAAAAGACCGATGGGCGGTGCACCCTCACAGCAACCCGAAAAATCAAGAAATATGAATCCTCATTCCCAAGTTTCAGCTGGACAATCATATGGGAATTCTAGGAAGCAAAATGTGGGTCCTAAGTCCCAAACTACTTCAATAGCTAGTGTAGGGAATTCAAGATTTGTTAAGCCCTATTGCCAGCGGTGTGGTAGAAATCATTTTGGTCCGTACAGAGCAAATGAATGTTTTTGATGTGGTTCTCCGAATCATTTTATTAGAGATTGCCCAGAGAGAATTGAAAGAGAAAAATTTCAGAGTACAAAAGCATGTGGTGCGGATTCAAGAGGAAGGTATCCAAGAAAAGCTGGGAGTGAAGCAAGCAGCAAGAATATGGTCAGAGATTCAGCATTTAAATATGAAGGAAGGGCTCCGGCTAGAACTTATGCCATTAAAGCGCGTGAAGATGCTTCCTCACCTGATGTGATCATTGGTATATTTTCTCTCTATGATGGTAATGTTACTGCTTTAATTGACCCCGGTTCTACTCATTCATATATGTGCATGAAATTGGTGTTTAGCATGAATATACCTGTTGAGAATACAGAATTTATGATTAAGGTGTCAAATCCGTTAGGCTAATGTGTTATAGTTGATAAAGTATGCAAGAAATGTCCTTTAATGATTCGGGGTTATTACTTTCCAACCGACTTGATGTTGTTGCCGTTTGATGAATTTGATGTTATTTTGGGCATGGATTGGTTGACATTGTATGATGCTATAGTAAATTGTAAACAGAAAGTTATTGAATTAAAGTGTGAAAATGGCAAAACTCTACGGGTTGAATCAGATAAATCAGAGGCATTGTCTAGTGTGATTTCTTCAATGTCAGCTCAGAGATATTTGAGAAAGGGTTATGAAGCTTATTTAGCATATGTACTGAATACAAAAGAAATTGAAAAGAAAGTGGAATCAGTGTCGATTGTATGTGAGTTTGCGGATGTATTTCCAGAGGAATTACCAGGTTTACCTCTAGTCAGAGAAGTAGAGTTTGGTATTGATTTGATGTTGAGAACAACTCCAATCTCGATTGCTCCGTATAGAATGGCACCAACGGAGTTGAAAGAATTAAAGTCGCAGTTGCAAGAGTTGATAGATAAAGGCTTTGTGAGACTGAGTTTTTCGCCTTGGGGTGCTCCTGTATTGTTTGTGAAAAAGAAGGATGGTTCAATGAGACTGTGTGTTGACTATCAGTAGTTAAACAAAGTGACGATTAAGAATAAGTATCCGTTGCCGAGAATTGACGATTTGTTTGATCAGCTAAAAGGAGCAACATGGTTTTCAAAGATTGACTTGAGATCTGGGTACTACCAGCTGCGGGTAAAAGAGTCAGATGTGCCTAAAACTGCTTTTAGAACAAGGTACGGTCATTATGAATTTTTAGTTATGCCGTTTGGGTTGAAAAATGCTCCTGCTGTGTTTATGGATTTGATGAATCGCATATTTCGACCATACTTGGACAAATTTGTTGTGGTATTTATAGATGATATTTTAACCTATTCAAAAGATGAGACCGAGCATGCCGAGCATTTGAAAATAGTTTTGCAGACTTTGAGAGATAAGCAGTTATATGCCAAGTTTAGTAAAAATGAATTTTGGCTTTGGGAAGTTGGATTTTTTGGTCATATTGTTTCAGGTGATGGTATACGGGTTGATCCCAGTAAAATTTCAGCTATTGTTGATTGGAAACCACCAAAGAATGTAACCAAAGTTAGAAGTTTCTTGGGGCTAGCTAGATATTATCGACGGTTTGTGAATGGATTTTCTATAATTGCTGCTCCTATGACTAGATTACTCCGCAAGGATGTTAAATTTGAGTGGACGGAAGAATGTCAACTGAGTTTCAAAGAAGTGAAAAAGTTATTAACAGAGGTACCAGTGTTAGTACAACCTGAGTCAGGTAAAGAATTTGTGGTGTATAGTGATGCTTCTCGAAATGGTTTGGGATGTGTGCTTATGCAAGAAGGAAAGGTTGTGGCTTATGCTTCGAGGCAGTTAAAACCTCACGAAAGGAATTACCCGACTCATGATTTGGAATAGGCTGCGGTAGTATTTGCTTTGAAGATTTGGCGACATTATCTATATGGTGAAAAGTGTCGAATATATACTGACCACAAAAGTGTTAAATACTTGATGTCACAAAAAGACTTGAACTTGAGGCAGCGAAGATGGCTGGAGTTATTGAAAGATTACGAGCTTGTGATTGACTACCATCCGAGAAAAGCAAATGTAGTTGCTGATGCCTTGAGCAGAAAGTTGTTATTTGCTTTGAGAGTTATGAACACTTAGTTGGAAATGTCAGATGATGGTTCGATTCTAGCCGAGTTGAAAGCAAGACCGATGTTTTTACAAGAGATTTGTAAAGCTCAAAAAAGCGATGAAGACTTGCAAGCCAAAAGAAAGCAATGTGAAGTTGATACAGAGTCAGATTTCAGAATCAGTTCTGATGGGTGCTTGATGTTTACAGATCGGATTTGTGTACTGAAAAATAAAGAATTGATTCAAAAGATCTTGCAGGAAGCACATAGTGGTTGTCTCTCGATTCATCCGGGTAGTACGAAAATGTATAATGACTTGAAGAAAATGTATTGGTGGAATGGAATGAAAAGGGATATATCGGAGTTTGTGTCCAAATGCTTAATTTGTCAACAAGTGAAAGCTGAACACCAAGTGCCTTTGGGATTACTTCAGTCTATTATGGTTTCTGAATGGAAATAGGATCGAATTACTATGGATTTTGTTTCAGGGTTGCCATTGACTCCAGGAAAGAAAGATGCCATCTGGGTAATAGTTGACAGATTAACTAAGTCGGCTCATTTTATTCTAGTACGTACAGATTATTCTCTTAACAAGTTGGCTGAACTGTATGTTAGAGAAATTGGTAGACTACACGAAATACCATTGTCGATCATTTCGGATAGAGATCTGAGGTTTACCTCGCGATTTTGGCAAAAGTTGCAAGACGCGTTAGGTACAAAGTTAAATTTCAGTACTGCTTTTCATCCACAAACTGATGGGCAATTAGAGAGAGTAATTCAGATTCTTGAAGACATGCTCAGATGTTGTGTATTGGAATTTCAAGGAAGTTGGGAAAGATATCTACCGTTGGTGGAATTTGCTTACAATAACAGTTATCAGACGAGCTTGAAGATGGCACCTTATGAAGCATTGTATGGTCGTAAGTGTCGAACGCCTTTGTATTGGACTGAACTCAAGGAAAATCAGATCTGTGGAGTTGATTTAATAAAAGAAACCGAAGAAAAAGTGAAGGTAATTTGAGATTGTTTAAAAGCTGCTTCAGATAGACAAAAATCTTATACAGATTTGAAACGAAAAGAAATTGAGTTTCAAGTTGGTGATAAGGTATTTTTAAAGGTGTCTCTATGGAAGAAAGTTCTCAGATTTGGACGGAAAGGCAAATTAAGTCCGCGTTTTATAGGGCCGTATGAAATAATTGAAAGAGTTGGACCGGTAGCCTATCAGTTAGCATTGCCATCTGAATTAAAGAAGATTCATGATGTGTTCCATGTGTCTATGTTACATCGGTATCGTTCGGATCCTTCACATGTGATTTCACTGACATAAATTGAATTACAACAAGACATGACCTATGAAGAAGAACCGATCAAGATTTTAGCTCGAGAAGTTAAGCAACTAAGGAACAAAAGTATTACTCTTGTGAAAGAGTTGTGGCAAAAGCACGGAGCAGAAGAGGCTACATGGGAACCTGAAGAAACTATGAGGAAACAATACCCACACCTATTTACTGGTAAGATTTTCGAGGACGAAAATCCTTAAAGGGGGAGAGTTGTAATATCCTGAATTAGGGCCTAATCAGAATAGTGGTTTTGTAACCACAAATTTGAGGTAGAAATAATTATTTTATAATTATTTTGAGGTTTATGATATGATTTCATGATTGTGTGAAAATTTCGTGAAGAAATTCTATGCGTAAAGTGCTTAATTTAAAATTAGGGACTAAATCGAATAAGCTGTAAAACTTGCATTCTAGAAGTTTCTAGTATGAAATTGCTTTGAAATATTAATTAGGAGGTCTTAAATAGTAATTTTTCCAATTTTAAGTTCATGGACAAAATTTGGACATGGATGGAATTTTTGAAAGTTTAGTAAGGAGGGGCATTTTGGTCATTTGGATATTAACATGAAATAAAAAGGAAAAAATAACACAAAATTGATCATCTTCTTCATTACCACGAAATTTCAAGGGTTCTCCATAGCTAGGGTTTGTTTGAAGCTTCCAAGCTCCATAGTATGTGATTCCAAGCCCCGTTTTTAATGATTTTTACGTTTTTGAGATCCCAGTAGCTTGGTATAGCTTATGATAGCAATATTTTGAGTTAGGGTTCATATTTGGAAAAATACCCATAGGTGAAATTTGTGTATTTTGATGTTTTATGATAGAATATGAGGTTTTAAATTATGTTAGACAACTTGTGCTACTCGATTTTAAGTAAAAACGAACAAAACGGCTTAATCAGTAAAAGTACATATTGTTCATAAGTATGTGTTATAGTGTGAATTTGAGCTTGCTAATAGCAAATAAATGATCAGCATGTCCTAAAACATAAGAATTTGAAATAAAATTTAATTTTCGAGCTTCGGGGCAAAAGTGTAAATATGTAAAAGTTTAGGGGAAAAATTATAATTTTTCCAAAATTTGAATTTAGGACTATTTTGATAAATGTGAGTATTAAATAAGTTAAATGTGTTATTTTAGATCAAGAAAGACGTGGAATCAACCTTGATCGAGGAAAAGAAAAGATTGTGGACTAAATTGCAAAATTGCTATATTTTGTACCGAGGTAAGTTCATGTGTAATTAATGTAACATAATTGCTATTTTAAGTGATTTAATGATATTTATATGATATGATACTTGTTATTATGAATATTATGCTTTGTGAAATATTATGTATTGGTATGAAAAGTATGTGATTAAATTGATAAGTATGAGATGCAAGCAACGTATTGGTTCCGATATTCCGAGGAGAACAACTGGGAAATGTGTGATTGAGTAAAATCCCGTTTGAACCTTGGGAATAGATTAGGATACAAGTGACATGTCACTAGGATGGTTGGGCACCCGAACTCGTTGAGTTGAGTCCAAGTTCACTTATGGATGCGAATGTCCAAACTCGTTCAGTTGAGTCTGAGTTCGTGAGATGTAACTAGGCATCCGAGCTCGTTGAGTTGAGTCCGAGTTCGTTTATGGGTGGGTTACATGGTCGCTTGATTACATATGTGGCACTTATGTGTAAATTATCCATGTATCCGAGTTATATTCTGATGTGTTCAACGGGTAAAATTTTAGCGAAATGGAAGAATGCTTGAGATGCAAATGATATTTTGGTAAGTGTCGGGAAGGGCACACTTTGGACAGGTATGTACTTAACCCTCGGGTTGAAACTTGATACACGATGGCTAGAAATGTGGAATATGTTTTGGTGATAACATGCTATTGCTGTTTGGTATGATTGCTTTGTTATGTTACTCGTTATTTGCATATGGACTTACTAAGCATTTATGCTTACTCCCTCTTTTCCATTCATTGTAGTGTTGGACAAACTGGCTCAGGAATCGGGATAGGTCGAAGGCTCGATCACACTATCCGAAGGACTTTTTGGTAAAATGGCTTGTATAACTTAAGTATGGCATGTATAGCAATGTTCTTATTTTGTGTAAATAATCTTGTGATATGGTTGTGGTTTGGTTAAGAAAATGCTTGGTAATGATTAGTCATTGGAATGGCTAGGCTAGATAATGTTGGATGCTATGTGAGACTAATATGTTATGTAGTTCATGAAAATTCATAAAAAGATGAAATGTGCCATAAAACAGAACATTACTGTAACAATGACCTGAGTTTGAAAAATTACTAAAAATATTAGAAACCAAATTAGGTGATGAATTCAATATAAAATTAAAGCTTATTGTGTCTACTTTCATATGGAAGAAGCGAAATAGGTAAAGGAGTTATATGTGATGAGATATTTGGGTTGTAGTGAGACAGGGCCAGAGCGATTTCTGGATCCCCTGTTCCAACTTTGGGAATTCACCATAAATTGTACAAAATAATCAGGAGGTATGCTTTATATGTTCAAAATCCTTATTGAGTCTAGTTTTGAGAGAAACATACGGCATAGTCATATAAATTTTGTAGAGAGAAAAGTGGTTCATAGTAAGCAGAGGTCAGTGCAGTCGAGTCCTGAAACAGGGGTAAATTTAACTAATAAACTGTACTAATTGGCCTGACCAAAAATTGTATAAAAAAATTAGTATATAGATATATGAGTCTAGTTTTAGGAAAAATTTACAGATCTTGATTTTGAGTTTTGTAACTTGAGATATGATTTTGTTTGTAACCGTAACGCAGGTAAACAGTATGCTGTGAATGTAGAATTAAATGTTTCAAATTTCTTGAAATGGAAATTATGTTCAGTAACACCTCAAGCTCGACTCCGGCGATGGTCTCGGGTAAGAGGGTGTTGCAAACTTTTTATCTCAGACGTAACGGAATAGAATACCAATAGAAGATAGAGGAATGCTGATCATAAATCAATCAGACCAATGATGCTTTCATAAGAAAACGAGCAATTACAAATACGTCTAAGAATGTAAGAATACATAGAATACCCAGAAGAGAGAGTCATAAATTACTCAACTGTAGCTGTCATACTGAAACATCTTTACAATTCAAACATCGTTCTTCTAACTAATTCTATCATCACTAATTCCATAATATTCCATTCATTAATAGAAATCAATTCAAAAGAATTCCCGGTAAGTACAGTCTTTAAAAATCATACTTGAATGAGTCGATTAGCCGAGATTAACTTCTCCTCTAATCGTTGCATTGTACATTCCAAATAATATTTAGAATAACCTGATATTTCTCTCATAACTATTTTCTATTCGCTAAGTAATTCCCATCTCTGATCACATTATTAATTATTCCACCACTGAACTATTTAGTTCCCCACTTGTGAGCTTATTTAATATAAATCTCGTGAACTTCATCATATAACACTATTCTGGTAAGGGGGTTAAGATTGTAAAGCCTTTAAATTTCTAACTCTCATACATACACGCATATAGCATAGCATTCAATACCAACATAATATCATGTACTTTGATTACACATTTGTAGGTTTCTACTAATGATGGACACATTTTCAAATATCTTAGGAACGCGTTCAGTATTATCACATATGAATATCAACCAATCATAATAAGCTTATCTCAAAACAAAATTTTCTTGTTATTCACTGCAAGAATTCACTCTGATTTATCGAAATGCAATATTCAATTGAAACGATAACACTTTATCCATATTCTTCAACTTATGGTTAATTCATTGTATCCATTAACACATACATATCATTGCAAATCATAGAGAATCAATTCAGGAAAATCAGTATATTCACTAAGTTACATGAACTTGCTTAACCCCTTTTTCAGCATTATCGATGGCAGCTCGATTGGAAAGCATCCCTGCTTTAACCAAAACAAATTTCATCAGAGTTAGGAGATATCACACTATCACAGTTCACTTATGGCATGTATTGGTAGATTCTTACACACACTATATTAGTCTAAGAATCAACTAAACCATAGCTCTAATACCACTAAATGCAACACCCCTTACCCATATTTGACGCCGGAATAGCGTACCAGGCATTAGTGGAACACATACACTAATAAACGTATTAAACCGAGTCGTAAAATTTCATCCGAATTAAAACCTTTCAAATTTTTATCTTTGAGTCCCTAAATAGGGCCTATGAGGCCTAATACATACTTAAGAAGTGGTCCGAGGCTAAATTCAGAACTTTTGAAAGCACTCAAAAATTTCTTGAAAAACATGGGCACACGCCTGTGTCCAATGACATTTCCTTCACACAGCTATGATACATGCCCATGTGTTAAGCCGTGTGGCGTTTCGAATTTCTGAAAATCAAGTGCAGACTTCACACACCATGTGTACATGGCCATGTGGCTGCCCGTGTGGCCACAAGTAAGGGTATTTACCAAGCCCTTTGCCACCCCAAAACACTTATACACTTATACAAATTTATCATCACACAACATGGTATTATTAAGCATTCAAACATCCACACTAAGACATCCACATACCATTTACAAACCATATTCACCATGCATAACCACACACAACCAATCACATTTACCACTCATAATTATCACACATTTACTCATCCAATATATGCAAGCATAAACATCCTTGAAATGCATCATCATAGACTTATAACATAACAATTATTAGCCATATTAAATGGCCTTATACAACAATAGCCTTCAAATAGCATAGGCCAACATTCTAGGCCAACTCATAATAACATATACATACATAATCAAGTCCCTATACATGCCATAGACTTCAAGGTACTTGAACATCATTGATACATACCAATCAGTAACTTGTTAGTGTGATGGAATCTCTGACGACCTCCAACTCGAGCAAGCATCTGTGACACTATAGGAAAAAGGAAACGAAGGGGGTAAGCATTATAGCTTAGTAAGTAGGTATGTAAATAATAATTAATTTGTTAACATGCTTTTATAAATCTTCACAATATGTTCTCAAGATAATACAATCATAATTGCACATAGTTCCACTATTTACTCATGTTCATCTCAAGTTGTCTACTCGAGTCATAGTCACTAAATTATTTATATCTTGAGCTACAGAACTCAAAATTAAGATCCACAAATTTTTCCTAAAACTAAACTTATATATCCTATTAGTATAAAATTTTCAGAATTTTTTGTTTATCCAATAAGTACAGTTTTTATTCATTAAAGTTTCCCCTATTTAGCTGTCTAAGTTCCGACCCCTCTTCACTAAAAATTAATTATCCCCTTGTACGAATTTAGATGCTATTCCTATTTGTTTCTTTTGAAAATAGACTCATTCAGGATTTTAAACATATAAATTATAACCCATAATTATTTTTTACAAATTTTAATGATTTTTCAAAATTAGAATACAGGATTCCATAATCATTCTGACCCTGTCTCACAAAAATTCAAATATCTCATAACATGAAATTCTTTTACTTACACTACTTTTATGTGAAACTAGACTCAATAAGCTTTAATTTCATATCTTATTCAACCGATAATTCGGTTTCCACCATTTTTGGTGATTTTTCAAATTTACACAACTGCTACTGTCCAAAGCTGTTTTATTTCTAAATTTCACTCTTTCATGTTTTCTTTATAATAACTTTCATTGTAGCACTTAGTCCATATCAACCTTACCAAATTTGATCATATATCGAGCACATTACTCATAAGTTTACAAACACATACTTGCACTTATTCATCACATAGTCATTTTCGTTTACACTTAGTCATTTCCCGTTGAACACATCGAAATAATAACGGATACCTGGTGGCCTACACATAGTACCACCCTTGTAGCTAAAGCTACCTTCTTCTCAAAGTGGCCTTCACATAGTACCACACTTGTGATCAAGCTATCTCTTCTCAAAGTGGCCATCACATAATACCACACTTGAATCACTAGTGACATGTCACTTGTATCCTATTCTATTCCTAATGTTCAACCGGGAAATTTCTCACTTTTTGATACTTGTCAATTTTGTAACACCCCTAACTCGGCCCAGACGTTATGGCCAGATCTGGAGTGTCACATGGACAGTTGATTCATTTACGATCTTCTTTTACCAAAAGTTACGATGTTCATTGTAAAACCATGTTTAATAGCTTGTCATTACTAAGCATTATCAGATTTAGAAACCGTATTAATTACCAAGTAAAGTTCATATATAAAAACTCATTGTTGTGTTATCCAATCATTACGTAATGCATGTTTAAAAATGTTTGATTAAGTTTGAAACGCCCGCATAGACTAGTCTACCATTGTAAAACAAGTAATAAAGAAACCCAAAACAAAATACCCAAGTGGCCTTATTACAACATAAATCTGAAATTTAAAAAGGAATATAAATAAATTGAATTTTAGGAAAAGCTAAACCGGAAGCATGAACCGCGTGGCCACCCCGAATCCCTTGCAGCTCCAAGTCCTCTATGGTTGTGGGTTACCTGCATGGATGGAAATTATAGGATGAGTTTGTGAAAACTCAGTGTGTAATGTAACCCAACCAGTGTCAAAGATCAGTCAAAACCCAGTCTGGGCTAAAGCCCTATTCAGATACAGATCAAACTGGGCCTTGGCCCTTTTCAGAAACAGAGTGGACCTTGGGTCCATTACAAATACAGTTTAGAAAATATATGTGTATGTATGTATGCAAAGCCCAAACCTAGTCCAACCCAGCACACCACAGACGCAGCAGAGCTGCTAATACAGAAATCGTAGAAGAGCCACTAGAACAGAAATACGAGGCAGAGCCTCTATGCAGATTACGTGGTAGTGCCACTTTGCAGAACTTCCTCCATATCCATAACCGAACCCGTGCAACCTAGTGTACTACATGACATGAGCATATAGATTATCAGATACAGATCTATGCAAATCAGTCAGCTACTTCTACAGGTAAAATATTCATTTGGTATCTAAGGGTAAAATGGTAATTTTTACCCTTCAAGGGTATTTTGGTCATTTAGCTATGTTTCTAGGTTTCATGCTAAATACGACCTTCTAGTAGGTCTAACGTCGCTACGAGCGACATAGAAAATCCATTCAATCAGATAGTGAAATCAGGCCCCAAAACCCCCAATGGGCCCGAGGGAGCCCACATGCTTACGTGGCCCGCTTAGTCTAATTTTATGCATATTAACTCAGATTTAATGTCCAATATACCAGAAATTTACTTACCGCATACTTTTACCCATATGGGCACGTAAGCCCATTGGGCCCAATTTTAGCCTATTGAGGCCCATAATAGCCTAAGTGCACAAAAACGCGCACAGCAGCCCTTACAATCCAATATTCCAGATCCATGATTTCAGATTGACCCACGAGCATTCGCACACTAGCAAGTCCTCAAAATGCTGGCATTTGGGCACTTCGGCTTTTCAGTTTTTGCCGATCTAAGCTACTAGAGGGTGTCGTTGCACACCTATTTGCGAACCACGTCGAGATCCTTCGAATGATCAACCTACAATAATTTAATCACTAATCCATAATCCAATTGAAACCACCATCATCTTACGCCACACATATTCGGCTATTATTAACAAGTCACCCATCCCTTACCTTTGTCGAAATCTAGCCCCAAACACTAGACTGCTTCTCTTTGTCCAACAACTAACCTTTCTTTACCAGATTCGTCACCACGAATAGCTGAAAAAACCATTGACCACAAGAAAAAGAGGTTTAAATCGGCTTACTAGACAAAGACCTAAAACCGATTAGCACATAGGGAGATATGACCTTCGGCTTTTCCTTATTCACAAGAACATGAAGGAGAAGAATCTAGTACTTACCACAGGGGTTTGCTAGCCTAATTTGATAGCACTAGAGATTATTCCACTACAATAGGCCCAGATCTACACTTGATCTAATCGAAGCACAAAGGGAGAAAATGAATAGATGAAAGGGTTGGAAGAATCAACAAAGAAATAATGATGGGATTCAGTTTTTGAGAAGAGCACACTAAAGAGAGTTTGAGGTTTTAGTTTTGAAAGAAAAGGTGAAAGAAGAAGAAGAAGTTATGGAAAGGGAGGAGATGGCGACAGAGAGATAGATGACTTGATGGTTTCAGCTTTTGAAGCAATCGGCCAAAAAAAGTCTAAGTATTTTAGGATTTCGGCTTTTGGAGAAATCAACCAGAAGAGGTTTTAGGGAGATCAATTTCAAACAATGAAGAAACGAAGAAGAAGAAGAAGAAGAGGAGGAAGAAGATAGGTTCGGCTCTTGTGTCAATTAGGTAAGAGAATATTGAGAGTTTAGGGACTTTCGGCTTTTGGGGAACGAAAAGAGGAGAGAAAAGAAAGAAAGGTATGAAAAGCACACCTCAAACTTACGTATTTGGCACTAAAGAATAACCAAAAGGTAAATCCCAAATGAATGCCAAAAAGAAATCGGCACACACCCTACCACAAAAGCCGAAAATGCTAAACCTTACCCCCTAGCCGAATTGCACTTCAAACAGCCCCATAATCGGCCAACACTACCTTCTCATCTCATCCCTAAGTTTTCTCTTTGAAAATCTCCCCTTATCACTCCTTAGTACAATCCCATGAGCAACTCAAACACCTTCCCTCAGAGTTTAACTTGGAGTTCACCTCTTACCATGACCATCCAGTAACATAAAATAAATATCCCTTGCTCACAAAGCGATTCGAACCTTAGCTCCTTCACAAGCTACCATACGCCACCTCCCTATGTTTTAAGTGGCGCTACCTTGCCACTTTACCACAGGCTTCCTTGCGCCACAAATCTATAACAATAGTTTAAAATCCCACTCTGCCAAAGTCCATTCTCACATAAGGCTAAATTTTAAAATTCTGTCAGTCTTCAAACTTAAACCTAGGCCTCCTAAAGGTCCACTAACCACACTCAAATCATTAATACATCACATCAAGATATGAAAAAATAAGTTCAAGCAGAAATTCAAAAACCCTAAAAAATTGGGGCATTACAACTCTACCCCCTTAAAGAAATTTCAGCCTCGAAATTTTACCTGGTCTAAACAGGTGAGGGTATTGTTGATGTATCGCCTCCTCCGGCTCGCACGTAGCTTCTTCTCTACCGTGATTACGCCAAAGCACATTTTCCAAAGGAATAAATTTCTTTCTTAACATCTTGACATCACGGTCCAGAATCTACACAGGCTCTTCCTCAAAAGTCAGATCAGATCTAACTTCAATTTCCTCAACTGGTACAATGTGGGAAGGATCAGACCGATATCGTCTCAACACGGAGACATGAAAGACGTCGTGAATTCGGTTCAACTCCAGAGGTAGTTCCAGATGATATGCTAACGAACCCACCCGTTTAAGAACTTGATAAGGCCCGATGAACTGCGAACTTAACTTGCCCTTCTTTCCGAACCTTAAGAGTTTCTTCCAAGGTGAGACCTTCAAGAAAACAAAATCTCCCACAGAGTATTCAATTTCCTTACGCTTCAAGTTGACATAAGATTTTTTCCTATCAGATTCCTCCTTTAATCGCTCTTGATCAGCCTGACCTTATTTTCTGTATCTGCTACTAACTCTGGCTCGAGAACCTGATGTTCTCCCAACTCTATCCAACAGGTAGGCATACGACACCTACGACCATACAGTGCCTCATATGGTGCCATTCGAATACTCGCCTGGTAACTAGTGTTATATGCAAACTCTGCTAACGGCAAGTAATCTTCCCAACTACCCCAAAAATCAATAATACACCCTCTTAACATATCTTCCAGTACCTGAATCACCCTCTCCGACTGTCCATCCGTCTGAGGGTGAAAAGCAGTGCTGAAGTCTAGCCGTGTACACAACATCTCATGCAACTTCTACCAGAATTGAGATGTAAACCTAAGGTCCCGATCAGAAATAATCGAAACTGACACTCCATGAAGTCGCACTATCTCAGCTACATATAGCTTTGCTAATTTCTAAAGTGAATAGTCGGTTTGGACGGGTATAAAATGAGCAGATTTGGTCAGCCTATCCACAATCACCCAAATCGAGTCTTTCTTGGTAGGTGTCAAGGGTAGTCCACTCACAAAGTCCATGTTTACCCTTTCCCACTTCCAAAGTGGAATCTTAATCGGTTGCAGAAGTCCAAAAGGTAGTTGATGCTCAGCTTTCACTTGCTGGCATGTCAGACACTTACCCACAAACTCCGTTACTTCTCGCTTAAGTCCAGGCGACCAATACAATTCCCGTAGATCTCGATAAAACTTATTCCCAATAGGATGCATGGCACAAAGACAGCCATGAGCCTCTTACAGTGTAAACTACCTTAAACCAGAGTCTTTTGGGACACATACTCTCCCACGGAAACACAAAATCCCTTCATTATTTAAACCAAAATCAGAAGTTCCACCCTCCTCTACCTGTCAAAACCAAGGAACCAAAGATTTATCCAGTAATTGCTTCTCCTTAATTTGCTCCATCCAGGTCGGTCTTACTTGCAATTCAGCTAACAAGCTACCATCATCATATAGACTAAAACGAGCAAACATTACTCTCAGATCATTTACAGCTCTCCGGCTTAGTGTATCAGCTACCACATTAGCTTTGCCCGGGTGATACTCAATAAAACAATCATAATCCTTAAGTAACTCTATCCATCTTCGTTGCCTAAGGTTCAACTCCTTCTGAGTCAAAAGATACTTAAGGCTCTTATGGTCCTTGTATATGATACACTTTTCTCCATACAAGTAGTGCCTCTAGATCTTTAGTGTAAAAATCACCACTGCCAACTCCAGATCATGCGTAGGGTAATTTGCCTCATGTGGCTTGAGTTGTCGCAATGTATATGCAACCACTTTACCCTCTTGCATCAACACACAGCCCAATCCAACGTGCGACGCATCGCTATACACAGTAAAATCCTTTCCAAACTCCAGCTAAATTAACACAGGTGCCTCAGTCAAAACTTTCTTCAACTTCTCGAAACTCTCTTGTTGTTTTTTAGTTGAGATAAACGGTACTCCTTTTCTTAAAAGTTTTCTCAACGGTGCCACAATTAAGGAAAATACTTCACAAATCTTCTATAATACCCTGCCAAACCCAGAAAACTCCAAATTTCTAACACAGATCTCGGTGGCTTCCACTCCAGAATCGCCTCGAGTTTTCAATGATCCACCCTAGTCCCCTCAGCAGAAACAATGTGACCCAAGAATGTCACTTCTCGCAACCAAAATTCACACTTGCTGAATTTTGTGTACAGCTGCTTCTCCCTCAACACTTGCAGAACAATTCAGAGATGCTCATCATGATTCTCCTCAGTTTTTTAATATAGCAGAATATTATTTATAAAGACGACCACAAATTGTTCTAAGTAAGGTTGGAATACTCGATTCATAAGATCCATGAAGGCCATCGGTGCATTCGTCAAACCAAACGGCATTACTAGGAACTCGTAATGACCATATCGAGTCCTAAACGCTGTCTTATGAATATCCACCTCTTTGACTCTTAGCTGATGATATCCGGATCAAAGATAGATATTGGAAAATACCAAAACTCCTCTTAATGGGTCAAATAGATCATCGATCGTTAGTAGAGGGTACTTGTTCTTAATAGCCAGCTTGTTCAACTGACAATAATCAATACACATGCACATCGTCCCATCCTTATTCTTAACGAACAAGACCGGTGATCCTCACGGAGACACACTTGGTCTGATAAAACCTCAATCTAGAAGTTCTTGGATTTGAGCTTTCAATTCCACCAACTGCTTCGGTGCCATCCTATAAGGAGCGATGGACACTAGAGCCGTTCCAGGTAACAAGTTGATTCCAAATTCAACTTTGCAGTTCGGAGGCAACCCAAGAAGCTCATCTGGAAAAACATCCTGAAACTCCTTAACGGTTCTAACTTCCTCTACGGACAAACCTTCAGAATCTGACTTACTCACGTTTGCCAAAAACGCCTCGCAACCTTTGCGGATCAGCTTTTCAGCTCTTAAAGCTGAGATAACATTGGACAAGTAATCTCTTCGCTCCCCTATTAAATTTACCTCATCATCCTTCGTGGTCTTTAACACCATCCGCTTGGCAGCATAATCCAAAGTCACCCGATGCTTTGCAAGCCAATCCATACCCAAGATGAGATCAAACTCTCCAAATGGTAAGTCCATCAAGTCCGCAGAGAAAATTCTACCTTGTGTCTCTAAGGGTGCATCTCTAAAAAGTTTATCTACCCTAACCGAGTGACCTAGTGGACTTATCACAGATACCCCACTCACAGTATTCTCAAATTGCATACCTAATGTCCCAGACACATCACAAGCAACATACGAATGTGTAGATCCAATGTCAATCAAAGGAGTGTATGGCGTGCTATAAATTAAAAACGTACTGGTTATAACGTCAGGTGCGTCACCCTCCTCTCGACAACGGGTAGCATAAACCAACGCCGGCTGTCGTGCCTTAGCATTTCCAGCACCCTTACCCGGTGCTCCACGTCCACGTCCATTTCCATTGCAGCCCTTAGCCTAACCACGGCCTCTCAGTGGTTGTTAACCACCTCTCACTGGCTGAGCAACCCTCAATTTAGCAGCTTGCATCTGCACCGGCCTTTGAGGGCAATCATTGACTCGATGATCTTTGGACCCACACCAGAAACATGCTCCAGAACATCTCCAACATTTGCCCAGATGTACCTTTCCACAGTCCGCACAAGCTTGCGGTCTAACCACATTCATCGAAACTGCTCGAACCGGCTCATCCACTCTAGCTCTTTTAATAGACCTATCCGTAGCATCCGAGGGCCTGAATCCCTCCTGAATCAGTTTCTGTCTTTCTCACAGTTCTGGCGCTCCGAGCACTTCACCTCCTCAGCAATCTTGGCTTTTTCCACTAGGGCAGTAAAATCACGCCCCTTTGTGGAGCAATCAGTACTCTTAGCTCATCTCTGAGGCCATCCTCAAATCGCACACTGTGTTCATACTCCGTAGCTACAATTCCACCGGTATACCGGCTTAACCTTAAAAATTCAACTTCATATTCCGCTGCAGTCTTGCTACCCTGAGCCAGATTCAGGAATTCCTACCTTCAGGCATCCACATAGCTTGCCCCGACATACTTCTCTTTGAACGCTGGCCTAAACAACTCCCAAGTCACTCGCTCAGCCGGGGTGCCATCTCTCACAGTGATCCACCATTGGTAGGCCTCGTCACGCAGCAAAGATACTGCTCCTTTCAGCTTCTGCTCCACTGAGCAGTCCAGGTCATCCATTATCCGCTCCGTGGCCTCCAACCAATACTCGGCCACATTCAGGGCTACACCAGATACATCCTTGGAAATCTTCGCTCCATTAGCTCAAAACCGTTCAGAAATCGATCCCCGATTCACCGTTCCAGTACTTGCTCCAGCAGCCCTTTCTAGAACACGGAGCATTGCCTAAGATAAAGCATCATCGCCTGTAGCCTGATCATAAGACCCCGTCTCAGTTGCTGGTGGCGCTCGTGCCTCCCCAGTTGGCATATCTTCTGAGGATGAAGATCCCGTTTGAATACTTCTTCAGCCACGACCACGACCTCTTCCATGTGCTACCCTCGTACTCATATCGTATTATCTGATTTACGAATTTTATGAATTAGTTCAATTTTTCAGTATTTATTACAAATGTTTTATGCAGAGATAGTATTTCAGAGCTTTGTTTTTGCAGTATCGCAGTCTAGCTACAGTTTCAGTCTTTTATAGTTTTCAGTTTTTCTTACTGTTTCAGTCTTCTACAGTCTCAGTGTTACACAAACTACGAAATTTCAGTAGGGTCTTAGTACTATCTACAGTAGTATCATAGTATCACAGTATCTCAATTAAATACAGTAAAACAGAAGATACTTACGGACTTGGTGCTGGAGACTCGGTGTGCCACTTTTTAGAAACCAAATTCAGAGAAACCCAAGTTTTGTCAGTAGTAAATGTTTTAAATGTACTTTGTTGAAAACTCCTTACAAACTCTTGACTTAAAAAATAAAGAAAATATTTTTGGAAAGAAAATCAATTTTAAAAGACTTTTCTTAAGGAAGTTTTTCAAAATCGTATTTCAAAATACAAGTTAGGGCTTTAATTTAAATTTTAAGAAAATATTTGAACCCGTTCCACAGCCGAGCTGTTGCAACCGGGCTTTGATACTACTAAATGTAACACCCCAAACTCGGACTAGACGTTATGGCCAGATCTGGAGTGACATATGGACGATTGATTCATTTACGATCTTCTTTTACGAAAAAGATATGATGTTCATTGTAAAACCATGTTTAATAGCTTGTAATTACTGAGCATTATTAGATTTAGAAACCGTATTAATTACCAAGTAAAGTTCTTATATAAAAACTCATAGTTGTGTTATCCAATCATTATGTAATGCACGTTTAAAAACGTTTGATTAAGTTTGAAAAGCCCACATAGACTAGTCTATCTTTGTAAAACAAGTAATAAAGAAACCCAAAACAAAATACCCGAGTGGCCTTATTACAACATAAATTTGAAATTTAAAAAGGAACATAAATAAATTGAATTTTAAGAAAAGCTAAACTGGAAGAATGAACCAGGTGGCCACCCCGAATCCTTCGTAGCTCCAAGTCCTCTATGGTTGGGTGTTACCTGTATGGATGGAAATTATAGGGCGAGTTTGTGAAAACTCAGTGTCTAATGTAACCCAACCAGTGTCAAAGATCAATCAAAACTCAGTCTGGGCTAGAGCCCTATTCAGATATAGATCAAACTGGGCCTTGGCCCTTTTCAGAAACAGAGTGGGCCTTGGGCCCATTACAGATACAGATCAGAAAATATATATGTATGTATCTATGCAAAGCCCAAACCCAGTCCAGCCCAACACACCACCCGTACTAGCCCAACACACCATGTGGGGAATAACTCAACCCACCTAGCCCTACACACCACAAACGCAGCAGAGTTGCTAATACAGAAATCATGTCAGATCCACCAGAACAGAAATATGACGCGGAGCCTCTAAGCAGATTACGTGGCAGTGCCACTTTACAGAACTTCCTCCATATCCATAACCCAACCCCATGCAACCTAGTGTACTACATGACATGAGCATACAAATTATCAGATATAGATATATGCAAATCAGTCAACTACTTCTAGGGGTAAAACAATCATTTGGTATCTAGGGGTAAAATGGTAATTTTTACCCTTCAGGGGTATTGGGGTCATTTAGCTATGTTTCTAGGTTTCATGCTTAATACGACCTTCTAGTAGCTATAACATCACTCCAAGCGACTTAGAAAATCCATTCAACCAGATAGTAAAATCGGGCCCCAAAACCCCTAATGGGCCCGATGGAGCCCACATGCTTACGTGGCCCGCTCAGCCTAATTTTACACATATTAACTCAGATTTAATGTCCAGTATACCAAAAATTTACTTACCACATACTTTTACCTATATGGGCCCGTAAGCCCATTTGGCCCAATTTTGGCCCATCAAGGCCTAGAACAGCCTAAGTGCATGAAAACACGTACAGCAGCCCTTACAGTCCAATATTCCAGATTCATGATTTTGAGTTGACCCACGAGCATTCGCAAGCTCGCAAGTCCTCGAAATGTCGTCTATTTGGCATTTCAGCTTTTTAGCTTTTGCCGATCTAAGCTACTAGAGGGTGTCTTGTTTGCAAACCACGTTGAGATCCCTCGAATGATCAACCTACAACAGTTTAATTATTATGTTAATCCATAATCCAATTGAAACCACCATCATCTTACCCTACACATATTCAGCTACTATTACCAACTCACCCATCCCTTACCTTTGTCGAAATCTAGCCCCAAACACTAAATTGCTTCTCTTTGTCCAACAACTAACCTTTCTTTACCAGATTCGTCACCACGAATAGCTGAAAAAACCATTGACCACAAGAAAAAGAGGTTTAAATCGGCTTACTAGACAAAGACCTAAAACCGATTAGCACATAGGGAGATATGACCTTCGGCTTTTCCTTATTCACAAGAACATGAAGGAGAAGAATCTAGTACTTACCACAGGGGTTTGCTAGCCTGATTTGATAGCACTAGAGATTATTCCACTACAATAGGCCCAGATCTACACTTGATCTAATCGAAGCACAAAGGGAGAAGATGAATAGATGAAAGGGTTGGAAGAATCAACAAACAAAAGACGATGGGATTCGGTTTTTAAGAAGAGCACATTAAAAAAAGTTTGAAGTTTCAATTTTGAAAGAAAAGGTGAAAGAAGAAGAAGAAGTTATGAAAAGGGAGGAGATGGCGACGGAGAGATAGATAACTTGATGGTGTCGACTTTTGAAGAAATCGGCCAAAAGAAGGCTAAGTATTTTGGGATTTCAGCTTTTGGAGAAATCAGTCAGAAGAGGTTTTAGGTAGATCAATTTCAAACAATGGAGAAAGAAGAAGAAGAAGAATAGGAGGAAAAAGATAGGTTTGGCTCTTGTGTCAATTGGCCAAGAGAAGATTAAGAGTTTAGGGACTTTCAGCTTTTGGAGAAAGAAAAGAGGAGAGAAGAGAAAGAAAGGTATGAAAAGTGCACCTCCTATTTGGCACTAAAGAATAACCAAAATGCAAATCTCGAATGAATGCCAAAAAGAAATCGGCACACTCCCTTCCACAAAAGCCGAAAATGCTAAACCTTACCTCCTAGCCGAATTGCACTTCAAATAGCCCCATAATCGGCCGACACTACCTTCTCATCTCATCCCTAAGTTTTCTCCTTGAAAATCTCCCCTTATCACTCCTTTGTCCAATCCCATGAGCAACTCAAACACCTTCCCTCAGTGTTTAACTTGAAGTCCACCTCTTACCATTCCCATGTAGTAAAATAAAATAAATATGCCTTGGTCACAAAGGGATTCAAACCTTAGCTCCTTCACAAGCTACCACACGCCACCTCCCCGTGTTTTAAGTGGCGCTACCTTGCCACTTTACCACACGCTTCCTTGTGCCACAAATCTATAAGAATAATTTAAAAGCCCACTCTGCCAAAGTCTATTCTCGCATCAGGGTAAAATTTAAAATTCTGTCTGGCTTCAAACTTAAACCTAGACCGCCTAAAGGTCCACTAACCATACTCAAATAATTAATGCAACACATCAGGCTATGCAAAAATAAATTCAAGCAAAAATTCAAAAACCCTAAAAAAATTAGGGCGTTACAAATTTCATTCAATACTCAGCCACATTTCATAAAAAATAATAAAATATGATAACATAAGTAAAAATGATGCATTGTGTACATACCAACTGACCTCGGTACAAAAATGACAATTTTTGCATTTTAGTCCAAAACCTTTTCTTTTCCCTAATCAAGGTTAATTCTTTGTCTTTCTTGATCTATAAAAACACATTTAATTTATTCATTCAACATGCTACTCAAATTAACCCAAATTCACATTTTGGCAAAATTTACATTTTTGCCCTTAAACTTTGTCATATTTACATTTTTGCCCCTAGGCCCGAAAAATGATTTTCATTCAATTTCTTTGTAGTTTAAGCCTAGATGAACCATTTTCATAACTATAAAAGCCCACAATTTCCATTAAAACACACTTTTATGACACATTTTATAACTTTTACAAATTAGTCCTTTTAGGCATTTTTACCGAAAATCACTTAGAAAAAGTCGTTTCTCTAACCATAAACATGCATTTTCTACCATTAAACACAAAAATAAACACATATTCATCATGGTTCAAAACCCCAGACTTTAACCAGATTTCAAATTAGTGGTAGAAATAGATAAATCTTGTTACGAGGATTTCAAAAACGTAAAAATCATTAAAAACGGGGCTAGAACGGACTTACACTAGAGCTTGGAAGCTTGAAAACCCTATCCATGGTTTCCCCTTGTGAAATTTTACCATGGGGTTGAAGATGGACAAAAATTGGCTTTTAATTTTGTTTATTTAATCATTTAAACACTAAATGACCAAAATGCCCCTAACTTAAAAATATTCTATTTGACCTATTTCATGTCCATTTTTATTCAAAAAATTAACCAATGGTCTAATTACCATTCAAGGACCTCCAATTTAAAATTTCATAACAATTGGACACCTCAAACATGTATAACTCAACTTTTGCACTTTTTACAATTTAGTCCTTTTGACTAAATTGAGTGCCCAAATTTCAAAATTTTCGAATGAAATTTTCACGAAATCATTCTATGAAATTGTAGACTATAAAAATATAATAAAAATAAATTTTTCCTCGTCAGATTTGGGGTCCTGAAACCACTGTTTCGACTAGGCCCAAGTTCAGGCTGTTATATTTTCAATTCGTTTTGGGCAGTCTTTGAGATAGTGGTCAAGAGAACCACATCCAAAAAAAAGCTCCACTTTTTACAGGACACTCACAAAGATGACATTTATTACAATAATTGCATTTGGGTTTGGGAATCCTGATACTTTCAATGCTTGCTACTGATGGGGTTAGAGAACTCGGATTAAAATGTTGAGAGCTTCGATCTTTCCTAGAATACCCCATAGATATGGTGGAGTGATAGTGATATTTCTTTAATTTCTTTGAAGTGGACGATTATCACTTTCCCATAAATCTTTTACCTGGAGTTCGGGCTTCCATCTTTGCCTGCCTCTTTTCTTTACTTAATTCTTCAACTCTATGTTCTCGGTCAACCAGTACAACAAATTCTTTTAATTTAAGAATCCCAACTAATAGCTTTATATTTTCATTCAGGCCCCATTCAAATCGTTTACACATTGCAACTTCAGTTGTGACAGACTCTCTGGGATATTTGCTTAATTTGACATATTCTCATTCATACTCAGATACAATCATATTCCTCTGTTTAAGTTCTAAAAATTCCTTCTTTTTCTAATAAAGGAATCTATGGATAATATACTTCTTTTTGAATTCTGTTTGGAAAAATTCCCATGTAACATTTTCCCTCGGTACAAAAGAAATCAAGGTATTTCACCACTGATAGGCTAAGTCTTTTAGTAGAGAAATAGTATATTTTAAACATTCATCAGGTGTCTAAGATAATTTATCTAAAATGATGCTAGTATTTTCTAACCAAAATTTAGCCCTTTTCGGATCATTATCAACAGTAGCTCGGAATTCTTCTGCCCCATATTTTTGAATTTTATCAACAAGAGCTTACCAATTCTAACAAGTTTTGTACTTTGTGGCATATCAAGAACCGGTTGAGGAATAGGAAGGGGAGGTTATTGTACAGCTGGATTTGTTTTTACAAATACTGTAAACCATTCATTCATCATCTGAAAGAAGCTACTTTATCCTCTCCGGTTCGGCCCTCAAATACAAGCCTTCTACTACTAGATACTTCTCTTTGAATAGAAGTTTGAGCATGGCTCTTAGCTTCCTCGGATTCAACTCGGTTGGATGACATTACTATATGAAAAACATATTTAAAGTGGTCAGGAGATATCACATTATCACAAATTATATAATGGCATATATATCTAGACTTGTATTTCACTACATTAGTTTAAGAATTGGCTAAACCGTGGCTTTCATACCAACCAATGTAACACCCTTAACCTGTATCCGTCACCGAAATAGGGTCTAGGAGTATTACTGAAGTTTACAGATCATATTTAGATATTTTAAGTTATTTCACAAGCATATCGAAAATTAATTATAGTTTAACCATATCATCCCTTCTACAGGCCCTTGAGGCCCAAAACATACATTAGAACCAAGTCGAGACTAAATCAAGAACTTAGAAAATTTTTTGTGAAAGCTCAAAATTTTTGCTAAGTTTAGGGGTCACATGCCCGTGTGGTCAGGCCGTATGGCTCACACGGCCAAGTGAAATGCCCATGTCTCAGGCCGTGTGGCATATAAGGTAGGGCACACGCCTGTGTCCCAAACCCGTATAACTTTCTGACTTACAAATTTATTAAATACAGGGGTCACACGGCCAAGTCACACGCCTGTGTGTTAGACCGTGTGGTTAATTTTGAGCATTCTGTTTCTCAATTTTAATATGAAGGTGACACACAGCTAGAATACATGCCCACAGCTGAGACAATGCCTGTGTCTCTACCTGTGTGGACAAAATAAGGTTATTTCTAAGCCTTACTCCTCACTCAGCTTCACCTTTCACCTACATAAACACTTATACACAATCACGAACCATTTCAAACTCACATATCAACAATTTAAGAACATTTATCATCAAAACATATCATTCATTAGCCATTCCAATGGCTAATCATACCTATCATTTCATTGTCACCACTTGTAACACCCCTAACCCATATCCATTGCCGGAATAGGGTTACGAGGCATTACCACACAAAGCTAACAATTTATATCCAAATTCACACATTCAGGTGACAATCAAGTTTCATTGATCAAAAATAACCATTAGCTATACACACGACATTTGAAAACCTTTACTTCTCAACTTATAGAGACAACTGCGAAATTCTCATCCCTTTTATTTATACATGTAACTAATATCAAATAGTAACCTAATTACTATTACTAGTAGCCGATTATACTAACTTAGTAATATGACTCATTCAAACTAGAGCATAATTCATTATTCAACCATTATACTCATTTAACAAATTTCGGAAGTGATTGTTTACCAATGAGCATAGCCGAATCTTTTAACGACGAGGCAACTACTATCAAGTCATATTAAGCATTATCACTATTGAAAACTTATAATACTTCATTCAACCATACATTCATAATTAGTGAATGAGCAAGCCATTTTCGCATGGCTTAAATATATACATATTCAAAATATCACTTGTTTCAAAATGAAGAGTTAAGCCTATACATGCCATCTCTCAAAAATATTAACTTTTAAAATTACCAAAATAGTGACGATAGTGTCGATGACTTCAGAGTAGATCCCCAAGCTCGTAGTTTCCAACCCAAAATCTATAAAATAGAAGAGAACACAAAAATACACAGTAAGCACTATAGCTTAGGAAGTCTTAAGTAATTAAACAACCCCATTAAAACAAAATCATATCATTTCATATACTTTGTCACACGGAACTAATCTAAGCCGAATATCCAAGGTTATAACCTCATCACACTTAATTGATTTCCTCATTAAACTAAACTTCCCTTATGACCTAATATACACAATCAAAACTATTTCATATGTCATTTCACATTTAAACATATAGATACAATATCAATTATAATATTATAGTCAATCGAATACATTGGTTCCATCTAACATGATTTTTTCCCCATGACTTGATATGGCCGAAAGTTGCACCATGTACATATATATATATATATATCAAATTAATAGCCTAATTTCGTGGAACATATCTAGCTCAATCACATTCGGATATAAAATTGCCATTCAAACACATCTTAACATGCTTCAAAGTCTCATAATACAGACAGCACATACGTACCTTATTACGAGCTAACCAAAATTATAGCTCATACTTAGCTTTTCGCTTGTATTAACTTAGGTAAAAATACATCAATTCGAAGTCTCGAGTTAATCCCTCAGCATATTATTCGCTAAGTACCACATTGATTTATCTTTCACCGGCACAATGCCTGCTACGCTTCAAGCCCGAAATTCATCATCGACACATGGCCTGCTGGACTTTGAGTTCGATTTCAATTCACCGGCATTACGCCTGCTAGGCTTGTAGCCCGAGAATGACCACCAGCTTTTAGCTTGCTAGGCAAAATGCCCGAACACAACTTTTAAATCGTAAATCAAACTCACGCTTACTAGTAAACATTTTCATTCGAATTTCCATATCATGCGAATATACATAACTAGAACTTATCATCAATCCATCATAATACTTATCCATATCATATACATTTCATACAATGCCATTCGGCCTTAACACATAATAACACTTCATATCACATTATATAAGTCTCTTCTATTTGACCATATAATGTATTATCTATTTTTAATCACCATCACCTTCGGCCTTGCTCATATGTATATATATACATAAAAAGAAATTCTTTTCCACATTGTACCATGTTAATAACTTATTATAACACATGTTTAATCACTTAAAACTTACCTCGGATATTGTCGAATGATTACGAATGGCTATTCGATTAATTTCGCCTTCCTCCTATCAGAATTTAGCTCTCTCTGTTCTTGAGCTAAATTAAAACAAATAAACTAGTTCAATCACCTTACTAATTCATCTTAATCAAAAATACCAATAATCTCATTCAAATAGAACATATGACACTTTCACTTTTAGCTAAATAAACACATATCAAATTAAACATTTTCTATTATTACACATATTCGGCATTATAACATCTAATTAACACTAATACCTCATCTTTTATCATCTAGCTTAGATTTCTCAAATTAATCAACCATAGCCGAATACTATTTACGGGTTCTAAATGCATAACATTAGTCATACTCACGAGTACCTATTTCAAACCCTCTTATTAACAACTTAATACACAACCTTACTTGTTTCATTACTCACAATTACGTTCGACAGTTATACACACATAAACACCCTAGCTGATTATCACTTATCATCTAATTCACAACTTCAATCATCTCAAAATACAAACAATTACACAATTCATTGACTAAGGGGGTATTCGGAAATCATACAACCAAAGGTTAACATTTAAGCATGTATTCTTAATATTTAGCAACAATATTACATTAAACCGCATTAGCCGAATGTCAATGCTCATTTTAGCCGCATATAACAAAGCTTAATTAGTTTTAAAACCATATATATTCATTACTCATTATACAAACATCAAATTATCAACTAATTAGCACATATACGGTAACTTCAATTTGTACCCCCTAAACAAGGATTCAACTTAATCATACATTAACAATTCACTCATTCGGCCATCATATAATCACATATTAACAATTTAATTATAAAATTTTCAAAACTAAGCACAAATTTCTCATTTAACCAAAATAGCCAAATGCAATTTACTCATATACCACAGTAGTCGAATTTCCATGTATCACAAGGACTTATATATATCAATTTAACTAGCTTCCTACTCATCTTTCTATCATTTTCATTTTAAAACATAAAACCCCCTAAATTTTAACACATTTCCAACATGACCGAATACAACCTTCATCAGAAACTCAAAAATTTATACATGGGTCATGACAAGAGCTTTAAAACCAACTCAATTTCACAAAATAACAAAGAAATCACTTGAAAACATACCTTAATTAGACCCCTACTTAGCTGAATGCCTCTTGTTCTTTTTATTTTTTTTCTCTCTTGATGAATTTGGCAAGAACATGAGAGAATGAGCATTCAAGTTATTTTACTATTACATGCATGGTTATTATTTATTAATTTACCATCTTAGCCTTATTATAATCATTTCTTCTCCACTATCACATGGCCAATTTTGTCCATGCAAATTATGCATGGTTTAATTGCTTCATAAGTCCTCTATATTAAAAGAACATCAACAAATCGACACTTGCACATTGTTCCACTAATTTTTCCTTTTATGCAATTGAGCCATTAACTAATAATTTAACATCAAATTGACAAAATTTGAAACACCAAATTTTCACATATGACTATTCACATAATAAAAGCATAGAAAATAATATTTAAAAAATTTAGACTCGGTTTAGTGGTTTCGAAACCACTTTTCCGATTAGGGTCAAATTAGGGCTGTCACACCACTAATCATTTTTAACCTATACATGCAATTATAACCAAAATTAGTTTACTACTTATATATCTGGATAGTGTGATGTAGCTCCGACTAGCTTCCAACCTTCAAGCCTCCAAGTACTATAAAACAGAGAAAATGAAAAAGAGTAAGCACTTAGTGCTTAGTAAATTCGTATAACAAGAAAGAAACTTACCATTCATATGTACAGTAAGTAAACATATACATGCATTCCAAACAACTTGGCCTTAGCCTAAGCACACAATCTCATCAAATATGTTAGTTACCCATGTCATGTAAATATTAATAACAAAGATGAGCTCATTGAATACCAAATTCCATGAATTTCATGTATTTTTAGATATTAATTTCAATTTGATTTTCACTTGTCTTCTTGTCATAGTGTCACTCGTTGATTTATTTGAAATCTCAGTGGATACAAGGGTAGTACACATAAGGTGTACAAATAAAAAATCCGTCAATTCATATACAAGAGTACTTATTAGAGCACTAAATCAGAAAGCTCTCTCTCAAGCACTATAATGGGAAACTCATTGAGCCATGTAACGGGAAGCTTATCCGGGCTTATTATCAAGATGCTCACAAAGATCCTATATCAGGTAGCTCCAGAGAGCACTTAATGGGAAGCTCCGAAGAGCACTTTAACAGAAAGCACCAGATAGCCATATAACAGGAAGCTCAAGTGAGCACTAACAAGATGCTCATGCAAAGCTACGTTTGTGTTAGCAACATATGCAGGATCACAATCGATCACATAACAAGATCCTCACAAAGAGCTGCGTTTGTGTCCGTAACATATGCAGGATCACAACCAATCAAGATGCTTCGAAAAGCTATGAATGGAAAGCTCACAAGAACACTATAACTACAAGCTTAAGAGGGCTTATAACGGGATGCTCATTCGAGCTACGGTATGTCCGCAACAAATGCAAGACCACTTCCATTTTGGAAATAGAACCCTGTATCCAATCTAGTCTCCTTATTCATACGAGACTTATTTATTTATTAGGGAATAGATATAATATAAATTACGTATACATGCAAGGAATTTATATATTTTTCATATTCAATCATTCAATTTTAAGTATATAAATATATACAATTTAGTTACACAAACTTACTTTGATAATTATTCGTGAGTTGTGATCTACTAATCTGATACTTTTTCTTTTCCATGATCTAACTCTATTTTTTATCTATCAGGATATGAAGCTAAAGTGTGAAAAATCGGCTTAAACCCTCTTCAATGGCTATTTTTCAGCTGAAAATGGTGGTGATTTTCTCTAGATTTTTCAATTCCTCTTTTATTTCACTTAATTTGGTAAAATTTATAATTTTGCCCTTATATAAAATCTCTGATTTTCTCTAAGCTTATGCTGCCTCAGCCATTTCATGTGGTCTTTTTGCTATTTTATCCTCCTTTATTTACTATTTAGGCAATTTAATATTTTAGCAAGTTTTGCACCTTTTTCAATTTACTCCTTTTTAATTAATTGACTACCGAAACAGTAACATTTTCTAGCGGAACTTTAATACTACCTTAATGACACTCCGTAAATATTTATAAAAATATTTATGGCTTAATTTATAAAATCGAGGTCTTGATACCTCTTTTTCTTAATCAATTAATCTAATAAATCCTTATAAACACAAATTTGCTAATTCAAAAATCTTTTAAAAACCACATTTGGCTCGTAAATATTAAACAATAAAATTTTTGAGCTTATTTTCTAGATTTAGTGGCCTCAAACCACTTTTTTCGACATTACTAAAAATTGGGCTATTACACCCGTGTCTCTAGCCGTGTAACCTTTGAACTAGGGGCACACGGTCGTGTCCCAGCCCATGTATTCACTTGTGTGGCTCTCTGAGTAGGGTCACAGGACCGTGTCACACGCCCTTGTGCTAGCTTTATGTCACACATGGCTGAGTCACATGCCCGTGTCTTAGGCCTTGTGGACTTAAAATTCACCTAAAAGAAACCATTCTCAAGACTGTTGCATGTATAACTGTTTGAATAACTTGTGCACACTTACAAGGGATCAAACCGTACCTAAACATGCATATAATTTCCATTCCAGAAGTCCTAATTCAACTAAATAATATGTCATTGAAAGGCACCGCAAACACACACAACAACACTTACCTAAACATGTATATTTTACCACATTTCAATAATCATTTAGTAGCTCAAAATTTACCAATCATGCCACAAATTGACAATTATCATACCAATTCAAAACATACCATATGAGTCATCCCTAACATGCATCACAAGTTATCCAAAATGACACAATCTAACAAGGTTTCAAATAGTACCAACCAAGATAACTTGCACAACTTATACATACCAAATAACCCATTACACATTCAACTAAACATCATTATAAGTCCACCTATACATGCCATTATAACCTTGGCCAAAACATTCAAAAACTACTAATATTTATGCTAGATAGTGGGATAGATCTCTGATGAGCTTCCAAACTAATCGAGCTTCCGATAATCTATAAAACATAGGAAAGAATGTAACGCCCTAATTTTCGGGATTTTTGGGATTTTGTGTAAAATTAATTTTTTCTTATCTGGATGTATTAATTTTGTTTTGAGTGTGTTAGTGGGCCTTTAGAAGGCCCAAGTTCAAGTTAAAAACTGGTAGAAATTTTAAAATTTTAGACTTAAAGAGAAGGGGCCTTGAGTAAGTGGGCTTTTAAACAAAAGTTGGTAATTTAAGACACAAGATGACTTGTGGTAAGGTGGCAATGTAACACCACTTAAGAGACAAGGGAGTGGTGTGTGGAAGCTATACAAGATCTACAGTTTGAGTCTATGGAGTAGCAAGGTGTTATTATCTTTTTTTTTATGCCTATGTAAGGTAAGTGATGGAAACTAAGTAAAATACTAAAGGAAGAAGTTGAGCTACTCATGGAATTAGGTGAGGAGTGATAGGGAGAGATTATCTAGGAGCAAATCTAGGAAATTTGAATGAGAAGCAAGTATTGGCTGAACATGGGACTCTTGGGGAAGCAATTTTGGTCTTGGGTCCTTGGCTTGGCATAATCGGCAAAGGGTGTTAAGGGTGTTAGCTGATTGTTACTTGGGTCTTATTGGGGTTTAGTTTCAGCAGTTGGGTGTAGGTGTAGGTGCTGAACTCTTTTAGTGGCTAGTATCCGGGATTTAGCAATTCTTTCTTGCCGAATTAGTGTTGTACCTCTTAGGGTTCTTTACTTTTTCTCTGTTCTCCTCTCTTTAGTTTCAAAAGCCGAAAACACAAACATCAACTCCTTTGGGGCCAATTGTGCAAAGAACCAAGTTTGTTCTTTCTTTCTCTTCTTTCTTTTTCAAGCTCAATTCTCTTCATCACCTCTCTTCTTTAGCCGAACCAAGCATCTACCTTTTCTCTCCACTCTCTTCTTTTCTTCTTTATCCTTTCTTCACCAACAAAAGTAACCCTCTCTTGTTAGCAGAATCTTCTAATTGGCTGAACCCTCTTTTCCTTTTCTTCTATTTTAGTCGAACCACAAAACCTCTCATCTCTTGGCCGATTGTTCTTCTTCAAAACCATTTCTTCACTTTCTTCTATCTCTCACTCAGAAATCGAAACCTCCCTACCTTTTAGTTGGTATTGAAAGCTGAATACTTTGGATCTCTTTTATTATTGCGATTTTGGCTAGATGGGCAATAGATCTAGGATAAGCTGGTGATTGGTGGTTATTTCGTGTAGTAGGGCTGTCAAGCATATTGTTGGGTAAGTAGCCTTTCTACTTTATTCTTTGTTATGAATTAAGAAAAGCCGAAACCCCATTACCATGGTAGTTGTCGGTTTTGACTCATTTTCAGGATTAAAAACTTAGTTGAGCTTTTATTTTGGATCTCATATGTTGGCATGGAAAAAGGGCAATCCAGCAAGGAGTAGTTCGAGACTTGGAGCATTGAAGCAATCTAGATCTAGATCTAGTTGAATAATCGGCAAAGTTAAGGGACTAAGGGCCTTAGATAGTGTTGGCCGAATGTGGTAGGTTGTTAGTTTCATTGATTCTGTTGTTTTGTGGCTAACAAGTGTGGTTAAATGATTGTAGGATTAGTTCGATGTGGATCTCATCATAGTAATGCAACAGGTGTGTAATTGACACCCACTAGTAGACTAGATCGGCAAAAGCCAAAAATCTGAAATGCCGAAATTCTGGCATTTCGAGGTCTTGTGAGCGTGCGAGCATGAGTGGGTCGGTTTGAATCGGTAAAATCTGTAGTCACTAATGGTAAGGATGATGTGTGCACAATTTTGTGCACGTTGGTGGTTTTAAGCCACGGAGGGCCGAATTTAAGCCCAATGGGCTTACGAGCCCATATGGGTGAAAACAAGCGGTAAGTGCATTCTAAAAACCTGGGTGACAAATCTGCTAAAATGGACATAAAATTTGGGCCTAGTGGGCCGTAATAGTTAGTGGACACCATAGGGCCCATTAAAGGTTTTAGGGCCCGATGACTCTAGATTAATAAAATGGGCTAAATAAGCCACTTAATTCACATTAAGACTGTTAACCATAGTAAAGAGCATGAAACCCTAAAAATCTGTTAATTTACTGAAATACCCCTTAAGGGTGGAAAATTACTATTTTACCGCTAGGTGTTAAAAGACTATTTTACCCTTAGGGTTAAGTTGACTGAATTGCATGCTAAAACTTTATCTGTTCACTGAAGGCCATGTCATTATATACACTGTTGCATGAGATTGGGTCTTGATGGAGGAAGTTCTAAGTGGCAATGCCATGTTTACTATTATAGGCCTTGCCTCGTTTTACTGTTTAGTGGCTTGGCCACATTATCTAATTAAGCAGCTAAGCTGCGACTGTGGTGTGTAGGGCTGGGTGGGTTGAGTTATTCCCCACATGGTGTGTAGGGCTGGTACAGGTGGTGTGTAGGGCTGGATTGGGTTGGGCTTTGCATACATGCACATTATACTATTCTGTTACTGTAATGGGCCTAAGGGCTACACTGAT
Source organism: Gossypium stocksii (assembly GCA_020496765.1). Classification (NCBI taxonomy): domain Eukaryota; kingdom Viridiplantae; phylum Streptophyta; class Magnoliopsida; order Malvales; family Malvaceae; genus Gossypium; species Gossypium stocksii. Next base: position 33,234,747 of record CM035624.1, read on the forward strand.
TTTTGAATAGGGCTAAGGCCCAGTAATTACTGTTTACTGAATAGGGCTAAGGCCCAGTTAATACTTTACCTGGATAGGGCTTAGGCCCAGATAAGCTTGTACTGATCTGGAGTTTGGTTGGGTTTAGCTTACACACTGAGTTTCCCAAACTCACCCTTTTCTTTTCATCCATGGAAGTGAGCCCCAACCTTAGAGGACTTGGAGCTGGAGGGATTAGGAGTGGCCACGAGAACTGCACTTGGTTAATTTTTCTCAAAATTACTTATTTCAATATTTTTCTTTAATTTATTTTCTTTTGGGTTTTTAATTTGTAACAAGGCCGCTCATTAAGTATTTTATTTTTATTTTTACTTTGATTTTTATTTAATTAATTATAACTTGCCTAAAACGAATAGACTAAGGCTCGGGGGTTTTTATTTAAAATGAATCAACATTTTCAAACACATCGTACGTTACAACTGGATCACCTAATAACAAGATAAGACCTTCTAAATAAATAAGCATCAATTGATAGTTGATAGGACTTTCACTAAATAACCTCTTATTTTCCTCAATACTCTTAAAGGGATTTTGCTAAACTTGTTAACAAAGGAATGAGGCGTCTTAACTGTCCATGTTACACATCAGATCTGGCCATAACATTTGGGCCGAGTTTGGGGTGTTACAAAGAAACTACGTAAGCACTTAATGCTTAGTAAATTTGCAGAAAATAAAACATAACTCATTTGAATCAACCATATGATAATCCATTTTCATATGAAAATCATCATTTGATCCATTCATCCTTTCCATGAGCATATGCATATTTCCATTTGAAAACTTACCATTTCCATCCCTTTTCTTGCCTATTGAACCATCTAGAGTATCATCGGATACTCAAAAAGCTCACACAAAGTGTGCTTAAACATATAATCGTAACCTTTCTTATACATCATTCCTCACACAAGCTATGAAATGGGCCTACACAAATGAGTTGTGGATAAGAAATGTAAACTACACGATGCTGCTTACCCAAGCTGTAGAGTATATGCAACAAATGTAAAACCTCAATCATCAGTAGGACATTCAAGACCAACACCCGAAACATGAAATCTCTAATGACATGTCATTTGTATCTTATGAATTCCTAACATTCAACCGGGACTCAATAAGCATCATAGCATTGATTTGAATATGCATCATTCAATTACATATTGAATAGATAATGTTGACAAATTAAGACACAAGTAAGCTTGTGTTAAAGTGGCAAGGTGACGCCACTTAAGACATAAAGGAGTAGCGTGTGGAAGCTATGCAAAAGCTAAGGTTCAACTCTCATGGTAAGCAATGTGGTGTTTTATTTTTAATGCATGTACAAGGTAAATGGTGGACTTGAAGTCAAATTCTGAAGGTGAGAGTTTGATGTGCTCATGGAATATGATTGGGGAGTGATAAAGGGAGAAAATTTAGGAATTTTGAAAGGGAGGAAGTGTTGGCCGATTGTAGGAGTGTAGGGGGTGCATAATTGGCTAGGGGAGCTTAGAGTAACATTTTCGGCATTTTTTGTCTTGAGGGTGTGCCGAATTCTTGTTGCCTACCTTTCGGGATTGTTTAGGGTCATTCTTCTGGGTTTGCCGAATAGGTAGAGGGTCTTGAGAGCTCCTTCATTCCATCTTTTTCCCCTCTTTCCTCTGTTTAGAAAAGCTGAAATCGTGTGCATACCTTAATCTCTGCCGATTTCTTTTTTCGTGACCGAACCCTCTCATACCTTTTTTTCTTCTTAAGCTGAATCCATCATCTTCATGCCTCTTTCTTTTCTTGTTTATTGTTGAAATTGATTCACATAAAACCTTTCCTGACCGATTGCTTCAAAAGCCGAAATCCAAAAACTTGAGCCTTCTCCTTTGTCGACATCTTCTCCTCTCCATTACATAAACTTCTAATCTTCTTCTTCTTCTTCATACAAAAGCTGAAACCTCCATATCCATAGTGATTCAGGAACTGAGCCTTTAGATCTCTTAGATCCATTCTCTTTTCAAGTTTCGATTAGATATATACTAGATCTGGATTAGGTTGGATCGGGAACGCTTCTTTGGTAAATAGATCGTTGGTAAGTATTTGAAAACCTTTTTCATTCTTTATCTTGTGATTCAAGAAAAGCCAAAAACCCCTAACTCCTTAGGGTGGTTGTTGTTTTTGGACTAAGGGTTTTATTAGCCTCTTTCTTTCGGTTGTTTTGTGTTTTAGTGTAGACAGAAGGTGATCTAACAAGGAGTATTGGAGGCTAGGACCGTAGGGCAATCTAGATCTAGTTATTGATTTCAGCAAACGTAAGGGATTAAGGGCCTTAGATGATGTTGGTCGAATATGGTAGGTTGTTAGTTTCATTGATTCTGTTGTTTTATGGCTAATAGTATGGTTAAAAATGATTGTAGGATTAATTCGGTTTGGATCTCGATGTAGTAGCACAAACTGGTGTGTAATCGATGCCCACTAGTAGACGAGATCAGCAAAAGCCGAAAAGTCGAAATGCCAAAATTTTGGCATTTCGAGGGCTTGCGAGCGTGTGAATGCTTGTGGGTCAGATTAAATCAGTAAAATCTGTAATCGCAAATGGTAAGAATGATGTGTGTGTGATTTCGTACACGTTGGTGATTTTGGGCCTCGAAGGGCTGAATTCGGGCCCAATGGGTTTACGAACCCATATGGGTGAAAAAGAGCGGTAAGTTTATTCTAATAATCTGAGTGTTAAAACTGCTAAACAGACATAAAATTTGGGCTTAGTGGTCCGTAATAGCTAGTGGACACTGTTGGGCCCATGAGTGGTTTTAGGGCCCGATGACTCTATAGTAATAAAATGGGCTAAATAAGTTATCTGGATGCCATTAAGGCTGTTAACAAACTATAATGATCATGAAACCTTAAAAACTGGCAAATTTACTGAAATACCCGTTAAGGGTGGAAAATTACTGTTTTACCCCTAGGTGTTAAAAGACCATTTTACCCCTAGGGTTAAGTTGACTGAATTGCATGCTAAAATTATATATGTTCACTGTATGCCATGTCATTATATACACTGTTGCATGGGATTGGGTTTTGATGGAGGAAGTACTAAGTGGCAATGCCACGTTTACTGCTAGAGGCTTTGCCTCGTTTTATTGTTCAGTGGCTTGGCCACATTATCTGATTAAGCAGCTAAGTTGCGATTGTGGTGTGTAGGGCTGGGTGGGTTGAGTTATTAACCACATGGTGTGTAGGGCTAGTACGGGTGGTGTGTAAGGCTGGATTGGGCTAGGCTTTGCATTCATGCATAAATACTATTCTGTTACTGTAATGGGCCTAAGGGCCACACTGATTTCTGAATAGGGCTAAGGCCCAGTAATTACTGTTTACTAAATTGGGCTAAGGCCCAGTTAATACTGTATCTGGATAGGGCTTAGGCCCAATTAGGCTTGTACTAGTCTTGACTCTTATTGGGTTTAGCTTACACACTGAGTTCCCAAACTCACCCCATTTCTTTTCATCCATGCAGGTGAGTCCCAACCTTAGACGACTTGGAGATAGAGGTGTTCAGAGTGGCCACGTAAATTGCCTTCGGTTATATTTTTCTTAAATTTATTTATTTTAGTATTACTTAGTTATTTGGGTTTAAATTTTTAATAAGGCCACTCATTGGTTATTTTTATTTTTATGTTGGTTTTTAATTATTAAATTATTACTTGTTTAAAATCGATAGAATTAGGCTGCGTGAGTTTTTATTCCAAAAGTAATCAACAATTTCAAAATATATCATCTGCAACAAATAGATCACCTAGTGATAAGATAAGATCCTTTAAAAAAATAAACTCCAACTGGTAGTGGATAGGACTTCTATAAACTAAATAACCTGTTTTTTTTCACAACTCTTAAAAATGATTTTGCAAGGTCACCCTAAACGTATTAATTAAAGAATGAGGTGTAATTCAACATCCATGTGACACACCAGATTTGGCCATAACGTCTGGGCCAGGTTTTGGGTGTTATACATTTAACATCAAGAATTATACGAAAACATTCATGGTATACCCCTCAATCTTTAACAATTTTAAAAATTAATCCTGGGCCAGTTAGTTTAAACTAAAACAACTTAAAAAACATAGAAATCATTAAAAACGAGGCTCAAAATCATAACATCGAAGAGAAGAAAGCTTAGCCAAAACCTCCTCTCCTTTAATGGCTAAAACCTGGTTAGGTTTGATAAAATGAAGAAGTTGAACACTTTTGTTTTATTTAATTTAACCTTAATTTACTTAATTACCATTTTAACCTTTAAAAACTTTAATAATTCCATTAATACAATGTAAATAAATATCCACTATCACTTTTATTGGTCTAATTACCATCTAAGTCCTTTAGTGTAAAGTTTCATAGCCATTTGACCCTTTTAACAATTAGAACTCTACTTTTACACTTTCTACGATTTAGTCCTTTTCACGTAATTAATCATGCATTCATCAAAAATTTCTTTACAAAATTTTAATAAGGCCTTACTAGTATCCCATAGACATTAAAATAATAATAAAATAAAAATTTACAGGTTAGATTTGTGGGCCACTATTTTGATTTCATTGAAAACAAGTTGTTATAACTCTCTCTCCCAAAAGAATTTTCGTCCCCAAAAATCTACCAGAAAATAAGTTCAGGTATTGTGCTTTCATAGGCTCTTCCAGTTTCCAAGTAGCCTCTTCTATACCATGTCGTTGCTAAAGAACTTTAACTAAACTATGATTTTGTGTAATAGCCCGATTTAGGGCCAAGTTAGAACATTTGTTTCAAGACCACAAATCTAAAGTAGAAAGATGTGTTGTGATAAAGTTTTAAGATCTATAGTATGATTCAATGCATGTGGGAAAATTTCATTAAGAAATTTTATTGATAGAGGTCCAATTTGACTAATTAGACTAAATTGCAAAAAGTGCAAAGTAAGTGTTCTAGAAGCATTGGGTGTTTAATTGAAATGAATTTGTAAATTAAAGGTCCTTATTTAGTAATTAGACCATTATATTTCATGATGGATAAAAATGGACATGGAAGCGTAAATTTTCAAAGAAAGGTAAAAAAGGCATTTTGGTCATTTGGTTAATGAAAGACTAAAAAGGGAAAATAAAGTCAAAATTCGGTGTCCATCTTCCTCCCATAGACGAAATTCTCGAGCTCCCCATAGCTAGGGTTTGGCCAACTTTCAAGCTTAATAGTAAGTGCATCCTAGCCCCGTTTTTAATACTTTTTACATTTTTGAAGTCATTATCACTCGATTTACCTATTTCTACCATTATTTTGAAGTAAGGTTTATGTTTAAAATTTTACACATGCTAGACATGCATGTATTTTGATGTCTAATGGTAGAATATGAATGTTAGATGTGTGATAAATGACTTTTGCTAGGTGATTTTCGATAAAAAGGACTTTTCTGCAAAAGTTGAAAAATATGTCAAAAAGGACTACAAGTGTGTTTAAGTTTCAGCTAGGCTTGGGCTTTGAGAAAAATGAATACATTTTATTTTACGAGCCTAGGGACTAAAGTGTAAATAAAAGAAAAGTTAGGGGCAAAAATGTAATTTTGCCTTAATATATTTTTGGGTCGAATTGCATAGTGAGAAAATTAAACGAGCTAAGATTGCTATTCTAGATCAAGAAAGACAAGGTTCTGACTTAGATCAAGGCAAGAACAAGGTTGTAGACTAAATTAAAATATTAGCAATTATTTTATATCGAGGTAAGTTTGTATGTAAATAATGCATCATTTTATTATGTTTTAATGCTTTAATATTGTATAAATCATATGATTGATTTATGTGATATAATTAGCAAAGTTTTGATAAGTGAGGAAAATCCCTATTAAACCTTAAGAATAGAATAGGATTTGAGTGACATGTCACTAGGAACCTATATGCACGATTATGTGGTTCCGAGTGCTGGTCTTGTCTGTCTACCAGTGGCTAGGTAATCCTGCATATGTTGCAGATACCTGTCAGCTTATGTAAGTAGCACTGAGTAGCTATGTCCTAACCGTCAGCTTGTGTGAGCAGACCTCTAACTAGCTCGAGAACGAGCATATATATGAAACGTGAAATGAGGTAGCTTGGCTACATATGTGGCACTTATGTGCAACTTTCCGTGTATCCGTTAGTATTTCGAGCATTCAACGGGTATGATAAAGATGTGAAAATATGTGTTGTATGATGATATGATATAAGTGTGTACGTTAAATTTGTAAGTATGAATTTTGTAAGTGATGATCGTATGGTAAGGTTGTGGTTAAGTAAGTAAGCTTATGTGACTTTAATGATAATGTATTATCTTTCAATATAAGCATTTGCATGATGAACTTGTGGTAAAGATGTTTATTATTTGCATATCAACTTATTAAGCTTTTTAGCTTACTCCCTTTTTCCTTTCCGTTGTCTTATAGTGTCACCAAGCTAGCTCAGAACTTGGATTTGTCGGAGGCTCACATCACACTATTAGAAATATTATTTTGGGTATCTGATAATTGTGATATTTTTGAAATTATGGCATGTATAGGGACTTTTGTATATGTGTCATAGTGATTGGGGTAATGTTGTTGGCTCATATTGGTTAAATAATTGTTTTGTATAAGGCCATTGAATAATTTGCTAATGTTGCTCATAAGATAAATCACATGATGATACATTTTATAGATGTGGTATTATGCATGATTTGGGTTGATGAGTATGTGTTTGTTTGAGTGAGGTAAAAATGGCATGCAAATATTGTGTTGATAACTTGGTCGTGGATATTTTGGTCTCCTAAGAATGGTATGATTGATGACTTTGAATTTGTGTTTGTGTGCATGTGTTTCAGGGTAGGAAAAGGCTTGGTAAATAGCCTATATATTGTCCATATAGGTAGACACACGGGCATGTGTCTAGGCCGTGTGTGACACACGGTCAACCCTATAAGCGTGTGAATAGGCTGGGTGTCCCCTACACCTAAATTTTGAGAAACAAAATGCCCAATATGGAGCACACGGGTATAGACACAGGCGTGTGTCTCAGTCGTGTAGACCGGACAGCCTGGAACACGATTGTGTGCCCAGGGCGTGTGAAGTTTGCACCTATTTTATGAAAAATCATGAAATTAAATTGACCACATGGCCTAGCACACGGGCGTCTGACTTGGCTGTGTGACCCTCGAATGTTGATGACGTCATAAACAGAGAGTTACATGGGGTATGAACAAGGGCGTGTGTGACCACACAACCTACCCACAAGAGTATGTTCCATATCCACTCGGGAGTGTGACCCCTGTTGTAACACCCCAAACCTGACCCAAATGTTACGACCAAGTCTGGTGTGTTACATTGAAGTGTTTTTCAAAAACCATGTTTTCATTGAAAACCCTTTTTAGTGTTTAGAAACTTCTACTGTTAAACTTGTGTAAAACCTCAGCTTGTGTTTGTTTATTTTTCAAAACTTGGTTCATTGAAATAATCATTCCCTTTTCAAACGTTGCCAACAACTTTTATGGAAAATTGTGAAAGCTTGTAAATCATTATAATTTGTAGAAACATGTTATTTTTAAAACATTTAAGTATCGGAAAATTAGATCTTCTTTGTTATGGATTAAAGTGAATGGAAGCTGTGCACCAGGTAGGATTCCAGAAAAGACGAGGTGAGTTGAATAGACTGCTTAAGTACCAAGCTCTTCATGGATCCACTCCTAGACATGCACACGACCATTGCCACTCTTTAACCTAGTGATAGATTATGGTAAACAAATCAACTTAGAATCCATTTGAAGAGTTTATTAAATTTGAATATGGTTCTATTGTGGAAGTCTTGCTTTGTTATCACGATATTTTGAAACCAAGTAATATCTTTAAAAATGCGCCCTAGAGCTATTCAATCTCGGGATGTAATCATACCTAAGCTAAATATGAAATAATTTAAGAAAATAATTATAAACGGCTTTATTACAACCCAAAACCAAATAAAAGTGAATTAAGTAAAATTACTATAATTAACTTAATACTTGATGAAAATAGTCCGTTTGCAGTCCACACGGCCACTCTGAATCCCTCCGGCTCCAAGTCCACCTATCTAGGGCTCACCTGTAAAGATGGGAAAAGAAGAGGTGAGTTTGGAAACTCAGTGTGTAAACAAAGCCCATTCAGGGCCCAAATCAGCTCAAGCTCACTGGGCCTAAGCCCTTATCCAATTTTAGTCTCAAATGGGCCGAAACCCAATTCAGTATTCGGTTACTGGGCCGTAGCCCTATTCAGTACGGTTTATCTAGGCCATAGCCCCTTTTCAGAAATTAATACGGCCCATAGGCTCAATTCAGTAGTAGAACAGTAACATCGATGCATGAATGCAAAACCCATATCAGTATGTGGGGAAGCTACTCAACCCACCCAACTGCTACTCTCCACCCGTACCAGCCAAACTCTCTAAACTACTCAACCCACCCAACTGCTACTCTCCATGGTGGTAGCATAGCTGCATAATTAGATAGTGTGGCCAAGCCACCAGAACGGTAAACTAGGGCAAAGCCCCTTTTCGGAATACGTGGCATTGCCACTTGCACTTCCTTCATCAATATAACCCAATCCCCATGCATCAGATAATCATGTCATGGCATACAATGTACAGAAATAGTAAATCATGCATTTTAGACAAATTTAGCCCTAGGGGTATAACGATCATTTTGCACCTAGGGGTAAAATAGTAATTTCACACCCTAAGGGATATTTCAATATTTATATCAATTTTGAAGTTTCATGCTCATCACAATTAATAACGCTTTACCAAAAAATACTTACTGCATATTTTTACCAAAATGGGCCCGTAAGCCCATTGGCCCAAATTCGGCCCATCGAGGCCCAAAGTCGCCAACGTACACGAAAATGCGCACTTAAGAGTCTTACCGTTCACGTTTATCAGAATTCCCAATATAACCGACCCACGAGTGTTTGCACACTCGCAAGCCCTCGAAATGCCAGAATTTCGACATTTCAGCTTTTCAGCTTTTGCTGATTTAGTCTATTAGAGGGTGTTCGTTTACACACCTGTTTGCGACGAACGATCACGATATCTACTCCAAATCAATCCTACATTCTTTTAGATCACGTTCATATCTAAAAATTAAATCGAATAATCACCACTACCTCAACATACATATTCGGCCACCATAAGGCATTGTTAACCGTTTACCTTCGTCGATTTTTAACTACTAGATCTCGATGCTCCAACGGTGTTAGCCCTCAATATTCCTTGATCGCTTAACCTTCTATCCACCCTAATACCAATAATCAAAACAATGAGGCTAGTAAAGCCCTTAGTCCAAAACGATAGCCTCCCTAAGCGATTAGGGATTATTCGGCTTTTCTTAAATCCCGAAATAACGATTGAGAAAGAGTTTCAGTTACTTACCAAAGATCTACTTGCCAAAAACGTTCCTAAGTACCTCTTTTTCTAGATCTATTGTAGATCTAATCCCCAAAATACGAGTAGAGAACAGATTTAATGATTCGGCTTTGAGAAGAAATCACCAGAGACGAGGGTAAGATTCAGTTTTGAAAAAGATAATAGAAGGTAAAGTCGTGCTCACAAAGATAATCAACAAGGATGGATTCGGTTTCGGCTTTTTATGAAAAGAAAAAAAAAGGGAAAAATTCAAGAAGATGGGTGAAAGAAGAGACGAGCAAAAATTAAAAATAAAAAGCAAAACCGATTGAGAAATCAAAAATAAAGAAAAGCCAAAATCGGCTAATAGGCAAAAGTTATCCCCATTTAATCTTGTGCTTATCACATTGTTTTTAGCCATCCACCGACTTTGAATTCAATTCAAATTCTTCTTACCAGCTATAGCCATCCATTCAAATTAACTCCATCCTTATCTCCAACCGACATCCCCCTAGCAGCATCCCACTTCCATTCAGATACTGGACATCCCTTTAGCAAAATAAAATTCCAATTAGCGCCTGTAGTAACTCGAACCCCAGACCTCCTTGCTGTCGCTGCCTTCACAACACGCTACTTGCCACTGCGATGCAGCTTTTGTTTTGATATAATATCACCGTAATTATTTATAAGCCTTATCTGCTTTAGTCCCAGCCCGCTTAAAAATAAAACAAACATTCCATAAGCCCCTGGGTTCGAACTCGCGTCCTTTTGTCCATCCTAGCACGTTGCTGCCATTGCGCCACAAGCGCTCCTTGTGGTAAACTATGTTCGCACCTCCCCTTAAGGCCTATTTTCACGCAACCAGACTACTAAAAAATAAAAACCCACATTCGCAAACGCAGGGAATCAAACCTGGTTACGCTTCCTATTGCCTAACGCACCTAGCCACTAAACCAGGCTTTTCCTTGTGTCGAATTCCAACCCAACTAAATTATAAGGCCTAATGCCCAGATTTCCCTAAGGAAGCAAAATTTAACTTTTTTTCTAGAGCCCTGGGCCGAGCCCAGGACTTTTCCCACACTATAAGTCCCTCCTAATTTATTTAATTACTAAACTAAACACCAAATATTAATAACAAATATTTTTTTTAATAACAATATTTAAAACAACTAAATTACTCTGGCTGTCTTCCATCCGAACCCAGACTCAAAGCCAAATACTTCTAGGTCCAAATTCAGGGTGTTACAATTCACCCCTCTTAAAAAAATTTCATCCTCAAAATTCTTAAGTAATAAGATAGTCGTGTATCAGCTACCCTAGTACGCTACCGCTACACACTCTGATCTAAATAATTTTTATTACAAATGTCTTATGCACAGATAGTGTTTTAGAGTTTGTTTCCGCTAAGTCGTAGCCTAGCCATGGTCTCAATCTTCTAGGGTTTTTAGTTTCCCTACAGTCTCAGTCTTACAGTTTTCAGAACTACCCTATCTACAGTATCATAATAGGGTCTTAGTTCTATCTACAGTAATATTTCAGTATAGTATAGTATGAGAAATAGTAATACTTACAGACTTGGGCCCATTCAGAGCCCAAATCAGCTCAAGCTCATTAGGCCTAAGCCCTTATCCAATTTCAGTATTAAATGGGCTGAAGCCCAATTCAGTATTTGGTTATTGGGCCGTAGCCCTATTCAGTATGGTTTATCTAGGCCTTAGCCCCTTTTCAAATATTAATACGGCCCACAGGCTCAATACAGTAGCAGAACAGTAATATCGATGCATGAATACAAAACCCATATCAATATGTGGGGAAGCTACTCAACCCACCCAACCGCTACTCTCCACCCGTACTAGCCAAACACTCCATGTGGGGAAAACTACTCAACCCACCCAACCGCGACTCTCCACAGTGGCAGCATAGCTGCATAATCCGATAGTGTGGCCAACCACCAGAATGGTAAACTAGGGCAAAGCCCCTTTTCGGAATACGTTGCATTGCCACTTGCACTTCCTCCATCAATATAACCCAATCCCCATGCATCAGATAATCATGTCATGGCATACAATGTACAGAAACAGTAAATCATGCATTTTAGACAAATTTAGCCCTAGGGGTATAACGGTCATTTCGCACCTAGGGATAAAATAGTAATTTCACACCCTAAGGGATATTTCAATATTTATAGCAATTTTGGAGTTTCATGCTCATCACAATTAATAACGCTTTACCAGAAAATACTCGCATATTTTTACCAAAATGGGCCCGTAAGCCCATTGGCCCAAATTCAGCCCATCGAGGCCCAAAGTCGCCAACATACACGAAAACGTGCACTCAAGAGTCTTACCAGTTGCATTTATCAAAATTACCAATATAACTGGCCCACGAGCGTTCGTACACTCGCAAGCCCTCGAAATGCCAGAATTATGACAATTCAGCTTTTCGACTTTTCCCGATTTAGTCTACTAGAGGGCGTTTGTTTACACACCTGTTTGCGACGAACGATCACGATATCTGCTCCAAATCAATCCTATATCTTTTTAGATCGTGTTAATATCTAAAAATCAAATCGAATAATCACCACTACCTCAACATACATATTCAGCCACCATAAGGCATTGTTAACCGTTTACCTTCGTCAATTTTTAACTACTAGATCTCGATGCTCCAACGGTATTAGCCCTCAATACTCCTTGATCGCTTAACCTTCTGTCCACCCTAATACCAAGAATCAAAAGAATGAGGCTAGTAAGCCTTTACTCCAAAATGATAGCCTCCCTAAGCGATTAGGGATTATTCGGCTTTTCTTAAATGCCGAAATAACGATTAAGAAAGAGTTCTAGTAACTTACCAAAGATCTACTTGCCAAAAACGTTCCCAAGTACCTCCTTTTCCAGATCTGTTGTAGACCTAATCCCCAAAATAGGAGTAGAGAATAGATTTAATGATTCAACTTTGAGAAGAAATCACCAGAAACGAGGGTAAGATTCAGTTTTGAAAAAGATAATAGAAGGTGAAGTCTTGCTCATAAAGATAATCAACAAGGATGGATTCGGTTTTGGCTTTTTATGAAAAGAAAACAAAAGGGAAAAAAATTCAAGAAGATGGGTGAAAGAAGAGACGAGCAAAAATTAAAAATAAAAAGCAAAACTGATTGAAGAGAAATCAAAAATGAAGAAAAGCCAAAATCGACTAATAGGCAAAAATTATCCCCATTTAATCCCGTGCTTATCACCTTGTTTTTAGCCATCCATCAACTTTGAATTCAATTCAGATTCTTCCTACCAGCTGTAGCCATCCATTCAAATTAACTCCATCCTTATCTCCAACCGACATCCCCCCAGCAGCATCCCACTTCCATTCGGATACTGGACATCCCTTTAGCAAAATAAAATTCCAATTCGCGCCTGCAGTAACTTGAAACCCAAACCTTCCTACTGTTGCTGCCTTCACAACACGCTGCTTGCCACTGTGACGCAGCTTCTGTTTCAATATAATATCGCTGCACATCTTTATAATCCTTATCTGCTTCAATCTCGGCCCGCTTAAAAATAAAACAAAAATTTCGTAAGCCTCTGGGTTTAAACTCGCATCCTCTTGGCCATCATAGCACACTGCTACCATTGCGCGACAAGTGCTCCTTATGCTAAACTATGTTCGCACCTCCCCTTAAGGCCTATTTTCACGCAACCAGACTGCTAAAAAATAAAAACCCACATTCGCGCACGCAGGGAATCGAACCTGGTTACCCTTCCTGTTGCCTAACGCATGTAGCCACTAGGCTAGGCTTTTTCTTGTGTCGAATTCCAACCCAACTAAATTATAAGGCCTAATGCCCAGATTTCCCTAAGGAAGCAAAATTTATTTTTTTTGCTAGAGCCCTAGGCCAAGCCCAGGACTTTTCCCACACTACAAGTCCCTCCTAATTTATTTAATTACTAAACTAAACACCAAATATTAATAAAAAATATATTTTTTTAATAACAATATTTAAAACATCTAAATTACTCAGGCCGTACGAACCCAGATTCAAAGCCCAATACTTCTAGGCCCAAATTCAAGGTGTTACACCTGTTTAGGGCAAAATTTTTATAAGTTTGTAAAATTTCCAGAAGTTTTCGGTTTAGTCCTGAATCCATTCCAAAGTATGTTTTGGGCCTAGTAGGCTCATTTTAGGGACGATGTGAATGAGTGTGAGAAGTTTTAAATTTGGATGGAAATTTATGGCCCAAATTTGTACGATTACTTATATTTAAGTCTCGTAATGCCTCGTACCCTGTCCTCGCGTCGGACTCAGGTAAGGGGTGTTACATTCAGTGTTATCAGAGCTATGGTTTAGTCGATCCTTGGATTAACCTAGGGTGTGTACGAGTCTAGCCATACATGCCATATATAAATTGTGATAGTGTGACGAGTCCTGACAACTTAAATTGTGCTTTCATATAGTAAATAGATCTTAATCGAGCCGTAGCTAATGATGTAGGAAGTAATATGCCATCTCCTGCCCAAGGGACCATGCCACTTGATAGTAGGCATGTAACGACTAGTCAATGAGGAGAGGCTAGGGAAGCCTTTCTCTATATGGTAGATGAGTGGTATATGGAGTTTATTCGGGCGAATCCGAATGCTCAACCTCCTCCACGCCCTCCTATTCCTCAACTGGTTCTCTTAGGTCCCTAAGGTGTGGAAATGGTAAGACTAAGTAAGCCTCCTATTGATAAAACTTGAAAGTATGGGGCCGAAGAATTCAGGTCTAATGAAGATGATGATCTCGAGGCAGTAGAATTCTAGCTTGAGAATACTATTCAAGTATTTGATGAACTTTCTTACACCTCAGAGGAGTATTTGAAATGTGCTATATCACCGTTGAGGGATTAAACATATCATTGGTGGAAAACTTTAGTATCGGTGGTACCCAAAGAAAGGGTTACATGGGACTTCTTCCAAGAGGAATTCCGAAAGAAGTATATAAGTCAATGGTTTATTGATAAAAAACGTAAAAAGTTATGAGAGTTGAAACAAGGCCGAATGACTGTGTCTGAATACAAGTGAGAGTTTGTTAGACTCAGTAAGTATGCCCGGTAATGTGTTTCCACAAAGGCTATCATGTGTAAGAGATTTGAAGATAGATTGAATGAAAATATTAGATTGTTTGTTAGAATTTTAAAGTTGAAGAAATTTGTTGTGTTAGTCGAATGAGCCTACAAGGCAGAAGGGTTGTGCAAGGAGAAGAGAAAAGCAAAGCTTGAGAAAAAGGATTCGAGAAAAAGGCTAATGAGTAAGTCATTTTAGTCCTTAATAAAGAAATCGATGGATTTGCACATTCGTTTGAATGTTTCAACTAGGAACCCTAGCAGAGATTGTGGGAAGCAATATTCGGGTTCTAAGGCTTAAACCACGTCTATAGCGAACATTGATAATATTAGATTTGAAAAGCCTATATGTCAACACTATGGAAGGCGACATCTCAGTGAATGTTGGATGATCAACTGGGCTTGTTTTAAATATGGCTTCGAAGACTATTTCATTAAGGATTGCCCTAAAATGGTAAAAAAAGATAACTTTTAGAATGCTAGATCGAGTATCAACACTGCTAGAGGAAGGCCAATGAGAAATATGGGAAATGGGGCCAGTAGCAAAGGTGTACCCAAGGATTCAACTGCAAGAGTGGAAGCTAAATGAGAACTTATGCCATCCATGCTCGGGAAGATATGTCATCCCCTGATGTGATCACTGGTATATTCTCTCTTTATGATACTAATGTAGTTGCACTAAATGATCCTGGATTGACGCATTCCTATATTTGTATGAATTTAGTAACTAGTATGAATTTTCTTGTTAAGTGCACTGAATTTGTGATTAAAGTGTTAAACCCCTTAGGCAAGTATGTGTTAGTGGATAAAGTTTGCAAGAATTATCCTTTGATGATTCAAGGTTACTATTTTCCAACTGACTTAATGTCATTTGATGAATTTGATGCTATTTTGGGTATGGTCTAGTTGACATTGTATGATGCCAAGGTAAATTATAGGCAGAAAATTATTGAATTGAAATGTGAAAATGGTGAGATTCTTCAGGTTGAAACAGATATATCCAGTGAACTGCCCGAGTTTTTCTCCCTGGGGTGCTCTTGTGTTATTTGTAAAGCAGAAGGATGGATCTATGAGACTTTGCATCGATTATCAATAACTCAATAAGGTGACTATAAAGAATAAGTATCCTTTGCTGAGAATTGAAGATTTGTTTGATCAGTTAAGAGGAGTGACATTGTTTTCTAAGATTGATTTAAGATTTGACTATTACCAATTGAGAGTGAAGGACTCGGATGTGTCGAAAGCTACGTTTAGAACTAGATATGGACATTATAAGTTCTTGTTATGCCTTTTAGACTTACTAATGCTCTAGCTATATTTATGGACTTGATGAATTAAATCTTCTGACCTTATCTGGATAAGTTTGTAGTTGTATTCATAGATGATATCCTGATTTATTCTCGGGATGAGTTCGAGCATGCCAAACATTGGAGAACTGTGCTGCAGATTTTGATGATAAAAAATTATTTGCTAAGTTCAGTAAAAAGTGAGTTTTGGCTTCGAGAAGTTAGATTTTTGGGACATATTGTCTCTGCTGAAGGTATAAGGGTTGATTCGAGTAAGATATTGGCAATTGTTGATTAGAAGCCGCCAAGAAATGTATCCGAGGTTAGAAGCTTTCTAGGCTTAGTCGGGTATTATCGATGATTTGTCAAAGGATTTTTGATGATTGCTACTCCAATGATGAGGTTGTTACAGAAAGATGTTAAGTTCGAATGGTCAGAGAAATGCCAAAAGATTTTTGAGCAGTTAAAAGCATTATTGACTAAGGCACTAGTATTAGTACAACCTAAGTTTGGGAAAGAATTCGTATTTTATAGTGACGTGTCTTCAAACAGTCTTAGATGTGTATTAATGCAAGAAGGCAAAGTGATAACTTATGCCTCAAAATAGTTGAAACTGCATTAGAAGAATTATCTGACGCATGATTTGGAATTGGTTGCCATTTTGTTTGCTTTGAAAATTTGGCGACACAATTTGTACGGTGAGAAATGACGTGTCTTCACTGATCATAAGAGTTTAAAGTATTTGATGACTCAAAAGGATCTGAATTTGCGGCAATGAAGATTGCTCGAGTTGTTAAAAGATTTTGAGCTAGTGCTCGATTATCACCTGGGAAAGGCGAATGTAGTCGCTGATGCCTTGAGTAGATTGCCTTGAGGGCTATGAACATGAGATTGAATTTGTGTGATGATGGTTATTCTAGCTAAACTAAAAGCTAGACCGATGTTTCTTCAGCAAATTTATGAAGCTCAGACGAATGACAATGATTTGCAAACTAAAAGAGCTCAGTGTGAATTGAGTAGTGATTCAGATTTTCAGATTGATTTGGATGAATGCTTGATGTTCTAAGATAGGGTATGTGTACCGAAAAATGATAAGATTATTCAGAAAATTTTGCATAAGGCACATAGTGGTTGTTTTTCAGTTCATCCGGGTAGTACGAAAATGTATAATGATTTGAAGAAATTGTATTGGTGGCTTGATATGAAAAGAGATATTTTTTAGTTCGGATCAAAGTTTTTAATCTGTCAACCAGTAAAGGCCGAGCATCAAGTGTCTTCCTATAACACCCCTACCCCATAACTGTCGCCGGTACAGGGTTACAAGTTATTACTCCCAACCACAATTTCCAGATATTCAAGAGCAAACATATAGTGTAGGTACTTTAATCACTATATAATAATGGATGTCAAAGAGTTTTTAAGTATTCAGGCCATGATCGAAATCACTACATGTATTCAAGAGTCATCAACATTTGATCGAACATAACATGTACATGCTATAACTCATAGTTTAATACTTAGCATCAAGGATACATGTCAACTTATTAAGTTATAAGTTTAAAATTTGATTGATCAAATATGCTAAAAATCGACTTCATCTCATGCAAGAATTAATACTATTCATTTGGTAAGTTATTTAAGCTATAGCCGAATATAAGGTCATTCTATACTAGTAAATTCAATGGTTACTAATTGTAACAAAAATCAAGTTAACCATAGTGAAAGTTTACCAATTGGACAACCACATAACTTCATCAACCACACATTCATACATAGCAATTAAGTAAGCCATTTTCACATGGCTATATATACATACAATTTCAAAACATCATTTGATTCAAAAGGGAGTTAAGCCTATACATGCCATCTTTCAAAATATAGATTTTCAAAAGTACCAAAACAGTGACGATAGTGTGGATGAGTTGAACTGGAATCCCTGAGTCTATAGCCTTTAATCGAGATCTATAAAACAGAATAACAAAGACACTCGAAGTAAGCTAATTAGCTTAGTAAGTCATAAGTAATCAAACAATCTCATTAACAAATCATATAATCTTTATGGATCAAAATAAACCATTACAAACACTTTATCAAGCATAAACTATCTAAGCCGAATATCAAGGTTAAACCCTTCACCATACTTACATGATTTTCACATTAAACAAACCCCTCTTGTGACAGTATATACACTTCCAAAACAATCTCACACATCATGCCACAATTACTCATGTATATACAATTTAAAAATAAACTTCCATTTGACCGAACACTTTAATACCATTTAACATGTATATTCACTCATGCCATGGTTGATCGAAAGTGTTCTCACAATTGTATATACAACCATTCATAATCCATTTCATGTAATACACTTTGCTTAATCACATTCGAATATGCAACTACAATTCAATCACATTTGTTCATGCTTCAGAGTTTCATGGTAAAAGATTCACATACGTACCTTATTACGAGCTAACGAAATTATAGCTCATACTTAGCTTATCCGCTTGTATTAACTTAGGTAGAGCACATAAATTCTAAGTTTCAAGTAAATCACTCGGCATATTATTCACTAAGTACCACATTGGTTTGACTTTCACCGGCATAATGCCTGCTAGGCTTCAAGCCTGAAATTCACCACCGGCACATGGCCTGCTGGACTTTGAGTCCGATCTCAATTAACCGGCATTACGCCTGCTAGGCTCGAGGACCGAAAATAACATCAACTTAAAGCTTGCTGAGCCAAAGGCCCAGATAATAATTCACATCTCAACTTCACAATTTCATCATCCCAATCACCTCATGTACTTACTTAATTTTTGCATAAAGCAATCACAAAGGTAAATTTGACCTTGTTCGAATATGAACACATAATGTCTATTATCTTATTGTTTCACATTTTAACATCTGATAATATATCATAATATCCATTACTTTTCTATTACAAAAGCATGACAAAATTTTACCTCCATTTTCTATTTGCCATTCGGCCATGAAAACATAATACAAATTCATCACCATCTCTTACATACTATTCGGCAATATACATATATTACATAATTTACTTAATCAACATATCGTATCATATTATAATTGAATGTACTCAAAGTTTAATCACTTAAAACTTACCTCTGATGTTGTCAAGCTATTACGGATTGACTATTCAACTAATCTCGCTTTCCCCTTATTTGAACTTGGCTCTCTTTGATCTTGAGCTTTAATTTAAACAAATAAACTAATTCAATCACTCTATCAATCCATCATAATTCAAAATCTATTAATTCCAACACATGAAGTACACGACATTTTTCATCATTGACTAATTAAACACATATTCAAATAAACATTCTTTTGATACATACATTCGGTACTCTTAATATCTATTTAACCTTACTACCTTATCTTTTAACAATTCAATATAGATTTCAAAAAAAACCAACCACTAAGACCGAATATCATTATTCTTTAGAAATCACATACAATACTAATTTAATAAGCTCAAGCTCATCTTACAACTATTTCCAATGCACAACAATAGGACACTATTAAATTGCACATACATACCATTGCCGAATGCATAAAGCTCTTGAACTCAACTAAACTTGTCTTAACATTAAACACATTCAACTACTAATGTGAGCTAATTTAGTATTTAAGCATTAGCTCTCTCATCTAACATGGAGTTTCTCAATTCATTCACTATAACCGAACACTAAGTTGTCAATTAAGTCTAACTTATCAAAATTACTAAACTTATAAATCAATTTGCCTTTTATAACATCAAAGACCCTAAAAATGTCATACATTTCATCTAAGTCCATAATCAGCAATCATATATCTATATTTATACTAATAATTAAACATTCGGTCCTTAAATTTAGCAAAACTCTCAATTTACCACATTAATCAATTTCCACATATTAATCAAACCATACATATCAATTTAACGAGTTTACTCGTCTTTCACTTCCCAACTCACCTTAGTTCACATTCGGCTAGCATTTAATCACCTACTAACAAATTTTAGTCAAACAAAATTCAACAATTAAACACATTTGTCTCATTTCCATAATAGTCGAATGATATTTCTCAATTTAACCTCTCATAGCAAAATTAAACTAATTCATACTCTCATATAATCATCCTCCAATACACAACACCAATTTATCAACAATTTTAACACACCAAGATCTTAGCCGAATGCATCATCCATCATAAATTCAAGAATTTAAAACATGGGTCATGTTAAACACTTGACAATCCACTCAAATTCAAAAACAATTTGCCAAAAATCCACATGAACATACCTTTGATTCGTACAAAGACCTTGGCCGAATGCTTTAGTTCTTTTTCTCTTATTTTCTTTATGAATTCGGCAAAACAAGAATGAATGACAACCAATTTTAAGTTTTACTATTACATGCATGACCATTTAATACTAAAGTACCAAATTAGCCCTTTCTATCATCATTACTACTCCACTATCTCATGGCCAATTTTGTCCACGCAAACTTTGCATGGTTTAATTGCTTAAATAGTCCTCTATATTAAAAGAACATTTCCAAATCGACACTTGCACAATGTCTCATTGATTTTCCCTTTTATGCAATTCAGCCACTATTAATAATTTGACATCCAAATAACAAAATTAAAGTACCAAAATTTCACACATAGCAATTCACATAATAAATCATAGAAAATAATATTTTTAAAATTTTTCTGACTCGGTTTAGTGGTTCTGAAACCACTTTTTTTATTAGGGTCAAATTAGGGCTATCACACTTCCGGTTTACTTCAGCCAGTGATGGTACCTGAGTGGAAATAAGATAGGATTACGATGGACTTCATAACGGGTTTGCCTTTGACCCTAAAAAAGAAAGATGTTGTTTGGGTCATTGTTGATCGGTTGACGAAATCAGCTTATTTTATTCCGGTACATACTGATTATTCACTTAATAAGTTATTTGAACTATACATTGCTAAGATTGTGAGACTACACAGAGTGCCTATTTCTATTATTTCGGATAGATATCCGAGATTTACTTCAAGATTTTAGAAAATTTTGCAAGAAGCTTTGGGTACGAAATTGAATTTTAGTGCCGCGTCTCATCCGAAAACGGATGGTCAATCAGAAAGAGTAATTCAAATTCTCAAAGATATGCTTTGATGTTGTGTTTTAGAGTTCAAAGGTAGTTGGGAAAATATCGACCTTTGGTTGAGTTTGCTTACAACAATAGCTTTCAGTCGAGTATAAAGATGGCACCATATGAGGCATTATATGACCACAAATGTTGAACTCCTCTGTATTGGACTGAGCTCAGTGAGAGACAGATTCACAGGGTTGATTTGGTTAAGGAAACTAAAGGGAACGTGAAAGTAATCCGTGATTGTTTGAAAGTTGCTTAAGGTCGACAAAAGTCATATACGGATTTGAAAAGAAAAGAGATTGAATTTTAGATTGGGATAGAGTGTTTTTGACAGTATCTCTATGGAAAAAATTTTTTAGATTTGGCCGTAAAGGCAAGTTGATTCCACATTTCATTGGGCCGTATGAAATTATTGAAAAGAATAGGGCCAGTAGCATATCGGTTAGCCTTACCAACAGAGTTGGAAAGGGTTTATAATGTGTTTCATGTGTCGATGTTACAAAGATATCGTTCTAATCCTTCACATGTGATTTCTCTGACAAAGGTTGAGATTCGACCAGATATGACATGTGATGAAGAACTGATTAAGTTTCTGGCTTGGGAAGTCAAACAATTGAGAAATAAAAGTATAGCCCTAGTAAAAGTATTGTGGCAAAGACATGGGGTAGAAAAGGCTACGTGGGAACCCGAGGAAGCCATGAGAAAACAGTACCCAAACCTTTTTTTTCGATAGGATTTTCGGGGACGAAAATCCCTAAAGCGGGGAAAGTTGTAACAACAAGATTTAGGGCCAAGTCAGAATAGTGGTTTTGAGACCACAAATCTAAAGTAGAGAAATTTATTGTGATAAAGTTTTAAGATCTACAATATGATTGAATGCATGTGTGAAAATTTCATTAATAAATTTTATTGATAGAGGGTCCAATTTGACTATTAGGACTAAATTGCAAAAAGTGCAAATATGTGTTCTAGAAGCATTAGGTGTTTGAAATGAACTTGTAAAGTAGAGGTCCTTATTTAGTAATTAGACCATTATATTTCATGATGGACAAAAATGGACATGGAAGGGTAATATTTCAAAGAAAGGTAAAAAGGGCTTTTCGGTCATTCGGTTATTAAAAGAATAAAAAGGGAAAATAAAGTCCAAATCCAGTATCCATCTTCCTCCCATAGCCAAAATTCTCAAGCTCTCCATACCTAGGGTTTGGCCAACTTTCAAGCTTAATAGTAAGTGCATCCTAGCCCCGTTTTTAATGCTTTTTACATTTTTGAAGTCGTTATCACTCAATATACCTATTTTTACTATTATTTTGAAGTAGGGTTTATGTTTAAAATTTTACACATGCTAAACATGCATGTATTTTGATGTCTAATGGTAGAATATGAATGTTTGATGTGTGATAAACGACTTTTGCTAGGTGATTTTTGATAAAAATGTCAAAAAGGACCTTTTTGCAAAAGTTGAAAAATATGTGTAGAAAAATGTGAATAAATGGAAAATGTGGGCTGCTGCAAGTGTGTATAAGTTTCGGCTAGGCTTGGGTTTTGAGCAAAATGAAACATTTCATTTTACGAGCCTAGGGACTAAAGTGTAAATAAGAGAAAAGTTAAGGGCAAAAATGTAATTTTACCTTAATATATTTTTGGGCGGGATTGCATAGTGTGATAATTAAACGAGCTAAGTTTGTTATTCTAGATCAAGAAAGATGAGGTTCTGACTTAGATCGAGGCAAGAACAAGGTTGTAGACTAAATTAAAATATTAGTAATTATTTTGTACTGAGGTAAGTTTGTATGTAAATAATGCGTCAATTTATTATGTTTTAATGCTTTAATGTTGCATAAATCGTGTGATTGATTTATGTGATATAATCGGTAAAGTTTCGATAAGTGAGAAAAATCTTAGTTAAACCTTAGGAATAGAATAGGATATGAGTGACATGTCACTAAGAACCTATGTACGATTATGTGATTATGTGATTCCGGGTGCTGGTCTTGTACGTCTACCAGTGGCTAGAAAATCCTGCATATGTTACGGATACCCGTTAGCTTGTGTGAGCAACACTGAGTAGCTACTTCCTAACTCTTAGCTTGTGTGAGCAGACCCGTAACTAGCTCGAGAACGAACATATATGTGAAATGTGATATGAGGTAGCTTTCCTACATGTGTGGTACTTATGCGCAACTTTCCATGTATCCGTTAGTATTCCGAGTATTCAATGAGAATGATACAGATGTGAAAATATGTGTTGTATGATTACACGATACAGGTGTGTACGTGAAATTCGTAAGTATGAATTCCATAAGCAATGATCGTATGGTAAGGTTGTGCTTGAGTCAGTAAGCTTATGTAACTTTAATGATAATGTATTATTTTTCAATATAAGCATTTGCATGATGAACTTGGGATAAAGATGTTTATTATTCGCAAATCAACTTACTAAGCTTTTTAGCTTACTCTCTTTTTCCTTTCCCTTGTCTTATAGCGTCACCAAGCTAGCTCGGAATCGGGACTTGTTAAAGGCTCGCATCACACTATCAGAAACATTATTTGGGTGTTTTGATAATTGAGGTATTTTTGAAAGTGTGGCATGTATAGGGACTCGGTTATTTTGTATATGTGTTGTAGTGATTGGGTTAATGGTGTTGGCTTGTATTGGTTAAGTAATTGTTTTATATAAGGCCATTGAATAATTGGCTAATGATGCTTATAAGAAAAATCACATATGATGCATTTTATAGATATGATATTATGCATGATCTGGGCTGATGATGTAACGCCCTGATTTTCGGGATTTTTCGGGTTTTGTGAATTTTAGTGAAATTTTTAAAATTTTGGTGTTCTAAAGGTTGATAATGTATGTACATGTGTTAGTGGGCCTATAGAAGGCCCAAGTTTAAGTTAAAACCCGGTAAAATATTAAGTTGGATTTTCAAGTGAAAGGGGACTTGGTTAAGTGGGCTTTTAAGAAAAACCGTGTAAAATATGTCACAAGTGAGCTCTTGGTAAAGTGGCAAGGTGGAGCCACTAAGCTCCTAGAAAAGTGGCGCCTAAGTGGATATTCAAGGACAAGGGTTCGAGTTACAAGGTAAGCGTAGAGTTCTTTTTAATTTTTAAGCATGTGCCGGGCATGTGCCTACCTTAAGTGAATTTCGGCAATGGGGCTTTAGGGACTTGGGCCGATTGCTTTAGAGGGACTACTAGGGTTATATCATTTTCTTTTTTCTGTCATGACAATTAGGGTTAGCCACCTTAGGAATTTTTCTCTGTTCTACTGTCAGAAAAGCCAAAAGTTGGCTCTATGGAAAGCTCATAGCCGAATTCTTCCTCTCCACCTCTACCATTATTTTTTTTTTTCATTTTTCTTCTTCCCCTTTGATCTCTTCCCTAGCCGAATACCCACCTTGCACAGATCCACTCTTTCTTTTGTTTTCATTCCTCTTAAAATCAACCATAACCGATTGCTCAAAGTGCCAGAAATCCCGAAAACTGCTTCCTTTCTTGCCGATTTCTTGTAAGCCGAATCACCCCTATTCCTTTCACCTGTTGTGGCCGATTACTACACTCCCTTGAATCACACCATTGTCGACACCATCACCCAAAATCTACACCCAAAACGCCATCCTCTTCTCTTGTTGAAAAGCCGAAATCACCATAGTTGTAGGGAGATAGCCGAAATTGCAAATCTCAGAGATAAGGTTTCTACTGATGTTTAAGGGTCAGATTTACATCAAATCTACATAGGAACTGAAGGGAAATCGTTGGTAAGTGTTTAATACTTCAGATCTGTTTAATATTTCATATTTGGAAAAGCCGAAAGTCCCTAAAGTTAAGGATTTTGTCGTTTTGGACTTTTGGTAAATCAAGTGGTGTTTTCTTTGTTCTTTTTGTGTGTTAGTTAGAGAAGAAGGTGATCAAACAAGGAGTTGAAGACATTGGAACATTAGATCTAGATCTAAAGGGATCTAAATCGGCAAGGTAAGAACATTAAGGACATTGGAGGTGTTGGCCGAATGTGTAAGTAAGGCTTTGGGTAAGTTTTCAATTCAGATTAAGTGTTAATATGGTCTAATCAATTAAGTATTGGATTGTAGGGATTAACGCATAGGAGATCTCGTAAGAGAAACTGCAAAACAGGTGTGTGTTTCGAACGCCCTTCAATGCGCAAATCGGCAAAAGCCGAAAAGTCGAAATGCCGAAGTTTCGGTATTTCGAGAGCTTGTGAGCGTGCGAACGTTCTCAAGTTAGTAGGAGAAGGTTAGTTTTGGAATTGGCACTGTTAGGCGTGTTGACCGCTAAATTTTGGACATTATGGTAAGTTGGGCCTCGGTGACCCAAATATGGGCCCAATGGGCGATTTGGGTCCATGTGAGTAAAAATGGGTTTAAAGATGATATTATGAACTGTAGGCATGAAAACAGTTAAAACAAGATAACTGATTATGAAATTGGGACTAAATGGGCCTAATGGGCCAATCGACGTAATAGGGCTCATTAGGGGTTTTAGGGCTTGAATGCTAAGACTGAAAAACTGAGTTAACCGAACTTCTGTGACAACTATGTGATTAATAAATACTGTAATAAGCATAAAATCTATAACATGAGAGCAAAATTACTGAAATACCCTTAGGGTAAGAAATTACTGTTTTGCCCCGAGGTAGAAAATTACCGTTATACCCCTAGGGCAAAAATTGACTGTACTGTTTGACATGACTGTTACTGTTATTGCATGCCATGATATGTATCTATTGCATGGGTTGGGTTTTGATAATGGAGGAAGTGTGAGTGGCACAGCCACGTTACTGAAAAGGGGCTATGCCTCGTACTGTTTCTGAAAGGGGCTTTGCCTCGTATACTGTTTAACTGAGCAGCCATGCTGCGACTGTAATGTGTGGGCTGGGTGGGTCGAGTTATTCCCCACATGGTGTGTTTGCTGGTACGGGTGGTGTGTAGCGGTTGGTGGGTTGAGTAGTCTCCCCAATTGGGTTTGCATTTATACTGTATTACTGTACTGTACTGTTCTAGGCCTATGGGCCAATCTGTTATCTGAATAGGGCTTCAACCCAATATCTGTTATAGGGCCTTGGCCCAGATTACTGTTTTCTGAATAGGGCTTCGGCCCAGTATCTGACTGAGACTGGTTAGGGTTTAGGCCTAGTGGGCTTGAGCCAATTTGGGCTTTGGATGGGTTCTGCACACACTGAGTTTTCCCAAACTCACCCTTTCTTTCCATCCTTGCAGGTGAGCCCTAGATCGTGACTTGGATGCTGGGAGGGATTCAGAGTGGCCACGAGGACTGAACTTTCATCATAGTTGGTTTTTTTTTATTATTTAATTACCTTTTATTGGTTTTATGTTGACATGGGTTGTAATAAGGCCGCTATAACTGTTATTCGGGATTTCTCTACCGTTTTATTTCAAACACAAACCTACACCGTTTTCAAAATTAAACAAACATTTTATTAACCAACCTGACTTTACTGAAGACTAAGGAGGACAATAAGACTAAAATGAAACGATTAACAAATGAGAGAGGAATTAGGTTGAATAATAATTAAATCGGGAATTTCAAGAAAAACAAGTATTACTTTTCAAAAATCTCAAACATCAGACTTAGTATATAGGACGGCGTAGCATAGTCTAGGTGATGTAGCACACCGAACATGGCCATAACGTCTGGGCCGGGTCTGGGGTGTTACATTTAGTGGTATCAGAGCCAAGTTGCAACAACTCGGCTATGGATCGGGTCTAAAAACAAAGGGGTTTCAAAAATTTAAAAGTCTAGAAGGGTATCTTTGGAAAATCGAATTTTTTGAAAATTTTCTTTTGGTTTTAAACAAACTTGTAGTTTTTAAACATTGTTTTTTGAGGCCTCAAAGTATTTGAACTACTAAACCGGAAAGTGGCACACTGAATCCCCGGCTCCAAGTTGTAAGTATGTTCTGCCTTAAATTCTGTACTGTACTGATAATAAAACTGTAGATAGCACTGAGCCTTAGATAGAATACTATGGATGAGGTAGTATTAAGGCTGTAGCACTGAGACGGTAGGGTAAACTAAACCCTAGGAAACTGAGACAGTAATTAGACTACGTTGCGCGGGAACAACTCTGAAATTCTACCTGTTCATAAGATATTCCATAATAAAAACTGAAACATTGAGCTAATGTCATAAAACTTTGTAAATCAGATAATCGATATGAGTACAAGGGCTACTCGTGGACGAGGCCGTGGACGAGGTCGAGTTAGTGCTCAAGCTGGATCGTCGTCTTCTGAGCATAGGCCAGCAGGAGAGGCACGACCACCGGTTGAGGAAAATGGGCCGTACGATCGGGCCGCAGGGGACGACGCTCTGTCTCAGGCCATGCTGAGAGTTCTGGAAAGGGTGGCCGGAGCTAATGTTGGGCCGGTGAATAGGGGGTCCATTTCTGAGCGACTTCGGGCCAATGGAGCGAAAGTTTTTAGGGGCATATCTGGAGTGGCCCCGAACGTGGCTGAGTATTGGTTAGAAGCCACAGAGCGAATTATGGATGACTTGGATTGCTCAGTGGAGCAGAAACTGAAAGGAGCGGTATCGTTGCTGAGGGACGAGGCGTATCAATGGTGGATCACCGTGAGAGAGGGTACCCCAGCTGAGAGAGTAACCTGGGAATTGTTTAAGCAGTCTTTCAAGGCGAAATATGTTGGGGCTAGTTATGTGGATGCACGAAGGTAGGAATTTCTAAACCTGACCCAGGGTAGTAAGACTGTGGCTGAATATGAGGCGGAATTTCTACGATTAAGTCGGTATGCTAGCGGTATTGTTTCCACGGAATATGAACGCAATGTTCGTTTTGAGGATGGCCTCAGAGATGAGCTGAGAGTGTTGATAGCGCCACAGAGAGAGCGTGACTTTGCTGCACTAGTGGAGAAGGCTAAGATAGCTGAGGAAGTGAAGCGAGATGAGCGTCAGAACCGCGATAGAGATCGTAATCGCTTCAAGAGAGATTCTGGATC
The DNA here is from genome assembly GCA_020496765.1 of Gossypium stocksii. Classification (NCBI taxonomy): domain Eukaryota; kingdom Viridiplantae; phylum Streptophyta; class Magnoliopsida; order Malvales; family Malvaceae; genus Gossypium; species Gossypium stocksii. The sequence continues at coordinate 33,262,653 of CM035624.1, forward strand.
GACTAGTGCTGCGAGCAGAAACTTTAAGAAAGCAAGAGTGGAGGAACCAGTGCGAGCTGTGCCAGTGAATGTTGTTAGACCGCAAGCTTGTAGAGACTGTGGCAGAGTTCATCGAGGAGAATGCTGGAAACGCATTGGAGCTTGTTTTCGTTGTGGGTCAAAGGATCATCAAGTCAAAGACTGTCCACAGAAGCCAGCTCAGGCTCAAGCTGTTGATCAGAGGGTTGCTCAGCCTGTGCGAGGAGGACCGCCACCGCCAAGGGGCCGTGGTCAAGGTAGAGGAGGCAATGGTAATGGACGTGGTCGTGGAGCACCTGGAAGGGGTGTTGGTAATACTGAGGCTCGTCAGCCAGCCTTGGTGTATGCTGCTCGTCGCCGCGAGGAGGGTGATGCCCCTGATGTTATAACTGGTACGTTCTTGATATCTAGTATACCATACACTGCTTTGATTGACGTGGGTTCAACACATTCATATGTTGCTTGTAAGATTTCTGGGTTATTGGGTGTGCATTCTGAGGAGACTGTGAGGGGTATCACAGTAGTTAGTCCTTTAGGTCACTCTGTTACAGTAGACAAACTATTTAGGGAAGTGCCTTTAGAGACTCAAGGTAGGATCTTTACTGGAGATTTAATGGAGCTACCTTTTGGTGATTTCGATTTGATTTTGGGTATGGACTGGTTAACCAAGCACAAGGCAACGCTGGATTGCGCGGCCAAAAGGATGGTACTGAGAACAATTGAAGGTGAGGAGGTGATGATTATTGGTGAACGTAGGGACTATTTGTCTAATGTGGTCTCTGCCTTAAGGGCTGAAAAATTGATGCGTAAAGGTTGTGAAGCATACTTGGCGTTCATAAGTCAAACTGAACCCGAAGGGGTGACAGGAGAGACAGTGAGGACTGTTAATGAGTTTCAAGACGTTTTTCCTGAGGAGCTTCCTGGTTTACCTCCTAACCGCGAAGTTGAATTTGGGAACGATCCGTTGCCTGGAACGGCTCCAGTGTCTATTGCGCCCTACAGAATGGCACCAAAGGAGCTAGTGGAATTGAAAGCCCAGATTCAAGAGTTGCTCGATAGGGGTTTCATTAGACTGAGTGTGTCTCCATGGGGAGCACCGGTGCTGTTTGTGAAAAAGAAGGATGGGACGATGCGTATGTGCATTGATTATCGCCAGCTGAACAAACTGACGATCAAGAATAAGTATCCTTTGCCGAGAATTGACGATCTGTTTGACCAGCTTAAAGGAGCTTCAGTGTTTTCCAAAATTGACCTTCGATCTGGATACCATCAGTTAAGGGTAAAGGAGGTGGGCGTGCATAAGACCGCATTCAGAACTCGTTATGGTCACTACGAGTTTTTGGTTATGCCCTTTGGAATGACGAATGCACCAGCAGCTTTTATGGATTTAATGAACCGAGTATTTCAGCCGTACTTGGATTGTTTCATGGTCGTCTTTGTTGATGATATATTGGTGTATTCGAAAACAGAGGAGAAGCATGACAAGCATCTTCGAATCGTTCTGCAAGGATTGAGGGAAAGGCAACTGTATGCGAAATTTAGCAAGTGCGAATTTTGGCTTCGCGAAGTGACTTTTCTAGGTCATGTTGTTTCTGCTGAGGGGATTAGGGTAGATCCTCGTAAAATTGAGGCAGTTCTGGATTGGAAGTCTCCAAGATCAGTTTCAGAAATTCGCAGTTTTCTGGGCCTAGCAGGTTATTATAGAAGATTTGTTGAGGGATTTTCGTTAATCGCGGCACCACTGACGAAATTGTTAAGGAAGGGAGTAGCATTTGTATGGACTGAGAAACAGCAAGAATCTTTTGAGAAGCTGAAAAAGGTGTTGACTGAGGCGCCAGTACTGATTCAGCCAGAATCTGGGAAAGACTTTACGGTTTATAGTGATGCTTCGCATGTGGGATTGGGTTGTGTACTGATGCAAGAGGGTAAGGTGGTTGCTTATGCTTCGCGGCAGCTTAAGCCTCACGAGGCGAACTACCCTACGCATGATTTGGAATTGGCGGCAGTGATATTTGCGTTGAAAATCTGGAGACACTACCTTTATGGAGAAAAGTGTATTATATACACTGACCATAAAAGTCTCAAGTATCTGTTAACTCAGAAAGAGTTGAACCTTAGGCAACGGAGATGGATAGAGTTGCTTAAGGACTATGATTGTTCGATTGAGTATCACCCTGGCAAAGCTAATGTAGTGGCTAATGCACTGAGCCGAAGAACTGTTACTGAGTTAAAGGCGATGTTCGCTCATTTGAGTTTGTATGATGATGGGAGTTTGCTAGCAGAACTGCAAGTAAGACCGACTTGGACTGAGAAGATTAAAGAGTTGCAATGGAAGGATGATTCGTTGACTCCTCGATTTCAGCAAGTCAAGGAGGGTAAGAGTGATGATTTTGGACTAAATTTTGATGGAGTCCTTTGCTTTCGAGGAAGAATTTATATTCCTAAGGACTCCGACTTAAGGAAGTTGTTATTGAGTGAGGCTCATGGTGGAGCCTATGCGATGCACCCTGGCAGTGTTGTATAGGGATTTGCGAGAGGTGTATTGGTGGCCTGGACTTAAGCGAGAGGTGACTGATTTCGTGAGGAAATGTTTGACGTGTCAGCAGGTTAAAGCTGAACACCAGTTACCTTTTAGATTGTTGCAGCCAGTGAGGATTCCGCAGTGGAAATGGGAAAGAGTAGCGATGGATTTTGTGAGTGGATTGCCTTTGACACCTTCAAAGAAAGACTCTGTTTGGGTAGTTGTGGATAGATTAACGAAGTCTGCTCATTTTATACCGGTTAGAACTGATTACTCACTTCAGAAGTTAGCCAAGTTGTATGTAGCAGAGATAGTGCGTTTGCATGGGGTGCCAGTTTCGATAATTTCTGATCGAGACCCTAGATTTACTTCTCGATTTTGGAAGAAGCTACACGAGGCGTTGGGTACGCGTTTGGACTTTAGTACTGCATTTCACCCTCAGACAGATGGCCAGTCTGAAAGGGTCATTCAAGTGTTGGAAGACATGTTAAGAGGATGTGTTATCGACTTTCGTGGTAGTTGGGAAGATTATTTACCGTTGGCAGAGTTTGCATACAACAACAGCTATCAAGCAAGCATTCAGATGGCTCCATATGAGGCACTTTATGGGCGGAGATGTCGTACTCCTACTTGTTGGACAGAGTTAGGGGAACGTAAAGTTCTTGGACTAGAGATAGTGGTAGATACTGAAAGTAAGGTTAAGCTGATTCGAGATCGGTTAAAGGAGGCATCTGATCGGCAGAAGTCATATGCTGACCTTAAGCGTAAGGAGATTGAGTTCGCTGTTGGGGATATGGTCTTCCTAAAGGTGTCGCCGTGGAAGAAGATCTTGAGATTCGATAAAAAGGGCAAGCTAAGTCCGCGGTTTATTAGGCCTTATTGGATTCTCAAGCGGATTGGGCCAGTAGCCTATCAGTTGGAGTTGCCACCAGAGTTGGATCGTATTCTTGACGTTTTTCATGTGTCTATGCTGAGACGGTATCGGTCGGACCCATCGCATATTGTACCAGTGGAGGAGATTGCAGTGAATACCGATTTGACCTTCGAGGAGGAACCTGTGGAGATCTTAGATCGTGAAGTCAAAGTCTTAAGGAGGAAGTCTGTTCCATTAGTTAAGGTGCTATGGCGTAATCATGGTAAAGAAGAAGCTACTTGGGAGCCAGAGGAAGCGATGCGTCAACAATACCCTCAGTTATTTGGATCAGGTAAATTTCGAGGCCGAAATTTCTTTAAGGGGGTAGAGTTGTAACGCCCTGATTTTCGGGATTTTTCGGGTTTTGTGAATTTTAGTGAAATTTTTAAAATTTTGGTGTTCTAAAGGTTGATAATGTATGTACATGTGTTAGTGGGCCTATAGAAGGCCCAAGTTTAAGTTAAAACCCGGTAAAATATTAAGTTGGATTTTCAAGTGAAAGGGGACTTGGTTAAGTGGGCTTTTAAGAAAAACCGTGTAAAATATGTCACAAGTGAGCTCTTGGTAAAGTGGCAAGGTGGAGCCACTAAGCTCCTAGAAAAGTGGCGCCTAAGTGGATATTCAAGGACAAGGGTTCGAGTTACAAGGTAAGCATAGAGTTCTTTTTAATTTTTAAGCATGTGCCGGGCATGTGCCTAACTTAAGTGAATTTCGGCAAGGGGGCTTTAGGGACTTGGGCCGATTGCTTTAGAGGGACTACTAGGGTTATATCATTTTCTTTTTTCTGTCATGACAATTAGGGTTAGCCACCTTAGGAATTTTTCTCTGTTCTACTGTCAGAAAAGCCAAAAGTTGCCTCCATGGAAAGCTCATAGCTGAATTCTTCCTCTCCACCTCTACCATTGTTTTTTTTTTTCATTTTTCTTCTTCCCCTTTGATCTCTTCCCTAGCCGAATACCCACATTGCACAGATCCACTCTTTCTTTTGTTTTCATTCCTCTTAAAATCAACCATAACCGATTGCTCAAAGTGCCAGAAATCCCGAAAACTGCTTCCTTTCTTGCCAATTTCTTGTAAGCCGAATCACCCCTATTCCTTTCACCTGTTGTGGCCGATTACTACACTCCCTTGAATCACACCATTGTCGACACCATCACCCAAAATCTACACCCAAAACGCCATCCTCTTCTCTTGTTGAAAAGCCGAAATCACCATAGTTGTAGGGAGATAGCCGAAATTGTAAATCTCAGAGATAAGGTTTCTACTGACGTTTAAGGGTCAGATTTACATCAGATCTGCATAGGAACTGAAGGGAAATCGTTGGTAAGTGTTTAATACTTCAGATCTGTTCAATATTTCATATTTGGAAAAGCCGAAAGTCCCTAAAGTTAAGGATTTTGTTGTTTTGGACTTTTGGTAAATCAAGTGGTGTTTTCTTTGTTCTTTTTGTGTGTTAGTTAGAGAAGAAGGTGATCAAACAAGGAGTTGAAGACATTGGAACATCAGATCTAGATCTAAAGGGATCTAAATCGGCAAGGTAAGAACATTAAGGCCATTGGAGGTGTTGGCCGAATGTGTAAGTAAGGCTTTGGGTAAGTTTTCAATTCAGATTAAGTGTTAATATGGTCTAATCAATTAAGTATTGGATTGTAGGGATTAACGCATAGGAGATCTCGTAGGAGAAACTGCAAAACAGGTGTGTGTTTCGAACGCCCTTCAATGCGCAAATTGGCAAAAGCCGAAAAGTCGAAATGCCGAAGTTTCAGTATTTCGAAAGCTTGTGAGCGTGCGAACGTTCTCAAGTTAGTAGGAGAAGGTTAGTTTTGGAATCGGCACTGTTAGGCGTGTTGACCGCTAAATTTTGGACATTATGGTAAGTTGGGCCTCGGTGACCCAAATATGGGCCCAATGGGCGATTTGGGTCCATGTGAGTAAAAATGGGTTTAAAGATGATATTATGAACTGTAGGCGTGAAAACAGTTAAAACAAGATAACTGATTATGAAATTGGGACTAAATGGGCCTAATGGGCCAATCGACGTAATAGGGCTCATTAGGGGTTTTAGGGCTTGAATGCTAAGACTGAAAAACTGAGTTAACCGGACTTCTGTGACAACTATGTGATTAATAAATACTGTAATAAGCATAAAATCTGTAACATGAGAGCAAAATTACTGAAATACCCTTAGGGTAAGAAATTACTGTTTTGCCCCGAGGTAGAAAATTACCGTTATACCCCTAGGGCAAAAATTGACTGTACTGTTTGACATGACTGTTACTGTTATTGCATGCCATGATATGTATCTATTGCATGGGTTGGGTTTTGATAATGGAGGAAGTGTGAGTGGCACAGCCACGTTACTGAAAAGGGGCTATGCCTCGTACTGTTTCTGAAAGGGGCTTTGCCTCGTATACTGTTTAACTGAGCAGCCATGCTGCGACTGTGGTGTGTGGGCTGGGTGGGTCGAGTTATTCCCCACATGGTGTGTTGGCTGGTACGGGTGGTGTGTAGCGGTTGGTGGGTTGAGTAGTCTCCCCAATTGGGTTTGCATTTATACTGTATTACTGTACTGTACTGTTCTGGGCCTATGGGCCAATCTGTTATCTGAATAGGGCTTCAGCCCAGTATCTATTATAGGGCCTTGGCCCAGATTACTATTTTCTGAATAGGGCTTCGGCCCAGTATCTGACTGAGACTGGTTAGGGTTTAGGCCTAGTGGGCTTGAGCCAATTTGGGCTTTGGATGGGTTCTGCACACACTGAGTTTTCCCAAACTCACCCTTTCTTTCCATCCTTGCAGGTGAGCCCTAGATCGTGACTTGGACGCTGGGAGGGATTCAGAGTGGCCATGAGGACTGAACTTTCATCATAGTTGGTTTTTTTTATTATTTAATTACCTTTTATTGGTTTTATTTTGACATGGGTTGTAATAAGGCCGCTATAACTGTTATTCGGGATTTCTCTACCGTTTTATTTCAAACACAAACCTACACCGTTTTCAAAATTAAACAAACATTTTATTAACCAACCTGACTTTACTGAAGACTAAGGAGGACAATAAGACTAAAATGAAACGATTAACAAATGAGATAGGAATTAGGTTGAATAATAATTAAATCGGGAATTTCAAGAAAAACAAGTATTACTTTTCAAAAATCTCAAACATCAGACTTAGTATATAGGACGGCGTAGCATAGTCTAGGTGATGTAGCACACCGGACATGGCCATAACGTCTGGGCCGGGTCTGGGGTGTTACAGATGATTATGTGTTTGTTTGAGTGGGGTAAAAATGGCATGCAAATGATGTGTTGATGACTTGGTCGTGGATGTTTTGGTCATCTAAGAATGCTATGATTTGTGCCTTTGAATTGGTGTTTGTGTGCATGTGTTTCTGGGTGGCAAAAGGCTTGGTAAATAGCCTATATATTGTCCACACAGGTAGACACACGGGCATGTGTCTAGGCCGTGTGTGACACATGATCAGCACCATAGGCGTGTGAATAGGCTGTGTGTCCCCTACACCTTAAATTTGAGAAACAGAATGTCCAGTATGGAGCACACGGGAAGAGACACAGGCATGTGTCTTAGCCGCGTGGATGGCATGGCCTGGAACATAGGAATGTGCCCAGGGCGTGTCAAGCCTACACTTATTTTATGAAAAATCATGAAATTTAAATTGGCCACATGGCGTAGCACACGGGCGTTTGACTTGGCCGTGTAACACCCCTTACCCGAGACCGTCGCCGGAGTCGAGCACGAGGCGTTACCAGACTTATCTTACTAATTTGGGGCATAAAAATTTACTTTTAAAACTAATTCGCTCACATTCATCCAATATATCCCTAAAAAGTGCCCTAGAGGCTCTAAAACATGCAATTGAAACAGTTCGGGACCAAACCAGGAACATTAAAATTTTTCCGGTTACTTACACAAATCAAAATAATTTATTTTACTATTCATCACCTGCATAATAGTTACTAAATTAATTATAACTCAAGTTACAAAACTCAAAATTTAAATCTGTAAAATTTCCTTGAAACTAGACTCATATATCTTCTTACCATGATTTTCCATAATTTTTGGTAAGGCCAATTAGTATATTTTATTCATTAAAAGTTCCCCTATTTTGTAGTCTAACAGACCTAACCTCCCTTTACTAAAAATTGATTATCTCATTTTACTGAATTCAGATAATATTTTCATTTTTTTCTAATGAAAGTAGACTCACTAAGGAATCCGGACATATAAATTATACATCATAATTCTTTTTGTACAATTTTTAGTGAAATTTTAAAATTGAAACAGGGGATCACGAAGTCACTCTAAAACCACTCCCGTAAGAGTTTAAATATCTCAAAATACAGACTTCCTTTGCTTACTCTGTATCTTTCCTATGAAAACAGACTCAACAAGCTTTAATTCTATATCTCATTCACCATTCAATTCCATTTCTACAATTTTTAGTGATTTGTCAAAATCACATCACTACTACTGTCCTAAAACTGTTTCATAACCAACTTTTACTCTTTCATAATTTCTTTGCATTAAACCTCATTTAGGCATACATAACATCAACACATGTTCTTATTTAGCCATATCATAAAGAAATACACACAGAATGGCCAAGTCCATATACATGCCATAACTGAAAACGTTTCAATGAAAATACCCAATTGGTAACTTGATAGTCGAAAGTGTGAAGCTATCTCTGACGACCTCCAACCCGAGCTTGTTTGATAAAACTCTGGAATAGAGGAAATGGAAAAGGTAAGCTTATAAAGCTTCGTAAGTTCACATGTAAAATAATAGGCATTATTAATAAATTTAGCTTATTATTAAGCTTTCATAATTTGCATAAATAATGTTAAGTTCTTACTTTTCCATCTTACTCATTGGTAACCTTACCAAAGGCTCGGAATACTAAAAAAATACCTTACTTAATAGATTGCTAATATACTTGCAACATCTCACTTAACACATTAATACTCTCTCATAATATATAGGCATATTGCTAATCATGTCACATAGCGTCATAAGTATAATTGAAAACTTATCACATACTTAATACTTGAATATACTAATTAAAATACTTTTAATATCATCAACTTATAACCTCAATATTAATAAGCCTTATGTACATACCTATGCTCTTTCCTCGTGATATTACCTTGTCATCTCTTTAACTTACTCTTTGGATTACTCAAGTACCTTTCCTTTTGAAATTTACCATTGCCATGTATTGACATGGTCTTACGTGGTATCCTTGCCTTATGTACTCACCAATGCCATGCCTTCGTATGGTCTTACATGGGTTCCTTGCCTTATATACTCACCAATGCCATGCCTTCGTATGGTCTTACATGGGATCTTTGCCTTATAGTAACTTATCAATGCCATGTCTTGACATGGTCTTACATGATTTCCTTGCCTTGTAAAACTTACCAATGTAATATCTTGGCATGGCCTTACTTAGTATCCTTATCTTATGTTGCCATGGGTCAACCATGGTCTTTCTCCATCAATTCTTCCTTAATTGCCATGTTATAAACATGGAATTTGAAATATTAATGTCTTGGCAATTCATAACTAAAACATACTTGCTCAAAATTCTCAAGGTCAGTCACATAACTCAATAATAATAATAGCAACAATTTCATAATAATAAAATGCTACCCAACTTACATACTTACATTCTTAATCTCATAAAATCCTCAATTTATCCCACTTTCCTCAAATTATGCTATTCGATACTTTGTTGATCTTATACAAAGCCACATTACCACTACGGTATTATATGTAAACTTATTTGAATTCTCACTTTTAATGTCGAATCATTATCGAACATTTCTCAATTATTATCATTATATTCAAAAATCAATACTAAAACATTTATAACTAATATATCAATTTAGCATTCAAACATGCTTAATTAAATGCTTATTAAACACATGAACTTACCTCGATACCAATACGACCATTTTGACTTGATTTTCAATTTTTCTCCCGTTCTAGGTCCAAATCTCGTGTTTCAGGATCTAAAACATCATATTTCACTTATTTAATCAATGCAATAATCATTTCGGACCTAAAACATATTTTTACAAAATTTACATTTTTGCCCTTAAACTTTTGCCCCAAAGCTCAGAAATAAATTTTTTTTCAATTTCTTATCATTTTAGCCCTAACTGAACCATTTCATAAATATGGCAGCCCACAATTCTCATTAAAACTCACACTTATGACCAATTTTATAACATTTACGATTTAGTCCTTTCGAACGTTTTTTTTTTGTCAAAAATCACTTGGCAAAAACAGTTTCTCTAACCATAAACATGCATAATCTACCATAATTCATCAAAATACACAATTATTCAACATAGGTCAATTTTTCAAATCAAACCCTAGCTCAAATAAATGGTAAAAATAGAGAAATCATGTTACAAGGATTTCAAAAACGTAAAAATCATTAAAAATGGGGCTAGTAAAAAACGTAAAAATCATTAAAAACGGGGCTAGAACGGACTTACAATCGAGCTTGGAAGCTTGGAAGCTTCATTTTCCCTTTTTAATTCTTTTAAATTACTAAATGACCAAAATGCCCTTAAAGACTTTTCTTTCAAATTTGTCTTATTCATGCCCCTTTTTGTCCAACAATTTAACCAATGGTCTAATTACTATTTAAGGACCTTCAATTTAAAACTTCATAACAATTGGACACTGCTAACATCTGGAACTCAACTTTTACACTATTTACAATTTAGTCCTTTTGACTAAATTGAGTGCCCAAACATCAAAATTTTCGAACGAAATTTTCACGAAATTTTTCTATGAAATCGTAGATCATAAAAATACAATACAAATAATATTTTTCTTATCTGATTTGTGGCCTCGAAACCACTATTCTGACTAGGCCCAAAATTGGGATGTTACAAGCCATGTGACCCTTGAATGTTGATGACGTCATAAATAAAGAGTTACACGGGGTATGGACACGGGTGTATGTGACCACATAGCCTACCAACAGGGTGTGTCCTATATCCACACGGGCGTGTGACCCTTATTTAGGGCAAATTTTTTAGAAGTTTGTAAAATTTTTGAAAGTTCTCGGTTTAGTTCCGAACCACTTCCAAAGTATGCTTTTGGGCCTTGTAGGCTCATTTTAGGGATGATGTGAATGAATATCAGAAGTTTTAAATTTGGATGGAAATTTATGGCCCGGCTTGTACGATTAGTTATGTTTAAGTCCAATAATGTTTGCTACCCTGTCTCGGCGTCGGACTCGGGTAAGGGGTGTTACATTTTGTTTCTCAATTCTTTAACTTCCCGAGCTAGAACTCTGATCAGTTCTTCATCGTATGTCATATCTGGCTGTATATCGACATCAACTGGGGATATTACTTGTGAAGTATCAGATTGATACTGTCATAACATTAATACATGCAATACATTATGAATCTTTTCTAACTCTAACGACAAAGCCAATTGGTAAGCTATTGTCTCAATCTTCTTAATGATCTCGTACAGTCCGATAAATTGTGGACTAAGCTTCCCTTTCCAACTAAATCGAAGAACTTTCTCCTAAGGAGATACTTTCAAAAATACCTTGTCGCTGACTTGAAACTCTATATCTTATCTTTTCAAATCTGCATAGGATTTTTTATGATCAGAAGCCCCTTTCAAACTATCACATATCACTTTGACATTTTCTTCGGTTTCTCGATTCAAATCAACATCAAATAACTTTTTCTCGCTCAGTCCAGTAAAACAGAGTTCAAAACTTTCAACCAGTGTAACAGAGTTCGAAACTTTCAACCATACAAAGCTTTGTACGGTGGCATTTTCATTGTAACACCCCAAACCTGGCTTGGACGTTATGGCCAAATCCAGCGATGTCACATAGAAGGGTAGTTCGTTCAAATTGAAGTCATTGGAAAACCTTGAAAACATTTGATCGTTCATTGTTTAGAACAATATTTTCAAAATGGGTATCTTTTTCTCAAGCAAACCCTGTTATAGGTGTTCTTTAGTTTAAAACGAAAAGCCATTGAAAGCCCGTTTAATTGTAAGTTTGAATAAAAACCTTGAGTATGTTACTTGAAAACACGAGTTCACAAACCTTTGTTAAGTGTCTTGTTAAATTATAGCGAAATTTCTTATTTTAAAAACGTTTGTTTCTTAAGTTGAGTTTGCGTAGAAATACCATTTCAGCTTCAAGTTTTAAAGAACAAGTTTAACCTACGAGTTAAACAAATATGAAATAAATCCAAAACCCAAAGCATACTGGAGGACAGGCCTTATTACAACCCAAAAAATGAAATAAAAAATAAAAACAATAAAAAACCATATAAAAGAAATTACTAAAATGTTAAACAGCTTGTAGTGTGGCCACCTCTGAGTCCTCCCGTACGTCGAACCGTCTATTGAGGGTCACTTGAAAAATTAAAAAGAGAGGGTAAGTTTTTGAAAACTTAGTGTGCACAACCCTCATCAATCAACAAAACAAGTCACATCAGAGTAGGGCTGTGGCCCATCAACATTAACAGTGGCAATTGGCCTTAGCGCACATTAGCCTCTGTTGGGCCCAAGCCCATATCAAATAATACATAACACATTTACTGGGCCTAAGCCCACCTCAAATATCAAAATCAATATGCAATTGATAAATGCCCATACCAACCCTACTCTCCATCTCCTGTCCAGCCCTACACTCCTATAGGGATATAAATCGACCCACCCATCCCTACACTCCCGTTGTCTTGTGCTACTTGTGCGACCAGGTCCACAGTCGTCTCGGGTGACCCGTGCGACCTTAACAAATCAATCAATTCCACCATTCCATAATCCCAACCCATATGCACATAATATCACATGGATGCAATTCAAATATATATATGGCATACAAAATCATACATATCACATGTAGGGGCATTTTAGTCATTTTACCCTTTAAGGGCATTACAGTCATTTACTACTATTATGGCCTAAGTATATATCTCAGCCCATTAACAAGTCCACTATCATTCAATGCATTTATGGCATTTTTAACAATTACACTATAAAGCCCAAAAGCTCGATACGCAGCCCAAATGGGCCTATACTCTCATATGGCCCGTTAGGCCCAAATCCAACATTGGCCACTCAGTCAACGTGACCTGCTAATCATTTCTTACCAATCCATAAATTTCACTCGTATCAAGCCCACGAGCCCATCAGGCCTATATGACCCATTTCGGCCCAGTTGACGTGGCCCAAATCCATGAGATCGCTCATGAGGCCTCTGTCGTTGTATCGATCTCTCCACACGAGCGCTCGCACACTCGTGGGATTGCCGTAGCCAAGCTTTCGGCTTTTTGGCATTTTGACTTTTTGGCTTTTCAGGATTTGCTGATCTATCGTGTGTGCAGTGTATGTACACACGTTATTACGAAATGCGCTACGATTCCCTGGCCACGAATCCTACATACATTCAAAACTAACCGTTAATCACATGCTTAGTATACTTTCCCTCCTTTACCAAAAGTCAAAACCACACTAATCCTCTTACCTTGAATGACAAGCCTTATTAACCCCTCATAATCACTAGCCACGATTGATTCCAAGATCTGCATCAAAACCTTAATTATCAAGGATTGAATAAACAAGTGACTTACATCCAACTTAAGTCACCCTTAACATTTCATAAAAAATTTAGCCAACACTACAATCCCTAATTTTGCTTACCTTTGACTAGTTGATTAAATGATACGTAGATTACCACGATTACAATCCCTGGAACTTCCCAAGACTTAATCTTTGATCCCATGAACTAAATAGCCTAAAGGAGATATTCGGCTTTTAAGTAATCGAGAGAGAGAAGGGTTGGAGACAAGAATCAGTTTTGAGATGGAGAAGAAGCATCGATTTTGCTTATGAGAAAAGAAGGGAACTAAATTGGTACAAGCAAAGAAGAAATTGGAAGAAGAGATAGAAGTTAAACGGCTATGGGATGGAAAGGAGAAAAAGAAAGTGATACGAGAGTAAAAAGAATGCACAATCGGTCACCTTTAGTGCAATTTCGGCAACCCCAATGGGCTCAACCTCATCACCAATTTAAATTCCCACAATCCAAATCCACACCAACCCTTATCCTTATCCCATTCGAAACTCTACTCATATCCCCAAAGAGTTTCGGTCCAAGCCAACCACCTACCTACTCAACTCGCAAAAATAATCCTCCACACTTGCAACACTGTTCCTTGAACTCCAGACCTCACAATACACAGCACGCTATTTGCCACTGCACTGCAACTCTTTCTGCTACATATTCTATTCTCAACTACTTTTAAGGCCTACTACCCAGCAACCGAGTTATCCAAAGTAATCCAAAAATATTCGCCATCATCCAGTTTCGAACCTCCGACCTCTTAACTATGTTACACGCCCCTTGCCACTAGCCACCTGCTTAATTTGTGTCACCTTTTCTCCCCAACTAATTATAAAGTCCTTAGGCTGGATTCTAGGTTTATTCAAAATAACTTGCGAGAGCAAGTTCTCGCACCCAGGCACCCTTGCAACCTTACAACACGCCTCTGCCACTAGACTACACCTCAACTTGTGTCACCTTTTTATCCCAATATTTATTAAGCCCACCTATCGATATCCAGGTTCGTTTAAGTCGCAAGCAAAAATTGGCGGGCATGCCGTGACTTGAACCCAGCACCCCTTCCTGCTCCTAGCACCCTCCTGCCACTAGGCCAGACGCTTCCCTTGTTTCGAGTTTTACCAGGCCTAATTAATAAGCCTTCAACCTAATGCCCAAGGTCCTCTAAAAGAAAAAATGTAAAATTTTGCTAAAGCCCTGGTTCGAGCCCAGGACTTCTCCAACACTCCTAGCTCTTCCTAATCACTTAGCCACTGCACTAAACACGCAACTGTGAAATTTGTAAGCACATTTAAATTATTTAAGCTACCTCCTAATCGATCCCAAACTCAAGGCCCAATACTTCGAGGCCCAAATTCAAGGCGTTACATTAATACGCCCCTAATAAATTTTATTTTATGCAAACTCAACCAATGACAGAAATCTCTCCTAATTACCCTCGAACTCTAAAATGCAACATCGAAGCATATCTTTGAGTATCTAAATTTCTCGTACAGACTGACCGTCAGTTAGTGGATGAAATGCTGTACTAAAATACAATCGAGTACCTAGAGTTTCATGTAACTTGCTCTAAATTCGAGACATAAACCGTGGATCCTTGTCAGAGATAATAGAAATTGGCACACCTTATAGTTTAACAATCTCAGAAACATGCATCTCCCCTAATCTCTCAAGTGAAAAATCCATACGCACTAGAATGAAATGCGTGGGGTTCGTCAAACGATCAACAACGACCCGGGCAACATCTTTTTTTCTTAGAGATAAGCCAATCCCATACAAAATTCATCGTAACACATTCCCATTTCCACTCTCGAATCATCACAGGTTGTAACAAACCAGAAGGTACCTGATGCTTGGCTTTAACTTGCTAACAAATCAAGCATTTTGATACGAACTTTGAAATCTCTCATTTCATACTTGGCCACCAATACATCTGTTTCAATTAGCCATACATTTTACTGCTGCCAGGATGAATTGATAAGCTACTACTATAAGCTTTCTATAAAATCTTCTTAATGAGATCAGAATTTTTCAGAGTATTATCGAACATATCATATCAAATAACATACCATTCCCATACATTTCTCATTTGTAAACATACATCATTCATAAACATTCATAAAGTCCATAATATGAGCTCTTAAAGCTCAAATCATGCTTTAGAAGTGGTTCGGGACTAAACTAATGACTCAGGAGTCTTTAAGGAAACTTAGGAATTTTTTTGCTAAAAAAAAGGGACACACACCCGTGTGAACAAGTCATGTGCCTCACATAGCCACAAGACACGCCTGTGTCACAGGCCGTGTGGACATTCGAAATGGGAGCACATGGTCATGCCCCAGCCTATGTCCTACCCTATGTAACTCTCTGACTTGGGTCACACAGCCAACCACACGCCCTTATGTGTAGCCTGTGTGTCCCTCGAAATGGCCACACATGCATGTGTGCCAAACCTGTAAGGTATACTGACTTATGCCACATGGCCAAGTCACACACCCGTGTGTGAGGCCGTGTGGAGCTTATTGACTTGCTTTCTCATTTAACACCAGGGGACATACGGCCATGTAACATGACCGTGTGTCATACACAGTTGGGACATATGCCTGCGTCTCTACCCGTGTGAACGAAAATAGGCTAATTTACAAGCAACATTTCTCACCTATACCTACATCAATTAAAACATACCAAGTAACATATAACCAATACACAATTAGGCATCCAAGCCAACCATAACAAGCTTCAAACATGCACATTTCCACTAGGCATATGAATAACACAACTAACTATTTAATTTCATACTAAAACCTTGTAACGCCCTAATTTTTTGGGTTTTTGAATTTCTACTAGGATTTATTTTTGCATGTATTGTTATGCTGAAGTAGTGAATTAAGTGTGTTTAGTGGACCTTTAGAAGGCCTAGGTTTAAGTTTAAAGCCTGACAGAATTGTAAGTTTTAGACTTAAAAGAGAAGGGGCATTGGCTAAGTGGGCTTTTAATTAAAAGATGGGGATTTATAGAACAAGAAAGCCTGTGTTAAAGTGGCAAGATGGCACCACTTAAAACACAGGAGGTGGCGTGACATGGCTTGTGAAGGAGCTGAGGTTCGAATCCCTTGTTGAGCAGAGTGGTTGTTTTATTTTTACTACATGTGCATGGTAGGGGGTGGACTCCAAGTTAAACTCTAAGGAGAGGTGTTTGAATGGCTTAAGGGATTGGATTAAGGAGTGATAAGGGGAGAAAATTTAGGAATTTTGAAAGGGAAGCAAGAGTTGGCCAATTCTGGGAGTGTCTAGAGAGCATATTCGGCTATGGGGGCTTAGAGTAGCACTTTCTGTATTTGTTGTATGTGTGCCAACTTTCTGTTGTCAATCTTTTGGGTTTTGCTTTTTTAGTTGTTCATTAGTGCTAATTAGGTAAGTCTCAAGGGTGCTTTTATTCTTTTCTTTCTTTTCTCTCCTTCTCTCTTATGTTTTAAAAGCTGAAAACAAAATCCATAAACCCCCTTGTGCCGATTTGTTCAAAGAACTAAACCCTTCCATCTCTTTTTCTTCTTAAGCCGAATCTATCATCTTCTTTTCCTCTTTCTTCTCGTGTTCATTATTCGAATCGATTCACTTAGAACCTCTCTTGACCGATTGCCTTAAAAAGCTAAAAACCCAAAAACACTTGGCTCCTCTCTTATCAATTTCTTCTTTGGCCGATTTCTCCTTAAGCCAAACCCTTCTAATCACTTGTGTGAAAAGCTAAAACTTGCGACACTATCATCTCTCTATCGCCATAACTTCTTCTTCTATCTTTAGTTTCAGAACCGAATCACATCCTCTCTTCCCTGTTAATCTTCCCACTCGTTCCATCCATTTCCCTTCTTCTTGCGTTTTGACTAGATCTATTATAGATATAGGCTAGGCTAGTGATCGGCAATTCTTTCGTGTGGCCAAGTAGTCAAGCAAACTCTTGGGTAAGAATCTTTACTTTGTTCTCTTTTAAGTGATTAGAGGAAAAAGCTGAAACCCCTAATTTCCTTGTATTAATCAGTTTTGGGGTCCCTGTATAGTGGACCATTTTAAACCTCTCTTTTTGTGGTTGGTTGTGGCTACAGTTATTTGTAGTGATGGATCTCGTTAAAGGTGCTCAGTATTAGCAAAGCAGACTTGATCTAGTGGTTGAAACTGGGTTGCGGCAAAGGTAAATGATGGTGTTGTTTTGGTGATTACGGAATGAGTAAGTTACAGTGATGTTAGTAGTTTCAATTAGTTTAGGGATTAACATAGTGGGTAAATCATTGTAGGGTGATCACTCGCGAGATCTTGACGTATTTTGCAAACATGTGTGTAATTGACACCCTTTAGTAGATTAGATCGGCAAAAGCCGAAAACTCGAAATGTTGAAATGCCGGCATTTTGAGGGCTTACGAGTGTGCGAGCACTCGTGGGTTGGTACAAAATTGTGAAATTGGCAATAATGGATGGTAAGACTGCTGTGCGCGTTTTCGTGCACTTTGGTGGTTTTGGGCCTCGATTGGCCGAAATTGGGCCCAATGGGCTTACGTGCCCATATGGGTGAAATATGCTGTAAGTGATTTCTGGTAAACTGGACATTGAATTTACGGTAGTATGTATAAAAATTGAGATTTAGCGGGCCACAGTAGCTTGTGGGCTTCGTCGGGCCCATTAAGGGTTTTTAGGGTCCGATGGCACTATATGAATAAGTGGACTATTTGAGTCGCTTGGAGCGATGTTAGACTTGCTTGAAGGTCGTATTAAGCATAAAACCTAAAACGTAGCTATATGGCCGAAATACCCCTGAAGGGTGAAAATTACCGTTTTACCCCTACATGCTAAATGACAATTTTACCCCTAGAGGAAAGTTGACTGATTTGCATGCTACTATATCTGATATTCTGTATGCAATGACATGTATATTCTAGTTTGCATGGGGTTGGGTTATTGATCTAGAGGAAGTGCTAAAAGTGGCAATGCCACGTAATCTACTTAGAGGCTTTGTCTCGTATAACTGTCCTAGTGGCTCTGCCACGATATCTGAATTAGCAGCTCTGCTACGACTGTGGTGTGTAGGGCTGGGTGGGTTAAATTATTCCCCACATGGTGTGTAGGGTTGGTACGGATGCATATATTATTATAATCTGATCTGTTTCTATAATGGGCCCAATGCCCACACTTTTTCTGAATAGGGCCAAGGCCTAATTTAATCTGTATCTGAATAGGGCTTCAAGCACTACAAGAAAACAGACTTTTAGCGACTTTTTTTTACCTTTAGTGGCATTTTTAAGCGGCACTAAAAGTATTTGCGGCGGTTTTATAAGCGCCACAAAAAACGCCGTTAAAATTAGCGGCGTTTATCTGAAAAATGCCGCTAAAGATCATGACTTTTAGCTGTGTTTTTAAGAAGCGTCGCTAAAAGTCTTGTCCAAAAACACCGCAATAAGTCATGGTCTTTAGCGGCGCTTTTGGAGAAAACGCCGCTAAATGTCCTGGCCATCAGCACCGCTTTTGGGGGAAACGCCACTAAAAGTCCTGGTCTTAGCGGCGCTTTTGGTAAAAATGCTACTAAAAGTTTGGTCTTTAGCGGCGTTTGTATAGAAAACACCGCTAAAAGTCTTGGTCTTTAATGGCGCTTTTGATAAAAACGCCGCTAAAATTCTGGTCTATAGGGGTGTTTGTATAGAAAATGCCGCTAAAAGTCCTAGTCTTTAGTGGCGTTTGTATAGAAAACGCCACTAATAGTCTTGCTCTTTAGCGGCACTTTTATGAAAAACGTCGCTAAAAGTTTGATCTTTAGCGGCATTTTTCTACAAACGCCACTAATTTGGGCAAATTGCAGTATATGTTGGTGTTCTAATATCCTACCCTTCCTGTATAAAATCCAACCAAAAACAGCAAATATAACATGAAATCCAACCAAAAACTAAAAATTCAAAATGATACAAAATTATACGAAAAATATATGAAATAAATTATAAATGAAATATAATTCAAAATATTCTTACAAATAATGGAAAGAGTTACAAGAAAACAAATGTCTAAGATGATGGCTTTTGCGACTACTGGAACATCGTCAACATAGTCTGAAGCTGTAGTTGGAGTTCATTGTACTTTTTGTTCTGCTCTGCCCCCTCACTTCTACCTCCGCTTTAAGTCGAGAAATTTGCTCAACTGTGCTAGCTTGCATCTGAGCCTCTCTCGCTTTTGCCTCCGCTTTAAGTTGAGAAATTTGCTCAACTATGCTAGCTTGCATTTGAGCTATCTGGTCTTTCAACCTCTGAACTTCAGCTTGAGATTGACTCCCGGAAAGCATGTATTCCTGTGAGCTGGATCCAAAATATTGGGTCGGGTTAACACTAGATCCTTGAAATCGAACCCAACCATACCTTTCAGGACCCACAACTTCATTAATAATTTTGTCATCAATGTCCCCAAAATTAGTAGAACTATCAGTTGATGCTTCATACTTTGCCTTCTTCTCTTTCAGTTTCTCCTATTATATCAATCAAAAAGTTAAAAAACAAAATATATAATAAAAAGAAATGCAACATAACATTATTTAAAACCAATAAAATGACGAATTAAACCACTATAATTAAACATTATAAATATTTATAATGAATCAAATTTTATTAAGTAAATATACCATAATTTCTCCAGCTTCGGATGTTATCGGAGATCCATCTTTCTTTCTATGCGTAATGTCAAAAAGCTGAAGGCGTCCAACTTTTTGACCAGACGAGGCTTCCTACAATATAGTAGTAAAAAATATTATTTAATAGTAGAAAGTCATTAATATTTGACAAAAATAATAAAGTCATAATACCTCGGCCTCAGCTACACAAGCAAAACTTCTCGACCCTGTCGTGTGCGTGAATTTTTATTTTTGCCTGCTGCTTGTTCCAACTCGCTCACGATCCTACATAATGAAATTATTATTACGTATATAGTACATACTATAAACCAACAAATTTCTAATAGCTTGCAAGTACATAATACCTCTCCTTTCTTTGAATTCCAAAATCGAACCGCATATTCCCATTAGTACCTCAGCATTCCCGGTGGGACATTTTGTAATTTTTCTTTAAGAGTTATGGGTTTTTTAAAATATTCTTTTTTCAAATTGCTTTTATGGTCTCTCCATTTTTTACCCAATGCCTTCTTGACATAGGCATCAGAGACCTCTAAAGCAAATCTCTCCTAAAAAACACAAGTTTAGAAAGTAAATATAAATCAAACTTAACCAAAGTATTATAAATTACATTCACGTTTTGTTACCTTAATATTATCGAGAGCTTGATTTTTATTGCTATCAGGAATGTTATGCCATGATTCGTAGTTGATGGGCAACATATTGGCATTTCGTGCTACAATGCCCAAATAGACTATAAAAAGTCGAGCTTCTGGTCCAACAGGTTGACCATGGCAGTTTCTAGTTACTTTGACACGTTCGACGGGAGTTAAGTCATTTAAATATTTTAGGAGCGTACGTCCTTGACCTCTATGCATTCCACCAGTTTCAGATGAAAAATAATATATTATTACTATATTGAAATTGAAAAATAAATTAGTACTAAAATTTAATACAATTTATAAAATAAACTTAACATTACTTTGATATTCCGCAGACTCGTCAAGTGTCTCTGGCACACTCGAAGATCCAACAATTGTCTGTTGTTCACTATTTAATTCCTTCGAATTAGTAGTATTCTGTACAATACTAAAATCTCTTAATCTTCTTCTAGGCATTTTTCCTGCAATTCACATAAAATAGTTGAAATTTTAGTAACAAATAACAAAAATAATAGTACATATAAAATAGTTAAATTATATAACATGACCAAGGTTAAAATTATAACATTACATATAAATAAAAAATCGTAAAATCTTACTACATCATAATTCGTAAATATCTTCGTCCACATCCTGACGAACCCATTGAAATTTAAGTATTGTTTTGGAAAAGGCAAAGTTTCTGATCTTTCAACGATGTCATCTCTACTTACAATCCCCATGTCAAACAAGTGTCTAAGGGTGTTTCAGAGTACAACGTACCAACCCTCATCAATTGGATCTTTTGAGTAAAAAAACTTGTTTAACTTGAGAAGAAAATACATACGGCTCGTCTATCAATTGTTCTCCAGTGTGAATCAAACGAGAGAAATTCACTATTATAAAACCAAACTGATCATTTTAATTCCGCGAGCAGTATTAACATCAGCCCAATCACATCGAAATAAGACAACTTTCCATTTTCCATAGTAATCCAAGTCAATAATGTCAGTCAGAAGCCCATAATGCTCCACATTTCCCTCGACAGGATTACTATCCCTAGCACTAGCATAACTTGTAATTAAAGAATTAACAACTACTCCACAATTTTGAGTTCTCCTCAATCTCTCGCGATATTTGGTATGAAATTTGAATCCATTCATGATGAAGCCACTATATCTTTTTACTACTCGATTCAGACCCTGGGAAAGCCATTTAACTTCGTCATTAACGTCGTTCCTACTCCAAACCTATTGAATCGAAAGTAAATTGAGTAATTGTAAAGGTTATGAGAAAACATTATTATTTGTCAATAAAAGGTTGAGTTGCATACCGTTTGGCTTAACCATTCATGAAAAGATTCTGTGAATAACCTATTAATCTCTCGATGTTGTTATCTTCGTGAGCGTGAACGAGATCTTAAGATTTGTTTGTACTCACTATGTTAAAAACAGGTTTAATTCGTTGGAAAATAAAAAAATAAAAAATATGAATATTTATCATATTCTAGAACTTACTTGCGTGATGGTTCAATTACATCGTGGCGGAAAAGAACATATCTATGTGCTTGTATCCAAGATCGGTCATCTAATTCTGCAATTTCAACTTTGTCGATTGGTTCTCTATAACTTTGAAATAAATAAGTTTCGGCCAAGTTAGGATCATTGAGCCCAGCATTCCTACTTGGTCTATTCAATCTTGTTTCAACATCTTCTAAATATCTAGAATAGAATGTCATACATTCCTCTGCCAAGTAGCCTTCAGCAATTGATCCTTCTGGATAACGCTTATTACGACAATAAGACTTCAATTTGCTTAGGAACCTAAACACGATATACAACATTATCAAAAGTTGTAACTACAGGTATAGAGGTGAATAAATGGATACCTTTGAAATAAATTAGCACCTTTCTATTGGATACATCCAATGATAAAAAACCGGTCCACCAATTATTGCTTCACGAGGGAGATGAATTACCAGGTGAACCATAATAGTGAATAAGGAATGTGGAAAGATATTCTCCAAATTGCATAATGTCAAAGCGGCTCAATCTTGTACTTTTTCAAGTTCTTCAACATTCAGAGCTTTGCCACAAATTGCTTTCATTATATTGGACAGTTCAATTATACAGGATGTTACTTTCTTTGACATACAGCACCGTAAAGTAACTGGAAGTAGATCTTGCATCAAGATGTGATAGTCATGTGATTTTAATGAATATAGTCTTTGATCTTTAAGATTTACACATCGAGATATATTTGATGCATACGTATCTAGGACCTTTATATCCTTCAACACCGTGCAGAACATTTCTTTGTCTTCCTTCGACATTGTAAAAATTGGTGGTGGCAACTGATATTTTCCATTCAGAAGTACTTAGGGATGAAGATCACGTTGAATTCCCATGTCAACTAAATCAAGTCGACTCTGAAGATTATCTTTCGATTTACTATCGACGTTTAAAATTGTCCTGATGATGTTCTTGCAGACATTCTTCTCAATATGCATCACATCAAGATTGTGGTGTAATATGTGATGCTCCCAATAAGGCAACTCAAAAAAATACTTCTTTTCTTCCACAAGTTCGCCTCATTAGGGTCATCCTCCAAATTAGATTCATCATCAATTCATCCTTCGATCGTCTATTTGTTTTCCTGTTGGATGGTTGATTCAGCTTCCCGTAACTGAAATCCATATCATTTAACATGAATAAGATTTCAGATCCAATGGTCTGCTCAGGAGCTTCTCTGAACTCTTCAGTATGGTCAAATAAAGCCATCTGAAATCGATATCTATGATTTCCATCTAACCACCGACGATGCCCCATATAACAGAACTTCTTCCCATTATATAACCTATAACCACCCTATCCCGTAACCATCGTTGGAATAGGACGGGGCATTACCGAAGACTAGAAATCGGATCAGGACGGTAAAATTTTGAACATTTTCTAGAACAAAGATCATTCATTTACTAAAATGCATAGGCACAATTGAAGTTCGAGTTTAAAACCTATACGAGAAAGTTTCATAAGATGCATATTCGCATGACCTATATACGAAAATCAAAGTATCATTCTACTCATTTTCCACCCTATACATGCCATAAGCTAAGACCAAACAAGGCACATGATTACCGATATAGTAGGTAGTGTGACAAGGTGCTGACAATCCCCGAGCTGGTAGTCAGAATCCACAATCTATAAAACAAAGACACAAAACAAATAGAGTAAGCTTTCATAAGCTTAGTAAGTCTTAAGCAAAATATTAATCATGTTGAATAAAAAACGAGTATTTCATATACATGAACCTGAGTAAGGTCTCATTTGACCGAATATACCTAACCAAAATTTCTCATAATTTGATTTATATATATCTATATATATTTCTTTAACCTGGAGTTTTAAGTCACAAATGGTTTCATTCAACGTCATTGATCATTCATTTCTTCTATTTGATAAAGTTAATTTAGAGCTTCATATCGAACTATAATTTCAGTAAACGCATCACCTAGCGAACACATATATTCTTTCATAATAATGACCAAGACCTTCAAATATTCACAAGGACATTTCTTTATATACTTTTAATTCGATTAAAAGTTTAACGTAATACTTTAACTACCTTTAATTCCCATATTTGGGATCGCATTTTCATATTATAATCTACCAAAAATAAATTCATAGAGTCACTACTCATTTAGCTTAACATATAACCCTTTCATGATTGATTCTCAAACATATTCTTCATTAGCCAAAGTTGGGCTCACATGGTAAATACATATCACACATATACACTAAATCTTAGTACACTTACAATTTCCATAGTTACCACTTAATATAATCTAGATCTTTCAATGATCCCAATCACTTGCTAATATGTATTCATCTTATGCACCTACATGCATGTGTATACATATATAGAAACTTAATTCCTTAGTTCATAATCACATCAATGTCTTTGAGTATTTCAATATGACAAGTATAAGCTTTATCATATAGGTACACAAAGGAACAGGCATATTCCTTATCGCATATACTTAAGTTTAAAGGATTATAATCCTTACTTCGTTTATGCACGTAAATCCTTATACAACTTATCCTCAGATTATAAGGTCTTTTTGGCCGATGATGCACTAATACATAGGGTCATTTCGGCACATATACTTCATTATACAAGCATACCATTACCGAATTAGAACATTCACATTTTTATGTAAATTTCATACCTCAATCGAATAGGCTCATATAACCTTACCGAGATATTAACATATATCTACTTGAACTAAAATACATATTCTATGAATTAGCCATGTACTTTCATACAACCTTCTGAAGTAGTCGAAAACAGTACTATTTATACAATAATCAAAATTTAAGCAGAATCCAATTTACAACTTGCATACGGTACGTACCTGATAAACTTAGGGTGATGAACTCATTAATTAAGACTATTACGACAAAAATCACGTATTTTCTCAAATGAAAGCCTTCGGGCCCCGCCCTAATATGACACTGGCACAAATGTCCTTCGGTACCAGCTCGAGTACAACACTGGCACAAAGGCCCTTTGGACTAAGTCCGGATACAACACTGGCACAAAGGCCCTTCGAATTAAGTCCGATACAACACTGGCACAAGGGCCCTTCGGACTAAGTCTGGATATAACCTCGGCACGTATGCCCTTCGGGACTAGGCCCAGATATAACACCATCATTTAAATTTTTAGTTCAGAAGTCACGCATAACATCACATATCCAATTCACCATTTAAGCTTAAATCATAGTGACCATTCGGCTATAAGCCACATATTCGAATATATGTATCATACAATTAGATACTAACATCATTCGAATAACATAACATCATAAATCTAAATCACTTTACTTTTATTTCATCTTTTGCACTTATAAATCAATGGTTGTGCATATCATCTCAATCACATTCATTTCACGTTGATCATTTGATCATGAAAACATATCACAAGCTTGCCTCCATATTATAATTGCCATTAGCAATATCACTTATGAATAACTTACTTATAATTTGTAATAGTCATTCGGCTCTATATACATTTAACTCATTGGAGTCATAATTTATTTTATATGTACATAGCATAACATAATAATCCTTATCTTAAATTCAAATTCTCACATGTAACAAGCACATCAATAGATGGTTGCTTTCATTCAAATATACTCGTACACATATAGTTCATCCAATTAACAAAGGCCATTCGGCCACACAACATTTCATGAATGCAACTTGCTGCAATATGCTCATATGGTTTAGCTTATTTCTCATTCATGTATACCCTTCTATATTATGCATGTATATAAGTATACTACAAGAAAATGTCAATTTCTCTTAACAAAGCATAATTCATTCACGAATCGCTGAAGTCTAATACTTAAAAAACTTACCTCTAATGTTGTCAATTGAATACAGATCAACTATTCCACAAGTTTCGCTTTCCCCTTATCCTAGTTTTGCTTTTGAGCTCCCTTACAGACAAATAAACTAATTCAATCACATAATCAACTCATCAATTCAATATAATCTTTAAGACCAAAACACTTGGACCGAATATCACATATGCCTTAAAAGAAATTATACTTAATACCAACTCCATAACTTAAATTTATCTCATATCTATTTCCAATGCATAACAATAAAACGCCATTACAAAGCACATACATATCATGACCGAAACATAAGCTCTTTAACTAAACTAAGCTTATCTTAACATTTTCATATTGAGCAATATGCGAACTCTCAATCGGCCATTCACTCAATTACTTTCAAGCAATTAAAATTTCTCTTTTCACTTGCACATAAGTATTGCAACTCAAATTTTCTTTTATAACATTAAACACTCCAAAACCTTCATCCATGACCGAATGTACCTACCTTAGTAAGCACAAATTGTTCACATTTCTATCCAAATCCATAATCAGCATTCACATATTTATAATTATCTTAGCAATCAACATTCGGTCCTTGTATTCAACAAAACTCTCAATTAATAAAACACTCAAACTAAGTTCTTTAACCATTCACATATTCGGCAGCAATAAGACAATTTGACTACATTAGAATCAACTTATAACGACATACACAATATTTAAAACATTTAACATCTTATACATGGTTTCCTCAATTTAAAAAAAATAACCAAAAATAAATTTTCCATTTAACCTCCTATATAACCGAATACATATAACCATCTTTTAACAATTTCTATCCTATGAACATCTAAGTACAACATTTAAACATCCTACTAAATTCTTGTACAAAAGGGGCCATAGCCGAATGCTCTTCTTGGCCAATTGAGCTACTCAAGGCATCGTTTGCCCACTTGAACTTCACTAACACATATTCACATGAATTGAACACTAGTGTGTCCTTCAAACACTCATATAATAATTTCTTCTAAAAAATTTTACAAATTTTCGTAGCTTCTAACTACCATGGCCAAATCTCTAATTATCCATCAATTCAAGAATTTAAATCATGGGTTCTATGTACAATCGGTCATGAAATACAAAATCATTAAAGAAAAATCAAACTACCATTAAATATACCTTGAACTTTGACCCCTAATGTGCCGAATGCTCATCATTCTTCCCTTCAATATTTTTTTTTCATTTCCAGCCAAGATGAGAGATAACATGAATAGCTAAGTATTGGTTTACTATTACATGCATGACTAACATTAATTGGATTACCATATTACCCTTCATTAATACACAAGTGTTCTACCATTCTTTAGCCGATTTTGTCCATGCAAAGTATGCATGGTTTAATTGTCCCATTAGTCCTCCATGTTATAAGAACATCCCTATTTGGCATTTACACATTGGTTTTATAATTTTCCCCTTTTTGCAATCTAATCATTATTAACACACACACATAATATAATTTTAGCAACCCATTAAAAAAATTACCGTCCATTTCATGTGATGGTATATTTCCATCATTAATCCCTCTAAATTAGTAACATCCAAAAATGCGGGTATAACCATTATTAACCACAAGTTTTCCATCTTCATACAATTTAGTCCCAATCATTAATTCGATATCCATAAAACATACATTTTTAAAGCAAAATTTCACACCAACCAATTTCATGCATCCAAAACACATATTAAAAATAATTAATTATTTCTGACTCAGATTTGTGGTTCCAAAACCACTATTCCGACTAGGGTGAAAACCAGGTTGTTACATAACCACTGTGAACACGTTTGCGCAACACAACAATGACAAGCATAACGTCCTCTAGTACTCCAACCAGATAAATTCGCATATGCCAGGAAATCATTAATTGTCCACGATAAAGCAGCACGTAGGTAAAAGTTTTCCTTTCTCAATACATCATACGTTTCAACAGTTGCCCATAATTATTTTAACTCATCAATAAGTGGTTCTAGATAAATGTCAATATCATTTTCGGGACCTTTCTTGTAACGCCCTAATTTTTGGGTTTTTCTTAGATTGGTCCTTATATGATAAAATGTTTAAATTCTAGTATTTGGGTGTGTAATGCATGTTTGGGGTGGGTTAATAGGCCTATGGAAGGCCCATGTGTTGGTTAGAGGCTCGGCAAAATTTTGGATTTTAAGCTTAGAAGATAGGAGGACCATTGAAATAAGGGTCTTAAGAAATTGTATGCGAATTATAACACAAATGAATCAGTGGTAAAGTGGCAAGGGAGACGCCACTAGACTCTTTAAAAAGTGGTGCCTAAATGAGCTTAGAGGTCAGAGGTTCAAGCGCCGGAGGTTGCAGAGATAGCGTTTATTTTTTTTCAGCCTGAGCAAGTAAGAGTTTGAAGCAGAATTGAACTCTGCTTTGAGGAGATTTGAATCGGTCAAGGAGCAAATCGTGGAGGAGGTTGAGGAGTAAAATAAGGAGCTTTCAAATTTTGAAAGAAGTGGCCGAACAAGGGATTCTCCATGGTGTGATTTCGGCAATAGCATAGGTAAGGTGCAATCGGCATTAGAGTTTCTTTTGGTGCCGATTTTCTTAGTTGAGTAGGTTTTCTCTTTTGTCATTTTTGTCTATTGAATTAAGGGTCATTCTTTCCCATCTTATCTAAACCAAATTGCCGAATTCCACACTCCAAAAGACCTCCTGCTGAAACTTTTACTTCTGTCTGGCAACACTTTGTATTCTCTTTCTTCTATTCTCATCTTTTCTCATCTTGCTTTCACGAACCAAACCTACCTTGCTACCTCCTCCCTGGCCAAATCAACTAAAGCTTTCTCCTACCTCTTTTCTTCAAAGCCCTAAACCGAATGTTCATTTGATCAAAACCCCCATGGCCGAATACCTTGTATGACCGAAACCATACCTCCTTTGTTTACCTATTGACCGAAAACTACTTCTTCTTCTTCTTTATTCCCTAGCAAGCCGAACCCTATTCTTCCACCCCTTCTAATTGTCGGTTTACCCCACCTACTTTATCGGTTGAATCGGCAAGTGCACCACATCATTTCTTCAAAAGCCGTATATCCCTAGAGCCACTCTTGTGGCATTAGAGTTAAATTTGCGGTAGATCTAGAGTAGACCAGAGGTAGTGGAAGCGTGGAAGCGATACTCTTCGAGTGGTGGTATCGGTAAGTGATCTAATCACTACGTATCTTCGTTATTGAATATCTTAAAGGGAACCAAACCCTATAGGGCCTTAGAGGGCATGTCGACATTTCTTGTAAGATTCTAATACTATGGTTGGTTTCTTTTGCGCATTGAATAGCAAGGAGAGCTGATCAAGCGAGGGGTTTTGGAGGCTAACGTGATTAGACATCGAGAGTTATTCTCTAATCGACGGTAAGGGGTAAGATTTCAATGTTGGGCCATGTTAGCCGATTTTAGTACTAAGATTTTGGGTTAATGGTTGAAGATTATTAAGCTAACAATGAGATATTGTTCAATAGGGTTCGTTCGTAGATTTCGCCAACGTTTCAACAGTAACAGGTGTGTAACGTATCTCCATCATAGACTAGGATGGCTAAAGGCCGCATTAACCGAAAACTGTGCTAAGTGACCGATTGAAAGTGACCGAAAAGTTATCGTGGAAGGATTTAAGAGTAGCCGAATACTCTATTATGATCACACTGGGAATTGAAGGTGACGAAATTGCAAAAGGTGCAGTTTCGGGCGTTTTGGTAAGTTAGGCTTCAATGGGCCAAAGTGGGCCCAATGGGCTTTTGAGCCCAAATCGGTAAAATGACTGTTAAAACTTTCTGGAAACTTGAATAATAAAACATGGTAAAGATTGGTAAACTAAACCTAAAAATTAGACGTAATGGACTGGAGACGAAATAGACTTAGTAATGCCCATTAGGGGTTTTAGGCTAAAAAGGGAAAAACTGGAAATTTGGCTTAAATGGACTTCCGTGGTTATATGAGGGCTAATAGATTAGTGGATTTGTGCAAAATCTTTGAAAATATGAAAAAGGACTAAAATACCCTTAAATATGGAAAATTACCAAAATACCCCTAGGTGTAAAAAGACTATTATACCCCTAGGGTCGATTTTGTATGAAATGTATTATTTTATGTATATGCATGAGTAATCTTTATTATGAATATATCTGATGCATGAGATGCTATATGTTGCATGCTAGTATGATTACATCTGTTGCATGGGGTATGGGTTTTTGACGGAGGAAGCGTTCTGGCAGCCTCGCTGCAATCTGGTGACTTTGTCACATTATTATCTGGCAATCTCGCTGCAATCTGGTGATTTTGTCACATTATTATCTGGCAGCCTCGCTGCAATCTGGTGGCCTCGCCACAATATCTGATCTGGTGACCCCGTCACAATATCTGGCAGCCTCGCTGCAAATTATATCTGGCAGCCTCGCTGCAATTATCTGTGGTGTGTAGCGGTTGGGTGGGTCGAGTAGTCTCCCCACATGGTGTAAGGCTGGTACGGGGGTGTTATGGATGGATCTGGGTTGGGTTTCTGTTTGCATATTATATCTGATCTGTATCTGTTATGGGCCTATGGGCTTAACCTGATTTCTGTAATGGGCCAAGGCCCAACTAATCTGATTCTGAGGCTTGATCTGTTTTGGCCTATGGTTGAGATAATGTTGCACACTGAGTTGTCAAACTCACCCCCTTTTATTTAATATCTGCAGGTAACCCTCAACCATAGTGGGCTTGGAGCTGCAAGAGATTCGGAGTGGCCACAGCATCTGCAATAAAACTGGTTTTCATTTTGATTAAGTATTTTACTATTATCTTATTTTTGGGTTTTATTTTGTAATAAGGCCGCTATCTAAGTTTTTATTTGGTTTAATTTTCTTTGATGATTATATTACGTTTTATGGAATCGCTAGTTTAGGCTGCGCTGGTTTCAAAATTTAAAGAACGTTTTCAAAACTCAACGAGTGTATAACATGGATAACTTAAAGGATTAATAAACTGGTTTCAACAAACTTACTTCTTTGATTCAAAACTCACTTAGGACACGACAAGACTAAAAGGTTCGTAAACTTAGTTTTAGGATCATGTGACACACTAGATCTGGTCGTAACGTCTAGGCTGGGTTTGGGGTGTTACATTTAGTGGTACCAGAGCTAAGCTACAACAACTCGGCTGTGGAACGGGTCTAAAAATGAAGGTTTTCAAACAATCAAACAAATATTTTCGAAAAGTCATGTTTTTAACCTTGCTTTCAAATTACTTGGAACTAGTTTTGATAAACTTCTATCGTACCTAAATGAGTTATTTTCAAAGAATAAATTAAGTTATCCTATGAGATCTTTCGAAATAGTGGCACACCGAATCTCCGGCCCAAGCCTGTAAGTCCCCTGAACTTTTCTGATTGTTTCTGAAAATTTTGATTGTATGCCTGACCAAAGACTTTATTATGATACCTTAGCTAGAGTATTACTGGAACTGTAGAGACTCTGATAGGTAAACTGAGACTGTAGCTAGGCTACTGCGAAAGAAGATAAACTCTGAAACTCTACTATTCATAAGACATCTGTAATAAACACTGAAATATTAATCTGACTCATAAAATTTCTAAAACAGAAAGTACGAAATGAGTACGCGAGCAGCTCGTGGTAGGGGCCGTGGACGTGGCCGAGGTAGTGCACGAGCTGAGACTTCATCTTCGGGTCATGCGCCAGCAGCTGATATGCCGATACCACCGGCAACAGAGGTGGAATCTCATGATAGGGGTGTAGGGGACGACGCCCTATCACAAGCGATGCTTCGAGTTCTGGAAAGGGTTGCTGGGGCAAGTACCGGTAATGGATTTCGGGGATCCATTTCTGAGCGACTCCGAGCTAATGGGGCGGAATTCTTTAGGGGCGTGTCTGGTGTAGCCCCGAATGTGGCCGAGTACTGGTTGGAGGCCACAGAGCGGATTATGGATGATTTGGATTGCTCTATGGAGCAGAAGCTGAAAGGAGCCGTGTCGTTGCTTAGAGATGAAGCTTATCAGTGGTGGCTCACAGTAAGAGATGGAACTTCAGATGGTGAGGTAACATGGGAGCTGTTTAAGAAAGCCTTTAAAGGAAAATATGTTGGAGCTAGCTATGTGGACGCCCGTAGGAAAGAGTTCTTAAATTTGGTTCAGGGAAGTAGGACAGTATCTGAGTACGAGGCTGAATTTCTGAGGCTAAGCCGATATGCTTCTGGGATAGTTGCTACCGAATATGAGCGTAGCGTACGTTTCGAGGATGGTCTGAGAGATGAGCTAAGGGTACTGATTGCTCCACAGAGGGAGCGTAACTTTGCTGCTTTGGTGGAGAAAGCTAAGATAGCTGAGGAAGTGAAGCGTACTGAGAGGCAGAATCGCGAAAAGGATAGAAACCGCTTCCGGAGGGATTCTGGACCATCAGGAGGGGCTAATAAGAGTGTTAAGAGAGTAAGAGTAGCAAAACCAGTGCGAGCGGTGCCAATGAATGCTGTCAGGCCACAGGGTTGTAGGAGTTGTGGTAAGATACATATGGGCGAGTGTTGGAAACGTTCTAGAGCCTGTTTTCGATGTGGGTCGATGGAGCATAGGATTAAGGACTGTCCCGAAGAACCGGATCAAGGACAGGTTATAGCTCAAATGGTTGCTCAACTAGTGAGGGGTGGACCACCAGCTCCGAGGGGTCGTGGACAAGGTAGAGGCGGAAATGGTAATGGTCGAGGACGAGGAGCACCTGGCAGAGGTGCTGGTTTCGCTGAGGCTCGTTAGCCAGCGCTAGTTTATGCAGCTCGTCGCCAAGAGGAGGGTGATGCTCCTGACGTCATAACTGGTACGTTTTTGATTTCTAGTATGCCATACACTACGTTGATAGATGTTGGATCTACCCATTCTTATGTTGCATGTGCCATGTCTGGGTCGCTGGGAGTGCGTTCTGAGGAGACAGTGAGTGGGGTATCTGTATTAAGTCCTTTGGGTCACTCGGTTAGGGTAGACAAACTGTATAGAGACGTGCCTATAGAGACCCAAGGAAAAATCTTTTCTGGAGACTTGATGGAGCTACCTTTCGGAGAATTTGATCTCATCTTGGGAATGGATTGGCTTGTAAAGCATAGGGCTACTTTGGATTGTGCTGCGAAACGAATGAGGCTAAAGACTGAAGAGGATGAGGAAGTTTTAGTGATAGGTGAACGTAGAGATTATTTGTCCAATGTGGTGTCAGCAATAAGAGCTGAGAAGTGGATTCGTAAAGGATGTGCGGCTTATTTGGCATTCGTGGGTCAAGTAGGAACTGAGGAACTAACTGTGGATCAAGTTAGAACTGTTAAATATTTTCAAGATGTTTTTCCAGAGGAGCTTCCAGGTTTACCTCCGAATCGAGAGGTCGAGTTTGGGATTGATTTGTTGCCTGGTACGGCACCAGTGTCTATTGCACCGTATAGGATGGCACCAAAGGAGTTGGTGGAGTTGAAAGCGCAGATTCAAGAACTGTTGGATAGAGGTTTCATTAGGCCAAGTGTGTCTCCGTGGGGAGCACCAGTGCTGTTCATAAAGAAGAAAGATGGGTCAATGCGAATGTGCATCGATTATCGACAGTTGAACAAGCTGACGATTAAGAATAAGTACCCGTTGCCAAGAATCGATGATCTGTTCGACCAGCTTAGAGGAGCTTCAGTATTTTCCAAGATTGACCTTCGATCTGGGTACCATCAATTAAGGGTGAAAGAGGTGGATATTTATAAGACGGCATTCAGAACTCGTTATGGTCACTATGAGTTCCTGGTTATGCCATTTGGGCTGACCAATGCACCTGCAGCTTTCATGGATCTGATGAATCGAGTGTTCCAGCCATACTTGGATCGATTCGTGGTCGTCTTTATCGACGATATTTTGGTCTATTCTGAATCTGAAGAGAAACATGATGAGCATCTCCGTATTGTGCTGCAAGTGTTAAGGGAAAAGGAGCTTTATGCGAAGTTTAGCAAGTGTGAGTTCTGGTTAAGAGAAGTAACCTTCTTGGGGCATGTTGTATCAGCTGAGGGTATTAAGGTGGACCCCCGAAAGATCGAAGCAATTCTGGAGTGGAAACCACCGAGGTCAGTGGTAGAAATTCGAAGTTTTCTGGGTTTAGCTGGATACTATAGAAGGTTTGTGAAGGATTTTCTGTGATGGCAGCACCATTGACAAAACTCGTAAGGAAGGGAGTACCATATATTTGGACCGAGCAGCAGCAAGAAGCTTTTGAGAAACTAAAGAAGGTTCTGACTGAGGCACCTGTGTTAATTCAACCAGAGTCTGGAAAAGATTTTACCGTGTACAGTGATGCATCACATGTTGGGTTGGGCTGTGTGTTGATGTAAGAGGGTAAAGTGGTTGCTTATGCTTCGCGACAGCTTAAACCTCATGAAGTGAACTACCCTACCCATGACCTGGAGTTGGCAGCAGTAATCTTCGCACTTAAGATCTGGCGACATTATCTGTATGGAGAGAGGTGTATTATATACACAGACCATAAGAGTCTTAAGTACTTGTTGACTCAGAAGGAGCTGAATCTTAGGCAACGGAGATGGATCGAGTTGCTTAAGGATTATGATTGTGCGATTGAGTATCATCCAGGCAAAGCTAATGTGGTGGCTGATGCCCTAAGTCGTAGAACTGTATCTGATCTGAGAGCTATGTTTGCTCGTTTGAGTCTGTATGATGATGGTAGTCTGTTAGCAGAATTGCAAGTAAGACCGACCTGGGTGGATGAGATTAAGGAGAAGCAGTCGAAGGATGAGTCGCTGGTTTCTCGATTTCAGCAGGTTAAGAATGGGAGTACTTCTGAATTTAGATTTAACAGTGAGGGTGTTCTATGTTTCCACGGTAGAATCTGTATGCCTAAGGATTCCACTTTGAGGCAAGCTATTCTGAATGAAGCTCATAAAGGACTGTGCGCTATGCATCCTGGAGGTAATAAGATGTATCATGACTTAAAGGAGTTGTATTGGTGGCCTGGACTGAAGCGAGAGGTAACGGAATTTGTTGGGAAGTGTCTGACTTGTCAGCAAGTGAAAGCTGAACATCAGTTACCTTCTAGACTTCTACAACCAGTGAAGGTACCACTCTGGAAGTGGGAAAGGGTGACCATGGATTTCGTAAGTGGATTGCCCTTAACGCCGTCAAAGAAGGACTCGATTTGGGTGATTGTAGACAGGTTGACTAAATCTGCTCATTTCATCCCTGTACGTACTGATTATTCACTTCAGAAGTTAGCCAAGTTGTATGTGGCAGAGATTGTGCGACTACATGGGGTGCCGGTGTCTATTATCTCTGATTGAGATCCTAGATTCACATCTCGGTTCTGGCAAAAGTTGCATGAGGCATTGGGAATGCGACTGAATTTTAGCACAGCCTTCCATCCTCAGACTGATGGGCAGTCAAAAAGGGTTATACAGATTCTGGAAGATATGTTAAGGGGTTGTGTTATCGACTTTCGAGGCAGTTGGGAGGATTATCTACCGTTGGCAGAGTTCGCGTATAATAACAGTTATCAGGCTAGCATCCGTATGGCACCTTATGAGGCATTGTATGGGCGTAAGTGTCGTTCACCTAGTTGTTGGACCGAATTGGGCGAGCGGCAAGTTCTTGGACCTGAATTGGTAGCAGAGACTGAAGAAAAGGTCAAGGTGATAAGGGACCATTTGAAAGAGGCATCTGATCGACAAAAGTCTTATGCAGATTTGAAGCGTAAAGAGATTGAGTATTCAGTAGGTGATATGGTTTTTCTGAAAGTTTCGCCTTGGAAGAAGATACTAAGATTTGGTAAGAAAGGCAAGCTAAGTCCGCGATTTATTGGGCCTTATCGGGTTCTTAAGCGAGTGGGTCCGGTGGCGTATCAGTTGGAATTACCGCCAGAGTTAAATAGAATTCATGATGTGTTTCACGTATCCATGCTGAGGCGATATCGTTCTGACCCTACTCATATTCTACCAGTTGCAGAAGTGGAGGTACAGCCTGACTTTACTTTCGAAGAAGAGCCGGTGCAGATTCTAGATCGAGACGTGAAGGTTCTGAGAAGAAAATCAGTTCCGTTGGTAAAGGTACTTTGGCGTAACCATGGCGGAGAGGAAGCTACTTGGGAACCAGAGGAGGCTATGCGTCAGCAATATCCTCATTTGTTTGGATAAGGTAAATTTCGAGGACGAAATTTCTTTAAGGAGGGTAGAGTTGTAACGCCCTAATTTTTGGGTTTTTCTTAGATTGGTCCTTATATGATAAAATGTTTAAATTCTAGTATTTGGGTGTGTAATGCATGTTTGGGGTGGGTTAATGGGCCTATGGAAGGCCCATGTGTTGGTTAGAGGCTCGGCAAAATTTTAGATTTTAAGCTTAGAAGATAGGGGGACCATTGAAATAAGGGTCTTAAGAAATTGTATGCGAATTATAACACAAATGAATCAGTGGTAAAGTGGCAAGGGAGACACCACTAGACTCCTTAAAAAGTGGTGCCTAAATGAGCTTAGAGGTCAGGGGTTCAAGCGCCGGAGGTTGCAGAGATAGCGTTTATGTTTTTTCAGCCTGAGCAGGTAAGAGTTTGAAGCAGAATTGAACTCTGCTTTGAGGAGATTTGAATCGGTCAAGGAGCAAATCGTGGAGGAGGTTGAGGAGTAAAATAAGGAGCTTTCAAATTTTGAAAGAAGTGGCCGAACAAGGGATTCTCCATGGTGTGATTTCAGCAATAGCATAGGTAAGGTGCAATCGGCATTAGAGTTTCTTTTGGTGCCGATTTTCTTAGTTGAGTAGGTTTTCTCTTTTGTCATTTTTGTCTATTGAATTAAGGGTATTCTTTCCCATCTTATCTAAACCAAATTGCCGAATTACACACTCCAAAAGACCTCCTGCTGAAACTTTTACTTCTGTCTGGCAACACTTTGTATTCTCTTTCTTCTATTCTCATCTTTTCTCATCTTGCTTTCACGAACCAAACCTACCTTGCTACCTCCTCCCTGGCCAAATCAACTAAAGCTTTCTCCTACCTCTTTTCTTCAAAGCCCTAAACCGAATGTTCATTTGATCAAAACCCCTATGGCCGAATACCTTGTATGACCGAAACCATACCTCCTTTGTTTACCTATTGACCGAAAACTACTTCTTCTTCTTCTTTATTCCCTAGCAAGCCGAACCCTATTCTTCCACCCCTTCTAATTGTCGGTTTACCCCACCTACTTTATCGGTTGAATCGGCAAGTGCACCACATCATTTCTTCAAAAGCCGTATATCCCTAGAGCCACTCTTGTGGCATTAGAGTTAGATTTGCGGTAGATCTAGAGTAGACCAGAGGTAGTGGAAGCGTGGAAGCGATACTCTTCGAGTGGTGGTATCGGTAAGTGATCTAATCACTACGTATCTTCGTTATTGAATATCTTAAAGGGAACCAAACCCTATAGGGCCTTAGAGGGCATGTCGACATTTCTTGTAAGATTCTAATACTATGGTTGGTTTCTTTTGCGCATTGAATAGCAAGGAGAGCTGATCAAGCGAGGGGTTTTGGAGGCTAACGTGATTAGACATCGAGAGTTATTCTCTAATCGACGGTAAGGGGTAAGATTTCAATGTTGGGCCATGTTAGCCGATTTTAGTACTAAGATTTTGGGTTAATGGTTGAAGATTATTAAGCTAACAATGAGATATTGTTCAATAGGATTCGTTCGTGGATTTCGCCAACGTTTCAACAGTAACAGGTGTGTAACGTATCTCCATCATAGACTAGGATGGCTAAAGGCCACATTAACCGAAAATTGTGCTAAGTGACCGATTGAAAGTGATCGAAAAGTTATCGTGGAAGGATTTAAGAGTAGCCGAATACTCTATTATGATCACACTGGGAATTGAAGGTGACGAAATTGCAAAAGGTGCAGTTTCGGGCGTTTTGGTAAGTTAGGCTTCAATGGGCCAAAGTGGGCCCAATGGGCTTTTGAGCCCAAATCGGTAAAATGACTGTTAAAACTTTCTGGAAACTTGAATAATAAAACATGGTAAAGATTGGTAAACTAAACCTAAAAATTAGACGTAATGGACTGGAGACGAAATGGACTTAGTAAGGCCCATTAGGGGTTTTAGGCTAAAAAGGGAAAAACTGGAAATTTGGCTTAAATGGACTTCTGTGGTTATATGAGGGCTGATAGATTAGTGGATTTGTGCAAAATCTCTGAAAATATGAAAAAGGACTAAAATACCCTTAAATATGGAAAATTACCAAAATACCCCTAGGTGTAAAAAGACTATTATACCCCTAGGGTCGATTCTGTATGAAATGTATTATTTTATGTATATGCATGAGTAATCTTTATTATGAATATATCTGATGCATGAGATGCTATATGTTGCATGCTAGTATGATTACATCTGTTGCATAGGGTATGGGTTTATGACGGAGGAAGCGTTCTGGCAGCCTCGCTGCAATCTGGTGACTTTGTCACATTATTATCTGGCAGTCTCGCTGCAATCTGGTGACTTTGTCACATTATTATCTGGCAGCCTCGCTGCAATCTGGTGGCCTCGCCACAATATCTGATCTGGTGACCCCGTCACAATATCTGGCAGCCTCGCTGCAAATTATATCTAGCAGCCTCGCTGCAATTATCTGTGGTGTGTAGCGGTTGGGTGGGTCGAGTAGTCTCCCCACATGGTGTAAGGCTGGTACGGGGGTGTTATGGATGGATCTGGGTTGGGTTTCTGTTTGCATATTATATCTGATCTGTATCTGTTATGGGCCTATGGGCTTAACCTGATTTCTGTAATGGGCCAAGGCCCAACTAATCTGATTCTGAGGCTTGATCTGTTTTGGCCTATGGTTGAGATAATGTTGCACACTGAGTTGTCAAACTCACCCCCCTTTTATTTAATCTCTGCAGGTAACCCTCAACCATAGTGGGCTTGGAGCTGCGAGAGATTCGGAGTGGCCACAGCATCTGCAATAAAACTGGTTTTCATTTTGATTAAGTATTTTACTATTATCTTATTTTTGGGTTTTATTTTGTAATAAGGCCGCTATCTAAGTTTTTATTTGGTTTAATTTTCTTTGATGATTATATTACGTTTTATGGAATCGCTAGTTTAGGCTGCGCTGGTTTCAAAATTTAAAGAACGTTTTCAAAACTCAACGAGTGTATAACATGGATAACTTAAAGGATTAATAAACTGGTTTCAGCAAACTTACTTCTTTGATTCAAAACTCACTTAGGACACGACAAGACTAAAAGGTTCGTAAACTTAGTTTTAGGATCGTGTGACACACCAGATCTAGTCGTAACGTCAAGGCTGGGTTTGGGGTGTTACATTTCTCTTCGGGGATAATCATAGATAAGATCAAAGAAGATTGCTTCATGCAAAGCCATGGAGGCAAATTATAAGGAACAAGCACTACAGGTCAAGTACTATACGAGGTGCTTATGGTTTTAAAAGGATTAAATCCATCAGATGCTAGCCCAAGCCTCACACTCCGAGGATCACTTGCAAAGCTTGGAACTTTATTGTCAAATGATTTCCATGCTAAAGAATCTGCAGGATGCCTTAAGAATCCATCATCTGTTCGTTGATCATGATGCCACGTCATAAACTCGGCTGTCTTTGATGACATGAATAGCCTTTAAAGTCTTAGGATTAGCGAAAAATATCGTAAAATCTTGTCTGGCTTCCTTCTTGACTGTGCCTCATATTCATCCTCATTAACATCTTCTGCATCTTTATTCATTCAACGAGATTTACCGCCAACATGGCAAGACTGTTGATTTCTCCGATCACCCCAATACAACATGCAATCATTTGGGCAACTATGAATTTTGTTGTACCCAATGCCCAAATCTTTTATTACTTTCTTCATGTCTTTGCATGATTGAGGGATTTTTACAAACGGGAACATTTCTCTCAAAACCTCTAACAGCATTGTCAAAGAGTTTCCTGTCCACCCTCCCAAACATTTTAAGTGAAAAAGGCGAATACAGAATGACATTCTCGAGAATTTTGATCCCTCATAAAGTTCTTCATTCATTTCACCAAGTAACATGTAGAACTTCGCCGCTTCTTCATTCGGCTACTCATCCGGTACACTTCTTCCCTTTTCCATGAAAGTATTTCCACCGATATTATAATCATCGGATACAACATAGTTTGGTGGAAATGATTGCAAACCATTACTGCGCATATTAAATGCATCCCGCAACATACCTTCCATGTCATCTTCTTTAACAGACTGATAGTAAGCACTATGAGGATAAGGCAAATTAATTGTTGCAGAGTTTCTACTAGATGTACACTCTCCATGGAAAATCCATTTTTTATACCGCCGAATAAAGCCATCAACAATTAGATGTTCGTAAACAACTTCACGATAATGCCAATTGATGTTGCCACACTTCTTACAAGGGCAAAGAATCATATTCTCTTGGCTTGCATTTTGAAATACAAAATTTAGAAACGTTTGTACTCTATTTTGATACCCGTCACTTACCCTTGAAAATTCATCCAAGTACTATCCATTTCGACGTTCTTGAAGTCTAAAGTTGACAATAAGTTATGTAAATTATGTAAGTTATGTAAATTTGATATTTATATTATGTAAGTTATGTAAATTTGATTCATCATACATGGCATTGTTATACCTAGGGAGGATCCATTATATCTTACAGTGAGATATAAGGCAACCCATTAGGTTTCCAGCCTATATACTTTGAATCTTTTTTTTTAATATACAAAAACCTTTAATACAAAATGTTGTTGTGCACAAATAATTATGTATTATGTAAGTGATGTAAATTATGTAAGTTATGGAATTTGATCTTTAAATTATGTAAGTTATGTATTATGCAAGTGATGTAAATTATGTAAGTTATGTAAATTTGAACTTTAAATCAGCAATGTTAAAATATTGATGTAAGTTATGAAATTTAATTAACTAATGTTAAAATAAAATAAAAATGTTGAAAATAATTTTTTTGAATCAAATAGAATAAAATTTTTAAATTGAAACTTTAAAAATAATTTTATTTAATTATGTATTTTAAAAAT
This sequence comes from Gossypium stocksii, assembly GCA_020496765.1. Classification (NCBI taxonomy): domain Eukaryota; kingdom Viridiplantae; phylum Streptophyta; class Magnoliopsida; order Malvales; family Malvaceae; genus Gossypium; species Gossypium stocksii. Next base: position 33,303,506 of record CM035624.1, read on the forward strand.
AAAATAAAATAAAATAAAATATTTTTCGTGATTAAATTAAGCTAAAAGGAAATTGGGGGGAAGAAAATGAGTAGATTGTTAAAGCAATGTTAAAATACAATTTCATTTAATTTAGTAATGTTAAAATAAAATAATATATTGAAAATATTTTTTCGTTATTAAAATAATATAAAATATTGAAAATAATACTTTAAATACAATTTATTTAAATACAATTTAATTAAAAAAGAGCATGGTAAACTGGCAAACATGGCAAATTTAAAGGAAAATTAACAATTCAATTTATACAAAATCGGAGCCCCAAAAGATTAATTTTTCCAAAACCATCATTATAAAACTATTTTTGATTAGAATTTCAACAAGCTGGTCTAGTGGTATAGACTTACTAAGCAGGAGGAGCAGGAAGCAGTAACTGATTAAATGGCAAACTTGTAACAGTGCTTCAAGTGGATTTGTGAAAACCAGTAGTTAGTTAAAGCTCAAGCTACTAGAAATATAAGATGAACTTAGGCCAGTTGTTAATTTCTGTTAAGAAACTAGGGTTGCACCTTAAGTCAAATGTTTAATAGGTCAATTGTTAATTTCAGTTAAGAAACCAATAATCTAATCACAAAAAATGCCTTGTCTTACTGCAGAACAAGTTGATTTAGGATAAGTAAAAGATGCAATTATACGGCTGTAATTTGTACAAAAATCGACAGCATTTAAGCACCAATTTGGACAGCAATTATACAAAAGTAACAACAATTCGGACAGCACTGATTTGAATATTCATACATCATTAATTCACAAGTATTTGGAAATCAATAACAACATTCGAACAACATTAATTTGTACAAAAATCGACAACATTCACAAATTTCTACTTTTTAGAAAAACAACATAGTAAACATACCTTAATAATTTCCACAAGCTGGTCTACTCCACTTTCACCAAGAAACAGAGGCTGCAGTCAGAAAAATAGTATTTGTTAAGTAATTTAAAGCGAAAATTAATATAAATAAGCAAAAAAACAAAAGGCAATTAAACATGTACCTCCCCAATCAATAGCTCAGCCAAAACAGGAGGTAACAGAAAACTTATTGGCAGAAAATTGGAAATGCAGAAGTGGGCTGTCGACGGAGATGCAATAGAGGGCTATCAACAACTTCACAGCAATTCAGTTGAAGCAAATATAAGAGTAGCACCAAATATTAATTCAGTTGAAGCAAATATAAAAAACTTTATCAATATCAGTACCAATTTTGTATTCGAAGATTAAATGGTAGCTTCAGCTGACCCAATAGTTGCAGGAGGAGTAGGAAGCAGTAGCTGATTAAATGGCAAACTTGTAACAGTGCTTCAAGTGGATATGTGAAAAACAATAGTTAGTTAAAGCTCAAGCTACTAGAAATATAAGAAACCAATAATCTAGTCACAAAAAATGCCTTGTCTAATAGCAGAACAAGTTGATTTAGGATAAGTAAAAGATGCAATTATACGGCTGTAATTTGTACAAAAATCGACAGCATTTAAGCACCAATTTGGACAGCAATTATATAGAAGTAACAACAATTCGGACAGCACTGATTTGAATATTCATACATCATTAATTCACAAGTATTTGGACAGCAATAACAACATTCGAACAACATTAATTTGTACAAAAATTAAGACAAAAGTAGTTAGGAACAGTTGCAGAAAGAACAAATAAAAGGTTGATAGACTACGATCCACTGTTTAGGACCACTTCATAGGTTGAGTAATATCCATGGAAACATGCTCGAATAAACTCCTTTTTTTCTCTATATTTTTTCCATTTAATTTCTATATTTTCTTTTATTTTTATGTATATGTTTAAATTTCGTTCAGATTCATAGTTGTTTCTTTCAATAGTATTGTCTCTAAAGCATACCCACATCACATAGGCACAACATCCAAAGGGAACTGTCCAAATAAAAATCTATCATTTGCTACTCAAAGTTTTGAACCAAAATAGATTGATTCTATGAATGAACAATCTTTAACCCCCAGGCCTATAAACCAAGCTCTATTGAAGAGCTATGAAGAATTAGAAACTAATAAAAATACAAAATAATTATTTTGATATTTCATAGTATGGCTAGTATGAACACTCATTTTATTATTAAGTCAATCATGAGAGTTTTAATATATACGATTTTAAATTAAAATAGATATAAACAGAATTCACATATGATAAATTAAAACTCAGAATCAATTTAAAAGATAACTCACACGTGATTTTCTGTTTACCTATGACGAGATTTGAACATTACAATTTCGACCTAAAGATGATTAACTTTAAATTTAATTATTCCACATGCGTATTTAAACCATTACTACACGTGCGTAATCTTCATAAAAAAATCGAGTGATTCAGATCCCTAAATTAATACTATTTTAGATGATTGGCCTTGGATTATTTATATGAGTTGTATAAATTAAAGCTTCATTTCAGTTTAAAAAAGCAAGTGTCATACATGAGAATGTCTCCTATACAGGTATATTTCAATTTTTCCCAAGATATCAATGTATAGGGTTCTTGGAAGATTATACCACTCTACTCATGTCTGAGTATTTGTTGTACACGGATTTCAAAGATGAATACCAAAAATGGAGAGACGTATTAAGAAAGAGTGAACCAAGGATGAACAACATCAATTAACAGCATCAACATGAAACCAAGGATGAACAAGGATGAAACCAATAAATCTTATCTTCATAAACATAGTAATCATTAACCAAGGATGAACAGCATCAGTTCAAATGAGTGAACAAACCTTCTTAAATGATCCAATGATAACTTAGGTATGCAACATATTAAGAAAGAGACATACATTAAGTTATAGGAGTACCATTTTCATACGAATGTACCAAGCATTGCTAGCATCCAATACCCTCATTCAGTACTTAATTCAAGATCATGCCAGGTATTGTCATCTGCTTGTTGAGTCTCGTGATCTAAAAAATTAGCAAATTCAAGAAGAAAAAGATAGATTAGATAAATTAAATCTATTCGATGACAGTACAAGATTTCACAAAAGAAACTTGCTTTATTTTTCTACAAGCTCAACTTATATTGACAAAAATATTCCTTGTATCCAAGATATATATTATCTTATTTATATTAACAAACCTGGTAATAGATGCATAAAATGGAAGATTTTGTTAATTTCAGCTTCTAGTTGTTAGCATCTGCAATTTAACAAGACATTGCCCCCAATCAAAATGTATGGAACATAAATAATACCAACTAAGTTAAAAAGGAATTAACGACAGAAGAGAGGTGGAAGAATAGTGTAAAACCTGCGATGGAAGGACAAAAGAGTTGGAAAGTAGTAGACATATCATAAATCAACACAAGAAAAAGCTTATTTTTGATCTTTTTACTTTATCCGCAGCGTTGGCGTTTGGCTTTGACAATCGAAACTGAAACTAAATCTTCCAGCACCAAATATGGATTTTATAGATTGGTGGACAAACGAATAGCAAGCCTTTGGAAGGAAGAAGAAGAAGCTAACATATGGAGGAAGATCATCGGGGGAAACTGATTGGGGAAACTGATTCGCGTCTGGGGATTTCAGGAAACTAGAATAGGGAAAGTTTGAATTGGGGAAATTTTGGGGACTTAGGGTTTGGGGACTAAAAATCAGGGTTATGACTTATGAGATGAAATTAGTTTTTTAGCAGAGAAAAAACGACACCGTTTTGGGTATGAAATTTTACGGCTTTTTTTAACAAAAACGCCACTATAGATCTATTTTTTACAGCATTTTTACTGAAAACGCCACTATAGCTCCATATTTTATATTTTTTCCATTTTTAACCTATACTTTTTTATGTTTTTTCTTTCAATATATTTTTGCTGAGATTATGATTTTTTTGAATTTTTATTTTTATTATATTTTGAGTATTGAATTTTTTAACTAAAAAATTAAATATTAAATTTTTAAGTTTTTATTTTTTAAATTTTTTATTATTAAATTTTAAAACTTTAATTACCATTATAAACTCTTTTAGGAATTTCTTCTTTCTTTCTTTTAGGAATTTATGCATTATTTGTTTAGATTTTTATATAAATGGCATTTAATTATCTCTATACACCTAAATTTTGATATAGATACATCTCAGAATTATACATGAATTTTGGTTTAATGTGAAATTCTAATTGTGCTTTAAATGTATAGTTGAAACTTTAATTTTGATTTAATCATACACATTATTTTAAAATATAAATACATCAAAATATTTTTATACTACAAATAAAAATTTCTATGTATGCAACATTAAATAAAAATGATGTTAATTATATCAATAATTGTGTTAATATTTTACAATATCTGGATCAAATTAAAGTTCATGTATACAATTGCACACTAAACCATTGTTCATGTATGCTTTTGGGATTTAACCCATTTTGATTTATATTTTTTAAAATAATAATTTATATTTATCTTATTTTGATTCATATTCTAAAAAATTCAAGATTAAATCCTAAACCTTGAACCCTAAACCTTAACCCTAAACCGTAAACCACAAACACCAAACATTAAACCCCAAACCTTAAACTAATCTCTAAACCTTAAACCCTAAACTCGACCCTTAAATTCTAGACCTTAAACCCTAAACTACAAACCATGCATAAATCATAAACCCTTGACCCTTAACCCTTAAACTCCTAACCCCTAACCACTAACACTTAAACCTTAATACCACTAATTAAATACTAAGATTTTAAACCCTAGAGAAATAACCCTAAATAATTAATAAACTTTAAAACACAGAAACCCCAAACCCTAAATAACAAACCCTAAACCATATAATTAACATACTAAACATTAAAACACTAAATCATTAAACCCTAAACCATAGACCTTAAAACTTAAATATTAAACCCTAAACCTAAAAATAAATTTATTCAATATTAAGTACTGCTTCCACACAGTTTATTATACATAAGCTTTCACATTAATATATATTAAGTTACACATCACCATCCATATGAATTACATCACCATCCATATAAATTTTTTACGGTTTATGATTTTAGGGTTTATGTTTTTTAGAATTTAGAGTTTAGACAAAGCCATAAGGCACCGATTTTAATAGCTTGGTACGTAACTTAAATGAAAACATCTAAAAGCTATTATTCTGTTTTAGCTGCGTTTTTAACAAAAACGCTGCTATTGCTCTGTTTTTAGTGGCGTTTTTACAAAAATGACGCTATTGCTCTGCATTTTAGAGGCGTTTTTGGAAAAATACCGCTATTGCTCTGTTTTTTAGCGGCGTTTTTCCAAAAACACCGCTATTGCTCTGTTTTTTAGTGGCGTTTTTCCAAAAACGCCGCTATTTCTCTGTTTTTAGCGGTGTTTTTCCAAAAACGCCGCTATTGCTCTATTTTTTAGCGTCGTTTTTGGAATAACACTGCCATTGCTCTAGTTTTAACGGCATTTTTCCAAAAATGCCACTATTGCTTCATTTTTTAGAGGCGTTTTTCCAAAAACGTCGCTATTGCTCTATTCTTAGAACGCCACTATTCCTCTATTTTTTAGCGGCATTGCTCTATTTTTAGCGGTGTTTGTACCAAAAAGGCCGCTATTGCTTGAATTTTAATGGTGTTTTGTTAGAAACGCCGCTAATGTATAATCTTTGCAGCGTTTTTGTGCAAACGTCACTAAAAACGCCGCTAAACACACTGAGTTTTCACAAACTCACCCATTTTCTTTCCATCCATGCAGGAAATCCCCAACCTTAGAAGACTTGGAGCTGCAAGGGATTCGGAGTGGCCACGTGAACTATTTTCTGGTTTATAGTTATTTAAGTTTACTTTATTAATGCTTCATTTTAATTTGGGTTTTAAATTGTAATAAGGTCGCTTGGAGTATTTTGTTTTGGGTTTTTTTCCCTTTTTTTATTTGTTTTCTTTATGGTAGAGTAGTTCGTGCGAGTTTTTCAAATCTAAGCAATCATTTTTAAAACATACAACACGTGACAAATGGATTACTTAACAATAATAACACAATAACAAGATTTGCTAAAAAGTGAGATTTTACCTAGCAGTAGCAACAGTTTCTAAAATTGAGAATAACTCTTATTTACAAGCTAATGAATGCGGTTTTACTACAAACAACCTAATGATTTATTAAAAGAAGATCAAGGTTTAGTCAAGTATCCATGTGACACACCAGATCTGGCCATAACGTCTGGGCCAGGTTTAGGGTGTTAGATTTAGTGGTATCAGAGCCTAGTTGCAACAACTCGGCTGTGGAATGGGTTCAAATGTTTTCTTAAAAATTTAAGCCCTAACTTTATTTTGAAATTGATTTTGGGAAATTTCCTTAGGATTTAAATTGTTATTTCAAAAAGCTTAGGGTTTTAAAGAAGTTTTTCAACCGATATTTATTTAAAATATTTACCATGGATAAAAGTTAAGTTTTGCTGAATCTGATTTCTAAAGAGTGGCACACCTAATCTCCGGCACTCAGTCTGTAAGTATCTTCTGTTATACTATACTTAACTGTAATATTGTTACACTACTGTAGATAGTGCTAAGATCCTATTGAAATTCTGTAGTTAGGGCAACACTAAGACTGTAGAAGACTGAGACTGTAAGAAAACTTAAAACTCTAGAAGACTGAGACTGTAGCTAGGCTACGATTCTACAAAAACGAAACTCTGAAATACTATCTATGCATAAGATATCTGTAATAAATACTAGAACATTGAACTAATTCATAAAATTCGTAATTAGATAATACGATATGAGTATGAGGGCAGCACGTAGAGAGGCCGTGGTTGTGACCGAGGAAGTGCGCAAGCTGGGTCTTCATCTTTGGGACATATGCTAGTTGAAGAGGTGCGAGCACCACCAGCAACTGAGACGGGGTCTTATGATCGGGCTGTTAGGGATAATGCTTTGTCCCAAGCGATGTTACGGGTTCTAGAAAGGGTTGCTAGAGCGAGCACGGGAACGGTGAATCGAGGGTCTATTTTTGAACGACTTCGGGCTAACAGAGCAAAGATTTTCAGGGCTGTATCTGGAGTAGCCCCAAATGTGGTTGAATATTAGTTGGAAGCCATGGAGTAGATCATAGATGACCTGGACTACTCAGTAGAGAAGAAGTTGAAAGGAGCAATATCTTTGCTGCGTGACGAGGACTATCAGTGGTGGATCACTGTGAGGGATGGTACACCAGCTGAGCGGGTGAGTTGGGAGCTATTTAAGACAGCCTTCAAAGGGAAGTACGTCGGGGCGAGCTATGTGGATGCCTGAAGGAAGGAATTCCTGAATCTGACTCAGGGAAGTAAGACCGTCGCGGAATATGAAGCTGAATTTCTAAGGTTAAGCCGATATGCTGGTGGTATAGTTGCTATGGAGTATGAACATAGCGTGTGATTCGAGGATGGCCTCAGAGATGAGCTAAGAATGTTGATTGCTCTGCAGAGGGAGCGTGATTTTACTGCTGTGGTGGAAAAAGCTAAGATTGCTAAGGAGGTGAAGCGCATAGAGTGCCAGAACCGTGAAAAAAACCGGAACCAATTCATGAGGGAATCAGGACCCTTGGGTGCTACGGTAGGACTGTTAAAAAGGCAAGAGTGGATGAGCTGATTCAAGCAGTTTCGATGAATGTGGTTAGACCGCAAGCTTATGGGGATTGGGTGAATGTTGGAAGCGTACTGGAGCATGTTTTCGATATGGGTCCAGAAATCAAAGAGTTAAGGATTGTCCTCAGAGGCCGGCACAGATGCAAGTTGCTGAACCGAGGGTTTCTCAAACAGTGAGAGGTGGGCTACAACCACCGAGAGGCTGCAGTCAAGCTAGGGGTGGCAATGGAAATGGACGTGGACGTGGAGTACCGGGCAAGGGTACTGGAAATGCTGAGGCTCGTCAGTCGGTGTTAGTTTATACTGCTTATCACCGAGAGGAGGGTGACGCACCTGATGTCATAACCGGTGTGTTTTTAATTTATAGCACGCCATACACTGCTCTGATTGATATTGGATCTACCCATTCGTATGTTGCTTGTGATGTGTCTGAGATGTTGGGTGTGTAATGTGAGGAAACTGTGAGTGGGGTATCTGTGATAAGTCCACTGGGTCACTCGGTTAGGGTAGACAAACTCTTTAGAGATGTGCCTTTAGAGACACAATGTAGGATTTTCTCTGCGGATTTGGTAGAGCTACCCTTTGGAGAGTTCGATCTCATTCTGGGTATGGATTGGCTAGCTAAGCATTGAGCAACTTTGGATTGTGCTGCCAAGCAGATGGTGTTAAAGACCACGGATGATGAGGAGGTAACTGTAATAGGGGAGCGAAGAGATTACTTGTCCAATGTTATCTCGGCTTTAAGAGCTGAAAAGCTGATTCGCAAGGGTTGCGAGGCATTTTTGGCGTATGTGAGTCAGTCTGATTCTGAGGGTTTGACCGTAGGAGAAGTTAGAACTATTTGAAGATGCTTTTTTGGATGAGCCCCCAGGGTTGCCTTCGAATCGTGAAGTCGAATTTGGAATCAACTTGTTGCCTGGAATAGCTCTAGTGTCCATCACTCCTTATAGGATGACATCGAAGGAGTTAGTGGAGTTGAAAGCACAAATTCAAGAACTTCTGGATCAGGGTTTTATTAGACTAAGTGTGTTCCCATGGAGAGCACCGATACTATTCGTGAAGAAGAAGGATGGGACGATGCATATGTGCATCGATTATCGTCAGTTAAACAAACTGACTATTAAGAACATGTACCCTCTACCAAGGATCGACGACCTATTTGACCAACTGAGAGAAGCTTCAGTATTTTCCAAGATTGATATTCAGTCTAGATATCATCAATTAAGGGTCAAAGAGGTAGATATTCATAAGACAACATTCAGGACTTAGTACGGTCATTACGAGTTCTTAATAATACCGTTTGGATTGATGAATGCACCAGCGGCCTTTATGGATCTGATGAATCGGGTATTCCAACCCTACTTGGACCAATTTGTGGTCATCTTCATAAATGATATTCTGGTGTATTCGAAAACTGAGGAGGATCATGATGAGCATCTCCAAATTGTTCTGCAAGTGTTGAGGGAGAAGCAACTGTATGCAAAATTCAGCAAGTGTGAATTTTGGTTGCGAGAAGTGACGTTCTTAGGTCATGTTGTTTTTGCTGAGGGGATTAGGCTAGAGTGGAAGCAACCAAGATCAGTGTTGAAAATTTGGAGTTTTCTGGGTTTGGCAGGGTACTACAGGAGGCTTGTGGAAGAGTTTTCTTTAATTGTAGCACCGTTGGCGAAACTTTTGAGGAAAGGAGTACTGTTTGTCTGGACTAAGAAACAACAAAAGGATTTCAAAAAGTTGAAGAAAGTTTTGACTGAAGCTCCTGTATTGATTCAGCTGGAGTCTGGGAAGGATTTCACTATGTATAGTGATGCGTCGCACGTCAGTTTGGGCTGTGTGCTGATGCAAGAGGGTAAAGTGGTTGCTTATGCATCGCGACAGCTTAAGCCCCACGAAGCGAACTACCCTACACATGATCTGGAATTGGCGACAGTAATTTTTGCGTTAAAGATCTAGAGGCACTATTTGTTTGGAGAAAAGTGTATTATATACACGGATCATAAGAGTCTCAAGTATTTGTTGACTCAAAAGGAGTTGAACCTTAGGCAATGAAGACGGATAGAGTTGCTTAAGGACTATGACTGTTCTATTGAGTATCACCCAGGCAAAGTTAATGTGGTAGCTGATGCATTAAGTTAAAGAGCTGTAACTGAGCTAAGAGCGATGTTTGCTCGCCTTAATCTGTATGATGATGGTAGCTTGTTAGCGGAATTACAAGTAAGACCAACCTGGATAGAGTAGATTAAGGAAAAGCAATTAGAGGATGAGTCACTGGTTCGTCGATTTCAACAGGTTAAAAGTGGCGAGACTCCTAATTTTGGATTGAATAGTGAAGGAGATCTGTGTTTCTGAAGAAGAGTTTGTATTCCGAAGAACTCTAACTTGAGACAGTCAATTCTAAGAGAGGCTCATGGTGGTTTTTGTTTCATGCATCCCAGTGGGAATAAGTTGTATCGAGATTTACGAGAATTGTATTCGTGGCCTGGACTTAAGTGGGAAGTAACATAATTTGTGGGTAAGTGTCTGACATGCCAACAGGTGAAAGTTGAGCATCAACTACCATCTGGACTTCTACAACCGGTCAAGATTCAACTTTGGAAGTGGGAAAGGGTAACCATGGATTTTGTGAGGGGGCTACCCTTGACGCCAACCAAAAAAGACTCGGTTTGGGTGATTGTGGATAGACTGACCAAATCTGCTCATTTCATACCCGTCCAAACCGACTATTTACTTCAAAAACTAGCAAAATTTTATGTAGCGGAGATGGTGTGACTTCAGGGAGTGCCAGTTTTGATTATTTTTGATCGGGACCCTAGGTTTACATCTCGATTCTGGCAGAAGTTGTATGAAGCGTTAGGTACTCAGCTAGACTTCAGCACTGCTTTTCTCCCCCAGATGGATGGGCAGTCGGAAAGGGTAATTCAAGTTCTGGAAGACATGTTGAGAGGATGTGGCATTGATTTCTAGTGTAGCTGGGAAGATTACTTGCCGTTGTGGAATTTGCATACAGCAATAGTTACCAAGCGTGTATTCGAATGGCACCATACGAGGAGACGGAATTGGGAGAATGCTAGGTTCTTGGGCCAAAGTTGATAGCGGATACTGAAGATAAGGTTAGGCTAATCAGGGATCGGTTAAAGAAGGCATCTGCGAGGCAAAAGTCTTATGCTGACTTAGAGCGTAAGGAAATTTAGTACACGGTGGGGGATTTGGTTTTCTTAAAGGTTTCAACTTCGAAGAAGATTTTAAGGTTTGGAAAGAAGGGCAAATTGAGTCTGTGTTTATCGGGCCCTATCAAGTTCTTAAACGGGTGGGTCTGGTAGCATATCAACTTGAACTACCTCCAGAGTTGGACCAGATTCATGATGTCTTTCATGTTTCCATGCTAAGGCGATATTGGTCTGATCCTTCTCACATTGTACCAGTTGAAGAAATTGAAGTTAGGTCTGATCTGACTTTCGAATAAGAGCCCGTGCAAATTCTGGACTGTGATGTCAATGTGTTACGAAAGAAATCAGTTCCTTTGGTGAAAGTGCTTTGGCGCAATCACGGTAGAGAAGAAGCTACATGGGAGCTAGAAGAGGCGATTTGTCAACAATACCTCACCTGTTTGGACCAGGTAAATTTCGAGGCTGAAATTTCTTTAAGGGGGTAGAGTTGTAACGCCCCAATTTTTCGAGTTTTTAAATTTCTGCTTGGATTTATTTTTGCATGTATTGTTATCCTGAAGTAGTGAATTAAGTGTGTTTAGTGGACCTTTAGAAGGCCTATGTTTAAGTTTAAAGCCTAGCAGAATTTTAAATTTTAGACTTAAAAGAGAAGGGGCATTGGCTAAGTGGGCTTTTAATTAAAAGATGGGGTTTTATAGCACAAGAAAGCCTGTTTTAAAGTGGTGAGATGGTGCCACTTAAATCACAGGGGGTGGCGTGACATGGCTTGTGAAGGAGATGAGGTTCGAATCCCTTGTTGAGCAGAGTGGTTGTTTTATTTTTATTGCATATGCATGGTAGGAGGTAGACTCCAAGTTAAACTCTAAGGGGAGGTGTTTAAATGGCTCAAGGGATTGGATTAAGGACTGATAAGGGGAGAAAATTTAGGAATTTTGAAAAGGAAGCAAGAGTTGGCTGATTGTAGAAGTGTCTAGAGAGCATATTCGATTATGGGGGCTTAAAGTAGCACTTTCGGCATTTGTTGTATGTGTGCCGACTTGTTGTTGTCAATCTTTTGGGTTTTGCTTTTTCGGTTGTTCATTAGTGCCGATTAGGTAAGTCTCAAGGGTGCGGTCATTCTTTTCTTTCTTTTCTCTCCTTCTCCCTTATATTCTAAAAGCCAAAAACAAAATCCATAAACCCTCATTGTGCCGATTTGTTCAAAGAACTAAACCCTTCCATCTCTTTTTCTTCTCAAGCCGAATCTATCATCTTCTTTTCCTCCTTCTTCTCTTGTTCATTGTTTGAATCGATTCACCTAGAACCCCTCTTGACCGATTGCCTCAAAAAGCCAAAAACCTGAAAACACTTTGTTCCTCTCTTGCCGATTTCTTCTTTGGTTGATTCTCCTTAAGCAAAACCCTTCTCATCTCTTGTGTGAAAAGCCAAAACTTGCGACACTCTCATCTCTCTGTCGCTATAACTTCTTCTTCTATCTTTACTGTCAGAACCGAATCCCATCCTCTCTTCCCTGTTAATCTTTCAACTTTTTTCATCCATTTATCCCTTCTTCTTGCGTTTTGACTAGATCTATTATAGATCTAGGCTAGGCTAGTGATCGGTGGTTCTTTCGTGTGGCAATGCAGTCAAGCAGACTCTTGGGTAAGAATATTTCATTTGTTCTCTTTTAATTAATTAGGAGAAAAAGCCGAAACCCTTAATTTCCTTGTGTTAATTGGTTTTGGGGTCCCTGTCTAGTGGACCGTTTTAAACCTCTCTTTTTGTGGTCAATTGTGGTCACAGTTATTCGTAGTGACAGATCTTGTTAAGGGTGGTCAGTATTTGCAAAGTAGACTTGATCTAGTGGTTGAAACTGGGTTGCGGTAAAGGTAAATGATGGTGTTGTTTTAGTGATTGCCGAATGAGTAAGTTAAAGTGATGTTGGTAGTTTCAATTAGTTAAGGGATTAACATAGTGGGTAAATCATTTTAGGGTGATCGATCGCAGGATCTCGACGTATTTCGCAAAGAGGTGTGTAATCGACACCCTCTAGTAGATTAGATCGACAAAAGTCGAAAAGCCGAAATGTCGAAATGCCTGCATTTCGAGGGCTTACGAGCATCCGAACGCTCGTAGGTCAGTATGAAACTGTAAAATTGGAAATAATGGACGGTAAGACTGCTGTGCGCATTTTCGTAAACTTTGGTGGTTTTGGGCCTCGATGGGCCGAAATTGGGCCCAATGGGCTTACGGGCCCATATGGGTGAAATACGCAGTAAGTGATTTCTGGTAAAATGGACATTGAATTTGCAGTAATATGTGTAAAAATTGAGACTTAGCGGGCCACAGTAGCTTGTGGGCTTCGTCGGGCCCATTAAGGGTTTTTAGGGCCCGATGGCGCTGTATGAATAAGTGGACTATTTGAGTCGCTCGGAGTGACGTTAGACCTGCTAGAAGGTCGTATTAAGCATAAAACCTAAAACGTAGCTAAATGACCGAAATACCCCTAAAGGGTGAAAGTTACTGTTTTACCCCTACATGCTAAATGACAATTTTACCCCTAGAAGAAAGTTAACTGATTTGCATGCTACTATATCTGATATTCTATATGCCATGACATGTATATTCTGATTTCTATGGGGTTGGGTTATTGATTCGGTGGAAGTGCTAAAAGTAGCAATACCACGTAATCTGCTTAGAGGCTTTGCCTCGTATATCTGTTCTAGTGGCTTTGCCACGATATCTAATTTAGCAGCTCTGCTACGACTATGGTGTATAGGGCTGGGTGGGTTGAGTTATTCCCCACATGGTGTGTAGGGTTAGTACGGGTGGTGTGTAGGGCTGGATTGGGCTTGGGCTTTGCATACATGCATATATTATTATAATCTGATCTGTTTCTGTAATGGGCCGAAGGCCCACACTGTTTTCTGAATAGGGCCAAGGCCCAATTTAATCTGTATCTAAATAGGACAGAGTTTGGACTGGTCTATGACACTGGTTGGGTTAGCTTACACACTGATTTTTCACAAAGTCACCCCCTTTCTTTCCATCTATGCAGGAAATCCCCAACCTTAGAAGACTTGAAGCTGCAAAGGATTCGGAGTGGCCACATGAACTACTTTCTGGTTTATAGTTATTTAAGTTTACTTTATTAATGCTTTATTTTAATTTGGGTTTTAAATTGTAATAAGGCTACTTGGAGTATTTTGTTTTGGGTTTTATTTCCATTTTTTTATTTGTTTCCTTTATGGTAGACTAGTTCGTGCGAGCTAAATCTAAGCAAACATTTTCAAAACATACAACACATGACAAATGGATTACTTAACAACAATAACACAATAACAAGATTTGCTAAAAAGTGAGATTTTACCTAGCAGTAGCAACAATTTCTAAAATTGAGAATAACTCATATTTACAAGCTAATGAACATGGTTTTACTACAAACAACCTAATGATTTATTAAAAGAAGATCAAGGTTTAGTCAAGTATCCATGTGACACACCAGATTTTGCCATAACGTCTGGGCCGGGTTTGAGGTGTTACAAACTAATTTATCAATTCATCAATTTGGTTACTTTCAATTATGCCATACTTGACCTAATACCATAAACACACTTATCAAATATTTCACCCATTTGATGCTCAAATTAGTCAATTCAGATTAGGCATGTACATAGCTATTACCAAACATATAATCGAATGGTCATTTACACAACATGTCCATGTCATTAAGCTTACCAAAAACAAACCATATCACAAGATAGTCCTATACATATCCAAATCATCTATCATTTATAAACCAATTCAAATCACCATTTCACTATCAAGACATTTATATAGCAAATACAGACCCAACCTTATAAGTCATATACTCATATAATTACATGCTATCACAATACCAAATTTAAGCCAAATCACATGGCTAATTTCATATCAAAACACATAGGCTTCATTAGCCAAAATTACTTATACTTATCATATAACCATAAAGCCTATACATGTCATATAACCAAAATCTTAAAGCTTATAATTACCAAATGATAGCTGGATAGTGTGATAAGATCGTCGCCAACTTCCAACCCGAACGAGCCTCAAAAACACTATAAAACATAGTAAAAGAAACAAAATAAGCTATAAAGCTTAGTAAGCTCATATGGTAATAAACTCATCTTACCAAATAAACGCATTTTAAACAATTACACATATCATAATTTAACTCATATGATTTCTCCATTCTATCACATATTCATTCACAATTACATATGCATAAGTAAATAAAGATGAACTACGTTCAATCCAATAACCATCACATTTCTATAACCAAATGTATCAAGTAAAATATCATCAACTTCCACTTACTCATCATATGAATTTCTCAACTATCACTTACTTGTCGATTTCTATCATGAGTACCTTAACTGATTCGTACCATCACTTATATCCACGTTCCATCATCTTTTCCTGTTGAACTATTCAGAATACTAAATGATACTTGGGAACACATAGCAAAGCTATCTCAATCTCATATCACATATATGCTCACTCTCCAACTATCACAGGGTCTACTTATACAAGTTGTCAGTCAAGACGTAGCTACATAGTGCTGCTCACACAAGCTGTCAGGTACCACAACACATGCTGGAAACCTAGCGACTTGTAGGACGTACTAGACCAACACCCTAATCACATAATCACGGTAATCCCTAATGTCATGACATTCGTATCCTATCTATTCCTAAGCTTCAAACAAGATTTCCACGTAGTCGAATCATCGCCGAACATATCCGCAATGTCGTATTCATAGATTATACGATATTAAAGCATATAAAACACAATTATAACAATGTTTATTACATACGAACTTACCTCGTATTGTACGAATGAAAACGGTCATTTATTCCACAACTTTGCCTTTTTCTCGATCTAATTCCGATCTTTGCTTATCTTGATCTATATAATATCAAATTCAATCAATTCATTATTCATTCTATTCAATTTAACTCAAACTACACATTTGAGCAAAATTATACTTTTGCCCCTATTCTTTTATCTTCTTTACAATTTAGTCCTTATCACATAAAAATACAAATTCATGCAATTTAGTACCAGCTCATGCTAGCCAAATTTTCTTTATTTCCATAACAGCCGTTATTTTTCATTTATTCACACTTTTAACCATGGGTTTTACACATATGTTAATTTAATCTACAATTGACATTTTTATTGAAAATCACTTAACAAAACTTGTTTAATAAAAACAAGTATGCATTTTCTATCATAAATCATCAAAACACTCATACATTCATCAATGGCAATATTCACAAACTTTAACAGTTTCTCAAATTAGTCCCTGGGCTAGCTAGACTAAGCTACAATGATATCAAAAACAAAGGAATTATCAAAATCGAGACAAAAATCCATACCTAATTAAGGGAATTAGGGTTGTCAAAAATTCAAGCTCTCATGGTTGCCATTCTTTCTAATTTTTAGTTTCTAAAATGATAATGGAAGATGATACTTAATTTGTTTAATTTATTTTATCCTTTTATTACGTAATTACAATTACAACCTTTTAAAACATTACAATTTTCACTAAAAGCAAGCCATGTTCATCCACTAACTTCCATAATGGTCTAATTACCACTTAAGGACCTTTAATTTCTTGTTCTATAGCTATTAGACACCTTTAGCTAATAGAACTCAACTTTTACACTTTACGCGATTTAGTCCGTTTTATCGAATTAGACGCTCAAACGATAAAATTTTTCAACAAAACTTTCACACAACTCTACTATCATGCTATAAACCTCAATTTAATAAATAAACTATTATTTTGACTTTGGCTTTGTGGTTCCAAAACCACTATTCTGATTTGACTAAAAATGGGCTGTTTCAACTCTCTGCCTTTGGGTTTTTTGTCCTAGAAAATCTTACCAGTGAATAAATTAGGATACTAATTTCTTTTAGCTTCCTTGGTTTCCTACATAGCTTCTTTGATACTGAGCTGTTGCCAAAGAGCTTTCATTAATACTATTATTTTATTTCACAACTCTTAATCTCTCAAGCTAAAATTCTGATCTGTACTTCGCTATACGACATGTCAGGTTAAATTTAAAATTCTGTCAAAGAAATGATATATGAATGATCCGATCAAAATCGTCATAACATTAACATATAAAACATATTATAAATCTTTACTAACTCTGACGGTAAAACTATTCGTTCTCTCACTGGCCCTATTTACTTGATAATTTCATACGATTTTATAAATCACAGACTCAACTTCCCTTTACTGCTAAATTGAAGAATCTTTTTCCCATGATAATATTTTCAAAAACATTCTGTTGTCGACTGAAATTCAATCTCTTTACAATCAGGTCTGCATATAATTCCTAATGATCTGAAGCTATTTTCAACTGTAACGTGTTACTTTCACTTTTTCTTTTGTTTCTCTAATCAATTCAACTCTGTGAGTCTTTTTATCACATACTCATATAAAACTTCGTATCTTGTTGTCTTTATACTCAACGCCTCAAATTTTGGGCCTAGAAGAATGGGCTTCACGTATTGGAGGAATTGGAATTTAGTTGTGCAAGTGACTAACACAAAAAAATGTCTACTTCAATGGTTAAGGGTCTTGAGAAGTGTTGGAGAAGTCCTAGGTTCAAACCTGAGCCCTGGCGAAAATTTTGGTTTTAAGTGAATGAAACCTTGGATGCATGGAAGTAGGCCTTTTAAATTATTGTGTTAAAAACATAACACAAGGTAGCATGTGGCCTAGTGGTTGTGCCATTATTAAGGTTGCAAGGGAACATGGGTTCAAGCCTTGGCTCTTGCAATTTATTTTGGTTTTTTTTTTTAAGGAACCTGAACTTCAGCCCATAGGCTTTATATTTAATGGTGGTTGTCTTATGACATAAAGGAGCTTGTGTTGTGGTGGCAAGGTGGTGTGCAGCTTCTGCTAGAGGACTAGTGTTTGAATCCCATGGCAAGCAAAGAATATTTATTTTGCTAACATGGGACGGCAAGTGTTTGTGGTGGATTCAAAGTCTGTGAGTGAGAGTTTGAACTAGTCTTGGATGAGAAGTTGGAGTGATATGAGGAGTGATCATAGGAGTGATATGTGGAAAGATGTTAGGAGGAATTAGGGAATTTGATTTGAAGGAGTTTTGAGCCGAATTGGTAAAGGAAAGGCATAGGATTTTTCGGCTAGGGATAGTGTAAGCACATTTGGCTTTTGGGGCTCTTTTCAATTGCATTTTCTTTCTCTTCTTTTGTATTGGTTTTTCTTTCTTTTCCTCTCAATGGTCGATTATAGGTATTTCACGAGCCTTGAATGATCGACTCTTCTTGTTCACAACTTTGCTGAATCCTCCCATTCATTTTTTCCTCTCTACTTATTCCTTGTGTTCTTTTAGGACCAAATTCCCCTTTTACTCCCTCAGTTGATTTTCTTCCTCTTGTCTCACCTTTCAACTTTGTTTTTCTTGTTTTAGTTGAATAGCATCTTTCGCGTTGGGCTCTTTTTTTTGTTTTCATCAATTAGATCGGTGTCGTTTTCACTTTATCATTTCAGGAGGTAAGCTAATGTCTCAGTCATTTTCCTACCATGGCAAAATCTCTTCTATCCTATTCATTATTCTTTGCACACCGTGATTGATTCTTTTCTTCTCCTCTTGTCTCATTCTGATTGCCGAGGTGGTGGGAAGGTTGATGCTTTGATTTCGATTTCTTTATCCTACAACAGCGGTTGCGTGTTTTTGCTTGCCAATTCGCTCAAAGATTCAACCAACGTATGGAAACCTATTGGTTGACGACAAGTGACCATAAATTCCCTTGGTTGCTCAATTAGGGATATGTCATAGTAAGTTAACGCTTAAGATAACCTATGCGGGTTCGATTCAATATTTTAATAAATGATTGATGGAATGTTTTGATGTGATGTAGGAGGTGGTGCACGCGGATTGTTAGCACATTAGTAATCTAGTGTGTATCCGTACTTTGTAAATGGTAATAGGGGTAAAAGCTATAGAAATGTGTCTAACCATATACTATATTTGATGGTCAGCTGAAAAGCCGAAAGTTTGTAATACTCTGAACAGACTGTAGATCGAAAAAATACCAAAAAAGGCTGAAATACCAATAAGTGATGCCACACAAGCATGCGAATGCTAGTGTGGTGAAGCGAACCCACGAGCATGGGCGTAGGATGGTTGAGACCACCATGAGTGTTCTCATGGGTTAGGTCGAGATAGGCCGTATAAGTCCAGTGGGCCCCACACAAAGTAAATACGCATATTATGACAGCTAATAGACCGAGCGGTGTAGTCCACGTAGTTAGAATCATTTTCGGGTTAAATGGGTTGTACGGGCCCAGTGGGCCTATAGGCCCCATACTGACGAAATGTATGTTATATGGCTATTGTTGGTTGGACTAGTCATGTCGCGCACATGACTTTGGTTGTATTGGGCCTCGATGGGACCACTGAGCTATATGGGCCCAATGGGCTTGTGAGCCCCACACAAGTAAAATCTGTGGTAAGTGACTATAATTATTTGGGCAATGGTGTTCGCATAGCCTGAACTGAATTTGGGCTAGGTAGGCCGAATGTGCCCGATAGGCCAGTAGGTTCGCTTGTGTAAATCTAACTGCTAGGTGGGAAATGGTTGGGCTTATTATGTCGCACACATGACTTTGGTTGTGTTGGGCTTTGATGGGCCGAAAGGGCCATATGGGCCCGATGCGCTCGTGAGCCCCACATGGGTAAAATCTGTGGTAAGTGACTATTAATGATCTGGGCTATGGTGTTCGCATAGCCTTAACTGAATTTGGGATAGGTGGGTCGAATGGGCTCGATGGGCCCGTGGGCCTACTTGTATAAACCTAGTTGCTAGGTGGGAAATGGTTGGGCTTGTTATGTTGCGTACATGGCATAGGCTGTTCTGGGCCACGTTAGGCTAAACTGGGCTGTGTGGGCCCAATGGGCTTGTAGGCCCACACGGATAAAATGTATGTTTTGTGGTAAGTTCTGGATTGGGCTGTGTCGTGCACATAGCGATGCCTAAATCGCGGTTAATTGAGCCACGCGAGTGTGTGGTCCCACTTGGGCCGATAATGGGCCTCGGACCTATTTTTACTGTTATGACTGTTTGTGTTACTAAACTTGTTCGACGCAACTGTAAACCTCCCTGTGTGTAAAATTGTCGAAATACCCATGTAGTGCAAAATTACTGAAATACCCCTTGAGTACAAAATTACCGAAATACCCCTGTAATGCAAAATTATCGAAATACCCCTATAGTGCAAAATTCCTAAAATGCCCCTGTAGTGTAAAATTACCAAAATACCCATGTAGTTTAAAATTATCGATTTACCCTTGGAGGCTTCAAATGAATATTTTACCCCTATTAGGTTAAAATGACCATTAAACCCCTAGAGATAGAATGATTGTTTTATTTGGGTTATGTATGACTGATGTGCTTTTGATATATAAAAATGAATGGGTTTTGGTATGACTCGACTATGATTGTATGACTGATTAGGTGAATGACACTCTACATACATGACATGTTGCATGGGTTGGGATTTTGTATAGAGGAATATCTAATCTGTTAGGGTCGCATGGTTGCTTGACGATTGTGGATCCACTGAAGGCTTAGAGCTGCTTATCTGTATTGATCTGATAAAGTTGCACGGGCTTCGTGCCGTTATTATGGGCTTCATGCCATTATTATGGGCTTTGTACCGTTATTGGGGCTTCGTACCGTTATTGGGGGCTTCGTCCCGTTATTATGGGCTTTGTGCCTTTATCGAAGGCTTTGTGTCGATATCATAGGCTTTGTGCCGATTATAGACCCGTTATCGATGGCTTTGTGCCACGCATATTATCATGGCTCTGTGCCATTCTAATTAAGGCTCTGTGCTATTTTGTTTACGACTTTGAGTCGTCCTGTTGACTTAGTGCTGCAACCGGTGCTAACTTTGGTGTGTTGGATGGGTGGGTTGATTATATCCCCATAGACTGTGTAAGGTTGGACAGAATGGTGTACTAGTTGGATGGGTTTGCATGCATCATGCATCATTCATTTATGCTATGTTTCTGATATGGGCTAGGCCCAATTGATTCTGATATGGGCTAGGCCCAATAGATTCTATTATGGGATGAGACCCAAATGATTTTCATTGGGCTTAGGCCCACTTATGCGCTAAACTAAACTGTATTGTTTCTGTTAAAAGGCTCAGGCCCAGACTGTGTCTAATACTGTTTACTTACTGTTACCTTAGTAAAGGGATTACACATTGAGTTTTCATAAACTCACCTCGCTTTTAACCTTTTTAGGTAAACCCTAGCATTAGGCGGTTTGGTGCTGTAAGGGACTCGGAGAAGACAACACGCTATTTGTGTTTTCTATTTTGATTATTTACTCTTAAATATATTTATAGTTGTGTTTTAAATTGTAAAATAAGGTCTCTCTTAATTTTCTTAACTTTTATTTATGAGATTTTATATCTGCTTAAAGTAGGACATAGTTTCAAAACAATAACTGTTTTCAAAATATCATGTTTCCATAATTATTTTTAGTTAAGCCTCCGTGACAAATAAGGTTTTAAAGGTAATAACGGCCATTGAAAAGGGAATAGATGTTTTGGAAATAAACAAACACAAGTTTAGTTGGCAACAAATTTTAAATAAGAAGGGTTTTCAATGAAAATAAGGTTTTTGAAAAACATTTCAATGTGACATGCTAAATTCGAGCTTAACTTCTAGGCCGGGTATGGTGTGTTACATTTAGTGGTATTAGAGCAAGTTGCAAAACTCGGCTATGGAATGGGTTTTCAAAATTTTATATTTCAAGAGGCTGGTTTCAAATATGTAAAGTGTTTTGAGGTGCTTTTCTGAAAAGTGTGGCACACCGAGTCTCCGGTGCCAAATCCGTAAGTTTCTGAAACTGTTGTTTGGTTTCATTGTAAAGCAGGAGATAGAAATACTGTGATTTCTTAGATAATAGACTGTATTACTGCACTGAAAGTTAGAGTTTTTATTTATTGTGTGTGTTCGGGAAATGGTATGCATATGATATCTATCCATTCTGGTAGATAGATGGGTTGGTGCGTGCCTGTATTATTAGAATCAAAGTGGTGAAGCGGTAGCGTAGTAGGGTAGTTGTTTCACGACTACCCTGTTAGTTGGAAATTTAGGGGACGAAATTTCTTTAAGGGGGTAGAGATGTAACGCCCCGAATTTTGGGCCTAGAAGAATATGCTTCACGTAACGGAGGAATTGGCATTTAGTTGTGGAAGTGAATAACACAAAGGAATGTCTGCTTCAGTGGTTAAGGGTGTTGAGAAGTGTTGGGGAAGTCCTGGGTTCAAACCTGAGCCCTGGCAAAACTTTTGGTTTTAAGTGAACGAAACCCTAGATACGTGAAAGTAGGCCTTTTAAATTATTATGTTGAAAAAATGACACAAGGTAGCATGTGGTCTAGTGGTTGTGGCGTCATTAAGGTTGCAAGGGAGCATGGGTTCAAGTCTTGGCTCTTGCAATTTATTTTGGTTTTTATTAAAGGAACCTGAACTTTGGCCCATAGGCTTTATATTTAATGGTGGTTGTTTTATGACACAAAGGAGCTTGTGTTGTGGTGGCAAGGTGGCATGTAGCTTCTACTAGGGGACTAGTGTTCGAATCCTATGGCAAGCAATGTATATTTATTTTGCTAACATGGGACGGCAAGTGTTGGTGGTGGATTCAAACTCTGTGAGTGAGAGTTTGAACTAGTCTTGGCTGAGAAGTTGGAGTGATATAAGGAGTGATCATGGGAGTGATATGTGGAGAGATATTAGGAGGGAATTATGGAATTTGATTTGAAGGAGTTTTGAGCCAAATTGGTAAAAGAAAGGCATAGGATTTTTTTGCTAGGGATAGTGTGAGCACATTCGATTTTTAGGGCTTTTTTCACTTGCATTTTCTTTCTCTTTTTTCATATTGGTTTTTCTTTCTTTCCCTCTCAAGGGCCGATTATAGGTATTTCACGATCCTCGAATGGCCGACTCTTCTTGTTCACAACTTTTCTGAATCCTCCTACTCTTTTTCTTCCTCTCGACTTATTTCTTGTGTTCTTTTGGGACTGAATTCCCCTTCTACTCCCTCAGTCGATTTTCCTCCTCTTGTCTCACCTTTCAACTTTGTTTTTCTTTTTTTAACTGAATAGCACCTTTGGCGTTGGGCTCTTTCTTTTCGTTTTGGTCGATTAGATCGGTGTCATTTTCACCTTATCATTTCAGGAGGTAAGCTAACGTCTCAATCATTTTCCTACCATAGCCGTATCTCTTCTCTCCTATTAATTATTCTTTACACGCCGTGACTAATTCTTTTCTTCTCTTTTTGTCTCTATTCGATTGCCAAGATGGTGGGGAGGTTGATGCTTTGATTTCATGTTCTTTATCCTACAACAACAGTTACGTGTTTTTGCTTGCCGATTTGCTCAAAGATTCAACCAACGTGTGGAAAGCTGTTGATGGACAACAAGTGAGCATAAATTCCCTCGGTTGCTCGATTAGGGATATGTCGGAGTAGGCTAACGCTTAAGATAACTTATGCAGGTTTGATTGAATATTTTTAATAAATGATTGATGGAATGTTTTGAAGTGATGTAGGTGGTGGTGCGCGCCGATTGTTAGCACGTTTAGTAATCAGGCGTGTATCCGTACTTTGCAAATGGTAATAGGCGTAAAAGCCGTAGAAATGTGTGTAACCGTATACTATATTTGATGGTCGGCTGAAAAGCCAAAAGTTTGTAATACTCTGAACATATTGTAGATTGGCAAAATGCCAAAAAAGGTTGGAATATCAACAAATGATGCCACACGAGCGTGCGAACGTTAGTGTGGTGAAGCGAGCCCACGAGCTTGGGTGTAGGATGGTTGAGACCACCATGAGCGTTCTCATGGGTTAGGTCGAGATGGGTCGTGTGGGCCCAATGGGCTTGTTGGCCCCACACGGAGTAAATTTGCATATTGTGGCAGCTAATAGACCAAGCGGTATAGTCCACGTGGCTAGAATCGTTTACGGGTTAAATGGGCTGTGTGGGCCTAATGGGCCTGTGGGCCCCACACTGACGAAATGTATGTTATATGGCTATTGTTGGTTGGACTGGTCATGTCACGCACATGACTTTGGTTGTATTGGGCCGAATGGGCCGTGTGGGCCCAATGGACTCATGAGCCCCACACGGGTAAAATTTGCTGTAAGTGACTATTAATGATCTGGGCTATGGTGTTCGCATAGCCTTAACTGAATTTGGGCTAGGTGGGCTGAATGGGCCCGATTGGCCTGTGGGCCCACTTGTGTAAATCTAGTTGCTAGGTGGGCAATGGTTGGGCTTGTTATGTTGTGCACATGACTTTGGTTGTATTGGGCCTCAATGGGCCGAATGTGCCATGTGGACCCAATGGGCTCGTGAGCCCCATATGGGTAAAATCTGCGGTAAGTGACTATTAATGATCTGGGCTATGGTGTTCACATAGCCCTAACTGAATTTGGGCTAGGTGGGTTGAATGGGCCTTGTAACGTCCCTAACTCGAATCCGTCACTAAAATAGGGTTATGAGACATTTCCAAAATTTTAAAACAAATACAGAATATTCATTTTATAAAAAATTCCACAACTTAAAACTTAACACTTTTCCACGAGCACAAATATATTTTTATTTAAGCACTTACCCTTTCAACGCTCATATTATAAACATTTTACCATTGAACCAGTAATTTGGCACTTGTCTAAGCGTCATCAACAACAACGTCAACACCACCTACTAACATACTTGAACATATTTCATATAAATTCAATATTGATAAACTTATTTTATCAACATATCACACTTGAGTTTATTACTCATCAGAACTTGCATAATTTTCATATAGCACGTATTAGAGATAGTCACATATTTACATATCATGGTGTATATCATTCTCTTGACGTTTCTTCATAAACATAAATCATTCAATTCATTATACCAATATTTCATGTACCATCATTTTCATGAATTTCGTGTAACAATTCATAATCCTGAATATGCATAATTATCTGGTAAGTTTCACATACATGTATTTTCCATGTCATATTTCAATATATCAACTAAATATGATTTCCATGTATTTCAAGTTTAATTGCATAGTTTATTATCGTATACTCAGATTATTCCATGTCGAAACGTTATTCAATAAACCATTAGAAATATCATCACTATCATAATCACAGTCATTTCCAGTTAGTCATTTTAATTCAATTCCCGTTGAACACATCAGATTAATAATAGATACATCAGGACATTTCACATAGTGCCACTCTTGTAGCCAAAACTATTTCATTTCACATAGATCACATAGGCTCATTCTTGAGCTAATCACATTTAACATAATGTCATGGACTTATTTCACTTAGATTTCCACACAGGTCCCTTGTATCTATTTTCTATTCCTAATGTTCAATCGGGAAATTATCTCACTTTCCGATACTTTATCAATTACATCAAATATTCAACATTATTTCATAAATTATATCAAAATATGAAAATGTAATTAAAAAACGATACACATGAACAATATATATTAATGTATTTTTTTAATAAATTATTTCACTTTACTTCCCACATCATGAACTCAAATAACATATACAAGATATATTAATGTATTTCAAGTACGTTTCATAATATTTCATTTCGAACTCAAACTATTTCATATTAGAACTTTTCTCATTAATTCACTTGAGATACCAATTCCTACGGATAGTACATTCAAGGTGTATAAATATATAATCACAAATGAACTCA
Organism: Gossypium stocksii; assembly: GCA_020496765.1. Classification (NCBI taxonomy): domain Eukaryota; kingdom Viridiplantae; phylum Streptophyta; class Magnoliopsida; order Malvales; family Malvaceae; genus Gossypium; species Gossypium stocksii. The sequence goes on from CM035624.1 coordinate 33,329,083, forward strand.
TTTATTAAACATATTCCATGTTTATGTATCATAGTCTCATATTTCCATGTATCAATTACCATCATTTCCTCGTATTTCAGACAAATATGTGCAACAACTTATAAGCGTGCAATTCACTAACTCTTCCTGCCAATCACAATCTAAAATGACAAATCATTTATTGAATCCAATTTCAATATTCACTAAAATTTAGCCATATAAACTCACAAGTTCGATTTTTGTATTATAACGATAAATCATAATTTCATAATAAATATTCCAAATAAAACATTATCTCATTTCTAATTCAATATTTATCGATTATAAGAGGGCATGTGATCAATTTATACACAAGTCATTCATATATTTTTCCTCCTCCTCCACTCCATCCAACATCGTTATTACATATAGCACACTTATTAGTAAGATTACCCATAGTTTCACTATTTACTTATGTATACCCAAAGTTCTCCATCTGTGTCATAGTTACTAAATTATTTATATCTTAAGCTACGGAACTCGAAAATAAGATCCGCTAATTGTATCTAAAACTAGACTCACATATCTTATTATCATAAAATTTTCATAATTTTTGTTTTAGCCAATAAGTACAGTTTATTCTTTAAAGTCACCACTGTTCTGCTATCTGACAGTTCCAACCTTTCTTCACTAAAATTTAATTATCTCCTTGTACAAGATTTGGATGATGTTCCTATTTGGTTCTATTGAAAATAGGATCATTCATGATTTTAAAAATATAAATTTAAGCTACTAATTATTTTTCTACAATTTTTTATGATTTTTCAAAGTTAGAATAGGGGAACTCAAAATCATTCTGACATTGTCTCATAAAACTTATTATATCTCATGATTCAAAATTCCATTACTTACATCGTTTCTTCTATAAGAAACTAGACTCGTAAGCTTTAATTTCATATTTTTTTCATCCTCTAATTTGATCTCTACAATTTTTGGTGATTTTTCAAAGTTAGACTACTACTTCTGTCCAAAACTGTTTTTTTATAGCTTATTCTGCAATTAAATCCTTTACCTAATTCTAACTTGAAATTCTATCAATTTAACCCATAATTCACCAACTAATTCAACATAAAATATACTTGAAAATCTATAAACTCTTAAAATATCAACTTAATTTCATCAAAATCTTCTTTTAAAACTTCTAAATCATCAAAATTAAAAGAAAAAGGACTTGATTAACTTACCTTTTAAAGCTTAAAGCTCTTAAACCTTAGTTTCTCCTTTTCTTTTTTCTTTGCCTTTTTCTTTCCTTCTTACCCGTTTTGCTCTCTTTTTCTTTTCTCCTTGTTTTCTTCTTCTTCTGTTTTTCATTTCTTATATACATATATATACACTAACTAATAATAATTATAATAAATATCTTTTTATTAACAAATATTTATATTACATTTGTCACCTTTTAATTAGTTTGTCATATAAAAATCGTATATAATAATTATTTATCTAATAAATATCCTTTAATAATAATTAATAAATATTTATTTCCCAATTTAAATATAAATATTAAAAATGTATATTTTTATTTATACACTTGTAATAAATCATCTACATCCACTTGTCTTCATTTTATTTTATCATATAATATATCATAATTATAACAAATTAGTATCTATTTAATATCAATTACATGTATTACAATTGTACACATACATATTATTACACATGTATTTCATCATCATCCTACATTTGTCATGTTTTACTTTGTTTATCCTATAAAAATCTTATAATATAATTAATATAAATTATAATTTAATAAATTAACAATAAATACCTAATTAATAATAAGTATAAATACTACAATTGTACACATATATTTTTGTACATTTGTACAATATCATCACCATCCATTTGACAAATTTTAATTTATTTATCATACAATTGTTTTTATTTTATTTATTTATTATAATAAAATATCTTAACATTAATTAATATAATTTATAATATTTTAATTGAATAATGCTTTTATAATATAAATCAAGAAAATTTTAAGATTCTTCCATGAATTGCCGCCTCATCTTAAACCATTGGTTTATTTACCTATTTAGTCCCTCTTATTTTCGTTTACTTTATAATTAAACTTTTACACCTTTTTCATTTTAGTCATTTTTACTGATTACTCTAGATTAAGCTAAATTTACCTAATTAAAACCTAATTAATTACACTACCAACTTCGTAAATATTTATTAAAAATATTTACAAGTCCAATTTACTAGAACGAAGTCCCGGGAATGCAATGTTAAAATTTCTTAACGAAACTTTAATACCACCCTAATGACACTCCGTAAATATTTATAAAAATATTTACAACTCAGTTTATAACACTGAGATCTTGATACCCATTTTTTCTCAATTTATTTACCAAATAAATCACAATTTACTATTTTAAAAATCTTTTAAATTCTACATTTGGCTCATAAATATTAAATAATATAATCTATGGGTTCATTTGTCGAATTTGGTGATCTCGAACCATTATTTCATACTTCGCTAAAATTTGGTTATTATAGGCCTGATGGGCCCGTGGGCTCACTTGTGTAAATCTAGCTGCTAAGTGGGAAATGGTTGGGCTTGTTATGTAGCGTACATGGCATAGGTTGTTTTGGGCCACGTTGGGCCAGACTGGGCCGTGTGGGCCCAATGGGCTTGTAGGCCCACACAGATAAAATGTATGTTTTGTGGTAAGTTTTGGATTAGGCTGTGTTGTGTGCATAGCCGTGGCTAAATCGGGGCTAATTGGGCCACACAAGTGTGTGGGCCCACTTCAGTTGATAATGGGCCTCGAGCCCATTTATACTTTTATGACCATTTGTGTTACTGAAGTCGTTCAAGGCAATTGTAGACCTCCTTGTAGTGCAAAATTACTAAAATACCCCTATAGTGCAAAATCACCAAAATACCCCTATAGTGTAAAATTACCAATTTACCCCTGGAGGGCAAAATGAACATTTTAGCCCTATTAGGTAAAAATGACCATTAAACCCCTAGAGATAAAATGACTATTTTATTTGGGTTATGTATGACTGATGTGCTTTTGATATATACAAATGACTGGGTTGTGATATGACTTGACTGTGATTGTATGACCGATTAAGGGCATGACATTCTGCATACACGACATGTTGAATGGGTTGGGATTTTGTACGGAGGAAAATCTGATCTGTTAGGTTCGCATGGTTTCTTGACGACTGTGAATCCATCGAAGGCTTAGAGCCGTTTATCTGTATTGATTTGATAAAGTCGAAGAGGTCACCCGAGATGAATGTGGACTGATCAGTGGCTGAGTGCCGATTATGTTATCGAAGGCTGTGTGCCATTATTATGGGCTTCCTTCCGTTATTATGGGCTTCGTGCCATTATTGTGGGCTTCGTGTCGTTATTGTGGGCTTTGTGCCGTAGTTATAGGCTTTGTGCCATTATCGAAGGCTTTGTGCTGATATCATAGGCTTTGTACCGATTATAGACCCGTTATCGATGGCTTTGTGCCACACATATTATCATGGCTCTGTGCCATTCTGATTATGGCTCTGTACCGTTCTTTTTATAACTTTGAGCCATTATGTTGACTTAGTGCTGCAACCGGTGCTAAGCTTGGTGTGTTGGATGGGTGGGTTGATTACATCCCCACAAACTGTGTAAGGTTGGACAGAGTTGTGTGCTGGTTGGATGGGTTTGCATGCATCATCCATAATTCATTTATGCTCTGTTTCAGATATGGGTTAGGCCTAATTGATTATGTTATGGGCTGAGACCTAAATTATTTGTAATGGGCTTAGGCCACTTATGCTTTGAACTAAACTGTACTGTTTATGTTAAAGCGCTCAGGCCCAGACTGTTTCTATTTCTGTTTACTGACGTTACCTTAGTAAAAGGATTACGCATTGAGTTTTCATAAACTCATTCCGCTTTTAACCTTTTCAAGTAATCCCCAATGTTAGGCGGTTCGGTGCTGGGAGGGACTAGGAGAAGACCACACGCTGTTTGTGTTTTCTATTTTGATTATTTACTCCTAAATATTTTTATATTTGGGTTTTAAATTGTGTAATAAGGTCTCTCTTAATTTTCTTAACTTCTAATTTGGCATATTTATTTATGAGATTTTATATCTGCTAAAAGTAGGACACAGTTTTAAAACAATAATTGTTTTCAACATATCATGTTTCCGCAATTATTTTTAGTTAAGCGTCCACGAGAAATAAGGTTTTAAAGGTAATAACGGTCCTGAAGGCACTTGATGTAACGCCTCAGATTTTAGGCTTAGAAGAGATGGGCTTCGTGTGTCGAAAAATTTGATTTTTGTTGTGCGAAAAAAATAAAAGAATAAAAATATTATAAAGTACATATTTAGTTTAGTGGTTAAGTGATTTAGGGAGAGTTGGGAGCGTTAGAAAAGTCCGGGGTTCAAACTAGGACTTTAGCAAAAATTTTGGTTTTTACCCTTAAGTGAGGTTGGTGTTAGTTGGAAGGCTTTAAAAATATTTTTAGTTAAAAGATAGCATAAGGAAGTGGGTGGTCTGGTGGTCAGGAGTGTTGGTAACAAGCTTGTGGTTAGGGGTTCAAGTCCTGGCCTTGGAAAAAAAATTGTTTCACATATGTTAGTATAAAGGTCAGGAGTGTTGGTAACATGCTTATGGTCAGCGAAAATTTTGGTTTTTACCCTTATAGTTTTTTGGGGCTGATTCATGACACAAGGAACACGCCTTGCCAGTGGCAAAAGGCACTAGGAGCATGGAAGGGTGTCTAGGTTCGAGACATTACTCGCGCAAGTTGTTTTGTTTTTCTTTTAAGTGAATCTAAAGTGCAGCCTAAAGACCTTATATTGAATTGGGGAGGAAAAACGACGTAAATCAAGCAAGTGACGTGGTGGCAAGGGACGTTTAGAGCAGCCATGAGAGTGGGGGATTCAAATCTAGGTGGTAACAAATATTTTTAGAACAACCTGGGTCCGGAATAATAGGCTTTAAAAGGAGTTGAGGTTGGAATATGTCACAAGGAGTACTTAGGGTGTACTGGCAGTAGCGTGCTAAGGGTTATGAAAGGGCAAAGGTTCGAATTGTAGGCCAGGCAAAGTTTTGATTTTTACTTTTAAGGAGACCGTGGCTTCAGCAAGTAAGCCTTATAATTAATTGTGACCGAAATATAGCACAAGAAGAGCTTTGGTGTGGTGGCTAGTAGCATGTTGTGGGACCTGGAGGACTGGGAACAATTATTTTGCTGCTCATGTGAGGAGGAATTTGATGTTGACCAAAACACATAGGTTTGGTCGGTGGAAGGAGTTTGAAAGTGATTCAAACGGTGGAATTTCGGATGGAATTGAAGATGAGGATTGGTGTGGTTATAATGGAGATAAAATTGGACAAAAATAAGGGATTTGAATTGGAAAGGGCCACGGCTGATTATGGGACATTATCTTTCAATTTTATTTATTTTATTATTTCTTTGGTGCAAAATTCAGCAATAAGTGGGGAGGTGCTAAAAATAGGTGTTCTTTTTTTTTTTTAAAAGGAGACTTTGTTCTTCTATTCTATTTATTTTATTAGTTCTTTCACACTTCTTATTTTTTTTCTCTTAAAGTCGAATAACTCCTCTCCCTTTACCAAAGTTCTTTTGTGCCATCTCTATCTCTTCAACCTTGATCAAACAAATTCTTTTTTTCAACTTTGCTCTCTTAGGCTCTCTTTAGTCGATTCCTCTTTAAGCAACATTGTTCGTGTGATTGAAGGCTAAATCCCATTAAGTGATACTTTTTTCTCTCTATTCATTTCGGTAATTGTTGAACCAACCTTCGATCTCCCTCCTTTGTGTTGCTTTTGTTTTTCCTCATTTTAGAAGATAGCCGTATTATTGTTGAGATGGAAAAAGGGAGCATTAGTGGTAAAGAGATGGCAATGGTGACGATGGGGTTTGAGCACGTAACCACTATTCCCAAGTTTAAGCGATATAAGGTGTAGGCGATTCGGGACTTTCTGCTTGGATATAGAAGAGGGGCTACAACGAACCTCGGATTACATAGGTAAATCGTAGTAGATCAAGGCAAGTATAGTTTGCCCATCAGTAAGTGAGTGTAGTGGAATTATTTTACATTAATGGGTAGTGACTAATGAAGAATAATATTTGAATATAAGTTCTGGCGATTATGATTACTTAGTACTCTTTGTGGTCAGGTGTGTACTTCTAACCCTTGTTTGATAGTTGATATAGAGCCAAAGGTGTGTACATGCATTGCACACACACAATAGATTGCCAAATCCCGAAATGCTAAAATGATGAAATACCGAAAAGCTGAAAGTTTGGCTACGGTAGTCGTGTGAGTGCACGAACACTCGTATGAGTGTAATTGATGCGATATCAGAGACCCCATGAGCGTTCTCATGGACTTGGGTCACGTTTTGGCCAACTGGGCCAGAATAGGCCAAATAGGCCCCAACGGGTTTGTGGGCCCAGGTAAGCAGAAATTGATTAATTAGTAATAAGTGGTGCGCTGATTATGTTGGTTGTATGGTTTGGAAAAGATTTGGGCTGATGGGCCATATAAATGTGACTGGGCCTAGTGGGCCATATAAGTGTGATTGGGCCTAATGGGCTATATAGAAGTATGTGGACTTGTAGGGTTATATAATGGACTTTAGGGTGGACAAGTCATAAGGTGAAAGTGTGGCAATGGGTATATGCATGTCTAGGATTGGATTTGGGGAGAGCTTGGTACTTAGGCGGTCTTAATGACTCACCTCCTCTTCTCTAGAATCCTACCTAGTGCATAGTGTCTATTCACTTTAGCCAACGAGGACTTGTTAACGAGACAAAGTACATAATTAGACCCATAGTGTTAAGAAAATACAAAAATACCCCTATAGGGTAGAATTACTATAATACCCCTGCAGGGTACAATTACTAGAATACCCCTGTAGGGTTGAATTACTGAGATACCCTTACGTGTTATGAGTAAGACTTACGTATGCTATATGTTTTCTACTGCATTCATGTATCATTATATTGCAAATGTGCCCGATGGGCAGTCGGCCCATCGCGAGTAGAATTGATGGATTAGTAGGTTTTGATGAGCCGGATAGGCTAACTACATTACTTATTTTAGATTTGGGCCTAATGGGCCATATGAGTATGTGGGCCCATTTGGGCTACGTATTGGGGTTTTGGGCCCTAAGCATAATTGTAACTCCAGTGAATTGACTTTAAATGCATGGAATAATTGTGGATATGTTAACGGGCCAAATTATGTACTCAGGTGCACGATGTGATATGAATGAATGCCTAAGGGTAAATGACTAATATGCTCCTAAGGGCAAAATGGCAAAAATGCCCATGTTTGATATATGTATGATTTGTATATGTATGATTTGATGCATTTATGAGATATTATGTTGCATATGGGTTGGGTTATGATTGGAGGAAGTGTATATAAGGGTCGCACCGTCGCTTGACAACTGTGGATCCAACGAAGGCTTTTAAGCCACGAGTAGCTCTACTGCAACGATGAGTAGTGTCGCAACTGGTGTTACAATGAAGGCCTTTAAGCCACGAGCAGCTCTATTGCAATGATGAGTGGTACCACAATTGGTGTCACAACGGGTGTATAAGGATGGGTGGGTCGAGTATCCCCCCCACTGGAGTGTAGGGTTAGAAGGGGGTGTACAGGGTTGGTTATGGGTAATTGCACATTGCATAATCATATTGATTTTGTGATATAGGCTCGGGCCCAACCGAGGCCACTATGGGCTTAGGCCCAAAGGCCACTGTGTATTGTGATATGGGCGCAGGCCCAACTGAGGCCGCTATGGGCTAAGGCCCCAAGGCCACTGCTATTAAATAGGGCATAGGCCCAATCTGATTGTTGCATGATCATTTGTTTGTCGAGGGTCGTACACAATGAGTTTCGAAACTCACTCTCTCTTTTTTATTTTTTTCAAGTGATCCTTAGTAGGTGGCTCAACGTAGGAGAGGACTCGGAGGTGGCCACACTACACTGCAAGTTGAATAATGGATTAGTATCATTAATTATTTACTTTAATTTTAATTGTTTTTATTGGGTTATAATAAGGCCTTTTATCTCCGGTATGATTTTACATTTGGATTTTATTATTATTATAACTCCTAAAGTGTCAAACACAAACGGGATTTCTAAAATTAAACATGTTTTCTAAATCAACATAAATATCTAAATGTTTTCTTAAAACATAAGCTTTCGCTATAATTTAACAAGATATGCACACTTGGCTTTTCAACTTATAAACTCAAAGCTTTTACTCAAACTCACCTAAACTTTTGATTAAGCGAACCTTCTAATGAACACGTTTTAAACTAAGTTATTTTTCTAACAAAGCTGTTTTGAAAATAAACCCTTATTTGAACCACAGACAGACGAATGTCTTCAAAGTCTTCCAAGTATACGATTTATATGAGTCACCCTTCAATGTGACACCGTCGGATTCGGCCATAATGTCTGGGCCAGGTTTGGGGGTGTTACACTTGATGATCAGCTTTAACCTGCTGACAGATCAGACATTTGGATATAAATTCAGAAATATCGCATTTAATACCCATTCACCAGTACAACTGTCTCAAATTATTGTACATCTTAGTACTCCCCGGATGATCAGATAAGCTACCATTGTGAGTTTCATACAAAATTTTCTATATAGTAACTGGGTTTCTCTATGCACAAGCTCTGTCCCGAAATAACAATCAATTATCGATTCTAATCTAAAATTCTAAATCAAAAGTCAATTCATGTTGAACTCTTTTAGCTTGCAATTCATTGTCACATTTTTTAGTTTCACAGATTTGCTGAAGAACAACAGTTTAGCTTTTAACTCAAATAATATTGAACCATCATTAGATAAGGTCAACTGCATATTCATCACCCGCAAAGCAAATACGATATCAACTAACACTAAGTCGCGTGTCATATAACTCTTTTTATGCAGCTTTAACTGTCTGGAAACATAAGCTATCACTATACATTCTTGCACTAAAACACATTCCAAATCATTCAATGACATATATCTGAAAATCATACGCCTCTTTACCCAATTCTGGCTGAACTAGAACTAATGATTTAGTTAACAAATATTTTCAATTTTTTATAACTATATTAACATGTACTAAACCAAATCAAACTTCACACAAATGAAAAATTTAACAATTGAAACAACTTTAATTTACAAAAAAGTTTCCTAATTAGAAATGTTCTGATACATATAATTCTATATCATGTCTTCTAGAATATGAATTCTTCATTCGGACTATCCATCTATTTATCCGTGAACGTATAAAATTTATTTCCAAACCTGAGTATAAGCTCAAATACATATAACCCACGTGAACGTATAAAATTTATTTCCAAACCTAAGTATAAGCTCAAATACATATAACCCACTCAAACTAAACAACTAAAGCGATCTTAACTATCAAATAATAACTTTTCATAGTAATACTTTCTTCTTTGCTATCAAGATAACCCAAACATACTATTTATCACAATTCCTCCAAATACTAATCAAAGATCTATAAAAACTTCATAATTCAAATGAAATATAACATACCGCTTTTAACTCACTTACATTTATCAAGATTTACCTGGTAAATGATAACTATTATACAGATTTGAGCTTGATCTTCCATCATCTACACTTTTGCCGATATCAACCCTTTTCATAAAAATTAGAAAATGATTATATATATAATAAAGCTATTTCAACTATGAATCATCGAAGCTTTAAACTATACTGAAGCCATATCCATCAGATATAGTAGAACCATAGTGTTATTATAAGACTGACGTTTCAACTATATAGATAGAACAATACCTCCACAACAATAGTACACCTCTAAATGAAAGAGAAAAATCACAGATAGTCCCAATAACAACCAATGCAATAACAAGGACTTTATAATCTGAGATCTATATCAATGAGCTCCCATGATCAAACTAGAAACTATAACCATGATAAATATAATTATTTCCACCCAAAGAATATTCTTTATAGATAAATCGTGTGTGATAAATTAAACAAATAGCATGTTAAAAAAGCTGAGATAGTGAAATCCAAGATGTGGAGCTATACAGAAATTTTAAAAATCCAACCCATATAGAATCATAAAGATCACAATGATATCCCAGAGATATTCCAGAAGAAAAACACCACTTATACTCACTGGAATCAATTGTGTCAAAAGCAATATAATCTCCATGTATATAGCAGAACAACAACCAATAGAATCAGAATACTAGCATCATATGGATTTTACCGTCGAATTCCCTATCAAATAGAATGGAATGTAATGCCAAAGAAGAATAGAACATTGCCACTTATAAACCAGCCAGATCATTAATGCTTCTGATTAACTTTATGGTAAGCTAATGTTCTCATACAATAAGAATTACCTTTGAAAATGAACAATCGCATATACTTTTAAGAATAAATGAACATATAATCACATTAGACAACATACCATCCACATACATTTATCATTTGTAAACACACATCATTCATATACATTCATAAAGTCCCTAATATGAGCTCTCAAAGCTTAAATCAAGCTTTAGAAGTGGTCCGGGACTAAATTGATAACTTAGGAGTCTTTAAGGAAACTTAGAAATTTATTTTCTAAGAACAAGGGACACACGCCTGTGTGAAGAGGTCATGTGTCTCATACGGCCACAAGACATGCCTGTGTCACAGGCTGTGTGGACATTCGAAATGGGAGCACATGGCCTTGTCCTAGCCCATGTCCTACCTCGTGTAACATTCTAACTTGGGTCACACGGCCAACCACACGCCTGTATGTCTAGCCCGTTTGCCCCCCGAAATGGCCACACACACATGTGTGCCAGGCCGTGCGCTAGGTCATGCCAAACCTGTAGAGTATAACGACTTATGCCACATGGCCAAGTCACATGTCCGTGTGTGAGGCTGTGTGGAGCTTATTGACTTGCTTTCTCATTAAACACCAAGGGACGTGTAACATGATCGTGTGTCACACACGGCTGGGACACAAGCCCATGTCTCTGCCCGTGTGAACGAAAATAGGCTAATTTACAAGCCACATTTCTCACCCATGCCTACATCAATTCAAACATACCAAGTAACATATAACCAATATACAATTAGGCATCCAAGCCAACGATAGAAGCTTCAAACATGCACATTTCCACGAGGCATATGAATAACACAACTAACTATTTAATTTCCTACTAAAACCAATTTACCAATTCATCAATTTGGTTACTTTCAATTATGCCATACTTGGCCTAATACCATAAACATACTTATCACATATTTCACCCATTTGATGCTCAAATTAGTCAATTCACATTAGGCATGTACATAGCCATTACCAAACATATAATGGAATGGTCATTTACACAACATGTCCATATTATCAAGCTTACCAAAAATAAATTATATCACAAGATAGTCCTATACATATCCAAATCATCTATCATTTATAAACCAATTCAAATCACCATTTCACTATCAAGACATTCATATAACAAATATAGACCCAACCTTATAAGTCATATACTCATATAATTATATGCTATCACAATACCAAATTTAAGCCAAATCACATGGCCAATTTCATATCAAAACACATAGGTTTCATTAGCCAAAATTACTTATACTTATCATATAACCACAGAGCCTATACATGTCATATAACCAAAATCCTAAAGCTTATAATTACCAAACGATAACTGGATAGTGTGATAAGATCACCGACGACTTCCAACCTGAACAAGCCTCCGAAACACTATAAAACATAGTAAAAAAAACAAAGTAAGCTATAACTCTTAGTAAGCTCATATGGTAATAAACTCATCTTACCAAATAAACACATTTTAAACAATTACACATATCATAAATTAACTCATATGATTTCTTCATTCTATCACGTATTCATTCCCGCAGTTTGTCATGAATTTCATAAGTATTCAATGCAATGCTCATATGGTTTGAGAACATCCAATTAATTCATTCACAACTACATATGCATAAGTAAATAAAGATGAACTACATTCAATTCAATAACCATCACATTTCTATAACCAAATGTATCATGTAAAATATCGTCAATTTCCACTTACTCATCATACAAATTTTTCAACATCACTTACTTGTTGATTTGTATCATGAGTACCTTAACTGATTCGTATTGTCACTTATATCCACGTTCCATCATCTTTTCCCGTTGAAACATTCAGAATACTAAAGGATACTCAGGAACACATCGCACCTAAGTGCCACATACATAGTCGAAGCTATCTCAATCTCATATCACATATATGTTCACTCTTGAGCTATCACAGAGTCTGCTCACACAAGCTGTCAGTCAAGATGTAGCTACGCGGTGCTGCTTACACAAGTTGTCAGGTAGTACAACATATGCTAAAAACCTAGCCATCGGGAGGACGTACAAGACCAGCACCCTAATCACATAATCATGGTAATCCCTAATGTCATGACATTCGTATCCTCTCTATTCCTAAGTTTCAAATGAGATTTCCACATAATCGGATCATCATCGAACATATCCGCAATGTCGTATTCGCAGTTTATATGATATTAAAGCATATTAAACACAATTATAACAATGTTTATTACATACGAACTTACCCCGTATAACATAGATGAAAACGATCATTTATTCGACTTTCCTTTTTCTTGATGGAACGGCGTAAATGTGCAAGTGTACACAGTCGTAACAAGTAATAAAGTGACAAGTAAATGTCGAGTTATCGTACCCACAGGGACTGTAAAAAGCAATATTTATGAAATTAATTAAAACACTTTGGTGAGGTAAAAATAATTTTGGTTTGAAAAGAGTGATTTATAAATTAAGATTAAAACTAAGTGAACAATTTAAATAATTAAAAGAGTTCTAGTGCGCGATTTCAAAAAGGATTTAATCAAGATGATGTAATTGTGTTGGATTAATTATACCTTTTTAACTTAGAATTATTTAATTCATGCTTATGCTGTTACAAATAAATTCACGGCAACCCAGTAATTTGCTAACTTATGAACATATTTACTAATTAAAATCCATTCATCTCTTGAACATATTCCTATGCCAATTCAACCGACTAAACAGAATTAATAAGGCAAACATGCTATAGCACATACATACTCATTAAATTAAATTATCTCTCGCATATTCCTATGTCGATTCAATCGATTAATTCAACTTAATAAACATGTAAAAGATTATGTGAAGTAACAAAGTAGCCATACCTTGAAACAATTTAACCACAACAATCTTGCAAGTTATGCAAGGCATATGTATCGGCAAATACAATGCTAATTTAATTTTCAGCTACCTTAGAAGAATTAAACATGCACAGATTAAGTATTGAGTCCATTAATTACAATTTCAATCCGTTTAAACAATTAAGTCATTAGTTATCTAAACAATTATAATGCCAGATAACCTAAGTATAATTTTACTTAATCAAGCATTTTACTGAGACCTATAACATCATAAACACTATTTTAATAATTCAAGTAGGCAAAATATAATCAACCCAACACGAATTAAATCCAAGCTAAATTGATTAAAATAACCATTTCAACAACAATAATATTCATAGATATGTTCATCATAAAAACAACAGAAATTGAAATGATAGGGAACAAGAAGGCAAATCCGGTGTTCTTCGCGGCTTTGACTGATTGCTCCGTTCTTCGTCTCCGTTGTCCTCACCGGTCAAGGCTTCTACGAATGCTTGCTTGCTGCCCAAAATGGCTGGGCAAACACCTCTTTTCCAAGAGGAGAAATCGGCACAAGAGCTAAAGGAAAATGAAATGGGAAATGGAGAGAAAAGAGAGTAGAGAGGAGAAGAGAGAATGAGAGAATGCTGTGAAGTGAGGGATTATTGAAATGAGCAGCAATGGGTGGCTTTTATAGCTGAAGAGGGCTGCTAAGAATAGCAAACTCAGTAGCCAAGAGACCTTCCACATGGCCGGCCACACCTATGGCAAGGTTGAAGCTTTCAACCTAGCTAAAAATAGATTGGGGCAAATCCACAAAGCCTAAAATAAATGTGGGGTTTGAACGAAATTTAGAGGTTTTTCAAGGGGCTTTTTGCGAGCATATTTAATAAGCTAAATTGCTGATTTGGGTCACCCAATGGCCAGTTCTGGTCAGCCCAATTAGTGGCTGCTTTGGCTCACTCCGTTTGGTTCAACCAGTGCGGTTCACTAGGCCCTTTCTCCATAATTAATTAAAATTAATTTATTTAGCCTAAATAAAATAGGAAATAAATTAAAATTAATTTAATTATGAATTAATACACATTTCTGGACCGTCTTGGGTTGGAAATTAATTCACGTCGATACTTCAAATTGCTTCTCGATTTTGTTCTTCTCGCAGTGTCCGCTGGGCCATTTTTCGCCCTTTATGCAATTCTGTCAAAATTAACCAAAATTAATCAAAATTAATTATAAAATTAATTAAAATTCATCATGTTTATATTTTTAACACAATTTAATTATTTTATAATATTTAATTATTTTTTGACAAGAATTAAATCAGATTTGCATGAATTTAAGTTAAAAAGGGCATGAAAAAGTATATAAATTTTTGTGTTTCCACACCCCCAAACTTAATTCATTGCTCGTCCCGAGTAATGCACAAATTTTGAAAAGAATTTCTCGGAAACACTTTCAAAAACCTTCTTCAGAACAACATTTTTCTCAAAATTATGAATGTGATATTCTTATGCTTAAAAATAAGAATTTTGATCCTTATGCTACTCAAGTGTTCATATTATTCAAATTAATCTCAATAATTATTACAATAGCAAAATTAGACTAAATGCTTCTTAATAAAGGCATGTTAATTCCTACCAATTCAATTTTTAATACTTTATTCAAGAATAAGATGCAATCATTAAGTTTAACTTATGTCTTCATAGGTTGAACAAAGCAATTTCTCTCCACTGATGTAGGTAACATTGGAACTTCAAATCAATAGGTCTTTAACAAGGTTGTAACGTGGCTGGGCTTAAGGGTAGGTAAAAAGATAGATAAATTTCGGTTAAAAACCCTAGACTCAGTGTAAATTGAACCTTCAGAAATTTTTTCCTTCAATCACCAACTTTCACATGCTCTTTTTCAAATATATGTGCTCTTTCTTTTTTTTCTTTTTTTTTTTTGAGCACTTGCTTTCTGCATACAAATTTTGAGCATTTGATATTTCTTTCTAACTCCCCCAAACTTATTTTCAAATGATATTCTTGAATAGTACTGAGTCTAGTGTTTGGGACAATTTAAAGATAATTAAGAGAAACGTGATGGGCTAAATTTGTATAGGTTCCAAAAATTAGGCCATATAGTCTCAAAGTTGGGATTCAAAGGATAAAATTTACCATGGTGGGCTTGAAAGGCTCATACGATTCAAACAATAGTTGCCTAAATCATTTTCAATGTTCCATGCTTCCTAGGATTTCGCCTCAAGAAACTACTAAGTCAATTCTAAAGACTTAAAATTTCATGCATACCTAACTTTCCTAAAGAGATAAAAAATGTTATGGTATGAAGTTGCATACTTTATTAAAAATACATTCATGTTATCATTAAGCTACATAATAATTTATTAAAAAAATAGAACTTTATTCACACTCAAGTTTAGCATACTTCACAAATTTCAAATTTATTGAACAAAAAATATACCCTAATCATAATTAAAAGAAAAATTTTATTCTAGATGAAAATAATTTCAAATTTCAGTCCCCCTAACTTAAAATGAATAATGTCCTCATTGTTTGAAGTGAATAGATACTATACACCAGATAGGAACTCAGAAAAGAGGAGGTGAGTCAATGTGACTGCTTAAGTACCAAGCTCTTTCGAAATCCAATCCTAGACATGTATATATCTATTGCCACACTTTATACTTTATGACTTGTTCATATTTATTCAGGATTTCCTTCTCTTGTTTTATTATGCAGAAATAAAAATTCCTAATTAATCCTAATCCTAGCTTAACCTAATAAACAAAAAAATAAAATAAAGTCAAGATCCTTTCTTTTATTTATTTGCAGATCCTTCCAACTTGGACTCATCTTTTGCTTCATCACTATTGCCTTTGCATGAATCGCTTCGCTCCTTTTTCGAGAGTAGTCCATGACTCGAATATGAAATTTGGAAATTCAGGCACAAAAATAAATGGGTCATTGTATATTCTCTGGAAAGCACTTCGAAATGAGTCATCCCTTATTTTTGAGCATCTCCAGTATGCTTGTTGCTGCCATTGCATGTGTTGTATTAAGTCCATCAGATTTGACAGCTCATCTTGAAAGTCTGGGCTAGGCGACTGAGCTCTAAACATTGGAGTTCCAGCATCAGATTCATCTTTAGGCTCCACTTGGTCCACCTTATCAGGGACTTCAAATGATTGCATTGTAGGATCTTCTTCTTCATCAGGTTCCTCAGGTTCTTCACTTTCTTCAACTTGTTGTTGCAGAACTGAGTCTCCAACTACTCGGTAGAGGTCCCAATCTGTAATTGTGCCTTGGGTGTACCCTGTCTTCTTTACATTAGCAATAATTTCTACTTTCAAGCACAGAATAGTTATTGTAAAGGGGAAGTAAGCAGGGCCAGAATGGCTAGCGGCATAATTTCGAATTTCTTTCAGGATGATCTTTCCCACATCAATGGTCTTACTCGTCAAGATCGAGTATAGTAAGACCATTCGCTCCAATTAAATTGTAGTCCCATGTGAGCTAGGCAAAAGGTTGAAACGGATGAAATAGAACCATACCTTTGCAATAGGTGTTAAGTATTCTCTTCGACAAGTGTAGGTTCCTTATTTTGACACAGTCCAACTGGAACCTTCAACTGTAAGCTCCTTGAGAATTTCTTGTAGAAATTTTGGCTTGATATTGCTCAGCAAAGATGAATACTCGTCATTCTCAAAATCAGGTAACTCAAAGAACTCATTAATAGCATTCCAATTTATAGGTACCTTGATTCCGCGAACAGGGACTTCTGTCATCTCGCTTGAAGTTAAATTTACGTAAAACTCACGAACTAGCTCTTCATCCACACTAGGTCTTTTTTCACAAAACAGTTCCCAATTGAGAACTTCAGCAATTTGACGAATACGTGCCATGAAGTCTTTGTAATTGCTCTCCTTTAGTGTGAAGCCTTTCTCAGGATGCATCTATTGATTTTTGTAGATACTTTCATATCTCACTTTAGCTTCAACACAATGGAATATGCTTTGTGTTTTGTCGATTTGAGTGGAGGCACGAGTTCTCTTGCGAGGCATAATTAATCTAAACACGAGATAGACAAGACAAAATTTATTTTCCCAAAAATTTAAATCATAAAAAATATTGATACTTCAAAGAGTTGAAAAATTAAATAATTTAAATAAATTAAAAATTAAAAGAGAAATTAATTCTTACCACCTTTTTGCAAAAATATGAGAATTCTAAAGAAAAATAATTATGAAGAAAAAAGATGACAAATTAAAAGGAGGAGGGTTGAAGAATTGGCTAAGGTTGGGTGAATGGTTGTGCCGCACAAGAGCTAGGTGCGCGGGCTTGGTGTGCGTGGGAGTAGTGCTCAGCAAGGAAGCTGGCTCGACAACAGAATGTTCCTGGACAGCTGCTAGAGTTGTGCGCGGCAAAGCCTAACATGGCGCGTTGGGCGCTAGTGCGGGTGAGGGAGCAGTAGCGCGCGCAGAAGCTGGAAGCTGGGCGTGTGCTTCGGTGCTGAAGCAGCAGGGGCTTTCGGCACACAGGAGGAACGCACGGACCAGGTGCAGTACAGGTGTGCACGAGCTGCTGAGGCGTGCTGGCTGTTAGGGTTTGTTGGCCGACTGCTGTGGCTAAGGGACTTGCGACACTAGGTGGGTTGGTGTTTTGGGTGGTTTTTGGATGATGAATGAATAGGAGGTATAAGGTGGTATTTATAGAATGGTTAATAGGAATTAGAGTAGAACTCTTAATATAATTTAATAATTAAAAATAAGAGTTTAATTCTAATCTTACTCATGTTTAACAACAATTAATAATTAAATAAAAGCATATAAAATTATCAATTGCTATTAATTATTTAAGATAAACATAAAATAAAATTAAAATTAAATTAATCCTAATTCTAATCTAAGTTGATAAAAATTAATATAAATTATAATGAATATAATCATATATTAAAGTTTATCATATTATTCATAATAGTAAAAATATTAAAAATATTTATTCTAGATGCTTTTTGAAAATATTTACACAGAAAGGCACCTAGTTTTCATTATTTACAAAAAGAGCAATCAAATTTTAAAAATAATTCAATTAAGTCCCTAGACTTAATGAAATTTAAAAATTGAGTTGTAAATTAAAAAATTGGATCAAATTATTTGAAAAACAAAATTTTATTTTGTTGATTAGGGAATAATTTCTTGGGAAATTATGTTAAAATAAATTCCCAGGAAAGATTGGAGGGGTAACAATCGATCCCGCTTAAGTTCCAATCTCCTAGACAAAATTTATTTAAACATACTAAACCCAGAAAATAGACCCTAAATCATTTATTAAACAAACACGAAAAAAATATTAAATATATGATAAGATGAACGAGATGTTATCCTGTTCGATTTTATCCCCCAATAGTGTTTCAAACGTTGAGCATTAACTTGAAAATTACCTCTCTTACCCTGGAGTTCAACAACTCCGTATGGATAGACACTGTGAATTGTAAATGGACCGGACCAACATGATTTAAGCTTACCTGGAAAGAACTTCAGTCTAGAGTTGAACAACAAGAGTCGCTGACCTTCTTCAAATTCTCGAACTCAGATGTGTTTGTCATGCCATTTCTTCAGTCTTTCTTTGAGTAGTTTGGCATTTTCATATGAGAACATTCGAAATTCTTCTAACTCGTTGAGTTGGAACATCAGTTTTTCTTTTGCAAGCTTAGGATCCAAATTGAGCTGTTGAAGGGCCCAGTAAGCTTTGTGCTCTAACTCCAGGGGTAGATGACATGCTTTCCCAAAGACCAGCCTATAGGGTGACATCCCTAAAGGTGTATTGTATGCTGTTATGTAAGCCCATAAAGCACCATCTAATCTTTTGGACCAATCTCGTCGGTTCGGGCAAACTACCTTCTCGAGTATGCCTTTGATTCTTTATTTTCCAGTTCAGCTTGCCCATTTGTCTATGGATGGTAGGCTGTTGCAACCTTGTGTTTCACTCGATGCTTGTCTAACAACCATTTCAACCACTTGTTCACAAAATGGGACCCTTCATCGCTGATAATGGCTCGTGGGGTTCCAAACCTAGTGAACACATGTTTTTGCAAGAACTTCATAATGACCTTCGCATCATTTGTTGGATATGCCACTGCCTCGACCCACTTGGACACATAGTCTACTGCTACCAATATATACCTGTGACCAAAGGACAGAAGAAAAGGCCTAAGAAAATCAATACCCCAAACATCGAATAATTCAACCTCAATGATGTTTGTTCGAGACATCTCATTTCTATTGGTGACATTCCCAACTCTTTGACATCAGTCATAACTCTTTACGTACGCATACGCATCCTTGAAGAGTGTTGGCCAAAAGAATCTAGCTTGTAAAACTTTACCCGCAGTACGAGTACCTCCGAAATGTCCCCCACTTGGAGCTGGGTGACAGTGGTATAAAATCTTCGGTATTTCTTCTTCTACCACGCATCTCCTGATCATCTGATCTGCACACTTTTTAAATAGATATGGCTCTTCCCAGAAATAGTACTTCACATCGTGAAGAAACTTTTTCCTTTGTTGATACGTCTTATCAATTGGCATCAAACCACAAGCTAAAAAGTTAGCAATATCAGCAAACCAAGGGGTATTATTGACAAGATTTACCTTAAGTATATGCTCATCTAGAAAGGTCTCATGAATCGGTATAAATGGAGAATTTCCTTCTTGCGGCTCCAATCTGGACAAGTGATCTGCTACTTGGTTTTCTACTCCTTTACGATCTTGAATTTCTAGATCGAACTATTGGAGTAAAAGTACTCATCGAATCAACCTTGGCTTAGCGTCTTTCTTGGCAAGTTAGTACTTGATTGCCGAGTGGTCTGTATAGACAGTCACTTTGGTACCTACAAGGTAAGATCAAAACTTGTCGAAAGCAAACACAATAGTAAGTAACTCATTTTCTGTTACCATATAGTTTAATTGAGCTCCTGTAAGAGTCCGGCTTGCATAGTAGATAGGATAAAAAACTTTGTTCCTTCTCTGGCCCATGACAGCTCCTATAGCGAAGTCGCTTGCGTCACATATTAGTTCAAATGGCAAGTCCCAGTCTAGTGTGATGATTATGGGTGCCGTAACTAATCGACTCTTCAAATACTTAAAAGCCCTTAAGCATTCATCATTGAACTTGAATGTTGAGTCCTTCTCCAATAATTTGCACAAAGGTTTTGCAATTTTGGAGAAATCTTTGATAAACCATCGATAAAAATCGGCGTGGCCTAAAAAGCTCCTAACACCCTTTACAGATGTTGGAGGTGGGAGTTTTTCAATAACGTCTACCTTTACTCTATCTACCTCGATCCCATGTCTCGATATCCGATGCCCCAGAACAATTCCTTCTTGTACCATGAAATGGCACTTTTCCCAGTTGAGTACTAGGTTTGTTTCTTCGCATTGTCTTAGGACCTTAGCCAGATTGGCTAAGCAATCATCGTATGTATCTCCAAACACTAAAAAGTCATCCATGAAAACTTCCAAAAATTTCTCAACCATGTCAGTGAAAATAGACATCATACATCTTTGAAATGTAGCAGGTGCGTTACATAAACCGAATGGCATGCACCTAAATGCAAATGTACCGTACGGGCAGGTGAATATGGTATTGTGTTGATCTTCTGGTGCTATCGTAATCTGGTTGTACCCCGAGTATCCATCGAGAAAATAATAGTAATCTCGACCCGCGAGTCTATCCAGCATCTGGTCCAATAATGGCAAAGGGAAGTGATCTTTCCTAGTTGCCTTGTTCAGCTTCCGGTAATCAATGCAGATTCTCCATCCCGTAACTATTCTAGTCGGTATCAACTTGTTGTTCTTGGTCTCTATGACTGTGATACCTCCTTTCTTTGGTACGCACTGGACTGGGCTTACCCATGAACTGTCTGAGATGGGGTAAATGATACCCGTATCTAGCCTCTTGATAATCTCTTTTTTCACTACGTCCTTCATTATGGGGTTCAGCCTTCATTGTGTATCGATCATCCCTTTTTCACCATCTTTCAAGATGACCTTGTGCATGCATACAGATGGACTAATACCGCAAATATCGACTATGGTCCATTCGATAGCCTTCTTGAATTTTTTAGTACTAAGATAAGTTTCTCTTCCTGCTCAGTAGTTAATTTTGCTGAAACAATCACAGGCAGAGTAGAAGTGTCACCTAAATAAACGTATTTTAAATATGAAGGTAATACCTTGAGTTCTAATTTAGGTGGCTCCTCGATTGACGCTTTTGGTTGAATATATTCCCTCTTTTTTAATTCCAAAGACTCAAAACGGGATTACAGATTAAATCCCCTTTGATTAGCTTCTAGCAAAGCTAAGTATTCATCCTCTTCTTCATCACTTGGAGGGTTTGATGTCAAAATTCTTTCCAGTGGATCTTCAACAGAGTTGAGTTCCTTCTCTACTACTAAATCCTTTAAGTCGGATACTGTAGAACAATCATCAACTGTGTCAGGAAATCACATTGACTTAAAAACATTAAATGTTACCTGATCGTCCTGAACACGCAGAGTAAGTTTGCCCTTCTGCACATCAATGAGTGTTCTCCCGGTTGCTAAGAACGGTCTCCCTAGGATAATTGGTACTTCTTTGTCTGCTTGAAAATCTAAAATTACAAAATCAGTAGGAAAGATAAACTTATCTACACGTACCAATACGTCCTCGATTTTTCCCTCTAGATGTGCTAAGGATCGATCTGCTAGTTGAAGTGTAACCGTAGTAGGTCTAACTTCACCTATCCCTAACTTCTTAAATATCGGCATAGGCATCAAGTTGATACTTGCGCCCAAGTCACATAATGCCTTACCACAGTATGTTGCACCAATATTGCATGGTATGGTAAAATACACAGGATCCTTCAGCTTAGGGGGTAATTTGTCTTGAAGATATGCACTGTATTTCTTCGTTAGGGCTACCGTCTCAAATTCTCCAAGTCTTCGCTTCTTGGACAGGATATCTTTCATGAACTTGACATAATTCGACATTTGCTCAAGTGCTTCAACCAACGGGATGTTGATGTGAAGTTGCTTGAGTATGTCAAGGAACTTCTTGAATTGGACCTCCTGCCTCTACTTCTGGAGTCTTTGAGGGTAAGGTGGTGGAGGTTTATATACTGGAACTGGTACTGGTTGATTCGTCTTTGGCGGCAATTCTGCTGCTAATGGAGTGGTTGGCTGATCAGAATTGGCTGGTTTTGAGGTTTTCTTATCAGGTCTTAAAGGTTCTGGTTTAGGTGGAACTGGAACTTCAACACTCGGTTGAACTTCTTCCGAATCTTAAGCCTCAGCTGGCTCCTTCTCTACTTCGACAGTGTTAGGCTCTACCGTCTTTCCACTCATCAATGTTAGTGTTTTACAATGCTCCTTCCTTAGATTTCTCGAATTCTCCGTATCACTAGGTAGAGTACGTTGTGGATGGTTCCTAAGTTCAATGGCAAGCTAGCCCACTTAATTCTCCAAACTCCTTAGAGTGGCGTCATTCTTTGCCATGTATGCCTTCAATAAATTCTCTAAGCTATTGGATGATTCAGCTTGAGCTGGTTTCTGAGCTTGTTGTGGAAAAATAGGCAGCTGGGTCAATCTAGGTTGGGTGCAGTTGTTGCTGCCCCCAGCCCCTTGGTTACTCCAGGAAAGATTGGGGTGATTTCGCCACGATGGGTTGTAAAAGTTGGATTGCAGTCCCTGCCTCCCTCATTCTAGTTCTGATTACCTATGTAGTACATGGATTCTGGGTTTGATGGACATTATTCAAACACATGTCCTTTCCCATAATAGACACAAGCTATATTCTCAAAGTGATTAGGTGGTTGAGCTACAAAACTATTAGACCCATTAGTGGTAAGATTCTTTAACATTGAAGATATTGATGATACCTGAGATGCGAGTGAAGTGAGAGCATCTACTTCATGTATTCCAGCGACTCGTCTTCCTGACGCTGCTCGATTGGTTGGCCATTGATAATTGTTACTGGCAATCCTCTCGATAATCTCATAAGCCTCATTGTAAGACTTAGATATGATGGCATCGTTAGCAGAAGCGTCTACTACCATCCTTGTGTGAGCATTGAGACCATTATAGAATGTCTCAAGTTGGATGCAATGCGAGATTCCGTGATAAGGGCATTTTTGTAATAACTCTTTGAATCTTTCCTATGCCTCATACAAGGACTCATCATCCATTTGTTGGAAAGTAGTAATCTCATTTCTCAGCTTAGCAATCTTGCTAGGTGGAAAATACTTCACAAGAAATCTCTCTGCTCACTCTTTCCATGTAGAAATTGAGTTCGGTGGCAGTGAGTTTAACCAGGCTCGAGCTCTGTCCCTCAGTGAGTACGGGAACAACTTTAATTGTAGCACATCTTTGGGTACTCTAGCTAGTTTGAAAGAGTCACTCACCTCCATAAACAATCTTAAGTGAAGATGAGGATCTTCAGTAGGCATTCCACTGAACTGGCCTACTGTCTGAAGCATCTGGAACATGACTGGGTTCAGCTCAAATTGTTGTGCCTTGATCTCGGGTCTTCTAATACCCGGATTAAGATCATTGAACACTGGCATGACATATTGTCGTAAAGCTCTATCCCTATCATCAGCAATAAGGATAGGATTCTGAGCAAGGTTTGCTCCGTTTCCTTGATTGATATCTCCAAAATTCATCTCTTTGGTCCTTCTCTGGTTCGCTTGTCTTCTTCGTTAGCGAAAAGTTCATTCTATTTCAGGGTCCACAGGGAGTAAGTCGATAAATCGGTCAATACTTATAAACACCTGAAATATTCAAAGAAAAATTAAGTAAGTAAAATTGAACAAGAAAATAAATGAACCAAAATGTAAAAAATAAATCCACAAATAATGGTTTTCAAAATAGTCCCCGGCAACGGCGCCAAAAACTTGGAACGGCGTAAATGTGCGAGTGTACACAGTCGTAACAAGTAATAAAGTGACAAGTAAATGTCGAGTTATCGTACCCACAGGGACTGTAAAAAGCAATATTTATGAAATTAATTAAAACATTTTGGTGAGGTAAAAATAATTTTTGTTTGAAAAGAGTGATTTATAAATTAAGATTAAAACTAAGTAAACAATTTAAATAATTAAAAGAGTTCTAGTGCGCGATTTCAAAAAGGATTTAATCAAGATGATATAATTGTGTTGGATTAATTATACCTTTTTAACTTAGAATTATTTAATTCATGCTTATGCTGTTACGAATAAATTCACGGCAACCCAGTAATTTGCTAACTTATGAACATATTTACTAATTAAAATCCTTTCATCTCTTGAACATATTCATATGCCAATTCAACCGACTAAACAGAATTAATAAGGTAAACATGCTATAGCACATACATACTCATTAAATTAAATTATCTCTCGCATATTCCTATGTCGATTCAATCGATTAATTCAACTTAATAAACATGTAAAAGATTATGTGAAGTAACAAAGTAGCCATACCTTGAAACAATTTAGTCAAAACAATCTTGCAAGTTATGCAAGGCATATGTATCGGCAAATACAATGCTAATTTAATTTTCAGCTACCTTAGAAGAATTAAACATGCACAGATTAAGTATTGAGTCCATTAATTGCAATTTCAATCCGTTTAAACAATTAATTCATTAGTTATCTAAACAATTATAATGCCAGATAACCTAAGCATAATTTTACTTAATCAAGCATTTTACTGAGACCTATAACAGCATAAACACTATTTTAATAATTCAAGTAGGCAAAATATAATCAACCCAACATGAATTAAATTCAAGCTTAATTGATTAAAATAACCATTTCAACAACAATAATATTCATAGATATGTTCATCATAAAAACAATAGAAATTAAAAAGATAGGGAACAAGAAGGCAAATCCAGTGTTCTCCGTGGCTTTGACTGATTGCTCCGTTCTTCATCTCTGTTGTCCTCGCCGGTCAAGGCTTCTAATAACACTTGCTTGCTACCCAAAATGGCTGGGCAAACACCTCTTTTCCAAGAGGAGAAATCGGCACAAGAGCTATAGGAAAATGAAATGGGAAATGGAGAGAAAAGAGTGTGGAGAGGAGAAAAGAGAATGAGAAAATGTTGTGAAGTGAGGGATGATTGAATTGAGCAGCAAGGGGTGGCTTTTATAGCTGAAGAGGGCTGCTAAAAATAGCAAACTCAGCAGCCAAGATACCCCCTACATGGCCGGCCACACACATGGCAAGGTTGAAGCTTTCAACCTTGCTAAAAATTGGTTGGGGCAAATCTACAAAGCCTAAAATAAATGTGGGGTTTGAACATAATTTAGAGGTTTTTCAAGGGGATTTTTGCAAGAATATTTAATCAGCTAAATTTCTGATTTGGGTCACCCTATGGCCAGTTCTGGTCAGCCCAATTAGTTGCTGGTTTGGCTCACTCCGTTCGATTCAACCAGTGCGGTTCACTAGGCCCTTTCTCCATAATTAATTAAAATTAATTTATTTAACCTAAATAAAATAGGAAATAAATTAAAATTAATTTAATTATGAATTAATACACATTTCTAGACTGTCTCAGGCTAGAAATTAATTTGCCTCGATACTTCAAATTGCTTCTCAATTTTGTTCTTCTCGCAGTGTCCGCCGGGCCATTTTTCGCCCTTTGTGCAATTCTATCAAAATTAACCAAAATTAATCAAAATTAATTATAAAATTAATTAAAATTCATCATGTTTATATTTTTAACACAATTTAATTATTTTATAATATTTAATTATTTTTTGACAAGAATTAAACTGGATTTGCATGAATTTAAGTTAAAAAGGGCATGAAAAAGTATATAAATTTTTGTGTTTCCACTCGATCTAATTCTGCTCTTTGCTTATCTTGATCTATTTAATATCAAATTCAATCCTTTCATTATTCATTCTATTCAGTTTAACTCAAACTACACATTTTAGCAAATTTACACTTTTGCCTCTATTCTTTTATCTTCTTTACAATTTAGTCCTTATCACATAAAAATACAAATTCAAGCAATTTAGTACCAGCCCATGCTAGTTGAATTTTCTTTATTGCCATAACAACCCTTTTTTTCATTTATTTTAACCATGGGTTTTACACGTTTCTCAATTTAATCCAAAATTGACATTTTTATTGAAAATTACTTAACAAAACTTGTTTAATTAACAATAAGGTTGCATTTTCTATCATCAATCATCAAAACACTCATACATTCATCAATGGAAATATTCACAAACTTAATCCTTGGGCTAGCTAGACTAAGCTGCAACAATCTTAAAAACATAGAAATTATCAAAATCGGGACAAAAATGCATACTTAATTGTTGTAGGCCAATTTTGGCCTGGTTACAAAGCCCAAACCGATAGCCCGTTTTAACCCAGAAACCCATTTAAATTACAAACAACCTAATACCCAATAAAACCCAATACACATGACCCAATTAAACCCCATTTACCCACTTAAATCCAATACAACAAAAACCTAAACCCACTAGCCTACCCTAGCCCATGACCCAACTACACCCTTAACCTGATTACCCTATCAGACCCAAAACCGTATCCCAATCCTGAAACCCTATTCTAGAACCCCCACTTGCCTCTACCATCTTACCACCACTGTAGCACCATCGCCCATAGTCACGTCTCAGCACCGCCCAAGTCCCTACAAGCATTTAAAAGGAAGAGACAGAAAGTAGAAAAAGAAAAAGCAACTTGTAAACAAAGGCTATATAAGTCGATTGAAAACATTGTAAAATGATCAAATTTTTAAGAAAAGAAAAGCAATATCGGTAATTTTTATTCTCTACAATACAAAACCTCAAATTTCAGACAACAAATAGCAGTTTTAACAACATTACAGCGAAGGGATACCCCCAAATCAGAGAATCGAACATCGAGAATAAAAAATGGAAGTTAAGGTGATTCCCTAGCATTTTTTACATTTTACAAATCTTTTGAAAAATACATACAAACATATATATATTTTTAATAAATAAAAAATATAAAAAAGAGAGGAAATTTTACCTTTTTCGGCCACTGTATACGGTGGCTGGCGACGGTGGCCGGCGACAGTCCGGCGAACGAACCTGGCCGGCGACGATGACCGGAAATCCCCAGCTCCCTCTCTCCCTCTTTTTTTTCCTCACACGGGTAACAAATGATTTTTTTTAATTTTTTTGGCTTTTATAGGGACCAAAACGGTGCATTTTGGTCCCCCCAATTTTAATGAAAACGACACCGTTTTGCCCCGGGTCGGATCGATCAGCCCCAACCCACTAGGATCCGCGTGTTTTTTATAGCGGAAGGGCTAATTGCGCTCGAAGCCCTTCTGCTTTTCCTATGTTTTGCAATTAAGTTCTTACACTTTTAAAATTTACCCCAGAAATTTGTTTCGGATTTCAATGCGGTCCCATGCAAATGCACTGCGTTTTGAGGAGCGGAATATTTTCATTTTTAGCCCCTCCACATTTTGCTCGCGTTCAAACAGGCCTGTTTCTTTTATTTTTGCTTTAAATCTGCCCCAAAATTTCATTTTTGCTTCAATTTCGTCCTTTTTTCACTTTTTCTTTTTATTTTAATATTATTTATACTGTTATATTTTATTATACCTATTATATATTGTATCCTACTATTATTAGTATTAGTATCCTTTTTTATATGTGAATATTACATTTTTTTTACTATATATATTATGTATATTTTTAATACTATATATTTTATGTAACTATATTATGTATATATAATATATATTATGTACATACTTTTAATATTATTATGTATTTATTTTTAATATATATATATGTTTATGTATTCATTACTAATAGTTGTTTTAATATTAATATTGTTCCAAGATGTATATATTATATTTTAATACTATGTTATGTATATATACTTTCAATATTATTTTTTCTTTTTATATATTATGCATATATTATATATATATATATATATTAATGTCATAGTTCTATATTATTTTATACTATCTTATGTATATATTTTTTGATACTATTATGTATGTATATTTTTGTATATTACATATATATATATTTTCAATATTATATCTTTATATATTATGTATGTATTATATTTTTATATATATTATACACGTATTTTTCATTTTATTAGTCACATACTTTTTATATTATATCATATAAATATTCTAATATTATATTATGTGTACATTTTTATATATTATGCATGCATATCTTTAATATCATATTATTCATATTTTTTATTATCTCATGTATATATTTTGTTCTAACTATATTATATATGTATTTTTTAACGTTATATTATGTATATATTTTTTACTATGTATATACTATTTTAAATATGCTCTTTTTATATTTCCTTTACTGTAAATATCATCGTTATTATCATTTTAATATGCTAATATTATGTTTTAATATTTTATCAATTGCATCATTGTTTTTAAAAAATATATATTTCACATAATAAAAAAATGTTTTAAAACGAAAATGAGGCAATATTTTTTGTGTTTAGGGATCCGAGAAATAGTCCCTAACGTGTTGGGTTGCTATTTCTCGTTTGTCTAAATACCTAAAATATCCTTCTAAATAAATTTTGCAACTCGCGAGATGATTTTAGTTTCGAAGAGTTTAAGAACCTCGTGTCCAATCGTGCTGGATGTGATGTTCGACTTCTTTCGGAGCAAAGGAATCTCGATTTTTCAACTCAAATTATTCCAGTTTTAAAAAAGGGATCCTATTTTTAAATCTTTCCAAATTTTTGACCTAAGACAGAAAACTACTCAATTTGGTACCAATTTTGGCCGTTGCGGGGGTGCTAATCCTTCCCCGTGCGTAATCGACTCCTGAACCTATTTTCTCCATTCTTCGTAGACCAAAATGTTTTATAAGGTGATCCAATCACACCTAAAAAGGTTGGTGGCGACTTCATCATTTTCGTTTTACAAAAAAGTCGACCTCGTTTTCCAACACTTCTTTAAAAAATGGTTTCGACAGCTTGGCGACTCCACTGGGGACACTAAGTGAGTCAAGCCAAAATTGATTATTTTCTATCTTAATTTGGAAAATTTTTAAAATATGATCTTTTTACATGTGATTGTTGCATATGTTTCTTATTTTTCCTCGCACACATTGCATTTGCATGACTGTTGTGGTCGCACCCTTATGTGGGAGTGAGAAGCTATGCTTTCGTGAGGTTTTCACCTCCGCATGAGCTAGTGGATTACTTCTGGGATACATTCGTACCTATGTCTTCGTGAGATTTTCATCTCCGCATGGCCATAGGGAAATGTGTCCCCCTGAACTGAACTTGGTCTATATGAGCCTATAATGGGTGAGGATCAAGGAATCTGCTGGTTCAGGTACCCTTTCCTTTAGAACTACAACACATATAGTGAGCCTTGAGTGCCTGCCCTAGGTAGTACGGTGATAACCTTTAGTGGCTACCTATATAGGTGCTTGTTTATTTTCTTTGAATTATATCTGTTATATATGTGACACTGACCCATTTTGTTTTGTTATCATTGCATGCCATTCAACATTCAAAGGTATCAATTCACGGTTCGATTTCTAAATTAGAAAGTTTTGTAATGAGGAATGAATATCTTGATAAAGTGGAGGACAACGCTACCGTCTATGCATGGTCAGAGAAAACCCAGTTAAAGAAGGGAGATAGTGTCACCGAGGGGTATACATTAGAGTTGTGGGACTTCACTCGTATCAGTTCGACACGAAATGAGTTTCAGGAGTTGAAGGACATTTGGGCCCAATGGGATGATGAGGCTAAGCAGTTGTTCTACCAGAATTA
This sequence comes from Gossypium stocksii, assembly GCA_020496765.1. Taxonomy (NCBI): domain Eukaryota; kingdom Viridiplantae; phylum Streptophyta; class Magnoliopsida; order Malvales; family Malvaceae; genus Gossypium; species Gossypium stocksii. Next base: position 33,359,145 of record CM035624.1, read on the forward strand.
TGGAGATCTTCCCTATTTGCTAGATGTTAATGTGGATAAGCATTTGTTTCGAGCTATGGTATAGTTTTGGAACCCCGCTTATAGTTGTTTTACATTTGGAGAGGTAGACTTAGCACCTACTTTGGAGGAGTATACGACCTTGCTTCGCTGTCCAAGAATTCAAGGTAACAAAGATTATGTTAGGGCTGCTAATCTCCTAACTTTCATGAATAAATTAATGATTATCACGGGGATGAGTGAATAGTGGGTCGCAGCTCGAATCCAACAAAAGGGTGATGGTAAATGCATTCCATGGGCAAGTCTAAGGGATCTGATATTGGCGCACCCAGATGCGAAGAGGAAGGTTGATGTCTTGGCCTTAAGTATTTATGGGTTGGTGATCTTCCCCAAAGCTATGTGGGACATAGATGAGGCAGTCATAGATTTATTCGATCGACTCGGTAAACAGGTCACACCTGTGCCCGCAATCCTAGCTGGGACATTCAGATCCTTGAGTGCATGTCGGAGAGCTGGTGAAGGTAGATTCATTGGATGCGCACAGTTGTTGTTAGTATGGTTCCACAGTCACGTTTGGAAGGTTGATGAGGGTCCTTGCCGAGTGTTCTTGGAGGACTATTCTCCCTTAAAGGAAGCAGCAACTACGCCGAGAAGGGACGATATTACAGAGGAAAGGTGGATGGAAATACTTCGGAATCTCCAAGAGGAAGACGTTGTATGGAAAGCCCCTTGGATGACTCCTAGTGAAATCCTTTATTGTTGTGGAAGTTTTGATTGGATACCTCTTCTTAAAATTTGGGGAGTTATTGGTTATGCACCGTTACTCGTCCTAAGGCAGTACAAAGCGGGGCAGTTTATACCGGCAACACAAGGTTTAGCTCAAAATGATTTCTCATATAAAGGCGATCATTATAAGAAGAAGATGCGAGAGATTTCTGAAGCTTGGAAGAAGATTTACTGTGTGAAGATTTTGACTGACGGTCTGATGACGAACCTTGAATACAAAGAGCGGTTTAGCAAGAGGACCAATGATAACATCCCTAGGCCGAGTTTGGGGGCTGCTCAATCAATGGAGGAGAGCTTATGAGTGGTTCTATCAAAGTTAGAACTCATAAAGCAAGAGTTTGAAAGAAAGAGTTTAGAGCTCGGGAAAAACATAGAGAAGTTGGAGGAAGAGAAGATGTACCTAAGCTTAGACGTTGATGTTCAGAAAATTGAGGTCGAGAAAGTAAGGAAAGAAAAGAGGAAGGTGGAGGAAAACCGAGATGACTTGAAGACACAATATAAGAAGACGCAACTGTCGATGAAGAGAGCTGGATTGGGGAAGCCTTCAGAATAGTGGCAACAAGAGGTTTGAGAAGAAAGAGCCAAAGTCGATCATTGGGAGAAGAAATTTCAAGAAATGTAGGCACAAAATCAGGCCCTAGAAAGGAGTTTGGCAGAGAATCAAAAGGAGAATCAAGGATTGAAAGCTAAAGTGACTGAACTCGCACGGTCCCTTCATCTTCACCGAAGTCGTAACTCTACGGTCGAGTTAAAGGCAAGTCAGAACAAGATCGAGGAAATGAAGCACAAGATTGAGGGGTTAGAAGCAGTATTGCAGAACTGCGGGCTTCAGATTGAGCAGCTCGAGGCAAGAGAAGGACATTGGAAGGGAGTGCTTCACCATTCTCAAAACCAAGTCAAAGATAGGGATTACCTCATGGGAGAAGCCATAGTCTAGATTCGAGAAGTCGCTGATTACCTGCAAGACTTGGCGGCGCAGGCTGATATGTTAAGTATAAAGTATGAGCTAGAATCGGACAGAGGTCGAGAATTGGCTACGTTGTTTAGGAAGGTTAAAACTCTAGGCCTAAGGGCGAAAGCGTATCTGTAATCCATTTTGTGTAAAGATTTTTGTTTCTTAAACAATGTTTTCTAAAAGAAATTGAATCAGAATCGATATCTTTTGCATTCATGCATTTGCATTACATCGCATCACATACATTTAAACCCGTAGAAAGACCCTAATTAGTGGAAGTTATTGTAGAAGAGAGAATCTGGAAACTACACACCCTTACGGTACACGCGCTAAGACAAAGAATATGGATCAAAGGTTTGAACAACTCCAAAAGGACATGCAAGACCAGTTGCAAGAGCAGTTGGAAAAAATGCAACATGATATGAAAGAGCAAATGATGGAAGCCTAAAGAAGTATGATGGCTGAAATGGCTCAACTGCTAAAGGGGGCAATAGATAAATGAAAGGCCCCTATGGCTATCACTGGAGAGGATAGTGAGGATTATCCTCTGGGTTTTACCCTACCCCATACGCAAACACAAACTAAGGCGCCTCTACGAAGACCGTCTGTTACAATTAGGCCTCAACAAGGGCAAGTTGATATTGGAGTACCCGTGAACTTTCAAGATTGCTCGGGATCCAACTCGAGAGATAACCCTACCAATCCAGTCATCCCTGATCTAGACCTAGCCGAAAGAGAGAGGACGAGAATTGAATCCTCGAGGCAATTAGAGGAACGTTGCAGATGGTTGAAGGAGAAGTTTAAAGCTTTGGAAGGTGCTGATAGTCGTCATGGAATGGATGCCAAAGAATTTAGCTTGGCCCCAGATTTAGTCCTTCCTCATAAGTTTAAAATGCTAGAGTTTGAGAAATACAATAGGACTAGTTGTCCTGAGGCCCACATCACCATATTTTGTAGGCGAATGATCGGTTATGTAAACAATGATCAACTTTTGATTCATTGTTTCCAGGATAGTTTGGTTGGGGCCGCGGCTAGGTGGTACAATCAATTAAGCCGCGCTAGGATCGGTTCCTGGAGAGATTTAGCGCAGGCCTTCATGCAGTAAAATAGTCATGTTACTGACTTGACACCTGATCGAATCACTCTACAGAACATGGAAAAGAAGCCTAATGAAAGCTTCAGACAATATGCACAGAGATGGAGGGATGTTGCCATGCAAGTTCAACCACCGCTCTTAGAAAAGGAAACTACCATGCTATCCATTAATACCTTGAAAGCCCCATTCCTTACTCACATGATTAGAAGTACCACTAAGAGCTTTGCTGACATAGTTATGGCGGGGGAAATGATTGAAAATGCCATAAGAGGTGGTAAGATAGAAGGGGAAACTACTAAAAGATCAGCCCCAAGAAGGAAGGATAATGAGGTAAACAATGCAAGTAGTTTTAACTCGAAGGCGATTACGGTTAGCCAGCCAAGAGCAGCTACAGTTGGGCAACAGGGTTCCCAAAGGCATGAATCTGGTACGAGACAGAACTCTAAAAAGATCCAGTTTACACCCATTCCGGTGACGCATGGGGAACTTTATCAGAGTTTATTTAATGCACACGCGATAGCTCCCTTTCACTTGAAACCACTGCAACCCCCATATCCCAAGTGGTACGATGCAAACGCCAAATGTGAATACCATGTGGGAATACAGGGGCATTCAATCGAAAATTGCATAAGCTTTAAGAAAGTAGTGGAAAAACTCCTCAAGATGGGGATCGTAAAATTTGACGATACCCCTAGTACAGAAAACCCGTTGCCAAACCATGGTGATCAAGGGGTAAATGCAATCAGGGAAACTGGCGTGAGAAGAATCAAAGAAGACATTGCTGAGGTGAGAATGCTGTTAAAAGTAATTTGGGAAGAAATAATGAAGAGAGGAATGCTAATTTCTGAAGAAGGAAGTAAAAAAATTGAGGGATTACTGCGAGTTCCATAAAGAAGAGGGGCACGAGATTCAGGCATGTGTCAAGTTTAGGGCTTTCGTACAAAGCCTCATGGATAATAAGGAGCTGGAATTTTATAAAGGTGGCTTAGATGAGGGATACATATGTGCGTTGGAAGGAGAATTGATGAATCAAGGAACCAACCGGCCAAGGATCATTATTTCTCTACCAAAGAATAATGAGGTTGGGACACAAATAGCGTCGAAAGTCATTATTCGTAAACCCGTTTCTTTTCCTTATAAGGATAACAAAATGGTACCCTGGAATTATAACTGTAATGTAACGATGTCGGAAGGAGAAGAAATAGCTAGTGCTTCCAAGGAGACCCAAGCTGAAGGTTTCTACACGCGTAGTGGGAAGCGTTACGACGCAGGAGGCATCAGGGTTGAGCCCATGAAAGCAAAAGCCCTAGACTTCGAGAAAGAGAAAGGGGCAATGAACCAGTGAAGGAAGAAGAGGCTAATGAGTTTCTAAAATTCCTGAAACATAGTGAGTATAGCGTGGTTGAGCAGTTATGCAAACAACTGGCTTGCATATCAGCGTTAGCACTGCTTCTAAGTTTGGAAGTACATCGCGAGGCATTGATGAAAGTGCTTAATGAAACCTATGTTACCAAGGACATATCCGTCAAAAAGTTGGATCATCTTGCTAGTAACATAAGTGCTGACAATTTCATCTATTTCAACGATAATGAAATCCCACCTGGTGGCATGGAATCGACTAAGGCTTTGCACATCACCACTCGTTGCAAAGGATATAAACTGCCAAGTGTGCTTATCGATAATGGGTCGGCCTTGAATGTCCTGCCATTATCCATATTAAATAGATTGCCAATAGATAGTTCTCACATGAAAACATGCCACAACATAGTGAGAGCATTTGATGGTACGGAGAGAAAGGTGATGGGGAGAATTGACATCCCTTTAATGATTGGGCCAAAACATATGAGGTGGATTTTCTAGTAATGGACATCAAGCCCTCTTATAATTGCTTGTTGGGGAGGCCTTAGATACATTCGGTAAGAGCAGTGCCCTCATCTTTGCACCAAAAATTGAAGTTAGTGACAAACGGATGGCTGGTGACCATCAATGCAGAAGAAGACATCATAGCAGCAGTTACCAGTAACGCACCCTATGTAGAAGCAAATGAAGAATCCATTGAATGTTCCTTTCGCTCCTTAGAATTTATTAATGCAACATTCATTTCAGAGGGAAATGAGGTGCCATTGCCCAAGATATCCAAAACCACAAGAATGGGCTTACAGATGATAGTGGGAAAAGGGGCTTTGCTTGGAAAAGGGTTAGGCAGATAACTCCAAGGTGGAATTTGAGTCCCTGAATTAAGAGAGAAAAGAGATCGTTTTGGCCTAGGTTTTAGGCCAGATCACAAGTAAAGAAGGAAGGAGATAGAAAAGCGTCAGGAAAGAAGAAAGGCGCGTTTGAGTGGAAGAGAAGTTGAGTGGGAATCGATGACGTTCCCTCACATATCCCTGACTTTTGTATCAGGAGGGATAATTAGCCCTGAGGTGGGGTTGCTCGAAGAGGGAAGCTATCACGTCAACGCCATACACGATGGAAAGACTGAACAAAGAAATTTGGAGGACATCCATCCTTACGAACCGAGAAGCTCTTTAAACAATTGGACTGCTAAAGAACTTCCTGTAATCTTTAGGAATTTTACAGAGTAATTTTCCAGAACACTCTTGTTGCTCTAAAGCCTAGGAGTAATAAGATTTCGTTTGTGAAATAGGCTTATGTTCGGATATTTGGTTTCAATAAAGTACACTTTTGTCAAATCGAGCAAATGTTCTTTCATTCTTCTATCGATAAATATTCTTTTGACCTTCTAGTTCCACTCAAAGTTTTTTAATACATTCATAACATGTAGATAGTCATTCTTAAATTCATTTATTCTTTGTACATTCTTTCATACCCCGCAGGTCCCTAGATATTAATGACATGAGCAATGATACTACAAATCCTAAATCCTCTTTTGAGGAAGACGTGTGTATAGAGGAACCTAAGGACTTTGAAGATGACAGGGATTGTGACATGTCTCCAGATCTGTTGAGAATGGTGAAATAAGAGGAGAAGCAAGTTCTGCCCCATGAGAAAGAGGCAATAGAAAACATAACCTTGGAGGAAGGGAAAGAAGTGAAAATAGGGACACACATTACTAAGGAAACATGGCAAGATCTTGTCGAGCTACTGAGTGAATTTAAAGATGTCTTTGCATGGTCATATCAGGACATGTCGTGTAACGCCCTGATTTTCGAGATTTTCGGGTTTTGTGAATTTTAGTGAATTTTTTTAAAATTTTGGTGTTCTAAAGGTTGATAATGTATGTACATGTGTTAATGGGTCTATAGAAGGTCCAATCTTAAGTCAAAACCCGGTAAAATATTAAGTTGGACTTTCAAGTGAAAGGGGACTTGGTTAAGTGGGCTTTTAAGAAAAACCGTGTAAAAGATGTCACAAAGGGAGCCTTGGTTGAGTGGCAAGGTGGTGCCACTAAGCTCCTAAAAAAGTGGCGCCTAAATGAATGATCAAGGACAAGGGTTCGAGTTGCAAGGTATGCGTGGAGTTCTTTTTAATTTTCAAGCATGAGCCTAACTTAGGTGAATTTCGGCAAGGGGCTTTAGGGACTTGGGCCGATTGCTTTAGAGGGAATGCTAGGGTTATATTATTTTCTTTTTGTTGTCATGACAATTAGGGTTAGCCACCTTAGGGTTTTTTCCTCTCTTCTACTGTCAGAAAAGCCAAGAAGTTGCCTCCCTGGAAAGTTCATAGCCGATTTCTCCTTCCCCATCTCCACCATTGTTTTTTTCATTTTTCTTCTTCCCTTTGATCTCTTCCCTAGCCGAATACCTATCTTACATAGATCCACTCTTTCTTTTGCTTCCATTCTTCTTAAAATCAACCATAACCGATTGCTCAAAGTGCCAGAAATCCCGAAAACTGCTTCCTTTCTTGCCGATTTCTTGTAAGTTGAATCACCTCTGTTTCTTTCACCTATTGTGGCCGATTACTACACTCCCTTTAATCACACCATTGTCGACACCATCACCCAAAAGCTACAGCCAAAACGCCATCTTCTTCTCTTATTAAAAAGCCGAAATCACCATAGTTGTAGGGAGATAGCCGAAATTACAAATCTCAGAGATAAGGTTTCTACTGACGTTTAAGGGTCAGATTTACATCAGATCTGCATAGGAACTGAAGAGAAATCGTTGGTAAGTGTTTAATCATTCAGATCTGTTCGATATTTCATGTTTGGAAAAGCCGAAAGTCCCTAAAGTTAATGGTTGTGTCGTTTTGGATTTTTGGTAAATAAAAGGCCGTTTTCTTTGTTCTTTTGTGTGTTAGTTGGATGAAAAGGTGATCAAGCAAGGGGTTGAAGACTTTGGAACATCAGATCTAGATCTAAAGGGATCTAAATCGTCAAGGTAAGAACATTAAGGCCATTAAGGGTGTTGGCCGAATGTGTAAGTAAGGTTTTGGGTAAGTTTTCGATTTAGATTAAGTGTTGAAATGGTCTAATTAGTTAAGTATTGGATTGTAGGGATTAACGCATAGGAGATCTCGTAGGAGAAACTGCAAAACAGGTGTGTGTTTCGAACACATTTCCATGCACAAATCGGTAAAAGTCGAAAAGCCGAAATGCCGAAGTTTCGGTATTTCGAGAGCTTGCGAGCATACGAATGCTCTCAAGTTGGAAGGGGAAGGTTAGTTTTGGAATCGGCACTGTTAGACGTGTTGACCGCTAAATTTTGGGCATTTTGGTAAGTTGGGCCTCGGTGGGCCAAATATGGGCGCAATGGGCGATTGGGGCCCATGTGAGTTAAACTGGATTTAAAGGTAATATTATGGACTGTAGATGTGAAAACAGTTAAAACAAGATAACCGAATGTGAAATCGGGACTAAATGGGCCTAATGGGCCAATCGGCGTAATAGGGCTCATTAGGGGTTTTAGGGCCTTAATGCTAAAACTGAAAAACTGAGGTAACTGAACTTCTGTATAGCTGTGTGATTAATAAATACTGTAATAAGCATGAAATCTATAACATGAGAGCAAAATTACTGAAATACCCTTAGGGTAAGAAATTACTGTTTGTCCCTAGGTAGAAAATTACCGTTATACCCCTAGGGCTAAAATTGACTATACTGTTTGACATGACTGTTACTGTTATTGCATGCCATGATATATATCTATTGCATGGGTTGGGTTTTGATAATGGAGGAAGTGTGAGTGGCACAGCCACGTTACTGAAAAGGGGCTATGCCTCGTACTGTTTCTGAAAGGGGCTTTACCTCGTATACTGTTTATCTGAGCAGCCATGCTGCGACTGTGGTGTGTGGGCTGGGTGGGTCGAGTTATTCCCCACATGGTGTGTTGGTTGGTACGAGTGGTGTGTAGCGGTTGGTGGGTTGAGTAGTCTCCCCAATTGGGTTTGCATTTATACTGCATTACTGTACTGTACTGTTATGGGCCTATGGGCCAATCCGTTATCTGAATAGGGCTTCGGCCCAGTATCTGTTATAGGGCCTTGGCCCAGTTTACTGCTACCTGAATAGGGCTTTGGCCCAGTATTTGACTGAGACTGGTTAGGGTTTAGGCCCAGTGGGCTTGAGCCAATTTGGGCTTTGGATGGGTTCTGCACACACTGAGTTTTCCCAAACTCACCCCTCTCTTTCCATCCTTGCAGGTGAGCCCTAGATTGTGACTTGGACGCTGGGAGGGATTCAGAGTGGCCACGAGGACTGAACTTTCTTGGTTTAACTTAAATATTTCGTATTGGTTTTTACTTTGATATGGGTTGTAATAAGGCCGCTATAACTGTTATTTGGGATTTCTTTACAGTTTTATTTCAAACTTGAACGTACACTGTTTTTGAAAATTAAATCAATATTTTCTTAAACAACCTGACTTTACTAAAAACTAAGAATGATGATAAGACTAAAATGAAACGATTCACAAATGAGATAGAGATTAGGTCGAATAGTAATCAAATTGGGAATTTCAAGAAAAACAAATATTACTTTTCAAAAATCTCGAACATCAGACTTAGTACATAGGACGGCGTAGCATAGTCTAGGTGATGTGGCACACCGGACATGGCCATAACGTCTGGGCCGGGTAAGGGGTGTTACATTTAGTGGTATCAGAGCCTGGTTGCAACAACTCGACTGTGGATCGGGTCCAAAAAGGGGGTTTTCAAAATTTTTAAGCTCATAAAAGGTATTTTTGGAAAACCAAATTTTCTGAAAGAATTTTTGTTTTCGAAGTGATTTCTTTTAACTTGTCTTTTCTAAAATATGTTTAAAAAATTATTTTTAGGTCTAAGATTTTATTGAAATCTGGTACTTCGAGAGGTGGCACACTGAATCCCCGGCACCAAGTTGTAAGTATTTTCTGCCTTAACTTTTATACTGTACTGATAATAAAACTGTAGATAGCACTGAGCCTTAGATAGAATACTATGGATGAGGTAGTATTAAGGCTGTAGCACTGAGACGGTAGGGTAAACTAAACCCTAGGAAACTGAGACAGTAATTAGACTACGTTGCGCGAGAACAACTCTGAAATTCTACCTGTTCATAAGATATTCCGTAATAAAAACTGAAACATTGAGCTAATGTCATAAAACTTTGTAAATCAGATAATCGATATGAGTACAAGGGCTACTCGTGGACGAGGCCGTGGACGAGGCCGAGTTAGTGCTCAAGCTGGATCGTCGTCTTCTGAGCATAGGCCAGCAGGAGAGGCACGACCACCGGTTGAGGAAAATGGGCCGTACGATCGGGCCGCAGGGGACGACGCTCTGTCCCAGGCCATGCTGAGAGTTCTGGAAAGGGTGGCCGGAGCTAATGTTGGGCCGGTGAATAGGGGGTCCATTTCTGAGCGACTCCGGGCCAATGGAGCGGAAATTTTTAGGGGCATATCTGGAGTGGCCCCAAATGTGGCTGAGTACTGGTTGGAAGCCACAGAGCGAATTATGGACGACTTGGACTGCTCAGTGGAGCAGAAGCTGAAAGGAGCGGTATCGTTGCTGAGGGACAAGGCATATCAATGGTGGATCACCGTAAGAGAGGGTACCCCAGCTGAGAGGGTAACTTGGGAATTGTTCAAGCAGTCTTTCAAGGCGAAATATGTTGGGGCTAGTTATGTGGATGCACGAAGGAAGGAATTTCTGAACCTGACCCAGGGTAGTAAGACTGTGGCTGAATATGAGGCAGAATTTCTGCGATTAAGCCGGTATGCTAGTGGCATTGTTTCCACCGAGTATGAGCGTAGTGTTCGGTTCGAGGATGGCCTCAGAGATGAGTTGAGAGTATTGATAGCGCCGCAGAGGGAGCGCGACTTTGCTGCACTGGTGGAGAAGGCTAAGATAGCCGAAGAAGTGAAGCAAGCTGAAAGGCGGAATCGTGATAGGGATCGCAACCGTTTTAAAAGAGACTCTGGAGTATCGGGAGCTGCAAACCGAAATTTTAAGAGGGCTAGAGTAGAAGAACCAGTGCGAGCTATGCCAGTGAATGTTGTTAGACCACAGGCTTGTGGAGACTGTGGTAGAGTTCATCGAGGAGAATGCTGGAAACGCAGTGGAGCTTGTTTTCGTTGTGGGTCTAAGGACCATCAGGTTAAGGACTGCCCACAGAAGCCAGCTCAGGCTCAAGCTGTTGATCAGAGAGTTGCTCAGCCTGCGCGTGGGGGACTGCCACCGCCAAGGGGCCGTGGTCAAGGTAGAGGAGGCAATGGTAATGGACGTGGTCGTGGAGCACCTGGCAGGGGTGCTGGAAATGCTGAGGCTCGTCAGCCAGCCTTAGTGTATGCTGCTCGCCGCCGCGAGGAGGGTGATGCACCTGATGTTATAACTGGTACGTTCTTAATAGATCATACACCATATACTGCTTTAATTGATGTGGGTTCGACTCATTCGTATGTTGCTTGTGAAATTTTTGGGTCGTTGGGTGTGCATTCTGAGGAAACTGTGAGTGGGGTAACTGTGATTAGTCCTTTAGGTCACTCTGTTAGGGTAGATAAACTCTTTAGAGATGTGCCTTTAGAGACTCAAGGTAGGATCTTTCTGGGAGACTTGATGGAGTTACCTTTTGGAGAATTTGACTTGATTCTGGGCATGGACTGGTTAACCAAGCACAAGGCAACGTTGGATTGCGCGGCCAAAAGAATGGTATTAAGAACAACCGAAGGTGAGGAGGTGATGGTTATTGGTGAACGAAGGGACTATTTGTCCAATGTGGTTTCTGCCTTAAGGGCTGAAAGGTTGATGCGCAAAGGTTGTGAAGCATACCTAGCGTTTGTAAGTCAAACTAAACCCGAAGGGGTGACCGTAGAGACAGTGAGGACTGTTAATGAATTTCGAGATGTATTTCCTGAGGAGATACCTGGACTACCTCCTAACCGAGAAGTGGAATTTGGGATTGATCTGTTGCCTGGAACAGCTCCAGTGTCCATTGCGCCTTACAGAATGGCACCAAAGGAGCTAGTGGAATTGAAAGCCCAGATTCAAGAGTTGTTAGATAGGGGCTTCATTAGACCGAGTGTGTCTCCGTGGGGAGCACCGGTGCTGTTTGTGAAAAAGAAGGACGGTACGATGCGTATGTGTATCGATTATCGCCAGTTGAACAAACTGACGATAAAGAATAAGTATCCTCTGCCAAGAATCGACGATCTATTTGACCAGCTTAAAGGAGCTTCAGTGTTTTCCAAGATCGACCTTCGATCTGGGTATCATTAGTTAAGGGTAAAAGAGGTGGATGTGCATAAGACAGCATTCAGAACTCGTTATGGTCACTACGAGTTCTTGGTTATGCCCTTTGGATTGACGAATGCACCAGCAGCTTTTATGGATTTAATGAACCGAGTATTTCAGCCGTACTTGGATCGTTTTGTGGTCGTCTTTATTGACGATATATTGGTGTATTCGGAAACAGAGAAGAAGCATGATGAGCATCTTCGAATCGTTCTGCGGACTCTAAGAGAAAAACAATTGTATGCGAAATTTAGTAAGTGCGAATTCTGGCTTCGAGAAGTGACTTTTCTGGGTCATGTTGTTTCTGCTAAGGGAATTAGGGTAGATCCTCGCAAGATTGAGGCAGTTCTGGATTGGAAGCCGCCTAGGACGGTGACAGAAATTCGTAGTTTTCTGGGTTTGGCAGGCTATTATAGAAGGTTTGTTGAGGGGTTCTCTATCATCGCGGCTCCATTAACGAAATTGTTAAGGAAGGGAGTACCCTTTAATTGGACTGAGAGGCAGCAAGAAGCTTTTGACAACCTGAAAAAGGTGTTGACCGAGGCGCCAGTGTTGATTCAGCCGGAATCTGGGAAGGACTTTACGGTTTATAGCGATGCTTCGCATGTGGGATTAGGTTGTGTACTGATGCAAGAGGGTAAGGTGGTTGCCTATGCTTCGCGACAGCTTAAGCCTCACGAGGTGAACTACCCTACGCATGATTTAGAGTTGGCAGCGGTGGTATTTGCATTGAAAATCTGGAGACACTACCTTTATGAGGAAAAGTGTATTATATACACTGACCACAAAAGTCTCAAATATCTGTTAACTCAGAAGGAGTTGAACCTTAGGCAACGGAGATGGATAGAGTTGCTTAAGGACTATGACTGTTCGATTGAGTATCACCCTGGCAAGGCTAATGTCGTGGCTGATGCACTGAGCCGAAGGACTGTTACTGAGTTAAAGGTGATGTTCGCTCGTTTAAGTTTGTATGATGATGGGAGTTTGCTGGCCGAACTGCAAGTGAGACCGACTTGGACCGAGAGGATTAAAGAATTGCAGTGGAAGGATGATTCGTTGACTCCTCGATTTCAACAAGTCAAGGAGGGTAAGAGTGAGGATTTTGGACTGAATTCTGATGGAGTCCTATGCTTTCGAGGAAAAGTCTGTATTCCTAAGGATTCTGACTTGAGGAAGTTGATATTGAGTGAGGCTCATGGTGGAGCCTATGCTATGCACCCTGGAGGTAATAAGTTGTATAGGGATTTGCGAGAAGGGTACTGGTGGCCTGGACTTAAGCGAGAGGTGACTGATTTCGTTGGGAAATGTTTGACGTGCCAGCAAGTTAAAGCTGAGCACCAACTGCCGTCTGGATTGTTGCAGCCAGTAAAGATTCCGCAGTGGAAATGGGAAAGAGTAACGATGGATTTTGTGAGTGGCTTGCCTTTGACACCTTCAAAGAAGGACTCTGTTTGGGTAGTTGTGGATAGATTGACGAAGTCTGCTCATTTTATACCAATTAGAACTGATTACTCACTTCAGAAGTTGGCCAAGCTGTATGTAGCAGAGATAGTGCGTTTGCATGGGGTGCCAGTTTCGATAATTTCTGATCGAGATCCTAGATTTACATCTCGATTCTGGAAGAAGTTGCATGAGGCGTTAGGTACGCGATTAGACTTCAGTACTGCATTTCACCCTCAGACAGATGGTCAGTCTGAAAGGGTCATTCAAGTGTTGGAAGACATGTTAAGAGGATGTATCATTGATTTTCGTGGTAGTTGGGAAGATTATTTACCGTTGGCAGAATTTGCATACAACAACAGTTATCAAGCAAGTATTCAGATGGCTCCATATGAGGCACTTTATGGACGGAGATGTCGCACTCCTACTTGTTGGACAGAATTGGGAGAACGTAGAGTTCTTGGACCAGAGTTGGTAGCAGATACCGAAAGTAAAGTTAAGCTGATTCGAGATCGGTTAAAGGAGGCGTCTGATCGGCAGAAGTCATATGCTGACCTTAAGCATAAGGAGATTGAGTTCGCTGTTGGGGATATGGCGTTCCTAAAGGTGTCGCCGTGGAAGAAGATCTTGAGATTTGGTAAAAAGGGCAAGCTAAGTCCGCGGTTTATTGGGCCTTATCGGATTCTTAAGCGGATTGGGCCAGTAGCCTATCAGTTGGAGTTGCCACCAGAGTTGGATCGTATCCATGACGTTTTTCACGTGTCTATGCTAAGACGGTATCGATCGGACCCTTCGCATATTGTACCAGTAGAGGAGATTACAGTAAATGCCGATTTGACTTTCGAGGAGGAACCTGTAGAGATCTTAGATCGTGTTGTCAAAGTCTTAAGGAGGAAGTCTGTTCCTTTGGTAAAGGTGCTATGGCGTAATCATGGTAGAGAAGAAGCTACTTGGGAGCCAGAGGAGACTATGCGTCAACAATACCCTCAGTTATTTAGATTAGGTAAATTTCGTGGACGAAATTTCTTTAAGGAGGGTAGAGTTGTAACGCCCTGATTTTTGGGATTTTCGGGTTTTGTGAATTTTAGTGAATTTTTTTAAATTTTGGTGTTCTAAAGGTTGATAATGTATATACATGTGTTAATGGGTCTATAGAAGGTCCAAGCTTAAGTCAAAACCCGGTAAAATATTAAGTTGGATTTTCAAGTGAAAGGGGACTTGGTTAAGTGGGCTTTTAAGAAAAACCGTGTAAAAGATGTCACAAAGGGAGCCTTGGTTGAGTGGCAAGGTGGTGCCACTAAGCTCCTAAAAAAGTGGCGCCTAAATGAATGATCAAGGACAAGGGTTCGAGTTGCAAGGTATGCGTGGAGTTCTTTTTAATTTTCAAGCATGAGCCTAACTTAGGTGAATTTCGGCAAGGGGCTTTAGGGACTTGGGCCGATTGCTTTAGAGGGAATGCTAGGGTTATATTATTTTCTTTTTGTTGTCATGACAATTAGGGTTAGCCACCTTAGGGTTTTTTCCTCTCTTCTACTGTCAGAAAAGCCAAGAAGTTGCCTCCCTGGAAAGTTCATAGCCGATTTCTCCTTCCCCATCTCCACCATTGTTTTTTTCATTTTTCTTCTTCCCTTTGATCTCTTCCCTAGCCGAATACCTATCTTACATAGATCCACTCTTTCTTTTGCTTCCATTCTTCTTAAAATCAACCATAACCGATTGCTCAAAGTGCCAGAAATCCCGAAAACTGCTTCCTTTCTTGCCGATTTCTTGTAAGTTGAATCACCTCTGTTTCTTTCACCTATTGTGGCCGATTACTACACTCCCTTTAATCACACCATTGTCGACACCATCACCCAAAAGCTACAGCCAAAACGCCATCTTCTTCTCTTATTAAAAAGCCGAAATCACCATAGTTGTAGGGAGATAGCCGAAATTACAAATCTCAGAGATAAGGTTTCTACTGACGTTTAAGGGTCAGATTTACATCAGATCTGCATAGGAACTGAAGAGAAATCGTTGGTAAGTGTTTAATCATTCAGATCTGTTCGATATTTCATGTTTGGAAAAGCCGAAAGTCCCTAAAGTTAATGGTTGTGTCGTTTTGGATTTTTGGTAAATAAAAGGCCGTTTTCTTTGTTCTTTTGTGTGTTAGTTGGATGAAATGGTGATCAAGCAAGGGGTTGAAGACTTTGGAACATCAGATCTAGATCTAAAGGGATCTAAATCGTCAAGGTAAGAACATTAAGGCCATTAAAGGTGTTGGCCGAATGTGTAAGTAAGGTTTTGGGTAAGTTTTCGATTCAGATTAAGTGTTGAAATGGTCTAATCAGTTAAGTATTGGATTGTAGGGATTAACGCATAGGAGATCTCGTAGGAGAAACTGCAAAACAGGTGTGTGTTTCGAACACCTTTCCATGCACAAATCGGTAAAAGCCGAAAAGTCGAAATGCCGAAGTTTCGGTATTTCGAGAGCTTGCGAGCATGCGAATGCTCTCAAGTTGGAAGGGGAAGGTTAGTTTTGGAATCGACACTGTTAGACGTGTTGACCGCTAAATTTTGGGCATTTTGGTAAGTTGGGCCTCGGTGGGCCAAATATGGGCGCAATGGGCGATTTGGGCCCATGTGAGTTAAACTGGATTTAAAAGTAATATTATGGACTGTAGATGTGAAAACAGTTAAAACAAGATAACCGAATGTGAAATCGGGACTAAATGGGCCTAATGGGCCAATCGGCGTAATAGGGCTCATTAGGGGTTTTAGGGCCTTAATGCTAAAACTGAAAAATTGAGGTAACTGAACTTCTGTATAGCTGTGTGATTAATAAATACTGTAATAAGCATGAAATCTATAACATGAGAGCAAAATTACTGAAATACCCTTAGGGTAAGAAATTACTGTTTGTCCCTAGGTAGAAAATTACCGTTATACCCCTAGGGCTAAAATTGACTATACTGTTTGACATGACTGTTACTGTTATTGCATGCCATGATATATATCTATTGCATGGGTTGGGTTTTGATAATGGAGGAAGTGTGAGTGGCACAGCCACGTTACTGAAAAGGGGCTATGCCTCGTACTGTTTCTGAAAGGGGCTTTGCCTCGTATACTGTTTATCTGAGCAGCCATGCTGCGACTGTGGTGTGTGGGCTGGGTGGGTCGAGTTATTCCCCACATGGTGTGTTGGTTGGTACGGGTGGTGTGTAGCGGTTGGTGGGTTGAGTAGTCTCCCCAATTGGGTTTGCATTTATACTGCATTACTGTACTGTACTGTTATGGGCCTATGGGCCAATCCGTTATCTGAATAGGGCTTCGGCCCAGTATCTGTTATAGGGCCTTGGCCCAGTTTACTGCTACCTGAATAGGGCTTTGGCCCAGTATTTGACTGAGACTGGTTAGGGTTTAGGCCCAGTGGGCTTGAGCCAATTTGGGCTTTGGATGGGTTCTGCACACACTGAGTTTTCCCAAACTCACCCCTCTCTTTCCATCCTTGCAGGTGAGCCCTAGATTGTGACTTGGACGCTGGGAGGGATTCAGAGTGGCCACGAGGACTGAACTTTCTTGGTTTAACTTAAATATTTCGTATTGGTTTTTACTTTGATATGGGTTGTAATAAGGCCGCTATAACTGTTATTTGGGATTTCTTTACAGTTTTATTTCAAACTTGAACGTACACTGTTTTTGAAAATTAAATCAATATTTTCTTAAACAACCTGACTTTACTAAAAACTAAGAATGATGATAAGACTAAAATGAAACGATTCACAAATGAGATAGAGATTAGGTCGAATAGTAATCAAATTGGGAATTTCAAGAAAAACAAATATTACTTTTCAAAAATCTCGAACATCAGACTTAGTACATAGGACGGTGTAGCATAGTCTAGGTGATGTGGCACACCGGACATGGCCATAACGTCTAGGCCGGGTCAGAGGTGTTACATGTCGGGGCTGAATACTGATATCGTAGTACATCGCCTTCCCATAAAACAAGATTGCAAGCCGGTCCAACAAAAATTGCGAAGGATGAGGCCTGATATCGTGCTGAAAATAAAATATGAAGTCAAGAAGTAGTTTGATGCTGTATTCCTGCAAGAGGTTAAGTACTCAGAATGGGTAGCTAACATTGTGTCTGTCCCTAAGAAGGATGGGAAGGTATGAATGTGTGTCGATTATAGAGATTTGAACGAAGCTAGCCCAAAGGACAAGTTTCCCTTACCACACATTGACACTCTAGTGGACAGTACAGCGGGTTACTCGTTATTTTCCTTTATGGATGGCTTCTCAGGGTACAGTCAAATAAAGATGCATCCTGAAGACATGGATAAAACTACTTTCATAACATTTTGGGGCACCTTTTGTTACAAGGTAATGCCCTTTGGGCTAAAGAATACAGGTGCAACATACCAAAGGGCTATGGTGACTTTATTTCACGATATGATGCGCCAGGAGATTGAGGTGTACGTAAATGACATGATTGCCAAATCTCGAACAGAAAAGGAACACATTGAAGTCTTGAGGAAATTATTCCTGAGATTGAGGAAGTTTCAGTTGAAGCTCAATCCGGCAAAGTGCACCTTTGGAGTCAGGTCAGAGAAATTATTAGGCTTTGTAGTCAGTGAAAAGGGAATAGAAGTTGACTCAGACAAAGTCAGAGCCATACAAGAGCTGCCTCCACCACATGCTCAGAAAGAAGTTCGAGGTTTTCTTGGAAGGTTGAATTATATTGTTCGGTTTATTCACAACTAATGGAGAAATGTGATCCCATATTTTGCCTTCTTAGGAAGCACAACCAGGGTACCTGGGATGAGGAATGCCAGAATGCCTTTGATAAAGTCAAGCAATATTTGTCAAACGCTCCAGTACTATCTCCGCCTAGTCCAGATAGACTATTGATATTGTACTTGTCGGTGTTCAATAACTCTATGGGATGTATGTTTGGTCAACATGATGAGTCAGGAAGGAAAGAAAGAGCGATATATTACCTCAGTAAGAAATTCACTGAGTGTGAAATAAGATATTCGCCAATTGAAAAGTTGTGTTGTGCCTTGATTTGGACGACCCGAAGGTTGAGGCAATATATGCTGTATCATACAACTTGGCTAATTTCAAAAATTGATCCATTAAAGTACATGATGGAGTCAACAGCCCTAAATGGAAGAATGGCAAGGTGGCAGATACTGCTTTCTGAGTTTGATATAATATATGTGAGTCAAAAAAGCCATAAAAGGAAGTGCAATAGCAGAATTTCTGGCTAGCAGGGCTCTGGAAGAGTACGAATCATTGAGCTTTGATTTTCCCAATGAGGAGTTGATGTATGTGCAACTACTGAAAAATATCCATGGAAGTTGAACTTTGATGGAGCATCCAATGCAATAGGAAACAAAATCGGGGCAGTCTTAATATCCCCAGATGGAAATCATTATCCATTCACATGCAAATTAAAATTTGACTGTACAAACAATATGGCGGAGTATGAAGCATGCATCATGGGGATTCGAGCGGCCATAGAGCGAAAAATTAGAACACTGGAAGTGTATGGAGACTCTGCGTTGGTGATTTACTAGCTTAAGGAAGAATGGGAGACAAGGGACCCCAAATTGATTAACTTCGAAGGGTAGTTTTGGGGCTACTTAAGGAGTTTGACGACATCACTTTCAATTATCTCCCACGGGATGAAAACTAGATGGCAGACGCTTTGGCAACCCTGGCGTCCATTATTAAAGTAAATAGAGAGGAGGATATGAAGCCTATTCAGATGAGTATTTTTGAGGTTCCGACTTATTATTGTAACATTGAAGGAGAAGAAAGGGATGACCACCCTTGGTATCAGGATATATTATGATATGTGAGAAATCGTGAATACCCTAAACAGGCAACGGAGAACGACAAAAGAACCTTGAGGAGGTTAGCTTGCGACTATGTATTGGATGGGGATATCCTTTATAAAAGAAGGAAAGATCAGGTGCTTTTGAAATGTGTTGACGCTATGGAAGCTAGGAAAATCTTGGAAGAAGTACATGAAGGTATTTGTGGGACACATGTTAATGGCTTCATGATGGCAAGACAAATCATGAGATTTGGATACTATTGGTCTACTATAGAAGGAAATTGTATCAGCTACGCCAAAAAGTGTCATAAATGCCAGATCTATGGGGATAAGATTCATCTACCATATTCACCTCTATATGTTATGACTTCTCCATGGCCCTTTTCCATGTGGGGCATGGATGTCATTGGTCCAATTTCACCAAAAGCTTCGAACGGGCATCGTTTCATCTTTGCAGTCATTGATTACTTCACGAAATTGGTAGAGGCTACTTCTTATGCCAATGTTACCAAGTCGGTGGTGAGTCAATTTTTGAAGAAAGAAATCATCTGTAGGTATGGAATGCCTGAGAGAATCATATCGGACAATGCACTGAACTTGAATAACAGCACGATAGCAGAAGTCTGCAGTCAGTTAAAGATGAAACATCATAACTCATCTCCTTATCGCCCAAAAATGAATGGGGCAGTGGAAGCGGCCAACAAAAACATTAGGAAGATAGTTGGAAAAATGACTGAGACCTACAGAGATTGGCACGAGAAACTACCGTTTGCGCTATTTGCTTATCGAACGTCTGTTAGAACCTCTACTGGGGCAACTCCATTCTCGTTGGTTTATGGGATGGAGGTAGTGTTACCCATTGAAGTGGAAATACCTTCCCTTCAAATTTTGTTAGAGATAAAGTTAGATGAAGTAGAATGGATTCAATCGCGATATGATCAACTGAACTTGATTGAAGAAAAAAGGCTAAGGGCAATTCATCATGGTCAGATGTATCAGAAGCGAATGATGCGAGCTTATGATAAAAAAGTTCGTCCAAGAGAATTTTACGAGGGGGACCTTGTACTGAAAAAGATCCTTCCCATACAGAAGGACTTTAGAGGAAAATGGATACCAAATTGGGAAGGGTCGTATGTTGTGAAGAAGGTTTTTTCTGGTGGTGCGCTAATTTTGACAGAAATGGACGGGAAGAGTTTGCCCAATCCAGTGAATTTGGACTCAGTCAAGAAGTACTTTGTCTAAAAAGAGAAGGGAAGCCAAGGTGAAAACCCGCAAAGGGCGCTTTGAGACTTCTATTTCAAAAAAAATAGAGAAGCCGAGGTGAAAACTCGCAAAGGGCGCCTTGAGACTAAAGGGGTTTTAAGTTGAAAACCTGAAAGGGCGGCTCAAATTTCGAAAGGCACACATCTCGCTATACTTGATTCGACGAGAAGTGGAGTATGTTACATACCGGGGCATCAACAAAGTACTTTGGATCTTCTAAACACATGTTAAACCCAAAGTAGTCTTCACGGAGTTTGTATATAAAAGCTCAAGCTGCGATATCTAGGGCATCTAATTTTTGTCCTGTCTACTATCTTTGGATTCTTCTCAAAGATATGTTGCCAAATTAATTTCCTTTGTATTTTTGATGATTTATTCAAGTCTAACTATCCTCAAGATTTTTGCCCTCCATTATTCATAAAGTGTGTTACATTGAAATAATGATTGATGAACTAAAATGTCTTTACAAATGAAGTTTTTCATATTACTCTGGAAATCTCTTGATAATACAAGAAACTAAAACAAAACAATTGTTTAAAGAATCCTTATGTGTAAGGGTTGAAGATACTCAAGGAAAATTTCCTCTTCAGTCCAAATGATGATTAGGCAATTCAAAACGATTCGATCCTGAGAGAAGATCATTTTCTAGCAAGTGGTAACAGAACCAAATTGATTTAAGGCATACGAGCACAGTATGAATGATACTTCGAGTGAAACTTTAATGAATGAGTAATGACAGTCGAAATAGGGACCATTCTCATAACATTTTTGCATCATAATATGTTTAATTAGGAAGCATTTGACTCCTTTCGATCATGGCATCCTAATTATTTGGCATAAGCATAAATCTAAAGAAATCAATTCTAATATGGATTCCCTAGTGGACAATGTAGCAAGATTGATTGAAACCACAAATTCCAGTAGATCTTAACTCCCTAAGCAGTAGGGTAATAGATCAAATTTTGGCAAATCTTATCTCCATATATCAGCAATGGAGCAGATTTCAGCCACTCGCCTTAATCCCCTAAGCAGTAGGGTAATAGGCAAAATACAGCAGATCTTATCTTCGTTGAGCAAGAGCAGAGCAGATCGAATTCCAACAGATCTTAACTCCCTAAGCAGTAAGGTAACAGATCAAATTTTGGCAAATCTTATCTCCACAGAGAAGATTTCGGCCACTCGCCTTAATCCCCCAAGCAGTAGGGTAATAAGCAAAATACAGCAGATCTTATCTTCGCTGAGCAGGAGTAGAGCAGATCAAATTCCAGCACATCTTAACCCTCTAGGCAGTAGGGTAACAGATCAAATTTTGGCAAATCGTATCTCCATATATCAGCAATGAAGCAGATTTCAGCCACTCACCTTAATCCCCTAAGTAGTAGGGTAATAGGCAAAACACAGCAGATCTTATCTTTGCTAAGCAGGAGTGGAGCAGATCAAATTCCAACAGATCTTAACTCCTTAAGTAGTACGGTAACATATCAAATTTTGGCAAATCTTATCTCCACGAAGTAGATTTCGGCCACACGCTTTAATCCCCTCAGCAGTAGGGTAACAGGCTAAAGATTATAGATCATATCTCTCTGTATTGGCAGAGAACAGATTGAAAAAGTAGATTTGGCAATCTCTGTATTGGTAGGAACCAGATCGAAGAAAACAAATTTGACAATCCTTATATCGATTCAGCAAAGAAGATCAAAGTTACAAATCTCTTCTCTCTGAATTATTATATCTCTGAAGTTGCGACGGAACAGATTGAAGCTACAAGTCCTATCTCTCTGAAGCAGCGGCGGAGTGGATCAAAGCCAAAAGATACATTGGATGGGAATAAGGCTACCGGAAGAAGAGAAGCACCGATAGAAGCCAAGACTCAACAGGCCCAGGCAAAATTGGCCCTTTTGAAGTCTTTGCTCCATTCCCATTACACGACAATAAGCAAAGAGGGGCAGCTGTTGTAGGCCAATTTTGGCCTGTTTATAAAGCCCAAACTGACAGCCCGTTTTAACCCAGAAACCCATTTAAATTACAAACAACCTAATACCCACTAAAACCCAATACACATGACCCAATTAAACCCCATTTACCCACTTAAATCCAATACAACCAAAACCTAAACCCACTAGCCTACCTTAGCCCATGACCTAACTACACCCTTAACCCGATTACCCTATCAGACCCAAAATCATAGCCAAATCTCGAAACCCTATTCTGGAACCCCCACTTGCCTCTGCCATCTGACCACCACTGCAGCACCACCGCCCATGGTAACGTCTCAGCACTGCACAAGTCCTTGCAAGCATTTAAAAGGAAGAGACAGAAAGTAGAAAAAGAAAAAGCAACTTGTAAACAAAGGCTATATAAGCCGATTGAAAACATTGTAAAAGGATCGAATTTTTAAAAAAGAGAAGCAATATCGGCAATTTTCATACTCTACAATACAAAACCTCAAATTTCAAATAACAAATAGCAGTTTTAACGACATTACAGCAAAGGGATACCCCCAAATCAGAGAATCGAACATCGAGAATAAAAAACAAAAGTTAAGGTGATTTCCTAGCATTTTTTACATTTTACAAATCTTTTAAAACATACATACAAACATATATATATTTTTAATAAATAAAAAATATAAAAAAACGAGAGGAAATTTTACCTCTTCTGGCCACCGTGTACGGTGGTCAGCGACGGCGGCCGACGACGGTCTGGCGACCGACCTGGTCGGCGACGATGGCAGGAAATCCCCAGCTCCCTCTCTCCCTCTTTTTTTTCCTCACACGGGTAACAAATGATTTTTTTTTAATTTTTTGGCTTTTATAGGGACCAAAACGGTGCGTTTTGGTCCCCCCTTAATTTTAATGAAAACGACACCGTTTTGCCCCGGGTCAGATCGATCTGACCCAACCTGCTAGGATCTGCTTGTTTTTTATAGCGGAAGGGCTAATTGCGCTCCAAGCCCTTCCGCTTTTCCTATGTTTTGCAATTAAGTTCTTACAGTTTTAAAATTTACCCAACAAATTTGTTTCGGATTTCCATGCGGTCCCGTGCAAATGCGCTGCGTTTTGAGGAGCTGAATATTTTCGTTTTCAGCCCCTCCACATTTCGCGCGAGTTCAAACAGGCCCGTTTCTTTTATTTTTGCTTTAAATCTGCCCTAAAATTTCATTTTTGTTTCAAATTTCGTCCTTTTTTCACTTTTTCTTTTTATTTTAATATTATTTATACTACTATATTTTATTATACCTATTATATATTGTATCCTACTATTATTAGTATTAGTATCCTTTTTTATATGTGAATATTACATTTTTTTACTATATATATTATGTATATTTTTAATACTATATATTTTATGTAACTATATTATGTATATATAATATAAATTATGTACATACTTTTAATATTATTATGTATTTATTTTTCACATATATATATATATGTTTATGTATTCATTACTAATAGTTGTTTTAATATTAATATTGTTCCAATATGTATATATTATATTTTAATACTATGTTATGTATATATACTTTCAATATTATTTTTTCTTTTTATATATTATGCATATATTATATACATATATATTAATGTCATAGTTCTATATTATTTTATACTATCTTATGTATATATTTTTTGATACTATTATGTACGTATATTTTTGTATATTACATATATATATTTTTTCAATATTATATCTTTATATATTATGTATGTATTATATTTTTATATATATTATACACGTATTTTTCATTTTATTAGTCACATACTTTTTATATTATATCATATAAATATTCTAATATTATATTATGTGTACATTTTTATATATTATGCATGCATATCTTTAATATCATATTATTCATATTTTTTATTATATCATGTATATATTTTGTTCTAACTATATTATATATGTATTTTTTAATGTTATATTATGTATATATTTTTTACTATGTATATACTATTTTAAATATGCTCTTTTTATATTTCCTTTTACTGTAAATATCATCGTTATTGTCATTTTAATATGCTAATATTATGTTTTAATATTTTATCAATTGCATCATTGTTTTTAAAAAATATATATTTCACATAATAAAAAATGTTTTAAAACGAAAATGAGGCAATATTTTTTGTGTTTAGGGATCCGGGAAATAGTCCCTAACGTGCTGGGTTGCTATTTCTCGTTTGTCTAAATACCTAAAATATCCTTCTAAATAAATTTTGCAACTCGCGAGATGATTTTAGTTTCGAAGAGTTTAAGAACCTCGTGTCCAATCGTGCTGGATGTCATGTTCGACTTCTTTCGGAGCAAAGGAATCTCGATTTTTCAACTTAAATTATTCAAGTTTTAAAAAAGGGATCCTATTTTTAAATCTTTCCAAATTTTTGACCTAAGACAGAAAACTACTCAATTTGGTACCAATTTTGGGCGTTGCGGGGGTGCTAATCCTTCCCCGTGGGTAACCGACTCCGGAACCTGTTTTCTCCATTCTTCGTAGACCAAAATGTTTTATAAGGTGATCCAATCACACCTAAAAAGGTTGGTGGCGACTCCCTCATTTTCGTTTTAAAAAAAAGTCGACCCTGTTTTCCAACACGTCTTTAAAAAATGGTTTCGACATTAATCAAAGGAATTAGGGTTGCCGAAACATCAAGCTCTCAAGCTGCCATTCTTTCGAATTTTCAGCTGCTAAAATGATAATGGAAGATGATACATAATTTGTTTAATTTATTTTATCCTTTTATTACCTAATTACAATTATAACCTTTTAAAACATTACAATTTTCACTAAAACCATGCCATGTTCATCCACTAACTTCCATAATGGTCTAATTACCACTTAAGGACCTTTACTTTATTAATCTATAGCTATTAGACAGCTTTAGCTAATACAACTCAACTTTTACACTCTACGCAATTTAGTCCTTTTTATTGAATTAGACACTCAAACGATAAAATTTTTCAACGAAACTTTCACACAACTCTACTATCATGCTATAAACCTCAATTTAATAAATAAACTATTATTTTGAATTTGGATTTTGGTTTCAAAAGCATAGTTCTGATTTGACTAAAACTAGGTTATTACATAGTAACTCTGTACGAGTTGCTAGGTTGCAACATAGAACTTTAGATCTTGCAACATAGGGAGCTGAGTTGAAGAAACCCAAGACTACCATCAACGTTGTGGCATAGCCTGAGGATGTTATGACATACCCCTGAAGACACTCTACAACTAAGCATATAGCCCTCGATGTCGCAACACATGACCTGCTGTGTCACGATGTCGCCTCTGTATGGGGATTTAATACAAGCCAAGGTTTTTTTGTCCACAAAATCCAAGTTTAAGCTTAGGAATGTCAACTGACCTAGGTTTAAGGATGACAACCATCCTAAGCCTATAAATAGGCTAAGCTAATACATTTTATAGACAACTTTTTCCTTTGTATAATTTCCTCTTTGGTTTTAGACTTTAGTTTTTCTTTTCTTTTAGGGTTTAGGCTTTATTTCCATTCGTGTTATTCACGTTCGAGAAGAAATCAGATTCAGAAACTATTCTCAAACTCTTTGAGGATTCTGCACTTTACTTCAATATAATCAATCTTTTTCAAAACTCTTACTCTTGAAATTGTTCTTCATGTTCATTATTTCATTCAAGTTTATACAGTTTACTAGATCCATGAGGAACTAATCCTCTTGTGGGGGATTAGCAAGTGTAGGTGTGAATAATTAACTGTTCTGTAGGGATTTCTCAATGGATCAGTTGTTCAAGAAAGGAAGAACCTAAACCCTAGGCCTGACAACCCTAAGAAGTCATCAAAGTGGGAATTAACCCAAAATTGGTATGGCCTATCTGTGAACACCTTAACCCTAAACTAATCTTGACTGTAAGGTTAGGAGATAAGTAGTTCTTTCTGACTCAGTATTTCAGTGGACATATCAGAAGATCCTACTGGGTATTGACTAGATGATTAAACAAAAGAACCCGAGACGACAATTGATTAAGATTACCGAAGTAAACTAATCACCCATGCTAAGATTAGATATATATTTCTTTAATTGGTTTCTTACTTTTCATTCATTTAATTTTCCTTTATTTCATTTATTATTAGAATCCAAAAACTCTTCTTTTCATTCTTCATACTATAATATGATTAGAATATTAAATAGATCTATTTATGTTAAAATTAGAGTTAATTTAGTGCTCACCTCCCTTGGGTATGATCCTCAGAGTACTCACCTACTCTTTTGTAAATATATTACAACATATCCTATATACTTGTGGATACCATTTTTCCACATATTTTGTGTAGGATTTCTGCTTTGGATGTTAGTACTTTCGGAGGCGGTCAAATTATTGGCGCCATTACCGGGGAGGCAATGTCACTATATTAGTTTTAATTTTCTCATATTAATAGAAGAATAAAGAAAATTTTAGGTTATAATTATGAATTTAATTTTCTTATTTCTACTAATATTATCATTTTGGGTTTAATGTATGACTCCTTGTAGGAGAGCACCTATAGAACTAGTCATAGATCCAGAGAGAATAATCTAAAGAAATCATAGAATAATAAAGAAAATTGTAGGTTATAATTATGAATTTAATTTTCTTGTTTCTACTAATCTTATCATTTTGGATTTAGTGTATGACTCATTGTAGGAGAACACCTATAGAACCAGTCATAGATCTAGAGAGAATAATCCAAAGAAATCATCAATAGCAATAACAACAGCAGTAGATGCAAGACCGACGACCTATTGTAGGCAATGTACCACGTGAGAATCTATTGTTTAACGAGGCTAACAATCGAGAAGATCCACCACCATTATCATAGCTACCCGTAAATATAAACATGGCATGGAACGAGAGGACTCCTAGAGAGTATGCGTTGCCAAATTTGGAAACGGGTGAAGGGAGCATAACGAGGCCAGTTATCACAACCAATAATTTTTAAATAAAGCAAGGTATGATCCAAATGATTCTGAACAATTTGCCATTTCAAGGAACAGTGGCAGAGGATCTGAGTGAGAATTTGAAATGGTTCTCCAACTTTGTGATACTTTCAAATACAATAAGGTAACTGATGATACTATTTATCTTTGGTTGTTCCCCTTTTCATTAATCGATAATACCTTTTCTTTGTTAGATTTGTAGGCACCAAGATCGATCACTACATGGGATGAACTCGCAGGAAAATTCTTACAAAAGTTCTTCCCCATCTGTAAAATGGTCCAACTAAGAACAGAAATTTTAATGATCAAGCAATTAGGAGGAGAAAACCTTCACGAAGCATGGGAGCATTTCAAGATGTTGATTTAGAAGTGCCTACACCATAGATTACCTAAGTGGCTACGAATGAAAACTTTTTACAATGGGTTGGATGTGTATTTGAGGTTTGGATTAGATGGAGCATCAAGAGGAGCCTTGATGAATAGAATATACAAAGATGCATATGAGCTAATAGAATATATGGCAATGAATTCCTGCCAACGGCCAACTGAACGTCATACATATAGCCAAAGACCATCTATAGTGAGGGTTGTCCAGGAAGATGACAGATAGCAGTAATTATCTATCGAATAGAGGTTGAGAAAGTTGCACCAGACATCTATGGAGGAGACAAACTGCTCTTCCACTATATTAATAATCATACCGAGGATGTGTAACATCCCAAAATAGGGCCTGAATGGAACAGTGGTTGTGAAACCACAAATTTGAGATAGAAATAATTATTTTATAATTATTTTGAGGTTTATGATATGATTGCATGATTTTGTGAAACTTTCGTGAAGAAATTTTATGCATAAAGTGCTTAATTTGAAATTAGGGACTAAATCAAATAAGTTGCAAAACTTGCATTCTAGAAGCTTTTAGTATGCAATTGCCTTGGAATATTAATTAGAGGATCTTAAATAGAATTTGACCAATTTCTAAAATTTTGGACAAAAATGGGCTTGTACATGAAAAAGTTTCAAAGAAAGGCATGAAGGGTATTTTAGTCATTTGGTAATTAAAAGATTCAAAAAGGGAAAAAGATGGCAAAATATGTCCATCTTCTTCATTAGCACGAAATTTCAAGGGTTATCCATAGCTAGGGTTTGTTTCAAGCTTCCAAGCTCCATAGTAAGTGATTCCAAGCCCCGTTTTTAATGTTCTTTACGTTTTTGGAATCCCGGTAGCTTGATAGAGCTTATGCTAGCTATAATTTAAGCTAGGGTTCATATTTGGAAAAATACCCATAGGTGAAAAGTGTTTACTTTGATGTTTTATGATAGAATATGAGGTTTTAAATTATGCTAGACAACTTGTGCTACTCGGTTTTAAGTAAATACGAGTAAAAGGGCTTAATCGGTAAAAATACCTATTGTTCATAAGTACATGTTATAGTGGGAATTTGAGATTGTTGTTGGTAGATAAATGATCAGCGTGTCCTAAAACATAAGAATTTGGGATAAAGTTTAATTTCCAAGCCTTGGGGCAAAAGTGTAAATATGTAAAATTTTAGGGGCAAAAGTGTAATTTTTGCCAAAGTTTGAGTTAAGGGCTGTTTTGATAAATGTGAGTATTAAATAAGCTAAATTGCTATTATAGATCAAGAAGAATGAAATTCGGGAGTAGATCGGGGAAAAGAAAAAGTAAAGGACTAAATTGTCAAGTTTAACCGTATTTTTGTATCGAGGTAAGTTTACGGTAAATAAATGGAATATTTCTTTATTTTACATTAGTGTTGTTAATTTCCAGCATATATACATTTATTTTATGAAAATATTTGAAGTTGAACCAAAGATGAGATGACAGAGAAAAAGTATCAGAAAGCCCCGTTTGAACTCTAGAAATGTTGGGATACGGAATGTCATGACATTTTGGGTTATCAGACAGGACAGGAATATCCCATGTAAGTTCCGTATTTAAAAATATGGCTTTGGTAGGATAGGAAACATCTCATGTAAGGCCATGCCTAGAGTATGGCATTGACAGGTTATTATCAGGCAGGAAAACCCGAGTATCCTTAGTATTCCGAGTGGTTCAACGGGCTATTGTACAGGTTAAATTACAGGAAACTTTCAGCAAAGGAAAGGTAAGTTATATTCATGAGTTTATTGAATAATCAAGTAAGAAGAAAGTAAGTGAATAAGGAAGAGGGTAAGAAATGAGGTGTAAGGAAAGCTTATGATGCTTGATGATATTATGATTAACTATTATTTAGGGTGAAAGTTGTGTTTTATTTACTTGTAAACTTACTAAGCTTAGTGCTTACTCTCTTTATTTTCATTCTTTTTATAGTTCTTACTAAGCCAACTCGGGAATCGCAAGGAACGTCAGAGATCTGGTCACACTATCAACAGGATCATTTTGGTATAGCTAGATGTTTCATTTCGCGTATGGCATGTATAGGGACTTGGCTTCTTTTGGCATGAATGTCCTTAGGATATGTTTAATGAATGGTATGTAAATACTTGTTGATGATTAGCTATTGGAATGACTAATCAAATAGAGGTTTAATACTATGTATGCCTAAATGGTAATTATCACATGGAAACCATGAAAAAGGTGAAAATAGCTTAAAAACAGATTCAAATAGCAGCAGTGATGTGAATTTTAAAAATCACTAAAAATAGTATAAATTGAATTAAATAGTGATTAAGACATTAAATTAAAGCTCAATGAGTCTTTTTCATGTGGAAGAAACAGAGTAAGCAAAAGAGTTGTATATTATAAGTTATTTGCAATTGAGTGAGACTGCTCCAGATTGACTTCGTGATCCCCTATTCTAAATTTAAAAATTCACCATAAATTGTACATAACTAATTTGGCATTATAGTTTATATACCTAGATTCCTTATTGAGTCTAGTTTCAAATGAAATAAACAGCATGCCTATTTTAATTTTTTACAGAGAGAAAACTTATTCGTAGTGAACAGAGGTTAGAGTAGTCGAACTACATAACAGGGGAGACTTTAACTAATAAACTGTACTAATTGGCTGGACTAAAAATTCTATCAAAAACTTAGTAAGAAGGTATATGAGTCTAGTTTTAGGGAAATTTTACAGAATTAAATTTTGAGTTTTGTAACTCGAGTTATGATTTATTTAGTGACTGTGATGCAGTTGGACAGCTTTATAAGGAACAGAGAAATAATTTTATTTTGGTTTGTTTAAGTAATCGGAAAAATTTTATTGATTCCGGTTTGGCCCCGAACCATTTTAATAGCATGATTAAGGGTCTCGATGACCCTTCTTAGGGACTTATTGAATGAATGAAAATAAATTAAATTTTTTAAAGAAAATTTTTATGCCCGATTGAGTAAGTTAAGTCCGGTAACGCCTCGTGCTCGACTCCGGCGAAGGTCTCAGGTAAGGGGTGTTACAGGATGTGAACTACATCGAAAATAGGGGTCGAAATCCTCATTCAAGTACATACAATCCCAGATGGAGAGACCACTCGAACCTAAGATAGGGTGGAAACCAATGGGGGTAATAGTTCTAACCAAATTAACAACACTAACTATCAACCTCCTTATTTGCAGATACCTCAGGAAAAGGCCAACCAAAGTGACCATACTGTGTGTGGTGAACGTCTAGATAGTATCGAGGGGGAGATGTAGTCAACTGATGAGCACGATGGGGGATACCAAAAGACAAATTGGCACAAGAATTACCAATAATACAGAAAATAATCCTCGTAAGGAAGGGAAGGAGCACGTGAAAACAATAACGCTTTGATCCGATAATATACTGAGTAACCCAAAAAATCCAATTAAAGAGGCAAAAATGGTGAATACTAACAATCTTCAAGAGAGACCTCTAGAAGTTGATCATAAACTGAACTAAGGAAAGTAATTGTATCGGCAGTTGAGCCAGAGAAAGAACCAACTAAAGATTCTATCGTTGCAAAAATACCATTCCCTTGAAGACTAGAGGAAAAGCAAAATCGAGATGAAGACAAGTTTATAAGTTTTCTGAACTTGTTCAAAACTTTAAACTTTAACCTGCCCTTGATTGAATTAACTGAGAAAGTTCCCAAGTACATCATGTTTTTAAAGGAAATTATGTTTAGATGTAAGAATCATCTATTTGTGAATTAATAATATTGTCAGATGAATCCGACAACAAAACTTAAATTATTTGAATTGATTTTTAAGTTTTTTATAAATTACTATATAATTAATTAGCTGTGTAGTTTAGGTTTTAAGTTTTATTAATTTTATGTTTAATAGAAATTGTAACACTCTAGAAATTGGAATTTTTGGTGAAAATAGAGCCAGTGTTGCAACGTGGTAGCCTCGTGTTGCAACACCAAAGGCCAATTTAACGAAATTAAGAAAATCCTTTTAATGTTGCAACACAAACTTTATGTGTCAAGACACCACAGCCAGTATATCTAGAAATCTAAAATTCTAGAATGTCTCACAACATCAAACCTTAATATCATGGCAACAGTAAACTAGCAGCAATGTCGCGACACGGAACCCCTATATCGCGACATCGCTACAATTTTTTGTAGGGTTGACCTGACCCAATCGCACATCCCGATGACTTGAACCCTACTTTACCCGATTTTTAACCTTTAAAACACCTATTTTATAACCTAAATACATATTCTTCCATTATTTCAATATCTCATAACTCTTTTAATCTCCCAAAACTTTTCAAATCCCTTAAACCATAAAACTCACTTTTATCTTTTTCTTTTTGATTTATGTGGAAAATTTCTTCTTTCAAAGCTTACTCAGTGCAAGAAAGAATGGGAATATCTTAGGGAACGACATACAAAAAAATGTCAAAAGGACTTAAATAGCTTATACGAGGTTAAGGGTTCCTAACTTAACTTTTATTGTTCTGTTGTGCGTACTTGCTTGATATTTCATTAGTTATTAGAACTAAAACACCATGCCTCCTAGAAAAGTTCGAAGAACTAATGAACTAGAATCGTTGATAGTTTTGAACCCCTCTAATTTCCCAAACCCAAGTGTTGAAAAATAATTTGTTGAATTCAAGGGAAAATTTTATCCAAGAGGGGGGAGTTGATCTGTAATGATTCTTTGTAAGGAAATATGGCTTTTGGTTAGATATCATAAGTGGGAACTGTTTTGGACAATCCTAAAAGACATCACTGCGGTCCTTATTTTTAAGAATTTTATGCATCTTTACAGAACCAAGAGTCTAGAAATACCAAAGGTCATATGTGGGAAACGGTACCTATGTGAGTGAAAGAAGTGCGAGTAACCCCTCAAATTTTTTGTGACTTTTATAATGCCTTATACAATGAAAAAGAATTTATTCATGAAACTAATTTAAAGTATTTTTGAGACATAGATATGGATAACATTATAAATTTTTTAACCAAAGGAAGGGGTGAATGGAAATATCGCCTAGGTGCCAACATCTTAACCTCCTTTCATCAAGCGATAATGTTTCTTGAAGCTAAAATGTGGATTCAATTTTTATGCACGCAAGTTGTTCCTGCTTTAAATGTATCTAATGTAAATACTTTCCTAGTGATTCTGTTTCATGCAATTTATAGAAAAAACAAATATGCATCGAGAAATGGATTTACCAGAATATGAAGAGATCTGTAAGTGGCTAGAAAGTGAGAGTTTTCTTCCCCCATATAGTGACAGCCTTATGGAAAAAATGAAAGAGTGGAACAAATGCCAATAGGAGGCAACAACAACTCCGACATTGTATTAAAGGAGAGCAAAATCAATCGCTCAACAAGAAGTTGGATAGATCAATCATCCAAAATTAGATTGGATGATAACTTGAATGCAGGATTAAGGCCAATCTTTCAAGATTTTGCACCATAAAACAATATTAGGGTACCTAATTATACGCTAGACATGTTTGGGCTGACACATTTTGAGCAAGACGAAGAGGCGCGTGAAAGCAAGGAGGAAAGAGAGGATGAAAAAAAGGACGAAGAGATGGATTTTGAGGAGAATGATCAAACCTCATTAAAATTTTATTTTTAAATATTTGCATTAATTTTTGGATAATTTTAATGTAACTTTATAGGAGTAGGATTAGTAGATTATTAGTTGTTTTGTGTTTTCTTCTAATTTTCTATGTAGGACCCTAACATGGTAGAGGCACAAACAATTTGAGCTTTAAATGATCAAAGGAGGAAGAACCCAGCAATAGCCTATGGAACTATCATGATCAATCAGGTCACTTCATTCCTTAACTTTTTAATGGGCTACACATTGAGGACGATGTGTTTTCTAAAGTGTCGAGGGGTAACATAGAAAATTTTAGTTTTAAATTTTTATGCTTTTCTTTGATTTTTCTTGTCATTTGTGTGCATGATATTGTAGAAATACAAGTGATTGGTTAGGAGCATGTA
Source organism: Gossypium stocksii (assembly GCA_020496765.1). Classification (NCBI taxonomy): domain Eukaryota; kingdom Viridiplantae; phylum Streptophyta; class Magnoliopsida; order Malvales; family Malvaceae; genus Gossypium; species Gossypium stocksii. The sequence continues at coordinate 33,392,521 of CM035624.1, forward strand.
CATAGGTTGCTTATATTTACAATAAAATTGGCATGAGAAAGGTGATTTTAAATTTTTTACTATTAGAATACTAAGTTCTATATATTACATTGTAAATAGACATTTAAAGCAATTAAATGTATTAAATGATATAAAGTGTAACACCCCTTACCCGAGTCTGACACCAGGACGGGGTATGAGGCATTACTGTACTTAATCCTACTTAAGCATATAAAGTAGGGTTATAAAATTCTATTCCCATTTAAAACATTTCATTCATTCTCTTAATATTCTTAATATAGGCCTACGAGGCCCAAAACATACATCAGGTGTTTCGGAACCAATCTGAGAACTTTCGGGCACTTAGAAAATTTTTGCTTGAAACAAGGCCACATGCTCATGTAGGATGGGACACGCCCGTGTGGGCAGGCCGTGTGGTCACACATGCCCATGTCCCTAGCCCGTGTTGAATTTATTTTTATTTCGAACCTACAGGGATATCTACACGGTGGGACCACACGCCCGTGTCTACAGCTTGTGTCCCTCACACGGCCTAGACACCCTTGTGTTCTCAACCTGTGCTACAATCTAACTTTACCCAAAGCATAAATTGGGATTCACACAGCCAAAGCACACGCCCCTATGCTTAGCCCATATGTAACACTGACGTAGCTAATTTGGATGCAGGGGACACACGGTCTATCAACATGCTCATGGGGGATGATTGTGTGTCATGCACGACCTAGGCACACACCCGTGTGCCTATCGTGTGGACAATTATAGGCTATTTTCCAAGCCTTTTGTCCCCTTAAAACATAACTAACCACAAGACCAATTTTAATAACACTTTATAAAACATTTATAGACATCCAATACTCATAATCTAAGGCATTCATCCTTAATCACTTTTCCTACTAAAACATGTAACTTGCACTACCATAATTTCATCAACCTTGCATAGGATCAACTTAAACAATCTTTAGCCCATTTACAAGGCCATTACAACATGATCTGAGAAATGCCAATAGCCAACACATTTGGCTGCCCCAAAATGACACATACTAAGTTAACAAATTTCACTATACATGCCATACTCAAAATAGCTAACTATAATATACCCAAAATGGACGGCTTGATAGTGTGACTTTGAGCTCTGGCTTTAACGATCCCCGAGCTAAAATTTGGTAATCGACATGGAAGAGGGAAAAGAAAGGGAGTAAGCACATATATGCTTAGTAAGTTGCATGGAATAAAAGTAGCAACATAGGTAGAGAAACATCATTCAAATCAAAAGTCATGAAATATCATATGAGGTCTCATTCATTCTCATTACTTACTCATCATTTTGACTTACTCAATCTCATCATTTATACATTCTCGAAACTTACTCGTGCCTTTCTTGCTGTATTACTTATAACCATATATTTTCAGTTTTTCGTAACTTACACTTATGCACCTGTAACACTTATCATAAAACTTCAGTCTTTCTCAATATACTCATTTACTTACATGCTTCTCTAGTTAATTTACTTGGAAAACCAAAGGGTACCCGAATGTCATTCTCATGGTAAGATGCCAAAGCCATATCCCGGATATGGTTTTATATGGGATCTCAAGTCGATGTCAAAGCCATATCCCCTATATGATCTTACACGAGATCTCATATCGATGTCGATGCCATGTCCTAGACATGGTCTTACACGAGATTATAATCTGATGCCGATGCCATGTCCCAAACATGGTCTTATACGGGATCTCTCTTAGATGCCAACGTCATGTCCCAGACATGGTCTTATACGGGGCCTCAAGTCGATACCAATGCCATGTCCCAGACATGGTCTTACATGGGATCTCAGTTCGGTGCCAAAGCCATGTCCCAGACATGGTCTTACATGAGACCTACATAACTCATGTCATGACTTCGGTATCCCTCATATTCATTAGCATCTTAATTAGGATTTCTTAACTAATATTTCATTCTTTCTTGATGAAAGCCATATTAAATAAATTCATGGAAGTTTACAAAATTTCATAGAATACCATCATCATAAATTTACATCATGCGTATGGCTAAATTATTACATACAACTTACCTTGAATCAAAATACATGTGGATGTTCGGTTTAAACCACCACCGTACTTTTTCCTAGTTTCAGTCTGGGCTTCGTGTTTCTTGATTTAAAACGACAAATTAAACTTATTTAATACTCACATTGGCTAAATAGCCAATAATTGACACGTTGGAAAAATTTATAATTTTTCCCCTAAACTTTTGTATATTTACAAATTGGTCCCTTGGCTCGTATAATGAAATGCACTTAATTTCTTAGTTACCCAAGCCTAGCCGAATCTTATTAGTGCTTATAACAACCCCTATTTCTCATCAATTCACACTTTTACTACACATTTTACTAACTTTACAATCTGGTACCTATTAGGGGCTTTCATGAAAAATCACTTAGAAAAAGGTGTTTACTACACTTTAAATTTTCATATTCTACCACTAGGCAGCAAAATACTCACATGTCATGCGTGGGTATATTTTTGAACATAAACCCTAGCTCAAATTAGTGGTAGAAATAGATAGATTAAGCTATGAGGATTTAAAAAATACGAAGAACGGGAAAAACGAGGCTAGGAGTCACTTGCTTGGATTGTAATGGCATAATTTGTGCATGAAATTGGTATGGTTTAGCTGCCCATTTGTGTATGAAAATTGATGTCATATGAATTGTTGTAGGTGAGTGAATTTGGGTAAGAAAATGTGGCTTAAACAAGCCTATTTTTCACTCACACAACTAACCACACGAGCGTGTGGCTCGATCATATGTGACACATGGCCTTATTACACAGCCGTGTGTCCCTTGAAGCTTAATTAAAAAAAGTCAGTGAGTTACATAGCCTAGACAAATGAGCGTGTGCTCGACCGTGTGGCCAAGTCAGTATGTATGCCTTGTTTCCACACGGCTTGTGACATGGGCGTGTTTGGTGGTCGTGTGAGGCACACGGCTTATTCACACGGGCGTGTCACGCTTGTAAGATAGGAAAATTTTTCTTAGTCTAGACACTTTTGCATGTGATCGGTTTAGTCATGAACTGTAACTGTAACACCCCAAACCCGGCCCAAACGTTATGGCCAAATCTGACGTGTCACATTGAAAATCATTAAAACACAAGTTCTGATCTTAAACCTTTCTTGAAGAATTTGATGAAAACTTTTAAAAGACTAAAGTGAATGGAAGCTGTGCACCAGGTAGGTATCCGAAACAGAGGAGGTGAGCCATGAAGGCTGCTTAAATACCAAGCTCTTGATTGGATCCAATCCTCGACATGCCCACAACCATTGCCACACTTTAGGTTATCGGAAATTTTGAAAATGTCTCGAGATGGTGTTTGTTCAAAGTGATGCCTTAGTTGAAATGTTATAGTTTATCTTTGTAAGATTTGAAAAGTGAGAGTTGTTTGAAAACGTAACCTAGATCTAGCCCACTTTAAGATATAAATAATAACGCAGATTCCAAAGTTCAAAACCAACCAAATCCAGAAAGAAATTAGTTAAAATGGCCTTATTACAACCCCAAAAGTAAATAATAAAATTTATTTAAAACTTTTTAAAGAAAGTCCAACTGCACATCATGGCCACTCTGAATTCCCACCAGCTCCAAGTCTCCACATCAAGGCTCACCTGCAAGGTTGAAGAAAGGGGGTGAGTTGAAAACTCAGTGTGCAACAAGCCCTTTCAGAGCCCAAATCCACACTTGCACAAATTTTCATTTTTTCATCATATACTGGGCCGTAGCCTTTCGGTTAACTGTTACTGGGCCGAAGCCTTTCCATTACTCATATTACTAGGCCAAAGCCTTTCTGTACACGGTATGGCCCTTAGGCCCATTTCAATACCACAGATGACAAAACATGTATGTATGCAAAACCCGTTTGGGGAGACTACTCAACCCACCATCCTCTACTCTCCACCCGTACCAACCAAACTCTCTATGTGGGGAATAACTCAACCCACCCAGCCAAACTCTCCACTGGCAGCATAGCTGCTTAATCATGTAACTGGAGGCCAAGCCTCTTTTAATAACTGGGGCAAAAGCCCTTTTCGGTAAACTGGGGCAAAAGCCCTTTATCACTTCCTCCATCATATAAAACCCAACCCATGCATATAATGAATCAAATAGTGCATATCATGTTCATGTCATAGCATATCACGTGCATAGCATGTCATATCATGTAACCATCAACCTCACAATTATCATAATCATAATACAACCCTAGGGGTATAATAGTCATTTCTACCTAGGGGTAAAATAGTCATTTCATGTTACAAGGGTAATTTCATAATTTTAATCACTTGCTAGGGTTTTCCATACTTATTTATCAATTACAGGTGTCAAAACCGTAAATTTAGTCCATTTTAGCAAAACCGAGTTATTGAGCCCAAAACCCCTAACGGGCCCAACGAGTGCTGATTTAGCCTTCTAAATCCACTTAACCTAAATATTACTATCGTTCCATTCATTTTAGTCATACAATTATCCCAATTCTATTTTTAGCAATTTTTACTCCAAAAGGGCTCGTAGGCCCATTGGGCCTAATTTCAACCCATCGAGGCCCAACTTACTAACGTGCCCAAAATCGCATTCTTACCTGTTCCATCCATTTCGTTTACTGCGTCCATCGTAATCGAACTCATCCACATACCATCTTGTGTTTACAAGTCACAACAACAACAAAATCCGATATTTCGGCTTTTAAGCAATATGAACCTAGGCTATTACGGGGTATGTTACACACCTGCTCAAAGACGATCGATTTCACAAAGTCTACCACGTGCTTGTCCTACATACATTTATTCGACTCATCAGGTTTCGAAATCCAAGTGAGCGCTAATACAATCTTATTATTACCATTTGGCTACTACCCCTAATGCCTTAAATTGCTTACCTTTGCCAGATTCGCCGACTCGAACTTAATCTATTCAGTATCGACTCTTCAAACCTTGTTGCTCCTCCAAAGTTGTCCACTTTGCTACAAAAGATCATAAAACAAAAGAACAAGGCCTCATAAAAACCTTAACCACAAATCGGCAACCTCCCTAATCCTTAGGGAGTTTCGGCTTTTCTTAACATCTAAAATATCGAATTGAGTAGAGACACGAGTACTTACCACGCTACTCTTTTGAACTACTCTTGACTCTAAGCGAACCCGGCTCTCCCAATGCTAGCAATAATCACCCCTTACAAAGGTCTTAGAATTCGGCCACCAAGCTTCCAGGGGTGATGTGTATTCGGCTTTTTGACTCAAGGGAGAAGAAGTTGTTTCGGGATAGCAGCTTTGCGATGATTTAATCGGTAGGGGGTTGAAGGCTTAGAGATTGCAAGATTCGGCCGCAAAAATTGAAAGAGCTTGAGGATTGTGGCTTAAAAGAAAAATGGCATAAAAAGGGCCTTTGGAATTTGGTCTTCCTTGGATATTCGGCTAAGTAAAGAAAAAGAAGGGATGAAGAGTAAGAAAAGAGTATAGAGGACTATGTGAAGAAAATAAAAGAAGAGAAAGAGGCTATGGCTTATGGGTGATCGGCAATAATGAAAAGAGAAGAGAAAAATATGCCAAATAAAATTCAAAAGCCGAATTAACACCAAAGAACACTCCCTTGGTCGGCCAACACTTCCCTATCTTCAAATTGTCCTCAAATCTCTCCCAATTATCCTCCCTCTTATCACTCCTTGAATCAAGCTCATGACCGATTCAAACCTTAACCCAATAAAGTTCCATTCAACTTCAAACTCTTGCTCACACAAGACATAAAAATAAACCACATAATTACCTGCATAGAGAATCGAACCTAGGCCTTCTCCCTTCCACTTACACGCCACATTTTTAGGAGACTAGTGGCATCACTTGCCACTCCACCAAGGCACCTTTTGTGATGCATTTTACCCACATATTTTGATAAGACCTCCTAACCAGAGCCCCTAATTCTTTAGGTCCAAAATTCAAAAATTCTACCGGGTTTTGGCCAACTCATGGACCTTCCATAGGCCCATTTACACACTCTAAACATGAATTTCACAACCACATACCAATATTTGAAATTTTATCAAACTACGCAAAAATCACTAAGCCCCAAGAATCAGGATGTTACAGTAACACCCCTATCCCGTAACCGTCGCCGGAATAGGTAAGGGGCATTACCAAAAATTCAGAACAGATTAGAACAGAATAATCATAGATTACCAAATTCAAACAATATTATAAATCAGTAACCATAACACCATAGCATGCTATAAAAGATCAGATTAAGCTTCATTCATTCATCAGGGACTAAACTGAAAACATACAAAGGATATGAAGAATCTTAAGAAAATTTTCAAATTAGGGCCACATGGCCGTGTGCCTCACACGGTCATGCCCTAAACTTAACCCTGGTCGTGGACAACACTGCCAACCACCGCTCGGTCACCAAACAAGCCCATGTGTCCAGCCCGTGTAAAACACTGACCAAAACATTTCAAATGTAGGGGTCACACGGTCGAGTCACATGCCTGTGTGCTCTAACCGTGTGGCACAATGCAGGCTTGGTTTAAGTCATACTTTCCACCCACCAAGGGTCAATTCAACAAGTATACATTTAACTCAATTTGCTATTCAAAAATCAATTAGTTCTAGGCTTATAACATTCAACCATAATGCTAATACATTAACCACCAATAGCAACTCATTTCCAAACTAACACATGCTTATTTACTCAAAACCAAACTTACCTATAAACATATATCTTATAACCAATTCATTCTATCATAAAGATTATATCAAACTTATCAAGTTCATATCCAAACACAAATCTAATTGACCATTTCTTTTAGTCATTCACGGACATCAAACATACCATTATCAAGCATATCACAAACACCAAAGTCAAATCGTGCTTTCAAAGAAAAGGCTAGCCATATCACATGGCACAACTTGAATGCATCTCAAACCATAGCCATTATTTCTAGCCCATACATGCGACATAACCAAAACTCAAAACTTTAATTACTGAAGCGATAACAGGATAGTGTGATGACATCTTCCACGACCTCCAATCCGAGCAAATCCCTGAAACTCTACAGATATATGGAAATACACAGAGTAAGCTAAAGCTTAGTAAGCTCGTAACTTAATAAACTTAACACAATAGATAATTTCAATTCAATAATATAAGCATAACATTACTAACTCATATGCTCAAAACACAACCTTTCTCAAATGTATGACCCGTTTCCATATCAAATCATCATTCATACAATAGAGTGCATAATACTTAACTGACTTTAACTTTCACAAGCTTATTCAATTCAATTCTCATCAATCATTCAATTTCCGCTTTCATAAGCCAAATGAGTACAATATGAGAAATTTACATAGTTAAAAAAAATTCTTTCTCATATGTATCACATATCACCATCATTATTCCATTTCATCTTTCAATTATGAAGCATTAGATAATATCACGTATGCAACTTTGCAACTACATCACATTCATTCATTCGTGTTTCATATGGACAATTTCATATTTCAATTCCATATATCATGTAACTTGCTTTGCATATACACTTACCATTCATTTCAAAAGTCATATACATAACTTATGCATTTGTTCACAAACATCACATAATCACCATTCAGTTGCACATATAACATCTTTGCTCAAACATTTTGCATATACATATATATTTCATTCTTATATCTCGAGTACAGTTCAAACGTACCTGAATCAAATATACATTTCATATATTCATTCCACTTTACATAATCCCTCATCAAACTATTTAGAAGTAGTACAGCTGATCACAAGCCTTTTACAATGCCAATGTCTCAGACGTGGTCTTAAATGTGATTAAGCATTAATGCCTCTATCCCATACAAGTCTTACATGAAATCAAACACGATGCCGATGTCCCAGACATGGTCTTACACGTAAGTTTCAAATTGAGGCCTGTGTCCCAGACATGGTCTTACACGAACATATATGATGCTAGTGTCCTAGACACGGTCTTACACATATATCTGTAATCAATGCCTATGTCCCGGACGAGGTCTTACATGATATCATTTTACTTTTACTTAATCAGAATCGACTCAAAGCTAATACATCAGGCTCTCATGGCCATCCAAATACAGTTAAAATATCATGAATACATAATAAACATTAATACAATGCATATCTCTATATCAACTTACACATAAATCTCAAATCGATGCCAACGTCCCAGACATGGTCTTACACAACAAACTCATATCAAGATCATATGTCATTAATCAATATAGCATCTATACAACTTATTCAATGCATATACATTAATATTACCATTCGACATTTCAATTAATCACATAATAATGCATTTATAATAGAATTTCATAACATCTATTAAAAATACGAACTTACTTCTTTTGGGAAAAATGGAAACGAACGGCAAATCAACTACTTTCGATTTCCCCAATCTATATCCCATTTTCTTTGTTCTTGATCTAAAACAATTCAAATTCAACCATTCAATTATTTATTTCATTTAATACAATCCATAACACTTATTTAGGGCATTTTACATTTTAGCCCTCACAGTTTCATACTTTAACAATTTAGTCTGTTTTTCTCAAAATCACAAATATGTATAATTTCTTCACTATATAACCTAGCCAAATTTTCATGGCTTCCATATAAGCCCATATAACACATTTATTTCAAATTTTAGTCTTCCCAAAATTTCATTTTCTCAAATTAGTCTACATGGCTCAAAATCATCAAAATTTCATAGCAAAACATATTTATTCAATACCTATCTATCATAATTTAACCAAATTCATCACATAGTTTCAAATAGCATCAATGGCATTATTCATAAACTTTATCAAAAACAGAAATTGAGACATGGGCATGGAAGATTTCGAAGCAACGATTACAAAAACGTAGAAATTATTAAAAACGGATCAAAAACACATACCCGATTGATGCTTAAACCATGGCTGAATATTTGAGAACTCAAATCCTTGTATTTTTTTTCTTTTAACATTCGGCAAGAACAAGACGAAAAATGGCCTTGGTTTTATGTTTATTTTATTTAACATATAATAATATTAGTTTACAAAAATGTCATTAATGAAAGCATAAAATATTCATATTATTCATGGACATAAATGTCCATCAAACTAAAATGGCACAATTGACATGCAAGGACTTCCCATTTAAAAAGCCATGTCAATTTAGCACTTTAACAAATAACATGCAGATTTTGAATTTTAAGCGATTTGATCCTTTTTCATAATTAAGCACAGAAACAGACAAATTAGATCACCGAAATTTCACAGCTACTAATTCAAATACTGCAAACACAGAAAATAATATCAGAATATTTTTCAGACTCGAATATGTGGTTTCGAAACCACTTTTTTAAGGTCTCGTAGACCTTCATAAGGGACATTGTGGTTGTGAATGAATGTTATTTGATTTCAAATGATTAATGTATATGAAAGGTTTGTAAAATGATGTGAATGGTTGGTAATGCTTTTTAACCCTAGTCAAGCAATGGATATGGGTTAGGGGTGTTACATTTTATTGGTATCAGAGCTACGGTTTAGTCATTTCTAGGACTAACGTAGCATATGTGAGTCTAGCTATAAATGCCATTTATAACCTGTGATAGTGTGATATCTCCCGACTCTAACAAAAATTATTTTAATTAGATAGATATGCTTTCCAACCGAGCTAATTCCAATAGTACAGAATGTTATACTTAAACATTAGAGTGAAAATGTGTTGGTGATGAGTCGAAAGTCATAAAAGTATGAATAAGAGTGCAGGATATTTTGCTATTGATAAATGTTATAATTATATGAGTATATGAGTTGTGACGTTTGGTCTATGATTGTTATATGAACACTTTGATTATAAATTAGTGATTGGAGTTGGCATATAAACTATGTGTTAAGTACAAAAGTGATCATAAGCAACTGATCATTAGGTGTTTTTAGAATGTAGAAATAGTAATGAATTGGCCATTCATAATAGTATGTGTGATGGACATGGTTATGTGAGAGTTAAATTTGATGCTTTACAACCCTTACCCCCCATCGATAAAGTATTATAATGAAATCTATATTATATAGATTAAATAAGCTTACAAGTGTGGAATTACAGAGTTTCGTGGTTGAAGGATTAATATTATGATCAGATAAGAAAATGAGTCGGCAACTGAAGACAGTACTAGAAGAAATATTGGATTGTTTTGAAGGCCATTCGTAATATGCATAGTCACTGTTAAAGAAGTTGAACTCGATGGAACAAAAATATTTAGGTATGATGTCTAAAGAACATATTAACTAGAAGTTCTTCTGAATTGATTTCTGTTAGTCATGGGAAAATGTGAAATTAGTGATGACAGAATTGGACAGAAGAATAATGTTAAATTGAAAGGATAGCTGAGTATAGTGGTTATAGTTGAATAGCTTATGACGATCTTTTCTGGGTAATCTATGTGTTCATTTACTCTTGAGGTATTTGTAGCTGAATATCTTAGGTTGAAATTCTTATCGTATGAGAACGTTAGCTAAATATACTAATAGACAAAAAGCATTGTTGGTCTATTTGGGTTATGTCGGTATTGCTCTATCTTTTATTGGTATTTTAATTCTTTTTGTTAAAGAAAAGTTGATGATATAATTCATGTGATGATATTTTTTTGTTCCTACTAGTTATTGTTCTGCTTAGTATACATGAAGATTATATTGCTTCTGTCATAATTGACTTCAGTGTGTATGAATGGTATTTTACTCTGGATTTTTCTCTGGATATCATTGAGAAAATTTTTGTCTGATATGTATTGTGTTTTTGAAAATTCAGTATAGTTCAAAGCTTTGGGAATTAGTAGATGAAATAGTTTTATTTATATAATCCTTTTCTAATTTTTGTGAAAGGGTTGACATCTGCAAAAATGTAAACGGTGAAAGATCAAGTTCAAATCTATATATTAGATACCACTTCCATGTAAATCTTGATATATGTCAAAGAGTAAAGACAAAATGTGGTGTTATATATTCGAGTTATGCAAATTTTAAAGAAGTTCTTTGACTTGTATTCTGAAGAAATTGCGATAAATAGTATGTTTGAATTATTTTGATCACAAAAAGAAAGGTTTTCTTTGAAAAGTTATTATTTGACAGCAAAGATCAATTCTGTCATTCAGTTTGATTGAGTTATTTGCTTGAAGGGTTAATTGAGTTATATATGTTTGATTTTATTCGCGGGTCCGGAAATAAATTTTGTACGTTTATGGGTAAATAGATGGATAGTCTGAATGAAGAATTCATATTCTAGAAGACATGATACAAAATTATATATATATATATATATATATGATCAGATTTAACTCAAAAATAATATTATAAATTAAAGTTGTTTTGATTGAGTAAGTCTTTGCGCTTATGAATTTTGCATGATATGATACTTAATATTAAGTGGTAAACAGATGAAAACAGTGTTAATTGAAGCATCAGTTCTAATTTAGTTTGAGTCGAGTGAAGATTTTATGATTTTTCAGTCATGCATCATTGAATGGAATGAAGTGTATTCTAATACCAGAATGTATAGTGATAGCTTATGCTTACATACAGTTAAGCTGCATGAAAGGTGTTACATTGATATGTGAATTAGAGATGATTAATAATGTATTTGCGTTGCAAAAGTTATCAATATTAATTGCTTGGTAAGTATTGTAACTTACTAGATAGCAAGAGTTGAAAGTATTTGATATTATTAAGAGACCTAATTTTGAGATAGCAAAGATGGCTTGAAGCGTTGAAAAGTTTTGAGTTAGTAATTGATTATCATCTAGGAAAAATGATTACAGTCACGGATGTTCTGAGTAGGAAATCTTTGTGTGCTTTATAAGTAATGAATTTGTGATTAATCTTATCAGATGGTGGATAGATATTAGCTAAATTAAAAGTTAAATTCAGGTTTATTCAATGAATTTGTGAAGCTCAGAAATGTATAAGTGAATTGCAAGTTAAAAAGGGGTTCAACGTAAATTGATTTTTAATTTAGAATTTCAAATTGGAACCGACGATTGTTCATGTACCGAGAAATCTAGAGATTTTACAACAATTGTGACATCTAGCACAGTGGTAATTATCTATTCATTCGGGGAGTACTAAGATGTAGGACAATCTGGAAGTGTTGTATTGGTGAATAAGTATGAAAAGTGATATTTCTGACTTTGTATCGAAATGTCTAATTATTCAATAGGTTAAACCTGATTATCAGTTGTCTTCGGGACTATTACAGCATGTGTTGATATCTGAGTAATAATGAAATAGAATTTTGAGGATTTATTTGTATCGAGATTATTCTTATCACCGAAAAAGATAGATGTTATTTGAACTATTGTTGACTTGTTCGAAGAAGTCTACATATTTTATCTTCGTACATACAGATTTCTTTCTTGATAGATTAGCTAAATTATATATTCCTGAGATTGTTAATTTAAACATAATGCTAGTTTTCATTATTTCGGATAGAGATCCGAGGTCTATATTGTGCTTCTAAAGAAGCAATTATAAACTTTAAGAATGAGGTTGCATTGTAACACCGCATTTTATTCTCTAACTGATGGATAATATGAGAAAGTGATTCAGATTCTTGAAGATATGATTTGTTGCTATATTTTAGAACTTGAAAGCAATTAAGAAAGACAACTACTGTTGGTTAAGTTTGAGCATATTAATAGTTATCAGATGAGTATAAAGATAGCATTGTATGAAGTATTATATAGTTGCAATTACTGAACTCTGTTGTTACTGGATCGAGCTTTGTGAATAAAAATTCACGGGATTGATTTCATTAGAGAAATTGAACAAGAAGTGAAAGTAATTCATAATAGTTAGAAATGCAGTTCAGATTCATAGAAAACATATACAGACTTGATACGTAAAAGCATTGAATTCTAGTTAATGGACTGAGTGTTCGCGAAACTATTGTCGTGGGAATAGAATTTCTCAATTTAGCTATAAAGAGAAGTTGAGTTCGTGATTTATCAAGCTGTATGATATTATTGAGAAAATAAAGCCATTGGCTTATTCAACTTATCTGATTGTCAAAACTTAAGAAGATCCATAATGTGTTTCTTATATATGTGACGTAATGATATAGATAAAACCCATTGTCTATAATATCTCTTTCAGAAATTGAAATTCAGCTTGATATGATATATAGTGAAGAACAGATTAGGATCTTAGCTTATGAGATTAAAGAGTTGCGAAATCCGAGCCTATGTGACAATTTGATAGGGCTATGAGAAAACAAATCTCTAATTTATTCTCTAATGAGATTTTTGGGGACGAAAATCCTTAAGAGGGGGAGAGTTGTAATAGCCCATTTTTTAGTCAAATCAGAATAGTGGTTGTGGGACCATAAATCCAAAGTCAAAATATTAATTTTATTGTTTTAATAAGGTTTACAATTTGATATTAGATTCATGTGAAAATTTCGTAAAGAAATTTTACTGTTTGAGTGGTTAATTCGGTAAAAAGGACTAAATCACATAAAGCGTAAAACTTGTGTTTTATTAGCTAAAAGTTTAAAATAGCTATAGAACATTAAAGTGAAGGTCCTTAAGTGGTAAATAGGACATTTATGAGATAGTGGAAGATGATAGCATGGAAAATGGTGTAATTATTAAATGTTTTAAAGGTTAAAATGGTAAATAGGTAATTAAAGTTACATTAAATAAAACCAAAATCATATTTTTGACTTATAATCTTCTCCAAGCCAAAATTGAGAAGGAAAATCAGCCATTTTAGGGCTAGACTTTATGCCAAACTTTCTTTGTCAATTAACGTACGATTTTTGTCCCGTTTTTAATGATTTTTACGTTTTTGAGCTCGTTGTAGCTTAATCTAGCTAGCCTATACCTTCGTTTTCAAAACTGTTATAGATTATGAATGATGCCATTGTTGAAAGCTTGGTTGTTTAGATGTTTTATGAAAGATTATTAATGATTGAAGCTAGATATACAAGTTTTATAAAGTGATTTTTGACAAAAATGTCAATTAGGGATTTATTTGTAAAAGTGTGAAATTTTGTGGTTAAAAGTGTGATTAAATAAAAGATATGGGTTTAAAGACCCTATTAAAATTCGGCTAGGCTTGGGTTTGGCTAAAATGGAATGAATTTCATTTTACGAGCCTAGGGATTATATTGTAAAATGTGAAATAATATGGGCAAAAGTGTAATTTTGCGAAAAATTGCTAATTGTGTTAAATTGAATGAATTAATGATTAAATAAGTAAATTTTGTTTTTATATAGATTGAGAAAAATGAGATTTGGATCTAGATCGGGGAAAAGATAAAGTATCAGACCAGTCGATCCGTTCTGTCCTTTTAGCGATCGAGGTAAGTTCGTATATTCAAACTTCAGTGTATATCTATGTAATTTATGAATAATAGTATGAATGTATTCATATGATTGAATTAAATATGGAATTTAAGTTAAATTTTCGAGACAAGTTGAAATGCAGGATCGATCATAATCGTTTCATGGTGATAGATGAACTGGCGGAAAAGACCATGGTTGGACCATGGCAGTATATGATTTCGTATAAGACCATATATGAGCTATGGCATTGATATATATGAGACTTAGTGTAAGACCATGTCTGAGACATTGGCATTGATATGTGATTACGTGTAAGACCCTATCTGGGATATTGGCATCATTATGTGATTACGTGTAAACCATGTCTGGGACATTGAAATCGTTATGTGATTTCGTGTAAGACCATGTCTAGGGCATTGGAATTGATATATGATTCATGTAAGACCATAGTTGGGCTATTAGCACCGATATGTGATAACATGTAAGACCATATCTGGGATATGGCATCGTACGTGATAAACAAGACTTCCAAGTATCCTTAATGATTCTAAATAGTTCAATAGGCAAAGTTAAGATAAGAATGAAAGTTCAATTGAATTAAGCAAAATAGGTACGTACAGAACCTATGTGAGAGTCAAATGAAGGTAATTTAATTAGTTCAGTGTATCATGAATATGAGATGAGAATTATTAGTGTGTTTATTTGGCTATAGTGAGGTATGAATTGAATGATATATGTGATATGAACAATGATTGTGTTAATTATATGAATATGGCACATTGAGTGAGAATTACAATTATTTAACGATATTTTACATGATTCATTCGGCTAAAGAAATGTGATGGCTAATGGATCAAATAAAGTTTATATATTGCTGCTTATGTATTTGTAAATGAGAATGAAGTGTTAAGAAGTTTAAGAGTCATACGAGCTTTGAAATGAATAAACTCATGGAAATCTTGTTTAATCATGTGCATGAATATAAGGTAGAATGGTGAAATCAAATGAGTTATATAATGACTTGAGTAATTGTTTGTAATGTGGTTATGTCTAATGATGTTTATATATAATAGCCCGATTTAAGGCCAATTCAGGATAGTAGTTTCATATAACACCTTGAATTTGGGCCTAGAAGTATTGGGCTTGAGTCTGGGTTCGGATAAAAGAAAACCTGAATAATTGAGAAGTTTTAAATATTATTGTTATAAAAAAATTAATTAAAATTAAATTAAATTATTATTAATAAAACATTATTGTTATTATTACTGATGTTTTAAATTTTTCTTTTATGAAAATTATAATAATATTATTATTCAAATTGGTGTTTAGTTTAGTAATTAAATAAATTTGGAGTAGTTAGAAGTGTGGGGAAAACCTTGGGTTCGATTCAAGATTCTAGCAAAATTTCAATTTGTGATTCGTTAGGGGCCTCTGGCGATAGGCCTTATAAGTTAATTGGGCAAAAACTGGGCATAAGGAAATGTTTGGCCTAGTGGTGTGGCGCACTATGCAGCTGGAAGAGGGCTGGGGTTCGAGGCACGGCCCGCGCAAGAGGCTTTGTGTTTTTTTTAAATAAGCAGGTTGTGATGAAATAAGGTTTAAGAAAAGCTGCGTTCGGATTATGCCACAAGAGCGCCTGTGGCGCAGTGGCAGCAGCGTGCTAGAGGGGCCTGAGCGGGCTTGAGATCAAGTCCAAGCGTTGGCAGCATTTTGGTTTTATTTTTCAAATAGCAGAGGCTTCAGCGGGTATGGCTTATAATTAAATGTGACGGTATGTTATCGAGAGCAAAGGCTTGACGTAGTGGCCAGCAGCATGTAAGTGCGCCCAGAGATCCTGTGTTCGAGCTGCTGTGCGCGCGAAGGGCTATGTTTTTGCTACGCGCATGGGGAGAGTGTTTCAAGTGGACCGAAACACTAGCAGCAGGTGGAGTCAGCCAAGCGGTGGACCGCTACTAATGGTGCAGGAGTTTGAATGAAATTCAAACTATGCTGTTGGTAAAATAATGATAAGCACGAGATTAAATTGGGGGATGGTTCTTAGCCGATGGTGCTTCTCCTTTCAATCGGGATTTTTGTTTCTCTTTTATCTTATTTCCTTTGCTCATATTCTTTTCTATTTTTCCCCAAAAGCTGAACAACTCTCACTTTTTTCTATTTTCTTTCCTCAAAGCCAAATTCTATTACAACAACCTTTTCTTCTCAAGATTGTTTGCCGACCATCTTCACTTTTCTTTACACGATTTCTTCTTCTTCTTTCATCTCTTCTTCCAAAGGTGAACCTCCATATTATTTTTTTTAGTGATTCGGGAATTAATTTTTAGATCTATATTCTACTCGCGTTTAAGTTAGATTCACAACAGATCTGAGATTGGAAAAGTGTGGAAACGTTCTTCAACAAGTAGATCTCTTGGTAAGTAATCGAAACACTTTATTCTTTCATTATCTTGAGAGCTAAAGAAAAGCCAAAAACCCTTATATGGGGTAGTGGTCGATTGAGGCTAGAGGCTCTGTTGGTTTTATCGTTTGGGTTGTTATGTGCTAGGGTGGACTGACGGAGATTAATTGAAGAGTTTTGAAGGCTAGGATCAGTGGAGCAACTAGATCTAAGATTTAAGCCTAGTTGCGGCAGAGGTAAGTATTCAAAGGCCTTAAGAGGTGTTGGCCGAATGTGGTAAGCAAGAATTATGTTAGTCATTATCAATTTGTAAACTGATATTATAGTGATCAATTGTGGGATATCGTGGGAGATTTCGTTAGCAGTTGTTGCAAATCAGGTGTGTATCAAAATCCCCTCTTGTGGTTTAATTTGGCAAAAGCTGAAAAGCCAAAATGCTGAAATTCTGGCATTTCGTGGGCTTGCAAGCGTTCGAGTGCTCGTGGGTTGATTGGAAACGTTAATGTTCTGTAATCAAAATTGGTAAGACGAATGAGTTTGCAATTTCGTGCACGTCGGTAAGTTGGGCCTCGATGGGCTGGATATAGGCCCAATGGGCTTTCGAGGCCATGTGGACAAAAATAGACAATAAAGGTGTTCTGATAGACTGTAGGATCAAAATTGCTAAAATCGGTAAATCAATCTTAAAACTTGGACAAAATGGGCTTAGGTTGCTAGTGGACACTGTAGAGCCTATTAGGGGGTTTTAGGGCCCAATAGCTTAAGACTGTTAAAATGGGTTAGTTAAGTTATTGAAATGAAAATGAAACTGTTACCAACTGAAATAGGTAAAAACCGTAAAAAGTGGAATAACTACTAAAATACCCTTAAAGGTGTGAAATTACTATTTTACCCCTAGGTGCAAAATGACTGTTATACCCCTAGGGTTTAATTGGACTGATTTGCATGCTTTACTGATTCTATTTATTATATGCCATGACATGTTTATATAATGCATGGGGACTGGGTTATATGGTTGGAGGAAGTGCTAAGTGGCAATGCCACGAATACCGAAAAGGGGCTTTGCCCTAGTTTACTGAAAGAGGCGATGCCTCGTATTACCGTTCTGGTGGTTTGACCACACTATCTGATTATGCAGCTATGCTGCCACTGTGGAGAGTAGCGGTTGGGTGGGTTGAGTAGTTTTCCCCACATGGAGAGTTTGGCTGGTACGGGTGGAGAGTAGCGGTTGGGTGGGTTGAGTAGCTTCCTCACGTGTTTTGGGCTTGCATTCATGCTTATTATCTGTTCTGTTTCTGTATTAGGCCTATGGGCCACACTATTATCTGGATAGGGCTTCGGCCCAGTAACTGAGCACTGAATAGGGCTTCAGCCCAGTTGACACTGAGACTGGATAGGGCTTAGGCCCAGTGGGCTTGAGCTGATTTGGGCTCTGGATGGGCTTCTTTACACACTGAGTTTTCCAAACTCACCCCTTTCTCTTCCATCATTGCAGGTGAGCCCTAGTTTGTGGACTTGGAGCTGGGAGGGATTCAGAGTGGCCCCGAAGACTGCATTTTCTGGTTTAAATAAATTATTTATTTTATTACTCATTTCAATCGCTTTATTTTCAATTTGGGTTTGTAATAAGGCCGCTCTTATTATTTTTATTTTGGGTTTTTAATTATTTAAATAGTTTTTAGCTTAAGTAGGATATTGTTTAAATCGTTTTGAAATCGGTTAGCTCTAAGGCGCGTTTTTATAAAAGTTGTTTTCAAAATATCACGATAACAGAGCAAAGCTTCCGCAACACAAACATTTTCATAAATAAATATTTTAAATAGACTTAAACTTAATTTGTTGTTCGTGGACAAGTCATAATGTTAAAGTGTGGCAATGGATGTGTGCATGTCTAGGATTGGATCTAGGAAGAGCTTGGTACTTAAGCAGTCTAAATGACTCACCTCCTCTTCTCTTGAATCCTACCTGGTGCGTAGTATCCATTCACTTTAAGCCATAACAAAGAAGGTCCAATTTTCCAATACTTAATCTGTTTTTAAAATAACATGTTTCTGCAACTACAAAGGTTTACAAGCTTTCACAATTTTTCCTTGAGATTTTACAAAGTTGTTAACAATGTTTGAAAAAGGAACGTTTTGGAAAAAAAAATAAATAGGCTTTATACAAGTTTAACGGTAAAAGGTTCTAAACATTAAGAAGGGTTTTCAATGAAAACATGGTTTTCGAAAAACACTTCAATGTGACACACCAGACTTGGCCGTAACGTCTGGGTTAGGTTTGGGGTGTTACATTTTAGGACTACAAATACAAAATAGAAAAGTTTATTGCGATAAAGTTTTAAGGCTTATTGTATGATTGAATGCATGTGTGAAAATATCATTAAGAAATTTTATCGATAGAGGGTCCAATTTGACTAGTAGTACTAAATTGCAAAAAAGTACAAATATGTGTTCTAGAAGCATTAGGGGTTTAATGGAAATGAATTTGTATATTAGAGGTCCTTATTTAGTAATTAGACCATTACATATCGTAATGGACAAAAATGGACATGGAAGGGTAAAAATTACAAAGAAATGACTTACAGGCATTTTGGTCATTTGGTTAATAAAAGAATAAAAAAGGGAAAAATAAGTCTATGCTCATCTTCCTCCTTCCTTGGTTGAAATTCATAAGGGAGTCAAAATCGAGTAGTCGCTCCAATCCGTTCATTCTGTTTTCAACTTAAGTTCATATGCAAATAAATGTGTTTCATGTGAAATATATACGATTAATTGTTATTGAAATGTTAAGAATGCTGAATGTTCGAAATTGTGAAAGTATCGACAGAGTTGAGATGTCCAAAAGCCCCATACGAACCATAGGAATATTATAGGATATGAGTGTCATGACATTAGGATTCCAAGATGTGATATCTTGTAAGACCATGTTTGAGACATTGACATCGATCTGAGACTACGTGTAAGACCATGTCTGGGACATTGGCATCGTATATGATTTCGTGTAAGACCCTGTATAGGACAGTGGCATTGATATTTGATAAAATGTAAGACCATATCTGGGATATACCATTGTACTAGCTTTACGAGCTATCTGAGTATCCTTATCAATTTCGAACGGTTCAACGGGCAATGTTGAGAAGTGAATTAATATGTGATTAAGTAATTGATTCAGGTACGTATGAAATGTATATGAAAATTAATAAGGAAAGGTGAGTTTGAACTTGGAAAGTATTGATATGAATTTCATGTGAAAAGGTAGTATATATGTTGGTTACAAGCTATATTTAACTTTAGTGCATTGACATTATGAATGTTCATATGATTTTATTTGTATATGGCTTATTAAGCTTTTTGACATCTTACTTTGTGTGTTTTTCCACTATTTTATAGATAATCGAAGCTAGCACAAGCTCGGGGATCGTCGGGAAACGTTGTCACACTATCGTTCGCTATTTCGATAATTTTGAAGTTTTGTATAAATGGTACATGGCATGTATACGCTGCTAATGATATTACATGTGACAGCCTTAAAACGACCCTAGTCGGAATGTGGTTTCGGGACCACAAAACCGAGGCACAAAAATAATTTAATAATTATTTTGATGCCTATTATATGTGCCAATTCATGTGTGACATCTTGGGTGCTTTAATTTAGTATTATATTTATGAATTACATCAAAAAGGGCTTAATTATAAACTTTGAAAGTATGATGGAAAATGTGTGATGACTAAATAATGCATGCATGAGAAATAAGGGATTTGCATGTCAATTTGCCCACTTTTATGATAGTGGACAGTAATGATAACTTTGTTTTGGCATTTTGTGATTTGTTTGTTTGTTAAATAATGATAATAATGTTTATTTATATTAAAGAAAATGGTATTATAAAAAAGAAATAATAAAAGTTAAATGGTATTATAAAAAAGAAATAATAAAAGTTAACAAAATCATGAAATAAGCGATTTTTTTTTATAATAAAAGAGTGATAAAAACAATGCTTATTCACCTCTCTCCCTTCAATTGTCGTACCTAGTAAAGGAAGAAAAGAAATAAGGTTCAAGCTATTTCGGTTGGGGGAAAATCTTGATTAAGGTATGATTTTTAAGTGTTTTCTTTGAATTTCATGAAATTTAGTTGGTTTTGAGGCTCTCTTCCTTGCCCATGTTTGAATTTCCTTGAGTTTTGGGTGTTAGAAGCTTTCGGTCAAGGTAGAATTGGTTAAAGGAGAAAGCTTTGGAGCCATGAATTTTGAGGATAATAAAGTGCCGAATGCCCTTGTAAATGGGGTTATTTGTATTTGAAAATAAGAGAACAAAAAGCTAAGGCATTCGACCATGACCTTGTTGAGCTTAGATTGAAGTTGATTTAGGAGTGTTTAAGGGATTTTATGATATTAAATAGCTTATAGCATTCGGTCATGGCTTTAAAATGGTCAATTTGATTTTGAAATGGAATTCGACTATAGCTTGCAAATTTGGTGTTTTGTATTGGTGAATGTTTATGTGAAAGTTTGAATTAGCTTAATTTTGCTATGAATGGTTAAAGAGGGAAATAGTATTCAGCTATTATAGAAGTGAGGTAATGGTACTTAACTATTGAAATTTTTGTTTTATTAAAATTTGTTAGTATGTGGTGAAAGGTTAGTTGAAAGTGAATTAAGATGAATTGGGAAGTGATAAGTAATATTCGGCCATTGCAAGTAAGTGAATATATACGTGTGTATTAATTGATCAATAGGGCTTGGTTGATGTGCTAGTTAATGTCCAAAATTTTGAATATAAATTTAGGTAAGCTTCTATGATAAATTATGGGAGTATACATGGGAATTAGCTAATGTGTGAATAACTTTTGCTCATGAATTGCCGAATTTGAAATTGGGATTTTTGGCTAAGAAATTTGATATGTTTAATTAGTGGCCAAATGTAACCTTGATTATATGTTTTAGCTTGAAATGAAATGTAAATTGATATGTTCTTTACGTGTTATCCGAACTAGTTGTTGAATAAGATTTTGGGCTACATATAGTGAAAGTGCTGAATGGATATGATAATGTGAAGTGCAAAAAGGGTATGTGAGAAGAGTGAATTATGTATATATATATGTTAAGGTCAATGACTTCTCTAAATGATGCCATATATGCTGTTATGTTTTAAATATGTGAATAAGAACTTTAAATAGTGAATTTGTATAAATCTGCTTGGTACAGCAGCAGTAACGTGTATTGGAAAAATCACCATAAATTGTGGGAGCTGAATTAGAGGCTGAATAAATTATGTAATTAAAGCTTAATGAGTCTAGTTTCTTATAAAAGAAACCTTATAAGCAAAGGAATTGCCGATAAAGAGATATTTAAAGTAGTGTGAGACAGTGTCAGATTGACTCCGAAATCCTCTGTTCTATTTTTAGAAAATCATTATAAATTGTAAAAAAAATCCATAAGATGTAATTTATATGCTTAGAATCCTTAATGAGTCTATTTTCAAGAGAAATATACAAGAAAATTATCCGAGACCTGAACTAAGAGATAATTGAACTTTAGTACAAAAGGATCAGAACTGTCCGACAGTGAATCAGGGGTAAACTTGAGGATTAAACTGTATTAATTGGTCGATTCAAAAATTCTGGAAATTTTATGGTAGAAAGGTACATGAGCCTAGTTTCAGGGAAAATTTACGGAACTTGATTTGGAGTTTTGTAGCTCCAGTTATGAATAATTTAGTGAATGTTGCTTAGGAAGTCAGCTTGTAGTGACTTGTGATATATATGTGATTGGCCAAATGTGTGTGTGTGTGTGTGGCAAAGAATGTATATATGTGTTTCTTATTTTGATTGTAAGTGAAATGATCAAGTGAGATTTTTGAATGAGAATTAATGAAATTAAATTATTTAATTTAGCTCAAGAGCATAGAGGGACAAGTTCGGATAAAGGGAAGGCTAAAGTGGTCGAATAGCTAACTCATAGTTGGTCGGAAAGGTTCGAGGTAAGTTTTGAGTAATTGAATTTGGTATTTAATTTAAAATGCCATGATATACATGTATGAAAGATGAACGATGTCCCATTGAGAAAGAAACCTTATACATGTTTGTTATGTAGCCGAATGGCTCATAGAGAAAGAAACTGAAATTGAGATTTGAAATGTATTGCTTATGTATGTTTGCTTATTGGGCCAAAAGTCTAGAAAAAACAACAAAAGAAGTATACATGTATGAGTTTTGAATGATATTTACGACATAAAGTCAAGGAGCATGTTATACGTTTGTATGCGAATGAATTGATTGAATTACAAATGTGATCTTGCTATGCGAAATGTGGCAACATGTGAATACATATGCATGTGATTCAGTGATGTGAATCCGGGATTAAAGACCCGATGACTATATGTGGAGACTATGTCCGGGTTAAGACCCGAAGGCTATATGCGGAGATCATGTTCGTGTAAAGGCCCGATGGCTATGTGCGGAGATTATATCCGGGATTAAGATCCGCTGGCTTTGTGTGGAGATTTTATCCGAGCTAAAGGTCTTGATGATGATGCGAGTAAAGTCTAAGACTAAAAGACTTCATGGTAACGATTGCTAATGAATGCGCTTAAGGCGTTAAGTTATACAGGTATGTACCCTAAGCTTATATGCAAGCTTGTTTTGGACCAAATCATAAGGTCATTATACGATTGCATATGTGAGTATGAAATGAGACTATTAATACGGTTATAGTACAATTGATCAATGCGAAATGTTATGTGAAATTATGTAATATGTCTATGTTTACATGAGCTCACTATTAAGTGAAAGTTATCTGCCTATTGTATGTGATGAGAATGTGTATATTCGGTTAAGGATGACGTACCCAAAGGAAGAGTGAAACAAAAATGCAAACAACTATGTTATAATTTGATTTTTATCCATTGTCATGGCTTAAAACTTATTAAGCATTGTAATGCTTACTCCGTTTACTTTGTTTCCTCTGTTTTATAGATCTCTTTTTGGAAGCTGCGGACTCGAGGATTGAAGCTTTAATCACCTACACTATCGTCGTTATTTTGGTACATTTGTTAGTTATTTTGGAACAATGGCATGTATAGGTTAATCTCCTTTTTTTGAATCGAATTACATTTTGAGTTGTAATTATTCTAGCCATGCAAAAATGGCTTGCTTAATCTCTAAGTCGAGTATATGTTTTGTTAGAAATTTTATGTGACTTGTTACTTTGATGCATGGGTTATATGATGTGATGATGGTATGCTTAATACCTAGAAATTTGATTACACCTATTGGTAGGTAGTCGCTTTGCAACTTTGATAGTACTCCTATAGTAAATATACGTGATATGGTTGCATTAGTCGAATTACCTCGAAAGTTGGATTGTTCGGGTCTAGAAATTAAAGTTGATCACTTAACGTAATTGATGTATAACTGAATCTATGTCTTGTATGTATCTATGAACCTCAGTAGGATGTATTTAGTTATGTAATATCTTAATACCCTATTAGGGTTTTACATTACATTTTTGAATTATGAAAATCGCCATGTGAGTTGGCTTGTAAAGAATGGCAATAATGGATGTGGATTAAGTATATTATATGAGTTTGTGTATAAGTTTTGGTAAATATTCATTTATGCTAAATGTCGAAGTTGTGAGTTTTGTGATTTGGCATTTGGTAAGCTTCTGATGATATGTATATTATGGTAAGTTTGATTTGGAATTGAGCTGTGAAGTTGGTATGATTATTGTGGATGATTTGTTAGTTGAATAGAAGTGAAGTTGTTTGATTGTTCATATGTTTAGTGAATATGATTTGAACCATCATTTTCGTATGCCATAATTTGGCAAATGTGTTTAGAAAATGAATGATGACATTTTAGTATAAAATGTGCATGAATTGGTGATAATTTGGCTTAATTGTTTTGTCATTTGAGGCTTATTTTGATGCTTGTTGGGATGACACTTTTTAGGTGGCATGTTGGCCTTGTGAATGGCCTCTTTTTGCCCACACGAGCAGGAACACAAGCTTGTGTCTCTACTGTGTTGCTTGAGGGTTCAATTCGAATTGAGCTTGGGCGCTCCACATAACCCCACACACGGGTGTGTGGCACGATGTGTGGTGAAGTTAGTATACCTTACAGGTTTCACATGATCGAGCACACAGCCCAAACACGGGTGTGTGAGGCCATTTCGAATAGCCACACGGGTTGGACACACTGGCATGTGACTGGCCATGTAAGCAAGTCAGTAACATCCTTAATTTTCACACGGCCTACCACACGGTCGTATCTTGTGACTGTGTGGATAAGTTAGTATGTATGCCCTATTTTGCCACAGCCTAGACACATGTGCGTGTCTAATGCCATGTAAGGCACACAGCCTGTTCACACAGGCGTGTGACCTCTGTAACTTAGAAAATTTGTCAAGTTTTAAAAAATTTCATACGAGATCAGTTTAGTCCCGAACCTTTTCCTAAACATGTTTATGGTCTCGTAGGCCTATATAAGGCACATTGTGACTAAGATTGAATGGGATTTGATGATGTATGAATTACGTTTGTGAAATGATTGTAAAGTGTTATGAAATGATCGGTAATGCCTCTTAGCCTAACGTAGTGGTTTATGAAGTTCATTCGAATGAATCCGGCTGCTCAACAACCTCCCCCCTAATCCTACACAAGTTCCCGTTGTGCCACAGGTTGTGAATTCGATCCAAATGAGCAAGCCTCCAGTCGATAAAATTTGAAAATATGGTGCTAAAAAGTTTCGTGCTACTACAGATGATGATGCTGAGAGAGCTAAGTTCTGGCTAGAGAATACGATCCAAGTGTTTGATGAAATGTCATGTACTCCTAATGAATGTCTTAAATATGCCATTTCACTTCTGAGAGATACGGCGTATCAATGGTGGAAAATGTTAATATATGTGGTTTCGAGATAACAAGTCACCTGAGAGTTCTTTCACACTTATTTTAGAAAGAAGTACATCAGTCAAAGATTCATAGATCAGAAATGCAAAGAGTTTCTTAAGCTAAAACAAGGTTGTATGTCTGTTACAGAATACGAGCGAGAATTTGTGAGATTAAGTCAGTATGCACGAGAATGTGTCTCGACTAAAGAAATAATGTGTAAAAGATTTAAAGATGGATTGAATGAAGACATCCATTTGTTAGTCGGGATTCTAGAAATAAAAGAGTTTGCTGTGCTTTTTGACTGAGCATGTAAAGCTAAAAAACTCGGGAAAGAGAAAAGAAAAGTCGATTTAGAAGCTAGAGATGTACGAAAGAGATCATCGAGTAAATCATTTAAGTCAGCATCAAAGAAATTCAGAGATGATTATAGCCGTTCAAAGGCTACTATGAGTCATGTGATAGCCCTAATTCGACCCTAATCGGGAAGTGGTTTCGTAACCATTAAACCGTGTCAGAAAAAAATATATAGATATATATATCTAAATGTTACCTTCCGTGATTATATTGTGTGAATTGCTATATGTGAAAGTCTTATGATTTAATTTTGTTAATTACAAGAAGAAATAGTAAATGAGGGCTTAAATGGCATAAAGCATAATTAGAGGGAAATTAAGTGAATTGCCGAATTAATAATGTGATTTGAACATGAGGGTGTTAAAATGCAATTTAACCAAGAAACATTTGCATGGACATGTTCGGTCCTTAGTTAATGGAAATGAAATAAAATTAAAAGGGTTAGTTTGGTAATTTAAAATTTTAAGGCATGCATGTCATAATAAAAAAAATAAAGGAAATTAGGCTCCATTTTGTTCTTGTGTTTGCTGAAATTAAAGAAAAGAGAAAGTAGGAAATGCTCAAGACATTTGGCCATGGTTTCTATCTAATTTTAAGGTATGTTTGAATGAATTTTTGTAAATTCTTTATGAAATTGAGATGGTTGTTACATAGCTACTCTACCCATGGTCTAAATTTTGAATTTGATGGTGTTATGTGCATTCGGCCATGAAGGAAGTAATTGAATTTATGAATGCTTTGATGATTTACGATGGTGATGGTTGTAAGTTGAATTTTGAGCTAGTAGAAACTTTGTTTTGAGGCCTATGTGAGTGATTACATTCTGCTATTGTGTTAATTGATGAAAGGAGGTAGTTATTTGTTAAAATTAGCTCATTTCCATGGTCGAATGTGGAAATTGTCCAAGGAATGGTTTAGTTGAATGAATAAATAGTAGATGAGAGCTTTTGGTTACGGTGATTTGTAATAATATGATATGTATGTGTTTTATCTTGTATTCTTGTGAATTAAGCTTGGCTAGAGCATTTCCTAGTTGGTCCATGTCAAAATTTAAGTTTTGTTATGTTTTGAGCATACGGTCATGAAAGGAACTTGAAGTAATGGCTGTGGGTTTCATGTCTTAAATTTGGAAATAATGCTAAACACTTATCCATGCATTATAGGTTCGTTAAATGATCCTTTGGTTAATGAATAGAATAACGTGAGTTAATGAAGATGTTTGGAGGTGTGAAATTGTTGTTTGTGATAATTGAATTTGAAATGCTTTGGATAACTTTAGAAGAGCATTCGGCTATGGTCATTTGCTATGAGTCCTATAAGTGCAAATTGGAGAAACTATGTGCAAGTGATAATTATAACTATGTTGTAGTTAAATCTTAGGTGTATTAAGATAATTCCTATATATGTATAGGATCCATATGTACTTTGATTTCCTTAAAGAGACATTCAGCTATAAACTATAATAGTAAGACTAATTAAATATCAAGGGTGCCGAGTTTATGTTCTAATGATGGATGATTCTATTGAATATCTGCTTGTTTAGTCATTGATGAAATGCCGTGTACTTCTTGTGTTAGAGTAAATAAAATTTGACTTTTTGACAAATTGAAAGAATGATTAAATCACTTTATTTGTTTAAATCAAAGCTCAAGAGCAAAGAGGATCAAAATCGGATAGGGGAAAGGAGAAAGTAATAGAGTAGCCAGTCTACAACCGTTCGAACATACCGAGGTAAGTTTTGAGTGTATCAACCTTGCATATACACGAATATGATATGAAACATTTAAGTTGTATGCTTTGAAATTTGTTGATAGTACTTTGTTAAACATTCAATTATGGAATGTGATGGTATGAGTTAGGTAGCCGTATGCACATGTGAAATTGAAGTAAAAATGTGACTAGCTTATACATGTGGAATCTTTATGATAAATTCTAGCAAACCGAATGGGTATAGGATAGAACGTTATAAATGAGCTCGATAAATTGAGTTATGGGAAGGTGTTATATGTACATGTTCGCTTATGTTGAAAATAACTAATGATTTACAAATGACATGTCTTGTATGACATATGAGAATGTGAGTAAATAATGCTCGGGATTCAATGGTGATATTTTCGGGCCCTCGTGCCAAGCAGGCTTTGTGCCGGTGATACTTTCGGGCCCTCGTACCTAGCAGGCTTTGTGTGTAACACCCCCACGCCCGAGACCGTCGCTGGAGTCGAGCTTGAAGTGTTACTACACATAATTTACCATTTTAAACAACTTTACATTATCTATTTTGATTTTTGGAATAAGCAGTTTATCTACATCATGGTCGCTTGAAAAATTATATCTCGAGTTACAAAACTTGAAATCAAGATCTATAAATTTTCTCTAAATGTAGACTCATGTATCTATCTGCTAATTTGTTTCTAGAATTATTTGCTGGGCCGATTAGTACAGTTTATTAGTTAAATTTTCCCCTATTTCAGAACTCAACTATGCTGACCTCAACTTATTACAAACCACTTTCCTCCTTGTAAAAAATTTATATGACTATGAAGTTTGTTTCTATTAAAACTAGACTCAATAAGGATTCTGAAAATATAAAGTAATACTCCTAATTATATTTGTACAATTTATGGTGAATTTCCAAATTTGGAATAGGGGATCTAGAAATTGCTCTGGCCCTATTTTACTAAAACTAAAATATCTCATAAAATACAATACCTTTACCTATTTTGTTTGTTCCATATGAAAATAGACACAATAAGATTTAATTTAATATATTATTCACCATCAAACCATGTTTCTATTATTTTTAGTGATTTTTCAAACTCACATCACTGCTGTTACAATGTTCTGTTTTTTAAGCTACTTTCATATTTTTCCTTAATTTCCATGTGATAGTTATCACTCAAGCATACATACTATCATACTTGTATATCATTAGCCATTTCATTAGCTATTCACTATCAAGGATTTACATCCCATTCATTGAACATGTCATAAGACATCCATATCAAAAGAAGCCAAGTCCCTATACATGTCGTACACAAAAAGAAACGTCTAACTATACCGATAGGATTCCTCGATAGTGTGATCAGATCTCTGACGTTTCCTTTGATCCCCTAGTAGCTTGGCAAGAACTATAAGAAGAAAGAAATAAAGAGGGTAAGCACTAGGCTTAGTAAGTTTACAAGCAAATAGATTACAACATTCATCATATGGGATAAGTATGCAAACTATTAATTAGCATTATAAGCTTTCTTTATATCTCATTTTCTACCTTCTTCTTCTTCACTTACCTTCTTTCTTACCTAACCTTTCATTATTCATGATTACAATCTACCTTTCCTTTACTGATAATTCACTGTACATTTACTTGAATAATGGCCCGTTGAACCGCTCAAAATACTGAGGATACTAGGGTCGTTCCTGTCTAACAATATCCTGCCAATGCCATGTCTTTGACATGGACTTACATGAATTATTCATGTCTCTAATGCCATTTATCTAATATGGACTTACATGGCTCAATCTTGTCTCCAAAGTCGTATATCTAGTACGGACTTACATGGCTCATTTCTGTCCTGTCCTGTCCTGTCGACCCCTAATGTCATGACATTTCGTATCCTAACATTCCTAAGGTTCAATCGGGACTTTCTACTGCTTTTCTCTGTCATATCACCTTATATTCGACTTGATTATTTTCATAAAATGAATATATAAATGCTGGAAAATGACGATAGTAATGTAAAATAATAGAATATTGCATTTATTTACCATAAACTTACCTCGATACCAAATGTGACTAAACTTTACAATTTAGTCCTTTGCTTTTTCTTTTCCCCGATCTACTCCTGAATTTCGTTCTTCTTGATCTATGATAGCAAATTTAACTTATTTAATATCAACATTTATCAAAATAGCCCTTTACTCAAACTTTGGCAAAATTACATTTTTGCCCCTAAACTTTTGCATATTTACACTTTTCCCCAAGACTCGGAAATCAAAACTTATCACAAATTCTTGTATTTTAAGACATGCTGATCATTTATTTACCAACATCATCTTCCAATTCCTACTATAATATACACTTATGTACAATAGGTATTTTTACCAATTAAGCCCTTTTACTCGTTTTTACCTAAAACCGAGTAGCTCAAGTTGTCTAGCATAATTTAAAACCTCATATTCTATCATAAAATATCAAAATACACAAATTTCACCTATGGGTATTTTTCCAAATATGAACCCTAACTTAATATATTGCTAACATAAGCTTTATCGAGCGACCGGGACTACGAAAACATAAAGAACATTAAAAACGGGGCTTGGAATCACTTACTATGGAACTTGGAAGGTTGAAACAAACCCTAGCTATGGAGAACCCTTGCAATTTTGTGGTAATGAAGAAGATGATCAATTTTGTGTTATTTTTCCCTTTTTATTTCATGTTAATATCCAAATGACCAAAATGCCCCTCCTTACTAAACTTTCAAAAATTCCATCCATGTCCAAAATTTGTCCATGAACTTAAAATTGGCCAAATTACTATTTAAGACCTCCTAATTAATATTTCAAAGCAGTTTCATACTAGAAACTTCTAGAATGCAAGTTTTGCAACTTATTCGATTTAGTCCCCAATTTTAAATTAAGCACTTTACGCATAGAATTTCTTCACGAAATTTTCACACCATCATGCAATCATAATATAGACCTCAAACTAATTATAAAATAATTATTTTTATCTCAGATTTGTGGTTACAAAACCACTATTCTGATTAGGCCCTATTTTGGGATGTTACATTGTGCCGATGATACTTTCAGGCCCTCGTGCCTAGCAGGCTTTGTGCCGGTGATACTCTCAGGCCCTCGTGCCTAGTAGGCTTTGTTCCAGTGATACTATCAGGCCCTCGTGCCTAGCAGGCTTTGTGCCAGTAACTCGAGTATGTGTAAGATTATGAGAAATTTCAATACAACTTCGATAAATTAGGGATGTCGTATTAAGAAGGTCAAGTACGTATTTTATACCTGTGTGAAATATTAAATCGTTATGTATCTTAAGTATTAAGCTTGATAGTTTTGTGAATGAAAGTTCTGTCTATGTTTACTAAAGTTTACACATATTCGGCTATGCATGATGTATATGTGAGAAATTGTGACTTTGTGATAATAGATGGTAGGAAATCATTTGAAAATAAATGTTGTAGTTATCTCATGTATGAATGTGTATTCGGCCAAGTAGATAGGCCCTTTTGAAATTGAGTTTCTGTTATGTTATATAGTTAAATTTATAAGACATGAATTAGTTAAGTCACTCAAAGCTTACTAAATTCATAGAAGCTTATTACGTTTTTATGTTTCCTTCAGTTTTATAGATTGCAATTGAAGCTACGGTTCAAGGGATTCAAGTCAAAGTCACTCGCACTATCGTCAATAGATTTTGGTACTCTCAAAGGTTTATTTCTTTCATCAAACAATGGCATGTGTATGCTAAAAACCTCTGTTTTAAATTTTCGATCCATTTTGATGTGTAAATACGAAAAGCCATGCGAAAATGGCTTATCAAAATACTTTATGTTTGTTTATAAATGATGCATGTTATGATTGAGTATGGATGAATATGAAAGATATGTACCCTTGGTCGTAAATGTCTAAAGTGTGTTGGCTTGAAATGTTAATTATTATAATCGGCTATGATCAATTGTTTAGATGTTATAGATAGTGGTGAGATTCTTGGAAGCTTATAAAACCTTGTAATCGGATTTAGAATGCTCGAATCATTTTGTGAATTCTCTTTAGTGCTTTCCAATTTTTGGTTCCGTAATGCCTCTTAACCCTCTGTCGATGGGTACAGGTTATGGGTGTTACATTTTATTGGTATCAGAGCTACGG
Organism: Gossypium stocksii; assembly: GCA_020496765.1. NCBI lineage: Eukaryota > Viridiplantae > Streptophyta > Magnoliopsida > Malvales > Malvaceae > Gossypium > Gossypium stocksii. The sequence goes on from CM035624.1 coordinate 33,424,443, forward strand.
TTTAGTCAGTTCTTGGACTAACGTAACGTGTGTGAATATAGGTATACATGCCATTGTTAGTTAATACGATAGTGTGATGACTTCTGACATTTGAAATGTGATTTTTGGTATAGAAATGAATCCCGATCTAGAACGAACTGTAGCAGATGACGTAGAGAGTGTAGCACCGGCTCCCGCGCAAGGGACTGTGTCAAATGACTCTCAACCGAATGCCAGTCATCGAGATGATGACACTAGGCAAGCTTTCTATGCAATGATGAGTGATTGGTTCACTCAATTTATCCGAACGAATCCGGCTGCTCCATAACCCCCGCCCCTAAATACTCCTCCTATGACCGATCCTCTGAGATCGAGTAGGCCTCCGGTTGACAAAATTAGAAAATACGGGGCTGAAGAGTTCTGGGCTATAGTCAGTGATGATGCTGAGCGGGCCGAGTTTTGGCTCGATAATACGATCCGAGTTTTTGATGAATTATCGTGTTCGCCCTAAGAATGTTTGAAGTGTGCTGTATCTCTATTACTTGATTCCGCTTACTATTGGTGGAATACATTGGTCTCTGTTGTGCCAAAAGAACGGGTCACTTGGGAATTCTTCCAAACTGAATTCTGGAAAAAGTATATCAGTAAGAGATTCATAGATCAAAAATGGAAGGAATTTCTTGAGCTTAAACAGGGCTGAATGTCTGTAACTGAATATGAGAGAGAGTTTGTACGGCTCAGTCGTTATGCTCCCGAGTGTGTATCATACGAGGCTATCATGTGTAAACGTTTCGAGGATGGTTTAAATGAAGATATCAAGTTGTTGGTCGGCATTTTAGAAATCAAAGAGTTCGTAGTACTTATCGAGCAAGCTTGTAAGGCTGAAGAGCTCAGTATTGAAAAGAAAAAGGCTGAGGACGGAGTCAGAGAATTCCGCAAGAGATCGTCGAGAAAATCTTTTCAGCAATCTTCAAAGAAATTACGAGATGAGTCTAACAGATCTAAGGCTAATTCGGGTTACTCCAAACGAGATAATGATCGACCTCCAGTGAGTACGCGAGCCACTTCCGTTGCTAGTGTAGGCAATGACCGCGGGGATAGAACAGTTTGCAAGCATTGTGGGAAATGGCATCCGAGGAGTTGCAGATTGCATGACCGCTCCTGTTTTAAATGTGGAGCTGCTGATCACTTCATAAAGGATTGTCCGAGACAGGTTGAACGTAATATAGGTGGGGAGGTAATATAGGTGGTAGCCAGAGAGGGACTAGAGACACTACGGTCAGATTTGAGGCTCGTGCATCTGCCAGGGCTTATGCCATTCGTGCCCGTGAGGAGGCTTCTTCCTCTGACGTTATTACTGGCATTTTCACTCTCTTTGACACAAATGTTATAGCTCTGATTGATCCCGGTTCAACCCATTTATATGTGTGTGAAACTTTAGCATCCAGTAAGATGCTACCTATTGAGTCTATTGAGTTCGTAATTCGAGTGTCAAACCCTCTGGGTCGATGTGTGTTGGTTGATAAAGTGTGCAAGAGTTGTCCCCTAATGATTCGAGACTCTTTTTTTCCGACTGATTTGATGCTATTGCCATTTGATGAATTTGATATTATTCTCAGGATGAATTGGTTGACTGTGCATGACGCAGTAGTAAATTACAAGTGGAAGGCTATTGATCTGAGATGCTGGAATAATAAAATAATTCGAATTGAGTCCTCTGATTTGAATGGGTTGCCAGTTGTGATATCTTCGATGCAAGCTCAGAATTATGTAAAAAGGGGATGTGAGGCATATCTCACGTACGTGATTGATCGTAAAGAGTCAGAAAAGGACCTTGAGTCTGTGCCAGTAGTTTGTGAGTATCCGAATGTGTTTCCCGAGGAATAGCCGGGATTACCACCTGTCCGTGAAGTAGAGTTTGGCATTGTACTTCTACCCAGAACGACTCTAATTTCGATAGCTCCATATCGTATGGCACCAACCGAATTAAAAGAATTGAAGGTTCAGCTACAAGAATTGACGGATAGAGGTTTTGCTCGACCAAGTTTTTCACCTTGGGGTGCACTGGTTTTATTTGTGAAAAAGAAAGACGGAACGATGAGGATGTGCATTGACTATCGTTAACTAAATAAAGTGACGATAAAGAACAAATATCCATTACCTCACATTGATGATTTGTTTGATCAGCTGAAAGGAGCTTCAGTGTTCTCGAAGATAGATTTGAGATCGGGTTATTATCAGCTACGAGTTCGAGATTCAAATGTACTAAAAACAGCATTCAGAATGAGATACGGTCACTACGAGTTCTTAGTGATGCCGTTTGGGCTCACTAATGCCCCTGCGGTATTTATGGACTTGATGAATCGAATTTTCAGACAGTATTTGGACCGGTTCGTAATTGTGTTCATTGACGACATATTGATCTATTCGCGTGATGAGTCTGAGCATGCCGAGCACCTGAGATTGGTATTACAGATTTTGCGAGATAAGCAATTATATGCTAAGTTCAGTAAATGTGAGTTCTGACTAACAGAAGTTAGCTTTTTGGGGCATGTGGTATCCGCATCGGGTATACGGGTTGATTCAAGTAAAATTTTAGCCATACTTGATTGGAAGCCTCCGAAAAATGTCATTGAGGTTCAGAGCTTTTTGGGGCTCGCTGGTTACTATCGATGATTCGTGAAAGGGTTCTCATTGATCGCGACACCATTAACAAAACTATTACAAAAAGACGTCAAGTTCGAGTGGTCAGAAAAGTGCCAGAAAAGTTTCGACCAGTTGAAAACTCTTTTGACGGAAGCTCCTGTATTGGTTTAGCCTGAGTCCGGTAAGGAGTTTGTGGTTTTTAGTGATGCCTCTCAAAATGGTTTAGGCTGCATTTTGATGCAAGAAGGCGGAGTGGTTGCTTATGCCTCGAGGTAATTGAAGCCTCATGAGAGAAATTACCCGACTCATGATCTTGAGCTTACTGCTATTGTTTTTGCCATATAAATTTGGTGTCACTACCTACTCGGAGAAAAATGCCATGTCTTTTTCGATCATAAAAGTTTGAAGTATTTAATGACTCAAAAAGATCTGAATTTGAGACAGAGACGGTGGTTGGAATTATTGAAAGACTACGAGCTTGTCATCGATTATCATCCAGGTAAAGCTAATGTGGTTGCGGATGCTCTTAGTCAAAAATCCCTATTTTCATTACGAGCAATGAATGTTCATCTATCCGTGTCCACGGATAATTTGTTGATAGCAGAATTAAAGGCAGAACCAGTGTTCGTACGACAAATTTGTGAAGTTCAGAAAAATGACAAAGTTTTGACTGCAAAAAGGGCTCAGTGCAATTTGAATGTAGATTCGGAATTCTAGGTTGACGACAATGATTGTTTGAGGTTCAAAAACCGATTGTATATTCCGAGGAATTCAGAGATTATTCCAATGATTTTGAGTAAAGCTCATGATAGCCGAATGTCGGATCATCCGGATAGCACAAAAATGTACAACGACCTAAAACGTCATTATTGGTGGCACGGTATGAAACGAGACATCTCTGACTATGTTCCTAAATGTTTGATTTGTCAGCAAGTGAAAGCGGAGCATCAGGTGCCTTCGGGATTACTACAGTCGATCTTAATACCCGAGTGGAAGTGGGATAAAGTTACAATGGATTTTGTGTCTGGTTTACTGCTAACCCTGAGTAAGAAAGACTCCATTTGGGTTATAGTTGACCGATTGACCAAATCGGCACATTTTATCCATGTTCGTACCGATTATACACTTGAGAAGTTGGCGGAATTAAACATTTCTCAGATTGTGAGGTTGCACGGAGTGCCTACTTCTATTGTTTCGGATAGAGATCCCAGATTTACTTCGAGATTTTGGAAGAAATTACACGAGGCCTTGGGTACCAAACTACATTTTAGTACTGCTTTCCATCCGCAAATTGACGGACAATCCGAACGGGTTATTCAAATACTTGAGGACAAGTTGAGATGTTGCATTCTCGAGTTTAGCGGTTTCGTGGGAAAATATTTACCTTTAGCTAAATTTGCGTATAACAATAGTTTTCAATCGAGTATTCAAATAGCACCCTACGAAGCTCTATATGGTCGAAAGTGCTGTACACCTTTGTTTTGGACCGAGCTTAGTGAGAATAAGATTCTCGGGGTTGATTTAATCAAAGAGGCTGAACAGAAAGTGAAGACGATTCGTGACAGTTTGAAGATAGCATCAGATCGTCAGAAATCGTATGCAGATTTGAAACGTAAAGATATCGAGTATCAGATTGGTGATAAGGTGTTTCTGAAAGTCTCACCTTGGAAAAAGATACTTCGATTTGGCCGTAAAGGCAAGTTGAGTCCGAGATTCATTGTACCGTACGAGATATCAGAACGGATTGGGCCGGTTGCTTATAAGCTGATTTTGCCCTCTAAACTTGAGAAGATTCACAACTTTTTTCATGTATCGATGTTTCGTCATTACAGATCCGATCCCTCGCATGTAATTAAACCGTCGGAGGTTGAAATTCAATCCGATTTGAGTTATGAAGAAGAACCAATTCGAATTTTAGCTCGTGAGGTGAAAGAGTTGCGAAATAAAAAGGTTCCATTGGTAAAGGTGTTGTGGCTAAAGCACAGGATTGAAGAAGCAACTTGGAAAATCGAGACATCTATGAAAGAATGTTATCCACACTTATTCATCGGTAAGATTTTTGAGGACGAAAATTTCTAAAGGGGGAGAGTTGTGACAGCCCTAATCCGACCCTAATCGGGAAGTGGTTTTGTAACCATTAAACCATGTCAGAAAAAAATATATATATATAGATATATATATCTAAATGTTGCCTTCCGTGATTATATTATGTGAATTGCTATATGTGAAAGTCTTATGATTTAATTTTGTTAATTACAAGAAGAAATAGTAAATGAGGGCTTAAATGGCATAAAGAATAAATTAGAGGGAACTTAAGTGAATTGCCGAATTAATAATGTGATTTTAACATGAGGGTGTTAAAATGCAATTTAACCAAGAAACATTTGCATGGACATGTTCGGTCCTTAATTAATGGAAATGAAATAAAATTAAAAGGGTTAGTTTGGTAATTTAAAATTTTAAGGCATGCATGTCATAATAAAAAAAAATAAAGGAAAATAGGCTCCATTTTGTTCTTGTGTTTGCCGAAATTAAAGAAAAGAGAAAGTAGGAAAAGCTCAAGACATTCGACCATGGTTTCTATCTAATTTTAAGGTATGTTTGAATGAATTTTTGTAAATTCTTTATGAAATTGAGATGGTTGTTACATAGCTACTCTACCCATGCTCTAAATTTTGAATTTGATGGTGTTATATGCATTTGGCCATGAAGGAAGTAATTGAATTTATGAATGCTTTGATGATTTGCAATGGTGAGGTTGTAAGTTGAATTTTGAGCTAGTAAAAACTTTGTTTTGAGGCCTATGTGAGTGATTACATTCTGCTATTGTGTTAATTGATAAAAGGAGGTAGTTATTTGTTAAAATTAGCTCATTTCCATGGTCGAATGTGGAAATTGTCCAAGGAATGGTTTAGTTGAATGAATAAATAGTAGATGAGAGCTTTTGGTTACGGTGATTTGTAATAATATGATATGTATATGTTTTATCTTGTATTCTTGTGAATTAAGCTTGGCTAGAGCATTTCCTAGTTGGTCCATGTCAAAATTTAAGTTTTGTTGTGTTTTGAGTATACGGTCATAAAAGGAACTTGAAGCAATGGTTGTGGGTTTCATGTCTTAAATTAGGAAATAATGCTAAACACTTATCCATGCATTATAGGTTCGTTAAATGATCCTTTGGTTAATGAATAGAATAACGTGAGTTAATGAAGATGTTTGGAGGTGTGAAATTGTTGTTTGTGATCATTGAATTTGAAATGCTTTGGATAACTTTAGAAGAGCATTCGGCTATGGTCATTTGCTATGAGTCCTATAAGTGCAAATTGGAAAAACTATGTGCAAGTGATAATTATAACTATGTTGTAGTTAAATCTTAGGTGTATTAAGATAATTCCTATATATGTATAGGATCCATATGTACTTTGATTTCCTTAAAGAGACATTCGGTTATAAACTATAATAGTAAGACTAATTAAATATCAAGGGTGCCGAGTTTATGTTCTAATGATGGATGATTCTATTGAATATGTGCTTGTTTAGTAATTGATGAAATGCCGTGTACTTCTTGTGTTAGAGTAAATAAAATTTGACTTTTTGACAAATTGAAAGAATGATTAAATCACTTTATTTGTTTAAATCAAAGCTCAAGAGCAAAGAGGATCAAAATCGGATAGGGGAAAGGAGAAAGTAATAGAGTAGCCGGTCTACAACCGTTTGGACATACCGAGGTAAGTTTTGAGTGTATCAACCTTGCATATACACGAATATGATATGAAACATTTAAGTTGTATCCTTTGAAATTTGTTGATAGTACTTTGTTAAACATTCAATTATGAAACGTGATGGTATGAGTTAGGTAGCCGTATGCACATGTGAAATTGAAGGAAAAATGTGACTAGCTTATACATGTGGAATTTTTATGATAAATTCTAGCAAACCGAATGGGTATATGAAAGAACGTTATAAATGAGCACAATAAATTGAGTTATGGGAAGGTGTTATATGTACATGTTCGCTTATGTTGAAAATAACTAATGATTTACAAATGACATGTCTTGTATGACATATGAGAATGTGAGTAAATAATGCTCAGGATTCAATGGTGATACTTTCGGGCCGTCGTGCCTAGCAGGCTTTGTGCCGGTGATACTTTCGAGCCCTCGTACCTAGTAGGCTTTGTGCCGGTGATACTTTCAGGCCCTCGTGCCTAGCAGGCTTTGTGCCGGTGATATTTTCGAGCCCTCGTACCTAGCAGGCTTTGTGCCGGTGATACTTTCAGGCCCTCGTGCCTAGCAGGCTTTGTGCCGGTGATACTTTCTGGCCCTCGTGCCTAGCAGGCTTTGTGCCGGTGACTCGAGTATGTGTAAGATTATGAGAAATTTCAATACAACTTCGATAAATTAGGGATGTCATATTAAGAAGGTCAGGTACGTATTTTATACCTGTGTGAAATATTAAATCGTTATGTATCTTAAGTATTCAGCTTGATAGTTTTGTGAATGAGAGTTCCGTCTATGTTTACTAAAGTTTACACATATTCGGCTATGCATGATGTATATGTGAGAAATTGTGACTTTGTGATAATAGATGGTAGGAAATCATTTGAAAATAAATGTTGTAATTATCTCATGTATGAATGTGTATTCGGCCAAGTAGATAAGCCCTTTTGAAATTGAGTTTCTGTTATGTTATATAGGTAAATTTATAAGACATGAATTAGTTAAGTCACTCAAAGCTTACTAAATTCATAGAAGCTTATTACGTTTTTATGTTTCCTTCAGTTTTATAGATTGCAATTGAAGCTACGGTTCAAGGGATTCAAGTCAAAGTCACTCGCACTATCGTCAATAGATTTTAGTACTCTCAAAGGTTTATTTCTTTCATCAAATAATGGCATGTGTAGGCTAAAAACCTCTATTTTAAATTTTCGATCCATTTTGATGTGTAAATACGAACAGCCATGCGAAAATGGCTTATCAAAATACTTTATGTTTGTTTACAAATGATGCATGTTATGATTGAGTATGGATGAATATGAAAGATATGTACCCTTTGTCGTAAATGTCTAAAGTGTGTTGGCTTGAAATGTTAATTATTATAATCGGCTATGATCAATTGTTTAGATGTTATAGATAGTGGTGAGATCCTTGGAAGCTTATAAAACCTTGTAATCGGATTTAGAATGCTCGAATCATTTTGTGAATTCTCTTTAGTGCTTTGAAATTTTTGGTTTTGTTATACCTCTTAACCCTCCGTCGATGGGTACGTGTTAGGGGTGTTACAAGTCATTCAAATAGAGATCGAGTAAAGCAACATTCGAACTTTAGAGCTCCAGCCACTTCAGTCGCTAGTGTTGGAAATGCCAGACCAAACCAAGCTAAGTGTAGACATTGTGGTAAAAGACATTCCGGTAACTGTAGAATGAATGATCAGACTTGTTTCAAATGTGGATCTCTAGATCATTTCATCCGTGGTTGTCCTGAGTTAGCTGAGCAAGAGACGGTACAGAACACAAGGCTGAGTAACACTGTAAGTAGAGGTAAACCGCTCAAAAATACTTGTAATATGAGTGGTAGCCAAAAAGGGGCTAAAGATACAACTGTGAAATCCGAGGTGAGAGCACCTGCCATAGCTTATGCTATTCGCGCTTGTGAAGAAGCTTCGTCTCCAGATGTTATTAGCAGTACCTTCACTCTTTATGATACTACTGTTATTGCATTGATTGATACTGGATCGGCTCATTATTATATATGTATGAACTTAGTATCCAGTAAGACATTGCCTGTAGAGTCTACTGAACTCATGATTAGAGTATCGAACCCCTTAGGTAAGTGTGTGATGGTTGATAAAGAGTGCAAGAACTGTCCATTGCTAATTCAAGATTTCTGTTTTTCGGTCGATTTGATGTTATTATCATTTGATGAATTTGATATAATTATGGGCATGGATTGGCTAACATTGCACGATGCAATAGTGAATTGCAAATGAAAGACTATTCATTTGAGATGTCAGAATGACATGATATTCTGAATTGAGTCTAATGATATGAATGGGTTACTGCTGAGATTTTTTCGTTGAAAGCTCAAAGTTACGTGAAAAACGGATGTGAAGCTTATTTCAAGTATGTGATTGATACAAAAGTGGCTGAAAAGAAAATTGAATCAGTGCCTATTGTTTGTGAGTATCAAAACATGTTTCCTGATGAATTATAGGGAGTACCACCGATCCGAGAAGTTGAGTTTGGTATTGAGTTAGTGCTGGGAACGACACCTATTTCGATAGCTCCGTATAGAATGGCTCCGACAGAGTTAAAAGAATTAAAATCTCAATTGCAAGAGTTAACCGATAGAGGATTTGCACGACCGAGTTGCTCACCTTCGGGTGCTCCCATACTATTTGTGAAAAAGAAAGATGTCACGATGAGAATGTGTATCGACTACCGACAACTTAATAAAGTGACTATCAAGAACAAATATCCTCTGCCACTGATAGACCATTTATTTGATCAGTTAAAAGCGGAAACAGTGTTTTCAAAGATAGACTTGAGATTGGGATACTATCAGTTGTTAGTTAAAGACTCAGACATACAAAAAATTACTTTCCGAATGAGATACGGACATTATGACATTTTGATAATGCTTTCCAGACTAATGAATACTCCTTCATTTTTGTAGACCTAATGAATCGTATCTTTATACCGTACCTAAACCGATTTGTTATGGTGTGCATTGATGATATATTATTTATTCGCTTGATGAATCTGAGCATGCCGAGCACTTGAGAATTGTGTTATAGACCCTGCGTGATAAGCAGCTATTTGCAAAGTTTAGTAAATGTGGATTCTGGTTAGACGAAGTTGGTTTTCTGGGACATATTGTGTCAGCTTCGAGTATTCAAATAGATCTGAGCAAGATTTCAGCAATCCTAGTGTAACACCCTGATTTTTAGGATTTTTTGGGTTTTTGTGATTTTTGCTTCAATCTTGAAATTTTGGTGTTTTGGTAACTAAAATTATGTTTAAGTGTGTTAGTGGGCCTTTAGGAGGCCCAAGCCTAAGTTACAACTCGGCAGAAATATCAACTTCGGTTTTTAAGTGAAAGGGACTTGGTTAAGTGGGCCTTTAAGAAAAAGTTAGTAAACTGAGACACAAAGAGGGCCTTGGTAAAGTGGCAAGGGGGCGCCACTAAGCTTCTAAAAAAGTGGCGTGTGGACTGAGTTTAAGGGCCAGAGTTCAAGTCACAAGGTAAGCAGATGATACTTTAATTTTTGTGCATGTGCCGGGCATGTGATAAAGCTCAAGTGGAATTCGGCTAGGGATTTAGGAAGGTTGGGCCGTTGGTTTGAATGGCCATTAAGGCAAGTTTTAATTTCTTTTCTGTCTTGCCGAATTAGGGTCAGCCACCTAGAGTTTTCACTTTCGTTCTATTCTCCCTTTAGTGTGCTAAAAAGCCGAAAAATGCAAGTAAGCTTTCCTTTGTGCCGAATTCTTCCTTCTCTTCTCCTCACTTCCATTCTTTTTTTCTTCTTTTCTCCTTTAGCCGAAACCACCTCTCCTTCTCACTCATCTTTCATTTTCTTTTCTTCAGAAACCGAAGTTGTCAATCTTTTCTTCTCAAACTCATCAGTTACTAAAAGCCGACCTCTCCTCCTCTAGCCAAAACCACCTCTCCTCTTCACTCATCTTTCATTTTCTTTTCTTCAGAAACCGAAGTTGTCATTCTTTTCTTCTCAAACTCATTAGTTACTAAAAGCTGAAATCCCGAAAGGTTGCTTCCTGTGCCGATTTGCTTATAGCCGAATCCTCTTTGTTTTCTTCCTCACTTGTAGCCCAATTTCTTACTCTCCAAACCCTTAGGCTCTGTCGACAAACACCTTTCCAACCATAGTCTCAAATCATCTTTTCTTTCACCACTTCAAAAGTCAAAACCACCATATATTTTTAGGGACTTGTACCTGAATCTTTAGATCTCTAAGACTCGATCTCTGCTAGTGTTTAAGGGCTAGACCTGCATCAGATCTAAGTAGCAATGAAATGGGAATCGTTTGATTGAAAGAACCTATGGTAAGTACTCGACATCTCAGATCTAATCTTTATTTCAGGATTTAGAAAAGCCAAAATCCATAGACTCTTAGGGAGACTCTCGATTGGGGCTTAGGGCTCTAAAGGTTATTAACAAATGATTTATTTTGGTGTTAGTGTGTTCTAGAGGTAACTGATCGAAGGCTTGGACAAGTGGAATGACTAGATCTAGATCTAGTCACTAGTTTCGGCAAAGGTAAGATCTTAAGGGCCTTAGGTGTTGATGGCCGATTATGGTAAGTAGGATTATGATGGTTGTCATTGTATTTTGGATCTGATGTGTTTAGTGTTCGATTGTAGGATATCGTGGGAGATCTCGTTAGCAGTCGTCGCAAATCAGGTGTGTATCGAACACCTTCTTATAGTTCAAATCAGCAAAAGCTGAAAAGCTGAAATGCTGAAATTCTGGCATTTCGTGGGCTTGTGAGCGTGTGAACGCTCGTAACTCAAGTGGAACCATTGGTTCTGTAATCGCAAGTGGTAAGATGGTTGAGTGCGCAATTTCATGCACTTCGGTAAATTGGGCCTTGATGGGCTGAAACTGGGCCCAATAGGCTTACAGGCCCATGTGGGTAGAAATAGGCAATAAATATGCATAGATAGACTGCATGTCCAAAACTGCTAAAATTGGTAAATTGATCGTAAATTTTGGACTAAATGGGCTAAAATAGCTAAATGACCCTGTAGGGCCCATTAGGGGTTTTAGGGCCCAATGACTGTAAACTGCTAAAATGGACTAAATAAACTACGGAGATAAAAGTTAGACTATTTCTTATTAAAATGTGTATGAAACCCTAGAAATTGGCATAATTACTAAAATACCCTTATGGGTGGAAATTACTAAATTACCCCTAGGTGTAAAATGACCATTATACCCCTAGGGCTAAGTTTGACCAAAACGCATGTTGTACTGTTACTGTTTATTGCATGCCATGTCATGATTATATGTTGCATGGGACTGAGATATTGATGGAGGAAGTACTGAAAGTGGCTTGACCACGTACTGGAGGCTTTGCCTCATTTTACTGTTATCTAAGCAGCTATGCTGCAACTGTGGAGTGTAGGGTTGGGTGGGTTGAGTTATTCCCTACATGGAGTGTAGGGCTGGTACGGGTGGAGTGTAACAGATGGACATAGGCTGGGTTTAGGCTTGCATACCTGCATATTTTTTTATCTGTTACTATAATGGGCCTATGGGCCATACTGTTATCTGAAAAGGGCTAAGGCCAAGTTTACTGTATCTGGATATGGCTTCGGCCCAGTTATCACTGAGACTGGATAGGGCGTAGGCCTAGTGGGCTTGAGCTGATTTGGGCCCTGGATGGGCTTCTTTGCACACTGAGTTTCCAAACTCACCCCTTCCTCTCTATCCATGCAGGTGAGCCCTAGATTGGTGGACTTGGAGCTGGGAGGGATTCGGAGAGGCCACACGGATTGCAGTTATTTAAGTTCCATTTTAATTTATTTTATTTATGTATTAATTTTTAATTATTTTTATTATAGTTCTGGGTTTGTAATAAGGCCGCTCCAATTATTTTTGTTTTGGGTTTTCAATTGCTTATTCATACACTACTTTAATTATATTAAATATAGCTGCGCAAGTTTTTCTTAAAATTAATCAAATGTTTTCAAAATCTCATCACACGTTTTGAACGAGTAACAAAGTTAAGTTTTAATATAATCCTCTTAATAACTAGTAATGTTTAGGACATTCTCGATAAACTGGGAATTTCTCTTAAGCCCACAATATCGGTTTGCAAAGCTCACCCTAATCTTAGTAACTAGGTAACATGGTTAGCTTTAGGTGATGTGACACACCAGATTTGGCGATAAAGTCTGGGCCGGGTTTAAGGTGTTACATTTAGTGGTATTGGAGCCAGGTTGCAACAACTCGACTGTGGATCGAGTCCAAAAAACTTTTCAAAAATTTTTAAAAGTTAGGCCTAAGCGGGGTATTTTGGGAACGGTTTTGGAAAATTCTCTAAGAAAACCCTTTTCAAAGTTATTTTCAAGGAATACATGTTTTAAAGTTTGTTTTTAAAAGGTTTAAGTTTTCTAGGTTCTTGAAATCTGGTTTCTGAAAAAGTGGCACACTGAATCCTCGGCACCAAGTCTGTAATTATTACTGTTTCTCATACTGTACTATACTGAAATATCACTGTAGATAGAACTAAGACCCTGCTATGATACTGTAGATAGAGTAGTACTAAAAACTGTAGAGACTGAGACTGTAGGGAAACTAAACCCTAAAAAAACTGAGACTGTAGCTAGGCAACGATTTCGCGAAAATACACTTTGAAACTCTATCTGTACATAAGACATTTGTAATAAATAACTGAAATATTAAGCTAATGTCATAAAATTTGTAATTAGATAAGTCGATATGAGTACGAGAGTTGCTCGTGGACGAGGCCGTGGACGTGGCTGAGGCAGTGTTCAAGCTGGGTCTTCATCTTCAGAACACATGCCAGCTGGTGGGGCACAACCACTGCTGGTAGCTAAAAATGGGCCATATGATCGGGCCGTAGGGGATGATGCCTTGTCATAGGCAATGTTAAGCGTTCTAGAAAGGGTAGCTGGAGCTAATGTTGGGCCAGTAAATAGGGGATCTATTTCTGAGCGACTCCGGGCTAATGGAGCGGCGGTCTTTAGGGGCATATCTGGAGTGGCCCCAAATGTAGCTAAGTATTGGTTGGAAGCTACGGAACTGATTATGGATGACCTGAATTACTCAGTGGAGCAAAAGCTGAAAGGCACGGTGTCGTTGTTGTGAGACGAGGCTTATCAATGGTGGATTACTGTAAGGGAGAGTACCCCAGCTGGGCGGGTAACTTGGGAACTGTTTAAGACGTCCTTCAAGGGAAAGTACATCGGAGCGAGCTATGTGGATGCACGTAGGAAGGAATTCCTAGACCTGACCCAGGGTAATAAGTCCGTTGCTAAGTATGAGGCAAAATTTCTGAGGTTGAGTTGGTATGCAAGCGGGATAGTTTCTACTGAATACGGGCATAGTGTTCATTTTGAGGATGGCCTTAGGGACGAGTTAAGGGTGCTGATAGCTCCGTAGAGGGAACACGATTTTTCTACTCTGGTGGAGAAAGCTAAGATAGCCAAAGAGGTAAAGTGAGCTGAATGGCAAAACCGTGATAAGGATCAGAACCGCTTTAGGAGGGATACTAGACCATCTGGAGCTGCAAACTGAAATGTCAAAAGAGCTAGAGTGGAGGAATCAGTTCAAGCAGTTCCGGTGAATACAGTTAGACCGCAACCTTGCGGGGACTGTGGGAGAGTGCATTTTGGAGAATGCTGGAAGTGTACTAGAGCATGTCTCCGATATGGATCCAAGGAACATAAGATCAAGGACTGTCCTAGGAGACCGGCTTAGACTTAAGTTGCTGAACAAGGGGTTGTTCAACCAGTTCGAGGTGGACCGCTACCGCCAAGAGGTCGTGGACAAGGTAGAGGTGGCAATAGAAACGATCATGGTCGTGGAGCACCTGGCAGGGGTGCTAGCAATGCTGAGGCTCGTCAGCCAGCCTTGGTGTATGCTGCTCGTTGCCGAGAGGAGGGTGATGCACCTGACGTCATAACCGGTACATTTTTGTTCTCTAGCATACCCTACACTGCTCTGATAGATGTGGGATCAACCCATTCGTATGTTGCATGTGACATTTCTGGGTCATTGGGTGTGCACTCTGAGAAAACTGTGAGTAGGGTAACTGTGATAAGTCCTCTAGGACACTCGGTTAGGGTAGATAAACTCTTTAGGGAGGTGTCTTTAGAGACTCAAGGTAGGATCTTTGCTAGAGACTTAATGGAGTTACCCTTTAGAGAGTTCGATCTTATTTTGGGAATGGACTGGTTAACTAAGCATAGGGCGACACTAGATTGTGAAGCTAATAGGATGGTGTTGAGGACAACCAAGGATGAGGAGGCAATGGTGGTTGGGGAGCAAAGGGACTATTTGTCCAATGTTTTTTCGGCCTTAAGGGCTGAGAAACTGATTCACAAGGGATGCAAGGCGTACTTGGCTTTTGTAAGCCAAACTAAGATTGATGATTTGACTGTAGAGATAGTCAGAACTGTTAGAGAATTTCAAGATGTATTCCCTGAGGAGCTTCCTAGATTACCTCCGAACCAAGAAGTTGAGCTTGGAATTGACTTGCTGCCTAGAATGGCTCCAGTTTCCATCGCGTCTTATAGGATGGCACCAAAAGAGTTGGTGGAACTGAAAGCACAAATCCAAGAGTTGTTGGATAGGGGCTTCATTAGACCGAGTGTGTCTCCATGGGGAGCACCAGTACTGTTTGTGAAAAAGAAGGATGGGACGATGCGTATGTGCATCGATTATCGCCAGTTGAACAAACTGACGATAAAGAACAAGTATCCTCTGCCAAGAATCGACGATCTATTTGACCAGCTTAGAGGAGCTTCGGTATTTTCCAAGATCGATCTTCGATCTGGATACCATCAATTAAGGGTAAAGGAGGCAGATATTCAGAAGACAGCATTCAAAACTCGGTATGGTCATTATGAGTTTCTAGTTATGCCATTTGGACTGACGAATGCACCTATAGCTTTTATGGATCTGATGAATTGAGTGCTCCAACCTTACTTGGACCGATTCGTAGTCGTCTTTATCGATGATATTCTGGTATATTTAGAAATTGAGAAGAAGCATGATGAGCATCTCCGTATTGTGCTGTAAGTGCTGAGAGAGAAGCAACTCTATGCGAAGTTCAGTAAGTGTGAATTTTGGTTGCGAGAAGTGACTTTTCAGGGCCACGTTGTTTCCGCTGAGGGGATTAGGGTAGACCCTCAGAAAATTGAGGCAGTTCAGGAATGGAAGCCACCGAGGTCGATAACAGAAATTCGGAGTTTTCTGGGTCTGGCAGGGTATTATAGAAGGTTTGTGGAAGGATTCTCCCTGATTGCTGCACCATTAACAAAACTATTAAGGAAGGGAGTAGCGTTTGTATGGACTAAGAAGCAATAAGAGGCTTTTGACAATTTGAAAAAGGTTTTGACTGAAGCGCTGGTGTTGATTCAGCCAGAGCCTGGGAAGGATTTTACTATGTACAGTGATGTATCACATGTGGGTCTAGGCTCTGTACTAATGCAAGAGGGTAAGGTAGTCGATTATGCTTCACAACAGTTGAAGCCTCACGAAGCGAATTACCCTACGCATGATCTAGAGTTGGCAGCGGTGATCTTTACGTTGAAAATCTGTAAACACTATCCATATGGGGAAAAGTGTATTATATACATAGACCATAAAAGTCTCAAGTATCTATTGACTCAGAAAGAGTTGAATCTTAGGCAACAAAGATGGATAGAGTTGCTTAAGGATTACAATTGTTTGATTGAGTACCACCGAGGGAAGGCAAATGTGGTGGCTGATGCACTAAGCCAAAGGACTGTAGCTGGGTTGAGAGCGATGCTTGCTCGTTTGAGTCTGTACCATGATGGAAGTTTGTTGGCAGAAGTTGCGTACAACAACAGTTATCAAGCGAGTATTCAGATGGCTCCATATGAGGCACTTTATGGGTGAAGGTGTCGTACACCTACATGTTGGATAGAGTTGGGAGAACGACAAGTTCTTGGACCGAAATTAGTAACAGACACTGAAAGTAAGGTTAAGTTGATCATAAATCAGTTAAAGGAGGCGTCTGATGGACAGAAGTCATATACTGATTTAAAGCGTAAGGAGATTGAGTTCACTATTGGGGATATGGTATTTCTGAAAGTGTCGCCCTGGAATAAGATCTTGAGGTTTTGCAAGAAAGGTAAACTGAGTCCGCGGTTTATTGGGCCTTATCGAGTTCTTAAATGAGTAGGGCCAGTAGCGTATCAGTTGGAGTTGCCATCAGATTTGGATAGAATCCATGATGTCTTTCATGTGTCCATGCTAAGAAGGCATCGATCGGATGCTTCACATGTCGTACCAGTGGAAGAGATCGAGGTAAAAACTGATTTGACCTTTGAGGAGGAGGCTGTGCAAATTCTGGACCGAGAAGTTAAAGTATTGAGAAAGAAGTCAGTCCCATTGGTGAAAGTACTTTGGCGCAATCATGGCAGAGAAGAGGCTACTTGGGAGCCAGAAGAGGCGATGCGTCAACAATACCCTCACCTATTTGGATCAGGTAAATTTTAAGGCTGAAATTTGTTTAAGGGGGTAGAGTTGTAACGCCTTGATTTTCGGGATTTTTCGGATTTTTGGTGAAATCTTGAAATTTTAGTGTATTGGTTACTGAAATTATGTTTAACTGTGTTAGTGGGCCTTTAGGAGGCCCAAGCCTAAGTTAAAACCCAGCAAAAATATCAACTTCGGTTTTTAAGTGAAAGGGACCTGGTTAAGTGGGCCTTTAAGAAAAAGTTAGTAAACTGAGACACAAAGAGGGCCTTGGTAAAGTGGCAAGGGGGCACCACTAAGCTCCTACAAAAGTGGCATGTGGACTGAGTTTAAGGGCTAGAGTTCAAGTTACAAGGTAAGCAGAAGATACTTTTATTTTTGTGCATGTGTCGGGCATGTGATAGAGCTCAAGTGGAATTCGGCTAGGGCTTTAGGAAGGCTGGGTTGTTGGTTTGAATGGCCATTAGGGCAAATTTTAATTTCTTTTCTGTCTTGCCAAATTAGGGTTAGCCACCTAGAGTTTTCACTTTCGTTCTACTCTCCACTTAGTGTGCCAAAAAGCTGAAAAATGCAAGTAAGCTTTCCTTTGTGCCAAATTCTTCCTTCTCTTCTCCTCACTTCCATTCTTTTTTTCGTCTTTTCGCCTCTAGCCGAAACCACCTCTCCTCCTCACTCATCTTTCATTTTCTTTTCTTCAGAAACTGAAGTTGTCATTCTTTTCTTCTCAAACTCATCAGCTACTAAAAGTCGAAATCTCATAAGGTTGCTTCCTATGACGATTTGCCTATAGCCTATTTGTTTTTTTTTTCTCAGTTGTAGCCCAGTTTCTTACTCTTCAAACCCTTAGGCTCTATCGACAAACACCTTTCCAACCATAATCTCAAATCATCTTTTCTTTCACCACTTCAAAAGCCGAAACCACCATATATTTTTAGGGACTTGTAGCCGAATCTTTAGATCTCTAAGACTTGATCTCTACTAGTGTTTAAGGGCTAGACCTGCATCAGATCTGAGTAGCAACGAAAGGGGAATCGTTTGATTGAAAGAACCTGTGGTAAGTACCCGACATCCATATCTAATCTTTATTTCGGGATTTAGAAAAGCCAAAATCCCTAGAGTCTTATGGAGGCTTTCAATTGGGGCTTAGGGCTCTAAAGGTTATTAACAAATGATTTATTTTGGTGTTAGTGTGTTCTAGAGGCGACAGATCGAAGGCTTGGACAAGTGGAATAACTAGATCTAGATCTTGTCACTAGTTTTGTCAAAGGTAAGATCTTAAGGGCCTTAGGTGTTGATGGCCGATTATGGTAAGTAGGATTATGATGGTTGTCATTGTATTTTGGATCTGAGGTGTCTAGTGATCGATTGTAGGACATCGTGGGAGATCTTGTTAGCAGTCGTCGCAAATTAGGTGTGTATCGAACACCCTCTTGTAGTTCAAATCGGCAAAAGCTGAAATGCCAAAATTCTGGCATTTCATGGGCTTGTGAGCGTGCGAACGCTCGTAAGTTGAGTGGAAACCATGGGTTCTGTAATCGCAAGTGGTAAGAGGGTTGAGTGCACAATTTCGTGCACTTCGATAAATTGGGCCTTGATGGGCTGAAACTGGGCCCAATGGGCTTACGGGCCCATGTGGGTAGAAATAGGTAATAAATATGTACAGATAGACTGTAGGTCCAAAACTGCTAAAATTGGTAAATTGATCGTAAAATTTGGACTAAATGGGCTAAAATAGCTAAATGACCCTGTAGGGCCTATTAGGGGTTTTAGGGCCCAATGATTGTAAACTGCTAAAATGGACTAAATAAACTACGGAGATAAAAGTTAGACTATTTCTGATTAAAATGTGTATGAAACCCTAGAAATTGGCATAATTACTGAAATACCCTTATGCGTAGAAATTACTGAATTACCCCTAGGTGTAAAATGACCATTATACCCCTAGGGCTAAGTTTAACAAAAACGCATGTTTTACTGTTACTGTTTATTGCATGCCATGTCATGAATATTTGTTGCATGGGACTGAGATATTGATGGAGGAAGCACTGAAAGTGGCTTGACCACAACTGGAGGCTTTGCCTCATTTTACTGTTATTTGAGCAGCTATGTTGCAACTATGGAGTGTAGGGTTGGGTGGGTTGAGTTATTCCCCACATGGAGTGTAGGGCTGGTACGGGTGGAGTGTAGTGGATGGACATAGGTTGGGTTTGGGCTTGCATACTTGCATATTCATTGATCTATTACTGTAATGGGCCTATGGGCCATACTGTTATCTAAAAAGGGCTAAGGCCCAGTTTAGTGATAGGGCTTCGGCCCAGTTATCACTGAGACTGGATAGGGCGTAGGCCTAGTGGGCTTGAGCTGATTTGGGCTCTAGATGGGCTTCTTTGCACACTGAGTTTCCAAACTCACCCCTTTCTCTCCATCCATGCAGGTGAGCCCTAAATTGGTGGACTTTGAGCTGGGAGGGATTCGGAGTGGCCACATGGACCGCAGTTATTTAAGTTCTATTTTAATTTATTTTATTTCCGTATTAGTTTTTAATTATTTTTATTATGGTTCTGGGTTTGTAATAAGGCCGCTCTAATTATTTTTGTTTTGGGTTTTCAATTACTTATTCATACACTACTTTAATTATATTGAATATAGCTGTGCAAGTTTTTCTTAAAATTAATCAAATGTTTTCAAAATCTCATCACACGTTTTAAACGAGTAACAAAGTTAAGTTTTAATATTATCCTCTTAATAACTAGTAATGTTTAGGACATTCTCCAAAAATCGAGAATTTCTCTTATACCCATAATATCGGTTTACAAAGCTCACCCTAATCTTAGTAACTAGGTAACATGGTTAGTTTTAGGTAATGTGACACACCAGATTTGGCCATAACATCCGGGCTGGGTTTGGGGTGTTACACCTAGACTGGAAGCCTCCGAGAAATGTGTCAGAAGTCTGCAATTTTCTAAGACTTGGCGGTTATTACAAACAGTTTGTAAAAGGCTTTCGATGATTGCGACTCCATTGATGAGATTAATTCAAAAAGATGTAAAGTTTGAATGGTCTAAAAAGTGTCAGAAATGCTTTGATCAGTTGAAAACCCTATTGACAGAGGCTCCTGTATTAGTATAGCCAGAATCGAGTAAAGAGGTTGTGATTTATGGTGATGCTTCGTTGAATGGTTTGGGTTGTGTTTTGATGCAAGAAGGCAAAGTCATAGCTTATGCCTCGAGACAAGTGAAGCCGCATAAGAAGAATTACTTGACACATGATTTAGTGTTAGCAGCTATTGTGTTTAGGTTGAAGATTTGGTGCCACTATCTGTTAGGTGAAAAATGTCATGTATATTCAGATCAGAAGACTCTGAAACATTTGATGACTTAGAAAGATTTGAATTTGCGACAGAGAAGATGGTTAGAATTGTTAAAAGATTACGAGTTAGTGATTGATTATCATCCGGGAAAAACAAATGTTGTTGCTGATGCTCTGAGTCAGAAATCTTTGTTTGCTCTATGTGCGATAAATGTTCAGTTGGCTTTAGTTGATGATGTTTCGATTATAGCTGAGTTAAAAGTGAGACCATTTTTTTATAGCAAATATGTGATGCCCAGAAAGTTGACACTGAAATGTTAATGAAAAGAGCTCAATATGATACGAATCCTGATTCTAAATTTTGAGTTGATGCTGATAATTTTTTTAGATTCCGAGACCGAATTTGTGTTCCAAGAACTTTAGAGTTGATTCAGATGATTTTGAACAAAGCACATAACAGTCGGTTATCTGTTCATCTGAGAAGTACGAAAATGTATAATGATCTGAAATAGCTTTACTGGTGGCCTGGTATGAAATGGGACATCTCAAATTTCATTTCAAAATGTTTGATGTGCCAGCAAGTCAAAGCTGAACATCAAGTACCATCTGTTTTATTATAGCCGATAATAATTCCCGAATGGAAATGGGATAAAGTGACTATAGACTTTATTTCAAGTTTTCCCCAATCTCCGAGAAAGACAGATGCGATTTGGGTTGTGGTTGATAGACTGACGAAGATAGCTCATTTCATTCAGGTACGATCAGGCTACTCACTTGACAAGTTAGCTGAGTTATATATTTTTTATATTGTGAGATTGCATAGGGTGCCACTATCTGTTGTTTCGGATAGAGATCCGAGATGTTCTTCATGATTTTAGAAGCTACTGCAAGAGGCTTTAGGTCTAAAATTATATTTTATTATTGCTTTTCACCTCCAAACGGATGGTCAATCTAAGTGAGTTCTTCAGATACTTCAGGATATGTTGAGATGTTGCATTCTAGAGTTTGAAGGTACGTTGGAACTATACTTGCCGTTAAATGAATTTGCATACAATAATAGCTTTCAATCGAGTATAAACATGGCACCGTACGAAGCTTTATACGGTTGCAAATGCTGAACATCTTTGTATTGGACTGAGCTTAGCGAGAATAAGATTCACGGACTCGATTTGATCAACGAGAGTAAGCAGAAAGTGCAAGTGATTCGTAATAGACTAAAAGCAGAGTCAGATCGTCAGAAATCATATAAATACTTGAAATGAAAAGATATTGAGTTTCAGATCGGAGATAAAATGTTTTTGAAAGTGTGTCCGTGGAAGAAAATATTGTGATTTGATAGAAAAGGAAAATTGAGTCCGAGATTCATCATGCCATATGAGATTATCGAGCGTATCTGGCCGGTTGCATATAAATTGTTGTTGCCACTTGAATTACAGAAAATTCACAATGTATCTCACGTATCAATGTTACAATGATACAGATCCGACCCATCAAATGTGATTTCTCCATTTGAGATTGAGATTAAGTTTGATATGACATATGGCAAAGAATCGATCAAGGTTGTAACTCGCGAGGTCAAAGAATTGAGAAATAAGAAAATAGCTTCAATGAAAGTCGTATGGCATTGACATGTGGTACAAGAAGCTACGTGGGAAACTGAGGATGCTATGAGAGAGCAATATCTAAACCTATTCTTAGGTAAGATTTTCGGGGACTAAAATCCCTAAGGGGAAAGAGTTATAATAGCCCGATTTTAGCTAAATCAGAATAGTGGTTTTGAAACTACAAATCTGAGGTTGAAAAAATATTTTAATATTATTTTTATTGTTTCCGACATGTGATAAGGTATGTGTGAAAGTTTTGTGTGATAATTTTATATTTCGTGCTTTCAATTTGATAAAAGGACCTAATCACATAAAATGCAAAAGTTGGCTATAAATTGTTAAAGTGCTTAAATTGCTTTGATGCTTTAAATATGAGGTCCTTATGATGCAATTAGACCGTTTGAATTATGGATGGACATAAATGCCTAAGGTTAGTGGAATTTAAATGCGTTTAATTAGGTTATTATAGTAAATTTGTAATTATGTTAATTAAAATATAAAATAAACCAATTTCATCATCATTTTTATTCATCCACAATCGAATATAGAAAAGAAAACAAGGTTGAAGAGCATTTTAGGGTTCAACATCTTCAAGGCTTAACTTGTAAGTGATTTGAGCTCAGTTTTTATTGATTTCTATGTTTTTGTAATCGTTGCTTTGCATTTTAGCTAGCCCATGTTTAAATTTCTAAAATTGTTGATGATTTTATGAAACGCCATTGATGATAGTTTAAGCGTTGTGAAGTTTCATGATAAAAAATAAGCATGTGATGATAGATTATCTTATTTTGTTAAGTGATTTTTGGTGGAAATGCATTTTTGGTACTAAATTGTGAAATGTGTTAAATGTGGGATTATAATGTGAAATAAATGAAAGATATGGGCTTCTAGGGGCATAAGAGCACACATGGGTCTAACTGAATTATGTTAATTTTGAGTTTTTATGAAATTAGGACTAAATTGAATAAATGTGAAATTATAGGGGCTAAAGTGTAAAAATTCCCAAATATGTGTTTCTGGATTGAATTGGATGAAATAGTGATTAAACAAGTTAATTTTGAATTTATTTAGATCAAGAACGAAATAAATCGGATTTAGATTGGGGGAAGTCGAAAGTTATCGAGTAGTCGTTCCAATCTGTTCATTCTATTTTTGAGGTAAGTTCATATGCAAATTAATGTGTTTCATGTGAATTATAAATGATTAATTGTTTTTGAAATGTTAAGAATGCTGAATGTTTGGAATTGTGAAAGTATCGACAGAGTTGAAGCGTCTGAAAGCCCCGTACGAACCATAGGAATATTATAGGATACGAGTGTCATGACATTAGGATTCCGAGATGTGATATCCTGTAAAACCATGTTCGGGACGTTGGCATCAATCTAAGATTACGTGTAAGACCATGTCTGGGACATTGGCATTGTATATGATTTTGTGTAAAACTCTGCCTGGGATACTAACATCGATATTTTATTAAATGTAAGACCATATCTGGGATATGCCATTGTACTAGCTTTACGAGCTATCCGATTATCCTTATCATATGTAAATTAATAAGGAAATGTGAGTTTGAACTTGGAAAGTCTTGATATGAATTTCATGTGAAAAGGTAGTATATGTGTTGGTTACAAGCTATATTTAGCTTTAATGCATTGACATTATGAATGTTCATATGATTTTATTTGTATATGGCTTACTAAGCTTTCTGAAATCTTACTTTGAGTGTTTTTCAACTATTTTATAGATAATTGAAGCTAGCACGAGCTCGGGGATCGTCGAGAAACTTCGTCACACTATCTATCGCTATTTTGGTACTTTTGAAGTTTGTATATATGGTATATGGCATGTATAGGCTAGTAATGATTTTTCATGTTTTGAATTATGAAAATAGCCATGTGAGTTGGCTTGTAAAGAATGGCAACAATGGATGTGGATTAAGTATATGATATGAGTTTGTGTATGAGTTTTGGTATATGTTCATTTATGCCAAATGTTGAAGTTGTGAGTTTTGTGATTTGGCATTTGGTAAGCTTCCGATGATATGTATATTATGGTACGTTTGATTTAGAATTGAAATGTGAAATTTGTTTGACTATAGTGGATGATTTGTTAGTTGAATAGATGTGAAGTTATTTGATTGTTCATATGTTTAGTGAATATGATTTGAACCATGTTTTTAGTATGCCATAAGTTGGCAAATGTGTTTAGAAAATGAATGATGATGTTTTGGTATAAAATGTGCATGAATTGGTGATAATTTGGCTGAATTGTTGTGTTATTTGAGCCTTGCTTTTGATGCTTGTAGGGATGGCCCTTTTTGGGTGGCATGTTGGCCTTATAAATGGCCTATTTTTTCCCACACGGGTAGGAACATAGGTGTGTGTCTCTGCCATGTTGCTCGAGGGTTCAATTGAAGTTGAGCTTGGGTGCTCCACACGGCCTCACACACAGGCGTGTGTCAGGCCGTGTGGCCAAGTCAGTATACCCTACAAGTTTGACACGGCTGAGCACACGGCCCAGGCACGAGCATGTGTGGCCATTTCAAATAGCCACAGGGCTAGACACACGTGCGTGTGACTTGCCGTGTAAGCAAGTCAGCAACCTCCCTAATTTTCACACGGCCTGCCACACGAGCGTGTCTTGTGACCGTGTGGATATGTTAGTATGTATGCCTTGTTTTGCCACGGCCTAGACATACAGGCGTGTCTAATGCCATGTGAGGCACACGACCTGTTCACACGGGCGTGTGACCTCTATAACTTAGAAAAATTGTTAAGTTTCAAAAAATTTTATACGAGTTTGGTTTAGTCTCGAACCTTCTCCAAAACATGTTTAAGGTCTCGTTGGCCTATATAAGGGACATTGTGATTAAGATTGAATAGGATATGATGATGTATGAATTACATTTGTGAAATGATCGTAAAATGACATGAGATGTCCGATAATGCCTCTTAACCCTAATTCGGCGACGCATACGGGTTAGGGGTGTTACAATTTTAGCATCTTGAAAATATGGCATGTATAAGGACTTGATTATTTTGTTTATGTGTCATAGTTATTTTGGCCTAATGTGTAGGCTTATATTGGTGTGATGGTCATTTTGTATAAGGCCACTTGAAATTGGCAAATATTGATTTTTGGTATGATCATGTAATAATGCTATCATGAATGTGGTCGTATGCATGATTGAGTTGATAATTGTGTAACGTTCATGCATGGTGATTGTGGTATATGGATAATGAGTGGATGCCTTAATTATGGAGGTTTAAGTGCTTGATTTATGACATGATAAGTGTTGTTGGATGGACATATGTGTTTTTATGTTTCAGGGTGGCAATTGGCTTGGTAAATAGCCTATATATTGTCCACATGGGATGTGTCTAGGCTGTGTGTGACACACGGTCAGCCCCATGGGCATGTTGATAGACCGTGTATCCCCTGCACCTTAGTTTTGAGAAACAGAATGTCCAGTAGTAAACACATGGCAGAGACACGACCGTGTGTCTCAACCGTGTCAAAGACACAGCCTCAGGACATTGGCGTGTGCCCAGGCTGTATGCAGTCTGCACCTTAAATGCAAAAATTAAATTCGCCACACGGCCTAGCACATGGGCGTGTAACTTGGCCTTGTGCCCCTAAATTGTTGATGACATCATAAATAGAGAGTTACATGGGTTAAGGACACAGGCGTGTCCCGAACCACATGGGCATGTGTGATCACACGGCCTTCCCACACGGGCGTGTGACTCTCTAAAACATGAAATTTTTCTAAGTGATGAAAAAGTTTTGAAAGTTCTCAATCTAGTCCCTAACCAGCTCCAATGTATGTTTAGGGCCTTGTAGGTCAGTAATAGGGACATTATGAATAAGTTTGAAAATTTTTAAATTGGATGCAAATTTTCTGACTTGACTTTATATGTTTATGTGTGCAAATCTGGTAATGCCTCGAACTCTATTCTGATATCAGATATGGGTAAGGGGTGTTACATTATATGTAAATGCTTAATATGTGTTTATTCTATAAGATAAGTTTGAATTAATACGAGCTCACTAAGCTTTATTGCTTACTTTGTGTTATTTTTCTATGTTTTATAGTGTTTTAGAAGTTCGCTCGGGTTGGAAGTCCACGGAGATTGCATCATACTATCCAGCTATTGAGTTTGGTATTTATACCATTAGTGACTTGGTTATATGGCATGTATAGGCTAGGGTATTTGATATAATGATTGGAAAAGTACTTGGTCATTTGAGATTGGTTTAATAATGATGTAAGATTTGAAGTGTTTAAGCTATGTTCATGTTAGTTTGGTGAGTATATTGCCTTGTAAGATGGCAAATCTTGATATGTTTGATTATGGTTCAAATAGCTCAATAGTCATTTAGTAAGTGATATGTATATGCTTGGTTAGTCTTGACACTTGAATGCCAATTTGGTGGCTACATGAGTTGATCATGATTATGATTATGATAGGTATTATATGTGTGTGTTAAGGTTAATTAGGTGGTGGAGTTAGTTGAATTTATAAGTCAAATTATATAGGTGAATTATGGATATTGAATCAAGTTGATTTGGTAAGTTTTTATTAATCAAATGATTATATGTGAATAGATAAATTGATTGGATTGTAATGGCATAATTTGTGCATGAAATTAGAATGGTTTGGCTGCCCATTTGTGTATGAAAATTGATGTCATATGACTTATTGTAGGCGAATGAATTTGGGTGAGAAAATGTGGCTTAAACAAGCCTATTTTTCATCCACACGGCTAAGCACACAAACGTGTGGCTTGACCGTGTGTGACACATGGCTTTAGTACACGACCGTGTGTCCCCTTAAGCTTAATTAAAAAAAACAAGTTAGTGAGTTACATGGCCTAGACACACGAGCGTATGGTTGGCCGTGTGGCCAAGTCAGTATGTATACCCTATTTCCACACGACCTGTAACACGAGCGTGTCTAATGGCCGTGTGAGGTACACGACCTGTTCACATGGGTGTGTGACGTCTGTAAGATAGGAAACTTTTTCTAAGTCTGAAATTTTTTTTATGTGATTGGTTTAGTCCCAAACTACTTCTAAGCATGTTTTAAGGTCTTGTAGACCTTTATAAGGGACATTGTGGTTATGAATGAATGTTATTTGATTTCAAATGATTAATGTATGCAAAAGATTTGTAAAATGATCTGAATGGTTTGATAATGCTTCTTAACCCTAGTCCAACAATGGATATGGGTTAGGGGTGTTACACGACCAGTATAACTTTATTGCACCTTTTAATGCTCTCCTGCACACTCACAAAGTACATTACCTCACCCTTAGGCCTTATTCAGACCCTAAGGTCAACAAAAGAGTCACATTGCATATTTTATTAAATTTAACTAAACTTACTAAAACATAATTAAAACCTAACAAAAATGTTTATTTTCAATCTCCTAAAGTACAAAAACTAGTTTAATCTACTACATCGAATTATGACAGATCAAACTCCCCCACACTGAAGTCATTACTTGTCCTAAAGTAACACAAACAAAAACAAGAAATGGAAAAGATGACCCTTGAGCAAATATGATACAAGTATTAACTTTGGAGTACATGACTAGGCATTTCATTTTTACTAATAATTTTGACATGATGAATAATTGACTTACTGCTATTGATCGTAGACATCTGAATTCAATACATTATAAAATATACAACCATTATGTAGGAATCCATCAACAAATCATACAAGTAATTTGATTATCCTAGCAGAATAGGAATAGTTGCTTATGCGATTGTTTAGTATAATATCCATTTATGCATAAGGATACCTAGATCACAAAGGAGTTTTAGTTTGGAATGTTTTGAGTCTTAGAACAAGTATGGATTTCAAAAATAGTAAGTATCAAAATGTTTTCAAACACGAAAATAGTTTGGCACATTGTATCGATCCCTATTCTTCCCCTTAGTGACCCTTACCCACTCACTACCTTATTTCTCCTTCTCTCACCTTCCTTATTTCTCCACATAGGAAATCGCAACTTAATCTAGTAACGATGGCTAGCCTACGAGTTCTTGTAAACTAATGAACGAGTTTTTCTTATTCTTTTGACTTTTTCACTTTTTTTCCTTTTTCAATACATCTCAATTACAAATGTTTTTGCTTTTCAAGTACTTTTTCTACTCGTATTGATTTTCTTTTGGAATTTTTCGCTTGTTCTACACCTTAGGCTAACCTATAATTCCTATATCACACTGATCTTTCTTATTTCACTCTATTTTCAAAATCTATCGTGGTGTATCTACTTAACACTCAATACGTATGATCAAGCATCTATAGCCGTGTAGTTTAGGACCGAAAAATAGGGAAAATACAAATTAACATTTTTGGCTCGAATTTTGTAATAAGGTTCATTAAGAAGTGTTTACAGGCTCAAAGTAGTTACTAAGGGTGGTAGAGGTTAGGTTTTTGGATTTGGATATCTAACAGTCCGATTTAGACCCTATTCGAAACAGTGGTTTGGGGACCATAAATTCGAGTTAAAAAAATATTTTAAAATTATTTTCTGTGTTTATTATGTGTGAATTTATATGTGTGAAATTTTCATGTTTAAATTTTATCGTTTTGAGTGTCCGATTTAATAAAAGGGCTTAATCGCGTAAAATGAAAAAGTTGTTAGTTAAAGGAGAGAATGCCTAATTGTTATTGTCTTTATAATATGAGGTATTTAAGTTGTAAATAGACCATGGAAATATGTGTTGGGCAGTTTTGGGCTTATATTAAAGGGTTTAGTAATTAAATTAAAAAGGTTAATATAATAATTATAACATTATTATGTGATTAAATAAATAAAACAAAAACGACAACATGCATTATTCATATTTTTCATGCCGAAACTAAGAAGAAAGAAACCATAGTTGAGTTTTAACATTCGGCACCTTTGGGGACTTGATTAAGGTATGTAATTAGCTCGGTTTTTGATAATTTTTACGTTTTTTTAGATCGTTGCTATGAAATCTGCAAAGCCCATGCTTTAATTTTTTATTTTGATGAATATTTCGAGTTGTGCCATTGATGAGTTTATGAGCTTTGTGATGTTAGTTGATGAATTATGAAAGATATGTTTTGGATTAATATGTTTTGTATTGGAATTTTTGATGAATTTGAGTAATTAGGACTAAATTGTAAAAATAATAAATTGAGGGACAAAAATGTGAAATAAATGAAATGTGTGGACTTGTATAAGGAAGATGAATATTTGGCCTAAGCATAGTATATTGAAATTTTTCATATTTTGTGTTTTATGCAATAAAGACTAATTTGTGAAAAGTGTGAAATGTTAGGGCAAAATGGTAATTTGCCCATTTATTTGTTTTTGGACTAAATTAATTGAATTTGTGTTTGAATAAGTTTAATTTGAATATGTTTAGATCAAGAAACAAAGAAATCGGATTTGGATCGGGGAAAAAAAACCAAAGTTATTGAATAGTAGTTTTGTTCCGATCGTCGCTGTCCAAGGTAAGTTTATAAGCAAATAGACATTAAATTTCAATATAGGTAAATTATAAACACTAAATTGAATTATTATAAATATTTGAATAAAGTGCTCGACTGATCAAATAGTATTGTCATTTCTACGTCCGAAGTAAGTTCTTATATAATACTTATTGTTTGGTCATGTTTATTTGTGAATAGATGAATGGAAATGCAATTAGGAAGCATGAATCGATATGAATGTGATTTGTTGATATTTAACACTGTGTGTGCGAGTATAAAATAGCTACGGCTATAAGAATGGCACTAAGTGTGCGAACTAAAATGATGGTGATTGAATAAAGGGCACTACGTGCGCGATATCGAGACCAAGTTGGTTTAATGCAAGGGCACTAATTGTGCGATTTCATTATAGCTTTGGCTAATTATTTAACACTAAGTGTGCGAATCCATTGAGTGATTAAAGGTGATCAAACGAGTTAATACATTGAGTTTTAAAGTGGTAAATGTGATATATAAGTACGTGACAGTACATGTATGTACAGAACCTATGTGGTTGATGATATTGAGTTTGAACCTTGGTTATATGATATTGCTTATCTATACTGAAAATAAAATAGTCAAAACTGTTATGTGTTATGATTTGTTTTAATAAATTTAAAATAGGTGAAAGAGTGTGAGAATGGAGGATGAAATGAGTTGATTTGAAAAGATTATATGAATTATACATGTTATAAGGTTCAATATATGTATATTGAATGCAAAAGTATATTCGGCCAAATGATATATGAATGTGAAAC
Source organism: Gossypium stocksii (assembly GCA_020496765.1). Classification (NCBI taxonomy): domain Eukaryota; kingdom Viridiplantae; phylum Streptophyta; class Magnoliopsida; order Malvales; family Malvaceae; genus Gossypium; species Gossypium stocksii. The sequence goes on from CM035624.1 coordinate 33,454,468, forward strand.
TAAAGTGTGATTTATGTGTGTACTTATGAGAATATATATATTCAATCATATAATGAAAGTGCAACTTTGGAAGTAAATGATAACTTTCTTATTGAATATATGTGTAATCGACCATGTTGGAATTTATACTTAAATGTATGTTTTGTTATATGAAATTGCAAGCTTGAAATTATATGTAATTATGGTAGCACGAATTGGTTAGTCAAATTGAGCTACTAATGTTCATGAATGCTTTATTTGCTTATGACTTACTAAGCTGCAATAGCTTACTCTGTGTGTATGCTTGTTCTCTGTTTTTTAGATTTTGGAAGTTAGTTACGGGCTCGGGGATCGTCAGAGAAGTCTATCACACTATCGACTATTTTTTGGTACTTTTATAAGTTTGAACTTGAACCTATGGCATGTATAGGCTAATTTATATTTGGTTAAGTTTGAAGTTGTGTAATTATAAGCCATGCGAAAATGACTAGAAATGATGCATAAGTTTATGCAATTTCGGTTATGATATATATGTGTGTGATGTGCTTGATATGATTTGCTATTGTGATTTGATATATTTTGATTTGAATGAATTAAGTATGGTAGATGTATGAGATTTATGTAATGGTTAATATTTATGTGTATTTAGTTATGATTTAAATTGTTTTAAGGTATGTTTCATGGTATTGTATAATTGAAGTGATTTGTTTATAATTCAATATTAAGTAGTGAATGGTAATAAGGTTATTTGACTATGTATTTTATTTATTTGGAAGTGTAATAGTTTGTGTGTGTGGATGGATATATGTGTTTCGGAAATGAAGTAATATGATAGATATTTCTTGAGTTAGGGTATATAATATATTAGTTAAGTAATATTTAAGTCATATGTGTGTGTCGTATTTGGAAGATGTTTACGGTTTAAAGTAGTGATATGTATAGCTTAAGATTGTTCATTTGAAAAGCTTGATAAATGTGATTGATGAATGCGTTTGGGTTATGGATAGTGAATGATTTAATATTGAGATGCATAAATAGTAGTATGAATGGATTTGTAAATTGTTTATAATGTAATTATGTATAAAGATATGTGTTCAAATATAGCTGATGGTTACAAGCTATATATATATGATTCAGCCAAGGTGTTTAAATAATATCATTAAATGTATATTTTTAGGTTAAATATTGAATTTGTGATGTTGGATTAAGTTAGGCTTTATAAATTTGATTAATAGATGTAGTTTATGTGATGGTTTGAAAAGGCATGTTTACATAGGTAATTTGTATTAGAAATGATAAATAATGTGTATATGTATATTCGGTTAATGTATTGAAAGTTATATTGATAAGTATGTGATAAGTAATTTGGTATGTATATATATGTGTATATTTATGTGAAGATGTCGAATACATTGATCATTTTTATTATGACTTGAATCAACGAGTTTTAGTTCAATTTGAGTGATAAGAACTTGTATCATTTTCTTGTGGTTATATTGATGGTCAAATAGATGATTTGATAATTGTATTTAGAAATGGATTTTATTTTATAATGATCTGCGCATGTATATATCTTATAAAATGATATGTTTGAGTTTTAGTTAAAAATAAGGATTGATATGTTTTAATATGCATATGTGCATAGTTTATAAATTAACATAGTTAGAAGTTTAATAGTGAAATAAATATATTTGGTGGATGATTTGACATAAGCTTAGTTTATATGATGTAATATTATAAGCTTGATTATTTTATAAATATTTATATGGTATAAATATGACATTAAATTGATTTGAAATATTGGGATGAGATAATGATATTGATGTGATTAATTTTTAAAGCATAGCTTGTTTATGAATGATTATACTTTGGGTTATGTGTTTCATATGTTCATGAAAAATGATAAATGACTGTGCGGAATTGTGTTATGTCCGGTAATGCCTCGTAACCCTAATCCGATGATGGATATGGGTTAGGGGCATTACAGGATATGTTCCGAATAATGCCTTAGGTCATTCCTAAATATATTAATATACAGAAATTTATTCCACTAAACAAACTCAAATTCAACCATTTATCATACATACTAGCATGCTTGTTTCCTTGTATTTTCTATATCATTTGGTACAGTTGATTGCTTAATGCCTATTTACTGTGTAATATATAGAACTTAATAGTTTAATAATCACAAATTTAAAATCACCTAGCATCATGCCAAATTTATTTGTAAACACAAGTAACCGACGCATATGCTCCTAACCAATCTCTTGTACTTCTACAAGCTCAAGCACCCAATTCACAAGAAAAATCAAAAGACAAGCACAAAAATTGAAACAAATTAAAAATAAAAACAAACTTCCAATGTTACCCTCTACACTTTAGGAAACACATTGTCCTCAATGTGTAGCCCTAAAAACAAAATAAGGAAAGCAGTTACTCAAGTGGTCATGGTTGTTCCATAAGTTATTTGTGGGTGCTTCATCCTTGTTTATTCCTGGGATGTTTTTTTATATGCAAGGGTATATATAAAAATAAATATAGAATTTTAATTCAACAATTTAATAAAGTACAATACCTTAATAATATAAAATAATTTAATTTTCCTAAATCTATTTATTCCCAATAATTAAAATCCTACTAAATTAACTCGAAATATTATTCATCGGCTTCTTGGAATCCTCTTTTCCTTCTTTCTTCCTTTTTTTCTATAAAAGAATAAATTGCTTAAATACGTTGATAGTACTAGAAAGAACATATATTTTCTCCCTACTTATTGGTTAATTCGTCCCCATTTAGTTATCTTTAGCACATATTTTAGCACTTTCAGTTCAATAAATTGCATTATATAACTCAATGGATCTCAACCTATTTATCCTTAATTTTGTCATGTTTTGGTACCAATGTCACTGCATGAGTATTTTCAAATTGTGCCTAGAATTGTCGCCGCACCTGGCAGCTGTCGGGATAAGAACAAAAATGTGTGAACTGTCCAATTTGGAATAACCAACTTGTACGTACAGAAGCAGCAGGATTTTGATAAAAGGACACTTGTGCTATTTGGATGTATATAAATCTGCACGTGAAAAGGATAAGGAGGGGTTTTTTTTAGGGTATTATCTTCTTCAACCTATCTTTTGAAGCTTTTAAGCTATGGCGACTTAAGTCTCCTATGGGTGAACCAACATGAAATGGACACAGATCAGCTTCTGACGAGGAGCCCTGAGTGCGACATAAAAGGGAATGGAAAGATTCAAGTCGAAATTGTTTAGGAATAGTATTCTCCACTTGTTTCTTTTATATTTCTTTTCTAAACAATGGTGATTACTTTCTATTTCATGTTTGTACAGAAGTACACATGATTTCTGGGTTAAATGTTATTTTATTCGATCTTGCTTTTGCTATTTAATCTTTGGGTTTGAATGTTTTTAGCATGGAACTGTTATTACGGTCACTGACACTAGAAAGTGCGATGACAGTTCAAGATAACAAGCATGACAACGGAAGTTTCTTGAGGATTAAAGGAATTTAATCCACTTGCTCTTAATAGTGTTCCATTGCCAACATCGAAAGGTGTGGTTAATGTGCATGTTTAAGTCTTAGATTAAATATAAAAGTTGGGTTTGTTAAGATATTCATTGCAATTAATGCATTGATAATCACCTATCCTTTTATACCTTGTGAGCACTTAGCATTCTATTCAATATTCATGTTGGGGATCCCGGTTTATCATTATCATTTTATCTTATTGTTTCCAATTTATTGCTTTGACAAATACTCTCACAATTAACCTCGTTTCTATCTATTTATTGCACTGATATTGATAGACAAAAGACAACCATCCTCATGGGATCGATATCTGATAGACTCATATCTGTCTACTATACTTGCATCGATAATGTACACCTGTACATTATTGCTATGACGTTAAAGAACCAATCATACGTCATCCCCTACTAGTTTCCTTGGAGGATTCATTGTCATATCTAACTACTCGATAGGTACTCTTGCTCTTTTACATAATTCTATTATTAAATGTGGGAAAAATATACCTTTTTCCAATATTTCTTGCACATTCAACGATATTCTTGTATATCCATGTACTAATACATATTTTCTTCTTTTAAACTATCCCATATGTTACGATAGCATGGATTGGACAAATCTTGAACATATCTATTGTAGGCCAAATTTTTGAACAGATAAATTTCAGCCATGACTTGGCATTTGGTGTCATTAACTCTTGATTGAATGTTTTACATATTGTTGTTCCTGTTTGATATGTCCACATCTCTTTCCCTTCCGTCAAGAATCTTAGTATTTCCTTCATGTTTACATTTTTGAATTCCTTTAGATCTATTCTATATAGATAGTCATGATAATAAAATGATGCATCATAAAATTGAAGCATACACATCTTAGTTACTGGGACATTGATCCTTCTAACCTTCACAAAAGACCGCATCCCATAGAATGGTCTAGTTGCTTCCCTTTATTTCAATTCTAGATAAAATTCCTGCACTATAGAAATTATTATAGGCTCCTCAAACGACAAGGAAAAATTAGTTCATTCTCTTTTTGTTGAGTTCTCCCGTATGCCTTTACAATTTTGCATTAAAGGATCAAATCCTTGCTCTTGGATGAAAGTATACAGCTATAGTTGTTGTAAGTATATATCCATGCCGCTTCCCTAGAATTCAATAGATGGACTTGAAGCGCTTATACTAAAACTAGCCATTCGGTAATCTAATTTTGCTGGAGTCCCTTGTACAATCTTCTTCATCTGCAAATTGGCATTTATTTCTGGTAGTGGTAAGAATAAGAGGATGGATGTAACTTATTTCTGCTTTAGAAGAAAAGAATAATATATTCGAGAGTTATAGTTTATTTTTACTTAGCAAGAAGTGAAAGAACTAGAAACCTAGTATAATTAAACTGCCAAAAACATCGACAGTTAGTGGTAGTTTGAAAAAGAAAGTTACACAGGGGTGCCCTGACATCCCTTAATTGTGTCGCAATGTTAAGAGTAGATTTCCTGTTCTAAATGTTGTCTATTATCGCAACATTTAGTATGGGTGACGCAATGTGCAAACTAGATTCCATTATGTTTTGATTGTGTTGTTAAATAAAAAATTTATCACTTTCTTCATTATCACCCTTTTCGTTTGACAATGTCTCCTTGTTTCCTCTTGAATCCCATAGTGCGTTGCATTGCAAATATTATTTATTGACTATCGTGTTTACCCCCAAAATAATGTTTTATTCTTTGGCCATTTACAAGAAAAAGTTTCCCTCATTTTTCGATCAGCTTTATTGCCCTATGAGGTGTCACCTAGTGTATAGTGTACAAGCCTACCCATCTCAGTGTAAGCTTGTTAGGAAATAATTTAATCTCAATTTGAACAACAAAACTTTCTGTCCAGGCAGAAATTCGCATTTTTGGATCTTTGCATTATGTCGACGTCTACTCCTTTCCTTATACATTTTAGTGTCTTCGTAGCCCATAAAACGAACTTCTTCCAATTTTTGTAGTGGAATAATCTTTCTTTTTTAGTTAATTCTGGATCCAAATTTAATTCTTTGATTGCCCAATATGCTTTCTTCTCCAATTCCATTGGTAAGTGGCAATTCTTCCCGTAAAGTAGCTTGTACAGGGACATATATGCAGTCTTATATGTTGTTCTGTAAGCCTATAATGCATCATCTAACATTGCTTCCCAATCCTTACAACTTGGGTTCACCATTTTCTTTAAGATTTATTTCATTTAACAGTTAGACACTTCTGCTTGCCCATTAGCTTGTGAGTGATAGGATGTTTTCATTTGATGTCTTATGTTATATTTAGTTGTAGCAGCTTCGAACTACTTGCTACAGTAATGAGATCCTTCATCACTAACCAATGCAAGGGGTGTACCAAACCTAGTGAATATGTTTTTCTCAGAAATCTTACTACTAATTTTGTATCACTAGTAGGCAAAGCAATAGCCTCGACCTATTTTGAAACTTGATCAACAACTAGAAGAATGTATTGATTTTTAAAAGAACTTGGAAATGGTCCCATGAAATCAATCCCTCAGACATCAAATACTTCTACCTCGATTATCCCTATTCGTGACATTTCATCCCTTTTTGATGTACTCTCAGTTCGCTGGAATCTATCACATTCTTGTACAAATTCGTAGGCATCTTTGATCATAGTTGGGCAATAAAATCCTGATTGTTGTACCTTTAAAGCTGTCCTTTTTTACCAAAATGTCCCCTGCATAGAGATGTATGACATCCGTATAAGATGTCGTGTATCTCTTCCTATACTACACACCTTCGGACCAATTGATCTGCACATTGTCGAAACACATACGGATCCTCCCAAATGTAATTTTTTTTATTCGTGAACTATCCTCTTCTTCTGTTGCCATGATACCTAAGGTGGAAAGATACCTCTTGGAATATAGTTGGCATAATCTACATACTAGGGTGTTATGTGTTTCCTTGGCCTTGTCTAATTGAGGTCTACCCTAAATAATTAGTCATCTATGAAAGTCTCTTTAATTTTATCAATTGTTTCTTCTTTTAAGTTATTCTCAATTTTGGATAAATGATTTGTAATTAGATCTTAGTCTCTTTTCTATCCATTATCCATAGATCGAATTCTTGAAGCAGTAACACCCATCTCATTAGCCTTGTTTTTTTCTCATTCTTCTTCATGACGTATTTTAATGTACAGTGATCAGTATAAACATATACTCTGTTTGCCATTAAATAAGGTCAAATATTTTTGTAGTCTAATTGCATTATGTTGGATTGAGTGTTTTGCTTGCATAATGAATAGCTCTAAATCTGTTATTCCTCTTTTGTCCCAAAATTACACCTACCACATAGTTGCTAGCATCACACATAACAATAACAGGTTTTGACTAGTTTAGGGTAATGATTACTAGGGCAAATATTAGTTTCTCTTTTATTACCTCGAAGGTTTTGACACAGTTCCGATCAAATATGAAAGGTGTCTCATTTTGAGGAAGTTGATTCAATGGTTTAGAGATATGATTAAAATGTTTTATAAATCTCCTGTAGAATCCAGCATGGCCTAAGAAATTTCAAAAACTCCAGACATACGTTTGATTAGGGAGGTGTTTTATAATCTCAATTTTTGCTTTGTTGACTTCCATACCTTTCCTTGAATTTTAATGTCCCAATACCAATCCTTTTTTCACCATGAAGTGACATTTCTCCCAGTTAAGCACTAGATTAATCTCTTCGTACCTTTTTAAGACATTTTCAAGGTTACCCACGCATTTTGAAAAGAGTCCCCGTCAACTAAGAATTCATCCATGAACACGTCTAATCTCTCCTCTGACATATTAGCGAAGATAGTTTACATTACCTCATAAAGGTTTCTAGAGCATTGCATGAGTCAAATTGCATTCTTTTAAAAGCATAAATGCCAAAAGGACACGTGAAAGTAGTTTTCTCTTGGTCATTTGAAGGTATTGGGATTTGATGGTACCTTGAGTACCTATCAAGAAAATAACAGTAATATTTTCCTACTAATCAATCAAGCATTTGGTCAATAAAGGGCAGTGGGAGATGGTCTTTTAAATGCTCCTAGGTATCCATATTTTAAATGCTCGGATAGCGACTTTAATTCTAACTTTGGAGGTTTGATAACATATGGTATCATTTTTGTTGAGTTCAAGACAATTTGTTACAATTGCCCTTGCTCTGCCTCTACCAATCAAGTTAGGATACCATGTGATCATTTTTTTCTTCGGCACCATCTCACTCTTCTTCTACTTCATAATCATTTAATTCTTCTATGATTAGCTCCAATTAGTTGCATTCTTATTTTTCATTTACAACTTGTTCCAATTGTCTGGTTTCTAATTCACGATATTCCTCCTAGGTAGATTCATTTGCGTTGAATTTCTTAAATATTTCCATTACTTCCTTCCGTGTTTTTTTCCAAATACTTCTCATGTCATAATATTGAATTTTTGTCTATTTTGACTGTCCGACCTATAGTAAAAAAGTCGAATCTGAATTGTAAAGTGTATACCCCCTCCTAGTTTGGATCTGAGGATTGTCTTAAAACTCTCTCATGCCTACCCTAATGTTTCAGTGGTACTTTGCCTAAAATAAAATAATCATAGGCAATACTTGGCAGAGAAATAGCTGCACAAACTCAATCCAAGTATTAATGATGTATACGGGAAGTGCATCTAACCACAGTTTTACCTTCCCATCCATTACAATTTGAATTAATAATAACTTGATAGTATCTGGTTGAACACCAGCGTAAGTGACAGTACTGCATATATGATCAAACTGTTATGGGAATGCTATATGATCCTTAGTTTTGTGATCAATGAGTATGACATTATTAGAAATCCTTGTTAGTAAAGAATGATTTAGCTCAAAATATGAACTATGAATGACGGGACAAGTAATGCTATATCATAGCCAGTCCATATCAAATAATGTCCTTAAGGCCTTAATAAATTTGTTAGTATCTATTTATTTCTAAATGAATGCTATGCCTTGCAGATTTTCTTAAGGCATTTTAATCGTCAATTTCTGCATCTACATAAGCATCCATGAAGTGAAAAGAGTAAAATCAAACTGGTGACATTACCTCACTAGCAACGACGATAACAACTTGGCCACCTCCGAATGTACTAACGTCCAAAACATAACTATTGTAGCAAAATATATATAAAAGAGGTAGTATCCGCAAGTATACGAGTCAGGTTGTAATATAGTTAGAACAGAGTAGGTGAGTACTCCAAGGATCGTACCTAAAGGAGGCTGGCACTAGGTCAATTTCAACCTAAACACTAAAAGATCTAATTAGTAATCGGAATAAGTTATATTACGAAAATATGAATAATAGGAATTTTGGGGGTTTTATAATAATAATATAAAAAGAAAATAAATATCAAGAAATTGAAGAGTAAAATTGATCAAGTTTGATTATGGGTGATTAGTTTGCTTTAGTGTTCTTTATTAATTGTCACTTTGGGTGTCTTGCCAATCAGCTAGTTGTTGCTTTAGTAGGATCTTCCGATACGTCCACTAGAATAACAAGTTAGCAAGGACTACTTATCTTCTGACCTAACAGTCCAGACAAGCTTGAGGTTAAGGTCTTCACAGATAGGCCATTACCAATTTTGGGTTGGTTCTCATCTTAATAACTTCCTAGGCTCGTCAAGCCTAGGATTTAGGTTCTTCTTTTTCCAAATAATTGATACATTGAGTAACCCTATAAAATAGTTAATCCATCATACCTCCACTCACTAATCCCCCATAGAGGGATTAGTTTCTCATGGTTTTCATAAATAGTATAAAATCGATGTAAAACATAAACATGATAAATGAATCAAAAGTATAAAATTTAAAAGTTAGCTTGATTTATATTAAAAATAAGATTAATTTCATAAAGTTAAGTCGTATCCACAAATAAGATCTCCCAAAATAAAACAAAAACAAAAGGAAAGTAAATTTAAAAAAAACTAAGAAAAGAGAAAAACTCAAAACAGAAGGAAAATTCTAAGCCATGTAATTGATGTGCATAACATGTGCCAAATGAGCCTATTTATATATTTGAGGTGGTCGTCGTCCTTAACCCTAGTTTAGTTGACATTCCTAAGATTAAAGATGGATTGTTGATAAACGATAAATTATACATGTTTTTACCTCATGCTTAGCCTATTTTCTAGATGAATTATCATTGAATTTGTGGAAATTGGTGCTCTTAATCCATCTATTTCATGTTCTATACCTATGTGAGCTTAACGAAGAGAAAAGAGCAAGGAACGGGCCAAAAACGGGTAAATTAGGCCCAATTCAATAATCAACAGGGCCCAAAGGTTTGCCACATGGCCGTGCACCTTAAGATCAACACAGTCCAACCTCGACGAACACGGCCAGACCACACGGCCGTGCCACCATCAACAGGCCCGACCACGGGCTGAGCCTCGATCCACACGGGTGTGGCACATGGGCGTGTCCCTGTCCTGAGGAAGTGCAATTTCACTCGAAAAAGGCTACTTAGGGGTTAAGAAAGGCATTCCAAAGCTCTATATAAATACCCTAGAGGGCAACTACAAAGGTATACTTTTCTCTCCCCAAGAGAACACTTTTCTCCCCTCAAGAGAACACTTTTCTCCCTCGAAAAAAGAGAGTAAAAGTAGGGAATTACTCCAAGGGAAGTTGATTGATTCATCTCAGAAGCCAGATTCTCCTTCAAGACTGAAGATCTCCCTTGAACTTCCTACAGGGGTTTTTTTGGGTTCTTTATGTTTTGTTATTTTATTTCTTTTGAGATGTTTTCCTTTATAAGTATGAACTAAATCCCCCAAATACTTGAGGGGGATGAAACCTAAAACAGATCTTGTTATTATTTTCTCTTGCTTTATATGATAAATATTTTATTTGTTCTTAATTGTGTTTTTAACTCTTAAATTGATATTTTCGGGATATTGATTTAAGTCGAATATGCTTGTGTAGAGGAGCAAAAGTCCCTGTATAGGAGTAGATCCAACATAATTAAGCGGAGTTGCATGCAACCCTAGACATAGGGCGACATAAATATGCCAGATTAGTGTCAAACCTAATAAGGGAGTCCATAGATCGAGTTAATGCGAGACTAGGGGTTTTAACTAGAAAGAGATTTCAGTTAATCAACCTAGGATTAGTTGTTCTTATCCTTGACGGAAGTATTAACATAAATTAGGGATTTCTACAGATCAAGTCAAGTGAATAAGTCGTCTAGTTCAAGAGTTGATAACAAGTGAAGTCTAGGTGGATTCTCCCTTGAGTATTGTCCAAATCAATCAGTTTTCCCAAAGAGTTTCTTCCCCAATTTACTTCCTGTGCATTCTTAGTTTAGTCTTAGAATTAGTTTAGTTTCATAGAAACCCCCTTTTTATTTCTAGGCTAAATAATAGAAAGAAAGTTAGTACTAGTACTTCTAGTTCCCTTGGGTACGATATCTCGGTCTTGCTACTAAACTATATTACTGTTTGATAGGTGTGCTTGCCTTAAAATCGTGATATTAGTTAGTGTCTGGTGTGACCATTATTATAAATTTTATTACTTCATATCACGTATATCAAGTTTTTGGCGCCGTTGCCGGGGAATTAAAATATTAGGAACACTCTATTTTTATTACTTTAGCCATATTTATTTTTATTTATTTTCAGCTTATTTTTATTTTTATTTTTATTTTTATTTTACTAAAATTTTCTTTTCCTCTAGGTATCTATAATTTATGACTAGAAGAAACCCAGCAAGACCATTGCTTTTTGACGATGATTTAGAAGCTACAGTTCACAGAAATAGTAGAGAAATCAGACGAAGCCTTCATTATCTGGAACAAGGACAAGAACAAGAGCCAGAACCTACGGAAGAGGTGGAAGCAAATCAGGACAATCTATGACCTCCCAAGATAGCCGCAGAACTGACAAATCACAATAATGCTCCTCGCACTATATATGATTATGCTAAACCTAATTTGGCTGATACTCAATCTAGTATTATTGACCTACTATTGCTGCAAATAATAACACTATTCAGATGATTCAGTAATTTCTGCAGTTTGATGGTTTACAGGATGAAGATCCCAACTCACACTTAGCCAACTTTTTGGAATTTTGGGACACTTTTAAAATAAATGGTGTTTCTGATGATGCCATTCGCCTTCGATTATTTCCTTTTTCCTTGAGGAATAAAGCTAAATAATGGTTAAATTCTCTACCATAAGGCTTAATCACTACATGGGAATAGATGACCGAAAAGTTTTTACTTAAATATTTTCCTCCAACTAAAACAGCTAAATTGCGAAATGATATCTCGTCTTTTGTGCAGATGGATTTAGAGACACTTTACGATGCCTGGGAGAGATACAAAGATCTTTTGAGAAGGTGCCCTCACCATGGGTTGCCTTTGTGGTTACAAGTTTAAACCTTTCACAACGGTTTGAATCCGTCAACAAGGCAAATGATCGATGCAGCCGTAGGAGGAACAATCAACAACAAAATGCCCGAAGCAACCTATGAGTTTATAGAAGAGATGTCACTGAATAACTATCAGTGGCAAGTCATGAGGACAAAGCCGACAAAAGCTGTAGGAGTTTTTAACATTGATGTTGTCACCATGCTTACTAATCAGGTAGAACTTTTAAATAAAAAGTTTGATAATGTTGTTGGTTCTACGCAGGCACACCTAGTGATGCAGTGTGACGCAACCCAGGGAAATATGTTCAATTCAGATTACTCCTCTTATAGACATGGCATGGAAACTGAGCAAGCCAACTATATGGGTAACAATTCTAGACCTCAAAATAACCCTTATAGTAATACTTATAATGCAAGTTGGCGGAATCACCCCAATTTTTCATAGGGAGGACAAGGAAATCAAAGACAACTCCCTCCTCCAGGATTTTAGCAGCCACCACCACAACAGGAAAAAAAGCTTAACCTTGAAGAGATGTTCACCAAATTTATGGCCGTATCAGAAACCCATTTCCAAAATACCGAAACGACACTGAAGAACAAGCAAGCATCAATTCAAGGGCTCAAGAATCAAATTGGTCAGCTTGCCAAATTAATTTCAGAAAGACCACAAGGCGGACTACCAAGTAACACTGAGCCAAATCCTAGAGAACATGTCAAAGCAATTACTCTAAGGGATGGGAAAGTACTGGCTGAACCAAAAAGGAAGCCTGACCAGGAATAAAAAAAGACAAGGTAGAGGAAGAGGAACCTAAGGGAAACACTCCATCAGCACTTAAGGAATATAAACCGTCTATACCATATCTGGCAAAGTTAAAGAAAGACGGCACGGATGCTCAATTCGGTAAATTTCTTGAACTTTTTAAACAGCTACATATTATCTTACCTTTTGTTGAAGCAATTTTGCAGATGTCGAAATATGCAAAGTTTTTAAAGGAACTTATTACAAATAAAAGGAAGTTGGAAGAACTAGCCACAGTGGAACTCAACGAGGAATGCTCAGCTATTCTCCAAAATAAACTGTCGCAAAACTGAAAGATCCAGGGAGTTTTATTATTCCTTGCTTAAATGGTAGTTTAATTATTGAAAAAGCCTTAGCTGATCTAGGTGCTAGTATTAACCTAATGCCATACAAAATTTTCAAGCAACTAGGTCTAGGGGAACCAAAACCCACTAGGATGAGTATTCAATTAGCTGATAGATCCGTTAAATACCCTAGGGGAATCATTGAAGATGTGCTAATAAAAGTAGATAAATTTATATTCCCTATTGATTTTGTTGTGCTTGACATGAATGAAGATATTGAGGTACCTTTAATTTTGGGGCGTTCATTTTTAGCTACTGCTAGAGCTGTTATAGATGTACGGGATGGTAAATTAGTGCTTAGGGTTGGTGAAGAAGAAATTGTCTTTAAAATTTATGATGCTATGCGATTCTCTAGAGAACAAGATGATTCCTATTATTTTATTGATGTTATTGATTATTTTGTTCAAGACAATTTTCAGGAAATCTCTCTTGAAGACACGTTGGAACTGTGTCTTGTTAAAAGTGGGGGGGAAGATGAAGCTGCCATTGAAGTAAAAGAAGTAATGAAGGAGTTAAACTCTAATGAACTTACCACAGGGCACATAAGTTATGAAAGTATTAAGATGAATGATGAACTGAGACAAAAACCCTTGATTGATGAACCTCCTAAATTGGAATTAAAGCAATTGCCAGACCATTTAGAATATGCATTTTTGGGAGATGATTCTACATTACTAGTGATTATCGCATCAGACTTAAGTGCTGAAAAGAAAAAGGAATTACTTTAAGTATTAAAGGAACACAATAAGGCTATAGCTTGGAAGATTTCTGACATTAGCTTGGAAGATTTCTGACATTAAAGGAATTAGTCCTTCTTTTTGCACCCACAAAATTCTAATGAAAGATCAATATAAGCCATCAGTGCAAGCTCAACGACGAATGAATCCCAACATGAAGGAAGTCGTAAAAGCCAATGTAATTAAACTTCTAGATGCAGGCATTATTTATCCTATTTCTGACAGTTCTTGGGTAAGTCCTGTGTAGGTTGTTCCTAAAAAGTGAAAGATGAAGCTACCACTGAAGTAAAATAAGTAATGAAGGAGTTAAAATCTAATGAACTTATCACAAGGCACATAAGTTATGAAAGTATTAAGATGAATAACGAATAGAGACAAAAACCCTCGAATGATGAACATCCTAAATTGGAATTAAAGCAATTGCCAGACCATTTAGAATATGCATTTTTGGGAGATGATTCTACATTACTAGTGATTATCGCATCAGACTTAAGTGCTAAAAAGAAAAAGGAATTACTTCAAGTATTAAAGGAACACAAGAAAGCTATAGCTTGGAAGATTTCTGACATTAAAGGAATTAGTCTTTCTTTTTGCACCCACCAAATTCTAATGGAAGATGAATATAAGCCATCGGTGCAAGCTCAGCGACGACTAAATCCTAACATGAAGGAAGTCGTAAAAGCTGAGGTAATTAAACTTCTAGATGCAGGCATTATTTATCCTATTTCTGACAGTTCTTGGGTAAGTCATGTGCAGGTTATTCCTAAAAAGGGAGGCATGACTATGGTGTCTAATGACAAAAAAGAGTCAATACCTACAATAACAGTCACTGTATGGAGAGTTTGCATTGATTATAAAAAGCTGAATGATGCAACTCGAAAAGATCATTTTCCCTTACCCTTTATTACTCAAATGTTGGAAAGATTATCAGGACATATGTATTACTGTTTCCTAGATGGCCTCTCTGGTTACTTCCAAATCCTGATAGCTCCAGAAGATCAAGAGAAGACGACATTCACATGCCCATATGGTACGTTTGCTTATCGTAGAATGCCTTTTGGATTATGTAATGCTCCAGCTACTTTTCAGTGATGCATGTTAGCTATCTTTGACGAACTCGTGGAAGACATCATTGAGGTATTTATGGATGATTTTTGATTTTTGATTTTCGATAATTCTTTTCAACTTTGTCTTAATAATTTAAAACGTGTTCAAATAAGATGTGAAGAGACAAATTTAGTGCTAAATTGGGAAAAATGTCACTTTATGGTTCAAGAAGGTCTTGTCCTAGAACATAAAATTTCTAGTAAAGGAATAGAGGTAGATAAAGCAAAAATTTGAAACTATTGAAAAATTACCTCCCCCTAATTTGGTTAAGGCTATAAGAAGCTTTTTAGGACATGCTGGTTTTTATTGCAGATTCATTAAAGATTTTTCTAAAATAGCTAAGCCTTTAACAAATTAATAGAAAAAGATGTGCTTTTCAACTTTGACCAGGAATGTTTAGAGTCTTTTAACATTCTCAAATAAAAGTTAGTTAATGCTCCGATTATGATTTCACCTGATTGGAATCCACCTTTTGAACTAATGTGTGATGTGAGTGATTTTGCAGTAGGTGAAATTTTAGGGCAACAAAGACACAAGCACTTCCAACCGATTTATTATGCTAGCAAAACTTTGACAGACGCACAAGCAAATTATACTACCAAAGAAAAAGAATTGCTAGCCGTTGTTTTTGCGTTTGACAAATTTAAATCATATTTAATATTATCTAAAGTCATTGTTTATACTTATCATTTTGCTCTTCATTATCTTTTAACTAAAACTGATGTAAAACCTCGATTAATAAGATGGATTCTATTGCTACAGGAATTCAACTTAGAAATAAAGGACAAGAAAGGAGCTGAAAATTTGGCAGCAGATCACCTTTCAAGATTGGAAAATCCACACCCCAAGGACCTCGATAAAATAAATGACTTGTTCCCTGAAGAACAACTCCTAGCCATAGTAGAAACTACAGCTCATTGGTTTACTAATTTTGCAAATTATTTAGCAGCTAACATAATCCCAAAAAGGTTGACCTATCAGTAAAAGAAGCGATTCTTTGCTGATGTGAAAATTTACTTTTGGGAAGATCCTTTCCTTTTTCGTATTTGTGCAGATCAAGTCATTCAAAGATGTGTTACTGAGATAGAGCATATAAAATTTTAGATCAATGCCATTCAAGACCAATAGGAGGACACCATAGTGGAGCTAGAACTGCTCACAAGGTACTCGAATCAGGTTTTTATTGGCCTACCCTTTTCAGAGATGCCAACAGATATGTGACCTCTTGTGATAAGTGCCAAAGAACAGGTAATATCTCTCAGCACAATGAAATGCCTTAATACTTTATACTCTCATGTGAAATATTTGATGTATGGGGTATTGATTTCATGGGTCCATTTCCTACTTCGTTTGGGAATAAGTACATACTAGTAGCAGTAGATTACATGTCAAAATGGGTGGAAGCCCAAGCCTTACCTACTAATGATTCTAGAATGGTAGTACGTTTTCTAAAAAAACTTTTCTCTCAATTTGGAACACCTAGGATAATTATTAGTGATAGGGGTACTCATTTTTGCAATGCTCAATTTGAAAAAGTTTTAAAAAGATATGGAGTACAACATAGAACAACAACCCCTTATCATCCACAAACCAGTGGGCAAGTCGAAGTAACAAATAGAGAATTTAAACGCATCCTAGAGAAAACGGTAGAAACAAATAGAAAAGATTGCTCAAGAAAGGTAAATGATGCTTGATGGGCCTATAGAACTACATTCACAACACCCATAGGAACATCTCCTTATAGACTTGTCTATGGAAAAAGTTGTCATCTGCCATTTGAACTTGAACATAAAGCATTTTGGGCTATTAAAATTTTAAACCTTGATTTTAAGCTTGCAGCTGAGAAACATCTAAAGCAACTAAATGAGCTGGATAAATGGCATTGCAATGCCTACGAAAACTCATGATTATATAAAGAAGCCACAAAGCGATGCCATGACAATCGGCTGAGACAACCTAAGCAGTTCAAAACTGGTGATCTTGTCTTACTTTACAACTCAAGGCTTAAACTATTTCCTAGAAAACTTAAATCGAGATGGTCAGGCCCATTCACTATTTGAATTATCTTTCCATATGGCGCATCGAGGTAACTCATCCAAACCACGACACTTTCAAGGTAAACGGCCATCGGCTTAAACATTATAGAGGTGAGAATTTCAAGAATAATAAGGAGGAGCTTTAGCTCCACGAACTCTCTTCATGATACATACAGGCAAAGTCGAGCTTAGACTCTAAATAAGCGCTTCTCGGGAGGCAACTCGAGCACTAACTTAGTAAATTCTTTTATTTCATTTTCTAAAACATTGACTAACCTTTTCAAATACAGGATTTTCGGGCCACATGGCCATGCCAACGGGCATGCCCAAGGCCGTGTAGACACAATGAGCAGAGACACGGCCCTGCAATTTGGCCGTGTACAAGTAGAGTAGACACAATGAGCAAAGACACAGCCCTGCAATTTGGCCTTGTACAAGTAGAGTAAAATTTTTCCTAAGACACGGGTTTTGAAAAAATGCCACGGCCATGTGATGTGGCCATGGCCGAGACTGTCAATCCAAGCACGGGCTTCAACAAAGTGCCACGGCCGTGCGATGTAGCCGTGGCCAACACTGCCAATTTTAACACGGGTATATGACACGCTCGTGCCCCCAAACTGTGGTCGAACCTGTCAAATCAGACACAATCGTGTGACCTCCTACACGGCCGTGGGAGAAGTGAACATCAAAGGACACGGCCGTGCGACACGGCTGTGTACCTCAACACGCCCTATGCACACGGGCGTCTGTCTCGAACCAGGCGCGTCAAAATCCCCAAATTTCAAACCACACGGGCAAACCTTGAGCCACACGGACGTGTGACATGCCTGTGTGACCCAAAAACCTATATAAACAGGCCACTATTCACTTTCTTCTCCATTCAAAACCCTAAAACCTACCACCCAACCCCCTTATTAAACCTCCCTAGTGTCGCCACTGGCCTCAAAAGATCCTCCATGATCGTGTCATCCGTACCACGACCGTGCTCCGCATCATTGGTCACCCATTCGATTCTATATTCTTGATTTTCTCTTTAATTGTTAATGCTTTTATTGATTCTTATGTTAGTAAAAATGTTTTATTTAGATTTTGCATTACTTTTGGACATGAAATTCATTCATTTAGCATGAACAATCTAGAATATTATAGAAAAATTCATGATACCATGCCATTTAGACTTCCATTTGCTTGCCACTTTTCCTTATCTAGAGTAATGTTCACTTAGTATAAATTGATACCCATACCCCCATTTTGATACATGTTTAGGATAAGTAGAATATTTTACTTAGGTTAGTAAATCAACGTCTCAATACTATTAGGCTTTGTTTAAATAAAATACATATTACTTTTCTTTATTTAAGTTTTAAGTTTTACTAATGCACATTATTTTTGGTTTTAGGAACCATGTCATCATCATGCGGTAAAAGAGTTGCCGCCCCTACGTCAAAGAAGCGGAAAGGACCCGGTGGTTCATTATCGAGACTTACTGCTGAAACCCGACATCCATTATGACATTCCCACAGAACTCTCAAGAGGAGTTATTCCAAATTCTACGAGCCCCCCTTTAGGAGCCGGATGTTGCATTGACTGGGCTGCCCTAGAGCGAGTCCAACTCACTAATGCTGTTCGGGCCCTACTATCCACCAATCCGTGGGAGCAATTTTTTAACATCATTGAGCCCACCTACCTTGAGCTAACATTAGAGTTTTGCTATACTTTTCATCTGCAGGTGGTAATGACAAACCACGATGACCTAGGCACCATTCAATTTCGCCTCAGTTCATGCGGCAGCTTCACACGTTGACATATCTGACCGCCTCACATGATTTGAGCAGCAGTGCTTCCAACACTTAGATCATATCGATGCTACACTTCAACAGATATGCCAGCACCTTCATATATCCGTACCACCACCACTGCGCGACCCATCTAAGGATTTGGACTTCCTAATCCTCTTTTCTTCTCTTTAATTTTCCTTTTTATTTTCTCTTTTATTTTATTTCATCTTATCTTCTTCATTATTTGAATTTTAGTATTTTTAAAACTTACTTTCTTTTATTCTTTTATTTTATTATTTCATATCGGCTATCCCCTAACAAACATATTCTGTTAATCCAAATTCCCTAAAAATGATAAATGCTTTCGCAGTTTTAAAGGAGCTCTACAGCTCAAATAAAAAATCTAAAGGGAACCTTGCTTTAACCTCACACAGTTGACACCCCAAAGCCTACACTCACAACATGAAAACTGTAGACAAACGAACACTACTACCACCAGAGTATCCACCTCTGCACCTTCCTTTGTCCCAGACACTCTATAGGCACCACCACCTCATAAATTCATCCAATTCAGGGAGTTTCATGCCTGTCCCTATCTTATGATTTTATGCTTCTATTGCTACTAATGTATCTTTATACATTGAGGGCAATGTACATCTTAAGTGTAGGGGGGAAACTTACTTTCAGTCATTACATTTTATTTAAAATCCCTGAAAATTCTTAAAAACTAACTTTTTGCATTGTTCTCAAAATTTCGAATTCTCACTTTCACTCTTTGCATTATCTTCAATCTCCTATTAGGAATTAATTCTGATTGATTTATGATTTTTATTGATATGTTGAAAATTAAGACATAGGTGCTTATGCTTTGACTATTCAAACTTTAAAACACTAGGGAATCAAGCATGATAAGTTGAAATTTTTGAGAATTTAAATTTTTTTCATAGGTTATTTTCCCTAATTTTAAGTGTTATCTTGAGATTTGAAATTCGCAGGATTAACATCAAAAGCCATAATTCTGGTGAGATTTTTGAGCCTTTTGAGCATACATTCTTTCGTGCTCAATTTTATTGTTGTTTTGAGTAAGTCAATACTGATTTGTTATTCTAGAACTTGCTTTGATTATACATGTCAAGACCACATCATTAATTTGATACACTGAGATGATAAAGGCACCTAGGATTCAACCCACTTACTCCATAAAAAACCTACCTCCATAAATTGACCCCTAGTAAACCCCATTAAGCCTAATAACCCATTCTTTGACTTACCCCTAATATTAACCTATAACCCGCTTTTGTTCAATTCCATTCAATTATATTGATCCCTATTTTTGTCGAGATTTGAGTTGAAATTATTATCTAACTTTATTCTCTTTTCCAGTTTGTAAAGTTTGTAAATATTCGAATTATTATAATATTTGATTTGTTCTTAAAAAAAAGTTGTAATTCATATCTTAGTTATAGTTTAATATTTTTGCATATTTCTATTATAAGCTATCAAACTCAGAATGATGTCATCATAAGGCTTAGCTCGAGGAATATGTTCCAGTGATAGAGATTTTTCTAGCTAGATGATTTTTCAATTCAATCTCGATTATAACCCTCTTTTTCAGCTTGTGACAACACCCCTAACCAAAGCCCCATTACAACCATTAAAGACCTTTTGATCACTGTCATATCAATCTATAGTGGTAGAGATTTGATTTTCTTACAAGCTTATGGTAATAACTTTTCAGGTTGACTAGAGAGTGCTTAATTCTTGAACCCTAAACACTTTGAGTGGATAGAGTGAATCTTTAGTGAGGATGTCAATTCTTGTTGATTTTGATTGAGAAATAATTACTTAGGACAAGGGAGAAAACCTATGTTTCTGAGATAAAATTCTCAACTTAGAGTGATTGAATGCTTAATGTTCTTCTGATTGAATTTTCATTGTATGACTACTTGCGAATTAGTTTGAAACATTATTGATAAAGATTGTGAGTTGAGAAGAATGATTCTTAATTGTGAGTTGAGATTTTGCTTGAGGACAAGCAAACGCTTAAGTGTGGGGGTATTTGATAAACGATAAATTATACATGTTTTTACCTCATGCTTAGCTTATTTTCTAGATCAATTATCGTTGAATTTGTGGAAATTGGTGCTCTTAATCCTTCTATTTCATGTTCTATACCCAGGTGAGCTTAAGAAAGAGAAAAGAGCAAGGAACGGGCCAAAAACGGGCAAATTAGGCCCAATTCAATAATCGACACGGCCTGAAGGTTTGCCACACGGCCGTGCAGCCTTAAGATCAACACGGTCCAACCCTGACGAACACGGCCAGACCATACAGCCGTGCCACCATCAATAGGCCCGACCACAGGCAGGGCCTCGATCCACACGGGCGTGGCACACGGGCGTGTCCCTGTCATGAGGAAGTGCAATTTCAGTCAGAAAAGGCTACTTAGGGGTTAAGAAAGGCATTCCAAAGCTCTATATAAAGACCCTAGAGGGCAACTACAAAGATATACTTTTCTCTCCCCAAGAGAACACTTTTCTCCCTCGAAAAAAGAGAGAAAAAGTACGGAATTACTCCAAGGGAAGCCGATTAATTCATATCAGAAGCCAGATTCTCCTTCAAGACTGAAGATCTCCCTTGAACTTCCTACAGGGGTTTTTTTGGGTTCTTTATGTTTTGTTATTTTATTTCTTCTGAGATGTTTTCTTTTATAAGTATGAACTAAATCCCCCAAATACTTGAGGGGGATGAAAGCTAAGACAGATCTTGTTATTATTTTCTCTTACATTATATGATAAATATTTGATTTGCTCTTAATTGTGTTTTTAACTCTTAAATTAATATTTCCGGGATATTGATTTAAGTCGAATGTGCTTGTGTAGAGGAGCAAAAGTCCCTGCATAGGAGTAGATCCAACATAATTAAGCAGAGTTGCATGCAGCCCTAGACATAGGGTGACATAAATCTACTGGATTAGGGTCAAACCTAAAAAGGGAATCCATAGATCGAGTTAATGCGAGACTAGGGGTTTTAACTAGAAAGAGATTTCAGTTAATCAACCTAGGATTAGTTGTTCTTATCCTCGACGGAGGTATTAACATAAATTAGGGATTTCTATGGGTCAAGTCAAGTGAATAAATTGTCTAGTTCAAGAGTTGATAACAAGTGAAGTTTAGGTGGATTCTCCCTTGAGTATTGTCCAAATCAATCAGTTTTCCCTAAGAGTTGCTTCCCTAATTTACTTTCTGTGCATTCTTAGTTTAGTCTTAGAATTTGTTTAGTTTCATAAAAACCCCCCTTTTATTTCTAGGTTAAATAATAGAAAGAAAGTTAGTACTAGTACTTTTAGTTCCCTTGGGTATGATATCTCGGTCTTGCCACTAAACTATATTACTGTTCGATAGGTGCTCTTGCCTTAAAATCGTAATATTAGTTAGTTTCTAGTGTGATCATTATTAAAAATTATATTACTTCATGTCACGTATATCAATTATGTAGACAAAAATACCTCTGGTTTGTATTAATTCTCGTCCAAAGACGATGTCGTGACACATCAGGACTTGTATCGTGAAATTGAAGTCAGTACGTTCCTCTTCAAGGGTATGTCGTGACACCCTCTAGTTGTATCGCAACATCAAAGGCAATCCTAGAATTGTTTATTTTTCTCCTTATGTTACGACATCGAATCCTCTATGTTGTGAGTGACTAGTATCAGTTTGGCACACCTTCTAATGGTCTTCTATGCACTCACAAAGTACATTAGCTCACCCTTAAGCCTCTGTCCATGGAAGCTAGGCTTGTGGGATTGAGACCTACATCAGAAACCTTACAAGTAGTTGATAGGTCAGTAGTGTATCTTAAGGGTACCTTAGAGGAAATAAAATCCAAGTTTATACATTTCATTCTTTCTATTGACTTCATTGTCTTAGACTTTGAAGAGAACTTGGACTTTCTTATTATTTTAGGGAGACTATTTTTAGTGACCTCTGAGTCTAATATAGACGTAGAGATTTGAGTGTTTAAAATGAAAATAGATAATGAGGCCATAAGTTTTAAGTGTGTTAAAGATCAATCTAATGAGGTAAATGATCCTTCTTATCCAATTAAAGCTTACAATGCTATTGAGCTTTTACATCCTCATTTCCTTAATATATTTGATGAAATTATTGTGAATGGCTTGAAGTGGCATATTTAACTTCATGTTCACGAGAAAAGTGTATGAGAGGACGAAATTCAATGTCATTTCAATTGAAGAAAGGACTTCGAATCTCTCATTTGAAGAATAAACGAAGGACTCATGTGTCAAGCACTCCTTTTCAATAACACTTTGGGTTAAGATGGATTGCCCGAGAAATGTGAATTAAACTTTTTTTCATGGATTTGTTGGAACTGTATATTAATTCATTTTCAGCATTTTTAATTTTTTTTGAATTTTAAATTTTTATTTTTTTTAGTTTTATGTTGCACAAACTAATCAGGATTAGATGCTTTTGGAAATGATTGTTGAAAATGAGAGAAATGGCCTATAATCGAGCCAATATAGCGACATTGAACTCTTAATTTCGTAACATAGAGAATAGTAAGACTACAAAACTCAATAGAGCAGGATACATAGTGAATGTCACAATGTTGGTATGAATGTCGTGACCTTGCCCCATGTAACACCTTAAACCCGGCTCATACGTTATGGCCAGATCTGGTGTGTCACATAGATGACTCATTTGAAAATGGTCACTACGATAGTTAGCTTTTTCTGTTTTTAACACCTTGTTTCAATAGTTGACTCATTTGACTCATTTGAGAAATAAAACTTTTTTATTTTTTTATTTTTTATTTACTTGAAATTTTAAAACAAAATCCCATTTGTTGTAGTTTATTATCATATCATCTAACCATTACGCAAGGTTTGTTTAAAAACATTCGATATATATTGTAAAAAAACTAGAATACCCTAGTCTACCGGTTTAACCAAATAATAGTGTGACCAAAATAAAACACCCATAGTGTCTTTAGTAGAAAAATAATACCGAAACTAAAATAATGTTAAAGATAAAGTAAAAATGAAATCCAAAAGCAGGAGTCATGTGGCCACCCCGAGTCCCTCGCAGCCCCAAATCCTCTATGGTTAGGGGTTACCTGCATAGGTGAAAATAAAAGGGTGAGTTTGTGAAAACTCAGTGTGTAACTTTCCCAACCAATATCAGAGATCAGACATATAGAACAGACTGGGCTGAATCCCTATTTAGATACAGCTCAATCTGGGCCTTGGCCCTATTCAGAAAGAGAGTGGGCCTTAGGCCTATTACAGATACAGAACAGAACAGATGCATAACCCAACCCAGTCCAGCCCATCACACCACCCGTACCAGCCTATCACACCATGTAGGGAATATCTCAACCCACCCAGCCCACACACCACATCACAGCTATGCTGCTACAATCAGATATTGTGGCAGGGCTACTAGAACAGAATTACGTGGCGGAGCCACTAAACAGGATACGTGGCTGTGCCACTATACAAAACTTCCTCTAAATCCAAACCCAAACCCATGCAGACTAATACTACTATTTATCACATGCATACAGACTACAAATACAAATAAAGCATACATAAATTAGAAAATTTATTTCTAAGGGTCTAACAGTCATTTGGTCGCTAGGGGTAAAATGGTAATTTTACCCTCCTGGGGTAATTTGGTCATTCTACTAAGTCTCAGTATCTCATTACCTAATACGACCTCCTAGTAAGTCTAATGGCACTTCAGGCAACTCAGAAAGTCCATATAGTCACCTAGTGTATTTGGGCCCAAAACCCCTAATGGGCCCAATGGGCCCACACGCTCGTGTGGCCCCCTCAATCCAATTTTCACATACCCTATTACAGATCTTGAACATCTAATGTACCAAATATCATTTACCGCATAGTTTTACCCATATGGGCCCATAGGCCCATTGGGCTCGTTTCGACCCATCGAGGCCCAAAATAGCCTGAGTGCACGATAACACGCACAATACCTCTTACAGTCAAACGCCCACGATTTGTGGGTATGGATCAGCCCACGAGGGTGTAAGAGTATGCCCAAAGATCAATCACGAGATAGTTGTGATAATATACTTGATTTATCATGTTTATTAATATAAGGCTTTGCCATTATTATTTCAGTTTCATTTCTGTGTGCATAAATAAACTATTTTATAATAATGTCCTAAGAATAATATGATTATTCTTAAAAGATCCTTAGTCAAGTATTATTGTTGGCTAGGACAATAATAATGCATTAAGACTAACATGTAGTTGATTGATGATAAAGAGTTGTCATTGATATGGAGTATCATAATCAATGCATGAATATGTGTGTTAGAGAACAACATATTAGACTGACCCGCTATGAGTATGTTTCTTGGATTATTATGTAATTGTCACAATATTACTCATAGTGATTAATATGTATATGATCCTCATACTTGAGATCATCATCATTTCAACATCGTGAGTTGTATATTTTGATATAGTCAAATGAACACCGTAATTGGTTGTTCTATTAAGACTAATGTTGGATATACCATAATCTATGTAAAGGGATATGGTTGATCAATATAGGATAAGTCCCTCCTACATAATAGGAGTAATATCTCAAGCCACTTGATTGAGTGAGACTAGAAATGCATGGCCATGCTCAAATAAGTTGATATGAGATGTCATACTTGTTTGTATATCATAGTCTACTCAAGGTATCAAGAAACATGGGATGGACTATGCAAGTGTGACTATTCCATGACTTGTGTCCATTCCAAAGATATAGGACTTAAGGATTAATGCATGAAAAGTTAATCACAAAAGGCTATGTCGAATCATGACTTCTTGTAACTTAGGTAGCAATGATGCATTTCTAGATGCCACTCATTGTTTGTAACATTAGAATAGTTCTAATATTACTGCTAACGTTACAAGAACCTATAGGGTCACACCCTACGATTGAAATGAACGGAGTAAAACATAGTTGGTATTGTGTCTGGTTGTCACATGAATTAAATTAATTATAGAATTAATTTAATGGGGCAATCAAACTATTGAACATACTATATGTACAAGGATGTTGTACACATAATCAGAACATAATTTTTCTAATATATGAATTTGGTTCATATATATATAAATTTAAATAAATATAGTTTACCAAAATCTTTATTATAATTAACGTAATTATAATTTTCGGTTAAATGTTATTATATTTATTTTAATGATGACTATTATGATTCGGATTATATATGGCAATAAATATTCGTTATGAATTTATACCAATTAATACAGAGTTATATATAGCAAGGGTAAAAACCCTAAAGAAATCATATATAGGTAATCCCGAAACTATGTTAAAGGGTCTAGCAGCCGTCAAAACAATATAATCTCTGAAAATAGTTTTTTGGGATATTACCGCTCGTTGTCAATTGGGTGGACTACGTAGAGGCCGACATCGGTAAAGGTTGCGGCTTGGTTCGATAGTGCTTCAGGATTCTCGTTACCTTCGTGTCGCTATCTACTCAGATTGAAGTTTCGGTAATTTTGAAACCTTTATCACCCCAATTCGTTCCTTACACATGGATCCATGGTATGGATCGTCAGAAAAATTTTCTTATTCTAATTTTCCGCTGTGCCTTGGAGGCACCGGTGTTCCTTCAGAGGGTTGGTACGCTCGCAAGACCTTGAAATGCCAGCATTTCGGCATTTTGGCTTTTTGGCTTTTGCCGATCTATGCTATTAGAGGGTGTCGTTACACACCTGATTTTACGATTTCTACAATCAGCACGCACTCAACCTATTTCCATAACAACGATCATTAATAATTTAACCAATACTTAGTGGAACCATACACAAAACTTATTCAACGGCTACTTACCACCGTTCTGCTTGTCTACTGTTGCTTGTGATTAATGTGTATGCTCAGTACTTGATTAAACAATGTCATATCTAGGTGCCTACGATTATGGATAAATCCAACCAACATATAAGGGTTAAAGGGGTATTAACATCCCAAGCCGAACCTTATTAAAGGGAAAACCCTACTAACAAAAGCCGAAATCTATAACGAGAAGTACTTACCCAAGAATCCGTTTGACCTATTTGTTAGAACCCAGAAGCAATCGTTCACTAGCTCGAACCCAGTACTCTTGCAGATCCAATCGAAATACAATAAGGAAGAAGATATCTAGATATACGGCTATGTAGGCACAACAAAAGAAGTAACCAACCGAAGAAAGGGGTAATAAGTTTCAGGGTGCATTTACAGAGATAGAGTGGTATTCGGCTCAAGGATAACGTTTGAAGAGTGATGAGTAGGGTTCAGTCAACAAAAGAGAAAAGAGAAACGATCGATAGACACTCAAAAGTGAGAAAAGGGTTCGACTGAGGAGATTCAACCGAACGAATATCAGAGGGGAAGGAGAAGTGATATTCGGCCAATGTAGAGTTTTGATCAAGAGAAAAGAAGCAGATGAGGCAGAAGAAAAGAAGAATGAGTAAGGGAATGGAGATGCAGAGTTCGGCTAAGAAGGAACAAGAAAAGAAAAGAGATTCGGTCAAATAAGATTTAGGTTGAGAGAAAAAGAAGAATCGGCTTTTGAGAAGGGGACGAAAAGAATTCAACACCAACGAGAAGAAAGTGGTCGAAAGATTAGAAAAAAGGGAAAAAGAACCCAAAACACTAACACATCAAAAGGCAAAATTCTGAAATACCTAAAAGAAGAAATCAGCACACACCTCTTTCCCTATTTGCCGAAATGCACTACCCCTTACCACACTAGCTGAATTTGCACTCCAAGGTTCCCCAATTTTGATCAACTCTTTCCTCACACCCCAATCCCTAAATTTCCTACTCGATTTACTCACCTTTGAATTTAGATAACAAGCTTTACCCATCAACCTTAACTCTTATCAAGTCATCAACCAACTTGACAGAGTTTGCCCTCATTTCAACTCTTGCCGCCCACTTTTAGCAAAGTAATACCCTTTTGCTTGCAAGGGGATTTGAACCCCAGATCCCCTTACTATTGATGCCACAACCTTGCTCCCCCTTGCCAAAGACACCTCAAGCCACTTCACCACATGTTAACTTGTGTCACAAAACCCCAACAACAACTCTTGAACCCTAAGAACTAACACCCATACTCCCCTAGGCCCAAAAATTAAAATTTTGCCAGGAGTTAGGCTTTAACCCGAGCCTTCCAAAGGCCCCCTAATCACAGCCAAAACATCAATTTAACATACCCAAACATGCAAATATCAATTCAAGAAAAAAATCCAGAAACTCTAAAATTTGGGGCATTACAACTCTACCCCCTTAAAGAAATTTTGGCCTCAAAATTTTACTTGATTTGAACAGGTGAGGGTATTGTTGATGCATCGCCTCTTCAGGCTCCCACATAGCTTCTTCTCTGTCTTGATTACGCCATAGCACTTTTACCAAAGGAACTAATTTCTTTCTTAACACCTTGACATCACGTTCCAGAATTTGTACTGGTTCTTCCTCAAAAGTCAGGTCCGATTTAACTTCAATTTCCTCAATTGGCACAATATACAAGGGGTCAGAACGGTACCGCCTCAACATGGAGACATGGAACACGTTGTGAATCCGGTCTAACTCAGGAGGCAGCTCTAGCTGATATGCCACCGGACCCACCCATTTCAAAACTTGATAGGGCCTAATAAATCGAGGGCTTAACTTGCCTTTTTTACCAAATCTTAAAATCTTCTTCCAGGGTGAGACCTTCAAGAATACCAAATCCCCCACAGAATGCCCGATTTCCCTACGCTTCAAATCGACATAAGACTTATGTCCATCTGATGCGTCCTTTAAGCGATCCTTAATCAACTTAACTTTATTCTCAGTACCTGCCACCAACTCTAGTCCAAGAACCTAATGTTCACCCAATTCCGTCCAACAGGTAGGCGTACAACACCTTCGACCATACAGTGCCTCATATGGCACCATCTGAATACTTGCCTAGTAACTCTTGTTATACACAAATTCTGCTAATGGTAAGTAATCTTTCCAGCTACCTTGAAAGTCGATAATACACCCTCTTAACATATCTTCCAGAACCTGGATACCCTTTCTGACTGTTCATCAGTTTAAGGTTGGAAAGCATTGTTGAAATCCAACCGCGTACCCAACGCCTCATGCAACTTTTACCAGAACCGAGTTGTAAACCTAGGGTCTCTGTCAGAAATAATCGAAACTAGTACCCCATGATGGCACACAATCTCAGCCACATACAACTTTTCCAACTTCTGGAGTGAATAATCAGTTCAGATAGGTATAAAATGAGTAGATTTCGTCAGCTTATCCACAATCACCCAAACCGAGTTCTTCTTGGAAGGAGTCAAGGGTAGCCCACCGTGAAATCCATGGTTACCCTTTCTCACTTCCAAAGTGGAATCTTAACTAGCTGTAGAAGTCCAAAAGGCAGTTGATGCTCAGCTTTCACTTGCTGCCATGTCAAACACTTACCCATAAATTCTGTTACCTTACGTTTAAGTCCAGGCCACCAGTACAATTCCTGTAGATCCCATACAACTTATTTCCACCCAGATGCATGGCACAAGGGCTGCCATGTACCTCTCGTAGTATAGACTGCCTCAGATTAGAATCTTTTAGAACTCAAACTCTTCCACGAAAGCACAAAATCCCTTTACTGTTCAATCTAAAATTAGAAGTTTCATCACTTTCCACCTGTCGAAATCGAGAAACCAATGATTCATCCAATAATTGTTTCTCTCTAACTTGCTTAGTCTAGGTCAGTCTTACTTGCAGTTTCGCCAATAGACTACCATCATCATACATACTAAGACGAGCGAACATTGCCCTCAGATCAAATATAGCCCTTCGACTCAGAGCATCTGATACCATATTGGCTTTACCCGGGTGATACTTAATCCAGCAATCATAATCCTTAAGTAACTCTATCCATCTTTGTTGCCTAAGATTCAACTCCTTCTAAGTAAGAAGGTACTTGAGGCTTTTATGATCCATGTAAATGATACACTTTTCTCCATATCAGTAGTGCCTCCAGATCTTTAGCACAAAACCCACTATTGCTAACTCCAGATCATGCGTAGGGTAATTTGCCTAGTGAGGCTTAAGTTGACGTGATGCATAGGCAACCACTTTACCCATCTGCATCAACACACAACCTAATCCAACGTGCGACGCATCACTATACACAGTAAAATCCATCCCAGACTTTGACTGAATTAACACAGGTGCTTCAGTCAAGACTTTCTTCAACTTCTCGAAACTCTCCTGTTGCTTATTAGTCTAGTTAAATGGTACCCTTTTCCTCAAAAGCTTCGTCAATGGTGCCGCAATTATAGAAAACCCTTCCACAAACCTTCTGTAGTACCCTGCTAGACCCAGAAAACTTTGAATTTCTCACACAGTCTTCAGTGGCTTTCAATCCAAAATAGCCCCAATTTTTCAAGACTCCACCCTAATCCCCTCGGCAGAAACAACGTGACCAAAGAATATCAGTTCTCGCAGCCAAAATTCGCAGTTGCTGAATTTTGCATAAAGCTGCTTCTCCCTTAGAATTTACAAAACGATCCAAAGATGCTCATCATGATCCTCCTCTATTTTTGAATACACTGAAATATTGTTTATAAATACAAGCACAAAATGATCTAGGTAGGGTTGGAATACCCGATTCATAAGATCCATAAAGGCCATTAGTGCATTCGTAAGTCCAAATGGCATTACCAGGAATTGGTAATGACCATATCGAGTCCTGAATGCTGTCTTATAGATGTCAGCCTCTTTAACCCTTAGCTGATGATATCCAAATCGGAGGTCGATCTTGGAAAATACAGAAGCTCCTCTAAGTTGATCAAACAGATCGTCAATTCTTGGCAAAGGGTACTTGTTTTTAATAGTCAGTTTATTTAACTAACGGTAATCATTGCACATGCACATCGTTCCATCCTTCTTCTTAATGAATAGTACCGGTGCTCCCCACGGAGACAAACTCGGTCAAATAAAACCTTGATCCAAAAGTTTTTGGATTTGTGCCTTCAACTCCACAAGCTTCTTCGATGCCATCCTATAAGGGGCGATAGACACTGGAGCCGTTCCAGGTAACAGATCAATTCCAAATTCGACTTTACGATTTGGTGGCAACCCAGGAAGCTCATCTGAAAAAACATCCTAAAATTCCTTGACAGTGATAAACCCTCAGAATCAGGCTTACTCACAAATGCCAAAAACACCTCGCAACCCTTATGAACCAGCTTATCAGCTATTAATGCCGGGACAATATTAGACAAGTAGTCTCTTCACTACCCTATTACAACTACCTCCTCGTCCTCCGAATTCTTTAATACCATTCGCTTGGCTGCACAATCCAAGTTCACCCGATGCTTAACAAGCTAATCCATACCCAAGATGAGATCAAACTCTCTGAATGGTAATTCCATCAAATTCGCAGAGAAAATTCTACCTTGCATCCCTAACGGCATGTCTCTAAAAAGTTTGTCTAACCTAACCGAGTGACCCAGTGGACTAATTACAAATACCCCACTCACAGTGTTTTCAGATGGCACACCCAACATTCCAGACACATCACACGCAACATATGAATGTGTAGACCCAATGTCAATCAAAGCAGTATATGGCATGCTATAAATTAAAAACGTACCAGTTATGATGTTAGGTGCGTCACCATCCTCTCACTGACGAGCATCATAGACCAATACTGGCTGCCATGCCTCAGCATTTCCAGCACCCCTGCCCAGTGCTCCACTTCCACATCCATTTCTGCCCCTGGCCTGACCACGACCTCTCAGTGGTTGCTGACCACCTCTCACTAGTTGAGCAACCCTCTATTCAGTAGCTTGCATCTCTGCCGGCCTCTGAGGGCAATCTTTGACTCAGTGATCTTTCGACCCACACTGGAAGCATGCTCTAGAACACCTCCAACATTCACCTTGATGTACTTTTCCACAGTCTAGACAAGCCTTCGGTCCAACCACATTCACCAAAACTGCTCGAACCGGCTCATCTACTCTAGCTCTCTTAGTAGACCTTCCCGCAGCACCCGAGGGCCCTGAATCCCTCCTGAATCTATTCCTATCTTTTTTACGATTCTGGCACTCTGAGTGCTTCACATCCTCAACTATTTTAGCTTTTTCCACCATAGCAGCAAAATCTCGTTCAATCTATGGAGCAATTAGTAATCGCATCTCATCTTTGAGGCCATTCTCGAATGGCACACTGCGTTCATATTCCATAGCAACTATCCCACTGGCATACCAGCTCAACCTTAAGAATTTCGCCTCGTACTCTACTATAGACTTGCTACCCTGGGTTAGATTTAAGAATTCCTTCCTTCGGGCGTCTACATAACTCGCCCTGATGTACTTCCCTTTGAAGGCCATCTTAAATAAATCCCAATTTAACCGTTCAACTGGTGTACCATCTCTCACAGTGAGCCACCACTGGTAGGCCTCGTCATGCAGTAGAGATACTGCCCCTTTCAGCTTCTACTCTACCGAGTAGTCCAGACGTCCATTATTCGCTCCGTGGCCTCTAACCAATACTCGGCCACATTTGGGGCTACACTAGATATGCCACTGAAGATCTCCGCTCTATTAACCCGTAGCCGCTCAGAAATCGATCCACAATTCACCGTTCCAATACTTGCTCCAGCAACTCTCTCCAGAACACGAAGCATTGCCTGGGACAAAGCATCGTCCCCTGCAGCCCAATCGTAAGTCCTTGTCTCAGTTGCTGGTGACGCCCGCGCCTCCGCAGTATGCATATGTCCCAAGGATGAAGATTCAGCCTGAGCACTACCTTAGCCTCTGCCCCGACCTCTTCCACATGTAGCTCTCGTACTCATCGTATTATCTGATTTATAAGTTTTATGCATTAGTTCATAATTTCAGTATTTATTATAGATGTTTTATGAAAAGATAGTAATTTAGAGCTTTGTTTCCGTAGAATCGCAATCTCGCTACAGTTTCCAGTTTTTCCTACTCTTTCAGTTTCCTACAGTCTTAGTGTTGCCCTAACTACAAAGTTTCAGTAGGGTCTTAGAACTGTCTATAGTAGTTTCTCAGTATCACAGTTTAATACAACATAGTGTAATAGAGAATACTTATAGACCTGGTGCCGGAGACTTGGTGTGCCACACTTTTCTGTAACGATACTCAAAGTAATTCAAGTTTTGTCGAAACCACAAATTTTAATCCAACATTTGTTAAAAATAAAAACCCTAGATTTTGGATAAAGTATTTTTGGAAAGACACCTGTTTTAAAAGAATTTTTCTCAAAGAAATTTTCAAAATCAAATTTCAAAAGCAATTTAAGTCTTCCAATCAAATTTTAAGAAAACTTTCAAACCCGTTCCACAGTTGAGTTGTTGCAATCGGGCTCTAATACCACTAAATGTAACACCCCAAACCTGACCCATACATTATGGCCAGATCTGGGGTGTCACATAGATGACTCATTCGAAAACGGTCACTACGACAGTTAGCTTTTTCTGCTTTTAAAACCTTGTTGAATAGTTTGTAGGTTTTGAGCAAAATCAAGTTTAAAACTATTTTTATTATTTTTATTTACTTGAAATATTAAAAAAAATCCCATTTTTTGTTGTTTATTATCATATCATCTAACCATTACGCAAGGTTTGTTTAAAAACGTTCGATATAAATTGTAAGAAAACCCAAATACCCTAGTCTATTGGTTTAAGCAAATAACAGTGTGACAAAAATAAAACACCCATAGTGGCCTTATTACAAAAATAATACCTAAACTAAAATAATGTTAAAACTAAAGTAAAAACGAAATCCAGAAGCAGGAGTCATGTGGCCACCCCAAGTCCCTTGTAGCTCCAAATCCTCTATGGTTGGGGGTTACCTGCACAGGTGAAAATAAAAGGGTAAGTTTGTGAAAACTCAGTGTGTAACTTTCCCAACCAGTATCAAAGATCAGACATACAGGAAAGACTAGGCCGAAGCCCTATTCAGATACAGCTCAATCTGGGCCTTGGCCCTATTAAGAAACAGAGTGGGCCTTGGGCCCATAATAGATACAAAATAGAGCAGATGCATAACCCAACCCAGTCCAGTCCACCACACCACCTGTACCAGCCCATCACACCATGTGGGTAATAACTCAACCCACCCAACCCACACACCACATCGCAGCCATGCTGCTACAATCAGATATCGTGGCAGAGCCACTAGAATAGAATTATGTGGCGGAGCCACTAAACAGGATACGTGGCAGTGCCATATAAAGATCTTTTTCCAAATCAAAACCCAACCCCAAGCAGACTAACAGTACTGTTTATCACATGCATATAGACTATAGATACAAATAAAGCATACATAAATCAGATCATTTATTTCCAAGTGCATAACAATCATTTGGTCGCTAGGGGTAAAATGGTAATTTTACCCTCAAGGTAATTTGGTCATTCTACTAAGTCTCAGTATCACATTAACTAATACGACCTCCTAGCAGGTCTAACATCGCTTCAGGCAACTCAGAAAGTCCATATAGTCACCTAGTATATTTGGGCCTAAAACCCCTAATGGGCTCGGTGGACCCACACACTCGTGTGGCCCGCTCAATCCAATTTTCACATACCATATTATAGATATTGAACATCTAATGTACCAGATATCACTTACAACATAATTTTACCAGTATTGGCCCGTAGGCCTATTGGGCCATTCAGCCCATTGAGGCCCAAAACAGCCCGAGTGCACGAGAACGAGCACAGTAGCTCTTACAGTTAAACGAATCAGCCCACGAGCATTCGTGCGCTCCTAAAACCCTGAAATGCTGACATTTCAGCATTTCAGATTTTCAGCTTTTGCCAAAACTATGCTATTAGAGGGCATTTCAGCATTTCAGCTTTTTAGCTTTTGCCGATCTATACTATTAGAGAGTGTCATTACACACCCAATTTTGCAATTTCCACAGTCAGTACGCACTCAACCTATTTCCATAACAACGATCATTAATAATTTAACCAATACTTAGTGAAACCATACACAGGACTTATTCAACGGTTACTTACCACAGCTCCGCTTGTCTACTATCGCTTGTGATTAACGTGTACCCTCAGTACTTGATTGAACGATGTCAGATCTAGACGCCTACAATTATGGATGGATCCAACAAACATATAAGGGTTAAAGGGGCATTAACATCCCAAGCTGAACCTTATTAAAGAGAAAACCCTACTAACAAAAGTCAAAATCTATAACGAGAAGTACTTACCCAAGAATCTGTTTGACCAATTTGTTAGAACCTAGAAGCAATCGTTCACTAGCCCAAACCTAGTACTCTCACAGATCCAATCGAAATACAATAAGGAAGAAGAGATCTAGATATACGGCTATGTAGGCACAACAAAAGAAGTAACCAACCGAAGAAGGGGGTAATCAGTTTAGGGGTTCATTTGTAGAGATAGAGTGGTATTCGGCTCAAGGACAACGTTTGAAGAGTGATGAGTAGGGTTCAATCAGCAAAAGAGAAAAGAGAAATGATTGATAGACACTCAAAAGTGAGACAAGGGTTCGAATGAGGAGATTAAACCGAGCGAATATCAGAAGGGAATGAGAAGTGATATTCGACGAATGTAGAGTTTTGATCAAGAGAAAAGAAGCAGATTCGTATAAAAGGAATGATGAGGTAGAAGAAAAGAAGAATGAGTAAGGGAATGGAGATGCAGAGTTCAGCTAAGAAGGAACAAGAAAAGAAAAGAGATTCAGCCGAATAAGATTTAGGTAGAGAGAAAAAGAAGAATCAGCTTTTGAAAAGGAGGCCAAAAGAATTCGACACCAATGAGAAGAAAGTGGTCAAAAGATTAAAAAAAAGGGAAAAAGAACCCAAAACACCTACACATCAAAAGGCAAAATACCGAAATACCCAAAAGAAGAAATCAGTACACACCCCTTCCCTATTTGTCGAAATGCACTACCGCTTACCACGCTAGCTGAATTTGCACTCCAAGGTTCCGCAATTTTGGCCAACTCTTTCCTCACACCCTAATCCCTAAATTTCCTCTTCAATTTACTTACCTTTGAACTTAGGTAACAAGCTTTACCCATCAACCTTATCTTTTATCAAGTCATCAACCAACTTGATAGAGTTTGCCCTCATTCCAACTCTTATCGCCCACTCTTAGCAAAATAATAACCTTTTGCTTGCAAGGGGATTTGAATCGCGAATCCCTTTGCTATTGATGCCACAACCTTGCTCCCTCTTTGCTAAAGACGCATCAAGCCACTTCACTGTATGTTAACTTGTGTCACAAAATCCCAACGACAACTCTTGAGCCCTAACCACTAACACCCATACTCCCTTAAGCCTAAAAATTAAAATTTTGCCAGGAGTTACGCTTTAACTCGGGCCTTCCAAAGGCCCCCTAATGACATCCAAAACATCAATTTAGGATACCTAAACATGCAAATATCAATTCAAGCAAAAATCCCAAAACTCTAAAATTTGGGGCGTTACACCCTAGGAAACCAATGTTTTGACATTAGGGTAGTGGTGGTGCAACATCTTACACAAGTTTTCTAGAAAACCCAATTGGATGTCGTAATCTAGCTCGATTTTTATCATTAAAATTCAACTGTTATAACCCTTTCTCCTATTTTTCATCAAATTCAAACATTTAAAACCCCTATCACCCATCCCCTCCTATTTTATAACATTCTAGGGTTATTAGAAAATAAAATTTTCTGTTAAAATCTTATCATTTTCTTCAAATTTACTTCAAGATTTCAACAAAAAGTTAGAGAATTAAGGAGTAAACTACAAGTAGTGGGCTAGGACATTCATTCTTTTCAAAAACTTGAAGCTGAAAGGTTTCAATATCTTTCTTGTTCTTTAATTAATTCTTGCAAAAAAAAATCTATGCTTTCCATGATTATTTTGGGTTTATCAGTTGAATATTGTTAATATTACTGAAATGACCATATTATTTAAAAGTTTCAATTATTTCTCTATGTTGGTTAAGTTTTGAATTTGTCCATTGTTGTTATCTTTTGAATTTTATATAAAATTGTGTTGATTAGTTGGTTGGTATATTTTTGCTTTACGTAATTTTGGTTAATAAATTTATATTATTTAATTTGTGTTTATGGCACTGAAATGTAAAAAGTGAGCTAAATCCCAAACTCAAGAGATTACATCTCAAGAGTGTGATGAACTCAAAATTGATTATTAAGAAACTGGAAAATTATTTTACGAACTTTAACTGAAAACTTTCATTCTTGAAAGTGGTTTTAACTCGGCCTTTATTTATGGCAAAGAACATTTGGATTTAGCATAATACCATCGTTGGTTTAATTTTTTTCTTCTTCCAAAAGGTAACATTGTCATCCCAGTTGTACTTGAATATTATGCAAACTTACAAGACACTAAGGGTGACAAATTTGTTGTTTGGGAATAGTTGGTGGATATTTCCCCAAGTGCCATTCCGGCATACAATAGTGTTCCTTACCATATAAATGATTATATTAACAACATTTAGTTACTTTAACAAATAATAACTCGAATGACATTATCCACTACCTTAAGGAAGGTAGGGAGACTTGGAAAAGCCACAAAAAAAAAAAAAAAGCTTTCCAATTAGTTTTGATCAAGCAATTATGTTTCTTGAGGCAAAATTAGGGATGCAACTCATATGCACTCCTATCTGTCTTGTGCAAAATGCTTCTAATGTAACTCCTTTTTGAGCTATTTTGTTATATGAAATTTTGCAAAGAAAAGAAGGTGGATTATGTACTTGGATTCATTGACATATGCAAAATTATGCTCCATACAAAAAAGGTGGTATAATTTCCCACACTTGTTCACAGACTTCTATCGTAAAGCTAGGGCGGAGATGGAGCCACATGAATTATATCATTAGCCCATTAAGAGCATTATCAATGACTGACTCTATGTCCAATTTAGAATTTTAGATTGACAATAAGTAGCCGATTAGAACCAGCAATGCAAGAAAAAGATAGAGATCCCACCCCCTTTATCATCAAAGAAATCCATAGGGAAGCAATGACTAAGGGAGAATGATCAATTTGATACATAGGGAGTGGTGTTCCTAACACAATGGTTGATTAAGCTTCAATCATATGTTGATTATAATAACCCACTTTTTCCCGGGCCCAGACCAAATAAAATAAACAATAATATAATAAAATAAAAGTCCATTAGTCCATTTTTACAAAAAACAGCCTTAAAGCCTGACAGCCCAAATAGCCCAAACCCACCTTACAACCCAAAACTAACTACCCAAACCAAACCTACGGGGCCCAAAAGTATAAACCAAATCAGAAGCCTAGGGTGTCTGAAACCCTAGGGCCCCGCAGCTAGCCTTTACTGCCGAATATCGCGCTACCATTAGCGCGCGAATCGTGCCCCTATCGCCGCCATACACACCTGTAAGAAAAAGGAAAGAAAGAATGCAGACAGTAGCAAAAATATAGCAAGAAATCAAGAAATCAAAATCTCGTATTTATATTTTTATTATTTTGACTATAAACGGCTGAATATAACTGGTGTAGACTTACGATTTACAAATAAAAAACAAAAAAAGGGCAGAGAACGAAAAAAATTTCGAAAGTTTTTTATCGTTGTTTTATACCTATTTTGGTTCGAATATTAAGGACATATAGAGGTATATAAAAAAATAAAGAGAAACCTTACCCCTTTTGTGGTGATCAGAGCCCGAATCAGAAGAGTTTTTGTTATTTTTTTTAATTTTGGAGGGGGTTTCGGGTGTTTGAGTTTGGATTTGGGGTTGGAAAGATTTTAAGGTTTGGAATAAGTGTATTTGGGGGTTATAACCACCGTATACTGTGGCAGACGGTGGCGGAGATCGGAGCTCGATGACTTAGCAATCTGGCCAGTGCTCCGAGACCTTGTTTAGAGGTTTTTTGGGGTTTTTTTTAAGGATAGATTAAAATAAAATTTTTTAAATTTTTTTTTAATATTTACAGGCCAGTGGTACGACGTCGTTTTGATATGGCCCATTAACGACCAAAACGGCGTCATTTAAAGGCTAGATCCGTGTGTTGACCCAACCCGCTCTAAGGATCCGCATTTTTTTTATTAAAAGGGAAATTTGTGCGTATGGTCCCTTCTGTTTTGTGGAGTGGTCAAGTTCTACAATATTTTTAATTTGGCCTTAAATTTCATATGTTTTTGCACTTTCATCCTTAGTTTTTTAAAGGGGAGGGCACAAAAAACGGTGTTGTTCTTTAATGACGAGGACCCGAATCCGAATCCAACCCGATCCAGAAGGTTCTGTATCCCTAAAATGCGTTTATTTATCTTCGTAGACCCTCTTAGTTTTATTTTGTTGAAATTAGGTCCTTGCATTAGTTTTTCTTTTAATTTCTTTAGATCTAATCTATATTTTTATCCTTTTGTTCAATCAAATCCCTAGTTTATTTTTATTTTAATTTTATCTTGATTTCTATTTCATTTTTATTTATTTATTGTTTGTATTAAATTGTTTATCATATTCTATTTTATTTATTATATTGTATGTATATGGTTTAACTTAAACCATTTTATATTCTTTTTTTTTAATTTAGCCACATTATTCCTTTTTTAAAACTGTTTTGTTATTTATCCAAGTTTTTTTTTTCACATCTTTTATCTCTATCCACTTTAAATTTTGCCACACTTTTTAATTGTTTTGTTAATTATCTATTTTTATATATATTATTCATTTTACATACTTTATTCTATTTTTATGTATTCGATTTCTTTTATATAAAGTCTCATTTTATTTATTAAAGTCTCATTTTATTTATTAGTTTTTAATTTATGTATATATATATATTTTGGATTGTTATTTACTTTATGTTTTAAGATTGAATTTTTTATAATTTATCACTTTTATTTTTTTTTTATCTTAGCCTTGGAATTGTCATTGTGCTGTTTGAACTTTTAGTTATGTTGTTATTACACTTACTTTTAATTATTTATAGTAGCATTGACATGTAATTTCCGTGAATTGTCATTTAGTATTTGTGTACTATATTTTATTGATGTAATTTTATTAACAAATTATAGTCTTGAATAAAGAACGCATTCAAAAGTTTTTAAAATAGGGCAATACTCGAATTTGGGAGCTTCGAAAAGATTGTGCGCTAATTTACTAGGTTCCAGTTTTCCTCATTGAATCCAAGTAACTAAGTACCCTTTTTAAATCAAAATGTATAAGTTTCAAATAAAAGCTTATTTTTGGGAATTCGAGGTGTTGTGTCCTAACTTACTAGATATGACATTTTGTTGTCTCGAGGTAAGGATTTCTAAAAATAAAGGCAATATTCTGTGTTAGGAATTTTGAGAAATTGTGCCCTAACTTACTGGGTTCTGATTTTTTTCATTTGACCTAAATAATTGAATATTCTTTTTAAACTTACATGCATAAGTTTTAAAAATCAAAAGACAAGCTTATTTTCGAGGGTTTGAAATGTCGTATCCTAACTCACTGGGTGTGACATTTTATTTCTTCGAGATAAAAGGGTCTTAGTATCCAATCTGATTTATTCAAGTGTTCTTTTAAATAAAATGATCGTATCTTAAAATATTTTCAATTTTTTTTACATTAAGACATTAATTAATCGATTAATTACCAATTTTGGGTGTTAAAGGGTGCTAACCCTTCTTCGTGCGTAATTGACTCCCGAACTCATTTTCTTGAATTTTGTAGACCAAAATTATTGTTTTAATAAATCAAAATATTTTATTAAAATGATTAATCTCGAGGTGACCCGATCATACCTCAAAAAAGGATTGGTGGTAACTCTATTTTCGTATTTAAAAGTTGACCCTATTTTTCAAAAATAAAAATAGTTTCGACAGCTTGGCGACTCCACTGGGGACAATAAGAGAGTCAAGTCGTAAATTGATTATTTTTTGTCTTTTTATCGAAAATAGAAAATTTGGTTTTAATATACGATCCTTTCATTGCATCGCATCCATTGTGTTTTATTCATGTTTCTGTTTTATTTCAAGATTTATTCCCGCATATTGCATTGCATGACCGTTTGGTTACACCCTTTTAAGCAGGAGTGAGAAGCTACTCCTTCGTGAGGTTTTCACCTCCGTGCAGGATAGTGGATTGCTTTCGGGATACATCCTTACCTATGCTTTTGTGAGATTTTCATCTCTGTGCAGCCATACCCTGAATTGAACTCGGTCCGTTTGAGCCTATAATGGGTGAGGATCTAGGAATCTGCTAGATCCGGTACCTCAACTTTAAAGCTAAACCACATATAGAAAACATAAGGGCTTACCCTAGGTAGAACTATGCCAAATCCTAGCAGTCACCCAGATAAGTGCTTGATTATTTTTATCTGCCTTGAGTTTTATTTTTGGTATATGATATTGACTTGCTGTGTTTTGTTTTTGTTATGGTTGCATGTCATTCATATTTAAAAGGTGTCGATTCATGTTCAATTACTAAATTAGAGAGCTGGTTATGGAGAACGAATTTCTTGATAAAGTGGAAGATAATGCGGTTGCCCGTATATGATCAGAGAAAATGCAATTAGAGAAAGGGGATAGTCTAGCTGAGGGGCACATGTCGGAGTTATGGGACTACACTTGCATCAGCGTGATGCAAAATAACCTCTAGGAATTAGAGGAGATATGGGACCAGTGGAATGAATAGACCAAACAATTATTTTATTGCAGCCATGGGGATCTGCCTTACTCGACATCAAGGTAGATAAGCATTTATTTCAGGCCCTCACCCACTATTGGAACACTGCATATAGTTGCTTTACCTTTGGGAGGGTCGATGTGGTGCCCACGGAGGAAGAATATACAACTCTATTGCATTGTCCGAAGATTCAAGTTTATAAAGCCTATTCAAGAGCCACTAGTGTCCCAACCATTCGGAAGAAATTGATGAATATTACAGGGATGAACGAACAGTGGATTGCAGTTAGGATTAAGCAAAAGGGAGGTGCAAGTGCATTCCATGGAAAATTTTGAGAGATTTGATTCTAGCGCATCCTGATACGAAGAAGAAGGTTGATGTTTTTGCCTTAAGTATATATGGATTAACGATCTTCCCTAGGGAATTAAGGTATGTAGATGAGGTAGTCTTGGATCTCTAGTCACACCTGTTCTTGTGATCTTGGCCGAGACATTCAGATCATTGAATGCACGTAGAAGAGCAAGCGAGGGCAGATTTATTGGATGTATGCAGTCGTTGTTAGCCTAGTTTCACAAGCATTTCTAAAAGGTGAATAAAGTTTCTATCAGGTTTTGTAACAACCTTAACCCATGTCCGTCGCCAGATTAGGATCAAAAGGCATTATAGAATGGAA
The DNA here is from genome assembly GCA_020496765.1 of Gossypium stocksii. Taxonomy (NCBI): domain Eukaryota; kingdom Viridiplantae; phylum Streptophyta; class Magnoliopsida; order Malvales; family Malvaceae; genus Gossypium; species Gossypium stocksii. Next base: position 33,496,570 of record CM035624.1, read on the forward strand.
CACAATCCCAATAATTATAAATAGGTATACATGAACAAAACCCGAAAGTCAGTTAAATTTATTTCATAAATTTAACACGACTATTGAGTCTGGAACATTTCACATTGTGTATATATATACAGTCTTATCATTTTTAAGCTATAATATGTAACATGTTATTTAAAAGCATTATAGCACATGTCGATCTTAACAAGGATAAATCATAAATCCAAATGAATAGTCTACTTAGTACAATACATGGGAATATATTTATATATATATTTTATTTAAAAAATAAAATAAATAAATAAATCACCACTAAATTCCAAGCTTAAGCATCACTTGATTATCTATTAATACCTAAACTTATACACACATTCTCACTTCAAACATTATTCGAACACATGTTTTAATATATATACATATAAATATGTATTTTCACATTCATACAAGACAAACCCAGCTGACTAATGACTTATTTGAAGATATATATATATATCAATACCATGACCGAACATATAATACTATTCCACATACTTCACCAAAATTTTCATAAGCAGATGATCACCCCTAACCTTTTAATCATTATATCTAAGAATGCCCAAAGCTAAATGAGCTTAGTAAACGTGTTTATCCTTATACATAGGAAGCATGCACCTACATATACCAATCCCAAATTATGAATCAAAGCATATAAGTATAGCCAGATGCTAAGCCACCATTCAAGAAGTAGCTTTGATAAGAAATCATGTTACATGATTTATGACCAAATGCAGCACCCAAATTAACAAACAAATAAATTCATAGTACAAACAAAATTCAAGATCGAGTATGTATGCAATATAGCCATGCCCATTCTTACCATATTCGGTTTCAATAATTAACTTTAATATGAAATCACAACAAAAGATTTATTACCATGCATAACATTCGACTTATTAAACAAAAGTAGGTTCGTAGTACTCACAAAACTTAAGCCAAACTCAACCTAGAACATAAGCCATGTTCGGATGTCATTTATACATAACAAGGTCCATATTTAAAAAAAAATTTTTTTAGCCTATACATGCTATAACTTGAGTTCTACTATTAAGTATCGAAACAGTAGATAGTGTGATGGGCTTTGCTAACAATTCTTGAGCTCGTAGCTTGATTTCTAAAATCTATAAAATAGAATAAGCAAATACACAATCAGCTAATTAAGCTTAGTAAGTTTTAAGCAAAAGGGTCAACTCAAAAAATTTACCAACTTATTTAAACTCAAACATAATAAATAACCCAAACACCATTAGATTTCAACATGTACCATGACCGAATGTCATATAACCCCTTTGGAGGACAACTTTAAACTACTCAAGGCAAATAAAATTAACATGTCTTATCCATACATAATCTCCTAGACCCAGGTGTCATGAAATAATCTCATATACATGCATTAAATGTATGATCAAATTTCTCACAACCACATAGGCATATAACAAAAATTCTTTTCTTAATATCCATAAAGCTGAATGCTCATAGTCACATTATGTCATTACCAAGTCAAATATTTCTTTTGTACTCACATGTATTCCTTGATTGAATCGTAGATGCTTACAGTAAGTCTCGAGAGTTTTTCCTACATCAACTTATGTAAATATCAAGATAGTCATGCCTGACCAATTAAATTAAATTTCACAAATATAACTCAATTCCTTCAAAGGATCAGCGAGCTCGCACACTCAGTGCTAAATCTTTGTAACGTATCACACGCTTAGTGTCGTTACATTAACATCTCACACACTTAGTGCTAAAGTCTCGTGACGTATTGCGCACTCAGTGCTATCACTTTACCTCTCGCACACTTAGTGCAATTTTTCATCAAATTAATTGTACACATATGTTTTATATTTCACAAAATCAGCATATGAATTCCATATTTAATTATATATATAACAACACAATTATGCTTATAACTTACCTTGGACAATGAAAAACTGGTCGGGACGGTTAGTCGACAACTTTGGCTTTCCCCTAATTCAAATCTGATTTCTTTAGTTCTTAATCTTGAATCAAGCTTGGAAGTGCCAAACCCTAAGTTTCTTTTCTTTTTCTTCTTGTTTTTATATTCAGCTAAGGAGAAAACAAAATTATAAACTAAAGTTTTGTGATATGTTTTCTATTATAATATATCAAATTATCATGATTCCTAATTTACCCTTAATGAATCAATAACCAAACTTATACAATAAGGACATATTTGTCCATCTTATTGTGCTTGGCTTATTTTATATACATATAATTATAAATTTTATTATTATAACATATATATATATATAGGCACATTTAATAAGAAAACATACTTACCTATTTTGTGCTGTCCACTAATATATACTATAACACCCCAAACATGGCCCAATCATTATGGCCAGATCTAGTGTCTCACATGGATATTTAATTACACCTTGTTCTTTGTCTCGTAAATTTAGGTTGATTTAGCAAAACCATTTTATGTTTTGAGAAAAAGAAGGTTATTTAATTTACAAAAACCTATCCACTATCAGCTTGAAGTTCACTTTTTAAGAAATCTCGTTACTGAGTTGTTGTTGTTAAATTATCCATTTGCCACGTAGGGAATGTTTTAAAAATGTTTGTTAATTTGAAATAAAAATCTGCGCAACCTTAGTCTATCAATTTTTAACAAGTAATAGTTTAAATAAATAAGTAAAATCGAACTAAAAATAAAATAATTATTGAGCGGCCTTATTACAGATTAAAAACCCAAAACTACTGAATACTAAAATAAGTAATTTAAGAAATAATAATAAAACCATAAAGCATTCCACGTGGCCACTCCGAATCCCTCCAGCTCCAAGTCCTCTAAGGATGGGGTTCACCTGCATGGATCAAAAGGAAAGAGGGTGAGTTTGTGAAAACTCAGTGTGTAAGCTCACCCTACCAGAGTCCAGATCAGTTCAAGCTCAAACTGGGCCGAAGCCCTATTCAGGTACAGTGTTAATTGGGCCTTAGCCCTTATTCAGAAAATAGTGATTACTGGGCCATAGCCCTACCCAGAAAACAGTCTGGCCTTAGGCCCATTACAGTAACAGTTTAGTATATTATGCATGAATGTATAGCCCATGCCCAATCCAGCCCTACACACCACTTGTACCAGCCCTACACACCTTGTGGGGAATAACTCAACCCACCCAGCCCTACACAACATAGTTGTAGCTTAGCTGTTTAATCAAATAACATGGCCAAGCCACTAAAACAGTAATACGAGATAGAGGCTCTAACAATATACGTGGCATTGCCACTTAGCACTTCCTCCATCAAAACCCAATCCCATTCAACAGAGTATATTATGACATGGCATACAAAGAACAAGTATAATATAGCATGCAAATCAGTCAACATAACCTTAGGGGTATAATGGTCTTCTAGCACCTATGGGTAAAATAGTAATTTCCACCCTTAAAGGGTATTTCAGTAAATTAACCAAAATTTAGGGTTTCAAGCACATTATAGTATACTAGCAGTCCTATTTTCATCCAAGTGACATGTTTAGTCCGTTTCGTTATTACAAAGTCATCGAGCCCTAAAACCCATAATGGGCCCAACGGAGTCTACTAGCTGCTATGGCCCACTAAGCCCAAAATTTACACCCGTTTTAGCAGATTTAATAGTCAAACCACCAGAATAAACTTTCTGCTAATTTTCACCCATATGGGCCCATAAGCCCATTGGGCCCAACTTCGGCCCTTCGAGGTCCAAAACCAGCAACGTGCATGAAACCGCGCACACAACAGTCTTACCATTAGCGATTACCATCTTTATCATTTTAACTGACCCATGAGTGCTCGTACACTTACAAGCCCTCAAAATACATGAATTTCGGCATTTCAGCTTTTCGGCTTTTGTCGATCTAGCCTACTAGAGGGTGTCAATTACACACCTGTTTGTGATATGCTCAGACATCCCTTGCGTGAATATCCTACAATCATTTAAGCCATATGTCAAGTAAGATCCAATTAAATAATCGTTAACAACTTACAAACCTATTTGACCACAATTGATTACCATTAATCTCTTACCTTTGTCGATTCTAACCACTAGATCTAGATTTAGATTGCTCCAATAGTCTTAGTCTGCAATGTTCCTTAACAGATCGCCTCTTTTCCACACTAAAATATAAGAAAATCGAAAGAGAAAACTAACATAAGTCTTAGCCAAAATCGATAGCCACCCTAAAGAACTGGGGGTTTTCGGCTTTTCTTAAAACATAAGGTTACGAAAGAAGGGGTTTCGAATACTTACCACTGTTTGGTTTTGCCAAAGAAGAGTCCCCAAATACCAACCTGGTCCAGATCTGTTGTAGATCAAACCAAAACATGGGTAGAAGATATATCTAAGTGATCAAAAGTTTCAGTTTCCGAAATCACTATAAGGTATGAAGGTTTCGGCTTTTGTGGAAACAAGAAGGAGAATAGAATTCTATGAAACAGAGAGGAGATGTCACCAGAGGGATAAGAGAGTTGTGAGTTTCGACTTTTGGGAAGAATAGGATTGAATAGAATAGATATTCGGCCAAGAAGAAGAATCGGCTAGCAAGATAATTCAGGTTTCGGCTTTTTAAGAACAATCGGCTAGCAAAATCTCAAGACGAACGGTTACTTCAATCGATAGAGAAAAGGAGAAGAAGAAGAGAAGTTACTTCAATCGATAGAGAAAAGGTGAAGAAGAAGAGAAGAGTGAAGAGAGGAGAGGAGGATACTTGGTTCGGCTTTAGAAGGAAGGTGATGAAGGATTCAGCTTTAGGTAAATCGGCAAAAGAGAGCTAACAATTTTAGGATTTCGGCTTTTAGAATACTTAGAAGAAAAGAAAAGAAGAACCAAAAAGAGACCACCTTTGAACCTTACCTAATTGGCACTAAAGCTTGCCCAAACAAATCCCAAAAAGAACCAAAGAACGGGGTGCTCGGCACACTAAAACTACACTTGCCAAAAATACAAGTTCAAGACCCACTAGTCGAATGAGCTCCCTCCAAGACCCCTACAATCGGCCAACTCTTGCCCCTTTTCAAAATTTCTAAATTTCCTCCTAGATAACCTCCCCTTTATCACTTCTCACCCAATTCTATGAGTATTTCAAACTTCTTCCTTCAGTATTTCACTTGAGTTCCATCACTTACCTTGCATAGGCATAAAAATAAATAACACCTTGCTACTCTATGGATTCGAACCTTAGCTCTTGCACAGTCTTCACACGCCACTCCCTGTGCTTTAAATGGCGCCACCTTGCCACTTTAACACAGGCTTACTTGTGTTTTATTTTCCCAATTTTTGTTTAAAAGCCTACATAGTCAGTACCCTTCTCCTTTAAGTCTAACACCCAAAAATCCTATCAGGCTTCAACTTAAACCTAGGCCGACTAAAGGTCCACTAAACACTCTCAAAGTATAATTTAGCACATCCAAACAGATAGAAATTAAATTCAAGCAAAATCTCAAAAATCCCAAAAATTAGGGCGTTACAACTCTACCCCCTTAAAGAAATTTCGACCTCAAAATTTACCTGGTCTAAACAAGTGAGGGTATTGTTGATGTATCGCCTCTTCTGGCTCCCATGTAGCTTTTTCTCTGCCATGATTGCGCCAAAGCACTTTCACCAAAGGAACTGACTTCTTTCATAATACTTTAACATCATGGTCCAAATTTTGCACAGGTTCTTCTTCAAAGGTCAAATCAACTTTCACTTCAATCTCTTCTACCGGTACAACATGAGAAGGATCAGATCGATACTGCCTAGCATGGAGACATGAAAGATGTCATGGATCCTAACTAGCTCTGAAGGTAGTTCCAACTGATATGCTACGTGGCCCACCCGTTTAAGAACTCGATAAGGCTCGATAAACCGCGGACTCATCTTGCCCTTCTTACCAAACTTAATATCTTCTTCCAATGCGAGAGCTTTAAGAAAACCATATCTCCCACTGAATACTCAATTTCCTTACGCTTTAAGTCAGCATAAGATTTCTGCCTATCTGATGCTTCCTTTAACCGATCCCTAATCAGCTTAACCTTGTCTTCTATATCAGCCACCAACTCTGGCCCAAGAACCTGATGTTCTCCCAACTCCGTCCGACAAGTAGGCGTACGACACCTACACCTATACAACGCCTCATACGGAGCTATTCGAATACTCGCTTGATAGCTGTTGTTGTAACCAAACTCTGCTAACAGCAAGTAATCTTCCCAACTTCCTCGAAAGTCAATAACACATCCTCTCAACATGTCCTCCAGAACTTGAATCATCCTTTTCGATTGTCCATCTATCTGGGGGTGAAAAGCAATGCTGAAATCTAATCATGTACCCAACGCCTCATGTAACTTCTACCAGAATCGAGATGTAAACCTTGGATCCCGATAAAAAATAATCAAAACTAGAACCCCATGAAGTCGCACTATCTCCGCAACATACAATTTGGCCGACTTTTGAAGTGAGTAGTTGGTTCGGACAGGTATGAAATGAGCAGATTTAGTTAACCTATTCACAATCACCCAAACCGAGTCTTTCTTGGTAGGCGTCAAGGGTAGCCCACTTACAAAGTCCATGGTTACCCTCTCCCACTTCCAAAGTGGAATTTTCACCGATTGCAGAAGTCCAAAAGGCAGTTGATGCTCAGCTTTCACTTACTGGCATGTCAGACACTTACCCACGAATTCTGTTACTTCACGCTTAAGTCCAGGCCACCAGTACAATTCTCATAAATCTCGATACAACTTATTCCCTCCAGGATGCATGGCAAAAGGTCCGCCATGAGCCTCTCTCAGAATTGACTACCTCAAGTCAGAGTCCTTTGGAATACAAACTCTTCCTCGAAAGCACAGAACTCCTTCACTGTTCAATCCAAAATCAGAAGTCTTATTATTCCCAACTTGTTAGAATCGAGGAACTAGTGACTCATCCTCTAACTACTTTTCCTTAATCTACTCTATCTAGGTTGGTCTCACTTGTAATTCTGCTAACAAGCTACCATCATCATATAGACTCAGACGAGTAAACATTACTCTCAACTCAGTTACAGCTCTTCAACTTAGTGCATCAGCCACTACATTCGCTTTGCCTAGGTGATACTCAATAGAACAGTCGTAATCCTTAAGCGACTCTATCTATCTTCGTCACCTAAAGTTCAGCTCCTTTTGAGTCAATAAATACTTGAGACTCTTATGGTCCATGTATATAATACACTTTTCTCCAAACAAGTAGTGCCTCTAGATCTTTAACGCAAAAATAACTGCTACCAACTCCAGATCATGCGTAGGGTAGTTCGCTTCATGAGGCTTAAGTTGTCGCGATGAATAAGCGACCACCTTACCGTCTTGCATTAGCACACAGCCCAAACCAACATACGATGCATCACTGTACACAGTGAAATCCTTCCCAGACTCTGATAGAATCAAAACTGACGCCTCAGTCAGCACTTTCTTTAACCTCTCGAAAGCCTCTTGCTATTTCTTAGTCCATACAAACGGTGCTCCTTTCCTCATAAGTTTCGTTAACGGCACAGCAATCAAAAAGAACCTTTCTACAAACCTTCTGTAATATCCTGCCAAACCCAGAAAACTCTGAATTTCCAATACAGATCTTGATGACTTCCATTCTAGAACTGCCTAAATTTTCTAAAGATCCACCCTAATCCCCTCAGCAGAAACAACGTGACCTAAAAACGTCACCTCTCGCAACAAAAATTCACACTTGCTGAATTTTGCATACAGTTGCTTCTCCCTCAACACTTGCAGAACAATATGGAGATGCTCATCATGCTTCTCATCAGTTTCTGAATACAGCAGAATATCGTCTATGAAGACGACCATGAATTGATCCAAGTAAGGTTGGAATACCTGATTCATCAGATCCATGAAAGCCACAGGTGCATTCGTCAATCCAAATGGCATTACCAGTAACTCGTAATGACCATACCGAGTTCTGAATGCTATCTTCTAAATATCCACCTCTTTGACCCTTAACTGATGATATTCAGATCGAAGATCGATCTTGGAAAATACCGAAGCTCCTCTTAACTAGTCAAACAAGTCATCGATCCTTGGCAGAGGGTACTTTTCTTAATCGTCAGTTTGTTCAACTGACGGTAATCAATGCACATACGCATCGTCCCATCCTTCTTATTCACAAACAGTACTGGTGCTCCCCACGAAGACACACTTGGCCTAATAAAACCTCTTTCCAATAGCTCTTGGATTTGTGCCTTCAACTCCACTAACTCCTTTGGTGCCATCCTGTAAGGTGCGATGGACACTGGAGCCGTTTCAGGCAACAAGTTGATTCCAAATTCGACTTCACGATTCGTAGGCAACCCAAGAAGCTCATCAGGAAAGACATCTTGAAATTCCTTGACGATTGTAACCTCTCCTACAGTCAAACCCTCGACATCAGACTGACTCACGTATGCCAAATATGCCTTGCAACCCTTGTGAATTAGCATCTTAGCTCTCAAAGCCGAGACAACATTGGACAAGTAATCTCTTCACTCCTCTATAACCATCACCTCCTCATCCTCCACAGTCTTTAACACCATCCGTTTAAAAGTGCAATCTAGAGTCACCTTATGTTTAGCAAGCCAGTCCATTCCTAAGATAAGATCAAACTCTCCAAATGATAGCTCTATTAAATCCACAGAGAAGATCCTACCTTGAGCCTCTAAAGGCACATCCCTAAAGAGTTTGTCTACCCTAACTGAGTGACCTAGTGGACTTATCACAGTTACCCCACTCACAGTTTCCTCAGAGTGCACACTCAATACCCTAGATACATCACATGCAACATATGAATGGGTAGAACCAATATCTATTAAGGCAGTGTATGGCATGATAGAAATAAAAAACGTACCGGCTATAACGTTAGGTGTGTCACCCTCCTCTCAATGACGAGCAGCATACACCAAAGTTGGCTGACAAGCCTCAGCATTTCCAGCACCCCTACCCGGTGCTCCACGTCCACGACCATTTCCATTGCTGCCCCTACCTTGACCACAGCCTCTCGGCGATTGTGGTCCACCTCGCACTGGTTGAGCAACCCTCTGCTCAGCAGCTTGCATCTAAGCCGGCCTCTGAGGATAGTCCTTGACTCTATGCTCCTTGGATCCACACCAAAAATATACCCTAGCACGCTTCCAACACTCTCCGAGATGCACTCTCCCACAATCCCCGCAAGCCTGCGGTCTAACCACATTCACCGGAACTGCTCGAACCGGTTTGTCCATTCAAACCCTTTTGACATTCCTGCCCACAACACCCAAGGGTCCAGAATCCCTCCTAAACTGATTTTGGTCCTCTAACGGTTTTGCCACTCCGTGCGTTTCACCTCCTCGGCTATCTTAGCCTTTTCCACCAGAGCCACAAAGTCACGCTCCCTCTGCGGAGCTATCAGCACCCTTAGTTCATCTCTGAGACCATTCTTGAACCGTATGCTACATTCATATTCCATAGCGACTATCCCACTAGTGTACCGGCTTAACCTTAAGAACTCAGCCTCGTACTCTTCAAGAGACTTATTACCCTGGGTCAAGTTCAAAAATTCCTTCCTTCGGGCATCCACATAGCTTGCCCCGATGTACTTCCCTTTGAAGGCCATCTTAAACAGTTCCTAAGTTACCCGCTCAACTGGGGTACTATCCCTCATAGTGATCCACCACTGATAGGCCTCATCTCGTAGCAGAGATACTGCTCCCTTCAGTTTCTTCTCTATTGAGCAATGTAAGTCATCCATGATTCGTTCCGTGGCCTCCAACTAGTAATCGGCCACATTTGGAGCTAGACCATATACGCCCTTAAAAATCTCCGCTCTGTTAGCTCGGAGTCGCTTAGAAATAGATCCCTGATTCACAGCCCCTGTACTCGCTCTAGCGACCCTTTCCAGAACCGATAGCATCGCCTGAGACAAAGCATCGTCCCTTGCAGCCCGATCATATGACCCAGTCTCAGGTGCCAATGGCACTCGTGCCTCCTCAGCTTGCATATGTCCCGAAGATGAAGACCCAGCTTGTGCACTTCCTCGGCCACGTCCACGGCCTCTCCCACGAGCTGCCTTCATACTCATATCATATTATATGATTATGAATTTTATGAATTAATTTAGTATTTCGGTATTTATTACAGATGTCTTATGTACAGATAGAATTTTAGAGTTTTGTTTTCGCAGCATCATAGCCTAGCTACAGTCTCAATCTTCTAAAGTTTTCAGTTTTTCCTACAGTCTTAATCTCTATAGTTTTAGTGTTGCCCTAACTACAGAATCTTAGTAGGGTCTCAGTACTATCTAGAGTATTAGAACAGTATTACACTAGAGTACAGTAGAGCAAAAGATACTTACAGACTTGGTGCCGGAGATTCAGTGTGCCACTTTTCGAAAACCAGATTTCAGAAAACCAAGTTTTAGTAAGAATAAACATTGTTTTTAAAGTAGAACCTTAAGCTTTTAGTAAATTACGTATGTCTTGATGAAAATCAATTGAAAAAGGGTTTTCTTGAGAAATTTCCCAAAACTGATTTGCAAAATACCTTTTTGGGCCTGAATTTAAATTTTAAGAAAACTTTTTGGACCCAATCCACAGCCGAGTTGTTGCAACCTGCTCTGATACCACTAAATGTATCACCCCAAACCTGGCCCAAACGTTATGGCCAGGTCTGGTGTGTCACATGGACAGTTAATTACACCTTGCTCTTCGTTTCGTAAATTTAGGTTGATTTAGCAAAACCATTTTATATTTTGAGAAAAAAAAGGTTATTTAATTTACAAAAACCTATCCACTATTAGTTTGAAGTTCACTTTTTAAGAAATCTCGTTAGTGAGTCGTTGTTGTTAAATTATCCATTTGCCACGTAGGGAATGTCTTGAAAATGTTTGTTTATTTGAAATAAAAATCCGCGCAACCTTAGTCTATCAATTTTTAACAAGCAATAGTTTCAATAAATAAGTAAAATTGAACTGAAAATAAAATAATTATCGAGCGACCTTATTACAGATTAAAAACCAAAACTATTGAATACCAAAATAAGTAATTTAAGAAATAATAATAAAACCAGAAAGTAGTCCATGGGGCCACTCCGAATCCCTCTAGCTCCAAGTCCTCTAAGGTTGGGGTTTACCTGCATGGATGAAAAGGAAAGAGGGTGAGTTTGTGAAAACTCAGTGTGTAAGCTCACCCTACCAGAGTCCAGATTAATTCAAGCTCAAACTAGGCCGAAGCCCTATTTAGGTACAATGGTAACTGGGCCTTGGCCCTTTTTCAGAAAACAGTGATTACTGGGCTGTAGCCCTACTCAGAAAACAATGATTACTGGGCCTTAATTTATGCAATTAAGTCTTTTTTATTAAATTAGACACTCAAACAACAAAATTAAATGACAAAAATTTCACAGATATAAATTCACACAGAATAAACATAGAAAATAATATTAAAATATTTTTCTAACTCGGATTCGTGGTCTTGAAACCACTGTTCCGATTAGGGTCTAATTCGGGCTGTTACATGTTTTCTCTGAGAATTATTCCCTATTAAAAGAATTGGTAGTTACACCAAGGAGGGATGATATATCAGAGGAAACCTGGATGGCGATACTTCGAAATCTCCAGGAAGAGGACGTCAAATGGAGAGCTCCTTTGCTAGCTCCTGATGAAATTCTCTACTGGTACGGAAGTTTTGACCGGGTCCCTCTACTAGGTATTTGGGGAGCCATTGCTCCTTACTTGTACTGAGGCAATATAGGTTAAGGTAGTTCATATCAGAAACAGATGGACTAGCTCAATGTTAGTTTTCGTACAGAGGAGATAATTACAAGAAAAGGGTTAAGGATATTTCTAACGCTTGGAATCAGACTCGTCAGCTGAAAAAATTAGCTGTAGGTCCAATGACGACTCCCGGGTATGGCGGATGGTGGAGTAAAAGAGTTAATGATAATATCCGTGAGCCAAGTTCAAATAGCGCTCGACCAAAGGAAGAGTACTTACAAGTGGTCCCGTCAGAACTAGAAATTATAAAGCAAGATTTTGAAAGGAGGAATTCAAAGCTTGAAAATAAAATAGAGCAATTAGAGGAAAAAAAATGCAATTGAGGTTAGATTTTGATGTTCAAAAGGCATAGGCTGAGAAGTTGAGGAAAAAGAAGAATAAGGTTGAGGAAGACTTGGACAGTTCGAAGATAGATTATAAGAAGTTGCGTCTATTAATGAAAACTGCCAAATTGGGAAAACGTCAAAGTAGTGGCGACAAGAGGTTCAAGAAGAAAGAATTAAAGCCGATCAGTGGGAAAGAAAATTCTAGGAGGCTCAGAAACAGAAAAAAGCCCTAGAAAGGAGTTTGTTAGAAACTCAAGGTGAAAAAGAAGAATTAAAGGTTAGAGTGGCAGAATTTAGAAAGTTACTTCATTAGTATAGAAGTCGTAATTTTGCAATTGAATTGAAGTCGAGTTTAAACAAGATCGAGGAAATGAAGGGAAGGATAAAAGAATTGGAGTCTGCATTACAAAACTGCAAGCTCTGGATTGAGCTCCTTGAAGCAAGTGAAGGGCGTTCGAAGGAACAACTTCACTATTCTCAAGACCAAGTTAGAAACATAGATTTCATTATGGGTAAAGGCGTGGCTTAGATTCGAGAGGTAGTTGATCATTTACAGAGTTTGGCAGTTCAGGCTGATATGCTAAGCGTGAAATATGAGCTAGAGTCAGACTCGGGTCAATACCTAGTTTCGTTATTTGGGAAAGTTAAACTTTAGGCATTAGGGCAAAGGCATACTTGTAATCCGTTTTATGTACAGAATTTTGTTTTCTAGTAAAGATTTCTAAACGAAATTGAATCATAATCGATACCTTTTTTTGCATTCATGCATTTGTATTGCATCGCATCATATGCATTAAAATCCATGGAAAGACGCTAATTAGTTAAAGTTATTTCAGAGAGAGTTAATATAGAAACTAAGCATCATTACGGTACACAAAGAAGAACAAAAGATATGGACCAGAGGTTAGAAAGACTCAAACAACTCTAAAGAGAGATGCTAGACCAACTACAAATGCAGATCCAAGAGCAACTGGTCAAGATCCAGCAAGACATGAGGGACCAAATGCTGGAACCCGAAAGAAATATGATGACTCAAATGTCCCAATTGCTGACGGAGTGATGGATAAAGGAAAAGACCCTACGGCTAATACCAGAGAGGATAATGAGGACTATCATTCGGGTTTTACCCCACCACATGCAAAAATACAACCTGAGCTGTACCCTCGAAGAGCATCTGTCACGATTAGGCCTCAACAGGGCCAGGCCGGTGCTTTAATACTAATGAACTTCCAAGCTGACTCAGGTTTTAACCCAGGGGATAACCCGACTAATCTCTGTTATCCCCAATTCGAATATAGCAGAGATAGAAGGGGCAAGAATAAAACTGCCAAAGTAGTTAGAGGACCGATGCAAATGGTTGGAGAAAAAATTTAAGGCCATAGAAAATGCAAATCATGGTGGAATTGATGCCAAGGATTTGAGTTTGGTTCTAGATTTGGTGCTTCCCCATAAGTTCAAAATGTCAGAATTTGAGAAGTATAATAGGACTAGCTGCCCTGAAGCTCACATCACCATGTTCTATAGACGAATGACTGGGTACGTTAATAACGATCAACTGTTGATCCATTGCTTCCGAGACAGTTTGGTGGGGGCAGCATCCAAATGGTACAATCAACTGAGTCGTGCTAGGATTAATTTGTGGAAAGACCTAGCGCAAGCATTTATGAAGCAGTATAGTCATGTGACAGACATGACTCCTGAGAGAATTACCTTACAGAACATAGAGAAGAAACCAAATGAAACCTTCAAGTAGATGCGCAAAGATGGAGGGAAGTTGTCATACAAGTTCAATCGCCGCTTTTACAAAAAGAAGCTACGATGCTCTTCATTAATCCTTTAAAAGCCTCATTCATCACTCACATGTTAGGAAGTGCCACAAAAAGTTTTTCAGACATAGTGATGACAGGCGAAATGATCAAAAATACGGTAAGAAGCGAAAAGACAGAGGTGGGAGAGAGTACCAAAAGGTTAGCCCCAAGGAAAAAAGAAAATGAGGTTGATAATACAAGTGCATATAACAAAGGGTACTCAAAATCAATTACTGTTAGTTAACCAAAAGCAGTGACTGCTGGGCATCAGAGTTCGCTAAGACAGGAATCTGGCACAAAGCAAAACTCTGAAAAACTCCAATTCACCCCAATCCCAATGACATATTGGGAGTTGTATCAAAGTTCATTTGATGCACACATGGTATCCCCTTTTTACTTGAAACTATTGCAACACCCATACCCCAAATGGTACAATACAAATGCTCAATGTGAGTACTATGTAGGAATTATAGAGCATTCAATAGAAAACTGTACTACCTTCAAGAAATTAGTTGGAAGACTTATTAAAATAAGCATTGTAAAATTTGATGATATGCCTAGTGTAGAAAATTTGTTACGCAATCATACTGATAACGGGGTAAATACAAAATATGAAGATATGGGGAAAAGAATCAAGACAGACATTGCAGAAGTTTGAGATGGATTTGGAAGGAGATGGTAAAAAGGGGATTAATTGTATCAGATTTGGAAGGGAATTATAAAAAAATGAGGAACTACTGTGAGTTCCATCATAAAAAGGGACAGAAGATCCATGAATGCACTGAATTTAGGGCCTTGATGCAAGGTCTGATGGACAATAAAGAGATTGAATTCTGTGAAAAGGATAAAGAAGAGGAAAACATATGTGTATCTGAGAGAGAATCCACAATGAAAGTCACAAAGGTCAATTTTCCGGTGGTCATCATTTTATGACCTCAAAGCCATGAAGTTGGAGTACAAGTAGCACCAATGATCATAATTCAGAGAGCCGCAGTTTTCTCTTACAAGGATAGCAAGAGGGTTCCTTGGAATTATGATTGTAATGTGATAATATCGGGAAAAGAGAACTCAGTAAGAACCTCAATAGTGGATCAAGATGAGGGTTCTTATATGTGAAGTGGAAGGCATTATGATTCCGTAAATGTGTGAACAAATCCTATAAAAGGAAAAACCTTAGTGGTGGAACAAAAGCAAGAAAGAGTAGCCTGACCTGAGCCACCTGTCAATGAGCCAGTAAAAGAAGAGGAAGCAAAGGAATTCTTAAAGTTTTTGAAACACAGCGAGTATAGTGTTGTGAAACAGTCGCATAAACAACCAGCTTGCATATCTGTACTTGCCTCACTATTAAGTTCAGAGATGCATCGTAGTGCATTAATGAAAGTGTTAAACAAAACATACGTGGCCAAGATATCTTTGTCAACAAGCTGGATCGTCTGGTTAATAACATAAGTGCTGACAATTTCATCTTCTTCAATGATGATGAAATACCACTACGAGGCATGGGATCCACCAAGGCTTTGCACATCATCACCAAATGCAAAGGGTACACATTGCTAGGGGTTTTGATAGATAATGGATCAGCACTGAATGTATTGCCGTTATCCATACTTAAAAGGTTACCCGTGGATAGTTCTCACATGAAGACGTGCCAGAATATAGTGAGGGCGTTTGATGGCATGGAAGGAAGAGTCATGGGACGAATCGAAATACCCTTGTTGATTGGCCCAACTACATATGACTTCTTAGTGATGGATATCAAGCCTTCCTACAATTGCTTATTAGGGAGACCTTGGATACATTCGGCAAGGGCAGTGCCTTCGTCACTACATCAAAAGTTGAAGCTAGTAATGAAAGGTCGGCTGGTGACGATAAATACCGAAGAAGATATTATTGCAGCCATAACTAGTGATCCACCATATTTAGAAACAAACGATTAAGCAATTGAATGTTCTTTTCGATCTTTAGAGTTTGTGAATGCAACATTCATCACTGAAGGGAGTAGGATCCTGGTGCCAAAAATATCTAAGACCAAAAGAATGGGTTTACGATTAATGGTAGGGAAAGCAGCCTTACCAGGGAAGGGACTTGGGAGACATCTACAAGGTAGAGTTGATGCTCCAATACTGAAGGACAAGTGTGACTGCTTTGGCTTAGGGTTGAAGCTAGATGCGAGACAAAGGAAAAAGGAGTTGGAGAAGAGGCAGGAAAGAAGGAGGGCACATTTAAGTGGGAAAGAAATGAAATGGGAGCCAATGATATTCACTCATATATCCAAAACTTTCATATCATGAGGGATTATTCATCCTGAGTGAAGAAAAGAAACCATTGAAGAGGTGTTTGGAAATGTATACATCAACAGCATATCTGAAGAGGTAGCTGAGGAAGGGAACTTGTCAAGCATCCGCCCTTATGAACCTGAAAGTGTTCTAAACAACTAGACTATGGAGGAAATTCCTGTAATTTTTAGAGCTTACTCAGAGTAATATTCAAAACACACTTGTTGCCTTAAGCCTAGAAGCAATAAGAATTCATTTGTGAAATAGGCTCATGTTCAGATATTTTTATTTCAATGAAATATATTCTTGTGATCATTTCAAGCAACTATTCTTTTATTCTTTCCCTACAAACAATTATTCTTTCGTTCTTTGAATTTTCTTCCAAATCATTCTTTCATTTTATTCATATCATGTGAATAGTCATTCTCAAATTCATTTATTCTTTATATATTCTTTTGTGCCTACAACAAGTCCTCAGATATCAACGACATGAGCAATGAAGTTACAGATTCAAAATCTCCTTTTGAGCGAGACATGTGTTTAGAGAGATCTTAAGATTTTGAAGATGACAGAGATTGTGACTTATCTCCAGACTTGTTAAGAATGGTAGAACAAGAAGAAAAAAAATTCTACCTCATAAAGAAACTGTGGAGATTGTGACCTTGGAAGAAGGAAAGGTAACATTGGAACGTGCATAACTGAAGAAACCAAGCAAGATCTTGCTGAGCTACTTCAGGAATTTAAAGATTTCTTTGCATGGTCATACTAAGATATACCTGAGTTAAGCACCGATATTGTAGTACACCTCCTCCACATAAAAGAAGAATGCAAGCCAGTTCAGCAGAAGCTCCGAAGGATGAGGCCTGACATTGTGTTAAAAATAAAAGAGGAAGTCAAAAAGCAATTCAATGCCAACTTCCTGCAAGTGGTTAAATACTCAAAATGGGTAGCCAATATTATCCCCGTCCCTAAGAAAGATGGAAAGGTACGGATGTGTGTAGATTACAGAGACTTAAAGAGGGCTAGCCCAATGGACAATTTCCCCTTGCCTCATATTGACACTTTAGTAGGTAATACGGCAGGCTACTCACTATTTTCCTTCATGGATGGTTTCTCTAGATACAATCAGAAAAAGATGCTTCCTGAAGACATGGAAAAAATTACTTTCATAACCTTATGAGGTACATTTTTTTACAAGGTGATACCATTTGGGCTAAAAAATACAGAAGCTGCATATCAAAGGGTCATGGTGACTTTGTTCCATGATATGATGCATAAAGAAATCGAAGTTTATGTCGATAGTATGATTGCCAAATCCCAAACAGAGAAGGAACACATCCAGGTTTTGAGGAAGTTGTTCTTGAGATTGAGAAAATTTCAACTAAAGCTTAATCTAGCAAAGTGTACCTTTGGGGCAAGGTCGGGGAAACTGCTGGGCTTCGTAGTCATTGGAAGGGGAATTGAGGTTGACTCAGACAAAGTCACAGCTATACAAGAATTTCCTCCGCCACAAACCCAAAAAGAAGTTCGAGGTTTTCTTAGAAAGTTAAATTACATTGCTCAGTTCATTTCACAATTAACTAAGAAATGTGATCCCATATTTCGTCTTCTCAAGAAACACAACCAAGGTGTATGGGATGAAGAATGCCAAAAAGCTTTTGACAAGGTTAAACAATCTTTTTCAAATGCCCTAGTCCAGTCTCCATCTAATCTAAATAGGCCATTAATACTGTATTTGACAGTGTTTAATAATTCCATGGGATGTGTGCTTGGTCAACACGATGAGTCTGGAAGGAGAAAAAGGTGATATATTACCTCAGTAAGAAGTTCACTGAGTGTGAAATGAGATACTCATCAATTGAAAAATTGTGTTGTGCCCTGATTTGGACAACTCAAAGATTGAGACAATATATGCTATATCATACGACCTGGCTAATCTTAAAACTAGACCCGTTAAAATATATGATAGAGTCAACTACTTTGAATGGAAGGATGGCCAGATGGCAAATTCTGCTTTTTGAGTTTGACATAGTCTATGTAAACCAAAAGGCTATGAAAGGAAGCGCAATAGCAGATTTTCTGGCTAGTAGAGCATTAGAAGATTATGAGCCTTTGAACTTTGATTTCCCCAATAAATAGTTAATGTATGTGGCAACTGCTGAAGGAGATGTTACGAAAGATCACTTTTAGAAACTAAACTTTGACGAGGCATGAAACGCTGTGAGTAACGAAATTGGTGCAGTCCTGGTATCCCCAAATGGAGATCATTATTCATTCACATGTAAATTGGATTTTGATTACACAAATAATATGGCAGAATATGAAGCATGTATCATGGGAATCCGTGCAGCCATAGAATGCAAAATCAAGACGCTAGAAGTATATAGAGATTCCACATTTGTGATCTACTAGCTCAAAGGTGAATGGGAGACAAAAGACCCCAAATTAATCAATTATCGAAGGATAATTTTGGGGCTAATTAAGGAATTCGATGAGATCACTTTCAGTTACCTCTCACGAGACGAAAACCAGATGGCTGACACCTTGGCTACTTTGGCATCATGATTAAAGTAAACAAGCAAGAGGATGTAAAACCCATTTAGATGAGTATTTACGAGACCCCAGCTTATTGTTACAACATGAAAGAAGAAGAAAGGGATGATCATCCATGGTACCATGATATATTACGATATGTGAGAGATCGTGAATATCCTGACCAGGCAACTGAGAATGACAAAAGGATGTTGAGAAGACTAGCCTATGATTATGTCTTAGATGGGGAAATCTTGTACAAAAGAAGAAAAGATCAGGTGCTATTGAGATGTGTAGACGCTATTGAAGCTAAGGAAAATTCAGAAGAAGTCCACGAGGGCATTTGTGGAACACATGCTAACAGTTTTACAAATGGCTAGGTAAAATATGAGATTCAGATACTATTGGTCCACCATAGAGGGGGATTGTATCAACTATGCCAAAAGATGTCATAAATGCCAAAATTATGGAGACAAAATTCACGTTCCGCTTTTGTCTTTGCATGTTATGACTTCCCTATGGCCTTTCTCCATGTGGGAAATGGATGTTATTGGGCCAATTTCACCGAAACCTTCAAATGGGAATCGATTTATCTTCGTTTTCATCGATTATTTCACCAAATGGGTAGAGGCTGCTTCATATGCTAGTGTCACCAAGTTGGCAGTCAGTAAATTCCTGAAAAAGGAAATCATATGTCGATATGGAATGCCTGAGAAGATCATATCTGAAAATGCCTTAAACTTGAACAATAGTATGATAGCAGAGGTCTGCAGTCAATTCAAGATCAGACACCACAACTCGTCACCGTATCACCCAAAGATAAATGGTGCAATAGAAGTAGACAATAAGAATATTAAAAAAAATCGTAGGGAAATGACTAAGACTTATAAAGATTGGCATGAGAAGTTACCTTTCGCTCTTTATGCTTACCGAATGTCTATTAGAACTTCCACTGGGGCAACACATTTCTCATTGGTCTATGGAATGGAGGCAGTTTTACCCATTAAAATAGAGAGGCCTTTTATTCAAGTTTTGTCCGAGCTAAAGTTAGACGAAGTAGAATGGATCCAGTCTCGATATGATCAGTTGAACTTTATTGAAGAGAAAAGGCTAAGGGCTATTCGTCATGGTCAGATGTACCAAAAATGAATGATGCGATCTTACGACAAAAAGATTCACCCAAGAGAATTCCATGATAGGGACCTGGTACTAAAAACAATCCTTCCCATACAAAAAGATTTTAGAGGAAAATGGATGTCAAACTGGGAAGGACCTTATGTGGTAAGGAAGGCTTTCTCCGGAGGAGCGCTGATTTTGGCTGAAATAGATGGGAAAAACTTACCTAATCCCATAAACTCAGATTTAGCCAAGAAGTACTTTACTTGAAAAGGGGAAGACGCCAAGCTGAAAACCCGCAAAGGGCACTTTGAGACTTTCAAAAAAACAGAGAGGCCAAGGTGAAAACTCGCAAAGGGCACCTTGAGACCAAGGGGTTTTGAGTTGAAGACCCAAAAAGAGCGGCTCAAATTTTGATCAAAGATGGGGCATGCAGTGATCCTACTATACCTGAATTAACAAAGAGGAAGTATGTTACATATTGAGGCATTGACAAAGTACTCTAGATCTCTTAAACACAGGTCAACCTCAAAACAATCTCCAAGGAGTTCGTGCAAAGAAGTTCAAGATGTGATATCTGGGGCACCTAGTCTTTATCCTACTCATGTTGAATTCGTTATCTTTGAATACTTTTCTCTTTTCAAGATGCATTTCCAATCAATTTCTTTTTTTTTGATAATTTATTCATTTCGAGCTTTGCTTTAAATCAATTCTATTCTTATTGTTATGATATTTTTCAAGCATGTTGCTTTGGAATAATGATTAATGGACTAATAATAACTTCACAAAAGAAGTTCTGCATATTAATTTAGAAGATTCTAAATAATACAATAACTTAAAAAATGACTATTTTTTATAACTTACCAGGCTTAAGGGTTGGAAATTGAGACTATCTCTTCAAACTTCCTATTAAAAATGATGGTTGAACAAAAAAAAAAGTCTTGCATCGGTGATACAATCTCGACGAATAGCGAGCAATTTCAGCCCAAGCGTAAAAGAGGATCATTCTTGAGAAAAGAAAAATGATATTCTGTATTCATGCAAATATCAGGCATATACAGTTGGTCATGACACCCAGGGAATTGTGTAACAGACCAATTTGATGGAAGAAGATTCAAATCCTATACCCTTAATTATGGGGGGAATGGATTGAAAAAGATTTAGATCCCAAACCCCTGAGTTGCAGTGGGAGGATTTCAAAAATTGTACAAACCTTATGACACAGAGGTACAGTGGAATTGACCCTAAAGTTACAGTAGGGCAGGCCAGTTGCAGTTGTTTCCTCAGGTTTTCTGTCAAAGACACCAGCCGAGCAAGAAGGTAGTGTAAAATGTTAGTGATAAAGCCTTAATGAACAATGAGTAATGACAACCCTAGGCATTAAAAAAGGGGATCACTCTCATTTTTGCATCATTCATAACACATCTAGTTAGGAGCATTTGATCCATCCTGATCATAGTATCCTAGCCATTTGGCATATGCATAGGCCCATGAAACTGATTTTACAAGTCATGTTCCCAGAGGATGGTGTAGCAACATTGGTGATTCCACAAATCTAATCTCCCTAGAGTAGAAGCATAGTAGATTAAAGTTATAGATCTTATCTACTTAAAGTTGCAATGGAGTAGATAAAAAATGGCAGATTTTATCTGCCTAAAGTTGTAGTGAAGCAGATCAAAGCCACCAACGTTATCTCCTTGAGGTACAGTGAAGCAGGTCAAAATTGGCGAATCTTATCTTTCCGAGGTAGTAGGGGAGCAGATTTAAGCCACCAACCTTATCTTCTTATGGTAGCAATGGAGCAGGTCAAAATCGACGAATCTTATCTTCCTAAGGTAGCAGTGGAGCAGGTCGAAATCAGTGAATCTTATCTTCTCGAGGTAGTAGGGGAGCAGATTTAAGCCACCAACCTTATCTCCTTGAGGTAGCAATGGAGCAAGTCAAAATCGGGAAATCTTATCTTTCCGAGGTAGTAGGGGAGCAGATTTAAGCCACCAATCTTATCTCTCTAAAGTAACAATGGAGTAGATTGAAGCTACCATCTTTATCTCTCTAAAGTTGCAATAAAGCAGGATAAATATACACAAACCCTATCTCCCTGAAGTTGCAGTGGAGTTGAAACATCAATATCTACATCCCTAAAGACGTAGTGGGATGGAATGAGGCTACTTGAAGGAAAGAAGTACCAAGAAGGTAAGATTCAGGAAGACCGGGCAAAATTAACCTTTTTATGTGTCTTTGCCCCATTCTCATTACACGACAACAAGCAAAAAGGGGCAGCTGTAATAACCCACTTTTGCCTGGGCCCAAACCAAATAAAATAAACAATAATATACTAAAATAAAATTCCATCAGTCTATTTTTACAATAAACGGGCTTAAAGCCTGACAGCCCAAATAACCCAAACCCACCTTACAACCCAAAACTAACTACCAAACCAAACCTACAGGGCCCAAAAGGCCCAAAAGCCTAAACCAAATCAGAAGCGTAGTTTTCTGAAACCCTAAAGAGCTGCAACCAGCCTTTACTGTTGAATATCGAGACGCCCTCAACGCACTAATCGCGCCCCTATCGCCGCTGCACACAGCTGCAAAAAAAGGGAAAGAAAGAATGCAGACAGTAGCAAAAATATAGCAAGAAATCAAGAAATCAAAATCTTGTATTTAAATTTTTATTATTTTGACTATAAAAGCCCAAATATAACTGGCGTAAAGACTTACGATTTACAAATAAAAAACAAAAAAAGAGAATAGAACGGAAAAATTTTCAAAGGTATTTTATCGTTGTCTTATACCTATTTTGTTTCGAATATTAAGCACATATAGAGGTAGAAATAAATAAAGAGAAACCTTACCCTTTTTATGGTGATTGGAGCCCGAATTCGAAGAGTTTTTTTATTTTGGAGGGGGTTTTCAGGTGTTTGATTTTGGATTTAGGGTTGGAAAGATTTTAAGGTTTGAAATAGGGGTATTTGTGGGTTCCAACTACCATATACGACGGTGGACGGGTGTAGAGATCGGAGCTCAATGACGGAGCAAGGCCGAGTTCTGGCCAGTGCTCCGAGAGCTTGTTCAAAAGTTTTTTAGGTGATTTTTAGGGATAGATTAAAATGATTTTTTAATTTTTTTTATATTTATAGGCCAGTGGTATGACATCGTTTTGATATGGTCCATTAATGACCAAAACGACATCGTTGAAAGGCTTGATCCACGCGTTGACTTGCCTCGTTTTGAGGATCCACTTTTTTTATTAAAATGGAAATTTTTGCATATGGTCCCTTTAGTTTTATGGAGTGGTTTAATCAAGTTTTGCATTATTTTTAATTTGGCCTTAAATTTCATATGTTTTTGCACTTTCGTCCTCAGTTTTTTAAAGGGGAGGGCACACAAAGCGATGTCGTTTTTTAATGCTAAAGAACCGAATCTGAATCCGACCCAATCTAGAGGGTTCTGTATCCCTAAAATGCAGTTATTTATCTTCGCGGTCCCTTGTAATTTTATTTCGTTTAAATTAGATCCTTGCATTAGTTTTTCTTTTAATTTCTTTAGATATAATCTATATTTTTATCCTTTTTTCAATCAAATCCCTAGTTTTTTTCTTTTTAATTTTATTTTGATTTCTATTTCATTTTTTTATTTATTGTTTGTCTTAAATTATTTATCCTATTCTATTTTATTTATTATATTGTATGTATATGGTTTAACTTAAACCATTTTATATTCTTTTTTTTAAATTTAGCCACATTATTCTTTTTTTAAATTGTTTTGTTATTTATCCAAGTTTTTTTTTCACATCTTTTATCTTTATCCACTTTAAATTTCGCCATACTTTTTAATTGTTTTGTTAATTATCTATTTATATATATTATTCATTTTACATACTTTATTCTATTTTTATGTCTTCGATTTCTTTTATATAAAGTCTCATTTTATTTCTTAGTTTTTAATTTATGTATATATATATATTTTCTGGACCGTTATTTACTTTATGTTTTAAGATTGAATTTTTTCTATTTTATCACTTTTATTTTTTTTATGTTAGCCTTGGCATTATCATTATGCTGGTTGAACTATTAGTTATGTTGTTATTACACTTTCTTTTAATTGTTTATAGTAGCATTGAAAGTTACTATGACATGTAATTTCCATGAATTGTCATTTATTATTTGGGTACTATATTTTATTGGTGTAATTTTATTAACAAATCATTGTCTTAAATAAAGAATGCATTCAAAAGTTTTTAAAATAGGGTAATACTCAAATTTGGGAGCTTCGAAAAGATTGTGCCCTAACTTACTGGGTTTCAATTTTCTTCATTGAATCTAAGTAACCGAGTACCCTTTTTAAATCAAAACGTATAAGTTTGAAACAAAAGCTTAGTTTCAGAAATTCGAGGTGTTGTATCCTAACTCACTGGATATGGAATTTTGTTGTCTCGAGGTAAGGATTTCTAAAAAATAAAGGCAATATTTTGTGTTTAGAATTTTGAGAAATTGTGTGCTAACTTACTGGGTTCCGATTTTTTTCATTTGACCCAAATAATTTAATATCCTTTTTAAACTTACATGCATGAGTTTTAAAAATCAAAAGACAAGCTTAGTTTTGAGGGTTTGAAATGTCGTATCCTAACTCACTGGGTGTGACATTTTATTTCTTCGAGATAAGAGGGACTTAGCATCCAATATGATTTATTCAAGTGTTCTTTTAAATAAAATGATTTTATTTTAAAATCTTTTCAAATTTATCAACATTAAGACATTAATTAATCAATTAGGTACCAATTTTGGGAGTTACGAGGGTGCTAACCCTTCTTCGTGCTTAACTGACTCCCGAACCTATTTTATTGAATTTTGTAGACCAAAATCATTGTTTTAATAAATCAAAATGTTTTATTAAAATGATCAATCTCGAGGTGACCCGATCACACCTCAAAAAAGGATTGGTGGTGACTCCATTTTCATTTTTAAAAGTCGACCCCGTTTTTCAAAAATAAAAATAGTTTTGACATTGATCACTCTTCAAAATAACATGGTTCTGATGTTGTTGAGTGGCCAATTAATCCATTATTCAAGTTTCAAATTGATAAGTTGGAAAGGAAACGTTCACTTCAATCAACTGATGAAAAAGAGGAAAAGGCTACCGGTGATACCCTTATGCCCCAACTAGAGCATATTGATGATGTGATCATACTAGAGGAATCGAGGGATGGTACTCAACACCCTCGAGTGAAATGGGTCACCATTTGTGAGACAAGGCTATCACCATGACTGGGAGAAGCTATTCATAAGTCATTAGATGCGTCTTTGTCATAAAAAGACAAATGGAAAAGATTCATTGATTTAGAGCTAGAGATTGATTCTGAATGACCGGGAGTTTCATCTATTTTTAGTTTTGGTGATGTAATGTTAAGGATATTTTACTTTGGAAATTGATTTTTATTTGGATGTGGTTCCTATTATTTTTTTATTAGTGCATATTTATCATTTGTTTTGCTTGTTTTGTTTTTCTATGAAGTCTTACCCACATAAAAGTTTCATTATAAGGTCAAGGTTTCAACAAAGAGGTGGACTGCCTCACATTTCCTTGTTATACTTCATGATAAAACAAAGGAGTCCTAAATTCTATCTTTAGAAGAGAACACATTTGGGGAAATGTGTAATTTAAGTGTAAGTGGTATACATATTTGTATTTATTTTTCATGCTTTTGTGTGTTTATTTATTTTATTTTCTTGTTTTTCTAAAAATGTTCAAAAAGAACATTTTTTTTAAACAAATTCTTTGTTTTGGATTTTTCATTTTTGCATGGTGCATGCATGTATTGATAATGGGTTATAGGTTAATTACTATTATATGATGTATATTTTTTTTTACTTTTTGAGCATGCAAATTTCGATTGATGATAGGTAAATCAATTCTTTTAGATGTACACTATCTAGTTCCTTTAGTGAAATTGCATAATAGATTAAAGGTAATCTAATTGTGTGAGAAATGCTTGACTTTATGCTAAATAATAAGTAGGTGCGTAGATGCTTGTTGATATGTAACGCCTCAAAATTATAAGGGTCGTAGTTTTTGCATGATTTGACAAATTGCATGTTTGGTGTGTTGGCTAAGTGGTTTGGGGGTGTTTGGGGGTTTTTAGGAAGCTTGAGTTCAAGTCTAGCCTTTGGCAAAATTTTAATTTTTGGGCTTAAAGGAACTTGGATGTTAATAGGTAGAACTTTAGTTTAATTGTTGTTTTTCATAACACAAATGAACCTCTGGTGGAGTGGCAATTGGCACCACAAGCATGGGGAAGATTGGAGTTCGAATCCCCTTGTTGGGAAAAGGTAATTATTTTTGCTACTTAGAGAGCTAGAGGTTGTGGTGGAGTCAAACTCTTATGAAAGGTTGTGGACTTGGTAAAAAGTAGAGAGAATCATTGTTGTTATAAGGTTGTTAGGTGGTTTAGGGAGTAGATTGTGGAGGAAATAGGGAGCAAATCGAGGAATTTGAATTTTGAGAGAGAGAGTGGCCGATTGGGGTATCTTGAGTGCAAATTTTGGCTAGTGTGTTTTGGGTTAAGCATTTCGGCAATTAGTGAGAGTGTGGGTGCCAAGTTCTCCTCTAGTTTTTCGGATTTGTTTTTTTTTTTTTTTGACATTTCGTGCATTTGCTTTCCCTTGTGCATTTTCTCAAGTGACCATTTTGTGTTTTTGAGATTGTAGTGGAGTATGCTCTTAGTGCCGAATTTCCTTAAGAAATCTTCTTTTCTTCTCCTCGTTTGCTTCTCCGCCGATTTGGCATTTTGTGCATAATTTCCTTTCTCCATTTTCTACTATTGGTCGAACCTTGTTTGAGTTTTTCTCATTTTCTTTTCTTTAGCCAAATTCTACATCCCTCTTCTTCTTTCCCCATTTTCTTCCCTTTTTAAGAAAAGCCAAATACTTTTATCTGTCCTGCTTTTTCCATCATTTCTTTTCTTTGGCCGAACATTACCTTATTTGCACTGTCTCTTTCTTTAATTTCTCTAAGCCGAACATCCCCTCCTCTAAGCTTCTTGTTTTTCATGTGGTCGAAGGCTAATTAGAGGTAAGTGTTTCTTTCTTTTTCTTTGAGTTTTCGAGTGTAAATGAATTTCTCATCTCTTTCTCCAACACGTCAATCGGCCTTTAGTTTTACGTTGGGATCGACTTTGATCTTCCTTTTCTTTTTGACCTTTTTGTTTTGGTTTCTTTGGTGTTATTTAACAAACGGCCTCTCAAGAGTTGGAAGTTTGGCTGGTTTGATCGAAGCAATTTAAATCTTTTTCACACGTCTCGTTTAAGGTAAGTGTTTAGTTTTATTTCCTTTTAGATAAGGGTCAATTATGGACTAGGGTGCCATGGGACGACATTATTGTATTTGAGGCCACCGAGTTGAGTTTTTTTGATTAACAAGATTTTGATTTTGGTTCAAATTCTCGTCTTAGCAGGTATTCAACGGTGGGTTAGCAATCTTCGAGGTCTAAGCCCTACTCAATCAAGGTAAGATGGGGTTTACTAGAGTTATTGAGAAGTTATAGTTAACTCAAGTCATTAGTTGTTAATCAAAGGCTTTGTTGTGTAGGTTGGTGATTAGGGTCACTCGCATTTCTGAAAAAGGTGTGTAACTGTCCACCCTCTTGCTATCATTGTAAATCGAAAGGTGTGTAATCATACCCTTTTTTAGTGTAAATCGGCAAAAGCCGAAAAGCTAAAATGATGAAACGTTAGCATTTAAGGCCTTGTGAGCATGCGAATGCACATGGGGTGAACCGAGCCCACAAATCATGGGAATAGACTGTAGAGGGCATCATGCGCATTTCCGTCCACTTAGGCTGTTATGGGCCTCGATGGGCCGAAATGGGCGTAGTGGGCTTGCAGGCCCGTGAGGGTAAAAATACTTGGTAAGTGACCATTGATAAATTGGATTAGGAGACTCGCGATGCCCTAATGAATATGGACTGAATGAGCCACACGAGCGTGTGGGCCCACTTGGGCCCAATCGGGGTTTTGGGCCCATATACTCTGTTATGGCCATTTAAATTATCTGAGTCGCTCGAAGCGATGATAAACCTTCTTGGAAGTTGTAATAGTTACCAAAACACCTAACTTAGAGAAATGACCAAAATACCCCTGAGGGGTAAAATTATCGTTTTACCCCTGACTGCTTAAATGACCATTATACCCTTTAAGATAGGTTGCCTGATAAGAATAAGAGTTACGCATGACTGTATCTCTGTCTGATAATTTGCATGCACATTATATTTATTTATGACATGTTAATCTGCATGGGATGGGTATGATTTGGAGGAAGCTCTATACTAGTGGCTATGCCACGTATTTTTGTTAATAGTGGCTTCGCCACGTATTCTTATTCTGGTGGCTCTGCCACATTTTCTATTATTAGCAGCACAACTGCGTAATTGGTGTATTGGGTAGGTGGGTTGAGTTATTCCTCACATGGTGTGTTGGCTATTACAGGTAGTGCATTGGTTGGTTTGGGTTGGGTTACATTCATATTCTGGCCTGATTTTGTATTGGGCATGGGCCTAAACTATTTCTGAATAGGGCTTACAGCCCAGTCTGCTCTACTACTGTATGGGGCTTCGGCCCAGTCTATTTTGCATGTCTGATTTCTGTTACCGGTTGGGGAATTACACACTGTGTTTTTGCAAACTCACCCTTTCCATTTAACTGTGTTGGTAATCCCCAGCCTTAGGTGATTTGGAGCTGCCAGGGACTCAGAGGTGGCCATGCGAACTCTGCTTAGTTATTTGGACTTATTCATTTTAAATTTTGATAGTTGGGTTTATGTTATGTAATAAGGCCATTGGATTTTAATCTACTTTTCTTTGGGTTTTGCTTATCGTTTTGAAACTACTGAGTAGGTAAACCGAGTTTTTAAAATTAACAAATGTTTTCAAGAAAACACGCATTTTCAATCTTAAGAATTTCCATAAAAGGCTTCCGCGGGTTTAATCAATTTAAGAGGTCAATAAAGATTTATATGGTGATTACTTTTCTAACAATTGGATTGAAAATATAATAATTTCCAAATTTTCTCTTGTAACAAGTATGGATTGGTTTTAACTTCATATCAACAAGATCAATTTTTGAAAAGTGTTTGAACGAGATCTTTCACTAATTTCAACTATAAATGGGTTTTAAATTTAGAGCTAAGTTTCTATTTACAAGATCGGTTTTAGGTCTTAATCGTTGCATCTATATGACACATCGAATCTAGCCATACGAGTGGGTGGGGTTTGGGGTGTTACATTTAGTGATATCAAAGCCAGGTTGCAAAACTCATCTATGGAGTGGGTTTTGAAATTTTTTATTGAAATTGATTTTAACGATTGAAGTTGCTTTGAAAAAAATCGGGTCTCTTTTTGAAATTTTTTTCAAAAATATGGGTTTGCTCATGAAATTTATTTCCAAACTAGGTTTTTACAAGATTTTTAATCCTGATTTGTGGTAAAGATGGTTTTTAGGGGAATTTGATTATTTTGAAATGTGTTACTCGAAGCATGGCACACTGAGTCTACGACACCAAATCTGTAAGTTCTCTGATATTATTTACTGGTATAACCTAAACTGTGATACTGAGAAACTATTATAGATAGTAGTACTATACTGGAACTCTATAGTTAGAGTAGACTGAGACTATAGGAAAACTGAAAACTGTAAAAGACTAGAAACTGTAGCTAGATTTCGATCTGCGAAAACAAAACTTTAACTACTGTCTTTTGCATAAAACATCCATTAATAATCATTGGAATTATAAACTGATTCATAAAACTCTTAAAATAGATTAAGCGTATATCAAAATAAGCACAAGAGGTACTCACGTGAGGGGTATTTGAGGCTGCGATAGAGGCTGAGGAAGTGCTAAGGCTAGGTATTCAGCATTGAGCCACATGGCTGCTAGGGGGCACCAACATCGCCGGTGACTAAGGCAGGGTCTCATGATCAAGCTGCAGTGTAACATCCCTACCCCGTAACCGTCGCCGGAATAGGGTTATGAGGCATTACTTTTTAAACACAACTCAAATAAACATTCTTTACATTCTACAATTATATTTTAGAATTTAATAAACTATATTACTCACTAAATTTCAACTCATAAAGGTAACATTAATATTAATCAATATAAATAAATATGCTTTGCTCATTAATATAAAAATAAAACATCCACACGACAAATAATTGTACTTTTACAATTAATTCACATAAACAAGTTTCACATAAGACTAATTTATCTCTTTTCTAAACACAAAACCATGCGTATAAGAATTAAACAAAACATATATAACTTAGCAACTTTACAATTATGACCGAATATGCCATAGTTTGTTTTACTACCATTGCATGTCCATTTATAAAAATAATCTATATCTAAACGTAATCATCAAATGACCACGTGTATTTCTTCAATTATCTAACTCTATGCGTATAAAACCATATTAAAAAGTCCCATCTTGGCACAACTAACCACCAAGAATACACTCATTTCACATATTTTTTATTAGCTATCAATTATAAACCAAAAGTGACCAACATTTTAACTATAAATCACATAATTTTACTACCAAATTTGTTTAACAACGACGGCTTATCAGTAAAATATATTAATTCATATATATAATATACATAACATGACTTTTATACCAAACTTAATATTATTCTAGCCATGTTACAATTTAAGTGTAATACAAATATAAATTAGTTACAATTACAGAATCTCAATACCAACCAAATGATCACAAACATTAACCATCACATAAAGCCTATTCATCAACCTTGCATAAATTCACTTGAATCAAATTATATCAAACCACCATGGAATTTTATTTCAAGCATATCACATATATATCTACCGTCTTCACCTAATTTCATCCAGCATGTAAAATTCAATCACAGTCACCACTAATTATCTCATAGAACATTTCATAAGCCATTCTTTATAC
Source organism: Gossypium stocksii (assembly GCA_020496765.1). Lineage (NCBI taxonomy): Eukaryota > Viridiplantae > Streptophyta > Magnoliopsida > Malvales > Malvaceae > Gossypium > Gossypium stocksii. The sequence continues at coordinate 33,527,368 of CM035624.1, forward strand.
ATTAAAAAGGATGCACAAACACTCCATAGTCATTTCTAATATTACCAATCATACTTAAGGTGAAACTAAAAAAAACCAAAATGAAAACAACCACATTACTTAATAAAAACTTATAAACATATTTAACACAACGAGCAAGCCATATTCACATGGCTTAAACATTTTTACAAACTGAGTTCAAAAACATTCACAAAAGGGTTTAGCCTATACATGCCATAGTTTAAAATATAGTCTTCTTAAAAGTACCAAAAGATTGGCGATAGTGAGGATGACTACAATGTTGATCCCCGAGCTTGTAACTTACTTCCAAAAATCTATAAAACAAAGTTATAGAACACTCAAGTAAGCAATTTTGCTTAGTAAGTCCTAAGTAATTAAACAACTCAATCAAGGATTAAAATAATCAAATTAACAAATTTAACCAATAAATTTTATACAACTACTCAATGGGATGTCTTAACCGAAAGTCCCATAGCAATATCTAACATCATTTTTTTCTTTTTCAATGATATCCCTTATACCACATCATTGAAACTTTCATACAAATGTTCACACATAGGATTGAATATAAAGAATAAGTAAACCTTATATGTCACATATAATTCAACCCAAATATAACATCATTGTACCAAATCAACTCATTCAAGGTGACTTCATATAAATCGAATACACAATTAATATAATTCATTCGTAGTCGAAATTGCAATTTCAATAAACACTAATATATACATACCTATAAGGCCGATTCTAAGAAATGTCACATAGCTCAATTGCCATTATTCATTATCTATAATGACTTGGTTACTTGTATTCACAGACTTGGAAGACAAATCACCGGTATATAACATGCTAGGCATGAGCCTGAATTCATCACCAGCACAAGGCCTGCTAGACTTAAAGTCTGATACTTATTCACCGGCACTACGCCTGCTAGGCTCGAAGCCCGATAATAATCACCAGCTTAAAGCTTGCTAGACCAAAGGCTTGAATAGTACGCATAATAAATCATTCCTCAATGTTTCACATAACATCCATACAATATTATTTCCATATAACACAAACGCATCTAGCTAATAATATCATTTGAACACATTTCAACTTCCTTATTTCTTTTCTATACTTCTCATTTGGCTTTGTACTCATACATCATGAAAATATAATTCTTACTATTCTACCTTGTTATGTTTAAAATAAGCTAAGTTTAATCACTTAAAACTTACCTCGGTTAATATTATACGGTGAATTCGACTACTCAGGTAACTTTGTTTTCCCCCGGTCCAGTTTCGATCTCTTTTGTTCTTGAGCTTTAATTAACAACAAATTGAATTTATTAAATCAATTAACCATATTATTATCACTAAAACAAAAATCACATATATATGCAACCTTACATAATCGCCCTTTACATTTTTCACTTTAGCAAATTGATCCAAAATTCATAAAACATCAATAATTAAATTTCTCATTGTACCCTTTGGCCGAATACTTCCTAAATCAATACAAGTCCTCCTGTTTAATAGATTTCATAATCTAGTCCCTCTTTTAATTTAATTTCATGAATTTGACAAATTCGCCCATAATTCACAAAATCACATAAAATTCAATACAAACTTTTAATAATCTAACATATAACTTTCATTTTCTAACATCAACAACAACCAATTTAAAAATTCCTCCATGGCCGAATACAATAATGTAAATAAATTCCAAAAATTAAATCATGGGCAAGATAAACAATATAATAACCATCTCAAATATGTAAAATTTATTCAAAACTAAACTCAAGCATACCTTTAATTGAGCTTCAAAAGTGCCAAAATGCCCAACTCTTTTTCTTTTATTTTGCTAATTACAATTGGCCAATAACATGCACTATTTGCATGTTTTAATTTCTTATTTGTTTTATTACTCATACATAATTTATTATAATACTAAAATAACTTTATAATATAAAATAAAACATCATGAAATGAGCTATTGCCGTCCACTTATTTTGTAATTGGCATAATTTCCATTTAAAACCCCAATATTAAAAAGGCATGGCAAATTAACACTTTCAAAATAGCATGCTTATTAATTACTTGATGCAATTTAATCCTTTTTAATACTTAAGCGCTAAAACCTCAAAATTTAAACACAAAACTTTAACGCACATAATTTCACACAGAATAAACACAAAAAAAATCCAAAATATTTTTTAACTCGAATTCATGGTCCCGAAACCACCGTTTCGGTTAGGGTCAAAATCGGGCTGTTACAATTCTCCCCCTTAGGGATTTTCGTCCCCGAAAATCTTACCGATGAATAGGTTTGGATAATGTTCTTTCATTGAATCCTCAAGCTCCCAAGTTGCTTCCTTGACCCCGTGCTTATGCCACAATATTTTCACTAACGAGATTTTCTTATTTCGCAACTCTTTCATTTCATAAGCCAGAATACGGATCGGTTCTTCCTCATAAGTTAAATCGGATTGTATATCAACCTCGGACGGACTAATCACATGAGAAGGGTCAGATCTATATCGTCGAAGCATCGAAATATGAAAAACATTGTGAATATTTTCTAGTTCAGGTGGCAACAGCAATCTATATGCAACCGGTCCAACCCGCTGTAAAACCTCATGTGGCCCAATAAATCTCGGACTCAATTTGCCTTTCTGACCAAATTTGAGTATTTTTTTCCATGGTGAAACTTTCAAAAATACACGGTCACCGATCTGAAATTCTATATATTTACGTTTCAAATCTGCGTAAGATTTCTGATGATCTGACTATGCTTTCAAACTCTCATGAATCACTTTTACTTTTTGCTCAGTCTCTCTAACCAAATCAACCCCATATATCTTGTTCTCACCAAGCTCAGTCCAATACAAAGGTGTATGACATTTAAGACCGTACAAAGCCTCAGAAGGTGCCATTTTAATACTCGATTAAAAGCTATTATTGTACGTAAATTCAATCAAAGGCAAGTATCATTCCCACGTACCCTCAAACTCGAGAACACAACATTTCAATATATGCACAAGTATTTGAATGATTCGCTCGGATTGACCATCCGTCTGGGGATGGAAAACTGTGCTAAAATGTAATTTAGTACCCAATGCATCTTGCAATCTCTTCCAAAACCGCGATGTAAACCTCAGATCTCTATCCGAAATAATAGAATAGTACCCGTGTAAACGAACAATATGAAAAATGTACAATTCGGCTAGCTTATCGAGTGAGTAATCTGTACGGACCAGAATAAAGTGAGCCGACTTTGTCAATCTATCAACAATCACCCAGATTGCATCATTCTTACTCGGTGTTAACGGTAAACCAAATACGAAATCCATCATGACTCGATCCCATTTCCATTCGGGTATCATATTCGGCTGAAGTAATCCTAACGGTACCTAATGCTCAGCTTTTACTTACTGATATATCAAACATTTTGACAGATAGTCTGAAATGTCTCGTTTCATACCGTGCCACCAATAATACTGTTTCAAGTCATCATACATCTTTGTGCTACCCGGGTGTGTAACACCCTGAATTTGGGCCTAGAAGAATTGGGCTTTGAGTCTGGGTTCCGATGGAAGACAGCTTGAGTAATTTAGATGACGTCCTGATTTTTGAGATTTTTCAGGTTTTTGTGATTTTGGTGAAATTTTGGAATTTTAGTGTTCTGATTATTGAAATTATGTTTATCTATGTTAGTAGGCCTTTAGAACGCCCAAGCCTAAGTTAAAACCTGACAGAAAAATCAACTTGGATTTTAAGTGAAAGGGACTTGGTTAAGTGGGCCTTTAAGAAAAAGTTAGTAAGTTGAGACACAAAGAGGGCCTTGGTAAAGTGGCAAGGTGGCGCCACTAAGTTTCTAAAAAAGTGGCGTGTGGACTGAGTTTAAGGGCCAAAGTTCAAATCGCAAGGTAAGTAGATGGTACTTTTATTTTTATGCATGTGCCGGGCATGTGATAGAGCTTAAGTAGAAATCAGCTAGGGCATTGGGAAGGTTCGGCCGATTGCCCAAGTACTCATTAGGGTTAGTTTCTTTTCTTTTTTCTTCTGTCTTGCCAAATTAGGGTTAGCCACCTAAAGTTCTATTCTCTTCTCAGTTTCACAAAAGTGACCAAAAACGCAAGGCAAGCCTTCTTTGTGTTGATTTCTCTTTTCTCTTCTCCTCTCCTATTCTTTCTTTTCCTTTTTGTTTTCTTCTCTAGCCGAAACATCCCTACCACTCAACTCATTCTCTCTTTCAATCCCATTTTTTTCAAAGCCACCATAGCCAATTGTAGTGAAAATCGAAATCCCAAAACATTACCTCTTGTGCCGATTTTTCCAAGCCAAAATCCTTCAATTCCTTTCTTCCCTCTTAACCGATTCTCACATCCTGTAAACTCTAATGTTTGTAGACAACACCACTCCAAAACTACACCATCAAAACATCTTCTTCTTCACCAGTCAAAAAGCCGAAAATGCCATACCTGTAGGAGCATATGGCCGAATCTTCAGATCTCTAAGATCTAGTCTCTGCTAGCATTTAAGGGTTAGATCTGCAATAGATCTGAGTAAGAGCAGAAGTGAAATTGTTTGGACTAGGAGAACTTGTGGTAAGCACTCAAAATTCCTCGTTTCTATTCATTATTATGGGATTTAGAAAAGCCAAAATCCCTAGTGTCTTAAGGAGGCTGTCGATTGGGGCCTAAGACTCTAAGGGGTACTAATAATCAGTTTCTTTTGGTGTTAGTGTGATTCAGAGACTGCTGACGAAGGCTTGGATCTTTGGAACAACTAGATCTAGATATAGCCACTAGTTTTCGGCAAAGGTAAAATTTTAAAGGCCTTAAGTACATTGGCCGAATACGGTAAGAGTTGTTTTGGTTTCATTGATTCGTAATCTAATATGTTAAGTGATCAATTGTAGGAGGAATCACATAGGAGATCTTATCGATTGAAATGCAAAACAGGTGTGTGTATCAAACACCCTTCATAGTTCAAATTGGCAAAAGCTGAAATGCCAAAGTTTTGGCATTTCCTGGGCTTGTGAGCGTGCGAACACTCACAAGTCAGTTGGCATTCGATGGATTTGTAATCAGTTGTTATGCACTAGTGGGATAATCGGCTATGGCTTAAAAGATTATTGACAATCGGCTATTTTGGAGAAATATGAGATTAATGTTTAATTTTAGAAATTAATGCTTAAATTTGTTTATATGTATGGTTGCTGAATGTGAGACTAAATAATAACTTGAATAAGTGTTTGAGTAATTGTTAAAAGAATTTGAAGGCTAAACTAGTTGTTTTGCTTATAATGGCCAAATGAGCTTCAGTTAATACGAGGTTTGAATTGTTAGTAATTTGAGATGAATATAATGGAATTTGTCGTTTGTGAACTGTTAATATGAGATTATCTTGGGTTGGATTGAAAATTGTCCTTGTGCTATAATTTTTAAGTGGTTAGTATATATATATATATGTGACCAAATGTGAACCAAAGTGAGAAATGAGGAGAAGGATTGGGTTTGAGATTGTAAATTAATGTATGTGACTTAATTGACAATCGGCTAAAGTGATTAAAATGCATTTAGATATATATATATTAAAATAGTCGAATGTGGACATAGATCATGATGTGAGTACATTGTTGTTAATTCGGTTGTAAACTTTGTCGAATGTGATTAATGATAGAGTATGGGTTGACTTTGATACTCGTATAAGAGTTCAGAAATGTGAGTTGCCGTATGTTTCATATTATGAGAAATTATTGATGTTTGAACCTAAATAAAATAGTTAAGTAATTAACCAAATCGATTTATTTTGCCTAGCTCAAGAGCAAAAGAAGCTTAACTCGGGAAGGGGAAAAGCGAAACTAATTGAATAGTCGATTCGTATTCGTTCGACGACATTCAAGGTAAGTTCTTAAGTGTTTAAGATTGATTATTTTGTATGCCTAAGAGTTAAATGAATATAGCAAAGATAATGCTCATTTTATATGGTCAATGTGACGAATGAGTATTGATTTAAGGCTATAAGCCGAATGTGACTAGTAGATCAAATTTGAAATGGATGTGATAATATGCTGTGTTTAAAGATCAATTATGAAGAGTGAACTATACTGTATATGATATATTTGAAGGATAGGAACCTTTGTGTATAAATATATATATATATTCAGCTATGTATATATATAAATATATATACAAGTGTAAATGCAAATTAAGAAGGTATGAGATGATGTGTGTGTTGGTTATCGTAATGTGACATTCGGGAAATTAGCCTAGCAAGTTTCAAGCTGGTGATCATTTTCGGGCTATGAGCCTAGCAGGCCTTGTACCGGTGATGACTTTCAGGATTTAAGCCTAGCAGGCATTGTGCCGTTGTATTCGAATCAAATTGGTACTTAGTGTAACACCTCAAACCCGGCCCAGACGTTATGGCCAAATCTGGTGTGCTACATCACCTAAACTAATCCACATTGCCTAATTACTAAATTTGGTGGTGAGTTTTTGTAAAACAATTTCTAGGGTTTAGGAGAAATTCCCGGTTATTTGACGATCAACCTAATCTCTACCCATTGTTAAAAGATTTACTTCTTTATCATTATCTTGGTTAACCGATTGTAATGTGGGGTTGGTTTTGAAAGCAATAGTTTAAGTTTGGAAAAACGTGCGTCATTGTAGTTAAATTAATTTGAAGCGAATCATGCATAAATAATAAAAATAAAACCCAAATCAAAATAGTTAAAGCGGCCTTATTACAAACCCAAAATGAAAGTAAAACAAGTGATTAAAGTAGCGAAGTAACTAAAGCAAGTTTTAAAACCAAACTCCGTCTTCGTGGACACTCTGAATCCCTCCCAGCTCCAAGTCCATGAACTAGGGCTCACCTGGAAGGATAGAAAGGAAAAGGATGAGTTTGGAAAACTCAGTGTGTGCAGAAGCCCAACCAAAGCCCAAGTCAACTCAAGCCCACTGGGCCTAAGACCTATCTAGTCTCAGTCAGATACTGGGCTGAAGCCCTATTCAGTCTCAGTAATCTGGGCTGGACCCCTATTCAAATAACAGTATGGCCTATAGGCCCAATACAGAATAGTACAGATAACAGTATGAATGCAAGCCCATATCATTTGGGGAGACTACTCAACCCACCCAACCGCTGCACACCACCCGTGTCAGCTAACACACCATGTGGGGAATAACTTAACCCACCCAGGCTACATACCACAGTCGCAGCATGGCTGCTCAGATAATCAGTATAACGAGGCAAAAACCCTTTTTAGTAAACGTGGCATTGCCACTCATGCTTCCTCTACAATAACCCAACCCATGCAATAGATAGATATGTTATGGCATATAGTAATAGTAACAGTCAAATCATTCAGAACAGTCGTACCTAGCCCTAGGGGTATAATGGTCATTTTACACATAGGGGTATAACGGTAATTTCTCACCTTTAAGGGGTATTTTAGTAGATACTCTATTATGACGAGTTTTAAGCATGTTACAGTCACTAATAGTCTTTATTTTCATCTCAACAGTCAATTTAACAGTTTTTAGCAGTTTCAGTTACTGGGCCCTAGAACCCCTAATGGGCCCTAAAGTGTCCATTGGCTCTCTAAGCCCATTTGGTCCAAGTTTAATATTCAGTTACCAGTTTTAGCAGTTTCAACCCCACAGTCTTCTAGAATACCCTTAATGCCTATTTTACCCAAATGGGCCCAAAAGCCCATTGGGCCCATATTCGGCCCATCGAGGCCCAACTTACTGACGTGCATGAAACTGCACACTCGCCCAACCTACCAGTAGCGATTTTAGATCCACCGTATTCCTATCGACTTGAGAGCATTCGCACGCTCACAAGCCCACAAAATGCTAGAACTTCAGCATTTTGGCTTTTCAGCTTTTACCGATTTGAACCATGAAAGGGGTGTTCGGTACACACACCTGTTTACGCTTTCAACGATAAAGACTCCTAAGCGATACCTCCTACAATCCATCACTTAACTGATTATACCATAGATCTACAAAAACCACAGTAGAAAATCCCTTACGACAATGGGCCAATGTCCCTAATGGCCATGAAACCTTACCTTGTCGACTTAGATGCACTAGATCTAGATATGGTTGTATCGATGCCTTCAGTTCCTCGTTTGCTCTCCTCTTTCACTAACAAACACGTATAAGAACCAAAATACCACACTGGATTATCAATAGACTATGTCAACAGCCTCCCTAAGTATAAGGGATTTCGCCTTTTCCTTACTTTCAAGAAAACGAATGTATTAAGTATTTGATCACTTACCGATGACTCTACTTGATGAATACTGCTTCCATGCCTTCTCTAAACTAGATCCGTAATAGTTCTAGCCCTAAACGCTAGCAGAGAATGGCTTTAAGAGGTTCAGCTTTAGGACCTATACTCAGGTACTCTTGTCGACACAACAGAGGAATACGGGCAGTGAATCAATGGCAAAGGAAATAGATGGTGAGGGATTCAGTTTATTGGAGAATTTAAGAGAAGAAAAGGATGATTTTGGCAAAAGGGGTAGTCGGCAACGGGGAGTTTCAGCTTCTAGAGATTGCTGACAGAGGTTGAAGAAAAGAGAAGAAGAAATAGATTGATTCAGCTTAGAAAGGTTTAATGGGATGAAATCGGCTTGAAGAGAGAATGGTGGGATGGAATCGGTTCAAGGTGCAAAAAGAAAGGAAGAATAAGAATGAGGGAAGAAGAAAGAAAAGAAGTGAATTCAGCTAGGAGGAGTAATCGGCAATAAGGGTTTTGGGGTAGTAGGGTTCTGCTATTAGGTCATAAAAGAAGAAAAGAATGGTAAAAAGAATAACAAAGAAAACCCTAGTATGCTATACCCAATCGGCAGAAAAGGAGTTCACTTACCTAGAGAAATCGGCACACTAAAGACCCAAATGCCGAATGTGCTATGCCTAGGGTTGCATGCCGAAATTGCACTATCACAGAGTCCCTTGGCCGGCCGCTGTTTCCCAAATTCAAATCCCCCTAAAATCTCTCCTTGATCCACTCTCATGAGCAATTCAAACTCTCCATGATAGAGTTTCACTTGAGTGCCAACACTTGACCACACATGCACATAAAAAATAAAAGTACCTTGAACTAACCTTGACTTGAACCCTGGACCTCCCATTCCCTCTTAGGCGCCACTTTTTTAGGAGCCTTGTGGTGCCACCTTGCCACTTTGCCAAGGCTCCCTTTGTGACAAATTTTACCAAGCTCTTCTTAAGAGCTCTCTTGACCAAGTTCCTCCTTTCACTTAAAAGCATACTTTGCTATTTTTATCGGGTTTTAACCTGAGTTTGGGCCTCCTAAAGGCCCACTAATGTACTTAAACATAAATTTAATAGTCTCAATACAGAAAATACACAATTTCAACAAAATCACAACAACCTGAAAAAAAAATCCTGAAAATCAGGGCGTTACAACTCTACCCCCTTACAGAAATTTCGGCCTCGAAATTTACCTGATCCAAATAACTGAGGATATTGTTGACGCATGGTCTCTTCTGGCTCCCACGTAGCCTCTTATATTCCATGGTTGCGCCATAGCACCTTTACCAATGGAACTGACTTCTTCCTTAGGACTTTGACTTCACGATCCAAAATTTACACAGGTTCCTCCTCAAAGGTCAAATAAGTCTTTACCTCAATCTCCTCTACTAGTACAATATGCGAAGGATCTGACCGATACCGCCTTAGCATAGACATGTGAAAAACGTCAAGGATACGATCCAATTCCGGTGGCAACTCCAACTGATATGCTACTGGCCCAATTTGCTTGAGAATCCGATAAGGCCCAATGAATCACGGACTCAACTTGCCCTTTCTCCCAAATCTCAAGATCTTCTTCCATGGCGACACTTTTAGAGAAACCATATCCCCAATAGTGAACTCGATTTCCGTACGCTTAAGGTCAGCATATGACTTCTGCCTATCAGACGCCTCCTTTAACTGGTCTCGAATCAGCTTAACCTTGCTTTCAGTATCTGCTACCAATTCTGGTCCAAGAACTTGGCGCTCTCCTAACTCTATCCAACATGTAGGCGTATGACACCTTTGCCCATAAAGTGCCTCATATGGGGCCATTTGAATACTTGCTTGATAACTGTTGTTGTATGCAAACTCTACCAATGGCAAATAGTCCCCCGAACTACCACGAAAGTCTATAACACAACCTCTCAACATGTCTTCTAACACCTGAATGACCATTTCGGATTGTCCATCTATCTGGTGGTGAAATGCAGTACTGAAGTCTAATCGCGTACCCAACGTCTCATGCAATTTTTGCCAGAATCGAGATGTAAATCTGGGATCTCGATCAGAAATGATCGACACTGGCACCACATGCAGTCGTACTATCTCTGCCACATACAACTTGGCCAACTTCTGTAGTGAGTAATCGGTTCGGACAGGTATGAAATGAGCAGACTTCATCAATCTATCCATGATTACCCAAACAGAATCTTTTTTCGAGGGTGTCAAAGGTAACCCACTCACGAAATCCATCGTTACTCTCTCCAACATCCACTATGGAATTTTCACTAGTTGCAATAGTCCAAAAGGCAATTGGTGTTCAGCTTTTCCTTGCTGTCATGTCAAACATTTCCCCATGAGTTTCGTCACTTCGCGCTTAAGTCTGGGCCACCCGTACACCTCTTGCAAGTCTCGATACAACTTATGTCCTCCAGAATGCATGGCACAAGGTCCACCATGAGCCTCTTTTAGAATCATTTGCCTCAAATTCGAGTTCTTTGAAATGCAAACTTTCCCACAGAAACAGAGAACTCCATCAGTATTTAATCCAAAATCCTCATTCTCCCTATTCTTGACTTGCTGAAACTGAGGAACCAACGAATCATCCTCCAATTGCTTCTCTTTAATTTGCTCAGTCTAGGTCGGTCTCACTTGCAACTCAACTAACAGACTTCCATCATCGTACAAACTCAAACGAGCAAATATAACCTTCAACTCAGCAACTGTCCTTCGGCTCAGTGCATCAGCCACCACGTTAGCCTTGCCTGGGTGGTACTCAATCGAACAGTCGTAATCCTTAAGCAACTCTATCCATCTTCGTTGCCTAAGATTCAACTCCTTTTGAGTCAACAGATACTTGAGACTTTTATGGTCAGTGTATATAATATACTTTTCCCCATATAGGTAATGTCTCCAGATTTTCAATGCGAAGACCACCGCTGCCAACTCTAAATCATGCGTAGGGTAATTCGCTTCGTGAGGCTTAAGCTGTCGCGAAGCATAAGCAACCACCTTGCCTTCTTGCATCAATACACAACCTAATCCCACATGCGAAGCATCACTGTACACAGTGAAATCCTTCTCAGACTCTGGCTGAATCAACACTGTCGCCTCAGTCAACACCTTTTTCAGCTTGTCAAAAGCTTCTTGTTGCTTCTCAGTCCATATAAATGCTACTCCCTTCTTTAATAGCTTCGTCAACGGTGCCGCGATTAAAGAAAACCCCTCAACAAATCTTCTATAATATCCTGCTAGACCCAAAAAACTTCAAATTTTTGATACTGACCTCAGCGGCTTCCAGTCCAGAACTGCCTCAATTTTTCGAGGATCTACTCTAATCCCCTCAGCTGAAACAACATGACCTAGAAAAGTCACTTCTAGCAGCCAGAATTCGCACTTACTAAATTTCGCATATAGTTGTTTTTCTCTCAATACTTGCAGAATAATTCGAAGATGCTCATCATGTTTCTCCTCTATTTCTGAATACACCAATATATCGTCAATAAAGACGACCATGAATCGATCCAAGTACGGCTGGAACACTCGATTCATTCAATCCATAAAAGTTACAGGTGCATTCGTCAATCCAAATGGCATAACCAAAAACTCATAATGACCATATCGAGTTCTGAATGCCGTCCTATGAACAGCCATCTCCTTTACCCTTAGCTGATGGTATCCAGATCAAAGATCTATCTTGGAAAACACTGAAGCTCCTCTAAGCTGATCAAACAAATCGTCGATTCTCGGTAGAGGGTACTTATTCTTTATCGTCAGTTTGTTCAACTGGCGATAATCGATGCACATACGCATCGTCCTATCCTTCTTTTTCACAAACAGTACCGGTGCTCCCCACGGAGACACACTCTGTCTAATGAAACCTCTATCTAACAACTCTTGAATCTGTGATTTAGTTCCATTAGCTCCTTTTGTGCCATTCTGTAAGGCGCAATGGACACTTGAGCTGTTCCAGGCAACAAATCGATCCCAAACTCAACTTCTCGGTTAGGAGGTAATCCAGGAAGCTCCTCAGGAAAGACATCTTGAAACCCATTAACAGTTCTAACTGTCTCCACTATCACATCCTCAGACTCAGTTTGGCTCACAAATGCTAAGTATGCTTCGCAACCTTTGCGAATCAACTTTTCAGCCCTTAAGGTCGAAACCACATTGGACAAGTAGTCCCTTCGCTCTCCAATAACCATTACCTCCTCGCCCTCGATTGTTCTTAAAACCATCCTCTTGGCCGCACAATCCAGAGTCGCCTTGTGCTTAGTTAACCAGTCCATGCCCAAAATCAAGTCGAATTCCCCAAAGGGTAACTCCATTAAGTCTCCAGTAAAGATCCTACATTGAGTCTCTAAAGGCACCTCCCTAAAGAGTTTATCTACCCTAACCGAGTGACCTAGTGGACTAATTACAGTTACCCTACTCATAATTTCCTCAGAGTGCACACCCAATGACCCAGAAATCTCACATGCAATATACGAATGTGTCGAACCCACATCAATCAGAGCAGTATATAGTATGCTAGAAATCAAGAACGTACCAGTTATGACGTCAGGTGTGTCACCCTCCTCTCGTCGATGAGCAGCATACACCAAGGTTGGCTGAAGAGCCTCAGCATTACCAGCACCCCTACCAGGTGCTCCACTTCCACGTCCATTTCCGTTGCCTCCTCTACCTTGACCACGGCCTCTTGGCGGTGGTGGTCCTCCTCGCACTGGCTGAGCAACCCTCTGATCACCAGCTCGAGTCTGGGTTGGCCTCTGTCGACAGTCCTTAACTTGGTGCTCCTTGGACCCACATCTAAAACAAGCTCCAGTACGTTTCCAACATTCACCTAGATGTACCTTACCACAATCCCCACAAGGCTGTGGTCTAACAATATTTATCGGTACAGCTCGAATTGGTTCCTCCATCCTAGCTCTCTTGAAATTTCGGTTCGCAGCCCCTGATGGTCCAGAATCTCTCTTAAATCGGTTGCGATCTTTATCGCGGTTCTGTCGTTCAACTCGCTTCACTTCCTCGGCTATCTTAGCCTTTTCCACCAGTGCAGCAAAATCGTGCTCCCTCTGTGGAGCTATCAGCACTCTCAACTCATCTCTGAGGCCATCCTTAAAACGAACAATGTGCTCATATTCAGTGGCAACAATACCACTAGCATATCGGCTCAACCGTAAAAACTCTGCCTCATACTCGGCAACGGTCTTACTACCCTCGGTCAGATTCAAGAATTCCTTCCTAAGCGCATCCACATAGCTAGCTCTGACATATTTTGCTTTGAAGGTCTTCTTGAACAACTCCCATGTTACCCCCTTACCTGGGTACTCTCTCTCACGGTGATCCACCACTGATATGCCTCGTCTCGCAGCAACGACACCGCTCCTTTTAACTTTTGCTCCACTGAGCAATCGAGGTTATCCATAATTCGTTCTATGGCTTCCAACCAGTACTCAGCCACATTCAGGGCAACTCAAGATATACCCCTGAAAATATCAGCTCCGTTAGCCCGGAGCCATTCCGAAATAGACCCTCTATTCACGATTCCAGTGCTTACCCCAGTGACGCTCTGCAATACCCTTAGCATGGCTTGGGACAAAGCGTCGTCCCCTGCAGCCCTATCATACAATCCAATCTCAGTCGCTCTGGCATATGTCCGGAAGATGAAGATCCAGCTTGCGCACTATCTCGGCCTCGTCCACGGCCTCGTTCACGACCTCGTCCATGAGCAGCTCTCGTACTCATATCGATTTATCTATTTTACGAATTTTATGGCATTAGTTTAATGTTTCAATTATTTATTACAGAATGTTTTATGCACAGATAAAGTTTCAGTGTTTGTTTTCACATAATCGTAGTCTAGCTACTGTCTCAGTCTCCTAGGGTTTTGTTTCCCCACAATCTCAATCTTGCAGTCTTAGTACTACCTTAGCTGCAGTATTATGCCAAAGGCTCAGTTCTATCTACAGTATTGTTTCAGTACAGTACAGTTCATAAGGCAGATACTTACAGACTTGGTGTCGGGGATTCAGTGTGCCACATCTTCAGTTAACTGATTTCAAATAAACTTATAAGGATTTAAGCCTTTTAAAATCAAATTCTCAAAACATGTGTATTTCGAAGAATACAAGTTTGAAAAGAGTCTCTTTAAAAATTTTTTTCTAGAAAATCTGATTTTCCAAAAATATCCTTCTTAGGTTAACAAAATTTTGAAAGCCTTTTTGGACCCGATCCACAGCCGAGTTGTTGCAACCTGGCTCTGATAACACTAAATATAACACCCCAAACCTAGCCCCAATGTTATGGCCAAATCTGGTCTGCTACATCACCTAAACTAATCCACATTGCCTAATTACTAAATTTGGTGGTGAGTTTTTGTAAAACAATTTATGAGGTTTAGGAGAAATTCCCAGTTATTTGACGATCAACCTAATCTCTACCCGTTGTTAAAAGATTTACTTCTTTATCAATATCTTGGTTAACCGATTGTAATATGGGGTTGGTTTTGAAAGTAATGGTTTAAGTTTGGAAAAACGTGCGTCGCTGTAGTTAAATTAATTTGAAACGAATCATCCATAAATAATAAAAATAAAACCCAAATCAAAATAGTTAAAGTGGCCTTATTACAAACCCAAAATGAAGGTAAAACGAGTGATTAAAATAGCGAAGTAACTAAAGCAAGTTTTAAAACCAAACTCCGTCTTCGTGGCCACTCTGAATCCCTCCCAGCTCCAAGTCCACGAACTAAGGCTCACCTGGAAGGATGGAGAGGAAAAGGATGAGTTTGGAAAACTCAGTGTGTGCAGAAGCCCAACCAAAGCCCAAGTCAGCTCAAGCCCACTGGGCCTAAGCCCTATCCAGTCTCAGTCAGATACTGGGCCGAAGCCCTATTCAGTCTCAGTAATCTGGGCCGGACCCCTATTCAGATAACAGTATGGCCTATAGGCCAAATACAAAACAGTACAGATAATAGTATATGTAACACCCCTAGATCCGATCCCATCGCAGGAGGGTCAAGAGGCATCACCCGAGTATTTCCTTGAAAAGCCGCATGACAATAAAAGAAGATCTTTTACTGAACCTATCGCTATAATTGAAAAAAAATAATTTCACAAAAGCTCATCAACTGAACAACAACAAAACCTACTTATCGCACTCAAAAGCAATGTACGAAATGTACTCATCCCTAGTCACGTTCATCCCTTATACTTCATATATTTTCATATTAAAAGTATGAGATACTTCAAATAAGTTACCCAACATGCATTCACATCCATTCATGTATAACAAAATCAAATTATTACCATGACTATCACAGTGAAAATCTTAAGAGGGCCATTTTCGCATGGCCTAAATAAGTTACAAAATACAAAAGATGTTTGTTTGGACCCACAGGTCAGCCTATACATGCCATTTCTAAATTTATTTACCCGCACCAAAAGATGAGTGATAGTGTAGATGACTTCACGTATGGAACTCCCGAGACCGTAGCTTCTGATCAAGATCTACAAAATCGAAGACAAGAACAACAGAGTAAGCAATTACTTGCCTAATAAGTACTTAAGTAATTTAAATCAAAATAAATGAAGGGCATAACATATACGACTCATGATTAAACCTTCCTTGGCCGAAGGTGCTCATACTCATACATTGATTCACTTACACGTTTACCACCAAAAAGTAACTCGAATGCGTTTCAGGAGTTATTCACTCAAAATCGTATAATTCAAATTTCTTCTTTCATAATCAATCGAGTATAAAATTTCACCCCTCGACATCAAATTCCTTATATATATATAATAACGATATCAATTAATAATTTACAAATTCCTACTGGCTCAATTGAACAGATTCAAAGACTCGCTAAATCATTACAAGTATAGAATACATACCTGCCTTCCTTACCTAAAGTAGTGGATTTGTTTTGTCAGGGCATACTATTTATATATATTTGTTCGTACGAGAACTTATACAATTTAACCATATCTAATTTCCACCACGAATGGACTTCAAGACTCAATCTGAATCTCATCGCTGGCTTTAAGCCCTTCGAGACTAAGCTCGGCTTTTTACTTCGGCTCGGAAGCCCTTCGAGACTAAGCTCGGCTTTTACTTCGGCTCGGAAGCCCTTCGAGACTAAGCTCGGCTTTTACTTCGGCTCGGAAGCCCTTCGAGACTAAGCTCGGCTTTTACTTCGACTCGGAAGCCCTTCGAGACTAAGCTCGGCTTTTACTTCGGAATTATACTTACACATATCGGTATACATATCACATCATCTTTCAATAACATATTCAGGTATAGAGACACAAATTTCAGCCTACTTCCAAACATATTTCGCATAGCTTATATGATTGTAAGCAAGGAATACAAATTCATATCCAAATACATTAAAATTTCACTTTGGTATTCATTAGCTCACATTTACTCATACTCCCATTTCTAAAATTTTGCATTCGGACATTTCATATGGCATTTTAATTCGTGTATTAAGCATATTCAAATACTATAATTTCACTTTATCATATTTAAAGATTTACTATCCCAAAACTTACCTCGTATTTTTCCGAGAAACTTCGAATTGACTATTCCGTGACCTTGGCCTTTCCTTTGTCCGAAGCTGCCCCTCTAGGCTCTTGAACTTAAATAAACAATGCAATCATATTAATTTTATTCGTACCTCACTAATGATAATTACACTTTCATTAAAATCAAGACATACAATAAAATTTCCTAATCACACTTCATTCAACCTAGCATAATTGCATTACAATTAAACTATGGCTAGATAGGTACACACCCAAAGGTTAATGTCATTCGGCATTCAATCATACATAAATTTTAAAGATCCATCTTTAACCGGTCCTAAATTCACAATCACCAACCACACGCCGGATGCATCTCACGAAATCAACATATATATGTATTCACACAAATGCCTTATTTAATTTACAAGTATTCGTACCTATTTAAGGTACCACTTCCCTAAATAGATTTCCAAATTCGATAACATACTTCATAGTACAAGTAAACATATTTATTTTAAAACCGATTATTCAACTTCTCAACCACTCAAAATTTCATTCGGCCATTCTCAAAACTTACCACCAATTGCTAATTACAACTCAAATACATAACATGCATATATAATTAAAAAAAAATACATTAAAGCCGAAAGCTATGGACTCACTATCTCAAAATTCATTCGGCTACTAAGGGTGCCCACACGAAACAAAATACTAGCATATATATCCATCTTCAATTAGCTCTACTTATTAAATAAACAACAATTATAGCATTAAAAACATCTAAATACCTATACGGTTGTTTAATCCCCAAGGCCGAATGCTTTCTTTGATTTAAGTACCATCTAAAGCAAGATTAGTAGAACCTAAACAATGCTTTCATGAATTCTTAAAATTTTAAAACTAGAAACACTTCTTAAGACTCCATATTGTCATACATGAAATTAAAACATCAAATTTAGCCAAAATCCCTTTTTTTTTTTTTCTTTGACCGAATGGGATTTATACCCCCAAATCAAAATTTTATGCAAGGGCTAATCCATAAGCTTACCATTCCACTTGAATTCATAAGTTTCCAACAAATTAACAAGATTTCTTACCTTGGATTTTAGCCAAGAATGACCGAATGGAAGCTTCAAACTTTCCCCCTTTCTACCCTCTTCAATTCACGGCAAAAAGAACAACCTTTCCTTCAAATTTCTTTTCTTTCTTTTGTTAATTTTCCTTATGACATCATCATCCCACTAACTTAAATTATAACTCATAAAATAATGCCACAACCAATGAAATCTAATGCATGGCCGGCCACTTTCTTCTAGGGGAATATTGACATGCAAGTCCATTAGTTTTTAGCTTATCTCATTTTAGTCATTCCAAAATTGTCTAGCTAAGTTTTTAAGTTTTTCAACTAAACCTTTTTCAATCAAATCATACTGAATTTGCTAAATTTAATTCCACAATTTCCACACATGCAATTAACACATAACTTAAGCATTGAAAATTTATAATAACTATTTTAAAGGCTCGGTTTAGCGATCACGAAACCGCTTCCCGATCTAGGTCGAACTAGGGCTGTCACAACTCCCTCCCCCTTAAAGGATTTTTGTCCCCGAAAATCTTACCCGAAAATAGATTTGGATATCGTTCTTTTATAGTATTCTCGGGTTCCCATGTTGCTTCCTCGATCCCATGCTTGAGCCATAATACTTTCACTAACGGAACCCTTTTATTTCGTAATTCTTTAATTTCCCGAGCTAAAATACGGATAGGTTCTTCCTCATAACTCAAATTAGGTTGAATTTCAACCTCGGACGGATTTAATATATGTGAAGGATTGGATTTATAGCGTCGAAGCATCGATACATGGAATACATTGTGAATCCTTTCAAGTCCAGGGGGCAAAATCAGTCTGTAAGCAACTGGTCCAATCCGTTCCGAAATTTCATACGGCCCAATGAATCTCGGACTCAACTTGCCTTTGCGGCCAAAGCGAAGTGTCTTTTTCCATGGTGAAACTTTTAGAAACACCTTATCACCAACTTGGTACTCAATATCTTTACGCTTCAAGTCCGCGTATGATTTCTGACGATCGGATGCTGTTTTCAAACTGTCACGTATTATCCTCACTTTCTGCTCTGCTTCTTTAACTAAATCAACCCCAAGAATCTTATTCTCACTCAGCTCGGTCCAGAACAGAGGAGTACGGCATTTACGGCCGTAAAGAGCTTCGTAAGGTGCCATCCGAATACTTGTCTGAAAACTGTTATTATACGCGAATTCAACCAAGGGTAAATATCTTTCCCAAGAACCGCTAAACTCGAGGATGCAACATCTTAACATGTCCTCAAGCAGCTGAATAACCCGTTCAGATTGGCCATCCGTCTGGGGATGAAAAGCAGTGCTGAAATGAAGTTTAGTACCCAAAGCTTCATGCAGCTTCTTCCAAAATCTAGAAGTAAACCGGGGGTCTCGATCGGAAACAATAGAAGTCGGTACCCCATGCAATCGTATAATTTGAGAAACGTATAATTCCGCTAACTTATCAAGCGAAAAGTCAGTGCGAACCAGGATGAAATGGGCTGTTTTCGTTAATCGATCAACAATAACCCAAATGGAGTCCTTTTTGCTCGGCGTTAACGGTAAACCCGACACAAAATCCATTGTAACCCGATCCCATTTCCACTCGGGTATCAAAATCGGCTGAAGTAATCCCGACGGCACCTGATGTTCCGCTTTTACTTGCTGACACACTAAGCATTTAGATACAAAATCAGAGATATCTCGCTTCATGCCATGCCACCAATACTGTTGCTTCAAATCACTATACATTTTCGTACTGCCCGGACGAACTGACAGTTGACTACTATGGGCTTCATTCAAAATCATCGAAACTAGCTCAGACTTTTTTGGAACACACAATCGACCTTTAAATCTCAAACAATCACTTTCGTCAACTCTAAATGCTGAATCTGCATTTGACTCACATTGAACTCGCTTGGCAACCAAGTCGCCGTCGGTTTTCTGAGCCTCACTAATCTGTTGGAGTAGCATAGGTCTTGCTACCAATTCGGCAATCAACACATCATCCCCTGACATCGTCGTCTTCACGTTCATAGCTCGTAAGGAAAACAAAGATTTTCGGCTAAGAGCGTCAGCAACCACGTTAGCTTTCCCCGGGTGATAATCAATAACAAGCTCATAGTCTTTTAGCAATTCAAGCCACCGTCTTTGTCTCAAGTTCAAATCCTTTTGAGACATCAGATACTTGAGACTTTTGTGATCAGAGAAGATGTGACATTTTTCACCAAACAGATAGTGTCGCCAAATTTTTAAAGCGAAAACAATAGCAGCTAATTCAAGATCATGAGTCGGATAATTCCGCTCGTGAGGCTTTAACTGCCTCGAAGCATACGCAATAACCTGGCCTTCTTGCATCAAGACACAGCCTAGACCGTTCAGTGACGCATCACTATAAACTACAAACTCTTTACCGGTTTCTGGCTGAACCAACACTGGAGCTTCCGTTAAAAGGGTTTTCAATTGGTCGAGCTTTTCTGACATTTTTCCGACCATTCGAACTTGACCTCTTTTTGTAGCAATCTTGTCAGTGGAGTTGCAATCATTGAAAAGCCTTTGACAAAACGTCGGTAATAACCGGCAAGTCCCAAAAAGCTTCGAACTTCGGTAATGTTTTTAGGAGGTTTCCAATCGAGAATAGCTGAGATTTTGTTCGGATCGACTCGAATACCCGAAGCAGATACAATATGGCCCAAGAAGCCAACTTCATGCAACCAAAATTCGCACTTACTGAACTTCGCATACAATTGGTTATCCCGCAAAGTCTGAAGTACCAGCCTCAAATATTCGGTATGCTCTGACTCATCACGAGAATAGATCAAAATATCATCGATGAACACTACTACAAAACGGTCCAAAAACGGCCTGAACACTCGATTCATCAGGTCCATGAATACGGCGGGGGCATTGGTGAGTCCAAACGGCATTACTAAGAACTCATAGTGACCATATCTCGTTCTAAATGCCGTCTTTGGTACGTCGGATTCTCTGATTCTTAACTGATAATAGCCGGATCGCAAGTCAATCTTCGAAAACACTGAGGCTCCTCTCAACTGATCGAACAAGTCGTCAATTCGGGGCAATGGATACTTATTCTTTATCGTGGCTT
The DNA here is from genome assembly GCA_020496765.1 of Gossypium stocksii. NCBI lineage: Eukaryota > Viridiplantae > Streptophyta > Magnoliopsida > Malvales > Malvaceae > Gossypium > Gossypium stocksii. The sequence goes on from CM035624.1 coordinate 33,548,339, forward strand.
TATTCAACTGTCGATAGTCGATACACATTCTCATAGTTCCATCTTTCTTTTTCACGAACAAAACCGGTGCACCCCAAGGCGAAAAACTAGGTCGTGCGAAACCCCTATCCGTCAACTCTTGCAGCTGAGATTTTAATTCCTTTAACTCTGTAGGTGCCATCCGATACGGGGCAATCGAAATCGGTGTCGTACCTGGAATCAGCTCTATACCGAACTCGACCTCTCTTACCGGTGGCAATCCCGGTAATTCTTCGGGAAAGACATCTGAAAACTCGCAGACTACGGGCACCGTTCCAAGTTCTCGATGGGTAACTTTGTTATCTAGCACATAGGCCAAATACGCTTCATAACCCTTCCTCACATATTTCTGAGCTAACATGGTTGAAATTATTGCCGGTGGTCCACTTAGATCAAGGGACTCAATTCGGATTATTTCATTATTCGAACATCGCAAATCGATAGTTTTCCGCTTACAATTTACTATCGCGTCATGAACGGTCAACCAGTCCATTCCGAGAATAATGTCAAATTCGTTGAACGGAAGAAGCATCAAGTCAGCCGGAAAACAAAAATCCCGTACCATTAACGGACATTTCTTGCATACTTTATCAACCAAAACACAACGGCCCAAAGGGTTCGACACTTGAATTACAAATTCAGTAGACTCAACAGGAAGAGTCTTACTGGAGGCTAAAATTTCACACACATATGAATGGGTCGAACCAGGATCAATTAGGGCAATAACATCAGTATTAAAGAGGGTGAAAGTACCAGTAATAATATCCGGAGAAGAAACTTCCTCACGGGCACGAATAGCATATGCTCTGGCTGGTGCTCGAGCCTCGGATTTAGCTGTATTATCTCTAGTCCCTCTCTGACTGCCGCTAATATTTCCGCCCCGTCGCGGTGGTCTACCCCGCGAAGCTGTGCCACTAGGTCTCTGAGTCGAATCGGAAATGCGTTCATCATTTCTTGGGCAATCTTTAATAAAATGGTCGGCGGATCCGCATCTGAAACAAGAGCGGTCACAATGCCTACAGCTCCCCGTGTGCCACTTACCACAATAATCACAATCCGATCTACCCCGATGTTCATTTCCAACACTGGCGATAGAAGTAGTTTTCGAACTCACGGGAGGTCGATGGTGTTCTCGTCTAGAGAAACCCAATGTATTATTTTTAGATCGGCTGGAGTCATCTCTAGTCTTTTTGGACGATTGCTGAACAGATTTTCCCGCAGGTCTCTTACGGAACTCTTTATTTCCCTCTTCGGCCTTTCTTTTTTCATTACTAAGTTCTTCAGCTTTACAAGCTCGTTCGACTAGCACAACAAACTCTTTGATTTCCAGAATTCCCACTAACAGCCTAATATCTTCGTTTAGTCCGTCCTCAAAATGCTTACACATGATGGCCTCGGAGGATACACACTCGCGGGCATAGCGACTGAGGCGCACGAACTCTCTCTCATAATCGGCCACTGACATCTGACCTTGCTTAAGTTCAAGGAATTCCTTCCGTTTTTGATCGATGAATCTCTGACTGATGTACTTCTTACGAAACTCGTTTTGGAAGAATTCCCAATTGACCCGCTCATTCGGAACAACAGAAACCAGAGTATTCCACTAGTAGTAGGCAGCGTCACGTAACAGAGATACCGCACATTTAAGACACTCCTCGGGTGTGCAAGTCAGTTCATCGAACACTCGGATGGTATTGTCGAGCCAAAACTCGGCTCGTTCGGCATCGTCACTAGGGTTCGCCCAGAACTCTTCGGCCCCATATTTTCTAATTTTGTCAACAGGGGGCCTACTTGATCTCACTGGATCGGTCACAGGAGGAGTTGTAAAAGTCGGAAATGGAGTATTCGGGGGCAGAGGTTGCGGAACACCCGGATTTGATCTGGCGAATTGAGCGAACCAGTCACTCATCATCGCATAAAAAGCTGGTCTAATATCATCATTTCGATGACCCATATTTGGCTGAGAGTCAGGTGGTGCTGTCCCTTGCGCGGGAGCAGGAGCTACACTCTCAACATCGTCCGCTACGGTTCGATCAGGTTCGGGATCCATTCTATACCAAAAATTGCATTTCAATTATAAGAAGTCATCCCACTATCAAAATGATACTAAATGGCATGTATGGCTAGACTCAAACCTACTACGGTAGTCCGAGAATCGACTAAACCGTAGCTCTGATACCAATAAAATGTAACACCCCTAGATCCGATCCCATCGCAGGAGGGTCAAGAGGCATCACCCGAGTATTTCCTTGAAAAGCCGCATGACAATAAAAGAAGATCTTTTACTGAACCTATCGCTATAATTGAAAAAAAATAATTTCACAAAAGCTCATCAACTGAACAACAACAAAACCTACTTATCGCACTCAAAAGCAATGTACGAAATGTACTCATCCCTAGTCACGTTCATCCCTTATACTTCATATATTTTCATATTAAAAGTATGAGATACTTCAAACAAGTTACCCAACATGCATTCACATCCATCCATGTATAACAAAATCAAATTATTACCATGACTATCACAGTGAAAATCTTAAGAGGGCCATTTTCGCATGGCCTAAATAAGTTACAAAATACAAAAGATGTTTGTTTGGACCCACAGGTCAGCCTATACATGCCATTTCTAAATTTATTTACCCGCACCAAAAGATGAGTGATAGTGTAGATGACTTCACGTATGGAACTCCCGAGACCGTAGCTTCTGATCAAGATCTACAAAATCGAAGACAAGAACAACAGAGTAAGCAATTACTTGCCTAATAAGTACTTAAGTAATTTAAATCAAAATAAATGAAGGGCATAACATATACGACTCATGATTAAACCTTCCTTGGCCGAAGGTGCTCATACTCATACATTGATTCACTTACACGTTTACCACCAAAAAGTAACTCGAATGCGTTTCAGGAGTTATTCACTCAAAATCGTATAATTCAAATTTCTTCTTTCATAATCAATCGAGTATAAAATTTCACCCCTCGACATCAAATTCCTTATATATATATAATAACGATATCAATTAATAATTTACAAATTCCTACTGGCTCAATTGAACAGATTCAAAGACTCGCTAAATCATTACAAGTATAGAATACATACCTGCCTTCCTTACCTAAAGTAGTGGATTTGTTTTGTCAGGGCATACTATTTATATATATTTGTTCGTACGAGAACTTATACAATTTAACCATATCTAATTTCCACCACGAATGGACTTCAAGACTCAATCTGAATCTCATCGCTGGCTTTAAGCCCTTCGAGACTAATTTTGGTCTAAACTCTGGCTTGGAAGCCCTTCGAGACTAAGCTCGGCTTTTTACTTCGGCTCGGAAGCCCTTCGAGACTAAGCTCGGCTTTTACTTCGGCTCGGAAGCCCTTCGAGACTAAGCTCGGCTTTTACTTCGGCTCGGAAGCCCTTCGAGACTAAGCTCGGCTTTTACTTTGGCTCGGAAGCCCTTCGAGACTAAGCTCGGCTTTTACTTCGGAATTATACTTACACATATCAGTATACATATCACATCATCTTTCAATAACATATTCAGGTATAGAGACACAAATTTCAGCCTACTTCCAAACATATTTCGCACAGCTTATATGATTGTAAGCAAGGAATACAAATTCATATCCAAATACATTAAAATTTCACTTTGGTATTCATTAGCTCACATTTACTCATACTCCCATTTCTAAAATTTTGCATTCGGACATTTCATATGGCATTTTAATTCGTGTATTAAGCATATTCAAATACTATAATTTCACTTTATCATATTTAAAGATTTACTATCCCAAAACTTACCTCGTATTTTTCCGAGAAACTTCGAATTGACTATTCCGTGACCTTGGCCTTTCCTTTGTCCGAAGCTGCCCCTCTAGGCTCTTGAACTTAAATAAACAATGCAACCATATTAATTTTATTCGTACCTCACTAATGATAATTACACTTTCATTAAAATCAAGACATACAATAAAATTTCCTAATCACACTTCATTCGACCTAGCATAATTGCATTACAATTAAACTATGGCTAGATAGGTACACACCCAAAGGTTAATGTCATTCGGCATTCAATCATACATAAATTTTAAAGATCCATCTTTAACCGGTCCTAAATTCACAATCACCAACCACACGCCGGATGCATCTCACGAAATCAACATATATATGTATTCACACAAATGCCTTATTTAATTTACAAGTATTCGTACCTATTTAAGGTACCACTTCCCTAAATAGATTTCCAAATTCGATAACATACTTCATAGTACAAGTAAACATATTTATTTTAAAACCGATTATTCAACTTCTCAACCACTCAAAATTTCATTCGGCCATTCTCAAAACTTACCACCAATTGCTAATTACAACTCAAATACATAACATGTATATATAATTAAAAAAAATACATTAAAGCCGAAAGCTATGGACTCACTATCTCAAAATTCATTCGGCTACTAAGGGTGCCCACACGAAACAAAATACTAGCATATATATCCATCTTCAATTAGCTCTACTTATTAAATAAACAACAATTATAGCATTAAAAACATCTAAATACCTATACGGTTGTTTAATCCCCAAGGCCGAATGCTTTCTTTGATTTAAGTACCATCTAAAGCAAGATTAGTAGAACCTAAACAATGCTTTCATGAATTCTTAAAATTTTAAAACTAGAAACACTTCTTAAGACTCCATATTGTTATACATGAAATTAAAACATCAAATTTAGCCAAAATCCCTTTTTTTTTTTTCTTTGACTGAATGGGATTTATACCCCCAAATCAAAATTTTATGCAAGGGCTAATCCATAAGCTTACCATTCCACTTGAATTCATAAGTTTCCAACAAATTAACAAGATTTCTTACCTTGGATTTTAGCCAAGAATGACCGAATGGAAGCTTCAAACTTTCCCCCTTTCTACCCTCTTCAATTCACGGCAAAAAGAACAACCTTTCCTTCAAATTTCTTTTCTTTCTTTTGTTAATTTTCCTTATGACATCATCATCCCACTAACTTAAATTATAACTCATAAAATAATGCCACAACCAATGAAATCTAATGCATGGCCGGCCACTTTCTTCTAGGGGAATATTGACATGCAAGTCCATTAGTTTTTAGCTTATCTCATTTTAGTCATTCCAAAATTGTCTAGCTAAGTTTTTAAGTTTTTCAACTAAACCTTTTTCAATCAAATCATACTGACTTTGCTAAATTTAATTCCACAATTTCCACACATGCAATTAACACATAACTTAAGCATTGAAAATTTATAATAACTATTTTAAAGGCTCGGTTTAGCGATCACGAAACCGCTTCCCGATCTAGGTCGAACTAGGGCTGTCACAGTATAAATGCAAGCCTATATCATGTGGGGAGACTACTCAACCCACCCAACCGTTACACACCACCCGTACCAGCCAACACACAATGTGGGGAATAACTCGACCCACCCAGCCCACACACCACAGTCGCAGCATGGCTGCTTAGATAATTAGTATAACGAGGCAAAGCCCCTTTTCAGTAAACGTCACATTGCCACTCACGCTTCCACCACAATAACCCAACCCATGCAACAGATAGATATCTTATGGCATACAGTAATAGTAGCAGTCAAATCATGCAGAACAGTCATACCTAGCCCTAGGAGTATAATGGTCATTTTACACCTAGGGGTATAACGGTAATTTCTCACCCTTAAGGGGTATTTTAGTAGATACTCTATTATGACGAGTTTTAAGCATGTTACAGTCACCAATAGTCTTTATTTTCATTTCAACAGTCAATTTAACAGTTTTTAGCAGTTTCAGTTATTGGGCCCTAGAACCCCTAATGGGCCTATAGTGTCCATTGGCTCTCTAAGCCCATTTAGTCCGAGTTTAACATTCAGTTACCAGTTTTAGCAGTTTCAACCCCACAGTCTTCCAGAATACCCTTAATGCCTATTTTACCCAAATGGGCCCAAAAGCCCATTGGGCCTATATTTGGCCCATCGATGCCCAACTTACCGACATGCACGAAACTGCACACTCGCCCAACCTACCAGTAGCGATTTCAGATCCACCGTATTCCTATCGACTTGAAAGCGTTCACACATTCACAAGCCCACACAATGCCAGAACTTCGGCATTTCGGCTTTTCGGCTTTTGCCGATTTGAACCATGAAAGGGGTGTTCGGTACACACACCTGTTTGCGCTTTCACCAGCGAAGACACCTAAGCGATACCTCCTACAATCCATCACTTAACCGATTAGACCACAATTCTACAAAAACCACAGTAGAAAATCCCTTACCACAATCGGCCAATGTCCCTAATGGCTATGAAATCTTACCTTGTCGACTTAGATGCACTAGATCTAGATCTGGTTGTATCGATGCCTTCAATTCCTTGTTTGCTCTCCTCTTTTGCTAGCTAACACGTATAAGAACCAAAATACCACACTGGGTTATCAATAGACTATGTCGACAGCCTCCCTAAGTACAAGGGATTTCAGCTTGTCCTTAACTTTCAAGAAAACAAATATATTCAGTATTTGATCACTTATCGATGACTCTGTGTAATGAATACTGCTTCCACACCCTCTCTAAACTAGACCCGTAATAGTTCTAGCCCTAAACGCTAGCAGAGAATGGCTCTAAGAGGTTCGGCTTTAGGACCTATACTCATGTACTCTTATCGACACAAAAGAGGAATAGGGGCAGTGAATCGATGGCAAAGGAAATAGATGGTGAGGGATTTAGTTTATTGGAGAATTTAAGAAAAGAAAAGGATGATTTTGGCAAAAAAGAAGAAGAAATAGATTGATTCGGCTTAGAAGGGTTTGCAATGGGATGAAATCGACTTGAAGAGAGAATGGTGGGATGGAATCAGTTCAAGGTGCAAGAAGAAAGGAACAAGAAGAATGAGGGAAGAAGAAAGAAAAGAAGTGAATTTGGCTAGGAGGAGTAATCGGCAATAGGGGTTTTGAGGTAGTAGGGTTCGGCTATTAGGTCAGAAAAGAAGAAAAGAATGGCAAAAAGAATAACAAAAGAGAACCCTAGTGTGCTATACCCAATCGGCAGAAAAGGAGTTCACTTACCTAGAGAAATCGGCACACTAAAGACCCAAATGCCAAATATGCTATGCATAGGGTTGCATGCCGAAATTGCACTATCACAGAGTCCCTTGTCCGGCTACTGTTTCTCAAATTCAAATTCCCCTAAAATCTCTCCTTGATCCACTCTCATGAGCAATTCAAACTCTCTACGACAGAGTTTCACTTGAGTGCCAACACTTGACCACACATGCATATAAAAAATAAAAGTACCTTGAACTAACCTTGACTTGAACCCTAGACCTCCCATTCCCTCCTAGGCACCACTTTTTTAGGAGCCTTGTGGCGCCACCTTGCCACTTTGCCAAGGCTCCCATTGTGACAAATTTTACCAAGTTTTTCTTAAGAGCCCTCTTGACCAAGTTCCTCCCTTCACTTAAAAACATACTTTGCTATTTTTATCGGGTTTTAACCTGAGTTTGGGCCTCCTAAAGGCCCACTAACGTACTTAAACACAAATTTAATAGTCTCAATACAGAAAATACACAATTCCAACAAAATCGCAACAACCCAAAAAAAATCTCGAAAATCAGGGCGTTACACTTAGCGAGCAATATGCCTGAACATTATTACGAGACTTTGGATCGATGTGTTATTACGTGAGTTAATATATATGGAAAAGTTAAACATGAGCTAAAATTTTGTTAGCTCGTAATAAAGTACGTATATGTTTTATTATGCAATTAAAGTATATAAAATGTGTTTGAATGATGGTTATGGATCCGAATGTGATCGAGTAAGTTGTACCTCATGAAATTAAGTTATGAAGAGATGAATATATGGTATAACTTTTGGCCATTTATGGCAAAAGTAAATATACATGATAAATGGAACTTGAGTATTCGGTTGAAAGTAAGCTTATACTTTGCTATGTGTTAAGGCCGGTTGGCAAGTTATGAAATTAAATAATATGAATATTATGTGCTTATGCTCGAATGATGCTAAGCTTTTGTTAATGTGTTTGTGCTATGTGGAAACTGGAAGTATATGATTTGATATGTTCGAAACTTTGTGGATTGACTACAGTACTGTATTATTCAGGCCTTTGGCCTAGCAAGCTTTAAACTGTTGATTTTTATCGGGCTTCGAGCCTAACAGGCGTAAAGCCGGTGAATGAATATCAGACTTAAAAGTCTAGCAGGCTTTGTGCCGGTGACAAATTCAGGTTATTACCTAGCAAGCTTTGTGCCGGTGAGATAATAAAAGTCTAAGACTATGAGGCTTTGTGCTAATACAACATTTGAATTCGTTTAATAAAATTAAGTTGTCCAGGTATATATAATGTATTTATGCACTGATTGTAGTTTCGGCTACCCTACTATTAGTAGCTTTGGCTGCTTCATGGCTCTGCCATGTCTGTACGGCACTATATGTTGACCTCCGTATATCTGTTCATATTCCGAAATTGCTCAATGGGATTAAATTGACTGTATTGTGATGAAGTGATCATATAAGTGAACTAAAAATGGTATGGTATACTAAGAATGTTACTGCTAAGTATATTTATGATTGGTATGTGGGTTGTACACAAAGAGTAAGCTAATTGTTTAATGATATGTGACAATGTATGATGTACATATAGTATTTGGTGAATATTGTGAGAACAACATGATTTGGAATAAGTCTTGATTCTTGATGACATTGAAATTATCGGTCTATGCTTATGTTGCATAGCTATGTATTCTTACCTTGATGAATGAAATGATATGGTATTGATTTAGTAAGCAATAACTGTAAATGAGTAAATTTAGCCTGGACAGCTTTGGGTTACAGCAGTGGTGTAACTTTGAAAATACACTAAAAATAGTAGGAGATGAGTTATAGGCTGAATAAAATAAGGAATTAAAGCCTAATGAATTTAGTTTCACGTAAAAGAAACCGTGAAAGCAAAAGAATTGCCTATAATGAGATATTTGAAGTTGGGTGAGATAAAGTTAGAATGACTCCAAAATCCCTTGTTCTATTTTGAGAAAATCATTATAAATTGTAAAAAAATAACCATGAGATGTAATTTATATTTTTAGAATCCTTAATGAGTATATTTTCAAGATAAATAGACGAGAACATTATCCAAGTTCTGAGCTATGAGATAATTGAACTTTAGTACAAAAGGGTTAGAACTGCTAGATAGTGAATCAGGGGTAAATTTGAATAATAAACTGTATTAATTGGAAAAACTAAAAATTCTGGAAATTTTATGGTAGAAAGGTAAATGAGTCTAGTTTCAAGGAAAAATTAACGAAACTTGATTTGGAGTTTTGTACCTCTAGAGATAATTAATTTAGTGACTATTGCTCAGGAAGACAGCTTGTAGTAAACTTGTGATTATGTTGTAAACATTGATAAAACATGTTGATGGGTTGCTTATTGTTTTCATATGAACTTACTAAGTGTAAAGCTTACTCCCCCTCTCTTTCCCATATTCCCTAGGTTGCCAGGTTAGCTCAGGTTGGGGGCCGTCAGAGATATTATCACACCGTCGAGTTTATGATATCGGCGTAAGTAAATCCAAGTGTTTTCGAGTCTATGGCATGTATGGGGTTGTAAAGTTGAGTAGGTAATATTATGATTTAGCCAAAGGCATTGGCTTGTGGTTAAGGTAGTATGTATTCTTATAAATTGGCTTATGTCCGCTAATAATGTTATGGACCTATATAATTATTCTTATGCTTGTATGTTATTATCTCTTGTGATATGGTTCATAGCATGATTGTTAGCAATTTTAAAAAAAAAATATCTTCTTGAGTGCTTGAGTGTCCCCGATTTGGTCTCGGACCACCTTGAATGTATGTTTTGGGCCTCGTAAGCCGTTTAGGGGATAGTATGTGTGTAAACTGAAAAGCTTTAAATTGATCAAAAATAAATTTCGACCTGATTTCACATGATTGGTTGAGTTTAAAGTCATGTAGCACATCAAACCCTGTTTCGGCATTGAATACGAGCGAGGGGTGTTACATTTAGTGGTATCAGGGCATGGTTTAGTCGATTCTCAAACTAACCTAGCATAAGAGAGTCTAGCTATACATGTCATAGTATTACTCGTGATAGTGTGATATCTCCCAGCCCCAACAAAACTGTTGGTTAAGACGGGAATGAGTTCCAATCGAGCAAATCTTGATAGAGATAAGAGTAAAGTTGAGATTAATGAATCATGCTTGTGATATGCTGAAAATGGGAAAGGTGTGAAAAGAAATTAATGATTCTTTTTACATGAACTAGTATTCATTATGTGATATTCATGAGTTAAAGAATGTGGAAACATGGAATGAAATGAAAGTTAATTTGTGGTAAGCTCTTTCATGCATGTCAGTATTCACATGATGATACATACCCAACTCATTTGGTTTAGTAATTATGAGGAGAAACTTTGCTTGAAATGATAGAATGTATGAATAAATGCTTTTATTTCATGATTAGTAATCAGTATATACATGAGGTTGACTTTATGTTTAGACTAATGAAGTCAAGATGCTGTAATGTTATGTTCTATAATATCAGTTACAGAATCATAAATGTTACAATAGCATGAAAGTTGTAATGAAAGATCAAATTGGGTGGAATGCAGGGAATGAGTACGATCGTTCACTAATGAATTGATGGAAAAAGACCATGGTTGGACCATGGCAATACATGAGATATGTGTGCAAGTGTAAGACCTATCTAGGATAGGTATCGGGACAGCCCATTGAGTGCTAGTGTAAGGCCTATCTGGGATAGGCATTAGCATGGGCAGCGCTAGTATAAGACCATAATTGGACTATGGCATCAAGTAAGCGATGTACTCAAAACCATAAGACGTTTTCCAATTTGATAAATATTGACAAGTGATCAAGACTAAATATGAGAACTTGATAAGACATTAACGGTAATCTGGGTAAAATAAGGAAAGTTTGAATTGTGATAAATTCACTTATGTTTTGCTAATATTCACATGAAATAAAGTTGTATGTATTACTGAGATATGTGAAAATGTGTTTGTAACAAGTTGGAAATTTGAAATGTTTGAGTATATATGTACTTTCGACCAGGTTACAGCTTATACATGAATTAATATGTGGGTTATGAAACTATAAGCTTGATAGTTGAGTTGATGTTATGTATTAAACATGTGAATAGGTGATTTATATGTTTTTGAAATGAAAGTATAAATTCGGTTAAGTGATATGTGCATATGAAATCAAGAAAATGTGATTTTATTAATCGATGTAAAATTATTGATAAATTAATTAATTGTGAAAGTAATTGTTATGTGTATTTATGTATAAGCTAAGATTTGGAGCTTTGTTACCCTTATCTACCTTATTAGTGAAATATTAATGCGAAATCTTTAATGTTTGGGTTGAATAAGTTCCTGAATATGGAACTACAGAAGTTTGTGAATGGAAGATCAACAAGGGGATTAGAAAAGTCAATGAATCAGCAAATAAAAATAGTGCTAAATGAGATATTAAAAAGTTCTAAAGAATTACTCAGACTATGCAATGTTACTGTTAAAGAAGAAGATAACTCCGATTAAATGACCTATTCAAGTATGTTATTTAGGGAAAAAAAACATTACCTAGAAGCTTTTCTGAATTGACTTCCGTTAATGAAGGGATAATGTGAAAATTTCTGATGGCAGAATTAGACAGTTGATTAATGATTGAATTATATTGATGGTTAAGTGCAATTATTATAGTTTCGATACTTTAACGGTATAGATCTTATCCGTCTCATGTGATTAGCCCATCCGAGATTAAAATTCAGTCTGATCTGACATATGAGGAGAAACCGATTCGTATTCTGGCTTGTGAGGTTAAAGAACTGAGAAATAAGAAAATTTCAGTAGTGAGAGTGCTATGGCTAAAATAAGGGGTCGAGGAGGCAACTTAGGAGCTTAAGGCTTTGATAAAAGAATATTACCCAAACCTATACATCGGTAAGATTTTCAGTGATGAAAATCCCTAAGGGGGAGAGAGTTGTAACAACCCGATTTTGACCCAAATCAGAACAGTGGTTTTGGGATCACGAATCCGAGTCGAAAAATATTCGAATATTATTTTTCTGTGTTTTAATTGTGTGAATTTTTATGTATTAAAGTTTCATGATTAATTTTGGGGATTTGGTGCTTAATTACTAAGAAAGGATTAATTTGCATCAAATAACTTATATGAACGCTATCATGAAAATTTTTAAGTTACATGTTTCTTTAATATAAAGGACTTGAATGGAAAATAAGCCATTTAAGAAATGGGTGTACAGTAGTGGGAGTTAGCAAATGTTATTATGTGCATGTTAATATTTATAATATGAAAGGTGAATAAAATAAACCAAAGAAAATGTGACAGCCCTAAATTAGCCCTAATCGGAAAAGTAGTTTCGGAACCAGGAAATCGAGTTAGAAAAATTTTAAAATATTATTTTATATGTTTTATTTCGTGAATGATCTCGTGTGAAAATTTTGTGTCTTAATTTTATCAATTTGATGTTGAATTATTAACTTAGGGCTTAATTGAATAGAAGTAAAAATGTGTTGGATAATTAGTAAATGCCGAATTGAAGTTGATTACTTAGGAGAAGGGTTTAAAACAAAATTTAACCACATATAATGTTAAAGGACACATTCAGCCAAAGATAGTGGAAAAGAAATATGATGAATAAGGCTAAATTAGTAAATGAATAATAAATTATAATGCATGTAATAGTAAACCAAGACTTAGTTACTCATTTTCACTCATGCTTGGCCGAAACTAAAAGAAAATAACTAAGGGTGGAGTTTTGAGCATTCGGCACTATAAGAGCTTAAATTCAAGGTAATTTTTATGTTAGTTTAATTTTTCTTTAATGTTTTTGTGTTTCATGGCCGATTGTACCTTGAACCCATGATTTTAATTCTTGAATTGGTAGTTAATTAGATGTTCGGCCATGGTGGTTGGAAGCTATGAATTTTTAAATTTGATAGTAGAAATTGATGTATGAGTGTTAGAAAGACATCTTGATGTTAAATTCATATGATTATAAGTTCATAAGCTTAAATTGTGTAAATGGTGCTTTGTGTGGCTCAATTAGCTAAGAGGAACATTCGGCTATGGTCCCATTTGTACAAAGAATTAAAGTTGGATGCTTAAATGATATATATATGTGTTTATAGGATGGAAATAGTTGAAAGATGGGTATATGTACTCGGTCATATAGGAAATTAAGTTGAAATTGATTTTGGGTTAAATTAATTAGAGAAATAGATAATCAGTCAATAAGGGATTAGTAAGCATTCGAATATATATATGTGTATATATATATATATTATAATGGCCAAATGTGGACATGAACCATGATGTGAATAAATAGTTGATAATGAAATAGTTGTATATGTGTTTGGGAAAGGAAGTTATCTATGTTGTAAAATAAAACGCCTTGAGCTAAACATTATAAACATATTGCTAGATTATAAATTAGATTGAGCATATTGCCGAATGTGCTCTAATTAATGGTTCATGCAAATTTGTTGATTATTGAGTTGATGGAGGGGGAGAATAACCGAATATGTGTACTAGGTAGAGATTTGTCTTCCTTTGAGTTGAGGATGTCGTTGTTAAAAGAATGAGTTTATCAAAGCTTGACAAATACGGTCTTAAGGACTATATGGTATTCGACCTTTGTAACTTAGTCATGAAATATTATGTTAAATGTTTGATAATAATGTTTGTGAGTTGGAATTGCTTGTACCATGGCCGAATGAACTAAAAATCAAAGAAAGTGACATGTGTTCCTTGTTATATGAAATTATTAGTAATTTTGGTTTATAAATGAATGAGTAAAGTGATTAAATTAGTTAACTTGTTTATTCAAGCTCAAGAGCCTAAAGGAGGAGAATAAAGTAAGGGAAAAGCAAAGGATATTGAGTAGCCGATCAAAGCCATCTCATCCGACATAAGGTAAGTCATTTAGCAATTAGGAACTTTATTATTTCCATTGCAAATGATGCATACAAATTATGAAAGAAGTAGCCTTGCACGTAGATGTATATATATGTGTGTGGTAGTTGGAATATATGGTAGATTATGTGTTTAATTAAGTAAAAGTTTGTATATTAGTAATGTACGAACATAGGCACTAAGTGTGCGAGATAGCATGGCACTATGTGTGCGAATTGGTATAAGCACTATGTGCACAAGACAGCATAGGCACTATGTGTGAGAGATAGCATGGCACTATGTGTACGAATAACCATGGGCACTATGTGTGTGAACTTTTTACCGAGCACTATGTGTGTGAAATCGGTTGATTAGGCATTCAATATGCGAAATGAACATGATATAAAGTTATTGAATGATATAGATGTTGGCATGTGTAAAAGATGTTATGTGATGGTTGAGGAGGAAAGCAATTACATTTTGGATGTATGAAACTAGAATTTGATAATATAAATTTCGGTTGAATCAATTAGTTCAATTGTTATATATAGAAATGAAGTTAAAAGAACATTATACATACTACTTGAAAAATGTTCAAGTAGTACGGTGGTAATGTTTGATTCTTACATGGATATTGATTTTGAGTTTCTAAGTATTGTAGTGAAATAAATAGAGGTTAGGTGATACTTTGAGATGTTAGCCATAAAGCTAATCGATACTAGTCCCAATTTGATATATCAAGCTAATTGATTTTATTCTAATGCTTATGACTTACTGAGTTGAGAGCTCATTCGGTGTGCTTGTTTTCTTTTTCTGTTTAGATTTTGGTTTGTTGCAAGCTCGGAACCGTTTTGGAAGTCATCATATCTATCAGCTATATTTTGGTACTTATATAAGGATTAAAAACTTAGTGTTATGGCATGTATAAGCAATGCTAATTGTTGTACTTTGTTTTGTTAAATATACTTGTATCAAAAGCCATGCGAATATGGCTTAAACCTTAAGATGAAAAATAGTTATAATTAAATATGTTATATATCTTTTGGATTGGTGAAATGATGTGAGGTATGGATGATCTGTCTATTAACTAAATGCTTGTCACTTAAATTGATTTGTAAATTGAGGTTTATGGGAAATATTTGTTCTTTTTATAAACTAAAGTATACTAGGTGTATGCTTCTATCCTATATGCATTCGGCTACCCTTAAAATCTTACCAAATGAATAGTACTATTCTTGAATGGTGCATGATTATGTTATAGGTATATTGTTAGCTATTTGAATTGAAGTTATTTATATTTAGAATTCTTCTTGAATTTTTGATTGTCGTGTTAATTGATAAAAGACGAACTAGTTTGGTAATTCATAACAACCCTCCGGCGATGGTTTCAGGTTTAAGATGTTACAGAAAATAGGTGATAAAAACAAAGTAAGTGTATATATATAGCTATGGACAAAATTGGCCTTTAGATAGTGGAAAGGGAATGAATTTATAAAGGCTAATTTGGTACTTTAATAATTAAAGACTTATGCATGAAATAGTAAAGCATGCACATGTTTGTTTATTTTCTTTGGTTGTGCCGAAAATAAGGAAAAGAAAAAGAAGGAAGAACAAGGGCATTCGGTCACTTTGTGGTTTGAATTAAGGTATGTTTTCCATGAAATTTTCTTTAAAAATTTGTGTTTTTGAGCTCTATGGCCGATTCTACCTTAGACCCATGACTTTAATCTTTGATTTGGTGTTAGCAGGATGTTCGGTAAGGGATAGAAATTGATAAATTTGAAAATTTTGATAGGAATGGATGAATGAGTGTTTAATGGACATTATGGTGTTAAAATCCATGTGATTATAAGTTTGTAAGCTTAAATTGTGAAATTTGTGTTTTGTGTGGCTTAATTGCTTAAAATGGGCATTCAGCTATGGTTGTTATGCACTAGTGGGATAATCGGCTATGGTTTAAAAGATTATTGACAATCGGCCATTTTGGAGAAATATGAGATTAATGTTTGATTTTAGAAATGAATGCTTAATTTTTTTTTATATGTATGGTTGCCGAATGTGAGACTAAATAATAATTTAAATAAGTGTTTGAGTAATTGTTAAAAGAATTCGAAGGCTAAACTAGTTATTTTACTTATAATGGCCGAATGAGCTTAAGTTAATACGAGGTTTGAATTGTTAGTAATTTGAGATTAATATAATGGGATTTGTCGTTTGTGAATTGTTAATATGAGATTATCTTGGGTTGGATTGAAAATTGTCCTTGTGCTATAATGTTTAAGTGGTTAGTATATATATATGTGTGACCGAATGTGAACCAATGTGAGAAATAAGGAGAAGGGTTGGGTTTGAGATTGTAAATTAATGTATGTGACTTAATTGACAATCGACTAAAGTGATTAAAATGCATTTAGATATATATATATATATTAAAATAGCCGAATGTGGACATGGATCATGATGTGAGTAAATTGTTGTTAATTCGGTTGTAAACTTTGTCGAATGTGATTAATGATAGAGTATGGGTTGACTTTGATACTCGTATAAGAGTTCGGAAATGTGAGTTGCCGTATGTTTCATATTATGAGAAATTATTGATGTTTGAACCTAAATAAAATAGTTAAGTAATTAAACAAATCGAATTTTTTTGCCTAGCTCAAGAGCAAAATGAGCTTAACTCGGGAAAGGGAAAAGCGAAACTAATTGAATAGTCGATTTGTAGTCGTTCGACGACATTCAAGGTAAGTTCTTAAGTGTTTAAGTTTTATTATTTTGTATGCTTAAGAGTTAAACGAATATAGCAAAGATAATGCTAATTTTATATGGTCAATGTGCCGAATGAGTATTGATTTAAGGCTATAAGCCGAATGTGACTAGTAGATCAAATTTGAAATGGATGTGATAATATGATGTGTTTAAAGATCAATTATGAAGAGTGAACTATACTGTATGTGATATATTCGAAGAATGGGAACCTTTGTGTATAAATATATATGTATTCGGCTATGTATATATATAAATATTTATACAAGTGTGAAATGCAAATTAAGAAGGTATGAGATGATGTGTGTTGTAACACCCTTACCCGAAACCGTCATCGGAATCGAGTGGAAGGTATTACCGAACTTACCGGACTATAAACTCAAATTTTTAGACAAATTATTACAAATTTATCCTATTGAGGGTTTTCTAAATCAATACGGACATCTCGAATGATTAGGATTCAAATCCTATCACATTGGAAACCTGAAAAAATTTTCTCTTTTGAAACAACGTCACACGCCCGTGTAACATACAGCACGGCCGTGTGGCCTTCACACGCCCATGTCCGGAGACCGTGGTCGAATCTGTCAAATTTGCCATGATCACCCTACACGGTCATTTGGGGGCCGTGTATTCCACACGGTCAAGACACACGGCCGTGTCTTTAGCCCGTGTGGTACTCAAAATTCAATTTAAAGTGCAGGGGAGGCACGGTCCAAGGACACACCCGTGGGGTCAGACCATGTGCCACCCACGGCCTAGGCATGCCCATGCCATGGGACTTTGGAGCATTCTGCCAAATTCCACACGGTCATGACACATGCCCGTGTGTCCTGTTGTGCAGGCCGTGTTAGGCTATATGCCAAGCCTTGGCCTCCCTGTAACACAAATTTTACATACACACCATTCAAATCATCCAATTTCAATAACACATACTCAAAATGAATGCATTTATAACACCATTTAAAAAAAATATTGCGTATTCACCTAATCTATTGAATTTACAAAACAAATCTTACACAAAGACTAGCCAGCTATACATGCCAAACTCAAAATATCAAAATCATGCATACATACACCAAGGTAGCTTGATAGTGTGAGACGAGCTTCCTTCGATCACCAATCCCAATATGCTCTATGCTCGTAAATCTAAAAGGAAGGGAAAAAGGAAAGGGAATAAGCTACAAGTAGCTTAGTAAGCCATAGGTAAATCAATAGCAAAACACACATAATTAGTTAAGACATCATATTTCCACATAGCAAAAACGAAACATTCATATACTTACTTATACACATCCTTCCCAAGTGTTCAAATATAGGCATTTACACATATATCATGTTCGGTTCATTTTCAATTGCTTAACCTGCACAAATACTTCACATAACTAAATTTAATTCCCGTTGAACATTCGGAACAGAAACAGATATACAGAGGTTAGCACTAAAGTGCCTTACAGAAATATGGCCGAAGCCAGTTCAGAAATATGGCAAAAGCCATCAGAATATGTAGCCGAAGCCACCAAAATGTGTAGCCGAAGCTACCTCAGATCACAGATATACAGACGTAATCCACGGGTCTGCTCACATAAGCTGATAGGTGACTGCAACAAATGCTAGTGCACCCAGCACCCGGGATACGGAATCAGACAGAATCAGAACCCTCAAGTGACATGTCACCGATATCCGGAGTTATTCTTACAATTCAACGGGATTTACCAGAATGTTCACAATATATAAATTTCATAATTCCAAATTTCATATCCATAACTTTTCATTCAAAATTCATCAAATAAGCAACAATGAATGCATATGCCGTAATTTACTTATGCCTTACCTCGTTAACAAAACGACTAAATCTCGAATTAGTCGACTACTTTTTCTTTTTCACAATCTCGATCGCTTTCTCTTCTTTCTTGATCTAAATAAACACATTTAACACATTTTATCAATTTCATACTCAAATTCGATCAGAATTCAGACTTTCGGCAAAAATGACCATTTTGCCCCTAGTCTCGTAAACTCAATTTCATTCTATTTTCTTGCATTTTAGACTTAGCTAAATCCTTTTTCACAAAAACAATCTAAGAATCACACATTTTCATATACTTATGAGCAAATTTCCACTTTTCTCAATTTAGTCCTCTAGGGATTTTTTTATCGAAAACTATTCAAAAAAACCCGTAATTAACACCTCAAAGACTCATTTTCTACCATTACTCATCTAATTACAAATATATCATGAATGGGTATATTTTTAGAACTTAAAATCTTTTCAAATAAATGACAAAATCATGAAATTCAAGCTTAGAGATACTAAAAAATATGAAAATAATCAAAAACGGGGCTCAAATGCACTTACAATTTGCTTGGCAAAGCTCAAAACCCCTTTGGCTATGGAGAAGAGAAAATCGGCAGATAATGGAGAAGAAGATGAACACTTTTCATCTTCTTCTCATCTTTTTATTAGTTTTTAAACCATTTGGATAAAAATGCCCCTAACCATGTTACACACAAAAATTTATAGAAATACCCTTTTGTGTCCATGCCACTAACTCATGGTCTAATTGCCATTTAAAGACCCATAGTTCAAACTCCCATTTCAATTAGGTACTTGCACATTAGAACTCACATTTTGCTTTTTATGCAATTTAGTCCAGAAATAAAATTAAGCACTAAATAACGAATTTTCTAAACGAATTTCACACAAAGCATACTTAATAGATCGGAAAACATAATTTTTTCAAAACTTAACTATTTTAATCCAAATTTATGGTTGCGAAACCACTATTCCGATTTGGCCCTATTTTGGGCTGTCACATGTGTGTTGGTTATCGTAATGTGACATTCGGGCAATCAGCCTAGCAAGTTTCAAGCTGGTGATCATTTTCGGCCTACGGCCTAGCAGGCCTTGTGCCGGTGATAAGTTTCGGGCTTTAAGCCTAGCAGGCATTGTGCCGTTGTATTTGAATCAAATTGGTACTTAGCGAGCAATATGCTGGAACGTTATTACGAGACTTTGGATCGATGTGTTATTACATGAGTTAATATACATGGAAAAATTAAACATGAGCTAAAATTTTGTTAGCTCGTAATAAAGTACATATGTTTTTATTATGCAATTAAAGTATATAAAATGTGTTTGAATGATGGTTATGTATCCGAATGTGATCGAGTAAGTTGTACCTCATGAAATTAAGTTATGAATAGATGAATATATTGTATAACTTTTGGCCATTTATGGCAAAAGTAAATATACATGCTAAATGGAACTTGAGTATTCGGTTGAGCGTAAGCTTATACTTTGCTATGTGTTAAGGTCGGTTGGCAAGTTATGAAATTAAATAATATGAATATTATGTACTTATGATCGAATAATGCTAAGCTTTTGTTAATGTGTTTGTGCTATGTGGAAACTGGAAGTATATGATTTGATATGTTCGAAACTTTGTGGATTGACTACAGTAATATATTATTCGAGCCTTTGGCCTAGCAAGCTTTAAGCTGGTGAATTTTATCGGGCTTCGAGCCTAGCAGGCGTAAAGACGATGAATGAATATCAAACTTAAAAGTCTAGCAGCCTTTGTGCCGGTGTCAAATTCAGGTTATTACCTAGCAGGCTTTGTGCCAGTGAGATAATAAAAGTCTAAGACTATGAGGCTTTGTGCAAATACGACATTTGAATTCGTTCAATAAAATTAAGTTGTCCAGGTATATATAATGTATTTATGCACTGATTGTAGTTTCAGCTACCCTACTGTTAGTAGCTTTGGCTACTTCATGGCTCTGCCATGTCTGTACGGCACTATATGCGGACCTCTGTATATCTGTTCATATTCCAAAATTGCACAATGGGATTAAATTGATTGTATTGTGATGAAGTGATTGTACAAGCGAACTGAAAATGGTATGGTATACTGAGAATGTTACTGCTAAGTATATTTATGATTGGTATGTGGGTTGTACACAAAGAGTAAGCTAATTGTTTAATGATATTTGACAATGTATGATGTACATATAGTATTTGGTGAATATTGTGAGAACAACATGATTTAGAATAAGTCTTGATTCTTGATGACATTGAAATTATCGGTCTATGCTTATGTTGCATAGCTATGTATTCTTACCATGATAAATGAAATGAAATGGTATTGATTTAGTAAGCAATAACTGTAAAAGAGTAAATTTAGCCTGGACAGCTTTGGGTTACAGCAGTGGTGTAACTTTGAAAATATACTAAAAATAGTGGGAGATGAGTTATAGGATGAATAAGATATGGAATTAAATCCTAATGAATCTAGTTTCACATAAAAGAAACTATGAAAGAAAAAGAATTGCCTATAATGAGATATTTGAAGTTGGGTGAGATAAAGTCAGAATGACTCCAAAATCCCATGTTTTGTTTTGAGAAAATCATTATAAATTGTACAAAAATAAACATGAGATGTAATTTATATTTTTAGAATCCTAAAATGAGTCTATTTTCAAGAGAAATAGACGAGAACATTATCCGAGTCTTGAGCTATGAGATAATTGAACTTTCATACAGAAGGTTTGGAACTACTAGACAGTGAATCAGGGGTAACTTTGAATAATAAAATCTATTAATTTGTAAAACTAAAAATTCTGGAAATTTTATGGTAGAAAGGTAAATGAGTCTAGTTTTATGGAAAATTAGCAAAACTTGATTTGGAGTTTTTTAGCTCTAGATATAACTAATTTAGTGACTATTGCTCAGGAAGACAGCTTGTAGTGAACTTGTGATTATGTTGTAAACATTGATAAAACATGTTGATGGGTTGCTTATTATTTTCATATGAACTTACTAAGCATAAAGCTTACTCCCCCTCTCTTTCCCATATTCCCTAGGTTGCCAGGTTAGCTCGGGTTGGGGGCCGTCAGAGATATTATCACACCGTCGAGTTTACGATATCGACGTAAGTAAATCCAAGTGTTTCCGAGTCTATGGCATGTATAGGGTTGTAAAGTTGAGTAGGTAATATTATGATTTAGCCAAAGGCATTGGCTTGTGGTTAAGGTAGTATGTATTCTTATAAATTGGCCTATGTCAGCTAATAATGTTATGGACCTATATAATTATTCTTATGCTTGTATGTTATTATCTCTTGTGATGTGGTTCATAGCATGATTGTTAGCAATTTTTTTTTTTAAAATAGCTTCTTGAGTGCTTGAGTGTCCCCGATTTGGTCTCGGACCACCTTGAATGTATGTTTTGGGCCTCGTAAGCCATTTAGGGGACAGTATGTGTGTAAAGTGAAAAGCTTTAAATTGATCAAAAAAATCGACCCAATTTTACATGATTCGTTGAGTTTAAGTCTGGTAGCACCTCGAACCCTGTTCCGGCGTTGAATATGGACGAGGGGTTTTACACATGCTACGACTGTGGTGTGTGGACTGGGTGGGTCAAGTTATTCCCCACATGGTGTGCTGGTTGGTACGGGTGGTGTGTAGCGGTTGGGTGGGTTGAGTAGTCTCCCCACATATTATGGGCTTGCATACATGCTATTTATCTGTTTTATTTCTGCAATGGGCCTATGGGCCGTACTGATATCTAGATAGGGCTCCGGCCAGGATTACTGTAACTGAATAGGGCTTCGGCCAGTAACTGTGACTGAATAGGGCTTTGGCCTCGATAATACTGAGACTGGATTGGGCTCAGGCCCAGTGGGCTAGAGTTGACTTGGGCTTTAGATGGGCTTTTGCACACACTGAGTTTTCCAAACTCACTCTTTTCCTTCCATCCTTGCAGGAGAGCCTTAGTCGTGGACTTGGAGCCAGGAGGGATTCAGAGTGGCCACGAAAACTGTGTTTATGGTTCTAAACTTATTTTATCTATTTCATTATTTTTAATTACTCGTTTTTGTTTTTAATTTTTTGGTTTGTAATAAGGCCGCTTTAATTATGTTTTTGGGTTTCTTTTAGCTTATTAATATTTCGCTTGATTATTTTGAATACGGTTACACGAGTTTTCAAACTTAATACAATGTTTTCAAAATCAATCATACGATTCAATTGATTAACAAAGTTAAAGATAAAAAACAGATCTTTTAATAACTGGTAGAGACTAGAATGTTCATCAAATAAACCGGGAATTTTTCCTAAAACCTAAATATCATTTTTACAAAACTCACCTTAAACTTAGTGACTAGGCAACGTGGATTAGTTCTAGGTGATGTGACACACCAGATTTGGCCATAACGTTTTGGCCGGGTTTGGGGTGTTACAGGGTGAATAGACAGTCTACTATTATGAGCTTCATTAAAAATCATCTGAATTAATTCAAGATTCTTCGGTACACATATTCAGTTTTTGAACTGCAAACATCCATCAGCATCAACTTGAAATTCCGAGCCAGTGTTTGAATTACAGTGATTCATTTTTGCTACCAAGTCATTATCCACTTTCTGAGCTTCACAAATCTGCTGAACAAATAATGGTCTCATTTTTAATTCTGCTATAACCGCACCATCATCAGACATAGCCATATGCGCATTCATAGTACGCAAAGCAAACAAGGATTTTCTGCTTAACGCATTCGCAACCACATTAGCCTTTCCTAGATGATAATCTATCACAAGCTCGTAATCTTTTAGCAACTCTAACCATCGTCCCTGTCTCAAGTTCAGATCCTTTTAAGTCATCAAATATTTTAGACTTTTATGATCAGAATAAATGTGACATTTCTCTCCGAACAAATAGTGGCGCTATATCTTCAAAGCAAATAATATAGCAGCTAACTCTAGATCATGCGTCGGATAGTTCTTTTCGTGTGGCTTTAACTATCTCGAACCATAAGCTACAACCTTTCCCTCTTGCATCAAAACACAGCCCAAACCATTCAAAGATGCATCGTTGAAGATAATAAACTTTTTACCCGATTCTGGCTGAACAAGCACTGGAGCTTCGATTAAAAGAGCTTTTAACTGATCAAAGCTTTTCTGGCACTTTTCCATCCACTCAAATCTAACATCTTTCTGAAGTAACTTTGTCATTAGAGTAGCGATCATCGAGAAACCTTTCACGAATCATCTATTGTACCCGGCAAGTACCATAAAACTCCAAACTTCTGACACATTCCTCTGAGGTTTCCAATCGAGGATAGCCGAAATCTTACTCGGATCAACCCGAATACCTGATGCTAAAACAACATGCCCCAAAAAGCTAACTTCACGTGCCCAAAACTCAAATTTACTGAACTTCGCATACAACTGCTTGTCTCGCAAAATCTGTAACACAAATCTCAAGTGCTTGGCATGCTCGGTTTCATCACGTGAATAAATTA
Source organism: Gossypium stocksii (assembly GCA_020496765.1). NCBI lineage: Eukaryota > Viridiplantae > Streptophyta > Magnoliopsida > Malvales > Malvaceae > Gossypium > Gossypium stocksii. Next base: position 33,572,410 of record CM035624.1, read on the forward strand.
GAATATCATCTATAAACACAACCACAAACCGATCTAAATACTATCTGAAAATATGATTCATCAAATCCATGAAAATAGCAGGCACGTTAGTAAGTCTGAACGGCATCACCAAGAACTCATAATGTCCGTATCTCATACAGAAAGCAGTCTTAGGTAGATCAGAATCTCTAACTCACAACTGGTAGTAACTCGATCTCAAATCTATCTTTGAAAACACTAAAGCCCCTTTTAATTGATCAAACAAATCATCAATGCGTGGTAACGGATATTTATTCTTTATAGTCACTTTATTGAGCTACCGGTAATCAATACACATTCTCATCGTTCCATCTTCCTTTTTCACGAATAGAACTGGTGCACCCTAAGGAGAGAAACTCGATCTCGCGAAACCTTTATCTATCAATTCTTGCAGCTGTGCTTTCAATTATTTTAATTCTGTAGGTGCCATTTAGTACGGAGCAATCGAAATCGGAGTCGTCCCTGGCACTAAATCAATACCAAACTCTACCTCCCTGATAGGTGGCAAACCAGGCAGTTCTTTAGGAAACACATCCAGATACTCACACACAATTAGTACGGCCTCAATCTTCTTATCAATCACTTTACTATCAAGCACATAGGAAAAATAAGCTTCACACCCTTTTCTTACATATTTCTGAGCCAGAATCGAAGATATTACAGCTGGTAACCTATTCAGATAATTAGATTCAATCCGAATAATTTTGTTGTTCTGACATCTCAAATCAATGGTCTTTCTCTTGCAATTCACAACAGCATCATACAAAGTCAGACAATCCATACCCAAAATTATATCAAATTCATCAAATGGTAACAACATCAAATCAGCTGGAAAATATGAGTCCCGAACTATCAACGGGCAATTTTTACACACCCTATCAACTAAAACATACCGGCCCAGAGGATTTGACACTCGAATAACAAACTCAGTAGACTCAACAGGCAGAGTCTTACTGGATACTAATGCCTCACATACATATGAATGAGTTGAACCAGGATAAATCAATGCAATTACACTAGTATCATAAAGAGTGAAAATACCCGTAATAACATTTGGGGAAGAAGCTTCCTCGCGAGCGCGTATGGCATAAGCTCTGGCAGGTGCACGAGCCTTAGATCAAACTATTGTATCTTTCACCCCTTTCTGACTGCCACTCACATTACCCGTGTGCTTAGGTGGTCTGCCTCATGTTGACATGCTACTCGGTCTCGCATTCTGAACAGTGTTTTGCTCAGTTAACACTGGACAATCTCGAAAAAAATGATCTATTGATCCACATTTAAAACAAGACTTATCATGCAATCTACAGCTTCCTGAATGCCATTTGCCACAATGCTTACACTCGGATCTGTCCTGTCGATCATTGCCAACACTAGCAATTGAAGTAGCTCGTGAACTCATAGGAGGTCGATTGTGATCTCTTCTAGAAAAACCCGTAGTAGTCTTAGATCGGCCCGAATCATCTCGAAATTTCTTCAATGCAGATTGGAAAGTTTTACCTGAAGATCTTTTACGAAAATCTCTGGCTTCAACATTAGCTTTTCTTTTCTCTTTTCCAAGCTCTTCGGCTTTACAAGCTCGCTCGACAAGTACCACAAATTCTTTGATTTCCAGAATGCCAACGAACAATTTAATATCTTCATTCAACCTGTCTTCAAATCTTTTGCACATTATAGCTTCTGTTGAAACACACTCTCGGGCATATCTACTGAGTCTCACAAACCCTCGCTTATATTCAGTAACCATAATACGGCCCTATTTAAGCTCGAGAAATTCTTTACGTTTTTGATCAATGAATCGTTGACTGATATATTTCTTGCAAAACTCAATCTGAAAGAATTCCCAAGTGACTCGCTTTTCGGCACAACCGAAACCAAAGTATTCCACCAATGACTGGCAGAATCACCAACAAAAATATGGCACATTTCAAGCACTCATCAGGTGTACATGATAATTCTTCGAATATGCGGATAGTGTTATCGAGCTAGAATTCAGCCCACTCAGCATCATCGTCAACTGTGTCCCTGAACTCTTGAGCCCCGTACTTTCTGATTTTATCAACGGAAGGTTTAATTAATCTCATCGGATCAACCATCGGAGGTGTCACTGGTATCGAAAATGGATTATTCGGGGGTGGGGGTTGTGGAACAGCCGGATTAGTTCGGATATATTGAGTAAACCAATCGTTCATCATAGTATAGAAGGATTGTTTAGCCTTATCATCACGGTTACTCGTATTCGGTCGAGAATCAACCGGCACTGTCTCTTGCGCTGGAGCAAGTGGTACACTCTTGACATCGTTTGCTACGGCTCGATCGGGATCAGGATCCATTTACTATACGAAAAACATATTTTCAACTGTCAAAAGTCATCACACTATCGCAATAAAAACTACGGCATGTATAGTTAGACTTACACACGCTACGTTAGTCCTAGAACCGACTAAACCGTAGCTCTGATACCCATAAAATGTAACACCCCTACCCCGTAACCATCGCCGGAATAGGGTTATGAGGCATTACTTATTAAACACAACTCAAATAAACATTCTTTACATTCTACAATTATATTTTAGAATTTAATAAACTATATTACTTACTAAATTTCAACTCATAAAGGTAACATTAATATTAATCAATATAAATAAATATGATTTGCTCATTAATATAAAAATAAAACATCCATACGGTAAAAAATTATACTTTTACAATTAATTCACATAAACAATTTGTAATAGGCCAATTTAGCCCAGGTCCATACAAAAAATAATAAACCTAAAATAATAAAACAAAGTCCGAGTCTAGTCCAAAATTACAAATATATCATTTGGCCCGATCGAAATTTTGAGAAGATTGAAGGTCTATCTACAAGCTTAACGTATATGGAAACATAATCTTCAAGGATATGCAATCTTACATGTGATATGAAATCTTAGAAGATATGGTATGCAATCTTAGAAGATATGATTTTGTAATATTAGAGATTTAAATTGTAGATACCCTTTAATCTTAGCCGTTGATATAATTGATCTGTACTGTTGGATTTGGGGAGGCTCAACTATAAATAAAGGCCTCTCCCTTCATTGCATATCACTTGAGTTTTGGGGAAGCAATAAGAATTCTTGAGAGCATTCACTCAAATTTCTCTCTCTCTTGCGTTCTTATTTTCTGTGGTTTGTTCTTATTTTATTCTTAGTTCATCTTCGTTTTTCAACCTTTTTTATTTTTCTTTAATCCCTGTTTCCATATTTTTAATCTTTTTTTATATTTTATTTTTTAATAATTTTAGTATTATATCAAACTATTTTATTTTTAATAATTTTTTTAAGTATTATTCTTAGTAAATTGTTTTTTTTTAATTTTACTCAAATTATTATTGTAAAAAACATATTTCATTTAATTGCTATATTTTATCCAAAAGGTTTTTTAATGTAAGGCAATGTTTTTGTGTTTAGAAATTCGGGAAATAGTGCCCTAACGTGCTGGGTTGCGATTTCCCGTTTATCTAAATAATTAAATATCTTTTTTAATAAATTTTGTAAATCACGAGATGATTTTAGTTACGAGGATTTAAAAACATCGTGTCCTAATGTGCTGGATGTGATGCTTGTATTCTTTAATAAAAGAATCTCGAGTTTCAACTCAAATTGTTTAGGTTTTAAAAAGGGATCATACTTTTAAATCTTTTCAAATTTTCGATAGAAAACTAATCAATTGGTACCAATTTTGGGCGTTACGAGGGTGCTAATATTCTGGTGTATTCGAGAACTGAGGAGGATCAGGACGCGCATCTTCGAATTGTTCTGCTAAGGGGATTAGGGTGGATCCTCAAAAAATTAAAGCTGTTTTGAATTAGAAACCACCAAGGATAGTATCAAAAATTTAAAGTTTTCTAGGTCTGGCAAGGTACTACAGACATTTTGTTGAAGGGTTTTTTGTAATTACTACACCGTTAATTAATTTACTGCAAAAAAGGGTGTCGTTTATTTAGTCTAATAAGTAGCAAGAGAGTTTTGAGAAACTGAAGAAGGTTCTGACTAGGCCCCTGTTTTAAGACAACTAGAGTCTGTGAAGGAATTCACTATGTTTAGTGATGCATCGCACATTGGATTGGGTTGCGTACTGATGTAGGAGGGTAAAGTGGTTACTTACGCATCACGTCAACTTACGCCTTACGAGGCAAATTACCCTACTCATGATTTGGAGTTAGCGGTAGTGGTATTCACATTGAGGATCTGGAGGCATTACTTATATGGGGGGTGTATCATTTACATGGACCATAAAAGCCTCAAATACCTCCTTACTCAGAAGGAGTTGAATCTTAGGCAATGAAGATGGATAGAGTTGCTTAAGGACTATGACTGCTCGATTGAGTATCACCTTAGTAAGGCTAACGTCGTAGTCGACGCACTGAGTCGTAAGATTGTATCTGATTTGAGAGTAATATTCGCTTATCTCAACCTCTTTGATGATGATAGTCTATTGGCTAAACCTCAAGTAATACCGATATGGACTGAGCAGATAAAGGAAAAGCAGTTATTGGATGAATCATTGGTTTCTCAGTTCCGACAGGTTGAAAATGGGGAGACTTCTAATTTTAGGCTAAACAACAAAGAAATTTTGTGTTTCTGTGGGAGAGTTTGTGTTCCAAAGGATTCTGGTATAAGGCAGTCAATACTACGTGAGGCACATAGCAGTCCATTTGCCATGCATTCCAGTGGAAATAAGTTATATCGGGATCTGCGTGAACTGCATTAATGGTCAGGACTTAAGCGTGAGGTTACAGAGTTTGTGGGTAAGTGTCTGACATGCCAACAAGTTAAGGCTGAGCATCAACTACCTTCTGGGTTACTGCAACCAATCAAGATTCCACTCAGGAAGTGGGAGAGGGTAACCATGGATTTTGTAAGTGGGCTACGCTTGACACCTTCCAAGAAGGACTCGGTTTGGGTTATTGTGGATAGACTGACTAAATCCGTCCAGTTTATACCGGTCTGTACAAATTATTCGTTATAGAAGTTAGCCAAGTTGTATGTGGCTGAGATAGTGCGACTGCATGGGGGTACGACTGCAGGGGGTGCCAATCTCTATCATTTCTGATAGAGACCCTAGATTCACATCTCGATTCTGAAAGAAGTTACACGAGGCACTGGGGACAAGGTTGGATTTCAGCATCGCGTTCCACCCTCAAATAGATGGACAATCAGAGAGGGTGATTCAAATATTGGAAGACATGCTGAGAAGCTGTGTAATTGATTTTCGTTGTAGCTAAGAAGGTTATTTACCTTTGGCAGAATTCGCATATAACAAATAGATACTAGGCAAGTATTCAGATGGCACCATATGAGACGTTGTATGGTCGTAGATGTCGTAGCCTACGTGTTGGACTGAACTGGGTGAGCGTCGAGTTTTAGGGCCAGAGTTAGTGTCTAATACGGAACAGAAGGTTAAGTTGATTCGAGACTGGCTAAGGGAAGCATCAGATTGGCAGAAGTCTTATGCAGACTTGAAGCACAAGGAAATTGAATACTCTGTAGGGGATTATGTGTTTCTGAAAGTCTCATCGTGGAAAAAATATCTGAGATTTGGACAAAAGGGCAAGCTGAGCCCTAGATTTATTGGGCCTTACCAAGTGTTGAAGCGTGTGGGACCTCTCACTTGTCAGCTTGAGCTGCTTTCTGAATTAGATCAGATTCACAATGTGTTCCACATTTCCATACTGATGCGATATTGTTCTAATACCTCACACATAGTGTCGATTGAGGAGATCGAGGTTAAGCCTAATTTGACCTTCGAGGAAAAACCGGTGCAAATTATAGATCATGACGTTAAGGTATTAAAGAGGAAATCTGTTTCTTTGGTCAAGGTGTTTTGGTGTAATCACGATTCAGAGGAAGCCACGTGGGAGTCTAAGGAGGCGATGCGACAATAATATCCTCACTTATTCCGACCAAGTAAATTTTGAGACCGAAATTTCTTTAAGGGGTAGAGTTGTAACGCCCCAAAAATATAGAGGTTGTAGTTTTTTCATGTTTTGACAAATTGCATGTTTGGTGTGTTGGCTAAGTGATTTGGGTGTGTTTGGGGGTTTTTAGGAAGCCTGGGTTCATGTCAGGCCTTTGACAAAATTTTAATTTTTGGGCAGAAAGGAACTTGAATGTTAGCAGGTAGGATTTAAGTTTAAATATTGTTGTTTCATAACACAAATGAACCTCTGGTGGACTGGAAATTGGCGCTACAGGCATGAGGAGGATTGGAGTTCAAATCCCCTTGCTGGGAAAAGGTAATTATTTTTGGTACTTAGAGAGCTAGAGGTTATGGTGGAGTCAAACTCTTATGGAAGGTTGTGGACTTGGTAAAAAGTGGAGAGAATCATGGTTGTGATAAGGTTGTTAGGTGGTTGAGGGAGTAGATTGTGGAGGAAATAGGGAGCAAATCGGGGAATTTGAATTTTGAGAGAGAGAGTGGCTGATTGGGGTATCTTAAGTGCAAAATTTGGCTAGTGTGTTTTAGGTTAGGCATTTCGGCAATTACTGAAAATGTGGGTGCCGAGTTCTCCCCTAGTTTTTCGGATTTGCTTCTTTTTTTCACATTTTGTGCATTTTTTTTCCCTTATGCATTTTCTCAAGTGACCATTTCCTATTTTCGGGATTGTAGTGGAGTGTGCTCTTAGTGCCGAATTGCCTTAAGAAATCTTCTTTTCTTCTCCTCATTTTCTTCTCTGCCGATTTGGCATTTTGTGCATAATTTCCTTTCTCCATTTTCTACTATTGGTCAAACCTTGTTTGAGTCTTTTCTCATTTTCTTTTCTTTAGCCGAATTCTACATCCCTCTTCACCTTTCTGTATTTTCTTCCCTTTTTAAGAAAAGCCGAATACTTTTGTCTGTCCTATTTTTTCCATCATTTTTTTCTTTGGCCAAACATTACCTTGTCTGCATTGTGTCTTTCTTTAATTTCTCTCAGCAAAAAATCCCCTCTTCTAAGCTTCTTATTTTTCGTGTGGTCGAAGGCTAATTAGAGGTAAGTGTTTCCTTTTTTTTCTTTGGGTTTTCGGGCGTAAATGAATTCACATCTCTTTCTCCAACACATCAATCGACCTTTAGTTTTACGTTGAGATCAACTTTGATCTTCTTTTTCTTCTTGACCATTTTGTTTTGGTTTCTTAGGTGTTATTTAACAATCGGCCTCTCAAGAGTTGGAAGTTTGGCTTGTCTAATCGAAGCAATCGAAATCTTTTTCATAAGTCTTGTTTAAGGTAAATGTTTAATTTTATTTCCTTTTAGATAAGGGACGATTATGGATTAGGGTGCCATGGGACGGCATTATTGTATTTGAGGCCACTGATTTGAGTTTTTTTCGATTAAGAAGATTGTGATTGTGGTTCAGATTCTCGTCTTAGCGGGTATTCAACGGTGGGTTAGCAATCTTCGAGGTCTAAGGCCCACTCAATCAAGGTAAGATGGGGTTTGCTGAAGTTATTGATAAGTTATAGTTAACTCAAGTCGTTAGTTGTTAATCAAAGGCTTTGTTGTGTAGGTTGGTGATTAGGCTCACTCACATTTCTGGAAAAAGTGTGTAACTGTCGACCCTCTTGCTATCATTGTAAATCAAAAGGTGTATAATCACACCCTTTTTTAGTGTAAATCGGCAAAAGCTAAAAAGTCGAAATGTCAAAATGTCAGCATTCAAGGCCCTACAAGCGTGAGAATGCAATTAGGGCAAACTGAGCCCACAAATCATGGGTAATATACTATAGAGGCCATCATGCGTAATTCCGTGCACTTGGGCCGTTATGGGCCTTGATGGGCCAAAATGGGCCCGGTGGGCTTGTGAGCCCGTGAGGGTAAAAATACTCAGTAAGTGACCGTTGATAGATTGGATCAGGAGGCCCATATACAGTCATGCAACTCATAAATAATTGGCATGCACATTATATATATTTATGACATGTTAGTCTGCATGGGATAGGTATGATTTGGAGGAAGCTCTGTACTAGTGGCTATGCCACGTATTTCTGTTAATAGTGGCTTCGCCACGTATTCTGATTCTAGTGGCTCTACCACATTTTTTTGTTATTAGCAGCACGGCTGTGTAATTGGTGTGTTGGCAGGGTGGCTCGAGTTATTCCCTACATGGTGTGTTGGCTATTACGGGTGGTGTGTTGGTTGGTTTGGGTTGGGTTACATTCATATTCTGATCTCATTCTATATTAGGCTTGGGGCTTACAGCCCAGTCTGCTTTACTACTATATAGGGCTTCATCCTAGTCTATTTTACATGTCTGATTTCTGTTACCGGTTGGGGAATTACACACTAAGTTTTCGCAAACTCACCCTTTCCATTTAACTGTGCAGGTAATCCCCAGCCTTAGGCGATTTGGAGACGCGAGGGACTTGGAGGTGGCCATGCGAACTTTGCTTAGTTATTTGGACTTATTCATTTTAAATTTTGATAGTTTGGTTTATGTTTTGTAATAAGGCCATTGGATTTTAATCTGCTTTTCTTTGGGTTTTGCTTATCGTTTTTAAACTGCTAAAGTAGGTAGATTGAGTTTTTAAAATTAACAAACATTTTCAAGAAAACAAGAGTTTTCAATCTTAAGAATTTCAATAAAAGGCTTCTGCGGTTTTAATCAAATTAAGAGATCAATAAAGATTAATATGGCAATTATTTTTCTAACAATTGGTTTAAAAATATAATAATTTCAGAATTTTCTCTTGTAACAAGTATGGATTGGTTTTAACTTCATATCAACAAGATCAATTTTTGAAAAGCCTTTGAACGAGATCTTTCACTAATTTCAACTATAAATGGGTTTTAAACTTAGAACTAAGCTTCTATTTGCGAGACCGATTTTGGGTCTTAATCGTTGCATCTATGTGACACGTCAGATCTGGCCATAACGTCTGGGCCAGGTTTGGGGTGTTACATGATACTTGATTTGGGTCATCGGGCCATGGATATTAAGGGTTAGGTAGAACCAACATGGTGTTTTCAAAATGTGTATTTGAGTGAAGAAGTGAAGAAATGGTTTGATATATTAATTATAGATTTTTGCTAAAATGTGCTTAAATGAAAATTTCTGAGTGAATAAAAATAATGTGCTCAAATGATGAAACATTTTTGTACTTACTAATATTCAACTGTATCTTCCATATTTATGGAGATATGAGGGAGGTGAGAGAAAGAAAAGTAAGGTGGTAACCTTAATAGTTTTCTTAGGGGTGAATAAGGAACAATTTCATGTGATATACTATTTCTAGTGCTTGAACAATTTCGGTGCTATCTTTCTCTTTGAAATCGAATCGTCCTAAGCTTCAAAATGTTGGAAACATAGAATTCCTATGAGACTTAAACAATTTTGTGCATAGTTTGTTTAACTTGTTAATACATAGAACTGTGAATGAAGTAGATTCTTGTTTTTGTATAGTCATTGCATCTACATAGCCTATTTTGATGGATTAACATGATTGATTGCATTCTTGCATAAATTACCTCTAAACTTTTTTGTTGTTTAACTAATTGTCGAACTAAATAGGTTTACTTTAGGAGCATGTAAATTAGCTAATCATCATTCTTAAGTTGTACGTGAGAAAAGTCTTAGTCATCTTTGATATTTGTTTGTCATATGTAGTAGTATATTTCGGGATGTCTTTTGTGTGTTTTGGTGTGTTTGTTTAAGGAAAATTAAAGACTTAAGTGTTGGGGTGCTTGATGTGTTATATTTTGATATGAAAAATTAATCTCTTTAACTTAAAGAGCTTGTTTTCGGGTAATTAGTGGAGCTTTTTAGTGTTTTTCCGTACTTAGGTTAGAATTCATTTTCAATTGCAATTTTTAATATGTTTTATGTTTTTTGAATAAAATGATAATTATATACCATAATGAACATATTCTTGGACCAGACCTTTGCAAGGACTTAGTTGAAGGTAATGAGGAAACAAGTAAGTCGCAACCTGAAGTCTTCAACTCTCTAAGTCATGACATCAACTATGAAGGTCGTGGCATTCCATATGCAGTTAGGGGTCATTGTTATCAAGGTCGTGACATTGATTTCTCAATGTCACAGTATTGCTTGCTTCCCAAAGGGGCAACATCTTCGTACCTTAAAGTTGTAATATGAGTTCCCTGATGTCAAGGTTGCCACATTGGCCTGTGAATGTCGCGACATCATACCCATATTTGGAGTAGAAGAGTCAAACAAGCCAAGCAAAGTCATGACCACAAGCTCTGAACATCGCAACTTGGAGTGACCTAGAGGCTTCCCTAACGAGGATGTCACGACATTGGCTTGGAAATGTCGCAACATCATGCCTGACGAAGTAAAAATTAAAAGGATAACATGAAGGAAATTTGGGTTAAAGCTTCCATAAACAATTTTATAAGTGGGAATATTTTTGTAATTGTTAGGTTAAGAATTTATGACCTACAAATACTACTTTTAAAAGACTTTTCTTGAGTCGAAAAACTAGGTTAGCTTTTTAGATGAAATTTTTATTTTTCTAACTACTGAATTATTTTTCTTTAGAATGGTAGAAGACCAGTTTTTAAGATAGCTAATTCCAACCATTTTTATTTTCAATTTAGCATTTTTCGTTATTCGGTTAAAGATTATAGAATTTGGGCTTATAGTTATTTAGTGGAATGAAGTTTTTAATTCATTGAATCAAGATTTTTGGCACAAATCCTAAGCATTTCTAAACGTTGAAATTTCATCCTTTTTACTCTTTGTTAATTGCATAAAATTGATTTGTTGGTATAATTGCATAATGGGTATGAACTGAGATTCTTGATTGATTGATATAAGTACTAGTTTGTGATTTTAGGTTTAGGGACTAAATTGAAAATTTGGATTAAATTGAATAAAACAATAAAAAATATAATTTATGACTCTGAGGGAAAATTTAGATAGGTGAGATCAAGTGGAGACCCTATCGAGTAAAAAATGATTTAGTTCAATTTAATTGAGAAAGACAAAGAGGATAGCTTGATTAATTTCTTATTTGGACTAAATTAAGACCGAGAGGTGAAATTTTATTAGATAAGAATATTACAAATTAATTTCCCTTAAATCTAAATTCACTGCTATTATGGAAATTGACCAATCACTAGTTTTTTTTTTTTGTTATTTTCATAAATCGAATAATTTCATGTTTAATCCTTTTTGTTAGGAATTTTAGAAAATCATCATTTTTCAAATTGTTGTAATAATTAGTTTGTAATACTCTAAACCCGATCCAATAAACCAGACTCAAATCTTGGGTGTTACCACTCAATAAGAATGTACTTAAACCTACCAATTCAAATGACACTCAAATACAACTATTAAATTTCAAATTTCTTAATATAAGACATAAGTGTATACAAGAAGGAAGTTCAATTGGCGTACATAGAAAATTTAACTTAAATCTGACTAAAATTGATGCTATGGTTTAATATAACTATTCCACGTAAAGATTTTTGTACATATTTATAACAACTTATACTTGCTACTACCATCAAGCTTGCTTTGTATGCATAATAGCTCGTCTTGACATTGCTTCGGTGTCACCCCTCCTAGCATAGACCCAAATCAGCTTACCTATAACATAATACATAGGGGTAAGTTTGGGAGAACTTTGTGAGTCAAACACTAATTACCTAAATCATTCTTGCTCATCACATCAAGTGTTTCAATGGCTATCTTGTTACTCTTATCCTTCAATTATTCTCTGCCAATTAGTTCCTCAGTTTTATTTCTTATATGCTTGCTCATTACCACAATCTACTCTCAGACCATTTCCTTCTCTTCCGTGCCTTTGAAGCCTGACATACATTTTTCAATCACTTGGCCATAACCTCCTGATATCTCAAGAAGAACCCTTACATGGGTAACTGATACTTGTTTCTGATTATACGATGTTTACATTCACATTCAAAATTCATTCTTATTAACTCACAATATCTCTTAAATTTCATTTCTCTATACAAATCATATTCATATCAAATTCCTTACTATGATATCCATTATTACATTTCATACTTATTATTTTCACTATTTGCATTTTGGAGCAAATTGGAATACATTGTTTACTCAAGTCAAAATCTACTGCAAGAGCGTCCTTTATGGTTTATCCTTGGGAGTCTTTCCAGAACACACCACAAGAGTAGCCCATCCTATATGCCATAAAAACTTTCTCTTAGGAATTCGCCATAGAGACTGGTCTTTCATAATTTGTTGCAAGGGCATTTCTTTCATATGCTACTACAAATTTTGATTTCAGTTGTCATCTTACCAACTGCTTCTTCAAAGTTTGCCAATAATTCCATTTCTTTCATTCAAGGTCTGCCACAGAGACATTCCCTTCAGATGGTTGCCACAAGGGTCATTCTCTAAAGTGCAGCACGAAGGTGTTCCTTTCATCGTTTACCACAAGGTCTTCCATTACATAGATTGCTACAAAGGCTTCAATTTTTCTAGTGTATTTATAATAGGGATTCACCTAGATTGACATTTCGCAAGGTTTACCCCTCACCATTCTAGGTCACGTAGAGAAGAGCATTAGGTAACAACCTTCCTTTAAGTCTTTCCATATGATGCCATAGCCCACCAACTATGATGTTACACGATACGATGCCATGGCCACGACCATGGGCTTTTCCTTTCAAATGTCATGTTTAAAGTTCCGATAAACCTCTTTAGGCGACTCTACTATGGTGAATAGATACAGACTTATTTAACAAACTCCATTTGTATTGACCATATTTAATACTCGACACTTAATTCATATAGATAATGAACCTATTTCACATCTCATCTTATATTTCCAAACATATCCATACAACCATAATTTATATCTTTGGAACTCTCACTACTTATTTAACTCATTAGACTTCATACATACTACAAATACATAGTCCGTTACATACATATTCAATAACATGAGCGTTACACCATCCTTTACTAGTATCAATTTCACAGTTCAAATGATTCTTCATAGAATTATCTAGAGTAAACATTATACTCACAAGAGTCAATTTGAGGGCTCACCTGATTCTCACCTTCTACAGTACAAAACTTCATAACTAGGCTTCTATCTTGCAAACAATAACAACTACTGCTACGAAACATGGAATTCATCAAGACCTATACATATACCCCTATTTTCAATCGTTGTTAACACCGAAAATCGTTAAGCAAGGTCTTATATCCTTTATCATATTGATCTACCAAGTCTAATAGATTTATTCTTACAAAATAATATGTAAAGTCATAAATCATACCTTGTCAAAGAGTAATCGCTGGATAAGATTCAGATCTACATCTTCAACTCAAGTGAAAGAAGGAAATACTCTAGGCTCCTCAAGATCTAGACAGAAACACTTTTTGAAAAAGGAAGAAAAAAATTCCCCCTTTTCTAACCTAATTATCTATATATAAAACCCTTGTCCTTATGGGAGCTTGACATGAATCATAATCCTCTTCAATCTTTCGTATAAGTGGTTTACAATTGCAAAGAAACGTTTACAGAAATCAAATATTTATATATATGATACATTTGGGTCAATTCCATCATTCGTTCCTAACCACTTTGTTAGATTGTAACCAGTACTATAACTATCCCAAACTTGGCATACAAAACTTTTCAGCAATAACTCAATTGCCCAAAGTTCCTTAATGCTTTACTAAGCTCCTGATGTATCACTGAACTAACTATAAATATGACTAAGGCAAGCGCACCTATTGAACAATAGTATAGTATGGTGAGTAGGGAATATCGTATCGACAAGGACTAAAAGTACTAGTAATTATTGTTTTTCTATTATTTATCTGTCAAATTTGAGTGATTGTTTCTAATCTAAAATTACTAACTAATTTAACTAAGAACACAGCAGAGAGTAAAATAGGAAAATAGTCAAAGATACCGATGAGAGAGACAATACCCAGGAAAGACTCCACCTAGATTTCACTTATTATTATGAATCTAAATTAAACGATTTATTCACTTGTGCCTTGATCCGTAGAAATCCCTAAATTATGTTAATATCTCTTTTAAGAGTAAGAACAACTGACTCTAGGTTGATTAACTGAAATCTCTTTCTAATTAAAACCTCTATTGTAGCATTAACTCGATCTATGGATTCCCCTATTAAATTTGACTCTAATACGGTAGATTCATGTCATCTTATTTCTAGGATTGCATGCAACTCCACTCAATTATGCTAGATCTACTCTTAATTAGGGACTTTTGCTCTACTGAAATCAGCACATTAAACATGAATTAATATCCTTAGATTATTAACACATGAAATAAACATACATAATTGAGAACAAGAATCAATTATTTATCATGTAAATTAGAAATCAAATAAAACGATCAATCATAGGATTCATCTTCCCTAAGTATCTAGGGAATTTAGTGATAACAACAAGACACAAAGAAACCCAAATAAAATTCTAAAGAAATTAAATGGATATCTTCAATCTTGAAGGAGATCTGTTTCTGAGATGATTCCAATGGCATTCTTCGAGTCTTTTTCTTCAATCCTCTCTGTGTCTCTTTAAGTCCTCTTCTAATTGTTATTTATAGACTTTAGAATGCTCAAAAAGCCTAAAAATTGGGTTTTTTTGTGTAACTGGGAAATAGGGTGCGTTATCGATATAGGCTAGCACATGGGCATGTGGCCAGCCCGTGTGGAAGTGCTCAGGCCATGTAAAACCTGGAAATAATTCTATTTGTAACACCCCAAACTCAGCCTAGACATTATGTCTGAATCTGGCGACGTCACATGATAGGGTGTTTGAAAACTATGTTGTCGCAAAAAACCATTTTGGTTTAATTACTATTTCTTATTTCTATTTAGTTCCAAAACTAATTTTACTCTTTAACTCATTTGTTTTAAAACATATCCCGTTGCGGGAGCTTCAAAAATAGCTTAAGTAATGTGAGTTTAGAAAATACTTTAGCTTTTGAAAACTGAATTTCCTACGACTAGCATTCATAAATTCATAAAAGAATAAAAACCAAATTTAAGCAAAAGTACCAAAAAGTCCCAAAATTACATCAAAATAAACCAATAATAATGAAACCCTTAAACATGAATTATAAATAGTAAAAGTTCAAAAACTGTGGTCACCGTAGAGTCTTTCACCGCACTGGTCCGTTGATAAACGCTAAATTATACATATTTTTACCTCGTGTTTAGCCTATATTTTGGATGGATTCTTATCAATTTTGTGAGAATTGGTGCTCTTAATCCTTCCTTTTTATATCTTATACCCAGGAGAGCATAAGGAAGAAGAAAGAACGGAAAACGGGCCAAAAACGATGAAAAATGGGCCAAAATGTGCAAACAACACGGATAAAGAAATACCACACAGCCGTGCCACACAGCCGTGCCACATGAAGATCACACGGTCAAGCCCCCAACAAGCACGGCCAGGTCACACAGCCGTGCCTCCACCGATAAAAGCACACGGCCTCTGTCGAAGTCACATGGGCGTGGCACACGGGCGTGTTCCAGTCGTGAGGAAGGGGAATTTCACTCGAATTGGGATGCTTAGAGGCTAAGAAAGGCTCCCCATAAGCTCTTTATATAAAGACCTCATGACGCAGAAGCACCATATGTTTTTAGATATCTTTTTTCTCGTTTTTTTGCCACATTGAGGGTGGAAGCAAGGGATTACTCCAAGGGAGAAAGTCGATTAATTCATCTCAGAAGCCGAAATTCTGCAGCAACATAGAGGATCTCCCTAAATTCTTTCAGGGGTTTTTGGTTTCTTTTATGTTTTGTTATTTTATATCTTCTGAGATGTTTTCTTTTTTTATTATGAACTAAACCCTCTAATACTTGAGGGGGATGAAACCTAAGACAGATCTTGTTATTAATTCTTGATTTATTTGATAAATACTTGAATTGTTCTTAATTATGCATCCTTCATTCTTGATTTAATAATCCTAAGTATTATTTCAAGAATTAGATGTGCTTAGAGCAGAGGAGCAAAAGTCCCTGTGATAAGAGTAGATCTACCATAATTAAGCGGAGTTGCATGCAACCCTAGACATAGGGCGACATAAATCTGCCAGATTAGGGTCAAACCTAATATAGGGAACCATAGATCGAATTAATGCAACCTAGGGAGTTAATTAATAAAGGAACTTTAATTAACAACTTAGGCCTAGTTGCTCTAAGCCTCGACGGAGGGTTTAGCATAAGTTAGGGATCTCTACGGATCAAGTCAAGTAAAGAAATCATATAGTTCAAGAAAATAATAACAAGTGAAGTCTAGGTGGATTCCCCCTTGAGTATTGTCCATATAAATTAGCTTTTCCCCAAAAATTTTCCCAAATTTACTCTTTACACTTTTTTAGTTAGTTTTAAAATTAGTTTAAATAATCCTCTTTTATTTTTAGGCTAGATAAAAGAAAAGAAGTAAGTACTAGTACTTTTGGTTCCCTTGGGTACGATAACTCGGTCTTGCCACTAAGCTATACTACTGTTTGACAGGTGCACTTGCCTCAATGTCGTGATATTAGTTGGTTTTGGTGTTAATAAGTTCTTTATAAATTTTGTTACTTCATATCACATGATATCATCCATCTAGGTCTAGGGATTACCTGAGCACATTAAACAAAATGGGGTGAGTTTACGTAAACTCAGTGTGTAATCCCACAGAAAATAAACATTCAGTATTCAATCATACATAGTCTGGGCCTAAGCCCTTTTTCAGTAGTAGTGGCAGTGGGGCCTTAGCACATTTCAGTTATCAGTATCAGTCATGCATAGGGGCCTTAGCCCATCACAGTATTAGTATCAGATAAACAATATATAGTAATTAATGTCCTACCCAACCAGCCTCTACACACCATCTCCGTCTATCCCTACACTTCATGTGGTGTTTAAAACACCCACCTATGCCTACACTCCAAATAGTATCGAATACAGAACATAAGCAATAAATTGCAGTTAAGCTGTCAGTATATTAAGCTTAAGAGCCTTTCAGTACACTTCCTTCAAATATAATCAACCTAACCCAATGCAATGCAAACATACAATAAATGACATGCTTTTATGCAACTATCAGTAAATAGATATATATCAGCAAATAGGCATACATTTTATCATGCTTAGTCCAATCATCAATTGTTCAATTCGCACAATTAAGGGTCTAAATAGAGCTTACCAACCCTACAGAAGGTTCACAGTGAAAATGGACGACGCATCCAACCTTAGCAATTATTACAGTGAAAATAGGCTCACACACCCATGTGGCATGCCTGTGTAGGCCCACACGCTCATGTGGCCCACACAGCCGAAATTGGCCTTAGTTGTGTGGATCACACGGCCTGGCCTAAAATCTCACATGCCCGTGTGGACTACTCGTGTGGGCCCACACAGCCTAAAAAATCTAGCCCATGTCTAGCACACGGCCTGCCTAGCCATCACAAGGTCATATCCTTCACGCACGACCTAGCCTCGTCGATCACACACCTATGTCCTAGCACACAGCCTACCACACGGGCGACCACACGCCCGTGTGGCATCGATAGTGGGGTTTTTTACTTTTGCTGAAACCCTATTTTTTGCATTTTTGGGTAGACACCTGGTATCGCTTGATGTTAAAACAACCCCGAGCATTCCAAAACCTAAAATCAACAATCTCAAGTCTAAAATCAGTGATATTAACGGAAATTAAATGAAGTTATAACGAGCCAATCGACTTTCAACCATCAAAACCTTACCTTCGAACGAACAACGGAGATTTTTAACTGCAAGAGCGCCAATTAACAGCCCCCAAATCCTTGAATTTCCCCTAATTAGAAATCAACTATATTAAACTAACGATTCAATCCAATGAAACGAAATTCGTACTTACAAACTTACCGACAATGCACGAAAGACACAAAGACGATGGAATTAAGCGATTGGTTAACAAAAGAGAAAGCAGGGAGGAGGGAAAAGAAAATCGAGAAAAGGAAAAATTAGCAAAAGTAAAGTCGGCAGAGAGGGGAGAAAGCTAAAAATTTTGAAAAAAGCAAAAAGCTAAAAATTTTGAAAAAAAACAAAATATAATCAGGATATTCCCCTCAACTCCCCATATCCCCCAAATCTCTCCACTAAACAGAATTTTAGCTACACTCAAACTCCTTGCCGAAATTTGGAGCAAACACACTACCTACGCCTGTACAGGGATTCAAACACAGGACCTCCAGCATACTAATACTCCACTTATTCACCAGACCAGCAGGCTCATTCTGTTAAGCATTCACCAACAATCTAATAAAAGCCTACTGAACAAGAGTGAGGCTTTATTCATAAAAATACCAAAATCCTACCCAATTAAGGCTTGAACTTGGGACCTCTCACACACTCCCAAAACACTTAACCACTGAAGCAGACAAATATTTGTGTCACACATACACAAAAACAAAAATTAAAAACATTGGGGCGTCACACTATTTATCTGGTTTTGGCTCATTTTTCGCTCCTTTCACTCCCAAGTGCTCTCCTAAGTATAAAAACATGAATTTAAAGGATTAGGAGCATCAAATTCACTAATTTACGCAATTAATCATCTAAAAGCGCATTAAGAATGAGATTAAAAATACGTTACTTTTATAGCTTATCAACTCCTCTTCTTAACAATTCATCACATTCTAAGACAACTCCTCACAATATTCCACTGCCTGCTATGCGCCCAACTTTACAGGCCAAAAGCATAAGTTGGACGGATAGCACTACGCAACTCAGGTTACTTTCTTTTTTCCGATTTACTCACTCAATTTAGATCCCGCCAGAATGAGATGTTACATAGTTACTTTAGTAGCTTGGTAGACTTTTCCTTGCATGTATTTTGTTCTTAGCATTTCAATTACTCGATCTTCGTTGAATTCGATTTTTGAAATACTTTGTATTCCATTATAACACATTTATTAGTACTAGACCTGTCTCACTTGCAGAACTGCGTTATATATATTTGCTTTGCTCAATGCACACACATCAAGATACTTAGTCAACAAGTCAAAGAAATATAACATATGGTCAAAATGACATTTTGACATATAAAAATCAATAAAAATGTTCCATCATCATTTCATCACCACAAGTAGATAAATATTGTAATATTTAATCTTAAATAAGTTTTAATTTTTAAAAGCATCAAATCAGTTAAGTACAAATGATTAATTTAAAGATGCACTAACAATATTACTTTACAGGTATATGATATAACAAATATACCCTCTAATCAGTTTCACCAAAACTGAAGGAACAAATAAACCGACTTGGCTTTATGAAAAAGCAAATCTCTTACCTATATTCTTGGTCTTTCTTTTTTCACATTATTGATAAGGAACGGAAATACGCTATACTTAGAATCTTGGAGGTATTCATAATTTCCTAGAAAGGAGCGGGCATAAAAAGATGCTTGGAAGTTGATCTGATGTTGAGAGGATTCCCAAAATATCGTTGTTGCAAGTTGCATGCACTAAAACGTAAAAGTGGGATGGATGTGCATGACTTCATGGGATGTATTTATATTAGTGTAGAATTAAAGTAGTTTTATATTAATTTTATATTTTTTAATATGATTAATGTTTTAATGATTCAATAATTAAATTTATTGATATAATTGTATTTGTTATACATGTAAATTTTCGAACTGATCTGATATCTTTATCATATCGATCTAAAATACTATATATTAATATTTATTGAACGACTAAAAGATTTTTTTAAATAAAAATAGTTAAAAATGTTTAGTTTACATCAAATTTGATATGCATAATTTATATCAATGAAAAATAAAACATAATGGTCGTATTGTTAAAATATTAATGTGCAAAACTATGTAAAACTACTTTAATTTTATACCATGCATTCCTCCCATATACAGGGGCAAATCTAGGGGGCTGGAAGGGGCGCGGCCTCCCTAAAATGTAAAATTGTTATTTAGGCCCTTGAGATTTTTTAAAAATTTTAAATTAGTAAAGGTAAAATTACACTTTGATCCTCTTAAAATTATAAAAATTCAATTTAATACTTTAAAAATTATAAAGATATAGACCATAAAAAATTAAAATTTCATTTGACCCCCTATAAAATTGTTCTAGCTTTGGCACTGCCCATATATATGTATAAATTTATATAAAAACATTTTAATTTGATACATTGTAAGATGAAAAACTTTTAAAATAATTATTTAAGTTCACAACAATAATAACTAAATATATCGGCTCGGAAGGAATCTAGTTGAAAATGTTATGTAGCAAGAACATGTTCTATGAAACTTATAAAAGAAAAAAAAAATAGTATTGTAATTGGTCCTCTAGTAAAACAAAATATTTTGTCTCATTAAAAATCATATAAAAATAAAATTATATATTTACTTTTTAAAAAGAATTATTAGAATGACATCATAAATTAGATGACGAGGTGCACATCAACACATGCATACAACCCTATCCACAGTCAAGGGAATCGAGGAAGGTGGATGATTAAATATGGAACCTAATATTATTCCCTTCTTTAGTTTTCTTATAATACACTACATCCCTTACATTTTAGTTAAAATTATCTAAAGGAACCTTCATAAACACGACTCCGTAGGAACAATCAAAACAAACAAGTGGTGCTAGCATCGGTCCAAATAAAGAAGTCTATATATAAACCTAAACCCTATGATATATCACACCAGTAGCCATTGTAGCTCTCAAAATCCTTGGTAGGTAGGTACAACATGGTTTACAACGTTCCGAAAGGCTCAGAATTGCCGAGCAATACGGCTAATAAGAAGCAGCTTCGGAAAGTATTCCTGGACTGCGACGTTGATGATAACAGTATACTAACCAAGGAAGAGATAAAGAAAGCGTTTGATCGATTCGGTTCCCTCTTCCCTGGTTTTAGAGCTTGGAGGGCACTGAAACGTGCCGATAAAAATAAGGATGGATGCATCAGCCTGGACGAGCTTGACAACCTCATTGATTACGCTTATAAACGTGGGTACTTCAACGTTGGTTGATTATAAAACTTAAATTACTTGTATTTATTCTAATACCTAGTTTTCCGCTAAGCTTGAAATTAGTTTCAGGTTTAAAAGCTTCTGTATATTACTTGTCTTTGTTTGGCTTGAGTTTGGGCTCTGATAAATGAAATGAATTTAGCCGAAGTCCATGACGACGTAGTTCGATTTCATATAAGAAGTCCTTAATTTGAGCTTCACTCCATGGATGCAGTCCCCTCAAGTTTTATAGCATTTCTTGTGATTAAAATCTCATACTTGACTCTTGCAATGATTCAAATTTCAATTTTGAGGGATTAAAATATCTTTGAAATTTCAACAAAATTATTTTTTTAATTTTTTTAATTTTCTTTATTTATACTTAAGTTATAAATATCTAATTTATACTATATATTAGAGGTGTTCATGAGTTGGGTCGGGTCGGGCCGGGCCTAAATATGATATTAACATACTTTATATTTGCCCATACCGGCCTGAAATCTAGGCTTAAAATCTTGCCCAAATTTGTTTATATTTGCAAAAGACTAGCCCGCCCATTTTCTTTTAATTTTTTTTAAAATATTTATATTGTTTTATTTTAATATTTAAAAATTTTATATATTTTTTATTTATTTAAATTTTTTTATATAATCATCTTAACTAAAGTAGTATTATATATTTAGTATAGGATTATTTTTTTAATATATTCTAAATTATAGAATATATAAAAATAACATAATATAAAATATTATAAACTTAAAACAGGTCAGGCCGAGCCAGGCTCGGGTCTTGAATGTCCAAAATCGAGCCCGACCCATATTTTAAATGGGCCTAATTTTTTTAGCCCAAGCCCATTTTTTAGTCCTAATATATTTACCTAAACCCTCCAGAATTTCGAGTGTGCCTTTAGTCCTGGGCGGGTAGCACGGCCGATGAATAGATTCACTTATATAACAATGTACACAAACATATTACCGCTTTTAAAAATATTAAATTAAATGGATAATATTTAATTTAAAATAAATAGTTAATTAAATAAATTATATTAGATTATATGAATAATACTTTTTTTAAATAAATTATATAGATATTTAATTCGATAGCAGAATTTTTTAAAAAAAAATAATTCTTAATTAAATAAATTAATTAATCAATTAGATAAATTATCTATTTCATTTAACTTAAAGAATCTTTTTATTTAAGTTAAAGAAATTATCACATTTAAAAAAAGTATGTTTTTCATATTAGATCAATTATCTATTCAATAAAATTAAGTGTTATTTAAAAATAGATAAATATTTAATTAAATATATTAATTAATCAATTAGATAATTTATCTATTTGATTTAACATAAATAATTTTTTATTTAACTTAAAGAAATTATCACATATAAAAAATTATTTTTTTCATATTAGATTAATTTTCTATTCAATAAAATTAATTTTTATTTTCAGATTACTTTAAAAATAATTATTATATATTTATATTATCTTAACTAATATTATCCTAAGAATAAAACTGAATATAAGAGTTATTATGAATAAAATAAAAGCTAATTTCATTCATTGATTAAAGTAGAACAAAAAAAAATACAAAATTATAAAAACAATCAAATATTAAAAATTTTACTGTTAAAACAGTTTAATTTAACAACATATAATAAATAACCTATAAAAATTATTAAAAATATTATCTAAATTATAATTAATTAATATTAACATTCAAACATGATTAATTTTTTTATTGTTTTAATATTAAATATTTTTAAGATCAAATAAAATTAATATAATCGATTTTAAATTAATTAAATAATTCTATAATATTTTATAATTACATTAAGTTTTCAATTCATTAGTAACTATTTGAGGAATTTCGTTAATAATTTTTTTTTTATAAAAACAAAACTAATGTTATAAAAAAATATTATAGATTTAATATATACACTCCATATTAATCTATTGTGGTGTTTCATTCTCTAATTTCAATTTCCATTTCTGATTAATTTACTTTAAAATAAATATAATTTAATTACAATTTTTTTTACTAATTTATCTATTTTTTGAGGAAATTAATTCATTTAAATTTAAGCAAACTAATTACATGAAAATAGAATCCTTAATTTAATTAAAATATAGTTGATTAAATTCAAGACATTTAGATAGATTATTTTTTCTTATAAAATTTGTTATAATAATATTTTTGTTGTAAAATAAAGAGAAATGGAGAGAATAAAGATGTACTTTATTGATCAAAAGGGATGATTATAATGTTTCATCAGAGTCTCTATTTATAGGCATAAGAAGTATAAAAGAAGTAGAAATGTAATTCTAATAACTATTAGAATTTAAAGTACATTAATACTTTATCTTGCTCATGATGGACATCCACCTAATAAGATATTCATAACACTCCCCATTGGATGTCCATTGGTAGATAATGTGGCTCGTTAAAACCTTATTAGTAAAAATTCTGTGGGATAAAAACCTAATCAAGGAAAGGGAGTACACAATCTATAGTACGTATAATATGCATTAAAAACCTTACCAGGAAAACCCAATGAGACAAAACCTCGATTAAAGGAAAATAGTGCAATACGTATTTAGTCCGCCTCATGAAAACATCACATATTTTCTCATATATTACGTATTCAATCTTGAATACTAGTTTTTTTCAAATGACTATTTGAATGTATTTGCTAAGCATTTATATTACTATTCCTTTAAAAGTCATGAGTGAGGGAAATTTGGGGAAATATATTTTGATCTTTTCAGGAGATTCAATAATAATCATAACAAACTTTAATCATAATTCTTTTATAAAAACACAAATAGGTATTCTGGATCATTTTATAATCCTCTTTCAACTACTATTCACTAAGTCAAATTTATCACATATGTTCAAATTATTTCAATTCATAAAAATGAACAATTTCTCGAGAATTTCAATATGTTTTTAGCATCCTAAATCCTTCAAGGATTTTAATATAAACTTTGCTATATAGTGATCCATAAAAGGTTGTAACAATAACCATTAGACACAAGTTAAATCTGTTATGAATTGTCAATTTAATAATATATCTAAAAGTTATAACATCCACTACAAAAAGAATATTATATCTTTTCATAATCAATGCCAGGACTTAGTGAAAAATTTCATATTCTTATCCGCTTTTGCAAAACTATTTCAATTGCACCCTCATCAGCTTTATGCCTTTAGATATTTGGACTACTAGTCCAAAAGCTTCACGAATTTAATTGTACTTGAGCTGCGTCTTTCTATTTTGATCAATTTATTCCATATCCATATTTCTCAATAGATTAATTAAAGATCTTCCTTTTATTTCATTATTTCAATAATAATATTGCATGCAAAATCATTGTCAACCACTTTTATTATTCGGTTCCACATTTTAACGAATTAACATAACTTATCGAGATCTTTTATTTTCATTATTTTAAAATTTAGCTTCTGGTACTTGAATTTCTTCTAGAGTTTTACTTATTAGTTATGTCTTGGGTCTCTTCTGGAGCACCTGCCTTCACTATATGACCATCTAGAAGAATTTTCATCTTTGGAACTGATCAATCTATTATTTATTCTAACTGATTGTCTTACTGGGACTTTGATTCAAATTAAAATATTAGATGGTATATAAAACTTGGTTATTCTCATTAAGTTTGTAAATACATTTAACAGTTAATTGTAATGAGTTATCCTTCTTGAACTTCTGGTTCAAATTACTCTCTCCCTAACTCATTACAAGTTATTATTTCTCTCCCTCCTAATGTCGGGAAAACTATCGAATCAAAATTGTAATCACAAATCATGTTATAATTGAATCTCGAATACATTCAAAACATCTAAATATATATTCCCAACTTTCTTTGAGGATTCACTCGTCTTTGTGCATTGTGGTGGAGCAATTGGAACATATACATACATACAAAATTCAAAGATTAGAAATATTTAGCTCTTGATCAAAAACCAATTGTAATGGGGAGTATTTGTAACTTATTGGCTTGATGCATACAACACGTAAATCAACATAATCTCATGTCAAAATAGGAAGTTTAGTTCTCATAAGTAATGGTTTAAACATTAATCATAGGTGTTCAATCAATAAATTCTCTGAACCATTACGCGTAAACTTTTACAAAAGTTTTTCAAACTCAATCAATAAAAGATTGAGATACAAACTCATCAGTATTAGCAAGATGAATTGTCTTAATTGCATGATCTAAAATTAATTATTTAAACAAGCAATCTTGCAAATGACGAGTTGCAAATTGATAACACATATGTGATTATTTTGTAAATGCATCTACCAAAACCATATAATATCAAAACCATCCACATGGTTGATGAATAGACTCATATTTGTTTCAGAAATGCAAAACATTAAATCTCAACTTTATCTAATGAGTTTCTAACAATCAATTTTCATTCAGAACAAGAAACAAATGAGAATCCTTTTAAATTAAAGAATCTTCTGGTTCTTTAATGAATGCCCATATGAATTCTCAATTATTTTTCGTATCATATATGATCCAAGATGGTCTAACTGGTCACACTAAGTAGCAAATGCATTTGTATCAGTAAACTTCTAGTTTACTTTAACATGTGTTTCAATTGTACTAAATTGTAACAAATTAATAATTTTACTATAATTTCTTTTACTTTGTATCCACATATTAGTGCTATTGTGACATTTACTACTGGAAATGTCTAAATCAATGTGAATATTATAATGTCACTAAGTCAACAAAATAAATATAATTTCCAAAAAATTAGATGCAATATTCGTTTAAGGGAATATGCCAAAATCTTCAAATATCTATAAAAAAATTTGCAACTTCAGGTGCATCCAACCATAATGAGCTTTAGATAGAATTATCATATTTTATTACTTATAAATAGATCTTTCACAGTCAAATATTTTACTTCCAACCCCTTAAGAAAAGAAGATCACAAAGATTATAAAATAAATATTAATTAATAACCTAATCCTTTCTTTTCATCTTTTCAAAATAGATATTTATAGCAATAGTGATTCATATGAAATATAATATTTTCCTCACATACAATCTCAATATAAAATCCATTATAAATATCTTTTAAAATCAATGGATTAACCATCACAAGATATTAATATATTAGCTCTTCTAGAGCTTTTGACTAATTTTGTACTATCAAATATTGGAATAATATTTGTTTATTTTAGTACCAAATAAGATAAATACTTTTTAACACCCCGAATTAGGGGCTAAACGAAATAATGGTTTCAAAACCATGAATTCGAGGTCTAAAATATTTTTTTGATTGAGTCTTGATATTAATTGGGTGATTGAATGTTTGTGTGAAATGTTGGTAGGTGAATTTTATTATTTGCATGTCCAATTTGATAGATTGGACTAAATTACAATTAGTGAAAAGCATGTGTTTTAATTCATAAAAGTACTTGATTGAAATGGGGTTTTAAATCTAAGGTCCTTATATGGTAATTAGGCCATTTTAACTTAGTTTGGACAAAAATGCCCAAGGAAGGATAAAATAATAAAGGTTTTAATGAAGGGCATTTTGGTCATTTAGATAATTAAAGAAATAAAAAGGGAAAATAAACCAAAATTTAGTCCATCTTCTTCTTATGTTGGTCGAACCTAACAAGACACCATAGCTAGGGTTTTGTCATCTTTTCAAGCTCTAAGTAAGTGACTCCTAGCCCCGTTTTTAATGTTCTTCATATTTTTGAAATCCACATAACTTGCTTAGCTATTTCTACCACTAATTTGAGCTAGGGTTCATTTTTAAAATTTTACCCATGGATGACTTATATGCATTTTGATGTCTACTGGTAGAATATGAAAGTTTGAAGTGTGGTGACCAACTTTTACTAGGTGATTTTGGTGAAAAAATGTAAAATGTACTTATTTGTAAAAGGTGAAATATTATGTGTATAAATTGTGAAATGATGGAAATAGTGGGCTGCTATAAGAGGAAAAATGGTTCATCTAGGCTTAAAATACAAGAAAATGGGATGAAAATCATTTATTAAGCCTAGGGACTAAATTGTAAAATTTAGAAAGTTAGGGGTCAAATTGTAAATTTTGCTAGAGGAAGATTTTGGACTGATTTGAGTAATGTGAATATTGAATGGGTTAAATGTGTCATTATGTGTAACATCCCGAAATAGGGCCTAATCGGAATAGTGGTTTCGTGACCACAAATCCGAGATAGAAATAATTATTTATTATTATTATGATGTTTATGATGTGATTGCATGATGGTGTGAAAATTTCGTGAAGAAATTCTATGCATAAAGTGCTTAATTTGAAATTAGGGACTAAATCGAATAAGTTGCAAAATTTGCATTCTAGAAGTTTTTAGTATGAAATTGCTTTGGAACATTAATTAGGAGGTTTTAAATAGAATTTGACCAATTTCTAAGTTTATGGACAAAAATTGGACATGGGTGAAATTTTTGAAAGTTTAGTAAGAAGGGCATTTTGGTCATTTGGTTATTAACATGATTAAAAAGGGAAAAAGATGACAAAATTGCTATCATCTTCTTCATTAGCATGAAATTTCAAGGGTTCTCCATAGCTAGGGTTTGTTTCAAGCTTCCAAGCTCCATAGTAAGTGATTCCAAGCCCCGTTTTTAATGTTCTTTATGTTTTCGGAGTCCCGATAGCTCGATAAAGCTTATGCTAGCAATAATTTAAGTTAGGGTTCATATTTGGAAAAATACCCATAGGTGAAAAGTGTTTATTTGATGTTTTATAATAGAATATGAGGTTTTAGATTATATTAGACAACTTGTGCTACTCGGTTTTAGGTAAAAACGAGTAAAATGGCTTAATAGGTAAAAATACCTATTATACATAAGTGTATGTTATAGTAGGAATTTGAAGATGTTGTTGGTAAATAAATGATCAGCATGTCTTAAAATACAAGAATTTGTGATAAATTTTGATTTCCGAGCCTTGGGGTAAAAGTGTAAATATGCAAAAGTTTAGGGGCAAAAATATAATTTTGCCAAAGTTTGAGTAAAGGACTATTTTGATAAATGTGAATATTAAATAAGTTAAATTTTCTATTATAGATCAAGAAGAATGAAATTCGGGAGTAGATCGGGGAAAGGAAAAAGTAAAGGACTAAATTGTAAAGTTTAGTCACATTTTGTATCGAGGTAAGTTTACAGTAAATAAATGCAATATTCCTTTATTTTACATTAATATTTTCAATTTCCAGCATTTATATATTCATTTTATGAAAATATTCAAAGTTGAATTAAAGGCGATGTAACAGAGAAAAGCATTAGAAAGCCCCGATTGAACCTTAGGAATGTTAGGATACGAAATGTCATGACATTTGGGGTTGACAGGACAAGACAGGACATGAATGAGCCATGTAAGTCCATATCAGATATATGGCTTTGGAGACAGGAATGAGCCATGTAAGCCCATATTAGATATATGGCATTGGAGACAAGAATAATTCATGTAAGTCCATGTCAAGGATATGGCATTGGCAGGATATTGTTAGACAAGAAAGACCCTAGTATCCTTAGTATTCCGAGTGGTTCAACGGGCCATTGTACAAGTTAAATTACAGTGAATTATCAGCAAAGGAAAGGTAGATTGTATTTATGAATAATGAAAGGTTAGGTAAGAAAGAAGATAAGTGAATAAAGAAGAAGGTAGAAAATGAGATGTAAAGAAAGTTTATGATGCTAGGTGACATTATGCATATTTATCCTTTGTGATGAATGTTGTGATTTATTTGCTTGTAAACTTACAAAGCCTAGTGCTTACTCTCTTTATTTCCTTCTTTTTATAGTTCTTGCCAAGCCACTCGGGGATCGAAGGAATCATTTGGTATAGTTAGACGTTTCGTTTCGTGTATGGCATGCATAGAATGGCTGATGATATACATGTTTAATAGTATGTATGATTGAGTAGTAACTATCACATGGAAATTAAGGAAAATGTGAAAGTAGCTTAAAAACAGATTCAAGTAGCAGAAATGTCGTGACTTTGAAAAATAAATAAAAATAGTAGAAACATGGTTTGATGGTGAATAATATATGAAATTAAATCTTATTGTGTCTATTTTCATATGGAATAAGAAAAACAGCTAAACGTATTGTATTTTATGAGATATCTGAGTTTTAGTGAAATAGGGCCACAGCGATTTCTGGATCCCCTATTCTAACTTTGGAAATTCACCATAAATTGTACAAAAATAATTAGGTGGTGTGCTTTATATGTTAAGAATCCTTATTGAGTATAGTTTTAATAGAAACAAACTCCATAGTCATATGAATTTTTTACAGGGAGAAAAGTGGTTCGTAGTAAGTAGAGGTCAGTGCAATCGAGTTTTGAAATAGGGGTAACTTTAACTAATAAACAGTACTAATTGGCCCAGAAAAAAATTCTAGAAAAAAATTAGTAGATAGATATATGAATCTAGTTTCAGAGAAAATTTACAGATTGTAATTTCGAGTTTTGAAACTCAAGATATGAATTTTTAAGCGACTATGACACAGAATGACAGCAAATTTCGAGAAGCTTAAATAAACGATTTAAGGTTGCTTAAGTGATAGATTAAGTTTAGTAGCGCCTCGTGCTCGATTCTGGTGACAGTCTTGAGTAAGGGGTGTTACATTATGGATCGAGAAGAACGTGGAATCGACCTTGACAGAGGCAAAGGCAAGGTTTCAGACTAAATCGCAAATTTGATCTATTTTGTATTGAGGTAAGTTTATACGTAAGTAATGCATTGAATTTAATAATGTTATTATATATGGTTGTATATTATGAAGGATGCTTGAGTGATATTTTTATTGGAGAGTTGTGGGAATGTGAAATTCTCAGTTGAATCTTCGGAAACCGAAAGATATGGATAAAATGTAGCTAGGTCACATGTGTGGTTCCGAGGATAGGACACCATGTCGATGCGAGAGCTACGAGATGTTATATGTTAGCTAGGTCACATGTGTATATACCATGTGTACACGAGAGCTACGGGTTAAAGTTAGCTAGGTCAAATGAATGTTACCAAGAATACATCCTGTGACACGAGGGCTATATGATAAGTAGCTAGGTTGCATGAGTGGTTCCAAGTGTAGAACACCATGTTGACACGAGAGCTACGAGACTATGTGGGTTAGGTCACATGCATGGTATTAAAAGTACATCATGTGCACACAAGAGCTGAGTTACATGGAAGGTGGAGCTTTGTGCTAAAACCACCGAGAATTGATCAACATTTCGAAGGGTTCAACGGGGGAAATTTTACTAAAAGATGTTTTTTGTGAACATGTGATGTATAGATACAGGGGTGTAAGCAAGTGCATATCTGAGCAAGTGTGTATATGAGCAAGGGTGCATATGAGTATGTGCATGAGTAGACAAATTGCATGTGGTGTATGTGAATATTGGTAAGGTTAAGGTGAGTAAGTGAAGTCACGATGAGCAGTAAGATTGTGTTATGTTAAATTTTGAGCTTGAATTGAGTATGTTGTTATAATGTCAATTATTTACATATAGACTTACTAAGCTTAAAGCTTATTCCTTTTCTTTCTCCCTTGTCTTATATTGTTGCCAAATCAGCTCGAGATTCGGAAAGCGTTAGAGGATCACCCACACTATCAAGACCCGTTTTGGTATATTGAAATGTATTTTTGAATTATGGCATGTATAGGGACTTGGTTGTTTTAAAAGTGTCAAAGTAGTTTGGCTATCATGTGGGTTCATGTCTCTTGATAGGTCATTTTATATTAAGGCCATGTGATATGGCTAAAGATGATATTGCTTTGTATATCTATATGAGGTAAATCATGAAATGGTTGGTTTGCTTGTGTGTGGATGAATTGATATGTGGTGATTAAATGTTAAATGTGGCTATAATGAGTGTCTAAAAGTGTTATGGTGTATTGTGATAAAAATGGTATAAGTTTATATGTATTTTGGGGTATGAAATGGCTTGGAAAATAGCCTAATTTATGGCCTCATGGTCGGCCAACATGGCCATGTGAGTAGGGAGTATGAAATTTGCATGAATTTTTCGAAGAATAAGTATGTCACACGGCCTGCCCACACAGGCGTGTTATGTGGCCGTTTGACCGAATTTGCATGCTGACGTCATAAATAGAATACCCAAGTTTTTGTACACGGGGTAAGAACACGGGTGTGTCGAGGCCGTGTAAGGGACATGGGCCAACGACACGGGTGTGTGCTTGGCCGTGTGAAAACCCTTGTAGGATCGAAATGAAAAATAAATTTGCAATAATTCCACACGAATTAGGGACATGAGCGTGTATGACCACACAGCCTACCCACACGAGCGTGTCCCTGTCTCACACGGGCGTGTGCCCTGTTTTGAGCCAAAATTTCCAAAATTTTCCTAAGTTCTCGGTTTGGTCCCGGTCCACTCCCAAATTATGTTTTGGGCCTCGTAGACCCATTTTAAGGATTGTATGCATATTATGAAAAAGTTTAAAATTGGAACGAAATTTTATGGTTCGATTTTGAGTGATTGGTTGTACCATTATATGTAATGCCTCGTATTCGGTTCCAGCATCGAACTCAGGTAAGGGGTGTTATATACTTTCTATCTATAATGATAGAATTTATTACTATATTCTTATAACACCCTGATTTTCGGGATTTTTCGAGTTTTCAAGATTTTTGGTGAAGTTTTGAAATTTTAGTGTTCTGGATATTGAAATTGTGTTTAAATGTGTTAGTGGGCCTTTAGAAGGCCCAAGCCTAAGTTAAAACCCGACAGAAATATCAATTTTGGTTTTTCAGTGAAAGGGGACTTGGTTAAGTGGGCCTTTAAGAAAAAGTTAGTAAATGAAGACTAAAAGAGGGCCTTGGTAAAGTGGCAAGGTGGCACCACTAAGTTCCTAAAAAAGTGGCGCGTGGACTGAGTTTAAGGGACAGAGTTCAAGTCGCAAAGTAAGCAGATGGTACTTTTATTTTTGTGCATGTGCCGGGCATGTGATAGAGCTTAGGTAGCATTCGGCTAGGGCCCTAGGGGATTGGGCCGTTGGTTTGATTGGCCATTAGGGCAAGCTTTATTTTCTTTACTGTCTTGCTGAATTAGGGTTAGCCACCTAGAGCCTTCACTTTCGTTCTATTCTCTTCTTAGTGTCGCAAAAAGCCAAAAAACGCAAGTAAGCTTTCCTTGGTGCCGAATTCTTCCTTCTCTTCTCCTCTCTTCCATTCTTTCTTTTTCTTTTCCCCTCTAGCTGAAATCGCCTCTCCTCCTCCCTCATCTTTCATTTTCTTCTCTTCAGAAACCAAAATTGCCACTCTTTTCTTCTCAAACTCATCAACTACTAAAAGCCGAAATCTTGAAAGGTTGCTTCCTGTGCCGATTTGCTTGTAGCTGAACCCCTTTTGTTTTGCCTCACTTGTAGCCGAATTTCATACTCTTCAAAACCTTAGGCTCTATCGACAAACACCCCTTCAACCATAGTCTCAAATCATATCTTCTTTCACCACTTAAAAAGCCGAAAACACCATAGTTTTTAGGGGTATATAGCCGAATCCTTAGATCTGTAAGATTCAAAATCTGCTAGTGTTTAGGGGCTAGATCTACATCAGATCTGAGTAGAAGAATCGCCTTGATCTAGCAAGGAGCATAAGAGGCTTGGATCTTCGGAATGACTGGATCTAGATCTAGTCACTACTATTGGCAAAGGTAAGATCTCAAGGGCCTTAGGTGGTGATGGCCGATTATGGTAATTAGAATTATGGAGATTTTCATTGTATTTTGGATCTAATGTGTCTAGTAATTGATTGTAAGATATCGTGGGGGATCTCGTTAGCAGTCGTCGCAAATCAGGTGTGTATCGAACACCCTCTTGTAGTTCAATTCGGCAAAAGTCGAAATGCTAAAATTCTGGCATTTCATGGGCTTGTGAGCGTGCGAACGCTTATAAGTCGTTTAGGAATCATTAGATCCGTAATCGCGAGTGGTAAGTTAGTTGAAGGTGTAATTTTGTGCACTTCGGTAAATTGGGCCTTACGGGCTGAAACTGGGCCCAATGGGCTTACGGGCCCATATGGGTAAAAATAGGCAATAAATGCATACTGGTAGACAGTAGGTCTAAAAACTGCTAAAACGGGTAAATCAATCATAAAATTTGGATTAGATGGGTTAAATTAGCTAATTGGCACTGTAGGGCCCATTAGGGGTTTTAAGGCCCAATGACTGTAATCTGCTAAAATGGGCTAAATAAGCTACCGAGATAAAGGTTAGCCTATTACTGATAAAAATGTGCATGAAAACCCTAAAAACTGGTATAATTACTGAAATATCCTTGTAGGTGCGAAATGACTATTTTACCCCTAGGTGCTAAATGACCGTTCTACCCTTGGTGCTAAATTTGACTGAAATGCATGATTTACTGTTTCTGTTTACTGTATGCCATATCATGAATATCTGTTGCATGGGGCTGGGTTATTGATGGAGGAAGTTCTAAAAGTGGCTTGACCGCGTACTGGAGGCTTTGCTTCATCTTTCTGTTATCTGAGCAGCTATACTGCAACTGTGGAGTGTAGGGCTGGGTGGGTTGAGCTATTCCCCACATGGAATGTAAGGCCGATACGGGTGGAGTGTAGCGGTTGGGTGGGTTGAGTAGTCTCCCCATATGTAATGGGCTTGTATTCATAATTAATATCTATTTTGCTACTAAAATGGGTCTATGGGCCGTACTGTTATCTGAAAAAGGCTAAGGCCCAGTTTACTGTATCTAGATAGGGCTTTGGCCCAGTAATTACTGAGACTAGATAGGGCTTAGGCCCAGTGGGCTTGAGCTGATTTGGGCTCTGGATGGGCTTCTTTGCACACTGAATTTCCAAACTCACCCCTTTCTCTCCATCCATGCAGGTGAGCCTTAGATTGGTGGGCTTAGAGCTGGGAGGGATTCAGAGTGGCCACATGGACTGCAGTTATTTAATTAAGTCCTATTTTAACTTATTTTATTTCCGTATTTATTTTTAATTATTTTTATTATGGTTTTGGGTTTGTAATAAGGCCGCTCTAATTATTTTTATTTTGGGTTCTTATTTACTTATTCATACACTACTTTAACTATTTTGAATATAGCAGCGTAAGTTTCTCTTAAAATTAATCAAATGTTTTCAAAATCACATCACACGTTCCAAACGAGTAACAAAGTTAAGTTTTAATATTATCCTCTTAATAACTAGTAATGTTTAGGACAGTCTCTAAAAATTGGGAATTTCTCTTAAACCCATAATATCAGTTTGCAAAGCTCACCCCAATCTTAGTAACTAGGTAAGATGGTTAGTTGTAGGTGATGTGACACACCAGATTTGGCTGTAAAGTCTGGGCCGAGTTTGGGGTGTTACATTTAGTGGTTTCAGAGCCCGGTTGCAACAACTCGGATGTGGATCGGGTCCAAAAATGTTTTCAAAAATTCTTAAACTCTAGGCCCAAGAAGGGTATTTTGGAAATCAGTTTTTGAAAAAAATTAGAAAAAAACCCTTTTCAAACTTGTTTTCTTCAAAATATACATGTTTTCAAGGTTTGATTTTGAAAAGCTTAAATCTTTTCGAGTTTTCTGAAATATGGAATCTGAAGAAGTGGCACACTGAATCCCTGGCACCAAGTTTGTACGTATTTCTATCTTTTATACTGTATAATACTAAAATATCACTGTAGATAGAACTAAGACCCTGCCATGATATTGTAGATAGGGTAGTACTGAAAACTGTAGAGACTGAGACTGTAGGGAAACTAAACCCTAGAAAAACTGAGACTGTAGTTAGGCAACGATTTCGCGAAAAAAAAACTCTGAAACTCTATCTGTACATAAGACATTCTGTAATAAACAATTGAAATAATAAACTAATGTCATAAAATTCGTAATCAGATAAGTCAATATGAGTACGAGAGCTGCTCGTGGGTGAAGCCGTGGACGTGGCTGAGGCAGTGTTCAAGCTGGGTCTTCATCTTCAGAACACATGTTAGCTGGTGGGGCACGATCGCCGCCGATAGGTGAAAATGGGCCATCTAATGGGGCCACAGGGGAGGACACTCTGTCCCAGGCCATGTTAAGGGTTCTGGAAAGGGTTGTTAGAGCTAATGTTAGGCCAGTAAATAGGATCTATTTCTGAGCGACTCTGGGCTAACGGAGCGAAAGTCTTTAGGGGCATATCTAGAGTGGCCCTAGATGTAGCTGAGTATTGGCTAGAAGCTACGGAACAGATTATAGACGACATGGATTGTTCGATGGAGCAAAAGCTAAAAGGTGAGGTGTCGTTGCTGCGAGACGAGGCTTATCAATAGTGGATCACTGTAAGGGAGAGTACCCCAGTTGAGCGGGTAACTTGGGAACTGTTTAAGACGTCCTTCAAGGGAAAGTACGTCGGAGCGAGCTATGTGGATGCACGTAGGAAGGAATTCCTGAACCTGACCCAAGGCAATACGACCGTTGCTGAGTATGAGGCGGAGTTTTTGAGGTTGAGCCGTTATGCCAGCGGTATAGTTGCCACTAAGTATAAGCGTAGTATTTGCTTTGAGGATGGCCTCAGAGATGAGATAAGGGTGTTGATAGCTCCACAGAGGGCGCGCAATTTTTCTGCACTGGTGGAGAAGGCTAAGATAGCTGAAGAGTTGAAGCAAGTTGAACGGCAGAACCGTTATAGGGGTCGGAACCGCTTTAGGAGGGATATTAGACCATCTAGAGCTGCAACTCGAAATGCCAAGAGAGTTAGAGTGGAGGAATTGGTCCGAGCAGTTTCGGTGAATATAGTTAGACCGCAGCCTTGCGAGGACTGTGGGAGAGTGCATCTTGGAGAATGCTGGAAGCGTACTAGAGCATGTCTCCAATGCGGATCCAAGGAACATAGGATCAATGACTGTCCTAGGAGACCGGCTCAGACTCAAGTTATTGAACAAAGGGTTGTTCAACCAGTGCGAGGTGGACCGCTACCGCCGAGAGGTCATGGACAAGGTAAAGGTGGCAATGGAAATGGTCGTGGTCGTGGAGCACCTGGTAGGGGTACTGGTAATGTTGAGGCTCATTAGCCAGCTTTGGTTTATGCTGCTCGTCACCGAGAGGAGGGTGATGCACCTGACGTCATAACTAGTACGTTTTTTATCTCTGGCATGTCCTACACTATTCTGATAGATGTGGGATCAACCCATTCATATGTTGCATGTGATATTTCTGGGTCGTTGGGTGTGCACTCTGAGGAAACTGTGAGTGGGGTAACTATGATAAGTCATCTAGGTGACTCGGTTAGGGTAGATAAACTCTTTAGAGAGGTGCCTTTAGAGACTCAAGGTAGAATTTTCTGTAGAGACTTGATAGAGTTACCATTCGGAGAGTTCGATCTGATCTTAAGAATGGACTGGTAGAGTAAGCATAAGGCAACTTTAGATTGTGCGGCTAAGAGGATGGTGTTAAGGACTGTCGAGGATGAGGAGGTAATGGTTATTGGAGAGCGAAGGGACTACTTGTCCAATGTTGTTTCGGCCTTAAAGGCTGAGAAACTGATTCGCAATGCGAGGCGTACTTGGCTTTTGTGAGCCAAACTGAGACTGAAGATTTGACTGTGGAGACAGTCAGAACTGTTAGGGAATTTCAAGATGTATTCCTTGAGGAGCTTCCTAGATTACCTCCGAACCGAGAAGTCGAGTTTGGAATCGACTTACTGCCTGAAACGGTTCCAGTGTCCATCGCACCTTATAGAATGGCTGTAACACCCTACACCCCCGTCCGTCGCCGGAATAGGGTATTAAGGTATTACATAACTAGATACAGCCTACTGAGGTTCATAGTTACATACTAGACATAGATTTATTTAGTTCTTTAATTGAATGTAACACTTGCAAATAAGTTCGGTCAGTACGTCATTTCTCATAAAAGAAAACGTTTCATAAGCATAGCATGCTAGTGTATTTCTACTATGTGGCTACTAACAACTTGGCCGAAATCAAACCTTTCAATAACCGATCACCATATTAGAAATTCATTGCGTATTGGGTACTAACTAAATATCATGCCACAACATCGAATCATATGAGAATCAACCAAACACATATAATCAAACTCGAAGACTAAGCAAGCCATTTTCGCATGGCTAGAAATATTTACAACTCAAAATGTAGTTTGATTCAACAAAAGGAGATTAGCCTATACATGCCATTGATCCAAAAATAATCATCAAAAGTACCAAAATAACAGCGATAGTGTAGGTGATTAAGGCTTCAATCCCCGAGTCCGTAGCTTCCAAAAAGAGATCTATAAAACAGAGGAAACAAGGGAAACGGAGTAAGCATTACAATGCTTAGTAAGTTTTAAGCAATGACATTAAATAGATCATCAAATTATAGCATAGTTGTTAGTATTTTTGTTTCCCTCTTCTCTTAGGTAAGTCACCCCTTTTCCACACATATACATTCACATCATATACGAAAGTGGATAGCTTTCACTTATAGTAAATTCACGTAAACATACACATGTCACAAAACTCACATATCATTTCACATAGGCCAATTTGTACTTTGACCATATTAATAATCTTATTTCATGAACACATATGAAATCACATAATGACCTTAGTATTCGGTCCAAAAATCTAGCTTGCATATAAGCCAAGGGTACATACCTGTATAACTTAACACTTTCAGCGCAATTCATTAGCAATCGTTACCTTGAAGACCATTAGTCTTAGACTTTACTCTCATAATCATCGAGATCTTTAGCTCGGGTAAACTCTATACATAGCCATCGGGTCTCTATCCCGGATTTAATCTCCGCATATAGCCTTCAGGTCTTAACCCGGACATCATCTCTGCATATAGCCTTCGGGTCTTAACCCGGACATAGTCTCCACATATAGTCAGCGGGACTTAATCCCGGATTCGCATCACAAATTTTCATACATATATATATATATTCGCATGTTACCAAGTTTCACATAGCAAGATTGCACTTGTAATTCAATCAATTCAT
Organism: Gossypium stocksii; assembly: GCA_020496765.1. Classification (NCBI taxonomy): domain Eukaryota; kingdom Viridiplantae; phylum Streptophyta; class Magnoliopsida; order Malvales; family Malvaceae; genus Gossypium; species Gossypium stocksii. Next base: position 33,610,408 of record CM035624.1, read on the forward strand.
GTGCATACAACATATAACATGCTTCTCGACTTTATATCATAAATATACATATAATTCAAAACTTATACACGTATACTTTTCTTCTCTAGACTTTCGGCCCAATGATCAAAAATACATAAGCAGTGCATTTCAAAACTCAATTTCGGTCCTTTTCTCTATGAGCCATTCGGCTATATAGCAAACATGAATAAGGTTTCTTTCTCAATAGGACATCGTTCAAATATCAGCATGTATGTCATGGCATTTTAACTTATTTACCAAATTCGATTACTCAAAACTTACCTTGAACTTTCCCGAGAATTTACGAGTTGGCTATTCGACCACTTTGGCCTTCCCTTTATCCGAACTCGTCCCTCTATGCTCTTGAGCTAAATAAAACATTTAATTTTATTAATCCTTATTCAAGCATCTCAATGAATCATTTTCACTTATAGTCAAATAATACATGCATATTCTTCTCATTGCAAACACATACGCACATTCGATCATTTCACATACATATCATAAGTCACAACAAGCTGATTTTCTGAGCAGCATTCAATAATTTACTCATAACTGGAGCTACAAAACTCCAAATGAAGTGCCGTTAATTTTGCATGAAAATAGACTTATTTATATTCCATCCATAAAATTTTCATAATTTTTGGTTTGGCCAATCAATACCAGAATTTTCTTAAAGTTTCCCTATTTCACTGTTTGATTAAACTGACTACTCTATACTACGAACCGAATTTCTCCTTGTACAGAATTCCAAATATGTCCTTACCAATTTTATTCGAAACTAGACTCATTAAGGAGTCTAAGCATATAAATTTTGTCTCATAAAAATTTTTATGCAATTTATGGTGATTTTCTAAAAACAGAACAGGGGCTTCCGGAGTCATTCTGACCCTGCTTCACACAACTTTAAAAATCTCTTTATTGGGAGGTCAATTGCTTGTAAGGTTTCTTTTATAAGAAACTAGACTCATTAAGCTTTAATTACACAATTTATTCAGCCTCTAATTCAACTCTCACAATTTATGGTGATTTTTCCAAAACACGTTACTGCTGCTGTACCAAGCAGATTTTATACCAAATTCACTCTTTAGTGTTCTTATTCACATATTTAAAATATAACATTTCCTAAGGCACCCTTTAGAGTAGTCATTGATCTTTACACAATATACATATTTCATATTAATTTTAATCAATACACCACTCTTAAGACACCAATTATGAAGACAAACATCAAAGATTTTATGCACATGGCCGAATAGGTCATTTCTTTAACCAAGAAGCTCCCATAAGCACAAATTGATCAATTAGTTTAACTACCATTTCTAATGCATACACACTAAGGCCATTCGGCCATATAACCATCTCCCAAACTTTAACTAACAGTTTATAGCATTCCATTTTATACATGACACATACTTCCATCAATTCAAAGTTCAATCACAAAAAGAAGTATGTTTGCTTTACTTCACATGCTAGGACTAAATGCATATGGTCTTAGACTTCACTTATCAATCAAAATCAAACATCCCTTTCCTTATTAAAGACACATTCGGTAATTCCATCTAAAATCTCAAAAGGTATGTTCGATAATTAGCCATTCACCAAAACAAATTCATTCGTTGATGAAAACTCAATTTCAACATCAAAGCATAGTTCTTTCCTTATCACATTACAATTTAACCGAAACTAACTTGCTTCACAAATTTCAGTTTATAAGTAGGCTTGGGTCAAACAATTTAAGAAGCTCATCACATCCAATTCAGCCTCTATTTACCTTAACTCATTTCCAATAGACTAAATATCATGCTAACAACCAATTTGCTAATCAAAGACAAAGCAAATCATGTAATTCAAGGAACCGAATGCCCCTCTTGCCATTTGAGCTACACCAAACTTACTAATTGGAGCTCACAACTTCAATTCACATGAATTTTTTTTTTTTTTTTTTTTTTTTTTTACATCTTAGAGTCCCTCAAGGCTCCATTCACAATCGGCACTACACATACACGCAACCATGATAGCAAATTTTCTTTAGGGCCATCAAACAACTAAGAGCATTTTAACTAGCTCAATTACACAACCTTATAAATTTCCTATATACATTCGGTAATGAGCTCATATTACCAAGAGAATCGATTCTCCCATGCTCATTAAAACACAAGAAAACAATTTATTTCCTCCATTTTTCTTTTAGCAAAACCGAAAGCTTCATGGACACAAATCACATGAATATAGTACACGGGTCTTGTTGGAAACTTCAAGACCAACTAAAATCCACAACATTCAAAGAAAAATTCCATGAATCTTACCTCAATTTTCAGCTTCCCCTAGCCAAATGCCCCAAGCTCATGAATTTTTATTTTCTTCCTCAACTCACGGCAAAGAGAAGAAGAAAGGGACTAGCTTTGGTTTTTCCTCCAATTTCATAATAATAATCATAATAAAATCACATTATAACTTAAAATAAATATTAAGTTTATTTATTAAGCTAAAATACAACACACAAAATGCCAAATTAGCCATCATTGCTGTCCACTAGAGTAAAATTGGGCAATTTGACATGCAACTCCTTCTTTTCTCATGCATGCATTTATTGGTCATCACACATTTGTCTAGCACATTTTCAAAGTTCACTACTAAGTCCCCTTTTAGTGAAATTAAATTTTATAACTCAAAATCAACACATCAAACATGTCACACACGAATTAACACATATCATAGGCATCAAAAGAAATATTAAATATATTTTATGCCTCGGTTTTGTGGTCCCGAAACCACATTCCGACTAGGGTCGTTTTAAGACTGTCACAATGGCACCGAAGGAGTTAGTAGAACTGAAGGCCCAAATCCAAGAGTTGTTGGATAGGGGCTTCATTAGACCGAGTGTGTCTCTGTGGGGAGCACCAGTACTATTTGTGAAGAAGAAGGATAGGACGATGCGTATGTGCATCGATTATCGCCAGTTGAACAAACTAATGATAAAGAACAAGTATCCTTTGCCAAGAATTAACGATCTGTTTGACTAGCTTAGAGGAGCTTCGGTATTTTCCAAGATCAATCTTCGATCTGGATACCATCAATTGAGGTTAAAGGAAGTGGATATTCACAAGACCGTATTCAGAACTCGTTATAGTCATTATAAGTTTCTGGAAATGCTGTTTGGACTGACGAATACACCTACAGCTTTCATGGATCTGATGAATCGAATATTCCAACCTTACTTGGACCGATTCGTAGTTGTCTTTATCGACGATATTTTGGTATATTCGGAAACTAAGGAGAAGCATAATGAGCATCTCCGTATTGTGTTGCAAGTACTGAGAGAGAAGAAACTCTATGCGAAGTTCAGTAAGTGTGAATTTTGGTTGTGAGAAGTGACTTTTCTGGGTCACGTTGTTTCCGCTAAGGGGATTAGGGTAGACCCTCGAAAAATTGAGACAGTTCTGGAATGGAAGCCACCAAGGTCAATATCAGAAATTCAGAGTTTTCTGGGTTTAGCAGGTTACTACAGAAGGTTTGTAGAGGGATTTTCTCTAATTGCCGCACCGTTAACGAAACTGTTAAGAAAAGGAGTAGTGTTTGTTTAGACTGAGAAACAACAAGAAGCTTTTGACAAGCTGAAAAAGGTATTGACTGAGGCGCTAGTGTTTATTCAGCCAGAGTCTGGAAAGGATTTCACTACGTACAGTGATGCTTCCCATGTGGGTCTAGGCTGTGTGCTGATGCAAGAAGGTAAGGTAGTCGCTTATGCTTTGCGACAGCTGAAGCCTCACGAAGTGAATTACCATACGCATATCTAGAGTTGGCAACAGTGATCTTTGCGTTGAAAATCTGGAGACACTATCTATAGGGGGAAAAGTGTATTATATACACAGACCATAAGAGTCTCAAGTATCTGTTGACTCAAAAGGAGTTAAACCTTAGGCAACAGAGGTGGATAGAATTACTTAAGGACTATGACTGTTTGATTGAGTACCACCCAGGCAAGGCGAATGTGGTGGCTAATGCGCTAAGCCGAAGGGCTGTAGCTGAGTTGAGAGCGATGTTTGCTCAGTTAAGTTTTTATGATGATGGAAGTCTGTTGGTAGAGTTGCAAGTGAGACCAACTTTGATTGGGCAGATTAAAGAAAAGCAATTAAAGGATGAATCGTTGGTTCCTCGATTTCAGTAAGTTGAGAATGAGGAGAATTCAGATTTTAGACTAAATGCTGATGAAGTTCTTTGCTTTCATAGAAGAGTTTGTTTTCCAGAGGACTCTAAATTGAGGCAGTCGATTCTAAAAGAGGCTCATAGTGGACCTTGTGCCATGCATCCTGGAGGGAATAAGTTGTTTCGAGACTTGCGAGAGGTGTACTGGTGGTCTGGACTTAAGCGTGAGGTGACTGAATTTGTGGGGAAATGTCTGATGTGTCAGCAATTTAAGGCTGAGCACCAACTGCCTTCTGGACTATTACAACCAGTGAAAATTCCACTCTAGAAGTGGGAGAGAGTTACCATGGATTTCGTGAGTGGGCTACCTTCGACACCCTCCAAGAAAGACTCTATGTGGGTAATTGTGGATAGGTTAACGAAATCTGCCCATTTCATACCTGTCCGAACCGATTACTCACTGCAAAAGTTGGCCAAGTTGTATGTGGCGGAGATAGTGCGACTGTTGGGGTACCAATGTCGATTATTTCTGATCGAGACCTTAGGTTTACATATCGATTCTGGCAAAAGTTGCATGAGTCGTTGGGTACGCGATTGGACTTCAGCACTGCTTTTCACCCTCAGATGAATGGATAGTCGGAAAGGGTAATTCAGGTTCTGGAAGATATGTTAAGAGGTTGTGTTATCGACTTTCGTGGCAGTTGGGAGGACTATTTGCCGTTGGCGGAAGTTGCGTACAACAACAGTTATCAAGCAAGCATTCAAATGGCTCCATATGAAGCACTCTATGGGCGAAGGTGTCGTATGCCTACGTGTTGGACGGAGTTGGGAGAGTGACAGGTTCTTGGACTGAAATTAGTGGTAGATACTGAGAGTAAGGTTAAGTTAATCAGAGATCGGTTAAAGGAGGCCTCTGATAGGCAGAAGTCATATGCGGATCTAAAACGTAAGGAAATTGAGTTCATCATTGTGGATATGGTATTCTTGAAGATTTCGCCTTGGAAGAAGATCTTGAGGTTTGGCAAGAAAGGCAAGTTGAGTCCGCAATTTGTTGGGCCTTATCGGATTCTTAAACGGATAGGGCCAGCGGCATATCAGTTGGAGTTGCCATGAGAGTTGGACCGTATTCAAAATGTCATCCATGTATCCATGTTAAGACGGTATCGATCGGATCCTTCACATGTGGTACCAGTGGAGGAGATTGAAGTAAAGATTGATTTAACTTTTGCGTAGGAGCCTTATAAACTTTGGATCGAGAAGTCAAAGTATTGAGGAACAAGTCAGTTCCATTGGTGAAAGTACTTTGAAGCAACCATGGTAGAGAAGAGGCTACTTGGGAGCTAGAATAGACGATGCGTCAACAATACCCTCAACTATTTGGATCAGGTAAATTTCGGGGCCAAAATTTCATTCAAGGGGTAGAGTTGTAACGCCCTAATTTTTGGGATTTTTCAGGTCTTTGAGATTTTTGGTGAAGTTTTCAAATTTTAGTGTTCTAGATACTGAAATTGTGTTTAAATGTGTTAGTGGGCCTTTAGAAGGCCCAAGCCTAAGTTAAAACCTGGCAGACATATCAATTTTGGTTTTTAAGTGAAAGGGGACTTGGTTAAGTGGGCCTTTAAGAAAAAGTTAGTAAATGAAGACTAAAAGAGGGCCTTGGTAAAGTGGCAAGGTGGCACCACTAAGTTCCTAAAAAAGTGGTGTGTGGACTGAGTTTAAGGGCCAGAGTTCAAGTCGCAAGGTAAGCAGATGGTACATTTATTTTTGTGCATGTACCAGGCATGTGATAGAGCTTTGGTAGGATTCGGCTAGGGCCCTAGGGGATTGCGTCGTTGGTTTGATTGGCCATTAGGGCAAGCTTTATTTTCTTTACTGTCTTGCCGAATTAGGGTTAGCCACCTAGAGCCTTCACTTTCGTTCTATTCTCTTCTTAGTGTCGCAAAAAGCTGAAAAACGCTAGTAAGCTTTCCTTGGTGCCGAATTCTTCCTTCTCTTCTCCTCTCTTCCGTTCTTTCTTTTTTTTTCCTCTCTAGCCTAAATCACCTCTCCTCCTCCCTCATCTTTCATTTTCTTCTCTTCAGAAACCAAAATTGCCGCTCTTTTCTTCTCAAACTCATCAACTACTAAAAGCCAAAATCCCAAAAGGTTGCTTCCTGTGCCGATTTGCCTGTAGCTGAACCCCTTTTGTTTTGCCTCACTTGTAGCTAAATTTCATACTCTTCAAACCCTTAGGCTCTGTCAACAAACACCCTCCAACAATAGTCTCAAATCATATCTTCTTTCACCACTTAAAAAGCCGAAAACACCATAGTTTTTAGGGATATATAGTCGAGTCCTTAGATCTATAAGATTCAAAATCTGCTAGTGTTTAGGGGCTAGATCTGCATCAGATCTGAGTAGAAGAATCGCCTTGATTAAGGAAAACCTGTGGTAAGTACTCGACATCTCAGATCTACTCGTTACCTTTAAATTTAAGAAAAGCCAAAATCCGTAAACTCCTTAGAGAGGCTGTCGAATGTGGTGATAGGTAAAGATAGTTCTTTTAATTGGTTTTATGTGTACTTGTTGTAGAAGGGACGATCTAGCAAAGAGCATAAGAGGCTTGGATCTTTGGAACGATTGGATCTAGATCTAGTCACTAGTTTCGGCAAATGTCAGATTTCAAGGGCCTTAGGTGGTGATGGCCGATAATGGTAAGTAGAATTATGGAGATTGTCATTGTATTTTGGATCTAATGTGTCTAGTAATTGATTGTAGGATATCGTGGAAGATCTCGTTAGCAGTCGTCGCAAATCAGGTGTGTATCGAATACCCTCTTGTAGTTCAATTCAGTAAAAGCTGAAATGCCGAAATTCTGGCATTTCATGGGTTTGTGAGCGTGCGAACGCTCATAAGTCATTTGGGAATCATTGGATCTGTAATCACGAGTGGTAAGTTAGTTGAAGGTGCAATTTCGTGCACTTTGGTAAATTGGGCCTTGATTGGTTGAAACTAGGCCCAATGGGCTTACGGGCCCATATGGGTAAAAATAGGCAATAAATGTGTACTGGTAGACTATAGGTCTAAAAATTGCTAAAACGGGTAAATCAATCGTAAAATTTGGATTAGATGGGCTAAATTAGCTAATTGGCACTGTAGGGCCCATTAGGGGTTTTAGGGCCCAATGACTGTAATATGCTAAAATGGGCTAAATAAGCTACCGAGGTAAAGGTTAGTCTATTACTGATTAAAATGTGCATTTGGTATAGTTACTGAAATATCCTTGTAGGTGCGAAATAACTATTTTACCCTTAGGTGCTAAATGACCATTATACCCTTGGGGCTAAATTTGACTGAAATGCATGATTTACTATTTCTGTTTACTGTATGCCATATCATGAATATCTGTTGCATGGGGCTGGGTTATTGATGAAGGAAGTTCTAAAAGTGGCTTGACCGCGTACTGGAGGCTTTACCTCATCTTTTTGTTATCTGAGCAGCTATGCTGCAACTGTGGAGTGTAGGGCTGGGTGGGTTGAGCTATTCCCCACATGGAGTGTAGGGCTGGTACGGGTGGAGTGTAGCGGTTGGGTGGGTTGAGTAGTCTCCCCACATGTAATGGGCTTGCATTCATAATTAATATTTGTTCTGATACTGAAATGGGTCTATGGGCCGTACTGTTATCTGAAAAGGGCTAAGGCCCAGTTTACTGTATCTGGATAGGGCTTCGGCCCAGTAATTACTGAGATTGGATAGGGCTTAGGCCCAGTGGGCTTGAGCTGATTTGGGCTCTGGATGGGCTTCTTTGCATACTGAGTTTCCAAACTCACCTCTTTCTCTCCATCCATGCAGGTGAGCCCTAGATTGGTCGACTTGGAGTTATTTAATTAAGTCCAATTTTAACTTATTTTATTTTTTTATTTATTTTTAATTATTTTTATTATGGTTTTAGACTTGTAATAAGGCCGCTCTAATTATTTTTATTTTGGGTTCTTATTTACTTATTCATACACTACTTTAACCATTTTGAATATAGTTGCGCAAGTTTCTCTTAAAATTAAGCAAATGTTTTCAAAATCACACCACACGTTCCAAACGAGTAACAAAGTTAAGTTTTAATATTATCCTCTTAATAACTAATAGTGTTTAGGACGTTCTCCAAAAACTGGGAATTTCTCTTAAACCCATAATATCGGTTTGCAAAGCTCACCCCAACCTTAGTAACTAGGTAACATGGTTAGTTGTAGGTGATGTGACACACCAGATTTGGTTGTAACGTCTGGGCCGGGTTTGGGGTGTTACAATTCTCATATCATTCCTCAAAAAATATTAACAAAAAAAAAATATTTAGGCATATGCCACATATGTGGCCCATAATCTTTCATATCATATTGATAACATAAGTTATCTTTACCATATGAAGAGTTATCTTAAGAACTCTTATTGTTCTTTGATTTATTACTATGTTACCACTTTTAGTGGTCCATTATTATATCTTTTATTTTTCTTTATGTTTGCATTTACTTTAGGGAATGCAATAAATCTAGTAGGATAGACTTCTAAATGCCTCCATTGATTCTTTATTTCATATTCACCATTGCAAAACATGCGTGGATTTCAAATCAAAATCTATCTATTCATGTTGTCATGATCAGTCTCCAATCACATCCTCAATTATAACAACAATCATGATCTCTATATTTTTATTTTTCATAATTGTTATGTACTGCTACATTCACTTCAGGGAATGAAGCAAAACTAGTGGGAAGAATTTCATAGTTTTTCATTAGTAACTTATTATTTTGCTTAGCCACTAGAAGGTATGAGATCATCCAAAAATACTATTAAAGTCATTTTCACAATATTGCTAGTGCAGGAGCACATTAGATACTTCAATCATATAGTGTAATGTATTCCTTCGGGGAATATATATAATACAAATACATGAATATCTCATGTTATTTATATATATAGTTTTAATGTAAAACACATGAAGGTTTTATTCAGCATATATCTTCTTGATCTGAAAAATAATATTATATTTTACAAAAAATTTGTATTACAATGAGCTAAAATATAAGCTCTAAAAGAGCTTTTTACAGTTTGATGCAATATTAGCTCTTCAGGAGCATATAATCATTTTATTGTATAATCTCAATACATGCTTAATTTATTTTAAATAAAATTTTGTTTATTCATATAAAAATAAAATTTAAATAAAACATATATTAAACGTAACAAATAATAAATTCATGTCACTAATAAAGCATTATGGATAGATAATATATATTTCATATATCATACCACAACAAAACACCAAATATTATAATGTCAAATTAAAATGACTTTATAGCTATAAAAGTTTAAACACAAACACTTTCTAACATCCACCTCTTATGACATAAATTCACCTCAAATCTTAAAATAATATGAAATTATCATAGACAGAGTGCATATCCCAAAATCCCATACAAGTAAGTATTTTTACTCACATTGCGCAATAGTCATATATCTTAATCAAAATAAAAATTAAACCAATCAATTCTATTAAAAAAGAAAAAATTATTGTAACACCCCAAACTCGGCCAAGACGTTATGGCCAAATCAGGCACAGCTGCATGAAAGGAGTTTGATTTGCGAAATCCACGTACTAAAACCGTATCAGTTTCTTGACTCTCGTTTGCTTTTATCTCTTGCCAAAATCATTTATTTGTTTACTTAGTTTGCCCTTTAAGGGGTTTTCATAGCGGAAGCTTGAAAATGTTGTTTTAAGAAATCAATTCACATTGTTCAGAAAACCTTTTTGGTTCCAGTAAAAAATGTAGTTTTTAATCATCAGTCGTAAATCATGTTTAAAAACGAAAATCCCAATCCCAAAGAAGATCAGCTCAAAGTCTGGAGAGTTCAAATTACACAAAAACCCAGAAATAACCTTTAAAGCTAAATTTAAACCATAAATTATTAAACTAGACAGTTTATAACCGTGTGGTCACCATGAAGCTTCGCCGCACGAATCCGCCTAAGACTATGGGTTACTTGAACATATCAAATTGAAAAGAGTGAATTTACGTAAACTCAATGTGTAACCCCACAAAATTAAGCATGCACACATACAGAAAATCAGACATCAGACAGATGCAAATTCAGGCCTAAGCCCATTTTATATATAGATACAGATTTGGATTCAGGCCTAAGCCCATTTCAGATACAGTTATAGATACAATTATGCAAATCAAAGATAAAAAATCCTACCCCTATCCTCTACACACAATCTCCAACCATCCCTACACACCATGTTGGGTTTAAAACACCCACCCAGCCCTACGCACCATCTAGTACCGATGTGGCACATAGTAGTTATAATGTAGCCATGCTACTAGATAATAGGCATAAGTTGCTTTTCAGAACACTTTCTCCAATATACATCATCCCACCCCATTAACAGAAACAGAAACAGAAACAGAAACAAATATGCAAACTAACATGCTCGACATGCTATTAATCAGATCCCAGATAGGCGTACAAAATAGTAATCAGACATGCATGGTACTATCATGCTCAGTATAGAATATCTGTGCCTCAAATTATCATATCATACAGTATAGGGTTTATTTACCCCTTCCTTACGCTAGGCCCATAGTCATTTGGGACGACCCCTGCAACCCTAGGGAAAATTTTAGCTAGATGGGCCCACATGCCTGTTTGGCTTGCCCGTGCGGATCACATGGCCTGGCCCTGAATCCACACACTCATGTGGCCCACAAGCCCAATTTGGCCTAGCCCGCGTGGCTTACACAGCCACACTTTGGCCATCACACAGTCTAGCCTTCATGGTTCACACGGCCATGTCATCACACACGGCCTACCATATGAGTGACCACACATCCGTGTGGCGTCGACAGACTGCAATTTTGACTTTCACCGAATATCATTTTTCTGCATTTCGGGTACATACCTAGTTTGTTTTCTCAGCAATTGCAATCCCAAGACCTGCAAAACCTATAATCGATTGAGAAAACCCTAATTTCAATCACTTAAACCGATACCCAACCTGAATTACTATGAACAGAAAATCTCAAAAACCACTGATAACACTTACCTTTGCACGAACAATGGCGATTTCGCACTTTTACAGCACCAATTGAAAACCCATACCTCTTAATCCTCCCTAAACACAAATTGGAACTCCATTAAACAATGATTCAACAACCAAAACAAAAGCTATACTTACAAAACTTACCGATCATGCCCAAAGGTACAAAGATATCGAGTCATGGAAACTTGATAGTAGCTAGGGGAAATCAAAAAGAAATTGGCAGCAAGAGGGAACAGAGAAAATCAGCAAAGAGTAAGGAAAAAGAGGAAAAAAAGGTAAAGGAGAAGGAAGAGACGTCAGGTTTTTTTTTTTAAGAGAGAACTTTTGGGAAACAGATTTACTCAAACCCCACTACCTACACTATCATAACCACCTACTATCAGATTTTTAACTTCACCAAAACTCTGTCCCATAACCGAGCAAAATAAATACCCATGCTTGCTCAGAGACTCGAGCATCGGACCTCCAATACACAGACTCCCTTACCCCTTGAACCAACAGGCTCATTCTAATATGGTTTTACAAATAATTATGTATAAGCTCACTAAGTAAGGTTAAGGCTTAAGTTAGAAAAATAACAAATTTTGCCAAAGATTAGGCTTGAACTTGGGACCTTTCACACACACCCAGAATACTTAACCATTGAAGCAAACAGATATTTGTGTCAAATTACAAAAGCCGAAGTAAAAAAAAATTTAAGGCGTTACAACTCTACCCCCTAAAAGAAATTTCAACTACGAAATTTACCTGATCAGAACAGATGAGGATATTGCTGACACATTGAATCCTCGGGTTCCCTCGTGACCTCCTTAATATTATGATCAGGTCGAGAACCTTCACTAATAGAATGGACTTCCTCCTCAGAACCTTAACTTCTCGCTCCAGAATATGAACTGGCTCCTCCTCAAAGGTCAAATCCTGTCTAACCTCGATATCCTCAATGGAGACTATATGAGACAGATCTGACTGATAACTTCGCAACATCAAAATGTGGAATACATAGTGACTATGGTCTAACTCTAGAGGTAGCTCCAACTGATAAGTGGCTGGTCCCACTTGTTTTAGAATCCAATACGACCCAATAAACCTAGGGTTTAGCTTGCCCTTACGATCGAATCACAAAATCTTCTTCCATGGAGAAACATTAAGAAACACGAAGTCCCCAACGGAGTTTTCAATCTCATACCTCTTTAGATCCGCATAGGATTTCTGTCTATCAAAACTGCTTTCAGATGATCCCGAATCAGTCTAACCTTAACCTAGGTCTCAAAAATGAACTCAGGACCCAAAACCCGATGTTCACCCAACTTTGTCCAACAAAATGGAGTGTGACACTTACGTCCATCACCCAAAACCTAATGTTCACCCAACACTAGCTGTTATTGTAGGCAAACTCGGCTAACGGTAGATAATCCTCCCAACTACCTCAGAAATCAATCGCACAACTCCGAAGCATATCCTCCAGTATTTGAATCACCCTCTTAGATTGACCATCGGTTTGAAGATAGAACGCAGTACGGAAGTCCAATCTTGAACCTAGAGCCTCGTGTAATTTCTTCCAGAATCGAGACGTGAAACAAGGATCTCTATCAGAGATAAACAAGATAGGTACCCCATACAGTCTTATTATCTCATAAATATATAGCCTCACCAACTTCTGAAGAGAAAAGACTGTCCAAACCGAAATGAAGTGAGTAGACTTAGTCCATCGATCCACAATGACCCAAACAGAATCCTTCTTAGTGGGTGTCAATGGCAACCCACTAACGAAGTCCATCGTCACTCGTTCCCATTTCTAAAGGGGAATCTTAATCTGTTGTAGCAAACACGAAGGTAATTGGTGCTTAGCCTTAAGTTGCTGGCACGTTAGACAATGAGCAACGAAGTCCATAACTTCACGCTTCAAACCTAGCCACCAGTACAGTTCACGAAGGTCGTATTACATCTTTTTCCCACCGGGATGTATAGCATAAGGGTTACTATGCGCCTCTCTTAGAATCGACTGTCTTAAATAAGTATCGTTCGGCATACAAATCTAACAGCGAAAACATAGTACCCTATCATTATTCAATCTAAAATCTGAAGTATTACCACTCTCAATCTGACGAAACCATACACCAGGGGCTCATCCTCTAATTACTTAACCCAAATCTGATCAATCCAAGTCAGCTTGACTTGTAACTCAGCTAGCAGACTCCCATCATCAAACAGACTAAGTCAAGTGTACGTTACTCTCAGATCAATCATTGCCCTATGACTCAGAACATCGGCCACCAAATTGGCCTTATTAGGATGATACTCTATCGTGCATTCATAATCCTTAAGCAATTCAATCCAACGGAACTGTCTAAGATTCAACTCTTTCTAAGTAAAGAAATATTTGAGGCTCTTGTGACTAGTGTAAATGATACACCTCTCACCATACAAATAGTGCTTCAAGATTTTTAGTGCAAAAACCACTGTAGCCAACTTGAGATCGTGCGTCGGATAGTTCCCTTTGTGTGTCTTAAGCTGATGGGACGCATAAGCTACAACCTTACCATCCTGCTCAGAATGCAACCCAAACCAACATGTGATGCGTCACTGTATACTTGAGGCTCTTGTGATCAGTGTAAATGACGCCTCCTCATGAGCACATATAGCATAAGCTCTAGCAGGTGCTCTAGTTTCTGATCTCCTAGTTGGATCCTTCATCACACTTTTACTACTACCTCCACTTCTAGTATTTCTCGGATGTCTACCTTTATTAGTAGCGCTAGTCTATTTGACACTCTGAATGTTTTCTTCTTCAACCCTTTTTGGACAGTCCTTAATATAATGTTCTCGAGAACCACACCTGAAATAGGCTTAGCTAATCGCCCAACATTCACCGTGATGTTGCTTACCATAATGCTGACACTCAGATCTATTATACCTCACATTACCCATACTTGCCATTGAAGTAGCTTAAGCTTGAGAACACGAATATGGTCTTCCACGGTCTTGGTGCGAATATCTAGCTGAAACAGTCAATCGAGGATTCATCTCTTTGGACTTCTTTGAATGAGATTTGAATGACTTACTTATTGGCCTGTTTCTTGCATTTCTGGCTTCAATCACAACTTTTCTCTTTTCTTTGTTTTGCTCTTCGGCTTTATAAGCTCGATATACAAATACCACAAACTCTTTTAACTCTAAGATCCTACATGATGTCTTCATTAAACCTATCCTCGAACCACTTGCACATAATGGCTTCGGTAGACACATATTCCTAAGCATACTTGCTGAGTCCAACAAATTAATGTTCATATTCTGCCACAAACATTTTACCTTGTTTCAACTCGAGAAAGTCTTTCCATTTCTGATCAATAAACTGCTGACTTATGTACTTCTTTTTAAATTCCTCTTGGAAGAAATCCCATGTAACCCTTTCTTTTAAAATCACGGATACTAGTGTCTTCTACCAATGTTATGCTAAATCCCTCAGTAAAGATATATCACATTTTCAACATTCTTTGGGAGTGCAAGAAAGCTCATCAAATACCTTAATAGAGTTCTCAAGCCAAAACTCCACTTTCTCAATATCATCATCTATGTTGTGAATTCTTTAGCCCCTTACTTTCGAATTTTATCAACCGGAGGCTTGTTCAATCTTACTATTTTAGCACCTTGAGGAACTACGGGAACCGGTTTGGGAATATGAGGGGTGGAGGAGGTTGAGTATTCAGATTTGCTCGAACAAATTCTGTAGACCAATTATTCATCATATGGAGAAATACTTCCCGAGCCCTATCTCCCTAATCAAGTGTCTCAGGTCTACTCTTAGCTAGCGCAGTCCCTTGCGTGGGAGCTGATGCATTACTTTCTACATCATCAGTGACAGCTCAGTCGGGATCCATTTACTATATGGAAATACAATTTAAATTGTCAGGAGTCATCACACTATAATAGTATATTTATGGCATGGATAGATAGATTTTCACACACGCTATGTAAATTCAAGAACCGACTAAATCATAGCTCTGATACCACTAAATGTAACACCTCTTACCCGTGTTCAATGTCAGAACAGGGTACAAGGCATTACCGAAACAAAACAAAAATAGTCTTACTAAACTGAGACATAAAATTTACATTCAAATTTAAAAATTTTTAATCTTCATCACACACACATTCAACCTAGTCATGCATCTCATAAATTGCATCATCATAAACATATAACTTGATCAATAATAGCCAACATCAATGACCTTATACAAAATGAACTATCAAATAACATAGGCCAACATTTTAGGCCGAATCATTTATACATGCCATAATCCAAAAATATTGTTTTCGAAATACCAAAGAGTATTGATAGTGTGGATAGATCACCGATGATCTTCAAGCCTCGAGCTAGGTTGGTGACATTATAAAACTAGGGAAAGAAAAAAGTAGGGAGTAAGCATATAGCTTAGGAAGTAAGTATGTAAATAATAAACAATTTATTAACATGCCTTTAACAATCCTCATAATATGTTCTCAAGATAATGCAATCATAAGTACACATAGTTCCACCATTTACTCATGTTTATCTTAAACTGTCTACTCGAGTCACAGTCACTAAATTATTTATATCTTGAGCTACAGAACTCCAAATTAAGATCCACTAATTTTACCTAAAATTACATATCTTCTTACCAAAAAATTTTTAGAATTTTTGGTTTTGCCAATAAGTACAGTTTATTCTTTAAACTCTCCCCTATTTCGTTATCCGACAGTTTCAACCCCTCTGCAATAAAAATAAATTATCTCTTCGTACAAGATTCGGATTATAACACCCTATACCCCCGTCTGTCGCCGGAATAGGATATCGAGGTATTACAAAACTAAACGTAACTTACCGAATTTCATAGATACATATCACGCATAGACTCGATTGTACATTTTATTACGATTAATGATTTACTTAAATTTCTATTTCTGATTAATCTACCTTTCAAATGCTTCAACTAATGCAACCATATTACGTTCGATCACTATAGGAGTACTATCATAGTTGCAAAGTGACTACCTACCAATAGGTATGATAGAGTCTCTAAGTACAATTGAATTTCTTAGGTAGTAAGCAATCCTATTCGCATTAAAGTAATAATTCGCATAACATTTTATCAAAAACATATACTCAACTTAGAGATTAAACAAGCCATTTTCGCATGGCTAGGATAATTACAACACAAAATATAATTCGGTTTAACAGAAGGAGATTAGCCTATACATGCCATTTTTCTCAAAAAAACTATCGAATATACCAAAATAACGACGATAGTGTAGGTGATTAAAGCTTCAATCCCCGAGTCCGTAACTTCAAAATGTGATCTATAAAACAGAGGAAACAAAGTAAACGGAGTAAGCATTTCAATGCTTAGTAAGTTTTAAGCAATGTCACAGATAAAAATCAAATTATAAAATTTGACATTCGTATTTTCATTGTAATCCCCTTTTAAGTATCACCATTTGGCCAAAAATGCAAATTCTCATAATACTCATTAAGCAGAAAATCTTTCACTTGAAAGTGAGCACATATAACGAAGACATGTTACATAATTTCACGTAACTCTTCACATTGACCAATTGCACAATAATCATATAAATAGTCAGTTCGCTTACTCATATATACATCACATGATAACCTTAAGATTTATTTCAATCCAAGCGTTCATATAAGCTCAGGGTACATACCTGTTCAACTTAACGAATTTAACGTATTTAGTAACAATTGTTACTGCGAGGTCTTTTAGTTATAACTTTACTCGGATCATCGGCGAGACTTTTAGCTCGGATGAAATCTCCACATATAGCCATCGGGTCTTAACCCGGACATAATCTCCGCACATAGCCAGCGGGTCTTAACCTGGATATAATCTCCGTACATAGCCAGCGAGTCTTAACCCGGACGTAATCTCCGCACATATAACCATCGAGTCTTTAAGCCCGGATTCACAACACTGAGTCTCATGCATATTTGTTCACATGTTACCACTTTCACATAGCAAAATCACATTTGTAAATCAATCAACTCATTTGCATATACACATACAACATGCTCCTTGACTTTATGTCATAAATATCATTCAAATCTAATACATGTATACTACTTTTAATAAACTTTCAGCTTATTAAGCAAACACACATAAGCCTGTATCCCCAATCTCCTTCTTTGTTTATTTTTCTAATAGCCATTCGGCTACATATCATGTATAAGGTTTCTTTCTCAAATAACCTTATTAGGATACGGACAATAGGACATCATTCATTTATCATACATGTATATCATGTCATTTTCAATTAAATACCAATTTCAATTACTCAAAACTTACCTCGAACCTTTCCGAGCAACTTTGAGTTAGCTATTCTACCACTTTAGCCTTCCCTTTATCCGAACTTGTCCCTCTATGCTCTTGAGCTAAATTAAATAATTTAATTTCATTAATTCTTATTCAAACATCTCAATTGATCATTTTCACTTATAGTCAAATAAGAAACGCATATACTTCTCATAGCAAACATACACATTCGGCCAATCACATATATATCACAAGTCACTACAAGCTGACTTCTTGAGCAACATTCACTAAATTTTTATAACTGGAGCTACGAAACTCCAAATCAAGTTCTGTAAATTTTACCTGAAACTAGATTCATGTACCTTTCTACCCTAAAATTTCCAGAATTTTTCAATTGACCAATTAATACAGTTTAATCCTCAAAGTTACCCCTAATTCATTGTCGGATAGTTCCGACCCTTCTGTACTAAAGTTCATTTATCTCTTAGTTCAGGTCTCAAAAAATTTTCTTGTATATCTCTCTTGAAAATAGACTCATTAAGGATTCTAAGCATATAAATTACATCTTATGGATATCTTTGTACAATTTATAGTGATTTTCTCAATACAGAACAGGGGATTTCGGAGTCAATCTAACACTGTCTCACACTACTTTAAAAATCTCTTTATCGGCAATTCCATTGCTTATAAGGTTTCTTTTATAAGAAACTAGACTCATTAAGCTTAATTACATAATTTATTCAGCCTCTAATTCAGCACCCACAATTTATGGTGATTTTTCCAAAACACGTTACTGCTGCTATAATAAGCAGATTTATACAAATTCACATTTCATTTCAAGCTACAACATATAATCAAGGTCACATTTGGCCACTAATTAAACATATCAAATTAGTCACATATACCAATTTCCAAGCTCAACTCTACTTTTCCATCTATTAACCGTATGTGATTTGCTCACATGATTCACTTATAGTAACGATCAACTAATTTATAATCACTCATGTACACCTTCCTTTACAAGAACGTTAACTAACATGAATTAGCATCCTTTGAGCCATGACCGAATACATACCTTACCTCAAAACTCAACAATTATACACTTACAATTTAATTCATCAAATTAACACATACTTCCATCGATTCAAAGCTCAATTAACAAAAATATGTTTGATTTACTTCACATGCTATGACCGAATGCATATGGTCTTAAGCTTCACTTATAAATATCCAAATCAAACCATCCTTTTCCTTATTATAGACACATTCGGCAATCATATGTATGTGTATGCATATACTAATACCGCTCTTTTCCCCAAATTCAATTGATTTTAGCCGAATGCCCCATAAGGTTTTCAAAGCACATTTACAACATACAATTTCAACCTTCAATACTTTATCAATCAAACACACATTCGGCACCCTCATCTAAAATTACTAGCATTGCTTATTTTTCAAGTACAAATAGCCTCATTTCCATTCACTAGCACACACACAAGTCACAACAAAAAAAAAATCATTTTACTACTAATACCTTATCTTTTACACATACACATATACATTTCCTAATAGCAAATTCAAGTACATGGCCGAACCTCAAAGTCAATAGCCAGAACAAAATTTCTATCATGGTTAAGTAAGACTCTATGTAACCAATTCAAAATAACAAATTTTTCAACCCTTAAACAAAATCTCCCATTTAGAATCAGAAATTAAGAGTAGAAAGCTAAAACATTCAAACCAATTCAATCTATCCATGAATCCTCATAAAGAAACATCTATCTAGCTCAACAACATCCAAAGTCCATTATTTAACACTAACATAAAAGAAAACACAAATTTCTCTACCCCTTACTCATATGACCGAATGTCAAGGATGGCATAAATTTAGAAATTCTTTCATGGATAACATTGGAAGTTTAGTATCCATCTCAATTTCACAATTATCATAAAAATTTCCATGAAAACTCACCTCAATTTAAGACTATTTTGGCCGAACACCAAGCCTTCTTCTTCCCTCTTTTTCCTCTTCCAAAATCGGCAATTGAGGAACAAAATGAAGAACTTTGTTCTTTTCACCCAAATTCCTTATTTTATTAATTTTATTATTTAAATTTTATGATAACTAAATAATAATTTCTTTTATTATTAATATATGACTACATAACAATTCACAAAAGGCCAAAACCTCATCATTACCATCCACTATCACAAAAGTGGGCAATTTGACATGCAAATCCATTTTTTTCTCATGCATGCATTAATAGGTCATCACACATTTGTCTAGCACATTTTCAAAGTTCATAGTTTAGCCCTTTTAGGTGCAATCCATAATTATAACACTAAATTGAAGCACCTAAGATGTCACACATGAATTGGCACATATAATAGGCATCAAAATAATTATTAAATTATTTTTGTGCCTCGGTTTTATGGTTCCGAAACCACATTCGGACTAGGGTCATTTTAAGGCTGTCACACAGATAATGTTTGCATTTGTTTCTTTTGAAAATAGACTCACTAAGGATTTTAGGCATGTAAATTATAACCGATAATTATTTTTTACAATTTTTAATCATTTTCCAAAGTCAGAATAGGGGATTTCGAAATCATTCTGACATTGTATCACTAAAACTTAAATATTATAGAATATGAAATTCTTTTGCTTTCACCATTTCTTTTATGTGAAAATAAACTTATTAAGCTTTCATTTCATATCTTATTCAACCTCTAATTCAATTTCCACCATTTTTGGTGATTTTTCAAAGTCACACAACTGTTGCTGTCTAATACTACTTTATTACAAATTTCACTCTTACATAATTTCACTTACTTCATTTCATCTTACCGAAAGTTCGATCAACTATCGAGCATATTGCTCATAAATTTTAACACACATATACCTGCACTTATTCATCACATAGTCATATTTAAATACACTTGTCATTACATGATCACATGTATTTTCACTTAGTCAATTTCACGTTGAACTCATCGGAATAATAACAGATACACGGTGGCCTGCACATAGTACCACCTTTATAGCCGAAGCTATCTCGTGCACATAGTATCCTATACATAGTACCACATCTGTGACCGAAACCATCTCTTACACATAGTGGCCTGCACTTAGTACCACACATGTGATCGAAGCTGTCGGGTACACATAGTAGCCTACGTTTAGTACTACACATGCGACCTAACCATCTGGTACACGTAGTAGACTGCACTTAGTACTACACACGTGGCCTAAAACCATCTTAAACACATAGTAGCCTGCACATAGTACTACACATGTGTTCTCACAACGAATCATTCATATCTTTTCTATTCCAAAGGTCCAATTGGGAAATTCTTCACTTTTCAACATTTTACCAAATCATCCATACTCAATTTCAATTCATAATTTACCTCAAGTGATCATTCAATATGCAACCACATCTCATATAATAACAAAATATTATAACATAAGTAAAAATAATATATTATTTACATACAAACTTACCGTGGTGCAAAATATAGTAATTTTACAATTTAGTCCACAATCTTTTCCTTTCCCCAATCAAGGTCGATTCCATGTCTGTCTTGATCTATAATAACACATTTTACTTATTCAATGCTCACATTATTCAAATCAGCCCACAAACATCCTATGGAAAAAATTACAACTTTACCCTAAAGTTTCACAAATTTATGATTTTGCCCTTAGGCTTGAAAAATAATTTTTATTTAATTTCTTTTAATTTTAGGCCTAGTGGAACCATTTTCATAACTATAGAATTCCACAATTTGCACTAAATCACACACTTACACACATTTTACAACTTTTTACAAACTAGTCCTTTTATGCAATTTCATGAAAAATCACTTAGTAAAAGTTGTTTATCACACTCCAAACATTCATATTCTTCCATAAAACATCAAAATACATGCATGTCATCCATGGGTAAATTTTTAAATATAAACCCTAGCTTAAAATATTGGTAGAAATAGGTAAACCGAGCTACGATGATCTCAAAAATGTAAAGAACATTAAAAACCGGGCTAGGATGCACTTACTCTTGAGCTTGAAAGTTAGCAAAACCCTAGCTATGGTGTTCATGCAAGTTTTGGACAAGCTTGATGAAGATGAATAAAATTTTGGCTTTGTTTTCCCATTTTATTCTTTTATTTACCAAATGACCAAATTGCCCTTCATTAAAAACTATGGTGTTTTATCCTTCCTTGGGTATTTTTGTCCAAACTAAAGTATAATGGTCTAATTAATATCCAAGGACCTCCACTGTGACAGCCCTAATTTGACCCTAATCGGAAAGTGGTTTCGGAACCACAAACTGAGTCAGAAAATTTATTAAATGCTATATTCTATGTTTATTATATGTGAAATTTCTTGTGTGAAAATATGGTGTTTTCATTTTGCCATTTGGATGTTGAATTATTAAAAAAAGACTTGTTTGAGAAACAATGAAAATGTGATAGGTGAATTTTTAATGGCCGAATAGTATGTGGTTTATAACATGGGGGATTTGCATGTCAATTTGACCACCCTTAAGATAGTGGACGGCAATGATGGAGATGATTGATAATATATACATTTTTTAATTATTATAAGCTTTATAAAATATGAATTAATAAAAAGGAAATGGGTGATAAAAACAAAGTTTTTATCCATTCTCTCTCCAATAGCCGAAACACTAAGTAAAAGAAAAAAAGAAAATTTCCAAGAGCTTCGGCCATGAAGGTTGGATTAATTTGAGGTATGTTAATGTGATTTTTCTTAACTGTTTGTGAAATTGAATTGATAAATGCAATGTGTAGTGAACCCATAGTTTAAATCCATGAAATTTTGAATATAGTTGCATATGGCAACTTGTTAAAATTTTGAAATAGAACCAAATATTAGTAATTCATGCTAAATTGTTAAATTGAGCTTTGAACTGGTGGAATAAGTGATAGATGAAGAGATTAAGTTGTGAATGTATGAATTTTTAAGTTGTAGCAAAGTTGTAATCGGTCATGTGGAAATAAGCTAGAATTGGAGTTTAATTATTGAATTTGTAATGGAAACATATTCGGTCATGGATAGGAGGTTGCAAATTTGGTAATTGATGATAGAAGTTGATGAATAAATGCTGATGGATCTTATGATGTTAAAATACATGTGAACTTAGATTGTAAGTTTAAATTGTTAGATTATGCTTATGTGCGGACTTATTGTTTAAGAGGGCATTTGGCTATGATGTAATTGTGTAATGAGTTGGTGTTGGATGCTTCGAATGATATGTGTATAATTATAATTGAATTTGAAGTTTAGTATTTATGCTAAAGATAAATTCAAGAACTATTGACATTCGGCCGAGGGTGTTAAATCGAGAAGGATGAGTGTGAACTTGTAAATTTATTTGCAATTTTAAATAAGATTTGATAATCGGCAAAAAGTGATTAATGTGTATTTTGATATGTTTTATTAATGGCCAAATGTGGACATGATAAGCATGAGATTTGGTTCATAGCATATTTATATAGTTATATTACATATTGAATGTTATATGGAATGACCGAATATGAAATAATTTAGCTTGATTTTGTGAATGAAATTTTGGCATGAAGTAAAGCGTATGAAATTAGTATATGAATGATGTGTGTTTTTTAATTGATATATGTGCTTAAAATGGAAAGGTATCAAGGCTACATACGCATGGTTTTGTAACTAGGAAGAAGTATGTTTAGTTTTGAATTATGTTAGGTTAAATGCAACTAATGCCGCATAAGACAGTGATGAGAAATTTGTGTTTTGGTTGTTATTGTTTGAGTATACATATGTGCACTATGTTTGCTAATAAAGGGCAAGGCATTCGGCCAAATTGTATTAAACACAAGGTTACATTTTTGTATGTGGATGTTATTTGATTTATAAGTTATCGAATGAAAGTAATGAGTTGATCAAGTGATTAAACAAGTTTAAGTTTTGTCAAATTAAGCTCAAGAGCCAAACTCGGATAAGGGGAAAGCGAAACTTGTGGAATAGTTGATCCGTAGTCGTTCGACAATAATAGAGGTAAGTTCTTAAGTATTTGAGATTGATATTTTGTATGTCCAAGAATGTATAATATGAAAAGTGAATGTTTAATTTTATATATTTTAATGTGCCAAAAGTGTATTGAATTTAGGCTATAAGCTGAATGTGACTAGTGCATCTAAACGAATTTGTTAAACTATGAGTTATGATGCATAAACTATACCTATGTGTTTATAGAATTATGAGAACCCTTGTACAAAGATATATGTGCCTTAGCTATACGTAAAATGATGTAGGGTTACGGAAACTACGAGAGAATGTGTGAATTTGTATCGTAATGCCATATTCGGGCAATGGCCCATCAAGCTTTAAGCTAGTGAATAATATCGTGCTTTAAGCCTAGCAGGCATAATGCCGGTGATATGATATCGGGCCTTGAGCCTAGCAGGTGTAATGCCGGTGATATGATATCGGGCCTTAAGCCTAGCAGGCGTAATGCCGATGAAGAAATTTCAGACTTAAAAAGTCTAGCAGGCTCTGAGTCGGTGATAAAACTTGGGTCTAATACCTAGCAGGCCAAGTGCCGGTGAATTAGTAAAAAGTATATGACAATGAGATTCTGTGCTAAAATTTCGAATTGATTTCGTATTATGCATTAAGTTGTTCAGGTATGTGATACTTACCTATTTATACGAGAATGATTCGAATTAGATTGTGAATATGTTCATTTGGGAACATTCGGCTCATGTGGAAATTATTATGCAAATAGATGTTCTTCATACTTGGAAATAACCTTAGAAAATTGAATGTAGTTTGTATATCTATATTCAGCCATTATGAAATTTAATATATGAAAGTATGTGTTATATGTGACTATGAACATAGAAATCATATGTGAATGTGGTGCTTTGAATTAGCCATACTAAGTCAAATCAAAGAATTTCATCGAGGCATTTAGATGTTGTGATTATGTGAATTCAAGATTTAAATAAATGATATGACCTTGAAATGGATATAATGTAACTGTGCATATTCGGCCAATTAGTGTTTCATTTCAAAAACATTATATATGAATAATGGGTATAAATAAGCTTTGTTGTTTAATTACTTAAGACTTACTAAGCTAATTAGCTTACTTCGAGTGTCTTTGTTACCCTGTTTTATAGATCTCTTTTGAAGCTACGAGCTCGAGGATTCAAGTTTGAGTCATTTACACTATGGTCACTATTTTGGTAATTTTAATAGTTTTATTTTGAAAGATGGCATGTATAGGCTTAACTCTCCTTTTGAAACAAGTTATAGTTTGTCAATGTAAATATTAAAGCCATGCGATGGTGGCTTGTTCTTTTTGATTAGTAAAGTCCCACAATTGAATCAATGTTTATGAAATGATCTGGTTAGTTGACATATTCGATTAAGGTATATATATGTGCATATTCGGTGGTTGTTATATTTATTGAATTACCAATGATGACAAATGGTTCTTTTATCATTTACTTATTGTATGATTTTGTAAGTCACTATTGTGCATAAACTAAAAAGAAAGCTTGATTGGATAATGCTTATGTCATTACTTAAATGCATAAGTTATATTGAATTAAAGTCAAGAATTGCATTATTTCTTTGTTTACATTGGTCACATGAAAATGATTCCTATGTTATTCCGTGATTGTCTTGAGGTTCTGTTAGTTGGTTAATGCCTAATGACCTATTCCAGCGACGGGTGAGGGTTATAGGGTGTTACATTTTATTGGTATCAGAGCTACGGTTTAGTTGATTCTAGGACTAACGTAGCGTTTGTGAGTCTAGCTATATATGCCATTTTGTGTTAATACGATAGTGTGGTGACTTCTGACAATTAAAATGTCTTTTTTGTATAGTAAATGGATTCCGATCCCAGTCGAGCCGTAGCTGATGATGTTGAGAGCGTACCACCTATTCCCGCTCAAGGGACAGCGCCGAATGACTCTCAACCAAACACGAGTAACTGAGATAAGGAGGCAAAACAAGCCTTCTATGCTATGATGAGTGATTGGTTCACTCAAATTGTTCGAACTAATCTGGCTATTCCACAATCCCCGCCCCTGAATACTTTACTTCCGACACTGTAGTGCCTACTTTAACCGATCTGTTGAGATCGAGTAAGCCCTCGATTGATAAAATTAGCAAATATAGGGCTGAAGAGTTCAGAGCCACTGTTAGCGATGATGCGGAGGGAGCAGAATTCTAGCTTGACAATACTATTCGTGTTTTTGATTAATTATTGTATACACCCGATGAATGCTTGAAATGTGACATATCTCTGTTACGTGATGCTGCTTATCATTGATGGAATACGCTAATTTAAGTTGTTCTGAGAGAGCGAGTTACTTGGGAATTCTTTCTGACGGAGTTCCGTAAAAAGTATATCAGCCAGAGATTTATCGATCAAAAGCGCAAAGAGTTTCTTGAGCTCAAATAGGGCCAAATGACTGTTACGGAATATGAACGAGAATTTGTGAGACTCAGTAGATATGCCCGTGAATGTATCTCTTCCAAAGCCATTATGTGTAAACATTTCGAGGATGGGTTGAATGAAGATATCAAATTGTTAGTAGGCATTCTAGAAATTAAAGAGTTCGTAGTGCTGGTTGAGCGAGCTTGTGAAGCTGAAGAGCTCGGAATTGAAAAAAGAAAAGTTAAAGCTAAAGTTAGAGAGTTTCATAAAAGATCTTCGAGAAAAAAACCTTAATAGTCATCTAAGAAATTTTGAGATGAATCGGGCCAATCTAAGACTACTTCGGAATTTTCTAGACGAGATCGAGATCGACCTCCTGTGAGTACACGAGCTACCTCCGTTGCTAGTGTTGGCAATGATCGTCAGAACAAATCTGAGTGCAAGGATTATGGTAAATGGCATTCGGGGAGCTGCAGATTTCATGACCGCTCCTGTTTCAAGTGTGGGTCAGCTGATCATTTTATCTGAGATTGTCTGAAATTAGCCGAGCAGAATACCGATCCAAGTGGGAGACCTAGTAATACCGCAGTACGAGGTAGACCACCTAGACATGCGGGTAATGCTAGTGGTAGTCAGAGAGGGACCAAATATACTGCTGTTCGATCTGAGGCTCGTGCACCTGCCAGAGCTTATGCTATACGCGCCCGTGAGGAGGCTTCTTCTCCTAATGTTATTACCGTTACTTTCACAATTTTTGATACTGATGTTATTGCTTTAATTGACCCCGGTTCAACTCATTCCTATGTGTGTGAAACTTTGGCATCCAGTAAGACTCTACTTGTTGAGTCTACTGAATTTGTGATTCGAGTGTCAAACCCTTTGGGCCGATGTGTGTTAGTAGACAAAGTATGCAAGAACTGTCCCCTAATGATTCAAAATTATTGTTTCCGGGCCGATTTGATGCTATTGCCATTTGACGAGTTTGATATTATCCTTGGTATGGATTGGTTTACCATGCACAATGCTGTGGTGAATTGTAAAAGAAAATCCATTGACTTGTGATGTTCGAGTGGTGAAATAATTCGAGTTGAGTCCACTGATTTGAATGGACTACCGGCAGTGATGTCTTCGATGTTGGCTCAGAAATATGTGAAAAAGGGTTGTGAAGCTTATCTGGCGTATGTTTTGGATAGTAGAGTATCTGAACAAAAGCTTGAAACTATACCTGTCGTTTGTGAATATCCGGATGTGTTTCCCGAGGAGTTACTTAGGTTGCCACCTGTGCGATAAGTTGAGTTCGGCATAGAGCTAGTACCAGGAACGACTCTGATTTTGATAGCTATGTATCGTATGGCACCGACCGAATTAAAAGAATTGAAATCTCAGTTGCAAAAATTGACAAATAGAGGTTTCGTCCGACTGAGTTTCTCTCCCTAGGTGCACCAGTACTATTTGTGAAAAAGAAAGACGGAACCATGCGAATGTGCATCGATTATCGTCAGCTTAATAAAGTGACTATAAAGAAAAAATACCCTCACCGCGAATTGACGATTTATTCGGTCAATTAAAGGGAGCTTCAGTATTTTTGAAGATAGACTTGAGATCGGGTTATTATCAGGTGCGAGTTAGAGACTCCAATGTGCCTAAAACTGCTTTCAGAACGAGGTACAGACACTACGAGTTCTTAATGATGCCATTTGGGCTCACTAATGCTCCTGTGATTTTCATGGATTTAATGAATTGGGTTTTCAGACAATATGTAGATCGGTTTGTAGTCGTGTTCATAGATGACATTTTGATCTACTCGCGCGATGAAACCAAGCATGCTGAACACTTGAGATTGGTGTTACAGATTTTACGAGACAAACAACTTTACGCGAAGTTTAGTAAATGTGAATTCTGGTTGCGTGAGGTTAGCTTTTTGGGACATGTTGTATCCGCATCGAGTATCCGGGTTGATCCGAATAAAATTTTAGCTATACTTGATTGGAAGCCTCCGAGGAATGTTTTGGAAGTTCGGAGCTTTCTGGGACTTGCCGTGTATTATAGACGGTTCGTGAAAGGTTTCTCGATGATAGCAACACCTTTGACAAAGTTGCTTCAGAAAGATGTCAAATTTGAATGGTCCGAAAAGTGTCAGAAAAGTTTTGATTAGTTGAAAACTCTTTTGACTGAAGCTCCAGTGTTAGTTCAACTGGAATCCGGTAAAGAATTTGTTATCTTTAGTGATGCCTCTTTGAACGATTTGGGCTGTGTTTTGATGCAAGAAGGTAGAGTTGTTGCTTATGCTTCGAGACAATTAAAACCTCACGAGTGAAACTATCCGACTCATGATCTCGAATTAGCTGCTATTGTGTTCGCTCTAAAAATTTGGCGTCATTACCTACTCAGAGAGAAATGCCATGTTTATTCCGATCATAAAAGCCTCAAATATTTAATGACTCAGAAAGACTTGAATTTGAGACAACGACGGTGTCTAGAATTATTGAAAGATTATGAGCTTGTCATTGATTATCACCCGGGAAAGGCTAATGTGGTTACAGACGCTCTAAATCGAAAATCCCTGTTTGCCCTCCGAGCAATGAATGTTCATTTGTCTATGTCCGTTGATGATGTGTTGATAGCGGAATTAAAAGCTAAACCAGTGTTAATTCGACAAATCAGTGAAGCTCAGAAAACCGATGATGATTTGGTTGCTAAACGGGCTCAATGTGATTCGGAAGATCCAGAGTTTTAGGTGGATGAAAATGATTGTTTGAGATTCAGAAATCGATTATGCATTCTGAGAAATTTAGAGATTATTTCGATGATTTTAAATGAAGCTCATAGTAGTCGAATGTCAGTTCATTCGGGTAGCACGAAAATGTACAACGATCTGCAGCTTTAGTATTGGTGGCATGGTATGAAACGAGACATTTCTGACTTTGTTTCGAAGTGTTTGATATGTCACCAAGTGAAAGTGGAACATCAAGTGCCTTCGGGATTACTTCAGCCGATTATGATGCCTTAATGGAGATGGGAGCGTGTTACAATGGATTCCGTATCGGGTTTACCGTTGACGTCAATCAAGAAAGATGCAATATGGGTTGTTGTTGATAGATTGACAAAGTCGGCTCATTTTATCCCTGTTCGTACCGATTATTCGCTCGATAAATTAGCTGAATTGTACATTTCTCAGATTGTGAGATTGCATGGGGTGCCTACTTCTATTGTGTCAGATAGAGATCTGAGATTTACTTCACGGTTTTGGAAGAAATTGCAAGAAGCATTGGGTACCAAGTTGCATTTTAGCACCGCTTTTCATCCCCAAACTGATGGTCAATCCAAGCGAATTATTCAGATACTCAAGGATATGTTGAGATGTTGTATCCTTGAGTTTAGTGGCTCGTGGGAACGATACTTGTCTTTGGTTGAATTCTCATATAATAATATTTTTCAATCGAGTATAAAGATGGCACCTTACGAGGCTTTATACGGTCGTAAGTGTCGTACACCGTTGTTTTAGACTGAGCTCAGTGAAAATAAAATCTACGGGGTTGATTTGATTAAAGAGGCCGAACAAAAACTAAAAGCGATTTGTGAGAGTCTAAAAGCAGCAGCAGACCGTCAAAAATCATATGCAAACTTGAAACGTAAGGAAATAGAGTATCAGATTGGTGACAAAGTGTTTCTTAAAGTTTCACTGTGGGAAAAGGTGCTCAGATTCGGCCGTAAAGGCAAATTGAGTCCGAGATTTATTGGACCGTATGAAATTTCTGAAAGAATTAGACCGGTTGCGTATAGATTAAATTTGACATCCAAACTTGAAAAGAGCCATAATGTTTTCCATGTTTCGATGCTTAGATGGTATAGATCCAATCCATCACATGTGATTAGCCCGTTAGAGATTGAAATTCAGTCTGATTTGAGTTACGAGGAGGAACCAGTTCGTATTTTGGCTCACAAAGTAAAAGAAATACGAAATAAGAAAATCTCGTTAGTGAAGGTGTTGTGCTTCAAACACGAGGTTGAAAAAGTAACATGGGAACTCGAGGACTCGATGAAAGAACGTTATCCTAACCTATTCATTGGTAAGATTTTCGGGGACGAAAATCCCTAAGGGGAGAGTTGTGATAGCCCTAATTTGACCCTAATCGGAAAGTGGTTTCGAAACCACGAAACTGAGTCAAAAAATTTATTAAACGCTATATTTTATGTTTATTATATGTGAAATTTCTTGTGTGAAAATATGGTGTTTTCATTCTGTCATTTAGATGTGGCATTATTAAAAAAGGACTTGTTTGAGAAACAATGAAAATGTGATAGGTGAATTTTTAATGGCCGAATAGTATGTGGTTTATAACATGGGGGATTTGCATGTCAATTTGACCACCCTTAAGATAGTGGACGGCAATGATGAGAGATGATTGGTAATATATACATTTTTTAATTATTATAAGCTTTATAAAATATGAATTAATAAAAGGAAATGGGTGATAAAAACAAAGTTTTTATCCATTCTCTCTCCAATAGCCGAAACACTAAGTAAAAGAAGAAAAGAAAATTTCCAAGAGCTTCGGCCATGAAGGTTGGATTAATTTGAGGTATGTTAATGTGATTTTTCTTAACTGTTTGTGAAATTGAATTGATAAATGCAATGTGTAGTGAACCCATAGTTTAAATCCATGAAATTTTGAATATAGTTGCATATGGCAACTTGTTAAAATTTTGAAATAGAACCAAATATTAGTAATTCATGCTAAATTGTTAAATTGAGCTTTGAACTGGTGGAATAAGTGATAGATGAAGAGATTAAGTTGTGAATGTATGAATTTTTAAGTTGTAGCAAAGTTGTCATGTAGAAATAAGCTAGAATTGGAGTTTAATTATTGAATTTGTAATGGAAACATATTCTGTCATGGATAGGAGGTTGCAAATTTGGTAATTGATGGTAGAAGTTGATGAATAAATGTTGATGGATCTTATGATGTTAAAATACATGTGAACTTAGATTGTAAGTTTAAATTGTGAGATTATGCTTATGTGTAGCCTTATTGTTTAAGAGGGCATTCGGCTATGATTTAATTGTGTAATGAGTTGGTGTTGGATGCTTCAAATGATATATGTATAATTATAATTGAATTTGAAGTTTAGTATTTGTGCTAAAGATAAATTCAAGAACTATTGACATTCGGCCAAGGGTGTTAAATCGAGAAGGATGAATGTGAACTTGTAAATTTATTTGCAGTTTTAAATAAGATTTGATAATCGGCAAAAAGTGATTAATGTGTATTTCGATATGTTTTATTAATGGCCAAATGTGGACATGATAAGCATGAGATTTGGTTCATAGCATATTTATATAGATATATTACATATAGAATGTTATATGGAGTGACCGAATATGAAATAATTTAGCTTGATTTTGTGAATGAAATTTTGGCATGAAGTAAAGCGTATGAAATTAGTATATGAATGATGTTTTTTAATTGATATATGTGCATAAAATGGAAAGTATCAAGGCTACATACGCATGGTTTTGTAACTAGGAAGAAGTATGTTTAGTTTTGAATTATGTTAGGTTAAATGCAACTAATGCCGCATAAGGAAGTGATGATAAATTTGTGTTTTCGTTGATATTGTTCGAGTATATATATGTGCACTATGTTTGCTAATAAAGGGCAAGGCATTTGGCCATATTGTATTATACACAAGGTTCCATTTTTGTATGTGGATGTTATTTGATTTATAAGTTATTGAATGAAAGTAATGAGTTGATCAAGTGATTAAACTAGTTTAAGTTTTGTCAAATTAAGCTCAAGAGTCAAACTCGGATAAGGGGAAAGCGAAACTTGTGGAATAGTTGATCCGTAGTCATTTGACAACAATAGAGGTAAGTTCTTAAGTATTTGAGCTTGATATTTCATATGTCTAAGAATGTATAATATGACAAGTGAATGCTTAATTTTATATATTTTAATGTGCCAAAAGTGTATTGAATTCAGGCTATAAGTCGAATGTGACTAGTGCATCTAAATGAATTTGATAAACTATGAGTTATGATGCATAAACTATACCTATGTGTTTATAAATTTATGAGAACCCTTGTACAAAGATATATGTGCCTTAGCTATACGTAAAATGATGCAAAGGTTACGGAAACTATGAGAGAATGTGTGAATTTGTATCATAATGTGATATTCGTGCAATGGCCTAGCAAGCTTTAAGCTAGTGAATAATATCGGGCTTTAAGCCTAGCAGGCGTAATGCCAGTGATATGATATCGGGCCTTGAGCCTAGCAGACGTAATGCCGGTGAAGAAATTTCAGACTTAAAAAGTCTAGCAGGCTCTAAGCCGGTGATAAAACTCGGGTCTTATACCTAACAGGCCAAGTGCCGGTGAATTAGTAAAAAGAATATGATAATGAGATTCTGTGCTACAATTTCAAATTGATTTCGCATTATGCATTAAGTTGTCCAGGTATGTGATACTTACCTATTTATACGAGAATGATTCGAATTGGATTGTGAATATGTTCATTTGGGAACATTCGGCTCATGTGGAAATTATTATAGATGTACTTCATACTTGGAAATAACCCTAGAAAATTGAATATGGTTTGTATATCTATATTAGGCCATTACGAAATTTAATATATGAAAGTATGTGTTATATGTGACTATGAACATAGAAATCATATGTGAATGTGGCGCTTTGAATTAGCCATACTAAGTCGAATCAAAGAATTTCATCGAGGCATTTAGATGTTGTGATTATGTGAATTCAAGGTTTGAATAAATGATATGACCTTGAAATGGATATAATGTAACTGTGCATATTCGGCCAATTAGTGTTTCATTTCAAATATGTTATATATGAATAATGGGTATAACTAAGCTTTGTTGTTTAATTACTTAAGACTTATTAAGCTAATTAGCTTACTTCGAGTGTCTTTGTTACCCTGTTTTATAGATCTCTTTTGAAGCAACGAGCTCGGGGATTCAAGTTCGAGTCATCCACACTATCATCACTATTTTGGTACTTTTAATTGTTTTATTTTGAAAGATGGCATGTATAGGCCTAACTCTCCTTTTGAAACAAGTTATATTTTGGCTATGTAAATATTAAAGCCATGCGAAGGTAGCTTGTTCTTTTTTATTAGTAAAGTCCCATAATTGAATCAATGTTTGTGAAATGATCTGGTTAGATGACATACTCAGTTAAGGTATATATATAGATGTGCATATTCGGTGGTTGTTATATTTATTGAATTACCAATGATGACGAATGGTTCCTTTATCATTTACTTATTGTATGATTTTGTAAGTCACTATTGTGCATAAACTAAAAAGAAAGCTTGATTGGATAATGCTTATGTCATTGCTTAAATGCATAAGTTATATTGAATTAAAGTCAAGAATTGCATTATTTCTTTGTTTACACTGGTCACATGAAAACGATTCCTATGTTATTCCGTGATTGTCTTGAGGTTGTGTTAGTTGGTTAATGCCTAATGACCTATTCCGGCGACGGGTGAGGGTTATAGGGTGTTACATCCACTTTAAAAACCCATTACTCAGAAGTACCTTTATGAACTAGAACACAAATTTTTCACCTATTTCAATTTAGTCCTAAATACCAAATTGGACACCCAAACAATAAAATTTCATAACGAAAATTTCACACAGTCATTCAATCTCACAGTAAATATTAAAACTTAATCACAATACATTTTTTTACTTCAGTTTTGTGGTTCCAAAATCACTATTCTGTTTAGGCCCTAAATCGGGCTGTTACAACTCTCCCCCTTTACAGATTTTCGTCCCCGAAAATCTTACCGGTAAAGAGGCTTGGGTACTGGTTTCTCATGGCTTCCTACAGTTCCCACGTAGCCTCTTCTACTCCATGCCTTTGCCACAATACTTTTACTAAGGCTATACTTTTATTTCTCAACTGTTTAACTTCTCGAGCCAAAATCTTAATTGGTTTCTCATCGTAGGTCATATCCGGTCGAATCTCAATCTCTGTCGGAGAAATCACATGTGAAGGATCAACACGATAACATTGCAGCATCGACACATGAAACATATTATAAATTCATTCTAACTCTGCCAGTAAAGCTAACCGATATGCCACTGATCCAATCCTTTCAATAACTTCATACGACCCAATAAAATGCGGACTTAACTTGCCTTTTCGGCCAAATTTCAAAACCTTTTTTCCACGATGACACCTTTAGAAACACTTTATCACCAACTTGAAACTCGATCTCTTTTCTTTTCAAATCCGCGCATGACTTTCGTCGATCTAAAGTAGCTTTCAGACAATCATGGATTACTTTCACTTTCTCTTTGGTTTCTCTAACCAAATCGACTCTGTGAATCTGTTTCTCACTGAGCTCGGTCCAATACAAAGGATTCCGACACTTGCGACCATACAATGCTTTGTACGGTGCCATCTATATACTCAAGTAGAAACTGTTGTTGTAGGCAAATTCAACCAAAGGTAGATATTTCTCCCAACAACCTTTGAACTCCAAAACACAACATCAAAGCATGTCTTCAAGAACTTGAATTACTCTTTCAAATTGACTGTCAGTTTGCGGATGAGGTGTTGTAACACTTATTACACGTATATGACACCAGGATAGGATAAGAGGCATTACCTTACAATATCACATCAAATACTCCATGTTAACTAATGGAAATGTGTCCCAATTAAAAACTTTTTCAAGATTAATCTATGAACCTTCTTATGGGCCTACGAGGCCTAAATCATGGATCAGAAATGACCCGGGACCATTTCTTGATTTGTATAAAATTTCATCGAAAACTAATAAAAATAGGGCACATGTCCGTGTGACCTCTAAACATGGTTGTGCTAGTGCCCTTGTGTCTTACACGGCCTAAGCATGCTAGGGACACGCTTGTATCCAAAACCCCTATGGATTTAATTTCTATCATCAAACTGCAGGGGTTTTCACACGGCCTAGCGCACACTTGTGTGCCTAGTCCGTGTCCTTCACACGGCCTTGACATGCCCATGTCAAAAACCTTGACATTTTGTTTCTGACATCATCATTCACACGGCCGTGGCACATGCCCAAGTACTAGCCATGTCCTCCATACAATTAAGACACACGGTCGTGTCTCATGCCCGTGTGGAACACTGATGGGCATTTCATAAAATCCATGCAAGGTGTAGGGAACACACAGTCAAGCCACACATTCATGTGCAGCCTATGTGTCTCACACGGCCTAGACACACGCCCGTGTGCCTGGTCGTGTGGGCAATATAGGGCTATTTACCAAGCCCTTAACCACGCTGAAACAACCACAAGCGTAACCCAATCTTTATATGACAAAACATATCATCAATATACATCTAAATTCCCTAAATAGGTGCTCACGCACCAACCAATCTATGTCCAAAAAGCATGCATAAAATTTCTAATCAAGATTGCTCAATTTCTATAGAAATCATTCTCATCTCATTAATCAAAATGAATAGTTTTAGGCCAATTCCAATGGCCATTTACAAAATGAACTTCATAAGACAAATGGCCAACAGAACTAGCAATCTAGAGTAACTTACACAAAAAGACTATACGAACTATACATGCCATTACTCAAAACATAAATCATTACTATACCGAGTGCTTCAGTTGATAGTGTGTACGATGTCTCCGGTGTCCTTGGATTCCCGATTTACTTAGGCGGCACTATAAGAAAATGGAAAGGAGTGGGGTAAGCAATAAGCTTAGTAAGTCGTAAGTAAATAAATAACAACTATATACTAAGTCACGATAAGCTTCCATTTGTAATACAATCATGCATAGATCAAAAATAACTACAACATAACTTACTAGATTCCATCCTTTACTAATCATACAACATGCTAGTGAGGTCACCTTTCAAGCATTATACTAAGTACCTACACCACTACAGAGATTGTCACAATGTCTCCCACTGAACATTCACTCTGAATTTTCCCGTTGAACTATTTAGAATAAGAAATTATATTCATTAAGTCTCCAACGTAGGGCATTGAACCGATGCCATGTCTCAAACATAGTCTTACACTAGCTCTCATCTATCAGTGTCGATGCCATGTCCCAGACAGGTCTTACATTGACACACAACAAGCCGACGTTGTGTCCCAAATAGGTCTTACACTAGCTTGTAAATCCCAAGGTTGATGCATGTCCCAGACATGTCTTACACCAGCTCCCGTCTCAAAGCCAATGCATGTCCCAGACATGTCTTACATTGGCTCTTGTCATGTGGCCGATGCATGTCCCAGTCATGTCTTACACTAGCACACACATCACCCAATTGTCATGCATGAATATCCAATCTATTCTAACTACTCAATCGGGCTCAATTACACAAGCTTTTATCAATTCATAAAAAACCATCATCATCCAGCGTTTCATGCTCGAATAGAGTTCTCATAAACATCTCATAGACATAAGTCATCAAATTATGTCAATACAATGAATTCTTGCATAAAAGATAAAAGTAATGGACTATTTACCTACAACTTACCTCGGTATACAAAAATGAGGGTGTCGATTTGGTTTACTCGACTTGCTTGGCTTTCCCCTGGTCTAGGATCAGATTTGGCAAATCTTGATCTATAACAATAAAATTTCACTAATTTAGTCACTAATTTAATCTGAGTAATCTAGAATTCATAACTTGGCAAAATGACCATTTTTCCCTTAAACTATGGAAAAATGACCATTTTACCCCTAGGCCCGGAAATTGATTTTTATCGATGTCCCCTAATAATCGAGACTATTCAACTCTTTTTACCCATTTAGCAGCCCAAAATCCCTATTATTTCACACATTTACCACTCAACTTACTCACTTAACACCTAGGTCTATTTTGGGTGCTTTCTATAGACACTTCTTTATAAAAGTTGTTTATCAAGCAACCCACATTCATTTCTTCTTCTCAAAAATTCCAGCAAAGATAACATTCATACACCCATGGCAAAACTTTAAACTTCCAACTAAAATACTTAATACACCCCTCATTAGCTAGCTCATGCTACAAGATTCTAAATATGCAAAAATCATCAAAAGAAATCATCAAAATCGCTTATGAGTGTTAGGAATTGTTGAAAATTTTTGAGCTTCAAACCGCCATTTTTGCTGTCATTTTTGGTGAGAGTAGAGAAGAAAATGAAGAAGACAAGAGCTAGGCACTAGGTTATTATCAAAATGTCAATATGTCCCACCTAATACCCTAAAGGTTTGACTTTTCTTTCCCTTTTTGTCACATGGCCAGCCAACTCCTAATGAAAAGGGGTCTTTTGCGTTTTTAAAACCCTTAAGTTTTAATTCAATGGTCAATTAGCTCCATTTTACTAGAAATTGCAACTTCTTCCTTTTATGCGATTTAGCCCTTTTTCACGATTAAGCCTTCAATCGCGTAAATTAGTTCATCAAAATTTTTATGCACTCTTATAAAAATACTACCACATATAATCTAACACCAAATTAATTTTATTAAACCTCGAAAAGCAATTTTGAAATCACTATTCTGACTAAGCCCAGTTTCGGGCTGTTAGAAACGCGGTACTAAAATTCAATTTCGTACCCAAGGCTTCTTACAGGTTTTTCCAAAACCTCGAAGTAAATCTCGGATCTCTATCCGAAATAATAGACATAGGTACTCTGTGCAATCTCACAATTTCAGCAATATACATTCAACCAACTTATCAAGTGAGTAGTCAGTACGTACCAGTATAAAATGAGCCGATTTCATCAATCTATCAACCACAACCCAAACGACATCTTTCTTTTTTGGAGTCATAGGCAAACCTGCCACAAAATCCATCGTGATTCTGTCCCATTTCCACTCGGGAACCATCACTAGCTGAAGTAAACCCAAAGGCACCTGATGTCCGGCTTTCACCTGTTGGAAAATCAAACATTTTGATACAAACTCAGAAATGTCTCTTTTCATACCCGATCACCAATATAATTTCTTCAAATCATTATACATTTTTGTACTACCTGGATGAACTGACAAACAACCACTGTGTACCTCATGTAAAATCTTTTGAATCAACTTATCATCTTTTGATACACATACTTGATCATAGAACATTAAGCAATCATTTGGTCTGATTCTAAAATCTGAGTTACGACCTGATTCATACTGAGTTTGCTTGGCTTACAATTCACTGTCATTCTTCTGAGCTTTACAAATTTGCTAAAGAAATAACGGCCTAGCCCTCAACTCGGCCAAATTCAAACCATCACTAGGCATAGCCAAACTTGTACTCATAGCTCTTAAAGTGACCAAGGATTTTCTACTTAAGGCATCTGCGACTACATTCGCTTTTCCCGGATGATAGTCAATCATTAGCTCATAATCTTTCAATAATTCGAGCAATCTCCATTGTCACAAATTCAAATCATTTTGATTAATTAGATACTTCAAACTTTTGTGGTCAATAAAGATTCGGTATTTCTCACCATACAAATAATGACGCCAAATCTTCAAAGCACAAATAATGGCGGCAAATTCCAAATCGTGCGTTGGGTAATTCTTATCATGCAGTTTTAACTATCTCGAGGCACAAGCTACCGCTTTACCTTCTTGCATCAACATACAACCAAGACCAGTTAATGACGCATCACTGTAGATCACAAACTCTTTCCCTGACTTGGGTTACACTAACATTGGTCCTTCTGTCAATCGCGCTTTCAACTTCTCAAAACTTTGCTGACACTTTTTAGTCCAGTCGAACTTAACACTCTTTTACAGCAACTTAGTCATAGGAGAGGCAATCATCGAGAATCCCTTGACAAAGCATCAATAATATTTGGCTAAGCCCAAAAAGCTTCTAAACTCAGATACATTCTTTGGCAGTTTCGAATCAACGATCGCTGAAACTTTACTCGGATCAACCTGAATACCATCATTCGAAACTATATGTCCCAAAAATCCAACCTCATGTAGCCAAAATTCACTTTTACTGAATTTGGCAAACAATTTCTTTTCTCTCAAAATCTGTAATATCGTTCTCAAGTGTTCGACATGCTCAAACTTATATCGAGAATAAATCGTAATGTCATCTATAAACACAACCACAAAATTATCCAAATATCACCAAAATATTCGGTTCATCGAATCCATAAAAATAGCTAGAGCATTAGTTAAACTAAAAGGCATCACAGGAAATTCATACTGTACATACCTCGTTCTAAAAGTAGTTTTTGGCACACTGACTCTTTAACTCTCAACTGATAGTAACTGGATCTCAAATCGACCTTTGAAAACACTATCGCCCTTTTCAACTGGTCGAACAAATCATCAATTCTCGGCAACTAATACTTGTTCTTTATAGTCACATTGTTGAGCTGTCGATAGTCAATATAAAGTCTCATAGATCTGTCCTTTTTCTTTACAAACAATATGGAAGCACCCCACGGAGAGAAACTCAGTCTCACAAACCCCTTATATGTTAACTCTTGCAACTGAGCCTTTAATACTTTAAATTTAGTACGAGCTATTCTATACGGAGCAACCGAGATCGTTGCAGTCTCAGGAACCAAATCAATGGCAAACTCTATCTCTCTGATCGAAGGTAACCCAGGCAATTCTTCTGGAAATACATCCAAAAATTCATACACTTCTGGCACTGATTCGAGCTTCGACTTAGACATCCTGATATTCAATACATATGCAAGATAAGCTCCACACCCTCTTGTTATGTATCTCTGAGCAGACATGTGCAAAATCACCATAGGCAATTTATTTGATTCATCTGTCTGTTTCAACCCAAAGAATCTCACCATTTTCACATTTCAACTCAAGGGTCTTTTGTCTACAATTTACCTTGGCATCATGTAATGTCAACCAATCCATACCTAGAATAACATCAAACTCATCAAACAATAACAACATCAGATTAGCTGGAAAATAGTGACCTTGAATCATCAAAGGACAATTCTTGCAAACCTTATCTACTAACACATATTTGCCTAAGGGGTTTGACACTTTAACCACAAATTCAATAAGCTCTACAGGAAAACTCTTACTAGATACTAAATTCACACAAACACAGGAATGAGTAGATCCGGGATCTATGAATGCAATAAGAATAGTATCATAAAGAGAAAATGTACCAGTAATCACATCAAGAGATGACACCTCCTCACGAGCACGTATGGCATAAGCTCTAGCAGGTGCTTTAGTTTCTGATCTCCCAGTTGAATCCTTCATCACACTTTTATTGCTAGCTCCACTTGCAGTATTTTTCGAAGGTCTACCTCTATTAGCAGTGCTAGTCTGTCTGGCACTCTGAAATTTTTCTTCTTCAACCCTTTTAGGACTTTCCTTAACATAATGTTCTCAAGAACCACACCTGAAACAAGCTCGACTAATTGTCCAACACTTACCATGATGTTGCTTACCACAATGCTAACACTTAGATCTATTAGACCTCACATTACCCACACTTGCCATTGAAGTTGCTTGAGCTTTAGAACCCCAATATGATCTTTCACGGTCTCGGTGTGAATATCTAGCTGAAACAATCAATCGAGGATTTATCTCTTTGGACTTTTTTGACTGACATTGGAGTGACTTACTTATTGGCCTCTTTCTTGCATCTCTGGTTTCAATCATAGCTTTTCTCTTTTCTTTGTTCAGCTCTTCTGCTTTACAAGCTCGATCAACAAATACCACAAACTTTTTCAACTCTAAGATCCCAACTAACAGTCTGATGTCCTTATTTAACCCATCCTTAAACCACTTGCACATAATAGCTTCGATAGACACACATTCCTAGGCATACTTGTTGACTTTAACAAATTCATGTTCATATTCTACTAGAGACATTTTACCTTGTTTCAGCTCGAGAAACTCTTTCTGTTTCTGATAAATGAACCGCTGGCTTATGTACTTCTTTCTGAATTCCTCTTGGAAGAAATCCCATGTAACCCTTTCTTTTGGAACCAGGGATACCAGTGTCTTCCACCAATGATATACTGAATCCCTTAGTAAAGATATAGTACATTTTAAACATTCTTTAGGAGTGTAAGAAAGCTCATCAAATACCCTAATAGAATTCTCGAGACAAAACTCTACTTTCGCGAGATCATCATCTATATTAGCCCTGAATTCTTTAGCCTCTTTCTTTTAAATTTTATCAACCGGAGGCTTGTTTAATCTTACAATTTCGGCACCTTGAGGAACTATGGGAACCGGTTGGGGAATAGGAGGGGGTGGAGGAGGTTTAGCATCCAGATTAGTTCAAACAAATTTTGTATACCAATTATTCTTCATACGGAGAAAGGCTTCCCAGGCCCCATCTCCCTGATCAAGTGTCTCAGGTCTACTCTCAACTGGCACAGTCCCTTGCACGGGAGCCAGAGCATTTGTCACACCCCAAACCCGGCCTAAAAGTTAGGCCCGAATCTGGAGTGTCACATTGAAGTGCTTCTTCGTAAAACGTTGTTATATTGATAAATCTCTTTTGTAAGATAAAAGTCTCTTTGTATATTTTTATAAAATGGACTTGATTATTGTAAACCATTTTAAAATGTCATTCTCTTAAATCACTATTAGTCTGATGTTAAAACTCAATTTAAAATAGTCGAATTACGAAAACGTGATGTCTAACAAAAAGAGTTGTGAAACCGATTCGAAATTGTTGCGGAAGCATAATGTTTTGAAAATAGATATTAATTTGGAAAGCCGCTCTACTCTAACAGATAAAAACCATAATAATTAAAACTCGAAATAAAATCTAGAAAATAAAGGAGAGGCCTTATTGTAGCCCAATAAGAAAACTTTTAAAGATAATATAAAAGAAATTGCTAAAATATTAAACAGCTCTCAGTGTGGCCACCTCCGAGTCCTCCTATACGTCGAATCGCCTACTCAGGGTTACTTGAAAAATTAAAAGGAGGGGGTGAGTTTGCTAAAACTCAATGTGTACAACCCTTAACGATTAAAAAAATCATACATCACATTAATTGGGCCTAGCCCATTAAAGCAACAGTAGCAGGCTGGGCCTGAGCCCATACAGAAACGATGTAGCCTTAGCCCTCTCAATGCAGAGTTTAGATAAAGTTGGGCCTTAGCCCACTCAAATGCAGAATAAGAACAGATAAGATACAGAAAACATATAACATGCCCGCCAACCCTACACACCATCTCCGTACCATCAACCACGCCATATAGGGATAAAATCAACCCACCCAGCCCTACACACCAAGTAGGGGGATAACATCGACCCATCCAACCCTACACACCAAGTATGGTACTGTGAACAACACATGACTGATATACGCAGCATAGCTGCTAGATAACATGCTAAAAGCCTTTCAGACTTCCTTCTCTTCAATAATAACCCACCCCAATGCAATGTAACATAATGTCGTGACAGGCTACAATGCAGATATCAGATCATGCAACCATCATCAAACAAAACATATATACTTAATCAGATCATCTTATGGCAACCCTAATCAGCTATATATCCTATAGGGTCAAAACAGACACTTTACCTGCGAGGTGTATTTTGGTCAATTTTCCGTTAGGGGCATTACGATCATTTTCATTATGGGCCTAACTACATAGCTGCGGCCCATTAGCAAGTCCCCAATTCAATCAACACACTTTATGTCATACTTAGCAATTATAATTACACTAGGTCCCTAAAATCCAGTACGTAGCTCAAAAGGGCCCACACTCCCATATGGCCCATTAGGCCCAAATCCACCATAAGCCATGTATTCATCCTGACCGTTTCGTCATTACTTACCAATCCATCCATTTTGCATGTGTTAGGCCCACGACCCATCTGAATCATTTGGCCTATTTCAGCCCAGTTGGCCAAAAAGTGGCCCAATACCATGAGATCACTCACAGGGCCTCAATCATCGTATCGATCTCTCTACACGAGCGTTCGCACACTCGTGTGGTTACCATAGCCAAGCTTTCAGCTTTTTGGCTTTTCAGGATTTTGGGTTTTACCGATATGTCGTATGTGCAGTGTGTATACACACCTTCGACTTTACATCATAACTATCGAATCATAGGGTAGAAGTACACACCTGGCCACATAGAGTACTCAGTAATCATAATCGCCAAAACCTATATTCAAACATCATGCTTCATTAGTTACTTATCCAATAATGCCAAACAAATCCACTTTCATCACTTACCGAAGATCAAACTGTACTTGCCTTGATTGACTGCGATTTGCCTATTTAATCCGAAGTCCGTTGTAGCTCCTCTTTCGCATCTAGGCGGAAAGTCCCAAACTGTTGACACCTTACGTTGCTTAAACTTGGGAGTAGTGGTTACCTGCTCATACCTAGCCGACACGTTCATCACCTCTTTACCACTAACGTCCCCCTTACTCATTGAAATTTCTAGAACAATCGACGATCAAAAAAGGGGGAAAGAGACAAATCTAAAGAGAAATGGGAGAGTACTTACCAAAATGCGAGAGAGAGAGTTCGACTTTTAGGGGCTTAAGAAGGAGATGCGATTCGATCCAATTTGAGAAAGGAAGGGGAAGGAAAAATATTTGGCATGAAAAGAAAAAAGTATTTGTCAAATGGAAAGAAACAAAAAGAATCAAGAGATTGGAAGAACTTTTCCTTTAATTATGCGACTCAAGCACCAAAACAACAAATGTTTTTGCTTCCTATTCGGTAGTTGAAACCTATGATTAACCTTGCCCATGCCATGTTCCTTATTTGTCTGAAACTCATCCCTAAGTAAATTCCCTTAATACAAATTCACGTTAGCCTCATCCTTATCCCAGCCGAAATTTTACTCTCAGCAGAACTTTACTCAAACACAACCACTGGACTACCCAACAACAAAATAACCAATTGCGCATGCAACTCAAACTCTAGTCCCTCAGGCTTCCAACACGCTATTGACCACTGCACGCAACCCCTCTTGTGCTATAATTCGATCACAAATGATTATAAGGCTTACACACCTAAGTCTCGATTTACTTAAAGAGTAAAAATTCAAAACGTTGCCTGCCATGGGATTTGAACTTGCGCCCTCTCAGAACCCATAGAACGCTACTTGCCACTGCACCCCAGGTGCTCTTTGTGTCATATTCCATCCTCAACTACTTTTAAGGCCTACCAACCAGCAATCTGATTATTCGAAAAATTCTAGAAATATTTGCTACTATCCAGATTCAAACCTTTA
Source organism: Gossypium stocksii (assembly GCA_020496765.1). Lineage (NCBI taxonomy): Eukaryota > Viridiplantae > Streptophyta > Magnoliopsida > Malvales > Malvaceae > Gossypium > Gossypium stocksii. The sequence goes on from CM035624.1 coordinate 33,654,582, forward strand.
CCCTCTTGGCTACGCTACATGTCCCTTGCCACCACGTCGCCCACTTTATTTGCGTCACTTTTCCTCCCCAACTAATTATAAAGCCTTCAGGCCAGATTCCAGGTTTATTCAAAATAAAAATTGCAAGAGCAAAGTCTCGAACCCAGGCCCCCTTGTAGCCTTACAACACGCCTCAGCCACTAGACTACACCTCAACTTGTGTCACCTTTTTATCCCAATATTTAATAAGCCTTCCTGCCAATCAACCAGGCTGATTTTTAAAAACTAAAATTTCCACCCATGTTGTGACTTGAACCTAGCTCCCCTTCTTGCTCCTAATGCCCCTTTTCCACCAGGCTAAGCGCATCTTTTGTGTCGAATTTCACCTGGCTTTATTAATAAGCCTTTATCCTAATGCCTAGGGTCCTTTAGAAAAAAATGTAAAATTTTGCGAAAGCCCTGGATTGAGCCCAAGACTTTTCCCACACTACCAACCCATCCTAAATCACTTAGCTGAATAACTAAACACACAATTGTAGAATTTTTAAACACATTTAAATTGTTCAAACCGCCTTCTAACCGATCCCAAACCCAAGGGCTAATACTTCTAGGCTCAAAATTCAGGGTGTTATAGTTCACCCCTCGTTAAAAAAAATTCATCCCTGAAATTTCCAACTAACAGGGTAGTCATGTATCAACTACCCCACTATGCTACCGCTGAGCACTATGATCTAAATAACTTAATCACGCGTCCAAAATATCTCATTCAAACAAAATACACAGAATAAACACAAACTTCAATTTTAAGTGTAGCAATACAATCTAATATCTAAGGGATCACAGTATCTCTATCTACTGCTTTTTCATGAAGTAAACAACAGTTAAACAAAATAATTCAAAGTTTTAAGGGTACTTACTTGGCTCAATGTCGGAGACTCGGTGTGCCACACATCAAAAATCCTTCAAAATGTTGCGGTTCATTTGAAAATAATTTTAAAACCCAAAATCCAAGGCACATTTCACAGCCCGAGCTTTGTAACCGTGCTCTGATACCACTAAATGTCACACTACAAACCCAACCTAGAAGTTAGGCCCGAATTCGGCATGTAGCATTGAAGTGCTTCTTTGTAAAATGTTGGTACATTGATAAATCTCTTTTGCAAGATAAAAGTCTCTTTGTATTGTTTTATAAAATCGACTTGATTATTGTAAACCATTTTAAAACATCATTCTCTTAAATCATTATTAGTCTGATGTTAAAACTTAATTTAAAATAGTCGAATTACGAAAATGTGATGGCTAACAAAAAGAGTTGTGAAACCGATTCGAAAATGTTATGGAAGCGTAATGTTTTGAAAATAGATATTAATTTGGAAAACCGCTCTACTCTAACAGATAAAAACCACAATAATTAAAGGCCCAATTTAAATCTAGAAAATTAAGGAGAGGCCTTATTATAGCCCAATAAGAAAACTTTTAAAGATAATATACAAGAAATTGCTAAAATATTAAACAGCTCGTAGTCTGGCCACCTCCAAGTCCTCCCATATGTCGAACTGCCTACTCAAGGTTACCTGAAACATTAAAAGGAGGGGGTGAGTTTACGAAAACTCAGTGTGTACAACCCTCAACGATTAGAAAAAAAACATACATCACATCAATTGGGCCTAGCTCATTAAAGCAACAGTAGTAGGCTGGGCCTGAACCCATACAGAAACGATGTGGCCTTAGCCCTTTCAGTATAGAGATCAGATAAAGTTGGGTCTTAACCCACTCAAATGCAGAATTAGAACAAATAAGATAAAGAAAATATATAACATGCCCGCCAACCCTGCACACCATCTCTGTACCACTAAACACACCATGTGGGGATAAAATAGACCCAAATAGCTCTACACACCAAGTATGGGGATAACATCGACCCATCCAACCCTACACACCAAGTATGGTACAGTGAACGACATCCGAAAGATATATGCAGCATAGCTACCAGATAACAGGCTAAAAGGCTTTCAGACTTCTTTCACTTTAATAACAACCTACCCCAATGCAATGCAACATAATGTCGTGGCATGCTACAATGCAGATATCAGATCATACAATCACCATCAAACAGAACAGATATACTTTATCAGATCCCCTTCCGGCAACCTTAATGAGCTATATATCTTATAAGGTCAAAACAGACACTACACCTACGAGGGGTATTTTGGTTAATTTGCCCTTAGGGGCATTACAGTCATTTTCATTATGGGCCTAACTACATAACTGTGGCCCATTAGCAAGTCCCCAATTCAATCAGCAGACTTTAGGTCATATTTAGTAATTACAAATACACTAGGGCTCTAAAGCCCAATACGCAGCCCAAAAGGGCCACACTACCATACGGCCGATTAGGCCTAAATCTACCATAGGCCATGTATTTATCCTAACAGTCTCATCATTACTTACTAATCCATCCATTTTGCACGTGTCGAGCCTACAGCCTATCGGGCCCATTTGGCCCACTTCAGCCTAGTTGGCCAAAAAGTGGCCCAAGACCATGAGATCGCTCACGGGGCCTCAGTCGTCATATCAATCTCTCCACACGAGTGTTTGTACACTCGTGTGGTTACCATAGCCAAGCTTTCGGCTTTTCAGCTTTTGCCGATATGTCGTGTGTGTAGTGTGTGTACACACCTTTGACTTTACATCAAACTATCGAATCATAGGGTAGAAGTACACACCTGATCACATAGACTACTAAGTAATCATAATCGCCAAAACCTATATTTAAACATCATGCTTCATTAGTCACTTATCCAATAATGCCAAACAAATCCACTTCAATCACTTACCGAAGATCAAACTATACTTGCCTTGATCGACTGTGATTTGCCTATTTAATCCAAAGTTCGTTGTAGCCCCTTTTCCGTATCAAGGCAGAAAGTCCCGAACTTCTGACACCTTACGTCGCTTAAACTTGGGAGTAGTGGTTACCTGCTCATACCTAGCCGACATGTTCATCATCTCTTTACCACTAACGTCCCCTTTGCTCATTGAAATTTCTAGAACAATCCAAGTGACTAATACCTAAATGGTCAGAGAGGGGGAAAGAGTCGAATATAAAGAGAAGTGGGAGAGTACTTACCAAAATGCAAGAGAAAGAGAGAGTTCGGCTTTTAGGGGCTTGAGAAGGAGATGCGATTCAATCCAATTTGAGAAGAGAAGGGGAAGGAAAAATATTTGGCATAAAAAGAAAAGAGAGATGAAAGGTTTGTGATTACTCAAGTATTTGTCAAAGGGAAAGAAACAAAAAGAATCAAGAGATTGGAAGAACTTTTCCCTTAATTATGCGACTCAAGCATAAAAACAACAAATGTTTTTGCTTCCTATTCGGTATTTGAAAACTATGATTAACCTTGCCCATGCCATGTTCCCTATTCAACTCAAACTCTTCCCTAAGTAAATTCTCTAAATCTAAATTCATGCTAGCCTCATCCTTATCTCAGCAAAATTCTACTCTCAGTAGAACTTTACTCAAACACAACCACTGGGCGACCTAACAGCAAAATAAATCTCCTAGTTGCGCATGCGGCCGCTCGAACTCCAGTCCTCTAGACTTCAAACATGCTACTGGCTACTGCACCACAACTCCTCTTGTGCTATAATCCGATCATGAATGATATAAAGGTTACACATCTAAGCCTCGGTTTACTTACAGCGTAAAAATTCAAAACGTTGCTTGACATGGGATTCAAACCTGCACCTTCTCAAAACCCATAGTACATTACTTGCCACTGCACCCCAGGCACTCTTTGTGTCATATTCTATCCGTAACTACTTTCAAGGCCTACCAACCAGCAATCCAGTTATCCAAAAAATTCTAAAAAAATTTGCTACTATCTAGATTCGAACCTCTAGTCTCTTGGCTACGCTACACGTATCTTACCACCATGTCGCCCGCCTTATTTGTGTCACTTTTCCTCCCCAACTAATTATAAAGCCTTCAAGCTTGATTTCAGGTTTATTCAAAATAAAAATTACGAGAGCAAAGTCTCGAACCCAGGCCCCTTGCAGCCTTACAACACGCCTCTGCCACTAGACTACACCTCAACTTGTGTCACCTTTTTATCCCAATATTTAATAAGCCTTCCTACCAATCAACTAAGCTGATTTTAAAAAACTAAAATTTTCACCCATGCCGCGACTTGAACCTAGCTCTCGTTTTACTCCTAATGCCACTTTGCCACTAGGCCAAGCGCCTCCTTTGTGTCGAATTTCACCAGGCTTTATTAATAAGCCTTTATCCTAATGCCCAGGGTCCTTTAGAAAAAAATATAAAACTTTACTAAAGCCCTAGATCGAACCCAAGACTTTTCCCACACTACCAACCCATCCTAAATCACTTAGCTAAATAACTAAACATGCAATTGTAAATTTTTAAACACATTTAAATTGTTCTAGCCGCCTTCTAACCGATCCATAACTCAAGGCTCAATACCTCTAGGCCCAAAATTTGAGGTGTTATAGCATTACTTTCTACGTCATCAGTTATAGCTCGGTCGGGATCCATTTTCTATATGGGAACACAATTTAAATTGTCAGGAGTTATCACACTATCACAGTATATTTATGGCATGTGTAGATAGACTATCACACACGCTACGTAGATCCAAAAATCGACTAAACCATAGCTCTGATACCACTAAATGTAACACCCCTTACCCGTGTTCAACACTGGAACAAGGTACAAGGCATTACCGAAACAAAACACATACAATCTTACTAAACCGAGACATAAAATTCACATCCAAATTTAAAACTTTTTAATCTTCATCACACACTCATTCAACCTAGTCATGCATCTCATAAATTGCATCATCATAAACATATAACTTGATCAATAATAGCCAACATCAATGGCCTTATACAAAATGAACTATCAAATAACATAGGCCAAAATTTTAGGCCAAATCAATTATACATGCCATAATCCCAAAATGTTGTTATCAAAACACCAAAAGAGTGGACAGAATGGATAGATCTCCAACGATCTCCAAATCCCGAGCTAGCTTGGTGACACTATAAAACAAAGGAAACAAAAGCGAAGGGAGTAAGCATATAACTTAGTAAGTAAGTATGTAAATAATAAAAAATTTATTAACACGCCTTTAACAACCCTCATAATATGTTCTCAAGATAATGCAATCATAATTACACATAGTTCAACCATTTACTCATGTTTATCTTAAGCTATCTACTCGAGTCACAGTCACTAAATTATTTATATCTCAAGCTACAGAACTACAATTTAAGATCTGCTAATTTTACCTAAAACTAGATTAACGTATCTTCTTACCATAAAATGTTTAAAATTTTTGGTTTACCCAATAAGTACAGTTTATTCTTTAAATTCTCCTTCTACACTAAAAATGAATTATCTCTCGTACAAGATTCAGATAATGTTCCCATTTATTTCTTTTGAAAATAGACTCATAAAAAATTTTAAGCATGTAAATTGTAACCCATTATTATTTTTGTACAATGTTTAATTATTTTCCAAAGTCAGAACAGGGGATTCCGAAATTATTCTGATCCTGTCCCACTAAAACTTAAATATTATAGAATATGAAATTCTTTTGCTTTCACCGTTTCTTTTATGTGAAAATAACCTCAATAAGCTTTAATTTCATATCTTTTTCAACATTTAATTCGATTTTCACCATTTTTGGTGATTTTTCAAAGTCACACAACTGCTGCTATCCAAAACTGTTTTATTACAAATTTCACTCTTACATAATTTCACTTACTTCATTTTATCTTACCGAATATTCGATCAACTATCAAGCTCATTCCTCATAAATTTTCACACACATATACCTCCACTTATTCATGACATAGTCATATTCGATTATAATAGTCATTACATGATCACATGTATTTTCACTTAGTCAATTTCTCGTTGAACTCATCGGAATAATAACATATACACGGTGGCCTGCACATAGTACCACCCTTATAGCCGAAGCTATCTGGTGCACATAGTAGCTTGCACTTAGTACTACATCTATGACCAAAACCATCTCTTACACATAGTGGCCTGCACTTAGTACCACACATGTGATCGAAGCTATCGGGTACGCATAATGGCCTGCACTTAGTACTACACATGCGACCTAACCATTTGGTACACGTAGTAGCATGCACTTAGTACTACACACGTGACCTAAAACCATCTTAAACACATAGTAGCCTGCACATAGTACTACACATGTGTTCTCACAACAGATCATTCGTATCGTTTCTATTCCGAAGGTCTAATCAGGAAATTCTTCACTTTTCAACATTTTACCAATTCATCCATACCCAATTTCAATTCGTAATTTACCTTAAGTGAACATTCAATATGCAACAAAATCTCATATAATAACAAAATATTATAACATAAGTTAAAACGATATATTATTTACATACAAACTTACCTCTGTGCAAAATATAGTAATTTTACAATTTACTCCACAATCTATTCCTTTCCCCGATCAAGGTCGATTCCACGTCTTTCTTGATCTATAATAACACATTTGACTTATTCAATGCACACATTATTCAAATCAGCCCAAAAACATCCTATGGTAAAATTACAATTTTGCCCCTAAAGTTTCACAAATTTATTATTTTGCCATTATGCTCAATATTTAATTTTTATTCAATTTCCTTACATTTTAGGCCTAGTTGGACCATTTTCATAACTATAGTAGTCCACAATTTGCACTAAATCACACACTTATACACATTTTACAACTTTTTACAAACTAGTCCTTTTTTGCAATCTCATAAAAAATCACCTAGTAAAAGTTTTTTATCACACTCCAAACATTCATATTCTTCCATAAAACATTAGAATACATGCATGTCATCCATGGGTAAATTTTTAAATATAAACCCTAGCTCAAAATATTGGTAGAAATAGGTAAACTGAGCTATGAGGATCTAAAAAATGTAAAAAACATTAAAAATGGGGCTAGGACGCACTTACTATTAAGCTTGAAAGTTGGCAAAACCCTAGCTATGGTGTTCATGCAAGTTTCGGCCAAGCTTGATGAAGATGAATAAAATTTTTGCTTTGTTTTCCCATTTTATTCTTTTATTTACCAAATGACCAAATTGCCCTTCATTAAAAACTATGGTGTTTTATCCTTCCTTGGGTATTTTTGTCCAAACTAAAGTATAATGGTCTAATTACTATCCAAGGACCTCCACTTTAAAAACCCATTACTCAGAAGTACCTTTATGAAATAGAACACACATTTTTCACCTATTTTAATTTAGTTCTAATACCAAATTGGACACCCAAACAATAAAATTTCGTAATGAAAATTTCACACAATCATTCAATCACACAGTAAATATTAAAACTTAATCGCAATAATTTTTTCTCCTTCAAATTTGTGGTTTCGAAACCACTATTTTGTTTAGGCCCTAAATCGGGCTGTTATAGCACATACCCGTCTAAGATTGTGGGTTACCTGTACAGATCAAACATAAAAGAGTGAGTTTATGTAAACTCAAAGTGTAACCCTACAGAATTAAGCATGCAAGAATACAGAAAATCAAATATCAGATAGATGCAAATTCAGGCCTAAGCCCATTTCAGATACAGATACAGATTCGGATTCAGGCCTAAGCATATTTCAGATATAGTTACAGATACAATTATGCAAATCAGAGATAAAAAATTCTACTCCTATCCTCTACACACCATCTCCAACCATCCCTACACACCATGTGGGGTTTAAAACACCCACCTAGCCCAACACACCATATAGTACCGATGCGGCACATAATAGATATAATGCAGCCATGCTGCCAGATAATAGGCGTAAGTTACCTTTCAGAACACTTCCTCCAATATACATCATCCCACCCCATTAAAATAAGTAGAAACAGAAACAGATATGCAAACTAGCATGCTCAACATGCTATTAATCAGGCCACAGATAGGCATACAGAAAAGTAATAAGACATGCACGGTACAATCATGCTCAATAGAAAATATTAGTCTCTCAGATTATCATATCATATAGTATAGGGTTTATTTAGCCTTTACCGACCCAATGGTAGGCCCACAGTCGTTTGGGATGACCCGTGCAACCCTAAGGAAAATTTCAGATAGACAGGCCCACATGCCTGTGTGGCTTACCCTTGTGGGTCCACACGCCTAGATTGGCTTTGCCCGTGTGGATCACACAGCCTAACCCAGAATACACACGCTCGTGTGGGCCCATACACTGGTGTGGCCCACACGCCTAATTTGGCCTAGCTCGTGTGGCTCACACAGCCATACTCCGGCCATTACACGGTTGTGTCTTGTGTACAACATGGGCTTTGTCGATCACACGGTCATGTCATCGCACATGACTTACCATACGGGCAACCACACACCCGTGTGGCGTCGACAGATTGCAATTTCGGCTTTTGGCAAATCTCATTTTTCTACGTTTCGGGTACACACCTGGTTCATTTTCTCAGCAATTGCAATCCCAAGACCTCCAAAACCTATAATCAATTGAGAAAACCCCAATTTTAGTCACTTAAACTGATACCCAACTTGAATTACTATGAACAGTAAATCCCAAAAACCACCAATAACGCTTACTTTTGCACGAATAATGGCGATTTCGCACTTCTACAGCACTATTGAAAACCCAAACCTCTTAATCCTCCCCTAAACACAAATAGAAACTCCATTAAACAATGATTCAACAACCAAAATCGAAAATCATACTTACAAAACTTACCGATAACGCCTAAGGGCACAGAGATATCAAGTCATGGAAACTTGATAGTAGCTAGGGGAAATAAAAAACAAATTGGCAGCAAGAAGGAACAGAGAAAATCGACAGACAGTAAGGAAAAAGAGGAAAAAAAAGGTAAAGGAGGAGGAAAAGACATCAAGTTTTTTTTAAGATAAAATTTTGGGGAAACAGATTTACTCAAACCCCACTACCTACACTATCATAACCACCCACTATAGAATTTTAACTTCACCAAAACTCTGTCCTATAACCGAGTAAAATAAATACCCATGCTTGCGCCAGGACTCAAACACAGAACCTCCAATACACAAATTCCCTTACCACTTAAACCAGCAGGCTCATCCTGATATGGTTTTACAAATAATTAAGCATAAGCCCACTGAGTAAGGTTAAGGCTTAAGTCAGAAAAATAACAAATTTTGCCAAAGATTAGGCTTGAACTTGGGACCTCTCACACACACCAAGAATACTTAACCACTGAAGCATATAGATATTTGTGTCAAATTACAAAAGCTAAAGTAAAAAAACATTTATCTAAACATAAAAATCCCAATAACTAAATGTGTAAAGGGTTTTATAAATTCATAGAGACAGGGATAGTTTTTTAATAGAAATCGAATTAAATTTCAAAAGAAGTTGATTAGATTAACTTACATTACCATGGATGAGAAGTAATGATCATAAACATCCTTTGTAATGAAAATAAAGAGATCATCCCCAAGTAAATAGCAAAAAGCAAACTTTGAGAGTGAATCTTACTTTTTAATTTCATATAGATAACATTATCGAATCTTTCACCATTATCTTGCCATAAAAAAATATTGAAAATCATGAAGGATAAATTTGATCGTCGATAAAATGAACTATCACTTTGAGTAAGATCGTGCTAATAACATGTTATAAAATAAAGAGAGATGAAAAGAATAATGAACAAAGAAAATATGAAAGCAATAGAGGATGTACTTTACTGATAAAAAAGGATGATAACAATACTTTATTGGAGTCTCTATTTATAGGCATAAAAAGTATAAAAGAAGTAGAGATCTAATTCTAACAATTATTAAAGTACATTAAAACTTTAACTTAATCATGATGAACATCCACTTAATAAGATATTCATAATAGTTTTGAAATTTTAATGATTTATTGAAAACGTTTTAGTAAACCATTTAAAATTTTAAAATTAATGAAGTTATCCAATTTAAATATATAATAATATTTATACAAAAATATTTAATATTATTAGTTTATTTAAAGTTAAACTAATAAATGTTTATAATTATGGTTTATATTATCGTAATCTACATTAAATTTATTTTTTTAATTTTTTAATTTTATTTAATTTAAATTTTATTAAATTATATATTGAAGTATATATTCTAATAAATACATTTAATTTAAATGAATTAAATATATGAAAACATACCATTTTAATTAAAATATAGTATAGTAGCTTACAATTAAGTAATTAAATTGCAAATTTTTAGATTTGATTTTTTTAATAATATTTGTTACAAGAAAGTTTGTAAAATTATACACTTTTAAGAATATAAATTTTTTATAAACATAATCATCTTTATAGTATACAACTATTATTAAATATTTTAATGTGTCGTTTGGTTATGAGTATTGTAAAATAAGAAAAAAGTTTATTTATTACATATATATTATAATAATTAGATATAAAATAAAAATTAATTAGTACAAATTTAAACTTGAAACTAGAAAGATCAATAATAACTCTTACGAAAAAAAAAAACATAAAACATAAAACCTCTATAAAATAAGTGAATTTTTTTCCTTTTTATTTGTTAAAAATTGGTGATGGAAGTGGTTTGTAATACCCAAAATTATAAGCTTAGAAATTTATTAAATCTTTAAGAAATGAGTTATAGTCTTGATGGTTCAAATTTTAGTATATTACTTAGAGAACTAAGGTTCAAAACGAAATTTTCTCATTTTTTTATTTTTTCAGCAATTAAGGAATAAACTCAAGCTTGTATATATATTAAATTTTGTAAAAATATACCACGAATGGGCATCAGTCGGGCAACAGTCTATTTGATTAAGCATCCATTTCTCTCTTTGCACCTAGGTTTGAATCATGCCAAAACTCATTCAAAAAGGGGTATTTTATCACTCAGCCCCTTAAATTTTTGAAACAGTAACTATTTAATCTCTTTACCTAATTACATGAGGATTTCTACTCTTTTTTTCAACCCTAGTTAAAATTTCTTCTCTCTTCTCTTTAAATACATATTTTTCTTCTTTTCATATAAAAAAATACATTCTATCGTGGAAAACAATCATTTGAAAACCCAAATCAAAATCAATTCATGATTTAACTCATTCTTCCTTTGAACATTGAATATTGTCATCGATAACAATCGAAATCCCATCAAATATCGTTAAGTACTCTTGTTGACAATTAGGTAGAACCTAAAAATTCTGGACTAACATCGTTCTTGTCAATCTTTCAAATCGGTTATGAATCTTTTACGAGTTTTTATGAAAATCTTAATACTTTTTGTAAATCTTGAAAACCAATATTAAATCTTGCATATTTTTCAGTTGAAAGACTCGTTGTAGGTATCCCAAAATAGACTTGGATGTGATACTTACTATTCGAGACCCAGAAGTCGGGCATGTATTTTTATGAGAAAATCGAGGCAAAATCAAACCTAGGTTAGACCACATGGCCAACCACACGGGCATGTGGACTGCCCGTGTGGACCACACGGCCACTATACATGGTCATGTCCCCTCTGAAACATCAGATTTTTGTTTCTTACATGGCCTAGGATATTCCACATAGCCTGCCAAATGGTCGTGTACCTTCTCCACTCGGCCTAGGGCTTCCCACACAGTTTGTTCACACGACCGTGTGTCCCCTGTAACTCAAAATTTATAGTTTTGACCCAAAACTTTATGTTTTAATCATATTAGTCTCTGAATAGGTTCCAAACTATTTTTAGTGAATTAAATTATGCAATGAGGCCATTGATGATATAAAGATGTTAGAATTTAGGATCGACTAATTTATTGTAGTATTTATCTATATTTATGAATGATGAAGACATGAGTAAATTATGTTACTATTGAATCTATAATTGTGAATGTATGTACGACGTGCTCTATGATACTGTTAAACCCCATAACTAATAAAAGCATGACTTGCTACTGATTTGTCATGTGTTAGTACATTAAACATTGTCATCTATTGTCTGTATTCAATATTGTATAATGCATTACATGGGTTGGGACAACATATATACGGAGGAAGCTTAATTCTTCTATCTACAAGAAAAATGGCGATGCAAGTCATAACCATGTGGTAGTTCTTATTTGCAAATTGTTGTGTACCCACAACCAAAGGTCTATTCCGATCGCGGGTTTACGCTGTAAAATCTACAACCAAAAAACTAGTTTCATCTATAGGGCCAAAGGTGGATTCCAACCATGAGGACTTTTTGTGTGTCCACAGCCAAAGTTATTATATGTAAGCCAATAGTGGTTTATCCACATCCCAGTGTGTTAGAGGAAGGGAGTTTTAGGGGTGGGTAGGATTTATTTTGTTTAAACTCGAAATTGTATGTAATCATTTAAATAATGTGCATACAAATCTTGAAAATTATGTTATGAAAGATATGCATGAGTATATATGTATATATGTGCATGAATATGATTATTGTGGGAAAATCTAAAAATTTGATTATTCTGAAAATTGTTTTCGAGTAATGATATAATAATGATAGTTTCTCTTGAAAAATTGATACTTTGAACTAAATTACTATCTATAATTATTTTATGCAATTTTAATTAATGTGTCTTAATAATTGTTGCATTGATTTTGTTGTTAATGAACTCACAATAAGCATCAAAGCTCACAACCCTTAAATCTTCATCCTTACATAAAACCCACCAGGTTAGGCCACAGTACAGCATCTGAAGGGTCTCCACACAATCCATTTTATTTTCAACTTATTAAGGCTTAATCTTTTGATTTATTTTTGTTTTTCAAGGACTGTAATACTTTATCTCAAACTATGGCAAGGGATTTAAGACTTAGGTTTGGTTTTTTTTTTCTACATGACATTTTATTCGATTCTTAAGTTATTATGCTTTGATTATTTTTTAATATGCATGAACCTCGATTTTTTTATTTAAATATACAAGTAAATACCATTTTTCCGCTACTAATTTACAATTAAAACTCAGGGGAATAATAGAATGGTTGTTGCTAAATTTTCTACTAATTAAATAAATGTTTTAAAATAACTATTGTAAAAAAACTCCATTAGGCCATCTCAATCGCTAAGGTAATCTCCCAAATTCTGATCTAACATCTATGCAAGGTTGGAAATGTTACATTTGATGGTATCAGAGTCAAGTTTTTCTAAACTCGAACGTAGAAATTTGAATAAGTTGCATGCATGCATTAAAAAGGTATTTTCAAAAAAACCATGTCATAAAAAAATTCTTTTGAAAAATTAATTTTCCTATAAGAAATTTAAGTCAAAGTCTTCAGTGCAGGTCTTGCTGTAGTTATTATTACTTATGAGATTTTGGATGAACTAATATTTTTATATTATAGATATGCCTTAGCTAATGCTTGAAGTTTTATTTGAAAATTGTAGATATATCTTAAAACTTTAAACTATTGCAATTAGAATGAACACTCAAGGTAGACGTGGTAAACATAGGCCTCGTAGGGCTGCACCTGTAGAGCCAACTACTATTCAGGGCGGGGACCCAATTTTAGAGGAGGAGTATGTCGAAAACTCTATCGCCAATGGCGGGGAAGCTTTGAGAACGAAAATAATTTTATAACACGAGTGATGTTGAAGGTCCTTAAATGGGTTGCTAGAGCCCAAACTGGATCAGGGAGTAGCGGATTTGTTACAAAGAGACTCAATCGAATGGGGCAAGAATGTTCAATGGTATTGCTGGTTCAAGGTAGACACGGTAAGGGTAGGCCTCTTAAGGCTGCACCTATAGAGCCACCTATTATTTAGGGTGGGGAGCCAGTTTTAGAGGAGGAGTATGTCGAAAACTCTATCGCCGATGGTGGGCAAGCTTTGAGAACAAAATTGATTTTGTAACACAAGTGATGCTGAGGGTCTTAATGTAACACCCTTCACCCATAACTGTCGCCGGACACGGGTACGAGGCATTACTGAACATACACTCGCACGATCACTTGATTTTGACACATAAATTTCACGTAAAATTTAAAACTTTTTCATTCATACGTATAACATCCACATTATGGGCCTACGAGGCCCAAACGATACATTGGGTATGATCCGGGACCAAACCCTAACTTTTCAAATACTTATGAAAATTTGACTCAAAGTAGGGCATACGCCCATGTGGGACAGGGACATACCCGTGTAGGCAGGCCGTGTGGTCGCACACGCCCATGTCCCTAGCCTATATGGAATTATTTTTTCATTTCGAACCTACAGGGTTTTTCACACGGTCGAGCACACACCCATGTCTCTGGCCCGTGTCCTTCACACAGCCTCTACATGGCCGTGTTCTCACCCCGTGTGAAAAACTAGGGTATTCTGTTTATGATGTCATCGTAAAGTTTTTGTCACACGGCCAAGCCACACACCCGTGGGCTAGGCCGTGTCTATCACACAGTTGAGACACACGGCCGTGTCTCCACCCCATGTGTTTATCACAAAACATTTAATTTTCATAATTCTAGGTGCAGGGGACACACTGCCTATCAATATGCCCATGGGCTGGCCGTGTGTCATACACGGCCTAGACACACGTTCGTATGTCTACCCATGTGGACAATTATAGGTTATTTTCCAAGCCGATTGCCACCCTGAAACACAAACCAATATCAACCAATTTTGCCAATTCACATTATAACATCAAAACTCATCAAAACATACATGTTAAGCTATCCACACCCTAGCTTTATCTAGCATCATCAAACTTGTGCATCCATACACATTTTACTCATACTAGGCAAGCTTGCAAATTAGTAGATTACAACATTTTTGACAAAATTTGACTTAACCATTCATGGCTCATTTCTCATGGCCAAAGTACTAAAACACCACTATCAACAAATGGACCCAAAAGAACTATGACACAGAACCAAAATAATAGACAACCTTTACATGCCATAATATTCAAAGTTCATAATCAAATACCCAAAATGATTGTTGATAGTGTTGATGGAATCCCAATGATTATCGAACCTCGGGCTAGCTTGACGAACCTATAAGGGAAGGGAAAAGAGAAGGGGTAAGCAATAAAGCTTAGTAAGTCTATATGCAAAATTAATGAGTATTTAAAACTAAATGGACATAGCAAATGGAAAATAAGTTTTCCTATCACATAATTAAGTTTGGGAATTATCACTTACTCATGTGGTCTTACCACATGATTCAATACATACTTAAGCACTTAGCACACATGATAGTTTTCATATAACCTACACATACACATTCTTAAACATACGGTCAAATCTTTCACATGCAATTACATTTTATCAAACCTATTTGAATGACCTGATGAACCACATTGAATACGAAAGGATACACAGAATAAGGCACAAGTGCCACACATGATGTAGCTGAAGCTACCACTAATACGTAGCCGAAGCTACCACTTATCACATAAGGCTCAATAATGAGCTATTCTTGGGTCTGCTCACATAAGCTGACAATGTAGTCGACACTACTAAGTACTGCTCACATAAGCTGACAGGTATCCGCAATAGATACAGGATTACCTAGCCACTGGTAGTCGAACTAGACCAGCACTTAGAATCACGTAAGCAACCGATAGCAATCAATGGTTTCCTAGTGACATGTCACCCATATCCTAATGATTCCTAAGGTTCAACCGGGACTTAACTTATCAGTTTTATTTCATCACATTTTCGATAGTTATTTCATCATATATTTTGTATTTTTTTTGCAATTTAGTCCTATCACTCAATCGATCACTTTATCGATAAAATTTATTTACTAAATTTTCACTCACGTATTCAATCACACAATAGGCCTTAAAACTATATTGGAATAAATTTTTTTATTTTGAAATCATGGTCCCGAAACCACCATTTCGTTTAGGCCCTAATTCGGGCTGTTACACCTGGAATGGGTTGCTAGAGCCCAAACTAGATCAGGGAGCTGTAGATCTGTTACAAAGAGACTTCGATCGAATGGGGCAAAAATGTTCAAGGGTATTGTTGGTACGACTCCCACTGTGGCTGAGTATTGGATGGAGTCTATTGAAACAATCTTAGAGGAGTTAGATTGTACTCCAGAGCAGAAATTGAAGGGCACTGTGTTCTTTCTTAAGAAGGAGTCCTATCGTTGGCGGCAGCCTGTGGTAAGAGGTACACAAGTTGAATCAGTCACTTGGGAATACTTTCAAGAGGCCTTCTAGAAGAAGTATATGGGCATGAGGTACGTGGAAGGTTACAGGCCCGAGTTCATCGAGCTAAAGCAATGAGAAAAATTTTTGGTGGAATATGAAGCTGAATTCTGAGGCTTAACCAATATGCTTAGGTAATGGTGGCCATAGAACAAGACAAGTGCGTATGGTTCCAAAATGGGCTATGATTTGACCTTAAGATATATGTTTCTCCACACCATGAACGGGTATTTGAGAACCTAGTGGATAAGGCTAAATTCATTGAGGAAATTAAACAGGTGGGCCGTGAGCAATTGGAAAAAGTAAGGTCCGTCTAGAATGGATTATGGTTTCACTGGTTCGAACTTTTCCCGTACAAAATGAACTAGAGATGGCACACTACAACAAAGGGTTATAGTGAGTAACACTAAGGATGCCTTCAACGAAATGAGAAGACTTAAGCTCCAACCTAAAATCAGGCCCAAAATTAGATATCGGACCAATTAGCTTTGAGGGGCCATGGGCAAAACCTAGCTAGAAATAATGTAGCTACCAACGTGAATCAAACTAAAGTTAGACAACCCGCTCTTATCTATGGCTTTATGGGACATCAGTAAAGAGATGTGTTCAATGTTATAGCATGTATCTTTACCATTAATTCTATCTCATACTCTGCCTTAATCGATATAGGATCAACCTACTCTTACATTCGTTGTAATACGTCTGAAAAATTTGGTGTTGGGGTAGAGGGAACCACTATTGATGAAACTATAGTAAGCTCATTTGGAAAATCTGTTGCTCTAAATAAATTCTATAGGAGATGTCCATTGGAGGTTCAAGGGGTAGTATTTCCCACATATCTAATGGAATTATCATTTAGGGAGTTCGATTTAATTCTAAGCATGGAATGGCTAGTTGAACATCAAGTTAGCCTAGATTGTGCCACTGACAGGGTAACCTTTTAAACAATTGAAGGTAGTTAGATTTTTATGGTTAGAGAACGACTAGACTATCTGTCTAGTGTAATTTAAATAAGACGTTACAATTCTCAAATAATTGGAATTTTAAATAATAATAGGAAAAATAAATATTTATATATCTTTAGTCCAAGCTGAGCCCTCTAATTTATCGATTGTAACACCCCACACCATGCCTGTAACACCCTAAACCTGACTTAGACGTTATGGCCAAATCATGAAGATCATATTGGCCAAGTTAATGCCATGAAAAACGTTTAGCTATATTCTCTTCAAAAATTGTTATCTCTTAAAAATCAATGTGTTGATTTGCTTGAGGAAAACTAAGGTAAACCCTATGAATTTCTTGTAAAGATATTTTTAGAAAAAAAAAAAACAAATAACTTATGAAATCTAAGTTTTAGCTTTTAAAGTAAATGTTTTAATTTGGAATTGTCGCAATGGAAAATTTAACAAAAAAATCTTATTTGTTGATTACAAATCGTTACTTGATAAAATGTTTGAAAATTTAAACAATTAGGTTTTATTTTTGTAAAAATAGCTACATGATTCTGTAATAAAGTTTATATGTTGATATCATCATTGTATTGAAAAATTTAGTTTTTGTACTAATTTGATAAATCATTTTAATTAATGTTTTCAAATCAAATCATGGAAATATCCCCAAAAGTCAAAAATCAACGCCAATACCACAGTCTGTAATAATAAAATAGTGCCAAAAATAAAAATAAATAAGTTTAATAGTTTGTATGTAAAATATTTGAATTCTCCTCCGTAAGCTTGACCCATGTCCTAACCTCATCAGTTATCTGAAATGTTAGGAAATTAAAATAGTGAACTTGTAAAGCTAGTGTGAATTCAACACAAAAGAAGAAATAATCAAGTCATACATATCAAAATTATAGCAACATGTACATTTCAACATAATTTCACATACAACAAGATGCATGAGAATGTCGATGCAACATTTTCAAAAATCGGTGTAAGTTTTACAAAACTTTCCTACTCATCTCTACTACACGTCAATAAAGAGTTCCCTAAAACTCGTCTATCCAATAACACTCCATGTTATGGCAAAGCCACTCATTATTGCAGTCAAGCTGCACGCCACTCAGTATTGTTGTCAAGCTGCACAGTGTGGTCAAACCACTCATTTACGTTGTGGCCAAGCCACTCAACATCATTCTAGTCAAGCCACTCGTTAGTGTTGTTGACAAGCCACTCATAGCATTGTGGACATGCCACTCAATATCATTTTGAACAAGTCACTCAATTTTGGAGTAAACCTGCCAAGTCTTCCACTTTTCATGTGATATGGCATATGATCGGTATTTATCAGTAGGCATGCTTTGTAACATCCCTTACCCGTATTCGATACCAGAATAGAGTTCAAGGCATTACCAGACTTACACACACATAAACAAACAAAGCCGAGTAATAAAATTTGCTTCTTATTTAAAACTTTTCAAACATATTCAGAACATCCCTATTACAGACCTACGAGGCCCTGAACGTACATTCGAGGTGGTTAGCGACTATACCAAGAACTTTCAAAACTTTTTCAACACTTAGAAAAATTTCATGTTCTGGAGAGTCACACGCCCGTGTCCTCACCCATGTAACTTTCTATTTATGACATCATTAATAATTTAGGGGCACACATCCAAGTCACATGCCCGTGTGCTAGGCCGTGTGGCAAATTTAATTTTTGCATTTAAGGTGCAGACCAAGTCCTGAGGCCGTGTCCTTCAGACGGCTGAGACACACGATCGTGTCTCTACCCGTGTGTTTATTACTAGATAGTCTATTTCTCAAAACTAAGGTACAGGGGACACATGGCCTATCAACACATCTATGGGGATGACCGTGTGTCACACACGGCCTAGACAAACGCTCGTGCGTCTACCCGTGTGGACAATATATAGGCTATTTAGCAAGCCAATTGCCACCCTGAAACATAAAAACACATATGTCCATCCAACAACACTTATCATGATATAAATCAAGCACTTAAACCTCTACAATCAAGGCATCCACTCATCATCCATATACCATATCACCATGCATAAACATTACACAATTATCAACTCAATCATCCGTACAACCACATTCAAGATAGACATCATTACATGATCATAGCAAAAATTAATATTTTCCAATTTTAAGTGGCCTTATACAAAATGACCATCATACCAATATAAGCCTACACATTAGGCCAAAATAACTATGACACATAGACAAAATAATCAAGTCCCTATACATGCCATATTTTGAAAATGCTAAAATTAACAATACCTCAAAATAAATCCTTGATAGTGTAATGCGATACTCCGATGATTGCTGATCCTCGAGCTAGCTTGGTAACACTATAAAATAAGGGAAACAAAAGAGGGGTTTGCTATATAGCTTAGAAAGTTTATATGCAAATAATAAACATCTTATTTATAACTTAATCATGCACATTCCATAATGGAAGTTGGTATAAACATTACTAAGCTTTCATGGCCATTTCATAGCGAATCATAACCTTACCATAAGAGCAATACAACACATCAGTCTCTAACTCATCATTATTCTTCCATCCAATAGTCATATGGACTTTGTATGTACCTGTATCACTTACCTTAAATGTACTTTCCCTCTTGTTTAAACCGGGTTTATTAAACCATTCGGAATCATCAAGGATACTCAGGGGTCAGACATAGGTCTTACAATGCCATATCCCAGATATGGTCTTACATGTAATCCAATATCGATGCCAATGGCCCAGCTATGGTCTTACATGTAATCCAATATCGATGCTGATTGCCTAGCTATGGTCTTACACGATAACTCATATCGAAGCCAAGTCCTAGACATGGTCTTACACGAAATCTTGTATCGACACCATGTCCTAGACATGGTCTTACACGTACTACCATACCGATGCCATATCCCAGATATGGTCTTACACGGAATCACATGTTGATAACCTCAATGCTACGACCCTCGTATCCTATAATGTTCCTAGTGTTCGTATTGGACTTCCACACTTACTGAATTATTATCGATCTCGTTCATACAATTAAGCTCATCCACATGGTCAGTTATACAATTCAAGAAATAATTGAACTTTTAAACATAAAATAACGATGCATTATTTACACATAAACTTACCTTGGTACAAAAACGACTATTTTGCGATTTAGTCCACTACCTTGTCCTTCCCTCGGTCAAGGTCAATTCACCGTCTTTCTTGATCTATAATGACACATTTAGCTCGTTTATTACACACATTATTCAATTTGACCCAAAAATCATATTAAGGCAAATTTACATTTTTACCCCTAACTTTTCACTTATTTACATTTTAGTCCCTAGTCTCGTAAAATGAAATATGCTCATTTTCTTTATTACCCAAGCGTAGCTAAACTATGTTCATACTCATACTAACACATATTTTTCATTTAATCACACTTCCTACACACATTTTACAATTTTTACAAAAAGGTCCTTTTATACAATTTCATCAAAACTCACTTAGCAAAAGTTGTTAAACACACATCAAACTTTCATATTCTTCCATTAAACATCAAAACACATGCATGTCACACATGGGTAAATTTTTTTCCATGAACCCTAGCTCCAATTGATGGTAGAAATAGCTAGATCGGTTGATTACAACTTCAAAAATGTAAAGAGCATTAAAAAAGGGGCTAGGGTGGACTTACTATCAAGCTTGAAAGTTGAAGAAACCCTAGCTATGGCTCCCTTGTGAATTTCAGCCAAGGTAGGAGGAAGATGAGCAAAATTTTGACTTATTTTTGGCCTTTTATTCTTTTATTAACCAAATGACCAAAAGGCCCTTAAGGCCTTTCTTTGTAATTTTTACCTTTCTATGTCCATTTTTGTCCGTCATGATATATAATGGTCTGATTACTAACTAAGGACCCCTAATATACAAATTCATTTCAATTAAACCACCAATGCGTCTAGAACACATATATTGCACTTTTTACAATCCAGTCCTACTAGTCAAATTGGATCCTCTATCGATAAAATTTCTTAATGATATTTTCAAACATACACTCAATCGTACTATAAGCCTTAACACTTTATCGCAATAATTTTTTATATTTTAGATTTTTGGTCTCGAAACCTCTATACTGAATTAGCCCTAAATCGAGCTGGTACAACTCTCCCCCTTTAGGGATTTTCGTCCACGAAAATACTTTCTCATAGCTTCCTCAGGTTCCCACGTAGCCTCTTCTACCCCATTTCTTTGCCACAACACTTTTACTATGGATATACTTTTATTTCTCAATTGTTTGACTTCTCGATCCAAAATCTTAATCAGTTCTTGATCATATGTCATATCCGATCGAATCTCAATCTCTATTGGGGAAATAACATGTGAAGCATCAGAACGGTTCGTCGCAACATAGACACATGGAACACATTATGAATCCTTTCCAATTGTGGTGGTAAGGCTAGCCGATACACCACTAGCCCTATTCTATCAATTACCTCATACGGACCAATAAAACGTGGACTCAACTTGCCTTTACAGCCAAATCTCAAAATCTTCTTCCATGGAGATACATTCAGAAATACTTTATTACCCATCTGAAACTCGATCTCTTTTCTTTTCAAGTCTGCGTATCACTTTTGTCAATCTGAAGCGGCTTTCAAACAATCACGAATTACTTTTGCTTTTTCTTTGGTTTCTTTAACCAAATCAACCCTGTGAATTTGTCTCTCACTGAGCTCAGTCCAATACAAAGGAGTTCGACACTTGCGGCCATACAAAGCCTCATACAGTGCCATCTTAATACTCGACTAAAGATTGTTGTTGTAAGCAAACTTAACTAAAGGTAGATATTTTTCCCAACTGCCTTCGAACTCTAAAACACAACATTGGAGCATATCTTCGAGAATCTGAATTACCTTTCAGGTTGACCATCGGTTTGCGGATGAAACACGATACTAAAATTCAATTTCGTGCCCAAGGCTTCTTGCATCTTTTTTCAAAATCTCAAAGTAAATCTCGGATCTCTATCCAAAATAATAGAAATAGGCACTTCATCCAATCTCACAATCTTAACAATGTACAATTCAGCTAGCTTGTCGAATGAGTAGTCGGTATGTACTGAAATAAAATGAGTCAATTTTGTCAATCGATCAACAATGACCCACACGGTATCTTTCTTCCTCGGGGTCAAAGGCAAACCCGTTACGAAGTCCATCGTAATCTTGTCCCATTTTCAGTCGGGTACAATCACTGGCTGAAGTAAACCCAAAGGCACTTGATGCTTGGCTTTTACTTATTGGCAGATCAACGACTTTGATATGAACTCAGAAATATCTCTTTTCATACCAGGCCACCAATACAATTTCTTCAAATCATTATACATCTTAGTATTATCTAGATGAACTGATAAGCAACCACGTGTGCCTCGTGTAAAATTTTTTGAATAAGCTCATTATCCTTCGGTACACATACTCTATCTCGAAACATAAAAAAATATCTGAACCGACTAAAAATCTAAATCATTACTTGCTCCACATTGATCTTTTGGCTTGTAATTCACTATCACTCTTTTGATCTTTACAAATTTGTTGAAGAAATAATGGTCTAGCCCTTAATTCAGCCAAAATCGAGCCATCATCAGACCAAGCCAACTTTGTACTCATAGCTCTCAAAGAAAACAGAGACTTTCTGCTTAAAGCATCTACCACTACATTTGCTTTCCCTAGGTGATAATCGTTCACCAACTCATAATCTTTTAATAACTTGAGCCATCTCCATTATCCTAAATTCAGATCTTTTTAAGTCATAATATACTTTGAACTCTTATGATCAGTAAAAATATGACATCTCTTACTGTACAAATGATGACGCCAAATTTTCAAAGCAAACATGATGGCAGCCAATTCCAAGTCATGGGTCGGATAGTTCTTCTTGTGTGGCTTCAATTGTCTCGAGGCATAAGCTATCACTTTACCCTCTTGCATCAATACACATCACTACAAATTACAAATTCTTTTCTTGAATCAAGTTTTACCAAAACTAGCGCCTCAATTAATAGTGCTTTCAATTTCCCAAAACTTTGTTAACATTTGTCGGTCCATTCAAACTTAGCATCTTTTTGCAACAACTTGGTCATACAATTAGCAATCATCGAAAATCCTTTGACAAAGTGTCAATAATACCCAGCTAAGTCCAAAAAGCTTCTAACCTCGGACACATTTTTTGGCGGATTCCAATAAAAAATTGTCGATATCTTATTTGGATCAACCCGAATACCATCACTCGAAACTATATGTCCTAAAAATCTGACTTCTCGAAGCCAAAACTCACTTTTACTAAACTTAGCAAACAATTTCTTTTCTCTTAAAATCTACAATACCATTCTCAAGTGTTCGGCATGCTTGGACTCATCTCGAGAATAAATTAGAATATCATCTATAAACACCACTACAAACTTATCTAAGTACGGTCGGAAGATCCATTTCATCAAGTCCATAAAAATGGCAGGAGCATTAGTTAAACCAAAAGGAATCACAAGAAATTCATAATGCCCTCTTCGGAACATCTGACTCTTTAACTTTCAGCTGATAGTAGCCGGATCTCAAGTCAATCTTGGAGAACACTGTTGCCCCTTTTAACTGGTCAAACAAATCATCGATCCTAGGCCACGGATACTTGTTCTTTATAGTCACTTTGTTGAGTTGTCGGTAGTCGATGCAAAGTCTCATAGATCCATCTTTCTTCTTTACAAACAAAACGGGAGCACCCTAGGGAGAAAAACTCGGTCTCGTAAATCCCTTATCTGTTAACTCTTGCAACGGAGCTTTTAATTCGTTTAATTTAGTCGAAGCCATCCTATATGGAGCAATCAATATCAGTGCAGTCCCAGGCACTAAATTAATAGAAAACTCAATCTCTCTGACCGGAGGCAACCCAGGCAAATCTTCTGGAAACATGCTTGGAAATTCATAAACTATCAGTACCGATTCAAGTTTCAATTTAGACATCTTTGTATTCAACACATAGGCAAGATAAGCTTCACATCCTTTTCTTACATATCTTCGAGCAGACATATACAAAATCACCACAAGTAACTCCCTCATTCCATCTGTTTCAAACCGAAGAACCTCGCCATTTTCACATTTCAATTCAATAATTTTCTGCCTACAGTTTGCTTTAGCATCATGCAATGTCAACCAATCCATACCTAAAATGGCATCAAATTCATCAAATGGCAACAACATTAAGTCACCCAGAAAATAGTGATCTCGAATCATCAAAGGATAATTTTTGCAAACTTTATCCACTAGTATATAATTGCCTAAAGTGTTTGACACTTTAATCACAAACTCAGTAGACTTAACAGGCAATTTAATATTAGTTACCAAATACATACAAATATAAGAATGCATCGATCAGGGATCAAGTAATGCAACAACATTAGTATCATAAAGAGAAAATGTACCCGTAATCACATCAGAAGATGACGTATCTTCATGAGCACGCTTGGCATACGCTCCAGTAGGTGCTTTAGCTTCAGGTCTCACAGCTGAATCCTTTGTTGCACTTTTACTGCTAGTTCCATTCCCGATATTCCTCGGTGGCCTACCTTTATTGGTAGTATTACTTGGCCTTACACTCTGAAATTTTTCTTCATTATTCCTTTCAGGGTAATCTTGGATAAAATGTTCTAAGGAACCACACTCAAAACAAGCTTGGCTATTTGTCACCTACCACAATGCTAACATTCAGGTCTATTAGACCTAGCGTTACCCACACTCGCCATTGAAGTAGCTGGGGCTTTAGAACCAGATTAATGCTTCCCACGATCTTTACGTAAATATCCAGTTGAAACATTCAAACAAGAATACATTTCAACTGAGACGGTATGACTTACTCATCGACTTTTTTCTTACATCTCTGGCCTCACCCTCGGCCTTTCTCTTATCTTTACTGAATTCTTCAGCTTTGCAAGCACGTTCAACCAACACAACAAATTCTTTAATTTCCAAAATCCCAACTAACAGTTTGATATTCTTATTCAATCTATCTTCAAACCTTCTGCACATAATAGCCTCGGAGGAAACACACTCCCGAGAATACTTACTAAGCCTGACAAATTCTTGCTCATATTCTGTCACGGACATTCGACCCTATTTTAGCTTGAGAAATTATTTACGCTTCTGATCCATAAATCGTTGACTAATATATTTCTTCTAAAATTCTTCTTGAAAGAACTCCTATGTAACCCTTTCTTTCGAAACCATAGATACTAGAGTTTTCCACCAGTGATATGCTGCGTCCCTTAGCAAAAATATAGCACATTTTAAACATTTTTCAGGCATACATGAAAGCTCATCGAACACTCTGATAGTATTCTCTATCCAAAACTCTACTCTCTCGGGATCATCATCTACATTAGCCCTAAATTCTTCAACCTCGTACTCATGAATTTTATCAACTGGAGGCTTACTCAATCTTACCATTTCCACACCTTGGGGAGCTACGGGAACCGGTAGAGGAATAGGAGGGGGTAGAGGAGGTTGAGCATTTAGATTCGCCCAAATAAACTCTATATACCACTCGTTCATGATATAGAGAAAGGCTTCTTGAGCGTCTCCTTTCTGACTAGTTGTCACATGTTTACTATCAAATGGTGCGGTCCCTTGGGCAGGAGCTGGCGCATTACTCTCAAAATCATTAGCTACAGCTCGGTCAGGATCCATTTACTATATAAAAACACAGTTTTAATTGTCAAAAACCGTCACACTATCACAATTCATATATGTCATCTATAGGTAGACTTGTACACATGCTAGGTTAGTTCGAGAATCAACTAAACCATAGCTCTGATACCATTAAATGTAACACTCCTTACCAGCATCTGATACTGAAACAGAGTTTAAGGCATTACCTGACTTACACATACATAAACATACAAAGTCGAGTCATAAAATTTGCGTCCAATTTAAAACTTTTCAAACATATTCATAACATCACTATTACGGACCTACGAGGCCCTAAACATATATTCGAGGTGGTTAGGGACTAGACCAAGAACTTTTGAAACTTTTTCAACACTTATAAAAACTTCATGTTTTGGAGAGTCACACGACCGTGTGGGCAGGCCATGTGATCACACACGCCTGTGTGATTCGGGACACGCCCATGTCCTCAACCCGTGTAACTTTCTGTTTATGACATCATCAACAATTTAGGGCACAGGACCAAGTCACAAGCCCGTGTGCTAGACTGTGTGGCAAATTTAATTTTTGCATTTAAGGTGTAGACCATGTCTTGAGGCTGTGTCCTTCACATGGCTAAGACACATGGTCGTGTCTGTACCCGTGTGTTTATTACTGGCCATTTTGTTTCTCAAAACTAAGGTGCAGGGGCCACACGACCTATCAACATGCCCGTGTGTCTACCCGTGTGGACAATATATAGATTATTTAGCAAGCCAATTTCCACCTTGAAACATAAAAACACAGATGTCCATCCAACAACACTTATCATGACATAAATCAAACACTTAAACCTCCACAACCAAGGCATCCACTCATCATTCATATACCACAATCACCATGCATGAACATTACACAATTATCAACTCTATCATGCATACAACTACATTTATGAAAGACATCATTAAATGGTCATAGTAAAAATGAATATTTGCCAATTTCAAGCGGCCTTATACAAAATGACCATCACACCAATATAAGCCAACACATTAGGCCAAAATAAATATGACACATAGACAAATTAATCAAGTCCCTATACATGCCATATTTTTAAGATGCTAAAATTATCAATACCCTAAATCCCCGAGCTAGCTTGGTAACACTATAAAACAAGGGAAAGAAAATAGGGGTAAGCTATATAGCTTAGTAAGTTTATATGCAAATAATAAACATCTTATTTATAACTTAATCATGCACATTCCATAATAGAAGTTGGTATAAACATTACTAAGCTCTTATGGCCATTTCATAGCGAATCATAACCTTGCCATAAGAGCATTACAACACATCAGTCTTTAATTCATCATTATTGTTCCATCCAATAGTCATATAGACATCGTACATACCTATTTCACTTACCTTAAATGTACTTTCGCTCTCATTTAAACCAGGCCCATTAAACCATTTGAAATCATCAAGGATACTCGGGGGTCAGACATAGGTCATACAAAGCTATATCCCATATATGATCTTACATGTAATCCAATATCAATGCCAATAGCCTAGCTATGGTCTTACATGATAACTCATATCAAATCCACGTCCCAAACATGGTCTTACACGAAATCTCATACCGACGCTATGTCCCAGACATGGTCTTACACGTACTACCATACCGATACCATATCCCAGATATGATCTTACACGGATTCACATGTCGATAACCTCAATACTATGACCCTTTTATCCCGGAATGTTCTAGGGTTTGTATTAGACTTCTACACTTACTAAATTATTATCGATCTCGTTCATACAATTAAACTCATCCACAATTACACAGTTCAATAAATAATTAAACTTTTAAACATAATATAATGATGCATTATTTACATATAAACTTACCTCAGTACAAAAACAACTATTTTGCGATTAAGTCCACTACCTTGTCCTTCCTTCGGTCAATGACAATTCCTCATCTTTCCCGATCTATAATGACACATTTAGCTCATTTATTACTCAAATTTTTCAATTTGACCCAAAAATCATATTAAGGGAAATTTACATTTTTGCCCCTAACTTTTCACTTATTTACACTTTAGTCCCTAGTCTCGTAAAAAGAAATATACCTATTTTCTTTGTTACCCAAGCCTAGCTGAACTATTTTCATACTCATACTAACACATATTTTTCATTTAATCACACTTCCTACACACATTTTTACAACTTTTACAAAGAGGTCCTTTTATGTAATTTCATCAATAATCACTTAGTAAAAGTTGTTAAACCCACATCAAACTTTTATATTCTTCCATTAAACATTAAAACACATGCATGTCACACATGGGTAAATTTTTGAGCATGAACCATAGCTCAAATTAATGGTAGAAATAGTTAGATTGGTAGATTATGACTTCAAAAACATAAAGAGCATTAAAAATAGGGCTAGGCTGCACTTACTATCAAGCTTCAAAGTTGAAGAAACCTTGGCTATGGCTCCCTTGTAAATTTTGGCCAAGTTAGGAGGAAGATGAGAAAAATTTTGACTTATTTTTCCCCTTTTATTCTTTTATTAACCAAATAACCAAAATGCCCTTAAGGCTTTCTTCGTAATTTTTACCCTTCCATGTCCTTTTTTGTCCATCATGATATATAATGCTCTAATTACTAAATAATGACCTCTAATATACAAATTCATTTCAATTAACCCTCCAATGCTTCTAGAACATATATTTTGCACTTTTTTGCAATTTAGTCCTACTAATCAAATTGGACCCTCTATCGATAAATTTTCTTAACGATATTTTCACACATGCATTCAATCATATTATAAGCCTTAAAACTTTAATGCAATAAATTTTCTATTTCAGATTTGTGGTACCAAAACCACTATTCTAACTTGGCCCTAAATAGGGCTGTTACATGCTTAACATGCGAATCAAATCTAATATCAACATAGTTTGCATGCTTAACATGCAAATCAATTCGTAGTTTACCATAGTCAGCATGCTTAACATGCAAATCAAATCTTAGTTAATAAAATAGTGGCTTGATTAAAATATATATCATACATAATTAGTTTTGCCATAAATTCACATGTCATGAGAATTGGTATTAACACATCATTTCACATTAATCATTTAATCACATAATTCACCAAAATAGTTAGTTTAAAATACTTGTGTTTTCCCTTTTCTAGGATTTATCATCTTTTTGAAGTATTGAATGTATCCCTAATATTTCAAAACATATTGATCTTAATCAAAGTTTTAATAACCAAAGTTTCAATCTTAATAAATATTATTTTTTATCAATAAATCCATAATAAAATTTTTTGAATAGCAAAATCCACACCTTAATTAGTAGATCTGATAACTCGATTCTAATTATGATTCCAACTCCAAGAGAAAAAATTTGATTTTGAATCCTTTTATTAATAAATGAATACCATGTTAAAACGCTAAAACAATCCATTAGAGTCTTATTATGAAAGTCAAAAGAGAAGACTTACATATCTATAATCCAAGTGAGAGTACTTTTTCCTAAGGCAAAAATATGAATCTGAACGGTACAAAGGAGAACACTTCACGAGAGTGTACAATCATTCTTAGTTTCAACCTTAAGAAGTAGAAAAAAGAAGATTATTATCAAAGTTTAAGGATTACTTACAAAAAATCCTAAGGAATGGGTAAGTCATTGATCGCACAGTATTTTGTTTACAATGAGAGATTATCTAGGGAAATTGTCATTCAAAAATAAAATAAATAAATATTAAAATCGTAAACAGTTTATGAGAAAAATAAGAGAGGAGGATTAGAAGTTCATTTTTAATAAAAGAAATGAGTAGAAGATGGAAGGAGGGAAAAAGTGGCGATTTATGTTGGTGGAGGTACGACGGTGGCATGGCGGTGGTGCGATAGTGATGAGTGAGGATGAGGCATGGCAAAAAGGAAGAGTTCTAGTGATGTTGTGGTGGTTAATTGGTGAAGAAATGGTGGCCAATGGTGGTCGTATGGTGGCAAAAAGTAAAAGATGTAACACCCTGAATTTGGGCCTAGTATTATTGGGCCTTGAGCAAGGGTACTACTAGAAGATTGCACATAAGTTTTTAGTGGTGCAAGAAAATGACACAAATATCTATTTGCTTTAGGGATTAAGTGATTTAGGAGTGTTTGGGAGCATTGGAGAAGTCCTCAGTTCAAACTTGGGTTTTAGCAAAAATTTTAGTGTTTGCTCTTATGTGGATCAGGATGCTGGCATGTAGGGCTTATATTTAATTGTGACTGATTTGTGTCATAAGGATCTTTATGGTCTAGTGGAAGTGGCGTTATAAGGGTGGCAAGGAGGTCTAAGGTTCGAGACTTGAATTAAGCTAAGGACTATTTATTTTATAGCTATGACGCTTAAAGGTTGTGTTGTAGTGGAATTCTACTCAGCTGGTTATGGAATTGGTCTTGGGGGAGAGATTCGTGGGATATGGACTTGGAGGAGTTTGAAAGTGATTCAAATCAGGGGGTTGAGAGATTGTATGAGTGGATTATGGGAAGTTGAGGGGAGAGTTAGTAGTTGGCCAAATATAGGAACTCCCCATTATGCATATTCAGTCATAGGACCTTTTTCCCATATTGTCGAATTCTTTTGTGTCATTTGGAGGTTCTCTTTCTTTTCATTTTTGTTATTTCTTTGTATTGTCAAACATATACTGAAAACTGACCACTCGTGCAACTTTTCTGTCTTCTTTGGCAATGCATTGAGTGCTCTTTCACTTCTCCATTTTTCTTTTTATATTTCTTTCTCCTTGCTCAAACTTTTGCCAAAACCCTTTTACTTTTGTTTGGCTTTTCTCTATTTCTTTTAGAGTTTCCAATTGTTTCCCTCCTTATTACTCTTTTTGCAATCGGTTCCTTACATGATCGAACCTTCTCACCCCATTTCTCTATTTTCTATACTTCTTTTCTCTAGTTTGTTCCTACTCCTATTTGGCCGAATACCCCTTTGCTTTTTGTGATCATTCTCGTGTTACCCTAAAATTTGATTTTTGATCAACTGCTCTATTTTTCTATGTCATTATATTGATTTAGTTACAAAAATTACGAGTAACCAATTGGGTTTTTCGGAGGTGTGAGGAGGCGCTAGTAGCTTGAAGTGACCAAACCTTTATTTCTGTCATTGTTCAATTGAGGTAGGAACGTTTGTCATAATTCTGGGTTGTCCAAGTATGCAATATGTGTGTGATGTGGGTTTATTTGGATTTAAGCCACACTTATCAATAACTTGTTCTAATGAGATCTGTTTCAATATAGATTTGAGTTAAGGATGTGAAACCAATCCTGTTCAGTGGTCTTAAGGGAATTAAGTATTGCGTTCAGCCAAGGTAAGGAAGATGGGTTTGGTTAAGTAGTAGTTTAGGGATTAGTTAACCATTTGTTAAAGGAGTAGCATTAGGGGTTTGTTTGGATATGGGTTGGTGTTTGTGGGAACTACACTCTTTTTACAATAGTGTGTACACCATAATCTACATGTAGATCGGCCGAAAAGCTGAAAAGTTGAAAATACGACTTTCGAGGCCTCATAAGCGTGCGAACGCTCATGCGGTTAGCCGAGCCCACAAATCATACGCGATAGACTGTAGATGCAACCACAAGTGTTCTTGTGGTTTAAGGCCGTTATAGGCCTCGACAAGCCAAAATGGGCCGTGTGGGCGGGAAAATGTTGAACTCGGCCTTGTAAATCACATTACCAAGGTTGAATTTAGGCTAAATTGGCAAGACGAGCGTGTGGGCCCACATGTGTAGTGTCGTGGGCCTTAGGCTCATCCACACTTTTAAGACCGTTTAGGTTATGTGAGTCACTCGAGGAGACTATAGATCTCTTGTTGGGTTGGCAAGAGTGCCTAAACCCATTCTAATAGAAATGACAAAAATACCCTTGAGGGGTAAAATAATTGTTTTACCCCTAACTGACGAAATAACCGTTGCACCCCTAATGGTAGGTTGCTTGATGTGTCTATGATATGTATATGACTGATACCAAGCATGACATCATGCATTCACGTATGATATTATGACATGTCATTCTGCATGGAGTTGGGTTTCATTGAGGGAGGAAGTATTATGGCTTATACCCATTCTGTTTAAGGCCTATAGCCTTCCTGCTGGCAGGTTTGCTTTGATGTTTATGGCTCTGCGCCATCCTGATCATGGCTCTGTGCCATCCTGTTTATGGCTTTGAGCCATCTTATTGACTTAATGCCGCAACCGGTGCTAAGCTTGGTGCGCTAGCTGTGTGGACCCATTTTATCCTCACACGTGGTGACTGGCGGGTGGAGCGGAGTATTGGTTGGATTGGCGTGGGATTTCTGCCTACATTTCTACACCTGTTATTGATACTGCATTGGGCTTAGGCCTACATATTATTCCATATCTAATTCTGCTATTGTTCTGGGCTAAGGCCCACCTAATACTATTTTTGAAATGGGCTTAGGCTCAGTCTGTTTCTGCATACTGCATATCTGACTATTTGTATTATAAGGGATTACACACTCAGTTTACATAAACTTACTCTTCTGACTAACTGTGCAGGTAATCCCCAGCGTGAGGCGGTTTGGTGCTGTAAGGAGCTCGATGGTGACCCATACTTTAGCACTGGTTTATATTAGTTTGGATTTTAATTATTTTATTTGGATTTCTGTTTTGTAATAAGGTCTCTCCTAAACTTTTGGACTTTAATTTGGTATTTTACGGTATTAAGTTTTATATCTAGTAGTTTTAAGATGCAGTTTTCCAAAACGATAACTGTTTTCAAAATCAACACGTTTTCGCTACACTTTTAAAATAGTTCTCGACTCAATTCTTAAACATTGTGTTTTCGTAAATCAACAATTTAAAATTAAGCTTCTCCAACTAACAACGTTTTAATACGAAAATTATTTTACAAATGAACCATGTTTTAAAAAATAAACTAACGTAGGCTTCATACAAGTTTGATATGGCTAGAAATTGTAAAAGTAGTAAGAAGAGTTTTCAATAAAAACATGGTTTTCGAAAAACACTTCAATGTGAAATGCCAGAGTCCGGCTTAACGTCTAGGCTGGGCTTAGGGTGTTACATTCAGTGGTATTAAAGCTAGGTTGTAAAACTCGATCGTCGAATGGGTTTTCAAAAGTTGTATTTCAAAAAGGTCGTTTTCAAATATATGAAATGTTTTGAGATATTTCTTTGAAAAGTGTGGCACACCAAGTCTCCAGCGTCGAATCCATAAGTGTTTGTATACTTTTGTCTATTTAAATTGAAATGCAATAGACAGAAATACTGAGATTACTGTAGGTAATAGACTACACTGAGACCTTCTAGATAGGATAAATTGAAGACCGTAGGAAACTAAAACTGTAGTGAGCCTACAATTGCGAAAATAACTCTAGACTATTGTTTGCATAAAACATCTGCTTAATTACTGAAATGATGAGCTAATTGCATAGAATTTCTAATCCAGATAACACGCGAAGCGATAATGAGCACTAGAAGAGGTGCAACAGGCCGCGGTAGAGGCCGTGGGAATGCTAGGGCTAGGTCTTTAGCATCATGCCACATGCCCAACGTTGAAGCGAGAGAGGCTCTGGCTTCATCGGTAGCTAAGACGGGGTCATTTGACCGAGCAGCTAGGGACAACGCACTGTCCCACGCTATGCTCCACATTTTGGAAAGGGTCATTGGGCCCAATAATGGTATTGGGGGCCGTGGGTCAGTTACAGAATGCCTCTGATCGAATGGAGCAGGAATCTTCAGGGGTATCATTGGGGAAGCCCCTAATATGGTAGAATACTGGTCAGAGGCCACAGAGAGGATAGTGGATGATCTCGATTGCACTCTAGAGCAAAAACTGAAAGGTCCAGTGTCGTCCCTACGAGATAAAGCCTATTAGTGGTGGCTTACTTTGAAATAGGGTACTCAGCTTGATTGGTTAACCTGGGATATTTTTAAGACTTCATTTCGAGGAAAGTATGTGGGCACTAGCTATGTGGATGCCTGGAGAAAAGAATTTCTAAATTTGAAACAAGGCAATAAATTGGTGGTTGAATACGAGGCAGAATTTTTATGACTTAGCCGTTATGCTCGAGGAATGGTGGCAGCTGAATACGAGCGTTGTGTCTATTTTGAGGACGACCTTCGAAAAAGTCTGCGGATATTGATAACTCCCCAGGGGGAGCGAGATTTTGCTACTCTCGTGGAAAAGGTGAAGATCGCCGAGGACATGAAGTACACTGAGCATTAGAACCGAGAAAAGGAAAGGGGCAGAGATAAGAGAGATGTGGAGACCTTCAATTCTGATCTGAAGCCTAAGAAAAAAGCCAGAATGGAAGGGTCAGTTCAAGTTAGGGGCCCTGTTACTGTTGCTAGATTACTGCCTTGTGCAAGTTGTGAAAGTTATTATCAGGGCGAGTGTCGGAAAAGAACTCGAGCATGCTTGAGGTGCGGATCAGTGGAGCACTTTGTGAGAGATTGTCCACAGAGGCCTGAGCAGATGCAAGCTACAAGGTAAGGTGTTGCTAAGCCAGTGAAAGGTGGTTAGCAGCCGCTAAGAGGCCGTGATCAGGCCAGAGGTGTAAACGATACGGGCTGAGGAGCACCGGGCAGAGGTGCTGGTTAAGCTGAGGCAAGGCAACAAGCTTTGGTCTATGCAGCACGTCGTCGCGAGGACAGAGACGCCCCAGATGTGGCTACTGGTATCTACTTTATCCATAATGTATTATATTCATAATTTAGAACTTGAGTGCGCAGCAGGAGCATAGTGATGAAATCTATGCTATGTGACCATCTGATAGTTGGAAAAATTTGGGTCGAAATTTCTTGAAGGGGGTGAATTGTAACACCCTGAATTTGGGCCTGGTAGGATTGGGCCTTGAGCAAGGGAATAGCTAGGTAAGTTTTTAGTGGTGCAAGAAAATGACACAAATATCTATTTGCTTCAGTGGTTAAGTGATTTAGGAGTGTTTGGGAGCACTGGACAAGTCCTGGGTTCAAACCTGGGCTTTAGAAAAAAATTTAGTGTTTGCTCTTATGTAGATCTGGATGCTGGCATGTAAGGCTTATATTTAATTGTGACTGATTTGTGTCACAAAGAGCTTTGTGGTCTAGTGGAAGTGGTGTTATAAAGGTGGCAATGAGGTCTAAGGTTTGAGACTTGAAGTAAGCTAATGACTATTTATTTTGCAGCTGTGATGCCTAGAAGTTGTGTTGTAGTGGAATTCTGCTCAGGTGGTTGTGGAATTGGTCTTGGGGCAGAGATTCAATGGATAAGGACTTGGAGGAGTTTGAAATTGATTCAAATCAGTGGGTTGAGGGATTGTAGGAGTGAATTATGGGAAGTTAAGGGGAGAGTTAGTAGTGGGCCAAATATGGGAACTCCTCATTCTGCATATTCGATCATAGGATCTGTTTCCCATATTGTCGAATTCTTTTGTGTCATTTGGGGGTTCTCCTTCTTTTCATTTTTCTTATTTCTTTGTATTGCCGGACATATACTGAAAATGGACCACTCATGCAACTTTTATGTCATCTTTGGCAAGCGTTGAGTGCTCTTTCAGTTGTCTATTTTTCTTTTTCTTTTTCTTTCTCCTTGCTCAAACTTCTGCAGACACCCTTTTACTTTTGTTTGGCTCCTCTCTATTTCTTTCAGAGTTTCTGATTGTTTCCCTCCTTATTACTCCTTTTGCAATCAGTTCCTTGCATGACTGAAGCTTCTCACCCCATTTCTGTAACACCCCAAACCCGGCCTAGACATTATTGCCAAATCTGGTGTGTCACATGGACGCTGAATTACACCTCATTCTTTAATTAATACGCTTAGGGTGACTTTGCAAAATCATTTTAAAGAGTTGTGAAAAAACAAGTTATTTAGCTTATGGAAGTCCTATCGACTACTAGTTGGAGTTTATTTCTTTAAAAGATCTTATATTGTCATTAGGTGATCCATTTGTTGCGTATGATATATTTTGAAATGGTTGACTAATTTTGGAATAAAAACCCACGCAGTGTAATTTTATCAATTTTAAACAAGTAATAATTTGATAATTAAAAACCAACATAAAAATAAAAATAACCAATGAGCGGCCTTATTACAAATTCAAACCCAAATAACTAAGTAACACTGAAATAAATAAATTTAAGAAAAATATAACCGAAGGCAGTTTACGTGGCCACTCTGAATCCCTCCAGCTCCAAGTCCTCTAAGGTTAGGGCTCACCTATATGGATGAAAAGAATGGGCGTGAGTTTGGGAACTGAGTGTGTAAGCTAAACCCAACCAGAGTCCAGACCAGTTTAAGCCTAACTGGGCCTAAGCCCTATCTAGATGCAGTATTAACTGGGCCTTAGCCCTATTCAGTAAACAATAATTACTGGGCCTTAGCCCTATTTAGAAATAAGTGTGGCCCTTGGGCCCATTACAGTAACAGAATAGTGTTTATACATTAAAGCATAGCGCTACCCAATCCAGCCCTACACACCACCCGTACCAGCCCTACACGCCATGTCGGGAATAACTCAACCCACCTAGCCCTATAGACCACAGTCGCAGCTTAGCTGCTTAATCAGATAACGTGGCCAAGCCACTAACAGTAAAACGAGGCAAGGCCTCTAACAGTAAATGTGGCATTGCCACTTAGCACTTCCTCTACCAAAGCCCAATCCCATGCAATAGTATATCATGTCATGGCATACAGTGAGCAAATGGATTTTAACATGCAAATCAATCAACTTAACCCTAGGGGTAAAATGGTCTTTAAGCACCTAGGGGTAAAATAGTAATTTTCCACCCTTAAGGGGTATTTC
The DNA here is from genome assembly GCA_020496765.1 of Gossypium stocksii. Lineage (NCBI taxonomy): Eukaryota > Viridiplantae > Streptophyta > Magnoliopsida > Malvales > Malvaceae > Gossypium > Gossypium stocksii. Next base: position 33,691,244 of record CM035624.1, read on the forward strand.
AGTAAATTGCCAATTTTTAGGGTTTCATGCTCGTTACAGTTTATTAACAGCCTTAATGTCATCTAAATAACTTATTTAGCCCATTTTATTAACTCAAAGTCATCGGGCCCTAAAACCTTTAATGGGTCGTATAGTGTCCACTAGCTATTACGGCCCACTAAGCTGAAATTTCATGTCCATTTTAGCAGAATTACCAATGAGATTACCAGAACACACTTACCGCTCATTTTCACCCATATGGGCCCATTGGGACCAATTCTGACTTTTCGAGGCCCAAAACACCAACGTGCACAGAAATACGCACACATCATTCTTACTGTTTACGATTACCGATTGTACCGATTCAAACCGACCCACAAGCACTTGCACGCTTGCAAGCCTTCAAAATGCCAGAATTCTGGCATTTCGGGTTTTCGACTTTTGCTGATCTAGTCTACTAGTGGGTTTTGATTACACACCTGTTTTGCGTACTACTTTAAAATCCCGCGTTTGGATAACCTACATCAGTTTACCCACCATGTTATTTCATAGGCCGATTATAACTATCAACTCTTACCTCCTACACATTCGGCCATAACCAAAACATTCATTAACACTTACCTTGGTCGAGATCTAACAAGTAAATCTAGATCACCTTGTGATCACTTGCTCACACATACCCTTCACGAGATCAACCCCTACTTCAGCTACGGAATCACTAGTAGGCAACCAGAAAACTTTAAATTGATTACCAAAGACAAAGGCTGACAAGTGAAAAGGATTAGAGATTTCGGCTCTTTACGATTCATTAGAAAGAAGAGATTATGAGAGGAGACCACTTACCCAAAGATTCATCTACTTGTCCTAACAGAAGAGAGCCTCAAATCACTAATCTAGTCGAGATCTATTATGGATCTACTCGAAACCGAAGGTGGAGAAGAGATCTATGGCATTCGGCTAAAGGAGAATGTTTGTAAAATAGATGACAAGATTTGGCTCCCTGAGGGTATGGGAGTTTTGGTTTCATGAGAAAAGATGGAAGAAGAAGAAGCTGTAAATCAGAGAAGAGATGGTCGATAGATAGATATAGAAGGCTTGAAGGTTTTGATTTTAGCAAGAGTGGAAGGAAAAAGGAGGAATCGACAGAAAAGATATGTTTTCGAGTTTTTGGCTTTTTGAAGCAATCGGTCAGGAGAGGTTTTATGTGAATCAATTTAAATAACAAACAAGAAAAGAAAGAGGCAAAAAGATGATAGATTCAGCTTAAGAAGAAAAAGGGTATAAGGGTTTAACTTTTCTTTAAACAAATCGGCACAAGAAGGGTGTATGGATCTTGTTTTCGACTTTTAGAATATGAGAGAGGAGGGAAAGAAAGAAAGAAAAGGATGAACACACTTTGAGACTTACCTAAATGGCACTAAGGCTCGACCCTAGAACAACACCCGAGGGACTAGCACAAGAGAAATCGGCACACACAAAACCAAAAATGCCGAAAATGCTACTCTGAGCCCCCATAGTTGAATGTGCATCCCTCTACACTCCTACAATCGGCCAACACTTCTTTCCTTTCAAAATTCCTAAATTTTCTCCCCTTATCCCTCCTTGACTCAATCCTATGAGCACCTCAAACTCTTCCCAAAAGAGTTTCACTTGGAGTCCACCATATGCCTAGTACATGCATTAAAAAAAAATAAACATCACATTGCTTACCAAGAGACTTGAACCTTAGCTCTTGCACAGCTTCCACACGCTACCCCTTGTGTCTTAAGTGGCGCCACCTTGCCACTTTAGCATAAGCTTACTTGTGTATTAATTCACCAACATATTTTTAAAAGCCCACTTAGTCAAGGCCACTTCTCCCTTCAGTCTAAAATTTTAAAATTCTACCGGGTTTTAACTTGAACTTGGGCCTTCTAAAGGCCCACCAACACACTCAAACATAAATTAACATATCCAGACAAGCAAAAATTAAATTCACGCAAAATCCCAAAAATCTCAAAAATTAGGGCGTTATAATTTCTCAATTTTTTGTCCTTCTTTTCTCTCGTTTGGTTTTACTCCTATTTGGCCGAATACCCCGTTGCCTCTTGTGATCATTCTCGTGTTACCCCAAAATTTGATCTTTAGCTGATTGCTCTATTTCTCTATGTCCATATATTGATTTATTTGCAAGAATTACGGGTAATCAGTTGGGTTTTTCAGAGGTGTGAGGAGGCGCTAGTGGCTTGAAGTAACCAAACCTTTATTTCTGTTCATTATTCAATTGATGTAAGAACGTTTGTCATAATTCTGGGTTGGCCAAATATGCAATATGTGTGTGATTGGGTTTATTTGGATTTAAGCCACACTTATGAATATCTTGTTCTAATAAGATCTGTTTCAATACAGATTTGAGTTAAGGACGTGAAACCGAGTCTGTTTAGTGGTCTTAAGGTAATTAAGGATTGCGTTTAGCCAAGGTAAGGAATATGGGTTTTGGTTAAGTAGTAGTTTAGTGATTAGTTACCCATTTGTTAAAGGAGTAACGTTAAGGGTTTATTTGGATATAGGTTGGTGTTTGTGGGAATTGCACTCTTTTCGCAACAGGTGTGTACACCCTAATATGTCTGTAGATCGGTCGAAAAGGTAAAAAGTCTAACAGCTGGAAAAGTGAATTTTGAGGTCTCACGAGTGTGCAAACACTAGTGTGGTTAGCCGAGCCCACAAATCATAGGCAATAGACTGTAGAGGCCATCACGAGCATTCTCGTAGTCTAGGGTCATTTGGGCCTCGATGGGCCAAAATGGGCTGTGTGGGCCCAATGGGATCGTGGGCCCCACATGGACGAAATCTTTGATAAGTGGCAAATATTGAACTGGGCCTTGTAAATCATATTGTCGAGGTTGAATTTGGGCTAAATGGGCCATACGAGTGTGTGGGCCCATATGGGTAGTGTCGTGGGCCTTAGGCCCATCCCCACTTTTAGGACCGTTTAGGTTATGTAAATTGCTCAAGGCGACTGCAGATCTCTTGTTGTGTTGGCAAGAGTTCCTAAACCCATTCCGATAGAAATGACCAAAATACCCTTAAGGGGTAAAATAACTGTTTTTCCCCTAACTGACGAAATGACCATTACACCCCTAATGGTAGGTTTGTTGATGTGTGTATGATATGTATATGACTGATACCGACCATGACATCCTGCATTCACGTATGATATTATTGTCATTCTGCATGGGGTTGGGTTTTATTAAGGGATAAAGTATTATAGCTTATAGCCATCCTGTTTAAGGCCTATAGCCTTCCTATTTATGGCTTCTAGCCATCCTGTCTGCTGGTAGCTTTGCTGCGATGTTTATGGCTCTGTGCCATCCTGATCATGGCTCTGTGCTATGCTGTTTATGGCTTTGAGCCATCCTATTGACTTAGTGTCACAACCGGTGCTACCCTTGGTGTGCTGGCTGGGCAGGCCGATTTTATCCCTACATGTGGTGACTGGCAGGATGGAGCGGAGTATTGGTTGGATTGGGGAGGGCTTTCTGTCTGTATTTCTACACCTGTTATTGATATTGCATGGGGCTTAAGCCCACATATGATTCTAGATCTGATTCTGCTACTGTTCTAGGCTAAGGCCCACCTGATACTATTTCTGTAATGGGCTTAGGCCCAGTCGGTTTCTGCATACTGCATATCTGACTGTTTGTATTATAAGGGATTACACACTATGTTTATGTAAACTCACCCTTCTAACTAATTGTGCAGGTAATCCCCCGCGTTAGGCAGTTCGGTGCTACATAGAGCTCGATGGTGACCCATACTTCCGCACTGGTTTATATTAGTTTGTATTTTAAGTATTTTATTTGGATTTCTATTTTGTAATAAGGTCTCTCTTAAACTTTTGGACTTTAATTTGGGATTTTACGGTATTAAGTTTTATATTTGCTAGTTTTAGGATGCGGTTTTTGAAAATGATAACTGTTTTCAAAATCAACACGTTTCCGCAACAGTTTCAAAATAGTTCTCGACTCAATTCCTAAACATCGCGTTTTCATAAATCAACAATTTAAAATTAAGCTTCTGTAACTAACAATGTTTTATTACAGAAATATTTTTACAAATGAACCACATTTTGAAAAATAAGCTAATCTAGGCTTCACACCAGTTTTATATGGCTAGAAATTTTAAAAGTACTAAGAAGAGTTTTCAATGAAAACATGGTTTTTGAAAAACACTTCAATGTGGCACACTAGAGTTGGGCCTATCGTCTAGGCTAGGTTTGGGTGTTACAAAAGAAATTGTTTTTGAAGGAGGAGAAAAGAGAGAAAAGGATGAGAGTAAAGTGAATAAAAATAAAATGGAAGTTTTGGAGTGCCTAGGTGCATTAGTCGACCATGGTCTAGTAAGGGGAAGAAAATGGAAATAGGAGGGACAAAGGCACCAAAAGTAGTTCAATGGAGTGAAAAGGGGGCTATTCATGGTAAGTTGATTTGCAAAAAGGGAAAGAAATCCTTGCCTATAAGGCAATTGAGGTAGATGACTAAGGGGGTTTGACCATCATTTTTAATGCCAAAAATTCTAAAAAAAATAAGTGGGTAAGAGGAATTGAACCTAAGATATTTAAAAATTTAATTAAGCCCCTTACCACTTGTGGAACAGCCTGATTTAGACCCTAGTCAGAATAGTAGTTTTAGAACCACAAATTTGGAGTCATAAAATTATTTTTACTATTATGTTGGCATTTACTGTATGTTAATTTAAATGTGTAAAAATTTCGTAAATTAAATTTACTGATTGGTTGTCCAAATTGATAAAAGGACTTAATCGCGTAAAATGTAAAAGTGTCATGCTATTTGTTAAAGGGCTTTATTGCTATGGCTTTTTAATGTGGGGTCCTTAAAATAAAATCTGACCATTGATTATTAACATGGACGATAGTGGACAACCATTATATGGTTTTCTTATTATTATTTTAAGGTTAATAAGGTAATTGTATAATAAAATATATTATAATAAAAACATAAAGTAAAAAAAGAATCATGCATTATCATCTTTTAATTGACCGAAAATGAAAAGAAAAAGAAGCCATAGAAGCTCAACTTAGTTCAACACTTTGAAGCCTTGAATCAGGTATGTGTTTCGCTCAATTTTCGATAATTTTTATGTTTTTGAGATCGTTGCTTCGTATATTACGTAGCCCATGCTTTAATTTTTGGAATTGATGATGAATTTCATATTTGCCATTGTTGCTAATGTGATGAAATTGTTGTTTGATGACGAAAAATAAATCTTTGTTGATAGATTAATATGTTTAATTAAGTGATTTTTGATAAAAATGTGTATAAGGACAACATTATGAAATTTGTAAATTGAGGGGGCTAAATGTAAAATAAATGAAATTAATGGGCTGCTAGGGACTAAGGAAGAATACGAGCATACTTGGGTAGTGAAATTTTGAGTATTTTATGTTATTTTGAAATAGAGACTAAATTATGAAAATGTGAAATTTTAGGGGCTAAATTGCAAAATTCCAAAATTATGTATTTTTTGATGAAATTAAATGAATATATTATTAAACAACCTAAATTAAGAAAACTGGAAACTAGAATTGGATTGGGAAAATCGAAAGTTATCAAATAGTCGTTTCGGTCCGTTCGCGTCCGTACGAGGTAAGTTCATAAGTAAATAAATGTTCCTGAATTCAAATGTATATGTTTTATGTTTATTTCCAAATTAATTTGTATTTATATACATGTGGCTGAATTGCATTGAGCATTTGATAACTTGATTCAAGTATGAGTTGACTTAATTATGCAGTTGTAAGTCTCGAATGAACCTCGAGAATTGCACAGGATAATGGTGTCATAAATTGTGAGCCTTCGAGATGTGATATCGTGTAAGACCACGTCTGGGACGTTGGCATCGATTAGAGATTTCATGTAAGACCCTGTTTGAGACAGTGGCATCGATAAATGATTTCGTGTAAGACTATGTTTGGGACTTGGCATCGATTAGAGATTTCGTGTAAGACCCTGTTTGGGATAGTGGCATCGATAAATGATTTCGTGTAAGACCATGTCTAGGATGTTGGCATCGATTAGAGATTTCATGTAAGACCCTATCTGGGACAATGGCATCGATAAATGATTTCGTGTAAGACCAAGTCTAGGACGTTGGCATCGATTTTAGATATTGTGTAAGACCATGTCTGGGACATTGGCATCGATTAGAGATTACGTGTAAGACCATGTCTGAGACATTGGCATTGTATATGATTTTGTGTAAGACCCTATTTGGGATAGTGGCAATGATATTTGTTTACATTTAAGACCAGGTCTTAGACGTTGGCATTGTACGAGCTTTTTAGAGCTATCCGAGTATCCTTATTGCTTCCGAATGATTCAACTGGCATTTCGAGAAATAAATAAATGAGTATATAAATGTTCATCCGATTCAGGTATGTTGCAATGTTTATGAAATGGAGTAATGAAAGTGAGTATGATTATGATCAGTTGATATATGATATATGTTAAAATGAGATGTGGTTAATAGCGAGTGAACTATGATTAAATGAATCATATGAGAAATATGGAATGGTAGTTGTGTTTTTCCATATATGATTCAAGTACGTGTGTTTCAATTATTATAATTTAGAAATTAAAGGTGAATATGTTTCAAATGATGATATGTGAAATATATGATATCAAATGATATGAATTTATTCAAATAAATGATGTGTTATATATGTTCGTTATATGAATTGTTGTCCTATGTTTTGAACATAGGAATTATGAAACGAGAAACATGGTTATGAGAAATGGAAAATAGTATATGTGCATAAGATGATAGGTGATTTATACGAAAATGAAATGTGAATATGTGCTCTATATATGAAATTGAAATCTAGCCAAATGGATAAGATATGTGTGAAGTTATTATGTTTATGAAATGCTAAAAAAAGTAAAGCACTTAATATGATCATGTGAATTTCCGAGGGTGATAAATGCATATGTGGTTGAGATTTGTTAAATTTGTTTTAGTTAAGTTGAATTATAAATATCACTGAAATGATTTCTTTGCTTATGGCTTACTAAGCTTTCAACGCTTACTCTGTGTGTTTTTCTTATGTTTATAGAGTTTCAGAGATTTGCTCGGGTTGGAAGTCATAGGAGACGTTATCACACTATCCGGTTATTGGTTATGTGGCATGTATAGGCTAGTTTTGATATAGTGGTTTTGGAATTTGTCTATTGATAGCCATGCAAAAATGGCTTGAGTTTGATGTTAATGCTTATGGGAATATGGTTATGCTTTAACCTTATTTTAGAAGTATGTTTTACGATATATTTTATGTGATATAAGGACTTATAAATTCGGTACTTAGTGATGATATGATAAGGCTTGGTAATGGAAGTGGTTATGTTTGAATTTGGTATGTGATATGTGATACAAAATTTGCATATGTGGCATGTTCAAGAATGGCTAAATGAAATGGTCAACTTGGTATGTTTTTGGTTAAAAATTTGGTATGTTTTGGCTTGTGAAAGGATGTGGTAAATTGGGATAATGAATCATATGTTTTGGTAAGAATTTGGCTTATGATCTAGTATGATTTAGCATAGAAATTGAAGGTGAAATTGGTTGAGGATACTATGCTTTGAATGGTACATATTTGTGTTGAAATTGGACAAAAATATGGCATTTTTGGTACATGTTTGATGCTTGTAGAGAGGATTCAAAATTGGATGGCATTTTGGCCTTGAAAATGGCCTAATTTGTGCCCACAAGGGCAAGGACACGGGCGTGTGTCTCTGCTATGTCACTCGAGAGCCATTTCAAAGTGAGCCTGGGTAGACCACACAGTCACACACATGGGCGTGTGCTGGGCCGTGTGGCCAAGTCAGTAGTCTCCCTAATTTTCACATGGCCTGGCACACGGGCGTGTCTTATGGCCATGTGGACAAGTCAGTATGTATGCCCTATTTTGCCACAGCCTAGACACATTGGTAAGTTTATTGCCGTGTGATGCACATGGCCTGACCACACAGGCGTGTGACCTTTGTAACTTTGAAAAATTTCAAAGTTTCAGAAAAATTTGTATGAGCTCGGTTTCATCCCAACCTTTTTCTAATGCATGCTTAAGGTCTCGTTGACCTCCTTAAGGGACTCTATTTGTATGATTTGCTATGATATGATGATGTACGAAATATGTTTGTGAAATTTTCGTGAAATGTTTTGATTTGTCTAATAATGCCTCTTAACCCTAGTCCGGCGATGGATACGGGTTAAGGGTGTTACAACTTGACTACATACTAACTTGTTCAATAAATTGATGAATTCATAAATAAAAATATAGGGTGTGACACGGCCTAGACGCTATGGCCAGATCGTGAGGTATTATATTTCCTGTTTAAAAACCCAAATCAAAATCTAGTTTTAGAAATCATGTGATCTGAATATTTTAGTTTTTGCTAACCTCATATGCATTTTTAGAAAATCTCATGTTTGAAAACACTTATTTTATAGTAAAAGCACTTAATCACTTATTTAATATAGCAGCGAAAATTTCTTAGAGTTTTAGTTTTGAAAACCGAACTCTAATTTGATAATTCGTACGATTGTAGTTTTACGTTAAATATACCAAAATCTGACAAAATGAAAAAAAAAATTATAAAACAAAATCCAAAAATATATTTACAGTCTAAAAGTCCATAAATGAACTAACATAAACCATTTTATATTATTAACTAGGAAATTAATCCAAGCTCCTGCACCCCATCTGATCCTAAATTTGTTGATTAGCTGATAAGATAAAATATAAGATGAGCTGACAAAGCTTAGCATGCAAGTCAAGCCTTACATATAGATCAAATTGAAAATAATCATACAGAAATCATGGTTCAAATAGATATAAATGCATGACATATCTCATGATGCAATATGGAAAATAGATCAGTTACATATACAAATGCATATACAGTTACAAATACTAAAACATATATAGATGCAAATTCTAGCCCCATCCGTTACACATCAATTAGGGTAATAAATACCTATGCAACCCCACACACCAAAATAGTGCAATCAAGTTGCAAGAAATAATGTAGTAATCTGCCAAAATCAAATAAGTGTGGTCATGCTAGCAGAACAAATATGTGACTTAAACCACTAGATAAGGCAGATCATTAAACTGCCAACACTTCCTCTATCATATCATTATCTTGCCCCAATGCACATGCTGAAATATAAAACATACTTAGATGCACACAGACAACTCATGCTTAAACAAATTACTTATATTTACAACTCAAGCATAAAGATTATATGCAGACATGCTATTGAATGTTAATCATACAATATCGACATTATAGATTTCATATATTAGAGTCCTACATATCGCATAATAGACCTTACGAAGTAGCAAACATTGAAACATAGTTCAATCAAACTTGTAACACCTCTTACCTGAGTTCAACTTTGGAATTGGGTACGAGGCATTATGAGACAATTTCATAACCAATCATTAGAAGTCATACCACAAAATTTCGTTTCAATTTAAAACTTACTCATGATATGTCATACAGACTTTAAAATAGGCCTACGGGGCTTAAAACATAATTTGAGAGTAGTACAGGACCAAATCGAGAACATAGGAAAATTTTAGAAAAATTTGGTTAAAAATAGGGCACACACCCGTGTGAGACAGGGACACGCCCTTGTGGGCAAGCCGTGTGGTCACGCACGCCCGTGTCCCAAACCCGTGTGGAATTATTGCAAATTTATTTTTCATTTTGAACCTACAGGGGTTTTCACAGGGCTAAGCACACACCCGTGTCCTTGGCTGATGTTCCTCACACGGCCTCGACACGCCCGTGTTCTCACCCCATGTGTAAAAACCTGGGTATTCTGTTTATGACGTCAGCATGCAAATTTGGTCACACGGCCATGACACACGCCCGTGTGGGTAGGTCGTGTGACGTACTTATTCTCTGAAAATTTCATGCAAATTTCACACGCCCTACTCACATGGCCGTGGTGGCCGACCGTGTGGCCATAAATTAGGCTATTTTCCAAGCCATTCCACACCCCAAAACACATATAAGCTTATACCATTTCATCACAACACACCAAAACTCTTTTAGACACTTATTATAGCCACATTTGACATTTAATCATCACATATTGATTCATCCACACACAAGCAACCCAACCATTTCATGAATTACCTCATTTAGGTATACAAACTAATAGGATCATTAGCCATATCACATGGCCTTAATACAAAATGACTTATCAAGAGACATGAACCCACATGTTAGCCAAACTACTTTGACACTTATAAAAAAAAACCAAGTCCCTATACATGCCATAATTCAAAAAATACATTTCAATATACCAAAATGGGTCTTGATGATGTGGGTGATCCTCCGATACTTCTTGAATTCCGAGCTGGATTTGGCAACACTATAAGACAAGGGAAAAAGAAAAGGGTAAGCTTTAAGCTTAGTAAGTCTATATGCAAATAAATGGCATTATAACAACATACTTAATTCAGGTTTAAATTTAACATAATAAAACTTTACTCATCATCAACCTCACTTACTCATTTTAACCTTACCAATTTTCACATACACCACATACAATTTGCTTATCCATGCACATTCTCATATACACCCTTGCTTTCATATACCTTTGCTCACACATATACTTGCTTACATCCCTACATCTATACATCATATGTTCACACAAAACATCTTGTAATGAATTTTTCCTGTTGAACCCTTCGGTTTATCAATTGATACTCGGTGGTTTCAGCGAAAAGCTCCACCTTATTATATCAATACATTATAGTTGTGGTAATAGCACACAGCTCCACGATATCAATACAATGCATTTTATTCGTGGTCACAGCACATAGCTCCACGATGTCAATACCATGCCTTTTATTCGTGGTCACAGCACATTGCATCCATGATATCTAGTCAATTGCACTTACAAGTGGTTTCAGTACATAGCTCTACTCTTTCAAGCGAATCTCATGTTCGAGTGGTTTCACTCAGGGATTTCTCATTTAATCTTACTATTTTCCCAAAATTTACAATTTGCATTGTGCTACCATTCAATACTCCATTTCATCCCATATATTATAACAAAATATTCTAACATAATTAACCAAAAGTTTATTTACATATAAACTTACCTCGATACAAAATATGTCAAATTTGCAGTTTAGTCTGAAACCTTACCTTTGCCTTAGTCAAGGTCGATTCCACATTCTTCTCGATCTATAATGACACATTTAACCCATTCAATATTCACATTACTCAAATCAATCCAAAATCTTCCTATAGCAAATTTTACAATTTGACCCCTAACTTTCTAAATTTTACAATTTAGTCCCTAGGCTCGATAATTGATTTTCATCCCATTTTCTTGTATTTTAAGCCTAGTCAAACCATTTTTCCTCTTATAGCAGCCCACAATTTTCATCATATCACAATTTATGTACACAATATTTCACCATTTATAATTAAGTCCTTTTTACAATTTTCACCAAAAACCACCTAGTAAAAGTTATTCACCACACTTCAAACTTTCTTATCCTACCACTAGACATCAAAATACATGTATATCATTCATGGGTAAAATTTTAAACATCAACCCTAGCTCAAAATAGTGGTAGAAATAGCTAAATCAAGTTACGAGAATCTCAAAAAAACGAAGAGCATTAAAAATGGGTCTAGGAGTCACTTACTATGAGCTTGAGAAGTTGTCACAACCTTAACTATGGTGACTGTTCAAATTCGGCACAAGGGGGAGAAAATGGACACCAATTTTGACTTATTTTCCCTTTTTATTTCTTTAATTATCCAAAAGACCAAAATGCCCCTTATGCCCTTGTTTAAAAATTTTCCCTTATATGGGTATTTTTGTCCAAACTTAAACAAAATGGTCTAATTACTGCATAAGGACCTTAGATTTAAAACCCTATTTCAATCAAGTGCTTTTAAATTAAAACACATACTTTTCACCTATTGAAATTTAGTCCAACTTATCAAATTGGACATGCGAACAATGAAACTTATCTACCAAACTTTCACACAAACATTCAATCACCAAATAAATATTAAAACTCAATCGAGAAAAATATTGTAGACCTCGAATTCATGGTTTCAAAACCACTATTCTGTTTAGCCCTTAATCCGGGCTGTTACAAAAGCCTTAACTATAATTTACTTGAAATGTGCCTACACTTCCGTGTGGCGCTAATAGTGGGTTTTTCGGCTTGATGTCATCCACTAGATTTTCGGGATTGAGGTACACACCTGACTGTTTTGCAATGCATACGCTACTGCAGCCATTCCAATACCTAAAAGAATATCCAAAGTGACTAATTAACAACCACACCAAGTCCAAAATAATTATTTAGCCCTTAGTCAATTAAAATATTCGGTCACAAATCTAGGAAATCGACCTAAACATACCAAAATAGTCCCTTCCCTTTGATGCAAAGAAAATGACAACCTTAACTCACCAGAGGGGTGTTATGCACTTCCTAATTTGCACCTAGACAAAAACATAAAATAATTAACTTTGCACATTTAAATACTAATGACCAATTCGAAACACAACCTCCCATTTGCATGAACCCAAAAGAAACACTCACCCCTAAAGGAAATGTAGATAACACTTACGCAAAGATGTAACCACAATGCTAAATACTTCTGAATGCTCAAAATTGACACCCAAAATCCAAAGGTTGGTGTGACTCAAAGAAAATCATAATTAAACAATGACAACCAAAAACAGAAGATGGTGGTCAAATAAGGAAAAGGGAAAAAACGAAATCATAACCATGCAATAGGCAATTAGAAGGGAAGGGAAGAAAACAAAGCAGAATCGGTTGGAAGAAAAGAAAGAATCGAAGAACAAAAGATGGAAAAAAAATAACAAAAGAACTAGTAAGATTGAAAGAAATAGGTGGAGAAGGGACGATAAGAGTGAGAGTGGGAGAGTGGGACGATTGAACTGGAGATTTTTGGGGAAAATTATTTTTAAAAATTAAAAAAATAAAATCCCACTAAATCCTAATTTATCGAATTACTCGATAGAAAAATTTGAATTTAACTCAAATTCAGACCACATGTGTAACACCCTAAACCGGGCCTAGACATTACAACCGAATCTGACACGCCACGTCGAAGTGTTTTTTGAAATATAGACTTGTAGATAAAAATATGTACTTAAGTTGAAACCCATTTAGTTTTTATTGCTTGAGAAACTTCAGCCAATTAGGTTATTATTACTTGAAATCAATTTACCAAAACAGTTGCCATATTGAATACTGTTGGTTTCTTAAACTGATTAAAACCGCAGAAGCTTTTCTAATTAAAAACCTTGGAATTGTAAATGCATGTTTTTCTTGAAAATAGTTATTATTTTGAAAACTCATTTTTCCTATTCTAGCAGTTTAAAACAAGAAATCCAAACCCAATCAAAAATTCAATGCACCAAAATTGCCTTATTACATAACCAAAAACCCAATATGAAATTCAAGTAAATAAATAAAGTCAAAAGAAAAACATCTGCAATCGTGTGACCACCTCTGAGTTCCTCTGTGGCCCAAATCATCTAAGGCTGGGGATTACTTGTACAATGAAAAGAAGGGGTGAGTTTGAGAAAACTCAGTGTGTAATCCCCTATCAGTCAAACAATAAACAGTGTAGGTAGAAACAGTATAGGCCCAAGCCCTATTCAGTAAACAGAACAGTCTGGGTTTTAGCCCTATACAGTAACAGTATGGGCCTAAGCCCAATACAGTGTCAGTACAGTACAATTATGCAACCTATCCTAGTCCAACCAACACACCACTCATACCAACCAACAAACCATGTGGGGATTAAATCTACCCACCCAACCAACACACCAAAATCGCAGCGAAGCTACTAGTCATAATAACACAGCAAAGCTACTGGTGACAGTAAATGTGGCAAAGCCACTAAAATCAGAATATGTGGTAGAGCCACCAATAATAGAAAATACGTGGTAGAGCCACTAGTACAGTAATTCCTCCATATCAAATCCCAACCCCATGCAGTATGTCGTGACATAAGTATTACGTGTATGCATCATGTCACCCTCAAATTAGTCATGCAAATATCATACACACATCAGTTAACCTACCACTAGGGGTGTAACGGTCATTTCGTCAGTTAAGGTAAAACAATAGTTTTACTCTTTAGGGGTATTTTGGTTATTTTCAAATTTTAGGGTCTCAGTATAGATGTCGACCTTTCAAGAGGTCCACAATCGTCTCGAACATCTCAGCTGACCTAAGTGGTCATATCAATATAAATAGGCCCAAGGCCTATTACTCGGCCCAAGTGGGCCCACACGCTTGTGTGGCCCATTTAGCCCAAAAAGAATTTCATAGCCCAATCCATTATTTTTCACTTACCATAGATTTTATCCGTGTAGGGCCCACGAGCACGTTGGGCCCCACGGCCCATTTGGACCCATCGTGGCCCAAGTCCACAAGAACGCTCGTGGTGGCCTCTACAGTCTAATGCCCATAATTTGTGGGCTTGGTTTACCACACGCGTGTTCGCACGCTCGTGAGGCCTCGAATGTCGAAGTTTTGGCTTTTTGGATTTTCAGCTTTCGCCGATTTACAATAGAGAATGGTTTGATTACACATCTTTTTGGCTTTTGAAAATAACACAATAGTGTACGGTTATACACCTGTTCATGGAGAACATGAATAATCCTCAAGTGTCAAACCTACAACCAATTACCTTTCATCATCAATCCCCTTCAAAACATAATCAACCTTCAAAACCTCTTAGCCAACTTATTAACAAAACAACTCCAAACTGTTACCTTAATCAAAAGGCAAAATACCACGCACCCTCACTGCCTTAAGGAACCATGTATTCCAATCACTTATTAACCATCCCCCAACAATAACCTGAGCAAAATAGAGAAGAACGTACCAAATCTTACAGAACCGAATGCTGACAAAAGGGATAGGATGAGCGAGTCAAGATCCACGTTTGGTCTGAGAGAGCAACCCGAAAGAGGCCATCGATGAGAAGATATGAAAGAAACGATAGTCATTGAGGGATAATAAGAAAACACAAAGCAATACTTACCAACCGTATTCGATCACAGGAGTATTTGAAGAAAAGGTGTAGAAAAATAGATTATTTGATGTTCGGCTAACTGTCAGAGGCTAGCGTCAACCTAGAAACGAGATAGAATGTTAAGGCTGATAATATTCAGCTAATACTGAGAAGAGAAGAAAACCAACCGAGGGACATAAAGGAGGTTATATTCGGCTTTCAAGGGTTTTATGAACAAAGAAGAAAACCTTCGATTTAGAAGTAATACATAAGAAAAAGGAAGAATAATGAAAGAAGGGAAAATCAATTGACTAGGAGGAAATTGAAAGAAAAATGAAATAGAGTCCTAACACTATTCGGCCAAAGCAAGAAATAGTAGAAGAGGTAACTCACAAGTGAGTGATTCGGCAGAGATTGAAACGAAAAATGAAGAAAAAGACTTGGGGAAAAACAATACAAGGCTTTGGTATTTTTTACTATTAAGGGTTTCAGCACACTAGTTGAGCAATTGACAGAATGGTCACTTGCGATCTCGACACTAGGGAGAAAAGAAACTAGCAACGCCAAAAAAAGAAAAACCCAAAATGACAAAAAGAGAATCTGGCATCAACTCACTCTCAAAGTGCCAAAAATGTACACCAAAAACCCCTCAGCCAAATTTGCACATACAAGTTACATAATTCAGCTACAACTCTCCAATCTTCCAAATTCCTTGATTCACTCCACACTTTGCTCCATAATCCACTCCTTCAACCTCTTCAAATCCCTTAATTTCCTATCTTTGACCAATTCCAGAACCATCTCAGCAGAGTTTTAGTCCAACTCTGCCTCTCTCACCACATAGAAATAAAATAAATACCTTACATGCAATGGGATTCGAACTTAAGCTCTCCCAGTTGCCCAAACACGCCACTTGCCACCAAGCCACAAGGCCTTTTGTGACATAAGTTCAACACATTTAAAAATAAAGCCTATAAGCTAACGTCCCTATTCATTTAAGAGCAAAACTAAACATTTTACAAAAGCCAAGACTTGAACCCAGGCTTCTCCAACACTCCCAAACAACCCCAAATCATCTAGCCAATCCACCAAACATGCAATTTTGTCAAAACATGCAAAATTAAAAACCCTAAAATTTTTAGGGCGTTACAACTCTACCCCCTTTAAAGAAATTTCGGCCTCAAAATTTACATGATTAGAATAGGTGAGGGTATTGCTATCACATCGCCTCCTTAGGTTCCCACATGGATTCTTTCGAACAGTGATTACGCCAAAGCACCTTGACCAGTGGGACAGATTTCTTCCTCAGCACCTTAACATCACGATCTATTATCTGCACCAGCTCTTCCTCGAAAGTCAGATCAGGCCTAACCTCGATCTCCTCAACTGATATTATGTGTGAGGGATATGAGCGGTACCGCCTCAGCATTGAAACATGAAACATGTCGTGAATCCTGTCCAACTCTGGAGGTAGGTCAAACTGGTAGGCAACTGGTCCCATACGCTTCAATATTTGGTAAGGCCCAATAAATCTAGGGCTCAGCTTGCCTTTTCACCCAAACCTCAAAATCTTCTTCCGTGGTGAGACTTTAAGAAAGACATAATCCCCCACAGAGTACTCGATCTCTTTACACTTCAAGTCTGCATTTGACTTCTACCTATCAGGTGCTTCCTTTAATCGGTCTCGAATCAACTTTACCTTATCTTCGGTAACAGGAACTAACTCTGGCCCTAGAATTCGATGCTTACCCAGCTCAATCCAACATGTAGGTGTACGACACCTATGACTATATAACGCCTCGTATGGTGCCATCTAAGTACTGGACTGGTAGCTATTATTATACGCAAACTCTGCTAATGGCAAGTAGTCTTCCCAGCTACCCCAGAAATCAATTACACAACTTTTTAACATGTGCTCCAATACTTGAATCACCCTCTCTAACTGACCATCTATTTGAGGGTGGAGCGCAGTACTAAAATCCAACCTTGTGCCTAAAGCCTCGTGTAACTTCTTCTAGAATCAAGATGTGAATCTAGGATCTCTGTCAAATATGATAGACAGGGTACCCCATGCAGTCTCACAATCTCAGCCACATACAATTTAGCCAGTTTTTACAACGAGTAAAATACGGACCGGTATAAAATAGGAAGATTTAGTCAATCGATCTACAGTAACCCATACTGAATCCTTCTTAGTAGGCGTCAAGGGTAGCCCACTCACAAAATCCATGGTTACCCTCTCCCACTTCCAAAGTGGAATCTTAACTGGGTACAGTAACCCCGAAGGCAGTTGATGCTCAGCTTTAACTTGCTGGCATGTCAGACACTTCCTCACATAATCGGTAACTTCATGCTTTAGTTCTGGCCACCAGTACAGCTCGTGAAGATCTTGGTATAATTTATTTCCGCCCGGATGCATAGCATATAGACTACTATGTGCCTCTCACAGTATAAACTACCTCAGATTAGAACCCCTCGGTATATAGACTCTCACACAAAAACACAGTACTGCTTCACTATTCAGCCCAAAATCTATAGTCTCTCCATTTTCAACTTGTCAAAAATGAGTAACTAGCAATTTATCCAACAACTACTTACTCTTAATTTGTTCAGTCCACGACGGTCTCACTTGATGCTCATCCAACAAATTACCATCATCAAACAGGCTGAGACGAGCAAACATTGCTCTCAAATCAGATACAGCCCTACGGCTCAGTGCGTCAGCTACCATGTTAGCCTTACAAGGGTGGTATTCAATCGAACAGTCATAGTCCTTAAGCAGCTCTATCCATCTTCGCCGCCTAAGATTCAACTCCTTTTGAGTAATGAGGTATTTGAGGCTTTTGTGATCTGTGTAAATAATACACTTCTCACCGTATAAGTAATGCCTCCAGGTTTTCAGTGCGAATACCACTGCAGCTAACTCCAAGTCGTGAATAGGGTAATTTGCCTCGTGAGGCTTAAGCTGACGAGACATGTAAGCAACCACTTTACCCTCCTACATTAGCATACAAACCAATCCAATGTGCGACACATCACTATAAATAGTGAATTCCTTCTCAGGCTCTAGTTGTATTAAGACAGGGGCCTAAGTTAAAACCTTCTTCAGTTTCTCAAAACTCTCTCACTGCTTATCAGTCCAATTAAACGATACCCCTTTACGCAGTAACTTGGTCAGAGGTGCAGCCATTAGTGAAAACCCCTCAACAAAATGGCTGTAATACCCAGCCAGACACAAAAAGCTTCGAATCTCAAATACAGTCTTCGGTGGTTTCCAATCCAATACGGCTTCAATTTTACGAGGATTAACTCTAATCCCTTCGGCAGACACCACGTTACCCAGAAACGTTACTTCTCACAGCCATAACTCACACTTGCTGAATTTCGCATATAGCTGTTTTTCCCTTAGAATTTGCAAAACAGTTCGAAGATGTGTATCATGATCCTCTTCAGTACTCGAATACACCAGTATATCATCTATAAACACCACCACGAATCAGCCCAGATAGGGTTGGAACACCTGCTTCATAAGGTCCATAGAGGCTGCTGGTGCATTTGTAAGCCCAAAAGGCATTACTAGGAACTCATAGTGACCATAACAAGTCCTAAACGCAATATTATACACATTAGCCTCCTTAACCCTTAGCTGATGGCACCCAGAATGAAGGTCGATCTTGGAAAAAATCGTTGGAGAAAATCGAAGCTCCTCTAAGCTGATCAAAAAGATCATCAATCCTTGGCAGAGGGTACTTACTCTTGATAGTCAGTTTGTTCAACTGTCAATAATCAATGCACAAGCGCATAGATCCATCCTTTTTCTTTATGAACAACACTAGTAAACCCCACGAAGACACATCGGTCGAATGAATCCTCAATCCAATAGCTCTTGAACTTGAGCTTTTAACTCCACTAACTCCTTCGGTGCCATCCTATAAGGGGCAATAGACACCAGAGCTATTCTCAGCAGTAGCTTAATACTAAATTTGACCTCACAGTTCAAAGGCAACCTAGGGAGCTCATCAGGAAATACATCCAGAAACTCCTTAACAATTCTAACATCTCCAACAAAAGGACCTTTAGAATCAGAAATACTGACATAAGCCAAAAATGCTTCGCAACCCTTGCGAACTAGTTTCTCGGCCCTTCATACTGAGATTACATTAGACAGATTGTAACACCCCTAACCCGTATCCGTCGCCGGAAGGGTTGCGGAGTATTACGGAAAACAATTCATGTACGAACTATTAAACAAAACATAATGCAAAGTAATCAACTTATTGATTCTTATAACTAAACAACCGAATTCTCATGCTATTAATTTATCAAATAGAAACACTACTTCAGCATGTCTCACACTTATTTACGTATCATAAAAGAATTCACTATTCATTTGGTAATTTACCTTCCTAGCCGGATGCATGGTCATTTATACATCTCATGATTCCATCTTCTAAATACAACTTAAGTATTTGATTTATTTAATAGTGATTCATTTAAAATCAAAAGCTGATACATAAAATCATACATAACCACGAGCTCGTAATCTTTCAATAATTCTAACCATCGTTGTTGTCTCAAATTCAAATCTTTCTATGTCATTAAGTACTTGAGGCTTTTATGATCGGAATAAACATGGCATGTCTCCCCGAACAAATAATGACGCCAAATTTTTAAAGCGAAAACGATGGCAGCTAACTCGAGATGTGCGTCGGATAGTTTTTCTCGTGAGGCTTCAACTATCTTGAGGCATAAGCAACGACTCTGCCTTCTTGCATCAGCACACAGCCCAAACCATTCAAAGAGGCGTCACTAAAGACCACAAATTCCTTACCGGATTCTGGCTGAACCAACACTGAAGCTTCCGTCAAAAGAGTTTTCAGCTGGTCAAAACTTTTCTGACACCTTTTAGACCACTCAAACTTGACGTCCTTTTGTAGTAGTTTAGTCAACGGTGTCGCAATCATCGAGAACCCCTTTACAAACGAGTCCCAAGAAGCTCCGAACTTCTGAAACATTTCTCGAAGGTCTCCAGTCGAGAATGGCTGAAATTTTGTTCGGATCAACTCGAATACCTGAAACAGACACTAAATGTTCCAAAAAGCTGACTTCGCGCAACCAAAATTCACATTTACTGAATTTCGCATATAATTTATTATCCCGTAAGGTCTGAAGCACAAGTCTCAAATGCTCAGTATGCTCGATCTCATCACGAGAATAAATCAAAATGTCATCTATAAACACCACCACAAATCGATCCAGATATTGCCTAAACACTCGATTCATAAGATCCATGAAAACTGCAGGGGCATTAGTGAGCCCGAATGGCATCACTAAAAATTCGTAGTGTCCGTACCTCGTTCTGAAAGCGGTCTTGGGCACGTCAAAATCTCTAACTCTCAACTGATAATAACCGGAGCACAGATCGATCTTTGAAAACACTGAAGCTCCTTTCAGCTGATCAAACAGGTCGTCGATTTGGGGCAATGGATATTTATTCTTTATAGTGGCTTTATTCAACTGTCTATAATCGATACGCATTCTCGGTCGTGCGAAACCTCTGTCTGTCAACTCTTGTAGCTGAGATTTCAATTCTTTTAACTCTATAGGTGCCATTCGGTACAGGGCAATCGAAATCAGGGTCGTATCCTGAACCAACTCTATATTGAACTCAACTTCTCTAACAGGCGGCAATCTCAGCAATTTCTCGGGAAACACATTCGGATACTCACTAACCACAGGTACAGCTTCGAGCTTTTGCTCAAATACTTTATTATCTAAAACATACGCCAGATAAGCTTCACATCCCTTTTTCACATATCTTTGAGTCGATATCGAAGATATCACTTCCGGTAGCCCGTTTAAATCGGTTGACTCAACTCGAATTATTTCTCCGTTCGAACATCGCAATTCGATTGATTTTCTTTTACAATTCACCACCGCATCGTGTGCGGATAACCAATCCATACCGAGGATAATATCAAACTCATCAAATGGCAAGAGCATTAAATCGGCTCGGAAACAAAAGTTTCGAAACATTAGAGGGCAGTTCTTGCACACTTTGTCTACTGAGACATACCGACCCAAAGGGTTTGACACTCGAATTACGAACTCAATAGACTCAACAGGAAGAGTCTTACTGGATGCCAAAGTCTCACACACATATGAATGGGTTGACCCGGGATCAATCAAGGCAACAACATTAGAGTTGAAAAGAGTGAAAGTACCAGAAATAACGTCAGGGGAAGAAGCATCCTCTCTAGCACGGATAGCATAGGCTCTTGCAGGAGCACAAGCCTTTGACCGAATAGCTGTATCAGAAGTCCCTCTCTGAGTACCACTCCTACCTCCCGCACTTCTCGGTGTCCTACCATTAACAGTAGCACCACTTGACCTCATATCTCTCGTATTATCTTTCTTAACAGGTTTCGTACAATTTCGAACATAATGATCCAGCAAACCGCATCTATAACAAGCTCGGTTATTAATCTTGCCCCAACACTCGCCCACATGTCGTCTTCCACACAGTTGACATTCCGATTTCATTTGCCGATTGTTGCCCACACTAGCAACTGAAGTAGCTCAAGAATCCGTTGAAGGTCGTTCTCGAATCGAAATCCTGGCATTTGTCTTTGACTTGTTACTTTCATCTCTGAATTTCTTTGAGGCCGAAAATGAAGCTTTTCCCATGGATCTCTTGCGAAAGTCTTTAGCTTTGAATTCAGCTTTTCTTTTCTCCTTCCCAAGCTCCTCCGCCTTGCAAGCCCGTTCAACGAGTACTACAAATTCTCTTATTTCAAGAATACCCACTAGCAGTTTTATGTCTTCGTTTAATCCCTCTTCAAATCTTTTGCACATTGCATCTTCATTAGTGACACATTCTCGGGCGTAACGACTGAGCCTCACAAATTCACGTTCATATTCCGATACGGTCAGACGGCCTTGTTTAAGTTCCAGAAATTCTTTACGCTTCTAGTCGATAAAATGCTGACTCATATATTTCTTACGAAACTCTGTCTGAAAGAAATCCCACGTAACCCGCTCCTTTGGAACGATCGCAATCAGAGTACTCCACCAATAATAAGCCGCATCTCGAAGCAAGGACACAGCACATTTTGGACACTCATCGGGTGTGCAAGACAGTTCATCAAATACACGAAGGGTATTATCCAACCAAAATTCAGCCCTCTCAGCATCATTGGTAGTTGTGGCTCTGAATTCTTCAGCCCCGTATTTTTGATCTTATCGACAGGGGGTTTACTCAATCTCAACGGATCGGTGGTTACAGACACTACAGGTACTGGGGGAGGATTGTTTAAATTAGGGGGTTGTTGAGCAGCTAAATTTACACGAGTATGCTGGGCAAACAATTCATTCATTATGGAAAAGGGGGCTTGCCTAACTCCATCTTCTTGGTTACTTGCGGATGGTCGAGAATCTACCAGCACTGTCCCTTTCGCGGGAGCAGGTGCTATACTCTCTACATCATCCGTTACGACTCGTTCGGGGTCAGGTTCCATTTTCTATACAAAATCAAATTTTTTTAACCGTGAGAAGTCATCACACTGTCACATTGTTATATTTTGGCATGTATAGCTATTCTTACGCACACTACAGTAGTCCTAGAATTGACTAAATCGTGGCTCTGATACCAATAAAATGTAACACCCCTAACCTGTATCCATCGTCAGAAGGGTTGCGGAGTATTACGGAAAACAATTCATGTACGAACTATTAAACAAAACATAATGCAAAGTAATCAACTTATTGATTCTTACAACTAAACAACCGAATCCTTATGCTATTAATTTATCAAATAGAAACACTACTTCAGCATGTCTCACACTCATTTAAGTATCATAAAAGAATTCACTATTCATTTGGTAATTTACCTTCCTAGCCGGATGCATGGTCATTTATACATCTCATGATCCCATCTTCTAAATACAACTTAAGTATTTGTTTTATTTAATAGTGATTCATTGAAAATCAAAAGCTGATACATAAAATCATACATAACCATGTTTGAATTTCTAACACTTAGGCCAAAATCGCATGGCCATTTATACAAAAGAGTATTTACAACATCAACATTCCCAAAAATAAAGTCTATACATGCCAAAATATCAAGCTCAAGACTAACAAAACGAGATACCAAAATGTTGCTGACAGGTGTGATGACTTTGATGACGGTTCCGAGTTTACAACGGATCAAAAGAACCTATTAAGAAGTAATTAAACACACCAAGTGAGTTTTTCAACTCAGTAAGTTATAAGCAATACGATATAACAACTTGTTTGATAAGATGCAACGAAAACTAATGAACAACCATTACAATTAACACTTCAAGAGATATTTAGCTCTCTTACTCTTGATAAGCAAATACTCCTTATAGCATTCATTCACAACCTTAGGGTGATTAGTCGAGAAATTTTGCGCACCTCATTTGTTCCAAACTGCACTCGTAGTGCCCTTCCAAAACCGCACACATGGTGCCATTCATACCCACACTCGTAGTGCCATTTACATCCGCACACATGGTGCCATTGAACCCCCACATATTGTGTAATTCAGCCTGCACATAATATGCCATTTACATCCATCTACTAAGTTAATCAAATTCGAATATGCTATTACAAATCTATCAAGCAAGCAAGATGGATAGTAATATAATTTCAAGAATAATTCTTTCATGATATATACACTCCATTTAGGTATAAATAACTAAGTTCATAGTGCTTACACACTTACCTTAAGATATGATGGATTTGCTTCTACGGTTACTCGATAATCTTAGTCTTTCCTTTGTCTGACTCTCCCCTTTGATGATCTTGAGCTTAAAAAGAAAATCAAGACATTTCATTTAATTAGATTTCCAAATCCATTTTCCTTTCTCATTACAACATATGCATATAGCCATTCCTAGTTCCACATTTATATTCGGCAACAAAGCATCATTACATCACTATTCAAATTAATTATCACTCAATATCAACTCAACGTCTTAAATCATTTAAATTTACAAACAATCACACATAAATAAAGAAAAAGACCATTCGGCATTCTCTATCTTAATCATAGAAATTTCATATTCTAATCCATTTAAATTTCTTATAGGATCAAGTACTCCTTTTATCAATACATCTACCACCAATTTAGACAACATTCATAGTACATATATGTATATATATATATATTTGGCCCCTTTTAATACTAATTATGCAAGTTTTCACAAAGTTACAAAAATCCTCTTCCAAACATTTGCATTCGGCAAATTGGACCTAATCAAACAAGAAATTGATTTCTTATTCACCAATTAAACTCATTTTTTTTATACTAAGGGCATTCGGCAAGGTCATTATCCAAATAAAATTTCTAAGACATTAATTTGTACATCAAATTTCCAATTAGTTCCATAGCTGATTTCCTTCAAAGATTACTAAATGCACATCATTTACTCAACTAACCACCTATGCTCACAGTCATTTATTTTATTTTTAAAACACCAAAACTTAGCCACTTCTTCCAACTCCTACCATGGCCGATTATAATCACATAACTACATCCTAATATAGAGTTCATACACTAAATATCCGATTACCATTAATGTAAACAAAAATATAACCTTCCTATATGCAAAATCAATCAACTAATACCACAACAAATCTCTATTACAAATTGAGGAATGAAATTAACTCTCATTTCAAAACTTTCTCTCAATGGCCGAACACATAAATCACCATCAATTCAAGAATTAACACATGGGCAAAGTAAAGAGCTTAAAATCAAATCCAATATCATAAAATTACTAACAACGGCATTCAATTCATACCTCAATTTTGCATAATAAGTGTCGAATGCTTTGAAGGTTATCTCTTCTATTCTTTCACTTATTTTCGGCTAAGAGTGAACAAGATGAACTAAAGAAAAAAAATGTTTTTATTTCCTTTTTTATTTTATTTAGTTTTAATTTCACACCACTTATAATTTAATAATAAATTTTGCATGTAATGCTTATAATCATTACAATGGCCGGCCACTATCCTTATTTTGGGTAATTTGACATGCAAAAACCCCCATTTAATTCATGTACAATTTGGTAATCCCACATTCTTCCTAGTACATTTTTACTTTAATCACATAAGTCCTTTTCATGTTTTCACATTCATAGAAATAAATTTTAAACATGAAATTTTCACACAAGTTTCCTCACTATTTAATGACATAGAATATAGCATTAAAATATTTTTGTGACTCGATTTTGTGGTCCCAAAACCACTTCCCGACTAGGGTCAAATTACGACTGTCACACAGATAATCTCTTCACTCCCAATCACAGCTGCCTCCTCACCCTCAGCAGTCTTCAACACCATACGCTTAGCAGACAATCCAAATTCGCATGGTGTTTAACTAGCCAATCCATACCCAATATGAGATTAGATTCACAAAAAGATAGTTCCATCAAGTCCGCTGGAAAGATTATTCCTTGAACTTCTAAGGGCACATCCCTGAATAACTCATTTACCTTAACCGACTGTACCAATGGACTTATCACAGTCACCTCACTAACCATATTTTTAAACTAAATGCCCAACGTCCCAGACACAGTGCATGCAACATATGAATGTGTAAACCCAATATCAATTAAAGCAGTGTAAGGAACATTGTGAATTAGGAATATACTAGTTATGACGTCAGGAGCGTCACCATCCTCGTGGCGACGAGCAGCATAAACCAAAGCTGGCTGCCTCACCTCAGTGTTACCCGCACCCCTGCCCGGTGCTCTACGACCTCGTCCCATACCATTTCCACCTCTAGCCTGCCCATAGCCTCTCGGTGGCTGCTGACCACCACTCACTGGTTGAACATGGCCCTGTCCTGCAGCTTGCATCTGAACAGGCCTCTGAGTACAATTCTTAACCTGATGATCCATGGACCCACATCTGAAGCAAGCTCCAGTTCTTTTCCAACACTCACCCTGGTGAAATCTACCACAATTCATGCAAGGTTGTGGTATAACCGCAGTAACAGGAACTACTCGTACTGGCTCGTCAAATCTGGCCTTCGTTATAGGCCTTCCAAATGAACCCGAGGGCCTTGAATCCCTTTTATATCCGCCCTTACCTTTCTCGTGGTTTTGGCACTCTGAGCGCTTTACATCCTCAACAATCTTTGCCTTTTCTACCAGTATAGCAAAGTCTCGCTCCCACTGCAGAGCTATCAGCACTCATAACTCATCTCGGAGGCCATCATCGAAACACACACAACGTTCATACTCAGTCGCTACTATTCCCTAAGCATAGCGATTTAACTACAAAACTCTGCCTCGTACTCTGCCACAGTCTTTTTCCCCTGAGTCAGAGTCAAAAATTCCTTTCTTCGAGCGTCCACATAACTCGCCCCAAGTACTTTCCTTGAAATGCCGCCTTAAAGAAATCCCATGCCAAACGATTGACCTGCGTACCCTCTCTCACGATGAGCCACCACTGGTAAGCCTTATCTTGTCATAAAGACACTAGTCCTTTTAACTTTTGTTCCACAGTACAGTCAAGGTCGTCTAGTATTCGTTCTGTGGGCTCTAACCAGTATTCCACCACATTTGGGGAAACTCTAGAAATACCCCTAAAAATTTTCACTCCATTAGACCGGAGTCGCTATGAAATTGACCCTTAGCCTACTGTTCCTGTAATGCCCCTTACCCGAGACCTCCAGACTTATCTCACTAATTCGAGGCATAAAAATTTACTTTTAAAATTAATTCGCTCACATTCATCTAATATATCCATAAAAAGGGCCCTCAATGCCCTAAATCATGCAATTGAAATGGTTCGGGACCAAACCAAGAACATTAATATTTTTCGATTACTTACACAAATCAGAACAATTTATTTCACTATTCATAATAAAACTGTCCATCTGCGTAATAGTCACTAAATTAATTATAAATTGAGCTAAAAAACTCAAAATTTAAATCTGTAAATTTTCCTTGAAACTAGACTCATATATCTTCTTACCATAATTTTTGTAGAATTTTTTGTTTTGCCAATTAGTACAGTTTATTCATTAAATGTTCCCCTATTTCGCAGTCCAACAGACCTAATGTTTCTGATTATCTCATTATACAGAATTCAGATAATGTTTCTGCTTATTTCTCATGAAAATAGACTCACTAAGGAATCTAGAATATAAATTATAATCATTAAATCTTCTTGTACAATTTCTAGTAAATTTCTAAATTCAGAACAGTGGATCACAAAGTCATTCTGAACCAGTCTCACAAGAATTTAAATATCTCAGAATATAGACTTTCTTTGCTTGCTCTGTTTCTTTCCTATGAAAATACACTCAACAAGCTTTAATTTTATATCTCATTCACCATTCAATTCCATTTTTAAAAATTTTAGTGATTTTTCAAAATCATGTC
Source organism: Gossypium stocksii (assembly GCA_020496765.1). Classification (NCBI taxonomy): domain Eukaryota; kingdom Viridiplantae; phylum Streptophyta; class Magnoliopsida; order Malvales; family Malvaceae; genus Gossypium; species Gossypium stocksii. The sequence goes on from CM035624.1 coordinate 33,718,743, forward strand.
ATTGTTGCTGTCCCAAAACTATTTCATAACTAACTTTTACTCTTTCATAATTTCTTTGCATTAAACCTCATTTAGGCATACATAACATCAACACATGTTCTTATTTAGCCATTTCAATAGCTAATCATTATCAAGTATTTGCATGCCATTCTTTAGCCATATCATAAGGACATACACTTAAAATAACCAAGTCCCTATACATGCCATAACTTAAAACGTTTCAATGAAAATACCCAATTGGTATCTTAATAGTCGAAAGTGTAAAGCGATCTTCGACAACCTCCAACCCGAGCTTGTTTGATAAAACTCTGGAACAGAGGAAAGGAAAGAGGTAAGCTTCTAAAGCTTAGTAAGTTCACATGTAAAATAATAGGCATTAGTAATGAATTTAGCTTATTAAGCTTTCATAATTTGTATAAATAATGTTAAGTTCTTACTTTCCCATCTTACTCATTGGTAACCTTACCAAAGGCTCAGATTAATAAAAAAGAATACCTTACTTAATAGCTTGTTTATGTACCTACAACATCTCACTTAACACATTAATACTCTCTCATAATATATAGGCATATTGCTAATCATGTCAGAAAGCATCATAAGTATAATTGAAAACTTATCACTTACTTAATACTTGAATACACTCATTAAAATACTTTTAATATCATCAACTAACAAAATCTTCATTTTACTTCTCCACTTACTCTTTAACTTTCCTGTTTATCATTCCTTTACCTGAACTTTCTTGTAACATAGCCTGTATATTAGCCCGATGAAACATTTGGAATACTAAGGGTACTTGGGTTTTCTTGCCTGATAATAGCCTGCCAATGCCATGCTCTAGGCATGTTCTTACATGGGATGTTCCCTATCCTGCCAAAGCCATATATCTGATATGGACTTACATGGGATGTTCTTCAACTGTCTCAACCTTCCAATGTCATATGTCTGATATGCACTTACATGGGATGCTCCTCAACTGTCTCAACCTGCCAATGACATATGTTTGATATTGACTTACATGGGATGTTCCTCAATTATCTCAATCTGCCAATGTCATATGTTTGATATGGACTTACATGGGATTTACCTCAACTATCTCAACCTGCCAATAACATATGTCTGATATGGGCTTACATGGGATCTTCCTCAACTGTCTCAACCTGCCAATGCCATATGTTTGATATGGACTTGTATGGGATACTTGCCTTATATACTCACCAATGCCATGCCTTGGAATGGTCTTACATGGGATCCTTGCCTTATATACTCACCAATGCCATGCCTTAGCATGGTCTTACTTGGTATCCTTATCTTATGTTGCCATGGGTCAACCATGGTCTTTTTTTTTCCGTCAATTCTTCCTTAGTTGCCATGTTATGAATATGAATTTTGAAATCTCAATGCCGTGGCAAATCATAGCTAAAACATACTTGCTCAAAATTTTCAAGGTCAATCACAAAACACAATAAAAATAATAGCAACAACTGCATAATAATAAAATACTACTGAACTTACATACTTACATTCTCAATCTCATCATATCCTTAATTTATCTTACTTTCCTCAAATTATGCTATTCAATACTTTCTTGATCTTATACAAACCCACATTACCACTATGGTCTTATGTGTAAACTTATTCGAATTCTCATTTTTAATGTCAAATCATTATCGAATATTTCTCGATTATTATCATTATATTCAAAAATCTATACTAAAACATTTATAACTAATATATCAATTTAGCTTTCAAACATGCTTAATTAAATGCTTATTAAACACATGAACTTACCTCGATACCAATACGGTTATTTTGACCAATTTTCCTGAATTTCGATTTTTCTCTCGTTCTAGGTTCAAATTTCGCTTTCTGGGATCTAAAACATCATATTTCACTTATTTAGTCAATGTACTAACCATTTCAGACCTAAAAATATTCTTACAAATTTTACATTTTTTGCTCCTAAACTTTAGTATATTTACACTTTTACCCCAGAGCTCGAAAATAAATTTTTATTCAATTTCTTTTCATTTTAGCCTAACTAAACCATTTCATAAACATGGCAGCCCACAATTCTCATTAAAACTCACACTTATGACCAATTTTATAACTTTTATGATTTAGTCCTTTCGGGCATTTTCGTCAACAATCACTTGGTAAAAACTGCTTCTCTAACAAGAAACATAAATAATCTACCATAATTCATCAAAATATACAATTATTCAACATGGGTCAATTTTTAAAATCAAACCCTAGCTCAAATAAATGGTAGAAATAGAGAAATCATGTTACCAAGATTTTAAAAACGTAAAAATCATTAAAAACGGGGCTAGAACAAACTTACAATCGAGCTTGGAATCTTGAAAAACCCTAGCCATGGTTACTCTATGCTATATTCGACCTTGAAGGAGAAGATGAGCAAATGTTTGTGCTATTTTCCCTTTTTAATTCTATTAAATTACTAAATGACCAAAATGCCCTTAAAGACTTTTCTTTCAAATTTGTCTTATTCATGCCCATTTTTGTCCAAAACTTTAACCAATGGTCTAATTTCTATTGAAGGACCTTGAATTTAAAACTTCATAACAATTGGACACTTTTAACATATGGAACTCAACTTTTGCACTATTTACTTTTTAGTCCTTTTGACTAAATTAAGTGCCCAAACGTCGAAATTTTCGAACGAAATTTTCACGAAATCTTATTGTGAATCGTAGATCATAAAAATATAATAAAATTAATATTTTCCTTATCATATTCGTGGCCTCGAAACCATTGTTTCGACTAGGCCCAAAATCGAGATGTTACAGTTCCATTACTAGCTTCAACAACCCTCTCTAAAACGCGAAGCATCGCTTGGGATAGAGCATCATCCCCAACTACTCGATCATGAGACCTCGTCTCAGTCACTGGTAAAACTGGTGCCTCCCCAACATGCATGTGGCCTAATGCTGAAAACCCGCCCTAGCACTTCCTTAGCCTTTACCGCGGCTACGTGTACCCCTCCCGCGAGTGACTCTTATGCTCATTTCAATTTACGCTTAATCTGTTTTAGAAGTTTTATGAATTAGTTCATAATTCTAGTAATTATTAACGGATATTTTATGAAAGAGTAGTAGTTAAAGTTTTGTTTTCGCAGTTCAAGATCTCGCTACAGTTTTCAGTCTTCTACAGTTTGGTTTCCTACAGTCTCAGTTTACTCTAACTATGGAGTTTCAGTATAGTACTACTATCTATATTAGTTTCTTAGTATAACATTTCAGTCTAACAGTTAACAGTATAAGAGAACTTACAGATTTGGCGCTGGAGACTCGATGTGCCACACTTATGAAACTTCAAAAACGTTTCTACTCATTTAAATCACTTTCCAGAAAATCCTTTTAAAATGTTTTCAATCTTTAAAATCAATTTCCAAAAAATATTTTTCAAAACCCATTCCACAACCGAGTTTTGTAACTTGGCTCTGATACCACTAAATATAACACCCCAAACCCGGCCTAGACATTATGATCTAATCTAATGTGTCACATCAAAGTGCTTTTCAAAATTTGGACTTGTCGATGAAAATCTATACTTAAGTTGAAACCGATTTGTTTTTTATTGCTTAAGAAACTTCAGCCAATTAGGTTATTATTACTTGAAATCAATTTACCAAAACAGTTGCTATATTGATTATCATTGGTTTCTTAAACTGATTAAAACCGCGAAAGCTTTTCTAATTAAAAATCTTGGAGTTATAAATATGTTTTTTCTTAAAAACAGTTATTATTTTGAAAACTCGTTTTTCCTATTCTAACAATTTAAAACAAGAAATCCAAACCCAATCAAAAATTAAATGCCCTAAAATGGCCATATTACATAACAAAAAACCCAATATGAAATTTAAATAAATAAATAAAGTCAAAAGCAAAACATCTGCAATCATGTGGCCACCTCCGAGTCCTTCTGCAGCCCAAATCTTCTAAGGCTGGGGATTACCTGCATAGTTAAAGGAAGGGGTGAGTTTACGAAAACTCAGTGTGTAATCCCCTACCAGTCAAACAGTAAACAGTGTATGCAGAAACAGTCCAGGCCCGAACCCTATTCAGTAATAGAACAGTCTGGGCTTTAGCCCTATACAGTAACTGTGTGGGCCTAAGCCTAATACAGTGTCAGTACAATACAATTATGCAACCCATCCTAGTCTAACACCACCCGTACCAACCAACACACCATGTAAGGATTAAATCAACCCACCCAGCCAACACACCAAAATCGCAGCGAAGCTGCTAGTCATAATAACGCAGCAAAGCTGCTAGTGACAGTAAACGTGGCAAAGCCACTAGAATTAAAATATCTGAGAGAGCTACCAGTAATAGATACGTGGCAGAGCCACTAGTACAGTACTTCCTCCATATCAGAATCTCAACCCCATGCAGTATGTCTTGACTTAAGTATTACGTGTATGTAGTATGTCACCCTCAGTATCAGTCATGCAAATATCATACTCACATCAGTTAACCTACCACTAGGGGTGTAACAATCATTTCATCAGTTAGGGGTAAAATAGTAGTTTTACCCCTTAGGGGTATTTTGGTCATTTACAAATTTTAGGGTCTCGGTATGGATGTTGACCCTTCAAGAAGTCTACAGTCGTCTCGAACGTCTCAGATGACCTAATTGGTCATATCAATATAAATGAGCCCAGGGCCTATTACTCGGCCCAAGTGGGCCCACACGTTCGTGTAGCCCATTTAGCCCAAATTCAGGCACAGCTATGCGAATTTCATAGCCCAATCCATGATTTATCTTTTACCGTATATTTTGTCCGTGTGGGGCCCACAAGCAAGTTGGGCCCACATGGCTCATTTCCCCCATCGTGGCCCATGATGGCCCAAGTCTACGAGAACGCTCGTGGTGGCCCCTACAGTCTAATACTCATGATTTGTGGGCTCAGTTTACCACACGAGTGTTCGCACGCTCATGAGGCCTTGAATACCGAAGTTTTGGCTTTTCGGCCTTTTGGTTTTTGCCTATTTACAATCGAGAATGGTGTGATTACATACCTTTTTGGCTTTTGACAATAGTAGAATGGTGTACGGCTACACACCTGTTCATAGAGAACGCGAATAATCCTTAAGTGTCAAACCTACAACCAATTACCTTTCATCATCAATCCCTTTCAAAACATAATCAACCTTCAAAACCTCTTAGCTAACTTACTAACAAAACAACTCCAAACCCTTACCTTAATCGAAAGACAGAAGACCACGCACCCTCACTACCTTAAGGACCCCTGTATTCCAATCACTTTATTAACCATCCCCTAACAATAACCTGAGCAAAATAGAGAAGAACTTACCGAATCTTACAGAACTGAATGCTGACAAAAGGGATAGCACATGTGAGTCGAGATCCTTGTTTAGTCTAAGAGAATAACCCGAAATAAGGCAATCAATGAGAAGATATGAAAGAAACAATAATCATAGAGGGAAAACCGAAAGGCAATAAGAAAACACAACGCAATACTTACCAACCGTATTCAATCATAGGAGTATTTGAAGAAAAGGTGTAGAAAGACAGGGTATTTGATGTTCAGCTAACTGTCAGAGGCTAGCGTCAACCTAGAAATGAGAGAGAAAGTTAAGGCTTATAATATTCAGCCAATACTGAGAAGAGAAGAAAAACAATCAAGGGAAAGAAAGGAGGTTATATTCAACTCACAAGGGTTTTATGAATAAAGAAGAAAACCTTCAGTTTAAAAGCAATACAGAAGAAAAAGGAAGAACAATGAAAGAGGGGAAAATCAATCGACTAAGAGGAAATTGAAAGAAAAATTAAGTAGAGTCCTAACACTATTTGGCCAAAGCAAGAAATGGTAGAAGAGGTAACTCACAAGTGAGTGATTCGACAGAGATTGAAATAGAAAAGGAAGAAAGATACATGGGGCAAAAACAACACAAGGCTTCAGTATTTTAACTATTAAGGGTTTCGGCACACTAGGTGAACAATTGACAGAATGGTCACTTGCGATCTCAGCACTAGGGAGAAAAGAAACTAGCAACGCCAAAAGAAGAAAAATTTGAAATGATAAAAAGAGAATTCGGCATCAACTCACTCTCAAAATGCCAAAAATGCATACCAAAGACCCCTTAGCCGAATTTGCACATACAAGTTACCCAATTCGGCTACAACTCTCCAAGCTTCCAAATTCCTTGATTCACTCCACACTTTCTCCATAATCCGCTCCTTCAACCTCTTCAAATCCCTTAATTTCCATTCTTTGACCAATTCCATAACCATCTTAGTAGAGTTTTAGTCCAACTTTGCCTCTCTCACCACATAGAAATAAAATAAATACATTGCACGCAATGGGATTCGAAATCAAGCTCTCCCAGTTGCCCAAACACGGCACTTGCCACAAAGCCACAAGGCTTTTTGTGACATAAGTTCAGCACATTTAAAAATAAGGCCTATATGCTAGCGTCCTTATTCATTTAAGAGGAAAACTAAACATTTTGCAAAAGCCAAGACTTGAACCTAGGCTTCTCCAACACTCCCAAACACGCCTAAATCATCTAGCCAATCCACTAAACTTGCAATTTTGTCAAAAGTACTTTTCCTTTGCACGCATGAGATTCAAATAGGGGACCTTTAGGTAAACTGAAGCCTTCTTACTGAACCAATTGACTCATTCTTGCCAATAGTTCAGAAAATATAATAGATAAGCTAGATAAAGTTAGAGGTTTGAAAAAAATAATAAAATTTTAAGGGAAGGGATTTGAGCATAGGACCTAAGCCACACCTAATTAGCAATTAGCCACTGAACCAAATTAACAGCCTTGACATGTTTTAACAATTCAAAAACAGGAATTTTGGGGCATTACACCGATTCTGTTTCCTAATGATAAACGCTAATTTATACATATTTTTACCTCATGTTTAGCCTATATTCTGGATGAATTACTATCAATTTTGTGAGAACTGGTGCTCTTAACCCCTCTTTTTCATATCTTATATTCAGGAGAGCATAGGGAAGATGAAAGAACAGAAAACGGGCCTAAAACGGTAAAAAATAAACCAAAAAGCATGAACCACACGGGCCAAGATATGCCACACGGTCGTGGCACATGGGCGTGCTTCACGAAGATCACACGGACAAAGCCCCGACAAGCACGGCCACTACACACGATCGTGCCAAATCACACAGCCTCTATCGAACCCACACGGGCGTGGCACACGGGCGTGTTCTAGTCATGGGAAAGACAAATTTCACTCGAATTGGGATACTTGGAGGCTAAGAAAGGCTCTCCAAAGCTCTATATAAAGACCCTAGGAGGCAACTCTAGGGGTGTGCTTATTTTCCCCATAAAGGGAAGCATTCTTTGCTGCCAACACAGAGAGTGGAAGTAGGGATTACTCGCAGGGAAGCTGATTGATTCATCCCAGAAGCCGGAATTCTGCAGTAATATAGAGGATCTCCCTAAATTCCTTCAGGGGTTTTCAGGTTCTTTTATGTTTTGTTATTTTATTTCTTCTGAGATGTTTTCTTTCTTTATTATGAACTAAACCCCTTAAATACTTGAGAGGGATGAAACCTAAGACGAATCTTGTTATTATTTATTCTTGAGTTATATGATAAATACTTGAATTGTTCTTAATTATGTGTTCTTCATCCTTGATTTAATAGTCCTAGGTATTATTTCAAGAACTAGATGTGCTTAGAGCAGAGGAGCAAAAGTCCCTGTGATAAGAGTAGATCTACCATAATTAAGCGGAGTTGCATGCAACCCTAGACATAGGGCAACATAAATCTGCCGGATTAGGGTCAAACCTAATATGGGGAACCATAGATCAAATTAATGCAACCTAGGGAGTTAATTAATAAGGGAAATTTAATTAACAACTTAGGCCTAGTTGCTCTACGCCTCGACGGAGGGTTTAGCATAAATTAGGGATCTCTACGGATCAAGTCAAGTGAATAAATCATCTAGCTCAAGAACCAATAACAACTGAAGTTTAGGTGGATTCCCCCTTAAGTATTGTCCATATCAATCAGCTTTTCCCTAAAAGTTTTCCCAATTTTACTCTTTGTGCTTTTCTTAGTTAGTTTTAGAATTAGTTTAAACAAACCCCTCTTTTATTCTTAGGCTAGATAATAGAAAGGAAGTAAGTAATAGTACTTTTGGTTCCCTTGGGTACGATAACTCGGTCTTGCCACTAAGCTATACTACTGTTCGATAGGTGCGCTTGCCTTAAACGTCGTGATATTAGTTAGTTTTGGTGTGATCAAGTTCTTTATAAATTTTATTACTTCATATCACGGATATCACCTGGGTTATCTAAAAAGATGTAAATTAATCTGAGTTTGGCCGTAAGAAAATCAGAACAAAACAGTAGGGAAAGCCTATGGGTTTAATAATTCAAAAAATAATCACAATGAAAGAGCACTTCAGATTAACGATTTTTCATATCATCATTTCACTATACTATCTCAAAAATCACATTTTATATGTGCATGATGATGAATGGCAATACAATTTCAATTTATCAAAAAGGTCCTACCCAACTCTGCTATACAGCTCACTTATGAGTTCCCAAAACTTATATACCATATCACTCCAGGTTGTGGATGAACCACTACTAATTTGTAGATAACTTGTAACACCCTATACTTGGCTCGATCGTCGAGCGAGAATACTAGGACGCTCGATTTTATCACAATTGTCACATTTAGTATACATGCCTCTTTTATTTTCTTTTATTACTATAGAAATAAAACCATTAAAACTTAGCCCTAAATAACATGCTTCATTCACCAAGATCAATAAACATCAAAATAATAGTCCAAACATCATATTCAATTCCATAAACCTTTAAACTTAAATAGCATGCAAATAACTTCAAAGATAACTAAGAAAATTGATAGAAAGTTTATAACATTAGCCTTTCATATTTCCCCTATTCCCCAAACATAAATAATCATATAACACCTACTAATAGAAGCTAAATAATCAGCTTAGATCACCCCTTGAGACTAAACCGTTCACATTGGGCACTAAGTGTCTACAATGGTTATAATGGAGTGGGTTTGCTTAACTTGCTCAATGAATGCTCAGAATAACCACTATGAAGTCAAGTCATTATGCAACAAAGAAAATAGTCATAACATATTTTTAACATTGTTACATCGATATACATGGTCAGAACCTTATTACAACTTAATCAAAAATTTGTTAATCAAATTTGAATGTTGTTGCACTTTAAAAAAAGTGTTTGTTACGGAAGCTTAAAAGAAAGAATTGCATTGCAGAAATGTAATGTTTTGAAAATCATTGCTATTTTGGAAAACCACGTCCTACTTCTAGCATATATAAATTGGGGTAAATAAAAACCCAAATTAAAACTAGAAATTTAGATAGAGGCCTTATTACATCAAAACCCAAAACAAAATCTAAATGTAAATAAAAGCTCAATAAAATAAAACAAAAGCAGTAGTGTGCCCACCCTCGAGTCCCTCGCAGCACCGTTCCACCTAATCCTAGGGATTACCTACACAGTTAAAAGCAGGGTGAGTTTATGAAAACTCAGTGTGTAATCCCCTAATACAAAAATAGTCAGTCAGATAAATAGAATGCAAAGTCATACTGGGCTTGAGCCCATTACAGTAACAGTACAGTGTAATCATACAAAAGTGTGACCCACCCCAATCCAACCAACACACCTCACTCCGTACCACCAACACACCATGTGGGGATAAAATCAACCCACATAGCCAACACACCAAAATCGCTGCTAAGCTACAAGATAAATAAGTGGCTTAAAGCCATAAAAAACGACACAAGGCCATCAGACACAAAGCCTTAAATAACGATACAAAACCTTCGGTAATGACACAAAGCCTTCGGTAACGGCACAAAGCCTTAAATAACGGCACAAAGCCTTCGGTAATGGCACAAAGCCTTAGGTAGGTACACAGTCGTCTCATGCAACCCATACGACCCTAACAGATCAGTACAGTACTTCTTCCATAACATTATCCCAACCTCGTGCAGTATGTTATGCATGTATGCAAAACACATAAATATCATACAACACGCTCAATCAATCAAACATCATATAAGGGCAAAACAGTCATTCTACCCTACAAGGGTATTACGGTTATTTTACCCTTTGAGGGTAATTCGATCATTTTACCCTTCGAAGGTAATTCGGTCATTTTACCCTTCGAGGGTAGTTCGGTCATTTTACCACTTACCTTTTGAGGGTAATTCGATCATTTTACCTTCCAGGGGTAATTCTATTATTTTACCCTTCAAGGGTAATTCGATCATTATACCCTTCGATCATTTTACCCTTCGGGGGTAATTCGGTCATTTTACCCTCTGGGAGTAATTCGATCATTTTACCCTTCAGAGGTAATTCGGTCATTTTACCCTCCGAGGGTAATTCGATCATTTTTATCGGATTATGGTGTAGACCCGCTTACCGACCTAACGGAAAGTCTACGGTCGTCACGTGCACCCTAAACAATCATAACAATGCAATTGGGCCTAAGGCCCAATAGGCGGCTCAAGTGGGCCCACACACTCGTGTGGCTCATCTGGCCCAGAATTAACCACAGTCATGCAAGTACATAGCCCAGTCCATTATTTATCATAAAATGCAAGTTTTTATCCTTGTGGGGCCCACGAGCCCATTGGGCCCACATGGCCCATAACAACCTAAACCCATGAGCATGCTCATGGTGGCCTCTACAGACTTATGCCCACGTTCGTGGGCTTGGTTTCTACACACGAGCCTTTGCACGCCTATGTGACCTTAAAGCCCAACCTTTCGGCTTTTCGGCTTTTGCCGATCTACAATTTAAATGGTGTTAGTACACACTCTTTCGGCTTTTTAGCCGACTAATAGATATAGGGTATTGTTACCCAACAATTTTCAGAACGTGTGATTGGCCCATGAGCACTAAACCTACACTCCAACAAGTTTTCTGTTAGCCAACGATAGATTGGTTTAGTCACTTTCTTAATACTTAGCCCAAAAATACACACCTTCCTCGCCATATTTGAGAGAAAGCCCTTAATCTTCTTAAGAACACTGATCACATTTGATCACACTTCTATGCTGAAAATCTGTATTACAACAGATCTTATTAGAAAAAGTCACTCATAAGTGTGGCTAAAAAACTGCAAATACTAACTTAAAGACATATAGGGCATAGTCAGCCTATACCCAAAAATAAGGTAACATATTACCTTATTGAACGATGAAGAAAGGATCTTGATGGCTTAAGCAATCTTTACACTCCTTTGAAATACCTAGCCCCCAACGAGCATTACATCATGGAGAAGGGGTCACCACATAGCAGCCAAAACATGAAGACAAGGGTTTTTCAGAAAAGGATAAGAGATAACTGATTGAACACATATGTAAGCAATAGAGAAACAAGAGGGGCGAACAGATTTGAACATATAGAGAGAATAGAGAACAAGTAACTCATCGATTGTTAAGAACCTCCACCACTGAAACTAAGAGAAAGCAGTAAATGATCAATAAAAACAAGAACACAAAAGCCAAAAGAAAAAGAAGGAAAAAGAGAGGGAAGAATTGACTAGGAGAGTAAAGCGAAAGGAAAATAGAGGAGAGGAGAGAAAAAGTATTCAGCCAATGATCGAGAAAGAAGAGACAAGATGCAGGCAGAAAGTGTTCAGAGAATAATAAGAAAAAAGAAAAAAGAGAAGAAGCGGCCACACTATACTTCTTGTATTCGGTTCACGAAGAAAGTACCAAAGGAGGAAAAGGTAGCTTCAGCACCCAAGAATAACAAAATAGGTCCACCAAGAAGCAAAATCAGACGCACCCTTACCATAAATGGCACTCAAGTAGACAAAAACCCAAGCTAAAGACCCAAAAAACACCCCTATAGCGGAATGCAAGAGTGCCCTTAATTCCCCATGCGGCACCAACTCTCTCTCCAATCCAAAATTCCTTAATTTTCTCCACAATCTCCTCCTAAAAATCCTCCCTTATCTCCTCCATGATTTTCTCTATAATCTACTCCTTGACCAGTTCAAACCTCCCTCAACAGAGTTTCAATCAACCTCTGCTTCTTATAGGGCAAGAGAGCAAAATAAATACTCTTTTTACCTTGCCATGACTTGAACCTTAGACCTCAATAGAACTCCACACACCACCTATCACTACACCATAAGCTATTTTGTGTCCTATTTTAGCTACAAATATTTAAAAGGTCTACTTTCAAGCATCAAGGGTTTTATGCACTAAAAATGAAATTTTTGCTAAAGCCCAAGTTTGAACCCAAGACTTCTCCAACACTCCCAAACACTCCTAAACCACTCAAATAGACCATTATTGATGTCACTATCTCACACAACTAAACATCAATGTGTCGTCACCCAATTTCTTGCTCAAGGCCTAATACTTCTAGGCCCAAATTCGGGGCGTTACAACATATAAGTGAGTACTCACAATCCTATGGCATGCCAAATATATCCAACAGTCTCATAAGTTCACAAGTCCAAACTACCCACACAATCATCATATATTACATACTAATTATCCACACATATTCACTACATAATCACATCATTAGCATATTATACACACTGTCACATTGCATGAATATCATACCATCATATTTACTGTCACAATAGTCATCACAATATATTCATCTTACATCACACCCTAGCTCTCTTTATTATAATTCACAAGCACATTTATCACATATTGAGCATAGGTAAGAGAACACTTACACTCAGAATTTAGAGAAGGGGTTTAGGCTACCTCTAAATTCCCAAATAAGATAATGAATTGGTTACATGCAGCTATTTCAAAAAATTCACCGAATATCAACTTTCGTTGAAAATCGAAAGCTTGAACTAGCTCTTCCTCTAACTCGTAGAAGGCTCTAATGAATCCTAGGCTTTAGACATAACAATCACACAATACGTACAGTCAAATGATAGGCACAGACCCACTTAAACTAACCAAAACACAAGCGTAAGCTACCTTCTCATGTAACCAAACCCTTTCGCATGATGGACTTAAAATGCAAATCTCTCGATCTACACTTAACCTTTCAGCATGAAACAAGCTCCATTCATCTACATAATCATCTACTACTAATTCCAACTTTTAAATTACACAAAACTATGCGTTTCAAGGTATCAAAATTTTTCGACAAGTTTTGGCCATTATAACGAAAATTCCTTAAAACCTAAGAAATCCTTAATAAAACTTTGAAGTAGTTTTAAAAACCTTCTCATCAAGTTAAAACAATTTGAAACACACTTTTAAATCACATTTTCATCCACAATCTTGAATTCCACCATTAATGACCTAATTTTTGGGTTTTAATTAAAACATGCAATTTCATAACTAAAAACTCAACTTTAAAGTTTAAATAACATTAAATACTAATGAGAATGTAAATGGTTACCTTTGATATAAGAAATAACGAGTTTTCAATAAAAAATCCTAAAAACCCACAAGTGAAGAAGATGATGAAATTGATGAATTTTTTAGGTGTTTTCTTGATGATTTAGGGAGGTATAATAATTTGGAAATAAGAGGAATAAAAAATGTATTGTTTGAAAATAAAAAATTGAATGGAATGGTAAGGGAGAGCAAGGGACGATAAGTAGGGCAATGGGGAGACATCTATCGCGAAACAAAACTGAAAATGGTGACTTTAAAGGTTCAATTTCAAAAATTGGTTAAACTGCAACATAAAACTCCAAATTTTGACTTTTTTACAAAATAGTCCTATTTCCAAAATTAAAGGTTTTTAAAACTCTTTTTCAGAAATTGAATCAATTTTCTTGTAGCCATTGTCGAAAACATTATCGAATACTAACCTTACGAAATTTTGAGCATTTAAGCTAAAATTCCTAAAATACCTTTGAAACTTCTAGGCCCTATTTTGCGGTGTGACATAACTGCCAATTGTTATGGCTACACAACATAATTGTAGATAAAAGTTGTTATTGGGTTTTAAATGTCGTGGATAAACTACTGGAATTTTTAGATAAAAACACTTGTAGCTAAGCTACCACTTTGTTCGAGATCGAAATATAGTTTTTAGTTACTACCATTTGTTGCGAGTGCAAAGCATATTTATAGATGAAACAAACTACCACTAGGTTTGTGGACAAGCCATCACTTGTTTGCATATTAAACTACCACTGTTCCTTCATACAAATCATCTCGCCCCATGCAATGCAATATGGCATACCTTATAACATAATAATGTAAAAATTCGTAGGCATGCTTAACACTTATTCCATTCAACACTAGCAATAAACATGTTCATCTTGTATACAGTAGGGTGATAATAATGTTAACACTCACAATTTATCAGTAACAGTTAGCAATGGACATGATTAATCTCACATATTTACTCCTAGCACCATAGCAATTCAGTTAATCAATATCAATAAACCCATTATAACAGTAGCATTTCAGGCATATAAATCATGGATTTTTTTATACACACTAATGCAAAGATCAATTAAATGTACAAAAAATTCTAGGAACAATTCAAGGATCAAGTATAGACTAAAGTGCACATAACATAAATTTCTAAGCAATATTGTAAAAAAAAAAAGGGGTGACCGTATGGTCAGGCCATGTGGGGTGCTATAGGTCATTTGGTTCACAAAATAGCCTAAGGTTTCAAGGGCACATGGTTGTGTGGTCCACGCACTCATGTGGGAGACCGTGTGGCCCTATTCCAAGGTATGGTTTGGCCTAATTCACTTATAAAAGAACACATACTTGTCACCAGTATCCCAAATGATGTTCATCGCACTCAAATCTAGTCTGATGCACCTAAAATGGGTCCTTCAAATGATTATTCATATAGGTTAACATTTGATGTCCAAGATTTATCAAGACTTATTGATTTTAACGAAAGATTTGTCAAGAATCGTGAAAGATTGTCTAATTGATTTGAAAGATTAATATGGGATAGAAATTCTACGAAATTTTTTGTCTAGATTTTAGAATGATATGTACTTACTGAACTTGATGGAATTACGAAGGCTATCAATGATGAATTCAACAATTGATAGTGCATTAATTGATCAGGGATCTATTTGATATTGAAAGCGAAAATAATTTTAGCAATGGATAGAAATTTTGATGAAAATAAGAGGATGGAAAAGAAACATTACAACAAACAGACCTATCGTGACACCTTTTTTTTACTTAGGACAACACAAAAAAGGTTGGCATAGGTCATCTCGACATTTTTCCTGATGCTGCCAAAAAGTCATTTTTAGTGCCATTAGCATAGGTGCCGCAATGCTTTTGAAAAAGTGTTATCATAATTCAACATAGGCCAACCTTTATTGAAGGGTTCACAAAGACCTAGTCAAGGCCGACCTTTAAAAAAGGTTGGGATAAAAGGAAATAGATGACCTAAAAAGGGTCAGAATAAAGAATTCATATGTCAAATTTTAAAGAGTTCGCTCATGCCTCCATCAAAGGCGACTTAAAAATAGTCAGGTTAGGTCATGCCTACGCCGACTTTATAAAAGTTATACTAGACGCAACCAAAACTGACTCAAAAAATGTTGGGATAGACCATTGTATGCAAACCATAAAAAGGTTTGGATAGACAACCTTAAAAAGGTTGCCTTGTTTGCGTCAACACCTTACATAGTTGACTCAGGTCCCATGTCTTTTACGACTTTTTTTCTCGACTTTTCAAGAGCCTATTTTGAATATTAATGTTGTTTTTATATATTTAAGAATAATTATTATTTAATTTATAATTATCAATTAAATAATTATAATAAAAGTAGAAGTTGACATAAAAAAGTTTTTACAATTATAATCAGAGAAAATATTTTGTACACTATCAATGGAATTTTTAAAATCTAGGATCAAGGGATTAACAAGTGTCCTATAATGATATAGTAAAATATTTAAAAAAAAACATATGGCACTTTATCCCCAAAGATTACAAAACAAAATTAAAAGCTCAGTATCAGAATTTAATCCTCACTTTGGTAGAGTGGATTTTATGTCTCTTCATTTATCTTTGTTAGGTTTTTCTTTCTCTACTATTTCTGTGGTATTCTACTCTACTGATACCATTTTTTCCACATTTAAAAAAAAGCTAAAGGCCTAAAAAACATATTGTACTATTCACCGCTCATTTGATAATGTTAATAGATGATGGAAAAATTATAATAAATAATTGAGTATGAAAACATACTTGACAACATACAGTAGCAAAATAACATGTTGCTGAAGATCAAAAGTAGACAAAGACAACACAAAAAAGGTTGGGCTAGGCCAAATATTTGTTGATGAAAAAAAAAAGGTTAGGATATATCATGAGCAAACAAAGGCAACACAAAAAAGGTTGGTTTAGATAAAATATTTTCCAATGAAAAATAAAAGTTGGGATATGTTAACATTTTCCCAACTCTTCCTAAAAAGTCAAGATATTACATATCCCAAACCTTATACAAATAGTTGGCCAAAGCATATATCCGCAAGTCTATCCCAAAACTTAGGAAAGCGTCGGTCCAAAAGTGCCGGTATAATGTTGGACAAAACCAACTCTTATTTAAGTGTTGCCTTAGGCATGCATATCCCTACCCTTATAAAAATAGTTAGACAAAGCGTACGTAGGCAAGTCTATCCCAACACTTAGGAAAGTGTCGACCCAAAAGTGCCGGCTAGTGTTGGACAAAGTTGACTCCTATTTAAATGTTGCCTTAGGCATGCATATCCCGACCCTTATACAAAGAGTTAGTCAAAGTGTATGTCCACAAGTTTATCCCAACACTTAGGAAAGTGTTGAACAAAAAGTGTCATCTTAGGACTATTTTGTTGTAATGAAATATAAGAAGAAATAGGGAGATAGAAGATAAATTCTAATTGGAGTGGAACAAGAAACATAATCCCAGTACAATTAGGGGGAAAGTGTATAAATAGCTAGGGTTTTCAAACTTTAAGAGGTTGCATGGTAATTTCCCCTATTCTACCGAAATAAAATTGAAAAAGCCTTTGGAATAGGGTGACTCAAACCTAGTTCCTTCAAGGGGGAATAAATGCTTAACCATTGGGCTACTACCTACTTCTTGATAGATTTTAGCATTGGGCTACTACCTACTTCTTGATAGATTTTACTCCAAATAATATTTATTTTAGTGTGATTCTTCATCCTAGTTTTGCTGAAAACAAAAAGAAAGAAATGGGAGATGAGTTGATACAACTTAGGACCTCTAAGGTGTACACTATCTACATAATCATTAAGCCTGGATCATTACTTAGTTAATTATCTTAATTAACCCCTATATAGGGGCGTGACAGTTACTAACTTCATTGTAAGTGAATATATTATATCTTAATTCAAGGAATGAAATTTATTTGTCTATATTTAGTACATTTAAATTTAAGTAAATTAATAAAGATTACTTAATTAAGTAAATTAATAAAGATTACTTAATTAAATGAGAGTTTAATTAACCTTTTTTAGCAAGTTTAATTATCTTTTAAATTTAAATAAATAAAATACATATGGACATTTTATTAATTTAAAGGTAAATTAAAATCATGCGAACTCCATTTTTAAATATTTATTAATTTAAATTTAAATAAAATAATAAAAATTACATATTTTAATAATAATACTTTTTTTAAAAATTTTAAAATTTTAAAAAATATTTAGGTCATACATATTTAATAGTTCTTAAGTTCAAATTTGTATAATATATGGGAGAGGCATCCACTTATACAGGTATAAAATTAAGATAGTTTTACTTTTTTTTTTCTTTTTAATATTTTGGTATGATTAATATATTAATGACCCAACTATTGAATTTATCAATATAATTATACTTATCGTGCATGTAAAGTTTCTAATTGATCCAATATTTTTATTGTATCTGTCTAAAATATTGTATATATTAATATTTATTGAACAGTTAAAAGTTTTTTTACATAAAATAAATAATTAAAAATTTTGAATTTACTTTAAATTTAAGATACATAATTTATATAAATAAAATATGAAAATTGAATTATTAAAATATTAATCCTAACCATATATAAATCTATTATATATAACATATATTAGAAAACTAAGAGCTAAAGCTTTAATTGGAATATTTGAATTATCATGAAAATGGGAGATGCTGCTCGAATATTGCGTCTTGTCGACCTTACATTTTTCACATATATATATACTACTGGAAAATAAGATCAAGATTTGATGCTTTATATCAATATTCCACCAGCATGACTGAAATAATATAAGATAGGCAGCGATTGCTTAGAATCCTTATCTTCCTTTTCGTTTCCATAATCTTTGAACAGAAGCTATAGGATGGTATCTCCTACAGTAAATTTCCACTTTTCCATAATCATGCTATCAACCAAAGTTTTGGGTAAAGAAGCAAACTGATCTCTAGATTTCTAAAATAAATCCAAAATGTTTTTATAGCATCATTTCATTCAGAAAACAAATTAGACAAATGTGAGATAGGGATAAGAATTATTTAGGAATTGAATTCTATTGCAAAATATGGAATGATTGAGATTTACTTGAGAAAGTGTCTATTTTTTAAGTACTGCAAGAGACTAGCTTGTTTCCAATTGATAATTTATTGAACTGGATTTTTGGGCTGTGTTGATATTGTGAATTGTATCTAACTCATCAATGAAATATCATCACTTAGGAAAACATATATGGAGAATCAAATCGAACCAAATCAAATGCTTTGGATCGAGGAAGTTGAACTGGATTGAAACATTAGAGACTTAGCTACCAACAGTCCCTGTTTACCTTGACTGTTATTATATTGTTTTTAGTTTATTTAACTGTTGTTTGGTAGCGAATGTTATATATCTTCATTGTGTTAGCAAGTCTTGAAATCTCTATCTAATTGAGGGACTTATATAGGTTGATATATAGAATATGGAGAGCACTTATCTGTTCAAGTGAGGAGTATTCTTTGAGAAATTGCATTTGTGGGACTAAGTTTTTAGGTAAAGAATTTAGGAGTGAGAGATCTAGTAATCCAAGGTGTAAAAGTGGGAAATCATCATTGGGGTATGGTAAATTCAATATTACTGGTTGTAATTGTTTGAATATGGTGGAATTTCTCACTAAGCTAGACTCTACAGACGTAGGTAAACCAAACTGTGTAAACAAACTTTGTCTCCCTTGTTTACTTTGTGTTTTTGCAATGCTTCGCATTTCAGATAAATCAAAGTTGACATTGTGATAAGGAAGATTTGTCATCCCGACAACGCAACTACGATGTCCCAATGAGAAGTAATTTCACATCCCGACGGTGAAAAGATGGATGTCTCAACGAGCCGATAGTGACCCCAGGACGTGGTGACGTGTTCCCCACTCAACTGGGTTTCTTCTCCTAGTTAACCTCTATTATATTTTCCTAGGCTAACTCTGATTATTCTAGTAATATTTGTACATGAAATTCAACCTATAAATAGGCCTTTTAGCAACCCTATATAGTTAAGAATAACAACAACAAAATTAAGAGAGTTTGTGGGAATTTCGAAAAATCCTTATATTTTGGGTTCAGAGTTTTTTTGTTTCTCCATCTTATACTCCCCTTTTCAGTTTTTGTCATTTTAGTGAAGCTTTTTTCCCATGGGTTTTTATCCTCTTCGGAGGGGCTTTTTACGTAAATATTTGTGTCCAATTTTCTCGATTTTCATTCATGTTCCTTGCATATTATGGGTTTGACCTAACAATCTAGTATCATAGCTCTGTTTAGTTTCCACATATAACTTGTTCAGAGATGGTAATCAGGTACGATATTGAGAAGTTCGATCGGGTTACAAATTTTAGCTTGTGGCAAGTTCAAGTAATGACCATTCTTGTTCAGAACATTTTGAAAAAGGTTGTTACAAGGAAAGAGCTCGCGGATACGAATCAGATAGAGTGAGAGGAACTTGATGGGAAGGAACTATCAACAACTCAATTGTGCCTCACTAACAATGTATTGCAGGAGGTGTTTTCAAAGAAGACAATAGCAGCACTATGGAGGAAATTGGAAGCCCTGTATATGAAAGCGTCCATTGCAAATCACTTAGTAATGAAACAAGGATTATATTGGTTCTGCATGGCAGAAGGTGAGTCTGTTAGGGCTCACAATAGTGAATTTGTAACTCTCCTAAATGATCTAAAAAATGTCGAGGCCAACGACGATGAAGATCAGGCTATGTTACTACTTTCTTCCTTTCCCCTTCACACAAAACTATCACGAAACTTCTGATTTATGGTAAAGAGAGACTCTCGTTGAGGATGTAAAGGGAAATCATTTGAGTAAGGATAAACTTGACATCAAGTTAGGCTCAAAGAATAGGTCAGATGGGCAAGCCATGGTTTTGGTTGCTAGAGGAAGGCAGTAATCTAAGTATTCAGGTCAGAAATGATCAAGGGAAAGATCTAAGTTAAGGAACCGCGACAAGGGCCACGTCAAAGCAGAATGTTATAAAATTCAAAATAAATTAAGAGGACTGCCAAAAATGATGAGAAAGGCAAGTAGAAAGTTGATGTAGTCGATGCTAGTATAGTCGAGGATAGAGGTGATGGTTTGTTGCTGGTGTCAATGACCAAAATATCTAAGTTTACATCCGAGTGGATCTTGGACATAGGATGTTCATACCATATGTTTCTGAACATGGGCTGGTTCTCTACACACCGCTTAGTTGAAAGTGGAGTTATGCTTATGGGAAATAACTCACCCTTCAAGATAACCAGCATTGGTACCATTCAGATTAGGATGCATGACAGGATAATTAGAACTGTAACATCCCATACCTGGCCTGGATGCCAAGCCAAATATCAAGATGCCACACTACCGTCTCTTGTCAATTTCATTATAATTATTAGAGTTGAAATACATGCAATTTTGTTTTACTTTAATTATTCTAGCATTTATGAGAATATCAAGTCATACAAGCTTAGTTTAGCTTTCAATCATACTCACATACGACAAACAAACAAAAAATGTACATATCTCAAGCATTGAGACCTCTTAGCAAAATTTCCCAAAAATGTTGCGTAGGTATCACTACCGCCTTTATGGTATCGATATTTCCTTTAAGTGGTATCGATACCACTTGGAAAATTGATACCAAACTAGCATTCTGTTTCTTTCCAAATTTCAAAACATTGAAAAATATCGGTGCCTTTCGTAATGTATCAATAAATACACCATGAGTATCAATACTTGGGCCAAGGTATTGATACCAAGTTGATATTCTGACTTACTGCACTTTCGAAAATACAGAGGCATCGTTCTAAAAGCCTTAATATAGATACATCTGCTTCAAATAACAAAATTTCAGCATATAAGTGCATTTAAATCATTCAAACTTAGCCCCTAAATATCATGCTTCATTCACCTAGTCACATATGCATCAAAATGTATAAAAAATAAACCAAACACCATGTCCAAGTTCACAAGCTTCTCAAACATGCGCAATATGCAAATAATCCCCAATACGTCTTAATAAACTATATAAATGCCAACCACACTGCCTTTTATTCCCTAGAACTAAAATAAACAAAACACCTACTGTAATGAGTAAGGGATGGCTTGGATCAATCCCTCAACGACCACACCACTCACATCAGGAATGCAACTATTCTGCAAGGATAAAATAGAGTGGGTGAGCTTAACAAGCTCAGTGAATACCCAGAACAATCACTAGGAAAACAAGTCGTCACGTATTAACCAAACAACATATTTCATATTCCTGAAACATCATTAACTAAGTATCATGATTCACATAATTAGTCATATTCCATGGATTCTTTTACACCTTTTTTATACGAACATTTAAGCATACATATATTAATTTTTTGACACACATCAATCACACATAAACACATATAATTACATTTAGTCACATTAGTCATAGTGCATGATAATTTGGCTCTTGAGTTTATGAAACATAAAGTGGACTCTAACTCCACATATCGGATACACGGATCTACAACACACCACACATAGACTCAAAGAGTCAAAAATATCCCATAAGTGAAGCGTATAGCTAATGCTCTCCAACATACAACACATACATATCCCAGTGAATGAAGCTTGGCTCATACTCCCTTATCTCTCTGAAACTATCCCTCGGCCTCAGTGCCCCATATATCACAATCGGAAATAAGTGAGAACTCACAATCCTATGGCATGCCAACTATATCCAACAGTCTCATTAACTCACAAGGCCAAATTATCCATATTGTCATCAAATATTACTTTGCCAATTATTCATACATATTCTCTGCATAACCATATCATTATCACATTATACACACTGTCACATGCCATGAATAACATACCCTCATATTTACTATCACAAAAGTCATCCCAACATGTTCACATTCCATTACATCATAATCCTCTTTATCACAATTCATAAACATATTTATCACACATTTAGCATAGGTAAAATAACATTTACACTCAGAATTTAGAGAAAGGGTTTAGGCCACCTCTAAATTCTAAAATATACAATGAATCGCTTATGAGCAACTATTCCAAAACACTCACCAAAATATTCGCTTTTGTCGAAAAATTAAAAGCTTAGACAAGCTTCTTTTTGCCATTATCTCTACTCATTGAAGGTTCTATCAACTCCAAAACACTTCAACAAGACAAATAACACATATTTAGTCAATAACTTACCTCAAACATCCACAGGCACAAGCTTAAGCACCTTTAGCATAACAAACTTAAAATTTTAATAACTCAGTCTACACTTAATCTTTTCACATGAAACAAATCCCATTCATCTACAACTAATTCTCAACCTTTAAACTTCACAAAACTACACGTTTTAAGGTATCGAAATTTTTCTACAGGTTTTGGCCATTACAACAAAAATTCATTAAAACTTGAGAAATCTTTGACGAAACTTCAAAGTTACTTTAGAAATCTTCTAATCATGTTAAAAAAAGTTAAAAAATACTTTAAAATCAAGTTTTTATCCACAAACTCGAAACTCACCATTAATGACATGATTTTTGGCTTTTATTTAAATCATGCATTTCAATGGCTAAAAATTCAGTTTAAGGGACTAGATATCATTTAAAACTCATAGAAAGTTGAATGGTTACCTTCAATGGAAGAAAAACGAGCTTTAACTCAAATTTGAAAAACTCACATTTTGGAGAAGATGATGAAGATGGTGAGGTTTAGGTGATTTTCTTGGTTTTTATGGAGATTTAGGTTCAAGGGTGTTATAATTCAAAGGTAATTAGAAATTGAAGATCAAAAGAAATTAGAAGAGCAAAAGGAGAGCAAAAATGGTGTCACAGCAACAGAATGGTATCACCGAACGAATGAATAGAACATTACTTGATAAAACTCGATGTATGCTTTTTCATGTAAGTTTAGAAAAGGAGTTTTTGGTTGAAGTAATTAATCTCGCAAACTATTTTGGTGAACTGGTCTCTACACCGAGCTTTGGATGGAAAGGTTCTCGAAGAGATTTGGTCAGGTAATCCTCTTAACTACTCTAACCTTAGATTATTTAGTTGTCTTGCATATGTTTGAATTAATCAAGGAAAGCTTGAAATGAGGGCAATGAAGTGTACTTTTTTAGGTGTTGCAGTTGAGATAAAATGTTACAAGTTATGGTGCCCAGAAATGAGTAAGATCATCGTCAGTGAAAAGTTACATTTTATGTAACATTGATGATTCTATCTAAAAGGGGGTCATCGGGTCAAAACAACACCGAAAGGTCAAGTGTTTCAAGCAAGGTGGAGTCAAAAATAAAAGTAGACTGTGATGTTGCAATGTCACGAAGTACAACATCGCAACAACATGATGAACAAGGGCGACGTCTCGATGAGGAGAATCACTAAGTCGTGATATCAGGTAGAAATTATGAAACTTACATTTCGTCGAGTAGTGGAAGCTTTCTGAGGCCTTCCCATCCAACCAAAGACCCTTTAAAATTATGAGTTAACTAGGGATAGAAAAAGGCGAGAGATCAAACCACCGTAGAAACAATATGAAGGAAATCTCATGGCATATGTTCTACGTGCTGCAGAGAGCATCGATTCAGCTGATCCTTTGAATTATTTAGAGGCATTTTGGGCTTCTAACTTTAGCAAGTGGCTTGTTTTCATGCAAGAATAGTTGGAGTCTCTTAATAAGATTGAGACATGGGAACCTGTTAAACCACCCAAGGAGAAGAAAATAGTTGGTTGCAAGTGTGTGTTTAAAAGGAAGGAAGGTTTGGGTTAAGGTGACACAAGATATAAGGTGAGGTTGGTCACAAATGGCTACACTCAAGTGGAGGGAGTTGATTTTCATGATGTTTTCTTTCTAGTTCTGAAGCATGTGTCCATTTGAGAATTGTTAGCTCTTGTTGCATCAAACAATCTCAAGTTAAAGCAGTTAAATGTGAAAACCACATTTCTTCATGAGGATTTATGTAACACTCCTTACCCGTATCCGACACCAAGACAGGGTTTGAGGCATTACTAGACTTAAACATAAACATCCAAACAGAACCGGGCCATAAAATTTCAGCCAAATTAAAAACTATTCATACACATGTACTTTGTCCCTTATACAAGCCTACGAGGCACAAAACATACTTTAGAAGTGGTTCGAAACTAAATCGAGAACTTCTAAAAATTTTACAAACTCATAGAATTTTTGCCCTAAATAGGGGTCACACGCCCGTGTAGGTAGGCCGTGTAGTCATACACGCCCATGTCCATATACTATGCAACTCTTTATTTATGACGTCATCAACCAAATGAAACCACATGGCTAAGCCACACGCCCGTGCGCTAGGCTGTGTGACAAATTAAATTCTCGTAAATTAGGTGCAGACTTCATATGCCCTTAGCACACGCTCGTATCCAAGGCCGTGTCATCCACATGGCTGACAAACACGCCCATGTGCTCAGCCCGTGTTGAATTATTTTTCATTTCAAAGCTGAACTAGCTTTCACACGGCCTAGTACACGTCCGTGTTCCAGGCCGTGGCCTTCACACGGCTGAGACACACACCTGTGTCTCTGCCCGTGTGCTCCATACTAGACATCTTATTTCTTAAAAATTAAGGTGCAGGGGACACACAGCCTGTTCACACACCAATCGAGCTGACCGTGTGTTATACACAGCCTAGACACACCCCCGTGTGTCTACCTGTGTGGACAAATATAAGGCTATTTACGAAGCCTTTTTGCCACCCTGAAATACAATAACACATATGCCCATTCAACAACACTTATCATAACATAATTGAGCAACCAAAATTTCACAACTAAGACATCATCTCCTTATTTTCATGACATATATAATATACTTAGCCTATCACATACTCAACAATCCAAAACATGCAAATTACCACATCTATGTAATGCATCACCATGCAATTTTGCTTATAATCAATATTAGCCAATACCAAATGGCCTTATACAAAATGAATCAAGTATCATCATAAGCCAACATATTTGCCTAAACCAATATGACATATAACAAAAAGACAAGTCCCTATACATGCCATACTCAAAATGTTAAGAATAGCTATACCCCAAATATTCCAATTGATAGTGTGATTAAGTCTCCGACGTCCTTTGATCCTCAAGCTAATTTGGCAATACTATAAGAAAAATGGAAAAGAAAGGGGAGTAAGCATGAACCTTAGTAAGTTTGCATGTAAATAATTAACAACATTAATCATGCAATATCATACACAAAACATAAATATGACTTGTCACCATGTCATCAGGTATCATAGATACATCTTAAATCATGTCATTCACATAGTGAACAATAAAACTCATGCTCATGATTCTTTCATTCACTTCTTACCGAGAACTTGTAGAGTCATAATCTTAATGTTTAATGAGCTTTGTGTACATACCTGCACCCTTTCAACATGTTCATACTTTGTCATTTCTTTGACATAGTCATTGAGTTACCCATTGAACCGCTTGGAATACTAAAGGATACTCGAGAAATCTCATACACATAGCAAGATGCCATTGCCATAACCCAGATATGGTCTTACATGGGATCACATATCGATGCCGATAGCCCAACTATGGTCTTACACGATGTCTCATATCGATGTCAGGTCCCAGACATGGTCTTACACGAAATCTCATAACAATGCCATATCCCAGATATGGTCTTACACATATCCCAGATATGGTCTTATACAGAATCTCAATAACCCTAATGTCATGACATTTGTTTCCTATCTATTCCTAAGGTTTAACTAGGATTTCAGGATATCAAAACTTCGTCACAACGTCATGGATTCATCATTAACCAATTTCATAAAAACAAATACACAATTCATGCAATATTAAAGTATTGAATACGTAATAATGAAATGTGCATTATTTACCCACAAATTTACCTCGGTACCAAAATATGACTAACTATTCGATTTAGTCCAAAAGCGTGTTCTTTCCCCAGTCTAGGTCCGGACTCCATTTCTCTTGATCTATAATAGCAAATTTCACTTATTTAATTATCACATTACTCAAAACAGCCCATAAATCATGCTTTGGAAAGATTACAATTTTGCCCCTAAACTTTCACATATTTACAAATTAGTTCTTAGGCTTGTAAAATGGTTTTCATTTGATTTCTTTGTACTTTAAGCTAGCCAAAGACATTTCATGCTTATAACTACCCACATTTTCTTTCAAATCAAAATTTTACCACTTAATTTACAACTTTTACAAATAAATCTTTTTTAGGTGTTTTCATGAAAAATCACCTTGTAAAAGATGTTTATCACATATCAAACTTTCATATTCCTTCATTAAACATCAAAATACATGCATGTCACACATGGGTAAATTTTTTAACATGAACCCTAGCTCAAAATAATGATAAAAATAGGTAAATCGGGTTATGAAGACTTCAAAAATGTAAAGAGCATTAAAAACGGGGCTAGGATGCACTTACTATCAAGCTTGAAAAGTGAAAAAACCCTAGCTATGACTCCCTTAGAATTTCGGCACCCACTTGAGGAAGATGAGCAAATTTTGACTTGATTTTCCCTTTTTATTAATTTATTAACCAAGTGACCAAAATGCCTTTTTTACTAAACTTTCAAATTTTATCCTTGCATGCCCATTTTTGTCCAAAAATATAGAAATTGGGAAATTTTCTATTTAAGGACCTCTAATTAATAATCTAGAGCTATTTCATACTTAAAGCTTCTAGAATATCATATTTTGTAACTTTTGCAATTTAGTCCTAAAAGTCAAATTGGACTCTTATTCACAAAATATCTTGATGAAACTTTCACACAATCATGCAAACATGTCATGGACCTCAAAAAAAATCATAAAACAAATATTTCTACTTCGGATTTATGGTCTCAAAATTACTATTCTGACTAAGCCCTAAATTGGAATGTTACAATTTAGAAGAGGACATTTACATGCAGCAACCCAAATGGTTTAGGATCGAAAGCAAGGAAGATCATGTTTGTCTTCTTCAGAAATCATTATATGGCTTGAAGCAGTTTCCTCAATAGTGGTACCAAAAGTTCAATTCCTTCATGTTAGGTATTGGATTTGTTTGAAGTAAGTACGATAGTTATGTTTATTTACAATGTTTAGATGATGAATCATTTATTTATTGATGATTTTATATTGATGTTATGTTAATTGTGGCTAAGGATCCGTCTAAAATTGAACGACTTAAAACCATGCTTAACTCTAAGTTTGAGATGACGAATCTTGGTGTAGCCAAGAAAATTTTAAGGAGGGAAATTTTGAGAGATCGACACTCCGAAAAGCTATTTCTATCACAACAGAAATGCTTTGAAAGGATTCTTGAGCGGTTTGGAATGCAATATTCTAAACTAGTTAGTACTCCCTCAGTTGCCCACTTCAGGCTTTCGACTTTAGATTCACCACAAATCAAAAATGAAGAAAGGTACATGTCCTCAATTCCCTATTCTAGTGCAGTCAGAAACCTAATGAATGCAATAGTTTGTACTTATCCAAATATTTCGTATGTTGTTAGTGTAGCATGTAGATTCTAAGATATTTAAAAGGGACTTCCAGTAATTGTTTGAAATTTGGAAAATATTCAAAAGGTCTAGTCGACTATATAGATTCAGATTATGTCAGAGACTTAGACAAAAGAAGATCTCTCACAGATTATCTGTTCACCTTTGGAAATAACACTATTAGTTGGAAAGCCACCCTCCAAGCCATTGTGGCTCTATCGACTATCGAAGCAGAATACATGGCAATCACAGAAGCTATGAGAGAAGCCATTTGGTTAAGTGGTCTATTCGAGAAGCTAACTGATAAAATGACAAAACCGTTATGTATTGCGATAGTCAAAGTTTCATACATCTCACAAAAGATCATAAGCATCACGAAAGAACAAAGCATATAGATATTCCGTACCACTTTGTTCAAGAGGTGATCACTCAAGGAGATGTTTAGATTCTCAAAATTGGCACAAAGAACAATCCATCAGACATGATGACGAAGAGTCTTGCAATTTCCAAGTTCAGACATTGTTTGGACTTGGTAAGCATTCGACATGGATCAAATTAGGCCTCTGACGAGTCTCTTAGAAACCCTAGATAGTTAAGAATAATAGCAAAAATTAAGAGAGAGTTTGTGGGAATTTCAAAAAATCTATGTATTTCGGGTTTAGGGTTTATTTGTTTCTCCATCTTGTACTCCCCTTTTCGGTTTTTTCTATTTTAGTGAAATTTTCTTTTCTTATGATTTTTTATCCTCTTCAAATGGGTTTTTCCACGTAAATATTTGTATCTAATTTTTTCGATTTTCATTCATGTTTGTTGCATAATTCGAGTTAGATCCAACACTTAGATTATTACTTGACAAATGATTTCAGGTTAACAAATATTTTTTTTTGTAAACATCAACCGAAGAGCTAGATGCAAATTCTTTATAATTCACTCAATAATGCAGATTTTCCATTAATCATTACGAGAATAAATAATTACAAACGATGGGCATATTGAGCTCTTTTACTAATGATGCTCTGAAAAGTGGAATTGACCAACCTTTCAAACTCCCAAACCCAAATATTGATTCTTGTAGGAGCTGATAGATATCAACACACGCTAATGATTAGATTCCACATTTCTTAATTACTACAATGGCCTCCGCATGCACGTGTTGAGATTCAATTTCCCATTGCCATATAGGATATTTGGATTATGTCTCTCTCTATATATATACCCTGGGCCTGGGCGCTATCTTTGTAGTTAAACTGACATTGGCATCTCCAAACCCCAAAATTCTAAACAAGATGACAATTAAATCATGTCCAGTTCAACCCCAAGCCTGGAGCAAGCAGCAGTTGCGGAAGTTGTTTCTGGATTGTGATGGCGATGGCGATGGATTGCTGACCAAGGAAGAGATAAAGAAAGCGTTCCGGAATTTGGGAGCGGTGATCCCTGGTTACAGAGCTTGGGAAGGACTGAAACGAGCTGATGCAAATAAAGATGGATGCGTCAGCCACGACGAGCTTGATGCCCTCATCGACTACGCTGATAAACTTCAATATACATCCAGCACCAATTATTAAAACTCAATACTGCAGCTTATCTTCTACCATATTAGAAACATATATATATGCTTTTAAACTTTGAATTTGAGCTACGAATATTTATATTTGATGTAGAGGTGTTGCATCTCCTGCTTTGTTTGTGATCAAAGCTCTGATGTTGAAATCAAATGTATTGTGGAGTTCATAACTCTTGTATTACATACCATTTTCTTTTTTAATCTCAAACCGCAATTCATAGTTCGTGAAAGTCCGAATATCGTTAAATGGCACCATTTTCTTTTGACTAAGATTTTGTGATTTTTATAATTTTCGATTGTACACTTATCCAAGATATTATATTCCAATATTTTGAGTGCAACTTTGACCAGAAAGGGAAAAATAAATTATTATTGATAATTTTGCATAGAAACATATTAGCTATATGGTACAACGTTAAAAGTCCTTTTTGGATTAAATTAAAAGAAATTTAAAAATACAAGATTAAATTATAATTTTTTCAGAGAAGGGTTGTCACATCCCAAAATTTGGGTTAGTGCACTACAGCAAAACAGGGCTTTAGCGGCGTTTTTAGTGGCGTTTTTGGTAAAAACGCCACAAATATTATACATTAGCGGCGTTTGAAAGAAAACGCCACAAAAAACCAAGCAACAGTGGCATTTGTGCATAAAACGCCGCTAAAAACCAAGCAATAGCGGCGTTTGTATAAAAACGCCGCTAAAAGTCTGAGCAATAGCGGCATTTGTATAAAAACATGCAAAAAGTCTAAGCAATAGCGGCGTTTTTCAGGAAACGCCGCAAAAAGTCTGAGCAATCATTTTTTCGAAAACGCTGCTAAAAGTCTGAGCAATAGCGGCGTTTTTCGTAAACGCCGCTAAAAGTTGAGTAGTTATTTTTGTGTAGGGGCTCGTTTCGATTTGATCTGATTTAATTTTCATATTTTTTTATTCTTCTTTTGAATTGTATTTTCATAGTTAAGTTTTAAGGTTTAGTTCTTATTTTTTGGGTTTAGGATTTAATATTTAAGGTTTAAGGTCTATGGTTTAAGGTTTAATGTTTAGAATGTAAATTTTATGGTTTAGGATTTTGTTATTTTGGGTTTGGGGTTTAGTGTTTAGTGTTTAGTGTTTATGATCTTAATGTTTAGCGGTATTAAGGGTTTATGGTTTAGAGTTTATGGGTTTAGGGTTAAGGGTTAAGGGTTCATGGTTTATGTTTTGTGGTTTAGGGTTTAAGGGTTTAAGGGTTGGTGGTTAAGGGTTTAGTGTTTGTGATCTATAGTTTGTGGTTTAAGGTTTATTGTTTTATAGTAGGGTCTCAATACTCTTAATGATTTTAGGGGTTAGGCTATTAGGGTTTAAGGGTTTGGGTTTTTGATACTTAATGGCTTGAGTACTTATGGTCTAGAATTTATGATTTAGGATTTATTTATGGTTTAGAATAGACCACGTAGTTTGGGGTTTGGGATTTGATGTTTGGTGTTTGTGGTTTAGGGTTTAAGTTTCAGTGTATCAAGTTTAGGGTATTATTTTGGATAAATTTAGAATAAAAATATAAATAATTAGATAAATGTAAATTATTATTTTAAAAGAATGTATATATATCAAAATGGGGTTTTATCCCAAAAGCATACATGAAAAGTGGTTTAGTGTGCAAGTGTGTAAATGAACTATAATTTGATTTAGATATTGTAAAATATTAACACAATTATTGATATAATTAACATAATTTTTTTATTTATATATTGCATACATAAATATTTACATTTATTCAATATAAAATATATTGATGTATTTATTTTTTAAATGTGCATGATTAAATCAAAATTAAAGTTTCAACTATACTTAGGGTTTTAAAGTGTGTTTATGGTTTGAGCAAGTTTAAGATATACTGTTGAAATATTTGGAATTTACAAAGATTCTTGCCATATTGTAGGACACCCACATAAAATAATTTATGTTAATTAAAAATAAAAAAAAAGTAAAATACTATTATTTAAAATAATTTTAAAGTTTTTTAGGTATATGAGTGATTGTTTTTTAATTTATATATTAAATAATTTCTTATATAATTGTAAAAGAGATAATTTTAATTTTAAAATATTGAAATTTATCATTATATAATTATTTAGGGTCTATAATTTAGAGTCTAGGGTACTTTTATGATTTAGGGCTTATGGTGTTGTATTTTAGGGTTTAGTGTTTATGATTTATGGGTTATGATTTAGTGTTTTAGGGGTTATATTTTAGGGTTTGGGGTTTAGTACTACATTAAAGTTTACAGTTTAGGGTTTAATATGTTAAGGTTTAGGGTTTAGGGTTTAGGGTTTATTACTTAATTTAAATTAGCTATGTTTATGGGTTTTGGGCTTAGTGCTTTTAGACTTAAGATTTAGGGTTTTATTGCTTTAAGATTTAGCGTTTAAGGTTTAGTGCTTTAATACTTATGAAATTAGTTTTAATTAAAGTTTTTAGGTATATGACTTTTTTTAATTTATATATTAAATAATTTATTATATAATTGTAAAAGTGATAACTATATTAATTTTAAAATACTGAAATTAGTTATCATTATAGCTTAGGATCTATGATTTAGAGTCTAGGGTTTTACGGATTAGGGCTTATAGTTTAGTAGTTTATAGGGTTTAATGTTTAATTATGATTTTTATGGGTTTTGATTTAATGATTTAGGGGTTATAGTTTAGGGTTTCGAATATTATGCTTTAAAGTTTAGAATTTAAGGTTTAGTACTTTAAGGTTTACAGTTAGGGTTTATTGCTTTAAAGTTTATATATTTTAAGGTTTTGTGCTTTAAGATCACTATATATAAAATTTAATGGCACTAGCGGCGCTAAGCCAAAAACGCCCCTAAAAGTCACGAATAGCGGCGTTTTATTTAGAAACGCCGCAAAAAATCCTTTTGTTTGAATCTGTCTGATGATTTTACTTCTATTAGCGGTGCTATGCTAAAAACGCCACTAAAGGTAACCTTTACCGGCGCTAGGCAAAAAACACCGCAAATTGTCATTTATTTTTAAACTCAAACGACGCTGTTTCATCAGATGATTTTATCGGCATTAGTGGCGCTATGTTAGAAACGCCACTATATGTGTCCTTTAGCTGAACTATGGAAAAATGCCGCAAAATTTCATTTGTGTTTAATTCAACTGTGTCGTTTTGCTCTCCTCGTCTGTATCCCTCCTATATACCCGAAATCCACAACTTTTCCCCCTAAGCCTAAATCCCCAAAGTCATTTGATTTCTTCTCTTAAATCCCTAAAACAGAAAACTCCCTAAATCAATTTTTTGAAATCGTTGAACTTAAATCCTTCCCATTTTATTTTCACTAAATACCTATTACTGAAATCCCTAAAGCCTCCCTATTTTATTTTCACGAAATCCCCAAATCCTCTACTGCTTCTCCACGATTTTGGTTTTCACCATTGTTGTTCCTTTTTCTTTCAGCCGAAGAATGTGAGTATATTAGTTTCCCATTTTATTTTTATTTCTCAAGTACTTGATTGTTCATTAACTCTCGAGATGTCTATGTTGTGGTTTCTGAGCAAGATCTATTCGTGAAGTTAACGGCGGTTGTTATTCAAAGTTGGACATCGCTATTAAACAGCTTAAGTGTCACGGTTTCTAGGTACATTCCCTTTTTGCCTCTCATTGTTTTCTATTTCACATTTTTGTTGAAATTGGAAATTGAAAATGCTGCTATCATGGGTGTTGTTTTGGTGTTGTAATATGCGATGTCATGATGTTGCAATAGCTACTGGTTTGGTGCTGGTTTGGTGCTGTTATAGGTATCATTTTGTTGCTGCTGTGTGTGCTATTTTGGTGCTATAAATGCAAGTTTGTGGTGTTCACTTTTACAAGTTTATGTTTGGAACTTCGTTTGTGGTTGTTGGGGGATATTATTGGTTACTATTATAACTCATTTTGGGTGTTTTAATTTGGTGTTATATTGTATTAGATGTACTAATGGATTTATACTTCACAGCTAATATGCAGTTGTTTTGGTTATTGTAGAATTTTTATGGAATCAATTAAAGTTTTTAATTAAATTAAAAAAAATTCATTTGGACTATCGGGTTAGACTTGGTTAAAACATCAGGTGAACTTTCAAGCTTGAGCATAGAAAATATGTAGAAACCTCTTGTCTAGGCTTTGCCTAGTACAAACCCAGTCCACACCACAACTCTACTATAATAGTTCGAAGAAAAAAAATAACATGCCACTCATTCGTAGGGTAATAGGGCGAGCCTCACCTGAAACTTGGTTATTGTACCTTTCAATAAAAAACTTGACCTAACTCCAACTCTGAAATTTAATAGCAAAATTGATCTTGATATATATTTCCTATATATTTCTATAATTTTAGAACGTTGTTGTGAAGATAATTAAGATAGATTAAGTTATTGAAGATTTGGAATCATGTTTGAAGAATTGGGGAGCAAACTGCAATAAGGTTGTTATAAATGAAATATTTTAATTTTTATTTACAACATGCATGACAACCACTCAAATGTTAGTAAATACATATTAAAAAGTATAGTTACAATGTTTTGTAGCAGAGCAAGAATCAGTAGATGATTAGAGGACATTGAGCCTTTGGTGTCCTCATCTGCTGATCCAATGTTTCAACTGTAGGAGTAAATGCTGAATTTTATTTTTTATTTTTTATATTTTACATAAAAGTTAGGGTGGGTCCACCATCGAAACAAATTGGGTAAAGTCTTTATTCTTCTTGATACTGTGATTGATACTGGAGACATAAGCAAATAGTCTGAGGGGAGGTAATTACGCTTCTTTGAACTGGATTGCATATGCACGGATATTGTCTAATTATGTTACTCATGTCATTTTTTTAAGTGACTGAGTTTTCAATTGAATTTAGGACTATTTTTATGTGTACAGTACTATTGAATTTAGTAATATCTTTACGTGTCTTGATGTCTAAAGCACCTTTGTGATGATGATGCCTAATTTGGACTTAAATAACTTGTTGTTCATGTTATATAATTGATTTTACATTATGTTTTAAGTTTCTTTTATATTAAATATTTTGTAAACTTCAGGAACTCCTTCTGAAGCAAACAAACCTAAGCCTGCACCTATGATTGATACTAGCTTGAACTTGTGATTGATACTGGAGACATAAGCAAACAGTCTGAGGGGAGGTAATTACACTTCTTTGAACTGGATTGCATATGCACGGATATTGTGATTAAAAAAGAACACAGAATTTTTTGTCCAATGTGGTATATTTCCTCAACAATGTCTAATGTGTTATATTATTGGTTCTTTTCCAAAAACATATTGCTGTCCATGTGTTATATTTAGCTCAAAACGGAGAAGTTGCAAAGAAAAGCCGTCTTAAAAAGAAGGTAACATAAAAAAGACATATACACTGAAAAAAAAAACATACATTTGCTTGTAGTTTCTTGCTTACATATCCATAACATATAAATTGATGCATATATATATATATATATATATATATATATATGTTTAAACATGCATGTTCAACAACTAGAGCCGAGTAGAATAAAGCTAACTGAACTTGAACAAGAACTTCAGAGAGCACGGCCTTAGGTTTTTCTTTTTTCTATTTTTATGTTAGTTACGATTTATATATATTTACTGTTTAGAGTTAAATCTGTTTGGACCAAATGATAGTAGTTTAATCTTTTTTGAGTTTTATTTTGCTATTTGCTACTAATTTCTTAGTCAAAACCTGCCAATTTTGTTTTCTAAAAAAGGTTAATTTTAATTAATTTTTTGTTCGATTTTCAAAACAAAAATGGCAACAGCAGCAGCGACAAAGACAATTTCTCAGAATTCTTATTTCTCTTGTTTAAATTCAAAATAATTTAAAATAATTTTATCAAAATAATAAACCTGATCATTGTTTAAATATATTCTAATATAAAAATGAAACTACGATTCTTTTTTGATATTATTATATTCAAATTACTATTTATTTATATTAATAATGTTTGATTTTAATATTTAATAATTTTAAAGGTTTTTGTATAAAAAAAAAAGATTCAAAGTATATAGGCTGGAAACCTGATGGGTTGCCTTATATCTTACTATAAGATATAATGGATCCTCCCTAGGTGTAACAACGCCTTGTATGATGAATCTTAAAAAATGCAAAAAGATTTGAAAAAAGTTCTGTCAAGCTCATTTACTATTGAATATTTATATAACCTTAATTTATTTCCAATTTACTTATACAAAATAATTTTATCAATATAATAATATTGATCATTGTTTAATATATTCTAATATAAAAATTAAACTACGATTCTTTTTTGATATTATTATATTCAAATTACTATTTATTTATATTAATAATGTTTAATTTTAATATTTAATAAATTTAAAGGTTTTTGTATAAAAAAAAGATTCAAATTATATAGGCCGGAAACCTGATGGGTTGCCTTATATCTCATTGTAAGATATAATGGATCCTCCCTAGGTGTAACAACGCTATGTATGACGAATCTTAAAAAATTCAAAAAGACTTGAAAAAAGTTCTATTGAGCTCAAAATAGTAATAATATTGATCATTACTTAAATAAATTACATAACTTACATAACTCACATAATTTACAAAACTCACATAACATACATAACAAATTTCATAACTTAAAATCATATAGTTTAAAGTTTAAAGTTCAAAATTCTAATAATTTCCTTTAAAAGCATATAGTTTAAAGTTCAAATTTCATAACTTACATAATCTACATAACTTACATAAAACATAAATATATATCATATCAAAACTTACATAATAAACAACTTACCCATGTAATTTATTGTCAACTTTAGACTTCAAGAAGTAGGAAATGGATAGGAATTGGATGAATTTGTCAAGAGTAAGCGACGCGTATCGTAATGGAGTACAAACTTTTCTAAATTTTGCATTTCAAAATGCAAGCCAAGAGAATATGATTCTTTGCCCTTGTAAGAAGTGTGGCAACATCAATTGGCATTATCGTGAAGTTGTCTACAAACATCTAATTGTTGATGGCTTTATTCAGGGGTATAAAAATGGATTTTCCATAGAAAGTGTACATCTAGTAGAAACTCTAGAACGATTAATTTGCCTTATCCTCATAGTGCTTACCATCAGTCTGTTAGAGAAGATGACATGGAAGGTATGTTGTGAGATGCATTTAATATACGCAATGATGGTTTGCAATAATTTCCACCAAACTATGTTGCATCCGATGATTATAATATCGGTGGAAATACTTTCATGGAAACGGGAAGAAGTACACTGGATGAACAGTCGAATGAAGAAGCGGCAAAGTTCTACACGTTACTTGGTGAAATGAATGAAGAACTTTATGAAGGATCAAAATTTTTAAAAATGTCATTCTATATTTGCCTTTTTCACTTAAAATGTTTGGGAGGGTGGACCGGAAACTCTTTGACAATGCTGTTAGAGTTTTTGAATGAAATGTTCTCGTTTGCAAAAATCCCTCAATCATGCAAAGACATGAAGAAAATGATAAAAGATTTGGGCCTTGGGTACAACAAAATTCATAGTTGCCCAAATGACTGCATGTTGTATTGGGGTGATCGGAGAAATCAACAGTCTTGTCATATTTGCGGTAAATCTCGTTGGATGAATAGAGATGCAAAAGATGTTAATGAAGATGAATATGAGGCACAGTCAAGAAGGAAGCCGAACAAAATTTCGCGATATTTCCCGCTAATCCCAAGGCTTCAAAGGCTATTCATGTCGTTAAAGATAGCCTAGTTTATGACGTGGCATCATGATCAACGAACGGATGATGGATCTTTAGCATAGAAATCATTTGACAATAAATTTCCAAGCTTTGCAAGTGATCCTCGGAGTGTGAGGCTTGGGCTAGCATCTGATAGATTTAATCCTTTTAAAATCATGAGCACCTCGTACAATACTTGGCCTGTAGTGCTTGTTCCTTATAATTTGCCTCTATGGCTCTACATGAAGCAATCTTCTTTAATCTTATCTATGATTATCCCCGGAGAGAAAGGTCCCGGAAATGATATTGATATTTATCTGCAACCTCTTATTAATAAGTTAAAACAATTATGGGCAGGTGTTGAGACGTATGATGTATTGAGAAAGGAGAACTTTTACCTACGTGCTGCTTTGTTGTAGACAATTAATGATTTCTCGGCATATGTGAATTTATCTTGTTAGAGTACCAGAGGACGTTATGCTTGTCCTTGTTGTGCTGCGCAAACATGTTCATAGTGGTTATATAATGGGAAGAAGTTCTGTTATATGGGGCATCGTCGGTGGTTAGATGGAAATCATAGATATAGATTTCAGATGGCTTTATTTGACGGTACTGAAGAGTTTGGAGAAGCTCCTGAGCAGACCATTGGATCTGAAATCTTATTCATGTAAAAAGATATGGATTTCAGTTATAGGAAGCTGAATCAACCATCCAACAGGCAAACAAATAGACGATCAAGGGATAAATCTGATGATGAATCTGATTTAGAGGATGAACCTAATGAGGCAGACTTGTGGAAGAAAAGAAGTATTTTTTTTGAGTTGCCTTATTGGGAGCATCAGATATTACACCACAATCTTGATGTGATGCATATTGAGAAGAATGTCTGCGAGAACATAATCGGGACAATTTTGAATGTCAATGGTAAATCGAAAAATAATCTTCAGAGTCGACTTGATTTAGTTGACATGGGAATTTGACGTGATCTTTATCCCCAAGTACTTCTGAATTGAAAATATCGGTTACCACCTCTAATTTTTGCAATGTCGAAGGAAGAGAAAGAAATGTTCTGCACGGTGTTGAAGGATATAAAGGTCCCAGATACGTATGCATCAAATATATCTCGATGTGTAAGTCTTAAAAATCAAAGACTGTATTCATTAAAATCACATGACTATCACATCTTGATGCAAGATCTACTTGCAGTTGCTTTACGGTGCTGTATGTTAAAGAAGGTAACATCCTGTATAATTGAACTGTCCAATATAATGAAAGCAATTTGTGGCAAAGTTCTGAATGTTAAAGAACTTGAAAAAGTACAAGATCGAGCCGCTTTGACATTATGCAATTTGGAGAAGATCTTTCCACCTTCTTTCCTCACTATTATGGTACACCTACTAATTCATCTCCCTCATGAAGCAATAATTGGTGGACCAGTTTTCTATTGTTAGATGTATCCTATAGAAAGGTGCTAATTTATTTCAAAGGTATTCATTCATTCACCTCTATACCTGTAGGTACAACTTTTGATAATGTTGTATATCGTGTTTAGGTTCCCAAGCAAATTGAACTCTTATTGCCGTAATAAGCGTTATCCGAAAGGATCAATTGCTGAAGGCTACTTGGCAGAGGAATGTATGACATTCTGTTCTAGATATTTAAAAGATGTTGAAAAAAGATTGAATAGACCAAGTAGAAATGCTGGGCTCAATGATCCTAACTTGGCCGAAACTTATTTATTTCAAAGTTATGAAGAACCAATCGGCAAAGTTGAAATTGCAAAATTAGATGACCGATCTTGGATACAAGCACATAGATATGTTCTTTTCCACCACGATGCAATTGAACCATTATGCAATTAAGTTCTAGAATATGATAAATATGATAAATATTTATCTTTTTGATTTGTTTATTTTCTAACCAATTAAACCTGTTTTTAACATAGCGAGTACAAACAAATATTGATATCTCGTTCACGCTCACGAAGATTACCACATTGAGAGATTAATAAGTTATTCACTGAATCTTTTCATGAATGGTTAAGCCAAACGGTATGCAACTTAACCTTTTATTGCCAAATAATAATGTTTTCTCCTAACATTTATAATTATTACTCAATCATCTTTCGATTCAATAGGTTTGGAGTGGAAAGGCCGTTAGTGACGAAGTTAAATGGCTTTCCCAAGGTCCGAATCGATTAGTGAAAAGATACAGTGCCTTCAGCATCAATGGATTCAGATTTTAAACAAAATATCGAGAGAGATTGAGGAGAACCCAAAATTGTGGAATAGTTGTTAATTCTTCTATTATGAGTTATGCTAGTGTTAGGGATAGTAATCTTGTCAAGGGAAATGTGGAGTATTACGGACTTCTTACCGACATTATTGAATTGGATTACTATGGAAAATGGAAAGTTGTCTTATTTCGAGGTGATTGGGCTGATGTGAATACTGCTCGGATGACTATATTAAGAAGACCTTGGGTAAAAAATGGAGAGACAATAAAAGTACTTTAAAAAAACAATTTTTTAAGAAAGACATAAGCCTCGAAGAAAAATTGCGAAATGTCCCGCCGGGAATGCTGAGGTACCAGTGGGAAGATACGGTTAGATTTTGGAATTCAAAAAAAAAAGGAGAGGTATTACGTACTTTCAAACTCTTCTAAATTGTTTGGTTTATAGTATTTACTATATACGTAGTAATAATTTCATTATGTAGGACCGTGAGCGAGTTGGAACAAGTAGCAGATAGAAACAAAAATTCACGCACACGGTAGGGTCGAGAAGTTTTGCTCGTGTAGCTGAGGCCGAGGTATTATAAATTTCTTAATTCTATCAAATATTAATGACTTTCTACTATTAAATAATATTTTTATTACTATATTGTAGGAAGTCTCGTCTAGTCAAAAAGTTGGACGCCTTCAGCTTTTTGAAATTGTGCATAGGAAGAAAGATGGATCTCCAATGACATCCAAAGCTGGAGAAATTATGGTATATTTACTTAATAAAATTTGATTTATTATAAATATTTATAATGTTTAATCATAATGGTTTAATTCGTCGTTAGTAGTTTTAATTTTTTATTACTATTATATATTTTGTTTCTAACTTTTTAATTGATTTATTAGGAGAAACTAAAGGAGAAGAACGCAGAGTATGAAGCAGTTGCCTCGACTGGTAGTTCTGTTAATCATGAGGACATTGATAATAGAATTATTACTGAAGTTTTGGGTCCTGAAAGGGATGGTCGGGTTCGATTTCAAGGATTTGGTGTTACCCCAACCCAATATTTTGGATCCAGCTCCCAGCAATACATGCCTTCCGGAAGTCAAGCTCAAGTTGAAGTTCAGAGGTTAAAAGATCAGATAGCTCATATGCAAGCGAGCACCGATGAGCAAATTGCTGAGGTTCAAAGAAAATATGAAGAACTTCAGCAAAAACTTATAGCGGATGCAGCAGCGAGGGAGGTAGCGGCAGCAGCGAGGGAGGTAGAGGTAGCTGCGAGGGAGGTAGAGGCAGCAGCGATGGCAGCAGAGCAGAGCAGAAAGTATGATGAGCTGCAGCTACAGCTTCAAGAAATGATGAAGATGTTTCAGCAGTCGCAGAAGCCGCCATCTTAGATATTAGTTTTCTCGTTGTAAGAATATTTTTAACATTTTTATATTTAATATTATTGTAAGAATATTTTTGGTTATACTTTATATATTAATTTACATCATATATCTTTTATTGAATTTGAAGTATTATTTATATTTGCTGTTATTGGTTGGATTTGTATGTCATATTTGCTGTTATTGGTTGTATTTTTAATGTGATGAATCTGTAACTTTTAGCGGCGTTTGTGGGAAAAACACCGCTAAAAAGTCTATACTTTTAGTGGTGTTTGTGGGAGAAATGCTGCTAAATGTCAACACCTTTAGTGGCATTTGCTGGAAAAACGCCGCTAAAAGTCAATACCTTTAGCGGCGTTTACGAGAAAAACGCCGCTAACTTTTGCGGCATTACTTTTAGCGGCATTTTTTACGGTGCTT
This sequence comes from Gossypium stocksii, assembly GCA_020496765.1. Lineage (NCBI taxonomy): Eukaryota > Viridiplantae > Streptophyta > Magnoliopsida > Malvales > Malvaceae > Gossypium > Gossypium stocksii. The sequence goes on from CM035624.1 coordinate 33,760,074, forward strand.
TCTAATACTATTAGTAGCGCTTATGAACGCCGCTATAGGCCAAAAAAAACACCGCTAAAAGTCAATTTTCCTGTAGTGGTGAATCAATAAGGGTCATATCATATTTTGAATTAAGGTTGTAAGAATTAAGTAAAGTGATATAACTTGGTTTAGTGGTTAAGTGTTGTGTTTATATGCCTAAAGTCTTGTGTTCAAATCATTTCCCTATAATATTTCCTTTTATCTATTTATTTGGTTGTTCACACATGTATATTTTTGCTATTGTCTTGCTATGTCATGCAAGTTGTCAGAATTCCGGATAAAATTCAACTTGGAGAAAATATGATTAGGATATTTAAAAGGATTTAGTTGGTAGTTCTTCTAAAAAAACACACAAAGATATTTTCTTAAAAAGTCTCCACTTTTACCGTTCATTTTTCCTTTTCTTCTTGCTTTCCATTTTTTCTTTTCATTTTTGTTATAGTAAAGTTTTTCTGCCATTTTTTTCTTGTACACTCTTTCCCCGTTATTAACATTACTTTCATGTAATCATTCGCTGTCAGGTGCTTTTTGTTTGTTTTAAGCCAAGTGAAATTTAGGTGATTCAGCATTGAGTTTTATGTTAATCTGTAAGTGTTTCATTTTTATTTTTTGAGGTTATTTGTATGATCGTTATTGTTCTTTTTTTAGTCTCTAAAAGAGAGGTAGGAAAATGTGTGGGTTGGTCGATTAGTTGTGTACTAATCATTGATTTGGTGTTGATTACGTGAAGTTCGGGAGATGATTGCTTCTCGAGCATATTGAGGATCTAAGAACTGTTTATTCTTTGAGTAAGTGGTTGAATATCTCAATTAGGGACTGGTGAAGAATTTTGGCATGAGCCAACTGCTTTTTTATATTTGGTCAATTCGTTAATTGAGTTCAGGTCAAATATTTAATTTGACTTCAGTGTATTTTTTTAATGATTGACTGTTGTGGATGATGTTTGTGCAAAGTTTGTTGCTATTGTTGTGCTGACATTGAAAAATGGTTAGGTGCATACGTTTAATCCTAAAAAGCATTGAACGACACAAAGTCGAAAGTATTCTTTTGATGCCTCACACATGTGTGTCAAGCCATATGCTAGACCATGTAAGCCACATGGTCATGTGTTAGACTGTGCGGGCCACACGATTGTGCATCAGGTCATGTAAGCCACATGGCTGTGTGTTAGGCTGCATGCCAGGCCATGTGAGCCATACGAGCTGTGCCATGTAGGGCGTGTGGGCCACACAAAAGTGTGGGCCCATTTTTTGAAAAATTTAGTTAGGTCTATGTTTGATGTATGTTTTGAAGTTACCCTCTTCATAGAGTCTGTAATGTGATATGTATGACTTTTATATGTGATATCTGTAATATTGATATTGTATGTGTAACATCTTGCAATCATGTCAGGAGTATGTGATTTGTATCGAACCTGTAAATCTGAGAATTCTATTTGCATGTTTTTGTTTAGCTAAGAATATGGGAAGTTATGTTTTGTTCCAATTCTTATGGCATTTGACATTGTGGTTATTCTTATTAGATTGTTTTGTTATTATTGTAATCTGACATATCTGTTTTGCAAAGCATGAAATCTCATGCCTGCTAATTTCTATTAAATATACGATTGCATGTTCAACATGCTTACTGTTCTAATTTTGTATTTGCATGCCATGTCACATTGCATGGGGTTGGGATGATATGGTAAGGAGGAAGTTTTGCACTTTAATTATCTGCACTATCTAGTTGTTTAACAGCATATTTGTTCTTGCAATTTGACTGCAATTATGGTGGCTCGACCACCCATATCTATTCTGGCAATTTATTTGTGACTATGGTGGCATTGTTCCACAATTATCTATTGGTGTGTTTTGGATGGACAAGTTATGGGGAACTCTATTTGATGTGTAGTAGAGTTGGTAGGAACATTTTCTAAAAAATTTGAATTATGTTTTCTGAAAAACATTGCATTGACATAATCATGCATCCACAATTTTGGCCATTTGAGTGTTATAAAATTTTGTGTGATATCTAATTACCTCCAGACGTACTAACGTCCATAGTGTGAATACTGCAATAAAGTATAGAATGACAAGGAGGTATCCACAAGTATACAGGTCGAGTTGTAATATAGTTTTACACTGAAGTAGGTGAATACTCCGAGGATCGTACTTAAGGGAGGCAAGCGCTAGATCAATTATAACCTAAACACTAAAAGATCTAATTAGTACTTTAAATAAATTATAGTACGATAGCATAAAAGAAAGGTTTTTGAAGTTTTTAGAATAATAAAATAAAATAAAATAAAATTCAGGAGATAGAAATAGTAGAGTAAATCAAATCTCGATTATGGGTGATTAGCTCGCTTCGGTAATCCCCAGCAACTATTACTTTAGATTCTTCGTCAATCAACTAGTCACCACCATTGCAGCATCTTTCGATCTTCCACTAACATAACGAGTTAGCATGAATTACTTATCTTCTGACCTTACAGTCTAGAATGGCTTGGGGTGAAGTTGTTCACGAATGGGCAATACCAATTTTGGGTTAATTCCCACCTTGATGACTTCACAGGGTTGTCAGACCCAGGGTTTGCTTCACATTCTTCCTTTCCCAAACAACTGAATCTTTGAGTAACCCTATAAAAGAGTTAATAGATCATATCTCCACATGCTAATCCCCTACAGAAGGCTTAGTTCCTCATGGCTTTCATAGATAATATGAAATAGTTATAAAGAGAAAGCATGCTAATTAAATCAATAAGATAAAGTAAATGAAAGAGCCTGATTTTATTGAAATTAAGCACAAATCCATAGAGTTTGAATGCCTCCACAATTCAGATCTCTTGAAATCAATAAGAATACATAAAAGAAATCTAAAACTTAAGAATGAAAGAAAACTAAACTAAATTTTACAGAGAGAATCTAGGCTAAAGGAATAATTTCTATAACATATGCCAAAGGAGCCTATTTATAGATTTTAGGTGGCCGTCGTCCTTAACCCTAGGTTAGCTGACATCATCAAGCTTAAAGTTTGATTGTGCAGACCAAAATGCCCCTGTTTCGTATTTAATTTTCGTTACAAAGTCATTATCGTGACACACTAGGACCTGTGTCGCGACATAGCAATCAATATACTCTTCTTCGTATTATTTGTTTTGATAGGGAGTTCATCCATGACAAAGTCTTATAGTAATTATTAACTCTTTTTTATTAAGATCATTATTTTATTAGCAGTAAAATTTTTAATTCCTCAAGTAGAATTAAAAATTTATAATGTATTTGGGTATATTATATGTCTTTTCTTCACGTTTGTTACATTGGACAAAACACATTAGCGAACAAATATAAATAAAAAAAAATATTTATATAAAATAAATTAAATATTTATATTTAAAATATCAGATACGAAAAACCAATTAAATCAATAAGAAAACTAGAAATCGAATAAAAGAATCTATTTTTACTAGATATTGATGTTTGTTTTACATAGTTTCTTTGAGATAGATTCGACCACTCCTATGGTACTTGGAGAAATGTTGGTCGATTATCTTCCAGGATACAATAACACGTTGATCGAAGCAGTAGCACATCTATAGTGATCAACAAACAAACGTTGCCTTTTTCTATCATCGAAATGTTGGAAAATATGGAGAGGAAAAGACAAGAATTTTAGAGAGCAAAATAAACTCGGTGTGAGAGAGTGTGATTGTCCAAAAAAGTCTGAAGAATTCTTAGGCTTTTAAAGGCATTCAATACGGAGGAATTTTGGAAATATCCATGAATAAGGATACAAAATCTACATTAAAGGAGCAATTAAATATATTTTATTAAAATCAAATCAAATTGATTAGAATCAAATAAAATTAGGATATATGTCATTTTAAATAAGATTTGGTATATTTGCTAAGAAAAAAAAATCGTGTTGGGCTAAATTATCTGCAGGCCCATTTTGGGCCCGATTGGTCTAAATATTTCGCGTCGCCCACGTTGTGTGGGTGCACCCCAACCCCGATAGGATTGGATCTACACCCCTTTTGCACGAGGAAAGGTTTCAAGCTTAGTCATTCAGTCACCATTCAAGTGGGTTCTCAAATATATACACATCTCACACTTGGTATTTAACCAATGTGGGATCTAAACTTTTCTTTTCCTCAACAAATATTCACAAGTAGCTTACTTTGAGCATCAATTTCTGATCAATCACTCCACTATTTTGAGTATATGATATACCATTGTAAAGGTCTCATGGAGTAGAATATAAAATCATAATTTTTTGATTGAACTTTCCACATTTACCAATCGAGAATATGCCTTAAAGTTTCCAAAAAATTACAACATAAATGAAAATTGAGCGTTTTAACGGAAAACATTGACTTGATGTGGTGATAGAATCTATGGTTGATAGTTGTATAAGATAGGTAGGCATCCACCCTTGAACCTTCCCTTGGGAAAATATATTTATTTTACTAGATGACTAGTAGACGCGATATCCTTGAATTGTTTTACCTTTTGTGTAAACGATGATAAACCTCACACAACTACCTCCTTGGCAAGGTTTTAATTCTCATGGATATGTTCATATAGCCGTGAATATCTCCTAGTTCTACAAGATTTTGAGAGAACTATGCCCCAATAGTCTCCTCGAAGTGGCCCTACTTCACTCTCACGTAGGTGACTTATGTTGTTCGGCTCACCGAAACATACAACGGTCATTAAAAGCATTGCTTAACCTATGCCATTTTTCATCACTGTTTGCATCATAGGCATGGACTTAAGATAATAACCCCACAATGAACTCACAGGTCTATGTAAGTAGGTTGTCCCTTTGAACCTAGATCTTAGGATCTCCAGTTAGCTAGGTAGGGTTTTCCTTCACATAACACCTTTAATTTTCATGGCCTTTAGTCTTATTCCTTTCGATGTTATCAACATGATCTCAATTTAAGCCTTAGTTAACAGATCCAGAATGTTATCTTTTGATTTTACAAAATCAATAGGGATAACTCCATTTGAAATCTGTTGTTTAACGGTGTTGTGTCGATGATGCATATGTCTTGACTTACCATTATACATTACGTTAGCAAGACACCCCCACACTTTCAAGTGGTTGTAGGATGGTTTTCTACCTTTCCATAAGTCATATGGTATCTTGTCTCTTTTCTTATGGGGTACCTTATTTAAAAGGTAATTAGTTCATAGAAAAGCTTCCCCTCACATTTCCTGTGATAACCTAGAGCTTTCTAGCAAGGTGTTCATTATTTTTGTCAGAGTTTGATTTTTCCGTTCGGCTACTCCATTTGATTGAGGAGAGTATGGTGGTGTTACTTCATGAATAATGTCATGTTGTGTACAGTATTCAAATGGTTCAACATTGACCACCACAATCACTTCTCACCATCTTAATATTTTTCTTAAGTTGGTTTTCAACTTCCTATTTATAGAGAATATATTTTTTTCTATAGCTTCATCTTTGCTCTTAAGCAAATATACGTAGCAATATTTTGTGCTATCACCAATGAAGGTAATAAAATATTTATTCGCTCCTCTCGTTTGAACAAATTTTAAGTCACAAACATTGCTATGTATTAGGTCAAATGGTTCCGTGCCTCTTTCAATAGTTTGAAATGAAGACATTGTTAATTTTTCCTCAACACATGTTTCACATGTATGATTATAATTAATGTGAAACAAATGAATGTGCTCTAAGTTAATTAATGTACGCAAAGTATCATAACTAACATGTCTGAGCCTACCATGCCATAAATTAAATGACTCAAACATATAAACAGAAGAAAAATCAACATTCTTATTCATAATTTTGCTTTTACAGAGATTGCATTAAGTTTAATACATATCACTTTTCCACAAACATTCATCCTTTAGATAAAATTAGCTTTTGGGATTCAAACACCATTTTAAAGCCATGTACACTAACGAGTGTCCTAGAAACAAGGTTCTTGCATATGTCAAGCACATATAACACATTTTGAAGCTTGAGTTCTTTGTCAGAAGTCATCTTCAAGACCACAATACCCTTCCCCTTAATTTTGGAAGTTGCAGCATTACCCATATTGAGCTTGTCCCCATTTTCAGAAGGACCCAACTCAGAAAAAGAGTCTTTGTCGCAGTAGATAGGGCGTGCGGCACCAATATCAAGCCACCATTTTCTTGGATTTGAGTCAACCATGTTGACTTCAAAAATCACAGCATATAAGTCTACATCTTCCACAGCATTGATGGGAGTTTTCATTTGCTGTTAAGATTTTAGAAATGAAACCAGAATTAGAAAAATTACCAACTTTTGTTAGACAATAGGAATTTTATAAAAGCCTGGAACAAAAGTTTACACGGTTTAATTGAAAACACAATAAAACAATGCACCAGGTATGTAACCCTGAAAGATAGGTGGTGCACTTGGCACGCTTAAATACCAAGTCTTTCAAAGAACCAATCCTAGACATGCACTCTCATATTGTGTTTTTTAATTCACCATTGATAAACCTCTTTGTCTTTAATGTCACAATTTTGAAGTTACAATTTAAGCTTTCACAATTTAAAGCCACAATTAAGGCCACAATAAATAGAAAATTTAATTTCCAATTTATATTACGCTTTGATTTTGTTAAACAGCAGAATTAAAATTCTAAAACAAAATTAAAATCAATTTTGTTGAATAGTAGGATTAAATCCCGAAATATAATTATTTAATTAAATCTCATTTGGAAACAAAATCAAAATAAAAGTTGTTAAATGGCGAGAATAAATCCTGAAATAAAATTATTTGACTAAATATTGTTTGGAAGCAAAATCAAAATAAAATCTGTTAAGCGGGAGAATAAATCCTAAAATAGAATTATTCAATTAAATCTTCTCTTTTGGAAACAAAATCAAAATCAAATAAAATCTGTTAAATGGCTGGAATAAATCTTGATACAGGATTATTTGATTAAATCTTATTTGCAAACAAAATCAAAATAAAATCTGTTAAGTGTCAGAATAAATCCTGAAAAAATTATTTAATTAAATCTTCTCGTTTGGAAACAAAATTGAAATCGAATAAAATCTGTTAAACGGCAGGAATAAATCTCGAAACAAATTATATTGAATTTTAATCCTCGTTTGGAAACAAAATCAAAATGGAATAAAATCTGTTAAACGGCGGGAATAAATCCCAAAATAGATTTTTTTTAAATTTAATTCTTGATTTTTTTTTCACCTTGGTGTATCGTTCGTCTCGGATTAGAGAATTACAAAATAATAAAAAGAATTTGTCTCAAGATTGTTTGATAAAACACATTAGCGAACAAAAATAAATATAAATAAAAATATTTATATAAATTAAATTAAATTAAATATTTAAAATATTAGATAAAAAATAATTAAATAAATAAGATTATGAAAACCAGAAATCGAAAGAATCGATTTTTACTAGATGTTGAGGCCTATTTTACACAGTTTCCTTAAGACAGATTCAACCACTCCTATGGTACTTGAAGAAACATTGGTCGACTGTCTTCCAAGATACAACAACACGATGATCGAAGCAGTAGCACCTCTGTAGTGATCAATGAGCAAACATTGCCTTTTTATATCATCGAAATGTTAAAAAATATGGAGAGGAAAAGAGAAGAGTTTTGGAGAGTAAAATAAACTTGATGTGGGAGTGTGTGATTGTCCAAAAAATTCTGAAGAATTCTTAGGCTTTTATAGATATTCAATATGTAGGAATTTTGGAAATATCCATGAATAATGATACAAAATCTGCATTCAATGTGCAATTAAATCAATTTGATTAAAATCACATCAAATTGATTGGAATCAAATAAAATTAGGATATATGTCCTTTTAAATCAGATTTTGTATATTTGCCGCTCATGTCATGCGGGTGTGCCCCAACCCCGATGGGTTTGAATTTGCATTCCCCTGCGCGCGAGGCAATGTTTCAAGTTCAGTCAGTCAATCACCCCATTGGGTTCTCAAATATATACAAATTTTACTCTTGGTATTTAACCAATATGGGATCTACGTTTTTCTTTTCCTCAACAAATATTTACAAGTAACTTACATTAAGCATCAATTTCTCATTCATCACTCAACCATTTTGAGCATATGATATACCATTGTAAAGGCCTCATGAAGTTGAATATAAAACTATAATTTTATTATTGAACTCTCCACCTTTACCAATCAAGAATATGCTTCAAAGTTTCTAAAAATTACAATTTGTCCAACATGTTATTATGTGCTTGCTCAGTATATTTATCGAGTTTTTTTTGTTAAAAAAGGTTTTATATTTTATATGACTTTCTTTTTCAAAATTAATTTTGGAGCAAACTAAGTGAATAAATCAGAAATGAAAGGTAAAGTTTTATGGAAATTCTTATATTAACAATTGGATTGTATTTTGTTATTTTTATTTAAAAAATAGATAAATTAATCTATGTAAGTTAGATCAAATAATAAATTGGTTCTTACTTAAATTCCTTTTATTTCTATTGTTAAGTGCTTAAATGATTGATGGAACAACCAAATAGTGATATTAGGCATGTCATGTACAACTTATGCTAACATAACAATATTTTAAAAATCCTAAAAATAAATATTTTCTCTATAATTATTTAAATTTTACATCCAAGATATTTGTCTAGGTTTATTTGAACTTAAACAGCCATTTGTCCCTCTTCATTATGGTTTTTAAAAGAATTATAAAAACTTATTTAGAAATTATTAAGAATAAAAAATTACAAAATATTAAAAATTTAATGGACTCTTTTCTTTTTATAATGGGGTGGGGAATAGAATTGCTTGAAATTGAATCTAAATTTTTTTTATCTATAACATAATAAGGTAACAATGTAATACTCACTAAATCAAAATAGTTGTGAGCAAAAATTGCAATCTTAATACAACGGATATTCTTTATATATATATATATGTCCCTACCAAAAGCTTCTTTGATAAGCAGAGATAAAATAATGCATGCAATATTTCAACCTTAGATGCTGTTTCTAGCACTTGTCAACATTATTCTTTACTCACGTGAAGAAGTATTTTTAGTGATATATATGATCCAATATTTTTGTTAATTAAATATCTTAAATTAAATGTGTTGGAAAAATATTATATAAAATAAGGATATTATCTATTTTTACTAGTTTAATATTATATAAGTAATTTTATCATAAATTTTAAGATTTTTATTTAAATTTTATTATTTTTCATAAAAAAATATTGAAATTTAAAATAAAAATATTAATGCTCCATTAAACGAAAAGAAATATATATAACATGATGTCAGTGTTTAACAGAATCTTTTCCCATGTTGAAGGTGTTTAAAGTAGTCGAGAAAGAGAATATTAGTTACAAATGTATTTTTTTGGTGACTTTTTAAAAGTTGACAGGACTTTTTAAGTCATTTGCAATCAGCATTAAAATCATTTCAAAACTGTGCTTCGATTTAACAATCAAGTGTCTGTTTTGATGGAAATTATTAAATGTTTTAAAAGTTGGGTATTAAGATTCCAAAGAGATTATAGAAAAGCTTTAAAGACAAATTTATTCCTTTAATTAAAAATACATAGGAGGAAAGTGGTTAACTATGTGTTAATTAACCATATAATTTCTATATAAATCAATGGTTCTAATAACCCTTTCATCAAATAGGAAACTAAAGTAGCTTAGTATCTTATTTTCATAGACCCAAAGCTCCAAAACCCCGGCCTCTTTACCAACATGCCTCTCTACATACCAAAATCCATAAATCTTACCATAAACGAAGAACAAGTGAAGATTATCTTCAAAGAGCAAGATACCAACGGGGACGGTCGTCTTAGCAAGGAGGAGTTGTCGAAAGCTTTCGAAAAATTGGGTTCCCGTAACCCTGGGTGGCGAGTTCGTAGATCACTACACCATGCCGACGCAGATGGAGATGGATCCATCAGTGTAGACGAGTTGGAACAGCTCGTCAAATACGCGGTCAAACAAGGATATTGCGTCAACTAGGTTAATAACATATCCTTATAAAATAAAATGTTCTATATGTGAAAATTGCCTACGTTATGTGTTTGCTTCTTGTTTTGCTCGCCACAGCAATTTCTTATTTGACTGATTGTTGCAAAACAAAGAGGGGTTTGCCCTATAATTGTATTGATCTTAACAAACTATAAATTGCCATCTGTTTCTTTGCCAAGAATATTTCCCCTTTTATTTCTTATGATTTAAACTCAAATGAAACTAACAGATCTAAATATACCAAATTTGTTAAATCTCTAAAGCGGATAAAATCAAAATATATTCAAACGCATACATCATACATGTTCAAGTGTTAGGATATCTTAATAATAAAAGGTAAACTATAGAATTAGACACCTAACTTTTAACCTGTTTCTGTTTTAGTCACTAAATTATAAAAATTTTCAATTTCGTCCCTAACTTTTAGATTGTTTTTGTTCTTATTTCTCTCTTAAATGGTTAACCAAAGTGATGATGTGTTCTTTTTTCTAACTGATATAATAACACATTTAATTTAAAATACTTACACATTCTATCAACTTGATCCTTAAACACATGTAATTAAATATAAATACATAATTTTATATATATATATATATATATATATATATATAAATGCATTTAAATGTGGAAAAGGGCTTCCAATCTCTCCCGATCCAGCTTCCAATCGTGCGTCTTTATCATCTCCAATTCCTACCAACCATTCGAGTGGGGATGAAATTGAAAAAGTTTGCGTCTTTTAATTTTAAATTCTCTTTTTTTTAAGGAGAGAAGAGATGGGTTGAAAATAATGGAGTGAATTGCAGAGAAATTGCAAAAAAATTGTGTTTGAAGCACAAAAATTTCCAGGGGAAAAGATAGCTAGACTTCAAAAAAAAAACCTAGAAATCTTGATAAACTTATATGTAAATTTGTGATTTTGATAAAGCCAAAAACTCAAAACCCCAAAAGCTTGGTAAATTTGTGATTTTGATCAACTTCATTCATGATTATGCTAATATCTTTCTCAATAGAGGAACTCATAAACTAACAAATAATTAACAAAAAAAAATGAAAAAGCTTCCTATAAACCTTTTTCAAATCATCATCTTTTACATTCTTGTCAACTTGAAAAATCGTGTAAAAATCTTCACCCATCTCTAAGCGTAAAATTTATCATCTGTTATGAATATCTTATTAAATGGATGTCCATCATGATCAAGAAAAAGTTTTGGTATACTTTAAATTATAATAGTTATTAGAATTATATCTCTACTTCTTTTATACTTCTTATACCTATAAATAGATACTCTGATGAAGCATCGTAATAACCTCTTTTGATCAATAAAGTACATTCTTTGTTACTTTCATATTTTCTTTATTCTTTATTCTCCCCATCTCTCTTTATTTTATAACATGTTATCAGCACGATCTTGCTCAAAGTGATAGTTTCTTTTATCGACAATCAAATTTATTCTCCATGATTTTTAATTTCTTTGACAGTAAGATGCAAAGTTTTTACAGGAAGCTTTTTTTATTTAATGTTTCATATTTGATTATTATTTTTCATTCTTCTTTCATTATATGTTATCATTATTTTGATTAACTTATTTTACTTTTTGTTCTTAAGGATGGTGAAAGATTTGATACCGTTATGTATATGAAATCAAGAATATTTTCGAACTATCTCATACCTTCTAGTGATGACGATGATGTTAAAGATCTTCAGGTATATTTAACTATGTTTTATTTATTGTTTACTATAATTGGAGGCTAATCATGACAACATGCATAGATAGATTTTAATTTGAAATCTCACGCATGTTTGCGATGGTGATTATGAAATAAAGAATCTATTGGGATGTTTATAAGTTCGTCCTACTAGATTTGTTGCATTCCCCGAAGTGAATGTAAACATAAGGAAAATAAAAGATATACTCATGGACCACTACAAGTGGGAACATAGTAATAAATAAAAGAATAATGAGAGTTCTCAAGATAACTTATGTTATCATTGTGATATGAAATATTATTGGCCACATATGTGCGTATGCCCAAATATTTTGTTTCTGTTAATATTCTTTGAGGAATGATATGAAAATGTAGTAATGAATTCTATCATTACAAATAGAAAATATTTATCTTATTTGGTACTTAAACAAACAAATATTATTCCAATATTTGATAATATAAAATTAGTTGAAAGCTCTAGAAGAGGTAATATATCACTATCTAAAAAGCACAAAATTTGTGATGATTAATGCATTGCTTTTAAAAGTTATTTGTATTGGATCTCATATTAAGATTATGAATGAGGAAAATATTATATTTCATATGAATAAAAAAGGGGATTGAGTTATTAATTTATAATTTTTATGATATTCTTTTGTCATCATCCCTATTAAAGGGTTGAAAGCAAAATATTTTACTATGAAAGATCTACTCATGAGCAATAGAATATGATAATTTTATCTAAAGCTTATTATGGTTGGATGCACCTAAAGTTGCAAGTATTTTTTAAAAACTGTGAGTATAACTCTATAGTATTCAGAATAAGTTCACAATTAAAATTACGTGGTAAAATATTACTAATGAGAACTTGCAAGAGAGAAAACTTACATATGAAAAGTCATTGGTTATGTGCCTGTTATACACATGGAAAATAAGATCCACTCTTAAAGTTTGCTATTAATGAATTTCTGGGCATTTGAGATATTGGCATATTCCCTGAAGCAAATACTACATATAATTATTTGGAAATTATATTTATTGACTTGGTGGCTATAGACTTCACATTGATTTAGACATTTTCAGTAGTAAATGTCACAATAGTACTTATATGTAGATACAAATTAAAAGGGATGATAATAAAATTATCAATTTGTTACAATTTAGTGCAATTGAAACACATGTCAAAGTAAACCAGAAGTTTATTAATACAAATGCATTTACTACTTGGCATGACTAGTTAGACTATCCTGGATCATATATGATGTGAAAATTAATTGAGAATTCATATGGACATCCATTAAAGAACCAATAGATTCTTTAATTTAAAGAATTCTCATTTGTTGCTTGTTCTCAATAAAAATTGGTTCTTAGAAACTCACTAGCTAAAGTTGAGATTTAATGTCTTATATTTCTGAAATGAATATGGGCCAATTCATCCACCATGTGGATGGTTTTGATATTATATAATTTTGGTAGATGCATCTACAAAATAATCACATGAGTTATCAACTCACAACCTGTCATTTGTGAGATTACTTGTTTAAATGATTAATTTCAGATTATGCAATTAAAATAATTCATCTTGTTAATGTTGGTGAGTTTACATCCCAAGTTTTCAATGATTATTGCATGTCAATTGGGATAAAAGTTAAACATCCTGTAACTCATGTCTACACACAAAATGATTTAGCTGAATTGTTTATCAAATGCCTCCAACGAATAGCTAAACCATTACTTATGAGAACAAAACTTTCTATTTCAACATGAGATTCATGCTTGTATTGATTTACATGTTGTACGCATCAAGCCAATAAATTATAAATACTCCCTATTACAATTGATTTTTGGTCAAGAGCCAAATATTTCCCATCTTACAATTTGCGGATATGTTGCATATTGTAAATTGGGAATGTATATTATATGAGTGTCCTTATAATATTTTTGAGCAATTAATTCGAGATTTAATTGTGACATGAGTTGTCAGTTTTCCCAACATTAGGGGGAGAGAAACAATAACTTGTAATGAGTTAAGGGGAGAGTAATTGAACTTGAAGTTCAATAAGGATAACTCATTACAAGTTAACTATTAGATGTATTTACAACCTTAATGAAAATAACCAAGTGTTATATACCATCTAATATTTTAATTTGAATCAAAGTCCCAGAAGGACAATCAATTAGAATAAATAATAGATTAATCGGTTCCAAAGATAAAAATTATTCTATATGGTCATATAGTGGAGGCAGGTGCTCCAAAAGAGACCCAAGACATAACTAATAAGTAAAACTTCAGAAGAGATTCAGGTACCTAAAATTGAATTTTAAAATAATGAAAATAAGAGATCTCGATAAGTTATGTCAATTCGAGAAACTGCGGAACCGAATAATAAAAGTGGTCGACAATGATTTTGCATGCAATATTATTATTGAAATAAAGAAATAAAATGAGGATCTTGAATAAATCTATTGAGAAATATAGATATAGAATAAATTGATCAAAATAGAAAGACACAACTCAAGTACAATTAAATTTGTGGAGTTTTTGGACTAGTAGTCCAAATATCTAAAGATATAAAGCCAATGAGGGTGCAAATGAAGTAGTTTTGCAAAAACAAAATAAAAATAAAAAGCTTTTCGCTAAGTATTGGTATTGATTATGGAAAGATATAATATTCTTTTATGGTGGATGCAATAACCTTTAGATACATTATTAAATTGACAATTCATAAAAAATTTAACTTGCGTCTAATAGTTGTTGTTACAACCTTTATAAATCACTATATAGTAAAGTTTATTAAAATCCTTGAAGGATTTAAAATGCTAGAAGCATATTGAAATTCTCGGGAAATTATTCATTTATATGAATTGACATAATTTGAACATATGTGGTAAATTTGAGTAGTTGAAGGAGGATTATAAAATGATCCAAAATACCTATTTGTGTTTTTATATAAGAATCATGATTAAAGTTTGTTATGATTATTGTTGAATCTCCTAAAGAGATCAAAATATATTTCCCTAAATTTCCCTCACTCATAACTTTTAAAAGAATGATAATATAAATGCTTAGCAAATACATTCAAATAGTCATTTGAAAAACTAGTATTCAAGATTGAATACATGGAATATGAGAAAGTATGTGATGTTTTCATGAGGGGGAGTAAATACGCGTTGTACTCTTTTTCCCTTAACCAAGATTTTGTCTCATTGGGTTTTCCTGGTAAGGTTTTTAATGAGACAACATATTATGCATATTATAGATTGTATACTCTTTTTCCCTTGTTAGGTTTTTATCCCACAGGGTTTTTCCTAATAAGGTTTGGATGAAGCACATTATCTACTAATGGACATCCAAAAGGAAGTGTTATGAATATCTTATTAAGTGGATGTCCATCATGATCAAGATAAAGTTTTGGTATACTTTAAATTCTAATAGTTATTAGAATTAGATCTCTACTTCTTTTATACTTCTTATGCCTATAAATAGAGACTTTGATAAAGCATTGTAACCACCTCTTTTGATCAATAAAGTACATTTTTTGTTGCTTTCATATTTTCTTTGTTCTTTATTCTCCCTATCTCTCTTTATTTTATAACATCATCTAATTTATTTGCTATTTATTTAGATGAAGATGTAAATTTTCTGATTTTCCAACTTGAATTTTAGATTCTTTTTATTTTTGTAATATTTTAAAGTTTTTAAGATACATATATTCTTATAATTTTTTATTTTTTATATTTTATATAAATTTTTATATTTTTTCTTTTAAAATTTTAAATATTTATATACTTTTTTTATAAAAATAGATTATGACATTGTCAAGTCACTTGTCACAACTTAAAAGTGCCACATGTCCCATATTTAGCATTATTATAAGAAGTAACAAAACCTTGAGTGAATGAAAATTTAAGTACAAGCTTAGGGAAAAAAATCATAAATACTTGTAATACTTCATTTTTGCCCGGGCTTAAATGTATATAAAAATCAGAAACCAATAAAAACCAAAATAAAAGTCCAATGTTTATTTTTTTACAATAAAACAGGACCAAATACATATTTAAACCGCCCAAAATTTAAACCATTACCCCAAGCCCGAATTAAAAACCCAATGACCCAAATACTACCTAAGCCTACCCTTAAACACCCATAACCTATTAACCCAAACACCACCCGACCCAAAGATCTAACCCAACAGCTGAATCAGCCCAAAAAGGCCCAAATCCTAAACATGCTTTAGGAAACCTAGGGTTTCCAGCAAACCCTAGCGCCGCAAGCCCCATGCGCAACCAGGCAAACCCCTCGTCTTGCGCCGCGATCAGCGTGCCAGGGGGCCAATCCGTCGCACCAGATCGTCGCCGGATTTTCGCTTACCTGCAAAAAGAAACCAATAAACAGAAAACATGGCAAGAAATAAAAATAATGTATTTCCTATTTCTAGATTTAGGCTATAAAAACAGAACAAAATATTGTAATCGGACCTACGCATACTTAGATACATAGATACAAAAACACAGAAATACAAACAGTTTATTTTTAAAGAGAAAGGTGATTATTTTTTTTACTTCGTTTAAGTTGTTTTACATTATTTTATTTTTTTCGTTCAACACATACAAATATTTTTTTACAGATATTACTAAAAAACAAATAAAAGGGCTTTACCTTTCGAATCTACGTTGAAAAACGAGGTTTTTCAGCCTTCGGCTGCCGTGCGTGATGGAAGTGGTGGTGGCGCGTGGGGCGCGTGGGGAGCCCGATGATCGGAGCACAGCCAAACCGAGGCCGAAGCTCGGAGGGCAGAGAGGGTTTTTGAGAGAGTGTTTTAAGAGTTTTTTTTTTTTTAAATAGGTTTTTAAAATGAATTTTGGGCTAAAATTTAACTTATATATCAGCAAAGAAACGGCGCCGTTTTGGCTTAATTCGATAAGCACAAAACGACGTCGTTTAGCAACCAGGATCCGCGCGTTGACCCGTTTACTCGGGGAGGATCCACGCGTTTTATGAAAATGGGATTTTTTCCCTTCAAGTCCTTCTGTATTTTTATTTTATGCAATTTAGTTCAATTACAGCTTTTCTTTATTTTTAATTTAGCCCCAAATTTCTGTTTTTATTTCAATTTAATCTCTTGGGCCATTTTAGGGCATATTTTCGCACGACGTCATTTTGGGAATAGGGTAATTTGTCCAGTGAGTCCCTCACTTTTAGCACGCGTTCCAATTCGATCCTATATTCAATTTTATTCATTTTTATTTTTCCCCAAAATTTTTTTTCAATTTAATCACTTTTAAAATCAAATTTATTATCTTTTAAAATCAAATTTATTATTATTTATTTATTTCAATACTTTGGTTTTATTTATCTTAAGTTTTTTTGTAAAATTATTTTATTATACAATATTCTTACATATTATATATATATTATATTATATTTCAAATTGAATTAATAATATAAGGTTTTTTTTTCATTTTTTAAATATATATATTATTTATTTTAAAATTGTTATGTATTATATTTATTCCTTTTTAAAAAAAATCCGAAGTCTTATATTATTTATTTAAAATACATTAATATGTATAATATTTTAAATTGATTTAATAATGCAAATGTTTTTTTATATTAAATTGTTGTATATTATAATATTTCCCCTTTAAAAGAATCTTGAGTTTTTTATATATTTTCTTAAAAGAACTTAATTATTTTATACATATATGTCCTTTAAAAGTATATTATTTGACATTATTTTTTTTAAATATCCATTTGTTGTTTAAAATATTTCATTTATTTTTCCTTTTTATGATTTTAAATTCATTTTTAAATTTTATTGTATATATTTCGTAATTTGTTTTAGCTTAATTAGATCTTGTTTATTTTTACTCTTGCATAATTATTTTATTACATGTATGATCTATTATTTTATGTCGCCTTTTATTTGTCCATATTTGTATGAAATGATAATGTATATTATAAATTGCTTTAATATTTATGCTATGTAATGTATTAATGCTGCATTTTTATCAAAATATTGTTTTAAAATTGATCCTATTTAATTATCATTTTTTATCTAAAATTTGTTTTATTTTAAAATTAAGGCAATATTTAACGTTTGGGATTTTTAAGGGAATCATGCCCTAACTTACTGGGTTTCGATTTTTCTCATTAGTTCTAAATGATTAAATACCCTTTTCAAGCTAAGACATGTGATTTTCAAATAACAAAAACTATCTTTGAAAATTTAAGATGTTGCGTCCTAACTTACTGGATGTGATATTTTGATATTTCGAGATAAAGATTTCTAAAAATGAAAGATATTTAACGTTTGAGAAATGTGAAAAATTATGCTCTAACTTATTGAGATTCGATCATTTTTATCCTAAATAATTAAATATCTCTTAAAAGGAGTAATAAGTTTTTGAAACTCAAAAAGGATCAAATTTAAAAAATCTTTTCAAATCTTCGACACTAGGACATTTAAAAATCATTTTGGTACCAATTTTTGGGCGTTACGAGAGTGCTAATCCTTCCTCGTACGTAACCGACTCCCGAACCCGTTTTCTTGAAATTTCATAGGCCAAAATCAATGTTTTAAAAAGGAGATACAATCACACCTAAAAAGATTGGTGGCGACTCTATTTTCGTTTTTAAAAGTCAACCCCATTTTTCCAAAATATAAAAATGGTGTCGACAGCTTGGCGACTCCACTGGGGATCAATAAGAGAGTCGAGCTGAAAAATTGATTATTTTCTGTCCTTTTGTCAAAGTCTAAAAATTTGATTTTAAAAATTACAAATCCTTTTACATGTGATTGTTGCATCTGTTTGTTATTTTCTCGCACACATTGCATTTGCATGACCGTTGTGGTCACACCCTTAAGTGGGAGTAAGAAACTACGCCTTCGTGAGGTTTTCACCTCTGTGTAGGATTGTGGATCGCTTTCGGGATAAATCTGTACCTATGTCTTCGTGAGATTTTCATCTCCGTGCAGCCAGAGGGAAGTGTATTCCCCTGAACTGAACTCGGTCCATATGAGTCTATAATGGGTGAGGATCGAGGAATCTGCCGGTTCAGGTACCTCAACTTTAGAGCTAAACCACATGTAAAGGACATAAGTACCCACCTTAGGTAGAACTACGTTAAGCCTTAGTGGTTACCCAGATATGTAGTTATTCTATTTGCCTTATGATTTATTTTGTGATACTAACTTGTTGTGTTTTATTTTTTTTTGTGCATGTCATCTCATATTTTTAGAAGGTATCGACTCACGGTCAGTTACTAAGTTATAAAGCTGGTTATAGAGAATGAATTCCTTGATAAAGTGGGAAACAATGTGGCTGTCCATAAATGGTCAGAGGAAACACAACTAGCAAAAGGTGATAGCTTGGATGAAGGATACACATCAGAACTATAGGATTACACTCGCATTAGTGTGACGCAAAATAATCTCCAAGAGTTAAAGGATAATGGGATCAGTGGAGTGACGAGGCAAAGCAATTGTTCTACAGCAATTATGGGGATTTACCGTACCTGCTGAATATGAAGGTAGATGAACAATTATTTCGAGCAATCACTCAATATTGGAATCCTGCATATAGTTGCTTCACTTTCGGAAAGGTTGATATGGTACCCACGGTGGAAGAGTATTCAGCCTTGCTATGTTGTCTCAGGATTCAGGTGGGTAAGGTTTACTCAAGGGCTAATTGTATTCCAACATTTGTGAGGAAATTAATGAACATCACGGGGATGAGCGAGCAATGGGTCATAGCTAAAATCAAGCAAAATGGTGAATGCAAGTGTATCCCGTGGAAGGCTTTGAAGGATTTGATTCTAACCCATCCGGATGAGAAGAAAAAAGTGGATGTTTTTGCCCTAAGTATATATGGGTTGGTGCTTTTCCCTAGAGCATTGGGATATGTAGATAAAGTCGTGTCAGATCTTTATAATCGACTCGATAAACAGGTTACACCTATTCTTGCGATATTGGCTGAGACGTTTCGATTGTTGAGTGCATGTAGGAAAGCTAGCGAGGGCAGATTCATAGGATGTGCACAGTTGCTGTTGGTTTGGTTCCACAGTCATTTCCGAAAGGTGAGTAAAGTTTCCTATCAAGCTTGTTTCAAGAATTACTTTCCTTTAAAGGAAATTGTTACGGCACCACGGAAAGATGATGTGTCAAAAGAGAATTGGATAGCACTTTTTCGAGACCTCCAAGAGGATGATGTTGAGTGGTGAGGTCCTTGGTTGTTTCTCGATGAAATCTTGTACCGATGTGGGAGTTTCGATTGGGTCCTACTACTTGGAGTTTGGGGAGCTATTGGATATGCACCTTTACTCATGTTGAGGCAGTATAGAACAAGGCAGTTCATACCAGTGACATATGGGTTAGCTCAGTGTGAGTTCTCATACAAAGGAGATAGGTACAAGAAGATGGTTAAGGAAATCTCTGATGCGTGGAATCAGACTCGTCCCATGAAGATAGTTGATGTGTGCTCAGCGGTGACACCAGAATACACAGAATGGTGGAGAATACGAGTTAATGATAATATTCTAGTGCCAAGTTTAGAAGATGCTCGACCAATTGAAGAGTACTTGCGAGTGGTCCCATTGGAATTAGAAATCATGAAGCAAGAGTTCGAGAAGAATAGTTCAGAGTTAGGAAAACAGATAGAAAAGTTGGAAGAAGAAAAGATACATCTTAGATTA
This sequence comes from Gossypium stocksii, assembly GCA_020496765.1. Classification (NCBI taxonomy): domain Eukaryota; kingdom Viridiplantae; phylum Streptophyta; class Magnoliopsida; order Malvales; family Malvaceae; genus Gossypium; species Gossypium stocksii. The sequence goes on from CM035624.1 coordinate 33,780,492, forward strand.
GACGTAGATGTCCAAAAGATGGAGGCCGAAAGGTTAAGAAAGGAGAAGAGGAAGGTTGAAGAAGATCGAGATGATCTAAAGGAGGAATACAAGAAGAAGCAGTTGTCAAAGAGAATAGTCAGATTAGGGAAGACTTCGGAGTAGTGGCAGCAAGAGATTCGGGTAGAAAAGGCCAAAGCTGGCCAATGGGAGAGGAGGTTCCAAGAGATGCAAGCTCAGAATGAGGCCTTAGAAAAGGGTTTGGCAGAAAGTCAGAAAGAGAAAAATGGATTAAAGGCTAGAGTGGTCAAATTGGGACGATCTCTTCATCAACACCGAAGCCGTAATTTTGCAACCGAGTTAAAGGCAAGTTTGAGCCAGATTGAGGAATTGAAAGATAAGGTCAAAAGGTTAAAATCGGCAGTACAAAACTGTGAGCTTCGCATCGAGTAACTTGAAGCAAGAGAATGGCATTGGAAAGAAGAGCTTCATCATCTCCAAGATCAAGTCAGGGAAAGGATTACCTCATGGGAGAAGCCATGGTTCAAATTCGAGAAGTGGCCGACCATCTGCAAACCTTGGCGGTACAGGCTAATACGTTGAGCACCAAGTAAGAGCTACAGTTCGATCGTGGTCAAGAGCTAGCCTTGTTGTTTAGTAAACTTAAAACTTTGGGCATTAGGGCGAAAGCACATTTGTAGCCCGTTTTGTGTAAAGGCTTTTGTTTTCTAATAAAGTTTTCTAAATGAAATTGAATCAAAATTGATGCCTTTTGCATTCATGCATTTGTATTACATTGCACCATATGCATTTAAATCCATAAAAAGACCCTAATTAGTGGAATTTAGTACAGAGAGAGAGAAGAGAGAAAAATCTAGAAACTATACATTGTTACAGTACACGCGCCAAAACTAAGAATATGGATCAGAGACTTGAACAACTCTAGAGGGATATGCAAGATCAGATGCAGGAGCAGTTAGCAAAGCTCCAGCAAGAGATGCGAGAACAGATGTTGGAGGCTCAATAAAATATGATGGCTCAAATGGCCCAGTTGCTAAGTGGGGCAATGGACAAAGGAAAAGGCCCTATGACTAACACTGGCAAGGATAATGAGGATATCCTCCAGGCTTTACCCCACCTCATGTGCAAGCACAACCTGAAGTGCATCCTCGAAGGCCGTCTGTCACAATTAGGCCTCAACAGGGGCAAGTTGATACTGGGGTACCCATGAACTTTCAGGTTGGATCGGGATCTAACTTAGGAGAAAACTCAGCTAATCCTATTCTCCCTGACCTTGACATAGTTGAGAGGGAAAGAATGACAATTGAATCCTCAAGGCAGTTAGAAGACCGCTGTAAGTGGTTAGAGGAAAAGTTCAAAGCTTTGGAAAGTGCTGATAGTCATCAAGGAATTGATGCTAAAGATTTGAGCTTGGTCCAGGATTTGGAGCTTCCCCATAAGTTCAAGATGCCTGAATTCGAGAAGTATAATAGGACTAGTTGCCCTGAGACCCACATTACTATGTTCTGTAGATGCATGATGGGATATGTAAATAATGATCAACTGCTGATACACTGTTTCCAAGATAGTTTGGTGGGAGCAGGGTCCAGATGGTACAATCAATTGAGTCGTGCTGGGATTGGTTCTTGGAGAGACCTAGCACAGGCTTTCATGAAGCAATATAGTCATGTGACGGACATGACACCAGATAGAATCACTCTACAGAATATGGAGAAGAAGCCAAATGTGAGCTTCAGGCAATATGCACAAAGATGGGGGGAGATTGCCATACAAGTTTAGCCACCTCCCCTAGAAAAGGAGACTACAATACTCTTCATCAATACCTTGAAGGCCCCTTTCATTACTCATATGATATGGAGTACCACTAAGAGCTTTGCAGACATAGTTATGGCGGGAGAAATGATTGAAAATGCCATAAGGGGTGGTAAGATAGAAGGGGAAACTGCTAAGAGATCAGCCCTAATGAGAAAGGATAATGAGGTGAACAATGCGAGTAGTTATAATTCGAAGTCAATTACAGTTAGTCAACCAAGAGCAGCTATTGTTGGGCAACAGGGTTCGCAAAGGCATGAATCTGGAATGAGACAGAATTCTGAAAAGATCCAGTTCACACCTATTCCGGTGACATACAGGGAACTTTATCAGAATTTATTTGATGCATATGTGGTAGCTTCCTTTTACTTGAAACCATTGCAACCCCCATACCCCAAATGGTACGATGCGAACGCTAAATGTGAATACCATGCGGGAATACAAGGGCATTAAATTAAAAATTGCACTGGCTTCAAGAAAACCGTGGAAAGGCTTATTAAGATGGGGATTGTGAAGTTTGATGATACCCCTAGTACTGAAAACCCGTTACCTAACCATGAGGATAAATGAGTAAATGCAATCGGGGAAAATGTTGTAAGAAAGATCAAGGAAGACATCGCTGAAGTGAGGATTCTGTTAAAGAAAGTATGAAAAGAAATTATGGAAAGAGGAATGCTAATTTTTGAAGAAGGACGTGAAGGAGTAGGGGACTACTGTGAGTTTCACAAAGAGGAGGGACACGAAATTCAGGAATGTGTCAGGTTTAGGGCCTTGGTACAAAGCCTCATGGATAATAAAGAGTTGGAATTTTATGAAGAATGCTCAGATGGAGGATACATATGTGCATCGGAAGAAGAACTGACGAATTAAAGAACCAACTATCCAAGGATCATTATTTCTCGACCAAGGAATAATGAGGTTGGGACACAAATAGCGCCAAAGGTCATCATTTAAAAGCCTGTTTCCTTTCCTTATAAAGATAACAAAAGGGTACCCTAGAATTATGACTGTAATGTGAAAATGCCGAAAGGAGAAAAATATAGCTAGTACTTCCAATGAGGTCCAAGGTGAAGGATTCTACACACGTAGTGGGAAGCATTATGATGTAGGAGGCGTCAGAGTTGAGCCTATGAAAGCAAAAACCTTAGTTGTTGAGAAAGAGAAAGGGGTTGAGGTACCCATCAATGAGCCAGTGACAGAAGAGGAGGCTAAAGAGTTTTTGAAATTCTTGAAGCACAGCGAGTATAGCGTGGTTGAGCAATTGCGTAAACAATCGGCTCGTATATCAGTGTTGGCATTGCTTTTGAGTTCAGAAGTGCATCGCGAGGCACTAATGAAGGTGCTCAATGAAACCTATGTTACTAATGATATATCGGTCAATAAGCTGGATCGCTCGGTTAGTAACATAAGCACTGACAATTTTATCTATTTCAACAATAATGAAATCCCACCTGGGGGCATGAGATTGACTAAGGCTTTACACATCACTACTCGTTCCAAAGGATATACACTACCTAGTATGCTCATCGATAATGGGTCAGCGTTGAATGTCTTGCCATTGTCCACGTTGAACAGATTGCCTATAGATAGTTCTCACATGAAAGCATGCCATAACATAGTGAGAGCATTTGATGGCACGGAGAGGAAAGTGATGGGAAGGATTGACATACCATTGCTGACCACACCGAACACATATGAAATCAATTTTCTAGTGATGGACATCAAGCCCTTCTATAATTGCTTGTTGGGGAGGCCCTGGATACATTCGGCAGGAGCGGTGCCTTGGTCTTTGCACTAAAAATTGAAACTAGTGACAAAAAGACGGTTGGTTACTATAAATGCGAAGGAGGACTTCATAGCAACTGCTACTAGTAACGTGCCCTATGTGGAGGCGAATGAGGAGGCTATTGAATGCTCTTTCAGCTCTTTAGAATTCGTCAATGCAACATTCATTTCGGAGGGGAATGAGGTACCAGTGCCCAAGATATTCAGAACCACAAGGATGGGTTTACAAATTATGGTAGGGAAAGGAGCCTTACCAGGAAGAGGATTGGGAAGATATCTCCAAGGAGGAATTCAAGTTCCGGAGATAAAGGAGAAAAGAGACCGTTTTGGCTTAGGTTTCAAGCCAGATCATCGACAAATAAGGAAAAAAATAGAGAAGCGACAAGAGAGAAGAAGGGCGCGGCTAAGTGGAAAGGAAGTTGAATGGGAATTGATGGCGTTCCCTCACATATCCCAAACTTTTGTATCCGGAGGGATAATTCACCCGGAGAGGGAGTTGCTTAGAAATGAAAGTCATCATGTCAATGTCATACACGAGGAGGGGGCTAAACAAAGAAACCTTGAGGGCATTCGACCTTATGAACTGGGAAGCTCCTTAAACAATTGGACTGCAGAAGAACTTCCTGTAGTCTTTAGAAATTTTACAGAGTAATTTTTAGAACACTCTTATCACTCTAAAGCTTATTAGTGATAAGATTTCATTTGTGAAATAGGCTCATGTTCAGACATTTTCTTTCAATAAAACACATCTTTATTATCAAATCGAGCAAATATTCTTTCATTCTTTTATACTAATAAATATTCTTTTGACCTTTTAATTCCTTTCAAATTTCTCATTTCATTCATAATATGTGAATAGTCATTCTTAAATTCATTCGTTCTTTGTACATTCTTTCGTTCCCCCATAGGTCCCTAGATATCAATGACATGAGCAATGATACTACGAATACTGAATTCTCTTTTGAGCAAGACATGTGTTTAGAGGAATCTCAGGATTTTGAAGATGACAGGGATTGTGAAGTGTGTCTCTAGATCTGTTAAGAATGGTAAAACAGGAGGAGAAACAAATTTTGCCCCATGAGAAAGAGGCAGTAGAAAATGTAACCTTGGAGGAAGGGAAAGAAGTGAAAATTGGGACGCACATAACCAAGGAAACAAGGCGAGATCTTATTGAGTTACTGCGGAAATTCAGAGATGTCTTTGCATGGTCATATCAAGATATGCCAGGGTTGAATACTGACAATGTAGTACACCGCCTTCCTATAAGAGAAGATTGCAAGCCAGTCCAGCAGAAGTTGCGAAGGATGAGGCCTGATATCGTGTTGAAAATAAAAGATGAAGTCAAGAAGCAGTTTGATGCTGGGTTCCTGCAAGAGGTTAAGTACTCAGAATAGGTAGCTAATATTGTACCTGTCCCTAAGAAGGACGGAAAGGTACGAATGTGTGTTGATTATAGAGATTTGAACAAAGCTAGCCAAAGGACAATTTTCCCCTACTGCACATTGATACTTTGGTGGATAATACGGCATGTTACTCGTTGTTTTCCTTTATGGATGGCTTTTTAGGGTACAATCAAATAAAGATGTACCCTGAAGACATGGATAAAACTACCTTCATAACATTGTGGGGTACCTTTTGCTATAAGGTAATGCCATTTGGAGTAAAGAATGTTAGGGCAACATACCAAAGGGCTATGGTAACACTGTTCCATGATATGATGCATAAAAAAATTGAGGTGTACGTTGACGACATGATTGCCAAATCTCGAACGGAGAAGGAACACATTGAAGTTTTGAAGAAATTGTTCCTGAGATTGAGGAAATTTCAGTTAAAGCTCAATCCAGCAAAGTGTAGCTTTGGAGCTAGGTCAGGAAAACTATTAGGCTTTGTAGTCAGTAAAAAGGGAATAGAGGTTGACTCAGACAAGGTCAGAGCCATACAAGAATTGCCTCTACCACATACTCAGAAAGAAGTTCGAGGTTTTCTTGGAAGGTTAAATTACATTGCTCAGTTTATTTTACAGCTGACTGAGAAATGTGATCCCATATTTCGCCTTCTTAGGAAACACAACCAATGTACTTGGGATGAGAAACGCCAGAATGCTTTTGATAAAGTTAAGCGGTATTTGTCAAATGCTCTAGTATTATCTCCTCCCAGTCCAGATAGACTGTTAATACTGTACTTATCAGTATTCACTAATTCTATGGGGTGTGTGCTTGGCCAACATGACGATTCAGGAAGAAAAGAGAAGGCAATATATTACCTTAGTAAGAAATTCACTGAGTGTGAGATGAGATATTCGCCAATTGAGAAGTTGTGTTACGCCTTGATCTGGACAACTCGAAGATTGAGACAATATATGCTATATCATACAACTTGGCTGATTTTGAAACTTGACCCATTAAAATACATGATGGAGTCAACTGCCTTAAATGGAAGAATGGCAAGGTGGCAGATACTACTTTCTGAATTTGATATAATCTATGTGAGCCAAAAGACTATAAAAGGAAGCACGATAGCAGAATTTCTGGCTAGCAGAGCTCTAGAAGATTATGAATCGTTAAGCTTTGATTTCCCCAATGAAGAGTTGATGTATGTGGCAGCTGCTAAAGAGTCTTCGTGGAAGTTGAGCTTTGATGGAGCATCAAATGCTGTAGGGAATGGAATTGGGGTAGTCTTGGTATCCCCAAATGGAGATCATTATCCATTCACTTGCAAATTGGATTTTGATTGTACCAACAATATGGCTGAGTATGAGGCATGCGTCATGGGAATTCGTACGACCATAGAGCGTAAAATTAGAACACTAGAAGTATATGGAGACTCTGTATTAGTGATTTACTAGCTCAAGGGAGAATGGAAGACAAGAGACCCCAAATTGATGAATTATCGAAGGGTAGTTTTGGGGCTACTTGAGGAGTTTGACAACATTACTTTCAATTATCTCCCACGGGATGACAATCAGATGGTAGATGCTTTGGCAACTCTGGCTTCCATGATAAAAGTAAACAAGGAAGAAGATGTGAGACCTATTCAGATGAGTATTTTTGAGGTTCCAGCTTATTGTTGTAACATTGAAGAAGAGGAAAAGGATGACCACCCTTGGTATCAGGATATATTGCGATACGTAAGACATCGTAAATACCCTGAACAGACAATTGAGAATGACAAAAGAACATTAAGAAGATTAGCCTACGACTATGTCTTGGATGGGGATATCCTGTACAAAAGGAGGAAAGATCAGGTGATCTTGAGATGTGTTGACACTGTGGAAGCTAGGAAGATTTTGAAAGAAGTCCATGAGGGCGTTTGTGGGACCCACGCTAATGGTTTTACAATGGCTAGACAAATCACAAGGTTTGGATACTATTGGCCTACTATAGAGGGAGATTGTATCAACTATGCCAAGAAATGTCATAAATGCCAGATTTATGGGGATAAGATTCATGTACCACCTTCACATTTGCATGTTATGACTTCTCCATGGCCTTTTTCCATGTGGGGCATGGATGTCATTGGGCCGATCTCACCGAAAGCTTTGAATGGGCATCATTTTATCTTTGTGGTTATTGACTACTTCACGAAATGGGTGGAGGCTGCTTCGTACGTAAATATTACTAAGTCAGCAGTTGGTCGATTCTTGAAGAATGAGATCATTTGTCAGTATGGAATGCCTGAGAAAATCATATCGGATAATGCACTAAACTTGAACAATAGCACGATAGCAGAAGTCTGCAGTCAGTTTAGAATTAAACATTATAACTCATCTCCGTATCGCCCAAAAATGAATGGGGCACTGGAAGCGGCAAATAAGAATATCAAGAAGATAGTGGGGAAAATGACTGAGACTTACAGAGCTTGGCATGAGAAGTTTCCATTTGCGCTCTTTACCTATCGAACATCTGTCAGAACCTCTACTGGGGCAACTCCCTTCTCGTTGGTTTATGAGATGGAGGCAGTTTTACCCATTGAAGTAGAAATACCTTCTCTTTAGATTTTGTCAGAAATAAAACTGGATAAAGCAGAGTGGATTCAATCGCGATATGATCAATTGAACTTGATTAAAGAAAAGAGGCTAAAGGCTATTCGTCATGGTCAGATGTATCAGAAGCGAATGATGCGAGCTTATGATAAAAAAAGTTCCTCCAAGAGAATTTCACGAGGGGGACCTTGTACTAAAAAAGATCCCTCCCATACAAAAGGATTTCAGAGGAAAATGGATGTCAAATTGGGAAGGGCCATATGTGGTAAAGAAAGCTTTCTCTGGTGGTGCACTAATTTTGGCAGAGATGGATGGGAAAAGTCTACCCAATCCTGTAAATTCAGATGCAGTCAAGAAATATTTTGCCTGAAAGGGAAGAGAAGCCAAAGTGAAAACCCGCAAAGGGTGCTTTGAGGCTTCGAAAAAAAAATAGAGAGGCCAAGGTGAAAACCCGCAAAGGGCGCCTTGAGACCAAAGGGGTTTTGAGTTGAAAACCTAAAAGGGCGGCTCAAATTTTGAAAGACATACAGTGATCTTGCTATACCTGAATCGACAAGAAGTGAAGTATGTTGCATGCCGGGGCATCAACAAAATATTTTGGATCTTCTAAAACACATGTTAAGCTCAAAGTAGTCTTTATGGGTTTGTATATAGAAGCCCAAGCTACGATATCTAGGGTATCTGGTTTCTATTTTATTATCTTTGGATTCTTTTTCTTCTCAAAGATATGTTCCTGTATTAATTTCCTTTGTATTTTTGATAATTCATTCGAATCTAATTATCCTCAAAAGATCAAATTATTTGTTGTCATTATTCATAAAGCATGTTGTATTGAAATAATGATTGATGAACTAATAATATTTTCACAAAAGAAGTTTTGCATATTACTCTGGGAATTTCTAAATAATACAAGAAACTGAAACAGGACAATTGTTTAAGAATTCCCACATGTAAGGGTCGGAGGTACTTGAGAAAATTGAGATTACCTCTTCTGTCCAAATAGTGATTGGGCAAATTAATGAGTTAAGCAATATCGGTCCTAAGAAAGGATTATTTTGCAAATATCTCCAGTGGGTCATAACATTCAGGAAAGGGTATGACGGACCAAATTAATGGAAAGGGTTCAAAGCATGTACTAGTTGATACTTTGAGAAGAATGAAGTTAAAACCTCGATAAACGAATGAGTGATGACACCTGAAATAGGAATCATTCTTATAACATTTTTGCATCATAATGTGTTTAACTAGGAGCATTTGACTTAATTCGATCATGGCATACTAAACATTAAGCATAAGCATATACAGGTTATGGAACAATGTAGAGAACAGATCTGGCATCCTTGAGTTTTGCAGGGAGCAGATCGAAGATAGTAGATTTGGCATCCCTATATTGGCGGGGAGTAGATCGAAGTAGTAGATTTGGCATCCCTGTATTGGCGGGGAGCAGTTGGGGGGGAGCAGATCGAAGATAACAGATTTGGCATCCTTGTATTGACGGGGAGCAGATCGAAGTTGACAGATTTGGCATCCCTGTATTGGCAGGGAGCAGATCGAAGATAGCATATTTTATATCCCTGTATTGGCGGGGAGCAGTTCGAAGATAGCAGATTGGCATCCCTATATTGGCGGGGAGCAGATCGAAGATAGCAGATTTGGCATTCCTGTATTGGCGGAGAGCAGATTGAAGATAGCAGATTTGGCATTCCTGTAGTGGCGGGAAGCAAATTGAAGATAGCAGATTTGACATCCCTGTATTGGCTAGGAGCAGATCGAAGATTGCAGATTTGGCATTCCTGTATTGGTGGGAAGCGGATCAAAGATTTGGCATCCTTGTATTGGCAGGGAGCAAATCAAAGATATCAGCATGGCGAAGCCATCAGACTTAGTCCAATACCCCTGAAGGGTTGGAAATTACCAAGGACCAAGAACTCAGGACTCAGCGAGCCCGGGCAAAATTGGTCCTTTTATAGTCTTTGCTCTATTCCCGTTACACGGCAATGAGCAAAGAGGGGCAGCTGTAATACCTCATTTTTGCCCGGGCTTAAATGTATATAAAAATTAGAAACCAATAAAAACCAAAATAAAAGTCCAATGTTTATTATTTTACAATAAAACAGGCCCAAATACATATTTAAACGGCCCAAAATTTAAACCATTACCCCAAGCCCGAATTGAAAACCCAATGACCCAAATACTACCTAAGCCTACCTCTAAACACCTGTAACCCATTAACCCAAACACGACCCGACCCAAAGATCTAATCCAACAGCCGAACCAGCCCAAAAAGGCCCAAATCCTAAACGTGCTTCAGGAAACCTAGGGTTTCCAGCAAACCCTAGCGTCGCAAGCCCCATGCGCAACCAGGTAGACCCCTCATCTCGCGCCGCGATCAGCGCGCCAGTGGGCCAATCCTTCGCACCAGATCGTCGCCAGATTTTTGCTTACCTGCAAAAGGAAACCAATAAACAGCAAACATGGCAAGAAATAAAAACAATGTATTTCCTATTTCTAGATTTAGGCTATAAAAACATAACAAAATATTGTAATCAGACCTACGCATACTTAGATACACAGATACAAAAACACAGAAATACAAACAGTTTATTTTTAAAGAGAAAGGTGATTATTTTTTTTACTTCATTTAAGTTGTTTTACATTATTTTATTGTTTTCGTTCAGCACATACAAATATTTTTTTACAAATATTACTAAGAAATAAATAAAAGGGCTTTACCTTTCGAATCTACGTTGAAAAACGAGGTTTTTTGGCTTCCAACTGCCGTGCGTGACGGAAGTGATGGTGGCGCGTGGGGCACGTGGGGAGCCTGATGATCGGATCACGGCCAAACCGAGGCCGAAGCTTGGAGGGCAGAGAGGGTTTTTGAGAGTGTTTTAAGAGTTTTTTTTTAAACAGGTTTTTAAAATGAATTTTGGGCTAAAATTTAACTTATATAGCAGCAAAGAAACGGCGCCGTTTTGGCTTAATTCGATAAGCACAAAACGACGTCGTTTAGCAACCAGGATCCGCGCGTTGACCCGTTTACCCAGGGAGGATCCGTGCGTTTTATGAAAATGAGATTTTTTTCCCTTCAAGTCCTTCCGTATTTTTATTTTATGCAATTTAGTTCAATTACAGCTTTTCTTTATTTTTAATTTAGCCCCAAATCTCTATTTTCATTTCAATTTAGGGCTAGTTTGGCAATGCTTTTGAAAAGTGCTTTTGAAAAGTGCTGTGGAAAAGTGCTTTTGAGAAGTGTTTTTGAGAAGAGCTGTGAAAAATTTGAGTGTTTAGCATTGCTGTGAAAAAGTGCTTTTGAGAAATAAAATGTCCATTTTAGACATGTTATTATCAAGTAACAAATATGCATTTAAATAATATTTAAATTAGTTAATTTATTATATTTTAGTAAAAATATAAAAAAATTATTATAACTTCTTATTAATATTTTAATATATAAAATATAAATTTTAAATATTTTTAAGCAATAAATATTAATTATTTATAAAATTTAATTAGAATATATAAACTATATTTTAAATATTTAAATATAACTATTAAATATTTGTAATTAGTATTTTAAAAAATATTTTTTATTTTTAATTAATAATTTTAATACATTTGTAATTAAGTATCAAGAAAAAAAAAAGAGAAAGTATTATGTTATTGGAGGGGTAAAAAAGTAATTAAGCACTAAAAGTGCTTTTGGGAGAGGAAAAGCTAAAAATTTTAGCTTCTCCTTTTCAGAAGTGCTTTTAAAAAGCACATCTGAAAAGCTAAAAATTTCAGCCAAAAGCAGCTTGTTCTGCACAGCTTTTCTTCCAGAAGTGCTTTTGGAGCCAGAAGTGCTTTTGAAAAGCAATGCAGAACTGGCCCTTAATCTCTTGGGCCATTTTAGGGCATATTTTTGCACGATGTCATTTTGGGAATAGGGTAATTTGCCCATTGAGTCCCTCACTTTTAGCACGCGCTCCAATTCGAACCTAATTTCGATTTTATTCATTTTTATTTTTCCCCAAAAATTTTTTTCAATTTAATCCTTTTTAAATTAAATTTTATTACTATTTATTTATTTCAATACTTTGGTTTTATTTATCTTAAGTTTTTTTGTAAAATTATTTTATTATACAATATTCTTACATATTTTATATATATATATATATATATATATATTAGTTTAAACTTTATATATATTATATTATATTTCAAATTGAATTAATAATATAAGGTTTTTTTTCATTTTTTAAATATGTATATTATTTATTTTAAAATTGTTATGTATTATATTTATTCCTTTTTTTTAAAAAAAAATCCTAAGTCTTATATTATTTATTTAAAATACATTAATATGTATAATATTTTAAATTGATTTAATAATGCAAATTTTTTTTATATTAAATTGTTGTATATTATAATATTTCCCCTTTAAAAGAATCTTAAGTTTTTTATATATTTTCTTAAAACAACTTAATTATTTTATACATATATGTCCTTTAAAAGTATATTATTTGACATTATTTTTTTAAATATCCATTTGTTGTTTAAAATATTTCATTTATTTTTCCTTTTTATAATTTTAAATTCATTTCTAAATTTTATTGTATATATTTTGTAATTTGTTTTAGTTTAATTAGATCTTGTTTATTTTTACTCTTGCATAATTATTTTATTACATGTATGATCTATTATTTTATTTCGTCTTTTATTTGTCCATATTTGTATGAAATGATAATGTATATTATAAATTGCTTTAATATTTATGCTATGTAATGTATTAATGCTGCATTTTTATCAAAATATTGTTTTAAAATTGATCCTATTTAATTATCATTTTTTTATCCAAAATTTGTTTTATTTTAAAATTAAGGCAATATTTGACATTTGGGATTTTTGAGGGAATCGTGCCCTAACTTACTGGGCTTCGATTTTTCTCGTTTGTTCTAAATGATTAAATACCCTTTTCAAGCTAAGACATGTGATTTTCAAACAATAAAAACTATCTTTGAAAATTTAAGATGTTGCATCCTAACTTACTGGATGTGATATTTTGATATTTCGAGATAAAGATTTCTAAAAATGAAAGATATTTAACGTTTGGGAAATGTGAAAGATCGTGCTCTAACTTACTGAGATTCGATCATTTTTATCCTAAATAATTAAATATCTCTTAAAAGGAGTACTAAGTTTTTGAAACTAAAAAAGGATCAAATTTAAAAAATCTTTTCAAATCTTCGACACTAGGACATTTAATAATCATTTTGGTACCAATTTTTGGGCGTTACGAGAGTGCTAATCCTTCCTCGTACGTAACTGACTCCCGAACCCGTTTTCTTGAAATTTCGTAGGCCAAAATCAATGTTTTAAAAAGGTGATCCAATCACACCTAAAAAGATTAGTGGCGACTCCATTTTCGTTTTTAATAGTCGACCCCGTTTTTCCAAAATATAAAAATGGTGTCGACAATACTAACTTAGGAGAAGATGTTAAGTTTAGGCACTAAATGCATGTTTAAGTCTTATAATTGTAATTAAATATTAACACGTATAATATACTTATATAAATATATAAAAGTAATATTATATTTTGTACTTTTCATAATATATAATAATCATTTAATTATATTTATATTTAATTATGTGTTTCAGGTCAAATTGATAGAAATTGTAAATGTAGAGGGTTAAACTTATTAAATTATTTAGATTTAATATCAAGTTGATAGAATGAGTGGATATTGAGGACTAAATGTGTTATGATATTAATTGAAAATTGGTCATATCATCACTTCTATTAACCATTTATCGAAGAGTGACCAAAATGGAAGCAATTTAAAATGTTAGTGATGAAATTGAAAACTTTTATAGTTAGGTGACCAAAACAAAAACATGCTAATAATTAGATGGCTAATTCTATAGTTCACCTAATAAGTATAATTTGTTTAATTGCCAACTTTGTCAAAACCAAATAATAATAAATTTATTTGGAAGTAACGTACTTACGGGTTGTGAATAGATTTTAAGAATATTAAACTTTAAAAAATTAAATTATTTATCCTTTAAGACAAAATTGTCTGGTAGTTAATGTATACGGTTTTGATACAATTATCTCCTAAAACTTCAACACAGCCACCTCAAAGGGCTATACCCCTCTTAAATATAAACCAACTTATGGAATTTAACTCAATTATCTTTCCACAATTACTTAGTCCTAAACTATACGATAAATAAAATCCTTTAAAGAAAGCAACAAACTTTTGTTTAATCTTTTGAAGTGGATAATTCTCTATGTGAGAAATGCATTCTATTTATAGTGTAAGAATGAAAGAAATAATTAAAGGAAATATTTAATCAACATTCTTTTAACGATAAAACTTGATGAATGAAATAAATTAAAATTTAAGTTTATTTTTAAATAAAACTTTAATAGTCAACAAACCTATGACACAAGTTGTATCATTTAAATCTTTTTATAATTCAATTGATTTAATAATAATCATTAAACTTACAAAATAAAACGTTAATTATACATGAAAGTTCATAAACACTTAATAAGTGGTTTTTTTTTTTAATCATGAATGAAGTACAAAATGATTTCATCTACGATTTCTCATTCACATTTAATTTTAGCTTTTATATCCCAAAAAAAAAAAAAAAAAATCCTACCATTACACAAGCTTTTATAAAACCAATTTCTAACAATCCCCACATGCATGAAAATTGTTTGACTAGTAATAAGACTCAATAATTAGTCCACAATTGTGTTTGTAGTTGATTAATTGATTGATTGGATTTAAATCTAAATACATATAATTATTAAAATGTGTTAATGTATGTTTTAGTGTAACTAAGCATGATTTGTATGATCTATATATGATATACGATACGTTAGAATAGGAAAATTGACATGAAAACACGAAATAGTATGTATAGGTATCAATGTGTCATATGTAGATTGGGCATGTTTTGTTATCTTTACAATTGAGTCCTAATTTTTATGCCATGCAATTGGAGTCCCTAAATACTATGAAATGAATTAAAAATTTACATGATTAAGTCTTATTTGGATAATTCCATAATTTTACTCTCGATTTTACAAAAAGTTTTTACTAAAATTACAATTTATTCCTTAAAATTTGTTTTAAAAATTAAATGGGTTTTACTTATCAGTTCTAGTATTTTCTTTCAATTATTGCCCTTATTAATTGTTTTATATTGTACATATGATTTCATTGTTGAATTACAAATGTTATTTATTTTGTATGTTAAATAAGAATGAATATTAGGCTTGATGATTTTCGTGTATCTAAGTCATTTTGTTAGAGTTTACTATGGGCGAAATGAATTAAAATATTAATAATGAGACTTGACTATGAATATTAATTGTTATATATAAACTAAAGTCGAATGTGCTAAAAACTATAGAGTTAAATAAGTTAATAAAAATTTTGAGTAAATGTGAAAGCTAATAAAGAATATGTGAGTCGACCTCAAAATAAATATACATAGTTAAGAAATAAGATTAAGTAAGAAATAGGCTTCAGGCCTAATAGATAAAAGTTAGCTTCCGTCCTTTATAATCCCAGCTTCGAAGCATTCATTTCCCTTTTATTTTGGGAGTTCAACAAGTCTCTAAAAAGGAAGCAATATGTATGATTAAGTGTCTAAAATAAGTAAGAAATAAGACATAGATTGAATGGCTAGACATTAGTGCCTCCTCCTTAGAAGCCAAGGCTTGAGTCACATTTCCCCAATTTCTTTTCCTTTTATTTTCAGCAACCTCAAACAAAAGCCACACTAAAATATAAACTATTGGGTATAAAATTTAACAAGAAATGGGTAGTAGCCCAACGGTTAAGGCATTGATACCCTTTTAGACCCAAGTTTGAGCCTCCTCCTTCACTGTTTATGTCATAATTTCATAAAAAAAAGCCCCAAAAACATATCCATATGATTAAGCGTAAAAAAATAAATAAGAAATGGGTGATAGCCCACTGGTTAAAGCATTAGTTTCCCCATTGTGAACCTGAGTTTGAGCCTCTACCTCTTTTTCCCTTTTCATTTTAATTTCAAATATTGGCAAAATCTTGGGAAAATTGCAGGTGATGCTGCTAGGATTTACAGACCCTAGAAATTAAACCAATTCTTTTCCTAATTAGATTTCACAATTTGCTTCTTCTTAAAATTCCAATAGAATTGGAATTCCACCACATCTTTTTCTTCTTTTTCTAATTAGATTCTCATATTGCCCCTTTTCATATACTAATAAAAATTGCTCTTCATCTTTTTATTTTCTTTCCTTTCCTTTACATCTTATTTTTTTATCTTTTTGTTGTTGAACAATTTTCTTTTCCGTATCAAATCAATCCCCGATTAAATCATTTTCTATTGGTTGTTGAAATCTTTGTCGATAGTGTAACACCCCTAACCCATAACCATCGCCGAAATAGGTAAGGGGCATTATCGAACCTTTAACTCAGTTCGGAGCAATAATACTCCAAGCATTTAACAAATATTATCTCAAATCAGTAAATATCATTCATTCGCATTCATAACATGCTTAATTCAAGCATACAATGTACATTATAAATATTCAAGACTGATTTGATAACATATGAAAAAGTTAGGAAAACTTAGAAAATTTTTCGTATAAGGGTCACACGCCCGTGTAAATAGGCCCTGTGCCTCACACGGTCACCAGACACGCCCATGTGTCCAGGCCGTGTGAAAACAGGGCATACCTACTAACTTACACCACATAGTCGTGGACACGTTCGTGTGCTACGCCGTGTGAAAATTAGGAAGACTACTGACTTGGGTCACACGGCCGACCATATGCCTGTGTGCCAGTCCGTATGCCACACACGGCCAGTAGACACACTCCCGTGTGTCTAGGCCGTACCAATCCTGTCGGGTACACTGACTTAATTATCTAAGGTATAGGGGTCATACGGTCAAGTCACACGCCCGTGTGCTCAGACCGTGTGGCACGAAAATAGGCTTGGTTTAAGCCATTTTTCCCACACAATCCTTTTGTACCTACAAGCATCAAATTGCACCAAATTCATATGCTAAATAAGTAACTATTTCAGCCAAAACAAGGCATATTTGAACCATTTCATAACCAACCAATTCTACGTAAATTTGTACCACAAAACATATACCAAAATAAACTAATTCATACCTATTCATATTCATTCACACCAAAACCTTTCAATTTATCCACATTCAAACCTCATATATGCCAAAATACCATTCATCAAATTTACCATATTAAGACATCTCATATCAAGCTTTCATACTAAGTCAACCATTTCCAACTCAAGCTACATCACATAGCTTGATCAAATACCAAAATTCATACCACATTCATTAGCACAAGTAACCATATAATTCAACCTATAAACTAGCCTATACATGCCATATTTACATCATTTACATTAGTTTCAAAAGTACCAAAAGATCGTCTAGATAGTGTGATAGCAATCTCTGACCTCGTCTGAATCGAGCTAGCTTCCGAAATCTATAAAACGCGTGAAAAATAAATGGAGTAATCTTAAAAGCTTAGTAAGCCCATATAATATAGAATTTAACTTACCAATTTAACATTTAAGCATTTAAGAAATTAAAAACCAACTCATTTTCTCATAATGCCTATTCACAACACCATTCACATGTTAGTCATTTATTAACCATATATTCATCCATTCAAAAGGATGAAACCAAACATATAACATTCATGTAACATTCCAATACATGTATCATATCACATATCATCTTTCATTTATAGAACTCATATTAACCATGTAACATTTCATCTATACATATCATATATCCCATGTAACAATTCAGCTTATAGCACATATACTCTTGTACCATTTCATCTCATATCACATTTACTCATGTAACATATAAATATTGTAAACCATGTAATTCATGTAACATATATTATGTAAATCATATAATTCTTATAGAATATATTCATATGAATAATGTAACTCTTATAACATAGAATCTTTACAATTTATGTCGGTATATTGCCCGTTGAACCTTCTAAAACATCGAGGGATACTCGGGTGATACACACTAAGTGTATAAATCAGTAATCTGCCAATTCATCATCATATATACTCTTTCGAGCCATAATCGGTATGCTCCTCCTAAACCGATAAACTGTAAGCTCAAACCAGCTGAACTGTAAGCTCTGTAGACTAAATGGTAAGCCTCGAAGGACTGAAACTTTAAGCTCCTAAGAGCTGAACGGTCAGCTCATAAGAGCTGAAATGGTAAGCTCATACAAGCTGTGGTGAGTCTGCAACAAATGCCAGAACTCGACCAAATGGTAACCTTAGTGACATGTCACTCGTTTCCTATGACTTTCTACAGTTCAAACAGGACTCAATAATTCTCGGTAAATAATTAATTTAGGCATTTAAATCTCATGTACTTTAATTATTCAATTCATATATATACATATAAATTCATTATTTACAAGTACAAATATTTTAAATGAAAGTTCAATTCTAATTATACGAACTTACCTTGTATTAGATCGTATATTCGATTTCTACTCGTTTACCTTTTGTTTCCTCCGATCAAGTTCTGGTATTTGTTTATCTTGATCTATAAGTTATCAAATTCAATATTTTCAGTAACTATTTAATTCAATTTAATCCAATTCACATAAATGGATATTTGCATATTTGCCCCTATACTTTTGACTACTTTACAATTTAGTCCTTTTTAACTAAAATGGCAAATTTGCACAATTAAGCCAAAGCCCACCTTAGCCGAATTTCATATAGTCTCTAATCAGCCCATATTTTCATTTATTTCACATTTCTAACTACAATATTTCTATCTTTTTCAATTTAATCCCTAATACTCATTTTTATCAAAAAAATAACTTTATAAAATTTGTATATCTATTAACAACCATCAATAATCTATCAAGAAACATCAAAATATACATGTATTCAACAATGACATATTTTAAAATCTTCAATAATTTTAGAAATTGTGGTACGGTCTAGCTATATCGAGCTGCAATGAGCTCAAAACGTAAAAATTATCGAAAACCAAAACAAAATCGTACCTTAATCAAGACAAATGCCTTGGCCAAATGTGAGGTCTAAAAATGGTGGTTCTTTCTTGTTAAAATAGGCATGAAGAAGATGAATAAAACAAAATATGGCTTTATTTTTAATTAATTATAACATATAAATCATTTTACAATTTTAACCTTTATTAAACAATAGAAAAATCATGTATAATTCATGTATAATATGGACATAAATATCCACTAATTTAAAAAAAGATATATTATCCACTTAAGGGCTTCTGCTAATTAATCCAAAGTCATTTAAGCCATTTTACTTATAGAACTCAGGTTTTACGCTTTACATGATTTAGTCCTTTTTACCGAATTAACTATTCAAACGGTAAAATTTCTTTACGAAATTTTTACAAGTGGTCCTGAAACCACCTGTTCCGACTAGGGTCTAAATTGGACTGTTATAGATAGCCTCCGTATTTGCATCAAAGTTTGGTAAGTGCATTCGTTTCAATAAATAAATGATAATACTCTAGAACGACATATTTTTATGTTTTAATTGCATATTTATTTTGAGTATGATCCTACTAAATTGAACTATTTTTGGTCTTTTATCTTGTAGGGACTAAATTGGAGGCAAAAAGCAATTTAGGGGCAAAAAGCGTGAATTTAAAGATAAAATGGACCAACACATGACATCGGGAAAAAGGTGGTGCCAAAAATGCAGGCATAGAAGACATAAGGACAAAAATGCAAAGAAGTGATTTTATATCACAAGACTCTATTTTATTTCCAATTATATTAGGATAATTATTAAGGATTATTATTTAAATTTAATTTTAGGATTTATCTTTATTTATCTTTAATTTTCTTTATTTATTTGTATTTCTCTTTTGGAATTTAATTAGGAATAGACTAGGCTTTCTAGTACTATAAATAGGGGATGGAGTGACACAAATCGGGAACATTTTTTTCTGTAAACATTCCCTCTCCCAAAAAGTTTAGCCTTTGTTCTTTCCATATTTTTCAATAAAAATTCTGTTTCCATTAAGTTTATTTCCTTTTCCAAAAAATCATAAGCCACTAAATTTATCTAGCCAAAGGTTGTCAAAGTTCCTCAAAAATGGTTCTTGAGGCTTAGAATTCGTACTTAGCCTTCTCGACAAGTATTCATCATTTCTCCACATTACAGGGCTGACGCTTTCGTCCATGTCCCTTAAAAGGTGATCTTTTTAACGTGTGCAATGGCAGCCGCTTTGTATGTTTTGGGAAGGTTGCACAGTCGGTTCGTTAGTTTATTGCGTTAGAGGTTGGCGAGCCCAAGAGACAAAATGGTGTGGGATTCGCCATTGAGAAGTGATGATCTAGCATAAAATGATCCCACAGAAGCGATTGTTACCTAGATTCAAGTTCTGCTAAATCGTAAGTCTAAATTCTTGGAGCTGATGGTCGTAGGTGTCCTCTTCTACTATAACTGGCTTATTCTATTTGAGAAGGATCATCTAAAAGCTAAGGATTAAACCCAAGGCAGATCGAAACAACCGAAGGCTGGAATCTCTCTATAAGAATATCTTTTTCCTCAACTCTATTTATCTCTACTATTTTAGTTTCAATTTCTGAAATTTCAAATCAACTTTCAATTTTATTTTATTTTATTTTCCCCAGATCAAAAATTTTAATTCTTTTTTTTTATTTTTCAGGAACGCATGTCTTATTGGGCATGACTCTGTCCGAGATTTTGAGGAACAAGCATTTGTAAAATCCGGTCCCTAAGGATTTGACCCTACTTCCGTTATACTATTCTTTTTTCATTATTTATCAGGGATAGGATATATTTGGTGCTTCAATAGCCACATCAAATTTTGGCACTATTGTTGGGGACTAGCAACGTACTAATCTTGTTTTTTTGTTTCTTATGAGCAAATCTGCTTTAGGTACTCTTACGTTTGATTCAAAAATTGAGAAGACTGCAAGAGCTAATCGCAAGGAAACAAAGCTAAGGAAAAAGCAATCAGCAGTGGTTAGGACTCAAAGTAACCCACCACCAGAAATTGAAGTCGACGACAAAGTTGAGTCTAGGGTTAACGAAAACCCTACTCAAACACTTGAAAGCGAAAAAGTAGAAGTCGACTCACCTAAAGAAGTGTTTAATGCCAGTGTTAACGAAAACCCGAATCTAGACATCAACCAATGGCCCAAACAATTCAGCAACTAGCCGAAGCTTTGGCAGAACAACCACCATTGTGCATTGCATATCCTACTATGGATACTGATTTTGAACTAAAGTCAGGTTTAATCCAGTTACTACCAACTTTTCGTGGGTTGTAAAATGAAAATCCCAACAAACATCTAAAAGAGTTTCATATGATTTGTCTTAGCATGAAACCTCAGGGGGTAACTGAGGATCAAATCAAATTGCGTGCTTTTCCTTTTTCCTTAGTAGATTCAGTTAAAGAATGGCTATTTTATTTACCCCTTAGATCTATTACAACTTGGGTTGATCTTTCTTGTTTGTTTCTCAATAGGTTTTCTCCAGCATCGTGAGCAGCTAAGCGGAGAAGGGAGATCATAGGAATAAGGCAAAAAGAAGCAGAGTCTCTTTACGACTATTGGGAGCGATTTAAAAAGTTGTGTGCGAGTTGCCCATAACATGGTATAACGGAACAATCTCTTCTCCAGTACTTCTATGAAGCCCTGAAACCCATGGAGATGAATATGGTAGACGCTACTAGTGGAGGAGCGTTGGTCAACATGGCTCCCCCCAAGCAAGGGACTTGATATCCATGATGGCTACAAATACTCAGTAATTTCGAGCCAAGCCTGAACCCCCTAGAAGGGTTCACTAGTTAAGTAATTCAACCTTAGAAGATAAAGTTGATAGACTTACTAATATTTTGAATTCTCTTGTTGTAGAAAAAGCAAAACCAGCCCGATTATACGGAATATGTGCTACACTTGAACATACAACTGATGTATGTCCCAGTTTGTATGATGATACTATGGCTCATTTAGATGCTGTGGGAAAAATTTTTGGTCCCTCACAAAGGCGATAAGACCCCTACGCTAACACTTACAATCCAGGATAGAGACCATCCTAACTTGAGTTATAGGGCCAACCCACGATATGACCAGCCATACCAAAATCGACTCCCACCATAGCCTCAAGATTCAGGTAATTCTCTAGAAACTTTGGTCAATAAATTAGCGGCTAATGTCCTTGATTTCTAGCAGCAAAAGAAGGATTTTCAACAGAAAATCGAGGTTTCTATAAGAGATTTGACCATATCAATTGAGAAATTGAACTCTCAAGGGAAGCTGTCATCACAAACAGAACCGAACCTGAGACAAGATGCACATGCAGTGACGTTAGGCAGTGGAAAGGTATTGGAACCAATTCTTGGTAGAAATCTTGGCCAAGATTTTGCCCAAGAAAAGCTCGAGAACGATGAACAAGCCCCAATGAGACCTCCATTGCCCATAATTCAACCTCCATTTCCAGGAAGGTTCTACCAATGCCGAAAAGGTAAAGAGGACAAGGAGATCCTTAAAACATTCAAAAATGTTGAGATCAACATACCACTGTTGGATGCCATCAAACAAATTATGCGATATGCTAAGTTTTTTAAAGAGCTCTGTACCAACAAGCGGAAATTAATAGGTAATGAAAAGGTAAGCGTTGGTGAGAATGTATCCGCAGTATTACAGCAGAAGATGTCGACGAAATGCAAAGATAGAGGCATGTTTGCAATACCATGCAAAATAGGCCACTTGGGAATAAAAAGGCTATGTGTGATTTAGGGGCCTACATAAATGTAATGCCTTTATCTATTTATGAATCACTTAACGAAAATTTTTTAACAAAAACAGGTGTTATCATACAGTTGGCGGATAGATCAGTTGTGTATCTCGTAGAAGTCCTCGAAGACATATTAGTGAAAGTTAACGAGCTTATTTTCCCTACATTTTATGTGGTAAAATGGAAGAGGATAAAGCTCCTGGGTCTTCAAACATCTTGTTGGGGTGACTTTCCTTAGTACTGCAAATACTAAGATTGATGTGCGTAGCGGAACGCTCACGATAGAGTTTGACGGGGAGATCACTAAGTTTAATGTTTACGATGCTATTAATCATCCAAGTAAAATCTTGAATGTAAACTGTGTCAACATAATGGACTCATTAGTAAAAGAAACTTTTGAGTCATCTTATGGAGATAAATTTAAAATGATTTTTGATGATTTTTCTGTTAATAAATTTTTGGCTGCTATGGATACTAAACTTCTACCTTCTGTTGTGCAAGCACCAGATCTGGAATTAAAACCACTTCCTGAGCATCTCAAATGCACATTTTTAGAAAATGATGAGACCATAGCCGACTTAAAAGGGATTAACCCTTTGATGGACACACATATGATTTTCTTGGAGAAAGAAACGAAACCAAAGAAAGAGGCACAAGGACGATTGAACCCAAATATGGTGGATGTGGTAGAAAATTAGAGTTTTCAAGCCCGTACGAATGAAAGAATTGTGTTGGAACAGCTCCAATACTAGTTGAGGCATCAAGCAAGCAACGTTAAACAAACGCTTATTGGGAGGCAACCCAATTTTTATTTTTATTTTATTATTTTATTATTTATTATTTTATTTTGTTTAGATATTAATAAATTTCTCTTCTTTTATCTAGATAAACCGAAGCAAAAATAGGAAGAAAAAGGAAAAAAAATTTTGGCATAAAACAACTTTTTTCCTATCCCTATTCCTACCAGGAATAGCACATCCCTGCCGATGACTACCCAAAACCTACAGCCAAACATTCTACCTATACACCTCCAAGCCCTAAAACCTTATCCTATTTTCACCAAAACTCTCACCAGCCGCCCTCTTTATCGCCAATTCCTCCAACACCATGGTGAGAACCCGAAGTCAAGCCACCGCCAAACTGTCTTTCACCATCAATAACTGCCAGCGCTAATTTTCAGCACCTAACGCGTCAATTTGGCCGACAAAACGAAAAAAACTACATGGGGAGTTT
This sequence comes from Gossypium stocksii, assembly GCA_020496765.1. NCBI lineage: Eukaryota > Viridiplantae > Streptophyta > Magnoliopsida > Malvales > Malvaceae > Gossypium > Gossypium stocksii. Next base: position 33,804,143 of record CM035624.1, read on the forward strand.
TTCTAAACTTTTCTTTTTCCACTTATTTGTTTATTTTCTTCCACATCGAGGATAATGTGTTTTAAGTAGGGGGAGGCATTCCTCATTATTTTTGTCATTTATCTGCTATTTTTAGTGTTGTTTTTGTTACTGCTGCCTTATGCTCATTTCTACCCATATTTAATTTTTAGAATATTTGGTCTCCTTTCATGCCCAAGATTTTTACCAGGATTTGCCCACTGTTTGACCTGCGAGCATGATTCTTGTCTACTGAGTAAATTATGATTTTGCTAGTTTGATTTCGTCTCCACTGTTTTATTTTTATTAGGCTAAAAATAATTGTGATTAATAGAGTTAACTCTATCTTGCTTTTCGTAAAATCGATCAAGTTTAATGCAAAGCAGATACTTAATTGCATGCTTAAATATGTTCATGACTATTAAGGTGGTTACTGAATCTTATTTTTGACACTTGATTGTTTCTCCTAAGTCCTCCAAAAATTAAAAAATTCAGTTAATAATAATGTTTTTGTGGTTATGAGTGCAGCTTAAGATGTGACTAGCTGAGTAACCGGGGTAGGGTGCTTGGGTTGTCATCCTATTTCGCGTTAAAAGGTTGTGTGACGTGTTAGGCAAAACTCCGCTAACCAGAATTAATTTTTTTAAGAATGTGTTGGGCTGAATAACTGGGGTGAGGTGCTTGGCTATCATCTCTCTTCGCGTTAAAAGGTTCGATATGTTCTTAAGAAAACATATAATAAATTAGAAGTATGTTGGGCTGAGTAACCGGGGTGAGGTGCTTGGTTGTCACCTCTCTTCGCGTCAAAAGGTTCGATATATTCTTAAGCAAAAAATAGTAATAAATTAATTAAAAAAGGAAAAAAATAGAAAAAAAGATGATGTATTAATAATAAAATTTGGGGACTAAAGGTAAAAATAAATAGGGTGTCTTAATAGGTTTGGTAATTTACCTAATTTTCATGAAATAATTCAAGTCAATTTTAATTTTATGTGTATTAATTGGAACACTTTTTCAGTTTTACTTAAAGCAAGCTGAGAGTTCTCTTTATTTTTCATATGCATTTTTGACTGATTTTTATAAAACTTTGGAGTGGTATTTCTTTCATGGCAAATTCTAAATTTCATAGTGGATAGGAACCATACTTGAGGGCAAGCATGGGCTAAGTAGGGGAATTTGATAATACTTTAGAATGACATATTTTTATGTGTTAATTACATATTTATTTTCAATATGATCTTACTAAATTGAGCTATTTATGATCTTTTATCTTGTAGGGACTAAATTGGAGGCAAAAAAGCAATTTAGGGGCAAAAAACATAAATTTAAAGATAAAATGGGTCAACATGCGACATCGGGAAAAAGGTGGTGCCAAAAATGTAAGCACGGAATACGTAAAGATAAAAATGCAAAGAAGAGATTTTATATCACAAGTCTCTATTTTATTTCCAATTATATTAGGATAATTATTAAGAACTATTATTTAGATTTAATTTTAGGATTTATCTTTATTTATCTTTATTTATTTGTATTTATCTTTTGGAATTTAATTAGGAATAGACTAGGTTTTCTAGTACTATAAATAGGGGATGGAGTGACACAAATCGGGAACAGCTTTTTTTTTGAAAACACTCTATCTCCCAAAAAGTTTAGCCTTTGTTCTTTCAATTTTGTCCAATAAAAATTCCGTTTCCATTAAGTTTATTTCATTTTCCCAAAAAATCATGAGCCACTAAATTTATCTAGCCAAAGGCTGTAAAAATTCCTCAAAAAGGGTTCTTGAGGCTTAGAATCCGTACTTAGCCTTCTCGATGAGTATTCATCGTTTCTCCACATTACAAGGCTGATGATTCCGTCCATGTCCCTTAAAAGGTGATCTTTTTAATGTGGGCAAAGGTAGCCGTTTTGTATGTTTTGGGAAGGTTGCACAATCAGTTCGTTAGCTTACTGTGTCAGAGGTTGGCGAGCCCATGAGACAAAACGGCATGAGATTTTTCATTGAGAAGTGATGATCTAGCATAAAATGATTCCACAGAAGTGATTGTTGCCTAGAGTCAGGTTTTACTAAATCATAAGTTTAAATTCTTGGAGCTGGTGGTCATAGGCGTCCTCTTGCACTATAACTGGCTGATTCTATTTGAGAAGGATCATCTAAAAGCCAAGGATTGAACCCAAGGTAGATCGAGGCAACCGAAGGCTAGAATCTCTCCATAAGAATATCTTTTTCCTCAACTCTATTTACCTCTACTGCTTTAGTTTCAATTTTCGTAATTTCAAATTAACTTTTAATTCTGTTTTTATTTTATTTTCCCCAGATCAAAACTTTTGTTTTTTTTTTAAGAATGCTGGTTTTCTTGGGCACGACTTTGTCTAGGATTTTGAGGACAAGTATTTCTGCAAATTAGATTCTTAAGTATTTGACCCTACTTCCCTTATACTATTCTTTTTCATTATTTATTAGGGACAGGATATATTTGGTGCTTCAACGATCGCATCAATAAAACTCATAAACTCTGCAATAGTATCAATCCACACTAATCTTTCAATTCAATTACTTGACATTTTTTGGTTATAGACAAATCTTTCGATAATCTTGATAAATATTGAAATCAATCGTTAACTCATGTATAAATGTCATTTGAAGTACTTGATTTAGGTAAATCGGATCAGAATCAGGTATAAGGAACGTCGATTGGTCTCCTAGTGAAAGGTGTATGTTCATTTACAAGCGAATCTAAACAAACCATGCCTAGGATTAGACCCACATGGTTTGCCACACGGGTGGGCCACAAGGCAATGTACCTCTAGAACCCTAAGATAGTTCGAATCTCACAAGGCCAAGAACCCTCAACACGGCTTGCCAAACAGATGTGTCTCCCCTATAGCTTAATTTCGCAATTTCCACAAAGCCACAGTCTATTATACGGCATGGCTGCACAACTGTAACCCCTCCACATTGTTTATAGAATCCCACACGACCGTGTGCCCCTATTTTTTAGTTTTTTACAATTATACCCAAAATTTTATCTGTAACACCCTTATACTCGAGATCGTCGCCAAAATCGAGTACAGAGTGTTACCAGACTTAAACGGACCTTCACAGAACTTAACTCAAAAACAGTCACAGAATCACATAAACATTCGCTCTTTATGACCCTTATCGAGGGTTTTGGATATAATACAAACTTTACAGATGATTAGGATTCGAATCCTATCAAATCGATTACTCAGTAAACTTTTCATACGAAAACAACGTCACACGCCCGTGTGACCCTTAGCACGGCTGTGTTGTGAGACCATGTGGCCTTCACACGCCCATGCCAGGCACCCGTGGCTGAAACTGACCAAACTGACACGGCTAATTCACACGCCCATTTGGAGGCCGTGTACTCCCACACGGTTGAGACACACGGCCGTGTCTCCTGCCCATGTGGTACACTAAATACATTATTCAGGTTCAGGGGAGGCACGGTTTGAGCGCACGCCCGTAGGGATGGGCCGTGTATCGCCCACGGCCTAGGCACGCCCGTGCCATCCGACCGTGGAACAGTCTGTTAAATCCCACACGGCCATAGCACACGCCCATGCGCCTTGCCAGGTAGGTCGTGTTAGGCTATCTACCAAGCCTTGACCTCTCAAACTCACAAGCATTTCCATATACAACCAATACAAATAATACTTTACTATACAAACATTTATTTCTATATACCACATTAGAAACATAGTGCTTATAAGCTTACAAATTGACTATACATATCCATAACCTTCTATACATGCCATATACGTACGCCAGAAACATAACATACTAATAAGTCTTGACAGTGTGAAGCTTGCTCCAAAGACTTGGCTCCCAATCCAACCGTTTTCATACACTGAAAGGAAGAAAAGAATAGAACAGAGTAAGCTATAATAGCTTAGTAAGTCGTATGCAAATTAAAGCAATGAATATTACAAATTATCAATTACTTCATAACAATTATTAATACATATCATTCCATACTCAACTTACTCTTTTGGGCACATTTCACATACCAATCATATATGTGCTTAACCGTACCAATCTTAATGTACAGAACTATTTCATGTCACCTGCAGAAACACTTTATCATAGTACAGATAAACTACTCCCATTGAGCAGATTCGGAATATGACCAGATATTCAAAGGTTAGCACCGAAATGCCTCACAGACATGGCAGAGCCATGAGGTAGCCGGAGCTACTAACAGAGGGGTAGCCAAAGCTACATCATAGAATGGTAGCTGAAGCTACATCACAGAATGGTAGCCGAAGCTACATCACAGAATCAAAATAGAAGTTACCTCGGGCCTGCTCACATAAGCTAATAGGTGTCTGCAACACATGCTAGACCACCCAGCACCTGGGAACTATATCAGACAGAATCAGAACCCTCTAGTGACATGTCACTTATATCAATGTCTATTCCTACTTGCTCAATAGGGATTTTACAGACAATTCATCATTATCACAATTTCAGAGATATAACAACTAATTAGCCGAATAATTTCAGAATCACATCAAACAACCAATCGTAATTTACTGTATTTACTTTAATTCCACATTTACATATATACATATACATACCATATTTCCAATCATATCATAATCCACATATCAATAGTTCTAAAAATATATCTACTTATCAATCGGAAGTTCACAAAACATACCTTATTCTTAGTAATACGGAAGTATACCGGATTTCCAGTCATATCATAATTTACATATCAATATAAACAATCAATCATGAATAGACAATTATATTTTAGCAAATATGCTAGAATTTACATACAACTTACCTGAATAACCAATGGATTATATTCTCAAGATTTAGTCGAGAACTTTCTCTTTTTCCCTATTCTCGGGCTTACCACACCTTTCTTGGTCTAGATTAACAAACAGAGTACAATTTATCAATAATTTATTCATTTACGGACATAATTCCTATTTTGGGTAAATTTTCAAATTTACCCCTCAACTTTCACTAATCTACAAATTAATCCCTTGGCTCAAAAACTCATTTTCTTTATTTCATGGGCTTAATTAACCCAATTTCACAATTAAAACACTAAATTTATCAATAATTAACACATTTAGAAATAATTTGTAAACTTTACAAATTAGCCCATTTTTATGAAATTATATTCGGTTTCATCCAAAATCATTCCCAAAAACATGCATATAACATCTTAAGCTCTCATTTTCTACCATTATCCAATCAAAAACACTTATATCACAAATGGGTATATTTTTGAACCCCAATATTTCTTGAAAATAATGGTAGAATCATGCAATTCAAACTTAAATGATCATGAAAATACAAAAATAACTGAAAATGGAACAAGATTGCACTTACTATTGAGCTTAGAAAAGCAAAGCAATCCCTAGCCATGGAAAAGAAGAATCGGCAGCCATGGGTTTGTTTCCATGGAGAAGATGATGTTTTTATCATCTATTTTGTCTTTTTCCTTCTAAATGACAAAAATACCCTTAATGACATAACTAACAAATGTTTCTAGAAATGCCCTTTTGTGTCCATGCTATCAACTAATGGTCCATTTGCCATTTAAAGGCTTCTTATTCAAACCCCCATTTCAAATAGGTACTTATACTCTATATCTCATATTTTGCAATTAATGCAATTTAGTCCCAACAATAAAATTGGACACTTTATCGATAAAATTTTCAAACAGAAATTTCACATCAATAATCAATGCAACAAATATTATCAGAAATTCACACAATTCAAAAGTTTTACTTTAGATCTGTGGTTACGAAACCACTATTCCGAATAGACCTTATTTCAGGCTGTTACATTATCATTTGATTAATTTAGTACCTGAATGATTCCCGAACTATTTTTAGTGTTTTATTTAATTCAATTAAGTCCCTAGTGGTATGAATAATTTTAAAATCAATGATCTAGTTGACTGAATTAATATTATATATATTTGCATGAATTGTGATTAATACATATTTGAGATTGTACATACAACATGCCTTATATTACTATTACACCGAACACATAATAAGCATGACTTTTGCTATTGAATGGATCTGTTATAAGCATATTGTTTGCTATTATATTGAAATATATAAGCACATTGATTTTCATTGTATTGTTCTGTTAAAAGCATATTAAATGCTATCGCATTGATCTATTTTGAGCATGTCATATTGCATTGCATGGGGTGGGACAGTATGTATAGAGGAACTATTGGAAGTTTATTTGCAAAATTTGTTGTGTATCCATAGCTAAAGGCATATTCCACCTACAGGTTATTTATTGTGTATCCACAGCCAGGGGCAGATTCTATCAGTGAGTTATTTGCTATGAAATCCATAGCCAGAGGCATATTTTATTTGCAAGACTTTGCTGTGCACCCACAAGCAAAGGTAGATACTATTTACGAAATTTTGCTGTGTGTCCATAGTCATTGGCAGTTTATCTGCAAACCAATAGTGGCTAAGCCACAAACCGGTGTGTTGGTGGTTGGAGTTCAAGGGAACTCTCATTGTGATGTGTAGTAGTAGAGTAAGATCTTTTCTATTAAATCGAAATTGAATGGCGCTCACAAAGCATGAGCATACAAAATTAAGGTTTTCGAGATGTTATATACATAAATATATACATATATTGTTGAGTGATCTAAAATGTCGATATTCTAATAATTACTTTTATAAGTTATTTTTAGGTGATGTGATCTTGTACGCTAATCAATTGCACTGATTTGTTGGTGAGAGAACTCACACTGAGCTTCATAGCTCGTTCTCTTTTTATTTCCCATCTTTACAGATAATTCCCATCTTGGCTCGCTTTTATTTATTAAAATTATTTAGGATCATTATTTTATTATTTTATTTATTCAAAGATTGTATTATTTTGTTTTGAATTGTTGAATGAGACATAGGATTTATGTTTTGTTTTATTTATAAAGCTTGCATTACATTTAATTTCACTTTAGGATATCGAAGTATGAATATTAATTAGTTATGCATGACCCCGATTTTTCTTTAAAACATAAATAGATATCACTTTTCCACTATTAAATTATAATTAAAATTTTGAGTAGTAAATAAGTCAGTAATTGACTAAGTTTTCTTCTAAAATAAATAAATATTTTAAATTGACAGTTTTATAAACTCTGATAGTTTACGCAATCATCTCGGTGCCTAATGCATTCTTTCAAATTCGGGTCTAATCTCTTGGTCGGGTTGTGGAGGTTACAGAATAGGCAATAAATAATAAAAATTTCACAGCACTACTATAATTTTAATATGACTTACCTTTTCCTTTAAACTTAGATTTTGGGATCTCTAGTCAACTAGATAGGGTTACTATCATAACATTTTTTTATTGCCTTTTAAAGGCTTTAAGCCCTTTCCCCTCGATAAAGTATACATAAGCTCTCCTGTTAGAAACTTAGTTCGTGGATCCATAATATTTTCCCTTGATTTTGCATAATCAAATTTTCTCCATTTGAAAGAAAGTGTTTAATGGTATTATGTCTGGGAGGAATATATCAAAACTTGCCACTATATATGCTACTTTGAGTCATTTCGACTGTTGGCTGCCTATCACAATAGATACAAGTAGTTGGTGTAACACCCTAAACCCAGCCTAGACAGAAGGACCAAGTTTAGAATGCTATGACAACTTACCAGGACTCAGTTACGTTTTAAGCAAACCGTTCAAGTATTGTTAATTCTGAAAACATACATTGTCCAGAACATAGTTAAGACTTAAAAGTTTTCCAATACGAATTCAAAGTTATAGATTCACACACACACACACATATATAGTAAATCCTATAGATGACCGAGTCCACCGTCCATCGACAATTTAGTCATGTGAGTTCTCTGAAATTCATATGAATAGTTAGAGCATTGCAATATAGAATAAAACATAATTAAGCTATACTATGTATAAGAACTCAGATACTATTGAGTGTCCAGATACAATTCGATGTCATTATTCAAGTGATAACCTAAAACAGATTTAGACACAAAATAGTCTGGGAATGCAACAGATCAGTTACAGACGCATGTATAACACTAACACATTTGCAGATATAGATGTCATGTTGATACAGATACATGCAATTTCCCTAGTCCAACCACTACACACCATCTCCATTCCCCTCCCCTACACACCGACAGGTATATTATACTCGTCGATCTCTACACACCTCATAGTTTCAGTATGACACATTGTAGTATTAATAGTCTCACTGCCAGATTAAACACAATATGTGGGTGGTTTGACCATCGATTCAATACAAAACACTTCCTTCGTTCATAACCTCCACCACATGCAGTTTCAAAATAGAAATTAGTCATACATATATGTAATGCAGTTGCAAATATAATCATACATTGTAATATAACAAAATGCTAATATCAGTAATATCTATCTTATTCTGATGTCCAGGATCAAATAACATTCTTGATAAATAAAATCATACAACCCAGTTCAATTCATGCAACAACTCACCCCCACATTACATGTCAATTGCCACACTAATAGAAATTCAAAATTCAGGACCACACGTCCACACGGCCTGACACACGCTAGTGTATCTTACTCGTCTATCTTAAATATAAACTCAGTGAGTCACACAACCTAGACACACGCCTACGTGTCTTGCTCGTTTGTCTCTATTAGGAACTTAGTGAGTTACACAGCCTGAACACACATTCGTGTGCCTTACCCGTATGACTCTAATGTGAACTCAGTGAGTTACACGGCCTAAACACATGCCCGTGTGTCTCACCGTGTAACACGTGCATTTCATTTCCCCTACAGTTTCCCACGCCCATTTGATTTGCCCGTGTGTCCATAAATTCGAAGTTAAGGAGTTACACAGTCCACCACATGGCCTCTCACATGGTCGTGTGGCTCACTCAACTGGCACACACGCCTATGTGGCCACCCGTATGCCATCAACAATTCCAATTCTAGAGAAGAAAAACACACAAAAAGAAGGGTTTCGATACCCACCTGATGAAGATTGAACATAAAAGCAACAGAGACACTCTGAAACCTAAAAACAACCAAAATATTGTCTAGTTACACAACTTAATCGAACTTACAAGACTAATTAAACAATCAACCAAACATGTTGAAACCTCAACGTAAACCTTAACTCAAAACAATCATTACCTTTGCACGATATAACAAATTCACGAACCTAAGGCGTTTGGGGAATATTCCTCGAAACCTTCTCCTAAAGAACATCAATTGAATGTTTAGATAGATAAATTGAGTAAGGTACTCAGGAAACCAACTTTGATTGAAAATAAATGACAATGAATGTTAGCAAAATTTAACACTGGGACTTACCGAATTGGCTTCCAGTGACAAAATAACAGAAACGAAAATCTTACGACTACAACAGCAAAATTTGATAGCTAAAATTTGATAATTAAGTTACGAAATTGAAAAGAAGAAAAAAAAGAAAAGGAGTGAAGAAGAAGGTTATAAAATAAAAATTTTACTTCAAATGTAACATCCCGATTTTGGGCCTAGTCAGAACAGTAGTTTCGAGGCCACAAATTCGACAAGGAAAATATTATTTTTATTATATTTTTCTGATCTACAATTTCACGGAAAGATTTCGTGAAAATTTCGTTCAAAAATTTTGACGTTTGGGCACTTAATTTAGTCAAAACGACTAAATTGTAAATAGCGCAAAAGTTGAGTTCCATATGTTAAAAGTGTCCAATTGTTATGAAGTTTTAAATTGAAGGTCCTTAAATAGTAATTAGACCATTGGTTAAATTTTTGGACAAAAATGGGCATGAATAAGATAAATTTAAGAGAAAAGTCTTTAAGGGCATTTTGGTCATTTAGTAATTTAAAAGAATTAAAAAGGGGAATGAAGCAAAAATTTGCTCATCTTCTTCCTCAAAGCTGAATATAGCATGTAGAAACCATGGCTAGGGTTTTTCAAGCTTCCAAGCTCGATTGTAAGTCTGTTCTAGCCCCATTTTTAATGATTTTTACGTTTTTAAAATCTCAGTAACATGATTTCTCTATTTCTACCATTTATTTGAGCTAGGGTTTGATTTCAAAAATTGAACCATGTTGAATAATTGTGCATTTGATGAATTATGGTAGATTATGCATGTTTATGGTTAGAGAAATGGTTTTTGCCGAGTGATTTTCGATGAAAACGTCCAAAAGGACTAAATCGTAAAAGTTATAAAATTGGTCATAAGTGTGAGTTTTAATAAAATTGTGGGCTGCCATATTTATGAAATGGTTCAGTTAGGCCTAAAATCCAAAGAAATTGAATAAAAATTCATTTTCGAGCTTTGGGGCAAAAGTATAAATATGCAAAAGTTTAGAGGCAAAATATAAATTTTGTAAAAATATGTTTTAGGTCTAAAATGATTAGTAAATTGATTAAATAAGTGAAATCTGATGTTTTAGATCCCAAAAAATGAGATTTGGACCTAGATCGGGAGAAAAACTGAAAATCGAGAAAGTTGGTCAAAATGGTCGTATTGGTATCGAGGCAAGTTTATGTGTTTAATAAGCATTTAATTAAGCATGTTTGAATTCTAAATTGATATATTAGTTATAAATGTTTTAGTATTGATTTTTTAATATAATGATAATAATTGAGAAATGCTCGATAATGATTTGACATTAAAAGTGAGAATTCGAATAAATTTACATATAAGACCATAGTGGTAATGTGGCTTTGTATAAGATCAAGAAAGTATCGAATAGCATAATTTGAGAAAATTAAGATAAATTGAGGATATGATGAGATTAAGAATTACGGTAAATAAATGCAATATTTTGATATTTTATATTAATGTTGTTAATTTCCAGCATATATACATTTATTTTATGAGAATATTCCAAGTTGAATCAAAGATGAGGTAACAGAGAAAAAGTATCAGAAACCCTGTTTGAACCTTAGGAATGTATGGGATACGGAATTTCATGACATTTTAGGTTGAGACATTTCAGGAACATCCCATGTAAGTCCATATCAGACATATGGCATTGGCAGGTTGAGATAGTTGAGGAACATCCCATGTAAGTCCATATAAGACATATGACATTGGCAGGTTGAGACAGTTGAGGAACATCTGATGTAAGTCCATATCAGACATATGGCATTGGCAGGTTGAGGCAGTTGAGGAACATCCCATGTAAGTCCATATCAGATATATGGCTTTGGTAAGACAGGGAAGATCCAATGTAAGACCATGCGAAGGCATGGCATTGGTAAGTTTTATAAGGCAAGGAAATCATGTAAGACCATGACAAGACATGTCATTGATAAGTTACTATAAGGCAAAGGTCCCATGTAAGACCATGCCCAGGCATGACATTGGTGAGCATATAAGGCAAGGATCCCATGTAAGACCATGCCAAGGCATGGCATTGGTGAGTACATAAGGCAAGGATACCACGTAAGACCATGTCAAAACATGGCAATGGTAAATTTCAAAAGGAAAGGTACTTGAGTAATCCAAAGAGTAAGTCAAAGAGATGACAAGGTAAGATCACGAGTAAAGAGCACAGGTATGTACTTAAGGCTTATTGATATTGAGGTTATAAGTTGATGATATTAAAAGTATTTTAATGAGTATATTCAAGTATTAAGTGAGTGATAAGTTTTCAATTATACTTATGACGCTTTGTGACATGATTAGCAATATGCCTATATATTATAAGAGAGTATTAATGTGTTAAGTGAGATGTTGCAGGTACATAAGCAAGCTATTAAGTAAGGTATTTTTTTTTATTATTTTGAGCCTTTGGTAAGGTTACCAATGAGTAAGATGGGAAAGTAAGAACTTAACGTTATTTATGCAAATTATGAAAGCTTAATAATAAGCTAAATTCATTACTAATACCTATAATTTTACATGTGAACTTACTAAGCTTTATAAGCTTACCTATTTCCTTTCCTCTGTTCCAGAGTTTTATCAAACAAGCTTGGGTTAGAGGTCGTTGGAGATCGCTTCACACTTTCGATTATCAAGTTACCAATTGGGTATTCTTATTGAAACGTTTTCAGTTATGGCATGTATAGGGACTTGGCCATTGTAACACCCTATAACCCTCATCCGTCACCGAAATAAGGTTACAAGGTATTAACCAACTAAACAAAACCTTTAGAGGTTCATAAAAACATACCATACATAGATTCAATTGAACATCGAGTATTCATTAGTGATCTACTTTAATTACTATAACTGAATATACCAACTTATTAATTGATTCGATGAATGCAAACATATAACATTAATTTACTATATGAGCACTTATCAAATTTCAGAAGAGACTACTTACCAATAAGCATAATCGAATTTCCTAAGAGCAAAGCAACAAGCCACATGAATTTCATCAAACCATACATTCAAACTTAGCAATTAAGCAAGCCATATTCGCATGGCTAGAATATTTACAAATTTCAAAATATAACTTGTATTCAAAAGAAAGTTAAGCCTATACATGCCATCTTTCAAAATATCAATTTTTAAAGGTACCAAAATAGTAGATAGTGTGACGAATTGCTAACGATCCCCGAGCTGGTGACTGAAAAACATAACAAACGGAGTAAGCTTTTATAAGCTAAGTAAGTTTTAAGCAATGTAAACAATTAAACTCAATTATAAATCGATCATTCGAATTCTCATGTAACCTCTTTCTAGGTATATTGCCCTTTGGCCAAATATACACATCCTCATAATGCACATATAGCAGATTAATTTGACTTGAATCTGAACTCATATAAACATAGGTAAATCAGATATCTTCACTTAACTCCATACATTGACCGAATGTACCATAATCATATATAGTCTTATTACTTACTCACATATGCACCACATTATACACTTATAATTTAATCCAAATCAAGCCTACATGTAAGTTCATGATACATACCTGTCCAACTTAACATATTGAACGTATTTAATTGTCGTTTTAACACAAGATCTCATAATCTTAGACTTTTATCAAATCACCAACAATTAGCCTACTAGGTTCTAAACCCGAATTCATCACCGGCACGAAGCCTGCTAGACTTTAAGTCTGAACTCATTCACTGGCATTTCACCTGCTAGGCTCAAAGCACGATATCATTTCACTGGCATTATAGCCTGCTAGGTTTATAACCTGAATCACATCACATAAGGTAAGTATTTACCCGTTCAACAGATGTTTTAATCAAGTCGTTCAGGAATGTGCAAAAATTCAAATAGAACTTATACAATGCCGACGTCTCAAACGCGATTTTACATTTTATTCAATATAGATGCCACTGTCCCGAACAGGGTCTTACACAAATCATAGTGATGTCAGTGTCCCAAACACGGTCTTATACACTACCTCAAATCAATGCCTTCGTCTCGGATGAGGTCTTACATGATCTCATTTCACACACTTAGTGCCCCAACAACCGATCTCGCACACATAGTGCTCTGTTAAAGAACTCGCACACACAGTGCCTCTATTCATTCGCACACATAGTGCCCATGTTCGTTCGCACACATAGTGCCCATTTTCACTTATTATTACACATTGAAATGACTTAACCAAGTCTATAAAACATCACATATGTACACTTTGAACATATCATTTCATTTAACTTTGAATTCATATAGTCATGAACACTTAAACATTTTAAAGCCAACTTTAATTCAATCAATCAATATAAAATTACAGATCATACCCACATTTAAATTTCCATGTCCACAATCACATAAATAAGTCATATGCTTCCATGAATGATTTCACAAAAACCATAGGTTCATATATAAACATAGGCATATAATCACTTCACATACACTTCACATCAACCATCTGATTCACGTAGTTCCCATGTACACAAATAGGTTATACATACCTGAACAAATTAGTTTATTGAACGAATCCACAGGTCGTATTAACACATAGCCTCATGGCATTATACTTTTATTAATTCACCAGGTTTCAAATATCTCAATTCAAATACTTATAATATTTACACATATCACGTTTACCCAATAGAGTTTAACCTTATTCGAATAAAATCCATATAACTTAGTTCACCCAATAATATGTATTTTGTAGCACATCACATTATCATTTCATGCTTGCCATTCGGCAAAATAAGCACAACTATTATGGCATATCTATATCATACTTACCATTTGATAATTTACACATGTCAACTATATATCTTTTATTCCATATGCATGTAGCATTCGAAAATGGACATATATAATACAAAATATTTAATTATCATAATATAGCATGACATATTCACAATTACTTATGTTTAAAATACTTTAAAACTTACCTCGATTACTTTCAAACAACTACAAGTTGGCTACTCAGTTACTTTAGCTTTTCCTTTCTCCATGTTTAGCTCTCTACTCTCTTGAGATTTTAAACTAATTTAATCACCTCACCAACTCATTATAATCAACAAGACTAATTTCTCAATGAAACCCGTGCATACACAGCATACTTGTAATTAAACATAACCACATAATCGACACTTCATCTCAAACCATACCAGTTTCCCAAAACCACAATATTAATAATTAACCGAATATCCATATGTTCATACCAAAATATCACTCACATTTAAAATAATAATATCAATGCTTAAAGTCGATTCTTTAGACATTTGTTTACATATACTCATGCATCTAATTTTAGTACTATATGATTACACTTAACCTATGGTCGAATATACTTCACCATAATTCACCAAAAATTTAACCTAACGTTATATATATATATGTTTTATCACATATCAAATAATGAGCTTACCTTAATACATATTTACCACTTATCCTTTATTATTTCTTCTTGTTAATCATCATTCAATTATATATATACATATTGACCTCTTTAAAATCAACTACCATATCATTTTGGCTCACGTATATAACAATTAATAAGTTCAATTTCATCTTTCACTCGTCACCACTTAAAACATCAAGACTTCAATCATTAAATATACCTAGCTATCCCAAAGCCGAATTCACATACAACCTTTAGTACTCATACAAAGTTTACACTTTAACTAATTACACATATACTAATAAACCAAATATTATTTAAACAACCATTTGAATAATTCTTTATCACAAGTCTACAATCGGCATAACCATGTTACCAATTTAATACATCAAAAATTACTTATTCAATACTATATTCGGCCTATATGTATTTTCTTTACATCAATTCATCAACAATTTAGCACATGTACCTAATGACCTAATGCACATATCTCTTACATTCATCCTTAATAGAATTTTATCAAGCTTCCATCTCCATTTAACTATGTACCATTTAAAACAATCAATATTTTACACCATTTCACAAATTATAACCAATTGATGATTGCATATATATATTCATCCAAACTCAAAATTCAACATTTTACTCATGGTTTATGATAGAAACTTAACACTCATCTCAAATTCACACATACATATCAAATTAACACATATCACAAATTTTTATCATCAATTTCATGACCGAACATCCAAAACACCAAAATTCAAAAATCAAAATCATGGGTCTAGGAGGGTACAAAACAAGAACTCAAAACATCAAAATATCATCAAATTAACACGATTTTTTTACCTTGGATTTTTAGCTTGCAAGATGCCGAACTCCAACTTGTTTCTTTCTTTTTCTTTTTAGTAGTTTCGGCCAAGTAAAATGAAATGATCATAAGCTTTATTTTTATTTATTTTTATTATCATAAAATTGATTCATGTTTTACCATTATAACCTTGACACATAACAAAGAAAGTATGAAATAAACATTGCTATTACTGGCCATGTCATCAATTTTCACTTTATTTTTATCACCATAATTTATATTAATTATTAATTCACATTTCATAATATATAATGCATATAATAATAATATAAAAGACATATATTTTCCATCATGTAGCATCATTGCCATCCACTATGATTATGATGGTCTATTTGACATGCAAGTCCCCCAATGTTAATCACATGCTTATTCGGCCACTACAAAATTATCTATCACATTTTCAAGGTTTTTCAAACAAGTCCTTTTTAACAAATTCCACATCCAAATGACAAAATCAAAACATGATATTTTCACACATGAATTTTCACAAATAATAAACATAAAATGTAGCATTTAATTATATATATATACACTCGGATTTGTGGTCCCAAAATCACTTTTCGACTAGGGTCAAATTAGGGTTGTCACAACTCTCCCTCCTTTTGGGATTTTTGTCCCCGAAAATCTTACTAGCGAAAAGGTTAGGGCAACGTTCTTTCATTGACTCCTCAAGTTCCCAAGTTGCTTCCTCGACTCCGGGCTTGTGCCACAAAACTTTAGCTAACGAAATTTTCTTATTCCGAAGTTCTTTCACCTCGTGAACCAAAATTCAAACCGATTCCTCCTCGTAACTCAAATCAGACTGAATCTCAATCTCTGACGGGCTAACCACATGTGAAGGATCGGATCTATATCGATAGAGCATCGAAACATGAAAAATTTATGAATCTTTTCAAGTTCGAGTGGCAAAATCAATCTATATGTAACTGGCCCAATCCGTTCTGCAATCTCGTACTGTCTGATAAATCTCGGGCTCAAATTACTTTACAGCTGAATCTGAACATCTTTCACTACAGTGAGACTTTTAAAAACACTTTATCTTTAATTTAATACTATATAATGTTTTAATTTTTTTTAACACATAACAGCCCCAAAGAATTTAACACTCAAATCATAAACCCAGTAGACTCAACAGATAGAGTCTTACTGGAAGCCAATGTTTCACACACATATGAATAAGTTGAGCTGGGATCAATCAAAGCAATAACATTAGTATAATAGAGAGTGAAAGTACCAGTAATAACATCAGGAGAAGAAGCCTCTTCATGTGCACGGATGGCATAAGCTCTGGCAGGTGCACAAGTCTCAGATCGATCAACTGTATCTCTCGTCCCTCTCTGAATGCCACTAGTGTTACCCCCACGGCTAGGTGGTCTACTCCGTGATGGCATGCTACTCTGTTTCGCACTCCGGACGGTATTCTGTTCAGCCCACCTTGGACATTCACGAATAAAGTGATCCACCGACCCACACTTAAGACAAGCATGATCACGCAATCTACATTCTCCTAAATGCCATTTACCATAATATTTGCATTCAACTCTTCGTGGCTGAAAGTTACCCAAACTAGCAACTGCTGTAGCTTGCGGATTTACATGAGTTCGACTTTGATCTTATCTAGAATGATCTGCATACGCTTTTGATCGGCTACTATCTTCTCTGAGTGTCTTTGAAGATGACTGAAGGGTTTTATTCGTTGATCGTTTACGGGAGTCTCTAGCCTCGTAATCGACTTTTCTCTTTCTTTTACCCAGTTCTTCGGTTCCGTATTTTCTAATTTGGTCAACTAAAGTTTTATTCAATCTCAACAGATTGGTCACAGGAGGCACAACAGGTATCAGAAGGGGATTATTCGGGGGCAGAAAAGGTTGTGTAGCCGGGTTATTTCTCACAAATTCAGAAAACCATTGATTCATCATAGCATAAAAGGCTTGTTTCATCTCATCATTTTGATTATTCGTATTCGGCTGAGAGTCAATTAGCACTGTCCCTTGCACGGGAGCAAGCGCTATGCTATTAACATCATCTACTACAGCTCGATCGGGATCGAGATTCATTGCTATACGAAAAACACATTTTAACCGTCAGAAATCATCACACCATCATTTTATCACTTTATGGCATGTATAGCTAAACTCACACGCGCTACGTTAGTCCTAGAATCGACTAAACCGTAGCTCTGATACCAATAAAATGTAACACCCTATAACCCTCATCCATCATCGAAATAAGGTTACAAGGTATTAACCAACTAAACAAAACCTTTAGAGGTTCATAAAAACATACCATACATAGATTCAATTGAACATCGAGTATTCATTAGTGATCTACTTTAATTACTATAACCGAATATACCAACTTATTAATTGATTCGATGAATGCAAACATATCACATTAATATACTATATGAGCACTTATCAAATTTCAAAAGAGACTACTTACCAATAAGCATAATCAAATTTCCTAATAGCAAAGCAACAAGCCACATGAATTTCATCAAACCATACATTCAAACTTAGCAATTAAGCAAGCCATATTCGCATGGCTACAATATTTACAAATTTCAAAATATAACTTGTCTTTAAAAGAGAGTTAAGCCTATACATGCCATCTTTCAAAATATCAATTTTTAAAGGTACCAAAATAGTAGATAGTGTGACGAATTGCTGACGATCCCTGAGCTAGTGACTGGAATCAACGGTCTATAAAACAGAAAAACATAACAAACAGGTAAGCTTTTATAAGCTTAGTAAGTTTTAAGCAATGTAAACAATTAAACTCAATTATAAATCGATCATTCGAATTCTCATGTAACCTCTTTCTAGGTATATTGCCTTTTGGCCAAATATACACATCCTCATAATGCACATATAGCAGATTAATTTGACTTGAATCTAAACTCATATAAACATAGGTAAATCAGATATCTCCACTTAACTCCACACATTGACCGAATGTACCATAATCATATATATAGTCTTATTACTTACTCACATATGCACCACATTATACACTTATAATTTAATCCAAATCAAGCCTACATGTAAGTTCATCATACATACCTGTCCAGCTTAACGTATTGAACGTATTCAATTGTCGTTTTAACACAAGATCTCATAATCTTAGACTTTTATCAAATCACCAACAATTAGCCTACTAGGTTCTAAACTTGAATTCATCACCAGCATGAAGCCTGCTAGACTTTAAGTCTGAACTCATTCACTGGCATTTCGCCTGCTAGGCTCGAAGCCCGATATCATTTCACTGGCATTATAGCTTGCTAGGTTTATAACCTGAATCACATCACATAAGGTAAGTATTTACCCGTTCAACAGATGTTTTAATCGAGTCGTTCAGGAATGTGCAAAAATTCAAATAGAACTTACACAATGCCGACGTCTCGGACGCGGTCTTATATGTTATTCAATATAGATGCCACCGTCCCAGACAGGGTCTTACAGGAATCATAGTGATGCCAGTGTCCCAGACACGATCTTATACACTACCTCAAATCAATGCCTTCGTCCCGGACGAGGTCTTACATGATCTCATTTCACACACTTAGTGCCCCAACAACCGATCTCGCACACATAGTGCTCAATTAAAGAACTCGCACACACAATGCCTCTATTCATTCGCACACATAGTACCCATGTTCGTTCACACACATAGTGCCCATTTTCACTTATTATTACATATTGAAATGACTTAATCAAGTCTATAAAACATCACAAATGTACACTTTGAACATATCATTTCATTTAACTTTGAATTTATGTAGTCATGAGCACTTAAACATTTTAAAGCCAACTTTAATTCAATCAATCAATATAAAATTACAGATCATACCCACATTTAAATTTCCATGTCCACAATCACATAAATAAGTCATATGCTTCCATGAATGATTTCATAAAAACCATAGGTTCATATATAAACATAGGCATATAATCACTTCACATACACTTCACATCAACCATCTAATCCACCTAGTTCCCATGTACACAAATAAGTTATACATACCTAAACAAATTAGTTTATTGAATGAATCCACAGGTCGTATTAACACATACTCATGGCATTATACTTTTATTAATTCACCAGGTTTCAAATATCTCAATTCAAATACTTATAATATTTACACATATCACGTTTACCTAATAGAATTTAACCTTATTCGAATAAAACACATATAACTTAGTTCACCCATTAATATGTATTTTGTAGCACATCACATTATCATTTCATGCTTGCCATTCGGCAAAATAAGCACAACTATTATGGCATATCTATATCATACTTACCATTTGATAATTTACACATGTCAACTATATATCTTTTATTCCATATGCATGTAGCATTCGGCAATGGACATATATAATACAAAGTATTTAATTATCATAATATAGCATGACATATTCACAATTACTTATGTTTAAAATACTTTAAAACTTACCTCGATTACTTTCGAACAACTACAAGTCGGCTGCTCAGTTACTTTAGCTTTTCCTTTCTCCATGTTTAGCTCTCTACTCTCTTGAGATTTTAAACTAATTTAATCACCTCACCAACAAGACTAATTTCTCAATGAAACCCATGCATATACAGCATGCTTGTAATTAAACATAACCACATAATCGGTACTACATCTCAAACCATACCAATTTCCCAAAACCACAATATTAATAATTAACCAAATATCCATATGTTCATACCAAAATATCACTCACATTTAAAATAATAATATCAATGCTTAAAGCTGATTCTTTAGACATTTGTTTACATATACTCATGCATTTAATTTTAGTACTATATGATTACACTTAACCTATGGCCGAATATACTTCACCATGATTCACCAAAAATTTAACCTAACATCATATATATATGTTTTATCACATATCAAATAATGAGCTTACCTTAATACATATTTACCACTTATCCTTTATTATTTCTTCTTTTCAATCATCATTCAATTATATATATACATATTGACCTCTTTAAAATCAACTACCATATCATTTTGGCTCACGTATATAACAATTAATAAGTTCAGTTTCATCTTTCACTCATCACCACTTAAGACATCAAGTCTTCAATCATTAAATATACCTAGCTATCCCAAAGCCGAATTCACATACAACCTTTAGTACTCATACAAAGTTTACACTTTAACTAATTACACATATACTAATAAACCAAATATTATTTAAACAACCATTTGCATAATTCTTTATCACAAGTCCACAATCGGCATAACCATGTTACCAATTTAATACATCAAAAATTACTTATCCAAGACTATATTGGGCCTATATGTATTTTCTTTACATCAATTCATCAACAATTTAGCACATGTACCTAATGACCAAATACACATATCTCTCACATTTATCCACAACAGAATTTTATCAAGCTTCCATCTCCATTTAACTATGTACCATTTAAAACAATCAATATTTTACACCATTTCACAAATTATAACCAATTGACGATTGCATATATATATTCATCCAAACTCAAAATTCAACATTTTACTCATGGTTTATGATAGAAACTTAACATTCATCTCAAATTCACACATACATATCAAATTAACACATATCACAAATTTCTATCATCAATTTCATGACCGAACATCCAAAACACCAAAATTCAAAAATCAAAATCATGGGTCTAGGAGGGTACAAAACAAGAACTCAAAACATCAAAATATCATCAAATTAACACGATTTTTTTACCTTGGATTTTTAGCTTGCAAGATGCCGAACTCCAACTTGTTTCTTTCTTTTTCTTTTTAGTAGTTTCGGCCAAGTAAAATGAAATGATCATAAGCTTTATTTTCATTTAATTTTATTATCATAAAATTGATTCATGTTTTACCATTATAGCCTTGACACATAACAAAGAAAGTATGAAATAAACATGGCTATTACCGTCTATGTCATCAATTTTCACTTTGTTTTTATCACCATAATTTATATTAATTATTAATTCACATTTCATAATATATCATGCATATAATAATAATATAAAAGACATATATTTCCCATCATGTTGCATCGTTGCCGTCCACTATGATTATGATGGTCTATTTGACATGCAAGTCCCCCAATGTTAATCACATACTTATTCGGCCACTACAAAATTACCTATCACATTTTCAAGGTTTCTCAAACAAGTCCTTTTTAACAAATTCCACATCCAAATGACAAAATCAAAACACGATATTTTCACACATGAATTTCACAAATAATAAACATAGAATGTAGCAT
The DNA here is from genome assembly GCA_020496765.1 of Gossypium stocksii. Lineage (NCBI taxonomy): Eukaryota > Viridiplantae > Streptophyta > Magnoliopsida > Malvales > Malvaceae > Gossypium > Gossypium stocksii. The sequence continues at coordinate 33,826,065 of CM035624.1, forward strand.
TTAATTATATATATATTTTACTCGATTTTATGGTCCCGAAACCACTTTCTGACTAGGGTCAAATTAGGGTTGTCACAGCCATTTTGTGTGTGTGTCCTTATGATATGACTAACTAAGAACATTTGTTGAAGTTATGTATGCCTAAATGATGTTTAATGCAAAGAAATTATGAAAGAGTAAAAGTTGGATGTGAAACAGTTTTGGGACAGCAGCAGTGATGTGATTTTGAAAAATCAGTAAAAATTGTATAAATGGAATTGAATGCTGAATGAGATATAAAATTAAATCTTATTGAGTTTATTTTCATAGGAAAGAAACAAAGTAAGCAAAAGAAGTCTGAATTTTGATATATTTAAACTCTTACAAGACTGGTTAAAAGTGACTTTGTGATCCCCTGTTCCAATTTTAGAATTTCACTAAAAATTGTACAAAAAGAATTATATGTATAATTTATATGTATAGATTCCTTAGTGAGTCTATCTTCATAAGAAACAAATAGAAACATTATCTGAATTCTGTAAAATGAGATAATTGATTTTTAGTGAAGAGAGGTCAGGCCTATTAGACTGCAAAATAGGGGAACTTTTAATGAATAAACTGTACTAATTGGTCAAACCAAAAATTTTGGAAAAACTATGGTAAGAAGATATATGAGTGTAGTTTTAAAGAAAATTTACAGATTCAAATTTTGAGTTTTGTAACTCGAGTTATAATTAATTTAGTGACTATTACTTAGGTGGACAATTTTATTATGAATAGTGAAATAAATTGTTTTGATTTGTGTAAGTAATCAAAAAAATATTAATGTTCTCAGTTTGGTCCTGAACTGTTTCAATTGCATGTTTCAGGGCCTCAAGGGCCCTTTTTAGGGATATATTGGATGAATGTGAGCGAATTAATTTTAAAAGTAAATTTTTATGCCCCGAATTAGTAAGATAAGTCTGATAACGCCTCGTGCTCGACTCCAGCGACGGTCATGGGTAAGGAGTGTTACATCAAAAGCTAGCTAACTACTCCCACAAAATAACTAAAACATATTTCTGCTTTGTTTATGTGAAGATTAAAACACGGGACTAGAGAATAGGCAGATGCTTAGCCAGTGAAACAGTAGGCTCATTCTTAACATAAAAAGACATATAATTAAACTTAAGGAAGGAACTTAGGCTAAGGTTACAATAGAGAAATTAGCAATTCCAAAATTAACGCAACTCAAACCTTAGATCACAAGTAAGTAAGTAGAACACACAACCACAGAAGCAGACACATATCCATCGAGACAACGTAGCATCAAAACTCAAATTTTGGGGTGTTACAACTCTCTCCCCCTAAAACATTTTGGCCTGAAAATTTATAACTAAGTCGAACAGATGCAGATATTGCTGATGTATCGAATTTTTTGGTTCTTAAGTGGCTTCTTCAGTACTGTGATTCCGCTACAAGACCTTTACTAAAGGTACAATCTTCCTCTGCAAGACTTTAACATCCCGCTCTAGAATTTGAAACAGTTTTTTCTCGAAGGTTAGATCAGGTCTCACTTCAATTTCATCTATTGATATAATGTGGAAAGGGTCGAACCGATATTTCTGCAACATCAAAACATGAAATGCATCGTGGATCTGATCAAGTTCATGTGGTAACTCTAGTTGATAAGCAACTGATCCCACTCGTTTAAGAATACAGTAAGGGCCAATGAATCTCAAACTTAACTTACCTTTACATCCAAACCAGATGGCCTCTTTCCGTGGCGATACTTTCAGAAATACTTGATCACCCGCAGAGTACTCATTATCATTTCTTTTTAAGTCAGCATAGGACTTCTGTCGTTCTGAAGCAACCTTTAAACGATCCCGAATCAATTTAATCGCATTCTCAGTTTCAGACACCAATTTGGGACCCAAAATCTGGCGTTTACCTCACTCTATCCAACACAGGAGAGTATGACACCTACGACCATACAGGTCTTCGTAAGGTTCTATCTAAATGCTAGACTGATAACTATTGTTATACGCAAATTTGGCCAACAATAGGTGATCCTTCCAACTCCCCTAAAGTCAATCACACAACTCCGTAACGTATCCTCTAATATCTGAATAACTTGCTTAGGTTGTCCGTTAGACTATGGATGATATATAGTACTAAAATCTAGTTGAGTACCTAACGCCTCATATAACTTCTTTCATAATCGAGAGGTGAAGCGCAGATCCTATCCAAAATAATCGAAACCAAAACTCCGTGTAACCTCACAATCTCAAATACGTACAACTTAGCTAACCTTTGTAGCGAATAATTGATCCTGATTAGTAGGAAATGAGTGGACTTGGTCAATCAATCAACAATGACCCATACTGAATCCTTCGTAGTGGGTGTCAGAGGTAATTCGTTAACGAAGTCCATTGTTGCACGTTCCCACTTCCATTGGGGAATCTTGATCGGCTGAAGTAACCCCGAAGGTAATTAATGTTTAGCATTAACTTTCTGACATGCCAGACAGTGGAAAACGAAAGTAGTCACTTCCCGTTTCAACCCCGACCACCAGTACAATTCTCAATGATCACGATACATTTTACTCCCACCAAGATGCATAGCGTAAGGGTTGCTATGTGCTTCTTGCAAGATCGACTGTCGCAACTCACGGTCCTTAGGCACACAAACCCAACCTCTAAAACATAGAACCCCATCACTATTTAAACCAAATTCAAAATCTTCACCAGACTCAATCTAATGTAAACACTGAATTAAGGACTCATCCTCCAACTACTTAACTCAAATCTGCTCAACCCAAGTGACTTAACTTACAGTTCAGCCAATAAACTCCTGCCATCAAATGAACTCAATCGGGCAAACTTTGCTTTCAAATCAGACATCGTTCGATGGCTAAGGGCGTTAGCTACCACATTGGCCTTACCAAGATGATACTTGATAGTGCAATCGTAGTCCTTAAGCAGCTCAACTAATCTACACTGTTTGAGATTCAACTCCTTCTAAGTTAATAGATACTTGAGACTCTTATGGTTGGAGTAAATGATACACTTCTCACCGTACAGATAATGTCTCCAAGTCTTTAGAGCAAACACAACTACGACAAGTTTGAGATTGTGAGTAGGGTAATTTCCCTCCTGCGTCTTAAGTTGACGAGAGTCATAAGCTACAACCTTACCCTCTTGCATCAGTACACATCCTAAACCAACGTGTGACATATCACTATAAACCATAAATTCCTTACTCGACTTGGGCTGAATTAAAACAAGAGCTTGGGTCAGAATATACTTGAGTTCTTCAAAGCCTGACTGCTGCTCCTCAGACCACTTAAACTATGTATTCCTACGCAGTAACTTAGTCAGGGGAGATGCTATTAGGGAGAACCCCTCGACAAATCTTCGGTAGTAACCCGTTAAATTGAGGAAACTTTAAAGTTTAGATACATTCTTCGGTTGTTTCCACTCCACTACAGCCTCAATCTTTTTGGGATTGGCTTGAATTCCACTAGCGGTTACAACATGCCCTAAAAAGGCAACCTCAGACAACCAGAACTCGCACTTACTAAACTTGGCATAAAGTTGTTTCTTATGGAAAGTCTGTAGTACGATACAAAGATGCTAGTCGTGTTCAGCTTTAGTCTTTGAGTATATCAAAATATCGTCAATGAAGCTGAAGCATTAGTTAACCTGAAAGGCATAACCAGGAACTCATAATATCCGTAATGAGTCTTGAAAGTAGTCTTGCACACAACTGCTTCCTTAGCCTTGAGTTGATGATAACCTGAATGGAGATAAATTTTGGAAAATACAAAAGTTCCGCAGAACTGATCAAATAAATCATCGATTCTTGAGAGTGGATACTTAATTTTTACTATTAACTTGTTCAGCTGACGATAATCAATACACATTCTCATTGTACCGTCTTTCTTTTTGACAGACAGCACTTGTGCTCCCCACGGAGACACACTCGGTCTAATCAACCCTCGGTCAAGAAGCTCTTGAAGTTGAGCTTTCAGCTCAGCCAGTTCTTTTGGTGCCGTGCAATAAAGTGAAATCAGCACCAGAGCTATCCCAAGTATCAGATCAATATCGAACTCTACCTCACAGTTTGGTGGTATTCCTAGTAATTCATTGAGAAAGACGTTCAGAAAGTCCCAGACTGTCCGAATGTCATGAACAAATGTCTTAGCGGAATTAGTGCCGAAGATAAAGGTAAGATAAGCCTCACACCCTTTTTGGGCTAATTTTTTAGATATAAGTACAGAAATTACATTGACAACATAATCTCATCGTTCCCCTATCATAATTACCTCACAGTTCTATTCTATTCTTAAATTAACTCTCTTCCAAGCATAATTGACACTGACTTAGTGTTCAACAAGATAATCCATGCCCAAAATCAAATCAAAATCCCCAAAAGGTAGTTCTATCAAATTAGCTAGAAACACTACTCCTTGAATGTTTAACAGTACTCATCGATAAACCTTATCAACCTCGACAAACTGTCCTAAAAGACTACTATAGAAACCTTGCTAACAATATGCTCAACAACCATATTCAGTTTCATAGATATAGTACTAGCTATGTAGGAATGTGTAGAACCTATATCAATTAAAGCCAAGTAGGGTATAAATTAAATAAAAAACGTACCCACGATCACATCGGCGTCATCCTTGTCCTCACGACATCTAGCTACGTAGACAAGTGTAGGCTGCCTACCCTTAGTTTGAGCTGCACCTCTATCCGGTGCTTGCTGACCCCTACCAGAACTATTGCCACCCTTACCATTACCCCGACCTCTAGGTGGTTGTAGAGCTCCCCTAGGAGGCTGAATAATTCTCGCAGTCGTAACTAGTGCTGAAACTGACACCCGATCAGGTCGGCGAGAGTAATCCTAAACATGATGCTTAATTGACCCACAACAAAGACAAGCCCTAGAATTCCTCTAGCCCTCATCTGGATGGCATTTCTCACAATCAACACATCACAAAATCACATTAGAGGTGACCGACACCTCGTTCCTAAAAGGCCCAAAGACCCCAGCCCATTCCTTAGGGTGCTGAATCGAGCCAAAATGACATGAATCTTTCTTCACTTTATTCTGAGTTCTCTCACGCTCTTTCTTTTAATGTTCAGCGTGCTTGACTTCCTTCACAATTTTAGTCTTATCCACTAAAACCATAAATATTTGCTCCCTTAAAGGAGCTATCAAAACACGCAGGTTATAATGCAGTCCATCCTCAAATCGCATACACTTATCATACTCAGTTGCAACTAGTGCTCGAGCATATCTGCTTAATCTTACAAACCCGACCTTATACTTAGCTACGGACCTTTCTCCCTAAACCAGATTCATAAACTTGCACTTGCAAACCTCAATGTAACTAGCACCCACGTACTTACCCTAAAAGGCACTCTTAAAGTAGTCTCAGGTAAATAGTTCAAACTGGGTTCCCTCCTCAACTATCAACTACCACTGGTATGCTTTGTCTTAGAAAAATGATACTGCACTTCTCAATTTTGTACAGGTGTACAGTCAATATCGTTCATGATGCATTCGGTAGCCCTGAGCCAATACAAAACCACCATAGGAGTGACCTCCATCACACCATTAAATAGAACGCCATTCGATTGGAGCCATTCAGTAACTGACCTTGAACCCCAAACATAGTATGAGTCCTAGCAACCCTCTCTAATACTCGTAACATCACTTAGGACATAGGACCGTCCCCGCTTGGCACATTTTGAGACCTTATCTCAGCAGTAAGAGTTCCAATAGTTTCGTTGGTCTCCAACCCGAGTATGCTACCTGTAGAGGATGACTCAACTCAAGCTCCCCCACGACACCCTCTGCATCCGCGTAACCGTCGTCCATGATTTCCTCGTGAACTTATACTTTTCAGTGTCTACAATGTCAGAACACACAGATCAATCCAATATTCCATCAAAATCATATAACAATTTACTTTAGAGGATAGTTTAACCGACAAAATCAATCATCACGATACATCATACACACAGCATAATAGAAGCCATACTTATATGTACGACATCAGAGACTCGATCCTTTTAAGCCAGTTATTTACTTCTTTATACAAAGTCATTTTGTTTAAAACATTCTTTTTACAAAAATAGAGGCCCAATTTCACAGCCCGAGTGTTGTAAATCTGCTTCTGATACCACTAAATATAACACTCTACACCCAGACTAGACGGAAAGACCAAGTTTAGAATGCTACAACTTACCAGGACTCAATTACATTTTAAGCAAACCTTTCAACTACAGTTAATTCTGAAAGCATTCGTTATCCAGAACATAGTTAAAACTTAGAAGTTTTGCAATACAAATTCAAAGTTATAGATTCACACACGCATATATATAGTAAATCATATAGATGATCAAGTCCCCCATCCGCTGATCACTTAATCCTGTAAGTTCCTTAAAATTCATACGAATAGTTAGAGCATTGCAAAATAGAATTAAACATAATTAAGCTATATTATGTATAAGAACTCGGATGATACTGAGTGTCCAGATACAATTCGGTGTCATTATTCAAGGGATAACCTAAAACAGATTCAGACACAAAACAGTCTAGGAATGCAACAGATCCATTGTAGATGCACATATAACACTAGCACATTAGCAGATATATATGTCATATTGATACAAACACAGATGCAATTTCCATAGTCCAACCGCTACACACCATCTCCATTCCCCTCCCCTACACACTGACAGGTATATTATACTTGTTTGGCCCAACACACCTCATAGTGTCAGTATGATACGTTGCAGTATTAACAGTCTCACTGCCAGATTAAACACAATATGTGGGTGGTTTGACCACCGATTCAATACAAAACACTTCCTTCACTTCATTACCTCCACCACATGTAGTTTCGGAACATACATTAGTCACAAATATATCTAATACGGTTGCAAATGCAGTCACACATTGTAATATAAAAAAATGCCAATATGAGAAATATCTATCTTATTCCGATGTTTAGGATCAAATAACATTTATGATAAATAAATTCATACAACTCAGTTCAATTCTTCGCTTTATCAATGAAAATTCCCTCAGTAGAAATGATATGTCCTATAACTAATCCTTTATCCACCATAAAATGGCATTTCTCATAGTTTAAAATAAGGTTAAATTCTAGGCACCTTTCAAGAATTTTTACAAGATTTGACAAACACACCTCAAAAGACTAATCGTACACAGTAAAGTCATCCATAAACACCTCAATTATTTTCTCGATGTAGTCAGAAAATATACTTACCATACAACTTAAAAATGTGGCTGGTGCATTGCAGAGTCCAAACAACATCCGTCTGTAAGTGAACGTGCCAAATGGACATGTAAACGTTGTCTTCTCTTGATCCTCCGGTGCCACTAGAATTTGGAAAAACCTTGACTAACCATCAAGACAACAATAATGTGATTTTTCAGCTAAACGTTCTAACATCAGGTTAATAAAAGGAAGTGGAAAATGATCTTTTCGAGTTAAGGAATTCAACTTCTTGTAATCGATGCAGACTCTCCACCCGCTTTGGACTTTGGTGAGAACATCTCACTTGTCGAATTCTCAATTACGGTCACGTCAATTTTTTCGGTACTACATGGACTAGGCTGACCCAATTTCTATAAAAAAATGGGATAGATCATCCCAACATCAAGTAACTTTTGAACTTCTTTCCTTACCACTTCTATCATGGGCAGATTGAGACACCTTTGAGCTTCTCTTTTGGGAATAGTATTCTCTACAACTTGAATTTTGTGCATGCAAGTTGAGGGACTGAAACCCTTAATGTCGGCTGTCGTTCATCCAATTACCTCTTTATGATCTCTAAAAACTCATACCAAGTTTTTCTCTTCTACATTCGAGAGTTTACTCGAGATTATTACTGGTAAGCTACTTTGTTTACCAAGAAAAGCGTACTTCAAATGGTCCAAAAGTAGTTTGAGTTCCAACTCTAGAGCCTGTAAAATAGATGGTAAAAGCTTAGTTTGTGAATGGGTTAATTCAAAAATTTTACCTAATTTTTTTCATAATTGTGGTGCCTCCATATAAGCCACTGTTTCACGAACAAACTTTTCAAAGGTTATCCATTCCTCTTGTTCTTCCATGGCATCAAACTCTACACTTCTGCAAAGAATAGTTCATAATTCATCCTCATCGTGATATTTTAAATGTAATTTAGTTATAAGATCGATTATATCAATATTATAAACATTAGAAATCATGCTAGGGTGGTTCATGACCTCATAAACATTGAAATTTCACCACTTCCCCGTCGAACTCCATAGTGAGTATCCCACTTCATACATTAATATTCATTTGTGTGATACTCAAGAATGGTCTCCTAAGAAGTGTGTCAGATGAATTGGTTGAATTGTCATCCTCCATGTTGATAATGTAGAAGTTTGTAGAAAATATTAGCTCATTTACCTTAACAAGAACGTCCTCCAGCACTCCCTCTGGATGCATTACAGATCTATCTGCAAGCTAAATAATTACACATGTTTCTTTCAAAGGACCCGCGTTAAGTAGTTTACAAATTGACAAAGGCATAACATTAATTGATGTGCCTAAGTCACACATTGCTTTTTTAATACCGACACTACCTATTTTACAAGATATGAAAAACATACATTGGTCCTTACATTTGGGTGGTATTTTCCTTTGTAAAACAGTGGAGACATTTTCTCTGACACTTACCTTTTCATTGCCCAGGAGCTTCCTCTTACTCGTGCATAATTCTTTTAAGAATTATGCATATCATGGAATCTACTTAATCGCATCAAGAAGAGGTTTGTTGATTTCTACCTTTCGAAAGGTATCAAGGATCTTCTTTTCTTCTCGCTCATTCTTGCATTGGACAAGTCTTCCAGGAATGGAGGCGGTATTGTAAATGATTTTTGTGGTGTTGACTCTACTAGAGCCTGTGTCAAGTTTCTTCTTGTCTCGGCCAGTGTCGTGGGTACGGCTCGTGCCAAGTATGGGCTCCAAAACCTTTTCACTCCTTAATGTCATAAAACTTGTATTATGTCGAGGATTAGGCTCAGTTTGGGATGGCAGCTTACCTTGGGACTTCAAAAAACTAGCCATGAGCGTGAGCATGCTCATTTGCTTATCTAACTCCTGCAGATACATGTCAGTCTTTTGCTAAAATTTCTCTATAGTATTTGCTAGCCTTTCCATTATGGCTTCCAAAGATGACTTTGAGGGTAGTAATTGTTGATTTAGAGGAAGTCTTGGTTGGTAAGGTTGATTGAACTGAGGATTCAACCCATAACTTAGATTTGGGTGATCTTTTCACCCTACATTATATGAGTTCGAGTAAGGGTCATATCGGCTTTGGAGCGGTCTTGAAAAGTTCTCGACAATATTTCTTTATTATATCGAATCCTCATGTAAATTTGGACATAAATCCATCGGGTGGTCTGGCTTAGCACAAATTTCGTACAATCATACTAAGCTTATTTTATCTGTAAAAAAATTTTGTACAATGTTAGACAACTTATCAATTTTTTCTTCTAAAGATAGAGAACTTAACCCATTAACCTGCCTCATGGGTTTTGTAACTGGTCGGAATTGTTGAAAGTTAGCAGCCATTGTCGATATCAACTCTTGTGCTCTTTGAGGAGTTATATTAACTAGTGCCGCTCCACTTGTAGTATCTATCATTTTCATTTCCATCGGGAGCAACCCTTCACAGAAATACTGCAAGAGTGACTGTTCAGATAGTCCATGCTGTGCGCAACTTGCACACAACTTTTTGCACCGCTCCCAGTAATCGTAGAGCGATTTAGTCTCCTTCTAATGGATTCTTACAATGTCCCTCCTTAGTTTTCTCGCTACAGGGGAGAACCTGTCAAGAAACAAACGTGACATGTTAGACCTTGTGTTGACAGATCCCAAAGGTAAATAAAATAGCCAATCTCTAGCAGAGTCGGCTAATGAGAAAAGAAAAGCATGAAATTTAATTTGGTCTTTGGTTACTCCTTGAGGCTTCATGCTTGTTCACACCATACGAAATTCTGTGAGATGGGTGTGCGGATTTTCATTCTGTAACCCACGGAAGGTGGGTAGTAAATGAATCAAACTGAATTCAACTCGAATGTTGTTCCTCCCTTCGGATAGGTTATACATAAGGGTTGTTGCTAATCTGGTGTTGTTACGAGTTGGCGTATAGTCTGTTCAGCCACCTCATCTGGTTCGTCAAATAAGAAAATTTCCTTGGTGTAAAATATGGGTTCAAATTTAGGATTTGGTCGTTTACAATGTCGAATGACTTCTATTCATACTTGTCGAGCCAATTTCTCAATTTTTGGTTTAAACTCTAGAGTTCTAGGTTTTGATTTGGTCATAAGGTAAACAAACAAAAAATAGAAAAATATCTCCAATCCCCAGCAATGGGGCCAAAATTTGATGGGTGTCGAAACCACCAAAAATAATTCCTAGAAAAAGAACTCTAAATAGTAGTAAAGTGTGGTAGTAGGGTCGATCTACAGGGATTGGTATTATAATCAACTTTCACGTTTAACTTGTGATCAGAATTTCTGTCGTGTCAATAGTCATACCCACGACTCCAAATGGACCTACTGAAAAATAAACAAATAAATTAGGGGATTTTTGAAATGTTTAGAAATTAAATAATTGGAATAGAATAAATAAATAATTAAATAAATTGGAAATTAAGTTCAAATTTTGTAATAAGAGATAATAAGCCTTAACCCTAGACTCTGTGGATTCCAGATTTAGAATCAATCCTCGAAAATTAAATTTCTCTTCCAAACAATAAGATGGTTATAGCAGTTAAGAATGCCCTAACCAAAAATTCTTTCTTTCGTAGCTGGTCCCGGTATGACTTACAATCCAACCCTTACCAGTTATCTATTTGAGATACACGCATTCCCAATTCAAGATTCTGACAACCTTGCTCTGTTAAGAACCCAACTCAGATTAACGGCCTCAACTACGTGGGTCGTTTAAACCCGATCACTTCTCCCTTGATTTGTTTACGAAGATGACTCGTTTCCCCAACTATCCTCAAACACAACTTTAGCCCAACGTGCTTTTTTACTTAAACTCTAGTTAACTTTAAGGGATAGTTGTCAATCCTGATACTTAGGAAAAATGTGAATACCGATTGGAAAGATTTTTAGTACGGATATGTATCTCACCATTCTTGATCGGAATGAATACAAGCCTAAAGCTAAGTTGGTATTTAGTGAAGCATGAAATTATTCATGCTTTGGTTGGCTATGGAGTAAATTTGAATGAAAATGGTGGAAATTGGGAAATGAAGGGACTTGGAAAGCAATTAAACAAATTTTTCAAAGAACAATGAAATGAAAATAGAATTGCAGTAGCTATTGATGCATGAATTTGGAAAGGAAATAAAATAATTCTTATTAATCCAAATGAAATCAAGTGTCAAGTGTGTCTTCCAAGCTACCTTAAAGCTCCTGTTTATATACATATCACTTACTAAATTTGGCTTAACCACCCAATACATAATTAAAATTTAATAAATAAAATAAAATCAGATTTTTTCTAATTTTGACTTTTACAACGTCAAAAGAAATCTAATGAGTCCTTGGTTGTTTTCACCTTTTTTTTATTCGACCCCACTTTAATGATTGTGATGTAAATTGGTCATTTTCTGCTAGTTTTTAACTTATAGCATCCCAATTGTATCCTTGACAAGATTAAAAAGCAAAATCGCTAATTCAGCAAGGACCAATTCAAGAATTAACCGAATTAAACAAAAAAATATGCAAATTTAAAATGTTATCAACGGTCCTACACAAGACCTCCCACATGGTCATGTGAGCCACATGGCTAGCACACACGTCCGTGTGGCAACCTGTGTACCGCTGATAGTTCCAATTCTGGCAAAGAAAAATGCAAAAGGAAGGGTTTCAGTACCCACCTGATGAAGATTAAACGTTGAAGCAATAGAGACACTCTGAAACCTAAAAATCCAACAATTGTCTAGTTACACAACTTAATCGAGCTTACAAGACTAATTAAACAATCAACCAAACATGCCGAAACCTTGACGCAAACCTCAACTCAAAATAACTGCTACCTTCATATGATATAGCAAATTCACGAACCTAAGGCATCTGGGGAACAGTTTTCCTCAAAACCTTCTCCTAATGAACATCAATTGAATGTTTAGATAAAGAAATCGAGCAAGGTGCTCAAGAAACCAACTTTGGCCAAAAATAAACAACAATGAATGTTAGCAGAATTTAACATCAGAACTTACCGAATTGACTTCCAGTGATAGAACAATAGAAACAAAACTCTTGCTACTACAGCAGCAAAATTTGATAGGCAGAATTTGAGAATTAAGTGACGAAATTGAAAAGAAGAAAAATAAAAGAAAAACAAAGAAAAGAATGAGTGAAGAAGAAGGTTAGTTCATATAAATAAAAATAAAAATTTTACTTCAAAAGCCAACTAACTACTCCTGTAAAATAACAAAAACATATTTTTGCTTCACTTACATGAAGATTTGAACACGGGACCAGAGAATAGGCAGATGCTTAATTAGTGAACCAGAAGGCTCATTCTTGGCACAAAAAGGCACAGAATTAAACTTAAGGAAGGAACCTACGCTAAGGTTCCAATAAAGAAATTACCAATTCTAAAATTAACACGACTCGAACCTCAGATCATAAGTAAACAAAACACACAACCACAGAAATAGACATATATCCATCGATACAACTTAGCATCAAAACTCAAATTTTGGGGCGTTACAGTTGGCATGGACTTTGGCCAACATGGAATATCATCTAAGAAATTCCAAAGCCATTTAGCTTCCTCTCCAGCTTTATCAAGAGTGATAAACTCTGATCTTTGTGGATCTTGCAATTTGAGAAACCAATACTTTAATTAAAATTTTTCCTATAAATAGCTAGAAGGAAAACACATTGGGAATGAACCAGAAAAAGAGGCTTCAAGTTTTGACTCTGAAAATTCAAAAAAGGAAGATGCTTCATCCCAGAAAAAGCCCACTACTACAAGTACCAAATTAGTTCTCTCAGGCATGAGAAAAAAATTAATTATTGAGATTATCTCAACCATTGAATTCCATTAGAGACATTATGACAAACTACAAGCTGAAACTAAAGTTGTAAAGAAGATAATTAACAAGGAAAAGGCTTTGTAGGCTGATCTTCTTGCCTTCTCTGATGATGAGTAGTTTGACAAGTTTCTTGAGCAAAAAGGGGGAGAACGAATGATGTAATTGGGAAGCTACCATTAAGGGGGAGTTCTTAATTTTTTACGATGAATTTTATGAAAAATTTTGAATTGTTTTATTTTTTTTTGGAATTTATTTGGGATGATTGTAATCCTAATTTCTACTTTTCATTATGATGGTTAATTTACTTAGTTATTATCTAAGTTTTTGGAATTAAGGGGAATAAGCTAAGGGGGCTAAGTTTAATTGTTGATATAGCTTCTTGAGTAGTATAAGTTTTGTTCAACAAACTACCAAAGGGGAGATTGCTGAAAAAATATGAAAAGATTGAAGCAGTGTCCACTCCCTGACCAACTGTGACAGACTGGACTGTTCCCATATTTGAGTTAATAACAATTTATTGAACCAAGTTTATGGTTCATATTGATATTGTGGAACATATATAGTTCATCAATGAAGATCATATAACTTGAGGAAACATACATGGAGGATCAGATCGGAGCAAATTATGCTTATCTAATCCCTTATATCAATGAAGTTTCATTGGATTGGACCGTTGAACACTTATCTGTCAACAATCTCTGTTTACATTAGATGTTATTATTATATTTTATTAAGTTTATTCAATTGTTGTTTACTAGAGATTGAGATAAATCTTTTTTTTATATTAACAAGTCTCAAAATATTCTATATAATTAACTTAAATTTATATAACTTTATTAGCTTTATAGTATCCCTATTACCTTTAGATTTATTATTTATAAAAGAAAAAATTATAAATCATTATAATATTTTACACGAACTTCATATTTTACTTTTATTAATTTATATAACTTTATGTTAAAAAAATAATAATAAACTTAAGCCACATGCTTTAATATTTGACAAGTCACACTATATTTCAAAAATGAAAAAAAAAATGTTCTATATGTCAAAATGTTTGAATATTATTTTACTTTTTCTTTCTCAATCATAATATTTATATTACTTATTTAATATAAAAGTAAAAAATATATATATTATTTTACTTTATTTTTTCAATCATAATATTTTTGAGAAGTTACAATTTTCATACCGTTTTTTTTTATAAATAAACATAATATATTTTAATTAATACATAATATCAAACTTCTGCATTGTATAAGATAATAAACTAATATAAACTAATTTCAGAAACTTTTAATTATCATTATTACTCTATAAAATTCTTGCCAACAAAAAAATTTTGTTAGAAGAAGTTTAAATATTATTTTCAATATTAATACATCAAGAGGAATCCACTTATAATTTATTTTATGATTAAAGTATGTTATAAATTTTTCAATAAAATTTCAATATAAATACTACTTTTTAAGTCTTTTCAATAATTTTTCATGTTAAATTTTATATATTAACTCCCACAAATAGTACTTTTGGCTTTCTCCCCACTTACGAGAGCTTTTCATTTATATGTTAAAATTTTTTATAATTTTGAATATTTAAAATTTAGTTCTTATATTTTTTTTAGAAATTTAATTTTTTTAATTTTTAAATTTAAAAAAATTTTAAATCCAACAATTAATACTATTAAATTTGTTGGTATAATATTTTGAAATAAAAAGAATACTCATTTGTTTGCAGTATAATTTTAAAAAATAGCATTATAGTAAACTTTAATTTAACCAAAAAAATTAATAGTATTAAAGTTGGATTTGAATTTTAAAATTTGAAAAGGGAATAAACTAAATTCCTAAAAATGAAAATATAGGGTTGATTTTCAAATTTTCGAAGAATATATTTGAACCTTTTTCCATATATTATTATTATTATAATTATTGGGTTACTTTACAAGTAAATTATATATCTTTCTTCCTTAACCTCTTCCCTAGGTTCATGTGAAAGACAAATTGCAAATATTCCAGCTTCCAAATTTGATTTCAAGAATATTTAACTACTTATGGAACTACAGATCTTATTAGCTTAACGTGAGTTAATTTCCTAGCTTAAAGACAAGTGGCTGTTCTAGTAGAATTTCACATTTATCATTCATTTTCATATAAATAATAGTTTAAAGTTTCAAAGATGCTCCGAAAAAAAAAAGGGTTATTTTTTATTTCACATGGATTATAGTGATTATGTTCTATAATTGTTTATTTGATTGAGTGATAGTATGTTATATATGCGCCGTCAAGAATAAGAGCACTTCCACGGTTGTTAAATATTGTATCATGATAAGAGAACGAGTTCTAGCTGAAGTTCGATGCACATGAAGATGATTCTATCATCAAAGAACTCCGAGTCGTATTTTAAGAAACTAAGGACCATTTGTTAGAATAAAATATAGGTGGAGTTACAAAAAGTTCGTCTATAATTTTGAGTTTGAGCTCTAAACAATCCTTAATCCTCACCCTTCATTAAAAAAATTGAATATTTTCTTCTTCTTCTTTTTTTTTTTATCTTTGTCGAACTCATTTTTTAATTTGAAAAAACGGGAATCGACTTTAAAAATATGGAGTCGCTACAAATCCTTTTTGTTTAGGTGTGATCGGCTTACCTTATAAAAAAAATTGGTCCACGCAATAAAAAAAAAGGGTTCGAAAGTCGGTTACGTACGAGGAAGGATTAGCACCCTCGTACACCCAAAACTAGTACCACATGGATTAACTAGTGTCCTAATGTTGAAAGCTTGAGAAAGTTTGAAATGTGATTCTTTTTAAAGAATGTTTGATTTATTTGAATTGAACCTTAAGATTCACCTGTTCCAAAGGAACAAAACACCACATCCAGCACGTTAGGATATGACATCTTAAACCTTTAATACCAAGATCATCTCTAGATTTTCAAAATATGCAATTAAAAGGATATTTAGTGGTTTGACTAAACAGAAAAATGAAACCCAGCACGTTAGGGCACAACTTCCCGAATTTCCAAACACTAAATATTGCCTTATTTTAAATGGTTCTCGAATAGGCAATTTTAAAACCGGCTCAAGATATACTTATTTGGTTTGCTTTAAGATAAAAGATAATTAATTTTGGGCAAAAAGTTGGACTTGAAATCATGGTACAATAACACGTAATAAAGGCATAACTATACACATGAAATAAAGATATTCAACAATAACGCTTATACGAAATGAATAATGATCACATGAAACTATAAAGAATCCAAATTAGGGAGCATCATACACCATATGAATATTAACATTAACACTCGTAAGATAATGAATTAAAAACTAATTTTAAAAGAAATACCTTGCCAATTAACACAAACAAAATGTGACGAATTTTAAAATAAATAAAATAAAAAAATAATTTGTAACATAGAAAATTTGAAATCAGTGATGTACGAACAATAAATTTTATATAAAAAAACAACGTGAAAGTTTACAAATCAAATAAAGATAAAGAGGAAAATAATATATTAAATAGTAATATAAAAAGGAATTTTAAAATAAATTTTATATATGTGGAAAATCAAAAGAGGTAATATGAGAAATGATCTATATAAATCTAAATAATTAATATATACAAAATAAAAGACTTATAAAAATATACAAATAATAATACATTTGAAATAAATTAAAATATGTATAATGAAATACGGTCTTTTAAAGAAATAAACTATATAAAAAATTTAAAGGAAAATATATATACATAAATAAATTTAAAAGAAAATATATATATATGAAATAATATGAAACCAATAATAAATACATAGAATAAAAATAATTTTAATATAAATTATGTATGCATATATAAAATAACAATGTATAAGAGTATTTAAATTAAATATTTTACAAATCTTTAAAACATAGAAAAATACATCAAGGAATTTTAAAATAAATAAAATTACAAAACAATTCACAAATATACAAAAGAAAGTAAACCAAAACATAAAAGACAATGTGAGATCAAACAAAAAGTTCAAAATAAGGTGTTTAAACAATTTTTAAAATGATAATAAATAAAAACATAAACTGAAATTTAAAAAAAAAAACTTAAAAAACAAAATCAAAAGGATGATTCACAAACAAATAAAGTTATTGGAACAGAATTAAGGATCAAAATAAAAAGCGCCCAAACGCACGAGGATTAAAAATGCAAATAAACCAAACTCCTGAATGCATCGTTTAGACATGGACCAATTTGAAACAAGGTGTAAATCCCAAGGAAAAATTAAGAACACAGAAGAGATTGAAACAGGGCACAATTGAATGACAATGCGAAAGAGAGGGACCATCCACGCAATTATCCCTTCACTGCAGAAACACGCGGATCCTGAGGATAACGGGTCGGGTCGGATTGGATCGGCTTTCCTAAAACGATGTCTTTTTGGCACCTGGGGAAGCCGATTGAAAACAGCGTCGTTTAGTTCATTATAAAACCAAAAAAATTTTGTTCAAAATTCATTTTAACCAAGAGTGATAAAAAAAGTATGGTTTCATATTCTCTCTGCTAGGGCAGAAAGATTGGCTGTTCCCTGCTGCAAATCCGCGGTGCGCTCACCGAGAACGACGGCCAGAGCCATAATAAGGTACCCTCGCCCCTTTTCACTTCTTTCTATTATTTTTCCTTAGAAAAAAATTCAAATACTATATTCGAAAACTCAAAATGTAAACTAATGAAAAGATAAGCCAAATAGAAGGGAAAGAAATCTAAAGAATGCAACCTTCGTTTCTTGACTTGATCTTTTTCTGTATTTTGTTGATTTTGTATTCGAATTCATAAAAAAAGAGCCCCCTCTCTCTTGTTTACAATAGGCTTTTTATAGCCAAAATAAACCAACAAAAAACATTAAGAAAAAAATACACAAAATCTGATTTTCTAGTTGTATTCCGCTGTGCATTGTTGCGGTTATTTGCATTGCTGTAATTCTATTTCATAGGTGCAAAGGCCAGCTGGAGTCGAGCACGGGTGCAACAACGGTGTACATGGAGGTGGAAGCTACGGTGGCCCTAGGGGAAACCCTAGTGTTCTTCCGAAAATTGTAACCAAATGGGTCTATTGGGCTTGTGGGTTTGAATTTAATTTGGGTCTTAGGGTTTAATTTAATTTGCGTCTAAATTTTATTATTTTGGGCTGTAATGTATTGGGTTTGTTGGATATTTAAGTTATGTAATTTGGGCCATGGACTTTGGGACATTAAAAATTTATTGGTTTATTTTTTTTGTGTGGTTATTGGTTTTATTTTTTAGTTTTTGGTTTAATTTCTAATGGACTGGGCTAAATTGACCTATTACAACTTCCCCTCTTTGCTTATTGTCATGTAACAAGAACAGAGCAAAGACTTAAAAAAAAAGCTAATTTTGCTCGGTCTTGCCAAATCTTAACCTCTTTGATGCTCATCCTCTTCAAGTAGTCTCATTCCATCCCACTACATCCTCAGGGGTATATGAATTAGTGCTTCTATCTGCTCCAACAAAATTTTAGAGAGAAGAGATTTATAGTTTTGTTCTACTCTACTGCAATTCCGAGGAGATGAGAGTTGTGGCTTTGAACCGCTCCAATGTAGTTTTAAGGACAAGAGATTTGTAGTTTCAATCTACTCCAATGGAACTTCAAGGAAATAAGAATTCAGGGAGAAAAGATTTGTAGCTTCAATCTTCTCTACTGAAACTTCAAGGAAATAAGGATTGATCCTCAATGTAATTTCAAGGAGAAGGAATTTGTAGCCTCAACCTACTCTGTAACACCTCTTACCCGTGTTCAATGCCAGAACAGGGTACGAGGCATCACTGGATTTTTACACTTACAAATACACAAACCGGCTATAAAATTTCTCTCAATTTAGAATCTAATCACATTCTTATCATATATACATTATTTTATTTACTAACATGCAAGCATACTCATTCATGTATTGTATCATTATGACTCATAACATAGCTACTATTAGTCATATCACATGGTATTATACAACAATAAAATTTCCATTCATTTAAGCCAACATTCTAGGCCAACTCAGTAACATATATTATACATGCCATAAACTTATAAATATTTCAGAATATTTTAATACTAACCTCAGCCTGATAGTGTGATAGTATCTCCGGCGACCTCCAACTCGAGCTAGCATCTAAAATTCTATAAGAAAAAGGAAGGGAAGGGAGTAAGCATTATAGCTTAGTAAGTGAATATGTAAACAATAATAATAATACATTATTAATGACATTTATAAGTCCCAAAATAGGTCTCCACAATTATACAATCTTAATCTCACATGAAATTATCATTTACTTAAAATCAGTACAAGCTATCCATTCGAGTCCCAGTCATTAAATTATTTTTATCCGGAGCTACGAAGCTCCAAATTAAGATTAGTAAATTTTTCTAGAAACTAGACTCATAGGCCTTATTGCCATAAAAATTTCAGAATTTTGGGTTGGGCCAATTAACACAGTTTATTTATTGAAATCTCCCCTGTTTTGTGGTTCAGCAGCTCTGACCACTCTTCACTAAAATTTAAATTTCCCTTTATAAAAAATTCGAAAGATGTTCACGTTTGTTTCTTTCGAAAACAGACTCAATAAGGAATCCAACCATATAAATTATGTTTCTTAACTATTTTTTTTTCAATTTTTAATGATTTTTATAATTCAAAACAGGGGATCACGAAATTAATCTAAACCAGTCTTAGAAAAATATAAATATCTCAAAATACAAAATTCTTTTGTTTTCTCTGTTTCTTTTATATGAAAATAGATTCAATAAGATTTAATTTCATATCTCATTCCACTTTTAACTCAATTTCTACCATTTTTGGTGATTTTTCAAAGTCACTCCCCTGCTGCTGTCTAAAACTGCTATATTTCCAATTTCACCTTTTTCATATATTCCCTTGTATCAATTTTTTTCATAGTAACACTTAACCATATCAAACGTACCAAAGTTCGATCATTTATCGAGCACATTTCTTACAACACATATATTCATGTCCTTATACTTATCACCACATTTCATATAAATTCACAATTAATAGATTTTCCCGTTGAACACATCAGAATATAATTCAAATTCACGGATTGCAAGCACATAAGCGACGTACCCGTAGCTAGACAAACTCAATAGGCTACGGAATTTATGTAGCCAAGCTACCATGTAACCCGCCCGTAAGTGAACTCGGACTCAACTCAACGAGCTCGGATGCCTAGTTACATCTCACGAACTCGGACTCAATTCAACGAGCTCGGATGCCTAGTTACATCTCTCGAACTTGGACTCAACTCAACGAGCTCAAAACTCAACCATCCTAATGACATGTCACTTGTATCCTAATCTATTCCCAAGGTTCAAATGGGATTTTCCTCAATCACACCTTATTGTCGCCTTCCTCGAAATGTCGAAACCGATACTTGATAGCATTTCATACTTATCAAATAATAATTCACAAAGCATAATATTTCATGATGATAAACATCATATCATATAAATAACATTGAATTACTTAAAATAACAATTGTGTTACCACATTTACACATGAACTTACCTAGGTGCAAAATATAGAAATTTTGCAATTTAGTCCACAATCTTTTCCTTTTCCCAATCAAGGTCGATTCCACATCTTTCTTGATCTAAAACAATACATTTAGCTTATTTAATACTCACATTTATCAAAATAGTCATTAACTCCAACTTTGGAAAAATTACAATTTTGCCCTTAAACTTTTGCATATTTATACTTTTGCCACAAAGCTCGGAAATTAAAATTTTTCCCTAATTCTTATGCTTTAGAACATGCTGATCATTTATTTACTAACAGCAACATCAAATTCTCACTCTAACATATACTTATGAACATTAGGTATTTTTACCGATTATGTCATTTTACTCGTTTTCACTTAAAACCGAGTAGCACAAGTTATTCAACGTAATTTAAAACCTCATAATCTATCATAAAAAATCAAAAAACACAATTATTCAACATGGGTCAATTTTTGAAATCAAACCCTTGCTCAAATAAATGGTAGAAATAGAGAAATCATGTTACCGGGATTACAAAAATGTAAAAATCATTAAAAACGGGGCTAGAACGGACTTACAGTCGAGATTGGAAGCTTGAAAACCCTAGCCATGGTTTCTCCATGCTATTTTCGGCCTTGATGAAGAAGATGAGCAAAAATTGGCTTTTAATTTGATTTTTTTTAATTCATTTAATCATTAAATGACCAAAATGCCCCTAACTTAAAAAAATTTCTTTTTCACCCATTTCATGTCTATTTTTGTCCAATAAATTAACCAATGGTCTAATTACCATTTAAGGACCTTAAATTTAAAATTTCATAACAATTGGACACCTCTAACATGTAGAACTCAACTTTTGCATTTTTTACAATTTAGTCCTTTTGACTAAATTGAGTGCCCAAACGTCGAAATTTTCTTACAAAATTTTTACAAATTAATTTTATAAAAATTTAAACCATAAAAAAAATAAATAAAACACATTTCAATTAAACACCTTTACTTTCTAGAATGCACATTTTACTACTTTTGCAATTTAGTCCAATTTATCAAATTGGACACACAAACAATAAAATTTTGTAATGAAAATTTCACAAAATATTGCAAACACAAAATAAATTTTAAAACTCAATCGGAATAAATATTTTGACCTCAGATTTGTGGTTTTGTAACCACTATTCCGTTTAGGCCTTGTATCGGGCTATTACATACTCCATTGGAACTTTGAGGGGATAAGAATTCAGGGAGAAGAGATTTTTAGCCTCAATCTTCTCCATTGGAACTTTGAGGAGATAAGAATTTAGGGAGAAGAGATTTGTAGCCTCAATATTTTCTACTGAACTTCAAGGAAATAAGGATTGATCTTCAATGTAATTTCAAGGAGAAGAGATTTGTAGCCTCAACCTACTCCATTGAAACTTTAAGGAAATAAGCATTTAGGGAGAAGATATTTGTAGCCTCAATCTTCTCTACTGACACTTCAAGGAAATAAGGATTGATCCTCAATGTAATCTCAAGGAGAAGGGATTTGTAGCCTTAACCTACTCTATTGGAACTTTGAGGAGATAAGAATTATGGCTCCTATGTGACTTCAGGGAGAAGAGATTTGTAGCTTCAATCTTCTCTACTGAAACTACAAGGAAATAAGAATCAATCTTCAGCCTATTCCACTGCTACTCCAGGGACATAAGATTGGTGACCGCACCAATGTTGCCACACCATCCTCCGGGGACATGACCTATAGGATCGATTTTATGTGGTTATGCTTATGCAAAATGATTAGGATGCTATGATTGAAATGAATCAAATGCTCCTAACTGAATGTGTTGTGAATGATATATGCAAAATGTCATGAGAATGATATTTATGGCATCATTTCTCGTTGTTCATCAGGGCTTTATCACTGACATATCGCTCTGCCTTCTCACTTGGCTAGTATTTTGACCAAAAACCCAAAGAAACAATCACACTATACTCAGCTGGTTTGTCCCACTATAACTTCAAGGACCATTCCACTGTACCTCAAGGACATACGGTTCGTACCGTCTTTAAACCATCCCACTATGACTCATGGTTATGGGATCTGAAACTTTTTCAATCCATTCCCACTGCAATCCAAGGGTATAGGATCTGTATCAACCTCAATCCCTCCCACTGCAATTCAGAGGTATAGGCCTTGTTTCATCTCCAATCCCTCACACTGCAACCCAGGGGTATAGGATTTGAATCTTCCCCCGTCATTTTGGTTTACTACACCATTCCCTGGGTATCATGACCAGATATTTATGTACGAATACAGGCCTTTCTTCTCCAAGAATGACCTCCTCATAATTCCTCGTGAACATTATTTTCTTCTTCATTAAAGCTTCATCGTCGCCATGATATTTTACTTAAACAAAATCCGAAGAGATAATCTTAATTGGACTCCTCCTTCTCAGATGTTTCCAAACCTTAGGCCTGGTAGGTTCTAAACAACAGTCCTGTTTCAGGTTCCCATATTATTTAGAAACTTCTAGAGTAATATGCAAAACTTCTTCTATAAAAGTATTATTAGTTTATTAATCATTATTTCAATGCAACATGCTTACAAAAGATCATAACAATGGACAAGAATAGGATTGACTTGGAGCATAGCTCGAAATGAATAAATTATCAAAGATAATATAAACAAAAAGAGATTGATTGAAGATGCATATCTTGAAAAGAAGAAAATATTCAAAGATAGCAAATTCATTATGAATAAAATAAAGACTAGGTGTCCCAGATATCGAAGCCTGAGCTTCTTTGTACGAACTTCTTGAAGACCATTTTGAGCTCAACATGTGTTTAGGAGATCTGGAGTACTTTGTTAATGCCCCAAGATGTAGTATACCTGTAACATCCTGAAATAGGGCCTAATCAGAATAGTGGTTTTGTGACCACAAATTCGAGATAGAAATAATTATTTTATTATTATTATGATGTTTATGATGTGATTGCATGATGGTGTGAAATTTTCGTGAAGAAATTCTATGCATAAAGTGCTTAATTTGAAATTAGGGACTAAATCAAATAAGTTGCAAAATTTGCATTCTAGAAGTTTTTAGTATGAAATTGCTTTGGAATATTAATTAGGAGGTTTTAAATAGTAATTTTACTAATTTCTAAGTTTATGGACAAAAATTGGACATGGGTGGAATTTTTGAAAGTTTAGTAAGGAAGGGCATTTTGGTCATTTGGTTATTAACATGATTAAAAAGGGAAAAAGATGACAAAATTGCTATCATCTTCTTCATTAGCACGAAATTTAAAGGGTTATCCATAGCTAGGGTTTGTTTCAAGCTTCCAAGCTCCATAGTAAGTGATTCTAAGCCCCGTTTTTAATGTTCTTTACGTTTTCGGAGTCCCGGTAGCTCGATAAAGCTTATGCTAGCAATAATTTAAGTTAGGGTTCATATTTGGAAAAATACCCATAGGTGAAAAGTGTTTATTTTTATGTTTTCTAATAGAATATGAGGTTTTAGATTATGTTAGACAACTTGTGCTACTCGGTTTTAGGTAAAAACGAGTAAAATGGCTTAATAGGTAAAAATACCTATTATACATAAGTGTATGTTATAGTAGGAATTTGAAGATGTTGTTGGTAAATAAATGATCAGCATGTCTTGAAATACAAGAATTTGTGATAAATTTTGATTTCCGAGCCTTGGGGCAAAAGTGTAAATATGCAAAAGTTTAGGGGCAAAAATGTAATTTTTCCAAAGTTTGGGTAAAGGACTATTTTGATAAATGTGAATATTAAATAAGTTAAATTTGCTATTATAGATCAAGAAGAAAGAAATTCAGGAGTAGATCGGGGAAAGGAAAAAGTAAAGGACTAAATTGTAAAGTTTAGTCACATTTTGTATCGAGGTAAGTTTACGGTAAATAAATGCAATATTTTTTTATTTTACATTAATATTTCCAATTTCCAGCATTTATATATTTATTTTATGAAAATATTTAAAGTTGAATTAAAGGCGATGTGACAGAGAAAAAGCATTAGAAAGCTCCGTTTGAACCTTAGGAATGTTAGGATACAAAATGTCATGACATTTGGGGTTAACAGGACAGGAATGAGCCATGTAAGTCCATATCAGATATATGGCTTTAGAGATAGGAATGAGCCATGTAAGCCCATATTTGATATATGGCATTGGAGACCGGAATAATTCATGTAAGTCCATGTCGAGGACGTGGCATTGGCAGGATATTGTTAGACAGGAAAGACCCTAGTATCCTTAGAATTCCGAGTGGTTCAACGGGCCATTGTACAAGTTAAATTATAGTGGATTATCAGCAAAGGAAAGGTAGATTGTATTTATGAATAATGAAAGGTCAGGTAAGAAAGAAGGTAAGTGAATAAAGAAGAAGGTAGAAAATGAGATGTAAAGAAAGTTTATGATGCTAGGTGACATTATGCATAATTATTCATTGTGTTGAATGTTGTGATTTATTTGCTTGTAAACTTACTAAGCCTAGTGCTTACTCTCTTTATTTCCTTCTTCTTATAGTTCTTGCCAAGCCACTCGGGGATCGAAGGAAACGTCGGAGATCCGATCACACTATCGAAGGAATCACTTTGGTATAGTTAGACGTTTCGTTTCGTGTATGGCATGTATAGGAACTTGGCTTCTTTTGATATGATATGATCAATGAATGATGTGTAAATACTTGCTAGTGATTAGCTAATAGAATGGCTGATGATATACATGTTTAATAGTATGTATGATTGAGTAGTAACTATCACATGGAAATTAAGGAAAATGTGAAAGTAGCTTAAAAACAGATTCAAGTAGCAGAAATGACATGACTTTGAAAAATCACTAAAAATAGTAGAAACATGGTTTGATGGTGAATAATATATGAAATTAAATCTTATTGTGTCTATTTTCATATGGAATAATAAAAACAGGTAAAGGTATTCTATTTTATGAGATATCTGAGTTTTAGTGAAATAGGGCCAGAGCGATTTCTAGATCCCCTGTTCCAACTTTGGAAATTCACCCTAAATTGTACAAAAATAATTAGGTGGTGCACTTTATATGTTAAGAATCTTGAGTCTAGTTTTAATAGAAACAAATGGCATAGTCATATGAATTTTTTACATAGAGAAAAGTGGTTCGTAGTAAGTAGAGGTCAGTGCAGTCGAGTTCTGAAATAGGGGTAACTTTAACTAATAAACTGTACTAATTGTCCCATCCAAAAATTCTAGAAAACAATTAGTAGATAGGTATATGAATCTAGTTTTAGGAAAAATTTACAGATCTTAATTTCGAGTTTTAGAACTTGAGATATGAATTTTTAAGCGACTATGACGCAAAATGGCAGCAAATTTTGAGAAGCTTAAATAAACGATTTAAGGTTGCTTAAGTGATAGATTAAGTTTAGTAGCGCCTCGTGCTCGATTCTAGCGACGGTCTCGAGTAAGGGGTGTTACAATACCCTTTTCTTATTAATTCGAGTATAACAAGATCACCGCATGCCCTCTTTTTGATAAATATTTAAGTCGCCCTTTTTGAGTTTTCAACTCAAATCCCTTTTGGTCTCAATGCGCCCTTTGCGGGTTTTCACCTTAGCCCATTTTTTTGAAGAAGTCTCAAAGGACCCTTTGTGGGTTTTCGCTTTGGCCTCTTTAAGTATAGTACTTTTTGACTGAGTCCAAATTTATAGGATTCGGCAAGTTTTTCCCATCCATTTCGGTCGAAATCAGTGCTCCTCTAGAGAAAGCCTTCTTCACCACATAAGGTCCTTCCAAATTTGGCATCAATTTCCATCTGAAATCCTTTTGTATAGGAAGGATCTTTTTCAAAACCAAGTCTCTCTCATGAAATTCTCTTGGGTGAACCTTTTTGTCGTAAGCCTGCATCATTCACTTTTTATACATCTGACCATGCTGGATAGCTCTTAGCCTCTTTTCTTCAATCAAATTCAACTGATCATATCGAGACTAGATCCATTCTGCTTCATCTAATTTTAGCTCCGATAAAACTGGAAGGGAAGGTATCTCTACTTTGATGGGTAAAACTGCCTCCATTCCATAGACCAATGAGAAAGGCGTTGTCCCAGTAGAAGTTCTGATAGATGTTCGATAAGCATAGAGGGCAAATGGTAACTTTTTGTGCCAATCTCTATAAGTTTCAGTCATTTTTCCCACAATCTTCTTCATGTTTTTTTTGGTTGCTTCCACTGCACCATTCATTTTTGGGCGATACGGTGACGAGTTGTGGTGTCTGATCTTGAATTGACTATAGACCTTCGCTATCATGCTATTGTTCAAATTTAATGCATTGTCAGATATGATCCTCTCAGGTTTTCCATATCAACATATGATTTCCTTTTTCAAGAATTTGCTAACTGACGACTTAGTAACACTAGCATATGAAGTAGCTTCTACTCATTTGGTGAAGTAGTCAATAACCACAAAGATGAAATGATGCTCATTCGAAGCTTTCAGCAAAATCGATCCAATGACATCCATGCCCCCACATAGAGAAAGGCCATGGGGAAGTCATAACATGTAAGGGCAAGGGTGGCATATGAATTTTGTCCTCATAAATCTGGCATTTGTGACATTTCTTGGCATAATTGATGCAGTTTCCTTCCATAGTTGACCAATAGTATCCAAATCTCATAATCTGTCTAGCCACTGTAAAGCCGTTGGCATGTGTTCCACAAACACCCTCGTGGACTTCTTCCAAAATTTTCCTAGCTTTGACTCCATCCACACATCTCAGTAGTACTTGATCCTTTCTTTTTTTGTACAAGATCTCTCCATCTAGGACATAATCACAGGCTAGTCTTTTTAATGTCCTTTTGTCATTCTCGGTTGTTAGGTTAGGATATTCATGATTTTTCACATATCGAAATATATCATGATACCAAGGGTGATCATCTCTTTCCTCTTCCTCCACATTCTAACAATGGATTGGAGCCTCTCGTAAATACTCATTTGAATGGGTTTTACCTCCTCTTATTTGCTCACTTTGATCATGGAAGCTAAAGTAGCCAGAGCATCCGCCATCTAGTTTTCGTCTCGCGGGAGATAATTGAAAGTGATATCATCAAACTCCTCAATTAACCCCAGAACTACCCTTCGATAGTTAATCAATTTGAGCTCTCTTGTTTCCCATTCACCTTTAAGCTAGTAAATCACTAGTGCAGAATCCTCATATACTTCCAACATTTTGATTTTGAGTTCAATGGCTGCACAGAGTCCCATAATACATGCCTCATACTCTGCCATATTATTTGTACAATCAAAATCCAATTTGCAAGTGAATGGATAATGATCTCCATTTGGGGATACCAGAACTGCCCCAATTCCATTACCCATAGCATTAGATGCTCCATCAAAATTCAGCTTCCAAAGATGATCTTTTGTAACGTCTCCTTCAGTGGCAGCCACATGCATTAGCTCTGTATTGGGAAAATCAAAATTTAAAGGCTCATACTCTTCTAGAGCTCTACTAGCCAGAAAATCTACTACTGCGCTCCCTTTCACAGCCTTGTGGCTCACATAGACTATATCAAATTCAGAGAGCAAAATTTGCCATCTAACCTTCCTTTCATTCAAAGCAGTTGACTCCATCATATACTTTAAAGGATCCAATTTTGAAATCAACCAAGTCGTATGGTATAGCATGTATTGCCTTAATCTCCAAGTTGTCCAAATCAGAGTGCAACACAATTTCTCAATCAGTGAATATCTCATCTCACACTTAGTGAATTTCTTACTGAGGTAATATATCGCATTTTCTCTTCGTCCCGACTTATCATGTTGACCAAGCACACATCCCATGGAGTTATTAAACACCATCAAATACAGTATTAATGCCCTATTTGGGTGTGGAGGTGACAATACCGGGGGACTTTCCAAGTACTGTTTAACCTTATCAAAAGCTTTCTGGCACTCGTCATTCCACACGCCTGGATTATGTTTCTTAAGAAGACGAAATATAGAATCACATTTCTCAGTTAATTGTGAAATAAACCGAGCAATGTAATTCAGCTTTCCAAGAAAACCTCAAACTTCTTTCTAGGTGCGCGGTGGAGGCAATTCTTATATAGCCTTGACTTTGTCTTAGTCAATCTCAATTCCCCTTTTGCTGACTACGAAACCCAGCAATTTTCCCGATCGAGCTCTAAAAGTACATTTTGTTGGATTGAGTTTTAATTGGAATTTTCTCAATCTTAGGAACAGCTTCCTCAAAACTTGAATGTGTTCTTTTTCGGTTTGAGATTTTGGAATCACATCATCGACATAAACTTCAATTTCCTTGTGCATCATATCATGGAACAAAGGCCCCATGGCTTTTTGGTATGTAGCTCCTGCATTGTTCAACCCAAACGGCATCACCTTATAACAGAATGTACCCGACAATGTTATGAAGGTAGTCTTTTCCATATCTTCAGGATGCATCTTTACCTGATTGTATCCCGAAAAGCCATCCATGAAGGAAAACAATGAGTAGCCTGCCATATTATCCACCAGAGTATCAATGTGAGGCAAAGGAAAATTATCCTTTGGGCTAGCCTTATTAAAATCTCTATAATCCACACACATTCACACCTTTCCATCCTTTTTAGGGATAGGCACAATGTTGGCTACCCATTCCGAGTATTTGACTATCCGCAGGAATCTAGCATCGAACTGCTTTTTGACTTCCTCTTTTATTTTTAGCATAATATCGGGCCTCATTCTCTGGAGTTTCTGCTGAACTGGCTTGCAGTCCTCTTTTATGGGAAGGTGGTGTACTGCAATGTTAGTGC
Source organism: Gossypium stocksii (assembly GCA_020496765.1). NCBI lineage: Eukaryota > Viridiplantae > Streptophyta > Magnoliopsida > Malvales > Malvaceae > Gossypium > Gossypium stocksii. The sequence continues at coordinate 33,855,508 of CM035624.1, forward strand.
TTAACCCGGGCATATCTTGGTATGACCATGCGAAGACATCTTTGAACTCTTAAAGTAGCTCAACAAGGTCTCACTTTGTTCCTTCAGTCATGCACGTTCCAATTTCCACTACCTTTCCCTCTTTTAAGGTCACAATGTCCACTGACTCCTTGTGAGGTAGAATTTGTTTCTCTTCTTATTCTACCATCCTTGACAAGTCCAGAGATAAGCCATAGTCTATGTCATCTTCAAAGTCCTAGGATCCCTCTAAACACATGTCTTGCTCAAAAGGTGATTCTAAGCCAATAATAGTATCGCTCACGTCGTTGATATTTGGAAACCTATTATCGGTTCAAAAGAATATAAAGAAAGAATAAATTCAAGAATAATTATTTGTATAGCATAATTATAAATGATACGAAAGAATGATTTGACAAAGAATCCAAAGAATGAAAGAATAATACAGAAAGAATGAAAGAATATTTGCTTCAAATGATAGCAAAGATGTACTTCATTAAAATAATGATGCTTGAACATGAGCCTATTTCATAAAAGAAATCCTATTGCTTCTAGGCTTAAAGCAACAAGTGCGTTTTAAACATTACTCTGAATAAGCTCTAAACACTAAAGGAATTTCTTCTACAGTCCAATTGTCTAAAACACTCCCAGGCTCATAAGGGCGGATATCTGACAAGGTCCCTTCTTCATTTGCTTCTTCAAATATGGCATTGATGTAAACATTACCCCACATTTCTTCGACTCTTTCATAAAACTCAATCTCTTTATTGTCCATCAAACCTTGGCCCAAGGCTCTGAATTCTACGCATTCTTGGATCTTGTGCCCTTCTTCATGATGGAACTTGCAGTAGCTCCTCAGCTTTCTACAACTTTCTTCCAGATCCGAAATAATTAACCCTCTTTTCACCATTTGCTTCTAGACCATCTCAAAGGAACTTTTACTTTCGCAATGTCTACCTTAATTCTTCTCCCCATATTTTCATTTATCACCTTTACCCCACTATCGGTATGATTGGGTAACGGGTTTTCTGCATTATGCGCATCATCCAATTTCACAATATCCATGTTAATGAATCTTTCAACTAATTTCTTGAAAGCAAGGAAATTTTATATTGAATGCCCAGTGATCCCTGCATGGTACTCATATTGAGCATTTGAGTCATACCATTTGGGGTATAGGGGTTGTATTGGTTCTAGGTAACGAAGAGATACCACATGTGCATCAAATAGGTTTTGGTACAACTTCTTATATGACATTGAAATTTGTGTAAATTGGAGCTTATTAGTATTTTACTTCGCCCTAGATTCTCGCCTTGGTGGACTTTGCTGAATGGTAGCCACCGCTCTTGGTTGACTTACAGTAACTGATTTGAGTAACCCTTGTTATATATACTTGTGTTGTTCACCTCGTTTTCCTTTTTCCTCGAGGTTGTCCTTTTGGTACTCTCTCTTCCCTCTATCTTTCCACTTCTTATGGCATTCTCAATCATGTCGCCATTCATTACCATGTCTGAGAAGCTTTTTGAAGCGCACCCTAGCATGTGCATAATGAATGACACCTTTAAAGTATTGATAAAGAGCATCGTGGTTTCTTTTTTCAAAAGCGGTTGCTGAACCTGAATGGAAACCTCTCTCCACCTCTATGCATATTGTCTAAAACTTTCATTCGGCTTCTTCTCTATGTTCTGCAAGGTGATCCTATCAAGAGTCATGTCTGTTACATGACTATACTGTTTCATGAATGCTTGAGCTAGGTCTCTCCATGAACCGATCCTAGTACGGCTCAATGGGTTATACCACTTAGCTGCTGCTCCTACCAGGCTATCTTGAAAGCAATGGGTTAGTAGTTGATCGTTGTTAACATACCTAGTCATCCTTCTACAGAACATAGTGATATGAGCTTCAGGGCAGCTCGTTCCATTTCGAATTCTGGCATTTTAAACTTGTAGGGCAGTACTAGGTCCTGGACCAAGCTCAAATCTTTAGCATCCATTCCATGATGTTACCAGCGCTTTCCATGGCTCTAAATTTTTCCTACAGCCATTTACATATGTCTTCTAATTGTTTTGGAAATTTCACCTTTGCCCTTTCTTTTTTTGCCATTTCATCAAAATCAGGGATAGCAGGATTAGCTGAGGGGTTAGAGCTTGATCTAGCTTGGAAGTTCATATGAAATTGCTAAGGCCTGATCATGATGGATGGTCTTTGCATACACACCTCAGGTTGTGTTTGAGCATTTAGTGGGGTGAATTCTAGAGGATAGAGAGGATCCTCATTTTCCTCACCAGTATTAGCCATAGGGCTTTTCCCTTTATCTATTACCCCATTCAGTAGCTGAGCCATCTGATTCATCGTATTTCTTTGAGATTCTAGCATTTTGTCCATCATATCTTGTTGAATCTTAGCTAATTACTCTTGCATTTGATCTTGCATCTCTTTTTAGAATTGCTCAAGCCTTTCCAATCTCTGGTCCATGTTTTTTATTTTTGCTCGAGTACCGTAACGACGTAAGCTTTTATAAGTTTCCAGATTAACTGAAATAATTTTAATTAATTAGGATCTTTTGGTGGACTTTAATGCATGTGATGCAAATGTAATGCAAATGATGCAATGTAAATACATGAAATGGATGCAAGAAAAAGAGGCGTTGGTTTTGAATTCAAATCCATTAGAACAGTTTTTCTAGAAAACAAATTCCTTTACATAAAACAGATTACATATGCGGCTTTGCCCTCATATTTTAAGCAAATACATCGATCCCTTTTCTTTGTGAAAGTCAAATCTCGCAAACTTCCAATAGATGTTTCCACTAGCTCCTTTTTGCTTGATCTGGGCCGTGACTCATCACTTACTTGTCTTTCGTGACACTCATTAGCTCATGACGGCTCTTTGTTGGCTTGAATCCTTGAATAACGCAACAAAGTCATATTTTCATCTACAGACTACCAGCCTTCTTCCGTTGTGTTTACTTTAGACCATATTCGGGCAGCCGTATTATAATCCACTTTATCAAGAAATCCATTTTCTCATGACAAGCTCTTTTATTCAACAATCGTATTTAAATCAACCCCTCCTTTCTATGATAATGCAATGCAATGCAATCAAAACAAAAGAAAACACATTAGCACAGGAGAAATAAACAACAAAATAAAGTACCTATCTGGGTGACTACTAGGGTTCAGCATAGCTCTACCTAGGGTGGGCTCCTAGGGTTCAGTATATGTGGTTTGGTTCTAAAGAAAGGGTACTTGAACCAGCAGATCCCTCAATCCTCACCCATTTAGGCTCATATGGATCGAGTTCATTTCAGGGGAATACATTTCCCTATGGCTGCACGGAGGTGAAAACCTCACGAAGACATAGGTACGGATGTATCTCGAAAGTAGTCCACTAGCCTATGCGGAGGTGAAAACCTCACAGAGGCATAGTTTCTCACTCCCACTTAAAGGTGCAACCACAACGGCCATGCAATGCAATGCCAGTATTATACGAAATTCGAATTATAATACAAACAAGTGCAACAAAAGAATCATGATTCTTCAAATCAATTTTTCAATTTTCAACAAAAGGAAAAAAATTAATCAATTTGTGGCCCGACTCTTTAGATGCTCCCAGTGCAGTCGTCAAGCTGTCGAAACCATTTTTTAATTTGAAAAAATAGGGATTGACTTTAAAAATATGGAGTCGCCACCAGTCCTTTTTGTTTAGGTGTGGTCGGCTCACCTTGTAAAAAATAATCTGGTCCACACAATAAAAAAAAGGGTTCGGAAGTAGGTTACGTATGAGGAAGGATTAGCACCCTCGTACACCCAAAACTGGTACCACATTGATTAACCAGTGTCCTAATGTTAAAAGCTTAAGAAAGTTTGAAATGTGATTCTTTTTAAAGAATGTTTGATTTATTTGAATTGAACCTTAAGATTCACCCGTTCCAAAGGAACAAAACACCACATTCAGCATGTTATGATATGACATCTTAAACCTTCAATACCGAGATCATCTTTAAATTTTCAAAATATGCAATTAAAATGATATTTAGTGGTTTGGCTAAACGAAAAAATGAAACCCAGCACATTAGGGCACAACTTCCTAAATTTCTAAACATTAAATATTGCCTTATTTTAAATGGTTCTCGAATAGGCAATTTTAAAACCGGCTCAAGATATACTTATTTGGTTTGTTTTAGGATAAAAGATAATTGATTTTGGGCAAAAAGTTGGACTTGAAATCATGGTGCAATAACACGTAATAAAGGCACAACTATACACATGAAATAAGGATATTCAACAATAACGCTTATACGAAATGAATAATGATCACATGAAACTATAAAGAATCCAAATTAGGGAGCATAATACACCATATGAATATTAACATTAACACTCGTAAGATAATGAATTAAAAACTAATTTTAAAAGAAATACCTTACCAATTAACACAAACAAAATGTGACGAGTTTTAAAATAAATAAAATAAAAAAATAATTTGTAAGAAAGACAATTTGAAATTAGTGATGTACAAACAATAAATTTTATATACAAAAAACAATGTGAAAGTTTACAAATCAAATAAAGATAAAAGAGGAAAATAATATATTAAATAGTAATATAAAAAGGAATTTTAAAATAAATTTTATATATGTGGAAAATCAAAAGAGGTAATATGCAAAATAATCTATATAAATCTAAATAATTAATATATATGAAATAAAAGACTTATAAAAATATATAAATAATAATACGTTTGAAATAAATTAAAATACTATAATGAAATACAATCTTTTAAAGAAATAAACTATATAACAAATTTAAAGGAAAAAATATATATATATACATAAGTAAATTTAAAAGAATATATATATATATATATATATATATATATGAAATAATATGAAACCAATAATAAATACATAGACTAAAAATAACTTTAATATAAATTATGTAGGCATACATAAAATAACAATGTATAAGAGTATTTAAATTAAATATCTTACAAATCTTTAAAACATAGAAAAATACATCAAGGAATTTTAAAATAAATAAAATTACAAAACAATTCAAAAATATACGAAAGAAAGTAAACAAAAACATAAAAGAAAATGTGAGATCAAAAAAATAGTTCCAAATAAGGTGTTTAAACAATTTTTAAAATGATAATGAATAAAAACATAAACTGAAATTTAAAAAAAAAAAAAAACAGACTCAAAAAACAAAATCAAAAGGATGATTCACAAACAAATAATATTATTGGAACATAATTAAGGATCAAAATAAAAAGCGCACAAACGCATGAGGATTAAAAATGCAAATAAACCAAACTCCTGAATGCATCGTTTAGACATGGACCAATTGAAGCAAGGTGTAAATCCCAAGGAAAAATTAAAAACACAGAAGAGATTGAAACAGGGCACAGTTGAATGACAATGCGAAAGAGAGGGACCATCCGCGCAATTATCTCTTCACCGCAGAAACACGCGGATCTTAAGGGTAAAGGGTCGGGTCAGATCGGATCGGCTTCCCTAAAACGATGCCGTTTTGGCGCTTGGGGAAGCCGATTGAAAATGGCGTCGTTTAGTTCATTATAAAACCAAAATTTTTTTGTTCAAAATTCATTTTAACCGAGAGTGATAAAAAAAAAAACAAGTATGGTTTCATATTCTCTCTGCTAGGGCAGAAATATTAGCCTGTTGCCGCCCGCAGATTCGCCGTGCGCTCACCGAGAACGATGGCCAGAGCCATAATAAGGTACCCTCGCCCTTTTTCACTTCTTTCTATTATTTTTCCTTAGTAAAAAATTCAAATACTATATTCGAAAACTCAAAATGAAAACTAATGAAAAGAGAAGCCGAATAGAAGGGAAAGAAATCTAAAGAACGCAACCTTCGTTTCTTGACTTGATCATTTTCGGTATTTTGTTGATTTTGTATTCGGATTCATAAAAAAAGAGCCCTCTCTCTCGTGTTTACAATAGGCTTTTTATAGCCAAAATAAATCAACGAAAAACATTAAGAAACAAAATACACAAAATCTGATTTTCTAGCTGTATTCCGTTGTGCATTGTTGTAGTTATTTGCATTGTTGTAATTCTATTTCACAGGTGCAAAGGCCAGTTGGAGTTGAGCACGGGTGCAGCAGCGACGTACGTGGAGGTGGAAGCTACGGCGGCCCTAGGGGAAACCCTAGTGTTCTTTCGAAAATTGTAACCAAATGGGTCTATTGGACTTGTGGGTTTGAATTTAATTTGGGTCTTAGGGTTTAATTTAGGTCTAAATTTTATTATTTTGGGCTATAATGTATTGGGTTTGTTGGATATTTAAGTTATGTAATTTGGGCCATGGACTTCGGGACATTAAAAATTTATTGGTTTATTTTTTTGTGTGGTTATTGGTTTTATTTTTTAGTTGTTGGTTTAATTTTTAACTAGCCAGGCTAAATTGGCCTATTACAATTTTTATCATTGTTGAAATTTCTTTATAGAGTTTTGTTTGTAGGAGAGAAGAAATGTTCAAAGAAAAAACCTAAAATGTACGAGATAAAAATAGAGAGAAATATTAAAACAGACCTTATAATCTTAAGCGTTGTGCGAAATGGTTATTTGTAAAATGGAAAATTGGTAAAATGAACTAACTGTAATAAAGAAATATGTTGAGAGAGATTAGAGAAAGTTTAGGGAATTGTCAAAACATTAAACGTTATTAAATGAGTTGTGAGTTGTTAGAATTCATATTTATAGAAATTGGAGTTGCAAAATTAGTTAATAAATAAGAGTAATGAATGAGATTTTTAGCTATAAATACATTAATGATATGTTAAAAGCGAACATGAGTTCGTTGTGTTTCTAAAAGAAAGAGAAAAGTACTCATTGTTATATAGAAATATTAAGAGGAAACTTCTCAATTATATCTTATCCAATAAACTAAGCTCTCCTGAACGTCTCATGTGTAAAGATAATTCAAGAACTGTATCATATTTCAAGGTTATTTGAACTTCTACTTTGGTGAAGTAGAACCTTGTGAAATATTTTTTGCAGAATAGCTCTTAGAATGAAAGTGAATTTTTTTTTAAAAAAAAGAGTTCTTTTTTAGTAAGAGGTGTTCCTAAATAAGGATTATTCAAACATGTTTTAAATATCATTTTTCTCAATATAGTTGTCCTTGGTAGAGATTGTTCTGAACAAAAATTGTTATCAACATAATTGTTCTTTGTAAAGGTTGTTCCAAACAAGAGTTGTTATGTGGTGATACTTTTCTTAAAAAATAATTTGTTTTAAACAATGTTATTCTTGAAAAATAATTGTTCTAAATAGATGTTCTAAATGACGATTTAGAAGAATATAGTGCTTAAAACGCAATTATTCTAAAGAAGAGTTGTTTCAAACATTTGATGTTCTCAACAAGAGATAATGTTAAATGATAGTTGTACTAGATGACAACTGTTTTGGACATGGATATTCCAAATATAACAATTCTCAAATAACAATTATGTTAAACAATAGTTGTTCTTTCAAAAGAGATTAAATGAAACAACACTACTACTTGTTTCAACTTAACTTTGTTATTATGTGTAATTCTCTGTAACGCATATTCTTTATTTTTATTAAAAAAAATTAGTAACCAGAATTAAATATTTACACTTTTATATAAGTTAAGATTTGTTTGAAGCAATGATTCAAATTCATACACCAAAATGACATGTACTTGAAAAAACTCCGGTGCATATTTGGAAATAAATTATTTGAAAATTCTTACTTTATATATTACTTTAAGAGATTCCATGTGGGCTTTTGTGGAGATGTACTTGTTGTTGGTGATTGTCCTAATCTTCAACCTCCCTTCATGCATATAACCTTTTCGGGTAACCTAGCCAAAAATTTTAAATCCATCATGAAGCTAGCTGTTAAATGTTAAATGTTAAATGCATTGGGTACAATTTTGCTCACTTAAAAGGATCAGATCACGTCCTTTATAATTGATACTTGCCTAAGATAGGCAGCAAAAATAAACATAAGCTCATAGATCAATGACCCCATTGTCGCCCCCCTTGGTTCCTTGGACTTGGACAACCATCAAATCTTTACTATAATTATAACATTGTCTCTCTTACATTTTCTGGAGGCTCCATTTATGTATACTTTAAGTGGGAATAATGGAATATTAGGCAACTTCCGCAAAAGCTATACTAATACACATTTGCCCGTCCAAAACTTTTAGATGCTCTTTGTTTTGTTTTTATAGGCGTATGCGTTTGCATGTTTGATGGAGTTAATCCGACTCCCACATTGTATTTTTTAGAGCCTAAAGCACCACAGGGAAAGGTGGGGAGATATGTATAAAATTGAGAAGCCTTCAAACAGTTGTATACAGGGTATGTAGCAAGAAAGCAAGCAAAATAGTGACAAGACTTTGAGGGCTTTGATTGTTAGAAATGGCCATTAAGACTCAAAGCTATTCTGTCGATGGCAAGCACGAGATGACGGTTGATGAGTTCAAGAGATGGTTAAAGAAATTTGACGTAGATAAAGATGGAAAGATAAGCAAAGATGAGCTTGCTGATGCTATACGAGTCTCGGGTGGATGGTTTGCTGGGAGGAAGAGCAAATACGGCATACGATCTGTGGATGTCAATGCCAATGGCTTTGTTGATGACAATGAGATAAAAAAACCTTGCAGAGTTTGCAGAAAAACACTTAAATGTGAGGATTCTGCATTTGTAAGGGGTTGATTTTAGCCAACATTACACCCCTTTGTTATTTATATATATATATAACTGAATGAATTAACTAATCCAAACCAACATTACAATTTCTTCTCCTGAGCTCATAGTTTACAAGTTGAATACTCGCAGCTTTTTGTAAGAAATGGCACCAAGTACAGCTTTTCCTATGTTACGAATATAAATATTTGCTGGAAATGATGGTAAGATTTGTCAGTACATAAGATGAAATGAATCTGAATACTTTTCAGTTATATATATCCATTTTATATCAGCTTTCTGATGCCTGTAGTCCAGTAAACTGGGTAGGTTGAATACAAACTATCTCCATTGAACTAATGATGAAGATTGATTTTATATAAACAACGAATATATATATATATATATATATATAATTAATTCACACTACCCCTCCTCCCTTGAGATTTTTAATGAATGTTTTATATTGAATCAGATGAATTCACTATATAAAATACAAATGGAACTACTCACAACGCAAATGTAACTTAAGAGAACAAAACTTTTTTTTGTATGAATATTAAATTATTTTGGACTGCCAAGAGTTAGCCAGCTCTGCACTTTCAAGGGCATATGACGGAAGAAGCTCTGCCAACAGCCATTGTCACATGAAACCAGTAATTTGCCAAAGCATTCTTATTAGAAATTCGAGAAAACTTCAATCGCAATTGGCTATGTCACTTGGATTCTTCATTTTAGCTAATATTATGTGCCTAAAACATATTTAAGCATGAGGATCATCCAAAAATATGGAAAAAAAACTTTAAAAACCATGTCAGGTAGATACTGATACCCAACACCCATGAGTCGATGTAAGAAAGGTGATAGCTAGTTGGATCTCGGAAAGTGCAGGCAAAATGCTGAAAGGTCTCTGGTTCAACTGCTAAATGTCTTAACATTGATTGTTCTAAGTTCCAATCAGGATCGAGAATGTAATTGGCACTAGCCCATTACGGATAACCACCCAACGGTCCATCCTGAGTTTAACAACAATGCAAAATTGACAACAAAATACCTGGATAACTCCAGAATTGTCGCAGACATCATTCATCTATCTCAATATCCGAATGCTCAAGCATTATATTCTAGCTGACAGCTTCATATATCAATTCCAGGAGGCGGCAGTTTCCAGAAATTCCATGAATTATAATCCTCCTGTAATCAATACAAATAAAGAAGCAGGAGCAAAAAAAAAAGGGTAAGCCACCCAAAAAAAGAATTAAGCAACACTTTAAATTTCAGACGATATGATACTAGGAGAAGGTGACTATGTTGCTCCAACTCTTCATTTTTTTGAAGTACCCTTATCCAGTACATTTCCTAGACAAATATTTGAATATGGTTATGGGAATATGACCCCCCAAAGATCTTCCGACTACATAAAACAAAAATTAAACATACCCATGTCAAACACATATATGTATCCAACACTTGCACCCCAAATCCAACACAGGAAGGTAAGACCTAATCTAGAAGAAAGTGGGGAACAATTGGGTCTCTTTCCAAACCAAGAAAAACAAAACTCAGCCTAGTTGCCTTAGCAGCCATGTTTCCAGAACAGAAATATCCACAAGGGGTCCGATTAATACTAAGTTTGAAGTCATGATCTATAGCTTTGGAAACTAACTCCAGACTGAGAAATAAATGGAAAAGAAAAGGTAACAAAACCTGCTCATGAGAAGCCATTGGTGGAAACATGCCATGCACAAGAGCGTGAAGAGAACTATAAGATTTTGTGTCAATACGGCGGTTCACAACCACCTCACCCTGCAAACTTGAAACTATTAGAAGAGAAGTTTTGTACAGTAATATTAGAAGCTTTTGGTCTCCTTTCTTTAAGCATCAAAGCCTTAGATTACCTTTGGATTAATAATGAAGATTTTTCCTCTTGGGATTCCAACCTTAAGATAGCTGATTTCATCGGTGTCTCTATTCCCAAAACCAGCATAGAACGGGTTGCAATCAGATGGAAACAACGCCTTTATTTCCTGTAAGTCCAATGATACCAAAAAGAATTAAGATGTTACTAATTTAAGACTTACTTATCACCCACATATCTATATTAGAAATCTTTTAAATCTCTACCACTTTACATGTAATCCATAGTATATATGCAAAGCTATAAATAAATTTTAAGCTAAAAGTGGTGATGCATAATATTAACTATAAAGGCAGATCAAAATCAAATAAAATGACGTGTTTCAAGCCAAAAACCAGTTCAAGAGTTATAATAACATAAAAATTTATTATAATTAAACAATTAAATTTTCATTTTGTTGAGAAGAGGAATAAAGTAAGACATCCCTTGAAATGCAGTAAATTCCTCTCAGACTTGCAAGTAACCCATTCCACTGATCTAATTCTCAACCCATTGGGATATATACAGAAAAATTTGATAAGCAATAAATAACCATAATTTATTTAGCAGCACAAATATCATATCAGAAGAAAGTACATCAGAGCAGATAACTAACCTCTAAGCATGCAATCTTGAACTCATGAGGAGCTCTTCTAATAACTGATAAGAATATAGCATGTGTAAGTCTTTTTCATGTGATTTACAGACATCTTGTGGGGTAGAAGAAGTGACAGAAAATAACAGATATTATAGACTTTAAGGGTTAAAAGCATACACTCCAAACCAGAAACAATAACATGTTCACTACAAATGTGATGCCCACCAAACCTTCAATTTGATTTTCAATGTGGACACACAAGGTAGCTTCTAATTTCTTCCATAAAAGGCACATGATAGGAATCACAAACAAAATATCATAGAACAAGCTTTCATTTAAATTATTGCAGCTCACAGTGATAGAACTGAACTTTGATTTTTCATGTAGTAAATGCATGTGTCATGCATCTATTGTAAAGGTACAGCTAATGCTTCTCATCCAAGTTATTGCAGAAATGTCTTAAATCTTTCTAGGGGTTTAATGTAATGGTGTAAAAGGGTTTAATAGACTTTAATCCTCAAGAATGGATACAACTTAATGTAAAAGGAGGCATTTCCCTTATCCTGCACAAGGTTGACAATTTAGGTACTCATATGCCACGGTTTTCTTAATTTAGTGTACTAGAAGAACATAACTAATGTCTTGACTAATGTACAAGAAATACAAATCAAATGTAATAACTAGACAAATGTCCTAGAACAACGTAACTAATGTCCTAATTAGTCTATGTAATGCATGATTCATGCAACAAAACCAAAAGGATAAAAGGACAGACCGCATTTAATAAAATGCTATATCTTGCACATGAAACACAACCTCAGTAAACTGTTTATTATGTCCCTGAAATGAAAAACAATTACCTTCTCTATACAGGGATGGAAAAAGGCCATCAGGAGAAATAACAATCGGCCCATCTGGTAATGCCTTACCATCCTATAGATGAGAAGAAATGTCTGTTAAACAGTTTCTCCCTTTACATGCAACAGTTGTAAGTTGAACAAAGAATAAAGACAAAGAAAACAAGAAATTTTAAGTTCTTGATTCTCATTCTACAGTTCAATATAAGAAAAGCACCAAACTAGCATAGGTCACCTGCTTAAGATTGGCTAAAAATTGTCTAGTGAGATATGCCTGCGATATAGCACGCGCACTAAGGAAAAGCAACTGATACCCATTTTCCTGCAATATAGAAGAAGAATTTTGATCCATGGAAGATATTAATGCATTAGAGTCCATATGAACTCTAAAATTGTTTTTCTTTCTAAAATCCAAAAAAAGAAAATAAGAAAATTATAACATGCAAGGGCGTTCATGAAGATTGTACATGGTTCAAAAACCAATGGGTTGTTGGCTGTGCAAGAAAGACTAAAGTATTATTATGACTGAAAATATTAAAATGTAATATGAAAAGTATCCTACCTTAATAGCTGAAAATAAATGTGCAACACCTGTTTGTGACCAATCCATCCCAACCAATGGCATGAACTGGCCTAGGACATCTGATCTGTAACAATAAACATAAAATCAGGGAGGCTAGGAATGACCAAAAGAAGCCTTGTTGGCATGGCACTAAGAACATGGGAAAGAAGCAGATTACTAAAGGAACCTACAATAAAAATTTCAAGGACCAATTCAGGTTATGTAAGGCTAGCTGTCTCCAATACCATGTGGGTCAAGACTAGAGCTATGAAAACAAGCAAACTAATTTTGAGAAATGGCATTACCGAATGTTGAACCCAAAACTAAGGCTTGAAGACAAAATGAAATATTACTCAGATGTTATCAAAAGTTAGTGCTGATGCTGCATATGGTAATAAATAAAAATAATTGACTAAAACAAACTATGGAAAAATGCAAGCTGCCATAAAGCTCAGACTCCTAGCAACTACATTTCAAATGACTGAAACGCCAGAAGTCCAGACAGCCTGAAATATAAAACATGGCCTCTTTTTGGGCGCTATTAAAAGCTAATATTCTGCAAAGTACTAGCTAATAACCAAATCATCAAATCCTTGTTCACGGTTTCACCTTGTCCAACAGATTACCATCCATACTTATGTTTTCTTCATTCTATTACATATGTATGTTTATCCTTTAATTAACCCAAAACTCGGCCCATTGATGGGATGATTCCATGTGGATGGAGATTCCCCACCTAAATCAACTATGACCAACCTTTACCGCCTAGACTGAGCAATACCTAGTAAGAAAATAAATTCTAATTACTAATTTATTGTTAGACCCATTATTAATATGAATTATAATTTGCAGCATGTGACTGTGATCTAAAACTGACATTTAATTGCAACAAATAGAACCTGATAATATGACAACATGAATCAGTACTCAATCTAAAATGTGAAGTAGCATGATAGGTTGTCCTGCATCAGCAAATCTGAGGAACTTCCTTACTTTGTAATTGTCCCATCAACATCTGAGATTACTACATGAGTGTTCCAGTGCCACAAATAGATTCTGGCATCAACCTGTTCAATACATGTTTTTGAGTCAGCAAATCAGACAAAAAGTGATAAATAAGAAACTAACTTGACAACAAAAAATTGAATAAGAATCAGAAAGAATATTTAACTTCAAGTAAGAATCCAGCAAAAAGAACCTGTTGTTTCCCTAACATAGCGGTCGAAAATGTAAAGGTTATCTGATTCATTCCATCTTTTAGATTCAATGATGCCAGTTGTTCAGAGGTTGGGGTGATTACCCTGATCATCTTCTTCACTGGCTTGGGTGTAAGAAAATTCTCATCATCATCACTAGCAACAGAATCATCAGCAGCATACCCAGCATCTGAGCCTCTGGTATCTGCTGCACCCTGCTGCGCAGCCTTCCTAGATCTTGATCTTTTCAAAGAAAAAGGCCAAAGCCTCCACTTTCTACTCTGGGTGACTATGGCTTTTGATGGACCCCCTTCAACAGATTTCTCCACTCTGTCAATAGGTATCATGCCTGTGGGTTCAATTATTTTTTCACTTCCAAATGTAACCATTCCTAAAAGAATAGGTGCTGCCGCATTCCACGGAAAGTAACCGCCATCAATTCGAACAACAAGCCTATCATTCTTTACAACAGTTGCACCTAAAGAACTAAATTTCTGGTTATCCAGTTTTTCAGCATCAAAAGCTTGACGAGCTGCTTCAGCACCCATCCCTTCATATAACAAGTGCTTGCAAAAAGATATCTCTGCACAAACCACAATGCATGTCACTTTCCACATTTTACAGCCTAAAGAGCAGCTTCACAAGAAAGAATATTTATTCTATGTTTAATTAAAATCATAACAAATAGTATGTTGTACCTTAGCATGATTCTACAGGTACATCCATCACATGAAATATTATTTTAAAAAAATGAAATAAACAATTTGTTGAATGATTTCTAATCTCTTCTTGCATAATACAAAGGACTAACATGAATCATTTCAGTGCATTCTGCAGTAAACTCAACAAGTGTAAGTAATGCATGATAACTGAGTTCTCTTATTTATTGAAGAAAAACGATAACTAAGTTCTCTTACCAACACCAGAACCGTGAATAACATTTTTCAGCTTCCCTGAAGTCTCACTCTCCTCTCTACTAGAGCTTTCATGTGCCAATTGCTGTTCCTCATCTGCATTGGACCTTATCTCGTTTGAATCATCCTTCCTGATCGATGTCCACCTAATGGTTTCAGAACTCGAGTCTAAAGAATGGCTTACAGGGCAGTTGTTGCTTGAATCAAGCATCGCAATAGGAGACTGCATAATAGGAAGTGATTCCACTTGCAACCCATCTTTTTCACCAACTACTCCATGATTTCCAAAAATACTAATAGGATCAGAGATAATCCCTGACTTTTCTATGGAATTCTCCATATTAGCTGCTGGACTCTCCTGAACAAACTTGTCAGAATCTAATGACTCACTATTCACATTACACAAACCATTTACTTCTTCACTTTCAGTACAAATTGAAGGATGATCTTTATTTATGCAATCTGGCTCAAGGTGTTTGAATTCTGCAAGGTCGCTGAAAACGAATTGTTCATCTTCAGAACTCTCTGATGGTAGAACACTGCTCATTGGATGAGAGTTCACCTCTGGTACTAGCTCAGTTGTTCTTACCAGTGTTTCAGCATGAACGTGTACTTCCCCATTTCCTTCATCAGAAAGGCACAGTGTTTCATGAGTTTGTTCACTGGAACCATCCGATGTTCTAACCGAGCTCTCTGGAACAAAAGACTGAATCCTGTCTGAAACAGTCTCCTTATTGACATTCCTTTCATTATCAGCCGGTTCTCCATCAAACTGCTCATCCTTACATGCTTCAAGCTTATATTGACATTGCAGATCAGATTTCCCAACACTATTACCATCTACAGTTCCTGAAATATCGGCTATTATTTCGGATTTTTCTTCCATAAAACCTTCACTTAGTGAAGAGGTTTTGCAGAAGTCAGATTCCCCTATTAATATCTGGTGACCTATACTATTTTCCTCCTTATCATTCACAGAAGATTGAAGTTGGCTTTGTTCATCACTAACCTGTGTATCTTCTTCAAACCCTTTATCATCCAGTGCATCATTTGTAGAAGAAAATGGGGAAGCATTGCCATTTGAACTGTCAGAGACGATATTAGTGGACCACTTCATCTCCAACAGGCCAGCAGCAATCTCAGCACGCTCCAATGATTCCAATCTCATTACACCACCGCCATCCTCCCTGTAATCATCCTCCTTTTCTGACCCCAGTCCGAAAACATGACCAAATATCTCTGATTGTTGGGAAGTCGTCCTGGCAACAATTTTCATGTTGTTCACATCAATTTGATCCATGGAATTCAACTTATCACCACCGAAGTTGCAACTTTTGGACTTCAGTGGCCTCCTATAAACAGAGGAAGGTTCATCTGTTTCATATCCTGAAGGAAAAGGAAATGAAACAGCTTCAGATTCCTCTTCGTCACCATCAACCTCCCTGAGAAAGTACGCTTCCCCTGTATGATCAAGAAACATGTGGAAATTGGCTTCGATGCCATTAACACAGATGGTAACCACCTTCTCCCTTGTCTTTAAAATCCCTTGAAATTTACCAAATCGAACATACCAAGGGGATGATTTGAAGCTGCCATCGGGTTGTTCCACTACTATTATATCTACTGCACCACCAAAAGGATGAAATGGAGCTGAAACAGAATATACACCGCGAGAGATATAGCTGCCTAGTCTCCCCACCGCGTACATCCTCTTGATCTTGGATTTCTAGAACCAACCCCAGATCTCAATTACATCCTCTTCATACATACAATAGGCCTTTCCACAACTCTAGAGCTTTAAATTCTGCAAGTACCCACATTATAAATTCTTATTCCTCAATCCAATCAATCAAAAGAGGAAACCCAAGAATGTAAATATACAAAAAAAATGCAAGGATTTGGGAATTGTTCAATGCATGGTAACTCAAAAGAAAAAGCATTAATTAAGAAAAAAAACAACTGTGTCTTTCTCTTGTTTTGAGTGTGTTTCAAATTGAATGCAGATATAAAGCGGCAAAATAAAAAGCAAGAAAAGGGAGACGTGCCGGATCAAAACCCAAACAGAATACCAACAGCTGATATGATGATGGAATGAAGCATGTCCATTTTCATTTTTTTTTTCTGAATTCGAATTTACCCAGAAACTGTAAGCTAATTTGATAATAAAATTAGTAATATCATTAAATCCCAACTTATTAAAAAAGAAAAAAGAAAATCTCTCTCAAAAATAATAAGGAAACGGAAAGGATTTAAGCTTGAGAGAGAGAGACCAGCAGTAGTTTCGTGATCTCCTACGTGAGGGTATGGGCATGGGCATGGGCATGGGCATGGGAGGATTAGAGCATTTCTCATCAATTCCTTTTTTTGGGTGTTGATGACCGAATGTTCTGCCCCTTTTTAATAGATTTTATTAAGCAAATATTGAACATTAAATTAATCTATTTTTTCTTATTAATTAAATACCATTCTTGTGGTCACCATTCATAAATTTTTTGAATGTGCCCTTCATAATCTTTTGAGTGACAAATAAAGGAAGTTGTTATTATGGCTAAATTTAACACCAGAGAGATTTTGTTTTGATTATCACTTGGGAAACGTAGAAAGAGAAAAATGTGATGACATATTACCACAGCAACATCCAAGAACGAGAGTTTCTTGCCAGACTAAAAATTACAGGTTAATATAGTTTTTAGCTTTGAAATTATTTTAGTAATTATAATTTTTTATTTTTTTATTATATCCAACTTGATAATTTTTTAATTTAAATTTTTTCAAAATTTGATAATATGATATTTTGAAATGATGCAAAATAATTATTTAAAATTTTTAAGCAATTCAATTTTTATTTTTATTAATTTCAAAAAGAAAAAAGAAAACATAATTGTAAATTTTAGACATCAAAATGAAAAATAAAAATAGTATTTAATTGTGAAATTTAGTATGTTAACCCAAAAAGACAGCATTCCAAGCCTAACATACAAGACATGACATGGATTCTTAAACTAGGATTACGTCTTTCTTTTCTTCCTTAAAATAGATAATATAAAACAAAAGAAATTTGGAATCCAACGGTTATTTAATATTTGGAATCAATTGAAATAGATATGGACCCAAAGAACCAAATTCTGGAAGGAATTGGATTTTATATATATATATATATATATGATAGTGATGCGTATAAAATTGAAGTGGTTTTATATTATTTTGTAGTTTTTTAAATAATTAATATTTTAATAATTTTATTGTTACATTTTGTGTTTTATTTGTATAAATTATGCATATTAAATTTGGTATAAATTAAAAAAATAACTATTCATTAAAAAAAATTCAGCAATTAATCATATATTAATATAGAGTAGATCAATGCGTCAAAGATATTAAATCAATTCAAAAATTTACATGAATAATAAGTAAAAATATCTTAAAAAATACAATGATTGGACTATTAAAATCTTAATAGTAGAACAACTATGAAAAAAAATGTAAAACAACTTAAATCTTACACTAACGGAAGTGAATCTTTCCCTATATATACTATATATGTATATATACATACGTATGAGATGCTAATAAAGAAAAAGATAATGACTTATATTTAGGTTTAATTAGGTTTTTGTAAACTTTTAAAATTTAAAATTTAATCCTTGTATTTTAATTTTGTGACATTGAGTCTTATACTTTTTTTATTTAAAACTCTTGGTCTTCCATCTAAATTTACCATTAATGGTGTCAAAGGTAAAACAACATTTTTAATTTTTTGTCAATTTGGTCCTTAACCTTTAAAAGTACATTAAAGTTTTAAAAATTATTGTTTTACATATTTTAAATTAAAAAAATTTAAAAACTTATATTTTTAAAAAATAGAAAATTATAAAAAAATTTGTTAAAATTCAAAATTCATAAAATAAAAAAATATTTTAAAATTATAAATAATAAAAAATTCAATGTTATCTAAATTGTACCGAACCAGCCAGTCAAACTGGAAACTAGTTGGAGTCTCCATTCGACAAGAGATAAAAAAACCGATTGATTCGCAAACTGATACAAGCTGACTGAATCAAGCTAACAAATCAGTTGAATCGACAATTGAACCAATTTCAAATATCTTTGACTCATTGGTTCCTAAAATAACTAGTTTGGCCGGTTCAAAGAAAATAAAATATTAAAAAATAAAATATTAATAATATTAAAAATTATAAAAATTCAAGTGCCAATTCAATTTGGTTTTTAGCCCGGTTCAACCAATCCATACTAATTTGCAAGTCAACCAATTTTTTACCTTTCACCAAACATACCCAATTGGTTATTAATCCAATCGGTCCAGTCCAATTTAGATAACATTGAGTTTTGGAAACTTTATATTTTTAAAATATTTTAAATTTAATCTTTTTATTTTTTTATTTTTAAAGATTTTTTATTTTAAAAATGATACTTTTTTTTAAATTTTTTTATGTTTTTTGTTTAAAATAAGAAAAAAACATTCTTAAACATTTTTTTTAAAATATGTACATTTAAAAGGTATGGGTCAAATTTGCAAAAAAAATGTAAATGTTGAGGGATAAAAAAATTTAAAAATTTTAAAACCTAGTTGACTTGTGAAGCGGTATAAACTAGTTGAACCAAGCTATAAAAATCGGTTGAAATGGCAATTGAACCGATCATAGTAAATGCGTTGTACCTTTGTTATTAATTAAAGGGTTAAAATATGTTCTATGTTCTCATTCTTGTCATAAATTTAGAACTTAATCTTTGTATCTTTATTTTTAGAAATTTAGTTCCTCTAATTTTTAGATTTTAAAATTCAAATCCAATTATTAACACTTTAAAATTTATTTTGTTAAATTCAGGTTCATTACATCATTTTTTTTTAGTTATATTGTCATCAAGTGAGTTTTTTTTTTAATTTCAAAATATCAAACCAACAAATTTAACAAAAAATTTTAACTGTGTTTACAATGGAACCTGAATTTTGAAATTTGAAAAGTAAAATGACTAAATTCCTATAAATAAAAGTATAGTGACTAAATTCTAAATTTGTAAAGAGTGTAAGGACTTATGACATATCTTAACCTAATCAAAATGGACATCAAGAAGTGTCAAGTGTAGCTGTAAAACACATTAAACTCCTAAAGAGAGAAAGCATATTCAAATTTTGATGACGACATTGTTGGAAGAAGTAGCTACAAACTCCAAACATGAAGGAAAACCAACATGGAAGATAGCAAAAAAATGAAAATGACATTGATAATAACTTTTTGATTCATATTGCATAATTCATAAGAAAGTACAAAGTGAAACACTAATGAAATGTCTTTTAACACCTCAAATTTCTTCAATTTGTCATAAATATGATTTCAAAAATTTTGTTAGTAATTTTATGCGAAAATTTTGATTATTTCAAAATTGTTAGAATATATGCATTTTTAGAGTCACAAGTTAGTATAATGATTCGTTTTTGGAGTATCGATTTTATTCAAGTGAGATTCAAAAGTGAGAGACAAAATGATAATTTTGCACTTCAAGGGTATTTTTGACATTTTGTATATGTACATATTAGAATATTTGTTTTTAAGTGTATATGGTGATGAGATGAATTTTGGACCCTTAATTTCCATTTTGATGCCATAAATTGATTATAGTCACATAAAGTTAACATGTTCGACACTTTGACCATTTTTCTTGAATTTTAAAATACTGAAAAGGATAGAAAAAGGGGTAGAACCCCATTTCTTCCTCCTAATGGCTTGGTCATCACTTCTCCAAGGGAGAAAAACCATTTACTTCATTCATTTTTTTTCATTTTCTCTCATTTTTCATTATAATCTCCACCCACTTTCTTTTATTCTCTTGAAAAGCCACATTAATGAACTTCCATTCAATCTTTTCTCTTAATTTCCATTATTACCATAACCTATGGTTTGGGTGTCTAGAGTGAGAAAGCTTAGTTAAAGGTAAGACAATAAGATTTTATCATCTTATCATGTTTAAATTGAACCTTTATTTACCTAATAGGTTGTTGAGCGATATTAATGATTATTTAATATTATTATTATTATCAATTTTGGTACTTATTAAAAAGAAAGAAATAAAGAGAGGAGCTACAACAAAGGGAAAGGGAAATATTTTAGATTGAAAAGTAATGAAGGATTTTCTCTCATTTTGCTTATTTTGTTGGTAAGTTCTTATAGAGAGAGAAGCTATGTCACACCCGGTTTCCATTAAAGTTCAGAATTTAGAAGAAATTTAGAGTACTTTGAAAGAAATTGTGGGTTTGACGGGCTCTATTGAAAAATCTAGAAACTTTAGTGGCTAAATGGTAAATAATTGAGTTTAATTCTGGTTCAGTTAAGTTGGAACAGACTGGTTCCTTAGTTGGAGACAAAATGATTCTGAAGGCAGAATACTTCTCATTTATGTTTCATTTCCTTCTCTTCTACATCATCTTCTTTGGTTGTTCTGAAGAAGAGAAAGTTGAGGAAAACTCTACATAGAGTAACGATCGTGAGGTTCGAGTCTGGAAAGTAGAGAATTTAGTGAGCTGGTAAGCTTTTCCATCTCACAATACTCGTGAAATTGAGGAAAGAGAAGTAAGGGTTTCTAAAATCTTTGAAAAGCTTCTACATGATACTAGATTTTGAATTTTAAGGTTTGAATACTCTCGGTTTATAATTTGTATATTTGGTTGTCATGCTTAGCTAACCAAGATATAGGAGAGTCTGGTATTTGGAAAAGCTAAGCTGGCAAAGAGGAAGGACAATAAGTGAGCTTTTGTACTCAACTATTTGAGTGTTGCTTTATTTTGTGCTAGTTGTTATGTTGTTTGTTTGCTCTACACTGAGTTAAGTCGAGTCTGTTAACTACATATATAATTGTTGCTAACTGGAAAAGTTATGCTTGCATATGGTTGTATGATTGCATGATTGTTGTAAGAATATTCTCTGAATGTATGACATGGTTGTGTATCTATGAAAAATTATGTGGCGTACTCCATGAGATGTTAGTGAATGTGATTTTATGTTTAATATGCATGTTATTAAAATGTGGAGTACAGAGGAAAGTATTGGCAGGTTAGTTGAAGATAGGAAACTTGGCATAATGGAGGAATGGGTGGATTGAAAGGGAACTTAAGGAGGATTGGATGTAAATGGTTATCTACAAGCTCTTCTGAGCGACACCATGGAAATGGTTATCTATAGACTCTTTGGAGTGGCACCATGTAAATGATCTATAGGCGCTATGGAGTGACATCTCGAAAAAGGTTTACTGACTCTTTAGAGTCAAAAGACCATGGCAAGCCATGGCATGATCTAGTGGTGAACAAGTACGTCTTATGGCGAATTGAAGTCCGCTAAGACAGTAAATAGGGAAGCTGTTGGGCAAATAAGTGGAAATCACTATATGATTCATATGGCAAGAAGTCTAGCATAATGGTAATGACATGTATGGGAATGCAGGTAAGTGTGCTAATAAGAGGTCCTGCTAAAAATGTAGAGGTAAAAGGAATAGGTGGAAGCATTTTGTAAGCGGGTATACGTGGAGGGAAGGGGTATTCCCTTCAGAGTATTTGTGAATTAGTACCAATCATTAAGAGTCTGCCAGAGTTGAAGAATAAATCAACACTGACTATGAGAAAGCGAGACGATTATTCATATTTTAATTCTAAGTAATCATTGGTATAGAGGTCGCCAGAAAAAGGGAAAATTTTTCCTAGGACTATATGGGGTGGAATGTCCACCAGGGATTAACAAAGAAAGAGGATGTCTGCTGGGACTATCTAGCATTGGGAAGTGCACTTAAAACTATCTAATGTGGAGGTTCACTAACGACAATCTAAGGAAGAGATAATCCACTAGGGATCATCTGTTGTTGGGAATATCTTGCTAGATGGTTTGAAGTGGGAAAGTCCTATTGGACTATCTTATAAGTATGAGTTCGTAAGGAAAAAGGGCTGCTTAATTATTAGCCAAGTCTCATATTCAAGGGCCATAAAATGAGGATATTATTAAATGGGTCTTCCATTAAAAGAAGGGCATATGTATAGGCTAAGTTATAAGAGGGTAATTTTGGGATATTAAGGTAAGTCTATATTGAGTTTGGTGTGCAATGTAGGAATCAGGGTAAGAATCCGCTGTTGTGGCATGATACCTGCAAATCCATTAGTAGTAGTCGCAAATATGCATAATTGCGTACGGATCGTGATCTCGAGCGATGATGATAAAGTAATAAATTGATCGTACCTAAAAGACTAACTATTATCATGATAAAAGGCAAGTGCACCTATCGAGTAGTAGTATAGCTAGTGGCAAGACCGGAATATCGAATCCAATGAACTAAAAGTACTAGTAATGACTTTCTCCCCATTATCTAGCCTAAGAATAAAAAGAGGGTTTGGTTGTAAACTATCTAAATTAAACTAAAGAAATGACAAAGAGTAAATTGGGAAAATTACTTTTAGGAAAACTGATTGATAAGGACAATACCTAACGAAGAATTCACCTAAACTTCACTTGTTATCTAACTCTGAACCAGACGATTTCTTCATTCGACTTAATCCGTAGAGATCCCTAAATTATGTTAATACCTCCGTCGAGGATAAGAACAACTAATCCTAGGTTGATTAATTGAAATCTCTTTCTAATTAAAACCCCTAGTCTTGTATTAACTTGATCTATGGATCCCCATATTAATTTGACTCTAATTCGGCAGATTTTCATCATCCTATGTCTAGGATTGCGATTAACTCTGTTTAATTGTGTCAGATCTACTCTTAAATAGGGATTTTTGCTCCTCTGCCTAAGCACATTCGACTTAAATTAATATCCCAGAAATATCAATTCAAGAATTAAAAACACAATTAAGAACAAGTCAAATATTTATCATATAGTTCAGATAACAATAACAAGATCCGTCTTAGGTTTCATCCCCCTTAGATATTTGAGGTTTTAGTTCATAATTATAAAAAGAAACATCTCAAAATAGATAAAATAACAAAACATAAGAAAACCCAAAACTCCTGAAAGGATTGTAGGGAGATCCTTTGTCTTGATGTAGATCCTAGCTTCTAAGATGGATCAATCGTGTAACACCCCTTACCCGAGACCGTCGCTGGAGTTGAGCACGAGGCGTTACCGGACTTAACTTACTCATTCAGGCATAGAAATTTTCTGTTAAAATTAATTTATTTTCATTCATTCAATATATCCCTAAAAAGGGTCATCAAGACCCTAAATCATGCTATTAAAATGGTTCGGGGCCAAACCGAGATCAATAAAATTTTTTCGATTACTTAAACGAACCAAAATAAAATTATTTCTCTATTCCTTATAAAGCTGTCCAATTGTATCACAGTCACTAAATAAATCATAACTTGAGTTACGAAACTCAAAATTTAATTCTGTAAATTTTCCCTAAAACTAGACTCATATACCTCCTTACTAATTTTTTTTTATAGATTTTTTAGTCTAGCCAATTAGTACAGTTTATTAGTTAAAGTCTCCCCTATTACGCAATTCGACAACTCTGACCTCTGTTCACTACGAATTAGTTTTCTCTCTGTACAAAATTCAAATAGGCATGTCATTTATTTCATTTGAAACTAGACTCAATAAGGAATCTAGGCATATAAACTATAATGCCTAATTATTTATGTACTATTTATGGTGAATTTTTAAAGTCAGAATAGGGATCATGACGTCAATCTGGAGCAGTCTCACTCAAATGCAAATAACTCATAATATACAACTCTTTTACTTACTCTGCTTCTTCCACATGAAAATAGCTCATTAAGCTTTAATTTCATGTCTCACTCACTATTCAATTTCATTTCTACTATTTTTAGTGATTTTTCAAAATCACATCATTGCTGCTGTTTGAATCTGTTTTTAAGCTATTTTCACCTTTTTCATGGTTTCCATGTGATAATAACCATTTATGCATACATAGTATTAAACCTATGTTTGATTAGTCATTCTAATAGCTAATCATCAACAAGTATTTACATACCATTCATTAAACATATCCTAAGGACATTCATACCAAAAGAAGCCAAGTCCCTATACATGCCATACGCGAAATGAAACGTCTAGCTATACCAAAATGATCCTATTGATAGTGTGATCAGATCTCCGACGTTCCTTGCGATCCCCGAGTTGGCTTAGTAAGAACTATAAAAAGAAGGAAAATAAAGAGAGTAAGCATTAACCTTAGTAAGTTTACAAGTAAATAAATCACAACATTCACCCTAAATAATAGTTAATCATAATATCATCAAGCATCATAAGCTTTCCTTACGCCTCATTTCTTACTCTCTTCCTTATTCACTTACTTTCTTCTTACTTGATTATTCAATAAACTCATGAATATAAATTACCTTTCCTTTGCTGAAAGTTTCCTGTAATTTAACCTGTACAATAGCCCGTTGAACCACTCGGAATACTAAGGATACTCGGGTTTTCCTGCCTGATAATAGCCTGTCAATGCCATGTTCTAGACATGGTCTCTGTCAATGCCATGTTCTAGACATGGTCTTACATGAGATGTTCCCTGTCCTACCAAAGCCATATTTTTAATATGGACTTACATGGGATATTCCTGTCCTGTCTGATAACCCAAAATGTCATGACACTCCGTATCCCAACATTCCTAGAGTTCAAATGGGGCTTTCTGATACTTTTTCTCTGTCATCTCGTCTTTGGTTCAACTTCGAATATTTTCATAAAGTAAATGTGTATATGCTGGAAATTAACAACAGTAATGTAAAATAATGAAATATTGCATTTATTTACCGTAACCTTACCTCGATACAAAATACGGTTAAACTTGACAATTTAGTCCTTTACTGTTTCCTTTCCCCGATCTACTTCCGAATTTCGTTCTTCTTGATCTATAACAGCAATTTAGCTTATTTAATACTCACATTTATAAAAAATGCCCTTAACTCAAACTTTGGCAAAAATTACATTTTTCCCTAAACTTTTGCATATTTACACTTCTGCCCCTAGGCTCGAAAATTAAACTTTATCCCAAATTCTTATGTTTTTGGAGATGCTGATCATTTATTTACCAACAACAACCTCAAATTCCCACTATAACATGTACTTATGAACAATAGGTATTTTTACTGATTAAGCCCTTTTACTCGTTTTTACTTAAAACCGAGTAGCACAAGTTGTCTATCACAATTTAAAACCTCTTATTCTATCATAAAACATCAAAATAAACACTTTTCACCTATGGGTATTTTTCCAAATATGAACCCTAGCTTAAATTATTGCTAGCATAAGCTAAATCGAGCTACCAGGATTCCAAAAACGTAAAGAACATTAAAAACGGGGCTTGGAATCACTTACTATGAAGCTTGAAAGTTGAAGAAACCCTAGCTATGGAGACACATGAAGTTTCGGCCAAGCTTGATGAAGATGAACACTTTTTGTCATCTTTTTCCCATTTTATTCTTTTAATTACTTAATAACCAAAATACACTTAATGCCTTTCTTTGAAAATTTTCATGTACAAGCCCATTTTTGTCCAAAATTTTAGAAATTGGTCAAATTTCTATTTAAGACCCTCTAATTAATATTTCAAGGCAATTTCATACTAAAAGCTTCTAGAATGCAAATTTTGCAACTTATTCGATTTAGTCCCTAATTTCAAATTAAGCACTTTATGCGTAGAATTTCTTCACGAAATTTTCACAAAATCATGCAATCATATCATAAACCTCAAAATAATTATAAAATAATTATTTCTATCTTGGATTTATGGTTTCGCGACCACTGTTCCGTTCAAGCCCTATTTTGGGATGTTACAAACCGGTTTTCCTTCGAGTAATTCCCTGCCTTTAGCTCTCTATTTTGGCGGGAAGACTATACCCTTGGCAGGAATAATGCACACCCTTGTAGTTGCCTACTAGGGTCTTTATATAGAGTTTGGAGAGTCTTTCTTAGCCCCTAAGTAGCCTTTTCCGAGTGAAATTGAACTTCCTCATGATAGGGACACGCCCATGTGCCAACCCGTGTGAGTCGATGCTAGGCCGTGTTCAAGCCTGTTAAAGTGGCACGGCTGTGTGGGTTGCCTGTGTGAATCGAGTCTAGGCCATGCTCGAGCCTATTTATATGGCACGGTCGTGTGACACGCCCGTGTGGTGAACTCCAGGTCATGTTGATTTCTTACTTTTGCCCATTTTCTCCGTTTTCGGCCTGTTTCTTATTCTTTTCACTCCTCTAAGCTCACCTGAGTATAAAACATGATTTAAAGGTTTAGGAGCATCAATTTCCACAAATCAAGGAATAATTCATCCATAAATGTGCTAAGCATGAGGTAAAAATATGTATAATTTATTGTTTATCAAATACCCCCACACTTAAGCCTTTACTTGTCCTCAAGCAAAATCTCAATTCACAATAAAAAAAATCATTCCTCTTAACTTATAATCCTTATCAATAAAGTTTCAAACTAATCCATAAGTAATCATACATTGAGAATTCAACTAAAAGAAAATCAAAGTCTCAAACATTCTAAGTTGAGAATTTTATCACAGAAACATAGGTTTCCTCCCTTCTTCTAGGTAATTACCTCGAATTCAAAATGAACAAGAGTTGACATCCTCACTAAAGATTCACTCTATCCACTCGAAGTGTTTAGGGTTCAAAAATTAAGCACTCATTAGTAAACCTGAAAAGTTATTACCATAAACTTGCAGGAAAATCAAATCTCCACCACTATGTATTGACATGATACATCGATCAAAAGGTCTTTCAAGGGTTGTAATGTGGCCTTGGTTAGGGGTGTGGTTATAAGCTGAAAAAGATTGTTAGAATCAAAATTGAGTTGAAAAATCATTTAACTAGAAAAATCTCTATCACTAAAACATATTCCTAGAATAAAGCCTTTTGGATGACATTGTTTAAGAACAAAAGCTCAAAAATTACATGGAAATATGCAAAATATTGAATTACAGCTGAAATATACACATTTTTTTTATATATATCAAGAACAAATTGAATACTTTTAGACTTTACAACTGAAAAGGAGAACAAAGCTAGATAATTCTTCAACTCAAATCTCGACAAAAATAAGGATCAAAATAATTGAAGGGAATTCAACAAAAATGTGTTATAGGTTAATATTGAAAGTAAGTGAATGAATGGTTTGTTAGGCTCAATGGGGTTCACTAGGGGTTAATTTATAAAGGTAGGCTTTTATGGAGTAAGTGGGTTAAATCCTAAGTGCCTTTATCATTTCGGTATATCAAATCAATGATGTAGTTTCGACATGTATAATCGAAGCAAGTTCTAGAATAACAGATCAGTATTGACTCACTTAAAGCAACAATAAAAGTGAGCACGAAAGGATGTATGCTCAAAAGGCTAAAAAATCTCACCAGAATTATGACTTTTGATGTCAATCCTGCGAATTTCAAATTTCAAGATAACACTTAAAATTGGGGAAAACAACTTAGAAAAATCTAAGTTCTCAAAAATTTCAACTTATCATACTTGATTCTCTAATGTCTTAATGTTTGAACAATCAAGGCATAAGTACCTATGTCTTAATTCTCAATATATCAATAAAAATCATAAATCAATCAGAATTCATTTTAATATAGGATTGAGAATAATGCAACAAGTTAGTGGCAAAAATTTTCAGGGGTTCAAGGATAATACAAAGAATGAAAGTGAATTCCCCCTACACTTAAGATGTACATTGCCCTCAATGTACAAA
Organism: Gossypium stocksii; assembly: GCA_020496765.1. Taxonomy (NCBI): domain Eukaryota; kingdom Viridiplantae; phylum Streptophyta; class Magnoliopsida; order Malvales; family Malvaceae; genus Gossypium; species Gossypium stocksii. The sequence continues at coordinate 33,883,941 of CM035624.1, forward strand.
GATATCATTAGTAGCAATAGAAGCATAAAATCATAAGATAGGGAGAGAAGTGAAACTTCTTAAATATTGGATGAATTCCTTGAGTAGTTAAAGCTGAATTGGAGAAAGGGCTATTTGAAGTTCATGATTCTGGGTGATTGAAAAGAATAAGCACGACTGTGTGTAAAATTCAAGCATTACTCGACAAAAATTGAAGTACAAAAATAAAAGGAAAGAGGGAGTAAAGAAAATGAAAATTGAAATTAAATAAAAGGAGTTTGGCCCTATGACCGTGGCGCACGCCCGTATGCCCTTGGGTTGGCCCGTGTGTTTCGTGGACTTTTGGTGTGACTTCGGTTGGTCGGCACAGGCGTGTCCTACACCTGTGTTGATTTTTCAGTTTTGCCCACGGCTTATTAGCACGGGCGTGTTTGGGACACATGGCCTTATAACACGGTCGTGTCATCTGGTGTTCGCTTTTCCTACGGCCGTGTTCTGGGCTCCCATGCTCGTGTATGAGTTGACAGGTTTGGCCACAGCAGAGTCGCACAGTCGTGTTCCTAACCGTGGGGTGCCCTTGGCCTTAGGCACGCCCGTGTGCCTGGTCATATGGTTCTGGGAAATCTACGTTTTAAGGAGTTAGTTATGAATTTAAAAAAATCAAAATTGTTAGTGCTCGGGTTGCCTCCCGAGAAGCGCTTGGTTTAAAGTCTAAGCTCGACTTACCTTATCTGCACCTTTATGAGGGATTGTGGAGCCTAAGCTCCTCTCTATCATTCTTAAAGTCATCACCATAATATAGTTTGAGTCGATAACTATTTACCTTGAAAGTGTATTGAGTTGGATGTGTTACCTTAATTGTGCCGTAGGGAAGAACACTTTGAACTATGAATGGGCCTGACCATATCGATTTTAGCTTTCTAGGGAATAATTTAAGCCTTGAGTTGTAAAGCAAAACAAGATCGCCAGGTTTAAACTGTTTATGTTGCTTCAGTCGAGCATCATGGCGTCACTTTGTGGTCTCCTTGTATAAGCGTGAGTTTTCATATGCATTGTAACACCATTTGTCCAACTCGTTTAACTGCATAAGTCTCTTTTCACCTGCAAGATTAGGGTTGAGGTTTAGAAATTTAATGGCCTAAAACGCTTTATGTTCTAGCTCAAAGGGTAAATGACAATTCCCATAAACGAGTCTGTAAGGCGATGCTCCTGTGGGAGTTTTGAAGGCAATTCTATAAGCCCATAAAGCGTCATCTATTTTCATGGCCCAATATTTTCTATTTACTTGTATAGTTTTCTCTAAGATACGTTTTAGCTCTCTATTAGCTACTTCAACTTGTCCACTGGTTTGCGGGTGGTAAGGGGTAGCTGTTCTATGGTACACTCCATATTTCTGTAAAACTTTCTCAAACTGAGTATTGCATAAATAAGTTCCCCTATCACTAATAATTACTCTCGGTATTCCAAATCGAGAAAAAAGTTTTTTAAGAAATCTTACTACCATTCTAGCATCATTAGTAGGTAAGACTTGGGCTTCTACCTATTTAGACATGTAATCGACTGCTACTAAGATGTATTTATTTTCAAATGAGCTAGGAAATAGGCCTATGAAATCGATGCCCCACACATCGAATATTTCACATTCAAGCATATATGTTTGAGGCATTTCATCACGTTTAGAGATATTACCTATTCGTTGACAATTGTCACAAGAAGTAACATGCCTGCTGGCGTCTTTAAATAATGTGGGCCAATAAAAACCTAATTTGATAATTTTATGGGCGGTCTTAGTTCCACTGTAATGTCCTTCTGTGGGTCCTAAATGGCAGTGTTCCAAGATTTTACTGGCTTCAATCTTTGTAACACATCTTTGAATGACTTGGTCTGCACAAATACGTAAAAGAAAAGGGTCTTCCCAGAAATAGTTTTTTGCATTAGTAAAGAATCGCTTCTTTTGCTGATGTGTCAACCCTTTTGGGGTTATGTTAGCAGCTAAGTAATTTGCAATGTCAGCAAACCAAGGTACCTCAAAATCAGATATGACTAAGAGCTGCTCTTCAGGGAACGAGTTGTTTATTTCAGCTTCATCAAGTTCTTTGAGATGTGGATTCTCAAGCCTGGAAAGGTGATCTGCTACTAAGTTTTCAGCTCATTTTTTGTCTTGGATTTCCAAATCAAATTCCTGCAATAGTAGAATCCATCTTATTAGTCAAGATTTTACATCGGATTTAGTTAAAAGATAACGAAGAGCTGAATGATCAGTAAAAACGATGACTTTAGACAATATTAGATATGGTCTAAATTTGTCAAACGCAAAAACCACAGCTAGCAATTCTTTTTCTATGGTAGTGTAGTTCTCTTGTGCTGCTGTTAGGGTTTTGCTAGCATAGTAGATTGGCTGAAAATGCTTGTCTCTTCACTGTCCAAGAACTGCACTTACTGCAAAATCACTCGCATCACACATTAGCTCAAAAGGTAAATTCCAATCAGGTGCAATTATAATTGGAGCATTGATGAGTTTCGCTTTGAGAGTGTCAAATGCCTCTAAACATTCCTGATCAAAAAGGAAAGGTACATCTTTTTCTAGTAATTTTGTTAATGGCTTAGCTATTTTAGAAAAGTCTTTAATGAATTTTTTATAAAAACCAGCATGTCCTAAAAGCTTCTAATTGCCTTAACTAAACTAAGGGGAGGCAGTTTTTCAATGGTCTCAACTTTTGCTTTATCTACTTCTATCCCTTTTCTAGAAATTTTGTGTCCTAGCACAATACCTTCTTGTACCATAAAATGACATTTTTCCTAATTAAGAACAAGATTTGTTTCTTCACATTTTATCAAGAGTCGTTCTAAATTTTTGAGGCAAAGTTGGAAAGAGTTACCAAATACCGAGAAGTCATCCATAAATACCTCCATGATATCCTCCACGAGTTCGTTAAAAATTGCTAGCATGAAACGCTGAAAAGTAGCAGGGCATTACATAATCCAAAAGGCATTCTACGATAAGCACACGTACCGTATGGACATGTGAATATCGTCTTCTCTTAATCTTCAGGAGCTATCAAGATTTGGAAATAGCCAGAAAGTCCATCCAAAAAGCAGTAATACATATGTCCTGATAGTCTTTCTAACATTTGATCGATGAAGGGTAAGGGGAAGTGATCCTTCTTGGTGCCGTCGTTCAATTTCTTATAATCAATACAAACTCTCCAACCTGTGATAGTTCTTTTAGGGATTAATTCATTCCTTTCATTGGCAACAACAGTCATGCCACCTTTCTTAGGAACAACCTGCACAGGACTCACTAAGCACTATCAAAAATAGGATAAATAATTCCTGCGTCTAGAAGTTTAATTACCTCGATTTTGACCACTTCCTTCATGTTGGGGTTCAGTCTTCTTTGAGCTTGCACACACGGTTTATATTCATCTTCCATCAAAATTTTGTGGGTGCAAAAAGAAGGACTGATTCATTTGATGTAAAAAATTTTCCAAGCTATAGCTCTTTTATGTTTTCTTAACACTTGAATTAATCCATTCTTTTCTTTGGGTTGCAAGTTTAAAGTAATAATGACTGGTAACGTAGAATTGTCTCCTAAAAATGCATATTCTAAGTGTTTGGGTAATTGCTTGAGATCTAATTTGGGAGGTTCGTCAATAGAGGGTTTTTGTCTTAGTTCATCTTTAATCTTAATGTCCTCATAATCTATTTGTCTTGAGGATGGTTCGTTGGAGTTTAACTTAGTTATTACCTTTTTCATCTCAGTGGTAACTTCATCTTCTCCCCCACCTTGAACGAGACACAGTTCCAACGTGTCTTTAAGAGTGATCTCCTGAAAGGAATCTTGAACAGAATGATGAATGGAATAAATAAAGTAACAAAAATCATCTTGTTCCCTAGAAAATCACATGGCATCATAAATTTTAAACACAATTTCTTCATCCCCTACCCTAAGCACAAGTTTTCCATCTCCCACATCAATAACAGCCTTGGCAGTAGCTAAGAATAGTCGTCCTAGGATTAAAGGTACCTCAACATCCTCATCCATGTCTAAAACAATAAAGTCAACAGGGAATATAAATTTATCCACCTTAACTAATACATCTTTAATGATACCCCTAGGATATTTAACAGATCTATCAGCTAATTGAATACTCATCCTAGTGGGTTTTAATTCCCCTAATCCTAGTTGCTTGAACATTTTATATGGCATTAGATTAATGCTGGCACCTAAATCTGCTAATGCCTTTTCAATATTTAAATTACCAATCAAACAGGGAATAGTAAAACTTCTTGGATCTTTTAATTTGGTTGGGAGTTTATTCTGGAGGATTGCTGAACACTCTTTGTTGAGTTCCACTATGGATAGTTTTTCAAACTTCCTTTTGTTTGTTAGAAGTTCTTTCAAAAATTTTGCATATGTGGGCATCTATGAAATAGCTTCAACAAAAGGTAAGTTAATATGCAATTGTTTAAAAAGTTCAAGAAATTTACCAAATTGAGCGTCTATGAGGCCTTTCTTCAATTTTGCTGGGTATGGGATGGGTGTTATGTATTCTTTGAGTACTGGTGGGGTGTTTTCTTTGGGCTCAACTTCCTCAATGTTTTCTCTGTCATGTTCTTGTACTACCTCCTTTTTAGGTTCGGCTAGTGTTTTCCCACTCCTTAGTGTAACTGCTTTAACGTGCTCCTTAGATTTAATCTCTGTGTTGCTTGATGACCCACCTTGTGGTCTTTCAGAAATTAGCTTAGCGAGCTAGCCTATTTGAGTTTCAAGTCCTTGAATGGATGCTTGTTGGTTCTTAAGTGCCGTCTCAGTATTCTGGAAACGGGTTTCTGACACGACGATAAATTTCGTGAGCATCTCCTCAAGGTTCGACTTTTTCTCTTATTGGTATAGTGGTTGCTGAAATCTCAGAGGAGGTGGTGGTCTCTGGTTTCATTGATTGCCTTGTTCTCCCTATGAGAAATTGGGGTGATTCCTCCAGCCTGCATTATAAGTATTACTATAAGGGTTATTTTGAGATCTAGAAGTATTACCCATATAGTTGGCTTGCTCGTTTTCCATGCCATATCCATAAGTGGGGTATTCAGAATTGCTCATGTTTCTTTGGATTGAGTCACATTGCCTCATTGGGTGTACCTGCGTAGAACCAACTAAACCGTTAATCTTTTTATTTAAAATTTCTACCTGATTAGAAAACATGGTGATCACATCGACATTAAAAACCCCTGCAGCTTTTTGTGGCTTTGTTCTCATGACTTGCCACTGATAATTGTTCAGTGAGATCTCCTCTATAAACTCGTAAGCTACTTCTGGTGTTTTGTTATTGATGGTTCCACCGGCAGCTGCATCGATCATTTGTCTCGTAGAAGGGTTCAAACCATTGTGAAAGGTTTGAACTTGTAGCCATAAGGGTAACCCATGGTGAGGGCACCTTCTTAATAAATCCTTGTATCTCTCCCAAGCATCGTAAAGTGTTTCTAAATCCACCTGCACAAAAGAAGAGATATCATTCCTTTTTTTAGCCGTTTTAGCCGGCGGAAAATATTTAAGTAAAAATTTTTCAGTCATTTGTTCCCACGTAAGGATAGACCCTCGTGGTAAAGAATTTAATCACTGTTTAGCTTTATTCCTCAAGGAAAATGGGAATAGCCGAAGACAAATGGCATCATCAGAAATGCCATTTATTTTAAATGTGTCACATAACTCCAAAAAGTTGGCTAAATGAGCGTTAGGATCTTCATCCTGCAAACCATCAAACTGAACAAACTATTGTATCATATGTATAGTGTTAGGTTTCAGTTTAAAATTATTTGCAGTAATAGTAGGCCTAACAATACTAGATTCAGTACCAACCAAATTAGGTTTAGCATAATCATACATAGTGCGAGGAACAAGATTTTGCTCAACAGGATTTGTAGCTACCACAGGAGGTAGCTGATTATCTTGATTTGCCTCCATCTCTTCAGTAGGTTTAGGTTTTTCTTCTTGACCTTGTTCTGGATATCGCCAGCTTCTTCTTATTTCTCTGCGAGTTCTATGAACTGTGGCTTCTAAATCGTCGTCAAACAATAATGGTCCTATTGGGTTTCTTCTAGTCATAAACTCAAGACACCTAGAAGGGAAAGGTAAAAAGAAAATTAAAAACCTAAAAAAAAAACAAAAAATAATTTGTAATAAAAGTTAAAATAGCTAAAGTAATAGGAATCGAGTGTTCCTAATATCTTAGTTCCCCAGCAACGGCCCCAAAAACTTGATCATGATCTCGAGTGATGATGATAAAGTAATAAATTGATCATACCTAAAAGACACTATTATCACGATAAAAGACAAGCGCACCCATCGAGTAGTAGTATAGCTAGTGGTAAGACTGAAATATCGAATCCAAGGAACTAAAAGTACTAGTAATGTAACACCCCAAACCCGGCCTAGACGTTACAGCCAAGTCTAGTATGTCACATTGAAGTGTTTTTCGAAAACCATGTTTTTCATTGAAAACCCTTCTTAATGTTTAGAAACTTTTACCGGTAAACTTGTATAAAACCTTAGCTTGTGTTTATTTTTTTTTCCAAAACGTGATTCATTGTAATAATCAAAACAACTTTGTAAAATCTTATGGAAAAATTGTGAAAGCTTGTAAACCTTTGTAGTTGCGGAAACATGTTGTTTTAAAAATAGTTTAAGCATCGGAAAATCAGACTTTCTTTGCTATGGCTTAAAGTGAATGGATACTACGCACCAGGTAGGATTCAAGAGAAGAGGAGGTGAGTCATTTAGACTGCTTAAGTACCAAGCTCTTCCTAGATCCGATCCTAGACACGCACACATCCATTGCCACACTTTAACCTTATGACTTGTCCATGAACAACAAATAAAGTTTAAGTTTATTTAAAATATTTATTTGTGAAAACATTTATGTTGTGAAAGCTTTGCTTTGTTATCGTGATATTTCGAAAACAAGTAACTTTTATAAAAACACGCCTTAGAGCTAACCGATTTCAAAACGATTTAAATAATATCCTACTTAAGCTAAAAACTATTTAAATAATTAAAAACCCAAAAAAAAATAAGAGCGGCCTCATTACAAACCCAAATTAAAAATAAAGCGATTAAATAAAATAGTGAAATAATCAACTTTAAAACCAGAAAAGCAGTCTTCGTGGCCACTCTGAATCCCTCCCAGCTCCAAGTCCGTAAACTAGGGCTCACCTGCAAGGATGGAAGGAAAAAGGGGTGAGTTTGGGAAACTCAGTGTGTATAAAAGCCCATCCAGAGCCCAAATCAGCTCAAGCCCACTGGGCCTAACCCTTATCAGTCTCAGTAATAACTGGGCCGAAGCCCTATTCAGATACAGTAAACTGGGCCTTAGCCCTTTACAGATAGCAGTATGACTCATAGGCCCATAATAGTAACAGTACATATAACATGCGTGAATGCAAAGCCCATCATATGTGGGGAGACTACTCAACCCACCCAACCGCTACACACCACCCGTACCAAACCAACACACCATATGGGGAAACTACTCGACCCACCCAGCCGCTACACACTACAGTCGCAGCATTGTTGCTCAAATCTCGTGGCCACTAACATAATACGAGGCAAGGCCTCTTTCAGTAAACAGTACGAGGCAAAGCCTCTTTCAGTAATCGTGGCAATGCCACTTGCACTTCCTCCATCAATAATCCCAAAACCCATGCAACAGATAATTATGACATGGCATACAGTAAATAGAAACAGTAAATCAATCATTTCAGTCAAATTTAGCCTTAGGGGTATAACGGTCATTTTGTACCTAGGGGTAAAACAGTAATTTTCCACCTATCAGGGTATTTTAGTAATTTTATCAGTTTTTAGGGTTTTCATGCATAATACAATCACTACTAATCCATTTGTCATGACGGTAGTCTATTTAGCTTAGTTTAACAGTTTTAGCTATCGGGCCCTAAAACCCCTAATGGGCCCTACGGTGTCTATTAGCAAATTAAGCCCATTTAGCCAAGTTTCATAACCAATTTTCCAGTTTTAGCAGTTTCAATCCCACAGTCTAACAGAACATACTTATTGCCTATTTTTACCCATATGGGCTCGAAAGCCCATTGGGCCCAATTTTAGCCTATCGAGGCCCAACTTACCGATTTGCATGAAATTGCACTCTCAACTGATTTACCACTTACGATTTTAGATCTAACGATTTCCAATCGTCTTGTGAGCAGTCGCACACTCACAAGCCCACGAAATACTAACTTTCAGTCAAACTTTTGGTCACTTTTCGGTTACCTTGGCCTTTGCCGAATCAGACTAAAGAAGGGGTTCTATACACACCTGTTTTATGACGAACGCTAACGAGATCTCCCTCACGATTAACCTACAATCGGTCACTGACGTATTAGATTACAAATCCATGAAAACCATTGTAGAATCACTTACCACATTCGGCCAAAATAAGGCATTATTAACGACTTACCTTGTCGATCTTTAACTACTAGATCTAGATCCAGACTGCTTTGAAACTGTTGATCTTACTAGCCTCCAAATAGATCTTGATCGCTAGCCACCAAAGACGTTCTTGTCAGAAGCGTTTCCAACACTTTTCAAATCTTAGATCCACCGTGAATATATCTTAATCGCGAGTAGGAAATAGATCTAAAAATTAATTCCTGAATCACTAAAATATGGAGGTTTGGCTTTGAAAGAGGAGATGAAAGAAGCAAAAGAAATTGTGTAGAGAAAAGTGAAGATGGTCGACAAACAATCTTGAGAAGAAAAGGTTGTTTTAATAGAATTTGGCTTTGAGGAAAGAAAATAGAAAAAGAAAGAGTTGTTCAGATTTGGGGAAAAATAAAAAAGAATATGAGCAAAAGAAAGTAGATAAAATAAAATAAAATAGAAACGAAGAAAAAAATCCGATTGAAAGGAAATCAAAATTGGCTAACACACTAAAAAAATACCCCAAATCTCTAAGAAGAAAATAATTCACGAAGGCTAAAATTCCAAGTGCAATTCAGCACTTTAAATTGCTATAGCCGAATGGTGTATTTCGGCATAAAAAGATTTCTTCTTAAATTCAAATACCATTATTGCTCCTTAATTTTAGCAACAAATGGATTTGGATTTCATCCAAATCCCTTCACCGAACAACAGCCTTATCCACCGCTTAATTCTGCTGCCAGGAGGAGTTTGAGTCCAGCACAACCTCCTCTCCATGCGTGCACAGCAAAAATAGTTGTCCTTCACGCGCGCCTCAGCTCGAACACGGTACCTCTAGCTAGCCTAGCACGCTGCTGGCCACTGCATCATAGCTTTGTTTTCAACAATATATGGTCGCATTTAATCTTAAGCCATACCTGCTGAAGTCCCCACTATTTTAAAAAAAATAAAATTACGACTTACCTGCGCCTGGACTCGAACCTGTGCCCCTTTGGAAATCCTAGCACGCTGCTGCCACTGCACCACTGGTGCTTCTTGTGGCATAATCTCGTTGCAGCTTCTTTTAAGCCTTATTTCAACACAACCTAACTTCTAAAATAAAAACAAACCTTTACGTGCGCAGAACCTTGAACCCAGGCACTCCCCTGTCCTCCTAGTGCCCCAAGCCACTAGACCAAATACTCTCTTGTGACACAAATTAACCCAATTCACTTATAAGGCTTGCCTGCAACAGCCTGATTTGCTAAAATAAAAACCCATATTGCGCACGCTGGGACTTGAACCCCAGCCTTCTCCAAGCTGCATAGCGCGCCACACCACTGGGCCAAACGTTTCCTTATGCCCAATTTTTACCCAATTTATTTTTAAGGCCTTATGCCCAGTTTTCCTTATGAGGCAAAAATTAAGAATTTTTGCTAGAGTCTTGGATCGAACCCAAGACTTTTCCCACACTATAAATCATTCAAAATTTATTTAAAAACTAAATTTAAACACCTACTTAATAATAATATTATATATATATTTAAATAAAAATAATAAAAATAATAATTTTATCTCATAATAATAATTATAATTTTCATAAATATTTAAAACATCAGTAATAATAAATACAGTAATATTTTTCTAATAACAATAATATTTAAAACTTCTCAATTATTCAGGTTTTCTTTTATCCGAACCCAAACTCAAGGCCCAATTCTTCTAGGCCCAAATTCAGGGTGTTACAAGTAATGACTTTCTCCCTATTATCTAGCCTAAGAATAAAAAAGGGGTTTGGTTGTAAACTATCTAAATTGGGAAAATTACTTTTGGGAAAACTGATTAATAAGGACAATACCTAAGGAAGAATCCACCTAGACTTCACTTGTTATCTAACTCTGAACCAGACGATTTCTTTATTCGACCTGATCCGTAGAGATCCCCAAATTATGTTAATACCTCCATCGAGGATAAGAACAACTAATCCCAAGTTGATTAATTGAAGTCTCTTTCTAATTAAAACCCCTAGTCTTGCATTAACTCAATCTATGGATCCCCATATTAGATTTGACTCTAATCCGGCAGATTTTTGTCGTCCTATGTCTAGGATTGCGATCAACTCCGCTTAATTATGTTGGATCTACTCTTAAACAGTGACTTTTGCTCCTCTACCTAAACACATTCGACTTAAATTAATATCCTAGAAATATCAATTTAAGAATTAAAAACACAATTAAGAACAAGTCAAATATTTATCATATAGTTCAAATAACAATAACAAGATCCGTCTTAGGTTTCATCCCCCTTAGATATTTGGGGTTTTAGTTCATAATTATAAAAAGAAACATCTCAGAATAGATAAAATAAAAAAAACATAAGAAAACCCAAAACTCCTAAAAGGATTGTAAGGAGATCCTCTGTCTTGATGTAGAGCCTGGCTTTTGAGATGGATCAATCGGCTTTCCTTCGAGTAATTCCTTGCCTTTAGCTCTCCGTCTTGGCGGAAGGACTATACCCGTAGTGGGAATAATGCACACCCTTGTAGTTGCCTACTAGGGTCTTTATATAGAGTTTGGAGAGTTTTTCTTAGCCCTTAAGTAGCATTTTTTGAGTGAAATCGAACTTACTCACGACAGGGACACGCCCGTGTGCCATGCTCGTGTGAGTCGATGCTAGGCCGTGTTCAAGCCTGTTAAAGTGGCACGGCCGTGTGGGTTGCCCGTGTGAATTGAGTCTAGGCCGTGCTCGAGCTATTTATATGGCACGACCATGTGACACGCCTATGTGGTGAACTCCAGGCCGTGTTGATTTCTTGCTTTGGTCTATTTTCTCTGTTTTCAGCTCGTTTCTTGTTCTTTTCACTCCCCTAAGCTCACCTGAGTATAAAACATGAAATTAAAGGTTTAGGAGCATCAATTTCCACAAATCAAGGAATAATTCATCCATAAATGTGCTAAGCATGAGATAAAAATATGTATAATTTACCGTTTATCACGTACATAGTTATCTTTTGATATGTCAAACTAAGAGGATAAAATGGAAGTCTGAGATGAATCTAGATAAGGTCAAGTCTCAGAAAAAGGGTTGTTAGAAAGAGTACAATGACGACTAGATCAACCCGATATGTCTGCAAACAATTCATTTAGAGAACACATATGTGTCGCCTGCACCAGTCAAATTGGGAAATCTCCTAAGATACTCAAGGAGTTTAAATTCTGTGCTATAATTCTTATTTACTTGAAAATTTAAAAGTATTCTATGAATATTGTTGTATAGGATCTCACTAAGTTTGTAACAACCTATTTTTAGCTAAATCGAAACAGTGGTTTTAGGACCATGAATTAGATGAAAAAAAATTTATTTTATTATTATTTTAATGTCTATAGTATAATATTAGTTTTGTGTGAAATTTTCGTAAAGAAATTTTATTCTTTGAGTGCTCAATTTGATGAAAAGGACTAAATCGCATAAAATGAGAAAGTTGTGTTCTATAAGCTAAAGGTGTCTAATAGCTATAGAACTTTAAGGTGAAGGTCCTTATGTGATAAATAATCCATTTATCAGATAGTGGATGATAGTGGAGTGGCATTTGGTGTAATTACTAATGTTTTTAATGGTTAATTAAGTAAATAGTTAATAAAGGTTAATATTAATAAAACAAAAAGCCAAAATCCTTATTTTGATTCATCTCTTTCACTGAATTTGGAAAAGAATGGTAGCCATGAATGTTGAAGTTTCAGTCAACCTTGGTTGGTCCAATTAGGTATGGATTTTGATCCGTTATTAATAATTTCTACGTTTTTGAGATCGTTACAGCTTAATCTAACTAGCCTGTATCTCTGATTTCAAAACTGTTAAAGTGTTTGAGTGTTGCCATTTTTGAATGCATGAGTGTTTTGTTTGGAAAATAAATAATTGTTGTTAGATGTACAAGTTTTGTAAAGTGAATTTTGGTAAAAATGTCAATTTTGGATTAAATTGTGAAATATGAAAATTTAGTGGTTGTATTGTAAAATAAATGAAAAATATGGGCTAATATGAGAATGGGTAATATTCAGCCAGCATCAAATTGTATTAAATTGAATAAGTTGTGATTTTATGTGATAAGGACTAAATTGAAAAAATGTGAAATAATAGGGGTAAAAGTGTAAATTTGCCAAAATGTGTAAATTGTGCTAAATTGAATGAATTGATGATTAAATAAGTAAAATTTGATATTATATAGATTGAGAAAAATGAGATTTGGATCTAGAACAGGAGGAAACAAAGTATCGGATTAATCGACCTAATTCGTCGTTATAGCGAACAAGGTAAGTTTGTATGTTTAATAAGCATTAAATTATATATATTTAAATGCTTAATTGATATAATTATGATAAATGTATATTATTGAAATGAAATGTGAATACTATTGAGTATGATACTATGGAAATGACCGACAGGGATTCGATACAATGAAAGTCTCAGTTGAACCTTAGGAAAAGATAGGATACAAATGGCATGACATTAGTGTTACTGAGATTATGTGTAAGACCATATCTGGGATATGGCATTGATATGAGCCTTTGTGTAAGACCATAGCTGGGCTATTGGCATCGATACGAGATTACATGTAAGACAATATTTGGGATATGGCATTGGTACAGTACTGTATGTATGAGATTCCTGGGTATCATTTAGTATTCCAAATATTTCAACGGGGAAAAGTTGATGAACATGGTTACAAGTGATGGTACGAACCAGTCAAGGTGCTAGTTATAGAAATCGACAAGTAAGTGATAGAAGTGAATTTCATATGATGAGTAAGTGGAAAATTATGAGAATTCATATGGTGCTATTGAATATTTAAATGTGATGGCTAATGAATTGAATATGGTTTATCTCTATTTGCTTATTCATTTGTAAATGTGAATGAATTGATAAGAATTATTCAAACCATATGAGCATTGAAATGAATAAAGTTGTGAAATTCTCGGCTAACTCTGTGAGTGAATGCATGTTATAAAGGTGAAATCATACAAGTTGCATTATAGTATTTATAGTAGCTTAATATGTATTTATTTGGTTTGATGAGTTTATTATCATACGAGCTTACTAAGCTTTATAGCTTACTTTGTGTTATTTTCTATGCTTATAGTGTTTTGAAGGCTCGCTCGGGTTTGGAAGTTGTCGGAGATCTCATCACACTATCCAGCTACTGTGTTGATAATTAAGTTTTGTGGTTTTTTGTTATATGGCATGTATAGGCTAGTTGATGATATGAAGTGTATAAGTAATTTTGACAATTGATGCTTATATGTTTGATTGGTAATTAGCCATATGATTTGGCCAAAATGTGGTATATGTGGTAGTATATATTTATATGAGTACTTGAGTTATAATGTTTGGTCTATGATTGCTATATGAATACTTTGATTGTGAACTGGTTATTTGAAATAGCGTATGAGCTATGTGTGAAGCACAAAAGTGATCATAAGCAAGTGATCATTAAGTGTTTTGAGAATGTTGTATTATTAATGAATTGACCATTTGTAATGGTATGTAATTGTCTATTTGAATAGCCATATAGTATGTGTTATGTACATGCTTAGTTTTGGTTTGGTACTTGAATGCCAATTTGGTTAGTGAAGTGTGAAGATTTGGTTTATGTTACAAATGTGAATCATGGTTAATAAATCTTGATATTTTGGTATGTGAATTGGTTGGTTACATAACTTGAATTTGAGGTATATGATGTGTGTATTGTATTACTAATAAATCATGTTGTTTTGGTATGCATTTGGCTAAGTAGATGGTATTGAATTGAGTGTTGGAATGGATGAAATGGATAAGACATGAATTGTATATGAAATGGCAATTGTTAGGCTGCCTATTGAGTATTAATTTGGTACCGTTTATGCTTGTTTAGGTTTGTGCATTTTGGGTAAGAAAAGTGGCTTGTAACTAGCCTATTTTCATCTACACAACTAAGCACACGGGCGTGTGAGTAACACCCTTTACCCGTATCCAATGCTGGGATAGGGTTCGAGGCATTACCAGACTTAAACGATAACACTTGTACCCAATCGAACCATAAAAAATTCATTTTGATTTAAAACTTTTTGTTCAATCACAACTTGTCCCTATTACAGGCCTACTAAGCCTTAAACATACGTTAGAGGTAGTTCAGGACTACACCGAGACCTTTCATGTACATAAAAGATTTTTACTCAAAATAGGGTCAAATGCCCGTGTGACATGGGACACGCACGTGTGGGCAGGCCGTGTGGTCACACACGCTCATGTCCCTAGCCCGTGTGAGATTTATTTTTCATTTTGAACCTATAGGGGTTTTCACATGGCCTGGGACATGCCTGTGTCTATAGCTCGTATCCCTCACATGGCCATGACATGCCCGTGTCCTCACCCATGTGTGAAAACCTGGGTATTCTTTTTATGATGTCAGCAAGCATTTAGGGGCACACGGCCAAGTCACACACCCGTGTGCTAGACTGTACCCTTCACACAACTGAGACACACGGCTGTGTCTCTGCCCGTGTGTTTATTACTGTACATTCTATTTTGGCCATCTTTGGTTGCAGGGGACGCACGGCCTGACTACACACCATGGGGCGGGCCATGTATCACACACGGCCTAGACACACGCGAGTGTGTCTACCCGTGTGGACAAATATAGGGCTATTTTCCAAGCCCTTTGCCACCCTGAAATGCAAGCAAACATAAACCAATCTTGCAATATACAAAACCATGACATAATTAATCATTCATACGTCTATAAGCATGACATTTATACTCAATTTCGTTTCACATTCACTATGCATACTCATTATATCACATTTCATACAAATATGCAAGCTTGCACTTGGGTGAAATCCATCACATTGATTAAGCATAAATATCCATTATTGGCTCATTTCAAATGGCCATACACAAAATGACTACTAACCACATTTAGCCAACATTTTTTGCCATAACAACTATGACACATAACAAAATGAATAGACCACCTATATATGCCATAATCTTAAGTGTTTAAATCAAAATACCAAAATATTTGTTGATAGTGTTAATGGATTCCTGTTAATCACCGAACCTCGAGCCTACTTGACGAACCTATATGGGAAGGGAAAGGAAAAGGGGTAAGCTAAAAAGCTTAGTAAGTCTATATGCAAATATTTGAATGCCTTTTTTTTGTGATTATATGCTATTGAAATGTGTTGGTTGGTACCAAAGTTGGGTGGGAAATGTGGCTTAGAAAATAGCCTATTTTCATCCACAAGGACAGAGACACGGGCGTGTGTCTCAGCTGTATGTGACACACGATTAGATGACACAACCATGTGTCCCATGTTATTTCTTTAGAAAGCAAGTGAGTTACACGGGCTACTCATATGGGCATGTGGTTGGCCATATGACTCAAGTTAGTGAGTTACACGGGGTTAGTCACGGGCTGGGACATGGCCATGTGATCCCAATTCGAATGCCTACACGGTCCGTGACACAGGCGTGTCTCTTGGCTGTGTAAGACACACAGCCTGGCTATACGGGCATGTGTCCCCTATACTTTGAAATTTTCATTATTTTCTCAAAATTTTCATGAGTTTACATTTAAGTCTTGAATTGTTTTAAAGGCTTGTTTTGGGCCTCAAGGGCTCGTGTTAGTGACTATATGATTGAAATCGAATGATTCCTGTTTGGATATGGTTATTGAACATTAAATGTACGATTAATTATGTGATAAGTCCAGTAATGCTTCGTAACCCTATTTTGACGACAGATACGGGTTAAGGGTGTTACAATTGCTCAGCTAATCTGAGTGCACCCAATCACCTATGAATGAAATGCATCATGATATTAATTGAAAACATGATTGACTGAGGCCTAAACATGTTAAACATGAATAAAATAGATCTTATTAAATTAACATAATCATCCTAGCAAATAGGATTTAAAATATCATTGTGATGTCAAAACCAATAAACTCAAAGCAAACATAATTAAAATAAATGAAAAGAGGAAAGAATAAACTCTATTTAGTTTAGTAGCCTATTAGATCTATTCTAACTAATTCAATTCAGCAGCCTTTTAGATCTATTCTGATTGATGCATTGCTTGATGCTTCTTTTGCTAAGGAGTTCCTAAGGTGACTGGCCAAATGATGCTTTTGACAATGCTTTTGTGGCTGGCCAAAGGGTGGAAAGGTGATGGGCAGCTATGCAAGGAAGGAAAAGGGAAATGGAATATAGAGAAAATGCTAATGAGAGAAGAGAAATGAGTTGCGAGGGATGATGGATTAAGGGATTGATTTATGGTATTTATAGGTGAAGGTAAGGGGTAGGGTTTGCTAAAAATAGAATTTAACTATCACACATAGCCGACCACATTTTAAGGAGAAGGGGATGACTTTGTCTCCTCATTTTGAATTCAAACCAAGGCTATTAATAGCCATAGGGTGGATGATTTCAACAGTAAAGTAGTTGGGGTAATTTTTTATTATTTTCTAATAGTAAGGACCTTCAATTAAATACCCCAATGGTTGCTTTTGGGAAGCCATATACTTGTGCTGAAACTAGGCTTTAGTTCCCCCTTGTTAGATGGTTTCTCAATCTAAGAATTTAGTAGACATGTCCATCTTTTAGCACATCTTTTACTAGGTCAATTTATCAACCTTATGACTCTAATTGCATGGTCTTGCCGTCTATATGCATTAATTTCAGCATGTCCATGTTTCGTTCACATTAATCACATCTTCAATAGTCCTCCTACATAGTGAAAAATCACGTATTAATAAATTAAAATGAAATAATATAAAATATGGACAAAAATCATGTAATTAAGCACAATTTCACATACTTTATAGATTCATGCCCAATATTCCTTATTAAGTAAAATTCACTTATTTTAATAATAATTACTCAAGATAAACATATTTATTAAGGAAAAAGGTGAAATATATAGAAAAATCCTATATAATTTTGAGTTTATAGCGGTACATACAAACTACTTATTGGAAAAGCTACCACAGTTGTATATTTAGGATATAGTCCGCCTACACGACATTCCCTTTTCAATTGTTTCTTATTGAGATTCCAAATTCACGTTGAGATTCTAGAAGTAGCTGTAGATGTCTCTTGGAACCAAGCTTTAATTTAACACTACCTTCCATCCTAAAACTGATGGTCAATAAAAAAGGTTAAATCCAAGTGTTAAAGGTTATGCTTAGAAGCTACGTGATTAACTTCAAAATAAATTGGGAGAAATATCTACCTTGGGTGGAGTTCCCTTACAACAACAATTTCCACACTAGTTTAGGTATGTCACCTTTTGAGACGTTATATGGAAAAAGTTGTTGATCTCTAGTCTACTAGTTGGAGCTTGGTGAGAAGAAGTTGGTTGGTTTAGACTTGGTTTGCAGACTAGAAGGAAAGGTGTCGATCATTAAGATTCATTTAAAGATTGCTCAGGATTACCAGAAAATGCATATGGACCAAAAAATGAAATATGTGTCTTATGAAATTATTGACAAAGTATTTCTCAAGGTCTCACCCTGGAAGAAAATCATTCATTTTAGGTTAAAAGGGAAGCTTAGACCAAGGTTCATTGAACCTTACGAGGTGTTGGAGCACATAGGACCAGAGGCATATCGTTTAGCACTCCCAACAAAATTGTCTAAGATTCACAATGTATTCCACATGTCAATGCTAAAAGGTATCGTTTTGATCCAGATCTTGTGGTACAACTAGAGGTGTTAGATGTGGAGCCGAACCTATCATATAAAGAAGAGTCTGTTTGCATTCTAGATAGAGAGATCAATACATTAAAGAATAAAGAAATTCTCTTAGTGAAAGTTCTGTGAAGGAAACATAAAGTTGAAAATGCTATATGGGAGAGAGAAAGCACCATGATAGGGTAGTACCCTTATCTCTTTGTAGGTATGAAATTTTGAGTATAGAATTTTTATAAAGGTGGGGAAGTTGTCACACCCTCATTTGGCAAATCAGTATGTTTTGGAAGATTGTACTAGCAAAAGCATCTAAGTTGTAAGACTTAGATTGGTTAGCATTGACAAATTTCCTGGCAAAGTATTTCACTAAGCTTCACCAAGTTTTCGAATTCTTGTTTCACGATTGGCAAGTTCTTTGTTTTGGTGAGACCCTTATTTGGCGGACTCTCCTGCTAATAAGTCTTCCACCCATGTTTTGTGTTACTATAGATGTAATTGTGTATTAGAAATAGTGGTTAGTGGGATAAATTCAAGTAATCTGGCATCCTAGTGGAGGTAGTGTATCAATAACCAAGACACCTTGAAAGAGTCTCATAGGATGTGATTAATTTGTGGAAGCCAGTGTGCATGATTAGTAATTAGAGATTTACTTGAGTGGGATTTGGACTAGAGTTCGCTATAAATAGGAGAACCTGATAGTGGAGAGAAGATTTTTATTTCATCTTCTCTACTCACATTTGTTATCATCAAAGAAAACCTAAAAGTGTTCTTCATCGTTAACGAAGGAACTAATCGTTAAGCTTGTAAAAGATACCTTCCTTAAGTTGTCTGCTGGTAAACTCTTCAATCCTTCTTTAAGTTTTACCAGATAGGAAGGAGTTGTTGTTACAACTGTTTAGTAAGGTTTCCATCTGAATACTAGACATGAAGAAAACTTCCTTTTGGAAACTATTTGCATGTTTACCAATTCTTGTTATTATGATTTTACTTCGGTTGTTATTGTATTTCAAAGAGTTGTTTGATTGTTTTTAGCCAAAGATTCGTGATCTGCACTTTAGGAGCTTGAATACATACATTTTTGTTAAGTTTTAGTCAAGTTTTTGTAATTCAATCTAAATTCAATAAATTGTGTAATTTGAGTCTTTTATTGACCTTAAGAGCCGAATAAGGCCTGAGGGTGAGCTAATATACTTTGTGATTGTGCAAGAGACCAATAGAAGGCGTGCTAACTCGATACTTGTTGCTGCGCTGCAACAATGAGAGCTGGAGGTCGCAATATAAGGAGCAGAATAGAAGGATTTCAAGACTGCCTTTGGTGTCGTAACACACCCATGAAGACACTATGAAGGTGAAACATACTGCCCTTGATGTCGTGACACAGGACCTGGCATCGCGACATCACCTCTATACAGGAAAGAAGTATGAGTCAGAGGTGTTTTGGTCTGCACAATCAAACATTAAACACAAGGATGGTAGCTAACTTAGGGTTAAGGGCGATGACCAGTCTAAAGTCTATAAATAGGCTCATTTAACACATCTTATGGATAGCTTTTCATAGTGTATAATTTTATTCCTAGTTTTAGTCTTTAGTTATTCTCTTTTTTTAGGATTTAGGTTTAATATAGTTTTGTTATTTGCTTTTGTTGAAGAGATTAGATTTGTGCATTTGATCGAACTTTGTGAGGATTCAACATTGTATTCAACACAAAATAAGATTTTTCTAAACTCTTTATTCTTGAATTATTGTTCATGTCTACTTTATATATCAAATATATATTGTTTATGAGATCCATGAGGAGCTGATCCTCCTATAAGGGATTAGCGAGTGGAGGTATGATTAATTAACTGTTTTATAGGGTCCTCTTAGCTGATTAGTTGTTCATGAAAGGAAGATCTAAAACCTTAGGCTTAATAACTGTAACAGCCTAGTTTAGACCCTATTCGGAACAGTGGTTCCGAGACCACAAATCTGAGTTAGAAAAATATTTTAATATTATTTTGATGTCTATAGTATGTTAATTTATATATGTGAAATTTTCATGATTTAATTTTATTGTTTGAGTGTTCAATTTAATAAAAGGATTTAATTGCGTAAAATGTAAAAATGGCTAGCTATTTGTTAAAGTGCTAAATTGCTATGTTCTTATTAATGTGAGGTCCTTATGTTGATATAATACCACTGAAATATTGGATGGACATAAAAACCTAAGGTTAGTGGATTTTAAATGAAAATAAAAAGGCTAATTGTATGTTAATTATCATGTGGGAAAGTCTCGTATAAAAATTTGGTTGTTTGTGTCCTTAATTATAAAAAAGGACTAAATCGTATAAAATACAAAAGTTATATACTATATGTTATACGTGCTGAATTGTAGTGCTTTATGAATTATAAGGTCCTTAAAATGTTAAATGACCATTGTATTAATTAATGGTCAAGTTTGGACATGAAATCATAGGTTATTAATGTTTTAATGTAGGGGCAAAATGGTAAACTAGTGATTTATGTTCATTAATTAAAAGAAAAACATGAGA
Source organism: Gossypium stocksii (assembly GCA_020496765.1). NCBI lineage: Eukaryota > Viridiplantae > Streptophyta > Magnoliopsida > Malvales > Malvaceae > Gossypium > Gossypium stocksii. The sequence goes on from CM035624.1 coordinate 33,904,586, forward strand.
TAGTGGCCATTTATCATTCATTTTTTCGAAATTAACAAAAGAAAAGAGAGTTTTTGAGCAAAGTAGGGTTCGGCACTTGAAATGGCTAATTAAGATCAAGAAAAGCAAAATTCAAACTTGGATCACGAAAAATCAAAAGTTGTCAAATAATCGGCTAAACCGACAAAACACACTCGAGGTAAGTTCATAAGTAGTAATTTCATTATAATGTTGTTAATTGCATTGATATTGAATGAATTGAAATGAATGGAACCTCAGAACAAGTGGAATTAGTGATATGGTTATTGTGGATGAGTTAGTAATAGAAAACGAGATTGAGAAAGCTCAGTTGAACAGTAGGATTAGTTTCAAAAAGTAGTTAATGCTACTAGTATAAAGTGTTTGGCTTCGCGCCATGATATCGGCACTTCGAGTGCGAGAAACATCTTGATTTGGCTACGGGCCATGCTTTGGGAGTAACCTTGATTTGGCTACAGGCCATGGTATAGGTGCTCTGAGAGAAGTTACCTTGAGTTGGCTACGGGCCATGGTATAGGTGTTTTGAGATAAGTTACCTTGAGTTGGCTACGGGCCATGGTATAGGTACTTATCAAATGTTATGTTTGAATGTTCGACTCTTAAGCTAGATGGTTCAACAAGTGAACAGGAAATGCTTATGAAAGTAGTGGTATGGAATAGAACAGGTGTGTATGATGTGTTAGTTGTGGAGACAAAGTACATAAGTGAGATGATATGAATTGAATCAAAGAGGTATGAATCTCAATTAAATGAGTAACCGTGTGGTAAGGCATGGATGAAGGTTTGTAATGCTTGCTCATGGTTCAAATTGATGGAATGGTAGTTTTATTTTATAATTATGTTAAATTACTTACTTATGACTTACTACTCTTTAAAAGCTTACTTGGTTTGTTTATTTCTATTTTTTTTAGATCATCAAAGCTACTAAAGGCTCGGGAATCATCGAGGATTTTAATCGCACTATCTGAACTCATTTTGGTACTTATTGTGTTTTTGAATAGTTAAGTATGGCATGTATAAGCTAGGGAGAGTTAGATGTATATCTTGACTTGTAAATAGGCTAAGCCATGTGATTTGGCTAGTTAAGTTGTAAATATGGTTGTTTGGGTATGTGATAGGTGTTGTAACTTTGTTATGCTTTATAATGCATAAATGGCCTAACTCAATATGATCATTTTGGTATGAGTAAATGAGGAATTTTGGTAAGTTTTGGTTATGAATTGATAGGATTTATGATGTACAATTGATACGTTATGATTTTGACTTGAATTGTGAATGATTAGTTGGTTATCGTATATGAATTGATTGGTGATATTCTTGGTCTTACTGATAGATATTTTGTGCATGCTTTGGTTGTAAATTTTGGTGTATTTTGGCTTATAGGGAAGACCCAAATTGGGTGGAAAAGTTAGCTTTTTGAATGGCCTATTTTTGTCCACACAGGCAGAGACACAGGCGTGTGTCTCAGCCGTGTGTGACACACAGTTATAATACACGACCGTGTGTCCCCTGGGGTACCCATTGGATTAAGTCAGTATAGCTTACAGGAGTGGCATAGTTTGGGCACATAGGGGTGTCTAGTGGCCGTGGGTGCAAGTCAGTAGCCTCCCTAATTTTCACACGGTCGAGCACACGAGCGTGTCTCATGGCCGTGTGAACAAGTCAGTATGTATGCCCTGTATTGCCATGGCTTAGACATATGGGTGTGTTTGGTGGCCGTGTGAGGCACACGGCCTGACCACATGGGCGTGTGACCTCAACAGATTTGAAAAATGTTAAAGTTTCAAAAAAATTTCCAAGTGTTCGGTTTAGTACTGATCTTTTTCTAATGCATGTTTAAGGTCTCGAAGACATTCATAAGGGACTCTTTGATGATGTATGATTATGTTATGATGATAATGAATGTGAAATGTCAGTAAAGTTCTGATTTGTCAAGTAATGCTCCTAACCCTAGTCCGGCAACGGCTACAGGTTAGGAGTGTTACATTTGGTTAGTATCAGAGCTACGGTTTAGTCGATTTTAGGACTAATGTAGCATGTTTGAGTTTAGCTATACATGCCATATTTATGAATTGTGATAGTGTGATGAATCCTGACAATTGAAACTTGTTTTTTATATAGTATATGGATCCCGAAAGAGTCATAGCTGATGACGTAGAAAGTAATACACCGACTCCTGCTCAAGGGGCAGTGCGAACTAAATCTAGATTTACTATGAGTAGCCATGAGGGAGAGGCTAAGCAAGCCTTCTTCTAGATGATGAATGAATAGTTCTCAAAATTTGTTTGTACGAATCCGGCTGCATAACACCCTCCACCCCACCTGTTACTCAACAAATTCCTGTGATTCCACAAGTTGTTGATTCATTGAGATCGGGTAAGCCACCAGTTGATAAGATACAGAAATTTGGGGCTGAAAAATTTAGGGCTATAGTTGATGATGATGCTGAAAGAGCCGAGTTTTGGCTTGAAAATACGATGAGAGTGTTTGATAAATTATCCTGTACACCTAACGAACGTGTAAAGTGTGTGGTATCTTTACTCCGAGATAATGCATATCATTGGTGGCAGACTTTGACATTAGTTGTGCCGAGAGAAAGGGTCACCTGGGAATTCTTTCAGACAAAATTTAAAAAAAAGTACATCAGCCAGCGATTTCTTGATCTGAAGCATAAAGAATTTTTAGAACTGAAATAGGGCCGAATGTCGGTAACAGAATATGAGCGAGAATTCGTAAGATTGAACAAGTATGCTCGAGAATATGTTGCTACTGAAGAGATCATGTGTAAACGGTTTGTTGAAGGATTAAATGAAGATATAAAACTTCTGGTTGGAATTCTTGAGTTAAAAGAGTTCGTTGTGTTAGTCGAGTGGGCTTGTAAAGCCGAGGATCTCACCAAAGAGAAAAAAAAAGCTGATTATGATGCAAATTCAGAGATTCTTATGCTCGTTCGAATGCTTCGACGAGAAGAGATTGTGCACAATAATATTTTGGTTCTAAGGCTCGAACTACTTCAGTATCAAGTGTTGTTAGCGTTCGGGATAATAAACCCGAGTGTCAGCAGTGCGAAAGACGACATTTTGGTGAATGCTAGAATAAAAGTAACAAAGCTTGCTATAAGTGTAGATCGCTAGATCATTTTAAACGTGATTGTCCTGAGATGATTGAACAAGAGACAGTACAGAACGTAAAGCTGAGTAACACTGTGGCTAATGGAAGAACACCCAGAGGTGCTTGAAATGTGAGTGGTAGTTGGAGGACTACGAAAGATACGACAGTGAGGTTAGAGGCCAGAGCACCAGCCAGAGCATATGTTATCCAGGCTAGAGAGGAAGCTACATCTCCTGATGTTATTACGGGTACATTTAGTCTTTATGACACTTCTGTAATTGCATTAATAGATCCTGGATCAACGCATTTTTATATATGTATGAATTTGGTATATAGTAAAACTTTACCTATAGAGTCTATTGAATTCATAATAAGAGTATCGAACCCTTTAGGCAAAAGTGTTCTGGTTGATAAAGTATGGAAGAACTGTCCGTTAATGATTCGAGATGTCTATTTTTTAGCTGATTTGATGTTATTGCCTTTCGATGAATATGATATAATTTTGGGTATGGATTGGCTGACTTTGCACGATGCTGTTGTGAACTGTAAACGAAAAGTTATAGACTTGAGATGCAAGAATGATGAAATAATTCAGATTGGATCTAGTGATTTGAGTGGGTTGCCGGTTGTTATATCTACAATGAAAGCTCGAAAATTGTAACGCCCTGATTTTCGAGATTTTTTGGGTTTTTGTGATTTTTGGTGAAATTCTAAAATTTTTGAGTTTTGGATACTAAAAATGTGTTTAAATGTGTTAGTGGGCCTTTAGAAGGCCCAAGCCTATGATTAAAACCCGGTAAAATATCAAGTTTGGATTTTAAGTGAAAATGGGACATGATTAAGTAGGCTTTTAAGAAAAACTTCGTAAAATATGACACAAGTAGGCCTTGGTAAAGTGACAAGGTGGCGCTACTAAACTCCTAAAAAAGTGGCATGTGGATGATGGTTGAGAGCTTAAGTTCAAGTCACAAAGTAAGCGTATTGTTACTTTTAATTTTTAGGCATGTGCCAGGCATGTGATTAACTTAAGTACAACCAGCTAGGGACTTAGGGAGGTTGGGCCGTTTGCTTTAGTAGGCATTAGTTAGTTTCTATTCTTTTTATTTTGTTTTTTCAATTAGGGTTAGCCACCTAAAATTTTATTCTCTTCTCAAGTTTCACAAAGTGACCGAAAACACAAGACTAATCTCTTGTGCCGATTTCTTCTTCCTCTCCTCCTCTTCTTTATTCTTTTCTTTTTCAATTCTTCCATTCTCTTTTCTCCCTCTATTCTCATTCTTCTTCTTGTCTTCTCTAGCCGAAACCCTCCCTACCACTCTATTCATTCTCTTTTTCAATTCCAACCTTCTAAAAACCACCATAGCCAATTACCATAAAAGCCGAAATCCTAAAAACTTACTTCTTGTACCGATTTCTCCAATCCAAAACCCCTCAATTCCTTCCATCCCTTTTGATCGATTTTCACCTTCTCTAACCCTTAGTGTCTGTCAGCAACGCCACTCCAAAATTATAACCCCAAATCATCATCTTCTTCACTAGTTAGAAAAGCCGAAAACGCCACATTCTTAGGAGTTCATAGCCAAAACTTTAGATCTCCTGGATTCAAGTTCTACTATCATTTAGGGGGCTAGATTAGTATAAGATCTGAGTAGAATCAGAAGGGGAACTGTGGTAAGTACTCCATATCCTAGATCTATATGTTATTTCATGTTTTGGAAAAAGCCGAAGCCCCTAGAGTTTAGGAAGGCTGTCGAATGGGACCTAAGACCCTAAGGGGTTGTAGTAATCAGTTTCTTTTGGTGTTAGTGTGATTCAGAGGCTGCTGACGAGGGCTTGGATCTTTGGTACGACTAGATCTAGATCTAGTCATCGGTTTTCAACAAAGGTAAGCTTTTGAGGGCCTTAAGGGCATTGGTCGAATATGGTAAGTGAACATTGAGATTGGTTATATGGATTTTTAAACTAAAAGTTGTGGTAATTGATTGTAGGATATTGTGGGGGATCTTATTAGTAGTCGTCACGAAACAGGTTTGTATCGAACACCCTTCTCTAGTCTAAGTTAGCAAAAGCCAAAAAGCCAAAATGCCAAAATTCGGGCATTTCGTGGGCTTATGAGTGTGCAAATACTCACAAAACTGTTAGAAATCGTTGGATCTATGATCGCAAGTGGTAAATTGGTTTAGTGTGCAATCTCGAGCGCTTCGGTAAATTTGGGCTACGATGGGCTGTAATTGGGCCCAATGGGCTTACAAGACCATATAGGTAAAAATAGGGTATAAATGCATACAAATAGACTGTAGATCCAAAACTACTAAAACTGGCAGGCTGATTGTAAAATTTGGACTTAATGGGCTAAATTAGCTAAATGTCACTATAGGGCCCATTAGGGGTTTTAGGGCCTATTGGCTGTAAACTGCTAAAATGGACTAAAGAAACCACTGGGATAAAGGTTAGAGTGTTTCTGATTAAAACGTGCATGAAACCTTAGAAATTGGCATAATTACTGAAATACCCCTTGTGGGTGGAAATTACTATTTTACCCCTATGAGCAAAATGGCTATAATACCCCTAGGGCTAAGTTTGACCAAAATGCATGTTCTAATGTTACTGTTTACTGTATGCCATGACATTATATTCTGTTGCATGGGACTGGGATGTTGATGGAGGAAGTATTGAAAGTGGCTTGACCACGTACTAGAGGCTTTGCCTCAAATTATTGATATCTGAGCAGCCACGCTGCAACTGTGGAGTGTAGGGCTGGGTGGGTTGAGTTATTCCTCACATGGTGTGTAGGGCTGGTACGGGTGGAGTGTAGTGACTGGATTTAGGTTGGGTTTTGGCTTGCATTCATGTTTACTATCTGTTCTGTTCTGTAATGGGCCTATGGGCCATACTGTTATCTGAAAATGGCTAAGGCCTAGATTACTGTATCTGAATAGGCTTCGGCCCAGTAACTGAGACTGGATAGGGGTTAGGCCTAGTGGGCTTGAGCTGACTTGGGCTCTTGATGGGCTTTCTTTACACACTGAGTTTTCCAAACTCACCCCGTCTTGCTTCCATCCATGTAGGTGAGCCTTAGTTGGTGGGCTTGGAGTTGGGAGGGATTCAGAGTGGCCACGAAGATTAAATTTCTGGTTTTCAATTAAGTATTATTTATTTCATTATTTATTTAGGTTATTTTTATTATGGTTTCTGGGTTGTAATAAGGCCGCTCTATTTATTTTATTTTGGGTTTTTAATTCTTTACTTACTTAATTTGTTTTAACTTAAGAATAATATTGTTTAAATTGTTTTTGAAATCGGATAGCTCTAAGGGCGTTTTAGCAAAGTTCTTGTTTTTAAAATAACACGACAATCGAACATTTCCAAAACCAAACACACCTTCCAAAAGATACGTTTTCAAATAAACCTTTAACGATCGGTAGTAATTAGGATATTCATTAAGTAAATTGGGAATTTCTTTTAAAACTTCATGAACGGCTTTTGCAAAGCTCACCCCAATCTTAGTAACCAACATGAGTCGTAGGTAATGTGGCACACCGGATTCGGCTGTAACATCTGGGCTGGGTTTGGGGTGTTACATTTAGTGGTATCAGAGCCGAGTTGCAACAACTCGACTATGGATCGGGTCTAAAAATGTTTTCGAAAATGTTTAAAATTTAGGCCCAAGAAGGGTATTTTTGGAAATTGGTTTTCAAAAATTAAGGAAAACTCTTTTCAAACTTGTTTTCTTTGAAGTACACACGTTTTAAAGATTCTGAAAAGTTTAAATCTTTCTAAGTTTTCTGAAATTTGGTTTCTGAAGAGGTGGTACACTGAATCCCCGGCACCAAGTTTGTAAGTATTACTGTTTCTCATACTGTACTATACTGAAACAATACTATAGATAGAACTAAGACCTTGCTATGATACTGTAGTTAGGGTAGCACTGAAAACTGTAGAGACTGAGACTATAGGGAAACTAAACCCTAGGGAAACTGAGACTGTATCTAGGTAACGTATTCGCGAAAACAACTCTGGAACTCTATCTTTACATAAGACATTTGTAATAAATAACTGAAATATTAACCTACTGTCATAAAATTCTAAATCAGATAAGTCGATATGAGTACGAGAGCTGCTCGTGGGCGAGGCCGAGGACGTGGCTGAGGCAGTGTACAAGCTGGGTCTTCATCTTCGGAGCATATGCCAACTGGTGGGCACGACCACCACCAGTAGCTAAAAATGGGCCACACGATCAGGCAGCAGGGGACGACGCTCTGCCCCCGGCTATATTGAGGGTTCTGGAAAGGGTTGTTGGAGCTAATGTCAGGCCTATTAATAGAGGGTCCATTTCTGAGCGACTCCGGGCTAACGGAGCAGAGGTTTTCAGGGGCGTATCTGGAGTAGCCCCGAACATAGCTGAGTATTGGTTAGAAGCTACGGAAAGGATTATGGACAACCTGGATTGTTCAGTTGAGCAAAAATTGAAGGGAGCAGTGTCTCTGCTGCGAGACGAAGCATACCAATGTGGATTACTGTGAGAGAGAGTACCCCAGCTGAGCGGGTAACCTGGGAATTATTTAAGACGGTTTTTAAGGGAAAATACGTCAGAGCCAGCTATGTGAATGCGCGTAGGAAGGAATTTTTAAACTTGACCCAGGGTAGTAGGTCAGTTGCTGAGTATGAGGCACAGTTTCTAAGGTTGAGCCGATATGCCAGCGAAATTGTTGCTACTGAGTATGAGCGCAGTGTTCACTTTAAGGATGGCCTCAGGGATGAGCTAAGGGTGCTGATAGCTCCGCAGAGAGAGCGCAATTTTGCTGCATTGGTAGAGAAGGCTAAGATAGCCGAAGAGGTGAAGCAAGCTGAATGAAAGAACCGCGATAGGGATCGAAACTGATTCAGGAGAGATTCTGGACCATCTAGAGCTGCAAATCGAAATGTTAAGAGAGCTAGGGTGGAAAAACTGGTTCGAGCAGTTCCGTTGAACACAGTTAGACCTCAGGCTTACGGAGACTGTGGTAGAGTGTATCTGGGGATTGCTGGAAACGTACTGGGGCATGTCTTCGTTGTGGGTCAAAGGAACATAGGATTAAAGATTGTCCTAGGAGGCCAGCCTAGACTCAAGTTGCTGAACAAGGGGCTGTTCAACCTGTGCGAGGTGGACCGCCACCGCCGAGAGGGTGTAGACAAGGTAGAGGTGGCAATGGAAATGGACATGAACATGGAGCACCTGGTAGGGGTGCTGGCAATGCGGAGGCTCGTCAACCAGCTTTGGTTTATGCTACTCGTCGCTGAAAGGAAGGTAATGTACCTGACATCATAACCGGTACATTTTTTATCTCTAGCATACCCTATACTGCTCTGATAGATGTGGGATCAACCCATTCTTATGTTGCATGTGACATTTCTAGGTCATTAGGTGTGCACTTTAAGGAAACTGTGAGTAGGGTAACTGTGATTAGTCCACTGGGTCACTCGGTTAGGGTAGATAAACTCACTCGGTTAGGGTAGATAAACTCTTTAGGGAGGTGCCTTTAGAGACTCAAGGTAGAATCTTTGCCAGAGACGTGATGGAGTTACCTTTTGAAGAGTTCGACCTGATCTTAGGAATGGATTCGTTGACCAAGCATAAGGCAACTTTGGATTGTGCAGCTAAGAGGATGGTGTTGAGGACTATCGACGATGAGGTTGTAATGGTTATTGGAGAATGAAGGGATTATTTGTCCAACCTGGTATCGACTTTAAGGGCTGAGAAACTGATTCACAAGGGATGTGAGGCATACTTGGCTTTCATAAGTCAAGCTGAAACTGAGGATCTGACTGTGGAGACAGTCAGAACTGTTAGAGAATTTCAAGATGTTTTCCCAGAGGAGCTTCCTGGATTACCTCTGAATCAAGAAGTCGAGTTTGGAATCGACTTGCTGCTTGGAACGGCTCTAGTGTCCATTGTGCCCTATAGGATGGTACCAAAGGAGTTGGTGGAACTGAAGGCGCAAATCCAAGAGTTGTTGGATAGGGGCTTCATTAGACCGAGTGTGTCTCCATGGGGAGCATTAGTGCTGTTTGTGAAGAAAAAGGATGCGACTATGTGTATGTGTATCGATTATCGCCAGTTAAACAAACCGACGATAAAGAACAAGTACCCACTACCAAGGATCGATGATTTGTTTGATCAGCTTAGAGGAGCTTCGGTATTTTCCAAGATCGACCTTCGATTTGGATACCATCAGCTAAGGGTAAAAGAGGTGGATATTCATAAGACGGCATTCAAAACTCGATGTGGTCATTACAAGTTTCTGGTTATGCCATTTGGACTGATGAACGCACCTGTAGCTTTTATGGATCTGATGAAACGAGTGTTCTAACCTTACTTGGACCGATTCGTAGTCGTCTTTATCGATGATATTCTGGTATATTCAGAAACTGAGGAGAAGCATGATGAGCATCTCCATATTGTGCTGCAGGTGCTAAGAGAGAAGTAACTCTATGCGAAGTTTAGTAAGTGTGAATTTTGGTTGCGAGAAGTGACTTTTCTGGGACACGTTGTTTCTACTGAAGGAATTAGAGTAGATCCTCAGAAAATTGAGGCAGTTCAGGAATGGCAGCCACTAAGGTCAGTATCGAAAATTCAGAGTTTTCTGGGCCTGGCAGGCTATTACAGAAGATTCATAGAGGGATTTTCTCTGATTTCTACACCATGGATGAAACTGTTAATGAAATAAGTAGTGTTTGTTTGGACTGAGAAACAGCAAGAAGCTTTTGACAAGTTGAAAAAGGTATTGACTGAGGCACCAGTATTGATTCAGCCAGGATCTAGGAAGGATTTCACTGTGTACAGTGATGCATCACATGTGGGTCTAGGCTATGTACTGATGCAAGAGGGTAAAGTAGTCGCTTATACTTCGCGACAGCTGAATCCTCATGAAGCGAATTACCCTATGCATGATCTAGAGTTGGCAGCAGTGATTTTTGCGTTGAAAATCTAAAGACACTATCTGTATGGAGAAAAGTGTATTATATACATAGACCATAAAAGTCTCAAGTATCTGTTGACTCAAAAGGAGTTGAACCTTAGGCAACGAAGATGGATAGAGTTGCTTAAGGATTACGATTGTTCAATTAAGTACCACCCAGGCAAGGCGAATGTGGTGGCTGATGCGCTAAGTCAAAGGGCTGTAGCTGAGTTGAGAGCGATGCTTGCTCGCTTGAATCTTTATGATGATGGAAGTTTGTTGGCGGAGTTGCAAGTGAGACCTACTTGGACTGAACAGATTAAGGAGAAGCAGTTGAGAGATGAATCGTTGGTTCCTCGATTTCAGCAAGCTGAAGGTGATGAGAATTCAGATTTTGGACTGAATATTGATGGAGTTCTTTGCTTTCGTGGAAGAGTTTGTATTCCGAAAGACTCTGAAATGAGGCAGTCAATTCTAAATGAGGCTCATGGTGGACTGTGTGCCATGCACCCTAGAGGGAATAAGTTATATCAAGACTTGCAAGAGGTGTACTGGTGGCCTGGTCTAAAGCAAGAGGTGGCTGAATTTGTTGGGAAGTATCTAACGTGCCAGCAAGTTAAGGCTGAGCACCAACTACCTTCTAGACTATTGCAACCGGTAAAAATTCCATTCTGGAAGTGAGAGAGAGTAACCATGGATTTCGTGAGTGGGCTACCTTTGACACCCTCCAAGAAGGATTTTATGTGGGTGATAGTGGATAGGTTAACGAAATCTACCCATTTCATACCTGTTCGTACCGATTACTCACTGCAAAAGTTGGCCAAGTTGTATGTGGCAGAGATAGTGTGACTGCATGGGGTTCCAGTGTCGATCATTTCTGATCGAGACCCTAGGTTCACGTCTCGATTTTGGCAAAAATTGCATAAGGTGTTGGGAACCCGATTGGACTTCAGCACTGCTTTTCACCATCAGACAGATAGCCAGTCGGAAAGGGTTATTCAGGTTCTGGAGGATATGCTAAGGGGTTGTGTCATTGATTTCCGTAGTAGTTGGGAGGACTACTTACCATTGGCAGAATTTGCGTACAACAAAAGTTATCAAGCGAGTATTCAGATGGCCCCATATGAGGCACTTTATGGGAGAAGATGTCATACGCCTACGTGTTGGACAGAGTTGGGAGAGCGACAAGTTCTTGGACTAGAATTAGTGGCAGATACTGAAAGTAAGGTTAAGTTGATAAGGAATCGGTTAAAGGAAGCATCTGAGAGGCAGAAGTCGTATGCGGATCTAAAGCATAAGGAAATTGAGTTCGCGGTTGGGGATATGGTCTTCTTAAAAGTTTCACCTTGGAAGAAGATCTTGAGGTTTGGTAAGAAAGGCAAACTGAGTCCGCGATTTATTGGGCCTTATCGGGTTCTTAAACGAGTAGGGCCAGTGACGTATCAGTTGGAGTTGCCATCGGAGTTGGATCGCATCCATGATGTCTTCCATGTGTCCATGTTAAGACGGTATCGATCAGATCCTTCACATGTTGTGCCAATGGAGGAGATTGAAGTGAAGACTGATTTGACCTTTGAAGAGGAACCCGTGCAAATTCTAGATCGAGAGGTTAAAGTTTTAAGAAGGAAGTCGGTTCCACTAGTAAAAGTACTTTCGCGCAACTAGGGTAGAGAAGAGGCTACTTAGGAGCCAGAAGAGACGATGCGTCAACACTACCCTCAACTATTTGGATCAGGTAAATTTCGAGGTCAAAATTTCTTTAAGGGGGTGGAGTTGTAACGCCCTAATTTTCGGGATTTTTTGGGTTTTTGTGATTTTTGGTGAAATTCTAAAATTTTTGAGTTTTGGATACTGAAAAGGTGCTTAAATGTGTTAGTGGGCCTTTAGAAGGACCAAGCCTATGATTAAAACCCGGTAAAATATCAAGTTTGGATTTTAAGTGAAAAGGGGACCTGGTTAAGTGGGCTTTTAAGAAAAACTTCGTATAATATGACACAAGTAGGGCCTTGGTAAAGTGGCAAGGTGGCACTACTAAACTCCTAAAAAAGTGGCGTGTGGATTAGGGTTGAGAGCCTGAGTTCAAGTCACAAGGTAAGCGTATTGTTACTTTTAATTTTTAGGCATGTGCCGGGCATGTGATTAACTTAAGTAGAATCGACTAGGGCCTTAGGGAGGTTGGGCCGATTGCTTTAGTAGGCATTAGGGTTAGTTTCTTTTCTTTTTCTTTTGTTTTGTCAATTAGGGTTAGCCACCTAAATTTTTATTCTCTTCTCAAGTTTCACAAAGTGACCGAAAACACAAGACTAATCTCTTGTGCCGATTTCTTCTTCCTCTCCTCCTCTCCTTTATTCTTTTCTTTTTCAATTCTTCCCTTCTCTTTTCTCCCTCTATTCTCATTCTTATTCTTGTCTTCTCTAGCCAAAACCCTCCCTACCACTCTATTCATTCTCTCTTTCAATTCCAACCTTCTAAAAACCACCATAGCTGATTGCTATAAAAGACAAAATCCCAAAAACTTACTTCTTGTGCTTATTTCTCCAATCCAAAACCCCTCAATTCCTTCCATCCCTTTTGACCAATTTTCACCTTCTCTAAACCCTTAGTGCTTGTCGGCAACACCACTCCAAAATTATAACCCCAAATCATCATCTTCTTCACCAGTTAGAAAAGCCGAAAACGCCACAGTCTTAGGAGTTCATAGCCAAAACGTTAGATCTCCTAGATTCAAGTTCTACTATCGTTTAGGGGGTAGATTAGCATCAGATCTGAGTAGAATCAGAAGGGGAACTGTGGTAAGTACTCGATATCCCAGATCTATACGTTATTTCATGTTTTGGAAAAAGCTGAAGTCCCTAGAGTTTAGGGAGGCTATCGATTGGGACCTAAGACCCTAAGGGGTTGTAGTTATCAGTTTCTTTTGGTGTTAGTGTGATTCAGAGGCTGCTGAAGAGGGCTTGGATCTTTGGTACGACTAGATGTAGATCTAGTCATTGGTTTTCGACAAAGGTAAGATTTTGAGGGCCTTAGGGGCATTGGCTGAATATGGTAAGTGAACATTAAGATTGGTTATACAGATTTTTAAATTAAATGTTGTGGTAATTGATTGTAGGATATCATGGGGGATCTTATTAGCAGTCGTCACAAAACAGGTGTGTATCGAACACCCTTCTCTAGTCTAAGTCGGTAAAAGCCGAATGACCAAAATGCCGAAATTCGGGCATTTCGTGGGCTTGTGAGTGTGTGAATACTCACAAAACGGTTAGAAATTGTTGGATCTATGATCGCAAGTGGTAAATTGGTTTAGTGCGCAATCTCGAGCGCTTCGGTAAATTTGGGCTACGATGGGCTGTAATTGGGCCCAATGGGCTTACGAGCCCATATAGGTAAAAATAGGGTATAAATGCGTACAAATAGACTGTAGGTGCAAAACTGCTAAAACTGGTAGACTGATCATAAAATTTGGACTTAATGGGCTAAACTAGCTAAATGTCACTGTAGGGCCCATTAGGGGTTTTAGGGCCCATTGGCTGTAAACTGCTAAAGTGGACTAAATAAACCACTAGGATAAAGGTTAGACTGTTTTTGATTAAAACGTGCATGAAACCTTAGAAATTGGCATAATTACTAAAATACCCCTTGTGGGTGGAGATTACTATTTTACCCCTAGGAGCAAAATGACTATAATACCCCTAGGGTTAAGTTTGACCAAAATGCATGTTCTAATGTTACTGTTTACTGTATGCCATGGCATTATATTTTGTTGCATGGGACTAGGATGTTGACAGAGGAAGTACTGAAAGTGGCTTGACCACGTACTGGAGGCTTTGCCTCAAATTACTGATATCTGAGCAGCCATGTTGCAATTGTGGAGTGTAGGGCTGGGTGGGTTAAGTTATTCCCCACATGGTGTGTAGGGCTGGTACGGGTGGAGTGTAGCGGCTGGAATTAGGCTACGTTTGGGCTTGCATTCATGTTTACTATTTGTTTTGTTATGTAATGGGCCTATAGTCCATACTGTTATCTGAAAAGGGCTAATGCCTAGACTGTATCTGAATAGGGATTCAGCCTAGTAATTGAGACTGGATAGGGCTTAGGCCCAGTGGGCTTGAGCTAACTTGGGCTCTAGATGGGCTTGCTTTACCCACTGAGTTTTCCAAACTCACCCTCTCTTTCTTCCATCCATGCAGGTGAGCGTTAGTTGGTGGGCTTGGAGCTGGGAGGGATTCAGAGTGGCCACGAAGATTAAATTTCTAGTTTTCAATTAACTATTATTTTATTTCATTATTTATTTAGGTTATTTTTATTATGGTTTCTGGGTTGTAATAAGGCCGCTCTATTTATTTTATTTTGGGTTTTTAATTCTTTACTTACTTAATTTGTTTTAACTTAAGAATAATATTGTTTAAATTGTTTTTGAAATCGGATAGCTCTAAGGGCGTTTTAACAAAGTTCTTGTTTTCAAAATAACACGACAATCGAACGTTTCCAAAACCAAACACACCTTCCAAAAGACACGTTTTCAAATAAACCTTTAACGATTGGTAGTAATTAGGATATTCATTAAGTAAATCGAGAATTTCTTTTAAAACTTCAAGAACGGTTTTTGCAAAGCTCACCTCAATCTTAGTAACCAGGATGAGTCGTAAGTGATGTGGTATACCAGATTCGGCCGTAACGTCTGGGCCGGGTTCAGGGTGTTACAGAAATATATGAATAAAGGCTGTGAAGCTTATTTAGCTTATGTGATAGATTCTAAAGTGTCTGATAAGAGGATCGAATTAGTGCCTGTTGTTTATGAATTCCCTGATGTATTTCCTGAAGAACTTCCGAGATTACACCTATTTAAAAAGTCGAGTTTGGCATCAATTTGATGCCGGGGACTACTCTAATTTTGATAGCACCATATAGAATGACACCGACAGAATTAAAAGAGCTGAAAGCACAGTTGCAAGAGTTGACGGATAGAGGTTTTGCAAGATCGAGTTTCTCACCTTGGGGTGCTCCTGTTTGTTTGTGAAAAAGAAAGATGGCATGATGAGAAATGTGTATAGATTATCGTCAGTTGAAGAAAGTTACAATAAAGAACAAATATCCTTTGCCCAGAATCGATGAGTTGTTTGATCAATTGAAATTGGCTATTATATTTACAAAAATAGATTTGAGATCGAGATATTATCAGCTACGAGTTAAAGACTCTGATGTGCCAAAGACTGCTTTTCAGACGAGGTACGATATGAATTTCTAGTCATTCCTTTCGAACTTACTAATGCACCTGCTATTTTTATGGACTTGATGAACCGTATTTTTAGACAGTATCTAGATCAATTTGTGGTTATATTTATAGATGATATTTTGATCTACTCGCATAATGGGTCCAAACATTCTGAACATCTAAAAACAATGCTTCAGACCTTGCGGGATAAATAGTTGTATGCAAAGTTTAGTAAACGTGAGTTCTGGCTATGAAAAGTTAGTTTTCTGGGACATGTTGTATCTGCATCGAGAATTCGGGTTGATTCTAGCAAGATTTCGACTATACTTGATTGGAAACCCTCAAGAAATATTTCTGAAGTTTGTAGTTTTTTGGGACTTGTCGAGTCTTATTGTCGATTTGTGAATGGTTTCTCTATGATTGCAACATCATTAACGAGATTACTACAAAAAGATGTGAAGTTTGAATGGTCCGATAAATGTCAAAATAGTTTTGATCAGTTGAAAGCTATGTTAACTGATGCTCCAATACTCGTTCAGCCTGAATCGAGTAAAGAATATGTGATATATAGTGATGCTTCATTAAACGGCCTCGGTTGTGTATTGATGCAGGAAGGCAAAGTCATAGCTTATGCTTCGAGGAAGTTAAATCCATACGAAAAGAATTATCTGACTCATGATTTAGAATTGGTAGCTATTGTATTTGCATTAAAGATTTGACGTCACTACTTGTTTGGTGAGAAATGCCATGTTTATACCGATCATAAAAGGTTAAAATATTTAATGACTTAGAAAGATTTAAATTTAAGATAAAGATGATGGTTAGAGTTATTAAAAGATTACGAGCTGGTGATTGATTACCATCTGGGAAAAGCTAACGTAGTTGCCGATACTTTAAGTCAAAAATCATTGTTTGCTCTCCTGTGATAAATGCACATATGAAATTGTCTGATGACGGCTTGATAGTAGCCGAGTTGAAAGCAAAATTGTTATTCATTAAACAGGTTTATGGAGCTCAAAAAGTTGATAATTAATTGGTAGCAAAACGGGCTCAATGTGATTTGAGTGAGGATTCAGAGTTTCGAGTTGATGCCGAGGGTTGTTTGAGATTTAGAGATCGAATATCTGTACCAAGGAATTCTGAGTTGATTCAAATGATTTTGAATGAAGCTCATAATAGTCAATTTTTTGTTCACCTGAGGAGTACGAAAATGTATCATGACCTGAGACAGCACTATTGGTGGCACGGTATGCAACGAGACATTTCTAATTATGTTTCAAGCTGTTTAGTATGTGAGCAAGTTAAAGCTAAGCATCAATTTCCATCTGGGTTACTTCAGCCGATTGTGATTCTTGAGTGGAAATGAGACCGAGTTGCGATGGATTTTGTAACAGGTTTACTGTTGACATCGAGTAAGAAAGACGCGATATGGGTCGTTGTAGATAGATTAACCAAAACAGCTCATTTCATTCCGATTCGTACTGATTACTCACTTGATAAACTTGTGGAGTTTTACATTTCACAGATTGTGAGATTTCACGGGGTACTTATTTTATCGTTTAGGATAAAGATTCGAGATTCAACATGCGGTTTTGGAAGAAACTGCAGGATGCTTTAGGTACGAAACTTCATTTTAGTACATCTTTTCATCCACAGATAGATGGCCAGTTTGAGCGGATTATTCAGATTCTAGAGGATATGTTGAGATGTTATGTTCTCTAGTTTGAAGGTACGTGGGAATGATACCTGCCATTGGTTGAATTTGCTTATAATAACAGTTTTCAATCAAGTTTGAAAATGACACCGTACGAGGCTCTTTACAGTAAAAAATGTAGAACACTATTATATTGGAATGAACTCAGTGAGAATAAGATACACGGGGTCGATTTGATCCGAGAAACAGAGCAGAAAGTGGAAGTTATTCAAGAAAGTTTGAAAGCAGCACCAGACCGTCGGAAATCGTATGTGGATTTGAAACGAAAAGACATTAAATTTGAGATTGGTGATAAAGTGTTTCTGAAAGTGTCGCCATGGAAGAAAGTGTTATGGTTTGGCTGGAAAGGCAAATTGAGTCCGAGGTTCATCGCCCGTATGAGATAATAGAACATATTGGGCCGATTGATTATAGATTGTTGTTGCCACGTAAGCTAGAAAGAATTCATAACGTATTTCATGTTTTAATGTTACGGAGATATTGATCGAATCCTACGCATGTGATTTCTCCTACGAGGTTGAGATTCAGCCTGATTTGTCATATAGTGAAGAACCGATTCGAATTCTAGCATGTGAGATCAAAGAATGGAGAATTAAGAAAATTTCTTTAGTCAAAGTATTGTGGCACAAACACGGGGTTGAAGCGGCTACGTGGGAGCCCGAGGATTTCATGAGATGACAGTATCTGAATCTATTTAACGGTAAGATTTTCGGGGATGAAAATCCCTAAGGGAGGAGAGTTGTAACAGCCCGATTTAGACCCTAGTTGGAATAGTGGTTTCGGGACCACATATCTGAGTCAAAAAATATTTTATCATTATTTTCTATGCTTATTATACGTGAATTAGCATGTGGGAAAGCCTCGTATAAAAATTTGGTCGTTTGCGTGCTTAATTATGAAACAGGACTAAATCGCAGAAAATACAAAAGTTATGTACTATATGTTATGTGTGCCGAATTGTAGTGCTTTATGAATTATAAGGTCCTTAAAATGTTAATGGACCATTGAATTCATTAATGGTCAATTTTGAACATGAAATCATGGGTTATTAATGTTTTAATGCAAGGGCAAAATGGTAAACTAGTGATTTATGTTCATTAATTAAAAGAAAAACATGAGATAGTGGCCATTTATCATCCATTTTACTGAAATTAACAAAAGAAAAAAGAGTTTTTGAGTAAAGTAGGGTTCGGCACTTGAAATGGCTAATCAAGATCAAGAAAAGCAAAATTTGGACTTGGATCGCGGAAAATCAAAAGTTGTCGAATAATCGACTAAACCGACAAAACACACTCGAGGTAAGTTCATAAGTAGTAATTTCATTATAATGTTGTTAATTACATTGATATTGAATGAATTCAAATGAATGGAACCTTAGAAGAGGTGGAATTAGTGATATCATTGTTGTGGATGAGTTAGTAATAGAAAGCGAGATTTAGAAAGCTCGGTTGAACCGTAGGATTAGTTTCAGAAGGTAGTAACATGTTACTAGTATAAAGTGTTTGGCTTCGGGCCATGACATTGGCACTTCGGGCGCGAGAAACATCTTGATTTGGCTACTATCCGTGGTATAGATGTTTTGGGAGTAACCTTGATTTGGCTACAGGCCATGGTATAGGTGCTCTGAGACAAGTTACCTTGAGTTGGCTAGGGCCATGGTATAGGTACTTATCAAATGTTATGTTCGAATGTTCGTCTCTTAAGCCAGATGGTTCAACAAGTGAACGGGAAATGCTTATGGAAGTGGTGGTATGAAATAGAACAGGTGTGTACGATGTGTTAGTTGTGGAGACAAAGTACATAAGTGAGATGATAGGAATTGAATCAAAGAGGTATGAATCTCAATTAAATGAGTAACCCTGTGGTAAGACATGGATAAAGGTTTGTAATGCTTGCTCATGGTTCAAATTGATGGAATGGTAGTTTTGTTTTACAATTATGTTAGAGTACTTGCTTATGACTTACTAAGCTTTAAAAGCTTACTCGATTTGTTTATTTCTATTTTTTTAGATCATCGAAGCTACTAAAGGCTCAGAAATCATCGAGGATTTTCATCGCACTATCTGAACTCATTTTGGTACTTATTGTGTTTTTGAATAGGTAAGTATGGCATGTATAAGCTAGGGAGGGTTAGATGGATATTTTGACTTGTAAATAGGCTAAGCCATGTGATTTGGCTAGCTAAGTTGTGTATATGGTTGTTTGGGTATGTGATAGGTGTTGTAACTTTGGTATGCTTTATAATGGATAAATGGTCTAACTCAATATGATCATTCTGGTATGAGTAAATGAGGAACTTTGGTAAGTTTTGGTTATGAATTGATAGGTTTATGATGTGGTATTATAACAATTTATATGTTATGATTTTGACTTGAATTGTGAATGATTAGTTGGTTATTGTACATGAATTGATTGGTGATATTCTTGGTCTTGTTGATAGATATTTTGGGCATGCTTTGGTTGTGAATTTTGGTGTATTTTGGCTTGTAGGGAGGACCCAAATTGGGTGGCAAAGCTGGCTTTTCGAATGGCCTATTTTTTCCATACGGGTAGAGACATGGGCGTGTGTCTCAACCGTGTGCAACACACGGTTATAGTACATGGCCGTGTGTCCCCTGGGGTACCCGTTAGATTAAGTCAGTATACCCTACAGGAGTGGCACGGCCTAGGCACATGGGCATGTTTAGTGGCCATGGGTGCAAGTCAGTAGCCTCCCTAATTTTCACACAGTCAAGCACACGGGCATATCTCGTGGCCGTGTGAACAAGCCAGTATGTATGCCCTGTATTGCCACGACTTGGACATATTGTAACACCCCTAACCCGTCTCCGTCGCCAGAGGGATTACAAGGTATTACTGAATAATGCACATCACTCAAAGACTCATAGGTTTTCATGGTCAAGTCTTACGAACCATTTAGATATTTGAGACAGGGTTTCATCAATTAATAACTTACTTACACAATCGTAAGGCACATATTATTTCAAATCTCAAGGCCGAACCTAATAAGTAATTCCATTTTCATGCATATCCATAATTCCAAGCTCAAAGCTATTCAATTATATGGCTTATGCTAAGTTCAAATTAATCACTCCACACTTAATATTTTATATAATTCATAAACAACCATATATAATTTATTTCTCAGTTGCAAACATCTCATAATATCGAGATTTACTAGACTCCATCTTTGAGCTTAAGGATTATTCGTACACTTAGTGCTCATTAACCGATCTCGTACACTTAGTACTCGGTATCAATTTAATTTACACACTTAGTGCTCAACGACCAATTTTGCACACTTAGTGCTCGGTGCCGAGTTCAATCCGCACACTTAGTGCTAAATGACCGATTTCGCACACTTAGTGTTTGGTACGAAATTCAATACGTACATTTAATGCATCACTCAAGTTAGCTACTCATTTGATTATATATACATACGCATACATATACCACATTGTGCTGTATCAAACAAAGATATATATATATATCAATTGACTACATCCAACCACACATATATATACACTTACACAATCGGCTATATCAAACCACACCATATATACACTTTTGGCTTTATCAAAATCACACACACACACACACACACATATATATATATACATATTCAATTATATCAAGCCATACATAAATATATAGTTCTATTAAATTCATGAACAACATTATAATTAAATTCAAATCAACTCACTTGCTTAAAACTTACCTCGGCTATTGTCGGATAATTTCATTTGGCTATTCAACGATTTTTGCTTTACCCTTGTCTGTCTCCGATCTCCTTGTCTCTTGATCTTAATAAAAAAAATGAGTTTATTCATATATTAAATTAATCAAACTTTTATTTCCAACTCATATTTTAACAATATACTAAATCACCCCTCACATGGTACAATCTTTACGTATTAATCCAAATAAATTTCTAACACCAAAATAACTAAATTTTCCATCAAATTTTTACCTGGCCAAATCCTCCCTAGAATCAACTAAGTCTTCTAAACTCATCAATTTCTCAATTTAGGGCCTTTAATTTACCAATATTTCCAAGACGATTCAATATGCACAATTCATCAAAAATCTTAATTCAACTTTAACAATCAAACACTGAACTTTCATTTTATCATAATTCTAACATATACATAAAAAAATCTAAAGCATTTCCTCATCTCATCCTCATGACCGAACACTCAATGTTCAACAATTTGAAAAATCAATTCATGGGCTATGATCTAAAGTCAACTACCATCTCAAAAAAATGCAAAGAATTTTCAAATTTAAACTAATTACATACCTTAATTTGTACAAACCATGACCGAACCACCTAGTTCATCTTCTTTTATTTCTTCATGTAGTTTCGGCAATAACAAGGTAAAAATGCCACTTTCTTTTCCCTTTTTCTTTATTTGTTCTTTTCTATTTCCATTATTAATAATTTTATTATTAACTAATATAACACATATAATTTAATACACTATTTGACAATTCCAAAGCTAAATGTCGTCCACTTCATTTTAATGGCATACTTTCATATTAAATTCTTCCACTAATAATAAACATCAGAATTTGATTATCACATAATAATTCATCAAGTTTTCATGTTATGCATTTAGGCCCTATTTAATAAATCGGCACTCAGAAGTTAAAAATTTTAAAATGAAATTTCATATCAACCAAATTCATGCATTCAAAATAAAAATAAATAATAAATAAATATTTTCTGACTCGGATTCGTGGTCCCGAAACCACCGTTCTGACTAGGGTCAAAATTGGGCTGTCATACATATGGGCGTGTCTAGTGGTCGTGTGAGGCACATGGCCTGACCACACGGACGTGTGACCTCATCAGCTTTGAAAAATGTTCAAGTTTTGAAAAATTTTCCAAGTGTTTGGTTTAGTCTTGATCTTTTTTCTAATACATGTTTAAGGTCTCGAAGACCTTCATAAGGGACTCTTTGATGATGTATGATTATGTTATGATGATAATAAATGTGAAATGTCAGTAAAGTTTTGATTTGTCAGGTAATGCTCCTAACCCTAGTTCGGCAGTGGCTACAGGTTAGGAGTGTTACAGTTCATATTCGGCCAATGACATTAGAATGTTAATGTTCAAGTGATGATATATGAATTTTCAGATATGATAAATGTATATGTGGTTAAGGTTTTCTTGATTCGACCTAGTTTAATTGAATTATGTATGTCATTGAAATGATTTATTTGCTTATGACTTACTAAGCTATTCAAGCTTATTGTGTGTTTTTTTGTTCGTTGTTTTATAGATTTTGGAAGCTAGCTACGAGCTCGGGGGTCGTCAAGGAACTTCGTCACAGTATCAATCATTTTTTTCAGTATTTTATAAGTTTAAACTTTGAATCTATGGCATGTACAGGCTAGATAATATATTTGATCTTGAAAAATATATATTTAGCCATGCGAAAATGGCTTGATTATGAAGTTAATGTATATGTTTGATCTTGTTTTGAACTTATATTAAAAGTATTTTCATGGTATATTATATTATGGAGCTTGGTTATGTGTTTCGGCAATAAAGTAAATAATGGATGCTAGATGAGTTAGGGTATGTCATGTATTAGTTAGGTAATGTTTAAGATATATGCGTGGGGTGTATTCAGTATTTATTTATGTTTTAAATTAATGATATGTGTAGTTTATGATTTGTTCATTATGGTAAGCTTGACATATTGGGATGTATATTTTGTAATGGGAATTGGTTTGATAGTGAAAGATGATGTGCCCATGTGTTCAATCATGATTTGGTAATTGAATTCATATACATATATATATGCGCATATGTCATGGTTGCAAATGCAGTGAATTGGCCAAGTAAAGACAAGATGGTATATTATTTAGACTTATTAATATGCTAGTAAACTAGGTGTTCTATGATCCTATCAATTGTGACCGAAAATGGTAATTGGTATATTACTAAAATGGATATGAATAAATGGTTAAGTTGTTGGTTACTTTGGTACATAGTTAATGTCTAAAAATGGTCACAATTTGTGCTTAAATTTGATTAGTGATTTGGTCATGTGTTTGTGTTTTAAATATGGTAAATTAGCATGTAGATTGAGTGTACTTTGAGTTGGTATTTGTGCTCAAATATTTTAAATTAATATGTTTATATGCGCATGGTCTTGTGACTAAAAGGGGGTATGTTTAGTCTTAAATGATAAGTGTTTAAATGAAGTATATGAAAATGTATGACTATTGTTGTGTAGATGTTTTAACTTGCATTAATGTGCAAAGCATGTTCATTCATATTGACTATTACTAATGCCGTATACGTGAGTGGTATTTAAGTGGTGTAATATGGCTCATTTAGTTTTAAAAATGTGTATGTGTATTGGTTAAGGAAATGTCATATTTGATAGTTGGCAAAAGAAGTAGACATATTGGCATACATTTGATGAATGACTGTAGTGATATATATTGAAATGATATGTGATTTTGTGGCTATATGCATAAATACATAGATGGTATTAGAAGTATGCTTGACCATGTTGAAAATAATTAATGCCGTGTATATTAATGTATAATATGTTGTGAGTAATGTGTTGAAATTTGTGTTATGGTTCATGTATACAATATGAAAATCAATGTATGTTTTGATATGTAAATTAGCTATATGCTCTATATAAATGAGTTTGACTTGTGTGAATATATGAATGTTTGGAATTGTATTTTTGTTTGATAATGCCTCGCAACCCTAATCCGGCGACAGATACAGGTTAGGGGTGTTACAATAACCTTAGCAAGTCATTAAGGTGAGAATTAACCCAAAATTGGTATGACATATTCGTGCATATTGTAACCTTGAACCGATCTGAACTGTAAGGTCGAGGGGTAAGTAGTTCTTGCTGACTCATTATTCTAGTGGAAGATCAGAAGATCTTGTTGGGGTTTCAACTAGTTGATGGAACAAGAAAACCCAAAGCGATAGTTGATTATGATTACTGAAGCAAGCTAATCACCCATGTTCAGATTTGATAACTTCTACTATTTGATTTCTCATTATTTACTTATTTCTTTCCTTTCTATTATTATTATTAAAAATCCCAAAAACCTTTATATTGATCATAATATAATTCATCTAAAGTACTAATTAGATTTATTTGTGCTTTTGTTAGAATTCCCTTAGTACCCGCCTTCCTTGGGTACGATCCTTGAAGTACTTACCTACTCTGTTGTAACTATATTACAACCTGACCCACTACTTGCGGATACCACTGGAACGACTGAAATGCGCAAGTGTACACAATCGCAACAAGTAATAAAGTGACAAGTAAATGTCGAGTTATCGTATCCACAGGGATTGTAAAAGGAATTATTTATGAAATTAATTTAAAACACTTTGGTGACGTAAAAATAATTTGTTGAAAAGAGTAATTAAAAACTATGGTTTAAAATGAAGTAAAATAAATAAATTAAAGAAAATAATAGTTCTAATGCACGATTTAAAAATATGAATTTAATTAATACGACATAATTGTGTTGGATTAATTACAGTTCTTCACCTTAAAATTATTAGTCTCATGTTTATACTTGTGACTGTCTGATTTAGACCCTAATCGGAACGGTAGTTTCGAGACCACGAATCCGAGTCAGTGGAAAGTTTAAATATCATTTTCTGTGTTTTGAATGTGTGTACTTATGTGTGCTAAAGTTTCGTGATTAAATTTTGAGGTTTAAGTGTTTAATTACCATGAAGGGATTAAATTGCATCAATTTATTTATATGCATGCTATCATAGAAACATTAAATTTCCATGTCTTTTTAGTGTTGGGGCTTTAAATGGCAAATATGCCGTTAGTAAAATGCATGGACGGTAAGGGATAAAAATTTTAAAGTTTTATTATGTTATGATTAAGGTCAAATAAGTAAATTAATAAATAAACTATTATAACAAAACAAAGCCATGCAAATGGTTCGTCCTTGTTGAACCGTATATTGGAGAAAACAAAGAAGAAACATACCTTGGGCATTTCGGCATTGTTACAAGCAAAATCAAGGTAAAATTTCATGTTAGTTTTTATAAATTTAGATTAATTTGAAATCCTTGTTTGATTGTTTATAAAACCTATGTGGTAATTTTTGAGATGGTTGAGAAATTAATATTCGGCCATTGATGGAAGTAGTGTTAGATGTTAGAAATTAAAATATAAGTGTTAGACTAATATCATTTATGTTGTGATTTTATATGATTTTGAGCTTACATAGAGCTAAATTGTAAAAATAGTGATTTGAGTGGTTAAATCTTAAAATAAATGATATAGGAGGACTTATATGAGAGAGGGGCATATTCAGCTTAAGCATAACTTGAGTGAATTCCTATTGATTTGTATTTTATGAATTTTGGATCAAATTGTTAAAGAGTATTTTGTAAGGGGCGATAGTGTAAATTACATATTTATGTGATTTTTGAGTGAAAATAAGTTAGTTAATTGATTAAATAAATTCAACTTGTTTTTATATTAGCTCAAGAACAAAAGAGATCGGAATTGGACCAGGGAAAGGCAAAGTTATTTGAGTAGTCGATTTTATCGCCCGCTAATAACCGAGGTAAGTTCTTAAGTTATCAAATGAAATTAATTTCTGCTCAGAGATAAACATGAAAGTAGTAAATTGAAATGTTGAGCTTATATAAACTAATTCCGTATGGAAATGGAAATTCTTGATGTGTTCTAGGATTGTTTTTAAGTGTTGCCGAATGTGACTTTGGATGGTTAAATTATGATAGCTATGGTATTAGTGTATTTGCCCAATGTGATATGAAGTGGTGAAATGATTTAATTATTGTATATTGAAGTTGCCGATTGTGAGTTTGATTGGGAAGTAATAAATCAAAGATATTGTTAGTATTTCTGTTATTAAATTATGGTATAATCTAAGTATTTGATTTATACGAGCTTTACGCCTAGCAGGCCTTGTGCCAGTGAGTTAAATCGGGCTTTATGCCTAGCAGGCCTTGTGCCAATGAGTTAAATCAGCTTTATGCCTAGTAGGCCTTGTGCCAGTGAGTTAAATCAGGCTTTACGCCTAGCAGGCCTCATGCCAGTGAGTTAAATCGGGCTTTACGCCTAGTAGGCCTAGAGCCAGTGAACCATATCTAGCTTTATGCTTAAGGGGCCTAATGCCTATGTGAATTTAAGGTGTTAAACAAGACTTAAAGGTTTGAGTGAATTTGGATTAACAATTACCGAATTCAGGTATGTATATGTTCAATTTATATTGCCAAAAAGGTGCATCTATGTAAACATAGTATGTAAACGTATTTGGTTATCATTGAAATTTTGGCAAAACGTGGAACATATGTGGCTAATAAGGCATGCATATATAATAATTAGGGCATTTGACCATGTGAGTTATGTTTATACGTTTTTGAATTTGTGATAAGAGTTCTGGACTTAAGTATACGAGTGGATATATGTATGATATTCTTGATAAATTGTCTTGAAAGTGAATTACGAGGTTGTAATAAAGAAGAGAGCATTCAATCTATTTGGGGATTGAATGTTAAATGGCATTACTTGTGTCCTTGATTGATAATCTTAAATGAATTTGTATTTATGAATTTCATTTGAAAATTTGAGTGGATCTATTGTTAAATTTTATTTAATTGTTCAAGACTTACTAAGCTAGAAATGCTTACTTTGAGTGTTATGTTTATTTGTCTTCTTTAGACCGTTGATTCTAGCTTCGAACTCGGGGATCGTCAGCATCTCGTCACACTATCTACTATCGTGATATTTTTTTTTATGTTTTAAGCTTGACTTATGGCATGTATAGGATGGACAATGTTTAAGTGTTATAATTTGTTAATGACTTTAAAGGCCATGCGAAAATGGCTTGGATTGTTCTTAGGTGTGAGATATGTTTTGTGGTAAGAAGAATGAGATTGGAATGTGTTTAATTAGTTGGTTAATAGGTTTATTTATGAATACGTAACTAACATGATAGATGCAATATGTAATTATATATATATATATATATATATGAGAGTAGTATTTGAATATGCTTCATGAAATGATTAAGAAGATTCGGCTAATGCTATAAAAATGAACCAAATGAATAGTAATTCCTTGTTATGATGGTAATTTTGATTAAGGTATATTGGTTATTCATGTTCTTATGCTTATTTTTTTGATGATGATGTATTATTTGTTTTTAATATAAACTCACATTATAAATGTGCATATTCATATGTATAAGTGGTTAATTCCCGATTATGATAGTTTTATATAACAATTATTGTATTTATTTATTTAATGAAATTTTTGTAATGGTTTATTTTGTGAACTTAGTATGTGCATATACTCATAGAAATTATATGAGTTGGATATTTGTGAAATTGAATTTTATGATTAGTTATACATATTGGTTTTATAATTTGAAATTATTCGCATGTGATTATTCGACTTCGTAATATTACGATTTATTTTGGTTTAAGGGAATTGAATTAAAGAACTTGTGAAAGTATGAAAGTAGGGAAATTTTCGGTAATGCCTTGTAACCCTTCTGGCGACAGATACGGGTTAGGGGTGTTACAATACTGTTACGAATAAATTCACGACAATTCAGTAATTTTCTAACTTATGAACATATTTACCTACCAAAAATCCATTCATCTCTTGTACATATTTCTATGCCATTTCAATCGATTGAACAGATCTTAATAGATGAAGAAAGACTATGTGAGGTAACAAAGTATCACTACCTTGAAACAGTTTAGTCACAATTGTAACACCCTACACCCCTGTCCGTCGCCGGAATAGGGTATTAAGGTATTACGTATCTAAATACAACCTACCGAGGTTCATAGTTACACACTAGACATAGATTCATTTAGTTCTATAACCGAATGTATATCACTTGTAAATAGGTTCGGTCAGTACGTCATATCTCATTAAAAGCGTTTCATAAGCATGCTAGCATTTTTCTACCATGTGGCTACTAACAATTTGGCCAAATCAAACTTTTCAATAACCGAACGCCATGTTAGAAACTCATTGCATATTGGGTACTAACTAAATATCATGCCACAACATTGAACCATACAAATATCATCCAAACATATAATCAACTCGAAGACTAAGCAAGCCATTTTCGCATGGCTAGAAATATTTACAACTCAAAATGTAGTTTGATTCAACAGAAGGAGATTAGCCTATACATGCCATTGATCCAAAATAACCATCAAAAGTACCAAAATAGCAGCGATAGTGTAGGTGATTAAGGCTTCAATCCCCGAGTCCGTAGCTTCCAAAATGAGATCTATAAAACAGAGGAAACAAGGGAAACGGAGTAAGCATTACAATACTTAGTAAGTTTTAAGCAATAACAACAGATAAAGCATCAAATTATAGCATAGTTGTTCATATTTTTGTTTCCCTCTTCTTTTAAGTAAGTCACCCTTTAACCAAACGTATACATTCACATCGTATACGAAAGTGGATAGCTTTCACTTATAGTAAACTCACGTAAACATATACATGTCACAAAAATTCACATAACATTTCACATAGGCCAAATGTACTTTGACCATATTAATAGTCTCATTTCATGCACACATATGAAATCACATAATGACCTTAGTATTCGGTTCAGAAATCCAGCTTGCATATAAGCTAAGGGTACATACCTGTATAACTTAACACATTAAGCGCATTCATTAGCAATTGTTACCTTGAAGACCATTAGTCTTAGGCTTTACTCGCATCATCATCGAGATCTTTAGCTCGGGTAAAACTCTATACATAGCCATCGGGTCTCTTCCCCGGATATAATCTCCGCATATAGCCTTCGGGTCTTAACCCGGACATACTCTCCGCATACAGCCTTCGGGTCTTATCCCGGACATAATCTCCGCATATAGCCTTCGGGTCTTAACCCGGATTCACATCACATAGTTTCATGTATATCTATTCACATGTAACCACATTTCTCATAGCAAATCACATTTGTAATTCAATCCATTCATTCGCATACAAACATATAACATACTCCTTGACTTTATATCATAATGTGAGTCGAAACTTATACATGTATACTCTCATTTTCTAGACTTTAGGCCCAATGAGCAAACATACATGAGCAACACATTTCAAATCCCAATTTAAATTTCTTTCTCTATGAGCCATTCAGCTATATAGCAAACGTGAATAAGGTCTCTTTCTCAATAGAACATTGTTCAACTAGCATGCATGTATATCATGATATTTTAAATTAAATACCAAATTCAATTACCCAAAACTTACCTCGAACTTTCCCGAGCAACTATGAGTTGGCTATTCGACCACTTTAGCCTTCCCTTTATCCGAACTTGTCCCTCTATGCTCTTGAGCTAAATAAAATATTTAAGTCTATTAATCCTTATTCAAGCATCTCAATTAATCATTTTCACTTATAGTCAAATGGTATATGCATACACTTCTCATAGCAACACACACACATTCGGCCATTTCACATACATATCACAAGTCGTAACAAGCTGATTTTCTGAGCAACATTCAATAAATTACTCATAACTGGAGCTACAAAACTCCAAATGAAGTACCGTTAATTTTTCCTGAAAATAGACTCATATATCTTCCATCCATAAAATTTTCAAAATTTTTGGTTTGGCCAATCAATACCAGAATTTTCTTAAAGTTTCCCCTATTTCACTGTTTGACTAAACTGACCACTCTTTACTACGAATTGAATTTCTCCTTGTACAGAATTCAAAATATGTCCTAGCCTATTTCATTCGAAACTAGACTCATTAAGGAGTCTAAGCATATAAATTTTATCTTATAACAATTTTTGTACGATTTATAGTGATTTTCTAAAAACAGAACAGGGGATTTCGTAGTCAATCTGACACTGTCCCACTCTACTCTAAAAATCTATTTATCAGAAACTCCTTTGCTTGTAAGGTTTCTTTTATAAGAAACTAGACTCACTAAGCTTTAATTAAACAATTAATTCAGCCTCTAATTCATCTCCCACAATTTATGGTGATTTTTCCAAAACACGTTACTGCTGCTGTACCAAGCAGATTTATACAAAATTCACTCTTTAATGTACTTATTCACATAATTAAAACATAACATTACAAGGCATCATTTAGAGAAGTCATTAATCTAAACATACATGTATACATAATTCATATTCATTTAAATCAAGGAATTTATGCCCATGGCCGAATAGGTCATTCCTTTACCCACGAAGCTCCCGCAAGCACGAATTTATCAACTAGTCTAGTTACCATTTCTAATGCATACATACTAAGGCCATTCGGCCATATGTCCAAACATGGACATTATTCAAATCCATCTCCTATACTTTAACTAACATTTTGTAGCATTCCATCTTATACATGACACATACTTCCATCAATTCAAAGTTCAATCACAAAAAGAAGTAGGTTTGATTTACTTCACATGCTAGGACTAAATGCATATGGTCTTAAACTTCACTTATAAATCAAAATCAAACATCCCTTTCCTTATTAGAGACACATTCGGTAATTCCATCTAAAATCTCAAAAGATAGGTTCAATAATTAGCCATTCACCAAAACAAGTTCATTCGCTCATCAAAACCCCAATCTCAACATCAAAGCATAGTTTTTCCTTATCACATTACTAATTAACCGAACTAACATGCTTCACAAATTTCAATTTACAAGTAGGTTTGGGTCAAACAATTTAAGAAGCTCACCACATCCAATTTAGCCTCTATTTACCTTAGGTCATTTCCATTAGACTAATTATCATGCTAACAACCAATTTGCTAATAAAAAACAAAGCAAATCATGAAATTCAAGGAACCGAATGCCTCTTTTGCCATTTAAGCCACACAAAACTTACTAATTGGAGCTCACATCCTCAATTCATATGAATTATAACATCTTAGAGTCCCTCAAGCCTCCATTCACAATCGGCACTACACATACACACACAACCATGATAGCAAATTTTCTTTAGGGCCATCTAACAACCAAAAACATTTTAAACTAGTTCAACCAACACCCAAATTTCATTATTTAACACAAGCATCTAGGAAAGCACAACTCTTCCATCCTTGCTCATATGGCCGAATAACATATCTTGCTTATCTCACAAAGATTCCATGTTCACAAAGCTCAAATCTCTTAACAAAATCTTCAAAACATCACCAAAGAGAACATGCATCCATGACCGAATGCTTATCACACTAAAGGTTCAAGAAATTCAAACATGGACAAAGAAGAGAGCTTCAAAACCAACAAAATTTCATGAAATTCAAAGAAAATCACCTAGAAAGTGTACCTTGATCAAGATTTTTCCCAACCGATAGCTTGAACCCTATTTCTATTCTTCCTTAGTTAATTTCGGCAATGAAGGGAGAAAGATAAACAAAACATTGTTTTTACCACCCTTTTCTTAATTTATTAATTATATTATTTCTATTTTATGACAACAAATTTTATTTAATAGAAAAAAAATTATTTTTATCATTATTTACTAACATACAAAGCACAAAATGCCAAACAAAATCATCATTACCATCCACTCACATAAAAAGGTAAATTTGACATGCAACTCCCTCAATTTGCATGCATGCATTAACTAGTCATTACACATTTGTCTAGCATATTTTCAAAGTTCACTACTAAGTCCCTTTTAGTAAAATTCAAATTTATAACTCTAAATCGACACACCAAACATGTCACACATGAATTAACACATATTATAGGCATCAAAATGAATATTAAATATATTTTATGCCTCGGTTTTGTGGTCCCAAAACCACATTCCGACTAGGGTCGTTTTAAGGCTGTCACAACAATAATCTTTGCAAGTTATGCAAGGCATATGCATTGCCAAACACAATGCTAATTTAACCTTCAGCTACCTTAGAAGATTAAACATGCACTGATTAAATATTGTGTCCATTAATTACAATTTCAATGCGTTTAAATAATTAATTCATTAGTTATCTAACAATTATAATGCAAGAATAACTTAGGCATGATTTTACTTAATCAAGCAATTTACCGAGGCCTATAGCAGCATAAACACAATTTTAATAATTTAAGAGGATGAAATGCAATGAACCCAACACGAATTAAATAAGCTAAGCTGAGTAAATTAATCATTCCAACAGAATAAATATTCATAGATATGTTCATCATTAAAACAACAAAATTTAAAGAGATAGGGAACAAGAAGCAAATATGGTGTTTTTCCATGGCTTGGCTAGGTTGCTCCGTTCTTCTTCCTTTGTTGTCTCTACCGATCAAGGCTTCTATGAACACTCAATTTCTGCTCCAAAATTGTTGAAGATAAACCTCTTTTCCAAGAGAAGAAATCGGCACAAGAACAAGGAGAAATAAGTGGAAAATGGAGAGGAAAAGTGAGAGAGGAGAGGAAAGTTGTGAGAGAATGAGAAGTGAATGAGGGATGCTTTGAATGATCAGCAAAGGGGGCCTTCTATAGCTGAATGTGGCAGCTAAAAATAGCAAAAAATATCAGCCAAAGAGACCTCCCTTGGCTGGCCACACACAGGGCAAAGATGAGAGTTTCAACTTTGCTATTTTAGGCTTGGGGCAAATCCATAAAGCCACAATTAGTGGAGCGGCTTAAATGCAACTTTGACAAGTCTTCAAGGGCTTTTTTGTAGCTTAATTATTCAGCTAATGAGCTGAATTGGGTCAGCACTTAGTCGGTTTTTGGGCTATCTAATTTGTGGCCGGTTCGGTTCAATTGGACCCCTTTCTTTCATAATTTAATTAATAATAATTTATTAACCCAAATTAATTGAGTATGAATTAAAATTGATTATTTTATGAATTAATACATATATTTTTGGAGCTTCTTAGTTTGGAAATTAATTTTCCTTGATACTCCAAATTGCTTCTCGATTTTGTTCTTCTCGCTGTGTCTGCTTATGTCGAAAATAATCAAAATTCACCAAAAATAATGATAAAATTGACTAAAATTTAATATCTTCATATTTTAGTACAATTTAATTATTTTAATAAAATTAATTATTTTTCGACAAGAATTTTACCAAAACCGCATGATTTTAAGCAAAAACGGGTATGAAAAAATATATAAATTTTTGTGTTTCCAACCACATTTTCATATATTTTGTGTAGGATTTTTACTCTGGACGTTTGTACGTATGGAGGCAGTCAAGTTGTTACTGCTGTTGCCGAAGAGGCAACGTCATTAATTTGATTTTAATTTTGGCACTTTAATAGAATAATTAGGAATATTTTAGATTATAGCTACGATTTCACTTTATTATGTTCACTAATATCTTCTTTTTGGGTTTAGTGTCTAGGCCATAGTATGGGAACACCTATAGAGCCATTCACAAATCCAGAAAGAATAATCCATAGGAATCGTCGATAACAACAACCAATGCAAAACCAACCACATGCTGCATGTAATTTACCACCATGAGAAAATCCTTTGTTTGACAAAGTTAACATCAATAACCTAGAAGATCCACCACCATAACTACCCACAGTGAAAGAACTCTGAGGGAATATGGGCTACCAAATCTGGATATGGTTCAAGGAAGTATAACGAGGCCAGCTATCAAGGCCAATAATTTTGAAATTAAACCAGCTACGATCTAGATGATCCAGAACAATTAGTAGTTTCGAGGAACAATGATAGAAGATCCAAGTCAACATTTAAAACGAGTCCTCCAACTTTGTGACACTTTCAAATATAATGGGGTCACCAATGATGCTATTCATCTTCGGTTGCTCCCCTTCTCCTTAATTGATAACACCTTTTCTTGGTTAGATTCACAGGCGCTATGGTCTATCACGACATGAGACGAACTTGCACGAAAGTTTTTACAAAAGTTTTTCCCCATTAGCAAGACAATCCAACTAAGAAAAGAAATTACTATGTTCAAGCAGTTAGAGGGAGAGAGTTTTCTTGAAGCTTGGGAGCATTTTAAGACGTTGATTCAGAAATGTCCACATCATGTACTGCCAAAGTGGTTACAACTACAAATATTGTATAATGGGTTGGATGTACACGCAAGATCAGGATTGGATGGAGTCGCAGGATGAGCCTTAATGAATCAAATGTATGAGGATGCATATGAATTAATAGAAAACATGACGATGAACTCCTACCAGTGCCAACTGAATGATATATATGGCTAGAGACCATCTATGGTAAAGGCTGTTCAAGATGACGACAGATCAGGAACTAGTGGATACACTTAATTGCATTGAGTCTTCAAATAGTACAACGTCTGTATATGGTGGAGATAAACTCCTCTTCTATTACATTAATAATCCTATCGAGGATGTGAAATACAAAGGGAATAGGGGCGAAAACCCTTATTCAAATAATTACAATCCCGAATGAAATAATCACCTGAACCTGAGATGGGGAGGAAATCAAGGAGGAGGTAACAATTCGAACCAAGTTAAAAATGCTAACTATCAACCTCCTAATTTGCAGAAACCTTAGGAAAGGACCAACCCAAATGACCATATTGTATGTGGTCAATGCTTGGATCGAATAGAGGGGGAAATGTAGTAAATGAGAATAGATGTGAAGGAAGTGCAGTCTGAGTGTACTATCTCGACAAAAACATTGACTAAACTGGAAGATCAGATGAGCCAATTGATGAGTATGATGAGAGGAAAAATGGCACCAACATTCCTAGTAATATTGAAAATAATTTTTGAAAGGAAGGGAAGGAGCATGTGAAAGCGATCATGCTCCGTTCGAGCAAAGTCTTGAGTGGCCCATAAACTTTAACATAAGAGGGGACAAGAGAGAGTACCGAAGATCTTTAGGAGGACCTTCGAGAGGCTGACGATGAACCAAAACCAAAAGAGGTAAATGAACTAGTAGCTGAGCCAGAGAAAGAATTGACTAAAGACGAGTTTGTAAGCTTTTTGAACTTGTTTAAAACAATAAATATCAACCTGCCTTTAATTGAACTAATTAAAAAAGTTCCTGTAATACCCCTTACTCATGTTCAATGCCAGAACAGGATACAGGCATTACTAGAGTAAAACAGATACAATCGTACTAAACCGAGACATAAATTTATGTCCAAATTTAAAACTTTTCAATTATTCACCATTTACCCACTCAACACAATCATGCATATCATATATTTCATCATCATAAAAATATAACGTAAATAATGTTAATAAACATCGATAGCTTTGTACAAAAAGAGACATCAAATATTAAAGGTCAATATATTTCATGCCATACTAATATGATATACAACAGAGTAACTAAGCCTTCTATACATGCCATAGTTCCAAAACATTGTTTCAAAATACCAAAAGAAAGAGTTGATAGTTTCGATGAATCTCTGACGATCCCCAGTCACGAGATAACTTGATCACATTATAAAATAAGACAAGGAAAAGAAAATAAAATAAACATATAACTTAGTAAGTAAATATGTAAATAATAGATGAACAATTAATTGCTTTCATAAACTTTCAAAATATGTTCCCACAATCTTACAACTATAATCATACATGAATCTACCATTTACTCAAGTTTAAAACAAGTTGTCTATTCGAGTCACAGTCACTAAATCATTTTTATCTGAAGCTATGGAACTCTAAATTCAGATTCACTAATTTTCCTAGAAACTAGACTCATATCTCTTCTTACCATAAAATTTTTAGAACTTTTGGCTTGGCCAATCAGTGCAGTTTATTCATTAAAGTCTCCCCTGTTTTGCTGCCCTACAGTTCTGACCACTCTTTATTCAAATTTAATTATCTATTTGTACTGAATTCAAATGATGTTTTTGTTTGTTTCTTCTGAAAAACTTATTAACGAATCTAACCATATAAATTATGTCCCATAATTATTTTTGTACAATTTTTATTGATTTTTCTAATTCAGAATAGGGGATCTCGAAATCATTCTGAACTAGTTTCACAAGAATCTAAATATCTCAGAATATAAAATTCTTTTACTTTCTATGTTTCTTTTATATGAAAATACACGCAATAAGTTTTAATTTCATATCTCACTCAACTTCTAATTAAATTTCTACCATTTTTGGTGATTTTTCAAAGTCACCCCACTGCTGCTGTCCAAACTGTTTTATTTCAATTTTCACCTTTTTCATAGATTTCCTTATATCAATTTTCAAAATAACACTTACCCACATCAAACTGATTGAATTTTGATCATTTATCAAACACATTGCTCATAATACAGATATTCATATCCTTATACTTATCACCCATTTTCACATCAAATTTCACTTAGTAAATTTTTCTCCCGATGAACACTTCGGAATGGCAGCCAATAACTGGTGGTTTCAGCACATAGCTCTACCTTGGTAAATCGATGCCTTATAGTCGTGGTAACAGCACATAGCTCCATTATACTGAATCCACGCATTATAGACGTGGTTACATCACATAGCTCCACTCTATCAAAGCAATGCATTTTAATCGTGGTAACAGCACATAGCTCCACGATATCAAATCAATCTTATGCCCGAGTGGTTTCAGCACATAGCTCTACTCTTTTAATCCCACTTCATCAACCACAATTTACCATTTACATCAAGCAACCATTCAATAATAAATCTCAACTCATACAATATAACAAAATATTATAATATAATTAAAAAATGATATATTATTTACATATAAACTTACCTCGATACAAGATATGTCAAGTTTGCAATTTAGTCTGAAACCTTGCCTTTGCCTCGGTAAAGGTCGATTCCACGCTCTTTCTGATCTATAATAACACATTTAGCTCATTTAATACTCATATTATTCAATTTAGTCCAAAAATCACATTATGGCAAAATTACATTTTTGCCCCCTAAATTTCACAAAATTATGATTTTGCCCCTAGGCTCGTAAAATAATTTTTATTAAATTTCCTTACATTTTAGGCCTAGCTGAACCATTTTCATAACTATAGCAGTCCACAATTTCCATTAAATCACACACTTACACATAATTTTACAACTTTTCATAAACTAGTCCTTTAATGCAATTTCATCAAAAATCACATAGTAAAAGTCATTTATCACACTCCAAACATTCATATTCTACCATAAAACATCAAAATACATGCATACCATCCATGGGTAAATTTTTAAACACAAACCCTAGCTCAAAATAATGAGAGAAATAGGTAAACCGAGCTACGAGGATTTCAAAAATACGAAGAACATTAAAAACGGGGCTAGGATACACTTATAATCAAGCTTGAAAGTTGTCAAAACCCTAGCTATGGAGTCCCTTGCTAGTTTCAGCCAAGGAAGAAGAAACATGAACACATTTGTGGCCTATTTCCCCTTTTTATTACTTGTATTTACAAAATGACTAAAATGCCCTTACTTAAAAAAAATCTTATCTCACCTATACCATGTCCATTTTTGTCCAACAATTTAACAAATGGAATAATTACCATTTAAGGACCTCTACTTTAAAAACCCATTCCAATCAAGTACCTTTATGAATTAAAACACATATTTTCACCTTTTTCAATTTAGTCCTAAATACAAAATTCGCACCCAAACAATAAAATTTCGTAACGAAAATTTCACACAATCATTCAATCACACAGTAAATATTAAAACTTAATCGCAATAACTTTTTCTACTTTGAATTTGTGGTTTCAAAACCACTATTCTATATAGACCCTAAATCAGGCTGTCACAGTTCCTAAATACTCTAAATTCCTAAAAGAAATCATGTCTAGGTGTAGGAAAATTAGGGTAGGAAAACAAGTTAATATAAGCACTTCTTGTAGTGCTATTATATCTAGACAAGTTCCCCAGAAGCTAAAAGATCCAAGAACCCATTAAGATAGGAAGCATCAATTTCAATAGAGCCCTATGTGATTTAGGAGCCACCATCAATTTAATACCTTTATCTATATGTGAAAATATTGGATTAGGGGACCTCAAGAACCTGGGAATTACACTACAGTTGGCTAGCAAATCTTTCGTGTATCTGAAAGGAGTACAGGAAGATGTGCTAGTCAAAGTATGCAACTTAATCATTCCAGCAAATTTTTTAGTCTTAGACTTTGAAGAAGATCAAGAGATACCCATTCTGTTAGGCAAAAATTTTCTAGCTACATTAAGGTCCACCATCGATCTAGAGAATGAACTAACCATGAACTAACCATGAAAATTAATGGTGAAACAAAAAATTTTAAATGTGGTCACCAATAACATGAGGAAAATAGGAGGAAGTTATGGGAGCATTATAATGAATTATCTATCTTTAACTCTAATAACCCTAAATCAAAAGACGTACTTTCTATAATCAGTGCAGGTTAAAAGAATAGGTTCAAGGAAAGTGATAAGCGAAAGAAGGTGAAGTGGCATGACGGGCGATAGACTAACACTGAAAGAACTAGAGACGCCTCCTTATATGCATTAATGGAGCTATCAGATGAATCTGACAGTAAAACTTGACAAATTTGTATTAATATTTAACTATATGTAAATCATCATATATTTAACTAACTGTTTAGTGTATATTTTAATTGGTATTAAATTAATGCTTTATAGGAATTGAGACACTTTAAAAATTGGAATTTTGGGCTAAGATAGAGCCAGTGTTGCAACACAACAACCTCGTTACAACACTAAGGCCAAAATTAAAGGAATTGAGAAAATTAACTCGATGTCACAACATGGATTCTGTGTGTCACGACATCGAAGATAGTAAATGCAGAATTCCAAACTTTCAGAGTGTTTTGCGACAACAAACCTCGATGTCACGATAGTTGCAAACTGAAAGGGGTGTTGCAACATGGAGCCCCTGTGTTGCAACATCGCTGGAATTTTTTGTAGGGTTGCCTCAACCCAATTATGCAACCCAGCAGGCTAAACCTTGTTCTACTGATATTTTAACCCTAAAACCCTTATTTTTCACATTAAAACACATTTAACCCTCACTTAAAACTCCTTTAACCTCAAATTTTCTCCAAAAATCCCTAAATCCCTTAAAACCTAAAACTCTTAAAAAACCTCAAGTTTCTTTGTCTTCTCATCTTCCTTATGTAGTTCCTCTTTTCTGTGCAATCTTCTTCAGTGCAAGATTGGCATAATAGGCTGGCGACAATACAATAAGTTTTCTCAATGAATCTAATGAATCTTTTCTCAAGGTTAAGGGTTCCTAACTTAGTTTTACTATTTCATTAAAATTGTTGCTTGATACTTTATTAGTTTTTAGCATAAATATTTGCTATGCCTCCAAGAAAGGTTAGAAGAACTAATGAACCAAAACTATTGATGGTTCCAAATCCCTCAAATTTCTAAATCCAAACATTGAGAAATATTTCGTAGAACTCCAGGGAAAATTGTTTATTCAATAGAGGGGATTTGAACCATCGATGGTCCTCTGTCAAGAGATATGTCCTTTGGTTAAATATCATAGATGGAAACATTTTTGTACAATCCCAAAAGACTCTACTGTAGTCCCTATAGTTTAGGAACTTTACGCATCTATACGGGACTAAGAGTCTAAAAAAAAAGACATTCATAGGAAACAATACCTGTGCGAGGGAAAGAAGTACAAAGCAACCATTCATAAGAAATGACTTAAGTGTGGGGGAGTTTAATCTGTTGTAATTCACTGTAGCAAATTAAACTAGTTTTCATAATTTAGGAGCTTGAATACAAGCACTTTTGTTAAGTTTTAGTAATTCTATCTAAATTCAATAAAATTTGTAATTTGAGTCTTTTATTGACTTTAGGGTCCGAATGAGACATAAGGGTGAGCTAAAATACTTTGTGAACGTGCAATAGACCATTAGAAGGCGTGCTAACTCAATACTGGTCGTTGGGCTATAACATAGAGAGCTAGAGGTTGCAACAAAGGGAGCAAAATAGAAGGATTTCATGACTACCTTCGATGTTGCGGCAGAGCTTGGGGATGTCGCGACACACCCCTGAAGACATTCTAAAGATGAAGTATACTACCCTCAATGTCGCAACATAGGACTTGGTGTGTGGAACGATGGAAATGTGCAAGTGTACACAATCACAACAAGTAATAAAGTGACAAGTAAATGTTGAGTTATTGTACCCAAAGGGATTGTGAAAAGAATTATTTATGAATGCAATTTAAAACAATTTGGTAAAGAAAAATATTTTGGTTTAAAGAGGTGATTAAAAACTAAGATTTTTAAACTAAGTAAAATAAATAAAAATAAAATAAGAGTTCTAATGTACGATTTCAAATTATGATTTTAACCAAGATGACATAATTGTGTTAGATTAATTGCATTTCTTAACTTAGAATTATTAAACTTATGTTTATGTTGTTACGAATAAATCCACGGCAACTTACTAATTTGCTAACTTATGAACATACTCACCTATCAAAATCCCGTCATCTCTTGACTATATCCCTATGTCAGTTCAACCGATTAAACAAATCTTAATAGACAAATATGTTATTACACATACATACTTATTAAATTGAAATAATCTCTTGTACATATCCCTATGTCAATTCAAACGATTAGTTAAATCTAATAAGCACATAAAAGACTACGTGAGGTAACAACCTTGAAACAGTTTAATTAGAAGAATCTTGCAAGTTATGCAAGGCAAATGTATTATCAGATACTGTTGCAAATTTAACCCTCAGCTACCTTAGATGATTAAACATGCACTGATTGAGTAATGTGTCCACTAATTACAATTTCAATCCGTTTAAATAATTAATTCATTAGCTACCTTACAATTGTAATGCAAGAATAACTTAGTCATGATTTTACTTAATCAATCATCTTACTAAGGCCTATAACAACATAAACACAATTTTAACAATTTAAGCAGATGAAATGCAATCAACCTAACACGAATTAAATTCAAGCTAAATCAATTAAATTAAACATTTCAACATCATAAATATTCATAGACAATTTCAACATAACAACAATAAAAATTAAAAAGATAGGGAACAAGATTCAAATCCGATGTTTCTTCGTAGCTTGACTAGTTTGCTCTGCTCTTCCTTCTCCGCTTGTTCTTGTCAAACCGAGGCTACTATGAATACTTTAATGCTGCTCCAAATGGCTGATGAGTTCCCCTTTTCCAAGAGGAGAAATCATCAAGAGAACAAAGGAATTTGGATGGGAAAGGAAGAGAGAAAGTTGAGAGAAAGGAGAAGAGAATAGAATGCTTGAGGTGTGTTTCAAATGATCAGCCTGAGGGGGTTTTTATAGCTGAAGAGGGCTGCTAAAAATAGATAAAATTAGCAGCCAAAGAGCCCTCCCTTGGCCGGCCACACATGTGGCAAGTTTTATATTTTCAAACTTGCTAATTTAGGCTTAGGGTCAATCTAGAAAGCCACCAATTGTGGAGGGGTTTGTTTGCAATTTGAAAAAGTCTTGAAGGGCCTTTTTGCAAGCTAAATAATCAGCCAATAAGCTGATTTGGGTCAGCACATGGGATGGTTTTGGGCTATCTATAACTTGGTCGGTTCGGTTCACTCGGTTTAGCTCAATTGGACCACTTTTCATAATTAATAAATAATAATTTATTTTATCCAAATTAAATTGGATATAAATTAAAATTAATTATATTATGAATTAATACACATAATTTTGGACCGACTTAGGCTGAAAAATTAATTTGCCTTGATGCTTCCAATTAATTCTCGGTTTTCTCTTCTAGCAGTGTCTCCCAAGTTATTTTTGTCCTTTGTGCAAATCTGTCGAAAATGATCAAAATTAATTATAAAATTAATTAAAATTCAACATGTTCATAAATTAAGTAAATTTTAATTATTTTATAATAATTAATTATTTTTCGACAAGAATTTCACCGAATTTGCATAAATTTGAGTTAAAAAAGGCATGAAAAAGTGTGTATATTTTTGTGTTTCAAGTGTGTCACAACATCACCTCTGTATGGAAAATAATTACGAGTCAGGGGTGTTTAGGTTTGCACAATAAAACATTAAGCACAAGGATGGTAACTAACCTAATGTTAAGGATGGCGACAACTAACCTAGGGTTAAGGACGATAACCGCTCTAAAGTCTATAAATAGGCTCATTTAACACATGTTATGTATAGGTTTTCATAGTGTATAATTTTATTCCTAGTTTTACTCTTTAGTTTTACACTT
This sequence comes from Gossypium stocksii, assembly GCA_020496765.1. Taxonomy (NCBI): domain Eukaryota; kingdom Viridiplantae; phylum Streptophyta; class Magnoliopsida; order Malvales; family Malvaceae; genus Gossypium; species Gossypium stocksii. The sequence goes on from CM035624.1 coordinate 33,946,714, forward strand.
TTTTTGTGCTTTAGGTTTATTGAAGTTTTGCTATTTTCTTTTATGAAATAGATCATATTTATTCATTTAATCAAACTCTATGAGGATTCAACATTCTATTCAATACAAATCAAGCTTCTTCTAAACTCTATATTCTTGAATTATTTTTTATGTCTACTCTATATATCAAGTCTATATTATTTATGAGATCCATGAAAAACTAATCCTCCTGTGGGGGATTAGCGAGTGGAAGTATGATTAATTAACTATTTTGTAGGGTTCTCTTAGTAGATCAGTTCCTAGGCTTGATAACCTTAAGAACTCATTAAGGTGGGAATTAACCCAAAATTGGTATAGCTTATCCGTGAATACCTTAACCCTGAAACAGTCTAGACTATGAGGTTGAGATATAAGTAGTTCTTGTAGACTTGTTATTCTAGTGGAAGATCAGAAGATCCTACTAAAGTACCGACTAGTTGATTGAATAAGAAAAGCCGAAGCAACAGTTGATTGTGATTATTGAAGTAAGCTAATCACCCATGTTTAGATTTGATAAATTCTACTATTTGATTTCTCATTATTTACTTATTTCTTTTCTTTCTATTATTATTATTAAAAATCCCAAAAATCTTTCTTTATATTGATCATAATATAGTTCCTCTAAAGTACTAATTAGATCTATTTGTGCTTAGGTTAGAATTAATTTAGTATTCACCTCCCTTGGGTACGATCCTCGAAGTACTCATCTACTCCGTTGTAACTATATCATAACTTGGTTTGTTGATCGCCTTTGGATGTACCAATGTCCAGAGTAGAAATCCTGTAAAAAAAAAAAGTGAAAAGTGGTATCTAGAAGTATACGAGTCAAGTGATAATATAGTTACAATGGAAGAGGTAAGTACTTCAAGAATTATACCCAATGAAGGCAAGTGCTAGATTAATTCTAATCTAAACATATATCAATCTAATTAGTACTTTAATCAAATTATAGTACGAAACATCAAAAGAAAGGTTTTTAATAAACTATACTAAAAATAAGAAGAAAGGAAATAAATGAAAAATAAATAAATGAAAATTGAGAAATCAAATAATCAAATATATATCAAATTTGGGCATGGGTGATCAGCTTGCTTTGGTAATCATAATCAACTATAGTCTCGAGTTTTCTTATTCAATAAACTAGTTAATACCCCAATAGGATCTTTTTATTCGTCGGTAAGAACTACTTATCTTTCGACCTCACAGTCCAGACTAGTTAAGGTTTACGATGTTCACAGACAGGCCACACCAAATTTGGGTTAATTCCCACCTTGATGACTTCCTAGGGTTGTTGGGCCTAGGGTTTACATTCTTCCTTTCCTGAACTGTGAATACTACAATAAAATATAGAATTACGAGGCAGTATCTGCAAGTATACGGGTCTAGTTGTAATATAGTTTTACAATAGAGTGGGTGAGTACTCCAAGGATCAGACCCAAGGGAGGCGAGTGCTAGATCAATTCTAACCTAAGTACTAAAAGATCTAATTAGTACTTTAGATTCAGTTATAGTACGAAGAATATAAAATAAAGGATTTTTGGTTTTTTATCATCATAAAAATAAAACAACATAAAAAGATAAAATTTAAAAGATTAAAAGGGAAGAATAAATAAAATTTGATTATGGGTGATTAGCTCACTTCGGTAGTCTCCATCAATTGTCACTTCGGATTCCACGTCAATCAACTAGTTGCTACTCTAGCAGGATCTTTTGATCTTCTACTAATATAACGAGTCAGCAAGAACTTCTTATCCTTAGAAACACGAAAATATACACACTTTTTCATGCCTTTTTTAACTCAAATTCATGCAGCTTCTATAAAATTCTTATCGAAAAATATATAATTATTACAAAATAATTAAATTACACTAAAATTATGAACATGTTGAATTTTAATTAATTTTATATCAAATTTTGATTAATTTTGATTATTTTCGACATATTTGTGCAAAGGGCAAAAAATATCTTGGCAGACACTGCTAGAAGTGCAAAGCAAGAAGCAATTTTGAAGCATTAAGGTGAATTAATTTTTCAGCCTAAGACGGTCCAAATTATGTGAATTAATTCAGAGTATAATTAATTTAGTTTTAATCCAATTTAATTTGGGTTAATAAATTATTGTTAACTAATTATGAAAAGGGGCCTAGTTGAACTGAACCGAGAAAATTGATCCAACTGAACATTGGACAGCCAAAGATCGTCCCACATGCTGACCCAATCAGCTTGCTTGGCTGATTATTTGGCTTGCACAATGGCCGTTGAAGACTCATTCAAATTGCATTCACACTGCTCCACTATTTATGCCTTTCTAAATTTGTCCTTACCTTAAAATAGCATGTTTGAAATATTCAAACATGCCACATGTGTGGCCAGCCATGGGGGGAGTCTTTGGCTGCTGATTTTGGCTATTTTTAGCAGCCATCTCAACCTATAAATACCCCCTTGGCTGCTCACTTCAAAATCATCTCAACCCTTCTCATCTCTTACTTCTCTCTCACTTTTATCTCTTCATTCCTTTCCATTATTCTTTATTTTCTTCCCTTTTCCCTTCCCGATTTCACCTCTTGAAAAAGAGTCAATCAACCACCATTTGGTGCAGCATTCAAGTGTTTATAGAAGCCTCGGTTTAACAAGAACAAGTGGAGAAGAGGAGTGGAGCAAACTAGTCAAGCCACGGAGAAACACCGGATTTGATTCTTGTTCCTATCCTTTTAATTTTGTTACTGTTATGATGAACATGTCTATGAGTATTTGTGATGTTGATATGTTTAATTTAATTAATATGACTTAAATTTAATTTGTGTTAGGTTGGTTCCATTTTATCTACTTAATTTATTAAAATTGTGTTTGTGTTGTTATAGACCTCAGTAAGATGTTTGATTAAGTAAAACCATGACTAAGCTATTCTTGCATTACAATTGTAAGGTAACTAATGAATTAATTATTTAAACGGATTGAAATTTTAATTAATTGACACGATACTTAATTAGTGCATGTTTAACCATCTAAGATAGTTAAGGGTTAAATTAACAATGGTAACTAAGGATACATTAGCCTTGCATAAGTTGCAAGATTATTGTGATTAAACTGTTTTAAGGTAGAAATACATTGTTACCTCACGTAATCTTTTATGTGCTTATCACTTCTTCAAATCAAAATATTTTTCTTCACCAAAGTGTTTTTAAAATTGCATTCATAAATAATTCTTTTCACAGTCCCTGTGGGTACGATAACTCGACATTTACTTGTCACTTTATTACTTGTTGCGATTGTGTACACTTGCACATTTCTGTCATTCCAACCCTCTGACCTCACAGCCTAGACTGGTTTGGGGTTAAGGTGTTCACGGATAGGCAATACAAATTTTAGTTCAATTCCCACCTTGATGACTTCCTAGGGCTGTCAGGCTTAGGGTTTGTTTCATGTTCTCCCTTTCTCAAACAACTGATTTTTTAAGTAACCCTACAAAACAGTTAACAGATCATACCTCCACTTTCTAATCCCCCATGGAAGGATTAGTTCCTTATGGTGTTCATAAAAAAATATATAATCTATAGAGATAGATCAATAGGACTCCTAAGTCTAAGCCAAAGTACATACATAGATAAAGTACTAAAATGGTTCAGTATGGAAGAATCTAAGAGAGGATTCCTACCTATGAGACATGGCATTTCACTATCGTAGGAAATGTGTCATTCAACTTCACAAGAGAGAGAGCATATGACTAAGATTCCATATGCTTTGGCTATTGGATCTATCATGTATGCCATGCTATGTACTCATCCAGATGTATCATATGCTTTAAGCATGACGAGTTGATACCAAGTGGATCCCGGTGAAGGTTATTGGGTCTCATTTAAAAATATCCTTACATACTTGAAAAGGACTAAGGATACATTCCTTATGTAAATAAGTGAGGAAGAGACGGGTATAAAAGGTTACATTGATGCTAGTTTCCAAACTGACAAGGATGATTCACGATCTTAATTGGGTTTTGTGTTTTGCTTTAATGGTGGCGTTGTGAGCTGCAAAAGTTCAGAGAAAGATAAAGTAGTTGATTCTGCAATTGAGGCCGAGTATATTGCAGCTAGTGAGGCTGCAAAAGAGGCTATTTGGCTCAAGAAGTTCATATCTGAACTAGGGGTTGTGCCTAACATATCAGATCGTTGTGACAACAATAGAGCTATTAGACAAGCAAAGGAACCCATCTCACCAGCAAATCGATCAAAACATATACTTAGGCACTTTTATCTCATTCGAGAAATCACTAATTGAGATGTGGAAATATGTAGAGTACCAACAGATGACAACATCGTTGATCCACTGATGAAGCCTTTAGCACAGCAAAAGCATGGTCGTCACACTAAGTCACTCGGTATTAGATATATGATTGATTGGTCTTAGTGTTAGTGGGAGATTGATAAAGTATGCCCAAAGACCAATCATGAGATGATTGTAATCACATACTCATTTTACATTCTTTATTAATATAAGGCATTACCATTATTATTTTAGTTTCTTTTTCTGTGTATATAAATAAATTGAATTGTAATAAAGTCATAAGAAAATATGATTATTCTTAAAAGGTCCTTCGTCAAGTATTATTGTAGGCTTGGACAATAATAATGCATTAAGACTAATGTATAGTTCATTGATGACAAAGAGTTGTTATTAACATAAGGATGTCAAAATCAATGCATGAGTATATGTTAGGAAACAACATATTGAACTGACTTGCTATGAGTATGTTTCTTGGATTATTATTTAATAGTCACAATATTACTCATAATGATAACTATGTATATGATCCTCAGACTTGAGATTGTTATTGTCCTAACATTGTGAGTCGTATATTTTGATATAGTCAAAACGTCTACTATAACAAGTTGTACTATAAAGACTGATGTTGGATATACCACAATCCATATAGTGGGATATGGTTTATCAAGATAGGATTTATCCCTCCCACATAACGGGAGCAATATCTTAGTCCTCTTGATAGAGTGAGACTAGAAAAGCATGGCCATGCTCGAATAAGTTGATATGATATTCACACTTATTTGTTTATTATAGTATGCTCAGAAAATCAAGAAATATGATATTAGACTATACAAGTGTGACTATTCTATGACTTGTGTCCAATCTAGGTATTAAGGCTAAAATGATATAATACATGAACAGATTATCACAGAAAGGTTATGTCGAATCACAACTTCTTCTAACTTGGGTGGCAATGATGCATTGCTAGATGTCACTCATTGCTTCTAATGTTAGAAACGTTGTACTATTACTACCAACGTTACAACAGCCTACAAGGTCACACCCTATAGTTGAAACAAACAGAATCCAAATACATTTGGTATTGTATTTAGTTGTCACATGAATTAAATTCATTGTTGAATTAATTTAATTTGATAGTTAAATATTAAACACATTATATTTACAAAATTGTTGTACACAAATAGAGAACATAGATAAAATTAATATATGAATTTTATTCATATAAGATATTAATTGTATATATTTTACAGAATTTATTAATATAAAGACATGGAAACTAATATTCTTTTGGAAAGAATATAATTCTTTTTTTTTACTTTCCAGTTGCCTTCTCAATTAATAAGGGAATGATATTGGTTTTTCTTTTAATATGTTATATAATAGAGGATAAAAAGATGATAATCCCTTAGTGTGTTTAAGTTACCAACTTAATAATTTAAAAGGTCTAGCAATAGTTTTTAATTCTCTCTAAAAAGTTTAAGAGAAAGTGGTTGTTCGTTTTTGATGGGGTAGACTATGTAGAGGCTGAGACATTTTCGTTGTGGCTTGGAATCAACATGGAATTAGCAACATCCTTTCAAGATTTTTAGTAATGAATGTATATTTTCAGCCCTATTTCAACCTTCCTCGTACTTGGATACTTGGCTGTTGATCGCCGAAATAGTTTTTCACTACACCACAGGGTGTAACGATGGTCCCAAAATGAACCTCAAGCATGCAGTCTACCTAGTGAACACCTAACTGGCAACCTACCCTGCAAACTACTTTTTCTAGTGAACCTAAATCTGTGGCATGCCCTCCTACCTTGTCGTACCCCATGCTTTGGCGATCCTACTTACTTTGGCAAACCTCTACCCCTAACATAGTTCATTATATTTTCAAGTTATTTATTATTCTATATGACAATCCTTTTACCATTCGCGAAGTCCTTACTCTTGTGACCCCTAACGTGTTTTTACCTACCTAGTCATGCACCACTTAGACAATTCGCAAGCATCTATACAACATGTTACAACTTATTTCTTATACATACTAAGTCATCACTTTGATTCAAACAACATAAGATATAATGACGTACCTCATTGGTCTTCATTTGCTTGTTAGTTCATCAATTTATCAAATAATCATCATGCATTACAGTCTAAACATTCATTCATTCAATTAAGAAATTATAAAATATCAAAAAATTCAAAATAAATGTCCATAAAGTCCATTTACAACCCATCAAAATTTATTTAAAATGTAAATCTAAGTCTAATCCCTTGGAATAGTCCCATATTGCGTTACTTTTTGGGGTTTGGAAACACAACACATACTCAACGAATCTACCTTGTGATGGATCACTTGGAAAGTTCACTTTGCCACTTATCCCACGAGCTATTTTTCTACAATGTACAAGGAGTGTGAACTTATTAAAGCTCAATGAGTGCTTAAACATACAAGTAAACACATCAATCATGATAAAAGCAAGCATACTATACAGTTCGCACCAACATACAACTCGTATGATAAAATAATTCACCCAAATAATAGTTCACACATTTATAATTCGTACAATTAACATACTCATAGGACATCATATTCATATATTGACAATTTGTAATTGTGAAACATAATAAAAAATTATATGAATTGGATAAATGGATCTCCAAACAGTCTAAATGACTCAAAGAGTCCTGCACTGTCTCTAATAAGTGTAGCATAAATGCTCACAATCTCCAAACACACCATGCTATTTACAGTGAATGGAGCTATGTTATACATTCCCTTATCTCTCAAACACTTTCTTCTGGCCACAATTTCCTATCACATGATAAAGGTGAGTACTCACAATCCTATGGCATGCCAATGATATCCAACAGTTTCAAGTGTTCACGATGCCAACAAATCATTTTTAACACATTCACAATACATATTTTAATAGGGCTCGTAGTTTTGCAGAGCTCTCAAATGGTAGTAAAGTTCACAATTTAGCAAAGCTCACACAATATAACACAGTTCAAACATAGCATAGTTCTCATATAGCACATGTTTGCATAGCATTATGGGTTCACATTTAGCATAGGTTCACATAACAACATAAGTTCATATATAGCATAGGTCCACATAACAACATGAGTTCACACAATCATTGGTTCACACATAATATAGGTTCACACATAGGTTCGCACATAACATAACAAGGCTTGCATAAATAGAAACACTTACTCTAGGAACTTAGGATAGGTGTTTAGTCTACATAAGCTTTCTATTAGCGTGTGAACTAGTGTTCCCTTATAGTGTACAAGACCACTCACCTGCTATTTCATTACTTCTCGTTGAACCAAAGTCACCTTCTACTTGCCTTTGTCTCTACCTATTTAGGCTCCTTCGTGATCCATGTCTTCACAAAACAACACAAAAACATACATATCATAATTGATTTAAAGTTAAATAACCTTCCTAACATCTTAACACCTTACCATTCACACCTCTTTTACGAGCTCACCACACATATCACTAATCCTTTAATTTCTTCACCCTTACTCAATTTAATCCCTATTTCTGACTTCCTAACATCACCTTTAATGTTTAATTACAAATATATACCTTTGATTTCACAAAATTCCACAAATCTTCATTTTCCAAGAAATCACTTTTTTTTTTCATAGAAAAAAATTCATTTGATCCATTCAAATTCATTAAGGATTTTTTTAATTAAGATTATAAACCTCTTAATTACATCAAAATGATTTGAAAATTGTTTTAAAACAACCACTTAGCTCACTATTATGAAATCTACCATTTTCAAGCAAAAATAAGCATTAAATCAATAGATCTTATGAATTCCTGATTAGATCTATAAAAACTCTTTAAAATCCACATATTATCTATTTAAACAATGAGAAATGATATTATTACCTTTGATTTGAAAAACTCCATGAGATTTGGATCGATTTAAGCAAAAACATGTTAAAAACTAGTAGAGAATTATAAGAGAAAGGATGAGTTTCTTTTGAAAGTTAAGAAGAAAAAATGTGTTTGGATGCTTACAAAATTCAGAATGATTGAGAGAATTTTGAGAGAAAACTTCTAATTTGGATCTAACAAACTTTTCAAATGAATGGAAATGTGGAGGGAAGGGACAGTGGGTGTTCTTATATAGCCAACCAATTTTCAAATTTTGGTTTATTTCCCCTAAGGCCCTTTCCTATTCTCTCCCCTTTTCAACTAACTCCTTTTTCAATTAAAACTCTTTATTTTCAAATTTTGACCTCTAACTTAAAATATGTTTGATCTAATCCCTACTAACACATATATTTACTAACCCAATTATTATTACTATTATTATTATTTTAATTAATAACTACGGCCCTAATTTTGATATATCTTGTAACACCCTGAATTTGAGCCTAGAAGTTTTGGGCCTTGAGCATGGGAACAGTTGAAAGCAACTTATAATATTTTGTTGTGCATGTAAATTCCGTTAACGAAGGCTTGTTTCAGTGGTTAAGTATGCTGAGAAGTGTTGGAGAAGTCCTGGATTCAAACTTAGACTCTAGAAAAAATTTTTGTTTAAGGTGAATTAAACCCTGGGTGTAATAGGTAGGCCTTAAGAATATTGTTGGAGAAATTATGCCACAAAAAGCCTTGTGGTCTAGTGGCAAAGTAGCGCCACATAAGAGGCAGGAAGGTGGCATCATAGAGTTGGCAAGCAGGTCTAGGGTTCGAAACTCATGGCAATCAAAGAGCTTTTATTTTGCTAACAGGGGGCGGCAAGAGTTGGTGTTGAATTTAAACTCTGATGATGGGGGGGATCCCATATCGGGAAGCTAACATAAGAATGGATGCGAAGCTGGCTTTAAATAGGGAGAACCATGAGGAGAGTAAAGGTACCTTTCTTGGCTGATCCCTTTCGCTTTATGGCGGGCTCGTTTGGGTTGGGTGTCGGCTAAAAGTGTCTAGAGCGCGGATAAACTCCAATCTCCAATCAAGTGTGTATTTCTCACTACTCTAGCGGTAGGACAGCTACTTCAGGCCGCGATGGGCCGAAAAGGGCCATGTGGGCCCAATGGGCCTACGGGCCTAATTGGATAAGTTGTTTGATTGTGTAGTAAATACTAGACTAGACTAGGTGAATCTCCTATCTGTGGCTAGATTTGGGCTAAAAGGGCCACACGAGCGTATGGGCCTATTTGGGCCGAGAATGGGCCCTAGGCCCATTCGTATTGTTATCTTTGTTTAGAATACTTTAGTTTACCAATTTACTGAAATACCCTCGACTTGTAAAATTACTAAAGTACCCCCAATTTATAAAATTACCGTTTTACCTCGATTTACAAAATTATTGAAATACCCTTGATTTACAAAATTACTGAAATACCCTTGGTTTACAAAATTATTGAAATACCCTTGGTTTAGAAAATTACTGAAATAGCCTTGGGTTGGAGAAATTACCGAAATACCCCCGACTTTTGGAATTACCGAAATACCCCTGACTTTCGAAATTATTGAAATACCTTTAATTTATGAAAATACCAAAATACCCCTGACTTGTGAAAATTATCGAAATACCCTCGATTTATAAAATTACCAAAATGCCCCCGATTTGTAAAATTATCGAAATGCCCTGATTTACGAAATTACCGAAATACCCCTAATTAGTGAAATTACTGAAATACCCCTGTAGGGTAGAATTACCGAAATACCCCTGCAGAGTAGAATTACTGAAATACCCTTGTAGGGTAGAATTACTAAAATATCCCTGTAGGGTAGAATTACTGAAATACCCCTGTAGGGTAGAATTACCGAAGTACTGTAGGGTAGAATTATCGAAATACCCCTGTAGTGTAGAATTACCGAAATACCCCTATAGGGTAGAATTACCGAAGTACCCCTGTAGGGTAGAATTATCGAAATACCCCTGTAGGGTAGAATTATCGAAATACCCTTGTAGGGTAGAATTACCGAGATACCCCTGTGGGGTAAAATTACCATTTTACCCCTAGGGTGTTAAATGACTTTTTTGCCCTTGTAGGCAAGTGACTGACTTGGACTGTGTGTTTGACGGATTTGGTTGTGAATATATGTTGGTGATATGAATGACTTGACTGTGATTGTTTGATGCAAATATGGGCATGACATTCTACATACATAACATGTTGCATGGGTTGGGATTTTGTATGGAGGAAGATTTGATCTGGTAGGATCGCATGGTTGCTTGACAACTGTGGATCCCCCGAAGCTTAAGAGCCGTAATTCGTACTGATTTGATAAGGTCACACAGGTCACCTGAGACGACTGTGGACCGATCGATGGCTGAGTGCCGGTCATGTTACCGAAGGCTGTGTGCCGTTATTGTGGGCTTCGTATCGATATTGTGGGCTTCGTGCCGTTATTATGGGCTTGTGCCATTACCGAAGGCTGTGTGCCGTTATTGTGGTCTTTGTGTCGATATTGTGGGCTTCGTGCCGTTATTATGGGCTTCGTGCCATTACCGAAGGCTTTTGCCAATATCACAGGCTTTGTGTCGATTATAGACACGTTACCAATGGGTTTGTGCCACGTATTCTGTTAAGTGGCTTTACCACGATATTCTGTTATTGGCAGCTTTGCTGCCCATTGGTGTGTAGGCTGGGTGGGTTGAGTTATTCTCTACATGGTGTGTTGGTTGGTACGGGTGGTGTCATGGCTAGACTGGGTTGAGATTGCATTCACATTCTAATTCTGATTCTGATTCCAATTCTGATTCTGATACTCATACTTACTCTGATTCTAATTTTGATTCTGATTTCTCATTTTGATTCTAGTTCTGATAATGTTTCTAATTCTGTAATGGGCTAAGGCTCATCTGGTGCAGTCTGTTATAGTGGGCTAAGGACCAATTGATACTGGAACTGTGGTAATCCCCAACCTTAGACGGATTAGAGCTGCGAGGGACTCGTAGAAGGCCACACATTGCTTATGCTTTCTGTTTTGATTATTTACTCTCAAGTACTTTATTTTGGGTTTGGTTTGTAATAAGGCCTTTTATAATTTCTGGATTTTTATTTTAAGGTTTTTATGTACTTTGAATTGCATCTGCTAGAGGTGAATCGCGATTTTCCAAAATGTTAACTGTTTTCAAACAATACGTCTTCTGCAACTAACTAAATTAAGCTTTTACAACAAAGAAGGTTTTAAAGGTAATAATGTTTTTAAAAGGGATTAACTTTTAGCTGACCACGTTTTGAAAATAAACAAACACAAGTTTTAGTTTGCAACAAGTTTCTTTAAGAAGGGTTTCTTTGAAAACATGGTTTTCGAAAAACACTTCAATGTGGCACGCTAGACTCGGGCCTAACTTCTAGGCTGGGTATGGGGTGTTACATTTAGTGGTATCAGAGCCAAGTTGCAACAACTCGGCTGTGGATTGCGCTTTCAAAGTTTGAATTTCAGAAAATTATTTTCAAACATGTGGTATTTTTGAGGTATTTCTCTTAAAAAGTGTGGCACACATAATCTCCAGCGCCAAATCCGTAAGTCTTCTGAATACTTTTGTCTGTTTAGAAATTGAAGTACTGTGGATTCTTTAGATATTGGTTTGTATTTAAATTTGGTATTTATTTTATGTGGATATGATGTTTGGATATAGAAATTGTATATATGTGTGATAAATATGTGTCTGCTTTAGTGATTAAGTGTTGTATATATGAGATGTTTCCAGTTCTAGTTAAAGTGTGATAGTGATAGTAGGATCAGGTTGCATAGCGGTAGCGTAGTGGGGTAGATGTTACACGACTATCTTGTTAGATGGAAATTTTGGGCACAAAATTTCTTTAAGGCAGGTAGAGTTGTAACACCCTGAATTTGGGCCTAGAAGTTTTGGGCCTTGAGCATGGGAGCGGTTGAAATTAGCTTATAATATTTTGTTGTGCATGTAAATTCCGTTAATGAAGGCTTGTTTCAGTGGTTAAGTGTGCTAAGAAGTGTTGGAGAAGTCCTGGGTTCAAACTTGGTCTCTAGCAAAAATTTTGGTTTCAGGTGAATTAAACCCTCGGTGTAATAGGTAGGCCTTAAGAATATTGTTGGAGAAATTGTGCCAAAAAAAGCCTTGTGGTCTAGTGGCAAAGTAGCGCCACATAAGAGACAGGAAGGTGGCGTCATAGAGTTGGCAAGGAGGTCCAGGGTTCAAAACTCATGGCAATCAAAGAGCTTTTATTTTGCTAACAGGGGGCGGCAAGAGTTGGTGTTGAATTTAAACTCTAATGATGGGGGGATCCCACATCTAGAAGCTAACATAAGAGTGGATGCGAAGCTGGCTTTAAACAGGGAGAACCATGAGGAGAGTAAATGTACCTTTCTTGGCTGATCCCTTTCGCTTTATAGAGGGCTCGTTTGGGTTGGGCGTCGGCTAAAAGTGCTCGAAGCGCGGATGAACTCCAATTTCCTATCAGGTGTGCATTTCTCACTACTCTAGCGGTAGGACGGCTACTTCGGGCCGCGATGGGCCAAAAAGGGCCATGTGGGCCCAATGGGCCTACGGGCCCAAATGGATAAGTTGTTTGATTGTGTGGTAAATACTAGACTAGACTAAGTGAATCTCCTATCTGTGGCAAGATTTGGGTTAAAAAGGCCACACGAGCTTGTGGGCCCATTTGGGCCGAGAATGGGCCCTAAGCCCATTCGCATTGTTATCTCTGTTTAGAATACTTCAGTTTACCAAATTACTGAAATACCCTCGACTTGTAAAATTACCAAAGTACCCTCGATTTACAGAATTACCATTTTACCCTTGATTTACAAAATTATTAAAAAACCCTTGATTTACAAAATTACTAAAATACACTTGGTTTACAAAATTACTGAAATACCTTTGGTTTGGAAAATTACCAAAATACCCCTAGTTTGTAAAATTACAGAAATACCCCTAGGTTGGAAAAATTATCGAAATACCCTCGACTTTTGGAATGACCGAAATACCCCTAACTTTCAAAATTATCGAAATACCCCTAATTTGTGAAATTATTGAAATACCCCCGACTTGTGAAAATTACCGAAATAGCCTCGATTTATAAAATTACCAAAATGCCCCCGATTTGTAAAATTACCGAAATGCCCTGATTTACAAAATTACCGAAATAGCCCTAATTAGTGAAATTACTAAAATACCTCTGTAGGGCAGAATTACCGAAATACCCCTGTAGGGTAGAATTACTAAAATACCCTTGTAGGGTAGAATTACTAAAATACCCCTGTAGGGTAGAATTACCGAAATACCCTTGTAGGGTAGAATTACTGAAGTACCCCTATAGGGTAGAATTATCGAAATACCCCTATAGGGTAGAATTACCGAGATACCCCTGTGGGGTAAAATTACCATTTTGCCCCTAGGGTGTTAAATGACTGTTTTGCCCTTGTGGGCAAGTGACTGACTTGGACTGTGTGTTTGACGGATTTGGTTGTGAATATATGTTGGTGAGATGAATGACTTGACTGTGATTATTTGATGCAAATATGGGCATGACATTCTGCATACATAACATGTTGCATGGGTTGGGATTTTGTATGGAGGAAGATCTGGTCTGTTAGGATCACATCGTTACTTGACAACTGTGGATCCACCGAAGGCTTAAGAGCCGTATATTCGTACTGATTTGATAAGGTCACACGGGTCGCCCAAGACGACTGTGGACCGATCGATGGCTGAGTGCCGGTCATGTTACCGAAGGCTTGTGCCGTTATTGTGGGCTTCGTATCGATATTGTTGGCTTCGTGCTGTTATTATGGGCTTGTGCCATTACCGAAGGCTGTGTACCGTTATTGTGGGTTTTGTATCGATATTGTGGGCTTCGTGCCGTTATTATGGGCTTCGTGCCGTTATTATGGGCTTCGTACCATTACCGAAGGCTTTTGCCAATATCACAGGCTTTGTGCCGATTATAGACACGTTACCGATGGCTTTGTGCCACGTATTCTGTTAAGTGGCTTTACCACGTTATCTGATTCTGGTGGCTCTACCACGATATTCTGCTATTGGCAGCTTTGCTGCCCATTAGTGTGTAGGCTGGGTGGGTTGAGTTACTCCCTACATGGTGTGTTGGTTGGTACGGGTGGTGTCATGGCTAGACTGGGTTGAGATTGCATTCACATTCTAATTCTAATTCTGATTTCGATTCTAATTCTGATACTGATACTGACTCTAATTTTAATTTTAATTCTGATTCTGATTCTCATTTTAATTCTAGTTCTGATAATGTTTCTAATTCTGTAATGGGCTAAGGCCCATCTGGTGCAGTCTGTTATAGTGGGCTAATACTGGAACTCTGGTAATCCCCAACCTTAGACGGATTGGAGCTGCGAGGGACTCGTAGAAGGCCACACACTGCTTATGCTTTCTGTTTTGATTATTTACTCTCAAGTACTTTATTTTGGGTTTGGTTTGTAATAAGGCCTTTTATAATTTTTGGATTTTTATTTTAAGGTTTTTATGTACTTTGAATTATATCTACTAGAGGTGAATCGGGTTTTTCCAAAATGTTAACTATTTTCAAACAATACGTCTTCTGCAACTAACTAAATTAAGCTTTCACAACAAAGAAGGTTTTAAAGGTAATAATGTTTTTAAAAGGGATTAACTTTTAACTGACCACGTTTTGAAAATAAACAAACACATGTTTTAGTTTGCAACAAGTTTCTTTAAGAAGGGTTTCTTTGAAAACATGGTTTTCGAAAAACACTTCAATGTGGCGCGCCAGACTCGAGCCTAACTTCTAGGCTGTGTATGGAGTGTTACATTTAGTGGTATCAGAGCCAAGTTGCAACAACTCGGCTGTGGATTGCGCTTTCAAAGTTTGAATTTCAGAAAATTATTTTCAAACATGTGGTATTTTTGAGGTATTTCCCTTAAAAAGTGTGGCACACCGAGTCTCCAGCACCAAATCCATAAGTCTTCTGAATACTTTTGTCTGTTTAGAAATTGAAGTACTGTAGATTCGTTAAATATTGGTTTGAATTTAAATTTGGTATTTATTTTATGTGGATGTGATGTTTGGATATAGAAATTATATATATGTGTGATAAATATGTGTCTGCTTTAGTGATTAAGTGTTGTATATATGAGATGTTTCAAGTTCTAGTTAAAGTGTGATAGTTATAGTAGGATCAGAATGCATAGCGGTAGCGTAGTGGGGTAGATGTTACACGACTATCTTGTTAGATGGAAATTTCGGGCACAAAATTTCTTTAAGGGAGGTAGAGTTGTAACACCCTGAATTTGGGCCTAGAAGTTTTGGGCCTTGAGCATGGGAGCGGTTGAAAGTAGCTTATAATATTTTGTTGTGCATGTAAATTCCGTTAATGAAGGCTTGTTTCAGTGGTTAAGTGTGCTAAGAAGTGTTGGAGAAGTCCTGGGTTCAAACTTGGACTCTAGCAAAAATTTTGGTTTAAGGTGAATTAAACCCTCGGTGTAATAGGTAGGCCTTAAGAATATTGTTGGAGAAATTGTGCCAAAAAAAGCCTTGTGGTCTAGTGGCAAAGTAGCGCCACATAAGAGACAGGAAGGTGGCGTCATAGAGTTGGCAAGGAGGTCCAGGGTTCGAAACTCATGGCAATCAAAGAGCTTTTATTTTGCTAACAGGGGGCGGCAAGAGTTGGTGTTGAATTTAAACTCTAATGATGGGGGGATCCCACATCGGGAAGCTAACATAAGAGTGGATGCAAAGCTGGCTTTAAACAGGGAGAACCATGAGGAGAGTAAATGTACCTTTCTTGGCTGATCCCTTTCGCTTTATGGAGGGCTCGTTTGGGTTCGGCGTCGGCTAAAAGTGCTCGGAGCGCGGATAAACTCTAATTTCCTATCAGTGTGCATTTCTCACTAATCTAGCGGTAGGACGGCTACTTCGGGCCGCGATGGTCCAAAAAGGGCCATGTGGGCCCAATGGGCCTACGGGCCCAAATGGATAAGTTGTTTGATTGTGTGGTAAATACTAGACTAGACTAAGTGAATCTCCTATCTGTGGCAAGATTTGGGTTAAAAGGGCCACACGAGCTTGTGGGCCCATTTGGGCCGAGAATGGGCCCTAGGCCCATTCGTATTGTTATCTTTGTTTAGAATACTTTAGTTTACCAAATTACTGAAATACCCTCGACTTGTAAAATTACCAAAGTACCCTTGATTTACAGAATTACCACTTTACCCTCGATTTACAAAATTATTGAAATACCCTTGATTTACAAAATTACTAAAATACGGTTGGTTTACAAAATTACTGAAATACCTTTGGTTTGGAAAATTACCAAAATACCCCTAGTTTGTAAAATTACAGAAATACCCCTAGGTTGGAAAAATTACCGAAATACCCTCGACTTTTGGAATGACCGAAATACCCCTAACTTTCGAAATTATCGAAATACCCCTAATTTGTGAAATTACTGAAATACCCCCGACTTGTGAAAATTACCGAAATAGCCTCGATTTATAAAATTACCAAAATGCCCCCGATTTGTAAAATTACCGAAATGCCTTGATTTACGAAATTACCGAAATACCCCTAATTAGTGAAATTACTGAAATACCTCTGTAGGGTAGAATTACTGAAATACCCCTGTAGGGTAGAATTACTGAAATACCTCTGTAGGGTAGAATTACTGAAATACCTTTGTAGGGTAGAATTACCGAAATACCCCTATAGGGTAGAATTGCCGAAGTACCCCTGTAGGGTAGAATTGCCCAAATACCCCTATAGGGTAGAATTATCGAAATACCCCTATAGGGTAGAATTACCGAGATACCCCTGTGGGGTAAAATTACCATTTTGCCCCTAAGGTGTTAAATGACTGTTTTGCCCTTGTGGGCAAGTGACTGACTTGGACTGTGTGTTTGACGGATTTGGTTGTGAATATATGTTGGTGAGATGAATAACTTGACTGTGATTGTTTAATGCAAATATGGGCATGACATTCTGCATACATAACATGTTGCATGGGTTGGGATTTTGTATGGAGGAAGATCTGATCTGTTAGGATCGCATGGTTGCTTGACGACCGTGGATCCACCGAAGGCTTAAGAGCCGTATATTCGTACTGATTTGATAAGGTCACATGGGTCGCCCGATACGACTATGGACCGATTGATGGCTGAGTGCCGGTCATGTTATCGAAGGCTGTGTGCCGTTATTGTGGGCTTCGTATTGATATTGTGGGCTTCGTATTGATATTGTGGGCTTCGTGCCGTTATTATGGGCTTGTGCCATTACCGAAAGCTGTGTGCCATTATTGTATGCTTTGTATCGATATTATGGGATTCGTGCCGTTATTATGGGCTTCGTGCCATTACCAAAGGCTTTTGCCAATATCGCAGGCTTTGTGCCGATTATAGACACGTTACCGATGGCTTTGTGCCACGTATTCTTTTAAGTGGCTTTACCACGTTATCTGATTCTGGTGGCTTTACCACGATATTCTTTTATTGGCAGCTTTACTGCCCATTGGTGTGTAGGCTGGGTGGGTTGAGTTATTTCCTACATGGTGTGTTGGTTGGTACGGATGGTGTCATGGCTGGACTGGGTTGAGATTACATTCACATTCTGATTCTGATTCTGATTCCGATTCTGATTCTAATTCTGATTCTGTTAATTGATACTGATTCTGATTCTGATTCTGATACTGGCTCTGATTCTGATTCTGATTCTCATTTTGATTCTAGTTTTGATAATGTTTCTGATTCTGTAATGGGCTAAGGCCCATCTGGTGTAGTCTATTATAGTGGGCTAAGGCCCAATTGATACTAGAACTGTGGTAATCCCCAGCCTTAGACGGATCGGAGCTGCGAGGGACTCGGAAAAGGCCACACACTGCTTATGCTTTCTATTTTGATTATTTACTATCAAGTACTTTATTTTGGGTTTGGTTTGTTATAAGGCCTTTTATAATTTCTGGATTTTTATTTTAAGGTTTTTATTTACTTTGAATTATATCTGTTAGAGGTGAATCACGATTTTCCAAAATGTTAACT
Source organism: Gossypium stocksii (assembly GCA_020496765.1). Classification (NCBI taxonomy): domain Eukaryota; kingdom Viridiplantae; phylum Streptophyta; class Magnoliopsida; order Malvales; family Malvaceae; genus Gossypium; species Gossypium stocksii. Next base: position 33,964,985 of record CM035624.1, read on the forward strand.
ATTTTCGAGCACTACGTCTTCCGCAACTAACTAAATTAAGCTTTCGCAACAAAGAAGGTTTTAAAGGTAATAATGTTTTTAAAAGGGATTGACTTTTAGTTAACCATGTTTTGAAAATAAACAAACACAAGTTTTAGTTTGTAACAAGTTTCTTTAAGAAGGGTTTCTTTGAAAACATGGTTTTCGAAAAACACTTCAATGTGGCACGCCAGACTCGGGCCTAACTTCTAGGCTAGGTATGGGGTGTTCATATCCCTTGAGCTCACGTCTTAATTACCCGATTCTACTAACCTGATATTTAGGGTGTGACAACTCTCCCCCTCTAAAAATAATTTCATCCTGCAAATTACCTGAACCAAATAGATAAGGATATTGACATCCCATTATGTCCTCAATTACCCAAGTAGCCTATCTGATTTTGTAATTGGGCCATAAAAGCCTATCTGATTTTGTATTGGGCCATAAAACTTTCACTAAAGGTATGTTCTTATTACTCAACACCTTTATCTCACGAGCTAAGATCACAATTGGTTCCTTTTCGTAGGTAAGGTTAGGTTGAACCTCAATCTCCTCGATTAGAACAATATGTGATGGGCTAGATAGGTACTTCCACAACATGGATATGAGAAAAATGTCATGAATAGGCTCAAGTTCAATCAGTAACCTGAGTCTATAAGTTACCAATCCAATCCTCTTAATAAACTCGTAGGGTCCAATAAATCTCAGACTCAACTTTCCTTTCCGTTCGAATCCCAAAACTTTCTTCCAAGGTGAAACCTTAAGGAACACTCTATCCTCAACCTCAAACTCGATATAATGGCATTTCAGATCTGCATAAGACATTTTCCTATCGGAAGAGGCTTTCAATATATTGCAAATCAATTTCACCTTCAACTTAGTCTCTTGAATCAAATTTGGACCCACAACTTATCTCTCATCCAACTCAGATGAACATAAAGGAGTCCTACATCTTCTACCATACAGTGCCTCAAATGGTACCATCTGGATACTCGATTGGTAATGTTGTCAGCGAACTCCGCAAAGGTAGATACCGCTCCTAGCTACTACTGAACTCAATCACATAATTGCACAACATATCCTTGGGTACCTGAATTACCCTATCTAATTGACCATCTATCTGAAGATGATAAGCTGTACTAAAGTTAAGCTTCGAACCCAAATCTTCTTGTAGACTCTTCCAAAATCTTGAGGTAAATCGTGGATCTCTATTAAAGATAATCGAAATTGGAACAACATGAAGTCTAACTATCTCAGCTATGTACAGTTCAGCCAACCTCTGCATCGAATAGTTAGTACGCGTAGCTACAAATGCACACTTTAGTATGCATAGCTACAAATGCACACTTTTTGAGAATCGATCAACAATAACCCAAACTAAGTCCTTTGTCGGGGTCAGTGGCAAACTCAAGATAAAGTTCATGGTGATTTTCTCTCATTTCCAATCTTGAATCTGAATTGAGTGTAACAAATCCAAGGGATGTTGATGCTCCGCCTTCACACTCTGTCACACCGAACATCTAATTACAAAGTGTGTCACATCACACTTCAATCTAAGCCACCAATACAACTCTCAAAGATTTTGATATGTCTTATTACTTTCAGGATGTATAGCATATAAGCTACTATGCACCTCGGTAATAATCATATGCCTAAGTTCCACATTGACAAGCACCTAAAGTTTTCTTCAGAAACTCAAAATACCATCTACATTCAACCCAAAGTCTCTGACATTACCTTCCTCAACCTGATAGATCTTCTTTACCAAAGACTCATCAACCAACTACTTCTCTTTAATCTGTTGCTATTGTTCGAGTATACCCTAAGATCAATCATGAAATAATTGTAATCACATACTCGTTTTACCTTGTTTGTTAATATAAGACATTTCCATTGTTATTTCAGTTTCTTTTTCTGTGTGTACAAATAAACTAGTTCATAATAAAGTCTTTAGAATATTATGATTATTCTTAAAAGGTCCTTACTCAAGTATTATTATGGGCTCGACAATGATAATGCATTAAGACTAATGTGTAGTTGATTGATGACAAAGTGTTGTCATTGAAATATAGATGTCAAAATCAATACATGAGTATGTGTTAGAGAACAACATACTGGACTGACCCACTATAAGTGAAGTTCTTGGATTATTATGTAATAGTCACAATTTTACTCAAAGTGATAACTATGTATACAATCCTCATACTTGAGATCATCATTGTCCCAACATAGTGAGTTGTATATTTTGGCACAGTCAAATGTCTACCATAATAGGTTATACTATAAAGACTGATGCTAGGTATTTTGCAATCTATGTAGAGGGATATGGTTGATCAAGATAGGATTTGTACCTTATACATAATGGGAGCAATATCTTAGGCCTCTTGATGGAGTGAGACTAGAAATGTATGGTCATGCTCAAATAAGTTGATATGAGATACCACACTTATTTGATCAAGAATATCAAGAAATATGATATTAGACTATACAAATGTGACTATTCCATAACTTGTTTCCAATCTAAAAATTAAGGATAAAAGTATATAACACATAAAAAGATTATTACAGAAATGTTATGTTTAATCACGAGTTTTTGTAACTTGGGAGCAATGATGCATTGCAAGATGCCACTCATTGCTTGTAATATTAGAAACATTCTAGTATTACTACTAATGTTACAAGAACCTACAAGGTCACACCCTATAGTTGAAGCAAACAAAATCCAAATAACTTTGGTATTATATTTTGCTATCACATGAATTAAATTAATTATTGAGCTAATTTAATTTGATAGTTAAATATTGAACACATTATTTGTACAAACTTGTAGTACACAAATAGAGAACATAAATAAATTTAATATATGAATTTGACTCATACAAAATATTATTTGTATATAGTTTACCAAAATTATTAATATAAATAGATATAATTATTAATTCCATTCAAAATATAAAAGACGTGGAAATTGATATTCTTTTAGAAAGAATATAATTTCTTTTCTGACATTCCATTTATTTCTCTAATAATAAGGGAATAATCTTATTCTTTTTGTAGGTGATATCAAAGAAAATAAAAGGAAAATAATCTCTTAGTGTGTTAGGGTTACCAAGAAAACACAAATCAAAAGGTCTAGCAGTTGTTCTTGAAAATATTCTTCGAAAAGTTCAAGAGAATATTGTTGTTTGTTCCTTGACTGGGTGGATTACGTAAAGGCTGAGACGTTATTGTTGCTACTTGGGACTGGCATTGTTCAAAGGGATCCTATCAACAATGTTGTTCTTTACTCTTTCGGTTTCTAAAAGGTATATTTTTTACCCTTGTTTCAACCCAATTCGTTCCTCGTACATGGATCCATTGTTGATGATCGCCAAAATATTTTTTTCGCTGTGCCATAGGGCGTATCGATGATTCGAAAGTGATAAGGTCGACTTCACTTGAAGTTTAGCCAACAAACCACCATCATCGGATAAGCTCAATCATGCGAACATCACTCGTAACTTGATCATTAATTTTTGGCTCAAAGCATCAACAACCACTTTGCTTCACTGGGGTGATATTCAATCATGTAGTCATAGTTTTTAAGCAAATCAATCCAACATCTCTATCGGAAGTTTAAATCCTTTTGGGTTAGAAGATACTTAAGACTCTTGTGATCGGTGTAGATAACATACCTCTCATCGTACAGATAGTGTCGCCAAATCTTGAGCGCAAAGACAATAACAACTAATCATAGGGTCGGGTATTTATGCTTATGGGGCCTCAACTTTCTCAAAGCATAGGCTACCACATTACCTTCCTGCATCAAAACACATCTGAGTACTATATATGATGCATCACTGTAGACCATAAACTCCTTCTTGGGCTCTTGCTGAACCAACACTAGAGCCTCAATAAACACTATCTTGAGCTTCTCGAAGCTCATCTATCTTTCCTTCGTCCACTCAAACACCACATTCTTTTGTAGTAGTTTTGTTAAGGGTCCAACTATGATGGATAACCCCTCAATGAATCTATGGTAGTAACCAGCCAACCCTAAGAAGCTTTGAACCTCAGTGAAGCTCTTCGGTTGTTTCCACTTTAGAATAGCCTCAATCTTCTTGGGTCAACTCAAATCCCCTTAGAAGACACCACATGCTCGAGAAAGATCTCTTCTCTCAACCAAAACATGCACTTGCTCAACAAGCAAAAAATTGCTTCTCCTGTAAAACCTGAATAACAATCTGTAGATGTGCATCATAACCATCTTTAATTTGGGAATATACTAAAATTTCATCTATAAAGACAACTACGAGCTAGTCCAGATACAAGTGAAAGAATCGATTCATCAAATCAATGAATGCTACAGGTGCGTTATGTCAACTTAAATGACATAACCAAAAACTCATAGTGACCATACTGGGTCTTGAACGCAATCTTCAAAATATTAGACTCCTTCACCTTGAGCTAATAATACCCAGACCTCAAATCAATCCTTAAGAACATCATTAATCCTCTGAATTGATCAAATAGGTTATCAATCTGAGGTAATGGTTAATTGTTCTTGATGGTTAACTTGTTCAGTTGTCAATAATCGATACACAGCCTCAAGGTACCATCCTACTTCTTCACAAAACAACACCTGCACTCTCCAAGGTGATACGCTCGGTCAAATGAACCCTCGATCTAACAACTCTTCTAATTGAACCTTCAGCTCATTGAATTCCTTCAATGCCATGCGATAGGGTGCATTGGACACTAGTGCGGTACCAAGAAACACCTCAATACTGAGCTCAACTTCCTAATTTGGTAGGAAACTGGGTAACTCCTCCGAAAACACATTAGGAAAATCCTTTACAGTGCGAATATACTAAACTCTTAGTTCCCTACTCCTAGAAATCAACACATAGGCTAAGTAAGCTTCGCAACCTTTACTTAACAACTTCTCAGTCTTAGTTGTTGGAACCACATTGGAGAAGAATTCAAGTTTCTCCCAACGACCACAACCGTCTCTCCCCAAAAAGCTCATAAATGTCATACCGAACCTAATAGTCTCTATCAGAATCCCCAACTCACAAGCCAGATCAGTAACAATATATGAATAAGTGGAACCTAAATTTAACAGTGAAAATAGGGAGATGGATTGCAATGTAAAAGTACCTGTAATGACGTTGGTTGACTCGTGATCCCACGTGTAACACCCCTAACCCGTATCCGTGCTGGATGAGGGTTACGAGGCATTACTAGAAAAATACACATTATCCGAAGAATTATAAATATATATACACATATTCGTGTCTTTAATCAATCAAATATTTAAAAGATCCAATTAATATAATTAAGCACGTCTCATTTCATATTATTTAACGAATATATATATATTTATATATATAGCCACATATCTCACAAGTAAAGATATTCAGTATATCAAAAATATACCTGTCATACGCACATACCAAAGTTTATATAAATATATCATTCCATTATTCAAACATGTTTCATATAAAGTAAACCTTTCAAGGTACGAATTATTTAAAACAAAATGATTTCCATTCAGCACATTATACAAATATATGCCTATGTATATTCTGTTACTACTCCAATTACCATCCTAAATTTAAAAATTATACATGAATAAATACCTTAGCTGAACTTATAAACCAAATTATACATATTAAGACATGCTACCCATAACATGAGTAAAACACATGAAATTGAATATTATTCATGACTATTAGTAAAGATTACTATTCATTTGGTAATTCTACAAGCCTTAATCGAATATATATATTCATGCCTACTACTCACGCCATTTCAATTTTTACTTCAATAACCATATATTCCATTAAATATCATATTAATCATATAATCTAATTTTTAATCAATTCCAAAACATAGTTTCATATCTTAACCAGCATATCAAACAACTTAAACCCACTTAACCATTTTAATCATTAACCAAACATATCAAGCCCATTCATCACATGCATTAATAATTATAAGAGCATTTGCCGAGTTACTAGTTAGTCATAACCAACTTACCTAGTTTTATCCTATGAATGAATTTATAATGCATTACTATAAAATTTCCAGACCAATGCATATTACAATTCATATGTCACAAGAATAAGACAGTAACCATATTTAGACATATAATTAAAACTTGAGTATATCATGCCATGTAATAACCATACTTTAACAAGCCTATATTATGTCTGGAATTAGCCAACAACTTGTAATGCCAAATTACATATAATACATTATCTAAATACCGCCACCACAATCGCATATACCTTAACAGTATCAGCCATTTATTCACCTAAACCATTAACCATTTTCAAAACATAAAACACCTATCATGAACATCGTTCCTTCATAGCACTTAACATTATACTCAAAATAAATTTAAGCCATAATCAAACATAACCGAACTCAATATAAGAGATTAGCCATTTTCGCATAGCTTAGATTATACAAACCAAAGTTCTACTTTTCAAAACACATTCTAGCCTATACATGCCATAATTCAAGTTTAACTTATAAAGGTACCAAAATAGCTGATAGTGTGATGAACTTTGCTGACAGTCCCCGAGCTTGTAGCTTGACTCCAAAATCTATAAAATAGAAACAAGTATACACATGGTAAGCTATTATAGCTTAGTAAGTCACAAACAAATAAACACCCATTGATATTATCAGCTTAATTTAACTAAACCATATCATAATATAATTATTATATTTAATTACAACTGCCGTATTCCATAAATAATGCGTTTTCATACTCAAGCACTACCTTGGCCGAATGCTAACATAATCCAAATAATTAATTACCATTCAACCTTCAAGCCAAAATGCAACATATTTATATATATTGAATATACATGCACTTATATACTTGAACTCAAAATCTTAATATAACCTCATGTATAAATATACAAATCTATATGGCCGAATATACATAGTCTTGTATGCACCTATTCAAAACCAATTCCATAATATTCATATCATTCCCAAGACCAAACACATATATCATGGTTACATAAGTCCTTTATTAGCAACTCACACATGATTTACACAAATAACCAAAGTACTTACTTACCTTATTTTAGTTAGGTAGCCAACCATTTCATACCTGGTCGTTTCCACTCATTTTACATTTTCGATCACAACTTATCGATGCCCGATGAACCATTCAGAATTGGATAGGACACTCGGATAATCACACATATATCGTACAATGCCAATGTCTGAGATGTGGCTTTACATGTAATCATATATCGATGCCACTGTCCCAGACAATGTCTTACTCGCACACATATATCGAGTCACATATCGATGCCATGGTCTTACTCGTACACATATATCAAAGTCAGATATCATGACTTATGTATCCTAACTATTCCTAAGATTCATACTGGCCTTTTGGACGTTGCAACTCGGTCGAAACAAATTCACAAACATGGTAATCAAGCTTACTTACATTCGGCTATAATATAAATAAAATCATATATTTCATTTCAGCATATATACTTTTCATTTAATTAAAATTAAGTATGTCTATTTGCTTATAAACTTACCTCGGACGATATAAAACGAAACAGGACAGCTAGGCGACAACTTTCATTTCCCCCCCAATCCAATTTCGATTTCTTTGGTTCTTAATTTAAACATATTCAAATTAAGCTTGATTGAGCTTAAGAGATGACCGAACCCTAGCTTTTATTATTTCTTTCTCTTTATGTTATATTCAGCAATGAAGAAAGATAATGAACAAATGGTTTTAATTATGTTATAATATGATATATTATAACATGTTTTTCAATTTACCTTTTTAACCTTTATTATAAAATTATACTTTCATATATATTATGTCCATTGCCGTCCACCCTTCCTTTTAATGGGCTATTTACAACTTAAAGGCTTTCATTTATAAAGCCAATAGCAATTCGGCCTTTTATACATTAAACTACCAAATTTTTATTTTTATGCGATTAAGCCCTTTTATTTAATCGGACACCTAAACGAAAAAATTAAATCACGAAAATTTCATAGATATAAATTCACACATAATAAACACAAAAAATAATTTTAAACATATTTTTTTGACTCAGATTCGTGGTCCCAAAACCACCGTTTCAATTAGGGTCTAAATCGAGCTGTTACACCACGGCTCTCTAACAACATAAACATGAGTTGGTCCTCTAAACTCAGTTGATGCAGGTACTGTATGAGTAAAAATCCTTTGACCCTCGATCTTCCATTACTACCACGACCTCAACCATAACCTCTAACAAGTGTGGTAGCCTAAGTCAAATTAGTCCTCTTCGAGCAATCTCACAACTGCTACTCCATCGGACCACATCACAGACATGCCCCTGATACTCTTCAACACACTTGAACCCTAAGTTGTCACCTTAGTCAATCCATCCATAATGACCACTACGGTGCTCTACCATCCAGACTGGCTTAATTAAGAACCTCACTAGACATTCCTTCCGAATCTCTGAGATTCACGACCTCTCTTACTCGGCCTCCTTGAAGCACTAGACTAATTAAAGCCCTTTTTTTGAACTAAAATACAATTGGTCTCGGTGGCTCGATCAGTGTCTCCTCAATTGCCTTAGCCTTCTCCACCAAAATGTTGAAGGCTTCGGTGCTCTGTGCTAGTAGATGTATGCAGATGTCCCAGTTTAGTTCATACTAGAACCTCTTACATCTATCCCTCTCAAATTGCACCATTTCTAGAGCATACTGGCTGAGCTGTAGAAATTTTGACTCATACTCTACCACAGACATACCTCCCTAAACCAAATCCAAAAACTCTCTCTTCCTAGCATCTAGATACTGCTTTCCCCAAAAAACTTCCTCCAAGAAGAAATCTCAATTTAATCAATCAATAATGGTCCCCCTCCACACTATATTTGTAACACCTCAAACCCGGCCCAAACATTATGGCCAAATCTGGTGCGTCACATCACCTACATCTAACCATGTTACCTAGTTACTAAGATTAGGGTGAGCTCTACAAAACCGTTTTTGTTATTTTAAGAGAAATTCTCGATTTACTTAATAAATGTCCTATGTACTTCCGATCGTGAAAGGTTTATTTAAAAACGTGACTTTTAATACTCTTTGGAAAGTGCATTTGGTTTGGAAAACGTTCGTTTATCGTGTTATTTTGAAAACAAGTAAATCTGGTTTCAAAAACAATTTAAACAATATTATTCTTAAGTTAAAACATATTAAATATGTAAAGAATTAAAAACCCAAAATAAAATAAATAGAACGGCCTTATTACAACCCAGAAACCAAAGTAAAAATAATCTAAATAAATAATGTAATAAAATAATTGAAAACCAGAAATTTTAATCTTCGTGGCCACTCTGAATCCCTCCCAGCTCCAAGTCCACCAACTAGGGCTCACCTGCATGGATGGAAAGAAAAGGGGTGAGTTTGGAAAACTCAGTGTGTATAGAATGCCCATCCAGAGCCCAAGTTAGCTCAAGCCTACTAGGCCAAAGCCCTATCCAGTCACAGTGTTAACTGGGCCGAAGCCCTATCTAGATACAGTAAACTGGGCCTTAGCCCTTTTCAGATAGCATTGTGGCCTATAGGCCCATTACAGTAACAGTACAGGTAACATGCATGAATGCAAGCCCAACCCAGCCTAAATCCAACTGCTACACTCCACCCCTACCAGCCCTACACACCATGTGAGGAATAACTCAACCCACCCAGCCCTACACTCCACAGTTGCAGCATAGCTGCTCAGATATTAGTAAGTTGAGGCAAAGCCTCCAGTACGTGGTCAAGCCACTTTCAGTACTTCCTCCATCAATATCCCAGTCCCATGCAATAGACAATAATGATATGGCATGCAGTAAACAGTAACAGTAAAACATGTATTTTGGTCACACTTAGCCCTAGGGGTATAATAGTCATTTTGCTCCTAGGGGTAAAATAGTAATTTTCTACCTATAAAGGTTTTTCAGAAATTTTATCAGTTTCCTAGGGTTTTATATAGATTTCAGTCATTATTAACCCAGTTTTCATCTCAGCAGTTTAATTAACTCGTTCTATCAATTTTTAGCTATCGAGCCCTAAAACCCCTAATGGGCCCTACAATTTCTATTAGCTATTTAAGCCCATTTAGTCTAGATATTTAGATCGATTTATCAATTTAGGCAGTTCTGAACCTACAATCTATCAGTACACCTTAATTGCCCGTTTTCACCCATATCGGCCCGTAAGCCCATTGGGCCCATTTGCCCCCCATCGAGGCCCAACTATTGAAGTATACGAAATTCCACACACAACTAGCTTACCACTTTGTGATTTCAGATCTAACAATTTCTACATGTCTTGTGAGCATTCGCACACTCACAAGCCCACGAGATGCCCAAATTTCGATATTTCGGCTTTTGCCGAATTAAACTATGAGAGGGTGTTCGATACACAACTGATTCGCGATGACTGCTAATAAGATCCCCAATGATATCCTATAATCAATTACCACAACTTTTAGTTTACAAGTCAATCAATAACCAATCCTAATATACCCTTACCATAATCGGCCATAGCCATTAAAGGCCCTCGAGAACTCACCTTTGTCGAAGTTAGTGACTAGATCTAAATCTAGTTGATCACTTGTCCAAGCCTTCGATCAAACGCCTCTAGAACACACTAGTCACCAAAAGAAAACATTGATTAACGACCCTTAGAGCCCTATGCCCCAATCGACAACCTCCCTAGATTTTAGGGACTTCAGCTTTTACTAAATCGCAAAATAAGGCTAGATCTGAGGTGATGAGCACTTACCACTAATTTCCCTACCGCTTCTGCTTAGATCTGATGTAGATCTAGCCCTTAAACACTCGCAGAGATCAAATCCTAGAGATCTCAAGTTTCGGCTATAAGCTCCTAAAAAAATGGCGTTTTTGGCTTTTGACTGATGAAGAAGATGATGATTTGGGGTTATAATCTTGGAGTGGTGTTTTCGATAGAGCTTAAGGGTTTAGAGGATGCAGAAATTGACTAGAAAAGATGAAGAAAATAAGAGAATGTTGGCTAGAAGAAATCGGCACAAGAAGTAATATTTCAGGATTTTAGCTTTTATGACAATCGGCTATGGAGGTTTTTAGAAGGATAGAATTGAAAGAGAAGATGAATAAGGTGGTAAGAAGGTTTCGGATAGAGAAGAAAGCAAAAAGGAAAAGAAAAGAATGGAGGAGAAGGAGACAGAAAAAGAAATCGGCACAGGGGGAAGCTTACTTGTGTTTTCAGTCACCTTGTGAGACTTGAGAAGAGAATAAAGTTTTAGGTGGCTAACCCTAATTCTCCAAGATAGAAAAAGAAATAAAACTAACCCTAATCACTATTAGAGCAATCGGCCCAACTTTCTAAAGCCCTAGCCGAAATTCATTTAAGTTAATCACATGCCCAGCACATGCCTAAAAATTAAAAGTAACTATAAGCTTACCTTGCAACTTGAACCCTGGACCTTTAATTCCTTCCTAGGCACCACCTTTTTAGGAACTTAGCAGCGCCACCTTGCCACTTTGCCAAAGCTCTTCTTGTGTCATAATTTACGAAGTTTTTCTTAAAAGCCCACTTAACCAAGTCTCCTATTCACTTAAAATCCAAAATTGATATTTTACCGGGTTTTAACTTAGGCTTGAGCCTTCTAAACGCCCACTAACACATTTAAACACAATTCTAATACCCAGAACACCAAAATTTTAAAATTCACCAAAAATCACAGAAACCCGAAAAATCCCAAAAATCAGGGCGTTACAGTATTACACCATTGTTGACCTTCACCGTTGAGTAGAGACAGTTGGAACGACGAAAATGTGCAAGTGTACACAATCGCAATAAGTAATAAAGTGACAAGTAAATGTTGAGTTATCATACCCACAGGGACTGTGAAAAGAATTATTTATGAATGCAATTTAAAACTGTTCCACACTCTCCAACCAGTACTCAACAACGGTCAGGTCAGCTCCTTTTGCACCATAAATTCTTTACCACCCAAAGCTCGGAGTCACTCGAATGACAAACCTCTATTAGCTAGGGAAGAGTTTCCACCAGTTATCCTCTGAAATGCCCCAATCATTGCTAGCACTGAGGGCTTAAAACCAACTTCAAGTGTAGCTTGTTCCAAGGGTGGCTTCTTCGGAACATTAGCAGTCGGACACCCATATATAGGATGTAATGCCCTGAATAATTTATCTTTGTTTTCGTTAATATATGACACCAATGTGTATTTGCTTTAGTGGTTAAGTGTTCTGGGTACGTGTATGAGGTCTTGGGTTCATCTCTCGTTATTCCAAATTTTCTTATTTTATAATTCAAGCATTACCCTTGTTATTTGGGCTTAGATTAAATTGTTTGTTAATCCATATCAAAATGAGCCTACTAGTTCAAGTGGTAAGGAGTGAGAGTGTAGGAGTTCCTATGTTTGAATCCTTACATGAGCGTGGGTATGAATTTTTGTTACGATTGGCTGAGAGAGTTTGGGTGGGACTGGAAGTCTAAGTAAGTGGGTAGCTGAGATTATGTAGTTAGTGGGATAGTAGGGGAATTTGAGTAATCTGATGATTATTTTATTTTATTTTATTTTTCCTTTTTCTCTCCCCTTTTAACGTTTCTAAAATCTGTCCTGCCATTCAACTTTGGTTTTTAGTCCCTCGGTGTTTTCGTGCGATTTGGTAAGTGTAAGAGGCATTTTCGTGGGGATTTGGAAAGTTGTTTCCTTGGATGCTTGAATAAGTTTCATTCCTTTTCTGTTAGTTGACTCTTAGTTTTGGTAGCAGTGAATCCTAAAGATTGGGGCTCTTCTCTTGCGAAATTTTTGCTGAAAAGTGTTCGGGGTATTCAAGTAAGTAATGACAGTTTGAATTGGACTGATGTCAGTTTCATGGTTCTGGTTTTGCTGTGAATTATGACTGATTTCGAAAGTTTGGTTTGTCAATTTTAGGTTTTGTATAGCTCAGGAATCTTTTCACGTCGAAATCATAGCAAATATGTACCCGAAACACAAAAAATTGAATTTCGGCAAAAGCCCAAAGATAATTCTTTTGACGCCACACGGGTGTGTGGCTGGCCATATGGTTGGCTGTGTGCAAGACACAATTGTGGGGTCGATAAAGGCATGACCGTGCTCAAGACACAATCGTGTGGTGGCTTGAGTGTGGCCATATGGGCCACACGGGCTAGGCTAATTTGGGCATGTGGGCCCATAGGAGCGTGTGGGTTCTGGGCAAGGCTTATGGGCCATACAGGTAAGGCCAATCTGGGCATGTTGGCCCATAATCTAAAATTTTCCTCAGGGTTGCACGGGATCATTTTGATCAATTGTGGGCTTACTGTAGGGTCAATAAGGGCTAACCAAACTCTAGTTTATGTGATCTGATATTCTGATAGTTTGCTTTGAGTAGGACATTGATATGCATGTCTTGTTATTCTACTACTTATATCTATATTTGATATCTGAATGGGAGCATGCCAAGCATGATATTTTCGTATCTGTATATTGGTTCTGTATTTTGTCTCCTAACTATATCTCTATGTCAATCCAATGGATTAAACAGATTTTAATAAGTAAATGTGTTAATGCACATACATACTTATGAAATTAAAATAATCTCTCATACATATCTCTATGCCAATTCAAACAACTAATTCAATCTCATACGCACATAAAAACGTACGTGAGGTAACAAAGTATTCCTACCTTCAAGTAGTTTAATCCAATAATCTTGCTAGTTATGCAAGGCAAATATATCGCTAGATACCGTTGCTAATTTAACTGTAATACCCCAAACCCGGCCTGGGCGTGATGGCTAGATCTGGTGTGTCACATGGTCCTACATCTAAGTTTATGACCTTTTTGCTTGTGGCTTAATTGAGATTTTCATTAAAACAGCAAGTTTGTGAAAAGTCATTTTGTTAAGCCTTTAGGTTATCCATATTTTGAACTTGTTGAGTTTGGAAAACATTTTTAGGAGTTTGAAAAACCCGCGCAGCCTATAGCTAGCAGTTTCGATAAAGTATGAATTAAATCTTTAAAGAAAATAAAACCAATAAAGAAATTTAAATAGCGGCCTTATTACAATTAAACCTAAAAATAACAGCAAATTAAGATACTTAAAGTAAAATTGAAAAAAACCGAACTTGCAGATGTTGTGGCCACTCCAAATCTCTCACAGCTCCAAGCCCACTATGGTTGAGGGTTACCTGCAGAGATGAAATTAAAGGGGTGAGTTTGATAACTCAGTGTGCAACATAATCTCAACCATAGGCCAAAATAGATCAAGCCTCAGAATTAGATTAATTGGGCCTTGGCCCATTTCAGAAATCAGGTTAAGCCCAAAGGCCCATAACAGATACATATCAGATATAATATGCAAACAGAAAACCCAACCCAGGTCCATCCATAACACCCCTGTACCAGCCTTACACCATGTGGGGAGACTACTCGACCCACCCAACCGCTACACACCACAGAAATTTGCAGCGAGGCTGCCAGATATTGTGACGAGGTCACCAGATACAGATATTGTGGCGAAGCCACCGGAACAAATATATAATATGTGGCGAGGCCACTAGATTGCAGCGAGGCTGCTAGATATGTTGTGGCGAGGCCACCAGATTGCAGCGAGGCTGCCAGAACGCTTCCTCCATCATAAACCCAAACCCCATGCAACAGGCATACATGTTATGACATGTAACATACAGAATCTCTTGCATCAGATATATACATATATTATGAGATATGACATGCAGAAACAGGTATAAAGGTCATTTTACACTTAGGGGTAAAATTGTAATTTCCATACTTAGGGGTATTTTAGTCATTTTACCGATTCTCAGGGATTTTATGAATATCAAGTGACTATTAGTCCATATGTGACTTCAGAAGTTCATTTTAACCTTAGTTTCCAATTTTGCCCTTTTTAGCCCCAAAAACCCCTAATGGCCTTACTAAATCCACTATCGTCTTAAGCCCGTTAAATTTAAATTTTAATGTTTAGCTTGTTAATTTTAACCGGTTTATTGTCACATACCGCCAGAATGCTTTTAATGACAATTTTACTGATATGGGCTCGGAAACCCATTGGGCCCACCTTTGGCCCATTCAAGCCCAACTTACCGAAATGCTCAGAATCGCACCTTCTACAGTTCTGTCACCATCGAATCTAAAGTTGACCCTAACAGCGTAAACGATTACATAGAGATTTCACAAGACCGAGTTTCTGGTCACTTTTGGTCATTTGTTGGTCACTTTTGGTCATTACGGCCGTTGCCGTCCTAGTCTATAGCGGGAGTATGTTACACACCTGTTAACTGTCGAAGCGTTGACGAAACCCACGTAGAGAGAGCCTACAATTGAACACTAACTTTTTAGTCTAATATTCGATAACCAAAGAGTCATAAATCCTTACCAAAGTCGGCCAACATGGCCTAAGTCCCTAAAAGCCTTTACCTTTCTGTCGATTATGGACTAGATGTCCAATTGCTAGCCTTCAAGATCCTTCGATGCACGATCCTCTCCTTGACTACACTATCGCACCTTCCAACAAAAGAAAGAGGCCAAAGAGCCTTTTTAATTTCAAAATGACAATACCACTAAGGGGTTCGGCTTCCTGACTTAAATCCTGAAAACTAACGAAATAATGACTCAAGGTACTTACCGATCTAACCACGATCCACTAGATATTCGGGTTATGAAGTGAAAGAAGAAAAGAGGGAGAGAAGAGTGATTCGACAAATAGAAGGGATGAAGGGATAGGGGTTCGACTAATTGAAGGATTTGTAAGAAAAGAGGCAATCGGTTTTGGCAAAAGGGGTAATCGGCCACAGTGAGTTTCGGCTTCTTTTTTTGAAGTTGTCGACAGAGGTTTAAAGAAGAGAAACAAAGGAGAATGGATTCGGTTAGGGAAGGGGATAATGATTGTGCAATCGGTTTGAGGTGGAAGAAGAAAAGAAATAGAATTAAGGAAGGGAAAATAGAGGAGTAGATTCGGTCAAGAAAAGAAATCGGCAATGAGACTCTAGGGAGATGATAGGTTTCGGCTTGAGGTTAGAAGAGAAGAAAAGAATGACCTTGAATGTGTACAAAAGAAAGAAAAGCCTAAAAATGCTATACCCCTAAACGGCACAAGGACTCCAAAACCCCTAAAGAAATCGGCACACTAACCTTGAATTGCCAAAAATTCTATGCATTGACTTGCTTGCCGATTTGCACCATAGAGAGTCCTTTGGCCGGCCACTTCATTTAAATTTGAAATATCCTTGATTTGCTCCTCAACCTCCTCCTTGATTAACTCATATGACCATTTCAAACTCCTCCAACCAGAGTTTGACTTGAAGTCTACCACTTACCTCTTCTATTCATAAAAATAAGACACCTTAATACATACCTGAGACTTGAACCCTTGACCTCCACACTCTTTTAGGCGCCACTTTTGTAGCTCCTAAGTGGCGTCATATTGCCACTCCACCACTGGCTAGCTTGTGTCTCATTTCACACACATTAACTTATAACACCTACTTTCCAAGGCCCCCTATCTCCTAAGTCAAAAATACAAAATTTTGCCGAGTTTTTAACCAACGCCTGGGCCTTCCATAGGCCCATTAACACTCCCCAAACATGCATTACACACCTAAATACCAGAGTTCAAACATTTTATCAGATGAACAACAATCTAAGAGAAACCCGAAAATTAGGGCGTTACAACTCTACCCTCCTTAAAGAAATTTCGTCCTCGAAATTTACCTGATCCAAACAAATGGGGGTATTGTTGACGCATTGCCTCCTCTGGTTCCCAAGTAGCTTCCTCTCTGCCATGATTACGCCAAAGTACCTTTACTAATGGAACCGACTTCCACCTTAGAACCTTCACGTCTTGATCTAGAATCTGTACAGGCTCTTCCTCAAAAGTCAAATTAGGCTGTACTTCCACTTCTGCAACTGGTAGGATATGAGTAGGGTCAGAACGATATCGTCTTAACATGGATACGTGAAACACATCATGAATCCTGTTTAGCTCCGGAGGTAATTCCAACTGATAAGCCACTGGACCTACTCGCTTAAGAACTCGATAAGGCCCAATGAACTGCGGACTTAGCTTGCCTTTCTTACCAAATCTTAGTATCTTCTTCCAAGGCGAAACCTTCACAAAAACCATGTCACCCACTGAATAATCAATCTCCTTACGCCTCAGATCTGCATAAGACTTTTGCCGGTCAGATGCCTCTTTTAACCGATCCCTTGTCACCTTGACCTTCTCTTCAGTCTCTGCTACCAAATCAGGTCCAAGAACTTGCCGCTCGCCCAACTCAGTCCAACAACTAGGTGAGCGACACTTACGACCATACAATGCTTCATATGGTGCCATATGAATGCTAGCCTGATAACTGTTATTATATGCAAACTCTGCCAACGGTAGATAATCCTCCCAACTGCCTCAAAAGTCAATAACACATCCCCTCAACATGTCTTCCAGAGTCTGAATAACCCTTTCTGATTGACCATCGGTCTGAGGATGGAAAGCCGTGCTAAAGTTCAGTTGTGTTCCCAGTGCCTCATGCAACTTTTACCAGAACCGAGATGTAAACCTAGGATCTCGATCAGAAATGATAGACACTGGCACCCTATGCAGTCGTACAATCTCTGCTACATATAATTTGGCTAACTTTTGAAGTGAATAATCAGTACGTACAGGGATGAAATGAGCAGATTTAGTTAACCTGTCCACAATCACCCAAATCGAGTCCTTCTTCAACGGCGTCAAGGGCTCACTATCTCCCACTTCCAAAGTGGTACTTTCACTGGTTGCAGAAGTCCAGAAGGTAACTGGTGTTCAGCTTTCACTTGCTGGCAGGTCAGACATTTTCCGACAAATTCCGTTACCTCACGCTTCAACCCAGGCCACCAATACAACTCCTTTAGGTCATGATACATCTTATTACCTCCAGGATGCATAGCACACAGTCCTTTATGAGCTTCATTTAGAATTGCTTGCCTCAAATTAGAATCCTTCGGGATGCAAACTCTACCTCGGAAACATAGAACTCCTTCACTGTTAAGTCCAAACTCAGAAGTATTCCCATCCTTAATCTGCTAAAATCGAGAAACCAGAGACTCATCCCTCGACTGTTTTTCCTTAATCTCATCCACCCAGGTTGGCCTTACTTGCAGTTCTGCTAACAGACTACCGTCATCGTACAGACTCAAACGAGCAAACATCACTCTCAGATCAGATACAGTTCTACAACTTAGGGCATCAGCCACCACATTAGCTTTACCTGGATGATACTCGATCGCACAATCATAATCCTTAAGCAACTCTATCCATCTCCGTTGCCTAAGATTCAGCTCCTTCTGAGTTAGCAAGTACTTAAGACTCTTATGAATCTCTCTCCATAAAGTTAATGTCTCCAAATCTTAAGTGCAAAGATTACTGCTGCCAACTCCAGATCATGGGTAGGATAATTTACTTCATGAGGTTTAAGCTACCACGATGCATATGCAACCACTTTACCTTCTTACATCAACACACAGCCCAACCCAACATGTGATGCGTCACTGTACACGGTAAAATCTTTTCCAGACTTTGGTTGAATCAGTATAGGTGCCTCGGTCAGAACCTTCTTTAGTTTCTCAAAAGCTTCATGTTGCTGCTTGGTCCAAATAAATGGTACTCCTTTCCTTATGAGTTTTGTCAATGGCGCTGCCATCACAGAAAATCCTTCCACAAATCTTCTATAATACCCAGCTAGACCCAGAAAACTTTAAATTTCTGCCACTGACCTCGGTGGTTTCCATTCCAAGATTGCTTCAATCTTTCGAGGGTCCATCTTAATCCCCTCTGCAGAAACAACATGCCCCAAGAAAGTTACCTCCCTCAACCAGAACTCACACTTACTAAATTTCGCATAAAGCTCCTTTTCCCTTAACACTTGTAGCACCATACGGAGATGCTCATCATGCTTCTCCTCAGGTTCAGAATAAACCAAAATATTGTCGATAAATACGACTACAAAACGATCCAAGTATGGCTGAAACACTCGATTCATCAGATCCATAAATGCTGCAGGTGCATTGGTCAGCCCAAATGGCATCACCAAGAACTCGTAGTGCCCACATCGAGTTCTGAATGCTGTCTTGTGAATATCCACCTCTTTCACCCTTAATTGATGGTATCCAGATCGAAGGTCAATTTTAGAAAATACTGAAGCTCCTCTAAGCTGGTCAAACAAGTCATCGATTCTTGGCAACGGGTAATTATTCTTAATCGTCAATTTGTTCAACTGCCGATAATCGATGCACATTCGCATTGACCCATCTTTCTTCTTGACGAACAACACTGGTGCTCCCCACGGAGACACACTTGGCCTAATAAAGCCTCTATCCAACAGTTCTTGAATTTGAGCTTTCAGCTCCACCAACTCCCTCGGTGCCATCCTATAGGGTGCAATGGACACTGGTGCTGTACCAGGCAACAAGTCAATCCCAAATTCAACTTCTCGATTCGGAGGCAATCCTAGAAGCTCTACAGGAAACACATCTTGAAAATTGCTAACAGTTTTAACTTTGTCCACAGTCAGTTGCTCAGTTTCTGCTTGACTTATGAATGCCAAATAAGCCTCGCATCCTTTTCGGATCCACTTCTCGGCTCTTAAAGCCGACACCACATTAGACAGATAATCTCTACGCTCACCTATCACCGTAACCTCCTCATCCTCTGCAGTCTTTAACCTCATTCGCTTTGCAGCACAATCCAGAGTAGCCCTATGCTTAACAAGCCAATCCATTCCCAAGATAAGATCAAATTCTCTGAAAGGTAGCTCCATCAAGTCTCTAAAAAAGATTTTTCCTTGAGTTTCTATAGGCACGTCTCTATATAGTTTGTCTACCCTAACCGAATGACCCAATGGACTTAGTACAGATACCCCACTCACTGTCTCCTCAGAACGCACACCCAACAACCTAGATATAGCACATGCAACATAAGAATGGGTAGATCCAACATCTATCAACGCAGTGTATGGCATACTAGAAATCAAAAATGTACCGGTTATGACGTCAGGAGCATCACCCTCCTCTCGACGATGAGCTGCATACACCAACGCTGGCTGACGAGCCTCAGTAAAACCAGCACCCCTGCCAGGTGCTCCTCGTCTCCGACCATTACCATTTCTACCTCTACCTTCTCCACGACCTCTCGGAGCTAGTAGTCCACCCCTCACTGGTTGAGCAACCCTCTGATCCATAACTTGTCCCTGATCTGGTTCTTCGGGATAGTCCTTAACCCTATGCTCCATCGATCCACATCGAAAACAAGCTCCAGAACATTTCCGACACTCACCCATATGTACCTTACCACAACTCCTACAACCCTGCGGTCGAACAGTGTTCATGGGTACTGCTCGCACCGGCTCCGCCACTCTTGCCCTCTTAATATTCCTGTTGGCCCCACCTGATGGTCCAGAATCCCTCCGAAACCGGTTCCTATCTTTTTCGTGATTCTGCCTTTCTGTCTGTTTCACCTCTTCAGCTATCTTAGCTTTCTCTACCAAAGCAGCAAAGTTACACTCCCTCTGAGGAGTAATCAGCACCCTCAATTCATCCCTCAGGCCATCCTCGAAGCGCACGCTATGCTTATATTCAGTAGCAACTATCCCGAAAGCATATCAGCTCAGCCTCAGAAATTCATCCTCGTACTCAGATACTGTCCTACCTCCCTGAACCAAATTCAAGAATTCTTTCCGGCGGGCGTCCACATAGCTAGCCCCAACATATTTCCCTTTAAAGGCTATCTTAAACAGCTCCCAAGTTACCTCACTAGCTGAAGTTCCATCTCTCACTGTGAGCCACCATTGATAGGCTTCATCTCTAAGCAACGATACGGCTCCCTTCGGTTTCTGCTCCACAGAACAGTCCAGATTGTCCATGATTCGCTCTGTGGCCTCCAACCAATACTCGGCCACATTTGGCGCTACACCTGACACACCCCTAAAGAACTCTGCTCCATTAGCCCGGAGTCGCTCAGATATAGAACCCCAAAATCCATTACCAGTACTAGCCCCAGCAACCCTTTCCAGAACCCGAAGCATTGCTTGCGATAGGGCATCGTCCCCTACACCTCGATCATGAGACTCTACCTCTGTTGTCGGTGGTACCGGTACATCAGCTACTGGCGCATGCCCCGAATATGAAGATTCAGCTCATACACTACCTCGGCCACGTCCACGGCCCCTACCACGAGCTGCTCGCGTACTCATTTCGTATTATCTGTTTTAGAAGTTTTATGAATCAGATTAATATTCCAGTGTTTATTACAGATGTCTTATGAATAAGTAGAATTTCAGAGTCCATTTCCTTTTGTGAAAACCTAGCTACAGTCCCAGTATACTTATCAGAGTTTCTATAGTTTCAGTAATATCCTAACTAAAGTATCATAATAGAGTCTTAGTCAGGCATATAATCAGAATTGCAGAATTATTCAGAAAAGTTCAGAAAACTTACAGGCTTGGGTCGGAGATTCGGTGTGCCACTCTTTCGAAAGATTACTAAGGAAAACTTAATTTATTGTTTGAAAATAAATTATTTATGCACGAAAGGAGTTCATCAAAATAAGTTCCAATTAATTTTGAAAATACTTGTTAAAAACATGATCTTTCGGACATCTTTGTTTTGACTATTTGAAAACTTCCATTTTTAGACCCGATCCACAGCCGAGTTGTTGTAACCGGGCTCTGATACCACTAAATGTAACACCCCAAACCCGGCCTAGACGTGATGGCTAGATCTGGTGTGTCACATGGTCCTACATCTAAGTTTATGACCTTTTTGCTTGTTGTGGCTTAAGTGAGATTTTCATTAAAACAGCAAGTTTGTGAAAAGTCATTTTGTTAAGCCTTTAGGTTAGCCATATTTTGAACTTGTTGAGTTTGGAAAACATTTTTAGGAGTTTGAAAAACCCGCGCAGCCTATAGCTAGCAGTTTCGATAAAGTATGAATTAAATCTTTAAAGAAAATAAAACCAATAAAGAAATTTAAATAGCGGCCTTATTACAATTAAACCTAAAAATAATAGCAAATTAAGATACTTAAAGTAAAACCAAAAAAAAATTGAACTTGTAGATGTTGTGGCCACTCCGAATCTCTCACAGCTCCGAGCCCACTATGGTTGAGGGTTACCTGCAGAGATGAAATTAAAGGGGTGAGTTTGATAACTCAGTGTGCAACATAATCTCAACCATAGGCCAAAACAGATCAAACCTCAGAATCAGATTAATTGGGCCTTGGCCCATTTCCGAAATCAGGTTAAGCCCAAAGGCCCTATAACAGATACAGATCAGATATAATATGCAAACAGAAAACCCAACCCAGCTCCATCCATAACACCCCCGTACCAGCCTTACACCATGTGGGGAGACTACTCGACCCACCCAACCGCTACACACCACAGAAATTTGCAGCGAGGCTGCTAGATATTGTGACGAGGTCACCAGATACAGATATTGTGGCGAAGCTACCAGAATAGATATGTAATATGTGGCGAGGCCACTAGATTGCAGCGAGGCTGCTAGATATGTTGTGGCGAGGCCACCAGATTGCAGCGAGGCTGCTAGAACGCTTCCTCCATCATAAACCCAAACCCCATGCAACAGGCATACATGTTATGACATATAACATACAGAATCTCATGCATCAGATATATACATATATTATGAGATATGACATGCAGAAACAGGTACAAAGGTCATTTTACACTTAGGGGTAAAATGGTAATTTCTATACTTAGGGGTATTTTAGTCATTTTACCAATTCTCAGGGATTTTATGAATATCAAGTGACTATTAGTCCATATGTGACTACAGAAGTTCATTTTAACCTTAGTTTCCAATTTTGCCCTTTTTAGCCCCAAAAACCCCTAATGGCCTTACTAAATCCACTATCGTCTTAAGCCCGTTAAATCTAAATTTTAATGTTCAGCTTGTTAATTTTAACCGGTTTATTCTCACATACCGCCAGAATGCTTTTAATGACAATTTTACTGATATGGGCTCGGAAACCCATTGGGCCCACCTTTGGCCCATTCAAGCCCAACTTACCGAAATGCTCAGAATCGCACCTTCTACAGTTCTGTCACCATCGAATCTAAAGTTGACCCTAACAGCGTAAACGATTACATAGAGATTTCATAAGACCGAGTTTCCGGTCACTTTCGGTCATTTGTCGGTCACTTTTGGTCATTACGGCCGTTGCCGTCCTAGTCTATAGCGGGAGTATGTTACACACCTGTTAACTATCGAAGCGTTGACGAAACCCACGTAGAGAGAGCCTACAATTGAACACTAACTTTTTAGTCTAATATTCGATAACCAAAGAGTCATAAATCCTTACCAAAGTCGGCCAACATGGACTAAGTCCCTAAAAGCCTTTACCTTTCTGTCGATTATGGACTAGATGTCCAATTGCTAGCTTTTAAGATCCTTCGATGCACGATCCTCTCCTTGACTACACTATCGCACCTTCCAACAAAAGAAAGAGGCCAAAGAGCCTTTTTAATTTCAAAATGACAATACCCCTAAGGGGTTCGGCTTCCTGGCTTAAATCCTGAAAACTAACGAAATAATGACTCAAGGTACTTATCAATCTAACCACGATCCATCAGATATTCGGGTTATGAAGTGAAAGAAGAAGAGAGGGAGAGAAGAGTGATTTGGCAAATAGAAGGGATGAAGGGATAGGGGTTCGGCTAATTGAAGGATTTCTAAGAAAAGAGGCAATCGGTTTTGGCAAAAGGGGTAATCGGCCACAGTGAGTTTCGGCTTCTTTTTTTGAAGTTGTCGACAGAGGTTTAGAGAAGAGAAACAAGAGAGAATGGATTCGGTTAGGGAAGGGGATAATGATTGTGAAATCGGTTTGAGGTAGAAGAAGAAAAGAAGTAGAATGAAGGAAGGGAAAATAGAGGAGTAGATTCGGTCAAGAAAAGAAATCGGCAATGAGACTCTAGGGAGATGATAGATTTCAGCTTGAGGTTAGAAGAGAAGAAAAGAATGACCTTGAATGTGTACAAAAGAAAGAAAAGCCTAAAAATGCTATACCCCCAAACGGCACAAGGACTCCAAAACCCTAAAAAATCGGCACACTAACCTTGAATTACCGAAAATTCTATGCATTGACTTGCTTGCCGATTTGCACCATAGAGAGTCCTTTGGCCGGCCACTTCATTCAAATTTGAAATATCCTTGATTTGCTCCTCAACCTCCTCCTTGGTTAACTCATATGACCATTTCAAACTCCTTCAACCAGAGTTTAACTTGAAGTCTACCACTTACCTCTTCTATTCATAAAAATAAGACACCTTAATACATACCTGAAACTTGAACCGTTGACCTCCACACTCTTTTAGGCGCCACTTTTGTAGCTCCTAAGTGGCGTCATATTGCCACTCCACCACTGGCTAGCTTGTGTCTCATTTCACACACATTAACTTATAACACCTACTTTCCAAGGCCCCATATCTCCTAAGTCAAAAATACAAAATTTTGCTGAGTTTTTAACCAACGCTTGGGCCTTCCATAGGCCCATTAACACTCCCCAAACATGCATTACACACCTAAATACCAAAGTTCAAACATTTTATCAAATGAACAACAATCCAAGAGAAACCCGAAAATTAGGGCGTTACATTAACCCTCAACTACCTTAGAAGATTAAACATGCACTAATTAAGTATTGTGTCAATTAATTACAAATTCAATCCATTTAAATGATTAATTCATTAGCTACCTTACAATTGTAATGCAAGAATATCTTAGTTATGGTTTTACTTAATCAAACATCTTATCGAGGCCTATAACAACACAAACACAATTTTAATAAATTAAGTAGACGAAATGCAATCAACCTAACATGAATTAAATTCAAGTCAAATTAATTAAATTAAACATTTCAATATCATAAATATTCATAGACATGTTTGTCATCACAACAAAAAAAAATTAAAAGGATAGGGAACAAGAATCAAATCCGGTGTTTCTCCGTGGCTTCACTGGTTCGCTCCACTCTTCCTTCTCCATTTGTTCTTGTCGAGCCAAAGCTACTATGAACACTTCAATGCTGCTCCAAATGGTTCATGAATGCCTCTTTTCCTAGAGGAGAAATCAGCAAGAGAATAAAGGAAATTGGAAGGGAAAATAAGAGAGAAAGTTGAGAGCAAAGAGAAGAGATAAGAATGTTTAAGGTGTGTTTCAAATGAGCAGACAATGGGGGGTTTTATAGATTGAGAGGGTTGAGAAAAAAAGCCAAAATCAGCAGCCAAAGAGCCCTCCCTTGGCCGGCCACACATGTGGCAAGTTTGAAGTTTTTAAACTTGCTATATTAAGGAAGAGACAAATCTATAAGGGCACAAATAGTGGAGGGGTCTGTTTGCAATTTCACAAAGTCTTCAAGGGCCATTTTTCAAGCTAATTAATCAGCCAATCAAGCTAATTGGGTCAGCATACGGGATGGTTTTGGGCTGCCTAATACTTAGTCAGTTCTATTTTCTCAATTCAGCTCAACTAGGTCACTTTTCATAATTAATTAATTATAATTTATTTAACCCAAATTTAATTGGATATAAATTAAAATTAATTATATTTTGAATCAATACACATAATTTGGACCATCTTAGGCTGAAAATTTAATTCGCTTTGATGCTTCAAAATTGTTTCTCGGTTTTGTGCTTTTAGGAGTGTCTCACGAGCTATTTTTCGCCCTTTTGTGCAAATGTGTCGAAAATAATCAAAATTAATCAAAATTACTTATAAAATTACTTATAATAATTATATATTTTTTGACAAGAATTTTACCGAATTCGCATGAATTTAAGTTAAAAAGGGCATAAAAAAGTGTGTATATTTTCGTGTTTCTACACCCCAAAACTTAATTCATTGCTCGTCCCAAGTAATGCACAAATTTGAAAATAATTTCTCGAAAACACCTTTGAAAAATTCCTTCAGAACAACATTCTTCCAAACAATCATGAATTTGGTATACTTCTGCTCAAGAATAAGAAATTTGATTTTTATGCTATTTATGTACACATATCATTCAAATTAATCTCAGCCATTCTTATAATAGCAAAAATTAGACTAAATGCTTCCTAATAAAGACATGTTAACCACTACCAATTTGATTTTATTCCCTTATTCAAGATTAAGCTGCAATCATTAAGTTTAACTTATGCCTTCATATATTGAACATAGCAATTTCTCTCCACTAATGTAGGTAGCATCGAAACTCGAATCAATAGGTCTTTAACAAGGTTGTAACGTGGCTAGGATAGGGGTAGGTAAAAGATAAATTTAGGCTAAAAACCCTAGACCAACCTTCAATCGCACCTTCAGAATATTTACCTTCAATACACCAACTTACTTTACTTTCACATGCTCTTTTATACATCTATTTTCTTTCAAGTACACATGCTCTTTTTTATGAGCATTTTGTTGTATGTACTACAATTTTTTGAGCATTTGATGCTTCTTTTCAACTCCCGAAACTTATTTTCAAAGAATATTCTGAATAGTACCGAGTCTAGTGTTTGGAATGATTTAAAGATAATTAAGAGACAAGTGATGGCTTTATATTGCAAGGGTTCAAATAAAATTAAAGATAATAAACTTTACTTTCACATGCTTTTTTATACATCTATTTTATGCATGCCTAACTTTCCTAAGGAACTAAAAATTTTATGGTATGATTAGCATGTTTTATTTAAAACACATTTATTTCATATTTCAGTTAACATAACAATTATTGAAATAATCGAACTTTATTTTTACTGAAGTTTAGTATACTTAAAAAAATTTCAAATTATTGAACAAAATATATCCTGATCATAATTGGAAGAAAATTTTATTCTGAGCGGAAATAATTTTAATTTTTCGGTTCCCCCTACTTAGGTTAAACAATGTTCTCATTGTTAAAAGTGAAAAGATACTATACACAATGTAGGATTATAGAAAAGAGGAGGTGAGTCAATTTGACTACTTAAGTACCAAGCTTTCTCTAGATTCAATCCTAGACATGTATATATCTATTGCCACACTTTGTACTTTGTACTTTTTATTTTGTTCATTTTTATTTATGATTTCCACCTCTTGTTTTATTATGCGAAAATTAAAATTCCTAATAAAATCTAATCCTATTAAATAACCTAAAAATGGAAATAAAATAAAGTCAAAATCCTCCCTTTTTATTTATTTGCAGATCCCTCAGAATCTAACTCATCTTTTTCCTTACTCAACATTAGGGTCCATGGTTCAAGTATAAAGTTTGGAAATTCAGGCACAAAAACAAATGGGTTATGAAATATATATTTCAAATGCATCTCTAATTGATTCATCTCGTATTTTTTAGTATCTCTAGTAATCTTGTTGCTACAATTACATGTGTTGCAGCATAGCCATTATACCAAACTTTTCACTTCATGGAATGGTGTTAGATAAAGGGACTCTCAGCATCGAACTTAAGAAATCTATTAAGGGTGGTTTTAGTTTTAGGCAGGTGGGTAAGTAGCTGAGGGTAAAGTTTAGAGTTAAAGAGGGTGACTATTTTAAGGATAGTTTAGGTACGATAGTTGGTGACTTCAAATAAAGGTGTTTGGGGTGGTGATTTAGGGAGTTAAAGGCTGCGACATTAAAGGGTTAAGTGAGAGGCACTATAGGTTTATGTGGAAATTGGTTGAATATTTCCCTTCCTAGCAGTGTCTTAAGCCAAATGATAGCTCCTTTTTGGATCCTAAGCTTCTGTAATGAAAGTAAACTAAAAAAACTCAAAAAATTAGTGTTTGGCTTAAAAGTTGACCCTTTATTTAACAAAACAAATACTTAAATTCTTCGGCTTACTAAGAAGAATATTTTTCAAAAAATTACATTAAATTAAACTCCTAGGAAAGACTGGAGGGGTCATAGATGGTCCTGCTTAAGTCTCACTCTCTTAGACAGAGTTTTAAATAATATAATGAACCAATGAGAATTTTATCTAAGTTTACCATTTTATTCAAATGAGAAAAAAACTAAAAATATAAAATAACGATTGAGAAAGTGAAAAGAACTCCCTCCATTTTATTTAGGATCGTCATTGACCATGGTGGTGTCAAATGGCCATTTGTCATACCAACCATAACCATCTAGGAAGTAATCATATTTTTTCCCATCAAATCTATCCAGCATCTTATTAGGGAAAGAAAACCTGTAATTATCTTTCCTAGTGGCCTTGTTTAACTTCCTGTAATTCCTACAAATCCTCCAACCCGTGACTCGAATATGTGAAATAATCCATCTAGTACCCTTCTTGTGCCTTTTCAAAATCACAAGTACCTCTTCTTATTGATCTTTGGTGAACTCAATTGAAATATGACAGGTTAAGTTGAAGACAGACCCAAATAGTCATATTTCAAATGAGGAAACAAAATTTTAAATTCCAATTTAGGTGGCTCTTCAATCAACAACTTTGGTTGGATATACTCTTGAGATGATAAATCTAATGATTCGAGTGAAACTTCTTGAGTGAATTCCTCCGAATTAGCTTCTAACGAAGCTAAACATTCCTTGTCTTCATCATCACCTAGTGAATCCTCAAGTAGAATATGTTCTAATGAATCATCTACAGAATTGAGCTCCAATTCTGTAGAAACTAGCGATTCCATCTTGGAACTAGCAGAGCAGTCTTCAACTATATTTAGGGATTTAGTATCATCAAAGTCATTAAAAGTCACCTCATCATCAAAGATTTCTTTCGACTGAATATCATTTTGCTACTTCTAGAATCGTTGAGGATATCGCAATGGTGGAATCTTAGCTTTATCCAAAAAACTATTTTATGGAAATTTTTTTGTAACTAAAGAAGGTGTTAGGTAATCAGAACTAACTGGTTTAGAATTTACCTCATCAAGGATCACTGTGTATGACTTTTTTGGAACAGGAGTTTCAACACTCAGTTGAACTGCCTCTTTGTGTAACATCCTGATTTTTAGGGCTTAGTAATTTTTGTGCGATGTTTGGTAAAATTTTAAATGTTGGTATGTGGTTGTGAAATTCATATTTAGAGTGTGTAAATGGGCCTATGGAAGGCCCATGAGTTGGCCAAAACCCGGTAGAATTTTTGAATTTTGGACTTTAAGAATTAGGGGCTCTGGTTAGGAGGCCTTATCAAAAGATGTGGGTAAAATGTATCACAAAAGGAGCCTTGGTAGAGTGGCTAAGTGACGCCACTAGTCTCCTAAAAATGTGGCGTGTAAGTGGAAGGGAGAAGGCCTAGGTTCGACTCACCATGCAGGTATTTATGTTGTTTATTTTTGTGTCTTGAGTAGGCAAGAATTTGAGGTTGAGAGGAACTCTGTTGACAAGAGTTTGAATTGGTCAAGTGCATGGATAATGGAGAGATAAGGGGGAGCATATCTAGGAGGGATTTTAGGAGTTTTTGAAATTGGAAGGGAGTGTGGCCAGCCAAGGGGGAGTTTTAGTGTTAGTTCAGCTACTAGGTGTTAATTGACTCATTTTTCTTCCTCTTTTCACTTGTGCCAATTATCCATAAGCCAAACCCTTTTCATTTTTCTTCTTCTTCCATTTCTTTCTCTCACAAACTTGTCGAACCCATCATTCTCTCCTTTCTTTTGCTAACCGAATATCCAAGGAAAACCAAATTCCAAAGGTCCTTTTATGCCGTTTTTCTTTTAAGCCACAACCCTCAAGCTCTTTCAATTTTTGCGGTCGAATCTTGCAATCTCTAAGCCTTCAACCCCCTACCGATTAAATCATCACAAAATTACCATCCCAAAACAACTTCTTCTCTCTTAAGTCAAAAGCCGAATACACATCACCCTTGGAAGCTTGGTGGCCGAATTTTAAGACCTCTTTAAGGGGTGATTTCTGCTAGCGTTAGGAGAGCCGGGTTTGCTTAGAGTCAAGAGTAGTGTGGTAAGTACTCATGTATCTATTTTATTCGATATTTTAGATGCTAAGTAAAGCTGAAACCCCCTAAAGCCTAGGGAGGTTGTCGATTTGTGGTCTGGGCATTATTAGGCCTTATTCATTCGTTCTATGATCTTTTGGTAGCAAAGAGGACTACTTTGGAGGAGCAGCAAGGATTGGAGAAACGGTGTGAATAAGCTTGGTTCGAATTGTCGAACCCTGCAGAGGTAAGCAATCTACGGTATTAGGGGTAGTGGCCGAATAGTATTAATAAGATTGTGTTATTCTTTTGGATTTTTAAGATCTGATACATTAAGTATATGAATATAGGACGAGTGCGTGGAAGATTTTGGGAAGTCAATCGTTGCTAATCAGGTGTGTAACATACCCCGTAATAGCTTAGATTCATATTGCTTAAAAGCCGAAATATCGAATTTCGTTGTTGTTGTAACTTGTAAACACATGATGGTACGTGGATGAGTTCGATTACGATGGACGCAGAAAATGAAATGGATGAAATAGGTAAGAGCATGATTTCGTGCAATTTGGTACGTTGGGCCTCGATGGGCTAAAATTAGGCCCAATGGGCTTTCAGGCCCATTTGGGTAAATTTGATAGAAAATGAAATATGGATAAATTGCATGTTGAGACTGTTAAAACCATTATGGAACATAGGCTAAATGGGCCTAGATGATTAAATCAGCTACGTAGGGCCCAATAGGGGTTTGGGCCCAAAAGGTCCAAATTGGTTAAAATGGACAAAATCCCCGTTTAAACACTTAATAATGTTGATAAATTGTTAACAAGTATAAAAAAACCCTAATAATGGATAAAATTATGTAATTACGCTTAAACATGAAAATGTCTATTTTGCCCCTAGGTGAAAATGTCTATTATACCCCTAGGGTTTCATTCTGAATATGATGATTGTGATATTGTTATTTTACATGCTATAACATGATATGCACATGATATGCACATGATATGCTATGACATGTATACGATATGCCATGTTTTACTCATTAAATGCATGGGTTGGGTTATTATATGATGGAGGAAGTGTTAAAGGGCTTTGCCCCAGTATACCAAAAAGGGCTTTTGCCCCAGTTTACCAAAAGGGCTTCTGCCCCAGTTATTAAAAGAGGCTAGGCCTCCAGTTATATGATAAAGCAGCTATGCTGCCAGTGGAGAGTTTGGCTGGGTGGGTTGAGTTATTCCCCACATGGAGAGTTTGGTTGGTACGGGTGGAGAGTAGAGGATGGTGGGTTGAGTAGTTTCCCCAATTGGGCTTTTGCATACATGCATGGTTTGACATATGTGATATTGAAATGGGTCTATGGGCCATACCGTTTACAGAAAGGCTTTTGCCTAGCGATATGAGTAATATAAAGGCTTCGGCCCAGCAACAGTTAACCGAAAGGCTTCGGCCCAGTGTATGTTGAAAATTGAACTTGTACATGTATGGATTTGGGCTCTGAAAGGGCTTGTTATACACTGAGTTCCAAACTCACCCCCTTTCCTAAACCTTGCAGGTGAGCCTTGATATAGAGACTTGGAGCCGTAGGGAATTCAGAGTGGCCATGGTGTTCATTTGGGTTTTTAAATAACTGCATTTAAATAAGTTTTATTTAATTATTATTATTGTCTGATTTTGGGTTGTAATAAGGCCATTTTAACTATTTTCTTTTTTTGGGATTATTTGGTTTTAACATTTATATTCTGCGCTGCTATTAATGTTTTAAAATGGGCTAGACCTAGGTTACGTTTTAAAACGACATTTTGTTTTCAAAATACACAATGACAAAATAAAACGCTTTAACTAAATAATCACTCTGAATGAGCACCAACACAACTTGTTTTCAAAACTATCAACTAGAGTGTGGCAATGGTTGTGGGCATGTCTAGGATTGGATCCAATCGAGAGCTTGGTACTTAAGCAGCCTTCATGGCTCACCTCCTCTGTTTCGGATACCTACTTGGTGCACAGCTTCCATTCACTTTCATGGCAAAGACAATCTTTTAAAACTCTTCTAGATAAGGTTTGGGAACGAACCATGGGTTTTTACGAAAATGGTCCAATGTGACACATCGGATCTGGTCATAACGTCTAGGCCGGGTTCGGGGTGTTACATTTAGTGGTATCAGAGCCAGGTTGCAACAACTCCGCTGTGGGTTTTAACGGGTTTTTTAATGATTTCAAAATAATTGTATTTTAAGGATTTCCAAAATACTAGTAAAATAAATAAATTCTTTTAACTTATTTTTGTAATGAAATATATGTTTTTAAATGGTTTGAAGAAGGAAGTGGCGCACTGAATTCCCGGCACCAAGTCTGTAAGTATACTTTCCTTTGATATTAAAATGATGTTAAGATGATATGATACTATTGTTGATATTGATGCTATAGATAGAACCGAGACCCTACTATGTTACTTTAGATAGGGTAGAGCTAAAAACATTAAGATCGAGACTGTAGCTAGAATACGACGTCGCGAAAACAATCTCTGAACTACTATATTACCATAAGACATCTCGCAATAAACAACTGAAATATTAAGCTAATGTCATAAAATTCGTAATCAGATAATTTGATATGAGTACCAGAGGAACTCGTGGACGGGGCCGCGGACGTGGTCGTGGAAGAGCGCGAGCTGAATCTTCATCTTCAGAGCATAGGCCAGCTGAGGAGGCGTTTGTGCCACAAGCAACCGAGACTGGGTCACATGATCGTGCTGCGGGAGATGATGCTTTGTCCCAAGCGATGCTAAGGGTCTTAGAGAGGGTTGCTGGAGCTAGTACTGGGACAGTGAATAGAGGATCTATCTCTGAGCGACTTCGGGCCAACGGAGCAGAAGTTTTTAGGGGCGTATCTGGAGTAGCCCCAAACGTGGCAGAATATTGGCTGGAGGCAACCGAGCAGATTATGGATGACTTAGATTGCTCTGTGGAGCAAAAGTTGAAAGGGGCTGTATCGTTGCTGCGAGACGAGGCTTAACAGTGGTGGATCACAGTAAGGGAGAGTACCCCGGCTGAGCGGGTAACTTGGGATTTATTTAAGACTGCTTTTAAGGGCAGGTATGTTGGAGCTAGTTATGTGGATGCTCGTCGTAAGGAATTCCTGAGTTTAACCCAGGGTAATAAGACTGTTGCCGAGTATGAGGCAGAATTTTTGAGGTTGAGCCGATATGCTAGTGGGATAGTTGCGACTGAATACGAGCGTAGCGTTCGGTTTGAGAATGGCCTTCGAGATGAGCTTAGGGTGCTGATAGCTCCGCAGAGGGAGCGGGATTTTGCTGCGTTAGTAGAAAAGGCCAAGATAGCTGAGGAAGTTAAACGGGTTGAGCAACAGAATCGTCAGAAGGATCGACCTAGATTTAGGAGGGATTCTGGACCATCGGGTGCTGTATATAGAAATGTTAAACGAGCCAGAGTGGAGGAACCAGTACGAGCAGTTCCAGTGAATACCGTTAGACCACCAGTTTGTAGGGATTGTGGTAGAGTACACTTGGGTGAATGTTGGAAAAGAACTGGGGGATGCTTCCGATGTGGGTCCAAGGAACACAAGTTCAGAGAGTGTCCTAGGAGAGCAGCTCAGGATCAGGTTGCTGAGCCAAGGGCTGTTCAACCAGTGCGAGGGGGACCACTACCACAGAGAGGTCGTGGGCAAGGCAGAGGTGGTAATGGTAATGTACGAGGACATGGGCCACCTGGCAGGGGTGCTGGTTATGCTGAAGCTCGTCAGCCGGTGTTGGTTTACGCTGCATGACGTCGAGAGGAGGGTGATGCTCCTGATGTTATAACCGGTACGTTTTTCATACATAGCACGCCATATATTGCTTTGATAGATGTTGGTTCCACTCATTCGTATGTTGCATGTGATGTATCTGGGGCATTGGGTGTGCATCCTGAGGAGACTATGAGTGGGGTATCAGTGATAAGCCCTTTGGGTCACTCAGTTAAGGTTGATAAACTCTTTAGGAAGGTGCCTCTAGAGACTCAAGATAAGGTATTTGTAGGAGATTTAATAGAACTGCCATTTGGAGAATTTGATCTTATCTTAGGAATGGATTGGTTAACTCAGCATAGGGCGACATTGGATTGTGCTGCTAAGAGGATGGTATTAAGAACTGTCGAGGATGAGGAGGTATTAGTCATAGGGGAACGAAGGAACTATTTGTCTAATGTGGTTTCAGCCTTAAAAGCTGAGAAGTTGATTCGGAAAGGTGGTGAGGCGTACTTGGCCTTTGTAGGTCAAGCTGAGCCTGAAAATGTGACTGTAGAGACAGTCAGGACCATCAAAGAGTTCCAAGATGTTTTTCCTGAGGAGCTTCCTGGATTACCTCCAAATCGCGAGGTTGAGATTGGAATTGACCTGTTACCTGGAACGGCTCCGGTGTCCATTGCACCTTATAGGATGGCACCAAAAGAGTTGGTAGAATTGAAAGCTCAGATACAAGAACTATTGGACAGAGGATTTATAAGACCAAGTGTTTCTTCGTGGGGCGCACCAATGTTGTTCGTAAAGAAAAAGGATGGAACCATGCGAATGTGTATCGATTATCGACAGCTGAACAAACTGACGATCAAGAACAAGTACCCTTTGCCAAGAATCGACGATCTGTTTGATCAGTTGAGAGGAGCATCGGTATTTTCAAAAATCAACCTTCGGTCAGGATATCATCAGTTGAGAGTCAAAGAGGTGGATATTCATAAGACGGCATTCAGAACTCGGTATGGTCATTACGAGTTCCTAGTTATGCCCTTTGGACTGACTAACGCACCAGCAGCATTCATGGACTTGATGAATCGAGTATTTTAGCCATATTTGGATCAGTTCGTAGTTGTGTTTATCGACGATATTTTGGTGTACTCAGAAACAGAGGAAAAGCATGATGAGCATCTTTGTACCGTTCTGCAGGTATTGAGGGAAAAGCAACTCTATGCAAAGTTTAATAAATGCGAATTTTGGTTGAGGGAAGTAACCTTCTTGGGTCATGTCGTTTCTGCTGAGGGGATTAAGGTGGACCCTCCAAAAATTGAGGCAATCCTGGAATGGAAGCCACCAAGGTCAGTGTCAGAAATTCGAAGTTTCTTAGGGTTGGCAGGTTATTATCGAAGATTTGTGGAAGGATTCTCTGTATTGGCAGCACCATTGACGAAACTCATAAGGAAAGGAGTACCGTTTGTGTGGACCGAGAAACAGCAAGAGGCTTTTGAGAAGTTAAAGAAAGTTTTGACCGAGGCACCAGTGTTGATACAGCCAGAGTCTGGTAAAGATTTCACAGTGTATAGCGATGCATCACATGTAGGTTTGGGTTGTGTATTGATGCAAGAGGGAAAGGTGGTTGCATATGCTTCAAGGCAGCTTAAGCCCCACGAGGTGAACTATCCTACTCATGATTTAGAACTGGCGGCGGTGATTTTCACGCTTAAAATTTGGAGGCATTACTTATATGGGGAGAAGTGCATCATCTATACAGATCATAAAAGTCTTAAGTATCTATTGACTCAAAAGGAGCTGAATCTTAGACAACGGAGGTGGATAGAGTTGTTGAAAGATTATGATTGTTCGATTGAGTACCATCCAGGCAAGGCAAATGTGGTGGCGGATGCGTTAAGTAGAAGGACTATAGCAGAATTAAAAGCAATGTTTGCACGATTGAGCTTGTATGATGATGGGAGTCTGTTGGCAGAGTTACAAGTAAAACTGACTTGGGTAGAACAAATTAAGAGGCAACAGTTGTTGGATGAATAGTTAGGTTCTCAATTTCAGCAAGCTGAGAAGGAGGAGAATTTGGACTTTGGATTAAACAGTGATGGAATTCTTTGTTTCTGAGGAAGAATTTGTATGCTGAAGGACTCGGATCTAAGATTGATGATTTTGAAAGAGGCTCATGGTGGACCTTGTGCTATGCATCTAGGAGGGAATAAGTTATATCGAGACCTGCGAGAGCTATATTGGTGGCTTGGACTTAAGCGAGAAGTGACCGAGTTTGTTGGGAAATGTTTAAAGTGTCAACAAGTAAAAGCTGAGCATCAACTGCCTTCAGGATTGTTGCAGCTAATGAAAATACCACTTTGGAAGTGGGAAAGAGTAACCATGGATTTTGTAAGTGGGTTGCCTGTGACACCTTCCAAGAAAGATTCAGTTTGGGTGATTGTGGATAGGCTGACAAAATCTGCCCATTTCATACCTGTTCGAACAGATTATTCACTTCAGAGGTTAGCCAAGTTGTACGTAGCAGAGATAGTGCGGTTGCATGGAGTGCCAGTATCAATAATTTCTGATCGAAACCCAAGATTCACATCTCAGTTTTGGAGGAAATTGCATGAGGCGTTAGGAACGCGACTAGATTTTAGTACAGCTTTTCACCCCCAGTCAGATGGGCAGCCAGAGAGAGTTATTCAGATCTTAGAGGACATGTTGAGGGGTTGTGTGATCGACTTTAGGGGCAGCTGGGAGGATTACTTGCCGTTGGAAGAACTTGCTTATAATAACAGTTATCAAGCAAGTATTCAGATGGCCCCATATGAGGCACTGTATGGGAGAAGATGTTGTTCGCCTACTTGTTGGACTAAGTTGGGAGAGAGAGATGAGTACTTGGACCAGAGTTAGTGGCTGATACTGAAGACAAGGTTAGGGTAATTAGAGACCGTTTGAAAGAGGCAGCAGATCGACAGAAGTCTTATACGGATTTAAAGCGTAAGGATATTGAGTATGCGATAGGAGACATGGTCTTTCTTAAAGTTTCGCCTTGGAAGAAGGTATTGAGATTTGGTAAGAAGGGCAAGTTGAGTCCACGATTCATTGGACCTTATAGGATTGTAAAGGGAATAGGACCGGTCGCGTATCAGCTAGAGTTACCACCAGAACTGGATCGTATTCACGACGTCTTTCATGTATCCATGCTAAGGCGATACCGTTCTGACCCTACCCACATCGTGCCAGTTGCAGACATTGAGGTACAAGCAGATTTAACCTTCGAAGAAGAACCAGTGCAGATACTTGATCGCGATGTTAAAGTGTTGAGAAGAAAATCAGTCCCGTTAGTGAAGGTACTTTGGAGAAACCACGGCAGAGAGGAAGCTACTTGGGAACCTGAAGAAGCGATGCGTCAGCAATACCCTCAACTTTTTGGGCCAGGTAAATTTCGAGGCTGAAATTTCTTTAAGGAGGGTAGAGTTGTAACATCCTAATTTTTGGGGCTTAGTAATTTTTGTGCGATGTTTGGTAAAATTTTAAATGTTGGTATGTGGTTGTGAAATTCATATTTAGAGTGTGTAAATGGGCCTATGGAAGGCCCATGAGTTGGCCAAAACCCGGTAGAATTTTTGAATTTTGGACTTTAAGAATTAGGGGCTCTGGTTAGGAGGCCTTATCAAAAGATGTGGGTAAAATGTATCACAAAAGGAGCCTTGGTAGAGTGGCTAAGTGACGCCACTAGTCTCCAAAAAATGTGGTGTGTAAGTGGAAGGGAGAAGGCCTAGGTTCGACTCACCATGCAGGTATTTATGTTGTTTATTTTTGTGTCTTGAGTAGGCAAGAATTTGAGGTTGAGAGGAACTCTGTTGACAAGAATTTAAATTGGTCAAGTGCATGGATAATGGAGAGATAAGGGGAAGCATATCTAGGAGGGATTTTAGGAGTTTTTGAAATTGGAAGGGAGTGTGGCCGGCCAAGGGGGAGTTTTAGTGTTAATTCGGCTGCTAGGTGTTAATTGACTCATTTTTCTTCCTCTTTTCACTTGTGCCGATTATCCATAAGCCAAACCCTTTTCATTTTTCTTCTTCTTCCATTTCTTTCTCTCACAAACTTGCCGAACCCATCATTCTCTCCTTTCTTTTGCTAACCGAATATCCAAGGAAAACCAAATTCCAAAGGTCCTTTTATGCCGTTTTTCTTTTAAGCCACAACCCTCAAGCTCTTTCAATTTTTGTGGCCGAATCTTGCAATCTCTAAGCCTTCAACCCCCTACCGATTAAATCATCACAAAATTACCATCCCAAAACAACTTCTTCTCCCTTAAGTCAAAAGCTGAATACACATCACCCTTGGAAGCTTGGTGGCCGAATTTTAAGACCTCTTTAAGGGGTGATTTCTGCTAGCGTTAGGAGAGCCGGGTATGCTTAGAGTCAAGAGTAGTGTGGTAAGTACTCGTGTCTCTATTTTATTCGATATTTTAGATGCTAAGTAAAGCTGAAACCCCCTAAAGCCTAGGGAGGTTGTCAATTTGTGGTCTGGGCATTATTAGGCCTTATTCATTCGTTCTATGATCTTTTGGTAGCAAAGAGGACTACTTTGGAGGAGCAGCAAGGATTGGAGAAACGGTGTGAATAAGCTTGGTTCGAATTGTCGAACCCTGCAGAGGTAAGCAATCTACGGCATTAGGGGTAGTGGCCGAATAGTATTTATAAGATTGTGTTATTCTTTTGGATTTTTAAGATCTGATACATTAAGTATATGAATATAGGACGAGTGCGTGGAAGATTTTGGGAAGTCAATCGTTGCTAATCAGGTGTGTAACATACCCCGTAATAGCTTAGAATCATATTGCTTAAAAGCCGAAATATCGAATTTCGTTGTTGTTGTAACTTGTAAACACATGATGGTACGTGGATGAGTTCAATTACGATGGACGCAGAAAATGAAATGGATGAAACAGGTAAGAGCATGATTTCGTGCAATTTGGTACGTTGGGCCTCGATGGGCTAAAATTAGGCCCAATGGGCTTTCAGGCCCATTTGGGTAAATTTGACAGAAAATGAAATATGGATAAATTGCATGTTGAGACTGTTAAAACCGTTATGGAACATAGGCTAAATGGGCCTAGATGATTAAATCATCTACGTAGGGCCCAATAGGGGTTTGGGCCCAAAAGGTCCAAATTGGTTAAAATGGACAAAATCCCCGTTTAAACACTTAATAACGTTGATAAATTGTTAACAAGTATAAAAAAACCCTAATAATGGATAAAATTATGTAATTACGCTTAAACATGAAAATGTCTATTTTGCCCCTAGGTGAAAATGTCTATTATACCCCTAGGGTTTCATTCTGAATATGATGATTGTGATATTGTTATTTTACATGCTATAACATGATATGCACATGATATGCACATGATATGCTATGACATGTATACGATATGCCATGTTTTACTCATTAAATGCATGGGTTGGGTTATTATATGATGGAGGAAGTGTTAAAGGGCTTTGCCCCAGTATACCGAAAGGGCTTCTGCCCCAGTTATTAAAAGAGGCTAGGCCTCCAGTTATATGATAAAGTAGCTATGCTGCCAATGGAGAGTTTGGCTGGGTGGGTTGAGTTATTCCCCACATGGAGAGTTTGGTTGGTACGGGTGGAGAGTAGAGGATGGTGGGTTGAGTAGTCTCCCCAATTGGGCTTTTGCATACATGCATGGTTTGACATATGTGATATTGAAATGGGTCTATGGGCCATACCGTTTACAGAAAGGCTTTTGCCTAGCGATATGAGTAATATAAAGGCTTCGACCCAGCAACAGTTAACCGAAAGGCTTCGGCCCAGTGCATGTTGAAAATTGAACTTGTACATGTATGGATTTGGGCTCTGAAAGGGCTTGTTATACACTGAGTTCCAAACTCACCCCCTTTCCTAAACCTTGCAGGTGAGCCTTGATATGGAGACTTGGAGCCGTAGGGAATTCAGAGTGGCCATGGTGTTCATTTGGATTTTTAAATAACTGCATTTAAATAAGTTTTATTTAATTATTATTATTGTCCGATTTTGGGTTGTAATAAGGCCATTTTAACTATTTTCTTTTTTTGGGATTATTTGGTTTTAACCTTTATATTCTACGCTGCTATTAATGTTTTAAAATGGGCTAGACCTAGGTTACGTTTTAAAACGACATTTTGTTTTCAAAATACACAATGACAAAATAAAACGCTTTAACTAAATAATCACTCTGAATGAGCACCAACACAACTTGTTTTCAAAACTATCAACTAGAGTGTGGCAATGGTTGTGGGCATGTCTAGGATTGGATCCAATCGAGAGCTTGGTACTTAAGCAGCCTTCATGGCTCACCTCCTCTGTTTCGGATACCTACCTGGTGCACAGCTTCCATTCACTTTCATGGCAAAGACAATCTTTTAAAACTCTTCTAGATAAGGTTTAGGAACGAACCATGGGTTTTTATGAAAATGGTCCAATGTGACACATCGGATCTGGTCATAACGTCTGGGCCGGGTTTGGGTTGTTACACTTTGCCTTGAGCTATAATAGGCTCATTTAGAACCTCAACAACCTTAGGCTCCAATGTCTTTCCACTTCGCAAAGAGACTACTTTGCAATTTTTTTGCCCAAAATTCTTGGATTTTCTATGTCGCTTGGCCAAATACCTTGGGTTTTATTTCGAAGTTCTTTGGTTAGCTGACCCATTTGATTCTCTAGATTTCTTAAAGTGGTATCATTCTTCGCTATGTATGCCTTTAGCAGATTCTCAAGATCATTAAAGATTCAGTTGGTGGGGGTTGTTGCACTTGTTGATAATATTTCGATGAATAATTTGGTCGAAATGGCATAATAGAGTCGCTATGGTCTGCCCATTAATTACTCCAAGGAGAAATTGGATGATCCTGCCATGAAGAGTTGTAAAAATTTGATTGCAGACCATTCCAATTTTGATTTCCCGTATAATAATTGGACTCTTAATTCGATGGGCAATTTTCAAAGAAATGGTCATCTCCACAGTATTCACAAGAAATATTCTCAAACTGGTCTGGCTATTGCCCTAACAGATTACCATTGAAACCATTAACAGTTATGTTCTTAAGCATAGAAGACATAGAGGATACCTGGGCTGCCAAAGAAGCAAGTGTGTCTGCTTCATGTACTTCTACTACTCGTCTTTCTGAGGCTGCTCGGTTGGTTGGCCACTGATAGTTATTGTTGGCAATTCTTTCAATAGTCTCGTAAGCATCGTTATAAGACTTAAAAAGAAGGGCTCCATTTGCCAAAGCATCCACC
The DNA here is from genome assembly GCA_020496765.1 of Gossypium stocksii. Lineage (NCBI taxonomy): Eukaryota > Viridiplantae > Streptophyta > Magnoliopsida > Malvales > Malvaceae > Gossypium > Gossypium stocksii. Next base: position 34,005,972 of record CM035624.1, read on the forward strand.
ATCATTCTAATATGAATATTGAGACCAATATAGAAAGTCTACATTTGAACGCAACAACAAATGTTGTGATGTGGGCACTTTTGTAATAACTCCTTGAATCACTCCCATGCCTCATATAAAGATTCTTCATCAAGTTGTTGAAATGAAATGATTTCATTTCAGATCTTGATGGTTAAAGATGGAGGGAAATATTTCATTAAGAAACATTCAACCAACTCTTGCCATGTACTTGTGGAACCGGACAATAGGGAGCTCAACCACGCTTGTGCTCTATCCCTTAAAGAGTATGGAAATAATCTCAGTCTCAAGGTATCCTCAGTCACCTTGACTAGTTTAAATGAGTCACCCACTTCCATGATTAGTTGAAGATGAAGATGTGGATCTTCAGTAGGAATCCCACTAAATTGACCCATATTTTGCAACATTTGGAACTTGACCGGCTTGAGCTTGCAATGTTGTGCCTCGATTTTGGGTCTCCTAATACTCGGATTGAGCTTGTTGAATAGAGGAATGGCATATTGTTGAATGGGACAATTTTTGTCATCGGCAAGAATGATTGGATTGTGAGTATTATAAGCGAACGTTCCTTCTTGATTTTGGTTTGAATTTTTGAAATTAATATCTTCAGTCCTTCTTTAGTTCGCTTGTCTTTTCTTTTGTCAGAAAGTCCTTTCAATTTCAAGGTCTACGTGGAGTAAGTCAATAATTTGATCTACTCATAAACACCTTAAACAAACATAAAAAAATGGAATTAAAATTTAACAAGAAAGAAAAGATACACCAAAATGCAAAATTAACAATTTGACAAATAATGTCTTTTAAAACAGTTCCTGCCAACGGTGCCAAAAACTTGAAATGACAGAAATGTGCAAGTGAACACAATCACAACAAGTAATAAAGTGACAAGTAAATGTCGAGTTATCGTACCCACAAGGACTGTGAAAAGAATTATTTATGAATGCAATTTAAAACACTTTGGTGAAGAAAAATATTTTGATTTAAGGAGATGATTAAAAACTAAGACTTTTAACTAAGTAAAGTAAATAAAAAATAATAAAAGTTCCAATGCACGATTTCAAAAGATGATTTTAATCAAGATAACATAATTGTGTTAGATTAATTACATTTCTTAACTTAGAATTATTAAACTTATGTTTATGTTGTTATGAATAAATTCACGACAAATCAGTAATTTGCCAACTTATGAACATACTTACCTACCAAAATCCATTTATCTCTTGACTATATCTCTATGTCAATTCAACCGATTAAACAGACTTTCATGCAAAATTAATGAGCATCAAAACTAATACTTCATATAAAAGGAAATAGGCTATCTTATGATCACATTTATTTTGAGATTGACACTTACTCATATAATCTTACCACATTAATCAATCCATACATTAGACACTTAGCACACATGATATTTTTCACATAACCTGCACATACACATTCTTAAACATACGGTTAAATCTTTTTACATACAATTACATTATATCAAATCGATTCAAATAACCTGATAAACCACGTGGAATGCTAAAGGATACACGGAATAAGGCACAAGTACCACACATGATGTAGTCGAAGCTACCACTAATACATAGCTGAAGCTACCACTTATCACATAAAGGCTCAATAATGAGCTATTCTCGGGTCTGCTCACACAAGCTGACGGTGTAGTTGATATTACTTAGTGCTGCTCACACAAGCTGACAGGTATCCGTAACAAATGCAGAATTACCTAGCCACTGGTAGTCGAACTAGACCAGCACCTGGAATTACATAGACATTCAATAGCAGTCAATGGTTTCCTAGTGACATGTCACTCATATCCTAATGATTCCTAAGGCTCAACCGGGACTTTTCTTTACTTATCGGTTTTATTTCACCCCATATTCGATAGTTTGATATAAAATTTTAGAATTTCAAAATAATTAACATAATTAAACTTAATGATTAAAAGAACTCATTATTTACATATAGGACTTACCTCAGTGCAAAAATGCAAATCTTTTTTATTTAGTCTGATACCATGCCTTTTCCACAGTCAAGGTCGATTTTGCATCGTTCTTGATCTATAACATCAAATTTAACTCATTCAATACATACATTACTCAATTGGACACAAAATCATCCTATGGTTATTTTTACCATTTTACCCTTAACTTTGTCAATTTTTACACTTTAGTCCCTAGGTTCGTAAAATGAGATGCATCTATTTTTCAACATTCCTAAGCCTAGCCGACCATATTTCTCTCTTATAGCAGCCCAAAATTTTCAACATTTCACAATTTATACACATATTTTACAACTTTTTCATTTTAATCCCTAAATGCATTTCCATGAAAAATCATTTAGCAAAAGTTTTTTACTACACATTAAACTTCCATTTCCTACCAATAGACACCAAAATGCTTTCATGACACACATGGGTCAATTTTTGAACATGAACCCTAGCTTAAAATAGTGGTACAAAAAGCTAGGTCAAGGTACGAGGATCTCAAAAACACGAAGAACATGAAAAACGGGGCTAGGAGTTACTTACTTAGAGCTTGAAAAGTAGAAAAACCCTAGCTATGGAGACCAAGAGACATTCGGCCAAGGCAAGTAGAACCTTATTTTCCCTTTTATTTCTTTTAATATCCAAATGACCAAAATGCCCTTAATGGTATTCTTTGCAAATTTCCCTTCCATGGGCATTTTTGTCCATGTTGTCATAAAATGGTCTAATTACTAAACAAGGACTCCTAATTTATGAATCCAACTCAATTACACACTAAATGCTTCTAGAACTCACATTTTGAAATTTTTACAATTTAGTCCTATTACTCAATCGAGCATTTTATCGGTAAAATTTATTTACTAAATTTTCACTCATGCATTCAATCATACAATAGGCCTTAAAACTTTATTAGAATAAAATTTTCTATGTCGGATTCATGGTCCCGAAACCACCATTCCATTTAGGCCATAATTTGGGCTCCTACAAGTTCACTTTGAGTATTGCACTAACTCTGGTTTGTAAGTTCCTCAACTTACTTGTTTCAAAACTCTAAAAGAGTTCCTGTGTTTTTGCTAAGCCAATAATAAGTCAAAATGTAAAACTCTACCAAAGTGTTTGAGATATACCTCACTTGCTCAATTATTGCATTTATTTGTCTCGTCTGTCCAGTTTGTATCACTACTTTACCTCCAAAGTCTTATGCACAACCTACCTTTCTCTTAGGTGGTAATCCCTCTAATGACTCTATAGGTCTTAAATCAGTTTTTTGTACCTCTAGCATTTTCAAAGAGATCTCCTTAGCACTCTGATTTACCAAGTTAATGTTCCTCCTATATGAAACATCCTTAGCTAGTTGGATTTTCAATAATACATTGGTTCTGCCTCTCATGTCTCAACTCATCGACACAACGCATCATTGTTATCGAGTATTTGGTTCTGCCTCTCATGTCTCAACTCATCGACACAACGCATCATTGTTATCGAGTATCTGAGATACATAAACAATTGAAAAAAGCAACTAGAAGAGCATTAACCTTGCCAAGGAAATTCAAGCCAATAATAAAGTCATAATTATCTAAGTGAATTGCCTCGAAGTTTTTTTTTCCTTTCTATTGACTGATTTGTAATTCAACTCCTGGTGTTACTCCCACAGTTGAGACTTCTTTAGAATTAATAATCTTAATCATTTTAGTTGACTCGCTTACTAATAGACCAAACTTACCCATGGCTTCCTCTTATATGAACAGATCTGATGCCCTTATATCATCAAGAGCACACTTTCTTTGACCTGTGATATTTATGTCTACATACATCAACCCATTTTGCTTACGATCCCTTTTCGCTTTAGTAAATTTGAACATCATTAATTTAAGCTCAAACACCTTATCCTTTATAGGCTTTACTTTAATTTTTTTAGTGACTGTGGATATATTAGATCGCTCTGGATAGTTTGACATCCTATACAGACCATAACATAAGAAGTATTTCACTAGCTTCTTCTTTTTTTCTTTAGCCCTCTTGGCTTCAAAGAACAAACAATTGAACTAAGCCTTATTGATGTTCTGTCTTACCCATCGTCCCCTTCAATGGTAGAAACCACAAATTTCTTTGGAGAGTCCTTCACCATATGTAGACTATCACAAAGGAAACATTTTGCTAGCCCCTTCGATCTATTGTTAGGCTTCTCTCTTTTGATTATGTGGTTACCACCATTTTTATTGTTGTCACTTTCATCTTCCTCATAGTTTCCCCTATAACAGTCTGTCTGACGTAGATCATATCAATATACTGATGTCATATAATTGAGTAAGCCAGTATAATAATGGGGTGAATTATCAGTTAAAGTGTTGGGTTAACATGTTGTGTGAATTTATCAATACGCCCTTGTTTAGGGACGCTTTGCTGCAATTCACCATTTGGCAGATTCTAAGGTTGGCAAACTCTTTTATAAGATAATCCACCAACCCTAGATGTTCTGGGCAAACTTGTTAGTTCGCAGAGCGATAAGATAAATTTATGTAGAAATGATAGCTTGGTTTGTATCGTTGGAGTTTAGTTAAGACCTAATTAGAAATGAACTAGAGTACTATAGATGACAACTTTATATCTTTAAGTAGTTGAATGACATGTTTAGTTGGTTGCTTAAGTGTACAAGTAATGTTTTACCACTCCGATTAGTGGTACTAGTTGCATTTGGTAAAAGTATTAGACTTCAAATCTTGTTTGGCAAGTTTAGCCTCAGTTTTCAAAGGTGATAGTGGGATATCTAACCTTCCCACTAAGTTTATTTTCTACTATTTGAGCTATATGAGGATGCCTAAAGCCAACATGTTTCACCTTTTTTTTTTTTTGTGTTCTTCCATACGTCTCCAAATTTTTTAGTTATCTTTGCTAAATGAGATAGGGAAAGTTTTTAGAAACTTGTCAAAATGCCATTAAAAAGTACCAACTAACTGGTAATTTCTAGGAAACCCTTAGGATGTTGTTGAGGGGATTTACATCTTTGCATTAGTGTATGCATGATCAATTGTTAGTAGATGAATGGTCTGATGATTATGATTGTTTCTTATTTAGCTCAATAAGCTTGCGAAGGTCTCAGGAATCGAGATAAGAAACCAATACAGTAGATTTTTCCTGAAGTTCTTCGTTAGTTTTTTCTTGTTTCCTTTAAGTTATGAAAATTATTTGACATGTGAGTTATGAAAGGTAAGTTGTCCTTACTAAAGATGGGTTGATGTGTCTTGTATAAACGAGTGTGTAATAAGTTTATGTTGTGTGCGTAAGCGTGGGCATGGTTGACGTAAAAATAACTACAGTGTTTGCAAGCTGAATGTCAGACTATTTGTGATATGTGAAAATGTGCAAAGAAGTTTTATTTGTGATGCCTCCGGTAGGACAACTTTATTGCAAATCGGTCTGACAGATCACGACCCGACCTTATGAGAGAACACTTGTTCAATCTAATAAGGAATATGAAAAACATATGATTTGGTTGATATTCAATCTTGAATTCTAAAAATGGGCCTGAGGTTGGCACAAGTTTGGTTTATAGGTAAACATACGTAACTGTAAGAAGTGCATACAAGTTGGCAATATGTGTCCGCTAGAGATATTGTGTGCGTTATTTTAACTAAGTGTCATTACCGAAAAATGTACTGGCAACTTGGCTTAATGTGTCTATAAGACTAAATCTCGTAAATGTCTTTATTTTTGGGTCGATTATTGGTAATCTGATAAATAATGTGTCTACCTAGAACTCACTAAGTTCAATTGAACTTATTACATTGTTTTTCTCTCTCAGGCTTTTGAGTAGTAGAAGAAGAGTAGAAGAATGAGACTACACTAGAGCTGCGTCTGTAAGTGAGCTACTTGTCTATTTCGTATCATGCATGGCTAGTTGGTGGATGGTGTATATATATGTCCTGTACTTGATTTTTTTACCTTACAATTGTATTTCTTATCTTAAAATGGAACTGCCCCTTATTATTCACGTGTATGCCAGAATATATTGATTCACAGTTTACAAACTTACCATTTTCTATTGAGTGAATTCCCCCATACATGGCAGCGTATGTGTTAAACATTGCCTTTATTAATTCCTATTATTTTTTTAAGAATGCGTTACTAAATGAACCAGGATTAATGGTCTTTAACTAAAAAGAGAACCCTTACAATTGATTTCTCAATTATTTAAATTAAGCTAAAGGATTTGAGTCTATTAGTAAAGTGTCGATCTGTTGGGCAGTTTGTTTGGCTGATCGATATATGCCATGTTTTCCTGACAAGCTAAGGGGTGTTTCACCCCCACCATTGCACATCTTTTTAGGTTTGGAAGACTGAAGCTTGTCTTTCCTTGAACCAAGCTTGATAAAGGATTTCTCTTCAGCTATGACTACAATAAGCTTAGTAATACCTTGTCAATACAACTCTTACTTCGCCCAAGGTTTTAGCCCATCTTTAAACTAATAGAAAGCTTTTTTCTCACTCAGGTTAGAGATTTGAAGCATCAATTCATTAAAGCCCCCTCCTTAGCATACTGTAGGTAAATTTTCTTTTTCAAATCTCTTTGGAACTCCTCCCAAGTCCCAATAGTCATCCCACCATGTTTTTTATATGTGGACCTACAACGCTACCATAAGAGATCAACATCAGTAAAATAGATTGAAGTAGTGTTTACCTTAGTGGCGTCATCCTCAACGCCCATCGTATGGAATTATTGTTCCACTCCTAGAGAAAGTTTCCCACTTTACTCGCAGACCTTGTGTCATTAAACTCTTTAGTTTTGGAACATCCATACTACACTACTTAGGAGTTGAAGCCAGCATCCTATTACCCAAAGCAACTTTACAAATAGTGAGCCCCCTTGAGCTTAGGAATCTTTGCCATCATGGCATCAGTTTCCTCATTCAAAACCATCACCATTGCCTTAAAAACATTTTCCCTCTCTGTCAACTTATCCGCAGTGGAATTAAATCTTTTCCACATTGGAATCGAGAGACTCCAACACCACCTATGGATTTATCAAGATTGGTCACTTGACCTTCCGGAGTTGACATCATATCACTCAATTTGCTATTTTTCCTAAACTTCCCATGGGTCTCTATCAGGATATTCTGCTCGTCTCCTCCTTTTTTCATCTTAATTGGTGCCTTCGAACACTAGCTCTAATACCAATTGTTGTGGGGCTAGATCTTTAGTTCGGCAATCCGTGTGACCTTAAGCGATTTCTTGGGTTCAAATCTACCTAAATCAACCTTTCCCTTGAAAAGTGAGAATTCGCGTAGAATTCCTATAAGGTACCGAATTAGAGTGGAAGCAAACTCGTAAAACAAAATAAGCTAAGAACGAATAAAAAGCCATAGAAAAATAGTGTACACCAAGTTTTTAAGTAAATGCTCTCAATAGTATCCAATTACTATGAAAAATTACAATTGAGTGAATACAAATGAGGGAGAATACCTCTATTTATAGTTGAGCTCTCCTAAAACCAACGGTACTGATCGTGATTTGATGAAGTAACAAAATCTGATCGTACCTGGAAACTAACTAATATCACGATAAAAGGCAAGTGCACCTATCGAATAGTAGTATAGTTAGTGGCAAGACCGAAATATCCAATCCAAGGAACTATGAGTACTAGTAATGACTTTCTTTCTATTATCTAGCCTAAAAATAAAGAGGGTTTGGTTGTAAACTAAACTAAACTAAACTAACTAAAGAAGTGACAAAGAGTAAAGTGGGAAATTACTTTTGGGAAAGACTGATTAATTAAGGCATTACCTAAGGAAGAATCCACCTAGACTTCACTTGTTATCTAACTCTGAACCAAATGATTTCTACATTTGATTTGATCTGTAGAGATCTCTAAATTATGTTAATACCTCCGTCGAGGATAAGAACAACTAATCCTAGGTTGATTAACTCTAATCCAGCATATTTTCATCGTCCTATCTCTAGGATTGTGATCAACTATGATTAATTGTGTTGGATCTATTCCTATATAGGGACTTTTGCTCCTCTACATAAGCACATTCGACATAAATTAATAGCACAAAAATATCAATTTAAGAGTTAAAAAACACAATTAAGAATAAATCAAATATTTATCATACAGCTCAGATAACAATAACAAGATCTATCTTAGGTTTCATCCCTTTAGATATTTAGGGTTTTAGTTCATAATTATAAAAGAAAACATCTCAAAAGATATAAAATAACAAAACATAAGAAAACCCAAAACTCCTGAAAGGATTAAAAGGAGATCCTCTGTCTTGATGTAGATCCTAGCTTTTGAGATGGATCAATCGGCTTCCCTTCGAGTAATTCCCTCCTTTAACTCCCCGTCTTGGTGGGAATAAAGCACACCTTTGTAGTTGCCTCCTAGGGTCTTTATATAGAGTTTTGGAATGCCTTTCATAGCCCCTTCGAGTAATTCCCTCCTTTAACTTCCTCACGATAGGGACACGCCCGTGTACCACGCCCGTGTGGGTCGAGGCCCAGGCCGTGCTTGAGCCTGTTAAAGTGGCACGACCGTATGGCACGGCTGTGTGGCGAACCTCCAAGCCGTGTTGATTACTGAATTAGGCCTAATTTGCCTGTTTTTGGCTCGTTCCTTGCTCTTTTCTCCTCCCTAAGCTCACCTGAGTATAAAACATGAAATTAAAGGTTTAAGAGCATCAATTTACACAAATCAAGGGGTAATTTATCCAGAAATTAGGTTAAGTATGGGAATAAAATATATATAATTTATCGCTTATCAGGTACATATTAAGTTATATCAATGGTCGAGATTAGAACCTATCTACAATTTGATAGCCTTAAAAGATTCAAACTCTATACAATCTTATCCTTTTAGGACTTACACTATTTACCATGGCAACTCTAGTTTTACTAAAGTGTTTCACTAGACCATTAAGGCTTCAAGTAGATAGACTTCTTTAAGAGTTCCATGAATCAGGCTAATTCATATAGGTCAAATTAGTCCCATTTAATAAGTTGACCTCTATGAGACGTTTTGTGTATAATGATCACAGGCTTTGATCTGTGGCCTGTGACATATACATCTGCAACAACCAATTTAGTAAAAGCTTTAATGAGGTAGAAAATTCTCTAGCTAACAAGCAGTATAAGAATATTACTCTTAGTTTTCTCAACGAAGATATTACAATAAAGTAGGCTTTATTCAATACATTAGAATAGGAGTGGCTTAAATGTTGATGCCACACACTCAGTGGTATCATATTACAAGTAAGAAAAGCACAAAAAGTGGATTGATAATGACACATGGGCTATTAAAACTAATAAGAGTCTGTCACTTTTTGGACCGCAAACTAGAACCTTTTTAGTCACCAAGGCTTTTACTAGAACGTGTGTAGGGTAGAACTCAAACATCACTTTATTGTCTTTAGTAAATTTAGAAACAAAATGTAAATTCTTAGTGATGGCAGGCATATGCACCATATTCTTAAGGTGTAAAACCTTGGACTTAGAAAGAAATAATGACTAACCAGTATGCATAATAGGTAAACAAGTACCATTACTAACATATACTTTACCTGTACAACTGTACTTGGGTGATGTATCTAGGGTGGTAATATTGTGGTGAGAGGATCAATAACACCAGATGAGAGAAAGACAAAATTGATTAAACTAGGCCATTAGTAGAGGATGGTGTTAAACTAGACAAACAAATAAATGTGTCGAAAGACGTGACTGAGCATAGAGAGGCCACTGAATTGCATAAGAAAACATCTATTGGGAAACGATAGATTGTGAACCATATACATAGTTGTTAGCTTGAGGAGGACATAATTGTAGCCATGAAACAAATGTGGTAGTTTGAGTGACGCTTTGAATCTAGTATCAAATTGAAAATAACAATGATCAACTATCCAATCTTGCCACATAGTTGACATTGAGGTCGAGAAGCATTAGAGAATTTGATCACGACCCCTTCCGTGAGTGTAAGATGAAGGACAATAAGTAGGCACCCTTAGAGACTATAGATTTTAAGAATAAAAAATACTCAAAATTTGTTGAGAGCCTTTTGTAGCAACATTAGCTCAAGCATGTGTGATCGTATGCAATAATTATCTAGCTTCTACATCGAGAAGAATTGTAGTCACACCATTAAAATCATATCGAACTTGATTGGTTGTTATAATAGTAACAACTAAATCATATTTATAAGGTAAGACATTCAAGATAGTTGTAATTTACACTTTTTCACAAATACATTTACTAAAATTGGCAAGATTGTCATGAACAAATTTGATTTTCATGAGATATTCTTTCATAGGTAGATCACATTTCTTTTGAGTGGGAAAAACTACCTAAAATTCATCAACTTAGAGGTCGACTTGCTACTATGAAGCTGGTCAAGAGTTTTCCAAATAGAATAAATTTTATTATTCCCAATTAAATGAAAAAGAGCACTCTCAATAAATGACAACAAGATCCAAGATGTAAGAGCATCGTCTTGCTGTTCATAAACCTCAAACTCAAGGTTAAAAGGCTTAAATCCTTCAGGTTTAGTAACAAATTAAATAGGAGGAACAGGAGAGCCATCAAGATATTTTTTCAATTTATGAGTCTTTAAGGTCAAAAGTACTTGTTTCCAAAATAAAATAATTAGAATAAAGTATTGGATTAATCTATTTAGTGGAGGAGTTTATCATTAGAAACTTGAGATGCAGAATTAGCAACAAAATCAACTTTTGATCCATGACCACTAAGTATTGGGAGAGTAAGGTTTGGTGCCGTAACTGCAAAAGAAAACTTAAGCTATGTAGAACTTTTGTCAAACAAGTTTTGAGTAAGAAGAAAAACTTTAATAATCATCAAGAAGTGATATGAACCAGCAAGAAATAAAGAGAAACAAAAAAATTAGCTCCAAAATGCAAGCTCTGATGCCATATTATTATAACCATGAGAATCTAAAAACAAAACTAAAATGAAGTAAACACTAAGAATGAAAACAAGGGTGAACAAGAGAGGAATTTACTAGTACAAAGGCTTGTTCTATTCAACGTAGAAATCTCACATATATACATTTATAAAACTAATAGGATTTTTTAACATATCAACTAACTAATCAACTAACTATATTTAAGAAGCTAATTGATTAGTAATAGATCAATAACTAGCTAGTTAAACTAGCAAACTCAATTAACAAGTCAAATTGATTTTTTGACTCATACTCTGATAGAACCCACCTAGGTTGAAGCCTCTGGGAAGCAAATGGTAGGCTTTTATTTAAGAAATTCCTTTTGAACCTAGAATGTGGTGTGGGTATGCCCCTATTATATGTGTGAGTACTAACCTTCTAAGTATATAATACCAACAAAATCCAACAATTCAAAAATACCTCACTTTAGAAACAATGTTGCCTTTTTGCTAGTATTGTTTCCTTGTTGCATCACTTTTGCTATATTGCCATTTGCATTGTCTAAGATTTTAATTTTATTTTGTATGAAGTATTTTGTATGTGCTTTCTTTCGAGAGTATGTGGTTAGAAAGAAAATAAGCAAAGATTCCTTACCATATCAGGTGTAATTTAAGACTTTTAACCATTAGAACATACTACTATATTTTTCTTATGACACACCAATATACAATAATTGGAAACAAAGGTTCCTTTATACAATATTAGAGGTAAAAGATACCAGTATCGCAGTTCAAATTAATGCTAAATTAATGTCTAACTAGAGTTTTAACCACTATTACATTCAAGTCAAGACAAAAATAAAGAGTTAAAGTGACTATAGTTTTTCCAAATCACCTAAAGAAATCGTCTTACTCGAGAAATATGATACAAAACTTAAGATATTGATATTCAATTGTAAGAATTGGAGTTGAAATTGATTAAAGAAAATGAAGTCTGATTTGAAATTTTAGTTTCAAAATAATTTTCAAATGAAATGAGTTTTTTTTTATTAATATGATAGATTATTTATGACTAATAATAAAGAAATTAGAATAAATATATTAAGGAATTAAAATAAAGATAATTGAAATAATTAATAAAAGATAGATAATACATTTCAAACCCTCTAATCAACTATGTGAATCAACAAACTTGAACTTTGGGCAGCCTTATCACCTTTTAGACTTTTTGAACACGCAACCTGGATTGAAAAAATTTAAATATAGTAATGTTACAGGTCGCAAATTAAAGCCCATGGCAAATGTGCTAAGAATGTCCTAGGCAAAATTTAGGTGGAGAAGAACCCAGGTACTTAAATATCAATGAATCTCATCCTGGGTAGTACTACATTCATAGGGAGTTTCCACGCATGGTGGAATATCATTGGGACCTTGAGGTCCAAAGGAGAAGGGATTTCTGGGAATTTCATTTCAGTTACTTTGGCCTCAACTCCTCCTTTTGGTGTTTGTCTTGACCATTTTTGTATAAGAAAAGAGAAAAGAAAAGGAAAAGAAAGAAAGAAAATTACTACCTTTTAAGAAAGTAGAGACTGAAGATGAAGAATGCAGAAAGATTAAGTAGAGAAAAAGTTAGGGTTTCGATTGATTTAGCAAAAGTGTTTAAAGGGATGATTGAGTATCTATTTTACAGAAACAAGTGTATGCAAGAAGTTTATTTCATGAAAGCTGGTTAGGTTCTCTAATACAAATTTGACATCTATCAAAAAGGTAAGTTATGTCACGTTTGAATTTACGTGAGTAGCCACCAAAATCTAAATTTGCCAAATTAGTGGTATACGCCTGACCCAAATAGTTAGGTTTCAGTTATGTATTGGAATTCTCCAAAGTTAGGAAATTTTGAGGACGAAATTTTGTTAAGGGGAGGGGAGTTGTTAGACCCCAAGTTTGGCGGACCTAAGATTTTAGCATAAAATGGAAAAATAATCTGTTTGCAAAATGTAATATGCATATATATTTCTTTTTACGCATAGGTGTGGGCGTATTGTAACTGCTGTGTAAGCAAGTGAAGATTTTATTTCTGGATATTCTACTATTTCAAGGAAAAGATAGTGTTATGTAACATCCAAAAAATTAGGGGTTAGTAGAATCAGGTTTGGAAATTAAGGAGTGGTCATGCCCTAATTTTTGAGATTATCTATGTATTTTTAGGAATAAATGAGGTATTGATTTGTTGGATAAGTGTTAGTGAAATGTTCCTTGAAACCTAAGTTCAAATCCCTTTTCTCTTACCATTTTTATTATTTTGCTAATTTTGCCTCAAACCCTAGTATGTGAAATTTCTGTTTTTAAAATAAATATTGCAAAACTATTTCAAAAATAAAGAAATAGCCTAGTGGTTAATTGATAAATACAAAAGCTTGAAAATTAAATTGAGCTCCCAAGTTAGAATCTTTTCCCATACAAAATAACTATTTTTTTTACAAAATCCCTTATTTTTAATGTGTGCTATCCATACCCTTGCAACCCTAGGCATAAATGTTAATTTTACACAAAATAACCAGCCTTTATTTTATTTTTACTCACCCTAGCCATTCCTACCCTCTCCTCTCCTACTTGATCTTCAATTTTTTTTTCTTTCTTCCTCCATTATTGTCGTCACCTACACCTAGTTTTACCATCTCTTTCTTTTTCTTTTTGTCTCAAGATTTGGTAATATCTTCTCCACCATCTTGATGGTATTTTTCCTCATTAAAATCAGCCTCAAATCTAAAATCTTGAACTTCAAGATCGATCCCGACCATTGCCAAGAAAGTGTCATTGTCGTTTCTCTCAACTAGCTTGTGTAAGATCTCTTCTTTCTTCAATTTGTTGATTAATCTTATCATTTAAAACCTAAATTTCTAGATATTGAATTTAGGGGAGTTTTAAATATTTTAAATTTATTTTTCTAGATTTTTAATGGATTTTTACATTTTTAAATTAGCCCCAAATTTGGCCACTGTAGGTAGTGGTGCTTGTGCCTATGTGCAAGAATGGGGGTTGTTTTGTTTCTTTGTTCTTTCCCATCTTTTCCTAGAATTAATCTGAGTTCTTGAATCCTCATAATTAGCCTTTAATCATATGTTATTTAGGTAAAGACATTCTTGATCAATTAGCCATTTGGATCTCACAATTCGGGAAGTGTAAGTGCATTTAATTGTAAACTAGTTTGTTGTTTCAACAAAGTTGTTGGAAAAAGGTTATGGATGATTAAATGAGGGATTTTAATTAAAATTATCTATTGATTTTCTAGTATGTAATTGTGTTAGGTGCTGACCGGAACACTCTAAATCAATCGTAAAGTCGAAAGATGTTCGCTCGCACGGTTCGCAATAAAGTAGTGTAAGAAATCTAATTAGTTTAGATTCGAAAAATAGTAGTAATTTTGATGATTGGTTGGAACCCGTAAGTGGGTGTTTAAGGGCTGGTTAAGAGATGAATTGATGAAATTTATACTGATTTTTTACTTAGGTTCATTTTTAAGGTTTATTATGGAAAATTTGAAAATTCGCTAGTGTGTTGTAAGAATGCGAAAAATAAGGTGTGAGTCCCAAACTCAAAAAATTAATTAAAAATGATAATTTTTTAATATATTTAATGATTTAGTTTTCTAATTGGATTTACTTAATATCCAAATAATTACTTTTGTGAGTGGCTGAACCAAGTACATTTCGAGCCCTAAAAGATTGATATGTTAGCAAAGTTGCTAGTTTGACAGTGTAACTGTGTGATTGGTATTGTGATTGATGAATGTGTTATTTGGTATTAGATTGATTTTATATATAGCATGATTTGCTAAGATATGAGTTTATGTATGATATAATTGTATGGATAGTTTGTTATGTTATATTGGAAAGGTTGCTATACATGCACATTAGAAAAATCGTAAAAGTATGTGAAATTGTGTAATGCTGAATGATATCATCTTAATGGTAATTTGAAAGTTGGAACATTGTTTCCATTTACTGAAAGTATGTGATTATTGAGGGTATGCTGAACATGTCAAATAAATATGAAAAGTACTGAGATATGATTATGTATGAGTTTGTATGACATATTGTATTTGCATTGGGATTGGATATCTTATGGTTGATGGAGTTCCATGTAGTACCGGCGACATATTAAGTCCGTATTTATATGTAGTCAGTGCACTACACCTAGAGTACCAAAGGGATTGATGATTTTATCGCACTATTTGATATCCGACAAATTTTCTACTTATTGATTATTCGGTGGTTTTACCACATCGAGCTATGCTCACATTTGTTGGAGTTTGGTAGACAGGTTCTGGGGAACACATGGTGTCTAGTAGATGGTATGGGTAGGAACCTTTTTACATTGCATCGTGTGCATGACATATTCAAATGTTACTGATTTATACTATGTATTGTATTGTGTTGTATTGAATGATATTGAAATTAATGATTGTTACTCGAATGACTAATGACCTATGCTCCTACACCGTTTTACATCAATTTGACAATGGCTATGTAATGAACTGAAATTCCAATGATGGTTAAGTGTTCTTTTGTTAAAGCTAATATGTTTTGTTGTATTCGATATTTATGTATGTTTAAATAATAGTTCCACTCACACTGAGCTTTCATAAGCTCACCCCCAATAATGTTTAACTTTTCAGGTAAACATCAAAATTAGGATCGGACTCGACATTCAGAGAATCACCTCGAACCTCTAACTATTCTTAATAAATATTATTATGTCTTTATTGGTTTTGGTTTGTAATTTTTAATTATCTATGGCTTGGTAACTTTTCTTTCAGAGATTTTTGCATGCATGGATTACTTAAGCATAATAACTGAAAAATGCATAATATTGGGCTTAAGTAAAATTTGACATTGTTCCCTAATTTTCGCTGCATTGCAAATGAACTATTTTTGGAAAACAAATCAATAAGGCAACTAAGTTTCAAAATTGACTTGAAAAATGGTTTTTCACTGCATTAGTTTAACATCGAGTTTTTACAAAGAAGAGTAACAAGCAAATGATTTTTTTCTTAAACAACACTATCAATAATAAAATGAGTCTTAAGTATAAATTATCTAATAAATGAACTCTTCTAAAGTAACTTAAAGTGCAAATACAATTTTTCTCTAAAATGAGTTTATTTAAAGTTTTCAAAAGTAATGTAAGTTAGCTTAGCCATTTTGGTGGCTAATGTAGCCTTCTCAATCTAGCCATAATGTTTAGGCTAGGTTAGAGAGTTTACATGTTAAGTAATAAGGGGTAAGTATGATTTGAATTATCGTCAAAGGTATAGTACGCCTTGTTTGTATAAAGTATTGTGCTAGTTAGGTTGTAAAGTAACCTGGTTAGGAACCAACTGGATAGACTAGTGATATCTATAATGTGAGATTCTCATTTATATTTCTCTCGGTAAACTGTAGACCATTAAGAAGACAAATTCTAAAATGTGTGACACTTGTTAAGTTCCACTAGGTAGGATGAGTCATATTTATATGTGTGAGGGTTCTAAGAGAGGTTCTTCTTCTTTTGAGAGTACTTTCTTATTCTTTTTATTAAATCTAATGGTATATGTTCCTCATTAAACTAGAAGTTAAGAATTCTTAGTTTAATCAGAGATCATTCCATCTCTAGGTAAGATTACAGCTTTGCATGATAGATGTTTTGAAAGAGTGAGTCTGTAAATGGTATATGAATAGTAAGTGGTAAGAATAAGGCTTTGTATGGGTGTTATCAAAGTTTGCGATGATAGTAAATTGTATGAAAATGAGTTTTAATGGTGGTTATATGTTCTATAAGTAGTTGTTGTTGCTGGTTCGAGGAGAATATCCAAGTTTATAGCTTAGAACTATAGTAGGTGAGTATCAGGTGAGTTTTTGCCCTGAATTTTTCTCTTAAGTAAACTTTTCAAGTAGAAGAAAAAAATATATAGAAGATTTGTGGTATCTATAATAATTGGTGAGTGTACTAGTATAATAAAGATGAGATAAGTGCTATGATAATATGTAATAAGTTTTATTGAAGAGGAATATTGATTAATAAGTATGTAGGTAAAGTTTGAGATATGAAAAGTATGAGTCAGTTTGGAATGCAAATACATTTGAGTAAGTAAATGATGAGAAATGTCCTCTCATAAAGCCTCTGGTAGGGTAATTATATTGCTAACCAAATTGGCAGATCACGATATGGAAACAAGTGTAAGACCATAAGCTTGAGACCCACGACATCTTGATATGATTTGGAAACACTCATGGTGTAGCCTCTAGTATGATGAAGACTGGAATGGCGCATCACGAAACATGAATGTGTGTAAGGCCATATGGTTAAGACCCACGGCAAAATATGTTTGTAAGAATGTTCATGGTGTAGCCTTCGATGGTGTGTAAATCAAATGCGCAGATCACAATATATGAACTTATGTATAAGTCCATGAGGGAGAGCCCAGGGCACCTTCTGTGAAAGTCCACCAGGACAGTAAACACATTGTTTTGTATTATGCTATTGTGGCGTATTTTGTTCGGCCCTTACGACGTGCTCTGATAGATCTGTCTATAAAATGTACTTATCCACCTTTATGGTAAGTTTGGGTAAATCCTGGCAATTCTTAATAAGCATTGCTAAGATAATGTTATGATATGTCCAAAGTTAATTGATGGAATTAGATGTATAAAGTAATTGGATAAGTTTTTAAGGAAGTTCTTGTAGAGAAGTGTGTATGTGTATGCTAAGAAAAGGTATCCGTCATGATAATCTATTAGTATTGAATATAGACGTTTTCGCAGTTGAAAGACATAATAAATTGTTTATTTGAATGCATTTGTGTTGTACAGTGCTGAAATTTGAGTATTTGGTATACACCATATTTGAACAGTATCATACATTCTTTTGGAATCTTATGGAAACCAAGTCATTGTATTTTTTTAGTTATTTAGGGTCCTATAATAGGGTTGTATGGTATTCATTTGGATGATCTATATAGTACATTATCAACGAGAGTTTGTATGATATCAAATTAGAGTATGACTTGATTAGTAAATTGATGGTACACAAATCTAAGTGAGTACCTGCCAAACATGTATGTATCCACTAGCGATTTGAATTAGTGAACAAATATTCTAGAATGAGTGTATGTGTGAAGAGTTGATTTGTATAATGTGGGCTTTGAAGGTATATTCTTTTAAATGGTACATTTGTAAGTTAATAGTATGAAAGTTGGCATGTAAGTGTTTGCCGAAACTATAATAGTATCAACTTGAAATGAAAGTAATTGGTTTAGAGGGGTAGTTTGCACATAGATGTTCTTTGAATAAGATAAAGTATCTGCAAGGTAATTTTTATGATAAAACTCACTAAGTTATCTTGAACTTACAAAAAATTGTTCTTGTTTCAAGTATTGTGGTAGAAGAATGCGTACAAAAATTTGTTCTTGTTTCAGGTATTGTGGTAAAAGAATGCGCCAGGAGGGATGACGCTAGGAGTACACCAAAGGAAGGTGAAGTGGGTTGTTATACATACAGTGGAAAAGTTTTGTATTATGGGCTTTCACCATAAAAGTCTATCTTTAATAAATGTTGTATTGTAAAATTTTAGATAAAGGTCTAATGTAATGTTTTATACTTTCCTTTGTTTTTAAATATTAAGGCCTTTAGTTAAAATAATAAGAAAATTGTTTTCATTTAGGAATATTTGTCAACTGTTTCAATATTTTGTTAAGTATTGTGTAGTAACACCTGAAATCTGGACTTGGTGAATCGAGAAGGGTTAAGGGCGTTACAACTTTACTACAAATGATAGCTCGTTTATAGGTAATCAACTCTTTTGGAAACAAATTTGGAAGGGAAAGAATACACACAGTCAAATTGATAGAAAATGGAAGAATTCATGGAAACTAAAATTTCCTTTTAGGTTTATTATCTGTCTTTGGAAATTTTGAAATAATTATATTCCAACTAGGGAAGAATCAAGGAAAAGGCTTATCATTCTTGTTGCGACATTATGCCCCATGTGTAATAAGGAAACTAAAATGTTGGAACACCGTTTCATTCAAAGTAACTTTACTAGAGTAGTGTGGCTGGAAAGCTCGCTTTCAATTAGGATCCAACTTTTCAATTTTAATTTAGTTGGGATCTTACAATGGCTATAGCTTGATGATCTAAACAACTAGGAAGTTGAGGAGTGTTATTTTTTTGTTTTCATGCACTCTTTGGAGGAATTTGGAAAGCACAAAATGATGCGATCTTTACACAAGCTTCTTCTAATCCTTTTAAGGCTCTCAGTCAAATTAAGGGTATATATACTCATATTCTAAATGCTTACAACAACTTGACAAGTTATTGAGAGAAAATAATATAAAGTAGAAACCCCAAACTTATGAAAAACATTCAGAACACTAAAGAAACTGGTGCTTGATTAAAGCTACTAACAAAGTTGAAAAAAAATCAATGAGAGTAGTTGTATAAGGGAGATTTGGTGGCAAATGATGAAAGATGAATTCTCTTTAACATCTATAGAAGATTTTTTACACAGTCAAAGTTCTAAGCTCAACTCAATTTATTACGCATGGTGTTTTTACATATGCAAGAATAGGTAATTACAATATTCAAGCTTTTCAACAATGAGAAGTAATGGATACACATCATCAAAGGAAGAACAAAAATACATTGGAAACTTGCTTCGGCATTTGCGATATCAAAATTTTATCGTAAAATATGAAAAATATTAGAACTAGTGGTGGATCTTAGCATTAAATTTTTTTTTTTGGAAGGAAATATATATATGGTGACTTTGGTTTGTTGAAAAAAAAGAAGAGGAAAAAATTTATTAAAACAAGTTATATGCATTTTTGTTTAGTTTATAGTAATTATATTTTGTTTAGTTTATTAAAATAATATTTTTTTAATTAAGATATTTTATTATATTTTAGTAATATAAAAATACATGTGTAAGTACTATACTAATAAAAATAACAATAATTATAACTTCTATAAATACATAAATAAAAGGATAAAAATATTTAGATTTTTTTATTGTTGACAATTATTATTTGCAATAAACTCAATTATTTTAAGCTTGTTGCACATTTTTAATAATAGCAAATACTCATTTTAATGAAAGGAATAAAAGCACCATATGCAATAATATAAACTAGAAAAAAGTATAATAGTGAGAAATATTCATTAACAACTTATTAAACATGTCTAGAAAAAAATCATAATAATAGAAGTAAAATGAATTACCAACTAATATCAATTACCAATGTAACGCCTTAAGTTTTAAATTTATGCTCTGCTAAAATATGATACAAATATCTATCTACTTTAATGGTTATGTGTTCTGGGTGTATGTGAGAGGTCTCAAGTCTAAGTCTTAGCTTGGGTAAACTTTGGCCTTTTTTTTTTAATGTATAAAGCCATAACTAGGTTGAGTGGGCTTACATTTTATTCTTTGTAAAAACATAATAGAATGAGTATGTTGGTCTGGTGGTTAAGTAGAGTGTCAAAATACGAAAGGTCTTGTGTTCAAATCTCTAATGTGGCATGGGTATTATTTTTTGTTACAAAATTTCGTCTAGAGTTTGTGTTTGACCAAAAATCTGAATAGTGGGTAGTTGGTGGAGAGAATTAAGGAGAAAAAGATAGGAGGTTAATAGTTTCAGTCAATATAGTTTTCTTTTTTCTAACAAAATTCGACAATCCCCTCTCCCTTTCCTCTCTTTTGCTATCATTTTCCCCTCCCCTTACCCCTTTTGCTGCCAAAATTCCATTGTTTTCCCTTCTGCTTCGGCTATTCTTTCCTTCTTCCTTTCAATCGTTCTTTTATTCACTTTTAGGGGCACGCGTGATAAGTTTTTGTTTCACTTTACTCGAACGTTACTTTGATTAAGTGTTTAAATGGTGTTTGGTTACTGTTTAGGAGTCACTCGTGAGGTTGGTATTAACGTTTCGTTAGCTTGAATCAGAGTTTTGCTCGTTTCGGTATTGGTAAGTCAGTTCTACGATTTCATGAATGGTTGTAAGACTCGTTTTTGGGTTCTAAAGTTAGAATATTCTGATTATAGGTATTGGTGGTCTCAGAAGATTGTATACAGCGAAATGGAATCAAGTGTGTACTCAATTACACCGAAAACGAGAATCAGTGAAAGCCAAAAAATGAATCTATCGACACTACACGGGCGTATGTTGCCCGTGTGGTAGGCCGTGTGATAGTACACGGGCGTGTGGTCGACGAGGCCAGGCTGTGTGCGAAGGACACGGCTGTGTGATGGCTGGATGAGGCCGTGTGCGACACACAGGCTCGCAATTGGGCCATGTGGGCCATACGAGCGTGTGGGACCATACAGGTGAGCCATACGGGCATGTGGGATTCTGGGTTAGGCTGTGTGATCCATATGGCCAAGGCCAATTAAGGCCGTGTGGGCCACACGGGCAGGGCACATGGGCGTGTGAGCCCATTTTCTGAAATGTTTGATAAAGTTGTGGGGTCGTCCAAGCTGACTGTGGACCTATTGTAAGGGCGGTATGTATTACTTGGACCCCTAAGCATGTGATCTGATTATGTGATATCTGTACTAAGAATGTTACACTTAGCATGTATACCGATTTGAATGTTTGAACTGTTAATTGCATTATAGCATGTCATCAATTGTATGTTGCATTGCGTTGAGCTGGGTTGACGAAGTTGAAGGAAGAATCTGAATGGCTTATAAAGCCTATTATCTGGCAGCTAAGCTGCATATTTCTGATCATGTGCCACATCTTGGTACGGTATGGTGTGTAGGGATGGATGGGTGTTTTACACCATATTTGGTGTGCAGGGATGGGTGGGTGTTTTAAACCCTACATGGTGTGTAGGGATGGTCGGAGATGTTGTGTAGGCTAGTGGTTTGTGATCTGTTATTTGTTTTGCTTGAAATACCTGAGATAGTTCTGTATGGGCTAAGGCCTGAACTGAATCTGTGATGGGCTCAGGCCCCAGACTGATTTCTATTATTGAGTTCTGTGCATGTTTTCTGTGGGGATTACACCTTAAGTTTGCAAAAACTCACCCTTTTACTGTTTGATCTTTACAAGTAATCTCCAAACTTGACGGGTCGGTGCAGCGGTGGACTCGATGGTGACCACTGCCACATACACTACTTCACTATGGATTTATAGTTTTAATATTTTTACTATTTCTATTATTACTTTTGGAAATTTTTGATGTAAATGGGACTTATGGACTGATTTTTAATTTGGGATTTTATACTATTTTATCTTTGTGGATATTTAAACTGCAACTCAATAAAACATAGTTTTTCCAAAAAAACTAAGTATTTCATAAATAGAAAACAATTTATTTAATATAATTGGTTTTAAAGCTTTCACTCAAAAGGCATGTTTTTTTTGGCAAATCAACTAGTACTCGTTTTTTCGAATTAAATAAAAGCTAACTTAACTGGAACGGTTTTTAACTCAACCATCACGATTTCAAAATTCCATCCCATGTGACACCACTAAATTTGACCATAACGTCTAGGCCGGGTTTGGGGTGTTACATTTACTGGTATCAGAGCCAGGTTGTAAAACTTGGCTATGGATTTGGGTTGTAAAATTTTAAAAAAGTGATTTTTAAATGTTTTGGAATATTTTTTACTGAGTATGTGGTACACCGAATCTCCGGCGCCGATCTTGTAAGTTCTTTGAAATTATTATATGTTCTTAACTGAAACTGATATGATTTTGAAACTATTATAGGTAGTATACTGGACTGAAAACACTTTAGTTAGTGTAAACTGCAAACTATAGAGAAACAGAAAATTGTAGTAAGACTGCAATTCACGATAACAAATTCTAAACTTCTAATACTGTTTCGCATAAAATATCTGTTAATAAATATCAAAACTGTAAACTGATTCATAAAACTGTTAATACAGATAAACCAGGGTACAAGAAAAAGGCCAGACCTGATGGGCCAGTTAGAGCTAGGCCTCCTGTTGCACCTATTGGGATTTTGCCTTGCGAGCATTGTGGTAAATGCCATCAGGGCGAGTGCTAGAGGATAATTGGGGCATGTTTAAGATGTGGGTGTACTAAGCATCGTGTTCAATAGTGTCTACTGAGGGCCGCTCAAATGCAAGCTACGAGTTCTGGTACTGCACAGCCACCAAGGGTATTTCAGCAGCCACCTAGGGGCCGTGGATAGTCTAGGGGTGGTAATGGCATGGGCCAAGGCTAGAGAGCACCAGGTAGAGGTGCTGGATCAACGGAGGTGAAGCAACCTGGACTGGTTTATACTGCTCATTGCCGTGAGGACAGAGATGCTTCGGACATCATCACGGGTACATTTTTTATTTTTAATATACCTTATTTGTCACTGATAGACATAGGCTCTATACACTCTTACGTAGCTAGTATTGTGTCTGAATCCTTAAGGATTCTGGTGCAGATTACTTCTAGTGAGGTAACTGTTGTGAGTCCGTTGTGGCAATCTATCCGAGTGAGTAAACTATTTAGAGACATCCCGTTAGAGGTTCAAGGGACGGTATTTCAGGCTGGTCTAATGGAGCTTCCATTTGGGATGTTTGACTTGATTTTACATGGACTGGCTTAAGCATCGAGTGAGTCTGAATTGTGCGATAAGGAGGGTTGTACTGAGAACTAAGGAGGACAGTGAGGTAGTCATAATTAGGGAACATCAGGATTATTTGACTAATGTGATCTCAGCTTTGGTAGCAAAAAAGTTGGTGAGAAAATGATGTGAGGCATTCTTGGCCTACATCAGTGTTTTTGATTCTGAGAATTTTTCGGTTAAGGACATTAGAACTGTGAGGGACTTTCAAGATCTTTTTCCAGAGGAACTACTGGGGTTGCCTCCAAGCCGAGAAGTAGAATTTGGGATTGAGCTTATTCTGGGTACTACTCCGGTGCCTATCGCTCCCTACCAAATGGCACTGGAGGAGCTTACAGAGCTTAAAGCTTAGATTCAGGAACTGCTAGATCATGGGTTTATTCATCCCAGTGTGTCTCTGTGGGGGCACCTGTTCTGTTTGTTAAAAAGAAAGATGGGATAATAAGGATGTGTATTGACTACCGTCAGTTGAACAAACTAACGATCAAGAACAAGTACCCACTTCCAAGGATAGATGATCTATTTGACCAGTTCAAAGGAGCTTTTGTGTTTTCTAAACTTGATCTACATTTGGGATGTCATCAATTGAGAGTTAAGGAGGCTGATGTGCATAAGACGACATTTAGGACTCGATATGGACATTACAAGTTCCTAGTTATGCTTTTTGGGTTGACTAACACACCAGTAGTATTTATAGAGTTAATGAACCGAGTGTTCTAGCCTTATCTGGACCAATTTGTGGTGGTATTTATTGATGATATTCTGGTGTATTCTAAGTCTGAAGGTGAGCACGATGAGCATCTCAGTGTGGTACTACAGACTCTTCGTGAGAAATAGGTTTATGTAAAGTTCAGTAAGTGTGAGTTCTGGCTTTGAGAAGTAACCTTCTTGGGACATGTGGTTTCTACTAAGGGGATTTGTGTTGGTCCTTGTAAGATTGAGGCTATGTTGGATTGGAAACAACTGAGGAATGTGTCTAAAATCCGTAGCTTTCTGGGGCTAGCAAGGTATTACCGATGCTTTGTGGAAGGGTTCTCCTTTATTGCAATTCCGATGACTAAGCTTCTGCGTAAGGGAGTTCCTTTCATCTAGACTAATGCACAGTAAAAGAGCTTTGAGAAGCTCAAAACTGATTTGACTTAGGCTCCTCTTTTGATACAGCCTGAGCTCGATAAATACTTTGTGGTATACAATAATGCGTTGCACGTGAGTCTGAGGTGTGTTCTGATTCAAGGCGGTAAGGTGGTTACTTATGTGTCTCGTCAGCTCAAACGAAGCTAATTATTTGACCCACGATTTGGAACTGGCAGTGGTTGTAACACCCCAAACCCAGCCTAGACGTTACGGCCAAGTCTGATGTGTCACATTGAAGTGTTTTTCGAAAACCGTGTTTTCATTGAAAACCCTTCTTTAATGTTTAAAAACTCTTACTGTTAAACTTGTATAAAACCTTAGTTTGTGTTTATTTTTTTTCCGAAACGAGATTTATTGAAATGATCATCCCTTTTCAAACATCGTTGAACCTTTGTAAAAGTTTTATGAAAGCTTATGAACCCTTGTAGTTTGCAAAAACATGTTATTTTAAAAATAGATAAAATATCGAAAAATCAGATTTGTAACCTTTATAAAACATGTTATCTTGAAAACGGTTTAAATATCAAACAAATTTGACCTTTTTCTTTAAGACTTAAAGTGAATGGAAGCTGGGCACCAGGTAGGATTCCAGAAAAGAGGAGGTGAGTCGAATAGACTGCTTAAGTACCAAGCTCTTCTTGGATCCACTCCTAGACATGCACACTACCATTGCCACACTTTAACTATTTGAAATATTTATCTACAAGATCATTTAAAAATTGCAGAAGCTTTGCTTAGTTATCGTGTTATTTTCAAAACAAGTAACTTTTATAAAAATCATGTCTTAAAATAATTTATTTTCAACTCGATTTAAAATAATATCCTACGTAACCTAAAACCAATTTAAATAAGTAAAGAATAAAAACCCAAAATAAAAATAATTAAAGAGGCCCTTTTTACAACCCAAAACCATAAATAAATAATTAAATCTAAATTCAAGTAGGTAACTTAATTAGAAATCCAACAGTCCAGTCCATGTGGCCACTCTGAATCCCTCCCAGCTCCAAGTCCACCAATCTAAGGCTCACCTGCAAGGATGGAAGGAAAAAGGGTGAGTTTGGAAAACTCAGTGTGCAACAAGCCACTTACAGAGCCCAAATCAATATCAGCATACTAGGCCTAAGCCCCCAAATCAGTCTCAACATATAACTGGGCCGAAGCCTTTCCATTTAACAGTTACTGGGCCGAAGCCTTTCCATTTAACAGTTACTGGGCCGAAGCCTTTCATAAATCATATCACTGGGCCGAAGCCTTTTTTTGTAAATGGTATGGCCCATAGGCCCATTTCAGTAACGCATGTAAACGTCAATGCATGTATGCAAAGCCCATTTGGGGAGACTACTCAACCCACCATCCGCTACTCTCCACCCGTACCAACCAACACACTATGTGGGGATGCTACTCAACCCACCCCGCCGCTACTCTCCACTGGCAGCATAGCTGCTTTATCATATAACTGGAGGCCTAGCCTCTTTTAATAACTGGGGCAGAAGCCCTTTCGGTAAAATGGGGCAAAAGCCCTTTTCGGTATACTGGGGCAAAGCCCTTTAACACTTCCTCCAATCATATAAACCCAACCCATACATGTAATGATTATAACATGGCATACATATCGTAGCATATCATGTGCATATCATGTGCATATCATATCATTTCATGAAAAATATCAATATCACGATCAACATAATCATTTTACAACCCTAGGGGTATAATGGTCATTTTTACCTAGGGGTAAAATAGTCATTTTTAAGCTATAAAGGTAATTACGTAATTTTAACACTTATTAGGATTTTCCATGCTTATTCATCAATTCCAAATGTTTAAACAGCAATTTTAGCCTATTTTAGTACAACCGAGTTATGGGCCAAAAAAACCCCTAATGGGCCCTATGTAGCTAGATCAGTCGTCTAAGCCCACTTGGTCCAAATCCTACAATTAACTACTAATTTAACCAGTTTTAAGCCTATAGTCTATTAAGAAATGTCTATTGCCTATTTTTACCCATATGGGCCCGTAAGCCCATTGGGCCCAATTTTAGCCCATCGAGGCCCAACTTACCATCGTGCACAAAATCGTGCCCTTACCTGTTCTATCGATCCAATCACCGATCTTATCGTATGTATCACGGCTCAACCCATTCACAAAACCACAAGTTCGAAATGCCGAAGTTTAGGCATTTTGGCTTTTCAGCAAATATTAATCTAAGCTACTGTGAGGTTCATTACACACCTGCTTGCAACGAACGATGACTATATCCGATCCAAGTCAATCCTACATTCGATTACTAAAATATTAGACCACGAATCAATGATAGCTAAATTTAACATACTCTTACCATATCCGGGCATCCATGAATAAGGCCCTCAATCCTTACCTTTGCTAAAGTTGATATCCAAATCTGGATCCGAACGCTCTACTGATCCAAGCCCTTAGTCAGCAGCCTTTAACCCTTACAAGCACAGAGTAAAATAATTGGTAACAGCCCCTTAAAGCCTTAGGCACTATTTCGACAGCCTCCCTAAACACATAGGGATTCCAACTTTTCCAAATCCCAAAAAAAAGAATAGATCACAGTCAAGTCATTCATATCACCAACTTATATCCACGGTCAAACTAGCCCAATCATCACACAAGTTAGTCATTTACCCACGAGGGGCAAAACAGTCATTTAACACCCTAGGGGCAAAACGGTAATTTTACCCCATAGGGGTGTCTCGATAATTCTACCCTACAGGGGTATTTCGATAAATTTGCAAATCGAGGGTAAAATGGTAATTTTTACAAATTAGGGGTAAAACGGTAATTTTACAAATTAAGGGTAAAATGGTAATTTTACAAATTAGGGGTAAAATAGAAATTTTACAAATTAAGGGTAAAATGGTAATTTTACAAATTAGGGGTAAAATAGTAATTTTACAAATTAGGGGTAAAATAGTAATTTTCAAATCGAGGGTATTTTTGTAATTTCACAAATCGGGGGTATTTCTGTAATTTTACAAATCGAGGGTAATTCGATAATTTTACAAATCGGAGGTATTTCTGTAATTTTGTAAACTAAGGGTATTTCAGTAATTTTGTAAACTAAGGGTATTTCAGTAATTTTGTAAATCAAGGATAAAACGGTAATTCTGTAAATCGGGGGTACTTTGGTAATTTTACAAGTCGAGGGTATTTCAGTAATTTGGTAAACTAAAGTATTCTAAACAGAGATAACAATGCGAATGGGCCTAGGGCCCATTCTCGGCCCAAATGGGCCCACACGCTCGTGTGGCCCTTTTAGCCCAAATCTAGCCACAGATATGAGATTCACCTAATCTAGCCCAATATTTACTATACAATCAAACAACTTATCCAATTGGGCCCGCAGGCCCATTGGGCCCACATGGCCTCTTCGGCCCATCGTAGCCCGAAGTAGCCGTCCTACTACTAGAGCAGTGAGAAATACACACCTGATAGGAGACTGAAGTTAATCCGCGCTCCAAACACTCTTAGCCGATGCCCAACCCAAACGGGCACGCCATAAAGCGAAAGGGATCAGCCAAGAAGGCTATGCCTACTCTCCTCCTGGTTTGCTCTATTTAAAGCTAGCTCCTCACCTGCTCTCATGTTAGCTTTCTGATGTGGGATTCTCCATCAATCCCCCCAAAATTAAAGCATTAGCAAAATAATCAACCTTTGCGTGCAACGGGATTCGAACCAAAGTCCTCTCAATAACCCTGTCAAGCCGTCACCACTCGGACACAAGCTCCTTTGTGTCATAAGTCCAACACATTTAACTTTAAAGCTCACCTACTTGCTTCCAGATTTATTTAAAAGAAAAACCAAAATAAATTGCAAGAACCAAGACTTGAACCTTGGACCCCCTTGCTTCCTTGTCCCCTAAGTGGCGCTACTTTGCCACTACACCACACTCCTTTTTGTGTCTTATTACACACATAATTCCTTACAACTCCTCTTTTCCAAGTCCTCTATTCCTTAAGTCCAAAAATCCAAGAATTCTCCGGGTTTTTAACCAACACTTGGGCCTTCCATAGGCCCAATAACACACTCCGAACACGAATTACACATCTATATATCAAAATTTCAACATTACACCAAATATCACAAAAATCCCGGAATCCCAGAAATTAGCCCAAGACTTTTCCCCACACTATGAATCCTTCGCAGTTCACTAAAATACCACATTAACCCATTAATAATAACCTTCTATAACAGAATTCAACACATCAATAATTTTATTTCGAACTATCTCACACCCGCACCCAGGCCCAAGGCCCAATACTTCTAGGCCCAAATTCAGGGTGTTACAACTCTACCCTCCTTGAAGAAATTTCGTCCTCAAAATTTTAAACTATCAACTAACCGTATTGCTCAAGTCCAACCACTATGCTTCTGCTGCGCACTCTGATCCAAATAATTTTAGTACGACCTAGAACATCTAATTACTGAAATAAACACTAACACTAGTGCACACAATTCGTAACCAAACATCACACATTCCTAACTAGAATAAGCTTTGCAATCAAGAGCTCGATGTTCGAGGGACCCGCATAAAAAGCAGGCTCTTTTCTCCCTATCGCATTCACCCAGATGACGTCTATTGCAGTTGTTGCAAACCGGAGGTCTTAGTCGTGCCCTAGCATGTTTCACTGAACAAGACTCTGTTCTTTGCGAACTAGGATCCTTCCTCTTCTTACACTCCAAGCACCCCGCTTGAAGCATTTCCCTAATTTCCTTAATTTTGGTATCAAAACTTCTTCTACCACTTTCCTTACTAGCTCGACCAGTGCCTCAGTACCAGGCTCCGAGTTACTGCTACCCGAAATTGGCAAACTTTGCTTACCCTCAGAATCCATATCAATACTCTACATTACCGGTACACATATCAAATAACTACAGAGTTCTCAAAAATTTCTACTATTTATTCATATGTCTTATGCAGAGATAGTATTTTAAAGCTTTTATTTTATTCAAGATCATATCATAGCTACAGTCTCAAACTTTTAGTTTCTCTACAGTTTCAGTCTCTACAATTTTTCAGTATTACTCTATCTACAGTATCATAGAAAAGTCTCAAGTCTATTTACAGTACAGTTCAGTACATTACAGAATATAAAGCAGAAATACTTACAGACTTGGTGCCGGGGATTTAGTGTGCCACATCTCAATTTATCAGATTCTAGAAAAACTCAAAAAGATTCAAGCCTTTTAAAATCAATTTCTCAAAACATGTTAATTTTAGAGAAAACAAGTTTGAAACAATTCTCTTTTAAACAGAATTTTCCAAAAATCCAATTTTTCCAAAAATACCCTTCTTTGGACTTAAACTTAAAATTTCCCAAAATTATTTTTTTAAAATTATTTATTTGTAGAAAAATCTTATAAACAATTTCGAACACAAATTCTTAAAGCGACTTTCAGAAATCTTTGTTTTACCCTCTAAAAACTTCTGTTTTTAGACCTGTTCCATAGTTGAGTTGTTGCAACTTGGCTCTGATACCACTAAATGTAACACCCCAAACCCAGCCTAGACGTTACGGCCAAGTCTGATGTGTCACATTGAAGCGTTTTTCGAAAACCGTGTTTTCATTGAAAACCCTTCTTTAATGTTTAAAAACTCTTACCGTTAAACTTGTATAAAACTTAGTTTGTGTTTTTTTTTTCCGAAACGAGATTTATTGAAATGATCATCCCTTTTCAAACATCGTTGAAACCTTTGTAAAAGTTTTATGAAAGCTTATGAACCCTTGTAGTTTGCAAAAACATGTTATTTTAAAAATAGATAAAATATCGAAAACTCAGATTTGTAACCTTTATAAAACATGTTATCTTGAAAACGGTTTAAATATCAAATAAATTTGACCTTTTTCGTTAAGACTTAAAGTGAATGGAAGCTGGGCACCAGGTAGGATTCCAGAAAAGAGGAGGTGAGTCGAATAGACTGCTTAAGT
Source organism: Gossypium stocksii (assembly GCA_020496765.1). Taxonomy (NCBI): domain Eukaryota; kingdom Viridiplantae; phylum Streptophyta; class Magnoliopsida; order Malvales; family Malvaceae; genus Gossypium; species Gossypium stocksii. Next base: position 34,036,575 of record CM035624.1, read on the forward strand.
ACCAAGCTCTTCTTGGATCCACTCCCAGACATGCACACTACCATTGCCACACTTTAACTATTTGAAATATTTATCTACAAGATCATTTAAAAATTGCGGAAGCTTTGCTTGGTTATCGTGTTATTTTCAAAACAAGTAACTTTTATAAAAATCACGTCTTAAAATCATTTATTTTCAACTCAATTTAAAATAATATCCTACGTAACCTAAAACCAATTTAAATAAGTAAAGAATAAAAACCCAAAATAAAAATAATTAAATAGGCCCTTTTTACAACCCAAAACCAGAAATAAATAATTAAATCTAAATTCAAGTAGGTAACTTAATTAGAAATCCAACAGTCCAGTCCATGTGGCCACTCTGAATCCCTCCCAGCTCCAAGTCCACCAATCTAAGGCTCACCTGCAAGGATGGAAGGAAAAAGGGTGAGTTTGGAAAACTCAGTGTGCAACAAGCCACTTACAGAGCCCAAATCAATATCAGCATACTAGGCGTAAGCCCCCAAATTAGTCTCAACATATAACTGGGCCGAAGCCTTTCCATTTAACAGTTACTGGGCCGAAGCCTTTCCATTTAACAGTTACAAGGCCGAAGCCTTTCATAAATCATATCACTAGGCCGAAGCCTTTTTTTGTAAACGGTATGGCCCATAGGCCCATTTCAGTAACACATGTAAACGTCAATGCATGTATGCAAAGCCCATTTGGGGAGACTACTCAACCCACCATCCGCTACTCTCCACCCGTACCAACCAACACACCATGTGGGGATTCTACTCAACCCACCCCGCCGCTACTCTCCACTGGCAGCATAGCTGCTTTATCATATAACTGGAGGCCTAGCCTCTTTTAATAACTGGGGTAGAAGCCCTTTCGGTAAACTGGGGCAAAAGCCCTTTTCGGTATACTGGGGCAAAGCCCTTTAACACTTCCTCCAATCATATAAACCCAACCCATGCATGTAATGATTATAACATGGCATATCGTATACATATCATAGCATATCATGTGCATATCATGTGCATATCATATCATTTCATGAAAAATATCAATATCACAATCAACATAATCATTTTACAACCCTAGGGGTATAATGGTCATTTCTACCTAGGGGTAAAATAGTCATTTTTAAGCTATAAGGGTAATTACATAATTTTAACACTTATTAGGATTTTCCATGCTTATTCATCAATTCCAAATGTTTAAACAGCAATTTTAGCCTATTTTAGTACAATCGAGTTATGGGCCAAAAAAACCCCTAATAGGCCCTGTGTAGCTAGATCAGTCGTCTAAGCCCACTTGGTCCAAATCCTACAATTAACTACTAATTTAACCAGTTTTAAGCCTATAGTCTATTAAGAAATGTCTATTGCCCATTTTTACCCATATGGGCCCGTAAGCCCATTGGGCCCAATTTTAGCCCATCGAGGCCCAACTTACCATCGTGCACAAAATCGTGCCCTTACCTGTTCTATCGATCCAATCACCGATCTTATCGTATGTATCACGGCTCAACCCATTCACAAAACCACAAGTTCGAAATGCCGAAGTTTAGGCATTTTGGCTTTTCAGCAAATATTAATCTAAGCTACTGTGAGGTTCATTACACACCTGTTTGCAACGAACGATGACTATATCCGATCCAAGTCAATCCTACGTTCGATTACTAAAATATTAGACCACGAATCAATGGTAACTAAACTTAACATACTCTTACCATATCCGGGCATCCATGAATAAGGCCCTCAATCCTTACCTTTGCTGAAGTTGATATCCAAATCTGGATCCGACCGCTCCACTGATCCAAGCCCTTAGTCAGCAGCCTTTAACCCTTACAAGCACAGAGTAAAATAATTGGTAACAGCCCCTTAAAGCCTTAGGCACTATTTCGACAGCCTCCCTAAACACATAGGGATTCCAACTTTTTCAAATCCCAAAAATAAGAATAGATCATAGTCAAGTCATTCATATCACCAACTTATATCCACGGTCAAACTAGCCCAATCATCACACAAGTTAGTCATTTACCCACGAGGGGCAAAACAGTCATTTAACACCCTAGGGGCAAAACGGTAATTTTACCCCATAAGGGTGTCTCGGTAATTCTACCCTACAGGGGTATTTCGATAAATTTGCAAATCGAGGGTAAAACAGTAATTTTTACAAATTAAGGGTAAAATGGTAATTTTACAAATTAAGGGTAAAATGGTAATTTTACAAATTAGGGGTAAAATAGAAATTTTACAAATTAAGGGTAAAATGGTAATTTTACAAATTAGGGGTAAAATAGTAATTTTACAAATTAGGGGTAAAATAGTAATTTTCAAATCGAGGGTATTTTTGTAATTTCACAAATCGGGAGTATTTTTGTAATTTTACAAATCGAGGGTAATTCGATAATTTTACAAATCGGGGGTATTTCTATAATTTTGTAACCCAAGGGTATTTTAGTAATTTTGTAAACTAAGGGTATTTCAGTAATTTTGTAAATCAAGGATAAAACGGTAATTCTGTAAATCGGGGGTACTTTGGTAATTTTACAAGTCGAGGGTATTTCAGTAATTTGGTAAACTAAAGTATTCTAAACAGAGATAACAATGCGAATGGGCCTAGGGCCCATTCTGGGCCCAAATAGGCCCACACGCTCGTGTGGCCCTTTTAGCCCAAATCTAGCCACAGATATGAGATTCACCTAATCTAGCCCAATATTTACTATACAATCAAACAACTTATCCAATTGGGCCCGCAGGCCCATTGGGCCCACATGGCCTCTTCGGCCCATCGCAGCCCGAAGTAGCCGTCCTACCACTAGAGCAGTGAGAAATACACACCTGATAGGAGACTGAAGTTAATCCGCGCTCCAAACACTCTTAGCCGATGCCCAACCCAAACGGGCACGCCATAAAGCGAAAGGGATCAGCCAAGAAGGCTATGCCTACTCTCCTCCTGGTTTGCTCTATTTAAAGCTAGCTCCTCACCTGTTCTCATGTTAGCTTTCCGATGTGGGATTCTCCATCAATCCCCCCAAAATTAAAGCATTAGCAAAATAATCAACCTTTGCGTGCAACGGGATTCGAACCAAAGTCCTCTCAATAACCCTGTCAAGCCGTCACCACTAGGACACAAGCTCTTTTGTGTCATAAGTCCAACACATTTAACTTTAAAGCTCACCTACTTGCTTCCAGATTTATTTAAAAGAAAAACCAAAATAAATTGCAAGAGCCAAGACTTGAACCTTGGACCCCATTGCTTCCTTGTCCCCTAAGTGGCGCTACTTTGCCACTACACCACAATTCTTTTTATTTCTTATTACACACATAATTCCTTACAACTCCTCTTTTCCAAGTCCTCTATTCCTTAAGTCCAAAAATCCAAGAATTCTCCGGGTTTTTAACCAACACTTGGGCCTTCCATAGGCCCGATAACATACTCCAAACACGAATTACACATCTATATATCAAAATTTCAACATTACACCAAATATCACAAAAATCTCGGAATCCCAGAAATTAGCCCAAGACTTTTCCCCACACTATGAATCCTTCGCAGTTCACTAAAATACCACATTAACCCATTAATAATAACCTTCCATAACAGAATTCAATACATCAATAATTTTATTTCGAACTATCTCACACCCGGGCCCAGGCCCAAGGCCCAATACTTTCAGGCCCAAATTCAGGGTGTTACAGTGGTAGTCTTCGCTCTAACAATTTAGAGGCACTATTTGTACGGTGAGAAGTGTACTATCTACACTGATCATAAAAGCCTTAAATATCTCCTCACTCAGAAGGAGTTAAACCTTAGTCAGCGTAGATAGGTTGAACTGCTTAAGGATTATGACTGGGCCATCGAGTACCATCCTGGTACGACCAATATGGTGGCCGACGCATTAAGCCGTAGGGCTATGACCGATCTGAGAGCGATGTTCATTCGACTCAGTTTATTCGATGATGGGAGTCTATTAGCTGAACTATAGGTTAAACCGACATGGATTGATCAGATAAGAGGTAAACAGATGAGGGATAAGTCTCTTGAGTTGCGTTTTCGTCAGGTTAAGGATGGTGATACTGTTGATTTTGGGATTAACAGTGATGGGGTACTTTGTTTCCGCGATCGAATTTGCGTACTAAATGATGAGGATTTGAGACTATCAATTCTAAGGGAGGGGCATAGTAGCCCTTATGCTATGCATCCAGGCGGGAACAAAATGTACCGAGATCTCCGTCAATTATACTAGTGGCCAGGGTTGAAGCGTGAGGTTCTCGACTTCGTTGCTCACTGTTTGACTAGTTAGCAGGTTAAGGTTGAGCATCAGTTACCTTTGGGTTTGCTACACCTGGTACCGTTATGGAAATGGGAGTGAGTAATGACGGACTTTGATAATGGGCTGCCTCTAACACCCACTAAGAAGGATTCTGTCTGGGTCATCATGGATCGATTGACCAAGTCTACTCACTTCATCCCGGTTAGGACAGACTTTTCTCTATAGAAATTGGCTAGACTCTATATATCTGAAATAGTGAGACTATAACACCCCAAACCTGGCCCGGACGTTATGGCTGAATCCAGCGTGTCACATTGAAGTGTTTTATCAAAAACCTTGTTTTCATTGAAAGCCCTTCCAAAAGAAATTTTTGAGTAAAATCCCAGTTTGTATTTGTTTTTAGAACGAGGTGGATTCAAAAGCTATTTCTTTGTTACGTTTTAGTAGTTACTTTAAAAAAATTCTCTTTAACTACGGAAGCTTAATTTAAAAAAAAAAACATTAATTGATTTTAGAAAAGTTTGAAATATGTTTAATAGGAATAAGTCTATGTTCCATTCTTATAGCATAACAATGAATAATAGTAACCAAAGAAAAGGCCTTATTACAATCCAGACTTAAATAATTAAAATACTAGAACTTTTAATAAAGAAAAAGAAACAAGTCTAAATTGTCTTGCTAGTTGGCCACCTCTAAGTCCCTCCATCCGTCGAACCGCCTACTGAGGTTCACCTGAGAAAAATAAAAGAGGGAGTGAGTTTCGAAACTCAGTGTGTACAACCCTCAGCAACAATATATATATCATACAACACAAGTCATTTTGGACCTAAGCCCAATACAATAGTAGCACAAAATCTATAGTAATCATGTACGCAATAATGCAATGCCCACCCATCCAACTGATACATATCATCTCCGTCCAACCGAAACACATCCTGTGGGGATAATTATATCGACCCACCCATTTGATACACTCTAAGGGTAGCGCCGGTTGCGGTACTACCTAACATTGCAGCAAAGCTGGTGATCATATTGGGCTTAAAAGCCTTCGTTGGATCCACGGTCGTCAAGCGACTATGCGATCCTCATATAACTCTTCCTCCAATATAATTCCCACCCACATGCAACATCATAACACTTGAGTGCAACATATAGCATACAGTATACATAAGTCATACTTATAACATACAAGGGTATTTCCGTAATTCTACCCTATAGGGGTATTTCAGTAATTCTATCCTATAAGGGTATTTCAGTAATTTACTAACGTATGGGTCTTAATTATGAACTTTGGCCTGTCAACAAGTCCTCGTTGGCTAAAGTGAACAGACACTATGCACCAGGTAGGATTCCATAAAAGAGGAGGTGGGTCATTGAGACTGCTTAAGTACCAAGCTCTCCCTAGATCCAATCCTAGACATGCATATGCCCATTGCCACACTCTAACCTTATGACTTGTCCACAGACGTACTTGACAAATTAATTAAGTTTTATGCCCGCTTAAGGATTTATTAGAAACTAGGCCTAAAAGTCCATTATAAAACCCTAGTATGTCTGCATGCTTTCATTCATTCATATAGCCCATCAGGCCCAATCGCATTTATATGGCCCATTAGGCCTAATCACAATCATACGGCCCATCAAGCCCAATCCATTCCAAACAATTCAAAAAATTTTATCAATTCAGCACTTATTATCAACATATCAATTTTTGCTGGCTTGGGCCCACAAGCCCGTCAGCCCATTTGGCCCATTCTAGCCCGGTTAGCCAAAACGTGACCCAAGTTCATGAGATCACTCATGGGGCCTCTGTTAATGTATCGAATACCCTTACACGAGTGTTCACGCACTCCCAGGACTACCGTAGCCAAACTTTTAATATTTTGGCTTTTCAGGTTTTTGGGATTTACCGATCTGTCGTGTGTGTGTAGTGTATGTACACACCTGGTAATGAAACGTGCTACAATCTCCTTAGCCACGAACCTACAATCAACACCACCCTTCAATAAATCATATGCTTCATCACAATCTTTACCAAGAACCGAAGTCTTACCATAACCTTACCGTGTGCGATAAGCCCTAATAGTTTTTCCTTTAATCACTAACTGGGATTTCTCCTAGATCTATACCAACATAACCATTAAAGCCTAAGTAATAGGTGACTTGCGTCCAACAAGAGTCACCCCTATAACATATACGACCATTCGGCCAAATCCTAAAACCACAGTGATGAACACTTACCCAAAACCCGAAACGTAAGGAATGATTCAGCAGAGATCTGGCAAATAGAGATTCGATACTACCCCTACAAAATTGATTATGGTAGTGAGGAATAAGAGAATTTGGTTCTTAACAAAACCGATTGAAAGAGTAAGGTTCTTACCCAATAGGCAATCAGCCCAAGAAATGGAAGTAGTGACGGCACAGAGGGGATTCAGCCACAATTGTATTTGGGAAGGAGGTATTCGGCACAAGAGAAACAAACTAGAAGTAAAGAAAGAAGAATGGTTTTGATAAGAAGGATAAGTTGATACTCACTTAGAAAAGAATATGAGGTTTTCAGTTTCTGAGTACTTAAAGAGAAAAGAATGATGAATCAAAAAGAGTTTGGAGGAGAAGGTTCGGCAAAAGCAACAAAGCAACCCTTTCTCTAAATAGCACAAAAGAAGTTTGGCACCCCCTATTTATGCCCAAAGCTGAAACTTGCCTACTCCCAAAGTCCCAATCGACACCACTTCTTTCCCTAACTAATCTCTTAGTTTTTCTCCATGATAAGCTCTTTGATCCCTTCCTTAAAATTCTCTTCTGATCACTTCCTTTAGAGTCCACTCCCACACCACTGCTGGCCCTCCAAAGTGCAAAAATAAAGTCCCAAACAACACCACTCTAGGCCTCGAACCTAGGATCCCCTTATTTGCTAATGACGCCTCCTACAGCTCCCTAAGTGGTGCTACCTTGCCACTGCACCACAAGCTCACTTGGTACGATATGGTGTGTAGGGATAGATGGGTGTTTTACACCCTATTTGCTGTGTAGGGATGGATGGGTGGGTGTTTTAAACCCTACGTGGTGTGTAGGATTGTCAGAGATGGTGTGTGGGCTGGTGGGTTGTAATCTATTATCTGTTCTGCTTGATATACCTGAGACAATTCTATATAGGCTAAGGCTCGAACTAAATCTGTGATGGGCTCAGGCCCTAGACTGATTTCTGTTATTTATTTTTGTACATGTTATCTGTGGGGATTACACATTGAGTTTGCGAAAACTTTCCCTTTTACTATTTAATCTTTACAGGTATTCCCCAGACTTGATGGGTCAATGCAGCGGTGGACTTGATGGTGACCACTGCCACATACACTACATCATTATGGATTTACGGTTTTAATATTTTTACTATTTCTATTATTACTTTTGGAAATTTTTTATGTAAATGGGACTTATGGACTAGTTTTTAATTTGGGATTTTATATTGTTTTATCTTTGTGGATATTTAAATTGCAACTCAACAAAACACAGCTTTTCCAAAAAAAAAAAAACTAAGTATTTTGTAAATAGAAAATGGTTTTTTTAATATAATTGATTTTAAAGCTTCCACTCAAAAGACATGTTTTTGGGCAAATCAAGTAGTACCCATTTTTCTGAATTAAATAAAAGCTAACTTAATTGGAACAATTTTTAACTCGACCATCACGATTTCAAAATTTCATCCCATGTGACACCGCCAGACTCGACCATAATGTCTAGGTCAGGTTTGGGGTGTTACAACCAAACTTATATTCTTTTTCTGTAACACCCTAAACCCAGCCTGGACATTATGGCTGGATTAGGCGATGTCACATGGCAGTGTGTTTGCAACTCGTAACTTTGCTTAAAAAAATTATGTCTAGAATTTTTATTATTATTACTTATTAACTCTAAAATTGTGTTATTTAATCAGTCAAAAGTTTTCAAAACGTTTATTCAATGTGGAATCTTTTTAAACAGTTGCATATTCATCAGTATTTTGTTAGAACGTTTGTCTCTTTTGAAAACCCGAGATATCCTAATACTAACAGTTATAAACCGTAACCAATAAAAATCCCAAAATTAAAATAAAAATCCATAGAGGCCATATTTACAATAAAATACCCAAATAAAATTTATAAACCATAAATAAGTAAAACAGTATGAAAGAGATCGTATGACCACCACTGACTATACAATGTCAAAAGGGGAGAGAGAGGAAAAATAAAATAAAATAAAATAACCATCAGATTACTCAAATTCCGCTACTATCCCACTAACTACACAATCTCAACTACCCACTGACTCAACCTTCTAGTCCCACCCAAACTCTCTCAGCCAACCGAAACAAAAATTCATACCTATGCTCACACAAGGATTTGAACACAGGAACTCCTACACTCTCACTCCTTATCACTCGAACCAGCAGGCTCATTTTGATAAGGATTAACAAACAATTTAATCTAAGCCCAAATAACAAGGGTAATGCTTGAATCATAAAATAACAAAATTTGGCAATAAGGAGACTTGAACCCAAGACCTCATACACATACCTAGAACACTTAACCATTGAAGCAGATACATATTTGTGTCACATATTTATAGAAACAAAGATAAATTATTTAGGGCGTTACATCCTATATGTGGGTGTTCGCTGCTAATGTGCCGGATAAGCCACCCATGGGACAAGCTACCCTTGAAGTTGGTTTTAATCCCTCGGTGTTAGCGGTGATTGGGGCATTTCAGATGATAATTGGTGGAAACTCTTCCCTAGCTAATAGAGGTTTGTCACTTGAGCGACTCCAAGCTCTCGGTGGTAAAGAATTTATGGTACTAAGGGAGCTACCTGACCATTATTGAGTACTAGTTGGAGAGTGTGGAGTGAATCCTAGAGTAGATGGGTTGCTCAGATGAGGAAAAATTGGGTTGCACTATTAGAGACACGAAAATATACACACTTTTTCATGCCGTTTTCAACTCAAATTCATGCAAATTCGATAAAATTCTTGTAGAAAAATCTATAATTATTATAAAATAACTATTTTGTACTTAAATTATAATCATAATGAATTTTAATTAATTTTATAAGTAATTTTGATTAATTTTGATTATTTTCGACAGATTTGCACAAAGGGCGAAAAACGGCTCGGTAAACACTGCTAAAAGCGCAAAACCGAGAAACAATTTTGAAGCTTCAAGGTGAATTAATTTTTCAGCCTAAGAAAGTCCAAATTATGTGTATTAATTCATAATATAATTAATTTTGATCTATATAGAATTAAATCTGGGTGAAATAAATTATAATTAATTATTTATGAAAAGTGACCTAGTTAAGCTGAACCGAGAAAATCGAACTGACTCGACCAAGTACTGGGCAGCCCAAAATTGTCCCACATGCTGACCCAACCAGCTTGATTGGCTGATTAATTAGCTTGTAAAATGGCCCTGGAAGACTTTGTCAAATTGCAAATAGACCCCTCCGCTATTTGCGCCTTTATAGATTTGCCCATTCCATAAAATAGCAAGTTTGAAAACTTCAAACTTGCAACATGTGTGGTCGGCCAAGGGAGGGCTCTTTGGCTGCTGATTTTGGCTATTTTTAGCACCCCTCTCAACTTATAAAAGCCTCCTGTGGCTGCTTATTTGAATCACACCTCATTCTCATCTCTTCTCTTTTCTCTCAACTTTCTCTCTTCTTTTCCCTCAACTTTCTCTCTTCTTTTCCCTTCCAATTTCCTTTATTCTCTTGTCAATTTCTCCTCTAGGAAAAGAGGCATTCATCAGCCATGTGGAACACCATTGAAGTGTTTGTAAAAACCATTTTATTTTGAAAAACAGGGTCGATTTTTAAAAACAAAAATAGAGTCGCCACCAATCCTTTTTCGAGGTGTGATCAGGTCACCTTGAGATTAATCATTTTAATAAAACATTAAAACAATGATTTTGGTCTACGAAATTCTAGAAGATGAGTTCGGGAACCGGTTATGTACGAGGAAGGATAAGCACCCTCGTAACGCCCAAAATTGGTACCTAATTGATTAGATAATGTCTTAGTGTTGATAATGTGAAAAGATTTTAAAATACGATCTTTTTTATTTTAAAGAAAACTTAAGTTAGGATGCTACATTTCAAATCCTCAAAACTTAGCTTGTTTTTTTTTTTAAACTCATGCACTTAAGTTTAGGTAGGATATTCGATTATTTGGGTCAAATGAAAAATTGGAACCCAGTAAGTTAGGGCACAATTTCTCAAAATCCCAAACGTAGAACATTGCCTTTAAAAAAAATCCATATTTTGAGATAACAAAATGTCATATCCAGTGAGTTAGGACACAACACTTCGAATTCCCGAGAATAAGTTTTTATTTGAAAGTTATACATTTTGATGAAGAAGGGTATTCGGTTACTTAGATTCAACGAGGAAAATTGGAACCCAGTAAGTTGGGTACAATCTTCTCGAAGATCCCAAATACCGAGTATTGCCTTATTTTGAAAACTTTGAATAAAATGATTTCAAAACATAAACGATATTAAAACATGACCTTTTAAGCAAATGGAATATGATGGAATGATAATATACAACACAAAGTAATAATCCAAACACAAAATGTTACACTAATAAATCACGAATAACCAATAAATACAACTTAAGAATTACAATACACGTAATAGCATAATCACGTAACATATAATTCCAATATTAATAATTGACGAAAGCGACATAAAATGATATAGAAAAATGAAAAAAAAGTAATAAAAAATGTGAAAAAGTTTAAAATAAATAACAAATGAAACTATTTTAAATGAAAAAGAAGTAAAAAAAAAGGGGTTTAAAACAAATGTAGAAAACAAACAAAAGGTTTTTTTTTAAATATTGTAAGTAAATTCTAAATAAATAATTAAAAAACACGTTTAAAATAAATCCTATAAACAATATAAAATAATTTCAAATAGTTAGTACACAAAATAATTTAAATAGAATAACATATAAAGCGATTTAAAAAAAGACTAATTTGTAAAATGACTTAAACTAACATGTAAAAAGTTTAAACTAAATAATATATACACAAATTTAAAATAGATAATATGTAAAAGTTTAAAATAGAATAATATAAAAATATTTAAAATAATATAATAAAATAACTTTTTGAAAGATAAAGAAATAAGTTAATTAAAACAGGTTAAGGATGAAATTAAAATTAAGATAAAATTTGGGGTTTAAATGGTAAATAGTAAAAATAAGCTATCAAGGATTAAACTAGCACATGCGCAAACAAGCGAGGGTTCACTGGGAAATTATCCCAAACACTCGAAACAGCGCCGTGTAAACACTAGCTTATTTAATAGCCTTAGGATTAAAATAGAACAACTAAAAAAGTATAGGGCTAAATTAAAAAACGGATTCAGGATTCCATTGCAACCTGTCGCAAAAGGGGAGGGACCTGATGCGTAATAATCCATTAATTCAAAACGCGCGAATCCTCCCCAGGTCAGGTTAACGTACAGATCTTTAGCCATGGAAAGACATTGTTTTGGGTCTCAATGACTCACTCCAAAATGACATCGTATAGGGGCCTTATAAATATAAAAAAAAAAACCTTTAAAGAAAATCATTCTCAACGCCCTTTTTTAAAAAAAAAAAACTTAAAACTCTCTTAAAAAACACTTTAGCCCTTTGAGCTCCGGCCTTGGTTCGGCTGAGCTCCGATCATTGGGCCACCATGTGTCACCGCCTCCGCTGCCATATGCGGCGGTCAGAATCCCCAAAAGGGGTTATTTCATTCCTTTAGGGTCTCCTAATGCCAAATCTGAAGTCAAAACCCCTTTTAGGTAACCCCAAAACATGAAAAGGGAGGGAAAACCTCTCAGTTTTTTCCTCTGTTTTGCCGAGAAAAGGTAAGAAGATCCAAAAATTTCTATGTTTTGTAATATAAAATGAATGTATATATTTGCTATGCAGGAAAACAAATCAAAAGTATACCTCTATTTTAAATTTAATCTTGGTGTTTGTATTTCAATCGTAAGTTTTTACATTGAATATATTTGGCCTTTTATAGCCAAAATAACAAAAAATATAAATATAATATCTTGATTTCTTTCCATATTTTGGCTACTGTCTGCATTTTTCCTTTTTCCAGTTGTTGAGTTAATGATGGCGAAAATCTCGATGATGACGAGGCTGTGAAGGAGAGCAACGGGCAGCGGCGCAAAGCCATTGCCAGGGTTTCTGGAAGCTGCAAAATGTTTAGGCCATTTGGGCTTATTTCGGTATTGGGCCCGTTAGGTTTATTTTTTAGGTGGGTTAGATTTGGGTTTGTATTTGGTCTTTAGGGGTTTAGTGGTTTTGTTATTTTGTACAAGGACATTTGGACAGTTTTTATTGTTTTTATTTTGTTTTGGGCCCGGGCAAATTGGGCCAATTACAGCTGCCCCTCTTTGCTCATTATCGTGTAACGGAAATGAAGCAAAGACTTTAAAAGGGCCAAATTTGCTCGGTCTTACTGGATTTTGACTTCTTTGAGTGCTCGTCTTCTTCAAGTAGTCTCATTCCATCCCACTGCATCTTCAGGGGCATAGGAATTAGTGTTTCTATCTACTCCAATGTGATTTCAAGGAGAGGAGACTTCTAGCTTCGATCTTCTCCGCTAGAACTCCAAAGAGATAAGGCTTGGTTTAAATCTACTTCCCTACTACCTCGGAAAGATAAGATTCGCTGCCTTCGATCTGCTCCACTACTGCTTAGGGAGATAAGATCTACAATCTTCAACCTGCTCCATTGCTACTTAGGGAGATAAGGCTAGTGGCTTGAATCTGTTTCCCTACTTCCTCAGAAAGATAAGATTTGCCGTCTTTGATCTGCTCCACTATTGCTTAGGGATATAGGATCTACAATCTTCAGCCTACTCCACTGCTGCTCAGGGAGATAAGGCTAGTGGCTTAAATCTGCTTCCCTACTACCTCAGGAAGATAAGACTTGCTGTCTTTGATCCACTCCACTACTACTTAGGGAGATAAGATCTACAATCTTCAGCCTACTCCACTGCTGCTCAGGGAGATAAGGCTAGTGGCTTGAATCTACTTCCCTACTTTCTCGAGAAGATACGATTCGCTGTCTTCTATCTGTTGCACTACTGCTTAGGGAGATAAGATCTACAATCTTCAGCATACTCCACTACTGCTCAGGGAGATAGAACTCGTGTCTTCAATCTGCTTCGCTATAAATTCAAGAAGACAAGATCTGATGTCTTCAGTTTGCTTCCCTGCAAACTCAGGGAGGCCAGGCTGATAGCTTCAATCTACCTTACTATATCATCCTCTAGAGGACAAAACTTGTAGAATGGGTTTGTGCTTATACCGAATGATTAGAATGCCATGATTGAAATGAGTCAAATGCTCCTAATTAGACGTACTATGAGTGATATATGAATGCAAAATGAGAATGATCCCTTTTTAATACTTAGGGTTGTCACTACTCGTTGTTCATCAGAGTTTTATTGTTGACGTATTACGCTACCATCTTGCTCAGCTGGTATCTTTGTCAGAAAAACTTGAAGAAACAATCATATTTTACTCAAATGATTTGCCCCTCTGTAACTTCAAGGTCCATTCTATGGTACCTTTAAGACCTAAGGCTTGTACCATCTTCAAACCCTCCTACTGCAACTCAGGGGTATAAGATCTGAATCTTTTCCAATCCATTCCCACCGCAATTCAGGGGTATAGGATTTGAATCTTCCTCCATCAATTTAGTCTTTTACACCATTCTTGGGTGTCATAACCAGATGTGTATGCATGAATGTAGAATTTTCTTCTTTGAGAATAATCCCTTCTTAATGATTAGTGGACATTGTTTGCTTGTTCATTTGAGATTTTATCACTGACACAGTATCTTGTCAGAAAATTTAGAGAAATAGTCTCAATTTAGACTCTTCTTTCTCAAATATTTCCAACCCTTACACTTGGTGAGTTCCAAACAATAGTCCTGTTTCAGGTTCTTATATTATTTAGAAACTTCTAGAGTAATATGCAGAACTTCTTTTATAAAAGTATTACCAGTCCGTTAATCATTATTTCAATGTAACATGCTTAGGAATGATCATAACAATGGGTTAGAGCATAGCTCGAAATGAATAAATTAGCAAAAATAAAAAGAAATTAATTGGGAACACATCTTTGAAAGGAAAAAAGAATCCAAAGATAATAAATCCAATATGAGTAGGATAAAGACCAGGTACCCTAGATATCGTAGCCTGAGCTTTTCTATACGAACTCCTTGAAGACTACTTTGAGCTTTACATGTGTTTAGGAGATCTAGAGTATTCTGTCGATGCCTTAGTATGTAACATATTTTCTCCCTTATTAATTCATATATAGCAAGATCATCACATGCCCCACCTCTAATCAAAATTTGAGCTGCCATTTTTGCGTTTTCAACTCAAAACCCCTTTGGTCTTAAGGCGCCCTTTGCGGATTTTCGGTTTCGCCTCTCCTCTCTTTTTTTTTGTTGAAGTCTCAAAGCGCCCTTTACCGGTTTTCACCTTGGCCTCTTCCCCTTTTTAAGCAAAATACTTTTTGACTGAATCCGAATTCATAGGACTGGGTAAGCTTTTCCCATCTATTTCGATCAAAATCAGCGCTCCTCCAAATAAAGCCTTCTTTACCATATACGGTCCTTCCCAGTTTGGCATCCATTTTCCTATGAAATCCTTTTGTATGGGAAGGATCTTTTTTAATACTAGGTCCCCCTCGTGAAATTCTCTTGGGCGAACCTTCTTGTCATAAGCTTGCATCATTCGTTTTTGGTACATCTGACCATGACGAATAGCCCTTAGCCTCTTTTCTTCAATCAAGTTTAACTGGTCATATCGAGACTGGATCCATTCTGCTTCATTTAACTTTATCTCTGCCAAAACTTGAAGGGAAGGTATCTCTACTTCAATGGCTAAAACTACCTTCATTCCGTAAACAAATGAAAAAAGAGTTGCCCCGGTAGAAGTTCTGATAGACGTTCAATAGGCATAGATAGCAAATGGTAATTTCTAATGCCAATCTTTATAAGTCTCAGTCATTTTCCCCACTATCTTCTTAATGTTTTTATTGGCTGCTTCCACTGTGCCATTCATTTTTTGACGATACAGAGATGAGTTGTGGTGTTTGATCTTGAACTGACTGCAAACTTCCGCTATCGTGTTGTTGTTCAAGTTTAGTGCATTGTCTAGTATGATCCTCTCAGGCATTCCATATCGACATATGATTTCCTTCTTTAGGAATCTGCTAACTTCTGACTTAGTAATGCTAGCATATGAAGCAGCCTCTACCCACATGATGAAGTAGTCAATAACCACAAAGATGAATCGATGCCCATTCGAAGCTTTTGGCGAGATTCGCCCAATAACATCTATGCCCCACATGGAGAAAGGCCATGGGGAAGTCATAACATGCAAAAGCAAATGAGGTACATGAATTTTGTCTCCATAAATCTGGCACTTATGACATCTTTTGGCATAGCTGACACAATCTTCCTCCATAGTAGACCAATAGTATCCGAATCTCATAATTTGTCTGGCCGTTGTAAAACCGTTAGCATTTGTTCCAAAAATGCCCTCATGGACTTCTTCCAAAATCTTCTTTGCTTCAACAGCATCCACATATCCCAGTAGTACCTAATCCTTTCTTCTTTTGTACAGGACATCCCCATCTAAGACATAGTCACAAGCTAATCTTCTCAACGTCCTTTTGTCATTCTCAGTTGCTTAGTCAAGGTATTCACGATTTCTTACGTATCGCAATATATCATAGTACCAAGGGTAGTCATCCCTTTCCTCTTCTTCCATATTGTAACAATGAGTTGGAGCCTCATAAATACTCATCTGAATGGGTTTTATACCCTCTTGTTTATTTACTTTGATCAAGGAAGCTAAAGTAGCCAAGGCATCTGCCATCTGGTTTTTGTCTCGTAGGAGGTAATTGAAAGTGATGTCATCAAACTCCTCAATTAGCCCCAGAACTATTTTTCAGTAATTGATTAGTTTGGGGTCTCTTGTCTCCCATTCACTTTTAAGCTAGTAAACTATTAATGCAGAATCTCCATACACTTCTAGCACTCTAATCTTGCGCTCTATGGCCTCTCGAATTCCCATGATGCATGCTTCATATTCTGCCATATTGTTTGTGCAATCAAAATCCAATTTGCATGTGAATGGATAATGATCTCCATTTCAGGATACAAGAGCTGCTCCAATTCCATTTCCTACAGCATTTGATGCCCTGTCAAAGTTTAGTTTCCAAATATAGTATTTTGCAGCATCACCTTAAGTAGTTGCCACATACATTAGCACTTCATTAGGGAAATCGAAATTCAAAGGCTCATAATCTTCTAAAGCCCTGCTGGCTAGAAAATCTGCTATTGCGCTCCCTTTCATGGCCTTTTGATTTACATAAATTATGTCAAATTCAGAAAGCATGTAACATCTCGAAATAGGGCCTAATCAGAATAGTGGTTTCGTGACCATATATCTGAGATAGAAATAATTATTTTATTATTATTATGATGTTTATGATGTGATTTCATGATGGTGTAAAAATTTCGTGAAGAAATTCTATGCATAAAGTGCTTAATTTGAAACTAGGGACTAAATCGAATAAGTTGCAAAATTTGCATTCTAGAAGTTTTTAGTATGAAATTGCTTTGGAATATTAATTAGGGGGTTTTAAATAGAAATTTGACCAATTTCTAAGTTTATGGACAAAAATTGGACATGGGTGGAATTTTTGAAAGTTTAGTAAGGAAGGGCATTTTGGTCATTTGGATATTAACATGAAATAAAAAGGGAAAAATAGCACAAAATTGATCATCTTCTTCATTACCACAAAATTTCAAGGGTTCTCCATAGCTAGGGTTTGTTTCAAGCTTCCAAGCTCCATAGTAAGTGATTCCAAGCCCCGTTTTTAATGTTCTTTACGTTTTCGTAGTCCCGGTAGCTCGATAAAGCTTATGTTAGCAATATTTTAAGTTAGGGTTCATATTTGGAAAAATACCCATAGGTGAAATTTGTGTATTTTGATGTTTTATGATAGAATATGAGGTTTTAAATTATGCTAGACAACTTGAGCTAGTTGGTTTTAGGTAAAAACGAGTAAAAGGGCTTAATTGGTAAAAATACCTATTATATATCACTGTATGTTATAGTAGGAATTTGAAGATGTTGTTGGTAAATAAATGACCATCATGTCTTAAAATATAAGAATTTGTGATAAATTTTGATTTCTGAGCCTTGAGGCAAAAGTGTAAATATGCAAAAGTTTAGGGGCAAAAATGTAATTTTTCTAAAGTTTGAGTAAAGGGCTGTTTTGATAAATGTTGATATTAAATAAGTTAAATTTGGTATTATAGATCAAGAAGAACGAAATTCGGGAGTAGATCGGGGAAAAGAAAAAGTAAAGGACTAAATTGTAAAGTTTAGTCACATTTGGTATCGAGGCAAGTTTACGGTAAACAAATGCAATATTCTGTCATTTTACATTACTATTGTCATTTTCCAGCATTTATATATTCATTTTATGAAAATAATCAAGTTGAATATAAGGTGATATGACAGAGAAAAGCAGTAGAAAGTCCCGATTGAACCTTAGGAATGTTAGGATACGAAATGTCATGACATTAGGGGTCGACAGGACAGGACAGGACAGAAATGAGCCATGTAAGTCTGTACTAGATATACGGCTTTGGAGACAGGATTGAGCCATGTAAGTCCATATTAGATATATGGCATTGGAGATAGGAATAATTCATGTAAGTCCATGTTAAAGACATGGCATTGGTAGGATATTGTTAGACAGGACCGACCCTAGTATCCTTAGTATTTCGAGTGGTTCAACGGGCCATTATTCAAGTAAATGTACAGTGAATTATCAGCAAAGGAAAGGTAGATTGTAAATAATGAATAATGAAAGGTTAGGTAAGAAAGAAGGTAAGTGAAAAAGAAGAAGGTAGAAAGTGAGATGTAAAGAAAGCTTATAATGCTAATTGATAGTTTGCATACTTATCCCACATGATGAATGCTGTAATTTATTTGCTTGTAAACTTACTAAGCCTAGTGCTTACCCTCTTTATGTCTTTCTTCTTATAGTTCTTGCCAAGCCACTCGGGGATCGAAGGAAACGTCGGAGATCCGATCACACTATCAAAGGAATCACTTTGGTATAGTTAGACGTTTCGTTTCGTGTATGGCATGTATAGGAACTTGGCTTCTTCTGATATGATATGATCAATGAATGATGTGTAAATACTTGCTAGTGATTAGCTAATAGAATGGCTGATGATATACATGTTTAATAGTATGTATGATTGAGTAGTAACTATCACATGGAAATTAAGGAAAATGTGACAGTAGCTTAAAAACATATTCAAGAGCAGAAATGATGTGACTTTGAAAAATCACTAAAAATAGTAGAAACATGGTTTGATGGTGAATAATATATGAAATTAAATATATTGTGTCTATTTTCATATGGAATAAGAAAAATAGGTAAAGGTATTCTATTTTATGAGATATCTGAGTTTTAGTGAAATAGGCCTAGAGCGATTTTCGGATCCCCTATTTCAACTTTGGAAATTCACCATAAATCGTAAAAAAACAATTATGTGGTGTAATTTACATTTTCAGAGTCCTTATTTAGTCTAGTTTTAATAGAAATAAACGTCGTAGTCATATGAATTTTGTATAGGAAGAAAAGTGGTTCGTAGTAAGTAGAGGTCAGTGCAGTCAAGTTATGAAACAGGGGTAACTTTAAATAATAAACTGTACTAATTGGCCCAGCCAAAAATTCTATAAAAAAATTAATAGATAGATATATGAATCTAGTTTTAGGAAAAATTTACAGATCTTAATTTTGATTTTTGGAACTTGACATATGAATTTTTAAGAGACTATGACGCAGAATGGAAGCAAATTTCGAGAAGCTTAAATAAACGATTTAAGGTTGCTTAAGTGATAGATTAAGTTTAGTAGCACCTCGTGCTCGATTCTGGCGACGGTCTCGAGTAAGGGGTGTTACAAAGCAGTATTTGTCATCTGGCCATCCTTCCATTCAAAGCAGTTGACTCCATCATATATTTTAACGGGTCAAGTTTCGAGATTAGCTAGGTCGTATGATATAGCTGTTGGAACGCCGGTACCCCCAAGGCATAGTGAAAAAAAATATTCCGGTGATCCAAACCATGGATCCATGTGCAGGAAACGAATCGGGGTGAAAAAGGTTTCGAAATTACTAAAACTTCAATCTGAGTAGACAGTGACGCCTCAGCAATGAGAATACTGTTTTGCTATCGAATCCAAGCCGTAATCTTTATGATCCTGACCTCTACGTAATCCACCCAGTTGACGATGAACGAAAGAAATCCCCAAAACTATTTTCAGAGATATTTTGCTTGACGACTACTAGACCTAGTAGCAAAAATTTGGGTTTGTATATATATTCACTTTTTAGGGTTTTTTTTATCCCTTTCTATGTATAACTCTCCTTTTAATTGGTATGTATGTAACAAATTCAAAATTCATTAAATTTTAATCTGAACATAATAATCATAATTAAAATAAATAAATATAATAATGTTTTAACTGAAAATTATAATTGCATTAATTATAATAAAGATTTTGGTAAACTATATTTATTTAAATTTATATACGAACCAAATTCATATATTAATAGAATTATGTTCTCCTTATGTGTACAACATCCTTGTACATATAATATGTTCGATATTTGATTGCCTAATTAAATTAATTCTATAATTAATTTAATTCATGTGACAACCAAACGCAATACCAATTATGTTCTATTTGTTTATTTCAACCATAGGGTGTGACCCTGTAGGTTCTTGTAACGTTAGTAATAATACTAGAACGATTCTAATGTTACAAACAATGAGTGGCATCTAGCAATGCATCATTGCTACCTAAGTTACAAGAAGTCATGATTCGACATAACCTTTTTTTGTGATTAACCTTTCATACATTAATCCTTAAGTCCTTTATATCAGGAATGGACACAAGTCATGGAATAGTCACACTTGCATAGTCCATCCCATGTTTCTTGATACCTTGAGTAGACTATGATACACAAATATGTATGACATCTCATATCAACTTATTTGAGCATGGCCATGCATTTCTAGTCTCACTCAATCAAGTGGCCTAAGATATTACTCCTATTATGTAGGAGGGACTTATCCTATATTGATCAACCATATCTCTCTACATAGATTGTGGTATATCCAACATTAGCCTTTATAGAAAAACTAGTTACAGTGTAAGTTTGACTGTATCAAAATATACAACTCACTATGTTGGGATAATGATGATCTCAAGTCTGAGGATCATATACATATTAATCACTATGAGTAATGTTGTGACAATTACATAATAATCCAAGAAACATACTCATAGCGGGTCAATCCAATATGTTGTTCTCTAAAACACATATTCATGCATTGATTCTGACACTCCATATCGATGACAACTCTTTATCATCAATCAACTACATGTTAGCCTTAATGCATTATTGTTGTCCTCGTCAACAATAATACTTGACTAAGGACCTTTTAAGAATAATCATATTATTCTCAGGACATTATTATAAAACAGTTTATTTATACACACAGAAAAGAAACTGAAATAATAATGGCAATGCCTTATATTAATAAACATGGTAAATCAAGCATGTTATTACAACCATCTCATGATTGATCTTTGGGCATACTCTTACAATAGCATATATTGTCTCGATCTCCTTGTTGTCCAAATCAGGGCACAACATAATTTTTCAATTAGTGAATATCTCATTTCACACTCAGTGAACTTCTTATTGAGGTAGTATATCACCTTTTCTCTCTTTCCTGATTCATCATGTTGACCAAGCACACATCCCATGGAGTTGTTAAACACTATTAAATACAGTATTAATCTGGATTAGGTGGAGACAATACTAGGGCATTTGATAAATATTGTTTAACCTTGTCAAAAGCCCTCTGGCATTCATCATCCCATACACCTTGGTTGTGTTTCTTGATAAGACGAAATATAAGATCACATTTCTCAGTTAATTGTGAAATGAAACAAGCAATGTAATTTAACCTTCCAAGGAAACCTCAAACTTCTTTCTGGGTGCGCGGTGGAGGCAACTCTTGTATAGCTCTGACTTTGTCTCTCTCAAAGGGCAATTCTGAGTCTGTAGCAACGTCGCTCATGTCATTGATATCTAGGGACTTGTTACAGGCACAAAAGAATGTACAAGGAACAAATGAATCTAAGAATAACTATTCACATGATATGAATAAAATGAAAAACTGATTGGGAAGGAAATTTGGAGATCGAATGAGTAATCATTTGTACAAAAAGAATGAAATAGTATTTTCTTGAAATGATAACAAAGATAGATTTCATTGAAATAAAGATGTCTGAACATGAGCCTATTTCACAAATGAATTCTTATTACTTCTAGGCCTTAAAGCAACAAGTGTGTTCTAAACATTACTCTGTGTAAGCTCTAAAAACTACATGAATTTCCTCTACAGTCCAATTGTTCAGAACTCTTCCTGGTTCATAAGGACGAATGCCCAACAAGTTTCTACTCTTAGCTCCTTCCTCGGATATGGCATTGATGTGGAGGTTTTCCCACAATCCTCGCTCAGGGTGAATTATCCCTCTTGATACAAAAGTTCTGGATATGTGGGGAAATGTCATCAATTCCCACTTGATCTCTTCCCCACTTAATTGTGCTTTCCTTCTCTCCTGCTTCTTTTCCATCTCTTTCTTCCTTTGTCTCGCGTCTGGCTTGAATCCCAAACCAAAACGATCTCTTTTATCTTTTAGCATTGGAACCTCAATCCTTCCTTGGAGATGTCTCCCAAGTCCTTTTCCTGGTAAGGCGCCTTTCCCAACCGTTATTTGCAAGCCCATTCTTGTGGTCTCGGATATCTTAGGCACCGAAACCTCACTCCCTTCCGTAATGAATGTTGGGTTCACGAATTCCAAAGATCGAAAGAAGCATTCAATTGCCTCCTCATTCACCTCTAGATATGGTGTGTCATTGGTTACAGTCGTAATGATATCATCCTCTGCATTTATAGTCACTAGCGGACTTTCTGTTACTAATTTCAGTTTCTAGTGTAGTGATGAGGGCACTACCCCTGCCGAATGTATCCAGGGCCACCCTAACAAGCAATTGTAAGAAGGCTTAATATCTATTACTAGAAAATCTATTTCGTATGTGTTTGGTCCAATCAAGAAAGGTATGTCGATTCTTCCCATTACTCTTCTCTCAGTGCCATCGAATGCCCTTACTATATTCTGGCACGTTTTCATGTGGGAGCTGTCTATAAGCAATCTATTTAGTGTAGACAATGGTAAGACATTTAAAGCCGATCCATTATCAATTAACACACTTGGCAGAGTATATCCTTTGCAATGGGTGGTGATGTGCAGAGCCTTGGTCAACCCCATGCCCCAAGTGGAATTTCATCATCATTAAAGTAGATAAAGTTGTCGGTGCTTATATTACTAACCAAACAGTCAAGCTTGTTCACAGATATATCGTTAGTGACATAAGTTTTATTCAATACCTTCATCAATGCATCGCGATGTACTTCCAAACTTAAAAGTAATGCTAGCATTGATTTGCGAGCTGGTTGTTTGTGCAGTTGTTCTACAACGCTGTATTCACTGTGCTTTAAGAATTTCAAAAATTCTTTAACCTCTTCTTCCTTTATCAGCTCATTGATAGGCAACTCAGGTCTGATTACTTTTCCTTTCTCTTGCTCAACTGCCAAGGTCTTTGCTTTTACTAGCTCTATTCTGACATTTACCGAATTGTAGTGCCTTCCACTACGTGTGTAAGATCCCACATCTTGGTCCTTCTTTGAAGTGCCGGCTGAATTTTCCTTTCCTGGGATTGCCACATTACAGTCGTAATTCCAGGGAACCTTCTTACTATCCTGACAAGGAAAGGAAACAGGTTTCTAAATTACAACCTTTGGGGCCATTTGTGCTCTAACCTCATTGTTTCTTGGTCGAGAGATGATAATCACTAGGTAGTTGACTTTTTGATTTATTATTAGTTCTCCTTCCAATGAGCATATGTTTCCTCCTCCTGGGCCTTCTTCATAAAACTCCATTTCTTTACTGTCCATAAAGCCCTCCACTAAGGCCCTAAACTCAATGCATTCCTAGATCTCATGCCCTTCTATATTATGGAACTCACAATAGTTCCTTATTTCTTCACATCTTTCCTCAGAATCTAATATTATCAATCCTCTTTTTACCATCTTATTCCAGACCATTCTCAATGGGGTCTTCACTTCTGCAACATCCACCTTGATTCTTTTCATGATACTTTCATCGATCGCATTTTCCCCATTATCCCCATGTTTGGGTAGTGGATTTTCCACACTAGGTGTATCATCAAACTTTACAATGCTCATTTTAATAAGTCTTTCAACTAATTTCTTAAAAGCAGTGCAGTTTTCTACTGAGTGCCCTGTGATCCCTGCATGGTAATCCCATTGAGCGTTTGTATCGTACCATTTGGGATATGGGGGTTGAAATGGTTTTAAGTAAATAGGGGATACCTGTGCTAAGTCTTTCCACGAATGAATCCTAGAACGGCTCAATTGATTGTACCATTTGGATGCTGCCCCTACTAAACTGTCTTGGAAGTAGTGGATCAATAATTGATCGTTATTAACATACCCCGTCATCTGTCTACAGAACATAGTGATATGAGCTTCAGAGTAGCTAGTCCCATTATACTTCTCAAATTCTGGCATTTTAAACTTGTGGGGAAGCACCAGCTCTGGAACCAAACTCAAGTCCTTAGCATCAATTCCACCCTAATTATCAGCATTTTCCATGGCCTTGAATTTTTCCTCTAACCATTTACAACGGTCCTCTAACTGCCTTGGCAATTTGGTTCTTGCCCCTTCTCTCTCTACTATATCTAAATAAGAGATAACAGTATTAGCTGGGTTATCCCTTAGGTTAGAACCTGAGCCAGCTTGAAAGTTCATGGGCATTGCAATACCAGCTTGACCTTGTTGAGGCCTAATCGTGATAGATGGTCTTCGAGGGTACACCTCAGGCTGTGTCTGTGCATGTGTTAGGGTAAAACCTAGAGGATAGTCCTCCTTATCCTCCCCAGTATTAGCCATGGGGCCATTTCCCTTATCCATCATCCCAGTCAGCAGTTGGGACATTTGAGTCACTATATTTCTTTGGGCTTCCAACATTTGGTCCCTCATGTCTTGTTGGATCTTGGCCAATTACTCTTGCAGCTTCATTTGTAGTTGGCCTTACATATCTCTTTGGAGTTGTTCAACTTTTTCTAATCTTTGATCCATATTTTTCATCTTAGCACGAGAACCGTAACGATGCTTAGTTTTCAGATTACTCTCTCTTTTTTCTCTGAAATAACTTCAACGAATTAGGGCCCTTCTATGGATTTTAATGCATATGATGCGATGTAAAGCAAATGCATGAATGCGAAAAGGTATCGATTCTGATTCAGTTTCATTTAGAAAACTTTATTAGAAAACAAAATTCTTTACATAAAACGAATTGCAAGTATGCTTTCGCCCTAATGCCCAAAGTTTTAACTTTCCCAAACAACGAAGCTAACTCTTGACCCCAGTCTGACTATAGTTCATATTTCATGCTTAGCATATTAGCCTGAATTGCCAAAGTCTGTAGAAGCTACTTCCTAAATCTAAGCTACAGCTTCACCATGAGGTAATCCCTGTTTCTAACTTGATCTTGAGAATAATGAAGTTGTTCCTTCCAATGCTCTTCACTTGCTTCAAGGAACTCAATCTGGAGCTCACAATTTTGTAACGCAGACTCTAGTTCTTCTCTTCTTCTCTTCATTTCTTTGATCTTACTTAAACTTGACTTCAGTTCAATCGCAGAATTACGACTTCGATACTGATGAAGAGACCTTCCAAGTTTAACCACTCTAGCCTTTAATTCATCTTTTTCATTTTGGCTTTCTACTAAACTCTTTTCTAGGGCCTCATTTCGTGCTTGAACTTCTTAGAATTTCCTCTCCCACCGATCAGCTTTGGTCTTCTCTTCTTGAATCTCTTGTTGCCACTGTTCTGATGTCTACCCCAATCCGGCAGTTCTCATCGATAGATGTAGCTTTTTATAATTTATCTTCAAACTATCCAGATCTTCCTCGGCCTTAGTTTTCCTTTTCCTTAACTTCTCAGCCTCTGCTTTTGAACATCAACATCTAACCTCAAATGCATCTTCTCTTCCTCCAATTGTTCTATGTTTTTTTCAAGTTCTGCATTCCTTCTTTCAAAATCTTGTTTTATGATCTCCAGCTCTGATGGAACCACTTGTAAGTACTCTTCCATCAATTGAAAGCCCTCTAAACTTGGCTCAGGGATATTTTCATTAACTCTTTTACTCCACCATCTGCTATACTCTGGGGTTGTCATTGGACCTACGGCCATTCTCTTCATCCGGCGGGTCTGATTCCAAGCGTTAGAAATCTCCTTAACCCTTTTCTTATAACAATCTCCCCTATACAAAAACTCACATTGAGCCAACCCATGTGTTGCCGGTATGAACTACCTTGATCTGTATTGCCTCAATACGAGTACAGGAGCGTACCAAATGGCTCCCCAAATTCCAAGCAGAGGGACCTAGTAAAAACTCCTGCACCGGTAAAGAATTTCATGGGAACCATCCAAGGAGCTTTCCACTCAACATCTTCTTCTTGGAGATTTCGGAGGAGCTCTGTAACACCCCAAACCCGGCCTAGAAGTTAGGCCCGAACCTAGCGTGTCACATGGAAGTGTTTTTCGAAAACCATGTTTCCATTGAAAACCATTCTTGATATTTAAGAACTTAAGTAATAACTTAGTTTGTGTTCATTTACTAAAAACATGGTTTATTAGTGGTCATTTTACCTTATTAGTTGTGGAAGCTTAATTTAAAACAGTTACAAAAATGTGATATTCTAAAAAGCAGTTGTTGTTTTAGAAAAAAAACTGTGTCCTACTTCTAGCAATTATAAAACAATAAATAAAACCTCAAATGTAGAAACTGGAAATTTAAAAAGGCCTTATTACAAACAAAGCCCAAATTAAAGTACTTATGAAGAAATAGATGTGTGGCCATCTTCGAGTCTCTCGCAGCACCGATCCTCTTAAAGCTGGGGATTACCTACACAGTTAATAAACGGGGTGAGTTTATGAAAACTTAGTGTGTAATCCCCTTACTAGAAACAGACAATAAATAGTAACAGAAACAGAAGCAGTCAAGGCCACAGCCCTTTAACAGTAATGGTACAATCCAATTCAGAGCTTACGTGGGCCAAATCCCACTACGATAACATTTGGGTCACAACCCAAAACAGAATCAATTGGGCCTAGCCCAAACCAATAACAGAACAAGTAACAGTCTAGGCCTAAGCCCACTACGGTAGGCAGTAGCAGATGGGCCTTAGCCCACTATAGAATCAGAATCCATTGGGCTTTAACCTAATTCAGTAACAGAATCAAAATCAGAATCGGAACAATATATGCATGAAAGCCCAACCCAGTCCAACCATCACACCACCTGTACCAACCCAACACACCATGTGGGGAATAACTCGGCCACCCAGCCCACACACCAATACATAGGCATGCTGCTAATAATAAAAAACACAGCAGAGCCACCAGAATCAAATTACATGGCAAATCCACTAGCATAGAACTTCCTCCAAATCAAGCCCAACCTCATGCAGAATATCGTGTATGTCATGCTCAATCATCACACGTGTATGCATAATGGCCATGCTCAGTAACAGTCATTTAAACATATGTTAAAAACATATCAATCACACAACCACGGTCAAGTCAGTCATAACATTGTCATACGATCATAGTCAAATCAGTCAAATGCACAGTCCAAGTCAGTCACTTGCCCACAAGGGCAAAACAATCATTTTACACCCTAGGGGCAAAACGGTCATTTTACCCCACAAGGGTATCCTGGTAATTTTACCCTACAGAGCTATTTCAAAAATTCTATCCTATAGGGGTATTTTGGTAATTTCACAAACTAAAGGTATTTCGATAATTTCACAAACTAGGGGTATTTCGATAATTTCGCAAACCAGAGGTATTTCAGTAATTTCACAAACCAGGGGTATTTCGATAATTTTACAACCCAAGGGAATTTTGGTAATTTTATAAATTAGGGGTATTTCGATAAATTCACAAATCAGGGGTATTTCTAGAATTTTTTAAACCAGGGGTATTTCTGTAATTTTGTAAACTAGGGGTATTTCGGTAATTTCGTAAACTAGGGGTATTTTGATAATTTCACAACCTAAGGGTATTTCAGTAATTTTGCAAATTAGGGGTATTTCGGTAAATTTACAAATCAGGGGTATTTCTAGAATTTTGTAAATCAGGGGTATTTTTGTAATTTTGTAAACCAGGGGTATTTTTGTAATTTTGTAAATCAGGGGTATTTCTGTTATTTTGTAAACTGAGGTCTTAACGATCCAACCGAAGGTTCATTGTCGCCTCGAACGACTTTTGTAACCTAAATAGACAAAACAGGGTAGTTGGGCCTAAGGCCCATTACTTAGCCCAAGTGGGCCCACACACTCGTGTGGCCCATTTAGCCCAGAAACAACCACGATTATGCGAACAACACAGCCCAAATCAATCACTTAACACATCACTTACATATTATTCGTTTGGGCCCACAAGTCCTATTGGGCCCACACGACCCATTTAGCCCAAAAACGACCTTAGCCATGTGGACTACATAGCTCGATCTAATATTTACCATTATATACAGTTTTAACTCGTGTGAGGCCTACAGGCCCATTAGGCCCACACGCCCATCTCAGCACATTGAAGCCCAGGATGGTTAATGCCATGTATGCGACATGACAAGCCTCACTATTTCCCACCATCAGTTAGATTTACACCAAGGAGCCCACCAGCCCATCGGGCCCATTCGGCCCATTGAGGCCCAAATTTAGTTAAAGCTATCTGAAAACCATAACCCAAATCATTAATAGCCATTTTTCGTAGATTCTATCTGTGTGGGGCCCACGAGCCCAATAGGCCTACACGGCCAAATGACCTAAGCCCATGAGAACACTCATGGTAGCTTCAACCATCTTACGCCCATATTTGTGGGCTCCGTCCACCACACATGTGATCACACGCTCGTCTGGCCTCATTCGTCGATATTTTGGCTTTCCGGCATTTTGCCGGTCTACAATCGAATCCGTGCATAATACCTACTTTTGGCTTTCCAGCTGACCAACAATCAAACGAGTATATGGTTACACGATGTCGGCTAATTCATCGATTATCAATTATAGGTAGTCTTACACACCTTTTTTGCGAGTTGCACGATTAACCCTTGAGAATCGAACCTTGATTGAACGAGAAGAGTCTCCTACTTAAACTGTAACTCAAGACCAATAGCGATTTCCTCTTCTCAAAATCCCTGTATGTCCACATGTTACTAACGGGCTACCGTATACATACAAGTGTTGAAGTAAGAGCACGGTCACTTACCGAGATTAAAAGAGATCTAATCGGCCTTAAATCTCACTTTGAACCCCTCCCTATGACCAATTCCAAGTTATCACCCCCGCAATTCTAACAACCATTGATATGAAAATAGAATGTTAGAAACCCATTAATCTAAAGACAGAAGGAGAAAGAATATGAAGGATTGCGTTACCATCTTCATTACTCACCGACAGAAGAGAATGGAGGAAGAATCGGCTAGAGCACTTCCAGAGTACCAAAGTGTAATATTCGGTCTATCACCACTAGAGCGTTTGAAAAGGGAATAAGGGGAGTAGCATTCGATGAGAAGAAGAATAAAAGAAAAAGAGAATGGAAGAATAAGTGAAAAGAAAAGAAAGGGGATGGCTTCGACTAAGATTGGGATAGAAGAGGAAGAAGGGAGATGGTCAAAAGAACTCAAAGAAAAACTGATAGCACAATGGGAAAGAGGAACTGAAAGATTGAAGGAGGGAATAGTGTGATTCGGAAAGAGTGGAAGAAAGGGGATTGAGAATAGGGGTTTCGGCATAAAGACTTACACTAATCAAATCTTAAATAAGTATGAATGATAAGTTGCAAAAACGACACTAGGGAGAAAAGGAGCCAAAATGCCGAAAAGAACAAAAACCCGAAAAATAGTAGAGAAGGGAAATCGACACCCACTTATACACAAATTGCCAAAATGCACCATAATGCACTCTTAGTCGAATTTGTATAATCCTTTCCCCAACATCACTCCTTGAAAATCTCCTTAAGTTACTCCCTACCACACATTCAAATTCCCAAGACCAATTCAAACCTCCATATCCATAACCACCATTTTTAAATCCCCAGATTTCCTTCCTATGACCAAGTCCACAACCACCTTGGGAGAATTCCACTACAATACAACCACTAGGCGTCCACGTAGCAAATAATAGTCCCATGAGCACGCCAGGGTTCGAACTCAGGTCTCCTAGCAGAAGTGCCACGGTACTTGCCACCTTGCCACAAGCTCTTTTGTGTCACACTTTATCCTCAACTAAATCTAAGGTCTATTTCTAATCACCAAGGGTTCACTTAGGAGAAAAATTAATAATTTTGCAAATGCCAAGACTTGAACCCCAGACCACATGCATACTCCTAACGCCACCTTGCACTAGACCACAGGCTTCCTTGTATCATATTTTAACCAAAAATATTTATAAGGTCTTCAAGCTAACGCCAAGGTCCACCTAAGGGAAAAATTAAAATTTTTGCAAGAGCCCTGGTTTTAACCCAGGACTTCTCCAACACTCCCAACTCTTCCTAAACCACTTAGACACTAAACTAAACATGCAATTTATGAAATTTTTCTTGCACAACTAAAATCCAATTTCTCCGACACGCGAAGCCCATTTCTTTTAGGCCCAAAATTTGGGGGGTTACAACTGCTATCCAATTTTCTTCTAATATGTCATCTCTCCTTGGCGTGGCTGCTATCTCCTTTAATAGGGAGTAATTCTCGGAAAAAACCTGATAAGAAACTTTTTCCACCTTCCAGAAATGACTGTGGAACCAAGCTAACAATAACTGCACACGTCTTATAAATCTGCCCTCGCCAGCTCTCCTACATGCATTCAGAGATCGAAATGTCTCAGCCAAGATTGCAGGAATAGGTGTGATACGTTTGTCAAGTCGATCGAAAAGATCCGAGACTACTTCATCCACATACCCTAATGCCCTAGGGAAGATCATCAATCCATATATGCGCAAAGCAAAAATGTCGACCCTCTTTTTCGTATCAGGATACGCTAGAATCAGATCCTTCAAAATTTTCTATGGGATGCACTTACACTGACCTTTTTGCTTGATCCTGGCTGTAATCCACTATTCATACATCCCTGTAATATTCATCAATCTCCTCCAAAAGGTCGGAACACAAGTGGCTCTTAAATAAGCTTTATCAACTTGAAACTTTGGACAACGAAGTAGAGCTGTATATTCCTCCACAATTGGGCACCAAATCTACCCCCCAAAGGTAAAACAACTGTATACAGGGTTCCAATACTAGGCGAGGGCTCGAAATAAATGCTCATCCACCTTGACGTCTAGTAAGTAAGGCAAATCCCCATAGCTAGAATAAAACAACTGCTTGGTCTCATCATTCCACTGGTCCCATATTTCTTTTAATTCCTAAAGATTATTTTGTGTCATGCTAACACGAGTGTAGTCCTACAATTCCGACGTGTACCCCTCAACTAAACTATCCCTTTTTTTCTAATTGTGCTTTCTCTGACCATATATGGACAGCCGCATTGTCTTCCACTTTATCAAGAAATTCGTTCTCTATAACGAGCTCTCTAATTTAGTAATCAAATTGTAAATTGAAACCTCTTTAAATATGAAATGACATGCAACCATAATCAAAACAAACACAACAAGTCAGTATCATGAACCAAGAATAAAACTTAAAGTAAATAAAAATAATCAAACACCTATCTGGGTGACCGCTAAGGTTTGGCATCGTTCTACCTAGGGTAAGCTCTTAAGTTTTTCTACATGTGGTTTAGCTCTAAAGTTGAGGTACCTGAACCAGCAGATTCCTCGATCCTCACCCATTATAGGCTCATATGGATCGAGTTCAGTTCAAGAGAATACATTTCCCTATGACTGCACGAGATGAAAAACTCACGAAGACATAGGTACGGATGTATCTAGAAAGCGATCCACTATCTTGCACGGAGGTGAAAACCTCACGAAGGAGTAGCTTCTAACTCCCACTTAAAAGGGTGTGACCAAACGATCATGCAATGCAATGTGCAATAAAAACTCGAAATAAAACAAAAATATGACTAAAACAAAATAGATGAAATGCAGTGACAGGATCATATATTAAAACCAAATTTCCAATTTTTGATAACAAGACAGAAAATAATCAATTTACGACTTGACTCTCTTATATCCCCAGTGGAGTCGCCAAGCTGTCTAAATCATTTTTATTTTGAAAAATGGGGTCAACTTTTAAAAACGAAAATAGAGTCACCACCAATCCTTTTTCGAGGTGTGATTGGGTCACCTTGAGATTGATCGTTTTAATAAAACGTTAAAACAATGATTTTGGTCTACAAAATTCTAGAAGATGAGTTCGGGAATCAGTTACACACGAGGAAGGATATGCACTTTCGTAGCGCCCAAAATTGGTACCTAATTGATTAGATAATGTCTTAGTGTCGATAATATGAAAAGATTTTAAAATACAATCCTTTTTATTTTAAAGAAAACTTGAGTTAGGATGCTACATTTCAAATCCTCGAAACTTAGCTTGTTTTTTTTTTTATTTTAAAAAATCATGCACTTAAGTTTAGGTAGGATATTCGATTATTTGGGTCAAATGAAAAATTGGAACCCAATAAGTTAGGGCACAATTTCTAAAATTCCAAACATAGAACATTGCCTTTAAAAAGAATCCTTATTTCGAGATAACAAAATGTCATATCAAGTGAGTTAGGACACAACACTTAAAATTCCCGAGAATAAGTTTTTATTTGAAATTTATACATTTTGATTGAAGAAGGGTATTCGGTTAGTTAGATTCAACGAGGAAAATTGGAACTCTAACACCCCTAACCTGAATCCGTCGGCAGAAGGCTTACGAGGCATTACCGGAAGTATACACATATTCATAACAATCATAAATAATCATTTTTCTTAAAATCTTAAATCATACAAAGTTCCCTTAATGAATCTTATAAAACATACATAATCGATTATGCATCATTTTTATCTAACCCTATTCGGTACATGGATAATATTAATTGAAATGTCCAAAACATCAACAATAAACAATCCATTTTCGCATGGCTTATAAATGTACAAATCAAATTGAATAATTTCGTAACTATCCTATACATGCCACATAACCAAAAAATATAACTGAATATATCTCTTTTTATATAAGCATATGTATAGCCGAACCTGCCAATTCCATATAAGGATACATATGTGATGCGGTTGTTGAAAACACCAAATTAACCTATTCCCTATAAAATAATAAAAATAACAGTAAAGGGGAAGTAGGGTCGAAATCCTCAGGGACCGGATTTATACGAATACTCGTTTTTCGATATCCTGGCCAAAATCGTGCCCAAGAAACCTGCGTTCCTGGGAGAAAATAAAAATAACAGAATTAAAAGTTTGATCTGGAAATAAAAATAAAACGAAAACACAATTAAGAAGTCAAATTGATATGGCAAAAATTAAAAATAGAAAATAGAGTTGAGATAAAGAAATTCTTATAGGAAAGTTCCAGCCTCCAGTTGTCTCATTCCGCCTTAGGTTCAATCCTTGGCTTTTGGATGACCCTTCTCGAACCAAGTAAGCCAGTTATAGTGGAAGAGGATGCCTACGACCACCAGCTTCAAGAATTTATACTTACAATTTTAGGGAACCTGACTCTAGCCAGCATCCTATGCTAGATCAACGCTTCTTAATGGCGAATTCCACGCCATTTTGTCTCTTTGGCTCGCCAACCTCTGACGCAGTAAGTTGATGAACCGACAGTGCAACCCTTCCAAAACACACAAAGCGGGCGCCTTTGCATACGTTGAAAAGCTTACTTTTTAAAGGCCATGGATGGAAGTGTTAGCCCGTAGTGCGGAGAAACGATGAATACTTGGTTGAAAAAGGCTAAGTACGGATTCTAAGCCTCAAGAACCTTTTTTTGGGGAATATCGACAACTTTCGGCTAGATGGATTTTAGTGGCTTGTGATAATGGTGGGAAAGAAAATAAATAAAAATATGGAAAAAGAAATTTTATTGAAAATATGAAAGAACAAAAGACTTTGGGGGAGAGTGTTTACAGAAAAAGATGATCCCAATTAGAGTCACTTCACCCCCTATTTATAGTGCTAGAAAGAAAGTCTAATTTAACTTAAATTCCTAAAAGATAAATACATTTAAATAAAATAATTAAAATAAAATCCTAATATAATTCTAATAATTATCCTGACATTAATTATCCTAATATAAATAGAATAGAATCTTCCAAAATAAAATCTCGTCTATTTGCTTTTAAGTCCTTGTGCCTTCCATGTTTGCACTTTTGGCCCAATCTTTTTCCTGTGTCACGTATCAGCCCATTTTGTCTCCAAATTCTCACTTTTGTCCCCTTAATTTTACTTCCGCCTCCAATTTAGTCCCTATGAGATAAAAGATTATAAATAGCACAAATTAGCTGGAACATACTCAGAATAATCACATAATTAATACAACAAAATACGTTATTCTAGAGTATTATCAAATTCCCCCTACTTAGCCCAATGTTGCCCTCAAGTATGGTTCCTATCGACTTGTGAAAGTTAGATTCTGCCATAAGAGAAATACCACTCCAAAGTTTCATAAAAATTAGTTAAAAATGCATACGAAAATTAAAGAGAACTCTAAGATTGCTTTAAGTAAAACAGAAAAAGTATTCCAATTAATTCACACAAAAATTAAGATCAACTTGAATTATTTCATGCTATTTAGGTAAATTACCAAACCTACCAAGACACCCTAATTATTTCCTCATTTAGTCCCCCAAGTGCAACTTTATTAGTACTTATTTTTTTCTTTTTTTTCTTTTTTTTAAATTATTTATTTACTTAGGAATATATTAAACCTTTTGACGCGAAGTAGAATGACAACCCAAGCACCCTACCTCAGTTACTCAGTCAGTCACAATTTGAGCCGCACTTATAACCTTGGTTAGCGGAGTTTTACCTATCACGTCACACAACCTTTTGACGCGAAGTAGAATGACAACCCAAGCACCCTACCCCGGTTACTCAGTCAGTCACGTTCTAATCTATACTCATAACCATGGAAAACATTTATTAACAATTAAATGATATTTAAAATTTTTAAGAACTTAGGAAACAAACAATTTAAGTGTTAAAAATAAGTTTCAATAATCACCTAATAGCCATGAATATCAATTAAGCATGCAATCATTTTAAGTGTTCACTTTATATTAAACTTAATCAATTTTACGAAAAGCAAGGTAGAGGTAACTTTATTAATCACAATTATTTTTAGCCTAATAAAAATAAAATAGTGGAGATGGCATCAATTATGGGAAAAATCATAACTTTCTTCGACAGTAAGAATCAGGCTTGTGGAACAAACAGTAGGCAGTTCCTAGTAAAGATCTTGGGCATGAAAAGAGGCAGAATATTCTTAAAAAAATAATAAATATGGACAAAATGGGGCCTCAAATAGCAACATCAAACAAAAATAGAGCAACACAACCAAAATTTCAGCAAAAACCGACAGTAATAACAAGGACTTCCCTCCCCCTACTTAAAAGACATTGTCCTCAATGTTGACAAAAAGAAGTAAATAGATGGAAAGGTTTAAGAATACTCCCCGTGTAGTCTATCAACGATCGCGCATGATGGCAAGGAGTTCGGTGATTTGCTAGCTAAAAGTGTCAAGTCGAGCCTCAATGCTCTCTAATCGTTGCTCAACACCATGGAAAGGGCTGTTTGGTGCACTCTTTTTGTTTATTTTTCTTCGTATTTTCACTCCATTTTACCTATATAGAAGAAGAGAAATTTATTTTAAAAGAAAATAAATAATAAATAAAATGATAAATAATAATTAATAATTAATAATTAATAAAGAATATATAATAAACAATAAATAAAAATGAAAAATGAAAATAAAGATTGGGTTGCCTCCCAACAAGCGCTTGTTTAACGTCGTTAGCTCGATGCCTTAAATGGTTCTATGGTGGCTCTAACTGAATTTTTTCGACTGTGTGGGCCTAAAAATTTTCAGAAAATGGCTTCAACCTCTGGCCATTGACTTTGAACCACTTCCTCGATTCTTCACTTTCTATTTCAACCGCACCATGAGGGAATACTTCAGTAACGACAAAGGGTCCTTGCCATCATGATTGAAGCTTACCTAGAAATAATTTCAACACAGAGTTATAGAGTAAAACTCTTTGTCCTACCGAAAAATAATTCTGAGCAATTTTCGTATCATGAAACAACTTGGTCTTGTCTTTATAAATACGAGCATTCTCATAAGCATCGTGGCGGATTTCTTCCAGCTCTTGGATATCTAACTTTCTTACCCTTCCCGCTGGGTCTAACTCCATGTTACATTGTCGAACCGCCCAATAGGCTTTATGCTCTAATTCTACCGGAAGATGGCAAGCCTTGCCAAAAACAAGTCGATACGGGGTCATTCCAATTAGTCATTTATATGTTGTTCCCAAAGCGCGTCATTGAGCCGAAGACTCCAATCTTTTTGGTTAGGCCGCACCGTTTTCTCCAAAATAGTTTTTATTTCCCTATTTGAAACCTTAGCTTGACCATTCGTTTGGGGATGGTAAGCCGTAGCTATACGATGATGGACTCCATATTTTGACAATAATGCCTCCATGACTTTGTTGCAAAAGTGGGTGCCATGATCACTGATTAGGGCTCGAGGTGTGCCAAACCTGGAAAAGATAGTTTGTTTTAGAAATTCCACAATAGTTTTGGCATTATCGTTGCATGTAGGCTTTGCTTCTATCCACTTAGAGACATAGTCTACCACAAGAATTATATACACATTGCTAAATGAAGAAATAAATGGGCCCATGAAATCGATGCCCCAAACGTCAAAGATTTTGCATACATGAATTGGGGACAAGGGCATTTGATTTCGTTTAGTGATGTTACCTGTATGTTGGCACCTATCACAAGACTTACAGAAGTTATATGCATCTCGAAAAATTATAGGCCAATATAACCCACATTCTAGCACCTTTGAGCTGTTCGCTTAGGCCCAAAATGACCTCCGCAAGCTTTAGCATGACAAAAATTAAGTATAGAAGTTACCTCAATTTCTGGAACACATCGTCGTATTATCTGATCTGAATAGTGTTTCCACAAGTATGAGTCATCCCAAATGTAATATCGAGTGTCTTGTTTGAGCTTATTCCTTGCGGAACGTGTTAACTCAGTAGGTAACGATCCTATGGCTAAGAAATTTACCATATCTGCATACCATGGGAGGTGTGCCTCGGTCAAGAATAGGCTTTCATCAAGGAATTCTTCTTTGATGGGAATATCGTCAAAAGGTACCTTTATTCTGCTCAAGTGGTCAGCCACTAACTTCTCACATCCCCTTTTGTTTCGAATCTCAATGTCAAATTCTTGGAGTAACAGAATCCACCTGATAAGCCTTGGTTTTACTTCCTTCTTTGAGATCAAGTACCTGAGGGCTGCATGGTCAGAAAAACAATTACTTTAGATATCAATAAATAAGGTTGAAATTTATCTAAAGCAAATACAACGGCTAAGAGTTCTTTTTCTGTCGTGGTGTAGTTGCTCTGTGCAGCATCTAGGGTTTTCGAGGTATAACAAATGACATGTGGTTCCTTGTTTATCCTTTGCCCCAATACGGCTCCTACACTGCGTTTGCTGACATCACACATAACTTCAAATGGAAACTTCCAATTTAGCGGTTGCACTATAGGAGCGGAGACCAATTTTTGCTTGAGCGTGTCAAAAGCCTCCTTACACTTTGGGTCAAAGTCAAACTTCTTATCCTTCTGCAACAATTCACATAATGGTTCAGCTATCTTCGAGAAGTTCTTTATGAAGCGCCTGTAGAATCCTGCATGACCAAGGAAAGAACGAATTTCCCTCACAGTAGAGGGATAAGGCAAAGAGTTTATAATTTCAATTTTGGCCTTATCGACCTCAATTCCCTTAGATGACACAACATGTCCTAGAATTAAACCTTTGTCTACCATAAAGTGACACTTTTCATAGTTCAAGACGAGATTAAATTCTATGCTTCTACTCAAAATTATCGTCAGGTTTTTAAGGCATTCATCAAAACAATTTCCATAAACAGTAAAATCATCCATAAAAATTTCGATAATTTTTTCCACATATTCAGAAAATATACTCATCATGCATCTCTGGAAGGTGGCTGGTGCATTGCAAAGACGAGATCGAGATCGACCACCTGTGAGTGCAAGAATTATGGTAAATAGCATTCGGGGAGCTACAGATTTCATGATTGCTCTTGTTTTAAATGTGGGTCAGCCGACCATTTTATCCGAGACTGTCCGAAATTAGCCAAGCGGAATACTGATCCGGGTGAGAGACCGAGTAACATCGCAGCATGAGGTACACCACCTAGACACACGGGTAATGCTAGCGGCAGTCAGAGAGGGACTAAAGACACTGTTGTTAGATCTGAGGCTCGTGCACCTACCAGAGCTTATGCTATACGCGCTCGTGAGGAGGCTTCTTCTCCTAATGTTATTACCGGTACTTTCACACTTTTTGATACTAATGTTATTGCTTTAATTGACCCCGGTTCAACTCACTCCTATGTGTATGAAACTTTGGCATCCAGTAAGACTTCTACCTGTTGAGTCTACTGAATTTGTGACCGAGTGTCAAACCCTTTGGGCCGGTGTGTGCTAGTTGATAAAGTGTGCAAGAACTATCCCATAATGGTTCGAAATTATTTTTTTCGGGCCGATTTAATGCTATTGCCATTTGACGAGTTTGATATTATCCTCGATATGGATTGGTTAACCATGCATGATGCTGTGGTGAATTGTAAAAGAAATTCAATTGACTTGCGATGTTCGAGTGGTGAAATAATTTGAGTTGAGTCCACTAATTTGAACATGTTACCGGCAGTGATATATTCGATGTTGGCTCAAAGGTATTTGAAAAAGGGATGTGAAGCTTATCTTGCATATGTTTTGGATAGTAAAGTACCTGAAAGAAAGCTTGAGACCATACCTGTGGTTTGTGAATATCCAGATGTATTCCCCAAGGAGTTACCTGGGTTGCCACCTGTTCGAGAAATTGAGTTCAGCATAGAGCTAGTACCAGGAATAACTCTAATTTTGATAGCTCCGTATCATATGGCACCGACCAAATTAAAAGAATTTAAGTCTCAGTTGCAAGAATTGACAGATAGAGGTTTCGCTCGACCGAGTTCCTCTCCCTGGGGTGCACCAATACTGTTTGTGAAAAAGAAAGATGAAACTATGTGAATGTGCATCGACTATCGTCAACTTAATAAAGTCGCGATAAAGAATAAATATACATTACTGAGAATTGATGATTTATTTGATCAGCTAAAGGGAGCTTCCGTATTTTCGAAGACAGACTTGAGATCGGGTTATTATCAGTTACGAGTTAGAGACTCCAATGTGCCTAAAACTACTTTCAGAAGGAGGTACAGACACTACGAGTTCTTAGTGATGCCGTTTGGGCTCACTAATGCCCCCGCGATTTTGATGGATTTAATGAATCGGATCTTCAGACAGTATTTGGATCGGTTTGTAGTCGTGTTTATTGATGACATTTTGATTTATTCACGTGATGAAACTGAGCATGCCAAGCACTTAAGATTGGTATTGCAAATTTTACAAGACAAACAGTTGTATGCCAAGTTCAGTAAATTCGAGTTCTGGTTACGCGAGGTCAGCTTTTTGGGACATGTTGTATCCCATCAAGCATCCGGGTGGATCCAGGTAAATTTTCGGCTATACTTGATTGAAACCTCCGAGAAATGTTTCGGAAGTTCAAAGCTTTTTGGGACTCTCCGGGTATTACAGAGGGTTCGTGAAAGGTTTCTCGATGATAGCAACACCGTTGAAAAAGTTGCTTCAGAAGGATGTCAAATTCGAATGGTTAGAAAAGTGTCAGAAAAGTTTCGATCAGTTGAAGGCCCTTTTAACCGAAGCGCCAGTGTTAGTCCAGCCGGAATCTGATAAAGAATTTGTGATTTATAGTGATGCCTCTTTGAACGGTTTGGGCTGTGTTTTGATGCAAAAAGGCAGAGTTGTTCCTTATGCCTCGAGACAGTTAAAGCCTCAAGAGAAAAACTATCCGACGCATGATATCAAACTAGCTGCTATTGTGTTCACTCTAAAAATTTGGCGTCACTACCTATTTGGAGAAAAATTCCATGTTTATTCCGATCATAAAAGCCTCAAATATTTAATGACTCAGAAAGATTTGAATTTTAGACAACGACAATGGCTAGAATTATTGAAACATTACGAGCTTGTTATCGACTATCATCCGGGAAAAGCTAACGTGGTTGCTGATGCCCTAAGTCAAAAATCCCTATTTTCTCTTCGAGCAATGAATGTACATTTGTCGATATCCGCTGATGATGTGTTAGTAGCAGAATTAAAAGCAAAACCAGTGAATACGGCAAATTAGTGAAGCTTAGAAAACTGATGATGATTTGGTTGCTAAACGGGCACAGTGTGATTCGGATGTGGATTCAGAGTTTTGAATTGACAACAATGATTGTTTGAGGTTCAGAAATCGATTGTGTGTTCCGAGAAATTCAGAGATTATTTTGATGATTTTGAATGAAGCTCATAGCAGCCGAATGTAAGTTCATCCGGGTAGTACGAAAATGTACAATGATCTGAAACGTCTATATTGGTGGCACGGTATGACACGAGACATTTCTGATTTTGTTTCAAAATGTTTGATATGCCAACAAGTGAAAGCGAAACATCAAATACCTTCGGGTCTGCTCCAGCCGATTATGATACCAGAGTGGAAATGGGATCGTGTCAAGATGGACTTTGTATCCGGGTTGCCATTGTCACCAAGCAAGAAAGATGCGATCTGGGTTGTGGTTGGTAGATTAACAAAGTCAGCTCATTTTATCCCTGTTCGTACCAATTATTCTCTCGATAAGTTAGCTGAATTGTACATTTCTTAGGTTGTGAGATTGCACGAGGTGCCTACTTCTATTGTGTTAGATAGAGATCCGACATTTACATCGCGATTTTGGAAGAAATTACAAGATGCGTTAGGTACTAATTTGCATTTTAGCACCACTTTTCATCCTCAAACCGATGGCCAATCTGAGCGAATTATTTAGATACTTGAGGATATGTTGAGATGTTGCATCCTTGAGTTTAGTGGCTCGTGGGAACGATACTTACCATTGATTGAATTCGCGTACAATAATAGTTTTCAATCGAGTATCAAGATGGCACCTTATAAGGCCTTATACGGTCACAAATGTCGTACACCATTGTTTTGGACTGAGCTCAGTGAGAATAAGATTTACGGAGTCGACTTGATTAAAGAGGCCAAATAGAAAGTAAAAGTGATCCGTGATAGTCTAAAAGTGGCATCAAATCGTCAGAAATCGTATGCAGATTTGAAACGGAAGGACATTAAATATCAAGTCAGAGATAGAGTGTTCTTGAATGTTTCACCGTGGAAAAAGGTGCTCAGATTTGGCTGTAAAGGCAAATTGAGTCCGAGATTTATCGGACCATATGAGATTTCAGAACGGATTGAGCCAGTTGCTTACAGATTGATTTTGCCACCTGAACTTGAAAAGATTCATGATATTTTTCATGTTTCGATGCTCTGTCAGTATAGATCCGATCCCTCGCATGTGATAAATCTGTCAGAGGTTGAAATTCAATCTAACTTGAGCTACGAGGAAGAACCGGTTCGTATTTTAGCTCGCGAGGTGAAAGAACTGCGAAATAAGAAAATCTCATTAGTAAAAGTGTTGTGGCTCAAACACGGGGTTGAGGAAGCGACTTGGGAGTTTGAGGGCTCAATGAAAGAATGTTACCCTAACCTTTTCGCTGGTAAGATTTTCAGGGACGAAAATCCCTAAAGGGGGAAGAATTGTGACAGCCCTAATTTGATCTTAGTCAAAAAGTGGTTTCGGAACCACAAAACCGAGTCACGAAAATAATTAGATGTTATATTCTGTGCTTATTGTAAGTGAAATTAGTATGTGTGAATATTTCGTGCCTTGATTTTATCGATTAGATGTTAAATTATAAGAAAGGACTCATGTGGTAAAACCTAAAAATATGATAGGTGAATTTTAAAGTGGCTAAATAATGCATGATTTATTGACACGGGGGACTTGCATGTCAAGTGGACCATTTCTATTATAGTGGCCGACCATAATGATGTTGATAAATAATATGTGCATTTTTATTTTAGCATTATAATAGTTAATGGCTTTATATTATGAAATAAAGAATAATTTAAAATAAGAAAAGGGTGATAAAAACAATGTATGTTCATCTTTCTTCTTCCATTGTCGTAACTAGTAAAAGAAGAAAAGAAAATTTTGTTAAGGGGATTCTGCCTTGGTGAATCAAATTGAAGGTATGTTTTGATTTTATTCTTGATAATTTTTGTGAAATTGAGCTAGTTGCTAAGTTCCTTCCATAGCCCATGTTGAAATTTTGAGTTTGGTTGAGGCTTGTACTTTCGGCCATGGAAGTTTTGTGTTTCATGGATGGAAGGTTGATGTTTTTAAATATAAATGATAGAATTTGATAAATAAGTGTTTAATAGACATTTTGATGTTAAAAAATTTATAGAATTTTAAGATTATAAGTTTAGTTATGAATGGGAGCCTTGTGTAGCTCAATTTCTTGATATGAATATTCGGCCATGGCTAAGAGGTGCAAATTGTTGATAATTGATGTATATGTGTAATGAGAAATGATATATGTGATTTACTTGGTAATTGAAAATCGGCTAAAGTGATTAGTATGTATTTTGATAAAATTTTTAAAATGGCCGAATATGGATATGAGCCATATGTGAATAAATGGTTGTTGTTGTGGTAGCCATATATGTGTATTTGGAAAGGAAACTATCTTTGTTGGAATTAGCCATGCCGTTATTAAATTGAACTTTGAGATAATGTAATTAAGTGATAAAGTAAGGGATGGAGTTGAGAAACGAATGTTTAAATGCTTTAATTGATATTTGGTTTATTAGTATATGAAAAATTTATTGAAGTGTGAAATTTGTACGTGTACTAAAGATTAGATGTGTATTTGGCTATAAGGTTTATAGATGTGAGTGTAGGCTAAATGAAATATGAATTTTATATATGCATTTATAGAAGTAT
Source organism: Gossypium stocksii (assembly GCA_020496765.1). Taxonomy (NCBI): domain Eukaryota; kingdom Viridiplantae; phylum Streptophyta; class Magnoliopsida; order Malvales; family Malvaceae; genus Gossypium; species Gossypium stocksii. Next base: position 34,079,335 of record CM035624.1, read on the forward strand.
ACATTCGGCCAACTTAGGTCTTAATGATGGGGAAACATTGGTTAATCATGCTATTGAACAAAGGTGTACTTGGTCAAGCTATAGATTATGCAAAGTTATATGTAAGGGTTGAATGACAAACGGTAGTTGATTAAGATAATTAATATGTACTTTGTATACATGCTGATTGATGCATGTTAAGATGAATGATATGTGTATTCGGTCTTAAGGGTATGTACAAAAGAAAATGCTAGATTGTTGTATTAAAGACCGAATGTGCTTAATGCTAAAGTATGAGTTAGTTAAATAGAGAAATGGATAAAACTATGATTAGATAGTGAATGCTGAGTTAATTTAAAATAAGTTGAGGATATTAGAGTTGAAATAGTTAAAAGGTTACATAGAGCTGAATGTAACCATGAATGAATAAGTTGTGTTCATGTTGTTTAATCAAAAGAATGGCTAAGTTAATGTATAATTAAGTGTTCGAATGTGACTTACAAGTACATAATATTGAAAATGAAATGGTGATGGGTTATGAGGCCAAATGATATGTATGTTGTGATTTTAAAAATATATATATGTGTTTGTCGAATGCATGGTGAAGTAAATAATTACATTCCTTGTTTTTGAATGAGATATGTTATGATCGAATAAGATGTATGAATAATGGTTTAATGATAAGTTAAATTTGTTTAAAATTTAGCTCAAGAGCAAAGAGAGCCGATTTCGAATAAGGGAAAAACGAAGGTGGTGGAATAGTTGATCCGTAGTTGTTCGACACAAATAAGGTAAGTTCTTAAGTGTTAAACTTGATTTCTATATGATTAGCGATTAAATGAAAATAGCTAAGAGAATGATATTATTGTTAATTATGTGGGATTGCCGAATGTAATTAAGGTATGGAATGCGAATGTAATGCTTTTGTACAAATGTATGTTCGGCCATATGTGAAGCTGAAGCGTAAGTTGTGAAAATATGAAAGAATATGTGAAATGTTTTATGTAATGTGATATTTGGGCTTTGAGCCTAGCAAGCGTAATGCCAGTGAAATGATATTCAGGCTTTGTGCCTAGCAGGCGTAATGCCGGTGAAATGATATCGGGCCCTGAGCCTAGCAGGCGTAATACCGGTGAAGTGAATTCAGACTTAAAAAGTCTAGCAGGCTTTGAGCCGGTGATAAAACTCGGGTCTTATATCCAGCAGGCCAAGTGCTGGTGATTTGGTAAAAGTATATGACAATGAGATCCTGTGTTAAAATGGCGAATTGAATTCGCATTATGCATTAAATTATCCAGGTATGTGATACTTACCTATTTATACGAGAATGAGTCTAATTGAATTATGGATTTGTTCGTTTGTGAACATTCAGCTCATCTGATATTATTCATGGAAGTAAAATAGTATGTATGTGGCTTTGAATAAAGAAGGAATGTTTTAAATGTGAAGGTGATTAGATATATATATTCAGCCTCGTGGAATTATGTACACTGGAACATAAGTTGATTCATATGTGATCTAGGTTGATGACATTATATGTTGATATGGTGCCTTAAATTAACCTTATTGAATGGATCAAATGAATGAATAATATTGCGGTATTGGATGATGTGATCATACGATTTTGAATTTTAAGCTCATGAGATGTTAATAGAAAAAGTGCATATTGTGGTTAGGCCTATTCGGCCAAATCTTATTATTCTTAGTTCATGTATACTTGATTAATGTGTTAAATTAAGTTAAGTTGATTAATTTACTTAAGACTTACTAAGCTAATTAGCTTACTTCGAGTGTCCTTGTTACTTTGTTTTATAGATCTCTTTTGAAGCTACGGGCTCGGGGATTCAAGCTCAAGTCACCCACACTATCGTCACTATTTTGGTACTTTTGATAGCTTATTTTGAAAAATGGCATGTATAGGCTTAACTCCTTATTTTGGTACAAGTGATATTTTGATTATGTATATATAATAGAGCCATGTGAAAATGGATTGTTCATTTGTTAAATGTAGTTCCATGGTTTCATTAAATGATGTGTTTGATTTAATTATGTTTAGCATTTTCGGCTGATGCATATAAACATTTACGCTTGAAATAGTTTCTCAATTGTTAAGTTATACGTTTGCTTTAAGTGAATAAACTACTTGAATATTATTACATCTATATGTTTTAGAAGATGTTTGTTAAAGATTACAAGATGAATTTAAATTGCTTAAGCTTTATTGTATTCAGCTAATGCTTTGTAACATGTACATGTTTGTGTTAGACCATTTGATGATGATTCATGGTTGCATGTAGTGTTTTTGGTTATGGTATAAATGTTTAAAATTTCTTAGTTATTTATCGTCGCTTAATGAACAAAGAACTTGCGTTATTCGTTTATCGCGTCAATGTCTGAAAGTTGTGGTTGATAAGTAATACCTTGTAACCCTATTTCGATGACGGATAAGGGATATAGGGTGTTACATTTACACTCAAAATTTCACTTGGATGGCTAATGGCATTGTAGACATTAAACTTCATGATCTCCTAATCAAACTCCATCGTGAGAGTTCCACTTCGAACATCAATTTTAGTACTAGCCGTACTAAGGAAGGGTCGTCCTAACAAGAGATCGGAGGATCTAGGGTTGCTATCCTCCTCCATTTTAATTACATAAAAATTTGCAGGAAATATTAGCTCGTTAACTTTCACCAACACGTCCTCAAGGACTCCTTCTGGGTACATAACGGACCTATCTGCCAATTGAATGATAACACCTGTTTTTTATCAAAAAACCTACGTTAAGTGATTCATAAATAGAATATGGCATTACATTTATTGAGGCTCCTAGATCACACATAGCCTTTTTAATTCCCAAATTGCCAATTTTGCATGGTATTGCAAACATGCCCCTATCCTTACACTTTGCCGGCATTTTCCGCTGTAATACTGCAGATACATTCTCACCAACATTTACCCTTTCATTTCCTGTTAACTTTCGTTTGTTGGTGCAAAGTTCTTTAAGAAATTTAGCATACCTTGGAATTTGCCTGATGGCGTCTAATAGGGGTATGTTGATCTCAACATTCCTAAATGTTTCGAGGATCTCTTTGTCCTCTTTACCTTTTCGACTCTGATTGAACCGTTCTGGGAATGGAGGTGGTATCTTAGGCAATGGTGGTTTCGGTTGGACCTGTTCGTCTTTCTTTGGTTTTTCCTGGGCATTTTCTTGGCCAAGATTCCTATCAGGAATTGGTTCCAGTACCTTTCCGCTTCGTAATGTCACTGCATTCGCATTTTGCCTCAGGTTTGGTTCTGTTTGTGACGGCAACTTCCCTTGAGAATTTAATTTTTCGATTGAGGTGTTCAACTCCCTTATGGAATCCTTCGTCTCTCTTTGGAAATTAAGAGTCTGCTGTTGAAATTCAAGGACATTAGCTGCTAATTTATTGACCAAAGTCTCAAGAGAATTACCTGAACCTTGCGGCTGTTATGGAAATCGGTTTTGGTACGCCTGGTTGTTTCGTGGTTTGGCCCCATAACTCAAGTTGGGGTGATCTCTCCATCCTGGATTGTATGTTTTAGCGTAGGGATCATATTGCCTTTGTGGTGGCCCAGGGAAGTTTCTCACTGCATCTAAATGGGCCATAAAGTCATCATACAGAACAGGACATGCATCTGTTGTGTGTTCAGGTGTAGCACATATTCCACATAACCAGGCTGGTTTGGCTTTTTCTGCAACAAGAGAGCTCAAAATATTAGTAGGTCTATCAAGTTTATCTTCTATGGAAGAATTATTTAGCTGGTGAACCCTTCTTAGAGGTTCATGATTGACTCAAAATTGCTGAGAGTTTGCAGCCATTGTGGAGATCAAGTCTCTCGCTTGTTGGGGAGTCATGTTGACCAATGCTCCTCCACTAGCAGCATCCTCCATATTCATCTCCATAGGCTTCAAGCCTTCATAAAAATATTGGAGGAGAGATTGCTCTGTTATACCATGTTGTGGGCAGCTCGCACACAACTTCTTAAATCTCTCCCAATAGTCGTAAAGAGACTCAGCTTCTTTTTGCCTTATTCCAACGATATCCCTCCTTAACTCAGCAGCTCGAGATGCTGAAAAAAACCTGTTGAGAAATAAACGAGATAAATCAGCCCATGTAGTAATAGATCCAGGGGGTAAATAAAATAACCATTCCCTCGCTGAATCTGCTAGGGAAAAAGGGAAAGCACCCAATTTAATTTGATCCTCAGTTACCCCCTGAGGTTTCATACTAAGACAAACCATGTGAAATTTTTTTAAGTGCTTATGGGGGTTTTCATTCTGTAACCCTCTAAAAGTTGGAAGTAATTGAATTAACCCAGACTTTACTTCAAAATCAGTATCCATATTAGGATCACTATGCATAATGGCGGTTGTTCCGTCGGGGCTTCGGCCAGTTGCTGAATTGTTTGAGCCATCTGTTGTTGCGCCTGATTAGGGTTTTCGTTAACCCTAGCGTCAAGAACTTCTTCAGGTGAATCGACTTCTTCTTCTTTACTTTCAAATGTTCGAGTAGGGTTTTCGTTAACCCTAGACTCTACTTCGTCGTCGATTCTAATTTCTGGCGATGGATTGCTTTGAGTTCCAACCACCGCTGATTGCTTTTTCCTTAGTTTTGTTTCCTTTCGATTAGCTTTCGCAGTCTTTTCGATTTCTGAGTCGAACGCAAGAGTGCCTGGAGCAGATCTGGTCATAGAAAACAAAAAAAAAGGATTAGTATGTTGCCGGTCCCTAGCAACGGCGCCAAAATTTGATGCGGTCATTGAAAACACCAAATTAACATATTCCCTGTAAAATAATAAAAATAATAGTAAAGGGGAAGTAGGGTCGAAATCCTTAGGGACCGAATTTATACGAATACTCGTTTTTCGATATCCTGGCCGAAATCATGCCCAAAAAACCTGCGTTCCTGGGAGAAAATAAAAATAACAGAATTAAAAGTTTGATCTGGAGATAAAAATAAAACAAAAACAGAATTAAGAAGTTGAATTGATATTGCGAATTTAAAAATAGAAAATAGAGTTGAGATAAAGAAATTCTTATGGGAAAGTTCCAGCCTCCAGTTGTTTCATTCCGCCTTAGGTTCAATCCTTGGCTTTTGGATGACCCTTCTCGAACCAAGTAAGCCAGTTATAGTGGAACAGGACGCCTACGACCACTAGCTCCAAGAATTTATACTTACAATTTTAAGGAACCTGACTCTAGCCAGCATCCTACGCTAGATCAATTCTTCTCAATGGCAAATCCCACGCCATTTTGTCTCTTTGGCTCGCCAACCTCTGACGCAGTAAGTTGATGAATCGACGGTGCAACCCTTCCAAAACACACAAAGTGGCCTCCTTTGCATACGTTGAAAAGCTTACTTTTTAAGGGCCATGGACGGAAGCGTCAGCCCGTAGTGCAGAGAAACAATGAATACTTGGTTGAAAAAGGCTAAGTACGGATTCTAAGCCTCAAGAACCTTTTTTTGGGGAATATCGACAACTTTCGGCTAGATGGATTTTAGTGGCTCGTGATAATGGTGGGAAAGAAAATAAATAAAAATATGGAAAAAGAAATTTTATTGAAAATATGAAAGAACAAAAGACTTTGGGGGAAAGTGTTTACAGAAAAAGATGATCCCAATTAAAGTTACTCCACCCCCTATTTATAGTGCTAGGAAGAAAGTCTAATTTAACTTAAATTCCTAAAAGATAAATACATTTAAATAAAAATAATTAAAATAAAATCCTAATATAATTCTAATAATTATCCTAACATTAATTATCCTAATATAAATAAAATAGAGTCTTCCAAAATAAAATCTCTTCTATTTGCTTTTAAGTCCTTGTGCCTTCCATGTTCACACTTTTGGCACAATCTTTTTCCTGTGTCGCGTATCAGCCCATTTTGTCTCCAAATTCGCACTTTTGCCCCCTTAATTTTACTTCCGCCTCTAATTTAGTCCCTATGAGATAAAAGATTATAAATAGCACAAATTAGCAGGAACATACCCAGAATAATCACATAATTAATACAATAAAATACGTTATTCCAGAGTATTATCAATATACTTACCTGAATGGCCAAATTAAGAAACACTTCGGACACATTATTTGTTTAATTTCCACCTCAATAAGAAAGCACATATAGATAGACTTAAATTAAATCACCTATATAAACCTACTAGGTAATAACCTAATAAAACTCACTGGCACGAGGCCTACTAGGCTTATGGCCCGATATATCACAAATACACAGCTTGCACTATCGATCATTAACAGAACACTATCGAAGTCTTTGAGTTATCATTTTCATTGCAAAAATTTGCCATTCGACTATACAACATATTACATTCTTTCCTTCATTTCACTCTCATCTTTGTTCCCGTAAAAGCCTAATTATCGATGTGGGTAAGCAGTGTTACTATTTCACACCCATCTTTGTTCTCGTAAAGGCCTAATTATCGATGTGGGTCAGCAGTGTTACTATTTCACACCCATCTTTATTCTCGTAAAGGCCTAATTACCGATGTGGGTAAGCAGTGTTACTATTTCACACCCATCTTTGTTCTCGTAAAGGCCTAATTACCGATGTGGGTAAGCAGTGTTACTATTTGAGAAATTTTGGGAGACCATGAAATAATTTCATTTATTTTTCTTCCATCTCACCTTCACATTCAGCTTTGTATATACATACAATGAAGATTTAATTCACATAATATATCATGTTAGAATTAAATATAACTTATGTTTAATTACTTAAAACTTACTTCGATACTTTTTGTACAATTATAACGGTTACTCGGCTAACTTCGTTTTCCCCCGATCGAAGTCTCGTTCAAATTATAACTATCATTCAAGTACATAACACATGCGATAAATCTCTTAACAAAACATATACGTACCTTATTTCGAAATAATAATAATTTAACTTGCACATGGCTTTTCACTCGTTTTAACCTTTTTAATAGTCCATCAATCTAGAGTCTCGAAATATCACACCGGCACATGGCCTGCTAGGTGTCAACCTGATTTTAATTCAACGGTATAATACCTGTTAGGCTTTTAGCCTGAAATCTCACACCGGCACTAGGCCTGCTAGGTTTATCACCTGAATTATAACACCAGCACTATGCCTGCTAGGCTTTTTAGCCTAATTACTACCACCACTCACTTCATGATTCATTACTAAGATTACACACACTATGAGTTACATTCAACCACTTTAATATGTATCAAAACTAACCATTCCTTTCATTTGAAATTCATTCGGCACTTTATATATCCCTTTTTATTTTAATTCAAACACTCTATACACATGCGGCTCAATCATTCCTTCAACATCCATTCGGCACCTAGTATTACTGAGTCCATTTTAATTCAATCATGCTAGTTACAAACGGCACCATTTACTTCTTAAATAATTTAACTCAATTCTCTAACCACATACGGCACAATCAACACCAAGACTAAATCATATCAACAATAATATCCTCATTCGGCAATTATATATATATAATCACACATTCCAATTCATTATACTTATTAAATCTCTAAGCATAAGAAATTTAATTTACTCACTTAAGAACTTACCTCGTTTAGTATTGTACGACAAGTTCGACTACTCAACTAGCTTCGACTTTCCCCGATCCAAATTTGACTTCTTTAGCTCTTGAGCTAAATTAACAATAAGTTGAATTCATTTAATTAATTAACCACATTATTTTTCACTAAAACAAATCACATAATTATGCAAATTTACAAACTCGCCCCTTACATTTTCGCTTTAGCAATTTGATGCAAAAATTCATAAAACATTGAACAATTAAAATTTCCCTAAATACCTCTTGGCCGAATACATCCATAGTCAATACAAGTCCTTCTATTTACTATATTTCATCATTTGGTTCTCATAATTATGAATTTTCACAATTTAACTCTATTAATTCAAATTTCATTAAACCTTCTAACCCGACTTACTAATCTAACACACATATTCAATTTTTTTCCACAACAAACACAAAGTTTCTCAAACTTACATTAATGGTCGAATAAACCATCCTCAACAATTAGCAAAATTGAACCATGGGCTAGTCATAAAACTTAACAACAACCTTAGAAATGTAAAATTTGACAAAAACCAAAATGAAAACATACCAAAATTAAGCTTGCATAGGGCCGAATAACAAAAGTCTTCAAAGCTTCTTCTTTTTTCTTTACTTCCGTCACCACAAAAATGAGCATGCAATGGTTTTATTTATTTTATGTTTTATTATCAATTCATTAATTTAAAAGTTACCATAATATCCTTTATAAAGAAAACATGCAATCATTTTACTTTAATGGACAATGCCGTCCATTACAATTCTAAATGGCTAATTTGCAACATAACTACTTCCATTTATGAAAACATCTTCTATTCGGCCCTTCTAATATCAACCCTCAAATTTTCATATTTTGCGATCACATCCTTTTTAATTAATTAGGCACTCAAACTTTGAAATTAAATCACGAAACTTTAGCACACAAAAGTACACTCATTCAGAACACAGAAAATAATATTAAACATTTCTAATTCGAATCCGTGTATGCACATATATATAATTTAATTATATTTTAACTTTTATAACATTAATTAATAAATTATGAAATCACTTATAACATGTCCACTACCGTCCAACACATTAATATTGGGCTATTTATTCCATAAAGACTTCTACTTTAAAAGCCAAGTGCAAATAAGCCCCTTTTAGAAATAACCACTTAATTTTCACTTTACACGATTAAGTCCCTTTATTTAGTCGGACACTCAAACGACAAAATTAAATAACAAAATTTTCACCGATATAAATTCACACATAATAAACACAGAAAATAATTTTTAAATATTTTTCTAACTCGGATTTGTGGTCCCGAAACTACCGTTCCGATTTGGGTCAAAATCGGGTTGTTACAGGAACCCAGTAAGTTAGGGCACAATCTTCTTGAAGATCCCAAATACCGAGTATTTCCTTATTTTGAAAACTTTTGAATAAAATAAGTTCAAAACGTAAAAGATATTAAAACACAACCTTTTAAGCAAATGGAATGTGATGGAATGATAATATACAACACAAAGTAATAATTCATACGCAAAAATGTTACACTAATAAATCACGAATAACCAATAAATGCAAATTAAGAATTACAATAGACGTAATAGCAATAATCACGTAACAAACAATTCCAATATTGATAATTGACGAAAGCGACATAAAATGATATAAAAAAACAAAAAATAAGTAATAAAAAAATGTGAAAAAAGTTTAAAATAAATAACAAATGAAACTATTTAAAATGAAAAAGAAGTAAAAAAAGGGTTTAAAACAAATAAAAGGTTTTTTTTTTTAAATATTGTGAGTAAATTCTAAATAAATAATTAAAAAAGAAGTTTAAAATAAATCCTATAAACAATATAAAATAATTTCAAATAATTAGTATACAAAATAATTTAAAATAGAATAACATATAAAGCGATTTAAAAAGAAACTAATTTGTAAAACGACTTAAACTAACATGTAAAAAGTTTAAACTAAATAATATATACACAAATTTAAAATAGATAATATGCAAAAGTTTAAAATAGAATAATATAAAATAATATTTAAAATAATATAATAAAATAACTTTTTGAAAGATAAATAAATAAGTTAATTAAAATAGGTTAAGGATGAAATTAAAATTAAGATAAAACTCGCGGTTTAAATGGTAAATAGTAAAAACAGGCTATCAAGGATGAAACTAGCACACCCGCAAACAAAGAGAGGGCTCACTGGGAATTATCCCAAACACTAGAAATAGCGCCATGTAAACACTAGCTTATTTAATAGCCTAAGGATTAAAATAGAACAACTAAAAAAGTATAGGGCTAAATTAAAAAACGGATTCAGGATTCTATTGCAACCTGTCGCAAAAGGGGAGGGACCTGATGTGCAAATAATCCATTAATTAAAAACGCACGGATCCTCCCCGGGTCGGGTCAACGCGCGGATCTTTAGCCATGAAACAATGCCGTTTTGGGTCTCAATGACTCACTCCAAAACGACGTTGTATAGGGGCCTTATAAATAACCCTTTAAAGAAAATCATTCTCAACACCCTTTTTTAAAAAAAAAAATTTAAAACTCTCTAAAAAAACTTCAACCCTCTGAGCTCCGGCCTTGGTTCGACCGAGCTTTGATCATTGGGCCATTGTGTGCTGTCGCCTTCGCCGCCGTATGTGGCGGTCGGAATCCCCAAAAGGGGTTATTTCATTCCTTTAGGGTCTCCTAATGCCGAATTTGAAGTCAAAACCCCTTTTAGGTAACACCAAAACATTAAAAAGGAGGGAAAACCTCTCGGTTTTTTCCTTTGTTTCGCCGAAAAAAGGTAAGAAGATCCAAAAATTTCTATGTTTTGTAATATAAAATGTATGTATATATTTGATATGGGGGAAACCAAATTAAAATTATAGCTCTATTTTTAATTTAATCTCAGTGTTTGTATTTCAATCGTAAGTTTTTACATTGAATATATTTGGCTTTTATAGCCAAAATAACAAAAAATATAAATACAATATCTTGATTTCTTGCCATGTTTTGCTACTGTCTACATTCTTTCCTTTTTGCAGGTGTCGAGGTAATGATGGCGAAAATCTCGATGATGACGAGGCTGTGAAGGAGAGCAACGGGTAGTGGCACAAAGCCCTTGCTAGTGTTTCCGGAAGCTGCAAAATGTTTAGGCCATTTGGGATTATTTCAGTAATGGGCCCGTTAGGTTTATTTTTTAGGTGGGTTAGATTTGGGTTTGTATTTGGGCTTGAGGGGTTTAGTGGTTTTGTTATTTTGTAAAAGGACATTTGCACAATTTTTATTGTTTTTATTTTGTTCTGGGCCCAGGCAAATTGGGCTAATTACAGTGTTCATAGTAGCCTTGGTTCAACAAGAACAAATGAAGAAGGAAGAGTGGAGCGAACCAATCAAGCCATGGAGAAACACCAGATTTGATTATTGTTCCCTATCCTTTTAATTTTTGTTGTTGTTATGATGAACATGTCTATGAATATTTATGATGTTGAAATGTTTAAGTTAATTAATTTGGCTTGAATTTAATTCATGTTAGGTTGATTGCGTTTCGTCTACTTAATATATTAAAATTGTGTTTGTGTTGTTATAGGCATCGGTAAGATGTTTGATTAAGTAAAACCATGATTAAGTTATTCTTTCATTACAATTGTAAGGTAGCTAATGAATTAATTATTTAAACGTATTGAAATTGTAATTAATTGACACAATACTTAATTAGTGCATGTTAATCTTCTAAGGTAGCTAAGGGTTAAATTAGCAACGGTATCTAGCGATACATTTGCCTTGCATAACTTGCAAGATTATTGTGATTAAACTGTTTCAAGGTAGGAATACTTTGTTACCTCACGTAGTATTTTATGTGCTTATGAGATTGGATTAGTTGTTTGAATTAGCCTAGAGATAAGTACAAGAGATTAGACTTACTAAGCTTTATAGCTTACCCCTTCTCTTTCCTTTCCCTTATAGGTTCGTCAAGTTACTCCGAGGTTCGATGATCATCAGGATTCCATCAACACTATCAACTATTATTTTGGGTATTTGATTATGAACTTTGAATATTGTGGCATGTATAGGTGGTCTATTATTTTGGTTATGTGTCATAGTTCTTTTGGGTCCATTTGTTGATAGTGGTGTTTTGGAACTTTGGCCATGACAAATGAGCCATGAATGGTCAAGTCTTATTTTGTCAAAAATGTTGTAATCTACTAATGTGAAAGCTTGCCTAGTATGAGTAAAATGTGTGTGAATGTGCATGCTTGATGATGTTAGATAAAGTTAAGGTGTGGATGGCTTAACATGTATGTTTTGATGAGTTTTGATGTTATAATGTGAATTGGAAAAATTGGTTGATATTGGTTTCTGTTTCAGGGGGCAATTAGCTTGGAAAATAGCCTATAATTGTCCACACGGGTAGACACACGGGCGTGTATCTAGGTCGTGTGTGACACACGGCCAGCTCACGAGCGTGTTGATAAGCCGTGTGTCCCCTGTACCTGAAATTATAAAAATTAAATGTTTTGTAGTAAACACATGGGATAGAGACACGGTCGTGTGTCTCGACCGTATGATAAACATGGCCTAGCCCACAGGTGTGTGGCTTGGCCGTGTGATGAAAATTTCGCGATGACATCATAAATAGAATACCCCAGTTTTTCACACAGGGTGAGCCCACGAGCATGTTGAGGCCGTGTGAAGAACACGGGCCAGAGACACGGGCATGTGCTCAGCCATGTGAAAACTCCTGTAGATTCAAAATGAAAAATAATTTCGCACGGGCTAGGGACATGGGCGTGTGCAACCACATGACCTCCCCACACGGGCATGTCCTTGTCCCACACGGGCGTGTGCCCTGTTTTAAGTCAAATTTTTATAAGTGTTCGGAAAGTTTCGGTTTGGTCCCGGATCATACCTAATGCATCGTTTGGGCCTCGTAAGCTCATAATGTGGATGTTATACGTATGAATGAAAAATTTTTAAATTTTACGTGAAATTTATATGTCAAAATCAAATGATCGTGCAAGTGTATGGTCGGTAATGCCTCATACCCATGTCCGGCGACAGTTACAGGTGAGAGGTGTTACAGAACTCAGTATTCAATGTAGGCATGTCTAAGCCTATTTACACGGATCAAGAGGATCTCGATTAGGGCAAGTCATAATGGGGGCAAGTAAGAGCGGTAGTCTCTTACGATTGAGATGTATAAGAGATAAGTATAGTGTGAGTTAGGTGACGACAGAGGCATAAGCCGAGGCATAAGCCGAGGAAAATGTTCTAGGAGGTTGGATGACCCAATAGAGAGAGAAGTTGGGAATCGGTTAAGGCATCGAGACTTTTCTGAGATGAGTCAAACCAGTTCCATTTCGAGGACACAATGAGGGCATCTCAAGAATGGGTAGGGGAGAATGTCATGAGTTGCAGATCAAAGTCCATGAATATTGTGCACAAAATGCCCCATAAAGGTCAACTTATTAAATAGGACTCATTTGACCTATATGAACTAGGTTGATTCGTGAAACCCATGGAGAAGCCCATCTACTTTAAGCTTTGGTGGGCCAATACTCTAGTAAAACTAGAGTTTACAGGGTAAATAGTGTAAGTCCTTAAAAGATAAAGATTGTATAAAATTTAAATCCCTTAGGACTCTCAATTGTAGATAGGCTCTGGTCGAAATAGGCTCTAATCTCGACCGTTAATGTAACTTAATCTGTATTGTTGGTTTTAGGAGAGCTCAACTGTCATAAGAAGCCTTCCCCCTCATTTGTATTCACTCAGTTGTAATTTTTCATAGTAATTAAATACTATTAAGAGCATTTACTCAAACAGTTGTGTGCGTTATTTTTCTATGGCTTTTTTTTTTCATTCTTAGCTTTTTTTTGTTTTACGAGTTTGCTTTCTCTTTGAGAATTTTTAATTTTCGAGATAAAGATTGAATTAGGCAGATTTTAATCCATGAAATCACCTAAGGCCATGCGGTTTGTTGGACTAAAGATCTAGCCTCGTGACATGGACCTACACCAATGTGTTCAAATGGGTTTTCTTATTATGTGATATTTCTTAATGCCTATACTCATTATAGTTGGAGCTATTTTCTCAAACGCAAGTTCCAAGCTCAAACTATTTTTATGGAGTTCCACAAGTTTGCAGAACAACACATTGGTTGCAAAAGTTTGTTTTGTTACTTCTATACTTGAAGGCTTATGGGATTCAACAGCAAGTCTCATGTTCTCATACTTCTAAAAAAACGAGTTGGTTGAGCATAAACATAGACAAGTGGTCGATATTGGCCTTCCAATGCTTGCTCAAGCTCAAATGCCTCTTCGATGCCTCCTCTATTATTGTGCATTTGATCAATGGACTTCCTACAAAGGCATTACATGGAATCTCACCTTATGAACAATTGTTTCACACCAAGCTTGATTACAACTATATTCAAATATTTGGGCGTCTCTGTTTTCCATACTTGAGACCTTTTAATGCTCAAAAATTGTTTTTCATACTTGAAGCCTTTTATGGCCTAAACTCGCTACTATTGATGGTCAACCATTTTCAGTTTGCATCTGTATGGGAAAGTTGTTGGTACCCTACGATATGTTTGTCTTACCAGACTAGATATTTCTTATAGGGAACAAAGTAAATACATTAATATTCCTTTGCACGCACATTGAGGGATTGTTAAAAGGATTCTGTAACACCCCTATCCCATAACCGTCGCAGAAATAGGACGAGGCGTTACCGAAAACTAGGAATCAGATCAGAGCTGTAAAATTTTGAACATTTTCTTGAATAAAGATCATTCATTTACTAAATTGCTAGACGCAAACAAAGTTCGAATTTAAAACTTATACAAGTAAGTTCCATAAGATATCGTAATCATATGACTTCTACACGAAGGTCAAATTATCATTCTACTTATTGTCTATCCTATACATGCCATAAGCTAAGTCCAATCACATGGTTACCTAATAGTAGTTAGTGTAACGAAGTGCTGACGATCCCCGAGCTGGTAGTCAGAATCCACAACCTATAGAACAAAAACATGAACAAACAGAGTAAGCTTTCATAAGCTTAGTAAGTTTTAAGCAAAACAATAATTTTGCTGAATCAAAGACCTTTTTCACATATACTTAATCTACGTAAAGTCTCATTTGACCAAATATACCTAGCCAAAATTTCACATAATTTAATTGGCATTTCTTTAGCCTTGAGTTTTAAGTCACAAAATGTTTTTTATTCAATATCATTGGTCATTCATTTCTTCTGTTCGATGAAGTTAATCTAGAGCTTCATCTCGAACCATAATATCAATAAACGCATCACTTAGCTAACACATATATACTTTCGAATAATAATGACTAAGATGGTCGAATATTTACAAATGCGTTACTTTAAATGTTTTTGATTCAATCAAATGAAAACATAATACTTTAATTACTCTCAATTTCTATATTTGGAGTCCCGTAGTCATATCATAATCTATCATGAATAGTTTCATAGAGTCACTACTCATTTAGCATAACATATATCCTTTTCATGATTGGTTTCCAAAGCACATTCTTCATCAATTTAAATCTTTCAATAATCCTATCCACTTGTTCATAATCACATCAATATTTTCGAGTATTTCAACATGACAAGTACTAAATTACCGTATAAGCACATAAAGAATCAAACATATTCCTTATCACATATACGTAAGTTGACAGAATATAATCCTTATCTTGTATTGGTACATCTAGCCGAATACAACCCATACTCAAATCATAAGGCCTTTTGGCCGAATATGCACTAATACATAAGGATATTTCATCACATACTTCATTATACAAGCATACCATTACCAATTAGATCATTCACATATTTGAAATTATATTATCAATCACATTTACATTCCTCTTTGATACTAATAATTTACTTCGAAATCAATCCACCGATGAGTAAGTAATACGTACCTGAAGATCTTAAATACATAATACTTATTTGATGGTAATTTACTGCGGATACTCAATATCAAAATCTTACTTGAATCCCAGCATTTAGCCTTCGGGTCTTTAAACTCAGATATAGTATGAGCACGAAGCCTACGGACATTAAATCAGGATAATATTCTCGCATAAAGCCTGTGTGATCTTAACTCGGATATAGCACCGGCACAAATGCCCTTCAGGACTTAGCCCGGATATAACACCGGCACGAATGCCCTTCGGGACTTAGCCTGGATATAACATTGGCACGAATGCCCTTCGGGACTTAGCCCAGATATAACATCGGCATGAATGCCCTTCAGGACTTAGCCCGGATATAACATCGGCACGAATGCCCTTTGGTACTTAGCCTTGATATAACACATTGAACCTTTATGCATATTTATCCATCAAGTGTACATTTCACAATTCTATCACATTAGTAGTCTCATGTCACATTCGGATATAAGCACCATATAAACACCATCATTTAAATTTTGGTTCAAAAGTCGCACACAACATCACATATCCAATTCACCATTCAAGCTTAAATCATAATGACCATTCGGCTATAAGCCATATATTTGAATATTTATCATACAATTAGATACTAACATCATTCGAATAAATATACCATCATACATCTCAATCACTTTTCTTTCATTTCATCTTTTACACTTATAATTCAATGGTTGTACATATCATCTCACTCACATTCATTTCACACTTATCATTATATCATGCTTACCATTTGATTATATACACATATCAACTAATCATTACATGGAATATCTAATTCACATAATAGATCAAATTATAATCAAATGTTATTTACGTTTGACTACTTAAAACTTACCTCGGATAAACTTGAACAGTTTCAGAAAGGCTACTCTATTACTTTCTCTTTGCCCCTATCTGATTTTGATCCTCTTTGCTCTTGAGCTTAATTAAAACAAATAGGTTTGTTTAATTACTTACTCAATAATATTCACTTAATAATCACATATCATTTTCAATATGTATCATATTATAAATAAATCTATCATGACTCGATTTCATACTTATTTATAATCAAAAATGGCAAAAACTTATTAAACCATGTTAATCACTTTTAGCTCGAACACTAAAATGATCATATAACCCTAATGATCGATTATTCAACCCATGTCTAATTCACATACACAAACAAAACTCATATTGCTTAACATGCTTTCTTATACATAGATTTAACCATATAGCCGAATCTCATTATTCATAAAGTACATATATAAGGCATATGTATATATATACATAATACACAACTACCATAAAAACATTAGTCATAACTAAATTATTAGTTTCTTTTACTAATAATCATTCGGTCAAGTATTCAAATATAACTTAAAATTTAAATCCTCCTTTTAACTATCAAGAGCATATTACTAAGCTTATTCACAATTGCATATTTCAAAGTTCCTCATTCGACACTTCATTAAAACAACATGACCATTAACACCTTGTTTTCACATAAACGACAAGGTTAAATCCCATTTTCCTCACTTAGAAATTAACTAAGCACATGCTTCTGTGTAAATAACATTCGGCAAGGGTGCAAATATTATTTAAAAACGAATCAACTATTAATCCAATTTAATTCACAGTTTCTTTAATTTAACACCCCTTACTATCATTTAATTTACTACTCTTGAAACTCGTTTTAATCAATGAGTTTGACTCCATTGCCGAATGCTATAGTGAACCAAAACAAAACATATCAATTATCATGCTCTCAAATTCAATCTCATTTAACACAAATAGTTCCAATATAATTTAAAGGCACATTCGGCAATCTATTTATTAGATGTAACAAATTCAAACACATTCTAGAATCTCAAAACACGATCGGCACTACACACAACAACAATATCCTAGCATGCTAATATTTTATACCATTGACCAAATATCAATATAGCACATCATTTAATATTTTTTTTTCCAAATTTTTATCTATTTTTCCTCCATTCGACAATCACACTTTTATGTACTAAAACTTTAGCTTCCAAACTAAACAATTAACAACTCAACTCATCTATAAAACTTTCATATTGAATTCGGCAATACATACACCAATACCAAAATTTCACTTTTAAATTCTAAAGACTATCAACTAAATTCATATGACAAAAACTCACCATTAACCTCTCAAGTACATTCGGCAATAACAATCATATATGCAATCTACTTTTACAGTTTCAACACTCTTATGTTTACAACCGAATGGAGTGCTTTAATCATTTTAAAACAAAAATCAATGTATCATTTAAAATGCATAAGCCTCTCATGACCGAATGCCATTCATATAATTATTAAAAATTTCCAAAACACAATCGGCAAATCTCCTACTAAATTTAACAAAATTTCAATTATTTTTTTCTAATATTTATTAACCTTATTCGTGACCTCATTTCCTCAAGATAAAGGTCTCAAACACACACACACACACACATATATATATATATACTATGCATTGCTCAACTTATCCATTAATATTACAAAATAGAACATCAAAATACTAACTTTTAAACAAATTAACCATAGCCGAATAGATATACAACCAAAATTTCAAAACCAAAACAAGTTCTTCATGCCAAATAGCCATAGCCGAATGGCCCTCAACCAAATTAAACCACAAAGCACAAGTTTATACTTCACTTACAAGCTTATAATATCACATTCAATTTTCCATCCCCTTTAACATATAACCGATCATCCATAACACTAAAATTCAAGAAGTTTAATCCATGGATTTAAGTTGGAGCTAAAGTAAGAGCTCAAACACATAAAAAAGAAAATCAACTTAATAAGCTTTTACCTTAGATTTTTAAACCTTCTTCACCGAATGCCTTAGCTCAAATTTTTCTATCCTCCTTCTTGAACTTTCGGTAATGAAGAAAAGATGAACACTCATCTTCCTTTTTTTTTATTTAACCATTATAATATTATTATTTATAATATAAATATAAATGTTAGTGCCATTTAATCATTATGGCCGGCCACTAAGGTTTATAACGGCAAACTTGACATGCAAGTCCATGTCTTTGTTACATGCATCATTTTGCCCCTTTTTGAAATAACCACACACATTTTTACAATTTCACATATAAGTCCTTTTTAGTGTAATTCATATTCAAATAACTACTTCGAAGCACAAAAATTTTCACACATGAATTAACACATAAAATGGACATAGAAATGAGTATTTAGAAAATTTTTCGACTCGGTTTTGTAGTCCCAAAACCACATTCCCGACTAGGGTCACAACAGGGCTGTCACAGATTCTTTGGTACCTGAAAAGAATAACTGACTTTAGTCTCTTTTTTAGATCTACAGAAGTTATGAATCTCACATACTTTGTTGATATAGATTGGGCTGCCTATGCTGATGATTGGTAATTGACCTCTGGCTATTGTATCTATCTTGATGGTAATCTTATTGGGTGGTGTTCTAAAAAGGAATTGGTGGAGTCCAAATCAACCTATAAAGTAAAGTATAAAAGCCTTACAAGAGTTAAACGTGGGTAGAGCAGTTATTTGTTGAGCTTAGAGTAAGCATCTTTAGTGGTAATCCCACACATCATGATCGTGTTAAACATGTAGAGATCAACTTACATTTCGTTCGAGAAAAGGTTTTTGATGGCACGTTGCTGGTTAATTTTATCCCTTTTGAGGAACAAGTGGTGAATGGCCTCACTAAACCTCTTCCACCATAATCATTTGATAGGTTACGAGTTAAGTTGTGAATCTTATCTCCCATTTAGGAGGAAAAACTAGGGAAATATTATAGTATGAGTCAAAGAATCAATTTCACTTGTTAATCGAGCCTGCTAGTTTTAATTAACTAGTTATTGATCTGTTACTAATCAATTAGTTGGCAAAATAGTTAGCTGATTAGTTCGTTGATATGTTATCAAATCTTATCACTTGTACAAGTGTATAAATGTTATAAATGTGAGATTTCAAAGTTGAACGGAAGATTTGTGCTACTAAATTCCTCTCTTGTTCATCATTGTTTTGATTCTTAGTGTTTTACTTCTTCATTTTAGTTTTGTCTCTTGATTTCTCATGGTTATTCTAATAGGTTCTATGGGTGAACATCCTTTGATCACCAACGGAAGTTTGAATTGTTGGAAATTGATATCCCAGATATTTTCAATTTGAGTCATGATTATGTCTAAATCAGAACTAGTGAAGCATCAACATAAAGAGCTAATTTTTAAAATGATGTTTGGACAAGAATAGCTTGAAAACTGACTGTAAGAGCCCAATTTAGCCCGGGCCCATATAGAAAAAAAAACAAAATGTTTATAGTCCAGATTTTACAAAGGCCCATACCAAAAATAAAAAAACCAAAAAAGTAATAAAAGCCCAAAAAATAAATAGCAGTCCAATATCCATACAATAAACCAAAAAATTATAATAGCCCAAACGGGCCTACATACAAACCCAAACCTTTATTTCAAATTTACCAAATGCTTAACCTAACACCCCAGGCCCAATTCCTGACCCAGTTGCATCAACCCAAATTCTAAAAACCCTAAACCCAACAAACTCAAGCCCAATTGGCCCATATCTTTTAACATTTTCGGCAAACAGTAAACCCTAGGACTAACTGTCACCGCCAAGATCTCCATACCATCACCACCGAATATTACGCCACCATCGACGCGTGAATCCCGCAGTTCATACCTATAATAGATTAACAACCACATCAATAACAGCAATACAGCAAGAAAATTAGATTTGGGCATTTTCTTTCATTTTTCTCGGCTATAAAAAGCCGATTGTAAACAAATTTGAAGGGGGAATAAAATAGAGGGATTTAACCGAAACACGATACCTCTTTTGAAGGTGGATTTCCTGTTTCTGTTTTTTAAATATCTTTTACTTTTATTTTCATTTTTTTCTTTGTTTTTCTTTTCCTCTATTTGAAAATTTTATATACTCATATTTTTTTTTTCTTCAAAGACAATATATATACAAGTATATTATAATATAAAAAAATAAAAAATTTTACATTTTTGGATGCCGGCCGCAGTGCACGGCGACGCCAGCGGCAGAGCCCACGGCGGCGGTTCACCGAAGGACGGCCTAGTCTTGGAAAAGATGGGAGAGAGTTGAAAGAAAATATTTTGGTTTTTTTTTTTAAAGAGAAGAAGAAATGAAATTTTTTTTAAAAAAATGACTTATATAGGCCCCCAAAACGACGTCGTTTTGGGACTGGCCTCAAACGCCCAAAACGGCGTCATTTTGAGCTAAACCGCGCAACCCGACCAGCTCCAACCTCAGGATCCACGTGTTTTTAGATTATGGGCAATTTGCACATCTGGTCCTTCCGCTTTTTATTGTTTTGCAATCAAGTTTTTATTTCTTGCAATTTTGCCCCAGATGTTTGTTGCGCGTTTCAATTTAGTCCCTCTTGATGCTGGGCGTTCCGGAGAGTGGGGATTATTTCCGTTTTAGGCCCTCCCAATTATTTGCACTTACAAATCGATCCTTCTCTCTTTCATTTTATTTTGGATTTGCCCCGAAACTTTTGTTTTAAATCCCAATTTAGTCCCTTTTTCATTTTTTTTGCTATTTTATGTTCAAATTAATTAATTTTTATTATTTATTTATTTTTATGGTGGTCTTACTATTAATATCATTATTATTATTACTATTATATTATTAATATAGTCCTTTTATTATTGTTACTCTTATTAACATATTATTTTTATTTTTATTATTTTCTGTCTTTATTTTTATTATCATTCTTTAATATGTTTTATTATATTACTGTTCTTAATATTGTTTTATAATCGTTTTTAATATTACCTTTAATATTATATGTTTACTATTATACTTACTATTATATTTTCGATCATATTTATTTTGATATTATTATTACATTCACTATTACTATTTACTTTATTTTTAATATTATTATTGCATTATATTTGCTTCCTGTATTTACTATTATTATCATACTTATTATACTTATTATTATTAACATTATTTTCATTATTATTCATTATTTTTTTATATCATTTATTTATGTAGTTTGTTTTTTTGTTTATTTTAGTTTTTTTTAAATATGTAATTAGCTCGTGCGTTTTGTTAATTCCGTTGTTCTTGCCTTTTATATTATTATGATTTTTATTAATGCATTACTTTATTGCGCATATTTATCGTGACTTATTTTTACATTTATCTACAAAATCACATTAACCTTTACCCGGTACATCAAGTTTTTAAAATAATCGATATTTCGTATTTAGAGATTCGAGAAAATCGTGCCTTAACTTACTGGGCTTCATTTTCTCATTTAATCTAAATAACGGAATATCCTTTTAAATCGCAATACGGGTTTTGAATAAAATGCTTATCCTCGGAGATTCGAGGTGTTGTGCCCTAACTTACTGGCCATGACATCTTGTTACCTCGAGATAAGATTTTTTCTCTTTTATAAATCAATGCAATAGTATGTATTTAGAAATTCAAGAAATCGTGCCTAACGTATTAGGTTTTGATTTTTCTCGTTTGCTCTAAGTATCTGAATATCCTTCCAAAAATTAAATACATGAGTTTAAAATAAAAAGCAAGTTTAGACTCAAAGGTCGAGGTGTTGTGTCCTAATATATTGGATATGATATTTTACCTTGAGACGAGACAGCCTTTGATTTACATTTTCCAATTTATCCAAACTTTTTTAATACAAAAAAGGGATCATATTTTAAATTCTTTCAAATTTTCAAATCTTCGACACTAAGACATTGATTAATCAACTGGGTATCAATTCTGGGTGTATCGAGGGTGCTAATCCTTCCTCGTGCATAACCGACTCTCGAACCTATCTTTCTAATTTTCGTAGACCAAAATCGTTGTTTTAATAAATAAAACTGTTTATTAAAAACAACCACTTTTTAAGGTGACCCGATCACACCTCAGCAAAAAAAAATTGATGGCGACTCCTTTTTTTCGTTTTCATTTTCAAAATCAAAGTCGATCCCATTCTCCCAAAAAAATGGTTTCAACACTGACCATTCTGCTTGTAAATTCTACAAATTTAAAATTTTCTTCCCATTATTTGAACATTCAAGAAAATGTTTGGGCTTTGTTTAATATGCACATGCACAATGACAAAGATTGCATAAAAAATATCCTTCTTTACTATTAAAATATTAATATTTTATTTTTCTGAAGAGTAAGAAAAACGAGTACTATAAAAAAGGACGGGTTGTGATTTGTGAATTTATGAGCTAAACCCAGTCCAGCCAATTCGCAGGCAGCTGGGACCCTTGAGCCATTAACACCAATGGTATTCAAGAAACAGCCAACTAACAACAGAGATGTGAGCCTAATATAACTTTAGGTCAACTCTTCGCCCCACTCTCTCCCTCCCCATATGCCTCGTAAATTATCAAACAAATGGAGCCATCAAGTTAGAAAATCATATAATATGATCATAGGATATTATTAATATGCCCCTTTTTTCTTTCCTTTTTGTTCGAAAACTCCCCAACATTTACTGTTTTCTAAATTCTAACTTGAACAACAAGACAAGTTGTTTGGTACTTGCCTCCTTATAGAGCTTGAATTGTACACATAAAGGACATAGATGGCGAGTTCATAGTCTAACTTGCTTAGAGTCCACTTCCTCCAGCCAAGTGGTGTCTACTGATCCCGACAGCAAAGCTAGTCCAGTGCTCGACATATCTATCTATACTCAGACTCTGGCACAGCAAGATCTGCCTACTAGGTATCACAAAACATCAAGACATATACACAAACTAAGCATGTACATGTATCTTCCTTTTGATAACTGAGGTTACCAGCATTTGATCCTTGATCACTAAAAAGCTATAAATATAGCACTCTAGCAATAAACCACACGATACATTAACAAATTTCTTTCAACAAGTTAATAACAAAAGTTTTTTCCTAACTTCTGACAAATGTGTATTATGTACTCATCAAACTCCCTATACATTATTACTAAGAATTGAAGTGCTCGGTATAAGATGGGAACACAAATGTTAAAAAGAAAGAATTACCTCTTAGGCATGCCAGTGTGCACTGCCAAGAGTATGAAACCCTTTGGCCAATATTTTCTCATTTGTTTTTCATATTTTCTTTTCTTTTCCCGCTTGAGGTACTGTTGAGAAAAATAAACACATAGTTCAACTCTGATCTTCTGAGTTGGATAGATCTAACTGGATCCTTAGTTGCAAATGAACCTGAATGATGAATGCCCCCCTATAAGAAATTTGAAGGTAGTCACTGTAGTGAGATGCACCATCTTCCCTATTTATAACCACCTCCAAAACAATTTTGTGCCCATAAAATGCAACAGTAATTTGAGAGGTCTAGCTAGTCACTGTCAATGCAATGTCTGTCTGAAAATAGGAAGAAAGAAAAGGTGTTTTAGTAACACCAATTTGCATTAGAGACGGAGAGAGTGGAGAGTTCAGTCATTACCTGATGGTCTTTTCCCTTCCATAGCTTCTTTCTTCTCCTGGCAACTAGAGCAAAGGAAGGGACCATCCCATGGACATACCTTTACCAAACTAGAAGTACCAGCATGAACGGAAATACCCTCTCCAGGTTTCATTTCTATTTGACAGACTGCACACATGAACAGCTTAAACATGTTGCACACTGGGTATTTTGTATTCAACCTGCATCCAACAAAAGAGTTCCTCGTGAGATGAAAGTAGAAATTACTTTATCATGTCTTCATTTATAGCAAGCTATGCTAAACAGAATGGATAGATACAAATGATTTTCGCGTCTGATGCTTGATCTGACAATTGAAGTACAAATTTAACATTTTAATAAATAGAAGATCCTCATAAGCATTAACCTTTCTGAAAGCAAAGCAGATCCCTCCTCAAATAATTCCTCCACCACATCTGGCTCCATGTATTCTTTATCTTTATAAGAGAATGATCCGGAAGGCTTCTTGCGAAATAATGACATCAAAAGGTGTTTTACTGGCTTCTTTGGTGGTGGCGACGGAGCAGCTGGCTTCTCTTGTGGTAAGATATCAATAACGATGCAGGTTGTATCATCTCGAAGACCATTTGCCTGCAAAGCTTCCTGTTCATAGGAGACAAAGGAATCAGAAGATAATGAGAAAGGCAACAGATACTAAAATATAGCAAAGGCAGAAGGGCATAGTGCTCCCAGCAGCAATATCTAAAGAGCATAGTGCAGACAAATATAATTCAGGACGGTACTTTCACAATCTGTGCAGCTGCTGCTTCTGGTGGCATTCCACGACAACAATCAAGAGCTGCTTCGGCTGATAAGGCATCCCAAACACCATCACTAGAGATAATCAGCCTACCACCAGCTGTAGACATCTGCAGAAAATAAACAAGTGGGTAAATTAACTTGTTAATAACAGTAAAAAAGAAACACTAGCACTCTCAATCAGTTAGGAACATTTCCAAAGAAAACTGATTAGAGTAAGAAAAAATAATAAAGAAAAATTGAAAAACCAATGTGCAAAAGCATTTCAATTGTGAGTGAAGGCACATGAAGATATGAACTTAATGCCCCTCCTAAATCCTTCAATGACCATGAATTCGGAAAAGATATTGGTCCCAGGCTCAAGGAAGTCCATTACAGCAAAATTCATACCAAGTTTCTTAGTACAGTGGCATCAGGAAAATATATATTAATATGGTGCTCTGAAAGGAACTGTACAAAATACACTATTCAAGCACAGAGTAACAAGTTCAATCCAGAAATTAAGATAGGCGAACTAACATATATCAAATGCAGCATGCATGTGGAGTATGAGAGACAAACCTTTATTTTCTTTATGTATGGAACAGGAACAATAAACTCTCCAACATCCCTATCGCCAATGGATCGTGAAAGACACAAGCCTCCAGGCCAACATCTCAAAGGACCAATCTACAAAATAACTTTACCATTAAGTCACCAGCTTTGATCCACAAAATTAATCAAATACAGATTTTGTCACTGACTGCAGATGCTGAAATTCTCTACAGGGAATCATATAATTTACAAGCATATCAGTGGCATGTTTTTAGAATCTGCATCTAAACATTATAGATACAGAAAAGTTGTTGCTAATTACAACTGTTGCAGCTATAATTACTAAGTTTTCAAAAAGGTGTTCTCTAATTCACATCAATTATCAAATAACAGTAGTGTCTTTCTGATACACTTTTCCATAGAGTCATGAAATGTCTGAAACTAGCTTCTAGATTGTGTTTTCCTAGTGTTGTGGTTGCACATCCATTCAAATGAATATATCTTGAGGGTGTTATGTTTCACTGCCTAGAAAGAAAAGGCTAAGAATCTATATAAACTTTGTTGAAACACTAAAAAAAATGAGATGCAAAATTGCAATGGAAGAGAAGATACCTCTGTACCACAACCAGCATTTAATCGACCAATATCACCCCCACTAGCAGTGATTCGTTCCCTTCTAATAAGATGAAAACAGAGAGTAAGGCCTCAGTATTTAGAGAAACTTGCAAACCAAACAAACTCTGTCATTAACTTACTCCTCTTCATTGCAATCAAGCCTATGATCAGCTGACAAGTAATATATTCCACCATTAGCTGAGTCAAATATACACTGGGAATCACCGACAGATGCAACTGTTATAAACCATCCTTCTATTATCACAAAGGTTACAGTTGTCCCTGATTTTTTTCCTGGAAAGAAAAGCATAACATGCATATCATATACTAAACGTGCGTGAGAAGCCCAAGGAAATTACTGCCAAAAACTTAAAAAATTAAAAGAAAATACACACTTAAAAATAAGTTTTCTGCATCCCAATTGCTCCACTGGGGGGAAGAAATTATGTGCTTGTGTCCATGAACTTACCCAAATACTCCTATTTTGTCCAATGATTGTCCTATAAAACATATGCTATACTAATATATGTTTACCAAAACAGCTCATACCTATCTTGTGGAAGTCTTTATCAGTTTTAACAAAGCCAGAAACCAAAGCCCTAGGCAGTGCAGCAACCCATTCATCTGTATTAAGATCCGTTGGAATAGCATTTAGGACATTATTAAGGAGATTCTCTTTAGTGTAAATAGCAGCTGCAGATCCATTGTGCCCATCAAAGAGCTGCAAAAGTGAAAAAAAAAAAAAAAAGAATTAGCAAAACCAACATATAAAAAGAGAAAAAAAAAGAACAATAATGAAGAACATCAAGGAAGCATCACTTTAAAAGATGATCTTTTCCACTCCAATAAGCAAATAAATGATGACAAGTACATTTGGGAAAACCAAACAAATTGTAAAGAATAATTGAACCAATATGCCTAACAGATAAAAGTTTGCAAATCTTTATATTCTAGTGATACAAATGACAGATTTCTTGGTGAATTAGGCGATTCCTCAAGCATTAGTATATGATTAGCATTGGTTCAGTAAAACTGGGAGACGGAAATTCATACCCCGAAAACTGAGAATGTGGTGACACCATTTCCCATTGTTCTTTGGCATTCCGTCTTAAGCAACGTAAAGTCCTCACCTTTCTTTCTCTGGCTCGCTAGTCCGTGTACAATCTCCGGTTTCTCTATCTTTTCATTTGATGATTCTCGTTTCAGTAGAACCGACAGTGGCACTGGTTGATATTGGCCTCTCGAGGACATTGTTACAAATCCAAACACCAAACCAGTTGCTAAATCGACTCCTCCAAAAACAATGCCTCTAATTATTCATCAAAAAACGCCAGAATTCCTGAAAGATACACAATGCAATCAAATCCCATCGCAAGATAATCGGAAGTTAAATGAATCGATCAACGATCAACCAAAATATAAATATGTATAAAGAGATGAGACGCCAATGGCTAGGGGAAAATGAATATCGAGATCTTTGAGGAAAAAAAATAGAATATATAATTTAAATAATACCTGAACGATCAGATTTTACATCAAACCAAATAGAAGAATCAGACTCAATGTAGGCAATGACACATTATAGATATTCCTAAAATCTGCTAAACAAAAACCAAAAAAGGAGAACGAATCTCAATGCAGAAGGTAAAATGGAATTGAGAAGAATATAACAAAAATTGAAAGAAAGAGAGAAGGAAAAAATTACACTGAAAAGAAAGAGAAATCGACTGAGAGCAGCTGAAGAAGGAGATTACGCGCGAAAGAGAATGAGAGGGACGATGGCACCACCAGTTGAATTGGATTTGTCGCTGTGATTGATAAACACGGATTCATTGATTGTATCTCTTTTTTTAAGAATTTTTTGTTTTTTTCAAACATCTGACGCGGTGAAAACGGTGCACTTCTACTTGAGTGGCCGCATTTAAAAATTGAAAAATCAAAACTGATTCCATTATTGGTTCTCTTAAAAAAAAACACGAGTAAATAAAATGGTAAATTCCACTATTAGTCAATAAATTATTGGTAAGTTTTTATTTTAATCACTTGACTAAAAAAGTTACAAATTGGTCATTATACTATTTAAAAGTTTTCATTTAAGGCACTAGGCTGTTAAAATCGATGCTAAATGACTTCCTCTGTTCACATTACATGAACCAATTGAAAGCCCTTTTTCTCCCTCACTTCTACAGTTTAGTTTTTTTTATGAAACAAAATTCAAATTATTTTTTTCTCCAATCTCTAACACTGATCGTCAAATTGTCTTGAATCTAAGGTATGTTCTTAACTCATAGATGGTTAATCATCCATCGTACTGATTGTCGAATCGCCACTTGAAGCTCGCTACCAAAACTTAAAAAAAAAACTTAACTGTCAATGACTTTGTTATGGTGTTCGCCATTATCAACTTGCTACCTAGTTACTTGATTGGGACAGACCCATAGTTTACATAGTCTGCAACTTCCATTCGCACGTGAGGAGTTCGCATCCTTTTATGAGCTCGCACGGGGTGGGTTTACATCACTATGCAGGTGAACCTGTACATAAAGAACACGTGTTAATGCTAGAGTAGGGTATGTGTCGGCATGTATGGGAACCTACCTACGACGTCCCATCTGGGAACCATATCATATAAATAGGGAAATTAACACCCTTTAGAGACAGACACACAAAAACACTCAACAATTTGGTGCGATGAGCTTGGGTAGACTTCTAACCATTAAAAAATGAGAAAACCAAGATGACTCACCCCAATGAGAATTTTCCTAACAGCTTCCTATCGGACCAAGCAGAAGGTTCTGACACCAACAACCAACACAGAAAAATGGATCTCTTTTCTGGTTGGTTTGTTGATTGACCAAAAAACTTAAGCAACTCAAACCAATGAGGTGCTTCTAATTCCTTTGATCTTAATGCCCCTTCTAGTTAGGGGCATCCTTCCCCTCTGACTAGGGAGCATTACCACAGTAGTTGTTTGGTTTACAGGAACAACTAAGGTTAATGAAAGAATAGATAAATCAACAAAGCACCAGGTTTTAAACAGCAACAATTGTTTCACCAAGAGCTGCTAATGCAAAACGGATAATTAAGAAGAAAAATGCAGCTCGACCATTTTGATCTGCAGAATCATGTCACGCCTTTCCAAGAAAAGGCTATAGGAGTACATGCAAAGCCATGGCAGAATGAGATGGATGTTTTGGGTAGAGATGTTCAAGAATTACACCCTAATGTACAAGACATAGACTGGATATTTTGTTCTTACAACCTTTTGTCCCTAGAAGTTGCATATGTGAACCTACCATCCGAATTCAAAATGCCAAAAGTGATGTTTGAAGGTAGAAAAGACCCTAAAGTTATCTTATGCAATATAATGATGACATGAATGTATTAAGGGCTTCTGACGCAGTGAAGTGTAAATCTTTCTTGACGACTCTCAAGGGATGTGCGAAGGACTAATATTTATCTTTGTAACAGGGCTCCATTCAAAGCTTCTCGCAGTTGGGTCAAATGATTTTTGGAAAGTTTCGTGCCCATAGGACGATAATGACCACTCCTATAGGTTTAACGTCAGCAAAGCAGAGGGATGGAGAATCTTTGCAGAATTATGTGAAACAGTTTCATGTAGCCACGTTGAACATGAAGAATTTGGAGGACCAATGGGCTATTGATGCCTTCATTATGGGGGATCACAATGCGCACATGTAGTATTCATTTACTGATAATAGACTGTAGAGTTTGGCAAACTTATATGATAGGGCACATAAGTTTGCTAAGGCAGAGGAAATTAAAAGAGAATTTTCCAACACCTTTCAAAGGGATGGTAAGCAATTTAAAGGTCCTAGAGTACGCGTGGCCAACAAGGTCCTCCTTTAAAGAGTCTATATGTGGTGCTCCAAACCTGGCTGGAACGGACGAACCCAAATCTGAAACGTCACATAGCCACTTATGTAACTCTCCTTACCGGTCAACCAAACACACCATAAAACCAACCATCACACCATCAAATCATGCTTAATCAAGAACATTTAGACATACCAACCTACATCATGCTTCGGCTAACATAATACAGCAAAATATAAACATGGGTAAATTTTTTATTTTACACATCAAAAGCAAAACTCGTAATTTTTGAAATGTGGTTCATTTTGTGTCTTGGGCATTTTATTTTAAACCATTTGAGAAAAATTCAGCTTAAAACGACATTTAAAACTCATTTAATTGCAAAATGAAGTTTAAGGACTAAGTTGTAAATTTTATAAAACATCCAATTAAACCATTTTAAGAAATTGAAATTAACATATTGAAATTCAATGTATAAATCCATGTCATGTAAATTTCCAAATCATTTCGTAGTGTTTAAGGCCTCAAATTTTGTTGTGCAAAAATCAAGACTTATTTGCAATAGATACAAAACATGCCCAGAAATCTCTAAACATTGTGTTGCGACCACTTGATTCCTATGTCACGATATCGAGCCCTTTTTGTAACATCCTAATGGCTCGTCGCAACATCGACTAGAAAAATGCAAAAAAATTACAACATTTGCACTAGGCATTTTAGCACTCAAGTACACATACTAAATCAAGATTTCATGCTATTTTCACTATTTTAACATATCATATAACTTACATAAAACATGTCAATCATGCTTAAATACACAAAATCATTCATTAACATGCTTTGGCATCCAAATCAGTCACCTATGCTTCATGCTTTTCTAAAGTCTCAAATCAAGATACTCAACATATCAAAATTGCATATATGGCAATTTAGAGTGCATTATAGGTACATACCTTTTCATTTGGTCATTTTGCATCTGTCTAAGCCTTCAACACATCATTTAAGAAATTTTAATCATAACTATGGCACAAGCATACTATTAAACATATAGTTTAAGAATTCATCAAACATACTTTATACAATCATCCTAGCAATATAAACATCCACAAAACAAATATAAAAGTCCTCAAACAGTTAATGGAATATCCATTTACAAATCCAAAAAAATGTAAAATCTAGTCCCTCAAATTTAAACCCACATTGCTATAAACTAAAAACCATATCATATGAAAAATCAACGTGCCTTTGCCTTTGAATCACCAACTTGCTCACCTCACCACTCCACACAAGTTATTTCTCTGCAAAATTAGACACAAAAGAGTGTGAACTTATCCAAGCTCAGTGAGTAGTCAGTATGCTACAATAAATCACAAGCACAAGAGTTAAAAACAAGCATGCTAAATGCACTTATCACATAGCATCATCAAATACGATATAATAATGATACTTTGGCAACTTGTGAAGATGAAAATGAATATCAAATGCTCTTATTGGATACACGAATCTCCATCACACCATGACTCAAAAGAGTCTACATGTCCCAAGTAAGTGTAGTATGAAGCTAACACTCTCCAACACACCAACATGTCCCATGAATGGAGCAATGCTCTACATTGCTTTATCCCTCCATGTATCCCACTAGTAAAACATATAAATGAGTACCCAAATACTATTGCATGCCAACTATATCCAATGTTTTCTAAGGTTCACAAGGCCAATATATCCATTTCACACACACATTTTCTAGTTTATGCACACTCACATTTATCATCTTTTACCATGTTCAAACACTTAACACATGTTCATATAATGCACTACAAGTGCTAACATTCTTCTAATTAAGCCAAATACACATTCATACCTGAGGTGTGTGCATAATATCAACTATCTACAAGGCATATTCAATTACATATTCAGCATATATATAATCACATCACACACTTAAGCATTTCAAAACATAAGTAATCTTGTTTATTAACTAATCAAAGCTCAAGTAAGAACACTTAATTCTAGGACTTATATTTGATTATTTTGATCACCTAATCCCCCTTTAACTCATTGTTTCTTGCATTAACTATAGCATACAAGATCACTCACATTAGCAACTAGCTTCCACAACAAAACTCAAGTTAGCTTTTGTTTGCCTTTGTCCTTGCTTGTAGAGGCTCCCAAATGTGTTGGAACATTACAAACACATCAAACACATTACAAAGGCATTACAAACTATAAAAAAAAACAAGATTAATTCATTCTAAAATACAGAACAAAGCCTCTAGATCTCTATGCCGAAAACTTAGCTAATTTTGTCAAAAATACAATTTCACCACTCAAATCTTGATTCTAAACCTTAATTTTGATCATAATCTTGCTAAAATCATCTAATTACATATTTAATCCTTCAATTTTGTCCAATTATATCAATCTCATTTTTTGGAAAAAATCAAGCCAAAAAAGCTTTAAAGTGAAGAAATCATTCAAATCTTTCAAAAATACTTAAAGATTTGTTAAATTAGGATTAAAAACCTTCTAATAGGATCCAAATAAGGTGAAAATATTTTTGAAATAGTACTTTAACTTAATAAAATGAGATTTACCATTTTCAAGCTAAAAATCGACGTAAAATCAATTGATCTATTGAAATCATAATTTAATCTATTAAAATTTGACTTGAAATAACAACACACTCTATTTGATCAAGAAAAGTTAGAATGTTATCATAATTTTGCAAAATCGATGAGCTATTTAAGATGGGAGAGAAAAAGACGGTGAGTGGTTTAAGTAACCAACCAAATTTTAAAAATTGGGCATTTGCCCCTTTAACCACGTACAATTTCCTCACTTTCCCAAATTGGTCCTTATTTTTCAATTAAAACCATTTTCAAAATTATTTTCAAATCAAATCTCATTTCTAAAATTCATTTTAACCAAATTAATTCCCAAACACTTAATCTTAATTTCTTAACCTCAATTTTTTTAATTCTAATTATTTTATTTGTAACATACTAAACCCGGCCTAGATAGAAAGACCAAGTCTAGGAAGTCAAATGAACTTACCAGAAACAGATGCACTTAAGTAGTTTAATAGATACGTAAATAAGTCTTAAAACCATCAACTATTCAACATAATTCAATCTTAAAACTCAAAGTCAGAAAACATATAACAAGTTTAAACTTATAGTGTCGGAACGACAAGTTGTAGTGTTTATAGTCCACTACCAAATTAGATAATTACAGGTGGTTTGACCACTAAATTAGTATAGAACACTTCCTTCAATTCATAATTCCCGCCCCATGCAAATACAGAGAATAGATGACCAATATATATATTATCTTATACAGATACAATCATACAATTCCAATATAATAGAGGGTTGAAATTCTTACGAATTTTCTCATACGGGTATGTGGAACCAGTTTATAATCATGATAAAGTAGATCATACAGATCATTTTAGTTCATACACATCCTATAGATGGCTTACACTCGCCTCGTATAACAATTATGCCGTTATCAGAAATTTGGCGATTTAGGGTCACATGCCCGTGTGGGTGCCCATGGCACACTAACATGTGGTTGCCTGTGTACTCACATTCACCAAGTCAGTGAGTTACACGGTCTAGGCATACGCCCGTGTACCTCACACAGTTCGGTACATGCCCGTGTCTTCTACCTGTGTGTCCCTAATACATAAATAATGAGTCACGCGGTCTGGACACACATCCATGTGCTAGCCCGTATGACCACTGCACCTTAATATCTTACACACAACCTAGGACACTCCCATATAGCTCACCAATATGTCTCGAATTCGAAGTCATTTAGCTACATGGTCTACCATATGGCTCTCCACACAATTGTGTGGCATACACGACCTGTATACACGCCTGTGTGGCAGCCCGTGTGCCGTCGACTATCTTGTTTCCAATGACAAAAAAAAGTAGAAGAAGAAAATAAAAATAAAGAAAAAAACAATGAGGAAAGGAAGTTAAACGTATAATGAAATTCATTTAAAATTCTAAGATCGGTATTATTGGAGAAGTGAAAAAATAATATTCCTTAATACCCACGTAGGGATTTGAGCATAGGACCAATGAAACAGACAGATGCTTAACCATTGAACCACTAAGCTCATCATTGAGACATCAACACACATAATTTAACTTATGTGACACATGCAAGTCTAAAGATCAATTAAAGAATATGCAAAACTTCAAAAGATGCGACTCGAACCTCAAACCTTCAGTGAGTAGCCAGAGCAGATTACCACAGAAACACTCACATCTTTTATTAACACAACCTAATAAGAAAACTCATATTTTTTAGGCGTTACAATTCTCTCCCCTAAAAGAAAATTTTGGCCTCGAAATTTTACCTGATTCAAACAGATGCAGATATTGTTGGCGTATCAAATCTTCAGGTTCCCAAGTGGTTTCCTATAACACCCCTAACCCATACCCGTCGCCGGATTAGGGTTACAAGGCCTTACTAAACAAAAACACATTTCTAAATAATCACTTACTACAATTCATGTATAAAATCATATGAACTTCTTTATCATAGTTTTCATAGTCATATATCACTTTTCATGCATCAAATTATAATTATACATTTTTTATCTTTTTAAAGTTCGAACCATATGACCATCACGTTTATGACATTTGTATATTTAAAATATAATCAAGCATAAATCCTTACTTGTCATATATCAAATATATATATATATATATATATATAAGTTAACACATGTATTTGCATACATTTATTTCATTAGCTAAATATTTAATCATAACATTTAATAAATTATGTACATTCGTATATCAAATCGGACAAACCATATTATACAACTTATTAGGTATCCAAATATGAGTCTTTAATAAATATCACTAAATAAACAAGTATAGCTTCTGAATAGTATAATTTCAGGCGTATTTTACCATAACATCAATAGTTAATTATAATCTCAATTGCTGAGCCGAGCCTATCAAATTCATATACTGTACAACATGTCAAAATTTATATATACACAAATAACTCATCTCCCATCTATACGGCTAGCAAATTAGCTTGCAAAATTAATACCCATTTCATCAAAATAAAAATTACCATTTTGAAGCACAAATGACAATCCAAACATACCTATTTCGCATACAAGATTTTCATGTTTAAAACTCGTATGTCCAACCATTCAAATAAACATCTATTCGGTCATCAATTTTAATCTCAATAAATCATAACATTATAATGTTTTCTGAACCCAATTGTCCAGTCATACCATACCTAATTCGTAAACTTAATAGCATATTTATTCATGTCGTATTCAACCATACACATGGACCACATACCAAAGCTGAATTTATTACCGCATATATATCACACATTTTGTAATCAAATATTATATAAGCAATTTGACCATTACTTGCCGAATTACCCAAAATTTGTGACAAGCATAAATTTTTTATTTACCTATCATCAGCCGAATATAATAGATCATCAATTGCCATTTCCAAACTAATACATAAACAAATTTTGCATCAATATATAGATTAATAATAAACCACACCAATTACCCAAATTCACATAGCTTAGCATAATCATTACATAGCAAATATAAACTGTGACAGCCCTAATTCCGACCGTAGTCGGGAAGCGGTTTCGGGACTGCTAAACCGAGTCAAAAAATTTAATTGATGATGTGAGTTGTGTAGTTGATATGAGTATTGGTATGTGTTAAAATAATTATGTGAAAATTTGACCTTCAAAATGATAAATTGCTTAAAGAGGACTTAATTGTTGAACTTTGGAATTTTAGTAGGCAAAAATCAAAGTGGCTAAAAAGTGTAAAATTACAAAAAAAAATTGTCTTTGCATGTCAAATTTACCATTTCCACTTTAGTGGACGGTAATGATGGTGTTTAATAGTATTTTATATGTTGTTTATGTGAAAAATAAGTTATATTGCATAAAAGAAAGATAAAAATAAGAAGTGAATGTTTATTTCTCTTCCATTGCCGAAATTCAAAGAAGGAAGAAGGGAGGAGAGGTTTAAACTTTCGGCTGGTGCATTGTAGAATTGAGGTATGTTTATTGATCTTTTCTTATAGAAATTTTGAGATGTAGTTGACTATTAGGTCCATAAAACAACCCATTTGTAAATTTTGATTTTTTTGGGATGTTTTGAGCCTTCGGTCTAAACTTTAGAAATGTAGAAAATGGTTGAAGTTCTTGCTAGAAATTTTAACGGTGGCTATTAGGCTCATTGATGGTGGAAACCATGAATCTTCAAAAACCTAGAATTTAGATCTTGAGGTAAACTGTGAGTGTGTGTGGTGTTTGAATTGCCGAATTTGTTGAATTGAGGTCCCATGCATTTTGTGTGAATTGAAAATTTAAGTACTTGAATTCGTAAGGGTAGGATATGAATTTAGCTAACCTTTCTTGAAGAGGTGCCGAATGATACTCAAATTGAGTACTAATAGCTTGATCTAATAAATTGAGCCAAAATTTGGTGAATTTTAGAGTAGGGTATAAGGTAAATTATATTCAGCTATTAGCTAGTGCTAAAATAGGATCATGCTTTTGTGTCTTTTGATGGCTGAATTTTAGTTTCGTCCTTGGAAAATAATTAAAATGTAAGATAGGGAAAGTTTGTTCTTAGACATAATGACATTTGAGTTCACATGAGGATACGTTTATTAAGTGTGTCAAGAAACTTTAAAGTTTTGTCTCATGAGTTGAGCTTAGACGAATGGGAAATAAATCAAGTGTGTGATTTTTGTATATACTTAAATTGCTGGACAATGACTTGTAATTTCATCATTTTGAATATGATATATTCGGCCATTGGTGATTGCTATGTATAATGTGATAAGTTGGTTAAAAGATCTATGTATAGTTGTGTTGACCGAACGATCTTTATGTGACATGTAGTTGATTTTGTGAAGGCCGAATGTGTTTTGGTTTTTAATGAGAAAGTTGTGGCCAAATTGTTTTTGGTGATTTATAAAGGATATGTGTACTTGAGTGTAGGGCCGAATTTTGTGAAATTGTTTTGGTGTGAATTATTTTAGTAATGCGATGTTAATATGCAATATGTACCCATCTATGTACTGCTAAGAAATAACTTAATAGGAAACTCTAGGGTTCGAGTTGATGCGGTGGCCGAATTGGTCATAGAATTTTGCACGAATGATTGTGGCTGCACATGAGTATGTTTGATTAGTTAATTATAGCATTCGGCATTTTGAAATACCAAGTATAAATTGAGAGAGGAAAATACAAGCATATTTATGCTTTTAATCGGATATGTTTGAGTGGCTTAAAAAGAATAATTTCATTCTTTGTTTGATCTAGTACCTGATACGAAATTTATATGCTCGAATTTGTGTATTTTAGCTCAAGAGCTAAGAGAACCACACTCGGACAAAGGGAAGGCAAAGGTGGTGGAATAGTCGGTTCGGAAATAATTATCGACCATCGAGGTAAGTTTAAGTATTTAACACTATCATGTGAGTTATTTTAACATGGCATATGCGGTTAGTTACTTATGAAGATGATTAGTTGTACTCAATCGACCTAAGACATGTGAAATGAGGAAAAAAAAAAAAAGAAGAAGAGTAATATAACCGAAAGCCCTTTTTCGTATGAAGCCTTTAGTAAACAAATTGGGTTGTGCTTTACTTATATGCTTTTAGACCGAATGTACCTCTTAAAAGTGCCATGATATGCGTAATGTGTGAAGTGAATGAACGAATGATGTTTTGAAATTAATTTGATGATAAGTTCATGTACTGAATGTGATTTATGTGTATCTGTGTTTCAAAGCCGGGTTAAATCCCGAAAAGCCTTAGGGCTAGAGTTTAGAGCCGGGTTCAATCCCGAAGAGCCTTAGGGCTAGAGCTAAAGCCGGGTTCAATCCTGAAGAGCCTTAGGGCTAGAGCTAAAGCCGGGTTCAATCCCGAAGAGCCTTAGGGCTAGAGCTAAAGCCGGGTCAAATCCCGAAGAGCCTTAGGGCTAGAGTTTAAAGCCGGGGCAAATCCCGAAGAGCCGTAGGGCTAACGATAAGAATTCGGTTTTATCAACCTCTGTTAATGAGACATCTATTATAAAATGGCCAGGTACGTGAGTTACATAATAGTGAACAATTTCCGATTAAATTATCTTACAAAAGGAGTGATGTTTAGTGCTAACGATGGTTTTTAAGAGATTGTGAAAATCTGTGGCTTCTTTGCCCGATGTGTGAATTTATAAATTATGTGAGCATGTATTTGTGTGGACTACTAGCATATTCGAATAAAAAAAAAAAGAGAGGAACAAATTTAGTATAGGCATGTTCGGCTAAGGTGAAATCTTTTTGAATGAGCAAATTGAAAATGTCTTTAATTTTGTAAATTGATTTGTTTTTATTACTTGAACTTACTAAGCATAGAAATGCTTACTCTGTTGCTCTGAATCTTCTGTTTTATAGATTTTTGTTCGTCAGCTACGGTCTCAGGAATCACAAACTCGAAGTCATCTCTACTATCAAAACCTCGTTCAGTACCTAATTAGTAAACTCTATTGAATGGCATGTATAGGCTTAACTCTCCTTTTGAAACAAGTTATATTTTGGTTATGTAAATATTAAAGCCATGCGAAGGTGGCTGGTTCTTTCAATTAGTAAAGTCCTATAAATGAATCAATGTTTGTGATATGATCTAGTTAGATGACATATTCGGTTAAGATATATATATATATAGGTATATGTGCTGATTCGGTGGTTGTTATAATTATTGAATTACCAATGATGACAAATGATTCTTTTATCACGTACTTAGTGTATGTTTTTGTAAGTCATTATTGTGCATAACTAAAAAGAAAGTTTGATTGGATAATGTTGATGTCATGACTTAAATGCATATGTTATATTGAATTAAAGTTGAGAACTGTATTATTTATTTGTTTACATTGGTCATCTGAAAATGGTTCCTATGTTATTCCGTGTTTGTCCTGAGGTTGTGTTAGATGGTTAATGCCCAATGACCTATTCTGGCGACGGATGAGGGTTATAGGGTGTTACATAAACACATACCAACGTTATCATATAACCGAATCATTAATCACATTACCATCACTCAATCTTTTAAGCTAAATATTTTATCTCATAACTTAACATCAAAATAATATGGCAATTATAGTTATTCAAATGATCATCAAACATGAATATAATCATTATTTTACCATATTAACAAGCCAAATTATACCACTTTTCATACTTCCAAAATGAACTACTTTCATGGCTGATTATTCATCACCATTAACATTTCTTATTGCCGAACCATATAACTAAATACCACAAACATATACACCATAAAACATACTTCCATAATAACTTTAAGACATGACCAAACACACAACATTAACATCATAATCAAGCCATTTTTGCATGGCTATAAATACTCAACTTCAAAACCAAACATATCAAAACTAGCCTATACATGCCACATAACCAAACTCAAAGCATTTATTTACCGAAGCAAAATTTGGATAGTGTGATGAGGTCTCCTACGACTTCCAATCCGAGCAAGTCTCCAAAACTCTATAAACATAGGAAAAACACACAGAGTATGCTTTGAAAGCTTAGTAAGCCATAAGCAAATAAATCATTTCAATAATATTTTAAATCAATATCACTAAGTTGAATTTAACAAATCTCAAACACATATACATTCATTGCACTCGTAAATTCATATACCATATTAAATAACTTCTCTTATTTTATTTATCAATGAATATATAAACCATGCTTTCAAATTCGAATAACAACCGTTAACTCAATCATTTAAATTAAGTTTGCAAATAATCATTACATAACCAACTAAAACATGTAATGGTCCACTAACCACTTCACATATATGCAATCCATGCATCATAACACCACTATCTCAATATCAATTAACTATTTCAAATTTTCAAACCAAACCAACATACCTTAAACCATGTTTCATGTTTCATAATTCTTATGTTTGAATCATAGAACCACAATTTCATATAACGAGCACATATAACTTAATATTCATTCGTATGCATTCATTTCATTTATTGTCATATATTTCTCATATTGTCATTTGAAACATACTCACCTTTCATATATCTGAATTTCATATACAATTCACATATACTTGAATCGGATACACTTTCACGTAATTATTCATTTCTCGATATTGCCCGTTGAACCATTCAGAATTGATAAGGATACTCAGCTAGTCGAAAAGCTCGTACAATGCCAACGTCCCAGACGTGGTCTTACATGTAATCACATATCGATCCCACTGTCCTAGACAGGGTCTTACACGAATCAAATACGATGTCAATGTCTCAGACATAGTCGACGCCAACGTCCAAGACGTGGTCTTACACGAAAACACATATCGAAATCCTATGTCATGACATATGTATCTTAATTATTCCTAAGGTTCGTATGGGGCTTTCAGACATCGTAACTCGATCAATTTAGGCTCATAAATACTTCTCCCATACTTATACAAATTTGACTTGAACATATATATACAAGTAATAATTCAATTTGGTACAAATAAAATATATACAATCGAATTTAACGACATTTATTTACTTATTAACTTACCTCGGACGAAAACAAATGAACTGGGAAGACTATTCGACAAGTTTAGATTTCCCCCAGTCCAATTCTGATTTCCTCTTTTCTTGATCTAAATTAATATAAATTAAAATTATTTAATCATACATGTACTCAAATTCACCCAAAAACACATAAAAGGGCAATTTGCACTTTAGCCCCTAACATTTCACATTTTTTATAATTTAGTCCCTATTTCACAAAACACAAAATACACATAATTTCATTAAACTCTAGTATAGCCAAATTTTACTAAGGTTCATAGTAGCCCATTTCTTTCATTTATTTCACATTTTGACCACTCAATTTACAAAATTCACAATTTAATCCCAAATAGGCATTTTTACTAAAAATCACTTAATTAAACATGAAAATCTATTAACACATATTTATTTTTCATCATCAAACACAAAAATCATCAACTTTCAACAATGGAAAAACACAAAATCATCATTAAATCCGAAAATCAAGGCATGAGCCAGCTAAAACAAGAAGCAACGATCTCAAAAATGTAAAAAATATCAAAAACCGAACAAAAACGAACCTTTAATCAAGCTTAAACCAAAGCCGAATGCATGGAAGCTTAAAACCTTTATTTTTTTGTTTTGATAATCGGTGATGGTTGTATGAAAAAGACGAACCATTTGTTTTATTTTAACTAATATTAACATTATTTCACCTTTTACCAATTTGCCCTTAATGAAATAATATGATAACTTTATAATGGTTGTCCATATTTGTTTACTCAAATATTTAATGGTCAATTTACAACATAAGGACTCCACAATAAAAAGAGCATAGCAATATAGCACTTTAACAAATAGCAAGTCACTTTTACAATTTACGTGATTAAGTTCTTTTATTAAATTGGACACTCAAACAATAAAATTAAATCATGAAAATTTCAAATATATAAATTGACATTCTGTAGACACCAAAAATAATATTGAAATATTTTTCTGACTCGAATTTGTGGTCTCGAAACCACTGTTCCGACTAGGGTTTAAACCGGGTTGTTACATTTCCTCGGTACTATGATTTCTTCATAGGACCTTAACTAGAGTTACAGTCTTCCTTCACAAGACTTTAATGTTCCACTCTAGAATCTGAATCGATTCCTCCTTGAAGGTCAGATCAGGTCTCACTTCAATCTTCTCTATAGGCATTATGTGAAAACGGTCAGACTGACATCTTCGCAACATCGAGACACAGAACACGTCATGGATTCGATCAAGTTCAGGTGGAATCTCAGGCTAATAAGCAACCGGTCCTACCTGTTTAAAAATATGGTAAGGTTTGATGAATCTCAGACTTAACTTGCCCTTTCGTCCAAACCAGAGGACCTTTTTCCACGACGATAATTTTAGAAACACTTGATCACCTATAGAGTACTCAGTATCTTTTCTTTTTGAATCAGCATATGACTTCTATCAGTCAAAAGTAACTTTCAAATGATCTCGTATCAGTTTAACCGTGTTCTCAATTTTAGATACTAACTCAGGACACAAAATCCGTCGTTCACCTAACTCTGTCCAACACAGAGGGGTACAACACTTACGACCATCCATAGCCTTGTAAGGTGCCATCTGAATGCTAGACTGGAAGTTGTTGTGATACGCAAATTCAGATAACGACAAGTGATAATCTCAATTGTCACTGAAGTCAATCACACAACTCATAAGCATATCCTCTAGAATTTGAATAACTCGCTTAGACTACGCATCAAACTGAGGATGATACACAGTACTGAAATCCAGTCATGTACCTAAAGCGTCATGCAATTTATTCCAGAACCGAGAGATGAAACGCGAATCCCTATACGTGATAATTGAAACCGGGACTACGTGTAACCTCACAATCTCAGACACGTACAATTTAGCTAACCTCTATTGTGAATAATCAATTTTGATTGGAAGGAAATGGACAAACTTGGTTAATCGATCAACGATGACCCATACAGAATCTTTCTTAGTGGGTGTCAGAGGTAACTCGCTAATGAAATCCATTATTGTACGCTCTCACTTCTATTAGGGAATCTTAATAGACTGAAGCAACCTTGAATGCAACTGATGTTCAATCATGACCTTTTGACACATCAGACATTGAGAAACAAAAGTGGTCACTTCCCTTTTCAAACTAGGCCACTAATACAACTCCCATAGATCACGGTAAATTTTATTCCTACCAGGATGCATAGCGTAAGGGTTACTATTTACTTCCTGCAAGATCGATTGTCGTAATTCACGGTCCTTAGGCACACAAACCCAACCTTTGAAGTACAGAACCCTGTCACTGTTCAAGTCAAATTCAAAAGCTTTACTAGACTCAACCTGACGAAACCACAGAATTAAAGACTCATTATCTATCTATTTAGTTCAGATCTGATCAACCCAAGTTGTTTTAACTTGTAATTCAGTTAACAGACTCTCGCCATCAAATAAGCTCAATCGAGTGAACATTACTCGCAGATCAGATATCGTTTGACGACTAAGAGTGTTGGCTACCACATTAACCTTACCAGGATGATATTTTATTGTACAGTCATAGTTTTTAAGCAATTCAACCCATCTACATTGTCTAAAGTTTCACTCCTTCTGGGTTAATATATATTTGAGGCTCTTATGATCGGTGTAGATAATACACCTCTCACCATATAGATAATGCCTCTAGACCTTCAATGCAAACATGACTGCAGCTAGCTCAAGATCATGAATAGGATAGTTACCCTCATGCAACTTAAGTTGTTAGGACACATAAGCTACTACCCTACCATCTTGCATCAGAACACACCTTAAGCCGACGTGTAACACATAATTGTAAACCACAAAATCTTTACCCGGCTCAGACTGAACTAAAATATGGGCTCATATAAGAAAGGGTTTAAGCTTCCAAAGCTCGACTGATTCTCCTTAGGCCACTTGAACGGGGTGTTCTTATGCAGTATCTTAGTCAAGGGAGATGCAATTAGGGAGCTTCAATTTTCTTGGGATCGACTCAGATCCCCTCGGCGGTCACAACATGCCCCAAAAAGGCAACTAGAAAACCATAACTCGTACTTACTAAACTTAGCATACATCTGTTTCTTACTGAGTATCTGTAGTACGATACAAAGATGCTCGTTATGCTTGGTTTCAGTATTTGAGTAGATCAAATATTATCAATGAACACTACTATAAATCGATCCAAATAAGGTTGAAATATTCAATTCATCAGGTCTATAAATGCAACTGGGGCATCCGTTAAGCCAAAAGGAATAACCAAGAACTCGTAATGTCCTTATTCAACTGATGGTAATCAATACACATTCTCATCGTACTGTCTTTCTTTTTGAAAAACAGCATCGGTGCTTCCTATGGAGACACACTCGGTCTAATGAACCCTCAATCGAGAA
This sequence comes from Gossypium stocksii, assembly GCA_020496765.1. Lineage (NCBI taxonomy): Eukaryota > Viridiplantae > Streptophyta > Magnoliopsida > Malvales > Malvaceae > Gossypium > Gossypium stocksii. Next base: position 34,123,162 of record CM035624.1, read on the forward strand.
GCTCTTGAAGTTGAGCTTTCAAGTTAGCAAGCTTTTTTGGTGCCATGTGACATGGTGCAATCGATACCAGCGCTGTTCCAAGTATCAGATCAATACCAAACTTAACTTCTCGGTTTGGTGGTAAACCTGGCAACTCGTCGAGAAAGACATTTGGGAAGTCCCAGACCGTTCAAATGTCATTAAAAGATAACTTAGCTGAAGCAGAGTTTGAGAGGAAGGCAAGGTAGGCCTCGCACTCTCTTCAATAGGCTTTGCACTCTTTTCAGACTAATTTCTTAGCTACGGTGGCGGAGATTATGTTGGCAAGATAATCTCAACGCTCCCTTACCATGACTATCTTGCAGTTCTCATCCGTTCTCAAAGTAACCCCTTAGAGGCATAATCGAGAATGACTCAGTGTTCGACGAGCCAATCCATTCCTAGAATCAGATCAAAACTCCCCAAAAGGTAGTTCCATCAAATTAGCCAGAAATACAACCTTTTGAATTTTTAATGGTACACTTCTGTAAACCTTGTCAACTCGGACAGACTAATCTAGAGGACAACCACAAAAACCTTGCTAGCAGTATACTCAGTAGAAATATTCAATTTCACAGATACAATACTAGCTATGTAGAAATGTGTAGAACCTATATCAATTAAAGCAAAATATGGTACAGAGTAAATAAAGAATGTATCCGCGATAACATCGACGTCGTCCCTATCCCCATGACACCTAGCTGCGTACACAAGTGTAGGCTGATGTGCCTCAGTCTGAATCACACCTCTATCCGGTGCTCACTGACCCCTACTAGAACTACTACCACCGCTACTGATACCCCAACCTCTAGGTGGTTATGAAGTTACTCTCAGAGGCTAAATAGTACTAGTAGTCGTAACTGGTGTGTAATACCCCATTTTTGCCCAGGCCCATACCAAAAAATAATAAACCCAAAATAATAAAACAAGGTCCAAGCCCAGTCCAAAATATATCATTTGGCCCGATCAGAATGTCCCATTACTTGAAAGGATTGAAGGTCCATCTACAAACTTGACATATATGGAAACATAATCTTCAAGGATACGCAATCTTAGAAATGATATGAAAATCTTAGATATGATATGCAATCCTAGAAGATATGATATGCAATCTTAGAAGATATGATTTTGGTATATTAGAGATTTAATTTGTAGATACCCTTTAATCTTAACCGTTGATGTAATTGATCTGTACCGTTGGATTTGGGGATGCTCAACTATAAATAGAGGCCTCCCCCCCATTGTAAATCATCACTTGAGTTTTAGGGAAGCAATAAGAATTCTTGAGAGCATTCACTCAAATTTCTCCCCCCCTTGCGTTCTTATTTTTTGTGGTTTGTTCTTATTTTATTCTTTGTTCGTCTTCGTTTTCAACCCTTTTTTATTTTGATTTAATCCCTATTTCCTTGATTTTTAATTCTCTTTTATATTTTATTTTTTTAATTTTAGTATTATATCAAATTATTTTTATTAAATTCTATATTATTCATTATTTTAAAAAATATATATTTCATTTAATTGAAAAGTTTTTTCTTAAAAAAGGCAATGCTTGGTGTTTGGGAGCTTCGAGAAAAGTAGTGCCCTAACTTACTGGGTTGCGATTTTTCTCGTCGAATTCGAATAACCAAGTACCCTTCAAAACGTTTTGAGTTTAAAAATATAAACAACTATTCTTGAGATTTCAAAATGTTGTGTCCTAACTTACTGGATATGGCGTTTTGTTGTTTCAAGATAGAAATTTTCCAAAGGCAAACTTAGCTTCGAAGGTTTTGAAATATTGCGTCCTAACTTACTAGATGTGATGTTTTGATTCTTTTGAGATAAGTGAGTCTTAGTTTTCAAATTCAAGGCATTCAAATAGTTTTCTTTCAAACAAGGATTGCATTTTAAAACTTTCAAATTTTCGACATAAAAGACGTCAAATAATCAATTAGGTACCAATTTTTTGAGCGTTACGAGGGTGCTAACCTTTCCTCGTACGTAACCGACTTTCGAACCCGTTTTCTTGAAATTCGTAGGCCAAAATCAGTATTTTAAAACAAAATATTTTATAAGGTGATCCGATCACACCTAAGCAAAAAAGATTGGTGGCGACTCCCGTTTTAGTTTTTAAAGTCGACCCCGTTTTTTCAAAACCTCATAAAAAATGGTTTCGACATGGTGTCAGAGCTAGCACCTGATCAAGTCGATAAGGGAAGTCTCGAACTCAGTACTCCATCGACCCACAACTGAGACAGGCTCTAGATTTCCTCCAACACTCACCCGAATGATGTCTCCTGCAATTAGCACGGCACAAGATTACATTAGAAGTAACTGACGCCTTATTCTTAGGAGTTCGGTTGAATCTACCGCTAAACAGTCAAGTAGGGCACCCAATCTAGAAGCTCATCTTAGATAAGAGATACCGCACCTCTCAATTTTTGTGCAAGTGTACAATCGATGTCGCTCATGATGCCCTCGGTAGCCTCGAGCCAATACTAAACCACGGTATAAGCGACTCCAGTAATGCCCCTAAACAATTTAGCACCGTTCAATCAGAGTCATTCAGTAACTGACCCCTAAACTATAACGACCCTCACCCGTAACTGTCGCTGAACACGGGTACGAGGCATTACCGAATACACACTCACATGATCATTTGATTTTGACACATAAATTTCACGTAAAATTTATAACTTTTTCATTCATACATATAACGTCCACATTATGGGCCTACGAGGTCCAAACGACACACTGGTATGATCTGGGACCAAACCGAAACTTTTCGAACACATAAAAATTTGACTCAAAACAGGGCACGTGCCCATATAGGTAGGTCGTGTGGTCATACACGGCCATGTCCCTAGTCCGTGCGGAATTATTTTTCATTTTGAACCTACAGGGGTTTTCACACGGCCGAGCACACGCTTGTGTCCCTATCCCGTGTCCTTCATACGGCCTCAACAAGCTTGTGTCCTCACCCCCTACGAAAAACTTGGGTATTTGTTTATGACGTCATCGCGAAGTTTTCGTCACATGGCCAAGCAACACGTCCATCGGATAGGTCATGTCTATTACATGGTCGAGACACACAGCCATGTCTCCACCCCGTGTGTTTATTACAAAACATTTAATTTTCATAATTGCAAGTGTAGGGGACACACAACCTATCAACATGCCTGTGGGCTGGCCGTGAGTCATAAATGGCTTAAACACACACCCATGTGTCTGCCTGTGTGGACAATTATAGGCTATTTTCCAAGCCAATTGCCACCCTGAAACACAAACCAATATCAACAAATTTTGTCACTTCATATTATAACATCAAAACTCATCAAAACATACATGTTAAGCCATCCACACCCTAACCTTATCTAGCATCATCAAACTTGTGCATCCACACACATTTTACCCATACTAGGCAAGCTTGCACATTGGTAGATTACAACATTTTTTTACAAAATATGACTTAACCATTCATGGCTCATTTCTCATGGCCAAAGTACAAAAACACCACTATCAACAAATGGACCCCAAAAAACTATGACACATAGCCAAAACAATAGACCACTTATACATGCCATAATATTCAAAGTTCATAATCAAATACCCAAAATGATTGTTGATAATGTTGATGGAATCCCGATGATCACCGAACCTTGGACTAGCTTAACGAACCTATAAGGGAAGGGAAAAGAGAAGGGGTAACCTATAAAGCTTAGTAAGTCTATATGCAAAATTAATGAGCATCTAAACTAGTACTTCATATAAAAGGAAATAGGCTATCTAATGATCACATTTAGTTTGAGATTATCACTTACTCATATAATCTTACCACATTAATCAATACATAGATTAGGCACTTAGCACACATGATATTTTTCACATAACCTGTACAGACACATTCTTAAACATACAGTCAAATCTTTTTACATACAATTACATTTTATCAAATCGATTCGAATAACCCGATGAATCACATGAAATACTAAAGGATACACGGAATAAGGCACAAGTGTCACACTTGATGTAGCTGAAGCTACCACTTATCACATAAGGGCTCAATAGTGAGCTATTCTCGGGTCTGCTCACACAAACTGAAGGTGTAGTCGATACTACTCAATGCTACTCACACAAGCTGACAGGTATCCTCAACAAATGCAAGATTACCTAGCCACTAGTAGTCGAACTAGACCAGCACCCGAAATCACATAAACAATTGATGACAGTCAATGGTTTCCTAGTGACATGTCACTCGTATCCTAATGATTCCTAAGGTTCAACCGAGACTTTTCTTAACTTAATGGTTTTATTTCATCACATTTTCGATAGTTTGATATAAAATTTCAGAATTTCAAAATAATTAATATAAGTAAACATAATGATTAAAATAACTCATTATTTACAGACTTTACCTCAGTGCGAAAATGCAAATCTTTTCGATTTAATCCGATACCTTGCCTTTTCCACGATCAAGGTCGATTTCACATTGTTCTTGATCTATAACATCAAATTTAACTCATTCAATACATATATTACTCAATTGGTTACAAAATCATCCTATGGTAATTTTTACCATTTTACCCCAAACTTTATCAATTTTTACAATTTAGTCCCTAGGCTCGTAAAATGAAATGTATCTATTTTTCTACATTCCTAAGCCTAGCCGACCTTATTTCTCTCTTATAACAGCCCAGGATTCTCAATGTTTTACAATTTATGCACATATTTTACAACTTTTTCATTTTAGTCCCTAATTGCATTTTCATGAAAAATCACTTAGTAAAAGTTGTTTACTACACATTAAACTTCCATTTTCTACCAATAAACATCAAAATGCTTTCATGACACACATGGGTGAATTTTTTAACATGAACCTTAGCTTAAAATAGTGGTATAAAAAGCTAGGTCAAGGTACGAGGATCTTAAAAATACGAAGAACATGAAAAACGGGGCTAGGGGTCACTTACTTGGAGCTTGAAAAAGAAAGAAACCCTAGCTATGGGGTCTTTGCAATATTCGGCCAAGGGTGGAAGGAGATGGACACATTTTTGGCCTATTTTTCCCTTTTTATTTCATTTAACATCTAAATGACCAAAATGCCCTTAATGGCCTTCTTTGCAAAATTTTCTTTCTATGGGCATTTCTGTCCATCTTGCCAAAAAATGGTCTAATTGCTAAATATGGACTCCTAATTTATGAATCCAATTCAATTACACACTAAATGCTTCTAGAACTCACATTTTGAAATTTTTTGCAATTTAGTCCTATCACTCAATTGGGCACTTTATCGATAAAATTTATTTACTAAATTTTCACTTATGTAATCAATCACACAATAAGCCATTAAAACTTTATCGGAATAAATTTTTCTATGTCAGATTTGAGGTCTCGAAACCACCGTTCCATTTAAGCCCTAATTTGGGCTGTTACAACTCTCCCCCCTTAAGGTATTTTCGTCCCCGAAAATCTTACCAGTAAAGAGATGCGGGTATTGTTTCCTCATGGTGTCCTCTGACTCCCACGTAGCCTCTTCCACTCCATGCTTTTGCCATAATACTTTTACTAAGGCTATACTTTTATTCCTTAACTGTTTCATTTCTCAAGCTAAGATTTGGACTGGTTCTTCACTGTATGACATATCCAGCTGAATTTCCACTTCAGTCGGTGAGATCACATGTAACGAATTAGAATAATAGCATCGTAGCATCGATACATGAAATATGTCATGAATCCTTTCTAACTCTGTCAGTAGAGCCAATCGATATGCCACTGGTCTGATTCTTTCTACAATTTCATACGGTCCGGTGAATTACGGACTCAATTTGCCTTTCTGACCGAATCTCAAGATCTTTTTCAATGGAGACACTTTCAAAAACACTTTATCACCCACTTGAAATTCAATCTCCTTTCTCTTCAAATCTGCATAAGACTTTTGTCGGTCTGAAGCAGCTTTTAAACAATCACAGATTATGTTCACTTTCTTTTCTGTCTCTTTAATTAAGTCAACCCCATGAATTTGCCTTTCACTAAGTTCAGTCTAATACAATAGAGTCGGACATTTGTAACCATACAATGCCTCATAAGGTGCCATTTTGAAGCTCGATTGAAAACTATTATTATAAGCAAATTCAACCAATGGTAGATACTTTTTCCAACTACCTTCAAATTCTAGAACATAGCATCAAAGCATATCTTCGAGGATTTAAATCACTTGTTCAGATTGATCGTCTATTTGTGGATGAAAGGTAGTACTAAAATTCAACTTGGTACCTAAGGCTTCTTGCAACATTTTCCAAAATCTTGAAGTAAATCTCGGATCTTTGTCTGAAATGATAGAAGTCGGTACTCCACACAATCTTACAATCTTGATAATATACAATTCAGCTAGCTTATCAAGTGAAAAATTGGTACGTATTGGAATGAAATAAGCCAATTTCGTCAACCGATCATCAACGACCCAAACTATATCTTTCTTTTTTGGGGTTAAAGGCAAACCCGTAACAAAGTCCATGGTGATTCGATCCCATTTCCATTCGGGAACCATTATTAGCTGTAGCAATTCGGAAGACACTTGATGTTCAACTTTCACTTGTTGACAAACTAAGCACTTTGACACAAACTCAGAAACATCTCTTTTCATACCGGGCCACCAATACAATCTCTTCAAATCGTTATACATCTTTACACTACCAGGATGGACAGATAAACAACCAGTATGGGCTTTATGTAGAATACTCTAAATAAACTCTGCATTTTTCGGTACATATATCCTATCTCGAAACATCAAGCAATCATTCGAACCAATGCGAAAATCTGTCTCACCATTCTTTTGACATTGAGTCCTTTTTGCTTGCAACTCTCTATCATCCTTTTGAGCTTCATAAATTTGTTGCAAAAACGATGGCCTAACTCTCAGCTCTGCCAAAATTGAGCCATCATCAGATAGGGTCAATCTTGTGTTCATAACTCTCAAGGAAAATAAGGATTTTCTATTCAAAGCATCGGCAACCACATTTTCCTTTCCTGGATGGTAGTCGATCACTAACTTGTAGTCTTTCAACAACTCGAGCCATCTTCGTTGCCGCAAGTTAAAATTTTTTTGTGACATTAAGTACTTTAAAATTTTATGGTCGATAAAGATATGAACTTCTCACAATACAAATAATGCCACCAAATCTTCAAATTAAGGACAATGGCGGCTAACTCTAAGTCATGTGTCGGATAGTTTCTTTCGTACGGCTTCAGTTGTCTCGAAGCATACGCCACCACTTCATCTTCTTGCATTAATACACATCCGAGACCATTCAAGGATACATCACTGTAAATCACAAATTCCTTACCGGACTCAAGTTGCACTAGTACTGGTGCCTCTATTAACACTGCCTTTAACTTCTCAAAACTTTGTTGACACTTATTCGTCCACTCAAACTTAACATCTTTTTGCAGCAACTTGGTCATCGGAGAAGCAATCATTGAAAATTCTTTTACGAAACACTAGTAGTAACCAGCCAAACCAAAACGCTTCTAACTTCTGATACATTTTTTTGGTGGCCTCCAATCCACTATTGCGAGATCTTACTCGGATCACTTGAATGCCATCTCTTGAAACAATGTGGCCCAAAAATCCAACTTCATTGAGCCAAAATTCACTTTTGTGCATACAACTGTTTATCTTACAAAATTTACAAAAGCTATCCTTAAATGTTCAAAATGCTCATTTTCATCACGAGAATAAATCAAGATGTCATCAATGAAGACCACTACAAATTTATCAAAGTACTGTGTAAAAATTCGATTCATTAAATCTATAAACACAGTTGGGGCTTTAGTCAGACCGAAAGGCATTATGAGAAACTCATAGTGTCCATACCTTGTTCTAAAAGCAGTTTTTGGCAATCGGACTCTTTCACCCTTAGTTGGTAGTATCTAGACCTCAAGTCAATATTTGAAAACACAGATGCCCCTTTTAATTGATCAAATAAGTCATCAATTCTTGGTAAGGGGTACTTGTTCTTTATTTTCACCTTGTTGAGTTGTCTATAATCGATACAAAGTCTCATCGATCCATCCTTTTTCTTCACAAATAATACTGGAGCACCCCAGTGAGAAAAACTTAGCCTTGCAAACCCTTTAATTGTCAACTCTTGTAGCAACACTTTCAATTCTTTTAGCTCAGTTAGAGCCATTCTATAAGGAGCTATGGATATCGGGCCAGTCCCCGACAATAAGTCGATAGCAAACTCAATTTCTCTAACAGAAGGTATACCCGATAATTCCTCAAGAAATACATCCGGGAACTCACAACCCACTGGCATCGATTCCACTTTCAATTCAGACTCCTTCGTATCAATACATAGGCCAAATATGCTTCACAATCCTTTTTCAAACACTTTTGAGCAGTCATTGATGAAATCAAACAAGCAATTCGCTAATCTCATCTTTTTCGACCCAGACGATTTCACCATTTTCACACTTTAACTCAATAACCTTCTGTCTACAATTCACTTTAGCATCATGCATTGATAGCCAATCCATGCCCAAAATGGCATCAAACTTATCAAATGGAAATAGCATTAAATTGGCTAGGAAACAGTGACCTCAGATACTACGGGACAATTCTTGCAAATCTTATCAATTAACACACATTTTCCTAGAGGGCTTGACACCTTAATCATAAACTCGGTTGACTCTATAGGAAATTTCATATCATTTACCAATTTCATGCAAATGTAAGAATGTGTGGACCTGGGATCAATTAGTGCAACTATATTAACATCATATAAGAGAATGTACTAGTGATCACATCAAGGGATGACGCCTCTTCCCGGGCATGAATAGCATAGGTTCTTGTAGGTGTTCTGGCCTCTGATCTTGCAGCTGAATCTCTAACTATGCCTCTACTACTAGCTCCCTCTTTCTCATTTTCGGAAGGTCTCCCTCTAACGGGTACAATGCTTGGTTTAGTGCTCTGAGTAGTTTCTTTCGCTACTATTTCTGGACAGTCTTTGATGAAGTGGTCTTGGGAGCCACATTTGAAGCAAGCCCTGATGACCATCCAACACTTACCGGGATGTCTCCTTCCACAGTGTTGGCATTCAGGTTACTTGGCTTGACATTGCCAATACTAGCTATAGAAGTAGTCTGAGCCTTAGAACCCGTATTTTGTCTCTCACGAGTTCTACCCGAATTTCTAGCTGAAATGGTCGAACGGTTTGACACATTTCTCACTTTCTTTGATGATGTTGGGATGGCTTATTCATTGATCTCTTCTTCACATCCCTAGCCTCCGATTCGACTTCCCTCTTTTCCTTGCACAACTCCTCAACTTTGCATGCTCGATCAACGAGCACAACAAATTCCTTCAATTCCAAAATCCCTACATATATCTTAATGTTTTCATTTAGGCCCTCAAACCTCTTACACATAATTTCTTCTGTAGAAATGCATTCCCGAGCGTACTTGCTAAGTCAGACAAATTCTCGCTCATATTCGGACACAGCCATGCGACCTTGTTTTAGCTCTAAAAACTCCTTCCGCTTTTGATCAATGAAACTTTAACTTATATACTTCTTCTGAAACTCCACTTGGAAGAAGTCCTAAGTAAATCCTTTCGTAAGTACTACCAAGACTAGCATTTTCCACCACTGATACGCTGAGCCTCTCAGAAATGAGACAGCACACTTTAAACACTTCTCGGGTGTGCACACTTTAAACACTTCTCGGATTGTGTTCTCTAACCAAAATTTCGCCCTCTCAGGGTCATCATCAACACTAGCTCTAAATTCTTCGACCCCATACTTATGAATCTTGTCAACAGGGGAATTACTTAGTCTTGTCATTTTGGCACCTTGTGGGGCTACCGGAGTCGGTTTAGGGATGGGAAAAGGTGGGGGAGGTTGAGCATTCGGGATCACCCAAATGAACTCTGTATACCATTCACTCATTCAATGGAGAAAAGCCTCCCGAGCCTCTTCTCCCCGGCTAGATTCAACATTCCTACTCTCGGGTGGCACGGTTCCTTGAGTGGGAGCCGGCGCGTTACTTTTAGCGTCGTCAGCTACTGCCAGGTTGGGATCCATTTACTATATGAAAACACAATTTAAGGATTAGAAACCTTCACACTATCAATATTCGCAATTATAAGATGTATAGCTAGACTCTCATACTTACTATGTTAGTCCGAAGATCAACTAAACCATAGCCCTGATACCACTAAATATAACTCCCCTCACCTGTAACTGTCGCCAGACACGGGTACGAGGCATTACCGAACATACACTCACATGATCATTTGATTTTGACACATAAATTTCACGTAAAATTTATAAATTTTTCATTCATACGTATAACATCCATATTATGGGCCTACGAGGCCCAAACGACACATTGGGTATGATCCGGGACCAAACCAAAACTTTTCCAACACTTATAAAATTTGACTCAAAACAGGGCACATGCCCGTGTGGGACAGGGACACGCCTGTATGGGTAGGCCATGTGGTTGCACACGCCCATGTCCCTAGCCCGTGCGGAATTATTTTTCATTTTGAACCTATAGGGGTTTTCACACGGTGGAGCACACACCCGTGTCTCTGGCCCGTGTCCTTCACACGACCTCAACACGCCCGTGTCCTCACCCTATGTGAAAAATTGGGGTATTCTGTTTATGATGTCATAGCAAAGTTTTTGTCACACGGCCAAGCCACACGTCCGTTGGCTAAGCCGTGTCTATCACACGGTTGAGACACACGACCGTGTCTACACCCTGTGTGTTTATTACAAAATATTTAATTTTCATAAGTGCATGTGCAGGGGACACACGGCCTATCAGCATGCCTGTGGGCTGCCCGTGTGTCACACACAGCTTAGACATACGCTCATGTGTCTACTCGTGTGGACAATTATAGGCTATTTTCCAAGCCAATTGCCACCCTGAAACACAAACTAATATCAACAAATTTTGCCACTTCACATTATAACATCAAAACTCATCAAAACATACATGTCAAACCATCCACACCCTAACGTTATCTAGCATCATCAAACTTATGCATCCACAAACATTTTACCCATACTAGGCAAGCTTGCATATTAGTAGATTACAACATTTCTTACAAAATGTGACTTAACCATTCATGGCTCATTTCTCATGGCCAAAGTACCAAAACACCACTATCAACAAATGGACCCCAAAAAACTATGAAACATAACCAAAACAATAGACCACCTATACATGCCATAATATTCAAAGTTCATAATCAAATACCCAAAATGATTGTTGATAGTATTGATGGAATCTCGATGATCACCGAACCTCGGACTAGCTTGATGAACCTATAAGGGAAGGGAAAAAAGAAGGGTAAGCTATAAAGCTTAGTAAGTCTATATGCAAAATTAATAAGCATCTAAACTAATACTTCATATAAAAGGAAATAGGCTATCTAATGATCACATTTAGTTTGAGATTACCACTTACTCATATAATCTTAGCACATTAATCAATACATACATTAGGCACTTGGCACACATGATATTTTTCACTTAACCTGCACATACACATTCTTAAACATACGGTCAAATCTTTTTACATACAATTACATTTTATCAAATCGATTCGAATAACCCGATGAAGCACATGGAATACTAAAGGATACACAGAATAAAGCACAAGTGTCTTGATGTAGCCTTAGCTACCACTAATAAGTAGCTGAAGCTACCACTTATCACATCAGGGCTCAATAATGAGCTATTCTCAGGTTTACTCACACAAGCTAACGGTGTAGTCGATACTACTCAGTGCGACTCACACAAGATGACAGGTATTCGCAACAAATGCAGGATTGCCTAGTCACTAGTAGTCGAACTAGACCAGCACCCAGAATCACATAAACAATCGATAACAGTCAATGGTTTCCTAGTGACATGTCACTCATATCCTAATGATTCCTAAAGTTCAACTGAGACTTTTCTTAACTTAACGGTTTTATTTCACCACATTTTCAATAGTTTGATATAAAATTTTAGAATTTCAAAATAATTAATATGATTAAACATAATGATTAAAATAAATCATTATTTACATATAGGACTTACCTCGATGTAAATATTTTCGATTTAATTCAATACCTTGCCTTTTCCACGGTCAAGGTCGATTTCATGTAGTTCTTGATCTATAACATCAATTTTAACTCATTCAATACATACATTACTCAATTGGACACAAAATCATTCTATGGTAATTTTTACCAGTTTACCCTAAACTTTGTCAATTTTTACACTTTAGTCCCTAGGCTCGTAAAATGAAATGTATCTATTTTTCTACATTCCCAAGCCTAGCCGAACATATTTCCCTCTTATAACAGCCCATAATTCTTAATTTTTCACAATTTATGCACATATTTTACAACTTTTGCATTTTAGTCCCTAATTGCATTTTCCTGAAAAATCACTTAGCAAAAGTTGTTTACTACACATTGAACTTCCATTTTTTACCAATAAGCATCAAAATGCTTTCATGACACACATGGGTAAATTTTTGAACATGAACCCCAGCTTAAAATAGTGGTATAGAAAGCTAGGTCAAGGTACGAGGATCTCAAAAATACGAAGAACATGAAAAACAGGGCTAGGAGTCACTTACTTGGAGCTTGAAAAAGAAAGAAACCCTAACTATGGAGTCTTTGCAATATTCGGCCAAGGGTAGGAGAAGATGGACACATGTTTGGCATATTTTTCCCTTTTTCTTTCATTTAATATCCAAATAACCAAAATGCCCTTAATGGCCTTCTTTGCAATTTTTTCCTTCCATGGGCATTTTTGTCCATCGTGCCAAAAAATGGTCTAATTGCTAAATAAGGACTCCTAATTTATGAATCCAATTCAATTACAAACTAAATGCTTCTAGAACTCACATTTTGAAATTTTTTGCAATTTAGGCCTATCACTCAATCGGGCACTTTATCGATAAAATTTATATACTAAATTTTCAGTTATGCAATCAATCACACAATAAGCCATTAAAACTTTATCAGAATAATTTTTTCTATGTCGAATTCATGGTCTCAAAACCACCATTCCATTGAGGCCCTAATTCGGGCTGTTACCTGAACTCCAGGTCCGATACGGGTCCTAACGACCCTCTCTAGTACTCATAGCATCGCCTAGGACACAGGATCTTCCCAATTGGCACAATCTAAGACCCTGTCTTAGCAGTAAGAGTACCAATGGTCTCGCTAGTCTCCAAAACGGGTATGCTACGCATGGAGGATGACTCAACTCGATCTCCCCCATGACGCCCACGGTGCCTACGTGACCTTCGTCCATGACTTCCTTGTGAACTCATACTTTTCAATGTCTATAATGTTAGAAATACACAGATTAATTGAATATTTCTATCAGAAATCCAATAACAATTTATTTCAGGTTGCAAAATTAACCAACAAAAACCAGTTATCACAATACAATATACACACAACATATTAGAAGAGATACTTACAAGCGCGACGTTAGAGACTCGGTCCTTTACTAAACCATTTATTTAGCTGATGATATAAAAATACTTTATTTAAAACACCTTTTTTTAAAACAGAGTCCCAATTACCCAGCTCAAGTGTTGTTAAACTTGACTCTGATACCACTAAATGTAGCATTTAAACCCGGCTTAAACGGAAAGACCAAGTCTAGGAAGTCAAATGAACTTACCAGAAACAGATGCACTTAAAGTTGGTTTAATCGATACGTAGATAAGTCTTAAAACCATCAACCATTCAACATAATTCAATCTTAAAACTTAAAGTTGGAAAAAAATAACAAGTTTAAACACACACATATATTTAAAATAAGACCATTAGATGACTGAGTCCCACGTCCCCCGATCACCTAGTTCTAGGAGGTTCCTAAAATTCATTTAGTCTAGTTAGTACGTTGCAACCTAATATAAAATATAAATACTCAATGTACATAAAATAACTCAGATATCATTGAGAATTCAGACAACACAATCAGTCTTATTTGATTAGATTAATAATTCATAATAGTTTTAGATACAGAGCAATTCAGATACATAGTAGATCAGATACAGAAACATATTTAGATGTAAATATAGATACAGTTGTAGTTATCCTACCCTCATCCGCTACACACCATCTCTAACCAACCCAACACACCAATAAGTATATAATACTAGTCCAACATTACGCACCTTATAGTGTTGGAGCCGTACGTTGCAATGTTTACAGTCTTACTGCCAAATCAGATAATTACGGGTGGTTTGACAACCAAATTAGTACAGAACACTTCCTTCAATTCATAATTCTCACCCCATGCAAATGCAGAGAATAGATGACCAATATATATTTTTATATAGATAAAACCATACAGTTCCGATATAATAAAGGGTTGAAATTCTTACAAATTTTCTTATACGGTTACGTAAAACCAGTTTACAATCATGATAAAGTAGATCATACAGCTCAGTTTAGTTCATACACATCCTACAGACGGCTAACACTCATCTCTTACAACAATTATGGAATTAATAGAAATTTAGCTATTCAGGTTCACATGGCTTTGTTGGTGCCCGTGTAACTCCACACGGTCTGACACAAGACCATGTGGCTGCTTGTGTGCTCATATTCACCAAATCAGTGAGTTACATAGTTTAGGCACATGCCCGTGTGTTACCTGTGTATCTCACATAGTCCGACACACACCCGTGTCCTCTGTCCTTGTACTTTACACGGTCCGACAGATGCTTGTGCCCCTTGCTCGTTTGTCCCTAATACATAAATAATGAGTCACACAATCTGGAAACGCGTCCATGAGCCAGCCCATGTGACCATTGACCTTAATATCTCACACATGGCCTACCACACACCTGTGTAGCTCATTTCTATGTCTCAAATCTGAAGTTAGTCAGTTACACGGTCCACCACACGGCTCTCCACGACTTGCATACAAGCCCGTATGGCATCCCATATGCCGTCAACTGTCCCGTTTCTAATGACAAAGAAAGTAGAAGAAGAAAATAAAAAAATAAAGAAAAAGAAGTAAGGGAAAGGAAGTTAAGCATATAAGGAAATTCATTTAAAATTCTAAGATCAGTATTATCAGAGAAGTGCAAAAATAATATTCATTAATACACACACAGAGACTCGAACACAGGACTAATGAAATAGATAGATGTTTAACGATTGAACCATTAGGCTCATCGTTGAGACATCAATGCATAGAATTTAAATTATGTGACACATGCAACTCTAAAACTCAATTAAAAAATATGCAAAACTTCAAAAGATGTGACTCGAACCTCAGACCTTCAATAAGAAACATGTAACAACCCTTACCCGTATCTGACACTGGGACAAGGTACGAGGCGTTACCTTACTAAAACACATGCAAACATACAATCTCGAGTCAATAAAATTCGTCCCAAATTTAAAACTTTTCAAACTCCATTTAATAGCCCTTAATATGGACCTACGAGGCCCAAAACATAGTTTGGAAACAATCCAGGGCCATTTCGTGTACTTAGGAAATTTCAACAAAATCTACTAAAAACAGGGCACACATCCGTGTGGAAGGGAAACACGCCCGTGTGGCCTTTATACATGGTCGTGCCCTTCGTCCATATGGATTTATTTTCTAACATCGAACCTACAGGGGTTTTCACACGGCCTGGCTCACACCTGTATGCTCATCACGTGTCCCTCACACGGCTATGACAAGCCCATGCAGCAGCCCGTGTGTAAAAACATTGGTATTCTATTTCTGACGTCAGCAACCATTTAAGGTCACACGGCCGTGGCATATGCCCGTGTGCTAGGCTATGTCCTCCGTACGGTTGAGACACAAGGCCATGTCTCAAGCCCGTGTCGTAAACTTCTAGGCATTAAGTATTGCCAACCTAAGGTGCAAGAGACACACGGCCTAACCACATGTTCGTGGGGAGGACTGTATGTCACACATGGCCTAGACACATGCCCATGTGTCTACCCGTATGGACAAAAATAAGGCTATCTACCAAGCCTTTTTGCCACCCTGAAGCAACATCAAACATATACCAATTCATAACAATTCACCATTACTCAACCAAGGGCCAACATTAGGCATCCACACATCAACACGAGACCAAACCATCTATGCAATCACACTACAAGTCCCATTACATATATTCCTCCAAACTACTTTGCACATTCATGAAAACATCAACATTTGCATTTATAAACCAATAGCAAATATTAGCCAATATCTTTGGCCTTATACAAAATGAGGTACTTCAAAATCAAGCCAACATACTTGGCTCAAAATAGAATGACACTTAACAATGACTAGTCCTTATACATGCCATTTCTCAAAATGCTAGAAACTAACTATACCGAATGCTTTGGATGATAGTGTGAATGAAGCCTCTGACGTTTGTTAATCCACGAGCTAATTTGGCGGCACTATAAGAAAATGGAAAGGAGAGGGAGTAAGCATAAAGCTTAGTAAGTTGCAAGTAAATCAATAACAACAATTTACCATGCTATAACATGCTCTTAATACATCATAATTTGTACATGATACAAAAGAATGGCCACAAGCATAACTTACTCATTTTTCATTTTTACTAATCATACAACATAATTTTGAGCTCATATTTCATACATTTCATATAGGTATCTGCACCACTCACAGGGTCATCATAATATCTCTCAATCTTGATACAAACTTTAAATTTCCCGTTGAACCATTTAGAATACGAAAGGATTTTTAGTAAGCCTCATACAAAGGGTATCATGTCGATGCCATGTCCCAAACATGGTCTTACATTGGCTCACATGTCAAGTCGATGTCATGTCCCAGACATGGTCTTACACTGACACTCATGTATCAAGGTAGATGTCATGTCCCAAACATGATCTTACACTAACCCTCCTATGTCCGTGCCGATGTCATGTCTCAGACATGGTCTTACACTAGCTTGCATGTCAAGGCCGATTCCATGTCCCAAACATGGTCTTACACTAGCACTCGTATCAGTACTGATGCCATGTCCCAAACATGGTCTTACACTGGCTAGCACATATCGGTGTTGATGTTATGTCCCAGACATGGTCTTACACTAACACATAACGAGGCCGATGCCATGTCCCAGACATGGTCTTACATTAGCACTCGTATCGACCCTAGTATCACGGCATGAATATCCCATCTATTCTTAAGGTTCAACCGGGTTCTATCACATAGGTTCTCATAATTCATTATTAAAAATCATAATTTATCAATTCATGCTCGATAAATGTTCTCATGCATAACTCATATTCAAAATTAATCATTTTATGCCAAATCAATGATTTCATGCATAATTATAGTAAAGTTGTTTTATTTACCTACAACTTATCTCGATGTACAAAATGTGAATGATTTCTCGGTTAGTCTGTTTGCTTGGCCTTCCCCCGGTCTAGGTTCAAGTTTCGTACTTCTTGATCTAAAATGAATAAAAACTCACTAATTTAATCACTATATTATCTATGATGAATCAAAATTCACAATTTGGCAAAATGACCATTTTGCCCCTCAACTTTCATAAAATGACCATTTTACCCCTAGGCTCGGAAATTAATTTTTATCAAATTTCCTTATTAACCAAGCCTAACTAAATCTTTTTTACTCTTATGGCAGCCCACAATTTCCATTATTTCACGCATTTTACTACACAATTTATCAACTTTGCAATTAAGTCCATTTAGGTGTTTTCCATGAACACCCTTTCATAAAAGTTGTTTATTTAACAACTAAGACTCATTTTCTTTCAAAAAAAAGTTTTAGCAAACCACAACACTTTCATGGCAAAACCCTAAACTCTCAACCATTTTGCAAAATAGTCCCCTCAATAGGTAGCCCATGCTACAAGGGTTCCAAAAATGTAAAAATCATTAAGAAAAGTCTTGTAAATCACTTACTTGGAAGGGAACTAAGTGGCTGAAACTTCAAGCTTTTAAAAATCCCTTAGTTGTTGGTAATTTCAGTGGTGTGAAGAAAAAGAAATGAAAAAGATGAAGCTACAATTTTTTTTATTCTATTTCTAGTCAAATAGGC
This sequence comes from Gossypium stocksii, assembly GCA_020496765.1. Classification (NCBI taxonomy): domain Eukaryota; kingdom Viridiplantae; phylum Streptophyta; class Magnoliopsida; order Malvales; family Malvaceae; genus Gossypium; species Gossypium stocksii. Next base: position 34,141,242 of record CM035624.1, read on the forward strand.
TACCTAATACCACAAAAAATTTGACTTTTCTATTTCTTTGTCTCACCATGGCCAGCCATCATACTGGGAAGGGCTTATTTGCCCATTAAATACCCCCAATTTTAGTTATCTGGCTATTTAACACAATTTATTAGTAAATCACAACTTTTATCCTTTATGCGATTTAGTCCTTTTTCGCAATTAAGCCCTCAATCGCATAAATTAATTCACCAAAATTCTCATGCACCCTTATAAAAATGCTATAACACATAAAATAATATTAGAAATAATTTCTCTAACCTCGGGTTAGTGATTCTAAAACCATTTTTTCGACTAAGCCCAAATTCGGGCTGTTACAAAATAAATGCACATTAGCACTGAAACACCCACATCTTTCGTTGACACAACCTAATAAGAAAACTCACATTTTTGGGCGTTACATTATTATTTTATTTAATTATCTAACCTAATTACGATTTTTGGTTTACTAATTCTCGATTTATTAGCCCGGATCTACTAACCTGATTTTTAGGATATGGCAACTCTCTCCCTTTCAAAAAATTTTCATCCTTGAAATTACCTGAATCAAATACATAGAGATATTGATGTCTCATTGCATCATCAGCTTCTCAAGTTGTAACATCGCTTACCCAATCCAACCATCGAACCTGAATAATAGGATGCTACATGCAACAATCAAAATCACATCTAAAAGTTATATAATACAAGTCAAATACATTACACTGAAATAAATTGAAATATATTAATTGTGAAATTCTAGTAAGAAATAGGATTGATTTGAAAAAAAATTAAAAGTTTTAAGTTTCAAAATTTGTATTGATACTGTATCGATACCATACCTAAATCACACCAGAATTCAATTTTGTTTGTTAGGTAAAAATAAGGGAATTGATATTTATTTCCTGGTATCAATATTTTAAGAAAAGTATCAATACTCATATAAAAAGTGATACATTTTAGTATTAAGGGTCATATGGTCAAGTATCAATACCAAGTGGCGCAGTACAAAAGAAAAGCTTCTATGGTAAACTCAGAAGAAACTGTATGTATGGTGAAGTCTTAAGGGTTGAATCTTGTAGTGAGCCATAAAACAAATGGATATGGCACAACTAGTAAGACTTGTAAGAGTAATTAGTATAATTTACATGATTTAGAATCAATGCACTTCGGGAAAGAAGAATACTAAATTGTGTTCTGATAAGGATAACAAATTGAAAGTAGATAAAGAAGTTATAAGCTAGCTTATTGGAGCATATTGTAAATAAAGGATTTTAATCGTGTTACATTGAAAGAGCATTGACTAACTATGGGTAATCGTAAAAGGGTTTCAATGAGATGACAGTGTTGAAAAATGTCGAAATGACAAAGTTTTGGGTGAATAGATCTCTGGCAAGGAATAAACAAAGTAACAAGGTGAGTACCCACTAGAGTATATGGTGAATACAAAAGAATGAGTCATTTAAGCTTGAAGGACTAACTCAAGTAAGGGCTATGTCTGGTGAGGTATGGAATGAAATATCTATGAGTGTCCATGAGATTCATGAATAGTTAAAGAAATGATGTTTTGGAATAGAAATGTAAAAAAAATAGTACTCTACCTAAATGGATTTCTTGGAATGAGACGAGTTAAGGAAAAACATGAGAAGATGAAGTGATAAACGTGAATATTGAATGAGGAAAGAGATAGATGTAAGGTATGATGTCAGGATAAGGCACAACACCATACTATGAAGAATGAAAACCTAGAATGATATACGCTAGAGATAAGTCAAAGAATAAGTATAATCAGATGGATAAAAGGAATGTTAAATACGATTCAGGTAATTGATGTTTGCCTTACTAAGTTCACATGAACTCATTCTTGCGTATTATGTTTCAAGTGAGTTGAATTGGGTTTACACCTACAGGGACGATGCTAGGACTACGCCAGATGAGTGGCGAGATGGGGCTATTATGCATACAAAGCAAGTTAAGTAGTGTGTTCAAACCTGAATACATGATTGTAAATCAGTGCCTTATGGTATTTATGTTAGATTTTAGAGATATTCAAAGGTGCCACTAAAATCTCACTACCATACATCATACTTGTAATCATGCACTATATATATACTTAGTAATTCGATTTAATGCTCTCATAACGATGTAAATGTTCATGAATAGAAAATTCTTTTTCTTAGTAAGCAGTTAAGTTACATTGATACTAGGAGGTGACACCTAATATTTGGGTCTGATTTATCGGACCAAGTTTGGAGCGTTACAAGTTCAAAATTATTCCCAGTTTATTTTAAATGCTTCATCTGCTCTATTTAGGTTTGGACATGATCGATTAACATGGAAATGATTGTAATTTAATTATGAAATGATTTATATGGTTATCTGTGATTGGTTAGTGAACAGTGTTAATGTTTTACAATTGTAATACCTTATAGCTCGGGTTGGGCAACCGGACCGGGTATAGGGTGTTACATCTAGTGATATCAAAGCTACAGTTTAGTTGATTCTAGGATTGAACGTAGTATGTATTGAGTCTAGAAATACATGTCACTTTATAACCTGTGATCGTGTGATAACTCCTGATCAATTTGGCTTGTTTTCTTATAGATTAAAGATGTCAAGTGTATCCAAGAGAGAAGATTCCAATAGAATACAAAGTTATGTTCTAGTCACTGATCAAGGGGCTGCTCATAATGTGCCTGAGTTTCAAGGGTCGACGGAAGAGGCTACTAGTGTCTTTTTTCCATATAATTAATGATATATTTAACACGTATATGAGAGCAAATCATGTGGCTCAACAGCCTCCACCCCACATCCTCAAAGTCCTATACAATTGAATATTCATAGGATTTTTATTGATAAAGTCCAAAAATATAGAGCCAAAGAGTTTCGTGGTAAACTAGGCGATGATCTGGTTAGAGTCGAGTACTAGTTAGAACATACACAAAGAGCTCTAGATGAAATGTTGTATCCTCCTAAAGATTGTTTGAGATGTTTCATATCACTGTTAAAAGAGGAGACTTTTTATTGGTGGTTAACTCTAATTGTCGTTGTACCTAAAGAATGGGTTAACTGGGAATTCTTTAAACCTTAATTTCGAAAGACATATGTCAGTAACAATACATTGAAAGGAAGAAAAAGGAATTCCTAGAGTTGAAATAGGGAAATAGATCAGTTGTTGAATACGAGTGTGAGTTTGTACAACTTAGTAAGTATGCACATGAAATTGTATCTGCTGAAGAAAAAATGTGTATCCATTTTGATGATGGATTGGATGATAAAATCGGGTTGTAGGTTGGTGCGATGGAATCTAGGAGTTCATAGTTTTGTCTAATTGAGCTAAGAAAATGGAAGAAGTATACAACCACAAGAAATAGAATGAAATCAAAGCTTGTGATTTCAGTAAGTGTAACACACCTAGAACATTCTCTACTCCTCCATGGAAGAAAATGAAGGAATAGAGTATCCATTTTTCAGTGCCATCAAGGTTTTCAGGCAGAGATAGAATGAAATAGAATAGTATGAGATCACTGATGCCTTCTATAGCTAGCGCGAGTAGCGCTCGGAATGTTAATAGACTTGAATGCAGCCATTATGGTTGGAATCATTTGGGAGTATGTAGAATGAAAGACAGATCCTATTTTATTTGTAGATCTCTCGACCATTATAAGAAACATTACCTGAATCAAGCTGAATTGAACAGAGATCAGAATGCAAAACCTGTTGTTACTTCTACTAAAGGCAGACAACTAGGAAATAGTAGCACCGCTAGAGTCAGTAGAAGCGGGACCAAAAATACAATAAGTCGATCTGAAGTTCGAGCTCTTGCCAGAGCTTATGCATTCTGTGCATGAGGAAGCCTCAACTCTTGATGTTAATGCTGGTACCTTCTATCTTTGATATTACTGTGTATGCATTAATTGACCATGGGTCGACACATTCATATATATGTACTATGTTAGTAATGAAAAAGAGTTTATCGATTGTGTCAACTGAATATGTTGTTAAAGTAATGAACCCTTTAGGCCAAATGTCATAGTCAATCTAGTTTGCAAACAGTGTCCACTAAAAATTCAAGGTTATGGCTTTCCTACTGATTTGATGTTACTTCCTTTTTATGAATTTGATGTTATTTTGGGGATGGATTGGCTGACTGTACACAATGTTGTAGTGAATTGCAGATAGAAATGAATTTATTTGAGATGTCAAAATGGTGAAGTAATTTCTGTTGAATCTGTTAACTCTGATTGTGTTAAAAAAATATGATTTCAGCAATATTCGCACATAAGTTGATTCAAAAAGTTGTAATGTGTTTTAGATTATATCCTAGATTCCAGAGTATCAGAAATGAAAGTTGATCGGTTACCACGAGTTTATAGATTTTTTTTTGAGAAATTATTAGGTTTATCTCCAAAGTGAGAAGTTGAGTTTGCTATAGAATTAATGTCAGGGACTGCTCCAATTTTGATTGCTCCGTATAGAATGGATCCAATAGAATTAAAAGAATTAAAAGCTTAGTTGCAAGAATTGATAGACAGAGGTTTTAATCAACCGAGTGTATCACCCTAGGGTGCACTTGTATTGTTTGTGAAATAGAAAAAGGCATCGATAAGATTGTGTATGGATTATCAATAGTTAAATTAACTCATAATAAAGAATAAATATTTGTTGCCTCATTTTGACAATTTGTTCAATCATTTAAAAGGTGCCACAATAGTTTCGAAGATTGATTTCAGATTTGGCTACTATCAGTTACGAGTTAAAGATATTGATGTGCCGAAAACAACATTCAGAACTCGTTACGAACATTATGAGTTTCTAGTTATGACTCAAATTGACTAATACTCCTACAACATTTATGGATCTGATGAATTAGGTATTTTAGTTATGTCTCAACAGGAAATTTTTTTGGTCAGATAAGTAGCAGCAAAGTTTTGACTAGTTGAAAACATTATTGACAGAAGCTCTATTACTGATTCAGATTAAATCCAAGACTCAGATGACCTTGAATTATGCTAGTTTGATTATTAGGGAGTTGAGAGTTAAACGATTAATTCTTTAGAGAATTTGTGATATGCAAATAAACATTCAAATTTGTTAGCTAAACGAGAACATATTCAGAATGATCATATCACTAATTTTAGTATGGATTGTGATACAGTTAAATAATTTTGAGATTATACTAGACACCTTACGCGAGGCTCATAATAATGTCTACTTGATTTAACCAGGCACTACACCAAAACAGACTTTTAGCGGCGTTTTTAGTGGCGTTTGGATAAAAAACGCCGCAAATATTATATATTAGCGGCGCTTGCAAGAAAACGCCGCTAAAAACAGAGAATTAGCGGCGTTTTTGGAGAAGCGCCGCGAAAAACCAAGGAATTAGCGGCGTTTTTGGAAAAGCGCCGCGAAAAACCAGGGAATTAGCGGCGTTTTTGGAAAAGCACCGCGAAAAACCAGGGAATTAGCGGCGTTTTTGGAAAAGCGCCGCGAAAAACCAGGGAATTAGCGGCGTTTTTGGAAAAGCGCCGCTAAAAACCAGGGAATTAGCGGCGTTTTTGGAAAAGCGCCGCGAAACACCAGGGAATTAGCGGCGTTTTTAGAAAAGCGCCGCGAAAAACCAGGGAATTAGCGGCGTTTTTGAAAAAGCGCCGCGAAAAACCAGGGAATTAGCGGCGTTTTTGGAAAAGCGCCGCTAAAATTTGAGTAGCCATTTTTGTTTAGGGACTCGTGTCGATTTGTTCTGATTTAATTTTCATATTTTTTTCTTATTCTTGTTTTGAATTATATTTTCATAGTTCTTATTTTTGGTTTAAGATTTAATAATATTTAAGGTTTAATGTCTATGGTTTAGGGTTTTATGATTTAGGATTTAATATTTAGCATGTTAATTTTATAGTTTAGGGTTTGTTATTTTGGGTTTAATTGGAGTTTAGTGTTTAGTGTTTATGATCTAATGTTTAGTGATACTAGGGTTTAAAAGTTAGGGGTTATGGATTTAGGGGTTAAGGGTTTATAGTTTATGTTTTGTGGTTTATGGGATAGGGGTTGAGGGTTAAGGGTTTAGTACTGTTTGTGATTTATAGTTTGTGGTTTAAGGTTTTTTATTTTATAGTTAGGGTTAATTTAGGGTTTAGGGTTTAGGGTTAGGGATTTTAGGATTTAAGCAATCATTAATAATATTTTTTTAATTAATTTTGTACCTTAAGGTTAAAATACTATTATTTTAAATAATTTTAACTTTAAGGTTAAAATGCAATGTCAGTTTAACTATATAATTAGGTTTCGGTGTTAACTTCTGTAGTTATGACAATGGTTTAAGGTTTAAGGTCTAAGCTAGGTTTATGATTTTAGAGTTTAGGATTTGGAGAGGTTTTGAGGTTTTGGTTATTGAGTTTAGGGTATTATTTTAGATTTTAATTTATAGTAAAAATATAAATAAGATAAATATAAATTATTATTTTAAAAGAATATATATCAAAATGGGTTTTATCCCAAAAGCATAAATGAAGAGTGGGTTAGTGTGCAAATGTGTAAATGAATTATAATTTGATCTAGATATTGATATAATTAACATCATTTTTTATTCATATATTGCATACATAAATATTTATATTTATTCAATATAAAAGATCTCTCCATGAAGAGACATGAAAATTCCTATATATAAGAAAGAGATTTCATTTGGAAATTATACCAACAATTAATCAAAATTATACTCAGCACTTAGTGGACTATTTTTTTTAGTGTAAAACACAAATAGTCATCATGTTTCATTGTATCCTCAAAGTTTATTTTCTTGAAACTTATTTGTCAAACTTAAACATAGTGGCTTGATACATACCTTGGAGCCTCGTCATATTTCGTCGTTTTCTGTTTGAATTGTTGTTCATGTTTCATTCGTGTGTTCAAGATTTTCTTCATTGAAAATTTGTAGTAACATATTAAACCATACATACATCAATCACACAACATATTACGATTCAATGTCCTGAAGAGATTCACTTCTCGACACTTAAATAGTATTTGTAAAGCCACTTAGTAATTAAATTTGAGTATAATTGTTTGTAAGTACACTTAGTATTTCAATTTATAGCACAATCACGATTTTAGGTGAAAACATATTACGTAAAAGAATAAAAAAAATTTGAGTATAATTACTTATAAATATATTTAGTATTTCAATTTATAACACAATCATGATTTTAAGTGAAAAGCATACTACTTAACAAAATAAAAAAATAAAAAAATATTTTAATTAAAATGGTAAAATTCAGCATTTTGGAAACCATATTAATATTAGGTTTCAAGGCACATTAATTATTGATTTGTATAAATTTTATATGTCATAGGACAACGTTTAGTAGTTGATAATTTTTCCCAACTTTATCCCTAAACTTTGATAATTTATATCTTCAAAACAATATTTCTTAATTTATAGAATGAAAATGCTTTTGGTAATTTCTTAATTGAGTGGAATTTAGTTAATCGATGATACTAACTCAGTCAACTATCTAATATTTAGTATAAGTATAGATATAAATAGAAAAGATACAATAGATAGATATATAAGAAATAGTGGTAACATTTTAAAAATAATTAATAAAAATTAAATTGTGACACACTCAAGACGTGGGTAAACAATTTTATGTAACAAATATTTGAATAGTTTATCAATTAAAATGAAAATTTTTATAAGGTTTAAAGGTGTAAAAAACTTTCAAACATTTTCAAAAAAAATTAATTAAATCCCTTTTTTTTGCACTTAATTAGGTATTAAAACTTTCAAAATGCATAAAAAAAAGCGTTCAAACTTAAAAAAAAAAGGAAGAAGAAAAAGTTAAATAGCATACAAAGGGGTTAAAAACTTAAAATCGTTTTAATATAACGACCGATAAAGCTACACCGATAATCTTAGGTCTTAAAACGATTCAATTCCACCCCACCAAAGCGAAAACCCTAGAAAAACTCACAGCAAGCTAAAGCCATCAGAAATAATGGCGGTAGGGCTCAGGCTCTTCACGGCAAGAGCTGGAAACGGCGTTGGAGAACCGATTGTCGATACAGATAACGGTGAGGAGCTTGTTCACGTCCAACCTTCCGTCTCCGTTGCAGTCGGTAACCGTGCCCCGGAATCCCCAGGCACTCTCTACATAACCACCAGGTACCTTCTTACTCTAATTCTTGCATGTAATCATCATCATTTCAATGGCATTTAAACTGACCATTCATCATTTTTTTTTTGTTTCTGGTTTGCGCGGTTCCAGGCAAGTGATTTGGCTGAGTGAATTGGACAGAGAAAAGGGCTACGCCGTTGATTTCCTGTCTCTGTCGCTGTACGCCGTTTCAAGGGACCCCGAGGCTTACCCTTCTCCCTGTATTTACACTCAGGTTTCTTATGCTTTTCTTTTTTCGAATTTCTTTCTTTTTGGTCTTTGATTTTCTGATGATGTTTGTTGTTAATCATGCTTATGGATAAAACAACATGATCTTGTTTCTATGTGGCTGGTTGATAGCTTGGGTACCGGTTTAAATTTGGTTGATTAGTGCAAAGAAAGGAAAATAGAACTTATTATGGATTGTTGATATGTACAATTAGGCTGATGAACCAAGCAATACAGTGGCTCCAAATCTTGAATCTTGGTAGTTATCTTAGTTTTATACTGACATGATGTTTAGAGGTATTGAGTTCAATGTGGGATTTAGCTGCCAGCCTAATTTTGTAACAAATATCTAATTATCTCATTTAGCTTGTTTAAATTTTTGGGTGGAAACAAAGTTCAACAATACAGAAAACTCAACTTTATTTAGGAATACCAACTTTTTATCATAAATAAAGTTTCAATTTTATACTTTAGAATGCATTGTCATTACTTCTGTGTATTTTCAATGGGGATATTAGTGTAGCTTGTAGTAAAGAAGCCCTCTCTTTCTCTTTCTTTTTCCTCTATTATAAAAGCTTTTATGCCCTGAACTTTTTTTGGTCTGATATTAGCATGCTTCTTTTGTCCCATTATATGTTGTCTGATTAAGGTCTTTTTGTCTGAAGATTGAAACTGAAGCTGATGAAGTTGAAGATGAGTCTGAGGACTCGGATTCCGAATGTAGCGAGGTTTTAGATTTGTCCAAGATCAGAGAGATGAGGTTTATTCCTTCAGATGCTAACCAATGTGTGTTGATTCAGTATTTCCTTCTACTAGTTCTTAGATTGTTGTTTCTGTCTGTAGTGATAATTAATACTGACTTATGTATATGTTCTGTAAAAGTGGATACACTTTTTCAAGTATTCTGTGAGTGCACTGAACTAAATCCGGAGCCCATTGAAGGTGAGTTCCAGTTATAAATCAAGAAATGTATTTTCTGTTGTATGGACATTTTTTTTCTTTCAGTGACTGAATGGCGATTTACTGTTTTTGTTTATACCTTATTTAGAAGGAGCAGAAGAGGGACATAATTGGATTTTTAGTGCTGATCAGTTGGAAGATGAAGCTGGAGGTATGGAATAGACAACACGAATACCTTCTTGATTGCCTCTCTCAATGGTTTCCTTATATGCTTGCATGCTCTTTACATCTCTAATCACATATTGTATCTCCAGCTGGTGATGATGTGGAATGGCATTTCTCCCAGAATCCAACAAACACAATCGGTCATTCAAATGGTCACCATGACCTAGCTAGCAGTGTTCTTGAGGTATGCTGTTACTGTTCATTCCGCATGGTGCTGGAACATTTGTGAAATTCATTCCTGTTTGGCTGTAAATTAATTTTGCCAACACTAGCAAATCCTAATGCTTCAAACTTGATCAAATAAAACTTTTGGAACTGCAAATTTTGTTTTGCGTATATATCTGTTTTTTTGTTATATACATTTTTTACTTCCGTTTTTGCTTTGCTTCTTGGGATTGTCTCATTTCTGCAAAAAACTTGCAGCTTCAAATCAATGATCAACGCTTTGAGGATGCCGAAGAGATGGAACAAGTTATAGATACTGGTCATCACCATCAATCACAGCAGTAAGTTCCCATATCATTTTTGCCTGTTAATCCGTAAGGCAAAGAGTGAACTGAATGCATGTGTTAATTTTTAACTGATTTTGCGCCCATAGCCTAAGTTTTGTTGTATGTTATGAATGTTATCTTTTCTAAGAAACTAGTCATTTGATTTGAATGTGCTGCTTTAGGCATTAATATGCTATCCTATTTTTCCATGAAAATGAACTTACCGCATGGCATTAATATGCGCTGTTGATTTTACCTGTGAATTTTACCTTCATTTGTTTTTTTTTACTGTGTTTTAGTTGTAGAAATTAAAATATTTGAAAAAAGTTTGCTTATTCATCAATTTACATTTGAGATAACCTTGATTCTAAAACTTGGTTTTGAATATTTTTCAGGTTATTAAAGAGAGTAAGATGGCATCTAATTTCACAGCCATGTCATCAGTTGGCTCATTCGTTGCACATAATGGTCTGGTCATGAATAAGAAGCTTTCATCTTCTTCCAACAGATTGTCATCTTTAGCATCCATTTATTAGTTGGGTCCCTAGAACATAAATGGGTTTGTATAACAACTGTTATCAAAGTAATGCTAAAGGATTTGCTTAAGATAGTAAAGGGATAGGAATGGATTTGTATATAAATTGTTATCCAATTAATACTTCTTGTGCGTGCTTGCTATGATAATAGTGTTGATTTTATTGCATGCTTCTCTTTGATATCTGCTGCTTTTTTAATATTTTAATTTTTTTTAATTTTTTATGACTTTTAGCGGCGTTTTTTAGAAAAGCGCCGCTAAAGACAAGGACTTTTAGCGGCGTTTTTTAGAAAAGCGCCGCTAAAGACAAGGACTTTTAACGGCGTTTTTAGGAAAGCGCCGCCAAAGACAAGGACTTTTAACGGCGTTTTTAGGAAAGCGCCGCCAAAGACAAGGACTTTTAGCGGCGTTTTCAGGAAAGCGCCGCCAAAGACAAGGACTTTTAGCGGCGTTTTTATAAAAGCGCCGCCAAAGACAAGGACTTTTAGCGGCGTTTTTATAAAAGCGCCGCCAAAGACAAGGACTTTTAGCGGCGTTTTTTATAAAAGCGCCGCTAAAGACCAGGACTTTTAGCGGCGCCAGTTTTAGCGGCGTAGCGCCGCTAATACTTTTAGCGGCGCTTAAAAACGCCGCTAAAGGCTTAAAAAACGCCGCTAAAAGTCTATTTTGCTGTAGTGAGGCAGAGACAAAATGTGTAATGACTTGAAACAGAGTTACTGGTGGTTAGGAAGGAAACGGGAAATTTTAGAGTTGTATCGAGATGTTCGGTACGTCAATAGTTCAAAGCTGAACATCAAGTTTGGTTCAAGTTATTACGACCTGTTATGATTTTTGAATGGAAATAAGAGTGAGTCATGATGGATTTCGTACTTGACTATCTTTGACGTCGAGAAACAAATACTCAATCTAGATTATTATTGTTAGACTGATAAAATCAACTCATTTTATTTCGATCAGAACAAATTACTCGCTTAAAAAGCTACTTGAGTTACATGTATTTGAGATTCACGAAGCTATGGTACAAACAAATGGATAGTCAAAACGGTTAATTCAACTTCAGGAGGACATATTACAATGTTGTATCATCGAGTTCAAGGATAGCTGGGAAAATATTTACTATGGTTGAATTTGCTTATAATAACAATTATCAGTCTAGTATTAAAATGGCAACGTTTGAAGCTTTTTACGGACAAAAATGTAGAATCCCATTATACTGGTCAGAATTGAGAAAGAACAAGCTAGTTGGGATAGATTTTGACTTGGAAAACTGAAGATTCTATGAGAACACAGTAACCAAAACTATTTTCAGGTGAGAATCTTCGAGGACGAAATTTTCAAAAAGGGGAGGGAGAGTTGTAACAACCCATTTTCAGAGTTTCAAAAACAATGGTTTCAAGGCCACAAATCCGACGAGTGAGTTCATAAATATTATTATTTAATATTTACAATCAAATATAATATTATATAGAATTTTGATCTAATAAATTTTGGAAAATGAGATTTTGGGACCTTGTTTCTATAAATCGAGCCCATAAATATTTAAAATATTTATGGAGTTACTATATAGGTATACTAAAGTTTGGTCCGGAAATTTTAACGATTGGATAGTTAATTAAATAAAAAGGACTAAATCATAAAAATGGTAAAAGTTATCACTACTAGCTTAAATGTGTTAAATGGTTATAAAATTATGAATTCAGGGCTTTAAAAGGTAATTAGACCTTAAGTTGTTATAGTAGACCATTAAATGGTTAATATTGTGTATTTTATATGTTAAAAGCTACGTTTAATTATTAATAGTTAAAAGTTAAATAATAAACAAAAGAAAGAAAATATTAGCATGTTCATCATCTTTCTTCTTAGGTCGATTCCTCCATTAGAAAAGAACCAAAGCTTCAGCCATGGTTAAATTCTTTGCATGGTAAGTATTTTTAATCTGTTTTTAGTAATTTTTATGTTTTGATATCGTTGTAGCTTAATCTAGCTAACCCAGAGACTAATTCGTAAAACTGTTAAATATTTTGATTTATGCCATTGATGAATTTGTGATGTTTTTGAAGTTTAATGATAGATTTACAAGCTTGGTTGTTAAATAGGACTATTTTGTAAAGCAATTTTAGTTAGTTTTAAGTTTAAGGTCTAAATTGATAAAATATTAAACTTGGCATGAAATTCTTGTGAAATTTTAATAAACATGAGTTGTAATTGCATAGGGGAAAATTTGGCTGGCATGAATTTGCTTTAATTGTGATAGATTTGAAAGTTTCAAGTTTAGGAACTAATTTGAATAAAATGTAAAAGTTTAGGGTAAAAGTGTAAAATATTGATTAAAGGTCAAATATGTGAATTTAATTATTTTAAGGTATTTTAATTGGTTAATTGAATGAAATTGTTATATTTAGATTAAGAAATGGATCAGTTGGTCAATAATTGTGGGAAAAGAAAAGTTATTGAATAGTCGTCGTAGAGGTTGATAGCTACTGTGTTTTGGTAAGTTTGTATTATGTTATTATGTTTGATGATAACTTAATTAAATTATGTATATGATTTTATAAACATGAATAATTATGTGATTAATTGAAGTAGTTTTGATATGGAAATGTAATGGATTGTAATGTAAATTGTTAGGCTATCTGTCAACTCTTTCAATAGTTATTTGTTGGAATAAGTTCCAATCGACAACAAGAGTCTGACAATCTACAATGATGTTGAAATAAGTTGTATGCGGAATGAACGTGACCAAGTGAGCATTGTTTTGATGTTTGAACTTGTAAAGTTTATAAAATATAAGGTAAAGCCCGTGTGAACTTAGTGAATAGCTAGGATACAAGTGACATGTCATTAGGGTGTTCCAGGCACTAGATACCGGTAATTATAGTTCCAAGTACTATGTACTGGTGACGGATACCATACCGATGGCTTGAGATCTTACATGTGTTACATATTCTTGGAAGCTTGTGTGAGCAGCATCGTGTATTGGTTAATGTCTTATTTGTTAGCTTGTGTGAACGTTACCCTCCCACGTTTCTGAAGTCAATTGCTATAGTTATCTAGGTAAAATAGTTTGCTATTGAAATGGAAATGAAACAAGATGACATGATAAATTATATTATGTTGATTATAACTTGGTATGTGATTCTTGACATGCGACGTTTTGATGATATGAATTATTTAGGCCTAACCATTTCATATGGTAGGAATTATGAAACAAGGCTATCGAAACCATTTTTTTGTAAAAAAGGGGATCGACTTTTAAAAACGAAAATGGAGTCGCCACCAATCTTTTTTCGAGGTGTGATCAGGTCACCTTGAAATTGATCATTTTAATAAAAAAACATTTTGATTTATTAAAACAATAATTTTGGTCTACAAAATTTGAGAAAACGGATTCGGGAGTCGGTTAAGTACGAGGAAGGATCAGCACCCTCGTAACGCCCAAATTTGGTACCGAATTGATTAGTTATTGTCCTAATGTCGAAAAATTCGAAAAGATTTTAAAACATGATTTCTTTAAAAACTTGAACAATTTAAGTTGAGACTTGAGATTCCTTTGTTCCGAAAGAATACAAACATCACATCCAGCATGTTAGGACACGATGTTTTAAATCCTCATAACCAAAATCGTCTCATGATTTTGAAAATTTATTAAAAAGGATATTTAGTTATTTAGTCAAACGAAAAATCGCAACCCAGCACGTTAGGGCACTATTTCCCAAATTTCTAAACACGAAACATTGCCATTTTTAAGAAAAACTTTTGGATAAAATGGAGCAAGGTCTTTAGTAAAATATGAAATGAATTACAATGCTAATATGCATAATAAGGTAATAATTGCTATAATACAAATAACGATAACGAGAGCAAAAAGAATCAACAATATGAATAAAATAACAATCTAATAAAAATAATAAGTAAGTGAGAATTGATGAAAGTTTAAATAATAATTGAAAAGAATAAAAATATTAAAAAAGCAAAATGAAAATTATCATAATAATGATGATAATAATAACAATTATAAAAATAATAATGATAATAACTATAATAATATAAGTAAATAAAAATATATGTAATATCATAAAGATAATATAAATTTAAGTAGTTTACTAATACGAAAACAATGATATAATAATAATAATAATAATAATAATAATAATAATAATTATAATAATGGTAAATTAATAATGATATACATATTTGTAATAATAATGAAAAGAAAAAATATATATATTAATAAGAAAGATAATAGTACATTAGTAATAATAATAAAATAATATAATAGATTCTTTATGAGAGATAAAGTATATATATATATATATATATAGATTTAAAAGTAAATATATGAACATTAATAAATTTTAAAGAAAATATATACACAAAATAGTGTGAAATAAAATAAAATAGGTATACTTAACAAATGCAGTGAATAAATGTATAAAAAAATTAAAAATAATAATAATAATACAAATGAATTTGTAAATAGCTCAAAATAATAATAGTAATAGTAAACTAATAATAGTATGAAAAATAATAGAAATAATGGACAATGACGAAAATAATAAAAATAATAATAGGTATAATAATAATTTTAAATATAATAAATATAATGATATTAAAAATAGTTAATTCGAAAATCAAATAGCAAAAAATGGCGAAAAAGGACAAAATTGAAATCAAAGCAGTATTTTTTGGGCGAAATCAGAAGCAAATAAAGATAAAAGGGACCAAATTGCATTGCGCGAATGAAATGGAGGGACTGGGAAACAAAATATCCCTACCCTCTAAAACGCGTCACTTTACGCGGGACTAAATTGAAACAGAAGGAAATTTATGGGTACAAATTGAGAAATTAAAAAATAAATTAAAAGAATTAAAAATACGAAAGAGCCAATTGCGCAAATAGCCCATTTATTAAAAATGCGCGGATCCTCTAGGGGGTCGGGTCACACAAGGGTCGCAAGGCTAAAACGGCGCCGTTTTGATGCTTAATATCCTAAGCCAAAACGACGTCGTTTTGGTAATGCTATATAAGCCAATGTTTTGACAAAAAAAATCATTTGCTCCTTATTTTAAAAAAAATTTTTAAGCCTTAAAAAATGCTCTCCCTCTCCCCAAAACCGGTCACCTTCCAGTAAGAAATCTGGCACTTCCGCTGCCGCTCACAGCCATCGTTGCCACCGCTAGCCACCGTGCACGGTGGCCGGAAAACCAAAAAAAGGTAAAAAAAATTTCCCTTTTTTTATTTTAATATATTCGTATATTTTATTTTTAAAATATGAATATGAATGTAGATTATTTGGATAAAAAATAAAGGAAAACAAAAATAAAAAGTATACGATGTTAATCAACGAAATAAATCTAAAACAAAAACAGAAAATGACCCTTCTCTGTCTTTTATTTTTGTGTATTGTATCTGAAAATCCCCCTTTACACTTTTTTTACAACCATTTATAGCTGAAATAAATCAAAAAATTATGGAATCTTGATTCTGATTTATTTTGCTGATTACTGTCTGTGTTCTTTCCTTGTTTTGCAGGTGGAAGGTGAGATCTTCGGCAGTGATAAGGGTACTGATGGTGGCGCAACGTCCAGTGTTGGTCAAGCATGCGTGGAGAGGAGGCGACGGCTGCTAGGTCAGGGGCTAGGGTTTCTGACTTGGTGTTAAGTCATTTGGGCTTAATCGGTTTTTGGCCGAATTAGGTTTAGGGTAGTTGGGTTGGTTTTGTAATGTTAATTGGGCTATGTAAATAGACACTTTATTTTGGTTTTTGTTTATTTTCTATTTGAATAGCCTGGGCAAAAATGGGCTAATACAAAGGCAAAAGAATGTTAATTATAGTATATATGATTTGTAACCTAAGTTGATAGGTATTTGATGTATTGTTTTAGAAACTTAGTAAGCTTTACGTAAGCTTACTTTATTTGGTTTTCTTCTTTGTATATTGTCAGACTCTTGCTGTCGATTGGAACATCGTTGGAGATCACACTATCTGTCAACTTTTTCAATAGTTATTCGTTTAGTTTGGCCTGGATATAAGTGGCACGTTTAGAGGATTTTGATTATGTATGATATAAGTACTATGGTTATATTTTGTGCCATTTGAAGTATATAATATGTGTATTGATGTAAATCCTAACTAGTATTTTGGTTGGTTATGGTGTGTGATGGTAAATGCATGTTTTGGTAACTAAATGCATTTTGAATAGTTGTTTTGGTATAAATGTTTAGGTAACTAGGTGAACTTTGGTTAATAATATGTTAACAATATGAGTAATGGTGTAATGTATTTAATTTGGTATTGATTTCAAGGAATGATGGTACGGATTGCTAATGGTTGATGTTTGTATGGTTATGTTTTAATGTTTGAAATATGGATTGCTAATGGTTGATGTTTGTATGGTTATGTTTTAATGTTTGAAATATGGTGCCAATGATGGCATATTGGTTAGGCACTTAGGTTGAATGCTATTTGGCGTGTTTTGGTACATTTTGAATAGGTTTCAGTGATTTTATTTGTATGGCTTGAGACTTAAGGAATTGTAGGTGAAATGGCTTGTTTTCTAAGTCACTTTTAAGTGCACATGACCTGTGACACGATCTGCCACACGGTCGTGTGCCACACACGGTTGTATGACACGGCCATGTGACTCTAAATTACACAGGCACATTTTGTTACACGGTTTGGCCACACGACCATGTCCTTAAGCCACACGGGCTAGGCTCTATCACATGGTCTTGCCACATGACCGTCTAACCCCTGTTTTTACTTTTTGCGTGAATTTTTGTAAAAGTTTCAATTTAATCTAGAATTGTTCTCGGTTTGTTTTAAATGTTTTTGATGCTATATTTAGGTCCAGATATGTTCGATCAACATGGAAATAATTGTAGTTTAAATATGAAATTATTTATTCAGTTATTTATGACTAGTTAGTAAACAGTGTTAATGTTTTACAGTTGTAATAACTTATAGCTCGGTTCGGCGACCAGACTAGGTAATGGGTGTTACACCACCAAAATGCAAATTTGGGCTCAAGTAATTGCTACTAATGAAATTTATGAACTAAAATTAGAAATAATGGTAATGCATGCAAAAGCTAATAGTAATCTAGTCAAAATATCTTAAAATCACCACTATTCTTCAAGAAAATATCAAAATTTGAAATAATGGAATAATAAAAACTAAAAGTAAATTTTGGAATTTTCTCACAAAATTGGAGTTGATGTTTGAGTCGGTGGTGGCCTTGTAGAGAGATTTCGCATGATCTAGCAAGTATGTTTGTTTGATTGGAGTTTGGAGATGTGTTTGGGGGTTTATGTGTTTTTATGTTAAGAAGAAAAGGTGAATGGCGCAAGGACCAACTAGTGGGGGTTTTCAATATTTTTTGAAAATTAAGAAAATACTTATGGGACATCGATGTCAATGTGGAGGCACAAGATTTGGCACAGAGGCGTGCAAGTTGGGTTGTCAAAGTGCTAGCTGGCATGTAGCACTGCCATGAAATGAGCAGTAGTAGTGCGATGTTGCCAAAAAAGATTGCCCTAATCTTGTATGAAGGGTGTCGTGGACATGATGAAAGGGCATCGAGTTGGCCCTTGTGGCTTCAATGTTTTTGGCCTAAGGGTACTAGACACCATAGAAAGGCACCAATGCAAGGCCTTTTACTTCGAGATTTTTGGCGTAAGGCATCAAAAATTATGCACAAGTGCCAATCCAAGGCCTTTTTCTTTGATCTTTTTGGAGTTAGGGCGTCGGGCATGGATTAGAGGCACTTGGTATATGGTAGAAGGGAATCGTGATTGGTGTAAGCATGCCATGAACCCCTTTGGTTTTAGTTGTATAGGTTTTGGTTTTGTAACACCCCTAACCCCTAACCTGGACTTATTCCATAAATAATAAAAAATTTCACATACAAATTCTAATTCCAAGTAAACATAATTTAAAATCATTCACATTGTCCCTAATACGAGCCTATGAGGCCGAATTCATACATTGGAATTGGTTCGAGACTAAACCGATAACTTAGGAAAATTTTAAGAAAACTTAAAAATTTTTCACATACAGGGACACATGCCCGTGTGGCTAGGCCGTGTATCTCACACGACCAAAGACATGCCCGTGTCATAGGCAGTGTGGACATTCGAAATGGGATCACATGACCATGTCCCAGACCGTGTCCTACCCCATGCAACTCACTGACTTGGGTCACATGACCAACCACACACCGTGTGACTAGCCCGTGTACCCTTCAAAATGGCCTCACACACTCGTGTGCCAGGTCATGTGCTAGGTCATGCCAAACCTGTAGGGTGTACTGACTTAGGCCACACAGCTAAGGCACACGCTTGTGTGCTGGGCCGTGTGGAGCATACTAACTTGATTTCTAATTCAACATTAGGGGGCACACGGCCGTGTTACCTAACCGTGTGTCACATACCGCTAAGACACACACCCGTGTCTCTACCCGTGTGGGCAAAAATAGGCTATTTCTAAGCCACATTTCTCACCCAAACTTTCAATCACCTAAACATGTCAAATAGCACTTAACAAAACATCAATAGGCATTCAAAGCGATCTCATTTAAGCCTAAATCATTCCAATTCAAGATTAATAACCATAATGCTCATGAATATCACAAACAACCATTCACTTTTACACCAATTTCACATTTAGAAATAACCTATATGGTCATTTTCAAATATATACACAAAATAGTGTGAAATAAAATAAAATAGGTATACTTAACAAATGCAGTGAACAAATGTATAAAAAAAATTTAAAAATAATAATAATAATACAAATGAATTTGTAAATAGTTCAAAATAATAATAGTAATAGTAAACTAATAATAGTATGAAAAATAATAGAAATAATGGACAATGACGAAAATAATAAAAATAATAATAGGTATAATAATATTAAATATAATAAATATAACAATAATATTAAAAATATTTAATCCGAAAATCAAATAGCAAAAAATGGCAAAAAAGGACAAAATTGAAATCAAAGCAGTATTTTTGGGGCGAAATCAGAAGCAAATAAAGATAAAAGGGACCAAATTGCAGTGCACGAATGCAATGAAGGGACTGGGAAAGAAAATATCCCTACCCTCCAAAACGCGTCACTTTGCACGGGACTAAATTGAAACAGAAGGAAAATTATGGGTATAAATTGAGAAATTAAAAAAATAAATTAAAATAATTAAAAATATGGAAGGGCCAATTGCGCAAATAGCCCATTTATTAAAAATACGCGGATCCTCCAGGTGGGTCGGGTCACACGCGGGTCACAAGGCTAAAACGGCGCTGTTTTGATGCTTAATATCCTAAGCCAAAACGACGTCATTTTGGTAATGCTATATAAGTCAATGTTTTGACAAAAAAAATCATTTGTTCATTACTTAAAAAAAAAAAAAACTTTTTAAGCCTTAAAAAATGCTCTCCCTCTCCCCAAAACCGATCACCTTTCGGTAAGAAATCCGGCACTTCCGCTGCCGCTCACTGCCATCGTTGCCACCGTTGGCCATCGTGCACAGTGGCCGGAAAACCAAAAAAAAGGTAAAAATATTTCCTTTTTTTTATTTTAATATACTCGTATATATTATTTTTAAAATATGAATATGTATGTAGATTCTTCAGATAAAAAATAAAGGAAAACAAAAATAAAAAGTATACGATGTTAAACAACAAAATAAATCTGAAACAAAAACAGAAAATCACCCTTCTCTGTCTTTTATTTTTGTGTATTGTATCTAAAAATCCCCCTTTACACTATTTTTACAACCATTTATAGCTGAAATAAATCAAAAAATTATGGAATCTTGATTCTGATTTATTTTGCTGATTACTGTCTGTGTTCTTTCCTTGTTTTGCAGGTGGAAGGCGAGATCTTCGGCAGTGATGAGGGCATTGATGGTGGCGCGACGTTCGGCGCTGGTCAAGTATGCGTGGGGAGGAGGCGGCGGCTGCTAGGTTAGGGGCTAGGGTTTCTGACTTGGTGTTAAGTCATTTGGGCTTAATCAGTTTTGGGTCGAATTAGGTTTAGGGTAGTTGGGTTGGTTTTGTAATGTTGGGCTATGTAAATGGACACTTTATTTTGGTTTTTGTTTATTTTCTATTTGAATATCCCGGGCAAAAATGGACTAATACAGCTACCCTTCTTTGCTTATTACTGTGTAGCAAGAATAGAACAAAGACTATAAAAGACCAATTTTGCCCGGTCTTACCGAGTCTTGAGTTCTTGATCCTCATCTTCTTCAAAGGTATTTTGACATCTTCAATTTGCTTTACCACAATTTCAAGAAGGCAACATCTGCTATCTTTAGCCTACCCCCTGCAAACTCAGGGACGCCATGCTGGTATCTTTGATCTGCCTCGCTGCAAACTCAGGAAGATAAGATCCGCTATCTTCAACTTACTCCCTGTAAACTCAGGGACGCCATGCTGGTATCATCGATCTACTCCCTATAAACTCAGGGATTGCCAAATCTGCTATCAGGGATCGCCAAATCTGCTATCTTCGATCTGCTCCCTGCAAACTCAGGGACGACATGCTATCTTCGATCTGCTTCGCTGCAAACTTAGGAAGACAAAATCGAACAATTTTTAGTCTACTCCCTTGTTACATCAGGAAGATAAGACTACAATCTTCAACCGGCTTCCTTGCTACCTTAGGAAGATAAGGCTAATGGCTAAATTCTGCTCCTCTGCTACTTCGGAAAGATAAGATTTGCCAACATCAATCTACCTCGCTGTTATCTCGAGGAGACAAAACCTTCATTTTCCAGTCTTCCCCCTTGCTACATCAAGAAGATAAGACTAAAATCTTTAGCCGACTCCCTTGCTACCTCAAGAAGATAAGGCTAATGGCTAAAATCTGCTTCCCTTCTACTTAGAAAAGATAAGATTTGCCAACATCAATCTGTCTCACTGCTATCTCAATGAGACAAAACCTTTATTTTTTAGTCTACTCCCTTGCTACATCAGGAAGATAAGGCTACAATCTTCAGCCAGCTTCCTTGCTACCTTAGGAAGATAAGGCTAATGGCTAAAATCTGCTCTCATGCTACTTGTCGTAACCATTTTTTGAAAAAAAAACGGGCGTCGACTTAAAAAAATGAAAACAAGGAGTCGCCACCAATCTTTTTAGGTGTGATTGGGTCACCGTACAGATGTTTTGGTCTACGAAAATTTAGAGAAAATAGGTTCGGGAGTCGGTTACGCGCGGGGAAGGATTAGCACCCCCGCGATGCCCAAAATTGGTACCAAATTGAGCAATCTTCTGTCTTAAGTCGAAATTTAGAAAGATTTAAAAATAGGACTCTTTTTTTGAAACGGGGATAATTTGAGTTTGAAAAAAATCGAGATTCCTTTACTTCAGTAGGATACGAACATCACATCCAGCACGATTGGACACGAGATTCGTGAATTCTTTGAAACTAGAGATATCTCGCGAGTTGCAAAATTTTGTTTAGAAGGGTATTTTAAATATCTAGGCGAATGAGAAATTGCAACCCAGCACGTTAGGGCACTATTTCCCGAATCTCTAAATACAAAAACATTGCCTCGTTTTTTAAACATTTTTTTTTTGAATTGAATTGAGATGACTTAGGTTGAAAATTTGAGATTCCTTCGCTTCGGAAGAACACGAACATCACATCCAGCTCGATTGGACACGAAGTTCTTATATTCCTCGAGGCTAAAGTTACCTCACGAGTGGCAAAATTTAAGAGGGTACCTTAGGTATTTAGACGAACGAGAAATCGCAACCCAGCACGTTAGGGTAATATTCCCCGAATCTCTAAACACAAAGATATTGCCTCATTTTAAAAATATTTTTGGATAACATATTTTTTTTAAAACCAGGATGCAAGAGCATAACATTAGTAGATTACAAGATTTTAATGCTAAGATAAGCAATTCATATGATAAAACAATGCATGTGATATTTAATGTGATAATAATAGTATTAAACACAAAATGAAACAATGAAAACAATTAAGCAAGGTGACGAAAGCATAATTTAAAAGGAATCATACTATATATATAAAAACATATAACATGTATATTATATATAAAGATACAATATTAAGAAGGCATAGACAAGAATGATACGTGTAAAAATGCATACGATATATATATTGAAAATGAGAAAAAGGTATGAAAATTAAAATGCATATATAGTTAAGAAATATATGTACATGGGATAATAAAATATATGGATAAAAACATACTTAATACACATAAAAAATATAATATTGAAATATGTATTCATAATATACATGTGCATAATATATAATGTTAGGAATATATATGTCTAAGATGGTATAAAGTACATAATTAACAAGATTAAAAATATGTAGATATAAACATAAGATAATATGAAAATACATAATAATCTTTACAAAATACGTAGGTTTGAAATATATATGATATTAGAAATGATAAAAATATGAATAAAGTATATATATGTGAAATATATACGTATTATAAGAAGGATGCATAAAAATACACATATACGTAATATATATACATATACAATGTTATTGAAATATGTGCATAAAATAAAAATATAGCTTTAAATAATATACATATGTAATATTAATATTAATATTAATATATATATATATATAAAGAATATATTAAAGGAATAAAGGTATATAACGTATAGGTTAACATATATGTATAATGTATATGTACGTATTGGAAATATTAATATTAAGATATAATTAATAATAATATTAAACATATACACCTATATGAATATATTAAAATATATTTGTAACTTAATGTTAATGATATAAGTATAATAGAATAATAATAATAATAGTCATTATGCTAGTATATAAAAAGGATAGGTAATAATAATAATAATAATAATAATAATAATAAAAATAAAAATAATAATAAAAATAAAAACAACAATAATAATAATCTAATAATATATTTAAAAATTGAAAAAAAAACGAAACAAAAAATAAAATAATAAAAAAAAGGGACTTAATTGAAATAAAAGGAAAATTTTCGGGGCAAATTCGAGAGAAAAACAGAGGGAAGGGACCTATTCGAGCACGGGTGAAACGTTCGGGGACTAAAACGGGTAATATCCCTTCCGTTCAAAAGCTGCGTTTTAAATCGGGGCCAGATTGCAAACACACGTAAATGTTAGGGCCAAATTGTAAAATAAAAAAACCTGATTGCAAAGCATAAAAAAAGCGGAAGGACTGCATGCGAAATTATCCCCTTGAATTAAAAACACGCGGATCCTTGGAACGGGTCGGGTCCATGCGCGGGTTAGATCAAAACGGTGTCGTTTTGAGGCTAAAATGCAGCCCCCAAAACGGCACCGTTTCAGGAGGCTATAAATAGCCTAAAATTCCAAAAAAAAAAAAAATCATTTGCCACGGGAAGCAGAAAAAAAAGGAGAGAGGGGGAGAGAAGGGGAGCCCGGAGGCGATTTCCGGTGGTCGGTCCGACCACCGTCTGGTCACCGGCGCCGGTGCCGGCCATCGTACACGGTGGCCGAAAAGGTAAGATTTTTAGTTTTTTTATTTTTTTATTTTTTATGTTATTTATTTTATATATTCATGTATATGTGTATACTGGAAATAAAAGGAAAATAGAAAGAAACAGATTCTGAAAAACCCTAAAATCACCTTGGGTTTTCCGATTTTCTGATTTCGGTACTTTGATTATCCGAGTTGGAGTATCTCCCGTGGTTTAGTGTTTATGAAATCGATCAGTTGGCCTGTGATTTAAGATTTTTGTGTTTTTGTATATAAGAAAATCTGAACCCTCTTTGCAAATCGTTTACAATCGGCTTTTATAGCCATTTTACATTGCCTTCTTTGCCACTTTCTGTCGTTTCCCGTTTAATGCTTGCAGAAGTGAAGGGCGGTGGCTACAGTAGCAGTCGGCGGTGGACGTGATGGCTGTCAGATTCGGCAGTAGCAAGTGGGGGAGTAGGTGATGCAAGTGGCCAGGGTTTCGGGCTAGGGTCTGTTTGTAACGGGTAGAGGTTAGGTTTAGTTGGGTTTGGTTAGGGTAAGTGGTAAACGGGTGGTGGGTTAATGAAAACGGGCTCGGGTTAGGTAATTGGGCTGCTCGAGTTTAGGCATTTGGGTTTTGATTGTAAAGGTTTAAATGGGTAGTTTAATTGGTTTTTAAATTTGGTTTTGTATGGGTTGGTTGGGATTTGGGCTATCTTTAACCTGGGTTTGGGTTTATGTTGTGTAACCAGGCCAAAATTGGCCTACAACTGCTGCCCCTCTTTGCTCATTGTCGTGTAACGAGAATAGAGCACAGACATAAAGAAAGGCCAATTTTGCCTGGTCATGCCGAATCTTTACTTCGTTGGTACTCTTTTGTTCATGTGGTCTCTTCCAGTCCACCGTCTCTTGTTGCTTTGGTTCGATCCATTGCAACTTCAGGGATATGTCTTGCAACTTCAATCTGCTTGCATCCTACTGCTTAGGGAATTAAGGCGAGTGGCCAAAATTTTCCCCATTGCTAACGTATGGAGATAAGATCTGCCAAAATTCGATCTGTTACCCTACTGCTTAGGGAGTTAAGATCTATGGGAATGTGATTTGCTCCGCTCCTGCTCAGCGAAGATAAGATCTGCTTTGTTCTGCCTGTTACCCTACTGCTTAGGGAGTTAAGGCGAGTGGCTAAAATCTGCTCCAACAGTGCTGTATAGAGATAAGATCTGCTAAAATTTGATCTGTTACCCTACTGCTTAGGGAGTTAAGATCTATGGGAATGTGATCTGCTCCGCTCCTGCTCAGCGAAGATAAGATCTGCTTTGTTCTGCCTGTTACCCTACTGCTTAGGGAGTTAAGGCGAGTGGCTAAAATCTGCTCCAACAGTGCTGTATAGAGATAAGATCTGCCAAAATTTGATCTGTTACCCTACTGCTTAGGGAGTTAAGATCTATGGGAATGTGATCTGCTCCGCTCCTGCTCAGCGAAGATAAGATCTGCTTTGTTCTGCCTGTTACCCTACTGCTTAGGGAGTTACGGCGAGTGGCTAAAATCTGCTCCAACAGTGCTGTATAGAGATAAGATCTGCCAAAATTTGATCTGTTACCCTACTGCTTAGGGGGTTAAGATCTGTTGGAATGTGATCTACTCTGCTTCTGCTCAGCGAAGATAAGATCTGCTTTGTTTTGCCTGTTACCCTACTGCTTAGGGGGTTAAGGCGAGTGGCTGAAATCTGC
Organism: Gossypium stocksii; assembly: GCA_020496765.1. Classification (NCBI taxonomy): domain Eukaryota; kingdom Viridiplantae; phylum Streptophyta; class Magnoliopsida; order Malvales; family Malvaceae; genus Gossypium; species Gossypium stocksii. The sequence continues at coordinate 34,166,989 of CM035624.1, forward strand.
CCCAACACTGCTGTATGGGGATAAGATTTGCCAAAATTTGATCTGTTACCCTACTGCCTAGGGAGTTAAGATCTGATAGAATGTGATCTGCTCCGCTCCTGCTCAGCGAAGATAAGATCTGCTCTATTTTGCCTGTTACCCTACTGCTTAGGGGGTTAAGGCGAGTGGCTGAAATCTGCCCCAACACTGCTGTATGGAGATAAGATCTGCCAAAATTTGATCTGTTACCCTACTGCTTAGGGAGTTAAGATCTATTGGAATGTGATCTGCTCTGCTCCTGCTCAACGAAGATAAGATCTGCTTTGTTTTGCCTGTTACCCTACTGCTTAGGGGGTTAAGGCGAGTGGCTGAAATCTACTCCATTGCTGACGTATGGAGATAAGATTCGCCAAAATTCGATCTGTTACCCTACTGCTTAGGGAGTTAAGATCTGTTGGAATTTGCTGTTTCCATCAATCTTGCTACATTGTCCACTAGGGAATCTATCTGTAGAATTGATTTCCTGAGGTTTATGCTTATGCGAATGATTAGGATGCCATGAACGAAATGAGTCAAATGCTTCCTAATTACGCATTATAATGCGAAAATGTTATGAGAATGGTCCCTACTTCGACTATCATTACTCATTTATCCAAGTTTCACTCGAGGTGTCATTCACATTCTGCTTGGATGCCCCGGATCAAATTGGTTCTATTATGACCTGCCGAAAATGATCCTTTCCTAGGATCGAATTATTTGAATTTTCTAATTGTCACTTGAACTGAAGAGAGTTTTCTTTGGGTATTCTCAACCTTTACACCCCGGGGTTCTTTAAACAATCGTTCTGTTTTTAGTTCCTTGCATTATCAGGAGATTTCACAGAGTAACATGCAGAACTTTGTTCGCAAAGATATTTTCAGTTCATTAATCGTTATTTCAATGTAACACATTTTATGAATAGTGAAAGGAAAAATTTTGAAGGCAATTAGATTCGAATACAGTCATCAAAGATACAAAGGAAATTAATCTAACAACACATTTTGAGAAGATCAAAAGATAGTGAACAGGACAAAGAGTCAGATGCCCTAGATATCACCGCTTGAGTTTCTATATACAAACTCCATGAAGACTACTTTGGGTTTGACATGTGTTCAAAAGATCCAAAGTACTTTGTTGATGCCCCGGTATGTAATGTACTCCAGTTCTTGTCAGGTCAAGTATAGTGAGACACGTGTCATTCGAAATTTGAGCCGCCCTTTCGGGTTTTCGACTCAAAACCCCTTTAGTCTCAAGGCGCCCTTTGCGGGTTTTCACCTTGGCTTCTCCACTCTTTTTTTTTTTTGGTTCTTGGAATAGAAGTCTCAAAGCGTCCTTCGCGGGTTTTCACCTTGGCTTCTCTACTTTTAGACAAAGTACTTCTTGACTGAGTCTGAATTTACTGGAGTGGGCAAACTTTTCCCATCCATTTCCGCCAAAATCACAGCACCACCAGAGAAAGCCTTCTTCACAACATACGGTCCTTCCCAATTCGGCATCCACTTTCCTCTGAAGTCCTTCTGTATAGGAAGGATCTTTTTCAGTACAAGGTCCCCCTCGTAAAATTCCCTTGGACGAACCTTTTTATCGTAAGCTCGCATCATTCGCTTCTGATACATCTGACCGTGACGAATTGCCCTTAGCCTTTTTTCTTCAATCAGGTTCAGTTGATCGTACCGCGATTGAATCCATTCTGCCTCATCCAACTTTATTTCTGACAAGATTCGAAGGGAAGGTATCTCCACTTCAATAGGTAACACTACCTCCATCCCATAAACCAACGAGAATGGAGTTGCCCCTGTAGAGGTTCTAACAGACGTTCGATAGGCAAATAGTGCAAATGGCAGCTTCTCGTGCCAATCTCTATAAGTCTCAGTCATCTTTCCAACAATCTTTTTAATGTTTTTGTTGGACGCTTCCACTGCCCCATTCATCTTTGGGCGGTAAGGAGATGAATTATGATGTTTAATCTTGAACTGACTGCAGACGTCTGCTATTGTGCTATTATTCAAGTTCAGTGCATTGTCTAATATAATTCTCTCAGGCATTCCATATCGACAGATGATTTCTTTCTTCAAAAACCGACTCACTGCCGACTTGGTGACGTTAGCATACGAAGCAGCCTCTACCCACTTCGTGAAATAATCGATAACCACAAAGATGAAACGATGCCCGTTCGAAGCTTTTGGTGAAATTGGACCAATCACGTCCATGCCCCACATGGAAAAGGGCCATGGAGAAGTCATAACATGCAAAGGCAAAGGCGGTACGTGAATCTTATCCCCATAGATCTGACATTTATGACATTTCTTGGCATAGCTGATACAATCTCCCTCCATAGTAGACCAATAGTATCCAAATCTCATGATTTGTCTTGCCATCGTGAAGCCATTAGCGTGGGTTCCACAGACACCCTCATGTACTTCTTCCAAAATTTTTTTAGCTTCCACAGCGTCGACACATCTCAAAAGTACCTGATCTTTTCTTCTTTTATATAGGATGTCCCCATCCAGTACGTAATCGCAAGCTAACCTTCTCAAGGTTCTTTTGTCATTCTCTGTCGCCTGTTCAGGGTATTCATGATTCTTCACATATCGTAATATATCCCGATACTAAGGGTGGTCATCTTTTTCTTCTCCTTCAATGTTACAACAATGAGCTGGAGCTTCAAAAATGCTCATTTGGATAGGCTTCATATCCTCTTCTCTGTTTACTTTAATCATAGATGCCAAGGTTGCCAAAGCGTCTGCCATCTAGTTTTCATCTCGTGGGAGATAATTGAAAGTGATGTCGTCAAACTCCTCAAGTAGTCCCAGAACAACCCTCCGATAATTGATCAGTTTGGGATCCCTTGTCTCCCATTCTCCTTTAAGCTGGTAGATTACCAATACCGAGTCTCCGTACACTTCTAATGTTCTAACCTTCCGTTCTATGGCTGCTCGAATCCCCATGATGCAGGCCTCATACTCTGCCATATTGTTGGTACAGTCAAAATCCAATTTGCATGTAAACGGATAATGGTCTCCCTCCGGGGATATTAAGACTGCCCCGATTCCATTTCCTACTGCATTGGATGCTCTGTCAAAGTTTAACTTCCATGGACGTCGTTCGGCAGTTGCCACATACATCAACTCCTCGTTAGGAAAATCAAAGCTCAATGGTTCATATTCTTCCAGAGCCCTGCTAGCCAGAAATTCTGCTATTGCACTTCCTTTTATGGCCTTTTGACTTACATATACTATATCAAACTCAGAAAGCAGTATCTGCCACCTCGCCATTCTTCCATTCAGGGCTGCTGACTCCATCATGTACTTTAATGGATCTATTTTCGAAATTAGCCACGTTGTATGATACAACATATATTGCCTCAACCTTCGGGTCGTCCAAATCAAGGCACAACACAACTTCTCAATCGGTGGGTATCTCATTTCACAATCAGTAAATTTCTTACTGAGGTAATATATCGCCCTCTCTTTTCTTCCTGACTTGTCATGTTGACCTAGCACACATCCCATAGAGTTGCTGAACACCGACAAGTACAGTATCAGCGGTCTATCTAGACTAGGCGGAGATAGTATTGGAGCGTTTGACAAATATTGCTTGACCTTATCAAAGGCATTCTGACATTCTTCATCCCAGGTACCCTGGTTGTGTTTCCTAAGAAGGCGAAATATGGGATCACATTTCTCGGTCAATTGTGAAATAAACCGAGCAATGTAATTCAACCTCCCAGGAAACCCTCGAACTTCTTTCTGAGTATGTGGTGGTGGCAGCTCCTGTATGGCTCTGACTTTGTCTGAGTCAACTTCTATTCCTTTTTCACTGACTACAAAGCCCAATAATTTCCCCGACCTGACTCCAAAGGTGCACTTCGCCGGATTGAGTTTCAACTGAAACCTCCTCAATCTCAAGAACAATCTCCTCAAAGCTTCGATGTGTTCCTTTTCAGTTCGAGATTTGGCAATCATGTCGTCTACGTACACCTCGATTTCCTTATGCATCATATCGTGGAATAAAGTCACCATAGCCCTTTGGTATGTTGCGCCTGCATTCTTTAGGCTGAATGGCATTACCTTGTAGCAGAAGGTGCCCCATAATGTTATGAAAGTGGTCTTATCCATGTCCTCAGGATGCATTTTTATTTGATTGTATCTCGAGAAGCCGTCCATGAAGGAAAACAATGAATAACCCGCCGTATTATCTACTAGGGTGTCAATGTGTGGCAAGGGGAAGTTGTCTTTTGGGCTAGCTTTGTTCAAATCTCTGTAATCGACGCACATTCGTACCTTCCCATCTTTCTTAGGAACAGGCACAATGTTAGCTACCCATTCTGAGTACTTGACCTCTTGCAGGAATCCAGCATCAAACTGCTTTTTGACTTCCTCTTTGATCTTCAGCACGATGTCAGGCCTCATTCTTCGTAATTTTTGCTGGACCGATTTGCAATCTTGTTTTATAGGAAGACGATGCACCACGATATTTGTATTCAGCCCCGGCATGTCCTGATACGACCATGCAAATACATCTTTAAATTCTCTCAGTAGCTCGACAAGATCTTGCCTTGTTTCCTTGGTAATGTGCGTCCCTATTTTCACCTCCTTCCCTTCTTCCAACGTTATGTTCTCCGTTGCCTCTTTCTCGTGGGGCAGAATTTTCTTTTCTTCTTGCTTCACCATTCTCAATAGATCTGGAGATACATCACAATCCCTATCATCTTCAACATCCTGAGGTTCCTCTGAACACAAGTCTTGCTCAAAGGAGAATTCAGGGTCTGCAGTATCATTGCTCAAATCATTGATATCTAGGGACCTGCAGAGTATGAAAGAATGTGCAAAGAATGAATGAATTTAATAATGATTGTTTTCATGTTATGAGTGAATTGAAAAATTGGAATGAGATTAGAAGGTCCAAAGAATATTTATCGATAGAGGGGGCGTTTGCTTGATTTGACAAAAGCGTTCTTTATTGAAACAAAATATCCGAACATAAGCCTATTTCACAAACGAAATCTCATTACTCCTAGGCTTTAGAGCAACAAGAGTGTTCTGGAAAATTACTCTGTAAAATTCCTAAAAGTTACAGGAAGTTCTTCAGCAGTCCAATTGTCTAAAGAGCTTCCCGGCTCGTAAGGACAGATGCCCTCCAAAGCCCTCTGTTCAGTTTCTCCATCATGTATGGCGTTGATGTGATAGCTTCTTTCCTCGAGCGACCCCACCTCGGGGTGAATTATCCCTCCCGACACAAAAGTATGGGATATGCGAGGGAATGTCATCGGTTCCCACTCAAATTCTCTTCCGTTCAGATGCGCTTTCCTTCTTTCTTGATGCTTTTCTATCTCCTTCTTTCTCTGTCTGTGGTCTGGCCTGAAACCTAGGCCAAAATGGTCTCTTTTCTCGCTTAATTCAGGGACTCGAATCCCACCTTGGAGGTATCGGCCTAACCCTTTTCCGGGCAAAGCTCCTTTTCCCACTGTCATCTGCAAGCCCATTCTGGTAGTTTTGGATATCTTGGGTAATGGCACCTTATTTCCTTCCGAAATAAAGGTTGCATTGACAAATTCTAAGGAGCAGAAAGAACACTCAATAGACTCTTCATCTGCCTCCACATAAGGTGCGTTACTGGTGACTGTTGCTATGATGTCTTCTTCCGCGTTTACGGTCACCAGTCGTCCGTCAGTTACTAATTTCAATTTCTGATGTAAAGAGGAAGGCACCGCTCCTGTCGAATGTATCCAGGGCCTCCCCAACAAGCAATAATAAGAAGGCTTAATGTCCATAACCAGAAAATCCACTTCATATGTGTTCAGCCCGATCATTAAAGGGATATCAATCCTTCCCATAACCTTTCTCTCTGTGCCATCAAATGCTCTCACTATATTATGGCATGCTTTCATATGAGAACTGTCTATTGGCAGTCTATTTAACGTGGGTAATGGTAAGACATTCAGGGCTGACCCATTGTCTATAAGCACACTTGGCAACGTATACCCTTTACAGCGAGTGGTGATGTGTAGAGCCTTAGTTGACCCCATGCCACCCGGTGGGATTTCGTCATCATTGAAGTAGATGAAATTGTCAGCACTTATGTTGCTAACAAGACGATCCAACTTATTGATGGATATATCTTTAGTAACATATGTCTCATTAAGCACTTTCATCAATGCCTCACGATGCACCTCTGAACTTAAGAGCAATGCTAACACTGATATGCGGGCTGGTTGCTTATGCAACTGTTCAACCACGCTATACTCACTGTGTTTTAAGAATTTCAGAAACTCTTTAGCCTCTTCCTCCTTCACTGATTCATTAATGAGTGCTTCAGCATCCTGCTCTTTCTCCAGGTCTAGGGCTTTTGCTTTCGTGGGTGCAACCCTGATGCCTCCCGCGTCATAACGCTTTCCATTGCGTGTGTAAGAACCTTCAGCTTGGATCCCCTTGGAAGCGTTAGCTATTTCCTCTTCTTTTGGCATCGTTATGTTGCAGCCGTAATTCCAGGGTACCCTTTTGCTGTCCGTATATGGAAAAGAAATAGGCTTGCAGATAATGACCTTGGGTGTTATCGGTGTCTCAACCTCATTATTTTTCGGTAGAGAGATGATGATTCTCGGCCGGTTGGTCCCTTAACTTGTCGGAGTTCCTTCTAATACACATACGTGCCCCTCATTCAAGCTACCTTCGTAAAATTCTAGCTCCTTGTTATCCATGAGGCTTTGTACCAGAGCCTTAAACTCGCCACATTCCTGAATCTCGTGGCCTTCTTCTTGGTGGAACTCACAATAGTCCCTCGCTTTTTCATCTTTCTCTTTGGAGATCAACATTCCTCTTTTTATCATTTCTCTCCAAATGACCTTCAGTGGTGTCCTTACTTCAGCAATGTCCTTTTTTACCCTTCTTGCATCGATTTCCCCGATCACGTTCACCCCTTGATTGCCGTGGTTTGGCAGCGAGTTTTTCGTACTGGGGGTATCGTCAAATTTCACGACCCCCATTTTAATAAGCCTTTCCACGACCTTTTTGAAACTAACGTAATTTTCGATCGAATGTCCCTGTACTCCGGCATGGTAATCACACTTGGCATCAGCATCATACCACTTGGGATATGGGGGCTGCAAAGGTTTCAAGTGATAGGGAGCTATTGCGTGGGCATTATACAAGCTCTGATAGAGCTCCCCATACGTCACCGGGATGGGTGTGAACTGGATTTTTTCAGTATTCTGTCTTGAACTAGATTCCTGCTTTTGGGACCCCTGTTGCCCACCTGTAGCCGCTCTCGGCTGGCTAACCGTAATTGCCTTCGAGTTGTAACTACTCGCGTTGTTTACTTCGTTGTCCTTCCTTCTTGGTGCTGGCCTTTTGGCGGTTTCTCCCTCTATTTTACCATCTCTGATGGCGTTTTCAATCATTTCCCCCGCCATAACCATGTCCGCAAAGCTTTTAGTGGTACTTCCGATCATGTGAGTAAGGAATGGGGCTTTCAAGGTATTTATGAATAGCATGGTAGTTTCCTTCTCTAGTAGTGGTGGTTGAAATTGCATGGCAACCTCTCTCCACCTCTGTGCGTATTGTCGGAAGCTTTCATTATGCTTCTTTTCCATGTTCTGTAGAGTGATTCGATCGGGCGTCAAATCGGCCACATGGCTATACTGTTGCATGAAGGCGTGTGCTAGGTCTCTCCAGGAGCCAATCCTATCGCGACTCAGTTGATTATACCCTTTAGCCGTGGCCCCGACTAGACTATCTTGGAAACAATGAATTAGCAGTTGATCATTGTTCACGTACCCTGTCATTCGCCTACAGAACATAGTGAGGTGGGCTTCGGGACAGCTAGTCCCATTGTATTTTTCAAACTCTGGCATTTTAAATTTATGGGGGAGGACTAAGTCTGGGACCAAACTAAATTCTTTGGCATCCATCCCTTGTCGCCCATCAGCACCTTCTAAAGCTCTAAACTTTTCTTCCAGCCACCTGCAGCGTTCCTCTAATTGTCTTGAGGATTCAATCCTTTCCCTCTCCTTCTCAGCCAAGTCCGAATCAGGGGTGAGTGAATTAATGGGATTATCTAACGGGTTGGACCCCGAGCCGTCTTGTAAGTTCACAGGCATCCCAATATCAATTTGCCCCTGTTGAGGCCTAATGGTAACAGACGGCCTTCGCAGGGGAGCCTCTGTCTGTGTTTGAGTATGGGGCAGTGTGAAACCTGGCGGATAATCTTCATTATCTTCCGCGGTGGTAGCCATAGGGGCCTTTCCCTTATCCATTGCCCCTTTTAGCAGCTGAGCCATTTCAGCCACCATACTTCTCTGAGCTTCCATCATCTGTTCACGCATATCCTGTTGTATTTTTGCCAGTTGTTCTTGCAATTGCTCCTGCATTTCCTTTTGGAGCTGTTCGAATCTTTGATCCATATTCTTAGTTTTAGCACGTGTACCGTAGGGATGTGGAGTTTCCAGATTCTTTTTTCTGCGATATTTTCCAGCAATCAGGGTCTTTTCGGTTTAAATGCATGGGATGTGATGCAATGCGAATGCATGAATGCAAAAGATATCGATCCCGATTCAGTTTCAATTTAGAAAACGTTGTTTAAGGAACAAAAATCCTTACACAAAACGGATTACAGACACTTTCATCGTTAGGTCCAGAATTTCAACCCTTTTAAATAACAAAAGTTTTTACAACAAGCTGATTACATATATGCCTTTGCCTTCAGGCCTAGAGTCTTAATTATCCTAAGCAACGCGGCTAACTCTCGACCTCGGTCTGATTCTAGCTCATATTTGATACTTAACACGTCGGCTTGTACTGCTAAGTCCTGTAGATGATCGGCGACTTGTCGAATCTGGACGATGGCCTCCCCTATAAGGTAATCCCTATCTCTGACTTGATTTTGGAAATGGTGAAGCTCTCCCTTCCAGTGTTCTTCTCGCGCCTCAAGCTGCTCAACCCGGAGTCCGCAGTCCTGTAATGTTGCTTCTAGTCCCTCGATCTGATGTTTCATTTCCTCAATTTTGTCTTGACTTGCCTTCAACTCGGCTGCGGAGTTACGACTTCGGTGAAGATGAAGGGCCCGTCCGAGTTCAGTTACCTTAGCTTTTAGTGCTTGGTTCTCTTTCTGATTTTCTACTAAGTTCTTTTCCAGAGCTTGGTTCTGTGTTTGCATTTCTTGGAACTTCTTCTCCCAACGGTCAGCTTTGGCTTTTTCTTCTCGGACCTCTAGTTGCCACTGTTCGGAAGTCTTTCCGAACCCAGCTCTTTTCCTTGACAATTGCATTCTCTTATATCGTTTTTTCAAGTCGTCACGGTCTTCCTCTATTTTCCTCTTTTCTTTCTTCACCTTTTCGACCTCAGTTTTCTGTACATCAAAGTCTAGACTCAGGTACATCTTCTCTTCTTCTAACTTCTCTATCCTCTTAGCAAGCTCCAGACTCTTCCTCTCAAATTTTAACTTTACGAGTTCTAATTCTGAAGGAACCACCCGTAAGCTTTCCTCCATTGATCGAGCAGTCTCCCAACTTGGCCTTGGAATGTTGTCATTGGTCCTCTTGCTAAACCAGTCCTTGTACTCAGGGGTCGTCGTCGGGCCATCGGTCAAAGCCTTCGTGGAGTAACTCTTTTTCCAGGCGTCGAAAATCTCTCGTATCTTCTTTTTATAATGATCGCCTTTGTATGAGAAATCACTTTAGGCCAAGCCACGTGTTGCCGGTATAAACTGTTCCGCTTTGTATTGCCTCAAAACGAGTAATGGCGCATAACCGACCACTCCCCAAATTCCAGGAAGAGGTACCCAATCAAAAGTCCCGCAACGATAAAGGATTTCTTTAGGGGCCATCCAAGGAGCTTTCCATACAACATCTTCTTCTCGGAGATTCCGAAGTATCTCTATCCATCTTTCTTCCATGATGTCGTCCCTTCTTGTTGTAGTTGCTGCTTCTTTTAAGGGAGAATAGTCCCGTAAGAACACTCGGCAAGGACCCCTATCGACCCTCCAGAAGTGACTGTGGAACCAAACTAACAACAACTATGCGCAACCGATGAATCTGCCTTCACCCGTTCTCCGACACGCACTCAAGGACCGAAATGTTTCTGCTAGGATTGCAGGCACGGGTGTGACTTGTTTGTCGAGCCGATCGAATAAATCTGTGACCGCCTCGTCTATGTGCCCCATAGCCTTCGAGAAAATCACCAACCTGTAGATACTTAAGGCCAAGAGATCCACCTTCCTCTTCGTGTCGGGGTGCGTCAATATCAAATCCCTTAGACTTGCCCACGGAATACATTTGCTATCACCTTTTTGTTGGATTTGAGCCACGGCCCATTGCTCACTCATTCCCGTAATAGTCATTAATTTTTTCACAAAAGTTGGGAGATTTACAGCCCTAACATAAGCTTTGTTGTCTTGGATTCTTGGACAGCGGAGTAGGACGGTATATTCTTCCAAAGTGGGTACTAAGTCTACCTCACCGAGTGTAAAGCAGCTATAAGCGGGGTTCCAAAACTATACCATAGCCCGAAACAGATGCTTATCCACCTTAATGTCTAGCAAATAGGGAAGATCTCCGTAATTCTGATAGAATAACTGTTTAGCTTCATCATCCCATTGGGTCCAAATGTCTCTCAATTCCTGAAGCTCGTTCTGTGCTGAACTGATACGAGTAAAGTCCCACAGCTCCGACGTATACCCCTCGGCGACACTATCTCCTTTTTCTAACTGGGCTTTCTCTGACCATGTCCGTATGTTAGCGTTGTCTTCCACTTTATCAAGATATTCATTCCCCATTACAAAACTTTCTAACTTAGAAATAGAACCGTGAATCGATACTTTTAAATGCTGGATGACATGCAATGATGACAAAACAAAAGTGGTCAGTATCACATATAACAGGTATAATCCGAAGAAAATAAACAAGCACCTACATGGGTAGTCACTAAAGGTCATCTCCGTACTACCTAAGGCAGGCACTTAAGGCTCATTATATGCGTTTCGGTTCTAGAGAGAAGGGTACCTGAACCAGCAGATTCCTCGATCCTCACCCATTATAGGCTCATATGGACCAAGTTCAGTTCAAGGGGACACATTTCCCTACTGCCATGCGGAGATGAAAATCTCACGAAGCACATAGGTACGGATGTATCCCGGAAGCGATTTACCAGCCCATGCGGAGGTGAAAACCTCACGAAAGCGTAGCTCCTCACTCCCACTTAAGGGTGTGACCACTACGGTCATGCAATGTGTGCAAGGAAAGATAACAAGCATATTCAATAAACACGTGTAAAAGATTGTATTTAAAAGTTTCGAAATTTCTAACGTTAAGACAGAAAATGATCAATTTCCGGCTTGACTCACTTAGATTTCCCCAGTGGAGTCGCCAAGCTGTCGTAACCATTTTTTGAAAAAAAAACGGGCGTCGACTTAAAAAAATGAAAACAAGGAGTCGCCACCAATTTTTTTAGGTGTGATTAGGTCACCGTATAGATGTTTTGGTCTACGAAAATTTAGAGAAAATAGGTTCGGGAGTCGGTTACGAGCGGGGAAGGATTAGCACCCCCGCGACGCCCAAAATTGGTACCAAATTGAGCAATCTTCTGTCTTAAATCGAAATTTAGAAAGATTTAAAAATAGGACTCTTTTTTTGAAACGGGGATAATTTGAGTTTGAAAAAAAATCGAGATTCCTTTACTTCAGTAGGATACGAACATCACATCCAGCACGATTGGACACGAGATTCGTGAATTCTTTGAAACTAGAGATATCTCGCGAGTTGCAAAATTTTGTTTAGAAGGGTATTTTAAATATCTAGGCGAATGAGAAATCGCAACCCAGCACGTTAGGGCACTATTTCCCGAATCTCTAAATACAAAACATTGCCTCGTTTTTTAAACATTTTTTTTGAATTGAATTGAGATGACTTAGGTTGAAAATTTGAGATTCCTTCGCTTCGGAAGAACACGAACATCACATCTAGCTCGATTGGACACGAAGTTCTTATATTCCTCGAGGCTAAAGTTACCTCACGAGTGGCAAAATTTAAGAGGGTACCTTAGGTATTTAGACGAACGAGAAATCGCAACCCAGCACGTTAGGGTACTATTCCCCGAATCTCTAAACACAAAGATATTGCCTCATTTTAAAAATATTTTTGGATAACATATTTTTTTTAAAACCAGGATGCAAGAGCATAACATTAGTAGATTACAAGATTTTAATGCTAAGATAAGCAATTCATATGATAAAATAATGCATGTGATATTTAATGTGATAATAATAGTATTAAACACAAAATGAAACAATGAAAACAATTAAGCAAAGTGACGAAAGCATAATTTAAAAGGAATCATACTATATATATAAAAACATATAACATGTATATTATATATAAAGATACAATATTAAGAAGGCATAGACAAGAATGATACGTGTAAAAATGCATACGATATATATATTGAAAATGAGAAAAAGGTATGAAAATTAAAATGCATAATATAGTTAAGAAATATATGTACATGGGATAATAAAATATATGGATAAAAACATACTTAATACACATAAAAATATAATATTGAAATATGTATTCATAATATACATGTGCATAATATATAATGTTAGGAATATATATGTCTAAGATGGTATAAAGTATATAATTAACAAGATTAAAAATATGTAGATATAAACATAAGATAATATGAAAATACATAATAATCTTTACAAAATACGTAGGTTTGAAATATATATGATATTAGAAATGATAAAAATATGAATAAAGTATATATATGTGAAATATATACGTATTATAAGAAGGATGCATAAAAATACACATATACGTAATATATATACATATACAATGTTATTGAAATATGTGCATAAAATAAAAATATAGCTTTAAATAATATACATATGTAATATTAATATTAATATTAATATATATATATATAAAGAATATATTAAAGGAATAAAGGTATATAACGTATAGGTTAACATATATGTATAATGTATATGTACGTATTGGAAATATTGATATTAAGATATAATTAATAATAATATTAAACATATACACCTATATGAATATATTAAAATATATTTGTAACTTAATGTTAATGATATAAGTATAATAGAATAATAATAATAGTCATTATGCTAGTATATAAAAAGGATAGGTAATAATAATAATAATAATAACAACAATAATAATAATCTAATATATATTTAAAAATTGAAAAAAAAACGAAACAGAAAATAAAATAATAAAAAAAAGGGACAAAATTGAAATAAAAGGAAAATTTTCGGGGCAAATTCGAGAGAAAAACAGAGGGAAGGGACCTATTCGAGCACGGGTGAAACGTTCGGGGACTAAAACGGGTAATATCCCTTCCGTTCAAAAGCTGCATTTTAAATCGGGGCCAGATTGCAAACACGCGTAAATGTTAGGGCCAAATTGTAAAATAAAAAAACCTGATTGCAAAGCATAGAAAAAGCGGAAGGACTGCATGCGAAATTATCCCCTTGAATTAAAAACACGCGGATCCTTGGAACTGGTCGGGTCCGTGCGCGGGTTAGATCAAAACGGTGTCGTTTTGAGGCTAAAATGCAGCCCCCAAAACGGCACCGTTTCAGGAGGCTATAAATAGCCTAAAATTCCAAAAAAAAAAAAAATCATTTGCCACGGGAAGCAGAAAAAAAAGGAGAGAGGGGGAGAGAAGGGGAGCCCGGAGGCGATTTTCGGTGGTCGGTCCGACCACCGTCCGGTCACCGGCCGGTCACCGGCGCCGGTGCCGGCCACCGTACACGGTGGCCGGAAAAGGTAAGATTTTTAGTTTTTTTTTATTTTTTTATTTTTTTATGTTATTTATTTTATATATTCATGTATATGTGTATGCTGGAAATAAAAGGAAAATAGAAAGAAACAGATTCTGAAAGACCCTAAAATCACCTTGGGTTTTCCGATTTTCTGATTTCGGTACTCTGATTATCCGAGTTGGAGTATCTCCCGTGGTTTAGTGTTTATGAAATCGATCTATTGGCCTGTGATTTAAGATTTTTGTGTTTTTGTATATAAGAAAATCTGAACCCTCTTTACAAATCGTTTACAATCGGCTTTTATAGCCATTTTACATTGCCTTCTTTGCTACTTTCTGTCGTTTCCCGTTTAATGCTTGCAGGAGTGAAGGGCAGTGGCTACAGTAGCAGTGGGCGGTGGACGTGATGGCTGTCAGATTCGGCAGTAGCAAGTGGGGAAGTAGGTGATGCAAGTGGCCAGGGTTTCGGGCTAGGGTCTGTTTGTAACGGGTAGAGGTTAGGTTTAGTTGGGTTTGGTTAGGGTAAGTGGTAAACGGGTGGTGGGTTAATGAAAACGGGCTCGGGTTAGGTAATTGGGCTACTCGGGTTTAGGCATTTGGGTTTTGATTGTAAAGGTTTAAGTGGGTAGTTTAATTGGTTTTTAAATTTGGTTTTGTATGGGTTGGTTGGGATTTGGGCTATCTTTAACCTGGGTTTGGGTTTATGTTGTGTAACCAGGCCAAAATTGGCCTACAACACTACTTCAGAAAGATAAGATTTGCCAACATCAATCTGTCTCACTACTATCTTGAGGAGACAAGATCTTCATTTTTTCAGTCTACTCCCTTGCTATATTAGGAAGATAAGACTACAATCTTCAGCCGACTCCCTTGCTACCTCAGGAAGATAAGGCTAATGGCTAAAATCTGCTCCCCTGCCACTTCGGAAAGATAAGATTTGCCAACATTAATCTGTCTCACTACTATCTCGAGGAGACAAAATCTTCATTTTTCAGTCTACTCTCTTACTACATCAGGAAGATAAGACTACAATCTTCTCCTGAATCCCTTGCTATCTCAGGAAGATAAGGCTAGTGGCTAAAATCTGCTCCCCTGCTTCTTCGGAAAGATAAGATTTGCCAACATCAATCTGTCTCACTACTATCTTGAGGAGACGAGATCTAAAATCACCGATGTTGCTACACCGCCCTCTGGGGACATGTCTTGTAGAATCGGTTTTATATGCTTTTGTTTATGATTAGGATGCTATGATAAGAATGAATCAAATGCTCCTAGGCAAATGTGTTATAAATGCAAAAAATGTCATGAGAATGATTCCTTTTCAAGGTGTCATCACTCATTGTTCATCAAGAGTTTTATCTTTATTCTTCTCGAAGTGTGCTTTGAACCTTTTCCATCAATTTGGTCCGTCGTACCATTCCCCTATTGTTATGACCCACTGGAGATGTTTATGAAATGATCCTCTCTTAGGATCAATAACTCATTAACTTGGACAAAGGAGATAATCTCAATTTTCTCAAGTACCTCCAACCCTTACACATAGGAATTTTTAAACAATTGTCCTGTTTCAGTTTCTTGTATTATCTAGGAATTTCCAGAGTAATATGTAGAACTTCTTTTGTGAAAATTTTATTAGTTAATCAATCATTATTTCAATGCAACATGCTTATGAATAATGGGTAACAAATAAACTTATCTCGAAGATAGTCAAAATTGAATAAATTATCAGATAGTCAGAATTGAATAAATTATCAAAAATATAAAAGAAATTAACTGGGAACATATCTTTGAGAAGAAAAAGAATCCAAAGATAGTAAACTTAATATGAATAAGATAAAGACCAGGTGCCTTAGATATCATAGCTTGGGCTTCCATACACAAATTCCATGAAGACCGCCTTGAACTTAACATGTGTTTAGAAGATCCAAAGTACTTTGTTGATGCCCCAAGATGTAGCATACTTCTTCATTGTTAATTCAAGCATAGCAAGACTACCATATGCCCCATTTTTATCAAAATTTGAGTTGCCCTTTTTGGGTTTTCAACTCAAAACCCCTTTAGTCTCAAGGCGCCCTTTACGGGTTTTCACCTTGGCCCCTCCATTTTTCCTTTTTTCTTTTCTCTTTCTTTTTTCTTTTCTTTTTTTTTTATTTTTATTTTTTGAAGGTCACAAAGCGCCCTTTGTGGGTTTTCACATTGGTCTCTCCTCTTTTAGGTATCTTTGGACTGAATCCAAATTTACAGGATTAGATAAGTTTATCTCAGTCAAAATCAGTGCTCTTCCGGGGAAAGCCTTCTTTACTACATAAAGTCCATCACCGTTTGGAAATCTTTTTGTATAGAAATGATCTTCTTTAATATTAGGTTCCCATCATGAAATTCCATTGAGTAAACCTTTTCCGTCATAAATCAGCATCATCCATTTTTGGCACATTTGACTATGATGAATACTTTCAAACCCTTTTTTTCAGCCAAGTTCACTAGAGACATTCAATTCTTAACTCGATCAAAGCTTGGAAAAAAAATCTCGATTTCCATGGGCAGAACAACCTCTATTCAAAACCAATGGGAAAGGTGTTGCCCCAGCGAAAGTCCTGGTCAACGTAAGCATAGAGAGTAAATGGTAGCTTCTTTTGCCAATTTTTACAAGTCTCAGTCATCCTTCACTATTTTTGTTGCTTTTTTGTTTTTTTTCCTTTTTTTATACTTTTGTTTCTCTCTTTTTGGTTGCCTTTGCTGCACTGTGTTATGGCATCTAATCTTTGAATAGACTGCAAACTTTTGACATTGTAGTTGGATATGATATTTTCTGGGCCTTTTTTTTGTTGGAAATTTGATGACTGTTGACTTTGTAATATTGGAATATGAAGCTACTTTCACCCTCTTAATGGAGTAATCAACGACCACAAAAATGAATCAATGTCAGCTAGAAACTTTTGACGAGCTTGGCTCCATAACATCTATGCCCCATATATAGAAAGTTTGTGAAGAAAAAAAAGAGGCACATAAGTCTTGACTCCCTAAATTCGACATTTATGGCATAACTGATGCAATCCCCTTCCATGGTGGACCAGCAGTGCCCAAACCTTATGTTTAGTCCGGCCATTGTAAAACCACCTGCATGCATCCTTTTAACATTCTTATGGACCTCCTTTAGCCTTAACAACATCCACAAGTCTTAGTAGCCCAAGCATATCTTGATAGGACCATGAAAAAATGTTTTTGAACTCCCGCAATAGCTCAACAAGGTCTTGTTTTGTCTCTCCGGCTATGTGCGTTCCAATTTCACAACCTTTCTTTCCTCTAAGGTTATATTCTCTACCACCTCTTCATGGGTAAAATTTGTTCCTCTTCTTGCTTTACCACTCTTAACAAATCTGGAGACAAGTCACAATCTCTGTCACCTTCAAAATCCTGAGATTCCTCTAAACACATGTCGCACTCAAAAAGGAACTTCTAATCTGTAGTATCGTTGTTCATGTCATTGATATCTAGGGACCTATGGTAGGCACAAAATAATGTACAAAGAACAAATTAATTCAAGAACAACTATTTACATGGTATGAGTTAGAAAAGAAAAATTTTGGATAGAAAATCAAAAGAATAAAGAAAGAGGGAACATTTGCTTGAATTGATCATGAAAGATGTGTTTTATTGAAGCAAAGATGTCTGAACATGAGCCTATTTCACAAATGAAATCTTATTGTTTTTAGGCTTTAAAATAACAAGTGTGTTCTGAACATTACTCTATATAATCTCTAAAAACTATAGGAAGTTCCTCTACAGACCAGTTGTTCAAAACACTTCCGGTTCGTAAAGACGAATGCCCAACATGTTCCTTTGCTCAATTCATTCCACATGTATGGCATTGATATGGAGATTCTCCAACATTTCCTTATTATTTTCATTTTTCAAGAATCTTCTCTCAAGGTGAATTACTCCTTCACCTGGGCCCTCTTCATAAAATACCATTTCCTTATTGTCCATAAGGCTTTGCACCAAGACCCTAAACTCAGCACATTCCTAGATTTCATGCCCTTCTACTTTGTGGAACTCACAGTAGTTCCTTACTCCTTCGTACCCTTCCTCAGAATCCAATACTATCAATCCTCTTCTTAGCATTTCTCTCCAGACCATTCCCAACGGGGTTTTTATTTCTACAATATCCCCCTTGATCCTTCTCGCAATATTTTCATCAATTGCATTTACCCCCTTATCACCATGATTAGGTAATGGGTTCTCTGTACCAGAGGTATCATCAAACTTCACAATCCCCATCTTAATGGGTCTTTCAACTGTCTTCTTGAAAGAAGTGTATTTTTCTATTAAATGCCCCAGTACTCCCGCATGGTAATCACATTGAGCGTTTGGATCATACCATATGGGGTATGGGGGTTGCAACAGTTTTAGATAATACGAGGACACCACGTGTGCGTCAAATAAAATTTGATATAGCTCCTTATACGACATTGAGATTGGCGTAAATTGGAGCCTTTCAGAGTTTTTCCTTGTGACAGATTCATGCCTTTGCGAACCTTGTTGCCCAATAGTGGTTGCTCTTGGTTGCCTAACAGTAATGACCTTCGAGTTGTATGTACTCGCGTTATTTACCTCATTATCCTTCTTTCTCAGGGCTGACCTTTTAGTAGTTTCCCTTTCAATCTTGCCACCTCTTATGGTATTTTCAATCATTTCTCTTGCCATTACTATATCAACAAAGCTCTTAGTGGTACTCCCTATCATATGGGTAATGAATGGGGCCTTCAAAGTATTGATAAAGAGCATTGTAGTCTCCTTTTCTAGGAGCGGTGGCTGAACTTGCATAGCAACCTCCCTCCATCTTTGCGCATATTGCCTGAAGCTTTCATTTGACTTTTTTTTTCCATATTTTGTAGAGTGATTCTATCTGGCGTCATATCTATCACATAATTGTATTACTTCAGGAAAGCCTGCGCTAGGTCTCTCCAGGAGCTAATTCTAGCACGGCTTAGCTGGTTGTACCACCTAGACGCTGCCCCAACTAGACTATCTTGGAAACAATGGATCAGCAGTTGATCATTGTTAACATAGCCGGTCATCCGTTTACAGAACATAGTGATGTAGGCTTCAGGGCAACTGGTACAATTGTACTTCTCGAATTCTGGCATCTTAAACTTATGAGGAAGCACCAAATCTGGGATCAAGCTCAAGTCTTTAGCATCAATTCCATGATGACTATCAGCACCTTCTAAAGCCTTAAACTTTTCTTCTAACCATCTACAACGGTCTTCTAGCTACCTTGAGGATTCCATTCTCATTCCTTCCCTCTTGGCCATGTCTAAATCAGGGAGAATGGGATTAGCTAGGTTTTCTCCTAGGTTAGAACCCGATCCAACTTGGAAATTCATGGGCACCCCAGTATCTGCTTGCTCTTGTTGAGGCCTAATTGTGACAGATGGCCTTCGGGGATGCACCTCAGGTTGTGTTTGTATATGTGGTGCGGTAAAACCCAGAGGGTAGTCCTCATTATCCTCTCCAGTATTAGCCATGGGGCCTTTTCCCTTATCCATCGCCCCATTCAGCAGCTAGGCCATTTGAGCCATCATATTTCTTTGAGCTTCCAACATTTGGTCTCTCATTTCTTGTTGGAGCCTTGCCAACTGCTACTGTTCAAGTCTCTAATCCATATTTTTCGTCTTAGTGCGTGTACCGTAATGGTGTGTGGTTTCCAAGTTAAGTTTATCTTTCCTTCTCTCTCTTTCTGTAATAACTACAACTAATTAGGATCCTTCTATGGATTTAAATGCATATGATGTGATATAATGCAAATGCATGAATGCAAAAAGAATATCGATTCGAATTCAATTTTATTTAGAAAATTTTATTTAGAAAATAAAATTCTTTACACAAAACGGATTACAAATATGCTTTCGCCCTAAAGTCCAAAGCTTTAACCCTTCTAAACAATACAGCTAACTCTCGACCCCTATCTGATTCTAACTTATACTTTACACTTAACATATCAGCCTGTGCTGCAAAGCTTGTAAATGATCAGCCACTTCCTGAATTTGGACTATGGCTTCACCCATAAGGTAGTCCCTATTCCTAACTTGATCCTGAGAATGATGGAGCTCCTCCTTCCAATACCCTTCTCTTACTTCAAGATGCTTAATCCAAAGTTCATAGTCTTGTAACGCCGACTCTAATCCTTCAATCTTGCCTTTCAATTCCTCGATCTTGTTCAAACTTGACTTTAACTCGATCGCAGAATTACGACTTCGATGGAGATGAAGAGACCGTCCAAGTTCAGCCACTTTAGCTTTTAATCCACGATTCTCCTTCTGACTTTCTGCTAAGCTCCTTTCTAGGGCCTGATTTTGCGCCAGAATTTCTTGATACTTCTTTTCTCATTGATCAGCTTTGGCTTTTTCCTCCCAAATCTCTTGTTGCCATGCTCTGAAGTCCTTCCCAATCCGGCTCTTTTCATCAACAAATTTATCTTCTTATATTCAAACTATCTCGATCTTCCTCAACCTTCCTTTTCTCTTTTCTTACTTTTCAGTCTCTAGTTTCCGAACATCCACGTCTAGCCTCAAGTACATTTTTTTCCTCCAAATTCTCTATCCTCTTTGCAAGCTCGAGACTCTTTCTTTTCAAAATCTTGTTTTATAATCTCTAATTCTGATGGGACCACTCGTAAGTACTCCTCCATAGTAGGTACTAAATCCACCGTCCCAAAAGTGAAACAATTATAGGCAGGGTTCCTAAACTAAGTCATAGCCCGAAACAAATGCTTATCCACCTTAACATCAAGTAAGTAGGGTAGATCACCATAATTATGGTAGAACAGCTACTTAGCCTCATCATCCCATTGGGCCCATATATCTTCCAATTCCTGGAGGTCATTCTGCGCCGCGCTAATACGAGTGAAGTCCCACCATTCTGGTGTATATCCCTTAATGATACTATCTCCTTTTTCTAACTGGGTATCCTCGGACCATGCGTGGACTGTAGTGTTGTCCTCCACTTTATCAAGTATTCATTCTCCATAACAAAACTTTCTAATTTAGAAATTGAACCGTGAATTGACACCTTTAAATGCTGAATGATATGCAATGACAATAAAATAAAATTGATCAGTGACATGTATATAAGACATAATTCAAAAAGAATAGAAAATAAACAAGCACCTATATGGGTAATCATTATGGGTCAACATAGTTCTACCTAAGGTAAGCTCCTAGGGTTCACTATATGTGTTTTTGGTTCTAAAGGAAAAGGGTACCTGAACCAGCAGATTCCTCGATCCTCATCCATTATAAGCTCATATAGACCGAGTTCAGTTTAGGAGGACACATTTCCCTATGGCCATGCGGAGGTGAAAATCTCACGGAGACATAGGTATGGATGTATCCTGGAAGCGATCCACTAGCTAATGCAGAGGTGAAAACCTCACGAATGCGTAGCTTCTCACTCCCACTTAAGGGTGTGACCACAACAGTCATGCAATGAAATGTGTGCGAGAAAAATAACAATCATATGCAACAAACACATGCAAAAAGATCATAATTTTCAAATCGAATTTTCAAGTTTCGACAAAAGGACAGAAAATAATCAATTTTACGGCTTGACTCTCTTATTTGTCCCCAATGGAGTCGCCAAGCTGTCGAAACCTTTTTTTTGTAAAAACGAGGATCGACTTTTAAAAACGAAAATGGAGTCGCCACCAATCTTTTTTCGAGGTGTGATCACCTTGAAATTGATCATTTTAATAAAAAGAAACATTTTGATTTATTAAAACAATAATTTTGGTCTACAAAATTCGAGAAAACGGATTTGGGAGTCGGTTACATACGAGGAAGGATCAGCACCCTCGTAATGCCCAAATTTGGTACCGAATTGATTAGTTATTGTCCTAATGTCGAAAAATTCGAAAATATTTTAAAACATAATTTCTTTAAAAACTTGAACAATTTAAGTTGAGACTTGAGATTCCTTTGTTCCGAAAGAATACAAACATCACATCCAGCACGTTAGGACACGATGTTTTAAATCCTCATAACCAAAATCGTCTCATGATTTTGAAAATTTATTAAAAAGGATATTTAGTTATTTAGTCAAACGAAAAATCGCAACCCAGCACGTTAGGGCACTATTTCCCAAATTTCTAAACACGAAACATTGCCATTTTTAAGAAAAACTTTTGGATAAAATGGAGCAAGGTTTTTAGTAAAATATGAAATGAATTACAATGCTAATATGCATAATAAGGTAATAATTGCTATGATACAAATAACGATAACGAGAGCAAAAAGAATCAACAATATGAATAAAATAACAATATAATAAAATAATAAGTAAGTGAGAATTGACGAAAGTTTAAATAATAATTGAAAAGAATAAAAATATTTAAAAAGCAAAATGAAAATTATCATAATAATGATGATAACAA
Organism: Gossypium stocksii; assembly: GCA_020496765.1. Taxonomy (NCBI): domain Eukaryota; kingdom Viridiplantae; phylum Streptophyta; class Magnoliopsida; order Malvales; family Malvaceae; genus Gossypium; species Gossypium stocksii. The sequence continues at coordinate 34,189,222 of CM035624.1, forward strand.
TAACAATTATAAAAATAATAATGATAATAACTATAATAATATAAGTAAATAAAAATATATGTAATATCATAAAGATAATATAAATTTAAGTAGTTTACTAATACGAAAACAATGATATAATAATAATAATAATAATAATAATGAAAAGAAAAAAATATATATATATATATATATTAATAAGAAAGATAATAGTACGTTAGTAATAATAATAAAATAATATAATAGAGTCTTTATGAGAGATAAAGTATATATATATATATATATATAGATTTAAAAGTAAATATATGAACATTAATAAATTTTAAAGAAAATATATACACAAAATAGTGTGAAATAAAATAAAATAGGTATACTTAACAAATGCAGTGAACAAATGTATAAAAAAATTAAAAAAAATAATAATACAAATGAATTTGCAAATAGTTCAAAATAATAATAGTAATAGTAAACTAATAATAGTATGAAAAATAATAGAAATAATGGACAATGACGAAAATAATAAAAATAATAATAGGTATAATAATAATATTAAATATAATAAATATAATAATAATATTAAAAATAGTTAATTCGAAAATCAAATAGCAAAAAATGGCGAAAAAGGACAAAATTGAAATCAAAGCAGTATTTTTTGGGCGAAATCAAAAGCAAATAAAGATAAAAGGGACCAAATTGCATTGCGCGAATGAAATGGAGGGACTGGGAAACAAAATATCCCTACCCTCTAAAACGCGTCACTTTGCGCGAGACTAAATTGAAACAGAAGGAAATTTATGGGTACAAATTGAGAAATTAAAAAAATAAATTACAAGAATTAAAAATACGGAAGGGCCAATTGCGCAAATAGCTCATTTATTAAAAATGCGCGGATCCTCCAGGTGGGTCGGGTCACACACGGGTTGCAAGGCTAAAATGGCGCCGTTTTGATGCTTCATATCCTAAGCCAAAACGACGTCGTTTTGGTAATGCTATATAAGCCAATGTTTTGAAAAAAAAATCATTTGCTCCTTACTTTAAAAAAAAAAACTTTTTAAGCCTTAAAAAATGCTCTCCCTCTCCCCAAAACCGGTCACCTTCCGGTAAGAAATCCGGCACTTCTGCCGCCGCTCACAGCCATCGTTGCCACCGCCGGCCACCGTGCACGGTGGTCGGAAAACCAAAAAAAGGTAAAATTTTTTTCCCTTTTTTTATTTTAATATACTCGTATATTTATTTTTAAAATATGAATATGTATGTAGATTATTCGGATAAAAAATAAAGGAAAACAAAAATAAAAAGTATACGATGTTAAACAACGAAATAAATCTGAAACAAAAACAGAAAATGACCCTTCTCTGTCTTTTATTTTTGTGTATTGTATCTAAAAATCCCCCTTTACACTTTTTTTACTACCATTTATAGCTGAAATAAATCAAAAAATTATGGAATCTTGATTCTGATTTATTTTGCTGATTACTGTCTGCGTTCTTTCCTTGTTTTGCAGGTGGAAGGTGAGATCTTCGGCAGTGATGAGGGCGCTGATGGTGGCGCAACGTCCAGCGCTGGTCAAGCATGCGTGGGGAGGAGGCTACGGCTGCTAGGTCAGGGGCTAGGGTTTCTGACTTGGTGTTAAGTCATTTGGGCTTAATCGGTTTTGGGCCGAATTAGGTTTAGGGTAGTTGGGTTGGTTTTGTAATGTTAATTGGGCTATGTAAATAGACACTTTATTTTGGTTTTTGTTTATTTTCTATTTGAATAGCCTGGGCAAAAATGGGCTAATACAAAGGCAAAAGAATGTTAATTATAGTATATATGATTTGTAACTTAAGTTGATAGGTATTTGATGTATTGTTTTACAAACTTAGTAAGCTTTACGTAAGCTTACTTTATTTGGTTTTCTTCTCTGTATATTGTTAGACTCTTACAGTCGATTAGAACATCGTTGGAGATCACACTATCTGTCAACTTTTTCAATAGTTATTCGTTTATTTTGGCCTGGTTATAAGTGGCACGTTTAGAGGATTTTGATTATGTATGATATAAGTACTATGGTTATATTTTGTGCCATTTGAAGTATATAATATGTGTATCGATGTAAATCCTAACTAGTATTTTGGTTGGTTGTGGTGTGTGATGGTAAATGCATGTTTTGGTAACTAAATGCATTTTGAAGAGTTGTTTTGGTATAAGTGTTTAGGTAATTAGGTGAACTTTGGTTGATAATATGTTAACAATGTGAGTAATGGTGTAATGTATTTAATTTGGTATTGATTTCAAGGAATGATGGTACGGATTGCTAATGGTTGATGTTTGAATGATTATGTTTTAATGTTTGAAATATGGTGCCAATGATGGCATATTGGTTAGGCACTTAGGTTGAATGTTATTTGGCGTGTTTTGGTACATTTTGAATAGGTTTCAGTGATTTTATTTGTATGGCTTGAGACTTAAGGAATTGTAGGTGAAATGGCTTGTTTTCTAAGGCACTTTTAAGTGCATATGGCCTGTGACACGATCTGCCACACGGTCGTGTGCCACACACGGTTGTATGACACGGCCATGTGACTCTAAATTACACAGGCACATTTTGTTACACAGTTTGGCCACACGACCATGTCCTTAAGCCACATGGGCTAGGCTCTATCACATGGTCTTGCCACACGACCGTCTAACCCTTGTTTTTACTTTTTGCGTGAATTTTTGTAAAAGTTTCAATTTAATCTAGAATTGTTCTCGGTTTGTTTTAAATGTTTCTGATGCTATATTTAGGTCCGGATATGTTCGATCAACATGGAAATAATTGTAGTTTAAATATGAAATTATTTATTCAGTTATTTATTACTAGTTAGTAAACAGTGTTAATGTTTTACAGTTGTAATAACTTATAGCTCGGTTCGGTGACCAGACTAGGTAAAGGGTGTTACACCGCCAAAATGCAAATTTGGGCTCAAGTAATTGCTACTAATGAAATTTATGAACTAAAATTAGAAGTAATGGTAATGCATGCAAAAGCTAATAGTAATCTAGTCAAAATATCTTAAAATCACCACTATTCTTCAAGAAAATATCAAAATTTGAAATAATGGAATAATAAAAACTAAAAGTAAATTTTGGAATTTTCTCACAAAATTGGAGTTGATGTTTGAGTCGGTGGTGGCCTTGTAGAGAGATTTCGCATGATCTAGCAAGTATGTTTGTTTGATTGGAGTTTGGAAATGTGTTTGGGGGGTTTATGTGTTTTTATGTTAAGAAGAAAAGGTGAATGGCGCAAGGACAAACTAGTGGGGGTTTTAAATATTTTTTGAAAATTAAGAAAATACTTATGGGACATCGATGTCAATGTGGAGGCACAAGATTTGGCACAGAGGCGTGCAAGTTGGGTTGTCAAAGTGCTAGCTGGCATGTAGCACTGCCATGAAATGAGCAGTAGTAGTGCAATGTTGCCAAAAAAGATTGCCCTAATCTTGTACGAGGGGTGTCGTGGACATGATGAAAAGGCATCGAGTTGGCCCTTGTGGCTTCAATGTTTTTGGCCCAAGGGTACTAGACACCATAGAAGGGCACCAATGCAAGGCCTTTTGCTTCAAGATTTTTGGCGTAAGGCATCGAAAATGATGCACAAGTGCCAATCCAAGGCCTTTTTCTTTGATCTTTTTGGAGTTAGGGCATTGGGCATGGATTAGAGGCAATTGGTATATGGCAGAAGGGAATCGTGATTGGTGTAAGCATGCCATGAACCCCTTTGGTTTTAGTTGTATAGCCTTTGGTTTTGTAACACCCCTAACCCCTAACCTGGACTTATTCCATAAATAATAAAAAATTTCACATACAAATTCCAATTCCAAGTAAACATAATTTAAAATCATTCACATTGTCCCTAATACGAGCCTACGAGGCCGAATTCATACATTGGAAGTGGTTTGAGACTAAACCGATAACTTAGGAAAATTTTAAGAAAACTTAAAAATTTTTCACATACAGGGGACACATGCCCGTGTGGCCAGGCCGTGTATCTCACACGGCCAAAGACATGCCCGTGTCATAGGCAGTGTGGACATTCGAAATGGGATCACATGACCATGTCCCAGACCGTGTCCTACCCCATGCAACTCACTGACTTGGGTCACACGACCAACCATACACCGTGTGACTAGCTCGTGTACCCTTCAAAATGGCCTCACACACTCGTGTGCCAGGCTATGTGCTAGGTCATGCCAAACCTGTAGGGTGTATGACTTAGGCCATACGGCTAAGGCACACGCTCGTGTGCTGGGCCGTGTGGAGCATACTAACTTGATTTCTAATTCAACATCAGGGGGCACACGGCCGTGTTACCTAACCGTGAGTCACATACGGCTAAGACACACACCCGTGTCTCTGCCCGTGTAGACAAAAATAGGCTATTTTTAAGCCACATTTCTCACCCAAACTTTCAATCACCTAAACATGTCAAATAGCACTTAACATAACATCAATAGGCATTCAAAGCAATCTCATTTAAGCCTAAATCATTGCAATTCAAGATTAATAACCATAATGCTCATGAATATCACAAACAACCATTCACTTTTACACCAATTTCACATTTAGAAATAACCTATATGGTCATTTTCAAATATACATTATTTGTGCCTAAAATCACATGCATACATTCAAAATCCATCCATCAAGTACTCAATTTACCAATTCACATCAAAGAATACCAAAGCAATTATCAACCACATAAGATAAGGTCATTTACTCAATTTACCAATTCACATCAAAGCATACCAAAGCAATTATCAACCACATAAGATAAGGTCATTTACTCATAAATATATACAAACCAAAACATACACCAAACTAAGCCAAATCACATGGCTAAATACATATCAAAACATATAGGCTTCATTAGCCAAAATGACTTATACATACTATATAACCATCTAGCCTATACATGCCATATAACGACAATTCAAAGAGTTCAAAAGTACCAAAACTATAGCTAGATAGTGTGATGCAATCTTCTATGATTTTTGAATCAAGCGAGCTTCCGAATCACTATAAAACATAGAAAATAAAACATAGTAAGCTATAAAGCTTAGTAAGCTCGTATAACATAGAATTATACTTACCAATTATTCATAATTTAAGTAAATAAACATAGTATAATTCCATCAATTTGTCAAATGCCTAAAACACAAGTATTCACCAATAGGTTAGTTATACAATGTACATATAGCAACCATTAAGCATAGATGAGCACATCCATTAAACAATTCTCATATACATATAATCCATTTCATACTTCAATATAACATGTAATACCATATCCATGTGATTCATGTAACTCTTATACTAGTTCTTGTTAACACAAATAACTTGTAGTAGATTTATGCCCGTTGAACCACGAGAATATTGTTAGATACATGGGTGATACACATGAAGTGTACTAAATACTAATTCGTCAATTCCTGTACATATATGCTCTTTCGAGCTATAACCGGTAAGCTCCTCCTGAGCTGAAATAACAGTAAGCTCAATTGAGCTGAGAAACGATAAGCTCTTATGAGCTGAATATCGGTAAGCTCATACAAGTTGTGGTAAGTCCGCAACACATGCAGGATCTCAACCAAATTGGTAACCCTTATGACATGTCACTTGTATCCTACGAATTCCTAAGGTTTAAATGGGACTCGGTATTATTCAGACTTTATTATTTAGGCATTCGCATATCATGTAACTCAATTTCTCAATTTACATATATACAATTCAATTAAGTACAGATTTAAATACTCAATTCTAATTATACAAACTTACCTCGTATAGCACTGATGAAAATGATCGTCTATTCATCAATTTTTATTTTTCTCCTATCTAATTCTAATCTTTTCTTTTCTTGATCAATATATAATCAAATTTAACTTTTTTTTTAATTTCCATTCTATTCAATTTAATCCAAAGTCCACATTTTGGAAAAATTACACTTTTGCTTTTAATATTTTAACTTCTTTACAATTTAGTCCTTATCACATAAAAATGCAAATTCATGCAATTTAGTACCAACCCATGCTAGCCGAATTTCTCTTATTAGCATATCAGCCCATATTTTTCATTTATTTTACATTTTAACCACACAATTTTCATATTTCTCAATTTAATCCATAATTGACATTTTAACCAAAAATCACTTTACAAATGTTGTTAGATTATCTAACAACAACCATTCAAAATCTATCATCAAACATCAAAATACACCTATATTCATGAATGGAAAAACCTTAAACCTTTAAAAATTTTGCAAAATAGTCCCTAGGCTAGCTAGACCTAGTTGCAACAATCTCAAAAACATAAAAATCATTAAAAACAGCAAAAATGCACTTACATGCAATAATATCAATTGCCGAATGCTTCAACCCTAAAAATTTCTTCCTTTATTTCTCAAATTTGGCTAGGTGAAGAAGATGGACACTTTAATTTGGTTTTATTTTATTTTTACCTAAGATATTTAACAACTTACCAAATTAACCTTAGTAATAAAACATTAAATTCACCTAATACATGTCCATAAATGTCCACTAACAATTATAATGGTCTAATTACCATTTAGTACTCATGCATTCATTTCTATAGACATTTAGTGCATTTAACTTATAGATTAAAGTTTTGTTGTTTACGCGATTTAGTCCTTTTTATTAAATTAAGCATTTAAACGATAAAATTTATTAACGAAAATTTTACACTATCATACTATCATGCTGTAGACATTAAAATAATCATATAATTATTTTGACCTTAGATTTTTGGTTCCAAAATCACTGTTCTGATTTGACCAAAAACGGGTTGTTACACATTCAACCTTCGTGGAGCCATCCCTCGATGATCCACAACCTCTTCATATTGAATCTAGGTAGATAAAAATAAGGTGTTTCTTAGTTCATTTTTATCAACATGTTGTTTAAGAGAAGAAGAATTTACCTCATTCACTCTTCGTGGAACATCGCAAATTGTTGTCAATTAATAGCCATGATTGAAATTAGTTCCCGAGCATCGGAAGGATTTTTGGTCAGTAAAGCATCATCGCTTGCACCATCTACCATCTTTTTCTCTATAGAGTCCTTCAGAGAAGTATTGGATGAGTAGTTTTGAAATTCCAAATTGTGGGCAACTTACACATAGTTGTTTAAATCACTCCCAATATCCATTAAGGCTTTTAATACCTTTCTATTTGATTCCACGAATCTCTTTCCTAAGAGAAATAACACGAGGCAGGAAAAAGCTATCTAAAAATAACCTTACCAGTTCTTCCCATGTGTCAACAGTTTTAAAAGATAGATAATATAGCCAATTCTTTATTTTATCTGCTAATGAAATGGGAAAAGCTCTCAGCTTGATTTGCCCTTCGGTTATGCCTTGCGGTCTCATGGTGGAACAATCCACAAGGAACTCTTTTAAATGTTTATGAGGATCTTCGTGTTGAAAACCATGGAAAGTAGGGAGTAAGTGAATCAAACCATATTTCAATTTGATGGGTACCTCAAGTTCAAGATACTTAATGAAAAGTGGTTGATGGTTTAATGCTGGTGCAGCCAATTATCAATAATGACTTCTTCTATTTCACTAATTTCGGTTTCACTTGATGAAAAAATGACTCACAATCAATGTCTGATTCAGTTGTAGAAAACAAAAAATTTCGATTGATGTTGGTTTTCCTTCTCAACCTTCTTATAGTTTTCTTAATCTCTAGATTGTACACTAGTTCACCTATTCATGAAGATCAAGGCATAAAGAAAAATAAAGGAAACTAAACTAAAGTAAAATATAATAGAATAAAAAGTAAAACAAGAAAAAAATAAGAAGAAATAAATTTATTAACATCGACCCTTGACAATGGCGCCAAAATTTGTAAGGCTATCGAAACCTACAAAAATTGTAACGCCCCGAATTTTGGGCCTAGAAGAAATAGGCCTTGAGCATGGGGAGTGATTGGAAGACGACACATAAAAGTTTATGTGTGTAAGGAAATGACATAATTGATTGTCTTCTCTAATGGTTAAGTGATTCGGGAGTGTTGGAGAAGTCCTGGGTTCAAACCTGGGCTTTAGCAAAAATTTTATTTTTAGTGAAGAAAATCCCTGGGATCTAAGTAGAAGGCTTTTAAATTATTATGATTGAAATATGACATAAACAGCCTACTGGTCTAATTGGTAAGTGGCGTGTGGAGTGTTCATGGGTCAGAGGTTCAAGTCTTAGCGTATGCAAAATTTTTGTTTTACTTATTTAAGTGAACTCTGACTTTGGCTTGTAGGCTTTTAAATTGTTGCAAATAAAATAGGATACAAAAAGAGCCTGTGGCTCAGTGGTAGGTGGTGTGTCAGTGTTTCTAATGGGGCTTGTGTTTGAGTCACGTCTTGCTCAAAGAGGTATTTATTTTGTTATTCCTGCCTTATGAGAAGTAGAAATCAACTGAAAATTTGCAAGGTTGGAATTTGAATAAGTCATAGATGATGTTGAGGAGAGATTTGTGGAGATTATCTGGGAGGTTAGGAGAAAAATCAAGGAGGAATTTGAATTGTGAAATGTTAGTGTTGAATTTGGACTCTAGTTACTCATGAATTTCAGTTAGGGGAATGCTTGTTAGTTTCGACTATTGAGAACATTTTGGGAAGTTTGGCATTTGCTGAGTTATTTCCCTTCTGTTCATTTTTGGTACCTTTTTTGTTTTCAAGGTTATGGTTCTTTTTGCACATTATTGCTCTTTTGGTCAATTTTGTTTGGCCGATTAGGCACTCTTATTTGTTTTGACCTTATTGTTCTTTTACATTTTTCTTGGTAAGATTGAACATTCTTTTCACCCTTTTAATTGTACCCGACCTTTTTTTTCCTCTACTTTCTTTGCTTAGTCGAGTTTTCCCCCTTTCCTCTTCTAAGCCGAATACACTTGCCTATTCTTTTCCCCTCCATTGTTTCTTTTTCGTTTCTCTTCTAGCTGCTTGGCTCCTCTTTCTTTTCTTTGGCCAAATATTGTGCTCCTCATTTCTGCATGTTCGACTCTTTGTTGACACCTAGCCTTTGACGTTCGGCCTACTGTCCCCTTATCCTTCAATTTTTATCATTGATTTTGGGTAAGTGTGCTTAGCTCTACTTGTTTTTGGTTTTATTCTTTTAGTTTTCGTCATTACTTTAGTCAAGTGTTTGGTCTATTTATGTCGATTCTTTATCCCTTCTCTGGTATTGGTGATCGATGGGTTTTAAATGCTCGAGGAGTGAAGGGTTTCTCAGGCGATTCTGGATCTTTCTTTCGACATTCAATCGAATATTTGGGGGTAAGTTGGCTTGGTTGGCCGATTATTCTATGAATTTAGTATTGGGGTTTTGAGTCATATTCTCGTAAACAATTTGCCTAATAAGATTCGTTGCTAAAGCAGATAATCAACGAGGACATGGGATCAATTCTTAGTCACAATCTAGGAGGTTTAAGCCATATCTCATACAATCAAGGTTGGTAGTGACGGTTAGATTGTGGATTTAGTGCTGGTGAATATTAGCAATTGAGAGAATGATTGAATGCTTGGAATGAATATAGGTTGGTGCTCTAGGGTTTCTCGCAAGTGCTCGCAATCAGGTGTGTAATCACACCCCTCTCAATTGTAGATCGGCAAAAGTCAAAAAGCCAGAAAGTACGGCGTTTGAGGCCACATAAGCTTGCGAATGCTCGTGTGGTAAACCAAGCCCATGAATCGTGGGCGTAAGACTGTAGAGGCCGCCATGAGAATTCTCATGGGCTTAGGTCGTTTTGGGCCGAAATGGGCCATGTGGGCCCAATGAGCTCGTAGGTCCCACATGGATATAAACTTACGTTTTGTGATAAATAATAGACTGGGCTATGTAGTTGCATGACCGTGGTTAATTCTGGGCCAGATAGGCCACACGAGCGTGTAGGCCCACTTGGGTCGCAAATTGGGCCTTAAGCCCAAGTACACTGTTATGACTGTTTAGGGTATACGGAAAGACCGTAGACTTTTCATTAGGTCAGTAAGCGGGTCTATACCCCAATCTGATAAAAATGACCAAATTACCCCTAGAAGGTAAAATGACCTTAATACCCCTAGAGAGTAAAATGACCGTAATACCCTTGTATAGTAAAATGATCGTAATACCCCTGTAGGGTAGAACGACTATTATGCCTTATATGATGTTTGATTGATTGAGTATGTAATGTGATATTTATGTGTTTTGCATACATGCACGACATGCTGCATGGGTTGGGTTATTGTTATGGAGGAAGTACTGATCTGTTAGGGTCGCATGGGTCGTACGAGACGACTGTAGACCCACCGAAGGCTTAAAGTCGTATATTCGTATTGATCTGTTAAGGTCACACGGGTCGCACAAGATGACTATATACTGACTGATGGCTCTGTGCCGTTCATACTATTGATGGCTTAGTGCCGTTCATTTTACCGATGGCTTTGTGCCACGTATATTATCGGTGGCTTAGTGCTATCCATTTTACCGATGGCTTTGTACCACGCATATTATCGATAGCTTAGTGTCGTTCATATTACCAAAAGTGGGTTGTATTGATGGCTTAAAGCCATTTATCTTACTAGCAGCTATGCTGCGATTTTGATTACAGGCAGCTAAGCTACGATTCTATTGTCTGACAGCCTTGCTGCGATATTGGTGTGCTGGCTGGATGGGTTGATGTTATCCCCACATGGTGTGTTGGTGGTACAGAGTGAGGTGTATTGGCTGGATTGGGGTGGGATTACATGCATCATACATTACACATATGTTCTGCTTTTGATTCTGCTACTATAATGGGCTAAGGCCCATCTGATACTTCTGCTATAATGGGCTTAGGCCCAGACTGCTTCTGTATTCTATATTTTTTTATTGACTATTTTTATATTAGGGGATTACACACTGAGTTTTCGTAAACTCACTCTGTTTTTAACAGTACAAGTAATCCCTAGTGTTAGGTGGATTGGTGCTGTGAGGGACTCGAGGGTGGCCACACAATTACATCTGCTTTACATTTAACTTTTTATTTTCAATCGCTTAAGCTTGGGTATTTTTATGTAATAAGGCCTCTCTGATTTTCTAGCTTTTAATATGATTTTTTATTTATTATGATTTATATTTGTTAAAAGTAAAGTGCGGTTTTCCAAAACATTAACTGTTTTCAAAACATCACGTTTTTGCAACACAACTTTTAAGCTTCCGCAACAAACAAAGTTTAAAAAGTAATAGCGATTTAAAATGGTTAACAATCAACCAAGATGATTTGGGTATTAACAAAGATGCCTTAACCTCCAACCGGGTTTTACCAGTAAGAAATATAGTTTTCAAAAAGCACTCCAATATGACACCGCTAGATTCAGCCCTAATGTCTAGGTTGAGTTTGGGGGTGCTACATAAATGAAACCTACTTGAAAAGGAGTAATTAGTAAAAGTAAAAAGTAGGGTCGTATCCATAGGTATCAGTAATAACTTTATTTCTTTAAGCAAATATAACCTCCCCAATCTAGCTTAGACATTAAGTCCAAATTCGGGAGATTACATCAGCCAATGAAATGGCCCAGTAAGCTATCAGAGTTTCTAAATAGTAATTTTAAAACAATTGTTTAAAACTTATCTTATTTTCAGAAAAACTCAGAAGTTAACAAAAAATCGATTAAGTAAAACATTTTCCTTTTAATGGTGACTACTTTTGAAAACTTAGTTGATTTTCAATTATTTATTTTCCAAAATTTATTATTAATTTAGCACCAGAAAAGTGATATTCAACATAGTATTAATTAAGAAAAATAAGAATTATTTTATACATATTTAATTCTATATCCATGTTTCATTATCCTAAATTCTAATTAAATACCAAGCATGCTAAATAAACCAAAAATAGAAGTCCTATGCCACAATTCAAATAGGACAATATAGTTCCCAAATTAATAAAATTTTCAAATAGTAAATCTAAACTAATTTTATAGTAAAAAGGTCAATTTGGGTCGAGCCCTCCGTATGTTGAGTCCGTATCCTAACCTAGTGGGTCATCTGTAAGAATAGAAATAAGAAGGGGAATGAGCTTATGAAGCTCAGTGTGAATTTAATCACAAGAAAACTAGTGCAAACAGTAGTCAAATCGTATAGAATATCAACTCATAGAATGATCACAGTTGAATAGCAATTCAGAATATCGGTATTTCAAATCAACTTATCACCATAATATCTCAATTTTCATATTTATGTGAATGCTTATTAATGTAATGCAATTTCAATTTATCAGAACAGTCTTACCCCACTGCTATACACTACAGTAGGAGTTCTCCAGAACTCCTCTACCTTTACATCACTTCGTGGATAAACCACTCATCGCTGTGGATGTACCACTCATTGTGGATAAACCACTAGTAATAAAAAGGGTGGATTAACCATCGAGATTTATTTTATACTTTTTTTTTGCCGAAGAGCTGCCAATAAGTTTTGAATGCACAACATATTTATAGATTAAAGCTGCTAGTACAATGTAAATAAACTGCTTATTGGTGCAGATAAAAGCTACTAAATGGTTTGGATAAACCACTCAACAATGTAGATAAACTGCTCAAATGGTGTGGATAAACCACTCAATGGTGCAGATAATCTGCTTACACTTCCTCTATTCATATCGTCCCACCCCATGCAATGCAATCACATGCTTACAACAGATCAATACGGTAGCAATAACATGTTTATAGCAAATCGATACAGTAACAATTATCATGCTTATAACAAATCATTACAGTAGCAATAAACTTGCTTAACATGAGTTCGGTTTAACAATAATAGTAGGCATGTATGTCATGCAATCAATAACACACTGGTATGGAAAACATTATCAGTTCTTCAGAATTATAGTGATAGTAAACATGTAATATTTTTCCACCATTACATATTCTTTATGGTTTACACATTTATCACATATAAATTATCATAATTTCATAACTTAAACTAAAATTTATATCATAAGCACTACTTTCCTTGACAATACTATACATAACATTATTAAAGTAGTGAATAAGCTACTTAAACTTAAGCATAATTAATTTCTTGAAGTACTTACTTTTGAAGCTTAGGATAGGGTTTAGGTCAGAAGAACGAAGAAGGAGATGGTGGAAATTCATATTAGAAGACTAATTTCCCAAAAATTGGGCACTCCCTGTTTCTCCTCTTTTCCAATTAGGTCATAACTCAATTAAAATACACTGTTTTCAAATTAAACCTCGTAATCAAGTTTCGTTTTAGATTAATTAATATAATAAAACCAAATTATATTATTTTAATACTTTAAATTAATTATTTATTAGTATTCATTTCAAACCCTCAATTTAACACAAAAATAACCTTATAAACCAAGGCATGACCACTCTCGATATTTACAAACTTGGTTCTTCCAACCCCATTTTTAGGATATGACACAAAAATAATAAGTAAATAAGAAGAGGGTTTATGGAATTGAAAGATAAAATTAAACTAAAACCAAATTTAATTGAAAACTTAGATTGAAGAAAGCAACAATTAAAGGTTTTATAAAAATCAATGGGAAAAAGCTCTAGCCAAAGGTAATCTCCATTTGATTTATGAATTCAATCAATGAAACAAATATAACTTCAACGCCTTTAGTAAATTGGTTCTAGTTGTTGACTCAACGTTAGGCAACCAATCTCTCTTAACCTGTTCAGTAACCAAGAGACTACTTGTTTGAAATTACTTCCCTAACCAATAAACAACCTTGCAACTCAACACCCAAGATTTAACTTACTAGCAGCAGTAAGAACTAGAGAGACTTAATTCTAACCAACAAACTCACCTTAATAGGATTCATTTAAGCTAGATCACACATCCATACCTCATAATTGTAAACTACAATATAAATTAGTTATGCAATTTGTCACTAGTATTAGAACAAATTAAACAACTGCAAATTTAATTATCCTAATTGACTCGACAACCATTCTAAGCAACTGAATACTGGCCACATATTCAATAAACCTGAGCAATTGTAATTAAAACATAAGATACATGAATAGCAAAGAACAAAGAAGAATTAAAACACAAATACGGCTCACAAATTTATTAAATCAAACTTTGATAGAACCTTTGACTAGAAAAGGGAGTTTATCTAGCCATAAAATCAAAAGATTGCAAAGAAACAAAAATAGCTATTCAGCCTCTAAACGGCCAAAAAGTCCTAACTCCCTCTCAAATCAGAGTATTTATAATATATTTTCAAACCAAATTAGGTTACAGAAACTTGATTTAGGTCATAAAAGTCATAAATGACCAAAATGCTCTTAAAACATTATCGAAACACAAATTTCAGGCTAGAATGGGATGATTCAATGTAAGGGTGCTTGGGGTTTGGTGCTGGGGCACAACTACTTGCACACGGGGGCATCGAAATGTTGTGTTGAAGCTCTAAACTTCTCGTTTTTTGCTATCCTTGCCTCAGTTATTTCTCTAATCTTTCAATGGTCTCAAAATCCCAAATCTCAAGCTCCCATGCACCTATATCAAGTTCAAAAACACCTAATTTAAATCCAATTATATAGAAATGCAAAAAAAAAAAGGAAAAATATTAAAAAGATAAATAAATGCAATTGAGGCTCAAAATAAGTAATCTAAACTAAAATGTAATGTTCCAGCTAAGGATCATGCAAAATGCTAAATGTACAGGCATATAATATGTCAAATATGTGCACTTACCAAATATCTACAAAATGCACTGTAAGAATCGACACCTATAGGATTGTGTGCGTATGGTGTTAGTAAATAATGATCAAACCCAGTTCTAGATCCCAAGATGTTGAACTATCATCAACCAAATCGCTAACTCTCACATCCAAAGCCATCTAACAATCATAAGACCTCGAGAGTCTTATTAGGCCTAAGACACTCCATCTATAAAAAAATGTTGAATCTGATTACCCCAACCCAATCTCAAATAATAGCCTAATGAAAGAGCCTAAAAAACACATAAGATACTATTCCAAGCATATGAAGGCTTATCTACCATCTTGACCTAAAAAATATTACCACTAGGAAAGTACTTGGCTTGGAAAATTGTGTGACATAAAGAGTCCTTATGGTGTGAGAATCTCCAAACCTGTTTACTGCTCTAAAAGGTTGAATAGTCAATGATCTCTTCAACCAAGTCCTCCTATGCCTTTTTATTTTTGGATGGTGTCCTAGTTTAGCATAGCCCACCCTTTGTCCTCCCCTTTACCTACGCATTAGTAACAAATAAGGAAAGTAAAAAGCATGACGTGACATAAGTAAGAATGGACTAAAGCATTGATTTAATGAAAACCTCATATTGTTGGAAAACTTTAGTTTAGAAAACAATTTTGTTGCGCAATAGAAAATTAATTTTTTTTCTAAAATAGAGCAGTTGTGATATTTATAGCAATAAACTCTTTACGAAATTAGTACATATGTTTTGGAATAGGCGATCTAAGATATTTCCTAGTTTTCTGCCACCACAATGTGGACTCTAAATCATGAACCAATGAACACAATGAAAACTTGATTGATATTCCAATCAGGAACTAGAAATTGAAAAGAACTATCTCAGAATTAGAATTTATTTGAAAATTAAATCTCACTAAAATTTGACAGAGTGTTGATGTTTAGTATCGTCTATTTTCAGTTAACCCTTTATCAATATTTATAAATAAAACTAGAAGAGTCTTACTTGAACAAGAAAAAGTAAAATAATATTTTAATACAAAAAATACTATCCTTTACTACGATAGGCTATTGGTGGTGGCACCCCCTATTCTGGGAGCTAGGGTTGCCACCTATGCTATGTAAGATGGGTCATCATGCTTGTCTCATTTATTAGGTATAACTATATATGTTATCAAGACTTTTAATCAACTCATATAATTTAACCAACATAATAAACAATTTTCTATTTCCAAAATATTGTTTAATTAATTAAAATAAATTTAATTAATTTTCCTAATTAGATTATTTTCTCAACCCAATTATAATTCTGTTAAAATTATGATGACTTTACTGTACTTGGATATACGTGTAATTAAATTTAATTATTATGTTTAACAAAACAAAAATGACTATTTAATTTCCATTTCGAACTCCAATTATTTAATTTCAATCAATTAAATAATAATTCAAAGAAACTAATTTAGTCTCTAAGTCATCTCTTACTCATAATGAGAAAATATATTTAGTATAGATAGTGATACATATGATCTATTCCTCTAATTTGCCATTTTCATATATTCAACTTATTGATTCAAATGCAAACCATACAAGGTTGTGCTAGAGAAGGGACCAATTAGACATGCACAATTAGGGATCAAATAATTTGTAATTAAGTTATGGCTCTTTGTCTATTATTTACAACATTATTTAGTTATGAAGTTATTCCACTAAAATATCATGATTGAGCTCTCTTTCTATATACCATTACAAAAGCTATTTATCAAGTGCTCATCCAATGACCTTGTCATATATGTGTTACCCTTATGGATATCCTTAATCTCTTTAAGATAAATATGTTCACCCAATATGATCATAGTTTATCCCATGATAACTATTATATCTTCCTTCATGAAAAATTCAATTACTAACAAATAGTAATTGAACCATTCATCCCAAACAAATGGCATATAGACACGTTACTTTTCCATTTATCACATAATGCCAACGATAGGATATCATTTACCCTTTATCGAGCGACGGATCCAATATTTTAAGTGAAGTCATGTCATGCAAAAGTTATACGCCCAATGTACCAGCTTTCGGCTTTATTACCAATTGAACTCAGGCTTTCAATACATCAAAATATATGAGTCACGCACACACATAGTCAGTCACTTACTCACGATTAAGGTAAGACGCACTATGAATGTCACAAGCGAATTAGTTATAAACATATCTAGGATTTATCTAATTGGGTCTTGTCTAATGTATCTTAATCCAGACAATCACATCTATGTCTCTATTTTCTAGGAGTCAGCCTCTTTTATACCGAAGAAAAGTTATCTTCCTAATTTGGACTTGATAGACGATATAATAGATTTTTAATTGATTTGTTTAATTCTGATTAGACTATGGACCATTTAAATTACCTACTAATATAAGTTGTCTTATTGCATTATGATTCAATTGCATAATACAACTTAATATTAGTAAAACAAAAGGTAAACAAGGAGCTAATATTTGCTTATACATTTTGCTTAGCGTACAAAAACTGTTGAGGACAAATACAAACGATATTAATGTGAATGATGAAACTTTATTAAACAAATTTGTTCGAAAATTTACAAGTACATATGGCAAAAAACTACACTAAGGGAACTAGATCTCAATACATGCCCCTACACGATAGCAATCTTTTGGACTGACTTTGAATCTACTTTTATAATCTGTCCACAATGTATTGAAAAATAATAATTTTGTTCCTATCAATGAGGAGTGGCATGATGAAGTATCTATTTAGCTTAGACTCATCTTAAATGCCCAACATAGTGCTAATGTTAACTCTCTATATAGTTGGGTATGAGGGCTAAAGTAAATAAAAGATTTGTTAAAGTTTACCTTTTGCCCTTAACCCTTCTTATAAATGCTACGTACCTCCCTAACACGTTTGGCCTCAACTTTTGAGTTCTATATAAATAGAATAATGTCATTATCAAAGAAAAAAATGATTGATTTGAGTCCAACTCTGAATGGCGTTAACACCTCTAATCTTGGCCAAGTCTTGTTCTCAAGTTAACATTACTGAAAGCTAGAGAAAATGGGACAAAAGATCCCTTACCTCAAACCCCTTCCAGGCTAAAATGAACTATAACAACTAATGGGCCTAACGTTTTGCATAAACTCAAGATTATCAACTTTAGGGTTAAGAACTATAAAAATTTGGTTGACTCTATACATAGGGAATTGACCTTTAAGCAAACCCAAACAAAAATCAATAACCTCATCACCAAGAGCAAGCCAAAAGGAACAATAAAAATGGCCAAACATACCTTCAATATATAGGGTTTTGTTGGGATCCATTAGGAAAAGGCTTTAACCACCTCCTCCATCATAAATTCTACGCATAATGTAGCATTCATCTCAGTTATCACATATGGACTAATAGCCTTAAAGATTGTCTTTAGAGTCGAACTATTTTAAGATAAAAATATATTGATAAAGTAGTAAAAAACAATCACTTTGATATCCTTTTTACCTTCCACCAAAACACCACTTTTGCCCCTCAACTCATAGATCCAATTTTTATTCTTTCAACCAATGACTTTAGCATAGAAAAATCTCGTATTAATAGTCCCCTTCCTTGAGCCTAGTTACCTTAGACCATTATCTCTACCACTACTTCTTATCAAGTAAATCTCACAACTTAGACTTAGTAGAAAGAAGAGCCGAACATTGGCATTAGAAATGTCATCACTCATTAACAAATTAGGCTACCTATTAAAGGCATTAATGCATCTGTTAGATGCTCTGTATATATATCTTCTATTTTTTTTTTACAAAACTAAGATCTGTGAATCATTTGAACAAATATCACAAACAATATCAACACAAGCATTATTCTTAACCCAACAAGAATTAAATTTAAAATAGTTCCCTCAACCTTTAACCTTGGCTCACAGTCCCATCCATCTCTAAGAAAATAACATTATGATCCGAGGCAATTTGGGGTAGAGTCATAATACACATATGCTCAAAATGGCCACAATAGTCTCAATAAACAACAAATATATCAATCTGCTCATGAACATAATGTGTAGCCTCTCTATTTTTGGTTCAAGTAAACCAACCCACATTAGGTTTCAAGTCCTTCAAAGCTAAAGACCTCAGAATGTAACATCCCCACTTTAAAAATAAATAAATATAAAGAAGAGAGAGGAATATTTATGGTAGAAGTCCTTAAATAAGTGATCTATAAATAAATAGTAGTATAAGAAATTATGATTGTTTTTAGAGGAAACTATCAAACATGAAAACATAGAAAACTATTAGTAGGAGCACATGGTTATAAAAATTTGCTATTGATTACAAGACTAAATTGAATAATTTGGAAAAAGTATAGAGATTAACGTGAAATTATCCTATATTTATTTCGATGGAAATGACTTAATGACAAATTTACCATTCCTTAAAAAAATAAAAATTTTCATGATGGCTTTAAATGATATTTTCATTAAATAATTATTATTTAACATTTTATTTAAAATATTAGTATTTTATTAAGTATTATTATAATATAAATAAAAGATAAAAGAAAGAGTTCATCTTTCTTTACTTTGTTATTCATGAAAGTTGGGGAAGAAAAGAAAAATCTTCTTTCATCATTTTCCTTCAAACTCAAGCTTAAGGTATGATTTTTCTTCAAATTTTTCATAAATTTTGAATCTTTGAAGCTTATTTGGCATATATGTACTAATATTTTTTTTATTTTATCAAGTATTTTGAAAGTTGTCATTAAAGGACATTGATGGAAGCTTAAGAAACTTAAGTGAAATAGGTATATTTTTTATAGGAAATAATTAGAAGATGAGTTTTAGCTTGTTAGAAGTGTGAAAAAGAAATAAAATTGGATGGAAAGTTTACTTGGTATATTTGGCCATGGTAAAGGGGAAGTAGAGAAAATTGGCCGCTTTGTGTAATATTGGTGCTAAATGATAGCTTTTGAAGCAATGAGTACTTTGGTGAAGACAAAATTGAAAAGAGATAATCGAGTCGAAAGATATGCGAATTTTAGACTAAGAAACTTAAGTTGCTAACTTGATTAACCATGCATATTTATGTTTATTTTTATTAGTTTTAGTATTAGAAAGGATAAATGACATTGTTATGTATTGAACTGCTCCTATTGTAGCTAAAAACAAAGTGAGCATATTGAAAGAGAAAGGCGAAGAGAAGGAGTAAAGCGATTAAAACTTCAGTTTGTGCTAATATCTTATTTCATTACATAAAGCTTTAGAATATTTAGTTTACTAAGACTAGTTATTTTATTTTATTTTATTTTTATGAGTTTTGGATGAGTTTAAATGATTTAGTTAATATTTATAAAATTATTTTTTGAGATGAAGACTATGTTTTTCCAAATGATTAAATTAGAAAATTCATGGTTCTGATTTGAATTTGAGTATTATGATTTTGGATGATTGAATAAGAAAATGTTTAATATGTTTTGAATTGGAAGTTTAATTTTTCATTAGGCGATATATGATTTGAACATGAAATGAAATTGAAATGAGAATGATATGAAAATGGAATTGAATTGAAATGGATCATGAAACTTGGTTTTTACCCCATTACACTATGTTAAACCAATTTAGATATAATTGACATGCCATAGAGTCTTTACATCAGAGGATTTAGAACTCCTCAATTCCCAGAGGGTCAAGGGAGGAAAGGCCAAATTGGTCAGTTATTATTAGTAGCCCTAATTCCACAGGGTCGTGGGCAGTCCCAATTCTTAGAGGGTCGTGGACTACTCTGATAGCCATCGTTGCCAAACAACTCGGGGTTGCGGTTTCGTGCATCTAGTTATGAGTCTAAACTTTTGCACGGGGTCTAAATTGAAGAAAAGTAAAAACAAAATTTGAATCTCCATATTGTGCGAATTAAATTAATTACGCGATTTTAAATTTGATTAAAAATTTTATTTTCTTTATTTGATTTGTAAATATCAAAATTTTAAAGTTTATTAATATTAGAATTTTATTTTATTGAGATATTATTAATGATACATTATAATCATGTTTTAATTAATTCCTATCAATTAATTTATGTTCAATATTTATGTAATGATTTATATGATATTAGTATCATTCAGCATAAAAATTGTTCAACATACGGTTTGTCTATTTTGTCGTGCGTAGGTATTTAGAGGCACTTGATCGTTCTAGCAGCATCTGAAGACCCAGAGTTTAGCTCAAACAATGTTGGTGAAAAGTTCACTTTATAGTTGATGTAAATGACATGTACCTAGGTTTGTATATATATATTATTATGTCGTAAATTGAATTTAAATATTTTTGTTACATTTTCTTTGCTAGTACTTTATAACTAATATTTTGATAAAATAGTAAAGCGTAAAAATCTAGTTTATTGATATATTTTGAGAAATCGTAGTACTGGGAATTGATTTGGGATATTATTTGAATGTGGATATTTTGTGAAATCTAAATTTTGCAAGGGTTTTTTTTTATATAAAATAGGCAGAAATACAGCCGAAATTTTTATAAAATAATTTTATCAGTACATTTTCTTTTAAAAAAATATAAAAAAATGAGTTATTTCGACAACGAAATGTGACATTTTATATTTAAATCCAACAACTAAATCGGATATAAGGTATCACATAAAACACACATGAAAAGCTTGCATATTAGCCTACGCTTTCCTTCCCTATTCTCACAATCAGCTAGAATCTCATTGAAATCACCTCCTAAAAGCCAAGGTAAGGAAGAGGCCTCATTAATAGCACTTACTAAATCCCATGAGTCAAGTCTGAGTGTCTTATCACTTTGTCCACAAAAACCAGTGAAGCGAGAATCAGACCCATCCAAATGCACCTTAATATTAGTGCATTCATTCAAATACGAGAGTAAATCAACTTGAATATCCTTCCTCAAAAGTAACATAGACCCATCACGATGGTCAATGTAATCCATAGTAATGAAACCAGGCATGCCAAAATCCTCCTAATCCAATTAGTTTCTTTCGTATGAAGCTTAGTCTCGCAAAGGAACATGACATGGGATCTTTAGCCGTCATGAGCCCCATAAGAGCTTGAATTGTTTGTGAGTTTCCAAGCCCAATAGTTCCAAACAAGGCACCTCATAGATGAATTAATAATTGATCATGAGCATTTGCCATTGAAAAGAGAAACAAATCGAACTTCAAGATTAAAAAAAAAAAAAAAAAGTCCTACTCTGGTTTTTTTTCCATCACTTTTTTTTTCAACTAAAATTAAAAGGTATACATATGTAAAAGGGAGGATAACTTTTTGGTGCATTGGGAGTAGAAAATTTTAATTCCACATGTAGGGTTAAGATTTTATTAATGTCATTAAGTTGTATTTTAAAAAAATAGAATTTAAATTAATAGGTCTTGTGGCAAAATCTCAACCCCACTTGTGGAGTTAAATATTTTTACCCCTATGCATCAAATAATTATCCAAAGGAAATATGGCTTTTTAAGAATTAAAAATAAGAATATATACTATATATTAAAAGGTTGGTTGAGTTGATATCACTCATCAACTAAGTTTCAATTTCGTTAATTAATTACTAAATATCTAATCATTTTTCAAAAAATAAATATACGATGGGGATTTTTTTTTTATCTTTTTCTATGAAATCTAAAAAATCATATACATTATATTTTTTAAACCCAAATCACCATAGTTTTTAATTTTTTAAGTTTACCATTTCAACTAAAGCCTCATTTGTTTTTATGTAAATTTTATATAAATATATTTGTTAGATAATTTTTTGCTAAAATAATCCCTTAGAAAATAATTAACAAAAATCAATTGAGCCTTTCATTGTAATGTACAACCAATTGAGCTCTTTGATTAGTACCCAATTAAGACATTTGAAATCATTTTGTCGTCGAAGCTCTTGATGGATCATTAAGTGCTTATGTGGCAAGTTGAAGTGGTGGCCAACATGTAAAAATGATGATGTGGTACCTAACATGGTAAATCGATGTGGAAAATTATAACGTGGAGGACTTAATTGACTTTTTATCATCTTACGAGTGCTTAATTAATTTTTTATTAATTTATGAGGACATAATTGTTTATCTAATCCTAATTTTAAAAGTATAAACTTTTAATAAAACTTATATAACATTATAAAATATAAAAAGTGCTAGAAAAAAATTGTTATTTTGCAAGTTTGAAGTCTTTGATTTTTGTCATAAGTTTCGAAACCATTTTTTAACGGGTTTTGGAAAAACGGGGTTCGACTTTTTTGAATGAAAATGGGAGTCGCCACCAACCTTTTTAGGTGTGATTGGATCACCTTATAAAAACGTTTTGGTCTACGAATTTTAGGAAATAGGTTCGGGAGTCGGTTACGTACGAGGAAGGATTAACACCCTCGTAACACCCAAAATTGGTACCAATTGATTAGTTTTCTGTCCTAATGTCAAAACTTTGAAAAGATTTAAAAGTATGATCCCTTTTTTAAAATATGAGCAATTTGAATTAAAACTCGAGATTATTTTGTTTCGAAAGAATACGAACATCACATCCAGCATGTTAGGACATGATGTTTTTAAATCCTCGTAACTAAAATCATCTCGTAATTTACAAAATTTATTTAAAAGGATATTTTAGGTATTTAGACAAACGAAAAATCGCAACCCAGCATGTTAGGGCACTATTTCCCGAATTTCTAAACACAAAACATTGCCTTATTTCAAAAAAACTTTTGGATAAAATATGGCAATTAAATGAAATATATTTTTTAAACAAAGAGTAATACTAAAAAAAATTATTAAAAAAATGAAATAGTTTGATATGATACTAAAATTATTAAAAAATAAAATATAAAAAATTAAAAATCAGGGAGACATGGATTAAACCAAAATAAAAAAAGGTTAAAAAACGAGAACATAGAATAAAATAAGAATAAACCACAGAAAATAAGAACGTAAGAGGGAGAGAAATTTGAGTGAAAGCTCTCAAGAATGTTTATTGCTTCCCCAAAACTCAAGTGTGTTCTACAATGAGGGGGGAGGCCTCTATTTATAGTTGAGCCTCCCCAAATCCAACGGTATAGATCAATTACATCAACGGTTAAGATTAAAGGGTATCTACAAATTAAATCTCTAAGATATCAAAATCATATATTCTAAGATTGCATATCATATCTAAGATTTACATATCATTTCTAAGATTGCGTATCCTTGAAGATTATGTTTCCATATACGTCAAGTTTGTAGATGGACCTTCAATCTTTTCAAGTAATGGGCCATTCTGATCGGGCCAAATGATATATTCTGAACTGGGCTTGGAATTTATTTATTTATTTATTTATTTATTTATTATCATTTTGTGGTATGGACCCGGGAAAAAATGGGGTATTACAGCTGCCCCTCTTTGCTTATTGCTTTGTAACAGAAATAAAGCAAAAACTATCAAAGGACCCATTTTGCCCGGGCTCGCTGAGTCTTGAGTTCTTCGATCTACTCCCCGTCGAATACAGAGACGCCAAATCATCTTGGATCTACTTTGATGAAAGTCAGATCTTGCTATGTCTTTGATTTGTTCCTTGTAAGCACAGGGATGCCAAATCATGTTATCTTCAACGTGTTCCCTGTAAGCACAGGGATGCCATGCTGAAATTTTCGATCTGCTTCGCTGCAAACTTAGGAAGTCAAGATCTGCATTCTTCAACCTGCTCCTTGCAAACTCAAGGACGCCATGCTGAAATCTTTAACCTACTCCCTGCAAACTCAGGAACGCCATGCTGATATCTTCAATCTACTTCACTGCGAACTCAAGAAGTCAAAATCTGCTTTCTTCAACCTGCTCCTTGCAAACTTAAGGACGCTATGCTAAAATCTTCAACCTACTCCCTGCAAACTCAGGAACGCCATGCTGATATCTTCGATCTGCTTCACTGCGAACTCAAGAAGTCAAGATCTGCTTTCTTCAACCTGCTCCTTGCAAACTCAAGGACGCCATGCTGAAATCTTCAACCTGCTCCCTGCAAACTCAGGGACGCCATGCTGAAATTTTCGATCTGCTTCGCTCCAAACTCAGGAAGTCAAAATCTATTTTCTTCAACCTGCTCCTTGCAAACTCAAGGATGCCATGCTGAAATCTTTAACCTGCTCCCTGCAAACTTAGGAACGCCATGCTGATATCTTCGATCTGCTTCACTACGAACTCAGGAAGTCAAGATCTACTTTCTTCAACCTACTCCTTGCAAACTCAAGGACGCCATGCTGAAATCTTCAACCTGCTCCCTGCAAACTCAAGGACGCCATGCTGTAATCTTCAACCTGCTCCCTGCAAACTTAGGGATGCCATGCTGAAATTTTCGATCTGCTTCACTGCAAACTCAGGAAGTTAAGATCTTCTTTCTTCAACTTGCTCATTGAAAACTCAAGGACACCATGCTGAAATCTTTAACCTGCTCCCTGCAAACTCAGGGACACTATGCTGAAATTTTCGATCTGCTTCACTGCAAACTCAGGAAGTCAAGATCTGCTTTCTTTAACCTGCTCCTTGCAAACTCAATGATGCCATGCTGAAATCTTCAGCCTGTTCCCTGCAAACTCAAGGGCGCCATGTTGAAATTTTCGATCTACATTGTCCCCTGTAGAATGCTTATGCTTAATGATTAGGATGCTATGATTGAAATGAGTCAAATGCTTTCTTAATTAAAGATACTATGATGCAATAAATGTCATGAGAATGATTCCTATTTCAGATGTTATCACTCATTCATCTATCGAGATTTCCACTTTGTTGTTCTCGACGTATCAATCATACTCTACTTGTGTGTCTTGTATTTCTCCCATCAATTTGGTCCATTGTACCAATCCCTGAATGTTACGACCCACTGGAGATATTTGTGAAATGACCCTCTCTTAGGGTCAATACTTTGCTTAATTTGTCCCACCATTTGGGACAACCGAAGTAATCTTAATTTCTTTAAGTACCTCTGACTTCTACATACAGGAATTCTTTAAACAAATATCCCGTTTCAGTTTCTTGTATTATCTAGAAACTTCCAGAGTAATATATAAAACTTCTTTTGTGAAGATATTATCAGTCTATTAATTGATACTTCAATATAAAATGCTTGAAAAAGGTCACAATAATGGACGAGAAAGAAATTAATTAGGAGCATAGCTCGAAATAATTAATCAAAGATAGCCAAGAAACTAATTAGGGCGTATCTTGGAAAGAATAAGGTGATTAAAGTTAGCAACTTCAAAAATAGGTAAGATAAAAATTAGGTGCCCCAGATATCGCAGCCTGAGCTTTGCTGTACCAACCTCTTGAGGACCATTTTGAGTTCAATATGTGTTTAGGGGATCCGGAGTACTTTGTCGATGCCCCAAGTCGTAACATACTTCTTCTTTTTCAATTTAGGTATAGCGAGACTACCATTTGCCCCACTTTGATCGAAATTTGAGCCGCCCTTTTTGGGTTTTCAACTCAAAACCCCTTTGGTCTCAAAGCGCCCTTTGCGGGTTTTCGCCTTGGCCTCTCCATTTTCTTTTTCCTTTTTCTTTTTCTTTTTCTTTTCTTTTTTTATTTTTTCATTTTTTCTTTGAAGGTCACAAAGTGCCCTTTGCGGGTTTTCACCTTGGCCTCTCCTCTTTTGGGTATCCAAATCCGAGTTTGCAGGAATTCAAACTCAATGCTCCTCTGGGAAAAACCCTTTTTTAACACATAAGGTCCTTCCTCATTTTGGCATTCTCCTTCATTTGAAATCCTTTTGAATAGAAAGGATCTTCCTCAATATCAAGTCCATCATGAATCAGCCTCGTTCGTTTCTGACTGTGCATACTTTCAAGCCCTTTCTTTCAACTTTATCCGACTCCTGACTAAATCAAAGTTTGGAGAAAAGGAATCTTAATGGGCAGAACCACCTCTATTCCATAAACTAAATGGAAAAGTGTTGCCCCAGCGAAAGTCCTAGTAATCGTAAGCATAGAGGGTAAGTGATAGCTTCTCATGCCAATCCTTGCAAGTCTAGGTCACCTTCCATAATTTTTGTTATTTTCTTTCTTTTTGTGATTTTTCTTTTTAACATCCTTTGCTGTACTGTAATATGCCATCTGATCTTTGAACAGACTGTAAATTTTGTTGTTTTACAGTGGTGAATTTATTGAACATGATCATTTTTGGCATTCCTTGAAAATTTTCTTTCTTTTTTCTTTTTCTTTTTTTCCTTTTTTTTTTTTGAAATTTGGTGACTGTTGACTTTGCAATATTGGCATAAGAAGCAACATTCACCCTCTTGATGATTTGATGTCAACTGGCCTCATAACATACATGCTCCATATATGAAGGAAATGAAGGAGTCATGTAACCCTTGTTTCCTGTAATTCGTCCTTTATGGCATAGCTGATGCGATCCCCTTCCATGGTGAACCAGAAATGCTCAAACCTCATATTTAGCCTTACCATTGTAAACTCCTGCATGCGTCCTATGGCTCTCTTTTAAGCTTTTGACATACTCGCGTCTTGATAGCCTAAACATGTCCTTAATATGATCGTGCAAAAAGACCCTTGAATTCTCGAAAATGTCTTATTTTATTTTTGTGATAAGCTAGACTTCAATAATATCCACTGACCCTTTGTAAAGTAGGATCCATTTTCATCTTTATTCAACCATTCTTAACAAATCAGAAGATAGGTTATAATCTCTGTTATCTTCAAAGTTCTGAGATCCCCCAAAACACACATCTCACTCAAAAAGGAAATTTTGAGTCAACAGCAGCATTGCTCATATCGTTGATATCTGGGGACCCATTGGTGGATTCAAAGGAATATTCCAAAGAATAAATGATTCAAAGAATGATTGTTATAGGTATGAACATAAAAAATATCTGAAAGAAAGTCTAGAGGACAAAAGAATTTACACATGGTAAGAATAAAAGAATATCGTATTCAAAAGATGCATTTTATTGAAATAAAAATTTCAGACACAAGCCTATTTCACAAAAGGATTCTTATTGCCTCTAGGCTTAAGGCAACAAGTATGTTTTGAATATTACTCAGATCAGTCCTAAAAATACAAGGATTACTTCCACAGTTTCATTATTCAAAACACTCCCTAATATGTAAGAGCTAATGCCCAACAGATTTCTTTGCTTGATCATCAATCCTCTTCATTTCATCTTCAATGGGGTTCTTATTTCTGTAATATCCCCCATTGATCCTTCTTACAATCCTTCAATCAATTGCACTTGCCCCTTTGTCTCCAAGGTTTGGTAACGAGCTCTCTGTACCAGGGGTATCATCAAACTTCACAATCCCCATCCTGATAAGTCTTTCAACTGTCTTCTCGAAAGTAGAGCAATTTTCTATTGAATGCCCCGGTACTCCCGCATGGTAATCACATTGAGCGTTTGAATCATACCATTTAGGGTATGGGGGCTGTAACGGTTCTATATAAAATGGGGAGACCACGTGCGCATTAAATAAACTTTGATATAGTTCCTTATATGACATTGGGATTGGCGTAAATTAGAACTTTTCAGAGCTTTGCCTTGTGCCCGATTCCTGCCTTGTTGAACCCTGTTGCCCCACAGTGGTTACTCTAGGTTGGCTGACAGTAATGGCTTTTGAGTACCCTTTGTTATATGTACACGTATTATTCACTTCATTCTCTTTTCTCTTGAGAACGGGCCTCTTGGTAGCTTCCCCTTTGATTTTGCCACCTCTTATGGCATTTTCGATCATTTCACCTGCCATGACTATGTCAGCAAAGATTTTGGTGGTGCTTCCAATCATGTGAGTAATGAATGGAGCTTTCAAAGTGTTGATGAACAACATAGTAGTCTCCTTTTCCAAGAGCGGTGGTTGAACTTGCATAGAAACCTCCTTCTATCTTTGTACATATTGCCTAAAATTCTCATTAGGCTTCTTCTCCATGTTCTGCAGCGTGATCCTATCAGGAGTCATGTCAGTCACATGATTATATTGCTGTATGAAGGCATTCACAAGATCTCTCCATGAACTAATTCTGGCAAGGCTCAACTGATTGTACCATCTAGCCGCTGCCCCAACCAAACTATCTTGGAAACAATAGATCAACAATTGATCATTATTTACATAACCTGTCATCCTTCTACAGAACATAGTAATATAGGCCTCCAGGCAAGTAGTCCCATTATACTTCTCGAACTCCGGTATTTTAAATTTATGGGGAAGTACCAGATCTGGGGCTAAGCTCAAGTCCTTAGCGTCAATCCCATGATAACTACCAACACCTTCTAAAACCCGAAACTTTTCTTCCAACCATTTGCAGCGATCCTCCAATTGTTTCGAGGATTCCATTACTATTCTTTCTTTTTCAACCACATCAAGGTCAGGGGTGATAGGATTAGCAGAGTTATCTCCCAAATTAAGTCCCGAACTAGCTGGGAAATTCATAGGGATTCTAGCATCGACCGACTCATATTGTGGCCTTATAGTGACAGATGGCCTCCTAGGGGGTACCTCAGCTTGTGCTAGCACATGGGGTGGGGTAAAACCTGGAGGGTGATCCTCGCCATCTTGTCCAGTGATAGCCATAGGGCCCTTTCCCTTATCCATTGCCCCTGCCAGTAGTTGGGCCATCTGAGCCATCATATTCTTCTGTGCTTCCATCATCTGTTCTCTCATGTTGTTTTGCATCTTTGCCAACTACTCTTGCAATTGGTCTTGCAAATCCTTCTGAAGTTGCTCAAACCTTTGATCCATATTCTTAGTCTTAGTAAAGGTACCGTAAGGATGTGTAGTTTCCAGACTTTTCTCTCCTTTTCTATAGTAATTTTAACTAATTAGGGTCTTTCTATAACTTTGAATGCATATGATGCGATGAGATGCAAATGCGATGAGATGCAAATGCATAAAAGCAAAAGATATCGATTCTGATTCAGTTTCATTTTAGAAAACGTTATTTAAGGAACAAAAATCTTTTCATAAAATGGATTACAAATACGCTTTCGCCCGTAGGCCCAAAGTCTTAACCCTATCTAGTAACAAAGCTAACTCTCGACCTCTATTTGATACTAGCTCATATTTTACACTTAATACATTAGCTTGCACTGTCAATTCTTTTAGGTGATTAGCAACCTCTTGAATCTGAACTATGACTTCACCCATGAGGTAATCCCTATAGCCAAGGACATCTCCTCCAATGCCTGTGAAGTTGTTCTGATTATCTTGAAAGAAAGATCGACGAACAAGTAGGCATTCCTACTTCACAGCATGCTGCCTTCAAATGATATCCAACATCCTCAATGTTTCTTAAGTGTCTTCAGATTTCTGCCCCTGTAGAGCATAGCTAATCTCCAATTTAAAGGTCTTTGAATGATACGGTCTTTTTTAACCTCTTCGTTCATGCCTATTTGTTCAAATCTTGTACTTCCATTGTTTCTGCAACATCCTAGTAAACTCAAGCTTGTCGTTTGGTAACGATCCTATAATAAATAACCTTTTTACCATCATAGGCAAAATTCTTTCCATCCAATTCAAATTTGTAGGTCTTATGCATTCTGTCAATCACCTTTCCTCCAATACCCTTACCATCCATGGGGCGACCATCTTTATATGAAAGGGAAATGCTGTAATGGTAGAAGTGTCCATCAATACTTTCACGCTTCACTTTGAATTGTCCATCTATCTTCCCGTCAAGCAAATACTACAAGTCCTCATAGCTAAACAACTGCTTGGCTTCATTATCCCAATGGGCCTAAATATCTTTCAACTCCTTCCACTCAATATGTGTTGAACTGATACGAGTGAAGTCCCAAAACTCCGATGTATATCCCTCGGTGACACTATCTCTTTTCTCTAACTAGGTTTTCTCTGACCATGCACAGACGAAAGAGTTGTCCCCCACTTTATTAAGATATTCGTCCCCTAATACAAAACTTTCTAACTCAGAAATCGAACCTTAAATCGATACCTTTTAATGATGAATGATATGCAATGACAACAAAAATAAGAAGAATATGTCAGTGCCATGTATAAAAAATATAATAAATAAATACTTTAAAAGGGTAGGTACTAAAATTTATCACCCTACTACCTAAGGCAAGCACTTAAAGCTCACTACATGAAGTTCGGTTCTAAAGTAAAGGGTACCCAAACCAGCAGATTCCTCAATCCTCACCCATTATAGGCTTATATGGACCAAGTTCGATTTAGGGGGATTCATTTCCATACGACCATACGAAGATGAAAATCTCACGAAGTCTATAGGTACAGATGTTTCCCGGAAGCAATCCACTAACTCATACGAAGGTGAAAACCTTACGAAAGCTTAGTTTCTTACTCCCACTTAAAGGTGTGACCAACGGTCATGCAAATGCAATATGTGCAGATAAAACAACAAACATATGCAACAAACACATGAAAAGGGATCTTTATTTTTACATCTTTTCCAATTTTAGCATTAAGACATAAAGTAATCAATTTTCGGCTAGACTCTCTTATTGGTCCCTAGTGGAGTCGCCAAGCTGTCGAAACCATTTTTTAACGGGTTTTAGAAAAACGGGGTTTGACTTTTTTGAATGAAAATGGGAGTCGCCACCAACCTTTTTAGGTGTGATTGGATCACCTTATAAAAACGTTTTGGTCTACGAATTTTAGAAAATAGGTTCTGGAGTCGGTTATGTTCGAGGAAGGATTAGCACCCTCGTAACGCCCAAAATTGGTACCAATTGATTAGTTTTTTGTCCTAATGTCAAAACTTTGAAAAGATTTAAAAGTATGATCCCTTTTTTAAAATATGAGCAATTTGAATTAAAACTCGAGATTCTTTTGTTTCGAAAGAATACGAACATCACATCCAGCATGTTAGGACATGATGTTTTTAAATCCTCGTAACTAAAATCATCTCGTAATTTACAAAATTTATTTAAAAGGATATTTTAGGTATTTAGACAAACAAAAAATCGCAACCCAGCATGTTAGGGCACTATTTCCCGATTTTCTAAACACAAAACATTGCCTTATTTCAAAAAAACTTTTGGATAAAATATGGCAATTAAATGAAATATATTTTTTAAACAATGATTTGAGTAAAATTTAAAAAAACAATTTACTAAGAGTAATACTAAAAAAAATTATTAAAAAAATGAAATAGTTTGATATGATACTAAAATTATTAAAAAATAAAATATAAAAAATTAAAAATCAGGGAGACATGGATTAAATCAAAATAAAAAAAGGTTGAAAAATGAGAACAAAGAATAAAATAAGAACAAACCACAAAAAATAAGAACGTAAGAGGGAGAGAAATTTGAGTGAAAGCTCTCAAGAATGTTTATTGCTTCCCCAAAACTCAAGTGTGTTCTACAATGAGGGGGGGAGGCCTCTATTTATAGTTGAGCCTCCCAAAATCCAACAGTATAGATCAATTACATCAACGGCTAAGATTAAAGGGTATCTACAAATTAAATCTCTAAGATATCAAAATCATATCTTCTAAGATTACATATCATATCTAAGATTTACATATCATTTCTAAGATTGCGTATCCTTAAAGATTATGTTTCCATATACGTCAAGTTTGTAGATGGACCTTCAATCTTTTCAAGTAATGGGCCATTCTGATCGGGCCAAATGATATATTCTGAACTGGGCTTGGAATTTATTTATTTATTTATTTATTATCATTTTGTGGTATGGACCCGGGCAAAAATGGGGTATTACAATAAGGAAACAAGAAATTTGAAGTAGGAAGATGACTGGACTAGTGTGTAGTGCCGAGTGAGAGATTTGAGGGATGATGAGTTTTGTATTCGATGACTTAAGGTAAGTGATAGGCTGTAACACCCCAAAAATCCCGAACTTCTATTTGTGTGGTTTTTATGTGAATATGTGCTTAGTAGCCTTAGGCAAATATTTTTTGGGTGTTAGAAGCCCCATAGTAGAGTTTAGGTCCAAGCTTAAAAGGGAAAATATTAAATTTATTTTGGAGTTTCATTTTAGGCTTCTAGAAGTTTGGTAGTGGCGTGAAGCTAGACTCTCAGAGAGGTAATCAGAAGAGAAAATTTAGGAAATAGATTGAGGAGTTATCAAGGAGAAAAACGAGGAGATGAGAAGGGGGAAGTGATGGAGCTGAATTGGGAATTGAGGCTATGGGCTATAAATATGTGCCGAATTTGGGATCCTAGGCTAATGCCAAATTTCTCACCTTCTCCTCAAGTGCCGATTTGTATTTTTTTTCTTCTCTTCTTTCTTCTTTTTCTTGCCAAAATCCTCTACATCCGGCCTTGTCCCTTTTCCTTCTTCCTTTGGTTTTTATTACCTACTTTCGCTAGATCTTGAATCTCCAAAGTCGACTAGGGGCTTGTCAAGAAGAGTCAAATTCCTCATTCAGGCTGTCGTGTCCGCGAAATTAAGGTAACATTAGGGGTTGGTAAGGATGGCCGAAAGTTTTTTTAATAGGTTTTTGAGTATCGTTTTAGTTGTTATAGTATCGGTCTTGACTATTGATTGGATGCCAGTCACCTAATACCCGGGTTTTATGATTAAGTTGGTACAGATCTAGGGTCTAATCGCGGTTGGTGATAAAGAAAAGGGGCTATTAAAGCTTGGCACACGGTAAGGTTACGGTGAGGCTTAGGGATTTTATAGATAAAGTTTGTATTTAGCCTATGATTAATTGTTAAGTAATATCGAATGTAGGTTTGTGACTAAGTGGAAATCACAGCACGCTCTATCGCCAGGTGTGTACTTACATTGCACACACACGGTATCGGCAACACCGAATACCAAAAAGTCGAAAAGCTAAAAGTGGCTAAATGGGCCAGGTGGGCCCTAAGGCTAAGTTTTGTGAATTGATTTGGTTATATGAATTGAGTTAGTTATGCATATTACATTATTTGAATTGGATTTGGGCTTAATGGGCCACTTAATAGAGATTTGGGCCTAATGGGCCATACGATTGTGATTTGGGCCTAATGGGCCATATGATTAAGAATGGGCTTTGTATATGGGTTTGGGCTTAGTATCTGTTAACTGCTAGACATTCATAAAACTTAAAAGCACAAATGCAACCGTGGGCAAGTCATAAGGTTGAAGTGTGGTAATGGGTATATGCATGTCTAGGATTGGATCTAGGGAGAGCTTGGTACTTAAGCGGTCTCAATGACCCACCTCCTCTTTTTTGGAATCCTTCCTGGTGCATAGTGCTTGTTCACTTTGGCCAACGGGGACTTGTTAACGGGCCAGGTAGGTACTAAATCCATAATACTTAAAAGTGACTAAAATGCCCCTAAAGGCGAAAATGACTAAAATACCCCTAGGAGTTAAACTTAGGATTTATGGGTGTGACATCCTACATTCATGTGATATACTGCTTAGGCTGGTTGTGGGTGGGAAATTATGGTACGGGGGAAGAATTTGAGGATCGCATGGTTGCTTGACGACCGTGAATCCACCGTTGGCTTTTTAAAGCCCAATATGTGATTAGCAGCTTTGCTGCAACGATAGGTAGTACCGCAACCGGGCTACCATTGCTGTGTAGCGGATGGGTGGGTCGATTTAGAAATCCGCACAGGTGTATAAAGTTGGTCGAGAAATATTGTGTAGCGGATGGATTACTAGGGAGGGTTTTTACTGCATTGCATATGTGATATATTACGATGATACTGCGATTAGGGCTTAGGCCCAATTGATTTCTTGCATGTTAATGATTGCTGAGGGCTGTACACACTGAGTTTCGAAACTCACTCCCTCTTTAATTTTCTCAAGAGACCCTTAGTAGGCGGTTCGACGAACGGAGGGACTCGGAGGTGGCCAGCTAGCAAGACACTTTATTTTATTTGTTTTTCTTTATATTTCTAAGTATTTTGATTTCGGATTGTAATAAGGCTTTACCTCTGCTATTTGTTACATTGAACGCTTTACTTTATTGCCTCTAAGTTATCCCACGTTTTATTTTGAAACAATGGATTTATTCAAAATTAAGTTTCCGCACATAAAAATATTTTCCCTAAAAAGTTAAAAAATAATTTTGAACCTATAGAAAGACTGATTGATTTTTTAAACACAAGCCATTTGAAAAACAACTTTAAATTGGAATTTTACTCAAATTTCTTTAAGAAAGGTTTTCAATGAAAAACAAGGTTTTTCGCAAAAACACTTCAATGTGACACGGCGGATTCGGGCCTAACTTCTAAGCCGGGTTTGAGGTGTTACATGGGTAGATGTGTTCTGATTCAATTTACTATTCAAAAAATAAATATATAAATAAAATTTTATATTAATATTTTGTATATTTTTATAATTAAATTTGAATAAAAAGCTTTTTTGTATTTTTAAAATGGTGAAACAAATCATTTGGGCTGTCATGTCTAACTAAGCATAAGTTTAATTGTTTTTTTAGATCGATTTTAAACACAACCCAACCCATAAACAATTATAGATAATGTTTTAGTTGAAGAAAGATGATACAAAGAAAACTGACAAGCATGAGTTGAGGTGATATATGATAGTGTGTGAGAGGGAAATAAGCATGAGTTGAGATAATATATGATAGTGTGTGAAAGGGAAACAAAAAAGGAGCAGTAATTTTTAATTTTATAATTTTTATAACCTTTGAATAATTTTAATAAGTGTTATATAATTTTCCATTTCTTTATGAATTTATAAAACGAAACTTACAACATTTAAAAGCTTTCTAATTTTTTTATAATTGTTTATAATCTTTAACAATTTTTAATAATTTTTTTATGTTTTTATAATTTATAAAAAAATTAAGAATCTTTAATAATTTTTTTAATTTAAAAATTAATTAAACTCTCGTAAAATAATAAAAATTAATTAAGCCCTTTGCTTTATCATTTTTACTAGTCAACTTGTCATGATACCATTTTTTTTCCTATCACCTACTATGTCAGCTTGTCATGTCAATACTTAATGGTCCATCAGGTGTTTCAATAAAAAAATGAATACAAAGAGTTCACTTGAATATTGGTCATAATTAAAAGAGTTGAATTGAATGTACTTTTCGACGAAAGACTTAATAAATTTTTAATGTAACGTATGGAAGCTAAAATTTATATTTGAATTTTAAAATTTTAAATGATAAATTTATTATTTATGAATTCATTATTTCTAAATTCTTTGTACAACAATTAAGACATTTGATATTCAATATTTTGAATTAATCCAAATTCATTATTTGGATATTTCAAATTAAGATTTGGATTTCAACTAATTCTAAGCCTTAAAAATATTTTTTAATTTAATTATTTAAGAGAGACAGACGATACAAACATACAATCAACAATCAGTCATCAACTCACCTTAAACAACCAAAAACAATAGCCTAATTTATGTTCATTATTAATAGAAACCTACAACATAAAAAAAACTTTAAATTCGAATATCTTAGTCTACATTTAATATTTTCCCATGAAATGAATTTTGTTCATTTACATATTCATCTATGACTAATTCCCAACCTTTAAACTACACAAAACTACATGTTTTAAAGTATCAACATTTTTTGACAAGTTTTGGCCATTGTGACAAAAATTCATTAAAACTCAAGAAATTCTTAACGAAACTTCAATGTAGTTTTAGAAACCTTCTAATCATGTGAAAAAAAAAGCTGAAAAATACTTTAAAACCATATTTTAATCCACAATCTTGAAATTCACCATTAAAAACCAAGTTTTTGGGTTTTTATTTAAAACATGCATTCTAATGACTAATAATTCAATTTTAAGGACTAAATATCATGAAAAATTCATAAGGAATCAAAACATTACCTTTGATGGACGAAAATTGAACTTTAAACGCAAACCCAAGAAAACCCAATAACTTGACAATGGTGGAATCAATGGAGTTTTTGTGTGTTTTGAAGAGATTTTATGGAGGTTTAAGGCTTAGATAATAGTAGAAATCAAAGAATCATAGTTTGGTAGTCAAAATTGAGTGGAGAGAGCGAGGGAAATCAAAGGGACGACAAGCACAATGAAGGGGGAAAACTTATGTGAAAACATGTTGGTGGGGGAAGAAATAGGTTCAATTTTAAGAATTG
The DNA here is from genome assembly GCA_020496765.1 of Gossypium stocksii. Taxonomy (NCBI): domain Eukaryota; kingdom Viridiplantae; phylum Streptophyta; class Magnoliopsida; order Malvales; family Malvaceae; genus Gossypium; species Gossypium stocksii. The sequence continues at coordinate 34,225,955 of CM035624.1, forward strand.
GTGAAACTACAGCATAAATGCCCAGTGTTTTGACTCCATTACAAATCAATTTTTTTTCTAAAATTAAAGGTATTTAACTTATTTTCAAAAATTGACTTAATTTCCTAATAGCCATTGTCGAAAACATTATCAATTACCAATCTTATGAAATTTCAAGCACATATAAGCTAAAATTCCTAAAATACCTTTAAAACTTCTAGGCCCGATTTTGGGGTGTTACATTTGGTCGATTCTAGATTTGACTGGTAGGTCCATTTTGATTCAAACAAAAAAGTTCAAAATCCTTGAAGTATTGGAGTCAATAGGACCCTCAACGAGTAGAGGCAAAGGTAGAGAAAAGCTTGTTTGAGCTTTCGGCTTTTCGACGAAAGCATATTTCTGGTGAGTGTTTTGGAATCGCTGCTCATAGATGATTCATTGTGTATTTGAGAATTTAGAGTAGCTTAAACCCCTACTCTAAATTCCGAGTGTAAGTGTTCCCACACCTATGATTAAATGTGATGTATGTACGCTTGAGAAATTATGAAATTGTGAAATTAAGAACATACATGAGATGCTATGACATATGCTATAAGCTTATGATGACTGATGTGAAGGTGAATATGAGCATGTGTTGTTCATGACATGTGAAAGCGTTTATAATGTGCTAATGATGTGAATATATAGTGAATATGTGTGAAAAATCGATAAGTAAATATGTGATAATAATGTGGATATTTTGGCCTTGTGTTCTTATGAGACCGTTGGATATAGTTAGTATGTCATAAGATTGTGAGTACTCACCTTTGTGATGTGGTTTATGGGGCGTTGAGGCCCAGAGACAATTTTCAAAGAGATAAGGGAATGTGAGCTAAGCTTCATTCATCGGGATATGTGTGTTTGGTATGTTGGAGAATTTTAGCTATACACTTTACTTATAGGACATTTACGACTCTATGAATCATTATTGTTGTGTTAAAGATTCATGTATCCAATGTGTGGTGATAGAGTTCACATTATGCTTCATAACCTCAAGAGCCAAACTATATTATAATAGGATTAAATGTGATTAAATATGGTTTATATGTGCTATGCTATATGCTTGAATAATCATGTTGTTAAAGTGATAAATGCATAGTGGTATAAATGGAAGATGATTAAATGTGCAAAATATGATAATAGACTTAAATATGTTATGAATATGTTACATGTTTGCTTAGTCTATGCACGGTGACTTGTTTGCGTAGTGGTTGTTCTGAGCATTCATTGAGCTTGTTAAGCTCACCCACTCCATTTTAACCATTGCATATAAATAGTGCCTGTAACACCTGTAGCCTTTATCTATCGCCAGATTAAGGCTACGAAGTATTACCGGAGCATAACATCACATAAAGAACATTTTATTAACATAAACAAATCACAACATAAACCATCAACAAGTAACCTAAATTCATACATTTGGTCCCTATTACGAGCCTTTGAGGCCCTAAAAAGACATTAGAAACGAATCAAGACTAAATTGGAAACATATGAAACTTTTCAAAAAAAGTTAAAACTTTCAAACTATAGGTTTCACATAGCCAAGAGACATGTCCGTGTCTTAGGCCGTGTGGGCATTTGAAATAGGGACACACGGCCATGTCCTAGCCTGTGTCTATACCTGTGTAACTCACTGACTTGGGTCACATGGCCAAGCCATACACTCGTGTGCCAGGCCGTGTGCTAAGTCATGTAATAGCCTGACTTGCAACTCTTTGAAAGCTACAGGGGACACACGGCCATGTCACCTGGCCGTGTGTCACACATGACTGAAACATATGTCTGTGTATCTGCCTGTGTAGACGAAAAGTAGGTCATTTCCAAGCCATTTTTCTCACCCAAACTCATACCACTTGCACAAGCCAATTGTACCTAAAATCATGCATTTTAAACACACTTACATATGCATATTCAAGCTTAAACTTTATAGGAATTAACCATTCAACCAATATCCCAAAATGGCACCTCAATCTTAACAATCAGACTTGTCTAAACACCTAACCAATTTATTCATCATTCAAACTGCCAATTAAACAATTTCAATATCACCTTTGCCATGATATTCAATTACCAAATATATGTACAACAAATAACATTTTGGCCATTTTCACATATATCATGCACCTTACCATATTGGCCTAAAGCCAACCACATTCAAGCTACCAAATCTAACCATTAACCACAAAATATATTACCTTAATCCATACCAACCAACAATTCATAAAAGACCATAATAAACCTCATTTCATTTCCATCATTTTAACTACTACCACATCAAGATAACAACCACACAAAATACCAAATATTCATAACTTCATACTGACTAGATCAACAACCAAAATGTTATATATATACAAGTCACACATAATAGCTAAATTCATCAAACAAGACACATATACATGCCATTGTAACCATGACTCAAAATCATCAAAATCTATTAATTTAGCTGATGGATAGTGCGATGGATCTCTGAAAAACTTCCAACCTAAATGAGCTTCCAATTATCTAGAAACACAAAGAAAATAACACGAAGTAAGCATGTAATGCTTAGTAAGTTTGTAATTCATAAACAAAGCTTACAATTTCAATATTTAAGCATAAAAACAATTTGAGACAATCCAACAAGACTTGGCATTAGCCTAAGCAACAATAACCTTTCAAGTTAGATAACCATATAGCTTAGCAAGTCATCTGAAAACATCATTTTTTTTATGCATACTACTTATAAGCATTCATACTATCATGCTTATGGCTAAGCATATTTAAAACATCATCAACTCATACCTTTTCATAGCATCATTTATCGAAGCATTTTTTGAACCTTCCCTTTTTCATACCTGTTGAACCACTAAAATAATATATGATACTCGAGAATCTAGCACACTATATGCCAACACGTGGTCAAAACCACCACTTTCTCATATCTCATATAAATGCTCTCTTTCGAGCCATAAGTGGGTCTGCTCACACAAGCTATCAATCAGGACATAGCTACAAGGTGCTACTCACACAAGTTGTCAAGTAACTGCAACACATGCTAAAAACTCAGCCACTGGTAGGACGTACAAGACCAGCACCTGTAACATGGTAACCCCTAATGACATGTCATTTGTATCCTATATATTCCTAAGGTTCAAACGGGATCCGAAAGTCACCGAAAATTTGTTGGATATTTTTGTAGAGTCATAATACCAAAAATATTACATAAAATCATTTAATTCAAACATAATTCAATGCTAATTAAATATACAAACTTACTTCAAACACAAACGGAGAAATATGATTGCTTAATCCAATACTTTTTCTTTTCCCCGATCTAAACTTGTACGTTGCTTTTCTTGATCTATTTAATCAAATTAAACTAATTTAGGTTTCATTCTATTCAATTTAATAAAAAAAATCATGTCTTGGCAAAATTAAACTTTTTCCCCTATAATTTTGAATTCATTTCAATTTAGTCCCTAGCTCATAAAAATGGAAATTCATGCAATTTAGTACCATCCCACTATAGCCAAATATCACCTAAGCCCATAGCAACCCCTACATTTCAATTATTTCACATTTTTACCATGAACATTTTTCTATGTTTTAATTAAATCCCTAAATGACAAATTCCTCAAAAATTCCTTTACAAAAGTTACTTAACTATCATCAAACATTTATTTTCATCCATTAAACATAAAAAAACAACTAATATACATTTATGGTAAAACCCTAGACTTTCAAAAATTTTACAAATTAGCCCTTAGGCTAGCTAGATTAACCTACTACTTCAGAAACATAGAAATCATTAAAAACGGGACGGAAATAGACTTACATGAACAAGAGAGAGATGGCCAAATGTTGAAATGTCTTTAATGGTTTCCTTAAACCCTATTTTTGGTTGGTGAAGAAGAAAGAAAGAAGATATCTTTCTTTTACCTATTTTATTTTAAGTTATTTTATTAATTTACCTTAGTAACCTTACACATATACCTTTAAAATTACTTAATTAATGTCCAAATTTGTACACTAATTATATTAATGGTCTAATTACCATTTAAGGCCACTCACATTCCAATTTCATAGCAATTTGACACCTTTTTCTTATAGAACTCAATTTTTTCACCTTATGCAATTTAGTCATTTTTATCAAATTAAACATGCAAACAATAGAATTTCTTAGCGAAATTTTTATATGACACTACTAACATGATGTAGACCTTAAAATATTCATAAAATAAATATTTCAACGTCAAATTTGTGGTCCCAAAATTATTGTTCTGATTTCACTGAAAACGGGCTGTTAGAGTGATGATGTGAGTGGTGTGGTCTTGAGGGGTGATCCAAGCCAAAACTTTAGTTGTTATCAGTAGGTTTTCTCTTAATTACTTGTGTTTTTGGGAATAAAAGGCAATTTGGTAGATTTTATATCGGTTTTGCTATGATTTTAATTAATTGCATGCCTTAAGCTTGATGACTTGTGGACTTAGAATATGATGTTTGAGACTTCTATTTGGAACATTTTGGTGTTTGTTTTATGAGGTAGCTAATGCATGACGTTTAAAACTATTTTAGTATGACTTATATGTTTATATATGATATGCTTTTATAGTCTGGAACAGAGGTATCGATATTCGGGTTGTAAAAATGATACCTTTGTGATTTTTGAAATGTGGGGTACAGTTTTGTACATTGGAAACAACAATCTATCACAAATATCAATACTCAAGGTAAATTTATCGATACTATTTTGTAGTACTGATTTTTTTTATTATTAGGTTTTTAATACGAGAAACAGTAAGCTAGTTTGGTATTAATTTTCCAAGTGGTATCAATACCACGTGAGAGAATTAATAATACCTCCTTTTTAGTATCAATAGCTATGTAATAGTTTTGGGAAATTTTACTAAGTGGTCCTAATGCAAGTTTAGTACTTATTTTATGTTTATTTAATGAATGCTTGGCATGCTTTATTGATAAAAAGTGAATGTATGGCTCACAATTCATAGGAATGCAATGTTAATAAAAGAAAAAAAAGATGCATGCATAATAATGTGATGATTTGAGATGAAATGATGCGAGACAATGTGTAGCGTCCTAATATTTGGGCTCGACAACCGGGCCAGGTATAAGGTGTTATATTTGGTGATATTAGAGCCTAGGTTCTATAATACTTGGACTTAGGTGATTGTTGTTGATATGCTGGTTGGGGTTTTGCAACCCATGGATTTACAAATACAAGTTATTAAATTATTCTGAATGCTTGAATTGCATGAGATATCTCTTGTTGTGATACATGTGGGGTAGGATTGGGAACACATTGCCTTTAATACTAAAATTTACTTTTAAGAACAAGAGTTGGATCATTTCCTCTGCCACTCACACCTCTTTTATTTGTTTGTGTATGTTAGACTAGTACAATATGCCTCCTAGATGTGTGAATGTGAGAGCTAGTGATCAAGAGGATGGTACATCCTCTACAACTCATTTGTCATCATGTAAAGTGAATATACCTGATAAGAGTCTAGACCCTCTAATGGAAGTGATAATTGGAGCATTTCAGTAGATTGTTGGTGCTAACCTTGCTCCTACACCTGCCAATTCTACACCTGTAAGTTGTGGGTTACCGCTTAAACATCTTCAGGCGTTAGGTGGTAAAGAGTTTTTTAGAGTTAGAAGGACTGATCCGACCATAGTTGAGTACTAGTTAGAAGGAGTTGAAAGGATCCTTAAGTAGATGTTCTATTCTGATGAGGAAAAATTAGGTTGTACAGTGTCCTTACTTGATGATGAAGTTTAGTGTTGGTGGAATACTGTCAAGATAGGTATGACTATTAATCTTCTAACTTGGAATTACTTCCTTGAAGTATTTAGCATAAAGTTCATAGGCTAGCAGTATATGGAAACTCGTAAATGGGAATTTCTAGATCTTGTGCAAAGTGGGTTGCTTGTGGTTGACTATGAGGGAGAGTTTGTGCGCCTTAGTCAATATGCTCCTCAGATGGTTTTGACTGAGAAAGATCATTGTAAAAGGTTTCATTTGGGCTCAATTGAGAGATTTAGGTTTAACTGGTGGCCCAAAATACAGGGTCGTTTAATGAGCTTGTGAAGGAAGCCAAAGCTGTTAAAGAGACTTTGGTTAAGCTAGCTCACTCTATGGTGGTTGATACTGATAAGAGGGCTTCTGATGGTGCTTCTAGATGACCGCCCAAGAAAGGGTGGGATAATTACAATTCTGGTAGGGGTACGAAACATGGGTCTTGACCGAGTTACTTTAGGCAGCAGAGTAACGTTGTAGCTAACACTGAGGGTTTGACTAGTGGTACTGGATGGCCGCTTTATGCTCATTGTGAACTTAGGCGTCTTGGAGAGTGTCGTAAGTTGACATGTTATAAGTGTGGTTTGAAAGAACATTTTTTGACGGATTTTTCAAATAGAGTTGATGTTTCACAGACTTAGAGTTCGACATCTATTTTTATGCCTGCCAGGGTCCGAGGTCGTGGTAAAGGTAATGGGAGACTGGTTGGACAACAAATTGTTGCTCACACTATTACTTCGCAAGTTGAGTCTAGAGGTCCAGATCGGGTTTATGCTGTTACAGAACTTAAAGATCAAAATCTAACTAGTGTTATTGTAGGTACTTTCACTTTGCAATCTATGCCATTGTTTTCCTTGGTTGATTCTGCTTTTACACATTCGTCTATTTTGTGTGAATTATCTAGTAAGTTGAGATTTTTGTAGAGATGATTGATTTGGGTATGACTGTAATTAATTCCTTTGAGGATAGTGCCATTGTGAATAAAGTTTATCGTAGATGCCCTCTTATGATACACGGGCATGTTTTCTCTATGGATCTCATGGAACTACCATTTTATGGTTTTGATGTTATTCTTGATATGGATTGGTTAACTGAACATAATGCTAAGGTAGATTTTGAGAGGAAGCGAATTACCTTGAGGAATGATGATGGGTTGGAAATTGTTGTAATGGGTGAATGATTGGGATTCTTACTTAATGTGGTTTCAACTTTGAAAGTTGAAAAGATGATGAGGAAAGGTTGTGAAGCTTACTTAGCTTATGTGATGAATTCGGGTAGCAAGGAGTTGAAAGTTTAGGATATTCGAACCTTTAGAGATTTTCCTGACGTGTTTCTTAAAGAGTTGTTAGGCTTACTACTGGAGCGAGAAGTGGAGTTTGGAATTGAGGTTTATCTTAGTACTGCACCAGTGTCCATTGCACCCTATCGCATGACACTAAAAGAGCTCAAGGAGTTCAAGATTTAGTTGCAATTGTTTTTGGATAGAGGGTTCATTCGACCAAGTATATCTCCATGAGGTGCACTAGTTTTATTTGTGAAGAAGAAGGATGATATGATGCAGATGTGTATAGATAATAGGCAGATGAATAAGTATCCTTTGCCTCGGATTGATGACTTGTTTGATCAGTTTCCAGGTGGAACAGTGTTCTCAAAAATTAACTTAAGATCTGGGTATTATTAGTTGAAGGTGAAGGAGTCTGATGTGTTGAAAACTACTTTTAAGACTTGGTATGGGGCATTATGAGTTTTTAGTGATGCAGTTCGGTTTAACTAATACCCCAACTGTGTTCATTGATTTGATGAATTGAGTGTTCCACTCGTACTTGGATCACTATGTGGTGGTCTTCCTAGATGATATTTTGATGTATTCTCATTTTGAAGAGGATCACAACGAGCATTTAAGAGTTATTTTACAGATTTTCAGGGATAAGCAGTTATTTGCAAAGTTAAGTAAGTATGAATCCTGGCTTAAGGAAGTTATGTTTTTAGGACATATGGTATCAACAGAAGGGATTCGAGTAGATCCTCAGAAAATTAAGGTGATTTTGGAATGGAAGCCCTCTAGGAGTGTTATGGAAGTTCGGAGTTTATTGGGTTTGGCTAGCTACTATCATAGATTTGTTGAAGGGTTCCCCCTTATTGCTGTACCTTTCACAAAACTACTTTAGAAGGATGTGGTTTTTGAGTGGATTAAGGAAAAGTAGAAAAGTTTGAATAGCTTAAGGCAATTTTTACTAGAACACTTGTGTTGATTCAACTAGAATGTTTCGTATTCAGGTCTTGGTTGTGTTCTGATGAAAGAGGGTAAAGTGCTTATTCTTCAAGACAGTTGAAGATGCATGACCGCAACTAGCCTACCCATGATTTGGAATTAGCTATTATGGTATTTGCACTTAAGATTTGGTGCCACTATTTGTGTGGGAAAAAGTTTGTGATTTATACAGATCATAAGAGCCTTAAATACCTCCTCTTCAAAAAGAGTTGAATTTAAAACAACGACATTGGATTGAGCTTTTAAAGGATTATGACTATATGATTGAGTATCACTCTGGTAAAGCAAATGTTATTGTTGATGCATTGAGTAGGAAATTGATGACAGAGTTGAGAGCTATTTTGTGTACTTAAGTTTGGCTAGTGATGGTGGTTTATTAGTTGAACTTCAAGCGAGGCCAAATTTGTCTCAACAGATTAGGGAAAAACAACCGTTAGATGGAGATTTGTTAAGAGGAAGTTGAGCAAGGTGTTAAGGGAGACTTTTATGTTGATGTAGAAGGTATCTTGGATTTCCAAGGTAGATTGTGTCTATCGCAAGATGTGGACTTAAGACAAGCGATCCTTACCCAGGCGCATAGTAGCCCTTACGCTATGCATCCCAATAGTGGTAAAATGTATCATGATCTCCATGAGGTTTATTGTTGGCATGGGTTGAAGTGTGATGTTATGAATTTTATGGCTCGATGTTTGGTTTGTTAAAAGGTGAAAGCTGAACATCAATTCCCTTCTAGTTTGTTTCAACCAATTGCAATTCCTAAATAGAAGTGGGAAAGGATTACTATGGATTTTGGATCAGGTTTGCCTTTGATGCCATCGAAGAAAGATTTGGTATGGATTATAATAGATTGATTTTCAAAGAGTGTGCATTTCTTGGCAGTGCATACCAACTATTCTCTGTAGAAGTTGGTAGAGTTGCACATTGCGGAGATTATACGTCTTCATGGTGTTCTAATTTCTATCATCTCCAATAAATATCCTTGTTTACTTCAAGGTTTTAGAAGAGTTTGGAAGAGGCTTTGGGTTGAAACTTACTTTCAATACGACTTATCACCCCCAAGTTGATGGCTAATCTGAGAGGGTATTTCAAGTGTTAGAAGATATGTTGCGAAGTTGTGTGATCTAGTTCAGTGGTAGTTAGGAGCGATATTTGCCTTTAGCAGAGTTTGCTTACAAAAATTATTTCCAAGCGAGTATTCGTATGGTACTGTTTGAGGCGTTGTATGGTAAGAAGTGTAGGAATCCTTTGTGTTGGACAGAGTTAGATGAAAAGAGGGTTGTTAGACTAAAATTAGTTAAAGAGACTGAAGAGAAAGTGAAGATGATATGTGAGAGGTTAAAAGCAGCAACAAATAGAAAAAAAATCTTATGCGGATTTGAAACATCGAGACATCGAATTTCAAGTTGGTGATAAGGTGTTCTTGAAGGTCTCTCAATGGGAAAGATTTTAAGATTTGGAAGAAAAGGTAAATTAAGTTAAATATATGTTGGGCCTTATGAAGTCATAGAGAGGATTAGATCGGTAGCTTTTCGACTCAAGTTGCCACCGGAACTTGAGTGAATTCATGATGTATTCTATGTGTCTATGCTTTGGAAGTATGTTTAGATCCATCACATATTAGGCCAGTAGAGGAGATCGATGTCCGACCTGATCTCACTTATGATGAGGAACCGATAGAGATCTTAGCTCATGAAGAGAAGGTTTTGCGAAACAAATGAGTTATGTTGGTTAAGGTTTTATGGCACAACCACAAAACAGAAGACGCTACTTGGGAAACCGAGGAAGCGATGAAATGTCAATATTCTTCTCTATTTAGCTCAGGTAATTTCGAGGATCAAATTCTTTTTAGAGGGGGAGAATTATAACACCCAAAATTAGATCCAGATGTTTCGAGGGTATATTAAGAATTTTAGATTATATGTGCTTGAAATTTCGTAAGATTGGTAATTGATAATATTTTCGACAATGGCTATTAGGAAATTAAGTTAATTTTTGAAAATGAGTTTTAAATACTTTTAATTTAAAAAAAAATAACTGATTTGTAATAAAGTTAAAACTATGAGCATTTATGTTTCAGTTTCGCCAATTCTTAAAATTGAACCTATTTCTTCCCCCACCAACATTTTTTCACGTTAGTTTTTCCTTCTTCATTGTGCTTATCGGCCCTTTGATTTTCCTAGTTCTCCTCAGTCAATTTTGACTCCCAAATTGTGATTATTTGATTTCTACTATTATATAAGCCTTAAACATCTATAATATCTCTTCAAAACACCCAAAAACTCCATTGATTTCACCTTTTTCAAGTTATTTGGTTTTCTCAAGTTTGCATCTAAAGTTCAATTTTTGTCAATAAAAGGTAATGTTTTGATTCCTTATGAGTTTTTCATGATATCTAGTCCTTAAAACTACACTATTAGCCATTAGAATGCATTTTTTAAATACAACACAAAAAGTTGGTTGTTAATGGTGAATTTCAGGATTGGAGATTAAAACATGGTTTCAAAGTGTTTTTCAACTTGTTTTAACATGATTAGAATGTTTCTAAAGCTATATTGAAGTTTTGTTAAGAATTTCTTGAGTTTTAATGAATTTTCATCATAAAGAATTCCTTAGGCTATTGTTTTTTGTTGTTTAAGGTGAGTTGATGACTGATTGTTGATTGTATGGTTGTGTGGTTTTTCCTTTTGAAGTGTCAAAGTCAATAGGGCCCTTAACGAGTAGAGACAAAGGCAAAGAAAAGCTTGTCTAAGCTTTTGGCTTTTTGACAAAAGCATATTTCTGGTGAGTGTTTTGGAATCGTTGCTCGTAGATGATTCATTGTGTATTTGGGAATTTAAAGGTAGCCTAAACCCCTACATTAAATTCTGAGAGTAAGTGTTCCCACACCTATAATTAAATGTGATATATGTACGCTTGTGAAATTGTGAAGTTGTGAAATTATGAACATACATGAGATGCTATGACATATGTTATAAGCTTATGATGACTGATGTGAAAGTAAATATGAGGATGTGTTGCTCATACCATGTGATAGTGTTTATAATGTGGTAATGATGTGAACAGGTAGTGAATATGTGTGGAATTCGATAAGTAAATATGTAATAAAAATGTGGATATTTTGGCCCTGTGTTATTATGAGATTGTTAGATGTAGTTTACATGCCATAGCATTGTGAGTACTCACCTTTGTGATGTGCTTCATGGGGCGTTAAGTCCCAGGTTAGTTTTTAGAGAGATAGAGGAATATGAGCTAAGCTTCATTCACTGGAATATGTGTGTTTGGTGTGTTGGAGAATGCTAGCTTTACACTTCACTTATGGGACATGTACGACTTTATGAGTCATTATCGATGTGTTGGAGATCCATGTATCCGATGTGTGGTGATAAAGTCCACATTATGTTTCATAACCTTAAGAGCTAAACTATCTTATAATATGAGTAAATGTGATTAAATATGGTCTATATGTGCTATGATATATGCTTGAATAATCATGTGTGTAACACCCTAAACTCGGCCTAGACGTTATGACCGAATCTGGCGATGTTACATGGTAATGTTTTTCAGTGAGTTGTTGTCAAAAACCTCTTTTCTATTTTACCTCTTTACAATATCTTATGTTAATTCTAGGACGTGTCGTTCATTTTCAAAACATAATTCATTATCACAAAGTTATTCTCTTTCAAAACGTTATTAATTTCAAAATGTCACTTCTCGCAGAAGCTTTTTAAAACAGTTGCGTATTTGTGTGAATTTTGTTAAAGTGTTTGATTCTTTTTGGAAAACTCGATTATCTCTACTACTAGCAGTTATATGTCATAAATAGTATAAAAATCCATATTAAAACCATAAACCCGTAGAGGCCATTATTACATAAAAAATACCACAAATAAAACTTAAAGTTATACGTAAGTACAAAACTGAGTAAAACAAGTTGTGTGGCCACTGCTGAGTCCTCCGCTGCATCAATCAGCCTATGTCTGGGGATTACCTGTATAGTAAAAATAAAAAGGGTGAGTTTACAAAAACTCAGTGTGTAGTCCCCATGCAACCATATAGACAGATTTTAAGTAATAACAAACTGGGCCTAAGCCTTTCTCAGTGACAGTATCAATTTGGGCCTTGGCCCATCACAATATCAGTAATCAGTAGGGCCTTGGCCCATTACAGTAACAGTAACAGTAGCAGTAGAAGTATTAGTAGGGCCTTAGCGCATCACAATATCAGTATGCAAGTCCTACCCAACCATCCGCTATACACCAACCCCTGTCCAACCCTACACTCTTTTGGGGAATAAATCACTCACCCATCCCTACACTTACAAATTAGCATCGATTGTGGCACTAAACAGTATTTGCAGTAGAGTTGCCAGTATAATAGGCTTAGAGCCTTCAGTGATTTGCAATAGAGCTACCAGTATAATAGGCTTAAAGCCATTAGTACACTTCCTCCAATCATATCGACCCAACCCCATACAATGCGTCATACAGATATAATATGCCATGTCATGATAGTAGTACTTACAGTATCAGTTTATCAAAATAAAATCATGCTCAATAACATATGTCAGTCATACAATCATATCACTCATTTAGGGGTCTAAGAATGTCTTATCGACCCTACAGTAGGTCCACAGTTGACTCGGGCAACTTGTGTATCCTTAGAATTTAACAATGAAAATGGGGCCACAAGCCCGTAATATTTGCTCGTGTGGGCCCACACGCCCGTGTGGCCCACACGATCCAAAATGGCCTTGATCGTGTGGATCACACGGCCTAGCCCAATAATCCCACACGTCTGTATGGTTCACCTGTTTGGGCCCGTGTTGTCCACACGTCCCAATTCGGTCTGGCCTGTATATCGCACATGGCCAGCCTCGTCAACCACACACCCGTGTTCGGTCACACGGCCTACCAGACGGGCGGCCACACACCCGTATGGCGTCGACAATCAACTTTTTGGCTTTTTGCCAAATTCTATATTTAGAGTTGTGTTTACACACCTAGTTTCTATTTGCTGAGGAAACTGCCCTAAGTCTTTGAAAACTAAACTTGACCGAACAATCACCAATTATTCACTTAAACGTTTACTTAATCGAATACACACAAGTTGACCAAGCGTTAAACTCACAACAACATTACCTTTGATCGAGTAAAGATGGAGGTTCTTAAGACGTCAATCAGAGACTAGCCCTTTGGTCAACTCCTAATCAACCAATAGAAAATCCTTTTAAACCACTTAACCAAACAAAATTTAATCAAGAAGTAGAAACATGACTTACCGTACCACGAAAACGTACGCTTACTCACGGAACGAATAAACACAAGGAAGCAAATAGGAAAAGAAAATAGGTGAGTGGGGAAAGAAATTTCGTTAGCAATTTTGGTAGCAATTCGACAGCAAAGAGAATAAATTCAAAAAGTCAAAAGATTAGGAGCAACTGAGATTTGGGAAAAGAAATAGTTAACTTTCGGCTTGGGAAGAAAAAGAAAAAGAGGAGCACGGAAACCACTAAATTTTGGCAATAGATGGAGGTTGAGAAGAACTGAATGGCAGCAAATGTAAAAGAAACAAGGAAAGAACAAAAGATGAAAGCAGAGAGAAAAACCAAAAGTAGAAAACGACAAACCTATTAGAAAATTGTGGAATGAGATATGGTAGCTGAAGATTACCACTACTAGTTTGGTTCTATCCAAACTCTTCCATCTAAACTCCCCAAAATACTCCTCTTAATCCCTAAATCCCTTAACAACTGAAATCCCTCAACATCTTCCTACAAATCAGCCACAACAACCCTACACTCCTCAAATACTCAGAATTTTACCACATTCCAAACTCTTTCACGGCATATGAACAGAAAAAAATCCCCTTGTACGAATAGGGATTCGAACTCAAGACCCCTAGCGCATTGACATTCCACTTAACCACCAGACCAGCAGGCCCAGTCTGACATATTTTTCCCACATTTAATTATAAGCCTACTGGCTAAAGATAAGGGTTTATTCACTTAAAAACAAAATTTTGCCCAAACTAAGGCTCGAACCCAAGACTTCTCAAACACTCTCAGAGCACTTAACCACTGAGGTAGATACACATTTATGTCACAATTACACAGAAACAATTATACAAACTTTGAGGCGTTACAACTCTGCCTCCTAAAAGAAAATTTCGGCCTCAAAATTTTGCCTGATCAGAACAGATGGGGATACTGTTGACGTATCGCATATCAGGCTCCCACGTGGCCTCCTCGGTGCTATGATTATGCTAGAGAACTTTAACTAGTGGAATAGACTTCCTTCTCAGAACTTTTACATCACGATCTAGTATTTGAACCAACTCTTCCTTGAAAGTCAAATCTGGTTAAACTCAATCTCCTCCACTGGAGCAGCATGCATGGGATCAGAGTGGTAGCACCTCAACATTCAGACCTGCATATGACTTTTGTCTGTCAGATGCCACTTTCAATTTGTCCCAAATCAGTCTAACTTTATCCTCGGTATCAGAAACCAGTTCAGGACCTAGAACATGTCGCTCGCCCAACTCAATCCAACATGAAGGTGTGCGACATTTAGGACCATAAAGTGCCTCATAATGTGCCATCTGTATGCTACACTAGTAGCTATTGTTATAAGAAAATTTTGCGAGTGGCAAGTAATCCTCCCAATTACCTCGAAAATCAATCACACAACTCCTCAACATATCCTCCATTATCTGAATCACCCTCTCAAATTGACCATCGGTCTAAAGATGGAACGCAATACTGAAGTCCAACCTTGTACCCTGAGCTTCATGCAATTTTTTCCAGAACTAAGATGTGAAGCGAGGATCCCTATCAGATATTATCGAAACCGGTACCCCATATAGTCTCACTATCTCAGAAACATATAGTTTAGCCAGCTTTTGCAGTGAATAATTAGTACGAACTGGTATGAAGTGGGTGGACTTAGTCAATCGATCCACAATGAACCACACAAAATCCTTCTTAGTGGGTGTTAGGGGCAATCCACTAACAAAGTCCATAGTCACTCTCTCCTACTTCCAGAGTAGAATCTTAACTGGCTGCTGTTGGAACGCCGGTGCCTCCAAAGCGCAACGGAAAAAAATATTTCGGCGATCCAAACCATGGATCCATGTGTAAGGAACGAATCGGGGTGATAAAAGGTTTCGAAATTACTGAAACTTCAATCTGAGTAGACAGCGACTCCTCGGCTACGAGAATACTATTGTGCTATCGAATCCAATCCGCAATCCTTATGATCTTGGCCTCCACTTAATCCACCCAATTGACAATGAACGAGAGAAATCCCCAAAAACTATTTTTAGAGATATTTTGCTTGACGGCTGCTAGACCTTGTAGCAAAAAAATGGGGTTTTATATTTATTCTCTTTTTAGGGTTTTTTCCTCCCTTTCTATATATAACTCCCCTTTTTAATTGGTATGTATATAATGAATTCTTAATTAATTAAATTTTAATTCGAACATAATAATCACAATAAATAAATATAATAATGTTTTAACCGAAAGTTATAATTACATTAATTATAATAAATATTTCGGTAAACTATATTTATTTAAATTTATATACGAACCAAATTCATATATTAATAGAATTATGTTCTCCTTATGTGTACAACATCCTTGTACATATAATATGTTCGATATTTGATTGCCTAATTAATTTAATTCTATAATTAATTTCTTTCATGTGACAACCAAACACAATACCAACTATGTTCTATTCCGTTCATTTCAACCATAGGGTGTGATCTTGTAGGTTCTTGTAACGTAAGCAGTAATACTAGAACGATTGCAATGTTACAAATAATGAGTGGCATCTAGCAATGCATCATTGCTACCTAAGTTCCAAGAAGTCATGATTCGACATAACCTTTGGTGATTAACCTGTCATGCATTAATCCTTAAGTCCTTTATCTCTAGAATGGACACAAGTCATGGAATAGTCACACTTGCATAGTCCATCCCATGTTTCTTGATACCTTGAGTAGATTATGATACACAAATAAGTATGACATCTCATATCAATTTATTTGAGCATGGCCATGCATTTCTAGTCTCACTCAATCAAGTGGCCTAAGATATTACTCCCATTATGTAGGAAGGACTTATACTATATTGATCAACCATATCCCTCTACATAGATTGTGGTATATCCAACATCAGCCTTTATAGAACAACCAATTACGGTGTACATTTGACTGTATCAAAATATACAACTCACGATGTTGGGATAATGATGATTTCAAGTCTGAGGATCATATACATATTAATCACTATGAGTAATGTTGTGACAATTACATAATAATCCAAGAAACATACTCTAGCGGGTCAGTCCAATATGTTGTTCTCTAACACACGTATTCATGCATTGAGTCTGACACTACATATTAATGACAACTCTTTATCATCAATCAACTACATGTTAGTCTTAATGCATTATTGTTGTCCTAGTCAACAATAATACTTGACTAATGACCTTTTAAGAATAATCATATTATTCTTAGGACATTATTATAAAACAGTTTATTTATACACACAGAAAAGAAACTGAATTAATAATGGCAACACCTTATATTAATAAACATGATAAATCAAGTATGTTAGTACAACCATCTCGTGATTGATCTTTGGGCACACTCTTACATCTGCAATATACCCAAGGGTAACTGATGCTCAGCCTTAACTTGCTGGCATGTCAGACATTTACTCACAAAGTTGGTACCCTCACGCTTAAGATCTGGCCACTAGTATAACTCACGAAGGTCTCAGTACATCTTATTTCCACCAGGATGCATAGCATAAGGACTACTATGTGCCTCTCACAGTATCGACTGTCTCAAATCAATAGCTTTCGATACACAGATTCTCCCATGGAAATAGAGTCCCCTTTGCTATTTAGTCCAAAAATCTACAGTGTTCCCACTCTCAATTTGACGAAACCAAAGACCCAATGACTCATCCTCCAATTGTTTACCCTTAATCTGCTCTATCCACGTCGGTTTAACCTGAAGTTCGACCAACAGACTATCATCATCAAATAAAATAAGACGAGCAAACATTGCCCTCAAATCAGTCATAGCCCTACGACAAAGTGCGTCTATAACACCCCAAACCCGGCCCAGACGTTACGGCCAAGTCCGGTGTGTCACATCACCTACAACTAACCATAATACCTAGTTACTAAGATTAGAGTGAGTTATGCAGAACTGATATTTATGTCTTAAAGAAATTCTTGATTCATTGATGAACATCCTATTCAATACTAGTTATTAAAAGATTTATGATAAAACTTAACTTTGTTACTCGTTTGAAATGTGTGATGAGATTTTGAAAACACACGATTAATTTTAAGAAAAACTTGCGTAGCTATATTCAAAAGAATTAAAGTAGTGTATGATTAAGTAATTTAAAAACCCAAAATAAAAATAATTAGAGCGGCCTTATTACAAACCCAAAACCATGATAAAAATAATTAAAAATAAATACAAAAATTAAATAAATCAAAATAGAACTTAGTTAAATAACTACAGTCCATGTGGCCATTCTGAATCCCTCTCAGCTCTAAGTCCACCAATCTAGGGCTCACTTGCATGGATGGAGAGAAAGGGGTGAGTTTGGAAACTCAGTGTGTAAGGAAAGCCCATCCAGAGCCCAAATTAGCTCAAGCCCACTGGGCTTAAGCCCTATCCAGTCTCAGTAATTACTGGGCAGAAGCCCTATCCAGATACAGTAAACTGGGCCTTAGCCCTTCTCAGATAACAGTATGGCCCATAGGCCCATTTCAGTAGCAGAACAGATATTAATTATGAATGCAAGCCCATTACATGTGGGGAGACTACTCAACCCACCCAACCGCTACACTCCACCCGTACTAGCCCTACACTCCATGTGGGGAACAACTCAACCCACCCAGCCCTACACTTCACAGTTGCAGCATAGCTGCTCAAATAACAGAAAGATGAGGCAAAGCCTCTAGTACGTGGTCAAGCCACTTTCAGAACTTCCTCCATCAATAACCTAGCCACATGTAATAGATATTCATGACATGGCATACAGTAAACAGAAACAGTAAATCATGCATTTCAGTCAAATTTAGCCCTAGGGGTATAACAGTCATTTAGCACCTAGGGGTAAAATAGTCATTTCGCACCTACAAGGATATTTCCGTAATTATACCAGTTTTTAGGGTTTTCAAACACATTTTAATCAGTAATAGACTAACTTTTACCTCGGTAGCTTATTTAGCCCATTTTAGCAAATTACAGTCATTGGGCCCTAAAACCCCTAATGGACCCTACAGTGCCAATTAGCTAATTTAGCCCATCTAGTCCAAATTTTACGATCAATTTACCAGTTTTAGCAGTTTTAGACCTACAGTCTACCAGTATGCATTTATTGCCTATTTTTAACCGTATGGGCCCGTAAGCCCGTTGGGCCCAATTTTAGCCCATTAAGGCCTAATTTACCAAAGTGCACGAAATTGCACATTCAACTAACTTACCACTCGCGATTACGGATCCAATGATTTCCAAACGACTTATGAGCGTTCGCACACTCACAAGCCCACGAAATGTCAGAATTTTGGCAATTCAGCTTTTCCGCTTTTGCCAATTTAGACTACAGAAGGGTGTTCGTTTACACACCTGATTTGTGATGACTGCTAACGAGATCTCCCACAATATCCTACAATCGATTACTAGACACATCAGATCCAAAATACAATGACAATCTTCATAATTCTACTTACCATAATCGGCCATCAACACCTAAGGCCCTTGAGATCTTACCTTTGCCGAAACTAGTGACTAGATCTAGATCTAGTTGTTCCAAAGGTCCAAGCCTCCTATGCTCCTTGCTAGATCGCCCCTTCCACAACAAGTACACATAAAACTAATTAAAAGAACTGTCTTTACTTATCATCACATTCGGCAGTCTCCCTAAAGAGTTTAGGGATTTCGGCTTTTCTTAAATTCAAAGGTAACAATTACATCTAAGATGTCGAGTACTTACCACGGGTTTTCCTTAATCAAAGCGATTCTTCTACTCAGATCTGATGCAGATCTAGCCCTTAAACACTAGCAGAATTCGAATCTTGGAGATCTAAGGATTCGGCTATATATCCCTAAAAACTATGGTGTTTTTGGCTTTTTAAGTGGTGAAAGAAGATACGATTTAAGGCTATGGTTGGACGGGTGTTTGTCGACAGAGCTTAAGGGTTTGGAGAGTATAAAATTCGGCTACAAGTGAGGAAAAACAAAAGGGGTTCGACTATAGGCAAATCAGCACAGGAAGCAACCTTTTGGGATTTCAGCTTTTAGTAGTTGATGAGTTTGAGAAGAAAAGAGTGGCAATTTCGGTTTTTGAAGAGAAGAAAACAAAAGATAAGGGAGGAGGAGAAGTGATTTCAGCTAGAGAGGAAAAGAAAAAGAAAGAATGGAAGAGAGGAGAAGAGAAGGAAGAATTCGACACTTAGGAGATCTAACTTTGCGTTTTCAGCTTTTTGCAACACTGAGAAGAGAATAGAATGAAAGTGAAGGCTCTAGATGGCTAACCCTAATTCGGAAAGATAAAAAGAAAATAAAACTTGCCCTAATGGCCATTCAAACCAACGGCCCAATCTCTCTAAGGCCCTAGCTGAATGCTACTTAAGCTCTATCACATGCCCGGCACATGCACAAAAATAAAAGTACCATCTGCTTACCTTGCAACTTGAACTCTGGCCCTTGAACTTAGTCCACACGCCACTTTTTTAGGAACTTAGTTGCGCCACCTTGCTACTTTACCAAGGACCTCTTTGTATCTCAACTTACTTACTTTTTCTTAAAGGCCTACTTAACCAAGCCCCTTTCACTTAAAAACCGAAGTTGATATTTTTGCCGGGTTTTAACTGAGGCTTAGGCCTCTTAAAGGCCCACTAACACATTTAAACACAATTTCAGTATCCAAAACACCAAAATTTCAAAATTTCACCAAAATCACAAAAACCCAAAAAATCTCGAAAATCAGGACGTCATCTAAATTACTCAGGCTGTCTTCTATCCGAACCCAGACTCAAAGCCCCATTCTTCTAGGCCCAAATTCAGGGTGTTACAGCGTCGGCCACCACATTAGCCTTACCCGGATGGTATTCAATCGTACAGTCATAATCCTTAAGCAGCTCAATTAATCTACACTGCCTAAGATTCATCTTCTCCTAAGTGAGGAGGTATTTGAGGTAATTGATACACTTCTCACCATACAAGTAATGCCTCCAAATTTTTAGTGCGAACACTACTGCGGCCAACTCCAAGTTATGCATCAGATAATTCGCCTCATGTGCCTTAAGCTATCGAGACGCATATGCTACTACCTTACCCTCTTGCATCAACACACATCCCAAACCGACATGTGATGCATCACCGTACACAGTAAACTCTTTCTTAGACAAAGGCTATATCAAAATAGGGGCCTCAGTTAGTACCTTCTTGAACTTCTCAAAGCTCTCTTGCTGCGCATCAATCCAGTTAAACGACACACCCTTACGTAGCAGCTTAGTCAAGGTGCTGTAATTTCAGAAAACCCCTCTACAAATTGTCGATAATACACTACCAGTCCCAGAAAGCTGCAGATCTCAGATACAATCTTAGGCGGTTTACAATCCAATATAGCCTCAATCTTTCAAGAATCGACCCTAATCCCCTCAATAGAAACTACATGGCCCAGAAATGTTACTTCTCATGACCAAAACTCACATTTACTGAACTTGGCATACAGTTGTTTCTCCCTTAAAGTCTGCAGAACCACTTGGAGATGTTCATCATGTTCATCATCAGTCCTTAAATACACCAGTATGTCGTTAAAAAAAACCACTACGAACCGATCCAGATAGGGTTGGAACACTCTGTTTGTCAGATCTATAAAAGCTGCTGGTGCATTCGTCAGTCCAAACGGTATCACTAAGAACTCGTAATGACCCCAGTGAGTCCTAAACGCCGTCTTATGCACATCAGCCTCCTTAACCCTCAACTGGTGATACCCTGATCGAAGGTCAATCTTAGAGAAAACTGAAGCTCCTCGAAACTGATCAAATAAATCGTCTATCCTCAGTAGGGGTACTTATTCTTAATAGTCAATTTATTCAATTGTCGGTAGTCAATGCACATACGCATGGATCCATTGTTCTTTTTCACAGACAAAACCAGTGCTCCCCACGAAGACACACTAGGGTGGATGAACCCACGATCCAGTAACTCTTGAATCTGAGCCTTAAGCTTCATCAGCTCTTTTGGTTCCATTTTATAGGGAGTGATAGAAACTAGAGCTATAATAGAAAGAGCTCAATACCAAACTATACTTCACGGTTTAGAGGTAATCCAGGTAGCTCTTCAGGAAACACATCCAGAAAATCCTTAACTGTCTTGATATACTTAACCGAAAAATCCTCAGAACCTGAAACACTGATGTAGACCAGATACGCCTCACATCCCTTATGAACCAACTTCTATGCCCTCAACGTAGAAATCACATTCGACAAGTAGTTCGACGTTCCCCAATTACAACTACGTCGTTGTCCTCCACAGTTCTCAGTACAACCCGTTTAGTGGCACAATCCAAGCTCACTAGGTGTCTGAACAGCCAGTCCATACCCAATATTAAATTGAAATCTCCGAAAGGAAGTTCCATCAGATCAGCCAGAAAGATAACCCCTTGTACCTCTAAAGAGACATATCTAAATAACTTATTAACCTGGATGGACTACCCTAATGGACTTAATACCATAATTTCACTCGTAGTACTCTCAACTGAAATCCCCAAGTTTTCAGTAACGGAGCAGGCAATATAAGAATGAGTGGATCCTATATCTACCAATGCAGTATAAGGTACATTATAAATAAATAACATACCCGTAATGACATCCGGAGCATCACCATCCTCTCAGTGACATGCAGTATAAACGAGAGCTGGCTACCTCACCTCAATCTGATTAGCACCTTTGCCCAGTGCTCTCTGCCCAGAACCTAACCCATTATCACCTCGAGCCTGACTATGGCCTCTCAGTGGCTTCTGAAAACCCCTCGACGGCTGTGCAGTACCCAAACTTGGAGCTTGCATCTGATCGGGCTTCCGTAGACACTCTCTGATACGGTGCTCTAATGAACCTTACCTCAAACATGCCCAAGTTCTTTTCCAGCACTCGCCCTAATGGCATATGCCACAGTCAATACATGGTTGTTGTCTAGTAGTATCAATAGGGGCCCCAACTCTAACTGGCCCATTAGCTCTGGCCTTTTTCCTAGGCCTCTGTGCAGAACTCGAGAGCTTCGAATCCCTCTTGTTCTTTCCTCTCTCTTTCTCACGGTTCTGGCGCTCAGCGCGCTTCACTTCCTCGGTGATTTTTGCCTTATCAACCAATGCAAAGAAGTCTCTCTCCCTCTATAGACCTATTAGAACCCTTAAGTTATCCCTAAGGCCATCTTCGAAACGAACACATCACTCGTACTCAGTCGCCACCATACCTCATGCATAGCGGCTCAGCCTCAGAAATTCGACCTCACACTCATCCACTAATCTATCACCCTGGGTTAAATTTAGGAACTCTCTCCTACGAGTATCTACATAACTGGCACCCATATATTTCCCCTGGAAAGTGGTCTTAAAGAACACCTAGGTCAATCGATCGGGCTGAGTGCCCTCCTTAACAGTGAGCCACCACTGATATGCCTCATCTCGTAGCAGTGAAACAACACCCTTTAATTTCTGCTCGGGGGTGCAGTCTAGATCGTCCATAATCCTCTCTGTGGCCTCAATCCAATATTAAGCCACATTAGGGGCAACTCCAGCAATACCCCTAAAAAGCTTAGCTCCGTTAGACTAGAGTCGTTCCGTAACTGACCCTCGGCCTCTAGTACCAGTATTGGGCCAAGCGACCCTCTCTAGAATCCGTCATTGTCTCAAGCCGCTCAATCATGAGACCCAGAGCCAGTCTCAGTAATAGGCGACACTGGCATTTCAATGGTCTCTAGATTCGTTATGTTGCAAGATGACGAGGATCCCGCTCGGGCCCATCTACGACCTCTACCACGGCCTCTTGTACCCCATTGACAAGTACCATGTATGCTTATTGTCTAATTGTGTTTATCTATATTAACAGTTTTACGCTGATCAGTTTACAGTTCTAGTATTTATTAGTCAAGTTTTATATAAAATAGTATCAGTAATTCAGTGTTCGTTTTCGTAAATCACAGTGTCTGTCAGTTTTACTACAGTCTCAGTATATACTATCTTGAGTGTTCCCAGTACAATTTATCTATAGTAGTCTCAATATGTACTACCTATAACAGTTTCAGTCAAAAGCATTATACAGTTCCAGAGAACTTACAAGATCGGAGTCGGAGACTCGATGTACCACACGTTTAGTAAAAATATTCCAGTATCAAAAATTAGTTAAAAATAAGTTTTCTTCTTTTTAAAACCCAAATCCACAGTTGAGTTTTGCAATCTAGCACTGATACCACTAAATGTTACACCCTAAACTCGATCTAGACGTTACGGCCGAATCTGGCGATATCACATGGTAATGTTTTTCGAAAAACTGAGTTGTCGTCAAAAACCTCTTTTCTATATTACCTCTTTACGATATCTTATGTTAATTCTTGGATGTGTTGTTTATTTTCAAAACGTAATTCATTATCACAAAGTTATTCTCTTTCAAAACGTTATTAATTTCAAAAAGTCACTTATCGCGGAAGCTTTTTAAAGCAGTTGCGTATTTGTGTGAATTTTGTTAAAACGTTTGCTTATTTTTGGAAAACTCGATTATCTCTACTACTAGCAATTATAAGTCATTAACAGTATAAAAATCCATATTAAAACCATAAATCCGTAGAGGCCATTATTACATAAAAATACCCCAAATAAAACTTAAAATCATACGTAAGTATGAAACTGAGTAATACGAGTCGTGTGGCCACTGCTGAGTCCTCTGCTGCACCTATCTACCTATGTCTGGGGATTACCTATATAGTAAAACAAAAGGGGTGAGTTTACAAAAACTCAGTGTGTAATTCCCATGCAACCATTCAAACAGATTGCAAGTAATAACAGATTGGGCCTAAGCCCTTCTCAATTACAGTATCAATTTGGGCTTTAGCTAATCACAATATCAGTAATCAGTACGGCCTTGGCCCATTACAATAACAGTAACAGTAACAATAGCAGAATCAGTAGGCCTTAGCCCATCACAATATTAGTACGCAAGTCCTACCCCACCAACTGCTATACACCAACTCCTGTCCAACCCTACACTCCTGTGGGGAATAAATCACTCACTCATCCTTACACTTACAAATTAGCACCTGTTGTGGCAGTAAACAGTATTTGTAACAGAGCTGCCAGTATAATAGGTTTAGAGCCTTCAGTGATTTGCAACAGAGCTACCAGTATAATAGGCTTAAAACGACCAGTACACTTCCTCCAACCATATTGACCCAACCCCATGCAATGCATCATTCAAATATAATATGCCATGTGATGATAGCAGTACATACAGTATCAGTTTATCAAAATAAAATCATGCTTAAACACATATGTCAGACATATAGTCATATCACTCATTTAGGGGTCTAAGACTGTCTCACCGATCCTACAGCAGGTCCACAGTCGACTCGAGCGACTCGTGCATACTGAGCAATTTAACAGTGAAAATAGGCCCACAAGCCAGAAATGTTTGCCCGTGTTGGCTAACACGCTCATGTGGCCCACATAGCCCAAAATGGCCTTGATGGTGTGATCACACGCCCTGGCCCAATAATCACACACGCTCATGTGCTTAACTTGTATGGGCACGTGTGGCCCACAAGGCCCAATTTGGTCCGTCTTGTATATCACACACGGCTAGCCTCATCGATCACATGCCCTTATTTGGTCACACGACCTACCACACAGGCGACCAAAGGCCTGTGTGGCGTCAATAATCACCTATCTCGGCTTTTTACCAAATTCTATTTTTGGATTTGTGTTTACACACCTGGTTTCTATTTGCTGAGAAAACTGCCCCAAGTCTTTGAAACCTACACTTGACCGAACAATCACCAATTATTCAATTAAACATTTGCTCAATCCAATACACACAAGTTGACCAAGCGTTAAAGTCATAACAACATTACCTTTCGATCGAGTAAAGATGGAGGTTTTGCCCACTTAAGACGTCAATCAGAGACCAGCCCTTTGGTCAACTCCTAATCAACCAACAGAAAATCCTTTTAAACCACTTAACCAAACAAAAGTTAATCAAGAAGTAGAAACATGAATTACCGTACCACGAAAACGTACACTTACTCATGGAACGAATGAACATAAAGAAGCAAATAGGGAAAGAAAATAAAAAGAACTTTCGGTAGAAATTTTGGTAGTAATTCAGCAGCAAAGAGAATAAATTCAAAACGTCAAAAGATTAGGAACAACCGAGATTTGGGAAAAGAAACAGTTATCTTTCGGCTTGGGAAGAAAAAGAAAAAGAGGAGCACGGAAACCACTAAATTTCTGCAGTAGATAGAGGTTGAGAAGAACCGAATGGCAGCAAATGTAAAAGAAACAAGGAAAGAACAAAAGATGAAAGCAGAGAGAAAAACCAAATGCAGAAAACGACAAAACTATCAGAAAATTTAGGAATGAGAGAGGGTAGTCGAAAATTACCACTACTAGTTTGGTTCTGTCCAAACTCTTCATCCAAATCTCCCCAAAATACTCCCTTTAAACCCCAAATTCCTTAACAACTGACATCCCTCAACATCCTCCTAAAAATCAGCCACAACAACCTCACACTCCTCAAATACTCAGAATTTTACCACATTCCAAACTCTTTCACGGCACATGAACAAAAAAAACCCCTTGCACAAACAGGGATTCGAACTCAAGACCCCTAGCACACTGACACTCTACTTAACCACCAGACCAGCATGCCCACTCTGACATATTTTTCCCACATTTAATTATAAGCCTACTGGCTAGAGATAGTGGTTTATTCACGTAAAAACAAAATTTTACCCAAACTAAGGCTCAAACCGAAGACTTCTCAGACACTCCCAGAGCATTTAACACTGAGGTAGATACACATTTATGTAACAATTACACAAAAACAATTATAAAAACTTTGGGATGTTACAATGTGGTTAAAGTTATAAATTCATAATGGTATAAGTTGAAGATGATTAAATGTGCGAATTATGATAATAGAGTTAAATATGTTATGAATATGTTACATGTTTGCTTAGTCGATGCATGGTGATTTGTTTGCGTAGTGGTTGTTCTGAGCATTCATTGAGCTTGTTAAGCTCACCCACTCCATTTTAACCATTGCAGATAAGTAGTGTCGGTGTGAGCGGTGTGGTCCCGAGGGGTGATCCAAGCCAAAGCTTTAGTTGTCATTAGTAGGTGTTCTCTTAATTACTTGTGTTTTTGGGAATAAAAGGTAATGTGTTAGAATATGATGTTTTGGACTATTATTTGGAACATTTTGGTGTTTATTTTATGAGGTAATTGATATATGACATTTAGAACTATTTTGGTTTAATTTATATATTGATATATGCTATGTTTTTATGGTCTGGAAAAAAGGTATTGATATTCGGGTTGTGAAAACGATAACTTTGTGATTTTCTAAAGTGCAACATACAATTTTGTACATTGGTATCAATAATTTATCAAGAGTATCAATACTCGGGGTATCGATACTTTTTTTGTAGTATCAATAGTTTCCAATTGTTGGATTTTTAATACAAGAAATAGTAAGCTAGTTTGGTATTGATTTTCCAAGTGGTATGATACCACTTGAGGGAATTATCCATACCTCCTTTTTAGTATTGATACCTACGTAACAATTATGGAAAATTTTGCTAAGTGGTTCTAATGCAAGTTTAGAACTTATTTTATGTTTATTTAATAAATGATTGGCATGTTTTATAGATAAAAAGTGAATGTATGGCTTATAATTTATGTGAATGCTATGTTAATAAAAGAAAAAAGATGCATGCTTAATAACGTGACGAGATGAACATGTTGCGAGACGGTGATACAGCATCCTAGTATTCGAGCTCAGCAATTGGGCCGGGTATAGGGTGTTACGCCAAGGTTCTGATCTAAAGAATGTAACACCCCAAACCCGGCCTAGATGTTATGGCCGAATATGGAGAAATTACATTATTTTGTTTAAAAACCTGAAAGTTTAATCCTAGCTTTAAATATCATGAATTCTAAAAATATTATTTGTAGCACAACAATTACATGTTATTTTGGAAATTACACACATATCTTATTTATTTCATAGATAAACTCTTAAGTTGAACTCATTTAAAACCTTTTGCTTTCCTTGCGTGTTTTGAAAATATAAGTGTGGTAAAAATCTTACCTATTTTAGTCAAATCTTATGTTCTAAAACACATAACTTACAGTAAAATCACTTAATGACTTTTTTAGTTTAGCAGCGAAAATTTCATACATGTAATTTTAAAATCGAATTCTAATTTGGCAAATTGTATGTTTTTGCAATTTAATTTCAAAAATAATAAAAACTGACAGACAAAACAAAAACCAAATCAAAGCCCAAAAATGGATTACAATCCCAAAAGTCTAATAAAATTACTAATGTAAATAACCATTTTTAAATAGCCGAGAAAACAATCTGAGCTCCCGTATGTCGTCCAATCCCAAGTCTGAAGATCACCTAACGTATTTAATAAACGAGTGAGCTAGAAGCCCATTGTGTGACTCAACCCACAACAGAAATTTTCTTATAACATACACAAATGAAAATACCAACACAGAATTTTACTTTATAATTTACACATTACAAAAAAACATATGTCAAATTAGAACGTCATATTTCCAGAACATATACCAGATCAGAAAGTCATATTTTTAGAAACATATATCATATCAAAATGTCATATCATATCAGAACAAATTCTACCCTTATCTGCTACACACCACCTCCGTCCAACCAATCATACCAAATAGGACAACATGAGTCCATCCATCCAATCACACTAGAGCATGGTGGTATGTCACTCATAATGGAGCAACTAAGCTACCGGACATATATTGTGGTTTAACCACCAAAGTTGCAGTAAAACTACAAGAAAATAGTTCCTCCATCATATCAAAACCCACCCCAATGCACATGCAAAATCATAACAACATATATACATATCACATGAATGGTATGACATGCATACTTGAACATGTTTTTTTACAGATCATACATATCAAATTGCTTGTACTAACGATGTAACACCCCATACCCAGCCTAGATATTAAGACTAAATCTAGAGGTTACATCGAGCCATCAACTGAAAACCAAGCTTAATTATTTATAGCTTAACAATCGAAATCATTTATATAATTAAATCAATGTAGAAGCCCAAATATAATTTGAAATCTGAAATACACATAATAATATAAATCAAAATAAGACATTAAATAAGAAATAAATAGGTGACCGAGCTCCTACCACATCGACCTGCCTAAGTTTATGGGTTACCTAAAATACAGCCAAACAACCAAATGAGTTTACAACTCAGTGTGTATGTAACTTACATTCAATAATACTCAATAATATATAAATGCAATTTTGCTTTCCATAAATCAGCCATTTCTCTGAATCAGATACAAAAGTAGAAAATATCAGATACAGATGTAGAACATATCAGATACAGATGCAGATTCCTACCCCCGTTCACTACACACCAACTCTGTCCATCCTAACACACCATATAGAGCATCAAGAACCCATCCATCCCTACACACAGCGTAGTGACTGTATGTCACGTTTCAGAAGCTGTCAGATTAGATTGTGATAAATCGTCAGAATTAGAAATATACATGGCTTAGCCACCAGATTTGGCGGATCATTAAAATGCCCACAGTTCCTTCTTCAAACAATCCCAATCCTGATGCAGATGCAAATTTGACAGATATAAGTATACAATAATACAATTTTAGACCATGACCATGTAATGCAATCTCAATGATTTATCAAATCTCACAACAATGTATATATCAGAATAACATATTACTTAGTAACAGATTGTCAAATACAGTTTCAATGTCTACTTTAGATCATTTGAACCCTACGGTAGGCCTATGTTTGATCCGAATGATGATTATAGCCCTACGAAAATTTTTCAATTTTTGGCCCACATATTCATGTGCATTCACACAGCTTGAGTTACACGGCCTAGGCACACGCCCGTGTCCCCAGCCTATGTGACC
The DNA here is from genome assembly GCA_020496765.1 of Gossypium stocksii. Classification (NCBI taxonomy): domain Eukaryota; kingdom Viridiplantae; phylum Streptophyta; class Magnoliopsida; order Malvales; family Malvaceae; genus Gossypium; species Gossypium stocksii. The sequence continues at coordinate 34,255,307 of CM035624.1, forward strand.
CTAAATCCAAAACAATAAGTTACACGGCTTGGACACACGCCCGTCCATAGCCCGTGTGCCTGCAATACAAAAATAGTGAGTTACACAACCTGCCACATAGCTGTGTGCGCGTCGAGAGTCATGTTTTTTGGCGTTCGCAATTCGTAGAAAATTGGGTTTTCGTTGCACACTTGATACGAATTCAATGCAGAAGTAACATGAGTGATACTAAAGCCTAAAAAAAACAACCATAGGTTCAATCAATGACTTAAACGAACAATTCGCACAAGAACAACAATTAACCCAACATGTTGAAACTTCAACACAAACCCTCATAGAAAACTAACACCACCGATGAATCAGCAATAATTACTCGAACTTAGACTACTAAAGGAACGTTCTCCTTAAGACCTTTACCTAACAAAACCTTAGTTACACCATTAATGAAAATTTAGACAAACAACAGTAATTCCTAACTTAAAAGAACAATAATGAAATTTTGCAAAAACCAAAGGTAATAACGGTAAAACTTACACAATAACCTTTAAAACAACGTAATGAACAACACAGAATTCGCAATTAAAGTCGGTAATAGCTTACAAAAGCATGTAAAAAGAAAAGGAAAAGGAAAAATAAAGTAAGAAAAAAAGAAGAAAGGAAAAAATGTTAAAGGAAGGTTTTTAAGTCAACCACAAAAAAACTAATAGACTTTTATCAAATAGCATAAAAATTTCCTTAACGCATGCCCAGAGATTTGAACACAAGACTAGAAGGTATACAGAAGCTTAATCATTGAACCAGGGGACTCATTCTTAACACAGATTAACACAGAAATTGAATTAAGTCAAATGTTCAAGGATAGAAATTGAACCAAAAGAATAATAAAATTTTCTAAAAGCAAAACTTGAACCCCCTAACCTCAAATACACAACAGAACACTTAACCACTAAAGTAAATACATAAATATTGACAGAAACTAACAACAATAGTAAAAAATTTAGGACGTTACAACTCTCTCCCCCTAAAAGAAATTTTGGCCTCAAAATTTACCTGACTCAAACAGGTGAGGGTATTATTGACGAATCGAATCTTCAAGTTCCCAAGTGGCTTCATCGATGCCATGATTCTGCCACATGACCTTAACCAAAGGAATGATTTTTCTCCTCAAGACCTTTACATCTCAATCCAGAATCTAAACAGGTTCCTTCTCAAAAGTCAAATCTGGTCTCACCCCAATCTCCTTAACAGTGACAATATGAGAAGGGTCAGACCGGTATCGTCTCAATACAGAGACATGGAACACATCGTGAATCTGATCTAATTCATGATCTAGCTCTAGTTGATCGGTGACAAGTTTAATACGTCATAGAATAGATAATGACTGATGAACCTCGGGCTCAACTTCTCCTTGAAAACAAATTGAATAACCTTTTTCTATAGTGAAACTTTCAAAAATATCACCCACAAAATACTCAATATCTTGCCTCTTTAAATTTGAATATGATTTCTATCGATCAAAAGCTGCCTTAAGGCGGCCTTGAATCAATCTAACTGTATTCTCAGCCTCAGATACTAGCTTAGTACCCAAAACCCGATGTTCACCTAACTCAGTCTAACATAGAGGGATACGGCACTTATGACTATACAAAGCCTCGTAAAGTGTAATCTAAATACTAAACTAAAAGTTGTTATTATATGTGAACTCAGCCAGCGGCAAATAGTCCTCCCAACTACCCTGGAAATCAATAACACAATTTCGAAACATATCTTCCATAATTTGAGTAACTCGCATAGACTATCCATCAGTTTGAGGGTGATACGGAGTACTGAACTCTAATCGGGTACCTAATGTTTCTTGAAGTTTTTTCTAGAATCGAGAAGTAAAATAAGGGTCTCTGTTAGAGATAATCAAAAATGAAACTCCGTGCAATTTTACGATCGCAGAGACATACACCTTGGCCAATTTTTGAAGTGAATAGTCAATCTAAACTAGAAGGAAATGGGTAAATTTAGTTAATCAATATACAATGACCCAAATCAAATCCTTCTTAGTGGGTGTCAAGGGCAACCCACTAACAAAATTAATAGTCACATGTTCCTACTTCCAAAGGGGAATCTTAACTGGTTGTAGAAGACCTGAAGGCAGCCAATGCTCAGCTTTAACATTCTGACACGTCAGACAATTACCTCCTGCTTTAAACTGGGCCACAAATATAATTCTCAAATATCCCTATACACCTTATTTCCACCGGGATGCATTACATAAAGGCTATTATGCGTTTCCTACAGAATCGACTGCCTCAACTCAACATCATTAGGCACACTGATTCGACCCCTAAAACATAGAAACCCATCACTATTTAATCTAAAATCAAAAGTCCCACCATCCTCAATATGATGAAAATAAGAAACTAATGACTCATCACTCAATTATTTAGCTTGAATCTGGTCAACCCAAGTTTGTTTAACCTACAACTCGGCCAGCAAACTACCATCATCAAATAAACTTAAATGAGCAAACATCATTCTCTGATTAGTAATCGCTCTACAACTAAAAGCACCAGCCACAACGTTGGCCTTACTAGGATGGTACTCTATCGTGTACTCATAATCCTTAAGCAACTCAACCCATCTACGTGGCCTAAGGTTCAACTCCTTCTGAGTCAGCAGATACTTGAGGTTCTTATGGTCAATATAAATGACACACCTCTCACCATATAGGTAATGCCTTTAGATCTTTAAAGTGAAGACAACCTCAGCAAAATCAAGGTTGTGTATGGGATAGTTGCCTTCGTGTGACTTCAGCTGCCGATAAGTGGAAACACAAAGATATACACACTTTTTCATGCCATTTTTAACTTAAATTCTTGCAGTTTCAATAAAATTCTTATCGAAAAATAATTAATTTTTATAAAATAATTAAATTGTACTCAAACTATGAACATGTTGGATTTTAATTAATTTAAAATTAATTTTGATCATTTTCAACAGATTTGCACAAATGGCAAAAAATGACTCGGCAGACACTACTAGAAGCACAAAACTGAGAAGCAATTTAAAGTATCAAGGCAAATTAATTTTCAGCCTAAGACGGTCCAAAATTATGTGTATTAATTCATAATATAATTAATTTTAATTTATATCCAATTTAATTTGGGTTAATACATTATTTTTAATTAATTATGAAAAAGTGGTCTAGTTGAGCCGAACTGAGTGAACCAAACCGACCAAGAAAGAGACAGCCCAAAACCGTCTATATTCTGACCCATATCAGCTTATTGGCTGATTATTTAGCTTGCAAAGATGCCCTTGAAGACTTGTTTAAGTTGCAAACAAACCCCTCCACAATTGGTGGCTTTACAAATTTGCTTCAAGCCTAAATTAGAAAAGTTGAAACTATCAACCTTGCCACATGTGTGGCCGGCCAAGGGAGGGCTCTTTGGCTGCTAATTTTAGCTATTTTTAGCAGCCCTATTTAGTTATAAAAACCCCCTTAGGCTGGTCATTTGAAACACATCTCATTCATTCACATCTATTCTCTCTTATCTCACTTTCTCCTTTTTCCCATCCATTTTCCTTTGTTCATTTGCCAATTTCTCCTCTTGGAAAAGAGGCGTTTATCAGCCATTTGGAGTACCAATTCGGTGTTCATAGTAGCCTTGGTCGACAAAGAAAGCAAAGAAGGAAGAACGGAGCACACTAGTTAAGCCACGGAAAACCACCGGATTTGATTCTTATTCCCTGTCTCTTTAATTTTTGTTGTTGTTATGATGAACATGTCTATAAATATTTATGTTGTTGGAATGGTTAATTTAATCAATTTAGCTTATATTTAATTCGTGTTAGGTTGATTGCATTTCATCCTCTTAAATTATTAAAATTGTGTTTATGTTGTTATAGGCCTTGGTAAGATGCTTAATTAAGTAAAATCATGACTAAGTTATTCTTGCATTACAATTGTTAGGTAACTAATGAATTAATTATTTAAATAGATTGAAATTGTAATTAATGGACACAGTACTTAATCAGTGCATATTTAATCATCTAAGGTAGTTGAGGGTTAAATTAACATTGTATTTGGCGATACATTTGCCTTGCATAACTTGCAAAATTATTATGATTAAACTATTTCAAGGTAAGGATACCTTGTTACCTCACGTAGTCTTTTATGTGCTTATTAGATTTAATTAATCGTTTGAATTGACATAGGGATATGTATAAGAGATTATTTCAATTTAATAAGTATGTATATGCAATAACACATTTGCTTATTAAAATCTGTTTAATCGATTGAATTGACATAGGGATATGTACAAGAGATGAATGGATTTCTGTAGGTGAGTATGTTCATAAGTTAACAAATTACCAAGTTGCCATGAATTTATTCGTAACAACATAAACATGAGTTTAATAATTCTAAGTTAAGAAATGTAATTAATATAACACAATTATGTCATCTTGATTAAATTGTATTTTGAAATCATGTATTAGAACTTTTATTTTCTATTTATTTATTTTTACTTCGTTTAAAATCTTAGTTTTTAATCACCCTCCTTAAACCAAAATATTTTTCTTCACCAAAGTGTTTTAATTGAATTCATAAATAATTCTTTTCACAATCACTGTGGGTACGATAACTCGACATTTACTTGTCACTTTATTACTTGTTGCGATTGTGTACACTTGCACATTTCCGTCATTCCAATAAGCATAAGCCACAACCTTACCATCCTGTACCAAAACGCAACCCAACCCAACGTGAGAAGCATCATTGTACACAAAAAACTCTCTACCAAATTCAGGTTGTACTAGAACAGGTGCCTGAGTCAAAATAGACTTGAGTTTTTCAAAGCTCACTTACTGCTAATCAGACCATACAAAAAGTGCTTTTTTATGCAACAACTTGGTTAAAGGAGCTGCAATAAGCGAGAACCCCTTAACAAACCTCCAGTAGTAACATGTTAAACCAAGGAAAATTCGGATCTCAGACACATTTTTTGGCTGTTTCCACTCAATCATAGCCTCAACTTTCTTAGGATCAACTCAGATCCCCTCAGCAGACACAACATGGCTCAAAAAGGTAACCTCTTGCAACTAGAACTCACACTTGCTAAACTTGGCATACAATTTTTTTTGCGGAGTATTTGTAGAACTATCCAAAGATGTTCATCGTACTCACTCTCAATTTTAAAATAATTCAGAATATCATCAATGAATACTACGATGAATTGATCCAAATACAGCTAAAATACTCGGTTCATCAAATTCATAAACACAGTCGTAGCTTTCGTAAAACCAAAAGGCATAACTAGGACCTCGTAGTGCTTGTAACGAGTCCTAAAGGCAGTCTTATACACATTAGTCTCTTTAACCTTGAGCTAATAATATCCAAAACGAAGATCAATTTTAGAGAATACAGAAGCCCTATGTAATTGATCGAACAAATCGTTAATCCTCGAAAACGGATACTTATTGTTTACCGTCAATTTATTAAACTAATGATGATCCACACACATCCTCATTGTGCCATCCTTTCTCTTGAAAAACAGAACCAGTGCCCCTCACAGGACCACACTCGGTCGAATAAACCCTCGATCTGGAAGTTCCTGAAGCTGGATTTTTAATTCTATAAGCTCTTTTGGTGCTATACAATAAAGGGCAATGGACATCAGAGTGGTACTTGGTAACAATTCAATACTAAACTCAACATCCCTGTTCGGAGGTACTCCCAGAAACTCATCCGGAAAAACATCCAAAAAATCTTTTACCGTTCAAATATTAGTGACAAAAGGTTTTTCAAAACACAAAGGCCAGATATGCCTCACAACCTTTTCAAGCTCGCTTTTCAACTGCAAGAGCGGAGATTACATTAGAGAGGTAATCTCGACGCTCCCCAATCATAACAATTTCAATATCCTCATCCAATTGCAGAGTTTCCTTCTTAAAAGTACAATATGAAATGACCCAATATTCCACAAGCTAATCTATTCCCAAGATCATATCAAACTCTCCAAATGGCAATTCCATTAGGTTAGCCAGAAACACCACAACCTAAATCTCTAACAGAACTCGTCTATACACTTTATCAACTTGGACCGACTGACCCAATGGATTAATTAAAAAAATCTCCCTAATAGTACTCTTAATAGATATACCTAAATTTACAAAAATAGTACTAGTTATATACAAGTGAGTAGAACCAATATCTATCAAAGCAAAATATGGAACAAAATGGATAAAGAACATACCCGTAATAATGTTGGCGTCGTCTTTATCCTCATGGCACCTTGCCGCATACACTAGGGCAGGCTATCGTGCCTCAGTTTGACCTGCACCTCTTTCAGGTGCTCTCTGACCTTAGCTAGAACCATTTCCACCTCTAACAGTACCATGGCCCCTAAGTGGCTACTGAGCTGCTCTTGGCAACTGAACGGGACCAAGAGCTAGAGCCTGTGTAGAAGCTAGCACCTGATCAGATCATTGAGGATAGTCCCAAACAAGGTGCTCCACTGATCTACATTGAAGACAAGCCGCCAACTTCCTCTAGCACTCACCCAGATGGCATTTCCTACAATCACTATGATTCTAAATCTCAGTCTGTGTAGTTGGAGCCTCAATCCTCAGAGGCCTGTCAAATTTAGCTTGCTTCTTAGGGTGCTAAATAGAACTAGAGGGACCCGAATCCATCTTAAGCTTACTCTAAGCTCTCTCTCGGTCTCTCCTCTCACACTCAGTCCACTTCACCTCTTTAGCTATCTTCGCCTTGTCAACTAAGGTTACAAAAACCTACTCCCTCTAAGGAGTTATCAGAACTCACAAGTCATACCTTAGTCCCTCTTTGAGCCAGATACTCCTTTCATAGTTGTTCGAAACTAGACTACGAGCATACCTGCTCAATCTTAAAAACTCGACCTCATCCTCGACAACAAAAACTAAGCTTATAAACTCAGATCTACGAGCCTTTACATAACTTGCCCCTATATACTTACTTTGGAAAGAGCTCTTGAAGAGATCCCACCTATTCGGGTTGGACGCCGTGTTCAATTATCAACCACCATTGGTAAACCTCATCTTGAAGCAGAGATATAGCACTCCTTAGTTTCTGTTCGGAAGTGCAGTCAGTGTCATTCATAATACACTTGGTAGCCTCTAGCTAGTACTCACCCATTATAGGGGCAACTCTAGTGACGCCTCTAATCAACTAAACACCATTTGACCAAATTTGTTCAGTACCCAATCCTCGACCCCTGGATCCAAATGGGTTTTAATGACCCTCTCTAACATGCGAGCATAGCTTAAGATGGCACATCATCCTCGACTGTCAGAGTTTGAGACCCAGTCTCAGTAGTAGGAGTACCAACGATCTCGCTAGTCTTTAGATTGTTCATAATGCCCATAAAGGATGACTCTGCTCAAGCTCCTCCTTAGTGTCCATGGTGCCCACCAGAACCACATCCATGACTACTGCGTGAAATCATTAGATCAACTTATCTACAATGCTAGAAGTTCACATATTAGTCAAGAATTCTCATCAGATATCATATTTCATAGTTCATATCACAGTCTCTAAATAGAACCACAACTTTAGTCATTACAATAGTTTTCTAGCTAAATACTATAGCTAAAGCAAAAGTACTTACAAGTTTGATGCCAGCGACTCTGTCTTTTATAAAATCAGTTTTCAAAGTTACTCGAATAAAACTTTTCCTTTGAAACATATTTTTAAAAAAATAGGAGGTCAGAAACACAACTTGAGTTTTGTAAACCTAACTTTGGTACCACTAAACGTAACACCCCATACCCAGCTTAGATGTTAAGACCAAGTCTAGAGGTTACATCAAACCATCAATCGATAACCAAGCTTAATTATTTATAGTTTAACAGTTGAAATCATTTATATAATTAAATCAACATAGAAGCCCAAATTATAATCTGAAATCCAAAATACACATAATAGTATAATTTGGATAAGACATTAAATAAGAAATAAAGAGGTGACCGAGCTTCAGCACACCAACCCACCTAAGTTTGTAGGTTACCTGAAATCCAGATAAACAACCAAATGAGCTTACAACTCAATGTGTGTGTAACTTATATTCAATAATACTCAAATAATATATAAATGTAATTTTGCTTTCCATAGATCAGCCATTTCTTAGAATCAGATACAGAAATAGAAAATATCATAAACAAATGCAAAACATATTAGATACAGATGCAAATTCCTAACCCTATCCGCGACACACCAATTCTATCCATCAAGACGCACCATATTGGGCATCAAGTACCCATCCATCCCTGTACACCGCGTAGTAACTGTATGTCACATTTTAGGATAATTGTAGCCTAGCTGTCAGATCATATTGCGATAGATCACCAGAGTCAGAAATATATGAGGCTCAACCACCAAACTGCCCACACTTCCTTCTTCAAATAGTCCCAATCCTGATGCGAATGTAGATTTGACAAATATCAAATATAAGTATACAGTAATACAATTTTAGACCAAGATCATGTAATGCAATCTCAATTATTTATCAAATCTCATAACAATGTAAATATCATAATAACAGATTACTTAGTAACAGATTGTCAAATACAGTTTTAATGTCTCATTCAAATCATATAGACCCTGCAGTAGGCCTATATTCGATCTGAATGATGATTACGACCCTAGGAAAAAAAATTTTATTTTTTGCCCACATACTTATGTGTCTCAAAATAGTGACTTACATGGTTTGGCACAGGGCCAATCACACACCCTTGTAAATCACAACCCCTCACACTGCCTGGACACACGTTCATGTCCCATGCCTATATGACCTTAAACCCAAACAATGAGTTATGACCTCGGCACATGCCCATTTCTCTAGCTTGTGTGACCCTAAATCCAAAACAGTAAGTTATACGGCTTGGACACACGTCCGTGTCCCTAGCCCGTGTGCCTTCAATACGAAAGTAGTGAGTTAAATGACCATGTGGTGTCGGGACCATGTTTTAAGGTGTTCACAATTTGCAAAAAATCGGGTTTTCATTACACACCTGATATAGATTCAACACAGAAGCAACAGGAGTGATTCCAAAGCCTAAAAATGAAACTAGAGGTTCAATCAATGACTTAAACGAACAATTCACACAAGAACAACAATCAACCCAACATGTCGAAACTTCAATGCAAACCCTCACAGTAAACTAACGCTTATCGATAAATCAGTAACAATTACACGAACTTAGACTACTGGAGGAAAATTTTTTGCAAGACCTTTACCTAACAAAACACCAGTCGCACAATTAATAGAAATTTAGACAAACAATAATAATTTCTAACTTCGAAGAATACTAACGAAATTTCACGAAAACTAAAGAGAATAATGGCAGAACTTACACAACAACCTTTCAAATGACGCAACGAACAATGCAGAATTCGCAATTAAAGCCGATAACAATTTACGGAAGAACATAAAAATAAAAAAGAAAAATTAAAGAAAAATAAGAAATAAGAAGAAAAGGAAAAGGAAAAATAAACGAAGAAAAAGAAAGAAAGGAAAAAATTTTAAATAAAGGTTTTTATATCAACCACAAAAAAAACTAATAGACTTTTACCAAATAGCATAAAAATTTCCTTAACGCATGTACAAAGATTTAAACACAAGACTAGAAGGTATACAGAAGCTTAACCGTTAAACCAATGGGCTCATTCTTGACATAGATTAACGCAAAAATTGACTTAATTCAAACATTCAAGGATAGGAGTGGAACCAAAAGAATAATAAAATTTTTTAAAAGTAAAACTTGAACACCTGACCTCAAACACACAACAGAAGACTTAACCACTAAAGCAGATACATAATTATTGACAGAAACTAACAACAATAGTATAAAATTTGAGGTGTTACAAACAATTATTCTACATACAGATGTCATAAAAGTTTTTTTACACATGATTATGCTTTTAAAGTTATCATAACACAAATCATATATATATATATTATTTTCACAAACCTTAACCATGTCACATACTATCACATATTAACAGATGTCACATTTCGAATCTTATTTAAGCCAAACATACCTGACGGAAGGTTTCTTATAAATTTCTGAGTCAAATGAGCCTAAATGAAAATATTTGAAAATTGGGCCCACACGGCCTATCTAACCTGCTTGTGTGATCACACACGTCCATGTGCCCCACACAGCCTACCAAAGTTGTTCGTGCAATTGTACATGCCCATGTGCGCCACATGGCCTAACACACGATCAACCACACATCTGGGTGGTGCACACGGCCTGACAGACAGCCAACCACACAACCATGTGACGCAAAGCAGTTTCAAAAACAACCTCTACTTTCGAGTTTTTCCAAGTTCTAATTGACATTTCGGGTTAGAATCATACACCTAATTTTATTTCTAATAATCCACACAACAAAGCACTCTCAAATCCTACATATAATCCTAAAATTGTACCATTCAACAACCTTTAATTAAACCAATAATTAACTTCAATACCCCCTCTTAACTAAAAATAACCCCCAAAACCGATATTCAAGAACTTACCCAAAAACAGCGACATAATAGCAGCCTTTAAACGTGTTTAACTCGTCGAAGGATCATTGTTTGTATCACAATATTCTCTCAAGAGACGATTAAAAAGACTGGCAACACAACAATAAGGCACACCGTAAAAGAAAGAAAGAAAATAGAAGAAGTGGTGGCAATAGAGGAACAAGGAGAAAAGAATAGAATCACAACTTTCCCTCATAGCCAAAGTTCACAAAAAAAAGGGGGAAAAGAAAATTGCATGGAAAAGTTACAAGAACAAAAGAAGGAAAGAAAGATGTAGAGAAAGTGGAAAATTTTATACGGTAGGAGGAGGAGCATTTTTAAGGATTTTTCCTTTATTATTTTTTTATGGATTAAATATCGACTAACTCCTATAATTATCTAAATCAGATTCTTTTCTTCAAATTTTAAAATAAAAATGAACTCCACTTTGCACACACAAGGATTCAAACACAAAACCACTAGATAAGCTAAGGCCTTACCACTAAACCAACAAGCTCATTCTTACTAACAAATGAGCGAAAATAATAAATAAGCTTGGTCTTCAAAATCAGAGATTGAAACAAAAATTTAATAAAAATTCAAGGGAATAGATTTGAACCTAGAACCTCATACACACAAGCACAACACTTAACTATTAAACCAGATTAAATTATTTGACAAAATTTTCACAATCTTAACTCAAAATCAGGGCACTACCACTCTTGGTTTCACTAACCTAATTTCTTCTGACCCAGTTTTTGGGGTGTAATAGAGAAAGGCATTAATATAATAGCCTGTTTTTCGATAGTGTCAAAAACTATGATTTCAATATCACAAATTTCGAAGAGTGAGTCTATAAATACTATTATTTATTATTTACAACTCAAATCAAGTAATATAGTGAATCATGATTTGATAGAATTGTTAATTGGTCAATTAGACAAAGTACAAGTGGTTCATATCGAAAGTTAATGGTTTTAAAAAATGATGTATTGAGACCTCATTTTTGTAAACTGAGCTTATAAATATTTCGATTGAATATCTATGGAGCTAATATATAGGTGAATTGAGGTTTGGTCTGAAAATTTTGGTGTTTAAATAGTTAATTAAGGTATAAGGATTAAATTGTAAAAACTATAAAATTGAATCGCTATTGAATTTTATAAACTAAAGTGCCTAATTATTAATGGTTTGAGGATTTAAAAGACAAATTAACTCTTTTAATAAATGATGGACGGTTTTTTGTATTTTTTAAGTGAAGAATATGTTTGTTATAATTTAATTAATAATATATGATAAAACATTTAAAAAAAAAGAATGTCATCTTCTTTAGTTTTTCTTTCACTACCAAAAACTTACCAAAAAGAATAAGGAAGCTATTGTTGTTAAGCTCTTACCATTCTGCCATTGCATGGTAAGCTTCTCAATGCCCGTTTTTAATAATTTTTATATTTTTATATCATTGCAATTAGGTTCAGTTAGTTTGTATCTTAGTTTTTAAAATTGTTAGAGATTTCTAAAGTTTGCATTGATGAAACTGAAGTTTTTGATGTTTAATAATTTGATTATAAGATTAAAACTGAAATAAGACTAATTTGTAAAGTGAAATTTGTTAATTTTAAGTATAGTGACTAAAATGTAAATATGTGAAAATTGATATTAAATTTCTTTAAATATTGTATTTAGAGGGCTATATTGGGATAAGATCAAAGTCTAATTAAAAAGTTTGGGGTTTAAATTTGATAGATACAGCTATTTCGGTTGTAGGGACTAAATTGAATAAAATGTAAAATTTTAAGCAATTTGAACAATGAAATTGAATTAATATATGATTACAATAAGAGTTTTTGAGATTTTTGAAATTGATAAATTGAATTAAATTATATTATAGATTGGTGTTTGAACCAAACGGTATACAAACACGAAAAAAAAATTACAGAATAGTCCTTAGATGTGTTTGTGATTGTTTTGGTTAGGTAAGTTTGTATGGACTTTATTTAATTTTGATATGATTATGTTATTTTGTTTTACTACTAGTTAGAAATTTTATATATAAAGTTTTGCCATCAAATAGATCAAATTGTAAAATAATGAAATATATGATAAAATGAATGACTGTGTGGTATTGGATGATTGTGGAATTGTTATATAATTCAATTATATGTGTATGATGTTTATTTTAATTAATTCTTGTTTATGTTGGGTTGTATGTATTTTTGTGTTATTAAATTATTGTAAAATAACGACTTTAATATTTAAATGATTAAATTGTGAAATGAGATATAGTTGATCAATGTGAATGAATATGAGAATGTATATGGTTGAGTTACATGTATATAAAAATGTTTAAAGGATTGGAATGAAATGAATATGAATGTGGAGGCCTGTGTGAACTTAGAGACTAGCTAGGATACAAATGACATGTCATTAGGGTTATTACAGTTTCAAATGTTAGTCTTGGATGTTTTACTGATGGCTAAGGTCTTGCATTTGATGTAGATTCTTCATAGCTCATGTGAGCAGGATCGAGTAAAAGTTACCATCCTGATCCAGAGCTCGTGTGAGCATATACAATCATAGCTCGTGTGAGCAATCTTATCTCATGTATCCAAAGTAAATTTATTATAGTTCTCCAAGCGCCCTAAACTCTAAACCCTAAACCCTAAACCCTATTGTAACAGCCCGAATTATACCCTAATCGGAACCACGAATCCAAGTCAGAAAATATTTTAAAAAAATTATTATTTTTTATATTTATTTTGTGTGAATTTATATCCGTGAAATTTTCGTGATTTAATTTTTGTCGTTTGGGTGTCCGATTTAATAAAAGGACTTAATAGCATAAATTGAAAATTTAATAGTTTTAATTGTAAGGACTGAATTGGTAATGGCTTTTTAAATAAAAGCCCTTAAGTTGTAAATAGCCCATGTCTCTATAAGTGATTCGGTGGTAGGTATAAATTGTGTAGTTTTCATATTATTTTATTTATGTTATACATATATGTAAAATTAAGCTTTATTTTATAATAAGATATTATGTGTATATATATATATATATTATAATGCATGAAGTTGAAAGCCAACTCATGTTCATTAATTCATTAAAGAGACGAAAAATGGCTTATAACATAAGGTTTTAGTTATTAATTTTTAAAGGGTAATATAGGAAACCAAGTTAAAAACTATATATTATAACTTATATCATAAAATATACCTAGGTGTTCATATTTTTTTCTTGGCCGAATATAAACAAAAGGAAAAGAAACTAGAGAAGCTAAGGTTCGATCACTTTGCAAGCTGAATCCAAGGTGAGTTCAAGCTCGGTTTTTGATAATTTTTACGTTTTTGAGATCATTGCTTCGAGTACTACAAAACCCATGCTTAAATTTTGAATTTTGATGAATATTTTAAATTATGCCATTGATGAGAACTTGTGATTTTTGCTGCTTGAAGATGAAATATGATAGAATTGGTTGGGTTAGAATATTTTATGTTGGAATTTTTGGATGATTTTGAGTTATTAGGATTTAATTGCTGTAACACCCTGAATTTGGGCCTAGAAGAATTGGGTTTTGAAGTCTGGGTTTGAATAAATGGAAGCCTGAATAATTGAGAAGTTTTAAATATTATCGTTCAAGAAAATTTTATTTTGAATTACTATTAGAAAATTCTTACTAAATTTATTATTACTGATATTTTAAATTCTTACTGTATCTATTGATGTTTTTAAATTTCTATGAAAATGATAAATTATTTTTTCTATATAATTATTAGATAATTATTGTTGTTAATTTAATGTTTGAAATTAAATTATTAAACATTTTTACTGTATTTATTTTTACTAATTTATGGAAATTATAATTATTATTATGAGATAAAATTTTTACTGTGTTTGAAAAAAAAATTATTATTATTATTTACGGTATTAATATTTGAAATTTTTATTAGATAAAAATATATTTATTATTATTGATATTATTATTTGTTTTATTTAAAGAATATATGTATAATATTTGGTGTTTAAACTCTACTAAAATAATAAAAAGAAATTGTTTTAATTTTTCTTAATAGAGGAATCTGGGCATAAGGGTTGTTAAAGAGTTGGGTTAAAACAGGACATAAAGAGGAGATTGGCCCAGTGGTTAGGCGTGTTAAGCAGTAGGAAGGGAGCAGAGGTTCGACTCCCAGCATGCGCACAGGTGGGTTTTATTTTTATTTAGTAAGCAGGGTTGCGGCTAGATAAGGTTTAAGTAAAGTTGCGAGTAGAGACTAATACAGCGAACGCCTTGGGCGCAGTGGCAGCAGCGCGTTAGAAGGATCAAGGGGGTGCGAGTTCGAGTCCAAGCGTTGGCGGAATTTTGTTTTCTTTTTAAAGAAGCGGGAACTGCAGCAGGTAAGGTTTAAATTTAAACGTAACGCTATTATGTCAGGGAGGAAGGTGCGTTCTAGTGGCCAGTAGCGTGCTGGGCAATCGGGAGGTCCTTGGTTCGAACAGCATTCCGTGCAGGAAAAGCGCGTTTTTGCTGGGCGCGCGCAGGAAGAGACGTGCGGGGCTGGGGTGTTTCCTAGCCGCGTGCTGTGCGGGAGACTTGCTGTGCAAGCGGTGGATAAGTTGCCAATCGGTGGGGAAAAGTTTGAATTAAATTCAAACTTTTGTTTTTAGCTTAAATCAAGGGAGAATTTGAAGCAATTCAAATTTATTTTGATAGAATTTAAATTCGGTAGTTAGCATAAATTAAGGAGCAAGTCAAGGTATTTGAAATTGGGGGGGGAAGTAATTTATTTATTTATTTATGTTTTTAATGCCAAATACAATCGGCATTAGGCAATTAAAGTACCGAAAGAGTTCTCAAATTTTGGCATCATTGGATTGCTCTTCTTTTGATTTTATAGGAATCGGGTTTTTGTGTTCTTTTTATTATCTTCTTTTCATAAGTCTATTGTTCTGTTCTTGAATTTTTCCTTTTTGTTATTTTACCCGTTATAGCTGATTATAGGATTTCTTTTGCTTTGATTAAATTCACAACTTACATTCCTTTTTGCTCATTCAAATACTTCTTCCTCTTTACTCATAAATTCTAAATAAGACGATTAGATTTTTTTTCCTTTAATCAATTTCTTTCCCTTTGATTTTTTTCCCCTTTTGATTTTCTTCCCCAAAAAAAGCCGAAACCCCATTCTTTTACTTAGTCATATCGGGATCGTTCCTTTTTATTTTATCTTCTTCTTCGTCGCATCCAAAGCCGAAAACATCGTGTTCATAGGGATTTGGTAGCCGAATTTATAGATCCTTTAAGTTCACTCTTGGCTCGAATTTAGAGGCTGGATTTGCATTGGAATCGAGATAAGAATCGTTTTGGTTGAAAGAGCCTGTGGTAAGTATTCAGAATCGTTTATTTTTATTTGGGTTTGTAGAAAAGCTGAATAACCCCTAATCACTTAGGGAGGCAATCATTATAGACTAAAAGGGTTTTATTTCTGTTATATCATTCTATTAAGAGAAGGCGGAATAAAGGCTGTCGATCAAAAGAGCTTTGGAAGGCGAGGACCACTTGGATGACGGACTTAGACTTAGTCATCAGTTTTGGCAAAGGTAAGTGGGTTAAGGCCATTTAAGGAGGTGGGCCGAAAATGTATATTGTGATAATAGTGAGCATTCGACTTTGTTTTTAGATATTAATGTGATTTAAACGAATGTAGGATTGAGTTGGAGCATATCTCGTCATCGTTCTTCGTAATCAGGTGTGTAACTTACCCCTTGTAGTAGCTTAGATTAATGTCGGCTGAAAAGCCGAAATGCCGAACCCCGGCATCGTTAAATTTTTGGTAACGAGATAAACAGTGAATAGGTTAGAATAAAATGGGTTCGGTTAACGAAATCGATGGAACAGGTAAGATTACGATTTTGAGTATGTTGGTAAGTTGGGCCTCGATGGGCTGAATTAGGCCCAATGGGCCTACGGGCCCATTTGGAGTAAAAATTGCTAAAACGGAATTGTGATAAATGTATGATTAACCCAGATAGAACGATAGTAGTATTTAGGCTAAATGGACTTAGAAGGCTAAATCGGTACTCGTTAGGCCCATTAGGGGTTTTGGGCTCAATAACTCGATTTTGCTAAAATAGGCTAAAAATTTCTGTTTTAATACTCCGGAATGTTGAATAAGTATGAAAAACCCTAATAAGTGTTAAAATTACGTAATTACCCTTATAGCTTAAAAATGACTATTTTACCCCTAGGTAGAAATGACCATTATACCCCTAGGGTTGTAAAATGATTATGTTGATTGTGATATTGATATTTTTCATGAAATGATATGATATGCACATGATATGCACATGATATGCTACGATATGTATACGATATGCCATGTTATAATCATTACATGCATGGGTTGGGTTTATATGATTGGAGGAAGTGTTAAAGGGCTTTGCCCTAGTATACCGAAAAGGGCTTTTGCCCCAGTTTACCGAAAGGGCTTTGCCCCAGTTATTAAAAGAGGCTTGGCCTCCAGTTATATGATTAAGCAGCTATGCTGCCAGTGGAGAGTTTGGCTGGGTGGGTTGAGTTATTCCCCACATGGAGAGTTTGGTTGGTACGGGTGGAGAGTAGAGGATGGTGGGTTGAGTAGTCTCCCCAAATGGGCTTTGCATACATACATTGACGTTTACATGTGTTACTGAAATGGGCCTATGGGCCATACCGGTTACAGAAAAGGCTTCGGCCCAGTAACTGTTAAATGGAAAGGCTTCGGCCCAGTTATATGTTGAGACTGATTTAGGGGCTTAGGCCTAGTATGCTGATATTGATTTGGGCTCTGTAAGTGGCTTGTTGCACACTGAGTTTTCCAAACTCACCCTTTTTCCTTCCATCCTTGCAGATGAGCCTTAGATTGGTGGACTTGGAGCTGGGAGGGATTCAGAGTGGCCACATGGACTGGACTATTGGATTTCTAATTAAGTTACCTATTTGAATTTAGATTTAATTATTTATTTCTGGTTTTGGGGTTGTAAAAAGGGCCTCTTTAATTATTTTACTTTGGGTTTTTATTCTTTACTTATTTAAATTGGTTTTAGCTTACGTAGGATATTATTTAAATCGAGTTGAAAGTAAATGATTTTAAAACGCGGTTTTTATAAAAATACTTGTTTTCAAAATAACTTGATAATCAAGCAAAGCTTTCGCAATTTTAAATGTTCTCGTAAATAAATATTAGCTTCCTTACTAAGTGTGGCAATGGTCGTGCGCATGTCTAGGAGTGGATCCAAGAAGAGCTTGGTACTTAAGCAGTCTATTCGACTCACCTCCTCTTTTCTGGAATCCTACCTGGTGCCCAACTTCCATTCACTTTAAGTCTTAATGAAAAAGGTCAAATTTATTTGATACTTAAATCGTTTTCAAGATAACACGTTTTATAAAGGTTACAAATCTGATTTTTTGATATTTGATCTGTCTTTAAAATAACATGTTTTTGCAAACTACAAGGGTTTATAAGCTTTCATAAAACTTTTACAAAGGTTTTAATGATGTTTGCAAAGGGATGATTATTTCAATGAATCACGTTTTGGAAAAAAACAAGCTAAGGTTTTATACAAGTTTAACGGTATGAGTTTTTAAAACTTTAAGGGTTTTCAATGAAAGCACGATTTTCAAAAAAAAAAAACAACACTTCCATGTGACACATCAGACTTGGCCGTAATGTCCAGGCCGGGTTTGGGGTGTTACAATTGCAATAATAATAATTTGAAGGACTAAATTGTGAAATAAATAAAATATATGGATTTATATGGACTTGTATGAGTGTGGGTAAAATTCGGCTAACATTGGTATATTGAAATTTTATATATTTTGTGTTTTGTGTAATAGGGACTAAATTGTAAAAAAAATTGTAAATGTTAAGGGTAAAATGGTAATTTGCCTATTTGTATGTTTTTTGGACTAAATTGAATGAAAATATGTTTGAATGAGCTTAATTTAAATATGTTTAGATCAAAAATAAAAAAAATCAGATTTGGATCGGGAAAAAACGAAAGTCGTCAACTAGTCGTCCCATTCCGTTTTTCATCGCCCGAGGTAAGTTTATAAGCAAATAGACGTGTTTAATTGTAGTTAAATGCTAGATATACATGCTGTTATGACATGTATAAATTTATATTGTTATGGCTGAATATGAAAAAGCTTGACTACTACATTTTTGAATTCGTTTCGACCAAGCTACGACGCCCGAAAGCCCCGTATGAACCCTAGGAATAGTTAGGATGCATATGTCATGACATAGGATCCAATTTATGTGTTCGAGTAAGACCTTGTCTGAGACAGTGGCATCAATATGTGATTACATGTAAGACCCCATCTGGGACGTTGGCATTGTACGATATGTGTGATTATCCGAGTGTGCTATCCAATTCCAAATGGTTCATCGGGCAATGGTAAATCGTGAACGGATGTGTAAAACGAGCTAAATAGCCAGGTATGAGTTTTTTTGTTAGCTACTAATAATAAGGTAAGTATGTACTTGATAGTTGTTATATAAAAAAAATATGTGATGCAAAGGAAGGATACATATAGGAATTTGGTAAGTGTATTCGGCTTTTGAATAAATGATATGAAAATTTTGGAATTGATCTATGGTTATATATATATATATATATACACATATGCGACCTTATATATTCATCCATTTAAGCCATATGTGCATATAATGTCATATTATGAAACTTGAGCTTGGTTTACGAGTGTGTATATTTGTTTGTCTAAGAACATATCAGCTTGAAGGTTAAATAATAATTTATAAAATTTAACCATATGAGTATTCGGCTAAGGTGGTAGCGAGTATAAAATATATTGTATATGAAATTTATAAGATTAAGATTAAATGTGGTATTGGTAATATAAATTGGTTTAGTTTAAATTAAATGAACTTAGCACATCATTGAGTTGTTATTTGCTCATGACTTACTAACCTATAATAGCTTATTGTGTGTATATATGTCTTCATTTGTTTTATAGATTTTGGAGTCAAGTAACGAGCTCAGGATCATCGTCAAAGTCTATCACACTATCGACTGCTTTCGGTATTTTTATAAATTGAAATTTCGAACTTATGGCATGTATAGACTAGATTATAGTTTGAAACGTTGGAATTCAACTTTTGTATAATTTTAGCCATGTAAAAATGGCTTAATTTCCGTGTTTGATTTTGATAATGTTTGCTTATGGTTCGCATTATTTTGGCTATGAAACTTTATGCTATGGATGAATGATAAAATTGTGGTATGAGCTTTGATGTACATTGTAGTTGATAATGACTTGGATGAGGTACGATGTACTAGACATGATATATACATAAATGTTCTTAGGTATGCTGGATTGTCTTAGAAATGGTCCTTAGGTAAGTTGTGATTTCGGTTGACTTGCTCAACTAATGTATTCATATGTACTTAGTAGTGATGCTTTATAAGTTTATGGTTTTGTAATTCGGTAAGGTAATAGAGTAGAGATGGACAAAGTTCGTGAGTTACTTATGATTTGGAAATTTTGTGTATTTCTATAATAGATTAGTTTGATACATTAGTTGGGATAATGTGCATATATGTTTGTGGATTGATAATAATAAATGTTATATGAATGTGAATATTCGGCTAGAGTATGCTCAATAATGCCAAAGATGCAGGTGGGTAATGATTATATGTTTGCTTTGTTAAAGCCATTGGATATAAATGATGTACAAATCTTCTTGAAGTATGGTTAATGATGTGATAGAATACATGGAATTGTTAATTATTAAAGCATATGTATATTACATGTTAAAATGTGGATATTTAACTTGAGATATGACTATTTGAATGATTAATCTACTACATACGTGGAATCTTGCTTGAGCATGATACATTTGGTTTATGTGCTTAAGTTTGACGAGGTCAATATTGGTGATATTATTTGGATGGTTGTTCGGTTAAAGAAGTTAACAAATAAATGTGTCTAATTGAAAGACTTGGATTTTTTACATTGACTTAAAAATGTGTTATAAGGTTTATATGTATGTTTGTGATAAAGTTGAATATTTATAAATAAATTACTATACTCATTTAATTGATTTGATCATATGTTTTATATACATTTATAAATGCTTATAAATGTTATATGCGTGTAATATGCCTGAATTTATAAATGTATAGATTCAGTTTTGGCATGTTTAAAGCATTGGTCAGATGTTTATTATAGTAAATGCGGTTTGACATTTATATGATAAATTTGATGCAAAAGATTATTAATATGGACATGTTGGGTTGGTTTTATAAATATTTATACTTGGAAATTGATTGAGTAAGGTTGAAAATGGACATTGGCTTAAGCTTTAGTATTAAACTTATCAAATTTAATAAAACCAACCTAACATGTCCATATTAATAAAACTATCAAGTACATACTTACCTTATTATTAGTAGCTAACAAACAAACTCATACCTGGCCATTTAGCTCGTTTTACACATCCGTTCACGATTTACCATTGCCCGATGAACCATTTGGAATTGGATAGCACACTCGGATAATCACACATATCCTACAATGCCAATGTCCCAGACGGGTTCTTACATGTAATCACATATCGATGCCACTATCCCAGACAGGGTCTTACTCGAACACATCAATCGGATCCTATGTCATGACATATGCATCCTAACTATTCCTCGGGTTTATACGAGGCTTTCGGGCGTCGTAGCTCGGTCGAAATGAATTCAGAAATGTAGTAGTCAAGCCTTTTCATATTCGGCCATAACAATATAAATTTATACATTTAATAACAGCATGTATATCTAGCATTTAACTACAATTAAAAACGTCTATTTGCTTATAAACTTACCTCGGGCGATGAAAAACGGAACGGGACGACTAGTTGACGACTTTCGTTTTCCCTTATCCAAATCTGATTTTTTTTTCTTGATCTAAACATATTTAAATTAAGCTCATTCAAACATATTTTCATTCAATTTAGTCCAAAAACACATAAATAGGCAAATTACCATTTTACCCCTAACATTTACAATTTTTTTACAATTTAGTCCCTATTACACAAAACACAAAATATATAAATTTTCAATATACCAATGTTAGCCGAATTTTACCCACACTCATACAAATCCATATAAATCCATATATTTTATTTATTTCGCAATTTACTCCTTCAAATTATTATTATTGCAATTAAATCCTAATTACTCAAAATCATCCAAGAATTCCAACATAAAATATGCTAACCCAACCAATTCTATCATATTTCATCATCAAGCAGCAAAAATCACAAGTTCTCATCAATGGCATAATTCAAAATATTCATCAAAATTCAAAATTTAAGCATGAGTTTGTAGTACTCGAAGCAATGATCTCAAAAACATAAAAATTATCAAAAACCGAGCTTGAACTCACCTTGGGTTGAGCTTGCAAACTGACTGAACCTTAGCTTCTCTAGTTTCTTTTCCTTTTGTTTATATTCAAGAAAAAAATATGAACACCTAGGTATATTTTACGATATAAGTTATAATATATAGTTTTTAACTTGGTTTCCTATATTACCCTTTAAAAATTAATAACTAAAACCTTATGCTATAAGCCTGTAACATCCTAATTTTTGGGGCTTAGTAATTTTGTGTGATGTTTTGTAAAATTTTAAAATGTTGAGATGTGGTTGTGGAATTCATGTTTAGAGTGTATAAGTGGGCCTATGGAAGGCCCACGAGTTGGCCAAAACCCGGTAGAATTTTTGAATTTTGGACTTAAAGAACTAGGGGCTCTGGTTAGAAGGCCTTATTAAAATATGTGGATAAAATGTATCACAAACGGAGCATTGGTAAAGTGGCTAAGTAACGCCACTAGTCTCCTAAAAAGGTGGCGTGAAAATGAGGAGAGAAAGCCAAGGTTCGAATCATGGGGTAGGTACCAGTGGCGTTTATTTTTATGTCTTGTGTATGCAAGAGTTTGAAGTTGAACGGAACTCTGTTGGCTAAGGTTTGAATTGGTCATGAGCTAGAATCAAGGAATGATAAGGGGGAGGATAATGGGGAGAGATTTTAGGAGAATTTGAAAGTAGAGAAGTGGTGGCCGGCCAAGGGAGGGGTGTGTAGTGCTAAATCGGCATTAGAATTAAGTATTTCATTTTTTTTCCATTCATTTCCCTTGTGCCGTTTGATACACATCAGAAATTCCTCTCATTTTCTTTCTCTCTTCTCTTCTATACTTTCTATTCTCTTGTTTTTCCCTTTAACATCTAGAAAAGCCGAACCATATTCACCTCCCTCATTCTCTTGGTAGCCGAACACTAAATAAGCCAAATCCCGAAAAAGTACTTTGTGCCGATTTCTTGTAAGCTAAACTCTTCACGATCTCTTCATCTCTTGTAGCCGAATCTTTCAACCTCTGAGCCTTCAACCTATACCGATTAAATCATCATAAAAGTTCCATCCCAAAACAACTTCTTCTCTCTTAGATTAAAAACCGAAAGCGCAGCACTTGTGGAGTCTTGGTGGCCGAATCTTAGGATCTTTTTGGGGCGACTTCTACTGGTGTTTAGGAGCTTGGAGTTGTGTCGAATCTGAGTCAATACAGGATTGAACCATTGGTGTAAGTGAACCCTCGGTAAGAGTTTGAAACCTTAGTTATATTTTGATGCTATGGATGCTTATAAAAGCCGAAACCCCCCTAAAGTTTAGGGAGATTGTCGATTTCTAGCCTAGGCTTTATTAGGCCTTCTTCAATCGTTTTATGGCCTCTTGTAGGAAAGCAACAAATCGCGAAGGAATAGTAGGTTGGGTGAAGTGGTGTTGGAGAAGTCTGGACCATTAATCGGTCGTGCGAAGGTAAGTTATCTACGGTTTTAGGCATAGGGGCCGAATGGTATTAATAAGACTATAGTGATTATTCTTTTAGATTTGGATCTAATACATCAATTAAATGAATATAGGACGAGTGCATGGAGGACTTGGAAGAATCGGTCGTCTTTTAACAGGTGTGTAACATACCCCGTAATAGCCTAGGTTCATGTTGCATAAAAGCCGAAACATCGGATTATGTTGTTGATGTAACCTGTAAATACGAGATGATGTGTGGATGAGTTCAATTGCGATGAACACAGTAAACGAGAGTGATGGAACAGGTAAGAGCACGGTTTCGTGCAGTTTGGTACGTTGGGCCTCGATGGGCTAAAATAGGGCCCAATGGGCTTGTGGGCCCATTTGGGTAAAAATTGGTAAAAATGGAATCTGATTGAATTGCATGTTAAATTTTTAGTACCGTTGCGTAACTTAGGCTAAAAAGGACCTAAATGACTAAATCGGCTACGAAGGGCCCATTAGGGGTTTTGGGCCCAATAACTTGAATGCGCTATAATAGGCTAAAAACTGCTGTTTAAACACTTGGAATTGATGAATAAGCATGGAAAACCCTAATAATGGATAAAATTACGTAATTACCCCTTAAAACATGAAAATGACTATTTTACCCCTAGGTAAAAATGACTATTATACCCCTAGGGTTGTAATATGTTTATGATGACTTTGATACTGTTGTTTTACATGCTATGACATGATATGCACATGATATGCTATGACATGAACATGATATGCACTATTTGATTCATTATATGCATGGGTTGGGTTTTATATGATGGAGGAAGTGATAAAGGGCTTTGCCTCAGTTTACCGAAAAGGGCTTTTGCCCCAGTTATTAAAAGAGGCTTGGCCTCCAGCTATATGATTAAGCAGCTATGCTGCCAGTGGAGAGTTTGGTTGGGTGGGTTGAGTTATTCCCCACATGGAGAGTTTGGTTGGTACGGGTGGAGAGTAGCGGATGGAGGGTTGAGTAGTCTCCTCAAATGGGTTTTTGCATACATGTATGGTTTGAGTTATGTAATATTGAAATGGGCCTATTGGCCATACCGTTTACAGAAAGGCTTTGGCCTAGCGATATGAGTAATATAAAGGCTTCTGCCCAGTGTATGTTGAAAATTGAGCTTGTACATGTATGGATTTGGGCTCTGCAAGGGCTTGTTATACACTGAGTTCCAAACTCACCCCCCTTCTTCAACCTTGCAAGTGAACCTTAATGTGGAGACTTGGAGCCGGTGGGAATTCAGAGTGGCCATGATGTTCAGTTGGACTTTCTTTTAAAAGTTTTATTTAAATATTATTATCTATTTTTGGGTTGTAATAAGGCCATTTTAACTAATTTCTTTCTGGATTTGGTTGGTTTTGAACTTTGAATTCTGCGTTATTATTTATATCTTAAAATAGGCTAGATCTAGGTTACGTTTTTAAACAACTCTCGATTTTCAAATCATACAGAGATAAAATATAACATTTTAACTAAGACATCACTTTGAACAAACTCCATCTCGAGATATTTTCAAAAGTATCAATAACCTAAAGTGTGGCAATTGTTGTGGGCATGTCGAAGATTGGATCCAATCAAGAGCTTGGTACTTAAGCAGCCTTCATGGCTCACCTCCTCTGTTTCGGATACCTACCTGGTGCACAGCTTCCATTCACTTTAGTCTCTTAAAAATTATCATTGAATTCTTTAAGGAAGGTTTAAGATCAGAACTTGTGTTTTTGTTTCAATGTGACACGTCAGACTTGGCCATAACGTTTGGGCCGGGTTTGGGGTGTTACATTTAGTGGTATCAGAGCCAAGTTGCAACAACTCGGCTGTGGGTTTTTAACGGGTTTCTTTTTCAAAATTTCAAATAATGACTTTTTTTTAAATCAAATTTAAGGATTTCTAAAATACTAGTAAAATAAATAAAATCTTTTTAACCCATTTTTATGGATAAATATATGTTTTAAATGATTCAAAGGAAGAGGTGGCACACTGAATTCCCGGCCCCAAGTCTGTAAGTATACTTTCTTTATCGTGGAATATTAAAATGATATTTGAGAATGATATGATATTATTGTTGGTTTTAAAATGATGCTATAGATAGAATCAAGACCCTACTATGTTACTTTAGTTAGGATAGAGCTAAAAACATTTAGGATTGAGACTGTAGTTAGATACAATGTTGCGGAAACAACTTCTGAACTACTATACTTCCATAAGATATCTTGTAATAAACAACTGAAATATTAACTAATGTCATAAAATTCGTAATCAGATAAGTCGATATGAGTACTAGAGGAACTCGTGGACGAGGCCGCGGACGTGGTCGCGGTAGAGCGCGGGCCGAATCTTCATCTTCAGGGCATAGGCCAGCTGAAGAGGCATCTGTGCCACCAGCATCTGAGACTGGGTCACATGATCAAGCTGTAGGGGACGATGCCTTGTCCCAAGCAATGCTGAGGGTCTTAGAAAGGGTTGCTGGAGCTAGTACTGGGACAGTGAATAGAGGATCTATCTCTGAGCGACTGCGGGCCAATGGAGCAGAAGTTTTTAGGGGCGTATCTGGAGTAGCTCCGAATGTGGCTGAATATTGGCTTGAGGCAACAGAACGGATTATGGACGACTTGGATTGCTCTGTGGAGCAAAAGCTGAAAGGGGCTGTATCGTTGCTGCAAGACGAGGCTTACCAATGGTGGATCACAGTAAGAGAGAGTACCCCGGCGGAGCGGGTAACTTGGGATCTATTTAAGACTGCTTTTAAGGGCAGGTATGTGGGAGCTAGTTATGTGGATGCTCGTCGTAAGGAATTCCTAAATCTAACCCAGGGTAATAAGACTGTTGCTGAGTATGAGGCAGAATTCTTGAGATTGAGCCGATATGCTAGTGGGATAGTGGCGACTGAATACGAGCGTAGCGTTCAGTTTGAGGATGGCCTTCGAGATGAGCTTAGAGTGCTGATAGCTCCGCAGAGGGAGCGTGACTTTGCTGCATTGGTGGAAAAGGCCAAGATAGCTGAGGAAGTTAAACGGGTTGAGCAACAAAATCGTCAGAAGGATCGACTTAGATTTAGGAGGGATTCTGGACCCTCGGGTGCTGCATACAGAAATGTTAAACGAACCAGAGTAGAGGAGCCGGTCCGGGCCATGCCAGTGAATACCGTCAGACCTCAAGTTTGTAGGGATTGTGGTAGAGCACACTTGGGTGAGTGTTGGAAAAGAACTGGAGGATGTTTCCGATGTGGGTCCAGGGAACACAACTTTAGAGAATGTCCTAGGAGAGCAGTTCAGGACCAAGTTGCTGAGCCAAGGGTTGTGCAACCAGTGCGAGGAGGACCACCACCACAGAGAGGTCGTGGCCAAGGCAGAGGTGGTAATGGTAATGGACGAGGACGTGGGGCACCTGGCAGGGGTGCTGGGCATGCTGAAGCTCATCAGCCAGCATTGGTTTATGCTGCACGACGTCGAGAGGAAAGTGATGCTCCTGATGTTATAACCGGTACGTTTTTCATTCATAGCACGCCTTATACTGCTTTGATCGATGTTGGTTCCACTCACTCGTATGTTGCCTGTAACGTATCTGGGGCATTGGGTGTGCGTCCTGAGAAGACTGTGAGTGGGGTATCAGTGATAAGTCCTTTGGGTCACTCAGTTAAGGTAGATAAACTTTTTAGGGAAGTGCCTCTAGAGACTCAACATAAAGTATTCGTAGGAGACTTAATGGAATTGCCATTTGGAGAATTTGATCTTATCTTAGGAATAGATTGGTTAACTCAGCATAGGGCGACACTGGATTGGGCTGCCAAGAGGATGGTATTAAGAACTGTCGAGGATGAGGAGGTATTAGTCATAGGGGAACGAAGAAATTATTTGTCTAATGTGGTTTTAGCCTTAAAAGCTGAGAAGTTGATTCGAAAATGTGGTGAGGCGTATTTGGCCTTTGTAAGCCAAGCTGAGCCTGAAAAGATGATCGTAGAGTCAGTCAGGACTATCAAAGAGTTTCAAGATGTCTTTCCTGAGGAGCTTCCTGGATTACCTCCAAACCGCGAGGTTGAGTTTGGAATTGACCTATTACCTGGAACAGCTCCGGTGTCCATTGCACCGTATAGGATGGCACCAAAGGAGTTGGTAGAACTGAAGGCTCAGATACAAGAACTATTGGACAGAGGATTTATAAGACCAATGTTTCTCCGTGGGGCGCACCAGTTTTGTTTGTAAAGAAGAAGGATGGAACCATGCGCATGTGTATCGATTATCGGCAGCTGAACAAACTGACAATCAAGAACAAGTACCCTTTGCCTAGAATCGATGATCTGTTCGATCAATTGAGAGGAGCAACAGTATTTTCAAAAATCGACCTTCGGTCCGGATATCACCAGCTGAGAGTCAAAGAGGGGGATATTCATAAGACGGCATTCAGAACTCGATATGGTCATTACGAGTTCCTAGTTATGCCCTTTGGACTGACTAACGCACCTACAGCATTCATGGATCTGATGAATCGTGTATTCCAGCCATACTTGGATCAGTTCGTAGTTGTGTTCATCGACGATATTTTGGTGTATTCGGAAACAGAAGAAAAGCATGATGAGCATCTTCGTATCATTCTACAAGTATTAAGAGAGAAGCAACTCTATGCTAAGTTCAGTAAGTGCGAATTTTGGTTGAGTGAGGTGACCTTTTTAGGGCATGTTGTTTCTGCCGAGGGGATTAAGGTAGATCCTCGAAAAATTGAGGCGATTCTAGAATGGAAGCCACCAAGGTCGGTGTCAGAAATTTGAAGTTTTCTGGGGTTGGCAGGTTATTATAGAAGGTTTATGGAAGGGTTCTCTGTGCTGGCTGCATCATTGACAAAACTCATAAGAAAAGGAGTACCGTTTGTTTGGGCTGAGAAGCAGCAAGAAGCTTTTGAGAAGTTAAAGAAAGTTTTGACCGAGGCACCAGTGTTGATTCAGCCAGAGTCTGGTAAAGATTTCACTGTGTACAGCAATGCATCACATGTAGGTTTGGGTTGTGTGTTGATGCAAGAGGGAAAGGTGGTTGCATATGCTTCAAGGCAGCTTAAGCCTCACGAGATGAACTATCCTACGCATGATTTGGAGCTGGCGGCGGTGATCTTCGCGCTTAAAATTTGGAGGCATTACTTATATGGGGAGAAGTGCATCATCTATACAGATCATAAAAGTCTTAGGTATTTATTGACTCAAAAAGAGCTGAATCTTAGACAGCGAAGGTGGATAGAGTTGTTGAAAGATTATGATTGTTCGATTGAGTACCATCCAGGCAAGGCAAATGTGGTGGCCGATGCGTTGAGTCGTAGGACTATAGCAGATTTGAAAGCAATGTTTGCTCGTTTAAGCTTATACGATGATGGGAGCCTGTTGGCAGAGTTGCAAGTGAAACCAACTTAGGTAGAACAAATTAAGAGGCAGCAGCTGTTGGATGAGTCTTTGGATTCTCGGTTTCAGCAAGCCAAGAAGGAGGAGAATTCAGACTTTGGGTTAAACAGTGAGGGAATTCTTTGTTTTAGAGGAAGAATTTTTATGCCAAAGGACTCTAAATTAAGAATGATGATTTTGAAAGAGGCTCATAGTGGACCTTGTGCAATGCATCCGGGAGGGAATAAATTGTATCGAGACTTGCGAGAATTATATTGGTGGCCTGGACTGAAGAGGGAAGTGACCGAGTTTGTGGGAAAGTGTTTAACGTGTCAACAAGTAAAGGCCGAGCATCAACTACCTTTAGGATTGTTGCAGCCAGTGAAAATACCACTTTGGAAGTGGGAAAGGGTAACCATGGATTTCGTAAGTGGGTTGCCTTTGACGCCTTCCAAGAAAGATTCGATTTGGGTGATTGTGGATAGGCTGACAAAATCTGCCCATTTCATACCTGTTCGAACAGATTATTCACTTCAGAAGTTAGCCAAGTTATATGTAGCAGAGATAGTACGGTTGCATGGAGTGCCAGTGTCAATAATTTCTGATCGAGACCCAAGATTTACATCGGAGGAAATTGCATGAGGCGTTAGGAACGCGATTGGATTTAGCACAGCATTTCACCCTCAGTCAGATGGGCAGTCAGAGACAGTTATTCAAATTTTAGAAGACATGTTGAGGGGTTGTGTGATCGACTTTAGGGGCAGCTGGGAGGATTACTTGCTGTTGGCGGAATTTACTTATAATAACAGTTATCAAACGAGTATTCAGATGGCTCCATATGAGGCACTGTATGGGAGAAGATGTCGTTCGCCTACTTGTTGGACTGAGTTAGGGGAGAGACGAGTATTTGGACCAGAATTAGTGGCTGATACTGAAGACAAAGTCAGGGTAATCAGAGACCGCTTGAAGGAGGCAGCAGATCGACAGAAGTCCTATGCAGATCTAAAGCGTAAGGATATTGAGTATGCAGTAGGAGACATGGTCTTTCTTAAAGTTTTGCCTTGGAAGAAGATATTGAGATTTGGTAGAAAGGGCAAGTTGAGTCCGCGATTCATTGGGCCTTATCGAATTGTGAAGCAAATAGGACCGGTTGCTTATCAGCTAGAATTACCTCCGGAGTTAGATCGTATTCACGATGTCTTTCATGTTTCAATGCTAAGGCGATATCGTTCTGATCCTACTCATATCGTGCCAGTTGCAGACATTGAGGTACAAGCAGATTTAACCTTCGAAGAAGAACCAGTGCAAATACTTGATCGTGACGTTAAAGTGTTGAGAAGAAAATCAGTCCCATTGGTAAAGGTACTTTGGAGGAACCATGGCAGAGAGGAGGCTACTTGGGAGCCCGAGGAGGCGATGCGTCGACAGTATCCTCAACTATTTTAATAAGGTAAATTTCGAGGCCGAAATTTCTTTAAGGAGGGTAGAGTTGTAACATCCTAATTTTTGGGGCTTAGTAATTTTGTGTGATGTTTTGTAAAATTTTAAAATGTTGAGATGTGGTTGTGGAATTCATGTTTAGAGTGTATAAGTGGGCCTATGGAAGGCCCACGAGTTGGCCAAAACCCGGTAGAATTTTTAAATTTTGGACTTAAAGAACTAGGGGCTCTGGTTAGAAGGCCTTATTAAAATATGTGGATAAAATGTATCACAAACGGAGCATTGGTAAAGTGGCTAAGTAACGCCACTAGTCTCCTAAAAAGGTGGCGTGAAAATGAGGAGAGAAAGCCAAGGTTCGAATCATGGGGTAGGTACCAGTGGCGTTTATTTTTATGTCTTGTGTATGCAAGAGTTTGAAGTTGAACGGAACTCTGTTGGCTAAGGTTTGAATTGGTCATGAGCTAGAATCAAGGAATGATAAGGGGGAGGATAATGGGGAGAGATTTTAGGAGAATTTGAAAGTAGAGAAGTGGTGGCCGGCCAAGGGAGGGGTGTGTAGTGCTAAATCGGCATTAGAATTAAGTTTTTCATTTTTTTTCCATTCATTTCCCTTGTGCCGTTTGATACACATCAGAAATTCCTCTCATTTTCTTTCTCTCTTCTCTTCTATACTTTCTATTCTCTTGTTTTTCCCTTTAACATCTAGAAAAGCCGAACCATATTCACCTCCCTCATTCTTTTGGTAGCCGAACACTAAATAAGCCAAATCCCGAAAAAGTACTTTGTGCCGATTTCTTGTAAGCTAAACTCTTCACGATCTCTTCATCTCTTGTAGCCGAATCTTTCAACCTCTGAGCCTTCAACCCATACCGATTAAATCATCATAAAAGTTCCATCCCAAAACAACTTCTTCTCTCTTAGATTAAAAACTGAAAGCGCAGCACTTGTGGAGTCTTGGTGGCCGAATCTTAGGATCTTTTTGGGGCGACTTCTACTGGTGTTTAGGAGCTTGGAGTTGTGTCGAATCTGAGTCAATACAGGATTGAACCATTGGTGTAAGTGAACCCTCGGTAAGAGTTCGAAACCTTAGTTATATTTTGATGCTATGGATGCTTATAAAAGCCGAAACCCCCCCTAAAGTTTAGGGAGATTGCCGATTTCTAGCCTAGGCTTTATTAGGCCTTCTTCAATCGTTTTATGGCCTCTTGTAGGAAAGCAACAAATCGCGAAGGAATAGTAGGTTGGGTGAAGTGGTGTTGGAGAAGTCTGGACCATTAATCGGTCGTGCGAAGGTAAGTTATCTACGGTTTTAGGCATAGGGGCCGAATGGTATTAATAAGACTATAGTGATTATTCTTTTAGATTTGGATCTAATACATCAATTAAATGAATATAGGACGAGTGCGTGGAGGACTTGGAAGAATCGGTCGTCTTTTAACAGGTGTGTAACATACCCCGTAATAGCCTAGGTTCATGTTGCATAAAAGCTGAAACATCGGATTATGTTGTTGATGTAACCTGTAAATACGAGATGATGTGTGGATGAGTTCAATTGCGATGAACACAGTAAACGAGAGTGATGGAACAGGTAAGA
The DNA here is from genome assembly GCA_020496765.1 of Gossypium stocksii. Lineage (NCBI taxonomy): Eukaryota > Viridiplantae > Streptophyta > Magnoliopsida > Malvales > Malvaceae > Gossypium > Gossypium stocksii. The sequence goes on from CM035624.1 coordinate 34,287,110, forward strand.
GCACGGTTTCGTGCAGTTTGGTACGTTGGGCCTCGATAGGCTAAAATAGGGCCCAATGGGCTTGTGGGCCCATTTGGGTAAAAATTGGTAAAAATGGAATCTGATTGAATTGCATGTTAAATTTTTAGTACCGTTGCGTAACTTAGGCTAAAAAGGACCTAAATGACTAAATCGGCTACGAAGGGCCCATTAGGGGTTTTGGGCCCAATAACTTGAATGCGCTATAATAGGCTAAAAACTGCTGTTTAAACACTTGGAATTGATGAATAAGCATGGAAAACCCTAATAATGGATAAAATTACGTAATTACCCCTTAAAACATGAAAATGACTATTTTACCCCTAGGTAAAAATGACTATTATACCCCTAGGGTTGTATATATGTTTATGATTACTTTGATACTGTTATTTTACATGCTATGACATGATATGCACATGATATGCTATGACATGAACATGATATGCACTATTTGATTCATTATATGCATGGGTTGGGTTTTATATGATGGAGGAAGTGATAAAGGGCTTTGCCCCAGTTTACCGAAAAGGGCTTTTGCCCCAGTTATTAAAAGAGGCTTGGCCTCCAGCTATATGATTAAGCAGCTATGCTGCCAGTGGAGAGTTTGGTTGGGTGGGTTGAGTTATTCCCCACATGGAGAGTTTGGTTGGTACGGGTGGAGAGTAGCGGATGGAGGGTTGAGTAGTCTCCCCAAATGGGTTTTTGCATACATGTATGGTTTGAGTTATGTAATATTGAAATGGGCCTATGGGCCATACCGTTTACAGAAAGGCTTTGGCCTAGCGATATGAGTAATATAAAGGCTTCGGCCCAGTGTATGTTGAAAATTGAGCTTGTCCATGTATGGATTTGGGCTCTGAAAGGGCTTGTTATACACTGAGTTCCAAACTCACCCCCCTTCTTCAACCTTGCAGGTGAACCTTAATGTGGAGACTTAGAGCCGGTGGGAATTCAGAGTGGCCATGATGTTCAGTTGGACTTTCTTTTAAAAGTTTTATTTAAATATTATTATCTATTTTTGGGTTGTAATAAGGCCATTTTAACTAATTTCTTTCTGGATTTGGTTGGTTTTGAACTTTGAATTCTGCGTTATTATTTATATCTTAAAATGGGCTAGATCTAGGTTACGTTTTTAAACAACTCTCGGTTTTCAAATCATACAGAGATAAAATATAACATTTTAACTAAGACATCACTTTGAACAAACTCCATCTCGAGATATTTTCAAAAGTATCAATAACCTAAAGTGTGGCAATGGTTGTGGGCATGTCGAGGATTGGATCCAATCAAGAGCTTGGTACTTAAGTAGCCTTCATGGCTCACCTCCTCTGTTTCGGATACCTACCTGGTGCACAGCTTCCATTCACTTTAGTCTCTTAAAAATTATCATTGAATTCTTTAAGGAAGGTTTAAGATCAGAACTTGTGTTTTTGTTTCAATGTGACACGTCAGACTTGGCCATAACGTTTGGGCCGGGTTTGGGGTGTTACAAAGCCCTTTTTCATCTCTTTAATGAATTAATGAACATGAGTTGGCTTTCCACTTCATGCGTTATAATATATATATATACACACATAATATCTTATTATAGAATAAAGCTTAATTTTACATATATGTATAACATAAATAAAATAATATGAAAACTACACAATTTATACCTACCACCGAATCACTTATAGAGACATGGGCTATTTACAACTTAAGGGCTTTTATTTAAAAAGCCATTACCAATTCAGTCCTTACAATTAAAACTATCAAATTTTCAATTTATGCTATCAAGTCCTTTTATTAAATAGGACACCCAAACGACAAAAATTAAATCACGAAAATTTCACTGATATAAATTCACACAAAATAAACACAGAAAATAATAATTTTTTTAAATATTTTTCTGACTCGGATTCGTGGTTCCGATTAGGGTATAATTCAGGCCGTTACAACTCTCCCTCCTTAGGGATTTTTGTCCCCGAAAATCTTACCGGTAAATAGGTTCGGATGTCATTCTCTCATCGTATCTTCTAGCTCCCACGTTGTTTCCTTAACTCCGTGTTTTTGCCACAGTACTTTAACTAATAAAATTTTCTTATTTTGAAACTCTTTAATCTCGCGAGTTTAAATAGGAATCAGTTCTTCATCGTACGCCATGTCGGGCTTAATCTCAATTTCAAATAGACCAATCACATATGAAGGATTTGATTGATATCTCATACGGCCCAATAAACCTCAAATTTATTTATTTATTTATTTATTTTTTAAATAATAGAAGTAGACACACCATGTAATTTCACAATCTAAGAAACATATAACTCAGCAAGCTTGTTAAGCAAATATTCTATACGAACCGGGACAACATGAGCTGATAAAGACGATCTATACACAATAATCTAGATTGCATCTTTCTTACTTGAGGTCAACAGAAATCCAGATATAAAATCCATTATGACTCTGTCCCATTTCCACTCGGGTATCATAATCGGCTGAAACAACCCAGAAGGTACCTGATGCTCGACTTTTACTTGCTGACATCCAAACATTTCAAAATAAAGTAGAAGATGTCTCGTTTCATACCATACCATTATTAAAACTGTTTCAGATCATTGCACGTCTTCGTACTACTCGGATGAACAGATAACCGACTGCTGTAAGTTTTTGCTCAAAATCATTTAAATCAACCTTGAGTTTCTCGGAACACATATTCAATTCTGAACCTTAGACAACCTTCAATCAGTCTAGCACTCTGAATCAACATTCAAATCATAAAGGAAGCTTCAATAACTAATTTTAATTTTACCATCACATTTCTCAGATAAAATTGTTTCAATAAACATGATTCTGTATCGAATTCTCAAGAGTACAAATTTCTTCTTCCAGAATATTCCTCAAATCACACATGTAAATTCAAATTTCCAATGAATAGATTCAAACACATATAACCCACTCTTTTTTTAAATCAAATAATTCATATCAGACTAAACCACTAGATCAGTCCTTTCAAAGAAATTATTCCTTCTCGCTAAAAGAATAACTCAGACATATCATTATGCAAAAGCCACAGTCATCAAATAGAAATCATAATATCATAATGAGACTGACGTCTTACCCGAAATAATAGATAATATCCCGGTCGCTAATAAGGTATCTGAAACTAGAGGAAAACCAGATATGATTTGGACAACAACCAATACAGAAACACAATTTTTATAATTCTAATAACAATGTTGCCGGGCTTCTCAATTCTTCAGAATAGAAATTATAATTATAGCAGAGATATAACCATTTTTGTCAGATAGAAATCTCTTACAAATAATCACATGGAATCATAAGAAAACCAGAATAGCAAAATTTTAACGTTTGCAGCTAAATAGGATATCGAAAAATTACAACCCTTACAGAATGATATCAGCCTCGATGATATCCCAAAAATGTCCAGAAAAAACAATATCACTCATAAATATAGGAATCCATAGTAACAGAGGTAATATAACCTTTATATATGTTTAACAGAACAACAGCTAGTGGAGAATATTAGCATCATATAGAGTTTACTGCAGATTTTAATATCCACATAATGGAATAAACAACAAAGAAAGACAGAACAAGGTTGAGCATAACCCAAACGGATCAACGATGCTTTCGTCTAGAAGTATGTTTAGCTAATGTTCTCATACGATAAAAATTCCTTCTGAAATTAAACAGTCGCAGATACTTCTGAGAATGAAGCGCACATATAATGCCCAAAAGAAATCGCAATAATTGCCAGACTATAACCACTATGCTCGGCCATCAATAAAATTCAAACATTATCCCTTCACTGACAGAAGTCAATTCAAAGAAGCCTCTAACTATTATTTTCCTTAGATAACATACCTGAATAAGTTATTTGATTGAATATGACTTCTTACTTAACGGTGGCGTCGCATAATCTGAATGATCTTCAAAGCCATCCAATGTCTCTTTTAATATTGTCTTCATTTGCTGATTCATTCACCCTCGTGAGCTTATTCAACCCAAATCTTTCAGGTTTCATCGTAACATTTCACTAATAAGGGGGGATGAGGGTAATAAAGCCTCAAATTTAACTTACACATAAATACACATAACACATACTTTCACAAGTAGCCAATTTATTAATAATTTCACATTATTCAAACATTTAATAAACATTTGTTTTCAATCACTTTTGTTCTTAGTACTTAATTCATATACCAACTCAAGTCACTAATTCACAATTAAAATATTTCAGATAGAAATCATAACTCAGATATCATAATCAACATGCTTGTATAATTTTAACATTTATCAATATTAATATATCATACTCCTTGATACATACCTTTATAAATTTCAACTCCTCATCAACATTTTTCTACTAAAACATTTGAGTACACATTCCGTACTATCAAAATTAGCTCACTTGAAAAACTTATCTGTCTTAACAAAACAATTTTCGTCAGAGTCAGGAGATATCACACTATCGCAGGTTAAATATGACATGTATAGCTGGACTCACATATGCTATTGTAGTCCTAGAACCGACTTAACCATAGCTCTGATACCACTAAAATGTAACACCCCTAACACGTATCCATCGCTAAAATAAGGTTACAAGGTATTACCAGACGAGACCTAACTTCCAAATAATCATAGACATACTCATGCTTAAAACTCAAATATCAATCAAATGATAATATAAATATCCAATTTAAAAATCTTATTTAATCATATTATGATATTTTACAAACATATACTAAATTTCAAAGGCATTGCAAGTAATTCAATCAATTAATAAAAACATAAATTATAAAGTGAGCATATTGATAAAATGCTTATCATTATTGACATGTACATTCGACACCATAATATAAATATGTATTTATAAAATTAACTTTAACAATTCAATATTGACATAATATACTTTACTATATGAATCTTCAAAACTTGTAGTTATGCGCCACATTAGAAGAATTACCAACCATTTAAAGCAAAATTCAAAAGAACATGAAATGGTACATTTCTCAAAGTGCATATAATTATGCGCATAAACCAACTTTGCAAAGAAACAATTATGCTTTTAGAAAACCAAATATAGTATTCATTTGGTCCTTTCTTGCTATAGCCGATTGTATACAAGTTTAATACTAAAGCTTTAGCCAATGTCCATTTTCAACCTTACCCAGTCAATTTCCAAGTATAAATATTTATAAAACCAACCCAACATGTCCATATTAATAATCTTCTGCATCAAATTTATCATATAAATGTCAAACCTCATTTACTATAATAAACATCTCACCAATGCTTTAAACATGCCAAAACCGAATCTATACATTTATAAATTCAGGCATATCACACGCATATAACATTTATAAGCATTTATAAATGTATATAAAACATATGATCAAATCAATTAAATGAGTATAGTAATTTATTTATAAATATCCAGCTTTATCACAAACATATATATAAACCTTATAATATATTTTTAAGTCAATGTCAAAAATCCAAGTCTTTCAATTAGACATATTTATTTATTAACTTCTTTAATCGAACAACCATCAAAATAATATCACCAATATTGACCTCGTCAAACTTAAGCAAATAAACCAAATGTATTAATTACAAAACCAATTTCATGCTCAAGCAAGATCCACGTATGTAGTAGATTAATCATTCAAACAGTCATATCTCAAGTTAAATATTCACATTTTAACATGTAATATATATATGCTTTAATAATTAACAATTCCATGTATTCTATCACATCATTAACCATACTTCAAGAAGACTTGTACATCATTTATATCCAATGGCTTTAACAAAGCAAACATATAATCATTACCCACCTGCATCTTTGGCATTATTGAGCATACTCTAGCCTAATATTCACATTCATATAACATTTATTATTATCAATCCACACACATATATGCACATTATCCCAACTAATGTATCAAACTAATCTATTATAGAAATACACAAAATTTCCAAATCATAAGTAACTCACGAACTTTGTCCATCTCTACTCTATTACCTTACCGAATTACAAAACCATAAACTTATAAAGCATCACTACTAAGTACATATGAATACATTAGTTGAGCAAGTCAATCAAAATCACAACTTACCTTACCTTAGTAAGGATCATTTCTAAGACAATCTAGCATACCTAAGAACATTTATGTATATATCATGGCTAGTACATCGTACCTCATCCAAGTCATTATCAACTACGATGTACATCAAAGCTCATACCACAATTTTATCATTCATCCATAGCATAAAGTTTCATAGTCAAAATAATGCGAACCATAAGCAAACATGATCAAAATCAAACACAGAAATTAAGCCATTTTCACAGGGCTAAAATTATACAAAAGCCAAATTCCAACGTTTCAAACTATAATCTAATCTATACATGCCATAAGTTCGAAATTTTAATTTATAAAATACCAAAAGCAGTCGATAGTGTGATAGACTTTGATGATGATCCCTGAGCTCGTTACTTGACTCCAAAATCTATAAAACAAAGGAAGACATATATACATACAATAAGCTATTATGTAATAAAATGAATACGATATGAGTGAAAAGGTTAAATGTGAAATCAGTTGTTATATGTATGAAGTGAGAATGATTTGGATGTGATATGAATAAAAGTTTCTATAAATGCATTATAAATTGAATATGAATTGAATGTCATGTGTTATGCTATATTGAATTGTTATACACGTACATGTGAATTGTATTATAAATGCTTGATGCATAACCAAACTAACAATTTACTTGTTTCATGGAAATGTATATGAAAGTACAAAGATGTCGAGGATGCCATGTTAATTACCAAATGAGTTCAATTGCTTAAATTATTTTAGGGTCAAGGTATGCTGTGTACATTTCATATGAACTTACTAAGCATATATAATGTAACGCCCTAAACCTGATCTAGACATTATAGCTGAATCTCGAAAGTTACATTAACAACGCTTGAAATTATTTATTTTTTGAAATTGACTAGGGTTAAGGTGTTTTGTGAAAACCTAAAAATTTGAATATTTAATGATTTTGTTTCTTTGGAAAAAAATACTTATTAAAAATATAACATTTTGAAAGTAAAGTGCGACATTATATTATAATGTCATTTTAAGTTTTTTGAAAATAAAGATTTTGTATTATAATTATTTATTAAAAAGGTTTTGGGTAAAAATCTTTCGCAACGGACTTTCATAAAACTACTTAAAAAATTATGATTTATAATTTTATTTTAAACCACATAAAATCATAAATAATTTAAATAAACTCCATATTTTAAAATAATTGAAATTGCATAAATTTTTCATGCATGTATAGCAGTTCTAAGTTAGAAAATAACCAACAACCCAAAATAAAAGAAGTCCAAAGTCCACAAACAAAAGCCACATAATTTAAAAATCTATTATTAAAAATCTATAAAATAAACCATCCGAGAGGTTCCACTGAATGTTGAATCCAAGTCATATGTCCGATTATTACTTGAAAGGTTATAACACTAAAGGGGGTGAGCTTTTAAAGCTAAATGTGTGTCTTTTAACAAATAAATGTAAATAAACACATAATCATCCATCAAGTATATATTTTACTTTATGCACATGATCATGGCAGTTTTGTTTTATTAAAAAAATTATGCAACTTTATTTAAAACATCTTACCCATCACCGTTACACACCATAATCGAGTTCCTCAGAACTCATCCATCCAAACACTCCAATTTGTGAACAGTGTCACAGTAGTGCAGATAAACTGCCACTTAATAATATTGTGGACAAGCCACTACTTAATAAAATTATGGACAAGCCACCACTTTTACAGATAAACTGTCACTTTATAATATTGTGGACAAGCCACCATTTTTGTAGATAAACTGCCACTTCTTCCGCCTTTCACATATCCCACCCATGCATGTGATATGGCCACAAAAATCACTTTTTCACTTTAAAAATCAATTTCTCACTTTAGCATGTGAGACATGCTCATTATGTCACTTATCACTTAAAATCACTTAGGCATGCTTAACATGCTAATCACATATTTACACAATATATATCAATATTTCACATTTTATAAATCATGCAAAACTCACATATGCCATAACACACATAACATGAGAATGAGATTTTTGATACATTTTATATCAACAATAATAATCAAGATCACACATCATACAAGTCACAAAAACAACGGTTTAGTTTCGCTTACTTGGATATTCCAATTCAATGGGTTTTTATTTCTCTTTTTTGAATATATAGAGTATTCTTGATAAGCACCATCTAATAATACTAATAAATTTTTAACAACATGAAACACATTTTCATTTTTTTAATTACTGTAGAACCTACACCTGATTGTAGATTTGATGTGTTGCAACTCTCTAAGACGCCTACACTTGGATCTATCCAATGGATCACCTAGTCACACAAATAGGAATCCTTCGTTAAAGTTTACACCATGATTATCATAAGAGATAAGTTCATTAAATGAATCTCCCATTTGACACCTACCCTTGTGAATTAAGAATTGTGATTCCATTCACGAGTTTGACGATTTTTCATGTTGATGCCTATCGACCCTTTAAAAAGACATCATAACTAAAAGTTAATAAACGAGGGAAAAATTCACCATAACTCTTACGAATATTTGGTAAAAGAAACGATGAGGGAGGAGTGGTTCTCATTCAACCGTTGTACTTACTCTATTTCGGTCGAAAACGAGAGATCGGTGGATCGCCTTGATTTTGATCTGAGAAAATTGAACGATCTAAAGATGGGGTTGATTAAGAGTAAGTTTACAAAATAAAGACTTAGAATTTAAGAAACTAAGTGAAATAAATAGTGCATAATTTTATTTACTAAAAGAAATGATGTAGGTTGAAAAATGATGAAGAAAATAGGAGGAAATACAACCGTCAGGGATGGTGCTACCATGGTAATAATGGCAGTGGTTCGACGATGAAGGTGGCAATTTGATAGAAGGGAAGAAAAGAATATGAGTTTGGTCACTCACTTAAAAGATGAGAAAGGATAAGAGAGAAAAATAAGAAAAAAAGAGGAGTTGGGCGGTGGTTACCGTGGTGGTGGAGGGTGGCGCTAAGGGCGGCGATGGAACAAAAGGAAAAAAAGAAGAGGATGGGTGATGAAGCGTTAGTATTTAGGTTGAATGGTGGTGGCTAATGGTAGAGGAAAAGACGCCAAAATCAAAATAATTGTGGTTCAAGGTGGTGCAAAAAGGGAGGAGGAGAAAATAAATAAGCAAAGGAGGGGAATGGCAATGAAAAGGAAAATAATGAAAAGATGGAACAAAAGAGTGTTCTTTATCTTGTCTAGATTCAATGAACATCACACAAGGCAATAGTGAAGAGAATAGTATGTTGAGGGGACAAAGGAGCAAAAAGGAGATCATGGGAGTGAAAAGAGGGCTTAATGAGGGAAGGTTAACTCACACACAAGGAAAGAATATTTCCCCATGCATGGTAACTAGGTTGGATGGCAAGGAGTGTTCACACTAGCTAAAGTTGTCAAAAAAATTAAATAAATATTTGGGAGTGTAGGGAATTGAACATAAGACCTTTAGAAAACAAATTAGACTCTTAACCACTTGATCACTCACTTGCTTCTTATCCTTTTAATAGAAAATATTTTAAAACATGGGATGACCTTTGCTAAGGGTTTAAAAAAATTACACCAACTAGAAATTAACGAGAGGGGAGGGATTCAAACTCAGATAATCAAGGACAGCTTGACCACTACTCAATCACTATAATTGATATTTATTTATTATCAAATGTGCTAAGGTCATCTAAAAAAATTCAGACATGACCATTCTCGGTTCATTAACTCAATTTCTACTAACCCAATTTTTAGGATGTAATAACTCTCCCGTCCTTAAAAAGAATTTCATCCTCAAAATTCCTATTGTTAAGCCAATTCACTTATTCACAAACTTCATAACTCTCCTTTCAAAACCAACCACTATGCTTTCTTTGTGCAAATCTGATTCCAATGTAGTTCCAATACTTCACTCTAAATATCCAATAGATTTCTTATTTACTTACACAGATACACTATTAACAACAAATATTTTGTTAATACCAATTCTCAATCAGTGTAAGGCACAATTAGAATGGATACTAAAAGTACCTTTGATAACATTAGCTGCATCATGGTCCTCTTTACGCCTCACTGCATAAACTAAGATAGGTTGTCTAACATCAGTGCGATTCACACCCTGACCAATTGTTCTCTACCCAAACGTTACCAGCTTTGTTATTACCATGCCACCTTTAATTTTGATTTAGTTGGGATTGCAGTGCTTGCCTCTGACCCTTCACATGCAGACAATCTTTAATCTGGTGCTCCATGGATCTACATTTTAAACAAGCTCTTATTTTCCTCAAACACTTTCCCTATTGGATTTCCCGCAGTGAGCACATTCACGAATGTTATTTCTATTTACCGCAGCAGCTATGTAACGCCCCGAAATTTATGAATATGTTTTTTGTAATTATTTGACACAAATGTCTATCTGCTTCAGTGGTTAAGTGTTCTAGGTGTGTGTGTGAGGTCCTGAGTTCAAGCCTTGGTTTGGGAAAATTTTGGTTTTTATTTAAATAAAGCCTTACCTTTGCTTAATAGGCTTATAGGTAATTATTTGTAAGAATATGTTAGAATGGGCCTACTGGTCTAGTGGTTAAGTGAAGTGTGAATATGTTGGAGGTCCTGTGTTCGATTTATGGTATGGGCATTATTTTTATGCTCGTCCACTCAGGTGAGTTTGAGTCGGATTAGAAAACTAAGTAGTGGGGAGTAAGGGAGTGCTTTATAGAGAAAAATAAGGGATTTGAGGATATCCCGATTTAGTGGTAGCAAATTTCGGCTCCCTCCCTCTCCCACTAAAATTTTTCTGACGTTTTTCCTTTTTGTTCTTTTGCTTTCTCTCTACCGTTTTCTTTTCCCAAATCCTCTCCATTGCTGTCGAAAATTTCCTCTCTCCATTCCCTTCTTCTTGATCTCACATTTCTCGATTGTATAGCCGTGTTTTTGTATCGTACGGTAAGTTGGTAAGTTTACCTTATTGTTTTAAGCGACTTCTAAATAAGTGATTAAATGGTATTTTACTGATGATTAGGAGGAAATTAGAAGGCTAGAATTAGCGATTCGACGATTTGAGTTAGAGTAGTGTACGTCTGTACTAGTAAGCCAACTTCTCGTAGTTGCAATTATACGATTTAGACTCGTTTTTGGGTTTTTAAAATGATGAAATATATTGATTTTAGGTCTCGAGAGGCTCGAAAGTGTTTTTACAGCAAATCAAAATTAGGTGTGCACTCCAATTGCACAGAAAATGAAATTCGGTAAAAGCCAAAAACCAATCTGTTAATGCCACAGGGGCGTGTGGTCGTTCGTATGGTAGGTTATGTAGTGATACACGGGCATGTAGACGATGAGGCAGGCCGTACGTGTGTGATATAGGCACGACAGAAACATCTGTGTCATGGCTGACGAGGCCATGTGCGAGACACGGGCTCGACCAATTGGGCTATGTAGGCCACGCGGGCATCTGGGCCCACACGGGCGTGTAGGATTCTGGGATAGGCCATGTGATCTACACAACCAAGGCCTATTTGGGTCGTGTGGGCCACCCACATGAGCGTTTGATTTCTCTGAAATGAACTGTAAGGTCGCATGGGTCGCCCAAGTCGATTGTGACCCGTCGTAGGGTCGGTAAGTTGTACTTAGACCCCTGATTCTGTATTTTGACATTGATGTATGTATTAGCATGTTACTCATAGCATGTATATTTGTATTGTTCTGATTATAATTACATGTCTGTTAATCTGCATTATAGCATGCCTTATTTGTATGATGCATTGCATTGGGGTGGCATTAATGAAGTAAAGGAAGTATCTGAAAGGCTTCTAAGCTTGATATCTGGCAGTTATGTTGCATATTTACGTTATGTGCGTATTAAGATACTATTTGGTGTGTAGGGTTGGCTGGGTTGATTTTATTCCCATATTTGGTGTGTAGGGTTGGGTGGGTCAATTTTATCCCCACATGGTGTGTAGGGTTGGACGGAGATAGTGTACAGGGTTGGTGGGCATGATTATGCTATTTTGATCTGTTATGCATGCTATATTTATAATGGGCTAAGGCCCTAAGTTTGTATCTGATACTGTTTCTGAGTGGGTTAAGGCCCACATCATTTTTGTAAAGGGCTCAAGCCCAAATTATCTGTTATTTGTAATATGTCTGCATGCATGCTTTCTGTGAGGGATTACACACTGAGCTTACGAAAGCTCACCCCTTTCTAATTTATCTGTTCAAGTAATCCCCAGTAGTAGACGAATCAGTACAGCGGAGGACTCGACAGTGACCAAAGCTACATTTACTTCAGTTTTACAGGTTTCATGCTTTAATCACTTTTAATATTATTTTTGGGAATATTTGATATAATTTTGGACTTGGACTATTTTGGTTTTAATTCGGGTATTTTAAATTGCTTATTATGGATTTATAAACTACAACACATCAATAATACGGTTTTCTTAAATTTAACCAAATTTTTCATAAGAAGACACAATTGCGAAACATATTTTTTTACAAAGCTTCCACGATAAAGAAATGGTTTTAAGCAAAATAATTAATTCACATTTTCCTGGCTTAAATAAAAGATAATAACTGGAATGATTTTTATTATATCGAGGCATCGCATGTGACATCACCAGATTTGGCCATAACGTCTAGGCTGGATTTGAGGTGTTACATTTAGTGGTTTCAGAGCCATGTTGCAAACTCGACTGTGGTTTTGGGTTTTAAAGGTTGATTTGAAAGAAATAATTTGTAAATGATTTAAATTATTTTTGGAATAAGTAAGTGGTTCGCCGAGTCTCCGGTGCCGATCTAGTAAGTTTTTCCGAAACTCTGATAAGTATTGTTTGAAAGCATGCTTAGTGCATTCTAAAATTCTATTTGGATCTGTCTGAAAATACTGCTAGCATGCTATGAAACCACTTTAGGTAGTTCACTCTATTGAAACACTCTAGGTAGTGTAGACTGAAAACTATAGTGAGACTACTCCTCATAATAACAAACTTTAAACTTTTGATACTGTTCTGCATAAAATTCTTGTTAATAAATATTGGAACTGTTAATACAGATAATTTTGAAATAACAATAAGCACACACGGTACTCGTGGACAGGGTGCTAAAGGCCGAGGTAGAGGCTGTAGAGGGGCTCGAGCTGAGTCTATATCATCTGATGCGATTCTAAATCTGGACACTAGTGAGACGCTAGTGTCACCTATTACTGAGACTAGGTCTGGGTCTCACGATAGTGCGGCTGAGGATGACGCACTGTCTCAAGCTATGCTACGAGTTTTAAAGAGGGTCGTTGGGCCTAACACTGGATTTGGGGGCCATGAGCCGGTTATGAAACGACTCTAGTCCAGTGAGGCTGAGTTATTCAGGGGCATCGCTAGAGTTGCTCCTAATGTGGTTGAGTACAGGATGGAGGCCATAAAACGTATTATGGATGATCTAGATTTCACGGATGAGAAAAAGCTTAAGGAAGCGGTATCACTGCTTCGCGACGAGGTATATCGGTGGTGGTTGATAGTTAAGGAGGGCACTCAGCCCGACTGTCTGACATGGGATCTCTTTAAGATGGCTTTCTAGAGTAAGTATGTGGGAGCTAGTTATACGGATGTGAAGCGATGTGAGTTCTTGAATCTTACTCAGGGGGATCATTCTGTAGCTGAGTATGAGGCTGAATTTATGAGATTGAGTCGTTATGCGAGAGGCATAGTGGCGACTAAGTATGAGCGCTGTGTCTGATTTAAGGATAGTCTCCGGGACAGTTTATGAGTTCTGATAGCTCCGCAGAGGGAACGTGATTTCTCAGCTCTAGTTGAAAAGGTGAAGATCGCCGAAGAGGTGAAGCGTACTGAGCACCAAAATTGAGATAGAAGGAAGGCTAAGAGGGATCTAGAGCCTGCAAATTCTTTGGTAAGGCCTAAGAAAAAGGCCAGGATTGATAGGCCCGTGAGAGTTGGGCCTCCTGTTGCACCTGCTGGGGTGGCGATTTGTCAGCACTATAATAAACGTCATCCTGGCGAGTGTTGGAGGGCTACTAGGGCTTGTCTTAGATGTGGGTCTACTGAGCATCGAGTTAAGGATTGTCCACTGAGAGTTAATCAGATGCAAGCTCCAATTAATGAGACTGCACAGTCGCCGAGAGTGGTACAGTAGCCATCTAGGGGCCGAGGTCAGGCCAAGGGTGGTAATAGCATGGGCCGAGGGTAGAGAGCATCGGGTAGAGGTGCTGGACCAACTAAGGCGAGGCAGCCTATGTTGGATTATGCTGCACGTCGCTGTGAGGACCGAGATACTCCTGACATCATCACGGGTATGTTCTTAATTTTTAATGTACCTTATCTTGCATTAATAGACATAGGCTCTACACACTCTTACGTAGCTAATACTGTGTCTAAAACCTTGGAAATTTTGTCTGAGAGCACTTCTAGTGAGGTAATAGTGTTAAGTCGGTTGGGGCAGTCTATTGGAGTTAGTAAACTATTTAGAGACGTTCCGTTAGAGGTCCAAGGGACTGTATTTCTGGCTGATCTGATGGAGCTTTCATTTGGCAAGTTTGATTTGATATTGGGTATGGACTGGTTGGTTAAACATCATGTGAGTCTGGATTGTGCTACGAAAAGGGTTGTTCTAACGACCGAGGAGGATAATGAGGTAATCGTGATTGGGGAACGATAAGATTATTTGTCTAATGTGATATCTATGTTGGTGGCAGAGAATTTAGTGAGGAAAGGATGTGAGGCATTCTTAGCCTATATCAGCACTTCTGATTCTGTAGACTTTTTAGTTAAGGACATCAAAACCGTGAGGGACTTTTTAGATGTTTTTCCAGAGGAACTTCCAGGATTTTCGCTAAGCTGAGAGGTGGAGTTTGGGATTAAACTGATTCTTGGTACAGCTCTAGTGTCTATCGCCCCTTACCGAATGGCACCGGAAGAGCTTATAGAGCTTAAGGCTCCGATACAAGAACTGTTAGATCATGGATTCATTCATCCCAGTGTGTCTCTGTGGGGAGCACCTGTTCTGTTTGTTAAGAAGAAAGATGGGACAATGAGGATACGTATTGACTATCTCTAGTTGAACAAGTTAATGATCAAGAATAAGTATCCACTTCCATGGATAGACGACTTGTTTGACTAGTTCAGAGGGGCTTCTGTGTTCTCTAAGATCGATCTGCGATCAGGTTACCATCAGTTGAGAGTAAAGGAGGCTGATGTGCATAAGACGACATTTAGGACTAGTTTTGGACATTACGAGTTATAGTCTTGCCCTTTGGCTTGACTAATGCACCAGCGACATTCATGGATTTGATGAACCGTACGTTCCAGCCTTATCTGGACCGATTTGTGGTAGTGTTCATCGATGATATTCTCATGTATTCTAAGTCTGAGGATGAGCACGATGACCATCTCAAGGTTGTTCTGCAGACTTTTTGAGAGAAACAGCTTTATGAAAAGTTCACTAAGTCTGAGTTCTGGCTCTGAGAGGTAACCTTTTTGGGACATGTGGTGTCTACTGAGGGGATTCATGTGGATCCTCGCAAGATTGAGGCTGTGTTGGATTGGAAATAGTCAAAGACTGTATCTGAGATTCGTAGCTTTCTAAGGCTGGCAGGATACTATTAACGATTCGTAGAAGGGTTCTTTTTTATCTCAGTTTCATTGACTAAGCTACTGCGGAAGGGAGTTCTTTTCGTTTGGACTGATGCACAGCAGGAGAGCTTTAAGAAGCTCAAGACCGTTTTGACTCAGGCTTTTATTCTAATACAACCTGAGCTTGGTAAGGACTTCGTGTTATACAGCAATACGTCACATGTAGGTCTGGGTTGTGTTCTGATGCAAGATGGTAAAGTGGTTGCTTATGCGTCTCGTTAGCTCAAGACCTATGAAGTTAATTATCCTACACATGATTTGGAGTTGTCAACGATAGTCTTTGCTCTAAAAATCTGGAGGCACTATCTGTACGGTGAGAAGTGTACTATCTACACTGATCACAATAGCCTTAAGTATCTCCTCACTCAGAAAAAGTTAAACCTTAGGCAACGTAGATGGGTTGAACTGCTTAAGGATTATGACTGTACCATCGAGTACCATCCCAATAATGCCAATAAGGTGGCCGATGCATTGAGTCATAGGGCTATGATTGATCTGAGAGTGATGTTCGCTCAATTGAGTCTTTTTGATGATGAAAGTTTATTGGCTGAGTTGCAAGTGAAACTAACATGGATTGAGCAGATTAGAGGTAAACAGATGGGGGTAAGTCTCTCGAGATGCGGTTTCGTCAGGTTGAGAGTGGTACTACAATGGATTTTGGGATTAACAGTAATGGGGTATTGTGTTTCTAAGGTCGGATATACGTATCGAATGATAAGGATTTGAGACTGCCGATTCTGAGGGAAGCGCATAGTAGCCCTTATGCTATGCATCTTGGTGGAAACAAGATGTACCAAGATCTGCGAGAGTTATATTGGTGGCCAGAGTTGAAGCGTGAGGTTACCGACTTCATTGCTTGCTATTTGACTTGTCAGCAGGTTAAGGCTGAGCATCAATTACCTTCGGGTTTGCTACAGTCGGTTAAGATATCGATGTGGAAATGGGAGCAAGTAACGATGGACTTCATTAGTGGGTTGCCTCTATCACCCACTAAAAAGGATTCTATCTGGGTCATCATTGATTGATCGACCAAGTCTGCTCACTTCATTCCGGTTAGGACGAACTTCTCCCTACAGAAACTAGCTAAACTCTACATCTCTGAGATAGTGAGGTTACATGGGGTACCTGTCTCGATCATCTCCAATAGGGATTCTCGATTCATGTCACGATTCTAGCAGAAGCTTCATGAGGCTTTGGGTTCTAGGTTAGACTTTAGTACTGCTTTTCATCCTCAGACAGATGGTCAGTCGGAGAGGGTGATTTAGATACTGGAAGATATGTTGAGGGGCTATATTATAGACTTCTGAGGCAGTTGGAAGGAGTACTTGCCCTTAGCAGAGTTCGCTTACAACAATAGCAATCAATCTAGTATACAGATGGCACCTTACGAGGCACTTTATGGTCATAAATGTCATACTCCTTTATGCTGGACTGAGTTGGGTGAGCGACGTGTTTTGGGTCCAGAGTTGGTTTCAGAGATGGAGGATAAGGTCCATTTAATTTTCGATAGACAGAAGTCCTATGCTAATTTGAGAAGGAAGGACATCAAGTATTCTGTGGGGGGACTTGGTTTTCCTTAAGGTCTCACCATGGAAGAAGGTTCTGAGGTTTAGTCGTAAGGGCAAGCTGAACCCTCAGTTTATTGGGTCGTACCGAATTCTGAAGCAAGTGGGGCTAGTCGCATATCAGTTGGAGCTACCTTCAGAGTTAGATCATATACATGATGTGGTCCATGTCTCGATGTTGAGACGTTACCGCTCTGATTCTACACACATAGTCCTTATTGAGGAGATTGAGGTTAGACCAGATCTAACGTTTGAGGAGGATCCAGTTCAGATCCTAGATCATGACGTTAAGGTTCTGTGTAGAAAATCTATCCCCTTAGTGAAGGTGCTGTGGTGAAATCATAGCACTGGGGTGGCAACTTGGGAGCTAGAGGATTCGATGCGACAGTAGTATCCTCACCTTTTCTGATCAGGTAAAATTTCGAGGCCGAAATTTTCCTTAAGGAGGGTAGAGTTGTAACACCCCGAAATTTATGAATATGTTTCTGTAAATATTTAACACAAATATCTGTCTGCTTCAGTGCTTAAGTGTTCTGGGTGTGTGTGAGAGGTCATGAGTTCAAGCCTTAGTTTAGGCAAATTTTGGTTTTTATTTAAATAAAGCCTTACCTTTGGTTAATAGGCTTATAGGTAATTATTTGTAAGAATATGTTAGAATGGGCCTGTTGGTCTAGTGGTTAAGTGAAGTGTGGATATATTGGAGGTTCTGTGTTCGACTCGTGGTGTGGGCATTATTTTTATGCTCTCCACTCAGGTATGTTTGAGTTGGATTATGAAACTGAATAGTCGGGAGTGAGGGAGTGTTTTATGGAGAAAAATAAAGTATTTGGGGATATCTCAATTTAGTGGTAGCAAATTTCGGCTCCCTCCCTCTCCCCCTGAAATTTTTCCGACATTTTTCCTTTTTGTTATTTTGCTTTATCTCAGCTGTTTTCTTTTCCCAAATCCTCCCTATTGCTGTAAAAAATTACCTCTCTCCATTCCCTTCTTCTTGATTCTTGCATTTTCTAATTGTATAACCATGTTTTTGCATTGTATAGTAAGTTGGTAAGTTTCGCCTTATTATTTTAAGCGACTTCTAAATAAGTGATTAAATAGTATTTTACTGATGATTAGGAGGAAAGCAAGAGGCTAAAATCAGTGGTTCGACGATTTTAGTCGGAGTAGTGTTCTTCTGTAGTGGTAAGCTAACTTCTCGTAGTTGCGATTATATGATTTAGACCCGTTTTTGGGTTTTTGAAATGATGAAATATACTGATTTTAGGTCTTGAGAGGCTCGGAAGTGTTTTTACAGCAAATCGAAATCTAGTGTGTACTCTGATTGCACAGAAAACAAAATTCGACGAAAGCTGAAAAGCAATCTGTAGACTCCACATGGGCATGTGGTCGCCCGTGTGGTAGGCCGTATGGTCGCCCGTGTGTGTGGATGATGAGGCAGGTTGTGCGCGCACGACATGAGTGTGACAGACACGACCGTGTGATGGCTGGGGAGGCCATATGAGAGACACAGGCTCGGCCAATTGGGTCGTGTGGGCCACATGCGCGTTTGGGCCCACACAGGTGAACCACACAGGCGTGTGAGATTCTGGGACAGGCCGTGTGATCCATATGGCTAAGGTCTATTTAGGCCGTGTGGGCCACACGAGTGTGTAGGCCCACACGGGCAGGCCACATGGACGTGTGAGCCCATTTCTCTAAAATGAACTGTAAGATTGCACGGGTCACCCAAGTCGACTGTGACCTGTCGTAGGGTCGGTAAGCATCACTTAGACCCCTGATTATGTATTCTGACATTGATGTATGTATTAGCATGTTACTCATAGCATGTATATCTGTATTGTTCTGATTATAATTGTATGTCTATTAATCTGTATTATAGCATGCCATATCTGTATGATGCATTGCATTGGGGTGGCACTGATGAAGTGAAAGAAGTATCTGAAAGGCTTCTAAGCCTGATATCTGGCAGCTATGCTGTATATTTACGTCATGTGCCACATTACAGTACCATTTGGTGTGTAGGGTTGGATGGGTTGATTTTATCCCCATATTTGGTGTGTAGGGCTGGGTGGGTCAATTTTATCCCCACATGGTGTGTAGGGTTGGACGGAGATGGTGTGCAGGGTTGGTGTGTAAGGCCCTAAGTTTGTATCTGATACTATTTCTAATGGGTTGAGGCCTACACCATTTCTGTAAAGGACTCAGGCCCGAATTATCTATTATTTGTAATATGTCTACATGCATGCTTTCTGTGAGGGATTACACACCAAGTTTGGCAAAACTAACCCCTTTTTTGATTTATCTATTTAGATAATCCCCAGCAGTAGATGAATCGGTACACCGAAGGATTCGACAGTGACCATTACTACATTTACTTCAGTTTTATGGGTTTCATGCTTTAATCGCTTTTAATATTATTTTTGGGAATATTTGATGCAATTTTTGACTTGGACTGTTTTGGTTTTAATTCGGGGATTTTGAACTGCTTGTTATGGATTTATAAACTGCAAAACATCAAAAGTACGATTTTCTTAAATTTAACCAAAGTTTTCAAAAGAAGACACAATTGCGAAACATATTTGTTTACAAAGCTTCCGCGATAATGAAATGGTTTTAAGCAAAACAATTAATTCACATTTTCCTGGCTTAAATAAAAGATAATAATTGGAACGATTTTTATTATATCGAGGCATTTTCAAAAACACGCGCATGTAACATCGTCAGATTCGACAATAACGTCTTGGCCGGGTTTTGGGTGTTACAAGCTAGATACTGTCAAGGTTTATCATCTCGAGTCCTCTTTGTTGGGCACGGGTTAGCACTTTTCGAACCTATGTCCCTCTTCATTGGAGTCTTGATCTTTTCTCTTCTTTCTCTCTTAGCCCCTTTAACCTCTTCAAAAATCTCACCTTCTCAACTAAGGTCTCAAAGATTCTCTCCTGTAGCATAGCAACTTGGACCTTTAGATCATACTATAACCTATTCTCAAACCTCACACACTTGTCTTGCTCCAAAGGTACCATCCCCTATGCATATCGACCTAACCTCAAGAACTCATCCTTATACTCAAATACAGTTTTGTCCCCTTGTTTCAATTTGATAAACTCTAGTCTTCAGGCTTTATGTAACACCCCTTACCCATGTTCGACGCCGGAACAGGATACGAGACTTTACCAGACTTAAACATAAGAAATCGAACAAAGACGGGCCATAAATTTTCATCCAAATTAAAACCGATCACATTCAGTCATATCGTCCCTAAAACGTGCCTACGAGGCCCAAAACATACATTGGGAGCTGTTCGGGACTGAACTAAGAACTATAGAAAATTTTTATGAAATCTTAGAAAATTTCCACTATACAGGGGTCACACGCTCGTGTGGTGGTGGGACATGCCTGTGTCCCTACCCCGTGTAACTATCTGTTTATGACGTCATCAACATTCGAGGGTTACACGGCCAAGTTACACACCCATGTGCTAGGCCGTGTGGTCAATTTAATTTTCATGATTTTTCATAAAATAGGTGCAGACTTCACATGCCCTAGGCACACACTCGTGTTCCAAGCCGTGTCATCCACACGGCTGAGACACATGCCCGTGTCTCCACCTGTGTACTCCATATTGGGCATTCTATTTCTCAAAATTAAGGTGCAGGGGACACACGGCCTAGACACAAGCCCGTGTGTCTAGCCCGTGGGGACAATATATAGGCTATTTACCAAGCCATTTGCTACCCTGAAACACAATCACACTTATACCAATTTCAGCATCCAACCATCCTCATCTAAGACATAATCCCAACCTTTACATACCACAACCATCATGCACAACATCAAATACTTAACCATTTCAAATCATGCTATTTATCACATTCATGTAAGACATCAACATATGCTTACCAATATGACCAATGTTAGCCAACTTTTAATAGCCTTATACAAAATGAACATTCATCAAAATAAGCCAACATATTTGGCCAAATCAAATATAACACATAACCAAAATGACCAAGTCCCTATACATGTCATACTTTCAAAAATATCACAATTATCAAATATCCAAAATAATGTTTTTGATAGTGTGATGCGAGCCTCCGACAAGTCCCGGTTTCGAGCTAGCTTGGTGACACTATAAGACAAGGGAAAGAAAAGAGGGGTAAGCTATATAGCTTAGTAAGTTTATATGCAAATAATAAACATCTTAACCACATAAGTTATTATACAATTCATATAATGAAAGATAAGGTAATCATCATTAAATCCACATAACTATAACTTACTCATTCACGATCTTACTGGAAGTTTACCACTTATAGCATTCATATTTATGAATTTCACGTACATTCCTGTACCACATCATCACACACAAACACATATTTTCACATCTTTATTATTTTTCCCGTTGAACATTTAGAATATTAACAGATACTCGGAAAGCTTGCACATACGTGCCACATATATGTAGCCAAAGCTACCTCTTATCACATTTCACATATATGCTCATTCTCGAGCTAGTCACGGACCTACTCACACAAGCTGACGGTCAGGACGTAGCTACCCAGTGCTACTCACACAAGCTGACAGGTATCCGCAACATATGCAGGATTACCTAGCCACTGGTAGGACGTACTAGACCAGCAACCGGAATCACACTATCACATAATTTCATATACGTCTCTAGTGACATGTCACTCGTATCCTATTCTATTCCTAAGGTTCAACCGGGATGTTTCTCACATATCGAAACTTTGCCAAACTCATCTGATGGGCCAATTACACATTTCATGCACATTAAAGTATTAAAACATAAATTAACGATACATTATTTACATACAAACTTACCTCGGATAAAAAAATTGCTAATATTGCAATTTAGTCCATAATCTTACCCTTTCCCCAATCTAGGTCAGAAACTCATCTTTCTTGATCTATAATAACAAATTTAGCCCGTTTAATTATCACACTATTCAATTCAGCCCAAAAATCATATTAAGGTAAAATTACATTTTTGCCCTTAACTTTTCACTTATTTAAACTTTAGTCCCTAGGCTCGTAAAATGAAATGTATTCATTTTTCTCAAAACCCAAGCCTAGCCGAACCTCTTTCATTCTTACAATAGCCCACATTTTTCTTTTATTTCACATTTCTACTACATATTTTACAACTTTTGCAAAAAGGTCCTTTTTTGACATTTTTATCGAAAATCACTTAGTAAAAGTCATTTATCTAACACTAAACTTTCATTTTCTACCATTAGACATCAAAATACATGCATGCCACACATGGGTAAATTTTTAAACATAAACTCTACTTCAAAATAATTGTAGAAATAGGTAAATTGAGTGATAACGACTTCAAAATGTAAAGAGTATTAAAAACGGGGCTAAGATGCACTTACTATCAAGCTTGAAAGTTAGCCAAACCCTAGCTATGGCTTCCTTCAAAATTTCGGCTAAGAGGAGAAAGATGAACATAATTTTGACTTGATTTTCCCCTTTTTATTCTTTTATTAACCAAATGACTAAAATGCCTTTAAAGATTTTCTTTGAAATTTTACCCTTCCATTTTCATTTTTGTCCATATGATAAATAATAGTCTAATTACTAAATAAGGACCTCTAATTTACAAATTCATTTCAATTAAGCACCCCATGCTTCTAGAACACATATTTTGCACTTTTTGCAATTTAGTCCTACTAGTCAAATTGGAACCTCTATCAATAAGATTTCTTAACGAAATTTTTACACATGCATTAAATCATACTATAGACCTTAAAAATTTATCACAATAAATTTTTCTACTTTTGATTTGTGGTCTCGAAACCACAGTTCCAACTTTTCCCTAAATTGGATTGTTACACTTTAACATACATCGAGCCCACATACTTCTTTCAGAAGGCAATTTAAAAATAATCCCAAGTTATCCTATCAGCCTAAGTACCCTCCATAATGGATTGTCACCAGCAATAGGCCTCATCTCTTAAAAGAGACATTGTACCCTTAAGTTTCTTTTTTGGGGTACAATCTAGATCATCCAAGATTTTCTCGGTAGATGTCATCTAGTATTTAGCTACCATAGAGGTCATCCCAGCAACTCCCCTAAACACCTCAGCTCTACTAGATTGAAGCCTTTCAGCAATAGACTTACGACCTCTAGCAACTCGTTGTAAAACCCTCAATAGTGCGTGAGATATTGCACCATCAACAGGTTCAGGATTTGCCTCATCATCAACAAACTACTTGGGCTCATGACTTATGTTATCCATATCAGGATCATTCTTGTTAACACCAAGGACTTGTATAGGTACCCAACCAGTAGATGACTCTTCTTGAGCCGCATGACAATGTGCAGCACGAGTTTGAACTCCTTGATTTTTCATAATGATTAAGTCTTATGAAATTTTCTAACAATTATAGAGTAAGTTTTATGTTATCACTTGAATATTGTAACACCCCTTACCTATGTCCATCGTCGGAATACGGTACGAGGCATTACCAGACTTTAACACACGTAAACATACAAAATCGAGTCATAAAATTTGTGTCCAATTTAAAACTTTTCATTCATATTCATAATGTCCCTATTGCGGGCCTACAAGGCCGAAAACATGCTTTTGGAGTGGTTCGAGACTAAACCGAGAACCTTGGAAAATTTTTCAACACTTAGAAAATTTTTGCCTAAAATAGATGTCACACGCTCGTGTGGCTTGGGACACGCCCGTATGGGTAGGCCGTGTGGTCAAACACGCCCGTGTCCTCAACCCGCATAACTCTCTGTTTATGATGTCATGCACCAAAAGAAGTCACATGGCTAAGTCACATACCCGTATGCTAGGCCGTGTGGCAAATTTAATTTTCATAAAATAGGTGCAGACTTCACACGCTCTGGACACACGCCCATGTCCCGGAGCCGTGTCCTTCACATAGCTAAGACACACAGTCGTATCTCTGCCCGTGTGACCAATTCGAAGTTAAAATTCAAGATACAGGAGACACATGGCCGGACTACATGCCTATGGGGCTGGCCATGTGTCACATACGGCCTAGACACACGCCTGTGTGTTTACCCGTGTGGACAATAATAAGGCTATTTACCAAGTCATTTGCCACCCTGAAACTCATAAACACTTATACCAATTCAAAGACATAAATCATAGTATGCTTAAGCAACCAAACATCAACTCATCATTCATATGTTGTCTCTATCATGCATAAACATCACATACTTAGCCATTCAACCCATGCAAACTTGCACATTAATGAAAGACATCATCATGTTAACACATTTGCAACCACAATTAGCCCATTTCCAATGGCCTTATACAAAATAAATATCGCCCCATTATAAGCCAACACTTTTGGCCAAATTTACTATAACGCATATACAAAATAACTGAGTCCCTATACATGCCATAAACTCTAAATACTAGAATTCATCTATACCCGAAATGATAGCTTGATAGTGTTATAGAATCTCTGACGATATCCAACCCGAGCTAACTTAAAGACACTGTAAAACATGGAAAATAAACGAGGTAAGCTAAATAGCTTAGTAAGCTCGTATATAATAAACTCATCTTATCAAATAAACACATATTAAACATTTATAACTATAATGTACTCTCAATTAATTTCACCTCTGTACTATGAATCCAATACCATAGTCAACCAAAAATTTCCATAAGTTTATTCAATTCCATGCTCGTATGAATCAATTACATATTTGACAAATTGTTTACATTTATGAATACACACAATCAAATATCTGTGAAACTTTATTCAATCTAATACTCGTCACATTTTCTTTATCAAGGGTGAATTACGTGAAATATCACCACAAAGCATTATTCCGCACACTATGTACCATACATACATATATTAAAACAATTAAAATTCATATCTCATATCCTTCAATCCATTTTTTTCCAATATAGCCAAATAACACAATATGGCATAAAGCACACTTGTACATAAATCTTTCTCATCACATATACATGATACACTATAAGCTCACCAATTCACTTTCATTCGATCCTCACATAGATTTGATAAATACATGTTTTACTTAATTCAGTCTCACTTACATTCTCGTCTTGACCTTGCCCATTAGATCATTCGAAATCTTGCACATAAGTGCCACATATGTAGCCAAGCTACCAAATGTCTCATAACACATATAGGCTTGCTCTCGAGCTATCCACAAGTCTACTTACACGAGCTGATGGTCAGTACGTTACTACTCAGTGCTGCTTACACAAGCTGTCGGGCATCCACAACACATGCCGGAGTACCCAGCCATTGGTAGGACGTATAAGACCAGCACCCGAATCACATATAAATAGTACAATGCCATATCCCAGATATGGTCTTACATGAAATCACATATCAATGCCATAACCCAGCTATGGTCTTACACGAAATCTTATACCGATGCTATGTCCCAGACATGGTCTTACATGTGATCACATATCATACACTGATGCCATATCCCAGATATGGTCTTACATGGAATCACATATCATATATCAATGCCATATCCCAAATATGGTCTTACAAGGAATCATATATCATATACCGATGCCATATCCCATATATAGTTTTACACAGAATCACATATCATATACGATGTCATATCCCACATATGGTCTTACACAGAATCACATATCGATGCTATAGCGCAGCTATGGTCTTATACGAAATCATATATTGCCATGGTCCAACCATGGTCTTTTCCGTCAATTCATTTTTTGCTATAAAACGATCGTGATCGATACTACATTTTTACTCATTTGGAACTTTTACTTTAAATTTCACAATTCATTCAAATATATAATATTAATGAATAATCAACACAATTCAAAAATGTTTATTAACATACGAACTTACCTTAATACCAAAAATAGTGAAAATGACCTAATCTTTAAACTCCCGTTTTTCCCTTGTTCTAGGCCCGAATCTCATTTTTCTTTATCTATAATATCAAATTTAGCTCACTTATTAGTCATATTATTCAATGTGACCCAAAAATCATATTATGAGAAAATTATATTTTTGCCCCTAAAGTTTCACGTATTTACACTTTTGCCCCTATGCTCGTAAAATGAAATGTGTTCAATTTCTTCGATTCCCAAGCCTAGCTGAACCTCTTTTATACTTATATCAGACCACATTTTCCATAAAAATTAGATTTTTATCACTTATTTTATGACTTTTACAATTTAGTCCTTAAAGGCATTTTCATCGAAAATCACTTAGTAAAAGTTGTTTCTCTAACCATAAATATGCATTTTCTACCATTAATCATCAAAAAACACAAATTTATAACATGGTTCAAAACCTATACCTTCATCATATCTCAAATAAGTGGTAGAAATAGATAGATCATGATACAAGGATTTCAAAAACGTAAAAATCATTAAAAACGAGGCTAGAACAGACTTACAATCGAGCTTGGAAGCTTGAAAAACCCTATCCATGGTTTCTTCATGGTATTTTCTTCCTTAGCTTGAAGATGGACAAAAATTAGCTTTTAATTTTGTTTATTTAATCATTTAATCACTAAATGACCAAAATGCCCCTAACTTAAAAAATTTTATTTCACCTATTTCATGTCCATTTTTGTCCAAAAAATTAACCAATGGTCTAATTACCATTTAAGGACCTCCCATTTAAAATTTCATAACAATTGGACACCTCTAACATGTAGAACTCAACTTTTTCACTTTTTACAATTTAGTCCTTTTACTAAATTGAGTGCCCAAACGTCGAAATTTTCAAACAAAACTTTCACAAAATCATCCCATAAAATTTTAGACCATAAAAATATAATAAAAATAAAATTTTCCTCGTCAGATTTACAATCTCAAAACCACTGTTCTGACTAGGCCCAAATCATGTTGTTACAAATATTATCAATCAGAGTCTCACTATTTAAAAGTATATCATCTTCAATCTAAAATTTCCTAATCTAAAGTATCAAACATAAAGAGTACTTATCTTGGATCAATATTGAGAGTCTCGAATTTTTGGAGTTTTTTAATTTTTTTAAATTCAATAACAAAATGCCTTTCTAAAACTCTTTTAAGATATGCATGCAGACCTATTTAAAATACACTGTCCAAGTTTTGAATCGAGTTCTGATACCATTAAATGTAATGTCCCAAACCTAGCCTAGACGTTATGGCCGAATCTCGAAAGTTACATATAATGTTTACTCGATTTCATTTTCTGTTTTGTTTCAATAGTTGACATTTTGCGGAATACGTCAATCAAATCAACTTAGAGCACACACTATCTAACCTCTATTTATGTAGTTTCTTAATTGATCCAGACTTGGTTATGTGGCATGTATATAGGGTTGTATTTGTGTTTAAGTTATTTTGGTTGTTCATGATATTGGTTTGGTGATGTTGGATGATTTGGTATATTTATGTGATATGTTATGGCAAATGAATAACCAACTTGAAATGTGATTTAATTGAGCCAATAGATGTATAACGGTCAAGTTTGTTTATGGTTTGTATGTATATAAATGGTTGTTTGGTATGGCCTAATGGTTGAATTGAATGTCATGTTAGTATGTGAATTGTATAAGGTTTCTAGGTTTGATATGATGATGATGATGATGATGATGATGATGATGATGATGATGATTTTGGTTGTTTGATAATATGTTTAAAGATGTATATTATGGCACTTTAGTAAGTTATGCTTGGAGCATATGTATAGCTGATTTATAATATTAAAGGATTGTGTTAATATGGTAGAATTGGTATGGTTGTTTGACTATGAAAAGGAGATGGCAAGTGCTAGGTTGAACTTGTATATTACAAGTAGTTAAATGGCATGAAATGATTCATGTTAACTAGGTTTGTTTTGGTATCAAATGTAAGTGCAATGAATGAAATGTTTTGATGTTGAAATGGTGCCAATGAGGCACATTAGTTAGAAGTTTAGACATTGTTTTGAAGTGTGTTTTGACATCTTTAAATAGGTACATCATTAAGTATAAGCATTGACATGTGTTTGGAATGTTTGAGTTATGTAACTTGCATGTAAAGTTGCTTTATGCTGTACACTATCTGGTATACGGCCATGTGTCTCCACATGGGTTGGTGACACGGCCGTGTGACCACTGAATAAGGTAAATTTTTGTTCCACATGGTTTCAATTAGTTACACTGCTTGACGACACGGCCGTGTAACTCGGGCACACATAGTCATAATCTGTCACATAGCTTGGATACACAGTAGTGTGACCCTTATTTATTGAAATTTCCATTCTTTTTGTCAAGTTTACAATTAAGTCCTTACATGTTCTTGGGTTGATTTAAGGGCTTTCGTAATTCTGCTTGAGACTCAGTTTGACTATGAATGCTATGAAATGTTTGCATGTAATATTTTAAGTTTAAACATATTAATAAATGTTTTATGTTCTGTTATCTATGGTGGCATCCTGTAGCTCGGGTCTAGTGATCGGGTTAGGTTAGTGGGTGTTACAATTAGATTGATTAACTCAAGAATCAATATGGATTGGTTGATTGAATGATTGAACTGTTTGAACCAATTTCTTTTAATTTTGGGTTAAATATAAAATTGGTACTCGAACTTGTCCACTTCTCCCGATTGGTACTTATGGTTTTTTTTTGTCCCAGATTGGTATTCAGATTTTTTTCGGTCCACTATTTGCAGCTTTTTTTCCTTTTTCCTTTTCTCTCATTTTCTTTTTCCTTTTTCTCTTTTTCTTACCCTAGTCGCCTGCTTCTACACCATTGCTAGGTTACCATCTGGCCTCCTCTAATAAGCTCTCCGACTAACAAGGACAATTTGTTTATATGATTACTAGATTTTTATTGTCTTCTAACTATTCTAAAGAATGATCCATAAAAAATTCAACCAACATAAAATAAGAAGATAAAAAATCCAATGAAGTTGTCTACATTTATAATTTTTTTGTTCTTTCGCATACTTTCTCAAGCAACAAACAGAAAAAAAAAAAAAAAACCAACTACCCAAAAACTGAAAAAAGAGAAAAAAAAATTTGAATGCAAAAATCCAAAAAGAAAGATGAACTCAAGACTCGAAATATAAAACAAAGATAAACTCTAAACCTAAAAGTTAAAAAGAAAGCAATCGAAACAAAAAAAAAAAGACCTATTTTTTTGTTCTTTCTCATATTTTCTTAGAAAACAAACATAAAAAATCTAACTACCCATGTTTCAATAACGAGTTCTTCATTTTGGGTCTATTGGGTAATCTAGATCTTTATAGCCCAAATTTGAACCCGCTTCCTCCATGCCTGAGAATCAAACTCAATACCTTCTATGTCAAACAAAGAAGTAGCAGCAGTGGTAGTAGAAGGTGAATGAGAGGAACTGAAATCAGCCATTAAAAGCAAACGTGTTTAGTAGAGAAAATAAGATAAAAGGAAATTGAGAAGAAGAACGGTTGTCGGGAAAAAGAAAGAAAGAAAAAAAAGGAAATAGTTTTAAATATATATATTTTAATACTTTTTATATTATGACATCATTTATGCAACGTGTCATAATCTTATTCCGCCACATATCCTAAACTTAACGGTGTTAGACTCAAGTACCGATTTAGTTGACAGAAAAAAATTTCGGGTACCAATCTTGGACAAAAAAAACCATAAGTGCCAAATTGGGATAAGTGGATAAGTTCAAGTACCAATTTTATATTTAACCCTTTAATTTTTTTAATTTTATGAAAATTTTAACTTTTATTTAATAGAATCGGACGGAACGATCGAACCGATCGTACCAGTCAAACCAATCGAATTGGTTGGACTAACATACTAGTGACCTAATCAATTCGACAACTAGTTTAATTCTAAAAACTAGACTGAACTTGTTCATTAGACTGGTTACACAAGGCATAAGTGGACTTACGTAGGTATAAATTAAGGTTTAAAAATAAAATTGTGGAAATTATGGTATAAATGAAAATTTTGAACATTTATATTGTATTAAATTAAATGCATGAAGCTTCAGTCACTGTTTGTAGAATAGGACCGGACTGGCTGATCAGATTGATTGGATCAAGAATCGAGTGGATTACCAATCCAAAATAAGGGGTCATATTAGTTGACTTGTGAACTGGCCAGATCATCCAAATTGGCTATTGAACTGCTTTATCTATTTTTAAATATTTTTTTTTACTTTTAATAATTTATTCAATCGAATCGATTGAATTGATTAAACTAATTGAACCGAAAACTATTGATTTAATCGATTTTTTTTCGATCCAATTCTAAAAATCTTAAACTTCGTTGATGATATATTATAAATTAAATTTAAAAAAGTTATCATGTTTTTCCAAATTTTAAAAGGAATTTTGAAATTCAAAATTCAACTACTATAAAATTAGGCTTGGATTTGTCTAAATTTAAATTTGACTTTTATTTTTTATTCAAATAACGAATTTATATTTTCAAATCAAAATAAAAATTTGTTTACCCAAATAATGGTTTCTAAAGAGGCCAAAAATTAATTTGTGATGAATTATTCGACATTAAAAAAAAAAAAAAAAAAAAAACTGCTGTGCCAAAATGTGAAAACCCAATTAAGCCCACGACTAGCTGGGAAGGCCCATAGAGGCATAGACAAAAACGGTACCATTTCAATCTAGGGTTTATTGAAGCCCCCTCAAATTAGATCTATAAATAATTGGCCAAACCTAAAACCCGCCACCCTATATTTTCTCTATTCTCCTCGTTAAGGGTTGTATGGCATTCTCAATCTCTTTCCAAATGTACTGTAAGTTTTTTTTTTTCTGAAATTTTGATTTGTAAATTTCGTTTTTTATCGATCAATTGATGAGAAAGATAAAACTGCAACAATATGATTGGATTTATTCCATGATTACTTGTATTTAAGTCTGATGATCTTTCTTTTCTTACATATTTTTCTTGAAATTTCTTCAAAGTTTATTTTTTTACTTCAAATATTTTGAGATATGATGAGGTTTTACGTGGTCCGCGTTTCTTATTCAACTGTGACCGATAAATTTTTTAACCAAACTCTGATCTCAGTAATTCATTTTTTTTATTTGTAGGCATTTTATTGGCAGAAATCTTAATTAAGTCTTAATTTCTTATTATTTTAATACTTTTGTGGATTAATTTCTTTTCAGAAACAAAGTGCTTCTGCTATGATGAATTATGAAAAAAATTCACATGTCAGACTTCGGAGATTTTTTTAAAAAGAAAATCTATGAGAAGAAAATTCATATTTTCTGAGCAGAAGTTTTATTTATTCTTAAAATATTCCTTACAGGCTGCAACCTTGTGAATATGAATGATAAAATACCGTTTAGTACTAACAGTTATTGCGTAAGAAAATAAATGATACTGAACATGGATATAGTATATTAATGAAAACCATAATTTGACCCAGTGTCAAAAGCTTTTGCAGATTTGGGGGCTTTGGTTTCGAAGTGACTGAACATGGATATTTCAGCTTTCACGAGCCTCCCAAACTCATCCAAAGCAAAAGCATAAAACGGAAACTTACGACATCAACAGTTCTTTGTGTATCTCCTTGTCTTTGCTCTCTGCTGCTAATACGCTCAAGAGAGAGGAGGAAGATTCATGTCATTCTCAGCAACTCTTTTATGTGTGTCTGGAGATTATCAAATGGTGCAAGTCGTTTAGATCAAGTAAGTTTGGTTTGATTTCTTCTAAAATTGGGGGCGCTTTTCTTGTTTCTGACCGCTAATTTATTGTTTAATTAAGTATTTGATTGTTTTGAATTCGTTTTTCATTAATTTTTCTCATTTAGTTATCAGATTTTTTGGTTCAGTTTTTATTTTCTTGTTTTTGTGTTGTTTCATGAGTCATGCTCATTTTGATGCAAAAGCTTCTGCTTCCTAGGGTTTCTTTTCCTTAGTTCATTCATAATTTAAGTCATACTATGCTTACCATTCTTCTTGAAAAATCAGACACAAGTTTTAGTTTTCAATAATGCTTGTAATTTTAATCCTTCCGATATCTGTCATTTGATTGTCAATCTCTGAATTTGGGGAAGTCATTATTAAGTATGAACTACTATGACCTAACCATTTAACCTTCAATACTGCCTGCAATGCCCTTCATAGGGGAAGACGTCAATTATAGTTTCTACTAACCTGTGAAATCTATTTTTATGCATTTGCAGTGATATTAGTCTTGTGAACGGTGGTGGTAAACCATGATTCTCGGAAGTAACTCTGTCCGAGAAACCCACTATGATGTTCTCTTTGTTAAGGAAGATGCGAGTTATGAAGAAATTCGTGCGAGTTATCGTGCAGCTATCCTTAATTCTCATCCTGATAAGTTGAATTCTGACCATGAGACTGGAGAAAGATTTTTGAGAGTACAGAAGGCATGGGAAATCCTTAGTGACCCCAAGTCACGGACTGCCTATGATAGCGAGCTGCGAGATTTAAGACAGGATGTAGTGGCCTCGGAAGATATTAGCTTAGATGATATGATAATTGAAGATGCCGGAGAGGTCATGGAGCTCTATTACCACTGCCGGTGTGGTGATAACTTCTCGGTTGATTCTTTGGAGTTGAATCAAATGGGGTACACTTTAATGAGGGATGGGACTGGGATATTTGTAAGAACTCCTGATGCTTTACCAGCAGCAATCGTTCTTCCTTGTGGCTCTTGTTCATTGCTTGTTCGGCTGATGATAAATCCAGATATTAAAGTTCCAATTGATGGGTATTTATGATTGGTCTTTCATTTTTGTTTTCGATGTTGAAACATAGCTGATGAAGGTCTTTATTCTTGGAATGTTTATCTCTCCAAATATCCCCTGATTTTCACCATGACTGGGTTACATTTGCCGTATTGGTGACAAAGAAAACTATGTATTGTGCCAACACAATTCGAAAGACTGTTGTGAGGAGGTTTCAAGCTTGCAGTTGATTAACTTCTTTTTGATACATCTGTTGTGTTTGAGATGAGGATTGTGCTTTAAGCTGTTCAAGGTGGAGTGATACAACTCGAAAAGAAATGTTGATTATGTCTTGCTCGAGTTAAGTAACTTATAGTTCGTCGAGCTTGAATCAAGAGTCTGTCAAAGTTTGTGGGTTTTGGATCTGCTTGGTTATAGTCTTAATCTTTGGAAAGTGTAGTATGTATCAGATATGAATGATCCGCCAACAAAGTTGATGTTTACTTTGAGATGGTTGGGTTTATGTTCATATTTGGACTGACTTTGTAAAATTATTTTTTGTTTATTCTTTAAGATAATTATGTTTAGAAAGATGCAATAAATATTGAATATTGGGTTCTAACAATGGAAGGCAGTGGAAATGACTGCTCTTATTTATTTAATTTCTTTTATATCATTCATGTATGTGATGTTTGCTTCTCAATTAGGTGGCGCCAACTCTATCATGTTGCCTTTTCCATTTAGAAATGGTTCTCTCGTTCTCGGAGGGATAAATATAATAATGTTGGACACGAGCACATGATGCAAAGAAAAAGAAAATATACATAAATATATGAACATATCAATATTTATCTAATATAGTTTTAATCTATCAAATATTAGTATAAATATAAAACATAATTATGACACAGGTATAATGAACAAGGCAATGCCCCATTGTTCCTTCCATATTATCAGAATCCTTGAACAAAAGCTAAATGTTTTATTGTGGTCTATCATCATAGTTAGCTATTGCTATAATATCCTACTTGTGATGATTTCGTGCAAACAAGCCTTTTTACATCTCCGTCATCATTATCCTTTGCACACATGGTTCCGTTAATAAATTCATTATCCTTTCCCAACAGCTACCATTAATAAATTCATGAAGTTGCTGCAATTTTTGGTTGCCTCGTGACAAATCTAAATTAACCTGGTTCTAAACATTTCACCCACCACCAAGATTCCATTTAAATGGCCCACAGCTCTTTACCTTAGTACAGTTAATGTGGGTTGGCCATTATCATGAGTGTCATGCACCAATTTCACCGGCTCAGATTGCCATTTACTGTCATTCAATATTGACGCATATAAATAGAACTGTGGTTGGATCTGGTTGTTCACAACATACTGCTCTTCACTCTCAATGTAATTGTTTACCCAGTTTTATTCAGGTAAGTTGGATTTCTGTTCCATGATTTGACTTGCAGTTTAAAGCTACTTGTTTCTAGATTGTCTAACGTCAAAGAACTAACGTTATCTTTCATATCATGTTT
This sequence comes from Gossypium stocksii, assembly GCA_020496765.1. NCBI lineage: Eukaryota > Viridiplantae > Streptophyta > Magnoliopsida > Malvales > Malvaceae > Gossypium > Gossypium stocksii. The sequence goes on from CM035624.1 coordinate 34,321,682, forward strand.
GTCCAATCCTTGTCGTCCTTGTTCGGTAACATGTCTCAGTTTTTAACGTGACTTTAGCTTGAAGTGGGAACTTGTGAATTACTCTAAAGGAACTATCTACGGAAAGATGAACAGGAAGATCATTTAACTCCATAGGGGACTTCTTACTTTTAGCCTTGATGAACATTAGATAGCAATCTGAAGCTGAAAAGTGGGGTTTTGAGCGTCGGTAGTTAATCTGTCGCTATCATGCTTACCATTTTTTAACTTCGTCTTTACCCCAAAGGATAGAGTGCCTGTACTTAGAGTAAGTTGTGAGGGAACTCTCAAAACTAGCAGGTCAATTTCAACATCAAAATACTAAAGAATGAATTCATGACACTCGAATTGGGTATGATGTTTTTTTTTTTTTTTCGGATTTTGTTTAAGGTAACATTTTGATTAGGTAATTTAAAATGGAACTTTTATTTAAGTTATTATAAAGTTAACTTTATTTTAATAAATGTTCGATATATTCGGCTAATGAGTTTTAAGTAACGATTCGACGAATAATGCGGTGAGATTAATAGCCATTGATGAATTGCATTGACAAATTGAATAACATATCTAAGTAACTTTTCCTTAAATATTTTGAGGATTCTTAAAATGTGGCTGTCGAAAACGGTTAGAGCAGTATAAAAATGAACCATTGACAGTTAACGTTCTTTATAAGTAAATCTCATGTCTCAGTTTGACAGTTCCAGACAGCTGCTTTCTCCAACATGAGTGTCTTTTATCAGGAAGAGCAACCCCGTCAATCCAAGAGATGCAAGTTCCTAGCTACAGTTCTGAAGGAAGCATTTTCCAATTGCCATACATTCAATGGACGGAGGTCTGATTCAGGTCTAGAGGAAGAATATTCAACAAGCGACATCAATGATGTATCCCAAGTACTAAACTTAATAACTAGCAGTGGCAGCAAAAGATGCTTTTTTTTTGTCCCTAGTCTTCTACCTGCATCTTAACTGTTTGCGATGTTCTATACAGGAAGTTGTTTCCGAAATTCGAAGTCGAGCAATGGAGAAGATGAAGCACAGGCCGAGTCTGGTAGCAGAAAGCTTTTCAAGGGTATTATCTCCATCAAAGCAGGCCAAAGGACGAGACAAAGATGAAAGAGAAGATGAAACAGATGAATTCTTTTCTATTGGGAGTTGTTTCTCCTTGTGTCCGTGTGCTGCTAGTAGGGAAGCATTTCTATCGGCTAACACGGATTTTTCCCGTTCTTCGAGCATAAACAAGATCGATTTCGCGGAGATATGGAAATTCGATTTCCGAGATTTTAGCAGGCGATCAATCATTCACGAACTGTGTCATTGTGAAGGGTGGCCATTTGGGTTATGCAAGAGGACTGTGTTACTCCCGCCTCTGCCTAAATCCCCTTCTGAGTCTTGGTCTTGGCGTAAAGGTACCAAATTGAGATGCTAAGTCGCCATATTGTCTAATTATACTTGACATTGTTGAGCACTGTTGAATCCAATGAAAGCAGCCATATAACAATCAGAATTTTCACAGTTTAACCAACAATGAGTGCTGTTGTCCAACACTATAAATGCAGCACAGAGATGCATCTGCTGATTCCTGACGATGGATTGAAAATGGTTACTGCAGACTGTATGATCTAAACAGGTTAATTTTTGGGCGGTGGAATAGCCTAGGATGTTAACCACGGATCAGGCAAGAATGAACAAATAGCATAGTGCAGATTCTCACATCTTATTCACAGTATGGAAAAGTTAACTCACATCTAATTATCTAGTGTCACATTGAACCATGAATCACATGAATTTCTAAATGGACCACAACATCTCATCTTTGTTCCCAACTCTGTCTCTACCTTCTTTAGCAAATAGGTTTCATCAGAACCAAATGCATCAAAGTAAGTGTTGGGGAGATCGGATTGTTTTCTTCCGAATGTAACTTCAATACAGAATACCTTATACCAAATTGAAATAACCCAAACACAATGAATAAATCCGACAAATAACTAGTGACTATATTAAAACAAATCTTCTACATCTTTGTAGTCCCACGTTAGGAGTATATATGTTGTTTGTGTTGGAATCTTACACTAGAAATGTTTTTGAGTTGTGGGAATCTTAGCTCCACTATATATCTAGTTTTAAACCTGAGCTATATGCATGCAATATTTGATTCAATAAAAATGTTCACATATATATATAAAGTTTAGATTCAATATTTAAATTTGCATGGTTTGATTTTAAAGTAAGTTGTTTTTAAATTTATTTTGATTTAATTCTCAGGTTTAATTGAATAAAAGACTCTTAAATTATACTTTTTGTTTGATTCTACTAGTGTTTATGGAGCCCATTCCGAAAATTCACTGGAGATCTTTGGAAGGACTTGGTAACAGGCAAGCAGAAAAGAACCCTGTAACACAATTTGTTATGGACTCATCCAAGAAAACATGAATGGTGAAATTTGCATTTTCTTTTACAAAGTTTCATGGTTTAGTTCTGCTCTGTGTTTTTTGACATCCAAAGCTTTATAAATTAACCATATGCAATTATTGAAGATTTTGCTGGGAAATTCTTGCATATCTATTTAGGCTTAGTTTGGATGGGCGGTGTGTTTACTTCCAGTGAGGTTAAAAACAACAATGGTTGTGAGATTAGTTATTATAGTGATGAGATTAAATACTGAAGTGATGAGATTAGAAACAATAGTAGAATGTGTGTTTAGATTCAAACTCAACTATAACGGAGACACGAGAATAGAAAATGAGTATTAAGAAAATTAAATTAGAAATAATATATAATAGAATTTTTTTAAAATTATTTTACTTTTACGAAATTATTAAAAATACGTAAATTTATAAATTCATTTAATAAAATATGTTTATTAAAATATTTATTTTTAATTAATTAATATTAATTTTATAATGGTAATATATATAACTATTATTTTAAAAAAAATCAGCAATGCAAACATACATTAGATAAAAGGTTAAAATTGTAAAAAAACCAAACTGACTCGTGTTGCTTATTTTTCATGGAGCTTTAAGCTCCACTTGAAAATTGGAGCTTCATGAGGTGAGGCTTTCCAAACATGCCTCACCATTGGTGTTCCAAACACTCAAAAACTCCAGTAAAAAGGTATTATTCCTTAAGATTCTATCACATTGGTGTTAAATTGGTGATCCAAAGAAAGTTTTTATTAGGGTAAATTACACCAACAGTCACTCAACTTTAGGGTAGCTAACAAAATAGTCACTTGAGTTTCATTTCAGTCACCCAACTTTTGGAAAATAACAAAATAGTCATCTGGGTTTCATTTCAATCACCCAACTTTTGGAAAATAACTGTTAGTCAATGACTGTTTTGTCACTTTTTTATAACGTTAGTGACTGTTTTGTTATTTTTCAAAAGTTGGGTGACTGAAATGAAACCTGAGTGACTAAAATGAAACCTAAGTGACTATTTTGTTAGCTACCCTAAAGTTGAGTGACTGTTGGTGCAATTTACCCTTTTTATTATTATCAGTAACTGATAATAGAAATTTGAAAGGGTTGAAATTTTGGGCATTTAAATTCAATCTAATAATAGTTAAAAGGTACAGAACTTATTATAAAATAGCACATTTAAATTCAATCTAATAATAGTTAAAAGGTACAGAACTTATTATAAAATAGCACCACCAAAATGTAAAAAGTAAATTAAAATATAAGTAATTAAATCTTTAATCAATTTTTTTTATCCTCTATGTTCGCTTTACTATTTATGTTCAAGTTTACAATTGCCTCTCCCAACAATGTCAACTCCAACATTTGAGCATGCATTCTCTCTTTGAGAGTATAATGTTCCTTACGATTACATCTAACACTTGTTAGTTAATACTCTTCTTATCAATATTACTATTTTCATTCAATTAGTAGAAGACCTATTAATATTACCATTTTCTTTCTAATTATCTTTACAAATCAAGTCATGGTTACTTACATTTTAATTCACATAATTATTTTAACCATTATTACACTAATTATCCAAACTCCTAATCATGATATTAAAGGAAAATTAGCAAATTCAAGGGCACTTACCACTTGTACATATGAACTAAAACTCTATTATGGTGCTCGTCATTACCAACCCGTTAACTGAATATCTGACTAGGATCGAGTTCGCTTGCATGATGATGTGAGCAATGGCCTCTATAGTTCACTTACATGGGTTCATGTCATCATGCAAGCGAAATCGTACTGAGGAAACACGTGTTAATCTTAGAATAGGATACATGTTGGCATGCACGGAGGCCTACCTAGGATGTCACATCTAGGAATCGTATCATATAAAAATGAAAATTAGCATCCATTAGAGAGAGACACACAAAAATACTCAACAATTTGGTGTGATGAGCATGGATAGACTTCCGACCATCAAAAAATTAGAAAAGCAAGATGACTCATTCGAACGAGAATTCCCCCCAACAACTTCTCATCTAGCCAAGCAGGAGGTTCTAACATCGACAATCGACCCCGAGAGAGGGATCTTTTCGCTGGCTGGTTTGCTATTGGCCAAAAAACTTAGGCAACTTAGGTCAGGAAGGTTCTTCTAATTCCTTTGATCTCAATGCCGCTTCTGGTTAGGTGCCACCCTTTCCCTCTGATTAAGGAGCGTTGCCGTAACAGTTATTTGGTTTACAAGAACAATGTTAATGAAAGAACAAATGACTCAACAGAGTACCAAGTTTGAACAACAGCAATTGTTTCACCAGGAATTGCTAAGATAGAACGAGGAATTAAAAAGAAAGATGCATTTTGACCATTTTAATTTTTAGGACAATGTCGCGCCTCTCAAGGAAGAGACTGTAGGTGTAACAGCCCGTTTTTGGTCAAATCAAAACAGTGGTTTCGAAACACAAATTTGAAGTCAAAATATTTATTTTATTAAATTATTGATGTCTACAGCATGATAGAATATTTGTGTGAAAATGTGATTAAGAAATTTTACTGTTTAAAAGCTTAATTTGATAAAAATGGCTAAATCGCGTAAAACGTAAAACTTGAGTTCTATTAGCTAAAGGTGTCTAATAGCTATAGAACATTAAAATAGAAGTCCTTATGTGGTAATTATCCCAAAAATGAGATGGTGGAAGATGTTGGCTTGGTATGGGTATAATTATTAATGTTTTTAAAGGTTAATTTGGTAAATTAGTTAATAAAGATAAAATAATTAAAACAAAATGTATCATCTTTGTCATTTGGTTTCTTCCATTGAATTTTGAAGAGAAAAAGAAGCCATATTTGAGCTAGGGTTCGACTACATTGAGTTCTTGATTAGTTATGCAATTTTGCTCAGTTTTTAATGATTTCTATGTTTTTGAGATCGTTACAGCTTAATCTAGCTAGCCCGTACCTTTGATTTCAAAACTGTTAAAGTATGTGAATATTTCCATTGATGAATATATGAGTATTTTGATGATTGATGATAGAAAATGCATCTTTTTTGTTAGATTTACAAGTTTTATTAAGTGATTTTTAGTGAAAATGTCATTTTTTCGGATTAAATTGTGAAGTGTGTAAAATTCATGGTTAGAAGTGTGAATGAATGATAAATATGGACTGTTAGAGACCTACATGAAAATCAGCTAGCATGGGTAGGAGCTTAATTGCATGAAAATGTGATTTTATGAAATAAGGACTATATTGCAAAGTAGTAAAAAGTCTAGGGGTAAAAGTGTAAATTAGCCAAAATCATTATTTTGGGCTAAATTGAATTGAATGAAAGTTTGAATGAGTTAATTTTGATATTGATTAAATCAAGAAAAGCAAAGATCAGAATTAGATCGGGGAAAAGGAAAAGTGGATGAATAGAAAATAGTTTTCATTCGAGCTATACGAGGTAAGTTCGCATAATTAGAATTGAGCATTTAAATATATGTACTTGATTGAAATGTATATATACATATATATATATACATATATGAATTGAGAAATTGAGTTGCAAGATATTGAAATGCCTAAATGATTAAATCTGAGAATTTATTTAGCCTCGTTAGAATCGTAGGAATTTGTAGGATATAAGTGACATGTCACTAGGGTTACCATTTTGGTTGAGCTCCTGCATGTGTTGCAGACTCACCATAGCTCGTAATCGCTTACTGTTTCTCAGCTCGATAGAGCTTACTGTTCCTTCAACTTAGGTGGAGCTTACTGTTATTAACTCGAAAGAGCGTATACATGCATGAATTGATGGATTATCGATTAGTACACTTAGTATGTACCACCCACATATCTATCGATATTCTAAGTGGTTCTACATGCATAAATTTGTTACAGAATATATGAATTGATATGAATATGCACATGAGTTATATGAATTACATAGAATTTATGAGATATGATGTAATGAAGTATGGAACTTGAATGATGGTTGTATACATCCATATGAATAGATGATTATATGCACTTATGTGACTAACATATTGATGAGTACTTGTGTTTAGGTATTTAACAAGTTGGTTGGCTTTCTATTATGTTTAATTATTGAATTGTGAATAAATGGTAAGTTTAATTCTATATTATACTGGCTTACCAAGTTTTAAAGCTTACTCTGTTTTTTTTTCTATGTTTTATAGTGTTTTGCAAGCTCGCTCATTTCAAAAGTCATCGGAGATTTGTATCACACTATCTAGTTATTGAGTTGGTACTTTTGAACCTTAAGAAATGTGGTAATATGGCATGTATAGGCTAGTTAAATTATGATGTGTATAAGTCATTATGGCTATTGAAGCCTAAATATTTTGGTATATTTAAGCCATGTGAATTGGCTTAACTTGATAAATGTTTTGGTTATGTATAAATTTAGGTGATGTGTTATGTTTTGGCAAGTTTGATGATGTGTATATATCTGAGCAAATGGTCTTTTTGATAGGTGATTAGTATTGGCTATTTACATACTTATTATGAATTGGGAAATTGAGCATCATATGATTGGAATATGTGTTAGGTAAAATTGTGATTCTAGGTTAATGATGCATAGTTAGAAATGTTCATTTGATGATTTGATAAAGTGATTTTGGTATGAAATTGAATGGTTAGTTATGTAGCTTTTATGCTTCACGGAATTGGCATGTTTAATGATTGATTTGGCTGATTTGGATATCAATTTATGCATTGATTACATGTTTTTGGAATTGTTATAGGTGAATGCAAATTGGGTGAGAGATGTGGCTTGAAAACTAGCCTATTTTCATCTACACGGGCGTGTCTCTTAGCCGTGTGTAACACAAGGTTAAGAGACATAGCTGTGTGTCCCTTGGTGTGAAATTAGAAACCAAGTCAGTATGCTCCACACGGCCCAGCACACAGGCATATGACCTGGACGTGTGGCATAAGTTAGTATACCCTATAGATTTGGCACGGCCTAGCACACGGCCTAGCACACGGGCATGTGAGGCCACTTCGAATGGCACACGGGCTAGACAAACGGGCATGTGGTCAACCGTGTGACCCAAGTCAGAAAGTTACATGGGGTAGGACATGGGTTGGGACATGGCCATGTGATCCCATTTCGAATGTCCACATGGCCTATAACACGAGTGTGTCTTGTGGCCGTGTGAGACACACGGCTTGGTCATACGGGTGTGTGTCCCCTATTTTATAGAAAAATTCCCATGTTTTCTCAAAGGTTTTTAAAGTTATCAGTTTAGTCTCGAACCACTTCTAAAGCATGTTTGGGCCTCGTAGGCTCATATTAGGGACTCTATGACTGAGATTGAATGATTATAAGTGGATATGGGAAATGAGGGCTAATTGTATGATTTATACTGTTATATGTCCGGTAATACACCGTAACCCTATTCCGGTGACATATACGGGTTAGGGGTGTTACAGTTGGAGCACATGCAAAGCCATGGCAAAATGAGATGGATTCTTTGCGTAGAGATGTTCAAGCATTACACTCTAATATACAAGACATGGATTGGTTGTTTTGTTCTAACAACCCTTTGTCACCAGAGGTTGCAGTTGTGAACCTACCATCTGAGCTCAAACTGCTGAAAGAGATGTTTGAAGGTAGAAGGGACTCCAGAGCACATCTCATGTAATATAATGATTATATGAGTGTGTTAGGGGCCTCGGATAAGTGCAAGGCTTTCTCAACGACTTTTAAGAGAAATGCAAAAAATTTGTATTTATCTTTACCACAAGGTTCCATTTAGAGCTTCCCATAGTTGGATTAGATGTTTCTAGGTAGATTCCGTGCTCATATGACTATAATGAGCACTTCAATAGGCTTAATGTCAGTAAAGTAGGGAGATGAAGAATCCTTGCAGGATTATGTAAAATGATTTCATGTAGCCACATCGAACACGAAGAATTTGAAGGACCAATGGGCTATTGATGCCTTCATTATAGGGGTTAAAATTAAGCATGTGCAGTACTCATTTACTGATAATAGACCCCAGTGTTTGGCAGACTTATAAAAGAGGGCGCATAAGTTTATTAAGGCAGAGGAAATCAAAAGAGCAACTCTCAATACCTTTCAGAGGGATGATAGGTAATTTAGGGGTCTCCAAAATGTGCATAACCAGTAGATTCTTGCTTTTCAGAGTCTATAGGTCCAAGGTGGGGGACAATAGAGGAATTATTTGCAAAATGAATCACCAAAGACATTCTAGAGGCATCAGGGTGAGCACACGAGAAGGTATGTTCCTCATGGAAAATTTGAAGCTTACACTCAGTTAAATGCTTTGCGTACCTCTTTTCTTAATCAAGTCAGGAATTTGGGAGTTTTGTCGAGTCTGCCACCTATGCGACCCATTTAGTTGAGGTTATGTAACTTTCACAACAATAAGAGACACAAGGTAAAAGATTATTTCTCTTTGAATGATATTATAGAAGAGACTGCTAGAAATGGTGAGTTAAAATATTTTCTAGCATAAGAGGCTTTGCCTTTATGGCAGAGTTTGTGAGGTACAAATAAAGGTAAGCAGAAGGTTAGAAGCATGATACATGTAATAATTGGTACATATGAAGAACGGGCGATATCAAACACAAAAAAAATAAGGTTCATCTTAGGAGCATGATATCAATTAATTCACCAAAGAGGTTACGTCAGCAAGAAAAATGGATGGTAGAATTTAATGAGGAAGATTAAGATTCCGTGTGTGATGAGGAAGGAAAACAACCATTGTTGGATTCAAGGTTAAAAGGATTCTAGATGATAGTGGAAGTGCTGTAGAGGTTTTAACTTGAGACATGTACTAGAAGTTGGGGCTGAAGGAAAAGGCTTTAAATAAGACAAGCCATTTATATGGCTTTGTTGATCATCCAATTGAAGTAAAAAGATGTATTACTATACTTGTCACCCTTAGGGATGGCGAGCACACTACTACAGAATACATTCAATTCTTTGTGGTAGACTATCCTATGACTTACAATGCCATTTTCAGGCATCCTATTATGAGAATGGCTAGAATTATGATTGTCAACTTTTGTATGAAAATCAAGTTTCCAAGCAAAACGGGGGTAGGATTTAGGAAATCTCACATGATTTAGGTATCTCGAACCATATTTGAATGAGAGGGACGTCGTTCGGTCTTCCGATAATAGGTGTGTGTTTATTTACAAGTGAATTAGGGCAAATTGTGCCTCGAAATATGGCCACACGGCCAGCCACACGGGTGTGTGGGCCACTTGTGTGGACCACACAACCCTCTCACATAGTCATGTTCCCATTAAGACCATAGGTGTTCAATTCTCACACAGCTTGAGACCCTTTTACACGACCTACCACATAGTTGTGTCTCCCCCGCACCTCGATTTTATATTTTTCACACAGCCCAGCCTCATGGCTGTGTACCCCCTCCACACAATCCGATCACACGTCTGTGTGTCCCTTGTTTCTCAAATTTTACAATTTTGTCCAAAATTTTATGTTTTGTGTAAATTAGTCATTGAATGGTTCTCAATCTATTTTAGTGTTTTATTTTATTCAATTGAGCCCCTGATAATATAAATAATGCTAAAATTCATGGCCTAATTGACTGTACTGATATTATATTTATATGATTGCATGAATTGTGATTAGGCTTGTTTAATGTATCTATATTAGTGAATTGTTTGTACAACATGCCTTATGATAACGTTAAATTGGATCCTTGAAAACCACATGTTTTGGCTGCTATATCGATTAGTTGAGAATATATTTATTGATGTCATTCTCAATATCTTATGTAACACCCTTTACCCGTGTCTGACGCTGGGACGGGGTACGAGGCATTACCGAATTTAACTTGAATGCGTAAAGCCGAACCATAAATTTCATCACAACTTAAAACTTTTCAATCATTCTCTTAATATCCTTATCACGGGCCTACGAGGCCCAAAACATACATCGGGAGTGGTTCGAAACCAATCCCGGAACTTTCAGGCACTTAAAAAATTTTTGCTCAAAACAGGGCCACACATCCGTGTGAAATGGGACATGCCCGTGTGGGCAGGCCGTGTGATCACACACGCCCATGTCCCTAGCCCGTGTCAAATTTATTTTTCATTTCGAACCTACAGGGGTTTTCACACGGCCTGGCACACGCTCGTGTCCTTGGCCCGTGTCCTTCAGACGGCCTCAACACGCCCGTGCCTTAGCCCATGTGTAAAAACCTAGACATTTTGTTTATGACATTAACATGTAATTTAGGTCACATGGCCAAGCCATATGCCCGTGTGTTAGGCCGTGCCCTCTACACAGCTGAGACACACAGTCGTGTCTCTGCCCGTGTATTTACTATTGGGCATTCTGTTTTGCATAATTTAGGTGTAGGGGATACACGGCCGATCAACACACCCATGGGGTTGACCGTGTGTCACACGTAGCCTAGGCACACGTCCGCGTGCCCACCTGTGTGAACAATTATAGGTTATTTTCCAAGCCCTTTGCCACCCTGAAACTTAACCAACCACAAGACCAATTTCAATATCACATATCATGGCATAAATACACTTCTAAATACTCACAATTAAGGCATTCATAACAATCACTACTCTACTTATACATGCAAACTTGCATTTTCATGAACTTTATCAACATTGCATAAATTTTAACTTAAACAATATTAATCCTTTTCCAAAGGCCATTACAACATGACTTGAGTAACATCAAGCCAACATAATTGGGTACCCAAAATGACACATATCGAAATGACAAAGTTTTATATACATGCCATACCAAAAATAACTAACTTTACTAACTTTACTATACCAAAATGGGATGCTTGATAGTGTGACTTCGAGCTCCGACTTTTAACGATTCCTGAGCTAGTTTGGCAAGACTACAAGGAAAACAAGAAAAGAAAGGGAATAAGCATAATTGCTTAGTAAGTTGCATGAAATAAAATATCAACATAAATCATAGAATAAGCATCCAAATAAGGTATCATGAAATGTCATAGAAATTCTTTACACAATAACATGGCTTACTCATGCTCTTTCTTACCGACACATTCATATCATTTCATATTCTTACTCATGCTTTTCTCACCATCATACTCATATCATTATGTGTTCATTTTCTCGTAACTTAGTCATATTCACCTGTATCACTCATCACAAAACTTTAGTCTTTCTCATTAAATTCATCAACTTGAATATTTTTCCCGTTAAATTACTTAGAATATCGAAGGATAACCGAAATGTCATTCCCATGGTAAGATACCAAAGCCATATCCCAAATATGGTCTTACACGGGATCTCATATCGATGTCGATTCCATGTTCCAGACATGGTCTTACATGAGATCATAAACTGATGCCGATGCCATGTCCCAGACATGGTCTTATATGGGATCACATGTTTATGATCTTTTTGGTGCTGACGCCATGTCCTAGACATGGTCTTATAGGGGATCTATGTCTCATTTCGGTGCCGACGCCATGTCTCGGACATGGTCTTATATGGGACCACATGTTGATGCCAATGCCATGTCCCAGATATGGTCTTACATGAGATCTCAATTCGGTGCCAATGCCATGTACCAGACATGGTCTTACATGGGACCTACAAATTCTCATGTTATGACTACAATATCCCTTATATTCCTTAAAATTTAACCGGGATTTCTCTAATACAACCTCATCTTTTCTTGGTAAAGATCATATTAATCAAAATCATGGAAATAACATAAATTCATAGAATATCATCACAAAAATTTTCATAATGCATAATGCTAATTTATTACATACAACTTACCTCGGATCCAAAATATGGGTGAATGTTCGATTTAATCCACCACCTTGCTTTTTCCTCGGTTTCGGTCTGGGCTTCGTGTTTCTTGATCTAAAATGATAAATTAAGCTTATTTAATATTCATATTGGCTAAATAGCCCATAATTAACACTTTGGAAAAATTTATAATTTTGCTCCTAAACTTTTGCATATTTACAAAATGGTCTCTAGGCTCGTAAAATGAAATGCACTTATTTTCTTGATTACCCAAGCCTAGCTGAACCTTTCATGTGCTCATAATAGCCCTTATTTTTCATAAATTTTCATTTTTACTACATATTTTATCACATTTGCAATTTGGTCCCTATTAGGGTTTTTCATGAAAAATCACTTAAAAAAAGATGTTTACTATACTTTAAACTTTCATATTCTACCACTAGACATCAAAATACATGCATGTCATGTATGGGTATATTTTTGAACATAAACCCTAGCTCAAATTAGTGATAGAAATAGGTAGATTAAGCTATGAGGATTTCAAAAATACGAAGAGAATTAAAAACGGGGCTAAATTGCACTTACTTGTGAGCTTGAAAATGTCAAAACCCTAGCTATGGAAACTCTTCAATTTTCGACACAAGGAGAAAGAAGATGAACACAATTTTACTTCTTTCTCCCTTTTTATTTCATTAATTAACAAAATGACCAAAATGCCCATACCATTTCTTTATAAAATTTTCCTTCTATGGGCATTTTTGTCCATCATGCTAATAAATAGTGTAATTGCTAAATAAAGACCCCTAATAATTTTTATAATGTCAATTCATCCTTAAAACTCGAGAAACTCATATTTTGCAATTTTTGCAATTTAGTCCTAAAGGACAAATTAATCACTATTTCATAAAAATTCCTTCATGGAAAATTTCTCACTACCATGCAATCATGTCATAAACTTAAAAGTAATCATGAAATATATATTTCTACTTCGGATTTGTGGTCTCGAAACCACTATTCTAACTAGGCCCTAATTCAGGCTGTTACATGTTATAAGTAAGATACATACGTTTATGTTTTGTTATGTTATAAGCATGTTGAATCTTACTGCATGGGATGAGATAGTTTGAAAGGATGAAGTTCTAGCAGAACATTAATATGCAATCCTAGTGGTTCATCCACATATTATCTGGTAGCTTTTATCTACAATTAATGTACCACCCTTTACCCATATCCGATGCCGGAATAGGGTGCGAGGTATTACCTAACTCAAACACATACACACTTTCATTTTTAAGTTCTCAGATCTTCGTTCCAATTTAAAACTTTTTAAACATTAGCTTAAAGTTCCTTATATGAACCCATGAGGCTCAAATTACACATAAGAACACAGTTCGGGACTAATTTGAACACTTAGAAAATTTTTAAGAAAAAACCTTTGAAAACATGGCACACACTCGTGTGGAAAGGCAACACACCCGTATGGTTTGCTAACATGGCCGTGTTGGTGGCCTGTGTAACTCACACGGCCTAGGTATAATGGGACACGCCCGTATCCCCTACCCGTGTAGATTACTTTTCCATCATCAGCCTACAGAGGTTTTGGGACGGCCTGGCGCACGTTCATATCCCTGGTCTGTGTCTCTCACACAGCCATGACACGTCCGTAGCGCGACCCATGTGAAAAAACCTTGGCATTCTGTTTCTGACGTCATCATTCTTAAAGGGCCACATGGCCAAGGCACACACCCGTGTGTAACACTAACTTGGCCAACTTAAGGTGTAAAGGACACATGGTTGAGCCACATGCCCATGGGGTGGACCGTGTGTCACACACGGCCTAGACACACCCCCGTGTGTCTACCCGTGTGGACAAAAATAAGGCTATTTACCAAGCCTATTTGGCACCCTTTCTTCTACCATCCTACACAACATTTCAAAGCTACCTTCCCAACATATGCATACATCTTAAACATTCATAATCAATACCTCAATACATCATTCAAATGCTTTTTTAACCATACAATATCTTTACATAATTAAATAAGCCAAATTCATGGCAAAACATGCATTGAACACTAAAGCAAGCATGGTTAAACTCACTTTACACTTAATACGACAACTAGCCTATACATGCCATATAACTAAAATTTGCAAAGCTTTAACTACCAAACCATGACAAGATAGTGTGTTGAGATCTCCATCACCTTCCAACCCGAGCAGACTTTTAAAATCCTGTATCACTTAACTTAATTATGTTTTCATCCTCATCTTGACCTTGTTCATTGATTCACTTAAACATTGACAACAACACGTTATCCCAGTTTATTATTATCAATATCATAAATTCATAAATCTTTCATTTCATATTCATAAAACTAGATGTGAATTCCATAATCTCTGACTTACCCGTTGAATCATTCGGAACAGCATCAAATACTCAGGAAATCTCGTATGCACGGTACCAATGCCATATCTCAGATATGGTCTTACATGAGGTCGTCTGTTGGTGTCGATGCCATATCCCAGACATGGTCTTACACTGGCTCTCATTTATCTATGCCGATGGCATGTCCTAGACATGTTCTTACACTGACATATATGTCAAGGCCGATGTCATGTCCTAGACATGGTCTTACATTGGATCTCAACTATCTCTACCGATACCATGTCCCAAACATGGTCTTACACTGGCATACATATCGAGCCAATGCCATATCCCAGACTTAGTCTTGCACTGTCTCTCTCATAACGAGGTCGATGCCATGTCCCAGACATGGTCTTACACTGGCTCTCCTCTATCCGTGCCAATGCCATGTCCTAGACATAGTCTTACACTAGTACATATCGAGCCGATGCCATGTCCCAGACATCGTCTTACACTAGCTCATACATCTCCGTGTCGATGCCATGTGCCAGACATGGTCTTACACTGACACATACATTGCCATGGTCCAACCATGGTCTTTTCTGTCAATTCATCACTAGTCGTAGTACTATCGTACTTGACCCTGCATTTCTCCTGATTTGATCTTTTGACCCAATCTCGTACTTGTAGAATATCATGGTTAGTTGACAACATATAAAATAATACATTATCTCATTTCAAATTTAATAATTGATCACTTAATTAACCATATGAACTTACCTCGTTTGCCATAACGATAAATTGTGTCGACTAAATTTGATACTTTGTTCTCCCTCATCCTCTGTCCAAATCTCGTTTCTCCCAATCTATGAAATTTACACTTTTGCCCCTAATGTTTCACATTCTTGCAATTTAGTCCCTATCACATAAAAGTGCAAATTCATGAAATTAAGCACAATCCATGCTTTACCAATTTTTATAATTATTACCAGCAGTCCATGAAACATACTTTGGAAATTTTATAGTTTTGCCCCTAAACTTTCACAAAATTACGATTTTGCCCCTATGCTCGGAAATTTTTTTTCGAATTTATTCATTTCTTAAGCCTAACTGAACCCTTTTTACTCTTATAGCAATTGAAAATTTCCATTATTTCACAACATTACTATCTATTTTAAAATTTCCACAAACTGGTCTATTTAGTTACTTTTTATGAAAATCCTTTCACAAAAGTTGTTTACTAAGCAACCAAGATTCATTTTCTTCCATAAAATTCCAGCAAATAACATAAATGCTTTCATGAAAAATCCCTAAACCCTTAACCATTTTGCAAAATAGTCCCCTTATTAGCTAGATTAAGCTTTAGGGGTCCCAAAAGTACAAAAATAATCTAAAATGGCTACCAAAATGACTTGTAAGAGATTTGCTTGGCTGAAATTTTAAGCTTCAAAAAACCAATATTTTGCAGCACATTTTGGTGGAGAAGAAAAGAGAGGTGAAAAGATGATAGCTTTTTCCTATTTACTTTATTTTATTGCTAAATAAGTCACCTAACACCACCAACTTTGACTTTTCAACATTTTTGTCTCCATGTTCAGCCACTATCTTTTTATTGGTCTATTTATTCAATAAAGGCCGCCAATTTAATTTTCCATAAAAAAATAACACCTTTAGCTATTAAAAAAAAGTTTTTGGACTTTATGCGATTTAGTCCTTTTCTTGCGATTAGGCAAGCAATCGCTAAAATAAATTCACCAAAATTTTCATACACTAATATAATCGTGATAAAACACATAAAATAATATAAGAAATAATTTCTCTAACCTTGGATTAGAGGTCTCGAAACCACTATTCTGACTAGGCCTGGAATCGAGCTGTTACAATTCTCCCCCTGTAGAGATTTTCATCCTTAAAAATCTTACTAGGGTATAGCTTGTAATTTGCTTTTCTCATTGCCTTATCCATTCCTCACACAACCTTGAATTCTCTATTCTTTGATCTCGTAAGTGAAGATTTTGATATGTTCCTCACTTTTCATCAAATCAAGCAAAATTTCAACTCCTTTTTATAACCAAATCGAGAGATTCTATTTTCGCTACAATATTTTCACAAACACCCACTTCACTAATTGAAATTCAATGCTTTTACGTATTCAGTCTGTATAAATATTCTATCAGTCTGAAACTAGCTCAAACTGTTATAAATTACTTTCATTTTCTGCTCAGATTCTTAAATGAATTCGATCTCAGGAATCGTTCCTCACAAAGCTCGATCAGGTGACAATCGAGTTCAGGAATTGCTACCATACACACTTCATACAACGCCATCTTTATACACGACCAAAAGATTATAATTATACACAAATCAATTAATGGTAATTTCTTTTATCACTCGCTTTCATATTCTAAAGCACCATAATGAAACATTACCTCGAGAATCTAAAATCCCCCCTTTGGTGTTAACTATCCAAAATAATAAAGTTTATCTCATTGAGTGATCTAAAAGTCTCCGACATGAATAATTCGATTAATCCATCAAGAGAGCGATCTACACATATTGAGATAAAATGTGCACACTACTCCACATGATCAATAATAATTTAGACACCATATTCCTTTTTTCATTATCCTTTGAATTTTTATCTTTTTGCCACTTTGATGATAACACAGACTGTAATAGTCCTGAAGGTACTTGATACTAAATTTCATTCTGTTCATCGTTGACACTTAGTTAAAAGTACCACGTTTCGTACTCATTTACTAAGACAATCATCTCAGATTTTCGTATCTCTTAGTACTCCCCGACTTAACTAGATATTGTCTAATAATCTCAGGGTCCCTTAGCACACGAATATTTGTCCTAACATAACGAATGATCATTGGTCCCGATTTGAAATTCCGAGTCAGAAGTCAATTTACTTTGACCCCTTTTTAACTTGTAGTTCACTGACACATTTCTGGGCTTTGCAACTTGATGAATACACCTCACTAGATTTCTAATTTAGTTAACGACCATCTGTCATCCAGTCAAAACAATCGTATAATACTCACTAGCAAAACACACATAGGTTCCTTGTTCAGAATCTCTGTGACGATAGTTGTTACCTCCGAATAGTGATCAATCATTGTCTCAAAAGCTTTCAACAGTTCCAGACACCTTTGCAGTCTCAAATTCATATCTCTTTATAGCATCAAATGTTTTAAACTCTTGTTGCCATCAAAAGGTTACATTACTTACCAAATAATTACTGTTGGTAACTATACAGTACAATTGTGACATCGACCATCTCTAATTCACATATCAAATAAATCTTTTCATGCAGTCTTAACTGCATGAAAAAAAACATATGCCATCACTATGTATTCTTGCATTAAGAATTACACATCAAATCATTCACTAGAGTAAAACTGAAAATTATAAACTCTTTACTCGGTTCAAGTTGAACCGGAACTAATGTTTCAGTTAACAATATCTTTAATTGCTTATCACTTTATTAATAAGTACTTCATCACATAGACTTCATAAGTGTGATAATTCCTCAATTAAAACAACTTTGACTTACAAAAACATGTTTCAATAAGACCTCTTTCATAGATATGACTCAGTATCACGTCTGCTAGAATGTGAATTTTACATTTCGACTATTCGTCTAATTACCCGAGAATATCTCAAGTTTATTTTCCAACCGGTGGATAAATTCAATCACAATTATCTTGAATAGTCTTTCAAGCAATGATCAAATCAAACTAGGTGACTGAATCAATCGTGACTGTCAGATGATGACTTCTCAATTAATAATCAATGAAGTTTTGAATCACACTGAAGTCATAACTATTACATAGATTAAGACCTTAGTGTCATAATAAGGCCGACACCTCAACTGTATATATACTTAATGTCTCAGAGAATATTTGAAAATAAAGTATTATTTATCTAAATTGTATTCAGCTATATCCAAGGTTATAAATATAATCTTCCCGTATATAGTAGAACAATAACCAATGGAAATAGAATATTAGTATTGCACTCATTTTACCGTTCGCTTTTCTATTACCATAGTAGAGTAATGCCAATTTTCATCCAACCAAACTGACAATGCTTTCATCAAACACAAGTTTTAACTAGCGTTTTCATACGATAAAAGTTTTATCTGAAAATAACTGCTCACTTTTTGCTCTAAGAATGATTGAACTCGTAGATTACGCAAAAGAATTCATAGTAACCACCTTGTTACATTCACAATACTCAATTATCATTTTAATTCAATTATTATCATATCATTACAATCGTACAATGGGCCTCGGCAAATTAACACACATATTTATGTTATGCTACTTTCTTATTCATAACATATCAATCACTAATTTCGTGATAGTAAAACTGCATTATTTACGCTCAACTTACTATGAGTTTGCACGTAATTATTGAGCAATCATGGACATATTTTACTCATTTTCATCATTACTACTCATGCAGCATGAATCAGCTCATTTCTCATGAGTTTTGAGTAAATACTTGTACCTCTTACAACACGATCATAGTCTTTCCCATCTCTATCATAACTTTACATTACTCGTTGAACCGCTTGGAATAGTAAAGGATACCCAAGAAATCTCATAGGTTTAGTAAGATACCAACGCCATATCCTAGATATGGTCTTACATGGAATTGTATCGTATACCGATGCCAATAGCCCAGCCATGGTTTTACACGATACTACATGCCGATGCCATGTCCCTGACATGGTCTTACACGGACATGCATATAACTCTAATGTCATGGCGTGGATATCCAAATTATTCCCTAGGGTTCAACCGGGAATTTATACCTCATCGAATTTTGTTAAACATATTCATGAACAATATTTAAACAATTCACACTCAAAAGAGCCCCTTTTCGGCACTTATTTGTAAGACATACACTTAAACCACATGTGATATAATAATACTATCAGTCGAGGTTAAAACCTTTTTATAACATTTCATCCATCTCATAAAGTTACCATAGTTCCTCAAAATGCGATGTTTGACTAAAACAATGACATTTTACCATTTCTCTCGTCTTATAGTCATTTCATTTTCGTGTATTATCACATACATACTAGGAACTCTTATTCATACATTTCCAAGTTTTTGCTCACCACATCCCATTCCCAAATATCTTAATACCTTTTTCAGAATTTTCGAAAATAGCTCAGTTGGAAGCACCTTTGTCTCGACAAAACAATTGCATTAAGGTCAGGAGAGAACACACTATCACGGTTTATATATATGGAATGTATAGCTAGACTCTTACACGTGCTAGGTTAGTCCTAGAATTGACTAAACTATAGCTCTGATACCACTAAATGTAACATCCCTTACCCATATTCGACGCCGGAATAGGATACGACGCATTACCTAACTCAAACACATACACACTTTCATTTCTGAGTTATCAGATCTTTGTTCCAATTTAAAACTTTTTAAACATTAGCTTAAAGTTCCTTATATGAACCCATGAGGCTCAAATTACACATAAGAACACAGTTTGAGACTAATTTGAACAGTTAGAAAACTTTTAAGAAAAGCCTATGAAAACAGGGCACACACCCGTATGGTTTACTAACATGGCCGTGTTGGTGGCCCGTGTAACTCACATAGCCTAGGTATATTGGGACACGCACTTGTCCCCTACCCATGTGGATTAATTTTCCATCATCAACCTACAGGGGCTATCACACGGCCTGGCACACGCCCGTGTCTCTTACACGACCATGAGACGCCCGTGGCAAGGCTCGTGTGTAAAAACCTTGGCAATCTGTTTCTGACATCATCATCCCTTAAGGGCCACACGGCCAAGGCACACGCCCGTGTGCTCAGCTTGTATGCGACATTAATTGGCCAACTTAAGGTGCAGGAGACACACAGTTGAGCCACACGCCTATGGGGCAGACCGTGTGTTACAGACGGCCTAGACACATGCCCGTGTATCTACCTATGTGGACAAAAATAAGGCTATTTACCAAGCCTATTTGCCACTCTTTCTTGTACCATCCTACACAACATTACAAAGCTACTTTCCCAACATATGCATACATCCTAATACCTCAATACATTATTCAAATGCTTCTTTAACCATACAATATCTTCACATAATTAATAAGCGAAATCCATGGCTAAGCATGTATTGAACATTAAAGCAATCATGGTTAAACTCAGTTTACACTTGATACAACTACTTGCCTATACATGCCATATAACTAAAATTTGCAAAGCTTTAAGTACCAAACCATGACTAGATGGTGTGTTGAGATCTCCATCACCTTCCAACTCGAGCAGACTTCCAAAATCCTGTATCACTTAACTTAATTATGTTTTTATCCTCATCTTGACTTTGTTCATTGATTCACTTAAAAATTGACAACAACACATTATCCCAGTTTATTATTATCAATATCATGAATTCATAAATCTTTTACTTTACATTCATAAAATTAGATGTGAATTCCATAATCTCTGACTTACCCGTTAAGTCGTTCGGAACACCATTGAATACTCGGGAAATCTCGTATGCACGGTACCAATGCCATATCTTAGATATGGTCTTACATAAGGTCATTTGTCAGTGTCGATGCCATGTCCCAGAGATGGTCTTATACTGACACACACATCAAGGCCGATCCATGTCCTAGACATGGTCTTACACTGGCTCTCATCTATCTGTGCCGATACCATGTCCCAGACACGGTCTTACACTAACACATACATCAAGGTCGATGCCATATCCCAGACATGGTCTCCCAGACATGGTCTTACACTGGCTCTCATCTATCTGTACCGATGCCATGTCCTAGACATGGTCTTATACTGACACATATCGAGGCTGATGCCATGTCTCGAACAAGGTCTTACACAGTCTCTCTCATAAAGAGGCCGATGCCATGTCCCAAACATGGTCTTACACTGGCGCACATATCTAGCCGATGCCATATCCCAGACATGGTCTTACATTGTCTCTCTCATAACAAGGCCGATTCCATGTGACAGCCCTATTGTGACCCTAGTCAGAAAGTGGTTTTGTGACCACAAAATCGAGTCACAAAATATATATATATATAATTAAATGTTATATTTGATGCCTATTATAGGTGAAATTGCATGTGTGAAAATTTTGATATTTTGATTAAGTCATTTGATGTGAATTTTCCTGAAAAGGACTTAGTTCTGAAACATTGAAAATATGCTAGGAAGAATGGTAGTGACCGAAAAATACATGGCTTTTATAAAGGAGGGACTTGCATGTCAATTATGCCTTTTTAATTTAAGTGGCCGGCCAACTAATGCATGAAATGATGTTGTTTTCATAATTTAGTAAATTATAAGTATTACATGTTAAAAATGAGCATAAAAATAAGAGTAAAATAATAGATAGTGGGGTGAAAAAAACAAAGTTGCTCATTCCCTTTCTTCATTGCCGAAACCAAAAGAAATTAAGTAAAGAAGAAGAACAAGGTGTTTCGGCCATGGTTGAGCTTAATTGAAAGGTAAGCTCATGTGAATTTTTGTAAATTGTTTGTGAAATTGGGTGGATTGCTAAGTGCCTATCATGACCCGAGTATTAATCTTTGAAATTATGATGAAAGATGCATTCAGCCATAATTTGAGATGCTGTATTTTCGGCGGTTAAATGTTTTGATGCTTAGATGGTTGTTGATTTCATGTTTTAAGAAGAAATAGAGGATAAATGAAGTTAAGCTTGTTAAATATGCATATTTGTGATTTGGATGTTAGATAAGGATCGGTTGATAAGCTTAAATAGGTCCATGGTGGCCGAATGTGAAATTCGATAATAGCTATGAAGTAATTTTGTTTTGATTTGTTATTAAAGGGTTTCAAAATATGCAAATTATGAAATGTTTAACATTTTGCTTTTGGTGGTCTAAAGGGCATTCAGTCTTAGTTTGTATGTATTTATAGTAAGTGTTGAATGCCTTAAAGAATAAATCTGTAAGTAGATACATTCGGTTAAAATAGCTTGATGTAAAATGTTTAGCTAAATGCTAGAAAACAAAGTTTAAATATTAGTCTATGCTTGTATATTTTGCCAAATGACATTTTTTATGAATGAATTTTAAAATTTGTTGGAAGGAATGTTTAAAGTGGCAAATTATGGGACAAGTGAATGAATTAAGTTGTGTAAAAATTTTATTGAACAAGTTAAAGACATAATATGGTAAAGTGTGAAATTCGACCTTAGATGATGATTGAGAAGAATGTTTAATTATTATCTTTTTTTTATAATATATATATGATGAAATTAAAAGGAATTTAGATTATGATAAGTTGAAATCGGCTTATGTGTTTTAGTAAGAAATTCATAAATGCCGAATGTGAGCTAAAGCTTTAAATCACAATGAAAGCTTAATAGTTAGTTAAAGATGTCCTTTGGTAGCCTTGTGATATTCGGTTTTGGGCATATTGAAATAAACCTTGAATTGGGAAAATTTTGTGATAAAGTAAGGGTTTGAATGTGTATATGAAATTAGAACAAATACAGGTTTTATGGTTGTTTAGTAGGATATTCGGTTTTAGTTGATAAGTAAAATAACCAAGAATTTTTTGTGAGACTATGTACGGCCAAGCCTATGATTTATGTTTTGATCATGATTTGATATTTGAGTTTAATATGGTATCTATGCTTTCGGCTATGTAAGGTTATAACTAAATTTTTTAGTCATGTGTTAATGTGATAAATGATATTCGGTCATGAGGATTACGGTAGTATATAAATTCTATTTATTTGCATATTTCAATGGGATGAACTTGAGGTCTATCTTGATTCAATTTTTAATTTTGAAACTCATTTTGGTTGCTTATTATGTGAATGAAAATAGAATCGATTAAGTGATGTAATAAGTTAGTTTGTTTGATTTAGCTCGAGATCAAAGAGAGACAAACTCGGATAAGGGAAGAAACAAGATTGTTGAGTATCAAGTCCGAAATTGTTCAACGACATTTCCAAGTAAGTTCTTAAGAGTTATTTTAATTTGACTTGCTTAATGTTTGAATGAAAGTAGCTAAAGATAGCTAATATGCTTATATTTTGAATTGGATATAAGAAGTGAGATGTCCAAAGAGCATCTGGACGGAAATATATTATGTCGTTTGTGTGACAAAGGAATTTAAAACAAGTTGTGATTAGTAAAAGCCAAAGGTAAATATGATGTACAAGTTATTATTAACTATGTGGGGAAAGCTGAATATGATAGGAAAATTTTTAAATGAGGCAATTGCCGAATGTGGAATAAAAGTGGGCTATAAGCCGAATGCATTTGGTGTCTATAAATGGATTTGAGAGATTAGGTGTTGATGCATAAATTATACCTATGGGGAATAATTATAAGTGAAAATGTTGCTTCGGATTACCTTTCAATGGCAGTATGTTGTTAAATTGTATAGGTTCGTGAGATTTCACATTTAAAGGATAGTGTTTATATGGTGCTTATATCTGAATGTGACATAAGTTTACTAATGTGATAGAATGGTGTAATGTACACTCGATGGATAAATATGCTCAAAGTTTCAGTGTTATATCCGGGCCTAGTCCCGAAGGGCATACGTGCCAGTGTTATATGCGGGCCTAGTCCCGAAGGGCATACGTGCCAGTGTTATATCCGGGCCTAGTCCCGAAGGGCATACGTGCCAGTGTTATATCCGGGCCCAGTCCTGAAGGGCATACGTGCTGAGGTTATATCCGGGCCTAGTCCCGAAGGGCATACGTGCCAGTGTTATATCTAGGCCCAGTCCTGAAGGGCATACGTGTCGAGGTTATATCCGGACTTAGTCCGAAGGGCCTTTGTGCCAGTGTTGTATCCGGGTGGGGCCCGAAGGCTTTCATGCGGGAAAATACGTGATTTCTGTCTTAATAATCTTAATTTATGATTTCATTACCCAAAGTTTATCAGGTACGTATCGTATGCAAGCTGTAAATTGGACTCTGCTTAAATTTTGATTATAGTGTGAATAGTACTGTTTCCGACTACTTCAGATGGTTGTATAAAAGTATATGGCTAATTCATAGAATATGTATTTCGGTTCAAGTAGATATGTGTTAATATCTCGGAATGATTATATGAGCCTATTCGATTGAGGTATGAAATTACATAAAAATGTGAATGATCCAATTCGGTAATGATATGCTTGTATAATGAAGTATATATGCCGAAATGATCCTATGTATTAGTGCATATTCGGCCAAAAAGACCTTATAATTTGAGAATGAGTTGTATAAGGAGTTATGTGCAAAGACAAAGTAATGATTGTAATCCATTAAACTTAAGTATATGTGATAAGGAATATGCCTGTTCCTTTATGTACCTATGCGGTAAAACTTACACTTGTTATATTGAAATACTCAAAGACATTGATGTGATTATGAATTAAGGAATTAAGTTTTTACATATATACGTATATACATTCACGATAGATTATGATATGACTATGTGATTATAAACATTGAAATAACACGTGGTTGAAGTAAAATGTTTTCATTTGGTTGAATCAAAAGCTTATAAAGTAATGCATATACGAATCTTCGACCGTCTTAGACAATACTATGAAAATATATATGTATTGGTTAAGTGATGCGGTTATTGAAACTTATAGTTTGAGAGGAATTTCTAGATCAACTTCATCGAATAAAAGAAATGAATAACCAAAGACATCGAATGAAAACATTTTGTGACTTTAAACTCAAAATTTAAGATATGTCAATTAAATTATGTGACATTTTGTGAGGTATATTAGGTCAAATGAGACCTTACTCAGTTTTATGTATACGAGACAGTTGTCTTTAATTCAACAAGATTTATGTTTCGCGTAAGACTTACTAAGCTTATGTAAGCTTACTCTGTTGTTTTGTGTTTTTGTTTTATAGATGGTGGATTCTGACTACCAGCTCGGGGATCGTCAGTACATCGTCACACTATCTTCTATTACTGTAACCATGTGTCTGGTCTTATCTTATGGCATGTATAGGGTGGACAATAAGTAGAATGATACTTTGATCTTCGTATAGAAGTTATGTGAATATGCATCTTATGGAATTTTCGTGTATAAGTTTTTAAGTTCGTACTTTAATTGTGTCTAAATATTTTAGTAAATGAATGACCTTTATTCAAGAAATATTCAAAATTTTACCGTCCTGATCTGATTTCTAGTTTTCAGTAATGCCCCGTTCCTATTCTGGCGACGGTTACGGGATAGGGGTGTTACATTCCATGTCCCAGACATGGTTTTACAGTGGCTCTCTTCTGTCCGTGTTGATGCATTGTCCTAGACATGGTCCTATACTAGCACATATCGAGCCGATGCCATGTCCTAGACATGGTCTTACACTAGCTCATACGTCTCCGTGTCGATGCCATGTCCCAGACATGGTCTTACACTGACACACACATTGCCATGGTCCAACCATGGTCTTTTTCGTCAAATCATCACTGGTCGTAGTACTATCATACTTGACCCTGCATTTCTCCTGATTTGATCTTTCAATCCAATCTCGTACTTGCAGAATATCATGGTTAGTTGACAACATATAAAATAATACATTATCTCTTTTCAAATTTAATAATTGATCACTTAATTAAACAAATGAACTTACCTCATTTGCCTTAACGATAAATTGTGTCGACTAAATCCAATACTTTGTTCTACCTCGTCCTCTGTCCAAATCTCGTTTCCCCCAATCTATGAAATAACCACTTTTATTTATTTAGTCATCAATTTACACAATTTAGTCCAAAAATTCACATTAGGGCAACTTTACACTTTTGCCCCTAATGTTTCATATTTTTGTAATTTAGTCCTTATCACATAAAAGTGCAAACTCATGAAATTAAGCACAATCCATTCTTAACCAATTTTATAATTATTACCAGCTGTCCATGAAACATACTTTGGAAATTTTATAGTTTTTGCCCCAAACTTTCACAAAATTACAATTTTACCCCGATGCTCGGGAATTGATTTTTATCGAAGTTCTTCATTTCTTAAGCCTAACTGAACCCTTTTTTTACTCTTATAGCAACTAAAAATTTCCATTATTTCATAACATTACTATCTATTTTAAAATTTCCACAAACTAGTCCATTTAGTTACTTTTCATGAAAATCCTTTCACAAAAATTGTTTACTAAGCAACCAAGATTCATTTTCTTCCATAAAATTACAGCAAATAACATAAATGCTTTAATGAAAAATCCCTAAACTCTTAACCATTTTGCAAAATAGCCCCTTTATTAGCTAGATTAAGCTTTAGGGGTCTCAAAAGTACAAAAATCATCTAAAATGGCTACCAAAATGACTTGTAAGAGATTTGCTTGCCTAAAATTTTGAGCTTCAAAAAACCCATATTTTGCAGCACATTTTGGTGGAGAAGAAAAGAGAGGTGAAAAGATGATAGGTTTTTCCTATTTACTTTATTTTATTGCTAAATAAGTCACCTAACACCACCAACTTTGACTTTTCAACATTTTTGTCTCAATGTTCAGCCACTATCTTTTTATTGGTCTATTTACTCAATAAAGGCCTCCAATTTGATGTTCAATAAAAAAATTAACACCTTTAGCTATTAAAAAAAGTTTCTGGACTTTATGCAATTTAGTCCTTTCTTACAATTAGGTAAGCAATCGCTAAAATAAATTCGCTCATTCATTATCTGGCAGCTTTCATATGCATTATGTTGTGTATTCACAACCATTTGGTAGCATATTAACTTGCAACTTTGTGGTTTATCCACAACGTGGTGTGTAGGGATGGATGAGTTCAAGAGAGCTTTTATGGTGTGTAGCAGTATGGTTGTAACGCCCTGATTTTCGGGATTTTTCGGGTTTTGTGAATTTTTAGTGAAATTTTAAAATTTTGGTGTTCTGAAGGTTGAAAATGTATGTACATGTGTTAGTGGGCCTTTAGAAGGCCCAAGCTTAAGTTAAAACCCGGTAAAATCTTAAGTTGGATTTTCAAGTGAAAGAGGACTTGGTTAAGGGGGCCTTTAAGAAATATCGTGTAAAATATGTCACAAAGGGAGCCTTGGTAGAGTGGCAAGGTGGCGCCACTAAGCTCCTAAAAAAGTGGCGCCTAAGTGGGTATGCAAGGACAAGGGTTCGAGTTACAAGGTAAGCATAGTGTTTTTTTTTAATTTTTAAAGCATGAGCCTAATTTAAGTGGGAATTCGGCAAGGGGCTTCAGGGACTTGGGCCGATTGTTTTAGGGGAATTATTTGGGTTTTGTCTTTTTCTATTTTCTGTCATGAGAGTTAGGGTTAGCCACCTTAGGTGTTATTATTCTCTTTTCAGTCAAAAAAAGCCGAAATTGGCCTCCCTAAGAGTATCTAGCCGATTTCTTCTTCTTCTTCCTCTCTATCATTGCTTTTCTTCTTTTCTTTTTACTCTGTTGATCTTCCCCTTAGCCGAACACTCTATCATACTCAGATCTGCAATTTCTTTCGATTCTATCCCTCCAAAAATAGCCATAGCCGATTGCTCAAAGTGCCAGAAATCCCGAAAACTGCTTTCTTTTTTGCCAATTTCTTGTAAGCCGAATTACCCCTATCCCTTTTCACTTGTTGTGGCCGATTACTACATTCCCTTGAGCCACTTCATTATCGACACCATCACCCAAACTCACAGCTCAAATCGCCATCTTCTTCTCTAGTTGAAAAGCCGAAATCACCATTAGTGTAGGGAGATAGCCGAAAATTTCAGATCTCATAGTTAAGGGTTCTACTAGCGTTCAAGGGGCAGATTTGCATCAGATCTGTGTAGGAATCGAAGAGAAATCATTGGTAAGTGTTTAATACCTCAGATCTGTTCAATATTTCATGTGTTGGAAAAGCCGAAAGTCCCTAAAGTTGGGGACTTTGCCGATTTGGACTTTTAGTAAATCAAGTGGTGTTTTTCTTTGTTCTTTGAGTGATAGTTGCGAAGGAGGCGAGCAAGTGAGGCAGTAAAGGCATCGGAATCATCAGATCTAGATCTACAGCGATCTAAATCGGTAAAGGTAAGATTTTTAGGCCATTAAGGGGTATGGCCGAATGTGGTAAAGGATTGTAGCTTTGGTTTTTCGTAGATCTATTGATTAATCAATTAGATTTTGGGTTGTAGGAACTGTCGCATAGGAGATCTCGTTGGTGAAATCGCAAAACAGGTGTGTGATTCTGAACCCCTTCATTGTGCATGTTGGCAAATGCCGAAAAGCCGAAATGCCGAAGATTGGGCATTTCGAGGGCTTGTGAGAGTGCGAACACTCACAAGTTGGTAGGGAAACTTTGGATATGAAATCGGTACTGAAGGGGGAGTTAGCCACGAAATTTTGGGCGTTACGGTAAGTTGGGGCCTCGGTGGGCCGAGTATGGGCCCAATGGGCAATTTGGGCCCATTTAGGTAAAAATGGGTTTAAGGGTAATAAAATGAACTGTAGGCGTAAGAACAGCTAAAACAAGGTAACTGAATATGAAATTTGGACTAAACGGGCCTAATGGGCTAATTGACGAAATAGGGCTCATTAGAGGTTTTAGGGCTTAAGAGCTAAAACAATTAAACTGTGTTAACCGAATTTCTGTAACGACTATGGGATTAGTAGAGACTGTAATAAGCATAAAAACTGTAATATGAGAGCAAAATTACTGAAATACCCTTAGGGTGAGAAATTACTGTTTTGCCCTTAGGTAGAAAATTACCGTTATACCCCTAGGGCTAAAAACCGACTGAATTGTTTGACATGACTATTATTGTTACTGCATATCATGATGTATGTAGGTTTGATGCATGGGGTTTGGGTTTGATATTGGAGGAAGTGTGAGTGGCACTGCCACGTTACTGAAAGAGGCTATGCCTCGTATTGTTACTGAATGGGGCTTTGCCTCGTATACTGTTTATCTGAGCAGCCATGCTGCAACTGTGGTGTGTGGGCTGGGTGGGTCGAGTTATTCCCCACATGGTGTGTTGGCTGGTACGGGTGGTGTGTAGCGGTTGGTGGGTTGAGTAGTCTCCCCAATTGGGTTGCATTCATACTGTTATACTGTACTGTACTGTTATGGGCCTATGGGCCAAACTGTTATCTGAATAGGGCTTCGGCCCAGTATCTGTAATCTGAATAGGGCTTCGGCCCAGTATTTGACTGAAACTGGCTAGGGCTCAGGTCTAGTGGGCTCGAGTCGATGTGGGCTTTGGATGGGTTCTGCACACACTGAGTTTTCCCAAACTCACCCCTCTCTTTCCATCCTTGCAGGTGAGCCCTAGATCGTGACTTGGTTGCTGGGAGGGATTCAGAGTGGCCACGAAGACTGAACTCGTATTTTAATTGGTTTATTAATTTAATTATTTTTTTTCTATTGGTTTTATTTTGCTATGGGTTGTAATAAGGTTAAAGTGAACCGCTTAACAAATGAAATAGAGATTAAGTTGAGTAGTTATTAAAACAGGGATTTTCAAAATAGAAAATCAAGCGTTGCTTTCCAAAACACACCATCGGACTTAGTAAATAAGGCGGCGTAGGATAGTATAGGTGATGTAGCCCACCGGACATGGCCATAACGTCTGGGCCGGGTTCGGGGTGTTACATTTAGTGGTATCAGAGCCTGGTTGCAACAACTCGGCTGTGGATCGGGTCCAAAAAGGGGTTTTCAAAATTTTTAAGCTCATAAAAGGTATTTTTGGAAAACCAGATTTTCTGAAAGAATTTTTGTTTTCGAAGTGATTTCTTTTAACTTGTCTTTTCTAAAATATGTTTAAAAAAAATTATTTTTAGGTCTAAGATTTTATTGAAATCTGGTACTTCGAGAGGTGGCACACTGAATCCCCGGCACCAAGTTGTAAGTATTTTCTGCCTTAACTTCTATACTGTACTGAAAATAAAGCTGTAGATAGTACTGAGCCTTGGATGTGATACTATAGGTGAGGTAGTATTAAGGCCATAAAACTGAAACTGTAGGGTAAACTAAACCCTAGGAAACTGAGACAGTAGCTAGGCTACGATCGCGCGAACACAAACTCTAAAATTTTATCTGTTCATAAGATATTCTGTAATAAACAACTGAAACATTAACTGATGGCATAAAATTCGTAAAACAGATAATCGATATGAGTACAAGAGCTACTCGGGGACGAGGCCGTGGACGAGGCCGAGTTAGTGCGCAAGCTGGATCATCGTCTTCTGAGCATAGGCCAGCAGGAGAGGCATGACCACCAGTGGAGGAAAATGGGCCGTACGATCGGGCCGCAGGGGACGACGCCTTATCCCAGGCCATGCTGAGAATTCTGGAAAGGGTGGCCGGAGCTAATGTTGGGCCTGTGAATAGGGGGTCCATTTCTGAGCGACTCCGGGCCAATTGAGCGGAAATTTTTAGGGGCATATCTGGAGTGGCCCCAAATGTGGCTGAGTACTGGTTGGAAGCCACAGAGCGAATTATGGACGATTTGGACTGCTCAGTGGAGCAGAAGCTAAAAGGAGCGGTATCGTTGCTGAGGGACGAGGCATATCAATGGTGGATCACCGTAAGAGAGGGTACCCCAGCTGAGAGGGTAACTTGGGAATTGTTCAAGTAGTCTTTCAAGGCGAAATATGTTGGGGCTAGTTATGTGGATGCACGAAGGAAGGAGTTTCTGAACCTGACCCAGGGTAGTAAGACTGTGGCTGAATATGAGGCAGAATTTCTGCGATTAAGCCGGTATGCTAGTGGCATTGTTTCCACCGAGTATGAGCGTAGTGTTCGGTTCGAGGATGGCCTCAGAGATGAGCTGAGAGTATTGATAGCGCCGCAGAGGGAGCGCGACTTTGCTGCACTGGTGGAGAAGGCTAAGATAGCCGAGGAAGTGAAGCAAGCTGAAAAGCGGAATCACGATAGGGATCGCAACCGTTTTAAAAGAGACTCTGGAGTATCGGGAGCTGCAAACCGGAATTTTAAGAGGGCTAGAGTAGAAGAACCAGTGCGAGCTATGCCAGTGAATGTTGTTAGACCACAGGCTTGTGGAGACTGTGGCAGAGTTCATCGAGGAGAATGCTGGAAACGCAGTGGAGCTTGTTTTCGTTGTGGGTCTAAGGACCATCAAGTTAAGGACTGCCCACAGAAGCCAGCTCAGGCTCAAGCTGTTGATCAGAGAGTTGCTCAGCCTGCGCATGGGGGACTGCCACCGCCAAGGGGCCGTGGTCAAGGTAGAGGAGGCAATGGTAATGGACGTGGTCGTGGAGCACCTGGCAGGGGTGCTGGAAATGCTGAGGCTCGTCAGCCAGCCTTAGTGTATGCTGCTCGCCGCCGCGAGGAGGGTGATGCACCTGATGTTATAACTGGTACGTTCTTAATAGATCATACACCATATACTGCTTTAATTGATGTGGGTTCGACTCATTCGTATGTTGCTTGTGAAATTTCTGGGTCGTTGGGTGTGCATTCTGAGGAGACTGTGAGTGGGGTAACTGTGATTAGTCCTTTAGGTCACTCTGTTAGGGTAGATAAACTCTTTAGAGATGTGCCTTTAGAGACTCAAGGTAGGATCTTTTTGGAAAACTTGATGGAGTTACCTTTTGGAGAATTTGACTTGATTCTGGGCATGGACTGGTTAACCAAGCACAAGGCAACGTTGGATTGCGCGGCCAAAAGAATGGTATTAAGAACAACCAAAGGTGAGGAGGTGATGGTTATTGGTGAACGAAGGGACTATTTGTCCAATGTGGTTTCTGCCTTAAGGGCTGAAAGGTTGATGCGCAAAGGTTGTGAAGCATACTTAGTGTTTGTAAGTCAAACTGAACCCGAAGGGGTGACCGTGGAGACAGTGAAGACTGTTAATAAATTTCAAGATGTATTTCCTGAGGAACTACCTGGATTACCTCCTAACCGAGAAGTGGAATTTGGGATTGATCTGTTGCCTGGAACAGCTCCAGTGTCCATTGCGCCTTACAGAATGGCACCAAAGGAGCTAGTGGAATTGAAAGCCCAGATTCAAGAGTTGTTAGATAGGGGCTTCATTAGACCGAGTGTGTCTCCGTGGGGAGCACCGGTGATGTTTGTGAAAAAGAAGGACGGTACGATGCGTATGTGTATCGATTATCGCCAGTTGAACAAACTGACGATAAAGAATAAGTATCCTCTGCCAAGAATCGACGATCTATTTGACCAGCTTAAAGGAGCTTCAGTGTTTTCCAAGATCGACCTTCGATCTGGGTATCATCAGTTAAGGGTAAAAGAGGTGGATGTGCATAAGACAGCATTCAGAACTCGTTATGGTCACTACGAGTTCTTGGTTATGCCCTTTGGATTGACGAATGCACCAGCAGCTTTTATGGATTTAATGAACCGAGTATTTCAGCCGTACTTGGATCGTTTTGTGGTCGTCTTTATTGACGATATATTGGTGTATTCGGAAACAGAGAAGAAGCATGATGAGCATCTTCGAATCGTTCTGCGGACTCTAAGAGAAAAGCAATTGTATGCGAAATTTAGTAAGTGCGAATTCTGGCTTCGAGAAGTGACTTTTCTGGGTCATGTTGTTTCTGCTAAGGGAATTAGGGTAGATCCTCGCAAGATTGAGGCAGTTCTGGATTGGAAGCCGCCTAGGACGGTGACAGAAATTCGTAGTTTTCTGGGTTTGGCAGGCTATTATAGAAGGTTTGTTGAGGGGTTCTCTATCATCGCGGCTCCATTAACGAAATTGTTAAGGAAGGGAGTACCCTTTAATTGGACTGAGAGGCAGCAAGAAGCTTTCGACAACCTGAAAAAGGTGTTGACCGAGGCGCCAGTGTTGATTCAGCCGGAATCTGGGAAGGACTTTACGATTTATAGCGATGCTTCGCATGTGGGATTAGGTTGTGTACTGATGCAAGAGGGTAAGGTGGTTGCCTATGCTTCGCGACAGCTTAAGCCTCACGAGGTGAATTACCCTACGCATGATTTGGAGTTGGCAGCGGTGGTATTTGCATTGAAAATCTGGAGACACTACCTTTATGGGGAAAAGTGTATTATATACACTGACCACAAAAGTCTCAAATATCTGTTAACTCAGAAGGAGTTGAACCTTAGGCAACGGAGATGGATAGAGTTGCTTAAGAACTATGACTGTTCGATTGAGTATCACCCTGGCAAGGCTAATGTTGTGGCTGATGCACTGAGCCGAAGGACTGTTACTGAGTTAAAGGCAATGTTCGCTCGTTTAAGTTTGTATGATGATGGGAGTTTGCTGGCCGAACTGCAAGTGAGACCGACTTGGACCGAGAGGATTAAAGAATTGCAGTGGAAGGATGATTCGTTGACTCCTCGATTTCAACAAGTCAAGGAGGGTAAGAGTGAGGATTTTGGACTGAATTCTGATGGAGTCCTATGCTTTCGAGGAAAAGTCTGTATTCCTAAGGATTCTGACTTGAGGAAGTTGATATTGAGTGAGGCTCATGGTGGAGCCTATGCTATGCACCCTGGAGGTAATAAGTTGTATAGGGATTTGCGAGAAGGGTACTGGTGGCCTGGACTTAAGCGAGAGGTGACTGATTTCGTTGGGAAATGTTTGACCTGTCAGCAAGTTAAAGCTGAGCACCAACTGCCGTCTGGATTGTTGCAGCCAGTAAAGATTCCGCAGTGGAAATGGGAAAGAGTAACGATGGATTTTGTGAGTGGCTTGCCTTTGACACCTTCAAAGAAGGACTCTGTTTGGGTAGTTGTGGATAGATTGACGAAGTCTGCTCATTTTATACCAGTTAGAACTGATTACTCACTTCAGAAGTTGGCCAAGCTGTATGTAGCAGAGATAGTGCGTTTGCATGGGGTGCCAGTTTCGATAATTTCTAATCGAGATCCTAGATTTACATCTCGATTTTGGAAGAAGTTGCATGAGGCGTTAGGTACGCGATTGGACTTCAGTACTGCATTTCACCCTCAGACAGATGGTCAGTCTGAAAGGGTCATTCAAGTGTTGGAAGACATGTTAAGAGGATGTATCATTGATTTTCGTGGTAGTCGGGAAGATTATTTACCGTTGGCAGAATTTGCATACAATAACAGTTATCAAGCAAGTATTCAGATGGCTCCATATGAGGCACTTTATGGACGGAGATGTCGCACTCCTACTTGTTGGACAGAATTGGGAGAACGTAGAGTTCTTGGACCAGAGTTGGTAGCAGATACCGAAAGTAAAGTTAAGCTGATTCGAGATCGGTTAAAGGAGGCGTCTGATCGGCAGAAGTCATATGCTGACCTTAAGCGTAAGGAGATTGAGTTCGCTGTTGGGGATATGGCGTTCCTAAAGGTGTCGCCGTGCAAGAAGATCTTGAGATTTGGTAAAAAGGGCAAGCTAAGTCCGCGGTTTATTGGGCCTTATCGGATTCTTAAGCGGATTGGGCCAGTAGCCTATCAGTTGGAGTTGCCACCAGAGTTGGATCGTATCCATGACGTTTTTCACGTGTCTATGCTAAGACGGTATCGATCGGACCCTTCGCATATTGTACCAGTAGAGGAGATTACAGTAAATGCCGATTTGACTTTCGAGGAGGAACCTGTGGAGATCTTAGATCGTGATGTCAAAGTCTTAAGGAGGAAGTCTGTTCCTTTGGTAAAGGTGCTATGGCGTAATCATGGTAGAGAAGAAGCTACTTGGGAGCCAGAGGAGACTATGCGTCAACAATACCCTCAGTTATTTGGATCAGGTAAATTTCGTGGACGAAATTTCTTTAAGGGGGGTAGAGTTGTAACGCCCTGATTTTTGGGATTTTTCGGGTTTTGTGAATTTTTAGTGAAATTTTAAAATTTTGGTGTTCTGAAGGTTGAAAATGTATGTACATGTGTTAGTGGGCCTTTAGAAGGCCCAAGCTTAAGTTAAAACCCGGTAAAATCTTAAGTTGGATTTTCAAGTGAAAGGGGACTTGGTTAAGGGGGCCTTTAAGAAATATCGTGTAAAATATGTCACAAAGGGAGCCTTGGTAGAGTGGCAAGGTGGCGCCACTAAGCTCCTAAAAAAGTGGCGCCTAAGTGGGTATGCAAGGACAAGGGTTCGAGTTACAAGGTAAGCATAGTGTTTTTTTTTTAATTTTTAAAGCATGAGCCTAATTTAAGTGGGAATTCGGCAAGGGGCTTCAGGGACTTGGGCCGATTGTTTTAGGGGAATTATTTGGGTTTTGTCTTTTTCTATTTTCTGTCATGAGAGTTAGGGTTAGCCACCTTAGGTGTTATTATTCTCTTTTCAGTCAAAAAAAGCCGAAATTAGCCTCCCTAAGAGTATCTAGTCGATTTCTTCTTCTTCTTCCTCTCTATCATTGCTTTTCTTCTTTTCTTTTTACTCTGTTGATCTTCCCCTTAGCCGAACACTCTATCATACTCAGATCTGCAATTTCTTTCGATTCTATCCCTCCAAAAATAGCCATAGCCGATTGCTTAAAGTGCAAGAAATCCCGAAAACTGCTTTCTTTTTTGCCAATTTCTTGTAAGCCGAATTACCCCTATCCCTTTTCACTTGTTGTGGCCGATTACTACATTCCCTTGAGCCACTTCATTGTCGACACCATCACCCAAACTCACAGCTCAAATCGCCATCTTCTTCTCTAGTTGAAAAGCCGAAATCACCATTAGTGTAGGGAGATAGCCGAAAATTTCAGATCTCATAGTTAAGGGTTCTACTAGCGTTCAAGGGGCAGATTTGCATCAGATCTTTGTAGGAATCGAAGAGAAATCATTGGTAAGTGTTTAATACCTCAGATCTGTTCAATATTTCATGTGTTGGAAAAGCCGAAAGTCCCTAAAGTTGGGGACTTTGCCGATTTGGACTTTTAGTAAATCAAGTGGTGTTTTTCTTTGTTCTTTGAGTGATAGTTGCGAAGGAGGCGAGCAAGTGAGGCAGTAAAGGCATCGGAATCATCAGATCTAGATCTACAGCGATCTAAATCGGTAAAGGTAAGATTTTTAGGCCATTAAGGGGTATGGCCGAATGTGGTAAAGGATTGTAGCTTTGGTTTTTCGTAGATCTATTGATTAATCAATTAGATTTTGGGTTGTAGGAACTGTCGCATAGGAGATCTCGTTGGTGAAACCGCAAAACAGGTGTGTGATTCTGAACCCCTTCATTGTGCATGTTGGCAAATGCCGAAAAGCCGAAATGCCGAAGATTGGGCATTTCGAGGGCTTGTGAGAGTGCGAACACTCACAAGTTGGTAGGGAAACTTTGGATATGAAATCGGTACTGAAGGGGGAGTTAGCCACGAAATTTTGGGCGTTACGGTAAGTTAGGGCCTCGGTGGGCCGAGTATGGGCCCAATGGGTAATTTGGGCCCATTTAGGTAAAAATGGGTTTAAGGGTAATAAAATGAACTGTAGGCGTAAGAACAGCTAAAACAAGGTAACTGAATATGAAATTTGGACTAAACGGGCCTAATGGGCTAATTGACGGAATAGGGCTCATTAGGGGTTTTAGGGCTTAAGAGCTAAAACAATTAAACTGTGTTAACCGAATTTCTGTAACGACTATGGGATTAGTAAAGACTGTAATAAGCATAAAAACTGTAATATGAGAGCAAAATTACTGAAATACCCTTAGGGTGAGAAATTACTGTTTTGCCCTTAGGTAGAAAATTACCGTTATACCCCTAGGGCTAAAAACCGACTGAATTGTTTGACATGACTATTATTGTTACTGCATATCATGATGTATGTAGGTTTGATGCATGGGGTTTGGGTTTGATATTGGAGGAAGTGTGAGTGGCACTGCCACGTTACTGAAAGAGGCTATGCCTCGTATTGTTACTGAATGGGGCTTTGCCTCGTATACTGTTTATCTGAGCAGCCATGCTGCAACTGTGGTGTGTGGGCTGGGTGGGTCGAGTTATTCCCCACATGGTGTGTTGGCTGGTACGGGTGGTGTGTAGCGGTTGGTGGGTTGAGTAGTCTCCCCAATTGGGTTGCATTCATACTGTTATACTGTACTGTACTGTTATGGGCCTATGGGCCAAACTGTTATCTGAATAGGGCTTCGGCCCAGTATCTGTAATCTGAATAGGGCTTCGGCCCAGTATTTGACTGAAACTGGCTAGGGCTCAGGTCTAGTGGGCTCGAGTCGATGTGGGCTTTGGATGGGTTCTGCACACACTGAGTTTTCCCAAACTCACCCCTCTCTTTCCATCCTTGCAGGTGAGCCCTAGATCGTGACTTGGTTGCTGGGAGGGATTCAGAGTGGCCACGAAGACTGAACTCGTATTTTAATTGGTTTATTAATTTAATTATTTTTTTTCTATTGGTTTTATTTTGCTATGGGTTGTAATAAGGTTAAAGTGAACCGCTTAACAAATGAAATAGAGATTAAGTTGAGTAGTTATTAAAACAGGGATTTTCAAAATAGAAAATCAAGCGTTGCTTTCCAAAACACACCATCGGACTTAGTAAATAAGGCGGCGTAGGATAGTATAGGTGATGTAGCCCACCGGACATGGCCATAACGTCTGGGCCGGGTTCGGGGTGTTACAATGGTAGGATCTTTTCTACTAAATCTATATCTATCTTGCATTCACAAAAGTATGTGCAAACAAATCTAAGATATTTGAGATGATGTATATGTATGTATATATGTATACGTGTATAATGCTAATTTATTAATCCGTTATTCTGAATCTATCATTGCAAACTACTATATTTGATGTGATTTGATATGCTAATCGATTGCACTGATTATCTTGTGATGGATTTCACACTGAGCTTCATAGCTCACTTCCTTTTATATTCTATCTTCTTAGATAACTGATATGTGTGATATGAAGTAATAAAATTTATAACAATGACCGTACCAAAAACTAACTATTATCAAGACTTTAAAGCAAGCGCACCTATCGAACAGTAGTATAGCTTAGTGGCAAGACCGAGATATCGTACCTAAGGGAACTAAAAGTACTAGTACTAACTTCCTTTCTATTATTTAACCTAGAAATAAAAAGGGTTTTTATGAAACTAAACTAATTCTAAAACTAAACTATGAATGCACAAAAAGTAAATTGGGGAAAAACTCTTTAGGAAAAACTGATTGATTTGGGCAATACTCAAGGGAGAATCCACCTAGACTTCACTTGTTATCAATTCTTGAGCTAGATGATTTATTCACTTGACTTGATCTGTAGAGATCCCTAACTTATGTTAATACCTCCGTCGAGGATAAGAACAACTAATCCTAGGTTGATTAATTAAAATCTCTTTCTAGTTAAAACCCCTAGTCTTGCATTAACTCGATCTATGGATCCCCTTATTAGGTTTGACCCTAATTCGGCAGATTTATGTCGCCCTATGTCTAGGGTTGTATGCAACTCCACTTAATTATGCTAGATCTACTCTTAAACAGGGACTTTTGCTCCTCTGATTAAGTACATCAGTTTCTTGAATTAATACCTAGGATTATTAAAACAAGAATTAAGAACACATAATTAAGAACAATTTAAGTATTTATCATATAACTCAAGATAAAATAATAACAAGATCTATCTTAGGTTTTATTCCCCTCAAATATTTGGGGGATTTAGTTCATGATTATAAAAGAAAACATCTCAGAAGAATAAAGATAACAAAACAT
Source organism: Gossypium stocksii (assembly GCA_020496765.1). NCBI lineage: Eukaryota > Viridiplantae > Streptophyta > Magnoliopsida > Malvales > Malvaceae > Gossypium > Gossypium stocksii. The sequence goes on from CM035624.1 coordinate 34,360,798, forward strand.
AAAGAACCCAAAAACCCCTGAAGGATTGAAGGGAGATCCTCTGTCTTGATGTAGAGTTCGGCTTCTGGGATGAATCAATCAGCTTCCGGGATGAATCAATCAGCTTCCTTTGGAGTAATTCCTTACTTTCACTCTCTGTGTTGGCAGAAATATGGCACTCTCTTGTGGAGAGAAAAGTATTCCCTTAGTGGGAAATAAGCACACCCGTGAAGTTGCCTCCTAGGGTCTTTATATAGAGTTTTGGAATGCCTTTCTTAGCCCCTAAGTATCCTTTTCCAAGTGAAATTGAACTATCTCACGATAGGTACACACTCGTATGGATCAACAAGAGGCCGTGTGTGGGCCTGTTGATAGTGGCACGGCCGTATGGTCTGGCCGTGCTTGTCAGGGCTGGGTCGTGTTGGATTTTATGTGGCACAGCCGTGTGGTGAATCCTTGGGCCGTGTTGTTTTTTACACTTTGGCCCATTTTCTCCGTTTTTGGCTCGTTTTTCATTCTTTTCTCTTCCTTGTGCTCTCCTGAGTATAAAACATGAAATAGAAGGATTAAGAGCACCAATTTCCACAAATTCAATGATAATTCATCCAAAAATTAAGCTAAGCATAGGGTAAAAATGGGTATAATTTATCGTTTATCAAATACCCCACACTTAAGCCTTTGCTTGTCCTCAAGAAAAATCTCAACTCACAATCAATAATCATTCTTCTCAATTTATAATCTTTTATCAATAATGCTTCAAACTAATTCACAGGTATTCATATAATGAAAATTCAATTAGAAGAACATTAAAGATTCAATTACTCTAAGTTGAGAATTTTATCATCAAAATATAGGTTTTCTCCCTTCTCCTAAGTAATTATCTCTCAATCAAAATAAACAAAAATTGACATTTTCACTAAGGATTCACTCTATCCACTCAGAGTGTTTAGGGTTCAAGAATTAAGCACTCTTTAGTCATCCTGAAAAGTTATTACCATAGGCTTGCAAGAAAATCAAATCTCCACCACTGTAGATTGATATGACACATCGACGAAAAGGTCTTTCAATGGTTGTAATGGGGCTTTGGTTAGGAGTGTTGTCACAAGCTAAAAAAGAAGGTTAGAATCAAGTTTGAACTGAAAAATTATCTAGCTAGAAAAATCTCTATTACTGGAACATATTCCTTAAGCTTAAGCCTTATGATGACATTGTTCGGGATTTGGAAGATTTGTAGGAGTATGCAAAAACTATTGAACTATTATAGATTACAACTAAATTAACTGTATATACACATTTTTTTTAGAACAAATCAAGTATAATACTTTGAATATTTACAAACTTTACAAACTGAAGAAGAGAACAAAGCTAGATAATAATTCAACTCAAATCTCGACAAGAATAGGGATCAAACTAATTGAATGAAATTCAACAAAAACGGGTTATAGGTTAATATTTAAGGTAAGTCAAAGAATGGGTTGTTAGGCTCAATGGGGTTCACTAGGGGTCAATTTATGGAGGTAGGCTTTTATGGAGTAAGTGGGTTAAATCCTATGTGCCTTTATCATCTCAGTGTATCAAATCAATGATGTGGTCTCGGCATGTATAATCGAAGCAAGTTCTAAAATAACAAATCAGTATTGACTCACTTAAAGCAACAATAAAGGTGAGCACGAAAGAATGTATGCTTAAAAGCCTCAAAAATCTCACCAGAATTATGGCTTTTGATGTTAATCCTACGGATTTCAAATCTCAAGATAATACTTAAAATTAGGGAAAATAACCTAGAAAAATTTAAATTCTCAAAAATTTCAACTTATCATGCTTGATTCCCTAGTGTTTTAAAGTTTGAATAATCAAAGCATAAGCACCTATGTCTTAATTCTCAACATATCAATAGAAATCATAAATCAATCAGAATTAATTCCTAATAGGATATGAGAAAGTTACTTGAGAAGAATATAAAATTTAGGGTTTTTTTATATAGTTTACCCCCTACACTTAAGATGTACATTGCCCTCAATGTACAAAGATACATTAGTAGTAATAGAAGCATAAGATCATAAGATAGGGAGAGAAGTAAAACTCCCTAAATATATGGATGAATTCCTTGAGTTAGAGGTGTGAAGACTTGGAGAAAGGACTACTTGAAGTGTATGATTCTAGCTGCTTAAGGAAATAAACACAACTATAGAGAGAATTAAGGTATTACTCGATAAGAAAAATGTCGATAACAAAGTTCAAAATATAAACGATAAGTCTTAAGGAAAAAAAATTTAAAAGCCAAAGAAATAAAGAAGAAACAATAGAAAAACAAAAAAATAAACAAAAATAAAAAAATAAAAATAAAAATAAAGAAGAATAGAGGAAGAGTAAATAAAATAATGGTTTAAATAAAGATTGGGGTACACGGCAGTATCACATGGGCGTGTCACACGCCCGTGTTGAATTGATAAGATTGGCCACGGTCACCTCGCACGGTCTGGCTAGTTGTCGTAGCCCGTGTGTTAGGGAAATCTTACTCTGCTCATACACGACCTTAGGCACGCCCGTGGGCATGGCCGTGTGATCGAAAATACTGCATTTAAAGGGTTGATGTATTTAGAAAGCTGAAATAAAATAATTTACTAAATCAGTACTCGGGTTGCCTCCCGAGAAGTGCTTATTTATAATCTAAGCTCGACTTTGCTCGAGCTTGTATGCTCACGGTGGTTTGAAGAGTTGATACTCTTCTATCCTACTTACAATTTCATTATCAATGTAAGATTTGAGTCGAGTGTGATTTACCTTGAAAGTGCCGAGTGACTCATGTTTTATCTCGACTGTACCATAGGGAGAGATTTTCATTACCGTGAAGTAAGGTGTATCACTTGTATGCTCTTTTGAATTCAAGATTCGAGGATCGTCTTCCCTTAAGATTACCTTATCCCCTACCTTGAGTTGATTCGTTTGTACCTAAGGGTCATCTTGGTGATGCTTTGGGTTGGTGTGGCATATTTTGGGCTTTTCATGATAGTTCAGCCACTCATCTAGTTCCTCAATCTGAAGCATTCACTTTCCAGGTGCGTCTCCCTTGGATGGACTTGTCTGTGATTGGGTTGCCTTTTTGTGGATTGTATCCTGCACAGAAGGTTGGGTGGTAAGTTCAGTGTTTTTACAAGGACTCGTGACTATATTATTATCAACAGTCTTAATCAAGTTTCGAGCTTGTAAAGTAACTTTGTCATCACCTACACGTAGTGTAAGTTCACCTGTTCCTAAATCAATTATTGTTCTAGCAGTTGCTAAAAAATTTCGCCCTAGAATTAAGGGTACATTGCTATCCTCATCAATGTCTAAAACAACAAAGTCAACTGGGAATATAAATTTATCAATTTTGATAAGTACATCTTCAATTATTCCCTTAGGAAACCTAATAGTTTTATCAGCTAGTTGAATGCTCATATTAGTTTGCTTAGGTTTTTCAAAACCTAGTTGTTTAAACAGTTTATAAGGCATGACATTTATACTAGCCCCTAAATCAGTTAAAGCATTTTTGGTGTTTAGGCTACCAAATAAACAAGGAATAGTAAAACTCCCTGGATCTTTTAGTTTGTTGGGTAGCTTATTCTGTACAATGGCTGAGCATATTGCATTCAGCTCCTCATGAGATTTCTCATCTAGCTTCTGCTTGTTTGTCAATAGCTCTCTTAAAAACTTAGCGGCGTTTGGCATCTGTGACAGAGCTTCAATAAATGGTAAGTTAATGTGTGATTTCTTTAAGAGTTTAAGAAACTTACTAAATTGCTCATCTGTGTGGTCTTTCTTGAACGCATTTGGGTATGGGATACGTGGTTGACACTCTTTGACAATTTCATCTTTGTAACTTACCTTATTTTTTCTGTTACTTACTATAGGCTCCTTGCATGGCTCTGGGTTGGTTTTGGTTAACCGCTCATCATCTATCGTATCCACGGCATTGAGTTGCTCCTTAGGGTTAGTCTCAGTGTTGCTTGGTAACCCACCTTGTGGTCTTTTAGAGATTAGCTTAGCGAGCTGGCCTATTTGAGTTTCAAGTCCTTGGATGGATGCTTGCTGGTTCCTTAGTACCGTTTCGGCGTTTTGGAAACGTGTTTCTGACACGACCATAAATTTTGTGAACATCTCTTCAAGGTTCGGTTTTTTCTCCTGTTGTGGTAGTGGCTGTTGAAATCCCAGAGGAGGCTGTTGTCTTTGATTTCCTTGTCCTCCCCATGAAAAATTGGGGTGGTTCCACCAACCTGCATTGTAAGTATTACTATAAAGATTATTCTGAGGTCTAGAATTGTTACCCATATAGTTGGTTTGCTTGATTTCCATGCCATGTCCATAAGAGGAGTAATCTGAATTAAACATATTTCCCTGGGTTGCGTCACACTGCATCACTGGGTGTGCCTGCGTAGAACCAACAAAATTATTAAACTTTTTGTTTAAAAGTTCTACCTGATTAGTAAGCATGGTGACGGCATCAATATTATAAACTCCTGTAGCTTTTTTCAGCTCTGTCCTCATGACTTGCCACTGATAATTATTCAGTGACATCTCTTCTATAAATTCATAAGCTGCTTCGGGTGTTTTGTTGTTTATTGTTCCTCTTGCGGCTGCATCGATCATTTGCCTTATTGAAGGGTTCAAACCGTTGTGGAAGGTTTGAACTTGTAACCACAAAGGCAACCCATGGTGAGGGCACCTTCTCAAAAGATCTTTGTATCTTTCCCAGGCATTGTAAAGTGTCTCTAAATCCATCTACACAAAAGAAGAGATATCGTTTCGCAATTTAGCTGCTTTAGCTGGAGAAAAATATTTAAGTAAAAATTTCTCAGTCATCTGTTCCCATGTAGTGATTGAGCCTCGTGGTAAAGAATTTAACCATTGTTTAGCTTTATTCCTTAAGGAAAAAGGAAATACTCGGAGGCGAATGGCATCATCAGAAACACAATTTATTTTAAAAGTATCACAGAATTCTAAAAAATTTGCTAAGTGTGAATTGGGATCTTCATCCTGTAAACCATCAAATTGCACAAATTGCTGAATCATCTGAATAGTGTTAGGTTTTAATTCAAAATTATTTGCAGCAATAGCAGGTCTAATAATACTAGATTGAGTACCAGCCAAATTAGGTTTAGCATAATCATACATAGTACAGGGAGCATATCTTGGTTCACCGGTTGCGCGGCTATCACGGGAGGTGGTTGATTATCTTGATTTACTTCCATCTCTTCAGTAGGTTCAGGTTCTTGTTCTTGTCCTTGCTCCGAATAATGAAGGCTTCATCTGATCTCTCTACGAGTTCTGTGAACTGTCCATTCCAAGTCTTCGTCGAATAGCAGTGGTCCCTCTGGGTTCCTTCTAGTCATAAACTAGAGATACCTAGAGGAAAAGAAAATTTCAGTAAAATAAAAAAATAAAAAAAAGCTAAAAATAAATAAAGATAAAAATGGCTAAAGTAATAGAAATCGAGTGTTCTTAATATCTTAGTTCCCCGGCAACGGTGCCAAAAACTTGATATACGTGATATGAAGTAATAAAATTTATAATAATGATCACGCCAAAAACTAACTATTATCACGACTTTAAGGCAAGCGCACCTATCGAACAGTAGTATAGCTGATATGCGTGATATGAAGTAATAAAATTTATAATAATGATCGCACCAAAAACTAACTATTATCATGACTTTAAGGCAAGCGCACCTATCGAACAGTAGTATAGCTTAGTGGCAAGACCAAGATATCGTACCCAAGGGAACCAAAAGTACTAGTACTAACTTCCTTTCTATTATTTAACCTAGAAATAAAAGGGGTCTTTGTGAAACTAAACTAATTCTAAAACTAAACTATGAATGCACAAAAAGTAAATTGGGGAAAAACTCTTTAGGAAAAACTAATTGATTTGGGAAATACTTAAGGGAGAATCCACCTAGACTTCACTTGTTATCAATTCTTGAGCTAGACGATTTATTCACTTGACTTGATCTGTAGAGATCCCTAACTTATGTTAATACCTCCGTCAAGGATAAGAACAACTAATCCTAGGTTGATTAACTGAAATCTCTTTCCAGTTAAAACCCCTAATCTTACATTAACTCGATCTATGGATCCCCTTATTAGGTTTGACCCTAATCCGGCAGATTTATGTCACCCTATGTCTAGGGTTGCATGCAAATCCACTTAATTATGCTAGATATACTCTTAAACAGGGACTTTTGCTCCTCTGATTAAGCACATCAGTTTCTTGAATTAATACCTAGGATTATTAAAACAAGAATTAAGAACACATAATTAAGAACAATTCAAGTATTTATAATATAACTTAAGATAAAATAATAACAAGATCTGTCTTAGGTTTCATCCCCCTCAAGTATTTGGGGGATTTAGCTCATGATTATAAAAGAAAGCATCTCAAAAGAATAAAGATAACAAAACATAAAGAACCCAAAAAACCCTGAAGGATTGAAAGGAGATCCTCTGTCTTGATGTAGAGTTCGGCTTCTGGGATGAATCAATCTGCTTCCCTTGGAGTAATTCCATGCTTTCACTCTCTGTGTTGGTAGAAATACGGCACTCTCTTGTGGAGAGAAAAGTATTCCCTTAGTGGGAAATAAGCACACCCTTGAAGTTACCTCCTAGGGTCTTTATATAGAGTTTTGGAATGCCTTTCTTAGCCCTTAAGTATCCTTTTCCAAGTGAAATTGAACTATCTCACGATAGGTACATGCCCGTGTGGATCGACAAGAGGCCGTCTGTGGGCCTGTTGATGGTGGCACAGCCGTGTGGTCTGGCCGTGCTTGTCAGGGTTGGGCCGTGTTGGATTTTATGTGGCACGGTCGTGTGCCACGGCCGTGTGGTGAATCCCTGAGCCGTGTCGTTTTTACACTTTGGCCCATTTTCTCCGTTTTTGACCTGTTTTTCATTCTTTTCTCTTCCTTATGCTCTCCTGAGTATAAAACATGAAATAGAAGGATTAAGAGCACCAATTTCCACAAATTCAATAATAATTCATCCAGAAATTAAGTTAAGCATGAGGTAAAAATATGTATAATTTATCGTTTAATAATAACCTACCAATTTAGGATGCTATATTCCATATTTTTAGATAAACCACTAGGTTAGGACATGGGTACGACATCCAAAGGGACTTGACTTTGTTTTATTAAAATATTTTAGATTTATTATTTAACATTTTTATTATTATTCATAAAATGTATTATTTCATTTTGAACTATGGCATGAGACTTAAAGTTTATATTTCTTTCCTATTGCATGATATTTAATTAAGTTTTAAGATATTTAAATGTTAAGTGGTTAGGCATGAACCCTGGTTTTTATTTAAGACATTGGAAAGTATCATTTTTTGCTACTAGACTTTAATTATAATTTTAATGCGTAATTAATCGGTATTTAAGTAAGCTTTCTACTAAATCATACAAAAGCTTTAAGATGACCAATTTTCAAAACTCTGTTAGCTTTTTGGGTCACATTGGTGGCTAATGTAATCTTCCGAATTCGGGCCTAATGTCTAAGCCGAGTTGGGGAGGTTACAACTTTGATACAATTAAATGTATCACCTCAATACTCAACCCGGTCGCCAAGTTTGAGTTACAAGGTGTCACATTTATTTCTGAAGCTACAATCAATAATATTCAATCCAAAACCATTATGTAACAGCCCAAATTAGGGCCTAAACAGAATGGTGGTTTTGGGACCACAAATCCGACATAGAAAATTTACCCCGATAGAGTATTAAGGTCTATTGTGTGATTGAATGCATGAGTAAAAATTTAGTAAATAAATTTTACCGATAAAGTGCTCGACTGAGTTGTAGGACTAAATTGTAAAAATTTCAAAATATGTGTTCTAGAAGCTTTTAGTGTGAAATTGAAATGAAACCATAAACTAGAGGTCCTTATTTAGTAATTAGACCATATTATGGCAATATGGACAAAAATGCCAATGGAAGGAAAAATTTGCAAAGAAGGCCATTATGGGCATTTTGGTCATTTGGTTATTAAAAGAAATAAAAAGGAAAAATAAGGCCAAAAAGTGTCCATCTTTTCTTCTTCCTTGGCCGAATTTTACAAACACCGTAGCTAGGGTTTCTTTCAACTTTTCAAGCTCCAAGTAAGTGACTCCTAGCCCCGTTTTTCATGTTCTTCGTACTTTTGAGATCCCCGTACCTTGACCTAGCCTTCTATAACTTCATGTTGAAAAATTTACCCATGTGTGTCATGAAAGCATGTTGATGTTTATTGGTAGAAAATGGAAGTTTAATGTGTAGTAAACAACTTTTGCTAAGTGATTTTTCATGGAAATGCATTTAGGGACGAAAATGCAAAAGTTGTAAAATATGTGTATAAGTTGTGAAATGTTGAAAATTGTAGGCTGCTATAAGAGAGAAATATGGTCGGCTAGGCTTAGGAATGTAGAAAAATAGATAAATATCATTTTACGAGCCTAGGGACTAAATTATAAAAATTGACAAAGTTAGGGATAAAATGGTAAAAATTACCATCTGACTTTGTGTCCAATTGAGTAATGTATTATCGAATGAGTTAAATTTGATGTTATAGATCAAGAACAATGTGAAATCAACCTTGGCCATGGAAAAGGCAATGTATCAGACTAAATCGAAAAGATTTGCATTTTGGCACCGAGGTAAGTCCTATATGTAAATAATGAGTTATTTTTAATCATTAAGTTTAATTATATTAATCATTTTGAAATTCTAAAATTTTATATCAAACTATCAAAAATGTGATGAAATAAAACCGATAAGTAAAGAAAAGTCCCGATTGAACCTTAGGAATCATTAGGATATGAGTGACATTTCACTAGGAAACCATTGACTGTTATCGATTGTTTATGTGATTCCGGGTGCTGGTCTAGTTCGAGTACCAGTGGCTAGGTAATCCTGCATTTGTTGCGGATACCTGTCAGCTTGTGGGAGCAGCACTGAGTAGTATCAACTACACCATCAGCTTGTGTGAGCAGACCCGAGAATAGCTCATTATTGAGCCCTCATGTGATAAGTAGTAGCTTCGGCTACGTATTAGTGATAGCTTCAGCTACATCATGTGTGGCACTTGTGCTTTATTCCATGTATCCTTTAGTATTCCATGTGGTTCATCGAGTTATTCTAATCAATTTGATAAAAAGTGATTGCATGTAAAAAGATTTGACCTTATGTTTAAGAATGTGTATGTGCAGGTTATATGAAAACCATCATGCGTGCTAAGTGTTTAATGTATGTATTGAATTATGTGGTAAGATCACGCGAGTAAGTGATAATTCCCAAACTTAATTATGTGATAGGAGAACTTATTTTCCATTTGCTATGTCCATTTAGTTTAAATGCAAATAAATTTTGCATATAGACTTACTAAGCTTTATAGCTTACCCCTTCTCTTTTCCCTTCCCTTATAGTGTAACACCCCTATCCCATAACCGTCGCTGGAATAGGACGAGGTGTTACCAGAAAATTAGGAAGCAAATCAATACAGTAAAATTTTGAACATTTTCTTGGATAAAAGATTATTTCTTTTCAAATGATGCTGCTAAGCACAATTTAAAGATCAAATTAAGAACTTAAAAGAGAACGAACTTCCATAAGATGCCATATTCACATGGCTGTAAAATTTACATCTTTCGAAATATTATTCACTTTAGTCTACTCTATACATGCCATACATTTCTAAAATATAACAATACCGAAATGTTAGATAGTGATAGTGTGACGAGTTGCTGACAATCCTTGAGCAATTGGCTAGAATCAACAATCTATAAAATAGAAGACATAACAACGGAGTAAGCTTTCCTAAACTTAGTAAGTCTTAAGTAATACAATTAACTTTACTAAATTTTAAAAACATAATTTCCTATTCAAGTTGGTATATGTAAAATCATTTGCTAAATGAACCTAATCACAACTGCACATACTTTACTCATCGTTTCATTTACTTAGAAATTGATATCACATAACTACTTCATTAATAAATTGCCACAGTGGCCAATTGTAGAGGTACTCAAACACAATCAAATTTCTCAGGGCTATATCCACTTCCATGATAATCTCATAAATGACCAATTATATATAAGCACACAATGCATAATTTATAAATATAAGTCACTTAACTTCAAACTCAAACGACAGAGTAATTCAATAACTTCACATGACTTCTCACATCAGTCAAACATGGCTTAATCACATAGTAGTCTTAATACTTATTCCCATAGATATATATAAATCATTTCATACTTGTGATTCAATCCAGAGCAGATTTAATTATGAGTGTAGGACACATACCTAGCCAACTTAAGGTATTCCATCATCATTTAATCCCAGTTACTGAAATCACATATACCTAAATCTTTTACTTTCAAATACAAAATTTCACAATTGAATATAATCAAATCCAATCCGAGTCATTCTTACATCAAAAGGTAAGTATCACATATCTGAGTCATTTAATGTATAGTACGAGCTCCATTTGTCATCTTAATGTGGGATTTCGTATTCATATATATATAATGTTTATTTGAATTCACTGGCACTTGGCCAGCCAGGTATAAAACCCAATTCTAATTACCAGCTTCGAAGCTTATTAGGTCAATGTCCCGAATGATTTCATACGATAGACCATTCAGAAAGTTTATCACACTTTATGTTATACGCTTATAGTATTCACATATCACAACATTTTAACAGGACAATGCTTTCAATCAGACCAACTCATAAAACACATGATTTACTTTCATTTTTATAATAACCATTCGGCCACGCCACACATCCCATAAGTTATTCGTTCTCATTTTATATGTATTTAAAGATACACAACTTACACCTATCTCAAATTGGCCATTCGGCCTTATCACATATATACACTTACACACTCATCACATTGGCCATTTGGCCTTATCACATATACACACTTTTACATTCATCACATTGGCCGTTCGGCCTTATCACATATACACACTTTCACATTCATCACATTGGCCGTTCGGCCTTATCACATATACACACTTTCACATTCATCACATTGGCCGTTCGGCCTTATCACATATATACACTTTCACATTCATCACATTGGTCGTTCGGCCTTATCACATATACACAATTTCACATTCATTACATTGGCCATTCGACCTTATCACATATGTACACTTTCAAATTCATCACATTGGCCGTTCGGCCTTATCACATATATACACTTACACACTCATCACATTGGCCATTCGGCCTTATCACATATACACACTTTCACATTCATCACATTGGCCGTTCGGCCTTATCACATATACACACTTTCACATTCAGCTTTACATAGTTAAATACAATAGAGTTTTATGCACGTCTCTCATACTTTGACTTCCTTCCCTAATATCATTGAATCTCATCACATATATATGAATTACTCACATTTCATTCTATCTCATACTTGTCCTCAACACATATAAATATATGTATTTCCCATTCATTTCAAAAATCATAATACAATCCTTACTTAAAGCTTCTATGTGTCATTCGATCTTAAGCTAGATATCACACCTTGTCATTTTATTTCATCTTAGGTACAAAATCATATTAGTAAATTAATTCAAATACTTAAAATTTTCCATTCGGCCTTAGAACATATCATGGCTACATCATATTTTACAATTTAGCCATTCGGCTTTAGCACATATAATAAACTCGTATCTTAAATCTCATCCTTACGAATAGACCATAAAACATTTCTAATTATAATTCTTTCATCTTAACTTTCATATTAGGGCATAAGCATTTCTATAATAGTATCCATTAATCAAAATAAAAAATAGGTTTAATTACTTAGAGACTTACCTCAATGTGGTTAAGTCATTACGGATCACTATTCCACTAATCCCGCATTCTTTTCTTTCCGAATTGGTCTCTCTTTGATCTTGAGCTTTGAATTTAAACAATTAAACTAGTTTAATCCTCTTATCAAATTATCAAAATCAAAATACTAGTAATATCATGCACATGATACATACGGCACTATGACTTTATGATCATTTCAATTTAGACAAATCACAAGCCTCATTTGGTCATTTCAAGAACATCAATTAAATCATCCTTTAACATCAAAACAATATCTCATGGGTACTCATTTTGAATAACCGAATGTAATTTAGTTCTTAATTTCATCTTTAACAATTTACCAAGCTTCAAACTCAATTATAAATATACATATCATTTGAAGCATCCAACACCAATTCAATATATATAATTTAATCATAGCCATATAATATATATATATATAAGATCATCAAAACATAGCATACGTAAACTCGCATATTCACATCTCGAAATATCACAAATGGTTCAAGTCATTTATTAGGAGCACAATCGGCAGTTTGTTAAATTCAATTTATTATCAAACAACACCCTATAACATTCAGTTTAAGATATCCCAATTTGCAACATAGCCGAATATCATCTATCCCTTGAGACCACATTCATCAATTTTAATAACTCACAATTCATCTTTTGACCGCTTCCCAATTTTAGCACATTTAAAGCACCAATTTCATGCATAATTCTTATGAATGAATCAAGGCCGAATCCTCCATTAAGCTACTAGAATTCTCTATTTGCCATTTCCTTAAACACTTAACTCAATTATTCCTTTTTTTTAATAGATTTCATTACCTCATAGTTCAATTTACCAATGGCATGATTGATTCCCACAAAATAGTTTCCTTTCCCAAATTCACATATACGGCTACTTCATTAACAACCATTTATTCATATATGGTTTATATCCACATTCTTTCATGACAAAGTGTAAATTAACAAATGCTTATCATTAAATCAATTCCATACACACACGAATATACTCTTCAATTATACATTAAATCCATTTACTTCTAAGCTCAAATTATTCTACAAGATCTAACATCACTCAAACATCCAAAACTCTTTTGACTTATCAATTAATTAGCACATATACGGCAATTTCCACTTGTACCTTCTGATTAAGGATTCAATTTATTCCTTCATTGACCACACATTCATTTGGCCATCAAGAATCTAATATTAACAATTCAATTTACAAAATTTTCAAACAAAGCACAAACTCTTTATTTAACTAAAATGACAGAATGAAATTGATCACATACCATTCAAGAAAACTTCGTGTATCACAATGGTTTATACACATCTATTTAACTAGTTTCTTACACCTCTTACCACCATTTTCATTTCAAAACTTGAAACACCCAAAATTCATCTCATTACCAACATGACCGAATGCAAGCTTCAACCCAAAAGCATCAAAAATTCACACATGGGTCACGGCAAGGGTTTTAAAACACACTAAACTTTAAAATTTTAAAGAAAATTAACATGAACACTTACCTTGATTAAAGTCTAAGATGACCAAATGCCTTAGCTTAGGTTTTTCCTTTTCTTTGCATTAGTTTCGGCCAAAGAAGAAGCCATGGAGACTAACCTTGTTTTTATCACCATTTCTCTTTTTTTTTTTTATAATATTTCATATTATAACATCATATATTTTTGTTTTACTAATATAAAATGCACAAAATGCCAAATAAAAACATCATTACTGTCCACTTTAAAAAAATAGTCTAATTGACATGCAAATCCACTACATTTGTAATCCATACTATTCGGTCCCTTTGAGATTTACCTACTACTTTTTTTAAAGTATAACAATTAAGCCCTCTTTAATTAATTAGCCACTTAGATGATCAAATTTCCATATCAACTTTTAACATATACTAATTCACATATAAAACACACGAATTATAACATTCAATAAATTTTCTAACTCAGTTTAGTGATTTTGAAACCACTTTTCTGATTAGGGCCCTATTAGGGCTGTTACTAGTTTGAGGTTCGATGATCATCGGGATTCCATCAACACTATCAATAATTATTTTGGGTATTTGATTATGAACTTTGAATATTATGGCATGTATAGGTGGTCTATTGTTTTGGTTATGTGTCATAGTTCTTTTGGGTCCATTTGTTGATAGTGGTGTTTTGACACTTTGACCATGAGAAATGAGCCATGAATGGTTAAGTTATATTTTGTCAAATATGTTGTAATCTACTAATGTGCAAGCTTGCCTAGTATGAGTAAAATGTGTGTGGATGCACAAGTTTGATGATGCTAGATAAAGTTAGGGTGTGGATGGCTTAACATATATGTTTTGATGAGTTTTGATGTTATAATCTGAATTGGAAAAATTAGTTGATATTGGTTTGTGTTTCAAGGGGGCAATTGGCTTGGAAAATAGCTTATAATTGTCTACACGGGTAGACACACGGGCATGCGTCTAGGCCGTGTGTGACACACAACCAGCCCACTGGCATGTTGATAGGCCGTGTGTCTCCTACACCTGAAATTATGAAAATTAAATGTTTTGTAGTAAACACATGGGTGGAAACATGATTGTGTGTCTTAATCGTGTGATAGACACGGCCTAGCCCACGGGCATGTGGCTTGGCCCTGTGACAAAAACTTCGTGATGACGTCATAAACAAAATACCCCAATTTTTCACATGGGGTGAGGACACGAGCGTGTTGAGGTCGTGTGAAGGACACGAGTGTGTTGAGGCTGTGTGAAGGACACGGGCCAGAGACACGGCGTGTGCTCGACCGTGTGAAAACCCCTATAGGTTCGAAATGAAAAATAATTCTGCACAGGCTAGGGACATGGACGTGTACGACCACACAGCCTGCCCACACGGGCATGTCCCTATTCCACACGGACATGTGCCCTGTTTTGAGTCAAATTTTCATAAGTGTTCAAGAAGTTCCGATTTGGTCCTGGATCACACCCAATGTATCGTTTGGGCCTCATAGGCCCATAATGTGGATGTTATACATATGAATGAAAAGTTTTAAATTTTACGTGAAATTTATGTGTCGACATCAAATGATCGTGTGAGTGTATGTTCGGTAATGCCTCGCACCTGTGTCCAACAACGGTTACGGGTGAGGGGCGTTACACATTATACATTTAAATACAAGTAAATCAAGCATATTAAATAGTACATAATCATTTTGAAGTCTTATACGAACTTACAAAAGCTCTTTTGCTAACTCAGGGTTGAAATGGTTCAAATTGTAAATATTACAAAATTTTTGATTTGATGTCGTGACTTTGGGGTTTCCTTGTCGCTACATGACTTCTGAATTAGGTTCATCAGGACCTTGAGGCTACATCATCACAATGAGGACCCTAAGCTATTTCTTAACACAACGTGGCGTACTATTACACCAAAAATCAACTTGTTCCAAGCTTAAGTGACCTGAAATCACACATTCATATTCTCATACAACTCAATCAACAAGATACCAATTGAAATCAAATCAAACTACGCCAAAATGATATTTCAAAATAACATCAACTACCAAATTCTAACTTCAACTATTTTCAATACAAAAATCCAACCAAAATCCTAAGTACATGCCACATTCAATTCAAAATGTACATTACAAATTTGCTGAGCTAGAGAATCGATTCTTGGATGTTGGAACGACTTCTCAAATTCTTGAGATTTGCTTATACCTGCACAGAGAAAACAAACCATATGATGAACAATAATACTCAGTGATACATTTACAATTTAAGGTGTATAAAACATAAGTATTAGCATTAAACTTCACACTAAAACATGCAATTTGCACATAACATCTAGCCAATACATAAACTAATTATCAACCTTTCGAATATCAAACAAAGCACACCATTATTGTATCAATGCCAACATAACATATCTAATTTACTACAAGTATGACCAATTCCGATCTACCTATCAATAGTCAACCATTCCTTACATACCGATTCAATATTAACCATGAATTGAAGTCTTAAAAATATTGACTATGTAATTTATAGAATGAAAAAAAAATTCAAGTAAACTAATTTCATAAACATATAATAATAAATTTATTATTTTACTACAAGGGGATTTTAAATGCTAATTATGTAGTTAATTAAAAATTAAAAAGTTGAAGATGGTATAAATGTAACATCCCGAAATAGGGCCTAAACAGAACAGTGGTTACGAAACCACGAATCTGAGATATAAAAGTTTATTCTGATAAATTTATATGATATACTAAGTGATTAGATGCATGTGTTAGAATATTGATAGAAAATTCCATGAATTGCATGTTTAAATTGCCTATTAGGGCTTAATTGCGAAAGTTGACAAATATGAGTTCTAGATAGGAAAGGATTAAATTAAAGAGCATAATTGAAGTAGAGGTCCTTAAATGGTAATTATACCATTATGTTTTCATGGACAAAAACGAACATACATAGGTAGAAATAACCAAAGTTTTAATGAATGGCATTTTAGTCATTTAGTAATTAAAAAGATTAAAAAGGGAAAAAGATGGCAAAATGTTATCATCTTATTC
Source organism: Gossypium stocksii (assembly GCA_020496765.1). Classification (NCBI taxonomy): domain Eukaryota; kingdom Viridiplantae; phylum Streptophyta; class Magnoliopsida; order Malvales; family Malvaceae; genus Gossypium; species Gossypium stocksii. The sequence continues at coordinate 34,377,212 of CM035624.1, forward strand.
ATTAGGCCGAATGTCAAGGGTTCTCCATAACTAGGGTTTGTTTCAAGCTTCCAAGCTCCATAGTAAGTGATTCCAAGCCCTGTTTTTAATGTTCTTTATGTTTTTCGAGTCCCGGTAACTTGATTTAGCTTATTCTAGCAATAATTTAACCTATGGTTCATATTTGGAAAAATACACATACGTGAAATGTGTTTATTTTGAGGTAGAATGTAAAGTTTTAAATTATGTTAAACAACTTGTGCTACTCGATTTTAAGTGAAAACGAGTAAAACGATATAATCGGTAAAAATACCTAATGTTCATAAATACATGTTAGAGTGAGAATTTGATGTTGCCATTAAGGGAAAATAATCAGCATGTCCTAAAACATAAGAATTAGGGAAAAAATTTTAATTTTTGAGCTTTGGGGAAAAAGTGTAAATATGCAAGTTAAGGACTGTTTTGATAAATGTGAGTATTAAATAAGCTAAATTTGCTAATTATAGATCAAGAAGAATGAAATTTGGGGATAGACCGAGGAAAGAAAAAGGTAGAGGATTAAGTTGTCAAGTTGACAGTATTTTGCACCGAGGTAAGTTTACAGTAAACAAATGCAATATTTCAATATTTTATATTAATGTTGTTAATTTCCAGCATATATACATTTATTTTATGAGAATATTCCAAGTTGAATCAAAGATGATGTAACAGAGAAAAAGTATAAGAAAGCCCGTTTGAACCTTAGGGATGCATGGGATACGGAATGTCATGACATTTTGGGTTGAGACAATTGAGGAACATCCCATGTAAGTCCATATCAAACATATGGCATTGGTAGGTTGAGACAGTTCAGCAACATCCCATGTAAGTCCATATCAGATATATGACTTTTACAAGACAGAGAACGTCCCATGTAAGACCATGCCTAGAGCATGGCATTGGCAGGCTATTATTAGGCAGGAAAACCTAAGTATCCTGAGTATTCCAAACGGTTCATTGGGCTAATATACAGGCCATGTTACAAAAAATTTCAGGTAAAGGAATGATAAACAGGAAAGTTAAAGAGTAAGTGGAGAAGTAAAATAAAGATTTTGTTAGTTGAAGGTATAATATGAGTATATTTATACTTGGTGAATGTTGTCATTTATTTATTTGTAAACTTACTAAGCATTGTAGCTTACTCCTTTTCCTTTCTCTCTTTTATAATATAGCCAAGCCAATTTGGGAATCAAAAGGACGTCGGAGTTCGTCTCACACTATGAAAGGCTATTTCGGTATTTTGTAATTTGAAATGTTTTGAGTTATGGCATGTATAGGGACTTGACTATTTTGTTTGTATGTTCTTATGATATGACTAAAGAATGGTATGAGAATACTTGATAATGATTAGCTATTTAAATGGCTAATTAAGAACATGTTTTGATGTTATGCATGCCTAAATGATAGTTTATGCAAAGAAATGATGAAGGAGTAAAAGTTGGCCATGAAACAGTTTTGTAATAGTAGCAGTGATGTGAATTTGAAAAATCACTAAAAATTGTAGGAATGGAATTAAATGGTGAATGAGATATATATTTAAAGCTTATTGAGTCTCTTTTTATAATAAAGAAACAGAGTAAGCAAAAGAAGTGTATATTATGAGATATTTAAATTCTTGTAAGACTAGTTCAGAAGGATTTCATGATCCCCTATTTTGAATTTAGAAATTCACTAAAAATTATACAAAAAGAATTATGAGTCATAATTTATATTTATAGATTCCTTAGTGATCTACTTTCATGAAAAACAAGTGGAAACACTAAATTAAAACTATACTATGAGATAATTGATTTTTAGTGAAGAGAGGTCAAGTTCACTGGGTTGCGAAACAAAGGAACCTTTAACTAATAAACTGTACTAATTGGCCACACCAAAAATTCTGGAAAAATTATGGTAAGAAGATATATAAGTCTAGTTTTAGGTAAAATTTACAGAGTTAAATTTCTAGTTTCGTAACTTGAGTTATAATTAATTTCTGTGACTTTTATGCAGGTGGACAATTTTATTTTGAACAGTGAAATAAATTGTTTTAATTTGTGTAAGTAATTGGAAAATTTTTAAATGTTCTCGATTTGGTCTCGAACCGTTCCAATTGCATGTTTAGGGCCTCGAGGGCCCATTTTAAGGATATATTAGATGAAAGTGAATGAATTGATTTTAAAAGCAAATTTTTATGCCCCAGACTAGGAAGATAAGTCTGGTAATGCCTCCTGGTCGACTCCGGCTACGGTCTCAGGTAATGGGTGTTACATTTATTGGTATCAGAGCAAGAGTTTAGTCGGTTCTCAGAATATTTAGTACAAGTAGGAGTCTAGCTATACATGCCATACTTATATTTTGATAGTGTGACGACTCTTGACGATTTTAAAATGCTTTTCTTTTATAGTTATGGATCCCGAATGAGTTGGTACAGATGATGTAGAAATTAATGCACCTACTCCCGCAGAAGGGACGGTGCCACCAGATAGTAGTGAAAGGCCCGTTACAGTTAGTTAGGGAGGAGGGGCTCGAGAAGCCTTCTTCCAAGTTATGAATGAGTGGTTTGCCGAGTTCGTTCGTACGAATTCGGCCATTAGACCTCCACCCCCTCATGATCTGCAGACTACCCATGTACCAGTTACAGATATAGTCAGAAAAGGAAAGCCACCAGTAGACAAGATTAGAAAATAATGGACCGAAGAGTTTCGGGCTACTAAAGATGATGATACAGAGAAAGCTAAATTTTGGCTCGAAAATACTATCAGAGTTTTTGATGAGTTATCTTGCACACCAAAAGAGTGTATTAAGTGTGTGGTGTCACTTTTTAGAGATTCAGCTTACCATTGGTGGAAGACACTTGTATCAGTAGTACCGAAAGAAAGAGTTATCTGGGATTTCTTTCAGGAAAAGTTCTGTAAGAAGTATATCAATTAGATGTTCATCGACCAAAAAAGAAATGAATTCCTTGAACTAAAGTAGGGTAAGATGACAGTGACTGAATATGAACGTGAATTTGTCTGACTCAACAATTATGCTAGAGAGTGTGTGTCAACTAAAGCTATTATTTGCAAGAGATTTGAAGATAGGCTCAATGATGATATTCGACTATCCGTTGGTGTTCTAGAGATAAAAGAGTTTGTTGTTTTAGTTGACAGAGCTTGTAAGGCAGAGGAGTTGCTAAAAGAAAAAGAAAAAGGCAAAGCTAAAGTTAAGATGCAAGATACAAAGAAAAGACAGATGAGCAAGTCGTTTCAATCTATATCCAAGAGCCTTAGAGAGTTCTCTACTAGATTAAATTTTTCAGCTGGGTATTTGAGCAGAAACAGAAATATGGGTTCAAAAGCTCAGACTACCTTGATTGCAAGTATAGTTAGTGTCCGACCGAGCAGACCAGAGTGTCCACAGTGTGGTAGACACCATTTTGGCCAGTGTTGAGCAAATAAGAGTAGTTGTTACAAGTGTGGTGCTCCAGATCATTTTATGCAAGAGTGTCCAGAAATGGTTAAAAAGGAAGAATTACAAAGTGTTAGGTCCGAGAATGTTTTAGTGCGAGGTAGATCGCAGAGAAACTCAGGAACAGGGGTAGGTAATAGAGGTGTGTCTAGAGATTCAGCAGTGAGACCAGATGTTAGAGCACCCGCAAGGACCTATGCCATCCGTGCTTGTGAAGAGGCATCCTCCCCCGACGTAATTACGGGTACATTTTCTCTTCATAATGTTAATGTTATTACTTCGATTGATTCGGGTTCGACCCATTCCTATGTCTGCATGAAATTGATGCCTAGTATGAACATGTCCATAGAGCCTACGGGATTTATGATTAAAGTATCATATCCATTGGGTCAGTATGTATTACTAGACAAAGTATGTAAAAATCTCCCTTTGATGATTAAAGGTTACTGTTTTCCGGTCGATCTCATGCTATTTCGATTTGATGAGTTTGATGTGATTCTTGGTATGGATTGGTTACTATGCATGATGTGATAGTAAATTGTGTAAAGAAATTCATTTAGTTGAAATGTGAAAATGGTGAAATTCTTCGGGTTAATTCAGATGAGTCAGATAGTTCAATTTCCATGATTTCTATTATGTCTACTAAAAAATGCTTGAGGAAATGATATGAAGTTTATCTTGCTTTTGTGTTAAGTACTAAAGATCCAGAGTTGAAAATTGAATCAGTGTCTGTGGTATGTGAGTTTCCTGATGTGTTTCCAGAAGAACTACCAGGTTTGCCTCCTATAAGAGAAGTTGAGTTTGGTATTGAGCTGATTTCGAGTACAACACCCATTTCTATTGCTCCTTATAGAATGGCTCCAATGGAATTGAAAGAATTGAAAGTTCAGTTGCAAGAATTAACATATAAAGCCTTTCCAAGACCTAGTTGTTCACCATCTGGCTTAACTAATGCTCCTGCCATTTTCATGGACTTAATGAACTGAATTTTCAGACCTTACTTGGATAAATTTGTAGTTGTGTTCATTGATGATATCTTGATTTATTCTCATGATGAGACTGAGCATTCAGAGCATTTAAGAACAGTTTTATAAGCTTTGAGAGATAATCAACTTTATGCCAAGTTTAGCAAAAGTGAGTTTTGGTTATGGGAAGTCAGTTTTCTTGGACTTATAGTCTCAGGTGAAGGTATTTGAGTGGATTCGAGCAAGATTTCAACCATTGTTGATTGGAAGCCTCCTAGGAATGTATCAGAGGTCAGAAGTTTTCTTGGTCTCACCGGTTATTAGAGACAATTTGTAGAGGGATTTTCCATGATAGCTACCCTATTGACAAGATTTCTACAGAAAGATGTCAAGTTTGAATGGACTGAAAAGTGTCAATAGAGTTTTGACAAGTTAAAGGCATTGTTGACTGAAGCTTCTGTCTTAGTACAACCAAAACCATATAAAGAGTTTATGATTTATAGTGATGCGTCCTTGAATGGACTAGGTTGTGTACTTATACAGGAAGGAAAGGTAATTGCTTATGCCTCTAGACAGCTAAAGCCACATAAGAAAAATTATCCGACACATGATTTAGAACTAGCTGCCCGTTGTATTTGCATTAAAAATCTAGAGACATCACTTGTATGGTGAGAAATGTCAACTATTTATTGATCATAAAAGTTTAAAATACTTAATAACTCAGAAAGATTTGAACTTGAGGCAAAGAAGATGGCTAGAGTTGATTAAAGATTATGAACTAGTGATCGATTATCACCCAGGTAAGGCAAACGTAGTTGCTGATGCTTTGAGTAAAAAATCTTTATTTGCATTAAGAGCCTCGAACACTAGTTTAACCTTATCAAATGATGGTTCCATCTTAGCCGAATTAAGAGCTAAGTCAATGTTTCTTGAAGAAATTTGTGAAGTTTAGAAAGATGACAGTGAATTGCAAGGTAAAAGAGCTCAGTGTGAGTCAGGTATAGAGTTAGATTTTCAAATCAGTTCTGATGGTTGTTTGAGGTTTAGAAATTGGGTATATTTTCAAATCAGTTCTGATGGTTGTTTGAGGTTTAGAAATTGGGTATGTGTACTAAAGAATGATGAGCTTATTCGAAAGATCTTAGAGGAAGCACATAGAAGTTCCTTATCTATTCATCTAGGTAGTACAAAGATGTATAATGATTTGAAGAAAATGTATTGGTAGGTAGGAATGAAGAGAGATATCTCAGAGTTTGTTTCTGGATGCTTGATCTGTCAGCAAGTAAAAGCTGAACATCAGGTACCTTCAGGTTTATTGCAGCCTGTGTTAGCTCCTGTGTGGAAATGGGACCGAGTTGCTATGGATTTTGTAACAGGATTACCGTTGACACCGAGAAAGAAAGATGCAGTATAGGTTGTGATTAATAAGCTAACAAAGTCGGCTCATTTTATTCTAGTTTGTATGGATTATTCACTTGACAAGTTGGCTGGGTTGTATATTTCAGAGATAATCAAACTACATGGAGTACCATTATCGATTATTTCAGATAGAGACCCGAGATTCACTTCGCGATTTTGGAAGAAGTTACAGGAAGCTTTGGGCACAAAGTTGAGTTTTAGTACAGCATTCCATCCTCAGACTGATGGTCAGTCAGAGAGATTTATTCAAGTACTTAAGGATATGCTCAGATGTTGTGTCTTAGAATTTCAAGGTAGTTAGGAAAAATATTTGCCGTTGGTAAAGTTTGCCTATAATAATAGTTATCAGTCGAGTTTGAAGATGGCACCTTATGAACCTTTGTATGGATGTAAATGTCACACACCTTTGTATTGGACAGAGCTTAAAGAAAATTAGATTTACGAGGTTGACTTAGTTAAAGAAACTGAAGAGAAAGTGAAAGTGAAAGTTATCAGAGATTGCTTAAAAGCAGCTTCAGATAGACAGAAGTCTTATGCAGATTTAAAAAGAAAAGAGATTGAGTATCAAGTTGGTAAGAAAGTGTTCTTGAAAGTATCCTCATGGAAGAAAATCTTTAGATTTGGCAAGAAAGGCAAACTAAGTCCGTGTTTTATTGGACCGTTTGAGGTGACTGAAAAAGTTAGGCCATTAGCATATCAGTTGGTGTTGCCGATAGAGTTAGAGAAGATCCATGATGTGTTCCATGTGTCCATGTTACGCCATTACCGTTCTGATCCGTCACATGTGATTTCAGCCAAATATGACTTACAGTAAAGAACCGATAAAGATTTTAGCTCGAGAGGTCAAGCAATTAAGGAACAAAAGTATTGCACTTGTGAAAGTATTATGGAATAGGCATAGGGTAGACGAGGCTACATGGGAGCCCGAAGAGGCTATGCGAAAACAATATCCAAATCTATTCACAGGTAAGATTTTCGAGGATGAAAATCCCTAAAGGAGGGAGAAATGTAACATCCCGAAATAGGGCCTAAATAGAACAGTGGTTGCGAAACCACGAATTCAAGATATAAAAGTTTATTCTGATAAATTTTTATGATTTACCGAGTGATTAGATGCATGTGTTAGAATATTGATAGAAAATTTCATGAATTGCATGTTTAAATTGCCTATTAGGGCTTAATTGCAAAAGTTAATAAATATGAGTTCTAGATAGGAAAGGATTAAATTGAAGAGCATAATTGAAATAGAGGTCTTTAAATGGTAATTATACCATTAGGTTTTCATGGACAAAAATGGACATACATAGGTAGAAATAACCAAAGTTTTAATTAAGGGCATTTTAGTCATTTGGTAATTAAAAAGATTAAAAAGGGAAAAAGATGTAAAAATGTTATCATCTTCTTCATTAGGCCGAATGTCAAGGTTTCTCCATAGCTAGGGTTTGTTTCAAGCTTCCAAGCTCCATAGTAAGTGATTCTAAGCCTCGTTTTTAATGTTCTTTATGTTTTTGGAGTCTTGTTAACTTGATTTAGTTTATTCTAGCAATAATTTAACCTAGGGCTCATATTTGGAAAAATACCCATAGGTGAAATGTGTTTATTTTGATGTTTTATGATAGAGCATGAAGTTTTAAATTATGTTAAACAACTTGTGCTACTCAATTTTAAGTGAAAACGAGTAAAACAACATCGTCGGTAAAAATACCTAATGTTCATAAGTACGTGTTAGTGTGAGAATTTGATGTTGCCATTAAGGGAAAATGATCAACATGTCCTAAAACATAAGAATTAGGGAAAAAGTTTAATTTTCGAGCTTTGGGGCAAAAGTGTAAATATGCAAAAGTTTAAGGGCAAAATCATAATTTTGCCAAAGTTAGAGTTAAAGACTGTTTTGATAAATGTGAGTATTAAATAAGCTAAATTTGCTAATTATAGATCAAGAAGAACGAAATTTGGGGATAGACCGAGCAAAGAAGAAGGTAGAAGATTAAGTTGTCAAGTTAATCGTATTTTGCACTAAGGTAAGTTTACGGTAAATAAATGCAATATTTTGATATTTTATGTTAATGTTGTTAATTTTCAACATATATACATTTATTTTATGAGAATATTTCAAGTTGAATCAAAGATGAGGTAATAGAGAAAAAGTATCAGAAAGCCGGTTTGAACCTTAGGGATGTATGGGATACGGAATGTCATGACATTTTGGGTTGAGACAGTTGAGGAACATCCCATGTAAGTCCATATCAGACATATAGCATTGGCAGGTTGAGACAGTTCAACAACATCCCATGTAAGACCATGTCTAGAGCATGGCATTAGCAGGCTATTATCAGGCAGGAAAACCTAAGTATCCTGAGTATTCCAAACAGTTCATTGGGCTAATATACAGGCTATGTTACAAAAAAGTTCAGGTAAAGGAATGATAAATAGGAAAGTTAAAGAGTAAGTGGAGAAGTAAAATAAAGATTTTGTTAGTTGAAGGTATAATATGAGTATATTTATACTTGGTGAATGTTGTCATTTATTTATTTGTAAACTTACTAAGCATTGTAGCTTACTCTTTTTCCTTTCTCTCTTTTATAGTGCAACCAAGCCAATTCGGGAATCAAAAGAACGTCGGAGTTTGTCTCACACTATGAAAGGCTATTTCGGTATTTTGTAATTTGAAATGTTTTGAGTTATGGCATGTATAGGGACTTGACTATTTTGTGTGTATGTTCTTATGATATGACTAAAGATTGGTATGGGAATACTTGATAATGATTAGCTATTGAAATGGCTAATTAAGAACATTTTTGATGTTATGTATGCCTAAATGATGGTTTATGCAAAGAAATGATAGAGTAAAAGTTGACCATGAAACAGTTTTGTAACAGTAGCAGTGACGTGAATTTGAAAAATCACTAAAAATTGTAGGAATGGAATTAAATGGTGAATGAGATATATACTTAAAGCTTATTTAGTTTATTTTCGTAGGAAAGAAATAGAGCAAGCAAAGGAAATGTATATTCTGAGATATTTAAATTCTTGTGAGACTAGTTCAGAGGGATTTTGTGATACCCTATTCTGATTTTAGAAATTCACTAAAAATTGTACAAAAAGAATTATGAGTCATAATTTATATGTATAGATTCCTTAATGAGTCTATTTTCATTAGAAAAAGTGGAAACACTAAATTAAAACTATACTATGAGATAATTGATTCGTAGTAAAGAGAGGTCAGGTCCGCTATGCTGCGAAACAGGGGAATTTTTAACTAATAAATTGTACTAATTGGCCACACCAAAAATTCTGGAAAACTTATGGTAAGAAGATATATGAGTCTAGTTTCAGGGAAATTTTACGGATTTAAATTTTGAGTTTCGTAACTCGAGTTATAATTAATTTTGTGACTATTACGCAGGTGGACAGTTTTATTATGAACAGTGAAATAAATTGTTTTAATTTGTGTAAGTAATTGCAAAATTTTTAAATGTTCCTGGTTTGGTCCCGAACCCTTCCAATTGCATGTTTAGGGCCTTGAGGGCCCATTTTAGGGATATATTGGATGAATGTGAATGAATTAATTTTAAAAGCAAATTTTTATGCCCCAAACTAGTAAGGCAAGTCTGGTAACACCTCGTGCTCGACTCCAGCGACGGTCTTGAGTAAGGAGTGTTACAATAAATCATAAGGAAAAGAATAAAAATTTGTAGTAAATATTTAGAAACTTAAGCTTAAAATTTTTTATAAGAAATGATAATTTGGGTATAAAATTTTATAATTGTTTAATAGTAATTAATAATTGACTTCCCCAGAATTTTCATTTTAGAATTTATTAATTTAAAATTTTAAATAAATTATATTATTAATTTATTTTTGATAAAAAAAACTATAAATATGATATTAGAATTATTGAATTAATTTAATTTAAAATATATTATTAATTAAATATATATTAATAAATCCCTATACTTTGGGTGAAAGAGACTCATGCCCGAGACAGCAGCTCACAACTATGCTTCAATCTTTGTATTATGGATAGGGGTGAGTAAAACTCGATTTGACTTAAAAAAATTTAAATTTCTAGTTAAACAAATTGAGTTATTCAATTCAACTCGATTTTTTTTTTGAATATCAAGTTTAATTTTTAAATTCAAATAATACAAATAATTTGAATAAACCGAATACAAAACTATAATATTTTACATTTTTACCCCAAACCCCCAAACCTTTTTTCTTTCCCCCCACAATTTTACTCCCCAACCCTCAAAACATTTTATTCCCCCCAAAACTTTTACTTTTCACTCTTTAGCTCCAAATAAAAAATCATCCAAAAAAATCTCTAAACTTAAATAGTAATAATTTTTATTTATATATTATTTATATTATTAAATTAAATTTCATATTTTGTACTATTTATATTATTGAAATTTTTAATCATATTATATCTTTATAATTTTTTGTTAAAATTGAATTATTGATGATGCCATAAAATATTCGTGTTAAAATTTTATGTTGGTATCAATTTCACATTTTATCTTTAAGATAACTTTTATTAAAAAAATCATATTTTTTATATTTAATAATTTTTAAATTTCAAAATATATAGTGACAAAAATCAAAAAATAATTGAAGCAACTGAGCAAACAAAGAAGCTAACTCGTATATAAAAGATTAATAAATAAATTATGAGGAGATAAAAGTTAATAACAAATTTGGTTACAATGGGCAAATTTGATTACCATAGGTGACAGTGGTTACAAGGATCCAAAGTCATTTTTTTAATTTAACTCGAACAAATATATTTGATTCGATTCGATTCGATTCGATTCGATTCGATTCGATTCGATTCGATTCGATTCGATTCGATTCGATTTGATTTGATTTTATTTGATTCGATTCGAATTCCATTTCACTCGACTTGATTCGAGAAAATTTCAAATCGAGTTAGGATGATACAATAAAATTTGTCAACTTGATTAACTCTAAATTTTTTTATTCGATTCGATCGAATGCTCACCCTTAATGATGAACACTTGGATGTTAAGCCTTTATTATAGACCACAAATTCATATCATAATTAAAAGCAAATTAATTTAAAAATATATTTTTTTATTTTAATATTAAAATAAAGTAATAATTTCAGGAGTTTTTAAAATATTAGCCTAAAAATATTCATAACTATTTAATATATTCAAAATATGAAAAGAATATTAGAAGATTATAAAAGGGGTGAAATAATATTATAAAATGATGTAATTAGTTGGATCATCTAATTAAAATATTGATTAAATTTTAAGATTTGCAATTTTATTATTTTCTCACCACAAAAAAAAAAAAGTGCTAAGTTATTTTATGTCTATAATTTTTATACGAGTTTGAAAAAATTTTTGAATTGATAAAATTGTTTATTATATAACTAAACTGACATTAAAAATAATTTATTAATATATTAAAAAATTTCAATAATAATAAATTTAATTCTATTAAAATGAAATTTAATAAACTTGGTGGTTGTTGAAAGAATAATTTTAAATCTATAAAATCATACAGTATAATAGATTAATACAAGTTTAAATCTTTTCATTAATAATTAAATCAAGTTAAACTATTATTTAGGCTTAATAATATTTACTTACATAATTATAAATATGTATTATTTTATAGGTTTTGTTTATATCACAAAAGTATGATTTTCGTTATTTTTATTAGGGTAATCTATACTGTAACTCTTTCAATTATTCATTTTTTTTTTTTTTTGGTTGGTCACCTAGCTATTAAAGGTTTTAAATTGGTCAACCAATTAATTTAGTTTTTTTGTCCTTTTCCATTAATTGTTATTAAATGCTTGATGGAAGGGTGAGGTGCCAGTTCAAAATTTGGTATAATAACAAATTTAGCTCTCAACTTTTACATATTGTGTTCATTTAGTTATAATTTTTAAAAAATTAACCCTCAATATTTACATGTTGTCTCATTTTGGTCCTAATTCTAAAAAACTAAAAAAAATTGTGAGCATTTGGTACACTAACAGTGTACTTTTTTTTTATTACATAAGCAACCTTAAAAAATGACATGTGTCCTTTTTTTAAATATATATATTTTTAATATTTTACTATACCCCTATAGGACACATGTCAACCCCCCAAACCCTACTTGTGAAGTCTAAAAACTCCACTGGCAAGATACCAAATAATTTCCTTAAAAAAATTACATTGTATATATAAAATTATTAAAAATATATAATTTTTAAATTGATTTCCTTTTCATTTTCTCAAAAAAAAATCATTTTCTCTTCAAGGTTCAAGAGCTAGTAAAACTATTTAACATTTTCAATCATATATAGGATATCTGAGTCCACAAAAATCCAAATATGAATCCATGAAATAATATAAAATTGAAAAAAAACTAATTTTAAATAAAATTTATTCATAATTAAAAATAAATAAATACAAATTAATAAAAATAGCTAAATAATAATTTAACAAATCAAACATAACAATTTCACAGCAATTTAAATATACATAACAACTTACGCATAAGAATTCCAAACAAATTAAAAGTTCCATAACAATCTAAAATAATTTAATTACTTAACCCATGCTAATTGTATATATTATATCTACCATAAAGTTAATTACATGTTTAGGGTTTAAGGTTATTATCATTAATATAAAAATGTACATTATAATATCACAATTGTATATAAGGTTACATACAATTAATAATATACTTATAAACTACCATAATGTTAGTTACATGTTTTCCATTTAAGCTTAATTAATATAAAAATGTACATTATAATAACTTAGTTGTATATAGGGATACGTATCATTAATAATCTACTTTAATTATATAATGTTAATTGTATATATTATAATCTACCATAAAATTAGTTATAACTTCAAGGTTTAGGTTGCATATCACGAATAAAAGAATGCACATTATAATATCATAATTATATAATAATTATTATATATTTGTAATTTACTTATATATAACAATAGATATATTATATATAGTTATATGTGTATGTATACTCTTCTTCTTCTTTTTCTTCTTCTTCTTTGAGTATATTGGCACACTCAACTTGGATGTGTTCATTCCTTTGGCACTTATGACACTAAATGTCTTTCTTTTTCTCCTTAAGGCATTCATCATTGATAAAAACACCAATATTTTTTTTTTTTGAAGTTGAGACCCATTCAAACACTTTGTTCTTTCTTATTAGCCTCTTGAAGGCCTTATTAAAATTTTTGCTGAGAAGAGCTAACTACTCTTATAGATCCTCAATGGTAGTTTCTTTTACAGTTGCAACTAATGATGCAACTTGTAGAGCAATTTCTTTTCTACCTTGCTCTTACTCTACTTGGTGTCTCCAAGATCCATCTCAAATATTTACAAGGATTCAATAATTTCATAGAATCCTATTGTGTCAATATCTTTGGCGTCTTTTATAATAGTGACCTTGATTGCAAAATGTTCAAGGAAAGACCTCACAACCTTCCTAACCAACTTGGCATTTGAATACTCCTCACCAAGGCAAAAGCTTGGTTAGATATATCATAGAGTTTTGTGTAGAAGTCAGACAAGTATTCATCATCAAGCTTCCGAGAGTTTCAAATCTAGTTGTTACCATTTGGAGTTTAGAGTATTTGACAATAGTGGTACCTTCATAAGTTGCCCTTAAAATTGTAGAGCTTTTTGAGTAGTTGTGAATTTGGAAAGAAAGACTTTGCACCATTGAATATGGCATTAAGTGATTTTGAATTTGCATTGGCTAGCTTATCTTTGTTAGTTGCTCATGTAATAATACAAGCACGGATGGGGTAAAATTTATTAAATTTCATTCACCGAAGCTGTTAATTTTCAAGTTTGAAAAATCAATTGACTTATATGACTTTTTGGATGGGATCCAAACATTTTTGGGTTGAGATGTCTAATAGACTTCGAATATCTATCTCTTAGCTTCGAAACACACTTTGAATCACTTGATTTCAAGTTTGGAAACTCAAGTTAGGACCTTTTTAATAAAGACTACGCAAGTAGAATTTTTGGACAGGATTATTATAGGAAATTATGAGTTTTGGGCTCTAATTCGAGTTTAAATCATATTGGATTTGAGTTTAAAGTCTAATTTTGATTATATTGAGCCCAATATTGTATCCACTAGGTTTTATTATTTATTTATTTCTACTTTTAGGATATTTTAAGTATTTAAAGTTGTTTAGGAGTTTTATGTTTCTTAGTTAACAAGAAAGTTTAGTTTTACTAAAACTACTTAATGTTTAGATTAATTAGAGTTTCATTATAGTTGAAAGTTTTATTTGGATATAATTAGTTAGTCTATATAAAGGCCTCTTCATTATTTGATACTCGCGATATTAAGTAATAAAATTTATAAAAATTGATCACACCAAAAACTAACTAATATCACGATTTTAAAGGCAAGTGCACCTATCGAGCAGTAGTATAGTTTAGCGGCAAGACCGAGTTATCGTACCCAATAAACCAAAAGTACTAGTACTTACTTCCTTTCTATTATCTAGCCTAAAAATAAAAGAGGACTGTTTGAAACTAATTCTAAAACTAACTAAAAGTGCACAAAAAGTAAAGTGGGGAAAGACTCTTTGGGAAAACTGATTGATATAAGCAATACTCAAGGGAGAATCCACCTAGACTTCACTTGTTATTAACTTCTTGAACTAGATGATTTCTTCACTTGACTTGATCCGTAGAGATCCCTAACCTATGTTAATACCTCCATCGAGGATAAGAACAACTAATCCTAGGTGGTTAACTAAAGTTTCTTTATTAATTAACACCCCTAGGTTGCATTAATTCGATTTATGGATCCCCCTATTAGGTTTAACCCTAATCTGGCAGATTTATGTCGCCCTATGTCTAGGGTTGCATGCAACTCCGCTTAATTATGGTAGATCTACTCTTAAAACAGGGACTTTTGCTCCTCTGCCTAAGCACATCAGTTTCTTGAAGTAATACCTAGGACTATTAAATCAAGAATTAAGAACACATAATTAAGAACAATTCAAGTATTTATCATATAATTCAAGAATAAATAATAACAAGATCTGTCTTATGTTTCATCCCCCTCAAGTATTTGAGAGGTTTAGTTCATAATTAATAAAGAAAACATCTCAGAAGAAATAAGATAACAAAACATAAAGAACCCAAAAACTCCTTAAGGAATTTAGGGAGATCCTTTGTCTTGATGTAGAATTCTGGCTTCTGGGATGAATCAATCAGCTTCCCTTGGAGTAATTCCTTGCTTTCACTCCTTGAGTTGGCAGAAATATGGCGCTCCTTTTTGGGAGAAAAGAGTACACCCTTAGAGTTACCTCCTAAGGTCTTTATATAGAGCTTTGGGATGCCTTTCTTAGCCTCTAAGTATCTAAATTCGAGTGAAATTGCACTTCCTCACGATAGGGACACGCCCGTGTGGTTTCGATAAGGGTCGTGTTCAGGCCTGTTGAGGTGGCACGGCCGTGTAGCCTAGCTGTACTTGTCGGGGCTAGGTCGTGTTGGACCTTGTGTGGCACGACCGTGTGCCACAGCCGTGTGGTGATTCCTTGGGCCGTGTCGTTTTCACACTTTGGCCCATTTTCTTTGTTTTTGGTCCGTTTTTTGTTCTTTTCTCTTCCCTATGCTCTCCTGAGTATACAACATGAAATAGAAGGGTTAAGAGCACCAATTCTCACAAAATTAATAATAATTCATCCAGGAATTAGGCTAAACATGAGGTAAAAATATGTATAATTTATCGTTTATCAAATACCCCCACACTTAAGCCTTTACTTGTCCTCAAGCAAAATCTCAATCCCTAATCAAGAATCATTCCTCTTAACTTACAATCGTTATTATAATGTTTCAAACAAATCCACAGGTAATCATACAATGATAATTCAATCAGAAGAACATTAAAGATTCAATTACTCTAAGTTGAGAATTTTATCATTGAAACATAAGTTTTCTCCCTTCTCCTAAGTAATTATCTCTCCATCTTAATTAACAGGAGTTGACATCCTCACATAAGATTCACTCTATCCACTCAAGGTGTTTAGGGTTCAAGAATTTAGTACTCTCTAGTCAACCTAAAAAGTTATTGCCATAGGCTTGCTAGAAAATCAGATCTCCACCACTGTAGATTGATATGATACATTGATCAAAAGGTCTTTTAATAGTTGTAATGGGGCTTGGTTAAGGATGTTGTCACAGGCTGCAAAAGAAGGTTAGAATTGAGATTGAACTAAAAAATTATCTAGCTAGAAAAATCTCTATCACTGGAACATATTTCTCGAGCTAATTCTTATGATAACATCATTTCCGCCTTGATAGCCTTAAAATAGAAATATGCAAAAACTATTTGAACTATTACAGATTACAACTGAATTAATACATACATTTTTTTAAGAACAATTCAACTACAATACACTAAATTGGATAAAACTTTACAATCTGGAAAAGAGAATAAAGCTAGATGAAAATTTCAGCTCAAATCTCGACAAAAATAGGGGTCAAAATAATTAAATGGAATTCAACAAAAAATGGGTGAAAGGTTAATATTAGAGGTAAGTCAAAGAAAAGGTTGTTAGGCTCAATGGGGTTCACTAGGGTTTAATTTATGGAGGTAGGCTTTTGTGGAGTAAGTGGGTTAAATTCTAGGTGCCTTTATCATTTCAGTGTATCAAATCAATGATGTGGTCTCGACATGTATAATCAAAGCAAGTTCTAGAATAACAAATCAGTATTGACTTACTCAAAGCAATAATATAAGTGAGCAGGAAAGAATGTATGCTCAAAAGGCTAAAAAATCTCACCAGAATTATGGCTTTTGATGTCAATCCTGCGAATTTCAAAACTCAAGATAACACTTAGATTTAAGGAAAATAACTTATGAAAAAAATAGGGTTCTCAAAAATTTCAACTTATCATGCTTGATTCTTTAATATTTTAAAGTTTGAATAATCAAAGTACAAGCACCTATGTCTTAATTTTCACATATCAATAAAAATCATAAATCAATCAGAATTAATTCCTAATAGGAGATTGAAGATAATGCAATTGAGAACAATATGTCAGATTTCAGGGTTTTCATAAATAATGTAATGCTTGAAAGTAAATTCCCCCCATACTTAAGGTGTACATTGCCCTCAATGTACAAAAATAACATTAATAGCAATAAAAGCACAAGATTATAAGATAGGGAAAGGAATGAAAACTTCCTGCTTTAGATGGATTAGTGAGGTAGTGGTGCTTGCAGAGTGTCTGAGACAAAGGGAGATACGGAGGTGGATACTACGGTGATGGTAGTGTTTGTTTGTCCACAGCTTTCATGTTGTGAGTGTAGGCTTTGGAGATGTCGTCTTGGGGAGGATGTGGCAAGGTTCCCTTTAGAATTTAGATTTGAGCTGTACAGCTCCTTTGAAACTATGAAAGTATTTATCATTTTTAGGGAATTTCAGGATTAGAAAAAATTACTCGTTAGGAGGTAACCGATAGGAACTTATTGAAAACAAAATAAACTATATCTAAAAATACTAATATTCAAATAATGAAAAAGGTAAAATGAAAGAAAATAAAAGTAAAAGTAAAAAGGAAAATAAAGTTAGAAGAAAAGATGAAAATAGGGATCAGTGTTAAAATAAAAGTTAAGATAAAAATAAAGTTAAGAGGAATAGAAATCTTTAATCCTCAAGTGGATCACACGGTGGCGATGGTGAAGTGATGTGAAGGTGCTGGTATATCTGCTGTAGTGTGGCGTCGATGTGGTCAAAGCGCTGGAAGCATTGCTGCTCAAATCGGGATAGGAGCTCAGATATGTCAGCATAGGTGGCTGCTGCATGCGATAGGCGGCGAGGGGGTGGTGGCTCGGTGGGTGCATCCTCCTCCTGTGGTGGTGGTGGGACATCATCAGGAATGTCCTCAGGATCCTCGCTTTCCTGGATTAGGCGATACTGAAAAGGGCTGCCTCCTGGCTTTCGCTCGATCATCCTTATGTGAAGCATGGTCTGAATGCCCTGTAGGGACATCTGACCCACCAAAGTATATGAGGATGTCTGGGCTGTAGTGTTGAATAGGCTGAAATAGCGGCCTAATCTCGTGATGTATGGGCCCATAGAAATTATGCCCTTGCGGTGCCTCTCTGTCTGATGCTGGATTGCATGGGCGATGAAGTAGGCTAAGTCGATAACATGCGCGTCCGCCATGTACCATAGGAAGTAGGCATCATGGGTACGGACAACCCCTGTGCTTTCTCCCCTGCCAGTTAGTGTGTGTGCAAGAAGAGAATGTAGATACCTCAGGGCCAGGATAAGGTTAGTCGCTTTAGAGCAACTAGGGTCATATGTTGATGACGCAGGGACTAGGGCCTCCCAACACCTAGATGGTGCTAAATGAATGTGGCCGTGAAGCATGGAGAGGTCCTCCTCTTCCATAAATTGCTCGATATAGAGACCGAGAGCTATGCTGAATTCTAGGACACTAAGCTGTCGCACGAGACCTCCTAGACGGAACTGTACTGTCCCTGGATCATCGTATCGGCTCATGATGGTCTGAAGATGGAATGTGGAGTAGAACTTGAGTGTGAGCTCCAAGTATGTGGGCTCTATGATCTGGAAAAACTACTCCCATGGATCAGTCATCAATAGGGCCCTGACCTCGTCCACTAGGTGTATTTGCTCGAGAGTAGCCCAATCTATACATCGGCCAGTGGTTAGAGTGCGAGCTCAGAGTAGTTCATATCGCTCCTCCTGCGAGGCTTGCAAAAAACGAAAGAGAGGATAGCGGTTCTCGATAATGGGTCGCGAGAATGAACCACTGGGTCCCTTCCATTTCTTTGAAGCGAGGACGGCAGCTTTTTTACCGCGCGATGATGACATGATGCCTAGAAACAAATATTAAACATTAGACCTAAAGATTGAAATTAAATTGAATCAAAAACTATATATAAATAATAAATATGTAGATTAGAATGACAATGTTCCTAAAAATAAAATGGGGCCTAACCTAAATAATATAGACTATTCATCCTAATGTGATATTAAAAATAAGCAACATGAGTATGTATTTATATTAAATGCATGAGATAAATGGCAATCAAGTGTGATGTTAAGTGGCATGCAATCATGAAATGTTCTATACTATTCTAGATTATTCATCCTAGTGTAACTAATTCCATGCTTCAATTAATTCTAAATCTAAATATAATCATGATAAAAATAGATTAGTAAAAATTACAGAGAAAAATGAGAAAAATAGAACCAAATGGGAGATGTGTACGATCGTGGGAGAGGTTCCAAACGGTTGTGGGTAGCTTTGCATGGGCGTGGGATAGTCCTATACGAGCGTAGTGGTGCTTTGAGGGTCGGAGGCGGCGTTTATGGTGGTTGGGAAAGAGTTTGGGTGAGAGGATTTAGGGTTTGAGTGAAGGAGAAGGTGAATAGTGATCCCTTATTTATAGTTTTTGGGTCACACGGGCATGGAACACGCCCGTGTGATTCGGGTTTTACCCGTGTGATTTGAAATTTGGTGGTTTTAGTGAGCTTGGTTTGAAGAACACGCCCGTGTTGGACGTCTTGCACGGCCGTTTACGATCTTGTTCGCTTTTCACACGGTCGTTATTCACACGGTCGTGTAGGTAGTCACACGGCCGTGTCTAAATCGACAGTGTTGGCCACGGTCTGGGGACACGGGCGTGCGGTTTTTATGTAAGCCTGTGTCTAAGTTGAAAGGTTTGCCACGGCCATGTTGCACAACTGTGTCGATTTGTCGGTAGCCCGTGTTTTTGGGAAAATTATGCTCTATTTACACACGGCCTGGATGCACGACCGTGTCTCTGCTTAAAATGTTCACACGGCCTTAGGCACGCCCGTGGGCAAGGCCATGTGGTCCTAAATTTCTGCATTTAAAAGGGTTAGTTGATGCATAAAAATACTAAAATCAAAAATAAAGGAAAAGTTACTAAGTTAGTGCTCAAGTTGCCTCTCGAGAAGCGCTTATTTATAGTCTAAGCTCGACTCTACCTAGATGTATCACGAAGGGATTTCGTGGAGCTGAAGCTCCTTCCTGTTATCTTTAAAATTCTCACTTCTATAATGTTTAAGCCTATGGCCGTTTATCTTGAATGTACTGTGGTTGGGGTGAGTTACCTCAATTGTGTCGTATGGAAAGACATTTGAACAGTGAATGGACTTGACCACCTTGACTTGAGTTTTCCAGGAAATAGTCTCAACCTTGAGTTGTAGAGTAAGAGAAGATCACATGTTTTGAACTGCTTAGGTTGTTTCAGTCGTTTGTCATGACGTCGCTTCATGGCTTCCTTATATAGGCGTGAGCTTTCATAGGCATTGCAACGCCATTCATCTAGTTCATTTAACTGCATTAATCTTTTCTCACCTACAAGCTTGAAATCAAGGTTTAAAAATTTGATAGCCCAAAATGCTTTATGTTCAAGTTCAAATGGCAGATGACAACTTTTTCCGTAGACAAGTTTATAGAGAGATGTACCTATGGGTGTTTTAAAAGTAGTTTTATAGGCCCATAAAGCATCGTCTATCTTTCTTGACTAATCTTTTCTATTTGTTTCTATTGTTTTCTCTAAGATGCATTTTAGTTCTCTATTTGTCACTTCGACTTGGCCACTGGTTTGTGGATGATAAGGGGTAGCTGTTCTATGGTGTACCCCATACCTTTTTAAAACTTTTTCAAATTGGGCATTGCAAAAATGGGTGCCCCTATCACTAGTAATTATCCTAGGTGTTCCAAATCGAGAGAAAAGTTTCTTCAAAAATCGTACTACCATTCTAGCATCATTAGTAGGTAAGGCTTGGGCTTCCACCCGTTTTGACATATAATCTGCCGCTACTAGGATGTACTTATTCCCAAATGAAGTAGGGAATGGACCCATGAAATCAATACCCCATACATCAAATATTTCGTATGAAAGTATATAACTCTGAGGCATTTCATTATGTTGAGAAATATTACCTGTTCTCTGGCATTTATCACAAGAGGTCACATACCTGTTGGCATCCCTAAAAAGTGTAGGCTAGTAAAAGCCTGATTCGAGTACCTTATGAGCAGTTCTAGCTCCACTGTGATGTCCTCCTGTGGGTCCTGAATGGCAGTGATTTAAAATCTGGTATGCTTCTGTTTCAGCAATGCATCTTCGAATAACCTGATCTGCACAAATTTGAAAAAGAAAAGGATCCTCCCAAAAGTAGTTTTTCACATCAGCAAAGAATCGCTTCTTTTGCTGATGGGTCAGCCCTTTTAGGGTTATGTTAGCTGCTAAATAATTTGCAAAATCAGCAAACCAAGGAACTACTGCATCTGCTAAGGCTAGGAGTTGTTCTTCAGTAAATAAGTCATTTATTTTATCGAGGTACTGGGGTTGTGTGTTTTTTAATCTTGAAAGGTGATCTGATGCAAGTTTTTAGCTCATTTCTTGTCCTTTATTTCTAAATCAAATTCCTGTAACAATAGAATCTATCTTATTAATCGAGGTTTTGCATCAGTTTTAATTAGAAGGTAGTGAAGAGCAAAATGGTCAGTATAAACAATAACTTTTGACAAAATCAAATAAGATCTGAATTTGTCAAATACAAAAATAACGGCTAGCAATTCTTTTTCTGTGGTAGTATAATTTGCTTGAGCAGCTGTCAAAGTTCTGCTAGCATAATAGATTGGGTGAAAGTGCATGTCTTTTCGATGTCCTAAAACTGCACCTACTGTAAAATCACTTGCATCGCAAATTAGTTCAAAAGGTAGATTCCAATTAGGTGAAATCATAATTGAGGCATCAACTAACTTTTCCTTAAGATCGTTAAAAGATTCTAAACATTCTTAGTCAAAGTTGAAAAGCACATCTTTTTCTAGCAACTTTGTTAAAGGCTTAGCTATTTTAGAAAAATCTTTAATAAACCTACGATAAAACCCGGCATGTCCTAAAAAGCTTCTTATAGCCTTAACTGAATTAGGGGGGTAATTTTTCAATGGTTTCAATTTTTGCTTTATCTACCTCTATCCATTTACTAGAAATTTTATGTCCTAATACAATACCCTCTTGAACCATAAAGTGACATTTTTCCCAGTTTAGCACTAAATTTGTCTCTTCACATCTTATTAAAACACGTTTTAAATTATTAAGACAGAGTTGAAAAGAATTACCAAAAACTGAAAAATCATCCATAAATACCTCCATGATGTCTTCCACGAATTCGTTGAAGATAGTTAGCATGCATCAATGAAAAGTAGCAGGAGCGTTACATAAACTAAAAGACATTCTACGATAAGCAAACGTACCGTATGGACATGTGAATGTTCTTTTCTCCTGATCTTCTGGAGCTATCGGGATTTGGAAGTAACCAGAGAGGCCATCTAGAAACAATAATACATGTGACCTGATAATCTTTCCAACATCTGATCAATAAAAGGTAAGGGAAAATGATCTTTTCGAGTTGTGTCATTCAGCTTTCTATAATCAATGCAAACTCTCTATCCAGTGACTGTTCTTGTAGGTATTAACTCTTTTTTGTCATTAGACACCACGGTCATACCTCCCTTTTTAGGAACAACCTGCACAGGACTTACCCAAGAACTGTCAGAAATAGGATAAATAATGCCTGCATCTAGAAGTTTAATTACCTCGGCTTTTACGACTTCCTTCATGTTGGGATTCAATCGTCTCTGAGCTTGCACCGATGGTTTATATTCATCTTCCATTAAAATTTTATAGGTGCAAAAAAAAGGATTAATTCCCTTAATATCTGAAATTTTCCAAGCTATAGCCTGCTTGTGCTCCCTTAACACATGGAGTAGTTCCCCTTTTTCTGCAATGCTTAAATCTGATGCTATAATAACTGGTAAAGTTGAATCTTCCCCTAAAAAGGCATATTCTAAATGATCTGGCAGTTGTTTTAACTCTAATTTAGGGGGTTCATCAATGGAAGGTTTCTATCTCAACTCATCATTCATCTTTATACTTTCATAGCTTATGTGTCTTGTGATAATTTCATTAGAATCTAACTCCTTTCTTAGTTCTTCAATTTCAGTGGTGGCTTCATCTTCCCCCCACCTTGAACAAGACACAGTTCCAACGTGTCTGCGAGAGAAAGTTCATGAAAATTATCTTGAACAAAGTAACCAACAATATCAACAAAATAGCAGGAATCATCTTGTTCTTTAGAAAATTTCATAGCATCATAGATTTTAAAAACAACTTCTTCCTCACCAACTCTAAGTACTAATTTACCATCCCCTACATTAATAACAGCTTTAACAATGGCTAATAATGGACGTCCCAAAATTAAAGGCACCTTAATATCCTCATCCATATCAAGCACAACAAAATCAACAGGGAATATAAATTTATCTACCTTTACTAGCACATCTTCTATGATTCCCCTAGGATATTTAACAGATCTATCAGCTAGTTGAATGCTCATCCTAGTGGGCTTTGGTTCCCCTAGACCTAGTTGCTTGAACATTTTGTAAGGCATGAGATTAATGCTAGCACCTAAATCAGCTAAGGCTTTATCAATAAGTAAACTACCAATTAAACAAGGAATAGTAAAACTCCCTAGATCTTTCAATTTTGCCAGTAGTTTATTTTGGAGAATAGCTGAGCATTCCTCGTTGAGTTCCACTATGGCTAATTCTTCCAACTTCCTTTTATTTGTCAGAAGTTCTTTAAGGAACCTCGCGTACTTCGGCATCTGCAAAATTGCTTCAACAAAAGGTAAGTTATTGTGTAATTGTTTAAAAAGTTCAAGAGATTTACCAAATTGAGCGTCTGTATGGTCTTTCTTCAACTTTGCTGGATATGGGATAGCGGTTTGTATTCCTTGAGTGTTGGTGGAGTGTTTTCCTTGGGTTCCTCTACCTTGTCTCCTAGAGATTCTTAAACAGACTTCTTTTCTGGTTCAGCTAGTACTTTCCCATCTCTTAAAGTAATTGCTTTGACATGTTCTCTGGGATTTGCCTCAGTATTACTTGGTAGTCCACCTTGTGGTCTCTCTGAAATTAATTTTGCAAGTTGACCGATTTGATTTTTCAAGCCCTTGAATTAATGCTTGTTGGTTCTTTAGTGTCGTCTCAGTGTTCTGAAAACAGGTTTCTGATGCGGCCATAAATTTGGTGAACATCTCTTCAAGATTTAGCTTTTTCTCTTGTGGTAGTGGTGGTTGCTGAAATCCTGAAGGAGGCTGTTGTCTTTGATTTCCTTGTCCTCCCCATGAAAAATTGGGGTGATTTCTCCAACCTGCATTGTAAGTATTACTATAAGGATTATTTTGAGGTCTAGAATCGTTAACCATATAGTTGGCTTGCTCAGTTTCTACGCTATGTCCATAGGATGAGTAGTCTGGGTTGAACATATTTCCTGAAGTTGTGTCACACTGCATCACTGGCTGTGCCTGCGTAGAACCAACAAAATTATCAAACTTTTTATTTAAAAGTTCTACTTGGTTAGTAAGCATAGTGACAGTATCAATATTATAAACTCCTGCAGCATTTGTCGTCTTTGTCCTCATGACTTGCCACTGATAGTTATTCAGTGACATCTCTTCAATAAATTCATAAGTTGCTTTGGGTGTTCTATTGTTGATTGTTCCTCCTGTGGCTGCATCGATCATTTGCCCTGTTGAAGGATTCAAACCATTGTGAAAGGTTTGAACTTGTAGCCATAAAGGTAGGCCATGATGAGGACATCTTCTCAAAAGATCTTTGTATCTCTCTCAGGCATCGTAAAGTGTTTCTAAATCCATCTGCACAAAAGAAGAGATATCGTTTCGTAATTTAGCTGTTTTAGCTGGAGGAAAATATTTAAGCAAAAAATTTTCGGTCATCTATTCCCATGTAGTGATTGAGCCTCGTGGTAAAGAATTTAACCACTGTTTGGCTTTATTTGTCAAAGAGAATGGAAAGAGCCTTAGACGAATGGCATCATCAGAAATGCTATTAATTTTAAAAGTATCACAAAGTTCCAAAAATTAGCTATGTGTGAATTTGGATCTTCATCCTGTAAACCATCAAACTGCACCAATTGCTATATCATCTAAACAGTGTTAGGTTTTAATTCAAAATTATTAGCAGCAATGGTAGGTCTAATAATTCTAGTTTGAGTACCAGCCAAACTAGGTTTAGCATAACCATACATAGTACGAGGAGCTTCATCTTGATTTACTTGTTGCGCGGCTATTGCGGGAGGTGGTGGAATGTTTTCGTTTGCTTCCATCTCTTCTGTAGGTTCTGGCCCTTGTTCTTGATCTTGTTCTGGATAATGTAGGCTTCGTCTGATCTCTCTGCTAGTTCTACGAACTGTCGCTTCTAAGTCTTCGTCAAAAAGTAATGGTCCTGCTAGGTTGTTTCTAGTCATAAACTAGAAATACCCAGAAGGGAAAAGCAAAGAAAATTTAAAATAGAATAAAATAAAATAAAATAAAATAAAATAAAATAAAAATAAATAACTAAAAATAAATGAAAACCAAAAATAAATAAATATAGTAATGGATAAAGTAATAGAAATCGATTTTTCTTAATATTTTAGTTCCCCGGCAACGGCGCCAAAAACTTGATACTCGCAATATTAAGTAATAAAATTTATAAAAACTGATCACACCAAAACCTAACTAATATCACGATTTTAAAGGCAAGCGCACCTATCGAACAGTAGTATAGTTTAGCGGCAAGACCGAGTTATCGTACCCAAGGGAACCAAAAGTACCAGTACTTACTTCCTTTCTATTATCTAGCCTAAAAATAAAAGAGGATTGTTTGAAACTAATTCTAAAACTAACTAAAAGTGCACAAAAAGTAAAGTGGGAAAAGATTCTTTGGGAAAACTGATTGATATAAGCAATACTCAAGGGAGAATCCACCTAGACTTCACTTGTTATTAACTTCTTGAACTAGACGATTTCTTCACTTGACTTGATCCGTAGAGATCCCTAACCTATGTTAATACGTCCGTCGAGGATAGGAACAACTAATCCTAGGCGTTTAACTAAAGTTTCTTTATTAATTAGCACCCCTAGGTTGCATTACTTCGATCTATGGATCTCCCTATTAGGTTTGACCCTAATCTGGTAGATTTATGTCGCCCTATGTCTAGGGTTGCATGCAACTCCGCTTAATTATGGTAGATCTACTCTTAAAACAGGGGCTTTTGCTCCTCTGCCTAAGCACATCAGTTTCTTGAAGTAATACCTAGGACTATTAAATCAAGAATTAAGAACACATAATTAAGAACAATTCAAGTATTTATCATATAATTCAAGAATAAATAATAACAAGATCAGTCTTAGGTTTCATCCCCCTCAAGTATTTGAGAGTTTTAGTTCATAATTAATAAAGAAAACATCTCAGAAGAAATAAGATAACAAAACATAAAGAACCCAAAAACCCCTGAAGGAATTTAGGGTGATCCTTTGTCTTGATGTAGAATTCTGGCTTCTGGGATGAATCAATCGGCTTCCCTTGGAGTAATTCCTTGCTTTCACTCCTTGTGTTGGCAATATGGCGCTCCTTTTTGGGAGAAAAGAGTACACCCTTAGAGTTGCCTCCTAGGGTCTTTATATAGAGCTTTGGGATGCCTTTCTTAGCCTCTAAGTATCCAAATCCAAGTGAAATTGCACTTCCTCACGACAGGGACACGCCCGTGTGCCACGCCCGTGTGGTTTCGATAAGGGTCGTGTTCGGGCCTGTTGAGGTGGCACGGCCGTGTAACCTGGCAGTGCTTGTCGGGGCTGGACCGTGTTGGACCTTGTGTGGCACGGCCGTGTGCCACGGCCGTGTGGTGATTCCTTGGGCCATGTCGTTTTTACACTTTGGCCCATTTTCTTCGTTTTCGATCCATTTTTCGTTCTTTTCTCTTCCCTATGCTCTCCTGAGTATACAACATGAAATAGAAGGGTTAAGAGCACCAATTCTCACAAAATTAATAATAATTCATCCAGAAATTAGGCTAAACATGAGGTAAAAATATGTATAATTTATTGTTTATCATTATTCATTAAAGGAAAATTGATTCATTCATTAATAAAATTTTCAACTCTTGGAGTTAATTTCTTTCGTATAAGATTATTCTTGTAATTTTTAGAAGCAATTTTTCTTCTTGATTTTCTTCAAGGAGTCGTGGGATTTCAAGTTTAAAAAAATCCGGTTCGAAAATGATTTTCTTACACAGTGGAAAGTAAGAAAATTTTAAAACCGAGCTGGTTTGTGATTTTTATAGCAATAAACCCTTTACCGGAATCACACTTGTGTTTTTAACTAGATGGATCCTTGCCGTTACTAGCTTTCAACCAAACGCCCTTCTCCGCTATTCTCGTACCGCAAACGATTTCGAGTCTGGGCTCAAATGATTCAAATCAAACATAGAACTAGAAATAGTTTTCTTTACTTTTAGGGTGAAAGTAAAAGTTCTATTAATAGAAACTGGCAAAATTGTTATTCTAGAAAATAGAATTAATACTTAGAGAATAAACTCTCACTATATTCAGACAAAACAACAATATCTCAAAGTTTTATATTTGACCCTATCGATGTCATCTATTTATAGGGAGAAGAGGTATAATCCTTATTGAATTTTTGAAGTCCATCTCAATAGAAAAACGAACTCATAGTCTAACTAAGAGTAGGTAGGGCGACAACCCTAATTAAACAAACTAGGGTTTTTCGTCCCTCTCTTTAAACATGAGGGGCTTTTGGGCGTCTCTCATATCGGGTTCAATTACAAGTACTTTCTAGACTTTTAACTTAGTACTTTATAATTCGATCCAACCTAATATTTGTTTTTCTATTTCCAAAAACAAACATATTAAATTAATTTATTTTCTCAATTAAATAATTTTCTTAACTCAATTCTCATTCTGTTAAAATCATGCCAACTTTATCGTAAAAGAATCTATGAGAAAATATATTTAATTTTTTCTACATTCAACGAATTCACTATGACCAAATGATTTATTTACATTTTCAAACTTAATGTAATTCAAAAATCATAAACTCATTTCTAGGTCATTTTCATTTTGGAGAAAACCACATTCATTTCCAAATATTTTTCATTTCTCCATTTTACCATTTCTATACATTTATGTTAATTTAATTCAACATGCAAATCATTTCTGGTTTCAACGAGCTAGTAGAGGGACCGATTGGACATATGTTATTCAGGCTTAAATGATTTATAATTAAGTTCTAGCTTTTCGTCTATTAATTATAAACTTCTTTAATCACGAAGTCATTCTACTATAAGATCGTGATTGAGCTCTCCCCAATGGCATATCATTACAAAAGCAACTCGATCAGTGCTCGTCTAATGACCTTATCATAAGTGTGTTACCCTTATAAGACATCCTTAATCTCTTTGGGATAAATTCGTTCTCCTAATATGATTTTATTTTATCTCATGGTAATCATTACATCTTCCTTCATGAAAATTTAATTAGTATCAAATAGTAATCAAGTCATTCATCACAAAGACAATTGACTTGTGGCATGTAATGTCAATGGGAGAATATCATTTACCCATCTCTTGGGCTATGAATTCCTCTATTATGAATGATGCTACATATTGCAAAAGTCGTATACTCAATGCACTAGCTTTCGGTTCATTATCTATTTAAACTTAGACTTTTACTTACATCAAAGTATACGAGTCATGTGTAATGTCCTCCACCCGACCTGATCAACCAGAACTGAGTATTGGGTGTTATGCCTAAGGACAGATGTATTTAGCCTCTTTCTATACTTTCCTACGTAACTATTCTTACAATGTGTAATAAAAATTTTTTCTTACTCTTATACTAAATAACCTCGTGTATATTATTGGGATTTACTCATGTACAAAATGTGTTTGTCTTTACATTCTTAATAATACAACTATCATTTTTGCCTTAATGTTGTCAAATATACAAATAGAGTATTACAACTTATGTGGAGCCTTGATTTCACCTTATAACTTTCTATACAATTTGTATTTTTATAGCCTTTCTTGGCATAAACTATGACTTCTCATCTCATTCTTTGAGTAGGCTTCTCTCTCATAAACTTCTCTTTTTTATATGCACATCAGCACAAACCATTGCTCGACTAATGCAACCTTGGCATCATCTCTCTGCACGAAATTCTTTGCAATCTAAAATAGGAAATAACTTATGTAAGTTCTTGAGAACTTTGTAAATCTCTATTACATGTTTCATTACTCTAGCATGCTAAACACTTTGCGAATTTTCTTTTTAACCTATGTCCATCTTTGGCGGGTATTTTCCTTTACCATTCTTTATGGTGTAGTTCATACAAAATCGACCAAGACTTCCTTAAGAGCGTAATACATGCATCATTCATTACTTATGCATCCTTTTATCCAAATCGAGTCCTTACACTTTTCATATTCGCCACACTGGCCCCTTTCACCTTACTAATCATTTCTCCCTTTTCATTTATACAGAGTCCGCCTCATTCTTAACATTCGGAAACTTTCTAACTTAATTCATTAATACCTTATTTTCCCTAGATCATCACTTTATCTTTTCTAACATTTTCCATGTTTCTGATACCATATCTTTACTTTTCTTTTAGGAAGTCATTTACTCATACTTCACTGTGTTGGTATTTCATTCACAAAGCTCGCCATAAAGATTTCCTTTACCAGATGATCGGGAAGGCGTCCTCTTCTTTTGACATAGATAAACACAAAAGTCTTCCTTGCATAATAGATAGATATCCACAAAGGTATCCAAACATATACACAAAATAGCCATAGAGGTGTCCATATAGATAGATAGCCACAAAGGCGTCCACATAACATCAGATAGCCATAAAGGCATCTAGATACATACAGAAAACTTCGCCACGAAGGCGCTTTCAACAGAATCAACCATGAAGGCTCACATGTAACAGAGAACAGCCACAGAGGCTTCCACATGTAATAGGTTCCACCATTAGGGCTCACATATAACAAAAAACAGCAATAATGCTTCCACTTATAAAAGGATCAACTACAAAGGCATCCAGTTTAACATACTTTGCCACGAAGGCATATTCAGAGAGTCGGCCACTAAGGCTTCATATAACAAATATCGACATAAAGGCTTACATATAATAGAGAACAACCACAGAGGCTTCCACTTATCAAAGAATAGCCACAAAGGCTTTCACATTTCGGTAAATGGTGTTTTCGACGATAGGGATTTGCCTAACTCAACGTTTTGAGGTTTGCCCATCATTGTTTGGTACTCGCCCAACCATCATTTATTTTTATCCCAATAGATGCCATAGTCCTAGACTTGGTCTTACACTATGTGGTCTTTATTCCCCTATATGATGTCATACCCACCATGACTAGGTCTTACACTATATGGTCTTCACTTTCTTATATGGTGCAATAGTCCCAGACTAAGTCTTACACTATATGGTCTTCTTGCCATGGCAATGGACTTACATATTAAAATTTGTGTTTATTGTCCCAATGGACTCATGCACAAGCATACTCTTTATGCAGAATCATACTTAACAAATCTACTCTTTCAAACTTCTTTACAGTGATGCATTAAATTTTTAGACATGTAACTTATGCAATTGAACTTCATGCAAAGACTTGTTCATGACAAAATCATACTTTCTGACACATTTATGCGTGTAAATACTTTCTTCATAATAGAAGCACATCATCTTCAAGCATCACATTTGCATATCTTACGTTTTCTTTTCACAGATTAGCCTTTTAAAATAGATAAGACTATCATGCAACATGAAAGTAAGAGTCAGTTCAGAAACTCACCAGTTAGCCTCAAATGCAGCTTAAACTTCAAACTGGGCTTCCATCAAGTAGATCAGAAACCCCTAATGATAAAAAATAGAAAACTCATCAAGATCTATCTACTTAACTCATTCACTTTTAAACACTAGAATCACTAAGCAAAGCTTTACCATACTTGCTTCATCAAGTTAAGCAAATATGTTTTTTAGCAGTATAACATGTAAGGCAGGGAACTTACCTTACAAGGGGCATCTCAGAAATGATTCTCTTATTCCCAGCTTATCCTTATATAGACAGAGAATACTTCTCGAGGAAGTAATAAAAAATCCTCAGCATTTACCCAATAATTAGATGATTTTCTTTGTTCCAGTGGATGTTCAGAACATGTATTAATCCATGTGACCACCAATTAGATGTATGACAGCTGTAAAGACTTACATACGAAAACACATACGAGACTTACCCTTGGGTCTCAACTTGTTCCTTATCATTAGTCATTTCATCAGAGCATATTTGATGGCATAACAATTCACGCTTTGATGCATCAGGGGTCTCCTCAATGCCTCGCTAGACGTTCTCTTCTATGTCAGTTATGCATCTACATATATGCTAAAAGCTTTAGTAGGGCAAAAAAAATCTTATTACTCAAGGTTCGCCCATACTCCCAGCGTCACACTGCCTTTAACTTTCCTAAAGGAACTTTCTTATCTTTCCTTGGTTCTGCTCTCCCGAGGAGAGAGATAAGATATCTTTCTTGTCTTAAACACTTTGACTTTACCCTTGACTTTATTGGGACTCAACAAACGTCACATCAGTTAATTGGTGTTCTTATCCAAATCTTCACAATTCTAAGAATACTAATCAAATGCTAATTGGGAAATATGCTCATATTGTAGTAAACATGTATTTAGGTTAAATCGAATTGGCAAAAATCGATCCAACTTGAGGTGTCGGCCGGTGGCCAAAAAATGATTGATGGTGATAGGTCTTCGATGGTTGAGCAGTGGAAGAATTACACTCCTACTAAGACTCTACCAGATAATTTAATTTCAAATTAATTATTCCAAAAACAATATTATTTTAATAGATTTAATATTAAATTTAATTTAATAGTTATCTTAATAGTATTTTATTAATTTACTATTAAAGTGGTTATCTTAATATTAAATTTAATTATTATTTATCTTATAGAAAAATATTCTATTAATTTAATATTAAAGTGATTAAATTTAGTCATAGTTGAACTCTCTAAACTCTCCCTATAAAAAGAGAAGATTGGATCATTATTTTACATACACTTGAATTCAAAAGAAAGTTGTAGAGAGAAAATTCTCTGAAGAAATTATTTTAGAAAATTTCTAGAGATATTTTTTTGATTTACAACTTTTCCCAAAAGTTTAGAAAAATTGTGAAATTACCCCATTGGTAATTTTGTGAAAAATTTTCTAATTCCAAGTGAGCCCACACTCGGCAAACATGATATTAAGGATAGCGAAAAAGACTACTTGATCGAAGTGTTCATCCTAGATGAATCAAAAAGGTACAATTTTAATTAAATATTTATTACTTTAGATATCACTTCTTGCTAACACAGGCTTTCCATCATAATGTTATATCTCTTATAACAGATTTCACCCAAACTATGCATGCAAACCAAAGGCTTCTGAAGCAAATCCTTCCTTATCAGGCTCACTACATGCTTACCCAGTCTTCACCAATCCCTCAAGACGTCACGAGCGTACACAGACAATTTTGATTCTCACACTTATAGGCTTTTATACTCATCGAATCTCACTCATTCTTAGGATGGTATTCACATACTATGACTTCATCGAGCAAGATTTTACATAACGCATACATTGACCATCATCCACTCAAGATTAATGCATGCTACACTATGAATGTCACAAGTGAATAAATCCATAAACAGATTTATGATCTATTTTACTTGGGTCATGTTCGATGTACTATCAGCCTAGTCAATCACATATATGTCTCTATCTTTTAAGAGTCATCCGCTTCGAGGCCCAAGATAAAGCACCTACCCAATTGGACTTGATAGACAACATATTAGTCTTTCAATCGGTTTGCTTATTCCTGATTAGATTAAGAACATGTTTAGGTTTGTCTACTAATACAGGTTGCCTTTCCATATTATGATCCAACCACGTAATACCGCTTAGTATTAGTTTAAACATTAGACAACCAATGAGCCAACATTTGCTTCTAATTTGCTTTACGTGCAAAAACCATATGAGGACATTATACAAAGTACATTAATTTAATCCATGAATTGTTTTATTAACCAATCTGTTTAAAAAATTACAAGTTTACAAATGAATATACTACACTTAAGGCACTAGATCCAACAATTCATTCTTCATCCTTCAATTTGCCAACGATTATTTCTTGGAGGGTTGATTAGAGCTGCTAATTAAGTTTGTTGGGGTTTATATCTCAAAAGAGTTCAATTGGAGAATTATCTTCTATCCAAATCCATTGATTTATTCGATCCATCTTCTACATTTTAATTTTCATTTTCATTATTTATTTTTTTAAAATCTTTATTTTTTTATTATTGAATTTCTTCTTTTAGTTGTTTTTGTTTCATTTGTTTCTAAATTTTGTTTGTTCCTTCTTTCAGGTCAAATTCAATTGTTTTTTTTAGTCAAACAACCTGAATTCGATATTCGTCCCCTTATCATTTGGTATGATATTTGGGCATTTTTGAGTTTTTTTTTTGTGCTAAATAAATTGTTTTTATTGATTTTGCTTAAACAACCTCTAAGAATTGTTTTACCTTGAAATTTTTCAAAAAAAATATTGATTTCAATGGGTAAACGAATTCAAATCAATCTAAAATTTTGTATATTATTTCTTAACACTTTGGTATATTGAAAAAATTTTCCCAAAAAAAAGAAAAGGAGAAAAATAAAAAAAATCAAGGAAAGACGAAAAAAATAAAAAAAAAATTTTTGGGTTGAATTTTTTGCCTAAAATTTTCAAATATGATATCTATCATATAAAGAGGCTCCGATTTAATTTTCATAATTTAATCACATCGAGAGCACCTTGAATGGAAAATTCAAGTTGTTTTCCGTTGTTTCGAGTTTTTTGCTGGATAGTTTATTTTCTTTGATTCCAGCCTTAATTTTTCATTTTTTTAGCTTTTCTTATTATATTACACATTTTAACACATTTTCGCTTCTTGTGTTAATAGGTATGAAAAGTGTTGCCTTTCATTTCTTAGCGTAACTTACTTCCTTCGGAGTTGAGTTTTTCTTTGACTTCTTAGAGCCTTAGGGTCAGCTTTGTTAGAAATTTGATCCCACATCTTTTTCAAATATTATCGAGTTTGATTACTCTTTAAAAGTTACTATCAAGAAAGTCTTAACTTCTTTTCTTTGCCTCTTAGAGTTGTTTATTTTTATTGTGAATGCATAGTGAGGTTTAATTATCTTTTATCAACTTTTCTTGTTCAAGTGTTTTTATTTCAGCTTCTAATAATGATACACACATGTAGTCAAGACAATGAGCATGATACATCTTTGGTTACCATGGACAAACTTCTAGTAATGTTCGACAAACTTCAAAAAAAATTGATTGGGGTGAAAGAAAGTATGGGAAATAAGTTTTACACAATGCAAGCTTGTGTCCTTCATAACAAGGAGGTTCAACAAACTTTTAGCCAATATTTGGCTCGATTGGATGTTAACAATGATGATGACGATGATGATGATAAGCACCCTCTTTCTCCTAATGATAAAATTGATGATCATGATGATGGTTATGAGCTGCAATAGTCTTCTAGATGTATTAAATGTGGCTCGTGCACTCGTGATGCAACTTCTAGTACTAGTGTTCGTAGCCAATTTTTTGTGGCTAAACCAAAATTTAGTGTTCCACCATTTAAAGGCAAGCATGATCCTAATATATATTATGATTGGAAGAATAAAATGGTGGGCACACATAGTATGGAAGAGGATAATGATAAACCTTTGGCAAAGCATACATGTTGTACTTGTAAAAAAACTCGTACGAACATGTTGTCCCCAATGCCACCCAATCTTCTATTATTCATGGGTTTATCAGGAATGACAGTGGTGCAAAAGACATAGCAAGCTCTATAGCTTAAATGACTTCTGGAAAAGCATAAAAAAAGTTTGGTTATAAGAGGGACCACCAAGACACTAAATGCCAACAAGCAAAGGAGAGTATGATTTATCTCTCACTTATTGTAAAATGTCATTGGTGTGGTTCAAAAGTTCATAAGGGTTTCCAATGTTGGATTCACTATCCACCCAATGATGAAAATTGTGAAGAACGTATGTATGACACCAAGCCTATTGAGGAGTCTTCTTTTAGTGCTACAATTGACTGTGATTATATGAAAGAGCAAGAAACTTCGAATAACGCCAATTGTGAAGATAGCAAATGTGGTTTTGTGCCTATTGTTGAGTCTAGATCTAACATTGCACCTTGCTCCAAAGTTGATGTCAAAGAAGTTAATAGTAACAGTGAGAACTATGATGATGGTGATAATACACTTTATAAATCGAAAAAAGTTGATAGTGAGAATTGCTTCCTAGAGTCTATGAAATTGGATGAGTTAGACCCTTATTGTCCTTCTAAGAGTTTTATTTTGATGAATTCAATATTTAAAATTTTTGTAAGAGGTTAAGGGGAAGCGAGGATGATTTATGTAAAAAGACTAAGAGAAAAGAGACCTTGAGCAATAAAAGTAAAATTGATGGTCCAACTTTGATGAATGTGTAATAGCCCGATTTTTGGTAATGTCGGGAACTGTGGTTTGAGGCCACTAAATCTGACAAGTAATCCTGTAAAATGTGATTTTTAAGGGATCTTTAAATTAGAAATTTGAGTTTTATAAAGATTTATTAGGTCAACAAATTGAGAAAAAGAGATATCGAGACCTCGATGATATAACCTAAGCTGTAAATATTTTTTATAAATATTTAAAAAGTATCATTAAGGTAGTATTAAAATTTTGTTAGGAAATTTTAACGTTTTGGTAGTCAATTACTTAAAAAGGACTAAATTAAAAAAGGTACAAAACTTGCTAAAATGATTAAATAGCTTAATAATTAATTAAAGGAGGACTAAAAGGGTAAATAGACCCATTTTAAATGGCTGAGGTAGCATAACGTGAAAAAAATCAAGGATATTATGTGATTAAGGACAAAATTGGAATTCAAATAAAGTTTATATGGCCAAATATGATTTTAATAGTTTCTAGACTCTTTCTTCATCATCTTTTTTTCAAAAGTAGCCATATAAGAGGGTTTAAGCTGGTCTTTCATATTTTAGCTTCATGTAAGTTTAATTCTTGCTTTTTCCTTGAAATTTTTATGTTTTTGGTATTTTACAATTAGGTCTAACTTACTAATTCATTAGTTTTTTATTTTGTTGAAAGTTTTGGAAGACATCATTGATAAGTTCATATGATTTTAGTTATTTGATGATGAAATTGAGATGTTAATGGATGTTCAAAGGTATCTTATCAAAGAATTTTGGGTGAAATCATGTTTTAGGGATTAAATTGAAAAGTGTTGAATTTATGGAAAATTTTGAAATTTCATGGAATTCATGGGCTGTTATTGATATGTATGAGAATAATTAGGCTTGGAACAAGGATTAAATTTCATGAATTTCATTTTTCGAGCCTAGGGACGGAATCATCATTTAGTAAAAGTATAGGGGCAAAATGGTAATTTTGCATAAGATGTGACTTTGATTGAATTAAATGTAAATTGTATTAAATTGATGTTAAATTTACTCATATAGATCTGGATTAGATAAAAACAAAGTTAGATCTTGGTAAAGAAAAAGTATTAAATTAGTAGATTTCAACTCATGAACAATTGTCGAGGTAAGTTCGTGTAACTTAATTGTGTAATTATATGCTTGAACTGAATGATATTTATATATGTTATATTTTTTTAGTGGTTATGTATATGGAATTTGATCATATATCCAGAAATATCGGATAACAATTAATTCTCGTTTCAATAAATGAAATTCGATTGGATACAGGGTTCTGTTTCCCGAAATGGTAGTGGTCCTGCATATGTTGCAGACATACTGTAGCTTGAAAGAGTGTCCGTTACAAGCCCTCTCAAGCTTTTTGTATGGTGTTCTTGTGAGCTTCCTACTAAATACTCTTCGGAGTATCCCGGTTGGTTGTGATTTTGCATTTGTTGTAGACACACCCACGCTCTTATGATATAACACCCTAAACCCAGCCCAAACTTTATGGCCAGATTTGGCGTGTCACATGGAAGTTCGTTCGAAATCGAACTTGTTGAAAAATAACTTTTTTTTAATTTGAAAAACCTCGTTTAGACTTTAAGAGTAGAATCCATACTCAGTTAACTCTGATGATACAAGTTGAAAACATATTAGGAGAATGATTGTCAAATTCTTTGTATTCCATTGTTAAAATCATAGAAGTTTTTATTTATTTATTTATTTATTTGAAAACATAACGTGTGAGTTTCTTGAAAACATTTGTTGTTAGTTTTGAAAACTCGATAAGCTATTCTATCAGTTTAAAATGATAAAAGCAGCACAATAAAGGAAAGTTAAATTAAAAACTTCGTAATGGCCTTATTATATAAAAGATACCCAAACTAAAAATTATTTTAAACTAAAACAAAACAAGAAGCAGAAAGCATGTGGCCACTCCAAGTCTCTCGCAACTCCAAATCGTCTATGGCTGGGGGTTACCTACTTATTTAAAATAAAAGGTGAGTTTGCGAAAACTCAGTGTGTAACTCCCCTATACGATAACAGTGAACAGACATGCAGAACGGACTGGACCGAAGCCCTATACAGGAACAGACCAGTCTGGGCCTTGGCCCTATACAAAAACAGAGTAGGCCCAAGCCCATTACAGAATCAGATCATTAAATGCATGGAAACCCAACCCAATCCAACCATCATACCATCCGTACCAACCCATCACACCATGTGGGGAATAACTCGACCCACCCAGCCCGCACACCAATACACAGCCCCGCTGTTAATAATAGATTTCGTGGCAGAGCCACCAGAAATAGATCACGTGGCAAAGCCACTATACAGAATGACATGGCAGAGCTACTTTTACAGAACTACCTCCATAATAATACCTAACCCCATGCAGAATAACATAACATAATCAGATATAGCATGCATGCATGTTAACTGTCACAGATATAGTCATATATAAATATCAGACAACCTAACTTTAGGGTTATAAAAGTCTTTTGGGCTACCATTTTACCCTTTAGGGGTATTTTGGTCATTTTACTAAGTTTTAGCGTCCCGGCGCCTATTACAACCTCCTAACAGGCCTAACGCCGCTCCAAGTGACTCAAAAATTCTATATGGTCATAGCGGTGTATATTGGCCCAAAACCCCTATTAGGCCCAGATGGGCCCACACGCTCGTGTGGCCCATTTAGCCCAGTTTCACGAACAGCAACACAAGCCCTATCATTCAGCATACCAACGATCACTTATCGAGTAATTTATCCAAATGGACCCGTAGGCCCATTGGGCCCATAACAGCCCAAGTGCACGAAAACGCACACAACGACCTCCGTAGTCTATTGCCCTTGACTCGTGGGCTCGGTTCGGCCCACAAGCATTCGCATGCTCGTAAGGCCTCGATTGCCAATGTTTTGACATTTTGACTTTTTGGCTTTTGCCGATCTACACTATAGTAGGGTGTGGTTACACACCTGATTATGATTCGATTAGAATAACTCACGAACACTACACCTATAATCCGACATGATCAAAAGTCAACTTTAATCCACTTAGTTCATCAACAATAACCCATACTTGGAAATACTACTTACCCCAGACGAGAGTATTATATCCCGTTCCTTAGATCAAAAGCTTGAGATTGGCTGCACTCTTCTTATCGATACACTGCGTTAACGAGAGGATTTATTAGGTAAAATCGTTGTGGATAAAACGATCCCTTTTGAAAACCAACTACAAAGGCAAAGAACATTCGGCCTCTCCAAAGGAAATTAGCAACTAAAATAATAAAAAGATAGAGAAAAGATTTGCCTACCAACACCCAATCGGCACCTAACACCATAAAGAGAAATCGGCACTTAACAAAGTGCCCCAAAACTAAATATGCCCAAATCGGCGAAAGGAACAAATCACTAGAAACGAAACACCGTTTGACAGACTTGATGAGAAAGGGAAAAAGAAGATTCAGTTCAAAAAGGAAGAAAAGAAGAACAAGGTTTGGCTATTTAAGAGTATTGTGAAAGATGATATCGAAAAAGAGGGATATAAGTTTAGGCCAAAGAGTAAGAAGAGAAGCAAACAAGATTAGGCCAATGTGAGAGGAAAGGCAAAAGAAGAGAAAATATAAAAGCAGGGTTCGGCACTGGTAGCTAAGTCTAATGAACAATGGAGGAGGAGAAGCATAGTAGGGTTCGGCCAATGAAGGGTATTTTAACAAAGAAGGAGAAATAAGATTTAACTAGAAGAAATGAAAGTAAAGAGGGAAAAGAGAAATGATATTTGACTTCTAATGAAATTTGTGAAAAGAAAATAGCTATACAAGAAGAGCGCTTATCGACTAGAGAGAAAAGAGATGAGCAAAATAAAGTTTGGTAAAGCTGCACACACCCTAAAACGACCCCAAAAAGTCCCAAAATGGTCACTTGCAACCCCACGCTCGGAAAAAAAGACACGAGACTACCCAAAAGAATGAAACTCGAAAATGATAACTGGCAAGAAATTCGGCACCTAATACTCACCAATTGCCGATTATGCTTAACCCAAACCACATAGCCGAAAATCCCACTTCTAGAACCCCAAATTCAGCTAACTCCTATCCATCCCCAAATCCCTTGAAAATCTCCATAATATTCTCCACATATTTCTCTCTTTGATCTCCTCTAACATCCCACTTCAAACTCCAATCAAGCTTTAACCAATTCAAATTCTTATCTCTTACCAAGTCAACAACCACCTCCAGTGTTTGAACTTAAATCCATCTCTTACTTAGTCCATGCAGCAAAATAACAACCCTTAGCTAATAATGGGATTCGAACCCCACACTTCCTTCCCTCAACATATGATGCCACCCCTCTTATATGGCACCATTTTGCCAATCCACTAGAGGCTCTCTTATGTCATGAAAACCCCTAATAATTTACTTGAGTCCTATCAACTAGCATCCACTTTCCCCTAAGCTTAAAATTCAAAACTTTGCCAGAGGTTAGGCTTGAACCCAAACCTCCCAAAGGCCTCCCAAACACACCCAAAACATCAATTCAGCACACTCGACTATGTAACTATCAATTTATGCAATAATTCAAAAACCCTAAAATTTGGGGCGTTACATATGAGCATTCTATTTATAGGCTCTTTATGAGCTTCCCGTTAAAGGCTCCTTGGGGCTTCCCGTTAGTGCTCGCTTGAACTTTCCATTCTATAGCTATCCGAAGCTTTTTGATTAAGTGCTCTTTGGAGCTTCTCGTTAAGTGTTCTTTGGAGCTACCCGGTATAGGCTCTTTGTAAGCCTCTCGTTATTAAGCCCAAAGAAGCTTCCCGTTACATGGCTCAATGAGCTTCTCGTTATAGTGCTTGAGAGTGTGCTTTTTGTTTAAGTGCTCTAATTGACGGACTACTGATTGTACACTTTATGTGTACTACCCTTGTATCCATCGAGATTTAAAATGATTCAACGGGTGATATTCTGACATAAAGATAAGTAAAAATCATAATGAAATTAATAATTGAAATTACATGAAATGTATAGAAGTTTTTATTTGGTAAGCTTATCCTTGTTATTGATATTTACATGAGATATATATGACTAATATGTTGGTTGAAGTGTTGTGTGCTTAGACTAAGGCCAAGTTGTTTGGAATGTATGTGTATGTTTATTTAATATACAAATGAATGGTAAGTTTATTTCCTGTTATATGAACTTACTAAGCATTAAGTGCTTACTCTATTTCATTTTCTTTATTTTATAGTACTCAGAAACTCGTTGGTTGGAAGCTTGGCGGAGATATCATCGGATTAACTCAGTATGTTTAGTAAATTAACTTTGAATATAATGGCATGTATAGGTTAATCTAGCTGGTGTTGGCACATAAATGTTTTGGTTGTAAATAGCCATTGGAATGGCTAATGATGTATGTGATTAACATATATATGTGTGTGTGTGTTTGATTTATCATTAAATTAGGCGTATAGATGAATGAATAAAAATGAGATGAGATATGAATATGTATATAGTTTTAAGTAGATATGAAAATATATTGTCACTTGAGATGTTTAAGGTCACATTAGTTAATTGAGGTAATATGTTATATATAAAACATGATTTTGGTATGCTTAAGTGCTTGAAATGGTTATAAATTGTGTTTAAATGTTCATGTAGGTGAAAAGTGGAAATTAGGTGAGGAATAAGGCTTGGAAATAACCTTATTTTGTCCTCACGAGAAGAGACATGGGTGTGTGCCTTAGCCATGTGCAACACACAGCTTGGCACATGGGCATTTATTTTAGCTGTGTGTCCCCTGCACCTTGGAAAATTTTAAAATTTTGCAAAAATTTCTCTGAGTTTTTTATTTAGTCTCGATTTAGTTCTAGTGCATGTTTTGGGCCTCGAGGGCTCATATAAGGGACTTTATAAATATTCTTCTAATATGAATGATAAAATAATACGAAATGTCTGTATTTGATTTGTATAATCTGGTAATACTCGTAACCCTATTCTGGTGATAGATACGGATTAAGGGTGTTACATTTGTTGGTATCAGAGCTACAGTTTAGCTAATTCTTAGACTAACGTAGCGTATACGAGTTTAGTTATCCATGCCATTATATAACTTCTAATAGTGTGATATCTCTTGACCAATTTAAATGTGTTTTTCATATAGTAATGTCATCCAACCGAGTTGAATCGGAAGAAGCTGAAAGCCATGCTCAAGCTTCAGTTCAAAGAGAAGCATCTAGTAGTAGAAGGCCCGTATCTGAGGGCCGAGGAGAAGAGGCTAAAGAAGCCTTCTTTCAAATGATGAATGAGTGGTTTACAGAATTTGTAAGAACAAATTCAGCTGTACAACAACCTCTACTCCCTCCTGTTCCTCAACTGGTTCCTGATATGCCACAAGGTATAGAACTTCTTAGAGCTAATAAGCCTTCGGTATATAAAATCCGTAAATATGGGGCAAAAGAATTTTGAGCTACTATTGATGATGATCCAGAAAAGGCTGAATTTTGGCTATAAAATACTATCTAGGTTTTAGATGAATTATCTTGGTCACCAACTGAATGTCTGAAATATGCTATATCTCTATTAAAGGATTCAGCGTACCAGTGGTGGAATACCTTAATTTCTATTGTGCCAAAATGTAACAGCCCATCTTTAGTCAAATCGAAACAGTTGTTTTAGACCCACAAATTTGACTTCAAAAAAATTTATTTTATTATTATTTTAATGTCTACAACATGATATTAGAGTAGTGTGAAATTTTCGTAAAGAAATTTTATCATTTGAGTGTTCAATTTCTATAAAAAGGACTAAATCGTATAAAGCGTAAAAGTGATGTTCTAATAGCTTGAAGTATTAAATGACTATGAAATTAAATAGTAGAGGTCTTTATGCTGTAATTATACCCTTGTTAATGTGAGTGGACATATTTGGACATGGTTTATGTTATTTT
The DNA here is from genome assembly GCA_020496765.1 of Gossypium stocksii. Taxonomy (NCBI): domain Eukaryota; kingdom Viridiplantae; phylum Streptophyta; class Magnoliopsida; order Malvales; family Malvaceae; genus Gossypium; species Gossypium stocksii. The sequence continues at coordinate 34,419,525 of CM035624.1, forward strand.
CAAATGTTATAATAAAGGTTATAACAGTAAATTAGTTATTAAGGTTAATTAAATAAAAAAATTAACCGTCATCTTCTTCCATCCATATTTTCCACCAAAAATTTGAAGAAGGAAACCATTAAAATAGCTTTAAGGTTCGGCCAAACTCTTTCATGCATGTAAGTCTGTTTTTGTCATGTTTTCAATGATTTCTATGTTTTTTGGATCATTTCTGTTAGGTCTAGCTAGCCCAGGGACTATTTTGTGAAACTTTTAAAGTATATGAGTGTTGCCATTGATAAATACATATGTTCTTTGATGATTAATGATGGATTATGAATGTTTGATGATAGTTATACAAGTTTTATTAAGTGATTTTTAGTAAAATGTCCAAATAGGGATTGATATGTGAAATGTGTAAAATGTGTGGTTAAAAGTGTAAATAATTGATAAGCATAGGCTACTATGGACCTAATTACAATTCGGAAAACATGGGTTGGGGTAGAATTACATGAATTTGTAATTTCGTAAAATGAAGACTAAATTGTAAAAATGTGAAATATAAGGGGCAAATATGTAAAGTTGTTTTAATGTGTATCTTAGACTCAATTGAAAAGAGTGATAATTGAATAAGTTAATTTTGATTACATATAGATCAAGAAAAGAGAAATTTGGACTTAAATTGGGGAAAGAAAAAGGTTTCGGATTAATCGACTCGTTACGTCATTTTTGCATCCAAGGTAAGTTCGTATGTTAACGAGCTTTGATATAAATGTGTTTATATACTTTAATATTGTATAATCTATGAATACGACATTGCGGAGCTGTTCAATGATGATTCGATTATGTGAAAATCTCGTTTGAACCCTAGGAATACATTAGGATACGAATATGATGACATTAGGGATTATCGTGATGATGTGATTAGGATGCTGGTCTCGTACATCCTACCAGTGGCTGGGTTTCTGGCATGTGTTGCGGTACCTGACAGCTTGTGTGAGCAGCACCGTGTAGCTATGTCTTGACTGACAGGTTGTGTGAGCAAACCTTGTGATAGCTCGAGAGTGTGTATATATGTGATATGAGATTGAGATAGCTTCGACTATGTATGTGGCACTTAGGTGTGATGTGTTCTCGAGTATCCTTTAGTATTCCAAATGATTCAACGGGTAAATCAGAGAAATGAATGAATACGAAGTGACAGGTACGTACACGAACTATATGAGCAATGAATCAAAGGGATTTGAGAATTTCATATCTATTCTTGTGAATAACAAGTAAAAAGGTTTGTGATTTGGTATCGTATATGTTATAAATGGATGTTCATTGAAGTTGTGTATATTTAGTATGTTTTATTTTATGCATACGAGCTTACTAAGCTTTAAAGCTTACTTTGTTTTATTTTCCATGTTTTATAGTGGTTTTAGAGCTAGCTTGGATTCAGGGATCGTTAGAGACTTCATCACACTATCGATCTTCTACTTGGTACTTTTGAACTTATGTATATGGTTATATGACATGTATAGGAACTTTGATCATTTTGGTTATGTGTTGTTGATGAATCTAACCATTTGAAATGGCTTGTAAGGGTTAATGTTTTGGTTTGGTAAATAGCCATGAGAGTTGGCTTAATTTGGTTGTGTATTCATATGTGCATATGGCTTTGGTTATATGATTATTGATGGATATGTGATGCTTGTTGATAGTTGGTAATTAGGGATATAAATGTAGAAATATGAGATTTTGTATGATTGAATTATAGGTAAAATAATGTATGTTTGAAATGTAACCATATTGGTGATTTAAGAATGTGATAATTTGGTATAAATTGAATGGCATATTGTGATATTGTATGCATTGTAGTTGTTGGTATTGAAATGGTATGAATTATGCTTGAATGAGAATGTTTTGGTTGTCAATTTATGTCTTGTTTTGTGCCATTTGAGTTGGTGTAGGTATATACAAAGCTAGGTGGCAAAATGGTTTGGTAAATAGCCTATTTTTGTCCACACGGGCAGAGACACGGGCGTGTGTCTCAGCCGTGTGTGACACACGGCCAGGCAACACGGCATTGTGTCCCCTGTAGCATTTCATGAAAATAAGTAGTGAGTTATACGGGCTGGTCACACGGGCGTATGGTTGGCCGTGTGACAGAAGTTAGAATGTTACACAAGGGAGGACAAGGGCCGGGACACGGCCATGTGATCTCATTTCAAATGTCCACACAGCCTGTGACACAGGCGTGTCTTGTGGCCGTGTGAGACACACAGCCTGTTCACACGGGCGTGTGTCCCCTGTTTTAAGAAAAAATTTCTAAGTTTCCCAAAGTTATTCTGAGTTATTGGTTTAGTCCAGAACCACTTCTATTGCATGTTTTATGCCTCATAGGCTTGTTTTAGGGACAATGTGATTGTATATGAATGATGTATGTTTTTGAATGAAAAATGTATGAGAAATGAATGTCGAATTGTGTTATAAGTCTGGTAATGCCTCGTAACCCTATTTCGACGATGGATACGGGTTAAGGGTGTTACACAAAAGAACAGGTTACATGAGAATTCTTCCAAACTGAGTTTCGAAAGAAATATATCAATGAGAGATTCCTTGATCAGAAAAGAAAGGAATTTTTGAAACTTAAACTGTAACGGCCCAAATTTCAGTGAAATTGGAACTGTGGTTTCATGACCACAAATCCGAGTTAGAAAGAAAATTTATTTTAAAATTTTGACATGGTTTGTATTATGATAGGAAGATTGCATGAAAATATTGATAGGAAAATTTTACCGATTTAGTGATTAATTAAGGAAATGATCTAATTACATAAAATGTAGAAATTGAGATTTAGAAGCTAGAATGATCAAATAGCTATGAAATTTAAAACTAGAGAAAAAGAAAAAGAACTAAATTGGAATTAAGAAAAATTAAAGGATGATATGGGATTGAATTGGAAAAATCATCTTTTATTATCATCTTCTTGGTAGAAAACTAATCAAGCTTAATTGGGTAAGTTTTCATGTCCTATTTTTAGTAGATTTTATATTTTTGAGAACAGGATAACTTGTTTTCTCTATTTTGGGGATTGAATTGAAAAGTTATCAAAGTATAAAAGTTATGCCATGGATGAATATGCTGGAAATTGAAAATTTATGGTAGAAAATGAAAAGTTGTTAGTAGATAAACAACTTTTACAAAGTGATTTTTGATAAACTTGTGAAATAGGGACTAAATTGTATACTTGTGAAATTCAAAGAAAAATTCTGATTTTTGTGAAATTTATGGACTGTTATTGATACATATAGAATTTGGCTAGGCTTGGAAAGAGGATTGAATTGCATGAATTTCATTTTCCGAGCTTAGGGATGAAATTGGAATTTATAAAAAGTTTAGGGGCAAAAAAGTAATTTTGCCTAGGGTGTAAATTGAATGTAATGGGATATGAATTAAATGAAATTGATGATTAAATTCATTTATATAGATCTGAACGACTCTAATACGAGATTAGATCAAGGAAAAGAAAAAGTCTCAGAATAGTAGACTTTATCAACGAACAAGAATCGAGGTAAGTTCATGTAACTTACAACTAAATCATGAAATACTTGAAATGCATGTTATATGATGTGAATGCCAATTGAATGTTCAATGTATGAATATGATATAAAATATTTGATATTACTTGAGAAAAAGGAAAAAATCCCGGTTGAATAAAGGAAATTCAATGGATCAATGTAAAAAAATATTGCATGTGTTGTAAACAGGATTTAGCCTGGACGGGTAATCTTGATATAAGCCCTCTCGATATACATGTTATGTAATGGCCTTAGCCTGGACGGGTAATCCAGACTAAGCTCTATAGAGTATTTGCTATTGAAATGATTTAGCCTAGATTGGTAATCCTGACAAAACTCTTTGAGCATATGTTACAGGGGATTTAGCCTGGACTGGTAATCCCGCTGCATGAAATGAGACTCAGGAGTGTTCTCTCTGACAAGGGCAAATATGAATTGACGGATTACGCATTCGTACACTATAAATGTACTACCGAGTATCCATTGAAATTCTGATAAATTCAACGGGATAAACTTGGAAATGGTTAATAGAACATGAATGACCTTGTCAAAAAAGGTTATAAGTGACATGGAAATGGCAAGCATATAGAAATCATGAAATGATGAGCTCATCTATGAATTGGTATTGCATGAAATTATTTGACTAACTCAAGGTGTTGAGATTGTGTGTGATAGGATAACATTCCATTACTTGGATACTTGTATGTTTAATTTAATTTAATGGAAACATGTGGTAAGTTAAATTCTTGTTACATGGACTTACTAAGCACTAAATGCTTACTCTGTTTTATTTTCCCTATTATATAGTGTTCGGAAGCTCATAGTGCTTGGAGACGGTCGGAACAACATCACACTATCCTTCAGTTTATTTTGGTATAGATATAGATCTCATTTTGGTATAATGGCATGTATAGGATACTTGTACTAATAAGGATGTGAAATGCATGATTGTAAACCTAGCTATTGGTATGGCTAGTGTTAACTTAATTTTGGTATGTTCTAAAGCAAATTAGAGTTTATATGCATGCTTGACTATGGTTGAAATATTGAGGTTAAACATGCGATGCACTAAGTGTGCATATGAAAGTATGACATATTGAATAATGAAATTGGTTAAAAATCATGTTTGAGTTGGTTGGTAGCTATTGGAAATGTTTGGTGCAGGTGAATGATGAAAATGGGTGAGAAATAAGGCTTGGAAATACCCTTATTTTGTCCACGCGGTTTGGTACATGGGCGTGTGTCAAGGCCGTGTGTCCCCGGCATCTTAGAATTTGAGAAAAAGAATGCCCTATATCGAACACACGAGCTCAATATGGGCGTGTGCCTCAGCCGTGTGAGGTACACGGCCTGGAAGCATGGGCGTGTGTTATGGCCGTGTGAATCCTGCACCTAAATTCAAATTTTAAATTAACCACACGGCCTAGTGACACAGGCATGTGCTTCGGCTATGTGAGATCAATTTGTTCATGAGTTGCAAGTCAGAGAGTTACACGGGTAAGGGACACGAGCGTGTGAACCCACACGGCTTGATCACACAGGTGTGTTCCATACCACACGAGCGTGTGACTCTTGAATATGAGAAAAATTTTGGGATTTTGCGAAAATTTCCTTGAGATCCTGATTTAGTCCCAAATCGATCCTAATGCATGTTTTGGGCCTCAAGGGCCTATATAAGGGATGTTACAACAAATTTCAGAATATGAATAGTACTTGACTCGATTTATCAGAAAATGTTCTGGAAACTCCGGTAATGCCTCGTAACCCTGTTCCGGCGATGGATACAGGTTGGGGGTGTTACATAAACAAGGCCGTATGACTGTATCTGAGTATGAACGGGAATTTGTTCGGTTAAGCAAATATGCCCGAGAATATGTTCAGACTAAAGTCGCAATGTGCAAACAGTTTGAAGAGGGTCTGAATGAATATATAAAATTATTGGTTGGGATTTTGGAATTGAAAGAATTTGTTATACTTGTTGATCGAGCTCACAAAGCCAAAGAGTTGAGTAAAGAGAAAATGGACTAAATTGAAAAAGGTGCAAAACTTGCTAAAATAATTAAATAGCTTAATAACTAATTAAGGGAGGAATAAAAGGGAAAATGGACCCATTTTAAATGGCAGAGGTGGCATAACGTGAAAAAATCAAGGATATTATGCGATTAAAGACAAAATTGGAATTAAAATAAAGTTGATATGGCCAAATATGATTTTAATAGTTTCTAGACATTTTCTTCATCATTTTTTGTCAAAAATAACCATTGAAGAGGGTTTAAGTTGGTCTTTCATATTTTAGCTTAATGTAAGTTTAATTCTCGCTTTTTCCTTGAAATTTTTATGTTTTTGGACTTTTACAATTAGGTCCAACTTACTAATTCATTAATTTTTTATTTTGTTGAAAGTTTTGGAAGATACTAGTGATAAGTTCATACGATTTTAGTTTTTTGATGTTGAAATTGAGATGTTAATGGATGTTTAAAGGTATTTTATCAAAGAATTTTTGGTGAAATCATGTTTTAGAGATTAAATTGAAAAGTGTTGAATTTATGGAAAATTCTGAAATTTCATGGAATTCATGGGCTATTATTGATATGTATGAGAATAATTAGGCTTGGAACAAAGATTGAATTGCATGAATTTCATTTTCCGAGCCTAGGGATGGAATTGTCATTTAGTAAAAGTATAGGGAAAAAATGGTAATTTTGCCTAAGATGTGGCTTGGATTGAATTAAATGTAAATTGTATTAAATTGATGTTAAATTTACTCGTATAGATCTGGATAGATCAAAAATGGAGTTAGATCACGGTAAAGAAAAAGTATCGTATTAGTAGATTTCAACTCATGAATAATTGTCGAGGTAAGTTCGTGTAACTTAATTGTGTAATTATATGCTTGAATTGAATGATATTTATATATGTGATCTGTGTAGTGGTTATGTATATGGAATTTGATCAAATTAATTAAAATTAATATAATATTTTTGGAAATTAATTTTCAAGTCAGACAATTGGCCCAATGGGTAATTAAATTTGAAAATTGGACCCAAGATTGTAAATTGGGCCTGGGAGACGAAAATCGAAACCAAGACCCAAAAACTGGTCAAACCGGGCCGACGGTCCAACTGGTGGTTAGACCAGATCGATTGGATTGTCACTAACCTAGACCGAACTGACAGTAGCCAAACCGGCTCGAGGTACCGTAAGGATGTCGCACCTATATCACAAGACACGGCAGTGCTAGCAGCGTCTCGGTGATCGGCAGTAGTTGGTCTTTGGTGGTTGAATAGTGGAAGAGTTACACTCCTACTAGGACTATACTAGAGAATTTGATTTTAGATTAACTATTCCAAAAATAATATTAGTTTAATAATTTAATATTAAATTTAATTTAATATTTATCTTAATAGTATTTTATTAATTTAATATTAAAGTGATTATTTTAATATTAAATTAATTTAATGTTTATGTTGTAGAAAAACATTCTATTATTTTAATAAGATTAATATTAAATTTAATCTAATATTTATAATATTAAAGTGATTAAATTTAATCATAGTTGAACTCTTTATACTCTTCCTTTATAAAAAGAGTATTGGGTCATTATTTTACACACACTTGAATTCAAGAGAAAGTTGTAGAGAAAATATTCTCTGAAAAGACTATTTTAGAAAATTTCTATAGATATTTTTTTGATTTACAACTTAACCCAAAAGTTTAGAGAAATTGCAAAATTACCTACTAATAATTTTTGTGAATTTTTTTTTGATTCGAAGCGAACCCACACTCGGTAGACGTGAGCTTGAGGATAGCGGAGAAGACTACTCGGTCGAAGTGCTCATCCTAGACGAATCGAAAAGGTACAATTTTGATTAAGTGTTTATTACTTTAGATATCACACCCAAGATCTTGTTTTGAAATTTTTTTTAAAATTCTATTTTTACTAAATTTATTTCTGTTGCGTTTTCAAATACGTTTTTCCAACAATTGGTATAATAAGCTAGGTTGTGTTCTATTTATAAGTATAAACAAATAACCAAAATAAAATTTTCTTCTTTTTGAATGATTTGATTACATAGAAAATAACATTCTTTAGATCTTATGCATGTTTTGAGTTATATATGATAATGGATGCGATATTATATATTTGTTATATAATTGTTTTTTATTGACGAGGTTGTGGTTCTTAGGAAATAGACCGCAAATTATCATCTCCACATAGGGCTCTTTTTTTTTTTAATTCATAGGACTCTTGTGAGCCAAAAACGAACATAGGACTTACATGTAATTTTTTTCAAAAGGAGTCCATGATGAGGAAAAGATGCAATGGCGGTTGAAAACCCAAGGAATACCTTGTGGTGAAATTTTATGTAATTTTATTTTCTAGAAATAGAACCTTGGAAAGCTTGGCTGACAATTTTATTTTAATTATCTATCTCATTATATATTTGTTTTATAATTGTTTATAATATTTATATTATGTAATGCTATAATCGTGATATATAGGAGTGAGCGTTAGATTGAATCGAATGAAAAAATTTCGAGTTAATCGAGTTGACGAATCATATTTTATCATCCTAACTCGATATAAAATTTCCTCGAATCGAGTCAAGTGAGACGAAATTTGAATTGAATCGAATATATTTGTTCAATTTAAATTTAAAAAAAAATTTTGAGTCCTTGTAACCACTGTCACCCGCTGTAATCAAATTTGTTATTAACTTTTATCAGCTCATAATTTATTTATTAATCTTTTATATACAGGTTAGCTTCTTTGCTTGCTTAGTTGCTTCAATTATCTTCTGATTCTTATCACTATATATTTTGAAATTAAAAAATATATTAAATGTAAAAATTTGATTTTTTTAATAAAAGTTATTTTAAAGATAAAATGTGAAATTGATACAAACATAAATTTTTAACATGAATATTTTATGGCATCATTAATAATTCAATTTTAATATAAAGATTCAATATGATTAAACTATTCAAGAATATAAATAGTACAAAATATGAAATTTAATTTAATAATATAAATAGTAGATATAAATAAAATTATTACTATTTAGGCTTAGAGATTTTTTTGGATGATTTTGATTTTTGATTTGGGGGTAAAGGGTGAGAAGTAAAAGTTTAGGAGGAAAATAAAAGGTTTTTGGGGGTTTTTGGTGAGTAAAATTTTGGGGGAAAGTAAATGGGGGAGTAAAATTTTGGAGGAAAATATTCAAATAAAATTAGGGGGGAAATGGGTTTGAGGTAGATGGGTGGGTGGGGGTGGGGTGGGAGGGGAGGGGAGTAAAAGTTTTGGGGGAAAAGTAAGAGGGACTAAAAGTTTTGGGAAAAATAAAAAGTTTTGAGGTTTTTTGGGAGTAAAATTTTGGGGGAAAGTAATTGGGGAGAGTAAAATTTTGAAGAGAAGATATTCAAAAAAAAACTTGGGGGAAAATGAGTTTGAGGTAGATGGGGGGTGGAATGGGAGGGGAGTAAAAGCTTTGGGGAGAAAGGTAAAAATGTTTGGGGTAAAAATGTAAAATATTATAATTTGATATTTGGTTTATTCAAATTATTCAAGTTATTCGAATTCGAAAACTCAACTTGATTCGAACTTGAAATTTGAAAAATAAATTCGAGTTGACTCAAATAACTCGATTTGTTTAACTCAAAATTCAAATTTTTTTTCGATTTTTTCGAGTCAAATCGAGTTTTGCTCACCCTCAGTGATATATAAATGAGATGATTCACAGTTGATCGTTTAAAAAATAAGAAGTGTGATAATGAGAAAATAGATGTGTTGTATTTTTCTATTCACTTCTTTAGGTTATTCGATAATTGTGAGAAGTGTGGATTGGCTCTAGTTAGGAAAGACTTGGTTTTTAAGTGGTCAAATTTAACTTACCTCTCTTTCCTGGGACCCTACTTGGTGCATGATTCACAATCACTTCTTCAATTAGAGAAATTACGAAATTACCCTACTAGTAATTTTTGTGAAAAATTTTCTGACTCGAAACAAGCCCACACTCGGTAAACGTGAGCTTGAGGATAGCAGAGAAGACTACTCGGTCGAAGCGCTCATCCTAAACGAATCAAAAAGGTACAATTTTGATTAAGTGTTTATTACTTTTGATATCACAACCAATATCTTGTTTTGGGAAAAAAATTAAATTCTATTTTCCCTAAATTTATTTTTCGCTTCATTTTTCAAACCCGTTTTTCCAACAATGTCTTCATAAACTTCGAATATCTATCTCTTAGCTTTGCAACGCACTTTAAATCATTTGATTTCAAGTCCGGAAGCTCAAGTTATGATCATTTTAATGAAGACTACATGAGTAGAATTTTTGGACGGGATAGTTACAAGAAATTATGAGTTTGAGACTTTAATTAGAGCTTAAACCATATTAAGTTTGATTTTAAGGCCTAATTTTGATTACATATGAGTCCAATATTGTATCTATTAGGTTTTATTATTTATTTATACTGAACTTTAGGATATTTTTAAGTATTTAAAGTTGTTTAGGAGTTTTATGTTTTTTAGTCATAAGAAAGTTTAGTTCTACTAAAACTAATTCTTGTTTAGATTAATTAGAGTTTTATTATACTTAACAGTTTTATTTGGATGTAATTAGCTAATCTATATAAAGGTATGTATTCATTAAAGGAAAATTGATACATTCATTAATAAAGTTTTCAACTATTGGAGTTAATTTCTTTCATACAATATTGATTTCTTGTAATTTTTAGAAGCGGTTTTTCTTCTTGATTTTCTTCAAGTAGTCATGGAAACCCATTCTTCATCCTTCAAATTAACAATGATTATTTCTTAGAGGGTTTATTAGATCCATTAATTAAATTTGTGGGGTTTTATATCTAAAAGGGTTCAGTTGGACAACTATTTTCTATCCATATCTATCAGTTTATTGGATCCATCTTCCACCTTTTAATTTTAATTTTCTTTATTTATGTTTTGAATTTTTTATTCTTGAATTCTTCTTTTATTTGTTTTAATTTTCTTTGTTTCTACATTTCTTTGTTTCTTCTTTCAGGTCAGTTTCGAACCTTCTTTTCAAATCAAACAACTTGAATTTCAATCTTCGTCCCCCCATCATGTAACTTTTGGTTTGGGAGTCTTTGCACGACTAACATCAACAATAGAAGGCTCCCAACTAGTCAGCAATGCTTTCTAGGCTTTCTCGTCCAACAAATTGATAAACATCCTCATCCTCATCTTCATCCCAATTGTTAGTGTTAAGTTTCTTGTTAGTTGTATGTTAAGTTGCAACTAAAGGAACAACTAAAAGAGTAAATAGTAGAGATGGACATACGACTTGGTTACTTAGTTTGGAACCCTTTCCTACGTTTGTCAAGCTTTGTCAAGAAAGTAATTTACTATGAATTAACAATAAAAGATGTTATTTAAGTTCAGCTCACTCACCAAGTTGCAACCTCACTCCTACACATCAACTAAGATCACTTTTCCCACTAAGACTCTCTCCTTAAAATCTTAGCTACAAACTGAACATGAAAATAGTTTGTTTACGAGTATTCTTGTACTAAAAAAAAGTTGATCTTAATGAACAAAATTGGTGCTTTCTACACAATAGACAAGTGTTGTTTAAATGGGCCTTGTAGACTTGTAATCTTTAGTTAGTGTGAATGAGAGATATGTTGTTGGAATGGTGCTCTAATCCATCTTCTATATGGCATCAAATAAGTAGTGATCTTATGCATTTGAGCTTTTATAGATTCTGGATTTTCTTAAATATGGTAACATTATCACATTTAAATTATTCAATTTAAAGTCATTGCTTAATTAATATTCAACACGATGAAATCCTTATAATTGCTGCGCAAAATCCTTAAAAATATAAAAGAAAAACAATCACACAATTTATATTAAAAGTTGCACAGTGAAACAAAAATGAGCAACTTACACCAGCAAACATGGTGTATTTCATTTAACATCATTATACTTAATATACAAAGAAGAGACTAAAAGTTTAAATCTCATCGCTTATAAAAACAATTTAAAAAAAAATCAAAAATTACAGAAGATTGATTTTTTTACCTATCAAATGAAGGTATTTTCTATTTCTCAATTGGTACGATATCAACTGGACTATCAATTTCCAGTTGAATTGAATCGGCCAAGTGGATTTAATTTTATCATCATTGTTAAAATTTAATCACTTATGCGGATGATATGGGAAAAATGAAAGGCTAAAGTCTTACAAAATCTCAATATTATATTCAGGATTGCAAATTTCTATTGAAAAAATGGACAAACTAGCTCCTCTATGCTATATGAGTGAACAAAACAACCCTTTCGTTAAAATCGCACTGTTAAATGTTTGTTTTGGTGTTTATATATAAGGCATAATAACAAATTTAACATTAATATTTACATATTTATTCAATTTGACCCCTACTCTTTTATTAGAAGCAAATTAGAAATTTTTGAAACTAATAAGACTAAAGGGTCAAAAAGGCCTTAGTAACAAATTTAAAAAAAAAAAAAGCCCCTTTAAAATTTAAAAATTATAAAAAAATATAAAATCATAAACAAAAATTATTTATTAAAAAAATAACAATACCGGCCAGGGGCGAAGCCAGAACAATTTTTTAGGGGGGCCGGATGAAATTTTAAATTTTTATAATTTATATCTTTATAATTTGTAAAGGATTAAATCAAATTTTTATAATTTTAGGGGGGCCAAAATGTAATTTTACCTTTACTAATTTAAATTTTTTAAAAAAATTTAAGGGCCCAAATAGAAATTTTACCTTTTAGGGGGGCCGGGGCCCATGCCAGCCCCCTAGCTTCGCCCCTGATACCGGCCCATTAAAATCTAATAGTTATAAGATTTAAAATGAAATTGACCTCTACTCTTTTATTGGATTGGTATTGTTATTTTTTAATAAAAATGTAATTTTTTTTTATAATTTTTAAAATCTAGAAGGGTTTAATTGATTTTTTTTTAATTTGTTACTAAGGCCTATTTGACCCTTTAGCCTTATCAGTTTCAAATATTTCTAATTTACTTCCAATAAAAGAGTAGTGGCGAAATTGAATCAATGTGTAAAGGTTGAGGGCTAAATTTATTACTATACTTTATATATAAATACCAAATTTTATCAGATAAGTTATTTTACTCACTCATCTAATATACATGGACTAATTTACTTTTTTTTTTTCAAATAAAAAAACTAAAATGTAAGTGTATAATAAGAATTTTAACAAAAGTGAAGCTTTCCATTCCCTGTCAAATTCACATAATTTTTTTTAATTATATATATATATATATATTTGTAGTTATTGAGATTTCTTTAGTACAACTGCTCTTGTTGATTCCAATTGTCTGGCTGCTTTAAGAGTTTCCGAGAATCAGTCAAGAATAAAAAAATTGATCCTCAAAAATAAAACAATAATAAAAAATTATATTATATTAAAATAATTCTAAAATTTTAGCACATGTGTATTAAAATTTTTATGTATTTAAAATTTCATTACATGACTGTATTTAATTGATGCCTTATAATTAAAGTTTTTAATATATCCTAATATAATTTTGGGTAAACTACAAAAATAGTCACTTTTGTTTGCCTCAAATTACATTTTAGTCACTTATGTTTGAAATGTTATGTTTTAGTCACTTATATTATTATTTTGTTACGAAGTGATCACTCTTCCGTTAAGTTTCGTTATCTTCCTAACGGTAATCCTACGTGGCAGTCCAACTAGATTTTAAGTGCCAACTTGGATTTACTAAGGGGATGAGAATAGATTTTTATTAAATAAATTTAATTAATTAAAAATTTTAAACCCTAAATCTTAGTTAAAAAAACATTCATCTCCCCCCTTTTTTTTAGTTTTCTTTTTCAATTGACTAAAAAAGTTATATCATCAAAATTTTTTATTCACATACAAAAACAAAAACAAAAGAGGATTCAATGGAGGGTCCAGGTATGTTTTCTTCGCCGACAAATTTATGTTCTAAGACTTAAAATGAAGTGGTTGTCAACAAATAAGAAGATGGTAATCGTTTTTGTTCCTAATCATTGTATTTTCTAATTCTTCACATTCTTGAATAATTAGTTTCTCAATCTGATTTTTCCTGATATGAATCGGCTTGTTTGTTCACAATCCCTTTGTAGGTATCCCCTTTTTTGATTTGAAATTCTTTTAGTTGTTAATATTCATATCAAGAATTTTAATTTAGGATTTTCATTAAACAATAAAAAATCCAATCTTTTATTTTTTAGTATTGAATAAAAGAGATAGAGGAATGCAAAGAAGACATACCTGAACCCTCCATTGAATCCATCTTTATGAAGCAGTCAATTTGATTTCAACTATTTTGATCTTAATAATAGTTTTTGTCGAAATCATTTTTTTGAAAAACGATCGTTGACTTGGATTTTAAAAATGAAAACAAAAAAACAGGAGCCGCCACCAATCCTTTTTTGCTGAGGTATGATCGGGTTGCCTCGAAAAAGCAGTTGTTTAATAAACATATTGATTTATCAAAAAAACAATTTTGATCTACGAAAACTAGAAAAACGGGTCCAGGAGTCGGTTACGCACGAGGAAGGATTAGCACCCTCGATACGCCCAAAATTGGTACCTAGTTGATTAATTAGTGTCTTAGTGTCGAAGATTTGAAAATTTGAAAGAATTTAAAATACGATCCCTCTTTTTGTTAAAAACCACTTGAATAAATTGAAAAGAATGTTAAAGACCCTCTCGTCTTGAAGTAATAAAATGTCACATCCAGTAAGTTAGGACACGACATCTTGAACCTTTGAGAATGAGCCTGCCTTTTATTTTATCAAAACTCGTGTATCTTGGTTTTAAAAGGATATTCGGTTATTTAGGTTATACGAGAAAAATCGCAACCTAGTAAGTTAGGGTACGATTTCTCGAACTTCCCAATACCGAATATTGCCTTTATTTGCAAAAGAAGATCTTATCTCGAAGTAACAAGATGTCATGTTCAGTAAGTTAGGACACAACACCTCAAGTCTCTGAGAATAAGCATTCGATTCAAAACTCGTATTGCGATTTTAAAAGAATATACCCAGTAAGTTAGGGCATGATTTTCTCAAATTTCCTAATACGGAACATTACCTTTATAAAAGAATCAATTTTGGGTTGAGTAACGGTTAATATAACATAAGTTTGCAAGGAAAATATAAAATAAATTACGATATTAACAAGCGTAGCGGAATAATAATAAATGTGCAAAGTAAATGAAAATAATAAGAACAGAAATAAGGAAGTAAAACCAAGCAAGCTATATGAGATAAAAGATAGGTAAATAATAAATAGATATATAAAAAAATAATAATAGAAATAAAAAATCTAATAAATATGAATGATACATGAAATAGTTGAAAATAATAATACTTATAATAATAATAATAATAATAATAATAATAATAATAACAATAATATAGTAATAATAATGGTAAGGGAAATATTAATATTAACAATAATAATATAAACAATAGTAATAATAATATAATAATAATAGGAGTAATAGTAATAAAAATAATAGTAATAAAAATGATACTAATAGTAGTAATAATAATAGTAATAATAATATCAGTATATACAAAAAAGAAGAGAAAAAAAAGGGAATATAAATATATATATATATATATATATATATAATGTAATAAAAATATAAAGTTAATTAGTTTAATAATAAAATAGAAATTAATAATACATCAACAAAAATAAGAATCTAAATAATCATAATAAAAATAATAATGTGTTAATAACAGTAAAAAAAAGGGAATAATAATAATAATTGTAATGGGCCAATTTAGCCCGGGCCCATATATTAAAACCAAAAAACAAAAATTAAATCCAAATTAACAATGTCCATCAGTCCAATATAATTACAATAGCCCAGATTTCAAAACCCATTTCACAAACACGAAGCCCAAATTTCCTACCCTAAAACACTAACCCAATTACAGCCTAAAAATTCAAGGCCCGAATGGCCCAACAACCCGAACCAGGTAGCAAACCCTAGCCTCAGGCGCGCCGCAACCTGACCACTGTGCCTCCGTACGCTCCAGCGCTTCAGCAGCCACGTACGCACCACGACAATGCCCCATACGGCCTCCAGCGCACTCCGTACCTGCAAGAACACAGCAGCAAAGAACGCAGTAGCAGAGAACATGTGGCATTTTCATTTGTTGTATTTCTCTCTCAAATCGGCTATAAAAAAGTGCCGAAAGAACCATTGTAACGGTTACGATTTCGAATAGGAGAATACAGAAGCATTTTCGCAATCGATAGTAAAAGGTTGCTTTTTATTTTGATTCTGTATTTTTAAGCTATTTTTCGATTGTTTTACTTTCCTTTTATTTTATTTTTTCGAAAACCAAAGAAAAGAAAGGGATAGAGACGGGATTACCAAAAGGGCTGAGGGTACGATGTTGGCTTCGCTGCCTCCGTCGAAATCGAACCCAGCAGATGGCCCTGTTCTCTTGATTCGTTGCGCTCGAAATGGTGAAACTCCACGAGCACTCGCCCTAAACAGAGCTAAATCGGCCCTCCGTGGGTGACCCATCCCCGATCTGGGGCATATCGTGGTCGGATGGCCAATTAACCATGACCTCTAGTTGGCCGATAAAAGGGAGAAATGGAGAGCGGCCATAGCTTTTTCTTTTCTGTTTATTTTTGTTTTGATCTTAAGTGGCCAGATAGTTAATTTAAGGGTTTCTTTTGGTATTTAAGTGAGGCTTGAAACGGCACCGTTTAGGGCCTGTTTCAGTGGCTCTAAAACGGTGCTGTATTGACATACCTGTTTAGGCCTCGACCCGATGACCCGACCCGTGCACGGTTGAGATCCGCGCATTTGGGTCTTTGAGGGTTATTTACACGTTAAGTCCCTCTCGTTCGCGCCCGTATTCGACTGAGCCATTTGTGCCCTTTTTTATTATTTTTTTAATTTATCCTTGGGATTTGCGCGATTTTACAATTTAGCTTGCGTCTAAACGCAGTGTTTTGGGGAGCTGGTATATTTCCAGTTTTAGCCCCTGTTCTTTGCGCGCGTTTCACCTGGGTCCCCTTGCTGTTTTGAATGTTCAGTTTTTATATTCCAAATTCTGTTTTAATTTTAATTTAGTCCTTAACTTGTTTATTTTATTCATTTACGTACTTCCCCGTTTACTATTTATTATTATTATTACTATTATTTTTTTTGTTATTATTATTTTTAACCTTTTTCTTGTTTTATCTATTTCAACCTTTTACTTTCTATCCATTTAAACTTATTATATGTATTATTTATATTATATTTACATTACATATTATATATTTTAAATACCTTTTATATTACTTATTAAAAAAAAAAAAAAGAAACCTTTACATGATACTCATTTCAAATGTATATATTTCAAATTTCACACATTTCCATTTAAATCTTGTTTTAAATAGTATTTGGCCCATTTTAATATGCCCTAGTAATTATTTGTATACATGCACTTTTTATATAAAGATATTTTATATGATATAAATATTTAGCTTTTATATTATTTCATGTAGGTATTTTATTTTAAATCTACCTATGTATATATTATTTCCTTAGGAGTATAGTTATATATGTATATCGCTTGCTTTAAAAATTTATTATTATTTTTAGTTATTTCCAAACTTTTTGTATGTTTTGTCTAAATTTCCAATTGCAAAATGTTCATTTTAAACTTGTTTATGTGGTATATTTCTTAATTTGCTCTTTCGTATAGAATTATTCGTTTGTATTCCGTTATTGCTATGTTTTTTATGCTTGATCCTATGCTTGTGTTTCATGCCATCATATTGTGATCCAACTCCTACACATTTGAGCCTTTAGTAGAAGCATCTATTGTTTTAGCCCGAGCAAATCAAATAAGTTCATTTTTTAAACCAACTTTTCAATCGTTTATTCGACAATTTCTCAAAAATAAGGCAATATTTCGCATTTGGAAATTCGAGGAATCGTGCCCTAACGTGCTGGGTTTCAATTTTTCGTTTGACCAAATAGCCGAATATCCTTTTTAGATTTCACTCGTCTTCTCTAACTTTTAAAATAAGGCAATGTTCTCTGTTCGAAAATCCGAGAAATCGTGCCCTAACGTGTTGGGTTTCGGTTTTAGGTTGGACCAAATACATGAACACCCTTTTTTGTAATTTTCAAATGTATGAGTTTTATGACAAGATTTGATCATGGTTTCGAGGGTTTAAAGGATCGTGTCCTAGCGTGGTGGATGTGATACTGTATTCCTTTGAAACGAGAGAATCTTGCCGTCCAATTTAAGTTGTTCAAATGCTTTAAAAGAAATCGTTTCAAAACTTTTTGACATAAGGACATTTTTAATCAATTTGGTACCAATTTTGGGCGTTACGAGGGTGCTAACCCTTTCTCGTACGTAATCGACTCTCGAACCCATTTTCTTAAGTTTCGAAGACCAAATTAATTATTTTGATAAATCAAAATGTTTTATTAAAATAATTTAGGGTGATTCGATCGCACCTCGAAAGAGGTCGATGGCGACTCCATTTTTGAATTTTAAAGTCGATTCCCGTTTGCAAAAATGGTTTCGACAACTTGGCGACTCCACTAGGGAGAGATGAGAGAGTCAGGCCGTAAACTGATTTTGTCCTTATGTTGGAATTTGAAAATCGATTTGAAAATAATCATCATTTCTTTGTTGGGTTTGTTTGTGAGTGCTATGGTTGTGTAGAATATTTTCCGCATTGCATTGCATGACCGTCGTGGTCACACCTATAAGTGGGAGCGAGAAGCTATGCCTTCGTGAGGTTTTCACCTCCGCATGGGCTAGTGGACCGCTTCCAAAATATATCCGTACCTATGTGCTCCGTGAGGTTTTCACCTCTGCATGGCCATAGGGAAATGTATTCCCCTGAATCGAACTCGGTCTATATGAGCCTATAATGGGTGAGGATCGAGGAATCTGCAGGTTCAGGTACCCTTTCCTTAGAACAGAACCACATATAGTGAGCCTTAGGAGCCTACCCTAGGTAGAGCCATCCTGAACTTCAGTGGTCACCCAGATAGGTTTGACTATTTACTACTTGTCTTTTACTATCTTTATTTGTTACTGACTGGTTGTATTTTATTTTGGCTATGTTTGCATGTCATTGCATTCTAAAAGGGGTGTCGATTCGAATTCGATTACTAAATTAGAAAGTTTGACATGGAAAATGATTTTTGTGATAAAGTGGAGCGCAGTGCAGAAATCCATAAATGGTCAGAGGAACTACAATTAGAAAAAGGGGACAGCCTAGCCAAAGGATACACATTAGAATTATGGGACTTCACCTGCATCAGCGTGACACAAAATGAGCTCCAAGAATTGAGAGACATATGGGCTCAGTGGGGCAATGAGACTAAGCAGCTGTTCTACCGTAATTACGGTGATCTACCCCACGTGCTCAACATCAAAGTGGACAAGTAGTTGTTTCGGGCTATGGCTCAGTTCTGGAATCCAGCCTATAGCTGTTTCACTTTCGGGAAGGTAGATTTGGTGCCCACTGTGGAAGAATATATGGCTCTGCTTCATTGTCCAAATATCCAAGTCGACAAGGCTTATGTTAGAGTCGCTAATGCCCCAACCTTTGTGAATAAGCTCATGAAAATTATTGGAATGAGCGAACAATGGGTCACGGCTAGAATTCAGCAAAAAGGTGATGGCAAATGTATTCCTTGGGTGAGTCTGAGAGACCTGATCCTAACACATCCGGATATGAAGAAGAAAGTCGACGTCTTCGCCTTGAGCGTCTATGGATTGGTACTCTTCCCCAATGCCTTAAGACATATCAACGAGGCGATCACTTACCTATTTGATCGACTTGATAAACATGTC
This sequence comes from Gossypium stocksii, assembly GCA_020496765.1. Classification (NCBI taxonomy): domain Eukaryota; kingdom Viridiplantae; phylum Streptophyta; class Magnoliopsida; order Malvales; family Malvaceae; genus Gossypium; species Gossypium stocksii. The sequence continues at coordinate 34,438,946 of CM035624.1, forward strand.
ACGCCTGTCCCATTGATCCTGGCGGAGACATTCAGATAATTGAGTATGTGTCGGAGGGTAGGTGAAGGCAGATTTGTCGAATGTGTGCAGCTACTGCTGGTATGGTTTCACGGCCATTTTTGGAAGGTAGACAAACCATCTTACCAAGTCTTCCTTAAGAATTATTCCCCACTAAAAGAAGAAGCAGCTACACCAAGAAGGGATGACGTGTCAGAAGAAGTGTGGATGGAAATTTTTCAAAATCTTCAAGAGGACGATGTTGAGTGGAGAGCTCCGTGGATGATCCCTGACGAGATCCTTTATCAATATGAGGCTTTTGATTACGTGCCTCTACCAGGAATTTGGGGGGCCATTGGATACGCCCCTTTACTCACATTACGGCAATACAACACTAAGCAGTTTATTCCGGCAACATATGGGCTAGCTCAATATGAGTTCTCATATAAGGGGGACAATTACAAAAAAAAGATTCGGGAGATGGTTGATGCTTGGAAGAAAACAATCTGGATGAAGAGAATGGATGCGGGCCCAACTGCAACTCCAGAATACAGTGGATAGTTTAGTAGACGCATTAATGATAACATCCCCAGGATGAGTTTAGAGGCTGCTCGATCACTAGAAGAATGCTTGCGAGTGGTCCCATCGGAGCTAGAGATCATAAGGCAAGACTTCGAAAAGAAGAGTTTCGAGCTCGGAAAAAGGATTGAGCAGCTAGAAGAAGAAAAAATAAATTTAAGATTAGATGTGGATGTCCAGAAGCTGGAAGCTGAGAAATTGAGAAAAGGGAAGAACAAGGCCGAGGAAGATCTGGATAGTCTGAAGAGGTATTACAAAAGGATGCGTCGGTTAATGCGAACTGCCAGGTTGGGAAAAACTTCTGAACAGTGGCAATAAGAAATTCAAGAAGAAAGAAACAAAGCCGATCGATGGGAAAGGAGATTCCAGCAGGCTCGAGCGCCAAACGAGATTTTAGAAAAGAGCTTGTTAGAAAGCCAGAACAAGAAGGGCAAATTAAAGGCTAGGGTGGCGGAACTCGAAAAAGCCCTTCATCAGCATAGAAGTCGTAATTCTATGGTGGAGCTAAAGGCGAGCTTGCACAAGATTGAGGAAATGAAAGAAATGATAGAGTAATTGGAAACAGCTTTACAGTACTGTGAAATATGGGTTGAGCTCCTTGAAAGGAGCGAAGAACATTGGAAAGAACAACTTCACTATTCTCAAGACCAGGTTAGAGATAGAGATTATCTTATGGGAGAAGCCGTGGCTCAAATTCGGGAGGTGGCTAATCATCTGCAGCCTTTGGCGATACAAGCTGATGTATTAAGTATGATGTATGAGCAAGAATCAGGCCGGGGGCAAAAACTAGCTTCACTGCTTAGAAAAATTAAGACTTTAGGCATTAGGACAAAGCCTTATCTATAATCCGTTTTATGTAAAAGAACTTTGTTTTCTAGTAAAGTTTTTTAAAAGAAATTGAATCAGAATTGACGCCTTCTTTGCATTCATTCATATGTATCGCATGCATCGCATTGCATCATATGCACTAAATTTTATAATAAGAAACCTGATTAATTAAAATTATGGCAGTTACTCTGGAAACCCACAAAAATCCACCAACTGAACATTGCTACAACACCCGTCTCAAAACCAAGGCAATAGACCAAAGGCTAGAGAAACTAGAGCAAATGCAAAAAGAAACGCAAGATCGGTTGCAAGCGCAGATGCAAGAGCAACTGGCCAAGATGCAACAAGACATGAGAGATCAAATAATGGAAACCCAAAGAAACATGATGGATCAATTAGCACGGCTGTTGTCGGGAGGGCCCGATAAAGGGAAAAGCTCTGTTGTTAATTCAGAGGACAATCGTGAGGACCTTATCTACTCCCAAGAGCTGCCCTGACAAACGCCCCAGCCCAATCAGATGTCTGTCCACAAAGGGTGGCTCTCACCATTAGACCCCAATATCAGGCTGGTGCCTCGATAGTGATAAACTTCCAAACAGGTTCGGGATCTCATCCGGGCAATGACCTTGCTAATCTTGCTGTCTCGGATCTTGATAAGATAGCAAAAATAGAGAAGGGAAGAGTAGATCTACCAAAACAATTCAAAGATCGTTGCAGGTGGTTAGAGGAGAAGTTTAAAGCAATGGAAATTACTGACCACCATTACGGGATTGATGCGATGGATTTAAGCTTGGTCCCAGATCTGGTGCTCTCGTCGAAGTTTAAAATGCCAGACTTCGAAAAGTATAACGGGAATAGCTACCCTAAAGCTCACATAATGATGTTCTGTCGAAGAATGACAAGATATGTCTACAACGACCAGTTGTTGATACACTGTTTTCAAGACAGTCTGATCGGGTCTGCGGCCAGATGGTACCACCAGTTAACCTGTGCCCAAATCGGTTCATGGAAAGACTTGGCCCAAGCTTTGATAAAATAATACGGCCACGTAACAGACATAGCACCCGACAGAATTACTCTTCAAAACAAGGAAAAGAAGACAAACGAGAGCTTCAGGCAATATGCCCAGCGGTGGAGAGAGGTGGCCGCACAAGTTTAACCACTACTTTCAGAGAAAGAGACGACCATGCTTTTCATCAGTACTCTGAAGGCCCCCTTTATCAACCACACGTTAGGAAGCGCGACTAAAAGTTTTTCTGACATGGTAATGTCAGGGGAGATGATAGAGAATGCGATAAAATGTGGGAAAATTGAAACCGGAGAAAGCACCAAGCGATCAACCCCAAGGAGGAGGGAAAATGATGTGAATAACACGAGTATGTATGACAAGAGGCATTCGAGGGCAATCACAGTGAGCCAGCCAAAAGTAGCAACTGCTAATCATCAAGGCCCCCGAGGCAAGAGTCTGACAGAAGAATAAACCCTGAAAGGACACAGTTCACGCCTATACCTATGACGTATAGAGAGCTGTACCAAAGCCTCTTTAATGCACATGTGGTGTCTCCTTACTACTTGAAACCATTACAACCCCCGTTTCCCAAATGGTATGACGCAAATGCCTAATACGAATATCATACTAGAATCACGGGGTATTCAATCGAAAACTGCACCGCATTCAAGAAAGTAGTTGAAAGGTTGATAAAAATAGGGGTCGTAAAGTTTGATGACCCATCCGTGCCGAATGTAGTAGGAAACCCCTTACCTAATCATGCTGATTAAGGGGTGAACTAGATAAATGAAGGTGGGGGCCAGAAGATCAAACACGAGATTGCAGAAGTCAAAACCCCACTAAGATAAGTTTGGAAGGAGATGGCAAAAAGAGGACTGGTCACGTCAGATTCGGAAGAAAGATCCTAAGGAAAGAGAAACCATTGCGAATTTCATAATGGAGAGGGGCATGAAATTCAAGAATGCACTGAATTCAGAACTATAGTGCAAAATTTGATGGACAACAGAGAGATGGAATTTTATGAAGAGATTGAGGGAGGAGAGGTTTATGCCTCAGATGAAGGATCGACGAAGAGGGTCCAAAAAGGTAACTGCTCAGTAGTGATCATCTCAAAATCGAGAGCCAATGAAGCCGAAACGCAAATAGCTCCACGGGTCATAATTCAAAAACCTGTAGCATTCCCTTACAAGGATAGCAAAAGGGTTCCCTGGAACTATGACTGTAACGTGACGATACTAGCTTCAGAAGAAGGACAAGAGACGGGTTTTTACACACGTAGTGGAAAACGCTATGATACCCCAGCTACAAAAACGGGGTCTATTAAAGGAAAATCTGTAATGGAGAATATAACTGAGGTTGAACCGCATATTAATGAACAGGTGACCAAAAAAGAGGCTAGAGAGTTCTTGAAGTTTTTAAAGCATAGTGAGTATACCGTTGTGGAGCAACTGCATAAGCAGCCTGCTCGCATATCGGTACTAGCCTTGTTGTTAAGCTCAGAGACACACCGCGATGCATTAATGAAAGTGCTGAACGAAACTTATGTCTCGGATGACATCTCCGTTAACAAGCTCGATCGTCTGATCAATAATATCACCGCCGATAATTTCATCTTCTTTAATGATGATGAAATACTACCTGGAGGTAGGGGATCTACAAAAGCCTTGCATATCACCACTCGATGCAAGGGATATACACTACCGGGAGTCCTGATTGACAACGGATCAGCATTGAATGTCTTACCCCTTTCCACGCTAAATAGGCTGCCACTGGATAATTCTCATATGAAGATATGCCAGCATACAGTAAGGGCGTTCGACGGCATAGAAAGAAGGGTAATGGGCAGAATTGAAGTACCTCTTCTGATCGGTCCTAACACATACGAGGTGGATTTCCTAGTAATGGATATCAAGCCCTCATATAACTACCTGTTGGGAAGACCATGGATTCATTCAGCAGGGCCAGTTCCCTCTACGTTGTACCAAAAGCTGAAATTAGTGATGGATGGCCGACTAGTAACCATAAACACAGAGGAAGACATCATCGCAGCTGTGACCAGTGACGCACCATATCTAGAGGCAAATAATGAGGCCATCGAATGTTCGTTGCGATTATTAGAGTTCGTAAATGCAACTTTTATTAACGAAGGGAGTAAGATCTCGAGGCCTAAAATATCCAAGACCACGGGATGGGCCTACAATTAACTGTTGGGAGAAGAGCATTACCTGGAAAGGGACTCTGGAAATACTTCTAAGGTAGGGTAGAAGTACCGTTGTTAAAGGATAAACGAGACCATTTCGACTTAGGGTTTAAGCCGACGCCAGACAGAGAAGGAAAGAGTGGAAAAGAAGCAAGAGAGGCGAAGAGCACGGTTGAGCGGGGAGGAAATCAAGTGGGAACCAATGGTTTTCCCCCACATATCCAAGACCTTTGTATCGGGAGGAATCATTAACCCTGAGCAAGGGACCCTAAGGGAAGGAACCATTGGAGGAATAGTGAAGGACATACATATCAATGCCATATCCGAGAAGGGAACCAGAAGAAGAAGCCTGTCGGACATTCGCCCTTTTGAGCTTGGGAGCATTCTGAACAACTAGACTGCAAAAGAGATTCCTGTAGTGTTTAGAACTGTTTTAGAGTAATGTCCTAGAACATTTGTTGTTCTAGGCCTAGGAGTAATGAACATCCTTTGTGAATTGAGTTTATCCCAAAATCTTTAATTCAATGAAAATGCATCTTTTGAGCAAATATTCTTTCATTCTTTCCAATTCATACATAATCATTATTCTTTATATCTATTTTTCTTCCAAAGGCCCCTTTATTTATTCATAATCATATCATGCAAATAATTATTCTTAGATGCTGCTATTTCTTTCATCTTCTATCATCCTTAGAACAGGTCCCTAGATGTCAATGACATGAGCGATGCTGCCAACGACTTGGAGTGTCCTTTTGAACGAGATATGTGTATAGAGGATTCTGAGGATTTTGAAGACAACCGAGATTGTAACCTCTCTCCTGAACTGTTGAGGATGGTCAAATAAGAGGAAAAACAAATCTTACCTCACGATGAATCAACAGAAATTGTGAATTTAGGAGAAGGAAAAAAGGTGAAAATGGGGACTGGTATCATCGCAAGGACAAAACGAGGCTTTATTAAATTACTCCAAGAGTTCAAAGATGTGTTTGCATGGTCATACCAGGACATGCCGGGTTTGAATACTGATATAGTGGTGCATCAACTTCCCATAAAAGAAGAATGTAAGCCAGTCCAACAAAGGCTTCGGAAGATGAGACCCGATGTCTTACTGAAAATAAAAGAAGAGGTCAAAAAGCAATTCGATACAGGATTCCTAAAAGTAGTGAAATACTCAGACTGGGTGGCCAACATTGTCCCCGTCCCTAAAAAGGATGGAAAAGTGTGAATGTGCATGGACTACAGAGACTTAAATAAAGCTAGCCCAAAAGATAATTTCCCACTGCCTCACATTGATACCTTGGTGGACAATACGGCAGGCTATTCATTGTTTTCCTTCATGGACGACTTCTCGGGATACAACCAAATAAAGATGTATTCTGAGGACATGGAGAAAACCACTTTCGTAACCGTGTGGGGGACCTTCTGCTATAAAGTAATGCCGTTTGGACTGAAAAATACGGGGGCAACATATCAAAGAGCTATGGTAACCTTGTTCCATAATATGATGTACAAAGAAATCGAGGTCTATGTTGATGACACGATCACGAAATCCCGAACGGAGGAGGAGCACCTGTAAGTCCTAAGAAAATTGTTCTTAAGGTTGAGAAAGTTTCAGCTAAAACTCAATCCGGCAAAATGTACTTTTGGAGCTAGGTCCGGGAAGTTGCTAGGGTTTGTGGTTAGTGAAAAAGGGATCGAGATTGACCCAGACAAAGTCAAAGCCATACAAGAGCTACCTCCACCTCGTACTCAAAAAGAGGTCAGAGGATTTCTGGGAAGAATTAATTACATCGCCCGGTTCATTTCACAACTAACCGAGAAATGTGACCCTATTTTTCATCTCCTTAAGAAACATAACCTGAGTGTATGGGATGAAGAATGCCAAAAGGCTTTTGACAAGGTTAAACAGTACTTGTCCAATCCCCCAGTACTAATGGCACCTCACCCAGATAAACCATTGATACTGTGCTTAGTAGTATTCGAAAATTCCATGGGATGCGTACTCGGCCAGCATGATAAGTCGGGAAAGAAAGAAAGAGCTATCTATTACCTCAGCAAAAAGTTTACTAAGTGTGAAACAAAATACTCACCAATAGAGAAGCTATGTTGTGCTCTGGTTTGGACAACCCGAAGACTAAGACAATACATGTTGTATCACACCACTTGGCTCATTTCGAAACTAGATCCTCTGAAGTATATGATGAAGTCAACAGCTTTGAATGGAAGAATAGCTCGATGGCAAATTCTACTTTTCAAATTTGACATAGTGTATGTGAACCAGAAACCCGTAAAAAGAAGTACGGTAGTAGATTTTCTGGCCAGTAGAGCTTTGGAAGATTATGAACCCTTAAACTTTGATTTCCCGAACGAAGACTTAATGTATATTGCAGCCACTGAAGAAGACACTCAAGAAAGCCTGCCTTGGAAACTAAATTTCGACGAAGCGTCCAATGCTGTGGGTAACGGAATTGGGGCAGTCTTGGTATCTCCAAGCGAAGGTCATTACCCCTTTACCAACAAACTAAATTTTGATTACACCAACAACATGGCGGAGTATGAGGCATGCATCATGGGAATCCGTGCTACCATAGAATGCAAGATTAAAATGCTAGAAGTTTATGGAGACTCAGCGCTGGTGATCTATCAACTTAAAGGTGAATGGGAAACGAGAGACCCTAAGTTGATCAATTATCAAAAAATAGTCTTGGAGTTAATGGAGGAGTTTGATGACATCACTTTCTGCTACCTCCCACGAGATGAAAACCAGATGGCTGACGCCTTGCCACTCTAGCCTCCATGATCAAAGTGAATGAACAAGAGGACATAAAACCCATTCAAATGAGTATCTATGATACTCTAGCTCATTGCTGCAACATTGGTGAAGAAGAAGAGAAAGGTGATCACCTGTCACGATATATTGCGATTTGTGAGAAATCGTGAGTACCTAGACTACGCGACCGAGAATGACAAAAGGACGTTGAAAAGATTGGTCATCGACTATGTACTAGATGGGGAGATTCTGTACAAGAGGAGGAAGGATCAAGTACGGTTAAGGTGTGTGGACGCTATCGAAGCTAAGAAAATTCTGGAAGAAGTCCACAAGGGCGTCTGCGGGACACACGCTAATGGCTTTACAATGGCCAGGCAAATTATGAGATTTGGTTATTACTGGTCCACCATGAAAGGAGATTGTATCAACTACGCCAAGAGATGTCATAAGTGCCATATCTACAGAGATAAGATTCATGTGCCCCCTTCGCCTCTTCACGTTATGACTTCCCCATGCCCTTTCTCTATATGGGGCATAGACGTGATTGGGCCGATATCGCCAAAAGCTTCTAATAGACATCGATTCATCTTCGTGGTCATAGATTACTTCACCAAATGGGTTGAAGCCACTTCGTATGCTATTGTCACCAAGACGGCAGTTAGCAAATTCTTGAAAAAAGAAATTATATGCTGATATGGGATGCCAGAAAGGATCATATCAGACAACACTTTGAGTTTGAACAACAGCACAATAGCAGAGGTCTGTAATCGATTCAAAATCAAGCACCACAACTCGTCGCCATATCGTCCGAAGATGAATGGCGCAGTAGAAGCAGCAAATAAGAACATCAAAAAGATTGTGGGAAAGATGACTGAAACTTATAGAGATTGGCATGAGAAGCTACCATTTGCCCTTTATGCTTATCGAACGTCTGTTAAGACCTTCACTGGGGCAACGCCTTTCTCTTTAGTTTACAGAATAGAGGCAGTTCTACCTATTGAAGTTGAGATTCCCTCACTCAGAGTTTTGTCAGAAGTAAAGTTGGATGAAGTAGAATGGATCCAGTCTCGATATGATCAGTTGAACTTGATTGAGGAAAAAAGGATAAGGGCTATTCGTCATGGCCAGATGTATCAAAAACGAATAATGCGAGCTTAGGACAAAAAGGTTCACCCAAGAGAATTCCATGAGGGAGATCTGGTTTTGAAAAAGATCCTTCCGATAAAAAGGGATTTCAGAGGGAAATGGATGCCAAACTAGAAATGACATTACGTGGTAAAGAAAGCCTTTTCCGGAGGAGCGTTGATTCTAGCCGAGATGGATGGTAAAAACTTGCCCAATCCTGTGAATGCAGATTCAGTCAAGAAGTATTTCACTTGAAAAATGAAAAAGCCAAGGTGAAAACCCGCAAAGGGCTCCTTTTGACCCCAAAAAAAGGGAGAGGCCAAGGAGAAAACCCGCAAAGGGCGCTTTGTGACCAAATGGGTTTTTGAGTTGAAAACCAATAAACGGACGGCTCAAATCTTGAAAATGAGACATGTGGTAATCTTGTCCTCCCAGAATTAAAAGAGGGGTGGTGTATCTCGGGACATTAACAGAATGCTCTAAATCCCCTAAACACATGTAGAGCTCAGAAAGGGTCCTCAAGAGGTTATGCAGGAAAGCTCATGCTGCGACGTCTTGGGACACTTTTTTTCCTCTTATTCATTTTGTATTTTAGCAAAACATGCTATTTGGATGATTAATTTATTCTTATCCTGTATCCTGGCAAAGTTTACTTCTCTAATTAATTTATTCATTCCAGACCTTGCCATCGAATGTCAATCTTGTTTATCATCATGGCCTTTTTCACGCATTTTCCATTGAAACAATGATTTGCAATGTTCGCATGGATAAAGTTCTATATATTACTCTGAAAAGTTTAAAAACAATGTAAGAACCTAAAATAGGACCACTGGTTAGAACTAACCCAAGTTCAAAAATAGGAAACATTAAAGGCAAAATAGTCCAAACTATGGCTGCCTCTTCAAACCTTCTGTCAAAGATACCAGCTCAGTAAGAAGATGTGATGGCATATCAGTGATGAGCGGAGACACCCTAATCATTAAAAAGGGAACCATTTTCGAAAACAAAATCTTACATTCATGCAAATATCATTCACGCACATCTAGTTAGGTGTATTTAATTTATTTCGATCATAGCATCTTAACCATTTGGCATAAGCATAGATACGTGAGGCCGATTCTACAAATCATATCCCCAGAGGATGGTGTAGCAACATCGATGATTTAGCAGATTTGGCTTTCCTAAAGTTGCAGGAGCAAATTGAAGATTTGAATCTGGCATCCCTGAGGTTGCAGGAAGCAAGTTGGAGATAGCAGATCTGGCTTTACTGAAGTTGCAGGAGCAAATTGAGGATTTAAACCTTGTCTCTCTGAAGTTACAATAGAGCAGGATAAAATTACCCAAGTTGCAGTAGAGTAGATCATAGCAAACCTTATCTCACTAAAGTTGCAGTGGAGCAGGTTAAAAATAAACAATCAACAAATCTGATCCCCTTGAAGTTGCAGTGGGGCAGATTGAAGTTACCCCGACAAGTCTTATCTCCTTGAAGTTACAAGGAGCAGACTGAAGATAGCAGATCTGGTTTTTCTGAAGTTGCAAGAATAGATCGAAGATTTGGGTCTGGCATCCCTGAGGTTGCAGGGAGTAGATTGAAGATAGCAGATTTGGTTTTCCTGAAGTTGCAGGAGCAGATCGAATATTTGGGTCTAGCATCCTTGAGGTTGTAGGGAGCAGATTGAAGATAGCAGATTTGGCTTTCCTGAAGTTGCAGGGGCAGATCGAAGCTTTGAGTCTGGCATCCCTGAAGTTGTAGGGAGCAGATTGAAGATAGCAGATTTGGCTTTCCTGAAGTTGTAGGAGCAAATTGAATATTTGAGTTTGGCATTTCTGATGTTGCAGTGGAGCAGACTAAAGATAGCGAATCTTATTTCCCTGAGGTTACAATGGAACAGATTGAAACTACGAATTATAGATATTATCTCCCTGAAGTTGCAGTGGAGCAGACTAAAGCCACAAGTCCTATACCCCTGAACATGCAGTGGAATGGAACGAGGCTAATTAAAAAAGAAAGTACTAAAGAAGTCAGGGCCCAACGAAACCGGGAAAAACTGGCCATTCTATAGTCCTTCCTCCGTTCCTGTTACACGACAATGAGCAAAGAGGGGCAGCTGTAATGGGCCAATTTAGCCCGAGCCCATATATTAAAACCAAAAAACAAAAATTAAATCCAAATTAACAATGTCCATCAGTCCAATATAATTATAATAGCCCATATTTCAAAACCCATTTCACAAACACGAAGCCCAAATTTCCTACCCCAAAACACTTACCCAATTATAGCCCAAAAATTCAAGGCCCGAATAGCCCAACAGCTCGAACCAGGTAGCAAACCCTAGCCTCAGGTGCTCCGCAGCCTAACCACCGTACCTCCGTACGCTCTAGTGCTTCAGCAGCCATGTACGCACCACGACAATGCCCCATACGGCCTCCAGCGCACTCCGTACCTCCAAGAACACAGCAGCAAAGAACGCAGTAGCAGAGAACATGTGGCATTTTCATTTTTTGTATTTCTCTCTCAAATCGGCTATAAAAAAGTGCCGAAAAAACCATTGTAACGGTTACGATTTCGAATAGGAGAATACAGAAGCATTTTCGCAATCTATAGTAAAAGTTGCTTTTTATTTTGATTCTGCATTTTTAAGCTAGTTTTCGATTGTTTTACTTTTCTTTGATTTTATTTTCATTTTCGAAAACCAAAGAAAAGAAAGGGATAGAGACGGGCTTACCAAAAAGGCTGAGGGTACGATGTTGGCTTCACTACCTCAGTCGAAATCGAACCCAGCAGATGGCCCTGTTCTCATGATTCGTTGTGCTCGAAATGGTGAAACTCCACGAGCACTCGCCCTAAACAGAGCTAAATTGGCCCTCCGTGGGTGACCCATCCCCGATTTGGGGCATATCGTGGTCGGATGGCCAATTAACCATGACCTCTATTCGGCCGATAAAAGGGAGAAATGCAGAACGGCCATAGCTTTTTCTTTTCTGTTTATTATTATTTTGATCTTAAGTGGCCGGATAGTTAATTTTAGGGTTTCTTTTGGTATTTAAGTGAGGCTTGAAACGGCACCATTAGGGCCTGTTTCAGTGGCTCTAAAACGGTGTTGTATTGACATACCTGTTTAGGCCTCGACCCGATGACCCGACCCGTGCACGGTTGAGATCCGCGCGTTTGGGTCTTTGAGGGTTATTTGCACGTTAAGTCCCTCTCGTTCGCACCCGTATCCGATTGAGCCCTTTGTGCCCTTTTTTATTATTTTTTTAATTTATCCCTTGGATTTGCGCGATTTTGCAATTTAACCTGCGTCTAAACGCAGTATTTTGAGGAGCTGGTATATTTCCAGTTTCGGCCCCTGTTCTTTGCGCGCGTTTCACCTAGGTCCCCCTGCTGTTTTGAATGTTTAGTTTTTAGATTCCAAATTATGTTTTAATTTTAATTTAGTCCTTAACTTGTTTATTTTATTCATTTACGTACTTCCACGTTTACTATTTATTATTATTATTACTATTATTTTTTTGTTATTATTATTTTTAACCTTTTTCTTGTTTTATCTATTTCAACCTTTTACTTTCTATCCATTTAAACTTATTATATGTATTATTTACATTATATTTACATTACGTATTATATATTTTAAATACCTTTTATATTACTTATTTAAAAAAAAAAAAGAAACCTTTTACATGATACTCATTTCAAATGTATATAGTTCAAATTTCACACATTTCCATTCAAATCTTGTTTTAAATTGTATTTGGCCCATTTTAATATGCCCTAGTAATTATTTGTATACATGCACGTTTTATATAAAGATATTTTATATGATATAAATATTTAGCTTTTATATTATTTCATGTAGGTATTTTATTTTAAATCTACCTATGTATATATTATTTCCTTAGGAATATAGTTATATATGTATATCGCTTGCTTTAAAAATTTATTATTATTTTTAGTTATTTCCAAACTTTTTGTATGTTTTGTCTAAATTTCCAATTGCAAAATGTTCGTTTTAAACTTGTTTATGTGGTATATTTCTTAATTTGCTCTTTCGTATAGAATTATTCGTTTGTATTCCGCTATTGCTATGTTTTTTATGCTTGATCCTATGCTTGTGTTTCATGCCATCATATCGTGATCCAACTCCTACACATTTGAGCCTTTAGTAGATGCATCTATTGTTTTAGCCCGAGCAAATCAAATAAGTTCATTTTTTAAACCAACTTTTCAATCGTTTATTTGACAATTTCTCAAAAATAAGGCAATATTTTGCATTTGGAAATTCGAGGAATCGTGCCCTAACGTGCTGGGTTTCAATTTTTCGTTTGAACAAATAGCCGAATATCCTTTTTAGATTTCACTCGTCGTCTCTAATTTTTAAAATAAGGCAATGTTCTCTGTTCGAAAATCTGAGAAATCGTGCCGTAACGTGTTAGGTTTCGGTTTTAGGTTGGACCTGTTAAGGAATAAAAGCTGTTGTGATAGTTAACAGTTTATCAGTTAGCAGTTAGTAGTAGTTATAATTGTTAAGGTTGTTGTAACTAGTTTTGACAGCTTGTGTATATATATCAGAGGTTGATATCTTGTTCACTATGAATAAAAGATTAATGTTTCAGACTCCATATATGTTTTTCAACATGGTATCTTAGCCTTAAATTTTTTTTTTTCTTTCTCTTTTCTTTCTTCTTCTTCTTCATGGCGACTGAAGTTGTTTCTGGTGATGATGCTGACAATCGCCAGTCCTTTCACACGAGTGTTCCAGCTGGTTCTTCTCCTGATTCGATTCCTGGTGGTTTAAGAAAGGTTCAGCAGTTTCCTAAACATGACATTGTTAAACTTGGAGAGCACAATTTTCTCTTGTGGAAGCAACAAGTTTTGTTGGTTCTTGAAGGTTATGGACTGCACAGTTTTGTTCTTGGCACTGTTCAAGTCCCTCCTCAGTCAGCTCTCGATAGCACTGGTAATCTGGTTCCTAATCCTGACTTCTTGTTTCATCAACAACAAGATAAATTGTTAGCTTCTTGGCTTCTGTCTACTATCTGTGATGATGTTCTTATTCATCTCACTAATGCTCAATCTAGTTTTGATGTATGGAGTACGGTTGTAAAAAGATTTGCTTCTAAGTCTACTCTCACGATTTCTACTTTGAGGCATTCTCTTTATTCTCAGAAAAAGGGTCAGCTGACGATTAAAGAATATCTGGCCAAGATTAAAAATATGTGTGACACTCTTATGGCTGCTGGTAGTGTTATTTCTGAGCAAGAACAAATAAGTGTCATTCTTGCAGGCTTACCAGTAGAGTATGAATCTATTCGTATTGTTGCTTCTGCTATGTGTATCCCTCTTGAACTTCTTGCTGAAATGCTCGTTGATTGTGAGACCCGTCAACAAGATCAAGTTTCTTCTGTGTTTTTACAAGCTAATGTTGTTCATCGTCGTGATTCTAGTGTTAGTAGTCAACAATCTGACAGGGGTTCCAGACCGCCCTATCGGGGCAATGGCCGGTTGTCTCGAGGCAGAGGGCGAGGCAGGAAATTTGTCCATAATAAGCCTCAGTGTCAACTTTGTGGCCGTGTTGGTCATACTGTTCAGCGGTGTTATTATCGATTTGATGAGACTTTTGAAGGGGTTTCTGACCCACCCATGCAGGCACACTGTCATCAGTTTCATGATCTTTCTCTGACCTCGTCTGGAAATCACTATTGTTCTCAATCCGGTGTTTCTGCTCATGACTCTACTTTGCAAGCTAATCAAGTGTCTACTAAAGAACAGTCTTCTCTGGGTTCTTCAACTAAGAAAATTTGGTATCCTGACTCTGGTGCTTCCAACCATGTAACCAATGATTTGGATGGTTTACAACAGGTCACTCAGTACACAGGTAACAGCAGGCTCTTTATAGGGAATGGCATGTCTGTTCCTGTGGATCATGTTGGCTCCAGCTCATTTACAACTGGCAGTCGACTTTTTCATCTAAGAAATGTTTTGCATGTACCCGACATTTGTAAAAATTTAATGTCTGTTGCTCAATTTGCTAAAGATAACCAAGTCTATTTTGAGTTTCATGCATTTCGTTGTTTTGTGAAGGATTCCAAGACAGGGAGCATTCTGTTGGTGGGCCGCATTCATAATGGACTTTATCAGTTTGATTTTTCTGACACTCAGCAGTGCAAGTCTGTCTCTTCTTCAACTTCTGCTACTGTTCATACTGCTCGTTTTGGGAAATCAGTTTCTAATTGTTCTAAGTTTGATTTGTGGCACAAACGGTTGGGCCATCCTTGTAATAAAACTGTTCGAACTGTTCTTCAGATGTGCAATATTGTTCCCAACAATTGTAAATTGAATTCTGTTTGTTCTGCTTGTCAACTTGGAAAGCTTCACAAACTTCCTTTCTCTTCATCTACAACTGTATATTCAGCTCCTTTTGAGCTCATAGTCTCCGATCTTTGGGGGCCTGCTTCTGTGGCATCTGAAGGCTCTTACTATTATGTCTCATTTGTGGATGCCTACTCTCGTTTCACATGGTTATATCTCATAAAGTGCAAGTCTGAAGCTCTTGACAAATTTCTCCATTTGCATAAATTTATTGAAGTACAGTTTGGTTGTTCCATCAAGGCTCTTCAAACAGATTGGGGTGGAGAGTTTCGACCTTTTTCAAGGGTGTTGTCTCAACTTGGCATTCGTCATCGCTTGACTTGTCCGCACACTTCTGAGCAGAATGGTCTTGTTGAAAGAAAACATAGGCACATCGTTGATACTGGAATGACTTTGATGGCTCAATCTGGTGTACCTCTAAATTTTTGGGCCCATGCTTTCACTAGTGCTGTGTTTCTCATTAACAGGCTTCCTACACCTGTTCTCAAAGGACGGTCACCGTTTGAAATTTTGTATCACGTTCAGCCTAATTATATGTTCTTAAAGGTTTTTGGTTGCAGGTGTTACCCTTATCTTCGACCTTTTAATAGTCACAAGCTCGAATTTCGTTCCAAGCCTTGTGTCTTTATTGGCTATAGCTCGGCTCTCAAGGGGTACAAATGCCTTGATGATTCTGGAAAAATTTTTGTCTCTAGACATGTGATGTTCGATGAAGAATTTTTTCCTTTTTCTATCTCTTCAGGCTTAGGCAGTGGTTCTCAGGCTCAGGCGAAATTTCAACATCAATGAACTCGAGTTCCTGTTGTCTTCTCTTCATTACCTCGTTCGGGTGCTTTCTCAACTCCACCAGCTATGGCTGCAGTGTCAGATACCAGCAGGCCCAACTCTTCTTCTTCTCGACTACCAGCTGGTGGTAGGGCAGACTCTCCTTCTTCTTCTCCTGCTGATGCTTCATCAGCTGCTTCATTTCCTTCTCGGCTAGTTTCTAGCAGTCCATTGGATGTTACGTCTGCGTTAGCTCCTCCTGTCAACTCTCATCCCATGCAAACTAGATCCAAGAGTGGGATCTTCAAACCTAAGGTTTTTTCAACTGAGCTAGGAGTTTCTGAACCCGTCACGATTGAGCAGGCTTTTGCTAGCAAGGAATGGAGACAGGCAGCTCAGCAGGAGTATGATGCGTTGTTGAAAAATGAGACTTGGGATTTAGTTCCTTTGCCTGCTAACAGAAGGGCTGTAGGCTGCAAGTGGATTTTCAAAGTGAAGCGACACTCAGATGGCACCATTTCTAGATACAAAGGTCGACTAGTTGTCAAAGGATACCTCCAGGAAGCTGGCATTGATTATCAAGAAACTTTCAGCCCCGTTGTAAAACCTACTACCATTCGTGTGGTTTTATCTTTGGCTGTGAAGTTTGGTTGGTCATTAAGGCAAGTAGACATCAACAATGCTTTTCTCAATGGAGATTTGTCAGAAGAAATCTATATGATTCAGCCTCCAGGTTTTGAGCAGACAGATGGAGATAAACCGTTGGTTTGTCGGTTAAAGAAGGCGCTGTATGGCCTTAAGCAGGCTCCTAGAGCTTGGTTCTCAAAGTTAAGGGATTTTTTACTTGCTTCTCACTTTGTGTTGACTAAGTCTGATGGCTCACTTTTTGTCCGAAAGGTTGATGGTATTCTACTATATGTCCTTGTCTACGTAGATGACATAATTGTCACGGGCAACCATCAAGGCAGTATTGATGAGTTTATTGTCACATTGGATGCAAAGTTTTCTTTGAAGGACTTAGGTTCTCTTAATTATTTCCTTGGCATTGAAGTCCTTTCCACCACTGATGGTTTGTTTTTGAGTCAACGAAAATATATTCTTGAGCTTCTCAGTAGGGCTCACATGGATCAAGCTAAGGGCGCTCCTACACCTATGGCTTCTTCAACTATTTTATCTCAACATGTTGGCAGTCCAGTTATGAATGAGTCTGAGTACAGGAGCATTGTGGGGGCTCTACAGTACGTAGTCATCACAAGACCTGACATAACTTTTGCAGTAAATAGAGTTTGTCAGTTCATGCACAAACCTCTTGACCAACACTTCAAAGCTGTGAAACGGATCCTGCGCTATCTTCAACATACTGTTGATTATGGAATTCATTTCACCCCTGCTGTTAATTTAGATCTTGTTGGCTATTTGGATGCGAATTGGGGGTCTGATGTGGATGACAGAAGATCTACAACAGGTTTTTGTGTCTTCCTTGGTGGAAATCCTGTTGCTTGGGGTTCTAAGAAGCAACCAATTGTCTCAAGATCAACCGCTGAGGCTGAATACCGAGGACTTGCTCATACAGTCACTGAGTTAGTCTGGCTTGAGTGGCTTTTAGCTGAATTACATGTTTCGCTGAACAGAAAGGCTACCGTTTGGTGCGATAGTTCTGGAGCGGTTGCTGTTGCAGCTAATCCAGTACTACATTCAAAATTTAAACATGTCGAGTTGGATCTATTTTTCGTTCGAGAAAAGATTGCTGCAGGGTTGTTAACTGTTGGACATGTCCCAGCGCAAGAGCAGGTAGCAGACATCTTTACTAAACCGTTGTCAGCTCCTCTTTTCACAAGGTTTCGATCGTGTCTTAAGATAGTTGCAAAACGTGAGCAAAAAGCAGAGCTTAAGGAGATAGAGGCATGTTAAGGAATAAAAGCTGTTGTGATAGTTAACAGTTTATCAGTTAGCAGTTAGTAGTAGTTATAATTGTTAAGGTTGTTGTAACTAGTTTTGACAGCTTGTGTATATATATCAGAGGTTGATATCTTGTTCACTATGAATAAAAGATTAATGTTTCAGACTCCATATATGTTTTTCAACAGGACCGAATATGTGAACACCCTTTTTGTAATTTTCAAATGTATGAGTTTTATGACAAGATTTGATCATGGTTTCGAGGGTTTAAAGGATCATGTCCTAGCGTGCTGGATGTGATACTGTATTCCTTTGAAACGAGAGAATCTTGCTATCCAATTTAAGCCGTTCAAATGCTTTAAAAGAAATCGTTTCAAAACTTTTTGACATAAGGACATTTCTAATCAATTTGGTACCAATTTTGGGCGTTACGAGGATGCTAACCCTTCCTCGTACGTAATCGACTCCCGAACCCGTTTTCTCAAATTTTGAAGACCAAATTAATTGTTTTGATAGATCAAAATGTTTTATTAAAATACTTTAGTGTGATCCGATCGCACCTCGAAAAAGGTCGATGGCGACTCCATTTTTAAATTTTAAAGTCGATTCCCGTTTTTAAAAATGGTTTCGACAATAATAATAATAATAATAATAACAATAATAATAATAACAATAAAATACCTAATCTAAATATTCAAAATACGTAAAAGGCATTAGAATAATAAATAAAAATAATAACAAAAATAGTAATAATAAAATGCCGTAATAAAAATAAAATATAATAATATTGAAATAACAATAATAATAATCAAAGTAATTAATTTGAAAATATAAAATAAAAAAACAAAAATAACGAAAAAAAGGACTAAATTGATCCTTAAACAGAAGTTTAGGGGCAAATCGAAAACAAAATAGGAGGGAAGGATTGAATTGCAAGGCGTGAATAACATGGAGGGACCAAAATAGGCAATAAACCCTCCCTCCAAAACGCGCAGCATCAAGCGGGATCAAATTGGAAAGCGCAACAAATTCATGGGACAAATTAAAATATGTAAAAACTTAATTACAGAACCACAAAAAAGCGGAAGGGCTAAAAGTGCAATTAGCCCTTCCGAATAAAACACGCGGATCCTAAAAGCGGGTCGGGTCAATGCGCGAGTCATAAGCAAAAAGACATCGTTTTGGTGTCTATGACTTAAGCCCAAAACGACGTCGTTTTAAAGGGTTATATAAGTCAAAATTTTGAAAAAAAACTTCATTTTCAGCCATCTTCTTCCAAAAAAAACAAAATTTTCTCTCAACCCCTCCCTTCCATTTTCAAAATCCGGCCAAGTTCCGGTCATCGGTCGCCACCGCCGTCCGTCGTCGGCGACCACCGTGCACGACGGCCGGAAATCAAAAAAAGGTAATTTTTTTCTCTTTTTTTAGTACTTTTAATAGACATATTTTAATATACGTATGTATGAAACAATAAAATAAAAATAAAGAAAATAGTTTCGAAAAAAGAACCTTTGCATGTTTATTCTTCGTTTTTTCGATCTGCTTTTCTATTTTTTTTATTGTTTTGATATTTTTGAATCTGTTTTTTTTTTTTAATTCCAAAATGTCCCCTTTATACAATAGATTTTTCAAGGCTTTTATAGCCATTTTTTTGTACAACTTGTTTGCTAATTGATTGCTTCTTTCTTTTTGCAGGCAAATTGAACGGTGGAGCAGGTGGTGAAGTGATGGTGGTGGTGGCAGTAGGCGGTGCAGAGGCTGTTGTCAGAAAGTTGGTCAAAAGGGGCGACACCGAATTTTTAGGGGCCGGGGTTTGAATTTTTTGTTTTTTTTTTGTTTTTTCAGATTTAATTTGGGTATTGGGCTTAGGGTTAAGTTGGGTTTTGAAATGGACCATTCAGGTTTGATTTGTTTGAGCCCTGGCAAATATGGGCTTGTACAATTTTTTCAGTCAAAAGAAAAAAAACATTGAAAAAAAAAGAAGAGACTGAAGAAAAATTAAAAAGAGGATATGAACAATTTTTTTAGTTAAGGTTTAGGTTTAAAAATTTTAATTAATTAAATTTTTAATTAAAAATCTAAGAGACTGAAGAAAAATTAAAAAGAGGATATGAACAATTTTTTTAGTTAAGGTTTAGGTTTAAAATTTTTAATTAATTAAATTTTTAATTAAAAATCTATTTTCATCCCATTTAGAAATCCAAGTTGGCATCCAAAATCTAGTTAGTCTGCCACGTAGGATTACCATTAGAGAGATAACGGAACTTAACAGTAGAGTGATCACTTCGTAACAAAATAGTAACATAAGTGACTAAATCGACGTAACATTATAAGTAACTAAAATGTAACATGAGACAAACAAAAGTGACTATTTTTGTAGATTACCCTATAATTTTTTCTTAAAAGAAAATTGCAAGTTTCCCGAACTAAACTTCAAATCGTAGTAAAGCTAAAATTTGTGGTTATGGTCATACTACATTAAAATTCCATTATTATTTTCCTGATAACAAAGTTAATTATGAATTGTAAATTGGATTATGAGTATGTCATAACAATAAACATAAGATATATATATATATATATATATATATATATAAGACAAAGATGCTTGCTGTATTCATGCATGGCCCATGATTATTTATTTGTTAAGTAATAAAATCCCCATAGATTAATAATAGACATGGACAATTGAGAATGTCCAAACTTTTGTTTGGGGGGGCGGGGGGGGGGGGGGGAGACTCGGTCTTCAGGCCATTGGCAATGACCATGATGAACTCCAAGAGTTGTTGGTTCATTGAAAATAAAATGATCGTAGCCTTCCCTAGCAAAATCATTTTCTTTTTTGTTTGCTTGGAGCTTGTCGTCGAAGCTAATCTATCTCTATAAAAATGAGTGTAATGCACCAAACAATCTTTGTGTTGTTACAAAGAGCTGTCTTTAGATGGTGCAAATCGTCTCTCCCATTTTTCCTTAATCATATAATAAAATTTCTTCCCCCCTTTTTCCTCACTCTGTCTGTCTTAATTTGTCAGAATCTCAGAGTTGAGTTGGGTTTTTTTGTCTTCACAGTTTTCCGATAAAAACATGAGATCCGGTTCTTCCGAAGTTGCTCTCGATTTGTTTCCTTACCTTAAAGTCTACAAAGATGGAACCCTGGAGAGGATCGCAGGCGTAGAAGTAGTTCCCCCAGGGCTTGATCCCCAAACCAACGCTTTATCAAAAGATATGCTTATCGTACCCCAAACTGGCGTCTCAGCACGGATTTACCGACCTAACTTCGTTATTAAAGATCAAAAGCTACCCTTTGTAGTGTACTTTCATGGCGGAGCCTTCTGCGTAGCTTCGCCAGCTTTTCCAAACTATCATAACAGCCTCAACAAGCTGGTTGCCGAGGCCAATATAGTAGCTCTTTCTGTCGACTATAGGTTAGTCCCTGAGCACCCTCTTCCTACCACATAACAAGATTCATGGGCTGCACTTCAATGGGTGGCTTCCCATAAGGAAGAAGATGGCCACCACCGTGAGGGTTGGATCAGGGACTATGTGGACCTCGACCAGGTGTTTTTGGTTGGTGACAGTGCTGGTGCAAACATTGCACACCACTTAGCTTTTCGGATCAAGGAATCGGATCTGGGTCAAAGCTTCAAGATTCTTGGAATTGGAATGATTCATCCTTACTTTTGGGGAACCAACCCGATTGGATCAGAGACTGCTGACGGGTTGAGGAAAGAACTAGTAGATAAGTGGTGGTTATACGTTTGTCCATCTGATAAAGGGTGTGATGATCCGTTATCAACCCGTTTGTGAATGGATCCCCGGATCTTGCAGGGTTGGCATGCCATGGAATCCTTGTTATTGTTGCAGAGAAGGATATATTGAGAGATAGAGGGAGGTTTTATTATGATAAATTGGTGAAATCAGGGTGGAGAGGGAAGGCAGAGATAATGGAGAATGAAGGTGAGGATCATGTGTTCCATATATTTAACCCTGATTCTGACAAGGCCAAGAGCTTGATGAAACGCTTGGCAGCTTTCCTCAACCAAGGTTTAGGGAAGGGCATTGTTGAGTGAAAAATTATGGGGTTGTTTTGTAATAAAATAATTTCATCTTCCATCCCAAATGTATCATGTGTTTGTCAAAGATTTCTTTTCCATTTTACCTTTTCTTAAAACCCTTTGTTTGCTTTATTCAATGTGATTCTTCTTTCTTTTTTCTTTTTTTTTCTTTTTGTTGTAATGTGATCACTCTAACCTAAAACTGTTCAATGGCACTTTGGATCTCTGCAAAAAAAGTCCAGCTTAATTTGACAAAATTATTAAATAATGTGACTTCCTAAATTAATTCCTATAATTATAATTTTTCTGTGAACTTTCTGTTTTGGTTGTTAATATCTAAAAGTTGTGTACTCGTTAATTTGTTAGACTTCTCTGCTTTCTTATAATATTATTTTTTAACATAAAGCATTCAGAAAAACAGAAGTACTGAATCTAAATTTAACACATTTTAATGCAGTTAACTCAGGTAAAAATACGATGGAGATTGTTTTATTAAGAGTTAATTTACATTTG
This sequence comes from Gossypium stocksii, assembly GCA_020496765.1. Lineage (NCBI taxonomy): Eukaryota > Viridiplantae > Streptophyta > Magnoliopsida > Malvales > Malvaceae > Gossypium > Gossypium stocksii. Next base: position 34,461,056 of record CM035624.1, read on the forward strand.
ACTTTTTTATTTAAAAAGGAGAATTTAGTTCTTACACATTAGATTGAAGAGTAAATTAATTTTTTCTATAAAAAATTCCATCTATTTTTTCAATTAAAAACTAGCGCGATTAATAGAATAACCAAACAATTACGCCACTTGTATCTCAATCTAACATATATAGACCAATTTTTAATAGTAAAAATTGATAAATTTTAACAGAACATATTTACTATTTCATCTAATGTATATATGACTAATTTGTCCATTTTTTTAATAGAGAAGACAACATGCAATCCAACTTCTAATACAAACACTCCTTGGTACTTTTAGATAAATATGTAGACATCTAATATATTGTTATAGATTCATCACTCCATCTATTCTCATGTGTATTTATTTTTTAGATAAATATCAAAATTATAAATAAAATTTGATTCAATTTATGATGTCATACATAATTTTAAATTTGTACGATTTTACATGAAATTTTAATTTGATTTATTTTCAAAAATCACTAATATTTTTAAATTAGCATCATTTTACTTTGATTTATTGCATACCAAACTATTATATTAATTTAATATAAAAATAAATTTATAATATTCATTTCTTCAAATATGTACAATTGATCCAAATTTCATGTATACTTATCAACTACAATTCAAGTTTTATGTGTAGAATTACACCAAATTAAAATTTATGTATCAAATTACACATTAAATCAAAATTCATATATAAATTTCATATTTGTCCTCCTTTTTTCTTATTTCCAAGCTGCCATTTCACTTAATGAATCTCATAACAGGGAAAATAAGTACGAACACATTAAACATGCTTAACTGCCATATGAAACATCCTTACACACCTACGTACACAGGGCGAATGAGAGGCATCTCGAATTTAACAAGGCAACTTGATAATCACTTGGCGCTTGACCGACAATTTGTCCTATGATATCAATATGGATGCAATTCCTGAACTTGGAAAGTGTTCAAGGAGCTAAGAGTCTAGAACACGACTGTGTCGAGCATAGTTCCCAAAGTTTGAACTATCTTCGAGGACATCAAGTTCGAAACATGTTCCTCTAAATGCTTCTTGGCATCTTGCCTCCCAACATTTGCGATTGCCAACTTCTCAGGAGGCAATTCATCTTCCTCTTGGACAGCCTTATTGTATTTTATAGCTAAATTTAGCATTTCCTGCACATAATAAATTAAATCAACATCATAAACTACCTTATGGAATATAATTTTCATTATATTAAGGAAATAAATTTCCCATTCATATTTGAACTCTTTGAGAAACAGAACCATAGCCCACATACATGAGACCGCGGCTCCTTTTTATGGGCATTACTAAAATTGACACAGCAAGGGATAATTAATGGTTTTCTTCCCTTTCAAACCAAGGGTCCTCATCAAGCACCTCGCATCAGTAAGGGACAACATGAAGATATGCAACACGCATCGACTGTTTAAAAACATAACACTAACACCAGTCTCCCCTGAACAGTCTGTTCATTGGTTTTAGAATGGGTATCAAAACGCCTAAGTGTCAACCCATCAGTCCACTTCTTCTTACGAAGATTTAACAGCATCTTTTCCTCAAGTTCATTTTTCCTGTAGTTAATGGCTATAGAGTAATAATGTCTATTTAGCCCATGTATCAATGCCTGACAATGGAAAATAATCAGATGAGACATTCCCCATATAAAAGAAGCTATTTGATAAATGATAACAGCCAGAGTGCGCTTTTGGCACTTACTTGGATAGAAGGCTTATTAAGATGCCCAAGATTGGATGCTGTCTGGCATGGTTCTTGGCCAAGCATCATGGTTTTGTGGGTTGATCAAAGGGAATGCATCGATCACCACCTCCCCTTTAACACTCTGAATTGGGTCCACCACCACTGCTACAGCCCTTTGATTCAAAGCTTCAAAACTCTGCAAGCAGTAACAGATTTTAACAACAGATAGACTAGCTTTCATTCATCAAAACAGTTAAAAGGAAAACAAAAACCACAAATGATCTTCACTTAGAACATCAAAAAGGAAAAGATAAACTAATTGACAGAGGACAGAAAAAAAAGCATCAAAAGTTTTCCGGGAAGGAGAAGAGAGGTAGGTTATAAAAGAACATTAATCACACATTAATACAGCACATTATCCAAACTGACGTCAGTCCTCTCCTATACATTACAAGACTGGAACCATTGTGCCCTAATAGTAGCAACAATTAAGGATATGATTGTCCAGTAATCACCAACCCTTGATAGAAAGAGAAATAATTGAAAAGTACATGAACAAGAATCATAAGCAATAGTAATGAGTTGAATATTTCTTTGTCAGAAAAGAATGATTTGACTAATGAGTTGTATACTAACACCAACAGGAGGAGAAATTATAAGGTGGGCCCTTCCTACTTTATCAGCCATGGTCTCCTCCAATAATATAATGCCACGTAAAGATATTATTGCATGCCATTTTTACTAATAACTTCTCAAAATTCAGAAATTTTACCTCCAAACCCCTCTGCAATAATTACAAAAACAAAAGAATTAACTGCATTTTTGAAAAACCCAACCTCAATTAACTTTTCACTTCTATAATTTATCACTGCATCTCTACACCCTTACCCATCAAATGCTTAAAATGAAGAGAAATTGGCAAAGAATAATCGACAACAACTTACCATAAAGCACGGATAAAGGAATTCATCCATTTCTTTTTCCAGTTTGGACTAAAGGAATTCATCCCAACCTTCAAAGTATATCAAAACAAAGCAACAAATATCCATTAATCCATTCATATCCCTATACATTAAAGACTAAAACTCTTGCAATCTGTTCTCAGTGTCTTTCTTTAACAAAAAACAAAAAAAGAGAAAATTAAAAACCAAAGAGAACCCAGGTATCTGTTCTTGGTATCTTTCTTTAACAAAAACCAAAAGAGAGAGAGAGAGAGAGAATGAAAAACCAAAGAGAACCCATAAAAGGAAAAGAGATTTAAGGAGAGCAAATGTTGTAGGCGCAGTAAAATTAGTATCAAAATCAATGGATGGAATTCATCGTCCATTAGTTCTTGCCAATTCTTCATCAATTTAAGCATTCATTTTGTGCATTATGTATGGAGAAATGGATTATTGATGGGTAATGTGTTATAAAAAAATGCAGTGATTTTTTTAAAATTTGAATAGGGGTTTGGTAGCATAGCAAGGTCAGAGAGAAGGGAAGCTCATGGGTAGGAATATGCAAAATTTCTGAATTTTGAAAGAAATTATTAATAAATAAATTACATGTAAAAATAACCTTACTTGGCATTATATTATTGGAAGGAACCATGGCTGACATGGTAAGAAGGGCCTAACTAATAATTTCTCCAACAAAAGACATAAAGCTCATGACTGATAAGAATATATTCTAAGTTATAGTAACATAGCAAGTTGACTAGTACGTTTATGCTTTACACTATGCAAAAAAGGTTAAGCACCACCTGTTGTGTGTTTATGTCTACACCAGAAAGCCAACAGCCAAATCCAGGATGTGAATGGTACCAACCCACCACCATCTCTGGCCTGCAAAACCAAACAGCAGCTCACAATCTGGAGATAGAGGTCATCAAGGTGCGCAAAACCATCTAAACTTGCCATACAAATGCTCTCTCTTCAATGCTTGAGTTTTTCCACGAACTAAAATGAGTTAATATAAATAAACTAGAGAATTATTAATACCTTCCTGTTTGTTTAAGCATGTCAAGCATATTTGATTGAAAAACATGACTGCTTCCACACTAACACCTGTACCGCTCTGTGGCATTGCAAAGACGTCAACAACACGCACAGTGTACTCATCGACGAACTCTCCCAACATCAAACCCATAACTTCCATGGGAACTCCAGCTCTTCCTATAAAATATTCACATTAACCAAAAACAGAAACATGACTACAATTTTAAACTCTCCATCCCAAAATTTGAAATTGAAAACAGCTCATGTGTTCCAATAGGCCAGTAAAGGAAAGCAGATCGGAATATTAATTTTTTATTATTAAACCCTAAACTGCAAAACCAAAGTAAAATAAATCCATCGATTGTTTTGTTATCTTTCTAGACGAAACTACAAGGCAGCGAATCCTTAATCAGCTAAGCAAATGAAAAAAATAGTCTAAAAAAGCAGAAGTTGAGAAGAGGACAGAGAAATTCACCGTGCTTGAGCATTTTGAGGAGGGCGAGAGAGGAGATGTAGATTGCTCCGACGAGTCGAGAATCGGGGAATCCGGTGGCGGGTGACCCAACGCGCCTCCTGCACCGGCGAACATCCTCTGTAATCTGTCCATGCCTGACGTTGTAAATCGGACTTTTGGGAACCTTTGCTTAGTAGCAGGACAAGGACATCTAAATCTTTTGGTTCTTTTTCCTTGACTGATTCACAGTTTATCGGATATTTTTGTAATACTTGAATTTAAATTCATAAAATTGTGTATAAAAATGTTAAAGGCTTCAATTGGAGAATTAAAGATGATAATGTTGGGAGAGATACTTTCTATCTATAACCCCAAATCCTCTTCATTATTAAAATAATAATAATACCGATAAATTTTTATTCACGTTAATAAGATAATTAATGGTGAAATTTTAAATTATTTCTTAAACTTTAAAATATTTTAATTAAATCTTTAAATTATCATATTGTTTAAATTAAGCACTTTAGTTTAACTTTTTGTTATATGTCCACTGGGGACATGTATCACTATCTAATTGCGACACATGTTACTTTTTCATTTTTTTTATTTTGCATGATAAGTGAGACATTGATAAAAAATGATGTGGATGAATGTGAAAGCGGATCGTAAATTTATCTTAGATCTCTAGACGAATTTAAATTGAAATGAGAAATAATGAAAACAGATTAGTTGTTATAAAGGAGAGTCAAACGAAATTAAAACAAAAGAAATATGAACCAACTGGTAAAGAGTCCAAAAGAGAACGAATTAGGGTTTCTTGGATGGAAAGAAACCGTCTTTGGACCTCAAGAAAACACCCCAACCAAATCTAGAAAAGCAAAACACGCCCCAACCAGATCTGGAAAAACAAAACACAAACAGATTTGTTAGAAGTGATTTTAAAGACAAAAGCAAACTGTTTTGTGCAAAAATGCTTGAAACAACAAGAAAAGATTAAAACTCCTAATTTTGATGTATTTCTTGATGGAACAAGATACTTTAACCTTGAACGAAAATAAATAAAATCAGCAAGCCAAAACAGTAAGAACTAACTTAAATAAGCAAGAAACGATAAATTAATGATAGATAAGAAAAGATGACGTCCTAAGAAGCCTTGGAAACAATAAGAATCCACAACTCCTTTCAATGGCTCTAATTCCCCTTCCAAGAAGGAGATCTTGGTAAGAAAAAGCTTGAAAGTGATTCCTACTGTAACACCCCAAACCCGGCCTAGAAGTTAGGCCCAAGTTCGGTGTGTCACATTGAAGTGTTTTTGCGAAAACCTTGTTTTCATTGAAAACCCTTCTTAAGAAAAAGTTAAGTAAAATCCTTATTTGTATTTCTTTTCAAAACGAGGTATATTTAAAAGCTATTTCTTGTTATAAATTACTAATTAATTGGAAAATATTTACTGCGGAAGCTTAATTTAAAAAAAAAAACAACAATAAATTTTAGATAATCTTGAAAAGTGGATGAAGTAACTAAATTCATACTTTGTTTCTAAATATAAAACATAATAACAATAATGAAATAAAAACCAGAGATAAGGCCTTATTATAGTCCGAACTAAAATAATTTCAAAATACTAGGAATTCTAAAGGAAATCCAAATAATAATATCTTGCTAGCTGGCCACCTCTAAGTCCTACCATCTGTTGAACCATCTACTGAGGGTCACCTGAAAATATTAAAAGAGGGAGTGAGTTTTGAAACTCAGTGTGTACAACCCTCAACAACAATGTATATATATCATGCAACACAAGTCATCTTAGGCCTGCGCCCAATTCAATAGCAGAACAGTATTAAAGCAATCAAATGCAAAAATCCTACCCATCCAGCCTCTACACACCATCTTTGTCCAACCCTACACACCATGTGGGGATATAAATATCGACCCACCCATCCCATACACACCAATGGTAGTGCCGGTTGTAGTACTACCTATCGTGGCAGCAAAGCTGCTAATCATATATTGGGCTTAAAAAGCCATCGGTGGATCCATGGTCATCAAGCAACCATGCGATCCTCAAATTCTTCCTCCGTTTCATCAATCCCACGTATATGCAACATACATCTCATGAATGCAACATACACATTTCCACGCATTAAGCACATAGAGGTATTTTAGTCATTTCACTACCTAGGGGTATTTTGGTAATTCTACCTTACAAGGGCATTCACGTAATTTCTACCCTACAGGGGTATTTTCATAATTTCTACCCTACAGGGGCATTTTCGTAATTTCTACCTTATAAGGGCATTTTTCGTAATTTCTATCCTATAGAGGCATTTTCGTAATTTTTAATAGTACGGGTTTTAATTATGAATTTTGGCCCATCAACAAGTCCTTGCGACTAAAGTGAACGGATACTATGCACCAGGTAGGATTCAAGAGAAGAGGAGGTGGGTCATTAAGACCGCTTAAGTACCAAGCTCTCCTTAGATCCAATCCTAGACATGCATATGCCCATTGACACACTCTAAGCTTATGACTTGTCCACAGATGAATTTGATAAATTAATTAAGTTTTATGCTGCTTAAGGATTTATTAGAACTAGGCCTAAAAGTCTATTATAAAACCTTAGCGAGTCTACAGGCTTTCATATATTCATACAGCCCATCAGGCCCAATCACATCTATACAGCTCATTAGGCTCAATCACACTTATGTGGCCCATCAGGCCCAAATCACATTCATATGGCTATTAGGCCCAAACCAAATTGAGGTCATGTAACTCGCATGACTAATTCATTTCATACAGACAAATCATCAATTTCACATATCTTAGCCCTAGGCCCATCGGGCCCATTTAGCCAGTCTCGGCTTTTCGGCTTTTCGGCATTTTGGTGTTGCCGATACCGTGTGTGTGCAGTGTAAGTACACACCTGGTTAATGAGACATGTTACACTATCCTCAGCCTTGAACCTACAACCAATACCAATCCTCAAATCAATCCCACACTTAACCACAACATTTACCAAAAACCGAAGCCTTACCATAACCTTACCGTGTGCCACCAGTTCTTATAGCCCCTCCTTAGCTACTATTCACGAATATCCTTAGATCTGCATTAATCTTAATCGTTAAAGACGAAATCATAGGTGACTTGTTTCCACTTAAGTCACCCTTTCTCCTTACTATAGACTATTCGGCCAACTTATCCCAAAATCAAGAACACTTACCCAAAAGCCGAAACGAATGGATAGTTTTTCGGCAGAGACTTTTAGATCCCTATAACGTTTGCGATCTTTGAACCCTACCCTTGTTAATACAGGGTTAACGACAAAAGAGAGTTAGATAGCCCTCTAGCTTTTACCAAAACACACTAAGGATGTTTGACTAAGTACTTACCGAATCTAACCTTTGATCCTGCGGCCTAGGTAGCTACTGAACGAGATCCGACTTTTAAAACTTGATTAAGAGTAGATAACAGCAACCGATTTGTGATGGAGGGAAACAACAAGGAATCGGCAAAAAGATAGGACTATTCGATTATAAGGGAGTATTCAACTTTTAGAGAAAGAAGAAGAACACAACACCAATACGGATTTCGGCAAAAAGGAATGATGGTTATTCGGCAATGGAAGAACATAATGAGGGGGAGAAGAAGAAAAGTAATGGAAAACCAAAGAACCTTTCAAAGGAATTCGGCACCCACTATTTATACATAAAACCGAAACTCTGCCTACCCCCAAAGTCCCAATCTGCTCCAACTTTTTCCCATCTAATCTCCTCGTTTTTCTCCCTGATAACTTCCCAATCCTTTTCCTAAATTTTCTCTTCTGATCACTCTCCTTAGAGTCCATCATCACACCACTTCCAACCTTTTAGAAGGCCAAAATTAAACTCTTAAAAAAAATACTAAGCTAGAATTCGAACCTAAGATCTCCTTGCTAGCCCATAACGCCACCTTCTTATACCCTAAGTGGTGTCACTTAGCCACTCCACCACAAGGCTCTTTGATGCCATTTTTTCCTATTTTTATTTAAAAGCCCAACTACTCACCGCCCTGGTTCCTTTAATAATTAATTAAAAATTCCTTCACCTCAAAGTTTGAACTTAGAATTTCTCCAACACCCCTAGACACTCCAAATTTATTAAACCCTTAAAGCCAACATGTCATTTGTCATCTTCTTGCTTACTAAAAAAAAATTTATGAGACCCAAAGCCTAAAGCCCAATTCATCTAGGCCCAAAATTCGGGGCGTTACACCCACAACATGAAAGATTGTTAAAACAGCTTTTAAAAGAAACTCAAGAGCAATTCTTGAAGAAAAACTCAAAGAAAATTATTATTAACTCAAAAAAACATAAATCAATTGTATGTGTATAAGGGTGAACGTCCATACTACTTATAGGTGTGGACAACTCAACAAATAAAAAAAAAAACAAAATAATTCTAAGGGAATAACTAACATGACAACTCAGCAAATAGAAAAAACAAAATAATTCTAAGTGTGGACACTTTTAATAGGAATTCAGCCAAAGGAATTAAATATGTTCTTTGGGCTGAATTCTTACATGATGGTCTACCTATTAAAATAAAATTGGACCTGTAGTTTAAATATTTTACGATTTGGGTCACTTTGATAATTTGGCCTGATATTCAATTAAATTACTTCCCAAATAACATGATGGGCTTGGAGATATCTTAATGGGCCATTTTTCAAGAACTTGGTCTTGTGATCTATTTGCTCTCGAAATTGGCTCGTTCAAGCTTATACATGAAATTTGATGCGCCTTAACTATAAGATTCGGTTTTTTGGACCAAGATATCCAAGATTTGAAATCTTGATTTTCTTGATTCTTGAAATTGTCCAAAACAGCAAAATTGGACCAAGATTCGGTTTCTTGATTTTCTTGAAAACAAGAAAGTGAATCTTGATTTTCTTTTTCGGTCGTGTACGCATCTAGGGCCTTGGTAACGAAGTCATGGATGGTCTCGTTCAATCATGCTTGGATTTGCTTGGCCTTCACCTCGATATTGGGCCATGAGGAAATTTGAGCGATCATGCTCATGAGCCTTATTTTGGGCTTTGAGACTTGCATCATTCCCCTCTTCCTAAAAATATTCATCCTCGAATCGAGCAGATCTATTTGATAGGCATTGTCATTAATCTGCTTGAGTACTTGGAAAGGCCCATCTCTATTATGGCCTTTGAATTGGATTGAGCTACTCGTATCATTCCCCCTTCCTCACGAAGATTCGTCCTCGAATCTTTAGCTGCACAAAAAGAAAAAAGGATTAGAATAAATAATGATAAAATGAAAAAAAATACTTACCTAAGCTTTCTTGTGTGCAAAAAACTACCTTCAGGATCAAAGACATTATTTTGGTCCTGCAAATCAACTTGAATCATGTATGTCTCATTTAAGAACAAAGTATCAACACTAAACAAAGAAGTGCTAGGTACATGAGTCTTCAAGTAAAAATAACCTGTGACTTTCTTTTAACATGCACGGTCATCCATAAGAATTTCCAACGATGAGTTAAGAATTTCACATAATTATAAAAATCAAGAAGTTTAATATTATTATGTAAAAATTCATCGTTAAAGGTCAAGATAAAAAATTTTGTTGCAAGAGAAAATATGTAAAATGCTTTAAAAAAACTTATTTAATGCAATAAAATTACTATTTTTAACCTTTACAAATTTAGATAAACCCATAAAATTAGTTGAACTGTTAGACCAAGGTTTAATAAAATTTGACCAACAAGAAAGCATGTTGTAAGGAAATATTTTATAAACAAAACTAGTAGCATACTTATAAAAACCATTCAAGGCATGCCTTCTTAAATCAATTTCTAATGTTTCTTTACCTTTCTTACCTTGTAGCACTTGTGGGGAATTATCAATATTCTCACGAGTAATAAAATTAAGAGTTCCTCAATGGATCCATGAAGTCCTGTACTAAAGAAACACCATAAAACAAATTTGAGTTAAGGTAAATTAAAACATAATCATTCCTCAATTTTTTATGGGTATTTTCTTTTTTTTTCATATTCTTTTTTCTTGTGAGAACTCTTTAATTTTACCTCATGGATTTTCACTCACCAAATTTGGACCATCAAGTAGAATTTTATCACTAAAGGTTTATTTTCTCTTGGTTTTTTCACATTATTTTTCCTCACTTCCCATATCCCCCTCACAAGTATTATGAATATTCAATTCAGTACAATACATCTCAGCAGGAGAACATGATGCTTCTATCTCATCTAACTCCATAGATTTGAGGAAAAAATTCTCACTATCATCTTTTTTTAGTTCACAAAGTTCACCATCACATATCTCTTTTTCACTAAAGTAATAATTAACAAAAGGTACAAAGTCATATTTACTTTCTTCTCTTTTTGGATATTTAATTGGACATTAGAAACTCTTATGATCATTTGAACTACACCAATAACATTGCACAAAAGGTGATAGCTTAATCTTATTCTCTTTTTTTGGATATTTAATTGGACATCGGAAACCTTCATGATCTTTTGAACTACACCAATAACATTTCACAATAGGTGAGAGACCAATAGTACTTCTCTTTTCGTTTGACCATCTCCCATTATCCAATAGTTCCTCTATTTGAGTTTGCAACTTCCCAATCATAGTATCGCGAATCATTATGAAAGTACGAAAAAAACACAACACTCAAAAAAAGAAAAATTAAATAAACCTCATTGTTATGCACTCAAAAATAAAAATCAAATTATCAATGAGGTAAGAATTAATCTTGTGAGTATTTTAAAAAGTGTCTATCTCAATCAATCAGGATGTATTAGAATCAAACTAACAAAGCAAACCTAATAGCACTAATAGTCCAAAATCGGCTAAACATCAAAGAATTCTGTTGCACGGAGGAAGGATTGTGCAACATGCTTTAACCTACTAACACAAGAAACAATAAAGTGTTAAAATGCATAAAGGGACAATAAAAAGCAAAAAAAAAAATGAAAACCTAAGACTAAAAGTCAATGAAAATTATTGAAACCCGAAAACCCGAAAAATTACAAAACAACTTGACAAACTTCGTTCGAGGTGTTCTCGATATCTAAAAATCACGAAATTTAAACTTGAGCCTCCTCAAATAATGTAGATCTAATCTGGAAAGTTTCGGCACAAAATTCAACCCACAGAATATTTTTTATTTTTTATTTTTTCATATTTTATTTTTTTGGTACTTTTTGATCATTTTTTTGTGGGAAATATTTTTTAATACTCTAAAATAGTGCCAAGAAATAGTATGTAAAATTTTAGATCATTTGAAAATTGTTTATCCACTGAAAAATATTTTTTTCCAAAAATTGTCGGGGTAAAAAATTTGTTTTAAGGCTGTTTGCTAGAAATCGATTTAAAAAAACAAAAAAGAACACCTAAAATGCAAAAATCTGATACCAAATGATAAATAATGATATGGATAAATGCGGAATCAGATCGTAAAGTTTGTCAAAGTCGCGGATTTGACTTAGGCCTCTAGACGTTCGGAAAGAAACTTGGATTTTGACACAACCTAAAATGAAATTGAATCCAAGTCAAATAAAACAATTGAAATAAATAACTAAAATAAAATAATAAATCAAAGATTAGAACAATAAGTAAGCGAATAAAGAAGATAAATGGAAAGATAGAACGTGGTATGTAAAAGTCCTAAGAAGTCTTAGAAACACAAAGAATCCACAACCCCCTTTAAGTGACTCTAATTTCCCATCCAAGAAAGAAAACTTGACAAGAAAAAATTTGAAAATGATCCCCACAATCTGAAAAGATTATTAAAACTCTTCTAAAAGAAACTCAGAAGAAATTCTTAAAAAGAAAACTCAAAGAAAAGAGAAGTTGAATAATTAATGAATTGTATACAATGCAAAGGCCTATATATAGGTAAACTAAATAAATATAAATAAAACTCTTAAGTATACTAGAACTCTAATTTAAGCTAAATAAGAAGTAGTTTTAAACTAAACTTTCTTTTTAACATAAAACTCCTAAATAACTTAAAATACTTAATAATTATAAAAAATTTAGAATAAAATAATAATAAAATAATAAGAGATGATAAATACAATATTGGGCTCATATATAGTAAAAATTAAGCCTAAAAGCCAAAGTCAAAATGATTTAAACTCGAATTAAAAGCCCAGAATTTGTAATTCTCGTCATAGTCTAGTTTAGAAATTCTACTCACGCAGTCTTCACTAAAACAGTCATAACTTGAGCTCCCGAACTGAAAATCGAGTGATTCAAAATATGTTTCGAAGCTAAGAGGTAGATCTTCAAACTTCATGAAGAAATCTCAACCCAGAAATGCTAGAATCCCATCCAAAAAGTTGTCGAAAGTATGTTGATTTCCCAAGCTTGAAAATTGACAGCTTTGGTGATTGGAATTTAATAATTTTCATCCTATCCGTGCATGTATCATTCCCTCTTTCCTCGAAAAGATTTATCCTCGAATCTTGTCTTTGATCGGATCCTAATTTGATTTGCTTAACCTTTGACATTGTTCTTGGGCCTTGAGGTAGCGTGAGCCCATCACGTTCATGAGCCTTATTTTGGGCTTTGAGACTTGCATCAGACACCAATGTCTAAGATCATATTACAACATACTAATAAGAGAAAATCATTAGTGACATATCATTTCTCGTGATTCATCATCTTAACAAAACATTTAAGAAGTTCTTCAAGCAAAATTAGCTAACCATAGCTACCAATAGATAATTTCACAACATTATCAACTACCATATTTTGTTATCTATAAATAGACACGAAAGTAACAAACCAATCTCATTTGCAAAGCTCAGTAATACTCCTAACCAACGCAAAGAGACTCACAAATGTAATGCCATCCTGAAACATCCTCACAACAACCTAGTTGTCTTATTCAACTACAATTTTCTATATCCTCTCGACCAATCCAAGCACATGCCTTCGAAGATAGCCAAAATTTTAGTTAGAAAGGTCAAATTGATACCAAGAAACTTGCAATAACCTATAAGCCATTAACCTTCTACATTACGAAACACCCCAACTAAACCATAACTCGTAAATAAATTAATGGTGCAATCAGTATTCTATTTAACCCAACCAGTCTGGGGAGGAGACCTATGTCCTTTCTTGGATATTAATACTAGTGCTGAGATTGGTTCATCTATGTCGAGTTTATATGCCCCACCCATACTAAGCTTCAAGAGGCAATCAACTCTATGCTCACATCTTTTGATTTGAATACCCATCTATTCCTACTCTTCCAAACATTCTATCAAAAGACTAAAGAAAATATTCCACGACAGACAACTATCCCAAAGTTATGATGACCTTGCCAAATTATCATAAACATAGTCAGCTAAAGAAGCTGAGAAAAAATCAAACATTTTAAATTGTAGAATCAATAGTTGCTGGACATTTGACACTTGAATACTGTAACACCTAAACCCGGCCTAGACGTTATAGCCGAATCTGACGGTGTTACATGGAATAGAATTTTGAAATTGAATTTGTCAAGTTTAGATCGTGTCCATTTAGATTCTAATAACCCTTGTTAATTTCCAAAATCGTTTTCTCATTTACTAGATTTGTTTAGAAATAAATTATGCAGCAGAAGTTTCTAGAAATCATTTAATTTAAGAAAATTGTTCATTCTTACGACAAACATAGTTTTTATTAAAACTATATTTTGTTGTAATTAAAGTTGTAAATCCATGAAAGTAATTTAAAATCCCAAAATTTAAAAAAAAATAGCCCAAATTACATAAAAAAAAGCCCAAAAATTAAATGAAACCATAAATAATAAAAGTAACGAGGTTTTAAAATACGTGTGGCCACCGTCAAGTCTTCCGATGCACTGAGCCATCAAGTCCAGGGATTCCTTGCACAGATTAAATAGGAAAAGGGTGAGTTTTCGCAAATTCAGTGTGTAATCTCTATAGAAAACATGCATACAAATATTCAACAAAAATCAGTCAGATACAATCTGGGGCCTAAGCCCATCACAAATTCAGTTTGGGCCTTAGCCCATTTAGATACAGTCTCAGATATAAATTAGGGCCTTCGCGTATCTCAGATACAATATGCAGTAACAAAAAATCAGAATCCTACCCACCAGCCTCTACACGCCATCTCCGACCATCCCTATACACTATGTGGGGTTTAAACACCCACCCATCCCTACACACCATGCTGTACCGAAATGCGGCATATAATCAGTAATTTGCAGTTGAGCTGCTAGATAATAGGCTTAAGAGCCTTTCAGACACTTTCTCCAAATATCATCAGCCCACGCCGATGCAATACAACATACAATAGATGACATGCTATTATACGATTATCAGTACACATATTCAGTTTAGTATACATTCTTAGTACAGATATCATACAGCCAGTTCACACATATAGTGGTCTAAGTAGTGCCTACTGGCCCTACAGTAGGTTCACAGTAGACTTGGGAGACCCATACAACCTTAGAAACTTTTCAATTAAAATGGGCTCATACGCCCATGTGGCATGCCCGTGTGGCCCACATGGCCCAAATTGGCCTTGGTCTTATGGATCACAAGGCGTGGCCTAAAATCCCATACGCCTGTGTGGCCTACCCGTATGGACCCATACGCCCGTGTGGCCAATACGACCCAATTCAGTTTAGCCCGTGTCTCGTACACGGCCTATTCGGCCATCACACGGCCGTGTCTTGCGCGCATGGCCTAGCCTCGTCGATCACACTAACGTGTCCCTTCACACGGCCTACGACACGGGCGACCACATGCCCGTGTGACATCGACACAATACTTTTTTGGCTTTCGCTGAATCCCGTTTTCTGCATTTTTTGGGTACACACCTGGTATCGAATCGATGATAAAGTAATCCCGAACACTCTAAAACCTATAATCATCATATCTAGGTCCAGAATCAATGATTGAACGATTAACTCGAAACCATCAAACCTACCACAGTTTAATTCGACATTCATTACCTACCTCGAACGCTCTGAACAGTTCAATTACAACTCCACGGAAGGATTGCCCCTTACTTCTTGATCCTCTGCTGTCAAACAACAATATCAACCTCCAATCACTGCTTTAGAAAGCACAAGTTTCAAAGAACAGAAGCTTTACTGACTAGAAAAGTACGATAAGAATCTAAAATTGTGAGAGCCAAAAATGCGACAACAATCAATAAGATAAAATCTGTAGAGAAGAAAGAAAAGAAGGAAGAATGCTGATGAGAAGCAGGGAGAATGGCGTCAGAAATTTTTTGAGAAAGAGAAAACAAAATTCTTTTGAAAAGAAAACAAAAGTGATTTCTAATAACCACCTAATCTCAACCCCCACTAACTCCACAATCCCAACCACTTCAAAATTTTAACTTAATTGAAACTCTGCCCAGAAATTGAGCAAAAATTAACACCCTTACTTACGCAGGGAATCGAACACAAGACCTTCAACACACCAGCACTCAACTTAACCACTAGACCAGTAGACCCATTCTATTAAATACTTACCAACAAATAATTAAAACCAGTAGGGCTTTATTCATAAAAATATAAAATTTTTCCCTAGACAAGGCTTGAACATGGGACCTCCCACACGCACCTAGAATACATAATCATTAAAGCAGACAGACATTTGTGTCATAGTTTAACATAAGCACAAATAAAAATTTTAGGTGTTACAACCTTACCCCCTAAAAGAATATTTCGGCCTCGAAATTTACCTGATCAGAACAAATGAGGGTACTATTGATGCATCGCATCCTCAGACTCCCACGTGGCCTCCTCTGTGTTATGATTCTACCATAGCACTTTCACTAAGGGGATAGACTTTTTTTGAAGGACCTTTACATCACACTTTAGAATCTGAACTGGCTCCTCCTCGAAGGTCAAGTCTGGCCTAACTTCAATCTCCCCAACAGGGACAATATGAGTAGGATCAAAGCGATAGTGCCTTAACATAGGGACGTGGAACACATCATGAATACGATCAAACTCCAGAGGTAGCTCCAACTAATAAGCAACCAGTCCTATTTACTTCAAAATGCAGTAAGGTCTAATAAACCTAGGGCTCAACTTGCCCTTACGACCAAACCATAGTACCTTTTCTCATGGCGAGACCTTAAGAAATACGAAGTCCCTCCATAGAATACTCAATCTTTCGTCTCTTCAGATCTGCATAAGATTTCTGCCCGTCAAAAGCTGCTTTTAAACGATCCCAAATCAGTCTAACCTTATCCTCTGTCTCAAAAACCAACTAAGGACCCATAACACGTCATTCACCCAACTTAGTCCAACATAAGGGAGTGCGACACTTACGACCATACAGGGCCTCGTAAGGTGCTATCTGGATGCTAGACTGGAAACTGTTATTATAAGTAAACTTCACTAGCGGTAGATAATCCTCCTAACTGCCTTGAAAATCAATAACATAACTCCTCAACATATCCTCCAGTATCTAAATCACCATTTTAGATTGTCTATCTGTCTAAGGATGGAAAACAATACTGAAGTCTAACTTTAAACCCAGAGCCTCGTGTAGCTTCTTCTAGAACTGAGACGTGAAGCAAGGATCACTCTCAGAATTGATGGAGACATGTACCCTATGCAATCTCACTATTTTCGATATGTAAAGCTTAGCCAATTTCTGAAGAGAAAAGTATGTTCTAACAGGGATGAAGTGAGCAGGCTTGGTCAATCGATCCACGATAACCCATACAGAATCCTTCTTAGTGGGTGTTAGAGGCAACCCACTAATGAAGTCCATTGTTACTCGCTCCCATTTCCATAGCAGTATCTTAACTAGCTGTAGCAAAATTAAACGTAACTGATGCTTAGCCTTTATCTGCTGACAAGTCAAACAACAAGTAACGAAGTCAGTAACCTCACTCTTCAACCCTAGCCACTAGTATCACTCTTGAAGATCTCGATACATCTAGTTCTCGCTGGGATGCATAGCATAAGGGCTACAATGCTCCTCCCTCAAGATCGACTATCTTAAATCCACATCATTCGATACACATATCCGACCACAGAAACAAAGTACCTCATCACTGTTTAACTTAAAATTAGTAGTGCTACCATTCTCAACCTGAAGAAACTGTAACTCAAGGGACTTATCCTCCAATTGTTTACCCCGAATCTATTCAATCCATGTTGGTTTAACCTGAAGTTCAGCAAATAGGCTTCCATCGCCGAATAGGCTAAGTTGAGCGAACATCATTATCAGATCAGTTATAGCCCTACAGCTCAACGCGTCAGCCACTACATGGGCCTTGCCGGGATGGTACTCAATGGTACAATCATAATCCTAAAGAAGCTCAACCCATCTACGCTGCCTAAGATTCAACTCTTTCTAAGTGAGGAGATACTTGAGGCTTTTATGATCAGTGTAGATAATACACTTCTCACTGTACAAACAGTGCCTCCAGATTTTCAAAGTAAATACTATGACTGCCAATTCCAAATCATGCGTCAGATAGTTCACTTCATGAGTTTTGAGCTGACGAGATGTATATGCTACCACCTCACCATCTTGCATCAATATACAACCCAAACTGGCATATGATGCATCATTGTATACCACGAAATCTTTACCAGGCTCAGGCTGTATTAGAAAAGGAGCCTGAGTCAGAATAGTCTTGAGTTTCTTGAAGCTCTCTTGCTGTGCAACAGTTCAGACAAAAGGAACTCTCTTACACAGAAGCTTAATCAACGGAGCTGCGATTAGGGAGAACCCTTCTACAAAGCATAGATAATAACCCGCCAAGCCTAAAAAGCTGTGGATTTCAGATACATTCTCCAGCCGTTTCTAATCCAAAATTGTAACACCCCTTACCTGAAACCGTCGCCGGAGTCGAGCACGAGGCGTTACTGGACTTAACTTACTCAATCGGGCACAAAAATTTGCTTTTAAAATTAATTTATTTTCATTCATTCAATATGCCCCTAAAAAGGGTCATCAAGACCCTAAATCATGCTATTGAAATGGTTCGGGGCCAAACCGGGATCAATAAAATTTTTCCGATTTCTTAAACGAACCAAAAGAAATTATTTCTTTGTTCCTTATAAAGTTGTCCAACTGCATTGCAGTCACTAAATAAATCATAACTCGAGTTAATAAACTCAAAATTTAATTCCGTGAATTTTCCCTAAAACTATACTCATATACCTCTTTACTAATTTTTTTTATAGAATTTTTAGTCTAGCCAATTAGTACTGTTTATTAGTTAAAGTCTCCCCTATTACACAATTTGACTACTCTGACCTCTGTTCACTATGAATTAATTTTCTCTCTGTAAAAAATTCAAATAGGCATTCTGTTTATTTCATTTGAAACTAGACTCAATAAGGAATCTAGGCATATAAACTATAATGCCTAATTATTTATGTACAATTTATGGTGAATTTTTAAAGTCAGAACAGGGGATCACAAAGTTAATCTGGAGCAGTCTGACTCAAATGCAAATAACTCATAATATATAACTCTTTTGCTTATCTGTTTCTTCCACATGAAAATAGACTCAATAAGATTTAATTTCATGTCTCACTCACTATTTAGTTCCATTTTTCCTATTTTTAGTGATTTTTCAAAATCACATTACTGCTGCTGTTTGAATCTGTTTTTAAGCTATTTTCACCTTTTTCATGGTTTCCATGTGATAAATACCATTTAGGCATACATAGTATTAAACCTATGTTTGATTAGTCATTCCAATAGCTAATCAACAACAAGTATTTACAAACCATTCATTAAACATATCCTAAGGGCATTCATACCAAAAGAAGCCAAGTCCCTATACATGCCATACGCGAAATGAAACGTCTAGCTATACCAAAATGATCCTGTTGATAGTGTGACCGGATCTCTGACATTCCTTGCGATCCCCGAATTGGCTTGGTAAGAACTATAAAAAGAAGAAAAATAAAGAGAGTAAGCACTAGGCTTAGTAAGTTTACAAGTAAATAAATCACAAAAAGCACTAGGCTTAGTAAGTTTACAAGTAAATAAATCACAACATTCACCCTAAATAATAGTTAATCATGATATCATCAAGCATCATAAGCTTTCCTTACACCTCATTCCTTACCCTCTTCCTTATTCACTTACTTTCTTTCTTACTTGATTATTCAATAAACTCATGAATATAATTTACCTTTCCTTTGCTGAAAGTTTCCTGTAATTTAACCTGTACAATAGCCCATTGAACCACTCGGAATACTAAGGATACTCGGGTTTTCCTGCCTGATAATAACCTGTCAATGCCATGTTCTAGACATGGTCTTACGTGAGATGTTCCCTATCCTACCAAAGCCATATTTTTAATATGGAATTATATGGGATATTCCTGTCCTGTCTGATAACCCAAAATGTCATGACATTTCGTATCCCAAACATTCCTAGAGTTCAAACAGGGCTTTCTGATACTTTTTCTCTGTCATCTCGTCTTTGGTTCAACTTCGAATATTTTCATAAAGTAAATGTATATATGCTGGAAATTAACAACATTAATGTAAAATAATGAAATATTGCATTTATTTACCATAAACTTACCTCGATACAAAATACGGTTAAACTTGACAATTTAGTCCTTTACTTTTTCCTTTCCCCGATCTACTCCTGAATTTCATTCTTCTTGATCTATAATAGCAAATTTAGCTTATTTAATACTCACATTTATCAAACAGCCCTTAACTCAAACTTTGGCAAAATTATGTTTTTGCCCCTAAACTTTTGCATATTTACACTTTTGCCTCAAGGCTCGGAAATTAAACTTTATCCCAGATTCTTACGTTTTAGGACATGCTGATCATTTATTTACCAACAACAACATCAAATTCCCACTATAACATATACTTATGAACAATAGGTATTTTTACCAATTAAGCCCTTTTACTCGTTTTTACTTAAAACCAAGTAGCACAAGTTGTCTAACATAATTTAAAACCTCATATTCTATCATAAAACATCAAAATAAACACTTTTCACCTATGGGTATTTTTCTAAATATGAACCCTAACTTAAATTATGGCTAGAATAAGCTTTATCGAGCTACCGGGATTCTAAAAACATAAAAATCATTAAAAACGGGGCTTGGATGCACTTACTATAAAGCTTGGAAGTTGAAGAAACCCTAGCTATGGAGAGCATGTGATATTCGGCCACTTGAAGAAGATGATAGAAATTTTGTCATCTTTTTCCCTTTTAATTCCTTTTTATTACCAAATGACCAAAATACCCTTAATGCCTTTCTTTGAAAATTTTCATGTACAAGCCCATTTTTGTCCAAAATTTTAGAAATTGGTCAAATTGCTATTTAAGACCTCCTAATTATTATTCCATAACAATTTCATACTAAAAGCTTCTAGAATGCAAATTTTGTAACTTAGTTGATTTAGTCCCTAATTTCAAATTAAGCACTTTATGCATAAAATTTCTTCACGAAATTTGCAAACAATCATGCAATCATATCATAAACCTCAAAATAATTATAAAATAATTATTTCTATCTCGGATTTATGGTTTCGCAACCACTGTTCCTTTTAGGCCCTATTTTGGGATGTTAAAAAACAAATCCCTTCAGTAGAAACAACGTATCCTAAAAAGGTCACTTCACGGAGCCAAAACCCACATTTGCTGAACTTTGCATAAAATTGTTTCTCACGAAGAGTCTGAAGTACCACTCTAAGATGTTTATCATGCATGTCTTTAGTCTTAGAATACCCCAAGATATCATTGATGAACACTGCCAAAAACTGATCCAGATAGGGCGGAGCACTCAATTCATTAAGTTCATGAATCCCACTGGTGTATTAGTCAACCCAAAAGGCATAACTAGGAACTCGTAATGTCCATAACGAGTCCTAAATGCCGTCTTATGCACATCAACCTTTTTAACCCTCAACTGATGATACCCTAAACGTAAATCGATCTTGGAGAACACAGAAGCCACTCGAAACTGGTCGAATAGATCATTAATTCTCAAAAGTGGGTACTTATTCTTAATCGTTAGCTTGTTCAGCTGTTAGTAGTCGATGCATATACTCCATGTCCCATCTTTCTTTTTTACAAACAATACAGGTGCTCCTCACGGAGACACACTAGACAAATGAACCCATGATCCAAAAACTCTTGAATCTGAGCCTTAAGCTTCGTAAGCTCCTTCGGTGCCATTCGGTAGGAGCGATAGACACTAGAGTTGAGCCTGGAAGAAGCTCAATCTCAAATTCCACTTTTTGGCTCGGTGGCAAACCTAATAGTTCCTCAGGAAATACATTCTAAAAATTCCTTACAGTTCTAATGTCCTTTACAGAAGAATCCCCAGAATCAGAAACACTCACATAGGCCAAGAAGGCCTTACATCCTTTTTGAACCAACTTTTTTGCCACCAACATAGAAATCACATTAGTCAGATAATCCGATGTTCCCCAATCACAACTACCTCATTGTCCTCTTCAGTTCTCAAAACGACTCTCTTAGTTACACAATCCAGACTTACTCAGTGCTTGACCAGCTAGTCCATTCCTAGAATCAAGTCGAACTCTCCAAACGAAAGCTCTATCATATTAGCTAGAAATATTGTCCTTTGAACATGTAACGGAATGTCTCTATGCAATTTGCTAACTCGGATAGATTGCCTCAAATGACTCAAAACAGTCACCTCACTAGAAGTATTCTCAACCAGAATCCATAAAGTTTTAGACACGGTGCTAGCTACATAGGAATGTGTAGATCCTATGTCTATTAATGCAAGATAAGGTACATCAAAAATTAAAAACGTACCCATGATGACATCTGGAGCATCTCTGTCCTTTCGGCGACAAGCAGCACAAACAAGAGCTGGTTGCCTTGCCTCAGTCTGTCTAGCACCTCTGTCCGATGCTCTCTGTCCATGTCCTATGCCGTTACCACCCCTAACCTAACCACGACCCCTAGGTGGCTGCTGAACTACCCTCAGCGACTGCGCAGTACCAGAACCTGGAGCTTGAACTTGGTCGGCCCTTAATGAACACTCTCGAACGCGATGCTTAGAAGACCCACACATTAAACACACCGTAGTTGTCCTTAAACATTCGCCCGAATGGCGTCTACCACAATACCCACAAGGCAAGATCCCAATAGGTGCAACAGGGGGCCCAGCTCTAACTGGCCCATCAGCTCTGGCCTTTTTCTTAGGCCTCTGTGTAGAACTCGAGGGTTCCGAATCCTTCACATTCTTCCCTCTCTCGTGATCCCAATTTTGGCACTCAACGCGCTTAACTTTTTCGGCGATCTTCGCCTTCTCTACCAGTACAGAGAATTTACGCTCCCTCTAGGGAGCAATCAAGACCCTCAGATTATCCCTCAGGCCATCCTCAAAGTGAACACATCTCTCATATTCAGTCGCCACCATACCTCACGCATAATGGCTCAGTCTCAGAAACTTGGCGTCATACTTGGCCACTGATCGATCACCTTACGTGAGATTCAGGAACTCACGCCTCCTAGCATCGATGTAGCTAGCTCCCACATACTTACTTTGAAATGCTTTCATGAAATACTCCCAAGTCAACTGTTCGGGCTGAGTGCCCTCCTTAACTGTCAGTCACCACTGATAGGCCTCATCACGTAACAGAGAGACTGCACCCTTCAATTTTTGCTTAGGGATACAATCCAAGTCATCAATTATCCTCTTTGTAGCCTCTATCTAATATTCAGCCACATTAGTGGTGACTCTAGTGACACCCCTAAATAATTCAACTCTACTAGACCAGAGTCGTTCTGTAACCGACCCTCGGCCCCCAGATCCAGTATTGGCCCCAATGACCCTTTCTAATATCCTCAACATAGACTGAGACAATGCGTCGTCCCTAGTCATGCAATCTTGAGACCCAATTTCAGTCGCAAGTGAAACTGGCGTCTCACTGGTATCCAAATTAGGCATATTGCTAGATGATGAGAACCCAGCTTGAGCCCCTTTACGGCCTCTACCTCGGCCTCTCGTACCTTGTCCATGGATACTTCGTGTGCTTATCGTAGAATTTAAAGCTTATCTACATTAGCAATTTTATAAATCAGTTACAGTTTCGATATCTATTAGCAGATATTTTATGCCAAACAGTATCAGAAGTTTAGAGTTTGTTATTGCGAATTACAGTCTCTATCAGTTTTCCTACAGTCTTAGAGTATAGTAACTAAAGTCTTTTCAGTATAATCTATCTATAATATCAAATCAGTTCTATCAATATATAGAAAACTTACAGGACCGGCGCTGGAAACTTGGTGTACCACATACTCAGTCAAATCGTTTAAATTCATTTGTAAATTAGTTCTATGGAACCAAACTTTTTTTTAAACCCAAAATCCACAGTCAAGTTTTGTAACCTGACTCTGATACCACTAAATGTAACACCCCAAACCTTGCCTAGATGTTATGGCTGAATCTGGCGATGTTACATGGAATGAAATTTTAAAATTGAATTTGTCAAGTTTAGGTCATGCCTGTTTAGCTTCTAATAACCCCTCGTTAATTTCTAAAATCATTTTCTCGTTTACTAGATTCGTTTAGAAACACATTATGCAGCAGAAGTTTTTAGAAATAATTTACTTTAAGAAAACTGTTTATTCTTAGGAAAAACTTAGTTTTTTTATTAAAATCGTATTTTCTTGTAATTAAAGTTGTAAATCCATGAAAGCAATTTAAAATTCCAAAATTTAAAAACAAAACAACCCAAATTACATAAAAAATACCCAAAAATCAAATGAAACCATAGATAGTAAAAGTAACGAGATTTAAAATACGTGTGGCCACCATCGAATCCTTCGATGCAGCAAGCCGTCAAGTTTGGGGATTACCTGAATAGATTAAATAGGAAAAAGGTGAGTTTTCGCAAACTCAGTGTGTAATCACCACAGAAAACATGCATACAGATATTCAACAGAAATCAGCCATATACAGTCTGAGGCCTGAGCCATCACAGATTCAGTTTGAGTCTTAGCCCATTCAGATATAGTCTCAGATATAAATTAGGGCCTTGGATCATATCAGATACAATAAGCAATAACAAAAAATCAAAATCCTATCCATCAGCCTCTACACACAATCTCCGACCATCCCTACACACCATGTGGGGTTTAAACACCAACCCATCCCTACACACCATGTGGGGTTTAAACACCCACCCATCCCTACACACTATGCTGTACCAAAATGCGGCACATAATTAGTAATTTGTAGCTGAGCTGCCAGATAACAAGCTTAAGAGCCATCAGCCCACCCCGATGCAATGCAACATATAATAGATGACATGCTATTATGCGATTATCAGTACACACATCCAGTTTAGTATACATGCTCAGTACAGATATCATACAGTAGTTCACATATATAGGGGTTTAAGTAGAATGTACCGACCCTACAGTAGGTTCACAGTCGACTTAGGCGACCCGTACAACCTCAAAAACTTTTCAGTTAAAATGGGCTCACACACCCATGTAGGCCCACACACGCCTGTGTGGCCTACCCAGCCCAAATTAGCCTTGGCTGTGTGGATCACACGGCCTGACCCAAAATCCCACAAGCCCGTATGGACCCACACGTCCGTGTGGCCCACACGACCCAATTCAGTTTAGCCCGTGTTTTACACACGACCTATCCGGCCATTACACGGTCGTGTCTTACGCATACGGCCTGGCTTCGTCGATCACACGGTTGTGTCCCCTAATACAACCTACCACACGGATGACCACATGCCCACGTGGCATCGACGAAATACTTTTCCGGCTTTCACCAAATCCTATTTTTTGTGTTTTTGGGTACACACTTGGTATTGAATCGATGCTAAAGCAATCCCAAACACTCCAAAACCTATAATCATCATATCTAAGTCCAAAATCAATGATTGAACGATTAACTCAAAACTATCAAACCTACCATAGTTCAATTCGACATTCATTACCGACCCCAAACGCTCTGAACAGTTCAATTACAACTCTAGGGAAGGATTACCCCTTAATTCTTGATCCTCTTCTATCAGACAACAATATCAACCCCTAATCAACACTTTAGAAAGCACAAGTTTCTAAGAACAAAAGCTTTACTCACAAAAAAAGTACGACAAGAATCTAAAATTGCAAGAGCCAAAAATGTGACAGCAGTCAATCAGACAAAATCGGTAGAGAAAAAAGAAAAGAAGGAAGAATGCTGATGAGAAGCAAAGAGAATGAATTTAGAAATCTTTTGAGAGAGAGAAGACAAAATTCTTTTGAAAAGAAAACAAAAGTGATTTCTGATAACCACCCAATCTCAACCCCCCACTAACTCCATTATCCCAACCACTTCAGAATTTTAACTTAATTGAAACTCTTCCTGGAAACTGAGCAAAAATTAACACCCTTGCTTACGTAGGGAATCGAACACAGGACCTCCAACACACCAACACTCAACTTAACCACTAGACCAGCAGGCCCATTCTGTTAAATACTTACCAATAAATAATTAAGAGCCTATTGACTAGAGTTAAGGCTTTATTCATAAAAATACAAAAATTTTCCCAAGACAAGGCTTGAAGTTTAGACATCTCACACACACCCAGAACACATAACCATTGAAGCAGACAAATAGTTGTGTCACAGTTTAACACAAGTAGAAATAAAAAATTTAGGGCGTTACAAATACAATCTCATAGCATATGTACCACCATTTATTAAGAATTCTTATAATTGAGGCATATGTTTTTCTTTATCAGTCCCCACCATTGACAATCAACATTTGTAAGTAATCGATTCTTTAACACAAGTCAAAGGAATTGTCTAATTCTCTATGGAAAAGGGAATTTCCAAACTAGTCCCTAACGGGTGTCCTTTTTCCCCTATTCATTCTCTGTTTGAATTCTATATGCATCACTTGTTAGGATTTGTGCCAATAGTGCAATGGTTTCGTCAATCTTATATTGAATAAATATGAGTATTTTAGTCATGTTCTGAGAATTTAATTTTGGAATTATTATTCTGGTAAGACATTTGATATTTGGAATTTAATTTGGCCATTTAATCATGAATTGAAAGAGAAAACCATAATTTTTAAAACTTTTGGGTGTGGGCCTTTGGCCTAATTGAAGATTTTTAAATAGAGAAAAATGGGAAGAACCAACCCTATCAATTGGTAGTAACTGGCCAAACCCTTATGGGCACCTTATTGGATTTAATACTCTAAGTGTAGTATATTTGTTTTGTATACTTGTATTTTTCAAACAAATTGGTTTAATAATAACATTCATTAATTAAAAATACCTTTTGTATATTGTCCTTAATGTTTTTTGCATGCAAAGCAAAATGAAAGAAAATATTAGCTCATTGGCTATCTAACATTTAACTAATACTAAGTGGTATTACGTGGTCAAATCGTAATATAGAAAGACAATTTATATTAGTATATAAACCTAAACATATCATTAGCCTAATCGAAAATGAGCAAACTGATTGAAAGACTAATATGTCGTCTATCAAGTCCAATTGGGAAGATGTTTTGTCTTGAGCATCGGAGCAAATGACTCTTAGAAGATATAAACATAGATCTGACTAACTAGACTGACACTATATCAGACATGGCCCAAGAATATATCCTAGATTTGCTTATGGATTTATTCACATGTGACCTTCATAGTATGACATACCATAATCCTAAGTGGATGATGGACTATATGTATGTGTGACTCGTATACTTTGATGTATGTAAAAGTCTGAGTTCAAATAGATAAGGAACCAAAAGCTAATTCGTTGGGTGTGCAACTTCTATAATATGTAGCATCATTCACAATAGTGGAATTCATAGCCCAACTAATGGGTAAATGATATCCTCTCATCAGTATTACATTATAGAGGAAAAGTAAACGTAGCTACCGGTCATTTGTGTTTGTGATAAATGAATTGATTACTATTTAATAGTAATTGACTTTTCATGAACAAAAATGTAATGATTACCATGAATAAAATAGGATCATATTAGGAGAACAGATTTACCCCGAAGAGATTAAGGATATCTAATGAGGATAACACTCTTATGACAAGGTCATTAGATAAACACTTATTGAATAGCTTTCGTTATTATATGTAGTTAGGGAGAGTTCAATCATGATACTTTAGTAAAATGACTTCGTGAATAAATAAGTTTATAGTTAATAAGCAAAAAGTTGGACCTTAATTATAAATTATTTGAGCCAATGTCTAGCTCATTGATACTAGAAACGGGTTGCATGTATAACCAAATGAATAGAAATGAATGGAAATGATGAAGTTGGATAAATAGGTCGCATTAACAAAAGAATGTGTTTTCTCACTGAGTATAGAAATGAATTGAGATTTAAGGTTTTTGAATTATTATTTAATTAATTATAATTAAATAATTAAAATTAGAAATTAGAAATAATTTAATTAGTCATTATGAATCCGTTGAATATGAAAATTAAATATATTTCCTCAAAAATTCTTTTATGGTAAAGTTATCATGACTTTAATGTGATTAGAATTGGATTGTCAAAAATATTTAATTAAGAAATTAATGTAGTTATTTTGATTAATTAAATTACTTACATAAATAATATTTATATTGGAAATAGAAAAACAAATTTTGGGTCAAATTAAATTATAAAGTATTGCGTTAAAAGTCCAAGAAAAACATATAATTTGACCCAAGACATGAGAGTGTTGCAAAAATCTGGTTTGAAAATGATTTTCTTGCACAGTAGAAAATTAAAATTTTGAAAACTAACCCGGTTTATGATATTTATAGCAATAAACCTCAGACCGAAATCATACTTCTGTTTTTAGCTAAGTAGATCCTTGATGTTTCCAACTTTTAGTCAAATGATCTTCTCCGATATTCTCGTACCACGAACTGCTTATAGTGTGGGCTTGAACCAATTGAATCAAAACATAGAACTAGAAAAAGTTTTCTTTTCTTTTTTTTGGGTGAAAACAAAAATTCTCTCTTCTTTAATAGAAATCGGTAGAATTGCTATTCTGGAAAAATATATTTAATAGTTGAGAATAAATTCTCTTTATTTTTCAACAAAGTAACAATCTCTCAAAATTGTGTAAATAGCTTTACCAGTGTCATCTATTTATAGAAAAATAACTCCTTAGTCCAACTAGGAAAAGGAGAGGGTGTAACACCCTCAATCCAATTTGATCAATCAAACCCGGATGTTGGGTATTACCACATACATACAAACACAAGCTTAATTTACTTATACAATTTATAGATAAAGACAACTTACTTAACTACAAAATCTCAATCTAAAATACATAAGTAAATACAATGAGCAAATACAGATACAACACAAGGAAATTAAATTACAATTATATCCAAATTGGAACCCTAATTTATTATAGATACCCCAATTGAATTTCTAAGGAGTATTATAGTATTTGAACACGCCGCCAACTTGCTCTATATGCATAACGACCTAATATGCCACTCCTTAGGCATAGCTCTGGCATCGTCCCTCATGGCACAGACTCCTATCAATTCACTTGTAACAAAACGCAAACCTACATAAGTTCGTAATAACTTAGTGAGGAAAACATTATTTACTAATTTCATTTCTACAAATCTCAACTGGTAACTTATTTAGATGATCATATCGTTCTGAACTTCCAACTTAGTTACTGGCAAATACTCCATCAATTTTTATTCTTATTTACACGTCATATACCATACTTTTCTCATAACTCATTTCCTACCCATCAACATCTTCAATACGCCACTTACCTCTTTCAATCTAATCATTCATAAGTATTTACCCGTTTCCTTTATAGAGGTCCATATGATCGAAACACAATTAATCTTGTATATGTAGCTTTAAGTCATTGTTCCACAATCCATGTTTGATTACATATATAGATAACATGTACATTTCTTCTGATATTCAGTTAGAAAAATCTTATGGAACACAGTGTTCGCCTATGGCTAAATGAAGTTCGCTTGGACAATAAACAGAGAAGCTTGCTGGGGCATATAAGTGGAAACCATTGTATGATTTCAAAACGGCTATGGCAGATGTGGAAATGCTAGCACAGGTGTTAATAGGAGGTCCAGCCAAGATGCAAAGGCAGGAGGAAATGTGAAAGCATCTTGTGCATGGATATGTATGGAAAAAGGGGTATTTCCTTCAGATTATTTGTGAATAAGTGTCCTCCAGAGGTGATGGACAAGCTAACATAGATTATGAGAAAGCAAGACGATTCTCCATATCTTATTTCTAAGTATTTATTAGTGAAGAGGTCGCCAGAAAATGGAAGTCAACCATGAATTGTCTAATACGGAAAGTATGCCACGAATTATTATATGTGGAATATCCAGCAAGGATTATCTTGAAGACAAAAATGTTTGCAAGGACCAACATAAGAAAAAGTGTAACACCCCTAACCCGAATCTGTCACCAGATTAGGGTTACGAGGCATTACCGTATGAGACACATTTTAGCACAACATATAATTTATCTTATGTTCAAGACATATATCAACTCATTTACAAAAAAAAATAAAATAAAATAAAACTTTTAAATTGCATATCAATCATACACTCAATCATGAAAGTTATAATCGCACAAATGATTCTCTTAACCAAATAAAATCATTCATGCTTTATTACTCATTTTATAAATTCAAACTATGCTCCAAAAATTCAATCATATCAAAATCGTTATTAATCACATATTTAAATCATCTAACAAGTAATAAACCATATTACATGTACTTTACAAAAAAAAATATTCGAACTATAAGGGCATCACATATTTGGTATTCGAATACCTAAATTAAAAAAAAGTATATTTCCTTATTTAATATATAGAATACGTATATGTCAATATATGTATTAGCACACCTTTATTTCATTAGCTAAATAACAATTATACCATTTCATGAACTATGTACATTCGTACATCAATTTAAAACAAACCATTTTATACCACTTATAACTATCTGAAAATGAGTCATTATCAAATATCACTAAAATGGTCAAAGATAACTTTTAAGCATTATAACCTTATGCGTATTTTACCAAATCAAATTGAACTATTGTTGAACACAAATGTCAAGTCATACCATACCTAATTTGCAAGCTAAATAACATATTTAACCATCGTATATTCAACCATCCTATGAGCTGTTTCTAAGCATAATCATCGTATCTAAACATATCAAAGCTTATATGCTAGCATCATGTCAAAATTTCAAGTACACAATTATTTCTTTTCTCACTTATTCAGCTATCAAAATTAACCACAAAAGTCATACCAATTCCACCATTCAATATTAAGCTAAAAAAAATACCATTTCACAACCGAATATCCATATCAACCCGTTACCTTTCAATTATCCATAAGAGCAACGGAACATACCTCAAATCATGGTCATTATTTTCCATCATGAACTGTACCTAAAAACCCAACCATTCAAGCATAATATATATGTATACTTTGCCATTTCTATCGCATCCAAAATAACCAATGCATCATAAAAAATATACTCATTCTTTTTACTTATAGGAACGTAAATCACAAGTCAAAAATGCATCTAACATTTATCTCATTGAACAATTGAATCACATCATCATCTACCACACAAGATATACCACATAACATACTTCCAACATGAGTTACTTATAAGACCGATTATAAATCATACTATTCATTTCTTATTGCCGGATCATATAACCAACATCACAACATATTTACCATGAAACATACCTCCCAAATTAAGCTTATAACATGACCGAATATAACTATCAACATTAGCATCATTATCAAGCCATTTTCGCATGGCTATATACATATACAATTTTAAAACCAAATATATCAAAACTAGCCTATACATGCCACATAACAAAAAATCAGAGCTTTTATTTATCGAAGCGATAACCGGATAGTGTGATGAGGTCTCCTATGATTTCCAACCCGAGCAAGTCTCCGAAACTCTATAAACATAGGAAAAACACACAGAGTAAGCTTTGAAAGCTTAGTAAGCCATAAGCAAATAAATTATCTCAATGATATTTACAATTCAATTTAACTAGGCTGAATTTAAGAATCTCAACCACATGTACATTTATCATACTCGTAAATTCATATGATCATATTAAGTACTTTACTTACCTTCACTTTTCATAAGTATATAAACTTCACACTTACTTGATCCATTTAGCTCAATTTCAATTTCATATAACGAGTATAAGTATCACAACGTTCATTTTGTATACATTCATTTCATTTATTATCATGTATTTCACATATCATCATTTGAAATATGCTCACCTTTCATTCTTGAATATCATATATACATCGTACGTACTTGAATCAAATATAATCTCACATAGTCGTTTATTTCTCAATGTTGCCCGTTGAACTGTTTGGAATCAATATTGATACTCAAATAACTCATATCCGTCACCGGAATAGGGTCACGAGGCATTACTAGAGTTTACAGAACCATTTTAGATAAATTGAGTCAATTACTATTCACTTTTCGAGATTAATCATATTGTCCCTTAAAATGGACCCTCGAGGCCCAAAGCATGCCTTAAAATCGATTAGGGACTAAATCGAGACCTCGGGGAATTTTTCACAAAATCCCAAATATTTTTCTCACTATGAAGAGTCACACGCCTGTGTGGTATGGGACAAGTCCGTGTGGTCAGGCCGTGTGGGTTCACACGCCGGTGTCCCTAACCCGTGTAACTCACTGACTTGCAACCCATGAAGAAATTAGGTTCACATGACCAAGGCACACGCCCGTGTCACTAGGTCGTGTGGTTAATTTAATTTTCGAAAATAGGTGCAGGTTACACATGGTCATATCACACGCCTGTGCTTCCAGGTTGTGTATGTAACACCCCAAACCTGGCCCAGACGCTATGACCGAATCTGGCATGTCACATTAAAGTGTTTTTCGAAAACCATGTTTTCATTGAAAACCCTTCTTGTTTAAAAATTTGTGTAAAACCTCAATTTGCATTTGATCAATTCCAAACATGGTTCATTTAAAAGATTATTCCCTTTTTAAGATATTATTAGCTATAAAATCTTAATCATTGCGGAAGCTTAATTTAAATTAGTTGTTGTTTTGGAAAAACCCGTTTCCACCTCTAGCAATTATAAAGCCACAAGTAAAATCCCAAATTTGTAATCCAGAAATTATAAAAGGCTTTATTACAAACCAAACCCAAAATAAAGTACTTGAGGGTAAATAATCCAAAACAGAAATCATAAGCAGTGTGTAGCCTTCTCCGAGTCCCTCGTAGCTTCGATCCGTCTAAGGCTGGGAATTACCTGAACGGTTAATAAACGGGGTGAGTTTACAAAAACTCAGTGTGTAATCCCCTTATTAGAGTAACAGTTAGTGAACAGAAACAGAAATAAAATCAATCTGGGTTGGAGCCCTTTAACAAAATCAGGTGGGCCTAAGCCCTATTCAATATCAGTGGCCTTTGGGCCTTTGCCCATATCACAAAACCAATATGATTATGCAATGTGCAATTACCCATAACTAACCCTGTACACCCCCTTCCAACCCTACACTCCTGTAGGGAGATACTCGACCCTCCAATCCTTATACACCCATTGTGACACCGGTTGCGGCACCACTCATCATTGCAGCAGAGCTGCTCGTGGCTTAAAAGCCTTCGTTGTAGCACCAGTTGTGGCACTACTCATCATTGCAACAAAGCTGCTCGTGGCTTAAAAGCCTTCGTTGGATCCTTAGTAGTCAAGCGACCGTGCGACCCTCAAATACACTTCCTCCAATCATAACCTAACCCATATGCAACATATAATCTCATGAATGCATCATAATACACATATGACAAACAAATTGTACCTATATCACAAAGGGGCATTTTAGTCATTTTGCCCTTAGGCATATCGGTCATCATCTCATCGTGGGCCCAGGTACACATTCTAGCCCATTAACAATTTCATATTTATCCGGAGCATTTAAGTTACTATTATGAAAGTTACAAATTTACTGGGTCTAAAAGCTCGTTACATATCCCAAGGTGGGACCATACATTAATATGTATATCACATAGCATGCTTACGAAAGACAGTCACATTCATAGCTTAAAATAGTTTCAAAATAGTTACCTATCCTCGAGGGCATAATCGTAATTCTAACCTACAGGGGTATTTTGGTAATTCTACCTTATAGGGGTATTTCGGTAATTCTACCCTATAAGGGTATTTTTAGTCTAGTTGAGCCGAGCAATTACTTCCATCTCCGAGGGATGGATGGTAATCTTACACTACAAGGGTATTTCAGTAATTTCACAATTCGGGGGTATTTCGATAATTTTGCAATCCAAGGGTATTTCAGTAATTTTCCACAAACCGGGGGTATTTCGTTATTTTTATGAATTAGAGGTATGTTAGTAATTTTGTAATTCGAAGGTATTTCAATAATTTTGCAAATCAGGGGTATTTCTGTAATTTTACAATTCAAGGGTATTTTGGTAATTTCACAAATCAGGGGTATTTCGGTAATTTTGCAAAACGGGGGTATTTTTGTAATTTTGTAAACTAGGGGTATTTTGGTAATTTTGCAAACTGAGGGTGTTTCGATAATTTTGCAAATCGATGGTGTTTTGGTAAATTTACAAATTAAGGGTATTTTAGTAATTTTACAATTTGAGGGTATTTCGGTAATTTTGCAAACTAGGGGTATTTCAGTAATTTTGTAAATTAAGGGTATTTTTGTAATTTCTTAACACTATGGGTCTAATTACGCACCTTGGCCCATCAACAAGTCCTCGTTGGCTAAAGTGAATAAATACTATGCACTAGGCAGGATTCCAGAGAAGAGGAGGTGAGTCATTAAGACCGCTTAAGTACCAAGCTCTCCCTAGATCCAATCTTAGACATGCATATATCTATTGCCACACTTCAACGCTATGACTTGTCCACAGTCACACTTAATTGATTAATTAAGTTTTATGTCTGCTTAAACAATTATTAGATACTAGCCCAAAAGTCCATTACAAAACCCTAACGAGTCCACATACATTCATATAGCCCATCAGGCCCAATCATATTTATATGGCCCATCAGGCCCATTCACATTTATACGGCCTCTCAGGCCCAAACCTATTCCAAGCCATACAACCCATTTAATCAGCTTGTCATTTATTACCAATCTACCAATTTTTACTTATCTGGGCCCACGGGCCTGTCGGGCCCCTTTGGCCCATTCAGCTATCAAACAAGGGTTAGAAGTACACACCTGATAGGAATTTGAAGTTTATTCGTGCTCCGAACACTGCTATGCCCAGAAGCCTACAATAATCGCACCCTTGTCTGCCAAGGTGTGTGTTGATCAACTTCGGTCACCTCTATCGTGACCCAATGGTATACAGATCAACGAATGATCCAACGCCTAACCCAACGAACATGCCACAAAGCTAAAGGGATAAGCCAAGAAAGGTATGCCTACTCTCCTCATGGTTTGCTCTATTTAAAGCCAGCTCCTCACCTATTCTCATGTTAGCTTCCCAAAGTGGGATTCTCTATCAATCCCCCAAAACTAAAGCATTAGCAAAATAATCAATCTTTGCGTGCAAAGAGATTCGAACCATAGTCCTCTCAATAACCATGTCATGCCACCACCAATAGGACACAAGCTCCTTTGTGTCATAAGTCCAACACATTTAACTTTAAAGCCCGCCTACTTGCTTCCAGATTTATTTAAAAGAAAAACCAAAATAAATTGCAAGAGCCAAGACTTGAACCTTGGACCCCCTTGCTTCCTTTATGGTGCCACTTCTTTGTCCCCTAAGTGGCGCCACTTCTTTGTCCCCTAAGTGGTGCCACTTTGCCATTACACCACACACCTTTTTATGTCTTATTTTACCCTGATTTATTTAAGAGTCACACCACTTGAGATCAGGGTTCCACTAAGGCTAAAAATCAAAATTTTTCCTATGGCCTAACTTGAACTCGGGACCTTATAGTACCCTTCAAACACTCTAAAATCACACGTTTGAATTATTTAAGATGCCTTTTAACCGATCCAAAACTCAAGGCCCAATACTTTTAGGCCCAAAATTTGGGGCGTTACAGTATACCTTACATTACTGAGGCACATGCCCGTGTTGAGCCCATGTGCTCAATACAGGGCATTCTGTTTCTCAAATTTCAGGATGCAGGGGACACGCGGTCTTGACACATGCCCATGTATCAGCCCGTGTGTCACACATAGCCTAGACACATGCCCTGTGGACTAAATAAGACTATTTTTAAGCCCTATTTCTCACCCATTTTCATCCAACACCTGCACCAAACATTTCCATTAGCAACCAACCAATTCAAGCATGATTTTCAACCAATTTCATCATTCAATATGTCATATTTTCACATGCACACTTAATACAAATCTTATCTCTTTAAACTTGTATATTTAATCTCAACAATTCAATCATTATCGAGCATACATATAAACTTTAATTTACTTTATAACATACCAAAAATTAAGTCATTACGAGCCATTCTGGTGGCTAGGTTACATTCATCCATTTCAATATATGCATTAACCTTACTAGCCTATACATGCCATTATAACCTTAATTAATTTACCATATATACCGAAATAGACCAGTGGATAGTGTGAGTGACCTCTATCAAGCTTTCAATCCAAGGAGCTTCTAAATCACTAATGAACAGGGAAAAATAAAATAGAATATGCATAGAATGCTTAGCAAGTTCGTTTAGAATGGTACTCAACTTACTATTTATTCTATTTCAAGGTAAACATGTAAGGCATGTTAAATCAATTTGATCTCAAGCCCTACAAATATCCTTATTGCCCTTATTAGTAACATATTCTATAATAACACCAAGAAACATACATAGGCTCAACAATAACAAGATTTCCCATAGTCATAGGCTTTCCACACCATGTATCCTTATAACTCGTATACAAAATCAGAGTCATGCATTTTGAGGTACATTTTCATAACAATTCATATCGAGTTCATATTGTTTCATGTTGGAACTTTTCTCATTTAATCATTTGAAATATCAATGTCACATGGATAGTACACTCAATGTGTACAATTCTATAATCACAAATGAACATATTCATCAATCAAATTCTATGTTTATGTAACATCATTTCACATTTCTATATATCATATATCATTATTTTCATGTACTTCCTGCAGATACTTGTAATAATACATTCCATTATTCATATCTTCTCATGTCTGGGCTTTTACCCATTGAATTTGTTCGGAATATCTATGGATACACAAGTAGTACACTTGAGGTGTACAATTCTATTCTCATAGATGAATATATTCATCAATCAATTTCCATGTTCACATATCATAAATTCACACTTTCGTATTTCATACAATATCATTTGCATGTATTTCAAGCTGGTACATGTAAAAACCCATTCCTTTCATATCAGGATTTTATCCATTGAATGATTGAAAATATCGATGGATATTCAGGTAGTACACACAAAATGTACAAATCAATAAAACCGTCAATTCACGTTCAGGGGTACCTATTAGGGCATACAATCAAAAAGCACACTCTCTCGAGCCACATATCACGTGTACTTTTTCAAGAATAAATTATTCCAATATTCACTATCCATTTCCAAATATTTACCTGTTGAATTTACTGGAATTTCGATGGATACCTTATAGTACAAATAAAGTGTATAAATTCATATTGCATCAATTCATATTCACATTTATCAGAGAGCACACTCCCAAGCCTCATCTCACATAGCTGGATTACCAGCCCAGGCTAAATCCTTTGTTACATATACTCAAAGAGTTTTGTCAGGATTACCAGTCCAAGCTAAATCCTTTCAGTGACAAATGCTCTATAGAGCTTAATCTAGATTACCAGTCCAGGCTAAATCCAAACTTGGGCTTAATTAGGATTATCTGTTCGGGCTAAATCCATTATATAACATATACATTGGGAGGGCTTATACCAAGATTATCCGTCTGGGCTAAATCCCTTCTGCATCACATGCAGTATCCCCATTTTCCTTGATCCATTGAATTCTTTTTTTATTCAATCGAGACTTTCTCATTTTCTCAGTAATATCAAACGTTTTATCAAGAAATTGTCTAGTATGTGATCAATCTCATATATTTATGCATTAATGCAGTTCAAAATATTCACATTCAATTCAGGCATAAAAATAATACTTTTGTCATCTATCACTTATCAGGCAGTATCCTCTATTTCAGGCACTTTCATTTATAGGGCTTTAACGAATATGTGATCATTTCACATATTTATAGCATTTATACAATTTACATACACAACACTCAATTCAAGCATATAAACATATACAATTTAGTTATACGAACTTACCTCGACAAATGTTCATATATGTAAAATCTACTAATCTGACATTTTCCTCTTTCCCTTGTTTTGACTTCAAATTTGGTCTATCCGGATCTATACGAGTAAATTTTACATCAATTTAATACTATTTAAACTCAATTGAGTCCAATTTACATTCTAGGCAAAATTACCATTTTGCTCCTAAACTTTTAATTAATGATGATTTTGTCCCTAGGCTTAGAATATGAAATTCATGCAATTAAATCCTTGTTCCAAGCCTAGCCGATTTTTACATGTAACATTTACAACCCATGTATTTCATAAAAATTAGAATTTTTCCATGAATTTCTCATTTTTACAATTTAGTCCGTAAATCAAGTTTTCGTCAAAATTCACTTTGTAAAAGTTGTTTATCTATCAACAACCTTTCATTTTCTACCATAAATTTCATAATTTCAGTATATTCATCCATGGTAAAAATTCTATACTTTAATATCTTTTCAAATTGATCCCTAAAATAAATAGATTATGTTACCTCGATCTCAAAAACATAAAAATTACTAAAAACGAGACTTGATTACTTACCCAATTGAGCCATGAAAGCTTGCTTTATCTTTCCTAGGGTTTCCATGGAGTTTTTGGGGATGAAGATGATATAAAATGATGATATTTCTATTAATTAATTTATCATCCATTAATTTTTTCACTTTCCAATTTCATCATTTTCTTTTTCTAATTTTCCATGGATGATTCGTCAAAAATATCTACTAACTTTCCTTTAATGGTCTATTTACCAAATAAGGACCTCTAATTTTGAATTCTATAGCTATTTAATCCATTTAGCTTCTACAATTCAACTTTTATATTTTATGCAATTTGGTCATTTCATCAATTAAACACGTAATCAATAAAATCTCTTTACGAAATTTTTACATAACATTTCTATCATACCATAGACCATAAAATAATAAAATAAATTTTCTTTTCGGAATCAAATTTGTGGTCCTGAAACCCCTATTCCGATTTTTACCGAAACTAGGCTGTTACAATCAGGGTAAGAATCTACCATTATGATGAAGTGTTTACTAGTCCACTAGAGTTAACCCATGATATAAGATAAGATATCTAACAAGTTTATCAGGAGAGAGGCTCTAAATCTGAGACGAAGTTTAGGTCATTTGTAAGAGTCGACAATGTGCGTACAACTTAGAGAAATCCCACCATAGATGTATCCGGAAACAATCTATTCAAGAAGAGCATATAGGTGTCGACCATGCCAACCAAATTGTGAGGGCGTATATGAAACTCAGGGAGTTATTTACATACATTAATCCTCATTACTCATAACATCAAGATGCTATTAACTGATAGTTTATGTATGGAATCTTACTAAGTTCTTTTGAACTTATGAGTGGTTTGCCTTGAATGCAGGACCATAGGCTGTTATGGAAACTATGGGAAGGGACTAAGCCAGACCTCGTGGAATTCATATGGGTTTCTTTGAAGCGGTGTCATGCATATAAAGGGGTGCCCTTAGAGGCTATGCATCGGTGATTGAATATGTAATTAAACAAATTCCAATTTGTCAAAATTATGTATATAGGAATATTCAGTAGATGGGTATGCTGTAAAAGACATTTTTCTACATAGTTAGTGTAACACCCCTTACCCGTATCCAATGCCGGGACAGGGTATGAGGCATTACCTTACTAAAACACATGCAAACATACAATCTCAAGTCAATGAAATTTGTCCCAACTTAAAACATTTCAAACTTTGTTTAACAACTCTTTATATGGACCTACGAGGCCCAGAACTTGTTTAGAAAACCATTCGGAACCAATCCGAGTGCTTAGAAAACTTTCAAGAAAATATACTAAAAACAGGGCATACGCTCGTGTGGAAGGGCAACACGCCCTTGTGGCCTCTAGACATGACCGTGCTGAAGGCCTATGTGGTTCACAAGGCCAAAGCACCTAAGAACACGCCGGTTCCCCTAGTCCGTGTGGATTTATTTTCTAACATTGAACCTATAGGGGTTTTCACACGGCCTGACACACGCCCGTGTGCTCAGCCCATGTCCCTCACATGGCCATGACACGCCCATGTTGCAGCCCGTGTGCAAAAACCTTAGTATTTTGTTTCTGACGTCAGCAACTCTTAAGGGTCACACGGTCGTGGCACACGCCCGTGTGCTAGGCCATGTCTTTCACACAGTTGAGACACACGGCCGTGTCTCAGCCCGTGTGGTTACTACTGGGCATTAAATTCTTGCTAACCTAAGGTGCAGGGGACACAAGGCCTAACTACACGCCCGTGGGGTAGACCGTGTGTCACACACGGTGTGTCTACCCGTGTGGACGAAAACAAGGCTATCTACCAAGCCTTTTGCCACCCTGAAACAAGATCAAACATATACCAATTCATAGCACTTCACAGTTACTCAACCAAGGGTCAACATTAGACATCCACACATATTCACATACCCAATTCAACCAAGCATTTATACTACTACCCCTAGTGTATTCTCCATTCCTTCAATTTGCACATTATTGAAAGACAACATCAATTTGCATATATTAAAAGCAAATATTAGCCACCATCTATGGCTTTATACAAAATGAAGTATCTCACATTCAAGCCAACACACTTGGCCCAAAACGAACTATACCGAATGCAAGTACCTATTTTATTAATCATACAACATACTATTGAGCTCACATTTCATACATTTCATTTAGGTACCTGCACCACTCACAAGGTCATCATAATATCTCTCGATCTTAATACTAACTTTACATTTCCTATTGGACTATTTAGAATACGAGAGGATATTCAATGAGCCTCAAATATAGGGTATCAAGCTGATGCCATGTCCCAGACATGGTCTTACATTGGCTCACATGTCAGGTCGACGCCATGTCCTAGACATGGTCTTACACTGTCTCTTAAGTATCGAGGCCGATGTCATGTTCCAGACATGGTCTTACACTGACACATATCCAAGCCGATGCCATGTCCTAGACATGGTCTTACACTAGCTTGTATATCGATACTGATGCCATGTCCCAGACATGGTCTTACACTAGCACCCGTATCAACGCCAAGGCCATGTCCAAAACATGGTCTTACACTGGCTGACACATATATGTGTCGATGCCATGTCCCAGAGATGGTCTTACACTAACACGTAATGAGGCTGATGCCATGTCCCAGACATGGTCTTACACTAGCACTCGTATATCCCTAGTATCATGGCAAAGAATATCTAATCTATTCCTACAATTCAGCCGGGCTTAATCGCATAATTTTCTTATCAATGCATTACTTAAATTCACATTTATTCATTTTATGCAAATTAGATAATCTCATGCATAGCAATGGAAAAGTTTTATTATTTACCTACAACTTACCTTAGTATACAAAATGTAGACGGATAATTTGGTTCAATCTGTTAGTTTGGCTTTCCCCCGGTCAAGGTTCGGGTTTCGCACTTCTTGATCTAAAATGAATAAAAATTCATTAATTTAATCATTATATCAACTAAAACAATTCATAATTCATAATTCATAATTTGGCAAAATGACCATTTTGCCCCTAGACTTTCGCAAAGTGACCATTTTACCCCTAGGTTCAGAAATTGATTTTTATCGAATTTCCTTATTAACCAAGCCTAACCAAATCTTTTTCACTCTTATGATAGCCCACAATTTCCATTACTTCATGCAATTACTACGTAATTTTCCAACTTTTCAACTAAGTCAATTTTAGGTGTTTTCTATGCAAACTCTTTCACAAAAGTTGTTTATTTAACAACCATGATTCATTTTCTTCCCTAAAACTTTAGCCAACAACATAAATTCTCTCGTGGTGAATCTCTAAACTCTCCATTTTACAAAATAGTCCTCTCAATAGGTAGCCTATGCTACAAGGGTCCCAAAAGTACAAAAATTATCAAGAAAAAGTCACCAAAGTCACTTACTTGAGAGTGAAATAAGTGGCTACAATTTTGGAGCTTCCAAACCCCAACAATGGCTGATATTTTCGGTGGAAGGGATGAAGGAATGAAGAAAAAAATGATAGCTAGTCTATTAGGCCTTTATTTTATCAATTAATCACCTAAAATATTACCTAACCTTTGGCTTTTCTTTATTTATTTTCTCATGGCCGACCATAACCCTAGAAATGGCCTAATTGTCCATTAAAACCCCCCCGCATTAAGATTCATAGCTATTTGACACCTTTTTCTAATAAATCACAACTTTTGCCCTTTATGCGATTTAGTCTTTTTTCGCAATTAAGCTCTCAATCGCGTAAATTAATTCACCAAATTTTTCATGCACTCATAATATCATGCTATAAATCATAAAAGAATGCTAAAATAATTTCTCTAACCTCGGTTTAGTGATTCCCAAAGTGCTATTCTGACTAAGCCTAAATTCGAGTTGTTACAGTTAGTCATTCAAATAATAAGGAATTCCATATGATGTGCATATATGGAAATGTTTTGGTTAGTTAATTAATTGGGTTAAATTTGTATGTGAATGTAGCATTAAGTCTGGCAAAGAATTAAATAAACTAGAAGTATGTTGTTAAGTAACTCGAGTTAATTGTGACATTTGGTACCCAGACCCGGTAATCGAGTCAGATATAGGGTATTACAATTCTAATCCTAAGTACATGCCAATCTATCTCCAAAATTTAAGTTTCATACTCTTCAAATCCTTGCTTGATGATGAGATGAGGATGAGGAGGGCAAGTTCAAAATGATCTTTACCTAGGCATTGAAAACATATGTTAATCTTGTGAAAGCTTAGTAAGTATTAAATAATTTAAATCTTACCATTTATTTTAATTAACTATTTAAAAAATAAATAAACACTTTAACATGATCTTAATAAATCGTCATGCTTAAAGTACATAATAGCAACAAGGTTAATGTTCATTTATCCACTTACCATACTTTATCATCTACACATAAATCACATGTCATTCAATTTTGCCCCTTGTAGACTTGAGTGACCAAGAAGGACAAATGGAATGAAATCACAAATACAAGAGAACATAAGTGCTAAATCGGGAGCACCAAATTGCTAATTCAGGAGCATCGAAATGCTAATTTTAGGAGCAGCAAAATGTTAAATTCACGAGCGCGCTATGATATTCCTAATGGCATGCCATCTATATCCCACAAGTTCAATACTTGTCTATAAGGAATTTAACATTATTACAAATTCCATATACATCACAAGCACAATCAAGTTTCATACTTTCATATTCATACATAACTTTCCAACATTTACAATTTAGTCCTTTTCTTATTCACATATATTCGCATCAACATTAATCACATTCATTTACCATTTCCATGGATTATTCACAAACTTATTAAGTTACAAATACTTAGATTCATGATGTTACTAGTTCATTAGTATATAAATTTAGCTAAATTAGACTTCTTCAATCTTTTTCTACTTGTTTCCCCTTGTCTACACCTCGTTCATCTGCTTCCTTGTCTTACTCTTCAATTTACATTAACATGATAATGATTACACTTGATTCACATCACATTTTATGCTCAAATATGTGAAATAAACATGATACTAATACTAAATCATGAAAATCTTTCCTTAGATCTTTAGTTTCTCACATAATTTAGATTTTCACTCTCTTCAAATATGAACCCACCACTTTTATTAAAAGATCTAAGTAGGTTAGGTTGTGTTGGAA
This sequence comes from Gossypium stocksii, assembly GCA_020496765.1. NCBI lineage: Eukaryota > Viridiplantae > Streptophyta > Magnoliopsida > Malvales > Malvaceae > Gossypium > Gossypium stocksii. The sequence continues at coordinate 34,504,299 of CM035624.1, forward strand.
AATCGAATTTGGAAAACGCAACAGAAAATAATTTAAGGAAAAATTAGAGTTTCTTTAAAAAGTTTCCAAAACAATAACTTGATTGTGATATCTAAAGTAATAAACACTTAATCAAAATTGTACCTTTTCGATTCATTTAGGATGAATTCGTCGACCGAGTAGTCTTTTCTGTTATCCTCAAGCTCATGTCTATAGTGTGTGGGCTCGCTTCGAATTAGAAAAATTTGACAAAAATTACTAATGGGGTAATTTCTCTAAACTTTTAGGTCAATTTGTAAATAAAAAATATCTTTAGAAATTTTCTGAAATAATTTCTTCAGGAATTCAAGAAACTTTCTCTCTAAAACTTTTCTTTTGAATTCAAGTGTGTGTAAATAATGACCCAATGCTCTCTTTATATAGAGAGAGTTTAGAGAGTTCAAATATGATTAAACTTAATCACTTTAATATTAAATTAATATAATACTTATCAATATAAATATTAGATTAAATTCAATATTAAGATAATTACTTTAATATTAAATTAATAAAATAATATTAAGATAAGTATTAAATTAAATTAAATATTAAAGCTATTAAAATAATATTATATCTGGAATAATTAATCTGAAATCAAATTCTCTGGTAGAGTCCTAGTAGGAATGTAATTCTTCCACAGCTCAACCACCAAAATCCCACCGCCATCGACCATTTGCCGGCCACTAGAATGTTGTCGTCCCAGCTGCCAACACCTCGAGCTAGTTCGATTTCTATAGGTTCGGGCTGATGACGACCTGATCGATTTGATCTAGCCACTAGTTGGACTGTTGGTTCGGTTTCACATATTAGACCTAGTTCAGCCAATTTTTGAGTCTTGGTCTCAGTCTCGGTTTTGGACTCTCGGGCCCAATTTACGATTTCTGGTCCAACTTTCAAATTCAATTACCCATTGGACTAGTTGTCTGACTTGAAAATAATTTCCAAAATTATCATATTAATTTTACTTGATCAAAATTAATTTTCCCAAAAATCACTTAGATTTTTCAAATTAGTTTTTCAAGAAAATTCTTTGATCAAAATCTCTAGTTGAACAATTCTTATGACCTCTTAATTTAATTCCACATCAAACAAATTGACCCAATTAATTTATTTTCAAAGTCGTAGAATTTTCTTTAAATTCAAATGCAGTCTGATCAAGCTTTTGTTGAGCTAGCAGAGAGATCAATCAGACATATACAATAGGCTCTAATAATTGCAATTATATCTAGAAGCATCATTTTGATAATTCACAATTACTTAATCATGGAGTCAGTCCACAATAAGTACCATGATTGAAAACTTCATATTGTATACTATTTACGAAAGCAAGTCATCTAACTGCTTTGTCCAGTGACCTTGTAATATGTAACAATGATATCCTTGATTTATTTGAGTTAAATCTGTTCACTTAATATAATCATATTTTATCTCATTGTCGCCATTGTGTCTTCTTAATGATTAATATAATCATTGCGATCAAAGAGAACCCCTCAACGAAACAACGGTAGTATCCTGCCAACCCCAAAAAGCTACGAATCTTCGATACTGTCTTCGGCTGTCTCCAATCCAACACAGCCTCAATCTTATGAGGATCCACATGAATCCCCTCAGTAGATACCACATACCCTAATAAAGTAACCTCTCAAAGCCAGAACTCACACTTGGAGAACTTCACATACAACCGTTTCTCTTGAAGAGTCTGTAGAACAACCCTGAGATGCTCATCGTGCTCATCCTCTATCTTAGAATAAACCAAAATGTCATCTACCACGAACCGGTCCAAGTAGGGTTGGAACACTCGGTTCATCAGATCCATAAATGCTGCTGGTGTGTTAGTCAATCCAAATGGCATAACCAAGAACTTGTAGTGTCCATATCGAGTCCTAAATGCCATCTTATGCACATCGGCCTTCTTTACTCTCAACTGATGATACCCTGACCGCAGATCAATCTTTGAGAACATGAAGCCCCTCTGAACTGGTCGAATAGGTCGTCTATCCTCGGAAGTGGGTACTTATTCTTTATCGTCAACTTATTCAACGGACGGTAGTCGATACACATTCTCAACGTACCGTCCTTCTTCTTTATGAACAGAACAGGTGCTCCTCAAACACACTGGGACGAATAAACCCACGATCCAACAACTCCTATATCTGGGCCTTAAGTTCAGTAAGCTTCTTCGGTACCATTCGGCAAGGAGCGATAAACACCAGAGCCGTACCAAGAATCAAGTCGATCCCAAACTCTACTTGTCGACTCGGAGGCAAACCTGGTAGTTCCTTTGGAAACATGTCTGAAAAGTCCCTCACAGTGCGGATGTCTTTAACCGAAGAGTCCTCAAAATCCAAAATATTGATGTAGGCTAAGAATGCCTCACATCCCTTCCTTACTAACTTCTTTGCCACCAACGCAAAGTTCACATTACTCAGATAATTTCGTCATTCCCTAATCATGACTATCTTGTTATCCTCCTTGGTTCTCAGAACAACCCTCTTTTCAGCATAATCCAGACTCACACGATGCTCACCAACCAGTCCATACCCAGTATCAAGTCAAACTCCCCAAATGGAAGCTCCATCAAATTAGCCAAGAACACAGTCCCTTGGACCTCTAACGTACAACCCTGAATAGCTTACTAACTCTAACAAACTGCCCCAACGGGCTTACCACTGACACCTCGCTAGAACTACTCTCGTACGATACCCCCAAAGTCTCAGACATAAAACATGCAATATAGGAATGTGTAGAACTTATGTCTATCAGTGCAACATAAGGTACATTAAAGGTGAAAAACGTACCCGTGATGACATGTAGAGCATCTCCATCCTCGCCACGTCATGCAGCATAGACCAGTGCAGGCTACCTCACCTCAGCCAGCCTAGCACCTCTACCCGGTGCTCTCTGACCTTGACCAATACCATTACCACCTCTAGCCTGTCCTCGGCCCCTAGGTGGCTGCTTACCCCTCTTTGTGGCTGTGCAATCTCACCAACTGGAGCTTGCATTTGATTACCTCTTAGTGGGTAGTCCTTAACTCGGTGCTCAACTAATCCGCACCTCAAACATGCTCCAGTAACTCTCCAACACGTGCCTAGATGACTTCTGTTATAGTGCTGACAATTAGCCATCCTAGTAGGAACCACCACAGTAGGCCCAACTTTAACGGGCCTATCAGACCTGGCCTTTTTCTTAGGCCTCGCAACAGAAATAGAAGGCTCGGGATCCCTCTTAGCCTTCCCTCTATCACGATTCTGGCGCTTAATGTGCTTCACCCCCTCGGCTATCTTGGCCTTCTCGACCAAGACTGAGAAATCCCGCTCCCTCTATGGAGCTATTAGAACACGAAAGCTGTCGTTGAGACCATCCTCAAACCGCACATAGTGCTCGTACTTGGTCACCACCATGCCCCTTGCATAACAGCTCATCTCAAGAATTCAGCCTCATACTCAGCCACAGAATGGCCCCCTATGTAAGACTCAAGAACTCACGTTGCCTAGCATCAGCATAGTTGGCACCCACATACTTGCTCTGATAGGTAGTCTTAAATAAATCCCAAGTTAACCGGTTGGGCTAAGTGCCTTCATTAACCATCAACCACTATTGATACGCCTCATCCCTAAGCAAAGACACGGCCACTTTGAGCTTCTACACATCAGTAAAGTCCAGATCATCGATGATGCGCTTTATAGCCTCTATCTAGTACTCGGCCACACTCGGAGCAACCCCAGTGATGCTTTTAAACACCTCAGCCCCATTGGACCGGAGTCGTTCCGTAACCGACCCACGGCCCCCAGATCCAGTGTTGGGTCCAGCGACCGTCTCTAAAATACAAAGCATGACTTGGGACAGTGTGTCGTCCCCAGCCGTACGATCATACCCACTATTAGTCGTAGGCAATACCGGTGTCTCACTAGCATCCACCATCGGTATCGTATCAGAAGCAAGAGACTTAGCTCGAGTAACACCCCAGACCCGACCCAGAGGTTATGTCCAGATCTGGTGTGTCACATGACAGTTGATTATGCTTCGATTTTTTTAATAACCATTACGGTGACTTAAGCAAAACCATATTATACCTTTTGTAAAGAAAAACTATTTTAGTTTATTAAAGCCCTATCCACTACCAATTGAGGTTAGCTTTTAAAAGATCTTGTTGTTTAGTCATCGTTATTATGTCACCCATTTTTCACATAATTTATGGTTTGAAAACGTTTGTTAAGTTTGAAATAAAAACCCACGTGGTCTAGTCTAGTGTTTTAAACAAGTGATAAATGAAAATAAAAGAAATAACCAAATAAAACAAATACGAGCGGCCTTATTACAACTTGGAAAAAAACCAAATTAAAAGGAAAAGAAATAAACTATAAATAAGTAAATTCAGGATAAAAAAGAACCACATGGCCACCTCGAATCCCTCACAGCTCCAAGTCCTCTACGGTTGGGGATTTCCTGCAAGGATGAAGGAAGAAGGGTGAGTTTGTGAAAACTCAGTGTGTAAGCTAACCTAACCAGTATCAGAGATCAGTTCAAGCACAGACTGGGCCGAAGCCCTATTCAGATACAGTTTTAACTGGGCCTTGGCCCTATTTAGAAAACAGTGAGGCCTTGGACCCATTACAGTAACAGATTAGATAACAGTATTATATTCGTGTACGCAAAGCCCAAGCCCAAGCCTAATCCAACCCTACACACCACTCGTACGAACCCTACACACCATGTGGGGAATAACTCAACCCACCTAGCCCTACACACTATAGTTGCAGTAGGGCTGCTTAAACAGATATCGTGGCCAAGCCACCAGAACAGTAATACGAGGCAGAGCCTCTAAGCAGAATACGTGACATTGCCACTTTTAGCACTTCCTTCATAAAAATATCCCAACCCATGCAAATCAGCAATATACATGTCATGGCATACAGAATATCAAGTATAGTAGCATGCAACTCAGTCAACTCAACCCTAGGGGTAAAATGGTCTTTTAGCACCTAGGGGTAAAATAGTAATTTTCATCCTTTAGGGGTATTTTAGTAATTTTGTTAGGTTTTAAGGGTTTTATCTTATTACAGTCTACAAATAGATTTAACGTTGTCCGAGTGACTTAATTAGCCCATTTCATTAATATAGAGTCATCGGGCCCAAAACCCCTAATGGGCCCGACGAAGCCCACAAGCTACTGTGGCCCACTAAGTCCAAATTCTACACATATCTTAGCAGATCCAACATCCAGTTTAACAGAGAGTACTTACCGCTTGATTTCACCCATATGGGCCTATAAGCCCATTGGGCCCAAATTCGGCCATTGAGGCCCATAACCACCCAATTGCACGAAAATGCGCATAACAGTCTTACCATTCGTAAATACCAACTTTACCGTTTCAAATCGACCCACGAGCACTCGCACGCTCGCAAGCCCTCGAAATGCCGGCATTTTGGCATTTTAGCTTTTCGACTTTTGCCGATCTACTCTACCAGAGGGTGTCGATTACACACATGATTACGATTAACATCAGACGCTCCCATGAATGAAAATCCTAAAGCAATTAATCACATGTTAAACCACAACCCAATCGGAAATTATCATCACATTGACTTACACATTCGGCAACTACTACCATATCACCATCCCTTACCTTAGCCGAAATCTAGACCACAGATCTAGATCTAGATCACTTCAACGACCCTAGCCTCCAACTGATCCTTGTTAGCTCGCCTCTTTACCACACTAGAACACATGAGAACCAAAAGAAAAGGCTAACATAGGAATTTATCCATAAGGAATCAACACCGACAGCCACCCTGAAAAGATAGGGGTTTTCGGCTTTTCTTAAATCACAAGATTACGAAAGAACGGATTCGAGTACTTACCACCGGCTTGTCTTGATAGAGGAGAGTCTCTAAACACTAGCCTTGTAATGCCTCCACGCCCGAGACCGTCACCAGAGTCGAGCTTGAAGTGTTACTACACATAATTTACCATTTTAAACCACTTTACATTATCTATTTTGATTTTCGGAATAAGTAGTTTATCTACATCATGGTTGCTTGAAAAATCATATCTCGAGTTATGAAACTCGAAATCAAGATCCGTAAATTTTATCTGAATCTAGACTCATGTATCTATCTGATAATTTTTTTCTAGAATTTTTGGCTAGGCCGATTAGTACAGTTTATTAGTTAAAGTTGCCCCTATTTCAAAACTCAACTGCACTGACCTCTACTTATTTCGAACCATTTTTATCCCTGTAAAAAATTAATATGACTATGCTGCTTGTTTCTCTTAAAACTAGACTCAATAAAAATTCTGAAAATATAAAGTAATCCTCCTAATTATTTTTGTACAATTTATGGTGAATTTCCAAAGTTGAAACAGGGGATCCAGAAATCGCTCTGGCCCTATTTTACTAAAACTCAGATATCTCATAAAATACAAATCTTTACCTGTTTTATTTGTTCTATATGAAAATAGACACAATAAGATTTAATTTCATATATTATTAACCATCAAACCATGTTTCTATTATTTTTAGTGATTTTTCAAACTCACGTCACTGCTGTTACAATGTTCTGTTTTTAAGCTACTTTCACATTTTTCCTTAATTTCCATGTGACAGTTATCACTCAAGCATACATACTATCATACTTGTATATCATTAGTCATTTCATTAGCTATTCACTATCAAGTATTTACATCCCATTCATTGAACATGTCATAAGACATCCATATCAAAAGAAGCCAAGTCCCTATACATGCCATACACGAAAAGAAACGTCTAACTATACCGATAGGATTCCTCGATAGTGTGATCGGATCTCCGACGTTTCCTTTAATCCCCGAGTGGCTTGGCAAGAACTATAAGAAGAAAGAAATAAAGAGGGTAAGCACTAGGCTTAGTAAGTTTACAAGCAAATAAATTACAACATTCATCATATGGGATAAGTATGCAAACTATCAATTAGCATTATAAGCTTTCTTTACATCTCATTTTCTGCCTTCTTCTTCTTCACTTACCTTCTTTCTTACCTGACCTTTCATTATTCATGATTACAATCTACCTTTCCTTTGCTAATAATTCACTGTACATTTACTTGAATAATGGCCCGTTGAACCACTCGGAATACTAAGGATACTAGGGCCGTTCCTGTCTAACAATATCCTGCCAATGCCATGTCTTTGACATGGACTTACATGAATTATTCCTGTCTCCAATGCCATATATCTAATATGGACTTACATGGCTCTATCCTGTTTCCAAAGCCGTATATCTAGTACAGACTTACATGGCTCATTTCTGTCCTGTCCTGTCCTGTCGACCCCTAATGTCATGACATTTCGTATCCTAACATTCCTAAGGTTCAATCGGGACTTTCTACTGCTTTTCTTTGTCATATCACCTTATATTCAACTTGATTATTTTCATAAAATGAATATATAAATGCTGGAAAATGACAATAGTAATGTAAAATAACATAATATTATATTTATTTACCGTAAACTTACCTCGATACCAAATGTGACTAAACTTTACAATTTAGTCCTTTACTTTTTCTTTTCCCCTATCTACTTCCGAATTTCGTTCTTCTTGATCTATAATAGCAAATTTAACTTATTTAATATCAACATTTATCAAAACAGCCCTTTACTCAAACTTTGGCAAAATTACATTTTTGCCCCTAAACTTTTGCATATTTACACTTTTGCCCCAAGGCTCGGAAATCAAAACTTATCACAAATTCTTGTATTTTAAGACATGCTGATCATTTATTTACCAACATCATCTTCAAATTCCTACTATAACATACACTTATGTACAATAGGTATTTTTACCAATTAAGCCCTTTTACTCGTTTTTACCTAAAACTGAGTAGCTCAAGTTGTCTAGCATAATTTAAAACCTCATATTCTATCATAAACATCAAAATACAAAAATTTCACCTATGGGTATTTTTCCAAATATGAACCCTAACTTAAAATATTGCTAACATAAGCTTTATCGAGCTATCGGGACTACGAAAACATAAAGAACATTAAAAACGGGGCTTGGAATCACTTACTATAGAGCTTGGAAGCTTGAAACAAACCCTAGCTATGGAGAACCCTTGAAATTTCATGGTAATGAAGAAGATGATCAATTTTGTGTTATTTTTCCCTTTTTATTTCATGTTAATATCCAAATGACCAAAATGCCCCTCCTTACTAAACTTTCAAAAATTCCATCCATGTCCAAATTTTGTCCATGAACTTAAAATTGGCCAAATTACTATTCAAGACCTCCTAATTAATATTTCAAAACAGTTTCATACTAGAAACTTCTAGAATGCAAGTTTTGTAACTTATTCGATTTAGTCCCTAATTTTAAATTAAGCACTTTACGCATAGAATCTCTTCAAGAAATTTTCACACCATCATGCAATCATAATATAGACCTCAAAATAATTATAAAATAATTATTTCTATCTCGGATTTGTGGTTACGAAACCACTATTCCGATTAGGCCCTATTTTGGGATGTTACATTTCTCCCCCTTTAGGGATTTTCGTCCCCGAAAATCTTACCTGTGAAGAGGTTTGGGTACTGTTTTCGCATGGCCTCTTCGGGTTCCCATGTAGCCTCATCCACCCCATGTCTATTCCACAAGACTTTTACAAGAGCAATACTTTTATTCCTTAATTGTCTTATCTCACGAGCTAGAATTTTTACCGGTTCTTCATCATAAGTCATATCTGGCTGAATCTCAACCTCTGTCGGAGAAATCACATGTGACAGATCTGATCGATAACGTCGTAACATTGACACATGGAACACGTCATGAATCTTTTCTAACTCAGTCGGCAAAGCTAATCGATATGCTAATGGTCCAACTCTCTCAATCACTTCAAACAGTCTAATAAAACGAGGACTTAACTTGCCTTTCCTGCCAAATCTGAGAACTTTCTTCCACGGGGATACTTTCAAGAATACCTTGTCGCCAACCTGATATTCGATCTCTTTTCTTTTTAAATCTACATATGACTTCTGCCTGTCTGAAGCTGCTTTCAAACAATCTCTGATAACTTTCACTTTTTCTTCTATTTCTTTAACTAGATCAACCTCGTAAATTTATTTCCTTTAAGCTCTGTCTAATATAAAGGTGTATGGCATTTACATCCATACAAAGCTTCGTAAGGTGCCATCTTCAAACTCGACTGGTAACTATTATTATAAGCAAACTCTACCAATGGTAAATGTTTTTCCCAACTACCTTGAAATTCCAATATACAACATCTAAGCATATCTTCAAGTACCTGGATAACTCTCTCTGACTGACTGTCGGTTTGGGGATGAAAAGCCATACTAAAACTCAACTTGGTGCCCAAAGCTTCTTGTAGCTTCTTCCAAAATCGTGAAGTAAATCTCAAATCTCTGTCTGAAATGATCGCTAATGGCACTCCATGTAGTCTAACTATCTCTGAAATGTATAACTCGGCCAACTTGTCAAGTGAATAATCCATACGGACTGGGATAAAATGAGCCGACTTAGTTAGCTTATCAATCACAACCCATACTACATCTTTCTTTTTTGGCGTTAACGGCAATCCGGTCACAAAATCCATAGTAACTCTGTACCATTTCCACTCCGGAACTAGCACAAGCTGCAATAATCCCAAGGGTACCTGGTGTTCGGCCTTTACCTATTGACAAATCAAGCATCTGGAAACAAACTCTGAAATATCTCTTTTCATTCCTACCCACCAGTACAATTTCTTCAAATCATTATACATCTTTATACTACCTGGATGAATAGACAAAGAACTACTATGTGCTTCCTGTAAGATCTTCCGAATAAGCTCATCATTCTTTGATACACATATTCTGTCTCCAAACATCAAACAACCATCAGAACCAATCCGAAAATCTGATTCTATGCCTGACTCACATTGAACTCTTTTAGCTTGCAAATCACTATCATCTTTCTGAGCTCCACAAATTTCTTCAAGAAATACCGGTTTAGTTCTCAATTCAGCTAGAATAGAACCATCATCCGACATGGCCAAATTGGTATTCAAAGCTCGCAATGTAAATAAAATTTTTCTGCTTAAAGCATCAGCAACTACATTTGCCTTACCTGGGTGATAATCAATCACTAGCTCATAATCTTTAATCAACTCTAGCCATCTTCTTTGCCTCAGGTTCAAATCTTTTTGAGTCATCAAGTATTTCAAACTTCTATGATCGGTGAATATTCGGCACCGTTCACCATACAAATTATGTTTCCAAATCTTCAATGCAAATACAATAGCAGCTAACTCCAAATCATGCGTCGGATAATTTTTCTCATGTGGTTTCAATTGTCTAGAGGAATAAGCAATCACCTTTCCTTCCTGCATGAGTACGCAACCGAGCCCATTCAAAGATGCATCACTGTAAATCACAAATTCTTTACCCGGTTCTGGCTGTACTAAGATGGGAGATTCAGTCAACAATGCCTTTAACTTGTCAAAACTCTGCTGGCACTTCTCAGTCCATTCGAACTTGACATCCTTCCTCAACAATCTCGTCAACCGGGTAGCTATCATAGAGAATCCCTCCACAAATCGTTTATAATAACCAGCTAAACTAAGAAAGCTTCTGACCTCTAAAACATTCCTAGGAGGCTTCCAATCGATAATGGCTGAAATTTTGCTTGGATCAACTCTAATACCTTCACCTGAAACAATATGTCCAAGGAATCCAACTTCTCGGAGCCAAAACTCACTTTTACTGAACTTAGCATACAACTGATTATCTCTCAAAATCTGTAAAACTGTTCTCAAATACTCTTTATGTTCAGTCTCATCAGAAGAATAAATCAAAATATCATCAATGAACACAACTACAAACTTGTCCAAATACGGTCTAAATATTCAGTTCATTAAGTCCATAAAAACGGCAGGAGCATTAGTTAAGCCAAATGGCATCACAAGAAACTCATAATGACCGAACCTAGTTCGGAATGCAGTCTTCGAAACATCTGACTCCTTAACTCGCATCTGATAGTATCCGGATCTCAAACCTATCTTGGAAAACACGGTGGCTCCCTTTAATTGATCAAACAAATCATCAATTCTGGGCAGTGGATATTTGTTCTTGATAGTTACCTTGTTAAGTTACCGATAATCTATGCACAATCTCATTGAACCATCTTTCTTTTTCACAAATAACACTGGTGCACCCCATGGCGAACTACTGGGTCTTACAAAACCTTTATCAGTTAATTCTTGCAGCTGAGCTTTCAATTCTTTCAATTTCGACGGGGCCATTCTATAAGGAGTAATAGAAATAGGTGTGGTACCTGGAATTAGCTCAATACCAAACTCAACTTCTCTAACAGGAGGCAAACCTGGTAATTCTTCCAGAAATACATCTGGATACTCGCACACTACATGCACTGATTCAACTTTCAATTCTGAATCTTTAGTATTCAATACAAAAGCAAGATAAGCCTTATACCCCTTTCTCAAATATTTCTGAGCTGTCATAACAAAAATCATAGCAAATGAACCATCTGACTCATCTGAATTAACTCAAAGAATCTCACCATTTTCACATTTTAACTCAATGAATTTCCTTCCACAATTCACTATCACATCATGTGCCATCAACCAATCCATACCTAGAATAACATCAAACTCATCAAACGGCAATAACATGAGATCGGCCGGAAAACAGTGACCTCTAATCATTAAGGGGCAATTTCTACATACTTTATCTATCAATACACACTTGCCTAGTGGATTCGATACTTTTATCACAAATTCTATGGATTCTATAGGCATACTCATTTTAGACATCAGTTTCACACAAACATAGGAATGGGTCGAACCCGGATCAATTAAAGCAACGATATTAATGTCATGTAAAGAAAATGTACCTGTAATCACATCGGGGGAGGATGCCTCTTCGCGAACACGAATAGCATAAGTCATTGCAGGGGCTCTAGCATCTGGTCTCACCGTCGAATCTCTAGAGGTGCCTCTATTACTTGCTCCTACTCCCAGTTGTCTCGGTGATCTACCTCTGGTAGGAGCATTTCTGGATCTAGCACTATGTGTTACTTCTCGGTTAGCCACCTCCGGACACTCTCGCACAAAATGATCTAGAGCACCACACTTATAACAAACATTTTTGCCTGCTCGACAAGGACCATAATGAAGTCTACCACATCGTGGACATCCCGATCTACCCGATCTAACATTACCCACACTTGCGATCGAAGTGGTCTGAACTTTCAAATCTTTAAATCTGCTACCTCTATTCTGACTAGATTGCCCTGCCGAAAAGCTAGATCTGGTAGAAAACTCTTTGGGCCTCTTGGATGTAGCCTGAAATGATCTGCTCATCGGTCTTTTCTTTGTATCTCGCGTCTCTGTTTCAGTTTTATCTTTTCTTTTTAACAACTCCTCCGCTTTACAGGCTCTGTCAACTAAAATGACGAACTCTTTTATTTCCAAAACACCCACTGATAGTCGGATATCATCATTTAACCCATCCTCAAACCTTTTACACATAACAGCCTCCGTGGACACACATTCTCAAGCATATTTACTGAGTCTAACAAATTCACGCTCATAATCAGTCACTGTCATATTACCTTGTTTCAGCTCTAAGAACTCTTTTCTCTTCTGATCAATAAACCTCTGGCTGATGTACTTTTTACGGAATTCCTCCTGAAAGAAATCCCAAGTGACCCTCTCTTTCGGTACAACTGATACTAGTGTCTTCCACCAGTGATAGGCCGAATCTCTGAGAAGTGATACTACACATTTCATACATTCCTCAGGTGTACAAGATAATTCATCGAAGACTCTGATGGTATTTTCTAACCAAAATTCTGCTCTTTCTGCATCATCGTCTTTTGTTGCTCGGAACTCTTTTGCCCCATATTTCCTGATTTTATCAACTGGTGGCTTTTCTCTTATTACTGTACTTGTGACTAGGGGAGCTTGAGCTACATGGGTAGCCTGAGAATCCTGAGGGGGTGGAGGTCTAACTGCCTGATTTGTACGAACGAACTCGGCAAACCAATCATTCAAAGCTTAGAAAAGAGCTTCTCGAGTCACTCCTCCCTGATCAATTGTTACTGGCCTATTCTCATATGGCACTGCCCCTTCCGCAGGAGCAGGCGCATTACTTTCCATATCATCATCACCAGCTCATTTGGGTTCCATTACTATAAAACAAAATATTTAAAAATCGTCAGGAGTCGTCACACTATCAAAATATAAGCATGGCATGTATAGCTAGACTCTTACTCGTGCTAACTATTCCGAGAACTGACTAAACCTGCTCTGATACCAATAAATGTAATGCCCCCACGCCCGAGACTATCGCCGGAGTCGAGCTTGAAGTGTTACTACACATAATTTACCATTTTAAACAACTTTACATTATCTATTTTGATTTTCGGAATAAGCATTTTATCTGCGTCATGGTCGCTTGAAAAATCATATCTCGAGTTACGAAACTCAAAATCAAGATCCATAAATTTTCCCTGAATCTAGACTCATCTATCTCTCTGATAATTTTTTTCTAGAATTTTTGGCTGGGCTGATTAGTACAGTTTATTAGTTAAAGTTTCCCCTATTTTAGAACTCAACTGCACTGACCTCTACTTATTACGAACCACTTTTCTCCCTGTAAAAAATTCATATGACTATGTCGTTTGTTTCTCTTAAAACTAGACTCAATAAGAATTCTGAACATATAAAGTAATCCTCCTAATTATTTTTTTAAAATTTATGGTGAATTTCCAAAGTTGGAACAGGGGATCCAGAAATCGCTCTGGCCCTATTTTACTAAAACTCAGATATCTCATAAACTACAATACCTTTACCTGTTTTGTTTGTTCCATATGAAAATAGACACAATAAGATTTAATTTCATATATTATTCACCATCAAAACATGTTTCTATTATTTTTAGTGATTTTTCAAACTCACGTCACTGCTGTTACAATGTTCTGTTTTTAAGCTACTTTCACATTTTTCCTTAATTTCCATGTGACAGTTATCACTCAAGCATACATACTATCATACTTGTATATCATTAGCCATTTCATTAGCTATTCACTATCAAGTATTTACATCCCATTCATTGAACATGTCATAAGACATCCATATCAAAAGAAGCCAAGTCCCTATACATGCCATACACGAAAAGAAACGTCTAACTATACCGATAGGATTCCTCGATAGTGTGATCGGATCTCCGACGTTTCCTTTGATCCCCGAGTGGCTTGGCAAGAACTATAAGAAGAAAGAAATAAAGAGGGTAAGCACTAGGCTTAGTAAGTTTACAAGCAAATAAATTACAACATTCATCATATGGGATAAGTATGCAAACTATCAATTAGCATTATAAGCTTTCTTTACATCTCATTTTCTGCCTTCTTCTTCTTCACTTACCTTCTTTCTTACCTGACCTTTCATTATTCATGATTACAATCTACCTTTCCTTTGCTGATAATTCACTGTACATTTACTTGAATAATGGCCCGTTGAATCACTCGGAATACTAAGGATACTAGGGTCGTTCCTGTCTAACAATATCCTAATTAATATTTCAAAACAGTTTCATACTAGAAACTTCTAGAATGCAAGTTTTGCAACTTATTTGATTTAGTCCCTAATTTTAAATTAAGCACTTTACGCATAGAATTTCTTCAAGAAATTTTCACACCATCATGCAATCATAATATAGACCTCAAAATAATTATAAAATAATTATTTCTATCTCGGATTTGTGGTTACGAAACCACTATTCCGATTAGGCCCTATTTTGGGATGTTACAAGCCTAGTCCAGATCTATTATAGATCTAGTCAAAACGCAAGAAGAGGAGTGATCTAAGAGATTCGACTTTCGAAAACACTAGAGAGTATGGAGGTTTTGGCTTTTGTAAAAACAGGGAGAAGAAAAGAAGTCTATGAAAACGAGAGGAGATGGTCAACAGAAGGATGAGAGAATTGAGGGTTTCAACTTTTGGAAGAATAGAGTTAAGAAGAATAGGAGATTTAGCCAAAGAAGAAGAATCGGCTAACAAATAGTTTGGGTTTCGGCTTTTGAGAGCTACCGGCTAGCAAGGCTTTAAGGGTGGTTACTTCAATCGGTGGGGAAAAGGAGAAGAATAAGAGAAAAATGAAGAGAGAAGAGGAAGATAGTTGGTTCGGCTTTGGAAGAAAAGTGATGAAAGGGTTCGGCTTTGGGTAAATTAACAAAGGAGAGCTAACAACTTCGGTATTTCAGCTTTTGACACACTTAGAAAAGGAGAAAAGAAAGAACAAGAATGG
This sequence comes from Gossypium stocksii, assembly GCA_020496765.1. Lineage (NCBI taxonomy): Eukaryota > Viridiplantae > Streptophyta > Magnoliopsida > Malvales > Malvaceae > Gossypium > Gossypium stocksii. The sequence continues at coordinate 34,519,621 of CM035624.1, forward strand.
AAACACCTTTGAAACTTACCTAATCAGCACTAAGGCTTGACCAAAACAAATCCCGAAAAGAACCAAAAAGGGGTATTTGGCACACTCATCACACAATTGCCGAAAATGCATCCTGCTAAAGCCCTAGCCGAACTTGCTCCTCCAAGTCTCCCACAATCGGCCAACTTCTCCCCCTTTCACAATTCCTCAATTTTCTCCCCTTATCACTCTTTGATTCAACCTCATGAGTAGTTCAAACACTTCCCTTCAGAGTTCAACTTGAGTTCCATCACTTACCATGCATAAGTATTAAAAATAAAACACCACTTTACTCACCAAGGGATTCGAACCTTAGCTCATTCACAGCCTTCACACGCCACCCCCTGTGTTTTAAGTGGCGCCACCTTGCCACTTTAACACAAGCTTTCTTGTGCTACTAAACCCCATCTTTTTATTAAAAGCCCACTTAGCAAATGCCCCTTCTCCTTTAAGTCTAGAATTTAAAAATTCTACTAAGCTTTAAACTTAACTTAGGCCTTCTAAAAGTCCACTAACCATACTTAATTCACTACTTCAACATATCATGACATGCAAAGGTAAATTCAAGCAAAAATTTGAAAACCCAAAAAATTGGGGCGTTACATCGAGCCCCTTTATGGCCTTTACCACGACCTCTAGTACCCCGTCCGTGAGTACCACGTGTGCTCATCGTATCTATCGAATTAATCTGTATTTAGAAGTTTTATGCAAATCAGTTCATAGTTCAAATATATTATTAACAAATATCTTATGAAATATAGTTATCAGAGTATTCAGTGCAGGTTATTGCGAGAGAAGGAATCGTCTCCCTAAAGTCTCAGTTTACACTACCTAAAGTGTTTCAGTGGAATACTACCTAAGTAGTCTCAAAATACAGTTTCAGTCAAATCATACAATCTTTCAGTATAAACTAATCATGCTTTAAACAATACACATTAGAATTTCAGAGAACTTACTTGGATCAGCGTCGGAGGCTCGGTGTACCACTTACCCAGTAACCAAAACATTTCAAAATCAAAATCATTTTCCCAAATCCATACTTTAAAACCCAAAAACCACAACTGAGTTTTGCAACCGGACTCTGATACCACTAAATGTAACACCCTAAACCCGGCCTAGACGTTATGGCTGAATTTGGTGACGTCACATGAGAGTGTTTTTGGAAAACCGTTTTGATTATCAAAGGTTGTTCAGGTTATTATCTTTTCTTTATCGCGGAAGCTCAAAATCATTCATTCATAAGAAAACCTTAAATTAAATTGTAAAATGCATTTGAGGTGTTGCAGGTTAAAAGTTAACAATAATAATAACAGTAATGATTCAATTTGAAAACCCAAGTTAAAATCAAACAGTTCAAAGGTCCACAATACATAAAAACTCCCAAAATAATAAAATAATAAAATAATGAATAACCAGTAATTAAAGCAAGGAGTCCAGTAAAGTGTTCATCAGTGGTCACCCTCGAGCCCTTCGCAACACCAATCCATCTACTGTTGGGGATTACCTGACAAACAAATAAAATGAAAGGGGTGCGTTTTTGCAAACTCAGTGTGTACATTCCCACAGTAAAGCATGCATACATCAGAAATTAGTCAATCAGTCATTAATCGAGCCTGAGCTCTTAACAGAATCAAATCAGATATAATCGGGCCTTAGCCCATACAGATAACGCATGCATATCATATCAGAAACAGACTATGCCCACCAACCTTGCACACCATCTCCATCTACCCTACACACCATGTGGGGATAAAATCGACCCACCCAGCCTTCACACCATGTATAGGGATATAATCAACCCATCCAACCCTACACACAATGAGATACCATAAAACGACACATATCAAATCAATGCAGCATAGCTGCCAGATATACGGCTAAAAGCCTTTCAGTCTTTCTTCTCTCCAATATTAATCTCAATCCAATACAATACAGTCATAATATCATGTCAAGGCATGCTATCAAACAGTAGGCAACTCATACTATCATACTCAGATCAAATCAGAATTGTATTGATACACATGCTAAGTATAACATGCTAGCATATATCTCAGATTCATATCATAGAACAGGGTTTAAGTAATGCTTACCGACCCCTTTAACAGGTCACAGTCGACTAGGGTGACCCGTACAACCTTTCAGAACAATTCAAATTACTAGGCTCACACACCCATATGGCCTGCTCGTGTGGGCCCACACGGCCTAACTTGGCCTTGCCCGTGTAGATCACACGGCCCAGCCCAAACCCCACATGCCAGTGTGGTTTCACCCGTGTGGCCCATACGGCCTAATTGGCCTAGCCTGTACCTTGCACACGACCTAGCCAGCCTGACACACCTGTGTCCATCGTGCCCGTGTGGTGCACACACGGCCTCACTCGTCAACCACACGGTTGTGTCTGGCACACGGCCTCCACACAGGCAGTGCCTCCACACGGGTAGTCCACACGCCCGTGTGGCGTCGACAGTCTCATTTTCAACTTTCGTCGAATCATGTTTTCAGTGCGTTAGGGGTACACCCTGGTTCGTTTTCAACGTTAATGTTATTCCGAGCACTCCAGAACCTATAATCGTTAAAAGGAAGCCCAAATTTAGCCACTTAACACGAATTAATACGAGTGGGTAAATCCCAAAATCCAACGACAACCTTACCTTCTTCCGAAAATGACGATTATCTCCTAAATAGAAAAAAAAACCCCTTAATAGACCATCATCCATTAGAACGAAAACAAAATACCATCATCCATTAAAACGAAAACAAACACGCAACTCTACACTTACTGAATTCGCTTCAAATACGAAGATGAGCAACGATAGTGGAAAAGGGAAAAGAAATTAAATGATATCAGGCAAGACAACAGCAAAAATTTAGGGGATTTTGGCTGATCAAAAAAAAGGGAAAATGAAACAAGAGTGGAGAGGAAGACTTGCAGAGAAATTAGATGGAATAACTCCCAATTGCCCCAAATCCTTCCTCAAAACTGACCACTAATCAGAATTCGGTTCCAACTCAAACACTGGCTGTCCAAAGCAACAAAAATTAATGCCTTAATTTAGAGTCGAACCCAAGACCTCTGTCACTTTAACATACCACTTATCCACCAGACCAATAGGACCATTTTGTCATATTTTTTGCACATAAACTTTTTTAAGCCTATTGTCCAAAGACAAGGCTTTACTTAATAAAAACTCAAAATTTTGCCTAACTTAAGGCTTGAACCTAGGACCTCACACACACACCCCATCACATATAACCACTTAAACCAACATATATTTGTGTCATTTAAAGCAAAAACAAAGTTAGAAAATTTCTTCCATCAAATTCACTAAAAGTCGAAATTTTAGAAATTTGGGGCGTTACAAGTCAACTGCTCCGATAGCCAAGATTAGCCGAGATAACGGGTTCGTTTAGATTATCTACTGAAGTAAGTTATCTTTCTCGCAATGTAAACATTATTACAATGCCACTTATCATCAGTTTGAACTTAGACAATCAATGAGCTAATATTTGCTTGTTACAATTTCGTTATCACAATTTCGCTATGCATGCAAAATATAAAAGACAGAAATACAAAAGACATAATAGTGGAATGTGAAATTTATTTATTCATCGTTCAAATAAATATAAAACAGTTACATGTTTACTACAATATGGACACATTTCCCAATAGATCGTGGGTAACTTCATTTAGTTAAGATTTTTAAAGAAATTTGTTGATTTTAAGCTTGGAAATGCCCTAAATGAAGATGAAAGACCAAATTATAATAGAAAGAAAAGTTTTTCTTCTTCCCTAAGGTGGTGGCGTGAAAAAGAAAATAGAATGGAAAACTTTCTCCATCTTTTTACTTAGAATATCTCAAATGTTATAATAATAAAATAATTTAATATAATATAAGGTGACAATGATGTAAAATAAAATAATTAAAATATTATAACTTATTTATAAAGCAAATCTACTTATCATCCTTACATGCTAATTCTTGATAAAATTGCTCTCCATGTTCTCACATATTGCATCGTTAATTCAATTTAATCTTGTTTATTTTTAATTTCTCACTCTGACCCCAACACCTTGTAAAATCTTATAATTTAGTTTATATCCTGGGTTAGTATCTCCCAATACATTAGTCTTTAAAATTTTCTCAAGTCTCCTACTACTTATTCCACTAACACTTATAAATCAAAATTTATTTATTCTGAAAAATTCGACTTGTAATTATTCAAAAATTATATAGTTACAACCAAGGGGTTTTAGAGAATGTTACAAATTCTAACTAAATGAGATAAAAAGAAAGTAAATGAATAGATAAGCCAATAAGAATTCAATATGATAATTTTCTCTAAAAGTGTGTGGTCTAACTTACCTTAGGTGATATTGAGTAAATTGATGATACAACCATATCCTAGTTAAAATGAAAATATATGGATCAAATATGGAACAAAGGCCATCAATGAGAATTATGTATGTATGCATGTATGGAAATGTTAAGAAACTATTATTTTAAAAGATTGGGAGGGAAAGAAATCTCTATATGAACTTTCCATAAAATTTTTAAACAATGAATTTCATAAGTTATTGACTATTGAAAATTTATTGTGTTTGTTTCATTGAAAATAGTTTACAAAAAATGATTTCTGAAAAATGTATTGATTTTTTGGAAAATCTAATTTTTTTTGGTGTTTGGATGATTCTATGTATAACATTTTTTGTTGTTTGGCAAATATTTCTAAAATCAAGATATGTTTGATTCACAAAAAAAAAAAAAACTATCTTCAAAAAATATTTTCCTAGAAATACTATGATTTCTAAAAAAATGTGATATTTTCTTATGTTGAATGATTATATGTTAATTGTTTCCCATTGTTTGACAATTTTTTTAACTCATTCACTACAGCAAAACTGACTTTTAGCGGCCTTTTTTTTTGCCTTTAGCGATGTTTAAAAGCGCCACTAGCAGTATTAGCGGCGCTTTCACAAGCGCTGCAAAAAACACCGCTAAAAGTAATGCCGCAAAAATTTGGGCGTTTATGTAAAAAAAAACACCGCAAAAAGTATTGACTTCTAGCGGCATTTTCCCCACAAACGCCGCTAAAATTATTGACATTGAGCGGCATTTCTCCCACAAGCGCCGTTAAAAGTATTGAGTTTTAACGGCGTTTTTCACACAAATGCCGCTGAAAGTATTGAGTTTTAGCGGCGTTTTTCCCACAAACGCCGCTAAAAGTATTAACTTTTAGCTGCGTTTTTCCCACAAACGCCACTAATTGTTACAGATTTAACATACTGCTTTTTCACCGATATCCAACCCTTCTTGCATTAAAAATCCAACCAATAATAGCAAATATAGCATACAAACCGAACCAATAACATTAAACCTAATTAATACTTCAAATTCAATGAAAGATATATGATGTAAATTAATAAATAAAGTATAACTGAAAATATTCTTACAATAATATTAAATGTAAAAATGTTAAAAATATCCTTACAACGAGAAAATAAATATCTAAGATGGCAGCTTCTGTGATTGCTGAAATATCTTCATCATTTGCTGAAGCTGTAGCTGCAGCTCATCGTACTTTCTGCTTTGCTCTGCCTCCCTCGCTGCTGCCGCTGCCTCCCTCTCTACTGCATCCGCTATAAGTTGTTGCTGGAGTTCTTCATATTTTCTTTGAACCTCAGCAATTTGCTCAACTATGCTAACTTGCATCTGAGCTATCTGATCTTTTAACCTCTGAACTTCAGCTTAAGCTTGACTTCCGGAATGCATGTATTGCTGGGAGCTGGATCCAAAATATTGGGTCAGGGTAACACCAGATCCTTGAAATCGAACCCGGCCATACCTTTCAGACCTAAAACTTTAGTAATAATTCTGTTATCAATGTCCTCATGATTAACAGAACTATCAGTCGAAGCAACCGCTTCATACTCAGCCTTCTTCTCCTTTAGTTTCTCCAAATAAACCAATGAAAGAGTTAGAAACGAAATATATAATAAAAAAGAATGCAACATAACTTAACATTATTTAAAACTACTAACGACGAATTAAACCATTATGATTAAACATTATAAATATTTTTAATAAATCAAATTGTATTAACTAAATATACCATAATTTCTCCAGCTTGGGATGTCATTGGAGATCCATCTTTCTTCCTATGCGTAATGTCAAAAAGCTGAAGGCATCTAACTTTTTGACTAGACGAGACTTCCTAGTAATAAAAATATTATTTAATAGTAAAAAATCATTAATATTTGATAGAATTAATAAATTTGTAATACCTCGGCCTTAGCTATGCAAGCAAAACTTCTCGACCCTGCCGTGTGCATGAATTTTTGTTTCTGTCTGCTACTTGTTCCAACTCACTCACGGTCCTACATAATGAAATTATTATTATGTATATAGTAAATACTATAAACCGAAAAATTTATAAGAGTTTGAAAGTACGTAATACCTCTCATTTCTTTGAATTCTAAAATCTAACTGTATCTTCCCACTAGTACCTCAGCATTCCCGACAGGACATTTCGCAATTTTTCTTCGAGGCTTATGTCTTTCTTAAATTTTTTTTTTGAAAATGCTTTTATGGTCTCTCTATTTTTTACCCAATGTCTTCTTAATATAGTCATCCAAGACCTCTAAAGCAAATCTCTCCTAAAAAAACACAAGTTTAGAAAGTAAATATAAATGAAACTTAAACCAAAGTATTATAAATTATATTCACGTTTTGTTACCTTAATATTATCGAGAGCTTGATTTTTGTTGCTATCAGGCATGTGATGCCATGATTCGTAGTTGATGGGCAACATATTGGCCTTTCGTGCTAGAATCCCCAAATAGCCTGCTAAAACTCGAGCTTCAGATCCAACAGGCTGACCATGACTATTTCTACGTACTTTGACACGCTCGGCCAGATTTAAGTCGTATAAATCTGTAAATAGCGTACGACCTCGACCTCTATGCGTCCCACCACTTTCAGCTGAAAAATGATATATTATTATATTAAAATTGAAAAAATAAATTTATAATAAAAGTGAACATGCATGTAAAACAAACTAAACATTGCTCTAAAATTCTGCATGGTCGTCAAGTGTCTCCGGCACACTTGAAGATCCAACAACTATCTGCTGTTCACTATTTCCTTCTTCTGCATTTGGATTATTCTAGACAATAGTTAAATTTTGTAATCTTTGCCTACGCATTTTTCCTGCAATACACATAAAAAGGTAGAAATTTTAGTAACAAATTAGAACAATAATAGTACATATAAAATAGTTAAATTATATAACATGTGGAAGATTAAAATAATAACATTACATATAAATAAAAAATCGTAAAATCTTACTAAATTATAATTCGTAAATATCTTCATCCACATCCTGACGAACCCATTGAAATAGTGTACTAGTACTAGGGATATTTTCATTTAAGTTTTGTTCTGGAAAAGGCAAAGTTTTTAATCTTTCGACGATATCATCTCTACTTCCATTGCCGATGTCAAATAAGTCGAGGGGTGTTTCGGAGTACAACATACCAACCCTCATCAGTTGGATCTTTCGAGTAAAAAACTTGTTTCACTTGAGAAGAAAATACATACGGCTCGTCTATCAATTGTTTTCCAGTGTGAATCAATCAAGAGAAATTCACCATTGTAAACCCAAATTGATCACTTTTAATTCTGCGAGCAGTATTCACATCAGCCCAATCACCTTGAAATAAGACAACTTTCCATTTTCCATAGTAATCCAACTCAATAATGTTGGTAAGAAGCCATAATACTCCAAATTTCTCTTAACAGGATTATTGTCCCTAGCACTAGCATAACTCGTAATTGAAGAATTAACAACTATTCCATAATTTTGAGTTCTCCTCAATCTCTCCTGATATTTTGTATGAAATCTGAATCCATTGATGATGAAGGCACTATATCTTTTCACTACTCGATTCAGACCTTGGGAAAGCTATTTAACTTCATCACTAACGGCCTTCCCACTTCAAACCTATTGAATCGAAAGATGATTGAGTAATAATTATAAATGTTAGGAGAAAACATTATTATTTGGCAATAAAAGGTTGAGTTGCATATCGTTTGGCTTAACCATTCATGAAAAGATTCAGTGAATACCTTATTAATCTCTCGATGCGGTAATCTTTGTGAGTGTGAACGAGATCTCAATATTTGTTTGTACTCACTATGTTAAAAACAGGTTTAATTGGTTAGAAAATAAACAAATCAAAAAGATTAATATTTATCATATTTAACATATTCTAGAACTTACTTGCGTAATGGTTCAATTGCATCGTGGTGGAAAAGAACATATCTATGTGCTTGTACCCAAGATCTTTCATCTAATTCTGTAATTTCAACTTTACCGAGTTGTTCTCCATAACTTTGAAATAAATAAATTTCGGCTAAGTTAAGATCATTGAGCCCAGCATTTCTACTTGGTCTATTCAATCTTGTTTCAACATCTTTTAAATATCTTGAACAGAATGTCATGCACTCCTCTGCCAAGTAGCCTTCAGCAATTGATCCTTCCGGATAACGCTTATTACGCTAATAAGACTTTAATTTGCTTAGGAACCTAAACAGGATATACAACATTATCAAAAGTTGTAACTACAGGTATAGATGTGAATGAATGAATGACTTTGAAATAAATTAACACCTTTCTATAGGATACATCCATCGATAGAAAACCGGTCCACCAATTATTGCTTCACGAGGGAGATGGATTACTAAGTGCACCATAATAGTGAAGAATGAAGGTAAGAAGATCTTCTCCAAATTGTATAGAGTCAAAGCGGCTCGATCTTGTACTTTCTCAAGTTCTTCAACATTTAAAACTTTGCCACAAATAGCTTTCATTATATTGGACAATTCAATTACACAAGACGTCACCTTCTTTGACATATAGGACCATAAAGCAACTGGAAGTAGATCCTGCATCAAGATGTGATAATCATGTGATTTTAAGGAATATAGTCTTCGATATTTAAGACTCACACATCGAGATATATTTGAAGCATATACATCTAGGACCTTTATATCCTTCAATACCATGCAGAACATTTCTTTCTCTTCCTTCAACATTGCAAAAACTGGAGGCGGCAACCGATATTTTCCATTCGAAAGTACTTGGGGATAAAGATCACGCCAAATTCCCATGTAAACTAAATCAAGTTGACTCTAAAGATTGTCTTTTGATTTTCCATCGACGTTCAAAATTGTCCCAATAATGTTCTCGCAAGCATGCTTCTCAATATGCATCACATCAAGATTGTGTCGTAATATGTGATGCTCTCAATAAAGTAACTAAAAAAAAATACTTCTTTTCTTCCATAAGTCCGCCTCATTAGGATCATCCTCCTCATCAGATTCATCATCAAATTCATCCCTCGATCGTCTCCTTGTTTGCATGTTGGATGGTTGATTCATCTTCCCGTAACTAAAATCCATATCTTTTAACATGTACAAGATTTCAGACCCATGGGTCTGTTGAGGAGCTTCTCTGAACTCTTCAGTACCGACAAATAAAGTCCTCTAAAATCTAAACCTATGATTTCCATCTAACCACCAACGATGGCCCATATAAGAGAACTTGTCCTCTAAAATCTAAACCTATGATTTCCATCTAACCACCAACGATGGCCCATATAAGAGAACTTCTTCCCATTATATAACTACTTCGAACATGTTTGCGCAGCACAACAAGGACAAGCATAACGTCCTTTAGTACTCCATCCAGATAAATTGGCATAAGCCAGGAAATCATTAATCGTCCACAACAAAGCAGCACGTAGGTAAAATTTCTCCTTTCTCAATACATCATATGTCTCAACAGCTGCCCATAATTGTTTTAGCTCTTCAATAAGTGGCTGCAAATAAATGTTAATATCATTTCCAAGACCTTTCTCACCAAGGATAATCATAGATAAGATAAAAGAGGATTGCTTCATGCAGAGCCATGGTGGAAAATTATAAGGAACCAACACTACAGGCCAAGTACTGTACGAAGTGCTCATGATTTTATAAGGATTAAATCCATCAGATGCTAGCCCAAGCCTCACACTCCGAGGATCACTTGCAAAGCTTAGAAATTTATTGTCAAATGATTTCCATGCTAAAGAATCTGCTGGATGCCTTAATAATCCATCTTTGGTTCGTTGATCATGATGCCACATCACAGACTTGGCTGTCTTTGACGACATGAAAAGCCTTTGAAGCCTTGGTATTAGCGAAAAATATCGCAAAATCTTGTTCGGCTTCCTTCTTCACTGTGCCTCATATTCATCCTCATTAACATCTTTTGTATTTCTATTATCCAACGAGAGTTGCCGCAAACATGGCAAGACTGTTGGTTTTTCCGATCACCCCAATACAACATACAGTCATTTGGACAACTATGAATTTTGTTGTACCTAAGGCCCAAATCTTTTATCAATTTCTTCATGTCTTTGCATGATTGAGGGATTTTTGCAAACGGGAACATTTCTCTTAAAAACTCTAATAGCATTGTCAATGAATTTCAGGTCTACCCTTCCAAACATTTTAAGTGAAAAAGATGAATACAGAAGGACATTTTTGAAAATTTTGATCCCTTATAAAGTTCTTCATTCATTTCACCAAGTAACGTGTAGAACTTCGCCGCTTCTTCATTTGGCTGTTCATCAGGTACACTTCTTCCCGTTTCGGTGAAAGTATTTCCACCAAAATTATAATCATCGAATGCAACCAAGTCAGGTGGAAATGATTGCAAACCATCACTGCGCATATTAAATGCATCCCGCAACATACCATCCATGTCATCTTCTCTAACAGGTTGATGGTAAGCACTATGAGGATAAGGTAGATTAATTGTTGCAGAGTTTCTACTAGATGTACACTCCCCATGGAAAATCCATTTTTTATACCCCCGAATAAAGCCATCAACGATTAGATGTTCGGAGACAACTTCACGATAATGCCAATTGATGTTGCCACACTTCTTACAAGGGCAAAGAATCATATTCTCTTGGCTTGCATTTTGAAATGCAAAATTTAGAAAAGTTTGTACTCCATTTCGATACTCGTCGCTTACCCTTATAAATTCATCCAAGTCCTATCCATTTCGTAGTTCTTGAAGTCTAAAGTTGACAATAAATTATGTAAATTATGTAAGTTATGTAAATTATGTAAGTTATGTAAATTTGATCTTTATATTATGTAAGTTATGTAAATTTGATTCATCATACATGGCATTGTTATACCTAGGGAGGATCCATTATATATTACAGTGTGATATAAGGCAACCCATTAGGTTTCCAGCCTATATACTTTGAATCTTTTTTTTTATATATATATAAACCTTTAATACAAAATGCTATTGTGCACAAATAATTATGTATTATGTAAGTGATGTAAATTATGTAAGTTATGTAAATTATATAAGTTATGGAATTTGATCTTTAAATTATGTAAGTTATGTATTATGGAAGTGATGTAAATTATGTAAGTTATGTAAATTTGATTCATCATACATGGCATTGTTATACCTAGGGAGGATCCATTATATATTATAGTGAGATATAAGGCAACCCACTAGGTTTCCAGCCTATATACTTTGAATCTTTTTTTTAATATACAAAAACCTTTAATACAAAATGTTGTTGTGCACAAATAATTATGTATTATGTAAGTGATGTAAATTATGTAAGTTATGTAAATTATATAAGTTATGGAATTTGATCTTTAAATTATGTAAGTTATGTATTATGGAAGTGATGTAAATTATGTAAGTTATGTAAATTTGATTCATCATACATGGCATTGTTATACCTAAGGAGGATCAATTATATCTTACAGTGAGATATAAGGCAACCCATTAGGTTTCCAGCCTATATACTTTGAATTTTTTTTTTATACAAAAACCTTTAATACAAAATGTTGTTGTGCACAAATAATTATGTATTATGTAAGTGATGTAATTTATGTAAGTTATGTAAATTATATAAGTTATGGAATTTGATCTTTAAATTATGTAAGTTATGTATTATGCAGGTGATGTAAATTATGTAAGTTATGTAAATTTGAACTTTAAATCAGCAATGTTAAAATATTGATGTAAGTTATGAAATTTAATTAACTAATGTTAAAATAAAATAAAAATGTTGAAAATATTTTTATTGATTCAAATAGAATAAAATATTTAAATTGAAACTTTAAAAATAATTTTATTTAATTAGGTATTTTAAAAATAAAATAAAATAAAATAAAATATTTTTCGTGATTAAATTAAGCTAAAAGGAAATTGGGGGGAAGAAAATGAGATAGATTGTTAAAGCAATGTTAAAATACAATTTAATTTAATTTAGCAATGTTAAAATTAAATAATATATTGAAAATATTTTTTCTTGATTAAAATAACATAAAATATTTAAAATAATACTTTAAATACAATTTATTTAAATACAATTTAATTAAAAAAGAACATGGCAAACTAGCAAACATGGCAAATTTAAAGGAAAATTAGCAATTCAATCTATACAAAATCGGAGCCCCAAAAGATTAATTTTTCCAAAACCATCATGATAAAACTATTATTGATTAGAATTTTTAACTAAAACGTACCTTAATAATTTCAACAAGCTGGTCTACTCCAGTCTCACCAAGAAACAAAGGCTACAGTCAGAAAAATAGTATTTGTTAAGTAATTTAAAGGGAAAATTAATATAAATAAGCAAAAAAAACAAAAGGCAATTAAACATGTACCTACCCAATCAATAGCTCAGCCAAAACAGGAGGTAACAGAAAACTTATAGGCAAAAAATTGGAAAAGCAGCAGAGGGCTGTTGACGAAGATGCAACAGAGGGCTACCGACAACTTCACAGCAAGAAGCATGCATGTCAAAGACAAAAGGCAGCTTCAGTTGAAGCAAATATAAAAAACTTTAATTCAGTTGAAGCAAATATAAGAGTAGCACCAAATATTAATTCAGTTGAAGCAAATACAAAAAAATTTATCAATATCAGTACCAAATTTTAATTCAAAGATTAAATGGCAGCTTCAGCTGACCCAATAGTTGCAAGAGGAGCAGGAAGCAGTAACTGATTAAATGGCAAACTTGTAACAGTGCTTCAAGTGGATCTGTGAAAAACAGTAGTTAGTTAAAGCTCAAGCTACTAGAAATATAAGATGAACTTAGGTCAATTGTTAATTTCTGTTAAAAAACTAAGGTTGCACCTTAAGTCAAATGTTTAATAGGTCAATTGTTAATTTCAGTTAAGAAACCAAGAATCTAGTCACAAAAAATGCATTGTCTTACTGCAGAACAAGTTTATTTAGGATAAGTAAAAGATGCAATTACACGACTGTAATTTGTACAAAAATCGACAGCATTTAAGCAACAATTTGGACAGCAATTATACGGCAGTAACAACAATTCGGACAGCACTGATTTGAATATTCATACATCATTAATTCACAAGTATTTGGACAGTAATAACAACATTCAAACAATATTAATTTGTACAAAAATCAACAGCATTCACAAATTTTTACTTTTTAGAAAAACAACTTAGTAATAAAATGAATAATTTGTACAAAATTAATAGAAAAAGGACCATCAATGGTTATAGCTCAATTGTTAACACTATAATTGAGCTCTAAAAGCCTTTAATGCCAAATTGCCTAGTCTCAGTTATTATTGATTTACACCACAGCATGCACTTAAGTCAACTGACCTTTTTCTACAAATATCCACTCTTCGGAAAATGTCATTTTCAAAGGTAATCAACATTTAACATTGATGTCAGATGTTAGTTTTTATCCGACTTGGGTATGCCTGGTTTACTTTTTCGTATATTTAAAATCATTAGGATCATATTCTTATACTCATCTTAAAATATGTTCAACACGAATGCTTCAGAATACGAAGCTTTAACCATCATACAAAGTATTGCCAAATAGAAGAGGTGAATCTACAATGTAGTAAAAATAGCTTGGACCACAATGCATAAGAACTTGAATACTCAAATACAGTTAGTTTAGATACATAAAATTCAAATTACCCTTAACATCAATGGCTTGTGGCTACACAATCAACAATAGACATGGCAACCTGAGATGACCAATAAAAATGCAAGATATTACAGTTGTGTTGCTCGTCTTTCTCTCTTTTTATGCATGCAAAACTATGTTATGTGAACTTGGGTGCAAGTGTCATACATGAGAATGTCTCCCATACAGGTATAATTCAATTTTTTCCAAGATATCAATGTATTCTTCCAAACCACTCTACTCATGTCCGAGTATTTATCGTACATGGATTTCAAACATGAATACCAAAAATGGAGAGTCGAGTAACATAGATGTAAGATGAAACCAATAAATCTTCTCTTCATAAACATAGTAATCATTAACCAAGGATGAACAACATCAATTCAAATGAGTGAACAAACCTTCTTAAAAGATCCAATGCAACATATTAAGAAAGAGACGTAAATTAAGTTATGGGCGTACCATTTTCATACGAATGTACCAAGCATTGCCAGCATCCAATACCCTCATTGAGTACTTAATTCAAGATCATGCCAGGTATTGTCATCTGCTTGTTGAGTCTCATGATCTGAAAATTTAGCAAATTCAAGATGAAAAATACAAACTAGATAAATTAAATATGTTCGATGACACTACGAGAATTCACAAAAGAAACTTGCTATATTTTTTCTACAAGCTCAACTTATATTGACAAAAAGATTCCTTGTATCTGTGATATATATTATCTCATTTCTATAAGATTGACCTATCGATTAGTTTTGAAGTTGCGGATAAACTTTTATAAGGATTCGGTCATTCCCTTGTTTTTAAACATAAAAAAGCATTATTAAATTTATTTTGAGACATTTGGAAAGCAAAATTAACCTTTTTTGTTTTGAAAATCGAACAATAAAAAAATTTAATTAAAATTAACCTTTTTTTAGAAAGCAAAATTGGCAGGTTTTAAAGAAATCAGCCATTGATTGAAATTAAAAGAAATCAACCGTTTTACAAGACACCAATAAGAGTCATTTTGGACAAGTTTTAGTGACACAACACAGTTATTGCTATGTATAAAAAATGTTCAGTACAACGTTTTCAACTGCTAATTTACCATAATGCTTAATACATTCAATATTTAAAAATGTGAAATAGAAAACAATGAGGGGCAAAAAGGGAATATACTTGGAAACCGTGACACTTAAGCTGTTTAATGGCGACGTCCAACTTTGAATAACGACCGCCGTTAACTTCACAAACAGATCTTGTTCAGAAACCACAACATAGACATCTCGAGAGTTAATGAACAATCAAGTACTTGAGAAATAAAAAAAATGAAAGACTAATATACTCACATTCTTCGGTTGAAAGAAAAAGGAACAATAATGGTTAAAACCAAAATCGTAGAGAAGCAGCAGAGGATTTGGGGATTTCGTGAAAATAAAATAGGGAGGCTTTAGGGATTTTGGTAATGGGGATTTGTGAAAATAAAATGGGAAGGATTTAGGTTCAAGGATTTCCAAAAAAATAATTTGGGGAGTTTTGTGTTTTAGGGATTTAAGAGAAGAGATAAACTGATTTGGGGGATTTAAGCTTAGGGGGAAAAGTTGGGGATTTCGGGTATATGGGAGGGATACAGCTGAGGGGAGCAAAACAACACAGTTTGAATTAAACACAAAAGAAAATTTGCAGCGTTTTTACATAGCGCCGCTAAAGGATACCATTAGTGGCGTTTCTAACATAGCGCCACTAATGCCGATAAAATCATCTGATGAAACGGCATCGTTTTTGTTTAAAAATAAATGACAATTTGCGGCATTTTTATCTAGCGCCGGTAAAGGTGACCTTTAGTGGCGTTTTTAGCATAGCGCCGCTAATGGAAGTAAAATCATCAGACAAAACGGTAACGTTTTGATTCAAACAAAACGATTTCTTTGCGGCGTTTCTAAATAAAACGCCGCTATTTCTGACCTTTAGTGGCGTTTTTAGCTTAGCGCCGCTAATGCCATATAACCATAAATCTTAAGTCTTAAAGCACAAAACCTTAAACTATAAACTTTAAAGCAATAAACCCTAAACTATAAACCTTAAAGTACTAAACCTTAAATTCTAAACTTTAAAGCACAAGATTCAAAACCCTAAACTATAACCCCTAAATCACTAAATCATAACCCATAAAAATCATAAACATTAAACCCTAAAATACTAAACTATAAGCCCTAATCCGTAAAACCCTAGACTCTAAATCATAGATCCTAAGCTATAATGATAATTAATTTCAATATTTTAAAATTAATATAATTATCAGTTTTACAATTATATAAGAAATTATTTAATATATAAATTAAAAAAAGCAGTCATATACCTAAAAACTTTAAAACTATTTTAATAAGTATTAAAGCACTAAACCTTAAACCATAAATCTTAAGTCTAAAAGCACTAAATCCTAAACCATAAACCTTACCATATTAAACCCTAACCGTAAACTTTAATGCAGTACTAAACCCAAAACCCTAAACTATAACCCCTAAAACACTAAATCATAACTCATAAATCATCAACACTAAACCCTAAAATACAACACCATAAGCCCTAAATCGTAAAAGTACCATAGACTCTAAATTATAAACCCTAAATAATTATATATATAATGATAAATTTCAGTATTTTAAAATTAAAATTATCACTTTTACAATTATATAATAAATTATTTAATATATAAATTTAAAAAAATCACTCATATACCTAAAAAACTTTAAAATTATTTTAAATAATAGTATTTTACTTTTTTTTTATTTTTAACATAAATTTTTCTATGTTTTTACTTTAAAATTTTTTTCTAGGTGTCATTAATTTATCTTGAACCCTAAAACCTCGAAATCTTAAACCCTAAAGCCATAAACCTTAGACATTAAAACCTTAAACCCTTGTCATAACTATATATAGAAGCTAACACCGAAACCTTAATTAATTATAGTTAAACTTACATTGCATTTTAACCTTAAAGTTTAAAAACTAATTTAAAATAATATTCTTATTGCTTGCTTAAACCCTAAAATAAATGGATTTTTCTATCGTTATTATCAAAATCCCTAACCTTTAAACCCTAATTAAATCTTAACCCTTAATACCATAATTAAACACTAAGTCAACCCTGACTATAAAACAGTAAACCCAAATAACAAACTTTAAAGTAGTAAACCCCTAACCTAATTAATATAACTAACCCTAAATTAAATCGAATCAAATCAAAACGAGTGTCGGTTACCCTAGACGAAAATGGAACTACTGCTCAACTTTTTGCAGCGTTTCCATTAAAAAACGCTGCTATTTCTCTGTTTTAGTGGCGTTTGGAATAAAAAACACTGCTATTGCTTGTTTTTTAGCAGCGTTTGGACAAAAAAAGCCACTATTGTTTTTAGCGGCATTTTAGCAAAAAACGCCACTATTGTTTGTTTTAGTGGCGTTTGGAGAAAAACGCCGCAATTGCTCTATTTTTAGCGGCGTTTGTACCAAAAACGCCGCTATTACTATGTTTTTAGCGGCTTTGTACCAAAAATGCCGCTATTGCTCTGTTTTTAGCGGCGCTTTTACCAAAAACGCCACTATTTCTCTACTTTTTACGGTGTTTTCTTTTAAACGCCGCTAATGTATAATCTTTGTGGTGTTTTTTAGCCAAACGCCGCTAAAACCCTATTTTCCTGTAGTGATTTTCTAGAAATTGATTTTAGTGAAACAAATACTGAAATATTTTCACAATTGAAAAGATAATTATTTTCATAATTAATCTAAATATTAAATTTGATTGTTAATCAATTCAATAAGCACATTAACTGTAAATGTTTATTTTCATAATTTTAATCTAATAGTTTAATTAATAATACATTTTATGGTTTGAGCTTAGGCAATAACATTGTTGTAAATATGGAAAACATAATAGTAAGTAAAAGATAAGGCAAATTAAGAATATGAAAGCTTGAGGTCTAAAATTTGGATGACAACCTTAGAAGAAGAATCTAGAGATGGGTTCACCAGTATCGTCGATATCGCTCGGTGGGAGAGAGGGGAGAAATAGGGAGAAAGAAAATGTTTTTTAAGCTTGAAGAAAAAGAAGTTTACTTACAAAAAAATTGGAGGTAAAAAAAAAAAAAAAAAACACTCCCCTTACTGATAGAATTTTTCATTGACTTATTTTTCCATGCTTTATCAAATATAAGAAAATGTGGAAAATATTTTCTCTAAAATTTTTTACTCCTAACAGTCATACCCTAAAATGTAAGTTGAGTCACATAATCTAATTAATTTAAATGAATCGGTTTATAACGTTATAATGTGGCTTAAGTGAACCATATATGGCATGCTTATAAGGGGATGAACATTCTTAAGGAATAGGATAAGTAGTTTATACTAGGATACTTACCGAGAAGCTATGATGTCGGCTTGGGAACATACATTTTAGGGTATACTACATCATTAGTTGCTAAATTATGGATAAGTTTTTGTTTTGGTCATTTAACTAGAAAAATTAAACAAAATTTTTTAACAGTCCAATGACTTTAATAAAAAATTTTAAATAGTTCAACAAAAAATTATAATTTTTTTTAGTTAAGTGATTAAAACGAGAACTTACCCATAAATATGAGAAATTATAGCTAAATTGGTTGAGTTTAAGAGAAAAGTAAAGATGCTTGCTGAAGCAAAAATTGGAGCTTGGAAAGGAGGAAAAAAATGGTAAAAGCTAAGAAGAAAGTAATGATATGATAGGGATTCCGTGGATGATAATGTGGGAATAAGTTAGATGGAAATAAAAAGAAAAAAATGTGATGAAAAGTTGGATTAATCAATGTTGGGATTGATGACAGTGATCTTAGATGGAGAAATGGTTGGTAGTGGGTATTTTTAATTGAATTATAAACCTAAATTACGCTGTAAAAATTAGGTTAAATCAGGATGGTGAAATGGAGTGGGATTAGTCAGTATTTATAATTTAATGTTATTGTTTTTAATATATAAGTTTAATTTTAAAATCATGGTATGATATTAGACTAAATTTAAATAAAAAAATATTTTCAAATTATTTTTAAAATATAAATACTTTAATCTATTTTAATTTTATATTTAATTTGAAAAAAATAGTAATAAACTTAAAATGATTTTTTAAAAAAGATTTTAAAATTACAATGACGATAAAATTGTAAGTTGAATTATTATATAGAAGTAAATTGGGGTTTTTTTTTTACATATATAATATAAAAATATCTAAAATGGTACACCACCCCGATTAATTA
The DNA here is from genome assembly GCA_020496765.1 of Gossypium stocksii. Classification (NCBI taxonomy): domain Eukaryota; kingdom Viridiplantae; phylum Streptophyta; class Magnoliopsida; order Malvales; family Malvaceae; genus Gossypium; species Gossypium stocksii. Next base: position 34,538,946 of record CM035624.1, read on the forward strand.
CGGGAATGGAGTGTTTGGGGTGGTGTATGGGTGGTACCGCCCCTAAGTTCTTATACAAATAGTTAACAGTTTAAAAAAAAATAAAACAATTTTTTTAATGGTGTAACTTTGTTAATAGACGACACCAAAATATTTTTCCAATAGAGTTCCAATACATAAGTTAAATATGGATTTAGGTGAAAAAGCGGCACCAATAATTTTGGGTAGCGATGCCCATGGGAAAGGGAGCACCAATTGTTATCCTATTGAATCCATGTTTCTTGAATGCAGTGCTAAAACAAAAGTAAGCGTGGAGAAATGCTTTGAGGAGCATTGAAGGTAATTTGTTTCTATATGTATATAAAAAGCAGTTTTGTTCTTCAAATTTCCAGTAATATGTACAACAATATTAGATGCTATTTGCGTGTGGGTCAGATCAAAAACTTTTAACTATGCATGAGGTTATGTTATATATATATCAATAATTAAGAATCTAGTTTTTTTAACTTTTGAACAGACACAATAATTCTTCATGAATCATGATGATTATATAAATTTGGATGATTGGTTAGAATGTGAATTTATTCAATTCTTTCCAAATAATAGAATAATAAATGGTGCCGCCTTTCTCATGGACACCACCACTCAAACTCATTGGTGCAACCTTTTTTCATGGGCACCATCACCCAAATATGTATTTAACTCATATATTGGAACCGTATGGAAAAAAAAATTTTGGTGCCGCCTATCAACAAGGCTACATCATTAAACAATTGTTTTTTTACTTGCTAGCTATTTGTGTCAAAACTTAAGGGTGGTGCGGCCTATGCATCACCCCCACCACCCAAACACCTAATTCTTATAATTAATTGAGGTGGTGTACCATTTTAGATCTTTTTATATTATATATATAAAAAGGCTGCAAATTGGAAAGACCAATTACTCAAATGTAACTTGTAGAGCACCATTAAAAAAAAGAAAAGGTTTATGTTGCGATTTTCCCCTCAAAAGCACTTACTTTTTTCCTTGCCACATGTTAAAATTTGAACACGCTAAAAACCTAAAACCCTTGTAATATTATATTATATGATATAGATTATAAAATTACCTTTAAATTAAAATCAATTAATGAGGAATTGCTATTATATTATTTTATAGAAATACGATAATTCTATACTTTTCAAAAATAAAATAATGTTAAATCATCTAAAATTTTATTTTTAATAACATAAAGCCATTTAATTAATCAACGTTAATTTGTTTTTGGAACTAAGGTTTTATCAATGTCCGTCTTACAATACATAAAGATTAATCATTTTGTGGTTTATAATTATTTTTCTCAATAATATTATTTTTAGAGTTTGAATTTCAATTTTCTTTTTATAAGTACAATGTGTCTTATTACTACACTCAATATTTATTGATTATATAAAATTTTGGAGATAAAAGTCGAAAACATGATATTTTTATCCCCATAGACTTTTGAAGGAAAATTTCGTAAACCCTAGCCAATTGGTTTATTTCCAAAGCATCACCAAATATGTGCTTTGGGGGGGGGGGGGAAGCAAGAAAATAAAAAAAAATATGGGGCTCAAAATGCAATTATTTTCTTGGACTAAAACAATTTTTCTTTTTTTTTTTCTTTTTGGAGGAAGGCAAGGTTAGAGGTGTGCATGGGTCAAGCCGGGCTCAACTAAAAATTTAGGTCCGTTTGTTAGGCTTGAGCTTGGCTCAGCTTAAAAAATGGGCTTAAAATTTTGTCCAAGCCTGACTTGGATAAAAATGTTAAAATCCGAGCCCAACCCGGCTCGCCCATATTAATTTTTATATTATTTTTATATAATTTTACAAATATATATATAATACATTAAAAATACTAAAAACATCAAAATAAATATTTTCCAACAAATTGAAAATAAATTTTAAAAAAATATGTATACTTAAATAATACTAAGATAGATGCAACTTAACAAGCAAATACCTCTAAAATAACAACAAAATTAACAAATGTCTTTAAAATAATAACAAAATTAACAATAAAATAAGTTTTATACAATATCCAAACAATAAGAACAAAATAGTAGCAACATAATAGTAAAATTGTGGCAAAATAGGGAGAAAACAATAAGAAATAATATTAAAAAAATAGATTTTTTTGTCCTTTAGTAAACTTGGGCTAGGTTGAGCCGGGCATGAGAAAAATGCCTTACCCGAGGCCCGGCCCATTTTTTAAACGGGCCTTATTTTTTTGTCCAAGCCCATTTTTCAGGCTTATATTTTTGTCTAAACCCTTTCACATTTCGAGTGAGCCTTCAGACCGAACCGAATGACCCTACCCATAAACAGGTGTAGGCAAAGCCATAATCTACCCCTCTCTTTGCCCCGTTCGAGTCATGGAGTCATAACTGTAGAAAAAACTTTATCTAAATATTATTTTTAACACAAAGAAAATTAATTTTATAGTGTGAAATGGATGAAAATACTTTGGATTATATAAAAAAGTGCTAAGTTTTCTATGAGCATCTCCTTATATTAATTAATTACAAATATTTTCTAATTTGGAATATACTTTTCTGCCAATTCTAGACACGCTTAGTTTGTGGCAACAGAAGTATGAGTGCAAGTCTTGGGAAGTTTCTTAATTCCAGGATTGTTTGACATTGCAACAATTTAAATTTATTGCTATATTAGTGCTGTGTCATCTTTGAAATATAAAGTGAATATCCATCGATGACTTTAATTTCCTTGGGAAAACTTTCGTTTTCTATGCATAGTTCCTTGAGAATTGCTTACTCATTCTTCCTGATCTTTAAACTTCATGGATTCACCACTTCAATTATAATATTAGATGTTGATTGAGTTGATGTTATAGATTAATCGGATATTAATTTAATAAGGAAATGATTAATATATCTTTTTATTAAATGACTATTATTATAATTTTAATGACCCTTTTATTTTTTTCATATTTTTTATGTAATTTTTAAATAAAAATAAAATAAATTTTAACATGTTTAGGAATTGAACTTATATTTAATAAATTTATAAACAAATTTTTTATCACTACATCAATAATAATTCTTGAGTAAACTTTAAAAAAAATTAACTTTTAACATAAAATGTTTTCTCTCACTATTAATAAAACCCCTGATTGAGTTGGTAACACATGTTAACCAGGGACCAACTCAGTTAAGAAATGAGTAATATACAATTTTATTAAATGACTAATATTATTAGTTTCATTATTTATTATAGGGTAAATTGCACCAACAATCACTCAACTTCGGGGTAGCTAACAAAACAGGCACATAGGTTTCATTTCAGCAACTCAACTTTTAAAAAATGACAAAACAGTCCTTTTTGCTATTTTCCGTTACAGAAGTAACGATAAAGTGACATGGTAGATGACGACTTGCTTGGTGTCATTAACTGTCCAGTTGGTTGGTTAGCACTAATTTAAACAACCATATTAGCAGCCATTTAGGGTTTGAGCAATAGAATAAGAAGAGAAAAGAAGAAGAGGAGGAGGAGGAGGAGGAGGAGAAAAAGAAGGAGAACAGAAAAAATGGAGATGCCTAGAGTGATTCCGGTGTGCTATTGTGGAAACTCATCCAAATTAAACACGTCTTGGTCTAATGACAACCCAGGTAGGAGGTTTTTTAGGTGTAAGAAATTTGGGAGTGGGTTTCGAAAACTATGTTGTTTTTTTCACCTGATTTGATCCACCATTGACACCCCGTCACGAATTATGTTGTTGGATCTTTTGAAAAAAGTGAGGACATTGGAGGATGCAAGGAGGGAGAGAAAAACATGGTTTTTGGTGCTTGTATTTGTAACTGTATTGTTATTTTTTAACCCCTAAATCAACTTATATTGTTGTTGTTAGCACTGAAAACCAACTTATGTTTTGTAATATTATTGCTGGTATAATGTTTTGTTATTCATTCATGGTTGCTTATATACTGCTGGTATACATGGCTAACCAGCTTATATTGTTGTTGCTTACAAACTTCAAAGTTGAAAGACTTGAAATGGAAGAATATGTGGTTAGAAAGTTGTTTTGTAATTTTTGATTTTATTTCAAAGTTGAAAGACTTGAAAGAATGTTTAATCTTTACTTTATTTCATTTGTGTTTCTCAATGCTCGTATGTTAAAAAATATAAAACATATGAAAAAAAAAGAAGAGAGAAACATTTGTATTTCTCAATTCTCACACATTTGATTTCATTTCCAAATTGCATGGATCAATGCTCATATATTAAGGCCAAATGTCAAATTGTTTACAAAAGGAAGGAATGGCAAATTATTGCCAAATTTGCCTACAATTCAACACAATTGAATAGATGTGAATTGTAGGCAAATTTATAAAAAAATTCAGTAACTATATGCCTAAGTTTAGATAACAGTAGCAATCATAGGCAAATTTACAAAAAGTAATATGCTAATAAATCAGTAGCAGGTATAGGTAAATTTACACAATTTCAAAAAGTTAACAAAATAAGGTATGTTCATAATGTAATCATTGGTTTGTCATAAATGACTCTAAAGTAGAAGGCATCCATCTCACAGTGGTTGGTTTCCTCTTGAATAAGGGCTTTTCTCTTGGGGCAACATCTTTTTGGTGAGTTGGGGCAGATTGTTAATGAGTTCGGGCAGTTTGTAACTGAGTTGGGGCAACCTCCTGCTGAGTTGGGGTACTCTCTTGTTGATTCAGGGCAGCCTGTTGTTGAGTTGGGGCAACCACTTGGTTGTGAACACCAACTTTTGTCTTTTGACCTACAGGAACAAGTGAAATTCGTCAACCAAATTCATAATTTAAGTAATATAATAAGCAAAGGCAGATGACTTACTGGAATATTTTGGCCAACTTCCCCTTTGCAACTCCTCTTATTGTAGCCTATTTTGTTGCATTTACTGCACCTCATGTTTGCCCCTCTCTTGCTCAACCTTTTTGTTGTTTGTGGTTCATCAAGTTATTTCCTTCTCACTTTAGTAGGTCTGCCAAGTGGCCTTCTTAGTGTAGGAGGCAGTATTAGCAGCATGTTTGGCAGAGACACCCATTGTTTAAGACCACTTACTAGCATTATGAATTTGGAGTAAATGTCAAGATGGGTTTGCTTGGTGAACTAGGTTTGTACATATGTGTAACAACCCTAACCGTATTCGTCATCGGAAAGGGTTTATGAAGTGTTACCGAACAATTCACAACTTTCATACATTTGCATACTTACAACTTCGATACCAATCAAATGTAAAATTATAGAGACTACTAATCTTTTATAACAATTTCAGGTCATTAAGCACGTGGGGCCATAACATATTCGGCTTATTCAACTAATACATAATCTACCTTTATTGTCACTATTCATTTGGTCACTTTTATAAGCATTATCCAAATACCAAAATCACACGGCATAGACATATAACTCAATTCAAATGTCCTATTAAAGTAAACATGAATGCAAACATACCATTAGCAACCGACATCAAATAAGCTAACCACAAAAATCAATATTCAAGTATTCATATGATAAAGCATCATTATCAAAACTCATAGTCGGGTCTTAACCAAAAATATCAACAAAGATTCACTTATAACAATACATATCATAACCGAATAACTAACCTGCTTTTATTCATTAAACATATTAGCACATAACCGATTCATTACCCATTTACAATTATAAATCCAATTATTCATTTCAACCACTTAACTAAACCACAAATTATACTCAAAATTCATTTCACCATCATTCACACGTAGCACATATACACATTTTACTTGACATAGCATATACCAACTTAGCCATTTTCACATGGCACTTTATATACATATCACAAAATTTAGCAAAAGTACATTTTAGCCTATACATGCCATAAGTTCAATATAAAACTTTTAAAAGTATCAACAATAGACGATAGTGTGATGAGATGCTGACAATCCCCGAGCTCGTAGCTGGATTCAAAAATCGATAAAACAAAGAAACATATCATCCGAAGTAAGCTTTCATATATAAGCTTAGTAAGACTTAAGCAATTATATACTTCAACTAAAATAATCGATATATTTCATATGAAATAAAATATACCATTTAAATTTTTACTTTGATTCAATTAAACCTTATGGCCTAATATGCACTTTCCATATAGTCTCACCCAGAAATGAATATGCCTATTCGATATACACATATATATACTCTCATTCAATCAAAATATACCAAATTGTCTCAAACTCACATTCATCAATATACCAAAACAATACAGCCAATTGACTAATTGAGTTCTGGATTCTTAGTTTATGATTATATTCACATAAACTAAAATCTCATGACCGAATGCCTTAATTCATATATGCATTATTAGCAATATATTTTTCCATATTCTTGCCTATTATACAATGCTAACCAATACCTTTAGATAATATAATTGCATGGATACACCTTCATGGTAATATATTTCGGAAATTTGTAAACAAACCTAAATTCGGTATTTACTAATCCAACTTACTCAAACCTTTAGGTCTTAATTATCACTTTTGAACTCACATAGGCACTATACCTCTTTAAGCATAAAGCTTGATACGGTTCACTAGCTCAAAGCCTGTTAGGCGTAAAGCCCGATTCACAACACCGGCAAAATGCCTGCTAGGCATAAAGCCTGATTCACAACACCGGCGAAATGCCTGCTAGGCGTAAAGCCTGATTTAATTAAAATACTTGGATTAATCACTTCCCAATCAAACTCACATTCGACACATTCAATATATATACCAACCTGCTAAATTTTCCACTTCATAATTCAATCGGCACTTTTAATAATATCATAGTTACCACATTTCAACTATTCAAAGTTACACATGGCACATTTAAGTGTCATAGCTAGAACACAACTAATAATTTCATTATCATCCATCCTTCACATTGAAAACATAGCACATATATTATTCACATTATAAATCACTTTCAACTACCTCATTATACAACAAATAAAACCATTCAACACTTTGATTCATATTCGGTAATATCAACCCACACCATATGTACACTTTCGGTTATAACAAGTCATACATATATACACTTAATTAAATTCATGAATAACATTACAATTAACTTCAATCAACCCAATTTCTTAAAATTACCTTGAATATCGGCGGACTACATTTCACGACTATTTGATTAATTTCGCTTTTCCCCGATCCAATCCCGATCCTTTTTGTTCTTGATCTAAATAAATTCCAAATTGAACTCATTAAATTGAATTTCATCCAATTCAATATTAACTATACATTTGAACAAATTTCCCACCTGTCCTTTGCATTTTATATTTTTATAACATAGTCCAATATGCATATATCATAAAATACATTCAATCCTTCCAAAACTACAAGAGCCGAATGTTCACCTAACTTATTCAAGCCCGTACATTTTATTTAATTCAAAACCTAATCTCTCTATTCATATATTTTACCAATTCACTCATTATACACAAAATCACATAAAAATTTTAATACAACTTTTAATAATCTAACATATAGTCTTCATTTTCTAACATCAAACCACAACCAATTCAAGATTTCTCCATGACCGAATATCAAAATGCAATTAAATTCAAAAATTAACATATGGGCTATGAATATACCATGACAAACGTCTCTAAAACATAATTTAATCAAAATCTAAACCACAACTAACCTTGGATTTTGGCTTTCCTTGACAGAAAGTGAGAAAGTTTTTCTCTTTTTCTTATTCTTTAATTACGGCAATGTAAGAGAACATGCAAAAGGGATATTTCTTTCCTTTTTTTTTCTATTATAAATTTATTCATATTATAATTAACTAATGTACTTTATAATATAAATAAAATATCATATAAAATGAGCCATTACCGTCCACTAAACTTATTCATGGCATAATTGCATTTTAAAACCCTCAAATATATTTACCACATCAATTAAATACTCACATATAAGATATTCAAATTTTCTTATTTTTCAATTAGAACCTTATTTATTAATTCATATTCAAAAAGCAACATTAAAACACGAAACTCTCACGGAATCAATTTCACACATCCTAAAGCGCACAAATAATAATTAATTCATTTTTTAACTCAGATTCGTGGTCCCGAAACCACTGTTCCAGTTAGGGTCAAAATCGGGCTGCCACAATATGTCTTTAGGAACTCATCTTTTAGATGAATGACAACCAGTGCATGCATGCAAGGGATGCCAGTTGCAGGTTGCATTTAACTTTTTTAGATCATTTTCGGGAAATTTAATAAAATAACTATTCAACCTACCATACTGTTTGATAGCTTCTTTTAGACTGTCTTTGGACTTAAATAAAATTCCAACCTTAAGTTTAGGATTACTCATATCATTGTCTATGTTGAACTCAGGCCAATTTTGGCCATCTAAGTTAGATCTCAAGTGCAATATCTAACCTCTTAGAATCATCACTATCACACAGTTCACCTACTTCTATATCATCCATGTTTAAACCATCTAAATTATGTAACACCCCAAAATTTCGGCTTTTGGGATTTGTTGTGCATGAAAATTTTTAAATTGTTTTTGTGATTATTTGGCATAATTAAATGTCTGCATCAGTGGATATGTGCTTTGGGTGTGTTGGGGAGGTCCCAAGTTCAAATCAAGACTTGGGCTTAATTTTTGGTTTTATTAAATAAAGCCTAACTCTTGGTAATCAGGCTTTTAAATAAAAGTTAGGTAAATTATACCAGAATGGGCCTGCTGGTCTGGTGGTTAAGTGGTGTGTGGTTATGAGTGAGGGGTCTTGTGTTCAAATCTCCACTGTGGCAAGAGTATTATTTTTGTTGCAAATTTCAGCTAGTGTTTGAAGTGGTTTAGAATACAGTAGTAGTTGAGATTAGGGGGTTATCAAAATATTTTCTGATTAGTTTCTTTTTAGCAAAATCTGTTCACTTTTCCCTAAACTCTTCTTTGCCGAATTTTTCTTTTCCCTAATCCCCATTGCTACTGAAATTTAACCCTACTTGCTACCATTCTCCTTCCCTTTCTGCTTCTCTCATTATTTTTCCACTTCGTTTTTAATTTGTGTTCTTGTATCGATGATCGTTATCACGTTTTCGGTAAGTGATCTTTTTCTTTTGGTGTTATCATTGAATGGATAAGATTTTGATAAAGGTTCATTTTATTATGTGTAATATGCCCCTTTTGCCCGGCCCAAACCACAAACCAAAAAATAAAATAAAATATAAAACAAATAAAAATCCATTTACATATGACCTAAACTAGAGCCCAAATACATAGCCCAACTAAATTGAACCCAAACCCGTTACAATAAGCCCAATTACATAAAACACCAAGCCCAAAATTTTAGCCCAACCCCAAACACTAACAACATTTTTGGCAAACACTAACCCTAGGATTCACTGCCGCCGCCGTTCCTCCCACGTGCGCCAGTACCACCGACGGACTTCCAGCTGGTGCCTGCAACATGTTAACAAACGTAAATAACAACAAAGATGACAGCAAATAACAACAGCAAAGAAATAACAGAAAATAAAAATTATTATTTTGTAATTTTATTTTATTTTTCATCTTTTGTTTCGGCTATAAAAGGCCGTTTGTAAACGTTGTCAAGGGATCCTATTTTTTTTTGTACACACACAGAAACGAAATCAAAAAAGCTAAAAAGATCAGTTTCTTTTAAAAGGTGATTTCAGATTTTCTTCTTCTCGAGATTTTTTTTAGTTTTTCATCTTGACTCATCCTTCGCATAGGAAAATAAAAAGGGAAAGATAGAGTGTTTACCTTCATAAAAGGTCGTCGGAATCTTCATCTTCTTCGTCGGAATCGGAGGTATAGAGCAGATTTCGGGCTAAAATTGGTAGCCTTCGAGCCTTTGCGCATCGCCGATAGCCGTTTATGGTGGCGTAATGGCATCTGAAGGAAGGCCTTTTCTACTCGGCCGATTAGAGAGGAATAGGAGATTAGGGTTTTCTTTTAAATTTTTGTTTTGTTTTAGAAATGACTGAATGCTTTAATTTTTAGGTTTTGTTTAGCGCATGAAACGACACTGTTTAGGGCCAGTTTCAATGGCTCTAAAACGGCGTCGTATGGTGGCATTGGCCCGAGATCCGATACGTGAAATGCCAAAGATTCACGTGTTTTGGACTGAGGGTCTATTTGCGCCCTTAGTCCCTCTACTTTTGAGTCTACTTTCAATCGGTTCTTTTTAGTTCTCTTTTATCTCTTAAATCGCGCCTAGTAATTTTATGTTTGTTTTATTTTGGTCCTCTGCTAAACGTTGCGTACAGGAGTTTGGATAATTGTGCTTTTAATCCATATTTATTTGCGCGTATTGTATTTTAGTCCTTGATTTTGTTACAATAGTTTATTTTGTTTATTAATTATCCCTTTAGGTTTATTTTTACTTCAATTGAGTCCTTTTATTCCAATTGGTACAATTCTTTTATTTTTTTAAAATTTATTTATTATTCATTTACTTTAAAAATTATTTTAATAAATTATTTTGAACTATTTTACTCATTTTACATTATTTTAATTTATTATTTCATGTGTATATATATTTTTTAAATTGTTTTATTATAAGTTTTTTATCTTAATATTCCTTATATATATATATATATTCTTTTGTTAGAATTAAGTGACCCAAATTCTTATTTAAATAAAATACGATGGAAAATAAAATAAAAGTAATATCCAAATAGAACTAGACTTCTTTTATTTTATTTTAGAATAAGGTTTTTTAAACCTTATTAAACTCCATCTATTTTATATTGATTAGGCTAAGGTGTTTCAATCCTTCTAGAATATGGCTTTACAAGCCTATAAATAGACATAATCTATTCCTCTTGTAATCATTCGAATTCGACATAGTGAATTTTCTTCTCCTCTACCCGTGGTTTTTTCCCGAAAGGGTTTCCACGTAAAATTTGTGTGTTCTTTATTTATTATTTATTTTTTTCAATATTTTGCCATTACCGACATTAATATATTTTCACAAATTAGTATCCGAGCTTCCAAGATTTTTCATCTCGATCACAGTAATGGCGTCTTTGAAGTATGAAATTCCGCTGTTGGATCGCAACACCAGATTTGCATTGTGGCAGATTAAGATGCAAGTAGTTCTTGCGTAGATGGATCTAGAGGAAGCCCTGCTAGGGATAGATAAGATGCCTTCAACATTAACGGATGAAGAGAAGAAGCGTAAGGATCGAAAGGTATTAACATAGTTACATCTGCATTTGTCTAACGAAATTTTGCAAGATGTGATGAAGGAGAAGACCGCCGCTGGATTATGGAAAAACCTGGAACAAATATGCATGTCGAAAACTTTAACCAGCAAGCTGCATATGAAGCAACGTATTTATGCTCATCGTTTGGAGGAAGGTGCATCTGTTCACGAACACTTAACAATGTTTAAAGAAATTCTCTCAAACTTAGAGGCCATGGAGGTTCAGTATGATAAGGAAGATCTAGGGTTGATTTTACTTTGTTCGTTGCCCCCGTCTTATTCAACCTTTAGAGACACGATTTTATATAGTCGCAAGTCTATCACAGTCGATGAGATTTATGATTCTTTAACCTCGTATGATAAGATGAAGCATCTTGTGGTTAAAACCGACTCTCAGGGTAAGGGTCTCATTGTTCGTGGGAGACAAGATCGGAATGCTAATGATGATCGTGGAAGGACACAAGAACGGAATCCTCGCGGTAAATCTAAGGGTAGATCGAAGTCTTCAAACAGACGCAAAACTTGTAACTTCTGTAAGAAGAAAGGACACATTAAATTTGAGTGCTATAAGCTACAGAATAAGATCAAAAGGGAGGCTGTGAATCAAAAGAGAAAACAACCAGAAAATTCTGGTGAAGCTAATGTTGTAGAAGACTAAACGATGGTGAACTTCTAGTTGCTTCAGTTATCAATTCTAAAGTGAGCGAGGAGTGGATCCTTGATTTGGGCTGCACCTTCCACATGAGTCCCAATAGAGATTGGTTTACAAATTACGAACCAGTGTCTAAAGGTGTTATTTTTATGGGAAATAATGCTTCATGTAAAATCGCAGGTGTTGAAATGATTAAAGTTAAGATGTTTGATGGAGTTGTTAGAACACTTAGTGACGTACGACATGTTCCAGAATTGAAGAGAAATTTAATTTCATTAAGTACTCTTGATTCAAAAGGGTACAAATACACAGCTAAAAGTGGGGTTTTGAAGATTTCTAAAGGTTCCCTCGTTGTGATGAAAGGGCAAAGAAAGATTGCCAAGTTATATGTTTTGCAATGTTCTACTGTTACTGGTGATGCAGCTGTCGCCTCCTCTTCCTTGTCAGATGATGATATTACTAAACTTTGGCATATACGCCTAGGGCATATGAGTGAGAATGGTATGGCAGAATTGAGCAAAAGAGGACTTCTTGATGGGCAAGGAATTTGCAAACTGAAGTTCTGTGAGCATTGCGTTTTTGGGAAGCAAAAGAGAGTTCAATTCACCAGAGGAATCCATAACACGAAGGGAACATTGGAGTATATTCATTCTGATCTGTGGGGGCCATCCAGAGTGCCTTCGAGAGATGGAGCTAATTATATGCTAACTTTTATTGATGATTTTTCCAGAAAAGTTTGGGCGTTCTTCTTGAAGTAAAAAAGCGATGTGTTTTCCACATTTAAGTCTTGGAAAACTATGATTGAAAAATAGACGGGAAAACAAATAAAACACCTCCGCACATACAATGGCTTAGAGTTCTATTCTGATGAGTTTAATAAACTGTGCAAGTTAGAAGGGATCGTGAGACACTTGACAGTTCGTCATACTCCACAGCAAAATGGCGTTGCAGAATGAATGAATAGAACGATCATGGAGAAGGTTTGATGTATGTTGTCAAATGTCAACTTACCAAATTCATTTTGGGCCTAAGCAGCCTCTACTGCATGTTTTTTGATCAACCGATCTCCATCCATTACTATTGAGAAAAAGATTCCACAAGAGGTATGGTCTGGTAATCCTGCTAATTATTCTGATTTAAAGATCTTTGAGTGTCCTGCATATGCTCATTCTGATAATGGAAAATTGGAACCGAGAGCCATTAAATGTGTTTTTCTTGGTTAGAAAGCTGGTGTAAAAGGGTATAAGTTATGATGTCCTGAAAATAGAAAAGTTGTGATTAGCAAAGATGTTGTTTTTGATGAAACTGCTATGCTACCTAACTTATCTCTTAAAGATTCTTCTAGTAAAGAAAATCAAAAGCAGGTGGAGCATCAGATTAATACAGAGTCGACTCCTCAAGCCAGTACAAAAATTGAGAATAGAGTTGCTTCTTCACCACAATACTCTATCGCCAAAAACAGAACTAGAAGAGAAATTAAACCTCCAAAGAAGTATGCTGAGGCTGATCTAGTTGCTTATGCTTTAAATGTGGCTGAAGATATAGATGCAAATCAAGAGCCATCTAATTATTCTGAGGCGGTTAGTTGTGAAGACTCAGAAAAGTGGATGTTTGCTATGCAAGAGGAGATGGAATCACTCCACAAAAATAAAACATGGGATCTTATAAAACTTCCTAAAGGTAAAAAGGCTGTTCATTGTAAATGGGTGTATAAAAAGAAAGAAGGGACTCTAGAAGTTGAAGAACCCAGATGCAAAGGGTTACAGTTAAATTCCAGGAGTGGACTTCACAGATGTGTTCTCCCCAGTTGTGAAGCATAGTTCGATTCGAGCTTTGGTTGGTATTGTGGCCATGCATGATTTGGAGCTTGAGCAGTTAGATGTTAAAACGGCATTTTTGCATGGAGAACTTGAGGAGGATATTTACATGCAACAACTAGAGGGTTTTACAGTCTCAGAAAAAGAGGACTATGTTTACTTGTTGAAAAAGTCCCTTTACAGTTTGAAACAGTCACCAAGACAGTGGTACAAGAGGTTTGATTCCTTTATAACTTCTCGTGATTTCAAAAGAAGTTGTAACACCCCAAACCCGGCCCAGACGTTTGGCCGAATCTGACGATGTCACATTGAAATGACTATTTTCGAAATGACTTTGTTCAATTAAAAACAGGTTCGGTAGAAAAGTTATTTGGTTAAAAACTTAAGCTTGTGATTTAGAAATTTAAAATATTTGTTAAGTCTTAAAATGAAAGCCCATATTTAAACAAAAACGCCCAAATAATAATGTTATTTCAAAACCACGTTTAATTTGAGAAATTTATCTAAGTAAAAATAAAACTAGGCAGTCAAAACAGAAATAAACCCTAATTACAGTCATATCGGAGACACAAGGCCTTATTACATCATATGGAAATAAAATAACAAAACTAAAGTAATTGAAGGAAGTAATTTATTTAAAATCCCTAAGTAACTTGCAGTGTGGCCACCTCCGAGTCCTCTCCTACGTCGAGCCGCCTACTGAGGGTTACCTGAAACATTAAATTTAAGGGTGTGAGTTTCGCAACTCAGTGTGTACGACCCTTGGCAATCAAATCAATTCATTATACACATATCACATTGGGCCTAAGCCCTAACAATAACGGTGGTCTAGGCCTTAGCCCATATTGACCTCATATCATATCAGAATCATATGAATGCAATGCTCCCATTCCAAATCCAACCACTACACACCACCCGTACCAGCCCAACACACCTGTGGGGATGTCTACATCAACCCACCCATCCTCTACACTCCAAAGGTAGCACCGGTTGCGGCACTACTCACGTTGCAGCAAGGCTGCTGTATATGTGTGGTGTAGCAAAGCTACTCGGTGGCTTAAAAGCCTACGGTGGATCCACGGTTGTCAAGCGACTATGCGATCCTTAAAATACTTCCTCCGTATCATCAAACCCACCCAAGTGCAACATACAATTCATGAATGCAACATACAGATTTTCACACATTTTCACATATTAAGCACTTAGGGGTATTTTTGTCATTTCACTACCTAGGGGTATTTTCGTAACCCTACCCTATAGGGGTATTTCAGTATTCCCACCCTACGAGGGTGTTTTAATAGCTCTACGTTATAGGGCATTTTCATAATTCTACCTTAGAAGGGTATTTTCGTAATTTTATCCTAGAAGGGTATTTTCGTAATTCTACCCTAGAGGGGTATTTTCGTAATTTCCTAATGGTACGGATTTTAATTATGGATTTTGGCCCATCAACAAGTCCTCGCAGCTAAAGTGAACGGACACTATGCACCAGGTAGGATTCAAGAGAAGAGAAGGTGGGTCACTCGGACCGCTTAAGTACCAAGCTCTTCCTAGATCCAATCCTAGACATGCACACATCCATTGCCACACCTTAGTCTAGTGACTTGTCCACGGGTTTGTTTAATTATTTAATTAAATCTTATGTAAAATTTAAGAGATCATACCTAGGCCTATAGTCCATTAAAACCCTAGCATGTATTTCTACAATCCTATAAGGCCCACTAGGCCCAACCATATACATAAAACCCATTAAGCCCAACATGCTTATGTAGCCCATTAGGCCCGATCACAATCCAGTCATATAATCATGCATGTCAATTAATTATACAATTTCATATCACAACTTTGCCACTTTGGGCCCACAAGTACGTCAGGCCTATTTGGGATTTTGGGATTTCAGATTTTGTCGATTTTCGTGTGTGTAGTGTATGTACACACCTGATTGACGACCCACACTACTCTATTCTCAGCCTCGACCTACAACCAAAACCACCTTCGAATCAATTCTATACTTAGACTACAACTTATCAAATCCTGAAGCCTTACCGTAACCTTAACGTGTGCCACCAGTTCTAATAGCCCCTCTTTAGCTACTATTCCCAAATATCCTTAGATCTGCATTAATCTCAATCGTTAAAGACGAAATAATAGGTGACTTGTATCCACTTAAGTCACCCTTCCACTTACTATAGACCATTCGGCCACATATCCCCAAAATCAAAACACTTACCCAAAAGCCAAAACGAGAGAATAACTTTTCGGCAGAGACTTGTAGATCCCTATTACGCTTACGATTTATGAATCCTACCCTTGTCAAAATAAGGTTAATCGACAAGAATAGTTAGATAGCCCTCCAACTTTTACCAAAACATACTAAATGATGTTTGACGAATCACTTATCGAATCTAACCTTTGATCTTGCGGCCTAGATAGCTACTGAGTGTGATCGGCTTTTAAAATCTTGATTAAAGGTTGTAAATAACAAAAACAAATTTGTAATGGAGGAAGCAAAAGAAATCGGCAAAGGGGATATGGGTATTCGGCTTTTGAGAGATTAAGGAAAGAAATCGGTAAAGGGGATATAGGTATTCGGCTTTTGCAAAAGAGGAAAAAAAAACTAGAAAGAATGAGAAGAATGAAGCATTCGGTTTGGCAAAGCAAGGGAAACTCTTTAAAAAGAATTCGGCACCCCCTAAAAATACCCAAAGCCGAACCCCTAAAGTCCAAATTGGCTCCACTTCATCCACATCTCATCTTCTAATTTTCCTCCACGATAAGCTCTCCTAACCTCTTCTTATATTTTCTCTTCTGATCACTCTCCTTAGAGTCCATCTTCATGCCACTTCCAACCTTCTAGAAGGCCAAAATTAAACTCCTAAAAATACTAAGCTAGCATCCAAAACTTAACCAAGGCCCAATACTTCTCGGCCCAAAATTCGGGGTGTTACAGAAGTAGCTTTGACAGTTGTGTTTACTATAAGAAAAACAATGATGGTTCTTTTGTATATCTACTCCTTTATGTTAATGACATGTTGATAGCAGCAAAAGATAAAGGAGAGATAAGAAAGGTTAAAGCCCAACTAAGTGAAGAATTTGAGATAAAAGATTTGGGACCAACAAAGAAGATACTTGGTATGGAAATTCTTAGAGATAGAAAAGCAAGTAAATTGTACCTAAGTCAGAAAGGGTACATTGAGAAAGTTCTTTGCAGGTTCAATATGCAGAGTGCTAAGCCTGTTAGTACTCTTTTAACAGCTCATTTTAAACTTTCATCAGCTTTGTCTCCACAATCAGATGATGAGATTGAGTACATGTCACATGTTTCATACTCTAGTGCAGCGGGATCTCTCATGTATGTTATGGTTTGTTCACGTCCAGATTTATCATATGCAGTCAGTGTAGTTAGCAGATACATGGCGAATCCTGGTAAAGAACATTAGAAAGTAGTTCAGTGGATTTTAAGATACTTACGAGGTACTACTGATGTTTGCTTACAGTTTGGAAGAACTAGAGATGGAGTCATTGGGTATGTTGATACTGATTTTCCTGGAGACCTTGATAGAAGAAGATCTCCCACACGTTATGTCTTTACAATTGGAGGTTGTGCAATTAGTTAGAAAGCCATTTTGCAAATTACAATTGCTTTGTCTACCACTGAAGCTGAGTACATGGTGATTATTGAGGCTTGTAAAGAAGCTATTTGGTTGAAGGGACTATTTAGTGAACTCAATAAAGACCTTCAAATCAGTACAGTATTTTGTGACAGTCAAAGTGCCATCTTTCTTACAAAAGATCAAATGTTTCATAAGAGAAAAAAACACATTGATCTTCGGTATCATTTTGTTCGTGATATTATTGCTCGTGGTGATATTGTTGTGAGTAAAATTAGTACTCATGAAAATCCTGCAGATATGATGACTAAGTCACTTCATATAACCAAGTTTAAGCATTGCTTAGACTTGGTTGGTGTTCATTGTTGAAGTTAAACCCTTAAGGGGTTTTATGGAAGAGGTGGAGAACTTGTTTGTTGAAAGTTCGCGATGAAGAACTTGTTTATTGAGAATTCGTGCCAAGGTGGAGATTGTTAGAATTAAGTGACCCAAATTCTTATTTAAATAAAATACGATGGAAAATAAAATAAAAGTAATATCCAAATAGAACTAGACTTCTTTTATTTTATTTTAGAATTTAAACCTTATTAAACTTCATCTATTTTATATTGATTAGGATAAAGTGTTTCAATCCTACTAGAATATGGCTTTACAAGCCTATAAATAGACATAGTCTATTCCTCTTGTAATCATTCGAACTCGACATAGTGAATTTTCTTCTCCTCTGCTCGTGGTTTTTTCCCGAAAGGGTTACCACGTAAAATCTGTGTGTTCTTTATTTTTTTTTTTTTTGATATTTTGTCATTACTGACATTAATATATTTTCACATCTTTTGTTTTAAAATTTTTCATGATATTCATTTTAAATATTTTTATACACTATTATGTTATACATTATTGTGTTTCTTGTATATATTGTTGATTCCATATTATTTTATGTATATATGTTTTCTTTCAAATTTATTTATGAATATAAATATATATATATATATATTTTTTTATTTTAAATCTGTTTATATGTATAGTTTATTTACTATGAAACCCTATTTTCTATTTTTGCTTATTTCGAATGCTTTCATATATTTTCATATATAAATTGCTTATATTTTTTTAATTTCATGTACATTATATATTTAGATTAATATTGATTGTTCTGTACATTGCCTATTTTGATTTTCTTCATATATAATATTATTTTAAATTTATTTTATATATTACTACTTAATATATTTTTATTTTTTATTTTTTTATCTATTTCAAACTTTTACGCCCATTACTTGTTTTAAAACTTTTGTACATATAATTTATAGCTCGCATATTGATATTGTTTCTTCTCTCGTATGGTTCATTACTTTTATGATTTAAAATTTGTTGCGCTTAAATTGTGTTAATTTGTTTGTTTTTTTTTTTTTAAATTGTCTTTAATTTATGGATTTTGAATGTCAATGTTGATATTTGTAAAGTATATGTTGTCTTGCCATCGTATGTGTCTTAATTCGGTTTCTTGGTATTTTCATATGATTTTGTTCCTTTATATGTTATTGTTGCCATGCATTATAATTCCATGCTTGATACTATGTCTTATTATCAAATAATGATGCAAATTCTAGATTATATAGGCCAATTTTAGTTGTTTTTTATCCCAAACAAATCAAATAAAATACATTTTGATTCCGTTTCATAATCAGCTACTCAAAAGCTTTTTCAAAATAAGGTGACATTTGGTGTTTGGAAATCCGGGAAATTGTGCCCTAACGTATTGGGTCGCAGTTTTTCATTTGACCAAATAACTTAATGCCTTTTTCAATTGCATGATTTGGAAATTATAAGATGATCTCAACTTTAAGGATTCAAGATATTGCATCCTAATATACTGGGTGTAGTATTTTGTTCCTTTAGAACGAGTGAATCTTACATTTAAATTTGGGATGTTTCAACCTTTTTTCAAATAAATTACATTTTCAAAACTTTTCAAATTTTCAATGTTAGGACATCATTAAATCAATTTGGTACCAATTTTGGGCATACGAGGGTGCAAGCCCTTCCTCGCACGTAGCCGACTCCCGAACCCATTTTTTTAAGTTTCGCAGGCCAAAATTATTTTTTAAAGTTAAACATTTTACGAGGTGATCCGATTACACCTAAACAAAAAAGATCGGTGGTGACTCCATATTGTTTTAGTTGATCCCCTTTTTTTCAAAAATAAAAATGGTTTCGACATTATGGCTTAGGGTCGATCAAGAGGCTGAAAATTAGCAATACGACATTTAAATCGGAGCCATGCTTGATTTTGGGAGTGGTAAGTCAATTTTTTAATTTCGGGATTAAGTGTTGAGACTCGATTTTGGGTTTTCTAAAGGGCTAAATATTCTGATTTTAGGTTCTGGAAGTGCTTAGGAGTGTTTAGGCTTCAATCGGAACCAGATGTGTACTCTGAACGACTAAAATTGCATTTCAGCGAAAGCTAAAAACGAAGCTATCGACGCCACACGGGCGTGCGGACTGCCCGTGTGGAGGCCGTGTGGCGATACACGATCATGTGTTCGACGAGCTAGGCCGTGCGCGCACCACACGGGCACGACAGACACGAGTGTATGAGGCTAGCTAGGCCGTGTACGAGGCACAGGTATGTGAGCCCACACGGGTGAACCATACGGTCGTGTGGGGTTCTGGGCCAGGCTGTATGATCCACACGGACAAGGCCAAGTTGGGCCGTGTGGGCCACAAGGGCGTGTGGGCCCACACGGGCAGGCCACATGGGCATGTGAGCCCATTAATTTGAATTATTCTGAAAGGTTGCACGGGTCGCCCTAGTCGTCTGTGACCGGTTATAGGGGTCGATAAGTGTACTTAGACCCTGTTTTGTGATATGAATCTGATATGTATGCTAGCATGTTATACTTAGCATGTGTATTAATACTATTCTGATCTGATCTTAGCATGATACGTATGATCTGTTTACTGTATGAAAGCATACCATGACATTATGTATGTTGGTTATTGAAGAGAAGGAAGACTGTAAGGCTTTTAGTCGATTGACTGGCAGCTGCACTGCCTTTATTTATTATGTGCTGCTTACGGTACCACATTGTGTGTAGGGTTGGATGGGTTGATTTTATCCCCATACTTGGTGTGTAGGGTTGGGTGGGTCAATTTTATCCCCACATGGTGTGTAGGGAGGACGGAGATGGTGTGCAAGGTTGGTGGGCATATACTGTTCTGACTGATATGCATGTATATCTATATGGGCTAAGGCCCGGATGTATTTGATACTGTTCTAAGTCGGCTAAGGCCTACACTGATTCTGTTAAAAGCTCAGGCTCGATTACGACTGCTTGACTACTATTTATTTACATGCATGCTTTACTGTGGGGATGTACACACTGAGTTTGCGAAAACTCACCCCTTTATTTTATTTGTCTGTCAGGTAATCCCCAACAATAGATGGGTTGGTGCTACGAAGGGCTCGAGGGTGACCACTGAGGGACACTTTACTGGACTCCATGTTTTTATTACTGATTATTCTTTATTTTATTATTTTGGGAGTTTAAGTATTGTGGACCTTTAGGTTGTTTTGTTTTATTTTTAGGGTTTTTAATTTATTATTTTTATTGATTTATAAACTGCGACATCACAAATGCATTTTAAAACTTAATTTCAGATTTTGTATAATGAAAGGTTTCAATACTTTCGCGATAAAGGAAAGATAATAATTTGAACAAGTTTTGACATTTGAAACGGTTTTCCAAATCAGATCTCATGTGCACTATCTAGCCTCTCAGAATCATCACCATCATACAGTTCACCTACTTCTATATCATTCATGTTTAAACCATCTAAATTAACTCTTATCATATTAAACATATCACTTTTACATACATCACTACTGTCATAGGCCAATTTTGGCCTTATTAAAATTAACCCCAAACCCCTATTACAATTAGCCCAATTTTGCACACAGAAATAAACCTAAATGAATAAGTCCAAAACCAATGTCCATTTACAGAATACAAAACCCGGATGACCCAATTACTACCCAAACCCGTGACCCGCTAAGCCCAATACCCAGAAAACCCTAACCCAACCCGTTACAACATCCAGAAACCCTAGCCGCCTCTGACTCAGCTACTTCTCTGCCAACAGTCCTGTCACAGCCCACTTGCCCTCTGACTCAGCTGCTTCACCGCCTTGGCTCCTCTCAGCACCGCCCCACTATCCTCAGTACCTACAAAAATAATAAAAGAGACGGGACAGAAAGTAATAAAATAATAACTTGTAAGGGCTATAAAAGCCCGATCCAAAACAGTTTGTAAAGGTCAGATTTTCTAATACAATCAGAGAGTTTTAGCACCAAAAGATCAGAAATTCAAAATAAACAGCGAAGGGAACACCCCCGAATCCAGAAACATCAAAGCAGAATCGATAGTGAGGTGATTCGTTTTACAGTTTTTTATTTTCACGCATATATTTTAAGATTAACATCAAAATAACATAAAAAAAAATAATAACAAAACAAAAAATTTTAAAAATTTTACCTTTTCCGGCCACCGTGTACGGCGGCCGGCGGCGGCGGCGACGGCGGCGGTCGGTGACCGGCCGGCGACCAGACGGCGACCGGTCCGGTGACCGGGAATCGCCCTGGTCCTTCCCTCTCTCCCCTCTTTCTTCTTTTTTTCTCTCCCTCTCTCTCCTTTCCTTTTCTTCCCCACGGCACAAATGAGAAAAAAACAAAAATTTTTGATTTATATAGGGGGTCAAAACGCACCGTTTTGGACCCCCCGTTTGAGCTAAAACGACGTCGTTTTAACTGCGGGTTGGATCGACCCGACCCGCTCCGGTCAAGATCCGCGTGCTCTGACGTCATAGGGGATATTTGCAATCCCAGCCCCTCCGCTTTTACACCGTCATGCAATCAAGTTTTTATTAATTATAATTTGACCCTCGAATTTGCTGTCGTTTTCAATCGAATCCTCCCTTCAACGACAGCGTTTTAAAAAATCTGGGAAAATTGCATTTTTGGGCCTCCTTGGCCTAACCCGTGTTTAAATAGGTCATTTTTCGATTGTTTTATTTTAAAATCTGGCCCGAACTTTTAATTCTGCTTCTAATTTCGTCCTTTTGCCGTTTTTATATTTAAGTTTTATTATTATTATTATTATTAATTTTATTATTATTATTACTATTTTGTATTTGTTACCTATTAACTTTTTAGAATTGTTATTATTTTATCATTAGTATTCATTATATTATTCTATATTCTTATGTATATATTATTATTATTATTATTATTATTATTATTTTTATTATTAAGTGTTAGTATTATCATATTTATGCACATACATATATTATAATATTTTACATAGTGTTATCTGATTTGTTTTAAAGTTTTATTTGTTTATGTTTATTATTATATTATATTGAGTATTATGTGTTGCTTGCTATTATTTTTTTCGATTTCATGTTATTACTATTGTATTTTATTTACATTATTATTAAATTCCTTGCTTATTAATGTTTTATCATTATTAATATTTGTATTACCTACTTTGTTTAAATATTCATACACATATTATGCTTTCGTTAATATCATCGTGTTTAAATTCATGCACAGCTCAAGATATTAAAATGTTTATGTAAATATTTGCATATTAAAAATTGTGTTCAATATTTTGATATATACATATTACATATTCATATTTTTAGCACTATATTTATATATATGTATCACGTATAAACCCTAATAATATGTCGTAATTGTGGTTTTCATTATCAACATGTATTATTATTTATATTATCCTTATTTACCCACATTTATATATTTTATCCAAAACATGCATTTTATATATTATACTTATATCCATTGTGTGTATAATTATAACTTCATTACTCATATATTTTCGCTATCTCATATTTTCATAATTCCATTATTCCTAATATATATTACGTACATGCGTTTAAATACTATTATATATATTTCGTAAACCTAGTATTATATGTTTTATACAAGTTTACTGCTCCTTTTTATTTGCATTATCACTATTACCATCACGTATGTATTGTTAATACTTCATATATTGTTCATCTCGTACATTTTTTCACCTTTATTATTATCTGTCTCTAAATTTCGGCGTATTAATTTCTACATCGATATTACTCATCCATAGTCTCTTCATGTTTTAATAAACGAGGCAATGTACCGATTTCGACGTTAAGCCTGTGATCTCATCGCTATGTTGGGTGAATCACAATTGGCTCGTGTGGAAAGCGGGATATCCTTTTCAAAGAAAAAACCTTAAAATGCTCGAATCTCGATCGGATCACAACTAAATTTTGAGTTGAACTTGTATTTTTGAAAATTTAGACAACTCGCGTTTGAAAAGATACCAATTTTTGGGCGTCGCGGGGGTGCTAATACCTTCCCCGCGCGTAACCGACTCCCGAACCCTCTTTTTCTCTGAACTTCAACGTAGGCCTAAATTTAGCCTTTTTACTTAAAAAACGAATTTTTCAGCCAAAAGAGGTTTTAATAGGTGTCCGATCACACCTAAGAAAAAGGATCGGTGGCGACTCCTTTGCTTTAATCAAAATTCGTTTTCAAGATTTTAAATCGCCACAATTAGCGACCTAAGCTAAAATTTTTTCGTCGCTACAACTACCAAGCACATCATTTCAAACATTTCTTCTTCACTCTCATTAAAATTGTCATCAATTAAACCTGCCAAACAAATTACTCATCAATAAAGGTAGACAACAACCAAACCATTTAATACAACATAGGCAAACACTTTAACCATTTCTATTAAACAATAACCAATACAAAAATAATTTAATACAAACAAAACCATTTCTATTATGCACATGTCAGATAATAACCAAACACGTTAACCCTAAACCTAGGCAATGACAGACAATAACTGATACAATATAGATGTAACGTCCTAATTTTCGGGACTTTCGGGATTTTTGCGATTTTGGTGTGAACTTAAAATTTTATTGTCTGGATATGTTGATTATGCTTTGAGTGTGTTAGTGTGCCTTTAGAAAGCCCAAGCCTAAGTTAAAACCTGATAGAATTATCAAATTTTGGACTTAAAGAGAAGGGGTCTTGAGTATGTGGGCTTTTAAGAAAAAGTGTGTAATTTAAGACACAAGTAAGCCTTTGGTAAAGTGGCAAGGTGGCGCCACTTAAAACTTAGGGAAGTGGCGTGTGGAAGCTATACAAGGGCTAAGGTTCAAGTCTCATGATAAGCAGTGTTGTATTTTATTTTTACTGTATATGCAAGGCATGTGATGGACTTCAAGTGAAACTCTATTGGGAAGAGTTTGAGATGCTCATGAGATTAAGTCAGAGAGGATAAGGAGGAGAAAATCTAGGAATTTGAATGGGAGCTAGTGGTGGCCGATTGTAGGGGTCTTGGAAGAGCAAATTTGGCACTTGGGAGTTGAGTGTACATTTTCGGCAAATAAGGCTTTAATGTGCCTATTGCTTTGAGTGTTGCCTTTCGGGATTGTTTTGACCTCTCTTTCTTATTGCTGAATTAGTGTAGTATCTCTTAGGGTTCTTTTCTTTCTTTTTCTGGTCTCCTCTCTTAGTTCTAAAAAGCATAAAATGCAACCATTATTTCCTTTTATACCGACTTGTGCAAAGAATCGAACCATCATCACTTTTCTTTTCTTCAAACCGAATCTGCCATTCTCTTTCTCTTCTCTTTTCCTTTCTTCTCTTTTTCTCTTCTATTTCTTCTAAAGCCGAATCCAATTGAAGCAATCACCTTCTCAAACTTTCTTGTCAATTACCATAAAAAGCCAAAACCGAACCCACCATTGTCGATTACCTATTTGATCAAAACTACTTCTTCTTCTTCTGTATCTTTTACCAAAACTGAATCTCAACCCTGTCTGCAGTGAACTCTTCTCAAACCCGAAATACTTAACCTTGTAGCTGATTTCTTCTTGGCCGACTACTTCAAAAGCTAAAATCCCGAAGCACGTATTGTCTGCTTGTGTCGTTTTGTGTAAGGAGCTGAAACCTTCATATCGGTAGTAATCCGGAAACTGAACCTTTAGATCTGGTGGATCCATTCTCTTGGTAAACAATCGAAACCCCTTTCCATTCATTATCTTGGGATCTAAGAAAAGCCGAAAACCCCTAAACTCTTTAGGGAGGCTGTCGATTCTGGTTAAGATTAAAGCTAGTATTTTTATGCGGTTTTATGTGTATTAGTTCGCGAAAGGGGTGATCTAGTAAGGAGCAGTAGAGGCTAAGGTTGTGGAGGAGGACTAGATCTAGATCTAGTCATTGATTTCAGCAAAGGTAAGAACTCAAGGGCCTAAAGTAATGTTGGCCGAATATGGTAAGTAGATGTTACATGGGTTATTATTGATTCATAGTCTAATATCTTAAGTGGTCGATTGTAGGATAATCGCGTGAGAGATCTCATCGAAGTATATCGCAAATCAGGTGTGTAAACGAACACCCACTAGTAGACTAAATCGACAAAAGTCGAAATGCCGAAATTCTGACATTTCATGGGCTTGCGAGCCTACGAACGCTCGTGGGTCGGTTAAAACGGTAAAGATGGTTATCACGAACGATAAGGAGGTTGTGTGCGCGATTTTGTGCGCCTTGGTGAATTTAGGCCTCGAGGGGCTGAATTTAGGCCCAATGGGCTTATAGGTCCATATGGGTAAAAACGAGTGGTAAGCGTATTCTGATAAACTGATTGATAAAACTGTTAAATCGGACTTAAAATTTGGGCTTTGGGGGCCAGAATAGATAATGGACACCGTAGGGCCCATTAGGGGTTTTAGGGCTCGTTAGCTCTAAGGTTGGTAAATGGGCTAGATAAGATACTTAGATGAAATTGGACTGTTAACAAGTGTAATAAGCATAAAAACCCTAAGAACTGGTAAATTTACTGAAATACCCCTTAAGGATGGAAAATTACTATTTTACCCCTAGGTGCAAAATGACCATTACACCTCTAGGGTTAAATTGACTGAAATGCATGCTATACTTTATCTGTTCATTATATGCCATGACATGTTATTCTGTTGCATGGGTTTGGGTTTTTGATGGAGGAAGTGCTAAGTGGCAATGCCACGTTTACTGATAGGGGTTTTGCCTCGTTTTATTGTTAGTGGCTTGGCCAAGTTTTCTGATTAAGCAGCTCAGTTGCGATTGTGGTGTGTAGGGCTGGGTAGGTTGAGTTATTCCCTACATGGTGTGTAGGGCCGGTACGGGTGGTGTGTAGGGCTGGATTTGGGCTGGGTATTGCATACATGCATAATATCTGTACTGCTACTGTAATGGGCCTAAGGGCCCGTACTGAATACTGGATAGTGCTAAGGCCTAGTTAATACTGAATACTGGATAGGGCTAAGGCCCAGTTAATACTAAATCTGAACAGGGCTAAGGCCCAGTTAGTATTGAATTTGGATAGGGCTTAGGCCCAGTAAAGCTTTATTGATTTGGGCTCTGGTTGGGTTTACTTTACACACTGAGTTTTCCAAACTCACCCCTTCCATTTCTTCCATGCAGGTGAGCCCTAAGCTAGTGGACTTGGAGCTGGAGGGATTTGGAGTGGCCATGTGGACTGCGTTCAGTTAATTTTTCTTAAATTATTTTGCTTTCAATATTTTAGTTAATATTTTCTCTTTTCGATTTCTGTTTGTAATAAGGCCGCTTCTAAATATTTTTACTTGGGTTTTTACTTCATTATTTATAACTTGCTTAAAATGGATAGACTTAGGCTGCTCGGGCTTTCATAAAATTAAACAACGTTTTCAAAATATAAAACACATATCAAATGGATAACGTAAAGACAAACAAAACCTTGAGACTAAATAAATTTTAAACCGGTAGCGAATAGGACGTCCACAAATTAAACCTGGTTTTCTTTCCAAACTTTAAGATAATGGTTTTGCAAAATCACCTTAATCGTGGTAACTAAAGAATATGATCAATCCATCGTTGATGTGACACACTAGACTTGGCCGTAACGTCTGGGCCGGGTTTGGGGTGTTACAATAGAAGGTAAATAACAAATTTGATATTTCCATTCATACAATATAACAGCTAGGATACAAACAATAGCAGATACAAACAATAAACATCAGTTTGATAATGTCATTCATACAATGGCATATACAAACAATAAACAATAATTTGATACAAATAATAAACATCAGTTTGATACAAACAATCAACATCATGCATTAGCATACCATACACATTATCTGCCATTCACTTTAATAACCAAACCCTAATCTATCATGCACACTAATAACAAATGAAACCAAAATCGAAATAACCCTAAATCCAAAATCAAAATCGAAATCGAAATAACCCAAAATAACCTTAAATCCAAAAAGTAAAAGAACTAAATACAGAAACTCACCCGCTACAGTGGATGTAACAACATTGGCAGCTTATCTTCTATTGAACATTGTTGCTAACAACCAAAAACACTGATAGGTTTTTGGTTTTGTCTTCTTTTCTCCCCAAACAAAAAAGATCAATCAGTTTCTAACCCTATACCCTATTAATCGATTATTGAATCGATATTCTAACCCTAGACCAACCTTGTTAATCAATTCTTGAACTAGTTTCAAACCCAAACCAATCCAAATCACAATAAGTTTTTCTCAAATCGATTTTCTTTTCCTCCTCCCCTTAATCACAACCAGTTTCTAATTTTTTGCCTTAAACCAACGTAACCCTCCAATTTTTTCGGGTTTTTTATCAAAATAACCCAAATAATTTAATTAAGTACCAAAATGACCCACTTTTTTAATTAAACACGAAAATAACCCAAAATCTACAGTAAAAGTTGGTGGAGCCAAAATATTTGGCGCCACCAACGTGCCACATCAGCAAGGAGGATAAAAAATTAATTTTTTGGTAGAGCCATGTAGAATGGCGCCACTTGTATAAATACAAGGGAAATACTACAATTTCTAAAAAAATGAGGGACCTTAGAAACAATTTTCCATTTTCTGGTAGAGCCAATTTAAATGGCACCACCAGACTTCCATCCTGACACCATGCTTCTTTTTTGTACTTTTTTTTAACTTTTTTTAACTTTTTCCTATTCTTTTATTTTTTTTCTTTTTTTATTTAAGTTTTATATTTTTCCTTTTTTTGTTTATTTATTTTATTTATTTTTATTATTAATTTTAAAAAACTTGAAATGTTTTATATTTGAAATGTTTTATAATATATTTTTTAAAATTTTAAATATTATTTTGAAATTATTTTAAATTTTAAATATATATTTTTGGAATTATTTTTTATAAATTTTAAAAATATATTTTTGAAATTAATTTAAAAAATAATATTTAAAATTTTAAAAATTAATTTAAAAAATTGTTGACTCTATTTTTTAAATATTTTACAATATCTTTATAGGACACTTATCAATCATTTGACACTATTTGTGAAATCTAAAAACTCCATTGATAATGTACCAAATATTTTTCCTTTTTTTATTTATAGTGTATATAAAAAATAATTTTTTTGGGTGTAAAAAGGGAACTAAATTTTATTACACACAAATTTAAAAAATATATGGAACAATTTTTTATTATATAAAAATGTATACTTATATAAACTAAATCAAATTAAATCTAGTTGGGTTCAGTATTAGACATCAAAGCTGCCTCATTTTTAAGTGTTTACTTTTATCTAAAATCTCATTATCATTTTTTAGAAATATATTTTTATTTAAAATTCTCAAATCATCGAGTAGAAGTTCAATTTTAAAGCAATAATAAAATGGTGGAAACGTCAATCATGGCCCTGCCTATTTTTTTTTTGCTAGAGTTAAATGCTGAGTATGTCTCAAGCAAAATTAAAATAAAAAGTCAAATATTTTTAAAAATTTCAGACTGGAGTAAAATAGGGGAAATTTTCAACTAATTCTTAAAACAGCAACATGAGAAATATACTTTACAGATTTTTTTTTTTGGAATACGGCTATTGAGGTTCATCGGATATAAATTAATTTAAAAAATAATATTTAAAATTTAAAAAAATTAATTTCAAAAATTAATTTTTAAAAATTATAAAAAATAATTCCAAAAATATATATTTAAAATTTTAAAAAATAATTTCAAAATAATATTTAAAATTTAAAATATATATATATTATAAAACATTTCAAATATAAATCATTTCAAATTTTTTAAAATTAATAATAAATAAATAAATAAACAAAATAAAATAAGAAAAAATATAAAACTTAAAAAAAGAAAAAAAATAAAAGATTAGGAAAAAAGTTAAAAAGTTAAAAAAAACAAAGTACAAAAAAAAGTATGGTGTCAGGATAGAAGTCTGGTGGCGCCATTTAAATTGGCTCCACCAGAAAATAGAAAATTGTTTTTAAGGTCCCCATTTTTTCAAAAATTATAGTATTTCTCTTGTATTTATACAGGTAGCGCCATTCTACATGGCTCCACCATAAAATTAATTTTTTTATCCTCCTTGCTGATGTAGCATGTTGGTGGTCCACCAACTTTTACTGTAGACTTAGGGTTATTTTCCTATTTAATTAAAAAAGTGGGTCATTTTGGTACTTAATTAAATTATTTGGGTTATTTTGATAAAAATGCCAATTTTTTTCCCTATACCTACCCCAAACCAAAGACCCATCAGCTACTTCACCAATGCGACAAGTTAACTGACCACATCAGCTAGTTCACTTGCCACATTAGCAGTCCCGTTAAAACACTAATGGGAACTGGTAATTAGTGACTATTTTGTCATTTTTTTGTAACGTTAGTGACTGTTTTATCATTTTTCAAAAGTTGAGTGACTGAAATAAAACATAAGTGATTGTTTTGTCAACTACCCCAAAATTGAGTGACTGTTGAAGTAATTTACTCTTTATTATATATTATTTTTAAGTACATATTTATATTCTAAATACGTAGTTTCCAAATTGATATAAATACGATAAATAATAAAAGGATAAGAATAAATTGAATTTAAAGCTTTATTTAAATTCCCGGCAGGTTGTCCATGAACATGGAAACAAAAATACTACTAATGAGCAGTAATTGGCCACGTCTCCCATTGAAGATTCAAACTTAGGAAAAACCAAGATTCTTGAAGAGTAAATTTATGGTCATTACTTATGAGTTTAGGGTTTTACTTTTCCAGGCTAATACATCCCACCCAAGTCGTCTAAAACTTGGAATTTTCAATCAGTTTGTGCACGGTTTCGTAGCACAGTTAGGCTGGCTATAGCCAAGAGCTACATATATCGACCCCAGCTTCGCCGAGCTATCCAAGAAACTGCGAGTAATAAATGTATAATCAACTGTAATTAGTTTTTCATCAAAATAAAATTTAGAAAAACTATTTGTTGGTTTAATCCATTTGTAAGGATAGATATGTCTTCTAGTCATGGGGAGGTGATTGAGATGGTAAATTAATTTTAATCCTTCCATTTTATAGGATTTTCTTTTTCGAAACTTTAGTTTGCACATAATTTTCAATTAATAAGATTTCAGTTCGGGATTCATCAAAGTACTCTCTTTTAATTTCATAATTATTTTTTTATATTTTTAATTATATGATATTTTATAATATTTGAAATGTTTTTATATATTTTAATTAGATTATCTTAAAATTTTAAGCATATTTTATTTAATTTTTTAAAAATAAAATAATATAAAAAATTAAATATATAATACTTTCAAGTTGAGTGAGGTTTAGAGCTGAGCATGGGTCGGGCGGCCCGGCCCGGCCCGAAGGCCCGCCTGAAAAATGGGAGGGTTTAGGTAAAAATATAGGCCCGAAAAATGGGCTTGGAAAATAATTGAGGCCCGTTTAAAAAACGGGCCCGGCCTCAGGTAAGAATTTTTTGGCCCGGGCTTGGCCCGGCCCGGCCCGAAATATATATTAAATAATTTTTTATTCCTTTTTTAATTTTTAACTTTACCTTTCTTTTACTTTAACTTTCATTTGCCATTTCCTAATAAAATCTAGAAAAATTTTAATGTTTTTGTATTTTATTTTAGTATCATTTTTTATTTGTTTCTTGTTTTAATATTTTTTATTTTTTAAATGTATTTGATTTATTATATTTTATTTTTAATAAAATAAACAAAAAAAATTAATATGGGTCGGGCCGGACTCGGGCTTAACAATTTAATGTCGGGCCGGGCTTGGACAATTTTTTAGGCTCATACCCGGGCCCGACAAGCGGGCTTAAAAATTTTATTGAGCCCGGCCCAAGCCCGGCCCGGCCCGGCCCATGCTCACCTCTAGTGAGGTTGGAATTAGATAATTTTTTTTAAAAGATTAGTTGAGTGTTAAAATTTTAAATATAAGTTAGTTTCAGACACAATTGGAACTAAAACTCTTATAGTTATATATATATATATTTGTGCATAGTAGATCTCGAATTTCGATACTCAAAACAGCCTATGTCATTGTCAATTTAGCCAAGCCCTTATCCATTTTAAATTTGATTCAAGTTGATATATTATATCAATTAAAAAATATATAGTAATTTTCAATATTTTCTAATAAAATATTTTATTGTAGTAATTAAGAAAGTTAGGCATTAAAATATGGTTTGGGACCAGATTAAAAGCGTAGTTGAGAAGAGAAATGGAAAAGCCTATAAATATCCAGGACAGGCATCGGTCCAGGGCATCAAACGTTACCTAGGATTGGAGACATCTTAATCTAGTTTTGGAATCGAACTCTCTTGCTAATAAGTTAAGATCCTCAAACCATCCCTCATCATATCCAAGTATCCCACCACCACAATTTTGGTATGGCAAGTCCAAAATCACCCTTTCAACCTCCCACCTATGGCAACTTAATTACTGTTCTTAGTATTGATGGAGGAGGAATTAGGGGGCTTATTCCCGGAACTATTCTTGCCTTTTTAGAGTCTCAGCTTCAGGTATCCAAGCACTTAAAAAATATATAGTATACACTGTTGTTCACATTTTGTAACGATACGCTTATAATTACAGAAGCTGGATGGTGAAGGGGCAAGACTGGCAGATTACTTTGATGTCATTACTGGGACTAGCACCGGCGGCCTTGTCACTGCCATGCTAACTGCACCACACCCGAATGAAGGCCATCGTCCTCTTTTTGCTGCCAAAGATATCAATGATTTCTACCTTCAGCACTGCCCAAAAATCTTCCCTCAAGATGGGTAATTAATCTCTGGAGCTTGTTCATTTGTAGTTTAAAACGGAACAGAAGCTTCTTGTAATTACAGCTGATCCTTGTTGTGTTTGTAATTATATAACAGCTCTCCGTTTGCACCGGTTGCAAATCTGGTCAAATCTCTAACTGGTCCGAGATATGATGGTGAATATCTGCACAATATTGTGAGGGAAAATCTGGGAGAAACCAGATTGGACCAAACATTGACAAACGTTGTCATCCCAGCATTTGACATCAAACAACTCCAACCAAGAATTTTCTCCTCCTATGAGGTCTCATTTCTCATCAAATAATATATATATTTTAAATTTCTTTACTTTGTCATTATTTGATGTGAGATACTACCATTGTGCAGGTTCAGTACAATCCTTTCCAAAATGCATTGCTCTCTGATATATATATTGGAACTTCTGCCGCGCCAACTTATCTTCCTGCACATCAATTTGAAATAAAAAATTCCACCGGCGAAGTCAAAGAATTCCATCTTATAGATGGCGGTGTTGCTGCAAATAATCCCGTATGTGTATATATATATATATATAGATAGATAGATAGATAGATAGATAGATGTTTTAAACGTAATGGAAATTCTCGGCGCTGCAAGTTAATATTATATGGTTTTAATCGATTCTTATAACAGACTTTAGTAGCCATGAGCGAAGTGGCAAAGGAAATCAATCGCGAAAGCAGTGATTTCTTCCATATAAAGCCAAACGACTACGCTCGTTTCCAGGTCTTATCCTTGGGCACTGGTTCGCAAAATCCTGAAGAGAAGTACCCAGCTCACAAGGCAGCAAAATGGGGTGTCTTGGGATGGTTGGCTTCTGAACATTCATCTCCATTAATTGATGTGTTTATGCAAGCAAGCAGTGATATGGTGGACTTTCATCTCGCTACTGTTTTCCGAGCACTTCATAGTGAACACAGTTATCTCCGTATTCGGTATATAGATACATTCATTGAAATGTGTATTATATACACTTGAATCTAAGGTGACTTAAAAAGAAAATTGCAGGATGATACACTATATGGAGCTGTGACATCAGTGGATATATCTGTCGAAACCATTTTAAAAAAAAAAAAAACGGGGATCGACTTTGGAATTTTAAAATGGAGTCGCCACCGACCTTTTTCAAGGTGCGATCGGATCACCTTAAATTATTTTAATAAAACATTTTGAGTTATTAAAATAATTAATTTTGGTCTACGAAAATCAAAGAATGGGCTCGGGAGTCGGTTACGCACGAGGAAGGGTTAGCACCCTCGTAACGCCCAAAATTGGTACCTAATTGATTAATTAGTGTCTTGGTGTCGAATATTTGAAAACTTGGGGGAATTTAAAAATACGATCCCTTTTCGTTAGAAATAATTTGCACAAATTGAAAAGATTGTTTTAAAAACATTCTCGTCTCGAAAAAGTAAAACGTCGAGTCCAGTAAGTTAAGATACGAAGTTTAGAGCCTTTAAGAACGAGGGTGCTTTGTATTTAGAAATTAAAAGGATATTCGATTATACGGGTTAAACGAAAAATCGAAACCCAGTGAGTTAGGGTACGAAATTTCGAATTTCCATGTATCGAACATTGCTTTTGTAAATGTATGATTTTGTCGAATAGAGTTTAATAAAATCATGAGTTTGTAAGGAAACGCGAAAGTAAATTAGGACCATAGTATATACAAATAGAATAGATACATTAATAAGAAGTACGTAAAGGACGAGAATAAAATGAATTAATGAGCATGCGTAATGACTACAGATCAAAGAATAACAAAAATAATACTAAAAACTACACAATTAAATTGTATGTATAAATAATAAATAAACAAACAAATGGAAAAAGCAACAATGAAAAATATTAAGAAAGATTTAAAACAATAAAAATGACGATAATAATGGTAAAAGAAAATGATAAAAATAATAGGCTAATATAATAGTAATAGTATAAAATGATATGTACATAAAATATACGAGTATATGTGATATATTAATAATGGAAAAGGAAATAACAATGATATATTAATTTGGGAGTATCAAAATATAATAGTCAATATGATACTAAAATAATACTAAGTATAATATTATAATAAAATAAGATATATATAAAAGGTAATAAAACGTAATATCGAGAATAATACTAAAAGTAATATAAACATAATAAAAATAAAATAAAAACGAAAAGTAATAATAATAATAATAATAATAATAATAATAATAATAATAATAATAATGGAGTACAAAAAGCACATGATAATATTTAAAATAAAGTAATAGATAATAATGGTAAACATCAAACACGTATATATATATATATATAAAACGAGGAAGAAGGATATAATATAAAAATAGGAAAGGATTATTAAGTATAATATAATAATTAATAATAATACTAAAAGAATAACAATAGTGTATTAAAAATAATAATAGTGAAAGAAAATAATAATAGTAATAAGATAAGTAAATAATAAAAGGAATATATTTATAAAGTATGATGATAATAATAATAGTAATAATAATAATCGTAAAGCGGAATAATAAAAACAAAACTAAATATGATATAATGTTGTGTAAAAATAATAGCAATAAAAGGATAATACTTAATATGATACTAAAGTAATAAAATATAAATAATAATGATAATAATAATAATAATAATATACATAATAATGATAGTAATAACAATAATAATAGTTAAAAAGGGATTAAATTGAAGTACAAACTAAAATAATGGGGCAAAAACGAATATAACAGAAGATATGGAACTAGGCTGAACACGCATGAAACTGGGAAGGACTGAAATGGGTAATATACCCATCCTTCAAAACGGCACAGCATTACTGAGGACTAAATGAAGCGAGATTGAAATTAAAGGGGTAGAATCAAAAGGAAAAGAAAGGAGCAAAGTGGACCAAATTAGAATAATCTAGAACCCGAAGGGATTGCGCGCGCAATAAACCCAAGAATAGCAAAACACGCGGATCCCCATGGGTCCTGGATCGGGTCGCAACGGGTCGACACCTAAACGGTGCCGTTTCACGCGTTAGGGTAAAACCCTAATTCCCCTTTCCTTTCTTCACTTACCCGTTTCTCTTCTTTTCCTTTCTAACAACCAGCAGCCACCACCCTTCCAAAAGAAATCAAAACCAGACCCCTCATATCCTCACCAACTCCCAAGCCTTCTCCCTCCGACCGAGAGAGAGAGAGAGAGAGAGAGAGAGAGAGAGCCACCGTTCGCCATACTACCATGGCTCTGATGGCCAGAGACACACGCATATATGGGCTATTTAGCCCCACTCCGTTCGAGTCTGTGGTGATCGAAAGAAAGGAGTCACCTCAACCCCCTCCTCTGATCCAATTCAAAAACTAACCCTAGGATCTAAGCGCATGCAAAAGGGTTGCGGAAACAGAAGAGAAGAAAACCAAATCAGTGATCCTACCCTCGTCGGAGTCCCAAAGGTGTTTCACGACGTTCGGGATCATCGGAGAAATACGATTTCGGCAAAGGACCACAAGAAACGGTAAGATTAGTATTTACTATGCTGTTTCGAAATGAGAGATCCAGGAACAACCTTTTTACTCTCTTTGTTTTTATTTCTTGAATATCTCTGTACATAGACCGGGGATCCCTTTTTTACAATAGATTTCAGCTTCTACTTTTTAGCCGAATGAGATCGAAAAATCGCAAAATCCCCCCCTGTTCATTCTGATTTCTTTTTGGTTTTATAGCCAAATACACAAAAAATATTTCTTTGGATTTGCTATCGTTTCTTTCACTGTTGCTTTTGTCATGTTTGCAGGTACTGGAGTCGACGGGAGCAGGTGGGAAGTGATGGAAGTGACCGGTGGCTAGCCTCGGAACGATGCGCGTCGACCTAGGTGCACGGCGCACGGAAGAGAAAGGGTAGCTAGGGTTTAGTTGGGCTACCGGGTCTAATGGGTAGGGTTGTAAGTGGGTTGATCGGTTAGGGCCAAGTTCAGATTGGGTTAGGGTGATTTGGGCTGGTTTTGGGCCTTTGTTTGTAAAAATGGACTAGACTATTATTTTAATTTTGGATTTTGTTTTTGTTTTTTTGTTTGATTTGGGTATTTATTGGGCCCGGGCAAAATTGCCCTATTACAGCTGCCCCTCTTTGCTCATTGTCGTGTAACGAGAATAGAGCAAAGACTCAAAAAGGGCCAATTTTGCCCGGTCTGGCCGGATCTTAGTCTCTTGGCGCTTATTTTCTTCGGTTTAGCCTCGAATCTTCGATCTGCTTCTGCATCTCTTAGAAGGCCATATCTTCTATCTACAATCTGCTCCTTGCACTCTCAAGGATGTCAGATTCTTCTTCGATCTGCCCCTGCATCTTCAGGAAGGTCAAATCTTCTAACTTTAATTTGCTCCTTGCAATCTCAAGGAAAGACAAATCTTCGATCTGCCCCTGCAATCTCAGGAAGGTCAAATCTTCTAACTTTAATTTGCTCCTTGCAATCTCAAGGAAAGAAAAATTTTCGATCTGCCCCTGCAATCTCAGGAAGGTCAAATCTTCTAACTTTAATTTGCTCCTTGCAATCTCAAGGAAAGACAAATCTTCGATCTGCCCCTGCAATCTCAGGAAGGTCAAATCTTCTAACTTTAATCTGCTCCTCACAATCTCAAGGAAAGACAAATCTTCGATCTGCCCCTGCAATCTCAGGAAGGTCAAATCTTTTAACTTTAATTTGCTCCTTGCAATCTCAAGGAAAGACAAATCTTCGATCTGCCCCTGCAATCTCAGGAAGGTCAAATCTTTTAACTTCAATTTGCTCCTTGCAATCTCAAGGAAAGACAAATCTTCGATCTGCCCCTGCAATCTCAGGAAGGTCAAATCTTCTATCTCGATTTGATCCTAGCGATCTCGAGGATGTCAGATCTGTGATTTATCAACATTGCCCGACCATCTTCTGAGGGACCTGTCTTGTAGCATGTGATTATGTTTTATGCAACATGATTAAGAAATTGTGTTTGAAATGAATCAACTGTTCCTAATTCAATGCATTGCGAATGACACTTGTATGAATGCAAAATGTCATGAACATGATAATTTTTAATGTTTAGGGCATCTTCACTCGTTAGCCCTCAAGGTTTTATCACTGGTAGTACGCTGCCCTTTTGCTGAGCAGGCACTTTGTCCAAAATAATCATATTTTGCTCAACTAGCTTGCCCCATCGTAACTTCAGGGCTCATTTAGCTGTGACTTGGGGACATAAGGTTTGTACTATCTTTAAACTACCCCACTGCAATTTATGGCTTCCGGATCTATATCCACTTTCATCCATCCCATTACTAATCAAGGGTATATGGACTTGTCTCATCAATTGATCACACTTTGGGTGACCTGACCAGATGTGTATGTTTGATACTCGCATGGATACAGGATATCATTTTGAGGATAATCTCGATTACTTATTTTCCATCAGGATTGTATCACCGACCCAATATCTTATCTCTTTTGTTCAGCAAATATCTTTGACTAAAACTCTGAAGAGATGATTTCAATTTGGACCTAGATATTTCCAACCCTTAAGCGTGGAAGGTCTTAAACAATGGTCTTGTTTTATGTTTCTGTATTATTTAGAAACTTCCAGGGTAATACGCAAAACTCCTTTCATAAAAGCGTTATTAGTCCACTAATCATTATTTCAATACAAAATGCTTGAAAAAGATCATGACAATGGACAAGAAGGAAATTGAATGCAAGCATAACTCGAAACAAGGAAGTTAAGCGATTAAGAAAGAATTTATTAGGAGCGTTGCTTGACACAAATAAATTAATCAATAAGAAGGAGATTGATCGGGAGCACGGCCCGTCATGATTCGAAGATAGCAAATATGCTAAGAAAGATGGAAGCTAGGTGCCCTAGATATTGCAACCTAAGCTTCTCTGTCCCCATTCTTAAGAACTCCTCCAAGCTCAATGTGTGCCTAGGGGATTCGGAGTACTCTGTTGATGCCCCAAGACGTAGCATACTTCCTCATTGTCAATTCAAGCATGATAAGGCTACCGCATGCCCCACTTTTGGTCAAAACTTGAGCCGCCCTTTTTGGGTTTTAAACTCAAATGCCCTTTGGACTCAAAGCGCCCTTTGCGGGTTTTCACTTTAGCCTCTCCTTTTTCTTTTTCTTTTTCTTTTCTTTTCTTTTTCATTTCTCTTTTTCTTCTTTTTCT
This sequence comes from Gossypium stocksii, assembly GCA_020496765.1. NCBI lineage: Eukaryota > Viridiplantae > Streptophyta > Magnoliopsida > Malvales > Malvaceae > Gossypium > Gossypium stocksii. The sequence goes on from CM035624.1 coordinate 34,577,631, forward strand.
TCTTCTTCTTTTTTTTCTTTTTTTTTTTTGCCAACTTTCTTAGAAGGTCTCAAGACGCCCTTTGCGAGTTTTCATCTTGATTTTCTTGAGAAATTCTTGTGGACGAATTCTTCTCGACATAAGTTTGTATCACCCATTTTGACACGTTTGATTAGGATGAATACTCTCAAGTTAAGTTCGCTAGGGATACTCAAACCTTAACTCTATCAAGGTTTGAAGGAAGAAATCTCGATCCATAAACCCATGAGAAAGAGGTTGCCCCAGCAGCAATCCTAGTTGTCGTTTGATAAGCCTTATACAAAAAGATGGTTCAACGATTCTCAACAGATAAGAATGAAGTTGCTAACGTTATCTTTCAACTTGGAAAGCTGAGGTATATAAATCACTCCGGAGCAGTCACTTCACCATGGCTCGATGATGTCTCTGAAGTGTTCTTTTCTCCAACTGTGAGGTTACCAAAGTAAGTAGGAACAACTACCGGTAAGACAGTGGTGCTCCTTTGATATACGTATACCAGAGAATGAACTATCTCATGTGGATCATTAGCCAAAAGCCCAATCTGATCTAAGAAAACACAATAATGAATATGCCTCTTGGTTCCAATCATTCCAGCATGGGCTCAAAGATAGAAGTCATTGTTCTTAGGATGACAGACTTTGTTGTCTATAACGATTCCAGGCGGGATATTGTCAGGAAATCTCTGCTGGAAAACTTAGTATGATATTCTTTCTGTGCCATAATGACCATAAACTTGAGGTTCCCATTCTCGTCAAGGAACTCGATCAAGTTCTTTGTTCAAAATTTGATTGAACTGAGACTCGCTAACTCGATAATGAGCTGATCTGGCTTCTTCTTCCATGAATTTGTATAGAAGTCTTCCCTCATGATACCTTCATCTACTTTGTCAGGCACTGGTTTGAAGGGAAAATCTATCATTTCAAGCTTCAGAGACTGTGTACGGACTGATGCCCTGTAGCGAAAAATCAATGGCCATTGCCTAAAGCTAATCACCGCAGCTATTAATGGTATATCAGACTGTCTAGGAGGGTCATGCAATATATTCATTCTAAGGATAATAGTTGGAACCTTTGAAATCATAGGGATTTGAAGATGTTTGCCCCAGTGTAGGCGTAGAGAGTAAGTGGTAGTTTCTTATACCAATCTTTACCAGTCTCGGTCATCTTCTTTTCTTTTCTTTTGGCAGTCTTTGTTGCATGGCGCCTTATCTTTGAACAGACTGCAAACTTTTGACATTGTGCAGTTGGATATGATCTCTCTCTTTTTCTCTTTTTTCTCTTTTTTTTTTGTTTTTTTTTGTTTTTTTATTTTTTTTTGAGAATTCAAACTCGAATTTAGATACGGCTTTGAATTTGGATTTTGAATTTGAATTTGAATTTGATGACCGTTACTTGGTAACTTTGGCATACGAAGCGACCTTACTCTCTCGGTGAAGTAATTGACCATCGTGAAGATGACTCGAAGTCGATGAAGCTAGCCTAGTGACGTCCGTGCCCCACATGGAGAGTTTTCAAAGAAACATGAATCTTATCTCTCTCAATTTGACCTTTACAACACGCTGATGTAGTCCTCTTTCATGGCGAGTTCGCAATATTTCAGCCTTATGATCAGTCTGGCTATTGTAAAACCAATAGCATGTGTCCTACAGATATTATTGAGGACCTCCTTTAAAATTTTAGTGTGCCCGTGTCTCAGTAGCCTCGGCATGTCTTGATATGGCTGTATGAAGACATACTTGAGTCTTTTTGAAATCACTCAATAATGTCTCGCCTTTTTTTGGTAGTGAGCTAGGCTTCAATCTTTGTTTGCTCGCGATATCCAATGATCTTGTGGGATTCATTTTCATCTTGTTCTACCTTCCTTGACAAATCAGAAGATAGGTCACAGTCTTTGTCGTCTTCAAAGTCTTGAGACTCCTCTAAGCACACATTTCGCTCTAAAGGAAATTCTAGTTTAGTAACAGTGTTGCTCGTGTTATCGATATCTGGGGACCCCTTTTTATAGGTACAGAGAAAGATTTCAAAGAACAAATGAATTCAAGAATGAGTATTTACGTGTCATGATCATGAAGAAATGATATTTGAAAGAGTTTGAAGAACAATAGAATCTAAGAACAATTGTGCAGTATGGTTATAAATGAAAGAATAAGAGAATCTAAGAATAATCATTGTATAGTGTAAAATGAGAAATAAATGAAAATTTACTCAAAAGATGCATTCTTATTGAAATAAAGATTTTAGACAAAAGCCTATTTTCACAAAAGGATTCTTACTGCCTCTAGGCTTAAAGCAGTAAGCGTGTTTTGGGTATTACCCTAAGTTAGCTCTAAAAACATAGGGACTTCTTCCACGGTCCCATTGTTCAAAACACTTCCAATACATAAGAGTCCGGAAACCTTTAAGTTATTGGTTCCCTTTTCAGATGCGTCATTAATGTTCAGATTCCCCCATATCCCGTCTTGTTCTGGAGCTCCGAACTCGATGCACTCTTGGATCCCATACCCCTATTCATCATGGTACTCACAATGTTCATCCCTTGAACAGAATAGTCGGGTAACAGATTTTCTTCCTTTGAGGGATCATCGAATTTTATAACTCCAATTTTGATAAATCTTTCGATTAACTTTTTAAAAGCGGTGCAGTTCTCGATCAAATGTCCTGTGATTCCTGCATGGTATTCGCATTGGGAGTTCACATCGTACCATTTAGGGTATGGGGGACGTATTGGTTCCACATAGAAAGGGGACACCACGTGCGCATCAAATAGACTTTGATATAGCTCCCTATACGACATTGGAATTGGCGTAAAAGGGAGCTTTTCAGTTATTGATCTAGCATCAGATTCTTGCTTTTGAGGAACTTGATGGTTAGGGGTTGTCCTTCTTGGCTGGTCTATGGTAATCGGCTTCCCCTTACTTTCCTTTCCCTTTATAACCCTCGAAGTATTATCTCGGGAACTCCACGCTTGTTCCTTAAAAGCCTCGCACTGTTTCGGGCATTCCATACTGGCCTGATGCTGTTGGGGTTTAGTGGTAACGGGTATCCCTTACGAATGTGCGTCTGATTAAGTCTGGACGCTTGTTGGAGTGAAACTTGGGGCGTAAACGATGTATTCGTTATCATCCTCGATATTGTAGACTGGGTCCTTTCCCCTTCCGAGCCCTTCGGCTAATAACTGCCTTAGCTGGCTAATCATATTTCTCTGGAGCTCTACCATTTGGTTCTGTATATCCTGCTGAATTCTGGATAACTGCTCTTGCATCTGTATTTGCCTTTGCTCCATTCTCTCCAGCCTTTGCTCCATGTTTGCTAAGTTAGCTGGAATAATTTTATCTAATTAGGATCGTTTTGTAAAAATCTAGTGCAAATGATGCTATGTAAATAATGCAATGCAAATGATGCAATGCAAATGCATGAAATGCAGATGCAAATGCAAGAAAAGAAGCGTCGACCTTATATTCAATTCCATTAGAAGAATTTTTTCTAGGGAACAAATTTCTTTACATAAAATGGCTTACATATGTGGTCTTGCCCTCATAGTCCAAGCGAAGACATTAATCTTTCTTTTCATGCCTAAATACCATGGTTGACTCTTGTAAATTTGCCAAAGGTGTCCTTACCAATGCCTTCTTGTTTGGTCCGGGCCGCAACTTGTTGTTCACTCTTCCTCGCGATGCTCGCTTGCTTCTTTAGGAAAGTCGAGACTTGACAGCTCCCGCATAATCTTCATCAATTTGAGTCTTTCGGGCAAAACCTTACATTCCTTTGCGAGCTATCATCCTTCTTCTGTTATGCTCACTTGGACCATATCTAGGCGACCGCATTATGATTCACTTTATCAAGAAATTCGTCCCCTTATGACGAACTCCCCTACTTAGGAATCGAGTATGAATCAACACCTCTTTTCTGTAACGATGCGATGTAATGTAATGCAATGCATGAATGCAAAAAGGCATCGATCTCAATTCAGTTTCTTTTAGAAAACTTCATTTGAAAAACAAAATCCTTTGCACAAAACGGGCTACTAATATGTGTTTGCCACAACGTTCAACAAAGCAATTTCTTGACCAAGGTCGGATTGTAGCTCACATTGGTGCTTAATGTGCTCAATTCAAGCTATATCCCTACAGCCAAGGACACCTTCTCCAATGTCTGTGGAGTTGTTCTAATCATCATAAGAGAGATTGGCGAACAAGTAGACATCTCTGTTTCACAGTATGTCGCCTTAAAATGATATCCAACGCTTTTAGAGTCTCTTGAGAGTCTTCAGATTCCTGCCCGCACAAAACATTTTGAAATGCTCGCACGGGTATCTTCGCCGCGTAGTTAATCTCTATCTTAAAGGACCTTGAACGGTATGATCTTCTTTGATCTCTTTCTTCCACAGCCATTTAGGCCGTCTAGGCCATCAGGGTTTGCATTTCCATAGGTGCACCATCCTAAAATGCCACAGTAGGCTCAAGCTCGTCGTTTGGTAGCGGTCTTATAGTAAACAAGCCTTTTTCACCATCTTAAGAAAAATTCTTTCTGACCAACTCATTTTTGTAGGCCTCGTGCACTCTGTCAATCACTTTTCTTCTAACACCATTACCATCCATAGGGTAACCATCCTCGTATGAAAAGGAAATGCTGTGATGGTGTAAGTGTCCATCAATACCCCCTATTTCAATCATCTTTGTGTTTGTAGAACCAATGCTTGGCTACGTTACTCTATTGATCCTATATTGTCTTTACCTTCCGGAGATTATTTTGTGCCTCATTGGTGCAAGTGTAACCTCATAATTCTGATATATGTCCTTTAGCTGGGTAATCTCTTTTTACTAGTTGTGTTTCCTTGGACCGTTTACGGACGGTCACATTGTTTCCCGTTTTATCAAGGATCTCATTTTTCAGAACAAAGCTCTTTAAATTAGAAATTGAACGTGAATCGATACCTTTTTAAATGCGACATGATATGCAAATTATAGAAAAAATAAGAAAACACAGAAAGTCAGTACAATGAAATTCAGAATACGTATGAAAACAGATAAACAATCAAGGATCTATCAGGGTAATCGCTAAGGTTCGACGTGGCTCTACCGAGGGTGAGCTCCTAAGGGTTCTTTATATGTGGTTTTAGGTTCTAGAGTAGGGTACCTGAACCAGTAAATTCCTCGGTCTTCGCCCATTATAGGCTCATCTAGATCGAGTTCGGTTCAGGGGAACACATTTCCCTATGGCTGCACGGAGATGAAAATCTCACGAAGCACATAGGTACGGATGTGTTCCGGAAGCGTTTCACTATCCTACACGAAGGTGAAAACCTCACGAAGGAGTAGCTTCTTGCTCCCACTTAAAAGGTGTGACCCGGCAGTCATGCAATGCAATGCGCAAGTATATACAAAAACTTTAAACATACAAAGAAAAGGGAAACAAAGACCACAATTCAAAATAGATGAAATGCAAAAGAGGGATCGTAAATTAAAATCAAAATTTCAATTTTCGACAGAAAGACAAAAGTTAATCAACTTGAGGCTTGACTCACAAACTTGGGTCCCCAGTGGAGTTGCCAAGCTGTCGAAACCATTTTTTTTTAAAAAAAAAGGGGGATCGACTTTGGAATTTTAAAATGGAGTCGCCACCGACCTTTTTCAAGGTGCGATCGGATCACCTTAAATTATTTTAATAAAACATTTTGAGTTATTAAAATAATTAATTTTGGTCTACGAAAATCAAAGAATGGGCTCGGGAGTCGGTTACGCACGAGGAAGGGTTAGCACCCTCGTAACGCCCAAAATTGGTACCTAATTGATTAATTAGTGTCTTGGTGTCGAATATTTGAAAACTTGGGGGAATTTAAAAATACGATCCCTTTTCGTTAGAAATAATTTGCACAAATTGAAAAGATTGTTTTAAAAACATTCTCGTCTCGAAAAAGTAAAACGTCGAGTCCAGTAAGTTAAGATACGAAGTTTAGAGCCTTTAAGAACGAGGGTGCTTTGTATTTAGAAATTAAAAGGATATTCGATTATACGGGTTAAACGAAAAATCGAAACCCAGTGAGTTAGGGTACGAAATTTCGAATTTCCATGTATCGAACATTGCTTTTGTAAATGTATGATTTTGTCGAATAGAGTTTAATAAAATCATGAGTTTGTAAGGAAACGCGAAAGTAAATTAGGACCATAGTATATACAAATAGAATAGATACATTAATAAGAAGTACGTAAAGGACGAGAATAAAATGAATTAATGAGCATGCGTAATGACTACAGATCAAAGAATAACAAAAATAATACTAAAAACTACACAATTAAATTGTATGTATAAATAATAAATAAACAAACAAATGGAAAAAGCAACAATGAAAAATATTAAGAAAGATTTAAAACAATAAAAATGACGATAATAATGGTAAAAGAAAATGATAAAAATAATAGGCTAATATAATAGTAATAGTATAAAATGATATGTACATAAAATATACGAGTATATGTGATATATTAATAATGGAAAAGGAAATAACAATGATATATTAATTTGGGAGTATCAAAATATAATAGTCAATATGATACTAAAATAATACTAAGTATAATATTATAATAAAATAAGATATATATAAAAGGTAATAAAACGTAATATCGAGAATAATACTAAAAGTAATATAAACATAATAAAAATAAAATAAAAACGAAAAGTAATAATAATAATAATAATAATAATAATAATAATAATAATAATGGAGTACAAAAAGCACATGATAATATTTAAAATAAAGTAATAGATAATAATGGTAAACATCAAACACGTATATATATATATATATAAAACGAGGAAGAAGGATATAATATAAAAATAGGAAAGGATTATTAAGTATAATATAATAATTAATAATAATACTAAAAGAATAACAATAGTGTATTAAAAATAATAATAGTGAAAGAAAATAATAATAGTAATAAGATAAGTAAATAATAAAAGGAATATATTTATAAAGTATGATGATAATAATAATAGTAATAATAATAATCGTAAAGCGGAATAATAAAAACAAAACTAAATATGATATAATGTTGTGTAAAAATAATAGCAATAAAAGGATAATACTTAATATGATACTAAAGTAATAAAATATAAATAATAATGATAATAATAATAATAATATACATAATAATGATAGTAATAACAATAATAATAGTTAAAAAGGGATTAAATTGAAGTACAAACTAAAATAATGGGGCAAAAACGAATATAACAGAAGATATGGAACTAGGCTGAACACGCATGAAACTGGGAAGGACTGAAATGGGTAATATACCCATCCTTCAAAACGGCACAGCATTACTGAGGACTAAATGAAGCGAGATTGAAATTAAAGGGGTAGAATCAAAAGGAAAAGAAAGGAGCAAAGTGGACCAAATTAGAATAATCTAGAACCCGAAGGGATTGCGCGCGCAATAAACCCAAGAATAGCAAAACACGCGGATCCCCATGGGTCCTGGATCGGGTCGCAACGGGTCGACACCTAAATGGTGCCGTTTCACGCGTTAGGGTAAAACCCTAATTCCCCTTTCCTTTCTTCACTTACCCGTTTCTCTTCTTTTCCTTTCTAACAACCAGCAGCCACCACCCTTCCAAAAGAAATCAAAACCAGACCCCTCATATCCTCCCCAACTCCCAAGCCTTCTCCCTCCGACCGAGAGAGAGAGAGAGAGAGAGAGAGAGCCACCGTTCGCCATACTACCATGGCTCTGATGGCCAGAGACACACGCATATATGGGCTATTTAGCCCCATTCCGTTCGAGTCTGTGGTGATCGAAAGAAAGGAGTCACCTCAACCCCCTCCTCTGATCCAATTCAAAAACTAACCCTAGGATCTAAGCGCATGCAAAAGGGTTGCGGAAACAGAAGAGAAGAAAACCAAATCAGTGACCCTACCCTCGTCGGAGTCCCAAAGGTGTTTCACGACGTTCGGGATCATCGGAGAAATACGATTTCGGCAAAGGACCATAAGAAACGGTAAGATTAGTATTTACTATGCTGTTTCGAAATGAGAGATCCAGGAACAACCTTTTTACTCTCTTTGTTTTTATTTCTTGAATATCTCTGTACATAGACCGGGGATCCCTTTTTTACAATAGATTTCAGCTTCTACTTTTTAGCCGAATGAGATCGAAAAATCGCAAAATCCCCCCCTGTTCATTCTGATTTCTTTTTGGTTTTATAGCCAAGTACACAAAAAATATTTCTTTGGATTTGCTATCGTTTCTTTCACTGTTGCTTTTGTCATGTTTGCAGGTACTGGAGTCGACGGGAGCAGGTGGGAAGTGATGGAAGTGACCGGTGGCTAGCCTCGGAACGATGCGCGTCGACCTAGGTGCACGGCGCACGGAAGAGAAAGGGTAGCTAGGGTTTAGTTGGGCTACCGGGTCTAATGGGTAGGGTTGTAAGTGGGTTGATCGGTTAGGGCCAAGTTCAGATTGGGTTAGGGTGATTTGGGCTGGTTTTGGGCCTTTGTTTGTAAAAATGGACTGGACTATTATTTTAATTTTGGATTTTGTTTTTGTTTTTTTGTTTGATTTGGGTATTTATTGGGCCCGGGCAAAATTGCCCTATTACAATATCTACCAAAGAAAACTTGGAGAATTGTAAAAAGTGGGGAAGAATTTTTGAAAAAACCAGTTTCCAGGGTGAAATTGGAGACTGGTAAATTCGAGCCTGTTGATCAGGGTACAAATGAAGAGGCTCTTATCAGGTATACATTATATACACACACGAGTATATTAAAATTTCATATATTTAAATGATGATATTCTGTATCCATGTGTAAGAAATGTTGGTTTTTTTATTTTTTATTTTTTGAAAAAAGAAGGGATATCAAGATGTTGTGGTATTATTGTGTCATAAATTCATTATATAATCCTTATAAATTTGGGGTTACTTTTGCTTCTGATCATTTGCAGATTAGCTGAAGTGCTATCTGAGGAGAAGCGGCTTCGTGAAATGAGATCACCGCATGGAAGCTTCAACGAAGAACATAAATGATCATTTGGAACGAAGCTAAAATATACGCCGCTAGATTCAATGAATTCTAATGTTGTTATTTATTTTCCATTTAATTTGTGTTTTTGTCAAAATTTATTTTTTCCATTTTCCTTTATTAAGTTACTAGTATGTTTTCTCCCACACTTTCTGTTGGGATAATTATTATTATTTAATTAAATAATAAAGAAAAATTTAAAGGTTACATTTACTCAATGTTCTTGTATTCAGGAATTTAATCTTTATATCTTTATTTTCAGGAATTCAATTTTTCTACTTTCTAAATTTAAAAATTTAAGTTCATTTGTTAACATTGTTAATCTTTTTATTAAATTTGTTGGTGCTAACAATTCGTAAAAATTATTTACTTATCATTTTTATTAGAGTAAAATATTTAAACTATCTAAAGATATTATAACATTTGAGGTACTAAATTATGTCAAAATTAAAATATATAAATTAAATATCAAATTTAAACAAAATACAAATATTAAATTAAAATTTAACCATTTTTATAATCTAAAAAATAGAGAGTTTAGAACTGAAATTTACCAATTATACTCTCATGTTAAAAAAGGAAAACAAAAACAATGGACTTGTCCATTGTGAAAGGCCATAATGTATATATATGTATGCTAGAAAATCAGTTGGATGGATTCGAAAACATATGACAGCTAATTACTTTAATCCTCACATAATAATAACCATTGTAATTAGTAGATTGAGTGTAATTAGAGTAATTATTCTCACTAATTATATCTAAATCTAATTACTCTATAATTTTTCAAATACTCATACATGATTTAATTTTAAGAAATTACTTTTATACAAATTTAATTATAAAAATTATTTTATAAGCATGAATACGTACGAGAGCTTGAGATAATTATGACAAAAACTTTTTTAAAGTTGTATTATAAGTATTAAAAAATTTATATTATAAAAAAATTATGTTCATTTTATAAATTTATAACAAAAAAATATATTATTTAAATTTAAAAAAATTCTAAAGTTATGACAAAGGTATATTGTAAAAAATAATTTGTATGCAATAAAAGTGTTGAAAAAGTGTTAAAATATACTTATTTATAAAAAAAAGTTCTGAAAAAAAGTATGGACATAAGTATCCATGCTATATTATAAAAATAATATATTTATTTGTTAAAAAAATGTTATAGACATATCTTATTCATAGAAAACAAAATTTAAAGTTATGACATAAAAGTATATTATTTATAGGAAATGTTATTAAAATTATTGGACACTTTATAAAACATTTTTATAAAAGTCATATATATCATACATTATATATATCACCTAATTTACATATTATAAAAAAGGGTTGTAACCTAGCATAAATTTTACTCCAAATTAGGTTTATATAAGTTTTTATAATTAAAACTATAATATAATTTTTATAATTAAACTTGTATAAAAAATTTCTTAAAGTTATGCAAATATTATGTGGTAGATGCTAGTTATGCAAATACAAAATGTTTTCTTACACCATATCATTGGTATGATACTATTTGTGAGAATGGAGCCTAACCAAGCACCAGAGACATATTGCAAACTCTTTAATTTAAGACATTCCAAGCTTCAATGTCACATCCCAAATTTTTGTTGTTAATTTTGCATGGTTGTAGCCAAAATGAGTTATTGGTCTAATGGTTAAGTATAATGTATCCAACCTAGAGACCTGAGTTCCTATATAAGTTTTATTTATTGTATTTTTTTCCCAAAGACCTAATTGTGTCGTCCTTACCTAGAAACCCTAGGTATAAATGTTATTTTTCACTTTTCTATCAACCTTATTTGCTCATTTTGCACACCGTCACCCTTTCTTCTTCTTCACTTTTCTCTCATATCTTCCTTTGTGCTGCCCCTTTTTGCACTAATTTTTTAGTTGTGCTACCACCTCCCTCCCCCCTTTTTTGTTGTTGTTGTTCTTAACATCGTTGTTGTACCCTTGCTGTCGTTTTCCACCCTTATCGTCACACTTTTATTTCTCTTCTTTTTTCTCTATTTGTCTCATATTATTTTTTTGCTGAAACCACCATACATCATTGGTCGAATCTTTTTTGGCCCTGTGCTAGTGAACATTCATTTTTATGTGTTAATCTGTTACCACAAATCTGAATTCGGGAAGTGTAAGTTGTTATCGGTCAGATTTGATCTTGTAATTTCTTCTTATTTTCTCTAATGGTCAATTCTCACAAGTACTCTTTTTTGTGATTTTGTTGACTAAAGGTTCATATCTGAATCGCTCGAATCAGTAGTAGTATCAAAAGCAGTTCTCATTCTCGTTTAAGCTGAAAAAGTGTAAATAGAGGTCTCAGAAACCATATCTAAAAAGCCACTCTCTTTCTTTCTTATAGTCGAACCATATAGGGTGATTAAGGGTTGATTTTTAACAATTATTCTCTATGTTGGGTACAAATTTAAACTAGATCAGATCTGAGTCTTAAAAACTGCAAAGTTAAGTTTAGTGCTACGGATTCGTGTAAATCAGGTATGGGTCCTAAATTTTTGTGTTAATGATTGTTGTAAGCATGCATAAGTGTTAAATTGATGATTGGTTAAATATACTTTGGCCTAAGTGCTAGGGTTGAATGTTTTAGAGACTTATGACATGACCAATCGATTGAGTAAGTGCTATAAAGGCAAAGTCAATTGTATGATTGCTAAAATGGGTTGTTTTGTACTATTACTACTTGGCTTGTATAGCGTGCTATTGACTGTTACATTGAATATTACTTGCATGTAAGCATGCCACCAATACTGTTTACTGAATTTATGCAAGGCATACCATTTATTTTGTTTTACTAAATGTATGTTTAACATGCCACCGTACTGAAATTGTTATTGATAAAGTATGATGTGCTTCATTGCTACATGTCATATTACATTGCATTGATTTTGGGATTCGATGGGTGATGGAGGAGTTCTGTGGAGTACTGGCGGTTTATCCACATTATTGTATTGGCAGTACATCTGTACCTTTGGATTATTGTTGGAGTACCAACGGTTTAATCGCATCTTACTAGCAGTTTGTCTGCAAACTATTGGTAGTTTAACTGCATATTGTTACTGGTGTTTATTGATAAATGTCAAAAGTAACATGTTTTATCATCATTCTTAATATGTTTTTGGATGATTATTTGATTTAAAATGGTGGATTTTATGCTCCTAATCCTTTAAATTCATGTCTTTATACTAAGGAGAGCATTTGAGAGTAAAATGAGCGAAAAATGAGAAAAAATCAGAGGAAGTTTTAGGAGCTACACGGACTAATTCATTCCACATGGGCTGAACACATGGTCGTGTGAGCCACATAAGCTGCCACATGGCCATGTGCTAGACTGTGTGAATTTCACGAATCGTACTCCAAACATGTGGGAAAACACAATTTTTAGGTTTTTTAGACATTCTAAGACATATATATGACACAAATAAGAAGATAGGAGGAGCTGTCTTAGAATACTCAAGAAAACAACTCGAAAAACACCATTGAAGCCGAATCTAAAGCAAATTTCCATCAAGATTGAAGATCTCATTTTGGTTATACTACCTTTGGGATGTTTTTATTTGCTATCATGAACTAATTTTCCAAATACCTAGGGAGAAGAACCCTGGGATGGATTCTATTATTTGATTTCTATTTTTACACAATAAATACTTGGATATTGTTCTCAATTATGTGTGTTTAATTCATGGTTTAATATTTCTAGACTATTAATCCATGTTTGATGTGCTTAAATCAGATGAGGAATAGACCCTATTTAAGAGTAGATCTAGCATGATTGAGTGGAGTTGCACGCAATCCTAAAAAGAAGACAACATAAATATATCGGATCAGAGTCAAATCTAATAGGGGAATCCATAGACCGAGTTAATGTGATAATAGGGGTTTTAATTAGAAATAAATTTTAATTAATCAACCTAGAGTCAATTGCTCTTAGTCTTGACGAGAGATATTTGCATAATTTAATGATTTTTACGGATCAAGATATTAAGTAAAGAAATTACGTAATTTAGATCGATAATAACAGATAAAATCTAGGTGAATTCTTTCATGGGTATTGTTTCACTTTTTGGTTGTTTACTCATTTATTTTTTGATTTGTTCTTTGCCGTGTTCTTCAGTTAATTTTAGTTTTAATTAATCACTCCAATTTTTCAATTGAATAGTAGAAAGGCGGTAATTACTAGTACTTTTAGGCTTCGTGAGAACGATATTTGTGCTTACCGTAGCTATACTATTAATTGATTGGTGCACTTACCTTAGTTTGATTTTTAGTTGGTTTTGTGGACATCATTTATCCACATCGAGCTATGGCTCTTATTGTATTGGTGTTCAGAGGATGGGTTCTGGGAGACTTATGGTGTGCAGCGTATGAATGGGTAGGAAATTTTGCACCATTCATATGAGCATGTGTAATAGCCTAATTTCGGTGAAATGGAACAGTGGTTTCGGGACCACAAATCCGAGCCGAAAATAAAATTTATTTTTATTTTATTATATGGTCAGTATTAGATTCGAAAAGTCATTTGAAAATTTTGATAAGAAAATTTTACCAATTATGTGCTTAATTACGAGAAGGACCAAATCGCGTAAAATGCAAAAGTTGGATTCTAGTAGCTAGGAGGATTAAATAGCTATGTAATTCAAAACTAGAGGTCCTTATATGACAATTAGACCATTAATAAAAAGTTAGTTGTTATTTTTGGATGATTCATCCATGGAAAATTAGAAAAAGGCTAAGGACTAAATTAGAAAGTGATAAATTTAAAAGATGATAAATTATTAAATAGAAAAAAATAATTTTATATCATTTTCTTCCCCAAATATTCCATGGAAACCCTAGGAGAGAGATAAGAAACTTTCATGGCCAAATTGGGTAAGTTTTCGTGGTCCATTTTTAATAATTTTGATATTTTTGAAACTGAGATTGTTTAATCTATCTATTTGGGGGACTAATTTGAAAAGTTATCAAAGTATGGAAAATGGGTCATGGATGGGTATGCTGAAAATTAGAAATTTATGGTAGAAAATGAAAGGTTATTGATAGATAAAAAAACTTTTACAAAGTGATTTTTGATGAAAACATGATTTAGGGACTAAAATGCAAAGTTGTGAAACTTGATGAAAAATTCTGATCTTTTATGAATACATGTGCTGTAAATTTTGCAATGGGATTTTGGTTAGGCTTGGAATAGGGAGTAAATTGCACAAATTTTATTTTTCGAGCTTAGGGACAAAATGGGAATTTATGGAAAAGTTATGGGCAAAATAATAATTTTGCCTAGGATGAAAATTGAGACTACCTAAATGTGAAATATGGTAAATTGATGTAAAATTTACTCGTATAGATTTGGAAAGATCAAATTCGGAGGTAGAACGAGAAAAGAGGAAATTATCGGATTAGTAAATTTTACGTACACGAACATTATCGAGGTAAGTTCGTGTAACTAAATTGTGTTTATGTACATGCTTGCATTGATTGTGTTTATGTAAATTGTATAAATATGTGAAATGATTACATATCCGATCAAACTCGATAAATAAAAATGATTAAATTAAATGATCAAGCCCGATAGATGATAAATGATAAACGATGAGCATATTATTTATATGTTTGAAATGAATGTGGAATGTGTTTATGTGAATTATATGAATGTTCTGGATGTATGAATTAATCACATGCTCGATAATGCTTGAGAAAAATGTTTAAATCCCGATTAAATAAAATGGAAAATCAATGGATATGTGATTTCTCGAAATGAATGAGGTCTTGCATTTGTTGCTGACGGGATTTAGCTCGGACGAGTAATCCTATTGACCTTATTATAGATAGGATTTAGACTAGACGGGTAATCCTGATATAAACCCTCTCGAGCATATGATACAGATTGGATTTAGCCCGGACGGGTAATCCAGATCAAGCTCTTTAGAGCATATGTTATAGAAAGGATTTAGTTTGGACTGGCAATCCTAATTAAGCTCATGTGAGTATATGTTGGAGACAGGATTTAGCTTGGACTGGTAATCCTGTTGTATGATACGTGGCTCGGGAGTGTGATTTCTAATTATGTACCCTAATGGGTACCCCCAAACATGAATTGACGAATTCCTAAATTGTACACTTTGGTTGTACTACCTGAATATCCATCGATATTTTCAATAATTCAACGGGTAAAACCTTGACATGAAAAGAAATGGGTTTTTACATGTATCTGCTTGAAGTACATGGAAATGATGTTTTATGAAATATGGAAATATGAAATTATGATATATGAACATAGAAATTTGTTTGATGAACTTATTCATCTATGAGGATAGATTTTTACACCACGAGTGTACTACTTACGCATCTATCGATATTTTAGATAAATTCAATGGCTAAAAGTTCTTGACATGAGAAGATATGAATAAGAAATGAGTTATTACATTTATCGGCTTGAAATACATGAAAATGATGATACATGACAAATGATATATGAAAACACGAGATGATGATATTTGTACATAAACTATATTTGATGAATATATGTTCATTCTTGATTTTAGACTTGTACGTCTTGAGTGTATAAATCGTAACCTTGATATTCTGAGTAGTATAAGTAAAGTTCTGATATGAAATGATCCGAACTCGAAATGAACTATTGTAAAATTATACTTGTAATCATGAGATAAATTATGCATGTTGAATGAATACATGTTGTGGAAAGCATATGTGCTTGGAAACTTGATTGTTGTTGAGCCCATATATGTTTTGATGTTAATATGGAATATATGACTAACAAGGGCAATGAGGATGTGTGTAGGGCTTAAGGTTAAATTGATTGAACATGCCTTACCTAGTTACCTCTAAATAGAATGAATGGTAAGTTAAGTACCAAGTTATACGAATTTACTAAGAATTTTATGCTTACTTAGTTTTATTTCCCTATTTTATAGTAAATCAGAAGCTCATTGGATTGGAAGTTTAGCGGAGATCACTCACACTATCCATCAGCCTATGTTGGTACAGTATGATAAATCAAATTATGGTTATAAAGACATGTATAGGATATAATGGCCATATTGGCATGTAAATTGTAAATGATGTTTGTAACCTAGCCATTGGAATGGCTAGTAATGGTTTGTTCTAAAATGCTTGTAATGTCTAACTATGATACCTACATGTATGTTAAGTAGTTGATCAAACTATGTCTAACTCAAGGTCTAAACTAAAGTGAGATAATAGACATGTTTGCGTGAAATGATATGTCAAGATGAATGATGGAATTTGCTTAATTTGAATGCTTGAAATGGTTGAAATGTGTTCTGAAATGGTTGAATGCAGGAAAATAGTAAAATTAGGGTGAAAATAATGCTATGAAATGGTTTTATTTTGTCCACACGGGTAGACACACGGGCGTGTGTCTAGACCGTGTATGACAGGCGGCCGAGTACATGGGCATGTAGTTAGGCCGTGTGTCCCCTGCATCTAAATTTTACGAAACAAAATGCTTTGAATTGAGCATACGGGCAAAGACACAGGTGTGTGTTTCAGTTGTGTGAGACATACGGCCTAGAACATGGGTGTGTCTCTTGGCTGTGTGAACCTTGCACATATTTTTTTGAAAATTTGAATTAATCACACGGCCTAGCACACGGGTGTATGACTTGGCCGTGTCATATCAATTTGTTCATGAGTTGTAAGTCAGAGAGTTACATGGGTTAGAGACACGGGCATGTGAACCTACACGGCCTGGCCACACGGGCATGTCCCAGACCACATAGGCATGTGACTCTTAATACTGAGAAAAATTTTGGGATTTTGCGAAAAATTCCCCGAAACTCTGATTTGGTCCCGAATCGATTCTAATGTATGTTTTGAACCTCGTGGGCCTTATTAAGGGACGCTATGAATGATTTTGGAATATGAATAGAAATTTTACATGAATTATCTGAATATGTTTCGAAGGTGCCGATAATGCTCCGAACTCTGTTTCAGCGATGGATATAGGTTAGGGGTGTTACAGTGTGCCCATGCATGTTATGTAACACCCCTTACCCGGTCTGGTTGCCGAACCCTAGTAATAGAGTGCTACAGACAATTACAAAATATTTACAAGCAATTAAAAACTTAAAATTTTAGTTCAATATCAATTTGCCACATATGATCAAACATAACATACAATACAACCAAATTCGAGTTTAAGTCGAGCTTACGAAAGCTTTAGATTAACTCAGTATCAATTAGGGATCAATTTGAACCAAATACAAAATGATGGAAAATTTTTTAAAAAGGGGTCACATGGCCATGTCATGATTTTAAGGACTCTATCATCATCGTTTCAATTATAAATCTATAATTGTGAACTTTTACAATTTTGTAACAGCCCGTTTTTGGTCAAATTAGAACAGTAGTTTCGGAACCACAAATCCAAAGTCAAAATAATTATTTTATTATTTTATTAAGGTTTACAGCATGAAAGAATAATTCTGTGGAAATTTCATAAAGAAATTTTACTGTTTGAATGCTTAATTTGGTAAAAAAGACTAAATCGTGTAAGGCGTAAAAGTTAAATTCTATAAGTTAAAGGTATTAAATGGCTATGAAATTAATTAGTGGAAGTCCTTAAGTGATAAATAGATCATTAATGGCTTGAGTGGATAAAGATGGACATAGGTTGAATGATTTTATAAAGGTAATTAAGAGGTTAAATTGATAATTTGATTATTAATGAAATAATAAGTAAAATAAAACAAATTGGTTGTCCATCTTCTTCTTCTTGCATCGAATATTGAAAGAAAATAGAAGCCATTAAAGACTTCAAAGGTTTGGCTAGTGCATGCTTCATTTGTAAGTGATTTTAGACCCGGTTTTTAATGATTTCTATGTTTTTGTGTTCGTTGTAGCTCAATCTATCTAGCCTCTACCTTTAATTTCAAAATTGTTAAGGATTTAGCATATTGCCATTGATGAAGTTATATGAGCTTGAATGTTTGATGATAGATTATAAAGGTTTAATGATAGATAAACAACTTTTGTTAAGTGATTTTGAGTATAAAGGTTTAATGATAGATAAACAACTTTTGTTAAGTGATTTTGAGTAAAAATGTCATTTAGGGATTAAATTGAAAAATGTTGAAATATGTGGCTAAATTGTGAAATAAATAAAAAGTATGGGCTGTTAGGGACTAATTTGATGTTCGTCTAGCATGGGTAAAAGTCAGATTTCATAAATTTGCATTTTGCTGAAATAAGGACTAATTTGTAAAGAAGTTAAAAGTCTAGGGGTAAAAGTGCAATTTAGCCAAATAACTGTTTTGGACTAAATTGAATAGAATGATATTTGAATGAGTTAATTTTGATATTATATAGATCAAGAAAAGCAAAGATCGGAACTAGATCAGGGGAAGGGAATAGTTGACGATTAGCCGATAGTTGTTATCTAACTGATACGTGGTAAGTGCGTATAATTAAAATTGAATTTTAATTATATGTGCTTGATTGAAATATATATATATTTGTAATGAGAAAATAAGATATTAATCTATTAAATGCCTAATTGAAGAGATTTATTAAATATTAAGTCCCGTTTAAACCATAGGAATTAGTAGGATACGAGTGACATGTCATTAGGGTTACCGTTTGGTTGAGATCCTGCATTTGTTGCGGACTCACCTCAGCTCGTATGAGCTTACAGATATCTCAGCTCATAAGAGCTTACTGTTTTCGGCTCAATAGAGCTTACTGTCCATCAACTCAGGAGGAGCTTACCGATTGTAGCTCGAAAGAGCGAATATGATAATGAATTGACAGATTACCGATTAGTACACTTAGTGTGTACCACCTGTGTATCTATCAATATTCTAATTGGTTCAACGAGCATAACACTATTACAGGTTATATGATTAAGTACGGTTTGGCACAAAAGTTATATGAGATGTATGAATTACATGGAATTAATGTTATATGTGAATTATGTATTGATGGAAAGATACAAGTACATGATCTTGAATGCCAATTGAATTCCTTATTATAGTATTGATGTTATATGCATATTATGGAACTAACCTATTGATGTATTCATATGATAGGCATTTGAACCATTTGATTTGGGTTATACTAGTTTATTTGCTTAAATTATAAATGATGGGTAAGTTTAATTCTATATTATACGGGCTTACTAAGCTATTTAGCTTAGTTCATTTTCTTTCATGTGTTTTATAGAGATTTAGAAGCTCGCTCGATTTGGAAAACGTCGGAGACTCGCATCACACTATCCAGTTGACAATTTGGTACTTTAAAACTTTATGAAATGTATAAATATGACATGTATAGGCTAGATATGAAAATGATGTGAATGGTTATTTTGGTTTGTGAAGTTTATATGTTTTGGTATGTTAAGGTATGTGATTTGGCTTAACTTGGTATAAGTTTTGGTTGTATATAAGTTTGTATGATATGGTATGTTTTGGCAAGTTTGATGATGGAAAGTATTTATGTAAATGGTTATATTGATATGTGATGGATATATGAAATGAAAATGTTTGGTTGTGTTTTGTATTTGGATTACTATAAGGTTGAGTTATAGAATATATTATGAATGTATTTCATGGATAATGAAACATGTTAATTTGGCATGTGTTTGAAAGAGTAAATGGTGATGATTTGAGTATTGAAATGATTGTCATAGAATGGTATGACCTATGCATTGAATGGTGTTGTTGGCTGCTTAGTTATGTCTTGAAATGGTACAAAATAATCTTGTGTATGTGATTACAAATTGGGTGGCAAAATGGCTTGGTAAATGGCCTATTTATGTCCACACGGGCAGAGACACAAGCGTGTGTCTCAGCCGTGTGTGACACACGATCATGGTACACGACTGTGTGTCCCCTGGTGATGCATTTAGAAGTAAAATCAGTATGCTCCACACGGTCTCACACATGGGCGTGTGATTGGCCGTGTGACATAAGTCAGTATACCCTATAGGATTGACACAGCCTGGCATATAGGCATGTGTGGTCATTTCGAAAGGGCACACGGGCATGTGGTCGGCCATGTGACCCAAGTCAGAGAGTTACACTGGGTAGGACACAGGCTGAGACACGGCCATGTGCTCTCATTTCGAATGTCCACACAGCCTAAGACACGGGCATGTCTCTTGATCGTGTAAGACACACGGCCTGTTCATACGGGCATGTGTCCTCTATTTTGAGAATTTTTCCATGTTACCCCTAATTGTTCGTATGTTATTGGTTTAGTCTTGAATACATGTTTGAAGCCTCATAGGATCGTTTTAAGGACGATATGATTGTATATGTATGATATTTATTGTTAAACGATGAATGTATGAGATATTAATGTTTTAAATCGTGTTATAAGTCTAGTAATGCCTCATAACCCATTCCAACGATGGATACGGGTTAGGGGTGTTACAAATTTAGTCATTGTACCTTAGTTAATTATCCAATTAACAAAATTAATCGACCAAACTTAAATTAACACTAATAATAATCTCATAAATATTAAATAATAATATTTATGGACTTGATCATCGAAGAAAGGGTTTCGAAACTATTGCTTTCAATACCATTGAAAAAAGGATTGTTGCAACTTAATTAACTTTAATTTATTTAGTTAATCCACTATTAACATCACCATCCGCTAACACCCACCTTAACAGATCTAATTGCTATTTTAGACCTTAAGTCATTTTCTAATTAAAACTCTATAATGATTGGACTTTACAATTTAGTAACTAAACTTTAATTAATCACTAATTTAGCTAAATTATCTATCCAAAATTCAATTCACCTATATAATAAGTCTATAATTACCTTTATTTAATATTTACAAACTCGGTTTATGGAAATGGAGTCCTGAACTTGAAATTTCTAACACCATTAGAAATCGATTCGTTGCATTAATTATTAACAATGAATTGAGTAATTAATCTGGTCACAATCTAAACCCATCTTCAACATATTTCAATTACTATTCCATGAACATGCAACTTCTCAACCACTTGGAAAGCTGAATTCATTGTGAAATTTAAATCAACAAAACAAGCAAATGAAAAAAAAAAATTGAAGCAAACAAAAAGATTAAGATAAAAGAGAAGAGAAATAGAAATCTTATTCCAATAGAAACACAAAGTTTCTCGATAATCTAAATCTAAAATTTGATTGAAATCCACAAAAAAATCTCCAAGAAACCACTTTTAGAAATTAAAAAAAAAAAAAACAAAAGTGTATAGAAAATTTCCTAATGTTGTCTCCTTTTTAACCTAGCCTAAAATGTGCTATATTTATGTGTTTATATGGTTGTAAATAAACCGAGCTTGAACAAATGGACCTTTGGTCATGTTCATTTGTTTTTTTTTTTTTTGGATACAATGCCTATAACTACCCATAACTCTTTCCTAACCCATAAGTAGGAGGATAATGAGCTTCAGCGCACTTGAACTCACGTCCTTCTGCATTGGTAACAACATCCACGCCAATCAAGCTAAGACTCAATCGACTTCATTTGTTTATTTTAAAGCTTGTTCATGTACATTGAGAATTTTAAATTTTTTGTTCGTGTTTGTTTATTTAAAATTATGTGCATTCATTTCATTTGTTTAATGTTCGTAAACATGTTCATGAAAATATAATTGAACATGTTCATGAATAATAAACAAAAAAACAATAGATAAACATATATATTATTTTTAGATATAAAATAGAATATAAATATAAATATTAATTATTATATTAAAAATAAAAAACATACAAACTAAAATAATTTTATTAATATATAATAGTGAAACAATAAACGAGCTTTAACTGATTTATTAAACAAACTTTAAACAAACATAAATGAGCTTATTCGTGAATATAAATGAACCAAACAAGTTTTGTTTGTGTTCGGTTCATTTGATAAATAAACCTGAAAATCTTGTTCATGTCTGTTTATTTAGCTTAATAAGTGAACATAAGCAAGTAAAAACAGAACTGTTCATCTGATTCTCTGTTCACTTATAGTCTTATGTGTTTACATGATTTTTTAGAGTTACAAATTGGACTAAAATTTGAAGGGTCAAACTGTGTTGAAATCAAGCAAAATTTGATTGAAAAATACCCATCTAATTGAGTTAGGTGTTGTAACTATAACACCTATTACTAGACCCGTTCTTGATATTTTTGGGGTCCTAGGCGAAACAATAAATTGGGCCCCTTTAATATATATATATATATATATATATATAATGTAATACAATAAAAGTTAAAAAGTTGTAGGGCCCTAAAAGATGAAACATTTATGATGAAAAAAAAATCTAGGCATTTAAGTAATTTATTTTA
Organism: Gossypium stocksii; assembly: GCA_020496765.1. Taxonomy (NCBI): domain Eukaryota; kingdom Viridiplantae; phylum Streptophyta; class Magnoliopsida; order Malvales; family Malvaceae; genus Gossypium; species Gossypium stocksii. The sequence continues at coordinate 34,600,016 of CM035624.1, forward strand.
GTTTGAAAATTTTTTCCCACATTAAAAATTGAAAACATATTTTTTGGGGGCTCTTTCCAACCTTGGGTCCTGGGTGGTTGCACTTTGCACTCTCAAACAACCCCCAAGATCGAGCCTGCCTTTTACTCAACCAACGATTAATAGGGGTGAGCGTTCGATTGAATCGAATGAATAAATTTTGAGTTAATCGAGTAGACGAATCCTATTTTGTCATCCTAACTTGATTTGAAATTTTCTCAAATCGAGTTGAGTGAGATGGAATTCGAATTGAATATATTTGTTAGAGTTAAATTTTAAAAAATGACTTTGGATCTTTGTAACCATTGTCACCTACCGTAATCAAATTTATAAAGATTTAATACGATTAAACAATTCAATAATATAAACAGTACAAAATGTGAAATTTAATTTAATAATATAAATAGTAGATATAAATAAAATTATTACTATTTAGATTTAAGGATTTTTGTTGAATGATTTTTTATTTGGGTTAAAAGGTGAAAAGTAAAAGTTTAAAGGAAAAAAAAATTTGAGAGTTGGGAGAGTAAAATTTGGGGTCAATATAAAATTGGGGGGAAAATAGGTTCAGGGTAGATGGGGGTTGGTTTGGGGATAGTAAAAGTTTTGAGGGGAAAGTGGGAGAGAGTAAAAATATTGTGGAGAAAGTACAAATGTTTGGAGGTTTGAGGTAAAAATGTAAAATATTATAATTCAATATTCGATTTATTCAAGTTATTTGAACTCGAAATTTAAAATTTTTTTCGATTTTTTTAAGTCGAATCGAGTTTTACTCACCCATAAATATCGATATGGAAGAATGATATTACATAGACGCTTTCTTTGCTTTTTACAAATTTCTTTTTATCAAAAATATCAATTTGAGAAGTTAATAAAATCCTTTAAAACAATAAGGAAAGTGAAAATACACAGTATATGAACTCTATGTAATCTAGTTTCTTTGTACAATTCAAACCTATATCTTCTGCTTATTTAAAAAAAAAATAAAATATTAACGTCATAAGCATTATCATATAGCACTAGCTGTGACAGTGTAATTTTTGTAACATTTGGTGAATGTGACATTGACTAAAATTAAATAAAGTTTTCAATCTTAAGTTTTTTATTTATTAGCCAAATATTTATAAAATAAAATAAAAAACCAATGAATTGATTTCTCCGTAAATATACAAAATGTCAATATTTATAAGCACAGAAATCCTTTAAAATTACCATTGATTACATATCCAATTACGATAGCAAATCACAAACATCATCAACCACATTTTATTAATTTGGATAGAGTTCGAATTAATAATTATTTCAGTTCAAACTTTTGCAAACATATGTATAAAGAATGTAATTTGATTATGGGCCAAGCTTGTGCAACGATGTCTTTACACGTCGGCGTTTTTCCTCAGACAGCAGCTTCGCGTACCTGTTAATGCCAGGAGGAAGATGTGTTAATGGAGGCAAGAAAAGATATTGAATTCAAAGCAATTTTATACCTTATGAGAGCTTGAGCATTGGTTTCTAAGTCTCCTGAAGGTTCATAATTTCCCGTCTCGAAATTCACCCTTGAAACTGGTTTATTCAGTAAGTTTTCTGCCACTTTAGCTAAATTTTTCATATTTTCCTCCGTTGAAACATCCACAGAGGAAACCTCCCCTTTCAGCTTATCATCCTGCATTGTTTCAAAAAAATTAGGAACCATCTTCTTTTGAAGCAAAAAATTTGCACTTGAAGTTCAATTGATTAAGTTAACCTGGATGCGAAGATAATTCTGTTCGGAGTTTAAAGATCTGAAAATTACGGAAATGTGGAAATCAACCATATCAGCACTGCCTTCGGAAAAGGCATTGATTAATGGGGTTGAATTGCCGGAGGTTAACCAACCAAGTATACCCCATTGAGCCGCTTGCTTTGCGGTATATTTCTCTGCAAGTTTTTCTGAGCCTGTTCCAACGGATAGCACCAAGAATCTATTGTAATGATTTGCTGCTTTAATGCAAGAAAAATCTGAATGGCCTTTGTGAATCTGTTTTGTCACTTCACCCATGGCAATTAGAGCCTATAACATTCAATAACAGAATTCATCAACACATCAAATTCCTTAGACTTAGAAAGCACGGACTCAAGTATGCAATTCAGGCATGACATGAAACAAATATAATCAACTATCCGCTTGATTTTTTTTTTATAACTTGCATTATTTTTACTTTTTTATGTGTCTTCAAATGCATATTTTATTATTGTTATATCTCTTGGATTGAACACGTGACATTCTAGAGTGTCAAAAAAATGTCTATATATGATTCTTTTATCTCTCATCTTCCAGATTATAATCAACTGCTTAATCTTCCGAGTGATTTACCTTTCATGAAAATTAACTGTTAGTAACAAAATGTGTTTAATATTCAATATAAATTTCATTTTAGAGATTATCAAGATTCACCTAACTATAATAATTTCATACTAGTTAAAAAAGAATAACAAAACAAGTCCACCTTCACCCCCTACTCCATCTATCGGTAACAACTTGTCATGTCACCATAATAGACAACGAGACTTTCCTTACAAATACCCTCTATAATGATGAGGTGGAAGAACAACCCTAAGCACTCAAACTTTGGATTCAGCCTCCTTCACCTTCACAACAATTTTCCTCCTCAACCTTCTTTTCACTTTCTCCAACTCTCTACCTATTTAGGTGATCCAGCCTCGTTTACATTACCACCATCACCATCTCCCCCTCAATCTCCTCCCTTATTATTTCCTCATCAACAACTAGGTCAATCTTATGTCCGACCCTTAAAAACACTTGTATGACAGGAGTTTGTGCTTGATTTTTAAAGAGTTTTGTCATGTATTTACCGGATTATTAGCAGCCACCCCACCATCGATAAGATTGAACTCTTCAACCTTTCCATCAGTGTCCTCGGTTTCAAAATAATGGGCCGGCAGATAAGTTGGAGCGGCTGAAGTTCCAATGCAAATGTCTGACATTAAGGCATTAAGGCCTGCAGATTTCTTCGCCTAAACAGGTAGATTCAAACATAAGTGAAAGTGAAAAAGTAGGGTAACAAAATAGTTGACGAAAACTTGACTTCAAGACCAACCTCATAGCTAGAAAAGATGATGGGCTGAAGTTTCTTGATATCGAAAGTTGGAATTACAACGTTAGTCAGTGTCTGGTTCAGCCTTGTGTTTCCTAGTCTTTCCTTAAGAACTCCATGCAGATACTTGCCATCATATTTTGGTCCCATCACACTTTGAATAATTTTTGTAACACCAGAAAATGGAAACCTGTTGAATTAAACAAGACTTAGTAACCTGCTGGCAATGATCTATTATTATGAACAAATATATATATATATATATATATATATGATCAATGAATTGCCTTCTTTGAGGGAATATTTTAGGGCCATGCTCGAAGTAGAAGGCCTTGATGTCTTTGGCAGCAAATAGGGGTCGGTTTTTCTCGTTGGGAGATGTTAACATGGTGGTAAGGAGACCGCCGGTGCTAGTTCCGGCGACCACATCAAAATAATCAGCAATTCTTGCTTCTTCACCGTCCAGTTTCTGCAAATCAATTTATTATTGATTAGATAACCATGAAATTACAACACCTGTTTGATGATATACAAATAAATAAATAAATAAATGATGATTACTTGTAACTCAGATTCTAAAAAGCTGAGAATTATTCCTGGAATGATTCCCCTAATTCCACCTCCATCAATGGTGAGAACAGTGATAAGATCTCCATGACATGGAGGGTGATTAGGGTTTCCAGTACTTTTTTCCATTAGGAGAAGAAAGGAGTGATGCTACAAGATTTAAGCTCTTAAGTAGGAAACAAAGAGTGTGTTTATGTACCAAAGACTTGGAAACCTCAGGTCTTTATAGACCTTACCGGCATTTAATTTTGGTGGAAATTTCAAAGATGGTGTGAATTTGGAACCATGTTTTTCTTAAATTTTATATTTTAATTGCTTAGTCCTTCTGTTTCAACCATCCAACAAAAAAAAGTCACAAATTCCAGCAATTTCGAAAAAGTCATGACATTTTTAAGGTAATTTAATTTTCTTTTAAATTATCCATTTTTACTTAATTTGAATTTGTATTATTTGTTAATATGGCATACAAGAGCGTGGTTATGGGTTGGCAAAGATTCGTAGAAAATTTTTCATTTAAATCTTTTAAAATTTTTAAAAATTATAAAAATTTTATTTAACCCTTTAAAAATTATGAAGATATAAGTTATTAAAATGGTGATATTACATTTTTATTATCATAAAAATTACAATTTAATTTTGCCCCTTTAAAAACTTTCTAGTTTCGCCCTTGGTGGCATACACGTGAATTTTTTTAAATATTAAAAAAATATTAATTGCTAACATGACATCCATGTGTATGCCGTATCAGTAAAGTTAACAAATATTAATTTTTTCATCTATTTTATGGTAATTTGACAAACAATACAAATTCAATGACTAAAAAGATGAAAAATTAAATGAAGAGATAAAATGATTTTTTATAAAATTAAAAGATAGAATTTTTTTTTAATAAAATAGCTTAATTTTGTTTTGATTAAAATAGCTTAACCGATGAGATTGGATTCCAAAGTCTAACTCCATGTACGCTTATCGTTTCGTAACTTTTTTTTCCACTAATATTTTAACGGTTAATAAAAGCAATTATATAAAACATATATAATTTAAGTAAATAATGATTTTTTAAAATAGAAAAAAAATGTGAAAAATATATAACTCGAATAAATAATTGTTTTTTTAAAGAAATTATAGTTTCTTTTTTTAGAAAAGATATGAATCATGTTTTGTTATAAAATTACAAATTTTGTATTATATTAACTACTAATTTATAGAAAGTGATATTCATGACACCGTTTTTTATATAGTATAAAGAGAGATATATATTTACTGATTTATTTTTCAATATTTTTCAAAACTCCAGATCAGTCTTTAAACATTTTTTATTAACATCGCTTGTTTACAGTAATACCTTAGGCAGGAAACTTACATTAGCTACACTATCATGTATTTTTTTTTTTTTTTAGTTTTAAATTTAAGAATTCATTTATTGTTTTCAAATATAGAATAAATATGTTTGACCAATTACAAACTATAAACAATTGACTACTCATAACCACTATGCATGATAAAACTACAGATTGAGGATATTTAATTCCATTTATATTTAAAGTTGGTCATTTTTGGAACAAAATTTTTGGGTTATGATTGGTATTGATATTGTGGAAGTATTCAAACCTTTCAATAAAAGTCAATCTATTTGGAAAAACACATCCTAAAGATTGAATCGGATCGGATCGAATTTAATTATACCAAATCCCTTGATTTAAAGGTGTTGGACTAATACAAACATTGAATACTTATCTCCAACAATCCAATTTACTTTAGTCTTTATTGTTATATTATATCGATGCTATTTTAGTTGCTTCGAAGAAGGGATTGGATTGTAATTGACCTCTTAATATGTTAGCAAGTTTTGAACTTTTATATATTAGTAGACTTTTACAGGTCTTGCAATAGAGTATTTAGAGCACTTATCTATTCATAATGGAACATATTCTGAGTACTTTTGAGAAAGTATACGAGTTTTATTTATTACCTAAGTTCTCAAGAAGAAAACTTAGAGGTAAGTAATCTAAGTCTTTATATACAAAGTGAAGTTGGTATATAAGGGTGTGATAGAATTTAAATCACTTATTGTATTAAGGTTAAAGATATTGAATTTACTCATTAAAATAGGATCTGTAAACATAAAAAGACCTAACTATATAAATATTTCCTTATCCCTTATCATAAAAAATGTCCACTTCATCTGTCACATTCATTCATTCAACTTGTCTAAACAATTATCGATTGTTGGTTTCAACACGTAGGAGTAGTGGCTTCATTTGATGGAGTTTTTGTATTTTTAACCATTGGAATATGGTGTTAAAATTTTGCATATTTAGGGGGTTTTATAGCATAGTGGTGTCCAAACTTGGTCTGGGATTTTGGTGTCTAAGGCTTTGTTCCTTCAAGCAAAGTTTTTTTTCCTTTTTTTTTCTTGGTATTTTGGTGTCTAAGGCTTTGTTCCTTCAAGCAAAGTTTTTTTTCCTTTTTTTTTCTTGGTAATCTCAAATTTTTTATTGTTATAAAATAATTAAATAAAAGAACACTTAAAGTAAACAGAGAATTTTCTCTTATAAGTTGACTGATGGACATGAATTCCATCTTTTAAATGCTCGATCTGTAGGCCAAGGCAAAATTTTATTTTTCCAAGATCTTTCATCTCAAATTCTTTCTTTAAATAATTTATTCCATTTTGAAGCTATTCAAGAGTTCCAATAATATTTAAATCATCAATATAAATAACAATTATCATGAAGTTTAATTCAGACCTTTTTATAAAAACACATGGGTAGATTGGATCATTTTTATAACCTTTTTTAACAATTATTCACTAAGATTGTACCACATACCTCCAAATTGTTTTAATCCATATAAACTTTTCTTTAATCTGATTGAGCAAGTTTCCCGGGAAACTCTATATCCTTCAGGGATTTTAAATTCTTCAAGGATTTTCATATAAATTTCACTATCAAGTGTACTATAAAAATAGGCTGTAACAACATCCATTAGATGCATGTCAAGTTTTTCATGTACTGTCAGACTAATAAGATATCTAAACTTGATTGCATCCACCACAAGAGAATATGTCTCTTCATAATCAATGTTGGCCCTTTACGAAAATCCTTATGCTACAAGTTGTGCTTTATATGTTACAACTTCATTTTTCTCATTTCGTTTTCGCACAAATATCCATTTATCTCCTATCGGCTTTACATATTTAGGTGTTTGGACTATAGGTCCAAAAACCTCACCTTTAGAAAGTGAATTTAATTTTGCTTGAATTGCATCTTTCCATTTTGGCCAATTTTATTTCTACATTCCTCAATAGATTTAGGCTCAAGATCCTCATTTTCTTTTGCTATTTCAATAGCAACATTATAAGCAAAATTGTTGTCGACAACTATATTTTTTCGGTTTCATCTTTTTCCTGAAGTAACATAACTTATTAAGATCTCTTCGTTATCACTATTTTCAGGTACCTAAACCTCTTTTGGGGGTTTTTGATTAGTTATATCTTTAGCCTCTTCTTGGGCACTTGTCTCCACAATATTACCATCTTGAACAATTACTCATTTCTTTTTATAAGGATTTTTATCTTTGGAACCAATTCGCCTTCCACGCTTTAGGCGTGGATTACTTTCTTTTGCACTAACAATTTGCCCTATTGGGATATTAATTTGTACTGGAGCATTTTCAGCTAGTATGTGAGATTTTGTAATTCTCTTTAGGTCAGTAAATGAATCTGGCAGTTGATTGGCGATGTTTTGCAAATGTATGATCCTTTATATTTCTTGTTCACATTGACTTGTATGAGGATTTAATTGAGATAATGATGATCCATTCCATGTAATGTCTTTTACCAGTTGTATTTTCTCTCCCCCTAATGTTGGGAATGTTTTTTCATCAAAATGACAATCAATAAATTATGTAGTAAATAAATATCCAGTTAATGGTTCAACATATTTAATTATAGAAAGAGATTCATAACCAACATATATTCCCAACCTCCTTTGAGGACCCATCTTTCTGCATTGTAGTAGAGCAATTGGAACATATATTGTACATCCAAAAATTCTAAGATGGGAAATATTTGGCTCCTTACCAAAAGCCATTTGTAATGGGGAGTACTTATTATAACTTGTTGGCTTTAAGCGAACAAGTGTTGTTGTCTGTAAAATAGCATATCCCCAAGCTGTAATAGGGAATTTTGTTCTCATAAGTAATGGTCAAGCTATTAGTTGGAGGCGTTTGATAAACGATTCAGTTAAACCGTTTTGTGTGTGAACATGAGCTACAGGATGTACAACTTTTATCCCAATTGACATGCATTAATCATTAAAAATCTTAGGATGTAAACTCACTAGATTATCAAGACGAATAGTTTTGATTGCATAATCTAGAAATTGTGCCCTTAATCAAATTATTTGAGCAAGTAGTCTCACAAATGTTAGGTTGTGAGTCGATTATAAACACACATGTGACCACCTACTAGATGTATCTATCAATACCATAAAATATCTAAATGATCCACATGTGGATGAATGGTCCTACATATATCACCTTGAATACTTTCTAGAAAAGTGGGAAATTTAATCTCAACTTTAGCTGGTGATGTTCTAATAATCAAATTTCCTTGAAAACAAGTAACACAAGATAAATCCTTAAATTCAAGAATCTTTTGGTTCTTTAATGGGTGTCTAATTAAATTCTCGATGATTCTTCACATCATAATATATCTAGGATGGCCTAATCAATCATGCCAAATAGTAAAAGTATGTGGTTCTACAAACTTCTAGTTTGTAGTAACATGTGACTCAATTAAATTAATATGTGTATAATATAAACCTGATGAAAAAAATAGGTAGCCTTTCCAAAACATATTTTTTCCACATTCAACATTCGTAATATATAGATATTCAATATTTTTCTCATTCATAGTCTCAATATAATATCCATTAAGACGAATATCTTTAAAACTCAATAAATTTCTTTGAGACTTAGTGGAATATAAAGCATCATCAATGACTAATTTTGTACATTTAGGTAATAATATAATAACTCTTCCAAAGCCTTCAATAAGTTTTGAACTACCCGATATTGTATTAACATGGGCATTACTTATTGTCAAATGAAAAAAAAAAATTTATCTTTGAGTATCGTATGTGTTGTAGCACTATCTGTAAGACATATGTCTCCATTAATTTTATGTCCATCAAAATTTCGTTGAATATTTATATTCTTCATAAAAACAAACAAAATATAATATGAGAAACATTACAAATATTTATTAAATATATAAATTATTATTTATGCAAGAAAATAAAGCATACTTAAAACAACATAAAAATGTCAAAATAACATCAATTTTTCTAATGATTTTCAAAGAAATCTACCACATATAGGTGAGTTATATTATTAAGGTTAATAAATTTATCACCCACATAGGCATTGTCAGTTTTAGTATTGTAATAGCCCGATTTTTAGTGATGTCAGAAATAGTGATTTGAGACCATCAAATCCGGCAAATAAGCTGAAAAATTTTTATTATTTAATATTTATGAGCCAAATGTGGTTTTTAAAAGATTTTTGAATTAGTAATTTGTGTTTTATAAGGTTGTATTAGGTCAATGATTTAGAAAAGAGGTATCGAGATCTCGGTCCCATAAATAGAGCCATAAATATTTTTATAAATATTTATGGAGTGTCATTAAGGTAGTATTAAAGTTTCTTTAGAAAATTTTAACATTTTGGTAGTTAATTAATTAAAAAAGGACTAAATTGAAAAAGGTACAAAACTGCCTAATTAAAGAAATAGTGATTAAATAGCCTAAATAGTAAATAAAGGAGGATTGATAGGGCAATTGGACCCACATGGGATGGTTAAGGCGGCATAAGCATAGAAAAATCAAGAAATTGAATGTGAAATAAGAGCAAAATTATAAATTTTGCCAAATTTATGTGAAATAAATGGAAAATTGAAATTCTAGACATTTTCATCATCATTTTTCAGTTCTAAAACAACCATTGAAGAGGGTTTACACTGGTTTTTCAATATTTGCTTCATGTAAGTTTAATTCTTGCTCTTTCCTTGAATTTTTTTATTTTTTGGGACTTTTACAATTAGGTCCAATTAACCATTTCTTTAGTTTTTGATTTTGTTGAAAGTTTTGGAAGATATCATTGATAAGTTTATATGATTTTAGTTATTAGATGATGAAATTGAGATGTTGATGGATATTTAAAGGTATTTTATTTAAGGACTTTAAATGGAATCGTGATTTAGGGATTAAATTGAAAAGTTATTGAATTCGTGGAAATTTTTAAAATTTCATGGAATTCACGGGCTGCTATTGATATATATATGAAAATATCTAGGTTTGAGATAAGGATTAAATTGCATGAATTTCATTTTTCGAGCCGATGGGCGAAATCATCATTAATTAAAAGTATAGGGGCAAAACGATAATTTTGCCTAGGATGTGACTTGGATTGAATTGAATGTAAATCGTATTAAATTGATGTTATATTTACTCGTATAGATTTGAAGATATAAAAAAAAAAAGGAGTTAAATCGTGGAAAAGAAAAAGTATCAGATTAGTAGTTTACAAGTCACGAACAATTGTTGAGGTAGTTCGTGTTACTTAATTATGTATATTTATATGCTTATATTGAGTGTTGAATATGTAAATTGTGTAAATGTCATATATGTGTATGTAATTGATCTCATAACTGAAAATCCCTAAAAATAAATAAGTCCTGTTTGGATAATGAGATTCATTAGATACAGGGTTCTATTTCCCGAAATGATAGTGTTCCTGCATATGTTGCGGACGTACTGTAGCTCAAAAAAGCGTTCCGTTACAAGCTCTCTCAAGCTTCCAATTATAGTGTTCTTACGAGCTTCCCGTTAAATGCTCTTTAGAGCATCCCGATCGATTGTGACCCTATATGTGTTGTGGGCACACCGCAGCTCTATGAGCGTCCCGTTATATGGCTCTTCGTGAGCTTCCCGATTAAAGGCTCTTTGTGAGCTTCCCGTTAGTGCTCACTTGAACTTCTCGTTATATGGCTATCCGATGCTTCCCGTTAATTGCTCTTTGAAGCTACCCGTTATAAGCTCTTTGTGAGCTTCCGATTATATTGCCCAAATAAACTTCCCATTACAAGGCTAAATGAGCTTCCCGTTATAGTTCTTGAGAGAGAGCTTTCTGTTTAAGTGCTCATAAAAGCACTCCTAGATATGAATTGATGGATTTATAGTATTGTACACTTCAGGTGTACTACCCAAGTATCAATCGAGATTTCAAATTATTCAACGGGTGAAATTCTGACATGAGAACATGTAAAATCAAAATGAAACTATTATCTGAATATGCATGAAATACTTGGAAACTCAATACTTGATGAGCTCATCCTTGTTTTTGTTATCCATATGAAATACATGACTAACATGTTTGTTGATGTTATATGTGTTAAGCTAATTGCCAAATTGCTTTGGATGTATTATGCATGTTTATTATATAAGTAAATGAATGGTAAGTTAATTTCCCATTATATGAACTTACTAAGCATTAAGTACTTACTTTGTCTTATTTCTTCTGTTTTATAGTACTCGGAGGCTCGTAAAGGTCGGAAGTTTGTCGGAGCTATATCACACTATCCCTCAGACTTTTTGGTATATATATAAATAGTAAACTAATTTGGGTAATAATGGCATGTACAGGTTAAATGTTACCATTGATGGCAATGTAATGTTGGTTGAAATTAGCCATTGGAATAACTATTAAATGATATGTTTTGATATGTAAATAGTCTTAATATACTTGATGAGTATGTTTAATGTAACACCCCTAACCCGAATTCGTCGCCGGAACAGAGTTATAGAGGATTACCAGAAATTTCAGAACATATACCAGACATTTCACTTTAAAATACAGTGTTCATACAATATTCATATTAAAATCAATTAAATAATCCCTTATGAGAGCCCTCGAGGCTCAAAGTATGCATTAGAATCGAGTCAAGACTAAACCAGAAACTCAAGGAAATTTTTACGAAATTTTAAAATTTTCCTAAGTACAGGGCACACACTCCCGTGTGGTCAGGCTGTGTGGCTCACACGGCCAAGTCACACGCCCGTGTGGTTGATTTTGAGCATTCTGTTTTGAATTTTTAAGATGCACGGGACACACGGCCAGAATACATGCCTATGTGATAGGCTGTGTGTCACACACCGCTGAGACACACGTCTGTGTCTCTGCCCATGTGGACAGAATAAGGCTATTTCCAAGCCTTATTCCACACTCATTCTTGTCTTTTACCTACACCAATACTTTAACATATTCACAAGCTAATTTAAAGCAATTAATTTAAGACAAAACCAAGTCTTAAGTAATGATATATCTTTACATACAAATAATGTGCTATTAAGCACCTCAAATGATACTTTACCATCTTTTAATCAAATATACAAACTTACATAACTTATCAATTTCACTTATGTGCATATGTCTTACCAAATATGCTTAAATCATTCAGATATCAATATGATATCTATTAACCAACCATTTAAACATACACTCACATGTTATAGCCTTCTCAAAACATAATCATCACAAGTCGTTCCAATGGCTTGTCATAACTAAAATATTTATATGTCAACATTAGTTAATCAACCTATACATGTCATTATAACCTTAATTGATTTACCGTGTATAACTAAATGGGCCGATGGATAGTGTGAGTGATCTCCAGGAAGCTTCCAATCCAATGAGCCTTCGAATTACTATAGGACAGGGAAAAATAAAACAGAGTAAGCATATAATTCTTAGTAAGTTCATATAACATGGTAATTAACTTACCATTCATTTTATATTCAAGATAAACATGCATAACACATTCATTCTTCTTGATCACGAGCCCTAACACACATCCTCATCACTATTGTTAGTCAAATATTTCATCCAAATATCAAGTAACATATATGGACTCAACAATCATTAGATTTCTAGGTAATTATACTTTTCACATCATGTATTCATATAGCATATACAAATCATATCCCTGTATTTCAAGTACAATTTCATAATAATTTGTCTTGATTTCAAATTATTTCACGTTGAAACTTTGTCCATTAAATCATTTGAATTATCATTTTCACACGAGTAGTACACTCAAGGTGTACAAATCTATAATCACGAATGAACATATTTATCAAACAAGTTTCATATTCATATATCATCATCTCATGTTTCTATATATCATGTATCCTCTTTTTTATGTATTTCAGGCAAATACATGTAATAATGCATTTCATGTTCATATATTCTCATGTCTTGATTTTACTCGTTGAATCATTGAAAACATCGATGGATACATAGGTAGCACACTCGAAGTGTACAATTCAAAATCCGTCAAATCATGTCCGAAAGTACTTATTAGAGCACTTAAACAGAAAGTTCTCTCTCAAGCACTATATCGGGAAGCTCATTGAGCCATGAAACATAAAGCACATCTGAGCATGGTAACAGAAAGTTTACAAATAACTTATAACGGGTAGCTCTGAAAAACACTTAATGGGAAGCTCCGTAGAGCACTTATCAGAATGCACCAGATAGATTATAATAGGAAGTTCAAGTGAGCACTATCAGGAAGCTCTAGAGAACCTTTAACAGAAAGTTCACAAAGAACTTATAAATAGAACGCTCGTAAAAACTTGGGTGTGTCTACAACAAATATAGATCACGACCAATCCGAATGCTCCGAAGAACATAAACGGGAAGCTCGCAAGAACACTATAACGGGAAGCTTGACAGGGCTTATATCGAGACGCTCTTTCGAGCTATGGTATATCCACAACATATGTTGGATCATAACCAATCGGGAAACAATTAGGACCCTGTATCCAATCAACTTTCATTCATTCAAACGAGACTTGACATTTTTCGAGTACTTTTTGGATATATGATCAAATTTCATAAACATGATCATTACACAATTCACATTCAAAACATTTAATTCAAGCATATATTTATAACATTTTTCATTTAAATGGGACTTAACATTTATCGAGTATAGTCGGGCATGTGATCAATTTTATACATAAAACATTCATACAATTCGCACATACAACATTTATTTTAAGCATAAAATATACTCAATTTAGTTACACGAACTCGATAATTGTTCGTGTATATAAAATCTACTAATCCCACAATTTCTCTTTTCATTGTTCTAACTCTAAATTTGGTCTATCTGAATCTAGTTAAGCCAAGAAAGCTTGTTTTCGCTTTTCTAGGGTTTCCATGTATATTTTGGGGAAGAAGATGATATATTCATATGATATTTCTATTTAATTATTTATCATCTATTAATTTTCCTACTTTCCAATTTCATCCTTTTCTTTTTCTAATTTTTCATGGATGAATCATCCAAAAATATCTACTAACTTTTCTTTAATGGTCTAATTACCATATCAGGACCTCTACTTTAAAGTTCTATAGCTATTTAATCCCTTTAGCTATTAGAACTCTACTTTTGCACTTTGTACAATTTGGTCCTTTATCAAAATAAACATGTAATTGGTGAAATTTCTTTACGAAATTTTCATATGACATTATTCTCATACTGTAGATCATAAAAATATTTTAAAATAAATTTTCTTTTTGGAATCGAATTTGTGGTCTTGAAACTACTATTCTGATTTCTATAAAAAATGGGTTATTACATTTAAAGGGTTGAATGAGGAAAACCATATAGGTATATTGGATATTACTTTATGATAGTGTATTTGATAAAACATGTTTATAAGTGTTAGGCTGTCTTGGTAAGCTGGACATTTGATCATAGGTATTAATATGCCATGCATAAGACTTAAATTTAACTAGGTTTAAATGCATTGGATTGGCTCTTGAATGTGTCTAAGTGTTTATATAAGTGGAAGATGAAATTGGGTGAGGAATAAGGCTTGAAAATAGCTTTATTTTGTCCACACGGGTAGAGATACGGGCGTGTGTCTCAGCCGTGTATGACACACGGCCTAGTACATGAGTGTGTGTTCTGGCTGTGTGTCCCTTGCAACTTAAAAAAATTAAAACAGAATACTTAGAAATTTTCACACGGCTTGGCACACGGGCGTGTGACTCCTAAACCTAAAAGAATTGCAAGTCAGAGAGTTTACGGGCTGGGGACACAACCGTATGCTCTACTTCAAACGCCACACAGCCTGAAACATAGGTGTGTCACTTGGCCGTGTGAGCTATACGGCATGAGACACAGGTGTGTCACTTGGTCATGTGAGTCTGATCAGTAAACCCTGGTAATGCTTCTAAACCCTGTTCTGGAGATAGATACGGGGTAGGGGTGTTACAAGTATTATAGTGAATATCTTCATCTTTTGCCTCCGATTCATCATTTTGAGATATGAAATTTGTCTCCATATGTTTTCCCTTCTTTTTAATTGATGCTTGATAAAGTTTCACTAAATTATCAGATGTAGATAGGTACGTGACCAATGCCCATTCATACCACATCAGTAGCAAATATTCTTAACAATTTTTGAAGGATTATTTTGACCACTTTTTTTCTTATCTTTCATTGTTATTCTTTTTCTATGGTTAGAAGTATCATTGTTATGACCACCATGATAACGATTACTAGAACGTTCTTGACCACGTCCCCCACTACGTCTACGACTACGGCCGTAACCTCTATTTTTTCTATTTTTATAATTATTGTGTATTGTTACATTCACTTCAAGGAATGGTGCAAAACTAGTGGGACGAATTCCATGATTTTCCATCAATAGCAATAGCTCATTATTTTGTTTAGCCATCAAAAGACATGAAATCAATTCAGAATACCTTTTAATACCTTTTTTTACAATATTGCTACTGCAGGAGCACATTAGTAGCATGAAAGGTCAAAAATGTTTTCTTTGACAGGTCCTCATTAGTTACGTTTTCTCCACATAATTTTAGTTGAGAACTAATTTTGAAAAGTTCTGAATTGTATTCACTTGCAGTCTTAAAATCTTGCAATCGTAAGTGAATACAATCATAACGAGCTTTAGGGAGGATCACCATTTTTTGATGGTCAAATCGTTCTTTCAAATTTTTCATCAACTCAAGAGGGTATTTCACAATGAGATATTCCACTTTTAATCATTCATGTAGATGATGACAGATAAAAATCATTATTTTTGCCTTGTCTTAATTAAATGCTTCTTTATATGCTAACACAGTATTTCCTAGACCTTTAACATCTAGGTGAATTTTAGCATCTAACACCCATGAAAAATAATTCTTGCATGAAATGTCTAAGGCTGCAAATTCAAGTTTGGTAAGATTTGACATTATAATCGCTTAAATCAAAATTAAAAAATATTAGTAAAATAATAAGTATTCTAAATCGTAAAATAATTCAATTATATATACCAAATTTGCTGAATAATAATATGTATGTCAAATATTGGCATAGAGAGGAATAATCATAATAATAACTTAACACAAATTACATTAATTGAAATTCCTTTTAGTAAAAAAAAAACATGTATATATAATTATCATTATAACATTTGAGTTGTAAAAATAAATGTGCAAATACTACCCAAAGCAAATATTTCATCTAGAAAATAAAATAAAAAAATTTATGAAAATACATATACCTATATAGTTTAATGGGAGTTATACGAGAAAATTATATAAAGTCAAAATGACGTGAACTTCAATATAAACTTGTAGAAGCTCATGCTGATAACTATAAAATAATTAAATAAAAGAACACTTAAAGTAAACATAATTTTCTCGTATCTTCTTTTCATTTATAAAAGAATTCTATGTATAAGCCATTGACATTCAATGCAACACAAATAAATGAAGCTTATTTAACTGCTTCATTAACACATACATCAAGCATCTTTAATAATAAATGGGGGCTTTATCTCGTTACTTTCATAAATGTTTAAAGGTTATAGACATCCATTTAATGTGTTTACAGCACTTATGAGATGTCTTATGCCCCTTATTTATTGGTTCACTCTTTTAGTAATAAAATATTTATTTGTCGAAAAAAGACACTTGGTTTGTACATTTAATGGCTCATAAATTGTTAATAAAAAATTGTTTAGTGATGTTTGATAAATTAAAAATTAAAAATTTAATTATTAAAAAAATTAAATATTAAATTTAAGTTATAAATAAGGGTGAGACCTCTAAAATAAAAAAATTTTCATTTAGGTCCTTTAAAATTTTTAATTTTTTTATTTTTAAAAATTTTAAATTAGTAAAGGTGAAATTAAAATTTGGCCCTCTCTAAAAATGATAAAAAATTTGATTTAATCTTTTAAATTTTTAAATTTTTACTCAATTGGATACTTGAACTTTCAAAATGTATTAAAAAGATCGCAATTAAGCTCCTTTTTTTGCATTTTTAAAAAATTTTAAAATTTTAAATTAGCAAAGATAAAATTGCAATTTGGCCCTCCCTAGAAATGATAAAAATTTGATTTAATCTTTTATAGGCTATTAAATGATAATATTACATTTTTACTATCATAAAAATTACAATTTAATTTCGGCCTCCCCTGAAAAAAATTTATTGGCTTCACCTCTATTTATAAAATCTGTTTAATATTTTATTTATGAAATATTTTAAATTATTTAGTGAATATTAATTTTAAAAATTTAAAAGTAAAATATTAAAATAATATAAAGTAAAAGAAATTGAATTTTTTTAAATTAAGTGATAAGTAATTCCTTATTTTGATATTATTTCTTATATTTTTATAGAATATTTTATAATATTTTATAAATTATTAAATATGTTAAAAAATTAAATCACTAAAAACTTCCCTTTTTCAATGGATTGGGATAACATTTGTTCCATTCCATTAATAATTAAGAGAAGGATTAGGCCCAGAAAAAAAAAATATTCTATACCAGATAAGTATAAATACGTAATTAGAGTTGATTTGATTAATTAGTTACATCATAAATTTAATTTAATAAATCTAAATTTTTGGTACGCTAGGAACCAGGAACTGTTTGATTTGAGTGATAGCTACCGTCCTCATTTATTTAATTATTTTAAGGCACGTTTGGAACGAGGAGCATTTTTAATGCTGCTTTCTAAGAAAAAACTCAATTATTTTTTTCAAAAATATTTTTTTTATTTTTTTACTCAATTATTCTTACAAAAACTTTTAAAAAATATTAAAAAGACTGTAATTAAATTTTTATTTTTTCACTCAATTGGATATTTAAACTTTCAAAATATATTAAAAAGGTCATTTGACCTTTTATTTTGACAATTGACCGTTAAAATTAGCTGTCTTTAATTTTTTCAGTTAAAGTCACCCTGTGTCACAATCATGATGTGACATGTGGCAAAAAATTATAAAAAATATAAAATATAAAATTTTAATAAAAATATTTTAAAAATTAAAAAATTGTTAAATTTTATAAAATCATAAAAAATTGTATAATGCATCAAAAAGGTTTTTTAATCATTAACTTTAACCGTTAACTGTTAAAGTTAACAACCCCTATTTTTTTCAATTAAAGTCATCGCGTGTTGTAACACAATGTGACATCTGGCGAAAAATGATAAAAAATAAAAATCAATAAAAGTTATAGAAAAATTAAAAAATATTTCTTTTGGTTCGATAATTTTTATAATGTTTTTAGAAAGTTTATATTTCTTACATTTTTTTATTGTTTGGTTACTACTTTAAAAAAATTTATAATTTTTTTCTTCTATAGTTCTATATATTTTATATATTTTATAAATTTTTATTATTTTTTATAATTTTTAAATTTTTATTAAAATTTAATAATTTTGTAACTTTTATTAATTTTTATCTTTTTTATAATTTTTTGCCACATGTCATGTCGTGGTTGTGACACGTGGTAGCATTAACTGAAAAAATTAGGGGCAGTTAATTTTAACGATCAATTGTTAAAGTTAACTGTTAAAGAGCCTTTTTGATACATTTTAACAGTTCAAGTATCCAATTGGATACAAAAAAGGTAGGGGCTTATTCGCTTTTTTTGAAATAGTTTGAGGGTCTTTTTGATGCATTTTAAAAGTTTAAGTACCAAATTGAGTAAAAAAAAACTGTTTTTTCTTTTAAAAAAATATGAAAGTATTTTTTTATATTTTAAAAATTTATATATTCAATTTAGTATAAAAAAGTAAAAAACTTAATTACTTTTTTAAAAAACAAATTGAAAATTTTTAACACCATTAATCCAAAAGAAAACATATCCATCACAATTTAAATTAATAAATTAATAACTTCGTAGTGTTTCATTTTTAGATTTGCAGGCTCTTTGTTTTAAGAGTTTTTGTGTTATTTTTTTCATTTCTATAGACAAGTAAAATAATAATAAATAATGTGCTATTTCATTGTATAAATTAGCATGTCTAAAACATGTTCAGTCAAGGTACCTTCCCTCTAGACAAGTTTTCTAAATTCATTATTGTTGAAGAAGTAAAGATTTATTCAAAGTTCATAATTAAAGTCAAATTTATTTAAAATTATTTTTATAATTTTCAGCATTATTGTAGAAATATATAATGTTGGTAATGACAATATATCTCAAAAAAAAAATAGAAATAAAAATAAAGAACACAAATTTTTACGTAGAAACCCTTTCGGGAAAAAATCACGGGTAGAGGAGAAGAAAATTCACTATGTCGAATTCGAATTATTATAAGAGAAATAGACTATGTCTATTTATAGGCCTGTAAAGCCATATTCTAGTAAGATTGAAACACCTTATTCTAATCAATATAAAATAGATGGAGTTTAATAAGGTTTAAAAAACCTTATTCTAAAATAAAATAAAAGAAGTGTAGTTCTATATCGATTTTACTTTTATTTTATTTTACCACTGTATTTTATTTAAATAAGGATTCGGGTCACTTAATTCTAACAATATCCACCTTGGCACGAATTCTCAACGAACAAGTTCTCCACCTCTTCCAAAAACCCCTTAAGGGTTTAACTTTAACAATGAACACCAATCAAGTCTAAGCAATGCTCAAACTTGGTTATAGGAAGTGACTTAGTCATCATATCTGCAGGATTTTCATGAGTACTAATTTTGTTCACAACAATATCACCACGAGCAATAATATCACGAACAAAATGATACCGAACATCAATGTGTTTTGTTCTCTCATAAAACAATTTATCTTTTGTAGGGAAGATGACACTCTGACTGTCACAAAATATTGTACTGATTTGAAGGTCTTCATTGAGTTCACTAAATAGTCCCTTCAACCAAATAGCTTCTTTACAAGCCTCAGTAATCGCCTTATACTTAGCTTCAGTGGTAGAGAAAGTGATTGTAGTTTGCAAAATGGCTTTCCAACTAATTTCACAACCTCCGATTATAAAGACATAACTTGAGAGAGATCTTCTTCTATCGAGGTCTTCAGCAAAATCAGCATTAAAATATCCAATGACTCCATCTCTAGTTCTTTCAAACTGTAAGCAAACATCAGTAGTACCTCGTAAGTATCTTAAAATCCACTGAACTGCTTTCCAATGTTCTTTACCGGGATTCGCCATGTATCTGCTAATTGCACTGATTGCATATGATAAATCTGGACGTGAACAAACCATAGCATACATGAGAGATCCTACTGCACTAGAGTATGGAACATGTGACATTTACTCAATCTCATCATTTGATTGTGGAGACAAAGCCGATGAAAGTCTGAAATGGGCTGCTAAAGGAGTACTAACAGGTTTAACACTCTGCATATTGAACCTGCAAATAACTTTCTCAATGTACCCCTTCTGACTTAGGTACAATTTACTTGCTTTTCTATCTCTGAGAATCTCCATACCAAGTATCTTCTTTGCTGGTCCCAAATCTTTCATCCCAAATTCTTCACTTAGTTGGGCTTTGACCTTTCTTATCTCTCATTTATCTTTTGCTGCTATCAACATGTCATCAACATAAAGGAGTAGATACATAAAAGAACCATCATTGTTTTTAAAGTAAACACAACTGTCAAAAGTATTTCTTTTGAAATCATGAGAAGTCATAAAGGAATCAAACTTCTTGTACCACTGTCTTGGTGACTATTTCAAACCGTAAAGGGACTTTTTCAGCAAGCAAACATAGTCCTCTTTTTCTGATATTATAAAACCCTCTGATTGTTGCATGTAAATATCCTCCTCAAGTTCTCCATGCAAAAATGCAGTTTTTACATCTAACTGCTCAAGCTCCAAATCATGCATGCCCACAGTCCAAGCAAAGCTCGAATCGAACTATGCTTCACAACTGGGGAGAACACATCTGTGAAGTCCACTCCTGGAATTTGACTGTAACCCCTTGTAACAAGCCTTGCTTTATATCTGGGTTCTTCAACTGCTGGAGTCCCTTCTTTCTTTTTAAACACCCATTTACAACAAGCAGCTTTTTTACCTTTAGGAAATTTCACAAAATCCCATGTTTTGTTTTTGTGGAGTGATTCCATCTCCTCTTGCATAGCAAACATCCACTTTTCTGAGTTTTTACAACCAACCGCCTCAAAATAATTAGATGGATCTTGGTTTGCATTTATATCTTCAGCCACATTTAAAGTATAAGTAACTAGATCAGCCTCAGCATACTTCTTTAGAGGTTTAATTTCTCTTCTTGTTCTGTTTTTGGCGATAGAGTATTGTGGTGAAGAAGTAACTCTATTATCAATTTTTGTATTGGCTTGAGAATCGACTCTGTTGTAAATTCTGTATTAATCTGATGCTCTACCTGTTTTTGATTTTCTTTATTAGAAGATTCTTTAAGAGATAAGTTAGGTAGCATAGCAGTTTCATAAAAAATAACATCTTTGCTAATCACAACTTTTCTATTTTCAGGACACCATAACTTATACCCTTTTACACCAGCTTTATAACCAAGGAAAACACATTTAATGGATTTCGGTTCCAATTTTCCATTATCAATATGAGCATACGCAGGACACCCAAAAATCTTTAAATCAGAATAGTCAGGGGTTACCAGACCATACCTCTTGTGGAGTCTTTTTCTTAATGGCAATGGATGGAGATCGGTTGATCAAAAAACATGTAGTAGAGGCTGCTTCGACCCAAAATGACTTTGGTAAGTTGGCATTTGACAACATACATCGAACCTTCTCCATGATTGTTCTATTCATTCGCTCTGCAACGCCATTTTGCTGTGGAGTATGATGAACTGTCAAGTGTCTCACGATCCCTTCTGACTTGTATAGTTTATTAAACACATCAGAACAAAATTCTAAGCCATTGTCTTTGCAGAGGTGTTTTATTTGTTTTCCCGTCTGTTTTTCAATCATAGTTTTCCAAGACTTAAATGCGAAAAACACATCGCTTTTCTGCTTCAAGAAGAACGTCCACTTTTCTAGAAAAATCATCAATAAAAGTTTACATATAATTAGCTCCACCTCTTGAAGGCACTCCGGATAGCCCCCACAGATAGAATGAATAAACTCCAACATTCCCTTCGTGTTATGGATTTCTCTGGTGAATCAAACTCTCTTTTGCTTCCCAAAAACGCAGTGCTCACAAAACTTCAATTTGCAAATTCCTTGCCCACTAAGAAGTCCTCTTTTGCTAAATTCTGTCATACCATTCTCACTCATATGCCCTAGGCGCATATGCCAAAATTTAGTAATATCATCATCTGACAAGGAAGAGGAAGCGACAGCTGCATCACCAGTAACAATAGAACCTTGCAGAACATATAACTTGACAGTCTTTCTTTGCCCTTTCTGTAACACCCCAAAAATTTCTACAGTGAAATATTATCCTTGATATAGTAAAATAAGGAAATAAAGTGACAAGAGGAGGAAATTTAAGTTATGTCATTGGGTAGTATATTATGACATATTAATTCAAGAAAGGAGTAAATTGTAAAAGTGAGAAAAGTTTTGTTGCCCAAGAGTAAATACTCAAAATTTGAGGGGTTAAAAGTGTAAATATGAAAAGTTGAAGGACCAATAGTGCAAATATTTTAAGGGTTGAATAATCTAGAAACTAAGAAAAATTGATGAATTAGGACTAAATTGAATAGGTGAAGAATTATGAGGGACTAAATTGTAATTTTACCAAATTAAGTGATGACTCAATGGTGAAATTTTAAAAGATCATAAAGGGTAAAATGGTCAATTGGAAGAGAGAGAAATCTAGAAAGTAATGATTACATTGATGATATTTTATAATTATATAATTAAATAATTATTATTTTATTAATATTTTAATAAGATATTTTATTATTTTATTATTTTATTTAGTCTATATATATGTATGTGTATGGAAAAGAAAAAGAGGAAGAAACCACCACCTTTTCCATGCAATTCACGTTAGGAGAGAGAGAAGGGAGAAAGAAAGTTTTCCTTTCTTTACAATTTAATCCTTCCACCAAAAATTCATCATTATCACTTAGAAATTAAAAGAATTTCCATAGCTACCAAAGGAGAAAAATGTTAAGGAGACTATGGGGAGTTAGAATGTCAAGTTGGACTCAAGAAATAGAAGCTGAAAGAGAGAGAATATCAAGTTAAAGATTGAAACCAAGTGAACAAGTTAAGAACATCAAGATTTTCATATATTTTTAAGTTTGATATTATTGAAAAAGTATGGAAATGATGTTAATGTAGAGTTTTCTTATATATGGTTCTATGTTGTTGATATGTTAGTAAAGAGAAAATAAGAGAAAGTGATGGGAAATATTGTAGAGAAGGGAAATAAGAGTGTTATAAACTTGATAATCAACATTTTACACTAAAACTGTTTTGGACAGCAGCAGTAGCTCAACTTTGAAAAATCACCAAAAATGGTAGAAATTGAATTAGAAGTTGAGTGAGATATGGAATTAAAGCTTAATGAGTCTATTTTCATATAAAATAAATAGAACAAGTAAATGAATTCTGTACTCTGATATATTTATATTTTCGTGAGACTGATTTAGAATGATTTCGGGATCCTATGTTCTGACTTGGAAAAACCATTAAAAATTGTATAAAAATTATTATGGGAAATGATTTATATGGTTAGATTCTTTAATGAGTCTATTTTTATAAGAAACAAACTAGAACATCATTTTAATTCTGTAAAAAGAGATAATTTAATTTTAGCAAAGAGTGGTCAGAACTGTCAAACGGTGAAATAGGGGAGAATTTAATGAATAAACTGTACTAATTGGCTTAACCAAAAATTCTTAAAATTTTATGGCAAGAAGATACATGAGTCTAATTTCAAGGAAAATTTACGGATCTTAATTTCGAGTTTTTTAGCTCAAGATAAAAATAATTTGGTGACCATGACGCAAATGGACAGTTTTGAATATATATATAAGTAAATAGTAAAATTATTGATAATGTTATGTATAGCATGTTATATAAATTAAGGATGTGGAATGGAGAGGAGGAGGAGGAAAATATGTATGAATATTCAGCTAGCATGACTAATTTGCATATTTTAGGCTCAAGGACTAAATTGAATAAAAGTAAAACTTTATGGGCAATTTTGTAAAAAATTAGAAATGACTAATTTGCATGAAATGGATTATTTTATTATTTAAATTGCAAAATTTAAATGAAATTATTAATTTAGTTCAAGATCGGGGAAAAATACGTTTTAGGGATTAAATTGAAAAGTGTTGAAATTATGGAAAAATTCTGATATTTTATAGAATTCATGGGTTGTTATTAATTTGTATGAGAATAATGACTGGAAATAAGGATTAAATTGTAAGAATTTTATTTTGACCCTAAGGATGAAATTGTCATTAATCAAAAGTTTAGGGGTAAAATGGTAATTTTTTAGAACATTAATTGAATGTATTAGAACATGAAATAAATGAAAATGATGACCAAATTTATAAAGATCCGGATGACTCAATACGAGACTTGAACGTGGAAAAGAAATGATATTTATCATGACATGTAAATACGTGATTATCTTGGATACATTGATACATGGAAATTAAGTATGTTGAGACGAATAATAAATACAAGTAAAATATGTCAAAAAAAAATAAATACGTTTGAGGGACAATATGTTTAATTTTAATTGGTTCCAAATATAAATGTTAGATGAAATAAAATATTTGATAAATAAATCGATAACTCTGGTAATACTCCGTAACTCTATTCCGGTAGTGGAATCGGGTTAGGGGCGTTACACTTTCATCACAACAAGGGAACCTTTAGAAATCTTCAAAACCCCACTTTTAGCTGTGTTTTTGTACCTTTTTGAATCAAGAGTACATAACGAAATTAAATTTCTTTTCAATTCTGGAACATGTCGTACGTCACTAAGTGTTCTGACAACTCTATCAAACATCTTAACTTTAATTGTTCCAACACCTGCGATTTTATACGAAACATTTATTTTCCATTAAAACAACACTTTTAGACACTATTTCGTAAGTTGTAAACCAATCCCCATTAGGACTCATGTGGAAGGTGTAGCCTAAATCAAGTATCCACTTCCCGCTCACTTTAGAATTGTTGACAGAAGCGACTAGAAGTTCACCATCGCTGTAGTCTTCTACAACATCAGCTTCACCGAAATTTTCTGGTTGTTTTCCCTTTTGATTCGCAGCCTCCCTTTTGATCTTGTTCTATAGCTCATAGCACTCAGATTTAATGTGCCCTTTCTTCTTGTAGAAGTTACAAGTTTTACCTCTGTTTGAAGACTTCGATCTACCCTTAGATTTACCGTGAGGATTCTGTTCCTGTGTCCTTCCACGATCATTATCAATATTCCTATCTTGTCTCCCACGAACAATGAGAACCTCTCCCTGAGAGTCGGTTTTAACCACAAGATGCTTCATCTTATCATACGAGGTTAAAGAATCATAAACTTCATCAACTGTGAGAGACTCGCGGCTATATAAAATCGTGTATCTAAAGGTTGAATAAGACCGGAACAATAAACAAAGTAGAATCAACCCTAAATCTTTCTTATCATACTGAACCTCCATGGCCTCCAAGTTTGAGGAATTTCTTTAAACACTGTTAAGTGTTCGTGCACAGACGCACCTTCCTCCAAACGATGAGCATAAAGACGTTGCTTCATATGCAGCTTGCTGGTTAGAGTTTTCAACATGTATATTTGTTCCAGCCTCTTCCATAATGTAGCGGCGGTCTTTTCCTTCATCACATCCTGTAAAATTTCGTTAGATAAATGCAGATGTAATTGTGTTAATACCTTTCGATCCTTATGCTTCTTCTCTTCATCTGTTAATGTCGAAGGCATCTTATCTATCCCTAGTAAGGCTTCCTCTAGATCTATCTGCGTAAGAACTACTTGCATCTTAATTTGCCACAACGCAAATCTGGTATTGCGATCCAACAGCGAAATTTTATACCTCAAAGATGCCATTATCGTGATCGAGATGAAAAACCTAGAAGCTCTGATACCAATTTGTAGAAATATATAATGTTGGTAATGACAATATGTCTAAAAAAAGAAATAAAAATAAAGAACACACAAATTTTTACGTGGAAACCCTTTCGGGAAAAAACCACGAGTAGAGGAGAAGAAAATTCACTATGTTGAAATCGAATGGTTACAAGAGGAATAGACTATGTCTATTTATAGGCTTGTAAAGCCATATTCTAGTAAGATTGAAACACTTTATTCTAATCAATATAAAATAGATAGAGTTTAATAAGGTTTAAAAAACCTTATTCTAAAATAAAATAAAAGAAGTGTAGTTCTACATCAATTTTACTTTTATTTTATTTTACCACTGTATTTTATTTAAATAAGGATTCAGATCACTTAATTCTAACAACTATGTTACGGGGTTATATACATTAGAATTGAATATATAAAATTGAGAAAATCGATATATTCGATTTAATTGGTTTTGAGTTTTGTTTCATTCAATTCGTTTTTGAGCTTATAGTAATTTAACCCTCATAATTTGGTTCAGATTCAATTTTTCTTATGCAAATATTATTTTATCCAAATCAAGTCGAATGAAAAAAATGTTTAAATGAATAGGCTTAATAAATAATAGATTGATGGTTTCAATAGTCTATATAAGCTATTTCATTTAAGTGAATTATTATTAAAAAATTAAATATTTTCATATAAAAAGTTTTAAGGAATAATCCACTTACACTAATAGAAAACTACATTTCATAAGCATAATCCTAATTTTAGAAATTTCATAATATTTTATTCATAAAAGAAACAATTATTCACAAGTTCTGGATGTTTGACAATTATGAATTTAATCATTTACATGACATTGTTATAACTAATTAAAAGAAATTACATGATAAACCATTAGATATATGAATGATTTATGTATTAATTTTCTTTTTAACAACTTTGAATGATTTATCAACTTAATAACTTAACTGAACCCAAGTTCTATCATGTAATGTTGATGAGAGAACATCATCTACCTTTGATTTGACTATGAATTCCACTATTGCAAGTGAAGTTTTGTCATGTAGAAGTCGTATACCCAACATATCAGCTTTTGATTCTATTATCAATTGAACACAAGCTATCAGTATATTAAAGCATACAAGTCGTGCACACATAGCTTGTCACTTATTTAGGATTGAGGTAAGTCATACTATGAATATCACAAGGGAATAAACCCATAAACGGATCTAGGGTCTATTCCACTTGGGTCCTATCTGATATACTATCAGTTTAATCAATCATATCCAGGTCTTTATCTTCTGAGAGTAATTTGCTTCGATACCTAGGACAATGTATCTCTCTATTTGGACTTGATAGACAACATATTAGTCTTTTAATAGACTTGCTCAACTTTGATTAGACTAAGGACGTGTTTAGATTATCTACTAATATAAATTTTCTTCTCATATTACGATTCGGCCATGTAATGCCACTAAGTATTAGTTAAACATTAAATACTCAATGAGCCAATATTTGTTTTGCATGCAAAACCCATTAAGGACCATGTACAAAAGATATTAATGATAATGATGGAGTTTTACTAAATCAATTTGTTCAAAAAAATTATAAGTACATACACGTAATGACTACACTAAAGGCACTAAATCCCAATAAGCCTAACCCTTAACTCGAAAAAATTGAACCACCATGCTCTAAAGTTAAATGCGCATTCATCTTTCTCAAAGAAAATTTTATTTCTAGCTCAACACATCTACTACAATATTAGCTTTTCCCCGACGAAAGCGGGGTGTTAATACTAGTATAAATAAAAGGGTAAACTACGCTTAATGTCACTAAAGTATTGGTAAGTTCATATCTTGATCACTCAACTTCAAAAAAAATTATAAAATGATTACTGAATTATTCGAAAATTTTCATTGAAGTCACTAAGCTTCATTGTTGTCTAACCTTCTTTGTTTGCTTTGCTTACACCAATTAAAAGCCCTCCTTACCTTTCTTTTCCACTGTTCATTATTTTTTCATGAAACAATTTTGAACATCACAAATTTGTAAACTAAATCCAAATAGTTTTCTTATCCGATCTCTGACATTGACTATCAAATCAACTTAGATCTAAGATATGTTCTTCTACTCGTCGAGAGGTATTGATCCAGCATATCGATCATCGAATTGCGTCACTTGGAGCTTACTAGCCAAACTTAAAAAAAGAATTAACAACCCAATGGTTTAAATAAAAAACTTTTAAATATTTCAATGTCTATTTATAATATTTTAAAATTGCGTGACCAAAACATAAACTTATCAATAATTTAATGAGTTGAGTGTAATTTACCCTAAATAAAAATATAACAACTTAATCTATTAATTGAAGTATAATTGATTTGGGGTAGATTTCGTAGTCTGGTTACTCATCAATTAATTGATTACACAATCAGACAAGAGATATGGTAATTTTTTAGTTATTATTATTTGTTTATGTACATTTACTCATTAATTTTAAATTTATGGTGAGATGAAAAAGAGACAGCAGCTTAGGCACGTGGATCTGTTTGAGTTGATTTAGAGGAGGAAGAGACTTGATATCCTAGGAAGCACGTTAGGCAGGAGGATTTTGATTGACTTCATGCCTGCCGCCCTTATAGACCCGCATGTTTAACGTGGGTTTTAAATACGGTTACACAAGCCCTTAGAGATAGATAAGTGTTTAATGTATGACCTTAATTTTAATTCCACACATTTCTTCCTAACCATTTAAATAAAAACATCAAGTATAGATGAAAACACTCAAACCCATTATTTTAATTTTATTACAACACACATAGTATTGACTAGTTATCAAGATTAAAAAATAGCGTCAACTTCACTCATCTACTTGCTCTTATCTTTTTTTTTTAAGAATTGTAAAATAAATTTAAAAATAAAATTGAATAAATTAGAATCTATCGTGTCAAATCATTAAAAATAAATTAAGAATAAAAATGAAATTCGGAAGCGTACCTGAATCCATGAATTCCTTAAAGTTTACTAGATTTGGAGATTTGATCTTCCAAATTAGCACACAAGAAATTGAGAGAATATATGCTCTCTTTCCTAATGATGTGATATTAGAAAAGATATCTTATGTATAATTTGGGATCTACATATATTTGATCCATACTTTATTTAATAATTAAAACACAATAAAATTCTAATCAAATCAAATTACTTTAAATTTGGGCTAACTTATCATGATAATAAATAATAACATGTAATTACACTTATTATATATGTGATGTTTATATTTCCTAATTTTTTTTTTATTTTTGGTAGATTAAAAGGCTTAGTAAAAGATTTAATGAAATTATGATATGTGTAAAAATAAAAGAAAAAGATAGTTACGCATTGTCAATTACAAAATAAGTATACCCACAATAAAAGCCATAGATACAAGCATCTGTACATTTTATTATATCTTTTATGAAAGCCCAAAAACATCCATCACTACTTATACCCAGATCTGGCATATTATCCCCACAATGATTTACCTTCTTAGCCGTAACTATAAGAAGATAGCTGTGACGGAAGAAATAATATTATATTTTCTTATTATTTATTTCAATACATAGAGTCAAAGTGAAACAAATTATGCTAGGATTGCTCAAGACTTGGTCTATAATACTTTTTTCTTCTTTTCATCTTATGTGTTTATTGATTTTAGTTTTATGGAAAATTTTTCTTAATGCCGCCATCGACGTCAGCTGATATCTATATTAAAACATGGCAGTATTATGAATGTGAAGGCATAAATTGTTGTGATATTTCCTTATACTTCTTTGAAGCTTTATATTTATCATTATAATGTCATATTAATATAGTTATTCAATTCCATGTTCAACTTTTATATTTTAGGAACGCTTTCAACAAAAGATAAATGAAACAATAATGTGTTTTCTAGGCTCGGCCCTCGAGTTGTTTAGAAGTGTAATTTTTTTTTCAATTTTTTTAAGGGTTCAAATTTTTTTTCAATTTTTAAGGGGTCTAAAATTTTTTTACCAATTTTTAAGGGATTTAAAAAAAAAACTTTCTCCAACTTTTAAGGACCCAAAACCCAAATTTATTATTTCGCTTAGGACCCCAAAAATGTCAAGAACGGACCTGATGTTTTCTCAAGTTAAAAAGGACCACAACAAAAAAGGCATGATGGTTGCTTGGGAGCCATTCCTACTTTCTCTTATCATGAACCTTATAACACCCCGAATTTTGGGGCTAGAAGTTTTGAATTTTGTATGTAGGGTCAATTAAAAGGTTGCACTATTGTGTTTGGTTGAGCATTTAAGTGTTAGAATAGGCTAGCTAGTCTGGTGGTTGAGGGAGTGTTAGTGTACCTCAAGGTTCTGGGTTTGAGTCTTTGCGCGTGTGCTCTAAGTGATTTATTTTCTTTTGGTTATAATAGATTTTTATTATATGATTAAATAAAATATTTAGTCTCATTTTTATTGAGTTATTTTTTTATAATTTTTATTGGATATTATTCTTTTTTTTTCTCCTAGACGTTCTCTCTATTTCCTTTCTTTTGGTTTTTCCTCCGTTTCTTTTCTTTTTGCTTTGAAAACGGTTTTGCTGGCTGATTTCGAGAATTTCGCTTCTCCGCAATCATTTTCGATTGCGAATCAGGTGTGGGATTCGAACCTTGCCTACACTATTTTTATTTATTTTATTTTATTTTGCGAACTTTTGTTTCGGTATTTCTTAAGGGTGCGCTAACCCGTTGGTTGGGTTTTTAGTCGTTGGAAGTGAGGGGAAATCTTCACTTTCTGATATACTATTGTTAGGTCAAGGGTTGGGGACTAATTTGGTGGCTAAAACGGCGATTTCAAGGCTGTTCTAGGGTGGTTACATGACCATACAGGCGGCCACACAGGCGTCTACTGATTCACACGGCCGTGTGCTTTTGGGAATTAGGGTTTCCAAGCTAAATTTAGGGAAACTAGTCAATTTTCACACAACCGTGTCCCTTGGGCATACAGGCGTGTGCTTTTGGGAATTAAGGATTTTGTGCCTTCGTGTTACATAGCCTGGCCACACGGCCGTGTGGCTAATTTGAGGATTTAAGGATCCCACACGGGCGTGTGAGACCCTCACATAGCCGTGTCAGCCTTGCACTTTCTTTTTAGCACTTTTGGACAATGAATTACACTGCCTGTTCACATGGCCGTGTCCTTGGTTTACACGGGCATGTGCCTCTGCCACATGGCCGTGTGCCTCCCTCCATACTGGCATTTTAACCCCCACACGGCCTAGATTATTCCACACAGCCGAAGCATACGGGCGTGTGGTCTTAAGACACCAAATTTTTTGTTTATGCATGTTTTTTAGCTGGAAATGTGTCTGTGTATTCCAACCCTTGGCTAGGCTTGAGTAAGAGTAGTTAAGTCTCTGAATCTGTAGGCCATGTGTTTCACTTATATGTTGTTTGTGACTATTGTGTGTAAGATGTCTGATTTTTTAACTTGTAACGCCCCTCACCCCTGACCGTCGCCGGACACCGTACGAGGCATTACCAAACAACACTCGCATGATCGTTTGATTTCGACAAATAATTTCCATGAAAAATTTTAAATTTTTTCATTCATATAGTTCATACCCTCATTGTAGGCCTACGAAGCCCAAATGATACATTTAGTATGATCTGGCACTAAACTAGAATTTTTTGAACACTACTAAAATTTTCACTCAAAACGGTGTCACACTCCTGTGTGACTCGGAACACGCCCGTGTGGCCAACACTTGGCTATTTTCCAAGCCTTTTTTGTTGCTCTTAACTCTTTACACTCATTTGAATTTCATGAACCCATATTATGCCTTTAATTAATCCTAACTTAACCATCAAACACATGTAGTATACTTATCTACATCAAAATATTTCCACAACACATGCATAAAATAGAATTTGTTTACCTATAACTATCATGACCATATTTCTTGGCTATAGACAACGTAATGATATAAGCCAATACATTTGGCCAATACCTACTATCTATGACTAATACTTTATACATGCCACTCATTTGTAAGTAATAAGAATCTTTATTGAGTCATCTTGACGAAACGATAGTGTGATGCAGCCTCCGACGATCTCCAACCCCGAGCCAACCTGACAAAACTAAGAGAAATGGAAGAGAGAGTGTAAGCTTTTAAAGCTTAGTAAGTTGGAATATAATAATAAACAATTAAATTAACAAAATTTTTCCATTTATCAAAAGGTATTCTTAAGAAATAAAATCATTGAATACATGTTTCCACTTTTTACACATGTTCAGCTTAGGCTGTTTCCTGAGTTATAGCCACTAAATTAATTATATCTTAAGCTACAGAACTCAAAATTAAGTTCCGTAAATTTTCCCTGAAACTAGACTCCTATATTTTCTTGTCATAAAATTTTCAGAATTTTTGATTGGGCCAATTAGTAAAGTTTATTCATTAAAGCTTCCCCTATTTCGCTACTTGACAGTCCTGACCACTCTTCATTAACATTTTGATTTCTCTTTATACAGAATTTAAAAGATATTCTCATTTGTTTCCTATAAAAATAGACTAAATAAGGAATCTTTGTTTCCTATAAAAATAGACTAAATAAGGAATCTAACTATATTAATTATGTTCCATAACTATTTTTGTACAAATTTTAATGATTTTTCCAAATCAGAACAGGGGATCACGAAATCAATCTGAACCAGTCTTACAAAAATATAAATATCTCAAAATACAGAATTCCTTTGCTTTCTATGTTTCTTTTATATGAAAATAGACTAAATAATATTTAATTTCATATCTCATTCAACCTTTAATTCAATTTCTACCATTTTTGGTGATTTTTCAAATTTACCTAACTGCTGCTGCCAAAAACTGTTATATTTCAAGTTTCACTTTTTCATAAATTTCCTTGTATCAATTTTTCATAGTAACACTTAACTATATCAAACTTACCAAAGTTCGATTACTTATCGAGCACATGGCTCACAACACATATATTCATATCCCTATACTTAACACCATATTTTCATATGAATTTGCAATTAATAGGTTTTCCCGTTGAACACATCAGAATATTAACAGATATTCGGTGGCCTGCACATAGCACCACCCTTGTAGCCGAAGCTAATTGGTACACATAGTAGCATGCACTTAGTACTACACATGTGACCAAAACCATTTCTTACACATAGTGGCCTGCACTTAGTACCACACATGTGATCGAAATAATCGAGTACGAATAGTAGCCTGCACATAGTACTACACATGCGACCCAACCATTTGGTACACGTAGTAGCCTGCACTTAGTACTACATGCGTGACCTAAACCATCTTGAACACATAGTAGCCTACACATAGTACTACACATGTGTTCCCACAACGGATCATTCATATCTTTTCTATTCCGAAGGTTCAACCGGGAAATTCTTCACTTTTCAACATTTTACCAATTCATCCATACTCAATTTCAATTCATAATTTACCTCAAGTAAGCATTCAATATGCAACCACGACTTATATAATAACAAAATATTATAACATACGTAAAAACGATATATTATTTACATACAAACTTACAATTTCACATAGTCACCATAATCATATAAAGCACTTTTAACCACAACATCTTAATTCATTTCCATGTCATCTATGTCACCTTATATCATAGGCATTATTAAATCAAATCACTAACATAATAATATCATAATCATATAATTC
This sequence comes from Gossypium stocksii, assembly GCA_020496765.1. Classification (NCBI taxonomy): domain Eukaryota; kingdom Viridiplantae; phylum Streptophyta; class Magnoliopsida; order Malvales; family Malvaceae; genus Gossypium; species Gossypium stocksii. The sequence continues at coordinate 34,633,821 of CM035624.1, forward strand.
AACAAAATCAAATCTAATATTACAATTTAGGCTTCAAACAGACATTATGATATTACTGTAGTATTATTATTATACCAACTTACCTCGAATACAAAAATGACCAACTTTTCCGACTTAGCTCATAACCTCGTTCTAAGTCCGAATTTCGTGTTTTCTTGATCTAACACATCAAATAACACTCATTTAATGACCACATTATTCAAATTAGTCCAAAAATCACACTTTTAAAATTTTACATTTTTGCCCCTAAAGTTTGTCAAAAATTACGTTTTTGCCCCTAGACTCGTAAATAAATTTTTATTCAATTTCTTTGCATTTTAGACCTAACCAAACCATTTCATAAATATATAAGCCCACAATTCTCATTAAAACACATACTTGTGACCAATTTTATAACTTTTACGATTTAGTCCTTTCGAACGTTTCGTCAAAAATCACTCGGTAAAAATCATTTCTCTAACCTTAAACATGCATAATCTACCATAATTAATCAAAAATCACAATTATTCAATATGGGTCAATTTTTAAAATCAAACCCTAGCTCAAAATAATGGTAGAAATAGAGAAATCATGTTACCGGGATTTCAAAAACGTAAAAATCATTAAAAACGGGGCTAGAATAGACTTACAATCAAGCTTGGAAGCTTGAAAAACCCTAGCCATGGTTTCTACATGCTATATTCAGCCTTGAGGAAGAAGATGAGCAAAAATTGGCTTTTAATTTGATTTTTAATTCATTTAATCACTAAATGACCAAAATGCCCCTAACTTAAAAATATTCTTTTTCACCCATTTCATGTCCATTTTTGTCCAATAAATTAACCAATGGTCTAATTACCATTTAAGGACCTCCAATTTAAAATTTCATAACAATTGGACACCTCTAACATGTAGAACTCAACTTTTACACTTTTTACAATTTAGTCCTTTCCTAAATTGAGTGCCCAAACGTCGAAATTTTCGTACGGAATTTTTGCAAAATAATTTCATAAAAATTTAAACCATAAAAATATAAATAAAACACATTTCAATTAAACACCTTTACCTTTTAGAATGCACATTTTACTACTTTTGCAATTTAGTCCAATTTATCAAATTGGACACACAAACAATAAAGTTTTGTAACAAAAATTTCACAAAATATTTCAAACATAAAATAAATTTTAAAACTCAATCGGAATAAATATTTTGACCTCAAATTTGTGGTTTCATAACCACTATTCCGTTTAGGCCCTGTATCGGGCTATTACATAATTCGCTTAGCTGGGGTATGTGTGCATATGTTTCTGGCTGACTGTCTGTTGATGTTATCACTGATCTTATAAGAATGTAAGTATACATGCACTTGCATATAAATATTTTGGGATGGGTTTTGAAGAGAAAGGAGGCTGATTTTGATATGATCTAGTAGTTCTACTGTAACTTGTCTATACAGCGGATTTTCGCAGTGCAATGTATAGCATATACGTTAGCATTTCTACGTATTCTTATATGATCCGACAGTTTAACTGTAATTTATCGATATAACGGTTTACCGCATTACACTGTACCGTACATACGTTAGCTTCGCTTCGTATTATTACTATCTGATCTAGCAGTTTAACTACAAATTACTGGTATAGTGGTTTATTGCATTACTGTAACACTCATTACTCAAGACCGTTGCCGGAGTCGAGCAGTAGGCATTACCAGACTTATCTTATTAATTCAGGGCATAAAAATTTACTTTTAAAATTAATTCGCTCACATTCATCCAATATATCCCTAAAAGGGTCTTCGAGGCCCTAAAACATGCAATTGAAACGGTTCGGGAGCAAACTGAGAATATTAAAATTTTTTCCGATTACTTACACAAATCAAAACAATTTATTTCACTATTTATAATAAAATTGTCCACCTGCTTAATAGTCACTAAATTAATTATAAATCAAGTTACGAAACTCAAAATTTAAATCCGTAAATTTTCCCTGAAACTAGACTCATATATCTTCTTACCATAATTTTTTCTATAATTTTTGATCTGGCCAATTAGTACAATTTATTCATTAAAGGTTCCCCTATTTTGCAGTCCAATAGACTTGACCTCTCTTCACTAAAAATCGATTATCTCATTTTACATAATTCGGATAATCTTTCTGTTTGTTTCTAATGAAAATAGACTCACTAAAAAATCTAGAAATATCAATTATACATCATAATTCTTTTTGTACAATTTTTAGTGAAATTATAAATTCAGAACAGGGGATTATGAAGTCACTTTGAACCAGTCTCGTAAGAGTTTAAATATCTCAAAATACAAACTTCCTTTGCTTACTCTGTTTCTTTCCTATGAAAATAGACTCAATTCTATATCTCATCACCATTCAATTCGATTTCTACAATTTTTATTGATTTTTCAAAATCACGTCATTGCTGCTATCCTAAAACTGTTTCATAACCAACTTTTACTCTTTCATAATTTTTTTGCATTAAACCTCATTTAGGCATACATAACATCAACACATGTTCTTATTTAGCCATATCATAAGGACATACACACAAAATGGCCAAGTCCCTATACATGCCATAACTGAAAACGTTTCAATGAAAATACCCAATTTGTAACTTGATAGTCGAAAGTGTGAAGCGATCTCCAATGACCTCTAACCCGACCTTGTTTGATAAAACTCTAGAATAGAGGAAAGGAAAGAGGTAAGCTTATAAAGCTTAGTAAGTTCACATGTAAAATAATAGGCATTAGTAATGAATTTAGCTTATTATTAAGCTTTCATAATTTGCATAAATAATGTTAAGTTCTTACTTTCCCATCTTACTCATTGGCAACCTTACCAAAGGCTTGGAATAATAAAAAAATACCTTACTTAATAGCTTGCTTATGTACCTGCAACATCTCACTTAACACATTAATACTCTCTCATAATATATAGGCATATTGCTAATCATGTCACAAAGCGTCATAAGCATAATTGAAAACTTATCACTTACTTAATACTTGAATATACTCATTAAAATACTTTTAATATCATCAACTTATAACCTCAATATTAATAAGCCTTATGTAAATAAATGTGCTCTTTCCTCGTGATCTTACCTTATCATCTCTTTGACTTACTCTTTGGATTATTCAAGTACCTTTCCTTTTGAAATTTACCATTGCCATGTCTTGACATGGTCTTACGTGGTATCCTTGCCTTATGTACTCACCAATGCCATGCCTTGACATGGTCTTGCATGGGATCCTTGCCTTATATACTCACCAATGCCATGCCTTGGCATAGTCTTACATGGGATCCTTGCCTTATATACTCACCAATGCCATGCCTTGGCACGGTCTTACATGGGATCCTTGCCTTATATACTGCATTGGCATGGTCTTACATTAACTTATCAATGCCATGTCTTGACATGGTCTTACACGATTTCCTTGCCTTGTAAAATTCACCAATGCCATGCCTTAGCATGGTCTTACTTGGTATTCTTATCTTATATTGCCATGAGTCAACCATGGTCTTTTCCCATCAATTATTCCTTAATTGCCATGTTATAAACATGGACTTTGAAATATTAATGTCTTGGCAATTCATAGCTAAAATATACTTGCTTAAAATTCTCAAGGTCAGTCACATAACTCAATAATAATAGCAACAATTTTATAATAATAAAATGCTACTCTACTTACATACTTACATTCTTAATCTCATCATATCCTCAATTTATCCTACTTTCCTCAAATTATGCTATTTGATACTTTCTTGATCTTATACAAAGCCACATTACCACTATGGTCTTATATGTAAACTTATTCAAATTCTCACTTTTAAAGTCGAATCATTATCGAACATTTCTCAATTATTATCATTATATTCAAAAATCAATACTAAAACATTTATAACTAATATATCAATTTAGCATTCAAACATGCTTAATTAAATGCTTATTAAACACATGAACTTACCTCGATACCAATACAACCATTTTGACCAACTTTCCCGATTTTCGGTTTTTCTCCCGTTCTAGGTCCAAATCTCATTTTTTGGGATCTAAAATATAATATTTCACTTATTTAATCAATGTACTAATCATTTTGGACCTAAAACATATTTTTACAAAATTTATATTTTTGCCCCCTAAATTTTTACATATTTACACTTTTGTCCCAAAGCTCGGAAATAAATTTTTATTCAATTTCTTTGCATTTTAGGCCTAAATGAACCATTTCATAAATATGTAAGCCCAAAATTCTCATTAAAACTCACACTTATGACCAATTTTATAACTTTTACGATTTAGTCCTTTCGGACGTTTTCGTCAAAAATCACTTGGCAAAAACCATTTCTCTAACCATAAACATACATAATCTACCATAATTCATCAAAATACACAATTATTCAACATGGGTCAATTTTTGAAATCAAACCCTAGCTCAAATAAATGGTAGAAATAGAGAAATCATGTTACTGAGATTTCAAAAACATAAAAATCATTAAAAACGGACCTAGAACAGACTTACAATCGAGCTTGGAAGCTTTAAGAACCCTAGCCATGGTTTCTCCATGCTATATTCGGCCTTGAGGAAGAAGATGAGAAATTTTTTGCTTCAAATTCTTTTAAATTACTAAATGACCAAAATGCCCTTAAAGACTTTTCTTTCAAATTTGTCTTATTCATGCCCATTTTTGTCCAAAAATTTAACCAATGGTCTAATTACTATTTAAGGACCTTCAATTTAAAACTTCATAACAATTGGACACTTCTAACATATGGAACTCAACTTTTGCACTATTTACAATTTAGTCCTTTTGACTAAATTGAATGCCCAAATGTCAAAATTTTCAAACAAAATTTTCATGAAATCTTTTTGTGAAATAATAGATCATAAAAATATAATAAAAATAATGTTTTCCTTGTCAGATTTGTGGCCTTGAAACCACAATTTCGACTAGGCCCAAAATCGGGATGTTACAATTGCATTGTATCGCACATACGTCAGCTTCGCTGCGTATTATTATTACTATCTGATTTGGTAGTTCAACTGCATGTCTGTATAGTGGTTTACCACAATGCACTATATGACATATACCACAGCTTTGCTGCGTATTGATATTTCTAGGTGGCTCAGTCCACATACATGGTGTGTAGGGTTAGATGGGCCTTTCAAGGTCCTATGAGGTGTGTTTTGGTTGGATGACCTTAATCAATTCTTTTGGGGTATGATCGAGGGACGGAGAGGTGTTTTGACTGGATGGGTGGGTTCTTTCAATATCTGACTGCATTAATATGCTTCTGTTTGAATGCTCTATGTGTGAGATTATTTGACTGTTTTTGTTTAACTGATTAGCACTTGTGTCTATGTGTTTGTGTGTGACTTGAAGTGCTTGAATTGTTATTTTCTACTGGGTCGTCAGTTTCGAGTTTACCTTCTTATTTTGTATATCTCTGAAGAACGTTCGCTATTAAACTACTATCTGACACTCTACTTTATGATTCTGTAGTTAGCTTGGTTTAAAACTCACACTAAGCTCATGTAGCTCACCCCCTTAGTGTTTCTCTTGCAGGTAAGTTCCTGAATCCTGAAGCTGGACTCGTCATGCGAAGGTCTCGGACAGTCATGGTTAAGAAAAATAAAATTGTGATTTTTGAATTGTGGTTGTGGGTACACAACGAGACCATCATAGTTGGAATCTGCTATGACTGTGGCTACACAGTGAACATTTAAATGTAGAAATTGTACTAGTTCTTCCTTCGATCATATCAACCTAGACCATGTAATGCAATCTAATCAATGAATTTCAATCATATATTGAAGCATTTAATCATATTACAATTCAAGTAAGAAGCATCATACTTCTCATACGATCATATCAAATAAATATTTATATATACTTTATGAAGTCCATGCACACATTTAAAATCACAAATAGTTATCCTATTAACTCGATTATTAATGGATTCTAGCATGTCTCAAATCATCAGGGACTTATTTACATAATTTAGTTCACTACAAATAATTGGAAACCTATTCAGGGACTAATATGATCAAAGCATAAAATTCTGGGTTAAAATCGTAAAATTTAAAAAATAGGGGCACATGATTGTGTGGGATGACTCAGTCCATGTGGGTCACAAGACCATGTGGAAGGGTCCAGCCCGTGTGGTCCGGACTGGGTTCAATTTTGCCTCAATTTTTTCATAAAAGAACACATACCTGACTTCTGGGGTCTTGTACGATGATCCTCACGTCCAAATTTGATCTGAGGCACCTATAGTTGGTCTTTCTGTAACACCCAAACCCGACCTGGACAATTTGGTCGAGTCTTGAGGTGTCACAAGGAATGAGTTTTAAAAAAATAAAGTCAATATGATAAACTATTTCATTTTTCAATTCTTATTTGCTCATGATCTTGTCAAAACGTTATTTATTTAGTTAATTACTTTGCTTTAAAACGTGTTTAATGGCGAAAGCACACGAAAAATGTTGTGTTTAATGAAAATAGTTCGTATTTTTAGAAAACCTTGGTTTTAGTAAAAGCCACAGTTAAAAATACCAGTCACTGATTAAAACTAAAACGAAAACCCAAATCCAAAGAAAATCAGCCAAAGAGTCCGGAAAGTCCAATTTTACAAAAATCCAGAAATAACCATTAGCTTAAAATAAAAACCATAGACAAAAATAGTCTATGAATTCGTGGTCATTGAGAGGCCCTCGCTGCATTGATCTGCCTAAGTCTGTTGACTACCTGAACAGAACAGACAGAAAGGGGTGAGTATACGTAAACTTAGTGTGTAACCCAACAGAATTAAGCATGCACATATACAGATCATCATGTAACAGTCAGATACAGATTCAGGCCTAAGCCCATTTCAGATACAGAATTAGATTTAGATATGCAAATCAGATAACAAAATCCTACCCCCATCCTTTACACACCATCTCTGGCCATCCCAACACAATACGTGGGGTTAAAAACACCGACCAAACCCTACACACCATATTGTGCTGCTATGACACATAACAAATAAAGTGCAGCCATGCTGCCAGAATATAGGCGAAGTTTGTTTTTCAAAACACTTCCTCCATATATATGTCATCTCACCCCCAATAACAGATATAGACATACAGATTAAACATGTTCACATGCTTACATATAGATATAAAATGCAAATACAGATACAAATAACATCATACATGCTTATCATACACGGAACAAAATATCAGTTCCATAGTTTATAGGTTTTGGATAGCCCTTAACATCCCTACGGATGGCCCATAGTCGTTTGGGACGACTCGTGGGACCCTAAGGAAAATTCTAAAATTTTGGGCCTACATGCCCGTGTTGGCCCCACACGCCTGTGTGCCCCATGCGCCCAGATTGGCCTGCCCGTGTGGTTCACACGGCCTGGCCCATAAACTCACACAGTCGTGTAGACTACTCGTGTGGGCTCACACGTCCGTGTGGCCCACACGCCCAACTTGGCCTAGCCTGTATAGCTCACACGGCCACACTCCAGCCACCACACAGTCGTGTCTAGCGCACGACCATGCCTTTGTCGGTCACAAGGTTGTGTCATCGCATACAGCCTTCCACACGGGTGACTACATGCTCGTGTGACGTTGACAAAATAGTTTTTTGGCTTTTTTGAAACCTCGTTTTCTGCATTTCGGGTATACACATGATTCGTTTAAGATGCTACAGCAACCTCGAGCCCTCCGGAACCTAAGAAATAGTAATCCAATGACCACTTAGCAACAATTAACGAATCAACCCATAATCCCAAAAATGCACGAAACTTACCACTGATAAGAACAGATACTAATACGCTTTAAATTGCCTGAACGAGTTTACAGTTCAACGCTTTCACCTACATCCAAAATAATTGCATACAGAATCACATTTCTTGATTACACCAACACGCCATCACAAAAAAATACCCACCTTTCAAAAATGAAACCCCATAAACGCTACACTACTTACCTTAATCGAGGGAGAAGTAACGAGGTTCCAAAACAACGACAGGAAATTAGTGATTGACGATGAAATCGAAAAAGAAAAGTGAACAGGATTGCAGACTAGGGGAAAAAGAAACATCCAAAAAGATGGAGAGATTTTCGGGAAAAGAAAATCCATCTGCTAGTATATCCCTAATTTTTCTCCACTAATCCCCTCAATCTCAACCACTACAGACTTCCAAATCTACCAAAACTCTTACCACAAAATCGAGCAAAAATAATACCCATGCTCACGCTAGGGTTCAAACACAGAACCTCCAACATAACAACCCCCTTACCACTCGAACCAGTAGGCTCATTCTGATATGATCTTACAGACAATTAAATATAAGCCCACTGAATGAAAATAAAGCTTAGGTCAGAAAAATACCAAAATTTACTAAAAATAAGACTTGAACTTGGGACCCCACACACATACCCAGAACACTTAACCACTGCGGCAGACAGATATTTGTGTCAAATTTTACAGAAGCAGAAATAAATTAGGTAGGGCATTACACTTTCGATAGACAAAAATGCAAGAATTACTTATTAAATTCCAAGATTTACCGAATTTTAGTAAGATTTTCGAGAAAACTGAAAAAAGATTCGTAATCTATTTGAAAGATTGTTAAGAATGATGCTGTTCTAGAACCTAAGGCTTTACGGAATTAGAAACACTGATCTTAGCTTGTTTAGACACAGATTTGATGACGTTTTGCTAAATCAAAATGAAAAACGGATTGAACGAGGTTGATTTTGGGTTCGAGGTTTGAATATAAAATATCGAGCAAAAGATTATGAGGATTTTTATGAAAATGAGAAAAGGAATTAAAAGAAAAAGATGTATTTAAAGAAGAGAGAAAAATAATTAATAGATAACTAAAATCTTATTATGATTAGGAAAGAGACCAAATGCCTAAAATGAGGATTAAACTCTTAATCACTGATTAAGGTAAAAGAAACTGTTACCATTAATCCAACCTCATAACTCACTTTAGCTTATATTTTATGAAAGCCCTTGTAAATTAATTAAAAATAAATAAATGAAGCTCGTAATTGAGCATCACAATATTTGGGTAGCAACTATTAAGCAATTGAAATTAAAATTTTTTGTCCAAGCTTGTAACAGTTCTTTTAATGGTGGTGGCATGGCTGCTAACGCGGAAAATGACATAAAAATAAGTGGGGTTTTCAAAAGGAATCTTAATTAGTTTTTAATTATTTTAAGGAATTTTTTAGCATTTAAGCATAATTTTTTTAAAAAAAAATCTAAAAGATTCTAAACATTATGAAAATGAAAAAAAAAATACAAATAATATGAAAAAGAACTCTAAAAATATTTAAAATATAAAAAATTAGTAAAAAAATTAATGCAAGTAAATGGTTTATTTTGGTTGATTGGTGCATCCGTAAATGTTGTTCATAAATGTTGGCTTATGCATCACCCGGCCCTAAGTTATTTCTTTAAAACCAAAAACCAAATAAATCAATACAATGAGATATCTCTAATATTTGTGTTTTGAAATCATATTTAATTTTTTTTTATCTTAGTTATATTAGCTATAAAAAAGTTTAGATTTTATTTTAGATGCAATAGTTGAATAATTATTTTGTTATATAAAGAGATTTAAGTAAATGTAAGTGAAAAATGTGTTAGATTGATTTTTTTATTAAATTTATTGATTGATTTTTCTTAATTTTTAAAAGTTTTCATTTTCTTATATTTTTTAATATTTTTAGAATTTTAAAAATTCTTTATTTTTTTTAGTTTTTTTTTGTTAGAATTTTTCATAATTCTTTATAATTTTTTAAAAAAATTCTTATCAATATTGAATTTTTATATATTATAACTTTTAGAATCTTTCACCTGTTTTTTAAAAATTTAACAGATTTTTAGATTTTCTTAGAATTTTTAGCTTTTTTTTGTTAAATTCTTTTAAAATCTTAACAATTTTTTTTTATAATTTTTAGAATCTTTCAAATTTATAAATTTTAATAATATTTTACCATCTTTATTAAAAAAAGAAATATAGAGAAAAATAAACAAGACTTTGAAATGGGGGGCATTCCATAATTTTTTAGAATCGTTTTTTTTTTAAATTGACTTAAATGTTAGAAATTAATGATTTATAAGATTGATTAAATCAATTCAGACAAAAATTAAGAATTAATAAAATAGTTGAAATTAATTTTTTTTAAAAAAAATTTTTGACAATCCCTTAAATAATGACGTGACAACTAATGTGATAAATAATAACATGTGTGATCCCATTTCAATTTTCAAAATTTTTTTACTTCTTTTTTCTACTAATTTCAGACCGGCCACATTCATTCTACTTGATGATCTCTCCACTCGATTTTCTTAGAACCCATTTTTCTTACAAGTAGCATAACTATGAAATCCTACTCTAAAGATTCCATTGACTTATACAGATTTCCTAAGTGTTCCATAAATGGGAAAATGGTGCTCTTTTTAGCTCTAGACTAGCTTAAATCCCCCATCGCAATTTCTTTGGCATGATCACAAGTTGCGGCCGATGGAGTCCATTTCTGTTGGATCCAACTGTGGTTATTGGGTGACAAAGAACTTCCTCAACTCGAGGAGCCAAGGGGCAACCGCTCCTTCCAATCGTGTGGAACAGTGAAACTGATAAGTGAATAAGTGGACGGAAACTTTTGAGAACCATACAACATCATTACCTTCATTTGACTTCAATATCCTTCTCTCCAGGAGCATAGTTTTTAGACAGTAATGGATACATTACGGGGCCTTATTGGAATCTTGTGGGGCTCCAAGGCGTATACACCTTCCTTTTACTGGTAAAAAGCTTTGAAAATGCAGCCCGCACTTGGTCAAGATCAATAGCACTTTTAGTAATGCACACATCCCCTCTTGTTATACCCTTACCCGGTGTGGAATCGTGGCACCGTGCAGAGCTATCTCGAAAGCATCTGTGGATGGCCCTATGCCTTTCTTGTGACCAGCCACTCGGAAATCTCGTCTCCGTCACTATACCACCTGCTATTTTGCCACCCATGGAGATTGTTTACAAGTTGTCTCAAGGCACGTCACTTTATAACCCACCTTTCGACTAGGGAAGGGGACAATTGTTATAATTCCTATCCGTCATAGGCACATGGCACAACAAAGAGCTATCTGAAAAGTACTTGCAGATGACCTTTTACCTCACCTTGATCTGTGACCAGACACCCAAATATCTTGTCTCTTATAAGACACTTACTGTTAGGCTACTCGCTTTTATTGAGAATACCTTCACTACTAAAAGAGACTATTAAGGTATAACAATCTTGTACTATTTCAACAAGAAGAATTATATAGTATCGCACTCGACGAAAACTCACGTATAATGGTCTTATCACCAACTGTCCGCACAATCACCATGTCTCAAATTTATCAATGACATGACATTACTGGCCATGAGATTTCCCTCCCTATAAATACTCTATATATGAGGAAAGGATTTTCTTTCCTATCAACAACCTTAACAGCCTTCCTCAACACTCTCAGCACTCTGTCTCCTTCACCTACAAAGTATCCTCCTCACCCACCCTCCTCCTTATTTGACTCTCCGTTTGTGTAGTTGTACTGATCTCTTTTACATCACATCTCTTTATTTCATCCCTTACTGATTTTTTGCATCAATGACTCTAAATTATTGTCCTATTTTAATCATGATTTGATTATTTCTTAATTAATGAAAACCTGTATAATGCACTTCTCGGTGGGATTTTCAATTTCCTCACTGTTATGTTGGTTCAGTTCATTCAGTTGGAAACAATGTGCTTTGTACACTTGTAAGATAAAAAGATAGAACATGACATTGGCTCCCAAAGATACGTTACTCGAATTTAGATCTGCTGCATACTAACTTTAAAGAATGACACACGACTCAGCAGATGAATACGCACAACAATTTAATTTGGTTTTTTTCCCATTTTTTGTTCTTTCATAACAAAAATTTTAAATTAGTATCAATTTTTATATTTCTATTTACCTTCTAGTTTCAGTTACAGCCATTCTCAGGTTGTGAAAGTTGATTTTGATTTATAATGATTATTTATATTAATTAATAGGGTAAGGGTTTGGTAATTGCACTGTAATTTTTTTATTCCACAAATAATTTAAAAAAATTGATATGTAATTTTTTTTTCTTAATATTTTACTAAATTTTATAAGCTACTTGTTAACATTTTAGTCCTATCCATAAAGTCTAAAAACTCCGTTAATAATATTCCTTAATTAATAATATAATTAACCTTTTCTCTATACATGTATAACTTCAACTTGTTACATCTACCACGTGAACTATGATGCATGAACAGTAAATTCAAGTATTTATTGGTTGTATACCAGAAATATCTCTTTCAACTAGCAAATTATCTGCAACACCATTTACAAGGTAATGTTTTCGATCACATCATGGTATTGTGATCGTAGATATAATAAATATTATCACATGCAATATCAGGTTTGGTTCATCTTAATTATCAATAGTTTAATTTAACCTTTTGAAAACAAAATTTTTTAATTTTGATCCCTAAAATTTACTATATATTCTTTGCTTCTCCATCTTACATAGTAATTCCAACATAGAAAAGGAACGGGGAGCAAATGCAATAAAGTTGCATGGGACATGCACTTAGATTTCGTCAAATATGGGAAGATACTGAACCTTTCATTTCATGAATCCATGAGGACGCCCATCATAATAACCCAGAACACTGGATTTTGCAACTTGCAACAATTGTAAGCGTTTAACTTTGAATAGTTGGTAACAGAGCTTGCCCTGCCGTCTTTCTAAAAGTCTATAAATACCCAAAGAGGCAAAACGCTTATAGGGCAGACATACATAAGTTTCTCTTTGAGCTTTTTAAATCTTCAGTCTTAATATAATTCAGTTGCCTTCCATGGCCAAAATCAACCTCATTTTAGCTGCTGTCTTTGTCTTTGTGTTATTATTCTCTTATAGAATCACGTTTACTGAGGGAAGGCTTTTGAAAGTTGACAAATTAGATGGGCCTGGAAATGTCGATATAACAAATGTGGTGACCCACTTGAACCGTGCCATTTTGGAAGAGGCATCATCGGTTGGCCATGTCAAAGGTACTACTACTGCTGCTGCTTATAGGTACGATGATTTCCAGCCCACGACTCCCGGTCACAGTCCTGGCGCCGGTCATGCTACCGGACCTTCCGGTAATAATAATAACTAGATTTATTAGTTTTATCCTATGTCCTAAGGATTATTATCAACCTTGTGAAATAGTCTCACGTTTCATGTAATCAATCCCGTAGACTATCCTAGAATTATGTATTAACCAGCAGAGCTGTGAAATATATATCTATGTCTAATGAACTTTCATGTAATATTATTTGAAGAAAAGAGAAATCGTCTCAATAGTTTGTTCATTATTCTCATTAGTGAAATATATATATATAATTTTGGTTTTATTAGTGCTGATATTTATAGACTTTGTCGGGTCCAAATTAGAACAGAATCAGTGCCACTTCATCCATGGTGCAGTTTCTACTTTGAATGTCCCATAGAACTATTCAGGGTTTCTCAGGTTATTATTATTATTATTGGGATGAGTAGATCGCTCAGCTGCGTACATGTCTTATGTGTTTTTGCTAAGTCAAACGAATTTATTAAAACCGAAACATCACAAACTAGCTAAAAGCTAGTAAAGCAAAGAACAAATTTCAAGGCTCAAACTGACAATAACAAAATATTCAATAAGAGAAATAAATTCCCAACTCCCACCTAACACACCAAATAATGGGTGGGTATGGATTTGGCTTCACACTAATAATTTTTTTCATTATTATTTAATTAATGTTTAAATTACAAATCGGTATTTAAATTTTATCACTTCTTTCAAAATAGTATCTAATTTTTTAATAAAAAATAGTACTTAAATTATATTCATTTACCTTAAAAATATAACAATCATTAAAAAAATTCCCAGCCAATTATGATGTGCCAGATCACCCTAAGCTTTTTTTTTTTAAATTTCTTTAATGTTATATTTTTTCCTTTTCTATTTTTTCTTCTCCTTTCATTGGTTTTTGCAATATGGGTGTAAACCATTTCAGGCAATAACTACACTTTCTCAAAATTTTCTAATGTTATTAAGATGCTCATGAACCTTACCCAACTTCAACTTAACAATTTGTCAGGGGCTAAGGATGTTGGTACGGCTTTTGGTCTCCTTGTTGGCCTTAACTTTAATCATTTAACCACTCTGATTATGTTAGGAAAACTATTGTTGCCCGTTCTATTTCTTATTATAACGAAACTGTTTCTCTACTTAGGCCCTGGGCCTTGAATAGATTTCATTTGTGTTGAGTTCAGTTCACCAAAGTGTGGCATATTTGAGAAAACACGAAGCATGGTTTGACTAGGATTTTAAAAACTCCTAATCGAATTGCTTGAGAGGATTGGAAAAACATGAAAGTCTTATTATCTCTCTCAAGAGTTTTGGTACTATTAGAAGACTGATTTATGAAGACTTTAGTTGATAAATACTTAGGATAATTAATGGGATAATTTCAACTTTTGAATGGACTCTTGTATCAACCTATGAATAAGTTGCTTGTGGAGTCACATAGAGTATAATTTTTTTAGTTTCTTTATTGACAATTTTCTTGTGTTCTTGTGGTTATTTTGCAAAACTCTTTTAGGTATTATTTGGAGCGGTTTATTGATTGTGTTGTGAGGTATTTGGGTGAGTGATTTGTGACAATTAGGGTCAGTATTGAGGTTGCAAATACTTCTTTATGTAAGGGTAGTTGGGCTTAAACCAATAGGTGATCCGAACGATTTTTGAATAAAATCCTTCACTGGGCAAGGCTCCACAAACATTGGATTGTTGTGCTTGAACCATGTTAACAAATATTGGTTGTGTTGATTCTTTTCTGCTCTTATTTTTTTACACTACATGTTTTCATTCTAACTATCATTACAATGAATGTTAAAACAAAGTTGATTTATCATATCTGCAGACTAATTATTTTTCAATTGGTATTAGACGAGGCTTCGAGAGTTTTTCAAAGGAGAAAGGTCGTTCTATCCCCTATCCATCTTCGGTGAATAAAACATCAAATTCAAATCATGATAATGATGTCCCTTTCAACAACCCAAAAGAAGTGTTCAATGAAATATTGAAAAACATGGAAACATTGTGTTAGTTGAATGAGTCATTGAGGGAAGAAGTTATCACTCTCAAAAAAGAAAAGGAAAGACTCGAAACCATGGTCAAAGGGAAAGATGATGTGATTATTAATCTTAAAAAGATTAATGAGATGATTGTTGGGACTATCAAGAAAAAGGATGAGATGATTGCAAAAATTGATGTAAAGTTGAAAGTAAATGAGTACGAGTTAAGTTATGACAAAACCATTTTAAAAAATTATGAAAGGCAAAGTAATGATATCTTAGCTATTGGGAGATCCAAACCATATTGGAAGAAACCTACATCTCTTACAAATTTTGTTAAATCTAATGAGATGGTTGTTACTTCTTCCTATGAGACAGGTAAAAAGAAGAATGAAAAACATTTTTGTTATTATTATGGAAAGACAAGACATGTTAGATCTTATTGTTATACGTTGATGAGTGATCAAAGAATGAGAAGTAGGAAGGAACACTCAATCTAATATTACAACAGTTAATGGAACAACACCTAAACATCAACATATTTGTAACAAGGAGAAAGGAAAATTCGTATGCCATTATTGTGGGAAAGAAGGTTACATTAGACCCTACTATTTTAAGATGATGCAAGATTAGAAGAACTTTAGCTCAATTTCACAACCTAATAGAACGATGAATGGGAAAACTACAACATAGATAGGTTTAGGTGAGAAAAAATTGAGGAAAGTTGATTGATAAAGATCGATATACGATTGATGCTCGTGTGAAACATGAAGTTGCAACTGATGGAAATCGTATTGAAAATATATCAAGCATTCAAAAAACTTCTAGATTTCGTGGCAAAAGTGCTTGTTGTTCCACGAGCTACAACCCCTATTATTGATAAGGTAGCATTTGATCTCACCCCCTTTAAACAATATGATGGAAGTCGATAGGGGATGAATAAAGTAAGGGGGGAATAATAAGGGTGATTTGGTGATCTTGTCTACTTTTTTTCACTTATAGTTGCACATTTGACATCTTTTCCAAAAAATGGAGAGAAAATTGTAGCAGCAAATGAAATGTTTTGTTTTTTTTTTTTTTTATTATGGTCACATTTCACTTTTTCAAAGGGAGAAATAATGTTGATTTTTTTAGAAAAATAGATGACATTGATATGCTATCGTTTATTTAAGACCGTGGTACATGATTAATTGTATGTGATGAACAAGCATATTAATAGAAGGAGAGTGTGATCACGTATGGTCCTACCTCTTAAGGTAAGACATCTTCTAATTCACTTGACATTTGGCTTGGTTGGGTTGCATGCTAATCATTTGCTGTAGAGTTTTGTAAAAAAATGCCAAGATGAGTTTGTTGGGAAAATTGTTGTTGCTTGTTTCATGTCTTATTATAACAAAATTGTTTCTCTACTTGGGCCATCGAATTAGGCCTAAAACAGGTTCCGTTTGTGTTGAGTTTGATCCACTTGAGTGTGACATATTTGACAAAAAATGAAGCATGGTTCGATTAGGATTTTAAAAACTTCCAACCGAATTGCTTGAGGTGATTGGATAAGCATGAAAGTCTTATTATCTATTGAGAGTGTTTTGGTGTTGTTAGATGAATGATTTATGAAGACTCCTATTTGATAAATACTCAGGATAATTACTGAGATAATTTTAAATTTAAAATAAGGGTTCAAATCTTATCTAAATCCATTGGATAGACTCTTGTATAAACCTTTAAATAGGTTGTTTGTGGTGTCACATAGAGTGTAGTTTTTTTAGTGTCTTTGTCGACAAATTTGTTGTAACGGTCAAATTTCAATGAAATCGGAATAGTGGTTTGGGGATAACAAATTCGAGCTAGAAAGAAAATTTATTTAAATATTATTGCATGGTCTATATTATGATAGGAAAGTCGTATGGAAATACTGATAGGAAAATTTTACTGATTAAGTGATTAATTAGAGAAAGGACCAAATTGCATAAAATGTAGAAGTTGAATTCTAGAAGCTAGAAGGATTATTTGGTTGTGGAATTCAAAACTTGAGGCCCTTACATAGTAATTAGACCATTAATTAAAAGTTAGTAGATATTTATGGATGAATCATCTATGGAAATTGAGAAAAAGAAAATGACTAACTTGGAATTTAGAAAAATTAAAAGATGATAATTAGTTAATTGGAAAATATCATTTTAATTTCATCATCTTCATCCCCAAATTTTATGGAAACCCTAGGAGAGAGGGAGAAAACTAATCAAGCTTAATTGGGTAAATATTCAAGTCCCGTTCTTAGTAATTTTTATATTTTTGAGATTGGGATAGTCTATTCTTTCTATTTTGGGGATTTATTTGAAAAGTTATCAAAGTATAAAAGTTGTGCCATGGATGAATATGCTAAAAATTTGAAATTTATGATAGAAAATGAAAGGTTGTTAACAAATAAACAACTTTTACAAAGTAAATTTTGATGAAAACATGATTCAGGGGCTAAAGTGTAAACTTGTAAAATTCATGGAAAATTCTGAATTTTGTGAAACATAAGTACTGTAAATGATATATGGAAATTTTGGTTAAGCTTGGAACAAGGATTAGATTGCATGAATTTCATTTTCCGGACCTAGAGACGAAATTAGAATTAATGAAAAGTTTAGGGGCAAGATAGTAGTTTTACCTAGAGAGTAAATTGAGTTTAATTGAATATGAATTGAATGAAATTGATGATTAAATTTGATTATATAGATCTAGAAAACTCGAATATGAAGCTAGATCGAGGAAAGGAAAAGATTTCAGACATCGAGGAAAGTTAGTGTAACTTAGATGAGTATGAAAATATGCTGATTTAAATGATGTATTCAATTGAATATGACATATGAAATTGTGTATGTGAAATGTATAAATGTTGCAAAATAAGAAATGAACACATGTTCGAAATTATTCGAAATGAGTTAAGTTTTGTTGAATATTGGATTTTGATGGATAAATGTGATTTTCTTTATTAAATGAGGTCCTGCATTTGTTGTTGACGGGATTTAGCTCGAATGAGTAATCCTATTGACCTTATTACAGATAGGATTTAGCCCAAATGGGTAATCCTGATATAAACCCTCGAGCATATGATACAGATTGGATTTAGTCTGGACGGCTAATCTAGATCAAGCTCTTTAGAGCATGTGTAATAGAAAGGATTTAGCATGGATTGGCAATCCTGATTAAGCTCATGTGAGCATATGCTGGAGACAGGATTTAGCCGGACTGGTAATCCTATTGTATGATATGTGGCTCGAGAGTGTGTTTTCTGATTATGTACCCTAATGGGTACCCCTAAACATGAATTGACAGATTTCTGAATTGTACACTTTGAGTGTACTACCTGAGTATCCATCGATAATTCAGTAATTCAACGGACAATACCCTAACATGAGAAATGATGGGATCAAAAGAAAAATGTATTGAATGTACATGAAACACTTGAAAGATTTGGCATGATGAGCTCATCTATGTTAAAGATGTTTTGTGAATCTACTTGACTAACTCAAATTGTTGAAGTCGTGTATGTTAGGTTGCTAATCAAGTGATTTGGATGTACATGTGTATGATTAATTTAATGAAAACTTATGGTAAGTTAAATTATTGTTACATAAACTTACTAAGTATTAAATGCTTATTAGGTTTTATTTCTCTGTCTTATAGTGCTTGGAAGCTTGAAAAGGTTGGAGAATAGTCGGAGAATCATCATACTATTTACCGACTCATTTTCGGTATACGAAGATACTTTATTTTGGTATAATGGCATGTATAGGCTATTAGGACCAATGTGGATGTTGATTTGGATGAATGAAAACTAGCCACTGGAATGGCTAGTGATTACTTGATTTTGGTGTGTTTATAAAGTAAATAATGGATTTGCATGAATGTTAATATGGTTTGAGTTGGTAGATTAAACATATGCGTGTCAAATGAGGTAAGATTTGATATAAATGAGTATGTAAAAATATATAACATACTGAATGATAAATTTGGTTGAATTTAAATGCTTGAATTAGTTGGTTAGTATTGGTATAGTTTTGTGCAGGTTTTGGATGAAAAAAGGTGAGGAGTAAGGCTTGGAAAATAACTTTATTTTGTCTACATGGTTAGACACACAGGCGTGTGTCTAGGCCGTGTGTGACATACGATCTGGTACATGAACGTGTAGCTTGGCCGTATGTCCCTTGCATCTTAAGAATTGAGAAACAGAATGCTCAGAATTGGGTACAAGGGCAGAGACATGGGCGTGTGTCTCAGCCGTGTGAGGTATATGGCCTAGAACATGGGCATGTCTCTTGGCCGTGTGAAACCTGCACCTAATTTTTGAAAATTAAATTAACCACACGGCCTAGCGCACGAGCATGTGACTGGCCGTGTGACTTAAATTTCTACATGAGGTACAAGTTAGAGAGTTACACGGGTTGGGGACACAGGCGTGTGAAACCACACGGCTTGACCACACGGGTGTGTCCTTTACCACATGAGTGTGTGACTCTTGTATATGAGAAAAAATTTTAGAATTTTGTGAAAAATTTCTTGAGATCCTAAATTAGTCTCGAATCGATTCTATTATATGTTTTAGGCCTCAAGGGTCCATTTAAGGGACGTTATGATTAATTTTGAAAAATAAATAGTACTTGACTCGATTTAGTTATACATGATTTATAAACTTCAGTAATGCTTTGTAATCATGTTCCGGCGACGGATACAGGTTAGGGGTGTTACATTTGTTGGTATCAGAGTTACGGTTATCCGATTCTCGGACTAACATAGCAAGTATGAGTGTAGCTATACATGCCATTATATAAATTGAGATAGTGTGATATCTCCTAACCATTTTAAATGTAATAGCCCAAATTTCAGCGAAGTATGAAAAAGTGGTTCGATATCACCAAATCTGACAAATGAATTCGTAGATTATACTATTTAATATTTATGAAATGTAGCTTTTAAATGATTTTTGAAATAGTAAATTGTGATTTATTTGGTCAAGAAATTTAGAAAAAGAGGTATCGAGATCTCGGTGTTATAAACTGAGTCATAAATATTTTTATAAGTATTTACGGAGTGTCATTAGGGTGGTATTAAAGTTTCATTAAGAAATTTTAACGTTGCATTCCCGGGACTCCGTTTTGGTAAATCGGACTTGTAAATATTTTTGATAAATATTTACGAAGTTGGTTGTGTAATTAATTATGTTTTAATTAAGTAAATTTAGCTTAATCTAGAGTAATCAGTAAAAAGGACTAAAATGAATAAGGTCTAAAAGTTTAATTATAAAGTAAAAGAAAATAAGAGGGACCAAATAGGAAATTATGCCTATTCCATTAAATGAGGCGGCAATTGTATGATAATATCTTAGATTTTTATGTTATTTAATTATAAAATATCTTATTTTATCAAATTATAATTTATATTAATTATGAAATAAATAAAATAATGACAAATGTATAGTTATAAAATTATACATGTGTAATGGTAATAATATATATGTGTACACTTGTATTAAAAATATATATTTACTTATAATTTAAGTATAAAGATATTTTATATTATAATATAGTATAATTTAAAAATAAATAAATAAATAAATAAATTAAGGTTTTATACCAAATGTATGGTATTAATGATGTACAAATGTAATAAATCATGTATGTACAAATGTGTATATACAATTAATTTAAATAGATATTAATTATTTATTGAAAGATATTTATTAATTAAATAATTATATTATAAGATTTTTGTATCATTAACAAATTAAATGGTGACAAATGTAATTAAAGTATTTGTTATTAAATAGATTTTTATAATAATTATTATTATAAACTAATATATATAGGGTTTTTTACCAGAATATTACAAAAAAAATTTAAAAATTCCAAAATAGTATACATCAAATAGTATTTACCAAAATGGTACAAACAGGGTGGTCACGCCACTGTGATAGGCGGCACCACCCTGTTATTTCTTACACTTTCTGTAAAAAAAAAAAAGCTGAAAAGCAAAAAAAAAGCTAAAAAACGAAAAAAAAAATAAAAAAGAGAACATGTGGATGGCAGAGGCGGCACCAGTGTTGCCTCTGCCAAAGGCGGCACCGGTGCCCAATGCCCATGCCCACGCCGATTTGACCCCTCATTCAGAGGGGTTTTGTTTTTTTGTTTGGGGACCATAATATATGGTCCCCTTGAGTTCATTTCGGGGAGAAGAAGGAAAGAAGGAGAAGAAGGAAAGAAAGAAGGAGAAGGAGGAAAGAAGAGAAGAAGAAGAAAGAAAAAGAAGGGGAAGAGGAGGAGAAGGAGAGGGAAGGAAAAAGAAATAGAGAGAAGAAGAACAGGGAAGGAAAAAGAAGGAAAAAAAAGGTAAATCCTTCTTTTTATAAATTTGAAGGTTTTTTAATTAATGTTAGTAATTTAAGTTATTTATTTTAGTTGTTATTATTATTGTTGATAATTGATTTAGATTTAAAACAAATATAATTTTTTTTTTATTTCTTTGGAAGGTGTTATTTGGTTAAGAAGAGATATTAAGGTATGTTCGTATTTTTTTTATATTTTTATTGAAGTAATACGCATGTTATGTGGAAAGAATGTTATATTGTTATTATTTTATGTAATTTATTTGTTAAATGTGTTTTAGGTTGATTAATTATATTTTATAAATTTATTTGACTTATTATATTCTGATTATTTTAATATTTTTATTTTTTATGTGATGGGGGGTTTTAAACCTTTTATTAAAAATAGTATAAAAAATAAAATGGTAAAAAAATATATTAATGAAAAAATAAAATACGAGAAGGAAAAATTACGAAAAAAACTTTTTTTGGGAAAGTGGTGCTGACGAGTTTTTTACTAAAATAATATAAAAAAATAAAATACGAAAATGATATATTTTAAAAAATAATATACGGAGATAAAAAATACGAATAAAGTGCTAAAATTAGAGATATTTATTAAAAAACTAAAAAAACACTTATATAATACATTTGAAACATTATGCGCTAAAATAATATAAAGAAATAAAATACAGAAATAATATATTTTAAAAAATAGTATACGAAAAAAATACGAAGAAAATGTCAAAATCAGGGTTATTTATTAAATTAATATAAAAACACTCAAGTAATACATTTGAAACATTTTTTACTAAAATAATATAAAAACTAAAATACGAATATGATATATTTTAAAAAATAATATACGGAGATAAAAAATACGAATAAAGTGCTAAAATCAGGGTTATTTATTAAAAAATAAAAAAAAACACTTATATAATACATTTGAAACATTATGCACTAAAATAATATAAAGAAATAAAATACAGAAATAATATATTTTAAAAAATAGTATACGAAAAAAATACGAAGAAAATGTCAAAATCAGGGTTATTTATTAAATTAATATAAAAAACACTCAAGTAATACATTTGAAACATTTTTTGCTAAAATAATATAAAAACTAAAATACGAATATGATATATTTTAAAAAATAATATACGGAGATAAAAAATACGAATAAAGTGCTAAAATCAGGGTTATTTATTAAAAAAATAAAAAAAACACTTATATAATACATTTGAAACATTATGCACTAAAATAATATAAAGAAATAAAATACAGAAATAATATATTTTAAAAAATAGTATATGAAAAAAATACGAAGAAAATGTCAAAATCAGGGTTATTTATTAAATTAATATAAAAAACACTCAAGTAATACATTTGAAACATTTTTTGCTAAAATAATATAAAAACTAAAATACGAATATGATATATTTTAAAAAATAATATACGGAGATAAAAAATACGAATAAAGTGCTAAAATCAGGGTTATTTATTAAAAAAAATAAAAAAAACACTTATATAATACATTTGAAACATTATGCACTAAAATAATATAAAGAAATAAAATACAGAAATAATATATTTTAAAAAATAGTATATGAAAAAAATACGAAGAAAATGTCAAAATCAGGGTTATTTATTAAATTAATATAAAAAACACTCAAGTAATACATTTGAAACATTTTTTGCTAAAATAATATAAAAACTAAAATACGAATATGATATATTTTAAAAAATAATACACGGAGATAAAAAATACGAATAAAGTGCTAAAATCAGGGCTATTTATTAAAAAAATAAAAAAAACACTTATATAATACATTTGAAACATTATGCTCTAAAATAATATAAAGAAATAAAATACATAAATAATATATTTTAAAAAATAGTATACGAAAAAAATACGAAGAAAATGTCAAAATCAGGGTTATTTATTAAATTAATATAAAAAACACTCAAGTAATACATTTGAAATATTTTTTGCTAAAATAATATAAAAACTAAAATACGAATATGATATATTTTAAAAAATAATATATGGAGATAAAAAATACGAATAAAGTGCTAAAATTAGGGTTATTTATTAAAAAAATAAAAAAAACACTTATATAATTTGTTTGTATTTAAGTTGGATATATTTAATTTTTTAATGTAGTTAAAAAAAATGTTGTTGAAAAAATTTGTTTGCTATTTTTTTTGTAATTTATTCTAATAAATATTTAAAATCTATGAAACATTAAAATTAATAACCGAAATTTATTTTGAAATTGCAGGCATCGCAATGGCTTCATTGATCGATAAGAAACTTCCTCACATATGTGACACAGTTAATAATACGGTAATATATTGTTATTTGTAAACTAATGGTTCCATTAAAAAAAGATATACGTAGAAATAAATTATGTTATTATAACCGTTTTCTATAATTTAACACTGTCAGGACTCATTCCGCAAATTAAGGGGCCGGGTGAATGGTGTAAGATATTCTCCGGATGCATGACTGATGCCCTACTTGGAGCTAGCTGGATTCGGGTCAGCAGCTTTGACCCGGACTTTCGATTTGCGGTACGATTTAATATCCACATTGGTTGAGCGTTGGCGACCGGAGACTCACACTTTTCATTTGCCGTGTGGGGAGTGCACTGTCACTCTGGAGGATGTTGCATTGCAGTTTGGGCTCCCAATCGACGGGGATGCCGTCACAGGCGTAAGTGCGATAGCTGAGTCGGCTGCACTTTGTTATAGCCTACTAGGAACCTCGCCCGGCGATGCTGAGTCTACTTTTTCGGAGTTGAAATTTACATGGCTAAAAGCCAATTTTCAGCATTTATCAGATAATGCCACTGAAGAAGAGTTGGTATGCGCAGCTCGAGCGTATATTATGCATATCATAGGGGGTGTACTGATGCTCAATTCGAACAACAACAGGGTTCATCTCCAATATTTACCTCTGTTAGCTGATCTGCGTCATGTTCGCTCCTATAGTTGGGGTTCCGCAGTTCTTTCTATGTTGTATCGTGAGCTCTGCCGGACGACAGATCCTGATGCTGTAGACATAGGCGGATGCCTTATATTGTTGCAATCATGGGCTCTGTATCGGATGCCATTCTTGGCATCGGTTACTCACCAGCCATAGTATATCCGCTAGTCAACAGGTGATAAAATTTAACTTGTTATTAATTGACAATTTCTTTATAATGATAATATTCTAATGACATTAAATTTGCTTGAAATTTGTTTTCGTAGATGGAGTATTTATCCTGGTATCGGGAGGTCATATACTGTCCCGATATATCGTCTACTGATTGAACAACATGCCGGAGAAGGGGTAAGCTATTCAAATATTCGTGACATGTAATTGCTTTGTATATCTTACCGCAACCGTGTTAAATTTTAATCATGGTATTAATCATGCAGTTTATATGGACGCCATACCGTAGACCAGAAATTGTGGCCATTATACCCTCGTCTGCCTATGTTGATTCTCATTTGTGGTGCACTAACGCACCAATTATTTGTTTCAATGTAGTCGAGTGGTACCAAGGGATCGGGTACTACGACAGTTTGGTTGCCGCCAGTACATCCCAGATCTGCCAATGCAGGTGGAGAAGAAAGTTCACGGCAAGAACAAGAGAGGGAGACATGGACAGCATTGGGGGGTTACGCACCGGAGATATATTGCAGTGTGGGAGAGTCGGATGGCTCGACGACCTCAGATGGATATGTGTTCCGAGTTCCGACCATCCGTACAGTACATGCAATGGTACTCTACCATGGGGAAGCCATATTTACTTAGTGGGCAGTCGACTATAATCCCCCCGCACGTCCAGCGATCTGGGGTATACGAGCCAGTGGCCGATATAGAGCCTGATCCACAGCCAGATGCCGAGCATGACCCAGAGCCAGAGCCCGAGGCACAACCGGAGGCCGAGTCCGAGCGATCGCATTCACAATCGACTGATACTTCTTATCATCCGGATTTGGCGGGCAGTGACTATTTCCTGGGCTCTACATCGCATTCACATTCGGCTGATACTTCTTATCATCCGGATTTTACTGGCAATGACTATCTCC
This sequence comes from Gossypium stocksii, assembly GCA_020496765.1. Lineage (NCBI taxonomy): Eukaryota > Viridiplantae > Streptophyta > Magnoliopsida > Malvales > Malvaceae > Gossypium > Gossypium stocksii. The sequence goes on from CM035624.1 coordinate 34,659,424, forward strand.
CGGGCTTGACATCGCATTCACATTCGGCTGATACTTCTTATCATCCGGAATTGGCGGGCAATGACTATCTCCCGGGCTCGACATCGCATTCACATTCGGCTGATACTTCTTATCATCCGGATTTGGCGGGCAATGACTATCTCCCGGGCTCATCAGGGGGCGGATACCATTATGGGTTTCATTTGTTTGGGTCGTACCCACCGCAGCACAACACCTCTCCCGGCCCATATCCACCGCATTATAGCAGTACCCCCGGCCCATATCCATTGCAGTACTCCACTCCTACCCCGATGTATCGACCGCAGCATGGCACTCCTCCCGGCTCAAGTTCATCGGTGCCATTCGAGTCGCATGATTTTTTTTCTATGTATCAGACACCCTCACCTGCGACTGAAGAGGATGTTGGTCGTCGTAATCACCCACAACGAGAACGTCGAACTCCGCAAAAATATACCCCTAGGACCACACCATCGAACCATCAATTTTAGGGGTTTCTTGGGTTTTGATATTAAAAAGTTTGTATATTTTTGTATATATTTAATTAAATTAATTGGAACTTTGAAACGTAGAACAAAATTTGACCATAACATAAATTAGATTAATTTGGACATTTTTGAACATTAAAACACTAAAACTTGTAACAAACTTAGTCTTGTAATATAAATTGGAACAAACTTTAAATACATTACAACATTAATCTACTTGGAACATCAATTAAATTGGAACATAATATTATCGGTAAATAAAGAGATTTCATGGGCGTATGAAATAGATGATACATATGTAGTTATATATGCAAGTTGAGTAAATGTAAACTCTGTAACATGTTTTGGACAGCAACAGTATGTAACCTTTTAAAAATCACAAAAAATGGTAAAAATTGAATTATAAGTTGAGTGAGATATGGGATTAAAGCTTAATGAGTCTATTTTCATATAAAAGTAACAGAATAAGTAAATGAATTCTGTACAATAAGATATTTAGATTTTTGTGAGACTGGTTCAGAATAATTTCGGGATCCTCTGTTTTGAATTGGAAAAATCATTAAAAATTGTATAAAAATAATTATGGGACATAATTTATATGGTTCAATTCTTCAATGAGTCTAGTTTTATGAGAAACAAACATGAACATCATTTGAATTCTGTACAATGAGATAATTAAATTTTACCGAAGAATGGTCAGAACTGTCAAACAGCAAAATAGGGAAGAGTTTAATGAATAAACTGTACTAATTCGCCAATTTACATGAAATAGATTATTTTATGGGTAATTTTGTAAAAAAGTTAGAAATGGCCAATTTTCATGAAATAGATTATTTTATTATTACAACATAAGTTCAATTCCCACCTGATCGTGACGATTGTCCGACATGGTAGTTTCGCTGCGGGCATTTACTCCGATTATGACCAGCTAACCTGCATAATCCACAACGCGTACCGTCAGATTTCTCCCTAATGTCCATTTCATTACGGATTCTAGTTGATTCCGGACGACCTCTCGGATTTCTGCGTAGCCCTCTGTCTGGGACAAGTTCGAAAGTCGTCAGAGGCACTTCCCACATAGACAGGTCGGGCAGGACAGGAAACTCATTTTCCCATACACGTAACGTGCGATTGAGTGTGTACACATCATCGATAAATTGTTCAACATTAAGGTTTACTTTAGCACACGCTGCCACGACATGTGCACACGGATAATGAAGTGTTTGGAATCTCCTACAATCGCATTGTCTATTCCGGAGATCAACTCCATAGGACCTCGGTGGTATACCGGGTCAACGACCAATTGTTTCCGTAACTCGAAACGTTTCAAGGCGTCGTGAATATATTTCTACATTCATCAACCTCGCCATCCGACGGTTTGCAACCATTGCATCCCTAACATCTTCAACAAAGACGTGTCTCGCCTGCATCTGGTTAACTTGTTGCTGACCCATTCTTGGCATCAAGGTAGCCAACCTATAGAATGTAGCCGAGAAGATTGTTGAAATCGGAAAATGTCGTGTTTTCAACAATACAGCGTTGACCCCCTCCACTAAGTTTGTGGTCATTTGGCCATAACGAAAGCCCTCATCAAAACTTTGAGCCCATTGCCACGGCTCCATAGTACTCAACCATTGTTGGAAGGATGTATTTGTTTCACCCTCCATGTCACTCTCAAGTCGAGTCATTCTTTGGCGAAAAATGTATGGCTCTAGCTCGTACACTGTATATGCATTAAAAAAAAGAGAAGTTACAGTATTGCCCTAAAAACTTATATTGAAAAGATAAGTCAATCATTTACCTATTTTCACAAATTGTTTCTTCCAGTCTGCATTTTTATAATCTCTAATGAAGTTAGCTGCAATGTGACGGATGCAGTAAACGGATCTCCATAGTACACCGGAACGTCTAATGGCTGCAGTTAATCCTTTCCCTCTATCAGAGATAATGCAAATATTATCGTTGCTAATAACATACCTCCTCAGGTTGGTAAAGAAGAATTCCCACGATTCCATGTTCTCTTTATCTACAATGGCAAATGCTATCGGGAGCACGTTTCTGTTACCGTCTTGAGCAACCGCAAGAAGTAAAATCTGTGTATATTTTCCGTATAGCCAGGTCCCATCCACTTGCACAAATGGCTTACAGTGGGGAAATGCGCGCACACATGGATCAAATGTCCAAAACATCCGATGGAAAATTTTTTTTCCCGACTGTATTTGGTCATCCGGGCCGTAATAAGGTCGTGTCTGTAACTCAATGACGGTCCCTAATACGTACTCACGCATAGCGGCTATCCATCCCTGTAGCTCGTTATAGGACGCATCGAAATCCCCATACAATTACTCCATTGCCATCTGTTTTGCTATCCATGCCTTTCGATATGACACTCGATATTGAAATCGTGCTTGTATTTCGGCAATCAGTACTGAAACTTTAATGGTCGGCATGTCCTTCACCATTGGCATGATACACGTACAGATAGTTTTAGAATCAAGTTTTCGATGATCTTCTATCATACGTGTTGATGTGCATGTGTGAGGCCCAACAAATTTGCGTATCTCCCACATCTGAGAATTTTGAATAAATGCAGCTCGTACCCGCCAATTGCAGCCTTCCGTCGACTTCCAACACTCTCCAATATATAATGTCGGTTTTGACACTGCAACTTTGTAATCTACTGATATATTCATGCTATACCGCTTAATAGCAAATACACACTCTTCTTTACTGTCGAATCTCTGGCCGACGAATAACTCATCAGGATCAGAATTCACGGCCAGTCGGTGAGCAGGAAGTATTTCAGGGTACTCTGGAAACTCGGCTACATGTGCCGCGTCGGGGTCTATGAGCGACATGTGTGGCCCAAGATTATTGTGAATCACAACACGTCGCATCTGGTTCCCAACCGAAGACGCGTTAATGTTCCATCGTCATTCACGTCTTCATCATCAATATCATCGGGGATATCATCCACATCGGGATCACTATCACCATCGACCTCTTGATAACAAGGATCACTACTATCGTAACCATCATCACCAACCACATTCATATCGGCTGTAACATTAAGATCGATATCGATCCCACGTATAGTCGATTCACTATCAACGTACGATATTGGAGCCACCATGCACGGTTCTTGAGCTCTATGTTCTTCACCATATGTAGTGAGATCTTCATTTTCCTCCATACCGGCTAACTCAGCAAATAAGTGAATTGGTGCATTTTTTTCACTCTCATTCCCACAGTAAAGAGCGATCATTGTCTCCACGTCTTCGTCGTCTACAAGTTCCATTTCAGTGAATTTGATTGGATCTATCAAAACTGGAAACTTGTAGAAAAGTTTCGAGATCCTTCTCCCACAACGTCTAACAATTTTTGCGTTAATTCTTCCCTTCATATCATCCAACGAGACATTTCTATTAAATCTCATTGCTATTTGTTGCCGGCATTCAAATATGCATCCAACGGTTGTTGTCAAGATAATTCCATCGAAATAAACACATACGAAAAACTGATTTTCCATCTTCACTGCTGAATCTGTTAAAAAATAAACAAACTTTCTAAAAAAAATTTTGAACACCAAATAAACTACTTAAATAAAAAAAATTAATTAATCAATATGCAATTTTTTTCATTCATAAGCTCATAGTTTTTCAGTTCTCATTTTATACATAAACAACATTTATCCATAATAATAACAAATCATAAATATTATCTAATCAACTTAAAAACAGTTTTTTACCCTAATAATATAAAAAATAAACAACCTATTTTCCTAATTTATTTTATTTTTTATATTATTAGGGTTTTTTTACTAACAACAATTTTAAGGGTTTTTTACTAACAATAATAATAAATAACAACAAAAAATAATTAATAGGGTTTTTTTACTAACAACAATTTTAAGGGTTTTTTACTAACAATAATAATAACTAACAGCAAAAAATAATAAAAATCAACAATAATAATAACAAAATAAAAATCTATTATTTAAAAAATATTATACCTTTATTTTTCCTTCTCCTTCTTTTTCTTCTCTTCTCCTTTCTTTCCCTTTATTTTCTTCTCCTTGCTGCTGCTTCTTCGTCCCGGAGTTGCTGATGCTTGGGGTATATATAGCAGTTAGGTGCCGCCTCTGGGACCCACACCACCAGTGCCGCCTCTGCCAAAGGCAAGACTGGTGCCGCCTCTGGCAGAGGCAACACTGGTGCCACCTCTGCCATCCACATGTTCCTTTTTTTTTTCGTTTTTCAGCTTTTTTTTTGGTTTTCAGGTTTTTTTTTACTGAACTGTCAGAATAAACAGGGTGGTGCCGCCTATCACAGTGGCGTGACCACCCTGTTTGTACCATTTTTGTAAATAGTTTTTGATGTATATTATTTTGGAATTTTTAAATTTTTTTTGTAATAATTTGGTAAAAAACCCAATATATATATATATACACATAAGTCATAAAAAAAAGAAGAAGAACAAAGCTTAAAAAGAAACAGAGAGCGGATCAGAAAGGAAAGAAAGAAACAAAAGAAAAAGGAAAAACTGAGGGTTTAAGGTTTAAAGCTTTGATTGGTATGTCAATTAAGTCCTTTTTGCTTAAATTTGATGTTTTAGAAGTTTTAGAACAAAGTTTTGTTGAAATTAGGTTGAAGTTTTGAAAGTTTTTAGGTTTTTGAATATAGTTTATGTTGAATCAATTGGTGAATTAGGGGTTAAATTGAACGAATTTCAAGTTAGAATTGCTGAAATGATTAAATTGAGAAATAAGTCATAAGAAACAGGTTTGGACAGTAGAAGTAGCTTAAATTTGAAAAATCACTAAAAATTATAGAAATTGAATTAGAAGTTGAGTGAGATATGAAATTAAAGCTTATTGTGTCTATTCTCATATAAAAGAAACAGAGCAAGTAAAGATATTATATATTCTGAGATATTTATATTTTTGTGGGACTGGTTCAGAATGATTTCGAGATCCCCTATTCTGACTTGGAAAAATCATTAAAAATGGTAAAAAAATAATTATGACATAATTTATATGGTTAGATTCATTAATGAGTCTATTTTTAGAAGAAATAAACAAGAACATCATTTAAATTTTGTACAAAGAGATAATTAAATTTTAACGAAGAGTGGTCAGAACTATCGAATAGTGAAACAGAGGAGACTTTAAAGAATAAACTGTACTAACTGACTAAACCAAAAATTCTGAAAATTTTATGATAAGAAGATATGTGAGTCTAGTTTCAGAGAAAATTTACAGATCTTAGTTTGGAGTTCTGTAGCTCAAGATAAAAATAATTTAGTGACTATGACAGGGATGGACATCTTAAATAATCATATAAGTAAATAGTGAAAATTATAGAAAATGTTACTTACAAGTGTGTTATTTATATTAAGGACATGGAGGGAGATGAGGAGGAGGAAAAATATATGAATAACTTGTGTATAAATTGATCACATGCTCATTTATAATCGATAAATGTTGAATTAGAAATGAGATAATGTTTTATTTGGAATATTTATTATGAAATTATGATTATGGTTATAACACAAAAACCGAACTTGTAAGTTTATATGGCTAAATTTTATGAATATTGAAATTAGATTCAATAAGTGATTTGTCAATTTAGATTGTGATTGACAGAAAAAGTTAGTGAATTGCATGCTTATAAATTGTTACACATATTTGTCTGAAATACGAGAAAATGATGGTAATTGATACATGGAAGTAATATAAGACTATGATATATAAACATGAAATATGTTGATGAATGAGTTTATTTGTGATTATATATATTTGTACACCTTGAGTGTACTGTCTGTATGAATTAGTATTTCAAATGAACTAATGAGAAAAGTTCTAATATGAGATAGTCTGAGTTCGAATGAAATATTATGAAACGTGTTTGAAATACATTAATATGTCTTGTATATGTTATTTGAGTTCATGATGTGGAAAGTACATTGTATGTAAGTAGTGTATCATTTTTAATTATATTTTCATATTTTGATATAATTTATGAAATAATGTTGAATATTTGATTTAATTGATAAAGTATTGGAAAGTGAGATAATTTCCCGGTTGAACATTAGGAATGGAAAATGGATATGAGGGACTTGTGTGGAAATCTAAGTGATAAAAGTTTATGGCATCTAAGTGAAATAAGTCCATGGCATTGTGTTAAATGCGATTAGCTCAAGAACGAGCCTATGTGATCTATGTAAAATGAAGTAGTTCTGACTACCAATGTGGCACTATGTGAAATGTCCCGATGTATCTATTATTATTCCGATGTGTTCAACGGGAATTGAATTAAAATGACTAAGTGAAAATGAATGTGATTATGATGATGATGATATTTCGAATGGTTTAATGAATAAATTTCAGACATAGAATAATCTGAGTATGAGATAATAAATTATGAAATTTAAACTTGAAATACATGAAAATCATATTTATTTGATATATTGAAATATGACATGGAAAATACACATATGTGAAACTTACCAGATAATTATGCATATTTAGGATTATGAATTGTTACACGAAATTCATGAAAATAATGGTACATGAAGTATCAGTACAATGAATTGAATGATTTATGTTTATAAAGAAAAAAAGGTCAAAGGAATGATAAACACCATGATATAAAAATATGTGACTATCTCTAATATGTGTTATATGAAAATTATGCAAGTTGTGATGAGTAATAAACTCCAGTGTGATATGTTGATAAAATCAGTTTATCAATATTGAATTTATATGAAATATGTTCAAGTATATTAACAAGTGTTATTGTTGTTGTTGTTGACGCTTAGACAAGTGTCTTATTACTGGTTAAATGGTAAAATGTTTATTATATGATATGTTGAAAGGGTAAGTACTCAAATGAAAATATATATTGTGTTCGTGGAAGAGTGGTAAGTTTTAAGTTGTGAAATTCTCTTATAAAACAGATTATCTGAATTTGTTCTAAAAATTTTGGTAATGTCTCGTAACCCTATTCTGGTGACGGATTTGGGTTAGGGATGTTACAATATATGATTGAATTGAGTGAGCAAATGGTGAAAATTTGAAAGGTTTTAATTTGGGTGTAAATTTTATGTCTCAGTTTAGTACAATTATATCTGTTTTGCTCCGGTAATGCCTCGTATCCTATTCTGGCGTTGAACACGGGTAAGGGGTGTTACATTAAATGTGTTTTTCTTATAGTAATGTCTTCCAACCAAGCTAGAGTTGAATCCAAGGAAGCTGAGAGCCATGCTTCAGCTTCGGTTTAAAAAGAAGCAACTAGTAGTAGTAGAAGGCCTACATATGAGGGCCGAGGTGAGGAGACAAAAGAAGCCTTCTTCCAAATGATGACAAAATGGTTCACTGAATTTGTAAGAACAAATCCGGCTGTACAACAGCAACCTCCCCCACCTGTTCCTCTACCGATTCCCGAAATTCCACAAGGTACTAAGCTTGTTAGAACTGGTAAACTTCTGGTAGATAAAATTCATAAATATGGGACAAAAGAATTCCAAGCTAAAGCTGAAGATGACCCAGAAATGGCTAAATTCTGGTTAGAAAATACTATTAGGGTTTTGATGAACTATCATGCGCACCAGCTGAATGTTTGAAATGTGCAGTATAATTATTAAAAGATTCAGCCTACCAATGGTAGAATACACTGATTTCTGTTGTACCAAAGGAACAGATTACATGGGAATTCTTTCAAACTAAATTTAAAAAGAAGTATGTCATTCAGACATTCCTCAATCAGAAAAGAAAAGAATTTCTTGAGCTTAAACAAGGAAACATAACAATATCTAAATATGAACAGGAATTTGTCCGGTTGAGCAAGTATGCCAGAAAATGGGTTCCGACTGAAGCTGACATGTGTAAATGATTTGAAGAAGGGCTAAATGAAGATATCAAATTGTTGATTGGAATTTTAGAAATAAAGGAATTTATAGTATTGGCCGATCGAGCACACAAAGCAGAAGAATTGAGTAAAGAGAAGAAACAAGCCGAAAGAGAAGCCTAGACTTTTAGTAAAAAACCTATAGGGAGGTCATAATCTTCCGTTTCGAAGAAATCAAAGAAGTATTATGATCAGTCTACCTCAGTGATGGGGTATTTGGAAACACAAAAAATTATATACTTTTTCATACCCATTTTTATTTAAATTCATGCAAATCTGGTTAAATTCTTGTCGAAAAATAATTAATTTCTATAAAATAATTAAATTGTGCTTAAAATATGAACATGATGAATTTTAATTAATTTTATAGTTAATTTTGATTAATTTTGACTATTTTTTGACAGATTTGCACAAAAGGTAAAAAATGGCTCGATAGACACTACTAGAAGAACAAAATCGAGAAGTAATCTGAAGTATCAAGGGGAATTAATTTCTAGCCTAAGACGGTCCAATTATGTGTATTAATTCATAATATAATTAATTTTAATTTATTCCCAATTTAATTTCGGCTAAATAAATTATTATTAATTAATTATGGAAAAAGTGGTCCAGTTGAACTACATCGGTTGAACCGAACAAAGTGAACCGAACCAGCCACAAATTGGGCAGCCCAGAACTGTCCATATGTTGACCCAAATCATCTTTTTAGCTGATTAAATAAGCTTGCAAAGAGGCCCTTAAAGAACTTTCAAAGTTGCATTCAAACCCCTCCAAAATATATGGCTTTACAGATTTGCCCCAAGCCTAAAATAGCAAAGTTGAAACTATCAACCTTGCCACATGTGTGGCCGGCCAAGGGAGGGCTCTTTGGCTGAAATTTTTTTCTACTTTTAGTTGCCACATTCAGCTATAAAAGGCCCCTTTGGCTGATCATTCAAGGGTTCCCTCAATCTCTCATTCATTCACATTTCCTCTCTTCTCTCTATTCTCTATTTTCTCTAAAGAGCCAAGTTTTTGTGCTGATTTTTTCTCTTGGAAAAGAGGCTCTCATCAACCATTTTGGAGCAGAAATTAGGTGTTCATAAGCCACCTTGATAGCTAAGGACAACGGAGAACAAAGAACGGAGCATGCTAGTCAAGCCACGGAGAAACACCAGATTTGATTCTTGTTCCCTATCTTTTTAATTTTCGTTGTTGTTTTGACGAACATGTTTATGAATATTTATGCTATTGAAAAGGTTAATTTAATCAATTTAGCTTGAATTTAATTCGTAATAGGTTTATTGCATTTCGTCTACTTAGATTATTAAGATTGTGTTTATGCTGTTATAGGCCTCGGTAAAATACTTGATTAAGTAAAAACATGCCTAAGTTATTCTTGCATTACAATTGTTAGATATCTAATGAATTAATTATTTAAACGGAATGAAATTGTAATTAATGGACTACATGTTTATTCTTTTAAGGTAGCTGAAGGTTAAATTAGCATTGTATTTGGCGATACATATGCCTTGCATAACTTGCAAGATTATTGTGATTAAACTGTTTCAAGGTAAGGATACCTTGTTACCTCACATAGCCTTTTATGTGCTTATTAGATTTAATTAATCATTTGAATTGACATAGAAATACGCAAGAGATTATTTAATTTAATAAGTATGTATGTGCAATAACATGTTTACCTATTTAAATCTGTTTAATCGATTGAATTGGCATAGAAATATGTACAAGAGATGAATGGATTTGTGTAGGTGAGTATGTTCATAAGTTAGCAAATTACCGAGTTACCATGAATTTATTCGTAACAACATAAGCATAAGTTTAATAATTCTAAGTTAAGAAGTGAAATTAATCTAACACACTTAAGCCATATTAATTAAATCCATATTTGGAAATCGTGCATTAGAACGTTAATTTTTATTTTCTTTAATTTATTTATTTTACTTAGTTGTAAACCATAATTTTTAATCACTCTTTTCAAACAAATTATTTTTTTACCTCACCAAAGTGTTTTAAATTACATTCATAAATAATTCTTTTACAGTCCTTATGGGTACGATAACTCGACATTTACTTGTCACTTATTACTTGTCACTTATTACTTGTCACTTATTACTTTTTGCGATTGTGTACACTTACACATTTCCGTCGTTCCAAGTTTTTGGTGCTGATGCCAGGGACTGTTTTAAAAGACATTATTTGTGAAATTGTTAATTTTTCATTTTGGTCTATTTTTTTCTCTGTTAAATTTTAATTCTATTTTTTATATTTGTTCTAGGTGTGTATGAGTATTGATCAAATCATTGACTTACTCTCCATAGACCCTGAAATTGAAAAGACTTCCTGACAAAGGAGAAGACAAGCGAACCAAAGAAGGACCAAAGATATGAATGTCAAAAATCCAAACCAAAATCTAGGAGGAACATTGGCTTGTAATACTCACAATTCGATCATTCTTGCCAATGACAGAAACTGTGCCATTCAACAATATGCCATTCTTTTATTCAATAAGCTCAATTCAAGTATTAGGAGACCCGAAATCGAGGCACAACATTTTGAGCTGAAGCCGGTCATGTTCCAAATGTTACAAAATATGGGTTAATTTAGTAGGATTCCTACTGAAGATCCACATCTTCATCTTCGGCTATTCATGGAAGTGAGTGACTCATTTAAACTAGTCAGGGTGATTGAGGATGCCTTGAGACTAAGACTATTTCCATACTTCTTAAGAGATAGAGCACAAGCATGGTTGAACTCCCTATCGTTTGGTTCCATAACTATATGGCAAGAGTTGGTTGAATGTTTCTTAATGAAATATTTCCCTCCATCTTTAATTGCTAAGATCCGAAATGAAATCACTTTATTTCGGCAACTTGATGAAGAATCTTTATATGAGGCACGAGAGCGGTTCAAGGAGTTATTACGAAAGTGCCCTCATCACAGCATTCCTTGTTGCATTCAAATGGAGACTTTCTATATTGGTTTCAATGTTCATACTAGAATGATGGTGGATACTTTAGCAAATGGAGCCCTTCTTTCTAAGTCTTATAATGATGCTTACGAGATTATTGAAAGAATTGCTAGCAATAACTATCAGTGGCCAACCAACCAAGAAGCCTCAGAAAGATGAGTAGCAGGAGTACTTGAAGCGGACATACTTGCTTCTTTGGCAACCCAGGTATCCTCTATGTCTTCTATGCTTAAGAACATAACTGTTAATGGTTTCAATGGTAATCTATCAGGGCAGCAACCAAACCAGTTCGAGAATATTTCTTGTGAATGTTGTGGAGATGGCCATTTCTTTGAAAATTGACCATCGAATCAAGAGTCAAATTATTACATGGGAAATTAGAATTGGAATGGTCCGCAATTAAATTTTTACAACTCTTCATGGTAGAATCATCTAATTTTTCCATGGAGTAATCAATGGGTAGATCATAGTGACTCTATTATGTCATTTCGACCAAATTATCTGTCAGAATATTCTCAACAACTGTAACAACCCACATCAACTGAATCTTCAAGTAATCTTGAAAATTTGCTAAAGGTGTACATAGGAAAGAATGATGAACTAATCCAAAGCCAAGCAGCAACATTGAAAAATTTAGGAAACCAAGTGGGACAGTTAGCCAATGAGCTCAGAAGTGGACCCCAAGGTATTTGGCCAAGTGATACAGAAAATCTAAGAAGTACGAGCAAAGAGCATTGCAAAAATGTCACTTTACAAATTGGGGAGACATAAGAACTCAAAGCTATCGAGGTTGAAGATAAGCCTATTTTTGCTCAAGACAGAGAGGAAGTTCAATTGAGTGTTGAAACTCCTGTTCCACAAAAGTCAGATACGGTGACCCTTGATAAGGTAAACTTTAAGCTAGTTAGTTTTGATTACCTAACACCCTTGTTAGATACAGAAAAATTTCCACAGAAGAGTTGTCTGGTTAAAGCTAATATTCCACCACTGCCATATCCTCAACGATTCTAGAAGTAGAAAAATGATATTTAGTTAAAAGAAATCTTTGATGAAGAGGTGACTTTTAATAACTCCAATGCTACTAAATCCCTAGATATAGTTGAAGACTGCTCTGCTATTTCCAAGATAGAACCGTTGGCTTCTATAGAATTGGAGCTCAATTCTTTAGACGATCCGTTAGAACATATTCTACTGGAGGATTCACTAAGTGATGATGAAGACAAGGAATGTTTGGCTTGGTTAGAAGCTAATTTGAATGAATTCACTCAAGAAGTTCCACTCGAATTGTTAGAGTTATCATCTTAGGAGTATACGCAATCAAAGTCATTGATTGAAGAGCCAGCTAAATTGAAACTTAAGGTTTTGTCTCCTCATTTGAAATATGACAATTTGGGTCTATCTTCGACTTTACCAATCATTATTTCAGTTGAGTTCATCAAAGATTAAGAAGAAGAGGCACTTATGATTTTGGAAAAGCACAAGAAGGGTGTCGGATGGATTATTGCAGATATTCGAGTCACAGGTTAGAGGATTTGTAGGAATTAGAGGAAGTTAAATAAGGCCATTAGGAAAGATCATTATAGGTTTTCTTTCCCTAATAAGATGTTGGACAGATTTGATGGGAAATAATATGATTACTTCCTAGATGGTTATGGTTGGTATGACAAATGGCCATTTGACACCACCATGGTCAATGACAATCCTGAATAAAATACAGGGAGTTCTCTTCACTTTCTCTATCGTTATTTTATATTCTTAGTTTTTTTCTCATTTGAATAAAATGGTAAACTTGGATAAAATTTTCTTTGGTTCATTACATTACTTAAAACTCTGTCTAGGAGATTGGCACTTAAGCAAGACCATCCGTAACCCCTCCAGTCTTTCCTAAGAGTTTAATTTAATGTAATTTAAAAAAAAAAAATTTTAAGTAGCCTAAAGAATTTAAGTATTTGTTTTGTTTAATAAAGGGTCAACTTTGAATCCAAGCACTAATTTCTTTGAGTTTTTTTTTAGTTTATTTTCAGTATAGGAGCTTAGGGTCCAAAAAAGAGTTGCCATTGGGCTTAAGACGCTACTAAGAAGGGAAATATTCAACCTTTTTTCTGCACAAACCAATAGCCCTTACCTTGCTCCACCGCCACTCCCAAATAGCCCAACAGTGTATCTCATTTAACTCCTTAATGTTGCAGCCCTTAACTCTCTGAATCACCAGCCCAAACACCTTTATTCGAAGTCGCCAACTACTGTACCTAAACTATCCTTAAAACCACCACCCTCTTCAACTCTAAACCTTACCCTTAGCTACTCACCCACCTCCCCAAAACTGAAACCACCCTTAACAGATTTCCTAAGTTTGATGTTGAGAGTCCATTTATCTAGTACCATTCCACGAAGTGAACAGTTTGGTATAATGGCTATGCTGCAACACATACAGTTGCAGGAACAAGCTTACTGAAGATACTCAAAAATTTGGGATGATTCAACCAGAGATATATTTAAAAAATATATATTTCATAACATATTTTTTTTGTCTGAATTTCCAAACTTAATACTCAAACCATGGACTTTAATGTTGAGGAAGGACCGAGGCGATCAGATTTTGAGGGTTCTGCAAATAAAAAGGGGGGATCTTGTCTCTACTTGATTTTATTTTATCTCTTAGGATATTTCTATTTCTCACATAATAAAACAAGAGGTGGAAATCATTAATAAAAATGAACAAATCGCAAAGTATAAAGTGTGGCAATAGGCATATACATGTCTGGGATTGGATTAGAGAGAGCTCGGTGCTTAAGCAGTCAAATTGACTCACCTCCTTTTTTTCTAAAATCCTACCTGGTGTATAGTATCTATTCACTTTAAATAATGAGGACATTGTTCATTTTAAGTAGGGGGCTGAAAAATTGAAATTAATTCCACTCAGAATAAATTTTTCTTTTAATTATGATCAGTGTATGTTTTGTTTAGTATTTTGGAATTTTGTTAAGTATGCTAAACTTCAGTATAAATAAAGTTCTATTATTATTTCAATAAATTATTATGTTAGCTTAATAATAATATAAATGTATTTTTAAAGCATGCAATTCATACCATAAAATTTTTACTTCTTTAGGAAAGTTAGGCATGCATGAAAGTTTAAGTTTTAGAATTGACTTAGCAGTTTCTTGAGGCAAAATCCTAGGAAGCATGGAATGTTGAAAATGATTTAGGCAACTGTTGTTTGGACCGTTTGAGCCTTTCAAGCCAACCATGACAAATTTTATCCTTTGAAACCCAACTTTGAGACTATATGACCTACTTTTATATAGACCCTTGCAATATTTAGCCATCACTTCTCTATTAACTATCTTTAAATTGTCCTAAACACTAGACTCAATACTATTCAAGAATATTCTTTGAACATAAGTTTGGGGGAGTTGAAAAGAAGAATCAAATGCTCAAAAATTATAGTACATAAAGCAAGTGCTCGTGTTAAAAAAAAAAGCACATGTACTTGAAAGAAAATAGATGTACAAAAAAGCATGTGAAAGTTAAGTAAGTTGGTGTTTAGAAGGTAAAAATTCTGAAGGTTCAATTTATGTTGAGTCTAGGGTTTTAAGCAAAAATTATCTATCCTTTACCTACCCTTAGCCTAGCCACGTTACAACCTTAATAAAGACCTATTGATTCAATTTTGTATGCTACCTAAATTAGTGGAGAGAAATTGCGATGATCAACATATGAAGACATAAGTTAAACTTAATGATTGCAGCTTAGTCTTGAATAAGGGAATAAAAATCAAATTGGTAAGGGTTAACATGTCTTTGTTAAGAAAGCATTTAGTCTAATTTTGCTATTATAATAATTGTTGAATTTAATTTAAACGATATATATACTTAAGTAGCATGACTATCATAATAGATCAATTTGTTGTTGTATTCATTGATGACATTTTGATTTATTCCCGGCATGAAAGTGAGCATGCCGAGCATTTGAGAATTGTGCTTCAAACTCTGCATGATAAGCAACTGTATGCAAAATTCAGTAAATGTGAATTCTAGTTACGTAAAGTTAGTTTTTTGGGCCATATTGTATTAGCCTCTAGTATTCGAGTTGATCCGAGCAAAATTTCAGCTATTTTGGATTGGAGGCCTCCGAGAAATTTTCTGAAGTTCGTAGTTTTCTGGGACTTACTGGATATTATCACCGATTCGTGAAAGGATTCTCTATGATCGTAACTCCATTAACAAGATTGCTACAAAAAGATGTGAAGTTTGAATGGTCCGATAAATGTTAGAATAGTTTTGATCTATTAAAAGCCATGTTAACTGAAGCTCTGGTACTTGTACAGCCTGAATCAGGTAAGGAATATGTGATTTATAGTGATGCTTCATTAAATGGGCTCGGTTGTATTTTGATGCAAGAAGGCAAAGCCATAGTTTATGCCTCTAGACAGTTAAAGCCGCACGAGAAAAATTATCCGACGCACGACCTTGAGTTAGTTGCTATTGTTTTTGCTCTGAAAATATGGCGTCATTATCTGGTTGGTGAGAAATGTCACGTGTTTTCAGATCACAAAAGTCTAAAATACCTGATGACTCAAAGATTTAAATCTGCAACAGCGAAGATAGTTAGAACTGTTGAAAGACTATGAGCTTGTCATTAATTATCATCCGGGTAAAGCGAATGTTGTACCTGATGTTTTGAGTCAGAAATCATTGTTTGCATTGCATGCTATGAATGTTCATTTAGCATTATCTGACGGTGGTTCGATATTGGCTAAATTTAAGGCGAAACCTTTGTTTTTGCAACAAATTATTGATGCTCAGAAAGTGGATAATGAATTGTTAGCCAAGCGAGCTCAGTGTAATTCTGATTCTGATTCTAAATTCCGTGTTGATGTTAATGATTGTTTGAGATTCCAAGATCGGATTTGTGTTGCGAGAAATCCCAAGTTAATTCAATTAATTTTTGGTGAAGATCACAGTAGTAAATTATCCGTACATCCAGGAAGTACAACAATGTATAACGATTTAGAACAGTTATACTGGTGGTCGGGAATGAAAAGAGACATCTCTGACTTTGTTTTGAAATGCTTAGTATGTCAACAAGTCAAAGCTAAACATCAGGTGCCCTCCTATTTAATGCAACCAATTATGATACCCGAGTGGAAATGGGATCGAGTGACAATGGATTTTGTTTTTGGTTTGCCCCTATCTTTGAAAAACAAAGATGTGATCTGGGTTATAGTTGATAGAGTGACAAAATCAGCTCATTTTATTCCAGTACGATTGGATTATTCACTTGAAAAGTTAGCTGAACTTTATATTTCTGATATTGTGAGATTGCACAGGGTGCCATTGTCTATCATGTCAGATAGAGACTCGTGATTCACTTTGCGGTTTTAGAAGAAATTGCAAGAGGCTTTAGGTACAAAATTACATTTCAGTACTTCTTTTCACCCGCAAACGGATGTTCAATCCGAATGAATCATTCAGATACTTGAGGATATGTTGCAATGTTGCATTCTTGAGTTTGAAGGTACGTGGGAACAGTATTTGCTATTGATTGAATTCACATATAATAACAGTTTTCAATCTAGCATCAAAATGGCAACATATGAAGCCTTATATGCTAGAAAATGCCATACTCTGTTATATTGGTTTGAGCTCAGAGAAAACAAGATACACGGGGTTGATTTGATTAAAAAGACTGAACAAAAAGTGCAAGTAATCCGAGATAGTCTGAAAGCAGCTTCTGATCGTCAGAAATCATACGCAGATTTGAAACGTAAGGATATCGAATTTAAGATTGGTGACAAAGTGTTCTTAAAAATTTCTCCGTGGAAGAAAGTGCTTCGATTCAATAAAAAGGGCAAATTGAGTTTGAGATTCATCAGACCATATGAAATTATTAAGAAAATTGGGCCGGTTGCTTATAGATTACTTCTGCCACCTAAGCTAGAAAAGATTCACAATGTATTTCACATATCGATGCTTCGACGGTACAGATCTGATCTGTCTCATGTGATTAATTTGTCTGAGATAGAAATTCAGTCCGACATGACCTATGAAGAACCGATCCATATTTTAGCTCATGAAGTGAAAGAATTACAAAATAAGAAAATTCCGTTAGTGAAAGTATTGTGGCATAGTCACGGTTT
Source organism: Gossypium stocksii (assembly GCA_020496765.1). Taxonomy (NCBI): domain Eukaryota; kingdom Viridiplantae; phylum Streptophyta; class Magnoliopsida; order Malvales; family Malvaceae; genus Gossypium; species Gossypium stocksii. The sequence goes on from CM035624.1 coordinate 34,676,929, forward strand.
AAAATAGGCTACGTGGGAGCCTGAAGATGCTATGAGACAACAACATCTAAATTTGTTTAACGATAAGATTTTCGGGGACGAAAATCCCTAAAGGGGAGAGTTGTAACAGCCCGGTTTAGACCCTAGTCAGAATAGTGGTTTCAGGACCACATATTTGAGTCTAAAAAAATATTTAAATATTATTTTCTGTGCCTAAAATAGGTGAATTGATATCTGTGAAATTTATGTGATTTAATTTGTTTGTTTGAGTGTTTAATTTGAAAAAGGACTAAATTGCATAAAAAGCAAAAGTGGCTAATTATTTAATTATGTGCTTAATTGAATGTGGCTTTTAAATGTGAAGTCCTTATGTTGAAATTAAACCTTTGAAATTATGAATGGACATATATGTCAAAGGTTAGTGGATTTTAAATGATAATAATAAGGCTATTTTAGTAAAATGTGTATTATGTTAATAAATTAATAAAACAAAGCATGAAATGTGTTCATTTCATGTTTTTTAGGCAAAAATAAAAGAAAAAGGAAAGAACCAAAGCAAAATAAGGTTCAGCCATTGTATCTTGTGATTAAGGTAAGAGTTTTCTTCTATTTTTGATAATTTTTACGTTTTTGTAATCGTTGCTTCGAATACTACAAAGCCCATGTCTCAATTTCTATTTTTGATGAAAATTATGAAATGTGCCATTGATGATTTTATGAGTTTTGTGATGAAATTTTGATGTATAATGAAAGATATGTGGTTGATAAACATGTTTTGTCTTTGGATTTTTGGTGAATTTAGTCAATTTGGGTCTAATTGTGAAAATGAAATTTTGGGAGGACTAATTTGTGAAATAAATGTGATTTTTGGGCTTATTTGAATGCCATTGAAATTTGGCTAGGCATAAATGTTGTGAGATTTGGTGAATTTGATGATTTTGTAAATTAGGGATTAATTTGTCAAAAAGGTGAAATTGTAAGGGCTTAAGTGTAAAATGCCCTAATTATATGTTTTGGATTGAATTGAATGATTTGGTGAATAAAAGAGCTAAATTTGAATTTATATAGATCAGGAACCAAAAAAAGGGAATTAGATCGGGGAAAGTCGAAAGTCGTTGATTAGTCGATTTCGTCCTTTCGAATCCATACGAGGTAAGTCTATATACAAATAAATGTATTAAATTGAAGTATTATTGTATATATATGATTAAATTCTGTTAAATTGCTATGAAAGCAGAATATGTGAAATCCGAAATAAATTCTGAGCATGTGATCAAGTCTGAAAAGCCCCGTCTGAACCTTAGGAATAGTTAGGATACATATGTCATGACATAGGATCCGATATGTGTTTTCGTGTAAGACCAAGTCTGAGACATTGGTGTCGACATAAAATTAACGTGTAAGACTATGTCTAGGTCATCAGCATCATATTTGATTCGAGTAAGACCCTGTCTGAGATAGTGACATCGATATCTGATTACATGTAAGACCACGCCTTGGATGTTGGCATTGTATGAGTTCTATGAGCTATCTGTGTATCCTATTTGATTCCATACAGTTCAACAGGCATTACGAGAAAATGAATGAGTATATGAACGTGCATCCGATTCCGGTACGTATGAAAAATGTGCTATGTTTGAGATTGAAAGGTAGTATATGTTCAATTATGAACCTATGATATGATTATATGTGTCATGAGTTTAATTGTGTTAAATGCGATTGAGATATATGATTCATGTGAGCTATATGAGAAGTGTGGACTTATAATTGTATTTTGCTATGAGCTATTTGAATAAATTGAGATATGAATGTCTTATTTGATTAATTTATTTGTATATGGCATACTAAGCTCTGAGTAGCTTACTTTGTTTGTGTTTTCTTCATTTTTTTTTTAGATATCGAAGCTACTGAAAGCTCGGGGATTGTCAAGGATCATCACCACACTATCTAAACTTGTTTTGGTACATTTTGATAGTATAAATGTTGAATTATCGCACATATAAGCTAGGTAAGTTTGAATATGTTTTGTGGTGTACATATTTAAGCCATGTGATATGGCCAACAAATGGTTATGCTATTGCTTAATATGGTATATAACATGTGGTGCATTTTAGTATGTTTAATGTTGTTTATATGGCCTAATGAGAATGGAAATTTTGATATGATTGTGATGAGAAATTGGTAAGTTTTGATATAAGATTGAATATGGAAATGGATGAGTTATGGAATGTGCACAATGATATGTTTTGAGTTTGAGAATTTAGTATGGTTTAGTATGGAAAATGAGTAGGAAATTGATTAATGATGTTTCGGTCATCTTGAACTATGTTTTGGCTTTGTAAATTGGCTGAAATAGTTAATCATTTTTGTATTTAGATGCTATACATTATTGTTTATAGGTACTTGGCAAATTTGGATGGGAAATGTGGCTTAAACCAAGTCCATTTCGTGCCACACGACCTGAGCACACGGGCATGTGAGTCGACCATGTGACTCCTATATTTTAGTCTAATTGGTCAGGATGTCACATAGGCTAGACACACGGACGTGCCTTGTGGCCGTGGGTGCAAGTCAGTAGCTCCCTAAATTTTACCCGGCCGAGACACCAGGTGTGTCTTGTGGCTATATGCATAAGTCAGTATGTATGCCCTGTTTTGCCATAGCTTAGACACATTAGCGTGTTTGGTGGCCGTGTGAGGCACACGGCCTGGTCACACAAGCGTGTGACCTCCGCAGTGATTAAAAATGTTAACGTTTCAAAAATTTTTGTATGAGTTCGGTTTCGTCTCGACCTTTTTATAATGCGTGCTTAAGGTCTTGAAGACCTTCATAAGGGACTTTATGATGGTGTATGATAATGATATGATGATGATGATGATTGAAATGTCTGTAAAAGCTCTTGATTGTTCGGTAATGCTTCTAACCCTAGTCAGGCGATGGATATGGGTTAGGGGTGTTATATTTGGTTAGTATCAGAGCTATGGTTTAGTTGATTCTTGGACTACCATAGCGTATGTGAGTCTAGCTATACATACCATATATTTGAAAATGTGATAGTGTGTTGAATCCTAACATCTGAAATGTGTTTTTCGTATAGTAATGGATCTCGAACGAACTGTACCTGATGATGTTGAAAGTAATGCACCAGCTCCCGCTCAAGGGGCAGTGCCTTCTGATTTGCAAAATATATCTAGTAGCCCCGAAGAATAGGCAAAACAAACCTTCTTTCAAATAATGAGTGAGTGGTTTACAGAATATGTTCGTACTAATCCAGCTGCTCAACAATCTCCGCCCCTACCTAATCCCCCTCCGACATCTATGATGCCTCCGGTAATGAATCTGATTCTGTTGAATAAGCCTCCTATGGCTAAAATCTGAAAGTATGGGGCCAAAGAGTTTAGTGCTATGAGTGATGATGATGCTGAGAGAGCTATGTTTTGGCTCGAGAATACCATTTGATTGTTCGATGAATGTCAAGCACCCCTGATGAATGTGTGAAATATGCCGTATCATTGTTAAGACATTTAGCCTATCAGTGGTGGAAAACTCTGACTTCTGTTGTTCCGAAAGAACGAATAACCTGGGATTTCATTCAATCTGAATTTCGTAAGAAATACATTAGTTAGAGATTCATCAATCAAAAAAGGAAAGAGTTTCTGGAACTTAAACAAGGCCATATGTCTGTTATAGAATACGAGTGAGAATTTGTTCGATTGAGCTGATAAGCTCAAGAATGTATCTTGGCTGAACAAACATTGTGCAAAAGATTCGAGGATGGTTTGAATGAAGATATCCCTCTGTTAGTTGGCATTCTTGAGATTAAAGAGTTTGTTGTGCTCGTTGATCGAGCATGTAAAGCCGAAGAACTCAGTAAGGAGAAAAGAAAAGCTGATTCTGAAGTCAGAGAAGTGAGAAAAAGATATGCAAGCAAAGCATTTGAGTTTGTGTCGAAAAAATTTCAAGATGATTATAGCCGTTCAAAGGCTAATGTGGAACATTCAAGCAGGGATAGAGCCAAATCGCACTCGAGTTTCAGAGCCCCTGCTACTTCAGTTGCTATTGTTGGAAACATCCGATCTGAACCGACCTGAATGTAAACATTGTGGCAAAAGACATCCGGGGAGTTGCAGATTGAATGACCAAGCTTTTTTTAGATGTAGAGCTATGGATCACTTTATCCAAAATTTTTCCGAGTTCATTGAACCAAAGATTGCACAGAATCTGAGACCGAGTAATACTTCAGCTAGAGGTAGACATTCCAGAAATGCGGGAAATGTGAGTTGTAGCCAGAGAGCTTCAAAAGATACTGCTGTTCGATATAAGGCTAGAGCCTAGCCAAAGCCTATGCTATCTGAGCTCGAGAGGAAGCTTCGTATTAGATGTGATAACGGGTACTTTTACTTTATACGATACCTCTGTGATTGCATTAATAGATCCAGGGTCTACTCATTCATATATATGTATGAATTTAGTGCACAGTAAGACTTTGCTTGTAGAGTCTATTGAACTTATAGTAAGAGTATCGAACCCCTTAGGCAAAAGTGTCCTAGTTGACAAAATTTGCAAGAATTGCCCATGGATGTTTTGAAATGTATGTTTTCCGGTTGATCTGATGCTTTTACCCTTTGATGAATTTGATATAATTTTGGGTATGGATTGGCTAACTTTGCATGATGCTATTGTGAATTGCAAATGGAAAAATATTGCTTTGAGATGCGAGAATGATGAGATAATCCGAATTGAATCCAGTGATTTGAAAGGGTTACCAGTTGTGATATCTGCAATGAAAGCACTGAAATTTGTGAATAAGGGTTGTAAAGCTTACTTTGCATATGTGATTGATTTGAAAGTTACTGAGAAGAAAATTGAATCAGGGCCTGTTGTCTGCAAGTTCCCTGATGTGTTCCCTGAAGAACTTCCGGGATTACCTCCGAGTCGAGAAGTTGAATTTGGTATTAAATTGATGCCGGGAACTACTGTGATTTGGATAACTTTGTATAGAATGGCTCCGAATGAATTAAAAGAACTAAAGTCTCAATTGCAAGAATTCACAGATAAAGGATTTGCTAGACCAAGTTTCTCAACTTGGGGTGCTCCGGTTCTATTTGTGAAAAAGAAGGACGGCACAATGAGAATGTGTATTGATTACCGTCAGTTGAATAAAGTGACTATAAAGAATAAATATCCTCTGCTCAGAATCAATGATTTGTTGGATCAGTTGAAAGATGCCACTGTGTTTTTGAAAATAGATCTGAGATCGGGTTATTATCAGTTGAGAGTGAAAGATGCAGATATTCCAGAAATAGCTTTCTGAACAAGGTACAGACACTATGAATTCTTAGTTATGCCTTTCGGACTAACGAATGCTCCTGCAATGTTTATGGATCTGATTAACAGAATTTTCAGACCGTATTTAGATCAATTTGTTGTTGTATTCATTGATGACATTTTGATTTATTCCCGACATGAAAGTGAGCATGCCGAGCATTTGAGAATTGTGCTTCAAACTCTGTGTGATAAGCAACTGTATGCAAAATTTAGTAAATGTGAATTCTGGTTACGTGAAGTTAGTTTTCTGGGCTATATTGTATCAGCCTCTGGTATCCGGGTTGATCCGAGTAAAATTTCAGCTATTCTGGATTGGAAGCCTCCAAAAAATGTTTCTAAAGTTCGCAGTTTTCTGGGACTTGCTAGATATTTTTGTCAATTTGTGAAAGGCTTATCTATGATCGCAACTCCGTTAACAAGATTTCTACAAAAAGATGTGAAGTTTGAATGGTCCGATAAATGTCAAAATAGTTTTGATCAGTTAAAAGCCATGTTAACTGAAGCTCCGATACTTGTACAGCCTGAATCGGGTAAAGAATATTTGATTTATAGTGATGCTTTATTAAATGGACTCGGTTATGTTTTGATGCAAGAAGGAAAAGTCATAGCTTATGCCTCTAGATAGTTAAAGTTGCACGAGAAGAATTATCAGACGCACGACCTTGCGTTAGCTGCTATTGTTTTTGCTCTGAAAATATGGCGTCGTTATCTGTTTGGTGAGAAATGTCACATGTTTTTAGATCACAAAAGTCTGAAATACCTGATGACTTAAAAAGATTTAAATTTGCGGCAGCGAAGATGGTTAGAACTATTGAAAGACTATGAGCTTGTCATTGATTATCATCCGGGTAAAGCAAATGTTGTAGCTGATGCTTTGAGCCGGAAATCATTGTTTGTATTGCGTGCTATGAATGTTCATTTAGCACTATCTGATGGTGGTTCGGGATTGGCTGAATTCAAGGCGAAACCTTTATTTTTGCAACAAATTATTGATGCTTAGAAAGTGGATAATGAATTGTTAGCCAAGTAAGCTCAGTGTAATTCTGATTCTGATTCTGAATTAATGTTGATGTTAATGACTGTTTGAGATTTCGAGATCGGATTTATGTTTCGAGAAATCCCAAGTTAATTCAGTTGATTTTGGGTGAAGCTCATAGTAGTAAATTCTCTGTACATCCGGGAAGTACAAAAATGTATAACGATTTGGAACAGTTATACTTGTGGCTATGACTTTGTTTTGAAATGCTTAGTATGTCAACAAGTCAAAGCTGAACATCAGGTACGCTCCGGTTTAATGCAACCGATTATGATACACGAGTGGAAATGGGATCGAGTGACAATGGATTTGTTTCTAGTTTGCCCCTATCTCCGAAAAAGAAAGATGTGATCTGGGTTATAGTTCACAGATTGGCAAAATCATCTCATTTCATTCTAGTGTGACCCGATTATTCACTTGAAAAGTTAGATGAACTTTATATTTCTGATATTGTGAGATTGCATGGGGTGCCGTTGTCTATTGTGTCAGATAGAAACCCGCTATTCACTTCGCAATTTTAGAAGAAATTACAAGAGGCTTTAGGTACAAAATTACATTTTAGTACTACTTTTCGCCCGCAAACGGAGTATCCCAAAAATGGAGTATCCCAAAATAAGCCAACAAACTTGGCCCAACATAGAATGACACTTAACTAAGACTAGTCCCTATACATGCCATTTCTCAAAATACAAGAAACTAACTATACTGAATGCTTTAATTGATAGTGTGAATGAATGTAACGCCCTAATTTTCGGGTTTTCTTAGATTTTCTTTATCTGATAAAATGTTTAAATTCTAGTATTTGGGTGTGTAATGCATGTTTGGGGCGTGATAATGGGCCTATGGAAGGCCCATGTGTTGGTTAGAAGCTCGGCAAAATTTTGTATTTTTGACTTAGGAGATAGGGGACCATTGAAATAAAGGTCTTAAGAAATGGTGTGCGAAATATAGCACAAATGGATCAGTGGTAAAGTGGCAAGGGAGACGCCACTAGGCTTCTTAAAAGGTGGCGCCTAAGTGAGCTTAGAGGTCAAGGGTTCAAGCTGCAGAGGTTGCAAAGGTAGTGTTTTATTTTTTGAGCTTGAGCAGGTAAGAGTTTGAAGCAGAATTGAACTCTGCTTGGGAGAATTTGAATTGGTCAATGGAGCAAATCGTGGAGGAGGTTGAGGAGCAAATCAAGGATATTTCAAAATTTGAATGAAGTGGCCGGCCAAGGGACTCTCTAAGGTGCAAACGGCAAACAAGGCTAGGCATAGAACTTTCGGCAATTAGGTGTGAAGTGTGCCGAATTTCCTTAGCTTTCTTTTAGAGTTGGTGCCGATTTCACTTAGGGTCCTTTAGGGGTTCTTGAGCCGATTGTGTATAGCATTAGAGTCTTCTTTTATTTTTCCTTTTTAGTTATTCAATCTCCCTTCTCCTCCAACTAGCTGAAACTACCCTTCCCCAAGCCTTATTGCCGAATTTTCTAGTTGCCGTAAGCACTCCCTAGTTCTTTTCTTCTCTTGTTTTTCTTCCTTGTTTTTCTCATCTCATACCAATTCCATTCTACCCCATTTTTCCTTAAAGAACGAAAAGCCCTTCTCTTTTCTTCAAGCTTCTGTCGACAACATTAAAGCCAAGGCACCTTTGTTTTGCCGAAACTCTTGTTGACCGAAACCATACCTCTTTTGTTTTAACCATTGACCGAAATCTACTTTTCTTCTTTATTTTCTGGCAAGCCGAACCTTATCCTTCCATCCCTCCTAATTGCCGATTTACCCCACCTACCTTGTTGATTAAAACCACTAGAGCACTATACCACTTTCTCAAAAGCCGAAAGCACCTCCTTCTAATCATTCAAAACCGAATACCTCTAGAGATATTCTTGTGATGTTAGAGTTAGATTTGCGGTGGATATAGAATAGACTAGAGATAGTGGAAGCGTGAGAGCGATACTCTTCAAGTGGTGGTATTGGTAAGTGATCTAATCACTACGTATCTTCGTCTATTAAATATCTTAAAGGGAGACTGAAACCTATAGAGGGCATGTCGGCATTTCGCGTAAGATTCTAATGCCATGGTTTGTTTCTTTTGCGCATGGTATAGCAAGGAGAGGTGATCAAGCGAGGAGTTTTGGAGGCTAACGTGATTGGACATCGAGATTTAGTCTCTAATCGACAAAAGGGGTAAGATTTCAATGTTGGGCCATGTTAGTCGATTTTTAGTACTAAGATTTTGGGTTAGTGGTTGAAGATTATTAAGCTAACAATAAGATGTTGTTCAATAGGTTTCGTTCGTGGATTTCATCAGCAGTTTCGACAGTTAACAGGTGTGTAACGTATCTCCATCATAGACTAGGATGGCTAAAGGCCGTAATAGCCGAAAACTGTGCTAAAGTGACCGATCGAAAGTGACCAAAAATCAGTCTTGGAGGGATCTAAGAGTAGCCGAATACTCTATTGTGGTCACATTGGAAATTGACGGTGGCAAAATTGCAGAAGGTGCAATTTCGAGCGTTTTGGTAAGTTGGGCTTCGATGGGCCAAGGTGGGCCCAATGGGCTTCCGAGCCCAAATCGGAAAATGACCGTTAAAGACTTTCTGGTAACATGAACAATAAAAAGATGGTTAAGTTGGTAAACTAAACCTAAAAATTAGACGTAATGGACTGGAGACGATATTGGACTTAGTAAGGCCCATTAGGGGTTTTAGGCTAAAAAGGGCAAAACTGGAAATTTAGCTTAAATGGACTTCTGTGGTTATATGAGGGCTGATAATTTATTGGACTTGCACAAAATCTCTGAAAATATGAAAAAGGACTAAAATATCCTTGAATATGGAAAATTACCAAAATACCCCTAGGTGTAAAAAGACTATTATACCCCTAGGGTCAATTCTGTATGAAATGTATGATTTTATGTATCTGCATGAGTTACCATTTAATGTGAGCATATCTGATGCATGAGATGCTATATGTTGCATGCTAGTATGTATATATCTGTTGCATGGGGTATGGGTTTATGATGGAGGAAGCGTTCTGGCAGCCTCGCTGCAATCTGGTGACTTTGTCACATTATTATTTGGCAGCCTCGCTGCAATCTGGTGGCCTTGCCACAATATCTGTATCTGGTGACCTCGTCACAGTATCTGGCAGCCTCGCTGCAAATTATATCTGGTAGCCTCGCTGCAATTATCTGTGGTGTGTAGCGGTTGGGTGGGTCAAGTAGTCTCCCCACATGGTGTAAGGCTGGTACGGGGGTGTTATGGATGGATCTGGGTTGGGTTTCTGTTTGCATATTATATTGGATCTGTATCTGTTATGGGCCTATGGGCTTAACCTGATTTCAGTAATGGGCCAAGGCCCAACTAATCTGATTCTGAGGCTTGATCTGTTTTGGCCTATGGTTGAGATAATGTTGCACACTGAGTTGTCAAACTCACCCCCTTTTATTTAATCTCTGCAGGTAACACTCAACCATAGTGGGCTTGGAGTTGCGAGAGATTCGGAGTGGCCACAGCATCTGCAGAACTGGTTTTCATTTTGTTTAAAGTATTTTATTGTTAAGTTATTTTTGGGTTTTATTTTGTAATATGGCCGCTATCTAAGTTTTTATTTGGTTTAATTTTTCTTTGATGATTAAATTACATTTTATAGAATCGCTAGTTTAGGCTGCGCTGGTTTCAAAATCTAAAGAACGTTTTCAAACTCAACGAGTGAATAATATGGATAACTTAAAGGATTAATAAACTGGTTTTAACAAACTTACTCTTGTGATTCAAACCTCACTTAAGACACAACCAGATTAAAAGGGTCGTAAACTTAGTTTTAGGATCGTGTGACACACCAGATCTTGTCGTAACGTCTAGGCCGGGTTTGGGGTGTTACAATGAAGCCTCCAACGTACTTTGATCCACGAGCTAGCTAGGCGATACTATAAGAAAATGGACAAGGGAGAGAGTAAGCACAAAGCTTAGTAAATTGCAAGTAAATAAATAACAACAATTTACCATGGTATAACATACTCACAACACATCACAATTTGCGCATGATATATAAAAAGAATGGCTACAAGCATAACTTACTCATTTTCCTCTTTTACTAATCATACAACATACTATTGAGCTCACATTTCATACATTTCTTTTAGGTACCTGTACCATTCACAAGGTCATCATAATATCTCTCGATCTTAATATTAACTTTAAATTTCCCGTTAAACTATTTAGAATATGAAAGGATATTCAATGAGCCTCAAACATAGGGTATCAAGCCGATGCCATGTCCCAGACATGGTCTTACACTGGCTTACATGTCAAGTCAACGCCATGTCCCAAACATAGTCTTACACTGACTTTCAAGTATCGAGGCTGATGCCTTGTCCCAGACATGGTCTTACACTGGCTTACATGTCAAGTCAACGCCATGTCCCAAACATAGTCTTACATTGACTTTCAAGTATCGAGGCTGATGCCTTGTCCCAGACATGGTCTTACACTAGCTAGCGCATATCCGTGTCGATGCCATGTCCCAGACATGGTCTTACACTAACACATAACGAGGCCGATGCCATGTCTCAGACATGGTCTTACACTAGCACTCATATATCCCTAAAATCATGGCAAAGAATATCCAATCTACTCCTACAGTTCAACCGGGCTTTATCACATAATTTTCTCATCAATGCATTACTCAAATTCCCATTTATTCATTTTATGCAAATTAGATAATCTCATGCATAATAATAGAAAAGTTGTATTATTTACCTACAACTTACCTTTGTATACAAAATGTAGACAGATAATTTGGTTCAATTCGTTAGCTAGGCTTTCCCCCGGTCAAGGTTCAGGTTTCACACTTCTTAATCTAAAATGAATAAAAATTCACTAATTTAATCACTATATCAACTAAAACAAATCCAAAATTCATAATTTGGCAAAATGACTATTTTGCCTTTAGAATTTCACAAAATGATCATTTTACCCCTAGGCTCGATTGATTTTTATAGAATTTCCTTATTAACCAAGCCTAACTGAATCTTTTTCACTCTTATGGCAGCCCACAATTTCCATTATTTTATGTAATTACTACACAATTTATCAACTTGACAACTAAGTCCAGTTTAGGTGTTTTCCATTAACATCACTTCACAAAAGTTGTTTATTTAACAACTAAGACTCATTTTCTTCCATAAAACTTCAGCCAACATATAAATGCTCTCCTCGTGAATTTTTAAACTTTCTATCATTTTTGCAAAATAGTCCCCTCAATAGGTAGCCCATGCTACAAGGATCCCAAAAGTACAAAAATTTTCAAGAAAAATCACCAAAATCACTTACTTGAGACAAAAATAAGTGGCTGAAATTTTTGAGCTTTCAAACCCCAACAATGGCTAAAATTTTTGGTGGAAAAGATAAGGAAATGAAAAAGATGACAACTGTTTCTTTTTGTTTTGCTTTATTGTACAAAAAGCCACCTAATACTAACAAATTTTGACTTTTCCACTCTTTTTGTGTCCCTTGGCCGGCCATGACAAATAGAGTGGGTCTATTTGCCCATTAAAGACCCTTAATTTTTGTTCTCTGGCTATTTAACACAATTTACTAGCAAATCACAACTTTTGCCCTTTATGCTATTTAGTCCTTTTTCGTAATTAAGCTTCATGCTAAAATTAATTCACTAAAATTTCCATGCACTCATAATATCATGCTATAACACATAAAATAATATTAAAAATAATTTCTCTGACCTCAGGTTAGTGGTTTTGAAACCATTATTCTGACTACGCCCAAAATTGGGTTGTTATAGGGTGACACTTTTAAGAATACTCAGTCTCCAACCTGACTATTTCTTTACGTTTCAAATCCGCGTATGATTTCTATCTATCTGAAGTTGCTTTTAAGTTGTCACAGATCACTTTCACTTTTTTTTTGTTTCTCTAATCAATTCAACCCTGTGAATCTTTTTCTCACTTAATTCAGTCTAGTATAATAGTGTTCGACATTTACAACTGTATAGAGCTTTGTACGGTGCCATTTTCAAACTCGTCTGAAAGCTGTTATTATACGCAAATTCAATTAGAGGTAAGTGTTTTCCCAACTACCTTCAAATTCGAGTATGTAACAACACAACATATCCTCCAGTATCTGTATACTCTCTCGGTCTGACCGTCAGTCTGCGAGTAAAAAGCTGTACTGAAATTCAATTTTGTTCCCAAAGCTTCTTGGAATTTCTTCTAGAATCTCAATGTAAATCTTGGATCTCTATCGGATATAATCGACAACGGTACACCATGTAATCGTACAATATCAGATAAGTACAATTCAGCTAGTCTATCCAAAGAGTAATTTGTACGTACTGGTAAAAATGAGTAGATTTCGTCAGTTCGATCAACAATAACCCAGATTGCATCTTTCTTTTTTGGAGTTAGGGGCAATCTCGATACCAAATCCATTGTAACTCTATACCATTTCTATTCTGAAATCATCATCGGCTATAATAAACCTGACGGTACTTGATGTTCGGCTTTTACTTGTTGACAGATTAAACATATTGATAAAACTCCGATATATCTCGTTTCATTCTAGACCCAGTACAACTACTTCAGATTGTTATACATTTTAATGCTACCAGGATGAACAGAAAAGTGACTATTGTGTGCTTCATGTAGAATCTTCTAAATCAGTTCGGCATCTTTCGGTATACAAATTCTATTACGGAATATTAAGCAATTATCAGTTCCAATATGAAATTCAGAATTAGAATTAGACTCACATTGAATTCGTTTAACTTGTAACTCGTTGTCATTTTTCTGAGCCTCACAGGTTTGTTGCAAAAATATCGGTTTTGCTTGTAACTCAGCTAAAATAGATCCATCATCACATAACATCATCTGTGTATTCATTGCTCGCAAAACAAATAGGGACTTCCGGCTCAAAGTATCAGCTACAACATTAGCTTTTCCTGAATGATAATCAATTACAAACTCATATCTTTTAGTAACTCGAGCCATCTCTGTTGTCGCAGATTCAAGTCTCTTTGTGACATCAAATACGTCAGGCTTTTATGATATGTAACTATTCTGCATTTCTCACCATATAGATAGAGTCGCCAAATCTTTAATGCGAATACTATTGTGGCTAATTCAAGGTCATGTGTCTGGTAGTTCTTCTCGTATGGTTTCAACTGTCAGGAAGCATAAGCTATAACTTTTCTATCTTGCATCAATACACAACCCAATCTGCTTAATGATGTTCACTGTAAATCACAAATTCTTTGCCCGATTAGGGTTAAACTAAAACTGGTGCCTCTGTTAGCAGTGCTTTCAACTGTTTAAAGCTCTGTTGCCTCTATTAGCAGTGTTTTCAACTGTTTAAAGCTCTGTTGACACTTCTCAGTCCACTCGAATTTTATATCTTTTTGAAGTAATTGATTTAATGATACTGCAATCATCGAGAATCCTTTCACGAATCTCTGGTAATATCCCACAAATCCTAGGAAACTTCTGATCTCAAATACATTTTTTGATGGTTTCTAGTCTATAATTGTAGATATTTTGCTTGGATCAACTCTGATGCCTTCCTCTGAAACAATATGACCCAAAAATCTGACTTCCAGAAGCCAAAATTCACATTTTTTGAATTTAGCGTATAACTGTTTATCTCTCAAAGTCTATAACACGATTCTCAAATGTTCGGTATGCTCTGTCTCATCACGAGAATAGATTAGAATGTTTTCAATAAACACAACAAAAAATCTGTCTAAATACGGTCTAAAAATTTGATTCATCAGATCCATAAACATCGCAGGAGCATTAGTCAAACCAAATGGCATAACTAGAAATTCGTAATGATCGTGCTGTGTCCTGAAAGCAGTCTTCAGTATATCTAAATCTTTAACTCGCAACTGGTAATAGCTTGATCTCAAATCAATCTTTGAAAATACTATAGCCCCTTTCAACTGATCTAATAAGTCATCGATTCATGGTATCGGATACTTATTATTTATAGTTACTTTATTCAACTGTCTGTAATCAATACACATTCTCATTGACCCATCTTTCTTTTATACGAATAACACCAGAGCACCCTAATGTGAAGCTCGGTCGTGCAAAGCCTCTGACTGTTAACTCTTGTAACTCTACTTTTAACTCTTTCAATTCAGTCTCTGCCATTCTGTATGGAGCGATGGATATCGGTGTAGTGCCTAGTAACAATTCAATGCCAAATTCAACTTCTCTGATCAACGGTAAACCCGGTAATTCTTCTGGAAATACATTTGGAATCTCATAGACAACCGATACAGATTCAATCTGCGATTCTGACACTTTGGTATCCATTACATATGCTAGATACATATCACAGCCCTTTTTCACACATTTCTCAGCTTGCCTAGTGGATTCGATACTTGCAACATAAAGGCTTCCACATTTCATTTTCATATCTATTTAATGCTTTCAACTAATAGACTTTACTTTTACGCTTTACGCGATTTAGTCCTTTTTATCGAATTAACCATTTAAACGGTAAAATTTCTTAACAAAATTTTTATACTATCATTCTAACATGTTATAAAGCTCATACAATTAATAAAATAAAAATTTTGACTTGGTTAAGTGTTCCCAAAACCACTATTCCGATCTGACTTAAAAAAATAGGCTGTTGCAGCACTAGAGGATCAGGAGAAAACAACTTTCACCTACCCTTTTGGTGCTTTCACTTTTCATCGTATGCTTTTCGCTCTTTGCAACACACCAGCCACATTTCAAAGGTGCATAATGGCATTTTTCTCAGATAAGATTGAAGATCTTCTGAGATGTTTATGGATGATTTCTCAGTCTATGGGAATGATTTTTTTATCATTACACTGACAATATGGATAAAGAACTGAAGTGATGTGAGGACACACATCTTGTCCTGAATTGGGAAAAATGTCATTTCATGGCAACTGAAGGCATTGTGTTAAGACAACACATCTCTAGTCAAGGTATTTAAGTAGACAAAGCTAAGGTGGAAATCATTGAGAAATTACTTCTACCAACAAACGTGAAAGGTATTCACAGTTTTTTGGGACATGCAAGGTTTTACTGATGGTTTATTAGAGATTTTTCGAAAATTACAAAGCCCTTATGCTCATTGCTAGAATAGAATCGAAAATTCTTCTTTTGATGATACATGCCTGGATGCCTTTATTCAGTTAAAAAAGAAGCTAGTGAATACCCATTGTCATTACACCCAATTGGTCTCAATCTTTTAAAGTTATGTGCGATGCAAGTGACTTTGCTGCAGGTGCAATGCTAGGACAACGATAGGGAAAAATATTTCACGCCATCTATTATACTGGCAAAACTAGTACAGAGGCTCAACTCAATTATACCACCACAAAGAAAGAATTGTTTTATATAGTTTTTGTTTTTGACAAGTTTCATTCCTATCTTGTCAGCGCAAAGGTTACTATTTTCACTGATCATTTGATGTTGGCAGGGAAGACAAAAACATACTTTAAATTGTCGACGCATTCCTAGATGAGAAGTTATATGCTGTAGATGCAACCCCTTGGCATGCAGATTTTGTTAATTATTTAGTGTGTGGAAAACTCCCATTGAGTGTCACAAGTCATAAAAAAGAAAGATTTCTTCATGATGTAATGAAGTATCATTCGAACGAGCCATATTTATTCAAGGTATACAATGACAACATTATTCAACATTGTGTTCCAAAAGAGGAAATACTTTCAATCTTGAAGCATTGTCATGATGCTCCTTACGGAGGTCATTTCGGGGGTATGAGAACTACTACTAAAGTTCTCCAATCAAGATTCTATTGCCCAACATTATTCAAAGACACCCACAATTTTGTGAATCAATGTGATAGGTGTCAGTGCACCGGTTCTATATCCCGACACAATGAAATATTACAGTAGCCAATTGTAGGGGTTGAATTATTGGATGTTTGGGGTATGGATTTTATGGGACCGTTTTTGAGTTCAATTGGAAATTTGTATATATTAGTAGCTATTGACTACATCTTGAAGTGGGTGGAAGTTGTAGCAGTCTCAAAGGATGATGCAAAGACAGTGCTAAATTTTTTTCACAAACGTATACTCACCCAATTTGGCACACCAAAGGCATTGATTAGTGATTAGGGTATGCACTTTCATTGCAACCAAGTGCAACCGCACAGAAGTGATATGGAGTTAATCATAGAATGGCTACTACTTTTCATTAGCAAACCAATGGACAAGCCAAAGTATCGAATCGACAAATTAAGAACATTCTTCATAAGGTTGTAAACCCTTCGAGGAAAGGTTGTTCTTTCCAATTGGATGACACTTTATGGGCATTATAGACAGCACACAAAACTCCTTTAGGAATGTCGTCGTATCAATTGGTTTTTGGGAAAGCGTGTCACCTGCCAGTCGAACTAGAACACAAAGCAATGTGGGCAATTAAGCAAGTGAACATAGATTATAAAGTGGCTAGAAAGAAAAGATTTTTGGATATCACTGAACTAGAGGAGATTAGGAGAAATGCTTATGAAAATGTTGCAATTTACAATGAAAGGACTAAACGATGGCATGACTAGATTATTTTACAGCGACAATTTATCGCGTTCAACAGGTTTTATTATTCAATTCTTAACTCAAATTGCACCCAGGTAAATTGCTTTCATGTTGGTCTAGACCTTTGAAGTTGTTGCCGTATTTCCTTATGGTGTGGTCACAATTCAAGATTTACATCATAGACACCAGTTCAAAGTAAATAGACAGAGGCTAAAACACTATTTTTACAATAATGATCAAAAGTAGGCAAAGACCATTAAATTGGTCAAAAAGTTTTAATTTTTAATCAGTACTCTATGATTTTCGTTTATTTTATTTAAGTTATGTTTTGTTAAAGTTTGTTTTCCAACTTTTTTGCAGAATAATTAGGTACCATTGTCGACGTATTGAAGTTTTACTGTCAGCGCATTCCATACGTCTGAACTACCATTTATAGCTCCTCAGAATTTAGAGAAAGTCAGATTCTATTGTTGGATCAAAACTCACTCAGCCATTTGATCCTTATAAGTGGGCACAATTTCTATTGGACACAACTCTTCCCGCTAGCCTTATATCTCTCTACAAAATAACACGCCTCTCCATCTTCCTCTTTCACTCACTATAAATTTGCTCTCACTGTACCGACTGTAACGCATTCAAGCAACCATTTTTTTTTCTTTTCTAAAAATCATATCTTTTTGCCTTTAAACCATTTTCACTCCAAAAAAGATGGCAAAAATAAGAGGCTCAGTCAAGAAAGCCACCAAATCTATTAGGGAACACGCATCCTCTACTACCACAGTCCGTGAATCAGAATCCCCCATGCCAATGCAGACAAATGAGCCATTAGTCTTTTTGAATAAAGTGACAAAGGAATGATTTCACAACAATATATTGAAGTGCAACTTTCATCCCTAGCATGGTATTTCTCTTTCACAACAATAAGATTTGGGTAAACAAGTCTCCAAAAACATCTCGAAGTTAAAGTGGGAAACTTTTTGCAACCATCCTGGAAGCTACTCGCCTTCACTGGTACATAAGTTCTATGCCAATCTCTACAATCATGAGTTAGAGTTTATTTTCATTCGAGAAGGTTTAATACCATGGGGTGCTATAAACATCAACGAGCTATAAAACACCAAGGTCGATGTCGAGAAACACTCTTAGTTCATGGATGACATCATAGATGAAAAATGAAACCTGTTGGTGAGAAACTTGTGTGTTGAGGAAGTAGTTTAGACGAGTTCCCATCAAAAGAACTATACGATGCACCGTCGCTTCCTGACGTTGTAAGGTAAATTTTGGTTTCACTTTCTCAACTATAGACTAATGCCCTCCACTCATAGTACCGTAGTCACCCTAAACAAAATGTGTCTAATACATTCTATCGTCAAGTGCCGAAAAATTGATGTTGGCACAATACTTCACCAAAAAATAGCTGACTGCACTGCAAGGCAGATTGGGATCTTGGTTTTCCCATCACTGGTGATGTTATTATACCAGCAAAGAGGAATCGTGCCTCGTGCTGGTGAGGAACTCTTAGAAAATAAGGGCCCCATCAATGAAGCCTTTATAGAAAGAATGACTTAAAGTAAGTACACGCCAATACTAAGGGAGGCAGAGACCAGCAATACAAGAAAGGAGAAAGCCAATGCAGAGACATCTTTATGGTGCGAACTAAAGGATTTCGAAAAAATGGTAAATTCCATCAACAACAGGCATATCAAGCTTGGCGCTACAGTAGAAGATATGGAGAGATCCTAGAATTTGTTTTATGCTTATACCAGAGCTTGAAACAATTCTATTGTAGCCACATTAGGCCAATTGAGCCCATTCTCACTACTAGAATTCCCTGTGTTTCCACTAATCATTCATAATTATAACCTCTCTTCTCGGATGACAACTTAAAAGACCAAGATAGACCTGTGGCATCCCTACCCATTGTGCAGGTTTTTGATAATAAGAAAGAAGAGGAATCCAGGGACATCAAAGAATGCTTGCGAAAGATTGATAGCTTGTTTGAGGATGGCATTTTTACTGATCAAGAAGACACTGTTGTTGAGAAGGAAATTGATGTTGCAGAAGCAGAAGTTGTTGCAAAAGAGGAAGTTGTTGAAAATAAGAAAGAAAAAGAAGAAGAAGATTTTGTTGAGAAGGTTGTCACCGCACCTAAGTCTGTCGATGCAAATATTGATAATTTGGTGCGAACTAGAGCAAGATAGGTGAAAGTTGCTAAGGTCACCAGTGAGAAGCAATACAATTCATGGGCAATAAGGGTCTACACTGAACCACTCCAAGTGGCCTCTCCTACACAAACAATAGCCGATGATGTTGAGGCTGAGCCAAGAACTGAGGACCAATCTGACGACTGCGCAAAGCCCGAAGAAAAGAAAAGGAAACGCTCAAAGGATAAAAAATCAAAAGAATGAAGAGAAGAAAAGGAGGAGAAAGAAACATCATGCAACCATATCGACTGCTGCAGATAATTGAGTTAGTTTGTTTTAAGCTTTAGTTATAGTATTCATGCATTGCATGTAACTATAAGTTTTATTTTGATAAGTATACATTGTCATTGCATTGTCATTGTCATTACATTTTAGTGTTAGTGCATTGGGGACAATGCAAACTTTAAGTTTGGGGAATGTACATAGGGTTTGGAAATGCATCGACATTTAAAAATTTTTATTTTCAGAAATGAAGCATGCAAGGTTTAATTATAGTTAATGAAAATTGTTAAAAAAAATTTTTGTTTTCAGAAATGAAGCATGCAAGTTTAATTATAGTTAATGAAAAGTGTTCAAAAAAAATTTTGTTACATTCGATGCTTAATTCTTGAATCATTTAAATTAGCAATGAATGAGTTGCATAAATTTGATAGCAGGTTGTAGCTTTAATTCTTTGATGAATGGATTAGGTTGAATTAGTAATGGGTGACTGCTATCATTCTTTAAATCTTGAATAAATCTCCCTTATATAGTTGCTTATATATGTATATATAGTTATAAAGTAGAGACACTCCAAAGTGAGAGTAGTATGGAATGTTAAAAAGGGAACACTCCAATACAAGCATTAGAAAAATCAATCTAGCCAAAGGTTGTCACTGCATGAGTATGTGTTGGCGCAATTACGTACTCCCTGGGAATTTGTCGCACTCCATCGTTACTTTTCAGGAACAAGGGTACAGTAATGCAATGATAACCCTTATTTTTAAAAAAAAATGTATATATACTTAGTATTATATAATAAATGATGTAATGGTAGATAGAACTTAAGGTTTAAAGCATGATGCTAGCATTAATGAAGTTGTAACCTTATTCTTTCATGCTTATGAATTGTTGACGCAATATTCTTTCATCTGAATGTGATTTATCCATTGGTAATTTAAAGGGTTCAAGTTGCTAGAATGATCATTTGCCTTAGTAAATTTTTTTGTAGCCTTGCTAGTTTCTGTTTTACTTGAGGACAAGTAAAAACTTAAGTTTAGGGGTGTAATAGCACTAGAAAGAACATATGTTTTTCCCTACTTATTGGTTAAATTGTTCCCATTTAGTTATCCTTAGCATACTTTTTAGCATTTTCAGTTTAGTAAATTACATTTTACAACTCAGTGAATCCAAACTTATTTTATCCTTAATTTTGCTATCTTATTGCATTAATGTTGCTGCATAAGTTAATTCCAAATTACGTCCAGAATTATTACCATACTTGACAAATGTCCGCAATGTCACTGCATAGGTTAATTCCATATTGCATTCAGAATTATTGCCGCACCTAACAGTTGTCTGGATAAGAACCAAAATTGCATGAGCTATCCAGTCTGGTATAACCAACCTGTACGAACAAAGACAAAATAATTTTAGGGAAAGGACACATGTACTGTGGTGGAGGACATAAAAGGTGGACATAAGAAGAAAAAAAGCTGGTTTAGAGTTTTTTTCTCTCTATCATCATCCTTATCATCCGATCTTAGAGCTTGCGGCCATTGCAGCTTAAACCTCTCACGGGTGAGCCAATGTGAAAACCAAATACAGACAAGCCCCTGACGAAGACACCTAAGTGCGCGACAAAAGGGAATAGAGAGATTCAGCCAAGTTGTTTAAGGATGGTATTCTCTATTCGGTTCTTTCTTTTTTCTTTCTAAATTCTAGTGATTACTCTCCGATTTCTGATTGTATGGAAGTACTGATGAATGCTTGGTGAAATGTTATCTTATTTAATCTTGCTTTTATTATTTAATATTGGGGTTTAAATATTTTTTAACACGGAAGTGTTATTACGTCACTGATACTGGAAAGTGCAGTGACAATTTAAGCCAACAAGCATTACAATTAAAGCTGAGTGAGGATTAGAGGAATTTAGTCCACTTGTTCTTAATAATGCCATATTGCCATCATGTAACACCCCAAACTCGGCCCAGACGTTACGGCCAAGTCCGGTGTGTCACATCAACGACGGTTTTACCACACTTCTTAATTATTGCGATTAGGGCGAGTTTTGCAAAACCATCATTGAAGTTTAAAGAGAAAATCCAGGTTTAATTGTGAACGTCCTATCTACTACCAAATTTTAGGGGTATTCTTATTATGATATCTTGGATTAACTTTTGCTACTCGTTTGATACGTGTGATTTATTTTGAAAACATTGATTAATTTTGAGAAAACTCGCGTAGCCTTATTCAAATCATTTAAAGTATACTATAAATAAATAATTGAAAACCCAAATTAAATAATTAAAGCAGCCTTATTACAAACTTGAAACCAGAATAAAATAATTAAAAATAAATAAAAAATAAGTAACTTAATTAAAACCAGTAATGCAGTCTACGTGGCCATCTGAATCCCTCCAGCTGCCAAGTCTTCTAGCTCAGGGCTCACCTACACAGATGAAAGGAAGGGGTGAGTTTGGAAACTCAGTGTGCAAAGAAAGCCCAACCGTAGCCCAAATCAGTTCAAGCTTACTGGGCCTAAGCCCTATCCAGTCTCAGTAACAACTGGGCCGAAGCCCTATTCAGTCTTCAGTTACTAGACCGAAGCCCTATTCATATTCAGTACAGCCCATAGGCCCATTACAGTAACAGATCAGTAATAATACATGTATGCCCAAACCCAGCCTAAATCCAACCGCTACACTCCACCCGTACCAGCCCTACACACCATGTGGGGAATAACTCAACCCACCCAGCCCTACACTCCACAGTTGCAGCTTAGCTGCTCAGATAACGTGGCCAAGCCACTAACAGTAATACGAGGCAAAACCCCTTTCAGTAAAACGAGGCAAAGCCCCTTTCAGTAATTGTGGCAATGCCACTTGCACTTCCTCCATCAATAAACTCAGTCCCATGCAACAGATAATCATGTCATGGCATATAGTGAACAGAAACAGTAAAGCATGTATTTCCATCAAATTTAGCCCTAGGGGTATAACGGTCATTTTGCATTTAGGGATAAAATAGTAATTGCTCACCCTTAATGGGTATTTCAGTAATTATACTAGTTTTTAGGGTTTTATGCATATTTCAGTTATTAACAGTCCAATTTTCATCCTAACAGTATATCTAGCCCATTTATCAACATTAGAGCTATCGGGCCCTAAAACCCTTAATGGGCCCTGTAGTGTCATTTAGCTATTTTGGCCCGTCTAGCCGAAATTCTATGTCTGGTTTAACAGTTTTAACCTACAAATTACCAGAATATGCTTACTGCTCGTTTCCACCCATATGGATTCGTAAGCCCATTGGGCCCAAATTCAACCCATCGAGGCCCAAATTCACCAAGGTGCACGAAATTGCGCACTCATCCATCTTACCAGTTGCGATTATAAATCTGACTATTTCCAATCGACCCATAAGCGATCGCACGCTTATAAACCCACGAAATGCCAGAATTTCGGCATTTCGGCTTTTCGGCTTTTGCCGATTTAGTCTACTAGAGGGTGTTCGTTTACACACCTGATTTGCGATTACTACGATGAGACTTCCCCTCACAATTTTTCCTACAATCATTCAAAACCATACAGTTAATTTAACATCTAACTGAAATTATCAGCACCTTAATCCATATACAATCGGCAATCACCCCTTAATCACTTGAGCTCTTACCTTTGCCGAAAACAGTGACTAGATCTAGATCTAGTCGTTCCAATGATCCAAGCCTCCTGCACTCCTTGATAGGTCATCCCTTCCGTAACAAATACGCAAAAAACTGATTAGATGAACTAGCATTACTTTTTACCTTAGTCAACAGCCTCTCTAAAACGTTTAAGGACTTTCGGCTTTTCTTAAATCCAAAAATAACGCATGAGAAGGAGTTTCGATAACTTACCATGATAATGGATCCCCCAGGTCTACAGATTCACTTCCTTATTTACTACGAATATGAAGGTTTTGACTCCTTACACGAAACGACACTAGGAGGTAATATGTGCTTTGGGATTTCGGCTTTTGGAATAGTCGGCCAAGAAAAAATCAGCCCCTAGATTGAATGCTTTGGGTTTGAGAGGCGATCACTAGAGATAATGGTAAGATTCAGTTTTGGAAAAGATAATAGAAGATGAAGTTTTGATCAAAAAGAAAATCGACAAGGGTGGATTTGATTTCGACTTTTTATGGCAGTCGACAGAAGGCTTTGAGAAGAAAGTAGAAAATAAAAAAAAAGGAAAGAAAAGAAGAGAGGAGAAGAGAGAAACGAGAAGATGAAAAAAGTGAGAATAGAGATGGTTGCTTCGATTTTGAGATGAGAAGTGATGGAGGGTTCAGCTTTTTGGGGTACTATACCTAATCTGCAGAAGAAAAAAATGTCTCACTTGACAAAATCTTGAAGGCTAGCTACTTAGGAGAAATCGTCACTTAACACCCCCAATTGTAGAAAACAATCCCTCCTAGAAGTCTTAGTCGACTATGCACTTCCACCCTTCCAATCGGCCAACATACTCTCCTATTCAAACTCCTAAAATTTCTCCCCTTATCCCTCATTAACTCAATCCCCTAAACACCTCAAGCTCTCTTCTTCAGAATTTACTTTGGATTCCAACACTTACCTTACATGAGCAACAAAAATAAAATACATCCTGCTTACCTTGAGACTTGAACCCTGGCCCTTGCACACACACACACGCCACTTCCTTAGGCTCTAAGTGGCGCGACATTGCCACTTTACCAAGGGCTTACTTGTGTCTTATTTTCCTCACTCTTTCTTAAAAGCCCACATAACCAAGTCCCCTTCTCTTTAAGTCCAAAATTTGATAAATCTACCGGGTTTTAACTTAGGCTTTGGCCTTCTAAAGGCCCACTAACATACTTAAAACATAAATTTCTTAATCAAAAAACAAAATTTCACGACTTCACCAAAATCACAAAAATCTCAAAAAATCCCAAAAATTGGGGCGTTACACATCATTGGAAGGTGAGTTTAATATGCATGGTTAAGCCTGAGATTAAATGGAGGAGTAACGCTGAGTAAGATATACATTGATTTTTATTTGCATTAACAATCACCTATACTTTTATACCTTGTGAGAACTTAGTATTCTGCTGAAGATTCATGTTGGGGATCCCAGTTTATCATCATCGTATTTTATTTTGTTGTTTTTAAACTTATTGCATCGACAACTATCCTCACAATTCATCTCGTTTATATCTAGTTATTGTATCGACATTAATAAACAAAAGACACCCATCCCTGTGGGATCGATATCTGATAGACTCACATCTATCTACTATACTTACATCGACAATGTACGCTTGCACATTATTACTGTGACATTATATAGCCAATCAATTCTTCCCTTAGCAAACCTAGTGAATTAGTTAGGATACGATTGAAATACAAAAGGGATTTAGAGCACGTCTTGTCTTACTTGTGTAGTATGTTTGGAGACGTAATTTGATGCCTTTAAACTTTGCACTCTAGTGTATTTGGAGATTTTGCTCTTATATTGTAATAGCCTGGTTTAGACCCTAGTTGGAATAGTGGTTTTGGGACCACAAATTCGAGTCAAAAAATATTTTAATATTATTTTTCATGCTTATAGTATGTGAATTGACATGTGTGAAAGTTTCATATGAAAATTTGATCGTTTGAGTGTTTAATTTGCAAAAAGGACTAAATTGCAAAAAATACAAAAGTGGCCAATTATCTGATTTAGTGCCGAATTTAAAGTGGCTTTAAAATGTGATAGCTTTAAAAGGTAATTAGGCCATAATTATGTTGAGTGGACAATAATGTCTATCCATTATATGAGTTTTAATGTTTTAATTGATGGATAAATAAGTAAATTATGATTTAAATTTAATTAAATTATAATGAAACAAAAATATGGTCATTTCATCATCTAGTTTGCCAAAAATATAAAGAAAAAGAAAGGGTTTCATGCTTTGTTTCATACGGCCATTGCTAAGCAAAATTCAGGTATGTGTTTTGATCCATTTTTGATGATTTTTATGTTTTTGAGATTGTTGCTTAGTATAAAAGCCCATGTCTCAATTTGAGAAATTGATGAAGATTTTGAAATGAGTCGTTGATGAAATTAGAAGCTTTGTGTTGATAATTGGTGAAAAATGAAAGATATGTATTTGATTAATATGTTTTGTCTTTGGATTTTTAATGAAATTGAGTAAATTGGACCAATTTGTGAAAATGAGATTTTGAGGGACTAAAATGTGAAAAAAATGAAATAGATAGGCTTAGATGACCTTTTTAAAAATTCAGCTAATTTATATGTAAAGAAAATTTGCATATTTTGTGAATTAGGGACTAAAATGTCAAAATGTAAAAATGTGAGGGCTAATTTGTAAAATGCCCTAAATATGTGTATATGGATTGAATTGTTGAATAAAAGAATTAAACTTGAATGTGTATATATCAAGAACCAACGAAAACGGAATTAGATCGAGGAAAGTCAAAAATCGTTGAATAGCCGTTTACTCCGTTTGAATCTATACGAAGTAAGTCGATATGCAAATAAATGTGTTAAATTGAGTTATTATTGCTTATATGATGTTTGAATTACAGTGAATGGCTATAAGAACTGAATATGTGAAATTCTGAGATAATTCTGACAATGTGACAACGTCCGAAAACTCTGTCGAACCTAGGAATAATTAGGATAGATATGTCATGACATAGAATCCAATATGTCATTTCGTGTAAGACCACGTCTGGGACGTTGGCTTCGATTTGTGATTTACGTGTAAAACCATGTCTGGGACATCGACATTATATTTGATTCGTCTAAGACCCTGTCTGGGACAATGGCATTGATATTTGATTACATGTAAGACCACGTCCGAGAGGTTGGCATTGTACGTGCTTTTTGAGCTATTCGAGTGTCCTATTTGATTCTCAATGGTTCAACAAGCATTCCGAGAAAATAAATGAGTATATGAATGTTCATCAGATTCAGGTACGTTTGAATTGTATATGAAATTTGACAATGAAAGGTAAGTATATGTGTACTTATGGTTATGTGATAAATGTAAGAATTGAATGAGGAAAAAGATAGGTTAATGCAAGTGAACTATGAATATATAAGAGCTATGTGAGAAATATGGATTTGATATTGTGTTTTGCGATGAGATTCATGAATGATTTGGTTTATAATTGAGTTATGTGATAAATTTATTTGTATATGGCTTACTAAGCTCTTTGTAGCTTACTTTGTATGTGTTTTCAATTGATTTATAGATATCAAAGTTACTGGGAGCTCAAGGATCGTCGAGGATAATCACCACACCATCAAACTTGATTTTGGTACCTTTTGAAAATGTGAATATTGAAATATGGCATGTATAGTCTAGAATTATTAAGAAATGTTTTGAAAGTTGTAAATCTAGCCATATGATATGGCTTGGTAATGGATGTGATTTTGATATATGCTTTGTATTGAGAAATAGTAATTTTGATGTGTATATATATATGGCCTAGTGAGAATTGGTCAACTTGGTAAGTTAGTTATGGAATTGGCATAATTTTGGTATAAGTTTGATGTGGTGATTTGAGTTGTTGATCAAGTATGAATGAATGAGTTTGGCTTGTGAATTTAGTATGTTTTGATATGAAAAATGAGTATGAAATTGGTTGATGAATAGAGGTTATAAATGGTGTATGATTTTGTCATGAATTGGTTGAAAATTTGATATGAATTGTATTGGTTCTGAACTTGTGGGGATGGCCCACAATTGGGTGGCAATTTGGCCTTGTAAATGGCCTATTTTGTGCCCACAAGAGTAGGGACACGGGCGTGCGTCTCTGCCGTGTTGCTCGAAGGCCAATTCGGATTGAGCCTGGGTGTGCCACACGGACTCACACACAAGCATATGGCAAGCCGTGTGGCTTAAGTCAGTATACCCTACAGGTTTGGCACAACCTAACACACGGGCTGATACACGGGCGTGTGGGCTATTTTGAAAGGGCACAAGGGCTGGCACACGGGCGTGTTGGCCATGTGACCCAAGTTAGTATACCCTCCAGTTTTCACATGGCCTGGCACACGGGCGTGCCCTTGGCCGTGTGACCTAAGTCAGAATGTATGCCTTGTTTTGCCACGGTTTAGACACAGGGGCGTGTCTAATATCGTGTGAGGCCCGTGTGACCTCTGAAACTTTGAAAATTTGTTAAGTTTCAAAAAATTTTGTATGTTTCAGTTTAGTCCTAACCCTTTTCTAAAGCATCTAAGGTCTCGTAGACCTAATCAAGGGACTTATTAGTGATATTTGAATATGATATGATGATGTGTAATCTATGATTGTGAAACATTCTGTTTTGTCCGGTAATGCCTCTTAACCCTAGTCCGATGATGGATACGGGTTAGGGGTGTTACATATATAAGCTTTCCAGCGCCTATTGGATTTGCACTTATGTGCTTTTTGGTGTGATTGGAGGTATTCACTCATATGTGTTTTTGGTGTCTTGGGAGGATTTATTTTATGCCTTGTGGCTATTCACTTTGATGCACTTTGGCGTGTTTGGTTGGATTTGCAGTTAGGTGCTCTCTTGTTGTGTCTAATGAGATGCTCTATATCCGAGTCATTTTATTAGAGTTTACTAAAGGTCAAAAGATAAAGATATGAGAATAAAACTTATGATTATGTATACTTCTAATAAATGAAATAAAACGAAAGGTTTGACTCATATATATAACAAATGGACAATTAGCTATAAATGGAACTAATATATGATTTTGTTAAAGAAAATATGACTAAAAACGATAGATGATTGGTTAAAAAATGTTTGATCCTTCACTAGGAGTTATGTATATGAATTTCATAAAGTGATCAGCTAATGAACCAATAATATGTAAGTTGAGCCTATGTAATTCAAAAATAAAAGGTTAAATTCTCTACTGACACTAGAATGTTGCATGATTGAATTATGAAATAAATACTCCAAAAAGGCTAAAACTAGCAAGGGATAGCATAAGTAGAACTATCCTTGTGTACTTACTAAGCTCTTCTAGCTTATGTGTTGGTTGTTTAAACACGTAGGTTGAAGGACTTGCCCGATAAGCTTGGGATTCCAACTTGGGAGTATCATATCACCATTCAAGATTTAAGGTTATATTGTAATTTTTTTTATTTTTTTATTTTGCTGCCATTGGTTAAAGATCTTGGCATTTACAAGACTTAGATTGAATTTTGTAGTTTTAAAATTGAATTGTTATTTGAATCCTTTAGTGTTCTTAGTTGAGCTTTGTTTCGTTATTTAATTGAATTTGTCTATGATTCAAAATTTGAGCTTAAATAAGTTTAGATCTTGTTTTATAATTATTTGAAACTTTTTGTTATGATGTGGAAGTGTTTGGACATGATTTTGAATGTTTTGGGACATGTTTTTAGCTTTAAGGATCAAGGTTCCTATACATATACTAAAGGTATGGGAACATTACAAGTTAGTAGCTAAAAAGCTATAGTACCATGTGTATGTTTTGGTACATCATCAGCGATGTATGGATACCTGACACAATGTTCCAGTACATCACCCATGATGTATGGATACTCAGAAACTAATATGGGCCATTATACAGTTTTTGTCTTCTTGAGCCCATCAAGACCTATACTTGGTCTCAAATCCCTCCAGTCATCCATATATGATTTCTAAATAAATTTAAAATGTTTTTAAATCTCACATAATATTATATTTATCTAATGAGATTTTTTCTTTATTAGAATTTTTCAAACGTTATTTGTAATTTTTTAATTGTTTTTAAACCTCTAAAATATTGGTTTATGCTTCTAACCCGTCAAACAACTTATAAATGTTCTGAAGTGATTTATAAATGTTAAAAAAGCCTTGTTTTCAACTCTAATGTGATTCAAAGAGTTTATTTAATTGTTTTAAGGTTTATTTTTTAAAAGTGTTTTGAAGGTTTTCTCTTTGTATACGTTCCTATAGTATCTCTTATCAGTACTGATCATTAAGACGAGTAAGGGGTGTTGCATTTGTTATGAAGGTAACCAAAGTGAGTACGCAAAAAAGAAAGGTACTAGGAAAGGAAATGAGCCTTTTATTCCTAAGGTTCCTAAGAATAAAAAAAAGTTTAGAAGAAGAAAAAAATAATAGATTTTCTTATTGATGATGACTCTGATATTAAGGATTACGTACTGATAGTTGAGTTGGCTGTTCAAGTTAAAAGGTATTGCTCTATAAGACCTAATGACCATCCTCTACAAGGAAAAGAAACTAGAAGATAAAAGAGGAATTAGTATCTGAAATTCTAAAAGAAGCTCAACTAGAATTAATGCAACCCGAAGTCAGGTTTATCACATATTCCTGTGCCAAACAAATGAAGATTGTAGCTTAAAAAGTCTTCATATATGAAAGGAACATCTATGAGAGTGGATTCTATAAGAACAACATTAATATCAACATGGAAACATAAATCAACTCTTCTTTCTAACGTGTACCCAACCTTTCATGAAGAATGTGATTTTAGAATTCTATGGAACCTTCAAAAGCCTATCAAGGATACTAAAAATGAGCATTATATGCAAACCTTTGTAAGCAACCACTACTTTTGATTCATTCCTGGTACTATTAGTGATTTTCTTCATTATTAAAGTTGAGATTATGCCAATTTTTTTTTTTTTTTGTTAAAGATGATTTCCTTGTTACTAAGTTAACCAACAATGTTTGAACAATTTGGCCTAAAGGTCAAGATTTTAGAGCCTCTAAACTTGAACCAACATATGTTGTTCTTGAAAAATTAACAATCAGAAGTTGGCTCCTCAACAATCAGTAGTTGGTAGTTAATAAGCGAATGGTTACTTAATTGTACAAGGTAGTACCATTCATCTCCTTTGATCTTGATCAATTGATTTTTAAGGAAATTGTAAAGCACGCAGAAACCAAGAACACCAGGCATGCATTGCCCTTTTCATTACTTATCTTTTATATTCTCTTAAAAAAAATCCAAACATAATGGAGAAGGGTGACATCTACAAAGCTCAATTGAGAGAATTGAATTATTCTTATAAATGAAAAGAAGAAAGCATGTTGTTACTGAAACTGATTTGGATGCTCCAACTATGGATACTTATGAGGATAAGGATATTAAATCAATTGCTACCCTGGTTACAACTAAATTAACATCTGCCAGAGTATTGAATGTTGCATAGGCCAGACTTGTATTAGCATATCTTGGTAAATCTATTTAGTATCATGAGCTACAATTGAAACTTCTCCGACTTCAATGACATTGCATTTTTTTAGCAAAAAAAAAAAAACAGAAAGGTGAGTTCCTGAATTAATAGGAGGAAAAGTTTATTTTGTTGTTGGTTTTTGTTGAAGTTTTTTGTGTCATACATGTTTATTTTCAATGATGATATTTTATACTTGATACTACTATATTTGGGACATGTAAGTGGTGAATTATCCTTACCTTACTTTGTTTATGAGATTTTAATATCTATGCATTTTGATTGTTAATGTTATTGTTGTCTTGCCTAAATGGTTAATTATGTGGTTTTAAAATCCTAGTTGATTGGATAGATTAGGGTGAGTGTCGAAGGAGATTGTTAGTGCCAGTTTCAAAGACCAAACAACTCCAATTGCTACTTAGCGTAGCTTAGACAAGCCATTGTAACTAGTCATATTTTATTGGCATCTTTTAACCAAAACCTAAGAAGCACGAACATGATGATTTTCTCCTCATATTAGTGTCAAACAAGTATATGATACGAACACATTTGGATACATACATATGGTTAGACTTAAAACTACCAAGTTGGTTCATATATATAAACATATTCTACACTTGATATCTAAGCAATGTGGGACTAAGCTTTCTATTTTCTTCAACATACTTCACAAGTGGCTTACTTTGAACATCAATTTCTCATTCATCACTCAACCATTTTGAGCATATGATATACCATTGTAAAGATCTCATGAGGTAGAATATAAAATCATAATATTATGATTCAAATCTCCACCTTTACTTATCGAGAATATGCCTCAAAACTTCTAAAAAAAGCTTTTTTTTCAACAAAACATATTTAAAAACTTTTAGAAGCATTGTACCAAAGACAAAACATGGAAAATCACAAATCAAGTAATTATATGTTGAAGACTTTCAATATAATCTGGTTACCTTATTGAAAAGATTTGTTTTCTTTAGAGGACTATAGTTAAAAGAATCTAGGCAATTTCATTCCATGTTGAAGACTTGTTTGAAAACTATTTTTGAGGAGATATACATCCACATTGATTGTACTTGTGTTAGTCACTAAAGCTCTATTTATGTTTAGGCTTGTTATAGTTTATTATGAGTTGAAAAGAACACTTACTTTGTTCAAGTGAAGAACTTATTTAAGTGCATATTTGTTGTAAGTAAAATGCTTTTATTATTCAGTTTACAGCTACATTTTCAAGAAGAAGTTTTAATGGGAGAGAGATTTAGATTTTGTATAAGAGTGAGGTTACACCTAGTTGAATGAGTTGGACTTAAATCAAGTTTTGTACTTATTGATTCATAGTGAGTCACTACCTAAATAAGACCCCATAAGGTAGGATGTTTCTAAACTAATTAACAAACTTTTGTATCTCTTTCTATTTTATAACTGTTAGTAAGTTCATCTGGATGCAATTGAAATTGACATATTTGATTTGATATTAATTGAGTTGAAAATGGACTGACTCTCATTTCACCAACTCTACGGTATTAATTTGACTCTTTGGCCTAATTTGTAAATGGATGATGCACTTAAATAGAAGCATAATAATACATTGTCAATACATTCCTTCCAGCTTTTAAAATAATTTTATCAGCAGAGAACTGGTTCAACTTCCCGTTGTATGAAAAGTTATATAGAGAAAGCAGGTGAGGTCAGCAATAAATTTATGGAGTTTAAGTATAAGATGATTACTAGGAGGGGGTTCTCAATGGGGTTTGTTAAAAGGGAGAAACGTCGGGAGGCAGTTTCCCATGAAGGAAAGATGTGATCATTGTAAGTGCTCGCTCCGGTTGGTAGCTTGGAACTGTGTGTCCTGCCCCCCGAACTGTGGTAAAAACCACTCCCTTGTAGCCAACGACATATCCTCCCACCTGCTACCATCGGTGTATTAAGTATGCATAAAAGTTACAGCTTGGGATTTATCAAATTGCAGGATTGACCATATTACCTCACTATTAGAGTACCAAGGTCGCCATGCTGTCTCTACTGGAAGTTCTAGGGTCTTGATGGCATACCTAGAGGATGTCACTGGAACTCGACCATCTGTATCACCACTGACAGCAGATTTTATTTTAATAAAAATAATCAGCATAACTCTTATATGTAAAATAATAGATTGTTTATTGAGAAATAAAGTTAGGTAACTTTTTAATCTATACCTGTATATCCAGACCCTAATCTCTCTTGATAAGTTTCGTATTTCAGGAAGAACTGACATCGGACTGTCTGTCCATCCAACGCTACTGAACATAGTACAGAAGCAGAATGGTAAGGAATTTTGGTTTCAATTATTTGTAGATTGTAAAAAACCTTTCTTTCAATTTGGATGTATGTCTTGTTACTTCGTGAATGTCTTTAAAGCAAGAAAGTGATGGCATGCCTACCTGCAACCTGACCATTTTGTAGCTTTGGCATGAAAGGCTGCTTGTACCTTGGCAAGATTTAGGTACGATTTAACGTGAAAGCCAGTGCAGGGATCAAAGTTCATGATCTAACAATTCAAGATATCATATAAATTCAAGTTTGAATCAATAGGAGAAGTGTGTTATAAGTTTTAATCACTATTGTCTTAATCAGTAAAACAGTATGAAGCATCCATGACCATTTAAGAGTATGATACTTACATTACCATTTGAGCCAGGTTTTATTGCCGATAAATTGCATTGAGGGGCATAAATATCATATAAGTCAATGAATCCCATCTCTCTTAATCCCTGACTTAGATACTTTCCACATTGAATCGTATTGTCATCTCCATCTCCTTTCTTGCTAACTGAATCTTCACTATCAAAGTTGCAATACTTTTTAATTCCTTCATTGGTTTCATCTGAGTTGAGAGCGTGTGTCCATAAATAATCGAACATTCCCTTCATACAAATGGCATCATCTATCCAAGCATTTCCAATCTACAATATCCATAACAATTCTCAGCTTTAAGCAGCCGTACTTGAATGGTGGATTTTGCAGTGAACTTACAGCGATTCCTTTGAGATTTATGACGGTTTGGTTGGTGTTCTTCTTTCTTGAGAGAATATAATAGGCAAGTTGAGGAACATAATGGCCAGCATAGCTCTCACCAGTTATAAAAAAATCCCGTCTTTTGTACTGCGGAAACCTTTCAAGCCAATTGATGAGAAAAACATACGAGTCCTTTGTTGTTCTCTTGTCACCTACTTTGGTGTAATCAGAGGAATCGTTTGAATAAGAAAAACCAACTCCTGCTGGTGATTCCAAAAAGATCACATTTGCAACTGCAAAATTTTCCTAGCACGTGTCATTTGAAAAATCAAGAGAACAAGTTATGGTGTTGTCAAACTGAGAAGAGACTTCATGTACCCTTGTTCCATGCATATTCATTTCTGTAAAGCGTTTTTCCATCATTGTTTACTCTGAAAGGCCCAAGTTCTAGCATGGCTCCATATCCTAACGATGAACACCCTGGACCTGTACATCATAGTCAATCAATCCTTTTTCTGTTTTTCTCCCTTCATGTCTATGTATTAGGTTATAGATAGATTCTTCCCTAAAGTTACAATTCAGTATCTAGTTGCCTGAGCTGATGAATAAAGTATATGCTATTCTGTTTTAATTTTTCCTTTACTGCTTGAACTGTTCTTGTTCAGTGATACAAACTAGGAAAAACAAGGGAAGGATAAATGACAAGTGTTTGTACAGGTTCAAAAAGAAGTCTATATCAAGTGGAAAGAAATATCCAAGCAAAGGCAGTCCATGCCATGAAATCCGCTCAATTAGTTTAATTAGTGGTGGGATCCAACTGAATTATGTCTCGATGATGTCTGGTTCATGATTAAGCTTCGGGACAAAGACCATATCACTAGTCAACTTTTCTTGTGGAAAAGCAGTAGCTATTGTTTGAACATAAAAGAGTCCGATGGGATATTCTTAGTAAAGTGGGCTCCCTACCTGGCTGGACTCAGTCAACCAGCCTATCACACAACTTGCTGGTCCTTGCAAGTTGGAAAACTGAAGATTCTAGGTCCCTTGTTTCTACCGTGCGTGTGGACTGTTGTAACATGCAGGACAGCGTGAATTTGAAGTGCTCTGGTTCGCAACAGTGAAATGGTCCTACACTAAGTTCTCTGTTTCTATGAAAAGCTGAAGGATGATATTGATTTCAGATGGAAAAACACTTTTCTAGTGTTTCAAAATGGATGATTTTTCTACAGAAATGATTAATCAAGGTCTGATCTATGGATAGGTTAAGCATGGGAATTCTACATCTGTGTTGTACTGAAACTATCGTCAAGCTTCTTTCTACAATCATATTTCCCAAAGGTTGAGTATGCAAATACTCTTCTTTTTGGCATATACTCCAGCTTATCATATGCAGACCATGTGATGCAGTAAATGGCAGATATTATTGCTATGGCATATTCAGTTTTGATTTAATATGACATTTTCTATACCCATGCAAATAAACTCGATAGCTATCTGTTGATTCAGAAGAATAGATAAATTTGGTACCTCCAATTAACCATAAAACGAGAGGCTTGTCGGAAGAATTTTGTGGTGACTCCACAAAATAATAGAACAACGCTCGATCAGCTATAGGGTCTACTGTTACATAGCCTGCATATTGGTCAAAATCCACTCCTTCAGGTTGTCCCGGCAGTGCGTTGATCTTATCACTTTGCATCATCCCTTTCTGAGATCCTACATACACTGGAGGGTTGTTACTATCTTCTTGATCATTTAGTAGAGCCCATGATTCAGGATGAGGAGATTTGCGAGATTCGATCAACCTGTTGAGATTGCCAATCTGGTTTCCCTTGCATGAAATGAGGAAAGTTGTAAAGCAGCAAGACAACACAAGCAGCAAGTATTTAATAGTAACTTTCATGGTGGCCTCTGGACTCAAGAGCTTATGCAAGCTTCTAATAGTATTAATTATGTATGCAAGCCAATATTTATGCTAATTTATACTGGCACAGGATAATTTTCCATTTTGTAGCCAAGTCACAGCTTGATGCACTTGCTGACAAATCTACTGGGGCCTGGGGCCAGCTTGATATGTATTCCCATTGTTGTTTAGGAATGAAATTTAACCCACGTTGAAATTTGGTGAGTGTGGTTTTCAACATTCAACCCTTTGTTACAAAGTTAACATTATATTTCCGTTTAATATGATATATCAATTAGCAAAATACTTCGACATTTATCATTCTTTCAATGGTCGAACCCTCGGGCAGATGGCGGAAGCTTTCCGTTTAGGAAGGACGAGAAGAGCACCAGGGCCCAGGCTTGCTGGTAACTGGGAACAGAATGTCCAGCTCCTCTTACTGTTACAAATGTTAAGTTCTGATATCCAACAGCATACCCTCCAACCTTGACAAAAACCAGCTAGATGATTAGCTTGATCACCATTGATTCATTTTCTAATAGCAATAATTAGATTAGTGAAATTCAGTTCAAACTCTTACCTCCCCATGGATGTACCAAGGATACCAGGCAGTCTTAATGGGCATCCCCAGTTTGTTTATGGCATATTTGCTACATGATAGAGGCAGGGCACCATCTGTGTCACCGCTGACATAAGACCATTAAACTTGATTAGAAAGTTTTTAACTTTGATTCTTGTTTAATGAGCTATCAATGTTTTTCTCCAAGGTTATGAAATTGGACTTAGTCAAATGACTAACTTGTAGATCCAAACCCGAATTCCACTGTCCATTACTTCCTTAATGATTGGCAAAACTGTTAATGGTTTATCTTTCCAGTGTCGATTTACTTTTCCACTGTTCTCAGAAAATAATTACCAGGAACCGACGAGGATTAGCAAATCAACATAAAATGAAACAGGGAAACTATAAGATCGAGAGGGATGTTGGTCAGTGCCTGCAGGATTGCCATGGATAAGGAAGAGCAGAAACATTTGAATGAAGTGCTTGTAGAACTTCTGGATTGTTCAAGTAGGAATGAATATAAGTTTTCGAGCAGGAATGGAAAGCCGAAACCTATTTCTTAATTCTCAGTAAGCAGAAGTGGAAAAAAATACTAGGAACATTCTATTCACCAACTTGGCATATAAGGTAAGTGGAAGTTGATGGGGAATTGCATAAGGGAGCATAGATTTCATAGGCATACATGTTACCAGCAGCATCATTTGCTTTATCAACAAATCCTAAGCAAACTTTGGATGATAAATTTAGAGTAGAATAATCGCAGTTCAATGCAAGTCCAGTGTAAATGTCATCAGACGTAAGGGCATGCGTCCATTAGAAATCCACTGCTCCTCTCATAATTGTTTCAAAATCAATATAAGCATTACCTATCTAATACATCAATAACACCCCCCCCGGTTAACATTCATTTCATGACAACATAAATATATAAAAACATTCTTACAGGAACTTACTGCAATTCCTTTTTGATTGATTATAGTTTGATTGGTGTGCTGATTATTTTGGAGGATAGTGTGAGCAAGCTGGGGTACATAATGGCCTGCATAACCCTCTCCTGCCAGGAAAAATTCCCTGGTTTTGTATTCAGGAAATCTTTGGAGCCAGTAAACAAGGAAGGTATAGGAATCTTGGGCAGTTCTTAATCTCCACTTGACTTATAGTCTGAGGTTCTACTTGAGTAAGAGAATCCGACACCGGCAGGACATTCTAAAAAGATGATGTTGGCATATTAACACACAAAATGTTAGTCAATGATTCATTTTCAAGGAAACCCCTGATAATTTGGCGGTTATGTAATGCAAGAACTCACCCTTAGGCCTTATTCCATGCGTATTCATTTCGATGCAAGGTTTTACCATCTTTTTCTACTCTAAATGGGCCAAGTTCCATCATAGCTCCATTTCCAATTGAAGAGCAACCAGGCCTTGCCCATCAAAACGCTATCATGCATGTATTATTGTTGATTATAGATTATAATAGCCCAAGGAAAGCCTGTTCTCAGATAAAACTTATTTATATACCTACCAACTCTGTTTTTTTTTTGTTCTTTTAGTTTATAAAATGATTAATTTTTAATTTTGATATTTC
The DNA here is from genome assembly GCA_020496765.1 of Gossypium stocksii. Taxonomy (NCBI): domain Eukaryota; kingdom Viridiplantae; phylum Streptophyta; class Magnoliopsida; order Malvales; family Malvaceae; genus Gossypium; species Gossypium stocksii. The sequence goes on from CM035624.1 coordinate 34,714,463, forward strand.
TAATATGCTTAAATATAATATTTGATTTTTATATTTAATTTATAACATAAGTTAGTGTTTATATTTTTTTATAATTTTATTAATTAGTTTAAATAGTTAATATCATTAACTTTTCAATTAAAATGTTACATGGTTGTATATAGTTTGAAAGTGAATTTTTAAATACATAAAGTAGAGAATAATTTTTTGAAAATAAAAGTTGAAGGACTAAATTCCAAATGTATGATGCGTAAAGACTTTAAATATATTTAATCTTCAATTAATTAAACCATATGAACCTGTGGACTGACCAATTTGATTATCGGTCCGATTCTAAAAATTTGCTTAGAGTATATTTAATCTTCAAATTTTTACTTTATAATTTGACACAAACAAATAATCAACTCAATCTATTAATTTACGTAATTGGAAGGAACCAATTACGTTTACGATGAAACCTAAAATTGATCACTATCCAATTTGAGTATCACTATAGGATGAACCTCAATAGAAAATTGAAGAGTGACAGCAGCAAGTGATTGAGTTCAATAATTCCTCATATAAAATTATTGACTCTGGAGACATAGTAATATGGTGAAGACAAAATTGTTCCAAACACCGACACCTTACTAATTCATGTTATAAGAATGAAATCTGATAGAACCGATTAAATCATTAATTTTTTTAATTATGTTATAAGAATGAAATTTGATAGAACTGATTAAATCATTAATTTTTTTAACATATTAAATCATTGGTTTTTAAATCAATTAGTTGAACCATAACTGAATTAAATAAATGCAGATAAACAAAAATAGTAATCTATGCAACTGTATATAAAAGGAACGCAGGCTTTTTTTATAAAAATAACCGTAAAAAATTAATTAATTACTTAAATAATTTATTTTTTATTAAATACGAAAATAACCAAAAATTTACAGTAAAAGTTGGTGGAGCCAAAGTGTTTGGCGCCACCAACATGCCACGTCAGCAATCTACATTAAAAATTAATTTTTTTAGTGAAGCCATATAGAATGGCGCCACTTGTATAAATATTAGGAAAATATTGTGATTTTTGAAAGTATAAAGGGGACTTTAACAATTTTACCCTTTTCTGGTGGAGCTAAATAAATTGGCACCATTTTGAAAATTCTTTTGACACCCTATTGGCTTTCCCTATTCAAATAGTTTTGAGGCGTTTTTTTTTTTCGTCACTTTGTATTGTTTTATTTCTTTTTTTTATTTGCTTTTTTTAAGTTTTTTATTTGTCCTTATTTATTTTATTTATTTATTTATTATTAATTTTAAAAAATTTGAAATGTATATTTGAAATGTTTTATAATATTTTTTAAAATTTTAAATATTATTTTTTAAATTTTAAATATATTTTTAAAATTTTAAATATATTTTTAATAATATTAAACATTTAAATATTTTAAAGATATAACCTTTCAAATTTATTATTAGCTTTATAATAGTTTAAACGTATATTTTAAATTTTAAATATGTTAAATTTGTTTTTAAATATTTTAAATATTTTTAATTTATTTTATAATATTTTAAATATTTTAAATATGTTTAAAATATATTATTTTTAAAGATATGACCTTTCAAATTTATTACTTGTTTTATAATATTTTAAATGTATATTTTATATATTTTTTAAATTTTAAATATAATTTTTTAAATTATTAATTTTAAAATTAATTTTAAAGATATTCAAACGTTTTTTTAAATTAAATTTAAATTTTTAAAATTTAATATTTTATTTGGTGGAACCATCACTTTATAGTGTACTTTTTTATATTTTTTAATATAAAAATTTAATATTTAATATTTTATTTTGGTGGAGTATGGTTCCACCTCTTAGTTTTCCACTATATATAGAATGGTGAAATTGTTGTGTTCATTAGGAGAGTTCAAAAAATTTATTGAAGATGAATAGTAAGGTGTTTTTGGTGTATATTCTTTTTTATGGTGAAATTGTAGAATGTGATATTGGTTGTATATTTCAAGGTTGGCAAATAGTAGATTTGCGATTCAAAAAAATGTGAAGCTAGCAGAAATGAAAAGGAAAATTAGTACAAAAATAACTATCCGTTGTGGAAGGGCGATGTCCAAATTACTTTGCAAGTTTCCAATCTCTACAGATTCGTTCAAATTTTGTGAGATGCGACTGTTAGATGATGATGATGACTTGGGCACTATGATGGAAATATGGTGGTCGATTGGGAGTGAGAACCCTCAACCAGTTGAATTATTTGCTGAGTTAGCGGACTTAGAGCATGTTGAGAATGTTAGTCCACTAAGTCAACATCGTAAATTTTTTTATTTTTACCTATTAAAAAAATAAATTAAAATTTTAAAATTGGTTATACTTAAAAAAATTTTAATATGTTCAAAATTTTAATATATTTTAATATATTAAGTATATTAAAAATTTTAAATTGGTTATGCTCAACATTTTCTTTAACATTTTTAATTTTAATATATTTAAAATTTTTTAAGTTTTTTAAAATTTTAAATATATTAAAAAAATTTCTCTTTACCTATTAAAAAATATATTAAATATATTAAAATTTTAAAATATATTTTAAAAATATATATTGAATATATTAAAATTTTAAAATTGGTTATACTTAACATTTTTTAATATATTTAAAATTTTTTAAGTTTTTTAAACTTTTAAATATATTAAGAAAATATTTTTTGTCTTTACCTATTAAAATTATATATTAAGTATATTGAAATTTTAAAATTAATTATACTTAACATTTATTTTAATATATTTAAAATTTTAGAAAACTTTAAAAAAATTTCATATTGGATTGATATAGGTGGTATGGGTAAATATAAAAATAAAAAAAGGACATTTTTATTGAATTGATATCTATAATAATACATAGAGTTTTACATATAATATAAACTAGGTATATTCAAACTCGAAAATTTATCTTATATACGATAACTTTTATAAAAAAAATTCACTCGTTAAAGACAAATATAACTTTTTTCTACCACACAAATAGAACCAAACACAGTAAACAGTAAAATTAAGCAGAAAGGTCATCATATTAAAAAATTAATATATAAATTTATGAATGTGTACTAAAATTAAAAAATTTATAACTAACACGTAAAGATTAATTTTATGTAAGAAAATAGTTAAAAAAGAATAATAACAACTAAATAGAGATAAGTTTCATGCAATCAAAACACGTTGAGCAGAGTAGCGAATAGTAAGAAAAAACGAGAAACTAAAATGATTTTTTATTTAATTTATAATTAATTTTACTATTTCGTTGATCCTCGATGAAGTGTAATCCGTATTTATTCCAGAAGACACTTTTATATCTGTATAATATAAAAAAATAAATACAATATAATTATTTATTATATTACAATAACTATAAAATATAAAAATACAAAATAAAAATTTTAAACAACTTACTTTTTTTTCCCGTTTCTTCCTTCTTTTTAAGGGGGACCAACTCACTTTATATATATATATATAACATTTATCTTTTTTTAATTAATATTTAGGTTTATAATTGGTCACATCACTGATAGCACTAACACGATGTGACTAGTTATAATATATATTTTTAAATTTTTATTTTTAATATATATTTTTTAAATAAAGTCATATTTTTTAACAAATAAATCTTTTTTAATAAATATTTTTTATTTTTTTAATTAATTCAAATTTCACTTTTTTAAATAAAATATTATTTTTTAAAATTTCTATATAAAATTTAAAAAAGGTTTGAATATCTTTAAAAATAATTTAAAAATTATAATTTAAAAAATTATATGTAAAATTAAAAAATATTTAAATTTTAAAATATACGCTTAAAATATTATAAAACTAATAATAAATATGAAAGGTCATATCTTTAAAATATTTAAATGTTTTTGTAACACCCCAAACCCGGCTTAGACGTTATGGCCGAATCTAGTGATTTCACATTAATGTGTTTTTCGTAAAGTATGACGTCGTTGAAAACTCCTTTCCTATTTAACCTCTTTGTGTTATCTTATTATAATTTTAAGACGTGTCTTTCATTTTCATAACGTGAGTCTCTATCAAAAAGTTTTTCATATTTAAAACTTTATCAATTTACAAATCGTCATTTACTTTAAAAAAATGTTACATATTTTCTAAATATCATTATTGTGGAAGCTTTTTGAAATAACATAATTGTGCGTATTTTGATAAGACATTCGATTCGTTTTGAAAACTTCGATTACCTCTACCTCTAGCAGTTATAAATCAAGCATTAATAAAATAAACCTCAAATTAAAATAAAAACCAAAGAGGCCCTTATTACAGAAAATACCTCAAAATAAAAATTAAAAATTTTAGTTAAGTACTAAAACAGAACGAGTTAAGTCGTGTGGCCACCACTGAGTCCTCCGCCGCACCGATCCATCTCTATATCTGGGGATTACTTGTACAGTAAAACAGAAGGGGGTAAGTTTACGAAAACTCAGTGTGTAATCCCCATGCAACATACAGTCAATATGCAATCAATAATAGATTAGGCCTAAGCCCTTCACAGTAGTAGTATCAATTTGGGCTTTAGCCCATCACATTATCAGTAATCAGAAGGGCATTAGCCCATTACAGTATCAGTAACAGTGACAGTCTCATAATGCATGTCCTACCCAACCATCCGCTACGCACCATCTCCTGTCCAACCGTGCACTCCTATGGAGATCAAATCACCCACCTATTCCTACACTTACAAGTTAGCACCGGTTGCGGCACTAAACAATATTTGCAGCAGAGCTGCCAGTATAGTACACTTTCTCCAATCATATTAAACCCATCCCCATGCAATTCATCATGCAAACATGTCATGTCATATCATAATATTATACATGTACTCAATACGATTAAAAATAGCATGCTACAATATAATCATACATGAACATATATATATATATACATCACACAGGGGCATAACATTCATTCAGTCAATTAGGGGTCTAGGTAAGCTTACCGACCCAACAGTAGGTCCACAGTCATCTCGGGCGACCCGTGCAACCTTAGTAGTCAAATAGTGAAAATGGGCCCACGGCTTATATTGTAGGCCCATTTGTGCCCACACGCCCGTGTGGCCCACATGGCTCAAAATGGCCTTAGCCGTGTGGATCACACGGCCTGGCCCAATAATTTCCACACATGTGGGCCCCACATGGCACAATACAGCCCAACCCATGAAATCGTTCATGGGCGGCCTTGTCGATTATACGCCCATGTTTAGTCAAGTGGCTTACCTACATGGGCACGGGCACGCCCGTGTGGTGTCGACGTTCACTTATTCTGGCTTTCACCAATTTTTTTAATCGTGGTCGTGTTTATACACACCTGATATTAGCTCGAAGATAGTGTAACCACGAATACTCTAACACCTAGAATGAACGATAATGATTCCCTTACTACTTCAGCACCGCTCGAATCACTACAGTCAATTATCAATTACCTTTACTGCACCAACAGATTTCACACAACACGCACGACGATTAGAGATCAATAGTCCTCTGAAAAGAATTGAACCAACCGAATCGGAAGTTGGCGCAAAAGAAGGAAAGATTCAGCAAAAGAGATGAAAGTGAAAGGAAGAAGATGAAGCAGGTTCGGCCAAAACAAGAGATAAACATTTGCTCACTTCTCAACGGGGTAGAAGAAGAAGGGGAAAAACAGCAACAAGGGGAAGGACAATCACTGAAGGGAATAACAAACCTAAAGGAAGCAAAACAAAGTGTAGTTGTGATTTACCTAGCAAGAAACGACCAAGGAAAGTAGTAAAGAAGAGAAAAAAAAAAAGAATGATAGGCTTGAGGGAAGAAAACAGGTGTCAAAAGAATTCGAGTAAGAAAGGAGGAATCGAAAAATTTTGAAAAGAAAGAAAAAAAAATAGGGGATTTGGCTAAAACAACCTAGATCGCTTCCTAATCCCAATAATTTCTCCTACAAAATTGGCACTAAAAATCCCCCACAACTCAAACTCCTTTCTTTTTCTCCCCAAAACACTCCACAAATCCCCCAACAACCGAAATTCCCCCCAACAACCTCTTAAAATTCGACCACAACTCCCCACACTCCTCAAACACTCCAATTTCGGTCAAACTACAACTCTTCCATGGCCAAGCAGTAAAACTAAATTCCCTTGCTAGCGCTGGGACTTGAACTCCAGACCCTTTGACCATTAACACTCCACTTAACCACTAAACCAGTAAGCTCATTCTGATATATTTTTTCCAATATTTATTTATAAGCCTACTGACTAGAGATAGGAGTATTAAGGATTTGTGGGGTGTTACAGTTTTATATTATTAAAAATATATATTTAAATTTAAAAAAATTCAAAAATATATATTTAAAATTTTAAAAAAATATTATAAAACATTTCAAATATAGATTTCAAGTTTTTTAAAATCAATAATAAATAAATAAAATAAATAATGACAAATAAAAAATTAAAAAAATAAATAATAAAATAATACAAAGTGACAAAAAAAATAAAAGCCTCAAAACTGTTTGAATAGGGAAAGCCAATAGGATCTCAGAAAATTTTTCGAAATCTAGTGGCACCAATTTATTTGGCTCCACCAGAAAAAGGTAAAATTGTTAAAGTCCCCCTTATATTTTCAAAAATCATAATATTTTCCTAGTATTTATATAAGTAGAGCCACTCTACATAGCTCCACCAAAAAATTAAATTTTTAATGTAGATTGCTGACATAGTATGTTGGTAGCACCAAACACTTTGACTCCACCAATTTTTACTGTAAATTTTAAGTTATTTTCTTTTTTTATCAAAAAATAAATTATTTAAATAATTAATTAATTTTTTAAGGTTATTTTTATAAAAAAGCCAATAAACGCACTATGGCCTTCTTTTTATGACAGCTATCATTTTCCTTTTCTATGACATGAAAAGATTATGGTTAAATTTCATCTTTAATCCCTTTCCTTTTTTTTAAATTATATAAGAATGGTTAAATTTTAATTTTGATCTCTACATTTCACTCAAATTTGAAATTGAATCTCTATAATTTTGACATGATTTGGAATCTCGATTCTTATAATATACTTAGATAATCTAAATATTTTATTCTGATTAAAATGTGATGTAAATTTTTAAGGATTTTTAGTATCGTTAAAATTCTCAATTAAATTTAGGTTCATTACGATGCCTTTTTTTTATTACATGAATATCAAGTGAGTATGTTTTTAACTTCAAAATGTGATGCTAGCAAGTTTAACAAAAAGAATTATAACAATATTAACAAATTGACTTAAATTTTTAAATTTTTAAATTTCGCAATACAAAAACTTTAAACATATTATAATCTTTAAATTTAGTCTATAATTTAATTAAAAAATAAAACGTAAATCCTGGGTGATACCATACTAGTTCATTTTATAACAAAAAGGCGAATTAGTCAAACAAAAAAGGCTTAAGTTAAAAAATTGGATGGGTTGGACAATAAATGTAGTTTAAATTTTATTTTTTAAAAAAAAAAAGATAAAATAAAAGGAGAAGCAAAACACACAAATGAAAACCCAAAGCATATGAAAAACTAGTACAAATAGTTTTTTTAATACGTTTTTACGGGAGACTTTTGTCTTTACCAACTTCACCAAAATTTCATTGGTATCGTGTGAATTTTTTTAATTTACACTTAACTGAAATAGAATAGTGTTATAATAGAATAGAGTTGTAATAGAGATGTAATGAAATAGAGCTATAATTAATTATTCAATTTTTGGTTGAATGGGATTGAATAGAACTATAATCATATTCTTGTGTTTGGTTGAATAGAATAGAGATTGTAATAACATAGGAAGAAAGTTGAAGTGACCAAAGCACCCTTAATAAAATTTTTTTAAGCAGATGATTATTGTTCTTGTTATTAATTAGATTATTATTACATATAATTTAATAAAAATAAAAATAAATAATTTAATCATATTTTAATATAATTATTATTAAATATAATTTAATAAAATATAGAATTTAATAATTATGTTTTTTATTTTTGTAATAACATTTCTAATATAATTTTGTTTTTAAAAGCATTATGTTTTTATTTTTGTAAAAATAATTATATTTTACATCCAACAATTGCATTTCAAGCACACATCACAATCATCAATTTGTGTTATGCCATTCTAGAAATATTGTGATGACACTCGAAAAATAACTAATAATTCATATTGGAGACTTCTTAATTGATCAAGTCATTAGGCATCCGCTCAGCTGAATTAATGATTCGTATTGCCATTGTAATCATGTTTGCTATCTCCCCATTGTTGCTTTATTGCGTAATCCAAATTCACAATGATATAATTATTTAGACCAACATTGGAGATGTCTCCTTTAAAGTCCTCCAAATTTGCTGACTTTGCCTTGAAAGAATAAAGATCAAGAAGGCTGGTACTAAGGGATGATTGATTTCCAAATGCACCACTATGTTTCATTTGTTGTGTGTTTGATTGTAACAACAAAGGGCTGCCTAAGGAAACAGGTAGAGTATTACACGAGCCACCAACCGCCACTCTAGTATCTTGGACATTCAAATCATTAACCTAATTAAATTCTCCACAGCCGTTGGTGGGCTTGTTCTGCGACGGTTGATTGAGATCTATCGATATTGGGACCTCTTGAAACAAAGTTCCATTTTGATTTTAGTTTGCAAGTACCATGGCTAGTTGCATCTTCCTAGAACCATTGATCAGATTGTTCAATGTTTGAGAATGTCCAGGTTGAATTACGCTAGGACAAATCCCATTTAGGCTTGAAACAATCGAGGAGTTCAATCTCCCAAACATTCCACCTGGTTAATAAGATGGCAGAGAGGCACTTGAAATCCTTCCAGGTCTAGTCAATGTGTGAAAATATCCAAAGTTATCTAGTGGACCCATGCGCAAGTAACATGAATCTTTATTACCTAATGCAACAACATTGTTGAGTCTTAAGTAAAGCCTATATTTCAATAAGACAACATAAGATAGTAAGCTTAAATATTGCGTACTTTTATAAAAGCTCATTCTTCAATTATATGCAATTCTCCCATGTGTATGGCCCAACCTAACTCTTACAAAAGCTTGAATTGAAGTTCCAATAACTTCATTAACAATGTGCTAATTCTAATAATGAGTAAAATGGTAACAAAACACTCTACTAAAACTAGTAGATCGCTTGTTACGTTTTCCCTTGTGAGCCCTAAACATTCATAAGGTCAATAACTTTATTCAGAATAGCCTCTAAATCATTTACATAAAGAGAAAATGAAAAGTTAAAATTAAAAATGAAGCTGGTATGTTGTGTCATAGTAAGAGACATTAATCTAAACAGCATAAACCTTACTATCAAGACCCAATTGGTTGATAGTTGAAACAAACTTCCAATGCACCTCTATAGACCAAACAACTCGAGGCTTTTCTTAGATTGAGGGATCCTCATCTTCATGTCTATTATCTTGATTCAGTGCATTAATGTGATCTTTGAAGTTAAATTTGTTTTTTCTTACAACGTGTTGCCATATGTTTTTTAGCTTCTCGATACGAACTGGCTTCAATAAGTAGTCACAAGTGCCATTAGTAATCCCCTTCTTTACAAGCTTTATATTGCCATAAATTGACAACACTAGAATTTCATCAATAATAAGAAAATATGGTAAATAATTCTCAAACACTTCTAATCTACTAATCAAATTTAGATCCAGAATAATTATGGGTTTATAAAACCATCAAACTTCACCTAAATATTTTTTCATTCATTCTACAAACAATTCAAATGACAAAAGAAGTGAAAGAGCAAAATCAAATGGGAATAATTTAGTGCTATAAAATGGGGTGAAAAAAGAGTTAATACTTACTGCTTACAGGTAGGTCCATTTCAAGCCCCACAAGTTCAAGAAGCTTAAAGGCATCCATGTCTAGCATGTTAACACTAGTAACAACCAAGTCATATATGTTCCTATTTTCCCTAAACATTTTGAGGGCTGTATTGCCCTGATTGGTTGTGGAAACTATAGAAAGAAAAACATACATGATATGTCAAAAAGAAACCTATTGTCTTAGCATTGTCACAAGTCAAACCTAGCATTCTATAATTACAAAGACCCTAATCTAAATGCTCACTTCAAAGCACAAGACACAGGTCTTCCTGACAGAAGAATTTATTTAACATTTTGAGAACAATAAATAAAACTTTGAATTAAAGATTAAGAATAAATAGAATGGTAAGCACGTAACTTGTGAGCAAAATCTAAATGCAAATTTCAACTTGAAACACCCCTAACCTGTCTCCGTCGCCAGATTAGGGTTATAGAACATTACCATACAATCAGAAATATTTAAACAACATAATATTCAATAATTTAAATGTATCATAAACCATTCATTCACATTATTTTGTCCCTAAATTGAGCCTTCGAGACCTTAGAAATAGTTTAAAAGCAATTTGGGACTAATTTGAATCAATACGAAAAGTCTAGGAAAAAGTAACAAAATTTGATAACAGGGGTCACACGACCGTGTGGGCAGGCCATGTCACATAGCCCTAAGCTGTGTAACTTTCGAAATAGGGACACATGGCCATATCACACGCTCGTATGCCAGGCTGTGTAACTCTATGAGTTGCCCCACACGCCCGTGTGCCAGGCCGTGTAAACCCAAAATTTACCTAAAATCAAACTATTTCATGCATAAACATTCAAACCAATTATGCACACCTTCAAGGGATCAAAACACCATCTAAAGCATGTATAAAAATGCCATTTCAAGCATCCTAGATCACCTAACCAATATGCCATTCAAAGACACCACAATTATACCAAAACATTACATCCCAAAACTAGTCAACAATTCTTTATGTTAAGCATTATAACTTTGTTCAATTACCTACCAAAACATATCACAATTGACCATTTCATGACCATAAAAGACCAATTCCAAACCATTATTTACATACCAAAAGAGCCATATATACAAATATTTAAGGATGGTCAAAATGACCTAACTTTAAAAAAGTTGTAACACCCTAAACCCGGCCCAGACGTTACTGCTAATTCTGGTGTGTCATATTGAAATGTTTTTCGAAAACCATGTTTTCATTGAAAACCCTTCTTAGTGTTTAGAAACTGCTACCGTTAAAGTTGTATAAAACCTTAGCTTGTGTTTGTTTATTTTTTTTCAAAACGTGGTTCATTGAAATAATCAGACCTTCTTCGTTATGGCTTAAAGTGAATGGATACTAAGCACCAGGTAGGATTTAAGAGAAGAGGAGGTGGGTCACTCGGACCTCTTAAGTACCAGGCTCTTCCTAGATCGAATCCTAGACATGCACATATCCATTGCTACACTTTAACCTTATGACTTGCCCACGAACAACAAATTAGGTTTAAGTCTATTTAAAATATTTATGAGACGTTTACATTGCAGAAGCTTTGCTTGGTTATCGTGTTATTTTGAAAACAAGTAACTTTTATAAAAGCGCACCTTAGAGCTATCCGATTTCACAACGATTTAAACAATATCATACTTAAGCTAAAAACAAATTAAATAAAAACCCAAATTAAAATGATTAGAGCAGCCTTATTACAAACCCAAATTGGAAATAAAATGATTAAATAATATAATGAAATAATTAACTCAAAACCAGAAATGCAGTCTTCATGGCCACTCTGAATCCCTCCCAGCTCTAAGTCCACCGTCTAGGGCTCACCTGCAAGGATGGAAAGAAAGGAGGGTGAGTTTGGTAAACTCAGTGTGTAAAGAATCCCATCCAGAGCCCAAATCAGCTCAAGCCCACTAGGCCTAAGCCCTATCCAATCTCAACCACTACTGGGCCGAAGCCTTCTAAATATCAGTTACTGGCCCTTAGCCCTTTTAAGATACAATTTCACTGGGCCGAAGCTTTAATCGGTAAACGGTATGGCCCATAGGCCCAATTCAATAACAAATCAGATATGAATGCAAAAACCCATATCAATATGTGGGGAAGCTACTCAACCTACCCAACCGCTACTCTCCACACGTACCAGCCAATCTCTTCATGTGGGGAGAACTACTCAACCCACTCAACCGCTACTCTCCATGGTGGCAGCATAGCTGCATAATCAGATAGTGTGGCCGAGCCACCAGAACGGTAAACTAGGGCAAAGCCCCTTTTTCAGTAAACTGAGGCAAAGCCTCTTTTCAGTACTTCCTCCATCAAATAATCCTAGTCCTATGCAACAGATGATCATGTCATGACATACATTGAACAGAAACAGTAAAACATGTACTTCAATTAAATTTAGCCCTAGGGGTATAACGGTCATTTGCACGTAGGGGTAAAATAGTAATTTCTACCCATAAGGGGTATTTTAGTAATTATGCTAGTTTCTAGGGTTTCTTGCACATTTTAATCAGTAATAGTCTAACTTTTATCTCTGTAGTTTATTTAGTACATTTTAGCAGATTATAGTTATTGGGCCCTAAAACCCTTAATGGGCCCTACAGTGTCATAATACTATTTTGACTCGTTTAGCCCAAATTCAAGTCTAGTCTAACATATTTAACCCACAGTTTATCAGAACACTCTTACCACTTACTTTTACTCATATGGGCCTGTAAGCCCATTGGGTACAATTTCAGCCCATCGAGGCCTAAATTTACCAAAGTGCACGAAATTGCACACTTAATCATCTTACCACTTGCGATTACAGATCCAGTGATATCCAACCGACTTATGAGTGTTTCCACGCTCACAAGCCCATGAAATGCCAGAATTCCAGCATTTTGGCTTTTCGACTTTTGCCAATTTGAACTACAAGAGGGTGTTCGATACACACCTAATTTGCGACGACTGCTAACGAAATCTCCCACGATATCCTACAATTGATCACTCCAACTCTTATATTATAAATCAATAATAACCAATCCTAATAAACACTTACCATAATCGGCCATAATCACCTAAAGCCCTTGAGATCTTACCTTTGTCGAAATTAGTGACTAGATCTAGATCTAGTCGTTCCTATGATCCATGCCTCCTACGCTCATTGCTAGATCGTCCCCTTTGCAACGAATACACATAAAATTGATTAAAAAGACTAGCACTACTCTGTACCATAGACGGCAGCCTCCCTGAAGAGTTTAGGGACTTTCGGCTTTTCTTAAATCCAAAAATAACGTATAAAAAGAGATCTAAGCACTTACCGAATGTCTACTAGACAAGAACGCTTCCAATCCTTTTCCAACCCGGATCTGACGTAGATCTAATCCTCAACCACGAGCAGAGAACTAACCAAAAAGTTCTAAAGATTTCAATTCCTGAATTATTCTGAATATGAAGGTTCGGCTTTTGGTGGTAATCAACTAGTCAAAGTTGAATAGAAGATTTTTATGATTGAGGACCTAAGAAAGATGGAGAAAAGAAGAGAAGATAGAAGGTATAGAGTGTATAGATTCGGCTAAAGAAAGGAAATCGGCAAAGTAAGTTAAGGTGTAAGGTTTCGGCTTTTAAGGAAAATCAGTTACCAACGTTTTTTGAAGAGAAACAAAAGGGAAAAGAATTTTAAGAATAGAAGAAGATGAACAAAAATAAAAAGGAAGAAGGTTGCTATAATGATAAGAGAATTTTAGCAAAAGATAACAATAGGAAAAATTTAAGAATATGCGTAGAAAAATGTGCGAAAGGAAGGTGAGTAAAAAAAAGAAATAAAATAAAATAAATTAAAATAACAAAATCTCATTGAATGAAAAATCGGCTCATAGGCTAATGCTTATCCCTTGTTTTAGTTAGCACCGTTTGAATTTAATTCAAACTCTCCTTGCACAAACAGTAGTAGTCCACCGCTTGGCCGACTCATCTTGCTACTGGGGAGAGTTTCGGTCCCCTTGAAACACTTCCCCCACTCGTGCAGCAAAAACACAATCCTCTTGAGCACACAGCAGTTCGAACCTGGGTTCTCCAGGCACACACCCACGCTGCTGGCCACTGGGATGTGATTTCGCTTTTGATATAATAGTGCCGCATTTAACTATAAAGCTTACCTGCTTCAGTCGCGGGTTGCTTAAAAATAAAATTAAAATTTTGCTTGTGTCTGGTCTCGAACCCGTGTCCGCTTGGAACCTCTAGCGCGCTGTTGCCACTGCGCGACAGGCGCTCTTGTGCTAAATTATATTCGTAACTCCTCTTAACCCCTATTTTTACTCAACCCATTTACTTAAAAACACAACATCTCGTGCGCACCATGCCTCGAACCCAGCCTTCCTTCCAGCTGCCTAGCGCGCCTAACCACTGGGCTAGGCGTTCCTTTATGCCTAGTTTCTACCCAATTTATTTTTAAGGCCTTATGCCAGATTTCCTTAAGAGGCAAAATTTAAGAATTTTGCTAAAGCCATGGACCGAGTCCCGGACTTTTTCCCACACCATAAATCCTTCATAATTTATTTAAAAACTAACTTAAACATCAAAATAATAACAGTAATATTTTATTAATAATAATTTTTTTTCCTAATTATAATATTTAAAACTTCTCAATTATTCAGGTTTTCTTTTATTCGAACCCAGACTCAAGGCCCAATTCTTCTAGGCCCAAATTTAGGGTGTTACAAAAGCACAAAAGTTCATCAAGTTCAAACTTAAACTGCACAAGTATGATCATACTAATTCACCATTTTCACATTCACAAAAATCATAATACTAAAGACTTCTCCTGTTACATGTCACTTTAACCAACTTGAAACAAGTACAAAATGACTACCAAAGTATAGATGATAGTGTGCGAGCTTCCAAGCCGATCTAATTGATGCAACGATTCTAGGAGTCCTACAAAAATCAAATTAAACAAATAAGCACAAAGAAGCTTATTAAGTTCGATAAATCAACTCATTTACTATAAATTTCCAAGTTTCCAAGGGACATTAACATTTATTTCACCGACAATAAGTCTGAATAACATCGACACTAAGCCAGAATAACATCGGCACTAAATCTGCTAGGCACTAAGCCTGAATAATAGTATGGTTCAACATTTACATATCAACACATAACAGAATTAAAGATTAATTCACTAACAAGGAATTGAATTCAATTATACATAAACACAAAACGAACTTACTGGACTAATTTACAGTAATCGCAAAAGCATAGAGGCTACTATGAAATCTTTTCTTTTCCACAATCGTCAACACGTTCGTGATCTAAAACAATAGTTTCATTCAATTGAATACTTATAAACTTCAATTTAATCCAAAATTCATATTTATACAAAATTATGAAATTACCCCTAACATTTAAATTTTTTTTATAATTCAGTCCTTAAGCTCATAACTTGCATTTTAACCATTTTAACTAAAAATCTAATTTAACTAATGATACAAAGAACCTTGAAACAATCCATTATTACCAACATTTCACAACAAAACCATGGATTTACACTTTAAACGATTAAATCCCTATTTTTTAAAATTCATCAAGAATCACTTAACAAAACATGCTTATCTTACAACAAAGATTAATAATCTACCAACTAACATCACAACACATTCAAAAACATCCATGGCAAGTCCCTCAACCTTTAACAATTTTGCAAATTAACCCCCGGGCTAGCTAGCTTAAGCTAAAACAGATTCAAAAACATAAAAATCACTAAAACGAGACTCAAAAACACTTATATACAAGAAACAAGCTTGACCAAACCTTCAAAGCTCAAAAATGACTATTTTTCTCTTCAAAAATCGGTGGGGAAGAAGACTGGAAAAAATGAACCAATTTGTTTTATTTAGTTGATGTTTTAAATATTCAATTACCAAACCTTTAAAAACTATAAAAATTTCATTTAAACCATGTCCATGACTATCCACTAACCCATTAAATGGTATATTTACCATTCAAGCCCATTTACTTTCCTTTCCATAGCCATTTAGCCCTTTTAACTAATAAAACTCAACTTTTACACCTTTTATGGTTTAGTCATTTTTACTTAATTAACTATGTAAACTTTAAAATTTCTTAACGAAATTTTAATACGACCTTAATATAATCCTGTAGATGCTAAATAAATAATTAAATAATAATTCACTCGTCAAAATTATAGTCTCGAAAACACTATTTTCGACACCACTGAAAACGAGCTATTACACAACCTTTGAGAAAAGAATAAAGAAAAATTTTCAAGACTATACATTTGCATATATCAATTCAAAGAACTAAAATGCAAGGTTGTCACCTTTTTCTTCTTGCTTCTTCTTCTTTTCTCTGGGAACAAAAAATTTTCAAGACTATACATTTGCATATATCAATTCAAAGAACTAAAATGCAAGGTTGTCACCTTTTTCTTCTTGCTTCTTCTTCTTTTCTCTGGGAACAAAGCTTCTATAATTTTTAGCGATACAATCTAACTTTGTCTTTGCATATTGTATCCACTGCACCAAATTAATCATATAGTCAATCAAACCTACAATTAAAACTGTATATAAGTTAGGGCCAAAAAAAAATTGATTGTAATCAAAAGTGATGCCCAGGATAAAACAAGTTTGGTTCAAGCAGCCACCTATAGAATAAAGCAAGTTTGGTTTAAGCTGCAAATGGCGTTATTAATAAATAGCAAAAGTCTTTCATGGTTGCAGAAGGAACAATAGCCCTAATTTATATAGAAAAAATAAAATGGCTCCTAAAATTTCAACAAAATGGGTTCTTGGTAAATAATAGAATAACTCCAACAACATTAGTACAAAACATATTTCAATCAATAGGTATATAGTAACAGTGGAATCACAAAACAAATGCAACACAAATATCATTAAAAATCGAAATTAAACTTCAAATACTAAATCCATACTATGACTAAAAACTATCCCCAATATAGAATAAATAAGCAAATTAAATTTACAATTCTAACAATATTGAGTGCCTTTTGTCCAAAGCCAGCTGAATCTCTTTTCTTCCACAAGTGATGCTCGTTCTTTCTAGCCTTCTCCACTGGTTTCCTGCACCCTAAAAAAATTAGTAATTTTGGACTTCTAATTTAAGATTTTGATAAATTGAATTCAATCTTAGACCTACTTCTCAACAATTTTGGAAATGCTCAGTGATTATTCACTCAGATTTTGTGAACATTTAACATAGGGAGTTCTCGAAATTGAAAACCCATGACCTAATGAAAAAGCTCTTCATTTTGAACCTAGAAAAAAAAATTCAACCTTTTTCAATTACAAATATTCAATAAAATAAGATGGCAACATGGAAAAGGAAAATGAAACCTAAAAGTTTCAATTTATCAACCTTGTTTTTGGACCATGTAGATAATAGATAACTCCTTAAATAAATACAACTATAAGCCATTGATTTACTTTTCTGTTCAGGAGAAACAAAAAAAAAAAAAAAACCTTACCATCAAAACAAGAAGGGCCTTGGTGAGCACCAAGTGATTCCAGTGATAGGTTGGAATTGTTTAGGAATGGTAAACAAAGTGTGAGTCTTTGGCCTTCAATTTGATTTGCTTCCTTTCAGATTGAGCGTAAGATTGTTGATGGCCAAAGAAAAAAAAGTGAAATTGTTGAGAAATTTCAGTCTAAGGGTGTTTTTGGAGGGGAAAAGAAGTGTCATTCGATAGAGAGGTTGGAATAGCCAATTCGACACCTTCTCCCCTGAATGGCTATTTAGCGATTTACAAAATGAAGCTGTAACCGCCATTCGGCATTTTAAACTTTGCAATGAACCAAACCTCTACTTTGCTGTAGAATCTGGAATCATCCCATAATGGCTTTTCCATTACATTGAACCAAACGAAGCGTAAAGTGTTATACTTTTTTCTAATATTAATCTCATTATAAGTTTTTATCATATTTGCATAGTCCTTCCCCAAGCTTTAAATAAGAGGATAATGCGCTTCAGCGTACTTGAATCCATATCCTCTTGCACTGGTAACAATGTCAATGCTAATCGAGCTAAGACTCAAGGAGCGAATGTTATACTTAAATTAATGATACATGCACGGATAGGGTGAAATTTATTAAATTTCATTCACTGAAGCTACCAATTTTCAAGTTTAGGAAATCAATAGACTTGTGACGTCTTTTTGGATGGGATCTAGGAATTTCTAAGTTGAGATGTCTTCATGTCGTTTGAATATCTATCTCTTAACTTTGAAACGCACTTTGAATCACTCAAATTTGAGTTCAGGGGCTCAATTTATGACCGTTTTGAAGCTACGCGAGCAGAATTTCTAGACTGGATTATGATGGAAATTACGAGTTTTAGAATTTTAATTCGAGTTTAAATCATATTGGATTCGGGTTTTAGGTTTAATTTTTATTATATATGAGTCCAATATTTCATTTATCAGCTTTTATTATAACATCCCTAACTCATATCCGTCGCAGGAACAGGTTTACGGAGCATTACCAAACAAACAGAATAGTAAACCATTCAAATCATACATTAATACAAACATAATCAAGTTTCATTCAAATACATTCATAATGTCCCTTAATCGAGCCCTTGAGGCCCTAAAAATACTATAGAGACAATCCAAGACTAAATCGAAAACATTTGGAAATTTTAGGAAAAAGTTAAAAAATTTAGACTGTTGGGGTCACACGGCTGTGTAACTCACACGGCTGAGACACATGCCCGTGTCTCAAGCCATTTGGTCATTCGAAATAGGGACACATGGTCGTATCTCGGTCCGTGTTTATGCCCGTGTAACTCACTAAGTTGGGTCACACGGCCAAGCCACACGCTCATGTGCCAAGCCATCTACCCCTCAAAATGACCTCACATGCCCGTGTACCAGGCCCTTGTTAGGCCGTGTAATTGCTTGACTTGAATGCCTTGAACCTACAAGGGACACACGGCCGTGTTGTATGGCCATATGTCACACACGGCTGAGACACACACCCGTGTCTCAGGTCGCGTGGTCTTAAAATAAACCTTAAAACACAAGTTTACCATTTCAAGTTTGATTAGACCTTAAGAAACTCAAATACCAACCAAAATACTAATTCAAAATGACATTAATCGAGCAAAAAACACGTCAAAACCAACCTAATAAGTGCCTAACTAATGTACCCTCATTCGTACCATAAGTGTATACAATTTAATGTCCAAACATATCAGCAATTCAACTTATCAATTCAGTCAAGCTATTGTCTATCAATACCATCTCAAACATACCATATCTTACCACATAATAACCCATTCATCATATACTCTTTTAACCATTCCAACAAATATCATTTAGCCTTGCTAATACATATTAATAAAGCATCAAAAGTACCAAAAAGGAGATCAACCAAAACAATTTATACAACTAAGTTAATAATTAACTATTTACATATCCAAAACATTAGTAACATCATTCAAACCTACTACATGTCATATAATTTGAAATAAACTGTAACACCCCTAACCCGTAATCCATCGCCTGATTAGGGTTACGAGGTATTACGACTAACTGGAAATAATTCACATCATTTACATAATTATAAATCATATATCATCATTCCATTCTCAATCCCAAACAATACGTCCCTTTAGAAAGTCTACGAGATCTAAATCATGCACTAAACAGGGGTCGGGACCAAATTGAAAACATTTGAAAACTTTACAAATCATATAAAAATTTTGCCTTTGAAATAGGGCACACACCCGTGTGTCTAGGCTGTGTACCTTACACGGCCGTGCCATGCACGTTACTTTTGTCCTTGTGCAACACTGACTAGGGCCACACGGTCTCTAGACACGCCAGTGTGTCCAACCCGTGTGTCATACTGAGTTAGCCACACGGTCACCAGACACACCCTTTTGTCTATCCCGTGTGCTACACTGACCTATATGACTATAAAACAGGGTTCACACGGTCACCAGACATAGTCGTGTGTCTAGCCCTTGTGCAAAATTGACCAAAATACCCAGAAAATAGGGGTCACATGGTCGAGTCACACGCCCGTGTGCTCTGGCTGTGTGGCACGAAATAGGATTGGTTTAAGCCACTTTCACACCCTAAAATGCTTAGTACCTACAAGCATAAATTATGCAACATTGACAACCTAATTTCAAACAATTCAAGCTTCAACCCAAACACCAATATGACCAATTCAATGACAACCAACTTATGCATAAAATTCATTCCAACACAAATCAATTTACAAGGCATAAACATGGTCATACATTTGCTACATAAACCATTCATATATTAAGTCAGTTCATGCTCATTATTACCAAAAATCTACCATTTAGTTCATACCAAAATGACGATTTCCAAATTGGCTATTTATGGACATTATAACGTATCAAAATTGCAACATAAGCACAAGCCAAAACTAAGCATACTCACAAACTATTAGTTAGCCAAATCACTTGGCATAACATATATATACAACCTAAATAAATTCAAAATACCCCTAGCCTATACATGCTATACTTAGCTATTTACAACCACAAAAGTTACCAAATGAGCTTGTATAGTGCGATGAAGATCCTCGACGATTCCCGAGCTTTTAGTAGCTACGATAATCTACAAAATAGGAATAAACACACCAAGTAAGCTTTAAAATCTTAGTAAGTCATAAGTAAGTAATACAATAAACTAATTCAATGGTAGAATATTCATTCATCCAAACTAAATCATTTACAAACCTTTATCCATGCCTTACCACATGGTTTATTCAAAATCATGAACTTCCTCCCATAGATTCACAAGATCTCATTTTATACTCATTCATAACAATTACGTACATCTTACGTACCTATCATTCCGTAAAAATCACTCATTTCCCATAACGGAAACTCATTTGTTAAACCATTTGAATTACGAGTCGAATACGTGAATATTTCATCCGATAAGTACTCATACCATGGCCCGAAGCCAAATCAGAGTAGCTTACCCCGGAGCACTTATACCATGGCCCGTAGCCAGATCAAGGTATCTCTCGCAGTCGTAGTGCCAATAGCATGGCCCGAAGCCAAATTAAATCCTAGTGACATGTTACTACATTCTAAAACAAATCTTATGATTCAACCAAGCCTTCTCTATATCAATTTCTTTAATAAAGCATCCGTAGCATCAAATTTACTATTTTCACCTCCTCCAAGGTTTCATTCATCACAATTCATGTCGTATTTATGCAATTAACAGCAATTATAACTAAATTACTACCTATGAACTTACCTCAAGTGTAATTTGTTGAAATAAGTTAATTACTCGTCGACTTTCGTTTTCCCGCGATCCAAGTCTGGATTTCACTTTTCTTGATCTATACATATTAAAAATAATTCATTCAATCACACACTCAATCAATTCAATCCAAGGACACATAATTAGGGTATTTTACAAAATAGCCCTCACATTTTCACATTTTGACATTTAAGTCCCTATTTCATAAAATCATCAAATACACCAAATTCCATTTTAATCAAGCATATCTAGATTTTCCCTTAATTGATTCAAGCCCACATATTTCATAAATTTCACATTTTAGTCCTCCAAATTAACAATTTCACAATTTAGCCCAATTTAGCTAATTTCATTAAAAATCCGAGGACAAACATATCAATCAAATACATATCTTTCATTTTTCATGAACTAACATCACAAAACCCACCATTTCATCAATGGCACATCTCATAACTATCAACAATTCTTCAAATTACAACATGGGCTTGAGAAAACACGAAGTAACGATCACAAAAACGTAGAAATTATCAAAAATGGAGACCAAAACATGCCTTAATTTTGCTTAGAATTAGCCGAACCCTAGCTTACTTTTCCTTTTTCTTTTTCTTAGTTATTTTCAGCCAAACATGATGATAATGGCTTAATTTGTGTATTTGTTTTATTTAATTCATACCTAATTTGCCATTTACTATTTCATTTAATAATCCACTAACCAATGTCCATTGATGTCATTTAATGCATTCAATGGTCTATTTGTCATTTAAGGCCATCATAATCAAAAGCCAAAACAATTAAACACCTTGAACATATATAATGCTACTTTTGCATTTCATACAATTTAATCCTTTGCTCAAATTAAACATACAAACAACCAAATTTTCTTACGAAATTTTCACACATGCTAATTCACATGTCACAAACATAGAAAATAATAATAAAATGTTTTTTTAGACTCGGATATATGGTCTCGTAACTACTTTTTCGACTAGGGTCTAAACCAGGTTGTTACATAAATGTTCCAAAAACTACCGAATTTAGCTAGATAGTGTGAATTAAGTGCTGATCCAATCGTCCAACCTTCCGAGTATCTACAAGAACAAAGTTTAACATGAATAAGCTCAATAAAGCTTAGTAAGTTCGACATATTAAGATCATAAATCTTACCGAAGTGAATACAATAAATTAAATATTAACAGTTCGACCACGAAGGTTCCCTGTCATCCACAATCTCATCCGATGAATCACATACTATCAATTCAATTCTCAATTGTATAGTAAATCCATTAAAATTATTACACAAATTACCTTACCGAGATTTTCAACTTGAAGAATGGCCTATGAATAAAAGTACATCATCAGTCCACCCAAAACACACTAGAAACTCACACAAGCCAATCCCTCCAGCACACCAATGCTCAGAAGAACTAATCCAACCATCGCACCAGTGCTCATAAGAGCAAATCCAACCATCACACCAATGCTCATAAGAGCTAGTCCAACCAACACACCAAATAGAGAGTATAACAGGAGAGTTCGCAACAAATACTGAACCTCAGTTTACTCAGGTAACATGAATGCATGTCACTCCATAACCATCTACACTCCAATCCCCTTAACACACCAAATCATGGTTGTACTTTATCTAGCGTTCAAGCCAAACCGAACATCAATTTCAATTACATTACTCAAATAATCATTCAATTTCAACAAATACATTTACCTATTATGTCATGATATATATAATTTAACAATTCATGTAGATATTAAATTTTTGAACCATACGAACTTACCTGGATTGAATTGTAGTCGTTGTAGAAGTTCAGGGACTATTGATATTTTTTCTTTTCCACGAGTATTTACGGTATTTTGATCTAAAATGTAAAATTCTTCATTTATTAGCATATATTTCATTTCCAGATCATTTTACAATTAATACCCTTTTATTTTTTCAACATTAAATAATTACCCCAAACTTCTACCATTTTTGCAATTTAGTCCCTAACTCGAAATTCTTCAAATTAACCAAATTTCTCAAGTCAACATTTTATCCAAATATACTAGGCCCTTAAACAGTCCCTAATAATCACTAAATTTACTATTAAACCCTAAAATTTTGACATTTTCACAATTTAATCCTAAAATCAAAATCTAACAAAAATCACTTTACAAATTCATCAAATAGCATAATTAAAGCTCCAAATACATAGTATTCATAAAAAACGATGGTGCGGGCTAGCTGGATCTAGTTGCAACGATCTCAAAAACATAAAAATTATAAGAAACGGGATTAGAACGGACTTACATGCAAGCTTCCTATGCTAGGCGAAACTTCTCCTAACCCTAACTATGGCTTTTGACCATTGAAGAAGAAAATGAATAGGAAAACTTTAAATCTTCAATCTGTTTTGTTTTAATATTAATTAATTTACAAGTTTGCCATTATAATTTCATTATTTTGTCATTTTCCATCATTTTTTCATCCCACTATATTATTTAGGGCTTAATTATCACTTAAGTCCTTCCTCAACTATTAATTAAACCATTTCATCACTTAATTACTTTAATTAGTAAGTTTTGTACCTTTTACAATTTAGTCATTTTTCTTTAGTTAACTAACTAAACATTAATATTTCTTAACCAAATTTTAATATGACTCTAATGACTCTATAAATATTCTAAAAATAATATTTACGAGTCAATACGATAAAAATTTGTGGCCCAAAACCACTATTCCGTCACCACTGAAAATTGAGCTGTTACACTTATTATTTTATTATTTTCTTATTCCAAATTTTTCGTAATTATTAAGTAGTTTAAGTTATTTAGGATTTTTATGTCAACAAGAAAGTTTAGTTTAAAACTACTTCTTGTTTAGATTAATTAGAGTTCTGGTATATTTAAAAATTTTATTTATTTAGCTAGCCTATACATAGGCCTTTGCTTGTACACAAAATCAGACAATTGATTATTATTTAACTTCTATTTTTGAGTTAATAAATTTTCTTTGATTTTTTCTTTTAAGAATTTCGCTTGAGTTTTCTTCTAGAAAAGTTTTAACAATCTTTTCAAACTGTGGGGATCATCTTCAAACTTTTTTCTTGTCAAGTTTTCCTTATTGGAGGGGAAATTAGATCGCTTGAAGGGAGTTGTGGATTCTTTATGTTTCTAAGTCTTCTTAGGACTTCTAGATACCACGTTCTACCTTTTCTATCTACCTTCTTTATTGTCCAATCTTTGATTTTATTATTTTATTTTATTTATCTTAGTATTTATTTGTATTATTTTATCTAACTCAGATTTGATTGTGTTTCAAGTGCTGTTAAAATTCAAGTTTCTTTCTGAACGTCTAGAGCCCTAAGTCAAATTCGCGACTTGAGTAAACTTTACAATCTACTTCCGCATTCATCCACACTCATTTTTATTATTTGGTATCAAAGTAGATACCAAATGAGATAAAAACATGATCTGCTCTGATACCAAATGATACGGATAAGAGTGGATGAATGTGGAAGCAGATCGTAAAGTTTGCCAAAGTCACAAATTTGACTTAAGATTCTAGATGTTTAAAAAGAAACTTGGATTCTAACACAACCTAAAATGCAAATGAAATCCAAGTCAGATAAAAATAAAGAAAAAAAGTAAAAATAAATAACTAAGATGAATAAATAGTATAATGAAATCTAATATTAGAATCAATAAAGAAGAAAAATAAAGAAGATAGACAGAAAGATAGAACGTGGTATGTAGAAGTCCTAAGAAGCCTTGGAAACACGAAAAATCCACAAATCTCTTCAAGCGGCTCTAATTTCCCCTCTAAGAAAGAAAATTTAGCAAGAAAATGTTTGAGGATGATCTCTACAATCTGAAAAGATTGTTAAAACTCTTCTAATAGAAAACTCAAGAGAAATTCTTAAAAAAAAAACTCAAAGAGAATTTATTAACTCAAAAGAGAAGTTGAATAATAATCAATTGTCTTATTTGTGTACAATACAAAGGTCTATATTTAAGCTAACTAAATAAATCCAAATAAAACTCTTAAGTATACTAGAACTCTAATTAATCTAAATAAGAAGTAGTTTTAAACTAAACTTTCTTCTTGACATAAAACTCCTAAATAACTTAAACTGCTTAATAATTATTAAAAATTCAGAATAATAAAATAATAAGAGATGATAAATACAATATTGGGCTCATATGTAATAAAAATTAAACCCAAAACCCAAACCCAATATGATTTAAACTTGAATTAAAAGCTTGAAACTCGTAATTTCCATCATAATCCCATCCAGAAATTTTGCTCACACGATCTTCATTAAAACAGTCATAACTTGAGCTTCCAAACTCAAAATCGAGTGATTTAAAGTGCGTTTTGAAGCTAAGAGATAGATATTCGAACGCCATGCAGATATCTCAACCTAGAAATGTTTGGATCCCATCCAAAAAGATGTCGCAAATTTGTTGATTTCCTAAACGTAAAAATTGGCAACTTCAGTTAATGGAATTTAATGAATTTCACCCCATCCGTGTATGTATCAATTAAGATAATTATGAGTTTGATGTTGGTTATGACTAATGGTATCAAATCTGACAATTTAGTTTACTACCCAACAACTAAGCTTTACAATTGCCAGTGTTGATGAAACATAGTGAAATTCGTTATAGAAGAGAAATAAAAAGAACATGAAATATAAGCATTCAATATACCTCCATTAACCCTTAATATTGGTGGGTTAGTTAAAGAATTATGAAATGACTCCACGAAATAATAAAACAAAGCTCAACCAGCCTCTGGATCAACAGTCATGTTACCTGAATACTGATCAAAATCCACCCATTCCTGCCAAACTTCCAACATTATCAACCTCTTTCAAGCCTTGTTAAAAGCCTATATAAACAGGTAATTCCCCTACCATGTTGATGCCTTAGATAATTCTTGCATTAAGAGTTCAAAAGGTTCAAGTCTCTGTCTTGGTAGCCCTGAGTGAGTCCCACCAGACACCAGAGACACCCCCAAATGCTTCCCATAGTTTTTCCCATTGTTAGCTCACTTGACTCACTTTGAATAATTAGGGACCTGATAATAGTGTTTAATTTTAAGGTGATGGGAAATTTGATCAACAATAATTGGCTCTGAAGTCTAAATTTGCTGGATGATTGCTTTATTATGAGACTATATACTGTTTTGTATTTGACTTTTAATCATATTAAAGTCTTATTTAATGGAATTTTGGTATCATTGTACTTTATAGGGTAATGTATATCACTCAGATTCAAGCTGAGTCCAGCTGTAGAACACTTTAATTAAGGCAGAATGTAGTTTATAAATATAGAGCTTTCAAACTAGCATCATCCT
This sequence comes from Gossypium stocksii, assembly GCA_020496765.1. Taxonomy (NCBI): domain Eukaryota; kingdom Viridiplantae; phylum Streptophyta; class Magnoliopsida; order Malvales; family Malvaceae; genus Gossypium; species Gossypium stocksii. The sequence goes on from CM035624.1 coordinate 34,740,984, forward strand.
AAAATTTTAATAAATTATGAAAATGACTTACTTTCTTGATTATGTACATAAATGACTTGAAATGAATAGTAAAAGTTGGTGGAGCCAAAGAGATTGGCGCCACTAACATGCCACATCAGCAATTGGAATTAAAAAAATATTTTTTTGTGGAACCATAAAGAATGGTGCCACCTATATAAATAACAAGGACATACTGGTATTTCTCAATATTTGGGGGCCAAAAAAATAAATAATGGTGAATGGCACCACCACTTAATGTCATGTTATTATCATTTTTGAGTTTTTTTAATTTCTTTTAGTTTTTTTAAATTTAAAAAAATATTATTTTATTTGGTAGAGTCATTCTAAATGGCGCCACTAGTGTAATCTATCATTGTTTTTCTTTTTTCTTTTTAATTTTTTAAATTTAAAATTAAAAGTGATATTTTATTTGGTATAATTTATTGCCCTTTCACCTGGATTCCCTCTTCCACTTTCATTTTTTTCTTTCTCATTTTTTCCCAAACTTTCTTTATTTTTTGGTCCTCTATTTCTTAATTTCTATTAAAAATGCCCCGTATCAAATAATTAATTCACATTACAAAGATGATTTACATGAAAATTATTTTACATTGCTAACATTTAAAATAATTATCAATTTACATAAATAAAAAATTTATTTTACAAAATATAATTTTACATTTACAACATTCCAAAATAATTTCACTTAACTTACGATATATAATTTTACAACACGAGCAACTTTCTCAATATTAAAAAAAATTAAACGATTTTGTTCAAGACCAACAAAATTCAATATCTCTCAATCTTGATACAACTTTAAATTTCCCGTTGAACCATTTAGAATACGAAAGGATATTCAATAAGCCTCAAACATAATGTATCAAGCCGATGCCATGTCCCAGTCATGGTTTTACACTGGCTCACTTGTCAAGTCGATGCCATGTCCCAGACATGATCTTACATTGACTCTTATATCTCGAGGCCGATGCCATGTCTCAAACATGGTCTTACACTGGCTTTCCTCTATCCGTGCCGATGCCATGTCCCAGACATGGTCTTACACTGACACATCTCCAAGCCGATGCCATGTCCCAGACATGGTCTTACACTAGCTTGCAAGTCGAGTCCGATGCCATGTCCTAGACATGGTGTTACACTAGCACTCGTATCAATGCCGATGCCATGTCCCAGACATGGTCTTACACTGGCTAGCACATATCTGTGTTGATGCCATGTCCCAGACATAGTCTTACACTAACACATAACAAGGCTGATGCCAGGTCCCAGACATGGTCTTACACTAGCACTCGTATAACCTTAGTATCATTGTAATGAATATCCAATCTATTCCTACGGTTCAACCGGGTTTTATTACACAAATTCTCATCAATGCATTTCTCAATATCACAATTTATCCATTTATACTAAACCAATGATTTCATGCATAATTATAGAAATGTTGCATTATTTACCTACAACTTACCTCGGTATACAAAATGTTAATAACTGCTCGGTTTAGTCTATTCATTTGGCCTTCCTCCGGTCTAGGTTCAGATTTTGTAATTCTTGATCTATAACAATAAAAATTCATTAATTTAATCACTACTTTAATCTAGACAATCCAAAATTCATAATTTGGAAAAATGACCATTTTGCCCCTAGACTTTTGCAAAATGACCATTTTACCCCTAGGCTCGAAAATTGATTTTTATCGAATTTCCTTATTAACCAATCCGATCGAATTCCTTTCACTCTTATAACAGCCCACAATTTCCATTATTTCATGCAATTTCTATACAATTTGTAACTTTTACAACTAAGTCCAATTTAGGTGTTTTCCATTAACACCCTTTCACAAAAGTTGTTTATTTAACAACAATGATTCATTTTCTTTCATAACATTCCAGCAAACAACATATATACTCTCATGGTGAATCTCTAAACTTTCAACCATTTTTCAAAATAGTCCCCTCAATAGGTAGCCCATGCTACACGGATTCCAAAAATACCAAAATTATCAAGAAAAACATCAAAATCACTTACTTGTTTGAGGACCAAATGGCTAAGATTTTTTAGCTTCAAAAACCCCCACTTTGCTTAAATTTTCAATAGGGAAAAAGAGAGAAAGAAGATCATATTTTCTTCTCTTTATTTTATTTTATTTTAGTCCATTTAGTCACCAACTTACCTAATTTGTTGACTTTCTCTATTCTTTGTCCCTATGGTCGGCCAAGGCTAATTTTGTAACACCCCCACGCCCGAGACCGTCGCCGGAGTCGAGCTTGAGGTGTTACCGAATATAATTTATCATTTAAACAACTTTACATCATTTATTTTGACTTTCGGAATAAGCAGTTTTTCTGCATCATGGTCGCTAAAAAAATCATATCTCGAGTTACGAAACTCAAAATCAAGATCTGTAAATTTTTCATGAATCTAGACTCACATATATATCTACTAATTTTTTTCTAAAATTTTTGGTTGGGCCAATTAGTACAGTTTATTAGTTAAAGTTACCCCTGTTTCAGGACTTGACTGCACTGACCTCTACTTACTTCGAACCACTTTTCTCCATGTAAAAAATTCATATAACTATACCGTTTATTTCTATTAAAATTAGATTCAATAAGGATTCTGAGCATATAAATTACACCTCCTAATTATTTTTTTACAATTTATAGTGAATTTTCAAAGTTGGAACAGGGGATCCAGAAATTTCTCTGGCCCTGTTTCACTAAAACTCAAATATCTTATAACATATAACTCTTTTACCTATTTCTCTTTTTCCATTTGAAAGTAGACACAATAAGCTTCAATTTCATAGTTAATTCTTCACCTAATTCGTTTTCTACTATTTTTGGTGATTTTTCAAACTCACGTCGTTGTTGCTGTAGTGTTCTATTTTATGGCAAGTTTCATCTTTTTATGAATTCTCATGAACTATATGACATATTAAACTCACAAGGCATCCAACATTATCTAGGCTAGCCATACCAATTACTAATCATTATCAAGCATTTTCTCAACCAAACCACAACCATATCACAAGATTATTTACACAAAACAAGTATATTGCTATACATGCCATACATCAAAACATACAAACCAATATACCAATTCTTCCTCGGATAGTGTGAGCGTTTCTTTGACCTTTCCGATATCCAAGTTGGCTCGCTAAAAACTACAATGAATGAAAAGGAGGGAGTAAGCATAAATGCTTAGTAAGTTCACATGCAAATAACAAGTAACATAACAAAGCAATTATATCAACAACAATAGCATGATATCACCAAGATACAAACCACATTTCTAGCTATCGTGTATCATCTTACCACCTTATTTCTGTTATATCAAGTTTCAACCCGAGGGTTAAGTACATACCTGTCCAATTTGTCCATTTCACAACACTTACCAAAATATCATTTTCATCTTGAGTATTCTTCCATTCCGCTAGAATTTTACCCGTTGAACACATCGGAATATAACTCGGATACACAGATCATTTGCACATAAGCGCCACATATGTAATCAATCAATCATGTAACCCGCCTATAAGCGAACTCGGACTCAACTCAACGAGCTCGGGTGTTCGCATCCATAAGTGAACTCGGACTCAACTCAACGAGCTCGGATGCCTAGTTACATCTCACGAACTCGGACTCAACTCAACGAGTTCGGACATTTGCATCCATAAGTGAACTCGGACTCAACTCAACGAGTTCGGATGCCCAACCATCCTAGTGACATGTCACTTGTATCCTAATCTATTCCCAAGGTTCAAACGGGATTTTCCTCAATCACACATTTCCCCGTCGTTCTCCTCGGAATATCGGAACCAATACGTTGCTTGCATATCATACTTATCAATTTAATCGCATACTTTTCATACCAATACATAATATTTCACAAAGCATAATATTCATAATAACAAGTATCATATCATATAAATAGCATTAAATCACTTAAAATAGCAATTATGTTACATTATTTACACATGAACTTACATCGGTACAAAATATAGCAATTTTGCAATTTAGTCCAAAATATTTTCTTTTCCTCGATCAAGGTTGATTCCACGTCTTTCTTGATCTAAAATAACACATTTAGCTTATTTAATACTCTCATTATCAAAATAGTCCTAAATTCAAATTTTGAGAAAATTACAATTTTGCCCCTAAACTTTTGCATATTTACACTTTTGCCCCAAAGTTCGGAAATTAAATTTTATCACAAATTCTTATGTTTTAGGACATGCTGATCATTTATTTACCATTAGCAAGCTCAAATTCCCACTAAAACACATACTTATGAACAATATGTACTTTTACCGATTAAGCCGTTTTACTCGTTTTTACTTAAAACCGAGTAGCACAAGTTGTCTAACATAATTTAAAACCTTATATTCTATCATAAAACATCAAAATACACAAATTTCACCTATGGATATTTTTCCAAATATGAACCCTAACTTAAATTATTGCTAACATAAGCTTTATCGAGTTACCGGGACTACGAAAACGTAAAGAACATTAAAAACGGGGCTTGGAATCACTTACTATGAAGCTTGGAAGCTTGAAACAAACCCTAGCTATGGAGACCCCTTGAAATTTCGTGGTAATAAAGAAGATGACCAATTTTGTGTTATTTTTCCCTTTTTATTTCATGTTAATATCCAAAAGATCAAAATGCCCCTCCTTACTAAACTTTCAAAAATTCCATCCATGTCCAAATTTTGTCCATGAACTTAAAATTGGTCAAATTGCTATTTAAGACCTCTTAATTAATATTCCAAAGCAATTTCATACTAGAAACTTCTAGAATGCAAGTTTTGCAACTTATTCGATTTAGTCCCTAATTTCAAATTAAGCACTTTACGCTTAGAATTTCTTCACGAAATTTTCACACCATCATAAAATCATATCATAAACATCAAAATAATTATAAAATAATTATTTCTACCTCGGATTTGTGGTCAGGAAACCACTATTCCGATTAGGCCCTAATTCGGGATATTACAAATTTATTGGCCTAATTGCACCTTAAAGACCTCTACATTAATACTCATAGCTATTTGACACCTTTCTCTAGTAAATCACAACTTTTCCCCTTTATGCGATTTAGTCTTTTTTTACAATCGAGCTCACAATCGCGTAAATTAATTCACCAAAATTGTCATGTACTCATAATATCATACTATAAGTCATAAAATAATGCTAAAATAATTTCTCCAACCTTGGATTAGTGATTTCAAAATTACTTTTCCAACTAAGCCCAAATTCAGGCTGTTATAGTGCCATTTAGAATGGCTCCACCAAATAAAATAATGTTATTTTAATTTTAAAAAAACTTTAAAAAATGACATAAAGTGGTGGTGTCATTTAGAATGACTCCACCAAATAGAATAACATTTTTTTAAATTAACAAAATAGAAAAAAAAAACCTAACATAAAGTGGTGGCGCCATTTAAAATGGCTCTACCACCACTAATTATTTTTTGGACCCCTAATTATTGAGAAATACCAATATTTCCCTGGTATTTATATAGGTGGTGCCATTCACTATGGCTCCACCAAAAGATTGATTTTTTAATCCCATGACTGACGTGGCATGTTGGTGGCGCCAATCTCTTTGGCTCCACTAACTTTTACTATTTGTTTTAGGTCATTGACACAAATGTGTATCTGTTTCAGTGGTTAAGTGTTCTGGGTGCGTGTGTGAGGTCTTAGGTTCAAGTCTCACTTTTGGCAAATTCTATTTTTTTTTTATCCTAGCCTTATCCTTGCTGGGTAGGCTTATGTTATATTGTTTGTAAACTCATATTAGAATGAGCCTACTTATTCGAGTGGTAAGGAGTTAGCTTACTGGAAGTTTTGTGTTCAAATCATCGCGTGAGCGTGGGTGTTATTTTTTTGGCATCGGCTGTTGATAGTAGTTCAGTGGTAGTGGATTCTGAGTTGGTTGGGTTGTTAGTGAATGTAGTGGGATTTTGCTTAAATCTTATTTTATTTTATTTTATTTTTTCTCTCTTCCCAAAAGTCTAACGTTAGTTTTCTCTTTCTTTGCCACATTCTTCTTCCTCTTCGTTTTCTGCAACTCAGTCTATAGTTTGTTGTCGTATTATTGTATTTTAAAATTTTGGTGTTCATCGTGTGATTCTGGTAAGTGGGTTTTCAATTGACTGTAGGTTTCGGTTTCTTTAAACTGATTGAGATTATTCTTTATAATGGTTAGCGTTCCAACGGTCTAAACTGTGAGAGTAGTGGTTTTTATCGGCGGTAAGTTCATTTGTGCATTTCGATTTTTCATTGTGGATTTCGCAAATGGTCTGTTAATCAATCGTTGGAATGTTGTTTTTAGGTTCTGGTGTTCTCAGGAGTGGTTTGACATCAAAATTGAACCAGGTGTGTACCTAAAATATGAGAAAATAAGGTTCGATAAAAGCTAAATATTGGGACTATCGACGTCACACGGCCAAGTGACTGTCGAGGGTGTGGCCGTGTGTGAGACATGGCTATGTGCTAGTGAATGTGTGGCCATGTGGGCCACACGGGCTAGGCCAAGTTGGGCATGTGGGTTTTAGGTCAGGCTGTGTGGGCTACACAGACAAGGCCAATTTGGGCGTGTGGGCCCACACGGGCATATGGGCCCAAAATTTTGAAATTTTCCCTTGGGTCGCACGGGTCGTTCCTATCAACTGTGGGCCTACCGTAGGGTCAATAAGCTCTAATCAAACCCTTTTTCATGTGATATGATATTCTAATAGTTTGATCTAAATAGGAAATTGATATGTATGTATGACTGTACTGTGTAAGTATGTATGTTATCTATATACGAGCATGTTAAGCATGTTAAATTTGTTATTTTTATTTCTGTATTTTGTATCTATGTTTGGGGTGAGAGTCGTATATACAGAGAAAGTGATCTGTACAGTGACCTTTCACCTATATTCTAGCAGCTTGACTGCATATTATCTGTTATGTGTCGCTTCAACACTATATGGTGTGTAAGGATGGGTGGGTGTTTTTAACCCCACACGGTCTGATGGGATGAACGAAGATGGTGTGTAGAGGATGGGGGTCTGTCTGGATTATATGATTCTGAAATTTGAATCTACTAAGGACTTAAGTCCATATTTGTATATGTTCTGCATATAGGAATACTGTGTGCATTTGCATGTCTATTTCTATTGGGTTACACACTGAGTTTATGAAAAATCACATCTGTTTATTTATTTTGTACAGGTAACCTTCAAATATAGTGGGTCGGTGCGACGGAGGCTCAGCAATAACCACTAGTTAAAACTGCCTTTGAGTTTCAATATTTTTAAGATTTTGGATTTATCTGAGAGTTTGTAAGTTTTGAGACTTTCTGAACTGTATGGTTTTAACTGTTGGTTTTGGTTTTGATTGTTTTCTATCCTACGTTGCTTGTCAAAGCGATTTACGAAAACAACGATTTTATGCAAATTAAGGTTTTTCTGGAAACACAAATCGAGTTTCTAAAATATAATGACTTTTAATATTTTCGCTGCAAATTATGTTGTGGTGAAGGAATAAACTCACGATGGTTTCGGTAATAAATAAGTAAATGAATATGTTTTGTAAAATATGGACACATTATAACAAGTAACTTTTTAAGGTTTTTGTCGAAATAACAACAGTTTCAAACCACTTTTTCGTAACACTCTCAGATGCAGCCATAACGTCTGGGCCAAGTTTGGGGTGTTACATTTGGTGAAGAAATTTTAATGCTTAGTTAGTTAATTTAATGAAAGGACTAAATTGTGAAAGAGAAAAAACTTAATAATTATTGAATTGTATTGACTTGATAGCTTAAATATCAAATGAAAGAGGGCTTAGGAAGTAATTAGTCTATAGGGTATACAGATAGATAGTTAACGACCTTTTAAATGTTACATTATAAGTTTATAATAAGGCTAAAGTTGTAATTTAATAAAGATAAACTAAAGAATAATAAAAAATAAAACATATCATCATCTTCTCAATAGGATACCACCGAAAATGAAAAGAAAATTTCACCATTGAAGAAGTTTGTAGGGTTCGATCAAATATTCCTTGCACGTAAGTCCATTTTGAGCTTATTTCTTGTAATTTTTGTGCTTTTGAGATTGTTGCAACTATGTCTAGCTAACCCGTAGCTTTGTTTTTGAAACTGCTAAGAATTTTGGATTTCATCGTTAATGAATTCTTATTTTTCATGATGTTAAATGATGGATTTGAAGTATTGGTCGTTGATTATAATTAATTTGAAAAATTGATTGAATTTTAAAATTGATAGGGAATTTTTGAGAATTTAGAATAATTGTGGGCTGTAAGTGGATGGGTGAAATTTTGGTTAGCATGATAAGTTGTAAAATTTGGAATTTTGAGTTTAGAGACTAAATTGTGAAAGATGTAAAAGTTTAAGGAAAATGTGTGTAAATAATGAAAACTTGAGGGTCTCATGCATTGAATTGAGTTTGAAATGTAAGCGAATTTACCAAATTGAATTTAATTATTATATAGATTAAGAACTGAGTCAAAAGGACAATAATTGCGGAGTAAACCCTGCGTTTTGACCGGAAGTGGATTGTAGGTAAGTTCATAGTGTTTTGATATGTAAATGTAAATTTCTTGTAACACCCCAAACCAGGCCTGGACGTTATGGCCGAATCTGGCAGTGTCACATGATAGGGTTTTAAATCGGTGTCGTCAAGTTAAAACCAATCTAGTTCGTTAGCCTTTATTGTTATTATCAATTTCAAGACTCTTATCCATTGAAACAATTAGAGGTAAAAACGTGTTTGTAGTGGAAGCGTATAAAAATGTTGTCTTTAGAAAACCGTCCAAATTTGGGAAAACTTTTGCTTTTGATAAAACTGTGTTTTTGTTGAGTTTTGCAGTAATAAGATCATAAATGCAGTTAAAACCCCAAAGTTAAGTAAACAGTCTATAAATCCAAATTACAAAAATTGCCCAACAAAATAAAACAAAACCATAAAATAAAAGTGAAATAGTTTTATAAGAGTGGTCACCGTCGAGTCCACCATTGCACTGATCCGCCTAACTCTGTGGATTACCTGTATGGTACATACAGAAGAAGGGTGAGTTTACGTAAACTCAGTGTGTAACCCCACAGAATTAAGCATGCACACATACAAAATAGTAAATATCAGTTAGATACAGTCTTGGGCCGAAGCCCATTACAGATTCAGATGCAGATTTGGGCCTTAGCCTATCTTAGATATAGATGCAAATTCGGGCCTAAGTCCATCTCAAATACAGATACAGATATGCAGATAGAATCAGAAATCAAATATCCTACCCCTAGCCTCTACACACCATCTCCGACCATCCCTACACACCATGTGGGGTTTCAAACACCCAGCTAGCCTTACACATCACGTTGTACCAAATGCGGCACATATTAGATATAATGCAGCTAAGCTACCATATAATAGGCGATAAATACCTTTCAAAACACTTCCTTTATAAAAATACCATCCCAACCCCAATGACAGATATGGTAAACAGAAATCAGATGCAAATATACCATACATGCTCAACATGCATAATGACACACAAATATCACATACAAAATTATCAGACGATCATATTATACAAAAAATGGTTTACTGACCCTACAATAGGCCTACAGTCATTTGGGATGACCCATACAATACTAGGGAAAATTTTAGAGTTTTGGGCCAAAACACCCATGTGTGCCCACACGCTTGGATTCGCCTTGCCCGTGTAGATCACACAGCCTGGCCCAGAAATTCACACACCTGTGTGACATACCAGAACTTAAAAATCGACACATCAATCCCCAAAATCAGTCTTAGATCATGGTTAATCCAAAACTATGACACCAATAAATGTCTAACACGATCACTTAATACTTACCTCGAAACCACGCACGATACCAATTACAAATCAGCACGAGAGAAGCCCCGTTCGATTCAATTCTCTACTGCCTAAAACAAAAGAAGTAAGTCTACAACCGGTAACACAAAATTCGAAACTATATCGCACATAAACTACTTACCAACTGACGACGGAAATGGAGCAATGAGTTTCAGAAGGCAACAATCGAGCGGACAGAGTAGGGCGAGTAACAATCAGAAAAGAAAAAGGAGAAAGGAAGCAAAGGGAAAAATACGTCGGAATTTTGGAAAGGAGAGAAAACCAAATTTTGGCAACATAAAATCCAAAATAAGATTTCTGGTAACTCCCTATTATCTTCTGAACTCCCAAACATCCTACTACATCTCAACTACTCAAAATTTTGACTCAATCGAAATTCTGTCTAATATTCGAGCAAAAATAATACCCACACTCGTGTAGGAATTCGAACATAAGACCTCTAGCAAACTAACACTCAACTTAACCACCAAACCAGTAAGCCCATTCTGATATGAAATTACAAACAATTAACTTATAAGTTTACTCCTCAAGTGACAGGCTTAAATCAGAAAAATATCAAAATTTACCAAAAGTAGGGCTTGAACTTGGAACCTCATACACACACTTAGAACACTTAACCACTGAAGCATACAGACAATTGTGTTAATTAATTACAGAAGTACAGGTAGATAATTTTGAGGCGTTACAACTCCACCCCCTAAAAGAAAATTTTGACTTCAAAATTTACCTGATTAGAATAGATGAGGATACTGCTGATGCATCGAGTCCTTAGGTTCTCCCATGGCTTGTTCGATGCCATGATTCTGCCACAGAACCTTCAGTAACGATATAGATTTCCTCTTCAAAACCTTAACATTGCGATCAAGAATCTGAACCGGCTCCTCCTCAAAGGTCAAATCTGGTCTAACCTCGATATCCTCAATGGATACTAAATGAGATAGATCAGAATGGTACCGCCTCAACATTGAGATGTGAAATACATCATGAATATGATTCATTTCAAGGGGTAACTCAAACTGATAGGCAACTGGTCCCACACTTTTTAGAATCTGGTACGACCCAATAAACATAGGGCTCAACTTGCCCTTACGACCGAACCTCATAACCTTTTTCCACAGCAAAACCTTAAGAAAAATGAAATCCCCTACAGAGTACTCAATCGCATATCTCTTCAGATCCGCATAGGATTTCTGCCTATCAGACGCCACTTTCAAACAATCTCGAATCAGTCTAATTTTATCTTCAGTCTTAGAAACCAACTCAGGACCAAAACTCGAGTTCATCCAACTCAGTCCAACACAATGGAGTACGACACTTACGACCATACAAAGCCTCGTAAGGTGCCATCTGAATGCTAGACTGGAAACTGTTATTGTAGGCGAACTCCGCTAGCGATAGATAATCCTCCCAACTACCTCAGAAATCTCTGTAACATATCCTCTAGTATCTGAATCACCCTCTCAGATTGACCATCAGTCTAAGGATGAAACGCAGTACTGAAGTCTAACCTTAAACCCAAAGCCTCATGTAATTTCTTCCAAAATTGAGACATGAAACTAGGATCCCTATCAAAAATAATCGAGACAGGAATGCCATGCAGTTTTACTATCTTGGAGATATACAACTTTGCCAGCTTCTACAGAGAATAGTTCATCTGAACTAGAATAAAGTGTGCAAAATTGGACAATCAATCTGCGATGACCCAAACAGAATCTTTCTTAGTAGGTGTCAAGGGTAACCCACTAACAAAGTCTATCGTTACTCGTTCTCATTTCCATAAGGAAACCTTAACCGGCTGTAGCAAACTCGAAGGTAACTAATGCTCAGCCTTAACTTGCTGACACGACAGACAACAAGCAACAAAATCAGTAACCTCTCGCTTTAATCTTGGCCACCAATACAACTCACGAAGGTTTCAATACATCTTATTTCCACTGGGATATGTAGCGTAAGAGCTACTATGTGTCTCCTTCAAAATAGATAGTCTCAAATCCGTATCATTTGGCACACAAATTCGACCTTAGAAATACAAAACACCGTCATTATTTAACCCAAAATCCATAGTGCTGCCACTCTCAACCTGAGAAACCGTAACCTAAGTAACTTATCTCCCAATTGTTTATCTCGAATCTGCTCAATCCAAGTTAGTTTAACTTGTAACTCAGCCAGCAGCATCCCATTATTAAACAGACTAAGGCAAGCAAACATCACCCTCAGATCAATCATCGCCCTACGGCTCAATGCATCGACCACCACATTGGCCTTGCCAGGGTAGTACTCTATGGTACAGTCATAGTCCTTAAGCAGTTCAATCCATCTATGCTACCTAAGATTTAACTTCTTTTGAGTAAGGAAATACTTGAGACTCTTATGATCAGTGTAGATAATACACTTCTTACCATATAGAAAATGCCACTAAATTTTCAAAGTAAAGACTACGGCAGCCAACATTAAATCATGCGTTGGGTAGTTCCCCTCATGTGTCTTAAGTTGACGAGATGCATAAGTTACCACTTTTCTATCTTGCATCAATACACATCCCAGACCGACGTGTGATGCATCACTGTAAACCACGAATTCTTTACCAGGTTCCGGCTGTATCAGAATAGGAGCCTGAGTTAAAACAGATTTGAACTTTTTGAAGCTTGCTTGCTGCGCACCAGACCAGACAAATGGAACACCCTTACGCATAAGCTTAGTTAGGGGTGCTACAATCAATGAGAAACCTTTCACAAAACGCCAGTAATAACCCGCTAGACCTAGAAAACTATAAATTTTAGATACTTTCTTAGGTTGTTTCCAGTCCAACACCGCCTCAATCTTTTTAGGATCGACTCGAATCCCCTCAGCAGAAACTACGTGCCCTAGAAAAGTCACCTCATGTAGCTAGAACTCGCACTTGCTGAATTTAGCATAGAGCTGTTTCTCTCGCAAAATCTGAAGTAGTACTCTAAGATGCTCGTCATGATCATCCTCGGTCTTAGAGTATACCAAGATATCATCAATAAATACCATGGCAAATTGATCCAGATAGGGTTGAAATACTCGGTTCATCAGATCCATAAATGCCACCGAGCATTCGTCAGAGCAAAGGGCGTAACTAGGAACTCATAATGTCTATATCAAGTCCTAAATGCAGTCTTATGCACATCAACCTCCTTAACCTTTAACTGATGATACTCAGAACGGAGGTCAATATTAGAGAATACAGAAGCTCCTTGGAACTGATCAAACAGGTCATCGATTCTCAGAAGCGGATACTTATTCTTCATTGTTAGCTTATTCAGTTATCGATAGTCTATACACATCCTCATGGTCCATTATTCTTTTTAATGAACAAAACTGGTGCTCCCTACGGAGACACACTAGGACAGATGAAACCACGGTCTAGCAACTCTTGAATTTGAGCCTTAAGCTTTGTAAACTCCTTTGGTGCCATATAGTAGGGAGTAATGGACACTCGAGATGTTCCTGGAAGAAGTTCTATCCCAAACTCCATCTCACGATTCAGAGTTAATCTCAGTAACTCCTCAAGAAAGACGTCTAAAAAATCCCTCATGGTTCTGATATCCCCCAAAAAAGAGCCCCCAGATTAAAAAATACTAACATAAGCCAAACACGCCTCACACCATTTTCGAACCAATTTCTTAGCCATAAGCTTGGAGATTACATTGGACAGATAATCCCAATGCTCTCCAATCATAACCACTTCATCATCCTTCTCAGTTCTCAGAACGACCCTCTTAGTCTCACAATCTAGACTAACTCGGTGTTTAATCAGCCAATCCATTCCCAGTATAAGATCAAACTCCCCAAATAGAATATCTCTATAAATTTTACTAACCCGAACTGACTGCCCCAATGGACTTAGTATAGTGATCTCACTCATAGTGCTCTCAACCGATATCCCCAGGTTTTCAGATATAGAATTAGCTATATAAGATAGAGTAGACCCTATGTCTATTAGAGCAGTAAATGGTACATCAAAGGTTAAGAACATACCGATGATCACATCTGGAGCATCTCTATCATCTCGGTGATGTGTAGCATAAACCAAAGTAGGCTACCTCGCCTCTGCTTGACTAGTACCTCTGTCTGGTGTTTTTTGCCTTTAACTCATACCATTAGCACACCTAGCCTGTCCTTGGCCCTTAGGTGGTTGCTAAACTACCTCTACGGCTGTACAGTACTCGTCCTGAAGCTTGCACCTGATCAGCCCTCAGCGAACACTATCGAATGTGGTGCTCTAATGACTCACACCTCAAACAAGCCCTAGTCCTTCTCCAGCACTGGCCTAGATGTCGTCTACCATAATCTCTACAAGGCAGCATCCTAGTAGAAGCAATAGGGGCTCCCACTCTAACTAGTCCATCAGACTTGGCCTTTTTCTTAAGCCTCTGTATAGAACTCGAAGGCTCCGAATCCTTTTTGTTCTTACCTCTCTCACGATCCCTATTTTGGCACTCAGCATGCTTGACATCCTTGGCGATCTTCGCCTTCTCAACCAGAATAGAGAATTCATACTCCCTCTATAGAGCTATCAGTACCCTTAGATTGTCCCTCAAACCATCCTCAAATCTAATGCACCTCTAATATCTAGATGCCACCATACATTGAGCATAGTAGCTCAACCTCAAAATTTTGGCTTCATATTCAGCCACAGATCAGTCACCCTGTGTGAGATTTAGGAAATCACGCCTAAGAGCATCCACATAACTCGCTCCCACATATTTCCCTTGGAATAAAGTCTTAAAGATCTCCTAAGTCGAACGATCAGGCTAAGTGCCCTCCTTAATTGTTAGCCACCACTGATATGCTTCGTCGCGAAGCAAGGAAATTGCACCATTTAATCTCTGCTCAGGGGTACAGTCCAAATTATCCATAATCCTCTCGGTGGCCTCTAACCAGTACTCGGCTATGTTAGGGGTGACTCTAGTGACACTTCAAAATAGTTCAGCTCTATTGGACCAGAGTTGTTCCATTACCGACCCTCGGCCCAAATCCAGTATTAGGCCCAATGACTCTCTCTAATATCCTTAGCATGGCCTAGGACAATACGTCGTCCCCAGCTGTACGGTCTTGAGACCTAGTCTCAGTAGCAGACAAAACTAGCGTCTCACTCATATCTAAATTTGGCATGCTGCCCAAAGATGAAGACTCAGCTCAAACCACTCTACGACCTCTACCCCAGTCTCGAGTACCAAGTCCACGGATACCTCGGGTGCTTATTGTCTAATTCGGATAATCTACATTCAACAGTTTTATGCATCAGTTTCAGTATTTATGAACAGATGTCTTATGTAAAGAAGTATAAGAAGTTCAGAGTTATTTTTGTAAATCTCAGTCTCTGTCAGTTTCACTACAGTTTCAGAGTGTACTAACGGTAGTTTTTTTTAGAAATAACTATCTATAGTGTCATAATAGTTTTCTCAAAATACAGAAAACTTACTGAATTGGCGCCAAAGACTCAATGTACTAGATACTCAATCAAAATATTTTAAATCATTTGAAACTCATTTATTTAAAATCAAAATTTTTGAAACACAAAATTCACAGTCAAGTTTTACAAGCTGGCTCTGATATAACTAAATGTAACACTCTAAACCTGATCTAGAAGTTATGGCTGAATCTGGCAGTGTCACATGATAGGGTTTTAAATCTGTGTCGTCAAGTTAAAGCCAATCTAGTTCGTTAGCCCTTATTGTTATTATCAATTTCAAAACTTTTATCCATTAAAATGATTACAGGTAAAAACGTGTTTGTAGCAGAAGTGTATAAAAACGTTGTCTTTAGAAAATCGTCCAAATTTGGGAAAACTTTTGCTTTTGATAAAATTGTGTTTTTGTTGAGTTTTGCAGTAATAAGATCATAAATGCAGTTAAAATCTCAAAGTTAAGCAAACAGTCTATAAAGTCCAAATTACAAAAATTGCCTAACAAAATAAAACAAAACCATAAAATAAAAGTGAAACAGTCTTGTAAGAGTGGTCACCGTCGAGTTCACCGCTGTACCGATCCGCCTAACTCTGTGGATTACTTATATGGTACAGACAGAAGAATGGTGAGTTTACGTAAACTTAGTATGTAACCCCACAGAATTAGGCATGCACACATACAAGATAACAAATATCAGTCAGATATAGTCCTGGGCCTAAGCCCATTACAAATTCAGATGTAGATTCGAGCCTTAGCCCATTTTAGATACAGATGCAAATTTGAGCCTAAGCCCATCTCAAATACAGATACAGATATACAGACAGGATCAAAAATCAAATATCCTACCTCTAGCCTTTGCACACCATCTCCGACCATCCTTACACACCATGTAGGGTTTCAAACACCCACCCAGCCCTACACACCATGTTGCACCGAATGTGGCACATATTAGATATAATGTAGCTGAGCTACCAGATAATAGGAGATAAATGCCTTTCAGAACATTTCCTCCATAAAAATACCATCTGAACCCCCATAATAGATATAGTAAATAGAAATCAGATATAGATATACCATACATGCTCAACATGCATAGTAACACACAGATATCACATACAGAATTATCAGACGATCATATTATACAGAAAATGGTTTATTTAGCCCTTACCGACCCTACAGTGGGCCCACAGTCATTTGGGATGACCCGTGCAATCCTAGAGAAAAGTTCAGAGTTTTAGGTCCACATGCCTAGATTAGCCTGACCCGTGTGGATTACACGGCCTGGCCTAGAAGTTCACACGCTCGTGTGACACACCCGTGTAGCCCACACGCCCAATTCGATATAGCCCGTATGGCCTACACGGCCACACTCCAGCCACTACACGGCCATGTCCAGTGCACGGTCTGGCCTTCGTCAACCACACGGTCGTGTTCAGCATATAGCCTGCCTTTCATTAACCTCATGGTCTGGTTACCCATGTGGCGTCAACAGTATGGTTTTTGGCTTTTTTTGAAACCTCATTTTCTACATTTTTGGGTACACACCTAATACGTTTTTGAAGCAAAAGTGACCCCGAGTTCACCAAAACCTAAAACTCGACACATCAATCCCCAAAATCAATCTTATATCATGGTTAATCTGAAACTAAGACACCAATAAATTTCTAACACGATCGCTTAACACTTACCCCGAAACCATGCAAGATACCAACTACAAATCAGCACGAGAGAAGCCCTGTTCGATTCAATTCTCTACTGCCCAAAACAGAAGAAGTAAATCTACAACCGGTAACATAAAAATCGAAACTATATCGTAGTTAAACTACTTAGCAATTGATGACGAAAATGAAGCAATGAGTTTCAGAAGGCAATGATCGAGTGGACGGAGTAGGGAGAGCAATAATCGAAAAACAAAAAAGAGAAAAGAAGAAAAGGGAAAAGTATGTCAAAATTTTAGAGATGAGAGAAAATAGAATTTGCACCTCTGATTGTACATTTGTGCCTCTGTCTGCACTTTGGTGCCTCTGTTATGCATTTACGATGCCTCTAGTGTAGTGTAGTTACCCAAGTATCCGAGTCAAGTTACTTAATTCACCAGGCTATGTATTCATTAAATTACAACTTATTTATGTGCTTAAATGATATTGCATATTCTTGATAGTAGTAAGTGAAAAATGTTTCAATGAATTTCAAGTTTACATGTGTGCATAGCTAAATTAAAGAAATGTGGTTTATGATAATGGTAAGTCTTCTGAGAAGCAGTTGTTATAATATATTTAGATATGTGAACAAATGCTAATGTGGTGTGTGAACTTGTATTTGGTTATCGGGAATTATAAGTTATTTACTTAAATATCTACTTTATTAAGTTAATTAGTGTTAAAACTATGAGCTTACTAAACTTTTTTAGCTTACTTATTTGTTTGTGGTTATTTTGTAGTTACCAATTTGTGAACTGACCGAACGGATCAATTTAGAGCTCACACTATTCAACTATCTTAGTAGTTTTCATTTTGAGATGTGGCATGTATATATGTGTTTTGTTGTGAATATGTAACTTGTTAAGTTATTTTGGTACACCTAGTATTATGTTTGGTTTTGGAGTGTACTTATGTTGGCTATAATTAAGTTGATCCTAAGTTATGTAAATATTTGATGGTGATGTTTTGAAATGGTTACTTGTTGAGTATGCCATACCTTGTTTATATAGATTGGTGATTATAGACACGAATGGTTAGTTAATGATAAGGTTTATTCATGGTTTGCAACCTTGTAATTGAGTTGAATTGGTGTGTGATTTGTGGTGCCTTTGAATGGCTTATTGGTTAGGTCTTATAGGTTGTTTGAAATCATACATTTTAAGTATATTGTTATGTGGTTTGGTCATGTTAAGGCTTGTAGAAATGGGGTGTTTTGATGTGTAAGAATTAGGCTTGTTTTTGGCTTGTTTTAGAGGTAACATATGCTGCACACAGCTTGCGAGACGAGTTATTACCCAGCCGTGTGTCATTTTAAAGTTAGGTGCGAGATCCACACGACCTGGCACATGGCTTATGACATGGTTGTGTGGCCTAAGTCAATGTCTAACACGGTCTGAGACATGGCCGTGTGTCTCAAAATAGTTTGTAACACGGTCTGGCACACAACCTGCGACACAACTGTGTAACCCAACTTTGAATACACGCATGGTTTGGCACACGGCCTGTGACACAATAGTGTGGCCCTATTTCAAATACTCACACGGGTAGACACACGAGCTAGGACACGGCCGTGTCTCCTAACTTTAAATGTTCACACGGTCTAGGCTATGTCACATGGCCATGTGACTCTTGTTTTCTAAATTTTCAAGTTTTTCTAAAATTTTCTAATTTGTTTTGATTTGATCCCATATTGTTCTCAAACTATTTTTAGGGCCCCATATGTTCAATTTAAGACCCATAGGTGTATTTTTGACACAAATTAATTTAATTGTTATATGTTAGTATTTTATTTGTTAAATTGTTTTTGTTATGAGTTAAATGTTCTGTTTTGCTCAGTAACACTCAGTAACCTTAATCGGCAACGAAGGCAGAATACGGGTGTTACATAAACTCCTTTTTTTTCTCAAGTTGGTACTTCCATTAGTAAAATTGCTAGTCAAGCCATTAAGTTCATTAAAAAAAAGTCTTTAACACACAAATTGGTACCTAAACTATGTTCATTTCTTTTGTCACAAGTGATACCTAAACTATATTTTTCCTCAAGCTAGTGCCTAAATTAGTTCAATCGTTAGTCAAATTGTTAAGTTTATTTTAAAAAAATCAATTAAAAATAGCCATGTAGTAAAACAAAGACAAAAAGTATTTTATATATATATTTACAATTATTAAAAATTCATAAAAATAAAAAAATAAAAATAGAGAAAATTGATTCAACTAGTTCAATTGGTTTTTTAAAGCTCGATTTAATTTATATGTATTGGTTCACGATTCAATGGATCTAACCTCTATCTTCAGACAGATACTTGATCGATTCAACTGATATGTATGCTGACATTTTTTACTTGACCTTCACAATTGGTTCAGCCCTATCTCTTGATAACCCCTGGAAAGCATACTCGACTTAACATCCGCATGAGTATGTGAGGGCCCACTTATTAACCATCACTCTTGGTTTCAACTACTACATCTTATCTAAAGTGATTGAAAACACATTTCATCACCACCCTACATAGGCTTATGGTCAAATCACTTACTCTTAACTCACTTATGAGGGCATGACACGTGGTGTCTTGGAATTGTAACCTTGACAAAAAATGAGACTTCAACTCTCTCTCCTCTACTCTTTCTCTTTCACCATCTTCTTCATCATCTAAAATCTGATATAAGCACTGCCTTTTTCCAAACACCCATTACGGTAACTCTTGTCTTTACCCCATGTGAAATGAACTACCTAACAATATTGCCATCTCCGTCTTGTCTAAACGCAACATTAACAAATATATAATATTTTCTTATATTCATAGCTATCTAAAATTTTAAATATATATAATTAATCTATTTTGTATCATTTACTATTTTTTATTCATAAATTATTAAATGTTGGCTTATTGCAAAGTTAAAAATACAAACAAAATAAAAAAAAATTTAATACTTAATGATTTAATTGTGACATACTTATTTTAATTAAAGTAATGCACTTTATTTTATAAATTTTGTTCATTTAAAATTCGATTAAATTAAAAAATTACAGATTTAAATAGAGAAAGTATATTATTTTTTAATTTAAATAATTGAATAAAAATTATAAATTTAAAGCTTTATTAATTTTAACACAGATCAATGCAATGTGAAATCTATTTTTGAATATTTATTAATTTATTTTTAAATAAAATATTAAATATTATATAATAGTTGAGTACGAGGAGGAGTCTTAATGAGATTAAGTACTCTAATAATTATATATTTTTTAGTGAGCCAATAATTATAATTTTTAATCTAATATTTTTATTAAGTAGTGTATGAAGATATTTTCTTGATAAAATATTACGGGTAGCGAAAGAGAGCAATACTATTTAAATTTGTACCAAATAAGTGTATAAGGATACTTTTAAAAAGTATATATAAAGAAATAAATTAGAAAAATTATTTGATACATCGAAGTTTTTTAAACTTCATAAGCAAGTTAAGAGTTAGGCAAATGTATTATAGGGTATAGTAAAAATAAAAAAATAATTTCATAAATAAATGTGATACTTGTTATACCCTCATCCTGATTGTGGTGTATAAAAAATTGCACTAGTGATGTAACAAAATATTTACTCAAAAAATTAAATATTTTTAGAAAGTTATTTTAGACTATCTATTTTACTATGGAGTTCATAAGATTATATAAATAATGGGGTCAATCTACTATTTTTCCCCAAAATTCCACCAAATTATTATTTTGATACTTAAATTTTTTTTTATCAATTTAGTACTTAAAATTTTCAATATATTATTAATTTGCCCGGTCGTTAATGGAATTTAAAAAAGGGTGGCATGGCTTGCTGAGAGCACGTCACCTAAATTTTATTTTTCAAAAACAATTTTAAAAAAGAAAAAAATTCAGAAAAATAAAAAAATAAGAAAAATTCTCAATTTTTTTTTAAAATCAGAAAAATATATAAAATTATATAAAAATGTCAGGATTTAAAAATATTTATTTTATTTTTTAAAAATACATAAAACACACACAAAAAAAAATATAAAAAATTGTCAAACAAATTCAAAAAATATCTCAAAAAATTAAAAATCATAAAAAATATAGTAAGTTACATAAAATTTCTAGAAATTAAAAAATATATATGTTTACAAAAATTAAAGTTAAAAAAGTGAAAAAATAAAAAAAAAAGTGTCTAAAAAATTTAAAAATTAGAAAGAAAATATGGAAACTTTAAAACATTGAAAGCATTTTTTTCACTTTGTCCAATAGCATACCTGTTCATGGGCAGGATTGGGTAGGGTCTTGTCAAAAATTTAGGCCCGGATCTGGCTTGAAAAATGAGTCTAAAATTTTATTCAAACTCATTTCGACTAAATTAAATTTTTATTAAAAAAATAAAAATATAATACACCTAAAATACTAAAAACACTAAAATAAATGTTTCCCAATAAATTGAAAATAAATTTTAAAAAATATTTATACTTAAATAACACTGAGATATGTGTAACTTAACAAGCAAATGCCTCTAAAATAGTAACAAAATTAAAAATAAAATAAGAGTTATACAATATTCAAATAATAACAACAAAATAGTAGTAACATAATAATAAAATTACAGCAAAACAATGAGAAAACAACAAGAAAACATTAGTTTCTTTTTCTTTTTTTCAAATTCGAGTCGGATCAAGCTCGGGCCAAAAAAGCTTTACCCAAGGCTCAACCCGTTTTCTAAACGGGCCTTTTTTCCCAACCCCATTTTTCAAGCGTATATATTTTTTTCTAAACCCTCCCACTTTTTGGACGGACCGACTCAGCCCATGGATAGATCTAGCCCATAGTACAATATATTTTTAAATATTTTGAACGTGATAATTGAATTTAAAATTATCCATATAAAATAAAACAAAACAACCAATATCTTTTTTAAAATTTATATTTTCATTCCATCTTTTCATATTTTTCTGATTTAAAAAAAAAAAGAGTTTTCTGAATTTTTTTTGATAATTTTTGTAATTTGGCTCTTTTTTATCTTTATGACTTTTTTAAACGGAATTTTTTTTTAATTTCTGGAAATTTTATATAACTTTCATATATTTTTTTTCTGATTTGTTATTACTTTTTGAGATTTTTCTAAATTTGTTAGACAATTTTTGTATTTATATCTTTTTTGTGTTTTATGTATTTTTAAAAATAAAAATAAAAATAAATATTTTTTAAATATTGAGATTTTTATATAATTAAATATATATCTTTTTGTTTTTAAAAAAATTTTGAGATTTTTTTATCTTTTTTCTTTTACTTTTTTAAATGTATTTGTGAAAGAAAAAAGTTTAGGTGATATGGTGCCTCTCAATGTGTCACGTCACTAGGGGCAAAGCCAAAAAAATTTTTTAGGAAAGGGCTAAAGTTAAATTGTAATTTTTAGAATAGTAAAAATACAATTTTATCATTTGAATAGTTTATATTTTTATAATTTTTAAAAGATTAAATTAATTTTATATCATTTTTAGGGGGCCAAGTTGTAATTTTACCTTTACTAATTTAAAATTTTAAAAATTTAAAAAAACTTAAATATAAAATTTTTCATTTTAGGGCGGGGTCCTGCAGCCCCCACCCCTGCAAGTCACCCTTTTTATCTAACGCCATTAATGGGCAGGGAGAACTGATAATGGATTGAAAACTTCAAATAACAAATTGATAAAAAAAAAATTATTTAGGTACCAAAGCGATAAATGGGTGCAAATTTGGGGGCAAATAGTATATTAACCCTAGATGATATATATATATATATAAAAGAAGAAGCACGTTAATTCATGATGACACAGAGAAGAGTGCTATTCATAATGGAGTTTATGTGCAGCTCTATCTGTACCTTGCATCTAAGATGTCCATTTTTGCATTTTGCAAACATCCGTTTTGCTCCTCTTCTTTCAATTAACCTTTCATTTTCTTTCTATTGTTTTAAATAAAAATGATCTTCCAAAGAAGACACTGCTGCAAACCTAGGAACCTTTTTCCTTGTTCATGTTATAATTGGTATTGGTATTGTTGTTTCCTTCTTCCTATTGTAAAATATTTATCATTTAGTCTTTACTTGATCGGGGGGAAGCATTGAAGTATGTCGGTTTTCTAATGGAAAGTTCTTTTTCTTTTTTGTTAAAAGGTCTGAATGACTCAATCTGTCACCCTATGCTCTTTTGGACTTCTTTGTTTTGCATTCAACTTATTATTGTTGTTGTTTTCTGATATTTGTTGAAGTTTTTGAATTAGGGTTTTGCAGAATTGGTAGTGAGGGTATTAAAAAGATAAATACCAGAGCCAGAAGGAAAAGTCCCATTGAGGCAATAAGAAGTAAATCACTAATCACAGTTAACAAGAACACTGACAGGGCATTTTGCAGACCTTTGGGAGCTTTACCTCGTCTACCACCGTATCTTCCTCCTCCTGTTAGTAGTTTACCATGCCATTGGCTCCGTCTGATCGACTAGCTCTTTTTGACACGTTTCAAACTGGAATTCTAATATTGGTTTCTGGTTTTGTAGACGTTGAAGCTTTTAGCAGAAGTTGCAGTATTCAAAGAGGAGGTCGTTCGGCTCGAAGAGCAGGTCATACACTTTAGGCAGGACTTGTATCGAGAAGTTGTCTGTAAATCATTGTCGAAAGCGAACATGGAGAATTCAGCTGATTCGAGAGAGCCTTGTCTGGATAATAGTACTAAATCTCAGCTATCTACAACGTCAACTCGAAAAACATGAATGGCAAGGCATTTGAGATCGTTTTCGGGTAAGCCTTTTGTGGTTTTTAAGTCCCCATCTTATGGCATTATCATTTGATGCATATTTTGGTATCGAAGTAGGCCGTCTTTCAAGGAAAGCTAGTAATACCTACTGCAGGCTAATATACCAAAGGCTATCTCATGTGGCCCATAGGAGGCCTTAGTTTTCTGAATCGATGAGCGGCATGTTAAAGACCCGTTGCGTAGGCTAGCTCCTGCTCTATCATCTGATTATGACCTGTTTGGACGCCATTGAATAGCAAATACTAATTGAAGTTTTGAATTAAATTCTAGCAGTCCAATATCAGTCAATCACTAATTATCCACCACGGCTTGGTAATACATCAGCATTTAGTGATGCAACACTCAAACCCAACTATTCTTATTCTTCTCTGCCCAAAAGAAGTATATATATAATATAAGTTGAAATACACCATAAGTAGAGATGAGCATGGGCTGAGTCGCGAAGGCCCGCCCAAAATGTGGGAGGATTTGGGTAAAAATATAGGCTCGAAAAATAGGTTTGGACAAAAAAATAAGGCCCGTTTAAAAAATAGGCCGGACCTCGGTTAAGACATTTTTGGCCTGGGCCTGGCCTCGACCCGAATCACTAAATGACAAAAATATATGATTTTTTAATATTATTTTCTTGTTATTTTCTCCCTATTTTGCTACCATTTTACTATTATGTTGCTACTGTTTTTTTGTTGTTGTTTAGATATTGTATAAAACTTATTTTATTATTAATTTTGTTATTATTTTAAACACATTTGTTAATTTTGTTATTATTTTAGAGACATTTGCTTGTTAAATTGTATTTATCTTAGTTTATTTAAGTATACATATTTTTTAAAATTTATTTTCAATTTGTTGGGAAGTATTTATTTTGATATTTTTAATATTTTGATGTATTATATATTTTTTAAAATTATATAAAAAGTAATATAAAAATTAATATGGGCGGGTTGGGTCAGGCTCGGGTTTTAATATTTTTATCCGGGTCGGGCTTGGGTAAAATTTTAGGCCCATTTTTTGGGCTAGGCCCTAGCCTAGTAAACGGGCCTAAAATTTTGGTCGGGCAGGGGCGAAGCCAGAAAAATTTTTTAGAGGGGGTCGGATGAAATTTTAATTTTTTATAGTTTATATCTTTATAATTTGCAAAGGATTAAATCGAATTTTTATAATTTTAGGGGGGCCAAAGTGAAATTTTATATTTACTAATTTAAAATTTTTAAAAAAATTAAGGGCCTTAAAAGCAATTTTACATTTTGGGGGGGCGGGGCCCATGCCAGCCCCCTGGCTTCACCCCTGTGGTCGGGCCCAGCCCGAACCCGGCCTGGCCCGGCCCATGCTCACCTCTAACCATAAGTCCCTATGCTCGTAATAAATTTGGATTTTAGTCTCTCTACTTTTATTTCTAGGATTTTAGTCTCTCTACTTTTTAGATTTCAAAATACATGGCCAATTATTAATATTGTTAATTTTCTTGTTAAATTTATTGGTGTCACATTTTGAAATAAAAGAATACTTACTTGGTATCCATGTAACTAAAAAAATGACATTTTAATGAACCTAAATTTAACAAATTAATGTTAATAGTTGGACTTGAATTTTGAAATTTAAAAAGTAAGGACTAAATTCTAAAAATAAAGCTGTCGAAAAAAGTAAGGACTAAATTCTAAAAATAAAGTTGTCGGAACTAAATTCCAAATTTACGAAATGCACATGAACTTGTAGCATATTTTAAACTATAATATATTCTAGTTCTTCAATTTCTTCATATATATATATATATATATATATATCCATGTTGAATTCACATCAAATATAAACTCGAATATGAATGCAAGGTTACATTCAAATTTTTTTAGAGTGTGTTTGGACACCATAAAATAATTAGATGGAAGTGTAATTACTAGAATGGTTTTTGCACCCCCTTATAATTAGAATTACATTCCTTAGACCTTTTTGTTTAATATTCCTCATGTCATGTTTATTAGTATAAATTATAATTACATAAATTACCCAATTACATAATTTTAAATTCTAAAAAATAATATTAATTATTATAAAAAATTATCAATAATAGAAAATTTTTGTCTAAACAAATAAAAAAACTTAAATTAAATAATCATATATAATATGTTAGTCTTAAAAAGTATTCAGTAATACAATTACGAAAAGTAACATGAAAATAAACATCCTATATAATTTTATTTAAACTATTCTCTCTCTAATATTAAACATGTACTCATGTTCATCATCGGTTAGTCATTGCTCAAGTATAATTAATTAATAATAAATGTTATATAGTTTAGTTAAAATTAATATAAATAATTTGTAATAAATATTATGTAATTCAATTAAATATTTCATAGGTCAAAATGTATGAGAAATTATCTCTTGTCAATAAAAATTTCAAATTATTTAAACAAGATTAGAAAAAATACCATATATTTTTTAAAAATGAAATATGCCCTAAAATTAAAATGTTATTATTATTGCATAAAAATAATTTCTTAAACTTAAATCATGTATGTATATGATTGGAAATTTATAGGGTAATTGTAATTTTTTAAAAAACTCTCATGTTTGTTTTACGGTTTATAGTTGTCCTTTCCAATAATGTCGTCTCCAAGATTCAAACTGACATACTCTCCTTAGGAGTGTAATGTGTCTTACCATTGCACTAAATACTTGTTGATAAGTTAATTGAATTAAGTGTAATTGTTTGTAATTACCCCCAACTTTCACCCTTGCCTTAATAATTGTAGAATGGAATTAGGATTCTCTAATTACACTCACATCAGTAAAACCTATTAATTATAATGATTACCAAACATGTCACACATATGTAATTACAAAAAATTAGACTCAAACTTAATTACTAAATAACTTATCAAACACACTTTTAGACTTCAATGTTTTTTATAATGTCAAATCAATTGGGTAGTACATCTTAATTGTTACTAGATAAATTAAATGGACTAAATCTTGAAATCCTAGACCTACTTAAATTACTTCTTAAAATTGACCATTTTTAGTTAGGCACATTCATATAATTGTGCTTACACGAACATAGATTATGGATATACTTTAGCATCGGTGCATCAGACGACCACCTAGAAAATGGGTTGTTATCATGGTTGAATAAATTGATATTGGTATAGTTGTTAAAGAATCTTGAAAAGGAGAATTGAAATCAAAATTTTTAAAAAAAATTCAAGTATTAATTATGTTTGTTTTTAATTGTTATGTTTATAACAAATTAAGTTTAATATTGTTGGTGTTTTGAGACTAAGAAAGTGAAAATGAGACAAAGAACCAGCAAGATGAACTGATCTGAATCACTATTTTCATTTCAGAAGATACAATATATATAATTTGTTTTTCCAAAAACTCAAGTAACTCAACTAACATCTTGAAAAATAGGAAATCTTATCTTTACACAAACTGATTAAGTAAATCAACACCTAAACATATCAAGTCAATACCAACTTAGTTTGTTTTCAACTAAGTATTTTAACAAAGGAACTAAATAAAAAACTAAACCAAAAACATTAGTTTTCCATTCTAAGAAGTTAGTTAGCACTTTATCTTGCAGTTCGCTTCATCGCTGGATAGCTCACACTTTAATTGTTCGTAGGTATGCTTGCACTTAGACAATTCACCAATATACTTAAACGATCAGCCAAGCTTGTCGTGTAGGAACTCTCTGCATGATAGTTCGCATATTAACAATCCGCCAACCTTCTCATGCTTGGACTATTCGCCATGTGACTTCGAGCCTAAACTATTTGCCATGTGACTTCAAGCCTAAACTATTCGCCATATGTTGTCTGTCATATGTACTCGCCACTGCATGGTTGGTCATTTCACAACACTCGTCATTGGCTTCCATGTTACGAACTTCAATGTCATATCTCAACTTCTCGAACTTCATCTTCTCAAGAGGCTTAGTTAGAATATCTACTAATTGATCTTGTGAACTACAATGAACCAATGTTGCTTTCTTTATTTGTTCCACTTCCCTCACAAGGTGATACCTAATTTTGAAGTGTTTTGTTTTCCCATGGAGTACTGGATTCTTTGCAATTGCAACAGCAAACTGATTGACACATTTGATCTCTGTTGCTTCCTCTTGGTATATGTTCAAGTCATTCAACAACTTTCTTAGCCAAATTGTTTGGTTGATAGATGCAGCGACTGCAACATACTTTGCTTCAATTGTAGATTGTGCTATTAATTGTTGCTTTCTTGAACTCCAATAGAAAACACTTGACCCTAGAGTAACGAAGTAACCAGAGGTACTCTTCATGTCCTCAATAGATCCTACCCAATCATTGTCTAAGTAACCAAGTAGCTTAACATTTTCAGACTTCATAAATTTCACTCCATATCTCAATGTTCCTTTTACATGTCTCAAAATTCTTTTGGCTGCTTTATAATGGATTACATTGCTACAATGCCTGTACCTCGACAACAAGCTTACAATGAACATTATATCTGGCTTGGATGCAGTTAAGTAAAGCAAGTATCCAATCAGTTTCTATAGCTTGTCTCATTAACTCTTTTAACATTTTCATCGCTAATGAGCTTCTCTCCTTTAGTAGTGGGAGTGTTGGCAGGCTTGCAATTTTCCATGTCATATCTTCTTAAAATCTTCATGGCAAAAGCCTTTTGGCTTATAAAATTATTTCTTAGGTTTGAAACACTTCTAGACCAAAGAAGAAGTCATTTCTCCCAAATCTGACATCTCAAACATCACTTACATCTGTCTTTTAAAGTTATAAACCAACTTAACATTGCTTCCAATCACAAACAAATCATTAACATACAGAGATATTATAAGAACTATTTCATTTCCAGCTTTCTTCATATACATTGTAGGCTTGCTGATACTTCTTTCACATACAATGGGCTTTTTTCTCGTAAACTTTTTTTTTCTATATGCACATCAGCACGAACCACTGCTTTGCTGGCGTAGTCTTGGCATCGTCCCTCCATACGAGATTCTTTGTAACCTAAAATAGGAAATAACTTATATAAGTTCCTGAGAACTTAGTAGATCTATATAACCTATTTCATTACACCATAGTGTACTAAAAACTTTACATATTCTTTGGCCTATGTCCTTTTTTGGCTGGTATTTTTCACTACCATTCCTTATGGTTAGTCGTACATAATTGAATAAGACTTCCTTAAAAACATACTACATGGATCATTTATTACTTCTACATCCTCTTATCCATATCGGGTCCTTACCATTCTTATGTTCACTACATATTTCATTCTGGCCCTTTTTACATTACTGACCATTTTCCCTTTTTGTTTATCCAGAACCTGTCTCATCTTTAACATTCAAAACCTTTTTAACATAGTTCATTAGATACCATATCTCTACTTTTCCTTCAGTCATTTACACAAACTTCATTGTGTTGGTATTCTGTTAATATAGTTTCCCTCAAAGATCACATTTACCAGATAACCACGAAGATAAGCTCTTCCTTTAAGATAACCATATAATTCTCTCTATTACCATAGATGATCATAGAGGTGTCATCATAACTATAGATAGCCATGAAGGCATCTATATAGTTAGATGGCCACAACGGCTTCCACATTTAATAGACTTTACCATGAAGGCATATTTAATAAATGCAGCCACAAAGGCTCTCTTATACAGAATCAACCACAAATGCATCCATTTTAACATACTTTGTCATGAAGGCATATTTATAGAGTCGAACACTAAAGCTTCATATAATAGATATCGCTGTAAAGGCTCACGTATAACAGAGAACAGCCACAAAGGCTTCTACTTATCAAAGAACAACTACAAAGGCTTTTACATATCTAATAACAGCCACAAAGGCTTTCACATATCTAATAATAGTCACAAAGGCCATCATATTTTGATAAATGGCATTTTTAACGATAGGGATTTGCCTAAAATCAATGTCTTGAGGTTTTCTCCTCATCACCTGGTACTCGTCCAATCATCATTTATTTTCTTTCCCCACATGACGCCATAGTCCCAAACTAAGTCTTACACTATGTGGTTCTCTTATCCCCATATGATGCTACAGCCACCATGACTAGGTCTTACACTATATGATTTTTTTATCCCCATATGACACCATAGCCATCATGACTAGGTCTTACACTTCCCTATATAATGCCATAGTCCCAAACTAGGCCTTCCACTATATGGTCTTCTTGCCATGGCCATGTGACATCTCTTACCCGTCTTCATCATTGGAACGTTATACGAGGCATTACCGGACTTAAATATTAACATTCATATAAAAATCGGGTCGTAAAATTTCATTACAGCTTAAAATTTTTCATTCATATTCATATCGTCCCTATTATGGGCCTACGAGGCCTTAGACATGCTTTGGAGGTGGTTCGAGATTGAACCGAGACCTTTCGTGCAGTTAGGAAATTTTTACTCAAAATAGGGTCATGTGTCTGTGTGACATGGGACACACCCATGTAGGCAAGTCGTGTGGTCGCACACGCCCATGCCCCTAACCCGTATGAGATTTATTTTTCATTTCGAACCTACAGGGGTTTTAACACAACTTGGCACACTCCCGTGTCTATGGCACGTGTCCCTCATACGGCTATGACACGCCCGTGTCCCTCACACGGCCATGATACGCCCGTGTCGTCGCCCCTATGTGAAAACCTAGGTATTTTGTTTATGATGTCATCATTCAATATAGAGCACATGGTCAAGTCACATGCCCGTGTGCTAGACTGTGCCCTTCACACGGCTGAGACATATGGCCGTATCTCTGCCTGTGTGTTTATTACTGGGCATTCTATTTTTCTAAATTTGGGTGCAGGGGACACACGACCTGATTACATGCCCATGGGGCAGACCGTGTGTCACACACAGCCTAGACACACGCCCTTGTGTCTACCCATGTGGACAAATTTAAGGCAATTTAGCAAGCCTATTACCACCCTGAAATGACACCAAACTTATACCAATTCCAATAACTCATAATATGGCATCAATGTACATCCAAAGATCCTCAATCATGACATTCAAACTATAATCTCATGGCACATTCATCATGCATCAACTTCATACATTCACATTCAAATTATGCAAGCCTACTCATTTATGAATTTCATTCTCATGGAAAAATCATACTTAACTAGTATTGCCCAAATTTAAATAGCCATTTACAAAAGGACTGAGTATTAAATATAGCTAACACAATGGCCATCCAATTTGACACAAAACAAAATATGCCAATTTCTTATACATTCCATACTCAAAAGACTCAAAATTAACTTTACCCAAAAGAATAGTTTGATAGTGTGATATGAGCTCCAACTTACTTCGATCCCAAAGCTAGCTTGGCGAAACTACAAGAAAAAGAGAAAAGAAAATGGGAGTAAGCATAAATGCTTAGTAAGTTACATGCAATCAATAACAATATAAAACATGAAATATCATCCAAATAACACATCATAATCATCTCACACTTATCATGGATTTTGACATAGCTTACCCATGCTCTTTCTTACTGGCAGTACATATATCATACTTAACTTATTTCTCGTGGTTTTCTCGTACCTGTATCACTCATCACATAACTTTAATCTTCTTCATTCTCATCATTAACTTATATTCTTCTCCCTTAAACTTTTTAAAACACTGAAGGATACTTGCCATATCATTCTCATGATGGGATGCCAATGCCATATCCCAGATATAGTGTTACATGGGATCACGTGTAGATGCCGATGCCATGTCCCAAACATGGTCTTACACGGGATCTCCTCTCGATGTCGATGCCATATCCCAAATATGGTCTTATACGAGATCGTATAATGATGTCGATGCCATGTCCCAGGCATGGTCTTATACGAGATCACATATCGATGTCAATGCCATGTCCCTGACATGGTCTTACACGAGATCGCTTTTAGATGCCAACGCCATGTCCCAAACATGATCTTACATGGGATCTCAATTCGGTGTCGATGCCATGTCCCGAACATGGTCTTATACGAGAAATTATTAGTCTCATGTCATGATATTGGTATCCTTCATATTCTTAGAATTTAATCGGGATTCCGACGTACTTAACTTAGTCATTTCTTCATCAATATGTCATTGATAAATTTTCATAAAATCATCATACATTTCATACAACCATCAAAGTATTAATTTCATAATTACATAATATAAATTTATTACACACAACTTAACTCGGATCCAAAAATAAAGGTAGACGTTTGGTTTATTATACCACATTGTTCTTTTCCCAGTTTCGGTCCAGGCTTCGTGTTTCTTGATCTATAATGACAAATTAATCTTATTTAATTATCACATTGACTAAATCAGTCCATAATTCATACTTTGGAAAAATTATAATTTTTCCCCTAAACTTTCACATATTTGCAAAATAGTCTCTAGGCTCGTATAATGAAATGTACTAAATTTCTTGGTTACCCAAGCCTAACCGAACCTATTTTGCACTCATAATAGCCCACATTTCTCATCAATTTAAACTTTATTACTACTTTTACAACCTTTACAATTTGGTCCTCTTCATGAATTTTCATAAAAAATCACTTAGAGAAAAATGTTTATTACTCATCTAACTTTCACATTTTTCCATTAAACAACATAATACATGCATGTCATGCATGGGTATATTTTTGAACATGAACGCTAGCTTAAAATAGTGGTAGAATTAGCTAGGTCAAGTTATAAGGATTTTAAAAATACAAAGAACATGAAAAACGGGGTTATATTGCACTTACTTTTGAGCTTGAAAATGAAAGAAACCCTAGCTATAGAAGGCTTAGAGATTTCGACACTTAGAGGAAGAAGATGAGCATATTTTTTTACTTATTTTCCCTTTTTATTTCTTTAATTTACCTAATGGCTAAAATGCCCTTAATGGCCTTCCTTGAAATTTTTCCCTTCTATGGGTATTTTTGTCCATCATGCCATAAAATGGTCTAATTGCTAAATAAGGACCTGTAATAAATTTTCTAATGTTATTTCATCCTTAAATCTTCTAGAAACTTATATTTTACAATTTTTTCAATTTAGTCCTAAATGAAAAATTAATCACTTATCCTTAAAATTTCTTCATGAAATTTTCACATGACAATGCAATCACATCATAGACCTTGAAATAAACCATAAAACATATATTTCAATATCGAATTTATGGTTTCGCCACCATTATTCTGACTAAGCCCTAATTCGGGTTGTTATAGGGCATGGTCTTTTCTTATCAAAATTCGTGTTTATTGTCCTGATGGACTCACACGCAAGCAGACTTGATATCAAACTTATTCTTGACTGACTCACTGCAATAGACTTCAACATGCAACTACATTCACATTTCCAAATATGTACTCATGCATGCGCACATTTTCCTTTGGAACAGAAACAATCATCAAGCTCATACTTTCTCCACATATTCGTCATATATGATCTTCTTTTCATAATAGAGGTATATCCTTATTCAATCATCAC
The DNA here is from genome assembly GCA_020496765.1 of Gossypium stocksii. Classification (NCBI taxonomy): domain Eukaryota; kingdom Viridiplantae; phylum Streptophyta; class Magnoliopsida; order Malvales; family Malvaceae; genus Gossypium; species Gossypium stocksii. The sequence continues at coordinate 34,774,326 of CM035624.1, forward strand.
ACTTGCATATATTACATTCTCATTTCACAAATTAGCCTTTCGAAATAGACAAGACTATCATGCAATCATGCAAGTAAGAGTGGTTTAGAGACTTACCTGTTAGCCTTAAAGGCAGCTTAAACTTCAGACTTGGGCTTTCATCGAGTACATTAGCAACCCCTAAACATTAATCACAGAAACTCATTTCCTAAACACTTGAACACTAGAATCATATAATAAAGCTTTACCAAGTTTGCTCTACCGAGTTAAACAGATCTGCTCTCCGGCAACTTAACATGTAAAGTCATGATTCTTACCTTAACGAAAGCATCTCAGAGCTTAACCCGCGTTCCAGACTTATCCTAAAGGATGAGAGGATTTTTCTCTTTATGTAACAGTCCGAATTAGGGCTTAGTCGGAATGGTGGTTTTGAAACCATAAATTCGAAGTAGAAAATTTTATTTCCATGATTATTTATGAGTTAGAACATGCTTGTATAGTATTGAGAAATTTTCATGAAGAAAATTTTATGAAATAGGAGCTAAATTATCCTTTAGGACTAAATTGCAAAAGATGTAAATTATGGGTTTCTAGAAGGTTTAAGTATGAAATAACATAAGAGAATATATTAGGGGTCCTTATTTGGCAATTAGACTAACTTTTGGCATTATGGACAAAAATGCCCATGGAAGGGAAAAATATTAAAGAATAGCCATAAGGGTATTTTGGTCATTTGGTAAAGTTAAGTAATAAAAAGGGAAAAATAAGCCAAAATTGTGTCCATCTTCTTCCTCCTTGTGCTGAAAATTGAAGGGTCTCCATAGCTAGGGTTTCTTGCATTTTCAAGCTCCAAGTAAGTGTCTCCAAGCCCCATTTTTCATGCTCTTCTTATTTTTGAATCATCATAGCTTAATCTAGCTATTTATACCACTAATTTAAGCTAGGGTTTATATTTAAAAATATACCCATGCATGACATGCAAGTAAAATGATGTCTAATGGTAGAAAATGAAGGTTTAAGGTGTAGTAAACATCTTTTTCTAAGTAATTTTGTATGAAAATCCCTAAAAGGGACTAAATTGCAAAGTATGAAAATGTGTAGTAAAAGTATGAAATTGTGAACAATGTGGGCTTGTATGGGCACTAGCAAGTGTCGGCTAGGCTTGGGTAGCCAAGAGGATGGATACATTTCATTTTACGAGCCTAGGGACTATTTTGCAAATATGTAAAAGTTTAGGGGTAAAATTGAAAATATTACCCAAGTGTCAATTATGAATTATTTAGACAATGTGGGTACTAAGCAAGTTAAATTTACCATTTTAAATCAAGAAACACGAAGCCCAGACCAAAATCAAGGAAAGAATAAAATCGAGGACTAAACCGAATAATTTCCCATATTTTGGACTCGAGGTAAGTTGTATGTGATAATTTAGCCTATATGTTATATAAATTTCATTATGATGATTTTTTTATGAAATTATGATACTTCATGAAGATATGTATATTATCTTATATGAATTATGCATAAGTTTCATGATGATGATTATATGAGATAATGTATGAATTATGAAAGAGATTTATGACATTCAATTGTTAAAGCAATGTATGATGTTCATGAAGTTAGTTGTATGAAATTCTACTAAGAAATGAGGAAAACATGAAAAAAAAGAAGTTATGCAAGCTTCAATGACACGAAGGATACCGTAATCTTGTCTTGAGTATTGTAGGTCCCGTATAAGACCATGTCGGGGACATGGCATTGGCACCGAATTGAGATCTCACGTAAGGCCATGTCTGGGACATGTTAATGGCATCGAAATGTGATCCTCTATAAAACCATGTCTGGGACATGGCATGAGCATCCAAGATTAGGTCCCATGTAAAACCATGTCTGGGACATGGCTTTGGCACCGAGAAATGATAGGATCTTCTATAAGACCACATCTAGGACATGGCTTGGACATCCATTATGAGATCCCATATAAGACCATGTCTGGGACATGGTATTGGCATCAAAATACATCTCGTATAAGACCATGTTTGGGATGTGGCATCAGCATCAACATGTAATCCCATGTAAGACCATGCCTGAGGCATGGTGTTGGCATCATTTCATGATATTGATTTACGAGTATCCTTTGGTATTATAAGAGTTATAAAGATAAGTATTTATGTTGACAAAACTCAAAGAGAAGGACTAAGTTTTATATTGAGTGTTGCAGGTTTATGTATATAGTAAGTATGAGAAATACAACACAATGAGCACGAGTATGATATGATCTTGAATGTTTCATCAGAATGAGTAAGTTATAAGTATGTTATAAACCATGAAGTTGAGTAAGTATGTGAATGAGTAAGGAAGTCTATAATATTTCATTTTTCATGATGTTTAATGGGATCTTAATGTTATGACTTCATTTGCTATCTTATTCATGTAACTTACTAAGCATTTTATATGCTTACTCTTTTTATTCCCTTTCCATGTAGATTTGTCGATCTAGCTTGGGATTATTTAAAGTCGGAGCTTGTAGTCACACTATCAAGCTAACTATTTTAGGTATAGTAAGTAGCCTCTTTATTGTATGGCATGTACAGGAGGTTGGTTATTTTCGAAATTATAACTTTAGTGGCTATATGTATTGGTCATTATTATACTTGAGTCAAGTTGTAATGGCCTCTGGATATGGCCTAACATATTCTCTACTTAACTTAAATGTGATGGTGAATGTTTCCCACGATTGGTGTATTTTAAAGTATGAGATATTATGCATGGATTGGTGTTGCATTTAGCTTTATTTCAGGATGGCAAAAAGGCTTGGAAAATAGCCTAATATTGTCCATACGGTTAAGCACACGGGCGTGTGCATAGGCCGTGTGTGACACACGGCTAGTCTACGGGCGTGTAAGTAGGCCGTGTGTCCCCTACACCTTAATGCATGAAATATTTAATACTGGAATTATGCCACGGGCAGAGCACACATGCGTGTGCCCTGGCCGTGTGTTGTAAGTCAAAATGCTCTATGGGAGGTGAACACGGGCGTGTGACCCCATTTAGGGTAAAATTTTCATAAGTACCTGAGAGTCCTCGGATTGGTTTCGGAACGTCTTCAATGTATGTTTAGGGCCCCGAGGGTCCATGATAGAATTATTAAAATGTTGAATGAGAAGTTTTAAATAGAAAAGAAATTTTATGATTCGATTTCACGAGATTAAGTATGTTCAAGTACAGTAATGCCTCGTACCTCGTCCCGGTGTTGGACTAGGATAAGGGGTGTTACACTTTAGATCATCCTTATATAGGCAGAGAATACTTCCTGAGGAAGTAATGTGCAATTCCCAAAATACTCATTGAGGAAGTAATACGCAGTTTCCAACACTTATCTGATCAACTAGATATTTTCCTTTGTTCCATTGGATGTTTGACATGTGTAATAATCCATGTGATCACCAGTTAAATGCATGGAAGCTATAAATACTTAGTATAAAAACACATATGAAACTCACCCTTGGGTCTCAACATGTCCTTTATCCTTAGTCATTTCTTTAGAGCATATCTGTCGGTGTAACAATTTACACTTTGGTGCATTATGCCTTTTTGGCAGTGACTCCATTTTCTGAGTCTCTTTAATGCCTTGCCAGGCATTCTCTTCTATCTCAGTTATGTATCTACGTATACATTAACAGCTTTAGTGGAGCAAACAACATCTTATTACTCAGGGTTCACCCATACGCCCGATGTCACCCTACCTTTAATTTACTTAGAGGAGCTTTCCTATCTTTCCTTGATTCTACTCTCTTGAGAAGAAAGATAAGATATCTTTCTTGTCCTATACACTTTGACTTGTTCCTTGACTTTATTGGGACTCAACAAACGTCATATCAGTTATTTAGTGGTCTTATCCAAATCTTACGTATTCCAAGAATACTAATAAAGTTCTTTCCTTTGGTTCTTAACTATCTTAGTTCTCATTTGGTTACCTCCTAACTATCTTTTCATTATATCTTAATCAATTCAATGTCATCGTTACTGAATACTCTCTATTGCTAACATAAGCTTTCCATTATAGAGTTCTATTTTTTATAACAGATTTTGCCCAAACTATGCCCGCCAACCAGAGGCTCCTAGGGCAAATCCTTCATTATCAGGCTTACTACGTGCTTAACCAGTGTCTGCCAACATTAAGGCATCACAGGTGTACTCACAATGGTTCCTATCTTTATAATAGCTTAAACACCATTCACTTTTAACTCATCTTATCCGACTCATTATTTGAATAGTATTCGGATACTAAGATTTCACTGGGTGGGATGTTACAAGTTTACATAAAATATGCCATAAAAACATTATACAGAGTCACGTGTTTACAATCCTGGCAGACTTTCACCTAAATCCATGTATCGTGATTAGCCAATTCGATTTACATATTCTAAAAACTACATCATGAATATTCAAACAGACATATCATGTCATGGGTCTTAACCAGATGGTCTTACATTCATGCATGTATTGTGTTCTACTAATCCAGTCTTCATCTTACTAGAGGCTACACCATGAAAGTTTCCAAATCATACCAAATTGCCATGGGCCTTTACATTATGGTCTTACACTCAATTTTAATCTATGATATACGAGTCTGGTTAGTAATACAATTGCCCTACTAGAGGTTTCACAATAGAACATTAGCTCAGAATTTACTTACCCAGATAATCAATTTTTTACAAATTCATATACCTTATATACCGGACCTTTATCTGCATGCTTATCAAACATTATTCTTTTAATAGAACTTTTTGCATATTATTACAGAACATCTCTCATCTTTACTATACCATACCTTTACCATATTCTATAGACATCATCATCCCGTCTATGAATGTGCATATATATACTTTTTATTTAAACAGTTCATTTAAAGGAGTCAGGGTAGAGAGTCACCTTAACTCACCAACTATAGTTCTAAGCTCCAAACTCAGACATCTCTTTTGAACCAGTAGCAACAAGTGCTTACAAACATAAATTTACTATTACAACTCTTATACATACAATTTACTTATCATTTTGATTGTTGACAACCTTATGCAAAACTTGTACTTAAAGCTTTACTGTTCATACAACTCTTACAGTCTTACACTCTCAAAACTTAACATGTAGAGCTGAAACACTTACCCGAAAATGGAATAATCACTAATTAAACCTAGGATCGTAGTTTCCAACTTTATGAGAAAGAGATATATTTATACTTTTTTTAGAAAGAATTAGAAAGTAGTATTTTTTTAATAAAGAAGAAAAACCTCTCTTAGAACCCTTCTTACACATATAAATATGACCCACTTACTTAGTGGAACTTTACAAGTGTCATACATTTCAAAATTTACTTACTTAATGGTTTACAGTTTCCGAAGGAAACATAAATAAGTACCTTGCATTCACAATTATCAAGTTAGGCTATCCAGTTGATTTCTAACCAGATTACCTATAATATAACTAGCACAGTACACTAGACAAACAAGAAGTATTACACCTTTGGCGCTAACTCATTCCATACTTACCCTTCATCGCTTAACACAGACTTCTCTTTAATATAATAGAACAACATGAAACAAAATCATTACCTACATATGTGGTGATTACTATGTACCATAATAAGAAATTGGACGGATTACACTTCGCCAGATAGACTATTTTACTACTATACGCCAAAATCCTAGACCCGCTAGACCTAGGGTGTTACACTTATCACTTTATCTTGTAGTTCACTTCATCGCTAGATAGCTCGCACTTTGATTGTTTGCAGGTATGCTTGCACTTAAACAATTTTCCAATATGCTTAGAAAATCTGCTAAAATTATCGTGTAAGAACTCTTTGCATGATAGTTCACATATTGATAATTCGCCAGCCTTCTCATGCTTAGACAATTCACTGAATGACTTATGCTTGGACTATCCACAATGTGACTTCGAGCTTGAACTGTCTGCCATATGTACTTGCCATCACATGGTTGGCTATCTCACAACAAATATATCCAAACATACTTTGTGTCTTTTTTTGTCTATAATACGTCAAGTTTTCTATTTTATAAGTATGATTATGATAAGTGGGCAATAATTCTTTTTAGCCTAAATAATGAGTATTAAATTTACCTTAGTATTTACTAAGAGTTTTACACTTTCACCTTAGCATGAAGAGTTTAGAAGAACATAATAAACTTGAAGAATACAAACTTAGATGAAAAAGACATCGTAAATATAAAGAAATTAAGATTTTTACAAAGTGAAGAAGAAAATGTATAATAAATACAAAAGAAAAATGATATTTATCTCAACTTCAAGATGTCTTACATTTTGAAAACTAAAGATTATTTATAGAGGTTTAGGAGAAGCTAAATGACAATAAAAAGATACTGATAGTAATCAATAACTAGTGTCATTTGTGTCATTTTCTCAATCATTTTGATCACTTATTACTATGATAATGGCTACAATTGGGAAAGTGTTAATCAAATACTTGTTTCTTATACATTCATTATAGAAATTTCAGCTCTAAACTCCAAGTATTTTAAGAGATATAGTCAAAATATGATAAATATGTTTTAAAACTATCCATCAATGTAAAACTCATGTATTCCTCTTTATTTATGTATTTTTCTTGACACATTTTGACATTGATGACTTCATATTTGGATAGAGCTTCAAATTCCCATTTTGACTATATAAAATACGCCCAAAATGAAATTCCAGAACCTGAAATATAATCAAAACAATAAATAATGTTTAAGTAAGAAGTTCTAAATGGCCAACATTATAAATTGTAATCTTTTAGTATTGTATTATTAGTTATAGTCTTAAATCAACTTTAGGCTTATGGCATTTAATTCTATGGGTCCACGTGGAATCTCCTTCTTAAATACTATACAAAAGATCTTATTAAAATTAAATGTGTGAAAAATACTAAAAATATCTCTAAAACCACTGTGAAAATATCTACCATACAATTCTAAAATGTAATAGTATCAACTAAAACAAATCTAAGCATATATAAAAACAATTAACGAGACTATAAAAATTGTAAGCAACTAAAAATGAAAGTTTTAGTTTATCCCTCTAAAAATAATAAATTTATAATAAATTTATACTTTAATTCTTTTAAATATAAAAAAAATATTTAATCTCTTTAGAAATAATAAAATTATATTTAAATCTTCTAAAAATTTTATAATTTAATTCCCAATCTCGTAAAAGAATTTTTGAGCTTCACACATGAGAGGCTAGCCTACCTGCTACCTGCCCTGCTTTGAATTTCAGTTGGCCGGCTCGAGACAAAGCCCTGGCCTGAATTTGATGCGGCTGGCTGTATTAATGTGATTTTCTCTTTCAAATCAGCATTTATTTTGTTGTACACCAGATAACATTCTCCATAATTTATATTCTAGACGGCAGCATTAATTGAAAATGTGTCACTTAATCAAACAAGAAGCCGCAATTTGAGCTTTGATTTTGTCATATGAATAGCGGTAGATTAATATCAAAATTCATATTAATATTAAATGCAGTTACCATATAATAAAACAAATGGTTAAATATATAGTTATGAACAGCTTGAGACCAACAATGGGCTTTCCAAAGACCCAAAAAAACCCATCCCAAAGTCATATATAAAATCAATAGATATGGTAAATAATTCTCGTTTTCTACCCACAAAGTCTAACCATCTAGAACTTCATGAATCAGTCATATGGTAATTTGGTAGCACATGTTTGTTGTTATTTCTTATAAATATTACTAATTCAATCTGAACAACATAATTTATTTGCCGTCACATATTATTATAGTACAATCCTGTTCACATTTTATTATTAAAACTTAAAAGATTAGAAGACTAGTTTGGTTCCCTCAATTTTGATAGATTGAATTTGTTTAAGTGGAATTTAATTATTATTAAGTTCAAAAACGAGTAAATAAGGACAATTAATCACAATATTAATATTATTGAACAGTTTATTTATTGGTATAAATAAATTTAACTTCCAAAGTTTAAATAGTCTATGAATTTGGTCTTGATTTAACAAATTTAACTTATAGCATTTGCACATTCTATCCATATTTACACAGAATATATAAATATGAATATGAATGACTAATTTTTTTATTATATCAATAAATATTATGTACAATTGGCAAAAATATTAACACCGTCAAGTTGTTGATTAATAAAAATTAAATTACTTTTAAAGGGTTGGGAAGTTGAGTGAGTAGGCAATAAGCTGCCAACATCCCTTCATATCTTAATATTTCATTTGTCTAGAAATGTCAAAATTTTTAGTTTTAGGTTTCTTTCAAGAGTTTGTTCCCAATTTGTTTGGATTTTTTTCTCCAAGACACCCAAAAGTTTGGTAATCTATGATGCAATTGCGGGCTGAATTTGTGTCCCATTGACACAAAGCTGCTGTTAAAATCATAAACTTAGACGTAAAGTCACAAATGATGGCATTCATGATGTAAAAAAAGGATTTATATGTGCCCATGTCAACTTCAGACAATTGTGGGTCACCGCTCAGGCTTATATAACCCATCCACACGTACCTGAAATATAGATAAACAATTGGAACCAAAATAAATATAGATAGATACAAACCTCTCTCCCCCCCCCCCCCCATGTGATTAAAGAATCAAATAGAAAAAGAAGCCATATTCCGTGACCGAGTTTAGAAAATCTGATATGCAATTTAATTTGCTTGGTATTAAAAGGCGGCTATTTGGTCAATAAATTCTACTTACTGCCCCCAGCTCTCTCTTTGGCTCTTCTCATCTCAACCTTTTTATATTTGAAGCCCCGTCAATCAGCTACTGCTAGTTAATCTTAAGGAAAATATGGAAATGGTGATACCAAGTTCGCCGATTATGGATTTTAATTTCAACAGTGCTCGATCATCTCCTCGGTCGACTGCTCCTTCTACACCTCGCCAATTTGGTGAATGTTTCTTTAGTGCACCCACGAGTCCCACCCGGTTGTCTGAGTTTTATCGCGAATTCGATAGATTCTCGTTGTTGAACGATAGGGAAAGCAGTGGTTCGGCGGTTCCTTTTGATTGGGAAGTAAAACCCGGTACACCCATGTCCCCATTTTCCACCGGAGATGATTTCGCTTTTGATTTTACTGAGGACTTGGAGAAAACATTTCTCTCTGCTGAAGAACTCTTTGATGGGGGTAAAATCAAGCCATTGAAGCCACCACCTGGGTTAAAGGTTGACGACTATAACCAGAAAAGCCCGCTTTTGTCGTCGCCAAGATCGCCATTTTCCCAAGGCAAAAAGATCATCCGTGACGCATTTTCACCAAGAAAGCAAAAGGATCGAAACCCTTTGGCAACTGCTGTTGAAACCAGTCAAAATAATAAAGAACATGGAAGAGGTAGAGAAAGGGTTCAAGATATGTCGTTAAGGAATTCAAGCCGCCGAGCAACAAGATCGCTCTCTCCTTACAGAGTCTCAGACAAAGATTATCCATGGGAAGTTGATGATGAAGGACAAGAAGAGAGGAAACAGCAGCAACGTGAACCCACCACCACAAAGCAACCATCATTGAACTCAAAGCCATCCAGAAAATGGAGATTGAGAGATTTCCTGTTGTTCAGAAGCGCATCGGAGGGACGTGCAAGTGGTAAAGATCCACTTAGGAAGTATTATTCATCGAGCTTTTCCAAGAAACCAGAAGAGAACAAGAATTCAAGTTTGCGATCGAGGGAAAGCTCTGGTTCAGTAGGATCTAGAAGAAAAATATCGGCTCACGAGCTACATTACACAACAAACAAAGCAGCATCTGAGAACATGAAGAAGAAAACTTTCCTGCCATACAAACAAGGAATTTTGGGAAGACTATCCTTCAGTCCTCTTTCCAATGGGTTCGGAAAATAATCAGTCAATCATATCTCATAGTTAAGTTATTTCATTTTTTTTTTGTTGTTGTAAAGATTATTCGCTTGGTTCTTCCTACAGAAATGTATAATTCGTAGTACGAGGAACCATAATGATGAGTTGTCTGAAATAAATGAGAATTTGTTTGATGCATGCCACTCATAGTGTTGAGACCTCGCCTGCAAAATTATGGTGTTCATATCACATATAAAATAATTAGAGTTTCAGTTCACATCTGTATTTATTAAAAACCTATATACTCATATACTACTATTATCTAATATTAAATTAATTAAATACAAAAATTTAATTTTAGGCATAATAATTTATTTGATTCTTTAATTTTAAAAAATTATTTTAATTTTTAATTTTTTCTTCTTTTAATCCTTAAATTTAAATTTTTTTATCAAATCACTAAAAAATAGATAAAAAGTTAACATTTGCTAACTTTACTAATACACTATATAGTGCAAAGACATGTCCGTACTTAATTAATTTTTTAAATTTTAAAAGATTAAAAAAATATTTTTTTATAATTTATATTTTTTAATAATTTTAATAAATTTTAAATTTTAAAATAATTTTTTTTATTTTTTTAAATTTTTAAAATTTAAAAATTAATTAAATATTTACATGTCACATCAATAAAATTTAAAAAATATTGTTGATTTGATAAAGAAAATATAAATTTAAAAGTTTTTAAAAAAATAAATAAAAAATTAAAATAATTTTTTTAAAGTTGAAAGGTATAAGTTAGAATTGTGTGAACATTTTTTATATGTTTTGCTGATGATTCATATTTCACGTGTAATTTAGGTAAAGCGTGGATGAAGAATGGCACTCTTATTAGCTCTTAAATTTTGTCCATCTTGAAAATATAATAAGAAACCTCAATGAAGATTTTAGAAATAATAATAATAATAAATATATAGAGAGAGATCTTATCCCGTAGCTCTTTCTTTGGTATGATACGGTTAACCAAGATTAGCCCCCACTTCCAAGAAACTATTATATCATTATCGTATCAAATTGCAAATAATAAAATATTGGAAGCCCAGAATTCCTAATCTCTTCTGCTTTATTATATTTAGGTACAAATTACAGGTTTATTCTAGAACATATTTTTTTAATTGAAATTATACCTACTTCTTTCACCATAAATCATTTTTTAATTTGATTTATCTCTTAATCATCTATTAAAATAAAATAAATTAAAGACTTAAGTAGAGACATCAGTGGGACAGGTTTCGCGGGATCTCGCTCCACTTCGCACCCAATTAGGTAGGATGGGTACAAGTTTTGCGAGGGTCAAGGATGAGGACAAAAATTAGACCCACCATGAGTGGTGGGATAGGCGTGAGTATGACATTGTACTTGTCTCGCCCCATCCCTGCCTGCCTCGTATATTTAAAAAAATAAACATTTATAAAAATTTAATTTTGATAATAGTACTCAACTCACATTCACTGTTATATTTTTTTAGAAAAAAAAAAAGAGCACTCCATAGTTTCTCACCCAATTTTAACACACCTCACTCCTTCAATTTCTCACTTTCTCTATTTTACATGAAAACCTTAAAATTACTCACCATCGGTCCACGCCTCAACTTGCAAACTTGAAGCTCCTGCTTCATCATCTCCTTTATCTCCTATAGTCCTATTCTCCTTCCATTCTCACTCTCTCTCTTTGTAGGATTCATCTCTAGCAGATCTATCCGATATGTTTTCTATAGTAACTGAATGTTAGTTGTTGAGTTTTTTTTTTTTTTTTTTGTTCTTGTTTTGTTCAATTGCAATATTGTTTTGTACTTGTTTTGTTTTGTTTTGTTCAATTGAATGATTTTTTGTTTTGACTACTTGCAGCTTCATAAAAATTAAGAAATTAACTTCACGTCGCTGACTCATATTCTCCTCCAACTTTCTCTCTCTCACTCTCTTTACGGGAATCATCATAAGTTGGTATGCTTTCTTTAGTAATTGAATGTTAGTTGTTTAGTTTTATTGATTTTCTATTCTTATTTTATTAAATTACAATCTCTTTTTCATAGGTTACCAACAAAATTTACAAGCTATATTTAATTCTACCCAAAACTTGAAAAGCTAGTATTGGAACAAAATCAGAGCCTTTAATGAGTTCAAAACATAAAACTTTGTTAGCAATATAGAAAAAGTTACTCATTATCCATACTCCAATTAATAATAGCAAATGAGCTTATAGCTTATAAGTGGTTTTGTCGAGTAATGAGTATATAGAAAAAAAAAAGAAAAAGAATGAGTTATTACATTAGTTTTTTGTTTGTTATTTTATATATTTTCTGATGTGAGTCATTACATTAGTTTTGAATTGTTGTGTGGAGTCATTATATTAATATTTTTATTTTGTTCAATTGAGTAATGTTTTGTTCATGTTTTGTTTGATGTCAGATAAAAACGTTGGTTTATTGGATAAACAAAATCAGACTTCTAACCAAATTTATTTTATTTGATTATTTCTCACCAAAAAAAGTACCAGAATTCTCGCCAAATATATAAAGATTAGTGGAAGAAAAAAATTAGATATCGTTTTTGGCTTTTGGGTAATTTGGTTTCCATTAAATTTGAAGTAGAATATTAACTAGAATGAATGAATATGTGCTCTATTTAATGACCTTGAACTTGAGAATGCAACATTCATGTTAGAATGAATACTAAGCTTTTTGTTGCTAGCACTTTAGTTTAGTTGACAATATACTATTATGGCTTTGCAAATGTTTCAGGGAAATGGCTGGTCCAGATGCTAATGCTCCCATGCCCTCAAAACCACTAACTTCGACAAGTTGTACTCCGATTTCATTAGATGATGATGAAGGCCCAGTAGATAGTGGTTCAAAGGATCCTTCTATTCTACCTTTAACTAGTAGATATACATTATCAGTTTGGATTGATTTCATAAGAAAGTGAGTTAGTGATGCCATAAAGTCGAGTGCAACCATTGTTCCAAGCTTCTTCCTAGTGGAAGAAGGGTTGGAACAACCCACTTGAAAGATCATCTAAAAATTTATCCAAAAAGAATATGTCAAGATATACGACAAACTAAATTGTTTGGTGTAAAGGCTAATCCTATTGATAAAAGTGACACGTTGACCTTGGCACCATATGAGTTCCACCAAGATGATGGAAGAAGAGACTTGGCAGAAATGATAATTTTGTATGAGTACCCCATTAGCATGGTTTAGCATTATGGTTTTAGAAAGTATTCTAAGACACTTCAATTGGGGTTTAAAGTACCGAGTCACAATACAACTAAGAAAGACATCAAGCAAAGATATATTTTTAAAAATGAGAATATCAATACATTGTTGAGAAAGGAAAAGAGTCAGATTGCCTTAAATAATGACATGTGGGGCGCAAATAACCAAAGAAAATGCTATATGGCTGTCATTGCACATTTTACTAATAATGCTTGTAGACTACAAAGTTGAATAATAAGGTATTGCATTCTTTTTAAATCTTTTAGGGATGGATCTTTTTTAGCTGGTTTAGTAACCTTTTTATTCATTGCATATGGTAGGTTTTGTTATGTCCCAACCCCCACACCGCTAAGATACTTGTTGACACTTTGAAAGAATGCATTCAATCTTGGAATCTTGATATTAGATTGTTTGCTATCACTATGGACAATTGTACAACTAATGATGCAATGATGGATATTTTGCGTAGAGAGTTTCCTTATGGTTCCCTTTTTTTGCACAATCAGTTTTTTTACATGTGTTATTGTGCTCATATATTAAATCTAATTGTTCAATATGGGTTAAGTGTTGTTGTAGCTGATGGTGTCCAAAGAATTAGGGATAGTGTTGTGTTTTGGACTAATTTTGATAAAAGGATCCAAAAGTTTGAACAAGTAGCTAGGCAATTAGTTTCTGAATAAAAAAATAAAAAATAAAAAATAAAAAATTGACACTTGATTGCAAGACTCGGTGGAATTTTACTTTTGAAATGCTTACAGTTGCTATGAAGTATAGGGAGTGTTTGTTGTTTTGAATGGCTAAGATAATCTTTATAAGAATCTACCAAAAAGTGAATATTAGGAAAAAGTAAAGAAAATATGTGAAAAATTGGAAGTGTTTAGTACCACCACCCTTGACTTCTCTACTTCAAGTTTTCCTACTACCAATATTTATTTTCCCAAAATTTGCACCTTAAACTTGCTATATCTAGTTGGCTTTCGTCTCCTTATGATTATATAAGGAAAATGGCACGAGTAATGCTAAAAAAATACAAATAGTGGATTGGTGTTAGTGATCTAATGGGTGTGGTGACAATACTTGATCTAGAATACAAAATGACCCTTATTCGCTTTTTTTTTTTAAATATTTGATCATGATGAAGCTGAGAGGGAGGTTAGTAAAATTAGTACTTTTCTTCGCTAGTTGGTGGATGAATATGGGTCTAAGAAAGGTAGGGTTCAAGTTACTAGTTCTTGAGCACTTAGTGATATTGGTAACATTAGAGGAGATGCGTATATGCAAGAATTTGTACAATTTATGGAGTAAGATAAGAGTCAGAGTTATGAAAAATCATATTTGAAAATATACTTGGAAGTTTCTAATGTACCATGTCGAAACAATTTTTTATTTTAGAAAAAAACAGTGATCGACTTTAAAAGTATAGAGTCGCCACCAACCATTTTTGTTTAGGTGTGATTGTATTACCTTTTAAAAAAAAAATAATTTTGGTCTACAAAATAAAAAAAGCCGGGTTTGGGAGTCGGTTGCGTACGAGGAAGGATTAGCACCCTCGCACGCCCAAAACTGGTACCATTTTGATCAATAATTGTCCTAATGTTGAAATCTTAAAAAAAGCTTGAAATGTGACTTTTTAAAGAACATTTGGTTTGAATTGAGTTTTAAGATTCACCCGTTTTAAAGAAATAAGACACCACATCCAGCACGTTAGGATATGTTATCTTAAACCTTTAATACCGAGGTCATCTTTTGATTTTCAAAACATGTAATTGAAAGGATACTTAGTGGTTTGGTTAAACAGAAAAATGCAACCCAACACGTTAGGGCACAATTTTTCGAATTTCCAAACTCTAAATATTGCCTTATTTAAAAGATTTTCAAATGGACGATTTTAAAAATGGCTCAAAATATGCTTATTTGGCTTGCTCTAAAGAATAATTAAAATGGGGCGGAAGTTGAATTTGAAATCATGATGCAATAACACAAAATAAGGGTATAACAATAAGCAGGAAATAAAGATACATAACAACATTACTTCTACGAAGAATGAATAATAATAACATGAAGCTATAAGAAATCTAAATTAGCACATTATACCACATGAATATTAATATTTTAAAAGCCAATTCTATAGAAATGCTAAACAAAAATTCCACCAAAAGAAGTAACAAGTTTTAAAACAAATGAAAAAAGATTTGAAACTGTAAATATATAATCAATAAGTTACGTGAAAAACAATTAAAGGCAAAGTATAAAATTTAACCAAAAAAAAATATTATATTAAATAACAATATATATATGTATTTGAAATAAATATTATACATAAGAATGGTGTTATACGATACAATTTGAAACGAAATTTATAAACGATAAAAATCTAATAAAAATTATGTTCATTATACAATAATGTATGCAAGGTGTTTAAAACCGTATCAAATTCTAAAAACAACAACATATATTTAATAAAATGTTAGTCATTTAAAAGAATATAAATAACTTAAATTTTAATATACAAATAAATGCATGAATATATAAAAAATGATTTAAATTTTATACCAAAATATATATATGTGAATAACAAAATCTATATGATATGAAGTTGATGACATAAAAGATAATTTGAAGTATAATATATTGATGTGAAGATAATGATATATGAAATCAAAATATATATAGGTAACAATACATATAAAAATATTTGAAATAAGCAAAAATATATGATAACTATGACATTTTAAAGAAATAAATTATGAACAGTAAATTTAAAAGGAAGTGTATGTATATAAATAGATATATTTAAAAGAAACTATATATATATATGAAATATTTATAAAGAAAATATGTAAACAAATTTATATGGAATCAATAATATAAAATGAAAATGAATTCTTCATGTAAATTATATGTGCATGTGTAAAATAATGATAGGTAAGAGTATTTAAATTATATATTATACAAATCTTTTTAACAAAATGATAGAAAGATGAATTTTAAAGTAAAAAAACCTACATAATTTGAAAAAGATATATACAACAAAAATAACACAACAATTCAAAACAATGCAAAAATTAATGAACTAATTCAAAATATTATAAATAATACATACATTTAAACATAATGATAGAATTATACACATACCGAAAGAAAACAAGAATAACTAAATCAATATGAGATCAAACAAATAGTTTAAATTAATATATTAAATCAATTTTCATTTAAAAATTAAATAAATAATGATTAAATTATAGGGAATAAAGATACATAAATTGAATTTACAAAAATGGACTCAATTGAAGTAAAAACAAAATCAAACGAGTGATTTACAAACAAACAAAGTTATTAAAACATAGTTAAAGACCAAAATAAAATGAGTGCAAATGCATGAGGACTAAAAATGCAAATGGTTTCACTCTCAAAACGCGGCGTTTTAAACTGGACTAATTTAAAATAGCGCATAAGTTTCAGAGGCAAATTAAGAAATAAAAAAATGGAAATAATATTCAATTGAATAATAATGCCAAACAGAAGGACCTATAGCACAAATCTCCCCTCACAGACCAAAACACGCGGATCTGGCCGCATATAGTTGGGTCATCGGGTCAGTGCTCCACACGACACCGTTTTTAAGCCATTGCAAGCAGACTTAAACGACACCGTTTTCTACTCCTAATAAAAACTAAAACAAAGCCTAAAAAATCAATGTTCAGCCACCATTTACAAATCAAAACCCTAGCATTTAGGGAAAAATAAAAAAAAAATTTGAAAATTCCTAACCCCCCATATTCAGGCCGAATCAAGAAGGCTATCCAATCGCCGATCCACTATTGAAATCGGTGAATAGCGTCCAGCGAAGGCCAAATGAAACTCTATACATGAGTATACCCGAAAGTCTGGCCATTTGCATACTTTGAAACCCTATTCAAACTTCGATTTCAGCGAAGTAATAGAGATCCAGTGGTGACGATAAACAGATAAGTGTTATTTTCTTTTTCTCTTTCTTTTCACATGCATCAGAAAAACGAAAGTTCAAAAAGACGAAAAAAACAAAGGGAAAAAAATTATAGAAATCCGAGCCGTATGTAATGTGCTAAGGATATTTTAAGCATTCCTATTTCTACAGTCCCTTTGGAGTTTGCTTTTAGTACTAGTGGTCGAGTACTTGATCCTTATCGTAGCCAACTTCTACCAGAAACTGTTGAGGCTTTGATATGTGCTCAAAATTGGATTTGGGCTAATTTTAAAGGTATTTTATGATATTTTTTAATTTATTTATAAAATAGTAACATGTCATTTTTTTATATTGAATTTGTAACAACCCTAACATGTCTCCGTAGCCGAATTAGGGTTACAGAGCGTTACTATACAAAACAAAACATTCAGCATCAAAATATAAACAATTATGCAATTCATGAACTATCATTGAATAACTCAATTTAATTTAAGCAATAAAACACTTACGAGCTTTAAATTGAGCTTTTGGGGCCCTAAATACAATTTGGGAATATTCTGGGACCAATTTGGAATAAAACAGAAAATTTTGGAAAAACTTGAAAATTTTGGAAATAGGGGTCACACAGCCGTGTGACATAGCCCTGCTGTGTGGACATTCGAAGTTAGGACATACAGCCATGTACTAGCCCGTGTCTCCTCCTATGTAGGTATTCGAAATAGGGTCCAATGATCGTGTCACAGGCCGGTGTCAATCGTGTGTGCATTCGATGTTGGGTCACTTGAGTTGTAGGCTGTGTGCCAGTCCATGTCCCAGGTCGTGTGCAACATAAGTTGCCTCTAAATCAAGCCATTTCACTCCCAATTCTTGCACACCAAGATACACCATTTCCAAAAACATTCAAATGACCAAAACACACTTTAAGCACACTTGAAACATACCAATTCCATCAACTTATAAGACAAACCAATGTACCAGTAAAAGGTACCACAACCACAAATCAAACATGATCCCTTTCAACATTACAAGTTTATTCAATAAACTTAAATCAAACATACCAACAACCATTTCAAAAATATAACATTCAACCATGACTTACCTAATATAAGATAGAACATGCATAAGTGCAAATTTCACCTATTTACATCATCATTTACAACACAACATCAACTAAGCACTTCATCATAATAAGCTTATCACAAACTCAAAACATCAAAAGAACCAAGATTACATATAAGCCTTATACATGTCGTTTATAACCATTAACCTAAATAACCAAAAACTACCAAAATGGTTGACAGATAGTGTGAGAGAGCTCCAAAAAAATTCCAATCAATCGAGTCTCTGATGAACTACAAAACAATTAAAAATAACTATATAAGCAACTAGTGCTTAGTAAGCGTATAAATGAAACTTAAGCTTAACGAACATTTTAAGTTAAACAACCAAACATAATTTTATTATGTCATAAGCCAACTTTCCTTTCCTATACATACCACCTCACAAGATTAGTTGGTGTAACATTGCATATATAAATCCAATCAAAACATGGCATAAAAACGTATCTAACATTTCACTTTCATAATTCATCACTCATACATATATACTAGACCATCTTTTCCTTTCAATTACACATTTCATAACAATTCATATCATTACTCAAAATTCATGGTTCATTTCATATAACTACATACCTTTTAAAGTTTTATATACCCGTTGAACCAAATAGAATATCATAGGATACTCGGGAAATTCTCACACAAAGTATGCCTATACATGTAACTGTAACAGTCTCTATAATGCTCACACGAGTTGTGAAATAGGCTTGCTCACACGAGCTATGGGTCAAGATGTTAGCTATGCGATGCTGCTCACATGAGCTGTAGAGAATATACAGCAAATGTAAGACCTCAACCATCATTAGGACATCCAGAACCAACAGTCGAAACTGTATAATCCCTAATGACATGTCATTTGTATCCTAAGAATTCTCGAGGTTTAAACGGGACATATTCCATGTAGAGTTCTTTAACTTCTTTTCAACAGACCATTTCATATATAAAAATCCATAAATTTCCACATTTCTCATAAATATGCATTAATTGAATAAACTTTACGATTTACTCCAAACTACTAGTTAACAATTTATATTCAATTAAATTTAAATAAAGCATAACCTTAATTAATCATT
Organism: Gossypium stocksii; assembly: GCA_020496765.1. Classification (NCBI taxonomy): domain Eukaryota; kingdom Viridiplantae; phylum Streptophyta; class Magnoliopsida; order Malvales; family Malvaceae; genus Gossypium; species Gossypium stocksii. The sequence goes on from CM035624.1 coordinate 34,793,583, forward strand.
CATCCAAAATAGAAATTAACCAGTTTACCATTACACAAACTTACATCGACAAAAACTGTTGTAAAAACGAAGTAGAAAACTAATCTAACACTTTAGCTTTTCCTCAATTTAGATTTGTCTGGTTCCTTTCTTGATCTAAATAATAATTTTTATTCAATTAAATCATTCAAATAACTTAATATAATTAATTCAATTTATAACCCTTATCAATAAAAAAATTTACAAAATTACCCCCATATTTTATCTTTTATGCAAGTTAGTCCTTAAACTTGAAACTTGCAATTTAATCACTTTTAATTAAAATTTATACTACCTGATTTTCCCCTAGCCTTATAAAAGCCCATATTTTCCTTTATTTCACACAATTTACATTGAATTTTACTATTTATTTAAACAAATCTTTAAACACAAAATCATCCAAAAATTACTTAACAAAATAAGTTTATCTATCAACCAAACTTTATATTGTATCAACCAAATTTAAAACACATTCAAACTCATTCATGGCAAGTTCCTAAAAATTTAACAATTTTACAAATTGACCCCCAGGCTAGCTAAATTAAGCTAATACGAGCTCAAAAACATAAAAATCACTAAAAATGGGCAAAATTTTACATACCATGCATTAGTTTGAAGCTTGGCCAAATGTTAGGTTTCTATTTCCATGGAGAACCGGTTGGCTAGAGAATGAGGAAGATGACAACTATCTTCATCTTTTGTTTAAGTTAATTTATTACTTAATTACCATTTTACTAACTTATAAAATAATAAAATCATGCCCATAATTGTCCACTATAATGTATATGATATAATTACCTTCTAAGTCCATTATTTTAAAATTTCATAGTCATTTGATCCTTTTAACTAATAGAAATAAAATTTTGCAACTTTTACAATTTAGTCATTTTTACTTAATTAACTATTTAAACTTTAAAATTTCTTAACCAAATTTTAATACACCTATAAAACCACTTTGTAAATATTTAACAAAATATTTATGGGCTTGATTTATAGAAACAAGGTCCCAATACCTCATTTCTAAAACCAGTTGACTTTAGAAACATACCACTTAAACCTAATTTTGTTCAATTAATAAAAATCATTAAATCAAATTTCAATCAATTTTATATTTGACTCATAATTATTAAATAATAATATTTATGGACTCACTCGTTGAATTTGTTGCCCCGAAACCACTATTTCTAACATCACTGAAAAACGAGTTGTTACAGAATTTATTTGTAAAATAGAAGTGCAAGTTACTTGGCGGGGATGGGTGCAGGGGAGCACCCCCACAGCCGCACCGCCCAATTGACATCCCTAGACTTATGGGTGTAAAAAGTCCTCAAACTTAAAAAAAAAAAAATTAAGCTCCTCCTTTTTTTTTTGCACTCAATTGGGTACTTAAACTTTCAAAATACATCAAAAAGGCTCTCAAACATTTTCAAAAAATTAATTAAGCCCCTATTTTTTTTGGCACTCAATTGAGTACTTAAACTGTTAAATGCATCAAAAAGGTCTTTTGAACATTAACTTTAACAGTTGACCGTTAAATTTAACTACCTTTAATTTTTTTTTTAGTTAAAGCCACCTCGTGTCATAACAAAAAAATTATAAAAAATAAAAATCAATAAAAATTTATAAAATATTAAATTTTAATAAAAATATATTTAAAAATTATAAAAAATAAAAAAATCATAAAAAAATAAAATTTTATAAAAATCATAAAAAATTGTAAAATGAATAAAAAATGCCCTTTAACCACTAACTTTAACTGTTGACCATTAAAGTTAACGACCCCCATTTTTTTAGTTAAAGCCATCATGTGTCGCAACAGAGTGTGGCATGTGGCGGAAAATGATAAGAAATAAAAATCAATAAAAGTTATAGAAAAATTATAAAATACTTCTTTTAGTATGATAATTTTATAAATTTTTTTACGAATTTTATATTTATTTACAAATTTTATAATTTTCTTACGACTTTATAAAATTTTATATTTCTATATATTTTATAAATTTTTTTATGATTTTTATAAAATTTTACAATTTTTTATAATTTTTTTACAATTTTATAAAATTTTAATATTTTTATAGTGTTTATTAAAATTTAATAATTTTTATAACTTTTATTGATTTTTGTTATTTATCATTTTGTTGAAAAATGTCATGCTGTCGTTGTGACACGTGATGGCTTTAATTGAAAAAAATTAGGGATGGTTCAAGTACCCAATTGAGTGTAAAAAAAAGCAGAGACTTAATTATTTTTTTTAAAGTTTGAGGTCATCTTTTTGTGTATTTTAAAAGTTCAAATATCTAATTGAGTGCAAAAAGAAAATGTTTAATTACTTTTTTTTTTTTAAATTTGAAGACTTTTTACACCCTCCTAAATTAAAATATATTATGTTTTTTTTTTTCTCCGAAGATATTAGAATTAACCACTAAATAAACCATAATCAGCTAGCTGTGTCACAAGTTATCAATGTTAAATGTCTTAATGCCAACTCACTACATGGCCTATTATTTTTTCTAATATATGTCAATACAAAGTTAAACCTTTGCCTTACGGAAAATAAAAAGGTTTAATTTCCCCTCTATCCCTATAGTTTTAGAAGTTTTGAAATTTAATTCTTATACTTTTTAAAAGTTTGAAATTTGTTATACCCCATAACTTAGATACGTGTTAGTACACTTAAATACTAGAATCAATCTCTATATCTTGTTAAGGGTGAACAAAATTTGATTCGACTAGAAAAGGTAGAAAAAAAGTTCGAATTTCAAATTATTCAAATCGAATTAATCAAGTTAATCAAATCAACTCGATTTTTTTTTTCAAATTTCAAATTTGAATTGAGAATTTTTGAGTTTGAATAATTCCAATAAACTAAATATCAAACCCTTTTACTTCCATTTCCCCTCAAACCCCCTCTTAGAAATCAAACCCTTTTACTTTTTCCCAAAAAAATTTACTTCCCCAAACCCCCTCAAAAAAAAAAAAAAAGTAATTTCTTTTATCTTCCCCAGAACTTTTACAACCCCAAACCTCCCAAAACTTTTTCTTTCCTTTTGCTTTCCCCAAAACTTTTACTTCCTTCTAAACCCTCAATTCTTTTTTTGAATTTATGTCTACCATTTATGTTATTAAATTAAATTTCATATTTTGTACTATTTATATTATTGAATTGTTTAATCATGTTAAATTTTTATCAATTTATATTAAAATTGAATTATTGATGATAACATAAAATATTCGGTTAATTTTTTTTGTTGGTATCAATTCCACATTTTTTCTTTAAAATAAATTTTATTAAAAAAATCACATTTTTTATATTTAATATAATTTTTAATTTCAAAATACATGGTGACAAGAATCAAAAGATAATTGAAGTAACTAAGCAAACAAAGAAACTAAACCATATATAAAAGTTTAATAAATAAATTATCAGGGGATGAAAGTTAATAATAAATTTGATAACAGTGGACGAATTTGATTATAGTAGGTAGCAGTGGTTATAAGGACCCAAAGTCATTTTTTTAAGGGTAAACTACACCCATGGTCACTTTTGTTTATCTTAGATTACACTTTAGTCACTTATATTTGAAATATTATGTTTTAGCCATTTATGTTATTGTATTGTAACATTTTAGTCATTGAGCCGTTAATTGCCGTTAACGGTGTAACGGTAAGCTGATGTGGCATGTTAAATCATTATTTCAAACTAAAATTTTAGGTAAAATTATATAATTAATCCCCATATTTTTTTCATTTTGAGTAGTTTAATTTTTTTCTTTTACGTTCTTTAAACTTTTTTTTTCTTTATTTTTCATTCTTTTCTATTTCTCCCTTTGTTTTCTTACCTTCTCCATTTCTTTTAACATATCAGGAAGTCGAATTGGCAGTAAAGAAAGAAGTAGGAAGTTGAAAGCCATCATTGCCTACAACTAAAACCCATACCATGCTTCTTTCTTCACTGTCAATTTGACTTCTTGATATGTTAAAGGAAATGAAGAAGGTAGGAAAATAGAGAGATAAGTGGAAGAGAATGAAAAAAAAAAGAAAAAAAAGGTTAAAAGAACATAATAGAAAAAATTAAATTACTCAAAACCAAATAATATGGAGACTAATTGTATAATTTAACCTAAAATTTTTGTTTGAAATGATGATTTAACGTGTCACGTTAGCTTATTGTTACACTGCTAACGGTAATTAATGACTCAGTGACTAAAATGTTACAACGCGATAATGTAAGTGACTAAAACGTAACATTTCAAACATAAGTGACTAAAATGTAACCTGAGGTAAACAAAAGTAACCATGAATGTAGTTTACCCTTTTTTTAATTTAACTCGAATAAATATATTCAATTTGATTTGATTCAAATTCCATCTCACTTGACTCGATTCGAGAAAATTTCAAATCAAGTTAAGATGATTAAATAAGATTCGTCAATTTGATTAACTCGAAATTTTTTCATTCAATTTGATTGAACGCTTACCCCTACCTCTTGTCACTAGGCCTCTCTTTACTTGGAATCCTCCCAAGCCAAGCCAAGCCATTTGATCCCGCTTAAAGGTGGCCTTGTCCACCCACTCTCATGACAAGGCAACCCGCTCATCAAGTAACCTCATCAGACACCCGTTTTTTAGGTGCAAACACTTCTCAAGCATGAACACACCTCTAACAACAAGAGTACCTCAACAGAGAGTAACAACAACCTCGTATTGCTTGGGACCACTAATGCCCGCACCTTACATGCACTGTCAGCACGTTTGCCATAACAACCTACCACGTCACACTATAGGACAAAAAGACCTCTCTTATATATACCTTCCTAATGAAGAAGAAGAGATTGATCTTTTGAGCCCTTAACTTACCTTGAGCAATTTCTTCCTGTTCCAGCAATCAACCTTTCCTCTTGTCTATTTTTGGCTTTCCACCTCCCTAGGTGAATTAGCTTCCTTAACATCACCGCATATTCCTCTTTATCTTCTCCATATCTCCTCCCTTGTACACAGTATCAATAAAATTTAATCCCTTTACTTTTAATTTCAAAATTTTAGTTTTGATTTAAAAATTAAAGTCCAATTGATAATTTTATTATTTTGAATATTCGTTATTAATTTACTTTAATTTTTTAAATCAAATATTTGAATATTAAAATGCTACGAAAATTGATTAACAGTGTTATCAACTGGTTTTTAATTTTCAAATCAAACAATTATGCTGATTATATTAAATGAAAGGAAAGTGGAGGGATTAAATTCAGAAGTCTAAGGGATATAGGGATGGAAGGTATAAAGAAAAAGAGAGGTGGGAATGGGACGGGACCAGGAAGAAAACTAGGAAAGAAACAAAAAAGGCCAAAATAATTTATAGGGGGGAATTACTTACACGCCTCAGAAAAAGGCAGAAACAAACGATCTGTGTGTCGCCTTGGTACAACATTGAGGACAGGCAATTGCATGATAATGGGTCTGAGTTTTAGAGGGACGGTGAGAAGTGGGGTCCTAAAGATGATGCATACAATATGAAAGCATTAAGCAAGCTTGAATTTCATCACATTTGTCGGTCGATCCATGGGGGTGGCTGGCAATGGTTGTTCATTTAGATGTTACATAAATAGCAGCAGGACCGGCATCTATTTATTAGAGTTTGACTTGCGAGTTGTAGCTGCTGTATCTGTATAAAGACAGCTTCGTGGGCCTAAAAACACTTGAGAATCTATTAGATTAAAGGCCACCTAAAAATATACCTGAATAATGCCTAAACACAAGCATAACGTTTTCGGATTTCTGTATGCCTTAACACTGGTTTTGTGTATTTATGTTGAACACTTCATTTTCCTTGCATCTTTAATTGGGCTTTGCTTTTCACATAATATAGACATGGGCCTCAAAAGTTGACTACCCATGAATCATCAATCTTCCATACACGCACTGTCCTTTGGATGTAATCCAAGAAACAACGTGGAAGCATCACAAGAGAGGACGGTTATTCAAACTCCAAAAGGAAAGAAACAAATGAAAAGATGCCCAAAGATCGAAGCTGTCCTTTGTAAACCATCAAATATTTTTGAAGACTGGGCAGTAATTTCACTTTCAAATATTTTTCTTAATGGGTAAACTTTCGTTTTTATTTTTTAATAAAATTAAGTTTAATCTTTTCATCTAAGTTACTAGATTGTTAAAATTGATGTTATATGAATTTTTTTGTCCACATGTTTACACCAATCAAAAGCTCTTTTTTCCTTTCTCCTCCACAATTTAGTTTTTCTTTATGAAACAAATTTAGATATAATGAATCTGCGAATCAAAATTTAAATAGTTTTTTTTTAATTTTTGACACTGACCATTATTAACTTAGATTTAAGATATGTTCTTCTACTCGTCAATGAGTACTAATCTACTATATTGGTTGTTGAATCGTCGTTTAGAGTTCGTTGGTGAAACTTTTTTTTTTAAATTTAACATCTCAATAACTTAAATAAAATTTTTTTGAATAGTTCGATATTTTAAATAAAAACTTTTAAATAATTCAATGATCAAAACAAAAATTATTTATAATTTAATAACTAATAATTTAGTTTACCTTGGACAGGCATTTCAAACATCGATGAAGATTATGGGAGTACCTAACCCTACATTATTAATTCAATTAGTTTATAAGCTTTTAGCGTCAGATATAAAATATTCCATTGAAATCAGGTCCTTGTTCTAAAATAGTGAGGTGGTTGACATAAGAACATCTAAAGCTTACAAAAATAAGAATCTTTCAATAAGTATAGAATTCTTTTTCAACTTATGATTCTTTTTTCACCCAATTTAAAAGAGTAATTATTTTATCAAGTTTCTGAATATTTTATATAATTATACTTCAATTTAGTATCACTAATAATAATGGTGACATTAAAAATATATATACATTTAAAAATTGGAAGTGGTGACACCAATGACAATGACATCACCAATGTTTGCAGTTTAAAACAGATCATTTACATACATAATTTTCAAAATGAGTTATATGTATAAATAATCAAAATTTTAGGATCATTTTAAAAAAAAAAAACTCCACATTTTCACTTGGATGGCTACCTCATAATTAGGCCAACATTAGCCCCCAACTTAAACATTATTAAGCAATCATTAAGGGCTAGTTTAGTATTGTATTTAAAAAGTGACGTGGAAAAGTGTTTTTAAGAAGTAATTTTAAAAAAATTAGTTTAAAATTTAAGTGTTTAATATTATTTTCAAAAAATACTTTTTAGAAATAAAATGACAATTTTAGACATGGTATTATAAAGTAATAAATATGTATTTAAATAATTTTTAAATTAGTTAATATTATGATATTTTATCAATAATATAAAAAATAATTTATTATAACTTATTGTTGATATTTTAATATATGAAATATAAAGTTTAAATATTTTTAAGTAATTAATATTAATTATTTATAAAATTTAATTAAAATATATAAACTATATTTTAAATATTTAAATATAACCCTTAAATATTTGTAATTAGATATTAACACAGTTTTATTATTTAAAAAATATTTTTTTATTTTTAATTAATAATTTTAACACATTTTTATTATTTTATTTTAAAATATAATTTGAATATATAACACATATTTGATATTAATATAACATAGAAAACATGAACCTAAAAATTAAAATATTACATGTATTTGGAATAAAGTTTCAAAAAGGGGTAATATTTATATATCAAATATAAATATTAAAAATTTTACATTAGCATTTACAATTTAAAGTAAATTCATTAAACTAGAATCTATAACATCTCTTGTTAATTCCATTTCAAAACCACTTGAATTCTTGATTCACCATCATCATTATCATCATAACTTTCTCCATCATTTACATCTTCTGGATCAATAATATTCTCATATGTCCGGTTAATCTTTTCGTATTCCATAAAATCTGCATCATTTCGACCGACATGTTTTTAGATAAAATTGTGTATGGCCATTGTAGCAACAACAATCATCGTTTGTTTTTCAAAACTATAACTTGGCATATCCCTTAAAATGACCCATTTTTTTTTCAAAACACAGAAAGTTCGTTCAATCACACTACGTAATGATGAATGTGAATGAGTGAATATCTCTTCTTTACCAGATATTGGTCTACCTCTATGAAATTTAGGGAAATGATATCGTTGATCTCTATTTGGTCCAAGATAACTTTTCATTTGAGGATATCCAGAATCAACAAGATAATATTTTCTTACATGTCATAATATGATAAACAATTAATTTAAGAATTATTTTTTGAAATTATCAATTAAAGAGCTTATATTTTATTATTTTAAAATAAATAAATAAATGAAATATCTTACCACTTGGTGAGTGTGAAAATTTGTATTTTGGATATTGAATTGCATCAAGAAATATTCTAGTGTCATGCGCCGATTCTTCCCACTAGCCATAACAAATATGAAACACATATTAAAATCACACATTGCCATAACATTCTGAGTCGGGACACTTTTCTTCCAATGTAGGGAATTTGTTCATTTAGTGGAAGAATAGCGGCAATATGAGTACAATCAATTGCACCTATGCAATCCTGAACAAATAATCATAGTAGTCCTATGCATATTTTTAATCGACAAAAAATATTAAAATATAATAATATAATATTAAGTTTTAACCTTAAAATGCGGCATATATATAGAATCATTATGTATTTGTTCGGGTATTGAGCTAAAAAAATGATCTTCGGGTGCAATTAGATCAATGACCATCCTTGAAACTTTCTCAAGCACAATTCCAAAGTATCGACTTATTGTTGCTCCAAACCTTTGAAATCTTTCTCGACATGGGGAAACTTTTGCACCGGTGCCCAAGATGTACAAAAAAATTCCCAACATTTCACTAGAAGATACGTGTCTTGAAGTTTGAAAATTGTATCTTATCTCCAAAACTCTCAACAAACTTGTGAATACAATTTTAGATATCCTAAAATTAATCATACAACGTGATCCATGACCGTTAAGGATCTCTCGGATCCATGCCTTACTTGACTATTTTGAATCAAAACATGGTTGCTTCAATATTTACTTCTCATAATATAATTGCATGGAAGAAGATGCAACAACAAATAATCGGTTAAAACATTCCACGCCTTGTAAAATCTCTTTATTTTCAACTTTCATCACGCTGGAATTGTCAACCATACTCATAACCTGTGACAAATTTTATATCCAAAATCAAATATAAACAACTATTGATAAAACTAGATTACACATAAAGAAGTAGAACATAAATTCAATATCCAAAAACCAAACCTAAACAACTATTGATAAAACTAGTTTAGCATTGTTGTTTAGTCACATATTAGATATCTCTAGAGCTTAGAAGACTAGAAAATTTTTAACTATCCTCTATTTCCGTCTTAAGCCACAAACCTCTAATCTTGGGATTAATTAATAAAAACACAATTCGCTTGTCCTTATTAAGTAATAATTTCAGTGAGAAAAACTATAACGGACTAGCTTCTGGAACTTCCTCCGCATACTATCAAGCACTTTGACTACTTGTGGAATATCATATAGATCCATAATAGGAGTCAAATTAGATGTGGCTTGACTCATATTGTCAGATGCATTGCATAATTTTTCTATTTGATTGGACAATCTTGTAGCCTCTCCAATTTGCTTTGAGGATTTCTTCCTTCTAGTTTTAAAATGTGAAGATGATATCTTAGGTGTTTTCCTTTTTTTGACTGTTTCCATCAACGTGAAAATTCATTACGAAGTGTACCAGAAGAAGGTGCCTATGCTTTATCACCAAAACCCATTATTTGAATGAAGTGAAGTGCCAAACTTGTGGGTGAGGATAAATGGATCTATTTATCTATGATCAAATTAGATTTGTTCGATACACTGTTGTCAATATGATTGTAAATTTTGAATATAAATGTTGAGAGTTAAAAAAAGAATAAAGAATATAAAATAGACTACAAAAAATACAATGAAAAAAAAGAATTCATTTTTTTATTTTTTATTAATTATTATTAATATTTTCTCTTTTTATATGTTATATCTTATTTTATGTTGTTTTGGAAATGTTTAAACACAATTACTTTATTTATTCACTCAATCTTTTTTCTTTCTATTTTCTATCAATAAAATTGGCCCAATAAAATTAGGTTTTGTTGTTGTATGCAATTACCCCCATGAACATTTGGTCCAACTTCCCTTGGAATTTAGTATCAATGCTAGATGTTCTAAATTTTTGAGTTTTAGGCACAACATACAAATGAATTGGTAGTTTAATAAGAAATTATAAATAACCTCATAAATAAGAAAAAACAAAAATGTCCAAAATTATTAATGTACCTTTAGCTTACTCTCCCACTAATCACCCAATGCATCAATGGTTCTTTTTATAGGATTCCACCTTAGACCAGTATCTCCGCATTTAAGTTTCTTTCAAGCCTTTCATTCTTTTTTCAATGCATCCCACCTATTTTTAAGTTGTCTTTGTGAATAAGCATTGCCAGTTTTTTTCTCGAAGTTGGTCATTATTTTCAACCACCCATCTTCTGTGAAATGAGTACCAGGTCTATTATCTTTCAATATCTCTTTAATACAAATATCACAGAATATTTCTGTCAATGTCTTATCCCACATTACTTTGACTTTTCCACCACTAACTTTAACTATCGAAGTATTCATCTATTGTGTATATGAATATATTTGTTTTAACTAGTAAAGCTAACAAGAAAATCATACATTGAGACCCAAGCCATTTACCTCACAAGAAGAAAGTAGAAAAGGAAAAAGAAAATAAAAAAAAGCATACATTAAAGGAACAAAGATCAAAAGATGTATCTTTGAAGAAGAAAAGTAAGTCCTCTTCCAATTTGCACTGGTTACAATGAACATAAATATGATAATTATTACATAATATTGCACAATTAACAAATGTCGCATAAGTATATTTTTTACATGTTTGAAACTATTAAAAAGAATAATTGAAAATAACATGCTTCCAAATGGTGGAGATATGTATAAAAATCAAGATTGGATATGTTGTAGCCCAATATATACATATGAGAACTTCAACTACTCCCTAAATGCATATACAGATATTACCATCCGCTAAATACATGCACACCCATACGTATGGCTACACTTTCAGTGGGAACCCTTTATAGGTTCCCAAACATTCAAATTGAAAATTTTTTATACCATATACAAACAGGTAGATAGGTGTGTAACCCCAAGGAGGATCAACCCTCTGCATATATATGACAAAACACTTAATACAATATAAATGTCCCTTTAATAAATCAACCCTTAATCAACAATAAAAATAAAAAATATTCAAACTCTTTTAATTACATGTGCCAAATAGTTAAAATCACCATTTAAAACATCAATGACTCAAGCAGCTTTAAACCTTAAACTATAATTTCATGATTTCATTGGATGTGACCATTAAAACCCCGAAAAAAAGCTTATGAACCCATGCTCGTGTAGACTCTAGGCATGTCAATCAACAAAACACATGTTTATTTCCAATCACTACAAGGTAGACTTCAACACATACAAAAACCAACCAATAGACATCAGATAAATATCTTTCAAGAACTTTATTTCAAAAGTATACTCAAAGTTCCTCATAATGCAAATCACCTTCACCAGTTTAAAACTATTTCCATATAAAAACGAAAATAAGATGTCTTAATAATTTTTGAAGTTCATGTGGTCATGCTTAACATTATAGAACTTACGTACATAGAAGCAGGGAACATACCCCCAAATTTGATAGAGATGATATTCATTAGCATTTTAAGCCTGATATTTGACTACTTATAAGCAATGATGTTTACGCTAATAAAGGCTTTAAAATTGCAAACAAGATTCTTTGACCACTCTAAAGTCAATTTATTCTTGATCATTTAGGGCAGTTTAGTCCTAGATTCAAAATATAAGACAATACCATCCATCTTTCTATGCTGCTAGGTATCCCATAGTCAATAAAGATGCTATCTTGTAAGAAATGCTCCTCTATCACCATCTTTTAAGAAAAGAAAACAATGAATGTATTTCTTACATAACTACTAACCATGTATGCAAAACTGCTAAGAATTCAAAAGATAGTGCAACCTGCAAACTTAACTGTTGTTGGTTATTGCAATACAAGTATTTACATACAATGGAATAAATTATATATTATTAGCAGTGGACTAACAAAGTATTTGTATTATTAGCTAAAAATTGTCAAACACTATCTGATCTATTTTTGAAGGATCCACAATCTATCAAATAATTATCTATAAGGTTGAATCCTAGTGAAACATAAAGCCATTGAACCTAGAATTTCTATAAATAAAGGAAATGATAGCCAAACTCAACAACCCAACAGAAGAATCCAAGAAAATCAAACACAACAGAAGAACAACTGAATTGAAAAAAACCCAGTAGAAGAATCAAACACAACAACCAAACAAAAAACCCAAGAAAATTAAAGGTGAAACGAGAAAGTTAACTTGAAAATGGAGAGCAACCAAACTCAATAGCAACTAAAAATAGCTTACCTAAAATAGGGAAAAAAAAGAAGATATGTTGAGAATATATGATTATTTAATAGCATTGAATAATATCTTTAGAGATTACAATTGATTTTTTAAGAGATTCTATTTAATAGATATTCTTTTCTTAGTTGATTCAATACCACATATAGATAGTTGTACATATTTATAAGAATTACATACTTTAAGAGAGTTTTTTTCATCAATATATTAGAGTATTCATCTCTAACTTCATTATAGCATCACATTTTTTATCTGATTTTTGGTATTATTTTCTGATTAAATTTTTTTCCACAAAACCTAGAAACACAAAGTTGTTACTTTCGACCCTATCCTTATTTTTCTCTCACTGCCCCTACCATTGGAGTTGGCAACCACTTGCCAGTGAAACCCTAGACTCTGATGACCAGAAGACCCGCGCATAGATCCAAACGCCGTCACAAGCTTTTGTAGCAACGTCTGTGGATTTCACCTACTGTTGCCATGTTTTTTCGGACACCGTCACTGTACTATTTTCTCTCTTTTGGTTATTCTCCTCTAAGTGGTGGTGTGTTTTGGCTAAGTTTTTTGTCTGGGATCCATTTGGTGTTGTTTTGGGTTTTTTTTTGTACTATTTGTGTAAGTAAATATTTTTGGGGTTTAGTTGTTTTTTCCAGCATTATGTTTATCAACGAGAAGCTCGTGATTCCAACCGATAATCCATCGTTGCAAATTAACCCTGTGAAGCTTGATGGACATAATTACCTTGCTTGGTCAAGGTTTTGCTTGTTATTTATCAAGGCTTGTGGCTTTCAGGGATACATCACCAGTAAATCATCGAAACTTGAACTCACTGATTCAAACTTTAGTCAGTGGTATTCATCGAACTCTTTTGTTATGGAATGGCTTACCAACTCTACGCAACCCCATATTTCCAAAACCCATTATATGCTTGATACTGCGGAAAAGATTTGGAATGTTGCTGCTCTCACCTACTCTTATGTTGGGAATGATACACAAATTTTTGAGATTCTTAATAAGGTCCATGGTACAAACCAGCTAACGATTTCTCAATATTTTGCTGAATTAAGTAGGTTGCCGCAGGAACTTGATTATTATCAAGATTTTCAAGTGAACTGTGCCAAGAATGTCGAAGATATTCAAAAGATGGTGGAAAAGGAGCGTGTTTTTGATTTCTTGGCTAGGATGAATATTCGGTATGATTAGATTTGGATTCAAGTTCTTGGTAAAACTCCGTTCCATTCTCTCCATGTGGCATACTCCTACGTAAAACAAGAGGAGAGTCGTCTTGTTGTTATGCTCTATAATCCACTATTAGAGAAAGCTGACCTTATTGCTAACCAGGATGGTCCATCAAGTAGTAAGTCTGGAAAGGATCACTTGATGTGTGACTACTATGGTAAGCCTCGACACATTAAAGATTTGTGCTGGAAGTTGCATGGTCTCCCCATTCGAGGTCCTAGTGGAAAATGAGAGGGTAATTCTCGTGCTCAAGAAAATTTGTCAAGCTCTGTGACAATAGAGGATAAGTCCACTTTTGTTGGAAGTTTTACCTCGGATGAAAGTCAACTTCTTTGACGCCTCTTGTCTCAATTGGACTCTACCTCGATTTCCAAGTCTAATCATGTGAAATCAAGTACTATTTTAAATGCTTCATCTACTTCTGACTCTTGGATTATTAATTCCGGTGAAAATAGACATATGACAGGGTAAAACAAAATCTTATTTAACTATACTACTTGTTTATCTAAAGGTAGTGTGTGACTAGTTGATGGCTCCCTTACCTCCATCTCTGGAACTGGTTCTGTTGTTTGTACTCCCAATATCACTTTATCCTCTATCCTCTATATCTCTAAATTCCCGGTTAGCCTTTTTATTAGTTAGTACTATCACTAAAGCCTTAAATTGTAAACTTGAACTCTTTCCCAATCACTATGTCTTTTAGGACCTCCAGATAGGGAAGACAATTGATTGTGGTAGATTGTGTGATGGCTTATATGTAACACCCATAACCCACATCAGTCGCCGAACTAGGGTTATAAGGCATTGGCGGACTTTCAACTCATATCAAAACATTTAATCATCAAACATAAACCAAATCTCATCTTATTTCAGTAGGTATTAAACATTCGTAATCATATTGTCCCCTTACGAGGCTCAGCGAGGCCTTAGAACATGTATAGAAATGGTTCGGGACTAAACAAATAACATTTGCAAACTTTGGCAAACATATAAAATTTCCAAACATTCAGGGGTCATATGGCCATATGAATAGGCCGTGTGACTCACACGGCTACCAGACACGCTCGTGTCAAAGGTTGTGTGAACAGGCCGTGTGACTCAAACGGCTACCAGACACGCCCGTGTCAAAGGCGGTGTCAAAACATGACATACATACTGACTTGGCCACACTGTCGTCCACATGTCCGTGTGTAACTCACTGACTTGATATCATAAGCATCACCAGGGGACACACGGCCGTGTATTAAGGCCATGTGTCACACACGGTCGAGGCACACGCCCGTGTGTTCAGCTATGTGGACGAAAAATAGGCTTGGTTTAAGCCACATTTTCTCCCTTTCTTATGCATACCTAAAACACATCATTTTACAACATTTCAATACATTAATAGACAGCCAAAACATGCTATTTATGCACCAAACATATCATTCCAATTCTCCATTTCATCAACTCAAATCAAACCATTTCCTTCCCAAATCACATGCCAAAACTAACATGATTCATTAACCAAAGTTCACATATAAAACACAATCAATGATCAACCAAAATCATCATTTAAATAAACCTTAAATCACATATATGACACATATTCAAATCAAGTATTTAACCAACCATATTAGCATTTAAGTACTATACCACAGTCAAACCTATCATAAATATATATACATCACTTATTATTAACTATTTAAACATCTCAAAACTATACCAAAATATACCACTTCACAAGACAATTTATACACTTTATCTATCGTGTTCTATACTTCACAAAATAAGCCAATTTACATGGCCAAATTCATACGAACTATAAATCCTTAACAAGCCAAATCTCATGGCTAATCACACATTAAACACATAGGTATCAATAGTCAAAATTTACACATACACTAAATAACTAATTAGCGTATACATTCCATATAACCAAAACTTAAAGCTTTTAATTATCGAAGTGATAACTAGATAGTGTGATGAGGTCTCTTACTACTTCCAACTTGAGCAAGTCTCTAAAACTCTATAAACATTGGAAAATATACAAAGTAAGCTACAAAACTTAGTAAGCTCGTATCTTAATAAACTTAACATAACAAATAATTGTAATTCAATAACGTAAACATAATATGCTATCTCTCATGTCTAAGCACATGCTTTTATCAAGTTTATAACATGTTCTTATATCAAATTTCCACCATTAAATAATATATTCACTTACATGGCTAACTTTAACTTTCACAAGTTTACTCAATTCAATTCTCATATATACTCAATTCATACTTCCATATAGCCAAAGATCACATTTTAGTTTATAACATATTTAAACACATATCTTTCTTATTTCATATACATAACATGATATGATTTCACCAATTCACTTACATTCAAATCTCACATAAGTTATGTACATACATGCCATGCTTAACTCAATCGTACTTTCATTCTCAACTTAGCTATGCCTGTTGAACTGTTCGGAATTGTTAAGGATAGTCGGATAGCACATAAAGCTTGTACGATACCATATCCCAGATATGATCTTACATGTTATCATGTACCGATGCCACTGTCCCAGACATATATGATGCCAATGTCCCAGACATGGTCTTACATGTAATCTCAGATTGATGCCAATGTCCCAGACTTGGTTTTACACGTAATCACACCTTGGTAATCCTAATGTCATGACATTTGTATCCTGAACTATTCCTAAGGTTCGTACGGGACTTTCGGACGTCGTAACTCTGTTGATCTTGGCTCTTATTCATAACCATTCAGCATTAAATTCAATTCCATAGTAAATAAGCATTTATAACATAATATCTAAATGTTTAGTAACATACGAACTTACCTTATTCGCTGTAATAACGAATTAAGTCGACTAGTTGGTTACTTTGGTTTTCCCCCAATTTAGATCCGAATTCCACTTTTCTGAATCTAGATAATATCAAAATTAACTTATTTATTCAAAAATTCATTAAATTTAACACAATTTATACATTAAGGAAAAAGTTACACTTTTTCCCCTCACTTTCACATTTTTACGATTTAGTCCTTATTTCAAAACAACACAAAATACACAAAATTTCATCATACCCAAGCATAAACGAATTTTCTTTAAGTCCTTAGCAACCCATTAATTCCATTTTTTCACATTTCAACCCCTCAATTTACAAATTTCACAATTTAATCCTTAATAATTATTTTTATCAAAAAGCACTTAATAAAATATGATAATCTATAAAAAAAATATTTAGTTTTCATCATCAAACAACAAAAAGCTTGAATATTCATCAATGGCATTTCACAAAATCATCATCAAATACAAAAATTAAAGCATGGGCTAGCTGGAACACGAAGCAACGATCACAAAAACGTAAAAATCATCAAAAATTGATCTTAAAACATACCTTAATTGAGCAATGTAAATGCCGAATGCTTGAACCCTAGAAATGGTGTTCTTAAGCTTTTAATTCGGTGGAACTCACTTGGAAAAGATGAACATATGGTTTTGTTTTTATTTAATATTACTTATTTACAAAATTACTTTAATGCCACTAATGAAAACATTACAAAATCATATAATGGATGACTATTAATGCCCATTAACATCTAAAATGATCCAATTACCATTTAAGGCTATCATACTTAAAAGCCAAGGCCAATTGGCACCTTTAACATATAGAATACCACTTTTACATTTTATGCGATTAGGTCCTTTTATCAGATTAAACACTTGAACAGTAAAATTTCTTTACGAAATTTTTACACAATTATTCTATTATACTGTAGACCTTAATAAAATAATAAAAATAATATTTTGACTTTGGATTGTGGTCTTGAAACCACTATTCCGACAACTCTCCCCCTTAGGGATTTTCGTCCCCGAAAATCTTATTAGAAAATAGTTTAGTATCGGACTTTCACACAGTACTTCCAAAATTCTCACATAGTATCAGGCTTCATAACTCTTCGATCTTTCAAACTAAGATTTTGATCTGTACTTTACTCAATAACATATTGATTTGTTTCTCAATTTCGGACGGAGAAATTATAAACTAGGGTCTTATCTAAATCTTCACATCATTGATTTAAGAAACACAACATAGATTTTCTTCACTTCTGACAATAATATAAATTGATAAGCCACTAGTCTTATTATCTTAAAATCTTATACAGCCCGGTGAATCACAAACTTAGTTTCTTTTTATCACTAAATTGAGAAATTCTATTCCCACAGTAATATTTTCACGTACCTTCGGTCTTCTAACTGTAATTCAATACTTTTACATAACAAGTCCATATAAAATTTCTGTCAATTTATAACTGCTTCTAACTGTATTGAATTACTTTCACTTTCTACTCAAATTCTCTGAGTAAATTAATCTCGTGGATTTTTTTCTCATAAAGCTCGATCCAGTAACAACAGAGTTCGGGAACTGCAACCATATGATATCTCATACAATGCCGTTCTTTATCTTCACATGATAACTCAACCAACAGTACTAGTTTTTCTTAGTTGCTTTCAAACTCTAAAACACAGTGACAAAACAAAATTTCGAGAATTTGAATTGCTTTCTCTGATTACAATACAACCTCGTACCCAAAACTTACTATAGTTTCTTCCAGAGTCATAATAAAAATTTCAGATCTCAATCCAAAAGAATAAAGACTGGCACCATGTGCAAACTGACAACCTCTGGAATAAATAACTCTGCTAATCTATCAAAAGAGAAATCTATACGTACGAAAAGACTTCTTCAGACAGTTAATAATAATTCAGATAACATCTATATTTTTTAATGATAAGAATAATCTTGATACAAAATTCATCAAAATTCTATTTCATTACTACTCAAATATCAACACAAGTTGAAACAGTCTTGAAGATGCTTAATAATTAACTTTAACCTATTGATAGCTCAGGCATTTAAATGCAAAGTTAGAAATATCACATTTTATACTCATTCATCAATACCACTATCTCAGATTATTATACTTCTTGTTACTCCCGTATGAACAGGCAAGCTACCATTGAGGGCTACTTGTAACAATTATTGTACAATCTCAGAATTTCTCGGTATGCATACTCTATCTCGAAACAACAACCAATCATTGGGTTCACATATGAATTTCTGAATCAGAAACTAATTTATGTTGAATCCCTTATAACTTACAATTTGATAACACATTCCTGAGCTTCACAAATTCACTAAATAAACATCAATTTAGCTTTTAACCCAGCTAACTACTGTTCATCATCCGATAAGGACAACCACATTGTAAAGCACACAAAGGTTTCTCATTTAGAACATCCATGATTGTAATCACTTTCCCTGGATAAAAACCAATCATTAACTCAAAAGCTTTCGACCGTTCAACTCATCCCTACTATCCCAAATTTAGATCTCTCTCTGCAACATCAAATATTTTTAACTCATGCTATCCTTAGTAAGTTTCAATACTCATTAACAATTAATGCCATTAACTATCCAAAACAATTACAATATCAACCATCTCTAATTCACATATTGCATAACTCTTTTCATTCAGCTTTGACCGTGTGGAAACACAAGATATCATTGTACATTCTTGTATTAGAACACACTTCAAACCATTCAAGAACGTATGGTTAGAAATCATAAATTCTTTACTCGACTCAAGCCAAACCAGAATTGATGCTTCGGTTGATAATATCTCCGCACAATTAAAAACTTCCACAATTAAAACAACTTAAATTTACATTAATATTTCTCAACAGAACCATTCTGATAGATATAATTCTGTATCTTATCTTCAAGAGTACAAATTCTTCTTCTAGTCTATTCATCTATTTACACGTGATCGTTCAACATTTATTTCCAGCCCTGTGGATAGATTCAAACACAAATCACTCCATTAACTTTTGAATCGAATAACTCAAATCAGACTAAATCATTGAATCGATTTTTTCAATGAAATCTTTTCTTTCTTGCTGTAAGGGTAATCCCAAACATATCATTATACAGATTTGAACTTAATCTTCTATCATTTACACTTTTGCCACTGTTAAACCTTTCGCAAAAACTAGAAAATGATTTTATAATGAAACTGTCTCATTTATTAATTATCAAAGCTCTGAACTATACTGAAATTACCTCCATCTAATAACAATCATTATGTGATAATATAACCGACGTCTTAACCGCATAAATGGATAATATCCTAGTTGTTAATAATGCATTTGAACATAAAACAAAATCAAATATGTTTTTAACAACAACAAATACAGAAACACAACTTCTACAAATCTGATAATGGTGCCGCTGTATTCCCCTATTTCAAACCAAAAATTATAATCATAATAGATATAGTCACCTCTGTCAAATGGATATCTCTTGTAGATAATCACATAGATTCATAAGAAAACCGGAATAGCGAAATTTCAACATATGTAGTTACACAGAATTTCTGAAAATTACAACTTATATATAATGATAACAATTTCGATGATATCCGACAAAATTTCTAGAAGAAACAGCGTCATTCATAAGCACTGAAATCCACAATAACGGAAGCAATATAATCTTCACGCATATTCAACAGAATAATAGCCAGTAGAAACAAAACACTAGCATCATACAGATTTTATCGACAACTTTCATATCCACACAATGGAATAGAATACCAGAGAAAGATAAAACAATGCCGAACATAACCCAAATAGATCCATCATGCTTTTATCTATCAGAATGTTTAGCTAACATTCTTATACGATATGAATTTCATGTTATGTAACACCTAAAACCCGGCCCAGACGTTATGGCCAGATCTGGTGTGTCACATGGACAGTGAATGACTCCTCGTTCTATTATCATTAGTTTTGGCAAAGTCATTTTAAGAGTTTTGAGAAACTAATCAGGTTATTTAATGAGTATCCTATCCACTATCAATTGGAGTTAATTCCTTTAAAAGACCTTATCTTGTCATTAGGTTATCCGTTCATTGCGTACGATATGTTTTGAAAATATTGATTAATTTTTAAATAAAATCCCCCGCAGCCTTATTCTATTCATTTTAGGCAAGTTATAATTAAGTAAATAACTAAAAATCAAATAAAGTAAAATAATTAAGGAGCAGCCTTATTACAAATTAAAAGCCCAATAAATAAAGAAAATACTGAAATAAATAATTTTAAGAAAAATAAAATCAAATGCAATTTATGTGACCACTCCGAATACCTCTAGCTCTAAGTCCTCTAATATTGAGGCTCACCTGCATAGATGAAAAGAAAATGGGTGAGTTTGTGAAACTCAGTGTGTAAACTAAACCCAACCAGAGTCCAAACCAGTTCAAGCTTATCTAGGCTTAGGCCCTATCCAGATACAGTATTAACTGGGCCTTAGCCCTATTCAGTAAATAGTAATTACTGGGCTTCAGCCCTATTTAGAAATCAGTGTGGCCCTTAGGCCAATTACAGTAACAGAACAATATTTATGCATGAATGCAAAGCCTAGCCCAGTCCAGTCCTACACACCATGTGGGGAATAACTCAACCCACCCAGCCCTACACACTATAGTCCCAGCTTAGCTGCTTAATCAGATGACGTGGCTAAGCCACTAAATAGTAAAACGAGGCAATGCCTCTAATAGTAAACCTGGCATTGCCACTTAGCACTTCCTCCATCAAAACCCAAACCCATGCAACAATATATTATGACATGGCATACAGTGAGCAAATATATTTTAGCATACAAATCAGTCAACTTAACCCTAGGGGTAAAATGGTCTTTTTGCACCTAGGGGTAAAACAGTAAATTTCCACCCTTAAGGGGAATTCCAGTAAATTTGCCAATTTTTAGGGCTTCATGCTCATTACAGTTTACTAATAGCCCCAACGTCATTCAAGTAACTTATTTGGCCCATTTTATCAAAACAGAGTTATTGGCCTTGAAACCCCTAATGGCCCAACAGTGTTTACTAGCTACTTCGGCCCACTAGATTCGATTTTTACACCCGTTTTAACAGTTTTAGCAATGGATCCAAGTGATCTAAAGACTCAGTTCTCGAATCACTATAAAGTATGGAGGTTCGGCTTTTGTATGAAACAAGGAGGAGAATAGAAGTTTATGGAATGGAGAGGAGATGTCAACATAGGTTAGAAGGGTTGTGAGGTTTGGCTTTTGAAGGAATTGGGTTGAAGAAAAGAATGGAGATTCAGCCAAAGGAGAAAACAACAACAATAGCTTCGGTTTCAGCTTTTATGGTAGTCGACTAAAACGCTTTGAGAAGAGAGACTGCCTTAATTGATGAAGGAAAGAAGAAGAAGAGAATGGAAAGAAGAGATGGATTCAGCTTGAGAAGAAAATAGAAAAGAAAAGAAAAGAAAAGAAAAGAAGAGAGGAGTGTTTGGTTCTGGACAAATCGGCATAAATGGTTTGTGCTTGCGGTTTCGGCTTCTAAAACAAAGGGAGGAGAAGAGAAAAGAAGAAAGAACCCTAGGGACTTACCTAGTCGGCACACACCTACCCAAACTGCCAAACTAAAACCCCAAGAAGAACCTAAAAAGCATTTGGCTAGCCCCTTTAACTCCCCCTTGCCGATTATGCCAAAATCGATAGGCCAAAACCGAACATGCTCCCCTAAGAGCCCCATATTCAGCCATCACTTGTTCCCATTTGAAATTCCTAAAATTTCTCCCCTTATCCCTCCTCGATTCAATCCCATGAGCACCTCAAACTCTTCCCAATAGAGTTTCACTTGGAGTCCACCATATGCTTTGCACATGTATTAAAAAAATAAACATCACATTGCTTATCGAGAGACTTGAACTTTAGCTCTTGCACAGCTTCCACACGCCACTCCATTGTCTCTTAAGTGGAGCTATATTGCCACCTTACAATAGGCCATCTTGAGTCTTAAATTACCAATATTTTTTTTAAAAGCCCACTTAGTCAAGGCCCCTTCCCCCTTAGCTCTAAAATTTTAAACTTCTACCGGGTTCTAACTTGAACTTGAGCATTCTAAAGGCCCACTAACACACTCAAAACATAATTTAGCACATCCAGACTAGTAGAAATTAAATTCAAGCAAAAATTCAAAAATCCCAAAAATTAGGGCATTGCAACTCTACCCCCTTAAAGAAATTTCAACCTCAAATTTTACCTGGTCCAAACAGGTGAAGGTATTGTTGGCGCATCGCCTCTTCTGGCTCCTACTTAGCTTCTTTTCTGCCATGATTGCGCCAAAGTACTTTTACCAAAGGAATTGACTTCTTTCTTAATACTTTGACATCACAGTCTAAAATTTACACTGGTTCTTCTTCAAAAGTCAAGTCGATTTTCACCTCAATTTCTTCTACTGGTACAACATGAGCAGGATCAGATCGATACTGTCTCAGCATGGAGACATGAAAAACGTCATGAATTCGATCTAACTCTGGCGGTAATTCCAGCTGGTAAGCTATCGGACCTACCCGCTTAAGAACTCGATAAGGCCCGATAAACCGCGAACTCAACTTGTCCTTCTTACCAAACCTTAATATCTTCTTCCAAGATGAGACCTTTAAGAAGACCATATCCCCTACTGAGTACTCAATTTCCTTACGCTTTAAGTTGGCATAAGATTTCTGTCTATCAGATGCTTCCTTTAACCGATCCCTGATTAACTTAACCTTTTCTTTAGTATTTGCCACCAATTCTGGCCCAAGAATTTGACGCTCTCCCAACTCCATCCAACAGGTAGGTGTATGACACCTTCGACCATACAGCGCCTCATATGGAGCCATTCGGATACTCGCCTGATAGCTATTGTTGTAAGCAAACTCTGCCAATGGCAAGTAATCTTCCCAACTACCTCAGAAGTCGATCACACAACCCCTCAACATGTTTTCCAGAACATGAATTACCCTTTCCGATTGCCTATCCATCTGGGGTGAAAAGCAGTGCTGAAATTCAACAGCATCCCCAACGCCTCATGCAACTGCTGCCAGAAGAGAGATGTAAACCGTGGATCCCGATCAGAAATAATCGAAACTGGCACTCCATGAAGTCGCACTATCTCTGCCACATACAACTTAGCTAATTTCTAAAGTGAGTAGTCAGTTCGGACAGGTATGAAATGAGCAGATTTCGTTAACCTATCCACAATCACCCAAACCGAGTCTTTCTTGGTAGGTGTCAATGGTAGCCCACTCACAAAGTCCATGGTTACCCTTTCCCACTTCCACAGTGGAATTTTCACCGGTTGCAGAAGTCCAAAAGGCAGTTGATGCTCAGCCTTCACTCGCTGGCATGTTAAACATTTCCCCACGAATTCCGTTACTTCACGCTTAAGTCCAAGCCACTAGTACAACTTTTGTAGATCTCGATACAACTTATTCCCTCCAAGATGCATGGCGCAAGGTCCGCCATGAGCCTCTCTCAGAATTGACGGCCTCAAGTCAGAGTCCTTGGGAATACAAACTCTTCCTCAAAAGCACAGAACTCCTTCACTATTCAGTCCAAAATCAGAAGTCTCATCATTCTCAGCTTGCTGAAATCGAGGAACTAATGACTCATCCTCTAACTGTTTCTCCTTAATCTGCTTAATCCAGGTTGGTCTCACTTGTAATTTTGCTAACAAGCTACCATCATCATATAGACTCAGACGAGTAAACATTGCTCTCAACTCAGTTACAGCTTTTCGACCCAATGCATCAGCCACCACATTTGTTTTGCTCGGGTGATACTTAATAAGTCATAATCCTTAAGCAACTCTATCCATCTTCGTTGCCTAAGGTTCAACTCCTTCTGAGTCAACAAATACTTGAGACTCTTATGGTCTGTGTATATAATACACTTTTCTCCATACAAGTAATGTCTCCAAATCTTTAACGCAAAATTCACTGCTGCCAATTCCAAATCATGTGTAGGGTAGTTCACTTCGTGAGGCTTAAGCTGTCGCGATGCATAAGCGACCACCTTACCCTCTTGCATCAATACACAACCCAAACCAGCATGTGACGCACCACTGTACACAGTGAAATCCTTCCCAGACTCTGGCTGAATCAATACTGGTGCCTTAGTCAGAACCTTCTTCAACCTATCGAAAGCCTCTTGCTGTTTCTCAGTCCATAGAAACAGTACTCCTTTCCTCAAAATTTTCGTTAACGGTGCAGCAATTAAAGAAAATCCTTCCACAAACCTTCTGTAGTACCCTGCCAAACCTAGAAAACTCTGAATTTTTGATACAGATCTCAGTGGCTTCCACTCCAAAACTGCCTTAATTTTTCGAGGATCTACCCTAATCCCCTCAGCAGAAACCACGTGACCTAAAAACATCACCTCTCGCAACCAAAATTCATACTTGCTGAATTTCGCACACAGTTGCTTCTCCCTCAACACTTGCAGAACAAAATAGAGATGTTCGTCATGCTTCTCCTTATTTTCCGAATACACCAAAATATCATCTATGAAGGCGACTACGAATCAATCCAAGTAAGGTTGGAATACCTGATTCATCAAATCCATAAAAATCACAGGTGCATTTGTCAATCCAAACGGTATTACCAGAAACTCGTAATAACCATACCGAGTTCTGAATGCTGTTTTATGAATATCCACCTCTTTGACCCTTAACTGGTGATATCCAAATCGAAGATCGATCTTGGAAAATACTGAAGCTCCCCTTAACTGGTCAAACAGGTCATCGATCCTTGGTAGAGGGTACTTGTTCTTAATCGTCAATTCGTTTAGCTGACGATAATCAATGCATATATGCATTGTCCCATCCTTCTTCTTCATGAATAGTATCGGTACTCCCTACGGAGGCACGCTTGGTCTAATAAAACCTCTATCCAACAACTCTTGGATTTGTGCTTTCAACTCCATTAACTCCTTCGGTGCCATCCTGTACAGTGCGATAGACATTGGAGCCGTTATGGACAACAAGTCGATTCTAAATTTGACTTCTCGATTCGGAGGCAACCCAGGAAGCTCCTCAGGAAAGACATCTTGAAATTCCTTAACAATTCTAACCTCTCCAACGATCAAACTCTCAGTATCAGACTGACTCACATATGCCAAATATGCCTCGCAACCCTTGCAAATCAACTTCTCAGCTCTCAAGGCTGAAACAACATTAGACAAATAGTCTCTTCACTCCCCTATAACCATCACCTGCTCATCCTATGTAGTTTTCAACACCATCCATTTAGCCGCACAATCCAGAGTTGCCTTATGCTTAGCAAGCCAGTCTATTCCTGAGATGAGATCGAACTCTCCAACCGATAGCTTCATTAAATTAGTAGGGAAGATTCTACCTTGATTCTCTAAAGGCACATCTCTAAAGAGTTTGTCTACCCTAACCGAGTGACCTAGTGGACTTATCACAGTTACCCCACTCACAATTTCCTTAGAGTGCACACCCAATGCCCCGGATACATCACATGCAATATAAGAATGGGTAGAACCAATATCTATCAAGGCAGTGTATGGCATGCTAGAAATCAAGAACGTACCGGTTATGACGTCAGGTATGTCACCCTCCTCTCGGCAACGAGCAGCATAAACCAACGGTGGCTATCGAGCCTCAGCATTTCCAGCACCCCTACTCGGTGCTCCACGTCCACGACCATTTCCATTGCCGCCCCTACCTTGACCACGGCCTCTCAGCGGTTGTGGTCCACCTCACACTGGTTGATCAACCCTTTGCTCAGCAGCTTGTTTCTGAGCCGGCCTGTAAGGACAGTCCTTAACTCTATGCTCCTTGGACCCACATCGGTAACATGCCCCAGTACGCTTTCAACACTTTCCCAGATGTACTCTACCACAATCCCCGTAAGCCTGCGATCTAACCACATTCACCGGAACTGCTCGAACTGGTTCATCCACTCTAGCCCTTTTAACATTTCTACCTGCAGCTCCTGAGGGTCTAGAATCCCTCCTGAATCAATTTCGGTCCTTTTCACGGTTCTGCTGCTCCGTGCGTTTCACCTCATCGGCTATCTTAGCCTTTTCCACTAGAGTAGCAAAGTCACGCTCCCTCTGCAGAGCTATCAACACCCTAAGCTCATCCCTGAGGCCATCCTCAAACCGTATGCTACGTTCATACTCTGTAGCAACTATTCCACTAGTGTATCGGCTTAACCTTAAGAACTCAGCCTCGTACTCAGCAACAGACTTATTACCCTAGGTAAGGTTCAGAAATTCCTCCCTTCGGGCATCTACATAGCTCGCCCCAATGTACTTCCCTTTAAAGGCCGTCTTAAATAGCTCATAAGTTACTTGCTCAGCTGGGGTACTATCCCTCACAGTGATCCACCACTGGTAGGCCTCATGTCGCAGCAAAGATACTGCTCCCTTCAGTTTCTGCTCTACCGAGCAATCCAAGTCGTCCATGATTCGCTCCGTGGCCTCCAGCCAATATTTGGCCACATTTGGGGCTATACTAGATACGCCCCTGAAAATCTCCGCTCTGTTAGCTTAGAGTCGCTCAAAAATAGATCCCCGGTTCACAGTTCCCATGCTCGCTTCAGTGACCCTTTGTAGAACCTTTAATATCGCTTGGGACAAAGCATCGTCCCTTACAACCCGATCATACGAGCCATTCTTAGCTACCAGCGGCATTCGTGCCTCCTCAGCTGGCATGTGTCCCGAAGATGAAGACCCAGCTTGTACACTACCTTGGCCACGTCCACGATCTACTTTCATACTTATATCATATTATCTGATTATGAATTTTATGAATTAGTTCAGTATTTTAGTATTTATTACAAGTGTCTTATGCACAGATAGTATTTCAGAGGTTTGTTTTCGCAGAATCGTAGCCTAGCTACAGTCTCAATCTTCTAGGGTTTTTAGTTTTTCCTATTGTCTCAGTCTCTGTAGTTTCAGTATTACCCTAACTACAGAATCTTAGTAGGGTCTCAGTACTATCTATAGTAGTATTTCAGTATAGTATAGTATAGTAAAAATACTTACCGAGTTGGTGCCGGAGATTCGGTGTGCCACTCTTCGAAATCCAGATTTCAGAAAACCAAAATTTGCAAAAATAACTTTTGTACCCAAAAGAAAACTTTTAGTAAAAATACAAATACCTTGAAGGAAATCAATTTGAAAAGGGTTTTCCTTGGAAATTTTCCAAAACCGATTTTTAAAATACCCCTTTTGGGCCTTTATTTTAATTTTAAGAAAAGTTTTTAGACCCGACCCACAGCCGAGTTGTTGCAACTTGGCTCTGATACCACTAAATGTAACACCCCAGACCCAGTCCAAACGTTATGGCCAGATCTGGTGTGTCACATGGACAGTGAATGACACCTCGTTCTATTATCATTAGTTTTGGCAAAGTCATTTTAAGAGTTTTGAGAAAATAATCAGGTTATTTAATGAGTATCCTATCCACTATCAGTTGGAGTTAATTCCTTTAAAAAACCTTATCTTGTCATTAGGTTATCCGTTCATTGTATACGATATGTTTTGAAAACATTGATTAATTTTTAAATAAAATCCCTTGCAGCCTTAGTCTATTCATTTTAGGCAAATTATAATTAAGTAAATAACTAAAAATCAAATAAAGTAAAATAATTAAGGAGCGTATTACAAATTAAAAGCCCAATAAATAAAGAAAATACTGAAATAAATAATTTTAAGAAAAATAAAATCGAATGCAATTTATGTGGCCACTCCGAATCCCTCCAGCTCCAAGTCCTCTAAGGTTGGGGCTCACCTGCATGGATGAAAAGAAAGGGGTGAGTTTATGAAACTCAGTGTGTAAGCTAAACCTAACCAGAGTCCAGACCAATTTAAGTTTATCTGGGCATAGGCCCTATCCAGATACAGTATTAATTGGGCCTTAGCCCTATTTAGCAAATAGTAATTACTGGGCTTCAGCCCTATTCAGAAATCAGTGTGGCCCTTAGGCCCATTATAGTAACAGAACAGTATTTATGCATGAATGCAAAGCCCAGCCCAGTCCAGCCCTACACACCATGTGGGGAATAACTCAACCCACCCAGCCCTACACACCACAGTCTCAGCTTAGCTGCTTAATCAGATGACGTGGCCAAGCCACTAAACAGTAAAATGAGGCAATGCCTCTAACAATAAGCGTGGCATTGCCACTTAGCACTTCCTCCATCAAAACTCAAACCCATGCAAAAGTATATTATGACATGGCATACAGTGAGCAAATATATTTTAGCATACAAATCAGTCAACTTAACCTTAGAGGTAAAATGGTCTTTTTGCACCTAGGGGGTAAAACAATAAATTTCCACCCTTAAGGGGTATTCCAATAAATTTGCCAATTTTTAGGGTTTCATGCTCATTACAGTTTACTAATAGCCCTAACGTTATTCAAGTAACTTATTTGGCCCATTTGATCAAAACAGAGTTATTGGCCCTAAAACCCCTAATGGCCCAACAGTGTTTACTAGCTACTTCGGCCTACTAGATCCGATTTTTACACCTATTTTAATAGTTTTAGCAATTAGGCCACCGGAACATACTTACCACCCATTTTCACCCATATGGGCCCATAAGCCCATTGGGCCCAAATTTAGTCCTTCGAGGCCTAAAACCACCATCGCGCATGAAATTGCGAACACATCATTCTTACCGAATGTGATTATAGATTTTGCCAATTCAAACCGACCCACGAGTGCTTGCACGCTCGTAAGCCCTCGAAATGCCAGAATTCTAGCATTTTAGCTTTTCGGCTTTTACCGATCTAGACTACTAGTGGGTGTCGATTACACACCTGCTTGTGTACTATGTCAAGATCCGCACCGAATTAATCCTACAATCATTTTTAACCACACTGTTAGTTACGAATCAATGGAATCAATGAAGTCACCATCTACCATATTCGGCCAACACCATCTAAGGCTCTTAATCCCTTACCTTTGCTGAAATCAATAACTAGATCTAGATCTAGATTGTCCCACGGTCCTAGCCTCCAACGCTCCTTGTTAGATCACCTTCTATCCACATTAAAACACAAAAAACCGAAAGAAAGAGGCTAATAAAACCCTCAGTCCAAAAACGACAGCCACCCTAAGGAGTTAGGGGTTTTCGGCTTTTCTTGAATCACAAGATAATGAATGAAAGGGGTCTCGAGTACTTACCAATGATCTATTTACCAAAGAAGCGTCTATGGTCCAGCCTAATTTAGATATAGTATAGACCTAATCGAAACTTGAAAGAAAAGAAATGGATCCAATTGATCTAAAGACTCAGTTCCCGAATCACTATAAAATATGGAGGTTCGGCTTTTGTATGAAACAAGGAGGATAATAGAAGTTTATGGAATGGGGAGGAGATGTCGACAGAGGTTAGGATGGTTGTGAGGTTCGGCTCTTGAAGGAATTGGGTTGAAGAAAAGAATGGAGATCGGCCAAAGGAGAAAACGGCAACAATAGCTTCAGTTTCAGCTTTTATGGTAGTCGACTAGAAGGCTTTGAGAAGAGAGACTGCCTTAATTGATGGAGGAAAGAAGAAGAAGAGAATGGAAAGAAGAGATGGATTCGACTTGAGAAGAAAATAGAAGAGAAAAGAAAAGAAAAGAAGAGAGGAGGGTTTGGTTCTGGACAAATCGGCACAAGTGGTTTGTGCTGGCGGTTTCGGCTTCTAGAACAAAGGGAGGAGAAGAGAAAAGATGAAAGAACCCTAGGTACTTACCTAGTTGGCACACACTTACCCAAACTGCCAAACTAAAACCCCAAGAAGAACCCAAAAAGCATTCGGCTTGCCCCATTTACTCCCCCTTGCCGATTATGCCAAAACCGATAGGCCAAAATCGAACATGCTCCCCTAAGAGCCTCATTTTCGGCCATCACTTGTTCCCATTCGAAATTCCTAAAATTTCTCCCCTTATCCCTTTTTGATTCAATCCCATGAGCACCTCAAACTCTTCCCAACAGAGTTTCACTTGGAGTCCACCACATGCCTTGCACATGCATTAAAAAAATAAACATCACATTGCTTATCGGGAGACTTGAACCTTAGCTCTTGCATAGCTTCCAAACGCCACTCCCTTGTCTCTTAAATGGCGCTACATTGCCACCTTACCATAGGCCATCTTGAGTCTTAAATTACCAATATTTTTTTTAAAAGCCCACTTAGTTAAGGCCACTTCTCCCTTAGGTCTAAAATTTTAAACTTCTACCGAGTTCTAACTTGAACTTGGGCCTTCTAAAGGCCCACTAACACGCTCAAAACATAATTTAGCACATCCAGACAAGCAGAAATTAAATTCAAGTGAAAATTCAAAAATCCTAAAAATTAGGGCATTACATGTTAAAATATACAGCTGTATATACCTCGGAAAGTAATTGAACATATTGCATACTCAGAAGAGATCGTAGTAATTAACTCAACTATAACCACTACACTCAGCCATCAATACAATTCAAACATTATTCCACTGTCTAATGCTTTCATCATTAAGTCCATATTATCCATTAATAACAGAAATAAATTAAGAAGAACGTTTAGTTAATACTTTTCTTTAAATATCATACCTGAATATTTTTATTTCATTGAATTCAACTTCTTCGTTAACTGTGACTTTGTATGATACGAATGGCCTTTAAAATGATTCAGTATTTCTTCTAGCACTCTATTTGCTAACCCATTCTCTTATCTGACCACATTATTAATCTTTTAAACATGGACTTCTGTAACTTCACACTTGTGAACTTATTCAATCCAACTCTTACAGATTTCATTATAACATTTTATTGATAAGGGGGGTGAAGGTAGTAAAGCCTCAAATTTAACTCTCACATAAATACACATAACACATATTATTACGAATAACCAATGCATTACAAATTTCACATTCTCAAAACACTTAATAATCATTCGCTTATGATCACTTTTATGCTTAATATATAATTCATATACCAATTCAAATCATTAATTCACAATCAAAATTTTCATATAGCAATCATAGACCAAATGTCATAACTCATATACTCATATAATTATAACATTTAATCAATTAAAAAAATATCATACACTATGATTTATACCTTTATGAGTATCAGCTCATCATCAATACATTTTCACTCATACATTTGAGTACAACATTTCGTACTATCAAAATTAGCTCGGTCGGAAAACATATCTATCTAATCAAAATAACTTTTGATAGAGTCGGAATATATCACACTATCAAAGATTATAAATGGGATGTATAGCTAAACTCACATACGCTACGTTAGTCTTAGAATCGACTAAACTGTAGCTCTTATACTAATAAATGTTTAGAATCGACTAAACTGTAGCTCTTATACTAATAAATGTAACACCCATAACCCACATTCGTAGCCGGATTAGGGTTACAAGGCATTATCGAACTTTCAACTTAGATCAGAACATTCAATCATCAAACATACACCAAATCTCATCTCATTTCAGTAGTTATTAAACATTCGTAATCATATTGTTCCCTTACGAGGCTCAATAAGGCCATAGAACATGCTTAAAAATGATTCGGGACTAAACCGATAACATTTGCAAACTTTGGAAAACATATAAAATTTCCAAACATTTAGGGGTCACATGGTCGTGTGAACAGGCCGTGTGACTCACACGGCTACCAGACACGCCCGTGTCAAAGGCCATGTGAAAACAAGACATACATACTGACTTGGCCACACTATTGTCCACACGCCCGGGTGTCTAGGCCGTGTAACTCACTGACTTGATATCTTAAGCATCACCAGGGGACACATGACTGTGTACTAAGGCCATGTGTCACACACGGTCGAGCCACACGCCCGTATGCTCAGCTGTGTGGACAAAAAATAGGTTTGGTTTAAGCCACATTTTCACCCCTTCTCATGCCAACCTAAAACACCTCATTTTGCAACATTTCAATACATTAATAGAAAGCCAAAACATGCTATTTATGCACTAAAGATATTATTCCAATTCTCTCCATTTCATCAACTCAAATCAAACCATTTATTTCCCAAATCACATGCCAAAACAAACATGATTCATTAACCAAAGTTCACATATAAAACACAATCAATAATCAACCAAAATCATCATTTAAATAAACCTTAAATCACATATATGGCACATATTCAAATCAAGTATTTAACCAACCATATTAGTATTTAAGTACTATACCACAATCAAGCCTATCATAAATATATATACATAACTTATTATTAACTATTTAAACATCTCAAAACCATACCAAAATATACCACTTCACAAGACAATTTATACACTTTATCTATCGTTTCTATACTTCACAAAATAAGCCAATTTACATGGCCAAATTCATACCAACTATAAATCCTTAACAAAGCAAATCTCATGGCTAATCACACATCAAACACATAGGCATCAATAGTCAAAATTTAGATATACACGAAATAACCAATTAGCCTATACATGCCATATAAGCAAAACTCAAAGCTTTTAATTACCTAAGCAATAACTGGATAATATAATGAGGTCTCTTACGACTTCTAACCCGAGCTAGTCTCCGAAACTCTATAAACATAGGAAAATATACAAAGTAAGCTACAAAGCTTAGTAAGCTCATATATTAATAAATTTAACATAACAAATAATTGTAATTCAATAAAGTAAACATGATATGCTATCTCTCATGTCTAAGCACATACTTTTATCAAGTTTATAACATGTTCTCATATCAAATTTCCACCATTCAATAATATATTCACTTACATGGCTAACTTTAACTTTTACAAGTTTACTCAATTCATTTCTTATATACATTCAATTCGTACTTCTATATAGCCAAAGAGCATATTTTAGTTTATATCATATTTAAACACATATCTTTTTCATTTCATATACATAGCATGATATGAACTCACCAATTCACTTTCATTCAAATCTCACATAAGTTCTGTACATACTTGCCTTGCTTAACAAAATCGTACTTTCATTCTCAACTTAGCTATGCCCGTTGAACTGTTCAAAATTGTTAAGGATAGTCAGATAGCACATAAAGCTTGTACGATGCCATATCCCAGATATGGTCTTACATGTTATCATGTCTCGATGCCACTGTCCCAGAAAGTGTCTTATACAAAATCATATACGATGCCAATGTCCCAGACATGGTCTTACACATAATCTCAGATTGATGCCAATGTCCCAAACATGGTCTTACACGAAATCACACCTTGGTAATCCTAATGTCATTACATCTGTATCCTAAACTATTCCTAAGGTTCGTACGGGACTTTCGGACGTCGTAACTCTGTCGATCTTGGCTCGTATTCATAACCATTCAGTGTTGAATTCAATTCCAGAGTAAATAAGCATTTATGACATAATATTTGAATGTTTATTAACATACAAACTTACCTCATTCACTGTAAGAACGAATTAAGTCGACTAGTCGGTAACTTTGGTTTTTCCCTCGATCTACATCTGCATTCTGCTTTTCTCAATCTAGATAATATCAAAATTAACCTATTTATTCAAAAATTCATTAAATTTAACATAATTTATAGATTAAGGCAAAATTTACACATTTTCCCTACACTTTCACATTTTTATGATTTAGTCCTTATTTCAAAACAACACAAAATACACAAAATTTCATCATACCCAAGCATAACCGAGTTTTCCTTAAGTCCTTAGCAGCCCATTAATTCCATTTATTTCACATTTCAACCTCTCAATTTACAAATTTCACAATTTAATCCTTAATAAGTATTTTTATAAAAAAATCTTAATAAAATATGATAATCTATCAAAAAATATTTAGTTTTCATCATCAAACAACAAAAGCTTGAATATTCATCAATTTCATGTCACAAAATCATCATCAAATTTGAAAATTAAAGCATGGGCTAGCTAGAACATGAAGCAACGATCACAAAAACATAAAAATCGTCAAAAAGCGATCTCAAAACATACCGTAATTGAGCAATGTAAAGGTCGAATGCTTGAACCCTAGAAATGTTGTTCTTAAGCTTTTAATTTCAGTGGAGCTCACTGGGAAAAGATGAACATATGGTTTTGTTTTTATTTAATATTACTTAGTTACAAAATTACTTTAATGCCATTAATGAAAACATTACAAAATTATATAATGGATTACTATTAATGTCCATTAACATCTAAAATGGTTAATTACCATTTAAGGCTATAATATTTAAAAGCTAAGGCCAATTGACACCTTTAACAAATAGAATGCCACTTTTGTATTTTATGCGATGAGGTCATTTTATCAAATTAAACACTCGAACAGTAAAATTTGTTTACGAAATTTTTACACAATAATTCTAACACACTGTAGACCTTAATAAAATAATAAAAATAATATTTTGACTTTGGATTGTTGTCTCAAAACCACTGTTCTGATAACCTTAAAATCGGGCTGCTACATTATATCTTTTGGATCGATCGTCCAATATGTCTTAAACATTATTTGGAGATAATAGAGATGTCAACCAGGAGGTAATTCAGTGGCATAGGTGGTTAGGACGTCCATCATTTGCTGTTCTTTCCAAGTTGTTTTCTAATTTGTTTTCAAGAACTCAATTAGAGTCTTTAGTTTGTGATGCGTGTGCGTTTGCTAAGCATACAAGAAATAGTTATCCTTTGTGTAATAATAGAAGTACTGTTCCTTTTGAGATTATTCATTTAGATGTTTGGGGCCCTACTTGCCTTACATCTTTATCTGGTAATTGTTAGTTTGTTACTTTTATTGACTGTTGCACTTGGATGACATGGGTATTTTTATTAAAGTCCAAAAGTGATGTTTTCTCGTGTTTTTATTCTTTTCATAAATAGATTACTGCTCAGTTTGGTGATAAGGTTAAGATTTTGCAAACTAATAATGGAGCCGAGTATAAATATAATGATTATTTGGAATCATATGGGATTATGCATCAGACCAATTTTCTAGGTACAAGTGCTCAGAATGGTGTTGTTGAAAGAAAAAATCGACATCTTTTGGAGGTTGCTAGATCACTTATGTTCACTATGAATCTTCCAAAGCCTTATTTGGGGGATGTGATTTTGGTTGCAGCTTATCATATTAATCGGATGCCTTTTTGGGTCCTTTATTTTAAAAGTCCCATAGAAACCTTACAGGGCAAGATAGATTACCCAGTTTCATTGAAGTCTTTGGTTGCGTTTGCTTCATTCATCTTTGAGATAGGTTGAGTCAAGTGTTTTCATTGGATGCTCTTCCATACAGAAGAGTTACAAATGTTATCATCTACCATCTATAAAGTATTATGTAAGTATGGATGTAACATTTCGTGAGGATGAACCCTGCTTTTCTTTATCACAACCATCTCTTTAAGGGGAGGTTATTGAAAATAAAGATATACACCTTGTTCTATTACTTTTTTGAGGGAGAATTTTGTTCCAGTAAAGACTTTAGTTCAAGAGAAGACTAGTGGACAGTTGTTGGATAGGCCTGATTTAAGGACATACACTAGAAAAGATAAGAAAGAAGATGCCATCATACAATCTACTTTATGCCCTAACTCTTTACTATGAGATGAGTCTTTTTTACCTCCGTTCGCTAGTAATTTGGAATTACCAATAGCCCATTGAAAATGTGTTAGAACTTGCACTTTATATCCTATCTCTAACTTTGTCTCTTATGATTCCTTATCCCCATCTTATAGAGCTTTTGCTTTGTCTTTGTTCTCTATGTCTGTTCCACAAGATTGGAGAGAAGCTATCACTGATCCAAGATGGAAGAGGGCTATGATTGAAGAAATGAGGGCTTTAGCAAAAGATGAGATGTGGGAATTGGTTAATCCTCTTGAGGGGCATAAAGTGGTTGGCTACAAATGGGTGTTTACTATCAAGTATAAGGCTGGTGGTTCAATTGAAAAACTCAAAGCTAGATTAGTAGTGCAAGGATTCACTCAGACAAATGGAATGGATTGTCAAGAAACATTTGCTTGAGTTGCTAAATTGAACATGATTAAGATCCTTTTATCATGTGCAACAAATCTCAACTAGGACTTACAATAGTTTGATGTAAAAAATGTCTTATTACATTGAGACATAGAAGAAGAAGTGTATATGAAAGTTCCTACAAGATTCGAGGATAAAAATACTCAAGGGAAGGTATGTAGATTGAAAGAGACCCTATATAGACTAAAGCAATCTCCCATAGCCTGGTTTGACAGATTTAGTAAGGCCATGGTGTCATTTGGCTGTGGAGAAAGTAATGCTGATCATACCCTCTTTGTAGAACATCACAAGGGTAAAATTACTCTCCTTATAGTTTATGTTGATGACTTAATTATGATAGGAGATGACAAGGAAGAAATGGCATGTGTTAAGAAACAATTGGCTTAGGAATTTGAAATCAAAGACTTGGGAAAGTTACAATGTTTCCTTGGAATAAAAGTGGCTAGATCGAAAGAGGAAATTTTTATTTCCCAAAGAAAGTATGTCTTAAATCTTCTGACAGAGATTGGCATGTTAGGTGGCAAACCAACAGAATCACCTATTGAGTGTAATCACAAGTTACAAGTAGGAATTATTGAAATGGTGGATAAAGGGAGATATCAAAGACTCGTCAAACATTTGATTTATCTAGCTCATACTCGACCTGATATAGCCTATGTGGTTAGTTTGGCAAGGCAGTTTATGCATGATCATTGCGGAGCTCATATGCAAGTAGTATTGTAAATTTTGTGCTATTTGAAGTTTGCATCGGGAAAAGGTATTCTCTTCTTAAAAATAGTCATATCAAGATAGAAGTAGTTACATATGCAGATTGGCTGGCTTTTTTGATGACAAAAGGTCTACAATTGGTTATTGTACTCTTGTGGGAGGAAACTTAGTCACTTGGAGGAGCAAGAAACAAAGTGTTGTGGCTCGATTAAGTGTAGAGGTTGAACATAGGGTTATGACTCAAGTTGTTTGTGAGCTTTTATGGCTGAAAAAGGTATTGGAAGAGCTTAAGTTGTTGAACAAAAATGGATCAACCTTGTACTATGATAACAAAGGCAACTATCAACATAGCTCAAAATCTATTACAGAATGATAGAACTAAGCACGTCGAAATTGATCATCATTTTATCAAGGAAAAAGTAGCCAGTGGTGCCTTAAGTCCATCTTATCTAGCATCTAAAAATTAGTTGGCTGATGTTTTTACTAAAGGGCTCAACTGTAAGACTTATCATAATCTTCTTTGCAAGTTAGGCATGCGAGACATCTATGCACCAACTTGAGGAGGAGTGTTGAGAATCTTTGATTATTTGATAGCATTGAATAGTATCTTTAGAGATTACAACTGATCTTTTTTAGAGATTTTAATTAATAAATATTCTTTCCTTAGTTGATTCAATACTACATGTATATATAGTTGTACATATTTCTAAGAAATGCATACTTTGAGAGAGCTTTTTCCTCAATACATTAGAGTATTAATCTCTAATTTCATCAATACGAGATTAGGGGAGTAGAAGAGAAAGAGAGAGAGAGAGAGAGAGAAAGAAGAAAAACCTTGAAGAAAATGGAAGAATCAAAGAAAATAAAAGAGAAGGAGAACCAGAGAACCAACTTTGAAAAAGAAAATGAAAAAGAAATTGGAAGTATACTGTGTGTTTTGGGAGAAGAAAAATGGAAGATGAAAAAGTAAATTATCAGCGAAAAGTGCTTTTGGCTAAAAAAAGCTAAAATTTTTAGTTTTTCCATCTGAGTAAAGGTGCTTTAGAAAAGCCAAAATTTTTAAGCAGATGGTGCTTGTTTAGCACAACTTGAAAGCCAAAAGTGCTTTTTAAGCTAAAAGAGCTTTTCAGAAGCACAACTAAACAAAGCCTAAGAAGAAGAATTATATTTGAAACTGTTTGGTCTAGTTCTTGTTGCAAGAAACTATGAAATAATAAAATAGGAATAAAAACAAAATAACACAAAAAAATGTCTACCTACACACCTATATTTATAATACCTCACTCAAATAATAATCTACTATTAGGTCAATTGGGCAATCATTGATTTAAGTCTAATCATCCTATGATTATTGCAGTCATGAGACATACACTTCCAAGTGAATTAAAAAATGACCTTCTTACCCTCAACACCTTCATACCAAAGGTACAACAATTTTTTTAAGGAAGAAATAAATATAAATTTGCATTAAGTGAAACAACTATTATAGAGTAGATTTAA
This sequence comes from Gossypium stocksii, assembly GCA_020496765.1. Lineage (NCBI taxonomy): Eukaryota > Viridiplantae > Streptophyta > Magnoliopsida > Malvales > Malvaceae > Gossypium > Gossypium stocksii. Next base: position 34,832,487 of record CM035624.1, read on the forward strand.
TTCTCTCAAGTTTGTTTACTTTATGATAGATTGTAGCCCTTTCTATAAGATATACTCAACTCATTAAATTCAATAAGATAATCTTTTAGATCTTCAAGATAAGGATGGCAGCAAGATAACTCTTTTAGTTCAACAATCTCACCCCATAAGTCAACTATATCTTTATTCATAAATGGGGAAAGATTAAATGCACGTCGAAAAGATCCCGTTACAAGTGTATACCATAAACCTAGGAGAATAATAAAACGAAACTAAAAATTTACTTTTGTTTCGATCATCCAGTCATTCTAAATTGTTAACATTGGTCGACAACTTTTTGGTCACGTTGGATATGACATAAAATAAAACAAGATTTTTTAGATTTTTGAAACCAATACACACTTGCGATTGTTTAGAAATTCATAGGTCAAAAAAATATAAAATAGTATGTCTATTACCAAGTATAGAACTCAAGAGAAGTGTGACGCTGTAAAGATCAAGAAAGAGTAGAAATGCTAAGAAAAAAAAGTATTATAACCCATTTGAATCAACTGATTGAATTTAGTATTGATTCTATGAATTGTTATTTATCAATACTGATAAGTGCATAATGTCTCAATTATTTTTGATATTTTTTTCACTTGAATTATTATATTTATGTTGTTAATTATTTTATTTATACTCATATTTTTATTTATTATTGATTTAGGGAATAATTAAAGAAAAATGATTTTAAAGTTTATTTATGACGATTTTTTGCGATTGGACTTTCAACACAATATGACTTCAATATTCTTGTCATAAGTTGAGCTAGAAGACTTTGCTTTGGGCCTATACTATACTGATTTGAAATAAATTGAAAGATATAACTAAAGTTATTTTATGACTTAAGCCCAAAAGGTATTAGGAAGGTGTCAAAAAATGGCATGAAAGTTTGATGTGAAAATTGCTAAAAATCCTAGAAAAAAAATTCTACTTTATGTACTTAGGGGAACTTTTTTTTATTTTCTCCATTATATTGCCTTTGCCCTATGAATAAACATCATTAGGTTAAGACTTGAGGATACCAAGGCCTAGCCGCTCTTGGTTTTATTTTATTTTTGTGTTCTCTTTATTGTATGGGCTTTTGAACCCTCTTTTCTAGTCAACATAAATTTTGAAGTTTAATTCTATAAAGTTTGTGAGAACTAATTGTCTTTAATCTTTTCTTAGTTATTTAGTATTTGCATACCTTCTAGTTTAATCACATATATTTACACTTCTTGAATACAAGGCTCATATTCAATTACTTAGAGTATTTGCCTTGTCAATTAGAAATTTAATCAATTAATTGATTCTAATACTTATGACGAACTGCATAATTGTTTATGTCGTAGTTTATGGTTATGTAGTGCGAGCATGCTATCTAACTTAAATAAACCTTGATTGTTGTTTGTTGGTTAGAATTGAGTCTTTTTTGTTCTTAATGCTATTGGTAGATTAAATCCTAAGTGATCATTACAAGGTTGTTTTTCAATAAGGAAAGTAATTAATGAAGATTCTCTTGATTTTTAGGAGGTTAGAAGAGGCTAGATTGCTAGACGGATCGTTAGCAACTATAACCAATTTATTAAAAAATATTGAAAATAATTTTTGTATCAAATAGAGATTTTGCTTTGACCAGAGTTTCATCATATTGATTTTCTCTCAACTTTTAATAATCTATATATTAATTTTTTAATTTATTTTTCTTCAAATCTTAGTTTTAATTTTTTAAAATCTACTTTAAAAATAGACCCTATTTTATTTATTTAAATTTGTTTTACTTAAAGGAATAAAATTACTATTGATCCCTATAGATTTGACCTTGCTCACCATTAACTACAAAATTTCATTTATTTGAGTAGGTTTTATTTTTGTAGATTCTAAGAGCCTATTAGATAATATTTAAATAGTGACAAGACAATAGGTTAGATGCATAAAATAAATTACATAACTTGAAAGGAAAATGAAATGAAGAGCAATAATTTTGCGATTAGAGAATTTCTTGAGTTAATGAGAATAAGTAATTAATAAATCTACACCACTATGACATTGGTAATTCATTCTAACACCTAAAGCTTCCTCGAGTCTATGTTAGATTTGAGTTAGACAACAAATTCATCTCGTAATCCCCACATTAGCATGATTAGCCAGGTTTTCTGGCTCTTTTGAATTATGAAAGGTAACGCCTAAGTGGTCTTCTCGGATCTTTACTTTGGAATAACATTAAACGAGTTTTCAATCCGCCTTGATGGAGCAAACCTCACTTCAATAATCACCCACACACACGCATGCCAACCTTGCAGATAAAGTATTTCACACAATAACTTAAGTAAGACATATAATGAAACTAATAAATTGAATATAAAGTATTAAAAACATTACCACAAGATGAATAAGAATGGAAAGAAATATCATAAGCTAAACCAGAATAATCCAACATCTATTTTAGGTGGAGTTGATTGGCCATGTCTCTTTGGGATTATCGCGTGGCATATTTGGAAGAATAACAACTTGTTTATTTTTTAAGGCATTTCTTAGAGTATTGAGGAGATCAATCTCATATAGTTGGGTAAAACAATGTTCCTCAGTTTCAATAACCCCATTCCATAAATCACAAAGTTATCTCCATAATTTGTCTACAACTAGCAGCTAGGTGTGTTTGAAAACAGATGGGTCGGTTAGGATTGATGAGGGTTTTGCAACTAATGGAGGTTTTGTGCAGGATCATAAGGGTGAGTGGATCATTAGGTTGTCCAGATATTTGGGTAATTATACTATGATAGAGGTAGAGCTTTGGGGATTTTAGATGGGCTGAATCTTATCTTGGATGGATGCTTTGAGAGGATTCTAATCCAAATAGATAGTATTGAAGTTATTCACACTATCATGGACGATTCTTTAGGAAACTCTAATTCTGCACTAGTTAGAAGAATTCATCATATCCTTAAAAGGATAAAGCAGTGGGAAATTCAACATATTCCTAGAGAAGAGAACTTAATTGTTGATAGTCTTACCAAGACAGTTCGTAACAATAGTGTAACACCCCAAACCCTACCCAGATGTTATGGCTAAATCTGGCATGTCACAATGCAGTGTTTTTCGAAAATACGAACTCTGTTGGTTAAAGACTTCTTTGCAAATCAAAAACCTCTTTTTGAATATATAAAAACTTTAGTATGTTAATTTCCTTATTATTATCCAATCAACTAGTCAAAATGTTAGTCATATTACATTGTCATTATTTTATTAAACTGATTTAATCGCGGAAGCTTATGAAAACTTTAAAGGTTGAATGGTGTGTTTTTGAAAACAATTGCTATTTTGAAAACTCTTCCCCTAGACTAACAATTTTAAAGTAAGCAAGCAATTGCCTAATTAAAATTTAAAAACACAAAAAGGCCTTATTACAAAAGTAAAACCCAAAACATAAATTCAGATAAAAGTATAATCATGTATAGAACAACTACGGTCATGTGACCACCTTTGAGTCCCTCGCAGCACCAAATCGCCTAAGGCTGGGGATTACCGGTACAGTGAAAAAGAAGGGTGAGTTTATGAAAAACTCAGTGTGTAATCCCAAACCTAATAGTCAAAATATAGTATGCAGTAACAGTCCAGACCTAAGCCCATTACAGTAATAGTAACAATGTGGTCCTTAGCCAGTACAGTAACAGTATCAATGCAGTAATGCAACAGTGAAACCCACTCCAATCCAACCAGACACACCACTCCGTACCACCAGTCACACCATTGGGGATAAAATCGACCCACCCAGCCAGACACACCAATATTAGCACTGGTTGCGACACTAATCAGTATCGCAGCAAAGCTGCTAGTAAACAGTATAAAAGGCTAAGAGCCAACAGTACAATATCCTAACCCCATGCAATATGACATGTCATAACCTCATACGTGAATACAGAATGTCATGCTCAGAAAGACAGTCATATCTTAGCACAAATCAGTTATTTACCCTTGAGGGGTAAAATAGTCATTTTACCCTATAGGGGTATTTTGGTCATTTTACCTGTCTTGAGGTCTAAGTACTCTATCAACCCATCAGAAGGCCTATAGTCACCTCGAGTGACTTGCATAACTTTAATGGTCATAATAATGTAGATGGGCCCAATGCCCGTTATGCGGCCCAAATGGGCCTACACGCCTGTGTGGCCTATCATGCCCAAAAATTACCACAGCCATGTGAACTACACAGCCCAGTCCACTATTTACCATATATTGTGGAATTTATCTATGTGGAGCCCAGAAGCTCATCACGCCCACACGGCCTATTTCGGCCCAATGTGGCCCAAAACGACCCAAACCCATGAGAATGCTCATGGTGGCCTTTACAGTCTAACACCCATGTTTTGTGGGCTCGATTCACCACACGAGCGTTTGAATGCTGATAAACGCTAATTTATACATATTTTTACCTCATGCTTAGCCTATATTTTAGATGAATTATTATCAATTTAGTGAGAATTGGTGCTCTTAATCTTTCTTTTTCATATCTTATACTTAGGAGAGCATAGGGAAGAGAAAAGAATAGGAAATGGACTGAAAATGAGGAAAATGGGCCAAAAATGACATAACACACGGCCCAAGGAATCACCACACGACCGTGCCACACGGCCGTGCCACATGAAGATCACACGGTCCAGCTCTCGACAAGCACAGGCAGGCCACACGGCCGTGCCAAATCACACGGCCTTTATCGAAGTCACACGGGCGTGGCACACGGGCGTGTTCTAGTTGTGAGGAAGAGGAATTTCACTCGAATTGGGATACTTGGAGGCTAAGAAAGGCTCCCCAAAGCTCTATATAAAGACCCCAGGAGGCAACTCTAAGGGTGTGCTTATTTCCCCACAAAGGGAAGTATTCTTTGCTGCCAACACAGAGAGTGGAAGTAGGGATTACTCGTAGGGAAGCTGATTGATTCATCCCAGAAACCGAAATTCTGCAGCAATATAGAGGATCTCCCTAAATTCCTTCAGGGGTTTTCGGGTTCTTTTATGTTTTGTTATTTTATATCTTCTGAGATGTTTCCTTTCTTTATTATGAACTAAACCCCTCAAATACTTGAGGGGGATGAAACCTAAGATGAATCTTGCTATTATTTATTCTTGAGTTATATGATAAATACTTGAGTTGTTCTTAATTATGTGTGCTTAATTCTTGTGTTAATAAACCTAGGTATTAATTCAAGAAATAGATGTGCTTAGAGCAGAGGAGCAAAAGTCCCTGTGATAAGAGTAGATCTACCATAATTAAGCGGAGTTGCATGCAACCCTAGACATAGGGCAACATAAATCTGTCAGATTAGGGTCAAACCTAATATGGGGAACCATAGATCGAATTAATGCAACCAAAAGAGTTAATTAATAAAGGATCTTTAATTAACAACTTAGGCCTAGTTGCTCTACGCCTCGACGGAGGGTTTAGCATAGATTAGGGATCTCTACGGATCAAGTTAAGTGAATAAATCGTCTAGCTAAAGAACCAATAACAAGTGAAGTCTAGGTGGATCCCCCCTTAAGTATTGTCCTTATCAATTAGCTTTTCCCCAAAAAGTCTTCCCAATTTACTCTTTTTGGTTCTCTTAGTTTAGTTTTAGAATTAGTTAAACAAAACCCCTCTTTAATTTTTAGGTTAAATAATAGAAAGGAAGTGAGTAATAGTACTTTCGGTTCCCTTGGGTACGATACTCGATCTTATCACTAGACTATACTACTATCGACAGGTGCGCTTGCCTTAAAACGTTGTGATATTAGTCAGTTTAGGTTTGATCAAGTTCTTTATAAATTTTATTACTTCATATCACGCGGATATCAAACGCCCATGTGGCCCCAATCGCTGTATTTTCTAGCTTTTCGGCTTTTGCCGATTTACAGTAGAGGTGGTGTGATTACACACCTATTTACGAAACCGAGTAACAATCCATCGTGCCAAAGCCTACATTTATTCAAGGCTCACAGTCAGTCTTCCAAATGTTAGGGTTTACCATACTGAATCCCCAAATCGACAATCACACTTACCTTGTTTGAATGATATGCGACCTATTCCACTTAGATCGTTGGCTAAAATCGATCGCACGTGTAACGCCCTGAACTTGGGCCTAGTAGGAATGGGCCTTATGCATGGGAGCCACTAGGAGGCTACACATAAAAGGTTATGTGTGCAAGAAATATCTCAAATTGTGTGTTGCTTTAGTGGTTAAGTGATTTAGGAGTGATTGGGAGTGTTGGAGAAGTCCTAGGTTCAAACTTGGGATTTGGCAAAATTTTTTATTTTTTTTGCTGAATAAAATCCTTGGGATCTAAGTAGAAGGTTTTTAAATTATAGTGGTTAAAATATGACACAAGAAGAGTTGTGGTGTAGTGGCAAGTGGCGTGTTATGTATTGGTGAGGTCTGAGGTTCAAGTCCTAGAATGCGCAATGAAGAATTTATGTTGCTACATGGATGGCTAGTATTGGAGTTGGTTTGGGACTCTAAGTTGAACTGGTCATGAAGGTTGGAGAAGAGATTCAAGGAGTGGATTATGGAGCAAATCAGGAATGAGATAAAGGAGGATTTTTAGGAGAAGATTATGGAGAAAAACAAGGAGTTGAAGTGTGTGGGTGTGTGTGCCGAATTGGTAAGTGAGCATAGGGATTCAACTATGGGTGTTTTTACCCCTTTTGTGTTCAGTTTGGTCCTTTTGTGTTTGGGAAAAGGTTCTTTTATTTTGCCAATTTGGTTGTGAACTCAAAAGTGCCAGAATAGTTCTTTTTCTGCTTATCATTTTGGAAAACTGGTTAGTATTATCGAATGTACTTTTTAACAATTCTCATATTGCATTTTTATCTTCTTTTCTAAAACTGAATATCATTTCTCTCATTCCTCTCTAATTATTCTCCCCTCAATCTCTCTTCTATGTCAAATCTTCTCCCCATATCCTTCTTCATTTTCCTTTCTACTTCTCATTCTCTTCTAATCTTAACCGTATACATCATAGGCCCTTTCAAGTGCTTTCATTTTATCATTTCCTCTCTATTGTGCTTGACTGAATATACCTATTCTTGGCTGACCGTTTCTATCATCTCTCTTTTCTTTTTGCACTAAGTCGAATACTACATCCCTTCATTATTCTCTGGCAATCGGTTGGTTTCTTCTGCACAACTCTCTTTTCTATCATCAATTTTGATAAGTGCTTTCAATTTTTTTTGAAGTGGATTATTTTTGTCAACACTGTTTTCCTAAGTCTTTCTTATTCGGGTTCTTTCCTCTTCTCTTTATTGGGAGTGGGTGAATATTTCATCTCAGGAGTGGGAGTTCTTTTTGTACCTTGGATTTGGGATAGACTTTGGCAGGCCGGTTGTTGGGTTCACTTCACTTCTGGTTTGCATTTCAGGAGTCCCTAAGGTTGGGTGGTTAATCTCTAACAGAGGTATTAGCGTGGGATCTTCAGTCGATCAATCAAGGTAAAGGTTAGAGTTTCTTTGGTTATATGTTAGCAAAAAGGTATGTGAAGGTTAATCGTATGTTTTAGAAAAGGGATTGATGGCAAAGTGTGATTGATTGTAGGTTTTGGCACTTTGAGGATCGTAGCACGTTTGTAAACAGGTGTGTAAAGGTACCCTATAGTTGTAATCGCCTGAAGAGCCAAAAGAGTGTGTATGCACACACTGTTTTTGACTGTAGATCGGCAAAAAGCAGAAAAACTGAAAGATTGGGCTTTGGGGCCACATGGGAGTGCGAATGCTCGTATGGTGAAACTAAGCCTACAAACGGGAGCATAGGACTATGGAGGCCACCATGAGCATTCTCATGGGCTTAGGCTGTTTTGGGTCAAAATGGGCCGTATTGGCCCAATAGGCTCGTGGGTCCCACACGAATAAAAGTTTATGTCTTATGGTAAATGTTGGAGTGGACTTCATAGTTGCATTACCGTGGTTAATTCTAGACCAGATGGGTCACACGAGTGTGTGGGCCCACTTGGGCCGCATAATGGGCCTTGGGCCCATATACACTGTTAGAACTGTTGATGTTACATAAGTCGCTCGAGGCAAGTGTAGACTTTCTGATGGGTCGGTAGGTGAGTCTAGACCCATTCTGGTAAAATGACCGAATTACCCCTAGAGGTTAAAATTACTGAATTACCTCTATAGGGTAAAATAACTGTAATACCCCTGAGGGTAAAATGATCGTAACACCCTTGTAGGGTAAAATGACTCTAATACCCCTTTAGGGTAGAATGACTGTTATGCCTTTATGTGATGTTTGATTGATTGAGCTTGTTATGTGATTTTTATGTGTTTTGCATGCATGCACAACATATTGCATGGGGTGGGATAATGATATGGAGGAAGTACTGATCTGTTAGGGTCATACGAGACAACTATGGACCCACCGAAGGCTTAGAGCCGTATATTTGTACTAATCTGTTAAGGTCGCATAGGTCACATGAGATAACTGTGGACCGACCGATGGCTTTGTTCCGTACCTACTATCGATGGCTTAGTGCTGTTCATTTTACTGATGGCTTGGTGCCATGCATAATATCGATGGCTTAGTGCTGTTCATTTTGTCGATGGCTTTGTATCACGCATACTATTGATGGCTTTAAGCCGCTACGGATGGCTTTGTGCCACTATTGGCAGCTTCTGCCATCCTAATCATGGCTCTGTGCCATCCTATTTATGGCTCTGTGCCATCCTGTTCATGGTTTATAATCATTCTATATATGGCTCTTTGCCATTCTGTTTATAGGCAACTCTGCTGCGATTCTAGTTAGTGCAGCAATCGGTGCTAACTCTTTGTGTGTTGGTTGGGTGGATTGGTTTTATTCCCACAGTAAGTGCAGGGTTGGACGGAGGCAAGTGTAGGGTTGGATGGGGGTACATGCATCATACATTATTCATTCTGATTCTATTATTGTATTGGGCTTAGGCCCACATGTGTTCTATTTCTAAACCTGTAATAGGCTAAGGCCCATCTGTTACTGCCTACTGTAATGGGCATAGGCCCAGATTGTTACTGAGATTTTTGTATGATTGACTGTTCTTTTTATATAGTAGGGGATTACACACTGAGTTTTCGTAAACTCACCCCATTTTTAATTGTGTAGGTAATCCCCAGCGTTAGGTGGATCGGTGCTGCGAGGGACTTGGAGATGGTCATACAACTGCTTGTCTTTTTCTGTTTTGTTTATTTACTTATAAGTACTTTAATTTTGTTTGGTTTGTAATAAGGCCTCTCTTAAACTTATGGACTTTAAATTGGGGTTTTACTATATTAAGTATTATATATGCTAGTATTAGGACGCGTTTTTTTTCAAAACAATAATTGTTTTTAAAATATCACGTTTCTGCAAAATATTGCAAAAGCTTCTGCAACTTCCTTGGTTTTCAAACATAACAACAAACTGATAATGTTTTAAAGTAATGACGATTTTAAATGGTTCGATATGTTAACAAAAAGGCTTGAACTTTCAAACGGGCTTTTATCAACAAGAATGAGTTTTCAAAATGACACTGCAATGTGACACCACTAGATTCGGCCATAACGTCTAGGCCAGGTTTGGGGGTGTTACAGCACGATTCTTGCCGATATATTGCATTAATAATAGATCTTATTAGGTAGGTTCATTCATAAGTGTGACTTAACTCCTCAAGTATTAACCTTACAGAACCAGAAGAATGTTCAGCCCATCCAAAAAGTAAGGTAATGTTTTTACCTTAATCGAATAATAGGAGAAAGAATTCTGGCGGCTTGAAATAACACTTGCACTCTTTTCAGTTCTCGAAAATACCTAGAACCCATCGATTATCACACCATGAAGAAGGGATCACAATTCGGCTTTTCAAAAAAAGAGATAAAAGAGAACATATTTGAATACACAGACGAGTAATAACACAACTAGAAAGGGAACATATAAGTACCAATAAATTTATTAGAACCCTTGCAAGACCCAAACCACAACACCAACAGTAGAGCACGGAAATAGTCGGCCAAGTATCCAATAGCAGAGAAAAACTGAAAAAGAATAGAGAGAGCTAGAAGAGTGACAATTGACTTGAAAAAAACCAAATTGAAAGATGTAATATTCGACCTATCAGAATCAAAGTACTTGGGAGGAAAAGAAAGAGTGTGCGGCTTAGGCAAAGAAAAGAAAGAGGAAAACAAAGAGAGAGCAAGCAAAGTATTCGGCCAAAAGCAACAATCAACTGAGGAGAGAGAGGAAAAGGCCTTTAGAAGGAGTAACACAGAAATTCGGCAGAACTGCAAGCACCGAAACGAAAATGCACAAATGGTCTCTTGCAAATTCGGCACCACCAAAGAGCAAAAAGGAATAGGGAATTAGGAGCTTAAGAAATTGATGACAAAACAAATTGGCAAAAATGAGAGAAACTTTCTATCAAAATCGAATACTAGGGAGTCTAGAGTACTAATTCGATACACCTATTCCCTTCCCACAATAAGCCGAACTCCCCTTTTTCTACCATCAAATTTCGGCACAAGAAGAATCCCACTTCCGGCAAACAACTGCCACTCCCCTTCTCATTGATCCAATCTTCAATTTTCTCCATAATTTTCTCTCTGAATCACTTCCACAAATCACTCAACATCCCCTGTCCATATCCCCCATTTTCTCTCCAAATATTCAAGCACAACCACCCTTCCAACATCCGAATTTCACTCCAACACAACCACTTACATGGCCAGGAGTAAAAATAAATACTCCTCTGTGCCACAAAAGACTCGGATCCCAATCTCCAAGCGAACACCACACGCCACTCACCACTACACCAACACCTCCTCTTGTATCATAATTTAACCATAATTATTTTTAAAACCTTCGAGCTAGAGCATAGGTTCACTTAAGAGAAAAACCATAAATTTTTAAAATCCAGGGCTTAAACCCAAGACTTCCCAAATGCCCCTAAATACACTTAAATCACTTAGCCATTAAAGCAAACATGCAACTTGTGTCACAACCACAAAATTAAAAGCTTTAAATTTTTGGGGCGTTACAAAGAGACTAAGATTAAGACTATTTGAGGATCCTTCTTTGAGGATCTAGTTTCTTTGCTTTGTATCTTTATTTTATTTCACACACAAAAAAAAAAAGATTCTTCAAAACTAAACACTTTACTGAAAGACTCTAAATGCCTAAATTTATATAAGGACAAGGTCAAATTATGCTTAAAATAATGCATTCGTGATCACATCCCAACTTCTTTCTTGTCCTCAAGTAAAACACCTAGTGTAACATCTCAAACCTGGACTAGACATTATGGCCATATCTGGCAATGTCACACGATAGTGTTTTTGAAACCTCGTTGTTACGATGAAAACATTCCATGTTATTATCTTTAGTAAACCTTTTTTAGAACTTAGGAAGTTGGCTTTATTCATTTAAAACATTTGTTTTGAAACATCCCTTGTTGCGAAAGCTTTAATAAAATACTCTAAGTGATCATGTGTTTAGAAAATACTTTAACTTTTTGAAAATCGAATTTCTTACGACCAGCAGGTATAAATCCATAAAGTAAAATAAATAAATAAAAACCCAAATTTAAAACCAAAGTCCCAGAGGGTCCTTAAATTACAACGCAAATAATCAATAATAATCAGATCATAAATCATAAATTGAAAACCATGAAGTCCAAATATTATTGTGGGCACTATTGAGTCATTCGTCACACTGATCTGTATAAGTCTGGGGATTACCTGTGCACATTAAACAAAAAGGGTGAGTTTACGTAAACTTTGTGTGTAATCCCGTAGAAACAAACAAACAATCAGTATTCACAGTGCACAGTTGAACAGTCTTGGGCTTAACCCTTTTGTAGTATCAGTGACAATTTGGGCCTTAGCCCAGCTCAGTATAGTGTCAAAAATGCAGTAGAGCGTTAGCCCATCACAGTATCAGTAGCAGTAACAGTTATGCAGCAGCAAAATCCTACCCAACCAGCCTTTACACACCATCTCCGTCCAACCCTACACACCATCTTCGTCTAACCCTACACACCATGTGGGGATTAAATCAACCAACCTATCCCTACACACCATGTTGTGCTGAAATACGGCACATAATAAAAAATTTGTAGCAAAGCTACTAGATAACAGACTTAATAGCCTTTCAGACACTTCCTCCAAATAACAATAACCCACCCCGATACAATGCAACATAGAAAAGATGACATGCTATTATGCAATTATAATACATACACTCAGTTATCATAATTCATTCTCGGTATAGAAATCAGATAGACAGATCACTCATATAGGGATCTAAGTAGGGATTATCGACCTTTCAGTAGGTCCATAGTCGACTTAGCGACCCTTGCAACCTTAGACAATTTTTTAAAAAATGGGCTCATAGGCCCTTATGGGCCCACACGGCCCAATAGGACTTGGCCGTGTGATTCATTTTTAATGTAACCCATGCTAGCTAAATATTCATATATGTTTTCATTATTTACTTATATGTTCATTCAAAGCTGTCTACTTGAGTCATTGTCACTAAATTATTTATATCTTGAGCTACAGAATTCCAAATTAAGATCCGCTTAATGTTTTTGAAACTAGACTCAAATACCTTTCTACCATAAAATTTTAGAATTTACATTTTATCAAATAAAAACATTAAAATCTTCAAATTTATCCCTATTCTGTTATTTGACAACTTCAACCTTTCCTTACTAAAAATTATTTATCTCTTAGTACGAAATTTGGATGATGCTTCTGTTTATTTCTCTTGAAAATAGACTCATAAGGATTTAAACATATAAATTTAAGCCCCTAATTTTTTTTCTACATATGATTTTCCAAAGTTAGAACAGGGGAACCCGAAATCATTCTAAACTTGTCTCATAAACTTTATTATATCTCAGATTTTGTAACTCCATTGCTTACACTGTTTCTTCCATGGAAAAATAAACTCAGTAAAATTTAATTTCATTTTTTATTCAGCCTCTAACTCAATTTCCACTATTTTTAATGATTTTTCAAATTTAGACTACTATTTTTGTCCAAAACTATTTTAGTGCAAAATGTTGATTTCCAAGTTTATAACACCCTTATTTCCTTTCTCTACAATTTTTTGCATCATTTTCTCTTCTTTCTCTTATTTCTCGACAGCAAGCAATTTTGACTTTTCGTCGAATCTCATTTTTGGCGTTTTGGGTACACACCTAGTATTAATTGCTGTGCAAAGTAACCTGAGCCTTCAAAAACCTATATTTGACCAATAGATCACTTAATTAATTACTTGATTCATCAATCAAACCAAATATCCCCAACATAAAACTAAAGAAACTAAACCAATGATGATTCGATAACTTACCACGATGAATCCGATAACTAGTCGTCTCCACACACTAGAATATCCGATTAAAACCTTTGAACAACACCTAAACGAGAGTAAAATGAACCCTTTGTTAATTGCCTAATCAAAATACGATAACTAAGGGGAAAAGTTCCACTTACCGAAACAGCTGAAGTTGAAAGTTGCACCCAAAGAGATGACTCACAAAAAATACAGAGACAAAAAGAGTAGGGAAAAGAGAAGAGAATTTCGGCTATAGTCTAACAGCCCAATTTAGGGCCTAAATAGAGCAGTGGTTTCGAAAACCACGAATTTGAAGTAGAAAAATTTATTGCGATTAAGTTTTAATGTTTATTGTGTAATTGAATGCTCGTGTGAAATTTTCGTTACGAATTTGGGTGTCTAATTTGATAATTAGGACTAAATTGCAATATATGAAAAATGTGAGTTCTAGAAGCTAAGGTTCTTATTTGAAATGGATTTTTAAAGTGGAGGTCCTTAAAAGGAAATTATACCATTATACATTAAGATGGACAAAAATGGACAAAGATGGATAAAATACCAAAGGTTTTAATGAAGGGCATTTTGGTCATTTGATAAAAAAAGAATTAAAAAGGGAAAATCAAGCCAAATTGTGTCCATCTTCTTCATGCTTGGCCGAATATTACTATGGACACCATGGCTAGGGTTTTGGCTACTTTCAAGCTTGATTGTAAGTGCATCCGAGCCTCGTTTTTAATGTTCTTTACATTTTTAAAATCATCATAGCTCGATTTACCTATTTCTACCATTTATTTGAGCTAGGGTTGATGTTTGAAAATTTACCCATATGTGAAATGCTGGTGTTTTGATGTCTAATGGTAGAATAGTAATGTTTGGTGTGTAAGAAACAACTTTTACTAAGTGATTTTTGGTGAAATTGTAAAAAATGACCTATTTGTAATAGTTGTAAAATATGTGTAGAAAATGTGATTTAGTGAAAAATGTGGGCTTCTATAAGAGAGAGTTGAATCAACTAGGGTTGGGTATTGAGAAAAATGGATACATTTCATTTTACGAGCCTAGGGGCAAAAGTGTAAATATGACAAAGTTTAGCGGTAAAAATGTAATTTTACGAAAATGTGAATTTGGGTTAATTTGAGTAGCTTGTTGAATAAATAAGTGAAATGTGCTATTATAGGTTGAGGAAAAATGAAATTCAGACTTAGAATGTGAGAAGAAATTGACAATTACATCTATTTGCCGTTTTCGTGTCGAGGTAAGTTCGTATGTTAATAACGTTATCTAATTGTGTTAAATATATTTTATTATCATGTATATGTAATTGATTTGTGAAATTTAAGTTAAATGTTGAGATGAAAAGAACGCAAGATCGATCATGAACACTTTATAGTGATATATGAATTAACGGATAAGTCTATGATTTCACCATGGCCTAGTGATAGTAAAAAATGTAAGACCATAGTCGATTTATGGCACTTTAGTGAAAAGTGATGAATTGATAGTAAAAAACCATGGTTGGGCCATGGCAATCAAGTGATAAGTGATTTCCATATAAGACCATAGCGGGGCTATGGCGTTAGAGTTAAGTGATTAAGTGAGTCCAGGCGCTGGTCTTGTACATCTACCAGTGGCTAGGTAGTCCTGCATATATTGCAGATGGCTGTTAGCTTGTGTGAGCAGCACTAAGTAGCTACGTCCAACGGTCAGCATGTGTGAGCCGACCTATGAATAGCTCAAGAATGAGCTTATGTATGTAAAGTGATTAAATGAATCGGGTGTTGGTCTTGTACGCTCTATCGGTGGCTGAGTATACTTGCATATGTTGCGGATACTCATCAGCTTATGTGTGTAGCACTGAGCAGCTACATATTGACCGTCAGCTTGTGTGAGTAGACCCGTTTATAGCTCAATAAAGAGCAACAAAGTGATAAGTGGTAGCTTCGGCTACAAGTGATAAGTAGTTCAGTTATAGGTAAGTGTGGCACTTATGTGCAAATTATTGAGTATCTTTAATGATTCAATGAGCAAGGTCATGATGATAATGTAAGTATTATCGAATTAAGTAAAATAGGTATGTATTCAACTCATGCGAGAATTGAATGATAGTGAATTGATGATTTCATAGTGTAATATGTGTGTGAAATGAAAAGGATTAGTGTATAAGTGTGCTTCATTTTATAATATATTTATTTGTGTATGTGAAAATATGAATTGAGTGTTATATGAGATGTGAATGTCAAATGAAAGTCAATACAAAGAAAGTGTGAAAGAGTAAAATTTAACAATAAAATAGTTTTGGACAGTAGCAGTGGTGTGATTTTGAAAAATCACCAAAAATGGTGGAAATGGAATTAAAGGTTGAATAAGATATGAAATTAAATCTTAATGAGTCTATTTTCACATAAAAGAAATGATGTGAGCAAAAGAATTTCATATTATGAGATATTTGAATTTTAGTGAGACAGGGTTAGAATGATTTTAGAATCCCTTGTTCTGACTTTGAAAAATCATTAAAAATTGCATAAAAATAATTATGGGTTAGTATTTATTTTTTTAAAATACTGTACAACCTATTTTCATTAAAAATAAATGGGAACATCATTCAAATACTGTATGACGAGATAATTAATTTTTAGTGAAGAGGGATCGAAACTGTCGAATAGCGAAATAAGGGAGATTTTAAAGAATAAACTGTACTTATTGGCCAAACAAAAAATTCTGAAAATTTTATGGTAAGAAGATATGTAAGTCTAGTTTTAGGAAAAATTTTCGTATCTTAATTTGGAGTGTTGTTGCTCAAATATAATTAATTTAGTGACTGTGACTTAGGTTGTAACCTAAGATTAACATGAGTAAATAGTGGAACTACATGAAACAATGATTGTATTATCTTCAGAACCTATTGTGAGGATTGGTAAAATCATATGAACTCATTTCTTATTATTTACATGCCAACTTAGTAAGCTATAAAGTTTACTCACTCCTTTCCATTTCTCTTAGTTTTCTTAGGTTGGCTCGGGTTGGAGATCGTCGGAGGCAGCATCATATTATCAAATTATCAATTTGAGGTATTGATAAATCTTAAGTGTGTTCGAGTGAGTGGTATGTATAGAGATTTAGTTATTGGTGATATGCATTCTTATGATTTGGCCAAATGTATTGGCTTAGATTACTTCATTGTATATGGCCATGAAATGTGGCTCATATTAGTTATGAGTATGTAAGCCTAGTTATGCATGCATGTTGAAATGCTTTGATGTAGTTAGGTGTATACATGTGCCAAGATCTTGTGTGATATGATCATGTTTGGTTGTCATGAATAGTTAGTGTTATATTATATGTGTCTGATGATTAAGTTAAGAATAATTAAGGGTATGATATGTGCTTATGAAATGTATAAGAGTAAGAAGAATTAAGAGCAATGAAAGGGCTTGGAAAATAGCCTAAGTGTTGGCCACATGGGCAGAGACACGGCTGTGTGTCTCAGCCATGTGGGGGACACAGCCTAGTACACGAGCGTGTGAGTTGGCCGTGTGACCATCATTTATTGATGATGTCATAAACAGAGCATTACACGGGCTGAGGACACGGGCGTGTTTCAAGCCACACGGGCGTGTGACCCTGTTTTCATGAAATATTTTCTAAGTGTTGGGAAATTTTTGAAAGGTCTCAGTTTGGTCCCAAATCACCCAAAGTATGTTTAGAGCCTCGTAGGCTCATTTAAGGTACAATGTGTGAATGTATAAAATTTTTTTAAATTTTAGTGGAAAATTATGTCCCAATTTTGAATGTTGTACAGGTTTAAGTCCAGTAACGCCTCATACCATGTCCCAACGTCGAATACGAGTAAGGGGTGTTACATATAGAGCAAGAGATGAACCGATCAAGAAAACAAAAAGAGAGGGGAAAGAGAAGAAATAAGGTTCGGCCAAAGGGGAACAAAAACCAAAAGTGAAGAAGAGGAGAAGAAAAGGCAGAGAAAAAAAAGTCTAATGTTAGAAAATTTGTTGGGAAAAAAGAAAACAGAAAACTGATAAGAAGAAAATCTTATTCTGATAACTTCTCCTCAATTATCTCCTAAAAACACTCCCTATTAACCCACTAAAAGACAATTACTCAGCAGTCCAGTTTAACTTGAACTCCACCACGCCACACGCCTCAAACAAAAATTAATTCCCCTATTTGTGCAATGACTCAAATACAGGACCTCCTGCACACTAACACTCTGCTTAACCACCAGACCAGCAGGCCCATTCTAATTTATTTTTACCAATAATCAAATAAAAGTCTACTAAACAAGAGTAAGGCCTAATTCATTCAAAATACCAAAATTAGCCCAAGCGAGAACTTGGAACCACCCAAATATTTTCAAAACACATAACCACTAAAGCTGATAGATATTTGTGTCATATTTTCACAATAACGAAATTAGAAATTTTGGGGCGTTACACCTAGTATGCAATGCATGTAAACTACACTCTTAGCATTTTGACAAGTATAGAATGTAAATATGAAAGTAAAGCAATTATATGCAATATGCAAGTCATCGAGATTAAATTGTCTCATGTTGAGTTATTTAGTTGGCTCATCCAATATGTGTATTTAAAAATCTATTAAAATTGCAATTTAACATCGTAACTCGACAGGTGAGTTTTTTAGGTTTAATATAATTTTCATATTAATTAATAAATATATTACATCTTTATTAATTTTATATAATTATTAAATTTAAATTTTGTATATGAATAATTATAACAACCCGAATTAGGGCCTAGTCAAAATAGTAGTTTTAAGACCACAAATCTGATGTAGAAAATTTTATTTTCATGAATTATCACGAGTTATGACATGTTTGCTTGTTATTGAGAAAGTTTTATGAAGAAAATTTTATTAGATAGTGGTTAATTTGTCCAATAGGAGTAAATTGTAAAAGATGCAAATTTTGAGTTTCTAGAAGGTTTTAGTATGAAATAGCATAAGGAAAATCAGTAGGAGTCCTTCTTTAGCAATTAGACCAATTTTATGCATGATGGAAAAAATGCCCATGGAAGGGAAAAATATCAAAGAAAGGACCTAAAGGCATTTTGGTCATTTGGTAAAGTTAAGTAATAAAAAGGGAAAAATAAGCCAAAATTTGTCCATCTTCTTCCTCCTTGTGCCGAAAATTGAAGGGTCTCTATAGCTAGGGTTTTTTTCATTTTCAAGCTCCAAGTAAGTGTCTCCAAGCCCCGTTGTTCATGCTCTTTGTATTTTTGAAATCCTCATAGCTTAATCTAACTATTTCTACCACTAATTTAAGCTAGGGTTTATATTAAAAAATATACCCATGTATGAAATGCAAGTAAAATGATGTCTAGTGGTAGAAAATGAAGGTTTAAGGTGTAGTAAACATCTTTTTCTAAGTAATTTTGTATGAAAATCCTTAAAAGGGACTAAATTGCAAAGTATGAAAATGTGTAGTAAAAACATGAAATTGTGAACAATTTTGGCTTGTTTGGACATTGGTAAGTGTTGTCTAGGCTTGGGTAGCCAAGAGGATGGATACATTTCATTTTACGAGCCTAGGGACTATTTTGCAATTATGCAAAAGTTTAGGGGCAAAATTTACAATTTTACCCAATAGTCAATTATGAGCCATTTAGTCAATACGGGTACTAAATGAGTCAAATAAATCATTTTAGATCAAGAAACGCAAAGCCAGGATCAAAATAGGGGAAAGGGAAAAGTCGTAGAGTAAATCGAGAAATTTCCCACATTTTGGACTCGAGGTAAGTTGTATGTAATAATTTAGCTTGTATGCCATATAAATTCATTACGAATATGTTTTATAAAATTTAAATGTTCCATGAAGTTTTGGTATGATATCTATATGAAACATGTATAAGTACTATGATGTTGAATTGATGAGGCAATGTGCAAAATGTATGAGATTCAGGAAATTATTGATGTGAGATTTTACCAAAGAGTGATGAAATCATGAAAAGAGTAATTACATGCGAGTTAAATTGATACGAGGGATACCGTAGTCATGTCTTGAGTATTGTAGGTCCCGAGTAAGACCATGTCTGGGACATTGCATCGGCATCGAACTGAGATCCCATGTAAGGCCATGTCTAGGACATGGCATTGGCATCGAGATGTGATCCCCTGTAAGACCATGTCTGGGACATGGCATGGGCATTCGAGATGAGGTCCTGTATAAGACCATGTCTGGAACATGGTTTTGGCACCGATATGAGATATGGACCTCCTGTAAGATCATGTCTGGGATTTGGCTTGGGCATCCTATATGAGATCCCGTGTAAGACCATGTCTGGGACATGGCATAGGCATCAGAGTACGATATCATGTAAGACCATGTCTAAGACATGGCATCGACATTGATGGTGATCCTATATAAGACCACGTCTGGGACATGTCATTGGCATCATTTTATGATATATACTTACGGGTATCCTTCAGTATTCTAAAGATTTTAAAGGAAAGTTTACGAGTTAGCAAATTATATGAGAAAGACTAAAATTTCATGTGGAGTGTTGCAGGTCCAAGAATGAGTAAGTTAGGGGTAATTGAAATGCATGGCTATGAAAAATACTACTTGATGGAAATGAGTAAGATATGAGAATGAGCAATTCAAGAGAATGAGTAAGAAATGTGCATGATACTTTTCAATGCCTATTTAGGCAAATATTATTGGAAATTGTGGCTAACTTATTCATGCAACTTACTAAGCATTTTACGTGCTTATTCCCTTTCCTTTCCTTTTTCCCATGTAGGTTTGCTGATCTAGCTCGAGGATCACTTGAAGTCAGAGCTCGTAATCACACTATCAAGCCATGTATTTTGCTAAAGTAAGAAACCTCTTGATTGTGTGGCATGTATAGGAAGATCATTTTGTTAGTTGCCTCCTAAGTGGCTATATGTGTTGGTCATTATTATACTTGAGTCAAGTTGTAGTGGCCTCTGGATATGGCCTAACATATTGTCTACTTAACTTAAATATGATGGTGAATGTTTCCCACGATTGGTGTATTTTAAAGTATGAGATATTATGCATGGATTGGTGTTGTATTTAGCTTTATTTCAGGGTGGCAAAAAGGCTTGGAAAATAGCCTAATATTGTCTACACGGTTAAGCACATGGGCGTGTGCATAGGCCGTGTGTAACACACGGCTAGTCCACGGGCGTGTAAGTAGGCCGTGTTTCCCCTGCACCTTAATGCATGAAATATTCAATACTGGAATTATGTCACGGGCAGAGCACACGGGCATGTGCCCTGGCCATGTGTTGTAAGTCAGAATGCTCCACGGGAGGTGAACATGTGCGTGTCCCACCTTACACAGACATGTGTCCTCGTTTAGGGTAGAATTTTCATTAGTACTCGGGAGTCCTCGGATTGGTTTCGAAACGTCTTCAACGTATGTATTGGGCCCCGGAAGCCCATGATAAGGACCAAAGGAGAATGAATAAGAAGTTTTAAATTGAAAAGAAAGTTAATGGCCCAAGTTTATGAGTTTTAGTATGTTCAAGTATGGTAACGCCTCGTACCCCATCCCGACGTTGGACTCGGGTAAGGGGTGTTACGTTAATTACAAACTTTGAATATTTAATATGCATATGTGTTAAAATTTATTATATATTTATAATTTAGCATAAAGATTTATTGTTATTTATAATATTTAAAATATATTTTCATTAATTTGGGCTTATTCAAGTTTTTGATTAGATCTAACTCGGGCTTGAGCTTGGATCAATCTTAGGTTTGGGCTCGGGTTGATTTCATGCTCAGATTATTTTAGGGTCAATTTTAGGCTTGAGCTTTTTCAGGCTTGAACTATTCTTGGATTCAAAATTTCTCGAGTTTGGATTCTTTTACAATTTGGATTGTTATAGGCTAGGATCAACATGTATGGGCTTTTGAGCTCGAACCTGTTTTACCAACTCTGCTTGCTTGCCCTTCTTTTCCCTCTTCCTTTTTTAGTGATTTTCTTTAAAGGTCTTGGGCCGATAATTATTGTCAGCATCAGTTAATGGTTTAATTCCTTTACTTCTTACTTATTAGGCTTAATTGAACATGATATCCTTAAACTATTGGCTTTGTGTGAATTAAGTATCTAAACTATTTTTTGGTTGATTGAGGTACCTAAACATTGATTTCATTACTAAAGTTGATACTTGTCGTTAATGGCATTAAGAAAATCTTGCCCATAGGATTGTGCCACGTTAGCACCCCATTAAAATATAATTTAACAATAATTTAATATTAGATAAAAGTAATTATATTAATATTAAAAAAACCCCTCCCTACTGATAATTTCAATGATTGAAGGAAAGACTTTATTGAATAGTTTAAAGAGTAAATCCCACGTGTTTTTCCTCTTCTTTGATTTCCTAACTGGTGAAGATCTTTCATAATCTCGTTCATGAGTGAAATTTTGTTTCATCTTTGTTGAATTTCTTGGTATTTTTATTCTCACCTTGAAAAATGGAGACTGGTGGATTCGAAGGGGAGAAGATGAAGCCTTAGGAAGGAGAAATAGAAGTCAAATAGAAAATGAAGACCATTTCTCAGCTTGAAGTTCTAGAGAAAACATATGCCTGTTTGTTTTACTTGCTCACTCATTTCTTTCTGGATTTTTTTTAGGTTAATATGTTATAAATTTGCTCATTTATGCTTTTTCAGTGAAATGTACCCGTCTAAAGCTACGCGGCAGAATTATCGATGAAATTGGGGGCTTTCAATAAACAGTTACAGATGTGGTTCGGCCACCGAGGGCGTCGCCCTTTGAAGCGTAACTGTAATAAAAATAAACAATATTAATATAATTATTTTATTTAATATTAATATAAAAACATTTTTTAATTATATTCCAATGATATCCTGACGTGGTAATATTTCATTAGTTGTAACTATTTTTTTTTAAGGACCAACTTTAATAAGGGAGTCTATGTTTTAGTACAAAAACAATAGTTTAGAGCTTACTATTCAATTATTAAGTTTTAATAGAAAAAGTTGGAAACTTTGGTTTCGGCTTGGCCCAAGTAAAGGCTTTGCCTTTGCTGAAGCCCTTCGGGCTCCAACTGTGTGGCATATTTGTCATGTGTGGACAACTTTATATGTGGTATATATGTTATGTATGATCTCTCTTTATAAACAAATTTTGTGTGTAGCAGACAAAATATCATAGAAAGAACAAGCAGCAAAATCCAAAAAATTGTAGCTTTTTATTTTATGCATGTATCATGCATGTCAAAGCACAAAGAGCATGCATTGCTTGTTGAATGCTGATAGTTTCACAACTTGTTCTCTTTTTGTTCTGCCAATTTTTTAAGGTACTATATGGTGAATAACGATGATTTATGCATTTGCATCATTTGATAGACACAAAAAGTTGGAAACATTGGTTTTGTCTTGGCCTCGGTAAAGGATTTGCCTTTGCTGAAGCCCTTCAGGCTCCAACTGTGTGGCATATGTCATGTTTAGACAACTTTTTATGTAGTATATATGTTATGTGTGGTTATTTATAAACAAATTTTTTGTTAAGTAGCAGACAACTTTCTAATGTCTTAAAATGTGCATATTTGTTTAGTTATCATTCTATACTATATCTTTTTATTTATTTATTTATTATGAATTTAAATGTGTTTCAGTAAGTTAATCTATTTAAGTGTTGAAAGTTTCAAACTAAGAAGCATCAAGGGCTTTAAGTTTCAAACTGAGAAGCACTAAGTTAATCTTTTATACCGAGTGTTACAACTTATATAAAACTTGAAGTAACACTAGATGTTTTAAATTTTGAGGAGACGAGACCTGTCCATTGATTGGGCGACCCAATTTGGCCTGAAGGCTCATTCGAAAAATAATAAATTTTGAGTAAAGATAAAAACCTAAAAAAGGGGCTTGGGTGAAATATTAAAGCTCAATTTTTAGTCTTTAGAATTGATTTGAAGTCTTTTAAATCAAAATAATTTGTATAATTTACCCAGTTTAAAATTATTTGAAAATAGTTAATAAGGTCTGACAATTTAAAACTCATTATAATTAAGAAATAACGAAAAATATGAAACGATATAGAAAATTTTCTATATATATATTTAATATGGCTATGACTTACAAAGAAACAAAAAAAAGTTATTGTAATAATGTCCGAAATGGTGTTGATGAGAGGGGAAAGAGTGGTAGGTTGGGTGTGTAAGTTAAAAATAGGTGTAGTAGTTTCGAGTAAGTTTATTGGGTTTCGAGTGAAAATTAGGAGTTAATTGGATTTATTAGTAAATTTTTAGTTAGCTTAATTTCATTTAAAAATCGGGAAATAATATTTTGAAAAATAAAAATATTTTTAGAAATATTAATTTTATAGTTTTAAGTAATTTTTGGGTAAAATAAATATTTTGGGCCTAATTAAAATTGAAAAATAAATTAAAATAAGGGCTTAATTGAGAGAAATATTAACTACATAGGACCATTTTGCAAAATAAGGGAAATGTTTCAATGCTTTTATAGAAAATTAACCGTATTTTCAGAATTTTGGAGGGAAATGATTACTTTGTAAAACAAGGGAATTGTGGGAGTGGCTTGATGGTAATTTCTCCAATTTTAGCTCAAAAACATTGCAACCTCCTCACTTCACATACAAAAATCACCTGATTTCCAAACATTTTCTCTCATTTTTCATTTTCATTTTCGAATTCTACATATCAAAGATTAGATCTTATCTTTTATTTTAAATTCTCTAGAAAAGATTTTCAAAGTTGGGAAAAAACTCATCCGGGTTCTTCAAGGATCTTGATCCAATCTTCAATATTGATGATTCTAGCTCGATTGAAGATAATTTCTCAACTCTAAAATCATTTTAAAGTTGTTTTTAATATCGATTAAAATGGTTTTTCAAATCTTGATCTCTTGTCTCTTGAACATGAAATTTATCAATGGTGAATTCATGGTTTTGAGTTAGAATCCAAGTTGAAATGGATATCTAAGCTCAAATCATGTTTATTAAGAGGTTTTTGATCATAAAACAAAAGATTAAACTCGTTTGATTGATCAATTTTGACAAATCCATTTTTAACTAAGAACATGAGTTGATTTTCGAAAAATTATGAAACGGTTTGTTCGATGAAATTGATTCTTAGGTTTTGTATTGATAGATTAGAAATGATGTTTAGAAATGGTTTTTGGTGTAGAGAAGGTCATTTAGGGGCTGAAATTTGTGTTTCGGCTATAACGCAAGTTTTTGACAAGGTAGATTGGTTAGGCATTTTAGATAAGTGTAGTTCATGATTTTTTGATTTTCTTATTGTTAATGATAGCTTGTAACATGTATTTTATCTATGTTTAAGCTCTACAATGAGGAGAGGCCATTGTTAATCAGAATCGAGGTCCAAACATAACTACTTGATACACTTTGGCTTGAGAAGCAAAGTGTGAAGGTGGGTGGTTTTTAAAGGCAATTGGTAAACATGTCTATGTACATTCTGAATTGAGGTTTTGAATTGTGTTTGTAATGATTCAATTGTATCTCAAATGGTTTAGATTATTAAAATTGATTTTAATTTTATATAAGCATATTTGAAAATGATTTATGGGAATTATGAATTGTGTGTTTGGTATTATTGATTTAGGTTGTATTGAATAATAATTGGAGCATGGATTATTGTATATTAATGCACTTGATGATGGTTTTATGATTAGTTTTAGATCCATGGACAGATACACTTATTATGCTTATTTATGTTGCTACTAAAATTGCTAAATGACATGATTTAAATTGAATTTTTATATCAGGAATTAAGTGTTTAAATATTAGTTTTTATGCCATATATGATTGGTTATATTGGAAAAATTACATGGTGGATCCATTGGATACAGATGGCATGCCATAGGATTAGTGAGTACTGACTATTATATGTGTTATTTGTGAACACATGGCTCTAGGAGTATTGATTTTGTTTGAGTGGATAAGGGAGTGTTGAGCCTTTTTCTCCACTCAATTATTGGCAATTTTGAGGCGATATAAGGGAGTGTATGGCTACACCCCATTCAGTTGAAGTATTGTATTCAATATTTGGGAGATCGAAGATCCGTTTATCCAATGCATGATCACATGTTTATATTTTGCCATGGATGTCATTTGCCATTATAAGTGTTTGTTTGTTAATTAAATTATGTTTCCATATGCCATAATAAATGTAATTTTTACTCATGGAATAACATATGAAATTATGATGTTATGATGTTGCACTGTTGTTGGAAATATATAATTGAGCATGAAAATATAATTGAAACTATGATTCATATACTCGAAATTTGATATGTAACAACCTATTTTTCAGTGGCGTCGGAAATAGTGGTTTCGGGGCCACAAATTTGACGAGTAAGTTCGCAAATATTATTATTTAATATTTACGAGTTAAATATGGTTTTAAAAAGGTTTTTGATAAGGAACTTTATCTTATATGAGTGATTAATTAGGTTCAAGTGGTAAGACCCTAAAGTCAAGTAGTTTTAGAAATTGAGGTATCGGGACCTCGTTTCTATAAATTGAGTCGTAAATATTTTTATAAATATTTATGGAGTGTTAATAAGGTTGTATTAAAGTGTCATTAAGAGATTTTAATGTTTAGATAGTTAATTAAGTAAAAAAGAATAAATTATAAAAGTGTAAAAGTTGAATTCTAATAGTTAAAGGGGTTAAATGACTATAGAAATAAATGTGGATGGACTTAAAGGGTAAATAAACCATTTAAGGAATTAGTGGACTAAAATGGACATGGATTTGATGTTTTATTTAATTTTTAACCAAGATTAAAATGGTAATTTGATAAATTAAATTAACTTAAATAAAACATAAGTAAAAGATGAGTGGTTGTCATCTTGTTTCCTATTTTCTTTCAACCAATTCTTCCATGGAAAATAAGCTAAGTTCGACCAAACAAAACTGGATGCATGTAAGTGGTTTATTTAAATGTTTTTAGTAATTTTTATGTTTTTAAGATCGTTGCAACTAGGTCCAGCTAGCTCCTACCTTTGTTTTTGAAACTGTAAAAGATTTTGAATGTTGCCATTGTTGAATCTATGTGATTTTAGATGTTAAATGATTTTTGATGAATTTAATGTTTAGGGACTAAATTGTCGAAATAGTAATAGTTCAAGAACTAGATATGAAATTATTACAAATGTGGTTTGTATTGGATGCTAGTAACATACGAATGATATGAATTGTCAATAAAAATGGTTAATTTGCATGTTTTAGGCTCAAGGACTAAATTGAATAAAAATAAAAAGTTGAGGGCAATTTTGTAAAAATGTCAAAAAGTACTAAATTGTATAAAATGAAATGATTTTGCTATCTAAATTAATGAAGTTAATGAAATTATTAATTTAATGAATTTAATGAATTTATTAATTTAGATCAAGAACTAGTGGAAAATCGAAGAGAAGGGAAAATTACCAAATAGCCCCTATACTTTGACATTTCTGCAATTTAGCCAGGTAAGTTCGTATGAACTATAATCATTTAAATTTTGATTAAATTGAATGTTTAATATGTTTTTCTATTGTAAATGAATCAATATAGATATGTAATGTATTATTATGCAACTTATCATGTAAAGAAACGATGGAAATCCAACGACGTTTCGAAGACTATCGAGCCCCGTTTGAACCTTAGGAATATATAGGATACAAATGACATGTCATTAGGGTTACCATGTTTCGGGTGCTGGTCCTGAATGTCTTACCGATGGCTAAGTTCTGACATTTGTTACGGATACTCGTCAGCTTGTGTGAGCGGCATCATTTAGCTATATTCCGACCGCCAGCTTGTGTAAGCAGACCCATTTATGGCTCGAGTGACCAATGATGAAAAGGAATGGTTTTGACCATATGGTTAGCACACATTGTATGAGCTTTACGAGCATGAAAAGGGAAGGAACGGTGAGTATTCAAATTACTTATATCATGAAAACTATGAAAATGAATGAAAAGGAAATGTTAAATGAAAATATATCTATGTTCATGAAATTGACAATTTCAAGTGAGGTTATTCATGTTTAATGACTTATCTTGTGAATTGATGCACTAACATGTGTTGTTGATGATGCTTAGGCTTGTGCCAAGCTATTGGTTGGATTGTATTAAGGTTAATTTTAAAGTTATGCATTAAAATGGTAAGTGTCTAAATGGAAAGATGCTTATGTTCATGAAAGGGGGGTAAGAATCAAAGTATTACTTTCTAATGAAATGGTTTATCATGTGGTTGATGTTTATGCTTATATCTTGTATTATGAAAATGAAACAGGTAAGAAAAGGTAATGAAATGACAAGTTCAAGGTTGAGATGTAATATGATGAAAAAGGGATTGATGAGTTGCATGATGTACTAATATATGAAAATTTAAGTATGCTATGGATGAATTTACCTAGTTTATGAACAAATATAATAATTAGTGATTAGTGAATTGATGTTTTTATTTAAGTTTATGTTAAGTAAATGAAATGAAAAGTAAGTAAATGGGATGGTAAGAAAGCAAATGGAGTGGTACATAGTTTATGAAAATGTTAATGTTTGTGTAATAGGTCTTAAAAATCTTATGATGTTAGGAATGAAAAATATATGTGATATTGATGGACTTGCTCATTTGTGAGTTGATGATTATGGTTTGATAAATCTTGTAGCATTGGTATAGGTTTATATTCACTTATAAAGTTCGTTATTGAAATGAAATGTTATGTTTAAGTTTATATGAGCTTACTAAGCATTCATTGCTTACGTAGTCATCTTTCTCTTACTTTACAGATTATCAGAAGCTCGATCAGTTTGAAGGCTCCTTGGTATCAGTAGCTTTGATATGTTGGATAAGGTTATAATGGCATGTATAGATGGACTTATGGTTGATGTTTAGTTGAATGTTAGTTGATGAGTTTGACATGTATATGTCATTTTGGTTGATGTAACTTTGGTACATTTGATGCCTTGTTGATGTGTGTTATTTTGACAATGTGTTAATGCATGTTTGAATGGCCAAAGTGGAAGATGATGAATTGGCCTCAACATGGTCAAGTTTTGCGCATGTTTGAGTGACTAAATGGTATGTTTGTGTGGAAGTTCTATCGGTAATAATTACGGTACAAATGGTAAGTTTATATTGACATGGAATAGGTCAAGTTGATACATATTTTTATGACCAAAGTGGTTTGTGTTGGTATGTTTGTAATGTGGTCAATTATGGTATGCTTTGATATGGATTTGAACTAAATGTGTTTGGATGAAATATGACCAATTTGACATAAGTTTATGTATAATTACTTGGTTGTAATTGAGGTGCATATATGGCATATTGGAGGGATTGATAAATGGCTTATTGAATTGGTTTTATTATACACGTTTTAGGTAGGCTTTTGATGCCTTGATCATAAGTGCAAATGTGTTTAGGTGCATGGTTGAGATGGGTGATAGAAATGGCTTGTTCTTGGCCAATTTCTTGTCCACATAACCTAAGATACGGCCATGCGTCCCTTGTAGGTTTTAAAGGTTGCTTTACGAAAGTTAAACGACCTAGCTCACTGCCTGACACAAGGGCATGTGAGGCCATTTTGAGTGTTACAGGGCCTGGCACACGGGCGTGTGGCTTAACCGTGTAACTTAAGTCAGAGAGTTACACGGGAACAGATAAGGGCTAAGACATGGCCGTGTGTCTCTATTTCAATTGTTACACGGCCTGAGACACGGGCACGTGTCTCAACCGTGTAGTCACACAGCCTTGTGATCCCTGCAGTGTAAATTTTTCTAAATTTTTCCTCAATGTTTCAAATGTTTTTGATTTAATCCTGAATCATTTCTAATGTGTAGCCTTGAGGGCTCGAATAAGGGATGATATGCATGTGTATGAATGATTTATACTATGATTAATGAAATGTTTGGAAATAAATGTTTTAAGTTACATTTTTACGGTAATGCTTCATAACCCTATTCCGGCGACGAATACGGGTTAGGGGTGTTAAATGATACATGATTTGCCTTGGTTTAAGTATGTTTTTAGTATGATTTACTTATTGAATTTATGGCCACTCACTGAGCTTTTTCAGGTCACGCTCTCACAGCTTTGTGTAGAGTTTTTTTTTCTAACTTTGGGGAGTTGAGGAGCAAGGGCAAGGCTAGCCCAAGTTTAAGGCTATTTGGTAGTATAGACTAATGACTCTTCTTTAGAAACATTAGAGGGCATTGTAGTACTCAATTGGAATAATTTGATATACTTGTAATGGATATTGAGACTTTTATTTGGATTTTAATTTTGAGGTGTTATACTTGTTTTTTTAATGATTGATTTTATGGTTAAATGTTGTATGGATTATGGTATGTTGCTAAGTAATATCATGGTGATTGAAAACATAGTGATTGAAGCATGAACTTTTCACTAATACATTTTAATTGTAGCTTGTTAAGGAGTGGATAACTTTGTGGCTAGGGTAAGTCTATTGTATGATTTAATTGTTGTTTGTTAAGCATGATTTTGAATGTTTAAATTATGAATATATGTTGTTTATTAGTTGTAATTAGATTAATTAAAATTGTATATATATGATTAAATTAATAAAACTTAGCTAATATAGCCTTAATTAGTAAATGAATTAAGGAGAAATGGTTAATTAAAATAAATTTTAGGGGTTTTCCAAAATTGATTAAAAGGAAGTTGGTAATCATTTAGAATTAAAATCGGGATCATTTAGTTTTAAGTGGTAAAATGACTAAAGTACCCTTAGTGTCAAATCTTTAAAAATAGTTCTAAAATGGTTCAGAAATCGCTTTCACAATAAGATTAGAAGGTTATTAGTTAGAATTGAGGTGTTATAAGGTTGGGCTAGTTTTATGCTAGAGAGTCATTTCGATGGCTAATGTGTCACTTCAGATTCGGGTCGGTTTGTTCCAGTCGGGTTTAGGGTGTCATAAGGTAAACATGAATGGTTTAAGAGTGGAAGCTTTGAAAGTGGATCAAGTGGTAAATTGGGGATAGTGGTGACTACAACTAGAAGATGAAAGATGATAGGTCTGGATTCGGAGGATTGATGTTCTAGATTTGGCCTCAACCCAGAGGTAATTACGTTCTTCTTCCCTCAACTCTGAAGCAAGAACAACTAGTAAAAAAACATAAGAAGAAGATAAACCACAATTGTTGAACATTTGGTATCAACAAGTTTTCAATACATACTTTCCGTGCGATAATTAAAGTATTATTCCCTCAATTCTGGGGCAAGAATAACTGGTAAAAAAACTTTAGAATATTTATAATGATCTACGTGAAGTAACGTATTAATGGTTACTAAACAAACTATAAATACGAAAAAGGAAAGCACACCTATTGAACAATAGTATAGCTATGGTGAGTAGAGAATATCGTATCCATGAGGACTAATGTAGCACCCCTTACTTGAGACCGTCGCCGGAGTCGAGCACGAGGCGTTACCAAACTTATCTTACTAGTTTAGGGCATAAAAATTTACTTTTAAAATTATTTCGCTCACATACATCCAATATATTCCTAAAAAGGACCCTCGAGGCCCTAAAACATGCAATTGAAATGGTTCAGGACCAAATCGAGAATAGTAAAAATTTTCCGATTACTTACACAAGTCAAAACAATTTATTTCACTATTCATAATAAAACTGCCCACTTGCATAACAATCACTAAAGTAATTATAACTCGAGTTACGAAACTTGAAATTTAAATCTGTAAATTTTCCCTGAAACTAGACTCATATATCTTTTTACCATAATTTTTTCAGAATTTTTGGTTTGGCCAATTAGTACAGTTTATTCATAAAAGTTTCCCCTAACCTCTCCTCACTAAAAATTGATTATCTCATTATACAAAATTCGGGTAATGTTTCTATTTGTATCTATTGAAAATAGACTCACTAAGGAATCTAGACATATAAATTATGACTTATAATTCTTTTTTTTTTACAATTTTTAGTGAAATTCTAAAATCAAAACAGGGGACCACGAAGTCACTCTGAACCAGTCTCACAAGAATTTAAATATCTCAGAATACAGACTTCCATAATAGACTCAATAAGCTTTAATTCTATATCTCATTCACGATTTAATTCCATTCCTACAATTTTTAGTGATTTTTCAAAGCCACGTCACAGCTGCTATCCAAAAACTGTTTCATAACCAACTTTTACTCTATCAAAATTTCTTTGCATTAAACCTCACTTAGGCATACATAACACCAAAATATGTTCTTAATTAGCCATTTCAATAGCTAATCATCATCAAGTATTCACATGCCATTCTTTAGTCATATCATAAGGACACATACACAAAATGGCCAAGTCCCTATACATGCCATAACTTAAAACATTTCGAATCACAAAATACCAAGATAGCCCTTTGATAGTGTGATACGATCTCCGACGTCCTTCTGATCCCCGAATTGGCTTGGCAATTCTATAAAAAGAGAGAAATGAAAGGAGTAAGCATAAAGCTTAGTAAGTTTTCATGTAAATAAATAACAACATTCTAAATGAATTATCAATGTAACTTTAACCTTCATGCTCAATATGCATAAGTCTTGAGTTTTCTTACCTGAACCTTTCGAACATAAACTCATCTTACCTTTCCTTAAGTATACTCTTTAAATTTCCCGTTGAACCA
The DNA here is from genome assembly GCA_020496765.1 of Gossypium stocksii. Classification (NCBI taxonomy): domain Eukaryota; kingdom Viridiplantae; phylum Streptophyta; class Magnoliopsida; order Malvales; family Malvaceae; genus Gossypium; species Gossypium stocksii. The sequence continues at coordinate 34,864,465 of CM035624.1, forward strand.
CTTAGAATACTAAGGATACACGGGTACCTTTCCTTTTTAAACTTACCGTTGCCATGTCTTGACATGGTCTTACATGGTATCCTTGCCTTATGAACTCACCATTGCCATGCCTCGACATGGTCTTACATGGGATCTTTGCCTTATAGTAGCTTATCAATGCCATGTCTTGACATGGTCTTACATGATTTCCTTGCCTTGTAAAACTTACCAATGCCATGCCTTGGCATGGTCTTACTTGGTATCCTTAAACCCTAATGTCATGACATTCGTATCCTACACATTCCTAAAGTTCAACCGGGACTTTTAAGTATCATTTCTCCATCAATTCTTACTCGAGTCATCAATGAGTAAATTCATAAAATAAACATATAGGTGCTAAAAAATAACATCATTAATTATAAATAATAAAACATTGCATTTATTTACCGCAAACTTACATTGATACAAAATACAATAAAATATTTTAATTTAGTCCTCAACCTTTTTCTTTCCTCGGTCTAACCCTGAATTTTGTTCTTCTTGATCTATAATAGCAAATTTAGCTTATTTAATACTCACATTTATCAAAACAGTCCTTGACTCCAACTTTGGCAAAATTATGATTTTGCCCCTAAACTTCTACTTATTTACACTTTTGCCCCAAACCTGGAAAATTAAAATTTATCCCTAATTCTTATGTTTTATAACATGCTGATTATTTATTTTCCTACGGAAACATCAAATTCTCACTCTAACATGTGCTGATGAACATTATGTATTTTAACCGATTATGTAGTTTTACTCGTTTTCACTTAAAATTGCTTAGCTCAAGTCATTTAACATAATTTCAAGCTTTATATTCTACCATAAAACATCAAAATAAACACATTTCACCTATGAGTATTTTTCAAAATATGAACCTTAGGTTCAATTATTACTAGAATAAGCTAAATCAAGTTACTGAGACTCCAAAAATGTAAAGAACATTAAAAACGGGGCTTGGATGCACTTACTATGGAGCTTGGAAGTTTGACAAAACCCTAGCTATGGAGAACCTTTGAGTTTTGGCCAACTTGAGAAGATGGACAACATTTTGCCATCTTTTTCCCTTTTTAATCTTTTAATTACCAAATGACTAAAATGCCCTTCATTAAAACTTTAGTTATTTTTATGAATATATATCCATTGAAAACCTAATGGTCTAATTACCATTTAAGGACCTCTACTTCAATTATGCTCTTCTATTTAATCCTTTCCTATCCAGAACTCATATTTATCAACTTTTTCAAAGAAGCCCTAATAGGCAAATTAAACATGTAATTCATAAAATTTTCTATCGATACTTTAACACATGCATCTAATCACTCGGTAAATTATAAAAATTAATCAGAATAAAATTTTCTATCTCGAATTCGTGGTTTCGCAACCACTGTTCTGTTTATGCCCTCTTTTGGGATGTTACATTTTTCCCCCTTTAGGGATTTTCGTCCCCGAAAATCTTACCTGTGAATAGATTTGAATACTATTTTCACATAGCCTCTTCGGGTTCCCATGTAGCCTCGTCTACCCCATGCCTATTCCATAATACTTTCACAAGTGCAATACTTTTTTTCCTTAGTTGCTTGACCTCTCGAGTTAAAATCTTTACCGATTCTTCACCATAAGTCATGTCTTGCTGAATCTCAACCTCCGTCTGTGAAATCACATGTGACGAATCAGAACGGTAACGATGTAGCATGGACACATGGAACACATCATGAATCTTCTCTAACTCTGGCAGCAAAGCTAACTGATATGCTAATGGCCCAACTCTTTCAGTCACCTCAAACGATCCAATAAAACGTGGACTTAGTTTGCCTTTCTTGCCAAATCTAAAGACTTTCTTCCACGGGGATACTTTCAAGAACACTTTGTCACTAACTTGATACTTAACCTCTTTTCTTTTCAAGTCTGCATAAGACTTCTATCTATCTGAAATTGCTTTCAAGCAATCTTTGATAACTTTCACTTTCTCTTCAGTTTCTTTAACTAAATCAACCCGTAAATCTGATTTTCTTTAAGCTCTATCCAATACAAAGGTGTGCGGCATTTATGTCCATACAAAGCTTCATAAGGTGCCATCTTCAAACTCGACTGGTAACTATTATTATAGGCAAACTCTACCAACGGCAAATGTTTCTCCCAACTACCTTGAAATTCTAAGACACAACATCTGGGCATATCCTCAAGTATTTGAATAACTTTCTCTGACTGACCATCGGTCTGAGGATGGAAAGCTGTACTAAAACTCAACTTTGTGCCCCAAGCTTCTTGTAACTTCTTCCAAAACCGCGAAGTGAATCTCGGGTCTCTATTTGAAATAATTGATAATGGTACTCCATGTAGTCTGACTATCTCTGAAATATACAACTCGGCCAACTTGTCAAGTGAATAATCCATACGGACTGGAATAAAATGAGCCAACTTCGTTAGCTTATCAATCACAACCCATACTGCATCTTTCTTTCTTGGTGTCAATGGCAGTCCTGTCACAAAATCCATGGCAATTCGGTCCCATTTCCACTCAGGAACTAACACAGGCTGTAATAAACCTGAAGGTACCTAATGTTTAGCTTTTACTTACTAACAGATCAAGCATCTAGAAACAATCTCTGAGATATCTTTCTTCATTCCTACCCACCAATACATTTTCTTCAAATCATTATACATCTTTGTACTACTGGATGAATAAAAAAGGAACTACTATGTGCTTCCTCTAAGATCTTTCGAATAAGTTCATCATTCTTTGGTACACATATCCAATTTTTGAACATTAAACAACCGTTAGAACTGACTGAAAATCTAACCCTATACCTGACTCACACTGAGCTCTTTTGGCTTGCAACTCATGGTCATCTTTCTGAACTTCACAAATTTCTTCAAGAAACATTGGCTTAGCTCTTAATTCAGCTAAGATAGAACCATCATCGGATAAGGTTAAACTAGTGTTCAAAGCTCTTAATGCAAATAAAGATTTTCTACTCAAAGCATCAGCAATTGCGTTTGCCTTACCCGGGTGATAATCGATCACTAGTTCATAATCTTTAATCAACTCTAGCCATCTTCTTTGCCTCAAATTCAAATCTTTCTAAGTCATCAAGTATTTCAAACTTTTATGATTAGTAAATATTTGACATTTCTCACCATACAAGTGATGTTTCCAGATTTTCAACGTAAATACAATGGTAGCTAGTTCTAAATCATGTGTCGGATAATTTTTTCTCATGTGGCTTTAGCTAGCAAGAGGTATAAGCAATTACCTTTCCTTCCTGCATAAGTACACAGCACAGTCCATTCAAGGATGCATCACTGTAGATCACAAACTCTTTACCCGGTTCTGGTTGTACTAAGACAGGAGCTTCAGTCAACAATGCCTTTAACTTGTCAAAACTCTGTTGACACTTTTCAGTCCATTCAAACTTGAAATCTTTCTGTAGCAATCTTGTCAATAAGGTAGCTATCATGGAAAATCCCTTTACAAATTGTCTATAATAACCAGTGAGACCAAGAAAACTTCTGACCTTTAATACATTCCTAGGTGGCTTCCAATCAATAATGGCTAAAATCTTGCTCGGATCAACTCTAATACCTTCACCTGAGACTATATGTCCAAGAAAATTGACTTCCTGTAACCAGAAATCACTTTTGCTAAACTTGATATAAAGTCGATTATCTCTCAAAGCCTGTAAAACTGTTCGCAAATGCTCTGAATGCTCAGTCTCATCATGAGAATAAATCAAGATATAATCAATGAATACAACTACAAATTTATCCGAGTACGGTTTGAAAATTCGATCATTAAGTCTATGAAAATGGTAGGAGCATTAGTTAAGCCAAATGGCATCATAAGGAACTCATAATGGCCATACCTAGTCCAGAAAGTAGTCTTAAGAACATCTGACTCTTTAACTCGCAACTGATAATATTCGGATCTCAAATCTATCTTGGAGAACACAGTAGCTCCCTTCAATTGATCAAACAAATTGTCAATTCTAGGAAGTGGATACTTGTTCTTAATAGTTACCTTGTTAAGCTACCGATAATCTATGCACTATCTCATCGAACCATCTTTCTTTTTCACGGAGAGTACTGGTGCACCCCATGGTGAACAACTAGGTCTTGCAAAGCCTTTACCTGTTAATTCCTGCAACTGAACTTTCAATTCTTTCAATTCCATTGGAGCCATTCTATAAGGAGCAATAGAAATGGGTGTTGTACCTGGAACCAACTCAATACCAAACTTAACTTCTCTGATAGGAGGCAAACCTGGTAGTTCTTACGGAAACACATCAGGAAACTCACATACCATAGGCATTGGTTCAATTTTCAACTCTGGATCTTTAACATTCAACGCAAAAGCAAGATAAGTTTCATATCCTTTCCTCAAGCATTTCTGAGCAGACATAACATAAATCATGGGAAATGAACTATTTGACTCATCTGAATTAACCCGAAGAATTTCACCATTTTCACATTTCAACTCAATGAATTTCTTTCCACAATTCACTATCACGTCATGTGCAGTCAACCAATCCATACCAAGACATCAAACTCATCAAATGGAAATAGCATGAGATCGGCCAAAAAATAGTAACCTCTAATAATCAAAGGGCAACTTTTACATACTTTGTCTACTAATACATACTGACCTAATAGATTCGATACTTTAATCACAAATCCCATAGACTCTATGGACATGTTTATACTAGGCATCAATTTCATGCAAACATAGGAATAGGTTGAACCTGGATCAATCAAAGCAATAACATTAACATCATGAAGAGAAAATGTACCTGTAATTACGTCGGGGGAGGATGCCTCTTCACGAGCACAGATAACATAGGTCCTTGCAGGTGCTCTAACATCTAGTCCTACTGTTGAATCTCTAGATGCATCTCTACCTGCCCCTATTCTCGAATTTCTCTGAGGTTTACCTCTAGCGGAGGCATTGCCTGATCTTACACTCGGTATTACTTCTCTTTAACCATATTAGGACACTCCCGAATGAAATGATCTGGTGTACCACATCAGAAACAACCAATCTCAGTTGCTCGACATTAAATTGGATGACGTTGACCACATTGAGGACACTCGGGTTTATCAGGCTGAATACTGCCAACACTCGCAATTGAAGTGGTCTGAGCTTTTTGACCCATAAATCTTCCACCTATGTTTCAGCTAGAATACCCTGCTGAAAAATTAGATCTTGTAGAAAAACTCTCTAGGCCTCTTAGATGTAGACTAAAATGATTAGCTCATCTGTCTTTTCTTTGTGTCTTGCATCTCAATCTCAGCTTTACCATTTCCTTTCAAAAACTTCTCTGCCTTGCAAGCTCTTTCAACTAAAACGATAAACTTTTTTATTTCTAGAACACTGACTGACAGTTGAATATCATCATTGAGCCCATCTTCAAATCTCTTGCACATAATAGCTTCGGTTGACACACACTCTCGAGCATAATTGCTGAGTCTGACAAATTCACGCTCATATTCAGCCACTATCATCTTACCCCGCTTTAGTTCAAGGAATTCTTTTCTTTTCTGGTCGATGAACCTCTGACTAATGTATTTCTTACGGAACTCCTCCTGAAAGAAATCCCAGGTAACCCATTGTTTCGGTACTACTGACACAAGTGTCTTTCACCAATGGTAGGCCGAATCTTGTAAAAGTGAAACAACACACTTCATGCACTCTTCAGGTGTGTAGGATAACTCGTCAAAGACCTGATAGTATTCTTAAGCCAAAATTCAGCTTTCTTCACATCGTCATCTTTAGTAACCCGAAACTCTTCGTCCCCTTATTTTCTAATTTTATCAACTGGTGGCTTCTCTCTTCTACTATATCTGTGACTGGGGAAGCTACATGGGTAGTCTGAGGATCATGAGGGGGTGGAGATCTAATGGCCGGGTTCATACGAACAAACTCGGCAAACCATTCATTCATAGCTTGGAAGAAGGCTTCTCGAGCCCCTTCTTCCTAATTAACTGTAACGGGCCTTTCACTACTATCTGGTGGCACCGTCCCTTCTACGGAAGCGGGCACGTTACTTTCTACATCATCTGTACCAACTCATTCGAGATCCATAATTATAAAAGAAAAACATTTTAAAATCGTCAAGAGTCGTCACACTATCAAAATATAAGTACGACATATATAGCTAGACTCTTACTCATACTAAATATTCTGAAACCGACTAAACTCTTGGTCTGAGACCAATAAATGTAACACCCCTTACCCGAGACCGTCATCGAAGTTGAGCACGAGGGGTTACCAAACTTATCTTACTAGTTCGGGGCATAAAAATTTACTTTTAAAATTATTTCGCTCACATTCATCCAATATATTCCTAAAAAGGGCTCTCGAGGCCCTACATGCAATTGAAATAGTTCGAAACCAAATCGAGAACATTAAAAATTTTTCGATTACTTGCACAAGTCAAAATAATTTATTTCACTATTCATAATAAAACTGTCTACCTGCATAACAGTCACTAAATTAATTATAACTTGAGTTACAAAACTTGAAATTTAAATCTGTAAATTTCCCTGAAACTAGATTCATATATCTTCTTACCATAATTTTTCCAAATTTTTTGGTTTGGAAAATTAGTACAGTTTATTCATTAAAAGTTCCCCTATTTTGTAGTCCAGCAGACTTGACCTTTCCTCGCTAAAAATTGATTATCTCATTATACAGAATTCAAGTAATGTTTCAATTTATTTCTCTTGAAAATAGACTCACTAAGGAATCTAGACATATAAATTATGACTCATAAGTCTTTTTTTTTTTTACAAATTTTAGTGAAATTCTAAAATCAGAACAGGGGATCACAGAGTCACTCTAAACCAATCTCACATGAAATTAAATATCTCAGAATACAAACTTCATTGCTTGCTCTATTTCTTTCCTACGAAAATTGACTCAATAAGCTTTAATTCTATATCTCATTCACCATTTAATTCCATTCCTACAATTTTTAGTGATTTTTCAAAATCATGTCACTGCTGTTGTCCCAGATTGTTTCATAACCAACTTTTACTCTTTCATAATTTCTTTGCATTAAACCTATTTAGGCATACATAACACTAAAACATGTTCTTAAATAGCCATTTCAATAGCTAATCATTATCAAGGATTCACATGCCATTATTTAGTCATATCATAAGGACATACACACAAAATGGCCAAGTCCCTATACATGCTATAACTTAAAACATTTTGAATTGCAAAATACAAGGATAGTCCTTTGATAGTGTGATACGATCTCCGACGTCCTTACTATCCCTAAATTGGCTTGGCAATTCTATAAAAAGGGAGAAAAGAAAGGGAGTAAGTGTAAAGCTGTGTAAGTTTGTATGTAAATAAATAACAACATTCTAAATGAATTATCAATCTCAATATGCATAAGTCTTGGGTTTTCTTACCTGAACCTTTCGAACATGAACTTATCTTACCTTACCATGAGTATACTCTTTAAATTTCTCGTTGAACCACTTGGAATATTAAGGATACACAGGTACTTTTCCTTTTTAAACTTACCATTGCCATGTCTTGACATGGCCTTACATGGTATCCTTGCCTTATGAACTCACCATTGCCATGCCTTGGCATGGTCTTACATGGGATCTTTGCCTTATAGTAGCTTACCAATGCCATGTCTTGACATGGTCTTACATGATTTCCTTGCCTTGTAAAACTTACCAATGCCATGCCTTGGCATGGTCTTACTTGGTATCCTTCAACCCTAATGTCATGACATTCGTATCCTACACATTCCTAAAGTTCAACCGGGACTTTTAAGTATCATTTCTCCGTCAATTCTTACTTGAGTCATCAATGAGTAAATTCGAAAATAAACATATAGATGCTGAAAAATAACATCATTAATTATAAATAATAAAACATTGCATTTATTTACCGCAAACTTACCTCGATACAAAATACGATCAAATATTTTGATTTAGTCCTCAACCTTTTTCTTTCATCGGTTTAACCCCAAATTTTATTCTTCTTAATCTATAATAGCAAATTTAGCTTATTTAATACTCGCATTTATCAAAACAGTCCTTGACTCCAACTTTGGAAAAATTATGATTTTGCCCCTAAACTTTTGCATAGTTACACTTTTGCCCCAAAGCTCGGAAATTAAAATTTATCCCTAATTCTTATGTTTTATGACATGCTGATTATCTATTTACCTACAGCAACATCAAATTCTCACTCTAACATGTACTTATGAGCATTAGGTATTTTTACCGATTTTGTCGTTTTACTCGTGTTCACTTAAAATCGCTTAGCTCAAGTCGTTTAACATAATTTCAAGCTTTATATTCTACCATAAAACATCAAAATAAACACATTTCACCTATGGGAATTTTTCCAAATATGAACCCTAGGCTAAATTATTGCTAGAATAAGCTAAATCAAGTTACCAGGACTCCAAAAACGTAAAGAAGATTAAAAACGGGGCTTGGATGCACTTACTATGGAGCTTGGAAGCTTGAAAAAACCCTAGCTTTGGAGAACCCTTGAGTTTCGGCCAACTTGAGAAGATGGCCAACATTTTGCCATCTTTTTCCCTTTTTAATCTTTTAATTACCAAATGACTAAAATGCCCTTCATTAAAACTTTAGTTATTTTTATCTATGTATGTCCATTTTTGTCCATGAAAACCTAATGGTCTAATTAACATTTAAGGACCTCTACTTCAATTATGCTCTTCTATTTAATCCTTTCCTATCTAGAACTCATATTTATCAACTTTTTGAAACAAGCCCTAATAGGCAAATTAAACATGTAATTCATAAAATTTCTATTGATACTTTAACACATTCATCTAATCACTCGGTAAGTTATAAAAATTAATCAGAATAGTTATTTCTATCTTGGATTCGTGGTTTCGCAACCACCATTCTATTTAGGCCCTATTTCGGGATGTTACAACTAAAAGTACTAGTAATTACCGTCTTCTTATTATTTAGCCGACAATTTGGAGTGATGTGTTTTAATCTAAAATTACTAAAATTATTTAACTAAAAACACAATAGAGAATGAAATAGGAAAATAATCGAAGATAACCAATGAGATAGATAATACCCAGGAAAGAATCCACCTAGACTTCACCTAATATTATGAATCTGAATTAAACGATTTATTCACTTTTGTCTTGGTCATAGAAATCCCTAAATTATGTTAATATCTCTATTGAAAGTAAGAACAACTAACTCTAGATTGATTAATTGAAATCTCTTTCTAATTAAAACCCCCATTGTTGTATTAACTCGATCTATGGATTTCCCTATTAGATTTGACTCTAATCCGATAGATTTAGGTCGTCTTGTTTTTAGGTTTACATACAACTCCACTCAATTATGCTAGATCTACTCTTAAACAGAGACTTTTGCTCAACTAAATTAAGCACATTAAACATGAATTAATATCCCAGAAATATTAAAACAAGAAATAAGCATACATAATTGAAAATAAGAACCAAGTGTTTATCGCATAAAAATAGAAATTAAATAAAAGGATTCATCATAGGTTTCATCCTCCCTAGGTATCTAGGGAATTAGTTCATAATCCTAAATAGAAAAATCTCAAAGTCAGAATAACCACAAGACATAAAGAAACTCAATAAAACTTTGAAAGAAATTAAAAGGAGATCTTCGACCTTGATAGAGATCTACTTCTGAGTTTATTTCGATGGTGTTCTTCGAGTGTTTTATTCGATCTACTCTAATTGCTCCCTTAAGTATTCTTCTAATGGGTATATATAGACTTGAGAATGCTCAGAAAGCCTAAAAATTAGGTTTCGCCGCGTATTTAGAAGTAGGATGCAAAATCGACATAGGTTGGCACATGGGCGTGTGTCCAGCGTGTGTGGCTCACACGGACATATGCCCAACCCTTGTGGAAATGCCCAGGCCATGTGGCTCCTGAAAACAACTTTATTTTTCTGATTGTGGCTCATTTTTCGCTCCTTTAGCTCCCAAATGCTCTCCTAAGTATAGAAACATGAATTTAAAGGATCAGGTGATCAAATTCACTAATTTGCATTACTAATCACCCAAAAATGCATTAAGAATGGGATTAGAATATGTTACTATTATAGCTTATCAAATATCTATAACACCCATACCTGCATCCATTGTCGGAACAGGGTACGAGGTGTTACTTCACTTGAACACAAACAATCATACCAATCCGAGTCATAAATTTCCATTCAAATTTAAACTTTTCATACATAATCATATTGTCCCTATTATGGGCCTACGAGACTCATAACATACATTGAGAGTGGTTTGAGACTAAGCTAAGATCTTTGGAACACAAAGAAAAATTTCATGTTTTACAGAGTCACACGCCCGTGTGGTTTAGGACACACAAGTGTCGGTAGGCCGTGTGGTCACACACGCCCGAGTCCTCAACCGGTGTAACTTTCTGTTTATGATGTCATGTACCAAAAAGAGTCACATGGCCAAGTCACACGCTATTGTGCTAGGCCGTGTGGCGAATTTGATTTTAAAAAAATAGGTGTAGACTTCACACGCCCTGGACACATGCCCATGTATCGGGTTCGTGTCCTTCACACGATTGAGACACACGATTGGGTCTCTGCCCGTGTGTTTACTACTGGACATTCTATAATACCCCTTACCCACATTCAACGTATGAACAGGGTATAAGGCGTTACCAGATAATAACGCACATAACATACTATTTTCGATTCATAAATTTTCACTCAAATTTAAAAACTTTCTTTTTATAAACCAAATGTCCATATTTCGAGCCTACGATGCCCAAAACATACTTTGATGATAGTCCGGGACCTAACTGAAAACTTAAAAAAATTGTAGAAAATTTTATGAAAAACAAGGCACACGCCTGTGTGATACAAGGACAGCCCGTGTGGGCAAGCCGTGTGGTCACACACGCCCATATCTTAGGCCCGTGTATAATTTACTTTCATTTCAAACCTACAGGAGTTATCACACAGCCGAGCACATGCCTATGTTCATGGCCCGTGTCTCTCACACAGCCATGACACGCCCGTGTCCTCCACCCGTGTAACTCTCTTACTATGATGTCATCACACATCTTAGGTCACACAGCAAAGGCACACACTCCTGTGTTAGCCCGTGTGACGTACTCAATTTTTCTCAAATTGCATGTAAGGGACACACAACCAGTATACACACCCATGGGGCGGACCGTGTGTCACACATGGCCTAGACACACGTCCATGTTTCTACCAGTGTGGACAAATATAAGGCTATTTGCCAAACCTTTTGCCACCCTGAAACACAAGCCAACATATAGTAATCTTGCCAAAACACAACATGGCCTAAACACTCATCCAAACATCCATATCTTGACATTCCATACATCAAATTCATTCACATTCACCATACATACACATCACACCACATTTCACATAAATGTGCAAGCTTGCACTTCAGTGAATTCCAACACATTGAAGAAACATAATAGAATCACTATTGGCTCATTTCCAATGGCCAAATACAAAATAATTACTAACAACATTAAGCCAACAATGTGACAAAAAGGACTATGACACAAAATCAAAAGAATAGACCACCTATACATGCCATAATCTTAAATGTTATAATCAAAATACCAAAATAGTTGTTTATAGTGTAGATGGATTCCCGTTGATCACCAAACCTCGAGCTTGCTTGACGAACGTATATTTGAAGGAAAAGAAAAAAGGTAAGCTAATAAGCTTAGTAAGTCTATATGCAAATAATGGACATCAATATCTTATTTTACATTAATAACATGAACAAATATATATAACCACATTTGAGTGTGTATATTCATCACTTACTCATTTAACCTAGTGTGTATATTCATCACTTACTCATTTAACCTTACCAATGATTCATCACACATATTAAGCACATAGCACATATGATATTCACTTAAACCTGCACAGACATCATCTCAACACACAGTCGTTATCACTTTATGTTGCACATCATTTCAAAGCGGTAAACTAATAAGCTTAGTAAATCTATATGCAAATAATGGACATCAATATCTTATTTTACATTAATAACATAAACAAATATATATAACCACATTTAAGTGTGTATATTCATCACTTAGTCATTTAACCTTACCAATGATTCATCACACATATTAAGCACATAGCACATACGATATTCACTTAAACCTGCACAGACATCATCTCAACACACTGTCGTTATCACTTTATGTTGCACATTATCATATCATTTCATTTCATCACCCGTTGAACCATATGAAATTCTAAAGGATACATGGAAAGATTGCACAAAGTGCCACACTTATATGTAGCCGAAGCTACCACTGATATGTAGCCGAAGCTACAAATTATCACATTTCTCATTGATGCTCACATTGAGCTATTCACGGGCCTGCTCACACAAGTTGACAGTTGAGTCGAAATTACTCAGTGCTGCTCACACAAGCTGACAAGTATCCACAACAAATGCAAGATTACCTAGCCACTGGTAGTCGAACTAGACCAACACCTGAAATCACATATACACTAATACACTTATACGATAGATTTCCTAGTGACATGTCACTCGTATCCTAGTCGATTTCCTAAGGTTCAATCGTGGTTCTTACACTTGTCAATATTTATCATCATGCAGATTTGGTAGTTTATCACAATATTACAAATTTTAAAATAAATAATCATAAGTTCAAAATAACACATTATTCACATATAAACTTACCTCGAAACAAAATGCTAATTTTTTATGAGTTAGTCCATTACCTTGTCCTTCCCCGGTCAAGGTCGATTTCCCGTCTTTCTTGATCTATAATACCAAATTTCACTCATTTAATACATACATTACTCAATGTAACACAAAATCATCCTATGGTAAAATTCACCATTTTACCCCTAACTTTTACAATTTTTACACTTTAGTCCCTAGGCTTGTAAAATGAAATCTACCTATTTTTCTCAACACCCAAGCTTAGCCGTTTCATTTCTCTCTAATGGAAGCCCACACTTTTCATTATTTCACACTTTATACACAAGTTTTACAACTTTTACAATTTGGTCCTTTTTATGCATTTTCATGAAAAATCACCTAGTAAAAGTTGTTTATTACATATCAAACTCTCATTTTCTACCATTAGACATTAAAATACTAACATATCACACATGGGTCAATTTTTGAATATGAACCCTAGCTTAAATTAGTGGTAGAAATAGGTAGTTCAAGCTTCAATGACTTCAAAAATGCAACGAAAATTAAAAACGAGACTTAATTGCACTTATTTTGAGCTTGAAAAAGAAAGAAACCCTAGCTATGGCTTCCTTGCAAAATTCGGCCAAGGGTAGGAGAAAATGGACACATTTTTGGCTTATTTTTCCCATTTTATTTCATTAAAAATCTAAATGACCAAAATGCCCATGAGGCCCTTCATTGAGAGTTTTCCCTTACATGGGTATTTTTGTCCATCATGCCAAAAAATGGTCTAATTGCTATGTAAGAATCTCTAGTTTATGAATCCACTTCAATTAAACACTAAATGCTTCTAGAATACACATTTTGAAATTTTTTTGATTTACTCCTAGTCACTCAATCAGACACTTTATCGATAAAATTTATTTACTAAATTTTCACACATGTATCTAATCACGCAACAGACATTAAAACTTTATCGCAATAAATTTTTCTACTTTGAATTCATGGTTCTGAAACCACCATTCTGTTTAGGCCCTAATTCAGGCTGTTACACAATCTGTTTTGCAAAACTAGGGTGTAGGGGACACACGGCCGCGCTATACGCCCATGGTGCAAATCGTGTGTCATACACGACCTAGACACATGCCCGTATGTCTACCCGTGTGGAAAAATATAAAGCTATTTACCAAGCCATTTGCCACTCTAAAACACGGGCATGCTTACACCATATCAAAGGCACATAACATAACATAAGTAAGCTATCAAACATCCTAAAATCAAGTCTTCCACACATGATTCGCATACCAAATCCATCATGCATATATCTCACAATATCTCACACACTTAGCAACTTAGACATGCAAACTAACTCAATCATGACTAACATCATCATATGCATATACCAAGAATCCATATTGGCCAACTTTTAATGGCCTTATACAAAATGATCATTCATTAAAATAAGCCAACCTTCTTGGCCCAAATCAAATATGACACATATAACAAAATAACCAAGTCCCCTATACATGCCATAACTCAAAATGCCAATAACTACATATACCAAAAGATAATTTGATAGTGTGAGACGATCCTCCGACGTTCTCCCAATCTGAGTTAGATTGGTGACACTATAAGATAAGGGAAAAAGAGAGGAGTAAGCTAAATAGCTTAGTAAGTTTATATGCAAATAATGAGCATTATAAACACACATTTCACATACAATTAAAACAATAAAAATTTCATAGATACTATCAAAGCTTACGATTCACAACTTACACATTCACAACCTTACTAATAGTCATCACATAACAAACTCATCTTTTAGGAGTTTCACATATGTACCTGTGTTAACCCTCACACAATCACTTGCACTCCCACTTCGTTATTTTGTTGAATTATCCGTTAAACCACTTGGAATTCTAAAGGATACTCGGAAGTCTTGCACATAAGTGCCACACTTATTTGCAGCCAAAGCTACCACTTATCACTTATAGCCGAAGCTACCACTTATCAGTTGTAGCCGAAGCTACCACTTATCACTTATCAATTAAACATTTGGTTTCATAGTGACATGTCACTTGTATCCTATTCGATTCCTAAGGTTCAATCGAGATCTTTCTCACTTGTCGATGCTTGATCGGTATACACATTCAAAAAATTATTCACAAATCATACTGATGTTTTAGTACTACGAAAAACATAATATAGCAATACATTATTAACATACAAACTTACCTCAGTCCAAAATGACAAGTTATTCGATTTAGTCTAAAATATTTTCTTTTCCCCGATCAAGGCCGATTCCTCGTCTTTCTTGATCTATAATACCAAATTTAACTCATTTAATTATCACATTACTCAATTCGGTACAAAAATCACACTATGGAAAAATTACATTTTTACCCCTAAAGTTTGACATATTTACACTTTAGTCCCTAGACTTGTATAATGAAAAGTACTCATTTTCTTTGTTACCCAAGCCTAACCAACACATATATGTACTCATAACAGCCCATATCTTACACTAAATCACATTTTATGCACATGTTTTACAACTTTTAGAAATAAGTCATTTTATGCATTTTCATCAAAAACCACCTAGCAAAAGTTGTTTATCACACATCAAACTTTCATTTTCTACCATCAATCATCAAATTGCATGCTTTTCACACATGAGAAAATTTTTAAACATGAACCCTACTTCAAAATAATGGTAAAAATAGGTAAATCGGGCTACAAGGACTTCAAAAATGCAAAGAACATTAAAAACGGGCCTTGGAAAGAAACCTTAGCTATGGTGAGCATGGAAATTTCGGCCCTAGCTTGAAGAAGATGAGCAAATTTTGCTTGATTTTTCCCTTTTTAATCTTTAATTAACTAAGTGACCAAAATACCCTTCACTTAAAACTTTGATATTTTTATCCATCCATGTCCATTTTTGTCCAAACCAAACTATATTGGTCTAATTCTCACATGAGAACTTCTAATTTAAGGACTCATCACAATCAAATCCCTTTAGCAATTAAAATACACATTTTGCAGCGTTTGTAAATTACTCCTAAAAATCAAATTGGACACTTTATCAACAAAATTCCTTAACCAAAATTTTCACACATGCATTCAATCATATAATAAATCTCAAAACTTTATCGCAATAAATTTTTCTACTCTGGATTCGTGGTTCTGAAACCACTATTCTGTTTAGGCCCTAAAACGGGCTGTTACAACTCTCCCCCTTTTAGGGATTTTTGTCCTCGAACATCTTACCAAGAAATTTGTTTGGGTACTGTTTTCTTATATCCTCCTTATGTTCCCATGTAGCCTTTTCTACTCCATGTCGTTGCCACAATAGTTTCACCAAGGCTATACATTCTCCTTAATTGTTTGACTTCTCGAGCAAAAATCATGATTGGTTCTTAACTATAAGTCATATCTGGTTGAATCTTAACTTCCGTTGGTGAAATCACATGCAAAGTATTGGAACAATATTGTCACAACATTAACACATGAAACACATTATGAATCCTTTCTAATTCAGCGGCAAAGCCAACCGATATGCTACTGACCCTATTCTTTCAATAATCTCAAACGGACCAATAAAACGCAGACTTAGCTTGCCTTTCCGACCAAATCTCAAAATTTTTTTCCACGGAGACACTTTCAAAAACACTCTATCACCAACCTGAAATTCAATCTTTTTCCTTTTTAAATCTGCATACGACTTTTGTCGATCCGAAGCAGCTTTTAAACAATCACGGATTACTGTCACTTTTTCTTTGATTTCTCTAACTAGACAACTCCATGAATTTGTCTCTCACTGAATTCGGTCCAATACAATGGAGTTCAACATTTGCAGCTATAGAATGCCTCATATGGTGCCATTTTTATACTCGACTAAAAACTATTATTGTAGGCAAACTCTACCAACGGTAAATACTTTTCCCAACTAAATTCTAATACAAAACATCGGAGCATATCTTTGAGAATCTGAATTACCCTTTCAAATTGATCGTCAGTTTGAGGATGAAACGCGGTACTAAAATTCAGTTTTGTGCCCAAGGTTCCTGCAACTTTTTCCAAAACCTCGAAGTAAACATCGGATCTCTATCTGAAATAATAGAAGTAGGCACTCCATGCAATCTCACAATTTTAGCAATATACAACTCAACTAGCTTATCAAGCGAGTAATCAGTGTGTACCAAAATAAAGTGAGCCGATTTTGTCAATCGATCAACAACAACCCATACGACATCCTTCTTTTTTGGAGTCAGAGGTAAAGCCCCCACGAAGTCTATTGTAATCATATCCCATTTCCACTCAGGAACCATCACTGGTTGAAGTAAACCTAAAGACACTTGATGCTCGGCTTTCACTTGTTGAAAAACTAAACACTTCGACACAAACTCAAAAATGTCTCATTTCATGCCTAGCCACTAATACAATTTCTTCATATCATTATACATTATCACACTGCCCGAATGCACTGACAAACAACCACTATGTGCCTCATGTAAAAAATTTTGAATCAACTCTGCATCTTTCGAAACACATACTCTGCCACAGAACATTAAACAATCATTTGAACCAATCTGAAAATCTAAATCACTATCTAATTCACACTGAGCTCTTTTTGCTTGCAATTCACTATCCTTCTTCTGAGCTTCAAAAATTTGTTGAAGAAACAACGGTCTAGCTCTCAACTCAACAAAAATTGAACCATCATCAGACAAAGACAACCTCGTATTCATAGCTCTCAAAGTAAATAAAGACTTTCTACTTAAAGCATCAGCGACTACGTTCGCCTTCCCCGAGTGATAATTGATCACCAACTCATAGTCTTTTAACAACTTGAGCCATCTCTATTGTCGCAATTTCAAATCCTTTTGAATCATCAAATACTTCAAACTCTTATGATCGGTAAAGATACGATCTTTCTCATCGTTCAAATGGTGTCGCCAAATCTTTAAAGCAAAAACGATAGAGGCTACTTCCAAATCATGCGTCGGGTAGTTCTTTTTGTATGGTTTCAACTGTCTCGAGGCATAAGCTATCACCTTGCCCTCTTGCATTAACACACATCCAAGACCATTTAAATATGCGTCACTATAAATTACAAACTCTTTCCCAAACTCATGTTGCACTAAAACTGGTGCCTCAATCAACAACACCTTCAATATTTCAAAACTTTGCTAACATTTTTCGGTCCATTCAAATTTAACATCTTTTCGCAACAACTTAGTCATAGGTGTAGCAATCATCAAAAATCATTAGACAAAGCGTCT
Source organism: Gossypium stocksii (assembly GCA_020496765.1). Lineage (NCBI taxonomy): Eukaryota > Viridiplantae > Streptophyta > Magnoliopsida > Malvales > Malvaceae > Gossypium > Gossypium stocksii. The sequence goes on from CM035624.1 coordinate 34,882,476, forward strand.
ATAGTACCCGGCTAAGCCCAAAAAGCTTTTAACATCTGACACGTTCCTTGGTGGTTTCCATTCAACAATAGCCAAATACTTGGGTCAACTCTAATACCATCACTCGAAACAATATGTCCCAAAAATCTGACTTCTCGAACCCAGAACTCACTTTTTTCTAAACTTGGCAAACAATTTCTTTTCTCTCAAAATCTGCAACTGAGACTCATCTCGAGAATAGATTAAGATATCATCTATGAAGAAACCCCAAATTTATCCAAGTATGGTAAAAAATCTGATTCATTAAATCCACAAAAACGGTAGGGGAGTTATTTAAACCAAAGGCATCACAAGAAATTCATAATGCCCATATCGTGTTCTGAAGGTAGTCTTCGGAACATCTCACTCTTGATAGTAGCCAGATCTCAAGTCAATCTTGGAGAACACTGTGGCTTCCTTCAATTGGTCAAACAAATCATTGATACTCAAAGACGGATACTTGTTCTTTATTGTCACCTTGTTAAGCTGTTTATAGTCGATACAAAGTCTCATAGATCTGTCCTTCTTCTTTACGAACAAAACGAGAGTGTCCTAAGTGGAGAAACTTGGTCTCACAGATCCCTTATCTGTCAACTCTTATAACTGAGCTTTTAATTCTATTAATTTAGATAAAGCCATCCTATATGGAGCAATCGATATCGGTGCAGTCCCTGTTAACAAATCAATAGCAAACTCTATCTCCCTGGTCGGTGGTAACCCAAGTAACTTGTAACGCCCAAATTTTGGGCTTAGAAGTTCTGGGATTTTGAGTGTAGTGATATCGATGAGGTTGCACACATAAGTTAAGTTGTACATTTAAGTGAAAGAATGGGCCTACTGGTCTTGTGGTTAAGTAGAGTGTTGGGGTAAATGAGGTCCTATGTTCAAGTTCTGTTGTGGGCATTTTATGGTTTAAGAGTAACTGGTTAAATTTTATTTTAGTAACTTATTTGTTTATTTTATTTATTATTTATTTGTTTTAATTTTATTTTTGGGGATTTTCTTTTATTTTTTTCATGTTTCTTCTCTTCTGTTACTGTCTCTTTTTGCTTTTCTCTGTATCTTCGAAAGCATTGTATCCGCGATTTTTAGAATTTTCACTCTTCTGTCGATTTCGTCGTCATTGAAACAAGTGTGGGATTCTGACCTTAACTACTTTTACTTCCGTTTGTTTTGAATTATGGATTCGACATTTAGAATGCCTATGTTAATCCGATGATGGTGGGTTTCGATCGACATAAGAGAGGGAAAAACCCCATATTTTGAAGTACTTTTGATGTGGTTAAGGTTGAGCGTGGTTCTGGTTGCCAAAATGGTAGTTTCAAAGCTAAATTGGGGTAGTTTCAGAGCTCCTTGGTAGTCACATAGGCGTGTGCCGAGGTACACAGCTGTGTGGATTTGGGAACTAGGGTTTCGACCAATTTTGGGTGCCACACGGCCTAATCGTGTAGCTGATTTTGTAGATTTTTGTTGGGATGCTGGTACCCCCATGGCGTAGCAAAATAAAAGTAATTCCAATGATCAAAACCAAGGATCCATGTGCGAGGAATGAATCAGGGTGAAATAATGGTTTCAAAATTATCGAAACTTCAATCTGAGTAGATAGCGACATCTCGGCAACGAGAATTCTGATTTACTATCAAACCAAGCCATAACCTCTGATGATGCCGACCTCTACATAATCCACCTGGTTTGATGATGAATGGAAGAAAGCTCCAAAAATAGTTTTGGAGATTTCTTCGTTTGACGGCTGCTAGACCTCACAAGCAAAATTTTTAGGGTTTTTTTTTTATTTTAGGGTCTTCCCTTTTTTTTTTTTTTTAAATCCCTATCTCTCACCTTTTATATTTGGTATATATATAATGAATCATAATTCATAAAATTTTTATCTGAACATAATAATTATAATTAAAAATAAATAAATATAATAATATTTTAACCGAAAACTATAATTATATTAATTATAACAAGGATTTCGTTAAACTATATTTATTTAAATTTATATATGAACCAAATTCATATATTAATAGAAATATGTTCTCATTATGTGTACAACATCCTTGTACATATAATATGTTCGATATTTGATTGCCCAATTAAATTAATTCTATAATTAATTTAATTGATGTGACAGTCAAACACAATACCAACTATGTTTTATTCTGTTCATTTCAACCATAGGGTGTGACACTGTAGGTTCTTGTAACGTTAGCAGTAATACTAGAATGATTCTAATGTTACAAACAATGAGTGGCATCTAGCAATGCATCATTGCTACCTAAGTTACAAGAAGTCATGATTCGACATAACCTTTTTTTGTGATTAACCTTTCATGCATTAATCCTTAAGCCCTTTATCTCTGGAATGGACACAAGTAATGGAATAGTCACACTTGTATAGTCCATCCTATATTTCTTGATATCTTGAGTAGACTATGATACACAAATAAGTGTGACATCTCATATCAACTTATTTGAGCATGGCCATGCATTTCTAGTCTCACTCAATCAAGTGGCCTAAGATATTACTCCCATTATGTAGGAGGGACTTATCCTATATTGATAAACCATATCCCTCTACATAGATTGTGGTATATCCAACATCAGCCTTTATAGAACAACTAGTTATGGTATACGTTTGATTGTATCAAAATATAACACTCACGGTGTTGGGATAATGATGATCTCAAGTCTGAGGATCATATACAAATTAATCACTATGAGTAATGTTGTGACAGTTATATAATAATCCAAGAAACATACTCATAGCGGGTCAGCCCAATATGTTGTTCTCAAACACACATATTCATGTATTGATTTTGACACTCCATATCAATGACAACTCTTTGTCATCAATCAACTACATGTTAGTCTTAATGCATTACTATTGTCCTAGTCAACAATAATACTTGACTAAGGATCTTTTAAGAATAATCATATTATTCTCAGGATATTATTATAAAACAATTTATTTATACACAAAGAAAAGAAACTAAAATAATAATGACAACGCCTTATATTAATAAATATGGTAAATCAAGTATGTTATTACAACCATCTCATGATTGATCTTTGGGCATACTCTTACAATCTCTCACTGGCAGTAAGACCAATCACTCATATATCTAATACCAAGCGACTTAGTGTGACGATCATGCTTCTGCTGTGTCAGAGGCTTGGTTAAGGGCTCAGCAATGTTATCATCTGTAGGTACTCTGCATATCTCTACATCCCCTCGATCGATAATCTCTCGAATAAGATGGTAGCGCCTAAGTATATATTTGGATCGCTGGTGAGATCTGGGTTCTTTAGCTTGTGCAATGGCTCCATTGTTATCACATCAGAGTTCTATAGCATCTGATATACTAGGCATAACCCCTAGTCCAATAATGAACTTCTTGATCTAAACCGTTTCTTTGCTGCATCACTGGCTGCAATATACTTGGCCTCTATTGTAGAATCGGCTACTGTACTTTACTTTGAACTCTTTCAGCTCACAGCACCACCATTAAGGCAAAACACAAAACCTGATTATGATCGAGAATCATCTTTGTCGGTTTGGAAGCTGGCATCAGTGTAACCTTTTACACTTAACTCTTCCTCACCTTCATATATTAGGAACGTATCCTTAGTTCTTCTTAAGTACTTAACGATATTCTTTACTGTGGTCCAGTGACTTTTATTGGGATCTACTTGGTACCTGCTCGTCATACTTAAGGCATATGAGACATCTAGACGGGTACATAACATGGCATACATGATAGATCAAATAGGGGAATCATATGAAATTTTACTCATGTGTTCTCTCTCATGTGGAGTTGAAGGACACATTTCCTTTGAGAGTGAAATACCATGTCTCATAGGTAGGAATCCTCTATTAGATTCTTCCATATTGAACCTATTTAGTACTTTATCTATGTATGTACTTTGGCTTAGACCTAGTAGTCATCTTGATCTATCTCTATAGATCTTGACTCCTAAGATGTAAGTGGCTTTGCCCAAGTCCTTCATAGAAAAACAACTTCCTAACCAAGTCTTAATAGACTACAAGGTAGGTATGTCATTTCCCATGATAAGTATGTCATCCACATACAGTACCAAGAATGTGATAGTGCTCCCACTAACTTTTTTTGTAAACACATGGCTTATCTTTATTTTTGATAAAACCAAACTTTTTGATTGCATCGTTAAAACAGAAATTCCAACTTCGAGATGCTTGCTTTAATCCATAAATGGATCTTTTTAGCTTACATATCTTTCTAGCATCTTTTGGATTGACAAAACCTTCAGGTTGTGTCATGTACACATCCTCTTCAAGTTTCCCATTAAGTAAAGCTATTTTGACATCCATCTGCCAGATTTCATAATCATGAAATACAGCTATGGCAAGCAAGATCCTGATGGATTTAAACATAGCTACATGAGAAAAGGTTTCATCATAGTCAACACCATAAATTTGGCGAAAACCTTTAGCGACTAATCGCCCCTTGTATGTTTTTACATTACCATCCATGTCAGTTTTCTTTTTAAAAACCCACTTGTACCCTGTAGGTTTAACCCCTTTGGGTGGGTCAATCAAAGTCCATACTTGGTTTTCATACATGGAATCCATCTCAGATCTCATGGCCTCAAGCCATTTCTTAGAGTCTGGGCTCGTCACTGCTTCTTGATAAGTCCTAGGCTCATTTTGATCTATAAGAAGAACGTCACCATGCATTGTAATGAGAAATCCATATCTCTCAAGTGCATGGTGTTCTCTTAAAGATCGCGCGGTGGTTGTGTTTTTGTAGCAGTTACTTGTTCCTCAATTTCTTATGGAATTTGCTGTTGTTCTATCTCTAGTTCAGTGGTATCTTGTGATTCTTGAATTTCTTCAAGTTCAATCTTTCTCCCACTTCCTTTTCTAGAAATAAATTCTCTCTCTAGGAAGACACCAGTCCGAGCAACAAATGTTTTGTTCTCAGTGGGATTAAAGAAGTATTATCCTTTGGTTTCTTTCGGATACCCCACAAAAATATACCTTTCAGATTTTGGTTCAAGCTTAGTAGACGTCTGACGTTTAACATAAGCCTTGCAACCCTAAATTTTCATAAAAGAGATACTAGGACATTTCCTAGTCCATATCTCATATGGCGTCTTTCGAACCAATTTAGATGGAACACGATTTAGTGTGAAAGTAGCTGTCTCAAGTGCATGTCCCCAAAAGGAAGTCGGTAGATCAGCATGACTCATCACGGATTGAACCATGTCTAACAGAGTTTGATTTCTTCTCTCAGAAACTCATTTCCCTTGAGGAGTACTAGGAGGAGTAAGTTGTGAGACAATCCCACATTTCTTCAAAAGATCATCAAACTCTATGCTCAAATACTCTCCACCTCGATCATATCGAAGTGCTTTGATAGTTTTGCGTAGTTGATTTTGTACTTCATTTTTAAATTCCGTGAACTTTTCAAGGGCCTCAGACTTATGGCGCATGAGATAAACATACCTATATCTACTAAAATCATCAGTGAAAGTAATGAAGTAGTGAAATCTACCTCTGGCCTGTGTATTTATTATCCACATACATCAAAATGTATTAAGCCCAATAAATCACTAGCTCGTTCACTTTTACTAGTAAAAGGAGATTTAGTCATTTTTCCCAATAAGTAAGATCCACATACTTCAAATTGTTCAAAAACAAATGAATCTAAGAGACCATCTTTATGAAGTTTGGATATGCGTTTCTCACTTATGTGGCCCAAACGACAATGCCAAAGATAAGTTTGATTTGAGTAATTTATTTTAGATCTTTTAGTATTTATCCTATAAATAGGTTTCAGTTGATCTAAAATATAGAGGCCATTAATCAGTTGTGTCGAACCATAGAAAACATTATTGAGATAAAAGGAACAACAATTATTCTTAATAATTATCTTAAAACCAATTTTATCTAAACAAGAAATTGAAATAATGTTTTTAGTCAAACTGGGCACAAACTAACAATCCTCTAAACAAAAATCAAGTCCACTAGGCAAAGATAAAGTATATGTTCCCACAGCTAATGCATCAACTCTTGCTCCATTTCCAACTCGCAGGTCCACATCTCCTCTAGCCAAAGTCCTACTCCTTTGTAGTCCCTGTACAGAAGTACAAATATAAGAACCACAACCAGTATCTAATACCCAAGAAGTAGTATTTGATAAATTAATATCAATAACATAAATACCTGAAGCAGACGTTCCGCTTGTTTTGGCCTTCATGATTTCCTTAAGATAGATAGGGCAGTTCCGCTTCCAATGTCTAGTCACACCACAATGAAAGTAGTTTCCTTCCTTAGACACCCCACCTTTAGGTTTCAGTGCAGCCTTTTTTTTCTAGGCTTGGGCCTACCTTTCCCCTTGGGCTTTGTCTGAACTTTGGCCTTTCCCTTGCCCTTATTGTTACGGACCACCAGTATGGGCTTAGGTCCAACCTTTTCCGTGTTCCCTTCATTAGTTCGTAACATACTGAGCAACTGTGGCAGAGACTTGTCAATTTCATTCATATTGAAATCGAGAACAAACTAGTTGCAGCTATCCAACAACGATTGCAGAATAACATCAGTGGCCAACTCTTGGCTTAATGGAAACCCAAGCTTGGATAGGCTTTCAATATAACTAATCATCTTAAGGACATGAGGTTCTACTGGGCTTCCTTCAGCCAGCTTACATTGGAATAGGGCCTTAGAGATATCGAACCTCTCTTGCCTTGCTTGCCCTTGATAAAGTTCTTTCAGGTGCTTGATCATATCATAAGCAACCATGTCCTTATGTTGCTTCTGAAGCTTAGGATTCATAGTGGCAAGCATAAGACATCCAACGTCTACCATGTCATCGAGATGCTTCTTGTAAACATCTCTATCAGCCCTCGAGGCATTAACTGGTGGTTCATTAGGAAGTAGTTGTTCAATGACATATAATTTCCGTTCTTGTTTGAGGACAATCCTCAAGTTACAGAACCAGTCAAGAAAGCTCAATCCATTCAATTTGTCATTCTCAAGGACCGATCGCAATGAGAGTATATTAGTGTTTGCAGCCATAATATATCTACAACAATAAAATATGCGTGTGAGTAAATTTACCAAGTTTATTTCAATCATTAAAAGGACTTTATTAGAAGATGTTCCCACTTTTTATTTTAAAATTAATAACCCTCATATATTAATTTTGAAAAGACTTTCTCGAAAGTATTTCTAGTGGGTTAAGGATCCATATTTCACCTCCTCTTAAGTCAGCTCTGGCTTTACTCTTAAGATTATGGTTATTTAGGTAAGCAACACTTGGTAATTACATCATATGTAACTCTTACTATTTGGTGAGCAACTCTTCTTCTAATCATCTTATGATTTATCCAAATTACTTGCCTCTAGGTTTCTAATCCTATTAGAGTAACCTAGTTAAGTCATTAACCAATTTTAACCAGTGAATATCACTTGTTTATTCTTTGTGTTTAACCAAGATCAATACTAATACTTCGCTTTGGCAGAACCTACGTAGTATTGATCGAGGCCTTAACGAGGGCAAAAATTAGAAGGCCATGTTGACTTAATATTTTAATCGAGGGATTTTATTAAGGTTGTTGCATCTCACCAATTATGGTCTACTTCAGTCCTTTTAGTCTTTTAATTGATATCATCAACTAATGGGTTTTATTATTAACAAATTTTAATATATATAAAAAGGCATGCTTTAAACATCCATAGCATCTCATACATGAATAAATAAAGTAATAAATAAATGCAATAGTTATAGCCCATAAACTATGGTGGTTCAACCCAAGCCAATGGGAGAACCAAAAGGAAACCTAAAGGTGTAAGCCGTTTCACAAGCTGTTGGTCCACACTAGTTGGCCCATCTTCCTTTCGTTAGCCCACAACAACTCTTGCAAATTACAATATGCAGAAACTCATTTTACTTACGAGGGAGTAAGATGAGAAGAGAAAAACAAGAGAATAGTAGTAAAGCATGACACGCAAGCCGTATTTAAAAAAATAAAACCTTTATCAAATGGGTCATCAGGCTATAACTATGCATTTCAAACACCGTGCATGTCAAAATTAGCATACATCATTCAATGTTTTGCTAAGTGAATTATAAAAAAAGTCCTTTCAACCTTTTATGGCCCACCAAGTTTTATTTATTACAAAATATACTGTAAGATGATGGGGATCTGAGGTGGTTGGAGAAAGTGGCCCAGAATCGTGTCGAAACTATGCGCCTGTGTGGCGTCGACAGAATGGTTTTTTGGCTTTCACTGAATCATGTTTTCCATGCAATCAAGTAGACACCTAATTTTGATTCGCTGTAAAAGCGCTTCCGAGCACTCCAAGGCCTAAAATCAAGATATCTTACATCAACTTAGTGGATTTACAAGAAATTTCGACAATCAAAATGAATAGAAGCTCGACTTACCGCTAACAATAACCTCCCATTAACAATGCTAAGACACAAGATATGCAATTCATTGCCCACAGCCTCCTCCTACTCCATTAATAGAAGAAGAAACACATTACTAAACCATCGCTAACAATCTACGAAGAAGAAAGCGAGGAAGACTTACCGAACGAGTGGATTAATTGATTGAGCAACAAAGAACCCAAAATAGATAAGGAACGTAGGCAAAAAGGGAAAAGGAAACCAGTAATTAACTTTTGGCAAAGAGGAACAAGGGATGAAATGTAACATCCCGAAATAAGGCCCAAACAGAATGGTGTTTGTTAAACCACGAATCCAAGATAGAAAAGAATATTCTGATTAATTTTATGATTTACCAAGTGATTAGATGCATGTGTTAAAGTATTGATAGAAATTTTTATGAATTGCATGACTAGTTTGCCTATTAGGTCTTAATTGCAAAAGTTGATAAATATGAGTTCTAGATGTTAAAGGATTTAATTGAAGAGCATAATTGAAGTAGAGGTCCTTAAATGGTAATTATACCATTAGGTTTTCATGGAGAAAAATGGACATTCATAGGTAGAAATAACCAAAGTTTTTAATGAAGGGTATTTTAGTCATTTGGTAATTAAAAGATTGAAAAGGGAAAAAGATGGCAGAATATGTCCATATTCTTCATTAGGACGAAATTTCAAGGGTTCTCCATAGCTAGGGTTTGTTTCAAGCTTCCAAGCTCCATAGTAAGTGATTTCAAGCCCCGTTTTTAATGTTCTTTACGTTTTCGGAGTCCCGATAGCTTGATTTAGCTTATTCTAGTAATAATTTAACCTAGGGTTCATATTTGGAAAAATACCCATAGGTGAAAAGTGTTCATTTTGATGTTTTATGATAGAATATGAGGTTTTAAATTATGTTAAACAACTTGTGCTACTCGGTTTTAAGTGAAAACGAGTAAAACGGCATAATCGGTAAAAATACCTATTGTTCATAACTACATGTTAGAGTGAGAATTTGATGTTTCCATTAAGGGAAAATGATCAGCATGTCATAAAACATAAGAATTAGGGAAAAAGTTTAATTTCTAAGCTTTGGGGTAAAAGTGTCAATATGCAAAAGTTTAGGGGCAAAATCATAATTTTGCCATAGTTAGAGTTAAGGATTATTTTTATAAATGTGGGTATTAAATAAGCTAAATTTGCTAATTATAGATCAAGAAGAATGAAATTTAGGGATAGACCGAGGAAAGAAAAAGGTAGAAGATTAAGTTGTCAAGTCGATCGCATTTTGCAGCGAGGTAAGTTTACGGTAAATAAATGCAATATTTCAATATTTTATATTAATTTGGTTAATTTCCATCATATATAGATTTATTTTATGAGAATATTCCAAGTTGAATTAAAGATGAGATAGCAGAGAAAAGGTATCAGAAAGCCCGTTTGAACCTTGGGAATGTATGGGATACAGAATGTCATGACATTTCAGGTTGAGGCAGTTGAGGAACATCCCATATAAGTCTATATCAGACATATGACATTCGTAGGTTGAGATAGTTGAGGAACATCCCATGTAAGTCCATATCAGATATATGGCTTTGGCAGGACAGGGAACATCCCATGTAAGTCCATATTAGATATATGGCTTTGGCAGGACAGGAAACATCCCATGTAAGACCATGCCTAGAGTGTGGCATTGGCAGGCTATTATCAGGCAGAAAAACCCAAGTATCCTGAATATTCCAAATGGTTCAATGGGCTAATATATAGGTTATGTTATGAGAAGGTTCAGGTAAAGGAATGATAAATAGGAAAGTTAAAGAGTAAGTGAAGAAGTATAATAAAGATTTAGTTGTTGATGGTGAATGTTGTTATTTATTTACTTGTAAACTTACTAAGCATTGTAGCTTACTCCTTTTTTTTTCTTTTTCTTAGTTATAGTGTAGCCAAGTCTATTAGGGAACCAAAAGGACGTCGGAGCTCGTTTCACACTATCAAAGGCTATCTCGATATTTTGTCATTTGAAATGTTTTGGGTTATGGCATGTATAGAGACTTGGTCATTATGGTGTGTATGTCCTTATGGTATGACTAAAGAATGGTATGTGAATGCTTGATGATGGTTAAATATTTAAGTAGCTAAGTAAGAATATGTATGGGTGTTATGTATGCTTAAATGTTAGTTTATGTAAAGAAATGATGGAGGAAAAAGTTGGCCATGAAACAGATCTGTAACAGCGGCAGTGACGTGAATGTGAAAAATCACTAAAAATTGTAGGAATGAAATTAAATGGTGAATGAGATATAGAATTAAATCTTATTGAGCCTATTTTCATAGGAAAGAAATAGGGCAAGCAAAGGAAGTCTGTAAGTGAGATATTTAAATTCTTGTGAGACTGGTTCAGAGGGATTTCGTGATCCCCTATTCTGATTTTAAAAAATTCACTAAAAATTCTATAAAAATAATTATTATTCATAATTTATATGTATAAACTCCTTAGTTAGTCTATTTTCATTAGAGACAAGCAAAATTACAATATGAAAATTGTACTAAGAGATAATTGATTTTTAGTAAGGAGAGGTTAGAACAATAGGATTGTGAAATAGGGAAACCTTTAACTAATAAACTGTACTAATTGGCCACACCAAAAATTCTGAACAATTTATGGTAAGAAGATATATGAGTCTAGTTTTAGGAAAAAATTATGGATTTAAATTTTAAGTTTCGTAACTCAGGTTATAATTAATTCAGTGACCATTGCGCAGGTGGATAGTCTTACAATGTATAGTGAAATAAATTGTTTTAAATTGTGTAAGTAATCGGAAAATTTTTAATGTTCCTAGTTTGGTCCCGAACCGTTTCAATTGCATGTTTTAGAGCCTCGAGGGCCCTTTTCAGGGATATTAGATGAATGTGAATGAATTGATTTTAAAAAGAAAATTTTTATGCCCCGAATTAGTAAGGTAAGTTCAGTAATGCCTCGTGCTCGACTCCGGCGACAGTCTCGGGTAAGGGGTGTTACATGAAACGTTAAGAAATTTAGGAAAATTAAGGAGAAAACTGAAAACTGAGTTTTTTTGGGAAAATGGAAGGATAATCAAAATATTTCCTGATAACTCCCCACTCAACCACTCTCTTAAATTCACTCCACCAACCTCCCACTACCCAGATTTCTAGTACAACACAAACACTAGCCGAGCTCTGCAAAAAAAATAATTTCCCTTGACATAATCGAGATTTGACCACTGTACCTCTTACACTCCAACACTTCACTTAACCACCAGACCAGGAGGCCCATTCTGTTAATTATTTACCAATAATTTAACTTAAGCCCTTTGAGTAATATTAAGGCTTTACGTATAAAATTCAAAATTGGGACCTCTTACACACACCTAGAACACTTAACCACTAAAGCAGACAGACAATTGTGTTACATAATTACTGAAACATATACAGAAATTTTTGGGGCATTATAAATGATATGTGAAATCCTTCAACAATTATACAACACATTTCAAGCATTCTTTAGGGGTGTAAGAAAGTTCATCGAATACCCGAATAGAGTTTTCAAGCCAAAATTTTACTTTCTGGGGTTCATCATCTACATTAGCCCTGAATTCTTCGGCCCCTTGCTTACAAATCTTATGAACCAAAGGCTTATTTAGTCTTACTAACTTTGCATCTTGAGGAGCTACGGGAATCGGATAAGGAATAGGAGGGGGTAGAGGAGGTTGAGCATTTGGATTCACTCGAATGAACTCTACATACCATTCATTCATCATGTGGAGGAAGGCTTCCCTAGCCCCCCTGATTATGCATTACCTATCTACTTTCAACAGGCACGGTCTCTTGCGAGGGAGCTGGTGCATTACTTTCAGCGTCATCAGCCGCTTCTCGAATAGGATCCATTTACTATATAAAAACACAATTTTAAATTGTCAGGAGTCGTCACACTATCAAAATTTATTTATGGCATGTATAGCTAGACTCTCACACATGCTATGTTAGTTCGAAGATCGACAAAACCATAGCTCTGATACTACTAAAATGTAACACCCCTTACCCGCATCTGTTGCCAGAACAGGGTATGAAGCGTTACTTCAATTGAACACAAAAAATCATACCAATCTGAGTAAAAAATTTCAATTCTAATTTAAAACTTTTCATACATAATCATATTGTCCCTACTATGGGCCTACGAGGCTCATAACATACATTGAGAGTGGTTCGGGACTAAGCCGATATCTTTGGAACACTTAGAAAAACTTCATGTTTTAGAGAGTCACGCGTCCGTGTGGTTTCAGACACACCCGTGTGGGTAGGCCATGTGGTCACACATGTAATATCCCGAATTAGGGCCTAATCAGAATAGTGGTTTTGTGACCACAAATCTGAGGTAGAAATAATCATTTTATAATTATTTTGAGGTTTATGATATGATTGCATGATTGTATGAAAATTTCGTGAAGAAATTCTATGCATAAAGTGCTTAATTTGAAATTAGGGACTAAATTGTAAAAAGTGCAAAAGTTGAGTTCTATATGTTAGAGGTGTCCAATTATTATGAAATTTTAAATTGGAGGTCCTTAAATGGTAATAATACCATTGGTTAATTTATTGGACAAAAATGGACATGAAATGGGTGAAAAAAAAGAATATTTTTAAGTTAGGGGCATTTTGGTCATTTAGTAATTAAATGAATTAAAAATCAAATTAAAAGCCAATTTTTGCTCATCTTCTTCCTCAAGGCCGAAAATAGCATGGAGAAACCATGGATAGGGTTTTTCAAGCTTCCAAGCTTGATTGTAAGTCCGTTCTAGCCCCGTTTTTAATAATTTTTACGTTTTTGAAATCCCAGTAACATGATTTTTCTATTTCTACCATTTATTTGAGCTAGGGTTTGATTTCAAAAATTGACCCATGTTGAATAATTGTGTATTTTGATGTTTTATGATAGAATATGAGGTTTTAAATTATATTAAACAACTTGTGCTACTCGGTTTTAAGTAAAAACGAGTAAAACGGCTTAATTGGTAAAAATACCTATTGTTCATAAGTACATGTTATAGTGGGAATTTGAGGTTGCTGTTAGTAAATAAATGATCAGCATGTCCTAAAACATAAGAATTATGGAAAAATTTTAATTTTCAAGCTTTGGGGCAAAGTGTAAATATGCAAAAGTTTTGGGGTAAAATTGTAATTTTGTCAAAATTTGAATTAAGGACTATTTTGATAATGTGAGTATTAAATGAGCTAAATGTGCTATTTTAGATCAAGAAAAACGAGATTCAAGTCGTGAACGAGGGAAAAACAAAGTTGTCGAGGAATAGGCTCGATTCCAAATATTTTGCCATAAGGTAAGTTCATGTGTAAATAATGTAACATAATCGTTATTTTTAAGTTAATTGATGTTATTTATATGATATGCTGATTTTTATCATGAAATATATGCTTTGCGGTTATTATCAAATAATACAAATTATGTGTGCTACTTGTTAAATATAAATTGCTACCGAGTATTGGTTTCGATATTCTGTGGAAGACGGTAAGGATATGTGATTGAGGAAAATCCCGTTTGAACCTTAGGAATAGATTAGGATACAAGTGACATGTCACTAGGATGGTTGGGCATCTGAACTCGTTGAGTTGAGTCCGAGTTCACTTATGGATGCAAATGTCTGAACTCGTTGAGTTGAGTCCGAGTTCGTGAGATGTAACTAGGCATCCGAACTCGTTGAGTTAAGTCCGAGTTCACTTATGGATGCAAGCGCTCGAGCTCGTTGAGTTGAGTCCGAGTTCGCTTATGGGCGGGTTACATGGTCGTTTGATTACATATGTGGCACTTATGTGCAAATTATCCATTTATCCGAGTTATATTCCGATGTGTTCAACAGGTAAAATTCTAGTGAAATGGAAGAACACTCAAGATGCAAGTGTCATTTTGATAATTGTTGTGAAATGGACACTTTGGATAGGTTTGTACTTAACCCTCGGGTTGAAACTCGATACAACAACAATAATGTGGTAAGATGATAAATGATGATTAGAAATGTGATATTGTTTTGGTGATACCATGCTATTGTTATTTGGTATAATTGATTTGTTATGTTACTTGTTATTCGCAAGTGAACTTACTAAGCATTTATGCTTACTCCCTCCTTTCCATTCATTTTAGTTTTGGACAAGCCGGCTTGGGAATCGGGATAGGTCGAAGGCTCGCTCACACTATCCGAAGAACTATTTTGGTAAAATGGCTTGTATGACTCGAATAGGGCATGTATAGCAATATACTTGTTTTGTGTAATTAATCTTGTGATATGGTTGTAGTTTAGTTGAGAAAATGCCTGATAATGATTAGTCCTTAGAATGGCTAATTTAGATCATGTATGAGACCATGTATGTTCAAAGTGATAATTGTCCATGAATATTCATAGAAAAGTGAAATTTGTCATAAAACAGAATATTGTAACAGCAGTGACGTGAGTTTGAAAAATCACTAAAAATAGTAGAAACAGAATTATGTGATGAATTAGATATGAAATTGAAGCTTATTATGTCTACTTAAATATGGAGGAAGCAAAATAGGTAAAAGGAGTTATATGTTGTTAGATATTTGAGTTTTAGTGAAACAGGGCCAGAGCAATTTCTGGATCCCCTATTCCAAATTTGGAAATTCACCATAAATTGTACACAAATAATTAGGAGATGTACTTTATATTTTCAGAATCCTTATTGAGTCTAGTTTTAAGAGAAACAAACGGTACAGTCACATGAATTTTGTATAGAGAGAAAAGTGGTTTGTGGTAAGCAGAGGTTAGTGTAGTTGAGTCCTGAAACAGGGGTAACTTTAACTAATAAACTGTACCAATTGGCCCAACCAAAAATTCTAGAAAACAATTAGTAAATAGATATATGAGTCTAGATTCAGGAAAAATTTACGGATCTTGATTTCAAGTTTCGTAACTCGAGATATGGTTTTTTTAGCGACTATGACTTAGAAAGACAGCTTATTCTAAAAGTTAAAAATAAATGGTTTAAAGTCGTTTGAGTGATAAATTAAGTTTATTAACACCTCTAGCTCGACTCCGGCGATGGTCTCGGGCGTAGGGACATTACAAAACATGCATGTGTCTTCAACCCGTGGTGCAGATGTGTGTCACACACGGCCTAGACACAGGCCCGTGTGTCTACCCGTGTGGACAAATATAATGTAACAGCTCAGTTTAGACCCTAGTCAGAATAGTGGCTTCGAGAACACATATCTGAGTTAGAAAAATATTTTAATATTATTTTCTGTGTCTGTGTTATATGAATTGATGTCTGTGAAGTTTTCGTGAATTAATTTGTCTGTTTGAGTGTTGAATTATGAAAAAGGACTAAATTGCAAAAAATTCAACATTGTCCTTCTACTTGTTAAGTGTGCCGAATTGACTTATATCTTTAATAGAGAGGTCCTTATTTTGTTATTGAACCATTAATAGATTGAATGGACTTTTAAGGTTATGAGATAGTGTGATTTTAATGTTATGAAGAAGGTTATAATAGTAAATGTTTTAATTATAGATATTAAATAAAACAAAGGCTTAAATTAAAACCATTATCATTTTTTTGTCGAATACACAAATAGAAGAAAGGAAAAACATCAATCTAGGGTTCGACACTTTGATTTGTGATTAAGGTATGTATTTGTTTCTATTTTTGATGATTTTTTTGTTTTTGTGATCGTTGCTTTGTGTTCTCTAAAGCCCATGTCTTAATTTTTGTTTTTGATGAAGATTACATGAGATGCCATGGTTGATTTTAAGGGCTTTAAAGCGTTAAAGGATGAATCAGGGAAGCTTGTTGTGAAATAAATATGTTTTGCCATGAATTTTTGATGATTAAAAGATATTGGGCTAAATTGTGAAATATGGAATTTTAGAGGACTAATTTATGAAATAAATGAAATGTGAAAGCTTGTATTAGCATGGTAAGAATTCGGCTAAGTATATGTGTGGTGGGATTTTATGAATTTGATGATTTTATGAATTAGGGACTAAATTGTTAAAATGTGCAAATGTGAGGGCTAATTTGTAAAATGCCCTAATTATGTGTTTTTGGATTGAGTTGGATGAATTGTTGAATAAAAGAGTTAAATTTGAATTTATTTAGATAAAGAAGCTAAAAGAACGGAAATAGATTAGGGAAAAGTCAAAAGTCGTTGAATAGCCATTTTTATCTGTTCACATCCATATGAGGTAAGTCAATATACAAATAAATGCATTAAATTGAATTATATTTGTTATTATGTTGATTGAATTGTATTACATGGCTATGAGAGCTGAATATGTAAAGTCCGAATTAAATTATGAGCATGTGATCAAGTCTAAAAAGCCCTGTTCGAACCTTAGGAATAATTAGGATACATATGTCATGACATAACATCCAATATATGTTTTCGTTTAAGACCACATCTAGGACGTTGGCATCGATATGAGATTAACGTGTAAGATCATGTCTAGGACATTGGCATCATATTGATTCGAGTAAGACCCTTTCTGGGACAAAGGCATCAGTATCCTACTACATGTAAGATCACGTTTGAGACGTCAGCATTGTATGAGTTTTCTGAGTTATCCACATATCCTAGTTAATTCCGATTGGTTCAACAGGCACTCTGAGAAAGTGAATGAGTATACAAATGCGCATCTGAACTCCAGTACATATGAATGTTTAAGAAATTTGAAGAATAAGAGGTATGTATGTATATGATAATTTGATATGTGAATTACATGGATATGATAAGTGAATTGGAGTAAGTGAATTTGATTAGTTGAGATCTATAAGAAATTTGAATTGTGATTATGTTATGCTATAAATCATGTGTTTAATATGGTTTAAAATTGTTATTTGTTATGGATTTATTTGTATATGGCTTACTAAGCTACTTGCAGCTTACTTTGTATTTATTTACTCTGTTTTAGAGATGGGGATCATCAAGGATCATCACCACACTATCAATCTTTATTTGGTATATTTAGTAAGTGAATTTGTTGAATTATGGCATGTATAGGTTAGATGTTTTTAGGTTATGTTTTGAAATATTTATAAGTTATGCCATGAGATGTAGCTAACAAATGGTTATAAATATGCTTATTTTGGTATGTTATGTAATGCAAGTATGGCCTTGAGTAACGGTCATTTTGGTATGGAGATGTTTTGATTTTGGTAAGTTTTATAAGTGATTGAATATGATGCCCTTAGGTTAATGTAAGTGTATATTGATAAGCTATTGAATTTGAGACTTTAGTATGATTTATTTTGGATGATGAGTATGAATTGGATGATGATGAATTGAGCTATGATTTGGTTTGGTATTTGGCTGAAATGGTTGGTCATTGTTATATCTTGAATGTCATACAAGTTGTATTGTAGGTACTTGGAAATTGGATGGAAAAATGTGGCTTAAAACAAGCCCATTTTGTGCCACACGGCCAAAGCACATGGGCGTGTGTCTTAACCGTGTGATCCTTGTACCTTGGTCGTATTGGTCAGGATGTCACACGGAACACGGGCGTGCCTTATGGTTGTATGTGCGAGTCAGTAGGCTTCTTATTTTCACACGGCCGAGCACACGGGCGTGTCTCGTGGCTGTATGAACAAGTCAGTATGTATGCCCTGTTTTGCCATGGCCTAGACACATGGGTGTGTCTGGTAGCTGTGTGAAGCACACGGCCTGGTCACATGGGTGTGTGACCTCTACAGTATAGAAAAATGTTAAAGTTTTGAATAATTTTCTAAGTGTTCGTTTTAGTCCTGACTTCTTCTAATGCATATTTAAGGTCTCAAAGATCTTCATAAGGGACTATATGATTATGTTTGATTATGTTTTGTGATAAATGATTGTTTAATATCTATAAAAGTTCAGATCGGTCTAGTAATGCCTTTAACCCTAGTCTGATGACGGATATGGGTTAGTGGTGTTACATTTGGTTGGTATCAGAGCTATGGTTTAATCGATTCTAGGACTACCATAGTGTATGTGGGTCTAGCTATACATGCCATAAATCTGAAAATATGATAGTGTGATGAATCTGATATCTGAAATATGTTTTTTATATAGTAATGTATAAAAAACGAGCGGTAGCTGATGATGTTGAAAGTAATGCACCAGCTTCTGCACAAAGGGCATTGCCTTTTGATTTGTGAAACCTATATAGTAGCCATGGGGGAGAGTCAAAACAAGCCTTCTTCCAAGTGATGAGTGAGTGGTTTACAGAATATGTTCTTACTAATCCGGCTGCTCAACAACCTTCGCCCCCACCTATTCTCCCTCAGACATCTACTGTACCTCGGATAATGAATCTGATTCTATTGAATAAGCCTCCTTTGGATAAAATAAGAAAATATGGAGCCGAAGAGTTCAGGGCTACAAGTGATGATGATGTTTAGAGAGTCGAGTTTTGGCTTGAGAATACCATTCGGGTTTTTGATGAAATATCATGTACTCCTGATGAGTGTGTGAAATGTACAATTTCTTTGCTTAGAGACTCAACTTATCAGTGGTGGAAAACTCTGACTTCCATTATTCTGAAAGAACGAATTACGTGGGATTTCTTTCAATCTGAATTTCATAAGAAATACATCAATTAGAGATTCATCGATCAGAAAAGGAAAGTGTTTCTGGAACTTAAATAAGGTCTTATGTCTGTTACAGAATACGAGAGAGAATTTGTTCGATTGACCCGATATGCTCAAGAGTGTGTCCCGACTGAAGCAAAATTGTGTAAGAGATTTGAATATGGTTTAAATGAAGATATTCGACTGTTAGTTGGTATTCTTGAGATTAAAGAGTTTGTTGTGCTTGTTGACCAAGCATGTAAAGCTGAAGAACTCAATAAGGAGAAAAGAATAGTTGATTCTGAAGCTAGAGAAGTGAGAAAAAGATCTGCAAACAAATCATTTCAGTCTGTGTCAAAGAAATTCTGAGATGATTGTAGCCATTCAAAGTCTAAAGTGGGACATTCAAGTAGGGATGAACTAGATCGCATTCGAGTTTAAAAACTCCTGCTACTTCTATTGCTAGTGTTGGAAATGTTTAATTCGAACAGCCTGAATGCAAGCATTGTGGTAAAAGACATCTAAGAAGTTGTAGATTGAATGATCGAGCTTGTTTCAGATATAGATTTATGGATCATTTCATTTGAGATTGTCTTGAGTCTGCGAAACCAGAGATTGCATAGAATCTGAGAGTGAGTAATACTTTAGCAAGAGGAAGATCCTCCAGGAATATGGGAAATGTGAGTGGTAGTCAGAGAGCTACGACAGGCACTACTGTTTGATTTGAGGCCAGAGCACCGACCAGGGCCTATGCTTTCCGAGCTCGGGAAGAAGCTTCATCTCCAGATGTGATAACGGGTACTTTTACTCTATACAATACTTCTGTGATTGCATTAACAGATCCAGGATCTACTCATTCATATATATGCATGAATTTAGTGTGTAGTAAAACTTTTTCTATAGAGTCTACTGAATTCGTAATTAGAGTATCGAACCCCTTAGGCAAAAGCATCTTAGTTGACAAAGTTTGCAAGAACTGCCCGTTAATGTTTCGAGATGTGTGTTTTTCGACTGATCTAATGCTTTTACCCTTTGATGAATTTGATATAATTTTGGGTAAGATTGGTTAACTTTGCATGATACAATTGTGAATTGTAGACAGAAAACTATTGATTTCAGATGCAAGAATAGTGAGATAGTTCGGGTTGAGTCGAGTGATCTAAGTGGGTTGCCTGCTGTGATATCTGCAATGAAAGCTCCGAAATATGTGAATAAGGGTTGTGAAGCTTACTTTGCCTATGTGATTGATTCAAAAATGTCGAAAAAGAAAGTTGAATCAGTGCCTGTTGTCTGTGAATTTCCTGATGTGTTTCTTAAGGAACTTTCGAGATTATCTCCAATTCGAGAAGTTGAGTTTGGCATCGAATTGATACCGGGAACTACTCCAATTTCGATAGCTCCGTGTAGAATAGCTCTGACCAAATTAAAAGAACTAAAGTCTCAGTTACAAGAATTGACTGATAGAGGTTTTACGATACTGAGTTTTTCACCTTGGGGTGTTCCGGTTCTATTTGTGAAAAAGAAAGATGGCGCGACGAGAATGTGTATTGATTATCGTCAGTTGAACAAGGTGACCATAAAGAATAAATATCCTCTATCTAGAATCGATGATTTGTTCGATCAGTTGAAAGGTGCTTCTGTATTTTCCAACATAGATTTGAGATCGGGTTATTATCAGTTGAGAGTAAAAGATGCAGATATTTTGAAAATAGCTTTCTGGACAAGGTACGGACATTATGAATTCTTAGTTATGCCTTTCGGATTAACAAATGCTCCTACTATGTTTATGGATCTGATGAACATAATTTTTAGACCGTATTTAGATCAATTTTTTGTTGTATTCATTGACGACATTCTGATTTATTCACAGAATAAAAGTGAGCATGCCAAACATTTAAGAATTGTGCTTCAGACTCTGCGTGATAAACAATTATATGCGAAATTTAGTAAATGTGAATTCTGGTTACCGAAGTTAGCTTTCTGGGTCATATTATATCAGCATCCGTTATCCGCGTAGATCCAAGTAAAATTTTAGCTATTCTAGATTGGAAGCCTCCGAGGAATGTTTCTGAGGTTTGTAGTTTTCTAGGACTCGTCGTGTATTATCGTCGGTTTGTGAAAGGTTTCTCTATGATCGCAACTCCATTGACGAGATTGCTACAAAAAGACATGAAATTTGAATGGTCAGATAAATGTCAACAAAGTTTTGATCAGTTGAAAGCTATGTTAACGGAAGCTCCGGTACTTGTACAGCCTAAATCAGGTAAAGAATATGTGATATACAGTGATGTTTCATTAAACGGTCTAGGTTGTGTTTGAATGCAAGAGAGCAAGGTTATAGCATATGCCTCTAGACAGTTAAAGCCGCACGAGAAGAATTATCCGATGCATGATCTTGAGTTAGCTGCTATTGTTTTTGCTTTGAAAATCTGGTGTCACTATCTGTTTGGTGAGAAATGCCACGTGTTTTCTGATCATAAAAGCTTGAAATACTTGATGGCTCAAAAGGATTTGAATCTGTGACAGAAAAGATGGTTAGAATTATTGAAATATTATGAACTTGTCATTGATTATCAGCCGGGTAAAGCGAATGTTGTAGCTGATGCCATGAGTCAAAAATCACTATCTGCATTAAGTGCTATGAATGCTAGTTTAGATTTGTCCATCAATGGTTTGGTATTAGCTGAATTAAAGGCGAAACCTTTGTTTTTGCAACAAATTATTGATGCTCAAAAAGTGGATAATGAATTGTTAGCCAAATGAGCTTAGTGTAACTCTGACTTCGATTCTGAATTTTGTATAGATGTTGATGATTGTTTGAGATTCTGAGATAGACTTTGTGTTTCGAGAAATCCAAAGTTAATTCAAATGATTTTGAATGAAGCACACAGTAGTAAATTTTCTGTACATCCGGGTAGTACAAAAATATATAATGACTTGAAACAGCTATACTGGTGGCCGGGAATGAAAAGAGACATCTCGGAGTTTGTATTGAAATGCTTACTATGTCAACAAATCAAAGCTGATCATCAGGTGCCTTCTGGTTTATTACAACCAATCATGATACCAGAGTGGAAATGAGATCAGGTAACAATGGGTTTTATTTCTGGTTTGCCCCTATCTCTGAGAAAGAAAGATTCAATATAGGTTGTAGTTGATAGATTAACAAAATCAGCTCATTTTATTCCGATACAATCCGATTTCACACTTGAAAAGTTATCTGAACTTTATATTTCTGATATTGTGAGATTGCACGGGGTGCCATTGTCTATTATGTCAGATCGAGATCTAAGATCCACTTCGCGATTTTGGAAGAAATTATAAGAGGCTCTAGGTACAAAATTACATTTCAGCATTGCTTTTCACCCCCAAATGGATGGTCAATCTGAGTGAATCATTCAAATACTCGAGGATATGTTGAGATGTTGCATTCTTGAGTTTAAAGGTATGTGGGAACAATATTTTCCATTGGTTGAATTCACTTACAACAATAGCTTTCAATCAAGTATTAAAATGGCACCGTACGAAGCCTTGTATGGTAGAAAATGCCGTACTCCATTATATTGGTCTGAGCTGGGTGAAAATAAGATATACGGGGTTGATTTGATTAAAGAGACTGAGCAGAAAGTGAAAGTAATTCAAGATAGTCTGAAAGTAGCTTTTGATCGTCAGAAATCATACGCTGATTTGAAACGCAAAGATATCGAGTTTGAGATTGGTGATAAAGTCTTTTTAAAAGGTTCTCTGTGGAAGAAAGTGCTTAGTTTCGATAAAAAAGGGCAAAATGAGTCCGAGATTCATTGGACCGTATAAAATCATCGAGAGAGTTCCGGCGGTTGCTTATAGATTACTTCTGCCACATGAGTTAGAAAAGATTCACAATGTATTCCATGTATCAATGCTTAGACGGTATAGATCTGATCCATCCCACGTGATTAGTCTATCTGAGATAGAAATATAGCCCGATATGTCTTATGAAGAAGAACTGATCCGCATTTTAGCTTGTGAAGTGAAAGAACTACGATATAAGAAGATTCTATTAGTCAAGGTATTATGGCATCGTCACTGTTAAGAAGAGGCTACATGGGAGCCTGAAGTTATAATGAAACAACAACATCCGAATCTGTTTAAAGGTATCATTTTCGGGGACGAAAATCTCTAAGGGGGGAGAGTTGTAACAGCCCGGTTTAGACCCTAGTTAGAATAGTGGCTTCGGGATTACATATTCGAGTTAAAAAATATTTTAATATTATTTTTTGTGTCTGTGTTATATGAATTGATGTCTATGAAGCTTCTGTGAACTAATTTGTCTGTTTGAGTGTTGAATTATGAAAAGGAATAAATTGTAGAAAATGCAAAACTGTCCTTCTATTTGTTAACTGTGCCGAATTGGCTTGTATCTTTAATAGAGAGGTCCTTATTTTGTTATTGAACCACTAATAGATTGAATGGACTTTTAAGGTTATGAGATAGTGGGATTTTAATGTTATGAATAAGGTTATAATAGTAAATGTTTTAATTATAGATATTAAATAAAACAAAGGCTTAAATCAAAGCCATTATCATTTGTTTTTGCCGAATACACAAATAGAAGAAAGGAAAAACATCAACCTAGGGTTCGACACTTTGATTTGTGATTAAGGTATGTATTTGTTTCTGCTTTTGATGATTTTTATGTTTCTATGATTGTTACTTTGTGTTCTGTAAAGCCCATGTCTTAATTTTTTTTTTTTGATGAAGATTACATGAGATGCCATTGTTGATTTTAAGGGCTTTGAAGTGTTAAAGGATGAATTAGGGAAGCTTGTTGTGAAATTAATATGTTTTGCCATGAATTTTTGATGATTAAAAGATATTGGGCTAAATTGTGAAATATGAAATTTTGGAGGACTAATTTATGAAATAAATGAAATGTGAAAGCTTGTATTAGCATGGTAAGAATTCAGTTAAGTATATGTGTAGTGGGATTTTGTGAATTTGATGATTTTATGAATTAGGGACTAAATTGTTAAAATGTGCAAATGTAAGGGGTAATTTGTAAAATGCCCTAATTATGTTTTTTTGGATTGAATTGGATGAATTGTTGAATAAAAGAGCTAAATTTGAATTTATTTATATCCAGAAGCTAAAAGAACAGAATTAGATCGGGGAAAGTCAAAAGTCGTTGAATAGCCATTTTTGTCTGTTCACATTTATATGAGGTTAGTCAATATATAAATAAATGCATTAAATTGAATTATATTTGCTATTATGTTGATTGAATTGTATTACATGGCTATGAGAGCTGAATATGTAAAATCCAAATTAAATTATGAGCATGTGATCAAGTCTGAAAAGCCATGTTCGAACCTTAGGAATAGTTAGGATACATATGTCATGACATAGGATTCGATATATGTTTTCGTGTAAGACCACGTCTGGGACGTCGGCATCGATATGAGATTAACGTGTAAGACCATGACTAGGACATTGGCATCGTATTGATTCGAGTAAGACCCTGTCTGGGATAGTGGCATCAATATCCGACTACATGTAAGACCACATCTGGGACGTCGGTATTGTTTGTGTTTTCTGAGTTATCCACATATCCTAGTTAATTCCAGTTGGTTCAACGGGCACTCTGAGAAAGCGAATGAGTATACAAATGCGCATTTAAACTCCGGTATGTATGGATGTATAAGAGATTTGAAGAATAAGAGGTATGCATGTATATGATCATTTGATATGTGAATTACATGGATATGGTATGTGAATTGGAGTAAGTGAATTTGATTAGGTGATATCTATAAGAAATTTGAATTGTGATTATGTTATGCTATAAATCATGTGTTTAATATGGTTTAAAATTGTTATTTGTTATGGATTTATTTGTATATGGCTTACTAAGCTACTTGTAGCTTACTTTGTATTTATTTACTCTATGTTATAGATTTCGTAGCTATCTAAATCTCGGGGATCATGAAGGATCATCACCACCCTATAAATCTTTATTTGGTATATTTAGTAAGTGAATTTGTTGAATTATGGCATGTATAGGCTAGATGTTTTTAGGTTATGTTTTGAAATTTTTATAAGTTATGCCATGAGATGTGGCTAACAAATGGTTATGAATATGCTTATTTTGTTAAGTTATGTGATGCAAGTATGGCATTGAGTAATGGTCATTTTGGGATGGAAAATGTTTTGATTTTGGTAAGTTTTATAAGTGATTGAATATGATGCTTGTAGGTTAAGGTAAGTGTATATTGATAAGCTATTGCATTTGAGACTTTAGTTTGATTTATTTTGGATGATGAGTATGAACTGGATGATGATGAATTAAGCTATGATTTGGTATGGTATTTGGCTGAAATGGTTGGTCATTGTTATATTTTGAATGTCATACAATTTGTATTGTAGGTATTTGGAAATTAGAAGGAAAAATGTGGCTTAAACCAAGCCCATTTTATGCCACACGGCCAAAGCATACGGGCGTGTGTTTTAATCGTGTGATCCTTGTACCTTGGCTGAATTGGTCAGGATGTCACACGGGTGTCCCTTATGGCCGTGTGTGCAAGTCAGTAGCCTTCTTAATTTTCACACGGCCGAGGACACGGGCATGTCTCATGGCCATGTGAATAATTCAGAATGTATGCCCTGTTTTGCCACGGCCTAGACACATGGGCATGTATGGTAGCTGTGTGAAACACACGGCCTGGTCACACGGGCGTCTGACCTCTACAGTATAGAAAAAATGTTAAAGTTTTGAAAAAATTTTTAAGTGTTCGGTTTAGTCCGACCTTCTTCTAATGCTTATTTAAGGTCTCAAAGATCTTCATAAGGGACTATATGATTATGTTTGATTATGTTTTGTGATGAATAATTGTTTAATGTCTGTAAAAGTTCAGATAGGTCCAGTAATGTCTTTAACCATAGTCCGGCGACAGATACGGGTTAAGGGTGTTATATATAAGGCTATTTACCAAGCCATTTGCCACCCTAAAACACATGCACACTTACACCATTTCAAAGGCACATAACATAACATAAGTAAGCTATGAAACATCCCAAAGCCAAGTCTTCCAGACATCATTCGCATACCACATCCATCATGCATATATCTCACATACTTAGCAACTTAGACATGAAAACTACCTCAATCATGAATAACATCATCATATGCATATACCAAGAATCCATATTGGCCAACTTTTAATGGCCTTATAATAAATGATCATTCATCAAAATAAGCCAACCTTCTTGGCCCAAAACAAATATGACACATATAAAAAAACAAGTCCCTTATACATGCCATAACTCAAAATGCCAATAACTACATATACCAACATATAATTTGATAGTGTGAGACGATCCTCTGACATTCTCCCAATCTGAGTTAGCTTGGTGACACTATAAGATAAAGGAAAAAAAGAAGAGTAAGCTAAATAGCTTAGTAAGTTTATATGCAAGTAATGAGCATTATAAACATACATTTAACATAGAATTGAAACTATAACAATTTCATAGATACTATCAAAGCTTACGATTCACAACTTATACATTCACAACCTTACCAATAGTCATCACAGAACGAACTCATCTTTTAGGAGTTTCACATACGTACCTGTGTCAACCTTCACACAATCACTTGCACTCACACTTCGTTATTTTGTTGAATCACCTTTTGAACCACTTGGAATTCTATAGGATACTCGGAAGTCTTGCACATAAGTGCTATACTTATTTGTAGCCAAAGCTACCACTTATTTGTAGCTGAAGCTACCACTTATCACTTGTAGCTGAAGCTACCACTTATCACTTATCACTTAAACATCTGGTTTCCTAGTGACATGTCACTTGTATCCTACTCGATTCCTACGGTTCAATCGAGATCTTTCTCACTTGTTAAAGCTTGGTCGGTATGCACATTCAAATAATTATTCACAAAGCATATTGATGTTTTAGTATTGAAAAAACATACTATAGCAATACATTATTTACATACAAACTTACCTCGGTCCAAATGACAAGTTATTCGATTTAGTCCAAAATCTTTTCTTTTCCCCAATCAAGATCGATTCCTCATCTTTCTTGATCTATAATACCAAATTTAACTCATTGAATTATCACATTACTCAATTCGGTCCAAAAACACATTATGGAAAAAATTACATTTTTACCCCTAAAGTTTGACATAATTACACTTTAGTCCTTAGGCTCGTATTTCGAAATGTACTTATTTTCTTTGTTACCTAAGCCTAGCCGACACATATACATACTCATAACAGCCCATATCTTACACTAAATCATATTTTATGCACATGCTTTACAACTTGTACAAATAAGTCTTTTTATGCATTTTCATCAAAAACCACCTAGTAAAAGTTTTTTATCAGGCATCAAACTTTCATTTTCTACTATTAATCTTCAAATTACATGCATGTCACACATGGGTGAATTTTTAAACATGAACCCTACTTCAAAATAATGGTAGAAATCGGTAAATCAGGCTACGAGGACTTCAAAAATGCAAAGAACATTAAAAACGGGGCTTGGAGGCACTTACTATGAAGCTTGGAAGTTGAAGAAACCCTAGCTATGGTGAGCATGGAAATTTTGGCCCTAGCTTGAAGAAGATGAGCAAATTGTGCTTTATTTTTCCCTTTTTAACCTTTAATCAACTAAATGACCAAAATGCCCTTCACTTAAAACTTTGATATTTTTATCCATCCATGTCTATTTTTGTCCAAACTAAACTATATTGGTCTAATTATTACATAACAACTTCTAATTTAAGGACTCATCATAATCAAATCCCTTTAGCAATTAAAACACACATTTTGTAACTTTTGCAAATTAGTCCTAAAAATCAAATTGGACACTTTATCAACAAAATTCCTTAACCAAATTATTCATACATGCATTCAATCATATAATAAATCTCAAAACTTTATTGCAATAAATTTTTCTACTCTGGATTCGTGGTTTCGAAATCACTATTCCGTTTAGGCCCTAAAACAGGCTGTTACAATATCTCCACACAAGTGTTTGCTTGTCCTCAAGCAGAATTCTCAACTCACATTAAAATTAATCTTTCTCAACTTGTAATTCCTATCAATAATGTCTCAAAATAATTCACAAATAATCATGCATTGGCAATTCAACTAAAAGATCACTGAAGTCTCAAACTATCCATGCTAACATTTTTAAACACGGAAACATATGTGTCTCCCCTTACCTAAGTAATTACCTTTAATTCAAAATCGACAAGAATCAATATCCTCACTAAAGATTCACTCAAATCACTCAAAGTGTTTAAGGTTCACCTAAGTAATTACCTTTGATTCTCTCATATCTTCATGTTTAAATCAACCAATACACAGATATCTACAAATTAATCTAAAACACATCAACAAAAATTTCAAATCAACAAAAATTCATTCTAATGGAAGTATGAGAAAATAACTTAAATACAAGACATAATTTAGAGATTTTCTAATAATTACATAAAATAACCTCCCACACTTAAGATATACATTGTCCTCAATGTACAAACATAAATAATCACAGTATAAGTACAATATCATAAGAGAGGGAGAAAATTGAAACTGCCCTGAGTATTGGATGTAATCGCCAAAATGGTGAAAAGCGAAATTGTAGGAAAATCTAAATGTAGTGCATGATTCTGAGTAAACTAATAAGAAATTAAACACAAATAGTGAAGAAGATTAAAATATTACTAATTGAATTAGAAACAACCATAACAACATAGTTCAAAAGATAATAAATGAAATAAGTCTAAGAAAATAAAAATAACACAACTAAAAACAAAACCAAAAATAAAAATAAACATGAAAAAATAAAACTAAAAGAAAAATAAAATCAAGGATCCTAATAAGAATAATAATACTAATAATACTAATAATAATACTAGTAAAAATAATAGTAAAACAAATAATAATAAATTGATGATAATGAAATGAAGAATAATAAGAAAATTAAATCAGAATAAAAATAATGATAACAGTAAATAATTATAACGAAAAAAATAAAATGATATAACTAATAATAATAAATAATAAACAAATAAATAATTATAAGTAAATAAAAATAAAATAAAATAAAGAACAAGGGTAAAAGGGTAAAAAGGGAGGAGAATGGACAAGGTGGGTTGCGATGGAAGGGAAGGGAGAAGGAAGGGAGGAGGGTGAATCAGAGGTTTGGTACGATGGTGGGGGTGGGGTTGGTTGACTATGGGGAGAATGGAGAGGAGGTGGGGGACAGGGGAAAACGAGTTGACGTGTTTGTAGAAAAAGAAAGAAGACAAATTAATAAAGAAATTTTAGGGTTTGGGCCACATGGCCTAGTCACATTGCTGTGTGGGATGTTTTCAGCCCATGTGTAATTAAAAATTAAGCCTAATTTTCACACGACCTCGGACACACCCGTGTGTCCAAGCCATGTGTTATTTTCTTCGCTTCTCCCATGCCCGTGTGGAATCTCACATTCTCGTGTGGCCTAGCCGTGTCTCATGCCCGTGTAACTCCCTGACTTGATTTAAAATTGAAAAAAAATTAGCTCCAAGGTCTACACGGTCTAGGACATACTCGTGTATCCAGGCCGTGTGTGCCACACGACTATGTCTCTAGGCTGTTTAATCGTTGAATTTTTTAAAAATTTAAGCCCCAGTATCCATATGGCCAAGGACAAGCTTGTATACCCAGGACGTGTGGGAAACATGGCCATGTCACCAGGCTGTGTAACTCACTGTCAAACCTCTTATTATGCACACGGCCTGAGACACGCCCATGTGTCCAAACCGTGTCGGTTAAAAATTTTTTTTCTTAAATTTTGAAAATTAATTAGTTTTAAAAATAACATGAAATAAAATAAAATAATTAGTAGAGTGTTAACACTCGAGTTGCCTTTCAAAAAGCACTTATTTAAAGTCTAAGCTCGACTTACCTTATGCTCGCACGGTCACGGTGATTCATGGAGTCGAAGCTCCTCTCTATCCTTATCAATTCTATTATCAAAATAAAGTTTAAGTCGAGTACTATTTACCTTAAATGTGAAAAATTTAGAATGAGTTACCTCGACTGTACCGTAGGAAAAGACATGTAGTACTGTACATAGGGTTGATCCGTTTGACTTGAGCTCTGAAGAGGAGATTCCTGGATCCATTTTTTCTAGTAGTACTTTGTGTAACACCCCAAACCCGGCCAGGACATTATGGCCAAATCTGGCGGTGTCACATTTAAGGGTGACTCGAACAAATCGGAGTTGTTGAAAAACCTTGAAAGTGTTTCATCGTTCGTACTTTTAATTTAGTATTTTCAAAATGAGTTCCTTATTTTTCAATCAAACCTCATTGTAGGGGTACGTAGTTTAAAGTGAAAACCACTAGAAGCTTGTTTATTTATATGTTTGAATAAAAACCTCTATTATGAGAGACCTTAGTTGATATATATCAAAAACTAGGTTTCTAAGTTCAGTTAAAAGCAGAAGCTCATTCTTCTAAAATCGTTCAGGTTCTTACATTGATTTCAAAAGTGTCATTTTAGTTCCTCTTAGAAAATCAAATTTTAAAATTGTAAATCAAGCAGTTATAATAATAATTATAGCAACCAATAGTAAAATCAAACCAGAGGAAAGGCCTTCTTACAATGAAAACCCAAAAAGAAAGCAATTAAAAGTAATTTAAAAGTAAATACTAAAATATAAAGTGGTTCGTAGTGTGGCCACCTCCGAGTCGTCCCATACGTTAGATCGCCTACTGTGGGTCACCTGAAAATTTAGGAAGAGGGGTGAGTTTTTGAGAACTCAGTGTGTACAACCCTCAACGATTATAAGACATGCATCAATCAATTTGGGCCTAAGCTCATTTCATTAACGGTGGCATTTGGGCCTTAGCCCAAATCACCTCAGTTGGGCCTGAGCCCATATCACAACCATAATCAATGTATGCAATGCACAATATCCCATCCAACCCTGCACTCTGTATCCCCTCCAAATGTAATATCCCGAATTAGGGCCTAATCAGAATAGTGGTTTCGTGACCACAAATCTGAGGTAGAAATAATGATTTTATAATTATTTTGAGGTTTATGATATGATTTCATGATTGTGTGAAAATTTCGTGAAGAAATTCTATGCGTAAAGTGCTTAATTTAAAATTAGGGACTAAATCGAATAAGTTGCAAAACTTGCATTCTAGAAGTTTCTATTATGAAATTGCTTTGAAATATTAATTAGGAGGTCTTAAATAGTAATTTGGCCAATTTTAAGTTCATGGACAAAATTTGGACATGGATGGAATTTTTGAAAGTTTAGTAAGGAGGGGCATTTTGGTCATTTGGATATTAACATGGAATAAAAAGGGAAAAATAACACAAAATTGATCTTCTTCTTCATTAGGATGAAATTTCAAGGGTTCTCCATAGCTAGGGTTTGTTTCAAGCTTCCAAGCTCCATAGTAAGTGATTCCAAGCCCCGTTTTTAATGTTCTTTACGTTTTCGTAGTCCCGGTAACTCGATAAAGCTTATGTTAGCAATAATTTAAGTTAGGGTTCATATTTGGAAAAATAACCATAGGTGAAATTTGTGTATTTTGATGTTTTATGATAGAATATGAGGTTTTAAATTATGTTAGACAACTTGTGCTACTCAATTTTAAGTAAAAATGAACAAAACGACTTAATTGGTAAAAGTACATATTGTTCATAAGTATGTGTTATAGTGGGAATTTGAGCTTTCTAATAGCAAATAAATGATCAGCATGTCCTAAAACATAAGAATTTGAAATAAAATTTAATTTCCGAGCTTTGAGGCAAAAGTGTAAATATGTAAAAGTTTAGGGGCAAAATTGTAATTTTTCCAAAAATTGAATTTAGGACTATTTTGATAAATGTGAGTATTAAATAAGTTAAATGTGTTATTTTAGATCAAGAAAGACGTGGAATCAACCTTGATCGAGGAAAAGAAAAGATTGTGGACTAAATTGAAAAATTGCTATATTTTGTACCGAGGTAAGTTCATGTGTAAATAATGTAACATAATTGCTATTTTAAGTGATTTAATGCTATTTATATGATATGATACTTGTTATTATGAATATTATGCTTTCTGAAATATTATGTATTGGTATGAAAAGTATGTGATTAAATTGATAAGTATGAGATACAAGCAACGTATTGGTTCCGATATTCCGAGGAGAACGACTGGGAAATGTGTGATTGAGGAAAATCCCGTTTGAACCTTAGGAATAGATTAGGATACAAGTGACATGTCACTAGGATGGTTGGGCATCCGAGCTCGTTGAGTTGAGTCCGAGTTCACTTATGGATACAAATGTCCAAACTCGTAGAGTTGAGTCCGAGTTCGTGAGATGTAACTAGGCATCCGAACTCGTTGAGTTGAGTCCGAGTTCACTTATGGATGCGAACACCCGAGCTCATTGAGTTGAGTCCGAGTTCACTTATGGGCGGGTTACATGGTCGCTTGATTACATATGTGGCACTTATATACAAATTATCCATGTATCCGAGTTATATTCCGATGTGTTCAACAGGTAAAATTTTAGTGAAATGGAAGAATGCTTGAGATGCAAATGATATTTTGGTAAGTGTCGCGAAATGGACACTTTGGACAGGTATGTTCTTAACCCTCGGGTTGAAACTTGATACACGATGGCTAGAAATGTGGAATATATCTTGGTGATAACATGCTAATGTTGTTTGGTATAATTGCTTTGTTATGTTACTTGTTATTTGCATATGGACTTACTAAGCATTTATACTTACTCCCTCTTTTCCATTCATTGTAGTGTTGGATAAGCTGGCTCAGGAATCAGGATAGGTCGAAGGCTCGATCACACTATCCGAAGGACTTTTTGGTAAAATGGCTTGTATAACTTAAGTATGGCATGTATAGCAAAGTTCTTATTTTATGTAAACAATCTTATGATATGGTTGTGGTTTGGTTAAGAAAATGCTGGGAAATGATTAGTCATTGGAATGGCTAGCCTAGATAATGTTGGATGCTATGTGAGACTAATATGTTCTGTAGTTCATGAAAATTCATAAAAAGATGAAATTTGCCATAAAACAGAACATTATAGTAACAATGATATGAGTTTGAAAAATCACTAAAAATATTAGAAACCGAATTAGGTGATGAATTAAATATGGAATTAAAGCTTATTGCGTCTATTTTCATATGGAAGAAGCAAAATAGGTAAAGGAGTTATATGTGATGAGATATTTGAGTTTTAGTGAGACAGGTTTAGAGCAATTTCTGGATCCTCTGTTCCAACTTTTGGACTTCACCATATATTGTAAAAAAATAATTAGGAGGTATGCTTTATATGTTCAAAATCCTTATTGAGTATAGTTTTAAAAGAAATAAACGGCATAGTCATATGAAATTTTTAAAGAGAGAAAAATGGTTCGTAGTAAGCAGAGGTTAGTGTAGTCGAGTCCTGAAATAGGGGTAACTTTAACTAATAAACTGTACTAATTGGCTCGACCAAAAATTCTAGAAACAAATTAGTATATAGATATATGAGCCTAGTTTTAGGGAAAATTTACAGGTCTTGATTTCGAGTTTCGTAACTCGAGATATGATTTTTTTAACCGTAATGCAGGTAGACAGTATGCTGTGAATGTAGAATTAAATGTTTCAAAGTTCTTAAAATGGAAAATTATGTTCAGTAACACCTCAAGATCGACTCCGGTGACGGTCTCGGGCGTGGGGGCGTTACACCAACCTTACACTCTTAAGGGGATTTAGTTGACCCACCCATCCTTGCACTCTTGTTGTAGCACCGGTTGCAGCACTACTTAATAATACAGCAGAGTTGTCAATCACATAATGGGCTTAAAAAGCCATCAGTGGATCCACGGTCGTCAAGCGACCATGCAACCCTCACACATCATAATCTTCCTTCAAACATAAACCCATCATCATGCAGATAATATCATATGAATGCAAACGTAATATAACATGGCATGCCTTATCAATTATATAACATGTAGGGGTATTTTAGTCATTTTGCCCTTTCAAAGCATAACAGTCATTTGTCATTATGGGCCTAAGTACACAAACTGGCCCATTTCTAAGTTCACAATTATTTAGCATGACTTATGTCACTTTTAGCAATCGCAAATATACTAGGGCCTAAAAGCCCAAGGGGCCCACACTCTTGTGTGGCCCATGGACCCCAAATCTACCATTGGCCATGTAGACAACATGATCGGCTCGTTATTTCTTACCTATTCATGAATTTTCTCGTGTCGGGCCCGCGGACCCACTGGGCCCACTTGGCCCACTTCAGCCCAGTTGGCCAAAAGGTGGCCCAAGTCCATGAGATCGCTCATGGGGCCTTTGTCAACAGATCGATCTTCCCACACGAGTGTTCACACACTCGTGTGGTTACCGTAGCCAAACTTTCAGCTTTTCGAGATTTCGACTTTTTGGCTTTTCAGGATTTGCCGATCTATAGTGTGTGTGGTGTGTGTGTACACACCATTATGGAGAGAAATGCAATAGCCTTCTTGCGCGGAACCAATAATCGAGTAAGGAATTTGGTTAGCCATCCATAAGATTTAACAAGCCTTCCAAACATAGCCATCCATAAGATTTAACAAGCCTTCCAAACACAGAAACCGAATCCCACTTTAATTCTACCTTGACCAAATCGTCTTACACTTCCTAAGTCGATGGGCTATGAATCCACCTTATTTCCCTGTCGAAAGATCTGCAATTACAAAGGGTTATTCGTTACTGCTATCTAACCCTATTGCTTGCGCCAAAATAAAGTAACTACCCAAGCTACCATCCCCAGAAAGGATAGTCACATTCAGCTTCCCCAAGAGTATACGGGAAGGATAATCTAATTAGATTAATAAGATTCAAAAGAAAGTCGAGTGCCCTTACCAACTAGAGATCACTTGTCCAAAGTGAGTCTGAGAAACAAAGAGTGCCAGAAAGAGAAGTAGAAAATCGAATTGATCAGTCTAAAATCGAAAGAAATTTGAGAGGGGAAAGTAGTGTAGATGTCGACTGAGGAAACTCAATTGGCAAAGAAGAATATTCGGCTTTTAGAGAGAAAAGAACAATGTATGACACACGAAGAAGAAAAGAGATATAGAGAAGAAGATTTCAGTTAGGTATTTTGAGGGAGGAGATAGTGACGGCACAACAAAGGATTCAACAAATAGAGGGTGGAGATAGTCTGCTTATAGATACTAGTGTTGAAGAAAGAAAATTCGACACAAGTAAAATTAAGAGGAGGGGATTCGGCTACATTTGAAAAAGGATGAAATGCATGGGAAAGGATACTTTTTGAATTCTGTAATGCAAGAAATAACATAAGAGGGAGAAGAGGCAATTCGGCACTAAAAGAGAGGCTAATAGAGATACCGACTCAGGAATGGTCAAGTTGTGTAGAGAGAAATCGCCACAAAAGAAAAATAGGCAAAAAGAATAGAAAGTGAGAAGAAACCCTTGGAACCCCTCCAACAAAATTCGGGTATACCACAAGAATAACTCCCCAAATGCCGAAAATAAATGACATTCTCCTTTTGGTCGAATTCTTGTGCCCACATTCAGCTCCAACTCCTCACAACCAAATCTCCTTGATTTTCTCCCCTTATCACTCCATAATCCACTCCTTAATTTTCTCACTTGACCAATTCCAACTCTCTCCTTTAAAGTTCCATTCCAACTCCACCTCTGGCTGTCCAAAGCTACAAAATAAATTCCCAACATAATTCCTTGCCAAACATCAAACCCTGGACCTCCTTGCCCTGCTTGTGATGCCTTCTCCTTACCTCTCATGTGGTGCTACTTGCCACTAGACCACAATTCCTTTTATGTCTTATTTTAGTCTCATTTTTTTAAAGGCAGACTACTCAAAGTCAAAGTTCCCTTAAGACTAAACCAAATTTTTCCTATACCAAAACTCGAACTCAAGACTTCATAGAGACCCTCTAACACTTCAAAATCAATACCCCAATAATGCTAACATGCAAACAAAGCCAAAGCACAAAAAAAAATTTGAGATTTTTGGGGTATTATAACTCTACCCCCTAAAAGAAATTTAGGCCTCGAAATTTACTTGATTCAAACAGTTGAGGATATTGTTGTCGCATTGCCTCCTCGGGTTCCCATGTGGCCTCCTCAGCATTTTGGTTTTGCCATAGCCCTTTGACCAATTGAACAGATTCCCTCCTCAGCACCTTAACATCACAATCAATTATCTACATTGGCTCCTCCTTGAAAGTTAGGTCAGGCCTAACCTCGATCTCCTCGATCGACATGCTATGTGAAGGATCCAAGTGATAACGCCTTACCATGGAAACATGAAACACGTCATGGATTTGACTTAATTCAGGAGGTAATTCCAGTTGATAGGTAATCGGCCCTAGCCGCTTTAGTACAAGGTATGGTCCAATGAATCTAGGGCTTAGTTTACCTTTTCATCCAAACCTTAGCACCTTCTTCCATGGGGAGACCTTAAGAAATACCAAGTCCTCTACTGCATACTCAATATCTCGGCGCTTAAGGTCAACATATGATTTCTGCCTATATGATGCTTCCTTCAACCGATCCCTAATTAACTTCACTTTATCCTCAGTATCAGTTATCAACTCCGGCCCTAAAAATTGTCGTTCGCCCAATTCAGTCCAACATGTAGGAGTATGACACCTACACCCATAAAGTGCTTCACACAGTGCCATCCCAATACTTGCCTGATATCTATTATTATATGCAAATTCGGTCAACGGCAAATAATCTTCCAAACTGCTGAGGGTGGAACGCTGTACTGAAGTTCAATCTTATGCCTAAAGCTTTGTGTAACTTATTCCAAAACTGTGACGTGAAACGAGGATCTCTGTCAGATATTGTGGAGACCGGTACCCCATGCAGTCTTACAATCTTATCCACATACAACTTAGCTAGCTTCTGCAATGAGTAATCAGTTCAGACCGGTATAAAATGGGCAGACTTAGTTAACCGATCCACAATCACCCATATTGAATCTTTTTTAGTAGGCCTCAAGGGTAGCCCACTAACAAAGTCCATAGTAACCATTTACCACTTTCAAAGTGGAATCTTCACTAACTGTAGCAATCCCGAAGGTAACTGATGTTCTGCCTTGACTTACTAACATGTCAAACACT
The DNA here is from genome assembly GCA_020496765.1 of Gossypium stocksii. NCBI lineage: Eukaryota > Viridiplantae > Streptophyta > Magnoliopsida > Malvales > Malvaceae > Gossypium > Gossypium stocksii. The sequence continues at coordinate 34,919,666 of CM035624.1, forward strand.
TACTTACAAACTCAGTAACCTCGTGCTTAAGTCCTAGCCACCAATATAACTCGTAGAGGTCTCGATACATCTTGTTTCTGCCAGGATGCATAGCATAAGAACTACTATGCACTTCTCGGAGTATAGACTGCCTTACAGTACGCAAATTCTTCCACGGAAACACGATACTCCTTCACCATTCAACCCAAAGTCTGACGTTTCCCCATTCTAAACTTGTCTGAGTCGAGGACTCGGAGTCTCGTCTAACAATTGCTTACCTTTTATCTGCTCAATCCACAACGGCTTAACTTGGAGCTCAGCTAACAAACTACCATCGTCAAACAAACTCAAACGAGCAAACATAGCCCTTAGATGAGACATAGCTCTACGGCTCAATGCGTCAGCTACCACATTCGAATTGCCAGGGTGGTACTCAATCGTGCAAGCATAATCATTCAACAGCTTAATCCATCTAAGCTGCCTAAGGTTTAGCTCCTACTGAGTAAGGAGGTACTTCAGACTCTTATGATCCGTGTAATTTATGCACTTTTCCCCATATAAGTAATGCCTCTATATTTTTAATGCGAATACCACCACTGCCAACTCTAAGTCATGGGTGAGGTAATTCACCTTGTGAGTCTTAAGCTAGCACGATGCATATGCAACCACCTTTCCTTCTTGCATCAGTACACAGCCCAAGCCTATATGCGATGTGTCACTGTAGACCATAAACTCCTTCTTAGGCTTTGGCTAAATCAAAACATGGGCCTTTGTTAAAACCTTTTTAAGCTTCTCAAAATTTTTTTGCTACTTATCAGTCCAAACAAATGGTACCCCTTTACGCAACAACTTAGTTAAAGGTGCAGCGATCATTGAAAAACCCTCAACAAACCGTCTGTAATATCCAGCCAACACCAGAAAACTTCAAATTTTAAACATTGTCTTAGGCAGTTTCCAGTCTAACACTGCTTCAATTTTCTGAGGATCCACTCTAATCCCCTCAGTTGAGGATCCACTCTAATCCCCTCAGTTGAGACTACATGACCCAGAAAAATAACTTCCCTTAGCCAAAATTCGCACTTGCTGAATTTGGCATACAATTGCTTCTCCCTCAAAATCTGTAACACCACCCCTAGGTGAGCATCATGTTCATCTTCAGTTTTTGAGTACACTAGGATATCATCTATAAAGACTACCACGAACCGGTCCAGATAGGGTTGGAAAACCCGATTCATGAGATCCATGAAAGCGGCAGATGCATTCATTAGCCGAAACAGCATCACAAGGAACTCATAGTGCCCAAAACGAGTTCTAAAAGCTGTCTTATAAACATCCACCTCCTTAACCCTCAATTGGTGATACCTTGATAGAAGGTCAATCTTTGAAAAAATCGAGGCTCCTTCGAGCTGATCAAAAAGATCGTCTATTCTCGGCAAGGGGTACCTATTTTTGATAGTCAACTTGTTCAACTGTCGATAGTCGATGCACATTCGTAAGTACCTATCCTTCTTTTTCATGAATAAGATCGGTACTCCCCATAGAGACACACTCGGTCTAATGAATCCTCGGTCCAATAATTCTAGAATCTGCAGCTTAAGTTCCACCAGCTCCTTCGATGCCATTCTGTAAGGGGTGATGGACACCTAAGCCATACCAGGTAGTAACTCAATTCCAAATTCCACTTCTTTGTTGGGAGGTAACCTTGGCAGCTCATCGGGAAAAACATCAGGAAATTCTTTCACCGTTCTCAAATCCTTAATAGTAGGACCCTTAGAATTTGTATCACTAATGTAAGCCAAATACGCTTCACAGCCCTTTCGTACTAACTTCTTAGCTGTTAAAGCCGAAATTACATTCGACAAATAATCCCGATGTTCCCCAATAACCACCACCTCCTCATTCTCTATAGTTCTTAGCACCATACGCTTTGCAGCACAGTCTAGTATTGCTCGGTGTTTCACCAACCAATCCATGCCCAAAATTAAGTCGAAGTCACCAAAAGGCAACTCCATCAAGTCCATTAAAAAGGTAACCTCTTGGACTACTAAGGGTACATCCCTAAATAACTTATTCACTTTCATCGACTGGCCTAAAAGACTCAACATAGTGATCTCATTTGTAGTAGTTTCAAACATATCACCCAAGGTTTCAGTCATATTACATGCAATGTATGAATGCGTTGAACCAATATCAATCAATGTAGTGTAAGGTAGCTCATGAATAAAGAATGTACGTGTTATCACATCTGAGGCATCTCCGTCCTCTCGACGACGAGCAGCATAGACCAAGGTTGGCTGCCTTGCTTCAGCATGTCCTGTACCCCTGCTTGGTGCTTCACATCCGTGTTCTGCACCGTTACCACCCTTGGCCTAACCATGAGCCCTTAGTGGCTGCTGACCACCCCTCGGCGACTGTACATTACCTCTGCCCATGGCTTGCACCTGATTCGACCTTTTGGAACATTCCCTGATATGATGCTCCATGGAACCGCAACTCAGACAGGCTCTCGTCCTCCTCCAACACTCACCTAAATGACCTTTTCCACAGATAGCACAAGGTGGCATCCCAGTAGTAGCAGCAAGGGGCCCAGCTCTAACTGGCCCATCCATTCTAGCCCTCCTCTTGGGCCTCTGTCCAGCACCAGAAGGCTCTGCATCTCTTTGTTTTTTGCCCCTTTCTTTTTCCCGATTTAAGTGCTCAGTGCACTTCACCTCCTCAGCGATCTTTGCTTTCTCTACTACCACTACAAAATCTCGCTCCCTCTGTGGAGCTATCAGCACCCGGAGACTATCCCTGAGACTGTCCTCGAACCTAACACAATGCTCATAGTCTGTCGCTACCATCCCTTTTGCATAACGACTGAGTCGTAGGAACTCAACCTCATATTCTAAAATAGATTTGTCTCCCTCGGTCAAATTCAAGAACTCCCTCCTCTGGGCATCCACATAACTTGCGCCCACATATTTCCCCTGGAATGTAGATTTGAAGAACTCCCAAGTGATCCGGTCAGGCTGGGTACCCTCTTTCACCATCAGCCACCTCTGATAGGCTTCCTCTCTTAACAATGATACTGCACCTTTCATCTTTTGCTCAGTAGTGCAGTCCAGGTCGTCCATTATCCTTTCAATGGCCTCCAATCAATATTCAGTCACATTAGGAGCCACACCAGTGATACCTTTAAAGATCTCAGCTCCACTTGGTTGAAGTCACTCCGAAATCAACCCACGACTCCCCATGCCATTGTTGGGCCTAGTGGCCCTTTCCAAAATCCTCAGTATTGCCTGCGACAATGCATCGTCCCTAGTGGCCCGATCATACAGTCCCGTCTCAGCTATTGCTGAAGCTAGAGCCTTCTTCGCTCCAACATTGGGCATATGGCCTGATGCCGAAGACCCAGCCCTAACACTTCCACTCTGCCGCGGCCTCTTGCACCACTTTTAGTGCTCATCGTTGATTCACGTATTATCTGAATTAGAAATTTTATGAAATTTAGTTCATAATTTCAGTAGTTAAGTAGATGTTTTTTTGGAAATAGTAGTTTAAGGGATGTTTTCCCAATCGTAAGTCCACTATAGTTTCAGTTTTCTATGGTTTCAGTCTTATTTTAACTAAAGAATCTCAATAGCTTCCTATCTAGTGTATTCCTAGTAGTTTCCTACAGTATAACAGCTTACAAACAATTCAGTATCAAGAGTATTGACTGGTCTCGACGTCGGAGACTCGGTGTGCTATACAATAAAAATTCTTCAAAATATTGTAATTAACTGGTAAACAATTTTTAATCAAAAAACTAAGGCCCATTTCACAGCCCGATTTCTGATACCACTAAATGTAACACCCCAAACCCATCCCGGACGTTATGTTTGAATCTGGCGGTGTCACATTAAAGGGTGACTCGTACAAATCGGAGTTGTTGAAAAACCTTGAAAGTGTTTAATCGTCCGCACTTTTAATTCAGTATTTTCAAAATGAGTTCCTTATTTTTCAATCAAACCTCATTGTAGGGGTACGTATTTTAAAGTGAAAACCACTGGAAGCTTGTTTATTTATATGTTTGAATAAAAACCTTTGCTATGAGAGACCTTAGTTGATATATATCTAGAAATAGGTTTCTAAGTTCAGTTAAAAGCGGAAGTTCATTCCTCTAAAAATCATTCAGGTTCTTACGTTGATTCCAAAAGTGTCATTTTAGTTCCTCTTAGAAAATCAAATTTTAAATTTGTAAATCAAGTAGTTATAATAATAATAATAACAACAACCAATAGTAAAATCAAACCAGAAGAAAGGCTTTATTACAATGAAAACCCAAAAAGAAAGCAATTAAAAGTAATTTAAAAGTAAATACTAAAATATAAAGCGGTTCGTAGTGTAGCCACCTTCGAGTCCTCCCATACATCGGACCGCCTACTGTGGGTCACTTGAAAATTTAGGAAGTGGGCTGAGTTTTTGAAAACTCAATGTATACAACCCTCAACGATTATAAGCCATGTGTCAATCAATTTGGGCCTAAGCCAATTTCATTAATGGTGGCATTTATGCCTTATACCAAATCGCCTCAGTTGGGCCTGAGCCCATATCACAACCATAATCAATGTATGCAATACATAATATCCAATCCAACCCTACACTCCGTATCCCTTCCAACCCTACACTCCTGTGGGCATTTAATCGACCCATTCATCCCTGCACTCTCGTTATAGCACCGGTTGCGACACTTCTTAATAATACAACAGAGTTGTCAATCACATAATGGGCTTAAAAAGTCATCGGTTGATCCATGGTCGTCAAGCGACCATGCAAACCTCACACATCATGATCTTCCTCCAACCATAAACCCATCCACATGCAACATAATATCTTATGAATGCAAACGTAATATAACATGGCATGCCTTATCAATTATATAACATGTAGGGGCATTTTAGTCATTTTGCCCTTTTAGGGCTTAATAATCATTTGTCATTATGGGTCTAAGTACACAAACCAGCCCATTTGTAAGTCTACAATCATTTAGCATGACTTATGTCACTTTTAGCCATCGTAAATATACTAGGGCCAAAAAGCCCAATAAGTGGCCCAAGTGGGGCCCACACTCTTGTGTGGCCCATGGAGCCCAAATCTACCATTGGCTATGTAGACAACATGACCAACTCGCTATTGCTTACCTATTCATGAATTTTTCTCGTGTCGAGCCCACGGACCTACTGGGCCCACTTGGCCAATTTCGGCCCAGTTGGCCAAAAAGTGGCCCAAGTCCATCAGATCATTCATAAGGCCTTTGTCAACACATCGATCTCCCCACACAAGTGTTTGCACACTCATTTGGTTACCGTAGCCAAGCTTTCAGCTTTTTGGCTTTTCGGGATTAGCCAAACTATATTGTGTGTGGTGTGTGTGTACACAACTTTATGGAGAGAAACGCAATAGCCTTCTTGTGCAGAACCTATAACCGAATAAGTCATTCGAGTAGCCATTCATAAGATTCAACAAGCCTTCCAAACACAGAAATTGAATCCCACTTTAATCCTACCTTGACCAAATTGTCTTACACTTAGTAAGTGGATGGGCTATGAATCGATCTCACTTCCCTGTCGAAAGATCTGTAATTACAAAGGGTTATTAGTTACTGCTGCCTAACCCTCTTGCTTGCGCCAAAATAAAGTAACTACCCAAGCTTACCATCCCCCAAAAAGGATAGTCACATTCGGCCTCCCCAAGAGTATACAAGAAGGATAATCTAATTAGATTAATAAGATTCAAAAAAAAGTTGAGTGCCCTTACCAACTAGAGATTGCTTGTCTAAAGTGAGTCCGAGAATTAAAGAGTGCCAAAAAGAAGCCGAAAATTGATTTGATCAGTCTTAAACCGAAGGAAATATAAGAGGGGAAAGTAGTGTAGATGTCGACTGAGGAAACTCAATTGGCAAAGAAGAATATTTGGCTTTTGAGAGAAAAGAACAGTGTACGACACACGAAGAAGAAAAGAGATAAAGAGAAGAAGATTTTGGTTTAGGTATTTTGAGGAAAGAGGAGATAGTGACGGCACAACAAAGGATTCGACAAATAGAGGGTGGAGATAGTTGGCTTTTAGAGACTAGTGTTAAAGAAAGAAAATTTGGCACAAATAAAATTAAGAGTAGGGAATTCGGCTACACTTGAGAAAGGATGAAATGCATAGGAAAGGATACTTTTTGAATTTGATAATGCAAGAAATAGCATAAGAGAGAGAAGAGGCAATTTGACACTAAAAGAGAGGCTAATGAGATACAGACTTAGGAATGGTCAAGTTGTGTAGAGAGAAATCGGCACAAAAGAACAACAGTAGGCAAAAAGAACATAAAGTGAGTAGAAACCCTAGGAACCCCTTCAACAAAATTCAGCTATACCACAAGAATAACTCCCTAAATGCCAAAAATGAACCACATTCCTCCTTTTAGCTGAATTTTTGTGCCCACATTCAGCTCCAACTTCCCACAACCAAATCTCCTCGATTTTCTCCCCTTATCACTCCATAATCAACTCTTTAATTTTCTCACTTGTCCAATTCTAACTCTCTCCTCCAGAGTTCCATTCCAACTCCACCTCTGGCTGTCTAAAGCTACAAAATAAATTCCCAACATAATACCTTGCCAAACCTCAAAACCTGGACCACCTTTCCCTGCATGTGACGCCTCTTCCTTGCCTCTCATGTGGCACCACTTGCCACTAGACCACAACTCCTTTTGTGTCTTATTTTAGTCTCATTTATTTAAAAGGCATACTACTCGAAGTCAAAGTTCCCTTAAGACTAAACCAATATTTTTCCTATACCAAAACTCGAACTCAGGACTTCATAGAGACCCTCTAACCCTTCAAAATTAATAGCTTAATAATGCTAACATGCAAACAAAGCCACAACATGCAAAAATAAAAATTCAAGATTTTTGGGGCGTTACACTTTGTCTCCAACCGTAAATTGGTTTGTTCTCATCACGTGCCCATCATGGCGTCGCTTTGGCTCTTCATCGTGCTCTCTCAATTTCGCCTTAACATGTGTTCACCATTCTTCTAGTTCATCAATTTGTAATTTTCGTTAATCATAAGTCATTTTGTTTCTATCGTATTGAGTGAATCATTACTCTTTTATGATCTCTCATGATATTTCCTACACGAAGTACTAATTCACTCGTACCAACATCAATTATAGTTCTAGCAGTTGTTAAAAAGGGTCATCCTACAATTAAAGGTACCTCACTGTCCTCATCCATGACTAAAACAACAAAGTCAATAGGGAATATGAAATTGTCTATTTGAACAAGCACATCCTTAATAACACCCCTAGTATATCTAATGTTTCTATCTGCTAATTGAATACTCATCCTAGTTTGTTTGGGTTTCCCAAGACCTAGTTATTTAAACATTTTGTAGGGCATGACATTAATACTAGCCCCTAAATTAGCCAAATCATTATCAATATTCAAACTACCATTTAAACAAGGAATAGTAAAACTCCCTAGTTCTTTCAGTTTATTGGGTAGTTTATTTTGTAAGATGGCTAAGCAAACTACATTTAACTCCACAGTCGACGAATTATCCAACTTCATTTTATTTGCCAAAAGCTTCTTAAAAAATTTGACATATTTGGGTATCTGCAAAAGAGCTTCAACAAACGGTAAGTTAATATATAATTTCTTTAAGAGTTTGAGAAATTTACCAAAATGTTCGTTCATGTGGACTCTCTTTGTCGCATTTGGATATGGCACGTGAGGTTTATATTCCTTAACAACTAGTTTTTGCTCTTTATGGCTTACCTCAACCGTATCGTTATTTACCATAATTTCTTGCCTTGGTTCTGGTTCAGATTCAACTAACCCTTCTTCTCGTATAGTAATTGCATGAAGCTGCTCCCTTGGGTTAGTTTCAGTATTACTAGGCAAACTACTTTGTAGTTGTTTTGAAATTAACTTAGCAAGCTGACCTATTTGGTTTTTGAGTCCTTGAATTGACGCTTGCTGATTTTTAAGTGCTGCTTTAGTGTTTTGAGAGCGAGTTTCTGAAACCGAGAGAAACTTCATCAACATCTCCTCAAGGTTTGGCTTTTCCCCTTGCTGGTAAGGTTGTTGTTGGAGGCTTGGAGGGGGTTGTATTTCCTTGACCACCCCAAGAGAAATTAGGATGGTTTCTCCAACCTACATTATAGTGGTTACTTTAAGGGTTATTTTGGGGCCTAGAATTATTACCCATATAATTGGTTTGTTTGTTCTCTATGTTAGGAGCAAAGGGTAAACATTTCGTGTTAGTCATTCCACCTTCATTTGTATTGCAATGCATCACTGGGTGCACCTGCATAGAAACATATAAACCATTAATTTTCTTATTTAAAAGTTCTACTTGATTTGTAACATGGTGATCGCATCTAAATTGAAAACATCGGCTGCTTTCATCGACTTTGTCCTCATGACTTGCCACTGATAATTATTCAGTGCCATCTCTTCTAGAAACTCATAAGCCACTTCTAGTGTTTTACTATTAACTATACCACTAGCTATTGCATCAATCAACTATCTAGTTGAGGGATTCAAACTGTTGTAGAAGGTTTGAACTTGTAGCCATAGAGGAAACACATGGTGAGAGCACCGTCCCAATAAGTCCTTATACCTCTCCCATGCATCATATAAAGTCTTTAAATCAATCTGCACAAGGGAGGAGATATAATTCCTCAACTTGGCTATCTTAGTCAGTGGAAGTACTTTAGAAGAAACTTTTCAGTCATTTGAGCCCATGTAGCGATGAAACGTCGTGGTAAAGAGTTCAACCACTATTTAGCTTTGTTCCTCAACAAGAAAAGAGATAACCGTAAGCGAATGGCTTCATTAGTGATGCCATTAATCATGAGAGTATCGCAAATTTCCAGGAAATTGGCCAAATCAGTATTTGGATCTTTGTCTTACAAACCATCGAACTAAACAAACTGTTGTATCATTTGAATAGTATTCGGTTTAAGTTTAAAATTATTTACAGCAGTAGTGGGTCTCACAATACTCGATTCAGCCCCAATTAGAGTGGGCTTGGCATAATTGTACGTAGTATGTAACACCCCAAACCTAGCCTAGAAGTTAGGCCCGAATCTGGCATGTCACATTGAAGTGTTTTTCGAAAACCTTGTTTCCATTGAAAACCCTTCTTATTAAAACTTGTTGCCATTTAAAACTTGTGTAAAATCTCGAAGTTTGTATGCATATTTTTAAAACATGGTTTATTAAAAGATGTTCTCTTGTAAAATGGTATTACCTTTAAAACCTTAATTGTTACGAAAGCCTAATTTAAAACAGTTGTAGAAATGTGATATTTTGAAAAATAGTTGTTATTTCGAAAAAACCGTGTCTGATTTTTAGCAATTATAAAACAATAAATAAAATCCCAAATGTAAAAACCAAAAAGTTTAAAAGGCCTTATTACAATCCAAACCAGAATAAAGTACTTAAAAGTAAATCAAGACATAGCATAAGCAATGTGTGGCCTTCTCCGAGTCTCTCGCAACACTGATCCTCCTAAAGCTATGGATTACCTGATAGGTATCTGAAGTTAATCCACGCTCTGAATGATGCTATGCCCAGAAGCCAACAATAATCGCACCCTTGACTCCCCAGGGGGTGTGTCGATCAACTATGATCACCACCACTATGACCCAATGGCATACAGATCAAGGAATGATCCAATGCCTAACCCAAATGAACACGCCACAACGTGAAAGGGATAAGCCAAGAAAGGTATGCTTACTCTCCTCATGGTTTGCTCTATTTAAAGCCAGCTTCTCACCTATTCTCATGTTAGCTTCCTGATGTGGGATTCTCTATCAATCATCCAAAACCAACTTATTAGCAAAATAACCAACCCTTACGTGCAAAGGGATTCGAACCAAAGTCCTCTTGATAGCAATATCAAGCCACCACCACTCGAACACAAGCTCTGTTGTGTCATAAGTCCAACACATTTAACTTTAAAGCCCACCTACTCGCTTCCAGATTTATTTAAAGGAAAAACCAAAATAAATTGTAAGAGCCAAGACTTGAACCTTAGACCCCTTGCTTCTCTTATGGCGTCACTTCCTTGCCATTAGACCACATATCCTTTTGTGTCATGCTTTCACCAAAAATATTCTTAAAGTCTACCCACTAACATTAAGGCCCTTATAAGAGAAAAACATAAATTTTTGCTAAGGTCCAGGTTTGAACCCAAGACTTCTCCAACACTCCCAAGCCTCTTAGCAAACATACCAACATGCCATTCGGCGTACATGGGCCTAGGGCCTATTACGCAACCCAAGTGTGGCCCATTTGCTTGCATGGCCCACTAAGCCAGATTTGCCCAGAGCCACATGTATGACACAGCTGGCCCACTAATTCTTGCAAGTCCAAAGAAAACCACTCATGTGGGGTTTACAAGCCTATTGGGCCCACATGGCCTACTCTTTCAGGCCCAATTTTGGGGTATTACATAGTACGAGGAATAGTATTTGGATTCACAACAACTGTAGAGGATAGCGGATTATTCTTGTTATCACCCATCTCCTTAGTAATAATAATGTTCTCTTGTTCATCTATTAAATTTTCTCGACTCTGCATTGCTTCTCTACGGTTTGGACGAGCTGTACTTTCAATTTCAATGTCCAATAACAATGGTCCCAACGAGTTTTTTCTACTCATAAACTAAAGGAGCCTGCCAGAAGAAAAAAAAAAAAAGAGGAATTAGAATGTAAAAATTAAACTAAAAACAAAATAAAATAAATGGCTGAATTAATAAAAATAAAGTTTTCCTAATATTTTAGTCCCAAGCAATGGTGCCAAAAACTTGTTGGTCACTAAACTAACTATAAATAAGATAAAGGTAAGTGCACCTATTGAACAATCGTATAATCATGGTGAGTAGAGAATATTGTAACACCCCTTACCTGGGTTTATCTCCTTACTCGAGCACAAGGCATTACCAAACAATATCACCATCATTCATGTACATCGAACCACAAATTTTCATTCTAATTTAAAACTTATTCATAAAATACCATGCAACCCTTAAAGTGAGCCAATAAGGCCCAAAACATGGTTTGGGAGTGGTCCGAGACCAAACCAAGAACTTAGAAAAATTCTAGAAAATTTTGACCTAATACAGGGTACACGCCCGTGTGAAATAAGGGCACGCCTGTGTAGGCAGGTCGTGTGGTCACACACACTTGTGTCCCCTATTCGAGTTGAATTTTTGGAAAATTATTTTTCATTTCAAACCTACAGGGGTTTTCACATGGCTGAGCACAAGCCCATGTCCTTAGCCTGTGTCTTTCACACGGCATCGACACGCCCATGTGGGCTCTTTGTGTTAAAAACTGGGACATTCTATTTATGATGTCACCATGCCATTTTGGTCACACGGCCATAGGACACGCCCGTGTGACCAGACCGTATGACGTCCCTAAACTCTGAAAATCCCATACAAGTTTCACACGCCCTACACACATGGCCTTGGGGGCTGACCGTGTGGCCATAAGTTAGGCTATTTTCCAAGCCATACTTTGCCCCAAAACACATATAATCTCTACCACCTTTAACAACACATAATAAACACATTTTTAGGCATCAAAATGACTCCATCTACTCATCCATCATCATTTCATATTTAAACTCACAAACACACTAAGTATTCCATAAAATCTCCTCATAATGATAGATAAACAAAATATTATCCATCAATGGCTAAATCACTTAGCCTTTGATTAAAAAATGACTTTTCCCATGACAATTACCATAAGATAACCAAACCAACTTAATACCTACAATCTCACTGAGTCCCTATACATGCCATAGTCTAAGAGTTTGTTTCACTATACCAAAAGATAATGTCAATAGTGTGGATCATCCTCCAACTAGTTCTGATCCCAAGCTGGCTTGACTGAATCTGTAATGCCTCAAAAAATGGAATTTTTAATTTTTGTGTTGTGACTTGAAATGCATGTTAGCATTGTTGGGTTAATGATTTTGAAGTGTTAGAGGGTCTCTATGAAATTCTAGGGTCAAGCTTTAGTCTCAGGAAAAATTTGGTTTTTAGCATTAGTGGAACCCTAACTACAAGTAATTAGCCTTTTAAACAAATGTGGTTAAGAAATAACGTAAAAAGCCAAGTGGTCTAGTGACAAGGTGGCGCCACATGAGAGGCAAGGGGTGGCGTCATAGAGAGGTAAAGAGGTCCAAGGTTTGAGTGTTGGCATGGTACACTGAGGGGTATTTATTTTTCACCTTTGGACAGCCAGTGGTTGAGTTGAAATTGAACTCTGAATGAGAGAGCTTGAATTGGTTAAGAGAGGAAATTAATGAGTAGATCATGGAGCAAATCGTGGAGAAAATCAAGGGGATTGAGTTGTTTGGGAGTTGGAGCCAAAATGGGACTGTAGGTAAGCATAGAATCGGTTTTTGGTGTGGTATAGGGGTAGTGCCAAATTCTCTCTTGCTATTTCAGCTCTTAGGTCATTTTTGTGCGCTTTTGAAGAACTTAGGTTATTAGTGACTGATTTGTGTTCCAGTCATTCCTTTCATTTTAGTTTTTCTTTACCTTTTTACCAAAATAGAATACTACCTCCTTACTTCTCAAAAAAATTATCATTGTGTCGATTCTTCCTTCCTTCTCCTCTTTTCGATCCCTTTTTCATTTCTTTTTGTTGCTAGCCGAATATATCTCTCCCCTTAATCGAACCAATTTTTGTCTTCTTCATTCACCTTGCTCCTTTGCTCTTATTTCTCTAAAGCTGAACACCTATTCTTCTTTCTTCCCTCTTCTTTTCATCCCTTCTTGGTCATAACCGATTCCCTATTGGTGGGCGAATATAACAAGTCGATTCCATCTCTTCCCCTTTCCTTTGTGGAACCGAATAGGCCTTCTTTCCCTTTGATCTCTAATCACTCAAGTCAAATCTTTGATCTTCTTTTCTTCATCTCAATTATGGTAGCTGAATCTCTCCTTTAGGCTATCTACTTTGTGAGGTCATAGATTGAATCTTGGTAAGTAGTTATCTTTCTTTCCTTTGGCATTCTTGGTAAAAGCTGAATGGCTCATCTAATCCCTTTTTAGTCACCAAGTCTTCCTCTAAAAGGGGGTTTTCAGGGGACGCAATCATGGTAAATGTATGTATCATTTAATCGACTGATCAAAGGTAAGTAGACTTGGGGTTGTAGTATTGGCCGATTATTTTTTCCCATGTGGTCATGTATTGTATCTTTGTTAGTTTAGCATACGAGTGACTTTGTTTTAGGTGTGATGATTGAAGATTTACACTTACAATTCAAATAGATCACAAGGAAGTGAGATTGATTCATAATCAATCGACTAAGGAAATATAAGTTGATTCGGTCAAGGTAAGTGCTAGACTTGTGTTTAGTTTTTTGTATTCGAAAGATATGCTAAATATTATGGAATGACTGACCAAGTGCCTTAATCGAATATAGGTTCTACGCTCGTGGGCTATTGTGTTTCTCTCTATCAAGGTGTGTACACACACCACTTTAACCATAGATCGGCATAAGCTGAAATCCCGAAAAGCCAAAAGTTTGCAATGGTAACCACATGAGTGCGCAAACTCTCGTGTGGGAAGATTGATACTACAACAGACACCCCATGAGTGATCTCATGGACTTGGACTGCCTTTTGGCCAAATAGGCTGAAATAGGCTATATGGGCCCGATGGGCCTGTGGGCCATACATGAGCAAAATTCATGGATAAATAGAAAATAATGAGCCAGTCATGTTGTCCACATGGCCAAGGGCAGATCTGGGCACTGTGGGCCACACGAGAGTGTGGGCCCCACTTGGGCTAAAAGTGACAAAGTCGTGTAGAATGACTATGGGTGTACTAATGGGCCGATTCATGTACTTTGGCCCATAACGACAAATGACTATTATGCCCCTAAAGGGCAAAATGACTAAAATACCCCTACATGTTATATGATTGATTTGTATGCCATATAGATGTTGCATTCATGTGTTATTGTGCTGTATGAGGGATGGGATTATGGACTAGAGGAAGAATTTGATATGTGAGGGTCGCCTTGTCGCTTGACGACTTTGGATCCACCGATGGCTTTTTAAGCCTACTATGTGATTGACAGCTCTGCTGTAATATTGAGTAGTGTCGCAACCAATGCTACAATGGGAATGCAGGGATGGGTGGATCGATTAAATCCCCATAGGAGTGTAAGGTTGGAAGGGTTACGGAATGCAGGGTTGGATGGTTAATTGGGCATTTGCATATGTGCTATTGACTGTGATATGGGCTCAGGCCTAACTTAGGCTATTATGGGCTATGACCAAAATGCCACCGTTATTGAAATGGGCTTTGGCACGAATTGATTAATGCATGTTTTATGATCATTGAGGATTGTACACACTGAGTTTTCGCAAACTCACCCCCTCCTTTTTATTTTTCAAGTGATCCTCAGTAGGCGGTTTAACATATCGAAGGACTCAGAGGTGGCCACACTGTGAGCAGCTTTAAACTTTAAAATTTTATGTTACAGTATTTTTCATTACTATCTTTTGGGTTTGATGTAATAAGGCATTTTCTCCTGTTTTGATTTGGTTTCAAATTTTATTTTGTTGGTTGCTCAACTTCTAAGTTTAAGACTTGTTTTCTAAAAAGGAAGATAACATTTTATGTTACCCAAACATTTTCAATCAAAAGCTTCTGCTAACGACTAAAACATGGCAATATAATAAGTAAAATAGAAACTAAGGTTTTTCAAATAGCGACTTAAAGTTTGATAAATCTTACAATTAAATGTTTTCAATGTTTTTCCATCATCATCAAACTGTACGACTCACCCTTCAATGTGACACTGCCAGATTCGGCCATAACGTCTAGGCCGGGTTTGGGGTGTTACAAAATCTATAAAAAATGAAAAGAAAAAGAAGTAAGCTCCAAAAGCTTAGTAAGTCTATATGTAAATAATTAACATTAAGATCACATTTAGCCACACCAAGGATATCTCTCATAAACCAACTTACCACCAAAAACTTACCAACTTTCCAATACAATTCATACACATTATTTTCACCCAATTAAGTCCACATGCACCATCACAACCACGTGCATTTTTCCACAATTTCACTTGCCCAAAGAATACACCTACACACACATATCTAACTACCACACCAATCTCTTTAGTGAGCATTCCTGTTGAACTTTTCGGATTAACATATGATACTCGATGAGTTTTCCACTCATGATTCAACCAACACATAAGCCCGGCTCTCAAGTACACATGGTGAAGATCACTTTATCACCCATGTAACCTACCCATTGAATCTCGTAGCCCTCGTGTGCACATGGTGAAGTCACTTTATCACCCATGTAACTTAGCTACATAGGACATTGCTCTCATGTACACATGGTGAAGATCACTTTATCACCCATGTGACATATCCATTAAGTCCTATAATCCTTTTTTTCACATGGTGAAGGTCACTTTATCACACATGTGGCTTAGCCATTAAGCTCCACAGTCCTCAAGTCTACATGGTGAAGATCATTTTATCGCACATGTGACCAAATCATATTTTATTTGTATCACCCGTTATTCTGAATGTTTAACTGGGAACTATTATTTCCAACACATCCAACATCATAGAAGATTTTTAATATCAACATTTCATCATATTGTAACACCCCAAACCCGGCCCAGATGTTATGGCCAAATCTGGCAATTTCACATTCAAAGGATTACTTCAAAACAACTTTACTTAGTTAAAAGTTATATTCAGTGGAATTGTTGTTTGGTTAACACTTAAGCTTGTGACTTAGAAAATCAAAATTTTTGAACTTATTAAGTTATAATGAAAACCCATATTTTGAGAAAACGATCATAAATTTTTATCGCTTAGAAAACATGATTAGCTTAATGATTCGACAGTTGCAATAGAAAATAAAACCCAAGTGTAAAACAGAGTGGAGTCACAAGGCCTTATTACAAATTATTGGAAATAAAGTATCTAGAATAAAATAATTCAAAACTATTAAAAAAACTCCTAAGTAGCTTGAAATGTGGCCATCTCTGAGTCCTCTCCCATGCCGAGCCATCTACTGAGGGTCACTTGAAACATTAAATTTAAAAGGGTGTGAGTTTCGCAACTCAGTGTGTACGACCTTTGGCAATCAAATCAATTCAATATACAAATATCACATTGGGCCTAAGCCCTAACAATATTGGTAGTCTTAGGCCTTAGCCCACATTGACCTCAAATCACATCAATTTCTCATGAATGTAATGCACCCATCCCAAGTCCAACCCTGCACTGCATTTCCCTTCCAACCCTACACTCCTGTGCGGATATAAATATCAACCCACCCATCCCTACACTCCAAAGGTAGCACCAACAGCGGCATTACTCAACGTTGCAGCAAGGCTGCTATTCATATAATGGGCTTAAAGCCACTAGTGGATCCACGGTCGTCAAGCTACTATGTGATCCTCATATCTTCCTCCGTTTAATTTAAACCCACCCAAATACAACATACTTTTCATGAATGCAACAGACAAGTTTTTTTCCACACATTAAGCATTTAGGGTATTTTAGTCATTTTACTACCCAGGGATATTTTGGTAATTTCTACCCTACAAGGGTGTCTTGGTAACTCTACCCTTCAAGGTATTATAACAGTTCTACTCTACAGGGGCATTTTAGTAATTTCTAACCTACAAGAGGGGTATTTTCGTAATTTCCTAACGGTATGGATTTTAATTATGGATTTTGGCCCATCAACAAGTCCTCGCGACTAAAGTGAACGGACACTATGCATCAGGTAGGATTCAAGAGAAGAGGAGGTGGGTCACTCGGACTGCTTATGTACCAAGCTCTTCCTAGATCCAATCCTAGACATGCACACATCCATTGCCACACCTTAGTCTAGCGACTTGTCCACGGACATGTTTAATTATTTAATTAAGTCTTATGCACAATTTGAGAGATCAAAACTAGGCCTATAGTCCATTAAAAACCCTAGCATGCATTTCTACATTCCCTTAAGACCCATCAAACCCAATCATGTTCATAAACCCATTAAGCCCCAAACATACTTATGTAGCCCATTAGGCCCGATCATAATCCAATCATGCAATCATACATATTCACCCATCATAAAATTTCACATCACAACTTTGCCAATTTGGGCCCACAAATTTGGCAGGCCCATTCAGGATTCGAGATTTTGGCTTTTGCCGGTTGGTCGTTTGTGTAGTGTATGTACACACCTGGTTGATGACCTGTACTACACTATCTCAGCCTCAACCTACAACCAAAACCACTTTCGAATCAATTCCACACTTAAACTACAACTTTATCAAATCTCGAAGCCTTACCGTAACCTTACTGTGTGCCACCAGCTTTATTAGCCTCTCCTTAGCTATTATTCTCGAATACCCTTAGATCTGCACCAATACATACATATTACCAACATCAAGTGACTCGTATTCCACACGAGTCACCCCTACCAACCACACTTATATTTGGCCACCAAGAAACCGAAATTGAAAACAAGTTCACTTACCACTTGCTAGAGATCCTTTCCACGCTTGGAATCTTAGAACCCTACCCCTTGTTAAAACAGGGTTAACGACAAGAAAAAGAAAAGATTAGATAGCCCCTTCGGCTTTACCAAAACGCACTAAAAATGGTTATTTAAGCCGTTACCGAAACTAGCCTCCTATCTTGTGGCCTAGATCTTTACTGAGTGTGCAATCAGCTTTCAACACTTGATTAAGGGTTGTAAATAACAAAAAAAAAAAGATTGTGATCAAGGAAAACAAAAGAAATCGGTAAGGGGATGTGAGTATTCAGCTTTTAAGGATGGTATTTGGTTTTCAAAATGGTATTTGGCTTTTAAAGAATCAAGGGTGATATTCGGCTTTTGAGAGAAAAAGAACTCAGTGAGATTTCGGTAAAAGAATGAAAGGGAGAAGAGAGGGATTGGCTATGGAAAGAATTCTGCAACACCAAAAAACCCTCATGCACATTTGGCACTCTCTTAAATAGGCCACAAGTCGATTCTAGCCTCCCTTAAAGTCTCATTCTGCACCAACACTTTCCCTCTCTCAATCTCCTATTTTCTCTCCATTATCCCTACCTTAAAATTCTCTCCTGAACACTCCCTTCCAGAGTCCACTTTTGCACCGCCACCTTCTTTCCATGAGCAAAAATAAAGTCCCAAAACCACCACTCTTAAGCCTCAAACCTTGGACCTCATTCCCTGCTTGAAACGCCACCTTGTAGCTCTCATGTAGCGCCACCTTGCCACTGAGCCACAGACCCTACTATGTCCCATTTTCCCTAAATTTGTTTAAGAGGCCCATTACCAAAGACTAGGGTTCCACTAAAGAAATTAATTTTTTTCTTATGGTCATCCCTACCCCTAAGACTTCAATAATCCTTATAACATCTTAAAATTAATATTCTAGCGAAGCTACCTATACATACCAAAGTCACAGCGCAAAATTTATAGTTTCGGGATTTTTGGGGCATTACACATATACATTAGAATTATTAATGTACAAATATAACAGATACATTACTTACATATAAACTTACCTTGACAACAAAAAGTGGTAATTTGTAATTTAATTCGAGACCTTGCCCTTACCCTGGTCAAGGCTGATTCCTCGATCTTCTCAATCTATAATGACACATTTAACTTATTTAATGCACACATTACTCAATTAGACACAAAATCATCCTATGGAAACTTTTACCATTTTATCCCTAACTTTTTGAATTTTTACAACTATGTCCCTAGGCTCGTAAATTGAAATGTATCCACTTTCTTGGCTACCTAAGCCTAGCTGAATCTCAATGGCACCCAAAATAGTCCACATTTCTCATAAATTCATACTTTTACCACTCAATTTATTAACTTTGCTGCTTAGTCCTTTTTAGGGACTTTCATTAAAAATAACCTAGTAATCATAGTTTACCACACCTTAAACCTTGTTATTCCACCATTAGACATCAAAATACTTGTATGTCATACATGGGTAAAATTTTAAATATCAACCCTAACTTAAAATAATGGTAGAAATAGCTAGAGCAAGTTACAAGGATTCTAAAAATACAAAAAAAAAATTAAAAATGGGGCTCGATTGCACTTACTTGTGAGCTTGAAAATCAACAAAACCCTAGCTATGGCTTCCCACCATGTTTGGCCAAGGAGGAAGGATTATGGACACATTTTGGCCTTATTTTTCCCTTTTTATTTCTTTTATTAACTAATGACCAAAATGCCCTTCATTAAAAGCTTTTAGTATTCCACCCTTTCTTGGGCATTTTTGTCCAACTAAGTTAAAAAGGGTCTAATTACTATATAAGGACTTCTAATTTCAAAGCCTAATTCAATCAAGTACCTTATGAAATAAAACCCATATTTTTCACCTATTGCAATACCACATTGGACATGCAACTAATAAAATTCACACACCAAAATTTCACATATTTATCCAAACACCCAATAAACATTAGAACTAAATCGGAATAATATTTTAAAACTCGGATTCTTGGTTTCAAAACCACTTTTCTGTTTAGCCCCTAATTCGGGTTGTTGCAAATATCATATCCATGAGGACTAAAAATACTAGTAATTACCATCTTCTTATTATTTAGACGACAATTTGGAGTGATGTGTTTTAATCTAAAATTACTAAACTAATTTAACTAAGAATGCAACAAAGAATGAAATAGGAAAATAATTGAAGATAACCAATGCGATAGATAATACCTAGGAAAGAATCCACCTAAACTTCACCTATTATTATGAATCTGAATTAAACGATTTATTCACTTATTTCTTGATCCGTAGAAATCCCTAAATTATGTTAATATCTCATTTGAAAGTAAGAACAACTAACTCTAGGTTGATTAATTGGAACCTATTTCCAATTAAAACCCCTATTGTCGTATTAACTCGATCTATGGATTCCCCTATCTGACTTGACTTTAATCCGGTAGATTTATGTCATCCTATTTCTAGGATTGCATGCAACTCAACTCAATTATGCTAGATCTACTCTTAAACAGGGACTTTTGCTCGATTGAATTAAGCACATTAAACATGAATTAATATTACAGAAATATTAAAACAAGAAATAAGCATACATAATTTATAATAAGAATCAAGTATTTATTGCATAAAATTAAAAATTAATTAAAAGGATTCATCATAGGTTTTATCCTCCTTAGGTATCTAGGGAATTAGTTCATAATCTTGAATACAAACATCTCAAAGTTAGAATATCCACAAGACACAAAGAAAACTCTATAAAACTTCGAAAAAAATTAAAAGATCTTCGATCTTGATGGAGATCCACTTCCGAGTTGATTTCGATGGTGTTCTTTGAGTGTTTTCTTCAATATACTCTGATTGCTCCCTGAAGTCTTCTTCTAATGGGTATTATAGGCTTTAGAATGTTTAGAAAGCCTAAAAATTTGGTTTTTTCACATATTTGGGAAGCAGGGTGTGAAATCCACATAGGCTAGCACATAGGCGTGTGTCTAACCTCTATGGCTCACACAGGCATGTGCCCAGCCCGCGTGGCTCCTGAAAATAGCTCTATTTGTCTGATTTTGGCTCTTTTTACTCACAAATGCTCTCCTAAGTATAGAAACATGAATTTAAAGGATTAGGAGTATCAAATTCACTAATTTGCATAACTAATCATGTAACACCCTTAACCCGTATCTATCACTAGACTAGGGTTAAGAGGCAATACTAAACATTTAATAACATTTCACGATCATTTCACAGACATAGCTCATACATTATCACATCATAATCATACATAAGCACAAAGTCCCTTTTCTGGGTCTACAAGACCTTAAACATGCTTTAGAGAAGGTTTGGGACTAAACTGATCTCGTATAAAATATTACAAAAACTTGAAATTTTTCTAAGTTACAGAGGTCACACGCCCGTGTGAGCAAGTCTTGTGCCTCACATGGCATTAGACACGCTTATGTGTCTAAGTCATGGGAAAACAGGGATACATACTGACTTATCCACATGGCTACTAGACACGCCCGTGTGCCATGCCATGTGAAAATTAGGTAGCTTACTAACTTGGTCACATGGCCAGCCACATGCCCGTCTGTCTAGCCCGTGTAACTCTCTGACTCAACCACACAGCCAGTCACACACACGTTTGTCCAGCCCGTGTAACTCACTATCTTGGTTATCTAATTATCTCCAGGGGACATAGAGTCGTTTATCAAGGCCACGTGTCACACATGGTCGAGCCACACGCCCGTGTGCTTAGCCTTGTGGATGAAAATAGGCCATTTCGCTGCCCAAAAAGGAGTCATCCCTACAAGCTCAATTTCAGCATTAAAAGACATATAATTTCCAGGCAAAACATACCAATTCATGCACATTTCATACCTTAAATACACCAACCATTACTATACACAAATACCAACTCAAAGCATACCAATTTCATGAGCCAAAAATATACCAAAACCATATATCTCAAACATCATTTTAATCCATATCTAATCATCCAAATCCTTACAAGTCCAACGGCCAAATCAATTACAAACCATACCATTTCTCATTCAAAAAATATCAATATCATATCACTATGAAATTTAGCCATTTTCTCAACAAAACAACCATATCAAAATAATCCAATTCATATGGCATAATATGTTCATCTCATAACATTTATGAATAAATACTATAAATCAAATACACTTTCATCATTTATATAAAATCCAAGCCCAATCACATGGCTATAGTCACAACACAAAATATACCATATCATCACTAGCCTATACATGCCAAATACCATATTTACAAAGTTCAAAAGTACCGTAAAAGCATTCGATAGTGTGACGACAATTCTTGACGATCCCTGAGCTCGAACTAGCTTCATTTATCTATAAAATAGTGAAATAACACACAAAGTAAGCTTTCCAAAAGCGTAGTAAGTCATATACAAATAAATTTAACACATGAAGCAAATATAAATCATTTCAACTATAGAAACATAGCTAGTCTCATTTTCATGTATCACATTTCTTATTTTCTTCTCTTAATCAACATTCAATATGCATCACTTACCTTCCTTTTATTCATCACATTTCAATATGTATCACATTTCTTATTTTCTTCTCTTAATCAACATTCAATATGCATCACTTACCTTCCTTTTATTCATAACATAAACATCAACACACCTGTATCATTGAACTCATTTACACATTCTTTCTTGTGTTAACTTTGCCTATTGAACCATTCGGAGTTGTTAAGTATACTCAAATAGCACATAAAGCTTGTACAATGCCATATCCCATATATGGTCTTACATGTTATCACATATCGATGCCACTGTCTCAGACAGGGTCTTATATGAAATCATATACAAGGCCAATGTACCAGACATGGTCTTACTCGTAATTTCAGATGGATGCCAATGTCCCAGACATGGTCTTACATGAAACCACACCTTGATAATCCTAATGTCATGACTTTGTATCCTTAACTAATTCTAAGGTTCACACAGGGCTTCCGAACGTCGTAACCCTGTCAATACTTTCTTGTACTCTAATATTCAGCATCCAAAGCAATTTAATATCATATGAACTTACCTCAAAAACGGGATGAACGGATCGGAGCAACTATTCGATAACTTTCAACTTCCCTCGATCTAAATCCAAGTTCTTTCATTTTTTAATCTAAATAAATTCAAATTTAACTTGTTTAATCACTATTTCATTCAATTGAATCCACAAACACATATTTAGGTATTTTTAAAGTTTAGCCATATAATTTCACATTTTTCACAATTTAGTCATTATTTCATAAAAATACTAATTACAACAATTCCAATTAAACCCATGTGTGCTGAATTACCCTTATGCCCTTAATGGACCATATCTTTCATTTATTTCATATATTTACCACTCAATTTACAAATTTCACAATTTAATCCCTAATATGCATTTTTACTCAAAATCACTTTACAAAACATGTATAACTAACACCAAACTTTCATATTTCATCTTCAAACACTCAAAAACACATGAATTCATCAATGGCATGCCATAAAATCATCAACAATTTTAGAAATTAAGGCATGGGCTAGCTAGTATTCATAGCAACGATCTTAAAAACATAAAAATCATCAAAAACTGAACAATAATTGAAGTGGCCGAATGTTTCAAAGCTTCCAATCCCTAGATATTTTCTTATTTTCAGTTTATGAACACTCAAAATGAACTTAAAATTTAACTTTGTTTTAATTAATCATAACTTAATACACCTTTTACCATTTTACCCTTTGTTATTAAACATTAAAATCACTTAATAGATGACTATTTTTGCCCATCTCATTAACCAAAGGTCAAATAACCACATAAGGAGTTACACATTTAAATCTCATAGTCATTTAGCACATTTAACAAATAACAAGTTACTTTTACGTTTTATGCGATTTAGTCCTTTATATAAAATTAACTAACCAATTGATATAATTATCACACAAAACTTTCACACATATCTAACCACATGCCGTAAACATTAAAAATAATATTAAAATATTTTTCTGACCTTGTATTTATGGTTTCAAAACCACTATTCTGATTAAGCTCAAATTGAGCTGTTACAACTATCTCCTCTTAGGAATTTTCGTTCCCGAAAATCTTACCAGTGAATATGTTCGGGTATTGCTCTTTCATAGCATCCTCAAGCTCCTACGTAGCTTTTTCAACCCCATGTCGATGCCATAAGACTTTCACTAATGAAATTTTCTTATTTCTTAGTTCTTTGATCTGAGCTAAAATCTTGATCGGTTTTTCGTCATAAGTCATATCAGACTGAATTTCAATCTCAGATGGAGGAATCACATGTGAGGGATCGGATCGGTATCGTCAAAGCATCGATACGTAAAATACATTATGAATCTTCTCTAACTCAGGTGGTAAAGATAATCTATAAGCAACCGGCCCAATTCGCTCAATAATTTCATAAGGGCCGATAAATCTCAGACTCAATTTACCTTTACGCCCGAATGAAAGTATTTTCTTCCACGGAGATACTTTCAAAAACACTTTATCACCGATCTGAAATTCAATATCTTTCCATTTCAAATCTGCATACGATTTTTGACGATCTAACTCTGATTTCAAACTGTTATGAATCACTTTCACTTTCTGTTCAGTTTCTTTGATCAATCGGCCCCATGAATCTTATTCTCGCTAAGTTCTATCCAATACAAAGGTGTTCAGCATTTGCAACCGTATAAAGCTTCGTACGGTGTCATTTTAATACTCAATTGAAAGCTATTATTATACGCAAATTCAATAAATGGAAAGTACTATTCCCACGTACCTTCAAACTCAAGAATGCTACATCTCAACATATCCTCGAGTATCTGAATAATTGGCTAAGATTGACCATCCGTTTGTGGGTGAAAAACAGTACTGAAATGTAGTTTTGTACATAAAGCTTCTTGCAGTTTCTTCCAAAACCATGAAGTAAATCTCAGATCTCTATCCTAAACAATAGATAATGGCACCCCGTACAATCGGACAATCTCTGAAACATACAATTCGGCTAACTTATCAAGCAAATAATTTGTTCATATTGGAATGAAATGGGTTATTTTCGTTAATCTGTCAACCACAACCCAGATTGCATCTCCCTTTCTCGGAGATAGGATCAAACCCGAAACAAAATCCATAGTCACTCTATCCCATTTTCACTTGGGAATCATAATCATCTGTAACAAATCGGACAGTACCTGATATTCAGCTTTAACTTGCTGACAAATCAGGCATTTGGAAACGTACTTTGAGATGTCATGTTCCATACTAGACCACCAATAAAGCAGTTTCAGATCATTATACATTTTCGTGCTTCTTGGGTGAATAGATAAACAACTACTATGCGCTTTGTTCAAAATCATCGAAACCAATTTTGAATTCCTCGGGACACATATTTGACCTCTGAGCTTTAAACAACCATCGACATCAACTTGACACTCTGAATCAGGGTTCGAATCACATTGAGTTCATTTTTCTAACATTTCATTATCAACTTTCCGAGCTTCATAAATCTGTTGCAAAAACAACAGTCTTGCTTTCAACTCTGCTACAATCGCACCGTTATCTAATAGAGTTAACTGAGCATTCATCGCACGTAGAGCGAACAAAGATTTATGACTCAAAGCATTAGTGACAACATTTGCTTTTTCTTGATGATAATCAATCACTAGCTCGTAATCTTTTAACAATTCTAACCAACTTCGCTGTCGTAAATTCAAATCTTTTTGAGTCATTAGATATTTGAAACTCTTATGATCAGAATAAACATGACATTTCTCACCAAACAGATAATGGCATCAAATCTTCAATGCAAACACAATGGCTGCTAATTCTAAATCATGCGTCGGGTAATTCTTTTCATGCGGTTTCAATTGTCTCGAGGCATAAGCTATAACATTGCCTTCCTACATCAAAATACAACCCATGCCATTCAACAATGCATCATTATATATCACAAATTCTTTACCCGATTCTGGCTGTAGTATCACTAGAGTTTCATTCAATAAGGCTTTCAACTGATCAAAACTTTTTTGACACTTATCTGACCACTCGAACTTAACATCTTTCTATAACAGTCTTGTCATCAGAGTTGCAATCATAAAAATCCTTTTACGAAGTGTCGATAGTAGCCCACTAAACCCAAGAAACTGCGCACTTCATATACATTTCTCGGAGGCTTTCAATCTATAATCGCAGAAATCTTACTCGGGTTAACTCGTATGCCATCATCTGATGCTATATGCACCAGAAATCCAACTTCACATAGCCAGAACTCGCATTTATTGAACTTTGCATACAACTACTTATCATGCAGAGTCTGTAATACTATTCTCAAATGATCAGCATACTCAGTTTCATCATGTGAATATGTCAAAATATCATCTATGAACACAACAACAAGTCGATCTAGGTACGGTCTAAATATATGATTCATTAGGTCCATAAAATAGCAGGTGCATTCGTTAATCCAAAAGGCATAACTAAAAATTCATAATTCATAATGTCTGTACCTCGTTCGAAAAGTAGTTTTCGGCACATCAGAGTCTTTAACCTGCAATTGATAATATCCCGATCCCAGATCTATCTTTGAAAACATTGTAGCCCCTTTCAACTGATTGAATAAATCGTCTATCTGTGGTAGAGGATATTTGTTCTTTACCGTTACTTTATTCAACTGTCTGTAATCAATACACATTCTCATTGACTCGTCTTTCTTCTTTACAAACAATACCGGTGCACCCCAAGGTGAGTAACACAGTCGCGTAAAGCCTCTATCGGTCAACTCTTGCAACTGAGATTTCAATTCTTTTAACACTTTCAGAGCCATTCTATACGGAGCTACTGAAATTAGAGTTGTTCCCGGCACTAGTTCGATACCAAATTCAACTTCTCAAATTGGTGCTAATCCTGATAATTCTTCAATAAATACCTCCGAAGATTTTCGTACAAGTGGCACAGATTCTATCTTCTATTCAGCCACTTTCGTATCAAGCAGGTACGTGAAATAAGAATCGTCAGACTCAATTCTGAGAAATTCATGTAACACCTCAAAATCTTAGGTTCTTTAATTCTACAAGATTTGACAAATTGTATGTGTGGTGTGATGGCTAAGTGATTTGGGTGAGTTTGGGGGTCTCTAAGAAGCCTAGTCTCAAGTCTGGCCTAGGGCAAAATTTTAATTTTGGGCTCTTAAGGGAACTTAGATATGGGCTTATAGGACTTAAAATTATATGCATGGGATTTATTTCGTAAAGAAGCTTGTGTTGTGGTGGCAAGTGGCGTGTGAGCATATGAGCATGTTAGTAGGGAAGGGTTCGAATCCCTTTGTAAGAAAAATGCAATTATTTTTCTACTTGAGGGTGGCAAGAGGTTGAATTGGGTTCAAATTCTGGAAGGTTGTTGTGGACTTGGTAAATAGAGGAGTTTGATTTGGTCTTGGTTGTTTA
Source organism: Gossypium stocksii (assembly GCA_020496765.1). Lineage (NCBI taxonomy): Eukaryota > Viridiplantae > Streptophyta > Magnoliopsida > Malvales > Malvaceae > Gossypium > Gossypium stocksii. The sequence goes on from CM035624.1 coordinate 34,946,691, forward strand.
ATTGAATTTGAATGGGGAGTTGGAGGAAATCAAGGAGAGAAATCGGTGAAGTGAATGGTGGAGTGGTTCAAGGGGTTTGAGTTTGGAGAGTTATAGCCGAAATTGGTTTGTTACTTATGTAAAATTCGGCAATGAGGTCTTGAGTGTGCATTTCAGCAAGTGTGAGGGTATTAGATGCTGAATTCTCTTTTGATTTTTGGGTGTTTTTCTTCTTTTGCATTTTAGTTTGCTCTTGTGACATTTCGTGCATCTTTTCTCCTCTTTTCTGGTATTGTTTCCTTTCCTTTCTCCTCTATTCTTTGCAAGTTGTGTCGAACTTCTAATCTTCTCTCAACACTATTATTTTCTTTTAGGCCGAATACTCCCTACTTCTTTTATGAGCAATAAACGAATATTTCGTTCTTTCATCTTCTCTAGACGTTCCCTTCTCTATTCTTAGCCGAAGCATACTTCTCTCTTCTATCAGTCTTAAAATCTTCTTTGGCTGAACTTAACATCTCTCTATCACTATTTTCTCTTGACCAAATTCAGCCCCTTTCTTTTGTTATCTTGTCGATTTCTTCTCGATTCCACTATAGCTGAATCCATCCTCTCTTTCTCTTCTTCCAACCATTTCTTTCCATTTGTTATTGATCAAACGATTTGACATTCAGGCATTCTGATGAATCGGTAAGTATACCATTTGGTGGTCTGCCAACCCTACTTCGCTATTATTTTCTTAAAACTGATTATCTTTATGGGTTATAAGGAGTTATTTTCTAGCAAAGGCAATTATGGTGTAGTTAATCAAGGGTTTGATTTTGGCCGGTGTTTTTGGAGAGGCTAGTTCCAGATCATATAATTATGGTATGTGATAATTATTAAATCGTGGTCTTAGTTCTTGAGTTCATCAACAGTAGAGAACTGATTAATTATTTTGGTTAGTGTAGGGTTGTGCTCAAGGAGCATTTGCATAGACTTTCGTGAAAAGGTGTGTAATCATACACTGATTCTATTACTGCCAAATTGCTGGAAAAAGGTGTGTAATCACACCCCTAGATACTGTGATTCGGAAAAAGCTGAAATGTCGAAATGTCAAAATCGTGGCATTTGTGTTCTCGTGAGTATGTGAACACTCACAGGGTAAATCCAGCACTCTGAACATGGGCAATAAACTGTAGAGGCCTCCACGAGCGTTTTGATTGCCTTGGGCTTCAATGGGTCGAAATGAACCTGTAGGCCAATAGGCTTGTGGGCCCCACGCGGGTAAAATCCTCGGTAAGTGTTAATTAACTGTTTGGATCGTGAGGCTTGCGTTGCCGTGACTAAATTTGGACTAAATGGGCCCCACGAGCGTGTGGGCCCACTTGGGCCCAATAAGTGGTTTTTGGGCCCATATACACTATTCTGGCCATGTAGGTTATCTAAGTCGCTCGAGGTGATAGGAGACTCTCTAAGGTGTCTTAGTATGTATTGAGACACTAGATTTTGGTTAAACGACCAAAGTACCCCTAATGTGTAGAATTACCATTTTACCCCTGATTGTCGAAACGACCATTATACCTCTAGAGATAGGTTGACAAATGAGTATGATCTTCTGTGTGTATGATATATGTATGGCATGACATTCTGCATGGGGTTAGGATCTGATATGGAGGTAGTTCTGTACTAGTGGTTTTGCCACTTATTCTAATTTTGATGGCTCCGACACGTAATCTGCTATTAGTAGCCATGCTGTGTCGTTGGTGTATTGGCTGGGTGGGTTGATTTAATCCCCACATGGTATGGTGGATGGTACGGGTGGTGAGTTGGATTGATTGGGCTGGGATACATGTCTGCACTGTTCTGTTTTTGTTTTGGGCTTGGGCCCGTACTGTTTTTGGATAGGGCTAAAAGCCTAGACTGCTCGGTTACTACATGGGGTCTCGACCCAGACTGCTTTGCATGTTTTGTTTTCTGTGGTCTGATAAGGGATTACACACTGAGTTTTTGCAAACTCACCCTTTCTTTTAACTGTACAGGTAATCCCAAGCCTTAGGCGATTTGGAGCCGCGAGAGACTCGGAGGTGGCCATATAATCACTGCTTATTTAATTTATATTTAATCATTTTAAGTTTGATATTTGGGATTACATTTTGTAATAATGCCATTGCGACTTTAACTTGCTTTTATTTGGGCTATTGATTGCTGATTTTAAACTGCTAGAATAGATAAACTGAGTTTTTAAAATAATAAATGTTTTTAAGAAATTCACACATTTCAATTCAAACTTTCAAAACTTCTATGATTTTTTAATAACTGAATAGAACAGAGATCAATTCTTAAGTAAACGTTTTGACAAAACGATTTTAAACGTATAAAGACGAACTTGCTGAATTTGTTTATGAAATTAAAAAATTAAAAAGGGTTTTTAAACTTAGAACTAAACTTTTATCAACAAGTTTAGATTTTGAATGTAGCTTCTATGTGACGTGCCAGACTCGGCCATAACGCCTGAGCTGGGTTGGGAGTGTTACATTTAGTGGTATTAGAGCCAGATTACAAAACTCGGCTGTGGAATGGGTTTTGAAAATTTTTCTCAAAAATGGGTTTTAAAAGTTTTCTAAATTTTATTGTTTAAAAGAATGATTATTGAAAAGAATTTGAATTGTTTTGAAACAATGTTACTAGTAGTGTGGCACACCAAGTCTCCGGTGCCAAATCTATAAGTACTCTGGCACTGTGTACTATTCTGGATTGAATGCGCTTCTAAGAAACTTCTTTAGGTAGTAGGACTATACTGTGAGAAGATAGAGGAAACTGAAAACTGTAGAAGATTAAAACCTGTAGTTAGAATCCAGTCTGCGAAAACAAAACTTAAACTACTGTCTTTTCATAAAATATCCGTTAATAATTATTAGAATTATGAATTGATTCATAAGACTCTTAAAACAGACAATACACTAAGTCGATATGAGCACAAGAGGTACTCGTGGAAGGGGTACATGAGGCCACAATAGAGGCCGATGAGGTGCTAGGGCTGGGTCTTCAGCGTCGGGCCACATGCTTGCTAGGGAGGCACCAGCATCACCAGTGATTGAGACAAGGTCTCACGATCGAGTAGCTAGAGATTACGCTTTATCCCAAGCAATGCTTCATGTTTTAGAGAAGGTTGCTGGAGCCAGTACTGGGGTAGTGAATCGTGGGTCAATTTCTGAGCGACTCTAGGCGAATGGAGCGGAGATCCTTCAAGGTGTATCTGGTGTAGCTCCAAATGTGGCAGAGTACTGGTTAGAGGCCACTGAACAGATAATGGATGACCTTGACTGCATAATAGAGCAGAAACTAAAAGGAGTAGTGTCTTTACTACGAGATGAGGCTTACCAATGGTGGCTCACTGTGAGGAATGGTACATAGACTGACCAGTTGACATGGGGCTTCTTTATGAAGGCCTTTCAAGGGATGTACGTAGAGGTGAGTTATGTGGACGCTCGTAGGAAGGAATTTGTGAATCTAACCTAAGGGAACAAAACTGTGGTAGAGTACGAGGTAGAGTTTCTGCGGCTGAACCTATATGCCCGTGGGATTGTCGCAACTGAGTATGAGCGATGTGTGCATTTTGAGGATGGACTCTGGGATGAGTTACGTGTGCTAATAACTCCACAGAGGGAGCTGGACTTTGCTACCCTGGTTGAGAAGGCAAAGATTACTGAGAAGGTGAAGTGCTTGGAACGTCAAAATTGCAAGAAATATAGGGGCAGATTTAAAAGGGATTTAGGGCCTTCGGGTTCTTTTAGAAGGCCTGTAAAAGGCTAGATTTGAAGGGCCAGTCTGAGCAGTCCCTGTTACTACTGTAAGACCACAGACTTGCACGGATTGTGGGAGGTCTCACCAGGGTGAGTGTTGGAGACGAATTGGGGCGTGCTTTAGATATGGGTCCAAGGATCATCAGGTTAGGGACTGCCTTCAGAGGCTGGGTCAGATGCAAGCTGTAGAGCAGAAGTTCGTGCAGCAAGTGAGAGGTGGTTAGCAACCACCGAGAGGCTGTGGTCAGGCCAGGGGTAGAAACGGTAGTGGTCATGGTCATGGAGCACTGGGCAAAGGTACTGGTAATACTGAGGCAAGGCAGCCAGCCTTGGTCTATGCTACTTGTCGCCAAGAAAATGGTGACGCCCTTAATGTCATAACTGGTACGTTTTTTTATTCATGACATGCCATACACTACTTTAATTGATAGTGGGTCTACACACTCGTATGTTGCATGTATTGCGTCTGGGATGTTAGGTATCCAGTGTGAGAATACTGCTAGTGGGTTGCCTGTGATAAGTCCACTGGGACAGTCAGTTAGAGTAGACAAATTTTTTAGAGAGGAGCCCCTAGAAGTTCAAGGTATAATCTTTCCAGCGAATTTGATTGAATTACCATTTGGAAAATTTGACCTTATCTTGGGTATGGATTGGCTAGTGAAACACCGGGTGAAGTTGGATTGCACTGCTAAGCGAATGGTGTTGAAGACTACTAAAGGTGAGGAGGTAGTTGTGATAGGGGAATGAAGAGATTACTTGTCTAACGTGATCACAGCTTTAAGAGCCGAAAAACTAGTCTGCAAGGGTTGCGAGGTGTCCTTAGCGTATGTGATTGTTTCTGAATCTAGAAGTCCATCTGTTGATAATGTCAGGGCTGTTAAGGAGTTTCTAAATATATTTCCTAATGAGCTCCCTGGGTTGCCTCTGAACCGTGAAGTTGAATTCGGTATTTAGCTTTTGCGAAGAATAGCTCCGGTGTACATCACCCCTTATAGGATGGCACCGAAGGAGCTAGTGTAATTGAAAGCCCAAATCCAAGAACTATTGGACTGAGGATTCATACGACCAAGTGTGTCTCCATAGGGAGCACCAGTGTTGTTCTTCAAGAGGAACGATGGGTCTATGCGCATGTTATCGACTACCAACAGTTAAATAAGCTAACTATCAAGAATAAGTACCCCTTACCAAGGATTGACGATCTCTTCGATCAGCTTAAAGAAGCTTCGATTTTCTCCAAGATCGACCTCTATTCTGGGTATCATCAACTGATTGTTAAGGAGGAAAATGTGTATAAGACTGCATTTAGGACTCACCACGATCACTATGAGTTCCTAGTAATGCCGTTTGGGCTTACGAATGCACCAGCAGCCTTTATGGACCTCATGAATCGAGTGTTCCAAACCTATCTGGACCGGTTCGTGGTTGTGTTTATAGATGATATTCTAGTGTATTCCAGGACTGAGGAGGATCATGATGCATATCTTCAAACTATTCTGCAAATTTTGAGGGAAAAGTAGCTGTATGCAAAATTCAGCAAGTGTGATTTTTAGCTGCGAGAAGTGACGTTTCTGGGTCACGTGGTGTCTGCTGAAGGGATTAGGGTTGATCCTCGTAGAATTAAAGCCATTTTGGATTGGAAACCATCGAGGACCGTGTCTGAATTTGAAGCTTTCTGGGTCTAGCTGGGTATTACAAATGTATTGTTTAAGGGTTTTCATTGATTGCTGCACCTTTGAAAAAGTTACTGCGTAAAAGGGTACCATTTAGTTGGACTGACAAGCAGCAAGAGAGTTTCGAGAAACTAAAAAAGGTTCTAACTGAGGTCCCAGTTTTAATGCAACCAGAGTTTGGGAAGGAGTTTACTATCTATAGTGATGCATCGCACATTGGATTGGGTTGTGTGCTGATGCAGGAGGGTTAAATTGTTGCTTACACATCACGTCAGCTTAAACCTCACAAGGCAAATTACCCTACCCATGACTTGGAGTTAGCTACAGTAGTTTTTGCATTAAAGATTTGGAGGCACTACCTTTTTGGGGAGAAGTGTATTATTTAGACCGATCATAAAAGCCTCAAGTATCTTCTTACTCGAAATGAGCTGAACCTTAGGCAATGAAGATGGATAGAGCTGCTTAAGGACTATGACTGTTCGATCAAGTACCACCCTGGTAAGGCTAACGTGGTAGCTGACACACGGATCCGTAAGGCTACATTCGATTTGAGAGTAATGTTTGCACTAATCAGCTCTTTGATGATGATTGTTTATTGGCTGAGCTTCAAGAGAGATCGACGTGGACTGAGCAAATTAGGGAAAAATAGTTATCAGATGAATCATTGGTTCCTCGATTTCGACTGATAGAGAACGAAGAGACTTGTGATTTTAGGCTAAACAGCGAATTCCGTGAGAGAGTTCACGTTCCAAAGGATGTTGATCTAAGGTAGGCAATACTGCGAGAGGTGCATAGCAGTCCATATGATATGCATCCTGGTGGAAACAAATTGTATTGAGATCTGCGTGAACTGTATTGGTGGCTAGGATAGAAGTGTGAGGTTACGGAGTTTGTGGGTAAGTGTTTGACATGCCAGCAAGTTAAGGCTGAGCATCAACTACCTTCTAGGTTACTTTAGCCAGTCAAGATTCTACTCTAGAAGTGGGAGAGGGTAACCATAGACTTTGTGAGTGGGCTACCCTTGATGCCTTCTTAAAAGGACTGGTTTGGGTTATTATAGACAGACTAACTAAATCCGCCCATTTTGTACCGGTCCGTATGGATTACTTATTGCAGAAGTTAGCTAAGTTGTATGTGGCAGAGATTGTAAGACTCCATGGGGTACCAGTTTCTATCATTTCTGACCAAGACCTTAGATTCACATATCAATTTTGGATGAATTTACATGAGGCACTGGGTACAAGGTTGGATTTCAGTACTGCCTTTCACCCTCAGACAGATGGACAATCAGAAAGGGTGATTCAAATACTAGAAGACATGTTTAGGGGTTGTATAATTGATTTTCGAGGCAGCTGGGAGGACTGCTTGTCGTTGGCAATATTTGCGTATAACAATTGTTATCAGGCCAGTATCCAGATGGCACCGTATGAGGCACTGTATGGTCGTAGGTGTCGTACGCCTACATGTTGGACTGAGCTAGAGGAATGGCGAGTTTTGGAGCAAGAGTTAGTGTCTGATATGGAAGAAAAGGTTAAACTGATTCGAGACTGGTTAAAGGAGGCATTTGATAGGTAGAAGTCATATGCAGACTTGAGGCGTAAGGAGATTGAGTTTCCGTAAGGGATTTGGTATTTCTAAAGGTTTTACCTGGGAAAAATATTCTAAGATTTGGACGGAAGGGCAAGTTGAGCCCTTGATTTATTGGGCCTTATCGAGTCGTAAAGCGTGTGGGACGGGTCGCTTATCAGCTAGAGTTGCCTTTAGAGTTAGACAGAATTCATGATGTGTTTCACGTTTCCATGTTGAGGCAATACCGCTCTGATCCCTCACACATAGTGCTAGTTGAGAAGATCGAGGTTAAGCCTGATTTGACATTCGAGGAAGAACCAGTACAAATACTGGATCATGACGTTAAAGTGCTGAGAAGAAAACTGTTCCATTGGTCAAGGTGCTTTGGTGTAATCACGGTTTAGAGGAATCCACGTGGGAGCCTGAAAAGGCGATGCGATAGTAATACCCTCACTTATTCTAGCCAGGTAAATTTCGAGGCCAAAATTTCTTTGAGGGGGTAGAGTTGTAACACCCCAAAATTTTAGGTTCTTTACTTCTGCAAGATTTGACAAATTGTATGTGTGGTGTGATGGCTAACTGATTTGGGTGAATTTGGGAGTCTCTAGGAAGCCTGGGTTTGATTCTGGCCTAGGGCAAAATTTTAATTTTGGGCTCTTAAAGGAACTTGGATATGGGCTTATAGGACTTAAAATTATTTGCATGGGATTTATGTCACAAAGAAGCTTGTGTCGTGGTGGCAAGTGGCGTGTGAGCATATGAGTAGGGAAGGGTTCAAAACCCCTTGCAAGTAAAACGCAATTATTTTCCTACTTGGGGGCGACAAGAGGTTGAATTGGGTTCAAATTCTAGAAGGTTGTTGTGGACTTGGTAAAAGGGGGAGTTTGATTTGGCCTTGGTTGTTGAATTGAATTTGAATAGGGAGTTGGAGGAAACTAAGGAGAGAAATCAGTAGAGTGAATAGTGGAGTGGTTCGAGGGATTTGAGTTTGGAGAGTTGTAGCCGAAATTGGTTTGTTATTTGTGCAAATTTAGCAAGGGGTCTTGGCAAGTGTGAGGGTATTATGTGCCGAATTCTCTTTTGGTTTTCGGGTGTTTTTCTTCTTTTGCGTTTTGGTTTGCTCTTGTAACATTTCGTTCATATTTTCTTCTCTTTTCTGGTCTTGTTTCCTTTCCTTTCTCCCCTGTTCTTTGCAAGTTGTGTGAAGCTTCTAGTCTTCTCCCAGCACTATTATTTTCTTCTAGGCCAAATACTCCCTACTTCTTGTATGAGCCATAATCAAATATTTCATTCTTTCATCTTCTTTAGAGATTCCCTTCTCCATTGTTAGTCGAACCCTGCTTCTCTCTTCTCTCAGTCTTAAAATCTTCTTTAATCAAACTTAACATCTCTCTATCACTATTTTCTCTTGACCAAATTCAGCCCCTTTCCACTGTTACCTTGTCGATTTCTTCTCTATTCTTCTATAGCCGAATCCGTCCTCTCTTTCTCTTCTTCTAGTTATTTTTTCCATTCGTTATCGATAAAACGATTTGACCTTCAAGTGTTCTAACGAATCGATAAGTATATGATTTGGTGGTCTGTCAACCCTGCTTTGCTATTATTTTCTTAAAACTGATTACCCTTTTTGTTCTTAAGGTATTATGTTTATGGGTTATAAGGAGTTATTTTCTAACAAAGGCCATTGTGGTGCAGTTAATCAATGGTTTGATTTTGGCCAACATTTTTGAAAAGGATAGTTCCAGATCATATAATTGTGGTAGGTGATAGTTATTAAATCGTGGTATTAGTTCTTGAGTTCATCAACAGTAGAGAGCTGATTGATTATTTTAGTTAATGTAGGGTTGTGCTCAAGGAGTGTTTCCATAGACTTTCACGAAAAAGTGTGTAATCATTCACCGATTTTATTACTGCCAAATCACTGGTGTGTAATCACACACCTAGATACCGTGATTCGACAAAAGTTGAAGTGCCAAAATGCCGAAACGGTGGCATTTGCGTTCTCGTGAGTATGCGAACACTGACAGGGTAAACTGAACCCACTAAAGATGGGTGATAAACTATAGAGGCCTCCATGGGCGTTTTCATGGCCTTGGGCGTCGATGGACTGAAATGGGTCGTAAGGGCCAATGGGCTTGTGGGCCCTACACGTGTAAAATCCTTGGTAAGTGTTAATTAACTGTTTGGACTGTGGGGCTTGCATTGCCGTGACTAAATTTAGACTAAATGGCCACGCGTTTCTAGGCCTATATATATTATTCTGGCCATATAGGTTATTTGAGTCGCTTGAGGTGACGGGAGACTCTCTAAGGGGTTTTAGTATGTATCGGGACACTAGATTTTGGTTAAATGACCAAAGTACCCCTGAGGGGTAGAATCACCATTTTACCACTAACTGTGGAAACGACCATTATACCCTTAAAGGTAGGTTGACTAATGAGTATGATCTTCTGCGTGCATGATATATATATGACATCACATTTTGCATGGGGTTGGGATCTGATATGGAGGTAGTTCTGTACTAGTGGTTTTGCCATGTATTCTGTCATTAGTGGCTTCGCCACGTATTCTGATTCTGGTGGCTCCGCCACGTATTCTGCTATTAGTAGCCATGCTGCATTATTGGTATATTGGCTGGGTAGGTCAATTTAATCCCCACATGGTGTGGTGGATGGTACGGGTGGTGAGTTGGATGGATTGGGCTAGGATACATGTCTGCACTGTTCTGTTTTTGTTTTAGGCTTGGGCCCGTACTGTTTCTGGATAGGGCTAAAAGCCCAGACTGCTCTGTTACTGCATAGGGCCTCGACCTTGACTATTTTGCATGTTCTATTTTCTGTGGTCTGATAGGGGATTACACACTGAGTTTTTACAAACTCACCCTTTCTTTTAACTGTAAAGGTAATCCCCAGCCTTAGGCGATTTGGAGCCATGAGAGACTCGGTGGTGGCCATGCGATCACTACTTATTTAATTTAGATTTAATCGTTTTAAGTTTGATATTTGGGTTTACATTTGGTAATAAGGTGATTGGGACTTTAACTTGCTTTTGTTTGGGCTATTGATTGTTGATTTTAAATTGCTACAATAGATAAACCGAGTTTTCAAAATAATAAATGTTTTCAAGAAATTCACACATTTCAATTCAAACTTTCAAAACTTCTGTGATTTTTTAATAACTGAATGGAACAGAGATCAACTCATAAGCAAATATTTTGATAAAACGATTTTAAACTAATAAAGACAAACTTGCCGAATTTGTTTATGAAATGAAGAAACTAACAAGGGTTTTCAAACTTAGAACTAAACTTTTATCAACAAGTTCAGATTTTGAACGTAGCTTCTATGTGATACACCAGATTCGACCATAACATCTGGTCTGGGTTTAGGGTGTTACACTTCATTATTCTGACATCTCAATTCAATAGTTCTTCATCTACAATTCACTACTGCATCGTGCAATGTTAACCAATCCATACCTAATATTACATCAAACTCATCAAAGGGTAATAACATTAGATCAACTGGAAAACAAAAATCCCGAATCATCAATGAACAGTTCTTGCACACTTTATCAACCAAAACACACTTGCCTAAGGGGTTCAATACTCTAATCACATATTCAGTAGACTCTACAGGTAAAGTCTTACTGGATACTAAGTTCATACATATATACGAATGAGTTGATCCTGGATCTATCAATGCAATCACATTAGTATCATAGAGAGTGAAAGTACCGGTAATAACATCTAGAGACGAAACTTCTTCGCGAGTGTGAATCTCATAAGCTCTGGTAGGTGCTCGAGCTTCAGATCTCACAGCTAAATCCTTAACCCCTTTTTGGCTACCACTCACATTACTCATGTTTCTAGGCAGTCTACCTTTAGCTATCGTGTTACTAGGCCTCGTATTCTGTATAGTCTCTTGCTCAGCTAACTCATGACAATCATGGACGAAATGATCTAAAAATCCACATTCAAAATAAGACTGATCATTCAATCTGCAATCACCGAGATGTCATTTACCAAAATGTCTGCAGTCAGATCAGTTTGACTTGGCACTACCAACCCTAGCTATTGAAATAGCTTTCAAACTCACAAGTGGCCTTTCTCAGTCTCGTCTAGAATGACCCACAGTAGCCTTTGAACGGCTATAATCATCCCAAAACTTCTTTGATGCAGACTGAAATGATTTACTTGATGATCTTTTTCGTAAATCTTTAACTTATGAATCAACTTTTCTTTTCTCTTTACTCAATTCTTCAGCTTTGCACACTCGATCAATAAGTACAACAACCTCTTTTATTTCCAGAATCTCGACTAACAAATGGATATCTTCATTCAAACCATCTTCAAATCTCTTGCACATTATTGCTTTGGTTGACACATATTCTCGTGCATATCGAATCAATCTCAAAAATTCTTGCTCGTATTTTATAACAGACATATGACCCTGCTCCAGCTCTAGAAACTCTTTGCGTTTCTAATCTATGAATATCTGACTGATGTACTTCTTTCTGAACTCAGCCTGAAAGAACTCCCAAGTGACTCGTTCTCGCGGAGCTATATATATCAACGTTTTTCCACCATTGATACGCTGTATCTCTTAGAAGTGAAACAACACATTTAAGACATTCATCAGGAGTACAAGACATTTCATCAAACACTAGGATCATGTTTTCGAGCAAGAACTCAGCTCTCTCAGCATCATCATCAGTAGTATCCCGAAACTCTTTAGCCCCATATTTATGAATCTTATTGACTTGCAATTTGTTCATTCGTATCTGATTTATAACTTGTGGTGCTATAGGAATTCAGGGAGGATTAGGCGGGGGTGGACGTTGGACTAGCCTAGAATCAGCTGACGCTGCCCCTTGAGATGGAGCGGGCGCATTACTCTTAACGTCGTTAGCTATGGCTCGTTCGAAATCCATTTACTATACAAAAACACATTTAAAATGTCAAGAATCATCACACTATCACAAATTTATATATATGGCATGTATAGCTAGACTCTCATATGCTACGTTAGTCTTAGAATTGACTAAACAGTGGCTCTAATAGCAATCAAATGTAACACCCCTAACCTGTGTTTGTCGCCGGGCTAAGGTAAGAGGCATTACCAATCATTTCATAACATTTCACTATCATTTCACATACATAGCTCAGACATCATCACATCATAATCATACATAAGTACAAAGTCCCTTTTCTAGGTCTACGAGACCGTAAACATTCTTTAGAGAAGGTTTGGAGCTAAATCGATATCATATAAAATTTTACAAAAACTTAAAATTTTTTTAAGTTATAGAGGTCACACAACTGTGTAAACAAGCCGTGTGCCTTACACGGCATTAGACATGCCCGTGTGTCTAAGTCGTGGGAAAACAAGGCATACATACTGACTTATCCACACGGCTACTGGACACGCCCGTGTGCCAGGCTGTGTGAAAATTAGGTAGCTTACTGATTTGGTCACACGGCTAGTCACACGCCCTTGTGTCCAACCCGTGTAACTCTCTGACTCAACTACACGACCAGTCACACGCTCGCGTGTAACACCACTTACCCGTATTCAGTGCCAGAATCGAGTACGAGGTATTACCAGACTTAAAAATTCTTGAACAACTTAAATCAAGCCATCTAATATCTTTCCAATTTAAAACTTTGCATTCATAATCATAACGTCTCCACTATAGGCCCACGGGGCCTTAAACATAGATTAGAGAAGGTTCAGGACTTAACTAAAATCTTTCGAACTCTGAGCAAATTTTTACTCAAAATAGGGTCACACGTCCGTGTGACTTAGGACACGCCCGTGTGACTTGGGACACGCCCGTGTGACTTGGGACACACCCGTGTGGGTAGGGCGTGTGGTCACACATGTGACAGCCCAAAATAGGGTCTAACCGGAATAGTGGTTTCGTAACCACAAAATCCAAATTAAAATAGTTAAATTCTGAAAATTTTATGTTTTCTGATTTGTTAAATATGCTCTGTGTAAAAGTCATTTAGAAATTCATTGATTTAGTGCTAAATTTTATTTTTGGACTAAATTCAATTAATTGCAAAATGTGAGTTATAATGTGTAAGTACTTATTTGAAATGGGGGTTTAAACTAGAGATTTTAAATGGTAAATAGACCAATGGTTAGTGGTATGGACACAAAAGGGTATTTCTAGAAATTTTTGTCTGTAACATGGTTAGGGGCATTTTTGTCCAAATTGTTAAAAATCAAATAAAAAGATGAGAAAAAGATGAAAAGTGTTCATCTTCTTCTCCATTGTCTGTCGAAAATTTCTTTCTCCATAGCCAAGGGGTTTGAGCTTTTTTCAAGCAAATTGTAAGTGCATTTTAGCTCCGTTTTCGATTATTTTCGTATTTTTGAGTTCCCTTAAACTTAAATTTCATGATTTTACCATTTATTTGAGAAGGGTTAGTGTTTAAAAATTACCCATTGTGATATAGTTATGCATTGTCGTGTAATGGTAGAAAATGAGTCTTTAAAGTGTTAATTACGAGTTTTTTCAAATAGTTTTTGATAAAAAAACTTCCCTAAGGTATTAAAATGAGAAAAATGGAAATTTATTTATAAGTATATGGAAATGTGTGGTTCTTGGGTTGTTATTATGAAAAGAACTTAGCTAAGTATAAAAGGTTAAGAAAATGGAATAAAATTGAGTTTACGAGAATAAGGGCAAAACGGTCATTTTGCCAAAGGTCCGAATTGTGAATGAATTTGAGTAAGAAATTGATAAAATGTGTTAAATGTGTTTATTTAGATCAAGAATAGAGAGAAAGTGATCGAGATCATAGAAAAGAAAAGATAGTCGACTAATTCGGGATTTAGTCATTTTGTTATCGAGGTAAGTCATGAGTAAATTATAGCACATTACCTTATTGTTGTTCATCTGATGATTTCTATGTGAAAATATGTGGATATGAATTTTGAAGTATGCAATTGTATGTTTGTGAATATTCTGGTAAATCCCATTCGAACAATAAGAATGACTCCGGATATCGGTGACATGTCACTTAAGGGCTTCTGATTCTATCTGATTCCGTATCCCGGGTGCTAGGTGTACTAGCATGTGTTGCAGTCACCTGTCAACTTATGTGAGCAGGCCCGTGGATTACGTCTGTATTTCTGTGATCTGAGGTAGCTCTGGCTACATATTCTGGTAGCTTCGAGTACATATTTTGATGGCTTCTGCCATACCTCTGTATTGGCTTCGGCCACATATCTATGAGGCACATCGGTGCTAACCTCTGTATATATGTTTCTGTTCTGAATGTTCAACGGGAACTAACTTGGTTATGTGAAACATTTGTGCAGGTTAAGCAATTGAAAATGAATTGAACATGTTATGTGTGAATGTCTATATTTGGACATTTGGTAAGAATGTGCATGAGTAAGTATATGGATGTTGCATTATGACATAAAGAAATTAAATGCCTTATCTAATTATTGTGTATTTGCTATTGATTTACCTATGACTTACTAAGCTATATAGAGCTTACTCCTCTTTCCTTTCCTCTTCCTTTTAGATTGTCGAGCATAAAGCATATTGGGATTGGTGATCAAAGGAGGCTCGTCTCACACTTTCAAGCTACCTTGGTGGCTAGTATAGGTGGCTAGTCTTTGTATAAGTATTGTTTTGTAAGTCAAATAGAATAGGTGTATATGTGATACTTGCTTTGTAAATGATGTTATAAATGAAATTATTCCGAGTATGTGTCATCGAATTGGTTGAAATGAATGTTGTGTATGTGAAAGAGAATTTCAAGGAGGCAAAGGCTTGGTAAAGAGCCTAACACGGTCTACCCGGCAGGGCACACGGTCCTGTGACATGACCGTGCGGAGTTTAACAGAATGCTCCATGAGCACATGGCACGAGCGTGCCTAGGCCGTGGGTGGCACATAGTCTGACCCCACGGGTGTGTCCCTGGACCGTGCCTTCCTTGCACCTTGATTTTAAATTTTGGGTACCATATGGGCACGAGACACGGCCGTGTGTCTCAATCGTGTGGGGTACACGGCCCCGAAACGACCGTCTGGGGTGACCGTGGCCAATTTGACAGAATCGACCATAGTCTCTGGACATGGGCATGTGAAGGCCCCACGGTCTTGTTACAAGGCCGTGCTTAGTGTCACACGGGCATGTGACGTAGTTTCGAAAGTGAAAAATTTTTCGGGCCTCCGATGTGATAGGATTCGAATCCTAATGATTTGAGATGTCTGTATTGAGTCAGAAAAGCCTCGATAAGGGTAAAACTTGTAATGATTTGGTTGAAAATATGAGTCTGTACTCCGGTATGTTTGGTAACGCCCATTACTCGATTCTGGTGACGGTTTCGGGTAAGGAGTGTTACAATTTTAATTGGTATCAGAGCACGGTTTAGCCGATTCTCGGATTAATGTAGTAAGTGTAATAGTCAGTCTATACATGCCATATTTGAGACTTGATAGTGTGACGACTCCTAATGATTTTGAAATGTTTTCTATTATAGTAAATGGATCCCAATCGAGATACTGCTGATGATGCTCAGAGTAATGCGCCTGCTTCCGCGCAAGGGACAATGCCTGTTGAGAGTAGACCCGAGACTCAGGGTCAGGGACATGAGGCTCGAGAAGCCTTTCTCCATATGAAGAGTAATTGGTATACAGAGTTCATTTGGGTGAATCCGAATGCTCAACCTCCTCCGCATCCTCTTGTTTCTCAAGCCTTTCCCATAGCATCTCCACGAACAGAAGTGGTAAGACTGTCTAAACCTCCGGTAGATAAGATCAGAAAATATGGGGCTGAAAAATTCTAAACTAATGTGGATGATGACCCAGAGAAAGCTGAATTTTGGTTAGAGAACACTATGAGAGTGTTAGATGAATTGTCTTGTACCCCAAAAGAAAGTCTGAAATGTGCCACTTCATTGTTACAAGATTCTGCTTATCACTGGTGGAAGACTTTGATATCAGTGGTTCCGAAAGAGAGAGTTTCATGGGATTTCTTTTTGGAAGAATTTTGAAAAAAGTACATCAGTCAGCAGTTTATTGATCCGAAGCGGAAAGAATTTTTGGAATTAAAGTAATGGCAAATGTCAGTAGCTGAGTAAGAAAGAGAGTTCGTTAGATTAAGTAAGTATGCTCAAGGGTTTGTAACTATTGAAAAAATACTTTGTAAGAGATTTAAAGATGGACTGAATGAGGATATCAGACTACTTGTGGGAATTCTGGAAATAAAAGATTTAGTAGTGCTTATTGAACGGGCCATTAAGGCCGAGGCATGAGCAAAAAGAAAAGAAAGGTTGAAAGTGAAGCTAAAGATGCAAGAAAGAGATTAATGGGTCGATCATTTCAGTCTCAGTCAAAGAAATCGAGAGAGATGAGTTCTCGATCAAATGTTTCGATAAGTTTTTCTCAGAGAGATCGTGGTAAGCAACGCTCTAATATGAAGGGGCAATCTACTTCCGTAACAAGTGTCGGTAGTGTTAGATCTAATAGATTCGAATGCTAACACTGTAGAAAGAGACATCCAGGTGAATGTTATCTACATAATCGAGCTTGTTTTAGATGTGGATCTCAAGATCATTTCATTAAAGATTGTCCTAAAAAAGAAGGGTTTGAGAAATCTCAGAATGTGATACCGTAATGTGAGCAGAGGAAGACCATCAAGGAATGTGGGATCTGGAAATGGTAGTAAAAGTGAAAAGAAAGATACGACTGCAAGATCTAAAGTGAGAGCTCCAGCAAGAGCATATGCTATACGGGCTCGTGAGGAAGCGTCTTCACCTGAAGTGATCACTGGTACATTTTCTCTTTATGATAATTCTGTTCTTGCTTTAATTGATCCGGGATCAACTCATTCGTACATATGTGTGAAACTAGTGTCTGATAAGAATTTGTGTATTGAGTCCACTGAATTTGTAGTCACAGTGTCGAATCCGTTAAGAAAACATGTGATAGTAGACAAAATTTGTAAGAACTATCCTTTGATGATTCGTGGTCACTGTTTCCCTATTAATTTAATGTTGCTTCCTTTTGATGAGTTTGATGTTATTTTGGGAATGGATTGGTTAACTCTACATGGTGTTAAAATAGATTGTAGGCAAAAGATTCTTGAATTGAATTATGGTAATGGTAAGATACTTCGAATTGAAATAGATAAGTTAGATTGTGTCCCAATTTGTGATCTCTGCAATGTCTGCTTATAAATGTTTGAAAAGTGGTTGTGAGGCATATTTGGCCTACATGCTAAACACTAAGGTGTCTGTAAAAGAGATTGGATCTGTGCCTGTGGTGTGTGAATATTTAGATATATTTTTGGAAGAATTGCCAGGGTTGCCTCCGGATATTGAAATAGAATTTGACATTGAATTGCTTCCGGGTACTGCTCCGATTTCGATTACTCCATGGCGCCAACTGAATTGAAGGAATTGAAAGTACAGTTGCAGGAATTGACCAACAAGGGAATTGTAAGACCTAGTTCTTCTCCGTGGGGTGCTCCGGTTTTGTTTGTTAAGAAGAAAGATGGGTCATTGTGACTTTGTATTGATTATCGTCAACTTAACAGAGTAACAGTGAAGAATAAGTATCTGTTGCCTAGAATTGATGACTTATTTGATCAGCTTAAGAATGCTTCAGTGTTTTCTAAAATTGATCTGAGATCCGGGTATTATCAATTGAAGGTTAAGGAGTCTGATGTGCCTAAGACTGCTTTTAGAACCTACTATGGTCACTACGAATTTTTGGTAATGCCATTTGGATTGACAAACGCTCCGGCCATTTTTCTGGATTTGATGAATTGAATTTTTAGGCCTTAGTTGGACAAGTTTGTAATGGCTTTCATCGATGATATGCCGACATATTCTCAGAGTGAGTCTAAGCATGTTGAACATTTGAGAATTATACTTCAGACCTTGAGAGAGAAGAAACTGTATGCCAAGTTTAGTAAAAGTGAGTTCTGGCTCAGTGAGGTTGGATTTCTGGGACATATTGTTTTGGAAAAAGGTATTCGAGTAGATCTGAATAAAATTTCAGCAATTATAGGATGGAAGCCTCCTAAAAGTGTGTCTGAAGTCAGGAGTTTTCTGGGTTTAGCTGGGTATTACCGTCGGTTTGTAGGAGGTTTTTTGATAATAGCTTCTCCGATTACGAGACTATTGTGGAAGGAAGTTAAATCTGTGTGGACCGATGAGTGTCAGCAAAGTTTTGAAAAGTTGAAAAAGTGTTTAACTGAGGTACTAGTGTTAATGCAACCTGAGTCGGGGAAAGAAGTTGTTGTTTACAGTGATACATCTCTGAATGGACTTGGATGTGTCTTCATGCAATAAGGAAAAGTAGTAGCTTATGCCTCTCGGCAAGTAAAGCCACATGAAAAGAATTATCTGACTCACGATCTGGAGTTAGCTGCTATAGTTTTTGCATTGAAGATATGGCAACATTATCTGTACGGTGAAACATGTAGAGTGTATACTGATCACAAAAGTCTGAAGTATGTAATGACTCAAAAAGATTTGAATTTGCGACAGCGAAGATGGGTGGAATTATTGAAAGACTATGAACTTGTGATTGACTATCATCCGGGTAAAGCATATGTGGTTGCTGATGCCTTAAGTAGAAAATCTTTGTTTGCTTTGAGAGCTTTGAATATGAATTTGTCATTGTCTGATGATGGTTCGTTGATAGCTGAGTTAGTGGCTAAGCCATTATTCTTACAAGAAATTTGTGAAGCTCAGAAATTAGATAGTAATTTATTAGCAAAGCGGACTCAGTGTGAAACAAATGATAGTTCTGATTTTTGAATTGATTCAAGTGGTTGTTTGTTGTTTCGTGACAGAGTTTGTGTGCCGAGAAATACTGAACTAATCAGGAAGATTTTGCATAAAGCTTATGATAGTTGTTGGTCAGTGCATCCTGGTAGTGTGAAAATGTATCAAGATCTAAAGAAAGTGTATTGGTGGCTAGGCATGAAACGAGATATTTCCGAATATGTAATAAAGTGTATAGTGTGTTAGAGAGTAAAAGCATAACATCAGTTACTTTCGTGATTTCTCCAATCAATTATGATTCCCGAATGGAAATGGGAAAGAATTACCATGGATTTTGTTTCCGGATTGCCTTTAACACCGAGGAAGAAAGATTCTGTTTGGGTAATTGTTGACCGATTAACGAAGTCAGCTCATTTCATTCCGGTGAGGATGAACTTTTCTTTGGATAAATTAGCAGAGTTATATGTTTCTGAGATAGTTAGATTGCATGGTGTGACTGTATTCATTAATTCTGACAGAGATTCGCGTTTTACTTCAAGGTTCTGGAGGAAGTTACAAGAGGCATTGGGTACTAAATTGAATTTTAGTACTGCCTTTCGTCCTCAGTTAGACGGTCAATCAGAAAGAGTGATTCAAGTGCTTGAAGATATGTTAAGATGTTGTGTTTTAGAGTTTGAAGGTAGGTGGGATAAATATCTGCCTTTATTGAATTTATGTATAACAACAGTTATCAGTCAAGCATTAGAATGGCACCATATGAAGCTCTGTATGGATGGAAGTGTCGGACTCCGTTGTATTAGACTGAACTTCGTGAGAGATATGTTCATAGGACTGATTTGGTAAAAGAGACTGAAGATAAAGTAAAGATAATTCGAGATTGCCTAAAAGCTGCATCTGATTGACAAAAGTCGTATGCGGATCTGAAAAGAAAAGAAATTGAGTTTCAAGTGGGAGATAAAGTATTTTTGAAAGTGTCTCCGTGGAAGAAAATTTTGAAATTTGGCCGAAAAGGTAAATTAAGTCCGCGTTATATTGGTCTGTATGAAGTAATTGAAAGAATAGGTCCAGTAGCCTATCAGTTATCTTTACCTCCAGAGTTGGAAAGAATTCATAATGTGTTTCATATTTCTATGCTTCGTCGATATCGGTCAGATCCGTCGCATGTGATTTCACCTACTGAAATTGAAATTCGATCTGATATGTCATATGATGAAGAATCGATTAAGATTTTGGCACGAGAAGTGAAACAATTAAAAAATAAAAGAATTGCTTTGGTAAAGGTATTGTGGCAACGTCATGGAGTAGAAGAGGCAACATGGGAAACGGAAGAGACTATGAGGAATCACTATCCCCGTCTATTTACTGGTAAGATTTTCGAGACGAAAATCCCTAAGGGGGGAGAAATGTGATCGCCCAAAATAGGGTCTAACCGGAACAGTGGTTTTGTAACTACAAAATCCGAATTAAAATAGTTAAATTCTGAAAATTTTATGTTTTTCGATTTGTAAAATATGCTCTGTGTGAAAGTCGTTTAGAAATTCATTAATTTAGTGCTTAATTTTATTTTTGCACTAAATTGCATTAATTGCAAAATGTGAGTTATAATGTGTAAGTACTTATTTGAAATGGGGGTTTGAACTAGAGATCTTTAAATGGTAAATAGACTAATGGTTAGTGGTATGGACACAAAAGGGTATTTCTAGAAATTTTTGTGTGTAACATGGTTAGGGGCATTTTTGTCCAAATTGTTAAAAATCAAATAAAAAGATGAGAAAAAGATGAAAAGTGTTCATCTTCTTCTCCCTTGTCTGCCGAAAATTTCTTTCTCCATAGCCAAGGGGTTTGAGCTTTTTTCAAGCAAATTGTAAGTGCATTTTAGCTCCGGTTTCGATTATTTTCGTATTTTTGAATTCCCTTAAACTTAAATTTCGTGATTTCACCATTTCTTTGAGAAGGGATTAGGGTCTAAAAATATACCCATTTGTGATATAGTTATGCATTGTTGTGTAATGGTAGAAAATGAGTCTTTCAAGTGTTAATTGCGGGTTTTTCTAAATAGTTTTCGATAAAAAAAGTCCCTAAGGGATTAAAATGAGAAAAATGGAAATTTGTTTATAAGTATATGGAAATGTGTGGTTCTTCGGTTGTTATTGTGAAAAGAACTTAGCTAAGTATAAAAGGTTAAGAAAATAGAATAAAATTAAGTTTACGAGAATAAGGGCAAAACGGTCATTTTGCCAAAGGTCCGAATTGTGAATGAATTTGAGTAAAAATTTGATAAAATGTGTTAAATGTGTTTATTTAGATCAAGAAAAGAGAGAAAGCGATCGAGATCGCGGAAAAGAAAAGATAGTCGACTAATTTAGGATCTAGTTGTTTTGTTATCGAGGTAAGTCATGAGTAAATTATAGCACATTACCTTATTGTTGTTCATCTGATGATTTCTATGTGAAAATACGTGGATATGAATTTTGAATTATGTAATTGTATGTTTGTGAATATTCTGGTAAATCCTGTTTGGACAGTAAGAATGACTCCGGATATCAGTGACATGTCACTTGAGGGCTTCTGATTCTGTCTGATTCCGTATCCTGGGTGCTGGATGTGTTGCAGTCACCTGTCAGCTTATGTGAGCAGGCCTGTGGATTACATCTGTATTTCTATGATCTGAGGTAGCTCCAGCTACATATTCTTGTAGCTTCGACTACATATTCTGATGGCTTCTGCCATACCTCTATATTGGCTTCGAACATATATCTGTAAGGCACATCGGTGCTAACCTCTCTATATTCGTTTCTGTCTGAATGTTCAACGGGAATTAACTTGGTTATGTGAAGCATTTGTGCAGGTTAAGCAATTGAAAATGAATTGAACATGTTATGTGTGAATGTCTATATTTGGACATTTTGGTAAGAATGTGCATGAGTAAGTATATGGATGTTGCATTATGACATAAAGAAATTAAATGCCTTATCTAATTATTGTGCATTTGCTATTGATTTACCCATGACTTACTAAGCTATGTATAGCTTACTCTTCTTTCCTTTCCTCTTCCTTTTAGATTGTCGAGCATAAAGCATATTGGGATTGGTGATAAAGGAGGCTCGTCTCACACTATTAAGCTACCTTGGTGTATGTATACATGGTTTTGATATTTTGAGTTTGGCATGTATAGGTGGCTAGTTTTTGTATAAGTATTGTTTTGTAAGTCAAATAGAATAGGTGTATATGTGATACTTGTTTTGTAAATGATGTTATAAATGAAATTATTCCGAGTATGTGTCATCGAATTGGTTGAAATAAATATTGTGTATGTGAAAGAGAATTTCAAGGAGGCAAAGGCTTGGTAAATAGCCTAACACGGTCTACCCGGTAGGGCACACGGCCGTGTGACATGACTATGCAGGGTTTGACAGAGTGCTCCACGGGCACATGGCACGGGCGTGCCTAGGCCGTGGGTGGCACATGGTCTGACCCCACGGGTGTGTCCCTGGACCGTGCCTTCCCTGCACCTTGATTTTAAATTTTGGGTACCACATGGGCACGAGACACGGCCGTGTGTCTCAACCTATGGGGTACACGGCCCCCAAACAACCGTGTGGGGTGACCGTGGCCAATTTGACAGATTCGACCACGGCCTCTAGACATAGGCATGTGAAGGCCACACAACCTTGTTACACAGTCGTGCTTAGTGTCACACGGGCGTGTGATGTAGTTTCGAAAGTGAAAAATTTTTCGGGCCTCCAATGCGATAGGATTCGAATCCTAATCATTTGTGATGTCTGTATTGAGTAAGAAAACCCTCGATAAGGGTAAAACTTGTAATGATTTGGTTGAAAATATGAGTCTATACTCTGGTAAGTTCGGTAACGCCCATTACTCGATTTCGGTGACGGTTTTGGGTAAGGGGTGTTACAACACATGCTCGTGTCCATATTCCGTGTCAAATTTTTTTTCATTTCAAATCTATAGGGGTTTTCACACGGCCTGGCCCACGCCCGTGTCCATGGCCCGTGTCCCTCACACAGCCATAACATGCCCGTGTTTTAGCTCATGTGTAAAAACCTTGGCATTCTGTTTATGATGTCAGCAAATATTTAAGGGCACACGGCCAAGTCACATGCCCGTGTGTTAGGCCGTGTCCTTCACACAGTTGAGACACAAAACTGTGTCTCTACCTGTGTGATATCTACTGGCAATTTGTTTTGCATAATTTTAGGTGCAGGGGACACACTGCCTGTCAACACGCCTATAGGGCTGACTGTGTGTCACACACGGCCTAGACACACATCTGTGTGCCTACCTGTGTGGACAAATATAGGCTATTTTGCAAGCCCCTTTCTGACCCTGAAACATAACCAAACTTATACCAATTTCAACATCACATCATGGCATTGATAAACATCTAACTACCCAAAATTAAGACATTCACTTCCCAAAACACTCTGCATTCATCATGCATTCTCATCATTCATTTCTCATTTCAGGCATGCAAGCTTGCACTTAAATGAGCTATACCATATTGCTTGAATTTAACTTAGCCAATATTAGCCAATTTCAATTGACATTTACAAAATGAATCAAGTAATATTAATAGACAACACAATTGGCTAACCAATATGACATATAACAATAAGACTAAGTTCCTATACATGCCATACTCAAAATGATTATCATTACTATACCAAAAGAAATGCTTGATAGTATGAACGGAGCTCTGATGTCTTTTGATCCCCGAGCTAGCTTGGTAATACTATAAGGAAAGGGAAAAATAGAGGGAGTAAGCATGAATACTTAGTAAGTTGCACGCAATAAGTAGCAATATACATCATGAAATTACATCCAAATAAGGCTTATGAAACATCACATGATATTCTTTGCTCATTAACATGGCTTACTCATACTATTCCTTACCGACATACTCATAATACGTTGATTTCATTTCTCATGAGTTTCTCATACACACTTATATCACTCATCACAAAACTTTAGTCTTCCTCATCTTAAATATCAACTTAAATTTTTTTCCCGTTAAATCACTTGGGATACCAAGAGATGCTCGAAATGTCATTCTCCTGATAAGATGCCAAAGTCTGGTCTTACATGGGACCACATGTCAATACCGAAGCCATATTCCAAATATGGTATTATATGGGATCTCATCTCGATGTTGATGCCATATCCCAAATATAGTCTTGTACAAAATCATCTACCGATGTCGATGCCATGTCCCAACATGGTCTTACACGAGATTGGATACTGATGCCTATGCCATGTTCTAGACATGGTCTTATACAGGGTCACATTTTGATGCGAATGCCATGTCCCAAGCATGGTCTTACATGGAATCTCAACTTGGTGCTAATGCCATGTCCTAAACATGGTGTTATACGGGACCTCCTTGGTCTCATGTCATGACAATGGTATCCTTCATTTCCATAAAATTTAACTAGGAATTCTATATAATAATTTCATCATTACTTTATCAAATTTTCATTGATAAATTTCTTGGGAACAATGTACATTTCATACAACATCAAAACTGTAACAGCTCGGTTTGGACCCTAGCCGGACCAGTGGTTTCAAGATCACATATTCGACTCTAAAAAAAATTTAAATATTATTTTTTATTTTTGTGATATGTGAATTAACTTCTGTGAAACTTCTATGATTTAACTTATCTATTTCTGTGCCAAAATATGAAAAAGGATTAAATCGCATAAAAGGTGAAATTAGTATGCTATATGTTCAATGGGTTTATTTGAAATGGCCTTTGATGATTATGGCCTTAAATGGCTATTAAACCAATTGTTATAATGGTGGACAATTATGACCCTGTTATATGTGATTTTTAAGTTTATAAAGGAAGGATAAAAGAGTAAATGATCTATTAATGTTCATTAATGAAAACCAAAGCATGGAAATTGGCATATATATGTTCTTACAACTGAAATTACATAGAAAAAGAAAAGAAGAAAGAGTTCTTAGGGTTCGGCACTTGTATTGGAAAATTAAGGTATGAAATTATTTCAGTTTTTAAAGATTTTTGTGTTTTTGAGATCATTGTTATGTATTCTTCAAAGCCCATGCCTAAATTTCTAATTTTGATGAAGATTATGGAATGTGCCATTGATCAAATTATGAGCTTTGTGATGTTAATTGGTGAAAAATGAGAGATGTGTAATGGATAAATATGTTTTGTATTTGAATTGTTGATGAAAAAAATTCGGCCAGCCAAATGTGTTATGGAATTTTATGAGTTTGATGATTTTGTAAATTAGGGACTAAATTATCCAAATGTGAAAATGTGAGGGCTAATTTGCAAAATGCCCTAAATATGTGTGTTTGGATTGATTTGAATGAATATGAAATTGAATGAGCTAAACTTGTGTTTAGATCAAGAAACAAAGAGAACAGAATTAGATCGGGGAAATCGAAAATAGTTGAATAGCCTATCATTACAGTCCGAATCCGAATCAAGTAAGTCAATATACAAATAAATGTATTATATTGAATTATTTATGTTTGTACGATGTTTTTAATTACATTGATTGACTATGAAATATATAATTTTAAAATCGAGGAAGTTTGAGAATTGATTTCATGTAAGACCATGTCTAGGACGTTGGCATCGATCTGAGATATCATGTAAGATAGTGTCTGGGACACAGGCATTGATTAGAGATTACGTGTAAGACCATGTCTGGGACATCGACATCGTATCTAAGATTTCGTGTAAGACCTTGTCTGAGACAGTGGCATCGATATTCGAATACATGTAAGACCACGTCTGGGACGTTGGCATTGTATAAGCATTCTGAGTTACTGGGAGATTGAATTTGGAAAATGTGATATGGTGTATGACTATATGATAGCTCATAAAAGGTTAAGTGAAGGGTTTGTGATATTAATGATATTAAGATGATTTATATGTGAACTATCTCTTAAATTTATTTGTATATGGCTTACTAAGCTCTTTGTAGCTTACTATGTATGTTTATCAACTGTTTTATAGATATCATTGCTACCGAAATCTCAGGGATCGTTGAGGATCATCATCACACTATCGAATTTAATTTTGGTACCTTTTTAAAGTGTAAATGTATAAGTACGGCATGTATAGTCTAGATATAATGAGATATGTTTTGAGACGTATATATGTTATGCCATTGATATGGCTAACTAATGAGATGTGAGTATGCTTAATTTTGGTTTATATATTTGATGCAAATTTTATATGTTATATGATGCATATATGACCAAATATGAAATGGTCATTTTGATAGTGCACTTGATTATGGAATTGGTAAGTAACTTATGAGATAAATGTGATATTTGATGAATTATGTACCATGTAGTATTAGAATGGAATTGACTTAAGTTTTTGCATGGAATTGATGTATGTTTTAATGTGAATTAGAATGGAAATAAAGTATGATCTTGGATGAAAAATGATGGCACATAATGCTTTGGTTTTGGCTTGTAGCGATGACCCAAAAAGGTTGGCAAAGTTAACTTTTCGAATGGCCTATTTGTGCCACACAATCAGAGCACACGGGCGTGTGTCTCGATAGTGCGTCCCCTATTTTGTAGCTAAAATGGTCAGAATGGCACAAGGACTGGACACACGGGCATGTCTGGTGATTGTGTGGCCAACTGAGGTTTATACATTGGCTAGACATAAGGGCGTGTTTAAAGGACGTGTGACACAAGTCAATGTTGTACACGGGTGAGAGCAAAATGTGAGGCACGGTCACGTGGAATGTGAGACACGGTCGTGGGAAGTACATGGCCTAGCCACACGGGCGTGTGCCCTATTTTTCAAGCAAAAAATTTCATAAGTCTTCGAAAACTCTCTATGCGCTCGGTTTAGTCCCCGATCTTCTTCTAATGCATGTTTGAGCTCTCTAAGACCTTTATAAGGGACTGAATGATGCGTATGTTTATGATATGATGTTTGTGAATGTGAAATGTCTGTAAAAGTTCTGAATCATCCGATAATACTTCTAACCTTGGTCCGGTGATAGATACGGGTTAGGGGTGTTGCATTTGGTTAGTATCAGAGCTATGGTTTAGTCGATTCTAGGACTACCATAGTGTATGTGAGTCTGGCTATATATGCCATATATCTAAAATATGATAATGTGATGAATCCTGACTCTGAAAAGTGTTTTCTATATAGTAATAGATCCCAAACAAGCCGTAGCTGACGATGTTGAGAGTAACGCACCCGCTCCTGCTTAAGGGGTAGTGCCTTCTGATACGAGAAATATAACTAGTGACCACGAGGGAGAAGCTAAGCAAGCTTTCCTCCAAATGATGAGTGAGTGGTTTACAGAATTCATTCATGTGAGTACGACTGCTCAACAACCTCTGCCCCCGATTAATCCCCCTCAGACTTCTGTTATAACTCATGTTGCAAATCCAATTATGATAAAAAGGCCTCTAGTGTATAACATCCAGAAATATGGGGCCGAAGAGTTTAGGGCTACTATTAATGACGATGTTGAAAAAGTTGAGTTTTGGTTCGAGAATACCATACGAGTTTTCGATGAAATGTCTTGTACTCTTGATGAATGTGTGAAATGTGCAGTTTCTTTGCTCAGAGATGTAGCCTATCAATGGTGGAAAACTATTTTTTTTTTTGTTCCAAAAGAAATAATAACTTGGGATTTCTTCCAATCTGAGTTTCGCAAGAAATACATCAGTCAGAGATTCATTCATCAAAAGTGGAAAGAGTTTTTGGAACTGAAACATGGTCGTATGTTTGTAATAGAATACGAGTGAGAGTTTGTTCATCTGAGCCGCTATGCGAGTGATTGTGTATTGACTGAAGAGATATTGTGTAAATAATTCATCATTTATAGTCATGATTCATTGAATGGACTTGGTTATGTTTTGATGCAGGAAAGTAAGGTTGTAGCCTATGCCTCGAGACAACTAAAGTTGTATGAAAAGAATTATCCAATGTACGACCTTTAGTTAGCTGCGATTGTATTTGCTTTGAAGATTTGGCGCCATTATCTGTTCGATGAAAAATGCCACGTGTTTTCTAATCATAAAAGTTTGAAATACTTAATGACTCAAAAAGATTTTAATCCGTGACAAAGAAGATGGTTAGAACTGTTAAAAGATTATGAGCTAGTTATTGATTATCATTCGGGTAAAGAAAATGTTGTAGCTAATGCTTGAGTCAGAAATCATTGTTTACATTGCATGCAATGAATGTTCATTTAACACTATTTGATGATGATTCTATTTTATCTAAATTGAAAGCATGACCATTGTTTATTCAGCAAATTTATGAAGCTTAGAAGTTTGATAACGAATTAATAGCCAAACAAGCTCAGTGTAGTTCTAATTCTGATTTTGACTTTTGAGTTGATAATGATGATTGTCTGAGATTCAGAAACAGACTATGTGTTTCGAGAAGTTTAGAATTGATTCAGATAATTTTGAGTGAAGCTCATAACAATAGACTATCAGTACATCCAGGAAATACGAAAATGTATAACAACTTGAAACATCTATATTAGTGGCTAGGGATGAAAAGAGATATATCTAATTTTGTTCTGAAAAGTTTGATCTATCAACAAGTTAAAGCTGAACATCAGGTGCCATCTGGTTTATTATAACCTATTACGATTCCAGAGTAGAAATAGGACGGAGTGACGATGGACTTTGTTTCAGGCTTGCCACTATCTCTGAGAAAGAAATATGCGATTTGGGTTGTAGTCGATCGACTGACGAAATTAGCTTACTTTATTCCAGTATGATTTGATTACTCACTTGATAAGTTAGTTGAGCTTTACATTTCTGATATTGTGAGTTTGTACGAAGTGCCTTTGTCTATCGTGTCAGATAGAGATTCGAGATTCACGTCACTATTCTAGAAGAAATTGCAAGAGGCTTTAGGTATGAAATTACACTTCAGAACCATTTTCCACCCGCAAACGGATGGTCAATCTGAGTAGATCATTCAAATACTCGAGGATTTGTTAAGATGCTGCAT
Source organism: Gossypium stocksii (assembly GCA_020496765.1). Taxonomy (NCBI): domain Eukaryota; kingdom Viridiplantae; phylum Streptophyta; class Magnoliopsida; order Malvales; family Malvaceae; genus Gossypium; species Gossypium stocksii. The sequence continues at coordinate 34,975,470 of CM035624.1, forward strand.
TCTTGAATTTGAAGGTATATGGGAACAGTATTTGCCATTGATTGAATTTACATATAGTAACAGTTTTCAGTCAAGCATTAAAATGGCATCGTACAAAGCTTTATATGGTAGGAAATCCCGTACTCCATTATACTGGTCTAAGCTCAGTGAAAATAATATACACGGGGTTGATCTGATAAAAGAGACTGAATAGAAAGTGAAAGTAATCCGTGATAGCTTGAAAGTAGCTTCTAATCGTCAGAAATCATATGCGAATCTGAAACGGAAAGATATTGAATTTGAGATTGGTGACAGAGTGTTCTTGAAAGTATCAACGTGGAAGAAACTGTTTCGATTCGATAAAATGGGTAAATTACCAAGGTTCATTGGACCGTATAAAATCGTTGAGCAAGTTGGGCCGGTTGCTTATAGATTGATGCTACCACCTGAGTTAGAAAAGATACATAATGTGTTTCATGTATCGATGCTTCGACGCTATAGATCTGATCTGTCTCATGTAATATCTCCTGCTGAGATTTAATTATAGTCTGATATGTCATATGAAGAAGAACCGATCCGTATTTTGTCTCGTGAGATGAAAGAATTGAGAAATAAGAAAATTTCGTTAGTGAAAGTACTGTGGCATCGGCACAGTGTAGAAGAGGCTACATGGGAACCTGAAGATACAATGAGACAACAATATCCGAATCTATTTAACAGTCAGGTTTTCGAGGACAAAAATCCCTTAGGGGAGAGTTGTAACAGCCCAGTTTGGACCCTAGTCGAAAAAGTGGTTTCGAGACAACATATCCGAGTCTAAAAAATTAAATATTATTTTCTGTGTCTGTGATATGTGAATTAACTTCTATGAAATTTCTGTGATTTAACTTGTTCTTTTCTGTGCCAAAATATAAAAAGGGATTAAATCGCATAAAAGGTGAAATTAGTATTCTATATGTTCAATAGGTTTATTTGAAATGGCCTTTGATGATTATGGCCTTAAATGGTTATTCAACTGATTGTTATAATGGTGGACAATTATGACCTTGTTATATGTGATTTATACATTTATAAATGAATGATAAAAGAGTAAATGATCTATTAATGTTCATTAATGAAAACCAAAGCATGGAAATTGGCATATACATGTTCTTACAACTAAAATTACATAGAAAAAGAAAAGAAGAAAGAGTTCTTAAGGTTCGGCACTTGCATTGGAAAATTAAGGTATGGAATTACTTTAGTTTTTGAAGATTTTTGTGTTTTTTGAGATCGTTGTTATCTGTTCTTCAAATCTCGTACCTAAATTTCTAATTTTTGTGAAGATTATGGAATATGCCATTGATGAAATTATGAGCTTTGTGATGTTAATTGGTGAAAATTGAAAGATGTGTAATAGATAAATATGTTTTGTATTTGAATTTTTTAAGAAATTGAGCTATTTGGGATAATTTGTGAAAATGATATTTGAAGGACTAACATGTGAAAAGAAAGAAATATATGGGCTTATATAAGTTCCATAAAAATTTGGCTAGCCTATGTGTTATGGAATTTTGTGAGTTTGATGATTTTGTGAATTAGGGACTGGATTGTTCAAATGTGAAAATGTGAGGGCTAATTTGCAAAATGCCCTAAATATGTGTATTTGGATTGGTTTGAATGAATATGAAATTGAATGAGCTAAATTTGAATGTGTTTAGATTAAGAAACAAAAAGAACGAAATTAGATCTAGGAAAGTCGAAAATAGTTGAATAGCCTATCATTACAGTCCAAATTCGAATTAGGTAAGTCAATATACAAATAAATGTATTATATTAAAGTATTGCTGTTTGTACGATGTTTTTAATTGCATTGATTGACTATGAAAGATATAATTGTAAAACTGAATTGACTATGAAAGATATAATTGAAAAACCAAGGAAGTTCGAGAATTGATTTCATGTAAGACCATGTCTGGGATGTTGGCATCGATTTGAGATATCGTGTAAGATCATGTCTGGGCACAGGCATCGATTAGAGATTACGTGTAAGACCATGTATGGAACATCGACATCGTATCTGAGATTTCGTGTAAGACCTTATCTGAGATAGTGGCATTGATATTCGAATACATGTAAGACCACATCTGGGACGCTGGCATTGTATAAGCATTCTGAGTTACTGGGAGATTGAATTTGGAAAATGTGATATGGTGTATGACTATATGATAGCTCATGAAAAGTTAAGTGAAGGGTTTGTGATATTAATGATATTAAGATGATTTATATGTGAATTATCTTTTAAATTTATTTGTATATTGCTTACTAAGCTCTTTGTAGCTTACTCTGTGTGTTTATCAACTGTTTTATAGATATCATTGTTACTGGAAGCTCGGGGATCGTCGAGGATCATCACCACACTATCAAATTTGATTTTGGTACCTTTTGAAAGTGTAAATGTATAAGCATGGCATGTATAGTGTGACAGCCCTATTTTAGCCCTAATCAGAAGAGTGGTTTCGGAACCACTAAACCGAGTTAGAAATTTAATTAATGCTATGACTTGTGTGTTTGATATGTGAATTAATATATGTCAAAAATTAGTATTGAAATTTGGTCATCTAGGAGATTAAATAATTAAGTAGGACTTAATTGTTAAACTTTGAAAATGAGATAGATAGATATTAAGGTGACTGAATATAATGGTTGATAAAGTGGAGGATTTGCATGGTTGTTAAACCACTCTAATTTGCACACGGTAATGGGGTTGGTATAAAACAATTATGTGTTTTTTTATAATAATAGATTATATATTTAAAATATGTAATAATATAAAATATGTTATAATATATTAAGTGGGGTGATAAAAACAAGGAAATACAATGTTTCTTTCCCATTTTCATTACCGAAAACACAAGTGAAAGAAGAAGGAGAATAACAAGGGCATTCGGCCGTCTTAAGGGTTAATTAAGGTAGGATTTTATGTTATTTTTATTAAATTTTATGAAAATTGAGTTGGTAGTCAAGCTCTTATTATAACCCATATGTTGATTTTTGAATTGGTGACAAAATGTACATTCGGTTATGATGGATAAATGCCAAGAGGATAGTGTTTCGCTGTTTTGGATATAAATGTTAGAAAGGCAAAGATGAGCTAGCTAAATAGATATATGTGAACTTAAATGATGATATGAACAAATGTGGAGCTTTTGCTAGTCTTAGAAGTATTCGGTCAAGGTGGTTAAGTGGCGAAATTATGTGTTAAATGACAAGGTGGTGTATAATTGTTATTTTGGTGGTGATAATGCCGAAAGTGAAAAGATTGTTAAGGAATTTTGGTTTAAATGTATAGAAAAGATGATACTTGGTCTATTAGTATGTGTATAATTTGTTTAAAGTATAAACTTTATATGTATACTAAAAATTTTATGCATTCGGCCTTGAGACATTAGAGAAACATTAGTTGAGGTTTTAATGTTTTAAACAATGATGGTTGTAAGATGAAGTTGAAAATATTAAATTTATATATGTGAGTATTTAGCAAAGGGTGGTTGTCGTATATATATGTGTGTGTGTGTGTGTTTTATTGAAGTATTGATTGGGTTGCTTATAGTATTTGGATCTTAGGTGATCAATAGCTGAATGGTTAGTTTAAATTTGTATGGATTAACCAGTAAAGGGAGTAAGTATATTTAGCTCAAAATAGGATGTTAAAAGGAAAAAGGCAATGTCATAATAATAATGTTCATGATATGATGTTTGAATGTGTTAATGGGAACCGAATGGCTTAAGTTTAATGAAAGCATAAGGTGGATGAAAATGAAATCTGCCATGTGATTCTTGTGATATGAAACTATTAATATTGTGGGATATAGATGAACTAGCAAGGTAATTAAACTAGCCAATTTGTTTATTCTAGCTCAAGAACCTAAAGGAGGGGAATCAAGCAAGGGAAAAACGAAGGGTATCGAGTAGCTGATTGGAGCCGTTTTATCCAACACAAGGTGAGTCTATAAGCAATTACGAGTTTAGTTATTTTATACCTAAATGATGCACACATATCATGAAAGAACTATTCTTGTATATATATATATACACTTGATTGATAGATATGTGGTAGTATATATATATTGGATTAAGTCGCTAATTTGTTATAATGAAATGAATGGCACTATGTGTGCGGATTTGGATGGCACTATGTGTCCGGATTTGAATGGCACTATGTGTGCGGATTTTAATGGCACTATGTGTACGGATTTGAATGGCACTACGTGTGTGGATTTGAATGGCACTATGTGTGCGGATTTGAATGGCACTATATGTGCGGATTACCTTAACCGAGCACTATGTGTGCGAAATCAGTTGTTGACACAACAAGAGCGGGAACTGAATGAAGAAATAGAGCTATTGAGTGAAATAAGAAATTGTGCATGTAAATAGTATATGCATGAATCCACTTATTTCGTCATTGTTAATACTTTGAGGAAAAGATTTCAGGCATTTGGTTGTGTGTAAATTTGGTTGCATAGTATGACTTCACTTGTAGTTAGATTAATAATCTAAGTGATACATGGCATAGATTGGTACGGCTGTGATAGTTGATTTTGCAAAAGAATATTATAATTAGTAGATGTCAATCAGAGTGAGATAAAAAGGAGTTAAATGTTCCTTGAAAGCGTTAATTGGAATGTTAACTGTTTTTAGTTTCTATTTCAATATATATCAAGTTAATTGTTTGCATTATATTGCTTACAACTTACTGAGTTGAAAACTCATTTGGTGTGTTTACTCGTCTCTTATTTAGATTTCCTTTTGATCCGTTGTGAGCTCGGGACCATCATCGAAGTCATCACACCTGCTTGCAACGTTTTGGTACCCTTTTTATTAGTCTTAAGTTTAATATTATGGCTTGTATAGACTTTAAATTTAGGATTTCAATATCGTAATGTTTCTTTTTGTAATCATGGCCATGCGAATATGGCCTAAACTTTAAGATTTCAAAAGTGGTTATGTTTGCTTTTATAATACAACTCTTTGATTAAGTGAAACGATACTAAAGGGATGGTTTATTTATTGAATTAGATAGGTCAATTAAAAATTACCTACAAGTTAGGCCTATGAGATGTATTTGTTATTTATATGAATGAGGTAAGTAGTATGTGTATTTATAAATGGTTATGCATTCGGCTATAATGGCAAACTACCAAATGAATAGCGATCCCCTTTTTATGATGCATATATAAGTGCAAGGCATGTTGTAAATCATATGTACGTACAATTTGTGATATTGTTTATACATGGTAAATTAATAGCTTGTGAATTCGATTTTGTTTAGTTGCAAAGATCGATAAGATGATTATTCTGTATTATGTTTTATTTCACTATTCGCACATGAATTATTTTATTAATACTCTGTAATCCTTCCGGCGACGGATACGGGTTAGGGGTGTTACATTTTACTGGTATCAGAGCTACGGTTTAGTCGATTCTAGGACTAACGTAGCGTGCGTAAGAATAGCTATACATGCCATAATATGATAATATGATAGTGTGATGACTTCTGATGGTTAAAATTTTGCTCTTGTTTAGTAAATGGAACCAGATCCCGAGCGAGTCATAGCGGATGATGTAGAGAGTATAGCGCCTGCTCTCGCGCAAGGGACAGCGCCGGTAGATTGTCGACCATCCGCGAGTAACCAAAAATATAGAGTTAGGCAAGCCCTCTATTCCTTAATGAATGAGTGGTTTGCCCAATATACTCGTGCAAATCTGGCTACTCAACAACCCCCTAACTTAAACAATCCTCCTCTAGTACCTGTAATGCCTGCGCTACCGATCTGTTGAGATTGAGTAAACCCCCTGTTGATAAGATCAGAAAATACGGGGATAAAGAATTCAGAGCCACAACTACTGACGATGCTGAGAGAGCCGAATTTTGGTTGGATAATACCCTTCGTGTCTTTGATAAACTGTCTTGCACACTCGACGAGTGTCTAAAATGTGCTGTGTCCTTGCTACAAGATGCAGCTTATTATTGGTGGAGTACTTTGATCGCGATTGTTCCAAAGGAACGAGTTATGTGGGATTTCTTTCAGACGGAGTTTCGCAAGAAATATATTAGTCAACGATTTATCGACCAAAAGCACAAGGAATTTTTTGAACTTAAACAAGGTAGTCTGACTGTATCTGAATATGAACGTGAATTTGTGAGGCTCAGTCGTTACGCTCGAGAATGTGTTGCTAATGAAGACGCCATGTACAAAAGATTTGAAGAAGGATTAAATGAAGACATAAAACTGCTTGTGGGTATTCTTGAAATAAGAGAATTTGTGGTACTCGTTGAACAGGCTTACAAGGCGGAAGAGCTTGGAAAGGAGAAAAGAAAAGCTGAATCTGAAGCTAAAGATTTCCGTAAGGGATCCATGGGAAAAGCCTCATTTTCGGCCTCAAAGAAATTTAGAGATGATAGTAACAAGTCAAAGACAAATCCAGGGATTTCAATTCGAGAACGACCTTCAACGGACTCTCGAGCTACTTTGGTTACTAGTGTGGGTAATAATCGACAGATGAAACCGGAATGTCAACAGTGCGGAAGACGACATGTGGGCGAGTGTTGGGGCAAGATTAATAACCGAGCTTTTTATAAATGCGGTTCGCGAGATCACTTTGTCTGAAATTGCACGAAACCTATTGAGAAAGATAATGTATGAGATATGAAGTCAAGTGGCACTACAGTTAGGGGTAGAACACCGAGAAATGCGGGAGGTAGGAGTGGTACTCAAAGTGGGGCTTCTGATACAGCTGTTTGGTCAGAGGCTCGTGCGCTTGTGAGAGCATACGCTATTCGTGCTAGAGAGGAAGCTTCTTCTCCTGATGTTATTACCGGTACTTTCACTCTTTTCGATTCTGATGTTATTGCTTTGATTGATCCTGGGTCAACCCATTCCTATGTGTGTGAAACTCTGGCATCCAGTAAGACTCTTCCTATTGAGTCTACTGAGTTCATGATTCGAGTGTCAAACCCTTTGGTTCGGTGTGTGTTAGTAGACAAAGTGTGCTAGAACTGTCCTTTAATGATTCGAAACTCTTGTTTTCGGGCCGATTTGATGTTATTGCCATTTGACGAGTTCGATATTATCCTTGGTATGGATTGGTTATCCGTACATAATGCGGTGGTGAATTGTAAAAGAAAATCAATTGATTTGCGCTGTTTGAGTGGTGAAATAATTCGAGTTGAGTCCACCGATTTGAACGGGCTACCGGCAGTGATATCTTCGATGTTGGCTCAGAAATATGTGCAAAAGGGGTGTGAAGCTTATCTGGCATATGTTTTAGATGATAAAGTATCTGAACAAAAGCTTGAAACTGTGCCTGTGGTTTGTGAATATCTGGATGTATTTCCTGAGGAGTTACCTGGGCTACCACCTGTTCGAGAAGTTGAGTTCGGCGTAGAGCTAGTACCAGGAACGACTCCGATTTCAATAGCTCCATATCGTATGGCACCGACCGAATTAAAAGAATTGAAATCTCAGTTTCAAGAGTTGACGGATAGAGGTTTCGCTCGACGGAGTTTCTCTCCCTGGGGTGCACTAGTACTGTTTGTGAAAAAGAAAGACAGAACTATGAGAATGTGCATCGATTATCGTCAACTTAATAAAGTCACGATAAAGAATAAATATTCGTTGCCGAGAATTGATGATTTATTTGACCAGCTAAAGGGAGCTTCAGTATTCTCGAAAATAGACTTGAGATCGGGTTATTATCAGTTGCGAGTTAGAGACTCCGATGTGCCTAAAACTACTTTCAAAATGAGGTACGGACACTACGAGTTCTTGGTGATGCCGTTTGGGCTCACTAATGCCCTTGCGGTTTTCATGGATTTAATGAACTGGATTTTTCGACAATATTTAGATCAGTTTGTAGTAGTGTTTATTGATGACATTTTGATCTATTGATGACATTAGAGAAACATTAGTTGAGGTTTTAATCTTTTAAACAATGATGGTTGTAAGATGAAGTTGAAATTATTAAATTTATATTTGTGAGTATTTAGCAAAGGGTGGTTACCGTATATATATATATGTGTGTGTGTGTGTGTTTTATTGAAGTATTGATTGGGTTGCTTATAGTATTTGGATCTTAGGTGATCAATAGCCGAGTGGTTAGTTTAAATTTGTATGGAATAACTAGTAAAGGGAGTAAGTATATTTAGCTCAAAATAGGATGTTAAAAGGAAAAAGGCAATGTCATAATAACAATGTTCTTGATATGATGTTTGAATGTGTTAATGAGAACCGAATGGCTTAAGTTTAATGAAAGCATAAGGTGGATGAAAATGAAATTTGCCATGTGATTCTTGTGATATGAAACTATTAATATTGTGGGATATAAATGAACTAGCAAGGTAATTAAACTAGCCAATTTGTTTATTCTAGCTCAAGAACCTAAAGGAGGGGAATCAAGCAAAGGAAAAACGAAGGGTATCGAGTAGCCGATTGGAGCCGTTTCATCCAACACAAGGTAAGTCTATAAGCAATTACGAGTTTAGTTCTTTTATACCTAAATGATGCGCACATATCATGAAAGAACTATTCTTGTATATATATATACACTTGATTGATAGATATGTAGTTGTATATATATATTGGATTAAGTCAGCTGATTTGTTATAATGAAATGAATGGAACTATGTTTGTGGATTTGGATGGCCCTATGTGTGCGGATTTGAATGGCACTATGTGTGCGGATTTGAATAGGACTTTGTCTGCGGATTTGAATGGCACTACGTGTGCGGATTTGAATGGCACTATGTGTGCGGATTTGAATGGCACTATGTGTGCGGATTTGAATGGCACTATATGTGCGGATTACCTTGACCGAGCACTATGTGTGCGAAATCAGTTGTTGATACAACAAGAGCGGGAACTGAATAAAGAAATAGAGCTATTGAGTGAAATAATAAATTGTGCATGTAAATAGTATATGCATGAATCCATTTATTTCGTCATTCTTAATACTTTAAGGAAAACATTTAAGGCATTTGGTTGTGTGTAACTTTGGTTGCATAGTATGACTTGACTTGTAATTAGATTTATAATCTAAGTGATACATGGCATAGATTGGTACAGCTGTGATAGTTGATTTTGCAAAAAAATATTATAATGAGTAGATGTCAATTAGAGTGAGATAAAAAGGAGTTAAACGTTACTTGAAAGCGTTAATTGGAATGTTAACTTTTTTTAGTTTCTATTTCAATATATATCAAGTTAATTGTTTGCATTATATTGCTTACAACTTACTGAGTTGAAAACTCATTTGGTATGTTTACTCGTCTCTTATTTAGATTTCCTTTTGATCCGTTGTGAGCTCGGGACCATCATCGAAGTCATCACACCTACCTGCAACGTTTTGGTACCCTTTTTATTAGTCTTAAGTTTAATATTATGGCATGTATAAACTTTAAATTTGGGATTTCAATATCGTAATGTTTCTTTTTGTAATCATGGCCATGGGAATATGGCCTAAACTTTAAGATTTCAAAAGTGGTTATGTTTGCTTTTATAATACAACTCTTTGATTAAGTGAAACGATACTAAAGGGATGGTTTATTTATTGAATTAGATAGGTCACTTAAAATTTACCTACAAGTTAGGCCTATGAGATGTATTTGTTATTTATATGAATGAGCTAAGTATTATGTGTATTTATAAATGGTTATGCATTCGGCTATAATGGCAAACTACCAAATGAATAGTGATCCCCTTTTTATGATGCATATATAAGTGCAAGGTATGTTGTAAATCATATGTACGTACAAGTTGTGATATTGTTTATACATGGTAAATTAATAGCTTGTGAATTCGGTTTTGTTTAGTTGCAAAGATCGATAAGATGATTATTCTGTATTATGTTTTATTTGACTATTCACACATGAATTATTTTAGTAATACTCTGTAACCCTTCCGGCGACGGATACGGGTTAGGGCTGTTACATATAGTTTACATATAATGAGATATGTTTTGAGACGTATATATGTTATGCCATGTAATGTGACTAACTAATGGATGTGAGTATGCTTAATTTTGGTTTATGTATTTGATGCAAATTTGGTATGTTATATGATGCATATATGACCAAATATGAAATGGTCATTTTGATAGTGCATTTGGTTATGGAATTGGTAAGTAACTTATGAGATAAATGTGATATTTGATGAATTATGTACCATGTAGTATTAGAATGGAATTGACTTAAGTTTTGGTATGGAATTGATGTATGTTTTAATGTGAATTAGAATGGATATAAAGTATGATCTTGGATGAGAAATTATGGCACATAACGCTTTGGTTTTGGCTTGTAAGGATGACCCAAAAAGGGTGGAAAAGTTGGCTTTTCGAATCGCCTATTTGTGCTATACAGTCAGAGACACGGGGGTGTGTCTCGATAGCGCGTCCCCTGTTTTGTAGCTAAAATGGTCAGTATGGCACATGGGCTTGACACACGGGCGTGTCTAGTGACTGTGTGGCCAACTCATGTATATACACAGGCTGGACACACGGGCGTGTCTAAAGGTTGTGTAACCCTAGTTAGTCTTGTACACGGGTTAGAGCAAAATGTGAGGCATGGTTGTGTGGAATGTGAAACACAATCGTGGGGGGTACACAGCCTAGCCACATGGGCGTGTGCCCTATTTTTAAGGGAAAAATTTCATAAGTCATCTAAAACTTTCTAAGCGCTCGGTTTAGTCCCGACCTTCTTCTAATGCATGTTTGAGCTTTCTAAGACCTTCATGAGGGATTCAATGATGACGTATGTTTATGATATGATGTTTGTGAATGTGAAATGTCTGTAAAAGTTTTAAATCATCCAGTAATGCTTCTAACCTTGGTCAGTGACGGATACGGGTTAGGGGTGTTGCATTTGGTTGGTATCAAAGCTATAGTTTAGTATATTCTAGGACTACCATAGTGTATTTGAGTCTAGCTATACATGCCATATATTTGAAATATGATAGTGTGATGAATCCTAACATTTGAAATGCGTTTTCTGTATAGTAATGGATCCCAAACGAGCCGTAGCTGACAATGTTGAAAGTAACGCACCCGCTCCTGCTCAAGGGGTAGTGCCTTCTGATACGAGAAATATGACTAGTGACCATGAGGGAGAAGCTAAGCAAGCTTTACTGCAGATGACGAGTGAGTGTTTTACGGAATTCATTCGTACGAATCCAGCTGCTCAACAACCTCCGCCCTCGATTAATCCCCCTCAGACTTCTGTTATACCTCCCGTTGTAAATCCAATTACGATAAACAAGCCTCCGGTGGATAAAATCTAGAAATATGGGGTCGAAGAGTTCAAGGCTACTGTTAATGATGATGCTGAGAATACCATACGAGTTTTCAATGAAACGTCTTGTACTCCTGATGAATGTGTGAAATGTGCTGTTTCTTTGCTCAGAGATGCAACCTACCAATGGTGGAAAACTTTGATTTCTGTTGTTCCGAAAGAAAGAATAACTTAGGATATCTTCCAATATGAGTTAATGGAGGAAAACACTGATTTCTATTATTCCGAAAGAAAAAATAACTTGGGATTTCTTCCAATCTGAGTTTCGCAGGAAATACACCAGTCAGAGACTCATTGCCAAAAGTGGAAAGAGCTTTTAGAACTGAAACAGGGCTATATGTCCGTAATGGAATTTGAGCGAGAGTTTGTTCGTCTGAGTTGCTATGCGAGTGAATGTGTATTGGCTGAAGAGATATTGTGAAAAGAATTCGTCATTTATAGTGATACTTCATTCAATGGACTTGGTTGTGTTTTGATGTAGGAAAGCAAGGTTGTAGCCTATGCCTCGAGACAACTAAAGCCGCATGAAAAGAATTATCCAACGCACGACCTTGAGTTAGCTGCAATTGTATTTGCTTTGAAGATTTGGCGCCACTATCTGTTCAGTGAAAAATGCCACGTGTTTTCTGATCATAAAAGCCTGAAATACTTAATGACTCGGAAAGATCTTAATCTGCAATAGAGAATATGGTTAGAACTATTAAAAGATTATGAGCTGGTTATTGATTGTCATCTAGGTAAAGCAAATATTGTACCTAATGCTTTGAGTCGAAAATTATTGTTTACATTGCGTGCAATGAATTTTCATTTAACTCTGTCTGATGATGATTCTGTTTTAGCTGAATTGAAAGCAAGACCGTGGTTTATTTAGCAAATTTCTAAAGCTCAGAAGTTTGATAATGAATTAATAGCCAAACGAGCTCAGTGTAGTTTTGATTCTAATTCTAAATTCTAAGTTGATAATGATGATTGGCTGAGATTCAGAAATAGACTTTGTGTTCTGAGAAATTTAGAATTGATTCGAATAATTTTGAGTGAAGCTTACAACAATAGACTATCAGTACATCTGGGAAGTATGAAAATGTATAACAACTTGAAATAGCTATATTGGTGGCAGAGGATGAAAGGGATATATCTGATTTAGCTGTTCATTTTTGGTGGCTGTCACTTTCTTTAGGTGTCAAATCTATGTTACAAGTTTTGCTGCTCTTTTAGTTTGTTGCGTTTTCTTCTTTAAGGGCAATTAGTACATCTCAGGTACCTTTCATTTTTGGCCTGCCTTGACTTACTCTTTCACAATGCCCTACTGACCGATTATCCCTCCTTCTCCTCTCTTTACCTTACATTGTCTTGGCCGAATGTTCCCATCTCCTCTTTTCTCTACATATCTCTCAAACTGGTTATGCTTTGACTGATTATTCTAGTTTCTCCCTGATAAACGATAAATTATACATGTTTTTACCTCATGCTTGGCCTAATTTCTGGATGAAGTATCATTGAATTTGTGGAAATTGGTGCTCTTAATCCTTCTATTTCATGTTTTATGCCCAGGTGAGCTTAAGGAAGAGAAAAGAGCAAGGAACGAGCCAAAAACTGACAAATTAGGCCCAATTCAATAAACAACACGAGCCGAAGATTCACCACACGGCGTGCCACACGATTGTGCTACCCTGAGCTCAAACACAGCCCAACCCCGACAAGCACGACCAGACTACATGGTCGTGCCACCATCAACAGGCCCGACCATGGCCTGGGCCTCGATCCACATGGGCGTGGGACACGGGCATGTCCCTGTCGTGAGGAAGTGCAATTTCACTCGTAAAAGGATGCTTAGAGGCTAAGAAAGGCATTCCAAAGCTCTATATAAAGACCCTACGAGGCAACTCCAAGTGTGTGCTTCATTTACCAGTAGGGATATACTTCTCTCTCCTCAAATGAGTACTTTTCTCCCTCAAAAACGAGGATAGCAGCAAGGAATTGCTCCAAGGGAAGCCGATTGATTCATCTTAGAAGCTGAATTCTCCCTCAAGATTGAAGATCTCCCTTCAATCTCCTTCAGGGGTTTTTGGGTTCTTTATGTTTTGTTATTTTATTTCTTCTGAGATGTCTTCGTTAATAATTATGAACTAAATCCCCAAATACTTGAGGGGGGATGAAACCTAAGACAGATCTTGTTATTATTTTGTCTTGAATTATATGACAAATATTTGATTTGTTCTTAATTGTGCTTGTAACTCTTAAATTGATATTTCTAAGAGATTGATTTAAGTCTAATGTGCTTATGTAGAGGAGAAAAAGTCCTGCATAGGAGTAGATCCAACACAATTAAGCGGAGTTGATCACAATTCTAGAGATAGGATGACGAAAATCTGCCGGATTAGGGTCAAACCTAATAAGGGAATCCATAGATCAAGTTAATGCAACACTAGGGGTTTTAATTAGGAAGAGATTTCAATTAATCAACCTAGGGTTAGTTGTTTTTAGTCTCAAGAGAGATATTAACATAAGTTAGGGATTTCTGCGGATCAAGTCAAGTGAATAAATCATCTAGTTCAAGAGTTGATAACAAGTGAAGTCTAGGTGGATTCTCCCTTGAGTATTGCCCAATTCAATCAATTTTCCCTAAGAGTTTTCCCTAATTCACTTTTTGTGCATTCATAGTTTAGTTTAGAATTAGTTTACTTTCATAAAAACCCCTTTTGATTTCTAGGTTAAATAATAGAAAGAAAGTTAGTACTAGTACTTTTGGTTCCCTTGGGTACGATATCTCAGTCTTGCCACTAAGCTATACTACTATTCGATAGGTGCGCTTGCCTTAAAATCGTGATAATAGTTAGTTTCTGGTGTGATCATTATTATAAATTTTATTACTTCATATCGCGAATATCACTCCCCTCCCTTAATCGATTCTTGGCTGGCCAATTCTCTTCTTCTTCTCCCTCTCACCCTCAATCGGTTTCTTCTTGACTGAATACTACTATTTCTTTCACCTTACTGTGCCGACTCTTCATTGCTCTCTGTTGTTTGGTGGTAACTACAACTATTCGGTTATTTTTTCCCTTTCTCTCTTTCTGTCGTATTAATAACTTTCATCTACCATCTTCCTTCGCTATGGGTGTATTGGTGCTACCTTGCCACTGATTGTTGAGTGGGGCATTCATCTTAGGGAGAGTCTGATTGCTTTTCTTCCTTAGAATCGGTTGCATTTTTTGTAAGTGGTTTACACTTTGGTTCTAACTGTTTGTACGAACGATACAATTAAGGATAATGGGTTTCAGTTAGAGTCCAGGTGCTGTTCAAGGGCGTAAAACCAATCTTCTGTATCGGTTGCAGTGTGCAAAGGCTTGATAGTTAAAGCAAGGCATGTGTTGAGTCACATCTTGGATAAGTGTTATAAAAGAGATTGTTTAATCTTATCGTTACAGGGACTAACATTATTGTGTTTAAATCTAGGTTGGGAGCGCTCATGGTCCAGTTGCACACTTCCGTATCAAGGTGTGTAACCACACTGCCCAAACTTTAGATTGGCAAAAGCCGAAAAATGTGATCTTTGATGCCACATGGGCGTGTGCTCGCCCATGTGGTAATTCAAATGTATAGACGTGGACGTTTGATCGTAGAGGCCAGCACGAGCGATTTCATGGGTTAGGGCCGTTTTGGGCCACGTTGGGCCGAGTTGGGCCGTGTGGGCTCAACAGGCTTGTAGGCCCTACAAAGGTAAATGACACGGATGTGTGGAGTATTGGGCCAGGCTGCATAACTCATGCGACCAAGGCCATTTCTGGGCTTTGTGGGCGTCACGGACGTGTTGGCCCACATGGGCCACATTATGGGCTTTGAGCCCATTTTCACTATTTGATTGTTAAGGTTGCACAGGTTGCCCGAGATGACTGTGGACCTACTATTGAGTCGGTAAGTATACCTAGACCCAAATTGGATGAAATGACTATTATACCCCTATGAGGTAAAATGACTGATATGCCTTATGATATGTATGATTGTAATTGAGCATGACACTTTTGCATACATGTATGATATTATGACATGACATATTACATGGGGATGGGTTTATTATATTTAGAGGAAGTGTACTGTACTAGTAGCTCTGCTGCAAACACTATTTAGTGCACAACTGATGCTATATTTTGGAGTGTAGGGATGGGTGGGTTGATTTTATCCCCACATGGAGTGCAGGGCTGGACGGAGTGAAGTGTAGAGGATGGATGGGTACAATTTTTTATTGCATTTCTATTACTGTTACTAAAATGGGCTATGGCCCACACTGATACTAATACTGTAATGGGCTAAGGCCCTACCTGATACTAGATTGTTATTGAGTCGGGCCTAGGCCCAGACTGTATTTGCCTATTGCATAATTGACTGTTTGTTTATTAAGGGTTTACGCACTGAGTTTCATAAGCTTACCCTTCTGCTTATCTGCGTAGGTAATCCTTAGACGAATTGGTGCTGCGATGGACTCGAAGGTGGCCACACATCCGTTCATGCCTCTATATTGGATTTTTAATTTATTAGTAATTTAAATTTTGGTATTTTTTTATGTAATAAGGCCTCTTTAAAGCTTTAACTTTAAATTTGGGATTTTTGCTTGCTTTGATATAAACTGGTAGTTGTAGGTAAAGGACGGGTTTTCAAAAGATAATTGTTTTTCAAAGACACCACGTTTACACAACATGTTTTAAAAGCTTCCGTAACAAACAATGTTTAAAAATGTAATAACAAATTAATATGATTGACCCTTCTGCTATACGACCTGAGTTTTAACAAAGAACAAGTCATCCTAAATCTCTATTAAAATCACAAAGAGGTTTAACATAGAACGGGCTTTCCAACGAAATTATATTTTTGAAAAATACTTCAATGTAGCATTGCCAAATTCGGCCATAACATCTAGGTCGGGTTTGGCGTGTTACATTTACTACACACTTTTCCACTTTTACAATTTGGTCCCTATTAGGTGTTTTCATGAAAAATCACTTAGAGAAAAATCTTCATCACACCTCAATCTTTCATATTCCTCTAAAACATAAAAATACATGCATGTCATGCATGGGTAAATTTTTGAACATGAACCCTAGCTTAAAATAGTAGTAAAAATAGCTAGGTGAAGTTACGAGGATTTCAAAAAATACGAAGAACATTAAAAATAGGGTTAGGAGTCACTTACTTAGAGCTTGAAAATGTCAAAAACCCTAGCTATGAAGACTTAGGGATTTTCGACACTAGCATGGAGAAGATGAGCACATTTTTTACTTATTTTTCCCTTTTTATTTCATTAATTAAGAAAATGACCAAAATGCCCTTATGGTCTTTCTTTAAAATTTTACTCTTCCTTGGGCATTTTTGTCCATCATGCAATAAAATGGTCTAATTACTAAATAAGGACCTCTAATAAATTTTCTAATACTATTTCATCCTTAAAACTTCTAGAAACTCATATTTTGCAATTTTTGTAATTTAGTCGCAAAGGACAAATTGATCACTTATTCACAAAATTTCTTCATGAAATTTTCACACAATCATATAATCGTATCATATACCTTAAAATAATCGTAAAACATATATTTCTATTTTAGATTTATTGTCTCGCAACCACTATTCTGACTAGGCCCTAAATCAGGTTGTTACACCATGTGTCCAGCCGTGTATCAAGGCCATGTGTCACACACGGTCAAGCCATACACCCGTGTGCTCAGCTGTGTGGATGAAAATAGGCCATTTGTAAGGCCATTTCGCCACCCAAAAAAGGGTAATCCCTACAAGCTTAATTTCAACATCAAAAGACATAATTTCTAGCCAAAGCATACCAATTCATGCACATTTCATACCTTAAATACACCAACAATTACTATACACAAATACCAACTCAAAGCATACCAATTTCGTGAGCCAAAATTATACGAAAACCATATATCTCAAACATCATTCTAATTTATATCTAATCATCCAAATCCTTACAAGTCCAACTACCAAATCAATTACAAACAATATCATTTCTCATTCACAAAATATCAATATCATATCACTATGAAATTTAACCATTTTCTCAATAAAACAACCATATCAAAATAATCCAATTCATATGGCATAATATGTTCATCTCATAACATTTATGAATACATACTATAAATCAAATACACTTTCATCATTTACATCAAATCCAAGCCAAATCACAACGCTATATTCACAACACAAAATATACCATATCATCACTAGCCTATACATGCCATATACCATATTTACAAACTTTAAAAGTATCGTAATAGCATTTGATAGTGTGACGATGATTCTTGACGATCCCCAAGCTCGAACTAGCTTCGTTTATCTATAAAATAGGGAAATAACACACAAAGTAAGCTTTCCAAAAGCTCAGTAAGTCATATGCAAATAAACTTAACACATGAAGCAAATATAAATCAATTCAACTATTGAAACATAGCTAGTCTCATATTCATGTATCACATTTCTTATTTTCTTCTCTTAATCAACATTCAATATGCATCACTTACCTTCCTTTCATTAATCCCATAAACATCAACACACATGTATCGTTGAACTCATTTACACATTCTTTCTTGTGTTAACTTTGCCTGTTGAATCATTCGGAGTTGCTAAGGATACTCAGATAGCACATAAAGCTCGTGCAATGCCATATCCGAGATATGGTCTTACATGTTATCACATATCGATGCCACTGTCCCAGATAGGGTCTTATACGAAATCATATATGATGCCAATGTCTCAGACATGGTCTTACACGAAATCACACCTCGGTAATCCTAATGTCATGACATTTGTATCCTAAACTAATCCTAAGGTTCACACGGGGCTTTCGAATGTCATAACTCTGTCGATACTTTTTTGTACTCAATTGTTCAGCATCCAAAGGAATTCAATATCATGAAAACATATATAATTCAATTGAAATACATTTATTTGCATATGAACTTACCTCAACAATAGGATGAACGGATCGGAGCAACTATTCGATAACTTTCGACTTCCTTCGATCTAAATCTGATTTCTTTCGTTCTTGATCTAAATAAATTCAAATTTAACTTGTTTAATCACTATTTCATTCAATTCAATCCATAAACAAATATTTAGGCATTTTTACACTTTAGCCCTATAATTTCATATTTTTTACAATTTAGTCCTTATTTCATAAAAAATACTAATTACAACAATTCCAATTAAACCCATGTGTGTTGAATTACCCTTATGCCCCTAATGGCCTATATCTTTCATTTTTTTCACATTTTAACCACTCAATTTACAAATTTCATAATTTAATCCCTAATATGCATTTTTACTTAAAAACACTTTACAGAACATGTATATCTAACACCAAGCTTTCATATTTCATCTTCAAACACTCAAAAACACTTAGATTCATCAATGGCATCTCATAAAATCATCAACAATTTTAGAAATTAGGGCATGGGTTAGCTAGTATTCACAACAACGATCTCAAAAATGTAAAAATCATCAAAAACTGAACAAAAACAAACTTACAATTGAGCCTTGAAGTAGCTGAATGTTTCAAAGCTTCCAAGCCATAGCTATTTTCTTATTTTTAGTTGATGAATACATTTATTTGACCTATGTTTCCAAGCCCGAACAAAAATAGGATGAACAGATTGGAGCGACTAGTCGATAACTTAATACACCTTTTACCATTTTACCCTTTGTTATTAAACATTAAAATCACTTAATGGATGACTATTTTTGCCTATCTTATTAACCAAAGGTCAAATAACCACATAAGGACTTACACATTTAGTGGGATGAATACTCACTTAATGAATACTCGCTAACAATCCATCCCATTAACCGAAGGTCAAATAACCACATAAGGATTTACACATTTAAATCTCATAGCCATTTATCACATTTGACACATAGCAAGCTACTTTTACATTTTATGCGATTAAATAACCAATCGATAGAATTATCACACAAAAATTTCACACATATCTAATCACATGTTGAAAACATTAAATATAATATTAAAATATTTTTCCAACCTCGAATTTATGGTTTCGAAACCACTGTTCTGATTAAGCTCAAACCGGGATGTTACAAATCATCTAAAATCGCATAAAGAATGTGATTAAAATATCTTACTTTGATAGCTTATCACGTATATCTCACAATATAAACTACAATTGCTCAACAATTGGTCTCAACAAGTTATCAATGCATACCCTGGAATAATAATTATATTGTTCCCTCAACTCTGGAGCAAGATTATAGATTGGTATTTGAAGGATTGATGTTCTTTGTACCCCGATTGATTTAGACCTAGGAGGATATCTGTTGATTGTTAGCTGCTTTCATGCCTTCAATTTCTCTCTATTGATGAACGGTTTCTTGAAAAGAAAAAGAGGGATTTTTTGTTTTCAATTTTGTTCTTTATTTGTTTTGTTTGTTTATTATTTAATTTTTATATTGCTCGAGAAATCACTTAGATTAGACCAGTGGGGCACTATATCTTTCACAATTTGAACACAATATTTTCATATTTTTAAAAAAAATTTTAAAAACACTTTTATTATTTTTGTATCTTATTTTATTGCTTTCAAATAAAAACCACTATAAAATTTTATCATGTTGATAAAGTAATTTTTTTTAATTTTTTATTTAATAGTTATCAAATAAAAAGAATTTCTTATTTTGTGCCTTATTTTATTTCTTTCGATGTTTATTTTGGTATTTAAATAATGTAATGTTTATCATGATATGAAGGGTATACTTACAATCGATCCTTTTGTTTAGTTGTAATTTGCAATTTTTTAATTACTTTAATTGATTGCTTAGGTATCAAGTTGTTTTGTGTTCAATTGTTGTCAATGTTATAAACTGGGAATTGTTTAGTGTTCAATTGTTTGCAATTGGCCAATAAGACTAGCTTAATTTCAACAACAAATTGGTGTTCATTGAATGAAAATGGAAGTGAACTGAAGATTGTAAATTTAATATGATCAACATTAAATGTTAGGAAATGAAAACAAAAAATGCGAGTGGAACTTGCACAACTTGATGATAAGACCATATGGCACCACCTAAGTTTACTACAAATAATATTAAATATAAAAATAAACCCAAAAGCAAAAAAGCCACATCATATATAGACACACACTATGCCTTCTGAATCAAAGGAAAATTTCTGAAACACTCTAGGTAAATCATTTGGTTGCAAAGGGGCTATAACTCCCGGTTGTCTTGGAAATATAAAATCAAACTGTTCAAAGTTGACTGGCTGCACCAAATTGAAAAATTCATCATTCCTTAGTTGCGACACAATGGCATAAAATGTCAAGGAAAAGAAAAAAAGAAACATCAAAATGATGAAAACCAATGAAAATAGATTTGCAAGATCCATATGAATTATGAACAAAGAAACAGAAAATAGAATGAATTAGAACATACTTAAACAACAAGAGAAGAAAGAAAGAATAAAGCTCACAATAGACGACAATGATGAAGAAGAAATAAAAAAAATTTAGTTTTTCAAAGCAGACTAACCATTGCAAAAAGAAAGGGAAATGGAGATTTCTTACTTGAGTTGGGCTTGGGTTCTCAATCTTGCTACAATAGTGGAAGCACGTGACAGGTGTTAAAACAGATATAGCAAAATAATTATTTTCGGTAATTGATTTGTTCAAATTTTCGTAGCAACCAAACATGTAAAAATGAATGAAAGTGAGTGGGAGACTCCTCAGGTTCTCAATCTTAAAGCGAGAAAGGAATAAGGTGAAGTGGTAGGAATTAGGATGAGGAAATTTGGAGGGTCAGTACATGTAGACGTAACACCCCAAACCCGGCCCAGACGTTATGGCCGAACTTGGTGTGTCACATGGACGGTGAATTACACCTCGTTCTTTTATTAGTAAGTTTAGGGTGACTTAGCAAAATCATTTTTAAGTGTTTTGAGAAAAAGGAGGTTAATTAATTTACAAAATACTATCCACTATCAATTTAAAGTTCATTTTTTTAAGAGATCTTATTAGTATGTCGTTGTCATGAAATCATCCATTTGTTACGTAGAAAAGGGTTTTAAAAATGTTTGTTAATTTTGAAATAAAAACCCGAGCAGCCTTAGTCTACCAATTTTTAATCAATAATAATTAAATAAGTAAACTGAATTGAAAATAAAATAATTATCGAGTAGCCTTATTACAAATTTAAAAACCCAAAACTACTAAATAATGAAATAAGTAACTTAAGAAAAATATTAAAGCCAAAATGCAGTCCACGTGGCCACTCCGAATCCCTCTAGCTCCAAGTCTCCTAAGGTTGGGGTCATGGATGGAAAGGAAAGAGGGTGAGTTTGTGAAAACTCAATGTGTAAGCTAAACCCAACTAAAGTCAAGACTAGTTCAAGCCCAACTGGGCCTAAGCCCTATCTAGATGCAATGATAACTGGGCCTTAGCCCTATTCAGAAAACAATGATTACTGTACCATAGCCCTATTCAGTAAACAGTGATTACTAGGCCTTAGCCCTATTCAGTAAATAGTGTGGGCCTTTGGCCCATTATAATAACAGATTAGAAAGTTATGCATGTATGCAAAGCCCAAGCCCAATTCAGCCCTACATATGACTCGTACCAGCCCTACACACCATGTGGGGAATAACTCAACCCACCCAGCCCTACACACCATAGTCGCAGCTTAGCTGCTTAATTAGATAACGTGGCCAAGCCACTAAAACAGTAATACGAGGTAGAGCCTCTAACAATATACGTGGCATTGCCACTTAGCACTTCCTCCATCAAAACCCAATCCCATGCAATAGTGTATATTATGACATGGCATAAATAGATCTGATACAATTTAGCATGCAAATCAGTCAACTTAACCCTAGGGGTAAAATAGTCTTTTAGCACCTAGGGGTAAAACAGTAATTTTCCACCCTTAAGGGGTATTTCAATAAATTTATCAAATTTTAGGGTTTCATGCTCATTACAGTTTATTAATAGTCTTAACGTCATCCAAGTAACTTATTTAGCCCATTTAATTAATTCAGAGTCATCGGGCCTAAAACCCTTAATGGGCCCAACAGTGTCCACTAGCTACTACGACCCACTAAGCCCAAATTTTACATCCGTTTTAGCAGATTTAACAGTTAGACTACCAAAATATGCTTACCGCTCATTTTCACCCTGGGCCCGTAAGCCCATTGGGCCCAAATTCGACCCTTCAAGGCCCAAAACCACCAACATGCATGAAATCACGCATACAACCGTCTTACCATTTGTAATTACCAACCTTACCAGTTCAACTGACCCACAAGCATTTGCATGCTAGCAAGCCCACGAAATGCCAAAATTTTGGCATTTCGGCTTTTCGGCTTTTGCTGATCTAGTCTACTAGAGGGTGTCGATTACACACCTATTTTGCGATACTACGTCGAGATCCGCACCAAATTAACCTACAATCGTTTAAATCATATTGTTAACTAATATCCAATGAAATCAACGAAACTGACAACATACCATATTCGGCCAATACCATCCAAAGCCCTTAATCACTTACCTTTGTCGAAATCTACCACCAGATCTAGATCTAGATTGCCCCACAGTCCTAGCCTCCACTGCTCCTTGTTAGATCGCCTCTTATCCACACTAAAACATAAAAGAACCGAAAGAAAGAGGCTAATATCACCCTTAGTAAAAAATGACAGCCACCTTGAAGAGTTAGGGGTTTTCGGCTTTTCTTGAATAACAAGTTTACGAATGATGGGGTTTCGTGTACTTACCAATGCTTTATTTTGCCAAAGAAGAGTCCCCAATCCAGCCTAATCTAGATCTAGTATAGATCTAATCCAAAACGTGAAAA
Organism: Gossypium stocksii; assembly: GCA_020496765.1. Lineage (NCBI taxonomy): Eukaryota > Viridiplantae > Streptophyta > Magnoliopsida > Malvales > Malvaceae > Gossypium > Gossypium stocksii. The sequence continues at coordinate 34,998,635 of CM035624.1, forward strand.
GAAAATAGATCTAAGTGATCTAAAGATTCAGTTCCTGGATCATTATAGAGTATGGAGGTTCCAGGTTTTATAGAAGCAAAAAGGAGAATGGATGTCTATTAACCAGATAAGAGATGTCGATAGAAGGATAAAAGAGTTGTGAGTTTTGGCTTTTGAAAGAATTGGGTTGAATGGTATAAAAGATTCGGCCAATGAAGAAGAATTAGCTAATAAGATGTTCGGGTTTCGGCTTTTGGAACAATCGGCTAGAAGGCTTTGAGAAAAGAGGTTACTTTAATTGATGGAGAAAAGAAGAAGAAAAGAGTGGAAAGAAGAGAAAAGAAGGAAAGTGAAAGATTCGGTTTGAAAAGAAAAGAGATGATAGGTTTGGTTCTTTGCACAATTCGGCACAAGGAGATTGTAGAGATCTAGTTTTTAGTTTTTAGACTGTAAAGAAGGAAGAAAAAGAAAACAGAGGGCGCTATACCTATTCGGCCAAAGAGAACAACCCCTACTTGCCAAATCCCAAAAGCTTAACCCCAAGAGATGTCGGCACAAAACAATCTCTAATTGCCAAAAGTAAAGTCCCTTAACAACCCTAGCCGAATATGCACCCTTAACCCCCCAATCGACCAACACAACTTCCCCTTCAAAATTCCTTAAATTTCTCCCCTTATCCCTCTGTGATTCAATTCCATGAGTAATTCAAACACTTCCCCTTCAGAGTTCAACTTGAGAACAACCACATGCCTTGCACATGCCTTAAAATATAAAACAACACCTTGCCACTCCATGAACTCGAACCTTAGCTCTTGCACAGTCTCCACAGGCCACCCCTTGTGTCTTAAGTGGCACCACCTTGCCACTTTAATGCAAGCTTACTTGTGTCTTAACTTACCAACATTTTTTAAAAGCCCACCTAGTTAGAGCCCCTTCTCCCTTAGGTCTAAAATTTTAAAATTCTACTGGGTTTTAACTTAAGCCTAAGCCTTCTAAAGGCCCACTAACACACTCAATACATAATTAAGCACATCCAGACAAGCAAAAATAAAAATTCAAGCGAAAACTCTAAATCCTGAGAACTAGGGCGTTACCTTATTTTGCTACAGTATGGGTTGCTTGAAAAAGAAGTCCCGTTGTGGCATTTAATGCACTTCGTTTCATTTTTTTAAAATTGATTCAAAATTATTAATTAATTACAAAATGACCCATTAACAAAATTTTGTATTCAAATTACCCAAATGCAAATATGAACATTTAATCTCGATTCATTGTGAAACAGTATATTACGTTTACAGTAGGTGTAACACCCTAAACCCGGCCTAGACGCTATGGCTAAATTTGGCAATGTCACATAGAAGTGTTTCTCGTTAAAAACTGTATATTGTCATTAAAAACTCCTTCTTCTATTTAGCCCCTTTTTATTTCTTGAGGTTGATTCTAAGATGTGATGTTTCACTTCAAAACTTGTGTCATTATCTGTAACAACCCAAACCCGGCCTAGACGTTATGGCTGAATCTGGCGGTGTCACAATGGAGTGTTTTTTGAAAACTTGTTCTTGTTGATAAAATCATGTTTGAAGGTTAAAGCCTATTTGTTAATTCTTAAATCATCTTAGTCATTTGTTAACCATTTTAAAACATCATTACTTTTAAAACATTGTTTGTTGCGGAAGCTTAAAAATCGTGTTGTGGAAACGTGATGTTTTGAAAATAATTAATGTTTGGAAAATCGCGCTCTACTTCTAATAGATATAAATCATAATAAATAAAATCCCAAATTAAAAGAAAAAAATTAGAGAGGCCTTATTACATCAAAATCCCAAACTTCAGTTATTGAAAAATAAAAAGTTGAATGTAAAGCAGATGCAGTAGTGCCACCACCCTTGAGTCCCTCACAGCATCGATCCACCTAATGCTTGGGATTGCCTACACAGTTAAAAGCGGGGTGAGTTTAGGAATACTCAGTGTGTAATCCCCTAATATAAAAACCGTCACTCAAATAAACAAAATACAGAAACAATCTGGGGTTGAGCTGATTACAGTAATAGAATCAGAATGCAATATGATTAATGCATGATGCAAGTTATCCCAACCAAACCTGCACTTGCCTCTGTCCAACCCTGCACTTGCTATGGGGAATAAATCACCCACCCATCCCTACACTTATAATGTTAGCACCGGTTGCAGCACTAATTAGAATTGTAACAAAGATGCCAGAAAAATAAGTGGCTTAAAGCCATCAATAGTGGCACAAGGCCCTCAAAAACGGCCAAAAGCCTTTAGTAATAACACACAGCCTTCAGTAACGGCACAACGCCTTTGGTAGTTCTACTGTCGTCTCGTGTGACCGTGCAACCTTAACAAATCAATGCACTTCCTCTATAACAATATCCCAACCCATGTAGTATGTCGTGCATGTATGCAAAACACAAAAATTTCACATGGCATGCTCAATTAATCAAACATCATATAAGGGTAAAACAGTTATTCTACCCTACAGTGGTATTATGGTCATTGTACCCTACGGGGTTAATTCGTTCATTTTACCCTACAGGGGTAATTCGGTCATTTTACCCTATAGGGGTAGTTCGGTCATTTTACCCTATAGGGGTAATACAGTCATTTTACCTATTTTGGGGTCTAGGTACACTTATCGACCCATCAGGAGGTCCATAGCCACCTCAAGCGACTAGTGCAACCTTAACAGTCATAACGGTGTATATGGGCCCAAAGCCCACTATCCGACCCAAGTGGGCCCACACGCTCGTGTGGCCCATTTAGCCTAGATTAAGCCACGGCTATACGAATTACATAACCCAGTCCAATCTTTACCATATAACGTGGACATTATTCGTATGGGGACCATGAGCCCATTGGGCCACACGGCCCATTTAGCCCATAACGGCCTAAGCCAATGAGAACACTCATGGCGACCTCTATAGTCTTACGCCCATGTTCGTGGGCTCAGTTTCACCACACGAGTGTTCGCACACCCATGTGACCTTAAAGCCCAACCTTCCGGCTTTTGCCGACCTACAAACAAATTAGTGTGAAGTACACACTCTTTCGACTTTTCAGCCGATTATTAGTTACAGGGTAAAGCAACACACTTGTTTGCAAACTTGTGAAAATCCTTCGAGCACCAACCTACATCCAATCAGGATATTTCATTACTCGATTGCCAAAAAGATTAATACTCAACCTTAGGCTTATCCAATAACATCACCAAACATTTACCTTGGTTAGGCAAGTACTATTTAATCCTCCCTTAACCAGTGATCACCAAATCCTTGGAAAAATCTACATTGTATCCTAATCTCGTTAATAACCACCATGAATGAGAATAACAAGAGCCAAATGAACAATAATCTTACCACTATATAGAACTAAAAACGGTTGATAGAAGAAATTGGCCTATACCCACAACAGTCGAAAGTACCCAATTGATGGAGGCAAAATGGTACACTTGTACCCTCACACCAAACTAATCGAACATCAATAGTCCAGAACCGAAATTTTAGAAGACCAAAACACAGAAAAAACCCCTAATAGCTGAATGTATGAGTGCCCAAATCCACCATACGGCACAACTCTTCTCCCCAAACCAAATTCCTTTATTTTCTCCACAATCTCCACCTAAAAATCCTTCTTTATCTCCTGCATGATTTTCTCCATAATCCACTCATTGACTAGTTCAAACTTCCTTCAACAGAGTTTCAATCAACCTCAACTTCTCACATGGCAAGAGAGAAAAATAAATACTCTTCTTACCTTGCCATGACTTGAACCTTAGACCTCAAGAGAACTTCACACGCCACCTACCACTACACCATAAGCTCTTTTGTGTCACATTCTATCCTCAATTAATTATAATGTCTACTTTCAAGCACCAAGGGTTTTATTCACTTAAAACAAAAATTTTACTAAAGCCCATGTTTGAACCCAAGACTTCTCCAACACTTCTCAGGACCCTTAACCACTGAAGCAAACCTTCATTTATGTCACTTCTTTCATAACAAATATTTATGTGCCGACTTTCAATCGCTCCCCAAGCTCAAGATCCATTTCCTCTAAGCCCAAAATTCAGGGCGTTACATTATCAAAAGTCATTGCCTTTAAAAGTGTTATTAATTTCATAATATCATTTTATAGCGGAAGCTTTTTAAAATAGTTGCGTACTTGTGTTTACTTTGTAAAAACATTTGATTCATTTTGAAAGCCTCAATTATTCTTACCACTAACAGTTGTAAACTAAAATAGTAAAAATCCCAAATTAAGAATGAAAATTTAAAGAGGCCCTTATACAGAAAATAACTCAAAATAAAATTCATAATCATAATTAAACACTAAATTAAATGGACTAGGTTGTCTGGCCACCGCTGATTCCTCCGTTGCACCGATCCTCCTATGTCTGGGGATTACATAGACAGTAAAACAAAAAGGGGTGAGTTTACGAAAACTTAGTTTGTAATCCCTAAAGCAGTCGAATAGACAATATGCATGCAAATAATAATCTGGGCCTAAGTCCTTTTTAGTAATAGTAATCAGTTGGGCCTTGGCCCATTACAGTGGTAATACCAGTAATAGTAGCAGTTGGGCCTTAGCCCATTTCAGTACAATATAGTTACAGTGGCAGTGGTAGTAGGGTCTTAGCCTATTACAGTATCAAAAATCAGTATGCAGTGTATAGTATGCATGTTACCATCTCCTATCCAACCCTACACTCCTGTGGGGAATAAATCACCCACCCATCCCTATACTGAAAAATTAGCACCTATTGCGGCACTAAATAGTATCTGCAGCAGAGCTACCAGTAATATAATAAGCTTAAAACCATCAGTGAGGTGCAACAAAGCTGCCAATACAGTACACTTCCTCCAATCATCATATACCCATCCCCATGTAATGTATCATGCAAATATGTCATGTCATATCATATCATTATACATGTACTCAATATAGATAAAAGTAGCATGCTAAATTACAGTCATACATGGATACATACACGTATCACATAAGGGCATAACAGTCGTTAAGTTAATTAGGGTTCTAGGTAAGTTTACCGACCCTACAGAAAGTCCACAGTCGTCTCAGGTGAACTGTGTAACTTTAACGGTCAAACAGTGAAAATGGGCCCATGGCCCATATTACGGGCCCATGTGGGCCTATATGCTTGTGTGGCCCACACGGCCTAAAATGGCCTTGGCCGTGTGGATTACACAGCCCAATTTAGCCCAATTCGGCTCAATACGACCTAGCCCATGAAATTGCTCATGGTTGGCCTCGTCAACCATACACCCATGTTTAGTCGTGTGGCTTACCTACACGGGCGCGAGCATGCCTATGTGGTGTCGACTATTCACACTTCACGACTTTTTTGCTGATTTTCGATTAATAGCAATGTTTACACACACCTGGCTACGAAAAGTGCGCACACCACTCTTAAGCACTCCAACCTATATTCAAACATAATACACCATCAATCCCTTAATGATAGGGTTAAAACGACCCCTTTCTATAATTCTCATCTAATAGATAGATTGTCACTTGCCTTGATTGAATGAATGTAGCTTAGCCCACTTAAACCGCTGAAAAAGATTGATTACAAGCTCCTTAGCGATTATCCGCATTACAACCGAATTTTATTAGCCATTATTGCTCATACAAGTAACTTGAACCAAACGCATACCAACCTTACCGAAAATGAAAAAATAAAAATAGGAGAAAGAAACAATTGGCCTACACCTAAGAACGTAAGCTAAAGCACCTGAGTTGGACACGTGATAACTAATGACAAAGTTACCTTCGATCAGGAGAAGAGAAAGGTTTCGTTCACTTCAATATCAATGAAAAACAACCACCTCTCAAATAGTTCCAGAAACTGAGAGGGAACACAACAAATAAGAAGGAGAAAATGAGATTAGGAAATGAAGGAGAGGAAGAGATGGAAGGAGAAAAGGGCAGGGTTCGGCTATAAGAAATAAAGGTATTCAGCCACAACAGCAACAAACAAAAAAATGAGAAGATGCCCGAATGATCTATAGCAATATTCGGCCCCAAGAAGAGAGAAAAGCAATCACAAAAACTGAAAATGGAGAGAAAATGTCCACCAAAGCTGAAATCCTCAAAGGCAAGAGTTCACATTCGGCCCCAACGCTCCCACTCTTTTTAAAATCCCATAATTTCCTCCCCAAATCACTCAAAACCGTCCACTCCTCTAATTCAAATTCCACTACAACTCTTTAATAGTTCAGGTAGACTAAAACTCCCACACGGCCCTATTAGCAAAATAAAACACTCTATTGCGCATACCAAGTGCAACAGCCCAGATTAGGGCTTATTCAGAATAGTGGTTTTGAGACCACAAATCTAAAGTAGAAAATATGTTTTATGATTGCTATTAAGTTCTTGATATGATTGTATGAGAGTGGGAAAAGTTCATGAAGAAATTTTTATGAAAAGGTGGTTAATTTATCCTTTAGGACTAAATTGCAAGTTGCAAAATATGAGTTCCTAGAAGGTTTAAGTATGAAATAGCATTATAAAAATTATTAAAGGTCTTTATTTAGTAATTAGACCATTTTATAGCATGATGGACAAAAATGCCCAATGAAGGGTAAAATTTTAAAGAAAGGCCATAAGGGTATTTTGGTCATTTAGTAAATTAATGAAATAAGAAGGCAAAAAGAAAGAAAAAATGTGTCCATCTTCTTCTCCAAGGTGCCAAAAATTTCAAGCTCCATAGCTAGGGTTTTGTTTTAACTTTTTAAGCTTCAAGTAAGTGCAATTTAGCCCCGGTTTTAATTCTCTTCATATTTTTGAAACCCTCGTAGCTTAATAGCTAATTCTACCACTAATTTGAGCTAGGGTTTATGTTCAAAAATATACCCATGCATGACATGCAAGTAATTTGATGCCTAGTGGTAGAAAATGGAAGTTTAAAGTGTAGTAGGAATCTTTTATTAGGTGAATTTTCATGAAAACACCTAAAAGGGACTAAATTGAAAATATAGTAAAATGTGTAGTAAAAGTGAGAATTTATGAAAAATAGGGGCTGTTATGAGTATATGAAAGGTTCGGCTAGGCTTAGATAGTCAAGAAATTAAGTACATTTCATTTTACAAGCCTAGGGACCATTTTGCAAATATGAAAAAGTTTAGGGGAAAATTATAAATTTTGCCAAAGTGTTATTATGGGCTAGTTAGCCAATGTGAATACTAGATAAGCTTAATTTTTCATTTTAGAGCAAGAAACATGAAGCCTGGATCGAAACTGGGGAAAAAGTAAGGTGGTGGACTAAATCGTACGTTCACCCGCATTTTTGGACCCGAGGTAAGTTGTATGTAATAATTTAGCCCTATGCATTATGTAAAACTTAATGGTGATATTCTATGTAATCATGTAAATTTCATGAATTTGTTTAACATGATTTTCATCAGGAAAGGATGAACTATAGATGAGAAATCCCGGCTAAAATGTCAAAAGATGCGAGGGATACTGAAGTAATGACATGAGTTATGTAGGTCCCGTGTAAGACCATGCTTGGGACATGGCTTCCTCACCGAACTAAGATCCCATGTAAGACCATGTTTGGGACATGGCATTGGCATCGACATGAGGTCCCGTATAAGACCATGTCTAGGACATGGCGTCAGCATCGAGATGAGACATAGATCCCCTGTAAGACCATGTTTGAGACATGGCATGGGCATCTAAGAGAGATCTCGTATAAGACCATGTCTGGGACATGGCATCGGCATCAGTTTACGATCTCATGTAAGACCATGTCTGGGACATGGCATCGACATCGATACGAGATCCTTTGTAAGACCATATCTGGGATATGGCTTTGGCATCGACTTGAGATCCCATGTAGACCATATCTGGGATATGGCTTTGGCATCTTATCATGAGAGTGACATTCAGGTATCCTTCGTTACTATAAGAAAATTTAACAAGTATGCAAATTAATGAGTTTATTGAGAAAGACTAAAACTTTGCGATGAGTGATACAGGTGTACATGACTAAGTCATGAGAAATGGTGCACAACACTATGAGTATGATAATAAGAAAAGCATGAGTAAGAAAATGAAATGACATGGATGAATTGGTAAGAAAGAGCATAAGTAGGCCCTATTATTGCATAAGGGAAGTTTATAACATTTTATGGTATTTTACTTTGAATGTTTATTCCATGAGTTATGTTGCTATCTTATTCCATGCAATTTACTAAGCATTTTAATGCTTACCCCTTTATCTTCCCTTCTTCCTTGTAGATTTTTCAAATTAGCTCAAGGATCGATCAAAGTTGGAGCTCAAAGTCACACTATCAAGCCTTTCATTTTGGTACAGTAAAGTTAGTTATTTTGACATATGGCATGTATAGGAAGTTTGATTATTTTGATAAGTGTCTCTTTTGTATGGCCAAAGGTGTTGGTTATTGATATTACTAAAGTCATGTTATAATGGCCTTTGATGTAACACCCCAAACCCGGCCCAAGCGTTATGGCCAGATCTGGTGTATCACATAGATGGTTTATTCGAAAACGGTCACTTATGACAGATAGCTTTTTCTGTTTTTAAAACCTTGTTTAGTAAATTATAGGTTTTGGGCAAAATCAAACTTAAAACTATTTTTTTATTAACTTGGAATATTTAAATAAAATCCCATTGTTGTCATTTATTATCATATTATCCAAACATTATGCAAGGTTTGTTTAATAACGTTCGATATAAATTTTGAAAACCCGAGTACCTTAGTCTACCGTTTTAAAGCAAATAACAGTGTAACCAAAATAAAAACACCCATAGTGGCCTTATTAAAAAAATAATACCGAAACTAAAATGATGATAGAAATAAAAGTAAAAATAAAAATGGATTATAGAAGCAGAAGTCATGTGAGCACCCCGAGTCCCTTGCAGCTCCAAATCCTCTACGGTTGGGGGTTACCTACATAGGTAAAAATAAAAGGGTGAGTTTGTGAAAACTCAGTGTGTAATTTCCCCAACCAATAACAGAGATTAGGCATACAGAACAGACTGGGCCGAAGCCCTATTCAGATACAGATCAATCTAGGCCTTGGCCCTATTAAGAAACAAAATGGGCCTTGGGCCCATTGCAGATACATAACAGAGCAGATGCACAACCCAACCCAATATCACACCACCCGTACCAGCCCATCACACCATGTGGGGAATAACTCAACCCACCTAGCCCACACACCAATTCTTACCCATGCTACTAAAATTAAATATCGTGGCGAAGCCACTAGAACAAAATTATGTGGCGAAGCCACTAAACAGAATACGTGGCAACGCCACTATACAGAACTTCCTCTGAATCCAAACCCAACCCCATGCAAGCTAACAATACTACTTATCACATGTATACAGATTAACAGGTACAGATAAAATATACTTAAATCAAGCAATCTATTTTTAGGGGTATAACAGTCATTTGGTACTTAGAGGTAAAATGGTAATTTCACCCTTCAGGGGTATGTTGGTCATTTTACTAAGTCTCAGTGTCTCATCACCTAATACGACCTTCCAGCAGGTCTAAGATTGATTCGAGCAACTCAAACAATCCATATGGTCAAATAGTATATTTGGGCCCAAAACCACTAATGGGCCCGAGTAGGCCCCCACGCTTATGTAGCCCGCTCAGTCCAATTTCACATACAGTATCACTGATCTTAACATCTAACATACTAGATATCACCTACCCATATAACTTACCCATATGGGTCTGTAGGCCAATTAGGCCCATTTCGGCCCATCAAGGCCCAGAACGGCCTGAGTGCACGAGATCGCACACAATAGCTCTTACCATCAAATGCACATGATTTCCGGGTTCGGATCGGCCCACGAGCATTCGTACGCCCGCAAGGCCTCAAAATGCCGGCATTTTGGCATTTTAACTTTTGCTGATCTATGCTATTAGGGGGTGTCGTTACACACCTATTTTTGTGATTCCTACTGTCGACTCGCGCTCAACCTATTGTCATAACAGCAATCATCAATAACTTAACCAATGCATAATGAAACCATACACAAGGGTTTGTTTGACGGTTACTTACCACCACTCCGCTTGTCTACTATCACTTGCGATTAACGTGTACCCTCAGAACTGATCAAAAGCTGATAGATCTAAGCACCTACGATTATTGATAGACCTAACCCATTGAAAAGAGTTAAAGGACTATTAATCCCCTATACTGAAACATTATCCAAGAGTAAGCCCTAATATCAAAAGCTGAAATCTAAGATGAAGAGTACTTACGCACAGATCCACTTGATTGAGTTGATAAATCCTAGAAGCAATCGCTTACTAATCCAAGTCCAGGACTCTTGTAGGTTTAATCAAAACACAAAGAAGAAGAATAAGAAGAAGGGATCTAGGTGTTCGACTATGTAGAAACAAAAAAAGGATTGAACGCTTTAAGAAGGGGTAATCGGTTTAGGGATTTGTTTAATCAGATAGAGTGGTATTCGGCTATGAGAGAAATGGGTAGAGAGTGATTAGGTTCAGCCAAAGCAAGGTATGACAATAAAAGAGACAATGGAAAATGAGAGAGAAGAGAAAGAAGTAAAAGTATGCGAACGGTAAGGAAATATGGGTTTTGGCTTTTAAAGAAATTTGCCAAGAGGAGTTTAAGGGAATCAATTCAAAATAAAAGAGTAAAAACGAAAGGAAGAAGAGAGAGTGTAGGTTTCAGCTATTAAGAAGAAAAGAGGAGAAGAAAAGAGACTTCTTTAGGCAATTCGGCACAAAAGCACACACCAAATGCCCAAATGGTCACAACCAAAACACAAAAAGAAAATCCTGAAAAACCTAGAGTGGAAATCGGCACCTACTTACCCCAAATGCCGAAATGTGCCAAAAGCCAAAAACCCAAGCCGATTTTTCCCACTCATCTTACCTACATTCAGCCAACTCTTTCCCCAAACTCAATCACTTGTTTTACTCCTTAATTTTCTCCACCAACCTGAAGAGTTTTCCTCCAATACCACCACTTGTTGATTCCAGCTAACAAAATAATAGCTTTTTGCTTGCAAAGAGACTCGAACCTCAGTGTTCCTACCATGCTAAATCACGCCACACTAAGCCCCACATGTGGCGCCTCTTGCCACTCCAACACAAGGCTTTTTGTGCTAAGAAACCACACCATTAATTTCTAAGTCCTATCTACCAGTGTCCAGATTCTCTTAAGGCTAAAATTAAAATTTTTGTCAGGGGTTGGGCTTAACCTAGGCCTTCCAAAGGCCCTCCAGACACACCCAAAACATCAATTTAACATACCCAAGCATGTAAATATCAATTCAAGCAAAAATCTTGAAACCCTAAAATTTAGGGCGTTACAACTCTACCCTCTTAAAGAAATTTTGGCCTCAAAATTTTAACTCATCCGAATAGGTTAGGGTATTGTTGACGCATCGCCTCTTTAGGCTTCCACGTAGCTTCTTCCCTACCGTGAATATGCCAAAGCACTTTAACCAATGGAATCGATTTCTTTCTTAACACCCTAACATCATGCTCCAGAATTTGCAAGGGTTCTTCCTCAAAAGTCAGGTCAGGCTTAACTTCAATCTCTTCAACTAGTACTATATGTGAGGGATCAAAACGGTACTGTCTCAACATAGAGACATGGAACACGTGTGAATCTAGTCCAACTTAGGAGGCAGCTCCAGCTGATATGCTACTGGACCCACTCGTTTTAGAACTTGATAGGGCCCAATAAACCGAGGGCTCAACTTGCCTTTCTTACCAAATCTTAAAATCTTCGAGAGAGAGAGACCTTCAGGAAAACCCAATCCCCCACAGAGTACTCAATCTCCTTACGCTTCAAATCAGCCTAAGACTTCTGCCTATCTGATGCCTCTTTTAATCGATCCCTAATCAACTTAACTTTACTCTCAGTAGTTGCCACCAACTTCGGTCCAAGAACCTGACGTTCACCCAATTCTGTCCAATAGGTAGACGTACGACACCTACGACCATACAAAGCCTCATATGGTGCCATCTGAATACTCGCCTGGTAACTATTGTTATACGTAAATTTTGCTAAAGGTAAGTAATCTTCCCAGTTTCCTTGGAAATCAATAATTCACCCTTTTAACATATCCTCCAGAACTTGAATCACCCTCTCTGATTTTCCATCAGTCTGGGGGTGAAAAGCAGTGCTAAAATCCAACCGCGTATGCAACTCTTCATGCAACTTCTGCCAGAACCGAGATGTAAAGCTAGGGTCTCTATCGGAAATAATCAAGACTGGCATACCATGAAGTCGCACTCTCTTAGCTACAGACAACTTTGCCAACTTTTGAAGTGAATAATCTGTTCAGATGGGTATAAAAAGAGTAGATTTCGTCAGCCTGTCCACAATCACCCAAACCGAGTCCTTCTTAGAAGGAGTCAAGGGTAGCCCACTCACAAAATCCATGGTTACCCATTCCCACTTCCAAAGTGGAATCTTGACTTATTGCAGAAGCCCAAAAGGCAGTTGATGCTCAACTTTCACTTCCTGGTGTGCCAGACACTTACCCACAAATTCTGTTACCTCCCACTTTAGTCCAGGGCACCAGTACAACTCTCGTAGATCCCGATACAACTTATTTCCACTCAGATGTGCGCCATGTGCCTATTGCTGTAATGACTGCCTTAGATCAGAGTCCTTTGGAACACTAACTCTCCAACAAAAGCACAAAATCCCTTCACTGTTCAATCCAAAATTAGAAGTTTCACCATTTTCCAACTGTCAAAACCGAAAAACTAATGACTCATCTGATAATTGTTTCTCTCCAATCTGCTCAGTCCAAGTCGGTCCTATTTGCAGTTTTGCTAACAAACTACCATCATCATAAAGACTGAGATGAGCGAACAATGCCCTCAGATCAGATACAGCCCTAAGATTCAGAGCATCTGCTACCACATTAGCTTTACTCGGGTGATACTCAATGGAAGTGTCATAATCCTTAAGCAACTCAATCTATCATCGTTGCATAAGGTTCAACTCCTTCTGAGTTAGGAGGTACTTGAGGCTCTTATGATCCGTGTAAATGATACACTTTTCTCCATACAAGTAGTGCCTCTAAATCTTTAACGCAAATACCACCACCGTTAACTCTAGATCATGAGCAGGGTAATTCAGCTCTTGAGGTTTAAGTTGGCATGATGCGTGAGCAACCACTTTGCCTTCTTGCATCAACACACATCCCAATCCAACGTGCGACTCATCACTATACACAATAAAATCCTTCCCAGACTCCGATTGAATTAACACAGGTGCTTCAGTCAAGACTTTCTTCAACTTCTCAAAACTCTCCTATTGCTTATCAGTACAGTTAAACGGTACCCCTTTCCTCAGAAGCTTCATTAATGGTGTCCTAATTATAGAAAACCCTTCCACAAACCTTCTGTAGTACCTTGTCGGACCCAAAAAACTCTAAATTTCTGACACAGTCCTTGGTGGCTTCCACTCCAAAGTAGCCTCAATTTTTCAAGGATCCACCCTAATCCCCTTGGTAGAAACAACGTGACCCAAGAATGTCACTTCTCGAAGACAAAATTTGCACTTGCTAAATTTTGCATAAAGCTGCTTCTCTTTCAGAATTTGCAGATCAATCCGAAGATGCTCATCATGATCCTCTTCATCAGGATATCGTCTATGAAGACAACCACAAATTGATCTAAGTAGGGTTGGCATACCCAGTTCATAAGATCCATAAAAGCCGCTGGTGCAATCATAAGTCCAAATGGCATTATCAGGAACTCGTAATGACCATAACGAGTCCTGAATGCTTCTTTTAGATGTCTGCCTCTTTAACCCTTAATTGGTGATATCCAGATCAAAGATCGATCTTGGAAAATACAAAAGCTCCTCTAAATTGATCAAATAGATCATCTATTCTTGGCAGAGGGTACTTGTTTTTAATAGTCAGTTTGTTCAACTGACAGTAGTCAATGCACATGCGCATCGTTCCATCCTTCTTCTTAACGAATAGTACCGGTGCTCCCCATGAAGACACACTCAGTCAAATAAAACCTCGATCCAAAAGTTCTTGGATTTGGGCCTTCAACTCCACAAGCTCCTTTAGTGCCATCCTAGAAGGAGCGATGGACACCGGAGCCGTTCCAAGGAACAGATCGATTCTAAATTCGACTTCGCAGTTCGGAGGCAACCTAGAAAGGTCATCTGGAAAAACATCCTAAAATTCCTTAACAGATTTAACTTCACCCACAGACAAACCCTTAGAATCAGATTTATTCACGTACGTCAAAAATGCCTCACAACCATTGTGAACCAACTTTTCAGCTCTTAATACCGAGATAACATTAGCCAAGTAGTCTCTTCACTCCCCTATTACAGTTACCTCCTCATCTTCTGAAGTCTTTAATACTATTCGCTTGGCAGCACAATCCAAATACACCCGATGCTTAACAAGCCAATCCATACAAAAGATGAGATCAAACTCTCCGAAAGGTAACTCCATTAAATTCACAGAGAAAGTTCAACATTGTACCTCTAAGGGCACATCTTTAAAAAGTTTATCTACCCTAATCGAGTGACCCAGTGGACTAATTACAGATACCCCATTCACAGTACTCTTAGACTGCACACCTAATGTCCTAGACACATCATCCGCAACATACGAATGTATAGACCCAATGTCAATCAAAGTAGTATATGGCGTGCTATAAATTAAAAGTGTACCAGTTATGACGTCAGGTGCGTCACCATCCTCTCGATAACGAGCAGCATAGACTAATGCTGGCTGTCGTGCCTCAGCATTTCTAGCACCTCTGCCCGGTGCTCCACGTCCACGTCCATTTTCGCCCCTGGCCTGACCACAACCTCTCGATGGTTGCTGACCACCTCTCACTGGCTGAGCAACCCTCTGCTCAGTAGCTTGCATCTGGGCTGGCCTCTAAGGGCAATCTCTGGCACATTGATCTTTGGACCCACACCAAAAGCATGTTCCAGAACACCTCCAACATTTACCCTGATGTACTTTTCCAAAGTCCACACAAGCCTACGGTCCAACCACATTCTCTGGAACTGCTCGCACCGACTCATCCACTATAGCTCTCTTAGTAGACCTCCCCGCAGTACCCGAGGGCCCTAAATCCCTCCTGAATCTTTTTTTATCTTTTTCACGGTTTTGGCACTCTGAGTGCTTTACCTCCTCCCCTATCTTAGCCTTCTCCACCAGAGCAGCAAAATCACGTTCCCTCTATGGAGCAATCAGTACTCCCAACTCATCTCTGGGGCCATCCTCGAATCGTACACTGCGTTTGTACTCAGTAGCAACTATCCCACTGGCATACCAACTCAACCTTAAGAATCCAACCTCGTACTCTGCTATAGACTTGTTACCCTGAGTCAAATTCAAGAATTCCTTCCTTCGGGCGTCCACACAAGTTGCTCTAATGTACTTTTATTTGAAGGTCATCTTAAATAAGTCCTAAGTCAACCGTTCAGCTAGTGTACCATCTCTCACAGTGAGCCACCACCGATAGGCCTCGTCACATAGTAGAGATACTGCCCCTTTCAACTTCTGCTCCGTCGAGCAGTCTAGATTATCTATTATCCACTCTGTGGCCTCTAACCAGTACTCGACCACGTTCGTGTCTACGCTAGATATGCCCTTGAAGATCTCTGCTCCATTAGCCTGGAGCTGTTCAGAAATAGATCCACGATTCACCGTTCCAGTACTTGCTCCAGCAACTTTCTCCAGAACACGGAGCATTGCCTGAATAGAGCATCATCCCCTACAGCCCGATCGTAAGACCCCATCTCAGTTGCTGGTGGTGCTTGTGCCTCTGTAGTCAGTATATGTACTGAGGATGAAAATTCAGCCTGAGCACTTCCTCGGCCTCTACCACGGCCTTGTCTACGTGCAGCTCTTGTACTCATATCGTATTTTCTGATTTACAAATTTTATGCATTAGTTCATAATTTCAATAATTATTAAAGATGTTTTATGAAAAGACGGTGATTTTAGAGTTTTGTTTCTGCAGAATCGCAATCTAGCTACAGTTTTCAGTCTTCTAAAGTTTCCAATTCCTATTGCCTCAAATTCCTACAGTCTCAATTTACCCTAACTTACAGAGTTTCAGTATGGTCTTAGCAATATCTACAGTAGTGTCTCGGTATCACAATTTAATAATCAATAAAACAAATCAGATTACTTACAAATTTGGTGCCAGAGACTCGGTGTGCCACACTTCTTAGTAGCCATATTCAGAGTAATCCAAGTTTTTGTCGAAAGCAGAAATTTTAAACAAATCTTTGTTGAAAATCATTCAAAAACCCTAGATTTTGGAGAAAATGTTTTTGGGAAGAAACCTGTTTAAAAGAACTTTCTCAAAGAAATTTTCTAAAAATGAATTTCAAAAACAATTTAAATCTTTTAATTTAATTTTAAGAAAACTTTCAAACCCATTCCAAACCTGAGTTGTTGCAACCTGGCTCTGATACCACTAAATGTAACACCCTAAACCCAGCCCAAATATTATGGCCAAATCTGGTGTGTCACATAGATAGTTTATTCGAAAACAGTCACTTATGACAGATAGCTTTTTCTGTTTTTAAAAATGACAAATAGCTTTTTCTGTTTTTAAAACCTTGTTTAGTAAATTATAGGTTTTGAGCAAAATCAAACTTAAAACTATTTTTTTATTAACTTGGAATATTCAAATAAAATCCCAATTGTTGTCGTTTATTGTCATATTATCCAAACATTACGCAAGGTTTGTTTAATAACGTTTGATATAAATTTTGAAAACCCGAGTACCCTAGTCTACCGTTTTAAAGCAAATAACTATGTAAAAAAAATAAAAACACCCATAGTGGCCTTATTACAACAATAATACTAAAACTAAAATAATGATAGAAATAAAAGTAACAATAAAAACGGATTACAGAAGCAGAAGTCATGTGGCCAACACAAGTCCATCGCGGTTCCAAATCCTCTACGGTTGGCAGTTACCTACATAGGTAAAAATAAATTGGTGAGTTTGTGAAAACTCAGTGTGTAATTTCCCCAACTAATAACAGAGATCAGGATACAGAACAGATTGGGCCAAAGCCTTATTTAGATACAGATCAATCTAGGCATTGGCCCTATTCAGAAACAGAGTGGGCCTTGGGCCCATTATATATACATAATAGAGCAGATGCACAACCCAGCCCAATCCAGCCGATCACACCACTCGTACCAGCCCATCACACCATGTGGAGAATAACCTAACTCACCCAGCCCACACACCAATTCACAGCCATGCTACTAAAATCAAATATCGTGGTGAAGCCACCAGAACAGAATTACGTGGCGAAGCCACTAAACAGAATACGTGGCAGTGCTAATATATAGAACTTCCTCCGAATCCAAACCCAACCCCATGCAGACCAACATTACTACTTGGCACATGCATACAGATTAACATATACAGATAAAATATACTTAATTCAGGCAATCTATTTTTAGGGGTATAACAGTCATTTGGTAGCTACGGGTAAAATGGTAATTTCACCCTTCAAGGGTATGTTGGTTATTTTCTTAAGTCTCGGTGTCTCATCACCTAACACGGCCTTCCAGCAGGTCTAATGTCACTTCGAGAAACTCAAACAGCCCATATGGTCAAATAGTATAATCGGGCACAAAAACCCCTAATGTGCCCGGGTAGGCCCACATGCTCATGTGGCCCGCTCAATTCAATTTCACATACAGCATCACAGATCTTAACATCTAACATACCAAATATCACCTACCTATATAACTTACCCATATGGGCCTGGAGGCCCATTTGGCCCATTTCAGCCCATCGTGGCCTAGAAGAGCCCGAGTGCACGAGATCGCACACAATAGCTCTTACCATCAACAACCCATGATATGTGGATTCGGATCGGTCCACGAGTGTTCGCACGCCTGTAAGACCTCGAAATGCCAGCATTTCGATATTTCGGCTTTTGCTGATCTATGCTATTAAGGGGTGTCATTACACACCTGTTTTTGCGATTCCCACTATCGACTCGTGCTCAACCTATTGTCATAACAACAATCATCAATAGTTTAACCAATACATAATGAAACCATACACAAGGGTTTGTTCGACTGTTACTTACCACCACTCTACTTGTCTACTATCACTTGCGACCAACATGTACCCTCAAAACTGATCGAAAGCTGATAGATCTAAGTACCTACGATTATTGATAGATCTAACCCATGGAAAAGATTTAAAGGAGTATTAATCCACTATACCAAAACTTTATCCAAGAGTAAGCCCTAATATCAAAAGCCAAAATCTAAGATGAAGAGTATTTACATACGGATCCGTTTGACTGAGTTGATAAATCCTAGAAGCAGCCGCTCACTAATCCAAGTCCAGGACTCTTGCAGGTTTAATCAAAACACAAAGAAGAAGAAGAAGAAGGGATCTAGATGTTCGGCTATGTAGATACAACAAAAGGAGTGAACACTTGAAGAAGGGGTAATCGATTTAGGGATTTGTTTAATGAAATAGAGTGGTATTCGGCTATGAGTTAAATGGATAGAGAGTGATTAGGTTCAGTCAAAGCAAGGTATGATAATAAAAGATACAATGGAAAATGATAGAGAAGAGAAAGAAGTAAAAGTATGCGAATGGTAGGGAAATTTGGGTTTTGGCTTTTGAAAAAAGCGGCCAAGAAGAGTTTAAGGGAATCAATTCAAAATAAAAGAGTAAAAAGGAAAGGAAGAAGAGAGAGTGTAGGTTTCAGCTATTAAGAAGAAAAGAGGAGAAGAAAAAAGACTTCTTAGGTAATTCGACACAAAAGAACACATTAAATGCCCAAATGGTCACAACCAAAACACAAAAAGAAAATCTCAAAAGCCTAGAGTGGAAATTCGCACCTACTTACCCCAAATGCCAAAATATGCCAAAAGCCAAAAATCCAAGCCGATTTTTCCCACTAATCTTACCTACATTCAGCCAACTCTTTCCCTAAACTCAATCCCTTATTTTAGTCCTTAATTTTCTTCATGATTTACTTTAATTTTACTCTAGATATTAGCTCAAACCTTCAAGATCATGTCATCCTTCTCTCTCCACCAACCTAAATAGTTTACCTCTAATACCACCACTTGCCGATTTGAGCTAACAAAATAATAGGTTTTTGCTTGCAAAGAGACTTGAACCTCAGCTCTCCCACTTGTTAAATCACGCCACACCAAGCCCCACATGTGGCGTCTCTTGCCACTCCAACACAAGGCTTTTTGTGCTAAGAAACCACACCATTAATTTATAAGTTCTACCTAACAGTGTCCAGATTCGCTTAAGGCTAAAATTAAAATTTTTGTCAGGGGTTGGGCCTAATCTAGGCCTTCCAAAGGCCCTCTAGACACACCCAAAACATCAATTTAACATACCCAAGCATGCAAATATCAATTCAAGCAAAAATCTTAAAACCCTAAAATTTGGGGCTTTACATTTGAAATGGGCTAATATTGTCCAAATTTTATTTTATGCAATATGGATAAAATTCATGAGTGTGCAAGTTTGCAAGTTCAAGTAGAGTAATGATGGATGAAAATGATAAGCATGGTGGCATGTGAGTAGCTTAAATATAGTTGTATAAAATGTAAATTATGTCTTGAGTTGTGAAATTGAATTTGGTTGTGTTTCAGGGTGGCAAAAAGGCTTGGAAAATAGCCTACAATTGTCCACAAGGGTTAGACACCCAGGCTTGTGTCAAGGCCGTGTGTGCCACACGGTCTATACCAAGGGTGTGCAACTCGACCGTGTGTCATCTGCATCTTAAGTAGTGAAGTCAGCATTGCACACGGGCTAAGCACACGGGCGTGTGTCTTGGCTGTGTGAAATTAAGTTGTTCATAGTGATCAAGTAGAATGGTCTACGAGTTAATGACATGAGCGTGTCTAAGCTGTGTAAGGGACATGGGCCATAGACACGGGCGTGTGCCTAAGCTGTATTCAAACCTGTAGGTTTGAAATAAGAAATAAATTTAGCACGGGCCAGGGACATGGGCGTGTGTGACCACACGGCTAGCCTACACGGGCATGTCCCACCTCACACGGCCGTGTGGCCCTATTTTAGGAAATTTTTTTCCAAATAGCTCAAAAGTTCTTAAATTCGTTCTGAAATGCATCTGATACACGTTTTGGACCTCGTAGGCCCATGCTAAGGACATTAAGAGTATGTTTCTAAAAGTTTAATTTGGAGTGAGATGTAAGGATCGATTTAGTAAGTTTGAGCAAGGTTAAGTACGGTAATACCTCGTACCCTATTCTAACGTTGGACTCTGGAATAGGGTGTTACACCAAGACTTGAAATTTAGACCTAAGGTAACAATAACAAGCCACTCATCCTCTAGACCAGTAGGCCCTTTCTGACATGCTTTACCCATTTTAATTTAAAAGCCTACTGATTAGACACAGAGGTTTATTCATATTAAACAAAATTTTTGCACAAGCCAAGGCTTGAACCCAAGACTTCTCAGACTCTTCCTAGGACACTTAACCACTGAAGCAGGCATACAATTGTGTAACACAAACATACAAAAATAAATATTAAGAATTATAAGGGTATTATAATAGGGCTAACATATTTCTCATATTTTCCTCATCCATAGAACAAAATAAAATAAAAACAAAAATTACTCTAGGTAATATTAAGTCAAATTTGTAACATCTTGCTTGTGAAACTAATTTCTTATTTTCAATTTAGGTACATCCTTAGGTTTCAAATGGGTTATAACTCTCGACTATGTTTGAGACTCAATATCAAACTATTCAAAGTTGACTAGCTACACTAGATTGACAAATTCATCACTTTTTAGGTGTGGCACAATGGCATAAAATGCCAAGGAAAAGAAAGAAAAAACAAACATCAAAATGATGAAAACAAAAAAAAAATGGATTTGCAAGATCCAAATGAGATTATGAATAAAGAAACAAAAAATAAAATGAATAAGAACATGCTTAAATTGCAAGAAAAGAAAGGAAATGTTAGAGTAAGAAGTAGAGGATGACGAAGAAGAAACAAAAAATTTTAGTTTTTCAAGCAATCTAACCATTGAAAAATGAGAGGGAAAGGGAGATTACTCACCTAAGTTGGGTTTGGATTCTCAGTCTTGCTACAACAGTGGAAGTAGGTAATAGGTGTTGAATGCAATGAAGCAGACTGATTGTTTTCAGCAACAGATTTGTTCAAATTTTCTTAGCAACCAAACATGTAAAAATGAATGGAAATGTAACAGAAAGGGAAACTGCTCGGGTTCTTAGTCTTGAAGTGACAGGGGGAGAAGGTGAAGCGACAATGATTAGGTTGAGGAAATTCGGAGGATCGATACACATGGATGTATTATATAATTTTATTTTATTTTCCCTCAAATCAACAATCAACTCGCATACATGTTCTGCTGCAGTATAGGTTGCTTGAAAAATACATCCCACCGTCACATTTAATGCACTTCCTTTCTTTTTTTTTTAAATTCATCCAAAATTATTAATTAATTACAAAATGACACACTTATAAAATTTTGTATTCAAATTACACAAATGCAAATAGGAATATTTAATCTCCATTCATTGTGAAACAATATATTACGTTTAGGGTAGGGCTAACATATTTATCATATTTTCATCATCTAAAAAACAAAAGAAAATAAAAATAAAAATCATTCAAGATAATATTAAGAAAAACTTGTAACATCTTGCCTGTTAAACTAATTTCTTATTTTCAGTATAGGTACCTCCTTTGATTGCAAAGGGGCTATAACTCTCGGCTATGTTTGAGACTTAAGATGAAACTGTTCAAAGTTGACTGGCTGCACTAAATTGACAAATTCATCGTTTCTTAGGTTTGGCGCACTAGAATAAAATGCCAAGGTAAAGAAAAAAGAAACATCAAAATGATGGAAACAAAGGAAAAAAAATTGTAAGATCCATATGAAATTATGAACAAAAAAACAAAAAAAAAATATTTTTCAAGCAAACTAACGATGGCAAAATGAGGGGGAACGGGAGATTTCTTACCTGAGTTGGGTTTGGGTTCTCTAAGTCTTACTATAATAATGGAAGCAAGTGACATGTGTTGAAAGAGATGAAGCAGAATGGTTATTTTCGGGATTGGATTTGTGCAAATTTTCTCAGCAACAAAACATGTAAAAATGGATGAAAATCAAAGGGAAAGGGAGACTACTCAGGGTTTTAGTCTTGACACGATAGATGAAGAAGGTGAAGCGACATGGATTAGGATGAGGAAATTTGGAGAATCAATACATGCGGATGTATTATATAATTTTGTTTTATATCAATACGTATACTTGTTCTTTTGTAGTATGAGTTGCTTGAAAAATATGTCTCGCCATCACATTTCATGCACTTTTTTTCTCTTTTTTTTTTTAATTTTATTCAAAATTATTTATTAATTACAAAATGGCCTACTTACAAAATTTTGTATTCAAATTACCCAAATGCAAATATGAACATTTAATGTAACGCCCTGAATTTGGGCCTAGAAGTATTGGCCTTGAGCAAGGGAACAGTTGGCAGACGGCACATAGGTATTTAGTTGTGCAAGATAGTGACATCAATAATGGTTTGTTTTAGTGGTTTAGGAGTGTTTAGAAGTGTTGGAGAAGTCCTGGGTTCAAACCTGGGCGTTGGCAAAAATTTCATTTTTAGTGCATAAAATCCTTGGGAACAAGAAAGAGGGCTTTTTAAATTGTTGTGATTAAAACATGACACAAGAGTGCTTGGTGGTCTAGTGGCAGAGGCATGATGAAGGCTGCAAGGGAGCTTGAGTTCAAATCACTTAATGCACAAAAGAATATTTATTTTGTGCTCATGTCATGTGAGTAGCAGAAATCGATTGAAACTCTGCAAGGTGGAATCTGAATGAGTCTTGGAGAAAATTGAGGAGAGATTTGGGGAGCTAATCTGGGAGGTTAGGTGAAAATCAAGGAGGAATTTGAATTGTGAAATGTTAGTGCCGAATTTGGACTCTAGCTATTCATGAATTTTGGCTACGGGGTAGTTGGGAATCATTTTCGACTTTGGGGTGTGTAAGCACTGCGTTTTCAGGATTTTTCTATCCACATCAGTGTGTCAAGCACGTTTCGTTACCTCTTTTACTTTTGTGCCAAATTTTTACTAGGGACTGGGGTATTTCTCGGTTTTGTTTGCTTTCGGTATTGTGTTCTCTTGAAACCCCCTGTCTATTGATTCTTTTCTCTACTTTATTTTGCTCCAAATCTCAAGCCTTTCTATGATTAACACTCTTCTCTTTTCTTTTAAGTTTCTTTGAGTGCTCTTTCTGGCTTGGCTAAAACCGAATATTTCCTCATCTTCTTCAAGAGTTTGCTATTGGCCGATCATTCCCATATTCCTCTTCTCCTTTCTTTCTTAAACAATTTTCTGTTTTCATTCCCTTCTTTTGGTACTGGGGCCGAATACTATCGAGTTCCTTCTCTTCATATCTTTCTCTTTCACTTTGTTATCGAGTCTCTAATCAACTGATAACTTGGGATAAATTCTTCATACTTCTTCATTGTTATTTCGACCAGGTAAGTGTTCATTAATCATGATGTACGGTTCTTTTTCAGTTTCTCCCTCTTTACTGGTTGTTACTACCTTCTTTTGACAACTCTTCTCCCTGCCATTTAATAATAGGGGTACGTCTATTCCATTTCGTGCCTTGGTTAGAAAATACCGGGGATAGGCCGATTGCTACTACCCTCCGCTTATAGTTCCATAAATCAGTAAGTTGTTCTTTTGGTTTAGGTTATTTACATTTAGGGTTTTGGTTAACAAGATTAGGGTATGTTGCATGTCGTTGTTAAGGACCATGAAGGTAGTCTTAGCCAGCGATTTAAGCGAGTTAAACTGCACTCTTTCGATTAAGGCAAGCATTTTTTATTATGGGTTAAATGTGTATAAATGGGCGATTAACCCTATTACCAAGCGATTAATGGAAACCTTGTGTTATTACAGGATTTAGCATTCATGGACTGTTAGCACTTTTCGTTAACAGGTGTGTAACAATACCCTGTAACTGATAATAGACGAAAAAGTCGAAATGTGTGTACTCACACCCTAATTTGTCTGTAAATCGGCAAAAGCCGAAAAGTCAGGAAACTGGCAAATGATGGGACACGAGCATGCGATTGCACGTGTGGTGAACCAAGCCCACAAAACATGGGCGTAAGACTGTAAAATGATCGAATTACCATCAAAGGGTAAAATAACCAGATTACCCTCGAAGGGTAAAATGACCGATATACCCCTGTAAGGTAAAATGACCGATATACCCCCGTAGGGTAAGATGACCGATATACCCCCATAGGGTAAAATGATTGATATACCCCCATAGGGCAAAATGATTGTATACCCCCGTAGGGCAAAATGACCGAAATACCCTTGTAGGGTAAAATGATCGAAATACCCCCGTAGGGTAAAATGATTGAAATACCCCTATAGGGTAAAATGACCAAAATACCCCCGTGAGCTAAGATGACCAAAATACCCTCGTAAGGTAAAATGACTAAAATACCCCTGTAGGGTAAAATGACCGAAATACCCCCATAGGGTAAAATGACCAATATACCCTCGTAGGGTAAAATGACAGATATACCCCCATAGGGTAAAATGACCGATATACCCCGGTAGGGTAAAATGACTGATATAACCCTATAAGGTAAAATGACCGATATACTCCCGTAAGGTAAAATGATTATAATACCCCTTTAGGGTAAAATGATTGTTATGCTCTTTATACTATGTATGACTGCTTTGATATATGATATATATTACTATGATTAAGCATGACATTCTACATGGGGATGGGTGATTATTGATATAGGAAGTGTACTGTTCTGATAAGGTCACACGCGTCGCACGAGACGACTATGGACCTACTGATGGCTTTGTGTCGTTCATATTATCGATGGCTTTGTTTCGTTCATATTACCGATGGCTTTGTGCCATTCATATTACTGATGGCTTTATGTTGTTCATATTATCGATGGCTTTGTATCGTTCATATTACCGATGGCTTTGTGCCGTTCATATTACTGATGGCTTTGTATTGTTCATATTACCGATGGCTTTGTGTCGTTCATATTATCGATGGCTTTATCCCATTCATATTACCGATGGCTCTGTGCCATCTTGATTATGGCTCTGTGTCATCCTGTTTATAGCTTTATGCCATCCTTTTATGGTTTATAACCATTCTGTTTCTGGCTTTTGGCCATTCTGAATTGTAACACCCCAAACCCAGCCCAGATGTTACGGCCAAGTCTGATGTGTCACATCACCTACAACTAACTATGTTACCTAGTTACTAATATTAGGGTGAGCTTTGCAAAACCGTTATTAAAGTTTTAAGAGGAAATTTTTGGTTTATTGGTGAACGCCCTATCCTCTACTAATTATTAAAAGATTATTATAAAATTTACTTTGTAACTTAATTGAATCGTGTGACTGATTTTGAAAGCGTTTGATTAACTTTAAGAAAAACTCGCTAAGCTATATTCAAAATAATTAAAGTAATGTAAGAAAAAGTAATTAAAACCCAAAATAAAAAAAAAATAGAGCGGCCTTATTACAAACCCAAATTAAAAATAAAAACGATTAAGTAAAATAATGGAATAATTAACTTAAAACCAGAAATGCAGTCGTTGTGGCCACTCTGAATCCCTCACAGCTCCAAGTCCACAGTCTCGGGCTCACTTGTGAGTATGGAAGAAATAGGGGTGAGTTCAGAAAACTCAATGTGTAAAGAAACCCATCCAAATCCCAAATCAGCTCTAGCCCACTGGGCCTAAGCCCTATCCAGTCCCAGTAATTACCGAGCCGAAGCCCTATTCAGATACAGTAGACTGGGCCTTAGCCCTTTTTCAGATAATAGTATGGCCCATAGCCCGTTACAGTAACAGAACAAATATCAATCATGAATGCAAGCCCAAACCCAACCTAAATCCAACCGCTACACTCCACCCATACCAGCCCTACACTCGATGTGGGGAATAACTCAACCTATCCAGCCCTACACTCTACAGTTACAGCATAGCTGCTCAGATAACAGTAAATTGAGGCAAAGCCTCCAGTACGTGGTCAAGCCACTATCAGTACTTCCTCCATCAATATCTCAGTCCTATGCAACAGAAATTCATCACATAGCATGCAGTAAACAGTAACAGTAGAACATGCATTTTGGTCAAACTTAGCCCTAGGGGTATAACGGTCATTTTGTACCTAGAGGTAAAATAGTAATTTCTCGCCCCTAAGGGTATTTCAGTAATTTTATCAGTTTTTAGGGTTATTGCATATTTTAGTCTTCAATTGTCTAACTTTCATCTCAGTAGTCAACTTAGCCCATTTCAGCAGTCTTTAGTTACTGGGCCCTAAAACCCCTAATGGGCCTTATAGTGACATTTAGCTAATTTAGCCCATTTAGTCCAAGTTTTACGATCGATTTATCAGTTTTAGCAGTTTTAGACATACAGTCTATCGGTACACATTTATTGCCTATGTTTACCCATATAGGCTCGTAAGCCCATTGAGCCCATTTTTAGCCCATCGAAGCCCAATTACCGAAGTGCACAGAATTACGCACTCAACCATCTTACCACTTTTGATTACAGATCCAATGATTTCCAACCGACTTATGAGCGTTCGCACGCTTACAAGCCCACGAAATGCTAGATTTTTGGCATTTCAGCTTTTTGACTTTTACTGATTTGAACTACAATAGGGTGTTCGATACACACCTGATTTGCAACAAATACTACCAAGATCTCCCACCAAGCATCCTATAATCGACCACTAGACATATCAGACTCAAGATCCAATGATAACCAACATAACCTTACTTACCATAATTAGCCATCAACACCTAAGACCCTTGAGATCTTACCTTTGTCGAATTTAGTGACTAGATCTAGATCTAGTCGTTCCACTTGTCCAAGCCCTCGATCAATAGCCTCTAAATCACACTAACACCAAAATAAATCAATTGTTAAAAACCCTTAGAGCCTTAAGCCCCAAATGATAGTCTCCCTATGCCTCTAGGGATTTCGGCTTTTCTAAATCCCGAAATAAAGAATAGATCTGAGATGTCGAGTACTTACCACAAGTTCTCTTAATCAAAATGATTCCACTTCTGTTTCTACTCAGATCTAATGCAGATCCAGCCCCTAAACATTAGCAGAGATCTAGTCTTATAGATCTAAAGATTCGGCTACAAGTCCCTAAAAATATGGTGTTTTCGGCTTTTGGAACAGTGAAACGGAAGATGATTTGGTGTTGTGGGTTTTAAGTGGTGTTGCTGACAGGGGTTAGGGGTTTAGAGGATATGAAAATTGGCCAAAAGAGAAGGAGAAGGTAGGAGGATGCAGCTATAGACAAATCAGCACAGCAGCAACCTTTCGGGATTTTGGCTTTTGGTAGTTGATGGGTTTGAGAAGAAAATAATGGCAGATTCAGTTTTTGAAGAGAAGAAAACGGAAGATAAGTGAGGAAGAGAGGTGGTTTCAGCTTGAGAAAAAAGAAGAAGGAAAAAGAATGGAAGAAGAGAGGAGAAGAGAAGGGACAATTCAGCACAAAGGAGAACTTACTTGCGTTTTTGGCTTTTTGGTACACTAAGGGAAGGATAGAACAAAAGTGAAAACCCTAGGTGGCTAACCCTAATTCAGAAAGACAGAAAAAGAAATTAGAACTTGCCCTAATGGCTATACAAGCAAATGGCACAACCTATCAAAAGCCCTAGCTGAATGCCCCTATCCATATGACCAAATCAGCAAAATTAAAAGTATCACTGCTTACCTTGTGACTTGAACTCTAGCCCTTAAACTCAGTCCGCATGCCACATTTTTAGGCACTTAAGTGGCGCCACATTGCCACTTTACCAAGGGCCTTTCTGTGTTTTATTTTACTAACTTTTTCTTAAAGGCCCACCTACAAAAATCATCTTCTCTTTAAATCTAAAATTGATATTTCTTCCGGGTTTTATTTTAGACTTGGGCCTTCTAAAGGCCCACTAAGACACTTAAACACAAATTCAATAATCAAAACACCAAATTTTCAAGATTTCACCAAAATCACGAAAATCCTGAAAAATCCTAAAAATCAGGGCATTACAATTCTACCCCCTTAAAGAAATTTCAACCTCAAAATTTACTTGATCCAAATAGTTGAGGGTGTTGTTAACACATCGTCTCCTGTGGCTCCCAAGTATCCTCTTCTTTGCCATGATTGCACCAAAGTACTTTCACTAATGAAACTGACTTCCTCCTCAGTACTTTGACCTCATGATCCAGTATTTGCACAGGCTCTTCTTCAAAGGTTAAATCAGTTTTTACCTCAATCTCCTCCACTGGCATAACATGCGAAGGATCCGATCGATACCATCTTAGCATGACACATGAAAGACATCGTGAATACGATCCAACTCCGACGGTAACTCCAACTGATAAGCTACTGGCCCTACCAGTTTAAGAACCCGATAAGGCCTAATAAACCGCAGACTCAACTTGCCCTTCTTACCAAATCTCAATATCTTCTTCCGTGGTGAAACTTTCAGAAAAACCATATCCCCAATAGCGAACTCGATTTCCTTACGCTTTAGATCAGCATATGAATTCTGTCTATCAGACGCTTCCTTTAACCGGTCCCTAATCAACTTAACCTTAATCTCAGTATCTACCACTAATTTTGGTCCAAGAATCTGTCGTTCTCCCAACTCTGTCCAACACGTCTGCGTACGACACTTCCGCCCATAAAGTGCCTCAAAAGGAGCCATCTGAATACTCGCTTGGTAGCTGTTGTTGTACGCAAATTTCGCCAACGGTAAATAGTCCTCCCAACTGCCACGAAAGTCGATAACACAACCTCTTAACATATCCTCCAGAACCTGAATAACCCTTTCCAACTGTCCATCCGTCTGAGGGTGAAAGGCAGTGCTGAAGTCCAATCTCGTACCCAACACCTTATACAACTTTTGCCAGAATCGATATGTAAACCTAGGGTATCAGTCAGAAATAATCGAAACTGGCACCTCATGCAGTTGCACTATCTCTGCCACATACAGCTTGGCTAACTTCTGTAGTGAGCAATCAGTTCAGACAGGTATGAAATGAGCAGATTTCGTTAACCTATCCACAATCACCCACACCGAATCCTTCTTGGAGGGTGTCAACGGTAGCCCACTCATGAAATCCATGGTTACTCTCTCCCACTTCCAAAGTGGAATTTTCACCGGCTGTAACAATCCAGAAGGCAGTTGATGCTCAGCCTTTACTTGCTAACATGCTAGACATTTTCCCACAAATTTAGTCACATCTCGCTTAAGTCCAGGCCACCGGTACACCTCTCGCAAGTCTTGATACAGCTTATTCCCTCTAGGATGCATGGCATAAGGTCCTCCATGAGCCTCTTCCAAAATTAACTGCCTCAAGTCAGAGTCCCTCGGAATACAAACTCTTCCACGAAAATAGAGAACTCCATCAGTATTCAGTCCAAAATCCAAATTCCCCTCATTCTCAGCTTGCTGAAATCGAAGAATCAATGACTTATCCTTTAACTACTTCTCTTTAATCTGCTCAGTCCAAGTTGGTCTCACTTGTAACTCTACCAACAGACTTCCATCGTCATAAAGACTCAAACGAGCAAACATCACTCTCAACTCAGCAACAGCCCTTTGGCTCAGTGCATCAGCCACCATATTTGCCTTGCCTGGGTGGTACTCAATCGAACAGTCGTAATCCTTAAGCAATTCTATCCATCTTCGTTGCCTAAGATTCAACTCCTTCTGAGTCAACAGATACTTGAGACTCTTATGGTCTGTGTATATAATACACTTTTCCCCATATAGATAGTGTCACTAGATTTTCAATGCAAAGATCACCGCTGCCAACTCTAAATCATGCGTGGGGTAATTCACTTCATGAGGTCTCAGTTGTCGAGAAGCATAAGAGACTACTTTACCCTATTGCATCAGTACACAGCCCAGACCCACATATGATGCATCACTGTACATAGTAAAATCCTTCCCAGACTCGGCTAAATCAACACCGGCGCTTCAGTCAAAACCTTTTTCAACTTGTCAAAAGCCTCTTGTTGTTTCTCAGTCCATACAAACACTACTCCCTTCCTTAACAATTTCGTCAACGGTGCAGCAATCAGGGAAAATCCTTCCACAAATCTTTTGTAATACCCTGCCAGACCCAGAACACTCCGAATTTCTGATACCGACCTCGGTGGCTTCCATTCCAAAACTGCCTCAATTTTTTTAGGATCTACTCTTATCCCCTCAACAGAAACAACGTGACCCAAAAAAGTCACTTCTCGCAACCAAAATTCACACTTACTGAACTTCGCATAGAGTTGCTTCTCTCTCAGCACTTGCGGCACAATATGGAGATGCTCATCATGCTTCTCCTTAGTTTTTGAATATACTAGAATATCGTCGATAAAGACGACTACGAATCGGTCCAAGTAAGGTTGGAACATTCGATTTATCAGATCCATGAAAGCTGCAAGTGCATTCGTTAGTCCAAATGGCATAACCAGAAACTCGTAATGACCATACTGAGTTCTGAATGTTGTCTTATGAATATCCACTTCCTTTACCCTCAACTGATGATATCCAGATCGTAGATCGATCTTGGAAAACACTGAAGATCCTTTAAGCTGGTCAAATAGATCGTTGATTCTTGGCAGTGGGTATTTGTTCTTTATCTTTAGTTTGTTCAGCTGGCAATAATCGATGACATATGCATCGTCCCATCCTTCTTCTTCACAAACAGCACTGGTGCTCCCCATGGAGACACACTCGATCTGATGAAGCCTCTATCCAACAACTCTTGAATTTGAGCCTTCAGTTCCACTAACTCCTTCAGTGCCATTCTATAAGGCGCAATGGACACTAGAGTTGTTCCAGGCAGCAAGTCGATTCTAAACTCGACTTCTCGATTCGAAGGTAATCCAAGAAGCTCCTCAGGGAATACATCTTGAAATTCCCTAACAGTTTTGACTGTCTCTACAGTCAAGTTCTCAGCCTCAGCTTGGCTCACAAAAGCCAAATACACCTCGCAACCTTTACCAATCAGCTTCTTAGCCCTCAAGGCCGAGACAACATTGGACAACTAATCCCTTCGCTCCCCAATAACCATTACCTCCTCATCCTCAGTAGTTCTTAACACCATCCTCTTGGTCGCATAATCTAGAGTCGCCTTATGCTTAGTCAACTAGTCTATTCCTAAGATCAGATCGAACTCTCTGAATGGTAACTCCATCAAGTCTCCAGCAAAGATCCTACCTTGAGTCTCTAAAGGCATCTCCCTAAAGAGTTTATCTACCCTAACCGAGTGACCTAGAGGACTTATCATAGTTACCCCACTCATAGTATCCTCTGAGTGCACACCCAACGAGCCAAAAATGTCACATGCAACATACGAATGGGTTAATCCCACATCTATCAGAGCAGTGTAAGGCATGCTAAAGATAAAAAACGTACCAGTTATGACGTCAGGTGCATCACCCTCCTCTCGGTGACGAGCAGCATATACCAATGCTGGCTGACGAGCCTCAACATTCCCAGCACCCCTGCCAGGTGCTCCACGTCAATGTCTAATTCCATTGCCACCTCTACCTTGTCCACAACCTCTCAACAGTTGTGGTCCACCTTACACTGGTAGGGTAACCCTCTGTTCAGCCACTTGAGTTTGAGCTGGCCTCCTAGGATAATCCTTGATTCTATGTTCCTTGGACCCACATCGAAGACTTGCCCCAGTACGCTTCCAGCATTCTCCTAGATGTATTTTACCATAATCCTCGCAAACCTGTGGTCTCACTGTATTTACCAAAACTACTCGGACTGGTTCCTCCACTCTAGCTCTCTTAGCATTTCTGTTTGCAGCACCAGATGGCCTAGTATCCCTCCTGAATCAGTTCCGATCCTTATCAAAGTTCTGCCGTTCAGCTTGCTTCACCTCTTCGGCTATCTTAGCCTTCTCCACCAGTGCAGAAAAGTCGCGCTCTCTCTATGGAGCTATCAGCATCCTCAGCTCATCCTTGAGGCCATCCTCAAAATAAACACTACGCTCGTACTCAGTGGCAACTATACCGCTAGCATAATGGCTCAACCTTAAAAACTCTGCCTCATACTCAGCAACGGATTTATTACCCTGGGTCAGATTCAAAAATTCTTTCCTACGCGTATCCACATAGCTCGCTCTGACGTACTTCCCCTTGAAAGACGTCTTGAACAGTTCCCAGGTTACCCGCTCAGCTAGGTTACTCTCTCTCACGGTGATCCACTATTGATAAGCCTCGTCTCGCAGCAGCAACACCGCTCCCTTCATCTTTTGCTCCACCGAGCAATCCAGGTCATCCATAATTCGTTCTGTAGCTTCCAGCCAATACTCAGCTACATTTGGGGCTACTCTAGATATGCCCCTGAAAAACTCTACGCTGTTAGCTCGGAGTCACTCAAAAATAGATCCCCTATTCATAGGCCCGACATTAGCTCCAGCCACCCTCTCTAAAAACCTTAACATGGCTTGGGATACGGCATCATCCCCTGCGGCCCGCTCATAGGCCCATTTTTAGCAACCGGTGGCGGTCGTGCCTCACCAGCTGGCATGTGTTCCGAAGATGATGACCCAGCTTGAGCACTACCTCGGCCACGTCCACGGCCTCGTCCATGAGCAGCTTTCGTACTCATATTGTCTTATCTGATTACGAATTTTATGACATTAGTTTAATATTTCAGTTGGTTATTACAAATGTCTTATGTACAAATAGAGTTTTAGAGTTTGTTTTCACGAAATCGTAGCCTAGCTACAGTCTCAATCTTCTAGGGTTTAGTTTCCCTACAGTCTCAGTCTTACAGTTTTCAGTACTACCCTATCTACAGTATCATAGCGGGGTCTTAGTTCTATCTAAAGTGTTGTCTTAGAATAGTACAGTATAAGAAATAGAAATACTTACAGACTTGGTGCTAGGGATTCAGTCTGCCACCTCTTCAGATATCAGATTTTAGAAAACTCAAAAAAACTTAAACCTTTTTAGATCAGACCTTAAAACATGTATATATTGAAGAAAACGAATTTGAAAAGGGTTTTCTAAATTTTCCAAAGATTGATTTCCAAAAATACCCCTCTTGGGCTTCAATTTTAAAAAAATTTCGGACGGCTTCAATTTAAAAAAATTTGAAAGGCTTTTTGGACCAGATCCATAGCCGTGTTGTTGCAACCCTGCTCTGATACCACTAAATGTAACACCCCAAACCCGGCTCAGACATTACGGCCAAGTTCGGTGTGTCACATCACCTACAACTAACTATATTACCTAGTAACTAATATTAGGGTGAGCTTTGCAAAACCGTTATTAAAGTTTTAAGAGGAAATTTCTAGTTTATTAGTGAACGTCCTATCCTCTACCAGTTATTAAGAGATTATTATAAAATTTACTTTGTAACTCAATTGAACCGTGGACTGATTTTGAAAACGTTTGATTAACTTTAAAAAAACTCACGCAGCTATATTCAAAATAATTTAGGTAATGTAATAAAAAGTAATTAAAACCCAAAATAAAAATAAATAAATAGAGTGGCCTTATTACAAACCCAAATTAAAAATAAAAATGATTAAGTAAAATAATGGAATAATTAACTTAAAACTAGAAATGCAGTCTTCGTGGCCACTCTGAATCCCTCCCAACTCCAAGTCCACAGTCTAAGGCTCACCTGCGAGGATGGAAGAAATAGGGGTGAGTTTAGAAAACTCAGTGTGTAAAGAAACCCATCCAAAGCCCAAATCAACTCTAGCCCACTAGGTCTAAGCCCTATCAAGTCTCCGTAATTACCGGGCCAAAGCCCTATTCAGATACAGTAAACCGGGGCTTAGTCGTTTTCAGATAACAGTATGGCCCATAGGCCCATTTTAGTAATAGAACAGATGTCAATCATGAATGCAAGCCAAACCCAACCTAAATCCAACCGCTACACTCCACCCGTACCAGCCTTACACTCTATGTGGGGAATAACTCAACCCACCCAGCCCTACACTCCACAGTTGCAGCATAGCTGCTCAGATAACAGTAAATTGAGGCAAAGCCTCCAATACTTGGTCAAGCCACTATCAGTACTTCCTCCATCAATATCCCAGTCCTATGCAACAGATATTCATGACATAGCATGTAGTAAACAGTAACAGTAGAACATGCATTTTGGTCAAACTTAGCCCTAGGTGTATAACGGTCATTTTGTACCTAGGGGTAAAATAGTAATTTCTCGCCTACAAGGGTATTTTAGTAATTTTATCAATTTTTAGGGTTATTGCATATTTCAGTCTTCAGTAGTCTAACTTTCATCTCAATAGTCAACTTAGCCCATTTCAGCAGTCTTTAGTTACTGGGCCCTAAAACCCCTAATGGGCCCTATAGTGACATTTAGCTAATTTAGCCCATTTAGTCCAAGTTTTACGATCGATTTACCAGTTTTAGCAGTTTTCAACTAGTAGTCTATCAGTACACATTTATTGCCTATTTTTACCCATATGGGCCCGTAAGCCCATTGGGTCCCCAGTTATTGAAGTGCACGGAATTGCGCACTCAACCATCTTACCACTTGCGATTACAGATCCAATGATTTCCAACCGACTTATGAGCGTTTGCACACTCACAAGCCCACGAAATGCTAGAATTTTGGCATTTCAGCTTTTGCCAATTTGAACTACAATAGGGTGTTCGATACATACCTGATTTGCGATGAATACTACCAAGATCTCCCACCGAGAGTCCTACAATCGACCACTACAAGTATCCTACACAGAGAGCGTCCTTACTTACCATAATCGGCCATCAACACCTAAGACCCTTGAGATCTTACCTTTGTCGAATTTAGTGACTAGATCTAGATCTAGTCGTTCCACTTGTCCAAGCCCTCGATCAATAGCCTCTAGATCACACTAACACCTAAATAAATCGATTGTCAAAAACCCTTAGAGCCTTAAGCCCCAAATCGACAGCCTCCCTATGCCTCTAGGGATTTCGACTTTTCTAAATCCCGAAATAAAGAATAGATCTGAGATGTCGAGTACTTACCACAGGTTCTCTTAATCAAAACGATTCCACTTCCATTTCTACTCAGATCTGATGCAGATCCAGCCCCTAAACATTAACAGAGATCGAGTCTTAAAGATCTAAAGATTCGGCTAGAGGTCCCTAAAAATATGGTGTTTTCGGCTTTTGGAACGGTGAAGAGGAAGATGATTTGGTGTTGTGGGTTTGAACTGGTGTTACCGACAGGGGTTAGGGGTTTAGAAGATGTGAAAATCGGCCAAAAGAGAAGAAGAAGGTAGAAGGATGTGACTATAGACAAATCGGCACAGCAGTAATCTTTCGAGATTTCAGCTTTTAGTAGTTAATGGGTTTGAGAAGAAAATAATGGCAGATTCAGTTTTTGAAGAGAAGAAAACGGAAGATAAGTGAGGAAGAGAGCTGGTTTCAGCTTGAGAAGAAAGAAGAAGGAAAAAGAATAGAAGAAGAGAGGAGAAGAGAAGGGAGAATTTGGCACAGAAGAGAACTTACTTGCTTTTTCGGCATTTTGGTACACTAAGGGAAGGATAGAACAAAAGTGAAAACCCTAGGTGGCTAACCTTAATTCGGCAAAACAAAAAAAGAAATTAGAACTTGCCCTAATGGCTATACAAGCAAATGACACAACCTTTCAAAAGCCCTAGCCGAATGCCCCTATCCATATGACCAAATCGGCAAAATTAAAAGTATCACTGCTTACCTTGTGACTTAAACTCTGGCCCTTAAACTCAGTCCACATGCCACATTTTTAGGCACTTAAGTGGCACCACATTGCCACTTTACCAAGGGCCTCTCTGTGTCTTATTTTACTAACGTTTTCTTAAAGGCACACCTACAAAAGTCCTCTTCTCTTTAAATCCAAAATTGATATTTCTGCCTGGTTTTATTTTAGCCTTGGGCCTTTTAAAGGCCCACTAAGACACTTAAACACAAATTCAATAATCAAAATACAAAATTTTCAAGATTTCACCAAAATCATGAAAATCTCGAAAAATCCTGAAAATTAGGGCGTTACATGTATACTGGTAGCTTTGCTGCAATTCTAGTTAGTGCCACAACCGGTGCTAACTCTGTAAGTGTAGGGATGGGTGGGTGATTTATTCCCCACAGTAAGTGCAAGGTTGGATAGGAGATGGAGTGCAGGGTTGGTTGGGAAACATGCATTGTTCATACCGCATACTGATACTGATATTGCTATGGGCTAAGGCCCAATTGATAGTGTAATGGGCTAAGGCCCACATTGATACTGTATTGCAATGGGCTTAGGCCAGATTGTTACTGCAATTTTGTATGACTGACTGATTACTTATATTAGGGGATTACACACTGAGTTTTTGTAAACTCACCTGTTGTTTAACTGTACAGGTAATCCCCAGCGTTAGATGGATCAGTGCTGCGAGGGACTCGGAGGTGGCCACACTACTATTCTTGTTTCCTTTTACTGGGCTTTTACTTACTGTTAAATTTCGTTTTAGGTTTTTATTTGTGTAATAAGACCCCTCCAATTTTCTAGCTTTCGATTGGGCTTTTATTTATTATGATTTATATCTATTAGAAGTAGAGCGTAGTTTTCCAAAACAATAATTGTTTTCAAAACATCATGTTTACGCAACACTATTGAATGCTTCTGCAGCACTATTGAAATGCTTTCGCAACAAACAATGTTTTAAAAGTAATGACGTTTTAATATGGTTAACAACTGACTAGGATCATTTAAGAATTAACAAAGAGGCTTTAACCTTTAAACGAGATTTTTTCAGCAAGAACAAGTTTTCGAAAAACACTCCAATGTGACACCACCAGATTCGGCCATAACATCTAGGCTGGGTTTGGGGGTGTTACATTTAATCTCTATTCATTGTGAAAAAATATATTACGCTTATGGTAGGGTTAACATATTTCTCATATTTTCCTCATCCATAGAACAAAAGAAAACAAAAACAAAAATTGCCCAAGATAATATTAAGCCAAATTTGTAACATCTTTCTAGTGAAACTAATTTCTTATTTTCAGTTTAGGTACATCCTTTGGTTGCAAAGGGGCTATAACTCTCGGTTATATTTGAGACTTAAGATCAAACTGTTCAAACTTGACTAGCTACACTAGTTTGACAAATTCATCATTTCTTTGGTTTGAAACAATGGTATAAAATGCAGAGGCAAAGAAAAAAAAATCAAAAGGATGAAAACAAAAGAAAACATGTTTGCAAGATCCATCTGAAATTATGAACAAAGAAACAGAAAGTGGAATGAATAAGTACCTACTCAAATTGCAAAAAAAAAAAAAGACAGGAAAGGTTAGAGCTAGAAGTAGACGAGGAAGAAGAAATAGGAAATTTCATTTTTTTTAAGTAAACTAAACATTGCAAAATGAGAGGGAAAGGGAGCTTTTTTACTTGAGTTGGGTTTAGGTTCTCAATCTTGCTGCAATAGTGGAAGCAGGTGACATATGTTGCAAGAGATGAAGCAGAATGATTGTTTTCGACAATGGATTTGTTCAAATTTTCTCATCAACCAAACATATAAAAATTAATGAAAATTAGATGGAAAGGGAGAATGCTCGGGTTCTCAGTCTTAAAGCGACAGAGGAAGAAGGTGAAGCAGCAGGGATTAGGATAAGGAAATTTGGAGGGTCGGTTTGTGTGGATGTATTATATAATTTTATTTTATATAAACTCACATACTTGTTCAGCTATAGTATGGGTTGCTTGAAAAATACATCTCGCATTCATCTTTAATGCACTTCTTTCCATTCTTTTTTTTTTCTGCTTTTTATTAATTGATAAAAATTCTTAATTAATTACAAAATGACCCACTTATAGAATTTTGTATTCAAATTACCCAAATGCAAATATGAACATTTAATCTCAATTCATTATGAAATAGTATATTACGTTTGTGGTAGGGCTAACATATTTTTCATATTTTCTTTATCCAAAGGACAAAATAAAATAAAAACAAAAATCACCCAAGATAATATTAAGCCAAATTTGTAACATCTTACTTGTGAAACTAATTTCTTATTTCAATTTAGGTACATGGTTTGGTTGGACAGGGGCTATAAATCTCGACTGTGTTTGAGACTTAAGATAAACTTGTTCAAAGTTGACTAGCTACACTAGATTGATAAATTCATCATTTCATAGGTTTTGCACAATGGCATAAAATGCCAAGGCAAAGAAAATAAGAAACAACAACATGATGAAAAGCAATGAAAACAGATTTGCAAGATCCATTTGAAATTATGAATGAAGAAATAGAAAGTGGAATGAATAATAACATACTTAAACTACAAAAGAATCAAGGAAATGTTAGAGCTAGAAGTAGACGAAACAAAAAATTTCAGTTTTTCAAGTAGACTAACTATGGCAAAATGAGAAGGGACGGGAGATTTCTTACTTGAGTTGGGTTTGGGTTCTCAATCTAGTTGCAACAATGGAAGTATGCGATAGGAGTTGAAAGAGATGAAACAGAATGATTGTTTTCAGCAATAGACTTGTTCAAGTTTTCATAGCATCCAAACACATAAAAATGAATAAAAATGAGAAAAAAAAAGGAGACTGCTCTGGTTCTCAGTCTTGAAGTGATAGAGGAAGAAGTTGAAGTAACATCGATTAGGATGAGAGAATTTGGATGGTCGGTACATGTGGATGTATTATATAATTTTATTTTATATTTTTGATCAAATCAACAATCAAATCATATACATGTTCTGCTGTAGTATGGGTTGCTTGAAATATACGTCTCGCTGTAGCATTTAATGCACTTCCTTTCTATTTTTATAAATTCATCAAAAATTATTAATTAATTACAAAATGGCCCACTTACAAAATTTTGTATTCAAATTACCCAAATGCAAATATGAACATTTGATCACCATTCATTGTGAAATAGTATATTACATTTATGGTAAGGCTAACATATTTCTAATATTTTCCTCATCCATGGAACAAAATAAAATAAAGACAAAAATTACCCAACATAATATTACGCCAAATTTGTACCATCTTACTTGTGAAACTAATTTCTAATTTCAGTTTAGGTACATACTTTGGTTGGAAAGGGGCTATAACTCTCGATTGTGTTTGAGACTCAAGATCAAAATGTTCAAAGTTGACTAACTGCACCAGATTGAAAAATTAATCAGTTCTTAGTTGCGACACAATGGCTTAAAATGTTAAGGCGAAGAAAAATATGAAACATCAAAATGATGAAAACCAATGAAAACAGATTTGCAAGGTCCATCTGAGATTATGAACAAAGAAATAGAAAATAAAATAAATAAGAATTTAGTTAAACTGCAAGAGAAGAAAGGAAAGGTTAGAGCTAGAAGTAGATGAAGAAGAAGAAGAAACAAAAAAATTCAATTTTTCGAGTAGACTAACCATTGCAAAATGATACGGAAAGGGAGATTTCTTACCTGTGTTGGGTTTGAGGTCTAAATCCTAGTGCAATAATGGAAGCACGCAATAGGTGTTGCAAGAGATGAAGCAGAATAATTATTTTCGGCAACGGATTTGTTGAAATTTTCTCAAAAACCAAACAGGTAAAAATGAATGAAAATGAGATGGAAAGGGAGACTGCTCGAGTTCTCAATCTTGAAGCGACAGAGGAAGAAGGTGAAGGGACAGGGATTAGGATAAAGAAATTTTGAGTGTCGGTACATGTGGATTTTTATATAACTTTATTTTATATTTTCCCTCAAATCAACAATCAACTCGCATACGTGTTCTGCTGTAGTGTGGGCTGCTTGAAAAATGTGTCCCACTGTCGCATTTAATGCACTTCCTTTCTTCTTCTTTTTTGTTTTTTTTAATTCATCCAAAATTATTAATTAGTTACAAAATGATCCACTTACAAAATTTTGTATTGAAATTACCCAAATGAAAATATGAACAATTAATCACCATTCATTGTGAAACAGTATATTACGTTTATGGTAGGGCTAAAATATTTCTGATATTTTCCTCATCTATAAAACAATAGGAAACAAAAAAAAAAAATCATCCAAGATAATATTAAGCCAAATTTGTAACATCTTGCCTGTGAAACTAATTTCTTATTTTCAGTTTAGGTACAACCTTTGGTTGTAGAGGGGCTATAACTCTCGACTGTATTTGTGACTCAAGATCAAACTGTTCAAAGTTGACTAGCTGCACCAGATTGAAAAATTCATCATTTCTTAGGTTCAGCACAATGGGATAAAATGCCAAGGCAAAGAAAAAAAGAAACATCGAAATAATTAAAACCAATGAAAATAGATTTGCAAGGTCCATCTAAAATTATGAACAAAGAAATAGAAAATAGAATGAATAAGAGCATACTTAAACTGTAAAAGAAGAAAGGAAAGGTTAGAGCTAGAAGTAGA
Organism: Gossypium stocksii; assembly: GCA_020496765.1. Taxonomy (NCBI): domain Eukaryota; kingdom Viridiplantae; phylum Streptophyta; class Magnoliopsida; order Malvales; family Malvaceae; genus Gossypium; species Gossypium stocksii. The sequence continues at coordinate 35,039,094 of CM035624.1, forward strand.
CAACAAAGAAGAAGAAACAAAAAATTTCAATTTTTCAAGCAAACTAACCGTTGCAAAATGAGAGGGAAAGGGAGATTTCTTACCTTAGTTGGGTTTGGGTTCTCAATCTTGGTACAACAGTGGAAGCAGGCAATAGGTGTTGGAAGAGATGAAGCAGAATGGTTGTTTTCGACAATGGATTTGTTCAAATTTCCTCAGCAACCAAACATGTAAAAATGAATGAAAATGGGAGGGAAAGGGAGACTGCTCGGGTTCTTAGTCTAGAAGCGACAGAGGAAAAATGTGAAATGATAGGGATTAGGATGAGAAATTTTGGAGTGTCGGTACATTTGGATGTATTATGTAATTTTATTTTATATTTTCCCTTAAATCAACAAGCAACTCGCATATATGTTCTGCTACAGTATGGGTTGCTTGAAAAATACATCCCACCGTCGCATTTAATGCACTCCTTTTCTATTTTTCATTTTTTAAATTGATCCAAAATTATTAATTAATTACAAAATGACCTATATACAAAATTCTATATTCAAATTACCCAAATGTAAATATGAACACTTAATCTCCATTCATTGTGAAACAATATATTACATTTATAGTAGGGCTAACATATTTATCATATTTTCCACATCCATAGAACAAAAAGAAAATAAAAATGAAAATTGCCCAAGATAATATTAAGCTAAATTTGTAACATATTTGTAACACCCTAAAACTCGGCTTAAAAGTTTAGACCGAATCTTGGATGTTACATTGATCACTAAAGGGATCGTAGGAAAATTTTACAACACGAGTTATCTTAAATTCCATTACAAAACATGTGTACCCCTTTCTAAACTAAAAACATTTATTTAGTCTTCAATCAGAAAAGAATTAAGCAAGTTTTTTTAGAAACAAAATAGGATTTACGGGATAGATCAAAAACAGAACTTGCACCATAATTGTTTTTAAAAAACCTTACAGTACAAAAATCGAATAACAAAATAGTAACTGAAAATAAATCTAATAGTTTATTTTTGGTAATTATGTTGTTCACCGATACTATCTGAGACCTCCGCATACCGAATCCAACATCAAAACTCAGAAATGTACCTGAAAAGGAAATAGAGGGGGTGAGCTATACGAGCTCAATGTGAGTTCAAAACCAAAACTATCTACAAAATCATAGAACAAGATGCTGGAAAGCAGTTTAATATCGAATGTACTTACAGAGGTATACAGAACCAGAAGGTAAATGTTAAATTGACGTCCCAACAGGAAATAACAATTCAAGCACATAAAGTCGCACACAGACACACAGAAACAAGTACTATTCAGTCAGATAGAAACAGTTAGATAGTATCACATGCCACAAAATCAAACAGATGCGTGTGAATGCAGCCAGATATTGAAAGAACCCACCCATCTAGCCAAATCACCTCTCCATCCCCTGATCACACCCCAAAAGAGTTTATTAAGCTTATCCAACCAAAACACACCACATAGGACCTCGAAAGACCCATCCAACCCTACACACCATGTATGTGGACTAAGCCACTCAGATATATTATGCAGCAAAGCTGTCGTATAAGTAGTACAGTGCAACGTGGTAATCCGCCGTACAGACATGTTGTAGATTAAACTGCCAGATCAGATAGCAGTACGCAGAAAAGTTGACGTACATGCAGTACAATGTGATAAATCGCTATACGGATAAGTTGTAGCAGAACTACCAGATCATATCAGAATCAGACTCCCTTCTCTTCGCAATCCCACCCAAGAAACTTTATAAAGTGCATGAATGCATCCAATCTCATCACAATAATAAACACGCCAATTGGTAGTCAGACAAATAGATATACACACACACCTAACATATCAATTTTAGAACCAAACATTTCACACAACAGTCACAGATAACACATAAGTCGAAGCCTAGATAAGAATTCTTAGCCACCTTGACTAGGGACTAGCCAAGGCACACATAGAACCAAAGTAAGTGACTTAGAACCACACGACTGTCTGTTCCGGTTGTGTGGGTTAACCTAAGCCGTGTGGGGATCAAATTGCCCATGTGGCAAAGGCACACGCCCGTGTGAACTAGAGACGCAGCCGTGTGAACAGGCCATGTAACTCACTGTCCAACTATGCTAAAAAAGGTGCAGGACAGACATGGCCGTGTGTCCAAAACACATGCTTATGTGAGATCCTTAAATCTCTAAATTAACTATATGGTCGTGTGGCCAGGCCGTGTAGCACCAATTCACTCAATCTCTAATTCCCAAAAACACACGCTTGTGTGACCAAGGACACGGCCGTGTGAAAGTCGAGAAAAATCTCCAAATTGGGCACACGGCCACGTGGCCAGGCCGTGTGGTACCCAAATATTCCTGAAAACCCCAATTCCCAAAAGCACGCAACCATATGAATCAGCACACGCCCATATGGCCGTTGTGTGGTCACAAAACCACCCTAAAATAGCCCCAAAATCGTCATTTAAGCCACCAAAACAATCCCCAACCTTAGCAATAACAAGATGTAACGGGAGATGGAGTAATCCACTCACTTCCAACAACTAAAACCCAAAATCAACGGATTAGTACACACTCATAGAAAATTGATACAATAGTTTGCAACATAAATAAAAATAATAGACATTGTTTGAATCCCACACCTATTTCATGATCGAGAATGTCCAAAACCCGACTCGAATCCCACCACGTAACCCTTTTTCCCAAAAAGGAAAGAAAGAGAGCAAAAGAGGACCAAGAGAGGGAGAACATGCAAAAGAAAAAGAGTAACCAAAATAAAATAATCACAAATAAGTAAAAAAAATATATATATATTTAACAAAATATTTAACAATATAAAAATATTTCTCCCCAAAATGCCCTTAACACACAACCAACCACTAGACCAACAAGCCCATTTTATCATTTAAATGTGCCACTAAACACAATAACGCAACATTCTCTCTAACCCTAACCACAAAACCCAAAACTTCTAGTCCCAAAATTCAAGGTGTTACAATCTTGCTTTTGAAACTAATTTCTTATTTACAATTTTCAATTTTTCTAATACAGCTCGTGTCTTCTTCAATCTTTTTCCTACGTGATCATTATCATCTCTCAGAGCCACAATTTCATCACTAAGGGTTTGAAAATCTTCACAACTCTGACTATCTATTTTAAGGAACCTAAAACTGCTCAAGTTAACATTAGCATCTTCACAACTGAAGCTATTATCATCAATTGAATCCTTTACCCAGTCAAAATATTTACACCTCCTACGACCATCCTATTAATTGTTTGGATTGGTGCCCATATTACTTACCAGAAAATGCAGAAACACAATACATAAAGAATAAAGCTAACATTTACCTTATAGTTCCCACATCCATAGAATCTTCTACCACAATTTGAATCTATTTAAGCTGTTCGAATTGGAGATGGAGTCCCACATAAACACTTGCGAATGGCTCCTTGCAACTAATTTGAACTTGACACCATTTCCATTTTTTCCTAATCAAATTTTAACCTAATTGATATATTTGTTCGAATATATTTAGCATACAAGTATCAAACACATACCCATATGTGATGCTCATTACTAAATACATGAAACATAAGAGTGTATGCATTTCATTCTAAAGGAAAGAAAAAGAAGTAAATAGCAGCATTCATTTCATCTCTGAATAAATAATGACAAAGTGCATCTACCTTACATGCAAAACTACAAAGAAAGAAGGCATAATGTTATCAAAGTTCATGCACGTACATATACACACCCAAGGGTAATAACCTATGTATTAGAAAATAAAAAAACTATCTTTATTATGTGAATAAGCACTACCTAAAAATCCATCTAAAGTTCAACCAGAATAGGTTAAATATTGTATATGAATAATTACTAGCTTTAAATATTTATTATGCATATACATTAATTGTGTTAAAATTTATTTTATATTTAAAATTTAGCATAAAGGTTTATTATTATTTATAAATTTTTAATACAAGTATATAATATTTTAAAATATATTTTCATTAATTCAGGCTTATTCAGGTTTTTCATTGGATCTAACTTGGGCTTGAGCTTGGATTAGTCTTAGGGTCGAGCTCGAGTTTATTTCATGCTTGGATTATTTTGGGGTCGATTTCTAGCTTGAGCTTTCTCAGGCTTGGACTTTTCTTGGATTCAAATATTCATGAGTTTGAATTTTTTTAGAATTTGGATTGTTTTAGGTTAGGATAAGCACGTCTGGGCTTTCGAGCTCAAACTTATTTTACCAATTATACTTGCTTGCCCTTCTTTTGCCTCTTCCTTTTTATGTGATTTTCTTTAAGGGTCTTCGGCTAGTAATTATTGTCAATGTTGGTTTGTGGTTTAATTCCTGTATTGGTTACTTATTAGGCTTAATTGAACATGATGTACTTAAATTATTGGCTTTGTTTGAGTTAAGTATCTAAATTATTTTTTGGTTGATTCAGGTACCTAAACTTTGATTTCATTATTGAATTTGATACTTGTTGTTAGTGTCATTAAAAAGAATTCAACCAATAGGATTGTACCACATCATCACTCCATTAAAATATAATTTAACAATAATTTTATATTAAATAAAAATAGTTGTATTAATATTAAAAATAAAAATACCCTTCCCCACCGATAATTTTGGTGATTGAAAGAAAGGCTTTGTTGAATAGTTTAGAGAGTAAATCCCCCGTGTTTTTCCTCTTCTTTGATTTTCTAACTGTTGAAGCTCCTTCATGATCTCAGTCACAAGTGAAATTTTGTTTCTGCTTTCTTTAATTTCTTGGTATGTTTATTCTCACCTTAAAAACTAGAGACTGGTGGTGGTATCAGTAGCGAAGACGAAGGTGGTTCTGAAGGAGAAACAAAAGTCAAATAGCAAATGAAGACCACATCTCAGCTTGAAGTTCTAGAGAAAACAAATGCCTATTTGTTTTACTTGCTCACTCATTATCCTCTCGATGTTTTTTTTCTGGTTAATATGTTGTAAATTTGCTCATTTTTGCTTCTTCAGTGAAATGTACCCATTTAAAACTACACGAGCAAAATTATTGATGCAATTAGGGGCTTTCTAATAAACAATTACAAATGTGATTCTGCCATTGGGGGCACCGCCCTTGAAGCATCAAAGGAAGGATTCCATCGCCGGAATTATCAGTGGGGAGGTGTATTTTTTTAAAAAATAATCTAATTATTTTTTTAATATTAGTATAAAATCAATTTTAGTTATAAATTAATGTTGTGCTAATGTGGTAATATCTCATTGGTTGTAACTGTTTTTTTATTAAGTTTTAGTAACAAATTATATAGAAAAATAGTTTAAATTGTTATAAAACAGTCAAATAAATGAACACTTAAAGTAAACAAAGAATTTTCTTGTATCTTCTTTTCATTTACAAAAGAGTTCTATATATAAGCCATTGACATTCAATGTAACATAAATAAATGAAGCTTATTTAACTGCTCCATTCTCACGTACATTAAGCATCTTTATTAATGAATGGGGGGTTTTAACTTATTACTTTCATAAATGTTTAAAGGTTATAGACATCCATTTAATGTATTTACATCATTCCCCCTTAGATGTCTTTTAAATAAAAATGTGTATCATTAAAACCTTTATTAGGAATCCTGTAGCACCCTAAACCCAGCCCAGACGTTATGGCCGAATCTGGCGTGTCACATAGAAGATACGTTCAAAATTCAATTAAAGTTTAAAACTCCTTTTTAATGATGGTGTCACTTAACCAAATCATTTGTTTAAAACTATTCTTTGATATCTATTCAGTTACTTAAAACTCGTGGAAGCCTTTATTATTAAAGTGGAAACATGTGAATATTTTTTAAAACGGTTTTTAGTTTTGAAAACCTAACAAACTATTCTAACAGTTTGAAACGATAAAAACAGCACAAATAAAGAAAGTTAAATCAAAAACCCAACATGGCCTTATTACATAAATGAAACCCAAACAGAAAATTTAAACAAAATAAATCCAGAAACAGAAGGCATGTGGCCACCCCGAGTCCCACACAGCTCCAAATCATCTATGGCTGGAGGTTACCTACACATTAAAATAAAAGGTGAGTTTGCAAAAACTCAGTGTATAACTCCCCAACTGAAACAGTGATCAGACATGCAGAACAAACTGGGCCTCAAATGCCGACGTTTCAGCATTTCGGCTTTTGCCGACTTACACAAAGGTAGGGTGTGGTTACACACCTAATTTACGGAAAGTGCGATGAATCCCTGATATCAAACCTACATCCATTCATAATTCCAGTTAACAACAATTCTTAATACTAATGTTAAAACCCAAAGAGAATGGCAATGCTTCGCACCTTCGCTTAAGTATGCTATCTAATCCACTTATAATGATACCCGAAAGATATCACTACCCCTTTCTAGTCGATATGCTGCATTAACCAAGAGAGTCTGTTAACAAGAAACGAATAAGCAGGACACTTCTTCTGCTATCCGTACATAAAAATAAACTTAACCATTAGAATGCAAAAAAAGGGTTATTCGGCAAAATAAGCCCACTTACCCCCAACTATAGATTAGATGCCGTCAGGAAAATTTGAACACCTACGATTAGTTGATAGAGAAATAGAAGTTGGAATAAAAGGAGAAACACGAGTGTAACAAATGAAAATAGTAAGGGGTGAGTAACAAGATGAAGAGGGAAGATTCGGCTATTGAAGAGACCAAAAGAATCAAAGAATCGATCTAGAGGGAAAGAGATTAAATCCGGCCAACAATGGGAAGGGTGCTAAGGGTAGAAAAATGTAGTTAAAGAGGGAGAGAAAGGCTGCTGTAATTAACCAAGATTTTGAGAAATGAAGTAAGAAGAGGGGAAGGTGGGTTTCGGCTAAAAGAAAAAAAAAAAGAAACAAGAATTCATCTACTTGCAGAAGTTGGAGAAGAAAAAGAAAATGAGGGTACTCAAGAGAGGCAATATTCGATTTTAGGTTTGGAGAAAAGAAGAAGGTATGAAAATGGATAAGGAGGTGTACGATTCGACTAAGAGAAATAAGAGGAGAAGCAAAAGACTCAGATGAAAGGAATGGTTCAACTCATAAGATCACCGAAAGGAGCAAGGAAATTATTTGCACAAAAAGTCACTAGAAAATTCGGCACTAATGAGAGAAAAACAAACCGTTGCAAAACAAACCTGAAATGACAGATGAAGAAATCGGCTCCTATACACTCAAAATGCCAAAAATGCAAATTCAATGGCCTCCTAGCCGAAATCCCCTACACTAGCTCCCTTAATTCGACTACAATTCCCCTTAACCCCCACTCCTTGAAAATCTCCATAATCCCCTCCCCCATATTCTCTCTTTGATTTCCTCCAACATCCCAATTCAAATTCAAACTCCAACCATAAGACCAAGTCAAATCTCCTTCTTTTACCAAGTCTCCAACCAACTTCAAGTATTTGAATCCAAATCCACCTCTTACCAACTCCATGTAGCAAAATAAATACACTTTGCTTGCAAGGGGATTTGAACTCACACACTCCCTCCATGCTTGTGACGCCACTTGCCACTCTACCGCAGACTTTCTTGTGTCATGAAACAATAATAACTAAACTTAAGTCATATAAGCTAACGTCCATGTTCCCTTAAGCCCAAAAATTAAAATTTTGTCAAAGGTTAGGCTTGAACCCAGGCCTCCTGAAGGCCTCCCAAACACACCCAAAACATCAATCTAGCATACCCAAACATGCAATTCCCAATTTATGCAAAAATCCAAGACCCTAAAATTTGGGGTGTTATAAACCCTATAGGATAAAAACCTAATGAAGGAAAAAGAGTACACAATATCCTATTACAAGTTGCCTCATTAAAAACCTTTACCAGGAAAACCTAGTGGGGCAAAACCTTGGTTAAAGGAAAAGAGTGCAACGTGTTTTTGACTCCCCCTAATGGCAATATCACATTACATCTTTCAGTTGATACATTCCAATCTTGTGTAGTATTATTTCAAACATTGAAGTTGGAATGCCTTGGTAAAAAGATCTGCTAAATTATCACTAAAACAAATTTATTGAGCTTTTATATCACATTTCCTCTCAAGATCATGAGTGAAAATTAATTTTGGTGAAATATGTTTTGTTCTATCACCTTTGATATAACCACCCTTTAATTGAGCTATACATGTTGCATTATCTTCGTATGAGATAGCTGGCATATTTTCATGTAAAGGCAAATTACATATCTTCTGGATATGTTGGGTTAATAACCTTAGCCAAACACACTCTCGACTTGCCTCATGCATTGCAATTATTTCAGCATGATTTGAAGAGGCAGTAGCTAATGTTTGCTTTGTCGAACGCCATGATATGGTAGTACCTCCACATGTAAATAAATATCCCATTTGAGTTCAACCTTTATGTGGATCCGATAAATATCCAGGATCAGCATAACCAACTAATAAAGATTTTAAATCATTTGATTGAAATAACCCCATATTAATGGTCCTTTTGAGATATCTAAATACATGTTTCATTCTATTTCAATGTCTACGTGTTGGAGAAGAACTAAATCTTGCTAACAAGTTTATAGCAAAAGCTATATCAGGTCTTGTATTGTTTGCAAGATACATTAATGCTCCTATGGCACTTAGATATGGTACTTCAGGACTAAGAAACTCTTTATCATTCTCGTAAGGATAAAACTGATCTTTATTCATATCTAACGATTGTACAACCATCGGGGTACTCAATGGATGTGTTTTATCCATATAAAATTTCTTTAAGATCTTTTTCATATAAGTTAACTAATGGACATGAATTCCATCTTTTAAATGCTAGATCTGCAGGCCAGGATAAAACTTTTTTTTCAAGATCTTTCATCTCAAATTCTTTCTTTAAATAATTTACTGCATTTTGAAGCTCTTTAGGAGTTCCAATAATATTTAGATTGTCAACATAAATAGCAATTATCACAAAGTTTGATCCATAACTTTTTATAAAAATACATGGGTAGATTGGATCATTTTAATAACCTTATTTTAACAAATATTCACTAAGATGATTGTACCACATACATCCAAATTATTTTAATCCATATAAACTTTTTTTAATCTGATTGTGCAATTTTCTCGAGAAACTCTATATCCTTCAGGGATTTTAAATACTTCTAGGATTTTCATATAAATTTCACAATCAAGTGTACCATACAAATAGGCTATAACAACATCCATTAGATGCATGTCAAGTTTTTCATGTACTACTAAACTAATAAGGTATCTAAACGTGATTGCATCCACCACAGGAGAATATGTCTCTTCATAACTAATGCCGGGCCTTTCCAAAAATCCTTGTGCTACAAGTCATGTTTTATATCTTACGACTTCATTTTTCTCATTTTGTTTCCGCACAAATATCCATTTATATCATATCAACATTACATATTTAGGTGTTTGGACTATAGGTCCAAAACCTTTCCGTTTAGAAAGTAAATTTAATTCTGCTTGAATTGCGTCTTTCTATTTTGACCAATCTTTTCAATTTCTACATTCCTCAATAGATTTAGGCTCAGGATCCTCATTTTCTTTTGCTATTTCAATAGCAACATTATAAGCAAAATTATTGTTAACAGTATATTTTTCCAATTTTATCTTTTTCTTCAAGTAACATAACTTATTGATTTCTCTTCGTTATCACCATTTTCAAGTACCTAAACATCTTCTGGGGGTTTTTTGATTAGTTATATCTTTGGCCTCTTCTTGGGCACTTGCCTCCACAATATTATCATCTTGAATAATTGCTCCTTTCCTTTTACGATGATTTTTATCTTTAGAACCGATTGGCCTTCCACGCTTCAGGCATGGATTACTTTCTTTTGTACTAACAATTTGCCTTATTGGGATATCAATTCGTATTGGAGCATTTTTAGCTGGTATGTGAGATTTTGTAATTCTCTTTACGTTAGTAAATGAATCTGGCAGTTGATTGATGATTTTTGCAAATGTATAATCCTTTGAGCTTCTCGTTCACATTAACTTGTGGGAGGATCTAATTGAGATAATGATGATCCATTCAATGTAATTTCTTCTACTAGTTGTATTTTCTCTACCCCTAATGTTGGGAATGTTATTTAACCAAAATGACAATCAATAAATCATGCAGTAAATAAATATTCAATTAATGGTTCAACATATTTAATTATAAAAGGATATTCATAACCAATATATACCCCCAACCTCCTTTGAACATTCATCTTTGTGCATTGTGGTAGAGCAATTAGAACATATACTGCACATCCAAAAATTCTAAGATGAGAAATATTTGGCTCCCGACCAAAAGCTAATTGTAATGTGGAGTACTTATTGCAACTTGTTGGCCTTTAAGTGCACAAGGGTTGCTGCATGCAAAATAGCATATCCCCAAGATGTAACAAGGAGTTTTGTTCTCATAAACAATGGTTGAGCTATTTGTAACACCCCAAACCCGGCCTAGACGTTACAGCCAAGTCTGATGTGTCACATTGAAGTGTTTTTCGAAAACCGTGCTTTCATTAAAAACCCTTGAAGTTTTTAAAAACTCTTACCGTTAAACTTAAATAAAACCTTAGCTTGTCTTTTTCCAAAACGTGATTCATTGAAATAATCATCCCTTTGCAAATATCGTTAAAACCTTTGTAAAAATTTTATGAAAGCTTATAAACCCTTGTAGTTTGCAAAAACATGTTAATTTTAAAAATAGATAAAATATCGAAAACTCATATTTGTAACCTTTATAAAACATGTTATCTTGAAAACGGTTTAAGTATCAAATAAATTTGACCTTTTTCATTCAGACTTAAAGTGAATGGAAGCTGGGCACCAGGTAGGATTCTAGAAAAGATGAGGTGAGTCGAATAGACTACTTAAGTACCAAGCTCTTCTTGGATCCACTCCTAGACATGCACACTACCATTGCCACACTTTAACTATTTGAAATATTTATCTACAAGATCATTTAAAATTGCGGAAGCTTTGCTTGGTTATCGTGTTATTTGAAAACAAGTAACTTTTATAAAAATCACGTCTTAAAATCATTTATTTTCAACTCGATTTAAATAATACCCTACGTAAGCTAAAACCAATTTAATTAAGTAAAGAATAAAAACCCAAAATAAAAATAATTAAAGAGGCCCTTTTTACAACCCAAAACCAGAAATAAATAATTAAATCTAACTTCAAATAGGTAACTTAATTAGAAATCCAATAGTCCAGTCTATGTGGCCACTCTGAATCCCTCCCAGCTCCAAGTCCACCAATCTAAGGCTCACCTGCAAGGATGGAAGGAAAAAGGGTGAGTTTGGAAAACTCAGTGTGCAAAAGGCCACTTACAGAGCCCAAATCAATATCAGCATACTAGGCCTAAGCCCCCAAATCAGTCTCAACATATAACTGGGCCGAAGCCTTTCCATTTAACAGTTACTGGGCCGAAGCCTTTCATAAATCATATCTCTAGGCCGAAGCCTTTTCTGTAAACGGTATGGCCCAAAGGCCCATTTTAACAACACATATAATATCAGTGTATGTGTGCAAAGCCCATTTCAATATCACATGTAATGTCAATGTATGTATGCAAAGCCCAGTTGGGGAGACTACTCAACCCACCATCCGCTACTCTCTACCCGTACCAACCAAGCTCTCCATGTGGGGAATAACTCAACCCATCCAACCAAACTCTCCACTGGCAGCATAGCTGCTTTATCATATAACTGGAGGCCAAGCCTCTTTTAATAACTGGGGCAAAAGCCATTTTCGGTAAACTGGGGCAAAGCCCTTTATCACTTCCTCCATAATATAATAACCCAACCCATGCATTTAATGAGTAAAACATGGCATATCGTATACATGTCATAGCATATCATGTGCATATCATGTGCATATCATGTCATAGCATGTAAAATAACAATATCACAATCATCATATTCAGAATGAAACCCTAGGTGTATAATAGACATTTTTCACCTAAGGGCAAAATAGACATTTTCATGTTTTAAGGGTAATTATGTAATTTTATCCATTATTAGGGTTTTCCATGCTTATTCATCAATTCCAAATGTTTAAACAGCAATTCTAGCATATTTTAGTACAACCGAGTTATGGGCCAAAACCCCTAATGGCCCTATGTAGCTAGTTCAGTCGTCTAAGCCCACTTAGTCCAGATCCTACAATTAACTACTAATTTAACCAGTTTTAAGCCTATAGTCTATTATGAAATGTCTATTGCCCATTTTTACCTATATGGGCCCGTAAGCCCATTGGGCCTAATTTCAGCCCATCGAGGCCCAACTTACCATCGTGCACAAAATCGTGCCCTTACCTGTTCTATCGATCCAATCACCAATCTTATCGTATGTATCACGGCTTAAACCATTCACAAAACCACAAGTTCAAAATGCCGAAGTTTAGGCATTTTGGCTTTTCAGCAAATATTAATCTAAGCTACTATGAGGTTCATTACACACCTGCTTGCAACGAACGATGACTATATCCGATCCAAGTCAATCCTACATTTAATTACTAAAACATTAGACCACGAATCAATGATAACTAAATTTAATATACTCTTACCATATTCGGGCATCCATGAACAAGGCCTTAAATCCTTACCTCTGCTGAAGTTGATATCCAAATCTGGATCCGAACGCTCCACTGATCCAAGCCCTTAGTCAGCAGCCTTTAACCCTTACAAGCATAGAGCAAAATAATTGGTAACAGCCCCTTAAAGCCTTAGGCACTATTTCGACAGCCTCTCTAAACACATAGGGATTCCAACTTTTCCAAATCCCAAAAATAAGAATAGATCACAGTCAAGTCATTCATATCACCAACTTATATCCACAGTCAAACTAGCCCAATCATCACACAAGTTAGTCATTTACCCACGAGGGGCAAAACAGTCATCTAACACCCTAGGGGCAAAACGGTAATTTTACCCCATAGGGGTGTCTCGGTAATTCTACCCTACAGGGTATTTCGGTAAATTTGCAAATGGAGGGTAAAATAGTAATTTTTACAAATCAGGGGTAAAATAGTAATTTTACAAATTAGGGGTAAAACGGTAATTTTACAAATCATGGGTAAAATGGTAATTTTACAAATTAAGGGTAAAAAGGTAATTTTACAAATTAATGGTAAAATAGTAATTTTACAAATTAAGGGTAAAATGGTAATTTTACAAATCATGGGTAAAATGGTAATTTTACAAATTAGGGGTAAAATGGTAATTTTACAAATCAAGGGTATGTTCGTCATTTTACAAATCGAGGGTACTTCTGTCATTGTACAAATCAAGGGTAATTCGATAATTTTATAAATCGGGATATTTCTTGTAATTTTGCAAATCTAGGGTAATTCGGTAATTTTGTAAACCAAGGTATTTCAGTAATTTTGTAAACCAAGGGTATTTCAATAATTTTGTAAACCAAGGGTATTTTAGTAACTTTGTAAACTAAAGCATTTCTAAACAGAGATAACAATGCGAATGGGCCTAGGGCCCATTGTCGGCCCAAATGGGCCCACACGCTCGTGTGGCCCTTTTAGCCTAGATCTAGCCACAGATATGAGATTCACCTAATCTAGCCCAATATTTACTATACAATCAAACAACTTATCCAATTGGGCCCGCAGGCCCATTGGGCCCACATGGCCTCTTCGGCCCATCGCAGCCCGAAGTAGCCGTCCTACTGCTAGAGCAGTGAGAAATACACACCTGATAGGAGACTGAAGTTAACCCGCACTCCAAACACTCTTAGCCGATGCCCAACCCAAATGGGCACGCCATAAAGCGAAAGGGATCAGCCAAGAAGGCTGTGCCTACTCTCCTCCTAGTTGCTCTATTTAAAGCTAGCTCCTCACCTACTCTAATGTTAGCTTTCTGATGTGGGATTCTCCATCAATCCCCCCAAAATTAAAGCGTTAGCAAAATAATCAACCTTTGCGTGCAACGGGATTCGAACCAAAGTCCTCTCAATAACCCCGTCAAGCCATCACCACTTGGACATAAGCTCCTTTTTGTCATAAGTCCAACACATTTAACTTTAAAGCTCACCTACTTGCTTCCAGATTTATTTAAAAGAAAAACCAAAATAAATTGCAAGAGCCAAGACTTGAACCTTGGACCCTTTGCCTCCTTGTCCCCTAAGTGGCGCTACTTTGCCACTACACCACATTCCTTTTTGTGTCTTATTCCACACATAATTCCTTACAACTCCTCTTTTCCAAGTCCTCTATTCCTTAAGTCCAAAAATCCAAGAACTCTCTGGGTTTTTAACCAACACTTGGGCCTTCTATAGGCCCAATAACACACTCCAAACACGAATTACACATCCATATATCAAAATTTCAACATTACACCAAATATCACAAAAATCCCGGAATCCCAGAAATTAGCCCAAGACTTTTCCTCACACTATGAATCCTTCGCAGTTCACTAAAATACCATATTAACCCATTAATAATAACCTTCCATAACAGAATTCAACACATCAATAATTTTATTTCGAACTATCTCACACCCGCACCCAGGCCCAAGGCCCAATACTTCTAGGCCTAAATTTAGGGTGTTACACTATTAATTAGAGGCATTTGATAAATGATTCAGCTAAACGTTTTGTGTGTGAACATAAGCTATAGGATGTTTAACTTTTATCCCAATTGACATACAATAATCATTAAACGCTTGGGATGTAAACTCACCAGCATTATCATGATGAATAGTTTTGATTGCATAATCTAGAAATTATGTTCTTAATCAAATAATTTGAGCAAGTAGTTTCGTAAATGCTAGGTTACGAGTCGATAATAAACACGTATGTGACCAGCTACTAGATGCATCTATCAATACCATAAAATATTTAAATAGTCCACATGGGGGATGAATGGGACATTAGCATCGTATTGTGATTTTGTGTAAGACCATGTCTGGGACATTAGCATCGGTATATGATTTAGTGTAAGACCATAGCTGGACTATTGGCATCAATATGTCAAAACATGTAAGACCATGTCTGGGACATTGGCATTATATGTGATATACAAGACTTCTGAGTATCCTTATTGATTTTGAACGGTTCAACAGGCATAGTCAAGACGAGAATGAAAGTACGATTGAATTAAATAATGAAGGTACGTACAGAACTATGTGAGAATCAAATGAAAGTAACTTAATGAGTTCATAGTGTATTATGTATATGAAATGAGAAAGATTTGTGTGTAAGTATATTTCATGCCCAAAAATGTGTTTATTTGGCTATATTGAAGTGTGATTTGAATGATATATGAGATATGAATTATAGTAGATTTAGTTATATATATATATTTATGTGGCACATTGAGTGCGAAATACTGTTATTTGTTGATATTTCACATGATTCACCTTGACTAAAGAAAATGTTATGGATATTGGATTGAACGAAGTTATATAGATAGTTGATTACGTATATGTAAATGTGATTGAATTGATAAGAATGTTTTTGATCTGTACGAGCATAAAAATAAATGAATTTACGAAACTTTTGTTAATTATGTGATTGAATTTATGGTATAAAGGTGAAATCAAATGAATTTACATTATAGTATATGCAAATGCTTAATATGTGTATATTCAATAAGATAAGTTTAATATCATACGAGCTTACTAAGCTTTATAGCTTACTTTGTGTTATTTTTTCTATGTTTTATAGTGTTTCAGACGTTCGCTCGAGTTGAAAGTCGATGGAGATTGCATCACACTATCCGACTATTGATTTCGATATTTATACACTTGGGATTTGATTATATGGCATGTATTGGTTTGAGTCATGTGAGTATGTGTTTTGGTAATGTGTTTAGCCTTATGATATGGCTTGTGAATGTTGCATGTTTGATACATATATTGTCTTGTGAATTGGTAAATTTGGTTAGGAGTTATGGATATTCAAGTGGGTAAAGATAAATGAAGTATATATACTTATGTTGTATTTGGTTAGATGGTAAATGGTATATTTATGCTTGAGGAAGGGCTTATGATAGCTTGATACTTTGGCATGTGATTTGGTTAATTATAACTTGAGTATGAGGTAGATGATATGTGTATAATGTTGCTAATGAAGCATGAAATTTTGGTATAGTTTAGTTAAGTAATTGATGTTGAAATGATTAGGAAAAGAAATAGTTATGAAATGAGAGGTAGAAATGGTATATATTTGTGCATAATTTGGAAATATTTGGCTACCATTTTAATGTGTGGAAATGATACTAAATGATTATTGTAGGTGTGCATATGCAGGGTGAGAAAGGCGGCCTAAAACAAGCCTATTTTCATCCACACGGTTGAGCACACGGGCGTGTGGCTCAACCGTGTGTGGCACATGGCCTTGGAACACAACAGTATGTTCCCTGGTGTGGTGTTTCGAAGTAAGTCAGTATGCTCCACACAACCTCACACACAGGCGTGTGACTGGCCATGTGGCCAAGTCAGTATACCCTCTAGTTTTCACATAAGATGGCACACAGGCGTGTGGTAAGCCGTGTGATACAAGTCAGTATGTATGCCCTGTTTCCACACGGCCTATGACATGGGCGTGTCTGATGGCCATGTGAGTCACACGGCCTGGTCACACGTATGTCTGTAACACCCCAAACCCGACCTAGACGTCATGGTCAAATCTGGCGATGTCACATGATAGTGTTTTTGAAAATCCCTCAGTTCATTAAAAATCGTTCCAGTTATTATCTTTTTCTTATGTTAGGAAAACGCGAATTAAACGATTCGCTTAAAACCTTTTCTTTAACGCGGAAGCTTTGAAAACAAAAACTTTTCGTAATTGTTTTACTTATGAAAATATTAGTTAAAATGATTAATTGTGAATATGAGTGAGAACATTTATTGAGTATGAATTGATAAATTATGATTTTTGATAATGAAATGATGAGAATCTATGTGATTAGAACTCGGTTGAACTTTAAGAATAGACTGGATATTCATGCCGTGATACTAAGGTCGATATGAGTGCTAGTGTAAGACCATGTCTGGGACTTAGCATTGGCCTCATTATGTGTTAGTGTAAGACCATGTCTAGGACATGGCATTGACACTGATATGTGCTAGCCAGTGTAAGACCATGTCTGGGACACGGCATCGGTGTTGATACGAGTACTAGTGTAAGACCATGTCTGGGACATGGCATCGGCCTTGACATGCTAGCTAGTGTAAGACCATGTTTGGGACATGATATCGGCTTAGAGATGTGTCAGTGAAAGACCATGTCTGGGATATGGCATCGGCACGGATAGAGAAGAGCCAGTGTAAGACCATGTCTGGGACATGGCGTCAGCCTCGATACACGAGATTCAGTGTAAGACCATGTCTGGGACATGGCATCGACTTGACATGTGAGCCAGTATAAGACCATGTCTGGGACATGGCTTCGACATGATACCCCTTTGTATGAGGCTTACTGAATATCCCTTAGTATTCTAAATGGTTCAACTGGAAATTTAAAGTTTTGTATCAAGGTCGAGAGATATTATGATGACCTGGTGAGTGCTGCAGGTACCTATATGAATTGTTTGAAATGTAAGTTCAAAATTTTGTAGTATGATTAGTAAAAGATGAAAATGAGTAAGTTATGCTTGTAGCCATTCTTTTGTAGCATGCACAAATTGTGATGTACTGAGAGCATGTTATAGCATGGTAAATTGTTGTCTTTTATTTACTTGCAACTTACTAAGCTTTATGCTTCCACCCTCTCCTTTCCATTTTCTTATAGTGCTGCCTAATTAGCTCGTGGATCAACAAATGTGAAATACTTCGTTCACACTACCAACTAAAGCATTCGGTATAGTTAGTTTCTAGCATTTTAAGAAATGGCATGTATAGGGACTAGTCATGGTTAAGTGTCATCTTATTTTGTGACAAGTGTGTTGGCTTGATTTTTTTGAAATACCTCATTTTGTACAAGGCCAAGGATATTGGCTAATATTTGCTATTGGTTTATAGATGCAAATGTTGATGTTTTCATGAAGGTGCACTGTAACACCCCAGGACCCGTATACGTCGCCGGAGGGTCGAGAGGCATTACCTGACATTCCCACAAACAAACAAACCACCACTCATACAACATGTTCAAACGTCTATGGAAAAGACTATTCATACAATTCAAAACTCAAAATTTAATTTAAACATGTCTCTAGGTTGATGTTACAAATTCACATCTAGCTACTGAAAACCTTTACTT
The DNA here is from genome assembly GCA_020496765.1 of Gossypium stocksii. Taxonomy (NCBI): domain Eukaryota; kingdom Viridiplantae; phylum Streptophyta; class Magnoliopsida; order Malvales; family Malvaceae; genus Gossypium; species Gossypium stocksii. The sequence goes on from CM035624.1 coordinate 35,057,328, forward strand.
CGCAACTTATAGAGACATCTACGAAATTCTCATCCTTTTAATTTGTACGTGTAACTAATATCAAATAGTAACCTAATTACGATTACTAATTGCCGATTATACTAACTTGGTAATATGACCCTTTCAAACTAAAGCATATTTAATCATTTAACCATTAGACTCACTTAACAATTTTCAGAAGTGATGGTTTACCAAAGAACATAGCCGGATCCTCTAATGACGGGGTAACTACTATCAAGTCATATTAAGCATTATCACCATTGAAACTTATAATACTTCATTCAACAATACATTCATAATTAGTGAGTAAGCAAGCCATTTTCGCATGGCTAAAATATATACATATTCAAAATAAAAGTTTCTTAATTTAACGACCACAAAATGCTTCCTATACATGCCATTTACAAAAGTTTAGCTAATTAAGTACCGAACTGGGCTTTGATAGTAGAGATGACTTCGAAAGCAAGATTCCCGAGACTCGTAGCTAACGATCGAGATCTATAATACAGAAAATTAAGAGCAACGGAGTAAGCAATTTCATGCTTAGTAAGTTTTACATAAAAAGAAAATCATTTGAAAGAATAGCATAGCAATAACTAAGCTCGCTCATTTTATCCTTTGGCCAAACGAGATAATACTATGTGCACACTTTTATCATTCATATTACAAAAGGGAAAATTCCAATATGTCCGACGAAATTCGACTTATAACCGAGCAAAAACATTCCAACTTTCAAACTAAACTCATTTCTATAACATACCACTTATATCCAAATAATCAAACTCTTCTAATTCAGAACATATACATTATAATCAAGTCATAGACGTTTGAATGACCTTTAACAATAATCAAAACATTTCCACCAACCCTAAACTTGCAATTCATAAGCAACAAAATTTTCGAACAAGTGTAAGATGCATATCTGGCTATCTTACGGTAGGTATCATATTTAATAAGACTGTATCAGAGTTTATTTATAACGCCAACACGGATGTCCATCGGAACCAAGTCCGGTTTCAACATTAGCTAAAGCCCTTCAGAACTAAGTCCGGATATGTCACTAGCTTGAAAGCCCTTCGAGACTAAGCTTGGATCGTATCACTGGCTCAAAAGCCCTTCGAGCCTAAGCTCGGATTGTATCACTGGCTCAAAAGCCCTTCGAGTCTAAGCTCGGATCGTATCACTGGCTCAAAAGCCCTTCGAGTCTAAGCTCGGATGTCAATCCCCAACTATTAATCATACATGCACATTTATATCATATCACTTTGGAACTCGTTACCAACATTCAAATATAATCACAGCATGTTTAAGACTCATACTAAAATCTGATTCACTAATCATAAACGAAGGGGTACGGATTTACTTCAAAATACAACAAAAAAAAACGAAGGTTAACATTCGGTTTTCTCACATGTGCTCAAATTATCTTTTCCACAACTACATTCGAACATGGCCTTTTTAAGTCTAAATTTACACATTCACAAATGTACTAAAATTTCATTTCAATTATGAGGTAACTTCCATTACTCAAAAATACTTACCTCGTATCTTTCTGAATGATTACGGGTCGGCTATTCCGTTGCCTTTGCTTTTCCCTTATCCAAAGTTGTCCCTCTTTGCTCTTGAGCTTAATTTGACAAATTGAATATATTACTTCATATACCTCACTTAATCAAAACAAGATATACAATTATCCCCTCTATATCACATATATACATTCCACCAAATACCTTTATATTACAAGTCATGACTAGCTTAGATTAAATCAAACATACATATTCTTCTATTACAACTTATCAATCAAGTCATATTAGTTATCAAAGGCCAATATATTTCACATAGTGAACTCAAATCATGGCTCCCCATTCGGCACATATTAGCATACACACCATCTTCCATACAAGCTAGTATTTTAGCATGGTACAAGTTCAACCACATGTTACAATAAAATTTCAATGCATGTGCACCCTAACCGAATGCTTCTCTAAGGTTCTCATAAACATTTCAAATCAAATTCTAAATATTAAATACTCAAACCGAATTTCCTAAGCTCTATTTACAAAAGTCTTTCATAATTTAAATCTATATGCAAGTAGCTAAATTCCTTAATTTTCCTCCACTATAGATCACTAACTAACCATCCAAACTAAAATTCATTTGCCCCAAATGGACATATCCGAATGTCCCATTGACTTAAATAGTCACATAACCAAAAATTTACCAACCCATTTCATCCTTAAAAAACAAAAAGAAATTCACTAAAAAGAAACATATCAAATTTCCTAGCAAATTTCCAATTCCAAATTCGGCAATTTATGAGTGAAAATTATTCACTCAATATCTATTTCTAAACTTTTATTGAATCCCCATGATAACATGTATAATTTAGCTAAATCATCTACTAAACTCTCCTTCTTAACAAACATGGGCAACATCACTATTCCACCCCAAATAGCCGAATGCACAATAGAACACTCAACTCAAAGTTCAACAATTCAAATTAACAAAATTTCCAAACTAACAAAATTTCTTCATTCAACAATTTAGCCGAAAACAACTTATTCCTTTACTATCATTATAGAAATTTCATGTATCACAAAGGCTCGTACATATCAATTTAGCTAGCTTTCAACTCACTTGCCCACCATTTTCATTTTAAAAACACAAACATCCAAGATTCCTCACCTTTCCTCCATGGCCGAATGAAAGCTTCATCAAGAGCTCAAAAATTCGTCCATTGAACAAGAAAATGGCCTTAAAAATAATTCATTTTCACCCTTTCACAAGAAAATGACAAAATTTTACATACCTTACTTTGATTTTCCCTAGCCGAATGCTTCTTGCCCCTTTTCCTTATTTTCTTTCTTTTAGATCGGCCATAGAAGAGAGAGTTATCTATTCACTTTGGTGTTATCACCATTTTTTAATAAAAGAAATCATTTTTTTTACTTATTATAAAACCTTTAATCATATTTTTCTAATATAAATGCATGGATTGTCTCACAAACATAATCATTACCGTCCACCTTAGTTCAAAAAAGGTCTATTTGACATGCAAGTCCCTCAAGTAATAAACCATGCATTTTTTTTTGTCACACAAATTCTTCCTATAACATTTTCATATTTTAACATATGAGTCCTATCAAATATTTAACACCCCAAATCATGAAAATTAAAGCACCAAATTCTCAAATACTAACTACCACGAAATTTAAAACATAGATAATGATAATATTTTTGAAATTCTCTGACTCGGTTTAATGGTTCCGAAACCACTTCCCGGCTAGGGTCGAAATAAGGCTGTCACAACTTTCCCCCTTTAAGGAATTTCCGTCCCTGGAAATCTTACCCGAAAATAGATTTGGATATTTTTCCTTCACAACGTTCTCAGGTTCCCAAGTTGCTTTTTCGATACCGTGCTTGAGCCACAACACTTTTACTAACGGAACCTTTTTATTTCGCAATTCTTTTACCTCGCGAGCTAAAATACGGATAGGTTCTTCTTTGTAACTCAAATCTGGTTGAATTTCAATTTCTGACAGATTTAACACATGCGAGGGATCGAATCTATACCGGTGGAGCATCGATACATGGAAAACATTGTGAATCCTTTCAAGCTCAGGAGGCAAAATCAATCTATAAGCAACCGGCCCAATCCGTTTTGATATCTCATACGGTCCAATGAATCTTAGACTCAGCTTGCCTTTACGGCCAAAAGGGAGTACCTTTCTCCATGGTGAAACTTTCAGAAACACCTTATCACCTGCTTGATACTCGATGTCTTTACGCTTTAGGTCCGTGTACGATTTCTGACGATCAGATGCCATTCTCAAACTGTCACGAATTATCTCAACTTTTTGCTCCGCTTCTCTGACTAAATCAACTCCAAGAATTTTATTCTCACTAAGCTCGGTCCAAAATAGAGGAGTACGGCATTTACAACCGTAGAGAGCTTCGTAAGGTGCCATCTGAATACTCGTCTGAAAGCTGTTATTATACGCGAATTCAACCAAGGGTAAATATTTTTCCCACAAGCCGCTAAACTCGAGAATGCAACATCTCAACATGTCCTCGAGTATTTGAATAACCCGCTTAGATTGACCGTCCATCTGCGGATGGAAAGTGGTGCTAAAATGAAGTTTAGTTTCTAAAGCCTCGTGCAATTTCTTCCAAAATCGTGAAGTAAAGCGAGGATCACGGTCTGATATAATAGAGGTTGGCACTCCGTGCAATCATACAATTTAGGAGATATATAGTTCTGCTAACTTATCAAGTGAAAAATCTGTACGAACCGGGATAAAATGAGCTGATTTTGTTAGTCTGTCCACAATAACCCAAATGGAGTCTTTCTTGCTCGGCGTCAACGGTAAGCACGACACAAAGTCCATTGTAACGCGATCCCACTTCCACTCGAGTATCAAAATCGGCTGAAGTAATCCCCACGGCACCTGATGCTCCGCTTTCACTTGCTGACATACTAGGCACTTAGATACAAAATTAGAGATGTTTCGTTTCATGCCGTGCCACCAATATTGTCGTTTCAAATCATTATACATTTTTGTACTACCCGGATGAACAGACATTCGGCTATTATGGGCTTCATTCAAAATTATCGAAACTAGCTCGGACTTTTTCGAAACACACAATCGGTCCCTAAATCTCAAACAATCTTTTGCATCAATTTGAAACTCTGAATCCTCTCCCGACATACATTTAGCTCGTTTGGCAAACAAGTCATCATCGACTTTCTGAGCCTCACAAATTTGCCATACAAACACCGGCTCAGCTCTTAATTCGGCTATCAACACCTCATCTGCTGACATCATTAGTTTCACGTTCAAAGCTTGCAAAGAAAATAGAGATTTTTGGCTAAGAGCATCTGCAACTATATTAGCTTTACCCGGGTGAAAATCAATAATAAGCTCATAGTCTTTAAGCAATTCTAGCCACCGCCTTTGTCTCAAATTCAAATCTCTTTGAGACATCAGATACTTGAGACTTTTGTGATCAGAGAAGATGTGACACTTTTCGCCGAATAGATAGTGTTGCCAAATCTTCAAGGCGAAAACGATAGCGGCTAATTCAAGATCATGGGTCGGATAATTTCACTCGTGGAGCTTCAATTGCTCAAAGCGTAAGCGACAACCCGACCTTCTTGCATTAAAACGCAGCCTAAACCGTTCAAAGACGCATCGCTATAAACTACAAATTCTTTGCCAGATTCTAGCTGAACTAATACTGGAGCTTTCGTTAAAAGGGTTTTCAGCTGGTCGAAACTTTGTTGACATTTATCAGACCACTCGAACTTGACATCTTTTTGCAGTAGCCTTGTCATTGGAGTCGCAATCATCGAAAAATCTTTGACGAATCGTAGATAATAACTGGCGAGTCCTAAAAAGCTTCGAACCTCAGAAACATTTTTAGGGGGTTTCCACTCGAGTATAGCTGAAATTTTATTCGGATCGACTCGAATCCCCGAAGTAGACACTATATGTCCCAAGAAGCCGACCTTATGTAACTAGAATTCGCACTTACTAAATTTCGCATACAATTTATTTTCACGCAATGTCTGAAGTACAAGTCTCAAATGCTCGGCATGCTCCTTCTCGTCGCAAGAGTAGATCAAAATATCATCGATGAATACTACTACAAAACGGTCCAAAAACGACCTAAACACACGATTCATCAAATCCATGAAGACCACAGGGGCATTAGTGAGCCCAAACGGCATCACTAAGAACTCGTAGTGATCGTATCTCATTTTGAATGCTGCCTTCGGCACGTCGGAATCTCTAACTCTCAACTGATAATAGCCGGATCGTAAGTTAATCTTTGAAAACACTAAAGCTCCTTTCAACTGATTGAACAGGTCGTCAATTCGGGGCAACGGATACTTATTCTTTATAGTGACTTTATTTAGCTATCGATAATCGATGCACATTCTCATTGTCCCGTCTTTCTTTTTCACAAACAAAACTGGTGCACCCCAAGGCAAAAAACTAGGTCGCGCGAAGCCTTTGTCTGTCAACTCTTGCAGCTGAGATTTTAATTCTTTTAACTCGGTAGGTGCGATACGATACGGGGCAATCGAAATTGGCGTCGTACCTGGAATCAACTCAATACCGAACTCAACCTCTCTAACAGGTGGCAAACCCGGTAATTCCTCAGGAAACACGTCTGGATACTCTCTAACCACAGGTACAGTCTCGGATTCTCGTTTTGGTACTTTATCGACTAACACATAAGCCAAATACGCTTCATAGCCCTTTCTCAAGTATCTCTGAGCTGACATGGAAGTGATTACGGCAGGTAGCCCGTTTAGATCAATGGACTCAATTCGGATTATTTCATTATTCGAACATTGCAAATCAATAGTTTTTCGCTTGCAATTCACTATTGCATCATGAACAGTCAACCAATCCATTCTGAGAATAATGTCAAATTCATCGAATGCTAGAAGCATCAAGTCGGCCGGAAAACAGAAATCTCGAAACATTAGGGGACATCTCTTGCATACTTTATCAACCAGAACACAACGACCCAAAGGGTTCGACACTCGAATTACGAACTCAGTAGACTCAACAGGAAGAGTCTTACTAGAAGCTAAAGTTTCACACACATATGAACGGGTCGAACTAGGATCAATCAGGGCAATAATATCAGTGTTAAAGAGTGTGAAAGTTCTAGTAATAACATCCGGAGAAGAAGCTTCCTCACGGGCGCGAATAGCATACGCTCTGGCACGTGCTCGAGTCTCGGATCTGACTGCAGTGTCTCGAGTCCCTCTCTGACTACCACTAGTATTACCTCCTCGCCGCGGTGGTCTACCCCGTGCTGCTGTGCCACTAGGTCTCTGACTCGGATCGGGAGTGCGTTCATCATTTCTCGGACAATCTTTAATAAAATGATCGACAGATCCACATCTGAAGCAAGAGCGATCACGATGCCTACAACTCCCCGGGTGCCATTTACCACAATATTTGCAATCAGATCTATCCCGACGTTCATTTCCAACACTGGCGATGGAAGTAGCTCGCGAACTCACGGGAGGTCGATGATGGTCATGTCTCAAAAAACCCGATGTATATTTAGATCAGCCCAAGTCATCCCTAGTCTTTTTGGACGATTGCTGAACAGATTTTCCCGCAGATCTTTTGCGGAACTCTCTAGCTCCCTCCTCGGCTTTTCTTTTCTCATTTCCAAGTTCTTCGGCTTTACACGCTTGCTCGACTAGCACGACAAATTCTTTAATTTCCAAAATTCCCACTAGTAGTCTAATTTCTTCGTTTAACCCATCTTCGAAACGTTTACACATAATAGCCTCAGAGGATACACATTCGCGAGCATATCGATTGAGACGCACGAATTCTCTCTCGTATTCAGTTACTGACATCTGACCTTGTTTGAGTTCAAGAAATTCCTTCCGTTTTTAATCGATGAATCTCTGACTAATATATTTCTTACGGAACTCGATTTAGAAAAATTCCCAGGTGACCCGTTCTTTCAGAACAACAGAAACCAGAGTATTCCACCAGTAGTAGGCAGCGTCACGTAATAGAGATACCGCACATTTCAGACACTCATCGGGTGTACAGGACAGTTCATCAAACACTCGAATGGTATTGTCCAGCCAAAACTAGGCCCGCTCGGTATCGTCATTGGGGGTAGCTCGAAACTCTTCAGCCCTATATTTTCTAATTTTGTCGACTAGGGGCCTACTCGATCTCATTGGATCGATCACAGGAAGGGTCATATAAGTCAGAAGCAGAGTATTCGGGGGCAGAGGTTGCGGAACAGCTGGATTTGATCTAACGAATTGAGTGAACCAGTCACTCATCATCGCATAAAAGGCTTGTTTAGTGCCATCATCTCGATGACTGACATTTGGCTGAGAGTCAGGCGGTGCTGTCCCTTGCGCGGAAGCAGGCACTACACTCTCTACATCGTTCGCTACGGTTCGATCGGGTTCGGGATCCATTCTATACCAAAAAATCACATTTCAGATGTCAGAAGTCATCTCACTATCAAAATGACACTAAATGGCATGTATAGTTAGACTCATACTTACTACGGTAGTCCGAGAATCGACTAAATCGTAGCTCTGATACCAATAAAAATGTAACACCCCAAGACCCATATACGTCGCCGGAGGGTCAAGAGGCATTACCTGACATTCCCACAAACAAACAAACCACCACTCATACAACATGTTCAAACGTCTATGGAAAAGACTATTCATACAATTCAAAACTCAAAATTTAATTTATACATGTCTCTAGGTTCATGTTACAAATTCACATCTAGCTACTGAAAACCTTTACTTCTCAACTTATAGAGACATCTACGAGATTCTCATCCTTTTAATTTGTACGTGTAACTAATATCAAATAGTAACCTAATTACGATTACTAATTGCCGATTATACTAACTTGGTAATATGACTCTTTCAAACTAAAGCATATTTAATCATTCAACCATTAGACTCACTTAACAATTTTCAGAAGTGATGGTTTACCAAAGAACATAGCCGGATCCTCTAATGACGAGGTAACTACTATCAAGTCATATTAAGCATTATCACCATTGAAACTTATAATACTTCATTCAACAATACATTCATAATTAGTGAGTGAGCAAGCCATTTTCGCATGGCTAAAATATATACATATTCAAAATAAAAGTTTCTTAATTTAACGACCACAAAATGCTTCCTATACATGCCATTTACAAAAGTTTAGCTAATTAAGTACCGAACTGGGCTTTGATAGTGGAGATGACTTCGAAAGCAAGATTCCCAAGACCCGTAGCTAACGATCGAGATCTATAATACAGAAAATTAAGAGCAACGGAGTAAGCAATTTCATGCTTAGTAAGTTTTACATAAAAAGAAAATCATTTGAAAGAATAGCATAGTAATAACTAAGCTCGCTCATTTTATCCTTTGGCCAAACGAGATAATACTATGTGCACACTTTCATCATTCATATTACAAAAGGGGAAATTCCAATATCTCCGACGAAATTCGACTTATAACCGAGCACAAACATTCCAACTTTCAAACTAAACTCATGTCTATAACATACCACTTATATCCAAATAATCAAACTCTTCTAATTCAGAACATATACATTATAATCAAGTCATAGACGTTTGAATGACCTTTAACAATAATCAAAACATTTCCACCAACCCTAAACTTGCAATTCATAAGCAATAAAATTTCCGAACAAGTGTAAGATGCATACCTGGCTATCTTACGGTAGGTAACATATTTAATAAGACTGTATCAGAGTTTATTTATAACGCCAACATGGATGTCCATGGAACCAAGTCACATAACCAAAAATTTACCAACCCATTTCATCCTTAAAAAACAAAAAGAAATTCACTAAAAAGAAACATATCAAATTTCCTAGCAAATTTCCAATTCCAAATTCGGCAATTTATGAGTGAAAATTATTCACTCAATATCTATTTCTAAACTTTCATTGAATCCCCATGATAACATGTATAATTTAGCTAAATCATCTACCAAACTCTCCTTCTTAACAAACGTGGGCAACATCACTATTCCACCCCAAATAGCCGAATGCACAATAGAACACTCAACTCAAAGTTCAACAATTCAAATTAACAAAATTTCCAAACTAACAAAATTTCTTCATTCAACAATTTAGCCGAAAACAACTTATTCCTTTACTATCATTATAGAAATTTCATGTATCACAAAGGCTCGTACATATCAATTTAGCTAGCTTTCAACTCACTTGCCCACCATTTTCATTTTAAAAACACAAACATCTAAGATTCCTCACCTTTCCTCCATGGCCGAATGAAAGCTTCATCAATAGCTCAAAAATTCATCCATGGAACAAGAAAATGGCCTTAAAAATAATTCATTTTCACCCTTTCACAAGAAAATGACAAAATTTTACATACCTTACTTTGATTTTCCCTAGCCGAATGCTTCTTGCCCCTTTTCCTTATTTTCTTTCTTTTAGATCGGCCATGGAAGAGAGAGTTATCTATTCACTTTGGTGTTATCACCATTTTTTAATAAAAGAAATCATTTTTTTACTTATTATAAAACATTTAATCATATTTTTCTAATATAAATGCATGGATTGTCTCACAAACATAATCATTACCGTCCACCTTAGTTCAAAAAAGGTCCATTTGACATGCAAGTCCCTCAAGTAATAAACCATGCTTTTTTTTTTGTCATATAAATTCTTCCTATAACATTTTCATATTTTAACATATGAGTCCTATCAAATATTTAACACCCCAAATCATGAAAATTAAAGCACCAAATTCTCAAATACTAACTACCACGAAATTTAAAACATAGATAATGATAATATTTTCAAAATTCTCTGACTCGGTTTAATGGTTCCGAAACCACTTCCCGGCTAGGGTCGAAATAGGGCTGTCACATGCACGTAGTATGGATGAGCAAGAGTATTAGAATAGTAATATGAATGCTTGGTTGAATTGATTATATGAAGTTGTGTGGATGCTGGTTTTATGGTCATTGGTTGAGTATTGGTACCTTGTGTTGTTTTGGCTTCAGTTTGATCTTATTTTAGGGTGGAAAAAGGCTTAGTAGATAGCTTATTTTTGTCCATACATGGTCTGCCCCACGTGCGTGTGGTTAGGCCATGTGTCCTGTGCACCTTAAATTGACAAATTTAAATGCCCAGTAGTAAACATAAGGGCTGAGACATGGCTATGTGTCTCAACCGTTTGAAAGACACGGTCTAGCATACAGGCGTGTGCCACGACCGTGTGACCCTTAAGAGTTGTTGACGTTAGAAACAGAATACCAAGGTTTTTGCACATGGGTGTGTCATGGCCATGTAAGGGACATGGGCTAAGCACATAGGCATGTGCCAAGCCATGTGAAAACCCCTATAGGTTAAAAGTTAGGAAATAAATCCACACGGACGAGAGGCACGAGCGTGTGCCTAGGTACTTAGGCCGTGTGAACCACACGGGCCTTTAGTATAGCCATGTCTAGAGGCCGCACGGGCTTGTTGTCGATCTAGCATATGGGCATGTACCCTGTTTTTAGTAGATTTTCTTACAAGTTTTCTAAGCACTCGGGTTGGTTCTAAATGGTTTTCTAAACAAGTTTTAGGCCTCGTCGGTCCATATTAAGAGTTGTCTAAACAAAGTCTAAAAAGTTTTAAATTGGGATAAATTTTATTGACTCGATATTGTATGTTTGCATGTGTTTTAGTAAGGTAATGCCTTATACCCTGTCCCGATGTCAGATATAGGTAAGGGGTGTTACATTTAGTGATATCAGAGCTATAGTTTAGTCAATTCGATGACTAACCTAGCTTGTGTACGAGTCTAGCTATACATGCCATAGTTATAATATGGTAGTGCGATGACTCCTAACGATTATAAAATGTATTTTCATATAGTAAATGGATCTTAACGGAGCTATGGCAGATGATGTGGGGAGTAACGCGCCAGCTCTCACTGAAGGGACTGCGCTAGTTGAAAGTAGGCCGTGACAATGAGACAGGGCAAAGGGGCGAGAGAAGCCTACCTCCAGATGATGAATGCTTGGTACACGGAGTTTATTCGAGCAAATCTGAATACTCCACCTCCCCCACCTCCTCCAATTCATCAGCCTGCCCCTATAGCTCATTAAGGAGTAAAGATGGTTAGGAGGGAGAAGCCTCTAGTGATGGAATATGAGCGCGAATTCGTGAGGCTCAGCAAGTATGCGCGTGAGTGCATCTTTACAGAAGCCATAATGTGTAAGAGGTTTGAAGATAGACTGAATGAAGACATTTGGCTTCTAGTGGGCATATAAGACCGAAGAATTGGCCAAAGAGAATAGGAGAGCAGATATTCAGTCTTGTCACTCGTAAAAGAGACAAATGGAGAAGTCACATCAGTCATCCTCTAAGAGATCTAAAGAGTTTACTACCCGATCAAATGCTTCAATGGGATTTTCAGACAGAAACAAGAATAAACAACATGCGACGTCTAAAGCCCAACCCACTTCAGTTGCAAGTATGGGTAGTGCTCAACCAAATAGACTTGAGTGCTTGCAGTGTGGTAAGTGACACTTTGGCAAGTGTCGAGGAAATGAAAGAGGTTGCTACAAGTGCGATTCACTAGACCACTTCATCCAAAATTGCCCTGAGTTGGATGAGAAGGATAAAAAGCAAGATGCGAGGGTAAATAGTGCTCCTTCGAGAGGTAGACCGTAGAAGAACCCGGGTCGTGGGGTGAGTAGCAGAACTGCCCCTAGAGATTCTGTTGCGAGGTCTAAGGGCAGAGCACCTGCGAGGACCTACACCATTCATACCAGTGAGGAGGCTTCGTCTCCCGATGTGATTACGGGTACCTTTTTTATCTATGATATTTTTGTGATAGCTTTGATTGATCTGGGATCTACCCATTCCTATATTTGTATGAAATTGATGTCTAGAATGAAAATGTTAGTCGAGTCTACTAAATTCATGATGAAGGTGTCAAACCCACTAGGCAAGCATGTGTTAGTTAACCAAGTGTGTAGAAATTGTCCCCTAACAATTAGACGTCATTGCTTTCCAACTAACCTAATGTTATTGTCGTTTGATGAATTTGATATAATCCTTGGTATGGATTGGTTAACTGCCCATGATGTAGTGGTAAATTGTGGAAGGAAATTTATTGAGCTAAAATATGAAAACGGGGATGTTCTTCTGGTTGAATCAGGTGAACGGAGTGGCTTGCCGATAATAATGTCTTGTATGACAGCTCAGAGGTACTTGAGAAAGGATATGAGTCATATCTTGCTTTTGTGTTGAATGGCCAAGTGACAGAAGCAAAGATTGAGACAGTAGTGGTTTGTGAGCACCAGGATGTATTTCCAGAAGAGTTGCCTGGATTGCCTTCAACTAAGAAAGTTGAGTTTGGTATCGAGTTGGTCCCCAATACATCACCTATATCCATTGCCTCGTATAGGATGGCCCTGATAGAGTTAAAGGAATTAAAAGTTCAGTTGTAAGAGTTAATAGATAAAGGATTTACGAGACCAAGCTATTCTCCATGAGGTGCACTAGTTTTATTTGTCAATAAAAGGATGGTTCGATGAGGTTATGCATAGACTACTGACTACTCAGCAAGGTTACTGTGAAGAATAAGTACCCTTTGCCTAGAATCAATAACTTATTCAATCAATTAAAGGGGGCAACTGTATTTTCCAAAATAGACTTAAGGTCGAGTTATTACCAGCTGATAGTCAAGGAACAAGATGTGCTGAAAACTGCCTTTCGGACGAGGTATGGCCACTAGGAGTTCCTCGTCATGCCTTTTGGCTTGAAAAATGCTCCTACGGTATTTATGGACTTAATGAACCACATTTTCTGACCCTACTTGGACAAGTTCATCGTCGTCTTTATTGATGATATACTCATTTATTCTAGTGATGAGAGTGAAACTGCAGAGCATTTAAGGACTGTCTTACAAACCTTGAGAGATAAGCAGTTGTATGTCAAGTTCAGTAAGAGTGAATTCTGGCTACGAGATATCAAATTCTTGGGACACATTGTGTCGGGAGATGGGATCAGAGTTGATCTGAGCAAGATCTCAGCTATTGTTGAGTGGAAATAGCCGAGGAGTGTATCGAAAATTAGAAGCTTCTTGGGCTTAGTGGGTTACTACAGACAGTTTGTTAAAGGGTTCTCTATGATAGCTACTCCAGTGACAAGACTGTTGCAAAAAGATGTCAAATTTGAATGGATAGAAAAGTGCCAACAGAGTTTTGAAAAAATAAGGACTTTGTTGACTGAAGCCCCAGTGTTAGTGCAATCAGAACCGGGAAAGGAATTCGTAGTGTATAGCGATGCATCATTGAATGTATTAGAATGTGTGCTCATGCAAGAAGGCAGGGTGACAGCCTATGCCTCGAGACAACTAAAGCTGTACGAGAAAAACTACCCGACCCATGATTTAGAGCTGGCAGCCATCGTGTTCGCATTGAAGATTTGGAGACACCACTTGTATGGCGAGAAATGTCAGATATTCACCGATCATAAGAGTCTAAAGTACTTGATGACTCAAAAGGAATTGAACCTATGGCAACGAAGGTGGTTAGAATTAATAAAGGACTACGAGTTGATAATTGACTATCACCCCGAAAAGGTGAATGTGGTCATCAACGCATTGAGTAAGAAATTATTGTTTGCCTTGAGGGCTATGGATACTTAGTTGTCTGTAACTGAGGATGGGTCGATTTTAGCTGAGTTGAGAGCCAGATCGATGTTTCTGCAAGAGATTGTCAAAGCTCAGAAAAGTGACAAGGGATTGTGAGCCAGATTGACTCAGTGTGAGACGAGTAATGAATCAGATTTTAGAGTTGGTGTCAACGGTTGTTTGATGTACCGAGACAAAATCTATGTACCTAAGGATGATGAGCTTATTCAGAGGATTTTGAGAGAGGCACATAGTAGTCGTTTATTTATTCACCCGGGCAGTATGAAAATGTATAACGACTTGAAGAAAATGTATTGGTGGTCGGGAATGAAAAGAGACATTTCAGAGTTTGTCTCTAAGTGCCTACTCTATCAATAAGTAAAAGCTGAACACCAAGTTCCTTTGGGTGTACTTCAGCCGGTGATGGTTCCCAAGTGGAAATGGGGCCGAGTTACCATGGACTTCCTATCAGGGTTGCCTTTGTCACCAAAAAAGAGAGATGTCGTATGGGTCATTGCGGTTAGACTAACAAAGTCAGCTCACTTTATACCAGTGCGTACTGATTTTCCACTAGAGAAACTAGTCAATTTGTATGTTTCTGAAATAGTGAGACTGCATGGGGTGCCGTTGTCGATTATTTCAGACAGAGATCCAAGATTTACATCTTGATTTTGGAAAAAGTTGTAAAAAGCTTTGGGGACAAAGCTGAAATTTAGTATGACTTTCCACCCAGAGACTGATGGTCAGTCGGAAAGGGTGATTCAGATTCTTGAAGACATGTTGTGATGTTGTGTTCTCGAGTTTCAAAGTAGTTGGGAAATGTACTTATCGCTAGTTGAATTTGCCTACAACAATAGTTATCAGTCGAGTCTAAAAATGGCGCCTTATGATGCTTTGTATGGGAATAAGTGCCAAACGCCCTTGTATTGGTCAGAACTTAAAGAAAATCAAATACACGAGGTCGATTTGGTCAAGAAGACTGAAGAGAAAGTTAAGGTGATTCGTGATTGCTTGAAAGCTGCCTCAGATAAACAGAAATCCTATGCAGATTTAAAATGGAAAGAGATTAAGTATCAAGTTGGGGATAGAGTGTTCTTGAAAGTGTCCCCGTGGAAAAAGGTCTTTAGATTCAGTAGGAAAAGCAAGTTAAGTCCATGGTTTATTTTGCCTTATGAGGTAACCAAGAGAATTAGACAGGTAGCATACCGATTAACATTGCCATCTGAGTTAGAAAAGATCCACGATGTCTTCCATGTGTCTATGTTACGCCGTTACCATTCCGACCCTTCACACGTGATTTCACCAACAGAGATTGATGTAAGTCTAGATATGACCTATGGTGAAGAACCGGTTAAAATTTTTGCTCGAGAGGTTAAGAAATTGAGAAACAATAGTACAGCACTCGTGAAAGTACTATGGCATTGACATGGAGTCGAAGAGGCCACGTGGGAAACTGATGAGACTATGAGAGACCAATACCCGAACCTGTTCACTGGTAAGATTTTTAGGGACGAAAATCCCTAAGGGGGAGAATTGTAATAGCCCGAATTTGGGCCTAGTCGAAATAGTGATTTTGAAGTCACTAACTCGAGGTTGGAGAAATTATTTCTAATATTATTTTATGTGTTATAGCATTTTTATAAGAGTGCATGAAAAATTTGGTGAATTAATTTTAGCGATTGCATACTTAATTGCGAAAAAGGACTAAATCGCATAAAGGGCAAAAGTTGTGATTTACTAGTAAATTGTATTAAATAGCTAGAGAGCTCTAATTGAGGGTCTTTAAACAGCAAATAGACCCCTCCATAGGTGATGGCCGGCCATGGGAGACAAGAGAAGAAGAAAAGTCAAAGAGTTAAGTGTTAAGTGACTTATTAGGTAATAAAATAAAACAAAAGAAGAAAGTTGTCATCTTTTCTCTCTTCTTCTTCAAACCACTGAAATTTTCAGCAAAGTGGGGGTTTTAGAAGCTCAAAAATCTCAGCCAATTGGTCCTCAATGAAGTAAGTGATTTTGATGGTTTTCTTGAAAATTTTTTTTAATTTTGGGACCCCTAAAGCTTCATCTAGCTAATGAGGGGGGCTATTTTGCAAAATGGTTAAGAGTTTAAAATTTTTCTATGAGAACACTTGTATGGTTTGCTGGAATTTTATAAAGGAACATGAATGTAGGTTGTTAAATAAGCAACTTTTATGAAAAGGTGTTCATGGAAAACACCTAAATCGGACTTAGTTGTAAAGATGATAATTTGAGTAGTAATTGCATGAAATAATGGAAATTGTTGGCTGCCATAAGAGTAAAAAGAGTTCAGTTTGGCTCGGTGAATAAGGAAATTTTATAAAAATAAATTTTTGAGCCTAGGGGCAAAATGGTCATTTTGCGAAAGTCTAGGGGCAAAATGGTCATTTTTCTAGATTATAAATTGTGGATTGTTTTAGTTGATATACTGATTAAATTAGTGAATTTTCATTCATTTTAGATCAAGAAGTGCGAAACCCAAACCTTGACATAGGGAAAGTCAGGCTAACTGATTGAACCAAATTATCCGTCTACATTTTGTATACCAAGGTAAGTTGTGGGTAAATAATACAACTTTACTATAATTATGCATGAAATCATTGATTTGGCATGGAATGATTAATTGTGAATATGAATGAGAACATTTATTGAGTATGAATTGATAAATTATGATTTTTAGATGTGATTAGAACTTTGTTGAACTTTAAGAAGAGACTGGATATTCATGCCATGATATTAGGGTCGATATGAGTGCTAGTGTAAGACCATGTTTGGGACATGTCATCAGCCTCATTATGTGTCAGTGTAACACCATGTTTGGGATATGGCATCAACAATGATATGTGCTAGCCAGTGTAAGACCATGTCTGGGACATGGCATCGGCGTTGATACAAGTGCTAGTGTAAGACCATGTCTGGGACATGGCATCGGCCTCGACATGCAAGCTAGTGTAAGACCATGTCTGGGACATCGCATTGACTTAGAGATGTGTCAGTGTAAGACCATGTTTGGGACATGGCATCAGCACGGATAGAGGAGACCTAGTGTAAGACCATGTCTAGGACATGGCATCGATTTCGATAGACAAGAGTCAGTGTAAGACCATGTCTTGGACATGGCATCGACTTGACATGTGAGCTAGTGTAAGACCATGTCTGGGACATGGCATCGGCATGATACCCCTTTGTATGAGGCTTACTGAATATCCCTTCATATTCTAAATGGTTCAATGGGAAATTTAAAGTTTTGTATCAAGATCGAGAGATATTATGATGACCTTGTGAGTGGTGCAGATACCTATATGAATTGTTTGAAATGTGAGCTCGAATTTTTGTTGTATGATTAGTAAATGATGAAAACGAGTAAGTTATGCTTGTAGCCATTCTTTTGTAGCATGCACAAATTGTGATGTATTGAGAGCATGTTATAGCATGGTAAATTGTTGTCTTTTATTTACTTGCAACTTACTAAGTTTTATGCTTACTCCCTCTCCTTTCCATTTTCTTATAGTGCCACCTAATTAGCTCATGGATCAATAGACGTCAGACTCTTCATTCACTGTAACACCCTAAATTTAGGCCTAGAAGTATTGGGCTTGTGTAACGCCCTGATTTTCGGGATTTTTCAGGATTTTTGTGATTTTGGTGAAAACTTGAAAATTTGGTATTTTGGTTACTGAAATTATGTTTAAGTGTGTTAGTGGGCCTTTAGAAGGCCCAAGCCTAAGTTAAAACCCGGCAGAAATATCAATTTTGGTTTTTAAGTGAAAGGGAACTTGGTTAAGTGGGCCTTTAAGAAAAAGTTAGTAAATAAAGACACAAAGAGGGCTTTGGTAAAGTGGCAAGGTGGTGCCACTAAGTTCCTAAAAAAGTAGCGTGTGGATTGAGTTTAAGGGCCAGGGTTCAAGTTGCAAGGTAAGCAGATGGTACTTTTATTTTTGTGCATGTGCCGGGCATGTGATAGAACTTAAGTAGCATTCGGCCAGGGCCTTAGGGGGATTGGGCCGTTGGTTTGAATGGCCATTAGGGCAAGCTTTATTTTCTTTTTGTCTTTTCGAATTAGGGTTAGCCAAATAGAGCCTTCACTTTCATTCTATTCTCTTGTCAGTGTTGCAAAAAGCCGAAAACGCAAAGTTAGATCTCCTAAGTGCCGAATTCTTCCTTCTTTTCTCCTCTCTTCCATTCTTTCTTTTTCTTTTCCTCTCTAGCCAAAATCACCTCTCCTCCTCCCTCATCTTTCATTTTCTTCTCTTCAGAAACTGAAATTGCCACTCTTTTCTTCTCAAACTCATCAACTATTAAAAGCCGAAATCCTGAAAGGTTGCTTCCTGTGCTGATTTGCCTATAGCCGAACCCCCTTTGCTTTTCTTCACTTGTAGCCGAATTTCATACTCTCCAAACCCTTAGGCTCTGTTGACAAACACCCCTCCAACCATAGTCTAAAATCATATCTTCTTTCACCACTTAAAAAGCCGAAAACACCATAGTTTTTAGGGATATATAACTGAATCCTTAGATCTCTAAGATTTGAATTCTGCTAGTGTTTAGAGGCTAGATCTGCATCAAATCTGAGTAGAAAAATCACAATGATTAAGAAAAACCTGTAACACCCTGAATTTGGGCCTAGAAGAATTGGGCCTTGAGTCTGGGTTCAGATAAAAGAAAACCTGAGTAATTGAGAAGTTTTAAATATTATTGCTATAAAAAAATCATTAATAAAATATTATTGTTATTAAAATTGGTGTTTAGTTTAGTAATTAAATAAATTATGAATGATTTATAGTGTGGGAAAAGTCTTGGGTTCGATCCAAGACTCTAGCAAAAATTCTTAATTTTTGCATTCTTAGGGAAATCTGGGCTTAAGGCCTTATAAATTAGTTGGGCAAAAGCTGGGCATAAAGAAGTACCTGGCCCAGTGGTTATGTAACACCCCTAACCCGTATCCGTCGATGGAGGGTTAAGAGGCATTATCGAACAAACACATCGTAGCACCAAAATAAAGTCGTATAATGTTTCTAAAATTCTAAGACCGAATACATATGCATACTTACCAAATATCAACTTTAACATAAAACGCACTTTAATTAACATATACCATTCAAATAGCAAAATTTTTTTTTTCATGCAAGAAACATTAACCAGAACATCATTTATGTACGAATATAAAGTGATTTGATAAGCCATTTTTGCATGGCTATTCATATTTACAATTCAAAATAAAAGTTTGATTTCAAAACATAGGTTTTAGCCTATACATGCCACTGTTCGAAAACTAAGTAACCTTCAAAAGTACCAAAAATCTAACGACGATAGTGTGATGGACTACGACTTGAATCCCTCGAACCGAAGCTTCGATTAAGGTCTATAAAACAAAAAGAAACATAAAAACGGAGTAAGCTTCAATGAGCTTAGTAAGCTTTGAGTAATCTAAACAATTCATGCTTCATAACATCTACTATGTCATATAACAAAACTCAATTTCAAAAGTCTATCTACTTGGCCGAATACACATTCACATACATGAGAAAAATTCCACATTTATTTGCAATTGATTCCTTACCATCTATTATCACCAAATTCCCATTATCATATATGCATCATTAATAGCCGAATATATGTATACCTTAGCAAATATAGGTAGAGCATACATCATGTTTCATATTCGAACTTTACCAAAGCAAAGTCAATCATTTAAAAAGCATTGAACTTAAATATTTCATATCATACTCGGGTACATATCAATTTAATCTATTACATAGGTACAAAGTACATACCTGACATTTTTAATACGATGTTCATAATTTACCACAGTTATATCGTAATTCCTCATAGTCTCACACATACTAGAATCACCGGCACAAAGCCTGCTAGGCGCGAAGGCCTGAAAGTATCACCGGCACAAGCCTGCTAGGCACGAAGGCCCGAATGTATCGCCGGCACAAGCCTGCTAGGCACGAAGGCCTGAAAGTATCACTAGCACAAAGCCTGCTAGGCACGAAGGCCTGAAAGTATCACCGGCTCAAAGCCTGCCAGGCACGAAGGCCTGAAAGTATCACCATCGAACCCCGGGCAATAATTCATTCACATTTTAATGCAATATACAGAACCTACCATATTCAAAACTCACGTTTACTTTCATCACGAGCATCACATACAATTACACATTATAACATTCTCCATAAACTCAAATTGCTGAATACTATTCATTTTCTATTTCATTACCATTCGGTTTGATAGAGATTACCATGAAATCTCACATGTATAAACTAGTCATATCTTTCCTTCAATTTCAATATGCACACGGCTACCTTACTCATGCCATCATGTTTATAATTGAATTTTTATCAAAGTGAGATCATTTAATTACAAGGCATGTAACCTAAATGTTTCATACCATAATCATGTAAATGTAAAGATGATACACTCAAAACTTACCTCGATATATTAGAAAGGTTGTTGACCGGCTACTCTACCACCTTTGTTTTTCCTTTATCCGAGTGTGGCTCTCTTAGCTCTTGAGCTAGATTAAACAAGTTTACCGTTCAATAATCTATTATTAAAATCACATAGTTATCATTCACTTAATCTATGCATAACCGAATACATCTATAAACATATAATTTTATTCACAAGTATCTCATTATACAATTACTAAGTGTATTCACTCACAAGATTAGAAATTTTCATATAGGCCGAAAGCACATTTGCCATATAACCCTTAAATTTAAACATCCCATCTAACTTATCACAAAACATGCTTCCAACTCATTAATCAATTTACCTACGTAACACGTGTTTACTATATGCTCAAAATACAATTACCTCTATGGCCGAATTCACAAGACAAATTTTTAAATATGAATATACTTTACAAAACAAGATTACAATAGCTCAAGGTAAACTTAATCAACCATTTTAAAGTAACTGTAAGCTCAAAACTTTAACATTATAAGACATAACACATACATAGGGCACCTCAACTCCACTCATTTACAAGTTTAAAATCGGTAATTATTCATTTAAATGCATAGTTTAGCACTTAACTAAAATCCCAAAGTTTTCAATGGCCGATTGTCATACTAAGGTTATTAAACATTTTACTCATTAACATTCGGTTATTACTCCAATTCCTCACATGGCCGAACATTCACAGCACATACAACAACTTAAAATTTAGTTACGACCAACTAGACAATGCTTTAACCAAGCCAAACTCGCAAGATCACAAGATAAAAACACATACATATCACATTATAACCTATTACCGAAACCAAGGTTCTAATCTACTACCTATTCATTCAAGTGAACCATTCCTTGGACAACTACCTCATTCGGCTATGACATAGACTAATTTTAACAAATAAAATCTTTTCTCATCAATTTAACCTAATAACCGAATGTCAACACTCATATAAGCCACAAAAACCAAATTCTACTAGCTCAAACCAACTTGCAACCATTTCAAATGCAATACATCAAAACATCCATAACTCCAATGGCTTCCTTCATGACCGAATGCACATAACACCATAAATTTCAAAATTTAAACCATGGGTAAAGTAGGCCATGTAACAACCCTCCTAATTGCATACATAATTAGCAAAAATTCATTCAAACATACCTCAAATTAAAAGGAAGCCATGGCCGAATGACTTGAGCTTTTTCTTTTCCTACTTCTTTTTCTTTATTTTCGGCCGAAACAAGAGAACATTCAAGCTCATTTTTCTATTATTTTCATAACATGCATGATCATAGTTATTAGATTACCTAATTGCCCCTTTTAATATTCAAGCTCTTCCACTAAGCCATGGACGGTAATGTCCATGCAAATTATGCATGGTTTATTAGCAATTTAAGTCCTCTCTACCTTATAAGACATTGGATTCGGGACTTACACATATGCCCAACTAAATTATCTTTCATGCAATTTAGTCATAGTTTCAATCTTTAACTCAAAATCAACCAAAAATCAAAAATTAAGGCACCACATATTTTCACACATATAATTCACATAACAATTCAAACTTAGATCATATTTCTGACTCGGTTCAATGGTTACGAAACCACTTCCTGACTAGGGTCGAAACAGGGCTGTTACAAGTTAGGGTGCTAGGCAGTAGGAAGGGAGGCTAGGGTTCAAGTCCCAGCGTGCGCAATATGGGTTTTTATTTTTTTTAGCAAACCAGAGGCTGTCGCAGGTAGGCCTTATAAACGGATAGGGTTAATTTGTGTCACAAGAGAGCATTTGGTCCAGTGGCTTGAGACGCTTGGTTGATGGGGGAGGTGCCTGGGTTCAAGGCACAGTGAGCAGAATGGTTGTTTTATTTTTTTAAGTAATTAGGAGTACGACTAAAAAGGGTTTAATAGAAGCTGCAACCAGATTATGCCACAAGAGCGCCTGTGGCGCAATGACAGCAGCGCGTTAGGAACTCTAAGGGTACGTGAGTTCAAGTCCAGGCGTAGGCAAAATTTTAGCTTTGTTTTTTAAACAGACGACGTTGTAGTGGGTAAGGCTAAAAATAAAATGCGACGCTATTATATTGAGAGCAAAGGCGCGACGCAGTGGCCAGCAGCGTGCTACGTTACCCGGAGATCCCGTGTTCGAGCTGATGCGCGCGCGAGGGGATGGCCTTTTTGCTGTACGCGTGCGGAAAGGAGCTGTGTAGGATTAAACCCCCAACAGCAAGATGAGTCAGCCAAGCAGTGGACTACTGCTGTTTGCGCAAGGAGAGTTTGAATTAAATTCAAACAGTGCTAGTTAACAACAAGTGATAAGCATGAGCCGATTTTGTTTCCTTTCAATCGGTTTTTATTTTTCTTTTTCTTAATTTTATTTTTATCTTTTTAGCTCATCTTCTTTTCACCAACTCTTTTACCCATATTCTTGATTTCTTTCTTTTGTTTCTCAAAGCCTAATCCACTTGTTCTTTATTTGTTTTTCTTCTTCTTTTATTTCTCTTCTATTTTTCATCAAAGCCGAACCTTCTTCTTTATTATTCTCTTTTCTTAACACCTAGTAGTCGACTTTCAAAAAAGCCAAAACCAATCTACCATTGCCGATTACCTGCTCAATCAAGATTTGAGCCTTTCAAAAATTGAACCATAAACTTCTCATCCCTCTGTCGATCATCCCAGTTATTTCGTAAAACATTTTTCTTCACTTTCTTCTCCTATTTACTTCTTAAACCGAATAGATCTACTTTAAGATAGATTTAAATGCTGAAATAGTGAAATTCATTCTCTACTCGAGCCTTGAAGTTAGATCTATGTTAGATCTGAGATAGAAGCATCCGTGTCTAGTAAATTGTCAGTAAGTTATCGAAACTCCTTTTTGATTCGTTATTTGGGATTTAAGAAAAGCCGAAAACCCCTATACGTATAGGGTGGCTGTCGTGTAAGGCTAAGGATTTGTTGTTTTGTTGTTCTGCTATGAGTAAGGTGGATTAATGGCTATTGAACAAGGAGCTTTGGAAGGCTAGGATCGTTTGGGAGACTAGATTTAGATCTAGTCATCAGTTTCGGCAAAGGTAAGGATTTAAGGCCTTATTTAAGGTTGGCCGAATATGGTAAGTGGGAAGTTGTTAGTTTCGTTGATTCAAGAGTAATAAGTGTATTCTTAAATGACTGTAGGATAATCGCGTGGGAGATCTCGTTATCATTTGTTGCAAATTAGGTGTGTATCGAACACCCTTCTTTAGTCTGAATCGGTAAAAGTCGAAAAGCTGAAATGCCAAAATTCGGGCATTTGGTGGGTTTGTGAGCGTGCAAATGCTCATAAGTCGGTTGGAAAATATTGGATCTGTAATTGTAAGTGGTAAGTTGGTTGAGTGCGTAGTTTCGTGCACTTCGGTAAATTGGGCCTTGATGGGCTGAAACTACGCCCAATAGGCTTGCGAGCCCATATGGGTAGAAATAGGCAATAAATGCGTACAGATAGACTGTAGGTCCAAAATTGTTAAAACTGGTAAATTGATCATAAAATATGGACTAAATGGGCTAAACTAGCTAAATGTCACTATAGGGCCCATTAGGGGTTTTAGGGCCAAATGGCTGTAAATTGTTAAAATGGAATAAATAAACCGCTGAGATAAAAGTTAGACTATTTCTGATTACAATGTGCATGAAACCCTAGAAATTGGCATAATTACTGAAATACCCCTTATGGGTGAAAATTACAAAATTACCCCTAGGTGCAAAATGACCATTATACCCCTAGGGCTAAGGTTGACCCAAAAGCGTGTTTTACTGTTACTGTTGCTGTATGCCATGTCATGAATATATGTTGCATGGGATTGGGATATTGATGGAGGAAGTACTGAAAGTGGCTTGACCACGTACTAGAGGCTTTGCCTCATTTTTCTGATATCTGAGCAGCTGTGTTGCAACTGCGGAGTGTAGGGCTGGCTAGGTCGAATTATTCCCCATATGGTGTGTAGGGCTGGTACGGGTGGAGTGTAGCGGTTGGATTTAGGTTGGGTTTGGGTTTGCATCCATGTCTAATATCTGCTCTGTTCTGAAATGGGCTTATAGGCCGAACTGTTATCTGAAAAGGGCTAAGTCCCAGTATACTGTATCCAGATAGGGCTTCGGCCCAGTTAACAGTGAGACTGGATAGGGCTTAGGCCCAGTGGGCTTGAGCTGATTTGGGCTCTGGATGGGCATTCTATACACACTGAGTTTACCAAACTCACCCCTTTTCCTTCCATCCTTGCAGGTGAGCCCTAGACAGTAGACTTGGAGTTGGGAGGGATTTACAAACTGAAATACTGGTTTAATTAGATTTTCTATTTTATTTAATTTATTACTTATTTATTCATTTTTATGTTTAATTTGGGTTTGTAATAAGGCCGCTCTTATTATTATTATTATGGGTTTGCAATTATTTAAATTGTTGTTAGCTTAAGTAGGATATTGTTTAAATCGTTTTGAAATCGGTTAGCTCTAAGGCCTTTTTATAAAATTTACTTGATTTTAAAATAACACGATGATAGAGCAAAGCCTCCGCAATGTAAACGTTTTCATAAATAAGTATCTTAAATAGACTTAAACTTAATTTGTTGTTCGTAGACAAGTCATAAGCTTCAAGTGTGGCAATGGATGTGTGCATGTCTAGGATTGGATCTAGGGGGAGCTTGGTACTTAAGCAGTCTAATTGACTCACCACCTCTTCTTTTGAATCCTACATGGTGCGCAGTATCCATTCACTTTAAGCCATAATAGAGAAGATCTAATTTTCCGATACTTGAACTGTTTTAAAAATAACATGTTTCTGCAAGCTACAAAGGTTTACAAGCTTTCACAATTTTTCATAAAATTTTACAGAGTTGTTAATAATGTTATCCGAAAAGGGAATGATTATTTCAATGAACCACGTTTTGAAAAAATAAACACAAGCTGAGGTTTTATACAAGTTTAACGGTAGAAGTTTCTAAACACTAAGAAGGGTTTTCAATGAAAACATGGTTTTCAAAAAATAATTCAATGTGGCACACCAGACTTGGGCGTAACATCTGGGCTGGGTTTGGGGTGTTACATTTCGTGGTATCAGAGCCCAGTTGCAACAACTTGGCTGTGGAATGGGTCCAAAAAGCTTTTTAAAAACTTTTTAAATCCAGGCCCAAAAAGTGTATGTTTGGAAATTCTTTTTTTAACTTAGAAAACCCTATTTTAAACGTATTTTATCTTCAAATACACACAAGGTTTTACTTAAAAAGTTTTTGCTGAGATTGGGTTTGCTAAAATTGAGTATCTGAGGAAGTGGCACACTGAATCCCCGGCACCAAGTCTGTAAGTACTTCTCACTTATACTATACTGCACTGTAATATCGCTATAGATAGTAGTGAGACTTTACTATGACACTGTAGCTAGGGTAATATTGAAACCATAGAGACTGAGACTCTAGGGAAACTAAAAACCCTAAAAGATTGAGACCGTAGCTAGGCTATGATTCTGTAACAACAAAAAGTTTAAAATACTATCTCTGCATAAGGCATATGAATAAATAGTAAAATCTTTGAGATCTTTGTAGTTATTTGATATGTGTACTGGTAATGTAGAGTATTGATATGGATTCTGAAGGTAAGCATAGTCTGCCAACTTCGGGTAGCGATAACTCGGGGATGGACTGAGTCACTAGCCAAGTTAATAAGGAAAGTAGTAGAAGAAGTATTGGATACCAAAGTTAAGGAAATTAGGGAAACGCTTCAAGCAAGGTGCTTGGAGTGTAAGAAGAGGAAGGACCCTAGTTCGTAGAGGACAGAGTCTCGTTCTGTGAAACATGTTAGGGCACGACCAAACTTTTCGCCCTGCAAGAACTGCAACAGGCGTCATCCGGGTGAATGCCATAGGGAGAAAAGAGCATGCTTTAGATGCGGGTCCCTGGAACATCGAGCTTTGGATTGCCAAGCTTATTCTAGTTAGGTGTGTGATGCTCGGAAACGACATGTGTACGCAAGTAATAATGTTTATTTACTACAGTAATTAGATGTTCTGGGTCGTACTAAAATTATTTAGATCAGAGTGCGCAGCGGTAACGTAGTAGCATAGTGTTGCACGACTAATTAGAAATTTCGAGGATGAAATTTCTTTAAGGGGGTAGAGTTGTAACACCCTAAATTTGGGCCTAGAAGAATTGGGCATTGAGTCTGGGTTCGGATAAAAGAAAACCTAAGTAATTGAGAAGTTTTAAATATTATTGTTATAAAAAAATCATTAATAAAATATTATTGTTATTAAAATTGGTGTTTAGTTTAGTAATTAAGTAAATTATGAATGATTTATAGTGTGGGAAAAGTCTTGGGTTCGATCCAAGACTCTAGCAAAAATTCTTAATTTTTGCATTCTTAGGGAAATCTGGGCTTAAGGCCTTATAAATTAGTTGGGCAAAAGCTGGGCATAAAAAAGTACCTAGCCCAGTGGTTAGGGCGCTAGGCAGAAGGAATGAAGGCTAGGGTTCAAATCCCAGCAGCGTGCTACGTTACCCGAAGATCCCGTGTTCGAGCTGATGTGCGCACAAGGGGATGGCCTTTTTGTAGTACGCGTGCGGAAAAGAGCTGTGTAGGATTAAACCCCCAGCAGCAAGATGAGTCAGCCAAGCAATGGACTGCTACTGTTTGCGCAAGGAGAGTTTGAATTAAATTCAAACAGTGCTAGCTAAAAACAAGTGATAAGCATGAGCCGATTTTGTTTCCTTTCAATCGGTTTTTATTTTTCTTTTCCTTAATTTTATTTTTATCTTTTTAGCTCATCTTCTTTTCACCAACTCTTTTACCCATATTCTTGATTTCTTTCTTTTGTTTCTCAAAGCCTAATCCACTTGTTCTTTAGTTTTTTTTCTTCTTCTTTTATTTCTCTTCTATTTTTCATCAAAGCCGAACCTTCTTCTTTATTCTTCTCTTTTCTTAACACCTAGTAGTTGACTTTCACAAAAGCCGAAACCAATCTACCATTGCCGATTACCTTCTCAATCAAGATTTGAGCCTTTCAAAAATTGAACCTTAAACTTCTCATCCCTCTATCGATCATCTCTATTATTTCGTAAAACATTTTTCTTCACTTTCTTCTCTTATTTACTTCTGAAACTGAATAGATCTACTTTAAGATTGATTTAAATACTGAAATAGTAAAATTCATTCTCTACTCGAGCCTTGAGGTTACATCTGCGTTAGATCTTAGATAGAAGCATCCGTGTCAAGTCGATCGTCAGTAAGTTATCGAAACTCCTTTTCCCTTCGTTATTCAGGATTTAAAAAAAGCCGAAAACCCTTATACGTATAGGGTGGCTATCGTGTAAGGCTAAGGATTTGTTGTTTTGTTGTTCTGCTGTGAGTAAGGTGGATTAATGGTTGTTGAATAAGGAGCTTTGGAAGGCTAGGATCATTTGGGAGACTAGATTTAGATCTAGTCATCAATTTCAGCAAAGGTAAGGATTTAAGGCCTTATTTAAGGTTGGCCGAATATGGTAAGTGGGAAGTTTTTAATTTCGTTGATTCAAGAGTAATAAGTGTATTCTTAAATGACTGTAGGATAATCACATTGGAGATCTCGTTATCGTTCATCGCAAATCAGGTGTGTATCGAACATCTTTCTCTAGTCTAAATCGGTAAAAGCCAAAAAGCCAAAATGCCGAAATTCGGGCATTTCGTGGGCTTGTGAGCGTACGAACACTCATAAGTCGGTTGGAAATTATTGGATCTATAATTGTAAGTGGTAAGTTGGTCGAGTACGTAGTTTCATGCACTTCGGTAAATTGGGCCTTGATGGGCTGAAACTAGGCCCAATAGGCTTACGGGCCCATATGGGTCGAAATAGGCAATAAATGCATATAGATAGACTGTAGGTCCAAAACTGTTAAAACTAGTAAATTGATCGTAAAATGTGGACTAAATGGGCTAAACTAGCTAAATGTCACTATAGGGCCCATTAGGGGTTTTAGGGCTCAATGGCTGTAAACTGTTAAAATGGAATAAATAAACTGCTGATATAAAAGTTAGACTATTTCTAATTAAAACGAGTATGAAACCCTAGAAATTGGCATAATTACTGAAATACCCATTATGGGTGAAAATTACTAAATTACCTCTAGGTGCAAAATGACCATTATACCCTTACGGCTAAGTT
The DNA here is from genome assembly GCA_020496765.1 of Gossypium stocksii. NCBI lineage: Eukaryota > Viridiplantae > Streptophyta > Magnoliopsida > Malvales > Malvaceae > Gossypium > Gossypium stocksii. The sequence goes on from CM035624.1 coordinate 35,086,168, forward strand.
TGACCTAATAGCGTGTCTTACTATTACTGTTACTGCATGCCATGTCATGAATATCTATTGTATGGGATTGGGATATTGATGGAGGAAGTACTGAAAGTGGCTTGACCACATACTGGAGGCTTTGCCTCATTTTACTGATATTTGAGCAGTTGTGCTGCAACTGTGGAGTATAGGGCTGGGTGGGTCGAGTTATTCCCCACATAGTGTGTAGGGCTGGTACGGGTGGAGTGTAGCAGTTGGATTTAGGTTGGGTTTGGGTTTGCATCCAAGTCCAATATCTGCTCTGTTCTGAAATAGGCTTATGGGCCGTACTGTTATCTAAAAAGGGCTAAGGCCTAGTATACTGTATCCAGATAGGGCTTCAGCCCAGTTAACACTGAGACTGGATAGGGCTTAAGCCTAGTGGGCTTGAGCTGATTTGGGCTCTGGATGGGCATTCTATACATACTGAGTTTACCAAAATCACCCCTTTTCCTTCCATCCTTGCAGGTGAGCCCTGGACAGTGGATTTGAAGCTGGAAGGGATTCAGAGTGGCCATGGAAATTGAAATACTGGTTTAATTAGATTTTCTATTTTATTTAATTTATTACTTATTTATTCGTTTTTATGTTTAATTTGGGTTTGTAATAAGGCCGCTCTTATTATTTTTATATGGGTTTGCAATTATTTAAATTGTTTTTAGCTTAAGTAGGATATTATTTAAATCGTTTTGAAATCGGTTAGCTCTAAGGCCTTTTTATAAAAGTTACTTGATTTTAAAATATCACGATGATAGAGCAAAGCTTCCGCAACGTAAACATTTTCATAAATAAGTATCTTAAATAGACTTAAACTTAATTTGTTGTTCGTAGACAAGTCATAAGCTTAAAGTGTGGCAATGGATGTGTGCATGTCTAGGATTGGATCTAGAGAGAGCTTGGTACTTAAGCAGTCTAATTGACTCACTTCCTCTTCTCTTGAATCCTACCTAGTGCGCAGTATCCATTCACTTTAAGCCATTACAGAGAAGATCTGATTTTCCGATAATTAAACTGTTTAAAAATAACATGTTTCTGCAAGCCACAAAGGTTTACAAGCTTTCACAATTTTTCATAAAATTTTACAGAGTTGTTAACAATTTTATCCGAAAAGGGAATGATTATTTCAATGAACCACGTTTTGAAAAAATAAACACAAGCTGAGGTTTTATACAAGTTTAACGATAGAAGTTTCTAAACACTAAGAAGGGTTTTCAATGAAAGCATGGTTTTCGAAAAACACTTCAATATGACACACCAGACTTGGCCGTAACGTCTGGGCCGAGCTTGGGGTGTTACAAAACCTGTGGTGAGTACTCGACATTTCAGATCTACTCGTTACCTTTGAATTTAAGAAAAGCCGAAATCTCTAAACTCTTTAGGGAGGCTGTTGAATGTGATGATAGGTAAAGACAGTTCTTTTAATTGGTTTTATGTGTACTTGTTATGGAAGGGGCGATCTAACAAGGAGCATAAGAGGCTTGGACCTTTGGAATGACTAGATCTAGATCTAGTCACTAGTTTTGGCAAAGGTAAGATCTCAAGGGCCTTAGGTGGTGATGGCCGATTATGGTAAGTAGAATTATGGAGATGGTCATTGTATTTTGGATCTGATGTGTCTAGTAATCGATTGTAGGATATTGTGGGAGATCTCTTTAGCAGTCGTCGCAAATCAGGTGTGTATCAAACACCCCTCTGTAGTTTAAGTTGACAAAAGCTGAAAAGTCAAAATGTCGAAATTCCAGTATTTCATGGGCTTGTGAGCATGCGAACGCTCACAAGTCAGTTGGAATTCGTTGGATCTATAATCGAAAGTGGTAAGTTGGTTGAGTGCGCAATTTCGTGCACTTCGATAAATTTAGGCTTCGATGGGCTGAAATTGGGCCCAATGGGCTTACGGGCCCATATAGGTAAAAATAGGCTATAAATATGTTCTGATAGACTGTAGGTTCAAAACTGCTGAAACTGGTAAATCGATCGTGGAACTTGGGCTAAATGGGCTTAAGTTGCTTATAGACACTGTAGGGCCATTAGGGGTTTTAGGGCCCAATGACTGTAAACTGCTAAAATGGGCTAAGTAAGCTACTAAGATAAAAGTTGGATGATTAATGTCTATAAAGTGCTTAAAACTCTAAAAACTAGAATAATTACCGAAATATCCCTTATAGGTGCAAAATTACGAGTTTACCCCTAGGAGCAGAATGACCGTTATACCCCTAGGGTTAATTGTGACTGAAATACATGCTTTACTATTTCTGTTTACTGTATGCCATGTCATGATTATCTGTTGGATAGGACTGGGGTTATTGATGGAGGAAATGTAAGTGGCAATGCCACGTATTCTGAAAAGGGGCTTTGCCCTAGTTTACCGAAAAGGGGATTTGCCCTAGTTTACTGTTCTGGTGGCTTGGCCACACTATCTGATTATGCAGCTATGCTGCCATCGTGGAGAGTAGCGGTTGGGTGGGTTGAGTAGTTTCCCTACATAGAAAGTTTGGCTAGTACGGGTGAAGAGTAGCGGTTGGGTAGGTTGAGTAGCTTCCCCACATACTGATATGGGTTTTGCATTCATGCATTGATATTACTATTCTGCTACAGAATTGAGCCTATGGGCCGTATTAATATCTGAAAAAGTGCCAAGGCCCAGTTTACTGTTATCTGAATAGGACTTCAGCCCAGTTATTACTGTGACTGGTTAGGGCTTGAGCTGATTTGGGCTTTGGATGGGCTTCTTTGCATACTGAGTTTTCCAAACTCACCCCCTTTCTTTTCATCCTTGCAAGTGAGCCCTAGACGGTGGACTTAGAGCTGGGAGAGATTCAGAGTGGCCACGAAGACTGCCTTTCTGGTTTTGAGTTAATTATTTAATTTGTTTTTAGCTTAAGTATGATATTGTTTAAATCGTTTTGAAATTGGATAGCTCTAAGGCGCTTTTATAAAAGTTACTTATTTTCAAAATATCACGATAACAGAGCAAAGCTTCCGCAATGTAAACATTTTCCTAAATAATTATTTTAAATAGATTTAAACCTAATTTATTGTTCGTGGACCAGTCATAAAGTTAAAGTGTGGCAATGGATGTGTGCATGTCTAGGATTAGATCTAGGGAGAGCTTGGTACTTAAGCAGCCTAATTGACTCACCTCCTCTCTTTTGGAATCCTGCCTGGTGCATAGTATCCATTCACTTTAAGCCACAGCAAAGAAGATCCGATTTTCCGATACTTAAACTGTTTTAAAAATAACATGTCTCTGCAAGCTACAAAGGTTTACAAGCTTTCACAATTTTCCATAAAATTTTACAAAGTTGTTAATGTTTGAAAAGGGAATGATTATTTCAAGGAACCACGTTTTGAAAAATAAACAAACACAAGCTGAGGTTTTATACAAGTTTAACGGTAAAAGTTTCTAAACACTAAGAAGGGTTTTTAATGAAAACATGGTTTTCAAAAGACACTTCAATGTGACACACCAGACTTGGCCGTAACGTCTAGGCTGGGTTGGGGGTGTTACATTCACACTATCAACTAAAGCATTCGGTATAGTTAGTTTCTAGCATTTTGAGAAATGGCATGTATAGTCATCTTATTTTGGGCTAAGTGTGTTAGCTTGATTTTTTTTAAATACCTCATTTTGTATAAGGCCAAGGATATTGGCAAATATATGCTATTGGTTTAGAAATGCAAATGTTGATGTTTTCATGAAAGTGCAAGTAGTATAAATGAACAAGACGATTAGGATAGTTATATGAATGCTTGGTTGGATTGATTATCTGAATTTGTGTGGATGCCGATTTTATGGTCATTGGTTGAGTATTGGTACCTTGTGTTGTTTTGGTTTGTGTTTGATCTTATTTCAAGGTGGAAAAAGGCTTGGTAGATGGCCTTATTTTTGTCCACACGGGAAGACACACGGGCGTGTGTCTAGGCCGTATCTGAAGCACAGTCTACCCCACAAGCATGTGGTTAGGCCATGTGTCCCCTACACCTTAAATTGACAAAATTAAATGCCCAGTAGTAAACGTACGAACTGAGACACAGCCGTGTGTCTCAACCATGTGAAAGACACAGTCTAGCACACGAGCGTGTCATGGCCGTGTGTGTGACACAAACTAAGCACATGGGCGTGTACCATGCAGTGTAAAAACCCTTATAGGTTCGAAGTTAGAAAATAAATCCACACAGACAAGATGCACGGGCGTGTCCTTAGGTGCTTAAACCGTGTGAACCACATCGGCCTTCAGTACGGCCATGTCTAGAGGGCACACAAGAGTGCTGCCCTTCTACACGGGCATGTGCCCTGTTTTTAGTAGATTTTCTTGAAAGTTTTCTAAGCACTTAGATTGGTTCCGAATGGTTTATGGTTTTCTAAACAAGTTTTGGGCCTCGTAGGTCCATATTAAGGGTTGTTTAAACAAAGTTTGAAAAGTTTTAAATTGGTTCAAATTTCGTTAACTCGAGATTTTATGTTTACGTGTGTTTTAGTAATGTAATGCCTTATACCCTGTCTCGACGACGGATATGGGTAAGGGGTGTTACAACCCACATGCCCGTGTGGCCTACAGGGCCCAAATTAGCCTTGGCCGTGTGGATCACATGGGCGAGCCCAAATTCCACACACCCATGTTATTCACCTGTGTGGGCTCACACGCCTGTGTGGCCCACACGGCCCAATTGGTCAAGCCCGTGTCTCACACATGCCCTTGCCCGACGTTACACGGTCGTGTCATGCGCTCGTGTCATGCGCGTACGGCTTGGTTCACACCGCTGTATATCACCACATGGCCTACCACACAGGCAATCAACATGCCCGTGTCGCATTGACAGATTGCTTTTCGGCTATCACCGAATCTGGTTTTTTGTGCAATCGGAGTACACACCTGGTATCGAGTCGAAGCTAGAATGACCCCAAACACTCCAAAACCTTCAACAAACAACGGTGATCTCTATGATTAAAGTGCCAGTTAACAGTCCACAGAAACCTAATTGTCCCTTAAACGGAAAACAATCTCATAAAAACCCGACACTCATTAAAAAGAAACAAAACGACCTCTACGCTTACCGAATTCACGCCAGTCGCAGATATAAGTAACGATGATTGAAAAGGGTAAAAATTACTAATACTATGAAGGGAAACGCAGAAGAAGAAAGACAACAAAGGAGATTTGGCTGAACAAAAAGGAAAAATAAGGTGAAGAGGGGTTTTTTCAGAGAATTTCGATAAAAGAGAATAGAATGATTTGGGTAACCCCCCTATCCCACTCTCTTTGAATCACTCCCACAACCACTCCACTATCAAATTTTTAATCCAACTCAAACTCACTTGCATGAACAAACATAAAAATAATGCCTACGCAACGAATCGAACACAGGACCACCAACACTCCACCACTCTACTTAACCACTAGACCAGCAAGCTCATTCTGATAAGTCTTTACCAACCATTACTTATACGCCTATCAACTAAAGATAAGGCTTTATTCAATAAAAACCCAAAATTTGCTCAAGTTGAGGCTTGAACTTGGGACCTCTCAGACACTTCCCAAAACACTTAACCACTGAAGCAGGCATATATTTGTGTCAAATTAATTTCAGAAACACATTCAAATATTCCTTTGCTACAAATTCACAAAATTCAGAATAAAGGAAATTTGGGGCGTTACAACTCTACCCCCTAAAAGAAAATATTAGCCTCGAAATTTTACCTGATCAGAAAAGGTGACGATACTACTGACACATCTAATCCTCTAGGTCCTAAGTAGCCTCCTCAATGCTATGATTCTGCCACAGCACCTTCACTAAGGGGATAGACTTCCTTTGCAGAACCTTAACATCGCTATCTAGAATTTGAACTAGCTCCTCCTCAAATGTTAGATTTGCCCTAACCTTAATTTCCCCCAAAAAAATGTGTGTGTGATCAGAGCAGTAATGTCTCAACATCGAGACATGAAACACATCATGTATGCGATCTAACTCTAGAGGTAGCTCCAACTGATACGCGACTGGCCCAACTCGTTTCAGAATCTAGTACGACCCAATAAGCCGAGGGCTTAGCTTACCCTTGCGACCAAACTTTAGAACCTTCTTCCATGGCAAGACCTTAAGAAAAACAAAGTCCCCCACAGAATACTCTATCTCACATTGTTTCAGATCCGCATAAGACTTCTACCTGTCAGAAGACTCTTTTAGTCGATCTCGAATCAAACGAACCTTATCCTCTGTCTCAGTTATCAACTCTGGGCCTAGAATATGTCACTCACCCAACTCAGTCCAGCACAGGGGAGTGTGACACTTATGACCATACAAGTGCCTCGTAAGGTGCCATCTGTATACTAGACTGATAGCTGTTATTGTAGGCGAACTCTACTAAAGGCAAATACTCCTCCCAATTACCTCGAAAATCCATAATACAGCCCATCAACATATCCTCCAATATCTAAATCACCGTCTTCAACTGACTATTTGTCTGAGGATGAAAAGTAGTACTGAAGTCTAACCTCGAACCTAAAGCCTGATGAAGCTTTTGCCAGAACTGAAATGTGAAACGTGGATCTCTATCAGAAATGATCGAGACAGGTACCCCATGTAGTCTTACTATTTCAAAAATGTAAAGTTTAACCAATTTCTGTAGGGAGAAGTCTGTCCTAACCAGAATAAAGTGTGCAAGCTTGGTCAATCGATCCACGATGACCCAAATAGAATCCTTCTTAGTAGGTGTTAGAGGTAACCCACTAACGAAGTCCACCGTTACTCGCTTCCATTTTCACATCAGTATCTTCACCGGCTGTAGCAAACCCGAAGGTAGTTGATGCTTAGCCTTAACCTGCTGACAAGTCAAACAGCAAACAATAAAATTGGTAACCTCACATTTCAACCTTGACCACCAGTATAACTCTCGCAGATCTTGATACATTTTGTTTCCACCGATATGCATAGCATAAGGGCTTCTATGGGCTTCTCTCATAATCGACAGTCTCAAATCCTCATCATTCAGTACGTAAATCTGACCTCGGAAACACAATACCCCATCGCTGTTAATCCCAAAATTTATCGTAGTACCACTCTCAACCTGATGAAATCGCATCTCGAGAGACTTATCCTCCATCTGTTTACCTCTAACCTGCTCAATCCATGTCGATTTCACTTGCAACTCAGCCAATAGACTCTTATCGTTGAACGAACTAAGTCGAGCAAACATCGCCCACAAATCTGTCATAGCCCTACAGCTTAATGCATTGACCACCACATTGGCCTTACTAGGATGGTACTCGATATTGTAGTCATAATCCTTAAGCAGTTTAACCCATCTACACTGCCTAAGGTTTAACTCATTCTGAGTGAGGAGATACTTGAGGCTCTTATGGTCAGTGTAGATAATATACTTCTCACTATACAGATAGTGCCTCCAGATCTATAAAGTGAAGACTACCGCTGCCAACTCTAAAATATACGTCGGATAATTAACTTCATGAGTCTTCAGCTGCCATGATGCATAAACAACCACCTTACCGTCTTGCATCAAAATGCAACCCAAACCCACATATGACGCATCACTGTATACCACAAAGTCCTTATCGGGCTTAGGCTGTATCAGAATAGGAGCCTAAGTTAATATGGTCTTGAGCTTATCGAAACTGTCCTGCTGTGCATCAGTCCAGACGAAAGGAAATCCCTTACGCAGCAGCTTAGTCGCCGGAGCCGCAATCAAAGAGAACCCTTCTATGAAACGTCGATAGTAACCTGCTAACCCCAGAAAGCTACGAATCTTAGACACACTCTTCGGTTGTTTCCACTCAAACACAGCCTCAATCTTATGAGGATCCACATGAATCCCCTCAGCAGATACGACATGTCCCAAAAAAGTTACTTATCGAATCCAAAACTCGCACTTACTGAACTTCGCATACAACTGTTTCTCATGAAGACTCTATAGTACCACTCTAAAATGCTCATCATGCTCGTCCTTGGACTTAGAATACTCCAAAATGTCGTCGATGAACACCACCACAAATTGATCCGAGTAAGGCTGAAACACACGATTCATCAAGTCCAAAAACACTGCTGATGCATTAGTTAACCAAAAAGGCATAACTAGGAACTTATAATGACCATAACGAGTCCTAAATATCGTCTTATGCACATCGGTCTCTTTTACTCTCAACTAATGGTACCCTGATTGTAGATCGATCTTCGAGAACACAGAAGCCTCTCTAAACTGGTCGAATAAGTCATCTATCCTCGGAAGTGGGTATTTATTCTTGATCGTCAACTTGTTTAGCTAATAGTAGTCGATACACATCCTCATTGTACCGTCCTTCTTCTTTACAAACAGAATAGGTACTCCCCACGGAGACACACTGGTACGAATAAAACCACAATCTAATAGCTCCTAAATTTAAGCCTTGAGTTCTGTAAGCTCTTTCAGTGTCATTCGGTAGGGCACGATAGATACCGAAGCTGTACCAGGGATCAACTCAATCTCAAACTCCACCTCTTAGCTCGGAGGCAATCCCGGTAGTCCCTCTGGGAAAACATCTGGAAAGTCCCTCACTGTTCTAATGTCCCTAATCCAAGAGTCTATAAAATCAGAAATACTGACGTGGGCCAAAAATGCCTTACATCTTTTCCACACTAACTTCTCTACCATCAACACAGATATCACATTAGACAAATAGTCTCGTCGTACTCCAATCACGACTACCTCGTTATCCTCCTCGGTCCTTAGAACAACCATTTTTGTAGCACAATCTAGACTCACATGATGATTAACCAGCCAGTCCATTCCCAATATCAAATCAAACTCCCCAAACAGAAGCTCCATCAGATTAGCCAGAAATATAGTCCCTTGGACCTCTAACGGAATGTCTTTAAACAATTTACTAACTCCACCAGACTTCCCCAACGGACTCACCACTGTTACTTCACTAGAATTGCTCTCAAACAGAATCCCCAAGGTTTCAGACAGAGTATTATCTACATAAGAGTGTGTAGATCCTATGTCTATTAATGCAAAGTAAGGTACATTAAAAATTAAGAACGTACCCGTAATGACGTCTTGAGTATCTCAATCCTCACGGCGACATGTAGCATAAACTAGTGTAGGCTGATTCGCCTCAGTCGGTCCAGCATCTCTGGCCGGTGCTTTCTACCCTCGGCCCACGCCATTACCACCCCTAGCCTGTCCTCGGCCCCTAGGTGGCTGCTGAACTACCCTTGGCGACTGTGCAGTCTCAATAGTCAGAGCTGGCATCTGGTTAACTCTCAACGGACAATCCTTAACTCGACGCTCAATAGACCCACATCTAAGACAAGCCCCTGTAGCCCTCCAACACGTGCCCGAATGGCGTTTATTACAGTACTGACAAATTGCCATCCCAATAGGTGTAACAATAGGCCCAACTCTCACGGGCCCATTAGACCTAGCCTTTTTCTTAGGCCTCATCCCAGAATTTGAAGGCTCAGTATCCTTCTTAGCCTTCCTTCTGTCTCAATTTTAGCACTCAGTGGGCTTCACCTCTTCGGCAATCTTCGCCTTTTCAACCAGTGCAGAGAAATCCTGCTCCCTCTAAGGAGCTATTAGAACATACAGACTATCCCGGGGACCATCTTCAAACTGAACACAATGCTCATATTCTGTTGCCATCATGCCTCGTGCATAATAGCTCAGTCTCAAGAACTCAACCTCATACTCGACCACTGAATGGTCACCCTGGGTGAGATTTAGAAACTCACGTTGCCTCGCATCTGTATAGCTGGCTCCCATATACTTACTTTGGAAAGCCGCCTTAAATAGATCCCACATCAGTCTTTCAGACTGAGTGCCCTCCTTAACCATCAACCACAATTGGTATGACTCATCTCGAAGCAAAGACACAGCCCCCTTGACCTTCTGCTCAACACTGAAATCTAGGCCATCCATAATGCGTTCTGTGGCCTCCATCTAGTACTCGGTCACATTAGGAGCAACTCTAGCGATTCCCCTAAATAGCTCAGCCCCATTGGACTAGAATCATTCCGTAACTGACCTACGACCCCTAGATCCAGTGTTGGGCCCAACGACCCTCTCTAAAATACATAACATGGCTTAGGACAGTCATGGTCAAATCTGGCAATGTCACATGATAGTGTTTTTGAAATGCCTCAGTTCATTAAAAATCGTTCCAGTTATTATCTTTTTCTTAAGTCTGGAAAATGTGAACTGAACAATTAGCTTAAAACCTTTTCTTTAATGCGGAAGCTTTGAAAACAAAAACTTTTTGCAATCGTGTTTACTTATGAAAATCTTAGTTAATTTTAGGAAAACCATACCTTTATTACGTTGCAGTTTATAAATCCATAATAAATAGTTTAAAATCCCAAATTAAAAACCAAAATAGTCCAAAGTCCAACAATACATCAAATATTCCCAAAGATAATATTAAAAGCAATAAAAGCATAAAAACCCATAAAAACTAAAGTCAAGGCAGCAGTGGTCATTGTCAAGTCCTCCGCTACACTGATCCGTCTACTGCTGGAGATTACCTGAATAGATAAAATAGAAAGGGGTAAGTTTTCACAAACTCAGTGTGTAAATCCCCACAAACAGCATGCATACAATCATATAGCAAGTACAGATAATTCAGGCCTGAGCCCTTTACAGAATCGATGTGGGCCTCAACCCACTCAGAAACAGTATCAGATACAGACTTAGGACCTTAGCCCATCATAAATATAGCACACCTAATAGATCAAAATAATAGTAACATGCCCACCAACCCTGCACACCAACTCCGTCCATCCTAACACACTAAATAAGGGATAAAATTGACCCCTCTATCCCTACACACTACAAAGTATCGAAATGCTGCACATATCATAAATATGTAGTTTAGCTGCTAGAAAATAGGCTTGTTAAGCCTTCCAGATACTTCTTTCAACTTCAACAATCCCACCCCTATGCAATGCATCATACATATTTGGCATGCTATAATGCAGATTAACAGACATACATATATATTCAAAACAGTCCAGATACACATACTAAGTATAACATGCCAAACACGCATATCACATAGTCAGATCACATAATTAGGGGTCACAATAACCCTTACCGACCCTACAGTAGGTCCTAGTCGACTTGAGCAACCCGAGCAAACCTTGTAAAGTGTTTCAGATAAATGGGCTCACACGCCCATGTGGATGTGGCCTGGCGTGTGGCCCACACAGCCCAAATTGGCCTTGGCCGTGTGGATCATATGGCTTGGCCCAAATTCCTCACGCTCGTGTGGTTCACCCAAGGGGCCCACACGCCCATGTGACCCACAAGGCCCAATTGGTCAAGCTTGAGTATCGCACACGGCCTCGCCCACCATCACACAGCCGTGTCATGTGCCTATTCTATGTGTTCACGACTTGGTTTATCATTCACACGGCTATGTATTGCCACACGGCCTACCACACGGGCAATTTACAAGCTCGTGCGGCGTCGACAGATTATTTTTCGGCTTTTGTTGAATCTCATTTTCTGTGCAATCGAAGTACACACCTGGTATCGAGTCGAAGCTAGAACAACCCCAAGCACTCCAAAACCTTCAACGAACAACGGTGACCTCTAGGATTAAAGTGTCAGTTAGTAGTCCACAAAAACCTGATTGTCTCTTAAACAGAAAACAATCTCATAAAAGCCCGACACTCATTAAAAAGAAACAAAATGCACCTCTATGCTTATCGAATTCACATCAGCCGTAGAAATAAGCAACGATGATGGAAAAGGGCAAAAATTACTGATAGTATAAAGAAAAACGCAGAAAAGAAGAAAGGCAACAAAGGAGATTTGGTAGAACAAAAAGGAAAAAGAAAGTGGATAGGGGGTTTTTTTCCAGAAAATTTCGACAGAAGAAAATAGAATGATTTGGGTAACTCCCCTATCCCACTTTCCTTGAAACACTCCTACAACCACTCCACTATCAGAATTTTAATCCAACTCAAACTCACTTGCGTGAAAAAACATAAAAATAATGCCAACGCCACGAATCAAACATAGGACCTCCAACACTCCAACACTCTACTTAGCCACCAGACTAGCAGGCCCATTCTAATAAGTTTTTACCAAAAATTACTTATAAGTCTATCAACTAAAGATAAGGCTTTGTTCAATAAAAACCCAAAATTTACCCAAGTTGAGGCTTGAATTTGAGACCTCAGACACTTCTTAGAGCACTTAACCACTGAAGCAGGCATATATTTGTGCCAAATTAATTTCAAAAACACATTAAGATATTCCTATGCTACAAATTCAAAAAACCCAGAGTTAAGGAAATTTGGGGCGTTACAGCGTGTGACCCCTAATTTAATGAAAAATTTTTATAAATTCCCAAAGTTTTGGTATGTTATCAGTTTAGTCCTGGACCATTTCTAAAGCATGTTTAAGGCCTTGTAGGCCCTTGTAAGAGACAATGTGATTGTTGATGATCAGTGTTTATTTGAATTTTCTTAATGTGTAAGAAATGTATGTTTTTATGATGTGATGGATCGGTAATACCTCATAACCCTATTTTAGCGACGGATACAGGTTAAGGGTGATACACGGAAGATTCAATCCCAACTTTAGTTGGTGATGATCTAATAATTAATTTTTCTTGAGAACAAGCAACACAAAATAATCCTTGAATTCAAGTATCTTTTGGTTCTTTAATGGGTGTCCAATTGAATTCTCGATGATTCTTCACATCATAATATATCCGATATGGCCTAATCGGTCATGCCAAATAGTAAAAGTATGTGGTACCACAAACTTCTAGTTTGTAGTAACATATGACTCAATTGCACTAATATGTGTATAATATAAACTTGATGAAAAAGCAGGTAGCCTTTCCAAAACATATTTCTTTCCACATTCAACATTTGTAATATATAGATATCCAATATTTTTCTTATTCATAGTCTCAATATGATATCCATTAAGACGAATACAACTCAATAAATTTCTTTAAGACTTAGCAGAATATAAAGTATCATCAATGACAGATTAGGTACCTTTAGGTAATAATATAATAGCTCTTTTAGAGCCTTCAATAAGCTTTGAACTACCCGATATGGTATTAACATGGGCATTACTTATTGTCAAATGAGAAAAATATGTTTTATTTTTGAGTATTGCATGTGTTGTAGCACTATCTACAAGACACATGTCTTTGTTGATTTTAGGTCCATCGAAATTTGTTGAATATTCATATTCTTCATAAAAATAAACAAAATATAATAGGAGAAACATTGCAAATATTTATTAAATATATAAATTATTCTTTATGCATGAAAATAAAGCATACTTAAAACAACATAAAATGTCAAAATAACATCAATTTTATTAATGATTCTCAAAGAAATCTGTCACATCTAAGTGAGTTATATTATTAAGGTCATTAAATTTATCACCCTTGTAGGCATGGTCAGTTTTAGTATTGTAGTGAATATCTTCATCTTTTGCCTTCATTTCATCATTTTGGGATATAAAATTTGTCTCGATATGCTTTCCCTTCTTTTTAATGGATGCTTGATAAAGTTTCACTAAATGCTCAAACGTACGATAGGTACGTGACCAATGCCCATTCATACCACATTGGTAGCATATATTCTCAACAATCTTTGAATGATTATTTTGACAACTTCTTTCTTGTCTTTCATTGTGATTCTTTTTTTGGTGGTTAGAAGTATCATTGTTATAACCACCATGAAAACGATTACTAGTACATCCTCGACCACGTCCCCCACTAAGTCCACGTCCACAGCCGCGACCTCTATATTTTCTATTTTTATAATTATTGTGTATTGCTACATTCACTTCATGGAATGGTGCAGAACCAGTGGGACAAATTTCATGATTTTTCATCAACAACTCATTATTTTGTTCAGCCAGTAAAAGGCATGAAATCAATTCAGAATACATTTTTCACGGTATTGCTGTTGCAGGAGTACATTAGTAGCATGAAAGGCTAAAAATGTTTTCTCTAACAAGTCCTCATCAGTTATGTTTTCTCCACATAATTTTAGTTGAGAACTAATTTTGAAAAGTTTTGAATTGTACTCACTTACAGTCTTAAAATCTTGTAACCGTAAGTGCATCCAATCATAACAAGCTTTAGGGAGTATCACAGTTTTCGATGGTCAAATTGTTCTTTCAAATTTTTCCACAACTCAAAGAGAGTTTTTCACAATGAGATATTCCACTTTTCACGTGGATGATGACGGATGAAAATCATTGCTTTTGCCTTATCTTAATTAGATGCTTCTTTATCTGCTAATATAGTATTTCATGGACCTTTAGCATCTAGGTGAATTTCAGCATCTAACACCCATGACAAAGAATTCCTGCCTGATATGTCTAAGGCGCAAATTCAAGTTTGGCAAGATTTGACATTATAATCACTTAAATCAAAATAAAACATATTAATAAAATAATAAGCATTCTCAATCATAAAATAATTCAATTATATATTCCAAATTTGCTAAATAATAATATGTATGTCAAATATTGTCATAGAGAGGAATAGTCATAATAATAACTTAACACAAATTACATTAATTGAAATTTCTTTTAATAAAAAAAATGTATATATAATTATCATTATTAGATTTGAGTTGTAAAAATAAATATGCAAATATTGCCCAAAGAAAATATTTCATCTAGAAAATAAAATAAAAGAATTATGAAAATACGTATACCATATATAGTTTAACGGGAGTTATACGAACAAATTATATAAAGTCGAAATGACGTGAACTTCACTATGAACTTGTAGAAGCTCGTGCTGATAACTTATTATAAAACAATCAAATAAAAGAACACTTAAAGTAAACAGATAATTTTCTCGTATCTTCTTTTTATTTACAAAAGAGTTCTATATATAAGCCATTGACATTCAATGCAACATAAATAAATGAAACTTATTTAACTACTTCATTAGTACGAACATTAAGCATCTTTAATAATGAATTAGGGGTTTTAACTTATTACTTTCCTAAATGTTTAAAGGTTATAAACATCCATTTAATGTATTTACAACATAAATATCTAACTCAAACAAAAATAATAGTTCATAGCTTACTATTCAATTAAGCCTACCTATTAATATGGGCCGAGTTTGTCCGTCGTCAATCTGATTTAAGATATGCGTACCAGACCCTTGAGTCTCATTTACTCTATCATCTTGCCCAGGAACAGCTTCTCTTTGATAAAATGGAAGATGGATTCATTTGCCACCACCTCGCTATTGGTATGTGATTACAGTTTGTCATTAATGTCTCTTTCATCATTTATTAGAAATGTTGGTTGTTGAAAAATGAAAATAATTCCATTTCCTCAAGCAACACCATAATGGATGTCGTTCACATTGTCTGGCAACCCAAATGAATCAGCTACCACCCTGCCAATCCAGTTCTCACTCTCCATTATGGCTTTACTTAGATCATCAGACAATACTGTAAAAGGCTTTGAAATCTTCTGACATAACTTACTACTACGACCTAATGACTTCCCTAAAGGATAAACGGATGTTTGTTTGAAATAGATATGCTACTTTAGACCCAATTATTTGTTTAGGCATAATTGTTCAAGCATGAATAGCCACAGATTTAAGCTAAAATGGGATTGCAGTGAGGAAAAAGCTTGGTTTAGAAAAAGTTTAGGCTGGAAAAAATGTGTGTGGTGAATAAAGATAATTTCGAAAATTTATATTATTTGGCATTACTTTCAAAATAAAAATTATCCTAAAGATCATTTGAAATGAGGAAAAAAATGTTTAAAATAATTAAAAAAATTAAGATAAATATGCCAAGTCTTTATACTTTTCGTAAATTTGGAATTTAGTCTTTATGCTTTTATTTCTAAGAATTTAGTCTCTCTATTTTTTAGATTTTAAAATTCAAGTCTAATTATTAAAATTATTTTGTTAAATTTAAGCTCATTACAACTTTTTTTTAGTTATATTGTTACCAAGTAATTTTTTTTTATTTCAAACTATCACACTAATAAATTTAACAAAAAATAATTTAACAGTGTCAACTATTGGACCTAAATTTTAAAATTTGACAAGTAAAAGACTAAAGTTTTAAAACTAAAAATATAAATACTAAATCCCAAATTTGTAAAATGTACAGGACCTATAACATATTTTAACCTAAATTTAAATATGTAGAAATAATAAATTTATTTCACATGAAAACCAACTTTAGAAGGAAAAAAAAAATTCTTTAGCTTTTTTCTTATTGGATCAGTTTGTTTACTAGTATAATAATATGAGAAAATAAATTATTTATTATCTATGCATTACAATAATTAAATATAAAATAAAAAATGTTTAAAATATGTTTACTAAAAATAAATGATAAAACGATTAAATATTACTAATTAAATTAATTTATTATTTATTAATATATTAAAATATGCGTAAAAAATAGGTACAATATTTAACTTTACTCAACAACATTGCTAAAATACTCATCATAAATTACTACACAAAGAAACAACCTTGTAATGATTGAATATATATCTTTTTTCACTTCTTATTGAGTTCAATAACCTTTCACTTCTTACTTGCAAATTATTATGTGACATTATTTTGAAAATATTGAGAAGTTTCTGGTCTCTCCTCTTTTCCCTTTCTCACCTCAAAGATTCCAAGGACAATCAAACAAAGTGACTAATTAACCACCTGCCTCTCTCCCTCCTTTTATTTCCCAATCTCCATAGCCCCCTAAAATAGGATCCCTCAAGCTTCTTGAATTGGATACTCTAATAAAGTCCAGTAATGCCACCACCACTTCAGTCTAGTCCATATTTCCCAATGGACAATCCAACAATACTGTCTTTACTCCACCTTACTCCCGGAGAGAAGCACAAAAATTCCAGTAATGGTGGCGGTCTCCTGCGTATGTCTAAGCTTTTCTCTATGCTAACCACAGGTTGCAAGATGGGAAAACCCCGCCGGAAGCCTTTGTTGAACCATACTGCTGCAACGTGTACAATTTTTGGGTATCGTAAAGGCCGAGTTTTCTTAGCAATACAAGCTGATCCCAATTGTGTGCCAATGTTTGTGATCGAGCTACCGATGCTCACCAGCGTACTGCAAAAGGAAATGGAATCTGACATGGTCAGAATAGCACTAGAGAGTGAGACCAAGACTCATAAAAAGAAACTGTTGGAGGAGTTTGTGTGGGCAGTGTACTGTAATGGAAGAAAGATGGGTTACTCTATCAGGAAGAAACATTTGTGTGACGATGAGCTTCATGTTACGCAGCTTTTGCGAGGGGTGTCAACCGGTGCAGGCGTCCTTCCAACCCTAAATCACCAGGAAAGTAGCGATGGAGAATTAACCTACATGAGAGCAAGATTTGAGAGGGTGGTGGGTTCAAAGGACTCGGAAGCTCTACACATGATTAACCCAGATGGTGCACCTGGTCCTGAACTAAGTATTTTCTTTCTAAGATCTTATTAGAAAGCTTCAAATTTTACTTAACTATTTTCATTTAATGTAAGATCATTACATGTTTACGTATTGTGAGTCAAGCTAGCTCATCATACAGCATTAGTTGGTCTGTTACTTTCATGTTGTTGAAAGCCAATATCATCTCCTGTTTCTGCCTTGAGGTTCACTTTTGAATCCCGATAAACTAGGTATCCTGTCTCAAAAGTAGACAATGACATCACTAAGAAAAAACTTGTAGTTAATTCAATAGCTACACAATGATAGGGGAATCAAATCCAATAATAAACAAATATGTCTAGCTTCATCTTCTTCGGGATAAAGTTACTGGAACATCACACAAGTTCAGAAGATATAGTTTAATGGGTCACTATTAGTGCAATAAAGGGTAATGCATTATCTAATTTATCTCAAATGAATAATTAATGTATATCCTAATTACTAATAAATGTTAGAGATGAAAAACAAAAAAGTAATGTACAGCCTAATTGAATTAAATAGGTGACATGTTGATATAAAATTTGTCGAGATTGCATTCACAATAAATAATTGTGTTGTTGTGGGGCACACTTTGAAGTATTGTGGGATCAGGTTCTAGTTTTATTTTGTAATTTTTTTTTTTTTGTAGAAAAAGCAAATATTAGGAAAATATGGTCCTTGGTGATAAAACCATTTGTTTTTTAGATGATGTATTGTTTTCCTTTTACTATGTATAATCTATATATATATTCTATAATCTATAGATTATAAAAGCATATGATATACTTATAAATACTCATTAAGTTAAAATTATTAGTTACAAAATTTAATGAAAATAAAGGAAGAGAATAAAATCGGATATATGAGTAAACTTTTTAAGTTTAATTTCTTTTTAACTCATTTGTGATCTTTTATTCTTATTGTATACACCCAATTTAGCCCGGGGCCCAATACAAAATCAAACTCAAAACCCAATCCCATTACAAGGCCCAACCAAGCCCAAGAACTAAAAAAATCAGAAAAAAACTTAACCCTAGCCACTTGAATCTGCCAACTTTCTAACTTCTGCCATCGGCACCGCCTGTTTCCACCGCCACTGTCTCCATCATTCACTCACACCTGCAAGGCAGAAAAGACAGATTAGTAGTAAAAAAAATGGCATTAGAATTGGCTATAAAAGCCTTTCAAAGTTTGTAATAGGGGACACATTTTTCTCTAAGAAATACAACCAAAAAACATATTTGAAGCATATCAAAACAAACACCAAAAATCAGCAAGTAATTTAAAGAAACACAGAGTCTAAAAGCAAGGCAAAAATTTGTGCTAAGGTTTTTCATTTTCTTTATTTTCTTTTTCTTTCAAATCTATTTCTATTTTCTTTTTCTTTTTTTCTTCTTCTTCTATTATATATATACATATATTAAAAATATAAAAAAGGAAAGTGTAAAAAAAATCTGACCTTTTCCGATCTCCGGCTACCGTGCACGGTGGCACTGACGGCTGTTCACCGGAGGACGGCCTGGTCTTGAAAAAGGGGGGAGAGAGTTGAGAGAAAATACTTTGGTTTTTTTTTTTTAAGAGAGAAGGAGAAATGAAAATTTAAAAAAAAAATGACTTATATAGGCCCTCAAAACGAGTCGTTTTGGGACTTGCCCCAAACGCGCAAAACAGTGTCGTTTTGAGCCGACCCACGAGACCCGACCCACTCCAACCTCAGGATCCGCGTGTTTTTCGATTATGGGCAATTTCCGCATCTGGTCCCTCCGCCTTTTTATTGTTTTGCAATCAAGTTTTTTATTTTTTACAATTTTGCCCCAGAAGTTTGTTGCGTGCTCCAATTTAATCCTCCCTTAAGCTGCCCGTTTTGGGGATGGGGATTATTTCCCCTTTTGGTCCCTCCTTGCTATTTGCGCGTTCGAATATGTCCTTTCTTTTTATTTTTATTTCCGATTTACCCCAGAACTTTGTTTTTAATTCGATTTTAGTCCTTTTTGGTTATTTTCACTCCTTTATTATTAAATTAATTTTTTTTATTTTGTTATATTTAGTATTTTTTATATTATATTTTTTTATTATTATATTTACTATTATATTATTATAGATATTATTATTATGTTCACTATTATTATTATTTACCTTATTATTATTATTATTATTATTATTATTATATTATATATTTGCTTTTAGTATTTATTATTATATTTATTGTATTTATTTTTATTTATTATTGTTATTACCATTTTCTTTTTACCGTTTTACTATTATTATTATTTATATATTTTATTATTCATATTCTCTTTATCAGCGTTATTATTTTCAATTATTATTATTCTTTGTATTATATTATCATTTTCTTTTATTATTATAAATTATTATTACTATTATATTTATTCTTATTAGTATTAATCTTAATTTGTATTATTATTATTTTAAGGTTATCATATTATATTTAATAATTGTTTTTAATATTATTCTTAATATTATTCTTACTATTATATTTTCTATCATATTTATTTTTTTTTTGTTATTATTATACTCACTATTATTATTTACTTTATTTTTAATATCATTATTTCATTGTAATTGCGTTTTGTATATATTGTTATATTTATTATTTATTATTTATTATTATTACTATTATTTTTTTATTATTATAATTTTTATTCTCTTTTATTGCTATTATTAATATATATTGTTCATATTAATGTATTATTATTATTACTGTTTTTTAATCTTATTATTGCATTTCTTTGTATATTTACTTAAAATTTATTATTATATATATATATATATATATATATTATCTTGTTCATTTTCAATCTCATATTATTGTTTTATGAATGTGTTTATCCTGTCACGCATGTTGCACCGTATTCTCACATTATACTACCTGTCACATTGACCTTTACCCGATACATCAAGTTTTCAAAATAATTGATATTTCGTATTTAGAGATTCGAGAAAAGCGTGCCCTAACTTACTGGGTATCTGTTTTTCTCATTTAATCTAAATAACGGGATATCCTTTTAAATCGTAATACGAGTTTTGAATAAAATGCTTATTTTGGAGACTCGAGGTGTTGTGTCCTAACTTATTGGATATGACATCTTGTTACTTCGAGATAAGATCTTCTTTTTGCAAATAAAGGCAATATTCGGTATTTGGAAGTTCGAGAAATCGTGCCCTAACTTACTGGGTTTCGATTCTTCTCATTTACCCTAAATAATCGAATATCCTTTTAAAAAGTTAAAATACACGGATTTTAAATAAAAGACAAGCTCATTCTCAAAATTTTAAGATGTCATGTCCTAACTTACTGGATGTGACATTTTGTTACTTTGAAACGAGAGGGTCTTTAACATTCTTTTCAATTTATTCAAGTTGTTTTTAACAAAAAGAGGGATCGTATTTTAAATTCTTTCAAGTTTTTAAATCTTCGACACTAAGACGCTAATTAATCAACTAGGTACCAATTTTGGGCGTATTGAGGGTGCTAATCCTTCCTCGTGCGTAACCGACTCCCGAACCCGTCTTCCTGATTTTCGTAGACCAAAATCATTTGATAAATCAAACTGTTTATGAAAACAACCACATTTCGAGGTGAACCGATCGCACCTCAGCAAAAAAGGATTAGTGGTGACTCCCACGTTTTCTCCTGTTTTTCATTTTCAAAAATCCAAGTCGACCGCTGTTTTTCAGAAAATTGGTTTCGACGGCTTGGAGACTCCACTGGGGACTTAAAAAGAGAGTCAAGCCACGAGTTGATTAATTTTTGTGTTTTTGTCGAAAATTGAAAATTTGTTTTAATATACGATCCTTTCATTGTATTCCATCCGTTTTGTGTTATGATCTTCATCATTTTTATTCATATTTCCTTATTTGCTTCGAGCTTTGTATATATCTCTGTACATTGCATTGCATGACCACTCGATTATACCCTTTTAATTGGGAGTGAGAAACTATTCCTTCGAGAGGTTTTCACCTCCGTGCAGGATAGTGGATCGCTTTCGGGATACATCTGTACCTATGTCTTCGTGAGATTTTCATCTCCGTGCAGCCATAGGGAAATGTATTCCCCTGAACTGAACTCGGTCCATATGAGCCTATAATGGGTGAGGATCGAGGAATCTGCTGGTTTGAGTACCTTTTACTTTAGAACCGAACATCATATAGAGAGCCCTAGGAGCTTACCCTAAGTAGAGGCACACCAAACCCTAGTGGTCACTCGGATAGGTGCTCTATTTTGTTTATTTCTTCTATGTTGATGTGTTTGCCTTTGTTTCGATCACATTGCATTTTTATCGTAGATATCTTTTTGTTGCATTTTTATTTGTTTTTATTACAGTCCTTATCATTGCGGTTTATAATTTGTTGTGTTGGTTTGAGTTTAGGTATTTTTCTGCATATTGCATTACATGATCGATCGATCTTACCCTTTTAAGTGAGAGTGAGAAGTTATACCTTCGTGAGGTTTTCACCTCCGTATGGGCTAGTAGGTTGCTTCCGGGATACATTCATACCTATGTCTTCGTGAGATTTTCATCTCCATATGGCCATAGAGAAATGTATTCCCCTGAACTGAACTCGATCCATATGAGCTTATAATGGGTGAGGATTGAGGAATCTACTGGTTCAGGTACTCTTTCTTTAGAACCAAACCCCATATAGCGAGCCTTAAGAGCCCACCCTAGGTAGAACCACTCCAAACCCCGAGTGGTCACCCGAATAGGTACTCTATTTTGTTTATTTCTCATGTGCTAACATGTTTTTTTTTTATTTTGATTGCATTGTATTTTTATCATTTAAAAGGTGTTGATTCACGTTCGATTACTAAATTAGAAAGTTTGGCATGGGGAACGAATTTCTTGGTAAAGTGGAAAATAACATGGCTATCTGCATATGGTCAGAGAAAACGCAATCAAAGAAAGGGGATAGTCTAGTCGAGGGGTATACATAAGAATTATGGGACTACACCCGTATCAGCATGACGCAAAATAATCTTCAGGAATTAAAATAGATATGAGACTGGTGGAATGATGAGACCAAGCAACTATGGGGATTGGCCTTACCTACTCGATATCAAGGTATACGACCATTTATTCCGGGCCTTTGCCTAATATTGGAATCCTATATACAGTTGCATTAGTGCCTATTGTGGAAGAATATATAGCTCTACTTCGTTACCCGAAGATTCAAGCCAACAAAGCCTATTCTAGAGCCGCTTGGGTCCTGACCTTTTTGAAGAAATTGATGAACATTACAAGGATGAGCGAACAATGGATTACAGCCAGGATTAAGCAAAAAGGAGAGTGTAAATGTATTTCATGGAAAAATCTAAGGGATTTGATTCTAGCACATCTTGATACAAAAAAGAGAGTTGATGTCTTTGCTTTGAGTATGTATGGATTGATGATCTTCCTTAGGGAATTAGAGTATATAGATAGGACAGTCTTAGACCTATTTGATCAACTTGACAAAAGGGTCATACCTTCGGGTTGAGTTGTATTGCAAAGTTGTGAACTTCAGATAGAGCTTCTTGAAGCAAGTGAGGAACATTAGAAGGAGCCACTTCAAGTTAAAAACAGAGATTACATAATGGGTGAAGCCGTGGCTTAGATTCGGGAGGTAGCCGATCATTTGCAAGCTTTGGCAGCTCAGGTTGACATGCTAAGCGTGAAATATAAAGCTGAAATTAGACCGGGGTCAGGAACTAGCTTCATTGCTTAGGAAAGTTAAAACTTTGAGCATTAGGGCAAGGCCATATTTATAGTCCATTTTATATAAAGAGTTTTGTTTCTTAGTAAAGTTTTATAAATGAAATTGAATCAGAATCGACGTTATTTTGCATTTATTTCATGCATTTACATTGCATCATATGCATTCAAAAGCCACAGAAAGACCCTAATTAAGTAAAATTATTTCAGAGGTCTGGAAACCGATAAGGGCTTACCAACCATACATCGTTACGGTACCTGTGCTAAAACAAAAGATATGGACCAAAAGTTAGAAAGACTTGAACAAATGCAAAGAGAAATGCAAGATCGGTTGCAAGCACAGATGCAAGAGCAACTAGCTAAAATTCAACAAGACATGAGGGATCAGATGCTAGAATCCCAAAGAAGCATGATGAATCAATTAGCACAGCTGTTGTCGGGAGGGCTTGATAAAGGAAATAGCCCTGTGGTCAATTCTGGAGATAATCATGAGAACATTGCCTATTTCTCAGGTTTTGCCCTGATAGATGCCCAAGCACAACCAGATGTCTGTCTACAAAGGGTACCTGTCACCATCAGATCCTAATATCAGGCTGGTGCCTCGACGCCGATAAACTTTCCAACGGGCTCAGGTTCTAATTCAGGGGATAATCCAACTAATCCCGTTGTCCTTGATCTCGATAAGGTGATAGAAATGGAGAGGGTAAGAGTAGACTTACCAAGACAACTTAAGGACTGGTACAAATGGCTAGAAGAGAAATTCAAAGCAATGGAAACTGCTCACTACCGTTGCAGGGTTGACACTAAGGGCTTGAGCTTGGTCCCAAATCTAGTGCTCCCATCGAAGTTTAAAACTCTGAAATTTGAAAAGTACAATAGGACTAGCTGCCCCGTAGCTCACATCACAATGTTCTGTCGAAGGATGACAGGATACATTAATAATGACCAGTTATTAATTCACTATTTCCAAGACAGTTTGATTGGGTCTATGGCCAAATGGTACAATCAGTTAAGCCGTGCCCAAATTAATTCATGGAAGGACTTGGAACAGGCTTTTATGAAACAATATGGCCACATTATAGACATGGCACCTGACAGAATCACACTACAGAATATGGAAAAGAAGTAGAGCGAGAGCTTCAGGCAATACACCCAAAGATGGAGAGAAGTGGCAACGCAAGTCCAACCACCTCTTCTGGAAAAAGAAACAACAATGCTTTTCATCAACACTCTAAAAGCCCCGTTCATTAACCATATGTTGGGAAGCGCTACCATGAGCTTCTAAGATATAGTAATGTCTAGCGAGGTGATTGAAAATGCGATAAGGAGTGGAAAGATAGACTCGGGAGAAAGCGCCAAAAGATCAATAAAAAAAATGAATATGAAGTGAATCATGCGAGCAAAGGGCATTCCAAAATGGTCACTGTAGGCCAGCCGAGGGCTATGAATGTTAGCTATCAAGGCCCTTCAAGGTAGGAATCCAACTCAAGGTCAAATACAGAAATGCTCCAATTTACACCCATCCCGATGACATATAGGGAGCTGTATCAGAACCTGTTTGATGCACATGTATTATCTCTATTCTACTCAGAACCTATGCAACCCCCATTCTCGAAATGGTATGATACGAATGCCCAATGCGAGTACCATACGGGGATCACTGGGCATTCAATTAAAAATTGCACCACATTTAAAAAGTTGGTTGAAAGGTTCATTAAAATAGAAATTGTGAAGTTCGACGATTCATCAGAACCTAATCACTTTGGCGAAATAGTAAATGCGATAATTGAAGGTGGGGGGTAAGAGAGTTGTGATTCTGTGAAGAAGTCAAAAACCTGGAAGGAATATTGGGGAATTTGAACATTAACAACGTATCTGAAATGGGAGCTAGGGAAGAGAATTAATCAAGCATTTGCCCTTACGAGCTTGAGAGTGTTTTGAACAATGGGACTATGAATGAGATCCCTGTATTTTTTAGAGCCAATTCGGAGTAATGTCCAAAATATGCTTATTGCTCTAAGACTAGGAGCGATAAGAGTCCTTTTGTGAAATAGGCTTATGTCCAGCATCTTTATTTCAATAAAATGCATCTTTATTTCTCACTTTGAGCAATTATTATTTTATTGTCTCCATTTTATTCATAATCATACCACACAAGTAAACATTCCTAGGTTCTTTTTTACCTTCCTTGTCCCTATATCAGGTCTCCAGATATCAATGATATGAGCGACACAGCTATTGACTCAGAACCTCATTTGGAACAAGATATGTGTCCAGAGGAAACTCAGGACTATGGAAATGATCGAAACTGTAGCCTATCTCCTAATTTGTTGAGGATGGTAGAGTAAGATGAGAAAACATGTCCCACCTTTCAAAGAATTAGTGGAGCATATGGCCTTTCTATATGTGAGGTATGGATATCAATGGCCCGATCTTCTAAAGAGTATCAATGGTGTCGATTACTTTACCAGGTGGACAGAAGCTGCTTCATATGCTGATCTCACAAAGTCAACAGTCAGCAAGTTCTATATCGGTATGGAATGCCAAAAAAGATCATATTAGATGATGCATAAATGGCATAATATTAGAAATTTTGTAGTCAGTTCAAGATCAAATACCATATCACCCCAAATGAGCGGTACAGTGGGGACAAAAAAAACAAAAGCACAAAAAAAAAACAAAACAAAACAAAAAAGAGATCGTGATGAAAATGATTGAGACTCACAAAGGTTAGCATAAGAAATTACCAAACGTCTGTCAAGACCTCCACCGGGGTAGCACTTTTTTCATTAATAGAATATGGGCAGTTTGCTGATTAAAGTTAAGATTTCTTCTCTCCAGATTTTGTCAGAATTGATGATAAAGCAGAATGGATCCAATCCCAATGTGATCAATTCAATTGGATCGAAGAAATGAGGTTGAAAGCCATCCGCTATGATCAAGTGTACCAAAGACAAATGACAAAAATGTTCGCCCTAAAGAATTCCATGAGGGAAACCTAGTACTAAAAAAGATCTTTCTTATTCAAAAGGACTTTAAAGGAAAGTGGACGCCAAACTAGGAAGGATTTTATGTGGTAAAAAAGGGGCCTCCTCTAGAAGAGCATCGATATTGACTGAGATAATGGTAAGACTTTGCCTAATCCAATGAACTTAGATTCAGTCAAGAAATATTTCACCTAAAAAAAGAAAAAAAAAAGAGAAGGAAAAAATGAAAGAAAAATGAGAGAACAAGGCGAAAACCCGCAAAGGACGCTTTGAGAATAAATGAATTTTGAGTTGAAAACCCAAGAATGGGCAATTCAAATTTTTGATCGAAGGCGGGGCATGCGGTAGTCTCGCTTTCTCTAAATTAACAAAAAAAAAGAGACGTTAC
Source organism: Gossypium stocksii (assembly GCA_020496765.1). Taxonomy (NCBI): domain Eukaryota; kingdom Viridiplantae; phylum Streptophyta; class Magnoliopsida; order Malvales; family Malvaceae; genus Gossypium; species Gossypium stocksii. Next base: position 35,112,710 of record CM035624.1, read on the forward strand.
GTCTTGGGGCATCAACAGGGTACTCTAGATCCTCTAAACACATATTAAGCTCAAAAAGGGGCATCAAGAAGGTTGTACAAAGAAGCTCATGCTGCGATATTTGGGGCACCGACTTTTCTTTTGCTTATTTTGTATTCTAGCAATATTTAATTTCTTGGATTAATCCATCCCTTTCAGATTCTGTTCTTGATAAATTCTAATTTTTTCATCATTTTGATCTTTTTCAAGCTTTTTGCATTGAAATAACAGTTAATAGGCTAATAATACTTTCATAAAAGGAGTTCTGCATATTACTCTGGAAGCTATTAAATAGTATAGGAACCTGAAACAGGACCATTATTTAAAAGTTACCAAGCCCGAAGGTTAGAAATATTTGATAGAGAGAAGTCTAAATTGTGGCCATCTCTCCAGATTCTCCGTGAAAGATATTAGTCGCATGAAAAGACAAGGTATAGTTACAGTGACGCAACCTCGATGAACAGTAGGCATTGTTAACCCAAGCGTTAAAGGGGTTCATTCTTGAAAATTTGTCATTCTACATACCCATGTGGTCATGTTACCTAAAGAAGGGTGTAACAAATTGATTGAAGAAGCCACAAATCCTATACCCCTGAATTTTAGTGGGAATGGACTGAAGAAGATACAAATCATATACCCCTGAGTTGCAGTGGGATAGATTGAAGATGAAACAGATCCTATACCCTGAGTTGCAATGAGTTGGATGAAAAAAAGAGGGGAAGAAACTCCCTACAATTGCAGTGGGGCAAACCAGTTAAGCAAATGATGATCACACTTTGAGTTTTCCATCAGGGATACCAGCTGAAGAAGAAGGCAGGATAACACATTATTGATAGAACCTTGATGAACAATGAGCAATAACAACCCTAGGCATAAAAGGGATCATTCTCATAACATTTCTACTTTTATGTATCATTTAGTTAGGAGCATTTAACTCATTCTGATCATGGCATCCTAATTATTTAGTATAAACATAGATACATGAAACTGATTCTATAGGACAGGTTTCGTAGAGGATAATGTAGCAACATCGGTAAATTTACAATCCTATCTCCCTAATCAGCAGTGGAATAGGTTGAAGATTGTAGATCTTGTCACCTTAAGCAGTAGTGGAGTAAGATCGAAGGCAAATCTTGTCTCCTTGAATAGTAGTGGAACATGATTTAAGCCACCATCCTATCTCTCTGACCAGCAGTGGAATAGGTTGAAGATTGTAGATCTTATCGCCCTAAACTGTAGTGGGACAAGATCAAAGGCAAATCTTGTCTCCCTAAACAGTAGTGGAACACGATTTAAGCCACCATCCTATCTCCCTAACCGGCAGTGGAATAGGTTGAATATTGTAAATCTTGTCACCCTAAGCAGTAGTGGAGCAAGATCGAAGGCAAATTTTGTCTCCCTAAACAGTAGTGGAACATGATTTAAGCCACATCCTATCTCCCTGACCAGCAGTGGAATAGGTTGAAGATTATAGATCTTGTCGCCCTAAATAGTAGTAGGACAAGATCGAAGGCAAATCTTGTCTCCCTAAACAGTGGTGAAACATGATTTAAGCCACCATCCTATCTCCTTGACTAGCAGTGGAATAGATTGAAGATTGTAGATCTTGTCGTCCTAAACAGTAGTGGGACAAGATCGAAGGCAAATCTTGTCTCCCTAAACAGTAGTGGAACATGATTTAAGCCACCATCCTATCTCCTTGACCAGCAGTGGAATAGGTTAAAGATTGTAGATCTTGTCGCCCTAAACAGTAGTGGGACAAGATCGAAGGCAAATCTTGTCTCCCTAAACAGTAGTGGAACATGATTTAAGCCACCATCCTATCTCCTTGACCAGCAGTGGAATAGGCTGAAGATTATAGATCTTGTTACCCTAAGCAGTAGTGGAGCAAGATCGAAGGCAAATCTTGTCTCCCTAAACAGTAGTGGAACATGATTTAAGCCACCATCCTATTTCCCTAACCAACAGTGGAATATGTTGAAGATTGTAGATCTTGTCGCCCTAAACAGTAGTGGGACAAGATCGAAGGCAAATCTTGTCTCCCTAAACAGTAGTGGAACATGATTTAAGCCACCATCCTATCTCCCTGACTAGTAGTGGAGTAGGTCGAAGATTGTAGATCTTATCTCCCTAAGCAATAGGGAGTAGGATCGAAGATGGCAAAACTTGTCTCTCTAAGCAATAGTGGAGCAGGTTTAATTCACTGTCCTATTTCCCTAACCAGCAGTGGAATAGGCTGAAGATTGCAAGCCTTGTCTCCTTGAAGATACAGCGGAACAGGTTGAAATTACCAATCCTTATTCCAGCAGAGAAGGTCGAAGCTACAAATCCCTTCTCCCTAAAATCCTTATTTCTTTGAAGTTTTAGTAGAGAAGATCGAAGCTACAAATCTCTTCTTCCTGAATTCTTATCTTTTCGAGGTTCCAGAGGAGTAGGTCGAGGCTACAAATCCTTTCTCCCTGAAATCCTTATTTCTTTGAAGTTTTAGTAGAGAAGATCGAAGTTACCAATCTCTTCTCCCTGAATTCTTATCTCTTCAAGGTTTAAGAGGAGTAGGTCGAGGCTACAAATCCTTTCTCCCTGAAATCCTTATTTCTTTGAAGTTTCAGTAGAGAAGATCAAAGCTACAAATCTCTTCTCTCTGAATTCTTATCCCCTCGAGGTTCTAGAAGAGTAGGTCGAGGCTACAAATCCCTTCTCCCTAAAGTTCTTATTTCTTTGAAGTTTCAGTAAGTAAGATCAAAGCTACAAATCTCTTCTCCTTGAATTCTTTTCCCCTCGAGTTTCCAGCAGAGTAGGTCGAGGCTACAAATCCTTTCTCCCTGAAATCCTTATTTCTTTGAAGTTTTAGTAGAGAAGATCGAAGCGAAAATCTCTTCTCCCTGAATTCTTATCCCCTCGAGGTTCCAGCGAAGTAGGTCGAGGCTACAAATCCCTTCCTGAAATCCTTATTTCTTAGAAGTTTCAATAGAGAAGATCGAAGCTACAAATCTCCTCTCCCTGAAATTGTATCGGAGCGACTCGAAGCCATAATTCTTATCTCCTTGAAGTTCCAGTAGAGTAAGTTGAAGCTACAAATCTCTTCTCTCTGAATTATATTAAAGCCACTAGCCTTGTCTCCTTGAAGATGCAGCGGAGTAAGTTGAGATTACCAGTTTTCATCTCATTGAAGTTCTAATGGAGAAGGTCGAGGCTACAAATCCCTTCTCCTTGAAATTACATTGGAGCCATCAACCTTATCTCCCCGAAGCAGTAGTGGAGCAGGTTGAAGTTACCATGTTTTCATCTCCTTGAAGTTCCAGCGGAGAAGGTCGATGCTACAAATCCCTTCTCCCTGAAATCACATTGGAGCCATTAGCTTTATCTCCCTGAAGTTACAGTGGAACAGGTTAAAAATAAACAAATCTTATTCCCTTAAAGTTGTAGTAGCGGAACAGATTGATGCTACAGGTTGCTGTCTCTCTGAAGTCACGATGGAGTGGATCAAAGCAACAAGATGCGGTGGATTGGAATGAAGCTACTTGAAGAAGAGGAGCACCAAAGAAGTCAAGACTCGGCAAGACCGGACAAAATTGGTATTTCTTAAAAGTCTTTGCTATGTTCTCGTTACACGACAACGAGCAAAGAAGGGCAGCTGTATACACCCAATTTAGCCCAAGGCCCAATACAAAATCAAACCTAAAACCCAATCCCATTACAAAGCCCAACCAAGCCCAGCAACTAAAAAAACAGAAAAAAAACCTAACCCTAGCCACTTACATCTGCCAACCTTCTAACTTCTGCCATCAGCGCTACTTGCTTCCATTGCCATTGTTTCCATCATCCACTCGCACCTGCAAGGCAGAAAAGACAGATTAGTAGTAAAAAAAATGGCATTAGAATTGGCTATAAAAGCCTTTCAAAGTTTGTAATAGGGGACACTTTTTTCTCTAAGAAATACAATCAAAAAACATATTTGAAGCATATAAAAAAAAACACAAAAAACCAGCAAGTAATTTAAAGAAACATAGAGTCTAAAAGCAAGGCAAAAATTTGTGCTAAGGTTTTTCATTTTCTTTATTTTCTTTTTCTTTCGAATCGATTTCTATTTTCTTTTTCTTTTTTTTTCTTCTTCTATTATATATATATATACATATATTAAAAATATAAAAAAGAAAAGTGTCAAAAAAATCTTACCTTTTCCGATCTCCGGCCGCCGTGCACGGTGGCACCGACGGCGGTTCACCGGAGGACGGCCTGGTCTTGAAAATGGGGGGAGAGAGTTGAGAGAAAATACTTTGGTTTTTTTTTAAGAGAGAAGGAGAAATGAAAATTTAAAAAAAAAAAAACTGACTTATATAGGCCCTCAAAACGACGTCGTTTTGGGACTTGCCTCAAATGCCCAAAATGGCGTCGTTTTGAGCCGACCTACGCGACCCGACCAGCTCCAACCTCAAGATCCGCGTGTTTTTGGATTATGGACAATTTTCGCATTTGGTCCTTCCGCCTTTTTATTGTTTTACAATCAAGTTTTTTGTTTTTTTGCAATTTTGCCCCAGAAGTTTGTTGCGCGTTCCAATTTAATCCTCCTTTAAGTTGCGCGTTTTGGGGATGGGGATTATTTCCCCTTTTGGTCCCTCCTTGCTATTTGCGCGTTCAAATAGGTCCTTTCTTTTTATTTTTATTTCCAATTTGCCCCAGAACTCTGTTTTTAATTCGATTTTGGTCCTTTTTGGTTATTTTCACTCCTTTATTATTAAATTAATTTTTTTATTATTTTGTTATATTTAGTATTTTTTATATTATATTTTTTATTATTATATTTACTATTATATTATTATAGATGTTATTATTATTTCACTATTATTATTATTTACCTTATTATTATTATTATTATATTATTATTATATATTTGCTTTTAGTATTTATTATTATATTTATTGTATTTATTTTTATTTATTATTGTTATTACCATTTTCTTTTTACCTTTTTACTATTATTATTTATATATTTTATTATTCATATTCTCTTTATCAGCGTTGTTATTTTCAATTATTATTATTCTTTGTAATATATTATCATTTTCTTTTATTATTATAAATTATTATTACTATTATATTTATTCTTATTAGTATTAATCTTAATTTGTATTATTATTATTTTAAGGTTATCATATTATATTTAATAATTATTTTTAATATTATTCTTAATATTATTCTTACTATTATATTTTCTATCATATTTATTTTTGTTATTGTTATTATTATACTCACTATTATTATTTACTTTATTTTTAATATCATTATTACATTGTATTTGCTTTTTGTATATATTATTATATTTATTATTTATTATTTATTATTATTACTATTATTTTTTAATTATTATAATTTTTAATTCTTTTTATTGCTATTATTAATATATATTGTTCATATTAATGTATTATTATTAATATTACTGTTTTTTAATCTTATAATTGCATTTCTTTGTATATTTACTTAAAATTTATTTTATATATATGTATATATATTTTATCTTGTTCATTTTCAATCTCATATTGTTGTTTTATGAATGCGTTTATCCTGTCACGCATGTAGCACCGTATTCTCACATTATACTACTTGTCACATTGACCTTTACCCGATACATCAAGTTTTCAAAATAATTGATATTTCGTATTTAAAGATTCGAGAAAACCGTGCCCTAACTTACTGGGTATCGGTTTTTCTCATTTAATCTAAATAACGGGATATCCTTTTAAATCGTAATACGAGTTTTGAATAAAATGCTTATTCTCGGAGACTCGAGGTGTTGTGCCCTAACTTACTAGATATGAGATCTTGTTACTTCGAGATAAGATCTTCTTTTTGCAAATAAAGGCAATATTCGGTATTTGGAAGTTCGAGAAATCGTGCCCTAACTTACTGGGTTTCGATTCTTCTTATTTACCCTAAATAGTCGAATATCCTTTTAAAAAGTTAAAATACATGGATTTTAAATAAAAGGCAAGCCCGTTCTCAAAAGTTCAAGATGTCGTGTCCTAACTTACTGGATGTGTCATTTTATTACCTCGAGACGAGAGGGTCTTTAACATTCTTTTCAATTTATTCAAGTTGTTTTTAACAAAAAAGAGGGATCGTATTTTAAATTCTTTCAAGTTTTCAAATCTTCGACACTAAGAGACTAATTAATCAACTAGGTACCAATTTTGGGCGTATCGAGGATGTTAATCCTTCCTCGTGTGTAATCGACTCCCAAACTCATCTTCTTGATTTTCGTAGACCAAAATCGTTATTTTGATAAATCAAACTGTTTATTAAAACAACCACTTTTCGAGGTGACCTGATTGCATCTCAGCAAAAAAGGATTGGTGGCGACTCCTACGTTTTTTCCTGTTTTTCGTTTTTAAAAATCCATGTCGACTGCCGTTTTTCAAAAAAATGGTTTCGACACTTATGTTTTATTGAATTTAGTGAAAGTTTTCAAAAAGAAAAAAACAATAGACATTGAATCATATTGTTGTTGAATCGAGTAGAGTTAACAAAAAAATAAAGTTAAAAATCAATAAAATCGAATTTTTGGGATTTTTATTCAAGTTTGGCCTTGATTTTTAACCAAAATTTTAGATTATTTTACAATATGTTTCAGAACCTAACTGTTTGAACCGTCTAGTTTCATATTCCTTGCTAAGAAGTGGTGGAATAAGAGTGACAATTCTTACTGCTAAAACCAAGTCAAGATTGACAAAACATTTCGATTCAAAAACAAAGCATTAATGCCTTTGAAACTTGATTCTCCCTCTTCTCAAACTGAAGTTGCTGCTAATACTAAACAAAAAAAGATGTCATATCCAAGGCTCAATGTTATAGGTGGTGGGGGTTTGATGTTGGAACCGAAGAATTAGCCATTGGTTGCGGAGAATATAGCCGGCCGTCAACGCAAGAATAGCATTTTCTTTCAATCCAACCTTCACTCTCATACTCACCCTCCCCAATGAATTTCCTCCAAATGGACAGCCGTGCCATGGTGCTTGCCACTACGCCTAAGATTAAGATCACCAAAAGTACGGCTATAACTAGACCAAAAGAAGCATGGCTAGTGCTAGAGTTGTATGGCTGCTGCGTTTCAGTCACTGGTGGTGGTTGCTGGACTAATGGCATTGCCATTTTGGAACTTACCCACAAGTCTACACCTTTTTCTCCTTCTCTATGCTTTAAGTCTTGAAATGGTTGTAATTTGTAAAGGTTCATATTTCAGTCAATAGGGCAAAGCCAAAGGTAGAAATTTTTTTCTCATTTTATATCGTTTTAAGATCTAAAAAAGGAAATATAATTTTTTGTAAAAAGAATGTCAAATTACATATTCCATTTCATCAAATGTCAAAGAGTCACAAAAAAATACTTGACGGAGCTAACAGGAAAAAGTTTAATACGAACGGAAATATACGTTTCATAAGGGAAAAAAATATCAAACTATATTAAAAGGACTAAATCCACCAAAAACGTATAATACAATGACTTCCAATAGAATTTGACCTTATCGAATCAAAGCCTTTTTTAATCATTTCTTGGAATATCTTCAATCGTGCGATTACAGTTGAACGACGGTGCGATACCAACCTCGGAGTCCAAGTCGATGCTGACCACTGACTCACTCACACAACAAAGATATATTTATGGCTAATTACCAAAAAGGCCTTTAATATATTATACATTGATTACATTAGCCCTTATACTATTTTTATAGTCTTTTTTACTCTCTTCATTTTAAGATTAAAATAAAAATAATTTTAGTTTATAAACTAATTTATATTTAATGCTGCTAATTTGATGAGAATAAATTATTAAATATAAAATAACATAATAGTTTTTGAAAGTAAAACAAAATAATATTTTAAAATTTTTTGAAAATTTCAAGAAATTAATATAAATACTCTTTTAAAATTTGAAAATTCTTGAAAATTTCTTATATTCATAACACACTTAATTACTTTTTGAAGATTTGAATTGCATAATAAAAAATTAATATAAAAGCTTGAAAATTAAAATAATTGTACTTTTAGTTATAAAATCAATACTTTTTTGGATAAAAATCATAGGTTAAGGCTATTAAAAATATCTCAAGAGCATTTTCGGTATATCAATATTTAAAATATTCATATTTCCACATTTTCACTTTCCCCCTCGTTGCTAGCCAAGGCCTGCGAACCTGCTAGCCATTACCTGCGAAGCTGCTCACTGAATTTCGTTATTTAAACCATGTTAGCGGCATATTTAGTTAGGAAGATCATAACTCAATTTGCTTCAGTTCAGAACTTGAGCTACTACAAGCCTACAACTGTTGTAATCCCCATGGCACCGAGAAGAATTGATCATGTGGCATCGAAACCAGAAATGTGGAAGCATTTGAAAGCGAGGGTGGAAGCCAAACGACTAAAAGTAGAGATGGGAAAGGTTAGGGAAGATCAAGAATGCTTAAGAGTTGAGCAGAGAAATTTAATAACAAGGTTTGGAGAGATTGAGAGGCAATACGATGAGCTGAAACAAGAAGCTGAGATGCTTGCCAAGCAATCAGCCTTGACTCGAATCAAGCTGGGTCTTATGTTGGGAATCTTAATAGCTCGTAAGGGTGGACATCTGGTTCAAGCTGCTAATCTTACTCGCTTCCTTGGGTGTGTTTCTGCAAATCTTTCTTATGATCTCATCCAAGTTATTATCATTTGATTAATTAAGATGCATGGGTATTTATTTTTATTTTAACTTTGATTTGCAGTGAAATTGTTGCCATGGAAAAAGCAAGTGCAATCTTGGCCGACGTCAAAGATGAAGAAGATCCATAGAAAACAAATGCAATGGCGTTTCTTCGAGCAGAACTTCGGTGATTTTTAATTTGTATGGAGTCTAATGCTGCGGTGTTTTGGTGCCTACGGGTGTCCCAAGGGTGCTTGTTTTACGTGTATGTTGAGTGTGTTTTTGGATTGGAGAGGCATTTTTTTTAGGTATTTGGCTGCCTCTTCTTATAATATTTCGTTTGTTTCATTTTCTATTTATGAAATTTTTTTTTCTAAAATAAAGTTCATATTTTACGGTGTTAGGACGAATTTATGTAAAATATTTTCTGTTATTTAGTAGATTTTATGAAAATATTTCATAAAAGTTATTGTAAATGAAACAAAGATACATTTGAGATTTATGATAAAGAGTTTAAATGAAGTATTGAATTGATTACAAAATGATGTTACGGTGAAATTATAGTAAAATGAATCTTCATCATGTTAAGGATTAAATTATAAACTTTGTGAAATTTATAATTGAAACAAGAGAAGTGATATACATGAAAATTTTTTATGCGAAAAAAAATATTATAATGAATTATTTGATTAAAGTGTTTATATGGTGAAAAATCAATTACATGGCAATAGGGACCAAATTGAAAAATATTAAAAGCTTAAGTGTGAAACAATTTAATATGTGAATAAGGAAATTATGATAAAAGTTTAATCAATGTGTTATGAGATGATGAAATATGCATAAAATATTGTAAAAGTGAAATTGTGGGAAAATATGGAATTTTTTTGATGACAATGACTAAATTGTTAAACTTGAAACAAATGTGGATGAAATAATAGAAGTGAAATACATAGAAATTTGATATGTGAAACAATATATCAAGATAAATTATATGATTGAAGTGTAAAAAGAATGAAAATTGATTTAATATGATTAATTATTGAATATTGAACTTTTTATGACAAAAATGGGCTAAATTGAAAATAGTTATAAAAGTTTATAAGAAAATATTTGATAAGTGAAGAATATAGTAGAGAATGTAACATCTCGGTGCTTTGATCTGATGGTCAGGTTGGGTATGGGGTGTTACAATCAACAGAGTTTTACCATTTTAAAAAATATGTCTTATGGAAAAAAAATTGATAAGACATTTTATTGGAATAAAGAGATAATTTTACGTTGACCATCTTATTTTACATGAAAAATATATCGAAAAAGGCTAAAAATATGTTCCGTAAAAGTTTTTAAGTTGAAACAAACGTAACCTTAAACTAAATTATCTTACTAAAAATACAATATATCTTAACATTACACTGAACGTATTTGTGTTTAGCTGCTCATGTTTTATTAATATTTTCATTAATTTTATTCTTTTAAAATTTGCATAGTACTAGAAAATTATTATAATAAGATTTCATACGTTTCCTTGATAAAGATGTATAAATCCTATCTAATTTGTAAATTTTCCATGGTTTTAAATGCTTAGTTTTGAAATTTTACTTATATTTGGAATAAATGCTTGATTTTGGGATTATTGAGTAAAATCATTAGTGAGATGGCAAGATTCAGATGCACAAGCAGAAAGAATCTGCAGTTTTATTCATTAAACCGTGTCATATACATTCACCCTCCATCATTAACAAGTTGAATAGCAGTTTCGGCATGATTTAAGGAAGGATCACCAGTTTTCTCTGCTGCCACGATGGAGCTTTTAGAGCCCACAACACTACAGATACAGTAAAGTTGAGAGCTTGAACCGTGGTTTCCTTGTGTTGTATGGATTTAGGAGGACCCACTCTTTATCCTGGCCTGGCTTCTACTAAAAAGGCCTATCAAGATTATATCAATTGGATCCTTGGTTGGTAGGTTATTGCCTTCAGCTCCAATGGTGTTTTGGACTGTGGACTATGCCATACAATGGGCTAAATTCAATTTCATTCTCAGCCAATACCAGTAAATATCTAGTTCTCTCAAAATAAATTGTTTTTAAAGCATTTAAAAGTTAGCAAAAAAGGACATTTCAAGATGGTGTCAACCATTTTTTTCATAAATTGTAAGGTATACAATCTAGTCCCTCTCAAAATAAACGAGGCAGTTGTGTCCTTATATTATTCAAAACTAGACAAATACTGGTAGTTGAGCACAATGCCAATTATTTCTATTAATAAAACCTAGATAAAAGGATTTTTATTAAAAGTTAGATTACATTTTGTTCTCTCTAATAAAAATGGGTAAATTAGTAATTGTACATCAGATTAAAGAGCAATCCTTTCTGTTAAATTTCATCTCTTTCTATTGTTAAAAACTGGAGCGATTGATAAAATTACTAGACAATGACACGTGGTATGCCATATGTATCTTAGGCCGACCTACAAGGACCAATTTTTAACCATAAATATGAATGAAAATTTTAATAAAAGGATCAATTTCTCTTTGATCTAATGTACAAGAACTAATTTATCCACTTTTAGTAGAGAGACCAAAATATAATCTAATTCCTAATACATAGGCTTTTATGTTACTTTTACCTCAAACATGATATGACAAAAAATAAGAAGATAAACTAATCATAAATTTTTTTATCACCTAACTATAAAGTCTTTCAAAATTATCATCCAACTAATTACGTTTATTTTATTTTGTTCAATTTTGTTAGTTGTTATTAACTTTATGACGGAAAAATAATGACAATTTTAAAATTAACATGATAATAAGTTTAACCATTAATATTTAAACATTATATAAATTTGATTATAATTCTTAAAAAAATTAATACCTAATATTTACAACTTCATCCTAATTTCTATAAAAATTATTTAGAAACCCAAAATATGCCTAAATCTAATAATGTTGAGAAAGCCACAACTTTTGGGTTATGATGACCCTGTAAGTGTTTATTGCAATCCATGAATTTGTTAACAATCATATTGTTCATCGTAGGCAAAATTTTGTTCATCAGACTAATACCCTCTTCCATTGCTTGTGCTTCTTTAATTTGACTAAACTCATAATTGCAATTACTGCTACTCTAAAACACATTAAAATTTGATTTCGAATAGTAAAAAATTAATAAATTAGTAGCTTTTTAAACTAAACTTTAATTTTGAACTGCGATTTTAATTCAATTTTTGTTACACCCTAAATATAGCCTAAACGTTATGGTTAGATTATGAAGGTCACATCACTAGATAAAAGAAAGTACTAGTGTTTTGAAGAATCAATTCCAACAGATTAAAACTTCATTGTCTCATTTAAAAAAAAAAAAATTTCAAACATGTCAAAATATTAAGTTAAATTCTCTTATAAACATACCCGCTGAAATTATTTTTAATGAAAACCTCAAACTTAATTTACAACGACAATTACTTGAAAACTTAAAGTTCATTTTGGTCTCTTTAAGAATAATTAATTATCATTTGAGCTTAATTTAAACTATCCATTTTAGACCTTGTGAACTAAACATACAGAAAATATCCAAAAATTAATAATGCACAATAGAGTCCGAAATGTCCGATTTAAACACATAGAATAAAACCATAATATAGTGTATTAAAACCGTAGAGTCTCCCGTGACGCCGTCCAAAGCTAAGTTGGGAGATTACTTGAAACAAAACAAACAAAAATGTGAGCTAATAGCCTATTGTGCATTTTGGCCCAAAGTCCAAAGATCATACGCCAATGATATATATATATATATATATCAGTGTATCACATATCACATAAATTTCAATTTATTCATATCTTATCACATTATAACTTAGCATACGGTGGCATTTCATGCTAGATCATACTGAACATATCATACATAATATATCCTACCCTCATCTGCTACACACCAGCTCCATCCATCCAATCACACCATGATATGGCGGTATGCCACTCTTATATTTGCAGCTGGGCTGCATTACACATAATTTTACGGTCTAGCCACCATATTTGCGGTAAATACTGCTATATACACTTCCTCCAATACTTCATATCCCACCCCATGCATAAAAAAAACATACATATATTTTATACATAACATAATCATAAACAGGCGACATGCTCACATATAAAATTTATTTATGTATAACATATCTTATAGTTAAATTTTAGCATGCAATGCTTATCATGCTTTTAATGATACACATACGAGCTTACATGCTAAACTTATAGTTTTTTCTAGCTTTTATGACATCCTCAAACCCAAATATTGGATCCTCTAAACGACCCCTATAGAAATGTGCATGGCTGTATGAAAATTGGGCAATTTCGTAACAGCCTCTGTTTTGTGATTTTATCGAATTTCAAAGCGATTTTTGGGTTGTTTTTACACACTTGATATCCAAATCAATCTCCCACACGTCCGGATCTCATGAACCTTATATTCGTTTAACACATCACATCACTTAACCACCAAAATCCATCCAAATTAACATATGATTTGCCAAAATTTCAGTCCCAAAAATCATAATCGAACTCTTACCACTCGAAAAATAGCGTATCAGACGAGTCTTATTCTACGAGAGAAACTTGATTCCCCAAACCTTCGCTTAGCCAAAAACCATGGAAAATACTTAACACGATGTTAAATAATGCATGTAATAGCCTAATTTTTAGTGGTAACGAAAACGGTGATTCAAGGTCACCAATTCCGATGAGTAAGCTCGTAAATTTTATTATTTAGTGATTACGAGTTAAATGTGGTTTTAGGAATATTTTTGAATTAGTAATTTGTGATTTATAAGGATTTATTAGGTTAAATGGTTTAGAAAACGAGGTATCGAAACCTCGATTTTATAAACTGAGTCGTAAATATTTTTATAAATATTTACATAGTGTCATTAATATAGTATTAAAGTTTCGTTAGAAAAGTTTAATGTTTTGATAATTAATTAAGTAAAAATGACTAAATTGAAAAATGTGCAAAACTTGCTAATTCAAGAAATAGAGATTAACTAGCCCAAATGATAAATAAGGGAGGACCAAAAGGGCAAATTGACACACAAGGAATGGTTAAGGCGACATAAGCATAAAAAAATCATGAAATTAGGTGAAACAAGGGTAAAATGGAAAATAAAATAAAATAAAATAAAATAAGATAAAAATGAGATTTAATAGTTTCTAGGCAATTCTTCATCAATCTTTAGCCTAAAAACACCGTTGAAAAACCCTTAAGAAACTGCTTTTCTATTTTACTTCATGTAAGTTTAATTCTTTTTTTTTCTTGTAATTTTTGAGTTTTTAAGACTTTTACAATTAGGTCTAACTAGCTATTTCATTAGTTTTTGATTTTATTGGAAATTTTGAAAGTTACCATTAATGAATACTAGATATTTTTGATGAAATAACATGGATTTAGAGCTTTAATTTTGTTATATCATGATTTTAATAAATGATTTTGGTTAGATATTGATTTTAGGACTAAATTGTGAAGAATTAATGAATTAGGGTGTAACGCCCTGAAATTGGGCCTGGAAGAATGGGTCGTGTGGGCCCAATGGGCTTGTGGGCCCACACGGGTCGTTGTCTTTGGATTTACGGAAATTAGTGGATCGGCTGTGTAGTACACGTGACTATGGGCAAATCTGGCTTAACGGGCCATGCGAGCACGTCGGTCCCACTTGGGTTACGTAATGGGCCCCAGGCCCATATACACTGAATGGCGTGTTGGTGTGATGGCTAAGAGGTTTGGGAGTGTTGGAGAAGTCCTGGGTTCAAACCTGGGCCTTAGCAAAAATTTTTGTTTTTCAGCCTTTAGAGAACCCTGACCACAGGAGTTATGACCTTTAAATAAATGGAGAAGAAATAGGACACAAGTGAGATTGTGGTGTAGTGGCTAAGTGGCGCCACTTAGGGAGCAAGGAGGTGGTGTCAATAGCTGGCAAGGGGATCTTTGGTTCGAGTGCTAGCATGGTAATATTTTGGATTTATTTTTACACTATGGACGACTAGTTGTGGCATTGGAGTTGAACTCTGAAGGAAGTGATCAGAAGAGAAATTCAAGGAAGTGATAATAGAGAAAACTTAGGAAGAGATTGAGTAGAGAAGTGGAGCCGAATTGGGAATTTGGGGATAGGTAAATTTAGCTATAGTATATATAAGTGCCATTTTTTGGGGATTCTAGGCTAATGTCGAATTCTCCCTTTCTATTTTGCCGAAAACACTTTTCTCTCCAAATATCTAAAAGCTGAAATCCCTTATTCTTTCTCTTTTATTTTGTGCCGATTTCTTCCCTTCCTTTCTCATCAAACTCTTTTCTTTCTTGCTACTCGTTGACCTTCCCTAAAGCCGAATATCTTTTGGCCAAAATTCTGTGGTACCGCCACTTTGTCGTCAACGTTGGCCGATCGATTCTTGTGTAAGCACTTTACTTTCTTTTAGTTGGTCTTTCTAGTACCAATTCCGTCTCTCCTTCACTCTTTCTAGATCGATTTTGGTAGGGGATTAGTATCGAATCTCAAATTTCAAATCTCTGCCAAATTGCTCATTAAGTGTTTTGGGTTTTGGGTAAGTGTTCATCACTTTGGTTTTAGGGGTTGGCCGAATGGTTATATATGTTATAAGGGTGACTCGTGTTGGATGCAAGTGACCTATTACTTAGGATCTAATGGTTAAGTTGGTGCAGATCTAGGAGTAATCGCAATTAGTGATTAAAGAAAAAGCTATTAGGACTTGTCGCGCAAGGTAAGGCTATGGTAAGATTTCAATTGTT
Organism: Gossypium stocksii; assembly: GCA_020496765.1. Lineage (NCBI taxonomy): Eukaryota > Viridiplantae > Streptophyta > Magnoliopsida > Malvales > Malvaceae > Gossypium > Gossypium stocksii. The sequence continues at coordinate 35,128,193 of CM035624.1, forward strand.
GGTAAAGATTGTAGTTAAGCATATGATTAATTGAAGGGTGATGTTAATTGTAGGTTCATAGCTAAGGAGATTGTAGCACGTTTCATTATGAGGTGTGTACATACACTTCACACACATAATAGATAGACAAATCTCGAAATGCTGAAATCTCGAAATGCCGAAAAGTCAAAAGTTTGGCTACGGTAGTCGTACGAGCGCGTGAACACTCGTATGAGGGTAATCGATGCGTTATCAGAGACCCCAGCGATCTCATGGACTTGGGTCACATTTTGGCCAACTGGGCCAGAATGGGCCAAACGGGTCCGACGGGCTCGTGGGCCCAGATAAGCGAAAATTGGTAGATTGGTAATAAGTGATGAGCTAATTAAGTTAGTTGTATGGCTTGGAGTAGATTTGGGCCTGATAGGCTGTATAGATGTGATTGGGCCTGATGGGCTGTATAAATATGACTGGGCCTAGTGGGCCATATAAATGTGATTGGGCCTAATGGGCTATATGAATGTATGTGGACTCATTAGCGTTATGTAATGGACTTTTAGGCCTAGTTTCTAATGAATCCTTAAGCGGCATAAAACTTAATTAATTTATCAAGTGCGTCTGTGGACAAGTCATAAGGTTAGAGTGTGGCAATGGCATATGCATGTATAGGATTGGATCTAGAGAGAGCTTGGTACTTAAGCGGTCTTAATGACCCACCTTCTCTTCTTTGGAATCTTACCAGGTGCATAGTGTCCATCTTTAACCAACGAGGACTTGTTGACGGGCCAAAGTTCATAATTAAGACCCATAATGTTAAGAAATGACCCAAATACCCCTGTAGGGTAGAATTACTAAAATACCCCTGTAGGGTAGAATTACTGAAATACCCCTATAAGGTAAAATTGCTGAAATACCCCTATGTGTTATGAGTAAGACTTATGTATGCTATATGTTTTCTGTTGCATTCATGTATTATTATATTGCATATAGGCCAGGATTATGATTGGAAGAAGTGTATATAAGGGTCGCACGGTCGCTTGACAACTGTGGATCCAACGAAGGCTTTTAAGCCACGAGCAGCTCTGTTGCAACGATGAGTAGTGCTGCAACTGGTGCTACAACGAAGGCTTTTAAGCCACGAGTAGCTTTGTTACAACGATGAGTAGTGCCGTAACCAGTGCTACAATGAAGGCTTTTAAGCCACGAGCAGCTCTGCTACAACGATGAGTGGTGCCGCAACTGATGTCACAACGGGTGAATAAGGATGGGTGGGTCGAGTATTTCCCCACAAGAGTGTAGGGTTGGAAGGGGGTGTATAGGGTTGATTATGGGTAATTGTGCATTGCATGCGCATATTGATATCTGTGATATGGGCTCGGGCCCAACCGAGGCCACTATGGGCTTAGGCCTAAAGGCTACTGTATATTGTGATATGGGCTCAGGCTCAACTGAAGCCACTATAGGCTAAGGCCTAAAGGCCACCGATGTTGAATAGGGCTTAGGCCCAATCTGATTGTTGCATGATTACTTGTTTGACAAGGGTCGTACACACTGAGTTTCGAAACTCACTCACCCCTTTTAATTTTTCAAGTGACCCTCAATAGGCGGCTCGATGATGGAGGGGGCTTGGAGGTGGCTACACTACAACTTGTTTTCATGATCAGTAGTGTTATTTATTTACTTTATTTTAAATTCTTTTTATTGGGTTGTAATAAGGCCTTTTATCTCTGGTATGATTTTATATTTGGATTTTATTATTATTATAACTGCTAAAGTTTCAAACTTAAACGGGATTTCAAAAATTAAACATGTTTTCTAAATCAACATAAATATCTGAACGTTTTCTTAAAACATGAGCTTACACTATAATTCAACAAGATATGTACACTTGGGTTTTCAACTTATAAACTCAAAGCTTTTACTCAAAATCACCTAAACTTTTGATTAAGCGAACCCACTAATGAACACGTTTTAAACTAAGTTATTTTTCTAACAAAACTGTTTTGGAAAATAAACCCTTATTCAAACCACGGACAGACGAATGTCTTTAAAGTCTAACAAGTATACGATTTGTATGAGTCACCCTTCAATGTGACACTACCAGATTCGGCCATAACGTCTGGGCTGGGTTTAGGGGTGTTACATAAGGTTTGGTATTAAATTTCTATGTATCAAGGGCTGTAAGATATCCTAGAATATATAGATAAAGTATTAATTGAGAAAATTTAGTTCATTTGATAGACTAACTAGTAAGGGGACTAAATTACAAAAGTAGTAAAAAAATTAGGGTAATTGTGTAATTTCAAAAATTGAGGGGTATTAATGGTGAAGTGAATTGGAACTAAAATATGTGCTAATGAATGGATAATTTTATATTTTAGATCAAGAGCCCGTAGATAATAGTGAAAAGGGAAAATTAGCAGATTAGTCCCTAAACTACTATAAATCTTACAAACTAATCCAGGTAAGCCCGTATGGTTAAACTTTAATATTTATTTATTAAATTGATGAATGGTATTATTTATTTATTCATATTTATTGTTGAAAGTAAAAGTATTGTTAAAATATGAAATTGAATTGATTGTTCAAAATGAGTGGAACACTGGATTGTGTACAATTGTTCTGTGGCAAAGGATAAATTAACGGTAAATGAAAAGGATGAATTGATAGCAAATTACCCAAGTAAATTGAGGTTCAGCATTTGTTGCGAACTTTCATGTTTACTTTCTATTTAGCTCTCACAAGCTTCTGTTAACTCATATGAGTTTCCGTATAACCCTAATGGGTGTCCGTTGCACTAAGTGTGCGAAATCAGTTGCTAAACACTGTGTGAGCGAAATCAATTAATCTATGATCAGATATTTAGCACTAAGTGTGTGAAATTATTAAACAACTACAAGTGTTTGAATGAATAGATGATTGAGCTTTTATAAGAAGAACAATTGATATGTGTTATGGTAAAGAAATATGTTAGTTAGTTAAAATTCAAATTGGAAAAAAAAACGATATACTCTTGGACATATAGTTATATATATACATTATCATGTTGTAAGATGTATGAAATCTTGAAGTTGATCTGGTAAATTTAGAGTTGATAAGGGTAGACGGATGAATAGCTTAATGCTTGTTTCTATGCTTATTAAATTGATCATGATTCTATCATGGAGGATATATGATAGGTTGAGACAAACTATGTTATGCATATTGTATTAGTTTATATATGATGATGGATATTCGTATTGTATTAGGTCCATGTATATTGAAAATGAAATGTTTTAAATGAGTTATGTGTTGATATGCATAGAATGAATTGTTGGTTCTCTTGATAATTACTGAATGTACAAGGAGATGAATGAACAAATTAGTAAGATAAATCGAATAAGTTGAGTTGAGCTTTTATAAATTAAGTTAGTACATTAAATAAATGTTTTAATTGCTATTAACTTACTAAGCTAAGGCAGCTTACTGTGAATGTGTTTAATTGTCTTATTTTTTAGATATTTGGATTCTGCTACGTGCTCGGGATTATTTGTGAAGATTGTCGCACTATCTGCTATATTTTGGTACTTTATTATGAGTTAATGTTTAACATTATGGCATGTATAAGCTGTGACACTTTTGAGATTTTTGTTGATTCGGATTGTAAACAAATTATGCCATGCGAAATTGGCTAATTGTTTTGTTAAGTTGAATGAATGATGTGTATGTTTAGTTTAATAATTTGTCTAATGCTTTTAGGTAGTAAACGTTGATTATAGTGTAAGTCTTATTAGGGTATGTTTGTTTCAAATTGTATGGACAAGTATAGTTAGGTAAAATTGTTTGAATTTCAGTTATGTCTTGCTTTCTTATATGTAAATATATAAGACCAATTATATTACTAGTTAAAGTAAATTAAGAGGTTTTTTAAAAAAAATAAACAAATAAAAATTAAATATAGTCATTTAGTTCGGTTTGGAATGAAAAGAATTATATGCATATAATCGTTTGTGCTAGCTAAATGGGAATTCATGGGATATGTTATGTTATGAGACATTTATAAAGAAGAAGTTGAAATGGGGTATTATATAAGTTAAGTTGTGCATATTTATTTTGAGCTATGTGGCGAATTTTGGTGTATGTGAATTATTTATGAAATGTAGTAATGTATACGAGTGTGTGATAGAGGATGTTTTTAAATCATGAAAATGCTTAGTATATCAATATTTGTTAGCCTCGTAAATCTGATTGTTCCATTATGAACTTTATAAAATGTTTTATGATCATGACTTTTGTGTTAATAGTTGAGGTTTAACAGAAATATTTAGTACCCCTTTTTGGCGACGATCAAGGGTTAAGGGTGTTACATTTTAATAGGTATCAGAGCCAGGTTTAGTCGATTCTCGGACTAATGTAGTGTGTGTGAGTCTAGCTATACATGCCATAATTTTTACGGTGATAGTGTGATGACTTCTGACGCTTAAAATGTGTTTTTCATATCGTTAATGGAACCTAATCCCGATTGAGCCATAGCAGATGATGTCGAGAGTGTAGCGCCTGCTCCCGCGCAAGGGACAGCGCCAGATGATTCTCGATTCAATATGAGTAACCATGGTGATGAGGCTAAACAAGCCTTCTATTCTATGATGAACGAGTGGTTTACTCAATTTATCTGGATGAATTCGGCTGCTCAACAACCCTCGAATCTGAATAACCCACCTCCGATACCTGTGATACCTCCTAATATCGATCCGATCAGACTGAATAAGCCTCCTGTTGATAAAATAAGAAAATACGAAGCCGAAGAGTTTAGAGCCATAGCTACTGATGATTTTGAGCGAGCTGAATTTTGGCTTGATCATACTATTTGTGTTTTTGATGAATTATCCTATTCACCCAATGAGTGCCTGAAATGTGCTATATCTTTGTTACGGGATTCAGCCTACTACTAGTGGAACACTTTAGTTTCAGTTGTTCCGAAAGAACGAGTCACTTGGGATTTCTTTCAGACAGAGTTTCGTGAAAAGTATATCAGTCAGCGATTCATTGATAAAAAACGCAAAGAATTTCTCGAATTGAAACAAGGTCGTATGACCGTATCTGACTATGAGCGTGAGTTTGTAAGACTCAGCCGTTATGCTCGAGAGTGTGTTGCTACTGAAGCCGCTATGTGTAAGAGATTTGAGGAAGGGCTGAATGAAGACATAAAACTACTTGTCGGCATACTTGAAATAAAAGAGTTTGTAGTACTCGTCGAGCGAGCTTGCAAGGCTGAAGAGCTCGGGAAAGAGAAAAGAAAAGCTGAGTTTGAAGCTAGAGATTTTTGTAAGAGATTCGTGAGTAAAACTTCTCAGATGGCATCAAAGAAGTTCAGGGATGATGGAGGCCGATCCAAGACTACTGCCGGGCTTTCTATTCGAGAACAACCACCAATGAGTTCACGAGCTACTTAAGTTGCTAGTGTTGGAAATACCCGATCGAATAAACCCGAGTGCTCACATTGTGGTAGACGACATGTTGGTGAGTGTTGGGGCAAGTACAACAATCGAGCTTGCTACAGGTGTGGATCACGAGATCATTTCATTTGGGACTGTCCGGAAGTGACTGATGTAACACCCCTTACCTGAGACCGTTGCCGGAGTCGAGCGCGAGGCATTACCGGACTTAACTTACTCAACCTGGGTATAAAATTTGCTTCTAAAATTAATTTATTTTCATTCATTCAATATGTCCCTATAAAGGATTATCGAGACCCTAAATCATACAATTGAAATGATTCGGGACCAACCAGGATTAATGAAAATTTCCCGATTACTTAAATGGAACAAAACATATCATTTCCTTGTTCCATAATAAAGCTATCCAACTGCATCATTATCAAAAAAAATCATAACTTGAGTTTTGCAACTCAAAATTCAATTCTGTAAATTTTATATGAAACTAGACTCATATATGTTCTTACTAATTTTTTTCTAAAATTTTTGACTTAGCCAATTTGAACAGTTTATTATTTAAAGTTTCCCCTGTTTCACTGCTCAACTACCCTGACCTCTGTTCACTACGAAATGGATTTCTCTCAGTACCAAATTCAAATAACAATGCCTCTTGTTTCATTACAAACTAGACTCAATAAGGAATCTAGAAATATAAACTATAACTTCTAATTATTTATGTAAAATTTATGGTGAATTTTTAAATTCAGAACAGGGGATCGCGAAATCAATCTGGAGCAGTCTCACTCAAATTCTTATAACTCATAATTTACAGCTCCTTTGCTTCCCCTGTTTCTTTCACATGGAAATAGACTTATTAAGATTTAATTTTATATCTCATTCACCATCTAATTCTATGTCTAATATTTTTTTAGTAATTTTTCAAATTCATGTCACTGCTGCTATCTAATACTGTTTTAATGCTAACTTCACTTTTTCATGATTTCCATGTATTCACACATAACATCAAAACATATTCTTAATTAGCTACTTCAATATCTAATCCTTATCAAATATTTACCTGCCATACATTGGCCATATCATAAATGACACTTACTAAATATTAAGTCCCTATACATGCCATAAACTAGGACATTTGTAAATGAAGATACCCATTTGGTAACTTGATAGTCGATAGTGTGAAGCGATCTCCGACGACCTCCAACCCGAGCTTGCTTTTAAGTACTCTAAAATATGGGAAAGGAAAAGAGGTAAGCTTATAAAGTTTAGCAAGTTCACATGTAAAGAAATAAGCAGTAACAATAAATTTAGCTTACTACTAAGCTGTTTCAGCTTGAATAAATACTGCTAAATTCTTACTTTCCCAACTTACTTATCTGTGGCCTTACCAAAGGCTCTATATACTATAGGCTCATCACTTACTAATTTCCCTTGCATGCCTGCATCATCTCACTCATCATAGTCATATTCCTTCCTGATATTAAGATATTTCAACTTATGTCATTCTCATGGTGTAAATTGAAAACTCATAAACATAAATTACCTTTCCTTTGTTGAAAGTTTCCTCAACTAATAACTATGGTGTTCTTACGAACTCACTTGGACCTGTTTATCATTTCGTTACCTAAACATTTCTGTAATTTAACATGTACATTAGCCCGTTGAACCACTTGGAATACTAAGGATACTCAGGTTTTCCTGCTTGATAATAGCCTGCCAATGCCATGTTCTTGACATGGACTTACATGAGATATTCCTGTCTTTCCAAAGCCATATGTCTGATATGAACTTACATGGATTATTCCTGTCTTTCCAAAGCGAAATGTCTGATATGGACTTACATGGATTATTCCTGTCTTTCCAAAGCCATATGTCTGATATGGACTTACATGGATTATTCCTATCCTGTTTGATAACCTCAAATGTCATGACATTCGTATCCCAAACATTCCTAAAGTCCAAACGGGGCTTTCTGATACTTTTTATCTATCGACTCCTCTTTGATTCAACTTATCCCCTTCAAACTATGTTTTTCTATACTTTCTCAATATCATACAAGGCCATATTTCAGATATAGGCTTACATGTAACCTTTTATAATTTATCTTTTCAATGTCGAATTATTATCAAACAATAATTACTATATCTGAAATTTACTACTAAAATATTTATACCTAAAATACCTATTTAACATCCAAATATGCATAATTAATTTCTTATTAAACATATGAACTTACCTCGATGCCAAAACGACCATTTTACCAACTTTCCCGATTTTCGATTTTTCTCCCATTCTAGGTCCAAATCTCATTTTTTGGGATCTAAAACATCATATTTCACTTATTTAATTAATGTAATATTCAAAACAGTCCCTAACTTAAACTTTGGAAAAATTACAAATTTGCCCCTAAACTTTTACATATTTACACTTTTACCCCAAGGCTCGGAAATTAAACTTTATCCCAAATTCTTATGTTTTAGGACATGCTGATCATTTATTTACCAACATCAACCTCAAATTCCCACTATAACATGTACTTATGAACAACAGGTATTTTTACCGATTAAGCCATTTTACTCGTTTTTACTTAAAACCGAGTAGAGTTGTCTAGCATAATTTAAAACCTCATATTCTATCATAAAACATCAAAATAAACACTTTTCACCTATGGGTATTTTTCCAAATATGTACCCTAGCCTAAATTATGGCTAGAATAAGCTTTATCGAGCTATCGGGATTCTAAAAACGTAAAGAACATTAAAAACGAGGCTAGAACGGACTTACTATTGAGCTTGGAAAGCTTGGAAACCCTAAACATGGCTTCCCCCATGCTATATTCGGCCTTCATGAAGAAGATGGACCAATTTTGGCTTTATTTTCCCTTTTTAATTCTTTTAATTACCAAATGACAAAAATGCCCTTAAAGGCTTTTCTTTTAAATTTGTCCTATTCATGCCCATTTTGTCCACCAAATTATCCAATGGTCTAATTACTAAATAAGGACCTCCACTTTAAGAACTCATTTCAATTGAATCCCCTTTAACATCTAGAACTCACATTTTATAATTTTTACAATTTAGTCCTAATTATCAAATTAGGCACCTATACATAAATTTTCTTCGCAAAATTTTCACACAATTACTCAATCAATAAATAAACCTTAAAACTAAATTGAAATAAGTTTTTTTTTTTACGTTGGACTCATGGTTTCGAAACTATCGTTCCGTTTAGGCCCTAAATCAGGCTGTTATAGCAACTTTTACAAATAAGCTCTAATAGACAAATTAAACACGCAATCTATAAAATTTCTTATCGGTAGTCTAGCACATGCATCTAGTCAATCGGTAAATCATGATAATTCATCGTAATAAACTTTTCTATCTCAGATTTGTGGTTTCGCAACCTCTATTCCATTTAGGCCCAGTTTCGGGATGTTACAATTGAAAAAGATAATACTCAAAATGCAAGACCGATTGGTGCTGTAGCTAGAGGTAGACCACTTTGAAATACGGGAGGTAGGAGTGGTATTCAGAGAGGGACTTCTGACATAGTAGTCCGATCCGAGGCTCGTACACCTACAAGAGCTTATGCCATCCAGGCACAGGAGGAGGCATCATCCCATGATGTTATTACTAGTATATTCACTCTCTATGATACTAGTGTAATTGCTTTGATTGATCCCGGTTCAACTCATTCCTATGTGTGGGAAAAATTAGTATCCAGTAAGACTTTACCTGTTGAGTCTACTGAGTTTGTGATTCGGGTATCGAACCCGTTGGGCTGATATGTGTTAGTTGATAAAGTGTGTAAGAATTGCCCCCTGATGATTCAAGATTTATGTTTTCTGGCTGATTTGATGTTGGTACCGTTCGACGAATTTTATATCATCCTCGGTATGGATTGGTTAACTGTACACGATGATGTGGTGAATTGTAAGCGAAAGACTATTGATGTAAGATGTCAGAATGACGAGATTATTCGGATTGAATCTAATAATCTGAATGGGCTACCAACAGTGATTTCCTCGATGTTGGCTCAGAAGTATTTGAGGAAGGGTTGTGAAGCTTACCTAGCTTATGTGTTTGATAGTAACGTGGATGAAAAGAAAATTGAATCTGTACCTGTCGTGTGCGAGTTTCCAGATGTGTTTCCTGAAGAACTGCCTGGTTTGCCACCTATATGAGAAGTAGAGTTTGGTATTGATTTAGTGCCAGGGACGACTCCAATTTTGATTGCTCCGTATAGAATGGCACCAACTGAATTAAATAAATTGAAAGTACAGCTGCAAGAGTTGACAGATAGAGGTTTTGTGAGACCGAGTTTCTCTCCCTGGGGTGCGCCAGTTTTATTTGTGAAAAAGAAAGACGGAACTATGAGAATGTGTATCGACTATCGACAACTCAATAAAGTGACCATAAAGAATACATATCCATTGCCACGTATTGATGTTTTGTTCGATCAGTTAAAAGGAGCTTCGGTGTTTTCGAAAATAGATTTGAGATCGGGTTACTATCAGATGCGAGTTAGAGATTCTGACATACCTAAGACTGCTTTTCAAACGAGATACGGACATTATGGATTTTTAGTAATACCGTTCGGACTCACTAATGCCCCTGCAATTTTTATGGTTTTGATGAATCGGGTATTCAGATAGTATTTGGATCGGTTTGTGGTTGTATTTATAGATGACATTCTAATCTATTCACGCAACAAAACTGAGCATGCCGAAGACTTGAGACTTGTGTTATAGATTTTGCGTGACAAGCAGTTGTACGCGAAATTCAGTAAATGTGAATTCTGGTTGCGAGAGGTTAGTTTTCTGGGGCATATTGTTTCAGCATCAGGTATCCGTATTGATCCGAGCAAAATTTTAGCTATACTTGATTAGAAGCCTCTAAGGAATGTTTCGAAAGTTTGGAGTTTCTTGGGACTTGCTGGGTATTATAGACGGTTCGTGAAAGGTTTCTCAATGATAGCAACACCGTTGACAAAATTTCTTCAGAAAGACATCAAATTTGAGTGGTCGGAGAAATGTTAGAAAAGCTTTGACCAGTTGAAAACTCTTTTGACTGAAGCTCCAGTGTTAGTTCAGCTAGAATTGGGTAAAGAATTTGTGGTCTATAGCGATGCATTTTTAAACGGTTTAGGCTGTGTTTTAATGCAAGAAGGTAAAGTTGTTACATATGCCTCGAGACAATTAAAGCCTCATGAGAAAAACTATCCTACGTATGATCTCGAATTGGCTGCTATTGTTTTCGCTTTGAAGATTTGGCGCCACTACTTGTTTGAAGAAAAATGTCACATTTATTCCGATTATAAAAGTCTTAAATACTTGATGACACAAAAGGATCTGAACTTAAGACAACGACGGTGGCTAGAATTACTCAAGGATTATGAGCTTGTAATTGATTATCATCCCGGGAAATCTAATGTGGTTGCTGATGCTCTAAGTCGAAAATCATTGTTTGCGTTGCGTGTTATGAACACGCATTTGGCTATATCTGTTGATGGTGCTCTAATAGCTGAATTAAAAGTAAAATCGGTACTTGTGCAACAAATTTGCGAAGCTCAGAAAGTGGATAATGATCTGATAGCAAAAAGAATTCATTGTAATTCGGACATTGACTCAGAATTTAAGGTTGATGCTGATGGATGTTTGAGGTTCAAAAATCGAATATGTGTACCAAGGAATCCAGAGTTGATTCAAATGATTTGTAATGAAGCTCACAATGGCTCATTATCAATCCATCCGAGTAGCATAAAAATGTACAACGATTTAAAACAACACTACTGGTTGCACGGTATGAAACGAGATATCTCAAACTTTATTTCGAAGTGGTTAATATGCCAACAAGTAAAAGCTGAACATCAAGTACCTTCGGGATTACTTCAGCCAATTATGATACTAGAATAGAAGTGGGATCGAGTCACGATGGATTTTGTATCGGGTTTACCATTGACACCGAGCAAGAAAGATGCGATCTAGGTTATTGCTGATAGGTTGACAAAGTCAGCTCATTTTGTTCCAGTCCGTACTGATTACTCACTTGATAGGCTAGCTGAATTGTACATTTCTCAGATTGTGAGATTGCACGGGATACCTACTTCTATTATTTCGGATAGAGATCCGAGGTTTACCTCGCGGTTTTGGAAGAAACTGCACGATGCATTAGGTACTAAACTACATTTTAGCACAGCCTTTCACCCCCAGACGGATGGTCAATCCGAGCGAATTGTTCAAATACTTCAGGATATGTTGAGATATTGTGTTCTCGAGTTTGAGGGTACGTGGGATCGATACTTGCCTTTGATTGAATTCGCGTACAATAATAGTTTTCAATCAAGTATCAAAATGACACCTTACGAGGCTTTGTACGGTCGTAAATGTCGTACACCTTTGTACTGGACTGAGCTCAGTGAAAACAAGATATACGGGGTTGATTTAGTTAAAGAGAATGAGCAGAAAGTAAAAATGATTCGTGAAAGTTTAAAGGCAACGTTAGACCATCAAAAATCGTATGCAGATTTAAAACGTAAAGATATAGAGTTTCAAATCGGTGATCGAGTGTTTTTGAAGGTCTCACCATGGAAGAAAATCCTTAGATTTGGTCGTAAAGGCAAATTGAGTCCGAGATTTATTGGGCCATATAAGGTTATTGAACGGATTAGGCCAGTTGCATACAGATTGTCTTTACCATCTGAGCTAGAAAAGATCCACAATGTTTTTCATGTTTCGATGTTTCGACGATATAGATCTGATTCGTCTCATGTATTTAACCCATCCGAGATTGAGATTCAGTCAGATTTGACTTATGAGGAAGAACCGGTTCGTATTTTGGCACGTGAGGTTAAAGAACTAAGAAATAAGAAGATTTCTCTAGTGAAAGTATTATGGCTTAAACATGGAGTTGAAGAATCAACTTGGGAGCTTGAGACTTCGATAAAAGAATGTTACCCAAACCTTTTCACCGGTAAGATTTTCGAGGACAAAAATCCCTAAAGGGGAGAGTTGTAACAGCCTGATTTTGACCCAAATTAGAATGGTGGTTTTGAGACCACGTATCCGAGTTAGAAAATATTTAAAATTTTATTTTCTATGTTCTGAGTGTGTTAATTTGATTATGTGAAAATTTCCGTTTAAAATTCTATAGTTAAGAAGCCGATTTGATAAAAAGGGTTTAAATTGTATAAAAAGGAAAAATGGCTAGTTAATTAATTATGTACTAAATTTCTATGTTCTTTATTAGTGGGGTACTTATGTTGAAATTTTTCCATAATAATCAATGTTGGACGGTAATGGCTTGTTATTTCATGATTTATAATTTTATTTTAAAGGCTATAATTGTAAATTGCTTATTAATTAAATTAACATAAAACATAATGAAATGAGAAAAGTTTGCATGTGTTCTTTGAGTGCCGAAAACTAAAGAGAAAAAGAATTGGAGAAAGCTTCATAGCATTCGACCATTGTGAGCTAAAATATAAGGTTAGTTTTTGTATAGATTTTTATAATAGGTAGATTTTTTATTTTGTTATTAAGATATCTATATTGCCCATGTGTTAATTTTGGAAAATTTTGAGGTTATGGCATTCGGCTATGGGAGGATCCTTAAATATTTGGGATAAATTATGTGCAAAGCAAATAGAGATTTCATGAGTAGATAATGTGTACATTTGGTTTATATATGAGCAATTTGAAAATTCTTGAAATGCTTGTTAAATAGGTATGTATGTGAATGGATCTATTTGGCCAAATGGTAAGATAATGTATATATATAGGTACATATATGCATGATGTTAATTTATAATGTTTAAATATGTTAAAATGAATAGATGGTTGTGTAACTATTTTTTTTTACTTAAATTCGAAGTAGAAGAAGGACAAGTTGAAGGAGGCTGTATGGTATACAGCCAAAGAGGATTAATTAGAAGCTGAGCATATTTGGTGTTTTGGTATATTGGATTAAATTTTAAGAATGTACAAATTAGAGGGTGAATAAGAATGTCACAAAAATTCTACATTCAACTGTAGAAACATGCTTGCGGTTCTTTGTTGTTTATGTTAAAATGCAAGAGCTTATATAAAACTAGTAAACATTCGGCTAGGAAATATTGAGAGGAAATTCAATGTGTTTTGATTTTTGATGTACTTGTGATTATTTTTGCAAACACGGTATATTATAAAGAGTAAATTAATAAATTTAAGCAATTATATGTTTGTGAAATAATTTGAATATAATTTAATTAAATGAATTGAAATTTATATCCATTTAGATCAAGAACCGGGGAGATTGGAGGTGGATAAAGGAAAAACCAAAGTTGTCGAGTAACCGGTCGTAACTGTCCGATAATGGTTGAGGTAAGTTATTTAGCAATTGTTAATTGATGATTGAATTTATATTACTTTCAGTATATGTGTCGAAATGAGCTATTGGAAAGATTGATATTGCCAAATTCATAGGAAATTAATGAAATGAGATTGTTGTGTCCTGAAGGATGAAAAATAAGCACTAAGTGTGTGAATGGAGGTAATACTGAATAAAAATCCTGCACTAAGTTTGCTAAAGGAAGCATTGAGCACTAGATGTACGAGTTAAACCACCGAGCACTAAGTGTGCGAAATCAGTTGCTAAGCACTGTGTGTGCAAAATCAATTAATCTATGAATCAGATATTTCGCACTAAGTGTGCGAAATTATTAAACAACTACAAGTGTTTGAATGAATAGATGATTGAGCTTTTATAAGAATAATAATTGATATATGTGACGGTAAAGAAATATGTTAGTTAGTTATAATTCAAATTGGAAAAAAAAACGATATACTCTCAGACATATAGTTATATATATACATTACCATGTTGTAAGATGTATGAAATCTTGAAGTTGATCTGGTAAATTTAGAGTTGATAAGGGTAGACGGATGAATAGCTTAATGCTTGTTTCTATGCTTATTAAATTGATCATGATTCTATCATGGAGGATATATGATAGGTTGAGACAAACTATGTTATGCATATTGTATTAGTTTATATATGATGATGGATATTCGTATTGTATTCGGTCCATGTATATTGAAAATGAAATGTTTTAAATGAGTTATGTGTTGATATGCATAGAATAAATTGTTGGTTCTCTTGATAATTACTAAATGTACAAGGAGACGAATGGACAAATTAGTAAGATAAATCGAATAAGTTGAGTTGAGCTTTTATAAATTAAGTTAGTACATTAAATAAATGTTTTAATTGCTATTAAGCTAAGGCAGCTTACTGTGAATGTGTTTAATTGTCTTATTTTTTAGATATTTGGATTCTGCTACGTGCTCGGGATTATTTGTGAAGATTGTCGCACTATCTGCTATATTTTGGTACTTTAATATGAGTTAATGTTTAACATTATGGCATGTATAAGCTGTGACACTTATGATATTTCTTTTGATTCGGATTGTAAACAAATTATGCCATGCAAAATTGGCTAATTATTTTGTTAAGTTGAATGAATGATGTGTATGTTTAGTTTAATAATTTGTCTAATGCTTTTAGGTAGTTAACGTTGATTATAGTGTAAGTCTTATTAGGGTATGTTTGTCTCAAATCGTATGGACAAGTATAGTTAGGTAAAATTGTTTGAATTTCGGTTATGTCTTGCTTTCTTATATGTAAATCTATAAGAACAATTATATTACTAGTTAAAGTAAATTAAGAGGTTTTTAAAAAACTAAATAAATAAATAAAAATTAAATATAGTCATTTAGTTCGGTTTGGAATGAAAAGAATTATATGCATATAATCGTTTGTGCTAGCTAAATGGGAATTCATGGGATATGTTATGTTATGAGACGTTTATAAAGAAGAAGTTGAAATGTGGTATTATATAAGTTGAGTTGTGCGTATTTATTTTGAGTTATGTGGCGAATTTTGGTGTATGTGAATTATTTATGAAATGTAGTAATGTATACGAGTGTTGATAGAGGATGTTTTTAAATCATGAAAATGCTTAGTATATCAATATTTGTTAGCCTCGTAAATCTGATTGTTCCATTATGAACTTTATAAAATGTTTTATGATCATGACTTTTGTGTTAATAGTTGAGGTTTAACGGAAATGTTTAGTACCCCTTTTTGGCGACGATCAGGGGTTAAGGGTGTTATAAGTACATTGAATGAGTTTATTTTAGTTGATGTGTTATAATAAGTTCGGTAAGATTTATATTTGAAGCCAACAAACTTACTAAGCTTCTTGAAGCTTACTTGTGTTGCTAAATGTTCTTATAGGTTAACGTGAGGCTGGGAGATCAGATTAACACATCAAGCCACACTATCTAACTTGTTCCGGTAGTTTTTGAATCATATATTTTGGTTTATATGGCATGTATAGGGTTGGATTGGTTTATGTAAATGTTAAGAATTAGATTTTTTTTATATTCCCAATCAAATTATTTATGCATGGTTTAATTATGTTTGGCAAAAGTGTTTGGAGTAGTTAAGTAATAGTTAACTTATATGTATATAAGTGAATTGGCTAAGGTGGTAAAATAGAATGTTAGGAGATGTTGTAATGTGATAATATTAGAACTAAGAATTAGTTGTTTTAAAGGCATTGTTATGGCCTATGAGCATGAAATTTGAGATGTGTAAGTTAAAATCAAGAATATGAGAGAAAAGTGGCCTTAAAATGGCCTATTTTCATCCACATGGCTGAGACACACACGGGCAGAGACACAGGTGTGTGTCTTACATGGATGTGTGGTCTGGCCGTGTGTCCCCTGTATCCTTAAAATTTATAAATAGAATGCCCAAGCATTTTCACACGGGCATGTGACTTGGCCGTGTGACCCCTGGACCTTAATTTTTGTAACAGCCCAAATTAAGGCATAAACAAAATAGGGGTCTAGGGACCACGAATCTGACATAGAAAAATTTATTCTGATAAAGTTTTAGGGTCTATTGTGTGATTGAATGCATAAGTGAAAATTTAGTAAATAAATTTTATCGATAAAATGCCCGATTGAGTGATAGGACTAAATTGTAAAATTTTCAAAATAGGTGTTCTAGAAGCATTTAGTGTGAAATTGAAATGGAATCATAAACTAGAGGTCCTTATTTAGCAATTAGACCATTTTATAGCAAGATGGACAAAAATACCCATGGAAGGAAAATTTCTCAAGGAACGCCATTAAGGGCATTTTGGTTATTTAGATATTAAAAGAAATAAAAAGGGAAAATAAGCCCAAAAAAAGTGTCCATCTTTCTCCTACCTTGGCCGAACATCACGGGGACTCCATAGCTAGGGTTTTTCAACATTTCAAGCTCAAATTAAGTGACTCCTAGCCTCGTTTTTCATTTTCTTTGTATTGTTGAGATTAACTTGACCTAGCTATTTATACCACTATTTTAAGCTAGGGTTCATGTTTAAAAATTTACCTATGTGTGATATGAAAGCATTTTAATGTTTATTGGTAGAAACTGGAAGTTTAATGTGTAGTAAACAACTTTTGCTTTGTGATTTTGCATGAAAATGCATTTAGGGACTAAAATGCAAAAGTTATAAAATATGTGCATAAATTGGGAAACATTGAGAATTGTGGGCTGCTATAAGAGAGAAATGGGGTCAGCTAGGCCTGGGAATGTAGAAAAATAGATACATTTCATTTTACGAGCCTAGGGACTAAAGTGTAAAA
This sequence comes from Gossypium stocksii, assembly GCA_020496765.1. Lineage (NCBI taxonomy): Eukaryota > Viridiplantae > Streptophyta > Magnoliopsida > Malvales > Malvaceae > Gossypium > Gossypium stocksii. The sequence goes on from CM035624.1 coordinate 35,145,284, forward strand.
CTGAAAAAGTTAAAGGTAAAATGGTAAAAATTCCCATAGGATGATTTTGTGCTAAATTGAGTAATGTATGTATTGAATAAGTTAAATTTGATGTTATAGATCAAGAACGACGCGAAATCGACCTTGACTGAGGAAAAGGCAAGGTATAGGACTAAATCGAAAAAATTAGCATTTTTGCACCGAGGTAAGTTTTATATGCAAATAATGAGTTATTATAATTATTATGTTTAATTAGCTTAATTATTTGAAATCTAAAATGTGATAACGAATTATTGAGTATGTGATGTTATAAAACTGATAAGTGAAGAAAAGCTCCGATTGAGCCTTAGGAATCATTTAGGATACAAGTGACATGTCACTTAGGAATCATTTAGGATACGAGTGACATGTCACTAGGAAACCAATGAATGTGATCGATTGTTTATGTGATTCCGGGTGCTGGTTTAGTTCGACTAGCGGTGGCTAGGTAGTCCTGCATTCGTTGCGGATACCTGTCAGCTTGTGTGAGCAGCACTGAGTAGTTTCGACTATACCATCAACTTGTGTGAGCAGACCCGTGATTAGCTTAATCATTGAGCCTTTATGTGATATGTGTTAAGTGGTAGCTTTGGCTACAAATCATTGATAGCTTCGGCTACATTATGTGTGGCATTTATGCCTCATTCCGTGTATCCTTTAGCATTCCACGTGGTTCAACGGGTCATTCGAATCAATATGATAAAATTTGATTGTATGTGAAAAGATTTGACCGTGTATTGTGAAAAGATTTGACCGTGTATTAAGAATGTGTATGTGCAAGTTCTATGAAATGTTATGTGTGCTAAGTGCTTAATGTATGTATTGAATTATGTGGTAAAACCATATCGGTAAGTGATAATCTCAAACTTAATGTGATCATAACAAAGCTTATTTCCATTTTATATGAATTATTGGTTTAAGTGCTCATTAATTTTGCATATAGGCTTACTAAGCTTTATAGCTTACCCCTTCTCTTTCTCTTTTTCCTTATAAGTTCGTCAAGCTAATATGAGGTTCGGTGATCATGGGATTCCATCAACACTATCAACAACCATTTTGGTATTTTGATTATGAACTTTGAAAATTATGGCATGTATAGGTGGTCTAATGGTTTGGTTATATGTCATGGTTCTTTTGGGTTCATTTGTTGATAGTGGTGTTTTGGTAGTTGGCTATGTGAAATGAGCCATAAATGGTTAAGTTATATTGTGCCAAAATGTTGTAATCTATTAATGTGCAAGCTTGCATAGGAAATGTGAAATGTGTGTGCATGTGCATGCTTGATGATGGTAGATAAAGTTAGTGAGTGGATCTCGTAATATGTATGTTTGGATGAGTTTTTATGCTATGTTGTGAAATAACAATATTGGTCGGTATTGGATTGTGTTTTAGGGTGGCCATTGGCTTGGAAAATAGCTTATAGTCGTCCACATGGGTAGACACACGGGGGTGTGTCTAGGCCGTGTGTGACACACGGTCAGCCCCATGGGCATGTGGATAGGCCGTGCGTCCTCTGCAGCTAAAATTGTGAAAATTAAATGCCCAATAGTAAACACATGGGTGGAGATATGGCCGTGAGCTTGACACAGTCTAGCCCACGGGCGTGTGGCTTGCTGTGTGGCAAAAACTTTACAATGATGTCATAAACAGAATACCCAGTATTTTTCACACGGGCTATGACATGGGCATGTGCCCAGCTGTGTGAAGGACATGGGTCAAGGACACGGGCGTGTGCTCGGCCGTGTGAAAACCTCTATAGGTTCGAATTGAAAAATAATTTCGCACGGGCTAGGGACATGGGCGTGTACGACCACACAGCCTACCCACACGGGCGTGTCCCTGTCCCACACGGGCGTGTGCCCTGTTTTGAGTCAAATTTTTTATAAGTGTTCGAAAGCTCCAGTTTGGTCCCGGATCATACCCAACGTATCTTTTGGGCGTCGTATGCCCATAATAAGAATGTGTTGAATAATAATGAAAAAGTTTTAAATTTTACGTGGAAATTAAGTGTCGTAATGGAATGTTCATGTGAGCGAGAGTATGGTAATGCCTTGTACCCCATGTTTAGCGATGGTTTTGGGTGAGGGCTGTTACATTTAGTGGTATTAGAGCTATGGATTAGTTGGTTTTCGAACTAACATAGCAAGTGTGAGAGTCTAGCTATACATGTCATAATTGTGAATATTGATAGTGTGATGGTTTCTAATATTTAAATTGTGTTTTCATGTAGTAAATGGATCCCGACCCGGCAGTAGCTGACGACGCAGAAAGTAATGCACTGGCTCCCGCTCAAGCGCTCGCGCCACCTAAAAGTAGAAATGTAGAATCTAGTTAGGGAGAAGAGGCTCGAGAAGCCTTTCTTCATAGAATGAGTGAATGGTACATGGAGTTTATTCAGGCGAACCCAAATGCTCAACCTCCTCCACCTTTTCCCATCCCTCAACTGATTTTAGTAGCTCCACAAGGTGCGAAAATGACGAGATTGAGTAAGCCCCCTATTGACAAGATTCGTAAGTATAGGGCCAAAGAGTTTAGAGCCAATGTTGATGATGACCCTAAGAGGGTAGAATTTTGGTTAGAGAACGCTATCCGAGTGCTTGATGAGCTCTCTTGCTCACCTAAGGAGTGTTTAAAATGTGCCATATCGCTTCTGAGGTACTCAGTGTATTAATGGTGGAAAACGATAGTCTTGGTGGTACCTATAAGAAGAGTTACGTGGGACTTCTACTAAGTGGAGTTTTGGAAAAAGTATATAAGTCAGCGCTTCATTGATGAAAAGTAGAAAGAGTTTTTAGAGTTGAAACAAGGCCGAATGATAGTGTCCGAGTATGAATGAGAATTCGTCTGACTTAATAAGTACACACGGGAATACATTTCTATAGAAGAAATCATGTGTAAAAGGTTTGAGGACAATCTTAATGAAAACATCAAGTTGTATGTGGGGATTCTAAAACTAAAAGAATTTGTTATGTTAGTTGATCGGGTGTGCAAGGCTGAAGAATTGTGTAAGGAAAAGTGGAAGGCTGAATAAGATGTTAGAGATATGAAGAAGAGATCGATGAGCAAGTCCTTCCAACCATCGTCAAAGAAAGTGAGAAATGTATAAAATCGTTCGATCGTTTCTGCCAAAAATCTGGGTAGAACTCGTGGGAGGCAAAATACAGGTTCTAAGGCTCAAACTAATTCTGTAGCTAGTGTTGTCAATGTCAAGCCAATTAACCCCGAATGTCAACACTGTGGTAGGAGACATCCCGGTGAGTGTTGGATGGTCACCAGGGCTTGCTTCAAATGTGGCTCTCAAGATCACTTCATTAAAGACTATCCTGAAATGACAGTGAAAGAAACTACTCAGAACACTAAACCGAGCAGTGTACCCACTAGCGGGAGGCCTACCAGAAATGTGAAAGAGGGAGCTAGTAGCAAGGCATAGCTAGAGATTCAGCTGCAAGATCGGAGGCCAGAGCGCCCACAAGAATTTATGCCATCTGCGCTCGAGAAGAAGCTTCATCCCCTAACGTGATCACTAGTACATTTTCTCTTTATGATGTTAATATAGTTGCACTGATTGATCCTAGGCCCACACATTCTTACATTTGCATGAAATTGGTGAATGATATGAAATTGCCTACAGAGTCAACTGAGTTTGTGATTAAGGTGTCAAATCCTTTAGGCAAATGCGTTTTAATTGATAAGATTTGTAAGAATTGTCCCTTAATGATCCGAGGTCACTATTTTCTGGCTGATCTAATGCTATTTCCATTTGATGAGTTTGATGCCATTTTGGGCATGGATTGGCTATCGATGAACGCTACTAAAGTAAATTATAGACAGAAGGTTATTAAGTTAAAGTGTGAAAATGGTGAAATCCTTTGGGTTGAAACATATGAGTCCAGCGAGTTGCCTGCTTTGATTTTGTCAATGACTACTCAGAAGTGTTTGAGAAAGGGTTGTAAGGCGTTTTTGGCTTATGTATTGAATAAAAAAGAGTCTAAATTGAAAGTGGAGCCAGTGCCAGTGGTTTGTGAGCTCCCGGACGTGTTTCCTGAGGAATTGCTGGGGATACCTCCTGTTAGAGAGATATGGTTTGCCATCAACTTGTTGCCAGGAACTGCCTCGATATCAATAGCCCCCTATAGAATGGCTCCATCTAAGCTAAAAGAATTGAAAGTGCAGCTACAAGAATTGACAGACAAAGGATTTGCAAGGCCTGGTTTTTCTCCTCGGGGTGCTCTTATATTGTTTGTGAGGAAAAAGGATGGGTCGATGGGACTTTGTATCGACTGTAGGAAACTCAACAAGGTAACAATAAAGAAAAATGACCCCTTACCAAGAATTGATGACCTATTTGATCAATTAAAAAGGGCAACTGAGTTTTCAAAGAATGACTTGAGGTCCGGATACTGCCAACTAAGGGTGAAGAGTCCGATGTGCTAAAACTACTTTTATAACAAGGTATGGGCACTATGAGTTTCTCGTAATGCCTTTCGATCTGGTTAACGCCCCAGCTATATTTATGGATTTAATGAATCAAATTTTTAGACCGTACTTGGATAAGTTTGTAATGGTCTTCATTGATGACATTCTAATTTATTCTTGTGATGAAAACGAGCATGTTGAACATTTGAGGACAGCTTTAGAAATTTTGCGAGATAAACAGTTGTACACAAAATTTAGTAAAAGTGAATTTTAGCTTAGTGAAGTTGGATTTTTAGGCCACATTATTTCAAGAGATGGCATTCGATTTGATCTAAACAAGATCTCGGCCATAGTTGATTGGAAGCCTGTGTTAAAGTGGTAGGGTGTCGCCACTTAAAGCACAGGGAGTGGCATGTCAATGCTTGTAAAGGAGCTGAAGTTCAAATCTCGTGGTAAGAAAGGATTTGGGTTTCTATAGTTTTGTTCAACCTCTTTGATCTAATCTTGGGATTTGGTTAAGAAGAGGGTAGATCTGAGATTAGAAGGGTGGAATTAGCATCTAGCAATCACAAAATCGATCTAGCAAAGACTATGGTATGTATTCAAATCCTAGATCGATTTAAACGACTGTAGATTAATTCGGTGCGGATCTCGACATAGTACGCAAACAGGTGTGTAATCAACACCCACTAGTAGACTAGATTGGCAAAGTCGAAAAGCTGAAATATCAAAATTCTGGCATTTTGAGGGCTTGCGAGCATACGAGCATTAGTGGGTCAGTTTGAGTCGGTAAAATCAGTAACCGCAAATGGTAAGAATGATGTGTGCGCATTTCCGTGCACGTTGGTGGTTTTGGGCCTTGAAGGGCCAAATTTGGGCCCAATGGGTTTGTGGGCCCATATGGGTGAAAATGAGCGATAAGTGTGTTCTGGTAATCTCCGTGGTAATTCTACTAAAACAGACATGAAATTTGGGCTTAGGGGGCCATAGTAGCTAGTAGACACCGTAGTGGCCATTAAGGGTTTTAGGGCCCGATGACTCTGAGTTAATAACTGGGCTAAATAAGTTACTTAGATGACATTAAGACTGTTAACAACTGTAATGAGCATGAAACCCTAAAATTTGGTAAATTTACTAAAATACCCCTTAAGGGTGGAAAATTACTATTTTACCCCTTAGTGCAAAAAGACCATTTTACCCCTACGGTTAAGTTGACTGTTTTGCATGCTAAAATGTATCTGCTCTATGTATGCCATATCATATTTTATGCTGTTGCATGGGATTGGGTTTTGATGGAGGAAGTGCTGAGTGGCAATGCCACGTTTACTGTTAGGGGCTTTGCCTCGTTTTACTGTTTAGTGGCTTGGCCATGTTATCTGATTAAGTAGCTAAGCTGCGACTATGGTGCATAGGGCTGGGTGGGTTGAGTTATTCCCCACATAGTGTGTAGGGCTAGTACGGGTGGTGTGTAGGGCTGGATTGGACTGGGCTTTGCATACACGCATAAAATTCTATTCTGTTACTATAATGGGCCTAAAGGCCACACTAATTTCTGAATAGGGCTGAGGCCTAGTAATTACTGTTTACTGAGTAGGGCTAAGGCCCAGTTAATACTGTGTCTGGATAGGGCTTAGGCCCAGTTAAGCTTGTACTGATCTGGACTCTGGTTGGGTTTAGCTTACACACGAAGTTCACAAACTCACCCCCTTCTTTCCATCTATGCAGGTGAGCCCCAACCTTAGAAGACTTGGAGCTGGAGGGATTCGGAGTGGCCACGTGAACTGCATTTGGTTACATTTTCTTAAAACTATTTATTTCAGTATTCTCTTAATTTATTTTCTTTTTGGGTTATAATTTGTAATAAGGCTGCTCATGAATTATTTTATTTTTATTTTGATCTATATTTATTTAATTATAACTTGCTTAAAATGAATAGACTAAGGCTGCGCGGGTTTTAATTTAAAATTAATCAATATTTTCAAAACATATCATACGCAACAAATGGATAACCTAATGACAAGTAAAATCTTCTAAAATAAATAAATTCCGACTAATGGTGGATAGGATTTTCATAAATTAAATAGCCTATTTTTTTCTCAAAACTCTTAAAACGGTTTTACCAAGTCTCACTAAACTTAATAAAAGAGGAACGAGGTGTAATCCACTATCTATGTGACACACTAGATCTGGGCATAACGTCTAGGCCGGGTTTGGGGTATTACATTTAGTGGTATCAGAGCCCAGTTGCAACAACTTGGCTGTGGATCGGGTCCAAAAAGTTTCTTAAAATTTAAAATCAGGCCCAAAAAGGTATTTTGCAAATCTGTTTGAAAACTTTTTTAGGGAAAAACCGTTTTGAAATTGATTTCTTTCAAGATATTTGTATTTTCACTAAAGGTTTTCTTCGGGGAATAAAAGTTATTTCTATAAAAATCTGGTTTTCTGAAATCTGGATTTCGAAGAGTGGCACACCAAATCTCCGGCACCAAGTCTGTATGTATCTTGACTATACTGTAATGTACTGAAACACTATTATACTACTGTAGATAGTACTAAGACCCAACTAAGTTTCTGTAATTAGGGCAATACTGAAACTGTAAAGACTGAGACAGTAGGAAGATTGAAAACCCTAGAAGATTGAGATTGTAGCTAGGCTACGATTCTGCGAAATTAAAACTCTGAAATACTATCTGTGCATAAGACATTTGTAATAAACACTGAAATACTGAACTAATTCATAATATTCATAATCAGATAACACGATATGAGTACGATGGCAGCTTGTGGACGAGGCCGTGGACGTGGTCGAGGTAGTGTACAAGCTGGGTCTTCATCTCAGGATATATGCCAGCTGAGGAGGCATGAGTGCTGCCGGCAACTGAGACTAGGTCGTATGATCGGGCTGCAGGGGACGACGCATTGTCCCAGGCGATGTTAAGGGTTTTGGAAAGAGTCACTGGAGCAAGTGTGGGGACTATGAATTTAGGGTCTATTAACGGAGTAGAGATTTTCAGGGGCGTATCTGGAGTAGCCCTAAATGTAGTCGAATATTGGTTGGAGGCCACGGAGCGAATCATGGACGACTTGGATTGCTCGGTAGAGCAAAAATTGAAGAGAGCAGTATCTCTGTTGTGAGATGAGGCCTATTAGTGGTGGATCACGGTGAGGGATAGTACCCTAGCTGAGTGGGTAACTTGGGAGCTGTTTAAGATGGCCTTTAAAGGAAAGTACATTGGGGTGAGCTATGTGGATGACCGAAGGAAGGAATTTCTGAACCTGACCCAAGGTAATAAGTCTGTTACTGAGTGCGAGGCTGAGTTTTTAAGGTTAAGATGGCACACTAGTAGAATAGTTGCTACAGAGTATGAACATAGCGTACAATTTGAAGATGGCCTCAGGGATGAGCTTAGGGTGCTGATTGCTCCACAGAGGGAGCGTGACTTTGCTGCTTTAGTGAAAAAGGCTAAGATAGCCGATGAGGTGAAACGCACGGAGCGACAGAACCGTGAGAAGGATCGAAATCGATTTAAGAGGGATTCTGGACCCTCGGGTGCTGCAGGTAGAAATGTCAAAAGAGCTAGAGTGGATGAACCAGTTCGAGCAGTTCCGGTGAATGTGGTTAGACCACAGGCTTGTGGGGATTATGGTAGAGTGCATCTGGGAGAATGTTGGAAGCGTACTAGGGCATGTTTCTGGTGTGGGTCCAAGGAGCATAGAGTTAAGGACTGTCCTTAGAGGCCGTCTCAGACGCAAGCTGCTGAACAGAGGGTTGCTCAACCAGTGTGAGGTGGACCATAACTGCCGAGAGGATGTGGTCAATGAAGGGGCGGCAATGGAAATGGTCGTGGACGTGGAGCACAGGGCTCGACGTCATAATTGGTACGTTTTTTATTTCTAGCATGCCATACACTGCCTTGATAGATATTGGTTCTACGCATTCGTATGTTGCATTTGATATATCTGGGACATTGGGTGTGCACTCTGAGGAAATTATGAGTGGGGTAACTGTGATAAGTCCACTGGGTCACTCGGTTAAGGTAGACAAACTCTTTAGAAATGTGCCTTTAGAGACTCAATGTAGGATTTTCTCTGCAGATTTAATGGAGCTATCGTTTGGAGAATTCGATCTCATTTAGGGAATGGTGTGACAGCCCTAATTTGACCCTAGTCGGAAAGTGGTTTTGGGACCGCAAAACTGAGTCACAAAAAAATAATTAAATGTTATATTTTATGTCTAATATATGTGAAATTGTATATGTGAAAATTTCATGCTTGGATTTTGTTATTTGAATGTGGAATTACTAAAAAGGATTGAAATGAGAAATCTTGAAAATGTGATAGGTTAATTTGTAGTGGCCAAATATTGAATGGTTTAAAATATGTGGACTTGCATGTCAAATTCCCCATTTAAGTTTAGTGGCCGGCCATGATGATGATGGATAGAAATATATGTATTTTATATTAGAAAAAAATATAACTTAATGGTTTTATATTAATAAAACATAAATTAATAAAACCAAAAAGGGTGAAAAGAACAATGCTTGTTCATCTTCGTTCTTCATAGCCGAATTTAAAGAAAGAAAAAGAAAGCTTGTTGTTCGGTCATTGAAGATAAAAAAAAAATTCAAGGTAAGTTCATGGTGATTTGATTATATTTTGATGTTTTGAGTTCCTTTCTTGGTTCTACCTTAAACCCTGAAGTATTTTTATTTTGGTGTAGTTAGAGGATTCGGTCATAGTAGAAAAGCTATAGATTTTGAGTTTAATAATAGAAGTTGATGAGTGAATGTTTGATGGACATTATGATGTTAAAATTCATGTGCTTATAAGCTTGTAAGTTTGATTGTGAAATTTATGCTTTGTGAGAGTAAATTGTTTCAAAGGAGCATTCGGCCATGGTGTATATCCATGATGAAGTGATGTTAAATGGTTTAAATGTTGTGTATATATTGTTATAAGTTGAATTTAAGGTTTGTTAAATGGTCCTTATTATTGCCGAATGTGAAAATGGTTAAAGAAAATTGTTTAAATGCTTAGTTAATTGAGATTCGGTTAATGGTGTGTGTATAAAATTATTTGAAGTGTAAATTTGGTATGAGCACTAAAGGTCTTAGATGGTATTCGACCTTTGGGAAATTTATGTATAAAATATTTGAATGTTAATTTGGTTAATTCTCTAATGGCCGAGTGTGCTAGACGCTAAAGCATGATTTAGTTTAATCGAGGGAGAATAGAATCGTGTTACCTTGTGTCAAATGAGCTTAAAATTTATGCAATGACTAGTTGAATTAAATGGTGGTGCCGAATGTGATTTGTGTATAAATATAACCTTGTGTATTCGGTCATTTAGGACATGTGACCTTGATGATATATTAGCTTTGTAAATGAAATATGAAATACTTACATTGGTTATGAACATTTGGCCAAGGTGAAATTTTGTGTAAAATTTATGAAACTGTGAATGTTGGATGTGCAATAAGGGTTATATGTATATTTATATTTGGTCATATGATTTTTTAAATAGGAAAGTAAGCTTAATGAAATGTGAACTATATGTGTGCATAGTTGAAGGTATACATTTGGCCAACTTAAGTGACAAGTGGTAGTTCACTAAGGTGATTAAAATGTATCTCAAAAATGTATTCGAATGTGTTTAATGCTAAAGAAAGAGTTAGCTAAATGCATTTGTGATGATTGAGATAAAGTGCCAAATGTGTGTATATGTATTCAATTATAAGTGTTGCCGTATATATGTGTTTCTTTGAGAAAATTTTTGCATTTTTGTTTATAATGAGTTGGTAAGGTAATTAACCTAGCTAAAATTGTTGAATTTAAGCTCAAGAGCATAGAGGGACAAATATGGATAAGGGGAAAGCTAAAGTGGTTGAACAGCCGACCCGTAGTTGTTTGGAAACACTCGAGGTAAGTTTTAAGTGATTAAATATGTGTTATTTTCAGCTATTAACATGGTAGAATATAAAAAAAATGTGAAGCAAAATATTATTATGTGTTAAGGCCGAATGGCATTGTTTGAGATGAATAAGAAGATAAACTTTGTTAGTTGACATATATATATATATATATATATATGAGTTCACATAATCGAATGGATGTATAAAATGCAATTGGGATATGGATATGTAATATGAAATGCTGAATGTGTTATGAAGTAAGCAATGGTTAATGATATTTAAAATGATATGTAACGTGATTTGTCAAATGAGTTATAAGGTAAGGTATAGATCCTTATTATGAATTGAACGAGACTATTGAATGTGATTTTGAGTTAGAAGAAAGAAAACAAAGACTTTGATAATATACTTGTTTGAAATAGTTGATATAAATTATATCCGTAATATTTGGGCTTCAAGCCTAGCAGGCCTTGTGCCAGTGAAATAAATCAGGCTAAAGGCCTAGCAAGCTACGTATTGTTGAAATGAATACAGGTTCTACACCTAGTAGGCTAGAAGCCGCTGAATTATTTTTGACATGAGGTTATTTGTGTATCTATAAAGCAATGTTATAATTAATTATAAGAAATGCCTATAAAGCTAGATTAAATTCGGAGAATTGTGTACCTATATGGTAAGGCTATGTTAGTTATATGTATACTCATAAGGTAAGTTTATAGACTAATTGATGTTGTGAATTCTAATATATGAACGTTATAAATGCTGAATTGAACTGTTATAATTGTTTGAGATTGTGCCAAAATGATATGGTATTTGGTTACTTGCTCTGGCACTAAGTGTATGATTTCGTTATGATTTCTAATAAATATGGAGTACTAAAAGCGCAAATCCATTGAGTGATACAAGGCGATCGAACAAGTTAATGTTTCAAGCTCTAAAGCGGTAAATGTGATATATAAGTAATTGATAGCGCTGGTATGTAATAGTTAAATACTTTATGATAGCAAGGTAAGTTTGCTATTTAATTTATGATCCAAATCAATATATCTATGAGGTTAAAGATGAAATTTGAGTTTGTGATTAGCTCTGTGTATAGTTGGCCTATGTCAAGTAAATGAGATATCATGTTTATGATCTATGCATATATACATATTCGGTTAAGGATGTGTATGAAATTCACTATAAAAGTGACATTGAGTTAAGAAACCCAATGTTATATTCGGCTATATAGGGATATCCATCTGTGATATTATATTGAACTTGAGTGTTTGGCTACATGGGTACATACACATATGAGGTATTATTGGACCTTGTATTTTCAGCTTTATGAGTAAGTATTTATGAGACATTTGATCCTGCTTATTTGGCCCATCGAGTGATGATGATATTAGAAGTGAAATTGGTTTTGTGAGCTTGTATAAATGTGTGATAATATAATTGAAATTTTTAATAATAATTTTTGCTGTGAAAGTTGTCTGACCTTGGTTAATTGCTCGTGGGAATACTAGGCCTTGTGAATGTTATGGAAGAAATTTTAATCATATACATATATGAGTATTGAATAATCAGTCTTTTAATTAGCATATGTACATGAAATTAAATGAATATGGGGACTTAGGTAATCGTATGTGTGTGAGCTAAATTATAAGGGCTGTTTGGTTGTGAAATTTGGCCAAATAGATGGTGTTATTTTGGGTATGAAAGGTTGGTGAATATTATGATAAATAAAAATAATAGCATTCGGCCAAGTGACTGATTTGTTTTAAAGTATAATGTTAAAAGTACTTTTAAACTGTTTGAGGTGTTTGATTAATAAAATTGAGTTATTCAAATAGCTTAAGACTTATTGAGCGTAGTTCACTTACTCTGTGGGTTTTTCTTTTATTCCTGTTTGTAGATCTTGAATTCAAATTGCGGACTTGGAAGTCGTCAGAGGAGTTTGTCACACTATCGATCGCCTTCGGTATTTTTTTTATAAATTGAAATTTGAGGTTATGGAATGTACAAGCTAGAATGGGCTATGTTGGTTTACGGTCTTGTAATTATATTGAGCCAAGCGAAAATGGCTTAATTGTTGAGCTAAGTTTAGTTTTTAATTTTTAATCAATGATGGAATTTCAATTTGTTCATTCTATGAGACATTTTATTTTATAGATTTTGTTGTGCTGATATGCTATTGACTAAAAGATATCATGTAGCATTAAATTAATAAGTTTTAATTGGTGAGTAAGTGAACGTTTGAAGGTTCAACTTTTGGGTAATGCCTCATAACTCATCTGGCGACGGAGTCGGGTTTGGGGTGTTACAAATGGATTGGCTTGCTAAGCATAGAGCGACTTTGGATTGTGAGGCTAAATGAATGGTGTTAAAGACCGCGGAGGATGAAGAGGTGATAGTTATAGGGGAGCGAAGGGACTACTTGTCCAATGTTGTTTCGGCCTTGAAAGATGAAAAGTTGATTCGCAAGGCTTACGAGGCGTATTTGGCATATGTGAGTTAGACAGATGCTGAGGGTTTGACCGTAGGAAAGGTTAGAACTGTCAAGGAATTTCAAGATGTCTTTCCTGAGGAGCTTCTTGGGTTGCCTCCAAATCGTGAAGTCGAATTTGGAATTGACTTGTTGCCTGGAATGGCTCCAGTGTCCATCACACCTTACAGGATGGCACCAAAGGAGCTAGGGGAGTTGAAAGCACAAATCCAAGAGTTGTTGGATAGGGGTTTTATTAGGCCGAGTGTGTCTCCGTGGGGAGCACTGGTACTATTCGTGAAGAAAAAGGATGGCACGATGTGTATGTGCATCGATTATCGCCAGTTGAACAAACTGACGATTAAGAACAAGTACCCTCTGCCAAGGATCGATGACCTGTTTGACCAGCTAAGAGGAGCCTCGGTATTTTCCAAGATCGATCTTCGATCTGGATATCATCAGTTAAGGGTCAAAGAGGTGGATATTCATAAGACAACATTTAGAACTCGGTATGGTCATTACAAGTTTCTAGTGATGTCGTTTGGATTGACGAATGCACCTGCCGCTTTCATGGATTTGATGAATCGGGTATTCTAACCTTACTTGGATCGATTCGTAGTCGTCTTCATAGATGATATTTTGGTGTATTTGAAAACTGAGGAGAAACATGATGAACATCTCTGTATTGTTCTACAAGTATTGAGGGAGAAGCAACTGTATGCGAAATTCAGCAAATGTGAATTTTGGTTGTGAGAAGTGACATTTCTAGGTCACATTGTTTCTGCTGAGGGGATTAGGGTGGATCCTCAAAAAATTGAAGCCATTTTGGAGCGGAAGTCACCGAGATCTGTATCAAAAATTCAGAGTTTTTTGGGTTTGGCAGGGTACTACAGAAGGTTTGTGGAAGGATTCTCTTTAATTGCTGCACCGTTAACAAAACTTTTCAGGAAAGGAGTAGTGTTTGTATTGACTGAGAAACAGCAAGAGGCTTTCGAGAGGTTGAAGAAGGTTCTAACTGAGGCGCCAGTACTAATTCAGCCGGAGTTTGGGAAGGATTTCATTATGAACAGTGATGCATCGTATGTTGGTTTGGGCTGTGTATTGATGCAAGAGGGTAACGTGGTCACTTATGCATCGCGACAGCTTAAGCCTCACGAAGCAAACTACCCTACGCATGATCTGGAGTTGGCAATAGTTATTTTTGCATTAAAGATTCGGAGACACTACTTGTATGGAGAAAAGTGTATTATATACACTTTAACACCCCAAACCCGGCCCAGATATTACGGCCAAGTCTGGTGTGTCACATTACCTACAACTAACCACGTTACCTAGTTACTAATCTTAGGGTGAGTTTTACAAAACCATACTTGTAATTTGAGAACAAAATCCAGGTTTAGTTTGAGTTTGTCCTATCCACTAACCGATTAAAACTTATCATGTTCATTGATTTGTTATTCGTTTGTTACGAGTGCTTTGTTTTGAAAACATTGATTGGTTTTAAGAAAACCCACGCGGCCTTGTTTAACTCATTTAAATGAATTTGTAATCTAAAGTAAAAATAAATAATTTAAAACCCAAATTAAAATAATTAGAGCGGCCTTATTACAAACCCAAAAATCAGAATAAATAATAATTAAAGTAAATAATAAAATAAAATAAATAACTTAATTAAACCAGAAATGCAGTCTATGTGGCCACTTCGAATCCCTCCAACTCCAAGTCCACCAATCTAGGGCTCACCTGCATGGATGGAAGAAAAGGGGTGAGTTTGGAAACTCAGTGTGTAAAGAAAGCCCATCCAGAGCCCATATCAGCTTAAACCCACTGGGCCTAAGCCCTATCCAGTCTCAGTAATAACTGGGCCGAAGCCCTATTCAGTATTCAGATAACTGGACCCTAGCCCTATTTAGAAACAGTACAACTAGGCCTTGTCCCTTTTCAGATAACAATACGACCCATAGGCCCATTACAGTAACAGATCAGTAATAATGCATGTATGCAAAAGCCCATCACATATGGGGAGACTACTCAACCCACCCAACCGCTACACTCCACCCGTACTAACCAGACACTCCATGTGGGGAAACTACTCAACCCACCCAACCGCTACACTCCACAGTGGCAGCATAGCTGCATAATCAGATAATGTGGCCAAGCCACCAGTACAGTAATACAAGGCGAAGCCTCTTTCAGTAAACTAGGGCAAAGCCCCTTTTTCAGGAAACTGAGGCAAAGCCTCTTTTCAGTACTTCCTCCATCAAATAATCCCAATCCCATGCAACAGATAATCATGTCATGGTATATAGTGAACAGAAACAGTAAAGCATGCATTTCAGTTGAATTTAGCCCTAGAGGTATATCGGTCATTTTGCACCTAGGGGTAAAATAGTAATTTTGCACCTATAAGGGGGTTTTCAGTAATTAAGCCAGTTTCTAGGGTTTCATGCATATTTCAATCACGAATAATCCAATTTTCGTCTCAGTAGTCTATTTAACTCATTTTAACAATTTTTAGTTACTGGGCCCTAAAACCCTAATGAGCCCTACTTTGTCTATAAGCTAGTTAAGCTCATTTAGTCCAATTTTTATGATCGATTTACCAGTTTTAGCAGTTTTAGACCTACAGTCTATCAGTACACATTTATTGCCTATTTATACCCATATGGGTCCGTAAGCCCATTGGGCCCACATTCAGCCAATCGAGGCCTAAACTTATTGAAGTGCACGAAATCGCGCACTCACCAACTTTACCAATTTCGATTATAGATCTACCGCTTCCAACCAACCCACGAGCGCTCGCACGCTCGCAAGTCCACGAAATGCCAGAATTTCAGCATTTTGGCTTTTCAGCTTTTGCCGATTTGAACTACAAGAGGGTGTTCGATACACACCTGTTTTGCGATAACTGCTAATGAGATCTCCCATGGTAACCTACAATCGGCACTACATTCTTTAGGTTACAAAACATTACCAACATATCTTAAAACTCTTTACCACAATCGGCCACGATAGGTTATTCTGAGCCACTTACCCTTGTCGATCTAATCCACAAGATCTAGATCTACCAGTCGTTCCAAAACCCTTGCTTCACTGCTCCTAGATCGATAGCCCTTAGGCCACCTTAGTCATAAAAGAATGATAACCAATGAATGTTTAACCTTAGTCGACAGCCACCCCCTACTCAAAGGGGTTTTGGCTTTTCTTAAATCCCAAATAATGAATGGACGTAAAATATTTGAGTACTTACCAAAGATCCACTACCCCAGAATGCTTCTAACCCTTCTTTAATCAAGATTTGATGTAGATCTAACCTTGAACGCAAGCAGGGAACAAATCTAGCTATCTAAAGATTTGGCCACCAAGTCCCTGTGACTATGGTGTTTTCGACTTTTGAAGAGATGAAGAACAAATGATTTGAGACTATGGTTTGAAAGGCATTTGTTGACAGAGACTAAGGGTTTAAATAGTGTGAAATTCGGCTAAAAGAGATGAAGAAGAATAGAGGGATTCGGCTAGAAGAAATCGACAGAAGAAGCAGCATTTCGGGATTTCAGCTTTGAGCAGTTGATGGGTTTGAGAAGAAAAGAATGGTAAATTCAGTTTTTGAAGCAAAGAAAAGGGAAGATAAGCGAGGAGGAGAGGTGGTTTCGGCTTGAAAAAAAAGAAGAAGGAGAAAGAATAGAAGAAGAGAGGAGGAAAGAAGGGAGAATTCGGCACAGAGGAGAACTTTTTCTTACTTTTCGGCTTTTTGGTACATTAAGAGGAAAATAGAACAAAAAATGAAAACCCTAGGTGGCTAACCCTAATTCGGCAAGATAGTAAAAAGAAATTAGAACTTACCCTAATGGCTATACAAGCCCACGGCACAACCTCCAAAAAGCCCTAGCCGAATGCCCCTATCCATATGACCAAATCGGCAAAATTAAAAGTATCAACTACTTACCTTGTGACTTGAACCCTGGCCCTTAAACTCAATCCACATGCCAATTTTTTAGGCACTTAAGTGGCACCACATTGCCACTTTACCAAGGGCCTCTCTGTGTCTTATTTTACTAACTTTTTCTTAAAGGCCCACCTACAAAAGTCCTCTTGTCTTAAATCCAAAATTTGATATTTCTACCGGGTTTTATTTTAACCTTGGGCCTTCTAAAGGCCCACTAACACACTTAAACACAAATTCAATAATCAAAACACCAAAATCTCAAGATTTCACCAAATTCACGAAAATCCTGAAAAATCTCGAAAATTAGGGTGTTACAACTCTACCCCCTTAAAGAAATTTCGGCCTCAAAATTTACTGGATCCAAATAGTTGAGGGTATTGTTGACGCATCGCCTCTTCTGGCTCCCACGTAGCCTCCTCTCTACCACGATTGTGCCAAAGCACCTTCACTAACGGAACTGACTTCTTCCTCAATACTTTGACCTCGCGATCCAGTATTTGCACAGGCTCCTCTTCAAAGGTGAAATCGATCTTCACCTCAATCTCCTCCACTAGTATGACATGTGAAGGATCCGATTGATATCGTCTTAGCATGGACACATGAAAGACGTCATGGATTCGATCCAACTCTGATGGCAACTCCAACTAATACGCCACTGGCCCTACTCGTTTAAGAACCCGATAAGGCCCTATATACTGCGGACTCAATTTGCCTTTCTTACCAAACCTCAAGATCTTCTTCCAAGGCGAGACTTTCAGAAATACCATATCCCCAATAGCGAACTCAATTTCCTTACGCTTTAGATCTGACTTCTGTTTATCAGATGCTTCCTTTAACCGATCCGTGATCAACTTAACCTTAGTCTCAGTATCTGCCACTAACTCTAGTCCGAGAACTTGTCATTCTCCCAACTCTGTCTAACACGTAGGCGTACGACACCTTTGCCCATACAGTGCCTCATATAGAGCCATCTGAATACTCACTTGATAACTGTTGTTGTATGCAAATTCTGCCAATGGCAAATAGTTCTCCCAACTACCACGAAAGTCGATAACACAACCTCTTAACATATCCTCCAGAACCTGAACAACCCTTTTCGACTGTCCATCCGTCTGAGGGTGAAAAGTAGTGCTAAAGTCCAATCGCATACCCAACGCCTCATGTAACTTTTGCCAGAATCGAGATGTAAACCTAGGGTCTTGATTAGAAATAATCAAAACTGGCACCCCATGCAGTCGCACTATCTCTGCCACATACAGCTTAGCCAACCTTTGTAGTGAGTAATTAGTTCGGACAGGTATGAAATGGGCAGATTCCATTAACCTATCCACAATTACCCACACAGAGTCCTTTTTGGAGGGTGTTCATGGCAGCCCACTCACAAAATTCATGGTTACTCTCTCCCACTTCCAAAGTGGAATTTTCACCGGCTCTAGCAATCCAGAAGGCGGTTGGTGCTCAGCCTTAACTTGCTGGCACGTCAGACATTTTCCCACAAATTTCATCACCCCCCGCTTAAGTCGAGGCCATCAATACACCTCTCGCAAGTCTCAATATAGCTTATTCCCTCCAGGATGCATGGCACAAGGTCCACCATGAGCCTCTTTTAGAATCTTCTGCCCCAAGTTAGAGTCCTTTGGAATGCAAACTCTTCCACGAAAGCATAGAACTCCATCAGTATTAAGTCCAAAATCTGAATCCTCCTTCCTCTCAGCTTGCTGAAATCGATGAGCCAACAAATCATCCCTTAACTGCTTCTCTTTAATTTGCTCAGTCCAAGTTGGTCTCGCTTGCAACTCTGCCAACAGGCTTCCATTGTCATAAAGACTGAAACGAGCAAACATCGCTCTCAACTCAACTACAGCCCTTCGGCGTAGCACTTCAGCCACTACATTCGCCTTGCCTGGGTGGTACTCAATCGAACAATCGTAATCCTTATGCAATTCTATCCATCTTCGTTGCCTATGATTCAACTCCTTTTGAGTCAACAGATACTTGAGACTTTTATAGTCTGTGTATATAATACACTTTTCCCTATATAGATAGTGTCTCCAGATTTTCAACGCAAAGATCACTGCTGCCAACTCTGGATCATGTGTAGGGTAATTTGCTTCATGAGGCTTTAGCTGTCACGAAGCATAAGCGACTACTTTACCTTCTTGCATCAATACACAGCCTAGGCCCACATGCGATGCATCACTATACACAGTGAAATCCTTCCCAGACTCTGGCTGAATCAACACCAGCGCTTCAGTCAATACCTTCTTCAACTTGTCAAAAGCTTCTTGCTGCTTCCCAGTCCATACCAACGCCACTCCCTTCCTTAACAGTTTCGTCAACAGTACAGCAATTAGAGAGAATCCTTCTACAAATCTTCTGTAGTAGCCTACCAAACCCAGAAAACTTTGAATTTCTGATACTGACCTTGGTGGCTTCCATTCTAGAACTACCTCAATTTTCTGAGGGTCTACCCTAATCCCCTCAGTCGAAACAACATGACCCAGAAAAGTCACCTCTCAAAGCCAAAATTCACACTTACTGAATTTTGCATAAAGTTGCTTCTCTCTTAGCACTTGCAGCACTTACGGAGATGCTCACCATGCTTCTCCTCAGTTTCTGAATATACCAGAATATCATCGATAAAGACGACTACGAATCGGTCCAAGTAAGGTTGGAACACACGATTCATCAGATCCATGAAAGCTACAGGTGCGTTCGTCAGTCCAAACGGCATAACCAGAAACTCGTAATGACCATACCGAGTTCTGAATGTTGTCTTATGAATATCCACCTCCTTTACCCTTAACTGATGGTATCCAAATCGAAGATCAATCTTGGAAAATACCGAAGCTCCTCTAAGTTGGTCAAACAGATTGTCGATTCTTGGCAGAGGATACTTGTTCTTTATCATCAGTTTGTTCAACTGGCGATAATCGATGCACATACGCATCGTCCCATCATTCTTATTCACAAATAGCACTGGTGCTCCCTATGGTGACACACTTGGTCTAATGAAGCCATTATCTAACAATTCTTGAATTTGTGCCTTCAGTTCCACTAACTCCTTCGGTGCCATCCTATAGGGCGTGATGGACATGGGAGCCATTCCAGGCAGCAAGTCAATCCCAAACTCGACTTCTCGATTCGGAGGTAATCCAGGAAGCTCCTCAGGGAAAACATCTTGGAACTCATTAACAGTTCCGACTATCTCCACAGTTACATTTTCAGTCTTAGTTTGACTTACAAAAGCCAAGTACACCTCGCAACCCTTGCGAATCAACTTTCCAGCCCTTAAGGTCGAGACAACATTAGACAAGTAATCCCTTCGTTCCCCAACAACCATTACCTCCTTATCCTTAATACTCTTTAACATCATCCTCTTAGCCGTACAATCCAAAGTCGCCTTATGCTTAGTCAACCAGTCCATCCCCAAAATAAGATCGAACTCTCTGAATGGTAATTCCATTAAGTCTCCAGCAAAGATCCTACCTTGAGTCTCTAAAGGCACCTCCCTAAAGAGTTTATCTACCCTAACCGAGTGACCCAATAGACTAATCACAGTTACCCCACCCACAGTTTCCTCAGAGTGCACACCCAACGACCTGGAAATCTCATAGGCAACATATGAATGGGTTGAACCAGCATCTATCAGCGCAGTGTATGGCATATTAGAGATTAAAGACGTACCCGTTATAAAGTCATGTGCATCACCCTCCTCTCGACGATGAGCAGAATATACCAATGCCGGCTGACGGGCCTCAGCATTTCTAGCACCTCTGTCTGGTGCTCCACATCTACGACCATTTCCATTGCCGCCTGTACCTTAACCACGGCCCCTCAGCGATAGCGGTCCACCTTGCACTGGTTGAGCAACCCTCTGATCAATGGCTTGAGCCTGAGTTGGCCTCTTAGGACAGCCCTTGATCTTATGTTCCTTGGACCCACATCGGAGACATGCCCCAGTATGCTTCCAGCATTCTCCAAGATGTACTCTACCATAGTCCCCACAAGCTTGTGGTCTCATAGTATTCACCAGAACTGCTCGGACTGGTTCCTCCACTCTAGCCCTCTTGGCATTTCGGTTTGCAGCACCAGATGGTCCAGTATCCCTCCTAAAGCGGTTTTAATCCTTATCACAGTTTTGCTGTTTAGTTCGCTTTACTTCCTCAGCCATCTTGGCCTTCTCCACTAATGCAGCAAAATCGTGCTCCCTCTGCGGTGCTATCAACACCCTCAGCTCATCCCTAAGGCCGTCCTCAAAACGAACACTACGCTCGTACTCAGTAGAAACTATCCCACTGGCATACCGGTTCAACCTCAAAAATTCCTCCTCATACTCAACAACAGTCTTATTACCCTGGGTCAGGTTCAGAACTTCCTTTCTATGTGCATCCACGTAGCTCGCTCCGACGTACTTTCCCTTGAAAGCCGTCTTAAATAGTTCCCAAGTTACCCGCTCAGCTGGGGTACCCTCCTTCATAGTGATCCACCACTGATATACCTCATCTCGCAGCAGAGACGCCCCTCCTTTTAGCTTTTGCTCCTCTGAGCAATCTAGTTCGTCCATAATCTGTTTCGTGGCTTCCAACCAATATTTAGCTAAATTTGGGGCTACTCCAGATATGCCCCTGAAAACCTCTGCTCTGTTAGCCCGGAGTCGCTTCGAGATAGATCCCCTATTCACTGGCCCGACATTAGCTCCAGCAACCCTTTCCAGAACCCTTAACATTGGCTGGGATAAGGCATCATCCCCTGCGGCCCGATCATACGGCCCATTTTTTACTACTGGTGGCGGTCGTGCCTCACTAGCTAGCATGCATTCTAAAGATGAAGACCTAGCTTGAACACTACCTCGGCCATGTCCACGGCCTCGTCCACGAGTAGCTCTCGTACTCATAACATCTTATCTGATTACGAATTTTGTGACATTAGTTTAACATTTCAATTGTTTAGTACAAATTTCTTATGTATAGATAGAGTTTCAGAGTTTGTTTTCGTGAAATCGTAGCCTAGCTACAGTCTCAGTCTTCTAGGGTTTAGTTTCGCTATAGTCTCAGTCTTAATGTGTTTAGTACTACCCTATC
The DNA here is from genome assembly GCA_020496765.1 of Gossypium stocksii. Lineage (NCBI taxonomy): Eukaryota > Viridiplantae > Streptophyta > Magnoliopsida > Malvales > Malvaceae > Gossypium > Gossypium stocksii. The sequence continues at coordinate 35,167,127 of CM035624.1, forward strand.
TATCATATCATAATAGGGTCTCAGTTCTATCTACAATGTCATTTCAATATAGTACAGTGCAAGAGACAGAAATACTTACAGACTTAGTGTCGGGGATTCAATGTGCCACTTCTTCAGCTATCAGATTTCAGAACCCAGAAAAATTCAAACCTTTTAAAAATTAACCTTAAAACATGTATATCTTGAGGAAAAACGAGTTTGAAAGGGTTTTCTTGAAAATTCCCAAAAAATTGATTTTTAAAATACCCTGTATGGGCCTTAATTTTAAATTCTTTAAAAACCTTTTTAGACCCAATCCACAGTTGAGTTGTTGCAACCTGGCTTTGATACCACTAAATCCAACACCCCAAACCCGGCCCAGATGTTACGGCCAAGTCTGGTGTGTCACATTACCTACAACTAACCACGTTACCTAGTTACTAATCTTAGGGTGAGTTTTACAAAACCATACTTGTGATTTGAGAACAAAATCCAGGCTTAGTTTGAGTTTGTCCTATCCACTAACCGTTTAAAACTGATCTTGTTCGTTGATTTGTTATTCGTTTATTACGAGTGTTTTGTTTTGAAAACATTGATTGGTTTTAAGAAAACCCACGCAGCCTTGTTTAACTCATTTAAATTAATTTGTAATCTAAAGTAAAAAAATAATAATTTAAAACCCAAATTAAAATAATTAGAGCGGCCTTATTACAAACCCAAAAATCAGAATAGAAAAATAATTAAAGTAAATAATAAAATAAAATGAATAACTTAATTAAACCAGAAATGCAATCTACGTGGCCACTCCGAATCCCTCTAGCTCCAAGTCCACCAATCTAGGGCTCACCTGCATAGATGGAAGAAAAGGGGTGAGTTTGGAAACTCAGTGTGTAAAGAAAGCCCATCTGGAGCCCATATCAGCTCAAACCCACTGGGCCTAAGCCCTATCTAGTCTCAGTAATAATTGGGCCGAAGCCCTATTTAGTATTCAGATAACTAGGCCTTAGCCCCATTCAGTAACAGTACAACTAGGCCTTGGCCCTTTTCAGATAACAGTACGGCCCATAGGCCCGTTACAGTAACATATCAGTAATAATGCATGTATGCAAAAGCCCATCACATGTGGGGAGACTACTCAACCCACTCAACCGCTACACTCCATACGTACTAACCAGACACTCCATGCGGGGAAACTACTCAACCCACCCAACTGCTACACTCCATAACGGCAGCATAGCTTTATAATTAGATAATGTGGCCAAGCCACCAGTACAGTAATACGAGGTGAAGCCTCTTTCAGTAAACTAGGGCAAAGCCCATTTTTCAGTAAATTGGGGTAAAGCCTCTCTTCAGTAAACTGAGGCAAAGCCTCTTTTCAGTACTTCCTCCACCAAATAATCCCAATCCCATGCAATAGATACTCATGTCATGGCATACAGTGAACAGAAACAGTAAAGCATGGATTTCAGTCGAATTTAGCCCTAGGGGTATATCGGCCATTTTGCACCTAGGGGTAAAATAGTAATTTTGCACCTATAAGGGGTTTTTTAGTAATTAAGCCAGTTTCTAGGGTTTCATGCATATTTCAGTCACTAATAATCCAAATTTCATCTCAGTAGTCTCTTTAACTCGTTTTAACAGTTTTTAGTTACTAGGCCCTAAAATCTCTAATGGGCCCTACAGTGTCTATAAGCTAATTAAGCCCATTTAGTCCAATTTTTACGATCGATTTACCAATTTTAGTAGTTTTGGACCTACAGCCTATCAGTACACATTTATTGCCTATTTTTACCCATATGGGCCCGTAAGCCCATTGGGCCCACATTCAGCCATCGAGGCCTAAACTTATCGAAGTGCACGAAATCGCGCACACACCAACTTTACCAATTTCGATTATAGGTCAACCACTTCCAACCAACCCACAAGCGCTTGCACGCTCACAGGTCCACGAAATGCTAGAATTTTGGCATTTCGACTTTCAGCTTTTGTTGATTTAAACTACAAGAGGGTGTTCGATACACACTTGTTTTGCGACGACTGCTAATGAGATCTCCCACGGTAACCTACAACTGGCACTGCAGTCTTTATGTCACAAAATAGTACCAACAAATCTTAAAACTTCTTACCACAATCGGCCACGATAGGGTGTTCTTAGCCACTTACCCTTGTCGATCTAGTCCACAAGATCTAGATCTACCAGTCGTTTCAAAACCCTTGCTTCACTGCTCCTAGATTGATAGCCCTTATTCCACCCTACACATAAAAGAATGATAACCAATGAATCTTTAACCTTAGTCAACAGCCACCCCCTACTCAAAGGGGTTTCGGCTTTTCTTAAATCCTAAATAACGAATGGATGTAAAAGATTTGAGTACTTACCAAAGAGCCACTATCCCATAATGCTTTTAACCCTTCTGTAATCCAGATCTAACGTAGATCTAACCTTGAACATAAGTAGAAAATGAATCTAGCTATCTAAAGATTCGGCCACCAAGTCATTGTGACTATGGTGTTTTTAGCTTTTGAAGGGATGAAGAACAAATGATTTGAGACTACGGTTTGAAAGGCATTTGTCGATTATAGGTCAACTACTTCCAACCAACCCACAAGCGCTCGCACGCTCACAAGTCCATGAAATGCTAGAATTTTGGCATTTCGACTTTCAACTTTTGTTGATTTAAACTACAAGAGGGTGTTCGATACACACTTGTTTTGCGACGACTGCTAATGAGATCTCCCACGGTAACCTACAACTGGCACTATAGTCTTTATGTTACAAAATAGTACCAACAAATCTTAAAACTCCTTACCACAATTGGCCACGATAGGGTGTTCTTAGCCACTTACCCTTGTCGATCTAGTCCACAAGATCTAGATCTACCAGTCGTTTCAAAACCCTTGCTTCACTGCTCCTAGATTGATAGCCCTTATTCCACCCTACACATAAAAGAATGATAACCAATGAATCTTTAACCTTAGTCAACAGCCACCCACTACTCAAAGGGGTTTCGGCTTTTCTTAAATCCTAAATAATGAATGGATGTAAAAGATTTGAGTACTTACCAAAGAGCCACTATCCCAAAATGCTTTTAACCCTTCTGTAATCCAGATCTAACGTAGATCTAACCTTGAACACAAGCAGAAAATGAATCTAGCTATCTAAAGATTCGGCCACCAAGTCATTGTGACTATGGTGTTTTTAGCTTTTGAAGGGATGAAGAACAAATGATTTGAGACTACGGTTTGAAAGGCATTTGTCGATTATAGGTCAACTACTTCCAACCAACCCACAAGCGCTCGCACGCTCACAAGTCCATGAAATGCTAGAATTTTGGCATTTCGACTTTCAACTTTTGTTGATTTAAACTACAAGAGGGTGTTCGATACACACTTGTTTTACGACGACTGCTAATGAGATCTCCCACGGTAACCTACAACTGGCACTATAGTCTTTATGTTACAAAATAGTACCAACAAATCTTAAAACTCCTTACCACAATTGGCCACGATAGGGTGTTCTTAGCCACTTACCCTTGTCGATCTAGTCCACAAGATCTAGATCTACCAGTCGTTTCAAAACCCTTGCTTCACTGCTCCTAGATTGATAGCCCTTATTCCACCCTACACATAAAAGAATGATAACCAATGAATCTTTAACCTTAGTCAACAGCCACCCCCTACTGAAAGGGGTTTCGGCTTTTCTTAAATCCTAAATAATGAATGGATGTAAAAGATTTGAGTACTTACCAAAGAGCCACTATCCCAAAATGCTTTTAACCCTTCTGTAATCCAGATCTAACGTAGATCTAACCTTGAACACAAGCAGAAAATGAATCTAGCTATCTAAAGATTCGGCCACCAAGTCATTGTGACTATGGTGTTTTTAGCTTTTGAAGGGATGAAGAACAAATGATTTGAGACTACGGTTTGAAAGGCATTTGTCGATAGTGACTAAGGGTTTAAAGAGTGTAAAATTTAGCTAAAAGAGATAAAGAAGAATAGAGGGGTTCGGTTAGAAGAAATTGGTACAAGAAGTAGCCTTTCAGGATTTCAGCTTTTAGTAGTTGATGGGTTTGAGAAGAAAGGAATGGCAGATTTGGTTTTTGAAGTAAAGAAAAAGGAAGACAAGCGAGGAGGAGAGGTGGTTTCGACTTCAAAAGAAAAGAAGAAGGAAAAAGAATGTAAGAAGAGAGGAGAAAAGAAGGGAGAATTTGGCACAGAGGAGAACTTTTTCTTACTTTTCGGCTTTTTGGTACACTAAGAGGAAAATAGAACAAAAATGAAAACCCTAGGTGGCTAACCCTAATTCGGCAAAATAGTAAAAAGAAATTAGAACTTACCCTAATGCTATACAAGCCCACGGCACAACCTCCCAAAAGTCCTAGCCGAATGGCCCTATCCATATGACCAAATAGGCAAAATTAAAAGTATCAACTGCTTACCTTGTGACTTGAACCCTGGCCTTTAAACTTAGTCCACATGCCACTTTTTTAGGCACTTAAGTGGCGCCACATTGCCACTTTACCAAGGGCCTCTCTCTGTCTTATTTTACTAACTTTTTCTTAAAGGCCCACCTATAAAAGTCCTCTTCTCTTAAATCTAAAATTTGATATTTCTACCGGGTTTTATTTTAACCTTTGGCCTTCTAAAGGCCCACTAACACACTTAAACACAAATTCAATAATCAAAACACCAAAATCTCAACATTTCACCAAATTCATGAAAATCCTGAAAAATCCTGAAAACTAGGGCGTTACATACACGGACCATAAGAGTCTCAAATATTTGTTGACTCAGAAGGAGTTGAGCCTTAGGCAACGAAGATGGATAGATTTGCTTAAGGATTACGACTGTTCTATTGAGTATCACCCAGGTAAGGCTAATGTGGTAGCTAACGCACTAAGTCGAAGAGCTGTAACTGAGTTTATATGAAAATGGTAGCTTGTTAGCGGAATTACAGGTGAGACCAACCTGGATTAAGCAGATTAAGGAAAAGTAGTTAGAGGATGAGTCACTAGTTCCTCGATTCCAGCAAGTTAGGAATGATGAGACTTCAAATTTTGGATTGAACAGTGAAGGGGTTTTGTGTTTTCGAGAAAGAGTTTGTATTCCATAGGACTCTGACTTGAGGCAGTCAATTCTGAGAGAGGCTCATGTCGGACCTTGTGCCATGCATCTTGGAGGGAATAGGTTGTATCAAGATTTGCGAGAGTTGTACTGGTGGCCTGGACATAAGCGTAAAGTAACAGAATTCGTGGGGAAATGCCTGACATGCTAGCAAGTAAAGGCTAAGCATCAACTGCCTTTTGGACTTCTGCAACTGGTGAAGTTTCCACTATGGAAGTGAGAGAGGGTAACCATGGACTTTGTAAGTGGGCTACCCTTGACACCTATCAAGAAACACTTGGTTTGGGTGATTGTGGATAGGTTAACCAAATCTGCTCATTTCATACCTGTCTGAACTACTACTCACTTTAGAAGTTGGCCAAGTTTTATGTGGCAGAGATAGTGCGACTTCATGGAGTGCCAGTTTCGATTATTTCTGATCGGGACCCTAGGTTTACATCTCAATTCTAGCAGAAGTTGCATGAGGCGTTGGGGATGCGATAGGATTTCAGCACTACTTTTCACCCCCAAACAGATGGACAATTAGAAATGGTAATTTAAGTTCTGGAGGACATGTTGAGGGGATGTGTTATCGACTTCCGAGGTAGTTGGTAGGATTACTTACCGTTGATGGAGTTCGCCTATAACAACAGCTATTAGGCAAGTATTTGAATGGCTCCATATGAGGCGCTGTATGGATGAAGATATCGTACGCCTACCTATTGGATGGAGTTGGGAGAGTGTCAGGTTCTTGGGCCAGAGTTGGTGGCAGATACTGAAGACAAGGTTAAGCTGATCAAGGAACGATTAAAGGAAGCATCGGATAGGTATAAATCTTATGCTGACTTAAAGCATACGAAAATTGAATACTCAGTAGGGGATATGGTCTTCTTAAAGGTCTCACCTTGGAATAAGATATTAAGGTTTGGTAAGAAGGGCAAGATGAGTCCGTGATTTATCGTGCCTTATCGAGTTCACAAATGGGTAGGTCTGGTAGCTTATCAACTGGAATTACCGCCAGAGTTGGACCGAATTCATGATGTTTTTCATGTCTCCATGCTAAGATGGTATCGATCTGATCCTTCTCATGCCGTACTGGTAGAAGAGATTGAGGTGAAAATTGACTTGACTTTTGAAGAAGAACCTATACAAATTTTGGACCGTGATGTCAAAGTATTAAGAAAGAAGTCAGTTCCTTTGGTGAAAGTACTTTGGTCTAATCATGGCAGAGAAGAGGCTACGTGGGAGCTAGAAGAGATGATACTCAACAATACCCTCACCTGTTTGGATCAGGTAAATTTCGAGGCCGAAATTTCTTTAAAGGTGTAGAGTTGTAACACCCTAATTTTCGATATTTTTGGGTTTTTGCTTGAATTTACTCTTTGTTTGTTTGGACGTGTTAATTTATGTTTTGAGTAAGTTAGTGGGCCTTTAGAAGGCCTAAGCTTAAGTTAAAACCCAGTAGAATTTTAAAATTTTAGACTTAAAAGAGAAGGGGCCTTGATTAAGTGGGCTTTTAAACAAAAATTGGGAAAATAAGACACAAGTAAGCCTGTGTTAAGGTGGCAGGGTGGCGCCACTTAAAGCACAAGTAGTGGCGTGTCAGTGCTTATAAAGGAGCTGAGGTTCAAATCCCATGGTAAGAAAGGTGTTATTTATTTTTAATGCAGGTGTAAGGCATGTGGTGGACTCCAAGTGAAACTCTATTGGGAGGAGTTTGAAGTGCTCATGGGATTGAGTCAATGAGGGATAAGGGGAGAAAGGATAGGAAATTTGAATGGTAAGCAAGTGATGGCCGAATATGGGGCTCTTGGGGGAGCATTTTCGATTTTGGTCTATCGGTTTTGGCGTAACCAGTAAGGGGGAGTTAAGGGGGCTAGCCGAATGCTTTTTGGGTTCTTTTTGGGGTTTTAGTTCGGCATATTTGGTAGGTGAGTGCCGACTAGGTAAGTCTCTAGGGTTCTTTCTTCTTTTCTCTTCTCCTCCCTTTGTTCTAGAGGCCGAAACTGCATGCACAAACCACTTGTGCCGATTTGTCCAGAACCAAACCCTCTCCTTTTCTTTTCTTTTCTCTTCTATTTTCTTCTCAAGTTGAGTCCATCCCTTCTTTCTCCTCTTCTTCTTTCTTCTTTTATCCACCAATCGAAGTAACCACCCTCAAATCCTTTTAGCCGATTATTCTAAAAGTTGAAACCCAAATCATTGACATACACACTTAGCCGATTCCTCCCTTGACCAAATCTTTCTCATTGTTATTTGAAAGCAAACTGAAATCTCTTTCCAACCTCTTCTCTTTATTTCATCCTATTCTCTTCCAAAAATTGAAACTTTAATTCTTCAAGAGACCTCTTCTCAATTGAAACCCCTTTGCTTTTCTTTCTGTAGTTTTGTTCAACCTCTTTGATCTAATCTTGGGATTTGGTTAAGAAGAGGGTAGATCTTAGATTAGAAGGGTGGAATTAGTATCTAGCAATCACAAAATCGATCTAGCAAAGACTATGGTAAGTATTCGAATCCTTTCTCTCATATTTTAGTGATTATTGAAAAGCCGAAAACCTCTGACCTCCCTAGGTGGAATCAGTTTTGACTTCCTTTGAGAGGGGTATCTATTAAGTTCTTCTTTTGGATCTCATGTTTGTTAAGGGTGGAAAAGGGGCGATCTAGCAAGGAGCAGAGGAGACTAGGGCCATTGAGACAATCTAGATCTAGATCTTATGGTTAGAGTCGACAAAGGTAAGAGACTAATGATGCTCTATTATGGCCGAATAGGTACAACAAGTTGATAGTGATTATTTAATTGGATTTTTAGTTAATAGTGCGATTTAAACGATTGTAGGTTAATTCGGTGTGGATCTCCACATAGTACGCAAACAAGTGTGTAATCAACACCCACTAGTAGACTAGATCGGCAAAGCCGAAAAGTCAAAATAATGAAATTCTAGCATTTTGAGGGCTTGCGAGCATGTGAGCGTTAGTGGGTCAGTTTGAGTCGGTAAAATTGGTAATCACAAATAGTCAGAATGATGTGTGCGCATTTCTGTGCACGTTGGTGGTTTTGGGCCTCGAATGGCTGAATTTGGGGCCAATGGGTTTGTGGGCCCATATGGGTGAAAATGAGCGGTAAGTGTGTTCTGGTAATCTCCGTGGTAATACTGCTAAAACAGACATGAAATTTGGGCTTAGGGGGCCGTAGTAGCTAGTGGACACCGTAGGGGCCATTAGGGGTTTTAGGGCCTGATGACTCTGAGTTAATAACTGGGCTAAATAAGTTACTTAGATGACATTAAGACTGTTAACAACTGTAATGAGCATGAAACCCTAAAATTTGGTAAATTTACTAAAATACCCCTTAAGGGTGGAAAATTACTGTTTTACCCCTTGGTACAAAAAGACCATTTTACCCCTACGGTTAAGTTGACTGTTTTGCATGCTAAAATGTATCTGCTCTATGTATGCCATATCATATTATATGCTATTGCATGGGATTGGCTTTTGATAGAGGAAGTGCTGAGTGGCAATGCCACGTTTACTGTTAGGGGCTTTGCCTCGTTTTACTGTTTAGTGGCTTGGCCACGTTATCTGATTAAGTAGCTAAGCTGCGACTGTGGTGCGTAGGGCTGGGTGGGTTGAGTTATTCCCCACATGGTGTGTAGGGCTGGATTGGGCTGGGCTTTGCATACATGCATAAAATTCTGTTCTGTTACTGTAATAGGCCTAAAGGCCACACTAATTTATGAATAGGGCTGAGGCCCAGTAATTACTGTTTACTGAGTAGGGCTAAGGCCCAGTTAATACTGTGTCCGGATAGGGCTTAGGCCCAGTTAAGCTTGTACTGATCTGGATTCTGGTTGGGTTTAGCTTACACACGGAGTTTCACAAACTCATCCCTTTCTTTTCATCCATGCAGGTGAGCCCCAACCTTAGAGGACTTGGAGCTGGAGGGATTCAGAGTGGCCACGTGAACTACATTTGGTTACATTTTCTTAAAACTATTTATTTCAGTATTCTCTTAATTTATTTTCTTTTTGGGTTATAATTTGTAATAAGGCTGCTCATGAATTATTTTATTTTTATTTTGATCTATATTTATTTAATTATAACTTGCTTAAAATGAATAGACTAAGGCTGCATGGTTTTAATTTAAAATTAATCAGCGTTTTCAAAACATATCATACGCAACAAATGGATAACCTAATGACAAGTAAGATCTTTTAAAAGAAATAAACTCCAACTAATAGTGGATAGGATTTTCATAAATTAAATAACCTATTTTTTTCTCAAAACTCTTAAACCGGTTTTACTAAGTCTCACTAAACTTAATAAAAGAGAAACGAGGTGTAATCCACTGTCTATGTGACACACTAAATCTGGCCATAATGTCTAGGCCGGGTTTGGGGTGTTACATTTAGTGGTATTAGAGCCCGGTTTCAACAACTTGGCTGTGGATCGGGTCCAAAAAGTTTTCTTAAAATTTAAAATCAGGCCCAAAAATGTATTTTGCAAATTAGTTTGAAAACTTTTTTGGGGAAAAACCGTTTTGAAATTGATTTCTTTCAAGATATTTGTATTTTTACTAAAGGTTTTCTTCGGGGAACAAAAGTTATTTCCATAAAAATCTGGTTTTCTAAAATTTGGTTTTCGAAGAGTGGCACACTGAATCTCCGGCACCAAGTCTGTACGTATCTTGACTATACTGTACTGTACTGAAACACTATTATACTACTGTAGGTAGTACTGAGACCCTACTAAGATTCTGTAGTTAGGGCAATACTAAAACTGTAAAGACTGAGGCAGTAGGAAGACTGAAAACCCTAGAAGATTGAGACTGTAGCTAGGCTATGATTCTGCGAAATTAAAACTCTGAAATACTATCTGTGCATAAGACATTTGTAATAAACACTGAAATATTGAACTAATTCATAAGATTCATAATCAGATAATACGATATGAGTACAAAGGCAGCTTGTGGACGAGGCCGTGGACGTGGTCGAGGTAGTGTACAAGCTGGGTTTTCATCTTCAGGACATATGCTAGTTGAGGAGGCACGTGTGACGCCGGCAACTAAGACTGGGTCGTATGATTGGGCTGTAGGGGACGACGCTTTGTCCCAGGCGATGTTAAGGGTTTTGGAAAGGGTCACTGGTACAAGTATGGGGACTGTGAATCGAGGGTCTATTTCTAAGCAATTTTGAGCTAACGGAGTAGAGATTTTCAGGGGCGTATCTGGAGTAGCCCCAAATGTGGCTGAATACTGGTTGAAGGCCACGGAGTGAATCATGGACGACTTGGATTGCTCGGTAGAGCAAAAACTGAAGGGAGCAGTATCTCTGTTACGAGATGAGGTCTATCAGTGGTGGATCACGGTGATGGATAGTACCCCAGCTGAGTGGGTAACTTTAGAGCTGTTTAAGATGGCCTTTAAAGGAAAGTACATTGGGGCGAGCTATGTGGATGACCGAAAGAAGGAATTTCTAAACCTGACCCAGGGTAATAAGTCTGTTGCTGAGTACGAGGCTGAGTTTTTAAGGTTAAGCTGGCACACTAGTGGAATAGTTGCTACAGAGTATGAACATATCGTACGATTTGAGGATGGCCTCAGGGATGAGCTTAGGGTGTTGATTGCTCCGCAGAGGGAGCGTGACTTTACTGCTTTAGTGGAAAAGGCTAAGATAGTCGATGAGGTGAAACGCACAAGGTGACAGAACCGTGAGAAGGACCAAAATCAATTCAGGAGGGATTCTGGACCCTCGGGTGCTACAGGCAGAAATGTCAAAAGAGCTAGAGTGGATGAACCAGTTCGAGCAGTTCTGGTGAATGTGGTTAGACCGCAGGCTTGTGGGGATTGTGGTAGAGTGCATCTGGGCGAATGTTGGAAGCGTACTAGGGCATGTTTCTGGTGTGGGCCCAAAGAGCATAGAGTTAAGGACTGTCCTTAGAGGCCGTCTCAGATGCAAGCTGCTGAACAGAGGGTTGCTCAACCAGTGCGAGGTGGACCACAACCACCGAGAGGCCGTGGTCAAGGAAAGGGCGGCAATGGAAATAGTCATGGACGTGGAGCACAAGGCTCGACGTCATAACTGGTACATTTTTGATTTCTAGCATGCCATACACTGCCTTGATAGATATTAGTTCTATGCATTCGTATGTTGCATGTGATATATCTGGGACATTGGGTGTGCACTCTGAGGAAATTGTAAGTGGGGTAACTGTGATAAGTCCACTGGGTCACTCGGTTAAGGTAGACAAACTCTTTAGAAATGTGCTTTTAGAGACTCAATGTAGGATTTTCTCTGTGGATTTAATGGAGCAACCGTTTGGAGAAATCGATCTCATTTTGGGAATGGTGTGACAGCCCTAATTTGACCCTATTCGGGAAGTGGTTTCGGGACCACAAAACTGAGTCACAAAAAATAATTAAATGTTATATTTTATGTCTAATATATGTGAAATTGCATGTGTGAAAATTTCATGCTTTGATTTTGTTATTTGAATGTGGAATTACTAAAAAGGACTTAAGTGAGAAATCTTGAAAATATGATAGGTTAATTTGTAGTGGCCAAATATTGAATGGTTTAATATATGTGGACTTGCATGTCAAATTCCCCACTTTAAGTTTAGTGGCCGGCCATGATGATGGTGGATAGAAATATATGTATTTTATATTAGAAAAAAATATAACCTAATGGTTTTATATTAATAAAACATAAATTAATAAAACCAAAAAGGGTGAAAAGAACAATGCTTGTTCATCTCCGTTCTTCATAGCCGAATTTAAAGAAAGAAAAAGAAAGCTTGTTGTTCGGTCATTGAAGATAAAAAAAAAATTCAAGGTAAGTTCATGGTGATTTGATTATATTTTGATGTTTTGAGTTCCTTTCTTGGTTCTACCTTAAACCCATGAAGTATTTTTATTTTGGTGTAGTTAGAGGATTCGGTCATGGTAGAAAAGCTATAGATTTTGAGTTTAATAATAGAAGTTGATGAGTGAATGTTTGATGGACATTATGATGTTAAAATTCATGTGCTTATAAGCTTGTAAGTTTGATTGTGAAATTTATGCTTTGTAAGAGTAAATTGTTTCAAAGGAGCATTCGGCCATGGTGTATATCCATGATGAAGTGATGTTAAATGCTTTAAATGTTGTGTATATATTATTATAAGTTAAATTTAAGGTTTGTTAAATGGTCCTTATTATTGTCGAATGTGAAAATGGTTAAAGAAAATTGTTTAAGTGCTTAGTTAATTGAGATTCGGTTAATGGTATGTGTATAAAATTATTTGAAGTGTAAATTTGGTATGAGTACTAAAGGTCTTAGGTGGTATTTGGCCTTTGGGAAATTTATGTATAAAATATTTGAATGTTAATTTGGTTAATTCTTTAATGGCCGAATGTGCTAGACGCTAAAGCATGATTTAGTTTAATCAAAGGAGAATAGAATTGTGTTACCTTGTGTCAAATGAGATTAAAATTTAGGACTAGTTGAATTAAATGGTGGTGCCAAATGTGATTTTTGTATAAATATAACCTTGTGTATTCGGCCATTTAGGTAATGTGACCTTGATGATATGTTAGCTTTGTAAATGAAATATGAAATACTTACATTGGTTATGAACATTTGGCCAAGGTGAAATTTTGTGTAAAATTTATGGAAGTGTGAATGTTGGATGTGCAATAAGGGTTATATGTATATATATATTCGGTCATATGATTTTTTAAATAGGAAAGGAAGCTTAATGAAATGTGAACTATATGTGTGCATAGTTGAAGGTCTACATTCGGCCAACTTAAGTGACAAGTGGTAGTTCACTAAGGTGATTAAAATGTATCTCAAAAATGTATTCGAATGTGTTTAATGTTAAGGAATGAGTTAGCTAAATGCATTTGTGATGATTGAGATAAAGTGCCGAATGTGTGTGTATATGTATTCAATTATAAGTGTTGCCGTATATATGTATTTCTTTGAGAAAATTTTTGCATTTTTGTTTATAATGAGTTGGTAAGGTAATTAACCTAGCTAAAATTGTTGAATTTAAGCTCAAGAGCATACAGGGACAAATTCGGATAAGGGGAAAGCTAAAGTGGTTGAATAGCCGACTCGTAGCTGTTTGGAAACACTCGAGGTAAGTTTTAAGTGATTAAATATGTGTTATATTCAGCTATTAACATGGTAGAATATTAAAAAAAGGTGAAGCAAAATATTATTATGTGTTAAGGCCGAATGGCATTGTTTGAGATGAGTAAGAAGATAAACTTTGTTAGTTGACATATATATATATATATATATGAGTTCACATAATCGAATGGATGTATAAAATGCAATTGGGATATGGATATGTAATATGAAATGCTGAATGTGTTATGAAGTAAGCTATGGTTAATGATATTTAAAATGGTATGTAATGTGATTTGTCAAGTGAGTTATAAGGTAATGTATAGATCCTTATTATGAATTGAACGAGACTGCATACACAAACCACTTGTGCCGATTTGTTCTAGAAGCCAAAACTGCATGCACAAACTGTATGTACAAACCACTTGTGTCGATTTGTTTTAGAAGCCGAAACTGCATGCGCAAACCACTTATGCCGATTTGTCCAGAACCAAACCCTCTCCTTTTCCTTTCTTTTCTCTTCTATTTTCTTCTTAAGCTGAATCCATCCCTTCTTTCTTCTCTTCTTCTTTCTTCTCTTCTTCTTTTTTTTTTCTCCACCAATCGAAGTAACCACACTTAAAGCCTTTTAGCCGATTGTTCCAAAAGTCGAAACCCGAATTATTGGCACATACACCTAGCCGATTCCTCCCTTGACCAAATCTTTCTCATTTTTATTTGAAAGCAAACTGAAATCTCTTCCCAACCTCTTCTCTTTTCCTTCATCCTCTTCTCTCCTAAAAATCGAAACTTTAATTTTTCAAGAGACCTCTTCTCAATCAAAACCCCTTTTGCTTTTCTTTCTGTAGTTTCATTTACCCTTTTTGATCTAATCTTGGGATTTGGTTAAGAAGAGGGTAGATCTGAGATTAGAAGGGTGGAATTAACATCTAGCAATCACAAAATCAATCTGGCAAAGACTGTGGTAAGTATTCGAATCCTTTCTCTTGTATTCTAGTGATTATTGAAAAGCCGAAAACCTCTAACCTCCCTAGGTGGAATCAGTTTTGACTTCGTTTGGTAGGGGTATCTATTAAGTTCTTCTTTTGATCTCATGTTTGTTAAGGGTGGAAAAGGGGCGATCTAGCAAGGAGCAGAGGAGACTAGGGCTATTGAGACAATCTAGATCTAGATCTTGTGGTTAGAGTCGACAAAAGTAAGAGACTAATGATGCTCTATTATGGCCGAATAGGTACAACAAGTTGATAGTGATTATTTAATTGGATTTTTAGTTAACAATGTAATTTACATGATTGTAGGTTAATTCGGTGCGGATCTCGACATAGTATGCAAACAGGTGTGTAATTGACACCCACTAGTAGATAAGATCGGCAAAGCCGAAAAGCCAGAATTCTATCATTTTGAGGGCTTGCAAGCATTTGAGCGCTCGTGGGTCGATTTGAATTGGTAAAATCGGTAATCACAAACGGTAAGAATGATGTGTGCGTATTTTTGTGCACGTTGGTGGTTTTGGGCCTCGAAGGGCCGAATTTGGGCCCAATGGGTTTATGGGCCCATATAGGTAAAAATGATCGGTAAGTGTGTTCTGGTAATCTTAGTGGTAATTTTGCTAAAACAGACATGAAATTTGGGTTTAGGGGGCCATAATAGCTAGTGGACACCATAGGGGCCATTAGGGGTTTTAGGGCCCGATGACTCTGAGTTAATAACTGGGCTAAATAAGTTACTTAGATGACATTAAGACTGTTAACAACTGTAATGAGCATGAAACCCTAAAATTTGGTAAATTTACTGAAATACCCTTTAAGGGTGGAAAATTACTGTTTTATCCCTAGGTGCAAAAAGACCATTTTACCCCTAGGGTTAAGTTGACTGTTTTGCATGCTAAAATGCATCTGCTCTATGTGTGCCATATCATATTATATACTGTTGCATGGGATTGGGTTTGATGGAGGAAGTGCTGAGTGGCAATGCCACGTTTACTGTTAGGGGTTTTGCCTCGTTTTACTATTTAGTGGCTTGGCCACATTATCTGATTAAGTATCTAAGCTGCGACTGTGGTGTGTAGGGCTGGGTGGGTTGAGTTATTCCCCACATCGTGTGTAGGGCTGGTACGGGCTGGGCTTTGCATACATGCATAAAATTCTGTTATGTTACTATAATGGGCCTAAGGGCCACACTGATTTCTGAATAGGGCTGAGGCCCAGTAATTACTATTTACTGAATAGGGCTAAGGCCCAGTTAATACTGTGTCTGGATAGGGCTTAGGCCCAGTTAAGCTTGTACTGATCTGGACTCTGGTTGGGTTTTGCTTACACACTGAGTTTCACAAACTCACCCCTTTCTTTTCATCCATGCAGGTAAGCCCCAACCTTAGAGGACTTGGAGCTGGAGGGATTCGGAGTGGCCACGTGAACTGCATTTGGTTATATTTTCTTAAAATTATTTATTTCTGTATTCTCTTAATTTATTTTCTTTTTGAGTTATAATTTGTAATAAGGCCACTCATTAATTATTTTATTTTTATTTTGATCTATATTTATTTAATTATAACTTGCTTAAAACGAATAGACTAAGGCTGCGCGGGTTTTAATTTATAATTAATCAATGTTTTCAAAACATATCATACGCAACAAATGGATAACCTAATGACAAGTAAGATCTTCTAAAAGAAATAAACTCTAACTAATAGTGGATAGGATTTTCATAAATTAAATAACTTGTTTTTTTCTCAAAGCTCTTAAAACGGTTTTACTAAGTCTCACTAAACTTACTAAAAGAGGAACGAGGTGTAATTCACTGTTCATGTGACACACGAGATCTGGCCATAACGTCTGGGCCGGGTTTGGGATATTACAGCTTCGTAAAAGGATTTTCAATGATTGCTTATTCGATGACCAAGTTACTGCAAAAATATGTTAAGTCTGAGTGGACAGAGAAGTGTCAACAAAGTTTTGA
The DNA here is from genome assembly GCA_020496765.1 of Gossypium stocksii. NCBI lineage: Eukaryota > Viridiplantae > Streptophyta > Magnoliopsida > Malvales > Malvaceae > Gossypium > Gossypium stocksii. Next base: position 35,183,281 of record CM035624.1, read on the forward strand.
GATATTGAAGACGGTATTGACTGAGGCGCCAGTGTTAGTGCAACCTGAGTTCAGAAAGGAATTTGTGATTTATAGTGATGCGTCTCTAAATGGTCTTGGATGTGTATTGATGCAAGAAGATAAAGTAGTAGCATATGCCTTAAGACAATTGAAGCCACACGAGAGGAATTACCCAATTCATGATTTGGAGTTAGCCACCATTGTCTTTGCGTTGAAGATTTGGTGACATTGTTTGTATGGTGAGAAATGTCGTATCTTTACTGACCATAAAAGTTAGAAGTACTTAATGTCACAAAAATATTTGAACTTGTAGCAACGAAGATGGCTCGAGTTGTTGAAAGACTACGAGTTAGTGATTGACTACCATTCAGGGAAAGTGAATGTGGTTGCCGATGCTTTGATTAGAAAATCCATGTTTTCTTTTAGAGCTATGAATACGAGATTGACTTTGTCCAATGATGGTCCAATTTTGGCTAAGTTACGAGCTAGGCCATCGTTTATTCAACAAATTTTTGAAGCTCAAAATGGTGATAGTGAGTTACAAGCAAAAGTGGCTCAATGTCAAAAGGATGGTGAGACAGATTTTCGAATTGGTTCGAACGACTGTTAGATGTTTTGAGACAGAGTATGTGTGCCGAAAAATGTTGAGTTGATTTGAAGTATTCTACATGAAGCTCATAATGGTTGTTTATCTGTCCATCCTGGCAGTGCAAAAATGTACAACGATTTGAAGAAATTGTATTGGTGGCCCGGTATGAAAAGAGATGTCTCTGAGTTTGTGTCAAAGTGCTTAGCTTTCCAACAAGTGAAAGCCAAACATCCAGTAGCTTCTGGATTGCTTTAGCCAATAATGGTTCCCGAATGGAAATGGGATTGAATCACTATGGACTTTGTGACGGGTTTGCCTTTAACCCCGAAAAAGGAAGATACTGTTTGGGTCGTTGTTGACCGGTTGACGAAATTGACTCATTTCATTCCAGTACATACGAATTTCTCACTTGATAAGCTAGCTGAACTGTACATTGCCAAAATTGTAAGATTGCACAGAGTACCGACTTCTATCATTTCAGACAGAGATCCAAGATTTACTTCGAGGTTTTGGAAAAAGTTGCAAGAAGCCTTGGGTACCCAGTTGAATTTTAGTACCGCCTTTCACCCACAAACTGACTGTCAATCCTAGCGAGTGATTCAAATCCTCGAAGATATTCTTCGATGTTATGTTCTTGAAATCGAAGGTAGTTGGGAAAAGTATCTACCATAGGTCGAATTTGCTTACAACAATAGCTTTCATTCGAGCATCAAAATGGCGCCTTATGAGGCATTGTATGGCCGTAAATGTCAGACTCCTTTGTATTGGACTGAACTTAGTGAAAAGCAAATTCATGGGGTCGATTTGATTAAAGAGACTAAAGAGAAAGTGAAGATAATCTGTGATTATTTGAAAGCTACTTTGGATCGACAAAAGTCTTATGCAGATTTAAAAAGAAAAGAGATTGAGCTTGAAGTGGGTGATAAAGTGCTATTAAAAGTGTCACCATGGAAAAATATTTTAAGGTTTGGCCGGAAATGTAACATCCTTCCCCCTGTCCGTCGTTGGATTAGGGTTATGAGACACCACCGATCGAAATCAAAATTTTAAACATTTATAAACAAATATACATATAGTTAAGTCAATCCTATTTATAACAAGTAAATAAAATTAATTTTGTAACACCCCTTACCCGAGACCGTCGCCGGAGTCGAGCACGAGGCGTTATTGAACTTACCTTACTAATTCGGGGCATAAAAATTTGCTTTTTAAAATTAATTCATTCACATTCATCCAATATCCCTAAAAAGGGCCCTTGAGGCCCTAAAACATACAATTGAAATGGTTCGGAACCAAACTGGGAACATTAAAAATTTTCCGATTATTTACACAATTTAAAACAATTTATTTCACTATTCCTCGGAAGACTGTCCACCTACGCAATAGTCACTAAATTAATTATAACTTGAGTTATGAAACTTGAAATTTAAATCTGTAATTTTTCCCTGAAATTAGACTCATATAGCTTCTTACCATAATTTTTCCAAAATTTTTGGTGTGGCCAATTAGTACAGTTTATTAGTTAAAATTTCCCCTGTTTCACAATCCTACTATTCTGACCTCTCCTTACTAAAAATCAATTATCTCTTAGTACTATTTTCATGTTGTGATTTAGCTTGACTCTAATGAAAATAGGCTAACTAAGGAGTTTATACATATAATTATGAATCATAATTATTTTTATAGAATTTTTAGTGAATTTTTAAAATCAAAATAGGGGATCACGAAATCCCTCTGAACTAGTCTCACAAGAATTTAAATATCTCATAATACAGACTTCCTTTGCTTGCCATGTTTCTTTCCTCTGAAAATAGACTCAATAAGATTTAATTCTATATCTCATTCATCATCTAATTCCATTCTTACAAGTTTTTAGTGATTTTTCACATTCACGTCACTACTGCTGTTACATATCTATTTCATGGCCAACTTTTTCCTCCTTCATCATTTCTTTACATAAACTAACATTTAAGCATACATAACACCCATACATGTTCTTACTTAGCCATTTCAATAGCTAACCATCATGAAGCATTCACATACCATTCTTTAGTCATAACATAAGGACATACACACCATAATAACCAAGTCCTTATACATGCCATAACCCAAAACATTTCAAACGACAAAATACCGAGATAGCCTTTGATAGTGTGAAACGAGCTCCGACGTCCTTTTGATTCCCGGGTTGGCCCGACTACTCTATAAAAGAGAGAAAAGGAAAGGAGTAAGCTACAATGCTTAGTAAGTTTACAAGTAAATAAATAACAACATTCACCATCAACAACTAAATCTTTATTATATTTCTCCACTTACTCTTTAACTTTCCTATTTATTATTCTTTTACCTAAACCTTCTCGTAACATAACTTGTATATTAGCCCATTGAACCGTTTGGAATATTAAGGATACTTGGGTTTTCCTGCCTTATAATAGCCTGCCAATGCCATGCTCTAGACATGGTCTTACATGGGATGTTCCCTGTCCTACCAATACCATATATCTGATATGGACTTACATGGGATGTTCCTCATGTAACACCCCTAAGTCATGCTCCTAAGTTTACGGTACCTAACTTTGACATAAAACTAGTTTTGAAAGGAGACGTATGAAAAGATATTAGCAATCACTCTTATAAGGTTTCAAACATTTATTGAATGATAAACATGTGCATCTGAATTGTCAATATGCAAAGAACCAATAGTACTTCTAAAGTAGTATTACAATTCATATGGTAATTAACTGAATAGCTTAAACATAGATGAATGTCATGGAGCATCTTAAAATTTACGAAGCTGAACACACTATTCATTTGGTAGTTAATCTTAGGCATGGCCGAACATGGATCATCTCTTACTAACGAGTGCATTGATTTATATATAAGCATAACTCACTCAAAACTTCCAAAACCTTTACCGAATACATCCACACATTCACATCAACTATACATAGCACATATGACAACAAGACAAGCCATTTTCGCATGGATATACATATTTACTTATTTACAATTTCAAAATAAGAGTATCATTCTCAACGATCATAAGACAAAAAGAAACTGTACATGCCATTCGAAAGTTTATCTAATTAAATACCAAAAAGAGTGTCTTGATAGTAAAGACGACTTCAAGCGCAAGAACCCCGAGACCGTAGCTAGCGAACGAGATCTAAGGAAGGAAAACAGAAGAGGAAAACAACCGAGTAAGCATTTAAAATGCCTAGTAAGCTTTAAGTGACAAGTATGGTTAACTACAATTATATATAAAAAAAAAATGACTTAACTTTCAGCACTTGGCTTATTTACTCTATAGCCGAACATAACCCAAATTTTAATATGGCATAAGTAGTACGTAATGTAAGGCCATAAACGTTTAGACATTCACTAACAGTTTTCTAAGTCCACAATGCATGTTCGATAAACCATAATCTAACAGAATTTGTTCATCAATATAGTACAATCAATACCTGGTCTCCTTACCATGACGATCTTATTTAATTTGAAACGACATCGGCTCGGAAGCCCTTCGGAATAAATCCGATTACTTCAATGGCTCATGAGCCCTTCGGGATTTCCCCGGATATCACAATGGCGCAATCGCCCTTCGGGATTAATCCGGCTATCACAATGGCATAAACGCCCTTCGGGATTAACCCGGTTATCACAATGGCATCATCGCCCTTCGGGATTAACCCGGATATCACCCACAAAATATATTTCATACTAATATTCATTTGTTTCATTCGAAATTTCACACATAGTACGACATCTTTTCACTATTTAATAGTCACGAATCATATGAACAATACGTAACTCGAATTTCTCTTTCTCAGACATTTCTAGGACTTGTAAACAATCGGCTATATGCCCAATTCCACCATCTCAAAAATAAATCACAATTTATGTAAGGAATTGAGTAGTATGAAAATCAATGTTCCTTAAAACTTACCTCAGTGGTCGATGATTGTTTTGAGTTTACTGGTCGGCTGCCTTCGCCTTTCCTTTATCTGAAACTGTCCCTATGTGTTCTTGAGCTAAGAGAAACAAAATTTGATTCATTACAAACCCACGTAAACTGGTTAGGGTCGTATATTTACTAAGCTCAACCAGCACTTAATTTAAGATTTAAATTCCATATTGCCGAAACTCATTATCTACTAACCATATGTACTCATTTGAATTACAACTTATCCACGTATAACCTATAGTTCATTCGGTCATTTCTCAAACAAAAATCATTATGAACACACACATTATTCGCATACTAGTTCCATAAGATTGAATTCATGCCAAAACTAAATTCACAAAATCAAACTTAATTGTTTCACCTTCGGTCATTCTATATAAAAATTCAATTTGCATTATAAGTCTACATAGGTATGTCATTATCCAACCTCATGCTTATTCTTCACGTTCACATCAAGAATTTGTACATACATATATTTAAAGTTTAAAACTAAATCTTTATACTTAATTTCTCAAGACCGAATGTCACAAAAACATCTAAACATTTTCCTCTCAACACTATCCCTTACCTTCTCCTTTAATTTCTTTTCTTTAAAACTCTCATTCACCCAAAACTCACTCCATGGCCGAATGCTACTTAGCCGAATGTCAATGCCCATTTAACCACATATATTCATTACTCTAAACATAATACGGACTTTTAATTCAATTGACTCATATACGGTACTTGGCATTTGCACTCACAAAACAAAATGTCAACTAAATCTTTTCTCCAAAACTCCCCCCATTCGGCCCTTAATAAAACCAATATTAGAAATTCAAATTAACAAAATCTCAAGACCACTATAATTTCTTCATTTAGCCGAATATTAAAGCATTAAAGCCACACACACATATATACCTATATCAATTAGCAATTTCAACCTTAAAGCAACAACTTATAAATCCTCAACCAAAATCCATTATCAAAATTCCAAATTAACACATAAAACATGTCAAAACCTAATACCTATTTTCCATCTCCTTAAATCTATATGTACATACGGCAATTTTACACATGTACTAAATCTTTAGCATATAATTTGATAATTTGCAGCTCAATATCATCTTTTCACTCAAGTTTTCAACATGGCCGAATGCACCAACATCAACCAAATTCAAAATTTAGACATGGGCTAGGTAAGGAACTTAGTAGCTAACTCCATTTCACCAAAAATTTGAAGGAACACATGTAAAAACATTGAATTCTTACCTTCAATTTTAGACTACAATGGCCGAACCTCTCTTAAACTCCAACCCTCTTTTCTTCTTCACAAACGGCAATAGAAGATGAAAACTAAAGAAATTTTATTTTCTAAATTTTCTTTTGATTTTATGGTAAGTCAAAATAACTTATTATAACATAAACAATATAAAAATAATATTAACATCATCATTGCCGTCCACTAAGGTGAAAATGGGCAATTAGACATGCAAAGACATCTCTTTGTAAGTTATACTTTTTAGTCACTTTGATTTTTACCTACTAAAATTCCAAGTTCAACAATTAAGTCCTCTTTAAGCAATTAGTCATTTTAACGGTCAAATTTTCACAAAATTTTTATAATACATACCAAAGCTCATATCAACTACACCACTCACACAATCAACTAAAATTTCTGACTCGGTTTAGCAGTCCCGAAACCGCTTCCCGACTAAGGTCGAACTAGGGTTGTCACACCTCAACTGTCTCAACCCCAAATGTCATTACATTCCGTATCCCATACATTCCCAAGGTTCAAACGGGCTTTCTGATACTTTTTCTCTATTACCTCATCTTTGATTCAACTTGGAATATACTCACAAAATAAATGTATATATGCTGGAAATTAACAACATTAATATAAAATATCGAAATATTGCATTTATTTACCGTAAACTTACCTCAGTGCAAAATGCGATCGACTTGACAACTTAATCTTCTACCTTTTTCTTTCCTCAGTCTATCCCCAAATTTCATTCATCTTGATCTATAATTAGCAAATTTAGCTTATTTAATACCCACATTTATCAAAATAATCCTTAACTCTAACTTAGGCAAAATTATAATTTTGCCCCTAAAATTTTACATATTTAAACTTTTGCCCCAAAGCTCAGAAAATAAACTTTTTCCCTAATTCTTAAGTTTTATGACATGCTGATCATTTTCCCTTAATGGCAACATCAAATTCTCACTCTAACATGTACTTATGAACAATAGGTATTTTTACCGATTATGTCGTTTTACTCGTTTTCACTTAAAACCGAGTAGCACAAGTTGTTTAACATAATTTAAAACCTCATATTCTATCATAAAACATCAAAATAAACACTTTTCACCTATGGGTATTTTTCCAAATATGAACCCTAGGTTAAATTATTGCTAGAATAAGCTAAATTAAGTTACCGGGACTCCGAAAACGTAAAGAGCATTAAAAACGGGGCTTGGAATCACTTACTATGGAGCTTGGAAGCTTGAAACAAACCCTAGCTATGGAGAACCCTTGAAATTTCGTCCTAATGAAGAAGATGGACATATTTTGCCATCTTTTTCCCTTTTTTAATCTTTTAATTACCAAATGACTAAAATACCCTTCATTGAAAACTTTGGTTATTTCTACCTATGTATGTCCATTTTTGTCCATGAAAAACTAATGGTATAATTACCATTTAAGGACCTTTACTTCAATTCTGCTCTTCAATTTAATCCTTTAACATCTAGAACTCATATTTATCAACTTTTGCAATTAAGCCCGAATAGGCAAATTAGTCATGCAATTCATAAAAATTTCTATCAATACTTTAACACATACATCTAATCACTCGGTAAATCATAAAAATTAATCGAAATAAACTTTTCTATCTCGGATTCGTGGTTTCACAACCACCATTCCATTTAGGCCTTATTTTAGGATGTTACAAATTTAAATGTAAAAGTATCAATATCTCATTTTGACCAAATCACTAATCGGCAATCATGCATTTAATTCAATGAGTACGCAACCATAATATGAGTTTATGCTAAAACCAACACAAACCAAAACCTCATCATTTATATACAAGTATATGCGCATGAATGACCAAATAAGTCATAAACCATTTAAGCACTATATAGAAGTGTTACTATTCATTTGGTCAAATGCCATTTCATTAGCCAAAAATATCTTAGCCTAAAACCATTTCACTTCCAATAAAATTCCTTCAATGAAAACAAATATGCAATCATACATGGAAGCATATAAAACTTAAGGTATTTTGCCTTATATAAAAAAAAACTCACATCATTCATATACATAACACATCCAAAGCATGCATAAATTTCTAAGCTAAATTAATTGGCCTATTTTGCATATACTCTTTAAAATCCCACACTTGAGCATTATTCACATATGATCCAACAATTCAATACAACTCATTTATTTACTTCTTTATAGAGCTGAGCTTAATGACCCATATTAGCAAGGTAACCTAAAAGGTTTATAAACATATATTATGCATATCATGGAAATCAACCAAAACTGAAATAATCAAAGTCACTTACAACAACTTTGGTCAACTCATACATAACTACTATTACCAACTAGCATAACTTAAACATTTTAATTCACACATCAACTTAATAAGCCATATTCGCATGGCATATTATATACACATCTTTCAAAATGCAATATTTACAAACTTGTTCAACCTATACATGCCATAAGTCAAGTTTAAATATTAAATACCAAACCGTAGATAGTGTGATGAGATGCTAACAATCCCTGAGCTCGTAGCTGGATTCAAAAATCTATAAAACAAAGAAATAGAACATCCAAAGTAAGCTTTCATAAGCTTAGTAAGACTTAAGGAATTAAACATTTCAACTAAACCATCAATTTATTTCATATAGTCGAATTGTACCACTTAAGATATACTTTAATTCAAATAAGCTAACTTAGCCGAATATGCAAATTTACATAATTTCACACTCAACTGAACATACCCATCAATTTAAGCTTACATTCAACTGAATATACAAATCAATATAGGCTCACATGTTATTAAATACACAATTTCATTATATTTTCTCATTTAGCTGAATTCACAAGTTCATTTCATCCTTACATGTACCTACCTACATGGCCAAGAATATAAGTCATTTAGTATAACTTACTTGATCCTTCCCACAACTTGGTGAAGTTGTAAAAACATGGACTTGAGAATAATTCACTGGCTTATAGCCTGCTAGGATCAAAACCTGATCTATTTCACCAGCACATAGCCTGTTAGGTATAAACCTAATTTAAACACTGGTACAAGACCTGTTAGGCTTTTAGCCTGATTTAATTCACCGGCACGAGGCCTGCTAGGCTCAGATACTCGAATATCTCAAGCACATAGCTTATTCTATCAATCATTAACTGAAATACTAACAAAGTCTTTGATTATTTTTTTCAATTCAAAGTCACATTCGGCCATCTCACTATACATCGGCTAAAACCATTCATTACTTCATATTACATTCGACAACCTCAATTAATTTATAGAAAAGACCAAATTCAATATATCATATCACATTCGACAATTGTAACACCCCAAACCTGGCCTAGAAGTTAGGCACGAATTTGGTGATGTCACATTGGAAGGTTGCTTTCAAAAAGATGGTTTAGTTAAAAACTTAGTTCGAAACGAAATATGCTTGACAAGAATTTACTTAGTTAAAAATTTGAAGAATTAAATTAAATGAAATAATTTAAAAGAAATATGTTTATTAAATATAGGAGTGACTAAATAAAATACCAAGTACTTAATGAAATCGAAGATACATAGCCTTATTACATCATAGTGAAGATTTAAAAGTAATTATCATAAAACACTTAATAAATCTATATTGAAAATTCCTAGGTAACTTGTAGTGTGGCTATCTCCGAGTCCTCTCCTGCTTCAAGCCATCTACTGTGGATCACCTGAAATATTAATAATAAGGTTGTGAGTTTCGAAACTCAGTGTGTACGACCCTTGTCAATCAAATCAATTCAATATACACATATCACATTGGGCTTAAGCCCTAACAATTTTGGTGGTCAGGGCCTTAGCCCACGATGACCTCATATCATATCAGAATTTCATGAATGCAAATGTTCCCATCCAAAATATAACCACTACACACCACCCGTACCAGCCCAACACACCTGTGGGGATGTCTACATCAACCCACCCATCCTTTACACACCAATGGTAGCACACACAACGGCACTACTTGCGTTGCAGCAAGGCTGCTATATATGTACGGTGTAGCCAAGCTACTCGGTGGCTTGAAAGCCTACAGTGGATCCACGGTCGTCAAGTGACTATGCGATCCTTAGAACACTTCCTCCATATCATCAAACCCACCCAAGTGCAACATACAATTTATGAATGCAACATACACATTTTCACACATTTTCACATATTAAGCACTTAGGGATATTTTGGTCATTTCACTACCCAGGGGTATTTTCATAAACCTACCCTACAGGGGTATTTTGGTATTCCCACCCTAGAGGGTGTTTTAGTAGCTCTACCTTACAGGGCATTTTCATAATTCTACCTTAGAAGGGTATTTTCGTAATTTTATCCTAGAACAGTATTTTCGTAATTTCCTAATGGTACGGATTTTAATTATGGATTTTGGACCATCAACAAGACCTCGTGGCTAAAGTGAACGGACACTATGCACCAGGTAGGATTCAAGAGAAGAGGAGGTGGGTCACTCGGACCGCTTAAGTACCAGGCTCTTCCTAGATCCAATCCTAGGCATGCATATGTCGGTTACCACACCTTAGTCTATCGACTTGTTTACAGACATGTTGGTTACTTAATTAAGTCTTATGAAATTTGAAAGTTCATTTAACTAGGCCTAAAGTCCATTAGTACCCTAGCATGCATTTCTACTATCCCATAAGGCCCATTAAGCCCATTCACGTTCGTTAACCCATTAAGCCCAAGCATGCTTATATGATCCATTAGGCCTGATCATAATTCAATCATACAATCATACATATCAATCCATCACAAAATTTCATATCACAACTTTGCCAATTTGGGCCCAAAAATTCGGCAGGCCCATTAGGGATTTCGGGATTTCGACTTTTGTCGATTTGCCGTGTGTGTAGTGTATGTGCACACTTGGTTGACGACTTACACCTACACTATCCTCAGCCTTGACCTACAATCAAAACCACTTCCAAATCAACTCCAAACCTTACTAAATCTTTTATCAAATCTCGAAGCCTTACCGTAGCCTTACCGTGAACCTTCGAATTTTCTAGCCCTTTCTTAGCGAATAGTCTCGAATATTCCTAGATCTGCATCAACACACATATTTTATCAACATCAGGTGACTCGTCTTCCACACGAGTCACCCTTATAGGCTACACATATATTCAGCCACCCCCTTAAGAAACTGAAATTGAGAATGAGACACTTACCAAAACTCGCCTTCAAACTAATGGCCTAGATATCTCCTAACTGTGCCCTCGGCTTTTAAAAACTCGATTAAGGGTTGCAAATAACAAAATAGATCTGTGATGAAGGAAATCAAAACAAATTGACAAAGGAGATATGTGTATTCGGCTTTTAAGAGATTAAGAAAAGAAATTGGAAGAGGGGATATAGGTATTCGACTTTTGCAAAAGAGGAAAACGAACTAGAAAGAAGGAGAAGAATGAAGCATTCGATTTGGCAAAGCAAGGGAAACTCTTCAAAAAGAATTCGGCACCCCCTATAAATACCCAATGCCGAACCCCTAAAATCCCAATTGGCTCCACTTCATCTACATCCCATCTCCTAATTTTTCTCCATGATAAGCTTTCCTAACCTCTTCCTATATTTTCTCTTCTAATCACTCTCCTTAGAGTCCATCTTTATGCCACTTCCAAACTTCTAGAAGGCCAAAATTAAACTCATAAAAATACTAAGCTAGGATCCAAAACTTAACTAAGGCCCAATACTTCTAAGCCTAAAATTCTGGGTGTTACAATTCACCCCTCTTAAAAAAAATTTCATCCTCGAAATTTCTAAATAACACGGTGGTCGTGTATTCACTATACTACTGCTGCGCACTCTGATCTAAATAATTTGAATACACACCCAAGATATCCACCTATCACAAACATTCTCAAACACACACAGAATAAGCATCAAATTTTGATTCAAATGTTTACAAAGCCCTAACACTTCCATGGCCTCTGCCGCGGCCTCTTGCACCTCTTCTAATGCTCATCATTGCGTACGTATTTCTGGATTAGAAATTTTATGAAATTTTAGTTCATAGTTCCACTGTTTAAAGCTTATGTCTTATGCAATTAATAATTTAAAAATTATTTCGTCGTCGCAAATCCATTACAGGCTTAAGTTTCCTACGGGCTTTAGTCTCTAAAAACCTATTGTTTAAAGTAGCCCAATATCTAAATATAGTTCAGAAATTTAAACAAGTATAATAATGGAAAAACTTACTTGGCTCGACGTCGAGGGCTCGGTGAACCACACTTCAAGAAGCTTACAAAAACTTTTAATCTACTTTTTTTAAAACCCAAAATCTAAGACCCATTTCACAGTCCGAGTTTTACAACCGACTCTGATACCACTAAATGTAACACCCCAAACCCAGCCTAGAAGTTAGGCCCGAATCTGGCGATGTCACATTGGAGGGTTGCTTTCAAAAAAATGGTTTAGTTAAAAACTTAGTTCAAAACGAAATATGCTTGATAGGAATTTAATTAGTTAAAAATTTGAAAAATTAAATTAAATGAAATAATTTAAAAGAAACATGTTTATTAAATATAGCAGTGATTAAATAAAATCCCAAGTACTTATTGAAATCGAAGATACATAGCCTTATTACATCACAGTAGAGATTTAAAAGTAATTATCATTTCATAGCCTTATTACATCATAGTAGAGATTTAAAAGTAATTATCATAAAACAGTTAATAAATCTATATTGAAAATTCCTAGGTAACTTATAGTGTGGCTATCTCCGAGTCCTCTCCCGCGTTGAGCCGTCTACTGTAGATCACCTGAAATATTAATAATAAGGGTGTGAGTTTCAAAACTCAGTGTGTACGACCCTTGTCAATCAAATCAATTCAATATACACATAACACATTAGGCTTAAGCCCTAACAATTTCGGTGGTCTGGGCCTTAGCCCACGATGACCTCATATCATATTAGAATTTCATGAATGCAAATGTTCCCATTCCAAATCCAACCGCTACACACCACCCATAACAGCCCAACACACCTATGTGGATGTCTACATCAACCCACCCATCCTTTACACACCAATGGTAGCACACACAGCTGCACTACTCGTATTGCAGCAAGGCTTCTATATATGTACGATGTAGCCAAGCTACTTGGTGGCTTGTGACGGCCCTATTTCGACCGTAGTCAGAAAGTGGTTTCGGGACCACTAAACCGAGTCGCAAAAATAATTAAATGTTAAATTTTATGATTATTATATGTGATCTTTGCATGGATTCAAATGGAGTGACATTGGATTGATAGATTGAGTAGTACAACTTGTGATTTATTTAGACAAATTGGACAATGTATGTCATACACATATATACATTCTTGTATATGGCATTGGCCATAAAGTTTCTATTTGTGAAAAAAAATGATAATAATGGTATGGAATTGCTTAGTGATTTTCGAGTAATTTTTTACTTAACCGACAAAGGAGGTATAAAACATGAATTTACCTTGTATATCACAATTTAGGTAATGAATTATCATGTATGAATTTGGCTAGTAGTGGACCAAGGTTTGGTTTGCTAAGTCAATCTAGTTAGATTAACTTATAAATTGCTAAAGGCTTATTGAGATGATATCTCACTTCGTGTGTTTTATTTGCTTTGTTTAGATCATCGTATCGTGGCAAGCTCGGAACCGTTTTGAAGCCATCGCATCTAATGATAATCTTTTTGGTACCTTTGTAAAAATCTCTTAGTTAACATTATGGCATGTATAGTTTATATTTTGGAAAGCTTACTATTTTGATGGTATTGTATTTAAGGAGCCATGCAAATATGGCTAAAGATTTATGTTCGGTCTTGGTTTAATTATAAGTTTTGAAGTGTCTTTTAACCTTGAATTAAGAGTTCATGTTTATGAAATGAATGTGGTTATGTTATGCTTAAACTAAAAGATTAAGTAATTGTTATTTGACTCGTATAAATTGTGCCTATTGGTTTTGAATTACTTTATTTACCTCAGGTTTGTAATTAATAAACTTAGGAGTACAAATTTCGGGTTTATATGTATGTGAACGTTCTAAAGTTGAGTTGAACTCATTGTGTCTCAAGACCCTATTTTAGCGATGGTTACAGGTATTAGGGTGTTATATCTTAATTGGTATCAGAGTTACAGTTTAGTCGATTCTAGGACTAACGCAGCACGTGTGAGTCTAGCTATACATGCCATAAGTGAATATATGATAGTGTGATGACTTCTAATGGTTAAACTTTTATTTTTATTTAGTAAATGGAACTTAATCCCGAGCGAGCCTTGGTAGACGATGTTGAGAGTATAGCACCTGCTCTAGCGCAAGGGATAGCGCCTGTTGATTCTCAACCCTCCGCGAGCAATCAAGAGGCTGGGGTTAGGCAAGCTCTCTTTTCCTTAAAGAATGAGTGGTTTGCCCAGTATACTCTACAAATTCGGCTGCTCAACAACCCCCTAACTCAAATAATCCTCCCCTGGTACCCGTAATGCCTACGACCACTGATCCAATGAGATTAAGCAAACCCCCTGTTGATAAGATCAGGAAGTATGGGGCCAAGGAGGTTAGAGCCACAGCTACCGACAATGCTGAGAAAGCTAAATTCTGGCTTGATAATACCATCCGTGTCTTTGACGAGCTATCTTGCACACCCGATGAGTGTTTGAAATGCGCTATATCCTTATTGCGAGATTCAGCCTATTACTGGTGGAGAACTTTGAGTTCGATTATTCTGAAAGAACGGGTTACGTGGGATTTCTTTCAGGTGGAGTTTCGCAGGAAATATATCAGCCAGAGATTCATTGATCGAAAGCGTAAAGAATTTCTTGAACTTAAACAAGGCCGTATGACTGTATCCGAATATGAACGTGAGTTTGTGAAACTCAGTCGTTATGCCCGAGAATATGTTGTTGATGGAGTTGCCATGTGTAAAAGGTTTGAAGAAGAATTGAATGAAGACTTAAAGCTGCTTGTGGGTATTCTTGAAATAAAAGAGTTCGTACTACTGGTGGAACGAGCTTGCAAGGCTGAAGAGCTCAGAAAAGAGAAAGGAAAAGCTGAATCTGAAGCTAGAGATTTTCGTAAAAGAACAGCGAGTAAAGCTTCTTTCTTAGCTACGAAGAGGTTCAGAGACGACAATAATAGATCAAAGACGTCTACGGGGATTTTTATTCGAGAGCGACCTCTAGTGGATTCTTGAGTTACCTCGGTAGCTAGTGTTGGCAGCAATCGACAAGATAAACCTGAGTGTCTACAGTGTGGTAGACGACATGTGGGTGAATGCTGGGGCAAGTCTATCAACAGAGCTTGTTTAGATATGGTTCGCGAGACCATTTCGTTCGAGATTGCACGGAACCTAATGAGAAAAATAAGATGCAGAGTGCAAGATCGAGTGGTGCAACAGCTAGGGGTAGGCCATCGAGAAACGTAGGAGGTAGGAGTAGTAACCAGAGAGGAAATTTTGATGCATCAGTTCGATCTAAGGCTTGCACTCGCCAGAACCTATGCCATTCGCGCACGAGAGGAGGCATCCTCCCCTGATGTTATCACTGGTACATTCACTCTCTATGATACTAAAGTGCTTGCTTTGATTGATCCTGGTTCGACTCACTCTTATGTGTGTGAAACATTAGTATCCAGTAGGACTCTACCTGTTGAGTCTACTGAGTTTGTGATACGGGTGTCAAATCCTTTAGGCCGATACGTGTTAGTTGACAAGGTGTGCAAGAAATGTCCCTTAATAATCCGAAATTCTTATTTTCCGGCTGATTTGATGTTACTACCCTTTGATGAGTTCAATATTATTCTCAGAATAGACTGGTTAACCGTACATGACGCAGTGGTGAATTGCAAGTGAAAGACAATAGATTTGTGATGTTCGAGTGGTGAAATGATTCGAGTTGAATCTAATGATCGGAGCGGGTTACCGACGGTGATATCTTCTGTGTTGGCTCGAAAATATGTGAAAAAGGGCTATGAAGCTTATCTTACATACGTACTGGATAGCAAGATATCGGAACGAAAGCCTGAAACTGTGCCTGTGGTTTGTGAGTATCCAGATGTGTTTCCTGAGGAATTATCGGGATTGCCACCTGTTAGAGAGGTTAAGTTCAGCATAGAGTTGGTTCCGGGTACGACTCTGATTTCGATTGCTCCGTATCGTATGGCACCGACCGAGTTGAAAGAATTGAAATCTCAATTATAAGAGTTGACCGACAGAGGCTTTGTGTGACCCAGCTTCTCACCCTGGGGTGCACCAGTCCTGTTCGTGAAGAAGAAAGACGAAACTATGGGAATGTGCACCGATTATCGTTAACTTAATAAAGTTATGATAAAGAATAAATATCCATTGCCGCGAATAGATGACTTATTTGACCAATTGAAAGGGGCTTCAGTGTTTTCGAAGATTGATTTGCGATCTGGCTATTATCAGTTACGAGTTAGAGATTCCGACGTGCCTAAGACTGCCTTCCGAACGCGGCACGGACACTATGAGTTTTTAGTAATGCCGTTTGGGCTCACTAATGCCCCTGCGATTTTCATGGATCTAATGAATCGGGTGTTCAGACGTATTTAGATCGATTTGTGGTTGTGTTCATAGATGATGTTTTGATTTATTCTCAAGACGAGTCTGAGCATGCCGAACACTTGAGGCTTGTGCTTCAGACTTTGCGAGATCATCAACTGTATGCAAAATTTAGTAAATGTGAGTTCTGGTTGGGTGAGGTTAGTTTTCTGGGACATGTTGTGTCCGCTTCAGGTATTCGAGTCGATTCGAACAAAATTTCAGCCATTCTTGACTGGGAGCCTCCAAGGAATGTTTCTGAAGTTTGTAGCTTTTTGGGACTCGCAGGGTATTATCGATGATTCGTTAAAGGTTTCTCGATGATCGCAACACCGTTGACGAGACTGCTTCAGAAAGATATCAAGTTTGAGTGGTCTGAGAAGTGTCAGACAAGTTTTGACCAACTGAAAATCCTTTTGACGGAAGCTCCTGTGTTGGTTCAGCCAGAGTCTGGTAAAGAGTTCGTAGTTTACAGTGATGCTTCTTTGATCGGTTTGGGTTGCGTGTTGATGCATGAGGGTAGAGTTGTCGCGTATGCTTCGAGACAACTAAAGCCTCACGAGAGAAACTATCTAACTCATGATATCGAGTTAGCTGCGATTGTGTTTGCTCTTAAAATTTGACGTCATTACCTGTTTGGAGAGAAATGCTGCATTTATTCTGATCATAAGAGCCTAAAATATTTAATGACTCAGAGAGACTTGAATTTGAGACAACAATGGTGGCTTGAATTACTGAAAGATTACGAACTTGTCATTGATTATCATCCAAGTAAGGCGAACGTAGTTGCCGATGCTCTTAGTCGAAAATCACTGTTTACATTGCAGGTGATGGATGTGCCCTTGTCTATGTCTGCTGATGATGTGATAATAGCAGAACTAAAAGCAAAACTCGTGTTAATTTGGCAAATTAGTGAAGCTTAGAAAACTGATGGTGAGTTCATTGATAAACGGGCTCAGTGTGATTCGAATGTGAATTCAGAGTTTCAAATTGACGATAATGATTGTTTGAGGTTTAGAGGCCAATTGTGTGTTCCGAAGAATTCAGAGATTGTTTCAATGATTTTGAGTGAGGCTCATAACAGCCGAATGTCTGTTCACCCGGGTAGCACAAAATGTATAATGATATGAAAAGTCAGTACTGGTGGCACGATATGAGACGGGACATCTCTGATTTTGTTTCTAAGTGTTTGATATGCCAGCAAGTGAATGCAGAACATCAGGTGCCTTCGGGATTGTTGCAGCTAGTTATGATACCCGAGTGGAAATGGGATCGCGTCACGATGGACTTTTTATCTGGTCTACCGTTGACTCCGAGCAAGAAAGATTCAATCTGGGTTATTGTTGATAGATTGACGAAATCCGCTCATTTTATTCCCGTTCATACCGATTACTCACTCGATAAGTTGGCTGAGTTGTATATTTCCCAGATCGTGAGATTACACGGGGTGCCCACTTCTATTATTTCGGATAGAGATCCAAGGTTCACATCGCGATTTTGGAAGAAATTGCAAGAAGCATTGGGTACTAGGTTGCATTTTAGCACTGCCTTTCATCCCCAAACCGATGGTCAATTGAAGCAAATTATCCAGATACTTGAGGACATGATGAGATGTTGTATTCTCGAGTTTAGGGGCTCGTGGGAACGATACTTACCTTTGATTAAATTCGCTTACAGTAATAGTTTTCAATCCAGTATCAAGATGGCACCATACGAGGCATTATACGATCGTAAATGCCGTACACCATTGTTTTGGACCGAACTGAACGAAAATAAGATATACGAGGTTGATTTGATCAGGGAAGCTGAGGAAAAGGTGAAAGTAATTTGTGATAGTCTGAAAGCAGCATCGGATCGTCAGAAATCATATGCAGATATGAAACGCAAAGACATTGAATATCGGATTGGTGACAAAGAATTTCTGAAAGTCTCACCTTGGAAAAGTTACTCTGATTTGGCCGTAAAGGCAAATTGAGTCCGAGATTCATCGGGTCGTATTAGACCTCAGAACGGGTTGGACCAGGTGCATATAGATTGATTTTGCCTCCCGAACTCGAAAGGATTCACGATGTTTTTCATGTCTCGATGCTCCGTCGATATAGATCTGACCATTCGCATGTGATCATCCCATCAAAAATTAAGATTCAGTTTGATTTGAGTTACGAGGAAGAACCAGTCAGCATTTTGACTCGAGAGGTGAAAGAATTAAGGAATAAGAAAATTTCGCTAGTTAAAGTATTGTGGCTCAAACACGGAGTCGAAGAAGCGACTTGGGTGCTCGAGGACTCGATGAGAGCATGTTACCCAAATTTATTCACCGGTAAGATTTTTCGAGGACGACAATCCCTAAGGGGGGAGAGTTGTGACGGCCCTATTTCAACCCTAGTCGGGAAGTGGTTTCGGGACCACTAAACCAAGTCGCAAAAATAATTAAATGTTAAATTTTATGATTATTTTATGTGATCTTTGCATGTGTGAAATTTTGATGTTTTAATTATGTCATTAGAATGTGGAAGTTTGATTAAGGACTTATGTGTCAAAATTTAATATATACTAGGAAGAATAGGAGTGATCTAATAATGCATGAGTTACAATGGAAGGACTTGCATGTCAAATTTCCCAAAATTAATGCACACGGCCTGCCAACTAGATAATGATGTCATTTTGCTTTATTTGTTATGCTTGTGTAGAATATATGTAATTATTATATACATAAAACATAATTAAAATAAAGAAATATAGTAAGTGGGAGGAAAAACCAAGGAACAAAAGTCATTCTTTTTCCTTCCATTGCCGTAAGTAGAAGAGGAAGAACACAAAGCATTTGGTCATCCATAGCTTGAATTTGGTATGTGATTCTTATAATTTCTTTTTTTTTTAATTCTGGAATTTAGATGATAATGAGGTTCTTTGCATAGCCCATGAATGAATTTTTAAATTCTTGAGGCATAGAACATTCGGCCATGTCTTGAATTTTTGCTAAAAAGGTTTGGAGCATGTAGATTAGAAGCTATGAGTATTTAGATGAGCATTTAGGTGTTAAACTCATGAAATTTGAAAGTTTATAAGTTTAATTGGACACTATGTGCTTGTTGTAGCTTAATGGAGAAAAAAATGACCATTCAGTTATGAAGGTGCATGCCTTTGATGCTGTTTGGTGTTTTGTGTATTGGGAATAGATAATTAATGAATTGAGCTTGGTAACATATGATATTTGTGGCTAAATTTAAATTATGGCAATCGGCTAATGGGAATTATGCTAAGTTGGTGTATAATTTGTAGCACCTATTTGAGTAATAGCCAAAATTTTAACTTGATTAAATAATTGACAAATGGTTGAGTATTAAAATGTTAGAAATTGAGAGTTTGCCGAAATGGGATTTTATGAAGTGCTTATATAATGCTTGGATATGAAAATAATCTTGGTAGGGGAATGAGCTAATGGGAGTTTGTCTTTGTGTGTTTTAAATAAATATTACTTTTGGATTGGTATGTTTATATTTATGAATGGTTGGCTTTGATGATGAATAACATTTAGAATGAATAGGATTAGAAGGGTGGATAAGTTAAGAAGGTTAAATTCGGTTTAGAAGTTAGATTAAAAACTCGATATACTAATTGGAGATGATTTTAATAATCTTGGGAGATTCGGTTATAATTTCAAGTAATTGATCTTGTAATTGTTGAATATGTTCTTGGGGTGCATGAATTGCATATTAAAATGGTTTATGTTTAAAGTGAGAAAATGCCTTGTTGTTGTAATTTATGGATATGAGAGTTAAGCTAGTTTAATAAGCATATATGTGTATTGAAAATTTATCTTAAGGAATTCAGTTTGTATACATTGATATTGTGGTTACAAAGTTAAAAGTGCCCATAATAAGTGCATGTAAATTTGATTACACTTTTATCATGTACATAATGACACTTGGATGTGTATGTTTGTGCACTTGGAACTATAAGAACTTGTGTATATTTGTTAAACTATTGATGTTGTGGCTTTGTGAATATGAGATGAAGTGCCGAATTCATATGTATGTGTGTTTCTTTGAGAAATAAGTAGAATTGTAGTTAAATAAATTGAAAGGATGTTGAATTAGTTTATTTGTTGAATTTGCTCAAGATCATAAGGAGCAAAGTTCGGCCAAAGGGAAAGCAAAGGTGGTTGACTAGCTGATCGGAGTTGTTCATCCAAAATAATGTAAGTCGTTAAGCAATTTAATACATGGTTATTCTAGCATATAAATGACACAAAGAATTTTGGATAAGAAATATTTATGTGAATAAGCCTTGATGATCGAA
Organism: Gossypium stocksii; assembly: GCA_020496765.1. Lineage (NCBI taxonomy): Eukaryota > Viridiplantae > Streptophyta > Magnoliopsida > Malvales > Malvaceae > Gossypium > Gossypium stocksii. The sequence goes on from CM035624.1 coordinate 35,203,964, forward strand.
TGTGATGTTATGTACTTAACTAAGTCATTTTGATGTATAAGTAATGAGATAATATGTGGCACTATGTGTGTAATAATATGTGGCACTATGTGTGCGATAATATGTGGCACTATGTGTGGGATAATATGTGGCACTATGTGTGTGATAATATGTGGCACTATGTGTGCGAGAATACATGGCACTATGTGTGCGAGAACACGTTGCACTATGTGTGCAAATAAAGAAAGGCACTATGCGAGAACACGTTGCACTATGTGTGCAAATAAAGAAAGGCACTATGTGTGCGAATTTTTAAATCAAGCACTATGTGTACGATATTGATAGTGGAGCACTAAGTGTGAAATTATATAAATTGAATGCGATATTTGAAAGGAAGCAAGGAATGGTGTACAAGCCATGGGCATGGAAGTACATAGTTTTAATATGCTATTATACTAAACTCTTAGGAAGTAAGAAAAGAAAAGGTGGTATTCGGCTAAATGAGAGTATAATTGAACAAAGTATAATGTGATGTTTAATGGATTCAAATGGAGTGAAATTGGATTGATAGTTTGAGTAGTACAACTTGTGATTTATTTAGACAAATTGGACAATGTATGTCATACACATATATACATTCTTGTATATGGCATTGGCCATGAAGTTTCTATTTGTGAAAAAAAAAAATAATGGTATGGAATTGCTTAATGATTTTTGAGTAAGTTATTACTTAACCGACAAATGAGGTATAAAACATGAATTTACCTTGTATATCACAATTTAGGTAATGAATTACCATGTATGAATTTGGCTAGTAGTGGACCAAGGTTTGGTTTGCTAAATCAATCTAGTTAGATTAACTTATAAATTGCTAAAGGCTTACTGAGATGATATCTCACTTCGTGTGTTTTATTTGCTTTGTTTAGATCATCGTATTGTGGCAAGCTCAGAACCGTTTTGAAGCCATCCCATCTATTGATAATCTTTTTGGTACCTTTGTAAAAATCTGTTAGTTAACATTATGGCATGTATAGTTCATATTTTGGAAAGCTTACTATTTTGATGGCATTGTATTTAAGGAGCCATACGAATATGGCTAAAGATTTATGTTCGGTCTTGGTAATGGTTCAATTATAAGTATTGAAGTGTCTTTTAACCTTGAATTGAGAGTTCATGTTTATGAAATGAATGTGGGTATGTTATGCTTAAACTAAAAGATTAAGTAATTGTTATTTGACTCGTATAAATTGTGCCTATTGGTTTTGAATTACTTTATTTACCTCAGGTTTGTAATTAATAAACTTAGGAGTACAACATTTGGGTTTATATGTATGTGAACGTTCTAAAGTTGAGTTGAACTCATTATGTCTTGGGACCCTATTCCAGCGATGGTTACGGGTATTAGGGTGTTACATGGCTTGAAAGCCTACAGTGGATCCACGGTCGTCAAGCGACTATACGATCCTCAGAACACTTCCTCCATATCATCAAACCCACCCAAGTGCAATATACAATTCATGAATGCAACATACACATTTTCACACATTTTCACATATTAAGCACTTAGGGATATTTTGGTCATTTCACTACCCAGGGGTAATTTCATAAACCTACCCTACAAGGGTATTTCAGTATTCCCACCCTATGAGGGTGTTCTAGTAGCTCTACCTTACAGGGCATTTTCATAATTCTACCTTAGAAGGGTATTTTCATAATTTTATCCTAGAAGGGTATTTCCATAATTTCCTAATAGTATGGATTTTAATTATGGATATTGACCCATCAACAAGACCTCGCAGCTAAAGTGAACGGATACTATGCACCAGGTAGGATTCAAGAGAAGAGGAGGTGGGTCACTCGAACCGCTTAAGTATTAAGCTCGTCCTAGATCCAATCCTAGACAAGCATATGCCGGTTACCACACCTTAGTCTATCGACTTGTCCAAAAACATGTTTAATACTTAATTAAGTCTTATGAAATTTGAGAGTTCATTTAACTAGGCCTAAAGTCCATTAGTACCCTAGCATGCATTTCTACAATCCCATAAGGCTCATTAAGCCTATTCACGTTCGTTAACCCATTAAGCCCAATCATGCTTATATGACCCATTAGGCCCGATCATAATTCAATCATACAATCATACATATCAATCCATCACAAAATTTCATATCACAACTTTGCCAATTTGGGCCACAAATTCGGCAGGCCCATTAGAGATTTTGGGATTTCGACTTTTGCCGATTTGCCGTGTGTGTAGCGTATGTACACACCTGGTTGATGATACACACCTACACTATCCTCAGCCTTGACCAACAATCAAAACCACTCCCAAATCAACTCCAAACCTTACTAAATCTTTTATCAAATCCTGAAGCCTTACCGTAGCCTTACCGTGAACCTTTGGCTTTTCTAGCCCTTCCTTAGCGAATAGTCTCGAATATTCCTAGATCTGCATCAACACACATATTTTATCAACATCAGGTGGCTCGTCTTCCACACGATTCACCCTTATAGGCTACACATATATTCGGCCACCCCCTTAAGAAACCAAAATTGAGAATGAAACACTTACCAAAACTCGCCTTCAAACTAACGGCCTAGATATCTACTGACAGTGCCCTCGGCTTTTAAAAACTCAATTAAGGGTTGCAAATAACAAAACAGATCTGTGATGAAGGAAATCAAAATAAATCAGCAAAGGAAATATGAGTATTCGGCTTTTAAGAGATTAAGGAAAGAAATCAGCAAAGGGGATATAGGTGTTCAGCTTTTGCAAAAGAGGAAAAAGAACTAGAAAAAAGGAGAAGAATGAAACATTCAGTTTGGCAAAGCAAGGGAAACTCTTCAAAAAGAATTCGGCACCCCCTATAAATACCCAAAGCCAAACCCCTAAAGTCCCAATTGGCTCCACTTCATCCACGTCCCAACTCCTAATTTTTCTCTACGATAAGCTTTCCTAACCTCTTCCTATATTTTCTCTTCTGATCACTCTCCTTAGAGTCCATCTTCATGCCACTTCCAACCTTTTAGATGGCCAAAATTAAACTCCTAAAAATACTAAGCTAAGATCCAAAACTTAACCAAGGCCCAATACTTCTAGGCCCAAAATTCTGGGTGTTACAGCAATTGCATTTAAATCATAGCAATTATCATTCACCATTATAAGTCACATTCGGCAACGGTATAAAGAAATTCTAAAAATTCAATTTAGCAATTATATCTAGTCTTTATTTAAATTTAGTGCATATAATAGCTTAAGGACTTACCTCGGATATTTTCGTACGATTATATCTACTACTCAGTTGGCTTCGATTTTTCCCGATCCAAGTCTAGCCTCTTTTGATCTTGAGCTCGAATTAAAACAAATTGAACTTATTTAATCAACTAACCAATTTAATTTCACTCAAAAATCACATAATATGCAGTTTACAAGAATCGCCCCTTACAATTTACTCTTTAACAATTTGGTTCCAAATTCATAAAATACAAATCAATATGAATTTACTCAAACTATACTTAGGCCGAACATGCCCCTCTCTCATACAAGTCCTCCTAAATCATTTATTTTAAAAATTAGCCACTGAAATCACTATTTTTACAAATTAGCCCTATAAGCTCAAAATCATATAAAATCACAACATAAAATATATTCATCTAACACTTATATTTTAGTTTCTAACTTCCAACTCAAATCCTAACACCTTTCATTCATGGCCGAACATACATTTTGCAACCAATTCAAAAATTTCAAGGTGGGCTTTAAATCTAATTAAACAAGGATCACAAAAACTATCAAAATTAATGAAAATCACATGAACTTACCTTGAATTTTTAGCAAGAAATGGCCGAATATGGGAGAGTTTTCTCCTTTCTTTTTTTTTCTTTGAAGTTTCGGCACCTCCAAGAGATGAACACATGCAAACTTTATTTTTATGTTTTGTTTTGTTATAAAATCACATGTTATTAGTTTACAACTTTAACCTTAATCATAATATAATATTTCTTTATATTACTATCCATTATAGTGCATATAATTCATTAATGGTATAATTGCCATCTAAAGCCCTAACATTCAAAAGACATGACACTTTAACATTTTCATGATAGCATGCATAAAAATTAATGGATGCAATTTAATCTTTTTTTGGGTAATAAAGCACTCAAACCTCGAAATTAAATCACGAAACTTTACCACACAAAAGTATACACATTCAAAACACATTTAAATGATATTTAAATATTCTACCTACTCGAATTCGTGGTCCCGAAACCACTGTTCCGATTAGGGTAAAATTCGGGCTGTCACAACTCTTCCCACCTTAAGGATTTTTCGTCCCTGAAAATCTTACCGGTAAAGAGGTCAGGATAATGTTCTTTCATCAATCCTCAAGCTCCCAAGTTGCCTCTTCTACCCCGTACTGGTGCCAAAGCACCTTTACTAAGGAGATTCTCTTATTTAATAATTCTTTCACTTCATGAGCTAGAATACGAATCGATTCTTCTTCATAACTCAAATAGGACTGGATCTCGATTTCAGATGGACTAATCACATGAGTAAGGTCATATCTGTATCGTCGAAGCATCAAAATGTGAAAAACATTGTGGATCTTTTCTAGCTCAGGTGGCAACAACAATCTATACGCAACAGGTCTGATACGTTAAATAATATCATACGGCCCAATAAATCTCAGACTTAGTTTGCCTTTACGACCGAATCTGAGTACTTTCTTCCACGGTGAAACTTTCGAAAACACTTTATCACCGATTTGAAACTCTATATCTTTACGTTTCAAATCTGCATATTATTTCTGACGATCCAATGCTGCTCTCAAACTTTCACGGATCACTTTCACCTTTTGTTCCGTTTCTTTAATTAAATCAACCCCGTGAATCTTGTTTTCGCTGAGCTCATTCCAATACAAGGGTGTACAACATTTACGACCGTACAGAGCCTCGTAAGGTGCCATTCTAGTACTTGATTGAAAGCTATTGTTGTATGCAAATTCAACCAAAGGCAAGTATCAATCCCATGATCCTCTAAACTCAATGATGCAACATCTCAACATATCCTCGAGTATCTGAATGACTCGCTTGGATTGACTGTCTGTCTGGGGATGGAAAGCGGTGCTGAAATGTAGTTTAGTACCTAGCGCATCTTGCAGTTTCTTCCAAAATAGCGATGTAAATCTCCAATCCCTATCCGAAACAATAGAAACAAGTACCTCGTGCAATTGCACAATTTGAGAAATATACAATTTTGCTAGTTTATCGAGCGAGTAATCTATGCAGACCAGAATACAGTGAGCGGATTTTGTCAATCTATCAACAATAACCAATATTGCATCCTTCTTGCTCAATGTCAACGGTAAACCCAATACGAAGTCCATCGTGACTCGGTCCCATTTCCATTCAGGTATCATGATCGGCTGAAGCAATCCAGAGGGCACCTGATGCTCGGCTTTTACTTGTTGACATACTAAGCATTTTAAAACAAAGTAAAAAATGTCTCACTTCATACCATGCCACCAATAATGCTGTTTTAGATCGTTATACATTTTTGTGCTACCCAGGTGAACAGACATCTGACTATTATGAGCTTTGTTCAAAATCATCTATATCAACTCTGTATTCCTCGGAACACATAACCGGTTTCTGAATCTCAAACAACCATTCGCATCAATTAGAAACTCTAAACCAGCTTTTGAGTTACATTAAGCTCGTTTTGCACTTAAATCATTATCAACTTTTTAAGCTTCACAAATCTGCTGTACAAGTAACGGCTTTGCTTTTAATTTAGCTATTAACGCACTATCAACAGACATAGCTAAATGCACAGTCAACGCACACAAAGCAAACAGTAATTTCTGACTCAAGGCATCAGCAACAACGTTAGCCTTTCTCGGATGATAATCAATCACCAGCTCGTAATCTTTGAGTAGCTCTAGCCATCGCCGCTGTCTCAAATTAAAATCTTTTTTAGTCATCAAGTATTTGAGACTTTTGTGATCGATATAAACGTGACATTTTTCACCAAATAAATAATGGCGTCAAATGTTCAATGCAAATACTATAGTAGCCAATTCGAGATCGTGCGTCAGATAGTTCTTCTCATGTGGCTTTAGCTGTTTCAAGGCATAAGCTACAATTTTGCCTTCTTGCATCAAAATGCAGCCCAAACCATTCAAAGATGCATCACTGAAAATAAAAAATTCTTTACCCATCTCCGATTGAAATAGCACTGGAGCTCCAGTCAGAAGTGCTTTCAACTAATCAAAACTTTTCTGACACTTTTCCGACCATTCAAACTTGACATCTTCTGAAGCAACTTTGTCATCGGCGTCGCTATCATCGAAAAGCCTTTCAAAAACTGTCTATAGTAACCAGCGAGTCCCAAAAAGCTCCAAACTTCTGAAACATTCCTCGGAGGCTTCCAATCAAGTATGGCCAAAATTTTGCTCGGACCAACCCAGATACCTGATGCTAAAACAACATGCCCTAGAAAGCTAATGTCTCGCAACCAGAATTCACATTTACTGTACTTTATGTACAACTACTTATCACACAAAATCTGTAACACAAGTCTCAAGTGTTCGGCATGCTCGGTTTCGTTGCGTGAATAGATTAGAATGTCATCTATAAAAACAACCACAAACCGATCCAGATACTCTTTGAAAATTCAATTCATCAAATCCATGAAAACCGCAGGGGTATTAGTGAGTCCGAACGGCATCACTAAGAACTCATAATGTCCGTATCTCGTCCTGAAAGCAGTCTTAGGTACATCCGAGTCTCTAACTCGCAACTGGTAGTAGCCCGATCTCAAATCTATTTTCAAAAACACTAAAACTCCCTTTAGCTGATTGAATAAATCATCAATACGTGGCAAAAGATATTTATTCTTTATAGTCACTTTATTGAGCTGCCGATAGTCGATGTACATTCTCATAGTTCCGTCTTTCTTTTTCACGAATAACACTAGTGCACCCCAGGGAGAGAAACTCGGTCGAGCAAAACCTTTATCCATCAACTCTTGCAACTGAGCTTTCAATTCTTTCAATTCAGTCGGTGCCATTCGGTACGGATCTATCGAAATTGGAGTCGTCCCTAGTACTAACTCAATACTAAATTATACCTCCCAAACAGGTGGCAAGCCGAGCAATTCTTCAGGGAACATGTCTGAATACACACACACAATTGGTATAAACTCAATCTTCTTGTTGGTCACCTTACTATCGAGTACATATGTAAAGTAAGCTTTGCAACCCTTTTTCATATATTTTTGAGCCATCATCGAACTGTCGGTAAACTACTCAGATCATTTGATTCAATCTGAATAATCTCATTATTCTGGCACCTCAAATTAATAGTCTTCGTTTTACAATTTACCACAGAATCATGCACTATTAACCAATCCATACTGAGAATGATATCAAATTCTTCAAATGGTAGCAACATCAAATCAGCTGGAAAACAAGAATCTCGAACCATCAGGGGGCAATTCTTGCACATTTTGTCAACTAGCACACACCGGCCTAGGGGGTTCGATACCCGAATCACAAACTCAGTAGACTCAACAGGTAAAGTCTTACTGGATACTAACATTTCACACACATAGGAATGAGTCGAACTGGGATCAATTAAAGCAATTACACTAGTATCATAGAGAGTGAATTTACCAGTGATAACCTCTGGAGATGAAACCTCCTCCCAAGCACGAATGGCATAGGCTCTGCTAGGAACACAAGCCTCGGATCTAACAGTTGTATCTTTCATTTCTCTCTGGCTGCCACTAGCATTACCCGTATGTCTAGGTAGTCTACCTCGCGCTGGCATATTACTCAGTCGCGCGCTCAGAATGGTATTCGACTTAGCTAGCATCAGACACTTTCGGATGAAATGATCCACCAATCCACATTTAAAACAGGAGTGATCATGCAGTCTACAATCTCGCGGATGCCATTTACCACAGTGTTTACACTTGGCTCTATGCTACCGAACGTTGCCAACACTAGCAACTGAAGTGGCTCGAGAACTCACAGGAGGTCCGTCTCGATCTCATCTAGAATAGCCTACAGTAGCTTTAGATCGACTAGTATCCTCCCTGAACTTCTTTGAGGACGACTAAAAAGTTTTATCATTGATCTTTTACGAGGAGTCTCTAGCTTCAAAATCAGCCTTTCTCTTTTGTTTTCCCAGCTCTTCGGCTTTACAACCTCGCTCAACAAGTACTACGAACTCTTTAATTTCAAGTATGCCAACCAACAACTTAATATCTTCGTTCAACCCATCTTCGAAGCGTTTACACATGGTAGCTTCGGTCGAGATACACTCCCGAGCATATTTGCTAAGTCATACGAATTCTCGTTTGTATTCGGTAACTATCATTCTGCCCTGTTTGAGCTCGAGAAATTCTTTACATTTTGGTCGATGAATCTCTAGCTGGTGTACTTTTTACGGAACTCAGTCTGAAAGAATTCCCAAGTAACTCGTTCTCTCGACACAACTGAAACTAAAGTGTTCCACCAGTGGTAAGCAGAATCACGTAGCAAGGATACGACACACTTCAGACACTCATCGGGTGTACAAGATAATTCATCGGATACGCAGATAGTATTATCGAGCCAGAATTCAGCCTGCGGCATCATCACTAATTGTGGCCCTAAATTCCTTGGCTCCGTATTTTCTAATTTTATCAATAGGGGGCTTATTCAATCTCATCGGATCAATCACTAGAGGTACTATAGGTATCGAAAGTGGATTATTCGGGGGCAGAGGTGGCTGTGTAGCTGGATTATTTCGTACGAATTCTGAGAACCATTCGTTCATCATATGAAAGAAAGTTGTCTGGCCTCTCCCTCAATACCCGGGATTGGCCGAGAATTAGCCGGCGCTGTTCCTGGCGTGGGAGCAGGCGCTACACTCTCAACGTCATCAGCTAAGGCTCGATTGGGATCCATTTACTATATAAAAACACATTTTCAAATGTTAGAAGTCATAACACTATTGCATTCTCACATTATGGCATGTATAGCTAAACTCACACACGCTACGTTAGTCCTAGAATCGACTAAACCGTAGCTCTGATACAAATAAAATGCAACACCCTTCCCCCTGTCCGTCCCCAGATTAGGGTTATGAGACACCATCGATTGAAATCAAAATTTTAAACATTTATAAACAAATATACATATAGTTAAGTCAATCCTATTTATAATAAGTAAATAAAATTAATTTAAATGTAAAAGTATCAATATCTCATTTTGACCAAATCACTAATCGGCAATCATGCATTTAATTCAATGAGTACGCAACCATAATATGAGTTTATGCTAAAACCAACACAAACCAAAACCTCATCAGTTAAATACAAGTATATGCGTATGAATGACCAAATAAGTCATAAACCATTTAAGCACTATATAGTAGTGTTACTATTCATTTGGTCAAATGCCATTTCATTAGCCAAAAATATCTTAGCTTAAAACCATTTCACTTCCAATAAAATTCCTTCAATGAAAACAAATATGCAATCATACATGGAAGCATATAAAACTTAAGGTAATTTTCCTTATATAAAAAAAACTCACATCATTCATATACATAACACATCCAAAGTATGCATAAATTTCTAAGCTAAATTAATTAGCCTATTTCGCATATACTCTTTAAAATCCCACACTTGAGCATTATTCACATATGATCCAACAATTCAATACAACTCATTTATTTACTTCTTTATAGAGCCGAACTTAATGACCCATTTAGCAAGGTAATCTAAAGTGTTTATAAACATATATTATGTATATCATGGAAATCAACCAAAACCGAAATAATTAAAGTCACTTACAACAACTTTGGTCAACTCATACATAACTACTATTACCAACTAGCATAACTTAAACATTTTAATTCACACATTAACTTAATAAGCCATATTTGCATGGCATATTATATACACATCTTTCAAAATGCAATATTTACAAACTTGTTCACCCTATACATGCCATAAGTCAAATTTAAATATTAAATACCAAACCGTAGATAGTGTGATGAGATGCTAACGATCCCTGAGCTCGTAGCTGGATTCAAAAATCTATAAAACAAAGAAACAGAACATCCAAAGTAAGCTTTCATAAGCTTAGTAAGACTTAAGCAATTAAACGTTTCAACTAAACCATCAATTTATTTCATATAGTCGAATTATACCACTTAAGATATACTTTAATTCAAATTAGCTAACTTAGCCGAATATGCAAATTCTGCATAATTTCACACTCAACCGAACATACCCATCAATTTAAGCTCGCATTCATCCGAATATACAATCAATATAGGCTCACATGTTATTAAATACACAATTTCATTATATTCTCTCATTTAGCTGAATTCACATGTTCATTTCATCCTCACATGTACTCACCTACATGGCCAAGAATAAAAGTCATTTAGTATAACTTACTTGATCCTTCCCACAACTTGGTGAAGTAGCAAAAACATGGAGTTGAGAATAATTCAATGGCTTATAGCCTGCTAGGTTCAAAACCCAATCTATTTCACCAGCACATAGCCTGCTAGGTATAAACCTGATTTAAACACCGGTACAAGACCTGCTAGGCTTTTAGCCTGGTTTAATTCACCGGCACGAGGCCTGCTAGGCTAAGATGCCCGAATATCACAAACACATAGCTTATTCTATCAATCATTAACCGAAATACTAACAAAGTCATTGATTATTTTTTTGTTCAATTCAAAGTCACATTCGGCCACCTCACTATACACTGGCTAAAACCATTCATTACTTCATATTACATTCGGCAACCTCAATTAATTTATGGCAAAAACCAAATTCAATACTTCATATCACATTCAGTAATCACATTTAAATCATAGCAATTATCATTCACCATTATAAGTCACATTCGGCATTGGTATAAACAAATTCTAAAAATTCTGTTTAGCACTTATATCTAGTCTTTATTAAAATTTAGTGCATATAATCGCTTAAAGACTTACCTCGTGTATTTTCGTACGATTATATCGACTACTCAGCTAGCTTCGATTTTTTCCGATCTAAGTCTACCCTCTTTTGATCTTGAGCTCGAATTAAAACAAATTGAACTTATTTAATCAATTAACCAATTTAATTTCACTCAAAAATCACATAATATGTAGTTTACAAAAATCACCCCTTACAATTTCCTCTTTAACAATTTGGTTCCAAATTCATAAAATACAAATCAATATGAATTTGCTTAAACTATACTTAGGCCGAACATGCCCCTCTCTCATACAAATCCTCCTAAATCATTTATTTTAAAAATTAGCTACTGAAATCACTATTTTTACAAATTAGCCCTATAAGCTCAAAATCATATAAAATCACAACATAAAAGATATTCATCCAACACTTATATTTTAGTTTCTAACTTCCAACTCAAATTATAACACCTTTCATTCATGGCTGAACATACATTTTGCAACCATTTCAAAAATTTCAAGGTGGGCTTTAAATCTAATTAAACAAGGATTACAAAAACTATCAAAATTAATGAAAATCACATAACTTACCTTGCATTTTTAGCAAGAAATGGCCAAATATGGGAGAGTTTTCTCCTTTTTTTTTTTTCTTTGAAGTTTCGGCACCCCCAAGAGATGAACACATGCAAACTTTATTTTTATGTTTTGTTTTGTTATAAAATCACATGTTATTAGTTTACAACTTTAACCTTAATCATAATATAATATTTCTTTATATTACTATCCATTACCGTGCATATAATTCATTAATGGCATAATTGCCATCTAAACCCCCAACATTCAAAAGACATGACACTTTAACATTTTCATATAGCATGCATAAAAATTAATGGATGCAATTTAATCTTTTTTTTTTTGGTAATCAAGCACTCAAACCTCGAAATTAAATCACGAAACTTTAGTACACAAAAGTACACACATTCAAAACACATTTAAATGATATTTAAATATTTTTCTGACTATGATTCGTGGTCCCGAAACCACCATTCTGATTAGGGTCAAATTCGGGCTGTCACAGGAAAGGCAAATTGAATCCACGTTTCATCAGACCGTATGAAATTGTAGAAAGAATCGGACCAGTGGCATATCGATTGGCCTTACTAATAGAGTTAGAAAAGATCCACGATGTATTTCATGTATCAATGCTATGACGCTATCGTTTTGATTCGTCACATGTGATCTCATCGACCGAAGTGGAAATTCAGTTGGATATGTCATATAGTGAAGAGCCAATCAAGATCTTAGCTTGAGATGTGGAACAGCTAAGAAATAAAAGTGTGGCCTTAGTAAAAATGTTATAGAAAAAGCATGGAGTAGAAGAGGCTACGTGGGAATCAGAGGAAACCATGAGGAAGCAATACCCACATCTCTTTTCTAGTAAGATTTTCGGGGATGAAAATCCCTGAAGGGGGAGAGTGGTAACAGCCCGAATTAGGGCCTAAACGGAATGGTGGTTTCGAGACCATGAATTCGGCATAGAAAAAATTATTTTGATAAAGTTTTAGGGTCTATTGTGTGATTGAATGTATAAGTGAAAATTTAGTAAATATATTTTATCGATAAAGTGCCAAATTGAGTGATAGGACTAAATTGCATAATTTTCAAAATAGGTGTTCTAGAAGCATTTAGTGTGAAATTGAAATGAAATCATAAACTAGAGGTCCTTATTTAATAATTATACCATTTTATGGCAAGATGGACAAAAATACCCATGGAAGGAAAATTTTTCAGGGAAGGCCATTAAGGGCATTTTGGTCATTTGGATATTAAAAGAAATAAAAAGGGAAAATAAGGCCAAAAAAAAGTGTCCATCTTTCTCCTACCTTTGCAAAACATCAAGGGGACTCCATAGCTAGGGTTTTTCAACTTTTCAAGCTCAAAGTGACTCCTAGTCCCGTTTTTCATGTTCTTCGTATTTTTAAGATCCTCATAACTTGACCTAGCTATTTTACCACTATTTTAAGCTAGGGTTCATGTTTAAAAATTTACATATGTGTGACATGAAAGCATTTTTAATGTTTATTGGTAGAAAATGGAAGTTTAATATGTAGTAAACAACTTTTGCTAAGTGATTTTTCATGCAAATGCATTTAGGGACTAAAAATGCAAAAGTTGTAAAATATGTGCATAAATTGTGAAACATTGAGAATTGTGGGCTGCTATAAGAGAGAAATGGGGTTGGCTATGCTTGGAAATGTAGAAAAATAGATACATTTCATTTTACGAGCCTAGGGACTAAAGTGTAAAATTGACAAAGTTAGGGGTAAAATGGTAAAAATTCCCATAGGATATTTTGTGTTAACTTGAGTAATATATGTATTGAATAAGTTAAATTTGATATTATAGATCAAGAACGACGCGAAATCGACCTTGACCAAGGAAAAGGCAAGGTATCAGACTAAATTGAAAAGATTAGCATTTTTACACCGAGGTAAGTTTTATGTGCAAACAATGAGTTATTATAATTATTTTGTTTAATTATCTTAATTATTTGAAATCTAAAATGTTATAACGAATTATTGAGTATGTGATGTTATAAAACCGATAAGTGAATAAAAGCCCCAGTTGAACCTTAGGAATCATTTAGGATACGAGTGACATTTAACTAGGAAACCATTGAATGTGATAGAATGTTTATGTGATTCTGGGCGCTGGTTTAGTTTGACTACCAGTGGCTAGGTAATTCTGCATTTGTGGTGAATACCTATCAGCTTGTCTGAGCAGCATTGAGTAGTTTTGACTAAACCGTCAGCTTGTGTAAGCAGACTCATGATTAGCTCATCATTGAGCCTTTATGTGATATGTGTTAAGTGGTAGCTTCAGCTACAAATCATCGGTAGCTTTGGCTACATTATGTGTGGCACTTATGCCTTATTCCGTGTATCCTTTAGCATTCCATATGGTTCAATGGGTCATTCGAATTGATATGATAAAATGTGATTGTATGTGAAAAGGTTTGACCGTGTATTAAGAATGTGTATGTTCAGGTTCTATGAAACATGTTATGTGTGCTAAGTGCTTAATGTATGTATTGAATGATATGGTAAAACCATCTGGGTAAGTGATAATCTCAAAATTAGTGTGATCATAAGAAAGCTTATTTCCATTTTATATGAATTATTGGTTTAAGTGTTCATTAATTTTGCATATAGGCTTACTAGGCTTTATAGCTTACCCCTTCTATTTCCCTTTTCCTTATATGTTCATCAAGCTAATCCGAGGTTCGGTAATCAACGGGATTCCATCAACACTATCATCAACCATTTTGGTATTTTGATTATGAACTTTGAAAATTATGGCATGTATAGGTGGTCTAATGTGTTGGTTATATGTCATAGTTCTTTTGGGTTCAGTTGTTGGCAGTGGTGTTTTGGTACTTGGCCATGTGAAATGAGCCATAAATGGTTATGTTATATTGTGTCAAAAAGTTGTAATCTATTAATGTGCAAGCTTGCATAGCAAATGTGAAAGGTGTGTACATGTGCATGCTTGATGATGGTAGATAAAGTTAGTGAGTGGATGGCATAATATGTATGTTTGGATGAGTTTTTATGCTATGTTGTGAAATGGCAATATTGGTCGGTATTGAATTGTGTTTCATGGTGGCCATTGGCTTGGAAAATAGCCTATAATTGTCTACACGAGTAGACACACGGGCTTGTGTCTAGGTCGTGTGTGGCAAATGGTCAGCCCCATGGTCGTGTGGATAGGCCGTGTGTCCCCTGCACCTGAAATTATGAAAATTAAATGCCAGTAGTAAATACACGAGTGGAGATACCAACCGTGTATCTCGAACGTGTGCTTGACATGCCCTAGCCCATGGGCCTGTGGCTTGGCCGTGTGAAGGACACGGGCAAAGGACATGGGCGTGTGCTTGGCCGTGTGAAGGACACGGGCAAAGGACATGGGCGTGTGCTTGGCCGTGTGAAACCCTTGTAGGTTCAAATTGAAAAATAATTTAGCACGGCTATGGACATGGGTTTGTATGACCACATGGCCTACCCATATGGGCGTGTACCTGGCCCACACCGGCATGTGCCCTGTTTTGAGTCAAATTTTTTATAAGTGTTCGAAAAGCTCTGGTTTGGTCCTAGATCATACCCAACATATCTTTTTGGCCTCGTAGGCCCATAATAAGAATGTTTTGAATAGGGATGAATTTTTTTTAAATTTTACGTGGAAATTAAGTGTTGTAATCGAATGTTCGTATGAACGAGAGTATGGTAATGCCTCGTGCCTCGTGTCTGTCGACAATTTCGGGTGAGGGGTGTTACAATTTCATAGCACATGGCCTAGCACATAGGCATGTGGAATGGCCGTGTGGTCTAAGTCGGAGAGTTACACGGGCATGGACTTGTGCTGGGACACGGCCGTGTGCCCCACATCGAATGCCCACACGGCCTAAGACACGGGCATGTCTCTTGGTCGTGTGAGCTATATGGCCTGGCCACATGGGTGTGTGTCGCTTACACCTAGGAAGAATTTTTAAATTTTGCAAAAAAATTCCCTAAGTTTTCGAATTAATCTCGATTCATTTCTAATGTTTATTTTAGGTCTCGATGGCTCATATAAGGGACAATATGAGCGATTTATAATTGGTTTCTGATGTTTATATTAAATGTGATGAAATGTACGTATGTGATCTGAAAATTTTAGCAATGCTCCGTAACCCTGTTCTAGTGATGGATATGGGTTAGGGGTGTTACATTTAGTAGTATTAGAGCTTCAGTTTAGTCGATTCTTAGAATAAACGTAGTGTGTAAAAATGTCTAGAAATACATGCCATATAAATCTATGATAGCGTGATGTATATGATTCAATCTAACTTTTGTTTTTCTTATAGATTGTAAAGATGTTAGATAGATCTGAACATGCTGATCATGATGAAGCTTGATAAACCGTAAATTATACATATTTTTACCTCATGCTTAGCCTATTTTTTGATGAATTATTCCCTGATTTGTGGAATTTGATGCTCCTAAACCTTTAATTTCATGTTTTATACTCAAGTGAGCTTAAGGGAGTGAAAGAATAAGAAACGGGCCAAAAATGGAGAAAATGGGCCAAAGAAAGGAATCAACACGGCTTGGAGTTCACCACACGGGTGTGTCACACGGCCATGCCACATTAACAGGTTTGAGCACAGCCTAGACTCGATTCACATGGTCGTGCCACATTAACAGGCTCGAGCACGGCCTTGCATCGACTCACACGGGCGTGTCCCTATCGTGATGAAGTTTAATTCCACAAAGAAAAAGCTACGTAGGTGCTAAGAAAGACATTCCAAACTCTATATAAAGACCCTAGGAGGCAACTACAAGGCTGTACAGTCTTCTCGCCAAGACGGAGAGCTAAAGGCAAAGAATTACTCAAAGGAAAGTCGATTGATCCATCTCAAAAGCCAAGAGCCACATTCAAGATAGAGAATCTCCCTTCATTCCTTTCAGGAGTTTTTGGGTTTTTTTATGTTTTGTTATTTTCTTTATTCTAAGATGTTTCTTTTTATAAACATGAACTAAAACCCCAAATATCTAAGGGAGATGAAACCTAAGACGAATCTTATTATTGTTACCTGAACTATATGATAAATATTTGACTTGCTCTTAATTGTGTTTTTAATTCTTGAATTGATATTTTCGGGATATTAATTTAAGTCGAATGTGCTTAGGCAGAGGAGCAAAAGTCTCTGTTTAAGAGTATATCCAACACAATTAAGTAGAGTTGATCGCAATCCTAGACATAGGACGACGAAAATCTACCGGATTAGAGTCAAATCTAATATGGGGATCCATAGATCGAGTTAATGCAAGACTAGGGGTTTTAATTAGAAAGAGATTTTAATTAATCAACCTAGGATTAGTTGTTCTTATTCTCGACGAAGATATTAACATAATTTAGGGATCTCGAATGAAGAAATCATCTAGTTCAGAGTTAGATAACAAGTGAAGTCTATGTGGATTCTTTCTTAGGTATTGTCCTTATCAATCAGTTTTCGCAAAGTAATTTTCCCAATTTACTCCTTGTCATTTCTTTTGTTTAATTTAGAATAGTTTACAACCAAACCCCTTTTTACTTTTAGGCTAGATAATAGGAAGAAAGTCATTACTAGTACTTTTAGTTCCTTGGATTTGATATTCCAGTCTTGCCACTAGCTATACTACTATTCGATAGGTGCGCTTGCCTGTTATCATGATAATAGTTAGTTTTTAGGTACGATCAATTTATTACTTCACCACAATCACAAGATCAAGTTTTTGGCGCTGTTGCCGGGGAACTAAGATATTAGGAACACTCGATTTCTATTACTTTAGCCATTTTTACTTTTATTGCAATTTATTTTTATTTTATGTTTTTATTTACTAAGATTTTCTATTTCTCTTCCAGGTGCCTCTAGTTTATGACTAGAAGAAACCCAGGAGGACCATTATTGTTTGACGACGATTTAGAAGCCACAGTTTGGAGAACTCGTAGAGAAATGAGAAGAAGCTTGCGATACCTAGAACAAGGACAAGAAGAAGATCCTGAACCTACTGAAGAGATGGAGGTGAATCAAGATAATCAACTACCTACTGTAGTAGCCGCAAATCCTGTAGAGCAAAATCCTGTTCCTCGTACTATGTATGATTATGCTAAACCTAATTTGGCTGGTACTGAATCTAGTATTGTTAGGCCTACTATTGCTACAAATAATTTTGAACTGAAACCTAACACTATTCAGATGATACAACAGTTTGTTCAGTTTGATGGTTTGGAGGATGAATATCCTAACGCTCATTTAGCCAACTTTTTGAAATTATGTGACACATTTAAAATAAATGGTGTTCCTGATGATGCCATTCATCTTTTGCTATTCCTATTTTCCTTGACGAATAAAGCTAAACAGTGGTTAAATTCTTTACCACGAGGATCTATCACTACATAGGAACAAATGACCGAAAATTTTTTACTTAAATATTTTCCGCCGACTAAAATGGCTAAATTAAGGAATGATATCTCTTCTTTTGTGCAGATGGATTTAGAAACACTTTATGATGTTTGGGAGAGATACAAGGATCTATTGAGAAGGTGCCCTTACCATGGGTTACCTCTATAGTTACAAGTTCAAACTTTTCACAATGGTCTGAACCCTTCAACGAGATAGAAGATTGATGCAGCCGCTGGTGGAACAATCAATAACAAAATACCAGAAGCAGCTTATGAGTTTATAGAGGAGATGTCACTGAATAACTTTCAGTGGCAAGTCATGGGAACAAAGCCTCAAAAAGCTAAAGGGGTTTTTAATGTTGATGCGGTCACCATGCTTTCTAATAAGGTAGAACTCTTAAATAAAAAGATTGACAGTTTAGTTGGTTCTACGCAGGTACACCCAGTGACGCAATGTGACATGAGCAATTCTGAGTACCCCACCAATGGATATGGCATGGAAAATGAGCAAGCCAACTATATGGGTAATAATCCTAGATTTCAAAATAACCCCTATAGTTACAATGCAGGTTGGAGAAATCACCCCAATTTCTCATGGGGAGGACAAGGTAACCAAGGAAATCACAGACCACCACTTCCTCCGGGATTTCAACAACCATTGTGCCAACAAGAGAAAAAGCTAAATCTTGAGGAGATGCTCACAAAATTTATCTCCGTGTCAGAAACTCGTTTCCAAAACACCGAGACGACACTTAAGAACCAGCAAACATCCATCCAAGGACTCGAGACTCAAATAGGCCAGCTTGCTAAACTAATCTTTGAAAGACTACAAGGTGGTTTACCTAGCAACATCGAGACTAACCCTAAGGAGCAACTCCACACCATAGACACAATTGATGAAGAAGGGTTGGCCAAAACCATAGCAGAGCTAAGTAAAGAAAGTGTGGTAAGTAGAGGTAAGGATGAGGTAAGTCACAAGGAACAAGTTGTCAAAGAATATAAGCCTCGTGTCCCATATCCTAACGCGATAAGGAAAGACTGCTCAGATGAGCAATTCGGTAAATTCCTTAAACTCTTAAAGAAATTATGTATTAACTTACCATTTATTGAAGCTCTGTCGCAGATGCCAAACACTGTTAAGTTTTTAATAGAGCTCCTGACGAACAAACGAAAGCTAGATGAGACATCTCATGTGGAACTGAACGCAGTATGGTCACCTATTTTATAGAATAAGCTACCCAACAAACTAAAAGATCCAGGGAGTTTTACAATTCCTTGTTTACTTGGTAGTTTAGATGTTAAAAATGCTTTAGCTGATTTAGGAGCGAGTATTAATTTAATTCCTTATAAATTGTTTAAGCAACTAGGTCTTGCGAAACCTAAACAAACTAAGATGAGCATCCAATTGACTGATAAAACCATTAGATTTCCTAGGGGCATAATTGAAGATGTGCTTATCAAAATTGATAAATTTATATTCCCAGTCAACTTTGTTGTTCTAGACATAGATGAGGATAGCAATGTACCCATAATTCTAGGGCGACCCTTTTTAGCAACTACTAGAACCATAATTGATGTAGGTACAGGTGAGCTCACACTTCGTGTAGGTGATGACAAAATTACTTTGCAAGCTCGTACCTCTAATAAGACTGTTGATGATAAAGATATTATTATGAGTCCTGATAATAAAAACGATCTCACCGTCCAACCTTCTTTGCAGGATAGTTTTCACATAGGTACGATCAAAGAACAAATGAGTCCATCCAAGAGGACCACCCATGAGAAACGAATGCTACAGATTGAAGAATTGGACGAGTGGCTGAACTATCGCCAAGAGAAACCAAAGACATGCCACGTCAAACCGAAGCAGCACCATGATGATCCTAAGGTAAAAACGAATCAATTTAAGGTAGGGGATAAGGTATACTTAAAGGAGGAAGATCCTCGAAATTTGAATTCAAAGGTTCATACAAGTGACACACCTCCCTTCACGATAATGAACATTTTCCCCTATGGTACAATTGAGATAACACGTAAGATATTTGGCACTTTTAAGGTAAATTATACTCGACTCAAACCTTATTTTGATAGTGAGACTAATAGCAAGAGAGAGGAGTTTGAACTCCTTAAACCACCGTGACCATGCAAGCTTGAAGGAAGTCAAGCTTAGACTATAAACAAGCACTTCTCAAGAGGCAACCCAGCACTAACATAGTAAAGTACTTTTATTTAAGCTCTCTAATTCATCAACTAACCTACTGAATGCAGGTTTTTCAAGCCACACGGCCATGCCCACGGATGTGCCTAAGGCCGTGTGGACACCATAGGCAAAGACACAGTTGTCCGATACGGCCATGCACAAACAAAGCAAAATTTTCCCGAAAACACGGGGTCCGATAAATCACGACGGCCATGGCAAACCTATCAATTCAACACGGGCGTGTGACCCCAAACACAACCGTGGGATAAGTGAACACCAACAGACATGGCTGTATTATACGGCCGTGTGACCCAACACGCTCGTCCATTAAGCAGTGGGTGAAATTGAAAAATCAACACGGGCATGTGACACGGTCATACCAATCACCATGGCCACATCAATAGCCCACAAAACACACAGGCCAACCCAAGGGGCACATGGGGTGCGCCACGGCTGTGAGGCCAAATCCCTATTACCTAATTTTAATTTTTATTTTCTTCACTTTGTATTTTTCCTATTCCTTTTATTTTGCACTTCAATTCTTATCGAGTAATACTTGAATTTTACATACAGTTATGCCTATCTATTCAGTCACCCAAAATCATGAACTTCAAGTAGTCCTTTCTCCAAATCAGCTTTCACTACTCAACGAATTCATTCATTATTCAGGGAGTTCCACTTTTCTCCCTATCTTATGATTTTATGCTTCTATATTTTTACATTGAGGGCAATGTACATCTTAAGTGTGGGGGGAGAGTTTACTTTCATTCTTTGCATTATCCTCAAACCCCTGAAAATTTTTGCCACTAACTTTTTGCATTGTTCTCAAATCTCAAATTCTCACTTTCACTCTCTACATTATTCTCAATCCCCTATTAAAATGAATTTTGATTGATTTATGATTTTTATTGATATGTTGAGAATTAAGGCATAGGTACTTATGCTTTGATTATTCAAACTTTAAGACATTAGAGAATTAAGCATGATAAGTTAAAATTTTTGAGAATTTAAATTTTTCTAGGTTGTTTTCCCCAATTTTAAGTGTTATCTTGAAATTAGAAATTCGCAGGATTGACATCAATAGCCATAATTCTGGTGAGATTTTTGAGCCTTTTGAGCATACATCCTTTCGTGCTCAACTTTACTGTTGCTTTGAGTGAGTCAATATTGATCTGTTATTCTAGAATTTGCTTCGATTATACATGTTGAGACAGCATCATTAATTTGATATACCGAAATGATAAAGGCAATTAGGTTTTAACCCACTTACTCCATAAAAACCTAATTGAGCCTAACATACCATTCATTGACTTACCTTCAATATTAACCTATAACCCATTTTTTTGTTGAATTCCTTTCAAATATTTTGATCCCTATTTTGGTCAAGATTTGAGCTGAATAATTATCTAGCTTTGTTCTCTTTTTCAGCTTGTAAAGTTTATAAATATTTGACTTGTTCTAAAAAAAAATATGTATACTTTAATTATAATTTAATATTTTGCATATTTCCATGTAATTTTTTAAGCTTCTACTTTTAAACAATGTCATCCAAAAGGCTTTACTCTATGAATATGTTTCAGTGATAGAGATTTTTCTAGTTAGATGGTTTTTCAATTCAATCTCAATTCTAACCCTCTTTTTCAGCTTATGACCTCACCCCTAACCAAGGCCACATTACAACCCTTGAAAGACCTTTTGATCGATGTATCATGTCAATACATAGTGGTGGAGATTTGATTTTCTTGCAAGCTTATGCTAATAACTTTTTAGGTTGACTAATGAGTGCTTAATTTCTGAACCCTAAACACTTGGAGTGGATAGAGTGAATCTTTAGTAAATATGTTAACTCTTGTTGATTTTGAGTTCAAGGTAATTACCTAGAAGAAGGGAGGAAACTTATGTTTCTATGATAAAATTCTCAGCTTAGATTGTTTAAGACTTTGATTTTCTTTTGATTGAATTTTCAATGTATGATTAGTTGTGGATTAGTTTAAAACACTATTGATAAGGATTATAAGTTGAGAGGAATGATTTTTAATTGTGAGTCGAGATTTTGCTTGAGGACAGGCAAACGCTTAAGTGTGGGGGTATTTGATAAACCGTAAATTATACATACTTTTCCTCATGCTTAGCCTATTTTTGGATGAATTATTCCCTGATTTTGTGGAATTTGATGCTCCTAAACCTTTAATTTCATGTTTTATACTAAGGTGAGCTTAAAGGAGTGAAAAGAACAAGAAACAGGCCGAAAATGGAGAAAATGGGCCAAAGTAAGGAATCAACACGGCCTGGAGTTCACCACACGGGTGTGTCACACGGTCGTGCCACATTAACAGGTTTGAGCACGGCCTAAACTCGATTCACACGATCGTGCCACATTAACAGGCTCGAGCATGACCTTGCATCGTCTCACATGGGCGTGGCACACGGGCGTATCCCTGTCGTGATGAAGTTCAATTTCACAAAGAAAAAGCTACTTAGGGGCTAAGAAAGACATTCCAAACTCTATATAAAGACTCTAGGAGGCAACTACAAAGGTGTACAGTCTTCCCGCCAAGACGAAGAGCTAAAGGAAGGGAATTACTCGAAGGAAAGCCGATTGATCCATCTTAGAAGCCAGGAGCCACATTTAAGACAGAGGATCTCCCTTAATTCCTTTCAGGAGTTTTTGGGTTTTCTTATGTTTTGTTATTTTCTTTATTCTGAGATGTTTCTTTTTATAAACATGAACTAAAACCCCAAATATCTATGGGGAAGAAACCTAAGACGAATCTTGTTATTGTTATCTGAATTATATGATAAATATTTGACTTGTTCTTAATTGTGTTTTTAATTCTTGAATTGATATTTCTGGGATATTAATTTAAGTCAAATGTGCTTAGGCAGAGGAGCAAAAGTCCTTGTTTAAGAGTAGATCCAATAAAATTAAGCGGAGTTGATCGCAATCCTGGACATAAGACGACGAAAATCTGTCGGATTAGAGTCAAATCTAATATGGGGATCCATAGATCGAGTTAATACAAGACTAGGGGTTTTAATTAGAAAGAGATTTCAATTAATCAACTTAGGATTAGTAGTTCTTATTCTCGACGGAGATATTAACATAATTTAGGGATCTTTACGAATCAAGTTGAATGAAAAAATTGTCTAGTTCTGAGTTAGATAACAAGTGAAGTCTAGTGGATTCGTCCTTAGGTATTTTCCTTATTAATCAGTTTTCCCAAAGTAATTTTCCCAATTTACTCTCCGTTTCTTTAGTTTAATTTAGAATAGTTTACAACCAAACCCCCTTTTACTTTTAGGCTAGATAATATGAAGAAAGTCATTACTGGTACTTTTAGTTCCTTAGATTCGATATTTCAGTCTTGCCACTAGCTATACTAGTATTCGATAGGTGTGCTTGCCTGTTATGTGATAATAGTTAGTTTTTAGGTACGATCAAATTATTACTTCATCACAATCATGAGATCAAAGCTAATAGTAGAGTACAGACATTTGAACATGGGGCAAGTAGTAATGTCCCAATTCCTCCGGCTTAAGAACAAGAACTTCAAAATATGTTCTTTGGGTTTATGAATTAATGGTTTAGTGAGTTTATGCAAGAAAGAAACTTGGATTAGCAATCTCCTCCCCTTATTGTAACATCTGTAAAGACTCCGATTGCACCTCCACCACCTCTAGCGACTGAATCAAGTAAATGTACTCCAATAAAAAATCTAAGAAAGTGTGGGGCTGAAGAATTTCGGGGTTGGTTAAATGATGATCTAGTGAAAGCTGAGTATTGGCTTCAGAACATAATAAGATTTTTTGAAGATATAGCCTATTTACCTGATGATTATGTGAGATGTGTTGTTTCCTTACTGAAAGAAGAAGCATATAATTGGTGGTCGACTATAGTGGCAGTAGTGCCGAAAGAGAAAATTACTTGGGAATTCTTTCATAGTGAATTTGAAAATAAATACGGTGGTAAGAGGTATCTAGACAAAAAGAATAGGGAATTTCTTAACCCGTGCCAAGGAAACAGATCGATAGCCAAGTATAAAAGAGAATTTGTATACCTCAGTAGATATGCCTGGGAAATTGTACCAACTGAAAAAGAAATGTGTATTCAGTTTGAAGAAGGGTTAAATGATAAAGTTAGAATGATGATTGGGGGTACAAAAATACGGGAATTTG
This sequence comes from Gossypium stocksii, assembly GCA_020496765.1. Taxonomy (NCBI): domain Eukaryota; kingdom Viridiplantae; phylum Streptophyta; class Magnoliopsida; order Malvales; family Malvaceae; genus Gossypium; species Gossypium stocksii. Next base: position 35,228,281 of record CM035624.1, read on the forward strand.
TTGTTCTGTCAAACCGTGCTCAAAAAATGAAAGAGGTGTACAATAGAAAAATGCAACGAAACAAAAGGAATAAAGAGTCTTACAAAAGAAGTTCCTCCAAATCATTCTCAGCATTGCCAGCTAAAAAGTCTAGAGATGATTTCAGTTGAGCCACTCCAATGCCTGAATGATCAAATAAGAACAAGATGATTCAACAAGATTACGGGGTATCTATTAGACCCACTATTAGTGTGGGCAATGTACAGAATGCGTCTAAGCCCAAATGCAAATATTGTGGGAAAAACCACCTCGGTGAATGTAGAATTAAAATAGGGTCTTCTTACAAATGTAAAAATACTGAATATTTTATTCGAAACTGTCATCAATTGCAAAGAAAGGAGGAAGAGAAGAAAGAGAAACAGTTTCCCACTTCTGAAAGAAGTAAACGTTTAGGTCAAAATAATGCTACTGGGACTGCTCATTCGGGTATGAGAGTTTCTACTGCCCGATCAGAGTGTAGGGCACCTACACATACTTATGGCATTTGAACGAGAGAAGAAGCTATGGCTCTAGACGTGATTGCTGGTACATTCTATCTCTTTGATGTTACTGTATATGCATTGATTGACACTGGGTCTACACATTCTTATATTTGCACTGTGGTAGTATCAGAAAAAGATTTGTCTATTGAACCTACTAATTATGATATTAAAGTCACTAATCCATTAGGCCAAATTGTAATAGTTAATTTAGTGTGTTGTGACTGTCCAAGGTTGTGAAATTCGTACTGTTTTGATGTTACTACCTTTTCGGGAATTTGATATTATTTTGGGAATGGATTGGTTAACGAAGCATGATGTTATAGTATATTGTAGAGAGAAATAGATTTAGTTGAAATGTCAAATAGGGGAGGTAATTACAGTTTAGTATGATAGTCCAAAAGAAATTGCTAGAATTGTTTCAGCTTTTTCAATATAGAGATTGATGTGAAAAAGTAATAAGTCATTTCTAGCTTACATTCTTGATACTCGGGATTCTGAATCTAAGTTAGAACAATTACCAGTTGTTAGTGAGTTTGCTGATGTATTTCCTGAGGAATTGTCGGGTTTACCACCTGATCGTGAAGTTGAGTTTGTGATTGATGTGGTTCTGGGAATAGCTCCGATATTGGTAACACCATAACGTATGGCATTGGCTGAGTTAAAGGAATTAAAGGCACAGTTGCAAGAGTTATTAGACAAAGGGTTCATCAGGCCGAGCATGTCTCTCTGAGGTGTACCTGTTTTATTTGTGAAAAAGAAAGATAGTTCTTTGAGAGTGTGTATAAACTACAGACAGTTGAACAATGTCACAATTAAAAAGAAATACCATTTGCCCCGTATCGACGACTTATTTGATCAACTGAAAGGTGTCGCGATGTTTTCAAAGATAGACCTTAGATCTACATATTATCAGTTGAAGGTTAAAGAGCGTGATGTGTCAAAAACTACATTTCGAACTCGGTATGGTCATTATGAGTTTCTGGTAATACCATTTGGCTTAACTAATGCTCCCGCTACATTTATGTATTTAATGAATTGGATTTTTCAACTTTATTTGGATAATTTTATGGTTGTGTTTATTGATGATATATTGATCTATTCCAAGTCGAAGTCTGAGCATGCAAAATACTTGAAGATTGTGCTACAGACTTTGAGAGAAAAGCAGTTGTACACAAAGTTTAGTAAATGTGAATTTTGGCTTCACGAGGTTGGATTTTTGGGTCATACGTGTTAGCTGATAGAATTCGAGTTAATCTGAGCATAGTATCTACAATGGTAAATTGGAAAACTTCGAAGAATGTTTTAAAAGTACGAAATTTTCTGGGTCTAGTAGGTTATTACCGACATTTTGTTAAGAAATTTTTGATGATTGCTTTACCGTTAACCCAATTATTACAGAAAAATGTAGAATTTGTTTGGTCTAAAGAGTGTCAGTAGAGTTTTGATGAGTTGAAGAAAATGTTGACAGAAGCTCTAGTTTTGACTCAACTAGAATCGAGCGTATAGTATGTTGTTTATAGTGATTCGTCTCTGAATGGTTTGGGTTGTGTACTAATGCAGTCAACTAAATAAGTGGCCTATGCTTCTGGACAGTTAAAGTCGTACGAGAAGAATTATCCTACACATGATCTTGAGTTGGCTGCAATTGTATTCACTTTGAAGATTTGGAGACATTATTTATACGGTGAGAAATGTTATGTCGTTACATGTCACAAATGTTTTAAGTATTTGATGACTCAAAAAGAGTTGAATTTGAGACAGAGACGGTGGCTAGAATTACTGAATGATTATGATCTCATTGTTGACTACCACCCGGGAAAGGCTAATGTGGTTGCAATGCACTTAGTCGGAAGTCATCATTGTTTGCACTCTAAGTGTTGAACGCTCATTTATCTCTTAACGAAGATGGTTCTGTATTAGTAGAATAGAGAACGAAACCTTTGTTCTTTCAACGAATTCAAGAGTTGCAAGATGATGATCCAAAATTAGTGTTGAAATTACAGATGGTTCAGGACAATCTGAGTTCAAAGTATAGCATTGATGATAGTGGTATGTTACGTTATCACAATAGAATTTGTGTTTCAAATAACTCAAATTTGAAAAATGATAATGATATTCTTTCTAAAGCTCATAATAGCATGTACTCCATTCAGCCGGGTAGTATGAAGATGTATTATGATTTGAGACGGATGTATTAGTGGTCGGGTATGAAACGAGAAATTTGTGAGTTTGTAGCCAAGTGTTTGATTTGTCAGCAAGTGAAAGCTGAGCACCAGGTACCAACAGGTTTGTTACAACCTGTTATGATTCCTTAATGGAAGTGGGAACATATCACGATGGATTTTGTTTCCAGATTACCTGTGACTCCGAGAAAGAATGATTCGATCTAAGTGATTATTGATAGATTGACTAAGTAGGCACATTTTATCCCTGTCAGAATAGAACTTTCACTTGAGAAGTTAGCGAAATTGTATATATCAAAGATTGTGAGGCTACATGGGGTCCCAACATCTATTATTTCAGGTCAAGATCTGAGGTTTACATCGAGATTTTCGAGTAAATTGCAAGAAGCTCTCAGTATAAAGCTAAATTTCAGCATTGCTTTTCATCCTCAGACTGGCAGGCAATCAGAACGAGTGATTCAGATTCTGGAAGATATGTTGAGATGTTTGATACTCAAGTTTGGAGGTAGTTAGGAAAGGTATTTACCTTTGGCTAAATTTGTATATAATAATAGTTATCAAACTATTATCAAAATGACACCATTTAAAGCTTTTTAGGGAGGAAATGTAAGACTCTATTCTATTGGTCTGAATTGAGTGAATCCAAGCTAGTGGGAGTCGACTTGATTTGAGAAATTGAAGAAAAAGTTTGGATTATCCGAGACAGTTTGAAAGCTGCTTCTGACCGTTAGAAATCATATGCAGATTTGAAAAGAAGAGATATTGAATTCAATATGGGTGATTGGGTATTCTTAAAAGTCTCACCGTGGAAGAAAGTATTATGGTTTGGTAGAAAAGGAAAACTAAGTCCAAGATTTATTAGACCGTATGAAATTATTGAAAAAATCGATCTTGTCGCTTAAAGATTAGCTTTACCTCCTGAACTTGAGAAATTTCACAATGTGTTTCACGTATTGATGTTGAGGCGGTATAGATCTAATCCTTCACACATGATTCCTCATAATGAGATTGAGTTGCAATTAGATATAACGTATTTAGAAGAACCAATAAAGATTTTGGCTTGAGAGGTTAAAAAATTCTGAAATAAACGAGTACTGTTAGTTAAAGTATTATGACACTGTCATGGTTCAAATGAGGCTACTTGGGAAATAGAGGAATTGATGAGATCACAATATCCGAATCTATTCCCAGGTAATAAATTTCAAGGACAAAATTTACTAAAGGGGGAGAGTTGTAACAACCTAATTTTTAGTGGTAACGAAAACGGTGATTCGAGGTCACCAATTCCGATGAGTAAGCTCATAAATTTTATTATTTAGTGATTATGAGTTAAATGTGGTTTTAGGAATATTTTTGAATTAATAATTTGTGTTTTATAAGGATTTATTAGGTCAAATGATTTAGAAAACAAGGTATCAAAACCTTGATTTTATAAACAAAGTCGTAAATATTTTTATAAATATTTACAAAGTGTCATTAAGATAGTATTAAAGTTTCGTTAGAAAATGTTAACGTTTTGATAGTTTATTAAGTAAAAAGGACTAAATTGAAAAAGGTGCAAAACTTGCTAATTAAAGAAATAGAGATTAAATAGCCCAAATGATCAATAAGGGAGGACCAATGTAACAGCCCAGGTTAGACCCAAGTCGGAACAGTGGTTCCAGACCATATATCTGAGTTCAAAGAATATTTTAATATTATTTTTCGTACTTATAATATGTGAATTAGCACGTATAAAAGTCTCATATGAAAATTTGGTTGTTTGTGTGTCTAATTTGAAAAAGAGGACTAGATTGCATAAATAGTAAAAGTGACTAATTATGTGATTATGTGCCGATTTGAATATGGCTTTTAAATGTGAAGGCCTTAAGTGGTTATTATGCCATTATAAGATTAGTGGACATTTATGTCCATGGCTTAAATGATTCTTATTTGTTATAAAACAAGGTTAAAATGGGAAATTGTTTATTAAATGAATTATATTAAAACAAAAGCAAGAAATAAAGTCATATATGTTTATTTTTGCCAAAAGTTAAAGAAGAAAGAAAAGAAAAATATCAAGCTAGGGTTCGACACTTATTTTTCTAAATCAAGATCATGAAAAGTGAAATCTAGACTTGGATCATGGAAAATCAAAAGTTGTCGAATAATCGACTAAACTGACAAAACACACTTGAGGTAAGTTCATAAGTAGTAATTTCATTGTAATGCTGTAAATTGCTTTGATATTGAGTGAATTGCAATGAATGGAACCTCGGAGGAGGTTGAATTAGTAATATTGATGTTGTGGATGTGTTAGTAATAGAAAACAATATTGGGAAAGTCTGGTTGAACCGTAGGATTAGCTTCAGAAGGTAGTGACTTGTCACTAGGGTAAAGTATTTGGCTTCGGGCAATAACATCGACGCTTTGGGTGCGAGAAACATCTTGATTTGGCTTTAGGCCATGGTATAGATGTTCTAGGAGTGACCTTGATTTGGCTACTGGCCATGGTATAGGTGCTCCGAGATAAGTTACCTTGAGTTGGCTACGGGCCATGGTACAGGTACTTATCGGATAAAATGTTCATACAATCGACTCTTAATCCGGATGGTTCAATGAATAAGCTACGATAATGCATATGGCAGAAGTGGTATGAGAATGGACAGGTATATATGATGTGTTTAGTTGTTAAGATGAAGTATATATGTGAGATGAGATGAATTGAATCAATGAAGGATTAATTCAATTGAATGAGTAACTATGTGGTAAGACATGGATAAAGTTTATGTTATTTGTTCATGGTTCAAATTGATGAAATGGTTGTATTATTGTTGAGATTATGTGTTAAATTACTTGCTTATGACTTACTAAGCTTTAAAAGCTTACTTGGTTTGTTTATTCTATTTTATAGATCATCGAAGCTCTTGAAGGCTCGGAAATCATCAAGGATCTTCATCGCACTATCCGAACTTATTTTGGTACCCTTTTGAGTTTGTGAATAACTAAGTATGGCATGTATAGGTTACGGAGGTTTGAATATGTTTTGAATTTTAAATATGCTATGCTAAGTGATTTGGCTAGCTAATTTTGTGTAAAAATGTTGTGGTATGTTATACTTGTTGCAAACTTTGTGTGACTTATGATGCTTATAAGGCTTAGTAGATTATGGTCAATTTGGATCACTCAAATGGCAAAAATTTGGTAAGTTTTGATCATGATATGGAATGTTATATGTATGATTTGTGTGACATGTGTTTGCCTATGATAATGTCTCATAACTTAGTGGGATTTGAATTGGATTGTGTGCATGAAATAGGTGAGAATGAATTGGTTATATTGATGTATGTTTTAAAGCATAAGATTGGCTGAATTTAGGTTACTAATGTTGCATATTGTGGCTTGTAGGTAATTGACAAATTTGGGTGTGAAATATGGCTTGTGTAACACCCCAAACCCGACCTGGACGTTATGACCAGATCTGGTGTGTCACATGAACCTATAACTAAGTTTACGACCTTTTGCCTGTTGTGACTTAGGTGATAGTATTTAGTAAAATAGCAAGGTTGTGAAAAATCATTTTGATAAGCCTTCAGATTATCCATATTTTGAACTTGTTGAGTTTTGAAAACATTTTTAGGAGTTTGAAAAAAAAAACCCGCGCAGCCTATAACTAGCAGTTCCGAGAAAATATGAATTAAATCATTAACGAAAATAAAACCAATAAAGAAATTTAAATAGCGGCCTTATTACAATTAAAACCCAAAATAGAATAATAAAATACTTAAAATGAAAAGAAAACCGAATTTGCAGATGCTGTGGCCACTCCGAATCTCTCACAGCTCCAAGCCCACTATGGTTGAGGGTTACCTGCAGAGATGAAATTAAGGGGTGAGTTTGATAACTCAGTGTGTAACATAATCTCAACCATAGGCCAAAACAGATCAAGCCTCAGAATCAGAGTTACTTGGCCTTGGCCCATTACAGAAATCAGGTTAAGCACATAGGCCCATAACAGATACAGATCAGATATAATATGCAAACAGATAACCCAACCCAGATCCATCCATAACACCCCCGTACCTGCCTTACACCATGTGGGGAGACTACTCGACCCACCCAACCGCTACACACCACAAAAATTTGCAGCGAGGCTGCCAGATATTGTGACGAGGTCACCAGATACAGATATTGTGGCGAGGCCACCAGAACAGATATATGTGGCAAGGCGACCAGAATAGATATATATGTGGCGAGGCCACCAGAATAGATATATATGTGGCGAGGCCACCAGATTGTAGCGAGGCTGCCAGAACGCTTCCTCCATCATAAACCCAAACCCCATGCAACAGGCATACATGTTATGACATATAACATACAGAATCTCATGCATCAGATATACACATGTATTATGAGATATGACATACAGAAATAGAAAATCATACGCTTCATACAGAATTTACCCTAGGGGTATAAAGGTCATTTTGCACCTAGGGGTAAAATGGTAATTTTCCATACTTAGGGGTATTTTAGTCTTTTTACCGATTTCCAGGGTTTTTATGCAAGTCCAAGTAATTACTAGTCCATTAGTGTTTACAGAAGTCCTTTTAACCTTAGTTTCCAATTTTGCCCTTTTTAGCCCCCAGAACCCCTAATGGGCCTTACTAAATCCATTATCGTCTTAAGCCCGTTAAATCCAAATTTTAATGCTCAGTTTGTTAATTTTAACTGGTTTATTCTCAACAAACCGCCAGAATGCTTTTAATGTCAATTTTACTGATATGGGCTCAGAAGCCCATTGGGCCCACCTTTGGCCCATTCAAGCCCAACTTACCGAAATGCTCAGAATCGCACCTTCTACAATTCTGTCACCATCGAATCTAAAGTTGACCCTAACAGTGTAAACGATTACACAGAGATTTCATAAGACCGAGTTTTTAGTCACTTTCGGTCAGTTTTCGGTTATTTCAGCCTTAGCCATTCTAGTCTATATCGAGGGTATGATACACACCTGTTAACGGATGAAATGACGACGAGATCCACGTACGAAAGCCTACAGTTAATCACTAAAGTGTTAGTCTAACAATCGGCAACACATAAAGCCTTCACCTACTAACCACAATCGGCCAACATGGCCTAAGTCCTTAAAATCTTACCTTCTTGCCGGAAGTGGACCAGATCTAGATGTCCAACTGTGTTAGTCCTTCAAGCCCCCTTGCTACACGACCCTTGACCACACTAGCGAAAACAAAACAAAAAGAAAAGGACACAAGACCCTTAATCCCAAAACGTTGGCCTCCCCTAAAGGGTTTCGGCTATCACTTTAAATACTTGAAACTAACAAAATTTACCTGAGTACTTACCAATATTCTAATCGATTCAAGAAGTGTCTTTAACTGCCCTCTTAATCTCAATCCAAGCAAAAGAAAGAAAAGAATATGAGACTAGAAAGAGTTCGGCCAAGTGTAATGAGAGTTTTGGTCAAGCAAGAACAATCGGTTTCAAAGGCTTTTAATCTCAAGAGAAATCGGCAATGGAAACAAGATGGAAAAGAAGAAGAAGAAAATAAAAAGGTAGTGGTGAGGAGAAGGATTCGGCAATGGTGATTTCGACTTTGAAAAACCAATGAAGGAGAAGGTGGGAAAAAAGAAAGGGAGAGAAGAAGAGTATTCGGCCTTGCAAAGAAATCGGCACCAAGAGAGAGTTTGGAGGCTTGTATTCGGTTTTAGCCAAGAAAGAGTAAAGAAAATGAGCCTCTCAGGCACTCTACCCTATTCGGCTAAGCAATGAAACTCCCAAAATGAAACCCAAAGGAAATTTCGGCACTTACAACCCCTATTGCCGAAAATGCTCTCCTATGCACAAAACCAAAATTACACTACCAAGAGTCCCTTGACCGGCCACTTTCTTTCAAATTTTGAATGCTCCTCAACCTCCTCCTTGATTTACTCATATGACCATTTCAAACTCCTTCAACTAGAGTTTTACTCAAAGTCTACCACCTACCCCTTCTATTCATAAAAATAAAACACCTTAATACATGCCTGTGACTTGAACCCTTGACCTCCACACTCTTTTAGGCGCCACCTTTGTAGGTCCTAAGTGGCGTCACATTGCCACTCCACCACTGGTCAGCTTGTGTCCCATTTCACCCATAAATTCTTATAACACCTACTTCCCAAGGCCCCCTATCTCCTAAGTCAAAAATACAAAATTTTACCGAGTTTTTAACCAGCACATGGGCCTTCCATAGGCCCATTAACACTCCCCAAACATGCATTACACACCCAGATACCAAAGTTCAAACATTTTATCAGATGAACAACAATCTAAGAGAAACCCGAAAATTAGAGTGTTACAGCTTGAACCAGGCCTACTTTGTGCCACAAGGCCAGAGCACACTGGCGTGTGACTCAGCCGTGTGATCACAACATGTTGCACGATTAAGTCAGTATTGTACACGGTATAGACACACGGGCGTGTCTATTACCTGTGTAGTTTAGTCAGATTGCCACATGGCCAAGACACATGGGCATTTCTTGTGGCCATGTGCTCAAGTCAGTATGTACGCCCTATTTTACCACGGCCTGGACACATGGGCGTGTCTAGTGGCCGTGTAAGGCACACAGCCTGACTACACGGGCGTGTGACCTCAACAGCATTGAAATTTTTTCTAAGTGTTCAGTTTAGTCCCGATTTTCTTTATAATGCATGATTAAGGTCTTGTAGACCTTCTAAAGGGACTTAATGATGATGTTTGAATGTGTTTTGTAAAGGATGATTCTTGATTTTATGAAATATTTGTATAATATTCCGAATGCTCGGTAATACCTCGTAACCCTAGTCTGACAACAGATACGAGTTAGGGGTGTTACAACCAAAATGGCAAATTGACACACAAGGAATGGTTGAGGCAGCATAAGAAGAAAAAAAATCATGAAATTAGGTGAAACAAGGGTAAAATTGGAAATAAAATAAAATAAAATCAGATAAAAATGGGATTTAATAGTTTCTAGGCAATTCTTCATCAATCTTTAGCCTAAAAACACCATTGAAGAACCCTTAAGAAGCTGGTTTTCTATTTTTACTTCATGTAAGTTTAATTCTTTTTTTTTTCTTGTACTTCTTGCATTTTTAAGACTTTTACAATTAGGTCTTGTAACGCCCCAAAGTTAGTATATTTGTTTCCGTGTATTTATGACTGATAAACGATATATTATACATATTTTTACCCCCTGTTTAGCTTAATTTCTGGGTGGATTATCATTAATTTTGTGAGAATTGGTGCTCTTAATCTTTCTTTTTCATATCTTATACTCAGGAGAGCATAGGGAAGAGAAAAGAACGGAAAATGGACCAAAAACGAGGAAAATGGGCCAAAATGGAAAAAATGACATGGCCCAAGGAGTCACCAGCCACGGCTGTGCCACATGAAGATCACACGATCCAGCCCCTGACAAGCACGGCCAGGCCACACGGTCGTGCCTCCATCGACAGAATCTCACACGGCCTCTTGTCGTGGCGCACGGGCGTGGTACACAGGCGTGTCCCTATCGTGAGGAAGAGGAATTTCACTCGGATTTGGATACTTAGGGGCTAAGAAAGCCATTCTAAACTCTATATAAAGACCCAAATAGGCAACTCTAAAAATATACTCTTTTCTCTCAAGAAAGAGCGCCATAATTCTACCAACACAAGGAGTGAAAGTAAGGGATTACTCCAAGGAAAGCTGATTGATTCATCCTAGAAGCCAGAGTTCTACATCAAGACAGAGGATCTCCCTAAATTCCTTTAGGGGTTTTTGGATTCTTTATGTTTTGTTATCTTAATTCTTCTGAGATGTTTTCTTTATCTTAATTCTTCTAAGATGTTTTCTTTCTTTATTATGAACTAAACCCCTCAAATACTGGAGGGGGATGAAACCTAAGATAGATCTTGTTATTATTTATTCTTGAATTATTTGATAAATACTTGAATTGTTCTTAATTATGTGTTCTTCATTCTTGATTTAATAATCCTAGGTATTACTTCAAGAACTTGATGTGCTTTGGCAGAGGAGCAAAAGTCCCTGTTTTAAGAGTAGATCTACCATAATTAAGCAGAGTTGCATGCAACCCTAGACATAGGGCGACATAAATCTGCGAGATTAGGGTCAAACCTAATAGGGGGATCCATAGATCAAATTAATGCAACCTAGGGGTGTTAATTAATAAGAAAACTTTAATTAACTACCTAGGATTAGTTGTTCTTATCCTTGAAAGAGGTATTAACATAGGTTAGGGATCTCTACGGATCAAGTCAAGTAAAGAAATCATCTAGTTCAAGAAGTTAGTAACAAGTGAAGTCTAGGTGGATTCTCCCTTAACTATTGCTCATATCAATCAGCTTTTCCCAAAAGTTTTCCCCAATTTACTTTTTGTGCACTTTTAGTTAGTTTTAGAATTAGTTTCAACCAATCCTCTTTTATTTTAGGCTAGATAATAGAAAGGAAGTAAGTACTAGTACTTTTGGTTCCCTTGGGTACGATAACTCGATCTTGCTGCTAAACTATACTACTGTTCGATAGGTGCACTTGCCTTTAAAATCGTGATATTAGTTAGTTTTGGTGTGATCAGTTTTTATAAATTTTATTACTTAATGTCGCGAGCATATTAAGTTTTTGGCGCCGTTGCCGTGGAACTGAAATATTAAGAAAACTCGATTTCTATTACTTTAGCCATTACCATATTTATTTATTTTTAGTTTTTATTTATTTTTATTTTTATTTCTATTTTTCTTTTATTATTTATTATTTATTATTTGCTTTTTCCTTCTAGGTATTTCTAGTTTATGACTAGAAACAACCCAGTAGGACCATTGCTTTTTGACAAAGATTTAAGAGCGACAGTTTGCAGAAATCGCAGAGAGATCAGACGAAGCCTACAATATCCAGAACAAGATCAAAAACAAAGCCCAGAACCTACAGAAGAGATGGAAGCAAATCAAAACATTCCGTCACCTCCCGCTATAGTCCTGCCACTAGCAAATCAGGAACAAGCTCCTCGCACTATGTATGATTATACTTAGCCTAGTTTGGTCGGTACCCAAACTAGCATTCTTAGACCTACTATTGCTGCTAATAATTTTGAATTAAAGCCTAACACTATTCAGATGATATAGCAATTGGTGAAGTTTGATGGTTTACAGGATGAAGATCCAAATTCACACATAGCCAATTTTTTGGAACTCTGTGATACCTTTAAAATTAATGGCGTTTCTGATGATGCCATTCATTTAAGGCTATTTCCATTCTCTTTGAGAAACAAGGTCAAACAGTGGTTAAACTCTTTACCACGAGGTTCAATCACCACATGGGAATAGATGACCAAAAAATTTTTACTTAAATATTTTCCTCTAGCTAAAACAGCTAAATTACGAAACGATATCTCTTCTTTTGTGCAGATGGATTTAGAAACACTCTACGATGCCTGGGAGAGATACAAAGATCTTTTGAGAAGATGCCCTCATCATGGCCTACCTTTATGGCTACAAGTTCTAACCTTTCACAACGGTTTGAACCCAACAACAAGGCAAATGATCGACGCAGCCACAGGAGGAACGATCAACAATAAAACACCTGAAGCAGCTTATAAATTTATTGAAGAGATGTCACTAAATAACTATCAGTGGCAAGTTATGAGGACAAAGCTGACAAAAGCTGCAGGAGTTTATAATATTGATGCTGTCGCCATGCTTACTAACCAAGTAGAACTTTTAAATAAAAAGTTTGATAATTTTGTTGGTTCTACGCAGGCACAGCCAGTGATGCAATGCGACGCAACCCCAGGAAATATGTTGAATCCAGACTAATCAACTTATGGACACAGCATGGAAGCTGAGCAAGCCAACTATATGGGTAACAATTCTAGACCTCAAAATAACCCTTATAATAATACTTACAATGTAGGTTGGAGACATCACCCCAATTTTTCATGGGGAGGACAAGGAAATCAAAGACAACAGCCTCCTTCGGGATTTCAGTAGCCACCACCACAACAAGAGAAAAAGTCGAATCTTGAAGAGATGTTCGCCAAATTTATGGCTGCATCAGAAACCCGTTTCCAAAACACTGAAATAGCATTAAAGAACCAGCAAGCATCAATTCAAGGGCTTGAGAATCAAATCGGTTAGCTTGCAAAATTAATTTCAGAAAGACCACAAGGTGGACTACCAAGTAATACTGAGCCAAATCCCAGAGAACATGTCAAAGCGATTACTCTAAGAGATGGGAAAGTCCTAGCTGAACTAGAAAAGAGATCTACTCCAAAATCTTTAGGAGACAAGGCAGAGGAATCCAAGGAAAACACTCCACCAACACTCAAGGAATACAAACCGCCCATTCCATATCCAGCAAAGTTGAAGAAAGACCATACAGACACTCAATTCGGTAAATTTCTTGAACTTTTTAAACAATTAAACATTAACTTACCTTTTGTTGAAGCAATTTTGCAGATGCCGAAGTACATGAAGTTCCTTAAAGAACTTCTGAGAAATAAAAGGAAGTTGGAAGAATTAGCCACAGTGGAACTCAATGAAGAATGCTCAGCTATTCTCCAAAATAAACTGCCGGCAAAACTGAAAGATCCAGGGAGTTTTACTATTCCTTGTTTAATTGGTAGTTTACTTATTGATAAAGCCTTAGCTGATTTAGGTGCTAGCATTAATCTCATGCCTTACAAAATGTTCAAGCAACTAGGTCTAGGGAAACTAAAGCCCACTAGGATGAGTATTCAACTAGCTGATAGATCTATTAAATATCCTAGGGGAATCATAGAAGATGTGCTCATAAAGGTAGATAGATTTATATTCCCTGTTGATTTTGTTGTGCTTGATATGGATGAGGACATTAAGGTACCTTTAATTTTAGGACGTCCATTCTTAGCCACTACTAGAGCTGTTATTGATGTAAGGGATGGTAAATTAGTACTCAAAGTTGGTGAGGAAGAAGTCGTTTTTAAAATCTATGATGCTATGAAATTTTCTAAAGAACAGGATGATTCCTGTTATTTTTTTGATATTATTGATTACTTTGTTCAAGATAAGTTTTAGGAACTTTCTATCGCAGACACATTGGAACTGTGTCTTGTTCAAAGTGGGGGAGAAGACGAAGTCACCACTGAAATTGAGGAAGTAAGAAAGGAGTTAGATTCTAATGAAATCATCACAAGACACATAAGTTATGAAAGTATAAAGATGAATGATGAGTTGAGACAGAAACCTTCCATTGATGAACCCCCTAAATTAGAGTTGAAACAACTACCAGATCATTTAGAATATGCCTTTTTAAGGGAAGATTCAACTTTACCAGTCACTATCGCAACAGATTTGAGCATTGCAGAAAAAGAGGAACTACTCCATGTGTTAAGGGAATACAAGCATGCTATAGCTTGGAAAATTTTAGATATTAAGGGAATTAATCTGTTCTTTTACACCCACAAAATTTTAATGGAAGATGAATATAAACCATTAATGCAAGCTCAGAGACGATTGAATCTCAACATGAAGGAAGTCGTAAAAGCCGAGGTAATTAAACTTCTAGATGCAGGCATTATTTATCCTATTTCTGACAGTTCTTGGGTAAGTCCTGTGCAGGTTGTTCCTAAAAAGGGAGGCATTACTGTGGTGTCGAATGACAAGAAAGAGTCAATACCTACAAGAACAGTCACTGGATGGAGAGTTTGTATTGATTATAGGAAGCTGAATGATGCCACTCGAAAAGATCATTTTTCCTTACCTTTTATTGATCAGATGTTGGAAAGATTATCAGGTCACATGTATTATTGTTTCCTAGATGGCCTCTCTGGTTACTTCCAACTCTCGATAGCTCTAGAAGATTAGGAGAAAATGATATTCACATGCCCATACGGTACGTTTGCTTATTGTAGAATGCCTTTTGGTTTATGTAACGCTCCTGCTACTTTTCAGCGATGCATGCTAGCTATCTTCAATGAATTCGTGGAAGAAATCATGGAGGCATTTATGGATGATTTTTTAGTTTTCGGTAATTCTTTCCAACTTTGTCTTAATAATCTAAAATGTGTTTTGATAAGATGTGAAGAGACAAATTTAGTGCTTAACTGGGAAAAATGCCACTTTATGGTTCAAGAGGGTATTATATTAGGACATAAAATTTCTAGTAAAGGGATAGAGGTAGATAAAGCAAAAATTGAAACCATTGAAAAATTACCTTCCCCTAATTCAGTTAAGGCTATAAGAAGCTTTTTAGGACATGCCGATTTTTATCACAGATTTATTAAAGATTTTCTAAAATAGCTAAGCCTTTAACAAAGTTGCTAGAAAAAGACGTGCTTTTCAACTTTGACCAAGAATGTTTAGTCTCTTTTAACACTCTTAAAGAAAAGTTAATCAATGCCCCGATCATTATTTCACCTGATTGGAATCTACCTTTTGAACTAATGTGTAATGCAAGTGATTTTGCAGTAGGTGCAGTTTTGGGACAACAAAGATACAAGCACTTTCAACCGATCTATTACGCTAGCAGAACTTTGACAGTCGCTCAAGCAAATTATACTACCACAGAAAAAGAATTGCTACCTGTTATTTTAAAATTTGATAAATTCAGATCTTCTTTGATTTTGTCAAAAGTCATTATTTATACTGACCATTCTGCTCTTCGTTACCTTTTAACTAAAACTGATGTAAAACCTCGATTAATAAGATGGATTCTATTGTTACAAGAGTTCGATTTAGAAATAAAAGACAAGAAGGGAGCTGAAAACTTGGCAGCAGATCACCTTTCCAGATTAGAAAGCATGCAACCCAAGTACCTCGACAAAATAAACAATTTGTTTCCTGAAGAACAACTCCTATCCTTAGCAGATGCAACAGTTCCTTGGTTTTCTGACATAACCCCAAAAGGGTTGACCAATCAGCAAAAGAAGCGATTCTTCACTGATGTGAAAAACTACTTTTGGAAGGATCCTTTTCTTTTTTGAATTTTTGCAGATCAAGTTATTCGAAGATGCGTTACTGAAATAGAAGCATACTAGATTTTAAATCACTGCCATTCAGGACCCACAGGAGGACATCACAGTGGAGCTAGAACTGCTTATAAGGTACTCGAATCAGGCTTTTACTGGTCTACGCTTTTCAAGGATGCCAACAGGTATGTGACCTCTTGTGATAAATGTCAGCGAACAGGTAATATTTCTCAGCATAATGAAATGCCTCAGAACTATATACTTTCATGCGAAATATTTGATGTATGGGGTATTGATTTCATGGGTCCATCCCCTACTTCATTTGGGAATAAGTACATCCTAGTAGCGGTAGATTATATGTCAAAATGGGTGGAAGCCCAAGCCTTACCTACTAATGATGCTAGAATGGTAGTACTATTTTTAAAAAAACTTTTCTCTTGACTTGGAACACCTAGGATAATTATTAGTGATAGGGGCACACATTTTTGCAATGCCCAGTTTGGAAAAGTCTTAAAAAGGTATGGAGTACACCATAGAATAGCTACCCCTTATCACCCTTAAACCAGTGGTCAAGTCGAAGTGACAAATAGGGAACTAAAACGCATCCTAGAGAAAACAATATATACAAATAAAAAGGATTGGTCAAGGAAAATAGATGATGCTTTATGGGCTTATAGAACTGCTTTAAAAACACCCATAGGTACATCTCCTTATAAGCTTGTCTATGGAAAAAGTTGTTATTTGCCATTTGAACTTGAACATAAAGCATTTTGGGCTATCAAATTTTTAAACCTTGATTTTAAGCTTGCAGGTGAGAAGAGATTAATGCAGTTAAATGAGCTCAATGAATAGCGTTGCAATGCATACGGGAGCTCACGACTATATAAGGAAGCCATGAAGCGACGTCATGACAAACAACTGAAACAACCTAAGCAGTTCAAAACAGGTGATCTTGTCTTACTCTACAACTTAAGGCTAAGACTATTTCCTGGGAAACTCAAGTCAAGGTGGTCAGGTCCATTCACTGTTCAAACTGTCTTTCCATACGGCACAATTGAGGTAACCCACCCCGACTATGGTACGTTCAAGGTAAACATACATAGGCTTAAACACTACAGAGGTGAGAATTTCAAAGATTACAAGGAGGAGCTTCAGCTCCACGAAATCCCTTCATGACACATCCAGGTAGAGTCGAGCTTAGACTCTAAATAAGCGCTTCTCGGGAGGCAACCTGAGTACTAACTTAGTAACTTTTCTTTCCTTAAAATTTTTTATTTTTCATGCATCAACTAACCCTTTTAGAATGCAGAGATTTAGGACCACACGGCCATGCCCACGGGCGTGTCTAAGGTCGTGTGAACACTTCAAGTAGGGACACAGTCGTGTATCGAGGCCGTGTATAACCAAAGCAAAAATTTTTCCAAAACACGGGCCACCGATAAATAGCCACGGCCGTGCGATATGGCCGTGGCAACCTTCCGGAGGAACGAAACTGATCACAAACGGCCGTGGAACTTATCACACAACCATGTGAAAAGCGAACACGATTGCAAACGACCGTGCGAGATAACAACACGGGCGTGTACTTTGAACCAGGCGCACCAAAACCATTGAATTTTGATTCACACGGGCAAACCCCGAGTCACACGGGCGTGTGACATGCCCGTGTGACCCAAAAACTATAAATAGGAAGCCACTATTCATTTTCTTCTTCACTTAAACCCTAAAATCTCCCCCCAACCACCATATACGCTGCCACCGACCTTAAAACCACCACCACGCTCATCCACAGCCGACCCACGCCCGTGCAAACCCACTCCACGACCGTTCGACCTCAACCCACGACCGTGCAACTCTATTTTTGGTTCTATTTTCTCATTTTTCTCATTTATTTATTTATATTTCGTTTTTATTATCTATTTAGTTAATCTTACTTTATTCTAGATGTTAATTCAAGCATGAAAGTAGGTAAACTAGGATGACTAATCTAGAATTATATAGAACACATTAAGATTGTATGCCATTTAAATTCATTTTTGTTTGCCACTTAAATTCATATTTTGCCTGCCATTTTTCTAATAAATTTAGTATAAATACATACCCATATTCCTTAGTTTTGCTACAAATTTAAAAATGGTTAATTTCTACTATTTAGGTTAATCCTCATTTTATGTTTTCTTAGGAACATTGTCATCCTAATCTACATTTTAATTATTATCTATCTAGTTTAATTTCAATCTTTAGGACTAATGCTTGTTATTTTATTTCAGATACTATGTCGTCATCACGCATACGAAAACTGCCGTCCCCGTTTCAAAAAAACGAAAGAGGCCAGGAAGTTCATCATCAAGGCCCACCTCCGAGGCTCGACACCCATTTATCACTTTCTCCCAAGCCTCCTAGGAGGAACATTATCAATTACTCCGAGCTCGTACTATATCCACTGACCGATGCATAGATTGGGCCGACCTCAAGTAGATACACCTAGTGGATGACATCTGAGCCCTATTAATGACTGAGCCATGGGAACAGTTCTTCCAGATCGTAGAGCCCACGTACTTAGAACTCACCCTCGAGTTCTACTCCACATTCCATTTGTAGACCGTGATGACTAGATTTGATGATCCAGGGATAGTCTAGTTCCGTTTGGGAGGTCTCGTGTGACACCTTAGCGTTCCAGAGTTCAGCTCAGCACTCAGGCTCTGCATAGAGCAATTCATGGCAGACAAAGACTTCCCCAAACTTTCTTGCTGCATCCATATCAGGCCAGTCAACTGTTGGAACGAAATCGCCCTGGGGCGTCAGACATATAACCCCAGTGTCAGCAAGGCAACCGCCCTTGTTCCCTCTCTGAGGTACATTCACGCTCTCCTTGCTCACACTTTGATAGGTAGACGGGAGAGCACAGGCGTCGTCAACACTCACGACATCTACTTCCTATGGTGCATGGCGAACGGACACGTCATCGACTTGGCATACTTCATCGTCCACGCCATGCAGCATCAGATGGAGAGGCATCGCAGAGGCGTCTTATCTATGGGGCCCTACATTACACGCTTGGCCCGTTATTTCGGGCTCCTCAACACTTTAGCCCAGACATCCTCCTACATACTCATCGGTCAGATGTCTCCTCAAGGCAATCAGACTATGCTTCATATGAGGATGATCGAGCGGAGGCCAGGAGGCACCCCCTTACAGTTCTGCCTCATCCAGGAGGGCAAGGAACTAGAGGACATTCCTGACGATGTCCCACCACCGGAGGAGGATGCCCCTAACGAGCCACCACCCCCTCGCCACCCATCTCATGTAGCAGCCACCCACGCTAACCTATTTGAGCACTTCTCACAGTTCGAGCAGCAATGCTTCCAGCGTCTTGATCATATTGATGCCACCTTACGACAGATTTGTCAGCATCTCAACATCACTCCACCACCGCCGCGTGACCCACATGAGAATTAGAGATGTATATTCCTCCTAACTTTATTTTTATCTTAATTTTTATTTTTATTTTTATTTTAACACTGATCTCTATTTTTACCTTTTCTTCTAACTTTATTTTCCTTTTTACGTTTATTTTTATTTTCTTTCATTTCATCTTTTTCATTATTTGAATATTAGTATTTTTTAGTA
Source organism: Gossypium stocksii (assembly GCA_020496765.1). NCBI lineage: Eukaryota > Viridiplantae > Streptophyta > Magnoliopsida > Malvales > Malvaceae > Gossypium > Gossypium stocksii. The sequence continues at coordinate 35,247,574 of CM035624.1, forward strand.
TTTTGCTTTATTTTACTTTATTTCTTTTTCATAACGGCCAATCCCTAATGAATAATCTCTCTTAATCCAAATTTCCCACGACTAATAAGTACTTTCGCAGTTTCAAAGGAGCTTTACAGCTTAAATCTCTATGAAAAAGGGAACACCTTGCCACAACTGCCAACTCTTCCAATCTCCGTCTCACTAATCCATCCAAAGCAGGGAGTTTCATACCTCTCCCTATCTTATGATCTTATGCTTTTGTTGCTACTAATGTTATCTTTGTACATTGAGGGCAATGTACATCTTAAGTGCGGGGGGGGAGGGGAATCTATTTTCAGTCTTTACACTCTCTTTGAAATCCCTGAACTTTTCTAACTTTTTGTATTGTTCTCAAATCTGCATTATCTTTAATCTCCTATTAGGAATTACTTCTGATTGATTTATGATTTTTATTGATATGTTAAGAATTAAGACATAGGTACTTGTACTTTGATTATTCAAACTCTAAAACTTTAGGGAATCAAGCATGATAAGTTGATATTTTTGAGAACCCTATTTTTTTCATAAGTTATTTTCCTTAATTCTAAGTGTTATCTTGAGATTTGAAATTCACAGAATTGACATCAAAAGCCATAATTCTGGTGAGATTTTTGAGGCTTTTGAGCATATTGTCTTTCGTGCTCACTTTTATTATTGCTTTGAGTAAGTCAACACTGATTTGTTATTCTAGAACTTGCTTTGATTATACATGTCGAGACCACATTATTGATTTGATACACTGAAATGATAAAGCTACTTAGAACTTAACCCACTTACTCCATAAAAGCCTACCTCCATAAATTAACCCCTAGTGAACCCCATTAAGCCTAACAACCTTTTCTTTGACTTACCTCTAATATTAACCCTTCAACCATTTTTTTTTGAATTCCATTCAATTATTTGACCCCTATTTTTGTCAAGATTTGAGTTGAAATTTTCATCTAGCTTTATTTTCTTTTCCAAAATGTAAAATTTTATCCAATTTATTGTATTATACTTGAATTGTTCTTAAAAACAAACGTATGTATTCAGCTGTAATCTATAATAGTTCAAATAGTTTTTGCATATTTCTATTTTAAGGCTACCAAGGTGGAAATGATGTTATCATAAGAATTAGCCCAAAGAAGATGTTCCAGTGATAGAGATTTTTCTAGCTAGATAATTTTTCAAGTTCAATCTTGATTCTAACCCTCTTTTACAGCCTATAACAACACCCTTAACCAAGCCCCGTTACAACCATTACAAGACCTTCTTGTTTGATGTATCATATCAATTTACAGTGGTGGAGATTTGATTTTCTTGGAAGCCTATGGTAATACTTCTCAGGTTGACCAGAGAGTGCTTAATTCTTGAACCCTAAACACTTTGAGTGGATAGAGTGAATCCCTAGTGAGGATGTCAACTTCTGTTAATTAAGATGGTGAGATAATTACTTAGGAGAAGGGAGAAAATTTATGTTTTCAATGATAAAATTCTCAACTTAAAGTGATTGAGTCTTTAATGTTCTTTTGATTGAATTTTCATTGTATGATTACCTGTGGATTAGTTTGAAAAATTATTGATAAAGATTATAAGTTGAGAAGAATGATTCTTAATTAGGGATTGAGATTTTGCTTGAGGACAAGCAAAGGCTTAAGTATGGGGGTATTTGATAAACGATAAATTATACATATTTTTACCCTATGTTTAGCTTAATTTCTGGGTGGATTATCATTAATTTTGTGAGAATTGGTGCTATTAATCTTTCTTTTTCATATCTTATATCAGGAGAGCATAGGGAAGAGAAAAGAACTGAAAATGGACCAAAAATGAAGAAAATAGGCAAAAATGGAAAAAAACGACACGGCCCAAGGAGTCACCACACGACCGTGGCACACGGCCGTGCCACATGAAGATCACACGGTCCAGCCCCGACAAGCACAGCCAGGCCACACGGTCGTGCCTCCATCGACAGAATCTCACATGGCCTCTTGTCGTGGCGCAGGGGCGTGGTACACGGGCGTGTCCCTGTCTTAAGGAAGAGGAATTTCACTCGGATTTGGATACTTAGGGGCTAAGAAAGCCATTCTAAACTCTACATAAAGACCCCAAGAGGCAACTCTAAAAATATACTCTTTTCTCTCAAGAAAGAGCGCCATAATTCTGCCAACACAAGGAGTGAAAGCAAGGGATTACTCCAAGGGAAGCCGATTGATTCATCCTAGAAGCTAGAGTTCTACATCAAGACAGAGGATCTCCCTAAGTTCCTTTAGGGGTTTTTGGGTTCTTTATGTTTATTTATCTTAATTCTTCTAAGATGCTTTCTTTCTTTATTATGAACTAAACCCCTCAAATACTTGAGGGGGATGAAACCTAAGACAGATCTTGTTATTATTTATTCTTGAATTATTTGATAAATACTTGAATTGTTCTTAATTATGTGTTCTTCATTCTTGATTTAATAATCCTAGGTATTACTTCAAGAACTTGATGTGCTTAGGCAGAGTAGAAAAAGTCCCTGTTTTAAGAGTAGATCTACCATAATTAAGCAGAGTTGCATGCAACCCTAGACATAGGGTGACATAAATCTACCGAATTAGGGTCAAACCTAATAGGGGGATCCATAGATCGAATTAATGCAACATAGGGGTGTTAATTAATAAGAAAACTTTAATTAACTACCTAGGATTAATTGTTCTTATCCTCGAAAGAGGTATTAACATAGGTTAGGGATCTCTACAGATCAAGTCAAGTAAAGAAATCATCTAGTTCAAGAAGTTAATAACAAGTGAAGTCTAGGTGGATTCTCCCTTAACTATTGCTCATATCAATCAACTTTTCCCAAAAGTTTTCCCCAATTTACTTTTTGTGCACTTTTAGTTAGTTTTAGAATTAGTTTCAACCAATCCTCTTTTATTTTTAGGCTAGATAATAGCAAGGAAGTAAGTACTAGTACTTTTGGTTCCCTTGGGTACGATAACTTGGTATTGCCGCTAAACTATACTACTGTTCAATGGTGCGCTTGCCTTTAAAATCGTGATATTAGTTAGTTTTGGTGTGATCAGTTTTTATAAATTTTATTACTTAATATCGCAAACATATCAATGACAAAATCTGCATCTGCTTCAGTGGTTAAGTGTTTTGGGTGTGTGTGTGAGGTCTTAGGTTTAAGCCTTGATTTGCGCAAATTTTGGTATTTTAATGAATAAAGCCTTACTCTTGTTCAGTAGAATTATATTAGAATGGGCCTGCTGGTCTGGTGGTTAAGTGGAGGGTTGTTATACTTGGGGTCCTATGTTTGAATCCCTGTATGTGCAAAAGAGATGATTTTTGCTATTTGTTCGGCTAGAGTTGTACTGTGGACGGACTCTGGGCAGTGGGGTGTGGGATGGAGAAAAGTAAGGGAAGTTTGGATAGGGGGAGATTATCAGATTTGCTGAGTGGTTAATTCTTTTCCCAAAAAATCCTCTCATATGTTTTTCTCTCATCTTTTCCACTTCCTTTTCTTTTGCAAGGTTTTTGCATCCCACTTGCTGCCAATTTTCCTTCTTCGATCTCTCGTTGTTGCTGCCGAAAATTCAATCTCTCCTTATTTCTCTTTTCAAATTTATTCCCTTTTTCCATCCTTCTGTTCTTCTTTATCGTCTGTTCGGTAAGTTATGTTTTCGATCAATCTTAAATGTTCTTCATATTTATTTAGTAAAGAAGGGTTTTATGTCATGTTTGGAAGGTCCTTGAGTGCTTGTGGATTTCCAATTAGTGTCAATGACGTGCGAATTCATAACTATTTGCTTAAGGTAAGGGCTATCGGTAAGATTAGGAGTTGTCTGTTCATACTGATTCAGTTTAGTGTCATTTTTAAGTGACTAAAATTGGCTTTTGAATTGTCGATTATAGGCTCTGGAAGGCTAGAGGATTGTTTTAGTTTCATTTGAAATTAGACGTGTACCCGAAACATAAAAAACGGGGTTCGACGAAAAGCCAAAAAAGTATTTTGTTGATGCCACACGGGCGTGTGGTCGCCCGTGTGGTAGGCCATGTAACGGAACACGGGTGTGTGATCGATGAGCCAGGTCGTGCGGGCATGACACAGTCGTGTTGTAACGCCTGATTGGTGGCCTAGTTGGAATAATGGTTGCGAGACCACAAATCTGAAGTAGAAATATATGTTTTATAGTTTTTATGAAGTCTATGACATGCTTGTATGGTTGTGTCAAACTTTCGTGAAGAAATTTTATGATTTAGTGATCAATTTGTCTTTTAGGACTAAATTGCAAAAGTAGTAAAATATGAGTTTCTAGAAGTTTCAAGGATCAAATAGCATTAGAAAGGTTATTAGATGTCTTTATTTAGCAATTAGACCATTTTATGGCATGATGGACAAAAATGCCCAAAGAAGGAAAAAATTTCTAAAGAAAGGTCATAAGGGCATTTTGTGTAGGAACACTAGTGCCCCCAAGGTGCATCGGGAAAAATAAAATTCCGGCGATCCAAACCATGGATCCATGTGCGAGGAACGAATCAGGGTAAAAAAATAATGGTTTCGAAATTACCAAAACTTTAATCTGAGTAGACAGCGACGCCTCAGCAATGAGAATTCAGAACCACTATCAAACCAAGTCACAACTTTTCAGATGCCGACCTCTACGTAATCCACCCAGTTGACGATAAACAGAAGAAATCCCCAAAACTATTTAGAGATTTCTTTGCTTGACAGTTGCTAAACCTCACAAGCAAGGTTTCGGGTTTTATTTATATATTTTTTTAAGGTTTTTCACCTTTTCTATATATAACTCCCCTTTTTAATTGGTATATTTATAACAAATCTTAATTCATAAATTTTTATCTGAACATAATAATCATAATTAAAATAAATAAATATAATAATGTTTTAACCGAAAATTATAATTACATTAATTATAACAAGGATTTCGGTAAACTATATTTATTTAAATTTATATATGAACCAAATTCATATATTAATAGAATTATGTTCTCATTATGTGTACAACATCCTTGTACATATAATATGTTCGATATTTGATTGCCCAATTAAATTAATTCTATAATTAATTTAATTCATGTGACAACCAAACACAATACCAATTGTGGTATAAGATCCTGTATAAGACCATATTAGGGATATGACTTCGGCATCAACGTGTAATCCCATGTAAGACCATATCCGGGATATGGCATTGGCATCTTATAATGTGAATGAAATTTCTAAGTATCCTTCGGTATTTAAAGTGGTCCAACTGGGAAAAGAATTAAAGTTGATGTTAAAGATGAGAAAGACTAAAGTTATGTGATGAGTGATATAGGTACATGAGAAATTCACAAGAAATGAGCCCAGTATAATACGTTTTTTCAGTAAGAAAGAACAAGAGTAAGCTACGAAAATGATCAAGGGAATTATATGATAATCCATGATGGGCTTGTGAATAATAAATTCAAGTTTATGTTGTTATTTATTGCATGCAACTTACTAAGCTTTAAGCTTACTACCACTCTTTTCCCTTTTCCTTGTAGTTCAACCAAGTTAACTCAGGGATCAAAGAAGTTGGAGCTCGCTTCACACTATCACGTTGATCTTTTGGTATAGTGAATTCTATCATTTTGAGTTTGGCATGTATAGGAACTTGGTCATTTTGTTATATGTCATTTTCGCTAGCCAATGTGTTGGATAGGAATGTTACTTATTCATTTTGTAAATGACCATGGGAATTGGTCAATATTAGCTAAGTTATGCTTATTCAAAGATGATGAAATTTATGAAAGTGCAAGCATGCATAATAGAATGGGATTGTGTAAGGTATATGCTTGATGAAAGTAGCATGAAAGTGAAGTTTGAATGTTCTGATTGTAGATGTTTGAATGTGTAATGTTGCCATGTTATGTGTTGTTAAAAATGGTATAAGTGTGGTTGTTTTCAGGGTGGCAAATGGCTTGGTGAATAGCCTTATATTTGTTCACACGGGTAGGCACATGGGTGTGTGTGTAGGCCATGTGTGACACACAGTCAGCCCCATGAGTGTGTTGATAGGCCGTTTGCTTGCATCCATATTTAGCAAAACAGAATGCCCAGTAGTAATCACATGGGCAGAGACACAGTCGTATGTCTCAGTCATGTGAAGAACACGGCCTTAGGACATGGGTGTGTCCCAGGCTGTGTGAAGTCTACACATTAATTGCGAAAATTAAATTCGCCACATGGCCTAGCACACGGGCGTGTGACTTGGCCATGTGCTTCTAAATTTTTGCTGACATCATAAATAGAATGTCAAGGTTTTCACACACGAGCTAAGACACGGGCGTGTCATGGCCATGTGAGGGACACGGCCATTGACACAAGCATGTGCCAGGCCATGTGAAAACCCTTGTAGGTTCAAAATGAAAGGTAAATTTGACACGAAATAGGGACACAGGCACGTGTGACCACAAGGCCTTCCCACACGGGCGTGTCCCATGTTTTGAGCAAAGATTTTCTAAGTGTTCGAAAGTATAGTCCTGAACCATTCTTAAAGTATTTTTTGGGCCTCGTATGCCTATAATAGGGACAAAATGAGTGTAAATTAAAAGTTTTAAGTTTGGACTAAAATTCATGGTTCGGTTTTGTATGAAAGTTATTGTTTAAGTCTGGTAACACCTCGAACCCTGTCCCAGCGTCGGATATGGGTAAGGGGTGTTACACGTGTGATGCCCTAGTAAGGCCATGCACGACACAGGCTTGACCAATTAGGTCGTGTGGGCCACACGGATAGTCCACATATGTGTATGGGATACTGGGCCAGGCCGTGTGATCCACATAGATAAGGTCAATTTGAGTTGTTTGGGCCTACACGAGCAAACCACATGGGTGTGTGAGCCCATTTTCACTGATTTGATTACTAAAGTTGCACGGGTCGCCCGAGTCGACTGTGAACCTACTATAAGGTCGATAAGCAAAGCTTAGATCCCTAATTGACCAGATGATATATGTATGACTGTATATTTAGCATGATGATAATATTGTACTGATTATATGTATGATACCATGAGACGGCATGTCATGACTGTATGTTGCATTGCATAGGGGTTGGGATGATATATGTCGAGGATGTAACATCCCGAAACAGGGCCTAAATGGAACAGAGGTTGCGAAACCACAAATCTGAGATAGAAAAGTTTATTACAATGAATTATCATGATTTACCGATTGACTAGATGCATGTGTTAGACTACCAATAAGAAATTTTATACATTGCATGTTTAATTTGTCTATTAGAGCTTATTTGTAAAAGTTGCTGTAGCAACCTGATTTAGGGCCTAAACGGAACGATAATTTCGGAACCATGAATCCAAGGTCAAAAAAATTTTATTCTGATTTAGTTTTAAGGTTTATTTATTGATTAAGTAATTGTGTGAAAATTTTGCGAAGAAATTTTATGTATAGGTGCCTAATTTGATAATTAGGACTAAATTGTAAAAATTGTAAAATGTGAGTTTTAGATGTTAAAGGAGATTTAACTGAAATGAGTTCTTAAAGTGGAGGTCCTTATTTAGTAATTAGACCATTGGATAATTTGGTGGACAAAAATGGGCATGAATAGGACAAATTTAAAAGAAAAGCCTTTAAGGGCATTTTTGTCATTTGGTAATTAAAAGAATTAAAAAGGGAAAATAAAGCCAAATTTGGTCCATCTTCTTCGTGGAGGCCAAATATAGCATGGGGGAAGCCATGGTTAGGGTTTCCAAGCTTTCCAAGCTCAATAGTAAGTCCGTTCTAGCCCCGTTTTTAATGTTCTTTACGTTTTTAGAATCCCGGTAGCTCGATAAAGCTTATTCTAGCCATAATTTAGGCTAGGGTACATATTTGGAAAAATAGCCATAGGTGAAAAGTGTTTATTTTGATGTTTTATGATAGAATATGAGGTTTTAAATTATGCTAGACAACTTGTGATACTCATTTTTAAGTAAAAATGAGTAAAAGGGCTTGATCGGTAAAAATACCTATTGTTCATAAGTACATGTTATAGTGGGAATTTGAGGTTGATGTTGGTAAATAAATGATCAGCATGTCCTAAAACATAAGAATTTGGGATAAATTTTAACTTCCGAGCCTTGGGGAAAAAGTGTAAATATGTAAAAGTTTAGGGGTAAAATTGTAATTTTGCCAAAGTTTAAGTTAGGGACTGTTTTGAATAGTACATTAATTAAATAACTGAAATATGATGTTTTAGATCCCAGAAAATGAGAGTTGGACCTAGAACAGGAGAAAAATTGAAAATCGAGAAAGTTGGTAAAATGGTCGTTTTGGCATCGAGGTAAGTTCATATGTTTAATAAGAAATTAATTATGCATATTTGGGTGTTAAATTGGTATTTTAGCTATAAATATTTTAGTAGTGAATTTCAAATATAGTAATTATTGTTCGATAATAATTCGACATTGAAAAGATAAATTATAAAAGGTTACATGTAAGCCCATATCTGAAATATGGCCTTGTATGATATTGAGAAAGTATAGAAAAACATAGTTTGAAGGGGATAAGTTGAATCGAAGAGGAGTCGATAAATAAAAAGAATTAGAAAGCCTCGTTTGAACCTTCGGAATGTTTGGGATACGAATGTCATGACATTTGAGGTTATTAGATAGGACAAGAATAATCCATGTAAGTCCATATCAGACATATGGCTTTGGAAAGACAGGAATAATCCATGTAAGTCCATATCAGACATATGGCTTTGGAAAGACAGGAATAATCCATGTAAGTCCATATCAGACATATGGCTTTGGAAAGATAGGAATAATCCATGTAAGTCCATATCAGACACATGGCTTTGGAAAGACAGGAATATCTCATGTAAGTCCATGTTAAGAACATGGCATTGGCAGGCTATTATCAGGCAAGAAAACCCGAGTATCCTTAGTATTCCAAGTGGTTCAACGGGCTAATGTACATGTTAAATTACAGGAAGGTTCAGGTAAAGAAATGATAAACAGGTCCAAGTGAGTTCGTAAGAACACCATAGTTATTAGTTGAGGAAACTTTCAACAAAGGAAAGGTAATTTATGTTTATGAGTTTTCAGTTTACACCATGAGAATGATATAAGTTGAAATATCTTCATATCAGGAAGGAATATGACTATGATCAATGAGATGATGTAGGCATGTAAGGGAAATTAGTAAGTGATGAGCCTATAGTATATAGAGCCTTCGGTAAGGCCACAGATAAGTAAGTTGGGAAAGTAAGAATTTAGCAGTATTTATTCAAGTCGAACCAGCTTAGTAGTAAGCTAAAATTATTGTTACTGCTTATTACTTTACATGTGAACTTACTAAGTTTTATAAGCTTACTTCTTTTCATTTCCCATATTTCAGAGTACTTAAAAGCAAGCTCGGGTTGGAGGTCATCGGAGATCGCTTCACTCTATCGACTATCAAGTTACCAAATGGGTATCTTCATTTACAAATGTCCTAGTTTATGGCATGTATAGGGACTTAATATTTAGTAAGTGTCAATTATGATATGACCAATGTATGGCAGGTAAATATTTGATAAGGATTAGATATTGAAATAGCTAATTAAGAATATGTTTTGATGTTATGTATGCATAAATGAAAGTGAATACATGGAAATCATGAAAAAGTGAAGTTAGCATTAAAATAGTATTAGATAGCAGCAGTGACGTGAATTTGAAAAATTACTAAAAAATAGTATACATGGAATTAGATGGTGATTGAGATATAGAATTAAAGCTTAATGAGTCTATTTCCATGTGAAAGAAACAGGGGAAGCAAAGGAGCTGTAAATTATGAGTTATAAGAATTTGAGTGAGACTGCTCTAGATTGATTTCGCGATCCCCTGTTCTGAATTTAAAAATTCACCATTAATTTTACATAATTAATTAGAAGTTATAGTTTATATTCCTAGATTCCTTATTGATTCTAGTTTTTAATAAAATAAACGGCATTGTTATTTGAATTTGGTACTGAGAGAAATCCATTTCGTAGTGAACAAAGGTCAGGACAGTTGAGCAATGAAATAGGGGAAACTTTAATTAATAAACGTACAAATTGGCTGAGTCAAAAATTCTAGAAAAAAATTAGTAAGAACATATATGAGTCTAGTTTCAGATAAAATTTACAGAATTGAATTTTGAGTTGCGAAAATCGAGTTATGATTTTTTTAACGATAGTGACGCAGTTGGATAGCTTTATTATGGAACAGGGAAATGATATGTTTTGTTCCATTTAAGTAATTGGGAAATTTTCATTAATCTTGGTTGGTCCTGAATCATTTCAATTGTATGATTTAGGGTCTCGATGACCCTTTTTAGGGACATATTGAATGAATGAAAATAAATTAATTTTAGAAGCAAATTTTATACCCAGGTTGAGTAAGTTAAGTCTGGTAATGCCTCGCGCTCGACTCTGGCAACGGTCTCGGGTAAGGGGTGTTACAGAGGAAGTGTACTAAAAGGCACTAAGCCTAATATACTGGTAGCATAGCTACAACTTACTGATGGCTTTAAGCCTAATACTAACATCTCAACTGGAAATTACTGTTTAGTGCCGCAACTGGTACTAATTGTAAGTGTAGTGACAGGTGGGTGATTTAATCCCCGCAGGAGTGCAGGGTTGGACAGGAGATGGTGTATAGTGGTTGGTTGGGTAGTATTTGCATACTACATACTATTACTGTGATGGGCATGACTGCTTCTATACTGAGATGGATTAAGGCCAAAACTAGATTGATATTGATATTGAAAAAGGGCTTAGCCCCAGTTTACTTGTATACTGTTTGTTTGTTTTGTATGGGGGTTACACACTAAGTTTACGTAAACTCACCCTTCTATTTAATCTGTACAGGTAACCCCCAAACTTAGGCGGATCAGAGCGGCGGAGGACTCAGCGATGGCCACACGATCTCTTTTATACTGTTTTACTTATTTATGATTTTAATTTTATTTGGGAGTATTTTGCTGTAATTATGGCCTCTATTGATTTTTATTTAATTTGGGATTTACATTCATTTTTTGGTTTATAACTGCTAGTAGTAGGAAAACTCGGGTTTTCAAAAGAAATAAATGTTTTATCAAAAATACCCGCGATTACGCGAACTGTTTTAAAAGCTTTCGTGATGAATAACAATTTGAAATTGAATAACGTTTTGAAACTTTCAACTAAGTAATAGACTCGATTTTAGAACCAATAAAAGATAATCAAAAGTTGTTAATGGAAAAATGGTTTTAGCAATGATACGGTTTCCAAACACACTCTCATGTGACATCGTCAGATTCGATAATAACGTCTAGGCCAGGTTTAAGGTGTTATAGGTCCAACTTGCTATTTCTTTTGTTTTTAATTTTATTGGAAATTTTGAAAGTTACCATTGATGAATGTTGGATGTTTTTTATGAAATAACATGGATTTAGAGCTTTAATTTTGTTGTATGATTATTTTAATAAGTGATTTTGTTTAGATATTGATTTTAGGACTGAATTGTGAAGAATTAAAGAATTAGGGTTTGGTATTAAATTTCTGTGTATCAAGGGATGTTAGATAACCTAGAATATACTCATAAAGTATCAATTAAGAGAAATTAGTTCATTTGATGGATTAATTAGTAAGGGGACTAAATTGCAAAAGTTGTAAAAAATTAAGGTAATTGTGTAGTTTTAAAAATTGAGGGGTATCAATGGTGAAGTGAATTTGAACTGAAATATGTTCTAATGAATGGATAATTTTATATTTTAGATCAAGAGCCCGTAGATAATCGTGAAAAGGGGAAATTAGTAGATTAATCCCTGAACTACTACAAATCTTACAAACTAATCCAGGTAAGTCCGTATGGTTAAACTTTAATAATTATTTATTAAATTGATCAATGGTGTTATGTATTTATTCATATTTATTGTTGAAAATAAAATTATTGTTAAAATATGAAATTGAATTGATTGTTCAAAACGAGTGGAACGATAGATTAAGTACAATCGTTCTGTGGCAAAGGATGAATTGACAGTAAATGCAAAGGGTGAATTGATGGTAAATGCAACGAATGAATTGACGGTAAATGCAAAGGATGAATTGACAGAAAATTACCCAAGTAAATTGAGGTTCTGTTTGTTGCGAACTTTCGTGTTTACTTTTTGTTTAGCTCTCACAAGCTTGTGTTAACTCATATGAGTTTTCGTATAACCCTAATGGGTTTCCGTTCAGCTCCTATGTGCTTTCGTTCAACCCTTATGGGTTTTTGTTTAGCACTTATGTGCTTCTGTGCAGCCTTCGGGCTTTTGAATACGATGCACTCATATCAGTAAGTCGTTCTTTGATTAGGTACAGATTGGTAAGTGAAGTTATGAAAATTACGACCAAAAGGCTTATTGTTATTATTGGAATGGTTATGAACTAAGAACATTTATCAATTGAAGTTATGATTGACAGGGAAAGTAAATTGAATAAGTTAGGTTCAACTCGCCCTTACAACCAAACCTGAGAATTTTTTTCAAGGGAGACACCTTAAGGAAAACATAGTCCCCTACCTAATACTCTATTTCTCGCCTCTTAAGGTCTGTGTAACACTTCTATCTCTTAGAAGCGACCTTAAGTCGATCTCGAATCAAATGAACCTTGTCTTCTATCTCAGCTACTAACTTAGGACCCAACACTTTCCTTTCACCCAACTCCATCCAACAGAGGGAAGTGCGACACTTTCTACCATATAAGGCCTCATTGTAATACCCCTAACATGTATCCGTCGCCAAAACAAGGTTACGAGGCATTACATGGATTTACAAAAAAATTACAGATAACTCAAGTCAATTGCTATTCATTTCCCGCAATAAGTCATAACGTCCCTTATATGGACCCTCGAGGCCCAATACATGCAATAGAATCGAGTCGTGGACTAAATCGGGATCTTAGAAAATTTTTTCAAAATTTCAAAATTTTTTCTTATATAATAAGTCACACGCCCATGTGGTAAGGGACACGCCGGTGTGGTCAGGCCGTGTGGTTTCACACGCCCTGATCCCTAACTCTTATAACTCCCTAACTTGTACCTTATGTAGAAATTGAAGTCACATGGCCAAGTCACACGCCCGTGTGCTTGGCCGTGTGGTTAATTTATTTTTCGAAAATTAGGTGTAGGTTTCACATGGCTGTGTTGCATGCCCATGTTCTAGGCCGTGTACCTCACATGGCTGAGACACAAACCCGTGTCTCTATCTGTGTGCTTAATTCTGAGCATTTTGTTTCTTAACTTTAAGATCAGGGGACACACAGCCAGACTACATGCCCATGTATCAGGCCGTTTGTCACACACGGTTAAGACACATGCCCATGTGTCTACCCGTGTGGACAAAATAAGGCTAATTCCAAGCCTTATTTCTTACCCAAATTCACTATCCTATCTGTAACGAGGTCAATAGGATCACTAGTCCAAGCGAAATCCCATTAGCAACAAATGCAAGACATCATTTAACAAGGGAAAATCACCTTTATCCATCGAAATCCAATATTCAACAGAATTTAACTAATTCCGAATAATTCCAAGCATATGGTCATTTCTGATATTGCAACATTTATACATTTCACATATACAATTTCATATATCACATTCAATTTGGTACATCATTTAAATTAGCATATTTCATGCTCATCTAAGTTACATGAAAATCTTTTGTACTCGATGCTTGTTTGTACACGAAAATCTACTAATTTGAAATCTTTTCCTTCCTTGATCTAGTTTCGTGTTTGAATTTTTCGGATCTATATAATCAAATTTAATCATCAATTTCACACATTTCACATCAAATTGTGTTCAATTTATATTCTAGGGAAAATTACCATTTTGCCCCTAAACTTTTCATAAATTCCAATTTCATCCCTAGGCTCAAAAAATGAAATTCATGCAATCTAATCCCTGTTCCAAGCATAACTAAAATTTCCATATATCATTTATAGCACTTATGTTCCACTAAATTCAAAAATTTTCTATGAATTTTATAAGTTTACAATTTAGTCCCTAAATCATGTTTTCATCAAAATTCACTTTGTAAAAGTTGTTTATTTGTTAACACCTTTCATTTTCTACCATAAATTTCAAATTTTCATCATATTCATCTGTGGCACAACTTTTATACTTTGATAACTTTTCAAATAAATCCCCAAAATAGAAAGAATTGATTATCCCGATCTCAAAAATATAAAAATTACTAGAAATAGGACTTGATTACTTACCTAATTAAGCAAAGAAAGTTTCTTCTCTCTCTCCTAGGATTTCCATGTAAATTTGGGAAGAAGATGATACAAAATGATTATATATCCCATTTAATTTAATTATCATCTTTAAATTTCCCCAATTTCCAATTTAGTCTTTTTTTTTTCTCAATTTCCATGGATGATTCATCCATAAATATATACTAACTTTTCTTAATGGTCTAATTACCATATAAGAACCTCATTTTGAATTACATAGTTATTTAATCCTCTTAGTTACTAGAATCCAACTTTTTTCATTTTATGCAATTTGGTCCTTCCTCTAATTATTTACATAATTGGTAAAATTTTTCTTCTCGGTATTTTCATACGACTTTCCTATCATATTATAGACCATGCAATAATATTAAAATAAATTTTCTTTTTAGCTCGGATTTGTGGTTTCGAAACCATTATTCTGATATCCTTGATATTGGTCCGTTACAACTTCCCCCTTAAGAATTTTCGTCCTTGAAAATCTTACCAGTAAAGAGGTTTGGATATTGTTTTCTCATTGCCTCCTTCGACTCCCATGTAGCCTCTTCAATTCCATGTCGTTGCCAAAGGAATTTCACTAGAGTTACCTTTTTATTTCTCAATTCTTTTGTTTCTCATGCCAAAATTTTGATTGGTTCCTCACTGTATGTCATGTCGGGTTAAATCTCAACTTCTGTCGGGGAGATAACATGTAAAGGATCTGACCGATACTGCCGTAGCATAGACACATGGAAAGCATTATGAATTTTATCAAGTTCTGGTGGTAATGCCAACGATATGCAACAGGTCTAATTCTTTTCGTGATTTCATATGGCCCGATAAACTGCAGACTTAGTTTTTCTTTACGGCTGAACTGGATAACTTTCTTCCAGGGTGACACTTTTAAAAATGCCTTGTCGCCGACCTGAAATTAAGTATCCTTTCGTTTAAGATTGGCATAGGACTTTTGACGATCTAAGGCTACTTTCAAGCTAGCCTTAATTACTTTCACCTTTTCTTCAGTTTCTCAGAACAAATCAACTCCATATATCTTTTTCTCTTTAAGTTCCATCAAATATAATGGAGTTCTACATTTTTGGCCATATAGAGCCTCATACAGTGCCATCTTAATGCTAGACTGATAACTGTTGTTATAAGCAAATTCAATCAAAGGCAGATACTTTTCCCATCTACCTCGAAACTCTAATATACAACATCTAAGCATATCTTCCAGGATTTGTATTACATGCTCGAATTGGCCATCAGTTTGAGGATGAAATGCAGTGCTCAAAGTAAATAGCAGTGTAGTGTGGCCACCTCTGAGTCCTCCCCTACGTCGAGCCTCTTACTAAGGATCACCTGAAAAAAATTAAAAAGAATGAGTGAGTTTCAAAACTTAGTATGTACGACCCTCGACAAACAAATAATCATGCAACAATCAGATTGGGCCTAAGCACTATCCAATATCGGTGGCCTTTGGGCCTTAGCCCATAGTGGCCTTAGTTGAGCCTGAGCCCATATCACAATATACAGTGGCCTTTGGGCCTAAGCCCATAGTGACCTGGTTAGGCCCGAACCCATATCACAGATATCAATATGCGCATGTAATGCACAATTACCCATAACAAACCTTGTACTCCACCTTCCAACCCTACACTCCTCTAGGGAAATACTCGACCCACCATCCTTATTCACCCGCTGTGACACCGGTTGTGACACTATTCATCATTGCAACAGAGTTGCTTGTGGCTTAAAAACCTTCATTGTAGCACCAGTTGCGGCACTACTTATCTTTGCAGAAGAGCTGCTCGTGGCTTAAAAGCCTTCGTTGGATCCACAGTCATCAAGCAACCATGCGACCCTTATATACACTTCTGCCAATCATAACCTAACCCATATGCAACATATAATCTCATGAATGCATCATAATACACATATGTCATACAAATCGTACTTATATCAAATAGGAGTATTTTAGTAATTTTATCCTACAAGTGTGTTTTGGGTAATTTCTACCTTACAGGGTATTTTGGTAATTTCTTAACAATATGGTTCTTAATTACAAACTTTGGCCCATCAACAAGTATTCGTTGGCTAAAGTGAACTGACACTATGCACCAGGTAAGATTTTAGAGAAGAGGAGGTGGGTCATTAAGATCGCTTAAGTACCAAGCTCTCCCTAGATCCAATCCTAGACATGCATATGCCCATTGCCACACTCTAACCTTATGACTTGTCCACAGATGCACTGGATAAATTAATTAAGTTTTATGTCGCTTAAGGATTCATTAGAAACTAGGCCTCAAAGTCTATTACATAACCCTAACGAGTCCACATACATTCATATAGCCCATTAGGCCCAATCACATTTATATGGCCCACTAGGTCCAGTCACATTTATACGGCCCATTAGGCCTAAATATACTCCAAGCCATAAAACCAACTTAATCAGCTCATCACTTATTACCAATCTACCAATTTTTGCTTATCTGTGCCCACGAGCCCGTCGGACCTGTTTGGCCCAGTCTGGCCCAGTTGGCCAAAACATGACCCAAGTTTATGAGATCACTCATGGGGTCTCTGATATCGTATCAATTACCCTCATATGAGTGTTCGTGCAGTAGCACGACTACTGTAGCCAAAATTTTAGCTTTTCAGCATTTTGGCATTTCGGGATTTGCCGATCTATTGTGTGTGTGTAGTGTATGTACACACTTGATAATGAAACAGGCTACAATTTCCTTAGCCACGAACCTAAAATCAATACCACCCTTCAATTAATCATATGCTTAACCGTAATCTTTTCCAAGAACCAAAATTTTACCGCAGCCTTACCTTGCGCAACAAGTCCTAATAGTTTTTTCTTTAATCACTAATGGCGATTACTCCTAGATCTGCACCAACTTAACCATTAGAGCCTAAGTAATAGGTGACTTGCATCCAACACGAGTCACCCTTATAACAGATATGACCATTCGGCCAACCCCTAAAACCAAAGTGATGAACACTTACCGAAAACCCCAAAATGCTTAATGAGCAATTCGACAGAGATCTGAAATCTGAGAGATACTAATCCCCAACCAAAACTGATTTAGAAAGAATGAGGGAGAGATGGAATCGGTACTAGAAATACCAACTAAAAGAAAGTAAAGTACTTACACAAGAATCGATCGGCCAACGTTGAAGACAAAATGGCGGCACCACAGAATTTTGGCCAAAAGATATTTAGCTTTAAGGAAGGTCAAATAGGAGCAAGAAAGAAAAGAGTTTGATGAGAAAGGAAGGGAAGAAACCGGCACAAAATAAAAGGGAAAGAATAAGGGATTTCGGCTTTTAGATATTTGGAGAGAAAAATGTTTTCGGCAAAATAGAAAGGAAGAATTTGGCATTAGCCTAGAATCCCCAAAATCGGCACCTATTATACTATAGCCGAATTTACCTATCCCCAAATTCCCAATTCGGCTCCACTTCTCTACTCCTCAATCTCTTCCTAAGTTTTCTCTATTATCACTTCATTAAATTTCTCCTCTGATCACTTCCTTCAGAATTCAACTCTAATGCCACTACTAGCTGTCCATAGTGTAAAAATAAATCCAAAATAAACCATGCTAGCACTAGAACAAAGGATCCCCTTGCCAGCTATTGACGCCACCTGTTTGGTCCCTAAGTGTCACCACTTAGCCACTACACCACAACCTCATTGGTGTCCCTACTTAGCCACTACACCACAACCTCATTGGTGTCCTATTTTTTCTCCATTTATTTAAAAGCCATGACACTCGAAAACAGGGTTATTTTAACATTTGACAGAAAATTTTCCACCTCAAAGCTTGAACTCAAAACCTAATAAATGGCCCTTTAACACTTTAATAACACTTAACTAAAATATGAAACACATCATACACATTTTAACCACAAAAGAAAGTTTGAGATTTTTGAGGCGTTCCACTAGTAGCAAAGCAGTGACGAAGGACTCTGTTGTGAGATCCGAGGCTGGAGCACCTACTAGAGATTACGCTATTCGCTCTTGCAAAGAGGTGCCATCACCAGATGTTATCACCGGTACATTTACTTTATATGGCACTAATGTGATTACTTTGATTGATCCTAGATCGAATCATTCATATATATGTGTAAATTTAGTGTCTCGTAAGAGTTTTCCTGTTGAATCTATTGAGCTTGTGATTAAAGTATCGAACCCCTTAGACAAATATGTTATAGTTGATAAAGTTTGCAAGAATTGTCCATTGATGACTCGGGGTTACTATTTTTTGACAAATTTTATGCAATTACCATTTGATAAGTTTAATGTGATTCTGGGTATGGATTGGTTGACTCTACATGATGCTATTGTGAATTGTAGATGAAAGGCTATCGAATTAAAATTTTAGAATAATGAGATTCTTCGTATTTAATCCAATGATTCAAATGGATTGCCTGATGTAATTTCGTCGATGTTAGTTTAAAGACATGTGAGAAAAGGTTGTGAAGCTTATTTAACGTATGTTTTAGATACCAAAGTGTTTGAACCAAAATTTGAATTAGTACCAGTTGTTTGCAAGTATCTCAATGTGTTTCCAGAAGAGTTATTAGGGTTACCGCCGATCAGAGAGGTTGAGTTTACTACTAAGTTATTACAGGGAACTTCACCAATATCGATAGCTTCGTACAAAATGGCACCAATAGAGTTAAAGGAGTTGAAAGCTCAGTTGCAAGAGTTAATAGAGAGAGATTTTGCATGACCTAGCTTTTTGCCCTGGGGTTCTCCACTGTTATTCATGAAGAAGAAAGATGGCATGATGAAAATGTGTATAGGTTATCGACAACTTAATAAATTGACAATCAAGAACAAGTACCTTCTGCCATGAATCGATTATTTATTTGATAAGCTGAAAGAAGCAATAGTATTTTCAAAGATTGATTTGAGATCATGTTATTACCAGTTGCTAGTTAAAGATTCAGATGTACTGAAGACTGCATTAGAAATGTAACACCCTAAACCTGGCCTAGATGTTAGGGTTGAATCTGGTGTGTCACATTGAAGTGTTTTTTGAAAACAATGTTTTCATTGAAAACCCTTCTTATTATTTAAAAGATCTTGTCATTCGAAACTTGTAAAAACCTCAGTTTTCATTAGTTATTTTCAAAGATGATTCATTGAAAAGTTAATCCCTTAATCAAAACGTTGTTATCTTTGAAAACCAACGTTGTGTAAGCTTTTGTGATGTTTTGTGGAATCGTGGTATTTGAAAATAGTTATCATTTTTGGAAAACTGTGTTCTACTTCTAATCGATATGGATCAGAATAAACCAAAAACCTAAATTAAAATCCAGAAATTAAAAGAGGCCTTATTACAACCCATATTGAAAATCAAAGTACTTATAAGCAAATAATCATAAATGGAAAACAAAAGCAATGTGTGGCCATCTCTGAGTCCCTCACAATACTGATCCTTCTAACACTGGGGATTACCTGAAAAGGTTAATAAATGGGGTGAGTTTACAAAAACTCAGTTTGTAATCCCCTACTAAAGTAACAGTCAGTGAACAGAAACAGAAACAGATTAGGCCTAAGCCCGTTAACAGAAATAGTGCAGTTTAGATCAGAGTATAGGTGGCCAAAGCCCAATACAAATCATTTGGGTCTCAACCCATAACAAAATCAATTGGGCCTAACCCACGTCAATAACAGCAACAAAATCAGATCACATGTGGCCCTAATCCCAATAGTATAACAGAATTAGGATACAATATGTATAATGTATGAATGATGCATGTAAACCCATCCAACCCTGCACTTGCCTCCGTCCAACCCTGCACTTACTCTGGAGATAAAATCAACCCACGCATCCAACACACCAAGCCTAGCACCGGTTGCGGCACTAACTCAACAGAACAACTCAAAGCTGTAAACAGAACGGCATAGACTTGTAATTAGAATGGTTATAAACTAGTAACAAGATGGCACAGAGCCATAAATATGGCACAAAGCCTTCAATTCAGCACACAACCTTTAACAACAGACATGATCGTTTGACAATAAGAATGGCACTAAGCCTTCGATAATATGCGTGGCACAAAGCCATCATTAACGGCATAAAGCCTATAATATCGAACAAAGCCATCAATCACGATAACATATTCGACACAAAGCCATCAATTGGCACAAGGCCTTAATTAGGTTGGCACAGAGCCATAAACAGATTAAGTGGCGTAAAGCCATCGGTAAGTCCACAGTCGTCTCGGGTGACCTGTGCGACTTTACCAGATCAATACAAATATACGGCTTTAAGCTTTCGGTGGGTCCACAATCATCTCTCACAACTCGTGCAACCTTATCAGATCAGATCTTCCTTCATACAATATCCCAACCCATGCAACATATATGCAGTATGTCATGCCTATAATCGGTCATACAATCACATTCAAATCATTCGTTTCATAGTCATACAATTACAGTCAATTTATACTACAAAGGTATTTCGATAATTTTGCACTACATAGGTATTTTGGTAATTTTGCACTACAATGTATTTCAATAATTTTGCACTACACGGGTATTTCAGTAATTTTGCAGTACAGTGGTATTTTGGTAATTTTCCAACCTCCAAGGAGGTCTACAGTCATCTCGAACGACTTTAATAACACAATCGGTTATAACAGTGCAAATGGGCCCAAAACCATTGTCGGCCTAAGTAGGCCCACACACTCGTGTGGCCCAATTACCCTCGATTTAGCCACAAGATACGCATGACACAGCCCAATCCAAAACTTACCACATAACAAGGATTTTGTCCGTTTGGGGCCCATAAGCTCATTGAGCCCACACAGCCCATTTTGGCCACATGAGGCCTAGAACGGCCTATGTCAGGTAGCGACATAACAAGCCCCACTATATTCCACCTAACAGTCAAATTTACACAGACGGGGCCGTTGGGCCTATTCTGCCCATTTCGGCCCAAGCGGCCCATAACGGCCCAATCCCATGAAAACGTTCATGGAGGCCTCTACAGTCTAACGCCCATACTTATGGGCTCGATTCACCACATGTGCGATCGCACGTTCGTGTGGCACCTAATACTGAAGTTTCAACTTTTGGGCATTTTGCCGATCTACAGTCATAGTAATGAAAACAACACATACTTTTAGCTTTTAACCAATTATCAAATACTACAAACAAATACACACTTTCAGCTTTCAACCGATCAGCATTTAGAATGGGGTGAATACAGACCCCTTCGACTCTTTAGCCGACCAGCAAGCATAATACCCGATTACACACCTGATCAAGTAGAGTACTAAGAATTCCTGAGCGTCAGAACCTATTCAAACAAAACATTCAGTTAATATCTTATCAAAAGAATTAAAAGAACTAACCCAAACTCCTAGCCGAAGAATCGTCTACGACTTACCTTGACTAGATTGGTCGACTGCGATTTGCCTACTTAATCCGATGTTTGATGCAGTCACCCTTCCGCATCCTGGTAGAAAGTCCCAAACCATTGACACCTTAAGCCGCTGAAACTTAGGAGTAGTGGCTACGCGCTCATACTCAGTCGGCACCTTCGCCGTCACTTTACTAGATCCCCTTTACTCATCGAAAGCTCAGAGACAGTCGTCTACTATCCTTAAAATGGAAAGATGCAGAAGAAGAGAATTTCTCAAGAACCAATGACTAAACACTTGACTCCTAACCGAATGATTAGAGAACCACTTCTGAAAATCTAAATATAAAAATGGTAGAGAGAGATGTATGGAGATTCGGCATCAAGAGAAGAACTATATGGCTAGTAATGAGAATAATGGTGTCAACTCAAACCAAAAGAAGGAGAGTTAGCAAAGAATCGGCATGACTAAGGAGGTAGGAGAAAAAGAATTATTCGGCTAGCAACCCAAGGAGAAGATAAAAGTTGATAATTAATTCAGGGAAAAAGGGTGAGAGTTTGGCTATAAGAATAAGAGCAAAAGAATAAAAGAAAGGGAGAAGAAGAATGATAGGGCTCGGTCAAACGATGGACTAGGATTGAGAAAGAGGAAATCCCCAATTCAGCTTTTCGAAAAAGAAGTAAATAAATGGCCAAATAGACTAAAAAGCAAAGCATAAACTCGCAAAAAAAGAGAGGAAAAACCCGAAGCACAAAAAGGAAAAGGAACCCGAATTAGTAGAGAGGGAAATTAGCTCCTACCCACTCACAAAATGCCAAAACTGCACAAAAATGAGTTCTCTTAGCCGAATTTGAGCATGCAAGTTGCACAATTCGACTACACCTCTTCATTGTTTAAAAATCCCTTGATTTTCTCCACGATTTGCTCAATGATCCACTCCTTAATTTCCTCACTTGACCAATTCAAACTCTCTCTTCTAGAGTTTAATTCCAACTCAACCACTGGCTATCCAAAGATGCAAAATAAACACCCCACAGTGTACCATGCCAACACTCGAACCTTGGACCTCCATGCCACTCATGTGGCACCACTTTGCCACTAAGCCACTTGGCTTCTCTTGTCCCATTTTATCCACAATTACTGATAAAGTCTATAAGCCAAAATCCAGGTTCCTTTAAAAGAAAAACAAAAATAAATTGCAAGAGCCTAGACTTGAACCCATGCTCCCTTTCAACCTTAATGACGCCACAACCATTAGACCACAAGCTTTCTTATGTCATTTTTTTAACACAATAATTTAAAAGGCCTACTTCTAAGCATCTAGGGTTTTATCCACTTAAAACCAAAAATTTTACTAAAGCCCAGGTTTTGAACCCAGGACTTCTCCAATACTTCTCAGAGCCCATAACCACTGAAACAAGCCCTGACTTAATGACACCTTTTGCATAATAAACTATTCATGTGCCGACTTCCTAATGCTCCCCAATCTTAAGGCCTGTTCCTTCTAGGCCTAAATTTCGGGCGTTACAAGGACTATGTGCGGACATTATGAATTTCTTGTTATACCTTTCGAATTAACTAATGCTCTTGTAGTTTTTATGGATTTGATGAATCGAATATTCTGAACGTATTTAGATAGAATTGTTGTTGTATTTATTGATGACATTCTGATCTATTCACAATATGAATCTGAGCATGCTAAGAATTTGAGAATTGTGCTGCAAACCTTGAGAGATAAGCAGTTGTTTGCTAAGTTCAGCAAATGTAAGTTTTGGCTCCGAAAGGTTGGACTTTTAGGCCATATCGTTTCAACTGAAGGCATTAGAGTTGACTCGAGCAAGATTTTCGCCACTATTGATTGAAAACCTCTGAGAAATATATCTAAAGTTAGAAGTTTTTTAGGATTAGTAGGCTATTATTGATATTTTGTAAAAGGATTTTCAGTGATTGCAACACCGATGACTCGTTTACTATAGAAAGATGTAAAGTTTGAATGGTCAGAGAAATGTCAATAGAGTTTTGAACAGTTGAAAGCATTATTAACTAAGGCACCGGTTTTAGTATAGCCTTTATCGGGTAAAGAGTTTGTACTTTTCAGTGATGCATCTTTGAGTAGTTTGGGTTGTGTTTTGATGCAGGAAGGCAAAGTAATAGCTTATGCCTCTAGATAGCTGCAGCAAGATGAAAAAAATTATCCGACGCACGATTTAGAGTTGGCTACGATTGTGTTAGCAGTGAAAATTTGATGACATCACCTGTTTGGTGAGAAGTGCCATATCTTTATCGATCACAAGAGCTTGAAGTATATAATGACTCAAAATGATTTGAACTTGTGATAGTGAAGATGGCTCAAGTTGCTAAAAGACTATGAGTTAAAAATTAATTATGATCTGGGGAAAGCGAATGTAGTCACTGATGCTTTGAGTAGAAAATCTTTGCTTCCATTGCGTGCAATGAATACATATTTAATTTTTCTAATTATGGTTCGATTGTAGCTGAGTTAAAAGCTAAACCAGCGTTCCTTTAGCAAATTTGTGAAGCTCAAAAATGTGACAGTGAATTAAAAGTAAAACAAGAATAGTGTGAGTCAACTTGTGATTTAGAATTTCAGATCAGAATTGATGATTGTTTAATGTTCCGAGGTAGAATTTGTGTATGAAGAGATTTCAAGCTTATTCAGAAGATTTTACACGAAGCATACAGTGGTTGTTTGTATGTTCATCGGGGAAGTTCTAGAATGTATAATGACTTGCAACAGTTGTATTGGTGGTCGGGCATGAAAAGAGATATTTCAAAATTTGTATCGAGATGTTTGATTTGTCAACAAGTCAATGCCGAACATCAAATGCCTTTGGGACTACTACAGCCTGTAATAGTACCTGAGTGAAATGGGATAGAGTGACTATAGATTTCGTATCGGGATTATCTCTATCTCCAAAAAAGAAAGATGCTATCTAGGTTATTGTTGATAGACTGAAGTAATCAACGCATTTCATACCGGTACGTATAGTTCACTTGATAGACTAGCTGAATTGTATATCTCTAAGATTGTTAGATTACATGGAGTACATGTGTCGATTATTTTGGACAGATATCCGAGGTTTACATCACGATTTTGAAAGAAGTTGTAAGAAGCTTTGGCTACAAAGTTGCATTTTTGTATTGCGTTCCAAACCCAAACTGACGGCCAATCTAAGAGAGTTATACATATTCTCAAAGATATGTTACATTGTTGTGTTTTAGAGTTTGAAGGTAACTGGGAGAAATACTTACTGTTGATTATATTCACGTGCAACAATAGCTTTCAATTGAGTATAAAGATGGCACAATACGAAGCTTTATACGGTCCTAAATGTCAAACTCTATTATATTGGACCGATCTTAGTGACAACAAAATTCACGAGGTTGATTTGATTAGAGAAATTGAAGAGAAAGTGAAAGTAATTCGTGACAGTCTGAAAGTAGCTTCAGATCAACAGAAATCTTACGCAGATTTGAAATGTAAAGATATTGAGTTTCAGATTGGAGATAGAGTATTTTTGAAAGTGTCACCATGGAAAAAGATACTTCGATTTGGTCGTAAAGGGAAATTGTGTCCGTGATTTATCGGGCCAAACAAGATTATTGAGAGAATCGGGCCAATGGCATATCAACTAGCCTTACCATCTGATTTAGAAAGGATTCATGATGTATTTCATGTGTCTATGTTACGCCATATAGATCCAATCCATCACATGTGATTTCTTCGCCAAAAGTTGAAAATCAACCTGATATGACGTATAATGAAGAACCGATCAGAATTCTAGCTTGAGAAATCAAAGAGTTAAGAAATAAAAGAATAGCTTTAGTGAAAGTAATTTGGCAATGTCATGGTATCGAAGAAGCTACATGGGAACCCGAGGATGCTATAAGAAAATAGTACTCTAACCTATTCACTGGTAAGATTTTTGGGACGAAAATCCCTAAGGGGGAAGAGTTGTAACAACTCATTTTTAGTCAAATCAGAACACACAAATTCAAGGTTGGAAACTTTATTTTATTATTATTTAAGTGTTTAAAACATTGTAGCATGATTATGTGAAATTTTCGTGAAGAAATTTTATTGTTTGAATGCTCAATTTGATAAAAAGGACTAAATTGTGTAAAGTGCAAAAGTAGTGTTCTATTAGCTAAAGATACTTAATGGCTATGAAATTAAATAGTGGAAGTCCTTAGGTTGTAAATATACCATTAATAGTATGAGTGGACATATTTGGACATGGTTTATGTTATTTTCAAATGTTATAATAAAGGTTATAAAAGTAATTAGTTAATTAAATGTATAATAAGTAAAATAAAACATGTTATCATCTTTTTATCATGATTCTCAACTGGAAACTAGAAGAAAGGAAGCCATTAAAGTAGCTTCAAGGTTCAGCGATTGCATGGTTCAATTGTAAGTTCAATTTTGATTCGTTGTTAGTGATTTCTATGTTTTTGAGGTCGTTGCAGCTCAATCTAGCTAGCCCGTACCTTCGATTTCAAAACTATTAAAGTATGTGAAAGTTACCATTGTTGAATATGTTTGAGTTTTGATGTTTGATAATGGACTATGAATATTTGGTGATAGTTACACAAGTTTTGTTAAGTAATTTTTAGTGAAAATGCAAAATAGGGATATGTGAATTAGCATGTGTGAAAGTTTTGTATGAAAATTTGATCATTTGTGTGTTTGATTTGAGAAAAATACTAAATTGCAAAAAATGAAAAGTGTCCTTCTATTTATTAAAGTGCCTATTTGATATGTCTCTTTAAATGTGAGGTCCTTATGTTGAAATTAGACCTTTGAATTTATGAACGGACAATTATGGCTATCCATTATGTGTTTATTTAGTTAATAAATCAAGGATAAAATGGTAATTGATGTGATAATATACATTAAAATAAAACAAAAAAAATGAAGTCATTTTATCGATCTTATGGCTGAAAATCAAAGAAAAGAAAAGGAAGAAAATCAAGCTACGGTTCGGCACTTTGATCTTGAATTTAGGTATGTGTTTTGGTTCATTTTTGATGATTTTTATGTTTTTTGAGATTGTTGCTTAGTCAATAATCAAGCCCACGTTTTAATTTGAGAAATTGGTGAAGATTTCAAAATGTGCTATTGATGAAATGGTGAGTTTTGTGATGATAATTGGTGATAAATGAAAGTTATGTCTTGGATTGATATGTTTTGTTCTTGGATTTTTGGTGAATTTAGTTAAATTCGGCAAAATTGCGGAAATGAAATTGAGAAGGACTAAAATGTGAAATTGATGAATTATACAGGCTTGATTAGACTAGGGGAAAATTCGGCTATGCATGAAAGGAATAAATTTATGTGTATTTGAGGATTTTGTGAAACAAGGATTAAAATGTCAAAATGTGAATGTAACACCCAAACCCAGCCCAGACGTTATGGCTGATTCTGGCGTGCTACATCATAGTACCTTTCGGAAAATCAAAATTTGTGAATCAAAACTTGACGTCAGCTAAAAACCCCTTTCTGATTTTATCGAAAACTTTAATGAGTTAAGTTCTTTACTATTATCAATCATCTTTTCAAAGTGTTTGCCATTGGTATACTAAACTGACTTAAGTCGCGTAATCTTTTGAAAACTTGTAGTTCTGAATTGTATGTCTTTAAAAACAACTATTATTTTGAAAACTCATCTTCTCTTAAGCTAACAGCTTAAAGTACGTAGACAAAGCCCCATTTAAAACTTAAATCCCATGAATGGCCTTATTACAAAAATAAAACCCAAAACGAAATTGTAATTATAAATAAAATCAACTTTAAGTTAACTACAGTCGTGTGGCCACCTCCAAGTCCCTCGCAGCACCAAATTGCCTATGGCTGGGGATTACCTGCACGGTTAAAAGAAAGGGTGACTTTACGAAAAATCAGTGTGCGATTCCCCTATCAAGCAATTGGTATACCAAAAGTAGTAACAGTCTGCGCTAGAGCCCTATTTGGAAACAATATAGTGTGGACTTTGGCCCAATACACTAACAGTGTTGTGCAGTAATGCAACAGCGCAACCCACTCCAATCCAGCCAGACACACCACACCGTACCACCAACACACCATGTGGGGATAAAATCGACCCACCTAGCCAACACACCAATATGCAGCTGAGCTGCCAGTAATAGTATTGTAGCAAAGCTGCCAATAACAGTATCACAGCAAAGCTGCCAGCAACAGTATATGTAGCAAAGCCACTAGTACAGTATACTTCCTCCATAATAGTATCCCAATCCCATGCAGTATGTCATGTCATAAATCATACTAGTATGCAGAATGTCATGCTTATTAATAGTCATGTTTATATCATAAATACATCAGTCAATCTACCTCTAGGGGTATAACGATCATTTTTATCTATTAGGGTTAAAATAGTCATTTTACCCTCTATGGGTATTTTGGGTCATTTTACCTATTTTGGGATCCTAGTAGCCATACCGACCTCTTAGAAGGTCTACAGTCGCCTAGATCGACTGATATAACTTAAACGGTCATAATAGTGTTAATGGGCCCAAGGCCCTTTTCCTGGCCTTAGTGGGCCCACAGGCTCGTGTGGCCCATTTAGCCCAGATTTAGCCATGGCTATGCAAACTACACAGCCTAGTCCAGTATTTTCCACATATCGTGAATCTCGTCCATGTGGGGCCCACGAGTCTATTCGGCCCACACGGTCCATCTCGACCCAATCTGGCCCAAAATAGCCTAAGCCCATGAGAACGAGCCCCCTACTGATCAACGAGCCCTTGCTAAAATCGAGAACAAACTAGGAAAGGATGTGATAGATGCTTAGCCACAATAATAACATAGAAAGAAAAGAAAAAGAAAAGAGGCAAGAGGATAGTCTTCGGCCGAACCTAGGAAGGGAAGAAGAAGAAGAAATAGTTGACAATAGTAACCCAATTGAAAGGAGAAGAATGTTCGGCCAAGAAAAGGGGAGATGTAATCGGCCAAAAAAGAACATAAAGTTAGAAACAAAAGAAAATGAATAATTTGCACAAGAGGTTATCGACTAAAAATGGACTTGGTGAGGCAACACGCAAAAACCACACAAACTCGAAAGAACAAGGAAGCTAAAAATGAAAAATTAGTAAATGTGTAAACTCTAAATGGTTTCCAATAGCCGAAAATGAGAAGCACTCAGAAAACTTCCTAAGAACCGAAACTAAACTGCCCCCAAAACAACCAAAAATTGAAATCCCAATGCCTCGAGACCTATTTCAACACACATCCTCATTTCCATCCTCAAACTCTACTTTTTCCTCCTAAAATCTCTCCTATTATCTCTCCACATTCTCTATCCAACCACCATCCATATCCCTTGATTCACTCCACCTAAGTCCCATTCAAACCTCACCTTGAAGAGTTATAATCCACCTCTGCTTCTCTCACGGCCAAAGCAGCAAAATAAATACCTCTTTGCTCAAGGCGTGACTTAAACACAAGCCCCTCCTTTTGGAGCTCTGTCATGCCACTTCCCACTAGGCCAATAGACTCTTTGAGTCATAACTTACCCACAATAATCTATGAAGCCTACATGCTAATGTCCAGATACATTCAAGTGAAAACCAAAAATTTTGCAAAAGGTAAAACTTGAACCCAGGCTTCTTTAACACCCCAAACACACCCAAATGACTTTAGCCATTAAAGCAAACAAGTAATTTGTCACAATCAAAAAATTAAAACTTTAAATTTTTGAGGCGTTACAGCTCTACTTCCTAAAAGAAATTTCGGCCTCGAAATTTACCTGATCAAAACAGATGATGGTATTGTTGTCGCATTGCCTCCTCAGGCTTCCACGTGGCTTCCTCTGAACTGTGATTACGCCAAAGCACCTTAACTAGTGGGATAGATTTCCTACTTAGTCTCTTAACATCACGATCCAGTATCGGCACTAGTTCTTCCTTGAAGTTTAGATCTGGCTTAACCTCGATCTCCTCAACCGGCACTACATGTGAAGGATAAGAGTGGTAATGACTCGGCATGGAAACGTGGAATACATCATGTATCTGGTCTAAGTCTGGAGGCATCTCAAGCTGATAGGCAACCAGTCCCACATGCTTCAGTATACGGTAAGGCCTAATGAACCTAGGGCTTAGCTTCCCTTCCGGCCAAACCTCAGAATTTTCTTCCACAGTGAGACTTTAAGAAAGACATAATCCCCCACAGAGTATCAATCTCCTTATGCTTCAAGTCTGCATACGACTTCTGTCTATCTGACGCTAACTTTAAACGGTCTTGAATTAACCTTACCTTGTCTTTAGTATCAAAGACTAACTTAGGACCTAGAGCTCATCGCTCACCTAACTTAGTCCAACACGTAGGAGTATGACACCTACGACCATATAATGCTTCGTACGATGCCATCTAAATGCTGGACTGGCAACTATTATTATACGCGAACTCTGTTAACGGCAAATAGTCTTCCCAGCTACCTCGAAAATCAATTACACAGTTTCTTAACATGTCCTCCAGTAACTGAATCACCCACTCTGACTGACCATCTGTCTGAGGGTGGAATGCAGTACTGAAGTCCAACCTTGTACCCAGTGCCTCGTGTAAGTTCTTCCAGAATTGAGACGTGGAATAAGGATCTATGTCAGATATGATGGAAACTGGTACCCCATGTAGTTTCACAATATTAGTCACATCCAACTTAGCTAGCTTCTGTAGCGAGTAATCAGTACAAATCGATATGAAATGGGCAGACTTGGTCAACCGATCTACTATGACCAATACTGAATCTTTCTTAGTAGGCGTTAGGTGCAGCCCACTAACAAAGTCCATAGTTACCCTCTCCCACTTTCAGAGTAGAATCTTAACTTGCTGCAGTAAGCCTAAAGGCAGTTGATGCTCAGCCTTAACTTGCTGGCATGTCAAGCAGTTTCTCACAAAATCAATAACTTCACACTTCAGTCCTTGTCACCAGTATAGCTCATGTAGATCTCGGTATAACTTATTTCCGTCAGGATGCATAGCATAAGGACTACTATGCGCCTCTTGCAGTATAGACAGTCTTAAATCAAAGTCCTTTGGTACACTGACTCTCCTATAGAAACATAGTACTCCATCACTATTTAGCCCAAAATCTGAAGTCTCCCCATTCTCAACTTGTCGAAAATGAGAAACCAGTGTCTCATCCATCAACTGTTTACCCTTAATTTGCTTATTCCATATCGGTCTAACTTGTAGCTCAGCCAACAAGCTACCATCATCATACAAGCTGAGACGAGCAAACATCACTCTTAAATCAGATACAGCCCTACGGCTCAGTGCATCAGCTACGACGTTAGCCTTCCCAAGATGGTACTCAATTGAGCAATCATAATCCTTAAGCAGCTCTATCATCCACCTTCGCCGCCTACAATTCAGCTCCTTTTGAGTGAGTAGGTACTTGAGGCTCTTGTGATCAGTATAAATGATACATTTCACATAGTACAGGTAATACCTCTAGATTTTCAGTGCGAATACCACTGCGGCTAACTTTAAGTCATGTGTGGGATAATTCACTTCATGTGGCTTAAGCTGACAAGATGAGTAAGCAACCACCTTACCCTCTTGCATCAACATACAACCTAAACCAACATGTGATGCATCACTGTAGATAGTGAATTCCTTCCCAAATTCTGGCTATATCAATACAGGGGCCTCAGTCAGAACTTTCTACAGTTTCTCAAAACTTTCTTGCTACTTATCAGTCCAATTAAACGGTACTCCTTTACACAGTAACTTAATCAGAGGTTGAGCAAACAGTGAATACCCCTCCACAAAACGTCTATAATATCCCGCCAGACCTAGAAAACTTTGAATCTCAAATACAGTCTTAGGTAGTTTCCAACCTACAACAGCTTCAATTTTTCAAGGATCAACTCTAATTCCCTTGGTAGATACCATATGACCCAAAAATGTCACCTCTCGCAACCAAAATTTGCACTTGCTGAACTTAGCAAACAACTGCTTCTCCCTTAAAATCAATAAAATGACTCAGAGATGCGAATCATGTTCATCTTCAGTTCTCGAATACACCATTATATCGTCTATAAACATCACCACGAATTGATCTAGATAGGGCTGGAACACTCGGTTTATCAAATCCATGAAGGCTGCTGGTGCATTCATAAGCCTAAATGGCATCACTAGGAACTCGTAGTAACCATAACGAGTCTTAAACATTGTCTTGTAGACATCAGCCTTTTTCACTCTCAGTTGATGGTACCTAGAACGGATATCATTTTGGAGAAAATCAAAACTCCTCGCAGTTGATCAAACAGATCGCCTATCCTTAGCAAAGGATACCTATTCTTGATAGTCAGTCTATTCAATTACCGATAATCGATGCACATGCACATGGATCCGTCCTTCTTCACAAATAACACTGGTGCTCCCCATGAAGATACAATAGGTTGAATGAATCCTTGGTCCAGTAGCTCTTGAATTTGAGCCGTTAACTCCACCAGGTCCTTCGGCGCCATTCTATAAGGGGCGATAGACACTGGAGCTGTTCCGGGCAGGAGCTCAATACCAAATTCGACATCACGATTCGGAGGCAGCCGAGGGAGCTCATCAAGAAATACATCAGGAAAATCCTTAACAGTTCTGATATCTTCGATAGAAGGACCCTTAGAATCAGATACACCAATATAGGCTAGAAATGCCTCACAACCCTTACGAACCAGTTTCTCAATTTTTAATGTAGAGATTACTTTTGATAGATAATCCCTTTGCTCTCCAATCACAACCACCTCCCCATCCATAGTAGTCATCAGTATCATATGCTTAGCAGCACAATCCAAACTCGCTCGGTGTTTCACCAACCAATCCATCCCCAAGATTAGGTCAAATTCATGAAACAGTAGCTCCATCAAATCCGCTACAAAGATAACTCCTTGAACCTCTAGGGGCACATTCCTGAACAGCTTATCTACCTTTACTGACTATCCCAATAGACTTATCACAATCATCCTACTAACAGTACTTTCAAATAGAATGCCCAAAGTCCTAGACACAGTGCACGCAATGTATAAATGCATAGACCCAATATCAATTAAAGCAGTATAGGGTACATTATGAAATAGAAACGTATCGGTTATAACATCCAGGGTGTCTCCCTCCTCTCAGAGGCGTGCAAGATATACCGAGCTAGCTACCTCACCTCAGTATTACCAGTACCTCTGCCTGGTGCTCCACGACCTCGTCACATACCATTTCCACCTCTGGTCTGACCACAACCTCTCGATGGCTGCTGGACACCTCTCACTGGCTGTACATTACCCTGTCCTGTAGCTTGCATCTAAATAGGTCTCTGAGGACAATTTTTAACTTGATGCTCCATAGACCCACATCTGAAACACGCCTTAATCTTTTTCCAACACTCACCCGGTGATGTCTCCCACAATCTGCACAAGGCTGCAATCTCGTAACAAGAACCCCAGCTCGAACTGGCCCGTTAAACTTGGCCTTCTTTTTAGACCCACCAAAGGAACCTGAGGGTTATGAATCCCTCTTATTTCTGCCCCTATCCCTTTCACGGTTCTCACGCTTAGAGCACTTCACGTCCTTGGTGATTTTAGCCTTTTCTAGTAGGGCAGCAAAATCTCGCTCCCTGTATGAAGCTATCAGGACTCGTAACTCATCTTGGAGACCGTCTTCAAAATGCACACAACATTCATATTCACTCGCCACCATCCTACGAGCATAACGGCCAAGTCGTAAGAACTCTGCCTCATATTCTGCCACAGATTTATTTCCCTAGGCCAAGTTTAGAAATTCCCTTCTCCGGGCATCCACATAACTTGTGCCCACATACTTTCCTTGAAAAGCAGCTGATAAACGATAAATTATACATATTTTTACCTTATGTTTAACCTATATTTTGGATGGATTATAATTAATGTTGTGAGAATTGGTGCTCTTAATCTTTCTTTTTCATATCTTATACTCAAGAGAGCATAGGGAAGAGAAAAGAATGAAAAACGGGCCAAAAACCATGAAAATAAGCCAAAATGTGTAATCGACAGGGCCCAAGGGTTCATCACAAGGCCGTGGCACACGGCTGTGCCACATGAA
Organism: Gossypium stocksii; assembly: GCA_020496765.1. NCBI lineage: Eukaryota > Viridiplantae > Streptophyta > Magnoliopsida > Malvales > Malvaceae > Gossypium > Gossypium stocksii. The sequence goes on from CM035624.1 coordinate 35,281,288, forward strand.
GATCACATAGTCTAGCCCCCAACAAGCACGGCGAGGCCACACGGCTGTGCCTCCATCGATAGAATCACACGGCCTCTTGTCGAAAGCACACTGGTGTGGCACGCGGGCGTGTTCTAGTCGTGAGGAAGAGGAATTTCACTCGGATTTGGATACTTAGGAGATAAGAAAGCTACCATAAACTCTATATAAAGACCTTAGGAGGCAACTTCAAGGGTGTGCTTATTTCCCGCTAAGAGAGTACTCTTTTCTCCCAAAAAGAAGCACCATCTTTCAGCCAACACAAGGACTGGAAGCAAGGAATTACTCCAATGGAAGCTGATTGATTCATCCCAAAAGCCGGAATCATACATCAAGACAGAAGATCTCCCTAAAATTCCTTCAGGGGTTTTTGGTTTCTTTATGTTTTGTTATTTATTATCTTCTGAGATGTTTCTTTTCTTAATTATGAACTAAACCCCCCAAATACTTGAGGGGGATGAAACCTAAGACAGATCTTGTTATTATTTATTAAGTTATATGATAATTCCTTGAATTGTGCTTAATTATTTGTTCTTTATTCTTGATTTAATAATCCTAGGTATTACTTCAAGAAATTGATGTGCTTAGAGCTGAGGAGCAAAAGTCCCTGTGATAAGAGTAGATCTACCATAATTAGGCGGAGTTGCATGCAACCCTAGACATAGGGTGACATAAATCTGTCGGATTAGGGTCAAACCTAATATGGGGATCCATAGATCGAGTTAATGCAACCTAGGGAGTTAATTAATAAAGGAACTTTAATTAATAACTTAGGCCTAGTTGCTCTATGCCTCGACGGAGGGTTTAGCATAACTTAGGGATCTCTACGGATCAAGTCAAGTAAATAAATCATATAGTTTAGGAAGTCAATAACAAGTGAAGTCTAGGTGGATTCTCCCTTCAGTATTGCTCATATCAATCAATTTTCCCGAAAGTTTTTCCTCAATTGACTTTTTGTGCACTTTTAGTTAGTTTTAGAATTAGTTTAAATCAACTCTCTTTATTTTTAGGCTAGATAATAGAAAAGAAGTAAGTACTAGTACTTTTGGTTCCCCTGGGTATGATAACTCGGTCTTGCCAGTAAACTATACTATTGTTTGACAGGTGCGCTTGCCTTCAAGGTCGTGATATTAGTTAGTTTTGGTGTGATCAGTTTTATAAATTTTATTACTTAATATCGCGATAGCCGTATCAAGTTTTTGGCGCCGTTGCCGGGGAACTAAAATATTAAGAAAACTAGATTTCTATTATTTTAGCCATAACTATATTTATTTATTTTCAATTTTTATTTATTTTTATTTATTTATTTATTTATTTCTCTTTTCTTTTATTTTGTTTATTTTATTTTTCTTTGCTTTCTTTTTCCCTTCTAGGTATTTCTAGTTTATGACTAGAAACAACCCAACAGGACCATTACTTTTTGAAGAAGATTTAGAGGCAACAGTTCACAGAACTCGCAGAGAGATCAGACAAAGCCTACATTATCTAGAACAAGGACAAGAACAAAGGCCAGAGCCTACTAAAGAGATGGAAGCAAATCAAGATAATCAGCTGCTTCCTGTAGTAGCCGCAAATCCTGTTGAGCAAAATCCTGCTCCGCGTACTATGTATGATTATGCTAGACCTAATTTAGTAGGCACTGAATCTAGCATTGTTAGGCCTACTATTGCTGCAAATAATTTTGAACTGAAACCTAACACTATTCAAATGATACAGCAATTTGTTCAGTTTGATGGTTTGTAGGATGAGGATCCTAACTTGCATCTAGCCAATTTCTTGGAAATATGCGATACATTCAAAATAAATGGTGTTTCTGATGTTGCCATTTGTCTTAGGCTATTCCTATTCTCTTTGAGAAACAAGGCTAAACAGTGGTTAAATTCTCTACCACGAGGCTCAATCACCATATGGGAACAGATGACTGAAAAATTTTTACTTAAATATTTTCCTCCAGCTAAAACAGCTAAATTGCGAAACGATATCTCTTTTTTTGTGCAGATGGATCTTGAAACACTTTACGATGCCTAGGAGAGATACAAAGATCTTTTGAGAAGGTGCCCTCACCATGGGTTGCCTTTGTGGTTACAAGTTCAAACCTTTCGCAGCGGTTTGAATCCATCAATAAGGCAAATGATCGATGCGGTCGTCGGAGGAACAATCAACAATAAAACACCAGAAGCAGCTTATGAGTTTATAGAAGAGATGTCACTGAATAACTATCAGTGGCAAGTCATGAGGAAAAAGCCGACAAAAGCTGCAGGAGTTTATAATATTGATGCTGTCACCATGCTTACTAACCAAGTAGAACTTTTAAATAAAAAGTTTGATAATTTTGTTGGTTCTATGCAGGCACATCCAGTAATGCAGTGTGACGCAAACCAAGGAAATATGTTCAACCCAGATTACTCCTCTTATGGACATGGCATGGAAACTGAGCAAGCCAACTATATGGGTAACAATTCTAGACCTTAAAATAACCCTTATAGTAATACTTATAATGCAGGTTGGCGGAGTCACCCCAATTTTTCATGGGAAGGACAAGGAAATCAAAGACAACCGCCTCCTCTAGGATTTCAGCAGCCACCACCACAACAGGAGAAAAAGCCAAACCTGGAAGAGATATTCACCAAATTTATGGCCATGTTAGAAACCCGTTTCCAAAATACCGAAACGGCACTAAGGAACCAGCAAGCATCTATTCAAGGACTTGAAACTCAAATAGGCTAGCTTGCCAAGCTAATCTCTGAAAGACTGCAAGGTGGGTTATCAAACAATACTGAGACTAACCTTAAAGAGAAACTTAATACCGTCGATACGATAGATAATGAGGGGTTAACCAAAACCAACCTAGAGCCATGCAATGAGTCTATGGTAAGTAAAGGAAAGAATAAGATAAGTTACAAAGATGAAATTACCAAAGAATTTAAACCTCGTATCCCATACCCAAAAGCGTTAAAGAAGGACCGCACAGATGAGCAATTCGGTAAGTTTCTTAAACTCTTAAAAAAATTACATATCAACTTACCATTTGTTGAAGCAATTTTGTAGATGCCGAAGAACGCAAAATTTTTAGAGGAACTTCTCACAAATAAAAGGAAGTTGGAAGAATTGTCCACAGTGGAACTCAACGAGGAATGCTTAGCTATTCTCCAAAATAAACTGCCAACCAAACTGAAAGATCCAGGGAGTTTTACTATTCCTTGTTTATTTGGTAGCCTAGACACCAAAAATGCTTTAGCTAATTTAGGGGCTAGTATAAAGGTCATGCCTTATAAACTGTTTAAACAACTAGGTCTTGGAAAACCTAAGCAAACTAAGATGAGCATTCAACTGGCTGATAAAACTATTAGGTCTCCTAAGGGAATAATTGAAGATGTGTTTGTCAAAATTGATAAATTTATATTCCTAGTTGACCTTGTTGTTTTAGACAGTGATGAGAATAGCAATGTACCCTTAATTCTAGGGCGACCCTTTTTAGCAACTGCCAGAACAATAATTGATTTAGGAATAGGTGAACTTACACTACGTGTAGGTGATGACAAAGTTACTTTACAAGCTCAAAACTTGATAAAGACTGTTGATAATAATATAGTCATGAGTCCTTGTAAAAACACTGAACTCACCACCTAACCTTCTGTGCAGGATACACTCTACATAAAGGCAACACAATCACAGACAAGTCCATCCAAGGGAGATACACCTGAAAGGCAAATGCTTCAGATCGAGGAATTAGATGAGTGGCTGCATTTTCATGAAAAACCCAAAGTATGCCAAACCAACCCAGAGCATCACCAAGACGACCCTCAGGTACAAACGAATCAACTCAAGGTAGGGGATAAGGTAATCTTAGGGGAAGACGTTCCTCGAATCTTGAATTCAAAAGAGCATACAAGTGGTACACCTTACTTCACGGTAATGAAAATCTTTCCCTATGGTACAGTCGAGATAAAACATGAGTCACTTAGCACTTTTAAGGTAAATCACACTCGACTCAAATCTTACGTTGATAATGAAATTGTAAGTAGGATAGAAGAGTATCAACTCTTCAAACCACCGTGAACATACAAGCTCAAGCAAAGTCGAGCTTAGACTATAAATAAACGCTTCTCAGGAGGCAACTCGAGCACTAACTTAGTAACTTTTCTTTTATTTTTGAGTTTAGTATTTTTATGCATCAACTAACCCTTTTTAATGCAGAAATTTAGGACCACACGGCCACGCCCACGGGCGTGCCTTAGGCTATGTGTACACTTTGAGTAGAGACACGATCGTGCAACTTGGTCGTGTACAAGCAGGGTAAAATTTTCCCTAAATCACAGGCTACAATAAATAGCCACGGCCGTGCGATATGGCCGTGGCCAACACTGTCAATTCCAACATGGGCGTGTGACCCCATACACGACCGTGGGAGAAGCGAACATCGAAGGACACGGCCGTGCGACACGGCCGTGTGCCTCAATATGCCTTCGCAACACGAGCGTGTGTCTCGAGCCAGGCGCGCCAAAATCCCTGAGATTTTTGTTTTTTTCATTTTATTTTATTTTATCTTTTTCTTTATTTGAATTTTAGTATTCTCAGAACTAGTTTATGTATATCGGTTATTTCCTAACGAGTAATTGTTCTAATCTTGAAATACCTAAAATCCCTTAAGTGCTATCGCAGTTTCAAAACCATGAACTTCAATTATTCCTTCCTCCAAGACAACTTTCACAATTCAAAGTTGCCATCCAATATTCAGGGAGTTTTACTTCTCTTCCTAACTTATGATCTTGTGCTTCTATTACTATTAATGTTATCTTTGTACATTGAGGGCAATGTACATCTTAAGTATGGGGGACAATTTACTTTCATTCTTTATATTATCTTCGAAATCCCCGAAAATTGCTCTCAAAAATTGAATTCTCTGCATTATCTTCAAATCTCTTGTTAGGAATTAATTCTGATTGATTTATGATTTTTATTGATGTGTTGAGAATTAAGACATAGGTGTTTATGCTTTGATTATTCAAGCTTTAAAACATTAGGGAATCAAGCATGATAAGTTGAAATTTTTGAGAACCCAATTTTTTTCATAAGTTATTTTCCTAAATTTTAAGTGTTATCGTGAGATTTGAAATTCGCAGGATTGACATCAAAAGCCATAATTCTAGTAAGATTTTTGAGCCTTTTGAGCATACATTCTTTCATGCTCACTTTTATTATTGCTTTGAGTGAGTCAATACTGATTTGTTATTCTAGAACTTGCTTCGATTATACATCTCAAGACCACATCATTGATTTGATATATTGAGATGATAAAGGCACTTAGGATTTAACCCACTTACTCCATAAAAAGCCTACCTCCATAAATTAACCCCTAGTAAACCCCATTGAGCCTAACAACCCATTCTTTGACTTAGCTCTAATATTAACCCATAATCCATATTTGTTGAATTCCATTCAATTATTTTGATCCCTATTTTTGTCGAGATTTGAGTTAAAATTATTATCTAGCTTTGTTCTCTTTTTTAGCTATAAATTTTATTCTGTTTCAGTAACACATCTTCGAATCACCTGGTCTTCACAAATTCAAAAAAGAAGAGGATCCTCGCAAAAGTAATTTTTCACATAAGCAAAGAATCACTTCTTCTACTGATGTGTCAACCCTTTTGAGGTTATGTTAGCTGCTAAATAATTTTCAAAATCAGCAAACCAAGGGACTGTAGTATCTGCTAAAGATAGGAATTGTTCTTCAGGAAACAAATCATTTATGTTATCGAGATACGTGGGCTACATGTTTTCCAATCTTGAAAAGTGATCTGCTGCTAAATTTTTAGCTCCTTTCTTGTCCTTTATCTCTAAATCGAATTCCTGTAGCAATAGAATCCATCTTATTAGTCGGGGTTTTGCATCGGTTTTAGCTAAAAGATAGCGAAGAGCAGAATGGTTAGTATAAACAATGACTTTTGACAAAATCAAATAAGATCTAAATTTATCAAATGCAAAAATAACAGCTAGCAACTCTTTTTCTGTGGTAGTATAATTTGCTTGGGTAGCTGTTAGAGTACCTCCATGATGTTCTCCACAAATTCATTGAAGATAGCTAACATGCATCGCTGAAAAGTAGTAGGAGCGTTACATAAACTAAAAGGCATTCTGTGATAAGCAAACGTACCGTATGGGCATGTGAATGTTGTTTTCTCCTAATCTTCTAGAGCTATCGGGATTTGGAAGTAACTAGAGAGGCCATCTAGGAAACAATAATACATATGACCTGACAATCTTTCCAACATCTGATCAATATAAGGTAATGGAAAATGATCTTTCCGAGTGGCATCATTCATCTTCAGTTAATCAATACAGACTCTCCACCCAGTGACCGTTCTTGTGGGTATTGACTCTTGTTTGTCATTGGACACTATGGTCAATCCTCCTTTTTTAGGAATAACCTACACAGGGCTTACCCAAGAACTGTCAGAAATAGGATAAATAATACCTACATCTAGAAGTTTAATTACCTCAACTTTTACAACTTCCTTCATGTTGGGATTCAATCGTCTCTGGGCTTGTACTGCTGGTTTAAATTCATCTTCCATTAAAATTTTGTGGGTGCAGAAGGAAGGATTAATTCCCTTGATATCTGAAATTTTCTAAGCTATAGAACGTCTGTGTTCTCTTAACACATGGAGTAGTTCCTCTTTTTCTGCAATGCTTAAATCTTATGCGATAATGACTGGTAAAGTTGATTCTTCCCCTAAAAAGGCATACTCTAAATGATCTGGCAGTTGTTTTAGTTCTAATTTAGGGGGTTCAGTAATGGAAGGTTTCTGTCTTAACTCATCACTCATCTTTATATTTTCATAACTTATGTGCCTAGTGATGATTTCATTAGAATCCAACTCCTTCCTTACTTCATCAATTTCGGTGGTGGTTCAAATTTTGAATGCTCTGCATTATCTTCAAATCTCTTGTTAGGAGTTAATTCTAATTGATTTATGATTTTTATTGATGTGTTGAGAATTAAGACATAGGCGTTTATGCTTTGATTATTCAAACTTTAAAACATTAGGGAATCAAGTATGATAAGTTGAAATTTTTGAGAACCCAATTTTTTTCATAAGTTATTTTCCTGAATTTTAAGTGTTATCGTGAGATTTGAAATTCATAGGATTGACATCAAAAGCCATAATTCTAGTGAGATTTTTGAGCCTTTTGAGCATACATTCTTTCATGCTCACTTTTATTATTGCTTTGAGTGAGTCAATACTGATTTGTTATTCTAGAACTTGCTTCGATTATACATCTCAAGACCACATCATTGATTTGATATATTGAGATGATAAAGTCACTTAGGATTTAACCCACTTACTCCATAAAAAGCCTACCTCCATAAATTAACCCCTAGTAAACCCCATTGAGCTTAACAACCCATTCTTTGACTTAGCTCTAATATTAACCCATAAACCATTTTTGTTGAATTCCATTCAATTATTTTGATCCCTATTTTTGTCGAGATTTGAGTTCAAATTATTATCTAGCCTTGTTCTCTTTTTCAGCTGTAAAGTTTGTCAATATTCAAAGTATTGTACTTGAATTGTTCAAAAAAAATGTATATGCAGTTAATTCAGTTGTAACCTGTAATAGTTCAAATAGTTTTTTCATATTTCTATTTTAAGGCTACCAAGGCAGAAATGATGTCATTACAAGAATTAGCTCTAGGAATATGTTCCAGTGATTGAGATTTTTCTAGCTAGATAATTTTCAGTTCAATCTCGATTCTAACCCTCTTTTGCAGCCTGTAACAACACCTCTAACCAAGCCCCGTTACAACCATTACAAGACCTTTCGATCGATGTGTCATATCAATCTATTATGGTGGAAATGTGATTTTCTTGCAAGCCTATGGTAATAACTTTTCAGATTGACTAGAGAGTGCCTAAATCTTGAACCCTAAACACTTTGAGTGGATAGAGTGAACCCTTAGTGAGGATGTCAACTTCTGTTAATTAAGATGGAGAGATAATTACTTAGGAGGAAGGAAGAAAACTTATGTTTCAATGATAAAATTCTCAACTTAAAGTGATTGAGTCTTTAATGTTCTTCTGATTGAATTATCATTGTATGATTACCTGTGAATTAGTTTGAAACATTATTGATAAAGATTGTAAATTGAGAAGAATGATTCTTAATTAGGGATTGAAATTTTGCTTGAGGACAAGTAAAGGCTTAAGTGTGGGGGTATTTGATAAACGATAAATTATACATATTTTTACCTCATGTTTAGCCTATATATTGGATGGATTATCATTAATGTTGTGAGAATTGGAGCTCTTAATCTTTCTTTTTCATATCTCATACTCAGGAGAGCATAGGGAAGAGAAAATAACGGAAAATGGGCCAAAAACCATGAAAATGGGCCAAAATGTGTAATCGACACGGCCCAAGGGGTCATCACACAGCCATGGCACACGGCCGTGCCATATGAAGATCACACGGTCCAACCCTCGACAAGCACGGCCAGGCCACACGGCCGTGCCTCCATCGATAGAATCATACAGCCTCTTATCGAAACCACACGGGCGTGGCACACGGGCGTGTTCTAGTCATGAGGAAGAGGAATTTCACTCGAATTTGGATACTTAGGAGATAAGAAAGCCACCCTAAACTCTATATAAAGACCCTAGGAGGCAACTTCAAGGGTGTTCTTATTTCCCGCGAAGGGAGTACTCTTTTCTCCCAAAAAGGAGCGCTATCTTTCAGCCAACACAAGAAGTGGAAACAAGGAATTACTCCAAGGGAAGTCGATTGATTCATCCCAGAAGCCAGAATCATATATCAAGACAGAAGATCTCCCTAAAATTCCCTCAGGGGTTTTTGGTTTCTTTATGTTTTGTTATTTATTATCTTCTGAGATGTTTCTTTTCTTAATTATGAACTAAATCCCCCAAATACTTGAGGGGGATGAAACCTAAAACAGATCTTGTTATTATTTATTAAGTTATATGATAATTGCTTGAATTGTTCTTAATTATGTGTTCTTCATTCTTGATTTAATAATCCTAGGTATTACTTCAAGAAATTGATGTGCTTAGAGCTGAGGAGCAAAAGTCCCTGTGATAAGAGTAGATCTACCATAATTAAGCGGAGTTGCATGCAACCCTGGACATAGGGCGACATAAATCTGCCAGATTAGGGTCAAACCTAATATAGGGATCCATAGATCGAGTTAATGCAACCTAGGGAGTTAATTAATAAAGGAACTTTAATTAATAACTTAGGCCTAGTTGCTCTATGCCTCAACGGAGGGTTTAGCATAAGTTAGGGATCTCTACGGATCAAGTCAAGTAAATAAATTATATAGTTCAAGAAGTCAATAACAATTGAAGTCTAGGTGGATTCTCCTTTCAGTATTGCTCATATCAATCAGTTTTCCTGAAAGTTTTTCCTCAATTTACTTTTTGTGCACTTTTAGTTAGTTTTAGAATTAGTTTAAATCAACTCTCTTTATTTTTAGGCTAGATAATAGAAAGGAAGTAAGTACTAGTACTTTGGTTCCCTTGGGCATGATAACTCGGTCTTGCCCCTAAACTATACTATTGTTCGACAGGTGCGCTTACCTTCAAGGTAGTGATATTAGCTAGTTTTGGTGTGATCAGTTTTATAAATTTTATTACTTAATAACGCGATAGCCGTATCAGCAGCTTTAAAGAATTCCCATATTAACTGGTCGGCCTAAGTACCCTCTCTCACGATAAGCCACCACTGATAGTCCTCGTCTCTTAGCAAAGACACTGCACCTTTTAATTTTTGCTCAGAAGTGCAGTCGAGATCGTCCATTATTCTTTCCGTGGCTTCTAACCAGTATTTAGCCACATTAGGGGCTACTCTAGAAATACCCCTAAAAATTTCTGCTCCATTTGACCAGAGTCATTCTGAAATTGACCATCAACCCACAGCACCCGTACTAGTCCCAGCAACCCTATCCAAACTTCAGAGCATAGCCTGAAATAGTGCATCATTCCCAGCCACTCAACCATAAGATTCTGTCTCAGTTGCCGGTGAAGCTAGTGCCTCCCTAGCCTCAACGTTAGGCATATGGCCTGATGCCAAAGACCTAGCACTAGTACTTCCACAACCTCTATTGCGGCCCTTTCCACGAGTACCTCTAGTCCTCATTATCGCTTCCGTGTTGTCTAATTAAAAAATTTTATGCACATTAGCTTATAGTTCCAATAGTCAAGCAAATGTTTTATGAACAGTAGTAGTTTAAAGTTTTGTTTTTGTAGTTCGCAGGCTCACTACAGTTTCAATTTCCTACAATTTTAGTTTACTCTAACTAGAGTATCATAGTACAGTCTTATCTCTACTGTAATCTCAGTATTGTATTTCAGTCTAAATAGTCATCAGTTATCTATAAAACTTACAGATTTGGCGACAATGACTCGGTGTGCCACACTTTTCAGAAGAAAAATATCTTAAAATACTTCACATATTTAAGAATAACTTTTCAAAATTCAAGATTTGAAAACCCATTCCACAACCGAGTTTTGCAACCTGGCTCTGATACCACTAAATGTAACACTCTAAACCTGGCCTAGACGTTATGGTCGATCCTAGCGTGCTATATCATAGTGCCTTTCAGAAAATCAAAATTTGTGAATCAAAACTTGACGTCAGTTAAAACCCCTTTGTGATTTTATAGAAAACTTTAATAAATTAAGTTCTTTACTATTATCAATCATCATGTCAAAATGTTTGCCATTGGTATACTAAACTGATTTAAGTCGCAGAAGCTTTTGAAAACTTGTAGTTTTGAATTGCATGTCTTTAAAAATAGCTATTAATTTGAAAACTCATCTTCTCCTAAACTAACAGTTTCAAGTACATAGACAAAGTCCAATTTAAAAGGTATATACAATGAATGGCCTTATTACAAAAATAATGACTCACAAGAGCTTGAAGTATATAATGACTCGGAAAGATTTGAACTTGTGACAGTGAAGATGGCTCGAGTTGCAAAAAGACTATGAGTTAATAATTGATTATCATCCAGGGAAAGCGAATGTAGTCACTAATGCTTTGAGTAGAAAATCTTAGCTTGCTTTTCTTGCAATGAAAACACAGTTAATTTTGTCTGATGATGGTCAATTGTAGCAGAGTTAAAAAGTTAAATCGACGTTCCTTCAGCAAATTTGTAAAGCTAAAAAATGTGACAGTGAATTAAAAGTAAAATGAGAATAGTGTGAGTCAACTAGTGATTCAGAATTTCAGATAGGAATTGATGATTGTTTAATGTTCCGAGGTAGAATTTGTGTACCAAGAAATTCTGAGCTTATTCAGAAGATTTTACATGGAGCATACAGTGGTTGTTTGTATGTTCATCCGGGAAGTTCTAAAATGTATAATGACTTGAAACAATTATATTGGTGGTCAGGCATGAAATGAGATATTTCAAAATTTGTATCGAGATATTTAAAACTTCTCAATTATTCAGGTTTTCTTTTATCCGAACACAGACTCAAGGCCCAATACTTTGATGCCCAAATTCAGGGCGTTACAATTCTAGCCTCTTAAAGAAATTTCATCCCTGAAATTTCCAAATAATAAAATAGTCGTGCGACACTATGCTACTACGCTGCCACTACGTACTCTGATCTAAATAATATTTAGTACGACCCGGAACATCTAATTACCGAAGTAATAAACATTTATCAAAAACGCATAACAAATAACTATAAAGATCTTGATTCAAGAATTTTAGTACTTGTTCATATATTTTATGCTGAGATAGTATTTCAAAGTTTCTATTTTTACAGAATCATAGCCTAGCTACCGTCTCAGTCTTCTAGGGTTTTTGGTTTCCCTACAGTCTCAGTCTCTACAGTTTTAGTACTACCCTATCTACAGTATCATAGTATGGTCTTAGTTCTATCTACAGTAACATTACAGTATAGTATAGTATAAGTGAAGAGTACTTACAAACTTGGTACCGGGGATTCAGTGTGCCACTTCTTCAGATACCCAATTTCAGTAAGCCTAATTTTCACAAAACTTTTAAAGTAAAACCTTTAATGAGTGTATTCAGAAATCATATAAGTTTAAATAGGATTTTCTAAATTTTTCATAAATCAATTTCCAAAAATACCCTTCTTGGGCATAAATTTAAAAAATTTTTGATTTTTTTTAATTTTTTGAAAAGCTTTTTGGACCCGATCCATAGCTGAGTTGTTGCAACAGGGCTCTGATACCACTAAATGTAACACCCCAAATTTAGCCTAGATGTTATGGCCAAGTCTGGTGTGTCACATCTTTCGAAAACCATGTTTTTATTAAAAACCCTTCTTAGTGTTTAGAAACTTCTACCGTTAAACTTGTATAAAACCTCAGCTTGTGTTTGTTTATTTTTCAAAACGTGGTTCCTTGAAATAATCATTCCCTTTTTAAACATTGTTAATAACTCTGTAAATTTTTATGGAAAATTGTGAAAGCTTATAAACCTTTGTAGGTTGCGGAAAACATGTTATTTTAAAACAGTTTAAGTATTGGAAAATCGGATCTTCTTTGCTATGGCTTAAAGTGAATGGATACTATGCACCAGGTAGGATTCCAAAAGAGAGGAGGCGAGTCAATTAGACTACTTAAGTACCAAGCTCTCCCTGGATCCAATCCTAGACATGCACACATCCATTGCCACGCTTTAACCTTATGACTGGTCCACGAACAACAAATTAGGTTTAAGTCTATTTAAAATAATTATTTAGGAAAACGTTTACATTGCGAAAGCTTTGCTCTGTTATCGTGATATTTTGAAAACGAGTAACTTTTATAAAAGCGCCTTAGAGCTATTCGATTTCAAAACGATTTAAACAAATCTTACTTAAGCTAAAAACAAAATAAATAATTAGAGCGGCCTTATTACAAAACCAAATTAAAATAAAAACAATTAAATAAAATAATGGAATAATTAACTTAAAACCAGAAATGTAGTCTTTGTGGCCACTCTAAATCCCTCCCAGCTCCAAGTCCATTGTCTAGGGCTCACCTGCAAGGATGGAAGAGAATGGGGTGAGTTTGGAAAACTCAGTGTACAAAGAAGCCCATCCAAAGCCCAAATCAGCTCAAGCCCACTAGGCCTAAGCTCTAACCAGTCACAGTAATAACTGGGCCAAAGCCCTATTCAGATAATAGTAAACTGGGCCTTAGCCCTTTTTCAGATATTAATACGGCCCATAGGCTTAATTCAGTAGCAGAACAGTAATATCGATGCATGAATGCAAAACCCATATCAGTATGTAAGGAAGCTACTCAACCCACCCAACTGCTACTCTCCACTCGTACCAGCCAAACTCTCCATGTTGGGAAAACTACTCAACCCACCCAACCGCTACTCTCCACGGTGGCAGCGTAGCTGCATAATCAGATAGTGTGGCCAAGCCACCAGTACAGTAATACGAGGCAAAGCTCCTTTTCAGTAAACAGTATGGGGCAAGCCCCTTTCAGTAGTCAGTATGAGGAAAAGCCTTTTTCAGTAATCGTGGCAATGCCACTTGCACTTCCTCCATCAATAATCCCAAATCCCATGCAACATATGAATCATGATATGACGTACAGTAACTAAGATCAGTAAGGCATGCATTTCAATCCAAATCAGCCCTAGGGGTATAATAGTCATTTTGCACCTAGAGGTGAAATAGTAATTTTGTACTCTAAAGGGGTATTTCAGGATTTATTCCAGTTTTTAAGGTTTTATGCATATCTCAGTCATTAATAACTCAACTTCCGTCTCAGCAATCTATTTAACTTGTTGTACCAACTTTTACTTACTGGGCCCTAAGAACCCTAATGGGCCCTATAGTGTCTATTAGCTACTTAAGCCCATTCAGTCCAAGTTTTACCACCAGTCTACTAGTCTTAGCAGTTTTGGACCTACAATCAACTAGAACACGTTTATTGCTTATCTTACCCATATTGGCCTATAAGCCCATTGGGCCCACATTTAGCCCATCAAGGCCCAAACTTACTGAAGTGCACAAAATCGCACACTCAGCAACCTTATCAATTTTTATTATAGATCTACCATTTCCAATCAACCCACGAGCATTCACACGCTCGCAAGCCTACGAAATGTCGAAATTTCGGCATTTCAGCTTTTCAGCTTTTGCCGATTTAGACTACAAAAGGGTGTTCTATACTCACCTGATTTTCGACGACTGCTAACAAGATCTCCCAAGATATCCTACAATCGATTACTAGACACATCAAATCCAAAATACAATGACAATCTCCATAATTCAACTTACCATAATCGGCCATCACCACCTAAGGCCCTTGGGATCTTACCTTTGCCGAAACTAGTGACTAGATCTAGATCTAGTCATTCCAAAGATTCAAGCCTCTTATGCTCCTTGCTAGATCGCCCCTTCCATAACAAGTACACATAAAACCAATTAAAAGAACTGTCTTTACTTATCATCACATTCGACAGCCTCCCTAAAGAGTTTAGGGATTTCAGCTTTTCTTAAATTCAAAGGTAACGAGTAGATCTGAGATGTCAAGTACTTACCACAGGTTTTCCTTAATCAAGGTGATTCTTCTACTCAGATTTGATGCAGATCTAGCCCCTAAACACTAGCAGAATTTGAATCATAGAGATCTAAGGATTCGGCTATATATCCCTAAAAACTATGGTGTTTTCAGCTTTTTAAGTGGTGAAATAAGATATGATTTGAGACTATGGTTGGAGGGGTGTTTGTCGACAGAGCCTAAGGGTTTGGAGAGTATGAAATTCGGCTACAAGTAAGGAAAAACAAAGGGGGTTCGGCTATAGGCAAATCGGCACAGGAAGCAACATTTCGAGATTTCGGCTTTTAGTAGTTTATGAGTTTGAGAAGAAAAGAGTGGCAAATTCGATTTCTGAAGAGAAGAGAATGAAAGATGAGTGAGGAGGAGAGGTGATTTCAGCTAGAGAGGAAAAGAAAAAGAAAGAATGGAAGAGAGGAGAAGAGAAGGAAGAATTTGGCACTTAGGAGATCTAACTTTGTGTTTTTGGCTTTTTGCAACACTGAGTTGAGAATAGAATGAAAGTGAAGGCTCTAGGTGGCTAACCCTAATTTGGAAAGACATAAAAGATATTAAAACTTTCCCTAAAGGCCATTCAAACCAACGGCCCAATCTCCCTAAGGCCCTAGCCGAATGCTACTTAAGCTTTATCATATGCTAGGCACATGCACAAAAACAAAAGTACCATCTGCTTACCTTGTGAATTGAACTCTGGCCCTTAAACTCAGTCCACACGCCACTTTTATAGGAACTTAGTGGCGCCACATTGCCACTTTACCAAGGGCCTCTTTGTCTCTCAACTTACTAACTTTTTCTTAAAGGTCCCTTTCACTTAAAATCCAAGTTGATATTTCTGTCGGGTTTTAACTCAGGCTTGGGCCTTCTAAAGGCATACTAACACACTTAAACATAATTTCAATAATCAGAACACAAAAATTCCAAAATTTCACCAAAAATCACAAATCCCGAAAAGTCCCAAAAATCAAGGCGTTACACGCAACTGGTGCTAAACTTTTTTTTATAACAATAATATTTAAAACTTCTCAATTATCCAGGTTTTCTTTTATCCGAACCCAGACTCAAGGCCCAATACTTCTAGGCCTAAATTCAGGGTGTTACACTTTGATCTTGAATTTAAGTATGTGTTTTGGTTTATTTTTTGATGATTTTTATGTTTTTCAGATTGTTGCTTAGTCTATTATCAAGCCCATGTTTTAATTTGAGAAATTGGTGAAGATTTCAAAATGTGCTATTGATAAAATGGTGAGTTTTGTGATGATAATTGGTGATAAACGAAAGTTATGTCTTGGATTGATATGTTTTGTTCTTGGATTTTTGGTGAATTTATTTAAATTGGCAAAATTGTGAAAATGAAATAGAGGACTAAAATGTAAAATTGATGAATTATATGGGGTTGATTAGACTAGGGGAAAATTCAGCTATGCATGAAAGGAATGAATTTATGTGTATTTGAGGATTTTGTGAAATAGGGACTAAAATGTCAAAACGTAAATTAACACCCCAAACCCGGCCTAGACGTTATGGCTGATTCTAGTGTGCTACATCATAGTGCCTTTCGAAAAATCAAAATTTGTGAATCAAAACTTGACGTCTACTAAAAACCCCTTTGTGATTTTATAGAAAACTTTAAGGAATTAAGTTCTTTACTATTATCAAGCATCTTGTTAAAACGTTTGCCATTGGTATACTAAACTGATTTAAGTCGTGGAAGCTTTTGAAAACTTGTAGTTCAGAATTGCATGTCTTTAAAAACAACTATTATTTTGGAAACTCATCTTCTCCTAAACTAATAGTTTAAAGTATATAGACAAAGCCCAATTTAAAAGTTAAATCCCATGAATGGCCTTATTAAAAAAATAAAATCCAGAACGAAATTGTAATTATAAATAAAATCAAATGTAAGTTAACTGCAGTCGTATGGCCACCGCCGAGTCCCTCGCAGCACCAAATCGCCTATGGCTGGGGATTACTTGCATGGTAAAAAGAAAGGGTGAGTTTACGAAAACTCAGTCTGCAATTCCCTTATCAGGCGATTAGTATACGAAAAGTAGTAACAGTCTAGGCTAGAGCCCTATTCGAAAATAGTACAGTGTGGACCTTAGCCCAAAATAATAACAGTACAGTGCAGTAATGCAACAGTGCAACCCACCCCAATCCAGCCAGACACACCACTCTGTACCACCAACACACCATGTGGGGATAAAATTGACCCACCCAGCCAACACACCAATATCGCAGCCAAGCTGCCAGTAATAGTGTAACACCCCAAACCTGGCCTAGAAGTTATGCTCAAATCCAGCGTGTCACATTGAAGTGCTTCTTCGTAAAATGTTGTTTTATTGATGAATCTCTTTTTAAGATAAAAGTCTCTTTGTATATTTTTATAAATCAACTTCATCATTGTAAACCATTTTAAAACGTCATTCTCTCTTTTATTATTAGTCTATTCTTAAAACTTAATTTAAACTAGTCGACTGACGAAAATGTGATGTCTAACAAAAAAGTTGTGAAACCAATACGAAAATATTGCAGAAATGCAATGCTTTGAAAATAGTTATTATTTTGGAAAACCGCTCTACTCAAACAGATAAGAACCACACAATTAAAACCCCATGACTAAAACTAGAAAAATTAAGGAGAGGCCTTATTACAATCAAAAACCCAAAGTAAGTAATTAAAATAATATTAAACGCAAAATTAATGTTTAAGTTGCTCACAGAGTGGCCACCTCTGAGTCCCTCCATACGTCGAACCGCCTACTGAGGGTTACCTGAAAAATATTAAAAAGAGGGGTGAGTTTGTGAAAACTCAGTGTGTACAACCTTCATCAATCAAAAAAATAAGCACATCAGATTAGGGCCTTGGCCCATCAACATTAATAGTGGCAATTAGGCCTTAGCCTAGCCTTGGTTGGCCTAAGCCCATTTCAAATAACACATAGCACATTTACAGGTCCTAAGCCCATCTCAAATATCGAAATAAATGTATGCAATGCATAAATGCCCATACCAACCCTGCACTTCATCTATTGTCTAGCCCTACACTCCTGTAGGGATATATATATCCACCAACCCATCCCTACACTCCCATTGTACCACTGGTTACGGCACTACTCAATATTGTAGCAAAGCTGCCAATCATATATTGGGCTTAAAAGCCATCGGTGGATCTACGGTTTTCAAGCGACTATGCGATCCTCATATAACACTTCCTCTAATATAAATCCATCCCACATGCAAGCATGAATGCAACATAACATATCAATGCGGCATGCAAAATCAGTGATAACATATAGGGGTATCTTAGTCATTTCGCCCTTAAGGGCATTACAGTCATTTTTCATTATGGGCTTAAATGCACAAGTGCGGCCCCCAATTCAATCACACGCTTTATGTCATATTTAGCAATTGCAAATACATTGCCCAAAAAGCCCAATACAAATCCCAAATGGGGCCCACACTCTCATATGGCCCAATAGGCCAAATCTGCCATAGGCTATGTGGTCAACATGACTGGGTCGACATTTCATACTAATCCATCAACTCTACTCATGTCAGGCCCATGGGTCTATCGGGCCTATTTGGCCCATTTCGATAGTTGGCCAAAAAGTGCCCGAGTTCATAAGATTGCCCATAGGGCCTCTGTCGTCGTATCGAACAATCCACACGACCATTCACACGCTCGTGTGGTTGCCGAGGCCAACCTTTCAGCTTTTCGACATTTCGGCATTTCGGTATTTCAGCTTTTGCCATTCTATTGTGTGTGTAGTGTGGGTACACACCTTAGGCTTTACTTCAAACTATCAATCATAGGGTAGTACACACCTTATCACCGAGAGTACTAAGTATTCATAATCGCCCGATCCTATATTAAAACAACACATTTAGTTAATCACTATCACATAGCGTTAGAAATTCTTAACAACCATTAACCACAAGATCGACTACACTTGCCTTGATTAGATTGATCAATTGCGATTTGCCTACTTAATCTGAAGTCTGATGCGGTTGCCCTACCACATCCAAGTGGAAAGTCTCATACCGTTGACACCTTACGTCGCTCAAGCTTTGGGGCAGTGACTTCGAGCCCCTTTCCAGCTGACACCTCTGTCATCAGTTCCCTACTAGAATCTTTACTCATTGAGAGTTCTTGAAACAAACCACGTACACAACATTTCAACGATAAGAGAGGGAAGATTCAGTAGAAATAAACAAAATGACCACAGTAAAGAAATCTAAATAAACGAATCACTATCCCTTACACTCGATCACGACAAAAGAAAAGAGGAAACCGTAACTCTAAGATAGGAGAACCGATTCGAAAATGGTGAATAGGGAGAGATGTATATTCGGCTTCAACACCTCTTAAGAACAAAAGCACCAATGTTAGAGAATAAAGGGAATTGGGCTCACAAAGGGTAGTGTTGAGAACTCGGCTTTAGCGCAGCCAATAAATGAATTTAGATGAGAGGACTGCTCGGTTGAGTTAATGAGAGGGAGAAAAGAAAAGAAAAAGGGATTATATGTGCGGAGATTTGGTAACAAGAAAAGAAAGTTTGAGAGGGGAGAAAGATAAAACGGCACAAAAGAATAGATGGGGGAGGAGATGAGAGAATTCAGCAAATATGATTGCGTAATAGGAAACACTGATTTGGCCAAAAGGTGGAGTGGAAGCCAAAGTAAAATAAAAAGAAAATGCTCATCAAAAGCTGAAATATTCCCCAACAATATCCTCTTTACCGAAATTCTATACACACAAGTAACCCATTTCGACCCCAAGTCCACATCAATCCAAATTCCTCATTTTTCTCCTTCTTATCTCTTCCAACACCTTACCAACTTCAATCTTAATCCCACAAATTTCTCCCCAATACTCACTCACCATTCAAACACTGGATGTCCTAATAGCAAAATAATTGTCCCAACACTCTATCCTAGACTCGAATCTTAGATCTCCTTATCTCACCATAACGCCATAACCACTATGCCACACTGCTCCTTGTGCTACAATTCGGTCACAAATAATCATAAGACTTACACGCTAAAGCCATGGTTTAGTAAAGAGTAAAAATTAAAACTTTGTGTGCCATGAGATTCGAACCTGAGCCATCTTAAACCCCATAGCACGCTACTTGCCACTGCACCCCAGGCACTCCTTGTGACATAGTCCATCCTCAACTAATTTTAAGGCCTACCAACCAGCAACCAGGTTATTCGAAAAAATCTAAAAATATTTGCCAACCCCCAGCTTCGAACCTCTAACCTCCTAGCTATGTTGCACTCCTCTTGCTACTATGCCACTAGCATTGTTTGCATCCCTTTTCCTCCCTAACTAGATAAGAAGCCTATCTGCTACCAACCAGGCTGATTTAAGATGCCAGCAAAAATTTTTGTGCATGCCGCGATTTGAACTCAGCACCCTTTCCTGTTCCTAACACCTTTTGCCACTAGGCTAGGCGTTTCCTTGTATCGAGTTTTACCAAGCTTTATTAATAAGCCTTCAACCTAATGCCCATGGTCTTCTAAAAGAAAAATGTAAAATTTTGCTAAAGCCCTGGTTCGAGCCTATGACTTCTCCAACACTCCCAACTCTTCCTAAATCACTTAGCCACTACACGAAACAAACAATAATTTTTTTTCGCACAACTAAGATCCAATTTCTTCGACACACAAAGCCCATTTCTTCCAAGCCAAAATCTAGGGTATTACAGCTCTACCCCCTTTTAAGAAATTTCTTCCCCGAAATTTCTAACTAATAGGGTAGTCATGTATCAACTACCGCACTACACTACCGTTGCGCACTCTGATCCTAATAATTTTAATATACACCCAAAACATCCACCTATCGCAAACACTCCCAAACACACACAAAATAAGTACAAAATTCAGATCCAAGTGTTTAAATATAATCTGAACTAAGGAAATCCTATTGAATATAAACGACTAATAGCAGTATCAAGAAAACTTACTTGGCTTAAAGTCAGGGATTCGGTGTGCCACATAATAAAATTTCTTCAAAACACATTGATTCTTTCGAAAATAGTTTTTAACCCTAAATACTAAGGCCCATTTCACAGCCCGAGTTTTGTAACTTGGCTCTGATACCACTAAATGTAACACTCCAAACCCGTCCTAGAAGTTAGGCCCAAATCTGGCGTGTCACATTGAAGTGCTTCTTCGTAAAATGTTGTTTTATTGATAAATCTCTTTTGTAAGGTAAAAGTCTCTTTGTATATTTTTATAAATCAACTTGATCATTGTAAACCATTTTAAAACGTCATTCTCTCTTTTATTATTAGTCTGTTGTTAAAACTTAATTTAAAATAGTTGAATGATGAAAATGTGATGTCTAACAAAAGAGTTGTGAAACCAATTCGAAAATATTGCAAAAGCGTAATGCTTTAAAAACAGTTACTAGTTTGGAAAATCGCTCCACTTAAACAGATAAGAACTATAAAATTGAAACCCAAAAACTAAAACTAGAAAATTAAGGAGAGGCCTTATTATAATCAAACACCCAAAGTAAGTAATTAAAATAATATTAAATGAAAAATTAATGTTTAAGCTGCTCACAGAGTGGCCACCTCTGAGTCCACCCATACATCGAACCGCCTACTGAGGGTTACCTGAAAAATATTAAAAAGAGGGTTGAGTTTGTGAAAACTCAGTGTGTACAACCCTCATCAATCAAGAAAATAAGTTACATCAGATTAGGGCCTTGGCCCATCAACATTAATAGTGGCAATTGGGCCTTAGCCCATATTAGTCTCGATTGGCCTAAGCCCATTTCAAATAACACATAGCACATTTATCAAGCCTAAGCCCATCTCAAATATTAAAATCAATGTGTGCAATACATAAATGCCCATACCAACCCTGCACTCCATCTCCTGTCCAACACTACACTTCTGTGGGGATATATATATCCACCCACCCATCCCTACACTCCCGTTGTAGCACTGATTGCTGCACTACTCAATATTGCAGCAAAGCTGCCAATCATATACTCGGCTTAAAAGCCATCGGTGGATCTACGGTCGTCAAGCGACTATGCGATACTTATATAACACTTCCCCCAATATAAATCCATCCCACATGCAAGCATGAATGCAACATAACTATAACACCCCAAACCCGGCCAAGGAGTTAGGCCTGAATCAGGCGTGTCACATTGAAGTGTTTTTTGAAAAATCAAGTTTTCATTGAAAACCCTTATGGTTTAAATATTTGTGTAAAACCTTAGTTTGCGTTTGATCAATTCCTAATGTGGTTTATTAAAAATTTTATTCCCTATTAAAGACGTTATTAATTATAAAATCTTAATCGTTGTGGAAGCTTAATTTAAAACAGAGGTTGTTTTGGAAAAACTCATTTTTACCGCTATAAAATCACAATAAAATCCCTAATTTAATAAAAATCCAGAAGTTATAAAAGCCTTATTACAACCCAAATAAAAATAATTTAATATAAGGTAAATAAATAAAACTATTGATCATTAAAACAAGTTGCAGTGTAGCAACCTCCGAGTCCCCTCCATCGTTAAGCCGCCTATTGAGGGTCAGCTGAAAAATTAAAAAGAGGGAGTGATTTTGTGAAAAATCAGTGTGTATGTCCCTCGACAAACACATAACATTCAAGAAACAATTTAGGCCAAAGCTTATTCAATATCAGTGGCCTTTAGACCTTAGCTCATAGTGGCCTCGGTTGGGCCTGAGCCTATATCTCAACATACAGTGGCCTTAGGCCTTAGCCCAAATGATAACAATATCAATATGATTATGCGATGTGCAATTTCCCATAACCAACCCTGTACACCCCCTTCCAACCTTACACTCATGTGGGGAGATACTCAACCCACCCATCCTTATACACCTGATGTGGCACCAGTTGCGGCACCACTTATCGTTGCAGTATAGTTGCTCATATTTGGTGTAGCACCGATTGCGGCACTACTTATCAGTGCAGCATAGCTACTCGGTGACTAAAAAGCCTGCGGTGGCTATAAAGCCTTCGGTGGCTAAAAAGCTTGCTGTGGTTCCACAGTCGTCAAGTGATTGTGCGGCCCTTATATACACTTCCTCCAATCATAATCCCGACCCATATGCAATATAGTAACACATGAATGCAACAGGTAACATATAGCATGCATAAGTCATACTCATAGCACTTAGAGGTATTTTGGTAATTTGTCAACTAAGGGCGTTTATGTAA
Source organism: Gossypium stocksii (assembly GCA_020496765.1). NCBI lineage: Eukaryota > Viridiplantae > Streptophyta > Magnoliopsida > Malvales > Malvaceae > Gossypium > Gossypium stocksii. The sequence goes on from CM035624.1 coordinate 35,304,075, forward strand.
TTTTGTAGGTCAAGGGTATCTCAGTGATTCTGCCCTACATGGGTATTTTAGAAATTGTACCCTATACGGGTATTTAAGTAATTCTACCCTACAAGGGTATATCAGTAATTCTACCCTACAAGGGTAGTATTTCAATAATTTTACCCTATAGGGGCATTTTAGTAATTTTATCACCATGGTTCTAATTACGTGTCTTGTCCCGTCAACAAGTCCTCGTTGGCTAAAGTGAACAGATACTATGCACTAGGTAGGATTCCAGAGAAAAGGAGGTGAGTTATTAAGACTGCTTAAGTACCAATCTCTCCTTAGATCTAATCCTAGACATGCATATACCCATTGCCACACCTTAACCTTATGACTTGTCCATAGTTACACTTAATTGATTAATTAAGTTTAAAGTTTGCTTAAGCAATCATTAGCCACTAGGCCTAAAAGTCCATTACCTAACCCTATCAAGCCCACATACATTCGAATAGCCCATTAGGCTCAATCACATTTATATGGCCCACTATGCCCAGTCACATTTATACGGCCCATCAGGCCCAAATCTATTCCAAGCCATACAACTAACTTAATTAGCTCGTCGCTTATTACCAATTTACCAATTTTTGCTTATTTGGGCCCATAAGCCCGTCAGCCCATTTGGCCCATTCTGGCCTAGTTGGCCAAAACGTGAGCCAAGTCCATGAGATCGCTCATGGGGTCTCTGGTATTGTATCGATTACCCTCATACGAGTGTTTACGCACTCGCAAGACTACCGTAGCCAAACCTTCAGCTTTTCGATATTTCAGCTTTTCGGCATTTCGGTATTTCGGGATTTGCTGATCTATTAAGTGTGTGAAGTGTTTGTACCCACGTGCTAACAGAACATGCTGTGAACTCCTTAGCCACGAACCTTGCGCGATTGAACCTAATCAAACTTTCACCGCTTGCTAGCCCTGATCGATTCCGAGATCTACATTGTAGAAACTCTTATTATTAAAGATTGACTTCGCAGATGACTAACATCTATCATAGTCACCCTTACAACTCTTAATAACATTCGGCCAACCACCAAAACCAAAAATAGAGATAAATGCACTTACCAAACCCAAAGCACACTAGGAGTAATTCGGTAGAGACTTGAAAAGAGATTCAATCCCACAATTAAGAAGAAAGAGAAGAGATGTCAGTTTTGGTGTTTAGAAACAAAAACAAAGTTGGTGATGGCACAACAGGGATTTGATCACATAGAAGAAGAGAGCATTTTGGCACAAAATAAGAAAAGAAATCGACTAATTGGTTCAGCACCCAATCAGCCAAGGTTAAGGAACAAGGAAAAGAATGATGAAGCAACAAGGTAATTGAAAGGAGAAGGTTTTGGCAAAGGAAATAAAGAAAGAGATAATTCGACAATACCCCTTAAGAACCAACAATAAAAATTCGTAATACCCCCTAAAAGACCCAAAACGACACTCATTTACTCCCCTAAGCTGAATTTACACACTCCTCACTTCCCAAATTGACACCAACTCTTCACACACCCCATCTCCTAATTTTCCTCCAAGATATTCTCCACTTATCACCCTATTAATCTCTTCCTTGAATTTCTCTCCTTCAGAGTTCAACTCCAATGCCACTACTAGCCATCCATAGCGTAAAAATTAAATCCCCAAATATTACCATGCTAGCACTCGGACCTAAGATCCCCTTGCCAGCTAATGACGCCACCTTCCTACACCCTAAGTGACGCCACTTAGCCACTAGACCACTAGCTCTATGTTTTGTGTCTTGTTTCTTCTCCATTTACTTAAAGGTCATAACTCCTAGGGTCAGGGTTCCCTAAAGGTTGAAAAACAAAAATTTTCCTAACCCAAAATTCAAACTCAAGACTTCATAGAGACCCTTAAATACTTCAAAATCGCTAGCCCAACCATTCTAACATGCAATTTGTGCCGTTATCATACTCTCAAAAATTTTAAACACACGCACACCCGAGGCCCAATTCTTCTAGGCCCAAAATCAGGGTGTTACAATAACATATCAATGTGGCATGCAAAATCAGCTATAACATATAGGGGTATCTTATTCATTTTGCCCTTAAAGGCATTATGATCATTTTTCATTATGGGCCTAAATACACAACTGTATCCCATTAGCAAGTCCCTAATTCAATCAACACGTCTTACGTCATATTTAGTAATTACTAATACACTATGGCCGAAAAAGCACAATACAAATCCCAAATGAGGCCCACACTCTCATATGGCCCAATAGGCCCAAATCTGCCATAGGTCATATGGTCAACATGATTGGCTTGACATTTGATACTAATCAATCAACTCTACTCATGTCGGGCCCACGGGCCCATTGGGCCCATTTGGCCCATTTCGGCCTAGTTGGCCAAAAAGTGGCCCGAGTTCATGAGATCGCCCATGGGGCCTCTGTTATCGTATCAAACTATCTACACGAGCTTTCGTACACTCGTGTGGTTGCCGATGCCAACGTTTCAGCTTTTTGGCATTTCGACATTTCAACTTTTGTTGTTTTATTTTGTGTGTGGTGTGGGTATACACCTTAGGCTTTACATCAAACTATCAATCATAGGGTAGAAGTACACACCTTATCACATAGAGTACTAAGTATTCATAATCGTCCGATCCTATATTAAAACAACACATTCAGTTAATCACTATCACATAGCGTTAGAAATTCTTAACAACCATTAACCGCGATATCGACTACACTTGCCTTGATTAGACTGATCGACTGTGATTTGCCTACTTAATCTGAAGTCTGATACGGTTGCCCTACAGCATCCAGGCAAAAACTTTCGTACTGCTGACACCTTACGTTACTTAAACTTTGGGGCAGCGACTTCAAGCCCTTTTCCAGCTGACACCTCTGTCATCAGTTCCCTACTAGAATCTTTACTCATTGAGAGTTCTTAAAACAAACCAGGTACACAACATTTCAATGATAAGAGAGGAAATATTCGGTAGAAATAAACAGAATGACCACAACAAAGAAATCTAAATAAACGAATCACTATCACTTACACTCGATTACGGTAAAAGAAAAGAGGAAATCGCAACACTAAGATAGGATAACCGATTCGGCAATGGTGAATAGGGAGAGATGTATATTCGGCTTCAACACCTCTTAAGAACAAAAGCACCAACGTTAGAGAATAAAGGGAATTCAGCTCACAAAGGGTAGTGTTGACAACTCGGCTTTAGTTTCGCAAATAAATGAATTTAGATGAGAGGAGTACTCGGTTGCGTTAATAAGAGGGATAAAAGAGAATAAATAGAGGCCCCCACAATCTAAAATAGCCTAAGCCTATGAGAACACTCATGGTGGCCTCCACAGTCTTACGTCTATGATTCGTGGGCTCGGTTCACCACACGAGTAATCGCATGCCCATGTGGCCTCAAACACTGTACTTTTTAGCTTTTTGACTTTTACTGATCTACAGTTGAGAGGGGTGTGATTACACACCTGATACTGAAGATGAATTGTGCTCCCAAAATTATTGTACCTAAATTAAACCAATAATCTCTAGTTAGAAACTTAACTCATGCTACTAGAGAGATCTAATAGGATTTCAAAACAATTATGACGCCTTTACCAAAAACAAAAGTAATCACCTCTTCAGTTCTCAAGCAATGCACCGATCACCATTGGCCACAACCTACACAAAACCCCCTTCCTCTTTGGATTCACACAAGAACTACAATATCATCAGAACAAGAACGTTATACCTCTTAAGCCCCATTCTCAACCACTTACCCAAATGCAGAACCGAATACTGACTAAAGGAGTAGCGTACATGAGCTGAGAATTGGTTTAACCTGAAAGAGTATACCAAAGAAAGGTAGTCAGTATGAAAAAGAGAAAACAAAAGATAATATCCAGAGAAGGGAAAAACTAAAAGAAAAAGAAAGTGCACTATGGATACTCACTTATGAGTATTCAGCCAAAGAAGCAATTGGAGGAAAAGAGAAAAATCGTACACTCCTATTGATCAATGAGCCCTTGCTAAAAACAAGAGCAAACTAGGAAAGGATGCGATAGATGCTTAGCCACAATAATAATGTAGAAAGAAAAGAAAAAGAAAAGAGGCAAGAGGTGGCCGTGTGACCTAGTCAGTGTTGCACATAGGCTTAGGTGAAATGTGAGGCACGGTCGTATGGATCACACAGCCTAGCCACACGGGCGTATGCCCTATTTTGAAGGAAAATTTTTTCTAAGTTCTTTAAAGTTCTCGTATGAGATTGGTTTTGTCCCGAACCCTCTTCAAAGCATGCTTAAGGTCTCGAAGACCATTTAAAAAGGGTCTATATAGTTAGGGATGACTTTGATGTGATGATGAATGATGTATGTATTTGCAATGACTGTATAGTGATAGGTGTTGATCGGTAATGCCTCATAACCCTAGTCTGGTGACAGATATGGGTTCGAGATGTTACATTTGATTGGTATCAAAGGTATGGTTTAGTTGATGCTAGGACTAATGTAGCGAGTGAGTGTCTAGCTATACATGCCATATTTATGAATTGAGATAGTGTGATAAATCCTGACAATTGAAATGTGTTTTTGTATAGTAAATGGATCCCGAAAGAGCCATAGCTGATGATGTTGAAAGTAACGCACCAGCTCCTACTCAAGGGGTAGTGCCACCTGAATCTAGAGGTTCTATAAGTAGCCGCAAGGAAGAGGATAAACAAGCCTTATTCCAGGCGATGAATGAATGGTTCACGCAATTTATTTGTACGAATTCAGTTGTCCAACAACCCCCATCCCCACCTATTATGCAACAAATCCCTACTATTCCTCAAGTTATCGATCTAATGAGATTGAGTAAACCACCAGTCCATAAGATTTATAAATATGAGGTTGAAGAGTTTCGGGTTACTGTTGATGATGACACGGAGAGAGCTAAGTTTTGGCTCGAAAACACAACCTGAGTATTTGATGAACTATTTTGTACACTTGAGGAATGTATTAAATATGTAGTATCATTGCTTAGAGATAATGGATGCCATTGATGGAAAACTTGATATCCGTGGTTTCGAAAGAACGAGTCACCTGAGAATTCTTTCAAACTAAATTTTGAAAGAAATATATCAGCCAACAATTTCTCAATCAAAAACATAGAGAATCTTTGGATCTAAAATAGGGTCAAATGACACTGACAGAGTACGAAAGAGAATTTGTACAATTGAGCAAGTATGCTTGGGAATATGTTGCTATCTAAAAGATTATGTATAAATGGTTTGTCGATGGGTTGAATGAAGAATAAAACTTCTGGTTGGAATTCTTGAATTGAAAGAATTTGTGGTTTTAGTTGAGAGGGCTTGTAAAGCCGAGGACCTCAGTAAAGAAAAGAAGACAGTTGAATCAGAAGCTAATGACACGAGAAAGAGATCGATGAGTAAACAGTATCAATCTTCCTCAAAGAAATTTAGAGATTCATATGTTCATTCGAGTGCTTCGCTGGGACTTTCAAACAGTGATCATGCAAAATAATTTTTTGGTTCTAAAGCTCGAGCTACTTCAGTGTCGAGTGTTGGTAGTGTTCAGGATAAAAAACTTGAACGTTAGCAGTGTGGGAGATGACATTTTGGTGAATGCTGAAATAAGAGTAATAAACCTTGTTACAAATGTGGATCATTAGATCATTTCAAGCGAGATTGTCCCGAAGTGGTTGAACAAGAAACGGTACAGAATATGAGACAGAATACTGCTTTGACCAGAGGGACACCACCCAAGGGTGCTGAGAACGTAAGTGGTAGCCAAGCGGCTATGAAAGATATATCTATGAGGTCTGAGGCCAGACCACCCGCTAGAGCCTATGCTATCCGAGCTCAAGAGGAAGCTTCATCTCTTGATGTTATTACTGGTACATTCACTCTTTATGATACTTCTGTGATTGCATTGATAGATCCTGGATCAACACATTCTTATATATGTATGAATTTAGTGCACAGTAACACTTTGCCTGTAGAGTCTACTGAATTCGTAATTAGAGTATCGAACCCCTTAGGCAAAAGCATCCCGGTTGATAAAGTGTGCACGAATTGCCCATTAATGATTCGAGATATCTATTTTCTGGCTGATATAATGCTATTTCCTTCCGATGAGTTTGATATAATTCTGGGTATGGATTGGCTAACTTTGCATGATGCTGTTGTGAATTGCAAACGGAAAACTATTGATTTAAGATACAAGAATGATGAAATAGTTTGGATTGAGTCTAGTGATCTAAATGGGTTGCCTGTTGTAATATCTACAATGAAAGCTAGGACATATGTGAATAAAGGTTATGAAGCTTACTTTTCTTATGTGATAGATTCAAAAGCGACTGAGAAGAAAATTGAATCAGTACATGTTGTCTGTGAGTTCTCTGATGTATTTCTTGAAGAACTTCCCAGATTACCTCCTGTTTGAGAAGTCAAGTTTGGCATTGAATTAGTGTTGGGGACTACTTTGATTTTGATAGCTCCGTATAGAATGGCATCGGCAGAGTTGAAAGAATTAAATTCTCAGTTGTAAGAGTTGACGGATAGGGAATTTGCAAGACCCAGTTTTTCACCTTGAGGTGCTTTGATTCTGTTCGTGAAAAAGAAAGATGGCACTCTGAGAATGTGCATAGATTACCGCCAATTGAACAGAGTTACTACAAAGAACAAGTGTCCTCTACCTAAAATCGACGATTTGTTTGATAAGTTGAAATGGGCTGTTGTGATTTTAAAGATAGATTTGAGATCGGGGTATTATCAGCTATGAGTTAAAGACTCTGACGTGCCAAAGACTGCTTTTCAAATGAGGTACAGCCATTATGAGCTCCTCGTTATGCCTTTTGGACTAACAAATGCACCTGCTATTTTTATGGATTTAATGAATCAGATCTTCAGATAATATTTGGATCGATATGTGGTTGTGTTTATAGATGACATATTGATCTATTCACATGATGAGTTTGAGCATGCTGAACATTTGAGATTAGTGTTACAGACTTTGTGCAATAAGCAATTGTATGTGAAGTTTAGTAAATGTGAGTTCTGGTTACGAGAAGTCAGTTTTTAGGACATGTTGGATTAGCATCGGGTATTCGGGTTGATCCGATCAAGATTTTAGCAATATTAGATTGGAAGCCTCTAAGAAATGTATCTAAACTTCGAAGTTTTCTAGGATTTACGGGTTATTACAGACGGTTCATAAAAGGCTTCTCTATGATTGTGACTCTAATGATGAGATTACTTCATAAAGACGTTAAGTTTGAGTGGTCAGACAGATGTCAGGAAAGTTTTGATCAGGTAAAAGCTTTGTTGACTGAGGCTCCGGTGCTAGTTTAGCCAGAATCGAGTAAAGAATTCGTTATTCAACAAATTTTTGAAGCTTAGAGAGTTGATAATGATTTGCTAGAAAAACAAGCTCAATGTGATTTGAATGTTGATTCAGAGTTTCAAAGTGATGCTGAGGGTTGTTTGAGATTCAGAGACCGAATATGTATTTTGAGAAATCCAGAGCTGATTCGAATGATTTTGAATGAAGCTCATAGTAGCCAATTTTCTATTCACCTAGTTAGCACAAAAATGTATAATGATCTGAAATGATTTTATTGGTGGCATGGTATGAAAAGAGACATCTCGGAGTTTGAAATGTTTAATTTGTCAGCAAGTTAAAGCTGAGCATCAGTTTCTGTCTGGATTACTTCAACCGATTATGATTCCTAAGTGGAAATGGGACAGGGCTACGATGAATTTTGTATCAGGTTTGTAGTTGTCACTGAGCAAGAAAGATGCAATATGGGTTGTTGTGGATAGATTGACTAAATCAGCTTATTTCATTCTGATTTGCACAAATTATTCACTTGATAAACTTGCTGAGCTATATATTTCTCAAATTGTAAGACTGCACGGAGTACCTATTTCTATTATTTGGGATAGAGATCCGAGGTTTAAATCACGATTTTGGAAGAAACTGCAGGATGCACTGGGTATTTTAACACTGTTTTCCATCCCTAAATAGATGGTTAGTCATAACAGATTATTCAGATACTCAAGGATATGTTGAGATGTTGCATTCTTGAGTTTGAAGGTACGTGAGAACGATACTTGCCACTGATTGAATTTGTGTATAATAACAGTTTTCAATCAAGTTTGAAAATGGCATCGTACAAGGCTCTTTATGGTCAAAAATTCAGAACACCATTATATTGGACTAAGCTCAGTGAGAATAAGCTTCACAAGGTCAATTTGATCAAAGAAACCGAGCAAAAAGTCAAAGTAATTCAAGAAAGTTTGAAGGCAGCGTCAGATCGTCAAAAATCATATGCAGACTTGAAACGGAAAGATATTGAGTTTGAGATCGGTGATAAAGTGTTTCTAAAAGTGTCGCCGTGGAAGAAAGTACTACTGTTTGGCCGAAAAGGCAAATTGAGTCCAAGGTTGATCGGGCTGTATGAGATCATAAAGCGTATTGGGCTACTTGTTTACAGACTGTTGTTGCCACCTGACCTAGAAAAGATTCATAATGTATTTCATGTTTTGATGCTTTAGAGATACCGATCAGATCCCTCCCGTGTAATTGCCCCTACTGAAGTCAAGATTCAGCCTGATCTTTTGTATAAAGAAGAACCGATTCAAATTTTAGCTCATGAGATCAAAGAATTAAGAAATAAGAAAATTTCTTTAGTAAAAGTGTTGTGGGACAAACACAGGGTTGAAGAGGCTACGTGGGAGCCTGAAGATGTCATGAGACAACAGTATCTGAATCTATTTAACGGTAAGAATTTTTAGGGATAAAAATCTCTAAGGGGGAGAGTTGTAACAGCCCGGTTTAGACCCTAGTCAAAACAGTGGTTTCAGTACCACATATCTGAGTTAGAAAAATATTCTAATAATATTTACTGTGCCTAAAGTGTGTGAATTAGCATGTGTGAAAGTTCCGTATGAAAATTTAATCGTTTGTGTGTTTAATTTGAGAAAAAGACTAAATTGTATAAAATGCAAAAGTGTCCTTCTATTTATTAAACTGCCTATTTGATGTGTCTCTTTAAATGTGAGGTCCTTATCTTGTAATTAGACCTTTGAATTTATGAGTTGACAATTATGGCCATCCATTATGTGTTTATTTAGTTATTAAATCAAGGATAAAGTGGTAATTGATGTGATAATATACATTAAAATTAAACAAAACAAGAATGTAGTCATTTTATCCATCTTATAATCGAAAATCAAATAAAAGAAAAGGAAGAAAACCAAGCTACGGTTCGGCACTTTGATCTTTAATTTAGGTATGTGTTTTGGTTCATTTTTTATGATTTTTATGCTTTTGAGATTGTTGCTTTATCTATTATCAAGCCCATGTTTTAATTTGAGAAATTGGTAAAGATTTCAAAATGTGCTATTGATGAAATGGTGAGTTTTGTGATGATAATTGGTGATAAATGAAAGTTATGTCTTGAATTCATATGTTTTGTTCTTGGATTTTTGGTGAATTTTGTTAAATTAGGCTAAATTGTGAAAATGAAATAGAGAAGGATTAAAATATGAAATTAATGAACTATATGGGCTTGATTAGGCTAGTGGAAAATTCGGCTATGCATGAAAGGAATGAATTTATGTGTATTTGAGGATTTTGTGAAATAGGGACTAAAATGTCAAAATGTGAAAATGTAAGGGCTAATTTGTAAAATACCCTAATACTTGTTCTTGGATTGATTTGAATGAGTGTGAGATTGAATGAGTTAATTTTAATACGTATACATCAAGAAAAGTGAATTTCGAACTTAGATCGTAGGAAATCAAAAGTTGACGAGTAATCGACTCATTTCGACGTATCGCACTCGAGGTAAGGTCCTAAGTAGTAGTTTCACTATAAATGTTGTTAAATGCACTGATATTGTATGAACTATGATGAACAAAACTTTGGAGAAGGTTGAGATAGTGAAATCGATGTTATGATTGTGGATAGTGATTAAAATGAAGGGTGGGAAAGCTCGGTTGAACCTTAAGACTAGATCGGGATGCTAGTGGCATGTCATTAAGTTATGATTTGGCTTCGGGCCATGATATTGGCACTATGGGTAGAGTAATACCTTGATTTGCCTATGGGCCATGGTATAGGTATTATGTGGGAGTGACTTTGAGTTGGCTACAAGCCATGGCATAGGTGCTCCGAGATAAGTTACCTTGATTTGGCTATGGGCCATGGTATAGATACTTATCATTAAAAATGTTCTTGTATCCGATTCCTACTTCGAATAGTTCAACGATCGAGTAAAGGTTTTAAATGAGAAATAGAGGTTAGTATGAATTGAACAGGTACGTATTGTATGAATACGAGAATTATTGAGATGGATTAATGAGATTCAGTGAGGAAAGTTTTTGAATTGAATAAACCATGGTATGAGACATGGGTAACTGTTTGTGGAATTGCATACTTGGCTTTGAATTGTGTCAACGGTTGATTTATATTTGATATTGTGAAGTGAATTTTTTACTTGTGAACTTACTAAGCTATAAAGCTTACTTGGCGTGTTTATTTCTATTTTATAGATTATCAAAGCTATTGAAGGCTCGAGATTTGTTGAGGATCATCATCGCACTATCCGAACATACTTGGTACCTTTCCTTGTTGTAAGTAGCTAAGTATGGCATGTATAGGCTAGGGGCATTTTGATTACATTTTAAGTTGTATATGTTATGCCAAGTGATTTGGCTAACTAATTGATGAGATTATGCTTGATATTGGTATGTGACTTGTGTTGCAAATGGATATACTATATGGCTCATATATGGCCTATTATGAAATGGTCATTTTGGTATGAATGGTGTTGAGATTTTGGTAAGATTTGGGTATGAAATGAAATTGTTTATGATGAGTTATCAAGCATGGATTTTGATGTAAATATGACTTGTGATTTGGTATGTTTTGGTATGCAAATTGAGCTTGGAATTGGTTGAGTATATTATCAATAGAAAGTTATATGTTTTGATTGGAAAATTGGTTGAATTGGGTGCCTATTTATGCCTATTATGTTCTGCAATTTGATGATTGCAGTTGCATGGCAAAATAGGGTGTGAAAAATTGATTAAACCAAGCTTATTTCGTGCCACAAGGCCTGAGCACACGGGCGTGTGTCTTGACCGTGTAATCCCTATTTTGTAGCTAAATTGGACAGTATGGCATTTGGGCTAGACGCACGGGCATGTCTAGTGATCGTGTGGCCAATTCAGGATGACCCATGGGCTGGACACACGGGCGTGTTTGGTGATCGTGTGACCTAGACAGTGTTGCACACGGGCTAAGGTGAAATGTGAGGCACAGTCTTGTGGAGCACATGGCCTAGCCACACAGGCGCGTGCCCTGTTTTAAAGGAAAAATATTTTTTAAGTTCTTTAAAATTCTCGTATGATATTGGTTTGGTCCCGAACCCTCTTCAAAGCATGCTTAAGGTCTTGGATACCTTTTAAAAAGGGACTATGTGGTTAGGAATGACTTTGATGTGATGATGAATGATGTATGTATTTGAAATGACTGTATAGTGATAGGTGTTGATCGGTAATGCCTCGTAACCCTAGTCTAGTGATAGATACGGGTTAGGGGTGTTACAAGTTGTGATTTTATGAATTAAAGGCTAATTTGCATAAATGTTGAAATATTGGGGGTAAAAACATAATTTTCCATATTATAAATTATGGACTAAATTGAGTAAAAAAATGAATTAATAAGTTGAATTTAATTACTTATAGATCAAGAAAGGAGGAATTCAGATTTAGATCGAGGAAAGAACAAGGTCTCGGGCTAATCGACTCGTTAAGTCATTTTTGCATTCGAGGTAATTTCATATGTTAATGAGCTTTGATATAATTGTGTTTTATATGCTTTAATATTATATAATCTGTGATTATGACCTTGCGGATATGTTCGACGATGGTTCGACTATGTGGAAATCCCGTTTGAACCTTAGGAATAGATAGGATATGAATGTCATGACATTAGGGATTATCGTGATTATGTGATTAGGGTGCTGGTCTCGTATGTCCTGCCGGTGGCTGGGTTTCCGGCATGTGTTGCGATACCTGATAGCTTGTGTGAGCAGCACTGTGTAGCTATGTCTTAATTGACAGCTTGTGTGAGCAAACCCTGTGATAGCTCAAGAGTGAGCATAAATGTGATATAAGATTGAGGTAGCTTCAGCTATGTATATGGCACTTAGGTGCGATGTGTTCCTGAGTATCCTTTAGTATTCTGAATGGTTCAACGAATAAATCAGAGAAACGAATGAATATGAGGTGATTATGAGTTGGTACAGGTACGTACATGAACTATATGAGCAATGAATCAATGGGATTTAAGAATTTCATATCTATTCTTGTGAATAACAAGTAAAAAACGTTTGTGATTTGGTATGGTATATGTTATAAATTGATATTCGTTGAAGTTGTGTATATTTAGTATGTTTTATTTTATGCATATAAGCTTACTAAGCTATAAAGCTTACTTTTTTTTAATTTTCCATGTTTTATAGTAATTACAAAGCTAGCTCGGATTCGGGGATTGACAGAGACTCCATCACACTATCGATCTTCTACTTTGGTACTTTTGAGTTTATGTTTATGGTAATATGACATGTATAGGCTATGTGGTCATTTTGGTATATGTTAGTTATGGATTTTAGCTATTTTAATTGGCTTGTAATTGATAAGTTTTTGGTTTGGTATATAGCCATGTGAGTTGGCTTATTTTGGTTGTTTTAGTTGTGTAAATATTTATACAAATGGTCATGTTTTTATATGGTGTATAATTTTTTTTGAAATGCTTGGTTGTGAATAGGTATTGAGATGACTAAATGGTTGAATTATGAGACATATTTTGCATGTGGTTTATGGATAATATAGTATGTGAAATTGGTATGTGTTTTGAAAAGGCAAATTGTTGTGATTTGAGTATTGTAATTATTGGTATTGAAATGGTATAAAAATATGTTTGTTGAGATTGTTTTGGCTGCCAATTTGTCTCATATTTGTATTTCAATTGGATTGATGTAGGTATATGCAAGTTGGCTGGCAAAATGGCTTGGTAAATAGCCTATTTTTGTCAACACTGGTAGAGACATTGGTGTGTGTCTTAGCCGTGTGAGATACATGGCCAGGTGACACACCGTATGTCCCCTATAGCATTTAATAAATGCAAGTCAGTGAGTTACACGGCCTAGACACACAGGTGTGTGGTCGACTGTGTGGCACAAGTCAGTGAGTTACATGGGGTAGGACACGGGCATGTGCTTCCATTTCGAATGTCCACACGGTCTGTGACACTGGCGTGTCTTGTGGCCGTGTGTGTAACACGCAAACCCATATCCGTCGTCGGCAGGGTTACGAGGCATTACCGAACAATTTTAAATTTTCATATACCCACTTGCTCACCAAATCAATTGATAATATCATCAAAACATATAAATTTTTACGAACAATTTTCATGTCACATAATATATAAATATATATAAATACCTACAGATATATTGATATTTAATTCAAGAATTATACACAATAAATAAAATGAACATTTCCATACTCTACCATCCTATATTCGGCAATGTCTACAAAAGAAAATAAAGTCGAATATTTTATTTACACTATTCATTTGGTACATTTCTCATAAATTCAGCCAATTCAACTATGCAAAATGCTTACATCCCATCCAATAAAGAAATAAGCATGTAAATAACATTTTCATCTAAGACCATATGCGCACCTTAATATATTCGACTTAGAAACTGCATGAATTATATAAAGAAAGAGCAATTAAATGTAACACCCCTATGATTCATTCAAATGACCAACTCATTACTAAATCAAATTTCACCAATTCATTTTGCATATGATCAATTCACTAGGTCATATAACTCTTGCTAAATAATAAGGCCAACCTTCAAATTATCCAAAGTACATAGCAAAGTCAAAATAACTTATAAATCATTATAAGCACATACTTAACCGAAACAACATCCAAACATATTCATACTAAAATTCATTATACTCTCTCTATATTATTCATCAAGAACATTGTCTCAATCTAACTGAATTTCATTTACCAATATACTATACCAAGTTATTTAGCAAAGCCGAACCATCATCATAAGCAGCCATTAAACATCTAGTTAGATCATCACTCTTATTAAATAGTAACTGAAACATTTAAACTAAAATTTACACATAAACATGAGTTTAACAAAATATAAAACCAACATAACATTATACATAAGCCATATTCGCATGGCTGTATATATATATATATACATAATCAAAATATACCATTCAAAATATTATCTAAACTATACATGCCATAAGTTAAGTTTTGCAAAACATTGAGTACCAAGTGGTAGATAGTGCAATGAGTTGTTTGACGATCCCCGAGCTTAAAGTTGGACTCAAAGATCTATAAAACAAAGAGACATAGCATTCAAAGTAAGCTTTCATAAGCTTAGTAAGTCTTAAGCAATTACAAATTTCAATAAATATTCAATTCATTTTATACAAACCAAAATGTATCATTAATAATTAAAAGAAAATATTTTAACTCAAATAGCAAGCTTGGCCGAATATACAAGTTCCTTATAATCTCATATTCAATCGAAATAGTCATAACCATATAGGCTCATACTCAATCAATTATCCCAACTCAATATACGTTTATCTTCAATCAAATATACCAAATCCACATATGTTCTTATTTCACTAGATATGCAAAGTCAATTTAACATTTCATAATGGCCGAACAATATACCATGTAATTCATATGCTCATAATATAACTTTTTGAATTACAAACTTGTTTAATCTCATTCAAATACACAACCATCATTCGTTCATATATCACATAATATAAAGCTCATAACATAACACATGCGTACCTTATTACGAGTTAATGATAATCAAGCTCATACTTGGCTTTTCATCCATTTTAACTTGTTTATTAGCACATCAACCCAAAATCTTAAAATATCACACCGGCACATAGCCTGCTAGGTATTGATAAGCAATAAGTTATACATATTTTTATCTCATGCTTAGCCCAATTTCTGGATGAATTAACCTTTGCTTTGTGTAAATTGATGCTCTTAAACCTTTAATTTCATGTTGTATACTTAGGTGAGCTTAGGGAAGAGAAAAGAGCAAGGAACGGGCCAAAAATGGGCAAATTAGGCCCAATTCAATAATCAACACGGCTTAGGAATTGGCCATACGGGCGTGTCACACGGCCGTGCCACCTTGGGCTTGAACACGGCCCAACCTCGACTCACACGGCCAGACCACACGGCCGTGCCACCTTAACAGGCCCGAGCATGGCCTAGGCCTTGATCCACATGACGTGGCACACGGGCATGTCCCTGTCATGAGGAAGTTCAATTTCACTCGGAAAAGGTTGCTTAGGGGCTAAGAAAGCCATTTTAAAATCTATATAAAGACCCTAGGAGGCAACCTCAAGGACACACATTATTTTCTCGCCAAGACGGGAGTTAAAGGCAGGGAGTTACTTGAAGGGAAGCTGATTGATCCATCTCAGAAGCCAAGATCTACATTAAGATAGAGGATCTCCCTTCAATCCTTTTAGGAGTTTTGGGTTCTTTATACTTTACTATTTTAATTCTTCTGAGATGTTTTCTTTATTAATTATGAACTAAATCCCCCAAATACTTGAGGGGGATGAAACCTAAGACCGATATTGTTATTATTTTATCTTGAGTTATATGATAAATACCTAATTTCTTCTTAATTATGTGTTCTTAATTCTTGTTTTAATATTCCTAGGTATTAATTCAAGTATTGATGTGCTTATTCAGAGGAGCAAAAGTCCCTGTTTAAGAATAGATCTAGCATAATTAAGCGGAGTTGCATGTAACCCTAGACATAGGGCGACATAAATCTGCCGGATTAGGGTCAAACCTAATAAGGGAATCCATAGATCGAGTTAACGCGAGACTAGGGGTTTTAAGTAGAAAGAGATTTCAGTTAATCAACCTAGGATTAGTTGTTCTTATCCTCGATGGAGGTATTAACATAAATCATGGATTTCTACGGATCAAGTCAAGTGAATAAATCGTCTAGCTCAAGAATCGATAACTAGTGAAGTCTAGGTGGATTCTACCTTGAGTATTGTCCAAATCAATTAGTTTTCCGTAAGATTTTTCCATCAATTCACTTTTTATGCATTCATAGTTTAGTTTTAGAATTAGTTTAGTTTCATAAAAACCCCTTTTATTTCTAGGTTAAATAATAAAAAGAAAGTTAGTACTATTACTTTTGGTTCCCTTGGGTACAATATCTCGGTCTTGCCACTAAGCTATACTATTGTTCAATAGGTGCGCTTGCCTTAAAATCGTGATAATAGTTAATTTCTGGTTTGATCATTATTATAAATTTTATTACTTCATATCACGCATATCAAGTTTTTGGCGCCGTTGCCGGGGAACTAAAATATTAGGAACACTCTATTTTTATTACTTTAGCCATATTTATTTTTATTTATTTTCAGCTTATTTTTATTTTAATTTTATTTTTATTTTCTTGAAATTTTCTTTTCCTCTAGGTATCTCTAGTTTATGACTAGAAGAAACCCAGCAAGACCATTGCTTTTTGATGAGAATTTAGAAGCTACAGTTCGTAGAAATCATAGAGAAATCAGACGAAGCCTTCATTATTCAGAACAAGGACAAGAACAAGAGCTAGAACCTACGGAAGAGATGGAAGCAAATTAGGACAATCTACCACCTCCCACGATAGCCGCAGAACCGGCAAATCACAATAATGCTCCTCGCACTATGTATGATTATGCTAAACCTAATTTGGATGGTACTCAATCTAATATTATTACACCTGCTATTGCTGCAAATAATTTTGAATTAAAGCCTAACATTATTCAGATGATTCAGCAATTTATGCAGTTTGATGGTTTACAGGATGAAGATCCCAACTCACACTCAGCCAACTTTTTGGAATTTTGTGGCACTTTCAAAATAAATGGTGTTTCTGATGATGCCATTTGCCTCCGATTATTTCCTTTTTCCTTGAGGAATAAAGCTAAACAATGGTTAAATTCTCTACCACAAGACTCAATCACTACATGGGAACAAATGACCGAAAAGTTTTTACTTAAGTATTTTCCTCCAACTAAAACAGCTAAATTGCGAAACGATATCTCTTCTTTTATGCAGATGGATTTAGAGACACTTTACGGTGCTTGGGAGAGAAAGTGCCCTCACCATCGGTTACCTCTGTGGCTACAAGTTCAAACCTTTAATAATGGTTTGAATCCCTCAACAAGGTAGATGACCGATGCAGCCGCCAGAGGAACAATCAATAATAAAACACCAGAAGCAGCCTACGAGTTTATAGAGGAGATATCACTGAATAACTATCAGTGGCAAGTCATGAGAACAAAGCCGACAAAAATAGCAGGAGTTCCTAATATTGATGCAGTCACAATGCTTTCCTCTCAGGTAGAACTTTTAAATAAAAAGATTGATGGTTTTATTGGTTCTACGCATGTACATCCAGTCATGCAGTATGATTCAAACTTAAGAGGAATGAGCAACCCAGAGTACCATCCCTATGGACATAGCATAGAAAACAAACAAATGAATTATATGGGTAATAATTCTCGACCTTAAAATAATCCTTACAGTAATACTTACAATGCAGGTTGGAGGAATCACCCTAATTTCTCATGGGGCGGTCCAGGAAATCAGAGACCACCACCACCTCCTCCGGGATTTTAACAACCACCATATCAGCAAGAAAAGAAATCAAACCTTGAGGAGATGTTGGAAAAGTTCATATCAGTTTCTGAAACTCGTTTTTAAAATACCGAAACAACACTTAAGAACCAGCAAGCTTCGATCCAAGGTTTCGAAACACAAATAGGACAACTTGCTAAACTAATCTCTGAACGACCACAAGGTAGCTTGCCAAGTAACACAGAAGCTAACCCAAGAGAGCAACTCCATGCTGTCACTATGCTCGATGAAGGACGGCTAGACAAACTAGAATCAAAGCAAGGCGATATGGTAAGTAAAGGTCAAGTTGAGGTAAGCAACAAAGAACCAATATTTAAAGAGTATAGATCTCGTGTGCTATATCCTAATGCAATGAAGAAAGACCGCATAGATGAACAATTCGGTAAATTTCTTAATCTTTTGAAGAAATTACATATTAACTTACCGTTTATTGAAGCTTTTTCGCAGATGTCAAACGCAGTTAAATTTTTAAAGGAGCTTTTAGCAAACAAACGGAAGTTGGACGAGTCATCGCATGTGGAATTGAATGCTGTGTGCTCAGCTATTTTGCTAAACAAGCTACCCAACAAGCTGAAAGATCTAGGGAATTTTACAATTCCCTATTTAATGGGTAGTTTAACCATTGATAATGCGTTAGCTGATTTAGGGGCAAGTATAAATGTCATGTCTTATAAAATGTTTAAACGACTAGGTCTTGGGAAACCCAAACAAACTATGATGAGCATACAATTGGCTGATAAAACCATTAGAATCCCTAGGGGTATAGTTGAAGATGTTCTAGTGAAAATCGATAAATTCATATTCCTAGTTGACTTTGTTGTGTTAGACATGGATGAGGACAACGATGTGCCCTTAATTTTAGGGCGACCCTTTTTAGCAACTGCTAGGACTATCATTAACGTTGGTACAAGTGTACTCACATTACGTGCAGGTGAAGAAACAATTACTTTTCAAGCTCGAAACTCGATTAAGACTGTTGCTGACAAAAATATAGTGACGAGTCCTTGTAAAAACACTAATCTCACCACCTAACCTTCTGTGCAGGATACACTCCACATAAAGGCGACCCAACCACAGACAAGTTCATCCAAGGGAAACGTACCTGAAAAGCGAATGCTTCATATTGAACTATCACGAAAAGCCCAAAATATGCCACGTCAACCTAGAGCATCATCAAGACGACCCTCAGGTAACAACGAATCAAATCAAGGTAGGGGATAAGGTAACCTTAGGGGAAGACGATCCCCGAATCTAGAATTCAAAAAAGCATACAAGTGATACACCTTACTTCACGGTAATGAAAATCTTTCCCTATGGTACAGTCAAGATAAAACATGAGTCACTCGGCACTTTCAATGTAAATCACACTCGACTCAAATCTTACGTTGATAATGAAATTGTAAGCAGGATAGACGAGTATCAACTCTTCAAGCCATCGTGACCGAACAAGCTTGAGAAAAGTCAAGCTTGGACTATAAACAAGCACTTCTCGGGAGGCAACTCGAGCACTAACAAGTTTGATTTTCTTAAATTTTTAACTAATTCCTTAGAACACAGATTTCCCAGGACCACACGACCAGATAGACGGGTGTGCCTAAGGCGTGGACACCCTACGGGTAGAAACACGGCCGTGCGATACTGCCATGGTCAAACCTATCCATTCATACATGGGCAAAGCGAACACCAAAAGACACAACCGTGCTATAAGGCCGTGTGACTCCACACGCCCGTGCCCAATGACCGTGTGCCCAATTCTCTTTTAATTCCATTTTATTTTTATTTTTCTTTATTATTCGCTTCACTTTATATTTTTTCTTTTATTTTACACTTCAGTTCTTATCGAGTAAGACTTAAATTCCCTACGTAGTTATACTTCAAGTTACCTAGGATTATGAACTTCAAGTGGTCATCTCTCAAATCCAGCTTTCACAACTTTAAAGGAATTCATCCAATTCAGGGAGTTTCACTTCTCTCCCTATCTTATGATTTTATGTTTCTATTACTATTAGTGTTATCTTTGTACATTGAGGGCAATGTATCTTAAGTGTGGGGGGAAACGTACTTTCAGTCATTGCATTCTCTTTGAACCCCTGAAAATTTTTTATAACTAACTTTTTCCATTGTTCTCAAAATTTCGAATTCTCACTTTCACTCTCTGCATGAGTCTCAATCTCCTATTAGGAATAAATTTTGATTGAGTTATGATTTTTATTGATATGTTGAGAATTAAGACATAGGTACTTATGCTTTGATTATTCAAACTTTAAGACATTAGGGAATCAAGACATTAGGGAATCAAGCATAATAAGTTGAAATTTTTGAGAATTTAAAATTTTCTAGGTTATTTTCCCTAATTTTAAGTATTATCTTGAGATTTGAAATTTGCAGGATTGACATCAAAAGCCATAATTCTGGTGCGATCTTTGAGCCTTCTGAGCATACATCCTTTCGCGCTCACTTTTATTGTTACTTTGAGTGAGTCAATACTGATCTGTTATTCTAGAACTTGCTCCGATTATACATATCGAGACCACATCATTGATTTGATACACTGAAATGATAAAGGCATCTAGGTTTAACCCACTTACTCCATAAAAGCCCACCTCCATAAATTAACCCCTAGTGAACCCCATTGAGCCTAACAACCTATTCTTTGACTTACCTCTAATACTAACCTATAACCCGTTTTTTGTTGAATTCCATTCAATTATTTTGATCCTATTTTTGTCGAGATTTGAGTTGAACTTATTATCTAGCTTTGTTCTCTTGTTTAGTTTATAAACATTCAAAGTATTATATTTGATTTGTTCGTAAAAAAAAAAAAAAACAAAAAGGTGTTTATACAATTAATTCAGTTGTAATTCATATTTTAGTTATAGTTTAATATTTTTTTTTGCATATTTCTATTATAAGCTATCGAATCCGGAACAATGTCATTAAAAGACTTAAGCTCTAGAAATAGGTTCAAGTGATAGAGATTTTTCTAACTAGACGATCTTTCAATTCAATCTCGATTTTAACCTTCTCTTTTAGCTTGTGACAACACCCCTAACCAAAGCCTCAGTACAACTATTGAAAGACCTTTTGATCGATGTGTCATATCAATCTATAGTGGTGGAGATTTGATTTTCCTACAAGCTTATGGTAAGAACTTTTTAGATTGACTAATGTGTGTTTACTTTTTGAACCCTAAACACTTTGAGTGGATAGAGTGAATCTTTAGTGAGGATGTCAACTCTTGTTCATTTCGATTGAAAGGTAATTACTTAGGAAAAGGGAGAAAACCTATGTTTCCGTGATAAAATTCTCAACTTAGAGTGTTTGAAACTTTAATGTTCTTCTGGTTGAACTTTCATTGTATGATTACTTGTAGATTAGTTTGAAACATTATTGATAATGATTATAAGTTGGGAAGAATGATTCTTAATTGTGAGTTGAGATTTTGCTTGAGGACAAGCAAAGGCTTAAGTGTGGGGGTATTTAATAAATGATAAATTATACATATTTTTATCTCATGCTTAGCCCAATTTTTGGATGAACTAACCCTTGATTTGTGTAAATTGATGCTCTTAAACCTTTAATTTCATGTTGTATACTTAGGTGAGCTTAGGGAAGATAAAAGAGAAAGAACGGGCCAAAAACGGGCAAATTAGGCCCAATTCAATAATCAACACGGCCTGGGAATTGGCCACATGGGCGTGTCACAAGGCCGTACCACCTTAGGCTCGAACACGGCCCAGCCCCGACTCACACCGCCAGACCACACAGTCGTGCCACCTTAACAGGCCCGAGCACGGCCTGGGCCTTGATCCACACGGGCGTGTCCCTGTCGTGAGGAAGTTCAATTTCAGTTGGAAAAGGTTACTTAGGGGCTAAGAAAGCCATTTTAAACTCTATATAAAGACCCTAGGAGGCAACCTCAAGGACACACATTATTTTCCCACCATGACGGGGAGTTAAAGGTAGGGAATTACTCGAAGGGGAGCCGATTGATCTGTCTTAGAAGCCAGGATCTACATCAAGACAGAGGGTCTCCCTTCAATCCTTTCAGGAGTTTTGGGTTCTTTATGTTTTGCAATTGTAATTCTTCTGAGATGTTTTCTTTATTAATTATGAACTAAATCCCCCAAAAACTTGAGGGGGATGAAATCTAAGACAGATCTTGTTATTATTTTATCTTAAGTTATATGATAAATACTTGATTTGTTCTTAATTATGTGTTCTTAATTCTTGTTTTAATATTCCTAGGTATTAATTCAAGTATTGATGTGCTTATTCAGAAGAGCAAAAGTCCCTATTTAAGAGTAGATCTAGACATAGGGCGACATAAATCTGCCGGATTAGGGTCAAACCTAATAAGAGAATCCATAGATCAAGTTAATGCGAGACTAGGGGTTTTAACTAGAAAGAGATTTCAGTTAATGAACCTAGGATTAGTTATTCTTATTCTCAACACAGGTATTAACATAAATCAGGGATTTCTACGGATCAAGTTAAGTGAATAAATCGTCTAGCTCAAGAATCGATAACAAGTGAAGTCTAGGTGGATTCTCCCTTGAGTATTGTCCAAATTAATCAGTTTTCCCTAAGAGTTTTTCCCCAATTCACTTTTGGTGCATTCATAGTTTAGTTTTAGAATTAGTTTAGTTTCATAAAAACCCATTTTATTTCTAGGTTAAATAATAGAAAGAAAGTTAGTACTAGTACTTTTGGTTCCCTTGGGTACGATATCTCAATCTTGCCATTAAGCTATACTACTTTTTGATAGGTGCGCTTCCCTTAAAATCATGATAATAGTTAGTTTCTGGTTTGATCATTATTATAAATTTTATTACTTCATATCACGCATATCAGGTATCAACCTGATTTAAATTACATATCAGGTATCAACCCGATTTAAATTACAACGGCACAATGCCTGCTAGGCTTTTAGCCTGAAATCACACACCGGCACTAAGCCTGCTAGGTATTAACCCGATTAAAATTACAACGGCACAATGCCTGCTAGGCTTTTAGCCTGAATAATTCAATTACTTAAATTGTACTTCACATCGATAATTGAATGTTTTTGGTTTATCACTTTCCTATCGAAATTTCACTCAACGATTTCAATATTCAATAATTCAACCAATTCATCGCTTCATATCCAAATCGGGAATCACAAAATATCATAACCATTACAACTCAACCATTCAAAAATTTCATTCGGCAATTACATAATAATTTCTAATAATTCAATTCAGCTCTTATATCTAACATTTATTCAATTTTAGTACAAAACATATCTTAAGGACTTACCTCGGGTGTTAACGAACGGCTTTTACTGACTATTCAATTATTTTCGTCTTTCCCCTATCCTTATCCAATTTTTGCTGTTCTTGAGCTGAACAACATTTCGAATAATACTCATTCAAACTCAATTTTATTCAATTTAATACAAGAATACATAATTAGGCAAATTATCAATTTAACCCCATTATTTTACAAATTTAACAAAATGATCCAATTTCAAATTACACAAAATAAGAATAATTTGCTTATATTAAGCCTAGGCCGAATGCTCCAAATTCACCTACAATTCTTCACATCTAAATTATTTTGCCATTTACTCCCTCTATTTACTAATTTAACAATTAACCCCCATATACATAAAAATCGCACAAAATTCCAACACAAGATATACATACTTAACATATACATTCAATTTCTAAAATCAAACATAAAAATCCATAAGCTTCCATTCATGGCCAAATTTCAATCTCACAACGATTTCTAAAATTACAAAATGGGTTTTGAAGATAATCAAGCAAGGATCATAAAAATGTCAAAATTAACAAAAACTAATTTAAAAATTACCTTGAATCAAAATGGGAAAAAATGGCCGAACCAAGTTCTTCTTCTTTCTTTTCTTTTTTTTTCTTAATTTCGGTGGCAAGAACCAAGAGAACAATTGAATTTTATTATTATTATTAACTTAACATATAATGGCTTATTATAAAATTATTAAATGAGACTTTATAATATAAAGTAAATAAAATCATATAATATAAAGTCTTAGCCGTCCACTATACTAAATTTAGGTCAAATTGCATTTTGAAGACCTCCACTTATAAAAACAACCACAATTTAACCACTTTCACAATTAATTTCCCACTTTTCTTTTTACGCGATTTAATCCTTTTTATCAAATCGGACATCCAAACGATAAAATTTTAAAGCGAAAATTTTCACACAAGCAAATTCACACATTCAGAATGCAAAGAATAATATTTAATTATTTTTCTGACTCAGATTCGTGGTCCCGAAACCACCGTTCCGACTAGGGTTAAAATCAGGCTGTCACAGTGTGAGACACACGGCCTGTTCACACGGGTGCGTGTCCCCTGTTTTGAGAAAAATTTTCTAAGTTTCCTAATGTTATTTTGAGTTATCAATTTAGTTTTGAACCTCTTTTATTGCAAGTTTTGGGCTTCGTAGGCTTGTTTTAGGGACAATGTGATTGTATATGAACGATGTATGTTTATAAATGAAAAATTGTATGAGAAATGAATGTCGAATTGTGTTTTACGTTTAGTAATACCTCGTAACCCTATTCTGGCAATGGATACGGGTTAGGGGTGTTACATTAAAATTATGGATGCTTATTCGGTTTCCCAAGACGGCATCAATCCATGTTCACACCTCCTTAACTGATCAGTTACTTGTACATTCAGCTCAACTTCAAAGAACACATGGTTTGACTATTTGGGAATTGCAAATGGCAAGACTGTTGGCGTCCTCTACACCTAGGAATCTGTCGAAACCATTTTTAATTTGCGAAAAATAGGAGTCGACTTTTAAAAACGAAAATAGAGTCGCCACTAGTCTTTTTAGGTGTGATCAGGTCACCTTATAAAATGTTTTATTTCAAAACATTAATTTTGGCCTACGAAATTCAAGAAAACAGGTCTGGGAATCGGTTACGTACGAGGAAGGATTAGCACCCTCGTAATGCTCAAAATTGGTATCGAATTGATTAGTCTTTTGCCCTAATGTCGAAAATTCAAACAGATTTTAAAACATGATCTTTTAAAACTTGAACAATCTAAGTTGAAACTCGAGATTTCTTTGTTTCGAAAGGATACAAACATCACATCCAGCACGTTAGGACACGATGTTTTAAACCCTTGTAACCAAAATCACCTCATGGTTTACAAAATTCATTAAAAGGATATTTAGTTGTTTCACCAAACGAAAAAATCGAAACCCAACACGTTAGGGCATTATTTCCCACATTTCCAAACACCAAAATATTGCCTTACTTTAAAAAAAAAAACTTTTGGATAAAATATGGCGGTTGAATGAAATATATATTTTAAAAAAAAAATGTTTTGAGCAAAATGCAACATTAATATATTACATAGGATAAATACCAAAGCAATATATGAATTACATGATATACCAACATTTCATACAAATGTAGACAATTAAAAAAACATAAAATAACGGATTATACATGTAATGATGTGACTATATTAAAGCAATAATAGACAAATAAATAACTTGAATAGACAAATAACAGATATAAAGTAAACCATAACAAATTTCTTTAAAAAAATAAGCGAAATAGAAAGACTTAGAAATGAATACAAAACTATAATTAAAAAAATAAAAGTAAAATGACAATAGAAGAAAATAAAGTATTTAAAAATAACAAATATATATTATAATAATAAAAATAACAATTTTTAAATGAGTTAATATATATATATACAAAATAATTAATATATTTTAATGAACAACATACAAAACTTAAGATATAAAAAAAATAAACTTATAATACATATATAGTATAACAATTTTTATAAAAACGATAATATCTGTTTTAAAAAACAATATAAAAACTTTACCTTATTAATAAATCAACTTAAAATATTATACAATATATAATTTAAAAAAAAACATAATACTTAATAGATAATATACAAAAATATTAATATAAAAAGAAAGAAAATAAAATAGTACGAAATGAAACAATTTTATATATATATAAGAAAAAGGTTTTTGCAGATAATAAGTATATATAGTATAAATAGATAATAATAATTTAAAAAAAAACTAGGCTAAAAAATAAAAAAAGGATTAAATCTAAATTAAAATAAAAGTCTAGGGGTGAAACTTTAAAATATAAAAAAATTGAATTAGGGACTTAATTGAAACGCGCGCTACAGATGAGGGACTCAGTGGGCAAATATGCCCTATTCCCAAAACAACACCATTTCACCATCTGTGCTTAATTGGTCCAAGGGCCAAATCGGGACAAAAAAGCAAATCCTTGGGGCTAAATAAAAAAACAAAGGTAAATTTAAATTGGACTGAATTATAAAGACCAAAATTGCGGGAGGACCAAAGAGGCAAATTGCCCAGATCCTCCCCAGGTCGGGTCAACGTGCGGGTCACGGCCCCTAAACGACATCATTTTGGTGCTTATTGAATTAAGTAAAAAGGGTGTCGCTTCTTCGTTGCTATATAAACCAAAAATCAGCCCTAAAAATCATTTTTAACTATTTTCTAAACAAAAAACAAAATCCAGCCCAGATGCTCTCCC
This sequence comes from Gossypium stocksii, assembly GCA_020496765.1. Taxonomy (NCBI): domain Eukaryota; kingdom Viridiplantae; phylum Streptophyta; class Magnoliopsida; order Malvales; family Malvaceae; genus Gossypium; species Gossypium stocksii. The sequence goes on from CM035624.1 coordinate 35,330,453, forward strand.
CCCTTTCTCGGGCTGAGCTCCGGCAACAGTCATCGGCCACTGCCTCACGCGCCTCACGCGCCTCCGTCAACTCCGCAGTATATGGCAGCCGTAGTATGAAAAGCTTTATTTTTTAGTGCAAATCAAAAGGTAAATCCGTTCCGTCCATTTTTAGTATTATTTTTGCATGGAAAAAAAAAACTTTTTTGCATAATTTAAACTAGAAAACGAGAAGAAAAATAGAATAAAATAACCGACAATCACTTCTATTTTCATTATTTCTTTTGTGTATTTCCAAAAAAACCTCACTTTTACATATTACAACAGGGTTTTTATAGCAAAAAAAAAAAAAAAAACGAATCGAATACAATAAATGTGTTATATTTTGCCATATTTGCCTTCTTTTACTGTGGTCTTCTTTCCTTTTGCAGGTGAATACGAGGATCACGACGGTGAAAAGGGACACGATTCGTGTGCTGATTGCGGTGTGACTAAGGGGATGTGCTGGCTGCGGCGCCCTAGTGTTTCAGACACCCTAGGGTTTCTGATTCTATTAACGATTTGGGTCTTTCGGGCCTGGTTGTAATTGGGCTTATTTTTAGTTTGGGATAGGTAGTGTTTTAGGTGTAATTGGGCTTTGGTATTGTTTAAGTTTGGGTTAGGATTGGGCTTGTAAAATTGGACTGAAAAAGGGTTTGTAAAAGGACTTTTTATTATTATTTTATTTATTTTGTTGGTTTTTAATATTATTGGTATGGCTCGGGCAAAAATAGGCTAATACAGAATCTTCAAGGGAATTATTGTTAAATTCAATAGACATTCAGCTCAATTAAGCTTATTAAAACATGTCCACTCGGCTAGACCTTGTACAACCTATAAATGCTAGGCTTAAATCATGTAGAACGAACTTTTGAACCTTTGATGAATTTTGTAACCATTTGTGAGTGTTCAACTCTCTTTGTTCTCTCTTAACTCAATTTGACTTATCAAGTTTATCTTGTGGCATCAATCTGATTCTTCTTGAACTTATCACTTCTTTGAAGTGTGGCGTCCAACCTATACTGATTGGTTCCTATCTCTTATAGATAGTGGGTCACGGTTAAGCTATCAACTCTATTTTCAACTTAAGAGCTATTATAAGAATTGGTTCAATATTACCATCTAATATTGGTTCTTTCTTCAGCTTTAAGCCGAACCTATTTTGTCACTTCTATCCAACTAAAACCCCTTTTATTTCAAGCCAACTTTGTACGTTTACAACCCTTCCAGGAACTAAATCCATACTTCTTAATTTTTAAGACCGAGAACACAAGCAGCTCGATTCACCCAACAAGTACGAGATCACATCACTGTTCATGTTTATTTGTTTATTAAACGAACATAAAACTTTTGCTCATGCTCACTTATTTAACTTAATAAACTAATGTTATGCAAATGGTTCACGAATAATTCATTAAACGTTCTATTCATTTACACCCCTAATGGTGGGGGGAAAGAGCCGAGATGGTGGAGAGGAGAGGGTTTTTTTAATTTATTTAATATTAATATAATTATTTGTATTTAATATCAATTTTAAATTTATTATTAGATTGTTTTCAAATTATTTATGTATTTTTATATATTTCTTTGAATTTTTTAGAATTAGGACCAACTTGAGAACAATTGTAAATGTTGAGGGCTAATTTTTAAAATTATGACTAAATCGATATAATTTATAAAATTTGAAGGCTAAATTTGTTATTATATCGAATTTTCAACTGCTACATCAGCTTGCTATTTGTGATTTTAACATGAGTGACCAAAATGATTGAACTATGTAATGTGGGTGCTTAAATTGCAAACTTTTTATTTTTGGTGCCTAAAATGAATTTTTTTATAATTAGTGACTATGTATATAATTTACCCAATAAAAAAAGGTAAGAAAATTTGATGTGGTAATTTTGAAAGATGATTTATGTTTTATTAGTTCCTTGCGAAGGATGTTGTGTAGAAGTCGTAAACTCTCACAAAAGTTCTAAAAGGAAAATACATGCTCTATTAATGTATGCTAGGTGTCATTATTGGTTTGGAAATTTCTAAGAATTGTTAGTGATTTGTGATTTTCTCTTTTATATTTTACAAAATGTTATTTGTTTTACTAAGTTAAGCCCATTTTTGTGATTTAGTGTGAAATGATTTTTTTCATTCAATCATATATATTCATTAATGGGTCATTTTGAAAGATAGATTTTGAGAGGATTTAAACAAAAATTATCAGGTTTATGGGGTTGGGTAAAAAAATAAGCTCATTTAAAATATGAGTAGGATTTAGATTTAAACATTCAAGGCTTGAACCCGTCCCAATGTATAATGCCCTTACTCGTGTTCGACACTGGAACAGGGTACGAGGCGTTACACTACCAAAACGCATACAAACATACATTTCTGAGTCAACGAATTCCATTCCAATTTAAAATTTTTCAAACTTCGTCTTAAAGTCCCATGTTTGAGACTACAAGGCCCAAAACAAACTTGAGAAACCCTTCAAAACTAAACTGTATGCATTAGTAGACATTAGAAAATTACATGGAAAAATAGGGCACACACCCGTGTAAAAGGGCAACATGCCCATGTGATCTCCTAACATGGCCGTGTTGAAGGCCCGTGTAGCTCACATGGCCTAAGCATATAGGGACACGCCCTTGCCCCTCACCCTTGTGGATTTATTTTATAACATCGAACCTACAGGGGTTTCACACGGCCTAGCACATGCCTGTGTCCATAGCTCGTGTCCCTCACACATCCATGACACGCCCGTGTCTCAGCCTGTGTGCAAAAGCCTTGGCATTTTGTTTCTGACATCATCAACTCCTAAGGGCCACACGGCCAAGGCACACACCCATGTGCCAGGTCGTGTCTTCCACACGGTTGAGACACATGACCGTGTCTCAGCCCGTGTGGTTACTACTGGGCATTTTTTTGCCAACTTAAGGTGCAAACGACACACGGTCGAGACACACGCCCATGGGGCGGACTGTGTGTCACATACGGCCTAGACACCTGCCCGTGTGTCTACCTATGTGCCTTTTTGCCACCCTGAAACATAATCCAATACATAACATGGCATAAATACTCAACAAGATAACCACAATTAGACATCCGTACATCAACACTTGACATCAATGCCACTACACCTCATGCAATTGCTTATCCGTACTATTTTGCTTATTTATGAAAAACATCATCATTTTCATATATCAATAATGAATGTTAGCCATTAACCATGGCCTTATACAAAATGAGTTAATTTCTATGACAAGACAACACATTTGGCTCCAAAACAATATGACACTTAAAAAAAAAACTATGTCCCTATACATGCCATACACACAATAATAAAACTAACTATACCAAGTGCTTCTATTGATAGTGTAATCAATGCCTCTGATGTTCTTTGTTCCACGAGCTAATTAGGCAGCACTATAAGAAAATAGAAAGGAAGGGGAGTAAGCACAAGGCCTAATAAGTTGCATGTAAATAAATAACAACAATTTACCATGTATTCACATACTCACAGTATCCCATAATTTGCACATAATACATAATTGGTTATAAACACAACTTACTCATTTTCATCCTTTACTGATCATACAACATAAATTGAGCTTACATCTCATGCATTTCATATAGGTACCTGTACCACTCACAACATGGTCATAACCTCTTCCATTATAACATACACCGTACATTTCCCATTGAACCATTTGGAATACTAAACGATATTTGATAAGCCTCAAACATAGGGTAAAATGCCGATGCCATGTCCCAGACATGGTCTTACACTGGCTCACACACATCGGTGCCGATGCCATGTCCCAGACATGGTCTTAGACTAGCTCTCATCTATCGGTGTTGATACAATATCCTAGACATGGCCTTACACTAACACATATCAAAGCCGATGCCATGTCCCAGACATGGTCATACACTAGTTCACATATCAAGGCCAATGCCATGTAACAGACATGGTTTTACACTAGCTCTCATCTATTGGTGTCGGTGCCATGTCCTAGACATGGTCTTACATTGACACATATCAAAGTCAATGTCATGTCCAAGAAATGGTCTTACACTAGCTCACATATCGAGGCTGAAGCCATGCCCCAGACATGGTCTTACACTAGCACTCGTACGACCCTAGAGTCATGGCATGAATATCCAATCTATGCTTACAGTTCAACCAGGAGTTTACCACATTAAATCTCATCATGCATTACTCATAATCACATTTAATCATTTTATGCCAAATCAATAATTCAATTCATAATATCATTAAAGTTGCATTATTTACGTACAACTTACCTCGATATACAAAATGTAGGCGCCTAATTTGTTTTAGTCCACTTGCTTGGCTTTCCCCCGATCAAGGTTCGGATTATGTAATTCTTGATCTAAAATGAATAATTCACTCATTTAATCATCATATTAATTTAGTCATTCCACAATTCATATATTGGCAAAATGACCATTTTGCCCCTAGACTTTCACAAAATGACGATCTTACCTCTAGGCTCGTAAATAAATTTTTATCAAATTTTCTCATTAATCAAGCCTAGCCGAATTCTTTTCATACTTGAAGCAACCCTCAATTCCAATTATCACACACATTTACCACATAATTTTCAACTTATATAAAATGGTCCATTTTAGGTGTTTTTCATGAACACCACTTCACGAAAGTTGTTTATTCAACAACCAAGATTCATTTCCTCCCATAAATTTCAGCAAACAACATAAACACTCTCATGGTAAAACCCTAGACTCTCAACCATTTAGCAAAATTGTCCCCTCAATAGTTAGCTCATGCTACAAAGGTCCCAAAAGTACAAAAATCATCAAGAGAAGTCATCAAAATCACTTACTTGCAAGGGTGGAGAGTTGCTGAAATTTTAAGCTTCTAAAACCCTTAAAATGGCTGAAATTTTTGGTGGAGAAGATGAATGATTTGGCCCCTCCTTTCTTTATTTTATTTTATGAATATTTTATCAATTAAGTCACCTAATACCACCAAATATTGACTTTCTTAAATTCTCTTGTCTCATGGATGGCCATCCCCTCAAAATATGCTTATTTTCCCATTAAAGACCTCTACATTAAGTTGCATAGCTATTTAACATCATTTGCTAGTAAATCACAACTTTTGCCCTTTATGAGATTTAGTCCTTTTTCAGAATTAAGCTCACAATCGCTAAAATTAGTTCACCAAAATTTCATGCACTCATATAATTATGCTATAATACATAAAATAATATTAAAAATAATTTCTCTGATGTCGAATTTGTGGTTCCGAAACCACTGTTCCGACTAAGCCCAAAATCGGGTTGTTACACAATGAATTGTTTAAGTTTATATTATATTATATACATTATTTGTATCGTAATGTAAACATTAAAAAAATTTTAGTTGCATGTATATTGACGCAAGCATACATGCACTGAAAATGTACAAAATATTTAAATAATTAAAAATGTTGTTTTTACTATGATAAACTATAAATTATACATATTTCTATCCCACATTTATGGATGAATTATCATTGAATTTGTGGAATTTGATGCTCCTAATCCTTTAATTTCATGTTTTATACTTAGGTGAGCATAAGAAAGAGAAAAGAGCAAGGAACGGGCCAAAAAGGGGCAAATTAGGCCCAAATCAATAATCAACACGGCCTGGAGGACACCACACTGGCGTGTCACACGGCTGTGCCACATTAACAGGCTTGAACACGGCCCAACATCGACTCACACGGGCATGGCACACGGGCGTGTTCCTATCGTGAAGTTTAATTTCACGAGGAAAAGGATACTTAAGGGCTAAGAAAGATATTCCAAATTCTATATAAAGACCGTAGGAGGCAACTACAAGGGTGAACAGTCTTCCCGCTAAGACTGAGAGCTAAAGGTAGGGAATTACTCTAAGGAAAGCTGATTGATCCATCTCAGAAGCCAGGATCTACATCAAGACAGAAGATCTCCCTTCAATCCTTTCAGGAGTTTTGGGTTTTCTTATGTTTTGTTATTTTCTTTATTCTGGGATGTTTCTTTTTATAAACATGAACTAAATCCCTATATATCTGAGGGGGATGAAACCTAAGATGAATCTTGTTATTGTTATCTGAACTATATGATAAATATTTGATTTGTTCTTAATTGTGTTTTTAATTCTTGAATTGATATTTTTGGGATATTAATTTAAGTTGAATGTGCTTAGGTAGAGGAGAAAAAGTCCCTGTTTAAGAGTAGATCCAACACAATTAAGCAAAGTTGATTGGAATCCTAGACATAGGACGACGAAAATCTACCGGATTAGAGTCAAATCTAATATGGGGATCCATAGATCGAGTTAATGCAAGACTAGGGGTTTTAATTAGAAAGAGATTCAAATTAATCAACCTAGGATTAGTTGTTCTTATTCTCAACGGAGATATTAACATAATTTAGGGATCTCTACGAATCAAATCAGACGAAGAAATCGTCTAGGTCTGAGTTAGATAACAAGTGAAGTCTATGTAACATCCCGAAATAGGGCCTAATCAGAATAGTGGTTTCGTGACCACAAATGCGACATAGAAATAATTATTTTATTATTATTATGATGTTTATGATGTGATTTCATGATGGTGTGAAAATTTCGTGAAGAAATTCTATACATAAAGTGCTTAATTTGAAATTAGGGATTAAATCAAATAAGTTGAAAAATTTGCATTCTAGAAGTTGTTAGTATGAAATTGCTTTGGAATATTAATTAGAAGGTCTTAAATAGCAATTTGACCAATTTCTAAAATTTTGGACAAAAATGGGCTTGTACATGAACAATTTTCAAAGAAAGGCATGAAGGGTATTTTAGTCATTTGGTAATTAAAAGATTAAAAAAGGGAAAAAGATGGCAAAATATGTCCATCTTCTTCTTTATCACGAAATTTCAAGGGTTCTCCATATCTAGGGTTTGTTTTAAGCTTCCAAGCTCTATAGTAAGTGATTCCAAGCCCCGTTTTTAATGTTCTTTACGTTTTCGTAGTCCCGGTAGCTCGATAAAGCTTATGTTAGCAATATTTTAAGTTAGGGTTCATATTTGGAAAAATACCCATAGGTGAAATTTGTGTATTTTGATATATTATGATAGAATATGAGGTTTTAAATTATGCTAGACAACTTGAGCTACTCGGTTTTAGGTAAAAACGAGTAAAAGGGCTTAATTGGTAAAAATACCTATTGTACATAAGTGTATGTTATAGTAGGAATTTGAAGATGATGTTGGTAAATAAATGATTAGCATGTCTTAAAATACAAGAATTTGTGATAAGTTTTGATTTCTGACTCTTGAGGCAAAAGTGTAAATATGCAAAAGTTTAGGGGCAAAAATGTAATTTTGCCAAAGTTTGAGTAAAGGGCTGTTTTGATAAATGTTGATATTAAATAAGTTAAATTTGCTATTATAGATCAAGAAGAACGAAATTCGGGAGTAGATCGGGGAAAAGAAAAAGTAAAGGACTAAATTGTAAAGTTTAGTCACATTTGGTATCGAGGAAAGTTTACGGTAAATAAATGCAATATTCTGTTATTTTACATTACTATTGTCATTTTCCAGCATTTATATATTCATTTTATGAAAATAATCAAGTTGAATATAAGGTGATATGACAAAGAAAAGCAGTAGAAAGTCCCGATTGAACCTTAGGAATGTTAGGATACGAAATGTCATGACATTAGGGGTCGACAGGACAGGACAGGACAGAAATGAGCCATGTAAGTCCGTACTAGATATACGAATTTGGAGACAGGATTGAGCCATGTAAGTCCATATTAGATATATGGCATTGGAGACAGGAATAATTCATGTAAGTCCATGTCAAAGACATGGCATTGGCAGGATATTGTTAGACAGGAACGACCCTAGTATCCTTAGTATTCCGAGTGGTTCAACGGCCCATTATTCAAGTAAATGTACAGTGAATTATCAGCAAAGGAAAGGTAGATTGTAATCATGAATAATGAAAGGTCAGGTAAGAAAGAAGGTAAGTGAAGAAGAAGAAGGCAGAAAATGAGATGTAAAGAAAGCTTATAATACTAATTGATAGTTTGCATACTTATCCCATATGATGAATGTTGTAATTTATTTTCTTGTAAACTTACTAAGCCTAGTGCTTACCCTCTTTATTTCTTTCTTCTTATAGTTCTTGCCAAGCCACTTGGGGATCAAAGGAAACGTTGGAGATCTGATCACACTATCGAGGAATCCTATCGGTATAGTTAGACATTTCTTTTCGTGTATGGCATGTATAGGGACGTGGCTTCTTTTGATATGGATGTCTTATGACATGTTCAATGAATGGGATATAAATACTTGATAGTGAATAGCTAATGAAATGGCTAATGATATACAAGTATGATAGTATGTATGCTTGAGTGATAACTGTCACATGGAAATTAAGGAAAAATGTGAAAGTAGCTTAAAAACAGAACATTGTAACAGCAGTGACGTGAGTTTGAAAAATCACTAAAAATAATAGAAACATGGTTTGATGGTGAATAATATATGAAATTAAAGCTTATTGTGTCTATTTTCATATGGAACAAACAAACAGGTAAGGTATTGTATTTTATGAGATATCTGAGTTTTCGTAAAATAGGGCCAGAGCGATTTTTGGATCCCCTGTTCCAACTTTGGAAATTCACCATAAATTGTACAAAAATAATTAGGAGGATTACTTTATATTTTTAGAATTATTATTGAGTCTAGTTTTAATAGAAACAAACGGCATAGTCATATAAATTTTGTACAGGGAGAAAAGTGGTTCGTAATAAGTAGAGGTCAGTGTAGTTGAGTTCTGAAACAGGGGCAACTTTAACTAATAAACTGTACTAATCGGCCTAGCCAAAAATTATAGAAACAAATTAGCAGATAGATACATGAGTCTAGATTCAGGGAAAATTCACAGATCTTGATTTTGAGTTTCGTAACTCGAGATATGATTTTTCAAGCGACCATGATGCAGATAAACTGCTTATTCCAAAAATCAAAATAGATAATGTAAAGTTCTTTAAAATGGTAAATTATGTGTAGTAACACTTCAAGCTCGACTCCGGCGACGGTCTCTAGCATGGGGGCATTACATTTATTGGTATTAGAGCAGGTTTAGTCGATTCTTGGTACAGTTAGTGTGAGTAAGAGTCTAGCTATACATGCCATACTTATATTTTGATAGTGTGACGACTCCTTATGATTTTTAAATATTTTTTTATAGTAATGGATCCCGAACGAGCTGGTGATGATGATATGGAAAGTAATGCACCTGCTCCCGCGGAAGAGCAGTGCCATCCGAGGGTAACTAGTAACAGTTGATCTTGGAGGAATGGCTCGAGAAGCTCTCTTCCAAGTTTTGAATGCTTGGTTTGCCGAGTTCGTTCGTACGAATTCGGCTGTTAGACCTCCACCCCCTCACGATTCTCAGGCTACCCATGTAGCTCAAGCTCCTCTAGTCACAAGTACAGTGATAAGAGAAAAGCCACCAGTTGATAAAGTAAAAGGTTTGAGGATGGGTTAAATGATGATATCTGGCTATCAGTGGGTGTCCTAGAAATAAAAGAGTTCGTTATTCTAGTTGAGAGAGCTTGTAAGGCGGAGGAGCTGTTAAAGAGAAAAGGCAAAGTTGAAACTGAGACGCAAGATACGAAGAAAAGACAGATGAGTAGATCATTTCAGGTTACATCCAAGAGGCCCAAAGAGTTTCCTACCAGATCTAGCTTTTCGGCAGGGTATTCTAGTCAGAATAGAGGTAGCAGATTTAAGGATTGGAAGGCTCAGACCACCTCGACCGCAAGTGTGGGTAATGTTAGACAGGGTAGATCAGGGTGTCCATGGTGTGGTAGACTTCATTATGGTCCTTGTTGGGCAGGCGAAAATGTTTGTTGTAAGTTTGGTGCTCCAGATCATTTTGTGCGAGAATGTCCAGAGGTGGCTAACCGAGAAGTAACACAGAGTGCTAGATCCGGAAATGCTCCTATTAAAGGCAGATCACCGAGGCAACCGGGAGTAGGAGCAAGTAACAGAGGCACCTCTAGAGATTCAGCGGTGAGACCAGATGTTAGAGCCCCTGCAAGGACTTATGCTATCCGTGCACGAGAAGAGGCATCCTCCCCCAATGTGATTACGGGTACATTTTCTTTGCATGATTTTAATGTTATTGCTTTGATTGATCCGAGTTTGACCAATTCCTATGTTTGTATGAAATTGATACCCAGTATGAGCATGCCTATAGAATCTACAAAATTTGTGATTAAAGTAACGAATCCACTAGGCAAGTATGTATTGGTAGATAAAGTATGTAGAAATTGCCCCTTAATGATTAGAGGTCACTGTTTTCCGGCCGATCTCATGTTATTGCCGCTTGATGAGTTTGATGTTATTCTGGGTATGGATTGGTTGACGGCACATGATGTGATAGTGAATTGTGGAAGGAAATTCATTGAGTTAAAATATAAAAATGGTGAGATTCTTCGAGTTAATTTAGATGAGTCAGATGGTTCATTTGCTATGATTTCTGTTATGACAGCTCAAAAATATTTGAGAAAGGGGTATGAAGCTTATCTTGCTTTTGTATTGAATACTAAAGATTCAGAATTGAAAGTTGAATCAGTGCCTCTAGTGTGCGAGTATCCAGATGTATTTCCGGAAGAATTACCAGGTTTGCCTCCTGTTAGAGAAGTGAGTTTGGTATTGAGCTAATTCCAGGTACGACACTATTTCTATTACTCCTTATAGAATGGCCCCGTCAGAATTGAAAGAATTGAAAGCTCAGCTACAAGAATTAACTGATAAAGGTTTTGTAAGACCCAGTAGTTCGCCATGGGGTGCACCAGTGTTATTTGTGAAAAAGAAAGATGGTTCAATGAGATTGTGCATAGATTATCGGCAACTTAACAAGGTAACTATCAAGAACAAATATCCACAACCCAGAATTGATGATTTGTTTGATCAATTAAAGGGAGCCTCCGTGTTTTCCAAGATAGATTTGAGATCCGGATACTATCAGATACGAGTTAAGGAGTCAGATGTTCTGAAGACTGCATTTCAAACTAGGTACGGTCATTATGAGTTTCTTGTGATGCCGTTTGGCTTAACTAATGCTCCTGCCGTTTTTATGGACTTAATGAACCGAATATTTAGACCGTATTTGGACAAGTTTGTAGTTGTGTTCATTGATGATATTTTAATTTATTCTCCTGATGAGACTAAACATGAAGAGCATTTGAGAACAGTTTTACAGATTCTGAGAGATAATCAGTTGTATGCTAAGTTCAGTAAAAGTGAGTTTTGGCTCTGAGAAGTTGGATTCCTTGGACATATTGTTTCAGGTGAAGGTATTAGAGTTGATCCGAGCAAAATTTCAGCCATTGTCGATTGGAAGCCTCCCAGAAATGTTTCAGAAGTTAGAAGTTTTCTTGGCTTAGCTGGTTATTATAGACGATTTGTGAAGGGATTCTCTATGATAGCTACCCCGTTGACGAGATTGCTACGGAAGGATGTTAAGTTTGAATGGACTGAGAAATGTCAGCAGAGTTTTGACAAGTTAAAGGCATTGCTGACTGAAGCTCCTATTTTAGTACAGCCAGAACTAGGTAAAGAATTTGTGATTTACAGTGATGCGTCTTTAAATGGGTTCGGTTGTGTACTCATGCAGAAAGGAAAGGTAATTGCTTATGCTTCTAGACAATTGAAGCCACATAAGAAAAATTATCTGACGCATGATTTGGAGCTAGCTGCTATTGTGTTTGCATTAAAGATTTGGAGACATTATTTGTATGGCGAAAAGTGCCGAATATTTACCGATCATAAAAGTTTGAAATACTTGATGCTCAAAAAGATTTGAACTTGAGGCAAAGAAGATGGTTGGAGTTGCTTAAAGATTATGAGTTAGCAATTGATTATCACCCAAGTAAGGTCAATGTAGTTGCTGATGCTCTAAGTAGAAAATCTTTATCTGTATTGCGAGCTTTGAATACGAATTTAGCCATGTCAGATGATAGTTCTATTTTAGCTTAATTGAGAGCTAAACCGGTATTTCTTGAAGAAATTTGTGAAGCTTAGAAAGATGATAGTGAGTTACAAGCTAAAAGAATTCAATGTGAGTCAGGCATAAAATCAGATTTTCGGATTGGTTCTGATGGTTGTTTGATGTTTAGAGATAGAATATGTGTACCAAAGAATGATGAGCTTATTCAAAAGATTTTACAGGAAGCACATAGCAGTTCTTTATCTATACACCCAGGTAGTACAAAGATGTATAATGATTTGAAGAAATTGTACTGGTGGGTAGGAATGAAAAGAGATATTTCAGAGTTTGTTTCCAGATGCCTGATTTGTCAACAGGTAAAGGCCGAACACCGGGTACCCTCGAGATTATTGCAGTCTGTGCTAGTTTCAGAGTGGAAATGGGATAGAGTTACTATGGATTTTGTGACCGGATTGCCGTTAACGTCGAAAAAGAAAGATGCAGTATGGGTTGTAATTGATAAGCTAACTAAGTCGGCTCATTTTATCCCAGTCCGTATGGATTATTCACTTGACAAGTTGGTCGAGTTATACATTTCAGAGATAGTTAGACTACATGGAGTGCCATTATCGATCATTTTAGACAGAGATTCGAGATTTACTTCACGGTTTTGGAAGAAGCTACAAGAAGCTTTGGGCACCCAGTTGAGTTTTAGTACGGCTTTTCATCCTCAAACTGACGGTCAGTCAGAGAGAGTTATCCAGGTACTTGAAGATATGCTTAGATGTTGTATATTGGAATTTCAAGGCAGTTGGGAAAAATATTTACCATTGGTAGAGTTTGCTTATAATAATAGTTACCAGTCGAGTTTGAAGATGGCACCTTACGAAGCTTTGAATGGACGTAAATGCCGTACACCTTTATATTGGACAGAGCTTAAAGAAAATCAGATTTACGGGGTTGATCTAGTTAAAGAAACAGAAGAAAAAGTGAAAGTTATCAGAGATTGTTTGAAAGCAGCTTCAGACAGGCAGAAGTCATATGCAGATTTAAAAAGAAAAGAGATCGAATATCAGGTTGGCGACAAGGTATTCTTGAAAGTATCCCCGTGGAAGAAAGTTCTCAGATTTGGCAGGAAAGGAAAGTTAAGTCCTCGTTTTATTGGACCGTTTGAAGTGATTGAGAGAGTTGTACCATTAGCCTATCGATTAGCTTTGCCGACTGAGTTAGAAAAGATTCATGACGTGTTCCATGTGTCAATGTTACAACGTTATCGATCAGATCCGTCAGAGGTTGAGATTCAGCTAGATATGACTTATGATGAAGAATCGGTAAAAATTCTAGCTCGTGAGATAAAACAATTAAGGAATAAAAGTATTGCTCTTGTAAAAGTCTTGTGGAATAGACATGGGGTGGATGAGGCTACATGGGAACCCGAAGAGGCCATGTGAAAACAGTACACAAACCTCTTCACAGGAAAGATTTTCGGGGACGAAAATCCCTAAAGGGGGAGAAAAATGTAACATCCTAAAATAGGGCCTAATCGGAATAGTGGTTTCGTGACCACAAATGCGAGATAGAAATAATTATTTTATTATTATTATGATGTTTATGATGTGATTGCATGATGGTGTGAAAATTTCGTGAAGAAATTCTATGCATAAAGTGCTTAATTTGAAATTAGGGACTAAATCGAATAAGTTGCAAAATTTGCATTCTAGAAGTTGTTAGTATGAAATTGCTTTGGAATATTAATTAGGAGGTCTTAAATAGCAATTTGACCAATTTCTAAAATTTTGGACAAAAATGGGCTTGTACATGAAAACTTTTTAAAGAAAGGCATGAAGGGTATTTTAGTCATTTGGTAATTAAAAGATTAAAAAAGGAAAAAGATGGCAAAATATGTCCATCTTCTTCATTAGCACGAAATTTCAAGGGTTCTCCATATCTAGGGTTTGTTTCAAGCTTCCAAGCTCCATAGTAAGTGATTCCAAGCCCCGTTTTTAATGTTCTTTACGTTTTCGTAGTCCCGGTAGCTCGATAAAGCTTATGTTAGCAATATTTTAAGTTAGGGTTCATATTTGGAAAAATACCCATAGGTGAAATTTGTGTATTTTGATATTTTATGATAGAATATGAGGTTTTAAATTATGCTAGACAACTTGAGCTACTCGGTTTTAGGTAAAAACGAGTAAAAGGGCTTAATTGGTAAAAATACCTATTGTACATAAGTGTATGTTATAGTAGGAATTTGAAGATGATGTTGGTAAATAAATGATCAGCATGTCTTAAAATACAAGAATTTGTGATAAGTTTTGATTTCCGAGTCTTGGGGCAAAAGTGTAAATATGCAAAAGTTTAGGGGCAAAAATATAATTTTGCCAGAGTTTGAGTAAAGGGCTGTTTTGATAAATGTTGATATTAAATAAGTTAAATTTGCTATTATAGATCAAGAAGAACGAAATTCGGGAGTAGATCGGGGAAAAGAAAAAGTAAAGGACTAAATTGTACAGTTTAGTCACATTTGGTATCGAGGTAAGTTTATGGTAAATAAATGCAATATTTTGTTATTTTACATTACTATTGTCATTTTCCAGCATTTATATATTCATTTTATGAAAATAATCAAGTTGAATATAAGGTGATATGATAGAGAAAAGCAGTAGAAAGTCCCGATTAAACCATAGGAATGTTAGGATACAAAATGTCATGACATTAGGGGTCGACAGGACAGGACATGACAGAAATGAGCCATGTAAGTCTGTACTAGATATACGGCTTTGGAGACAGGATTGAGCCATGTAAGTCCATATTAGATATGGCATTGGAGACAGGAATAATTCATGTAAGTCCATGTCAAAGACATGGCATTGGCAGGATATTGTTAGACAGGAACGACCCTAGTATCCTTAGTATTCCGAGTGGTTCAACGGCCCATATTCAAGTAAATGTACAGTGAATTATCAGCAAAGGAAAGGTAGATTGTAATCATGAATAATGAAAGGTCAGGTAAGAAAGAAGGTAAGTGAAGAAGAAGAAGGCAGAAAATGAGATGTAAAGAAAGCTTATAATGCTAATTGATAGTTTGCATACTTATCCCATATGATGAATGTTGTAATTTATTTGCTCGTAAACTTACTAAGTCTAGTGCTTACCCTCTTTATTTCTTTCTTCTTATAGTTCTTGCCAAGCCACTCGGGGATCAAAGGAAACGTCGAAGATCTGATCACACTATCGAGGAATCCTATCGGTATAGTTAGACGTTTCTTTTCGTGTATGGCATGTATAGGGACTTGGCTTCTTTTGATATGGATGTCTGATGACATGTTCAATGAATGGGATGTAAATACTTGATAGTGAATAGCTAATGAAATGGCTAATGATATACAAGTATGATAGTATGTATGCTTGAGTGATAACTGTCACATGGAAATTAAGGAAAAATGTGAAAGTAGCTTAAAAACAGAACATTGTAACAGCAGTGATGTGAGTTTGAAAAATCACTAAAAATAATAGAAACATGGTTTTATGGTGAATAATATATGAAATTAAAGCTTATTGTGTCTATTTTCATATGGAACAAACAAAACAGGTAAAGGTACTGTATTCTATGAGATATCAGAGTTTTAGTAAAACAGGGCCAGAGCAATTTCTGGATCCCCTATTCCAACTTTGGAAATTCACCATAAATTGTACAAAAATAATTATGAGTATTACTTTATATGTTCAGAATTCTTATTGAGTCTAGTTTTAAGAGAAACAAACAGCGTAGTCATATAAATTTTGTACATGGAGAAACGTGGTTCGTAATAAGTAGAGGTCAGTGTAGTTGAGTTCTGAAACAGGGGCAACTTTAATTAATAAACTGTACTAATCGGCCCAGCCAAAAATTCTAGAAAAAAAATAGCAGATAGATACATGAGTCTAGATTCAGAGAAAAATTACGGGTCTTGATTTTGAGTTTTGTAACTCGAGATATGATTTTTTCAAACGACCATGACGCAGATAAACTGCTTATTCCGAAAATCAAAATAGATAATGTAAAGTTGTTTAAAATGGTAAATTATGTATAGTAACACTTCAAGCTCGACTCCGGTGACGGTCTCGGGCGTGGGGCGTTACAGTCTAGGTGGATTCTTCCTTAGGTATTATCCTTATCATTCAGTTTTCCCAAAGTAATTTTCTAAATTTACTCTTTGTCGTGTCTTTAGTTTAATTTAGAATAGTTTACAACCAAACTCCCTCTTTATTGTTAGGCTAGATAATAGGAAGAAAGTCATTACTAGTACTTTTAGTTCCTTGGATTCGATATTCCGGTCTTGCCATTAGCTATACTACTATTCGATAAGTGCGCTTACCTTTTATCGTGATAATAATTAGTTTTTAGGTACGATCGAATTATTACTTCATCACAATCACAAGATCATACTGAAAGTGTACAAGTTAAATTGTAATATAGTTTTTAATTACAATGAAATATGGAAGTATTCAAAGGATTTTACTCAAGGAATTATCAAATTGATAAATCTAATTGTCAAGTTAATTACGACCTAAGTAATTACCAATCTAACTGAGTCGAAAATTATTAGTTCAATCGTATAAAAGTTACTATTAATATTAATTCTAAATTAACAACTAAAAACATTAAACTAATTTTCCTCTTTCTTGCTAAAAATGATAAAAATAATGAAACGATGATCGATTAATTCACTAATCTCTAACTAAGATAACAAACCTATTCTGATTGCATTATTTACCACTCCAAACTAGGAATGTACTCTCAATCTCAGCCTAATTAAGAGCTACCACCTAAGCTCTCCTCTGCGTCTCACTTAGGCATATAGTTTTCCTCTCAGTCTCACCACTTGACATAATTATATCAAAATATTACGTGACAAACTCTCTGTAACAACTCGAATTTGGGCTTAATCAGAATACTGATTTTGAAATCACTTACCCGAGTTTAGAGAAAATCATTTTAGCGTTATTTTATGTGTTATAGTATTTTTATAAGAGTGCATGAAAATTTTGGTGAATTAATTTACGCGATTGAAGGCTTAATTGCGAAAAAAGACTAAATCGCATAAAAGGTAAAAGTTGTGAATCACTAGTAAATTGTGTTAAATAGATAGAGAATTAAAATTTAGGGGTTTTAAATGGCAATTGGACCTTTCAAAATGAGGTAGCCGTCCATGGAGAGACAAAAGGATGCAATAGTCAAAATTAGGTGGGAATTTGGTGACAATTTTGACTAGTTTTATTATTAAACAAAACAACAAAGGCTATCATCTTTTCTATCTTCTTCTTCCACTGAATATTTTAGCAAACTTAAGGGTTTTTGGAGCTTCAAAAATTTCAGCCATTCATCATCTTTACAAGTAAGTGATTTTGATTGTTTTTCTTGAAAATTTTTGTACTTTTAAGACCCTTGTAGCATGGGCTACATAATGAGAGGACTATTTTGCAAAATGGTTGAAAGTTTAAAATTTTTCCATGAATGTATGGATGTGGTTTGCTGGAATTTTATGGAAGAAGATGAGTCATTGTTGTTAAATAAACAACTTTTGTAAAAGGGTGTTCATGGAAAACACCTAAATTGGACTAATTTATAAAGTTGATAAGTTGTTGGTACTTGTGTGAAATAAAGAGAATTTTGGTTAGCCATAAGAGTAAAAAGAGTTTGCTTAGGCTTGGTTAATGAGAAATTTTGATAAAAATCAATTTCCAAGCCTAGAGGTAAAATTGTTATTTTGCCAAAGTCTAGGGGCAAAATGGTTATTTTGCCAAATTATGATTCTTAACCTGTTTAGATTAAATTGGTGATTAGATTAGTGAGTTTTTATTATTATAGATCAGGATTTACAAATCCGAACCTAGACCGGAGGTAGGCCAAGCAAATCGACTAAACCGAGTAGTCATTTCCATTTTGTATATCGAGGTAAGTTATAGGTAAATAATACAACATTACTAATTTTTATGCATGAAATTATTGTTTCGTCATAAGATAATGCATTGTGAAGTGAGTTATGTATGAGAATGTTATTTGAGCATGAATTTTTGAATGATGATTTTTAGTTATGAAATAATGAGAACCTTTGTAATAGAGCCTGATTGAACTTTAAGAAGACTGGATATTCATGCTGTGATACTAGGGTCGATACGAGTGCTAGTGTAGAACCATGTCTGAGACATGGCGTCGGGCTCGTTACGTGTTAGTGTAAGACCATGTCTAGGATATGGTATCGACACGGATATGTGCTAGCCAGTGTAAGACCATGCCTGGGACATGGCACCGGCGTTGATATGAGTGCTAGTGTAAGACCATGTCTAGGACATGGCATCAGCCTTATCAGGCAAGCTAGTGTAAGACCATGTCTGGGACATGGCATTAGCTTGGAGGTGTGTCAATGTAAGATCACGTCTGAGACATGGCATCGACACGGATAGAGGAGAGCTAGTGTAAGACCATGTCTGGGACATGGTATCGGCTTAGAGGTGTGTCAGTGTAAGACCATGTTTGGGACACGGCATCGACACAGATAGAGGAAAGCCATTGTAAGACCATGTCTGGGACATGGCATCGGCCTTAATACATTAAGAGTTAGTGTAAGACCATATGCAGGACATGGCATCAACTTGATATGTGATGTAGTGTAAGATCATGTCCGGGACATGGCATCGACTTGATACCCTACATTGGAGGGTTATTAAATATCCTTTCGTATTCTAAATAGTTCAATGGGGAAATTTAAAGCTAATGTTAAGTTGAGAGATATTGTGATGATTTTTGCGAGTGGTGTAGGTACCTAAGTGTAATGTTTGAAATGTGAGCTCACTAGTATGTGTATGATTAGTAAAGGATGAAAACAAGTAAGTTATGTTTGTGGCCTTTTCTTGTACCATGCACAAATTCTGATGTATTGAAAATATGCTATGACATAGTAAATTGTTGTTATTTATTTACTTATAACTTACTAAGCTTTATGCTTGCCCCATCTCCTTTCCATTTTCTTATAGTTCCGTCTAGTTAGCTTATGGATCAAAGTGTGTCAGAGGCTTCGTTCACACTATCATCCAAAGCACTTGGTATAGTTAGTTTTAGTATTTTGAGAATATGGCATGTATAGGATTTTATTCTTTTGTTAAGTATCATATTATTTTTTTGTAGCCAAATGTGTTGGCTTGAATATGAAATACTTCATTTTGTATAAAGCCAAAGATATTGGATAATATTTTACAATTATTCGTAGATGCAGATGTTGTTGTTTTTAATGAAAGTGCAAGTTGTGTGAATGCCAAATTATGGCCATTGGCTGAGTTCTGGAGTCTTAGTATGCTTGGATATGTGCTAGACTTTGTTTCAGGTGGCAAAAAGCTTGGTAGATAGCCTTATTTTGTCTGCAAGGGTAGACACACAGGCATGTGTCTAGACCGTGTCTGACACACGATCAGCCCCACGGGTGTGTGGTTAGGCCGTGTGTCCCCTGCACCTTGAATTGGTAGAAATAAATGCCTAGTAGTAAACACACGGGCATGAGACATGGCCATGTGTCTCAACCGTGTGAAGGACACGGCCTAGCACATGGGCGTGTGCCACGGTCGTGTGATTGTTGACGTCAGAAATAGAATGTCATGGGTTTTACACATGGCCTACGATACGGGCGTGCCATGGCAGTGTGAGGGACATGGGCCGAGCACACGGGCGTGTGCCAGGCTGCATGAAAACCCCTGTAGGCTTGATGTTAGAAAATAAATAGACACGGATGAGAGGCACAGGCGTGTCCCTAGGTGCTTAGGCCGTGTGAATTACACGAGCCATCAGCATGACCATGTCTAGATGCCACACGGGCGTGTTGCCCTTTCCACACAGGCGTGTGCCCTGTTTTTAGTAGTTTTTAGTGAAATTTTCTCAAGTACCCGAAATGGTCCCAAATTGTTTCCAAATCATGTTTTAGGCCTCGTAGGCCCAAATGAAGGTCCGCAGGACAATGTTTATAAAAAAAAGTTTTAAATTGGGATGCATTTCGTTGGCTTAAGTTGAATGTTTACAAGTGCTTTAGTAAGGTGACGCCTCGTACCCTGTCTCAGTGTCAAATACAAGTAAGGGGTATTATATTTAGTGGTATCAGAGCTACAGTTTAGTCAATTCTAGAACTAACCTAGCTTGTGTACGAGGCTAACTTTACATACCATAACTATAATATGATAGTGTGACGACTCCTGACGATTATAAATTGTATTTTTCAGATAGTAAATGGATCCTGAAGGAGCTCTGGCGGACGACGTGGAAAGTAACCTACTGGCTCCCGCTGAAGGGACCGCACCAGTTGAGACCGGGCCCATGACGATGAGTTAGGGTGGAGGGGCTAGAGAAGCCTACCTCCCAATGATGAATGCTTGGTATACAAAATACATTCAAGCAAATCTGAATACTCTGCCTCCCGCACCTGCACTGATCCCTTAGCCTATCCCTGTAGCTCCTTAAAGAGTAGATTGGGTTAGAAGGGTGAAACCCCCAGTTGATAGAATTAGAAAACATAGGGCCGAGGAATCTCAGGAAAATAGAGATGATGAATGGGAGAGAGCTAAGTTTTGGTTGGAGAATACCATCAAAGTGTTCGATGAGCTATCTTGCATGCCTGAAGAGTGCATAAAATGTGTATTGTCACTTCTACGAGATTTGGCCTACCAGTTATGAAACACCCCAAACCCAGCCTAGACATTACGCCTGGATCTTTTAGAAAGTTACAATCCTATTTACCACTGGATTGTTTAGTTTGAAACCTACTTTAGATCAAGTTAGAAACCCTTTTTCCTTTAGTTTTGAAATTGTGATGAAAGTTAAGTTACTGGGTTAGTTTGGATAAGAAATGTCGTAGTTTGTCTTTCAAAACATTTGTTATCAATTTTAGAAGCCCAGTTTGATTAATTAACCGATTACATGTAATGCTGTTCAAAATAAATAAATAACCCAAATAAAAGTTAAAACCCCGTAATGGTCTTATTACATAGTTTAAACCAATAAGATAGAAAACGAGAATAAAATGGGAATAGCGGAAGTCCAATTTATGCAAAAAACAAGTAAAAATCATATGGCCACCTCAAGTCCATCACGGCTCCAAATCCACAAAAAATAGGGGTTACCTGCACAAGTTAAGAATAAAGAAGAGTTAGTTTGCGAAAACTCAGTGTGCAACTCCCCATCGGAATAGAATGGGCCAAAGCCACAAACAGAATCAGATCGGGCCTAAGCCCATAACAGATACAGATTATATCCACAACATGCAAAACTAACCCCAGCCAGCCATCACACCACATGTACCAACCAACACACGATGTGGGGAATAACTCGACCCACCCAGCCCACACACCAATGTGCAGCAAAGCTGCTAATAACAGAATGTTGTGGCAGTGCCACCAGAAACAGAATGAGTGGCAAGGCCACTGTTAACAGAATATGTGGCGTAGCCCCTACAACAGAACTTCCTCCGTATTCATAAACCCAACCCCATTCAGATATACAGAACAGAATACACATATATATAACATGCTTAGAAAATAACAGATATAGAATTAATCATGCATAGTTATTAACCTACTCTCCAGGGCTATAATAGTCATTTCCAAAGCTAGGGGTAAAGTAGTAATTTTACCCCTCAGCGGTATATCAATCCTTATTAACAGGTTTTAATGCCTTAACATAAAGTTTAACTTCTTAGTAGATCCCACGTCATGCTTAACAACCCAGATTCATTATTTAGGTCAAACGTAATTTTGGGCCCTAAGCCCCTATCGGCCCATGCTGGCCCACTTGTCAGAGTGGCCCATTATGCCTAATTTTATGCTCCGAATTCTAGATTTTTACTATTTCACCCTTTTAATATTCACTTACTAGATATTTTACTCCTACGGGCCCATAAGCCCATTGGGCCTGTTTCGGCCCAATCGAGCCCAACATAACCTAAGTGTGCAATTCGCACCCCATGATCTCCATAGGCTAAAAACCCATTTTAACGACCTTAGATTGGCCCATTAGCATTCGCACGCTAATGGGCTTCAATATGTCGAGATTTCGGCATTTTGGCTTTCACCGACCTACACTACAGAGGGTGTAGTTACACACCTGATTTACGAACTAAGTCAAACGATCCCACCGATGATCAACCTACAATAATCCAACCATATCATTAACTCAACAATCCGATTGAAACCCATATGATTCTATCCTTGCATATTCGGCCATTACTAACCAAACCAAACCTCACCTACCTTTGCCGCAACCAAGCCCTCAATCAAACTGCCTTGCTATTGTTAAACACCACCCCGCATTTGCCTCCACGCAATCAATTGCTATGCACGACTACGGAACGCTAGAATAAGGGAAAACCTGAGTTGATTTCCAAGGAGAAGACCAGAGCCGACTGGTATAAGAGAATAAAGAACTTTCAGCTTTTCCCCTGACATTCGAAAGTAAAGAAAGAATGAGTAAGGCACTTACCCTAGAACCCACTTAATTGAACACCTAGCACAAGGAGTCGACGCTCACCAGCCTGACCCACAACCTTCGTAGACTCCAACAATACGATAGGGGAAAAAGAGGAATAAGCATTCGGCTGAGTAACTAAGTAAAATGAAATGCAAAAGAAAGGGAGAGTGAGAGTTGATTTCGGCTTATTAGAGATAGTTATATACGGCCAAAGATTGGTGTTTGCAACGTGGAGAAGCAAGGTTCGGCTATAATTAGTGCACAAAATAAATTGATTAAATAAGAGGATGTGAAGGAAGTATGCAATTGAAGGGAAAAGGGGTTATGGAATTCGACTAATGGATGATTTGGTTAAGGGAGAAAGTAGTGAGGTTGCAACTGGCCAACAATGAGAAAGGATGAAGGGGTTAGAAGATCCGGTGAGAGTGCGAAATTGGTTTGGATAAAGAAACTAGACAAGGTTCGGCAAGAGGAGTGATTAAGAGGAGAAAGTGAGCAAGGAATGAAGAAAAGAAGCTTACAAGATTCGACCAACTATGCAAAGAGGGGAAAATTAAGGGCTTCACGATTTCGGCTTTCTTTTAACTAAAATGGGATATAAAAGAAGTCCACCAAATCTATACCTATTCGGCACTAAAGAGGGTGACCAAAAATGCACAATCCCGATGCTCAAAAACAAGAACGAGCCCCAAGGAAAACAAAAAGGAAATCGGCAGCTAAACTCCACCACAATGCTGAATTACCACACCAAAGCCCCTTAGCCGAATGCACCTAGCTACCCTTCCCTTTCGGCTACCAACTCTGCCATTTGAACTTCCACAATTTCCTCCCTAATTTACTCCAACTCCTTTTTCAAATTCAAATTAAGTTCCATGATCACCTTAACTTTTACCAAGTCTTTCTTGTACGCCAGTCTTTGAATCCAACTCCAACACTTACCAGGTTCATGCAGCAAAATAACAACCATCAGCTGAAAATGCAATTCGAACCTTGGCTCTCCCATCTGCTATCTCATGCCTCACCAAGCCCCCTCATCATGACGCCTCAAGCCACTCTACTACAGGGCTTTTTGTGTCATGGAACCACAACAATAAATTATAAACCCTAAGACTGACATCCTGCCTTCCCCTTAAGCCCAAAAATTAAAATTTCTCCAGGGGTTAAGCTTTAATCTAGGCCTTCCAAAGGCCCCCAAAACACACTTAAACATCAACATAGGACACCTGTAACACCCTAAACCCTTATCCATAATCGGAATGGGTTGTGAGGCATTACCACTTTATATATAAGATCTTAACCTTCACATTTTCACATAAGTCATATCAAAATTTAAACCAAATCTAATTAAGAAGATTTGGATTCATACCACAATTACAAAATCACACTACAAACTTTATTCGAATTCCTATTAACATAATACATAACATATGAGACTCTAAAACTTTAATTATAGATCGTGTCAAGAGATAGAATTATAATTGAATACAAATAAACCTAAAACATTTAATACACTTCATAATTCAACTATAAGTATTCGACAATATATATATACACCCTAACCTTTAAATCCTAAGTTACTATTTATTTGGTCACTTTCTCCAATTCTAGGCCGAATATTAACATGCTTAATATGCTTTAACTTATTAACCACTTGTAAATCTTATTCAACTCACATCTAGAACACTATTATGCATAAAAATAAAGTTCATACATCAATCACAATACCCATTATGAATCTATTACTTTTCACATGAACAAATGTAACATAACCGAATATAACTAAACTTGAAATTTCGATCCTAGCAAGATCATTATGTACATTGCCAACGCCAAATCAAACAAACACATAAACACATTCAATGATCGGATTTAACTTCAATTCAAGCACAAGAGTTAAACACATTAAAACTCTTATCTTCCAAACATATACAAGTGCACATGCATCTTCAATGACTGTTAATAAATCAAACATATATCAAAGTTAACTTTAAGTTCATTACTTAATAACTAACTACATAATACCATTAATCCATAATCTCATATTTAACTAATGAGAAAGCCATTTTCGCATGGCTTGAATATATACATATTCAAAACACAACTTGCTTTCAAAAGAGTTAAGCCAATACATGCCATAAGTTCGGAATTATGAACTTGTTAATAGTACTGCAGATAGACGATAGTGTAGATGACTTTGAACTTGAATCCCCAAGCTCGTAACTTTTGAACGAGATCTATAAAATGAAGCAAAACACAACATTCACAGTAAGCAATTTAGCTTAGTAAGTTTTAAGTAATTTAAACAACTAACTTACTTATGCACATTATTCACATATGTCTTCAATTCATTATACCACTCATAATTCAAGATTTTAATTTATAAACAATTTCCACTTATATAACCAAATATCCAAAACCACATATAATATTATCTAAGTGTACCACCATTTGGCCGAATATGCATAGTCACATTTGTACACATATTGACAGATTATTTCATTTAAATATGAAATCTTATAGTTATAAGCATCTAAACCTTTCAATGCCATCTTTAATTCAACCTATGGAACTAGTTTATAACACCATATCCATATTTAATTACAAGGTTTATAATCAAATATATATATATTTCTATATATAATTTCACAATGACCAAATGTGTATATATATATTTATACATACACAACTTCACATATACTTCTCATTTCACATCACTAATTCAATTCACTTTATTCTCATGTGCATAAATAAATTATACATACCTAGACAACTTAATTTATTGAACAAATTCAAATGCCGTATTAATATCAGGCCTCATAGTCTTAGACTTTTATTAACTCACCGGCAATTAGCCTGCTAGGTATAATCCTAAGTTCATCACCGGCACAAAGCCTGCTAAGTAATAACCTGAATTTGTCACCGGCACAAAGCCTGCTAGACTTTTAAAGCCCGATACTCATTCACCGGCATTATGCCTACTAGGCTCGAAGCCCGTTTATAACACCAGCTTATAGCTTGCTAGGCCAAAGGCTCGATTAACAATTTGAAGATAATTTCACAAAATCATAACCGTATCGAAATCATGTACTTATGTATTTCACATAACACACCCGCATTAATCAAACTTTAACTTCATTTGATTATGAACACATACTAATCATGTTCATATAACACAATCACATCCATTAGGTACAAGCTTTATTCGAATATATATATATAATCATACATCTCAATAACTTTTCTTTCGTATTCATTTCACACTTATGATTCAATCCTAAAAGCATGTCACAAATTTACCTCATATAATATTTGGCAATTGCCCATATAAGCATAATGCAATATACCATCATTTTATCTTTACCAAACAACTATATCCATACACTTACAAAGAATACTTATTTCTCATAATTTATATTGAGTCATAAACTAATGTAATTTACGTTTAACTACTTAAAACTTACCTCGAATGTCGTCGAACAACTACGGATCGGTTATTCCACTATTTTTGCTTTCCCCCTATTCGAATTTGGCTCTCTTTGGTCTTGAGCTTAATTAAACAAAATTTAACTTATTACAAAAATTATAATATAACCTTACTCACCATTAAGCACAATCGGTAACTTTAACAACTAAATTAACATTAATGTACTATCTTCTAACATTTAACACAATGTTTCATGTAAGATATACTTGTGCCGAATTTACTCCATTAACTATTATGCTCATCAATTGTTTAAACTAATAATTCGGCTTTTCACAAACCAACTATTCATGTATTATAAACAACGAAGACATTTTCACTCCAAACAAAGATAATTTCTTATTTAATGGCATATATACGGCAATATCATTTCCATTCATCTCAAATTACATTCAAACTAAACCATGCATTGATATTAAGCACATTCGACCGTTGATAAGAACTAATTCAACATTCACACATTAGCTTCTATCAACTAACATGAGGTTTCACAAGTTAACATTCATACTCGAATACCATTTTAGACATTTAAGCATTCTTTTCTCATACCTAGTACTAACCTCACATTTTACTGTATTAGCCGATTACCATTTATCTTTTAACTTACAAATATCAAAGTTTAACTAGCTCATACTCAACCACAATCATCCCTCATCACACAACATCAAATTACCATCAATTTAACATATAGTATCTATGGCTGAATGCATCATTTACCACAAAAATCAAAAATTAACACATGGGCTATGTCAAGAACTTAACCACCAACTTAAATTCACAAAAATTTAAAGGAAATAACATGAAAATCATACCTTAATCCCACCACATCCATGGCCGAATGCCCTACTCTTTTCTATTTCTTTTCCTTTAATGGTTTCGGCAAAAACAAGGTAAAATGAAACATAATTTTATATTTTATTAATTAACATATATATTAGGTGTTAGTTTACAAAAATAGCCTTTGTAATATTATTCCTTTTCCACTAACCAAAGGCCGAATGTGTCCATGAATATATATCCTGGTTTACTAGCATTTTAAACCCTCCAACATAAAAGACCAATCACAATTTGGCACTTACACATTTTCTATCAAATTTTGCTTCTACGCAATTAAGTCCTTAATTAATAATTTAGCATCCAAACGTCAAAATTAAAACAAATCTTTCACATATAAAATTTAACATATAATAACCACAGAAAATAATATTTAAAAATTTTTCTAACTCGATTTTGTGGTCTCGAAACCACTTTTCCGATTAGGGCTAAAATAGGGCTGTCACAACTCTCCCCCCTTAAGGATTTTCATCCCAAAAAATCTTACCAGCAAATAGATTAGGGTATCTTTCTTTCATTGAGTCCTCTGGCCCCCAAGTTACTTCCTCAACCCCGTGCTTGAGCCATAACACTTTTACTAATGAGATTTTCTTATTTCGCAATTCTTTCACCTCATGAGCCAAAATGCGAATTGGTTCTTCCTCATAACTCAAATCAGACTGAATTTCAATCTTTGACAGATTAATCACATTGTGGGGTCGGATCTATATCGTCGAAGCATTGAAACATGAAAAACATTGTGAATCTTTTCAAGTTTGGGTGGCAATATTAGTCTGTACGCAACCGGCCCAATTCGTTCTATAATCTCGTACGGTCCAACAAATCTCGAGCTCAATTTACCTTTATGACCAAATTTGAGTACCTTTTTCCAAGGTGAAATTTTAAGAAACACTTTGTCTCCAACTTGATACTCTATATCTTTACGTTTCAAGTCTGCATACGATTTCTAACGATCTGATGCTGCTTTCAAACTTTCACGAATCACTTTTACTTTCTGTTCGGCCTCTTTAATCAAATCAACCCCATATATCTTATTCTCACTAAGCTCAGTCTAAAACAACAGTGTACGACATTTACGACCGTACAAAGCCTTGTAAGGTGCCATCTTGATACTCGATTGAAAACTATTATTATATGCGAATTCAATCAAAGGCAAGTATCGTTCCCACGAGCCACTAAACTCAAGGATGCAGCATCTCAACATATCCTCAAGTATCTGAATAACTCGTTCAGATTGACCATCTGTCTGAGGATGGAAACCGGTGCTAAAATGCAGCTTGGCACCCAACGCATCTTACAATTTCTTCTAAAATCGCGATGTAAATCTGGGGTCTCTATCCGAGACAATAGAAGTAGGTACTCCGTGCAATCTTACAATATGAGAAATGTATAACTCTGCTAGCTTATCCGATGAATAATCAGTATGAACTGGAATAAAATGAGCCGACTTTGTCAATCTATCAATAATAACCCAGATTGCATCTTTCTTGTTCGATGTCAACGGTAAACCAGATATGAAATCCATCATGACACGATCCCATTTCCACTCAGGTATCATAATCAGCTGAAGCAATCCCGAAGGCACCTGATGTTCAGCTTTTACTTGTTGACATATCAAACATTTCGAAACGAAGTCAGAAATGTCTTGTTTCATACCGTGCCACCAGTACTGACGTTTCAAATCGTTGTACATTTTAATGCTACCTGGATGAATTAATATTCTATTGTTATGAGCTTTGTTTAAAATCATCGAAATAAGTTCTGAATTTCTCAGAACACACAATCGATTTCTAAATCTCAAATAATCATTGTCATCAATCAGAAACTCTGAATCCTCTTTCGAATCACATTGAGCTCGTTTTGCGATCATATCATCATCAACTTTCTGAGCTTCCTGGATTTGTTGCATCAACATTGGTTTTGCTTTTATTTCCGCTACTAACACATCATCAACAGACATAGATAAATGTACATTCATCGCTCTTAAAGCAAACAGTGATTTTTGACTTAAAGCATCAGCAACCACATTAGCCTTTCTCGGATGATAATCAATGATGAGCTCGTAATCTTTCAGTAATTCTAGCCACCGTCGTTGTCTCAAATTCAAGTCTTTCTGAGTCATCAAGTATTTAAGGCTTTTATGATCGGAATAAACGTAACATTTCTCCTCGAACAAGTAGTGAAGCCAAATTTTCAAAGCAAAAACAATAGCAGCTAGCTCGAGATCATGAGTTGGATAGTTTTTCTCGTGAGCCTTTAACTGTCTCGAAGCATAGGCAGCAACCCTACCTTCTTGCATTAAAACACAACCCAAACCGTTTAGAGATGCATCGCTAGAGATCACAAATTCTTTACCCAATTCTGGATGAACTAATACTAGATCTTCGGTCAAAAGAGCTTTCAACTGATCAAAACTTTTCTGACACCTTTCTGACCACTCAAATTTGATATCTTTCTGAAGCAACTTTGTCAACGGTGTTGCTATCATTGAGAAGCCTTTCATGAACCATCTATAGTACCCGACAAGTCCCAAAAAGCTCCGAACTTCCAAAACATTCCTCGAAGGCTTCCAATCAAGTATAGCCGAATTTTACTCGGATCGACCCGGATACCTGATGCGGATACAACATGTCCCAAAAAGCTGACCTCACGTAACCAGAATTCACATTTACTGAACTTTACGTACAGCTGCTTGTCTCGAAAAATCTATAACACCAGTCTCAAGTGTTCAGCATGCTCAGTTT
This sequence comes from Gossypium stocksii, assembly GCA_020496765.1. Lineage (NCBI taxonomy): Eukaryota > Viridiplantae > Streptophyta > Magnoliopsida > Malvales > Malvaceae > Gossypium > Gossypium stocksii. Next base: position 35,360,008 of record CM035624.1, read on the forward strand.
CATCGCGTGAATAGATCAGAATGTCATCTATAAACACTACTACAAACCGATCCAAATACTGTCTGAAAATTTGATTCATTAAATCCATGAAAACCGCATGGGCATTAGTGAGCCCAAATGACATCACCAAAGACTCGTAGTGTCCGTACCTCGTTCTGAAAGCTTTTTTAGGCACGTTGGAGTCTCTAACTCGCAACTGATAATAGCCCGATCTCAAGTCTATCTTCGAAAATACTGAAGCTCCCTTTAGCTAGTCAAATAAATCATCAATTCGCAGCAACAAATATTTATTATTTACAGTTACTTTATTAAGTTGACGATAATCGATGCACATTCTCATAGTTTCGTCTTTCTTTTTCACAAATAGCACTGGTGCACCCCAGGGTGAGAAACTCGGTCGAGCAAAACCTCTATCTGTCAACTCTTGCAACTGAGATTTCAATTCTTTTAATTCTGTTGGTGCCATATGATACGGAGCTATCGAAATCGGAGTCATTCCTGGTACTAATTCTATACCAAACTCTACTTCCTGAATAAGTGGCAACCCAGGTAATTCATCGGGAAACATATCCAAATATTCACAAACCACCGGCACAGTCTCGAGCTTTCTTTCTGATACTCTACTATCTAGAATATACGTGAGATAAGCTTCACAACCCTTATTCACATACTTCTGAGCCAACATCGAAGATATTACTGCCGGTAACTCGTTCAAATTAGTAGACTCAACTCGAATTATCTTATAATTCAAACATCACAAGTCAATTGTCTTTCACTTGCAATTCACTACAGCATTGTGCACAGTTAACCAATCCATACCGAGAATGATATCAAACTCGTCAAATGGCAATAGCATCAAATCGGCCCAGAAACAAGAATCTCGAATCATTAGGGGACAATTCTTGCATACTTTATCAACTAACACATACCGGCCCAGAGGGTTTGACACTCGAATCACGAACTCAGTAGACTCAACAGGTAGAGTCTTACTGGATGCCAAAGTTTCACACACATAGGAATGAGTCGAACCGGGATCAATCAAAGCAATAACATCAGTATCATATAGAGTGAAGGTACCAGTAATAACGTCTGGGGAAGAAGCCACCTCACGAGCGTGTATGGCATAAGCTCTAGCAAGTGCACGAGCCTCAGATCGAATAGCAGTATCTTTAGTTCCTCTCTGACTGCCACTAGTATTACCCGCATGTCTAGGTGGTCTACCTCGTGCTGCAGTATTACTAGGTCTCCCACTCGAATTAGTATTTCGCTCCGCTAATTTCGGGCACTCTCGAATAAAATGATCTGATGATCCACACTTAAAACAAGGGCGATCATGCAATCTACAACTCCCTGAATGCCATTTACCACAATGCTTGCACTCGGATCTGTCCTGATGTTCATTGCCAACACTAGCAACTGAGGTAGCTCGTGAACTCACAAGAGGTCGATCGCGATCTTGTCTAGAAAAACCCGAAGTAGTCTTGGATCAGCCCGATTCATCTCGAAATTTCTTCGATGATTGTTGAAAGGTTTTCCTCGAAGATCTTTTACGAAACTTTCTAGCTCCAACTTCAACTTTTCTTTTCTCTTTTCTGAGCTTTTCTGCTTTACAAGCTCGTTCAACAAGTACCACGAACTTTTTAATTTCCAAAATGCCTACAAGCAATTTGATATCTTCATTCAACCCATCCTCAAAACGGTTACACATGACAGCTTCAGACGAAATACACTCACGGGCATATCTGCTGAGTCTTACAAATTTCCGTTCATATTCTGTAACTGACATTCGGCCTTGTTTAGCTCAAGAAACTCTTTGCGCTTTTGGTCGATAAATCTCTAGCTAATATACTTTTTACAGAATTATGTCAGAAAGAATTCCCAGGTAACCTGCCCTCTTGGCACAATTGAAATTAAAGTGTTCCACCAATGATAGGCAGCATCACGTAACAGAGACACGGCACACTTCAAGCACTCATCTGGTGTACACGATAGTTCATCGAAAACACGTATAGTATTATCAAGCCAAAACTCAACCCGTTCAACGTCGTCATTAATTGTGGCTCTAACCTCTTCAGCCCCATATTTCCTAATTTTATCAACTGGGGGCTTACTCAATCTCAACGGATTGATCACAGGAGGCACCACAGGTATCGGAAGTGGATTATTTGGGGGTGGGGGTTGTAGAACGGCCGAATTAGTTCGAATGTATTGGGTGAACCAGTCGTTCATCATAGCATAGAAGGCTTGTTTAGACTCATCATCTCAATTACTCATATTCGACTGAGAATTAATCAGCCCTGTCCCTTGCGCAGGAGCAGGTGCTACACTCTCAACATCGTCTGCTACAGCTCGGTCGGGATCCAGATTCATTTACTATACGAAAAAACACATTTCAATTGTCAGAAGTCATCACACTATTGTATTATCACTTTATGGCATGTATAGCTAAACTCACACATGCTACGGTAGTCCTAGAATCGACTAAACTGAAGCTTTGATACCAATAAAATGTAACATCCTAAACCCTTATCTGTCGCCGAAATGGGTTGTGAGGCATTACCACTCTATATATAAGATCTTAACCTTCACATTTTCACATAAGTCATGTCAAAATTTAAACTAAATCTAATTAAGAAGATTTGGATTCATACCACAACTACGAAATCACACTACAAATTTTATTCGAATTCATATTAACATAATACATAACATATGAGACTCTAATACTTTAATTATAGATCGTGTCAAGAGATAGAATTATAATTGAATACAAATAAACCTAAAACATTTAATTCACTTCATAATTCAACTATAAGTATTCGCTAATATATATATATACACCCTAACCTTTAAATCCTAAGTTACTATTCATTTGGTCACTTTCTCCAATTCTAGGCCGAGTATTAACATGCTTAATATGCTTTAACTTATTAACCATTTGTAAATTTTATTCAACTAACTTTTAAAACACTATTATGCATAAAAATAAAGTTCATACATCAATCACAATAACCACTATGAATCTATTACTTCTCACATGAACAAATGTAACATAACCGAATATAACTAAGCTTGATATTTTGATCCTAGCAAGATCATTATGTACATTGCCAACGCCAAATCAAACAAACACGTAAACACATTCAATGATCGAATTTAACTTCAATTTAAGCACAAGAGTTAAACACATTAAAACTCTTATCTTCCAAACATATACAAGTGCACATGCATCTTCAAGGACTGTTAATAAATCAAACATATATCAAAGTTAACTTAAAGTTCATTACCTAATAACCGACTACATAATACCATTAGTCCATAATCTCATATTTAACTAATGAGAAAGCCATTTTCGTATGGCTTGAATATATATATTCAAAACACAACTTGCTTTCAAAAGAGTTAAGCCTGTACATGCCATAAGTTTGGAATTATCAACTTGTTAATAGTACCGCAGATAGACGAAAGTGTGGATGACTTTGAACTTGAATCCTCAAGCTCGTAACTTTCAAATGAGATCTATAAAATGAAGCAAAACATAACGTTCACAGTAAGCAATTTAGCTTAGTAAGTTTTAAGTAATTTAAACAACTAACTTACTTATGCACATTATTCACATATGTCTTCAATTCATTATACCACTCATAATTCAAGATTTCAATTTATAAACAATTTCCACTTATATAACCAAATCTCCTAAACCACATATAATATTATCTAAGTATACCACCATTTGGCCGAATATGCATAGTCACATTTGTACACATATTGACATATTATTTCATTTAAATATGAAATCTTATAGTCATAAGCATATAAACCTTTAAATGCCATCTTTAATTCAACCTAGTGAAACTAGTTTATAACACCATATCCATATTTAATTGTAAGGTTTATAATCAAATATATATATACTTCTATATACAATTTCACAATGACCGAATGTATATATATATTTATACATACAAAACTTCACATATACTTCTCATTTCACATCACTAATTCAATTCACTTTATTCTCATGTGCATAAATAAATTATACATACCTGGACAACTTAATTTATTGAACAAGTTCAAATGCCGTATTAATATCAAGCCTCATAGTCTTAGACTTCTATTAACTCACCGACAATTAGCCTGCTAGGTATAATCCTAAGTTCATCACCGGCACAAAGCCTGCTATGTAATAACCTGAATTTGTCATCGGCACAAAGCCTGCTAGACTTTTAAAGTCTGATACTCATTTACCGGCATTATGCCTACTAGACTCGAAGCCCGTTTATAACACCAACTTATAGCTTGCTAGGCCAAAGGCCCGATTAACAATTCGCAGATAATTTCACAAAATCATAACCGTATCGAAATCATGTACTTATGTATTTCACATAACGCACCCACATTAATCAAACTTTAACTTCATTCGATTATGAACACATACTAATCATGTTCATATAACACAATCACATCCATTAGGTACAGTCTTCATTCGAATATATATATAATCATACATCTCAATAACTTTTCTTTCGTATTCATTTCACACTTATGTTTCAATCCTAAAAGCATGTCACAAATTTACCTCATATAACATTTGGCATTCGCCCATATAAGCATAATACAATATACCATCATTTTATCTTTACCAAACAACTATATCCATACACTTACAAAGAATACTTATTTCTCATAATTTATATTGAGTCATAAACTAATGTAATTTATGTTTAACTACTTAAAACTTACCTTGAATGTTGTCGAACAACTACGGATCGGTTATTCCACTATTTTTGCTTTCCCCTATCTGAATTTGGCTCTCTTTGCTCTTGAGCTTAATTAAACAAAATTTAAGTTATTATAAAAATTATAATATAACCTTACTCACCATTAAGTACATTCGGCAACTTTAACAACTAAATTAACATTAATGTACTATCTTCTAACATTTAACATAATGTTTCATGTAAGATATACTTGTGCCGAATTTGCTCCATTGACTATTATGCTCATAATTTGCTTAAACTAATAATTCAGCTTTTCACAGACCAACTATTCATGCATTATAAACAACGAAGACATTTTCACTCCAAACAAAGATAATTTCTTATTTAATGACATATATACGGCAATATCATTTCCATTCATCTCAAATTACATTCAAACTAAACCATGCATTGATATTAAGCACATTCGGTCTTTGATAAGAACTAATTCAACATTAACACATTAGCTTCTATCAACTAACATGAGGTTTCACAAGTTAACATTCATACCCGAATACCATTTTAGACATTTAAGCATTCTTTTCTCATATCTAGTACTAACATCACATTTTACCTTATTAGCCGATTGCCATTTATCTTTTAACTCAAAAATATCAAAGTTTAACTAGCTCATACTCAACCACAATCATGCCACATTTTGGAGATCATTATTTAAAACTACGAAAGAATCATTTAAAAAAGGATAACTAAAAATTTTTCAAAAATGCATATTTTTCAAAGAACGTTTTTCAAACACATCCATAGCTGAGTTATTGCAACCTGGCTTTGATAACACTAAATGTAACACCCCAAACCAGGCCTAGACATTACGCCCAGATCGGGAGGGTCACATGGCTTAAACTTCAAAATTCATAAAACTCTTTTAAAAAGTTACAATCCTATTTACCACCGGATTGTTTAGTTTTAAACCTACTTTAGATCAAGTTAGACACCCTGTTTCCTTTAGTTTTGAAATTGTGATGAAAGTTAAGTTACCAAGTTAGTTTGGATAAGAAAGGTCGTAGTTTGTCTTTCAAAACATTTATTGTCAATTTTAGAAGCCCGGTTTGATTAATTAATCGATTACATACAATGCAGTCCAAAATAAATAAATAACCCAAATAAAAGCTAAAACCCCGTAATGGCCTTATTACATAGTTTAAACCAATAAGATAGAAAACGAGAATAAAATGGGAATAGCGGAAGTCCAATTGGGGCAGAAAACAAGTAAAAATCATGTGGCCACCTCGAGTCCATCACGGCTCCAAATCCACTAAGTCTAGGGGTTACCTGCACAAGTTAAGAATAAAGAAGAGTGAGTTTGCGAAAACTCAGTGTGCAACTCCCCATTGAAACAGAATGGGCCAAAGCCCCAAACAGAATCAGATTGGGCCTAAGCCTATAACAGATACAAATTACATACACAATATGCAAAACCCACCCTAGCCAGCCATCACACCACTCGCACCAACCAACACACCATGTGGAGAATAACTCGACCCACACAGCCCATAAATCAATGTGCAGCAAAGCTGCTAATAATATAATGTTGTGGCAGAGCCACCAAAAATAGAATAAGTGGCAAGGCCACTATTAACAGAATATGTGGCGTAACCACTATAATAGAACTTCCTCCGTATTCATAATCCCAACCCCATGCAGATATACAGAACAGAATACACATATATGTAACATGCTTACAGAATAGCAGATACAGAATTAATCATGCATAGTCATTAACCTACTCTCTAGGGGTATAATAGTCATTTCCAAAGCTGGGGGTAAAGTGGTAATTTTACCCCTCATCGGTATATCAATCCTTATTAACAAGTTTTAATGCCTTAACACAAAGTTTAACTTCTTAGTAGATCCCACGTCATGCTTAACAACCTAGATTCATTATTTAGGTCAAAGGTAATTTTGGGCTCTAAGCCCTTATCGGCCCATACTGGCCCACTCGTCCGAGTGGTATATTACGCCTAATTTTATGCTCTGAATTCCAAATTTTTACTGTTTCACCATTTTAATATTCACTTATCAAATATTTTACTCCTACGGGCCCATAGGCTCATTGGGCCCATTTCGGCCCAATTGAGCCCAGCATAACCAAAGTGTGTAGATTCGCACCCTATGATCTCCATGGGCTAAAAACCCATTTCAACGACCTCAGATTGGCCCATTAGCATTCGCACGCTAATGGGCTTCAATATGTCAGGATTCTGGCATTTCGACTTTTGCCGACCTACACTACAGATGGTGTAATTACACACTTGATTTACGAACTAAGTCGAACGATCCCACCGATGATCAACCTACAATAATCCAACCATATAATTAACTCAACAATTCGATTGAAACCCATATTACTCTATCCTTGTATATTCGGCCATTACTAACCAAACCAAACCTCACCTACCTTTACCGCAACCAAGCCCTCAATCAAACTGCCTTGCTATTGTTAAACACCACCTCGCCTTCAACTCCACGCAATCAATTGCTATGCACGTCTACGGAACATTAGAAGAAGGGAAAACCTGAGTCAATTTCTAAGGAGAAGACCAAAGTCGATTAGTATAAGAGAATAAAGAACTTTTGGCTTTTCCCTAAACATTCGAAAGTAAAGAAAGAATGAGTAAGGCACTTACCCTAGAACCCACTTAATCAAACATCTAGTACAAGGAGTCGTCGCTCACCAGCCTGACCCATAACTTTCGCAGACTCCAACAATACGATAGGGAAAAAAGAGGAATAAGCATTCGGCTGAGTAACCAAGCAAAACGAAATGCAAAAGAAAGGGAGAGTGAGAGTTGATTTCGGCTTATTAAAGATAGTTATATACGGCCAAGGAATGGTGTTTGTAATATGGAGAAGCAAGGTTCGGCTATACTCGGTCACAAAAGCAATTGATTAAACAAGAGGATGTGAAGGAAGTATGCAATTGAAGGGAAAATGGGTTATGGAATTCGGCTAATGGATGATTCAGTTAAGGGAGAAAGTAGTGAGGTTGCAACCGGTCAACAATGAGAAGGGATGAAGGGGTTAGAAGATCCAGTGAGAGTGCGAAATTAGTTTGGATAAACAAACTAGAGAGGGTTCGGCAAGAGGAGTGATTAAGAGGAGAAAGTGAGCAAGGAATGAAGAAAAGAAGCTTACAAGATTCGACCAACTATGCAAAGAGGGAAAAATTAAGGGCTTCACGATTTCAGCTTTCTTTTAACTAAAATGGAAGATAAAAGAAGTCCACCAAGTTTATACCTATTCAGTACTAAAAAGGGTAACCAAAAATACACAATCCCGATGCTCAAAAACAAGAATGATGCCCAAGGAAAATAAAAAGGAAATCGGGAGCTAAACTCCACCACAATGCCGAATTACCACACTAAAGCCCCCTAGCCGAATACACTTAGCTACCCTTCTCATTTGGCTACCAACTCTTCTATTTGAACTTCCATAATTTCCTCCCTGATTTACTCAAACTCCTTTTTCAAATTCAAATTAAGTTCCATGATTATCTCAACGTTTACCAAGTCTTTCATGCACGCCGGTCTTTGAATCCAACTCCAACACTTACCAGGTTCAAACAGCAAAATAACAACCATCAGCTGAAAATGCAATTCGAACCTTGGCTCTCCCATCTGATATCTCATGCCTCACTAGGCCTCTCCTCATGACGCCTCAAGCCACTCTACCACAGGGCTTTTTGTGTCATGGAACCACAACAATTAATTATAAACCCTAAGGCTGACATCCTGTCTTCCCCTTAAGCCCAAAAATTAAAATTTCTCCAGGGGTTAAGTTGTAATCCAGGCCTTCCAAAGGCCCCCAAAACACACTTAATCATCAAAATAGGACACCCAAACATGCAAATTTTGAAATTAAGCAAACACACAGAAGCCCAAAAATCTGGGGCATTACATGTGGTGGAATACTCTCGCGTCAAATGTACCGAGGAGAGAGTGACTTGGGAATTCTTTTTGGAAGAGTTTCGAAAAAAGTATATTAGTCAGAGGTTAGTCGACCAGAAGTGGAAAGAGTTTCTGGAACTTAAACATGGTCGAATGACAGTGATGGAATATGAGCGTGAGTTTGTAAGGCTTAGTAAGTATGCTCGAGAGTGGGTGTCTACCGAGGCTATAATGTGTAGAAGGTTTGAAGAAGGTCTGAATAAGGAAATTTGGTTGCTAGTTGGCATCTTGGAGTTGAAAGAGTTTGTAGTGCTTGTTGATAGAGCATGTAAGGCCAAAGAGTTGGCTAAGAAAAAGAGGAAAGTTGATGTGGAGTCTTCGGACTTAAAGAAAAGACAGATGGGAAAATCACATCAAACCTCAGTTACGAGTGTTGGCAATGCTCGACCGAATAGACCTAAGTGCTCACAATGTGATAGACCATACTTCGGCAAGTGCCGAGGAAATGAAAAACGTTGTTTTCAGTGCGACTCACTAGATTATTTCATCCAAGACTATCCTGAGATGGATGAGAGTAATAAAAAGCAAAAGGTGAGAATAAGTAGTACTTCTTCAAGGGGTAGACCACAGAAGAATCAGGGTAGTAGGGCTAGTAGTCGTGGTGCCCCTAGAGATTCCACAGCGAGGTCATAGGGTAGAGCGCCTGCGAGGTCTTACGCCATTCATGCCCGTAAAGAAGCTTTGTCTCCTGACGTGATTACTGGTACCTTTTCTATCTAGGATATTTTTATGATAGCTTTGATTAATCTAGGTTCTACCCATTCCTACATTTGCATAAAATTAGTGTCTAGAATGAAAATGCTAGTTGAGTCAATCGAGTTTGTAGTGAAGGTGTCAAACCCACTAGGCCAACATGTGCTAATTAATCAAGTGTGTAAGGATTGTCCCCTAATAATTGTCATTGCTTTCCAGCTAACTTAATGTTATTGCTATTTGATAAATTTGACATAATCCTTGGTATGGATTGGTTGACTGCTCATGATGTAGTAGCAAATTATGGGAGAAAATTTATTGAGCTAAAATGTAAAACCGGGGATGTTCTTCGAGTTGAATCAGGTGAACAGGATGGCTTGCTGGTAGTAATGTCTTGTATGGTAGCTCAGAGGTACTTGAGAAAAGGGTATGAGTCGTATCTCACTTTTGTGCTGAATACCCAAGTGTCGGAGGCAAAGATTGATTCAATGCCAGTGGTATACGAGTACCCGGATGTGTTTTCAAAAGAGTTGCTCGAATTACCACCAGAGAGGGAAGTTGAGTTTGGCATCGAGTTGGTCCCTGGTACGGCACCTATCTCGATTGCCCTGCTCTGACGGAACTTAAGGAATTGAAGGTTTAGTTGCAAAAATTAACAGATAAGGGTTTTGCGAGACTGAGCTACTCTCAGTGGGGAGCCCCAATATTATTCGTTAAGAAAAATGATGGCTCAATGAGATTGTGCATAGACTATCGTTAGCTCAACAAGGTTACAGTGAAGAATAAGTGTACTTTGCCAAGGATTAATGACTTGTTTGACCAGCTGAAAGGAGCAATTGTGTTCTCTAAGATAAACCTAAGGTCGGGGTATTACCAGTTAAGAGTCAAGGAACAAGATTGACGAAAACTGCATTTCGGACGAGGTACGGCCATTATGAGTTCCTCGTAATGCCCTTTGGCTTAACGAATGCTCCTACAGTATTTATAGATTTGATAAACCGTATTTTCTAACCCTACTTAGAAAAGTTTGTTGTCGTCTTTATTGATGACATACTCGTCTATTCTTGTGATAACAGTGAGCATGCAGAGCACTTGAGAACTGTATTGCAGACTTTGAGAGATAAATAGTTGTATGCCAATTTCAGCAAGAGTGAATTTTGGCTACAAGAGGTCAGATTCTTAGGACACATGGTATCGGGAGATGGGATTAGAGTCGACTCGAGCAGGATATCGATTATTATGGAGTGGAAACCGCCGAGGAACGTATCAGAGATTAGGAGTTCTTGGGTCTAGTAGGCTACTACCAACGATTTGTTAAAGGGTTTTTAATGATCGCTACTCTGATGATGAGGCTACCTCAAAAGGATGTTAAGTTTGAATGGATGGAAAAGTGCCAACAGAGTTTTGAAAGTTAAAGGCTTTGTTAACTGAAGCTCCAGTGTTAGTGCAACTAGAATCAAGAAAGGAATTCGTAGTGTACAGTGATACATCCTTAAATGGATTAGGGTGTGTACTCATGCAAGAATGCAAGGTGATAGCCTATGCCTCGAGACAGCTGAAGATACATGAGAAAAATTACCCAACCCATGATTTAGAGCTTGCGGCCATAGTTTTTGTGCTAAAAATTTAGAGGCACCAATTGTATGGCAAGAAGCACTGAATATTCACCGAGCACAAAAGTCTAAAGTCCTAATAACTCAAAAGGAATTGAACTTGTGGCAACAAAGATGGTTGGAGCTGATAAAGGATTACGAGCTAATAATTAACTATCATCTAAGAAAGGTGAATGTAGTCGCTAATGCTTTGAGTAGAAAATCATTGGTTGCCTTGAGGACTATGGATGCTTGATTGTCTATGACCGACGATGGTTCAATTTTAGATGAGCTAAGAGCCAGACTGATATTTTTGCAAGATATTGTTGAAGCTTAGAAAAGTGATAAGGGATTGCAAGCCAGATTGGCTCAGTGTGAGACAAGAAATGAATCAGACTTCAGAGTTGTACTGACGTTTGTTTGATGTATCGAGACTGAATCTGTGTACCTAGGGATGATGAGCTTATTCTGAGGATTTTGCGAGAGGCATATAGTAGTCACTTATCTATTCACCCAGGCAGCATGAAAATGTATAATGACTTGAAGAAAATGTATTGGTGGACGAGAATGAAAAGAGACATTTCAGAGTTTGTCTCTAAGTCCCTAAGTTGTCAGCAAGTAAAAATCGAACACCAAGTACCTTCGGGTTTACTTCAGCCAGTGATGGTTCCCGAGTGGAAATGGGACCGAGTTACCATAGACTTCGTGTCAAGACTGCCTTTGTCGCCAAAGAAGAAAGATGCAGTATAGATTGTTATGGATAGACTAACAAAGTCGACTCATTTTATACCAGTTCGTACGGATTACTCACTTGAGAAACTAGCCAAGTTGTACATCTCCGAGATAATGAGACTGCATGGAGTGCCCTTGTCAATTATTTCAGATAGAGATTTGAGATATACATCTCGATTTTGGAAAATTTTACAAGAGGCATTAGGGACAAAGTTGAATTTTAGCACGGCTTTTCATCCGCAGACTGATTGCCAGTCTGAGAGGGTAATCCAGATACTGGAGGACATATTGAGATATTACGTTCTTAAGTTCCAAGGTAGTTGGGAAAAGTATTTACCGCTTGTTAAGTTCGCTTACAATAATAGTTATCATTCGAGTCTGAAAATGGCGCCTTATGAGGCTTTGTATGGGCGCAAGTGCCGAACGCCCTTGTATTGGTTGAAACTTAAAGAGAATTAGATACACGGGGTCAATTTAGTCAAAGAAACTTAAGAGAAGGTTAAGGTGATTCGTGACTACTTAAAGGCTGCCTCGGATAGACAAAAATCTTATGCAGATTTGAAATGAAAAGAGATTGAGTTTCAAGTTGGGGATAAAGTATTTTCGAAAGTTTCCCTATGGAAGAAAGTCCTCATGTGACTATCCAATTTAGATCCTAATAAGAATGCTGGTTTCGGGACCACAAATCTGAGTCAGAAAAATATTTTAAAATTATTTTCTATGCTTATTTTGTGTGAATTGATATCTGTGAAATTTTCGTGGTTAAATTTTACTGTTGGAGTGTTCGATTTAGTAACAAGGACTTAAATGCGTAATTTTAAAAATTAGTTAGTCTCAATATTAGGGATTAAATTAGGGTTGGCTTCTTAAATGGAAGTACTTTATGTACAAAAAGCTCATTTTTCTTTTACTTGGACATTTGTGGGCTAGGTGCGGCATTAAATGGGAATATGCATGAATAAGCTTATAATAAAAATAATATTAGTTGGTTTATTTATGTATAAATAAAGTGGACGGTAATGTCCTTATTTTATAAGCATTAGTGATGGGTTCATTAATGGCAATATAGGAAACTAATAAATTAGAATACTATTATGTTATAAAACATACCATAAACCTTTATGCTTTATAATTTTGCTTCTCCATTGCCGAACTTGAAACAAAGAAACTAGGAAAACTCAAGCTAGGGTTTGTACACTTCTAAGCTCCATTCAAGGTGAGTTTTAGCTCAATTTTTGATAATTTTTAAGTTTTTTAGATCATTGCTTCGAGTACTACAAAACCCGAGCTTTGATTTTTCATTTTGGTGAATATTTTGAATTTTTCCATTGATGAGAGCTTGTGATTTTTATGGTTTGATGATGAATTATGGAAGATATGGATTGGGTTAAGATATATTATAAAGGAATTTTTGATGATTTTGAGTAATTAGGACTTAATTGCAAAAATAAAAATGTGGGAGGACTAGAATGTGAAATTGAGGAAAAATATGGGCATATTAGGACCTAGGAGTATTCGGCCACCCTTGGATGTGATTAATTTGGTATATTTTGAATTTTATGCATTAGGGACTAAATTGTAAAAATTGTAAATGTTAGGGGTAAAATGGTAATTTTACCATTTATGTGTGTATGGACTAAATTGAATTAAAATATGTTTGAATAAGCTTAATTTGAATATGTTTAGATCAAGAATTAAAGAAATCAGATTTGAATCGGGGAAAAACGAAAGTGGTCGACTAGCAGCTCCGTTCCGTTTTACGACGTCCGAGGTAAGTTTATAAGCAAATAAACGTATTTAATTTCAATTAAATGTAAATTACCGATACTGAATTGAAATGTATAATATTATAAATGCAAATGCCGAATGTGTATATATATACTTAGTAATCATGTGCGAGCATTTGTTCCGATCGAGATACAATGTCTGAAAGCCCCATATGAGCCTTAGGAATAGCTAGGATTCTGGTATAAGCGTGCGAGTAAGTCCATGGCATCAATATGTGATTTTGATATATGTATGCGAGTAAGACCTTGTCTGGGATAGTGGCATCAATTTGTGGCTACATGTAAGACCACGTCTGGGACGTTGGCTTTGTACAATTCATGTGAGTATCTGGGTGTCCTACTTAATTCCGAATGGTTCATCGGGCAAAGACAAATTTATGATTGGATGTGTTAAATTAGAAAAAGGAGTGACAGGTATGATTTGATTTATTAGTTATCTATGGTAAGGTAAGTAGGTGTACCATTTGATTTTATGAGTTATAGATGATATAAGGTATATAAATCTACATGAATTGGACAGGTATATTCGGCTATGAAAATAATTTATATATGTGATACTATATTCAAATTCTTGAGCTTACATAAATATATACTTGTGAGATAGATGGTATAATATAAATGTTGACTTAGAAAGCAGATTGATAATTGTGATTATGTGTATGGAAGCATTCGACCAATGTAGTGTTGTGCATGGGAATGTAATATTATGCTAATTTAGTTATGTTAGTAAGTTGTTTATTTGCTTATAGCTCACTAAGCTATGATAGCTTATCCTGTATTTTGAATTACCTTGTTTTATAGATTGAAAGTCAAGCTACAAGTCTAGGATCGTCATCAAGTTTATCACACTATCCAGAGCTTCGGTATTTTTAATAATCAAACTCGTGTTATGGCATGTATAGGCTGTAATATCTAAGCCATGAGAAAATGGCACTTTACCTACATTTAAATTAAATTTTACTTGTGCTTGGATTTGGTGTCTATGAATTTGGTTTAGCATATACGAGTACACTCGATCATAGCTTGGCCTGAGGTAAGTACTTTGCGTATTAATAATGGCTTTATAATTTAGATTTGAAAATTGCTTGGGACGAAATATTGCTTAAATCTTTTGATAAATATGTTAATTGTGGTGGTCCATAAATAATTTCCTACCTTATTTCGAACTTGTATTATTATATATATTTTTGCATAGCTTGCAAAGATATGTGTGGTTGGGACATGTGTTTAGAAATGACACCAATATGCTGTGGTTTGACAGGTGTTAGTTAAGTAATGTAAGTGTCATACACTTGTGATAATTTATTACCGTCATAATCTATACTTAGACACATGCACATGTAAAATTCAGCCACATTAAGTTAATTGAAATTTATTTATGTTTATTTATATATAAGATGACTACACTATGGGTGTAGTATATGCATAAGTAAATATACGTGTGGCTGCATTTATAAATGCTTAGGTTATCTACAAGTTATGTGTATTAGACATTATGTGTATAAATTGATATGTTCATTAATTAGTAAATATGATGGAATACCTGTAATTTGACTTTTGGCATTAGATATAGCTTGTTCTTAAAATAACATGCGTATAAAATAATAACTACGGCAGCATGTTTGGTTTTGTTGTAGTGGGATAAGTTTAAGTATATTTAGGGGTATGAATGCTGTGAAGTTTCTTGTCCTATAGTTCGAATATGGAATGTATGGTATATGAAATAGGGTTTGAAGCATGCTAGGTTGGTTGAGATCGGAGGTGTCAAATAATATGAATATGGCTAATTCATTAAACATGTTACGCATATGCACAGGAATTAAACAAACAAAAGTTTGATTGTTTTGAGTTTTGTATTTCATATGTGCGATTGTGTCATATGTGATTGAGTGGAGTGTTACAATTCAAGTTATTAAATTTTATTATTAAATAACTTAATATTTATATATATTTAATTTTATGAGTGAATGCTTTGAATTGGATAAACATATTAAATGGTGTTTGGTTCAGTATGCCTCGTAATCCAAATTCGACAATGGATACGGTTTAAAGGTGTTACATTTTATTGGTATCAGAGCTACGATTTACTCGGTTCTAGGACTAACGTAGCACATGTGAGTCTAGCTATACATGCCATAATTATATATAGTGATAGTGTGATGACTTCTGACATTTGAAATGTGTTTTATATAGTAAAAGGATCCTGACAGAGCTAGAGCTGATAATGTCGAGAGTGTGGTGCCTACTCCTGCACAGGGAACGACGCCAGCTGATTGTCGACCGACATCGAGTAATCAAGTGAGTGAGGCTAGACAAGCCTTTTATCAAATGATGAATGACTGGTTTATTCAGTATATCCGGACTAACTTGGCTGCACAACAACCCCCAATTAATCCATTCCAAATGCCAGCTATACCTCAAATAAATGATCCGTTGAGATTGAATAGGCCGTCTGTTGATAAAATCAGAAAACATGGAGCTGAAGAGTTTCAGGCTACCGATGATGATGATGCTGAATGGGCTAAAATTTGGCTTGATAATACTATTTGAGTGTTTGATGAATTGTCCTGTACTCCAGATGAATGTCTAAAATGTGCCATATCCTTGCTTCGAGACACAGCATATCACTGGTGGAATACTCTAGTGTCAGTGGTTCCGCGAAAGCAGGTGACTTGGGAATTCTTTCAGATTGAGTTTAGTAAGAAATATATCAGGCAGAGATTTATTGATCAGAAATGTAAGGAGTTCTTGGAGCTAAAGCAGGGTCGAATGACTGTGACAGAGTATGAGCGGAAATTCATGAGACTTAGTCGTTATTCCAGGGAGTGTGTCTCCACTGAAGCCATAATGTGTAAAAGATTTGAAGATGGATTAAATGAAGACATTAAACTGTTAGTTGGCATACTTAAGATAATAGAGTTTGTGGTGCTAGTAGCGCGAGCCTGCAAAGCTAAAGAGCTCGAGAAAGAAAAAAGAAAAGCTGATTTTGAAGCTAGAGATGCACGTAAAAGAACACCTGGTATGTCATTCCAATCGGCATCAAAGAAGTTTCGAGATAATTTTAGTCATTCTAAAGCTACTTCATGTTATTTCCGATAGGATCAGAAAAGACCACCTGTTAGCTCGAGAGCTACCTCGATAGCCAGTGTGGGTAACGTTAGATCTAATCAACCCGAGTGTGAACATTGTGGCGAATAGCATCCTGGAAGTTGCATATTGCATGATAAGGCTTGCTTTAAATGTGGATCAACAGGTCATTTCATTCGAGATTGCCAAAAGCTAGCAGAAGAGAATCCAGCACAAAGTACAAGATCCGGTAATACTGCATCTCGTGGTAGACCACCCAGAAATGTTGGTAATAAGAGCAGTAATCAGAGAGGGACTGGAAACACGATAGTCAGATCAGAGGCTCGTGCACCTGCCAGAGCCTATCCTATTTGAGCATGAGAGGAGGCTTCATCCCCAGATGTTATTACTGGTACATTTACTCTTTTTGATACTGATGTAATTGCATTGATTGATCCTAGTTCTACTCATTCTTATATATGTGAGACATTAGTATTCAGCAAGACTCTGTATGTTGAGTCTACTGAGTTTGTGATTACGGTGTCAAATCCCTTGGGCCGGTGTGTTTAGTTGATAAAGTGTGTAAGAATTGTCCATTGATGGTTCGAGATCTATGCTTTTCGGTGGACTTAATGCTGCTGCCATTTGATGAGTTCGACTTAATTCTGGGTATGGATTGGCTGACTTTGCATGATGCTATTGTGAACTGCAAAAGAAAGACTGTTGATCTACGGAGTTAGAATGATGAAATTTTTTAGATCAAATCTAGTGATTTGTGTGGGTTACCAGCAGTGATTTCTTCGATGCTAGCTCAAAAATATGTGAGGAAAGGGTGTGAAGCCTATTTTGCCTACGTACTCGATAGTAAAGAAGCCGAAAGAAACATTGAATCGGTACCTGTAATATGTGAGTATTCAGATGTGTTTCTAGAAGAATTACCGGGTTTGCCACCTATTAGGGAGGTAGATTTTGGTATTGAGTTAATGCCTGGGACGACTCCGATATCCATAGCTCCGTATAGAATGGCACCTATAGAATTAAAAGAATTAAAGGCTCAGTTGCAAGAATTGACAGATAGGGGTTTCGCGCGACTGAGTTTCTCCCCGTGGGGTGCACCTATGTTGTTTGTGAAAAAGAAAGATGGAACTATGAGAATGTGCATCGATTACAGGCAGCTTAATAAGGTGACTATAAAGAACAAGTATCCGTTGCCACGAATTGATGATTTGTTTGACCAATTAAAAGGGGCTACAGTATTTTCAAAGATAGATTTAAGGTCAGGCTACTATCAGTTGTGAGTTAAAGATTTAGATGTGCCAAAGACTGCTTTCAGAACAAGATATGGACACTATGAGTTTTTGGTGAGGCCTTTCAGACTAACTAATGCACCTACTGTTTTCATGGAATTGATGAATCGGATCTTCAAACCGTATCTGGATAGGTTCGTGGTTGTATTTATAGATGACATCTTGATCTACTCTCGTGATGAGGCGGAACATGCTGAACACCTAAGACTTGTGTTACAAACCTTGCGAGCTAAGCAGTTGTATGTGAAATTCAGTAAATGTGAGTTCTGGTTAAATGAAGTCAGTTTTCTGGGCCATGTGGTGTCAGCATCAGGTATTCGGGTCGATCCAAGCAAAATTTCAGCTATACTGGATTGGAAACCTTTGAAGAATGTTTTGAAGTCTGAAGCTTACTGGGACTTGCTGGGTATTATAGACGGTTCGTGAAAGGTTTCTCTATGATTGCAGCTCTGATGACGAAGCTGTTGCAGAAAGATGTCAAGTTCGAATGGTCAGAAAAGTGTCAGAAAAACTTTGATCAGTTGAAAGCCCTTTTGATTGAAGCTCCAATGCTAGTTTAGCCAAAGTCAGGTAAAGAATTTGTTATCTATAGTGATGCATGATTAAAAGGTTTAGGCTGTGTTCTAATGCAGGAAGGCAGGGTGATAGCTTATGCCTCGAGACAGTTGAAGCCGCATGAAACAAACTATCCTACACATGACCTAGAATTGGCTGTTATTATTTTTGCCTTAAAAATTTGGCGTCACTATCTATTCAGTGAGAAATGTCACTTCTATTCTGATCACAAAAGCCTAAAATACTTTATGACTCAGAAAGATCTAAATTTAAGACAACGTCGATGGTTAGAACTATTAAAAGATTACGAGCTTATGATTGACTACCACCCAGGAAAGGCTAATGTGGTTGCAGACGCTTTAAGTCAGAAACCACTGTTTGCTTTGTGAGCAATGAATTCACATATGGCCTTGTCAGATGATGGTTCAATGATAGCTGAATTAATAGCAAGACCGTTTTTTATTCAGCAAATATGTGATGCTCAGAAGATTGACAATGAGTTTACTTCTAAGCGAGCTCAGTGTGTGATGGACACAAAATCAGAATTCAGAGTCGATGTCGATGACTGTTTGAGATTCAGAGATCGAATATGCATCCCAAGGAATTCAGAGTTGATTCAACTGATTTTGAATGAAGCTCATAGTAGTCAGTTATCTGTTCACCCAGGTAGTACAAAGATGTATAATGATTTGAAACAGCTTTACTGGTGGCATGGTATGAAACGAGACATCTCTAACTTTGTTGCAAGATGCTTAGTCTATCAACAAGTAAAAGCCGAGCATTAGGTACCTTCAGGGTTACTTCATCCGATTATGATACCAGAATGGAAGTGGGACAGAGTTACGATGGATTTTGTATCTGGTTTACCGTTGACACCAAGTAAGAAAGATGCAATCTGGGTTGTTGTTCATAAATTGTCTAAATCAGCTCATTTCGTTCCCATACGTATAGACTAGTCACTTGATAAGCTAGCTGAATTATATGTTTCTCAGATTGTGAGATTACATGGTGTGCCCATATCCATTATTTCAGATCGAGATTCGAGGTTTACGTCATGGTTTTGGAAGAAACTGCAAGATGCACTAGGTACGAAACTACACTTTAGTACTGCTTTCCATCCGCAAACGAATGGCCAGTCTAAGCGAATCATTCAGATACTCGAGGATATGTTGAGATGTTGCATTCTCAAGTTCGAAGGTACATGGGAACGATATCTACCTTTGATTGAATTTGCGTATAATAATAGTAATTAATCGAGTATCAAAATGGCACTTTCTGAGGCTCTGTACAGTCATAAATGTCGTACGCCCTTATACTGGACTGAGCTTAGCAAAAATAAGATACACGGGGTTGATTTGATTAGAGAAACTGAACAGAAAGTGAAAGTGATCCGTGGAAGTTTGAAAGCAGTATCGAATCGCCAAAAATCTTATGCAGACTTGAAACGCAAAGATATAGAGTTTCAGATCGGAGATAAAGTTTTCTTGAAAGTCTCACCGTTGAAGAAAATACTCAGATTCAGTAGTAAAGGCAAGTTAAGCCCGAGGTTTATTTAGTCATATGAGGTAATAGAGCGTATCAAGCCAGTTGCTTACAGATTATCGCTGCCACCTGAGTTAGAAAAGATCCACAATGTATTCCACGTTTCAATGCTTCAGAGATATCGATCTGATCCTTTGCATGTGATTAGTCCATCTGAGATTGAAATTCAGCCAAATATGACCTAAGAAGAGGAACCGATTCGCATTTTGGCTCATGAGATTAAAGAGTTGTGGAATAAGAAGATTCCGTTAATTAAAATATTGTGGCGGAAGCATGGAGTTGAGGAAGCAACATGGGAACCAGAAGACTCAATAAGAGAACGTTATCCAAACCTATCCACTAGTAAGATTTTCGGGGACAAAAATCCCTAAGGGAGGAGATTTGTAATAGCCTGGTTTAGGCCCTAATCGGAACGGTGGTTTCGAGACCACAAATTCGAGTCAGAAAAATATTTTAAAATTATTTTCTGTGTTTATTTTGGGTGAATTGATATCTTTGAAATTTTCATGGTTAAATTTTGTTGTTTGAGTGTTCGATTTAGTAACAAGGACTTGAATGCGTAATTTTAAAAATTAGTTAGTCTCAATATTAGGGATTACATTGGGGTTGGCTTCTTAAATGAAAGTACTTTATGTGCAAAAAGCCCATTTTTCCTTTACTTGGACATTTGTGGGCTAGGTGCGGCATTAAATGGGAATATGCATGAATAGGCTTATAATAAAAATAATATTAGTTGTTTTATTTATGTATAAATAAAGTGGACGGTAATGTCCTTATTTTATAAGCATTAGTGATGGGTCCATTAATGGCAATATAGGAAACTAAAAAATTAGAATATTATTATGTTATAAAACATACCATAAACTTTATGCTTCATAATTTTGCTTCTCCATTGTCGAACTTGAAACAAAGAAAATAGGAAAACTCAAGCTAGGGTTTGTACACTTCTAAGCTCCATTCAAGGTGAGTTTTAGCTCGATTTTTGATAATTTTTACGTTTTTGAGATCATTGCTTCGAGTACTACAAAACCCGAGCTTTGATTTTTTATTTTGGTAAATATTTTGAATTTTTCTATTGATGAGAGCTTATGATTTTTATGGTTTGATGATGAATTATGGAAGATATGGATTGGGTTAAAATATATTATAAAGGAATTTTTGATGATTTTCAGTAATTAGGACTTAATTGCAAAAATAAAAATGTGGGAGGACTAGAATGAGAAATTGAGGAAAAATATGGGCATATTAGGACCTAGGGGTATTCGGCCACCCTTGGATGTGATTAATTTGGTATATTTTGAATTTTATGCATTAGGGACTAAATTGTAAAAATTGTAAATGTTAGGGGTAAAATGGTAATTTTCCCATTTATGTGTGTGTGGACTAAATTGAATGAAAATATGTTTGAATAAGCTTAATTTGAATATGTTTAGATCAAGAATTAAAGAAATCGAATTTGGATTGGGGAAAAATGAAAGTGGTCGACTAGCAGCTTCGTTCTATTTTACGACGTTCGAGGTAAGTTTATAAGCAAATAAACGTATTTAATTTCAATTAAATTTAAATTACCGATGATAAATTAAAATGTATAATATTGTAAATGCAAATGCCGAATGTGTATATATATATACTTAGTAATCATGTGCGAGCATTCGTTCCGATCAAGATACAATGTCTGGAAGCCCCGTATGAGCCTTAGGAATAGGTAGGATTCTGGTATAAGTGTGCAAGTAAGTCCATGGCATCGATATGTGATTCTGATATATGTGTGCGAGTAAGACCCTGTCCGGGACAGCGGCATCGATTTGTGGCTACATGTAAGACCACGTCTCGGACGTTGGCTTTGTACAATTCATGTGAGTATCCGAGTGTCCTACCTAATTTTGAATGATTCATCGGGCAAAGACAAATTTATGATTGGATGTGTTAAATAAGAAAAAGGAGTGACCGGTATGATTTGATTTATTAGCTATCTATGATAAGGTAAGAAGGTGTACCATTTGATTTTATGAGTTATAGATGATATAAGGTATATAAATCTACATGAATTGGACAGGTATATTCGACTATGAAAATAACTTATGTATGTGATACTATATTCGAATCCTTGAACTTACATAAATATGTACTTGTGAGATAGATGGTATAATAAAAATGTTGACTTAGAAAGCTGATTGATAATTGTGATTATGTGTATGGAAGCATTCGACCAATGTAGTGTTGTGCATGGGAATGTAATATTATGCCAATTTAATTATGTTAGTAAGTTGTTTATTTGCTTATAGCTTACTAAACTATGATAGCTTATCCTGTGTTTTGAATTACCTTTTTTATAGATTGAAAGTCAAGCTAGAAGTCAGGGATTGCGATCAAGTTTATCACACTATCCACAGCTTCGGTATTTTTAATAATCAAACTCGTGTTATGGCATGTATAGGCTATAATATCTAAGCCATGTGAAAATGGCACTTTACCTACATTTAAATTAAATTTTACTTGTGCTTGGATTTGGTGTCTATGAATTTGGTTTAGCATGTACGAGTATACTCGATCATAGCTTGGCCTAAGGTAAGTACTTTGCGTATTAATAATGGCTTTATAATTTAGATTTGAAAATTGCTTGGGACGAAATGTTGCTTAAATCTTTTGATAAATATGTTAATTGTGGTGGTCCATAAATAATTTCCTACCTTATTCCGAACTTGTATTATATATATTTTTGCATAGCTTGCAAAGATATGTGTGGTTGGGACATGTGTTTATAAATGGCACCAAATATGCTGTGGTTTGACAGGTGTTAGTTAAGTAATGTAAGTTAAGTAATGTAAGTGTCATACACTTGTGATAATTTATTGCTGTCATAATCTATACTAGGACACATGCACATGTAAAATTCAGCCACATTAAGTTAATTGAAATTTATTTATGTTTATTTATATATAAGATGATTACACTACGGGTGTAGTATATGCATAAGTAAATATATGTGTGGCTGAGTTTATAAATGCGCATGTTATCTACAAGTTATGTGTATTAGACGTTATGTGTATAAATTGATAGTTTCATTAATTAGTAAATGGGATGGAATACCTGTAATTTGGCTTTTGGCATTAGATTTAGCTTGTTCTTAAAATAAAATGCGTATAAAATAAGAACTATGGCAGCATGTTTGGTTTTGTTGTAGTGGGATAAGTTTAAGTATATTCAGGGGTACGAATGCTATGAAGTTTCTAGTCCTATAGTTCAAATATGGAATGTATGGTATATGAAATAGGGTTTGAAGCATGCTAGGTTGGTTTAGATCGGAAGTGTTAAATAATATGAATATGACTAATTCATTAAACATGTTACACATATGCACAGGAATTAAACAAACAAAAATTTGATTGTTTTTAGTTTTGTATTTCATATGTGTGATTGTGACATATGTGATTGAGTGGAGTGTTACAATTCAAGTTATTAAATTTTATTATTAAATAACTTAATATTTATATATATATATATATATATATATATTTAATTTTTTTAGTGCATGCTTTGAATTGGATGAACGTATTAAGCGGTGTTTGGTTCAGTATGCCTCATAATCCAAATCTGACAACGGATACGGTTTAAAGATGTTACACCTCAGATTCAGTAGGAAAGGCAAATTGATTTTGCAATTTATCGGACCTTACGAGGTGACTGAGAGAATTGGACTGGTAGCATACCGATTAGCATTGCCTCGGGAGTTAGAGAAAATCCATGATGTATTTCATGTATCTATGTTACATTATTATCACTCTGACCCTTTACACGTGATTTCACTGGCAGAGATTGAAATAAGTTTGGATATGACTTACAATGAAGAAACGGTTAAGATATCGAGAGGTCAAGAAATTTAGGAACAAAAGCATACCACTTGTAAAGGTATTATGGCATATACATGGAGTCGAGGAAGCCACATGGCAACTAGATGAGTCTATGAGAGATCAGTACTCGAACCTCTTTAATGGTAAGATTTTTGGGGATGAAAATCCCTATGGGGGAGAATTGTAACAGCCCGAATTTAGGCTTAGTCGGAATAGTGATTTCAAAATGACTTACTCGAGGTTAGATAAAATCATTTTAGCATCATTTTGTGTGTTATAGTATTTTTATAAGAGTGCATGAAAAGTTTGGTGAATTAATTGACGCGATTGAAGGCTTAATTGCGAAAAAAAGACTAAATCGCATGAAAGGTAAAAGTTGTGAATTACTAGTAAATTGTGTTAAATAGCTACAGAATTAAAATTTGGGGGCTTTAAATGGCAACTGGCCCTTTCAAAATTAGGTAGTCGGCCATGGAGAGACAAAAGGTTGGAAAAGTCAAAATTAGGTGGGAATTTTGTGACAATTTTGACTAGTTTTATTATTAAACACAACAAAAAGGCTATCATATTTTCTATCATCTTCTTCCACCAAATTTTTTAGAAAACTTAGGGGTTTTTGGAGCTTCCAAAATTGCAGCCATTCATCATCTCTACAAGTAACTGTTTTTGATGGTTTTTCTTAAAAATTTTTGTACTTTTAATACCCTTGTAGCGTGGGCTACATAATGAGAGGACTATTTTGCAAAATGGTTGAAAGTTTAGAATTTTTCCATTAATGTATGAATGTGGTTTGTTGGAATTTTATGGAAGAAGATGAGTCATTGTTGTTAAATAAACAACTTTTGTAAAAAGGTGTTCACGGAAAACACCTAAATTGGACTAATTTGTAAAGTTGATAAGTTGTTGGTACTTGTGCGAAATAAAGAATATTTGGGGTAGCCATGAGAGTAAAAAGAGTTTGGTTAGGCTTGGTTAATGAGGAAATTTGATAATAATCAATTTCCGAGCCTAGGGGTAAAATGGACATTTTGTCAAATTCTAAGGTCAAAATGGTCATTTTTCCAAATTATGAGTCTTGACTTGTTTAGATTAAATTGGTGATTAAATTAGTGAATTTTAATTGTTATAGATCAAGATTTACAAAATCTGAACCTAGACCGAGGGAAAGCTAAACAAATCGACTAAACCGAGCAGTCATTTCCATTTTGTATGTCGAGGTAGGTTATAGGTAAATAATATAACATTACTAATTTTTATGCATGAAATTATTGTTTCATCATAAGATAATGCATTTTGAAGTGAGTTATGTATGAGAATGTTATTTGAGCATAAATTGTTGAATGAAATGTTATTTGAGCATAAATTGTTGAATGATGATTTTTAGTCATGAAATGATGAGAACCTTTGTAATAGAGCCTGGTTGAACTTTAAGAATAGACTAGATATTCGTGCTGTGATACTAGGGTCGATACGAGTGCTAGTGTAAGACCATGTCTAGGACATGGCATCGGCCTTGTTATGTGTTAGTGTAAAACCATGTGTGGGACATAGCATCGACACGGATATGTGCTGGCTAGTGTAAGACCATGTCTGGGACATGGCACCGGCGTTGATATGAGTGCTAGTGTAAGACCATGTCTGGGACATGGCATCGGCTTGGAGGTGTGTCAGTGTAAGACCATGTCTGGGACATGGCATTGATATAAATGGAGGAGAACCAGTGGAAGATCATGTCTGGGACATGACATCGGCCTCGATACATTGAGAGTCAGTGTAAGACCATGTTTGGGACATGGCATCGACTTGATATGTGAGCCAGTGTAAGACCTTGTCAGGGACATGGCATCAACTTGATACCCTACGTTGGAGGCTCATTGAATATCCTTTCATATTTTAAATAGTTCAACGGTGAAATTTAAAGCTAATGTTAAGTTAAGAGATATTTTGATGATTTTTGTGAGTGGTGCAGGTACCTATGTGTAATGTATGAAATGTGAGCTCACTAGTATGTGTATGATTAGTAAAGGATGAACACGGGTAAGTTATGTTTATGGCCATTTCTTGTATCATGCACAAATTGTGATGTATTGAAAATATGCTATGACATAGCAAATTGTTGTTATTTATTTACTTATAACTTACTAAGCTTTATGCTTACCCCATCTCCTTTCCATTTTCTTATAGTGTCGTTTAGTTAGCTTGTGGATCAAAGAATGTCGGAGGCTTCGTTCGCACTATCATCCAAAGCACTTGGTATAGTTAGTTTTAGCATTTTGAGAATATGGCATGTATAGGATTTTATTCTTTTGTTAAGTGTCATATTTTTTTTTTTTTGGAGCCAAATGTGTTGGCTTCAATTTGAAATTCTTCATTTTGTATAAAGCCAAAGATATTGGCTAATATTTGACAATGGTTCTTAAATGCAAATGCTGTTGTTTTTAATGAAAATGCAAGTTATGTGAATGCCAAATTATGGCCTTTGGCTGAGTTCTAGAGTCTTGGTATGCTTGGATATGTGTAGACTTTGTTTCAGGGTAGTAAAAAGGCTTGGTAGATAGCCTTATTTTGTCCATACGAGTAGACACACGGGCATGTGTTTAGGCCGTGTCTAACACACGATCAACCCCACGGGCATGTGGTTTGGCCTTGTGTCCCTAGCACCTTGAATTGGTAGAAATAAATGCCCAGTAGTAAACACACGGGCAGGAGACACAACCGTGTGTCTCAACCTTGTGAAGGACACGGCCTAGCACACATGCGTGTGCCACGGCCGTGTGATTGCTGACGTCAGAAACAAAATGTCAAGGTTTTTGCACATGGGCTGCGATACGAGCGTGTCATGGCTATGTGAGGGCCACGGGCTGAGCACAAGGGCGTGTGCCAGGCCGTATGAAAACCCCTGTATGTTCGATGTTAGAAAATAAATCTACACGGATGAGGGGCACGAGCATGGCCCTAGGTGCTTGGGTGTGAATTACATGGGCCATCAGCACGGCCATGTCTAGAGGTCACACGAGCGTGTTGCCCTTTCTACACAAGCGTGTGCCCTATTTTTAGTAGTTTTTAGTGAAATTTTCTTAAGTACCCGAAATGGTCCCGAATTGTTTCCAAATCATGTTTTAGGCCTCATAAGCTCGTATGAAGGTCTGAAGAATAATGTTTATAAAAAAAATGTTTTAAATTGGGATGCATTTCATTGGCTTAAGTTGAATGTTTGCAAGTGTTTTAGTAAGGTGACGCCTCGTACCTTGTTCTGACGTCGGATACGGGTAAGGGGTGTTACACTCTCCTCTCAGTCTTGTTTGTTTAAATATTTCACTAGAGTTTGTTGATTCTAGTGTGTTGAAGAATTTTGTATAATAACATAAACAATTAATCAAACATAGATAAAAACTTAATTTAACAATTAACTCATTAATTGACCAACACAAATAATTCAGCACATGATTAAACTTGAATTTTGATACAAACATTTTATCATACATATGATAAACAAAATGAAAAGAACAAGAGTTTTGAGAAATGCTCATTTATATAAATCAATCGGTTGAAGTGCAAGAACTCGAGTAATTTCCGATTGCAAAATTTCCAACAAGAAGTAAAAAGAATCCATGACGAACTTGTTCGAAAATAATGGATATTTTAGAACTTCGAGGCATATTATTTTTTTGATAAAATTGAAGGTTTGAATAATAAATTATGGATTTATATTCTATACAATATGCTCAAAATTGTTAAGTGATGAATAATAAATTGATGCTCCAATTAAACAATAGTTCTGTCTCTTAATGAACATTTGTATCTTTTGAACAATTGTATCGCTTGGTGAATAGATTCATTGCTTTTGGTTTAATATTGCATCTTTTCATTCATTGTGTCTGTTCACTCATATCTATTAACTTTTCAACAAAATTCTATATGAATTGGTCTAAATCTCTTCATTCATTTCCTCTCATCTATATAAAGACAAGTTAGGAGACTTCCAAAACCCATTATCAAAACACCATCTTTCTAAAAAAATTCCTTCTAAATTCGTTCCTCCTACTGATAGAGAAAGGCAAGATTGTGTTCGATTGATCATTGTTGTTGTGCTACTACTGTAATCGTTTGTTGTGCTACTACTACTGATGAGAGGTCAAATTTGTCTTAAAAAAACTATTCATACCGGCCTCAACAAAATTCTTTTTCTAATTTTCAACTCTATTCAATTACAGATATTCTATTGTGTTACTGCTACTGCATTGTATTACATTATTATTATTACTGACATATTAATACTACATACGATATTATATTTTATTACACTTGTATCTAAATTAAAATAAAAATAAAACCTAATCTACTAAGAGAAGTATACAAAGGTCCAACTACTATTCCTACTCTAATCTAGAATTTATCCTCTTCCCAAATAAAACTTAATAATTGGTTGTATAAGACAAAAATACCCCTATTCTGCTTTTACTATGTAAAGGCTAAAGGCTAAAATATGACACTAAAATGCCCTCTAAAAATTAAGTTAATGCTCTAACTAGGCAAGCAATCGTCGCGACATGAAGGCTCGATGTCGCAACATTGCTCTGTTCCACGTTGCGACAAGATCGACTGTTTTGGCCTCACTTTGCTTTCTTCTCGCTATTAAATGTCATGGTTTTCTCAGCTCATGGTCGTGAGTCTCTACTATAATTCAGCCAAAATATGCATTTTAAGCTTCCGAATCATCCTATACAATCACATAACTTTTATTAAGTATCAAAAGCTGTTGAAACTATAAAATAACATGGGAAAAACACTCAAAATGACTCAAAAGAACAATTTTACTATCTAAATATCTAAAAACTCGGATTCACATTAAAGCAACTCGATTCTACTTCAACAAGTGCTAAAATGTGTGTGAAAGGACATCAAATGCATATCAATAACAGTATATATCAAATATAAATTGTTAATAAACGAAAAATATATTTTTTAAAAAATTAAAAATTAAAATTAATATTATAGTTTTCAAAAAAAAAGGCGGACTTAAAATAGGTTTGGGTTAGTAATTTACAAATATAAGTAAGCTTCGGGAAAAATTTTAGACTCGTATTTTAGGCCAAATTAAACTTTGACATGCATAATAATAATTAATATTATATTTAAACCTGACTCGTCCCATTAATTCCTCAACCATCATATCCCACTACTAACAACATTGGATAATATTTTTGCATCCAAAAAGTTCTTCCTTTTTTATAAATTATAAATTATAATATTATTTTTAATAACTCATAATTTATGACATTATAGATTAACATTAAAAATTAATTTCATAATATTATAAATTTATAACATTATAATTTTAAAAATAAAACATATTTCAATAATATTATAAACAAAAATATCATTTTTAAGTAAAATGATTGTTATGTTTTATTATAAATAAACATTATAAAATTATATTTTATTAAATGGGTTTCTAAAGTATTTAAGATAATCATGTAAATAAAAAATATTAAATATTATACATTAAAAATATGTTGATTGTTATATTTTTTATATTTGTTACAGGAAAAATAGATTAATTATTTTCAACTCTTAAATGAATTAGGACAAAAGATGAACCAGAAGCAGTTATTCGGCCCTAAGAATAATTATATTATTAGTCACGTGATTATCAATAACATGATGCAAGAAGGGATATTTAGAAACTAGAGACGATAAACAATATATTAAGAAAGACATTTATGGTTAATTTAGTATTATTTTTGAGAAGTAATTTAAAAAATATTGTATAAAAGTATTTTTGAAAAGTTTAGTATAAATGAGTATTTAGTATTGCTCTAAGAAAATAATTTTGAGAAATAAAAATGTCCATTTTAAATATGGTATTATAAAGTAACAAATATACATTTAAATAACATTCAAATTAGTTAATATTATGATATTTTAGCAAGAACATAAAAATAATTTATTATAACTTATTGTTAATATTTTAATATATGAAATATTAATTTTGAATATTTCTAAGTAATTAATATTAATTATTTATAAAATTTTAGAATATATAAACTATATTTTAAATATTTAAATATAAACATTAAATATTTGTAATTAAATATTAACATAGTTGTATTATTTTAAAAATATTTTTTTAATTTTAATTAATGATTTTAGCACATTTGTATTATTTTATTTTAAAATGTAATTTGAATATATAACTTATATTAAATATTAACTTAACATAAAAACATGAACCTGACAAATTAAAATATTACATGTATTTGGATTATAGTTTCAAAAAGGGGTAATATTTATATACCAAATATAAATATTAAAAATTTTACATTAGCATTTACAATTTAAAGTGAATTCATTAAACCAAAAGTTATATCATCTCTTGTTAATTCCAATTCAAAACCACTTGAATTGCTTGATTTACCGTCATCATAATCATCATCACTTTCTCCTTCATGCACATCTTCTGTATCAACAATATTCTCATATGCCCAGTTAATATTTTCAAATTCCATAAAATCTGCATTATTTCGACTGACATGTTTTCGGATAAAATTGTGTATCGCCATTGTAGCAACAATGATCATCGTTTGCTTTTCAAAACTATAACTTGATAGATCCTTTAAAATAACCCCTTTTTGTTCGAAATACCAAAAGTTCGTTCAATCACACTACATAATGATCAATGTGAATGATTGAATATCTCTTCTTTACCAGATATCGGTCTATCTCTACAAAAGTGAGGTAAATGATATCGCTAACCTCTACATGGTCCAAAATAACCTTTTATTTGAGGATATCCAAAATAAAAAAGATAATATTTTCCTACATGTCATAATATAACAAACAATTAATTCAAGAATTGTTTTTTTTTTTAATTTTCAATTAAAGAACTTATACTTTATTATTTAAAGAAAAGAAATAAATGAAATATCTTACCATTTGGTGGGTGTAGAAATTTTTTATTTTGGATCTCGAATTGCATCAACAAATATTCTAGTGTCATGTGCCGATCCTTCCCATATAGTCATTACAAAGGTGAAATACATATTAAAATCACATACTGCCATAACATTCTAAGTCGGGACCATTTTCTTCCAATGTATGGAATTTGTTCATTTGGTTGAAGAATAATGGCAATATGAGTACCATCAATTGCACCTATTCAATCCTAAAAAAATAATCATATTAGTCTCATTTATATTTTTAATTGACCAAAAATATTAAAATATAATAATATAATATTAAGTGTTAACCTTAAAATGTGGCATATATCTAGAATCATTATGTATTTGATCGGGTATTGAGCTAAAAAAGATCTTTGGGTGCAATTAGCTCAATGGTCATCCTTGAAACTTTCTCAAGCACAATTGCAAAGTATTAACTTATTGTTGCTCCAGACCTTTGAAATATTTCTCAAAATTGAGAAACTGTTGCATCGGTGCCCAAGATGTACAAAAAAATTCCCAACATTTCACAATACGATATGTGTCTTGAAGTTTACAACTTATATCTTGTCTCTAAAACTCTCAACAAACTTGTGAATACAATTTTTGACATCCTCAAATTAATCATACAACGTGATTCATGACTATCAAGGATCTCTCGGATCCAAGCCTTACTTGACTATTTTGAATCCATGCATTGTTGCTTTAATATATACTTCTCATAATATAATTGCACGGATGCGTTGTAAAATCTCTTTCTTTTCCCTTTCATCATTACTTTCATCATTGCTTGAATTGTCTACCATACTCATCACTTGTGAACAAATTTTATATCCCAAATCAAATATAAACAACTATTGGTAAAACTAGATTTACATATAAATAAGTAAAACATAAATTCAATATCCAAAAACCAAACATTAACAACTATTGATTAAAGTAGTTTAGCATTATTGTTTAGTCACATAATAGACATCTCTAGACCTTAGAAGACTAGAAAATTTTCAACTATCCTCCATTTCTATCTTAAGCCATAAAGCCTTAATCTTTGGATTAATTTATAAGAACATAATTCGCTTGCTGTAACACCCCAAACCCGGCCTAGACGTTATGACCAAATCCGGTGATGTCACATGGTAGTGTGTTTGAAAACTATAACTTCGCTTAAAACATTTTCCGTTTAGAATTTGTCATTATCTTATATTAATTCTAAAACCGTGATTCTTATTCAATCGTTAGTTTACAAGACATTATACGTTGTAGAAGCTTTTTAAAACTGTTTGTGTCCTTGTGGGTATTTTGCTAAAACGCATGCATTTCTTTTAAAAACCTGTATTTTACCACCTATAGAAAATGTAAAACATAAAACAATATAAAATCAAAATTTTAAGCAAAAATCCATAGAGGCCTTTATTACAGTAAAATACCCAAAATAAAACTTTAAAAACCCAATTTAATACGAAACAGTGTAAAAAGGGGTTGTCTGGCCACTACTGAGTCCTCCGCCGCTCCGATCCACCTAAGTATGTGGATTACCTATACAGATAAAACAGAAGGGTGAGTTTACGAAAACCTAGTGTGTAATCCTCATACAAACAAGCAAACAAAATATATTCACAATCTAGGCCTAAGCCCATTTCAGTAACAGTTTCAGTTTCAGTTAGGGCCTTAGCCCATTACAATATAGAAGTAGTCAAGCATTTAGGCCTTAGCCCATTACAATATCAATATTTAGTACAATAACAGATATAAAGTATCAAATCCTCCCCAGCCAGTTGGAAACACAAAAATTTATAGACTTTTTCATACCTATTTCTACTTAAAATCATGCATTTTTTATAGAATTTTTGTCATAAAATAATTAATTTTAATAAAATAATTAAATTTTATTAAAAATTTGAACATGTTCATTTTTAGTCAATTTTACAATTATTTTTAGTGAATTTTGATTATTTTTGACAGATTCGCACAAAGAGCGAAAATTGACCCGGCAGACACCGTTAGAAGAAAAAAACTGAGAAGCAATTCGAAGTAACAAGGCAAAAAATTTCCAGCCTAAGACGATCCAAATATGCGTATTAATTCATAATATATTTAATTTTAATTTATTCTCAATTTAATTTGGACTAAATAAATTAATTTTAATTAATTATGGAAAAAGGGTTCAGTTGAACCGCACCAGTTGAACCAAATTGAGCGAACCGAACCAACCACCAATTGGGCAGCCCAGAGCCGTTCAAATGCTAACCCAAATCAGCATTTTATCTGATTAAATGAGCTTGCAAAAAGGCCCTTGAAAGACTTCCAAATTCCATTCAAATCCCACCTTAAATTAAGGCTTTACAGATTTGCCCCAAGTTAATTTTAGCAAAGTTGAAAGTCTCAACTTTGCCATGTAAGATGGTCGGCCATGAAGGGGCTCTTTGGCTGCTGAAATTCTCTATTGTTAGCATCCATCCTCAGCTATAAAAAGCCCCCTTGCTGCCCATCCAACACATCCCTCACTTGCTTATTCTCTCATTCACTTCTCTTCTCTCCATTCTCTTTTTTTTCTCCAAAAAGCCAAGCCTTCTAGTGCCGATTTCTTCTCTTGGAAAAGAGGTGTTTTCTCAGCCATTTGTAAAAGCAATTAAGAGTTCATAAGTCACCTTGGCCACCGAGGACAACGAAGAACGAAGAATGGAACAACCATTCAAGCCACAGAGAAACACCAGATTTGTTTCTAATTCCCTATCTTTTTAAATTTTCATTGTTGTTTTGACAAACATGTTTATGAATATTTATGCTATTGAAATGGTTAATTTAATCAAATTAGCTTGAATTTAATTCGTGTTGGGTTGATTACATGTTGTTCTCTTAATTTATTAAAATTCTGTTTACGCTGTTATAGGCCTCGGTAAAATGTTTGATTAAGTAAAATCATGCCTAAGTTATTCTTACATTACAATTGTTAGATAACTAATGAGTTAATTATTTTATTGCATTGAAAGTGTAATTAATGGACACAGTACTTAATCAGTGCATGTGTAATTCTTCTAAGGTAGCTGAAGATTAAATTAGTATTGTATTTGGCGATACATATGTCTTGCATAACTTAGATTATTGTGATTAAATAGTTTCAAGGTAGGGATACTTTATTACCTCACATAGTCTTTATTTGTTTATTAAAATTTGTTTAATCATCTTGACATAGGGATATTTAAGGAGATGAAAGGGTTTTGGTAAACAAATATGTTCATAAATTAGCAAATTTCCAAGTTGTCGTGAATTTATTCATAACAGTATAAACATGAATCTAATAATTTTAAGATAAAGAAATGTAATTAATCCAACACAATTATGTCATCTTGATTAAATCTTATTTGAAATCGTGCATTAGAATCCTTTGTTTTATTTTAATTATTTTACTTAGTTTTAAACCATAGTTTTTAATCACTCTTTTTAAAATCAAAATATTTTTCATCAACAAAGTGTTTTACAATTAATTTCATAAATAATCCTTTTTACAGTCCCTGTGGGTACGATAACTCGACATTTACTTGTCACTTTATTACTTGTTACGATTGTGTACACTTGCACATTTCCATCGTTTGACCAGCCTCTACACTCCAACTCCGTCCAACCCTACACTCTACATGGGGATATAATCAACCCACCCATCCCTGCACTCCAAAAAGTACCAAATGCAGCACTAGGCAGTAGTTTGTAGCTGAGCTGCTAGTAATTTAGGCTCGAGGCCTCTTAGTACACTTCTTCCAAACAAAATAAACCCGCAACCCAATGCAATGCAATATACAAATGTGACATGCTATAACATAATATCATGCATGTAATCAGGGCATATAGTATCAAATCCGTGGAACATCATCATGCTTATTTATATCAGTTATACAGTCATTTTAATCAATTAGGGGTCTAGGTAAGCTTACCGACCCTACAGTAGGTCCACAGTCGACTCGGACGACCCATGTAACCTTAGCAATCTAACAGTGAGAATGGGCCACAAGCCCATAATGTTTGCCCGTGTGGGCCCACACGCCTGTCTGGCCCACACGACCCAAAATAGCCTTTACCGTGTGGATCATACGGCATGGCCCAACAATCCCACACGCCCATGTGGCCCACACGACCCAAACTGGCCCAGCTCATGTGTCACACACAGCCAGGCTCAATGATCACACGCCTGTGTTCAGACACATGGCCTACCACACGAGTGACTGCACGTCCGTGTGGCGTCGACAATTACATTCTTTGGCTTTTTGCCAATTTTCATTTTCAGAGTTGTGTTTATACACCTGGTTATGAAAAATGCACCCACAATCCTTAAGCTCTCCAGAACCTATGTTCACCCAAAAACACTCGATTAACTGCATATCAATCGAACTTAAAACGAGCCTATTCAAAACACTAATCCACTTTATCGACAGCCAGTTACCTTGTTTGAACAACTGAAGCCCTGCGCACTTAAACCGTTGGAAAAAGATGATTACTAGCTCCTGGGTTACTACTTGCTATCCAGCCGAAACCCCTATCAGTTTAAGCCAAAATGAATACCAACTTATCGAAAGCGCAAAACCTTAGTATAAAAAATGGAACACTAAACCGGCAGAGGAAAGAAAGGAGTCGGCACAGTGAGGGTAGAAGAAGGAGAGAGAATTAGCAAGTAAGGAGGAGGGGACGTTTTCTTAAAGAAGGGACAAAACTGAAAGGGAAAAGATATCAACAAAAAATTGAATAGAAATAATTGGCATTAAAGAATGAAGAACAGTCGACAAAAGGTTGAGAGAGTCAAAAGCCAAAACCAAAATTGGAAAGAAAACAAATACGATTAGGTTAGGGGAAAAACGTGAAAAGAATGTTCAAGACTTTTTAGTAAAGGGGAAGTAAAACCAATTGAAAATTCGGCAGCAAAAGAAGGGTTTGAGGAAGAAAATGGCAGAAGAATAGAGAGGGAAAAGAAGAAAATTCGGAAAGGATTCTTGGAAAAAGAAAAAAATGAAACCGAAATTTGGGAAAAGAATTAATCAAAATTGGATATTCCCTTAATCCCATATTTTTCTCCTAATATGACTCCCTCACTCTCACAACCGTCCACTAGCATCAGAATTTTACTAACACACAAACACCTATACGGCACAAGCAGTAAAAATAAATCCCCTTGATTGCATAGAGATTTGAACCCTAGACCTCCAGCCACTTAACACTCCACTTAACCACCAGACCAGTAGGCCTATTTTGACATATTTTACCAACATTTATTTATAAGCCTACTGATTAGAGATAGGGGTTTATCCATTTAAAAAAAATTGCCTAAGCTAGGGCTTGAATTTGAGACCTCCCAAACACTCCCAGAACACATAACCAGTAAAGCTAACAGATATTTGTCACAAACATAAAAAAATAAATATATAAGGGATTTTTCGGGTGTTACAACTCTACCCCTCTAAAAGAAAATTTCGGCCTCAAAATTTCACCTGATCAGAACAGGTGAGGATACTGCTGACGCATTGCATCTTCATGCTCCCACGTGGCCTCTTCTTCAGTGCTATGATTACGCCATAAAACCTTAACCAGAGGAATGGATTTTCTTCTCAAAACCTTTACATCACGATCTAGAATTTGAACTGGCTCCTCCTTAAAGGTTAGATCTGGCCTAACCTCGATCTCCTCAATAGGGACAATATGCGTGGGATCAAAGCGGTAGTACCTCAACATCGAGACGTAGAATACATCATGAATCTGATCTAGCTCCGTAGGCATCTCCAACTAGTAGGCAACTGGTCTTACGTGCTTCAGTATATGATAAGGCCCAATGAATCTAGGGCTCAACTTTCCCTAATGACCAAATCTCAGTACCTTATTCCTTGGTGAGACCTTAAGGAAAACGTAGTCTTCCATAGAATACTAAATTTCATGTTACTTTAGGTCTGTGTAGGATTTCTACCTATCAGATGTTGTTTTCAGTCGATCTTGAATTAGTCTAACTTTATCCTCGGTATCAGAAACTACTTTACAGCCCAAAACACGTTGTTCACCCAACTCAGTCCAACATAGAGGTGTGCAACACCTACGACCATATAGTGCCTTGTAGGGTACCATCTGAATGCTAGACTGATAGCTATTGTTATAAGCAAACTTTTCTAGGGGCAGGTAATCCTTCCAACTGCTCAGAAGTTAATCACACAACTCCTCAACATATCCTTCCAACTGCCAACAGACTACCATCATTAAATAAACTGAGGCGAGCAAACATCACCCTCAGATTAGTCACAACTATAAAGCTCAATGCATCAACCACCAAATTTGCCTTACCAGAATGGTATTCAATCATATAGTCGTAGTCTATAAGTAGCTCAATCCACCTATACTACCTAAGATTCAGCTCATTTTGAGTGAGGAGGTTTTTGAGGCTCTTGTGATCAGTGTAAATGATACACTTCTCACTATACAAGTAATGCCTCTAGATTTTTAGTGCAAAAACCACAGCGGCCAACTCTAAGTCATGCGTCGGATAATTCACCTTAAGAGTCTTAAGCTGACGAGACGTATACGCTACCACCTTACCCTCTTGCATCAACACACAACCTAAACTGACATGAGATACATTGCTATAAACAGTAAACTCTTTTTCAGACTCTGGCTGTATCAAAATAAGAGCTTCAATTAATACAATTTTGAGCTTCTCAAAGCTCTCTTGCTGCTCATCAGTACAGTTAAAGGGTACACCCTTGCGTAGTAGCTTAGTTAAAGGTGCCCGATCAGTGAAAACCCTTCTACAAAACATCGATAATACATTGCCAGTCCCAGAAAACTTTGGATCTTAGATACAGTCTTAAGTTGTTTCCAATCCAAGACAGCCTTAATCTTTCAAGGATCGACTCTAATCCCCTTAGCGGAAACCACATGTCCTAGAAATGTCACCTCACGTAACCAGAACTCACATTTATTGAACTTGGCGTATAGTTTTTTCTCTCGCAGAATCTTTAAAACCATTCTAAGGTGTTCATCGTGCTCATCCTTAGTCCTCAACTACACCAGTATGTTGTTAGTAAATACCCACCACAAATCGAACCAGATAGGGCTGGAACACTCGGTTCATCAGATTCATAAAAGCCACTAATGTATTCGTCAGTCCAAATTGCATCACTAGGAACTTGTAATGACTATACCGAGTCCTAAATTGTGTCTTGTACACATCAGTCTCCTTAGCCCTCAACTAATGATATCCTGATCGGAGGACAATCTTAGAGAAAATCGAAGCCCCTTGAAACTGGTCAAACATATCATCTATCCTAGGTAAGGGTACTTATTCTTGATGGTCAACTTATTCAGCTGCCGGTAGTCAATGCACATATGCATAGATCCATCTTTTTTTTTTTACAAACAGAACTGGTGCAATTCTATTAGGGGCGATGGACACTAGAACTGTACCAGTAAGGAGCTCAATCCCGAACTCTACTTCATGATTTGGAGGTAACCCAGGTAACTCTTCAAGAAACACGTCTAAAAATTCTTTAACCGTCTTGATATTCTTAACCAAAGAATCTCTAGAATCTAAAACACTAATGTAGGCTAGATACACCTCATATCCCTTACGAACCAACTTTTCGGCCCTCAATTTAGAAACCACATTCGATAAGTAGTTCCAATTCTCCCTAATTACAACTACCTCGCCATCCTCCGCAGTTCTTAGTACAACCCTTTTTGTGGCACAATCCAAGCTCACTCGATGCTTGACCAACCAGTCCATTCCCAGTATCAGATCAAATTCTCTAAACGGCAGTTCCGTCATATCCGCCGAAAAATAGCCCCTTGAACCTCTACAGGAATGTGTCTAATCAACTTATTTACCCTTACTGATTGCCCTAGCGGACTCAGTACAGTAACCTCACTTGTAGTTCTCTTAACCAAAATGCCTAAGTTTTCAGTCATAATGCAAGCTATATAGGAGTGAGTAGATCCTATGCCTATCAGTGCTGTATAAGGAACATTATAAATAAAGAACGTACCCTTGATAACGTCCGGAGCATCTTTATCCTCTCAGTGATGTACAACATATACTAAAGCCGGTTGCCTCGCCTCAATATGACCAGCACCTCTGCCCAGTGCTATTTGACCACGGCCCAACCCATTATCACCTCTAACTTGATCACGACCTCTCGGTGGCTACTGAACTACTCTCGGTGGTGGTGCAGTACCTATGCTACAAGCTTGCATCTGATCAGACCTCTACGGACACTCCCTAATATGGTGCTCTAATGAACTGCACCTCAAACAAGCCCTAGTTCTTTTTTAACACTCGCCCTGATGGCGTTCACCACAGTTTGTACATAGCAGTGGTCCAGTAGCAGCAATAGGGGCCGCAACTCTGGTCAGCCCATCAACTTTGGCCTTTTTTTTAGGCCTCTGAATGGAACTCGAGGGCTCTGAATCCCTTCTGTTTCTACCTCTCTCTATCGTGATTCTAGTGCTCAGCAAGCTTAACTTATTCGGCGATCTTCGCCTTATCAACCAGTGCAGCAAACTCTCGCTCCCTCTATGGGGCTATCAGAACATTTAGATTATCTCTGAGGCCATCCTCAAAGTGAAGACATCGCTTGTACTCAGTCGCCACCATACCTCACGCGTAGTGGCTTAGTCGTAGAAATTTAGCCTCGTACTCGGCTACTGATCTATCTCCCTGAGTCAGATTAAAAAACTGTCTCCTATGGGCGTCCACATAACTGGCACCCACATACTTCCCCTAGAAAGCGATCTTAAAGAACTCCCAGGTCAGTCGATCGAGAGTGCCCTCCTTAACCGTAAGCCACCACTGGTATGCCTCCTCTTTCAGCAGTGACACTGCACCCTTTACTTTCTTCTTGAGGGTGTAGTCCAAATCGTTAATAATCTTTTTTGTGGTCTCGATCTAGTACTCAGCCACATTAGGGGCAACTCTAGTAATACCCCTAAAAATCTCAACTCTGTTAGACCGGAGTCGTTTCGTAACCGACCTTCAGCCTTCATCTCCAGCATTGGGCCCAATGACCCTCTCCAAAATATGTAACATTACCCTAGGATAGTGCGTCGTCTCCAGCCGCACGATCATGAGACCCAAATCTAGTCTCAGGTGAAGCCGACGTCTCACTTGTATCCAAATTTAGCAAGTTGCTAGAAGATGAGAACCCAGCTCCAGCACCTCTACGGCCTCTACCACAACTTCTTGTACCCCATCCACGAGTACCTCTTGTGCTTATTGTCTAATCGTGTTTTATCTGTATTAACAGTTTTATGCATTAGTTTACAGTTCTAGTGTTTATTAACAAATATTTTATGAAAACAGTATCAAAAGTGTATAGTTTGTTTCATACATCGCAGTGTCTATCAATGTCTTATAGGTTTTACTACAATATCAGTATACACTAACTTGAGTGTTTCCAGTACAATCTATCTATAATAGTCTTAGTATATACTATCTATAGCATTTTCCGTTTAAAAACAAATAACAGTTCAGAGGGCTTACGGGAGACTCGATGTAGCACACATTTAATAAAAACATTTCACATCATTTAAAAATTAGTTCTTCGATAATCAAATCTTAAAAACCCAAATCCACAGCCGATTTTTACAACCTGGCTCTGATACAACTAAATGTAACACCCCAAACCCAACCTGGACGTTATGGTCGAGTCTGGCAATGTCACATGGTAGTTTATTTGAAAACCATAACTTGTGTTGAACAACCTGTAACTTCGCTTAAAACATTTTCTGTTTAGCATTCATCATTATCTTATATTAGTTTTAAAACCATGATTCTTATTCAATCGTTAGTTTTCAAGACATTATACGTTGCGAAAGCTTTTTAAAACAATCTGTGTCCTTGTGGGTATTTTGCTAAAACACATGCATTTCTTTTAAAAACCTGTATTTTACCCAACTCTAACAGATGTAAAACATAAAACAATATAAAATCCAAATTTTAAGCAAAAATCCATAGAGGCCTTTATTACAGTAAAATACCCCAAATAAAACTGTAAAAACCCAATTAAATACAAAACAATATAAAAAGGGGTTGTGTGGCCACCGTTGAATCCTCTGCCGTTCCAATTCGCCTAAGTCTGGAGATTACATATATAGAAAAAATAGAAGGGTAAGTTTACGAAAACTTAGTGTGTAATCCCCTTACAAACAAGTAGGCAGAATACATTCACAGTCTGGGCATAAACTCATTTTAGAAACAGTTTCAATTTCAGTTAAGGACTTAGCCTATTACAATACAGTAGTAGTCATGCATTTGGGCCTTGGCTCATTATACTATCAATATTTAGTACAGTAAAAAATATATAGTATCAAATTCTACCCAGCCAGCCTCTACACTCCAACTCCGTCCAACCCTACACTCCATGTGGGGATATAATCAACCCACCCATCCCTACACTCCAAAAAGTACTGAATGCGACACTAGATAGTAGTTTACAGCTGAGCTAGCAGTAATTTAGGCTCGAGGCCTTTCAGTACACTTCCTCCAAACAAAACAAACCCCCAACCTAATGCAATGTAATGTACAAATATGAAATGCTATAGCATAATATCATGCATGTAATCAGGGCATACAGTATTAAATTAGTGGAACATCATCATGCTTATTCATATCAGTCATAAGGTCATTTCAGTCAATTAGGGGTTTAGGTAAGCTTACTGACCCTACAGTTGGTCCACAATCGACTCGGGTGACCTATGTAACCTTAGAAATCTAATAGTAAAAATGGACCCATAATTCCATAATGTTTGCCCGTGTGGGCCATATGGAACAAGCCCAATATGTTTGCCCATGTGGGCCTACATGCCCGTGTGGCCCACACGGCCCAAACTGGACCCGACCCATGTATCACACACAGCTAGACTCAACGATCACATGCTTTTGTTTGGGCACACGGTCTACCACACGGGCAGCCGCATGCTGGTGTGGTGTCGACACTCACATTCTTCGAATTTTTACTAATTTCCATTTTCAGAGTTGTGTGTACAAACCTGGTTACGAAAAATGCACCCACATTCCTTGAGCACTCTCGAACCAATGTTCACCCATAAATAATTGATTAACCGCATATCAATCAAACTTAAAACGAACCCTGTTCAAAACATTTATCCACTTTATCAGCAGCCACTTACCTTGTTTGAACAACCAAAGCCCTACGCACTTAAACCGTTAGAAAAAGATGATTACTAGCTACTGCGTTACTACCTGCAATCCAGTTGAAACCCCTATTAACAATTATCTACAAGAACAGTTTAACCCAAAATGAATACCAACTTACCAAAAGCGCAAAACCTTAGTATAGAAATGGAACACTAAAATTAGTAGATAGCACTAAAGAAATGAGTCAGTATAGTGAGGGTGGAAGAAGGAGAGAAAATCGACAAGCAAGAAGTAGGGGACGTTTGCCTTTAGAAGGGGCAAAACTAAAAGGGAAAAGAAATCAACATAAAATCAAATAGTAATAATTGGAACCAATGAACGAAAAATAGTCAACAAAAGGTTGAGAGAGTCAAAAGCCAAAGCTGAAATTGGAAAGAAAATAAATATTAATTGGCTAAGGGACAAAGGTGAAAAGAATGTTCAACACTTTTCAGTAAAGGGGAAGCAAAAACCAATTGCAAATTCGACAGCAAAGGAAAGGTTTGAGGAAGAAAACAGCAACAGAGTAAAGAGGGAAAAGAAGAAAATTCGGCAAAGGATTCTTGGGAAAAGAAAAAAACAAAGCCAAAATTTGGGAAAAGAATTAATCAAAATCGGATATTCCCTCAATCCCACATTTTTCTCCTAATATC
The DNA here is from genome assembly GCA_020496765.1 of Gossypium stocksii. NCBI lineage: Eukaryota > Viridiplantae > Streptophyta > Magnoliopsida > Malvales > Malvaceae > Gossypium > Gossypium stocksii. Next base: position 35,402,610 of record CM035624.1, read on the forward strand.
ATTCCCTCACTCCTATAACCGTCCACTAGCATCCGAATTTTACTAACACACAAACACCTACATGACACAAGTATTAAAAATATATCCCCTTGACCACACAGAGATTCGAACCCCAGACCTCCAGCCACTTAACACTCCACTTAACCACCAGACTAGTATCCCATTCTGACATATTTTACTAACATTTATTTATAAGCCTAATGATTAGAAATAGGGGTTTATTCGTTTAAAAGCAAAAAATTTCCCAAGCTAAGGCTTGAACTTGGGACCTCCCAAATACTTCCAAAATGCATAACCACTAAAGCTGACAGATATTTGTCACAAACATACGAAAATAAATATATAAGGGATTTTTGGGGTGTTACACTTGTCTTTATTAGGTAATAATTTCAATGAGAAAAAGAATAGCAGACTAACTTTTGGAACTTCCTCCTATATCCTATCAAGCACTTTGACTGCTTGTGGAATACCATATGGATCCATAACAAGATTCAAACTAAATGTTGCTTGACTCATATTTTCAACTGCATTGCATAATTTTTTTATTTGACTAGACAATCCTGCAGCCCTACAATTTGCTTTGAAGATTTTTTCCTTCTATTTTTAAAATGTGAAGTTGATATCTCAAGTGTGTACCAAAAGAAGGGGCCCATGCTTTTTCACTAGTTGTAACTACCCCAATAAACATTTAGTTTTATTTCCCTTCGAATTTAGATCAATGCCCGATGTTCTAAATTTTTAAGCTTCAGGCACAACTTACATATAAAGTGGTAATTTATAAGAAATTATCAATAACCTTGTGAATAAGAAAAAACAAAAATATCTAGAATTACTAATATACCTTTAACCTACTATCCCACCAATCATCTGATGCAGCAACGGTTCCTTTTATAGGATTCCACCTTAAACCAATATCTCTTCATTTAAGTTTCTTCTAAGCCTCCATTCTTTTTTAAAGGCGCCCCACCTATTTTTAAGTTGTCTTTGAGAATAAGCCTTGCTTCTTTCTTTGTCAAAGTTGGTCATTGTAACACCCACTAACCCCTATCTGTCACTAGAATAAGGTTATGGAACATTACTGTAAAAACATAACTTAAAAACAATCATTTTCAAACATTTCATAAATCATATCATAATCAATTCAAACACACACATATCATTCCTTGTTTGAGCCCTCGAGGCCTTAGGAACACTTTAGGAACGATACAGGACTAAATCAGAAACATGTGAAACCTTAAGGAAAAAGTCAAATTGCAGGGGTCACATAAACGTGTAACAATCGAAATAGGGATACACAGCCATGTCCCAGCCAGTGTCCGTGCTCGTGTCACTCTTTGACTTGGGTCACACGGCCAAGCCACACATTCGTGTGCCAAACTATGTGCTTGGCTGTGTAACTTTTGAAAACAACCATTAAAACCAAGAGGAGACACACGACCATGTTGCATGGTCCTGTTTCACACACGGTCGAGACACACGCCTGTGTGGACAAGAAAATGGCAAAAATCAAGTAATTTCTTTTACCTATTCAAACATGAACCTACAAGCAACTTGCACATATAGTTAATATCTTATGGAGCTTATGGAGCATAGTAAGAACATAGTAAATCTTGTAACTTAACAAAAAGAGAATGAAACTCTTATTTTACTCAATTTGAAGTTACTGGAGTGTAAATAGGGGCACATAACTGCAATTCAGGGGTACTGAAGTACAAATAGGGGCACGTAACTGCAATTCAGGGGTACGGATGTAGAAACAGGGGTACGCAAATGCAATTCAGGTATAATTAACATAAGCATTTAATTACATATTTATAAGATGAAAATACATATGGAAATCCAATTATACATTTAAATACTATGAACTTACCTAGACAAGACGAAGAAATACGATCGAGCTAATCCATAACTTTAGCCTTCTCTCGGTTCCTGTCCGGATGAGATTTATCTTGATCTAAATAAACAAATTCAATCTATTTAATGCATACACTATTCAATTTAATCCAAAATTCATAAATTTATAAATTTATATTTTTTACCCTTAACATTTTAACTTTATTACAATTTAGTCCTTAAGCTCATAAATGGAAATTTATGCAATTTCATCCTAACCCATGCTAGTTGAATTTACTATGAACACATCAACTCATACAAATCATTATTTCACAGTTTCACCACGTACTATTACTATTTTGAAAAATAAGTCTCTAAATAATAATTTCATCAAAAATCACTTTACAAAAGTTGTTTATTTAACAACAATAACTCATTTTCTTCCAACAAACTTCATAAGTGAAGCAAGAACATTCATGACAAAACCCTAAACCTTTAACATATTTGCAAATTAGTCTTTGGGCTAGCCAGATTAAGCTACAACAATCCCGAAAACATAAAAATCATAAAAAAAAAGCTCAAAATGTACTTATATGCACCACCAAAGGTTGCCAAAATTTGAAGAACCTTAAATGGTTTTCTAACCTTTAATTTTTGGTTATGAAAGCATTTGCAGAAGATGAGTGAGGTTTTTTTTTTGTTTTATTTAATTTTAACCTTTATTTACTAAATTACTTTTATAACCTTTAAAATTATTCATAATTTCAATAAAACCAATCTCATAAATGTCTACTATCATAAAAATGGTATAATTATCACCTAAGTACTCTTATTTTAAGGTCCTATAGCCATTAAATACCTTTAGCTACTAGAACTCTACTTTTGCACCTTTTATGATTTAGTCATTTTTACTTAATTAAAACATCCAAATGTTAAAATTTCTTAAAAACAATTTAACACAATTATAATATCATCCTGTAAACATTAAAATAATAATAGAATGAATATTTTTACATCAGTTTTGTGTTCCCAAAACTACTATTTTGATTTCACTAAAAATGAGCTATTACAACTCTCCCCTCTAAAGGAATTTTCGTCTCAGAAAATCTTAGCAGAAAAGAGGTTCGGGTAACTTCTTCCGATTCCTAGGTGGCTTCTTCTAACCCATGTCATTGCCAAATCACTTTTACGAAAGCTATGCTTTTATTTGTCAATTCTTTAACTTCTCAAGCTAAAATTCTGATTGGTTCTTCACTATATATCATATTAGGCTGAATCTCAACATCAACAGGTGAGATTACGTGTGAAGGGTCTAATCAGTACCACCATAACATAGATACGTAAAGCACATTATGGATCTTTTCTAATTTTGACGACAAAGCTAATATGTAAGTTACTGGCCTAATTCTTTCAATAATATCATATGGCCCGATAAATTACGGACTTAGCTTTCCTTTACGACCGAACCGAAGAACTTTCTTCCAGGGTGAGACTTTCAAGAACACTTTATTGCTGACTTGAAATTCAATGTCTTTCTTTTCAAATCTGCATAAGATTTCTATCAATTTGAAGCTGCTTTCAAGCTGTCTTGAATTACTTTAATCTTTTCTTTAGTTTCTCGAATCAAATCAACCCTATGAAGCTTTTTCTCGCTGAGTTAAGTCTGATACAATGGAGTTTGAGACTTTTGACCATATAAAGATTCGTACGGTGCCATCTTTATACTCGATTGATAACTGTTGTTGTGTGTGAATTTGAACAACGGTAGAAATCTCTCCCAATTACCTTCAAATCTAAAACACAACATAGGAGCATATCCTCTAGCATTTGAATCACTTGATCGGATTAACCATCAGTCTGAGGATAAAATACGATGCTAAAATATAAATGAGTACCTAGACCTCATGCAACTTGCTCTAGAATTGAGACGTAAATAGTGGATCTCTATTGGAAATGATAGAAACTTGCACCCCATGTAATCTGAAAATCTCAGCAACATATAACTCTGCTAATCTCTCGAGTGAATAATCTGTACAAACTAGAATAAAATGTGCGGATTTCGTCAAATGATCAATAATGACCCAAATTGCATCTTTCTTTTTAAGAGACAAAGGCACACCCGATACAAAATCCATCGTCACGCTTTCCCATTTCCATTCCGAAATCATCACTGGCTATAGCAAACCAGAAGGTACTTGATGTTTAGCTTCAACCTACAGACACATTAAACACCTTGATACTAATTCAGAAATCTCTCATTTCATATCTGGCCACCAGTACATTTGTTTCAAATCACTGTACATTTTATTGCTACCAAGATGAAGAAACAAACTACTATTATGAGCTTCTTGCAAAATATTCTGAATAAGATTTGCATTTATCGGAACGCGTGTAACACCTCAAACCCAGCCTAAAAGTTAGGCTCAAATCTGGCGATGTCACATTGAAGGGTTGCTTTCAAAAAATGGTTTAGATAAAAACTTAGTTCGAACGAAATATGCTTGAAAAGAATTTACTTAATAAAAAATCGAAGAATTTAATTAAACGAATAATTAGGAAAGAAAAAAAAAGAAACCATGTTTATTAAATATAACAGTAACTAAATAAATCCCAAGTAAATAGTGAAATCGGAGTCACATAGCCTTATTACATCACAGTGAAGGTTAAAAGAAAAAAAATAATCATCAAAAAGCACTTAATAAATCTATACTTCAAATTCCAAAGTAACTTGTAGTGTGGCTATCTCCGAGTCCTCTCCCACGTCGAGCCGCCTACTATCACTTACCTGAAACATTTAATAATAAGGGCGTAAGATTTGAAACTCAGTGTGTACAACCCTTGGCAATCAAATCAATTCAATACATATGTATCACATTGGGCCTAAGCCCTAACAATATCGGTGGTCTGGGCCTTAGCCCACAATGACCTCATATCATATCAGAATTTCATGAATGCACATGTTCCCATCCCAAATCCAACTGATACACACCACCTATACCAGCCCAACACACCTATGGGGATGTCTACATCAACCCACCCATCCTCTACACTCCAAAGGTAGCACCGGTTGCGGCACTACTTACGATGCAGCAAGGCTACTATATATGTGCGATGTAGCAAAGCTACTTAGTGGCTTAAAAGCCTACGGTGGATCCACGGTCGTCAAGCGACTATGTGATCCTTAAAACACTTCCTCCGTATCATCAAAACCCACCCAAGTGCAACATACAATTCATGAATGCATCATACTCATTTTCACACATTTTCACATATTAAGCACTTAGGGGTATTTTGGTCATTTCACTACCCAGGGGTATTTTTGTAAATCTACCATACAGGGGTATTTCGGTACTCCTACCCTACGAAGGTGTTTTAGTAGTTCTACCTTACAGGTATTTCTGTAATTCTACCTTAGAAGGGTACTTTCGTAATTCTACCTTAGAAGGGTATTTTCATAATTTTATCCCATAAGGAAATTTTCGTAATTTTCCTAATGATACAGATTTTAATTATGGATTTTGCCTATCAACATGTCCTCGCGGCTAAGATGAACAGACACTATGCACCAGGTAGGAGTCAAGAGAAGAGGAGGTGGGTCACTTGGACCACTTAAGTACCAAGCTCTTTAATGATCCAATCTTAAACATGCATATGTCGATTCCCAAACCTTAGTCTATTGACTTGTCCACAGACATGTTTATTACTTAGTTAAGTTTTATGAAAATTTGAGAGTCCATTTAACTAGGCCTAAAGTCCATTAAACCCTAGCATGCATTCCTACAACCCCACAAAGTCCAAACATGCTTATAAAGCCCATTAAATCCAATCATGCTTATAAAGCCCATTAAGCCCAATCACAATCCAATCATACAATTCATGCATATCATTTCAACATAATATTTCATATCACAATTTTTCCAATTTAGGCCCACAAATTCGGCAGGCCCATTTGGGATTTCAAGATTTTTGGCTTTTTCGATTTTGCTGTGTGTGTGTAGTGTATGTACACACCTAATTGACGACTCGCACCTATACTATCCTCAGTCTTGACCTACTATGAAAATCACTTTCGAATCAATTCTATACCTTAAACTACAACTTTATCAAATCTCAAAGCCTTACCGTAACCTTGCCGTGTACCTTCGGCTTTTCTAGCCTTCCTTAGCAAATAGTCTCAAATATTCTTAGATCTGCATCAACACTCATATTTTATCAACATCAGGTGACTCGTCTTGTACACGAGTCACCCTTATAGGCTACACATATACTCGACCACCCCCTTAAGAAATCGAAATTGAGAATGAGACACTTACCAAAACTCGCCTTCAAACTAACGACCTAGATATCTACTGAGTGTGATCGGCTTTTAAAATATTGATTAAAGGTTGTAAATAACAAAAACAAACTTGTGATGAGGAAGCCAAAGAAATCGGAAAAGGGGATATGGGTATTCGGCTTTTAAGAGATTAAGGAAAGAAATCGGCAAAGGGGATATAGGTATTCGGCTTTTGCAAAAGGGGAAAAAGAACTAGAAAGAAAGAGAAGAATGAAGCATTCGGTTTGGCAAAGCAAGGGAAACTCTTCAAAAATAATTCGGCACCCTCTATAAATACCTAAAGCCAAACCTCTAAAGTCCCAATTGGCTCCACTTCATCCACATCCCATCTCCTAATTTTTTCTCCACGATAAGCTCTCCTAACCTCTTCCTATATTTTCTCTTCTGATCACTCTCCTTAGAGTCCATCTTCATGCCACTTCCAACCTTCTAGAAGGCCAAAATTAAACTCCTAAAAATACTAAGCTAGGATCCAAAACTTAACCAAGGCCCAATACTTCTAGACCCAAAATTCAGGGTGTTACAATTCACCCCTCCTAAAAAAAATATCATCCTCGAAATTTCTAAATAACATGGTGGTCATGTATCCACTACGCTACCGCTGCGCACTCTGATCTAAATAATTTTAATACACACCCAAGACATCCACCTATCGCAAACATTCTCAAACACACACAGAATAAGTACCAAATTCTGATTCAAATGTTTACAAAGCCCTAACACTTCCACGGCCTCTGCCGCAGCCTCTCGCACCCCTTCAAGCGCTCTTTGTTGCGTATGTATTTCTAGATTAGAATTTTTATGAGATTAGTTCATAGTTCCACTATTGAAAGCATATGTCTTATGTAAGTAACAATTTAAAAGTTGTTTCGCAGTCGTAAATCCACTACATGCTTAAGTTTCCTATGGGCTTTAGTCTCTAAGAACCTGTTGTCTAAAGTAGCCTAATATCTAAATATAGTTTAGTAATTTAAATAAGTTCAGTAACAGAAAAACTTACTTGGCTCGACGTTGAGGGCTCAGTGAACCACACTTCAAAAACTTACATAGCCTAAACTATTTAACAATGCATCATTATAAATCACAAATTCTTTACCTGACCTTGGTTGAACCAACACCGGTGCCTCAGTTAACAATGCTTTTAAGTAATTGAAGCTTTGTTGACAATTCTCAGACCACTCAAAATTAATATTTTTTTTGCAATAGTCTTCTCAACAGAGTAGCAATCATCGAGAATCCCTTGACGAATCTTCTATAATATCTGGCTAAACCCGAAAAACTTCTGAATTTAGATACATTTTTAGGAGGCTTCCAATCTACAACAATTGAAATTTTGCTCAGATCTACTCTAATGCCATTACCCGATACAACATGTCCCAGAAATCTGACTTCTATAAGCCAAAAATCACATTTGCTAAACTTAGCGAATAACTGCTTTTCGCACAAAGTTTGCAACACAATTCTAAAATGGTCGGCATGCTCTGCCTCATCTTGTGAATATATCATAATATTGTCAATGAATACCATAATGAATCTGTCTAAATACAGTCTGAAAATTTTGTTCACTAAACCCATAAATATTACAGGTGCATTAATCAAACCAAATAGCATCATAAGAAATTCACAATGTCCGTACCTAGTTCTAAATATGGTTTTTGGCACATCTGAGTATTTAACTCACAACTGATAATAACTAGAACGAAGATCAATCTTTGAAAACACCTTTACACCTTTCAACTAGTCAAACAAAACATCAATATATGGCAATGGATACTTGATCTTGATCGTCACCTTGTTGAGCTGTCAGTAATCGATATATAACTGCATTGACTCATCTTTTTTCTTAACAAATAACACAGGAGCACCCCAAGGAGAAAAGTTGGGCCGGGCAAAACCCCTATCTGTCAACTATTGTACTGTGCTTTCAACTCTTTCAATTCTGTAGGTGTCATTCTATATGGAGTTATTGATATCAGAGATGTTTTTGGCACCAATTCAATAGCAAATTCAACTTCTCAAGTCAGAAGTAACCCTGATAACTCCACTAGAAATACATCCTTCAACTCACATACAACCGGAATCGATTTTAAGTTCAATTTTGAAACCTTAGAATCAACTATATAAGTTAGATATGCTTCACAACCCTTTTTAACATATTTCTGTGCCATCATAACAAAGATTATTCTCAATGTACTATCCAATATGTCTAACTTAATTTGGATTCGTTTACCATCCTGATATTTTAGCATAATATGTTTTCTTTTACAATTCATAACAACATACAGTGTCAACCAGTCCATAGCCAGAAACACATCAAACTCATTGAAGGGTAACAACATCAAACTAATAGGAAAATCATAACCCCTAATTTTTAGTGGAGATGACTTATATAACTGATTAACTAAAACACATTGACCCAATGGATTCGTGACATATATTTTCTTTTTGTCTACTAATGTAGTGCATATATACGAATGAGTTGATCCGAGATCAATCAATGTAATACATTAATATCAAAGAGAGAAAATGTACCCGTAATAACATCTGGAGTAGTAGCTTCTTCTCGAGCTAGAATTACATAAGCTCTGGCCGGTGTTCTCACTTCAGACCGTTCGTTTATCTCGTTGTTCTTTCCTCGACTGGTAGTAGTATTTTTAACATTTCCAAATCCTCTATCCCTCTGAGATGCTGCTTCAAGCTTATTTGATTGAGTATCGAAATCATTTTGCTTCTTAAGATAGTTAGAAGAAAGTGGTAAGTAGACCCACAATGGAAACAATCTCCTGATTTTTATCGACACTCTCCAAAATGTCTTCTATTACATTCCTCACACAATAGAATGGTTCTCTCCACATTTCTTACACTTTCAACACTCGTCGCCAGAGAGTTGACTAACTGGAAACTGTTTTGTCTCAGTTTCTCTTTGTTAACAAACTCTGAAGGAGCAGCTGAACTACTCTTGTCCTTTTTAAATTTCTTTGATGGAGATGTTTGAGAAGGCTTGAATGACCCTATCTTACTATAATCTCTAAATCTTGAATCTGATTATCAGTTGATTTTACAAATCTCTTTAATCTTCTAATCTTGCTCAAAACGTTCTACAAATTCCCGTGACTTTAATGCTGCTACGGCTATTTGGATCTTGTCATTCAACCCATTTTCAAATCTAATATACATTTCCTCCCCGTTTGATACGATTTTACAAGCATATTTGCTTAACTATACAAATTCTCGTTCATATTCAGCTACAGTCTAGTTTCCTTGTTTTAACTCGAGCAATTCTTTATTTTTTTGGATCTACGAACAACTAACTAACATACTTTTTCTTAAATTCATTTTGAAAGAAGTCCCAACTAACCTGATCATCTGACTACATCATACTCAAGGTATCCCACCATAGATACGCCTCATCTTTAAGTAAGGACAATGTACATCTCAAGCAATCTTCAAGGGTGCACAATAACTCTGCAAATAGTCTCTTTGTGTTTAACAGCCAATACTTGGCTTTTGAAGGATCATCATCTACTACACCTCTGAACTCTTCTACTCTACATTTCTAAATTTTTTCTGTAAATACTCGAGTAACCATTATAGGTATAAGGTTTGAAACATTTAGGGGTACCGAAGGAGGCATAATGGGTAGAGGTGGCAGAGTTGCTAGATTTGCTTATTTGAATACATTGAACCATTGGTTCATCATTTCCAGAAATACATTTTTCATCTCATCACCCATAGACTGTGAAATAGGAGCACTATTGCTTACCTCAAGCTTTGAAGCTTGAACAATACTTTCAACTTAATTAACTATTACTCGATTTGATTCAGCTGACATCTTGAATCTATAATAAATAAAACATTAAAACGGATCAAAAGCATCACACTATCACAGGGTATATGTGGCATGTATATATATTAAACTTTACTTTGCTAGTTAGTCCTAGAATCGACTAAACTATAGCTCTGATACCACTAAATGTGACACCTTAACTCGTATCCATTGCTGAAATAGGACTACGAAGCATTACTGTAAAAACGTAACTTCAAAACATGCATTTTCAAACATTTCATAAATCATATCATAATCCACTCAAACACATCCATATCATCCCTTGTTCGAGCCCTCGAGACCTTAGAAACACTTTAGGAATGATCCAGGACTAAATCGAAAGCATGTAAAACCTTAAGGAACAAGTTAAAAAAATTCACACTTCAAGGGTCACACGGCTGTATGGTTAGGGTATGTGCCTCACATGGCTGAGACACATGCATGTGTCTCAAGCCGTGTAACAATTGAAATTGGGGTACATAGCCGTGTCTTGCCCATGTCCGTGCCTGTGTAACTCTCTGAATTGGGTCAACGGCTAAGCCACACATCCGTGTAACCTCTGAAATAGCCTCACACCCCCATGTGCCCGGCCGTGTGTTAGGCCATTTAACTTTCTAAAACAACCATTAAAACCTACAGGGGACACACGACCATGTCACATGGCTGTGTGTTATACACGGCTGAGACACATACACATGTCTTTGGCCGTGTGGACAAGAAAATGGCCAAAATCAAGCCATTTCTATTAGCTATTCAAAAATGAACCTATAAGTAACTTGCACATATAGTTAAGACTTTAACACATACCTACATCATGCATACTAAGACCAATTCTCTATACCAAATATCCACACAACCAATATGCCAAAAGGCACATCAAACACAGTTCATCAAAGTTACCAAAACATATGTATAATTAACCTTATATCCAATATACACATCAAGTTCTATATCATCTTAAAACATACCACAATTAAGACCATAGCTATCTTAGCATCTTAATTCATCAACTAACCAAAACAAACCAGAAGTATATACTTTCATACCATTCGAGTTGAACCAAAAGGATACATATTTACAATCTTAGTGGAATGCATAACAACTTAGTTTAGTATTTTGTCCAAAAGATACATAACAAACTATATAACCACATATAAATGCCACAACCCTAAGGAGTACAAGAACTACCAACATTGATGGATAGTGTGATCCAAAGATTTGATTCGTCCAAAAGTCAGCGGTAATGATCTACAAAACAATACACAAAAATGTATAAGCTTATGGAGTTTAGTAAAAACATAGTAAATCTTTTAACTTAACAAAAAGAATAAAACTCTTATTTTACTCAATTTGAAGTTAACGAAATGTAAACAGGGGCATGTATGGTTACCGAAGTACAAACAGGGGCATGTAAGTGTAATTTTGGTGTACCAAAGTACAAAGTGGAGCATATAAGTGCAATTTAGGGGTACTGGAGTACAAGCAGGGGCACATAAGTGCAATTTAGGGGCACCGAAGTACAAACAGGGGCATGTAAGTGCAATTCAAGGGTTTGAAGTATAAACATGGGCACATAAATGCAATTTAGGGGTACCAAAGTACAGACAGGGGCACGTAACTGTAATTCAGGTATAAATAACATAAACATTTAACTACATATTTATAAGATGAAAATACGTATGGAAATTCAATTATACATTTAAATACTATGAATTTACCTCGACAACTAAGACGAAAAAATACAATCGAGCTAATCCATAACTTTCGCCTTTCCTCGATTTAGGTCCGATTGAGATTTATCTTGATTTAAATAAAAAAATTCAATCTATTTAATACACACACTATTCAATTCAATCCAAAACTCATAATTGTACAAATTTACATTTTTACCTTTAATTTTTTAACTTTATTTCAATTTACTCATTAAGCTCATAAATGGGAATTTATGCAATTTCAACCCTAACCCTTGCTAGACAAATATACTATGAATACATATCATGTAACGGCCCAAAAATATCTTATATTTATTTTTGTGTGTTTGTGACACAATTATTTGCCTGTTTCAGTGATTAAGAGTTCTTGGAGTGTTTGAAAAGTCTTGGGTTCAAGCCTTGTCATGAACCAAATTTTTGTTTTAATTAAATAAAGCCTTGCTTTTGCTCAGTAGGTTCATAGTTAAAAGTTTGTAAAAATATTCCAAAATGGGACTACTGGTCTAGTGGTGAGTGGGGTGTTAAGGTGTTGGAGGTCTTGAGTTTGAACCCATACTCGTGTAAATGGGATTTATTTTTACTACTTGTGTTGTGTGGGTGTTGTAGTTTGACTAAAATTCTATAGTGTTTGAGTGGGGTTTGAATTTGGTTGTTGAGAGAATTGTGATGGACAATTGGAGGCTGTTGGAGTGATTTGGGGAGAAAAAAAGGGATTGAGGAGTTTCAGATCATCCCAAATTGGGTAGCGGCAAGTGTCGGCTCTCCTCCTTTCACACTGCCAACTTTCTGTCAATTTTTCCCTTTTGCTTCCTTGTTTTCTCTGCTGAGTGTTTCTCCCAAATCGTCTCTATCGTTTTCCTTCGCTTTTCTTCCCCACTTACTGTCGTTTTTACTCTCTCAACTCCCATTTTTTGCTGCCAAAGTTACAATTGGTATTCTTTCTTCCCATTGCTAAAAAGTCTTGAACGTTCTTCTCATCTTTTTCTCTAGCCGAATCTTATTTTTTTCTTCCCAAATTTCAACTGCTTCTTCTTTTCCCTGCTTGGACGCCACTTCCTGAAGTGCTGTCAAGATATTGTTCTGTATTATTGAATGTCAAAATTTCCCTTTTTGTTCTTTATCTTCTTCCCCTCTCGAATTTATCTCCCCATCCCACAGCAATAGTACTTTTTGCCTCTTCCTTGACGATTCTTTGCATGGTTTTAGTAAGCGAGTTTCTGGTGTTTGGTAAAATTGTATTCATTAGGGTTCTAATTTGTATTCTTTTATCTTGTTGGGCAGCAGCAGATTTTAGAGAAAGAGACTAGTCACGGGTGGAACCTTAGTCGAGTCGTTCGAGGTGTCAAGGGTAAGTTTGGTGTAACACCCCTTACCAGAGTTTGTCACCAGAACCGAGTACGAGGCATTACCGAATGATAGCACAACCAATCATATACAATTGAGCCATAAAATTTCATTTCAATTTGAAATTGTTCATAAAATATCATACAATCCTTAAAATGGGCCTAGGGGGCTCAAAACATAGTTTGAAAGTGGTCCAGGACCAAATCGAGAACTTAAAAAAATTTTGGAAATTTTGGCCAAATACAGGGCATACGCTTGTGTGAGACACGGGCACACCCATGTGGGTAGGCTTTGTCATCACACACGCCTATGTCCCCAACCAGTGCAGATTCATTTCAAAGTTATTTTTCCTTTCGAACCTACAGGGGTTATCACATGGCCGAGCACACGTCCGTGCTCCATGCCCGTGTCCTTTACACAGTTGGGCACACACCCGTGTCCTAGCCCGTGTGAAAACTTGGGGTATTCTGTTTATGACATCATCCCAAAAACTTCATAACACAGCCAAGCCACACACCCATAGGCTAGGCCATGTCAATCATACAGTCGAGACACACAACCATGTCTCCACCCTTGTGTTTACTACTGGGCATTTAATTTTTCATGCATTCAGGCACAAGGGATGCACTGCCTATCCCCACGCCCATGGGCTAGCCGTGTGTCACACACAGGCGTGTGCCAAGACACAGGCCGGTGTGTCTACCCATGTGGACAATTATAGGCTATTTTCCAAGCCAATTGCCATCCTGAAAACATATACCAACTCATTCCACTTTTGCTAATGCACAATAAGACATGAAGACACATCTAAACAACCACATTTTACTCATCCATACATTACATTCTTTCCAACCATTTATAAGCACAACAATTGTTCCATGGATTTCCTCATAAAGATATGTGTATAGAGACCAATAACATCATTAGCCATCTCACATGGCCATAACTACAAAATACATATCAAAAAGCTTATACCCTTATAGTAGCCAACCCAAAATGACAGTTACAACACGAATGCATCCATATACATGCCATAGTTCAAAAGAAATTCATTTCACTATACCAAAAGAAAGTTGTTGATAGTGTGTGTGATCCTCCAACGTGTCCTGATCCCTAAGCTAGCTTGACTACAATATAAGACAAGGAAAAAGGAAAGGAGTAAGCTTTTGAAAAGCTTAGTAAGTCTATATGCAAATAAATAAAATTACAATCTAATTTCAATTAAAGCTCATGATTAATATATTAAAATTTGAGTCCTTGTCAACTTAACTTACCCTTTTAACCTTACCAATTATCCACATATATGATAAATCGTAAATTATACATATTTTTACCTTATGTTTAGCCTATTTTTGGATGAATTATTCCCTGATTTATGGAATTTGATGCTCCTAAACCTTTAATTTCATGTTTTATACTCAAGTGAGCTTAAAGGAGTGAAAAGAACAAGAAACAGGCCGAAAACGGAGAAAATGGGCCAAAGCAAGGAATCAACACGACCTAAAGTTCACCACACGGGCGTGTCACAGGGCCGTGCCACATTAACGGGTTTGAGCATAGCCTAGACTCGATTCACATGGCCGTGCCACATTAACAGGCTCGACCACGGCCTTGCATCGGCTCACATGTGCGTGGCACACGAGCGTGTCCCTATCATGATGAAGTTCAATTTCACGAAGAAAAAGCTACTTATGGGCTAGGAAAGACTTTCCAAACTCTATATAAAAACCCTAGGAGGAAACTACAATGGTGTACAGTCTTCCCGCCAAGGCGGAGGGCTAAAGGCAGGGAATTACTCGAAGGAAAGCTGATTGATCCATCTCAGAAGCCAGGAGCCACATTCAAGATAGAGGATCTCTCTTCGTTCCTTTCAGGAGTTTTTGGGTTTTCTTTTTTTGTTATTTTCTTTATCCTGAGATGTTTCTTTTTATAAATATGAACTAAAACCCCAAATATCTAAGGGAGATGAAACCTAAGACGAATCTTGTTATTGTTATCTAAACTATATGATAAATATTTGACTTGTTCCTAATTGTGTTTTTAATTCTTGAATTGATATTTTCGGGATATTAATTTAAGTCGAATATACTTAAGTAGAGGAGCAAAAGTCCCTGTTTACGAGTAGATCCAACACAATTAAGTGGAGTTGATCGCAATCCTAGACATAGGATGACGAAAATCTGCTGGATTAGAGTCAAATCTAATATGGGGATCCATAGATCGAGTTAATGCAAGACTAGGGGTTTTAATTAGAAAGATATTTCAATTAATCAACCTAGGATTAGTTGTTCTTATTCTCGATGGAGATATTAACATAATTTAGGGATCTCTACGGATGAAGTCGAATGAAGAAATTGTCTAGTTCAGAGTTAGATAACAAGTGAGGTCTAGGTGAATTCTTCCTTAGGTATTTTCCTTACCAATCGGCTTTCCAAAATTAATTTTCCCAAGTTACTCATTGTCGTTTCTTTAGTTTAATTTAGAATAGTTTACAACCAAACCCCCTTTCACTTTTAGGCTAGATAATAGGAAGGAGTCATTACTAGTATGTTTAGTTCCTTGAATTTGATATTTCTATCTTGCCACTAGCTATACTACTATTCGATAGGTGTGCTTGCCTTTTATCATGATAATAGTTAGTTTTTAGGTACGATCAATTTATTACTTCATCACAATCACGAGATCCAATTTTTGGCGCCATTGCCGGGGAACTGAAATATTAGAAACAATCTATTTCTATTACTTTAGTCATTATTACTTTTAATTATTTTCAATTTTTATATTAGGTTTTATTTACTAAATTTTTTGGTCTTCTTTTCACTGACAGGTATCTCTAGTTTATGACTAGAAGAAACCAGTCAGGACCTTTGCTTTTTGACGATGACTTAAAAGCCACAATTCGTAGAACTCATAGAGAGATAAGAAGAAGCCTGCGATACCCAGAACACGGACAAGAAGAAGAACTTGAATCTACTGAAGAGATGGAGGCAAATCAAGATAATCAACTACCACCTGTAGTAGCTGCAAATCCTGTCGAGCAAAATCCTGTTCCTCGTACTATGTATGATTATGCTAAACCTAATTGGGCTGGTACTGAATCTAGTATTGTTAAGCCTACTATTGCCGCAAATAATTTTAAACTGAAGCCTAACACTATTCAAATGATACAACAGTTTGTTTAGTTTGATGGTTTGCATGATGAAGATCCTAACGCTCATTTATCCAACTTTTTGGAATTATGCAACACATTTAAAATAAACGGTGTTTCTGATGATGCCATTCGTCTTCGGCTATTCCCATTTTCCTTGAGGAATAAAGCTAAACAGTGATTAAATTTTTTACCACGAAAGTCTATCACTACATGGGAACAAATGACTGAAAAACTTTTACTTAAATATTTTCTGCCAGCTAAAATGGCTAAATTAAGGAATGATATCTCTTCTTTTGTGCAGATGGATTTAGAAACACTTTATGATGCTTGAGAGAGATACAAGGATTTATTGAGAAATTGCCCTCAACATGGGTTACCTCTATGGTTACTACTTCAAACTTTTCACAATGGTTTGAACCCTTCAACAAGACAAATGATCGATGGTTTAGTTGGTTCTATGCAGGTACACCCAGTGATGCAGTGTGACATGAGCAATTCTGAGTACCCCACCTATGGATATGGCATGGAAAATGAGCAAGCCAACTATATGGGTAATAATCCTAGATCTCAAAATAACCCTTATAGTAACACTTACAATGCAGGTTGGAGGAATCACCCCAATTTTTCATGGGAAGGACAAGGTAACCAAGGGAATCAGAGACCACCACCTTCGGGATTTTAGTAACCACCCTACCAACAAGAGAAAAAGTTGAACCTTAAGGAGATGCTCACGAAATTTATCACCGTGTTAGAAAACCGTTTCTAGAACCCTGAGACGTCACTTAAGAACCAGCAAGCATCCATCCAAGGACTCGAGACTCAAATAGGCCAACTCGCTAAGCCAATCTCTGAAAGACTACAAGGTGGTTTACCAAGCAACATCGAGACTAACCCTAAGGAGCAACTCTACACCATCAACACAATTGATGAAGAGGGGTTAGCTAAAACCATAGTAAAGCCAAGTAAAGAGACTATGGTAAGTAGAGGTAAGGATGAGGTAAGTCACAAAGAACCGGTTGTCAAAGAATATAAGCCTCGTGTCCCATATCCTAACGTGATAAGGAAATACCACACAGACGAGCAATTCGGTAAATTCCTTAAACTCTTAAAGAAATTACATATTAACTTACCGTTTATTGAAGCTCTGTCGCAGATGCCAAATGCTGTTAAGTTTTTAATAGAGCTCCTGACGAACAAACGAAAGCTAGATGAGACATCTCATGTGGAACTGAACGTAGTGTGCTTCGCTATTTTACAAAATAAGCTACCCAACAAACTAAAAGATCCAGAGAGTTTTACAATTCCATGTTTACTTGGTAGTTTAGATGTTAAAAATGCTTTAGCTGATTTAGAAACGAGTATTAATGTAATGCCTTATAAATTGTTTAAGCAAGTAGGTCTTGGGAAACCTAAACAAACTAAGATGAGCATCCAATTGGCTGATAAAACCATTAGATTTTCTAGGGGCATAATCACAGATGTGCTTATCAAAATTGATAAATTTATATTCCCAGTCGACTTTGTTGTTTTAGACATAGATGAGGATAGCAATGTACCCCTAATTCTAGGGCGACCCTTTTTAGCAACTGTTAGAACTATAATTGATGTAGGTACAGGCTAGCTCACACTTCGCGTAGGTGATGACAAAATTACTTTGCAAGCTCGTAACTCTACTAAAACTATTGACGATAAAGATATTAATATGAGTCTTGATAATAAAAATGATCTCACCGCCCAACCTTCGTTGCAGGATACTCTTCACATAGGTACAATCAAACAACAGACGAGCCCATCCAAGGGGACCACCCATAAGAAACGAATGCTATAGCTTGAAGAATTGGACGAGTGGCTGAACTATCAACAAGAGAAACCCAAAATATGCCACATCAAATCAGAGCATCACCATGATGACCCTAAGGTAAAAACGAATCAATTTAAGGTAGGGGATAAGGTATACTTAGAGGAGGAAGATCCTCGGATTTTGAATTCAAAAGTTCATACAGGTGACACCCCTCCCTTCACGATAATGAAAATTTTCCCCTATGGTACAGTCGAGATAAAACATAAGAAATTTGGCACTTTGAAGGTAAATTATACTCGACTCAAACCTTATTTTGATAGTGAGACTAATAGCAAGAGAGGGGAGTTCGAACTCCTCAAACCACCATGACCATGCAAGCTTGAAGTCGAGCTTAGACTATAAACAAGCGCTTCTCGAGAGGCAACCTGAGCACTGACATAGTAAAGTTCTTTTATTTAAGCTCTCTAATTCATCAACTAACCTACTAAATGCAAGTTTTTCAAGCCACACGGCCATGCCCACGAGCGTGCCTAAGGCCGTGTGGACACCATGGGCAAAGACACGGCCGTGCACAAATGGAGCAAAAATTTCCCCAAAACACGGGGTCCGATAAATCGCCATGGCTGTGCGATACGGCCATGGCCAAACCTATCAATTCAACACGGGCGTGTGACCCCAAACACAGCCGTGGGATAAGCGAACACCAACAGACATGGCCATATTATATGGCCATGTGACCCAACACACTAGTGCCATTAAGCCGTGGGTGAAACTGAAAAATCAACACGGGCGTGTGACACTGCCGTGCCAACCACCCGTGGCTACATCAATAGCCCACGAAACACACGAGCCAACCCAAGGGGCATATGGGTATGCGCCACGGCCATGGGCCCAAATCCCTATTACCTAATTTTAATTTTTATTTTCTTCACTTTGTATTTTTCCTATTCCTTTTATTTTGCACTTCAATTCTTATCAAGTAATACTTGAATTTTACACACAGTTGTGCTTATTCCCTTCAGTCACCCAGAATCATGAACTTCAAGTAGTCCTTTCTCCAAATCAGCTTTCACTACTCAACGAATTCATCCAATATTCAGAGAGTTCCACTTTTCTCGCTATCTTATGATTTTATGCTTCTATCTTTTTACATTGAGGGCAATGTACATCTTAAGTGTAGGGGGGAGTTCACTTTCATTCTTTGCATTATCTTCGAACCCCTGAAAATTTTTTCCACTAACTTTTTGTATTGTTCTCAAATCTTGAATTCTCACTGTCACTCTCTGCATTATTCTCAATCCCCTATTAAAATGAATTTTGATTGATTTATGATTTTTATTGATATGTTGAGAATTAAGACATAGGTACTTCTGCTTTGATTATTCAAACTTTAAGACATTAGAGAATCAAGCATGATAAGTTAAAATTTTTGAGAACTTAAATTTTTCTAGGTTGTTTTCCCTAATTTTAAGTGTTATCTTAAAATTTGAAATTCGCAGGATGGACATCAAAAGCCATAATTCTAGTGAGATTTTTGAGCCTTTTAAGCATACCTTTGAGTGAGTCAATATTAATCTGTTATTCTAGAACTTGCTTTGATTATCCATGTCGAGACCACATCATTGATTTGATATACAAAAATGATAAAGGCAATTAGGTTTTAACCCACTTAATCTATAAAAACTTAGATTCAAAATTAACCCCTAGTGAACCCCCTTGAGCCTAACATACCATTCATTGACTTACCTTCAATATTAACCTATAACCCATTTTTTTTGTTGAATTCCCTTAATTATTTTGATCCATATTTTTGTCGAGATTTGAGTTGAATTATTATCTAGCTTTGTTCTCCTTTTTAGCTTGTAAAGTTTATAAATATTTGACTTTTTCTTAAAAAAAACATATGTATACTTCAATTATAATTTAATATTTTGCATATTTCCATGTAATTTTTTAAGCTTCTATTTTTAAACAATGTCATCCAAAAGGCTTTACCCTAGGAATATGTTTTGGTGATAGAGATTTTTCTAGTTAGATGATTTTTCAATTCAATCTCGATTCTAACCCTCTTTTTCAGCTTGTGACCTCACCCCTAACCAAGGCCACGTTACAACCCTTGAAAGACCTGTTGATCGATGTATCATGTCAATACATAGTGGTGGAGATTTGATTTTCCTGTAAGCTTATGGTAATAACTTTTCAAGTTGAGTAATAAGTGCTTAATTTCTGAACCCTAAGCACTTCGAGTGGATAGAGTGAATCTTTAGTGAGGATGTCAACTCTTATTGATTTTGAGTTCAAGGTAATTACCTAGAAGAAGGGAGGAAACCTATGTTTCTGTGATAAAATTCTCAACTTAGATTGTTTGAGACTTTGATTTTCTTTTGATTGAATTTTCAATGTATGATTACTTGTGGATTAGTTTGAAAAACTATTGATAAGGAATATAAGTTGAGAGGAATGATTTTTAATTGTGAGTCGAGATTCTGCTTGAGGACAAGCAAAGGCTTAAGTGTGGGGGTATTTGATAAACCATAAATTATACATATTTTTACCTCATGCTTAGCTTATTTTTAGATGAATTATTCCCTGATTTGTGGAATTTGATGCTCCTAAACCTTTAATTTCATGTTTTATACTCAGGTGAGCTTAAGGGAGTGAAAAGAAAGAGAAACGGGCCAAAAATGGAGAAAATGGGCCACAGTAAGGAAGCAATACGGCTTGGATTTTACCGCTCGGGCGTGTCACACGGCTATACCACATTAACAAGTTCGAGGTCGGCCTAAAATCAATTCACACGGTCGTGCCAACTCGATTCACACAGTCGTGCCACATTAACAGGCTCGAGCATAACCTTGCATCGACTCACATGGGCGTGTGATAAACGATAATTTATACATATTTTTACCTCATGCTTAGCCTAATTTCTGGATGAATTATCATTAAATGTGTGGAAATTGGTGCTCTTAATCCTTCTATTTCATGTTTTATACTCAGACGAGCATAGGGAAGAGAAAAGAACGAGAGACGGGCAAAAAATAGAGAAAAAGGGCCAAAGTGTGAAAACAACACGGCCCAAGGATTCACCACACGACCGTGTCCCACGGCCGTGCCACATAAAGTCCAACACGGCCCAACCCCGACAAGCACGACCAGGTGACACGGCCGTGCCACCATCAATAGTCTAGCACACAGACTCTTATCGATCCACACGGGCGTGTCCCTATTGTGAGCATGTTCAATTTCACTCGGATTTGGATACTTAGAGGCTAAGAAAGGCATTCCAAAGTCTATATACAGACCCTAGGGGGCAACTAAAAAGTGTGCTTTTCTCTCCTCAAAAGGGTGCTTTATTTCTGCCAAAATAGAGAGTGGAAGCAAGGGATTACTCCAAGGAAAGCCGATTGATTCATCCCAGAAGCCGAATTTTATATCAAGATAGAGGATCTCCCTTCAATCCTTCAGGGGTTTTTGGGTTCTTTATGTTTTGTTACCTTTATTCTTCTGAGATGTTTTCTTTATTAATTATGAACTAAATCCCCCAAATACTTGAGGGGGATGTGATATCGCGTGATATGAAGTAATAAAATTTATAAAGAACTTGATCACACCAAAATCAACTAATATCACGATGTTGAGGCAAGTGCACCTGTCGAACAGTAGTATAGCTTAGTGGCAAGACTGAGTTATCGTACCCAAGGGAACAAAAAGTACTAGTACTTACTTCTTTTCTATTATCTAGCCTAAAAATAAAATAAGGTTGTTTAAACTAATTTTAAAACTAATTAAGAAAGTGTAAAGAGTAAATTGAGAAAACTTTTAGGGAAAAGCTGATTGATATGGACAATACTCAATGGAGAATCCACCTAGACTTCACTTGTTATTATTTTCTTGAACTATATGATTTCTTTAGTTGACTTGATCCGTAGAGATCCCTAACTTATGCTAAACCCTCTGTCGAGGCGTAGAGCAACTAGGCCTAAGTTGTTAATTAAAGTTCCTTTATTAATTAACTCCCTAGGTTGCATTAATTCGATCTATGGTTCCCCATATTAGGTTTGACCCTAATCCGGAAGATTTATGTCGCACTATGTCTAGGGTTGCATGCAACTCCGCTTAATTATGGTAGATCTACTCTTATCACAGGGACTTTTGCTCCTCTGCTCTAAGCACATCTAATTCTTGAATTAATACCTAAGATTATTAAATCAAGAATGAAGAACACATAATTAAGAACAATTCAAGTATTTATCAAATAAATCAAGAACAAATAACAAGATCTGTCTTAAGTTTCACCCCCCTCAAGTATTTGAGGGGTCTAGTTCATAATAAAGAAGGAAAACATCTCAGAAGATATAAAATAACAAAACATAAAAGAAACCAAAAACCCTTGAAGGAATTTAGGGAGATCCTCTATGTTGCTGCTAAATTCCAGCTTTTGAGATGAATTAATCGGCTTTCTCCCTTGGAGTAATCCCTTGCTTCTACCCTTAGTGTGGCAGAAAAATGAGAAGAAAGATATCTAAAAACATCTCCTGCTTTTGCCTCATGAGGTCTTTATATAAAGAGCTTATGGGGAGCCTTTCTTAGCCTCTAAGCATCCCAATTCGAGTGAAATTCCCTTTCCTCACGACTAGAACACGCCCGTGTGCCACGCTCGTGTGACTTCGACAGAGGCCGTGTGCTTTTATCAGTGGAGGCACGGTCGTGTGACCTGGCCGTGCTTGTTGGGGGCTTGACCGTGTGATCTTCATGTGGCATTTTTTTTCCCGTGTTGTTCGCACATTTTGGCACATTTTTCATCGTTTTTGGCCCGTTTTCCATTCTTTCTTCTTCCCTATGCTCTCCTGAGTATAAGATATAAAAAGGAAGGATTAAGAGCACCAATTCTCACAAAATTGATAAGAATCCATCCAAAATATAGGCTAAACATGAGGTAAAAATATGTATAATTTAGTGTTTATCAAATTCCCCCACACTTAAGCCTTTGCTTGTCCTCAAGCAAAATCTTAATCCATAAAAAAAAAATCATTCTTCTCAACCTATAATCTTTATCAATAATGTTTCAAACTAATCCACAGGTAATCATACAATGAAAAATTCAATCAGAAGAACATTAAAGATTCAATTACTCTAAGTTGAGAATTTTATCATTAAAAAGATAAGTCTTCCTTCCTTCTAAGTAGTTATCTCTCCATCTTAATTAACAAGAGTTGACATCCTCGCTAGAGGTTCACTCTATTCACTCGAAGTGTTTAGGGTTCAAAATTTTAAGCACTCTCTAGTCAACCTGAAAAGTTATTACCGTAAGCTTGCACGAAAATCAAATCTCCACCACTATAATTTGATATGATACATCGATCAAAAGGTCTTTTAATGGTTGTAATGGGGCTTGGCTAGGGGTGTTGTCACAGGCTGCAAAAGAGGGTTAGAATCGAGATTAAATTGAACAATTATCTAGCTAGGAAAATCTCTATCACTGGAACATATTTTCAAGGCTTAATAACATCATTTTGGTAGCCTTAAGAGAGAAGTATACAAAAAACTTAATTTGAACTATTACATATTACAACTGAATTTGACTGTATGTACACATGTTTTTTTTAAGAACAATTCAGGTAATACAATGAATTGAGTAAAGATTTACATACTGGAAAAGAGAATAAAGCTTAGATAATAAATTCAACTCAAATCTCAACAAAAATAGGGATCAAAAAGTAATTGAATGGAAAATTCAACAAAACTGGGTTATTTGTTAATAATTAGAGGGTGAGTCAAGGAAAAGGTTGTTAAGCTCAATGGGGTTCACTAGGGGTTAGATTATAGAGGTAGGCTTTTGTGGAGTAAGTGGGTTAAATCCTAGGTGCCTTTATCATCTCGGTATATCAAATCAATGATGTGGTCTTGACATGTATAATCAAAGCAAGTTCTAGAATAATAATTCAGTGTTGACTCACTCAAAGCAATAATAAAAGTGAGCACGAAAGAATGTATGCTCAAAAAGGCTCAAGATCTCACTAGAATTATGGCTTTTGATGTCAATCCTGCAAATTTCAAATCTCAAGATAGTACTTAAAATTAGGGAAGATAACTTATGCAAAAATTGGAGTTCTCAAAAATTTCAACTTATAATGCTTGTTTCCTTAATGTTTTTAAG
The DNA here is from genome assembly GCA_020496765.1 of Gossypium stocksii. Lineage (NCBI taxonomy): Eukaryota > Viridiplantae > Streptophyta > Magnoliopsida > Malvales > Malvaceae > Gossypium > Gossypium stocksii. The sequence continues at coordinate 35,426,770 of CM035624.1, forward strand.
TTTGGATATTTAAAGTACAATCACCTATTTCTTTAATTCTCAACATATCAATAAAAATTATAAATCAATCAGAATTAATTCCTAATAGTAGACTGAAGATCATGCTATTGAGGACAGTGCAATTAGTTAGAACAATTTCAGGGATTTCAAAGAGAATGAAATAAAATATAAAGTACGTTCCCCCCACACTTAAGATGTACATTGCCCTCAATGTACAAAGATAGCATTAGTAGCAATAGAAGCATAATATCATAAGATAGAGAGAGGTATGAAACTCCCTGAAATATGGATGGATTTGTGAGACGAAAGTTGTGGCACGGTGTTCCCTTTTCCGTAGAGATTTGAGCTGTAGAGCTCCTTTGAAACTGCGAAGGGATTTATTAGTCGTGGGATGTTAAAATGAAGAGGGGTTACTTCATTAGGAGATGGCCGAAGAAAATAAAATAAGATAAATAGAATATATATGAAAAATTGAAAATTCAAATAAAGAAAAAGCTAAACTGAAAAAAAAATTAAAAATAAAGTTAAAAAGGAAAATAAAGTTAGAAAAAGGTGAAAATAAGGATCAATGTTTAAGAGTTAGGATAAAGTAAAAAAAAAGATAAATGATAAAAATAAAAATAAAAAAGAACCATAAAACAAAAATAAAAGATAAAAGAGGATCTAATCCTCTAATGGGTCTCGTGGCGGTGGGGTGATGCCAAGGTGCTGACATATGTGCGCTAAGGTGGCGTCGATGTAATCGAGGCGCTGCTCAAATTGGTCTAGGTACTCGTGTATGTCAGCGTGTGGGACTGCTGTCTGGGTAGGTCATCTGGGGCGTGATGGCTCGGCGGGTGCATCCTTTTTAGGTGGTGGCAGTGGGACATCATCAGTAATGTCCTCTGGGTCTTCGCCTTCCTGGACAAGGCAGAAGTGTAAGTGGCCGCCACCTGGCCGTCGATCTACCATCCTCATTGAGAGCATGCTCTGGATGCCCTGGGAGGACATCTAACCATGTAGGGTGTACGAGGATGTCTGGGCTGTAGTGTTTAGTAGGCCGAAGTAGCGGCCTAGTCGTGTGATGTACGGGCCCATGGATATGACTCCCTTGTAGTGCCTCTCAGTCTGGTGCTGCACGGCCAACGCTATGAAGTAGGCAAGGTCGATGGGGTGGCCATTGGCCATGCATCAGAGGAAATAGACGTCGTGGGTGTTGACGATGCCTGCACTCTCCCGTCTACCTGTCAAGGTGTGAGCAAGGAGGGCGTGAATATACCTAAAAGAAGGAGGGAGGGTGGATGCCTTGCTGACCCTAGGATTATAGATCTGTCGCCCTGGAGCAATCTCGTTCCAGCAGTCGAGAGGTCGGATGTGGATGTGCCTAGAAAGAGTAGGGAAGTCTTCTTCTGCCATGAATTGCTCGGTATAGAGACCGAGAGCCGTGCCGAACTCTGGGATTCTCAGCTGTCGCACAAGACTTCTTAATCAAAATTGGACCGTGCCGGGATCGTCGAATCTGTTCATGACGGTCTGGAGGTGGAATGTGGAGCAAAACTCGAGAGTGAGTTCTAGCTAGGTGGGCTCCACAATCCTAAAGAACTAGTCCCATGGGTCGGTAGCTAGCAGGGCTTAGACATCGTCCACCAGGTTTACTTGCGCGAGGGCCTCCTAGTCAATGCATTGGCCCATCGAGATAGTGCGTGCTCAGAGTAACTGGTAGCGTTCCTCCTGGGAGTCCTGCGAAAATGTGAGGAACGGTTGGCGTGTCTCAGAGGTGGGTCTTGCTGAGGAACTTCCCGGTCCCTTTCGTTTCTTGAAGGCGGGGACAGCAGCTTTTCTGGCGCGCGATTATGACATGGTATCTGAAAAAACAAAAGTATTAGTCCTAAATATTGAGATTAAAAATGGTTTAAAATGTGAATTGATATTTTTCCTAAAATAACAAATGAGGAGTAACCTGAATAGTAAAATCTAATTATATTAAAAAAACTTATAACAAAAACTAAGAACTATAAGCATGTATATGTTAACTTATGAGAAAAATGGCATGCAAATATGTGTCCAAGTGGCAAAATAAAATGAAATCTAAATGGCAAGCAAAAATAGAATTAAGTGGCATGTAATCCTAATTGATTCTATATTAGTCTAGATTATTCATCCTATATTTCCTAGTTCTATGCTTGTATCAACAATTTAGACAAAAGTAAAATGAAATAAAAATTAAATAAATGAAATAAAACAAAAATAAATGAGAAAAATGAGAAAATAGAACCAATTATGAGTTTACACGGTCGTGGGGGCTGTTACACGAGTGTGGGGAGGTTATTTTTGAGTATTATGGTGGTTTTGAGGGTGGTAGAGGTGCTCACGGAGGTTGAAGAGGTTTTGGGTATGAGATTCAAGGGTTTTAGGTGAAAAGGAAAGTTTAAAAATGGCCCCCTATTTATACATTTTTGTTCACACGGGCATGTCGCACCCCCGTGTGAGTCGTATTCAGCCCGTGTTTTTCGAAAATTAGAGGTTTTAGCACGCCATGTTTCGATGAGCACGCCCGTGTGGTTGGTTCACACGGCCATGGGAGATCAGGTCTTCGTTACTCACACGGTCGTGTGATGGTTTACACGGCCGTGTGTGATCGTGTTCGTGTTTCACACGGTCGTATGTTGTGCGCCACGAGCGTGTGAATTTTGACAGTGTCTTCCACGGGCTAATGACACAGGCGTGGGGATTTGTGTAAGCCCGTGTTGATACTGCAGGGTTGCCACGGCCATGTCGCACAGCCGTGGGGCAGTGTTGATAGCCCGTGTGGAATTCGTAAGGTCGCCACGGCCAAATCGCACGGTCGTGGGCATTTATCGATGGCCCGTGTTTTGGGAAAATTTTTACTCTATTTGTGCACGGTTTGGGTGCACGACCGTGCCTCTGTTTTTAAGTATGCACACAGCCTAAGGCACGCCCGTGTGCCTGGCCGTGTGGTCCTACATTTCTGCATTCAAAGAGTTAGTTTATGCATGGAAAAATACTAAAAATTTTAACGAAAAGAAAGTTAGTAAGTTAGTGCTCGGGTTGCCTCCTGAGAAGCGCTTATTTAGAGTCTAAGCTCGACTCTACCTAGATGTGTCAAGAAGGGGTGTGGTGGAGCCGAAGCTCTTCCCTGTTTTCTGTAAAATTCTCACCTCTTTACTGTTTAAGCCTATGGCCGTTTACCTTGAACGTACCGTGGTTAGAGTGAGTTACCTCAATGGTGCCGTATGGAAACACATTTAGAACAGTGAATGGACCTGACCACCTTGACTTGAGTTTTCCAGGGAATAGTTTCAGTCTTGAGTTGTAGAGTAAGACGAGATCACCTGTTTTGAACTACTTAGGGTTTTTCAGCCTTTTGTCATGGCGTCGCTTCATGGCTTTCTTATATAGTCGCGAGTTCTCGTAAGCATTGAAGCGCCATTCATCAAGCTCATTCAACTGCATTAATCTCTTCTCTCCTGCACTTTTAAAATCAAGGTTTAAAAATTTTATAGCCCAGAATGCTATGTGTTCAAGTTCAAATGGTAGATGGCAGTTTTTTCCATAAACGAGTTTATAGGGAGATGTTCCTATGGGTGTTTTAAAAGTAGTTCTATAAGCCCATAATGCATCGTCTACCTTTCTTGACCAATCTTTCCTATTTGTTTCTATTATTTTCTCTAAGATGCGTTTTAGTTCCCTATTTGTTACTTCGACTTGGGCACTGGTTTGTGGGTGATAAGAGGTCACATACCTGTTGGCATCTCTGAAAAGTGTAGGCCAGTAAAAGCCTGATTCAAGTACCTTATGAGCAGTTCTAGTTCCGCTGTGATGTCCTCCTGTGGGTCCTGAGTGGCAGTGATTCAAAATTTGATATGCTTCTGTGTCATCAACGCATCTTCGTATAACCTAATCTGCACAAATTCGAAAAAGAAAAGGATCTTCCCAAAAGTAGTTCTTCACATTAGCAAAGAATCGCTTCTTTTGTTGATGGGTTAGCCCTTTTGGGGTTATGTTAGCTGCTAAATAATTTGCAAAATTAACAAACCAAGAAAGTGTCGTATCTGCTAAGGCTAGGAGTTGTTCCTCAGGGAACAAATCGTTCATCTTGTCGAGATATTTGGGCTATGCATTCTCTAGCCTTGAGAGGTGATCTGCTGCCAAGTTTTCAGCTCCTTTCTTGTCCTTTATCTCCAAGTCGAATTCTTGTAACAATAGAATCCATCTTATTAATCGAGGTTTTGCATCAGTTTTAGTTAAGAGGTAGCGAAGAGCTGAATGATCAGTATAAACAATGACTTTTGACAAAATTAAATAAGATCTAAATTTGTCAAATGCAAAAATAACAGCTAGCAATTCTTTCTCTGTAGTCGTGTAATTTGCTTGAGCGACTGTCAAAGTTCTGCTAGCATAATAGATCGACTGGAAGTGTTTCTTCCTTCGCTGTCCCAAAACTGCACCTACTGCAAAATCACTTGCATCGTACATTAGTTCAAAAGGTAGATTCCAATCAGGTGAAATCATAATCGGGGCGTTAACTAACTTTTCCTTAAGGTTGTTGAAAGATTCCAGACATTCTTGGTCAAAGTTGAAGGGTACATCTTTTTCTAGTAATTTAGTTAAAGGCTTAGCTATTTTAGAAAAGTCTTTAATGAATCTTCGATAAAAACTGGCGTGTCCTAAAAAGCTTCTTATAGCCTTAACTGAATTAGGAGGAGCTAGTTTTTCAATAGTTTCAATTTTCGCTTTATCTACCTCTATCCCTTTACTAGAAATTTTATGTCCTAAAACAATACCCTCTTGAACCATAAAGTGGCATTTTTCCTAGTTTAGCATTAAATTTGTTTCTTCACATCTGATCAAAACACGTTCTAGATTATTAAGACAAAATTGGAAAGAATTACCGAAAACTGAGAAATCATCCATAAATACCTCCATGATGTCTTCCACGAATTCATTGAAGATAGCTAGCATGCATCGCTGAAAAGTAGCAGGAGCGTTATATAAACCAAAAGGCATTCTACGATAAGCAAAAGTACCGTATGGGCATGTGAACGTTGTTTTCTCCTAATCTTCCGGAGCTATCGGGATCTGGAAGTAACCAGAGAGCCCATCTAGGAAACCATAAAACATATGACTTGATAATCTTTCCAACATCTGATCAATAAAAAGCAATGGGAAATGATCTTTCTGAGTGGCGTCATTCAGCTTCCTATATTCAATGTAAACTCTCCATCCTGTGACTGTTCTTGTAGGTATTAACTCTTCCTTGTCATTAGACACCACAGTCAATCCACCTTTCTTAGGAACAACCTGCACAGGGCTTACCCAAGAACTGTCAGAAATACGATAGATAGTACCTGCATCTGGAAGTTTAATTACCTCGGCTTTTACAACTTCTTTCATGTTGGGATTCAATCGTCTCTGGGCTTGCACTGATGGTTTAAATTCATCCTCCATTAAAATTTTGTGGGTGCAGAAAGAAGGATTAATTCCCTTGATATCTGAAATTTTCCAAGCTGTAGTATATTTGTGTTCTCTTAACACATGGAGTAGTTCCTCTTTCTCTGCAAGGCTTAAATCGGATGCGATAATGACTGGTAAAGTTGACTCTTCCCCTAAAAAGAAATATTCTAAATGATCTAGCAGTTGTTTTAGTTCTAATTTAGGGGGTTCAGTAATGGAAGGTTTCTGTCTAAATTCATCACTCATCTTTAAAATTTCATAACTTATGTGCCTAGTGATGATTTTATTAAAATCCAACTCTTTCCTTACTTCGTTAATTTCGGGGGTGGTTTCATCTTTCCCCCTACCTTAAAAAAGACACAGTTCCAATGTGTCTATGAGAGAAAGCTCCTGGAGATTATCTTAAACAAAATAGTCAATAATATTAACAAAATAACACGAATCATCTTGTTCTTTAGAGAATCTCATGGCATCATAAATTTTAAAGACAACTTATTCCTTGCCAACTCTAAGTACTAATTTGCCATCCCCTACATCAATAACAGCTCTAGCAGTGGCTAAAAATGGTCGTCCCAAAATTAAAGGTACTTCAATATCCTCATCCATGTCAAGCACAACAAAATCAATAGGAAATATAAATTTATCTACCTTTACTAGCACATCTTCAATGATTCCCCTAGGATATTTAACAGATCTATCGGTTAATTGAATACTCATCCTAGTGGGTTTGGGTTCCCCGAGACCTAGTTGTTTGTACATTTTGTAAGGCATGAGATTAATGCTAGCACCTAAATCAGCTAAAGCTTTATTAATAAGTAAACTACCAATTAGACAAGGGATAGTAAAACTCCCTGGATCTTTTAAATTTGCTGGCAGTTTATTTTGGAGAATAGCTGAGCATTCCTCGTTGAGTTCTACTGTGGCTAATTCTTCCAACTTCTTTTTATTTTTCAGAAGTTCTTTAAGGAACTTCGCATACTTCGGCATCTGTGAAATTGCTTCAACAAAAGGTAAGTTAATGTGTAATTATTTAAAAAGTTCAAGGAACTTACCGAATTGAGTGTCTGTATGGTCTTTCTTCAATTTTGCCGGATATGGGATGAGCGGTTTGTATTCCTTGAGTGTCGATGGAGTGTTATCCTCAAGTTCTGCTGCCTTTTCTTCTGAAAGTTCTGGGATAGTCTTCTTTTCTGGTTCGGCTAGGACATTTCCATCTCTTAAAGTAATCCCTTTGACATGTTCTCTGGGATTTGGCTTAGTATTACTCGGTAATCCTCCTTGTGGTCTTTTTGAAATTAATTTTGCAAGTTGACCAATTTGGTTTTCAAGCCCTTGAATTGATGCTTGCTGATTTTTTAGTGCCATTTCAGTGCTTTGAAAATGGGTTTCTGATGCGGCCATAAATTTGGTAAACATCTCTTCAAGATTCGGCTTCTTCTCATGTTGCGGTGGTGGTTGCTGAAATCCTGGAGGAGGTTGTTGTCTTTGATTTCCTTTTCCTCCCCATAAAAAATTTGGGTGATTTCTCCAACCTACATTATAAGTATTACTATAAGGGTTATTTTACGATCTAGAATTGTTATCAATATAGTTGGCTTGTTCAGTTTCCATACTGTGTCCATAAGATGCGAAATCTGGATTAAACGTGTTTCCTTGAGTCGCATCGCATTGCATCACTGGTTGTGTCTGCGTAGAACTAACAAAATTATCAAACTTTTTATTTAAAAGTTCTACTTGGTTAGTAAGCATGGCGACAGCATCAATATTATAAACTCCTGCAGCTTTTGCTGGCTTTGTCCTCATGACTTGCCACTGATAATTATTCAATGGCATCTCTTCAATAAATTCATAAGCTGCTTCAGGTGTTTTATTATTGATCATCCCTCCTGCGGCTGCATCAATCATTTGTTTAGTTGATGGGTTTAAACCGTTGTGGAAGGTTTGAACTTATAGCCACAAAGGTAGATCATGATGAGGGCACCTTCTCAAAAGATCTTTGTATCTCTCCCATGCATCGTATAGTGTTTCTAAATCCATCTGCATAAAAGAAGAAATATCATTTTGTAATTTGGCTGTTTTAGCTGGAGGAAAATATTTGAGTAAAAATTTTTCGGTCATCTGCTCCCATGTGGTAATTGAGCCTCATGTTAAAGAATTTAACCACTGTTTGGCTTTATTTCTCAAAGAGAATGGAAATAGCCTCAAACGAATGGCATCATCAGAAACGCCATTTATTTTGAAGGTATCACAAAGTTCCAAAAAATTGGCTATGTGTGAGTTTGGATCTTCGTCCTGTAAACCATCAAACTGAACCAATTGCTGTATCATCTAAATAGTGTTGGGATTTAACTCAAAATTATTAGCAGCAATACTAGGTCTAAGAATGCTAGTTTCGGTACCAGCCAAACTAGGTTTAGCATAATCATACATAGTGCGAGGAGCTTATTCCTGATTTGCTTGTGGCGCGACTATTGCGGGAGGTGGTGGAACATTTTGATTTGCTTCCATCTCTTCTGTAGGTTCTGGGTCTTGCTCAGGTTCTTGTTCTGGATAATGTAGACTGTGTCAAATTTCTCTGCAATTTCTGCGAACTGTTGCTTCTAGATCGTCGTCAAAAAGTAGTGGTCCTGTTGGGTTGTTTCTAGTCATAAACTAAAAATACCTAAAAAGAGAAAGAAAAGAAAACTCAAAAATTTAAAGGAAAATAAAAATAAAAATAAATAAAAACTGAAAATAAAAATAAAAGAAAAATAAATAAATAAATATATATTTTGATGGCTAAAATAATAGAAATCGAGCTTTCGTAATATTTTAGTTCCCCGACAACGGCGCCAAAAACTTGATATCACGTGATATGAAGTAATAAAATTTATAAAGAACTTGATCACACCAAAACCAACTAATATCACGACGTTGAGGCAAGCGCACCTGTCGAACAGTAGTATAGCTTAGTGGCAAGACCGAGTTATCGTACCCAAGGGAACAAAAAGTACTAGTACTTACTTCTTTTCTATTATCTAGCCTAAAAATAAAATAGGGTTGTTTAAACTAATTTTAAAACTAACTAAGAAAGTATAAAGAGTACATTGGGAAAACTTTTAGGGAAAAGCTGATTATTATGGACAATACTCAAGGGAGAATCCACCTAGACTTCACTTGTTATTATTTTCTTGAACTATATGATTTCTTTACTTGACTTGATCCGTAGAGATCCCTAACTTATGCTAAACCCTCCGTTGAGGCGTAAAGCAACTAGGCCTAAGTTGTTAATTAAAGTTCCTTTATTAATTAACTCCCTAGGTTGCATTAATTCGATCTATGGTTCCCCATATTAGGTTTGACCCTAATCCGGCAGATTTATGTCACCCTATGTCTAGGGTTGCATGCAACTCTGCTTAATTATGGTAGATCTACTCTTATCACAGGGACTTTTGCTCCTCTGCTCTAAGCACATCTAATTCTTGAATTAATACCTAGGATTATTAAATCAAGAATGAATAACGCATAATTAAGAACAATTCAAGTATTTATCAAATAAATCAAGAATAAATAACAAGATCTGTCTTAGGTTTCATCCTCCTCAAGTATTTGAGGGGTCTAGTTCATAATAAAGAAGGAAAACATCTCAGAAGATATAAAATAACAAAACATAAAAGAAACCAAAAACCCCTAAAAGAATTTAGGGAGATCCTCTATGTTGCTGCAGAATTCCAGCTTCTGAGATGAATTAATCGGCTTTCTCCCTTAGAGTAATCCCTTGCTTCTACCCTCAGTGTGCCCGAAAAACGAGAAGAAAGATATCTAAAAACATCTCCTGCTTCTGCCTCATGAGGTCTTTATATAGCGAGCTTATGGGGAGCCTTTCTTAGCCTCTAAGCATCCCAATTCGAGTGAAATTCCCCTTCCTCACGACTAGAACACGCCCGTGTGCCACGCCCGTGTGATTTCGACAGAGGCCATGTGCTTTTATCAGTGGAGGCACGGCCGTGTGACCTGGCCATGCTTGTTGGGGGCTTGACCGTGTGATCTTCATGTGGCATGGCCGTGTACAGCCGTGTGGCATTTCTTTGCCCATGTTGTTCGTACATTTTGGCCCATTTTTCATCGTTTTTGGCCCGTTTTCTGTTCTTTCTTCTTCCCTATGCTCTCCTGAGTATAAGATATAAAAATGAAGGATTAAGAGCACCAATTCTCACAAAATTGATAAGAATCGATCCAAAATATAGGCTAAACATGAGGTAAAAATATGTATAATTTAGCGTTTATTAGGATGAAACCTAAGACAGATCTTGTTATTATTTTATCTTGAGTTATATGATAAGTACTTGAATTGTTCTTAATTATGTGTTCTTAATTCTTGTTTTAATAATCCTAGTTATTAATTCAAGTATTGATGTGCTTATTTAGAGTAGCAAAAGTCCCTGTTTAAGAGTAGATCTAGCATAATTAAGCGGAGTTGCGTGCAACCCTAGACATAGGGTGACATAAACCTACCGGATTAGGGTCAAACCTAATAAGGGATCCATAGATCGAGTTAATGCAAGACTAGGGGTTTTAACTAGAAAGAGATTTCAATTAATCAACCTAGGATTAGTTGCTCCTATCCTCGACGGAGGTATTAACATAAGTTAAGGATCTCTACGAATCAAGTCAAGTGAATAGATCGTCTAGCTTAGGAATTGATAGCAAGGGAAGTCTAGGTAGATTCTCCCTTGAGTATGGCCGAAATCAATCAATTTTTCCTAAAAGAGTTTTCCCTCATTTTACTTTTTATGCATTCATAGTTAGTTTTAGAATTAGTTTAGTTTCATAAAAACCCCTTTTATTTTTAGGTTAAATAATAGAAAGCAAGTAAGTACTAGTACTTTTGGTTCCCTTGGGTACGATAGCTCGGTCTTGCCGCTAAACTATAGTACTGTTTGATAGGTGCGTTTGGCTTAAATTCGTGATAATAGTTAGTTTTTGGTGTGATCATTATTATAAATTTATTACTTTATATCAAGCATATCAAGTTTTTGGCGCCATTACCGGGGAACTAAAATATTAAGAAAACTTGATTTCTATTACTTTAGCCATTACTATTTTTTTATATTTTCAGCTTTTATTTTCATTTTTTATTTATTTTAATTCTCTTTGCTTTTTCCTTTCTAGGTATCTCTAGTTTATGACTAGAAGAAACCCAGAAGGACCACTGCTATTCGACGAAGACTTGGAAGCGACAGTTTACAGAACTCGTATAGAGATTAGACGAAGCCTACATTATCCTGAGCAAGACCACGAACAAGAACTTGAACCTACGAAAGACATGGAAGCAAAATCAAGATAATCAACCACCTCCCGTGATAGCCGCGCAACTAGTGAACCAAGATGATGCTCCTCGCACTATGTATGATTATGCTAAACCGAATTTGGCTGGTACTCAATCTAGTATTATTAGACCTGCTATTGCTGCACATAATTTTGAACTAAAGCCTAACACTATTCAGATGATTCAACAATTTGTGTAGTTTGATGGTTTATAGGATGAGGATCCCAACTCACATTTAGCCAATTTTTTGGAATTGTGTGATACTTTTAAAATCAATGGTTTTTCTGACGATGCCATTCGCCTCCGACTATTTCCTTTTCCTATAAGGAATAAAGCTAAGCAATGGTTGAATTCTTTACCACGAGGCTCAACCACTACATGAGAATAGATTACCGAGAAATTCTTACTTAAATATTTTCCTCCAGCTAAAACAGCTAAATTGCAAAACGATATCTCTTCTTTTGTGCAGATAGATTTAGAGACACTTTACGATGCCTGGGAGAGATACAAAGATCTTTTGAGAAGGTGCCCTCACTATGGGTTGCCTTTGTGGTTACAAGTTCAAACCTTTCACAACGATTTGAATCCATCAACAAGGCAAATGATCGATGCAGCCACAGGAGGAACAATCAATAACAAAACACCAGAAGCAGCTTATGAATTTATAGAAGAGATGTCACTGAACAACTATCAGTGGCAAGTCATGAGGACAAAGCCGACAAAAGCTACAAGAGTTTTTAATATTGATGCCGTCGCCATGCTTACTAATCAGGTAGAACTTTTAAATAAAAAGTTTGATAATTTTGTTGGTTTTACGTAGGCACAACCAGTGATGCAGTGTGACACAACTCAAGGAAATATGGTCAATCTAGACTACTCCTCTTATGGTCATGGCATGGAAACCAAGCAAACCAACTATATGGGTAACAATTCTAGACCTCAAAATAACCCTTATAGTAATACTTACAATGCAGGTTGGTGGAATCACCCCAATTTTTCATGGGGGGACAAGGAAATCAAAACCGCCTCCTCTAGGATTTCAGCAGCAACCGCCACAACAAGAGAAAAAGTCGAACCTTGAAGAGATGTTCACCAAATTCATGGCCATATCAGAAACCCATTTCCTAAATACCGAAATGGCACTAATGAATCAGCAAGCATCCATTCAAGGGCTCGAGAATCAAATTGGTCAGCTTGCCAAATTAATTTGAAAAAGACCACAAGGTAGGCTACCAAGTAACACTGAGCCAAATCCTAGAGAACATGTCAAAGCAATTACTCCACCAACATTTAAGTAATATAAACCACCCATACCATATCTGGCAAAGTTGAAGAAAGACTGCACAGATACTCAATTCGAAAGATTTCTTGAACTTTTTAAACAGTTACATATTAACTTACCTTTTGTTAAAGCAATTTTGCAGATGCCGAAGCATGCAAAGTTTCTTAAAGAGCTTCTCACAAATAAAAGGAAGTTGAAAGAACTAGCCACAGTGGAACTCAATAAGGAATGCTCAGCTATTCTCTAAAATAAACTACCGGCCAAACTAAAAGATCCAGGGAGTTTTACTATTCCTTGCTTAATTGGTAGTTTAATCATTGATAAAGCCTTAGCTGATTTAGGTGCTAGTATTAATCTAATTCCCCACAAAATGTTTAAACAACTAGGTCTAAGGGAACCAAAACCTACTAGGATGAGTATACAATTAGCTGATAGATCTATTAAATACCCTAGGGGAATCATTGAATATGTGCTGGTAAAGGTAGATAAATTTATATTCCCTGTTGATTTTGTTGTACTTGACATGGATGAGGATATTGAGGTGCCTTTAATTTTGGGCCGCCCATTTTTAGCTACTGCTAGAGCTGTTTTCGATGTATGGTATGGTAAATTAGTGCTTAGAGTTGGTGAAGAAGAAGTTATTTTCAAAATCTATGATGCTATGAGATTTTCTAGAGAACAAGATGACTCCTGTTATTTTATTGATGTTATTGATTATTTTGTTCAAGATAAATTTCAAGAAATTTCTCTCGCAGACACGTTGGAACTATGTCTTGTTCAAGGTGGGGGGAAGATGAAGCCACCACTAATGTTAGAGAAGTAATAAAGGAGTTAAACTCTAATGAATTTGTCACAAGGCACATAAGTTATGAAAGTATTAAGATGAATGACGAACTGAGACAAAAACCTTCGATTGATGAACCTCCTAAATTGGAATTAAAACAGTTGCCTGACCACTTAGAATACGCATTTTTAAGAGATGATTCTACATTACTAGTAATTATCGCATTAGATTTTAGCGTTGAAAAGAAAGAGGAACTACTTCAAGTATTAAAAGAACACAAGAAGGCTATAGCTTGGAAGATTTCTGACATTAAAGGAATTAGTCCTTCTTTTTGCACTTACAAAATCCTAATGGAAAATGAATACAAACCATCGGTGCAACCTCAGAGACGATTGAATCCCAACATGAAGGGAGTCGTAAAAGCTGAGGTAATTAAACTTTTAGATGCAGGCATTATTTATCCTATTTCTGACAGTTCTTGGGTAAGTCCTGTGCAGGTTGTTCCTAAAAAAGGAGGCATGACCGTGGTATCCAATGACAAAAAGGAGTCAATACCTACAAGAACAGTCATTGGATGGAGAGTTTGCATTGATTATAGAAAGCTGAATGACGCAACTCGAAAAGATCATTTTCCCTTACCTTTTATTGATCAGATGTTGGAGAGATTATCAGGTCAAAAGTATTATTGTTTCCTAGATGGCCTCTCGGGTTACTTTTAAATCCCGATAGCTCCAAAAGATCAGGAGAAAATGACATGCACATGTCCATACGGTACGTTTGCTTATCGTAGAATGCCTTTTGGATTATGTAATCCTCCTGCTACTTTTTAGCGATGCATGCTAGCTATCTTTAACGAATTCATGGAAGACATCATGGAGGTATTTATGGATGATTTTTCGGTTTTCAGTAATTCTTTCAAACTTTGTCTTAATAATTTAAAACGCTTTCTGATAAGATGTGAAGAGACAAATCTAGTACTTAATTGGGAAAAATGCCACTTTATGGTTCATGAAGGTATTGTCCTAGGACATAAAATTTCTAGTAAAGGGATAGAGGTAGACAAAGCAAAATTTAAAACTATTGAAAAATTACCTCCCCCTAATTCGGTTAAGACCATAAGAAGCTTTTTAGGACATGCTGGTTTTTATCGCAGATTCATTAAAGATTTTTCTAAAATAGCTAAGCCTTTGACGAAATTACTCAAAAAAGATGTGGTTTTTAACTTTGACCAAGAATGCTTAGAATCTTTTAACACTCTCAAGGAAAAATTAGTTAATGCCCCGATTGGAATCTGCCTTTTGAACTAATGTGCGATGCAAGTGATTTTGCAGTAGGTGTAGTTTTGGGACAACGAAGAGACAAGCACTTTCAACCGATCTATTATGCTAGCAGAACTCTAACAGCCGCACAAGCAAATTATACAACCATAGAAAAAGAATTGCTAGCTATTATTTTTGCATTTGATAAATTCAGATCTTATCTCATATTGTCAAAAGTCATCATTTATACTGATCATTCTGCTCTTCGTTATCTTCTAACTAAAATAATGCAAAATCGCAATTGATAAGATGGATTATATTGTTACAGGAATTCAACTTAGAAATAAAAGACAAGAAATGAGCCGAAGATTTGGCATCAGATCACCTTTCAAGATTAGAAAATTCACACCCCAAGTACCTCGATAAAATAAACGACTTGTTTCCTGAAGAACAACTCCTCGCCATAGTAGACGCAGTAGCTCCCTAATTTACCGATTTTGTAAATTATTTAGCAGCTAACATAACCCCAAAAGGGTTGACCCATCAGCAAAAGAAGCGATTCTTTGCTAATGTGAAAAACTACTTTTGGGAAGACCCTTTTCTTTTTTTGTATTTGTGCAGATCAGGTTATCTGAAGATACGTTACTGAAACAGAAGCATACCAAAGTTTAGATCACTACCATTCGGGACCAACAGGAGGACACCACAATGGAGCTAGAACTACTCACAAGGTACTCGAATCAGGTTTTTACTGGCCTACACTTTTTAGAGATGCCAACAGGTATGTGACCTCTTGTGATAAATGCCAGAGAACAGGTAAGATCTCTCAACATAATGAAATGCCTCAAAACTATATACTTGCATGTGAGATATTTGATGTATGGGCATTGATTTAATGGGTCCATTCCCTACTTCATTTGGAAATAAATACATCCTAGTAGCAGTAGATTACATGTCAAAATGGGTGGAAGCCCAAGCCTTACCTACTAATGATGCTAGAATGGTAGTAAGCTTTCTAAAAAAACTTTTCTCTCGATTTGGAACACCTAGGATAATTATTAGTGATAGGGCTACTCATTTTTGCAATGCTCAATTTGAAAAATTTTAAAGAGATATGGAGTACACCACAGGACAGCTACCCCTTATCATCCACAAACCAGTGGCCAAGTCGAAGTAACAAATAGAGAGTTAAAATGCATCTTAGAAAAAAATAGTAGAAACAAATAGGAAAGATTGGTCAAGAAAAGTAGATGATGCTTTATGGGCCCATAGAACTGCAGTCAAAACACCCATAGGAACGTCTCTTTATAGACTTGTCTACGGAAAAAGTTGTCATCTGCCATTTGAACTTGAACATAAAGCATTCTGGGCTATTAAATTTTTAAATCTTGATTTTAAGCTTAGAGGTGAGAAACGACTAATGCAACTAAATGAGCTGGATGAATGGCGTTGCAATGCTTACGAAAACTCACGATTATACAAGGAAGCCACAAAGCGGTGCCATGACAATCGGCTGAAACAACCTAAGCAGTTCAAAACCGGTGATCTCGTCTTACTTTACAACTCAAGGTTTAAGCTATTTCCTGGAAAACTTAAATCAAGGTGGTCAGGTCCATTCACTGTTCAAACTGTCTTTCCATACGGCACGGTTGAAGTAACTCACCCAAACCACGACACTTTTAAGGTAAACAGCCATTGGCTTAAACATTACAAAGGTGAGAATTTCAAAGATAATAGGGAGGAGCTTTAGCTCCATGAACTCCCTTCGTGATACATCCAGGTAGAGTCGAGCTTAGACTCTAAACAAGCGCTTCTCGGGAGGCAACCCGAGCACTAACTTAGTAACTTTTTATTTCAGTCTCTTAATACATTGACTAACTTTTTTGAATGCAGGATTTTTGGACCATACGGCCATGCCCACGGGTGTGCCTAAGGCCATGTGGACACTCTAAGCAGAGACACGGTCGTGCAATTTGGCTGTGTATAAGCAGTGTGAAAATTTTCTAGGTACACGGGCTACGATAAAGGGCCATGGCCGTGTGATGTTGCCGTAGCCAACACTGACAATTGAAACATGGGCTTAGAACACAAGGACACGACCGTGTGATATGGCCGTGGGACTCAAACATGGGCATGCGACACTCTCGTGCCTCAAGACCGTGGTCGACACTATCAATTTAGACACGGGCGTGTGACCTACTACACAGTCATGGGAGAAGCTAACATTATAGGACACAGCCGTGCCATACCGCCGTATGCCTCAACACGCCCTAGGTACACGGGCATGTGCCACGAACCAGGCGCGCCAAAATCACTGATTTTCGAATCACACGGGCAAAACCTGAGCCACACGGGCGTGTGCCATGCCCGTGTAACCCAGAAATCTAAAAAAAGAGGCCACTATTCATCATCTTCCTTCACTTAAAACCCTAAATCCTTCCACCCAAAACCTACCCCAAACCTCCCCAGCGCCGCCGACGGCCTCCCAAGGTAACTCCACGACCGTGCAACGCCTCCACGCCCATGCAAACACCTCATTAATCACCCATTTGGTTCTATTTTCTTTTTATTTTTTAATGCTTTTATCTATTTTTATGTTCATAATATGTCTTATTTCATTTTTGCACTAGTTTTAGGGAATGAAATTCATAGATTTAGAATGAACCATCTAGAACAATATAGAGAATTTCATGCTATCATGCCACTTAGACTCTCATTTGCTTACCACTTTTTCCTATCTAAACTAACATGCATTTAGTATAAAATCATACCCATGCTTCCATAACTTGATATCATACTTAGGAAACGTATAATGTATTACTTAGGTTAGTAAATTAACACTATTCTTAATATGTTTTATTTTGTTTAAAGCTTCAGGAAATTTTACTATCTTCTTTTTAATTTTAGTTTCAAATTCTATTAGGACTAATGTATATCATTTTATTTTTAGGTACCATGTCATCATCCCGCGGTAAGAAAGCTACCGTACCTATTTCAAAGAAACGTAAAGGGGCCAGTGGCTCATCCTCTAGACTTACGACGGAAGTTCGACATCCGTACCTCCAGTTTTCGCAAGACTCCTAAGAGGAGTTATTCCAAATCTTAAGGGCGGGACCCCTCAGAGTAGGGAGATGTATCAACTGGCCCGCTTTAGAACAAGTCCAACTAGCAAACACGGTCCAGACCCTTTTAACAACGGACCCATGGAAGTAATTCTTCCAAATTGTGGAGCCTACATATTTTGAAATCACCCTCGAGTTCTGCTCCACTTTCCACCTACAAACCGTGATGTCCCAATATGATGATCCAGGGACAGTTCAGTTCCGCCTCGGAGGCCTTGTTCGACAACTTAGCGTCCCTGAGTTCGGTACTGCACTGGGGCTATACACGGAGTAATTTTTGGAAGAAGAAGACCTCTCTGAGCTCCACTACCATATCCACTATTCACCCTCTAAGTGTTGGGAGGCCCTAGTCCCGGCAGCATCAACATACAACCCCAGTCACTCCAAGGCGACCGCCCTACCTCCATCATTGAGGTACCTTCATGCCCTCTTCGCACATACACTGACCGGAAGGCACGAGAGCACCAGCGTCATCAACTCTCACGACGCCTACTTTCTGTAGAGTATAGCACACGGCGACGTCTTCGACCTGGCTTACTTCATCGCTCTCGCCATCCAACATCAGACAGAAAGGCATAGAAAGGGGGTGACCAGCATAGGCCCGTACGTAACTCACCTAGCCCGCTACTTCGGGCTATTCAATACCGCGGCCTAGACTTCCTCCTACACCCTCGTCAGTCAGATGTCCCAGCAGGGCATCCAAACCATGCTTCACATGAGGATGATCCAATGACGACAAGGGACCGATCCTCCATAGTACAGACTACTCCAAGACACAGAGCAGGAGGATCCTGAGGACATTACTGATGATGTCCCACCACTGGAGGAGCACTCCACTGAGCCACCACCACCTCGTCGCCCAGTTCATGCAACAGGTTCATACGCTGACATATCTGAGTGCCTAACACAATTCGAGCAGTAGTGCTTCCAACGCTTTGATCAAATAGATGCTACACTTCAACAGATATGCCAGCACCTTCATATCACACCACTTTCCCCACCTCGCGACCCATCTGAGGATTAGACTTTCTTAATCCTCTTTTCTTCTCTTCTATTTTCCTTTTTACTTTTTTTATTTTTTATTATTTTATTTCATCTTATTTTTTTCATTATTTGAATTTTAGTATTTTTAGAATTTAATTTTTGTTATTTATTTATTTTATTTTCTTCATATGGGCTTCCTCTTAACAAACATATTCTATTAATCCAAATTCCTCACAACTGATAAATACTTTCGCAGTTTCAAAGGAGCTCCATAGCCCATATCCATATGAAAATGGGAAAACCCTGCCACAACTATCGGCTCTTCCAATTCCAATCTCCATCTCACAAATTCATCCAAAGTTCAGGGAGTTTCATGCCTTTCCCTATCTTATGATCTTATGCTTCTATTGCTACTAATGTATCTTTGTACATTGAGGGCAATGTACATCTTAAGTGTGGGGGGGAAACTTACTTTCAGTCATTACATTTTCTTTGAAATCCCTGAAAATTTTTATTTGCATTGTTCTCAAAATTTCTAATTCTTACTTTCACTCTTTGCATTATCTTCAATCTCTTGTTAGGAATTTATTCTGATCGATTTATAATTTTTATTGATGTGTTGAGAATTAAGACAAAGGCATTTGTACTGTGATGATTCAGACTTTAAAACACTAGGGAATCAAGCATGATAAGTTGAAGTTTTTGAGAATCTAAATTTTTTTTCATAAGTTATTTTCCTTAATTTTAAGTATTATCTTGAGATTTGAAATTCGTAGGATTGACATCAAAAGCCATAATTCTGGTAAGATTTTTAAGCCTTTTGAGCATACATTCTTTCATGCTCACCTTTATTGTTGCTTTGAGTGAGTCAATACTGATTTTTTATTCTAGAACTTGCTTCGATTATACATGTCGAGACCACATCATTCAATTTGATACACTGAGATGATAAAGGCACCTAGGATTTAACCCACTTACTCCATAAAAGCCTACCTCCACAAATTAACCCCTAGTGAACCCCATTGAGCCTAACAACCCATTCTTTGACTTACCTCTAATATTAACCCATAACCCATTTTTGTTGAATTCCATTCAATTACTTTGATTCCTATTTTTGTCGAGAGTTGAGTTGAATTATTATCTAACTTTATTCTCTTTTCCAAATTGTAAAGTTTGCAAATAAATTGTACCTGAATTGTAAAAATCTTTAAAAAAAATGGTTATTTATAGTTAATACAGTTGTAATTCATAGTTTAACAATATTGCATATTTCTATTTTAAGGCTACCAAGACTAGAATGATGTGATCATAAGACTTAGCTCTAGAAATGTGTTCCAGTGATAGAGATTTTTCTAGCTAGATAATTTTTCAGTTTAATCTCAATTTTAACCCTCTTTTTCAGCTTGTGACAACACCCCTAACCAAAGCCCTATTACAACCAATGAAAGACCTTTTGATCGATGTATTATATCAACCTATAGTGGTGGAGATTTGATTTTCTTACAAACCTATGGTAATAACTCTTCACGTTGACTAGAGAGTACTTAATTCTTGAACCCTAAACACTTTGAGTTGATAGAGTGAATCCTTCATGAGGATGTCATTTCTTGTTGATTTGATTGAGAGATAATTGCTTAAGAGAAGGGAGAAAACTTATGTTTCAATGAAAAAAATTCTCAACTTAGAGTAATTGAATCTTTACTGCTCTTCTGATTGAATTTTCCTTGTATGATTACTTGTGGATTAGTTTGAAACATTATTAATAAGGATTATCAATTGAGAAGAATGATTATTAATTGTGAGTTGAGATTTTGCATGCGGACAAGCAAAGGTTTCAGTATGGGGGTATTTGATAAATGATAATTTATCCATATTTTTACCTCATGCTTAGCCTAATTTTTGGATGAATTATCATTAAATGTGTGGAAATATGTGCTCTTAATCCTTCTATTTCATGTTTTATACTCATGAGAGCATAGGGAAGAGAAAAGAACAAGAAATAGACCAAAAATGGAGAAAATGGGCCAAAGTGTGAAAGCAACACGGCCCAAGGATTCACCACATGGCCGTGTCCCACGACCGTGCCACATAAAGTCCAACACGGCCCAACCCCGACAAGCACGGCCAGGTGACACGACCGTGTCACCATCAACAATCTCGCACACGGCCTCTTGTCGATCCACACAAGCGTGGCACATGGGCGTGTCCCTGTCATGAGGAAATTCAATTTCACTCGGATTTGGATACTTAGAGGCAAAGAAAGGCATTCCAAAGCTTTATATAAAGACCCTAGGGGCAACTACAAAAGTGTGCTTTTCTCTCCTCAAAAGGGTGCTTTATTTCTGCCAAAACAGAGAGTGGAAGCAAGGGATTACTCCAAGGGAAATCGATTGATTCATCCTAGAAGCCGAATTCTACATCAAGACAGAGGATCTCCCTTCAATCCCTCAGGGGTTTTTGGGTTCTTTATGTTTTGTTATATTTATTCTTCTGAGATGTTTTCTTTATTAATTATGAACTAAATCCCCCAAATACATGAGGGGGATAAAACCTAAGACAGATTTTGTTATTATTTTATCTTGAGTTATATGATAAATGCTTGAATGTTTCTTAATTATGTGTTCTTAATTCTTGTTTTAATAATCCTAAGTATTAATTCAAGTATTGATATGCTTATTCAGAGCAGCAAAAGTCCCTGTTTAAGAGTAGATCTAGCATAATTAAGCGGAGTTGCATGCAACCCTAGACATAGGGCAGCATAAATCTGCCAGATTAGGGTCAAACCTATCCATAGATCGAGTTAATGCAAGACTAGGGGTTTTAACTAGAAAGAGATTTCAGTTAATCAACCTAGGATTAGTTGTTCTTATCCTCGACGGAGGTATTAACATAAGTTAGGGATCTCTACGGATCAAGTCAAGTGAATAGATCGTCTAGCTTAGGAATTGATAACAAGTGAAGTCTAGGTGGATTCTCCCTTGAGTATTGCCCAAATCAATCAGTTTTTCCTAACAGAGTTTTCCCCCATTTTACTTTTTATGCATTCATAGTTAGTTTTAGAATTAGTTTAGTTTCATAACAACCCCTTTTTAATGCTTGTTCTTACTTGTGTTTTTAATGCTTGAATTGATATTTTCAGGATATTAATTTAAGTCGAATATGCTTAGGCAGAGGAGCAAAAGTCTCTGTTTAACAGTAGATCCAACATAATTAAGCAGAGTTGATCGCAATCCTAGACATAGGATGACGAAAATCTACCAAATTAGAGTCAAATCTAATATGGGGATCCATAGATCGAGTTAATGCAAGACTAGAGGTTTTAATTAGAAAGAGATTTCAATTAATCGGTCTAGGATTAGTTGTTCTTATTCACAACGAAGATATTAACATAATTTAGAGATCTCTACGGATCAAGTCGAATGAAGAAATCGTCTAGTTCAGAGTTAGATAACAAGTGAAGTCTAGGTAGATTCTTCCTTAGGTATTGTCCTTATCAGTTTTCCCAAAGTAATTTTCCCAATTTACTCCTTGTCGTTTCTTTAGTTTAATTTAGAATAGTTTACAACCAAACCCCCTTTTAATTTTAGTCTAGATAATAGGAAGAAAGTTATTACTAGTACTTTTAGTTCCTTGGATTTGATATTCCGATCTTGCCACTAGCTATACTACTATTCGATAGGTGCGCTTGCCTTTTATCGTGATAATAGTTAGTTTTTAAGTGCAATTAATTTATTACATCATCACAATCACGAGATCAATATACCTCATGAAATTTTGCTTATCCATGTATATACTCACAACACCCTTGCTCTTATATACCATTGCTCACACTTAGACATATTTGCATACATCCCTACATCTATATATCACATTTCACACAAGACATCTTTTAGAAATTTTCCATATTAACTGCTTCGGTTTATCGATTGATATTCGGTGGTTTCAACATAAAGCTCCACCTTAATAAATTGATTCTCTTTAGTCGTGGTAACAGCACTAAGCTCCACGCTTCTAAAACAATGCAATGTGTTTTATCATAGTTTACGGTGTCAACACGATACCTTATATTCGTGATTACAACACATAGCTCCACAATATTTTGGCACTTGAATTTACAAGTGGTTTCAGCACCTAGCTCCACCCTTTCATGCAATTATTCATATCCAAATAGTTTTACTCGTACATTTTCTTATTTAATCTCACCATATTTCCACAATTCACAATTTGTATCAAATAACCATTTAACACTAAATTTCATCCCACATGATAAAATAAAATGTTCTAGTACAATTAATCAACGTTTATTTACAAATAAACTTACCTCGATTACAAAATAATTCTGATTTGCAATTTTGTCCGAAACCTTGCCTTTGCCCCGATCAAGGTCGATTCCTCATTCTTCTCAATCTATAATAACACATTCAACTTGTTTAATGCACACATTACTGAGTTTACTCCAAAATCATCCTATGATAATTTTTACAATTCAGCCCCTAACTTTCTCAATTTTACACTTTAGTCCCTAGGCTCTTAAATTGAAATGTTTCTTTTTTCTTGGCTACCCAAGCTTGGCCAAACCTTAGTTGTGCTCATAACAGCCCTTTGTGCTCATAATAGCCCATATTTCTCATTGATTCATACTTTTACTACCCATTTTACTATCTTTACAATTTGGTCCCTATTAGGGACTTTCATGAAAATCAACAAAACCCTAGCTTTGGAAAGATGCTATGTTCGGCAAAAGGAAGAAGAAACTGAACACATTTTTGGCTTATTTTTTTATTTCATTTATTAACTAATGACCAAAATGCCCTTTATTAAAAACCTTTGATATTCCATCCTTCCTTTGGCATTTTTGTCCAAAGTAAGTTAAACTGTTTTAATTACCATATAAGGACTTCGAATAAAACCCATATTTTTCACCTATTGCAATTTAGTCCAACATATCAAATTGGATAGGCAAGCAACAAAATTCCTACACCAAAACATCACATATTTATTCAAACTCCCAATAAACATCAAAACTCAGTCGAAAAAATATTTTAGACTTCGGATTCATAGTGTTGAAACCACTATTCTGTTTCGCCCCTAATACCATCACCTGAAACTATATGTCATAAGAATCCAACTTCATGGAGCCAAAACTCACTCTTGCTAAACTTAGAAAACAACCTCTCTTTTCTTAGAATTTGCAACACCGTTTTTAAGTGCTCAGCATGTTCAGACTCATCTCAGGAATAAATCAATATATCATCTATAAACACCACAACAAACTTGTCCAAATATTGCTGAAAAATCCGGTTCATCAAATCCATGAACATAGCCGGTGTATTTGTTAAACCAAAAGGCATTATAAGAAATCCATAGTGGCCATACCTTGTTCTAAATGTAGTTTTTGGCACATCCGACTCTTTAATCCTCAGTTGATAGTAGTTGGATCTCAAATCAATCTTAGAAAACACCGTTGCTCCCTTTAACTGGTCAAACAAATCATCAATTCTCGGTAATGGATACTTGTTCTTGATAGTCACCTTATTAAGTTATCTATAATCAATACAAAGCCTCATCGATCTGTCCTTCTTCATTACAAATAACACAGGAGCACCCCATGAAGAAAAACTCGGTCTTACAAATCCTTTGTCCATCAACTCTTGCAACTGAGTCTTTAACTCTCTCAATTCAGTCGGAGCCATCCTGTATGGAGCAATGGAAATAGGTACAGTCCCAGGCAACATATCAATAGCAAACTCAATTTCTCTGACAGGAGGTAACCTAGGTAACTCTTCTGAAAACACATCTTAAAATTCACAAACTACTGGCACAGATTCCAGCTTTGATTCTGACACCTTGGTATTCAACAGATATGCTAAATAAGCCTCACACCCTTTTCTCATGCATTTTCGAGCAGTCATACAAGAAATCACCACCGACATCTTATTCGACTCATCTGTTCCAACCCACAAAATTTCACCACTTTCATATTTTAGCTCAAGAGTTTTTTGTCTACAATTCACCTTGACATCATGTAATGTTAACAAATCCATACCCAAAATAACATCAAATGCATCAAATGGCAACAACATCAGATTAGCTGAAAAATAATATCCTTGAATCATAAAGGGACAATTTCTACAAACCTTATCTACCAGCACAAATTTTCCTAACGGGTTCGACACTTTAATAACAAACTCAGTCAACTCAACAGGTAATGTCTTACTATTCACCAATTTTTCACAAATATAAGAATGAGTGGAGCCTAGGTCTATTAATGCAATAACATCAATATTATAAAGTGAGAATGTACCAGTAATCACATCCGGAGATGATGCCTCCTCACAAGCTCATATTGCATAAGCTTTAGCAGGTGTTCTCGTCTCTGACCTCGCAGCTACATCTTTCACTACAATTTTACCACTGGCTCCACCTTCGACGTTCCTTGCCAATCTACCCTACTAGTAGTGTTACTCGGTCAAGACTCTGAAATTTCTCATCTTCAACTTTCTCAGGGCAATCTTTAATAAAATGTCTGTTGGAACCACATCTGTAACATCCTCGTTACTTCCCCAACACTCACCAAAATTTTGCCACTATAATTCTGGCACTCGGGCTTGTTAGATCTCACATTGCCCACACTCGCCACCAAAGTAGCTTGGACCATAGAACCTGAATATGATTTCCCTTTATCTTGATAGGAGTACTCAACTGAAGTTGTCTTCTGAGGGTTCAGTTCTTTGGATATCTTTGACTGAGATTGAAACGACTAGCTCATCAGTCTTTTTCAGACACCTCGAGCTTTCATAGCTGCTTTCCTCTTCTCTTTATTTAATTCCTTTAATTCTAAAATCCCCACAAGTACTTTGATATCCTCATTAAGACCATCCTCAAATCTTCTACACAACATTGCCTTCGTAGAAACACACCCTTGTGCATATTTACAAAGTCTGACGAACTCACATTCATACTCAGCTATCGTCATCTTACCTTGTTTCAACTCAAGGAACTCCTTCATTTTTTGATCAACAAATCGCTGACTGACATATTTCTTTCAAAACTCTTCCAAGAAAAAGTCCCATGTCACCACATCCCTCAGGACCATAGATATTAGGGTCTTCCACCATCGATAGGCCGGATCTTTTAACAAGGATACAACAAATTTTAGACACTCTTCATATGTTCAAGACAATTCCTCAAATACTCGAATAGAGTTCTTGAGCCAAACCTCTACCCTCTCTGGATCATCATCGACATTAGGTCTAAACTCTTCGGCCCCTTCTTTACAGATTTTATCCATCGGAGGTTTTGTCAACTTTACCATATGGACACCCTGTGGGGCTACGGGGACCAGTTGTGGTATAGGTAGGGAAGAAGGGGTTGAGTATTAGGATTTTCTCTAACAAAGTTAGTATACCAGTCATTCATCATTTGGAGAAACGTATCCCAGCGTTGTCTCCTTGACTCAATGTCTCATGTCTACTTTCTACAGGCGCGGTCCCTTGCGCGGAAGCCGACACGTTACGAGCACCATCATCAGCCATAGCTCATTCGGGATCCATTACTATATAAAAACCAAAACACAATTTAGAAAGGTCAGGAATCACCACACTATCTCTATATATCTATGGCATATATAGCTAGACTCACACACAATGCTAGATAGTCCAAGAACCAACTAAAGTATAGCTCTAATACCACTAACTGTAACACCCCTTACCCGAGTTTATCATCAGAACCGAGTACGAGGCATTACTGGATGGTAACACAACCAATCATACACAATCGAGCCATAAAATTTTGTTTCAATTTAAAACTATTCATAAAATATCATACAATCCTTAAAATGGGCCTACAGGGCCCAAACCATAGTTTGAAAGTGCTCCGGGACCAAACTGAGAACTCAAAAATTTTTTGGAAAATTTGGCCAAATACAGGGCACACACACCCGTGTGACACAAGGACACACCTGTGTGGCAGGCCATGTGATCACACACACCCATGTCCCCAACCCGTGCAGATTTATGTCAAAATTATTTTTCCTTTCAAACCTACAGGGGTTATCACATGGCCGAGCACACGCCGTGTTCCATGCCCGTGTCTTTTACACGGCTAGGCACACGCCTGTGTCTTAGCCTATGTGAAAACTTGGGGGTATTCTATGTATGATGTCATCTCGAAAACTTCGTCACACGGCCAAGCCACACGCTCACACGGTCGAGGCACACAACCGCGTCTCCACCCGTGTGTTTACTACTGGGCATTTAATTTATTATACATTTAGGTGCAGGGGACACACGGCCTATCCACACGCCTATGGGGCTGGTCGTGTGTCGCACACGGCTTAGACACACGCTCGTGTGTCTACCCATGTGGACAATTATAGGCTATTTTCCAAGCCCATTGCCACCCTGATAACATATACAAACTCATTCCACTTTTGCCAATACACAATAAGACATGAAGACACATCTACACAACCATATTTTAGTCATCTATACACTACATTCTTCCTAACCGTTTACAAGCAAAACAATTGTTCCATGAATTTCCTCATAAAGATATATGTATAAAGACCAATAATATTATGAGCCATCTCACATGGCCTTAACTACAAAATACATATAAAAAAGCTTATACCCTCATAGAAGCCAACCCAAAATGACACAACACGAATGCATCCCTATACATGCCATAGTTCAAAAGAAATTCATTTCACTATACCAAAAGAAAGATGTTGATAGTGTAGGTGATCCTTCGATGCATCCCGATCCCCGAGCTGGCTTGACTACACTATAAGACAAGGAAAAAGGAAAGGAGTAAGCTTTTCAAAAGCTTAGTAAGTCTATATGCAAATAAATAACATTACAGTATAATTTCAATTAAAGCTCATGAATAATATATTAAAATTTGAGTCCTTATCAACCTCACTTACTCTTTTAACCTTACCAATTCTCCATATATACCTCATGAAATTTTGCTTATCCATGCATATACTCACAACACCCTTGCTCTTATATACCATTGCTCACACTTAGACATATTTGCATACATCCTGCATCTATATATCACATTTCACACAAAACATCCGTTAGAAATTTTCCACATTAACAGTTTATCGATTAATATTTGGTGGTTTCAGCACAAAGCTTCACCTTAATAAACTGATTCTCTTTAGTTGTGGTAACATCACTTAGCTCCACGCTTCTAAAATAATGCAATATATTTTATCATAGTAACAGCACAAAGCTCTACGATGTCAACATGATACCTTATATTCGTGATTACAGTACATAGCTCCACGATATTTTGGCACTTGCATTTACGAGTGGTTTCGGCACATAGCTCTACCCTTTCATGTAATTATTCATATCCAAATAGTATTACTCATAAATTTTATTGATGACATACTGGTGTATTCGAGGACCGAGGATGAGCATGATGAAAACCTCAGAGTGGTTTTACAGATTCTGTGAGAGAAACAACTATACACCGAGTTCAATAAAAGTGAGTTCTAGTTACGTAAAGTAAAGTTTCTGGGGAATCTGGTTTCTGCTGAGGGGATTAGAGTCAATGCTTGAAAGATTGAGGCTGTCTTAGATTAGAAGTAGCTGAAGACTATATCTGAGATTCACAGTTTTCTGGGTCTGGCAGGGTATTATTGACGTTTTGTAGAAGGGTTTCCACTGATTGCGGCACCTGTAACTAAGCTACTAAGAAAATGTGTTTCGTTTAACTGGACTAATGCGAAGCAAGAGAGCTTTGAGAAGCTCAAAACTGCATTGATTGAGACTTCTGTTTTGATATTGCTAGAGTCTGGAAAAGAGTTTACTGTTTACAGTGATATATCACATATCGGTTTGGGATGTATGTTAATGTAAGAGGGTAAGGTGGTAGCGTATGCATCTCGTCAGCTTAAGACTAATGAGGCAAATTATCCGATGCATGACTTAGAGGTAGCCGCAGTAGTGTTCACACTAAAAATCTAGAGGCATTACCTATATGGTGAAAAGTGTATCATCTACACGGATCACAAGAGCCTCAAGTACCTTCTCACTCAAAAGCAGCTAAATCTTAGGCAACATAGATAGATTGAGCTGTTAAGGACTATGACTATACGATTGAATACCACCCTAGTAAAGCCAATGTGGTGGCCGACGCACTAAGTCGTAGGGCTATGACTAATTTGAGGGTGATGTTTGCTCACCTCAGTTTATTTGATGATGGAAGGCTGCTAGTAGAGCTTTAGGTTAAGCCTACGTGGATTGAGAAAATTAAGGGTAAGAAGTTGGAGGACGAATCTTTAGGTTTTCATTTTCGATAGGTTGAGAATGGGCATACTGAAGACTTTGGACTGAATAGCGTAGGGGTACTATATTTTCATGGGAGAATCTGTGTACCGAAAGACACTGAATTGAGGTAATCGATACTGAGAGAGGCCCATAGTAGCTCTTATGCTATGCATCTTGGCAGAAATAAGCTGTACTGAGACCTTCGTGAGTTATAATGGTGGCCAAATCTTAAACGAGAGGTTACCGATTTTGTGGGTAAATGTCTGACTTGCCAGTAGGTTAAGGCTGAGCATCAGTTACCTTCGTGTTTGTTGTAGCTACTTAAGATTCCACTTTGGAAGTGGGAGTGAGTGAGTATGGACTTTGTTAGTGGGTTACCCCTCATACCCACTAAGAAGGATTTTGTATGGGTTATCGTGGATCGATTGCCCAAGTCTGCCCATTTCATACCGGTTCGTACTAACTACTCACTGCAGAAGCTGGCTAAACTATATGTGTCTGAGATAATGAGACTGCATAGGGTACCAGTTTCGATCATTTCTAATAGGGATCCTTGCTTCACGTCTCGGTTCTGGAAGAAGCTATATGAAGCTCTGGGTACAAGGTTGGACTTCAATACTGCGTTCCATCCTCAAATAGATGGTCAATCTGAGAGGGTGATTCAGATACTGGAGGATATGTTAAGGAGTTGTGTGATTGACTTCTGAGGAAGTTGGGAGGATTACCAGCTGCTAGCAAGTTTTCTTATAATAATAGCTATCAGTCTAGCATTCAAATGGCACATTACGAAGCATTATATGGTCGTAAGTGTTGCACTCCTTTATGTTGGACTGAGTTGAGCGAGCGATAAGTTCTGGGCCCTAAACTGATTTCTGATACTTGAATTGGTTTCTGATATCGGGGATAAAGTTAGACTGATTTGAGATAGACTAAAAACGGCATCTGATAGGAAAAAGTCCTATGCTGAGTTGAAGAGACGTGAGATCGAGTATTCTATGCGAGACTCCATTTTTCTTAAGGTCTCACCATGGAAGAAGGTACTGAGATTTGGACGTAAGGGCAAGTTGAGCCCTAGGTTTATTGGGCCTTACCGCATACTAAAATGAGTGGGACCAGTTGCCTATCAGTTAGAGCTACCACTAGAGTTGGATCAGATTCACGATGTTTTCCATATCTCAATGTTGAGATGCTACCGCTCTAATCCCAAGTTCTGAGGAGGAAGTCTATTCCACTGGTTAAAGTCCTATGGCGTAATCATAGCATAAAGAAAGCTATGTGGGAGCCTAAGGATGCGATGCGTCAGCAATATCCTCATCTGTTCTGATCAAGTAAAATTTTGAGGCCGAAATTTTTTTTAGGGGGTAAAGTTGTAACGCCCTAAAAATATCTTATATTTATTTCTGTGTGTTTGTGACACAACTATCTGTCTATTTCAGTGGTTAAGTGTTGTGGAAGTGTTTGAGAAGTCTTGGGTTCAAGCCTTGTCTTGAACTAAAATTTTATTTTAATTAAATAAAACCTTACTTTTGCTCAGTAGGCTTATAGTTAACAGTTTGTAAAAATATTCCAGAATGGGCCTGCTAGTCTGGTGGTGAGTGGAGTGTTAAGATGTTGGAGGTCTGGAGTTTGAACCCTACTTGTGCAAATGGGATTTATTTTTACTGCTTGTGCCATGTGGGTGTTGTAGTTTGACCGAAATTCTATAGTGTTTGAGTGGGGCTTGAATTTAGTTGTTGAGGGGATTGTGGTGGATGATTAGGGGGAGTGTTGGAGTGATTTGGGGAGAATAATAAAGGATGGAGGAGTTTCAAATCATCCCAAATTTGGTAGTGGCCAGTGTCGGCTCTCCTCCTCTCACATTCCCAACTTTCTGTCAGTTTTTCCCTTCTACTTCCTTGTTTTCTCTGCCGAGTGTTTCTCCCAAATCATCTTCACCATTTTCTTTTTCTTTTCTTAACCACTTACTGTCATTTTTACTCCCTCAACTCCCCTTTGTTGCTACAAAAATTCCAATTGGTATTCTTTCTTCCCTTTGCTGAAAAGTTTTGAACATTCTTCTCATCATTTTGTCTAGCCAAATCTTATTTGTTTTTTGTCTCAATTTTCGATTACTTCTTCTTATCTTTGCTTGGAAGCCACTTCCTGAAGTGATGTCAAGATATTGTTCTATATTACTGAGTGTTGAAATTTCCCTTTTTGTTCTTTACCTTCTCCCCCTCTCGAATTTATTTCTCCGTCTATGGCAATAGTACTTTCTGCCTCTTCCTTGATGATTCTTTGCATGGTTTCGGTAAGTGAGTTTCTGGTGTTTGGTAAAATTGTATTCGTTAGGTTCAAATCATTGGGCAATAGAAGATTTTGGAGAAATAGGCCAGTCACGAGTGGAACCTTAGTCTAATCATTTGATATGTCAAGGGTAAGTTTGGAGGTTGCATAATAAGATGAATTCTTCGATTCAATTTAATTTGAATGAGATTTAAGGGGTTAATCTACTGTTTATCGATCAATTGATAAGTATTGGGAGTGCTCAGGAGTGTAATCACATCGGAAATAGTTTAGGTGTGTAACCACAACACTGGAAACGGTAATCGGTGAAACGCCGAAAAGTAGGGCTGTCGACCCATACGGGTGTATGGCCGCCAGTGTGGTAGGCCGTGTGATGAAACACGGGTGTGTGATCGATGAGACAGGCCGTGTGCAATATACGGGTCAGACCGAATTGAGCCGTGAAGGCCCACACAGGTGAACCACATGGGCGTGTGGGAATTTTGGGCCAGGCTGTGTGATCCACACTGCCAAAGCCATTTTGGGTTGTGTGATCCACACGACCAAAGCCATTTTGGGCCGTGTGGACCCATACGGGCTGACAACATGGGTGTGTGAGCCCATTTCCACTGTTTTGTTGCTAAGGTTGCACGGGTCGCCCGAGACGACAGTAAACCTACTGTAGGGTCGATAAGTTTACCTAGACCCCTAACTGAATGAAACGACTGTATGATTGATTTATATATACATATATACATTTACATGTTATCGAGCATGATGATAATTACTGAATTGATATTGTATGCACTGTTGCCATGTTCTAGCATATCATAATTGTATATTGCATTGCATTGGGTTAGGGGTTGATATTATTCGGAGGAAGTGTATTGAAAGGCTTCGAGCCTATTTTACTGGCAGCTCAACTGCAACTACTGTTTAGTGCCGCATTTGATACAATTTGGAGTGTAGGGATGGGTGGGTCGATTATATCCCCACATAGAGTGTAGGGTTGGATGTTGATGGTGTGTAGAGGCTGGCTAGGTAGGATTTTGTGATTGCATATCTATTACTGTACTGATACTAATACTGTAATGGGCTAAGGCTCTAATGCATGACTGCTTTTGTACTAAGATTGGGCTAAGACCCTAACTGAAACTGAATCTGATAGGCCTAGACTATGATTGCATTATGTCTGTTTGTTCTATATGGGGATCACACAGAGTTTTCGCAAACTCACCCTTTTGATTTATCTGTACAGGTAATCCCCCGACTTAGG
This sequence comes from Gossypium stocksii, assembly GCA_020496765.1. NCBI lineage: Eukaryota > Viridiplantae > Streptophyta > Magnoliopsida > Malvales > Malvaceae > Gossypium > Gossypium stocksii. The sequence goes on from CM035624.1 coordinate 35,458,787, forward strand.
CGGATCAGTGCGGTGAAGGACTTAGCAGTAGCCACACGATTTCTTTGACTCTGTTTTGTACTTATTTTAAATTTTGTTTGGGTATTTTATTGTAAATATGGCCTCTATGGATTTTTTATTTTCATTTGGGATTTTTATTGGTTATGGATTATAACTGCTAGTTTTAGGAAAACTCGGGTTTTCAAAAGAAACAAGCATTTTAACAAAATACTCACGAATACCCAAACTATTTCAAAAGCTTCCGCAACAAACAACATTTTAAGAATGAATAACATTTTGAAAATAATGGACACGACTTAGAGTTAACAATAGATAATAAAAAGAGGTTATATAGAAAAGTGCTTTTAACGACGACACATTTTCTGAAAACATTACAATCTGACATCACCAGATTCGGCCATAAAGTCTAGGTCGGGTTTGGGGTGTTACATATGAACTCATACAAATCATTATTTCACAATTTCACCACGTACTTTTACTATTTTTACAAATAAGTCCCTAAATGATAATTTCATCAATAATCACTTTATAAAAGTTGTTTATTTAACAACAATGAACCATTTTCTTCCAAAAGACTTCATAAATCAAGCAAGAACATTCATGGAAAAACCCTAGAACTTTAACATTTTTGTAAATTAGTCCTTGGGCTAGTTAGATTAAGTTTCAACGATATTGAAATCATAAAAATCATTAAAAATGAGCTCAAAATTTACTTACATGCACCACCAAAGATTGATGAAATTTCAAGAACCCTAAATGGTTTTCTAACCTTCAATTTTGAGTGATGAAAGCACTTGGAGAAGATGAGTGAGTTTTTTTTGTTTTTATTTAATTTTAACTTTTATTTACTAAATTACTTTTATAACCTTTAAAATTATTCATAATATCAATAAAACCAATCTCATAAATGTCCACTATCATAAAATGGTATAATTATCACCTAAGTATTCTTATTTAAGGTCCTATAGCCATTAGATACCTTTAGCTGCTAGAACTCGACTTTTGCACTTTTACGATTTAGTGTTTTTTTAAACTTAATTAAACATGCAAACGTTAAAATTTCTTAATGAAATTAAAACATGGCATTAATATCATCCCGTAAATATTAAAATAATAAAAAAATAAATATTTTTATATCAGATTTATGGTCCCGAAACCATTATTCCAATTTCACTGAAAACGAGTTGTTAGTCATTATTTTCAACCATCCATCTTTTGTGAAATTGGTACCAGGTCTATTGCCTTTCAATAACTCTTTAATGCAAATATCACAAAATATTTCTGTGAATCTCTTATCCCACATTGCTTTGACTTTTTCACCACTAACTTCAACCGCTGAAGTGCTCATCTAATGTGTATATGAACATATTCATTTCAGCTAGTAAAATAATCAAGAAAATCAAATGTCACATAATTATATTTTTTCACATGTTTGAAACTATTAAAAGGAACAATTGAAGCTAAAATGATTGTTCCAAATGGTGGAGATGTGTATCAAAGTCAACTTTTCTAAAACTGAACTAATAACCAAGAAAGAGAACACAACTAATAACACAATTAAAAAAGTGAGTATGGGCAACATTTGGTCAATACCAACAAAATCTAAATGGAACCAACTATTCCACACACAATTTATTTTTATCAATTATTTCTTTACCTAATCATGAAATTGAAAAATACCAAACCAATGGGTTTTTATGAGTTATTCAAATAAATTCTTAAATTACAACTGATGCATAATTACATCATCAAAAACAAAGAAACAAAAGTTTAATACCCAACAATTCTTAACTTATTAGCACAGATTCTATCAATTCAATGAGATCCATTTCCTAATTTGGTCAAGAGGTATATCTAGCATACCAATCATTCAGAAGGTTGGTTCCAATGTAGAATCATTGGAAGCAAAAACAACTCACTCCTATATCTATAGGTAAAAATATTCCATAATATTGATCCAAAAAAAGAACCTTGAATAATTGATTTTAATTTCAATGCATTCCTTTCTCCTACCTTATTTTCCGCTTTAGAATCAAACCATAGATTATGTTGTTTGCAAGAAATAAGTAACAAATATTTGACACTTAAAAACATCCACTTTAACACTTAAAGAATGTTGACATAATATTTTAAGTTTACTACTTTACTGCATCAATTTTTTTTAAATGAGAGACAATGAAGCTAAACTGTCGAATAAGACCTTAATAAATGTAAAACATACTAAAAGACTTGTAATTATCCAATATCAAGAGCTAAAAGACCTGATTCTTTCACAAGCCAAAACAGTCAAAAAGAAAAACAAATATATATAATAGGTATTTTTTAGTCCTAAGCTAAAACCCAAAAAAAAAACCCTAAACCCAAAACAACTCTTAACTTCACTACCATAACTGTTTTAAAGAATCCAAATTCATAAAACCTTAGAAATAGGTGTGAAAGCACTCTTTCGTTACTCCCTCAAAGCACTAAACACAAAAATTAATGAAAGCTAGGTGAGTGTAATTAGAAAACAAATAAAATAAGCATAATCAAGATAGGTTTACAACCAAATCGATGGTCAAACATGAAAAAAAAAAGTGGGTGTAGAAGAGAAGAAGCTCACTAGTGGAAAAATGAAGGAGGAAATGGGAAACCAAAAATAGCTTAACCTGAAATAGAAAAAAATGAAAAAAAATAAATGGGGAGTTAAAATGAGAACATGGGATTAGGGGAGTAGAAAGAAAGAGAGGGAGCAGTAAAAACCTTGAAGAAAATGGAAGAATTAAAGAAAATAAAAAAGAAGGAGAACTAGAGAACCAACTTTGAAAGAGAAATTGAAGAAGAAATTGAAAGTATACCTTGTGTTTTAGGAGAAGAAAAATAGAGGATAAAAAAGTAAATTAGTAGTCAAAAGTGCTTTTGGCTTAGGAGAAGCTAAATTTTTTAGCTTTTCCATCTGAGCAAAAGGACTTTTTAGAAGTTAAAAAATTTAAATAAATGGTGCTTGTTTAGCAGTGCTTTAAAGCCAAAAATGCTTTTTAAATGAAATGTGCTTTTCAAAAGCATAGGTAATAAAACTTTACTGATGTGAAACAAACAACAATTCTTAATAAATATATGAATGATGATAAATATTTAGAGTTAATTAAGAGTTTTGTAAAGAATAATTGCTTGAACATTTCAATTATCATGAACGAATAATTTAATCATTAGCTTTTTCTCTGATAATTTTTTGAAGTCCATTTTAGTCCTTAAAAATGTCATATTGAGTTAGGATATGTTATATTCTAAGCTAATAAGATTTGAATATGTAATATGTTGTATCTCATGGTTTGAACATGTTGTTATGTTTAAACAAAAAAAAAATTTTGCTATTTATATATTTGAAATTTGATGGAATTCTTCATTTAATTTGATATTATACACAAAAATTATATACAAGATGAGCAACAAATTTTATGTAATTGTCAATTTTAATGGTCAAGTTCATGATACTGGTATCGATGTAATTTTTGAGTCACAATATCTTATAAACATTATGTTGGAAAAGAACATCATGTTAAAGAAGATGTAGTTAAAAATAAAAAGAAAATCTAGAGTTGGAATTGGAATTGGTTTTGTGAAGTGTAAAAATATGGTTGTCGCCATCCATTAAGTTATTCTACAATTCTCACTAAAGATGATATTGATGTAAAAACGATGATTTCAATGTATAAGTCAAACAATAATATAGTAGTTAAGCTATATATTGAGCTTGACAAAATTCAATGTAGATACGAGGTTACCAACATTCTAAGCTCATCTACAGTCCTTATAGAAATGTTGCAAATGTCTACTTTAGTGGTTCACAATATGAAACTTGAGACCTTAACTACAAATTGATTATAGTGTCAAAGGATAGTTGGAAACTCCATTTACTTCCTATGGCTACATTGAGATGAGAATACAATCAAAATATATTGCAATGCAGTTTGATGCATCCATATTCAATTATGCTCCAAATCCATAAAATGCACCATCAACGTTTGTTGGAATATATCCTCCCAATTAGTGGGCATTTGGTTTGCCAAATATAACATTATGACCCAAATATTACATTCTAAAATGAGATTAGTGTTCAGATTGTCAATATTCTGACCAGCCCATAATCTCATATTACGAATGTAACACCCTAAAAAATATAGAGTTAGAATTAATAAAATCATCAAGAATTAAGCTTTGGTCTAAGTGGGAGAGAGCTTAGGAAACTCTCTAGAGAGCCAAGGTTCAAGTCCTATTCTTTTCATTTAACCTCTTTTATTTTCAGCAACTAGGGAACAAACTCAAGCTAGTATATATATATTTAATATGGTAGAAAATAATTAAGAATGAGCCAGTTGGTTAAATGGTAAGGCCTTAGCATATTTTCCCCCTTGTACCAAGGTTCAAATCATGTCAATTCCCTTCCATTTCTATTAATTTCGGCATAATGGTTTAGTAACCAAATGAACCCTCTGAGGTTTACTTAACCTAGCTATTTAATCCATTCCTAATCATAATAGAATTTTGATTATCTTTTTCAACCATATTTAGAATTTATTTTATCTTCTTTAAATACATTTTTATATTTTATTTCTCATTTTCTTAAATTTTCATATTCTTTTGCTCGAAATTTATTTCTTGAATCCTAAACCCGAATTCCACCTTATTCAATTAGTTATTCGTATTGTTTTAATGTAACACCGTCAAAATCTGTTTCTAACGTGCCAATATCTGTAAGAATTCTTAATTTTATTTTTGTAAAACTTTAGCATTCTAAAATAAATAAGGTTATTGTTAATCTTTCAATCGATTTTGTAAAACATATTTTATCTTTTATTTCTCACTTTTTCTTTTCATAAATTTTCATATTCTTTTGCTCGAAATTTATTTATTGAAACCTAAACCCGAATTCCACCCCATTCAATTCGTTCTTCATATTATTTTAATGTAACACCATCAAAATTCATTTCTAACGTGCCAATATTGGTAAGAATTCTTACTTTTATTTTCGTAAAACCCTAGCATTCTGAAATAATAATGTTCTTGTCAATCTTTCAATTGATTTTGAATCTTTTATGAACTTTCTTGAAAATCTTGATAAATTCGGTAAATCTAGGAAATCAAAAATAATTCTTGAATTTTTGTCGGTCAAAAGACCCATTGTAGGTAACCCGGATCAGATTTGGACGTAAAAGGTTACATTCTTCTATAAGAAAATTGAGGTAAAATCAAACCCAACCTAGACCACACAAGCGTATGGGTTGCCCGTGTGGACCACACAGCCTCTCACATGACAATGTGCCAGTAGAACCTTAGGATTTTTGCTTCTTGCACAGGCTGGCCACACAGTCGTGTCTCCGCTATAGCTGAATGGTTCTCGAACTATCTTTAGTGCTTAATTTATGCAATTAAGTCCCTGATAGTATGAATAATGCTTGAATCCTTGATTTAAATGATTGTATTAGTATTAAATATACACCCAATTGCATGAACTATGAGTAATCATGTTTATTGTATTTATACTTACGATTTTTCGTATAACATGCCTTAAGACACCGCTAAATTGAACCTTTGAAGAATATATGATTTTTCCACTGAATTAATAGACTGAAAGCATATTTATTTTTGCAATATTTGATTATTTCTAATCGTAACATTTGTTCTGTTATCTATTTTAAGCATGCCTAATTTTGTTGCATGTGTTGAGACAATTTGTAAGGAGGAAGTTCTGGCGTACTATAGTTCTACAAATCTGGTGGTTCATCCAACAATTATTTGTTAGCTTTTATCTGTAAATTTCTTGTGTATTCACAACCATCTAGCAGCGTATTAACCTACAACATTGGTGGTTCGCCCACCTATTTTTTGGCAGCTTTTATATGCAACTATGTTGTGTATTTACAACCATCTGGCAGCGTATTAACCTGTAACCTTGGTGGTTACCCACCCATTATCTGACAACTTTTATTTGCAATTATGTTGTTTGTGTATTTAAAACCGTCTGACAATGCATTATCTTGCAACATTTGGTGGTTCATCCACAACTCAGTGTGTAGGATGGACAAGTTCTGGGGAACTTGTATGGTGTGTAGCAGTGGGGGTAGAATCTTATCTATTAAATCGAATCTATTTGCATCTATAAAGCATGTGCTTGAAAAATTTTAAAAACTTTCGATATGAAATGGTATATGTGTTTGGCTTATACATTGTGAAAACTGTTATGTTATTCTGATATACTGAATTTGCTATATGTGATTTAAGCTATGTAATTTAAATTAATATGCTTATCAGTTTCTTTGGTTGTCTTGTGATAGAACTCACAGTAAGCTTTCATAGCTTACCCCCTTTTATTTTCATTCTTTTCAGATAACCCACAAGGCTAGGAGCGGACTCGGCATTCGGAGGGCTCGGCTCGGAATATTAATTTCTATATAAAAGTATTTTATACTATTTATTTTATAATTTTAGTTATTTGAAACTATATTAATCTTATTGTGGCATGAGACTTAGTTTACAATTTTTACTTAGGCATGCATGGTTTAAATCATTTAAGCTATTAGAATATGAATTTTATCTAATTATGTATGAAACTTGGTTTTTATTAAAATTATGTTAATATCACTTTTTCGCTGCTAAACTGTAAATGTGTTTTGTTAAGAAAGTCACTCAGATTTTAAATTAAGTTTTATGTGATAAATACTATTATAATGAAGATGTTCAACTTAATCGTTTTTCTTAAAACTCCTGAGTTTTTCTAAAAAGAGACCAAAACTTCCTTCTAAAATAAACAAAATTTTTAAAATTAACTATTTTCAAAACTCCGATAATTTTGCCAAGCCATTTCGGTGGCTGATGTCATCCCCTGAATTTAGGTCTAACATCTAATTCGGGTTGGGGAGGTTACAACAAATAGTGTCAAGATGTCGTAATATAGAGTTTAATTTTATTACAGTCCATTACTGAGGTTATCTTAGATTACGAGCATAATCTTAAATTTTGGACCAAATTGCGCTTTGTTTTTATTATTTTGATCAATGTAGTCATTTTTTCCATAAATAAAGTTTAAAAGTAATTAAAATCAAAAAAATATTTTTTCTTAATAATGAACTGGTAGATGTCATACATTACAATTATAATTAGTATATTTATTTAATAATTTAATAATATATTAATTATGGTTATAATTATAACTATGGTTGGTGCTACAATCACTTTTCATTAATTATTATAATTTATTATTTATAAATTTATTTCAATATCTTATATTTACTTATTAATATATAAATTCTAATAAAATTATTAATTATAATAATTTATCATAATTTTATGTAAATTGGGATAAAAAATATTAAAGGAACTAAACTTGTAAGTAAATTCTATAACAAGGACAATTGTGTAAAATATGTTTTCAAGTAAGCTTACATAACATCAATCAAATGCCTGAATCCTGCATTCCAACCAAATGAACCAAACAATGTAATGTAACGCCCTAATTTTCGGGATTTTTTGGGTTTCTTTGATTTTTTGGTGAAATCTTGAAATTTTGGTGTTTTGGTTACTGAAATTATGTTTCAATGTGTTAGTGGGCCTTTAGGAGGCCCAAGCCTAAGTTAAAACCCGGCAGAAAAATCCACTTCGGTTTTTAAGTGAAAGGGACTTGGTTATGTGGGCCTTTAAGAAAAAGTTAGTGAATTGAGACACAAAGAAAGCCTTGGTATAGTGGCAAGGGGGCACCACTAAGCTCCTAAAAAAATGGCATGTGGACCGAGTTTAAGGGCCAGAGTTCAAGTCACAAGGTAAGCAGATGATACTTTTATTTTTATGCATGTGCTGGAATTTGGCTAGGGCTTTAGGAAGGTTAGGCCGTTGGTTTGAATGGCCATTAGGGCAAGTTTTATTTTCTCTTCTGTCTTGCCTAATTAGGGTTAGCCACCTGGGGTTTCACTTTTGTCCATTCTCTTCTCAGTGTACCAAAAAGCCAAAAATGCAGGCTAGTTCTCCTGGGTGCCGAATTCTTCCTTCTCTTCTCCTCTCTTCCATTCTTTTCTTTCTCTTTTCTTCTATAACCGAAACTACCTCTCCTCCTCATTCATCTTCCCTTTTATTTGCTTCAAAAACTGAATCTGCCATTCTTTTCTTCTAAAACCCATGAATTGCTAAAAGCCAAAATCCCGAAAGGCTGCTTCTTGTGTCGATTTCTTGTAGCCGAATCCTCCTACCTTTCTTGCATCTCTTTTGGCCGATTTTCACATCCTCTAAACCCCTAACCCCTGTCGGCAACACTACTTCAATACCACAATACCAAATCATCTTCTTCTTTACCGTTTAAAAAGTCGAAACCACTATATTTTTAGGGACTTGTAGCCGAATCTTTAGATCTCTGAGACTCGATCTCTGCTAATGTGTAGGGGCTAGATCTGCATCAGATCTGAGTAGAAACAGAAGGGGAATCTGTGGTAAGTATTCGACATCTCATATCTATTCTCTATTTCGGGATTTAGAAAAGCCGAAATCCCTAGAGTCTTAGGGAGGCTGTCGATTGGGGCTTAGGGCTCTAAAGGTTATTAACAAATGATTTATTTTGGTGTTAGTGTGTTCTAGAGGCGATTGATCAAAGGCTTGAACAAGTGGACCGACTAGATCTAGATCTAGTTTCTAGTTTCGGCAAAGGTAAGATCTCAAGGGCCTTAGGTGTTGATGGTCGATTCTGGTAAGTAGGATTATGATGGTTGTCATTGTATTTTGAGGCTTAGTTTGGATGGGCGGTGTGTTTACCTCTAGTGAGGTTAAAAACAGCGGTGGCGGTGAGATTAGTTACTGTAGCGGTGAGATTGGGTATTATAACGGTGAGATTAGAAATAATGGTGGAGTGTGTGTTTGGATTCAAACGCAGCTGTAGCGGTGAGGTAAAAATAAAAAATGACTATTGTGGACATCATATTAAAATTGATATATAATAGAAGTTTTTAAATTATTTTACTTATATAAAATTATTAAAATATGTGAATTTATAAATTCATTTAATAAAATATTAAAATTTATCTTCCAATATTTTATTATAAATATTTTAATGAATTATATAATCAATTTAAATTATTTATTAGATAAAATGATAACTATTTTTAATCTTTTGTAATTAAATATTCTTTTATAACAATAGTTTCCCTTAAAAGCAGGAATAACCCATTTTTGCCTAAACATTTTGCATTTTTCCAAGTAGAAAAATTCTCAGAGGAAATTAAATCACTAAGAAAGAAAAGTTAAGCAAAGTAACAACAAATCTAAAGAAGCACTTTGTTTATGGAAACTAAAATTTGTGCAGCATAATACACAAAGATGTTCCATTCCATCATCTAAAGCATTACTTATCTCCTCACTTTCGCTCGTTTAAGAGCCCTGATACGGTAACAAGATATATGACAAATTTTAACTTCAACAATCATAAATTGCACCTTGGCAGATCCTTGAACTGGTCTGGAATCACTGGTGTCTTGCATGTGACTATCTACTTCTGCAGATCCAGATGTCAACAATGGATTTTCAGAAGAGCTTAGAGATGACTCCAGATCGATAACTAAGCTTCTATTCAGTGGTGATAAAGCAATGACTGAAAAGCAATGACTTGTATTCTTCCCACCTGAAATTATCACAATTATATTTATTGAGCTTTCCGGGGTTAACAAGAACTTCTATAATGAAGCACTAACCTTGTTTGTATCTTCACTAAAACAAGAAAATATTAGCCCAATAAATCCAGAATCTAGAAGTTGATACATTGCCTGAGTCCGCACATTTGCAGAAGGTAAAAGTAGAAAATCTTTTCAATGCCCCGCAATCAATCATAAATATGACACTATCTAACAAGAAATAAACAAAAGTGGGCTTCAGTTAAAAGTAATGACCAATAAACAATCCTACTGTGCCTACACAATGAAGAATCCTCTTCGTCAAGTTTCACCAATAAGCAAACACTCTCATATCAGCTACACAATGTCATGGGTTCAAATCTTAAGGATGTGGTTCCATACTTGCCAGGTTGAAAATTAACAGGACTAGAAAACCAATCATCTTAATTTGCAACCATTGGATTAAATATAAAATACATCCAATAGTTAATAGGAGAGTGTGACCGAAAATTGAATAACCTAGACATGCAAAAAGGACTAAGCACCTGTCCATTCAATAATTCATGATACAAGTAAACAAACAAAAACAACTTAGGATTTCAAAAAGGGAACTGTACATGTGAAATTTCTGCTCAAACTGAAACAAAAGAGTGCACACACAAAGATTATCATGTTATTCTCCCAACTTATTTCAATATAATGCTTCAAACAGATGAATATATTTTCGTATCAAAAAGCTAGCTCAGCAAATTAAGATTTTTTGCAAAAACAAAACTAAATGTTCAAAACTTACCAACATGAGAAGGAAGAACAGTAATATGAGGATGTGAATGGTACCACCCAATAACTCGTGTTGTTCTACCAGTCGATGCAGCCATTCTGTACCTTGAAGTTAATTTCACAACAAAGCTAAGAATCTTGAACATGTCACTAAATCAGAACACACGAAAGATATTTCTAGTAAAAGTTATACTAGCTTTACGTTTTTATGCCGATGACATTTGGTGTAAGTTGCAGAAATTAACAAATTCAAGTTAGCTCTAAAAATGGCTTTTGCTGAAAGCAGCTAAGCAGAAAAAATTATCATTTCAAATTAAACACAGTGCAAGCACATTTATAAAAACTAAAGCTTTAGATAATAAGGCAATTGCTAACGAACACAAAAAACTAGTCTCTTTTAGACACTTATCATGATTTACAAGATTTAAATCATCACTAGGAATCACTGGAACGGCCAACACTAGTGACCAGAGAACGAATTTTCTTTTATACTGTAATGAACACAAAATCAAATGCCAATTCATTAACAACAAAGAAAAAAATGCACAAAGTTTTAAGGATATATCAGCTTGAGCTGATGCAGCTGCCAACTGTTCAGGATTTGTCTCAACTCGGTCCTTCTGCCGATCAGATTGTGATTGTGGTGATGCTCCCCATATCAATGCAGTGACATTTCCATATTTTGAGTACTGGAATTTGCAAGAGGTGAACAAACGAACATGAACTAAATCATAAAATCCAGAAAATAGAATGACAAAAGTGCAAGACAAACTAATCATATTACAGAGCAATACTCTTTGTCATATGAAACCAATGTTTAAAAAGATCAGATTTATCATCAGTTAAGTTACGTATAAAAAGATTCAAGTTCCTAGGACCGTGTTTCAGTAAAATGGCTTATTGAATCCAACAATCCACTAAGTCAAAATGAACCAAAGGTAGATACACTTCCAACATTGTTTTTTAGAAATACATAACAAGAACTACATCTGCTAATGTATAAAATTAATGCAATAAAGGGATTTTCCACATCAAAATCACGAAAGAGTAAGGTGTGAATTTCTTCAGTTTATTTGCATTATTCAAACTGAATAAGAAATTGGTAAAATTCAGTCCCTTAAAAAAATTAAGATATATAATCTATTGCTTACTATAAGCACACACATTCAGAAGAAAAAATCAAAGACTAAAGTACTTCCCAAGGATCCAATTAACCTCAACCTTAGAATAAGCAGAAAGTTACACCAATTGTTGGATCAATAAAGAAATGAAGAAAACCCAAAGTTTGGAACAAAAGAAATAGCAGAAAAAAAACTATGAACAAAAATCATATTGCAAATGGAGAAATCAATTAAAAAAAGAAAGGAAAAGAAAACAAGAACTAACCGATGCCATGGTCAAAGAAAGATGATAAAGTTAGGTCAATGAATGAAGTCTGTCTTAAGAATGGAAAAAATGAGGGATTTTTATTAAAGGCATAAGCCATGGGGGGAAAGCAGATTGGGAGACAAGGGAGGTTTGGGGATAGTGACAGGGCGTGGGAGTGAAAAATGCACAAATACACCAAGAAATGAAAAGAAATGGCACACAGAAAGCATCAAGAAGACTCCAAAGGTATAAATTTGAGTTTAACACTTACAATCACAGGCTTATCAGTCTTCGATTGAGGAGGAGTTGACACAGCTTGAGCAGAGGTATTTCTTTCCCTGTTATCAGCAGAATTTGGCTGCCAAATCTGAAAAAAAAAAGATTGATAAAGAAACTTTCAAGGATAAAATGGTAAAATAATAAATGGAAGTTCAACCTCTGCTGCACCAGTGAGCTTACTACTGCTGAAAGCTCCAGTTGATTTTTGGGATATTAGTGTGGTGAGAATTGGTTTTGGTTGCACTGAAACGCTCAACCAAATAGCTTCCCAATGAGGTTGGTAGTCCAACTGCACCTCACTGGCTTTAAACGGTGAACCAAAGGTAGCCTGAATTTGATGTATCTAGTGATCGATTGCAGGATATCGTGGGAGATCTCGTTAGCAGTCGTCGCAAATCAAGTGTGTATCGAACACCCTCTTATGGTTTAAATCGGCAAAAGCCGAAAAATTGAAATGTCGAAATTTCAGCATTTCGTGGGCTTGTGGGCATGCGAACGCTCGTAAGTTGAGTGGAAACCATTGGTTCTGTAATCGCAAGTGGTAAGATGGTTGAGTGCGCAATTTCGTGCACTTTGGTAAATTGAGCCTTGATGGGATAAAATTGGGCCCAATGGGCTTACGAACCCATGTGGGTAGAAATAGGCAATAAATATGTATACATAGACTGTAGGTCCAAAACTGCTAAAACTGGTAAATCGATCGTAAAGTTTGGACTAAATGGGCTAAAATAGCTAAATGACCCTATAGGGCCCATTAGGGGTTTTAGGGCCCAATGACTGTAAACTACTAAAATGGACTAAATAAACTACAGAGATAAAAGTTAGAATATTTCTGATTAAAATGTGTATGAAACCCTAGAAATTGGCATAATTACTGAAATACCTTTATGGGTGGAAATTACTGAATTACCCCTAGGTGTAAAATGACCATTATACCCCTAGGGCTAAGTTTGCCCAAAACGCATGTTTTACTGTCACTGTTTATTGCATGCCATGTCATGAATATCTGTTGCATGGGACTGGGATATTGATGGAGGAAGTACTGAAAGTGGCTTGACCACGTACTGGAGGCTTTGCCTTATTTTACTGTTATCTGAGCAGCTATGCTGCAACTGTGGAGTGTAGGGCTGGGTGGGTTGAGTTATTCCCCACATGGAGTGTAGGGCTGGTACGGGTGGAGTGTAGCGGATGGACATAGGCTGGGTTTGGGCTTGCATACCTGCATATTCATTGATCTGTTACTATAATGGGCCTATGGGCCATACTGTTATCTGAAAAGGGCTAAGGCCTAGTTTACTGTATCTGGATAGGGCTTCGACCCAGTTATTACTGAGACTGGATAAGGCTTAGGCCTAGTGGGATTGAGCTGATTTGGGCTCTGGATGGGCTTTCCTTACACATTGAGTTTCCAAACTCACCCCTTTCTCTCCATCCATGCAGGTGAGCCCTAGATTGGTGGATTTGGAGCTGGGAAGGATTCGGAGTGGCCACATGGACTACAGTTATTTAAGTTCTATTTTAATTTATTTTATTCCCGTATTAATTTTTAATTATTTTTATTATGGTTCTGGGTTGTAATAAGGCCGCTCTAATTATTTTTGTTTTGGGTTTTTAATTACTTATTCATATTTTACTTTAATTATAGTGAATATAGCTGCGCAAGTTTTTCTTAAAATTAATCAAATGTTTTCAAAATCTCATCACACGTTTCAAACGAGTAACAAAGTTAAGTTTTAATATTATCCTCTTAATAACTAGTAATGCTTAGGACGTTCTCCAAAAACCGAGAATTTCTCTTAAACCCACAATGTCGGTTTGCAAAGCTCACCCCAATCTTAGTAAATAAGTAACATGATTAGTTGTAGGTGATGTGACACACCAGATTTGGCTGTAACATCTGGGCCGGGTTTGGAGTGTTACATGTAACCTCACATTCCACTCATATCTTACATTATCGTAATCCTATTGTAGAGCGTAATCTAAGATTCAGAAAACCAAATGCACCCTTAGAGTTACTCATAAAAGAAAATCTCTTTGGGCAATTTGAAAAAGCTATTGATGACTACACTTTTATAAAAGTTGGTTCCTAAATATGTTCATTTCTCACTAAACATTGCTACAAGTCATTTATTTTAGTAAATAATTGCAAAACAAATACAATTTACAACTTTCCTGACTTTTTTATTAAAATATTATAAAAACAATAATTATTTACCAAAATAATATGGATCACAAATTATTTATCAAAATATCATCTTTTGAGTCGTAACTTGGATTTTTATATTTTTTATATCAAAATATTTGGGATTCTGAGATGGTATATCAGACATTAGTTGACAAGATAGAGAATTTTTTTCATCTTGGGATCCCAAATCGCCACCAATGGTGACTATTTGGTGTTAAATTTATTAAAATACTTTTCATTTCATATTATTTTGATAAAAATTCTAAACTATAATTTTCATAATATTTAAATAAAAAACTTGAAAAAAACCCATTTATAAGGCTTTTTATTTATATAATACAAAAAAATTATTTACGATATTTGTAACAGCCCGATTTAGGGCCTAGGTTGTGAGACCATAAATTTGAACTAGAAAGATAGGTTTTATGGTTTTTATGAGGTTTATGACATGTTTGCATAACTATGTGAAAGTCTCATGAAGAAATTTTCTGAATAAGTGCTTAATTTAATTTTTAGGACTAAATTGCAAAAGTTGTAAAAAATGATATTCTAGAAGCTTTAGGGTAATTAAGTCAAATGTATGTGTAAATTAGAGGTCCTTATTTAGTAATTAGACCATTATATCTCATGATGGACAAAAATGGACATGAAAGGGAAAAATCTCAAGGAAGGGCCTTAAGGGCATTTTGGTCATTTAGTTAATAAATTAATAAAAAAGGGAAAAATAAAGCCAAAATGTGCTCATCCCCTCCAACTAGCAACCGAATTTTACAAGCCCTCCATAGCTAAGGTTTTTGACATTATCAAGCTTCATAGTAAGTATGTCCTAGCCACGTTTTTAATGCTCTTTACATTTTTGAAATCCTTGTAGCTCGATTTAGCTATTTCTAGCCATATTTTAAGCTAGGGTTTATGTTCAAAAACTTACCCATGTATAACATGCATGTATTTTGATGTTTAATAGAGGAATATGGAAGTTTGATGTGTGATGAACATATTTCTCTAAGTGATTTTTCATGGAAACACCTAAAAAGGACCTATTTGTAAAAGTGATAAAATGTGTAGTAAAAATCTAATTTGAAGGAAAATCTAAGCTATTGTAAGCTTAAGATAGGTTCGGCTAGGCTTGGGTAACCAAGAAAATGAGCACATTTCATCATACGAGCCTAGGGACTATTTTGCAAACATGTGAAAGTTTAGGAGCAAAATTACAATTTTTCCAAAATATGATTCATGGGCTGTTTTAGTCAATGTGATAATTAAATAAGTGAAATTTGTCATTATAGATTAAGAAACACGAAGTCCAGAGTTAAACCGAGGAAAGAACAAGGTGGTGGACTAAATTGAACCACTATCTATATTTTAGTACCGAGGTAAGTTTGTGTGTAATAAATGAACATTATGTTATTATGTATTTCAATGCTTGATATTTTCATGAAATGTATATTTTTCTTATGAAATTGATTAATGAGGTCTCGATGAAGAAAAGATGAAGTCATGATATATTGAAGTCTCGATTGAACCTTAGGAATAGAAAGGATATCCTTATCATGACGTTAGATTAATAAGGTCCCGTTTAAGACCATATTTGGGATATGGCATTGGAACCGAATTGAGATCCCGTGTAAAACCATATTTGGGAAATGGCATCAGCATCGAATAGTGATTTTGTGTAAGACCACGTCTGGGACCTGGCTTCAGTATGAAATCGTGTAAGACCATGTCTGGGACATGGCATTGATATACGATCTCGTGTAAGACCATGTCTGGGATATGGCGTCGACATTGATATGAGATATTGTACAAGACCATATTTGGGATATGGCATCGGCATCAACATGTGATCCCATGTAAGACCATTTCTGGGATATGGCATTGGCATCTTACGACATGTATGACATTTTCCAAGTATCTGTCAATATTCCAAGTAGGTCAACGAGGAAAAGAATTAAAGTTTATGTTCAAGATGAAAAAGGCTAAAGTTATGTGATGGAGTGGTATAGGTACATATGTGAAACTCACGAGAAATGAGCCCAGTATGTGATATGTGGTCGGTAAGAATGAGCATGAGTAAGCCATGTCAATGTTCACTTGAAAATTTTGTGTTAATTCATAATCTAATATGTGGATGTTACTACAAGATTTTTATGTTGTTATCTATTACATGCAAACTTACTAAGCTTTATGTTTACTCCCTTTCTTTTCCCTTTTCTTATAGTATCGCCAAGGTAGCTCAGGAATTGAAGGACATCGGAGCTCGATTCACACTATCAAGCTATTCTTTTAGGTATAGTTAAGTTTTATTATTTTGGGTATGGCATGTATAGGAACTTGGTCATTTTGTTATATGTCATATTGGTTAGCCAATGTGTTGGCTATTAATTTTACTTATTTTATTTTTTAAATGGCCTTTGAAATTGGCCAATACTAGTTAAGTTATATTTATTCAATGATGATAGAATTCGTGAAGTGCAAGCTTGTGCAATTGAATGATAATGTGTGAAGTATATGCATGAAGAACATAGTATGAAATTGAGGTGTGGATGTCTTGATTGTGGATATTAGAGGTGCATTATTGTTATGCTATTGTTGCTGGAAATGGTATAAGTGTGGCTGCATTTTAGGGTGGCAAATGGCTTGGTAAATTGTCTTATATTTGTCCATACGGGTAAACACACGGGAGTGTGCCTAGGCCGTGTGTGCCACACGGTCAACCTCATGGGCGTGTTGATAGGCCGTGTGTCTCCTGCATCCAAATTTCACAAAGTAGAATGCCCAGTAGTAAACACAAGGGCAGAGACACCGTCGTGTGTCTCAGCCATGTGAAGGACATGGCCTTAGGGCATGAGTGTGTGCCTGGGTCGTGTGAAGTCTATACATTAATTACGTGAATTAAATTTGCCACACTACCTAGCACACGGGCATGTGACTTGGTCATTTGACCCTAAATGTTTGTTGACGTCATAAACAAAATGTCAAGGTTTTCACACACGGGCTAAGACACGGGCGTGTCATGGCCGTGTAAGGGGCACGGGCCACAGACATGGGCCATAGACACGGGCGTGTGCCAGGCCGTGTGAAAACCCCTGTACGTTCGAAATGAAAAATAAAATCCACACAGACTAGGGATATGGGAGTGTGTGACCACACAGCCTGCCCACACAGGCATGTTCATTTCCACACGGGCATGTGGCCCTATTTTGACCAAAAATTTTCTAAGTGTTCAAAAGCTTCCAGTTCAGTCCTGAACCACTTTATATGTATGATTTGGGTCTCGTAGGCCCATAATAGGGACTTTATGAATACGAATGAAAAGTTTTAAGTTTAAATGAAAATTTAGGGCCTGATTTTGTATGATTAAGTATTTTAAGTTCGGTAATGCCTCATACTCGGTTCTGGCATTGAATACGGGCAAGGGGTGTAACATTTAGTAGTATTAGAGCTATGGTTTAGTCATTTCTCGGACTACCGTAGCATGTGTGAGAGTCTAGCTATACATGCCATACGTATGTGTATATACAAAATGATAGTGTGACAACTCCTAACAATTTAAAATGTGTTTTCACTTAGTAAACGGATCTCGAAAGAGCAGTGGCAGATGATGTAGAAAGTAATGCGTTAGCCCCTGCCCAATGGACGGTGCTAACTTAAAATGAAAATAGACTAGTGGCTATGAGTTAGGGAGGAAAGGCTCGGAAGCCTTCTTCCAAATGATGAACGAGTGGTTCTCAGAGTTCGTTCGAATGAACCTGACTGCTCAACAACAAGCTCCACCCCCTCCAAACCCTTAGCCTACCCCTGTAGCTCCCCAAGTTGTAGAAATGGTAAGAAGGGAAAAGCCTCTAGTTGATAGAATCCGGAAACAAGGAGCTAAGGAGTTTTAAGCTAATAAAGATGACAATCCAAAAATAGCAGAATTCTAGCTTGAAAATACCATCTGCGTATTTGATGAATTGTCTTGCACACCCGAAGAATGTATGAAATGTGTTGTGTCTCTCTTGAAAGATTCAACTTATCAGTAGTGGAACACCCTTGTGTCAGTTGTATGAAGAGAGAGAGCTAATTGGGAATTTTTCCAAGAAGAGTTCCGAAAGAAGTATATTAGCCAAAGGTTTATTGATCAAAAAAGAAAGGAATTCCTTGAGCTAAAACAAGGTCAAATGATGATAACTGAATATGAATGTGAGTTTGTAAAGCTCAGTATATATGCTCGAAAGTGTGTATCCATCGAATCCATCATGCATATGAGATTTGAGGATGGATTAAATGAGGACATTCAATTGTTTGTTGGTATTCTAGAATTAAAGGAATTTTTTATGCTAGTAGAAAGAGCTTGCAAGGCCGAGGAATTGGCTAAAGAGAATAGAAAAGCTGAAATTGAGTCTCGTGGCTCGAGGAAGAGACAATTGGGTAAGTTATTTCAATCCTTATCCAAGAAATCAAGAGAGTTCACTACTCAATCAGCCACTTCAGTTGGGTTCTCAAACAGAAGTAAAGGTAAACAGTACTCGGTTTCTAAACCTCAGACCACTTCGATTGCTAGTGTTGGTAATGCTCGACCAAGTAGGCCAGAATGTCCACAGTGTGGTAGACATCACCCCAGTGAGTACCAAGAAAATGAGAGAGCTTGTTTCAAGTGTGGTTCCCAAGATCACTTCATTAAAGACTGTCCCGAGATGGTTGAAAAAGATAGAAATCAGAGTGTGAGGTCGGGCAACACTGCTAGTAAAAGGAGACCATAGAGAAATCTGGGAAATGGAACGAGTAGTAAGAATACACCTAAAGAGCAGACTGCAAGATCTGAGGGTAGAGAGCCTGCGAGTACTTATGTCATTCGCGCTTGCGAAGAGGCGTCATCCCCTGATATGATTACAAGTACATTTTCTCTCTATGATACTCATGTTATTGCTTTAATTGATCCAGGATCTACCTACTCGTATGTTTGTATGAAATTAGTGTCGAGTATGAACATGCCTGTAGAGTCTATAGAATTTGTGATAAAAGTGTCAAATCCCCTAGGCAAATGTGTGTTAGTTGACAAGGTATGCAGAAATTACCCTTTGATGATTAGAAGTCATTACTTTTCGGCTAATCTCATGCTATTGCCGTTTGATGAATTCGATGTAATTCTTGGTATGGATTGGTTAACTGCTCATGATGTGATAGTGAATTGTGGAAGAAAAGTTATTGAATTGAAATGTGAAAATGGGGATATGCTTCAGGTTAAATCAGATGAACAGGATAGATTGCTTGTAGTGATTTCTTTTATGCCTACTCAGAAATACATAAGAAAGGGATATGAAGCTTATCTTGCCTTTGTAATGAATGAAAAAGAGTCTAAGTTGAGAATTGAATCAGTGCTGATAGTATGTGAGTATCCAGATGTCTTTTCGGAAGAATTGCCTAGTTTGCATTCGGTTGGAGAGATTGAATTTGGTACTGAGTTGGCCTCTAATACTGCACCTATTTCAATTGCTCCATAGAGGATGGCTTTGACTGAGTTGAAAGAATTGAAGGCTTAGTTACAAGAGTTGATGGATAAAAGTTTCGCAAGACCAAGTTATTCTCTGTGGGGTGCTCCCGTATTATTTGTGAAAAAAATGATGGTTCTATAAGGTTATGTATAGATTATTGGCAACTTAATAAGGTAACCGTAAAAAACAAGTATCCCTTGCCAAGGATCGATGATTTGTTTGACCAATTGAAGGAATGCATTGTGTTTTCCAATATAGACTTGAGGTCTGGTTATTATTAGTTGAGAGTCAAAGACTCAGATGTGCCGAAAACTATATTTTAGACAAGGTATGGTCACTATGAATTTCTAGTTATGCCTTTTGGTTTAAAAAATACCCCTTCCGCGTTTATGGATTTAATGAACCGCATCTTTCGACCATATTTGGATAAATTTATTGTAGTCTTTATTGATGATATATTAATTTACTCTCGTGATGAGAATGAGCTTGCTGAGCACTTGAGGACGGTTTTACAAATTTTAAGGGATAAACAGTTATAAGCCAAGCTTAGTAAAAGTGATTAGGCTTAAAGAAGTCAAATTTTTGGGCCACATTGTTTTGAGTGATGGCATTTGAGTTGACCCAGGAAAGATTTCGGCCATTGTTGAATAGAAACCGTCGAAGAACGTACCAGAGGTTAGGAGTTTTCTAGGCCTAGCTGGTAATTATAGATGGTTTGTCAAAGGATTTTCCATGTTAGCTACTCTGATGACGAGGTTGTTACAAAAAGATGTTAAGTTTGAATGGACAGAAAAATGCCAACAGTGTTTTAAAAAATTAAAGACATTATTGACTGAAGCTTCTGTTTTATTGCAACCTGAACCGGGGAAAGAATTTGTGGTTTATAGTGATGCATCCTTGATTGGATTAGGTTGTGTACTCATGCAAGAAGGCAAAGTAATAGCTTATGCCTCTAGACCGCTAAAGCCGCATGAGAAGTATTATCCGACCCATGATTTAGAGTTAGCCGCTATTGTATTTGTATTGAAGATCTGACACCATTTGTATGGCGAGAAATGTTGAGTATTCACTGATCATAAAAGTCTAAAATACTTGATGACTCAAAAGGAATTGAATCAAAGGCAAAGAAGATGGCTAGAGTTGATAAAAGATTACGAGCTAGTGATTGACTACACCCAGGACAGGCGAACGTGGTTGCCGATGCATTGAGTAGGAAGTTATTATTTGCTATGGGGGCTATGAATACACGGTTGGCCATGTCTGATGATGGTTCAGTTTTAGTAGAGATGAGAGCTAGACTGATGTTTCTCTAAGAGATTTACAAAGCTCAGAAATATGACAGTGAATTGCAAGCCAGGAAGGCTCAGTGTGAGTCGGGTATCAATTTAGATTTTTAGATTGGATTCGATGGTTGTGTAATGTTCTGGGATAGGATTTGTGTACTGAAAGATGATGAACTTATTCAGAGAATTTTACACGAGGCACATAGTAGTCGTCTGTCTATTCACCCTGATAGTACAAAGGTGTATAATGACTTGAAGAAATGGTATTGGTGGATGAGTATGAAGAGAGATATTTCCAAGTTTGAATTGAGATGCTTGATTTGTCAGCAAGTGAAAGCTGAACACCAAGTACCTTTTGATTTACTTCAGCCTATTATGGTTCCCGAGTGGAAGTGGGACCATATTAATATGGATTTTGTGACAGGAATGCCTTTGATGTCGAGTACAAAAGATGCGCATGGGTTGTGGTTGATAGGCTTATGAAATCGGCTCATTTTATACTGGTACGCATTGACTATTCACTTGATAAGTTGGCAGATTTGTATGTTTCAGAAATTATGAGACTTCATGGGGTACCATTGTCGATTATTTCAGATAGATATCAGAGATTTACATCACGGTTTTGGAAAAAGTTGCAAGAAGCCTTAGCCACAAAGTTGAATTTTAGTATAGCTTTTCATTCGCAAGCTAAGAGACAGTCGAAGAGGGTAATACAAATACTTGAAGACATGCTCCGATGTTGTGTTTTGGAATTTCAAGGTAATTAGGAAATGTATTTATCGTTAGTGGAATTTGCCTACAACAACAATTTTCAATCGAGTTTCAAAATGGCCTCTTATAAGGCATTTTATGGGCAAAAGTGTCGAATGCCCTTGTATTAGACCGAACTTAGAGAAAATCAAATTCATGGGGTCGATTTGGTCAGAGAAACTGAAGAGAAAGTAAAAGTGATTCGTGATTGTTTAAAAGCTACTTTGGATAGAAAAAAATCCTACGCGGATTTGAAACAGAAAGATATTGAGTTTCAAGTTAGTGATAAGGTATTTTTAAAAGTGTCACCATGTAAGAAAGTTCTCAGATTTGGCCGGAAAGGCAAATTGAGTCCGCGCTTTATCAAACCATATAAGATCACCGAGAAGATACCGGTAGCCTATCGGTTGGCTTTGCCATCAATGTTAGAAAGGATTCATGGCGTGTTCCATGTATCCATGTTGAGAAGATATCGATCACACCCTTTACATGTGATTGTGCTGACAGAGGTTGAAATTCAACTGGACATGACTTATGGTGAGGAGCCAGTTAAGATTTTGGCTCGAAAACTCAAACAGTTAAGAAATAAAAGTATAGCTCTTGTGAAAGTATTGTGGCAAAGACACGAGGTAAAAGAGGCTACATGGGACCTTGAGGATGCTATGAGAAACCAATATCCAAACCTTTTCACCGATAAGATTTTCGAGGACAAAAATCCCTAAAGGGGGAGAATTTAACAGCTCGATTTTGGGCCTAGTAAAAATAGTGGTTGCGAGACCACAAATTCGAACTAGAAATATATGTTTTATGGTTTTTATGAAGTTTATGACATGTTTTCATGATTGTGTGAAAGTCTTATGAAGAAATTTTGTGAATAAGTGCTTAATTTAATTTTTAGGACTAAATTGCAAAACTTGTAAAATATGAGATTCTAGAAGCTTTGGGATACTTAATTGAAATGCATGTGTAAATTAGAGGTCCTTATTTAGTAATTATACCATTATATCTCATGATGGACAAAAATGGACATGGAAGGGCAAAATCTCAAGGAATGTCATTAAGGGCCTTTTGGTCATTTAGTTAATAAATTAATAAAAAGGGAAAAAGAAAGCAAAAATATCCCCTCCAAGTAGCAGCCGGATTTTACAAGCCATCCATAGCTAGGGTTTTTGACATTTTCAAGCTTCATAGGAAGTACATCCTAACCCCGTTTTTAATGCTCTTTACATTTTTGAAATCCTCGTAGCTCGATTTAGCTATTTCTACCCATATTTTAAGCTATGGTTCATGTTCAAAAACTTACCCATGTATAACATACATGTATTTTGATGTTTAATGGAAGAATATGGAAGTTTGATGTGTGATTGATAGACGATAAATTATACATGTTTTTACCTCATGCTTAGCCTAATTTCTGGATGAATTATCATTGAATTTGTGGAAATTGGTGCTCTTAATCCCTTTATTTCATGTTTTATACTCAGGTGAGCATAGGGAAGTGAAAAGAATGAGAAAAAGGCCAAAAATGGAGAAAATGGGCCAAAGTATGAAAACAACACGGCCTGGGAACTAAATTGTGATAATAGTTAGTTTCTGGTGTGATCATTTATTATAAATTTTATTACTTCATATCACGCATATCAAGTTTTTGGCGCCATTGCCGGGGAACTAAGATATTAGGAACACTCAATTTTTATTACTTTAGCCATTACTATTTTTATTTATTTTCAATTTTTATTTTTATTTGTTTCATTTATTTATTTTAATTTTCTTTGCCTTTTTCCCCTTCTAGGTATCTCTAGTTTATGACTAGAAGAAACCCAGGAGGACCATTACTCTTTGACGAAGATTTAGAAGCCACCGTTCGTAGAACTCGTAGAGAGATCAGACGAAGCCTACATTCTCAAGAACAAGGACGAGAAGAAGAACCAGAACCTATGAAGGAATGGAAGCAAATCAAGACAATCTATCACCTCCCGTAATAGCCGCAGAACCGGTGAACCAAAATAATGCTCCTCGAACTATGTATGATTATGCTAAACTTAGTTTGGCTGGTACTGAATCTAGTATTATTAGGCCTACTATTGCTGCAAATAATTTTGAATTAAAACCTAACACTATTCAGATGATTCAGCAATTTGTGCAATTTGATGGTTTACAGGATGAAGATCCCAATTCACACTTAGCCAATTTCTTGGAATTTTGCGACACTTTTAAAATAAATAGTGCTTCAGATGATGCCATTCACCTTTGACTATTCCCTTTTTCCCTAAGGAATAAAGCTAAACAGTTGTTAAATTCTTTACCACGAGGCTCAATCACCACATGGGAACAAATGACCGAAAAAATTTTGCTCAAATACTTTCCTGCGGCTAAAACAGAAAAACTAAGGAATGATATCTCTTCTTTTATGCAGATCAATTTAGAGAGACTTTACGATCCTTGGGAGAGATACAAATATCTTTTGAGAAGGTGCCCACACCATGGGTTACCTCTGTGGTTACAAGTTCAAACTTTTCATAACGGTTTGAATCCTTCAACAAGGAAAATGATCGATGCAGCCCCTGGAGGAACAATCAACAACAAAACACCCAAAGCAGCTTACGAGTTTATAGAAGAGATGTCACTGAATAACTATTAGTGGCAAGTCATGCGAACAAAGCCACAAAAAGCTACAGGAGTTTTTAATATTGATGCCGTAACAATGCTTTCTAATCAAGTCGAACTTTTTAATAAAAAGATTGACAACTTCGTTGGTTCTCCGCAGGTACACCCAGTGATGCAGTGTGACTCAATTCAAGGAAACATGCACAATCTAGATTACTCCTCCTATGGACATAGGATGGAAATCGAGCAAGCCAACGATATGGGTAACAATTTTAAATCTCAAAATAACCCTTATAGTAACACTTACAATGCAGGTTAGTGGAACCACCCCAATTTTTCATGGGGAGGATAAGGAAATCAAAGACAACCACCTCCTCCGGGATTTCAACAGCCACTATTCCAACAAGAGAAAAAGCTGAACCTTGAAGAAATGCTCACAAAATGTATTACCGTGTCAGAAACTCATTTCCAAAACACTGAAACGGCACTAAAGAACTAACAAGCTTCTATTCAAGGGCTCGAAAATCAGATTGGTCAACTTACAAAGATGATATCTGATAGACCACAAGGTAGTTTGCCAAGTAATACTGAGCCAAATCCTAGAGAAAATGTAAAAGTAGTTACTCTAAGGAATGGAAAAGTACTAGATGAACTTAAAAAGAAGCCTGTTCAAGAATCTAAAAAGAAAAGGTAGAGGAAGAGGAACCTAAAGAAAGTACTCCACCAGCACTTAAAGAATATAAATTGTTGGAACGCCGCTGCCTCTAAGGCACAGTGGAAAAATAAAATAAACAAAATGTTTCGGCGATCCAAACCATGGATCCATGTGTAAGGAACGAATCGGGGTGATAAAAGGTTTCGAAATTATCGAAACTTCAATCTGAGTAGACAGCGACGCCTAGGCAACGGGAATCCTAAATCACTATCGAACCAAGCCGTAACCTTTTTCGATGTCAGCCTCTACGTTGTCCACCTGATTGACAATGAACAGTAAAAAATCCCAGAAAACTATTTTTAGTGATTATTATGCTTGATGGCTGCTAGTCCCTTTAACATAGTTTCGAGCTTATTTATATATACTATCTTTAGGGTTTTTACCCTTGCCATATATAACAACCTTTTCATTGGTATATCTTTATAATGAATTTTAATTCATTATAAATTAAAACGAACATAATAATCATTATTAAAATAAATATAATACTGTTTAACCGAAAATTATAATTACAATAACCATAATAAAGATTTCGGTAAACTATATTTATTTAAACTCATATACGAACCAAATTCATATACTAATGAAATTATGTTCTGATTATGTGTACAACATCCTTGTACATATAGTATGTTCAACAATTTGATTGCCCAATTAAATTAATTCTATAATTAATTTAATTCATGTGACAATCAAAATACAATACCAACTATGTTTTACTCCGTTCATTTCAACCATAGCGTGTGACCCTATAGGTTCTTGTAACGTTAGCAGTAATATTAGAACGATTCTAATGTTACAAATAATGAGTGGCATCTAGCAATGCATCATTGCTACCTAAGTTACAAGAAGTCATGATTTGACATAACCTTTTGTGATTAACCTTTCATGCACTAATCCTTAAGTCCTATATCTTTGGAATGGACACAAGTCATGGAATAGTCACACTTGCATAGTCCATCCCATGTTTCTTGATACCTTGAGTAGACTATGATACACAAATAAGTATGACATCTCATATCAACTTATTTGAGCATGGCCATGCATTTCTAGTCTCACTCAATCAAGTGGCCTGAGATATTACTCCCATTATGTAGGAGGGACTTATCCTATATTGATCAACCATATCCCTCTACATAGATTATGGTATATCCAACATCAGTCTTTATAGAACAACCAGTTACGGTGTTCGTTTGACTATATCAAAATATACAACTCAAGATGTTAGGATGATGATGATCTCAAGTATGAGGATCATATACATATTAATCACTATGAGTAATATTGTGACAATTACATAATAATCCAAGAAACATACTCATAGCGGGTCAGTCCAATATGTTGTTCTCTAACAAACATATTCATGTATTGATTCTGACACTCCATATCAATGACAACTCTTTATCATCAATCAACTACATGTTAGTCTTAATGCATTATTATTGTCCTAGCCAACAATAATACTTGACTAAGGATCTTTTAAGAATAATCATATTATTCTCAGGACATTATTATAAAACAGTTTATTTATGTACACAGAAAAGAAACTGAAATAATAATGGCAAAGCCTTATATTAATAAACATGATAAATCAAGTATGTTATTACAACCATCTCGTGATTGATCTTTGGGCATACTCTTACATAAACCACCCATACCATATCAAGCAAAGTTAAAGAAAGACCGCATGGATGATTAATTTGGTAAGTTTCTTGAACTTTTTAAACAGCTACATATTAACTTACCTTTTGTTGAAGAAATTTCCCAGATGCCAAAGTACGCAAAATTTTTAAAGGAACTTCTCACAAATAAGAGGAAGTTGGAAGAATTGTCCACAGTAGAACTCAACGAGGAATGCTCAGCTATTCTCCAAAATAAACTGCAAACCAAACTAAAAGACCCAGGAAGTTTTACTATTCCTTGCTTAATTGGTAGTTTAAATATTGAAAAAGCCTTAGCTAATTTAGGCGCTAGTATTAACCTAATGCCTTACAAAATGTTCAAGCAACTAGGTCTAGGGGAACCAAAACCCACTAGGATGAGTATTCAATTAGCTGATAGATTTGTTAAATATCCTAGGGGAATCATTGAAGATGTGTTAGTAAAAGTAGATAAATATATATTCCCTGTTGATTTTTTTGTGCTTGACATGGATGAAGATATTGAGGTCCTTTTAATTTTAGGACGCCCATTCTTAACCACTGCCAGAGCTGTTATTAACGTAGGGGATGGTAAACTAGTGCTTAGGGTTGGTGAGGAAGAAGTTGTTTTTAAGATTTATGATGCTTTGAAATTTTCTAAAGAACAAGATGATACCTGTTATTTTATTGATTCTATTGATTATTTTGTTCAAGACAATTTTTAGGAAATCACTCTTGAAGACACGTTGGAACTGTGTCTTGTCCAAGGTGGGGAGGAAGATGAAGCCACCTCTAAAGTAAAGAAAGTAATAAAGGATTTGAACTTGAATGAACTCCCCACAAGGCACATAAGTTATGAGGGTATTCAGATAAAATAATGAACTGAGACAAAAACCCTCGATTGATGAACCTTCTAAATTGGAGCTAAAACAATTGCCTGACCATTTAGAATATGCATTTTTGGGAGATGATGTTAGATTACCAGTAATTATCGCATCAGATCTGAGCGCTGAAGAGAAAGAAGAATTACTTCAAGTATTAAGAGAACACAAAAATGCCATAGCTTGGAAGATTTCTGACATTAAAGGAATTAACCCTTCTTTTTGCACTCACGAAATTTTAATGGAAGATGAATATAAGCCATATGTGCAAACTCAAAGACGATTGAATCCCAACATGAAGGAATCGTAAAAGCCGAGGTAATTAAACTTCTAAATGCAGGAATTATTTATCCTATTTCTGACAGTTCTTGGGTAAGTCCTATGCAGGTTGTTCCTAAAAAGGGAGGCATGACTGGGGTATCCAATGACAAAAAGGAATCAATACCTACAAGAACAGTCACTGGATGGAGAGTTTGTATTGATTATAGAAAGTTGAATGATGCAACTAGAAAAGACCATTTTCCCTTACCATTCATCGATCAAATGTTGGAAAGACTGTCAGGACATATGTATTACTGCTTCTTGGATGACCTCTCTGGTTACTTCCAAATCCCGATAGCCCCAGAAGATCAAGAAAAGACAACATTCACATGTCCATACGGTACGTTTGCTTATCATAGAATGCCTTTTGGATCATGTCATGCTCCTGCTACTTTTCAGCGATGCATGTTAGCTATCTTTGACGAACTCGTGGAAGACATCATGGAGGTATTTATGGATGATTTTTCAGTTTTTGGTAATTCTTTTCAATTGTGCCTTAATAATTTAAAATGTGTTCTAATAAGATGTGAAGAGACGAATCTAGTGCTCAATTGGGAAAAATGTCACTTTATGGTTCAAGAAGGTATTGTATTGGGACATAAAATTTCTAGTAAAGGGATAGAGGTAGATAAAGCAAAAATTAAAACCATTGAAAAATTACCTCCCCCTAATTCGGTTAAGGCTATAAGAAGCTTTTTAGGACGTGCTGGCTTTTATCGAAGGTTTATAAAATATTTTTCTAAAATAGCTAAGCCTTTAACAAAATTACTAGAAAAAGATGTGTTTTTCAATTTTAACCAGGAATGTTTAGAATATTTTAACACTCTCAAAGAAAAATTAGTTAATGCACCAATTATGATTTCACCTGATTGGAATCTACCTTTTGAACTAATATGTGATGCAAGTGATTTTGCAGTAGGTGCAGTTCTAGGACAACGAAAAGACAAGCACTTCCAATCGATTTATTATGCTAGCAAAACTTTAACGGTCGCGCAACTAAACTATACTACCACGGAAAAAGAATTGCTAGCTGTTATTTTCGCGTTTGACAAATTTAGATCATATTTAATATTGTCTAAAGTCATCGTTTATACTGATCATTCTGCTTTTCGTTATCTTTTAACTAAAACTAATGCAAAACCTCGATTAATAAGATGGATTCTATTGTTATAGGAATTCGACTTAGAGATACAAGACAAGAGAGGAGCTGAAATTTGGCAGCGGATCAGCTTTCAAGATTGGAAAATCCACACCCTGAGGACCTCGATAAAATAAATGACTTGTTTCTTGAAGAACAACTCCTAGCCATAGCAGAAGCTGCAGTTCCTTGGTTTGCCTATTTTTTGAATTATTTAGTAGCTAACATAACCTCAAAAGGTTTAACCCATCAGCAAAAGAAGCGATTCTTCGCTGATGTGAAAAATTACTTTTGGGAAGACCCTTTCCTTTTTCGTATTTGCACAAATCAAGTCATTCAAAGATGTGTTACTGAAACAAAAGCATATAAAATTTTGGAGCACTACTATTCTGGAACAACAAGAGGACACCACAGTGGAACTAGAACTGCTCACAAAGTACTCGAATCAGGTTTTTACTGGCCCACCCTTTTCAAGGATGCCAACAGGTATGTAACCTCTTGTGATAAATGCCAGAGAATAGGTAATATCTCTCAGTTTAATGAAATGCCTCAAATGTATATCCTCTCATGTGAAATATTTGATGTATGGGGTATTGATTTCATGGGTCCTCTCCCTACTTCGTTTGGGAATAAATACATACTAGTAGCAGTAGATTACATGTCAAAATGGGTGGAAGCCCAAGCTTTACCTACTAATGATGCTAGAATGGTAGTACGTTTTCTAAAAAAAACTTTTCTCTTGATTTGGAACACCTAGGATAATTATCAGTGATAGGGGTACTCATTTTTGCAATGCTCAATTCGATAAAATTTTAAAATGATATGGAGTGCACCATAGAACAGCTACCCCTTATCATCCACAAACCAGTGCACAAGTTGAAGTAACAAATAGAGAATTAAAACGCATACTAGAGAAAACAGTAGAAACAAATAGGAAATATTGGTCAAGAAAAGTAGATGATGCTTTATGGGCCTAGAGAACTGCATTCAAAACTCCTATAGGAACATCTCCTTATGGACTTGTTTACGGGAAAAGTTGTCATCTACCATTTGAACTTGAACATAAAGCATTTTGGGCTATCAAATTCTTAAATCTTGATTTTAAACTTGCAAGTGAAACACGTCTGATGCAACAAAATGATCCAAATGAATGGCGCTGCAAAGCATATGAAAACTCACGATTATATAAGGAAACCATAAAGCGACACCATGACAATCGTTTAAGACAACCTAAGCAGTTTAAAACTGGCAATCTTGTCTTGCTATACAACTCAAGGCTTAAACTATTCCCTGGAAAACATAAATCAAGATGGTCAGGTCCATTCACTGTTCAAACTGTCTTCCCATATGGCACAGATGAGGTAACTCATCCAAACCATGGCATTTTCAAGGTAAACAGTCATCGGCTTAAACATTATAAAGGTGAGGAATTTAAGAACAATAGGGAGGAGCTTCAGCTCCACGACCCCTTGCAATGACACATGCACGCAGAGTCGAGCTGAGGCTCTAAATGAGCACTTCTCGGGAGGCAACTCGAGCACTGACTTAGTAAATTTTTTTTATTTTGGCTTTCTAATACATCAACTAACCCTTTGAATGCAGGTTTTTCGAGCCACACGGCCATGCCCACGGGCGTACCTCAGACCGTGTGGACACTATGAGCAGAGACACGGCCGTACGATATGGCCGTGTATGAGCAGGGTAAAATTTTTCTAACACACGGGCTTCGACAGGTTGCCACGGCCATGCGATGTGGTCGTGGCCGAACCTGTTGAATCACACACGGCCTTCAACAAGTTGCCATAGTCGTGCGATCTGGCCGTGTCCAAATCTGTTAAATCAAACACAGCCGTACGACATGCCTGTGCCTCAAGGTCGTCGTCGAACCTGCCAATTCAAACACGGGCGTACGGCCTCCTACACGGCTGTGGGAGAAGCGAACATCGAAGGACACGGTCGTGCGATAGGGCCGAGCATGCCCTAGGAACACGGGCGTGTGACTCGAATCTGGCGGGCCAAAACCCCTAATTTTTGAACCACATGGGCAAAACTCAAGCCACACGGGCGTGTGCCATCCCCATGTGACCCAAAATCCTATATAAACAGCCCACTATTCACCTTCTTCCTCACCTAAACCCTAAAAATCTCTCAAACCAACTCCCATACCCACCATTCCTAACGCCGTCGCTGGCTTCAATAGCGCCACCATGCCCGTGCAACGTCGTCACGACCGTGTTCCACCCCCTAACCACTCATTCAGTTCCCCTTTTCTTACTTTTTCTCTTCATTTTAATGTTTTATTTGTTTATTTCCTCATTCATTTAGTTAATTGCTTGATTATTGTTAGGAAATTCATTCATTTAAGCATGAACAATCTAGAATACTCACAATTATAGAGAAATTCATCATGCCATTTAGACTCTCCTTTGGCTGCCACTTTTACTTATCTAGAGTAGTTAACACTTGTATAAAATGATACCCATGCCATGATTAGAATGAGTGGAATACATTAATTAGGTTAGTAAAATCAAAATTTAAATACTGTATTTAACAATGTTTTGCTTAAATTGTCGCTTAATCTTAAGAACTTATTAATATTCATATTTTAGTTTCAATTTTTATTAGGACTAATGCATATCGTTTGGTTTTTAGGAATTATGTCATCGTCACATAGGAAGAAAGCTATCGTATCTACTTCAAAGAAGCGAAAGGGACCTGGTGGTTCATCCTCCAAACCCACAGCCTAAACTTGCCATCCTTTCATTCAATTCCCACAGAACTCCCAAAAGGAGTTATTTCAGATTCTGCGAGCACGTCCCATCAGTGCAGGCAGATGCATCGACTGGGCCACCCTGGAGCAAGTCCAACTTGCTAATGCTGTTCAGACCCTACTATCCACTGACCCTTGGGAGGAATTCTTTAACATCATTGAGCCCACATACCTTGAGCTAACATTTGAGCTCTGTTCTACTTTTCATTTACAGGTAGTGATGACAAACCACAATGACCCAGACACCATTCAATTCCGCCTCGGTGGATTGGTGCGCCAGTTGAGCGTTCCCGAATTTGGTATTGCACCAAGGCTCTACACGAATGAGTTTATAGCCGACAAAGATTTTCCTAAGCTACATCGACACATCCACTTTTCACCTTATCAGTGTTAGAAGACTTTAGGTTCAGCAACATACAACCCTACTCGCTCCAAGGCGACCGCTCTTTCTCCATCACTGCAGTACCTTCATGCCCTCCTCGCACATACATTGACAGGGAGGTGCGAGAGCACCGGAGTCGTTAATACTCACGATGCCTATTTTCTGTGGAGTATGGCACACGGCCACGTTTTTTACCTTGCCTATTTCATTGCTCTCGCCATCCAGCATCAGACGGAGTGACATCGTAAGGGGGTAATTAGCATCGGCCCATACGTGATGCACCTCGCAAGGCACTTCGGCCTATTTAACACAGCAGCACACTCACCATTATCGGCCAGATGTCTCCATAAGGTATCCAGACCATGCTTCACGTGAGGATGGTTTAGAGGCGACATGGATATGACCCACCACAGTAAAGCCTAGTCCAGTCCGCTGAGCAGGAGCATCCAGAGGACATTACTGATGATGTCCCCCACCCCACGAGGAGCAGCCATCTCAGCCACCACAGATCCATCGCCAAATTCATACAGCTGCTTCATACGCTAACTTATCTGAGCGCCTTACATAATTTGAGCAGTAGTACTTTCCACGCTTCGATCACATCGATGCTACTCTATAGTAGATATGCCAGCACTTCCACATCTCATCGCCGCCCCCACCTCGCAGACCATCTGAGGATTAGAACTTTCTATTCCACTTATCTTTTTTTTATTTTCCTTTTTGTTTTTCCGTTTCATTTTATTTCATCTTTTTCATTATTTGAATTTCTGTATTGTTAGACCATAGTTTACTTTATTTCAATTTTTTTCATATCGACTATTTCCTAACGAGTAATTGTCCTAATCCTGAAATACCTTAAATCCCTTAATTGTTATCGTAGTTTCAAAGGAGCTCTACAGCTCAAATCCAAAATCTAATGGGAACCTTGCCACAACTTTACCCAGTTGACACCGCCAAAGCGTACACTCCCAACATAAAAGCTATGGACAAACAAACACTACCGCCACCGGAGTATCCACCTCCACACCTTCCTTTGTCCTAGACACTCTATAGACACCACCACCTCACAAATTCATCCAATTCAAGGAGTTTCATTTCTTTCTCTATCTTATGATATTATGCTTCTATTGCTACTAATGGATCTTTGTACATTGAGGGCAATGTACATCTTAAGTGTGGGGGGAAACTTACTTTCAGTCATTGCATTCTCTTTGAAACCCCTGAAAATTTTTAAAACTAACTTTTTGCATTGTTCTCAAAATTTTGAATTCTCACTTTCACTCTCTGCATTAATCTCAATCGCCTATTAGGAATTAATTCTGATTGATTTATGATTTTTGTTGATATGTTGAGAATTAAGACATAGTTGCTTATGCTATGATTATTCAAACTTTAAGATATTAGGGAATCAAGCATAATAAGTTGAAATTTTTGAGAATCTAAATTTTTCTAGGTTATTTTCCCTAATTTTAAATGTTATCTCGAGATTTGAAATTCGCAGGATTGACATTAAAGGCCATAATTCTGGTGAGATTTTTTAGCCTTTTAAGCATACATTCTTTTGTGCTCACTTTTATTGTTGCTTTGAGTGAGTCAATACTGATTTGTTATTCTAGAACTTACTTTGATTATACATGTCGAGACGACATCATTGATTTGACGCAATGAGATGATAAAGGCACCAAGGATTTAACCCACTTACTCCATAAAAGCCTACCTCCATGCATTAACCCCTAGTGAACCCCATTGAGCCTAACAACTTATTCTTTGACTTACCTTGAATATTAACCTATAACCCGTTTTTGTTGAATTCCATTCAATTATTTTGATCCCTATTTTTTTTCGAGATTTGAGTTCAAATATTATCTAGCTTTGTTCTCTTTTTCAGTTGTAAAGTTTGTGAAAATTAAAAGTATTGTATTTGATTTGTTCTAAAAAAATTATATAAAGTTAATTCAGTTGTAATCTGTAATAGTTCAATAGTTTTTGCATATTTCTACAAGCTTCCAAATCCAGAACGATGTCATCATAAGACTTAGCTCTAGGAATATGTTCCAGTGATAGGAATTTTTCTAACTGGATGATTTTTTTTCAATTCAATCTCGATTCTAACCCTCTTTTTCAGCTTGTGACAACACCCCTAACCAAGGCCCCATTACAACCACTGAAAGACCTTTTGATCGATATGTCATATCAATCTATAATGGTGGAGATTTGATTTTCTTACAAGCCTATGGTAATGACTTTTTAGGTTGACTAAAGAGTGCTTATTTCTTGAACCCTTTGAGTGGATAGAGTGAATCTTTAGTGAGGATGTCAAATCTTGTTGATTTTGATTGAAAGGTGATTACTTAAGAGAAGGGAAAAAGCCTATGTTTCTATGATAAAATTCTCAACTTAGAACGTTTGAAACTTTAATGTTCTTCTGATTGAATTTTCATTGCATGATTACTTGTGGATTAGTTTGAAACATTATTGATAAGGATTATAAGTTGATAAGAATGATTCTTAACTATAGGTTGAGATTTTGCTTGAGGACAAGCAAAGGCTTAAGTGTGGGGGTATTTGATAGACGATAAATTATACATGTTTTTACCTCATGCTTAGCCTAATTTCTGGATGAATTATCATTGAATTTGTGGAAATTGGTGCTCTTAATCCCTTTATTTCATGTTTTATACTCAGGTGAGCATAGGGAAGTGAAAAGAACGAGAAACGGGCCAAAAACGGAGAAAATAAGCCGAAGTATGAAAACAACACGGCCTAGAAGTTCACTGCACGACCGTGTCACATGGCCGTGCCACATTGAGCTCGAACATGGCCCAACCTCGACTCGTACGGCCAGACCACATGGTCGTGCCAACTTAACAGGCCCATGCACGGCCTGGGCCTCGATCCACATGGGCATGGCACACAAGCATGTCCCTGTCGTGAGGAAGTTTAATTTCACTCAAAAAAGGCTACTTAGGGGCTAAGAAAGGCATTCTAAAGCTCTATATAAAGCCCCTTGGGGCAGCTACACAGGGGTGCTTATATTTCCCTTGTAAGGGTATTTTTTCTTCCACAAAAAGGTGCTTTTATTTCTGCCAACACAGAAAGTAGAAGCAAGGAATTACTCTAAGGGAAGCTGACTATTTCATCTCAGAAGCTGAATTCTCTCTCAAGACTGAAGATTTCCCTTCAATTACCTCCAGGGGTTTTTGTGTTCTTTATGTTTTATTATCCTTATTCTTCTGAGATGTTTTCTTTTATAATTATGAGCTAAATCCCCTAAATACTTGAGGGGGATGAAACCTAAGACAGATCTTGTTATTATTTTCTCTTGAATTATATGATAAATATTTGATTTGTTCTTAATTGTGTTTTTAACTCTTAAATTGATATTTCAGGGATATTGATTTAAGTCGAATGTACTTATGTAGAGAAGCAAAAGTCCCTGCATAGGAGTAGATCCAACACAATTTAGCGGAGTTGATTTCAATCCTAGAGATAGGACGAAGAAAATCTGCCGGATTAGGGTCAAACCTAATAAGGGAATCCATAGATCAAGTTAAAGCAACACTAGGGGTTTTAATTAGAAAGAGATTTCAATTAATTAACCTAGGGTTAGTTGTTTTTAGTCTCGAAAGAGATATTAACATAAGTTAGAGATTTCTACGGATCAAATCAAGTGAATAAATCGTCTAGTTCAAAAGTTGATAATAAATGAAGTCTAGGTGGATTCTCCCTTGAGTATTGCCCAATTGAATCAGTTTTCCTAAGAGTTTCCCTACTTCACTTTTTGTGCATTCTTAGCTTAGTCTAATAATTAGTTTAGTTGATAAAAATCCCCTGCTATTTCTAGGTTAAATAATAGAAAGTAAGTTAGTACTAGTACTTTTGGTTCCCTTGGGTACGATATCCCGGTCTTGCCAAAACTACACTACTGTTCGATAGGTGCACTTGCCTTAAATCGTGATAATAGTTAGTTTTGGTGTGATCATTTATTATAAATTTTATTACTTCATATCACGCGTATCAGTGATGAACATCTTTCTTTAAGTGATTTTTCATGGAAACACCTGAAAAGGAACTATTTGTAGAAGTAATAAAATGTGTAGTAAAAATCTGATTTGAAGGAAAATGTGAGATATTATAATCTAAAGATAGGTTCAGCTAGGCTTGGGTAACCAAGAAAATGAGTACATTTCATCATACGAACCTAGGAACCATTTTACAAATATGCGAAAGCTTAGGGGCAAAATAAAAATTTTGCCAAAGTATGATTCATGGGTGGTTTTAGTCAATGTGATAATTAAATAAGTGAAATTTATCATTATAGATCAAGAAACATGAAGTCCATACCTAAACCGAGCAAATAATAAGGTGGTGGACTAAATTGAACAACTATCTATATTTCGGTACCGAGGTAAGTTTGTCTGTAAAAAATCAACATTATAGTAACACCCCTAACCTGTATCCGTCACCAGAATGGGGTTACGAGAACCAAACATGTAACGCCTTAAATTTTAGGCCTGGAAGAATTGGGCCTTGGCCCCGGGAGTGTTTAAAGTTTTTAGAGAGCTAGATTTTAGCACAGTTGCATTTTAGTGTGGCAGTTGCTGGTTTTGAAGTGTTAGAGAGCTTTTATGAAGTCCTGGGTTCAAGCATTGGTATAAGAAAAATTTTGGTTTCTAACCTTAAGGGAACTTTAAGTTCAGTGGTATACCTTTTAAATTATTGTGGTGAACAAATGGCACAAATGAGCCACTGGTGGAGTGGCAAGTGGTGTCACAAGGAAGGGAAGGAATAGGTTCAAATCCCCTTTCAAGCAAAATGTATTTATTTTGCTACATAGAGGTGACAAGAGGTGGAGTGGTTACAAACTCTTGGAGTTTGTTGTGGACTTGGTAAAAGGGGGTAATATTTAACTTGGTCTTGAGAATTTGAATCAAATTCAAATTGAGATGTTGGAGTAAATCATGGGTGGTTGGTGGAGCAATGTGTGGAGATTATCATGGGATTCAGATGTGGTAAGGAGTGTTAGGCGAATTAGGTGGCTAGAAGGGGTGATTTCAACTAAGGGTTTCCTATTGGTGTCATATTTTGCCATTTTAGGTGTATTGTCGAATGTTCTTTTTCTTTTTGCTTTTGGTAGTGTTGTGCTTTTCATTTGAGTTATTTGTCTTTTTTTAAAACTGAATACTACCTTTTTACTCTGTCATTTCTCAAACAACTGTTACTTGAGCCAATTCCTCCCTACTCAACCTGCTCACTTCTTCATCGACATTTATATACTTGTGCAACCTTGGGTCGATTTGTCCCTCTTTCTTCTCTTCTGAATTTCTTTTCTTACTGACTTTTTCTTCTCTAAACCAAACGCCCATCCTTAGTCTGAACATTTTTCTTACTCCTTCAAATTTCTTCTGTGCTCCTCTTTCACATAAAACCAAATACCCTATTCTTGGTGGCCAAAATTCTTACTTTGTCTGTTAAGGATCTCTAGTCGACTGCTATACTCTCTTTCCCCTATTTTCTTTTTTCTTCATTGATCATCCCTAATTCTCTTAGACTCAAATCTTCGACTGTTTGGCTAGAGAGTTCGATTTAGGAATCTCTCCTCCTTGTCGATTGTGTCAGTAAGTGATAGTGGTTGCTTTTTAATAGTCTTCAGTATTGGTAATATTCTTCTCTCTGCTAAAACTCCTTTTGTTATCTTGACTAATGGTTGTTTGGTATTTAGGACTCCGTGAGGGGTGACTAAGGAGCAAGTGATTAGTTAAAGTTGTTTGCCCACTCCAAGTTTTCGATCAAGGTATGTAGCCTTGCCTATTTTCTTTTTGGTTAAGACCAATATACCATGATGGTTTTAGGAGCTAATAGGTGTGGGTTTAACCACATATTTTGCAATCTTTTTAATTAGGTGTTTGTAACGAAGATCTAGTCAAGGGGATTAATTGTAGCTATCAATTGGGAAGGTTTTATCATGCTAACTTGTAGCCACAAAGGTAGACCGTGATGAGGGCACCTTCTCAAAAGATCTTTGTATCTCTCCCATGCATCGTATAGTGTTTCTAAATCCATCTGCACAAAGGAAGAAATATCGTTTCGTAATTTGGCTATTTTAGCCGGAGGAAAATATTTGAGTAAAAATTTTTCGGTCATCTGCTCCCATGTGGTAATTGAGCCTCGTGGTAAAGAATTTAACCACTGTTTGGCTTTATTTATCAAAGAGAATGGAAATAGCCTCAATCGAATGGCATCATCAGAAACGCCATTTATTTTGAAGGTATCACAAAGTTCCAAAAAATTGGCTATATGTGAGTTTGGATCTTTGTCCTGTAAACCATCAAATTGAACCAATTGGTGTATCATCTGAAAAGTGTTGGCTTTAACTCAAAATTATTAGCAGCAATAGTAGGTCTAAGAATGCTAGTTTGGGTACCAGCCAAACTAGGTTTAGCATAATCATACATAGTGCGAGGAGCTTCTTTTGGATTTGCTTGTGGCGCGACTATTGCGGGAGGTGGTGGAACGTTTTGATTTGCTTCCATCTCTTCTGTAGGTTCTGGCTCTTGCTCAAGTTCTTGTTCTGGATAATGTCAACTGCGTCGAATTTCTCTGCGATTTCTGTGAACTGTTACTTCTAGATCGTCGTCAAAAAGTAGTGGTCCTATTGGGTTGTTTCTAGTCATAAACTAAAAATACCTAAAAAGAGAAAGCAAAGAAAACTCAAAAACTTAAAAGAAAATAAAAATAAATAAAAACTGAAAATAAAAATAAAAGAAAAATAAATAAATAAACAAATAAATATATATATTGATGGCTAAAGTAATAGAAATCGAGCTTTTGTAATATTTTAGTTCCCCGGCAACGGCGCCAAAAACATGATATCGCATGATATGAAGTAATAAAATTTATAAAGAACTTGATCACACCAAAACCA
Source organism: Gossypium stocksii (assembly GCA_020496765.1). NCBI lineage: Eukaryota > Viridiplantae > Streptophyta > Magnoliopsida > Malvales > Malvaceae > Gossypium > Gossypium stocksii. The sequence continues at coordinate 35,497,911 of CM035624.1, forward strand.
ACTAATATCACGACGTTGAGGCAAGTGCACCTGTCGAACAGTAGTATAACTTAGTGGCAAGATCGAGTTATCGTACCCAAGGGAACCAAAAGTACTAGTACTTCCTTCTTTTCTATTATCTAGCCTAAAAATAAAAGATTTAAACTAATTTTAAAACTAAGAAAGTGTAAAGAGTAAATTGGAAAAACTTTTAGGGAAAAGTTGATTGATATGGACAATACCCAAGGGAGAATCCACCTAGACTTCACTTGTTATTATTTTCTTGAACTATATGATTTTGTTACTTGACTTGATCCGTAGAGATCCCTAACTTATGCTAAACCCTCCGTCGAGGCGTAGAGTAACTAAGCCTAAGTTGTTAATTAAAGTTCCTTTATTAATTAACTCCCTAGGTTGGATTAATTCGATCTATGGTTCCCCATATTAGGTTTGACCCTAATCCGGCAGATTTATGTCGCCCTATGTCTAGGGTTGCATGCAACTCCGCTTAATTATGGTAGATCTACTCTTATCACAGGGACTTTTGCTCCTCTGCTCTAAGCACATCTAATTCTTGAATTAATACCTAGGATTATTAAATCAAGAATGAAGAACGCATAATTAAGAACTATTCAAGTATTTATCAAATAAATCAAGAATAAATAACAAGATCTGTCTTAAGTTTCATCCCCCTCAAGTATTTGAAGGGTCTAGTTCATAATAAAAAAGGAAAACATCTCAGAAGATATAAAATAACAAAACATAAAAGAAACCAAAAACCCCTAAAGGAATTTAGGGAGATCCTCTATGTTGCTGGAGAATTCTAGCTTTTGAGATGAATTAATCGGCTTTCTCACTTGGAGTAATCCCTTGCTTCTACCCTCCGTGTGGCAGAAAAACGAGAAGAAAGATATCTAAAAACCTCCCCTTGCTTCTGCCTCATGAGGTCTTTATATAGAGAGCTTATGGGGAGCCTTTCTTAGCCTCTAAGCATCCCAATTCGAGTGAAATTCCCCTTCCTCATGACTAGTACACGCCCGTGTGCCACGCCCGTGTGACTTCAATAGAGGCCGTGGGCTTTTATCGGTGGAGGCACGGCGGTGTGACCTGGCCGTGCTTGTCGGGGGCTTGACCGTGTGATCTTCATGTGGCACGACCGTGTGGCACGGCCGTGTGGCATTTCTTTGCCCGTGTTGTTTGCACATTTTGGCCCATTTTTCATCGTTTTTGGCCTGTTTTTCGTTCTTTCTTCTTCCCTATGCTCTCTTGAGTATAAGATATAAAAAGGAAGGATTAAGAGTACCAATTCTCATAAAATTGATAAGAATCCATCCAAAATATAGGCTAAACATGAGGTAAAAATATGTATAATTTAGCGTTTATCACCTGTGGTGTGTGAATATTTAGCTGTATTTCTGGAAGAATTGTCAGGGTTGCCTCCGGATAGAGAAGTAGAATTCGGCATTGAATTGCTTCCGGGTACTGCTCCGATTTCGATTACTCCGTATAGAATGGGGCCTGCAGAACTGAAGGAATTAAAAGCACAGTTGCAAGAATTGACCAACAAAGGATTTGTGAGACCTAGTTCTTCTCCGTGGGGTGCTCCGATTTTGTTTGTTAAGAAGAAAGATGGGTCATTGCGACTTTGTATTAATTATCGTCAACTTAACAGAGTAACAGTGAAGAATAAGTATCCGTTGCCTACAATTGACAACTTATTTGATCAGCTTAAGAATGCTTCAGTGTTTTCTAAAATTGATCTGAGATACGGGTATTATCAATTGAAGGTTAAGAAGTCTGATGTGCCTAAGACTGCTTTTAGAACCCGGTATGGTCACTACGAATTTTTGGTAATGCCATTTGGATTGACAAACGCTCCAACCATTTTTATGGATTTGATGAATCAGATTTTTAGGCCTTATTTAGACAAGTTTGTAGTGGTTTTCATCGATGATATTTTGATATATTCTCAGAGTGAGTCTTAGCATGTTGAACATTTGAGAATTATACTTCAGACCTTGAGAGAGAAGAGACTGTATGCCAAGTTCAGTAAAAGTGAGTTCTGGCTCAGTGAAGTTGGATTTCTAGGACATATTGTTTCGGAAAAAGGTATTCGAGTAGATCCAAATAAGATTTCAGTAATTATAGAATGGAAGCCTCCTAAAAGTGTGTCTCAAGTCAAGAGTTTTCTGGGTTTAGCTGGGTATTACTGTCGGTTTGTAGAAGGTTTTTCGATAATAGCTTCTCCGATTACGAGACTATTACGGAAGGAAGTTAAATTTGTATGGACTGATGACTGTCAGCAAAGTTTTGAAAAGTTGAAGAAGTGTTTAACTGAGGCACTAGTGTTAGTGCAACCTGAGTTGGGGAAAGAATTTGTTGTTTACAGTGATTTTTCTTTGAATGGACTTGGATGTGTCTTGATGCAAGAAGGAAAAGTAGTAGCTTATGCCTCTCGGCAATTAAAGCCACATGAAAGGAATTATCCAACTCACGATTTGGAGTTAGCTGCTATAGTTTTCGCCTTGAAGATTTGGCGACATTATTTGTATGGTGAGAGGTGTAGAGTGTATACTGATCACAAAAGTCTAAAGTATGTAATGACTCAAAAAGATTTGAATTTGCGACAGCGAAGATGGTTGGAACTATTAAAAGACTATTAACTTGTGATTGACTATCATACAGGTAAAGCAAATGTGGTCACTGATGCCTTAAGTAGAAAATCTTTGTTTGCTTTGAGAACTTTGAATACAGATTTGTCGTTGTCTAGTGATGGTTCGTTGATAGCTGAATTAGTAGCAAAGCCATTATTCTTACAAGAAATATGTGAAGCTCAGAAATTAGATAGTGATCTATTATCAAAGCGGACTCAGTGTCAAACAAATGATAATTCTGATTTTTGAATTGACTCAAGTGATTTTCTGCTATTTCGTGATAGAGTTTGTGTGCCGAGAAATACTAAACTAATCTGGAAGATTTTGTATGAAGCTCATGATAGTCATTGGTCAGTGCATCCTGGTAGTGTGAAAATGTATCAAGATCTAAAGAAAGTGTATTGGTGGCCGGCCATGAAACGAGATATTTTCGAATATGTCACAAAGTGTTTAGTGTGTCAGAGAGTAAAAGCAGAACATCAGTTACTTTCGGGATTACTCCAACCAATTATGATTCCCGAATGGAAATGGGAAAAAATTACCATGGATTTTGTTTCCGAATTGCCTTTAACGCCGAGGAAGAAAGATTCTATTTAGGTAGTTGTTGACTGATTAACTAAGTCAGCTCATTTCATTCCGGTGAGGATGAACTTTTCTTTGGATAAATTAGCTGAATTATATGTTTCCGAGATAGTTAGATTGCATGGTGTGCCTAAATCCAATATTTCCGATAGAGATCTGCGTTTTACTTCAAGGTTCTAGAGGAAGTTACAAGAGGCATTGGGTACTAAATTGAATTTTAGTACAGCCTTTCATCCTCAATCAGATGGGCAATCAGAAAGAGTAATTCAAGTACTTGAAGATATGTTGAGATGTTGTGTTTTAGAGTTTGAAGGTAGTTGGGATAAATATCTGCCTTTCATTGAACTTGCATATAACAACAGTTATCAGTCAAGCATTAGAATGGCACCATATGAAGCTCTGTATGGACGAAAGTGTCAGACTTCGTTGTATTGGACTAAACTTCATGAGAAATATGTTCATGAGACTGGTTTGGTAAAAGAGACTGGAGATAAAGTAAAGATAATTCGAGATTGCCTAAAAGCTGTATCTGATCAACAAAAGTCGTATGCGGATTTGAAAAGAAAAGAAATTGAGTTTCAAGTGGGAGATAAAGTATTTTTGAAAGTGTCTCCATGGAAGAAAATTTTGAGATTTGGCCGAAAAGGTAAATTAAGTCCGCGTTATATTGGTCCGTATGAAGTGATTGAAAGAATTGGTCCAGTAGCCTATCGATTATCTTTGCCTCCAGAGTTGGAAAGAATTCATAATGTGTTTCATGTTTCTATGCTTCATCGATATCGGTCCGATCCATTGCATGTGATTTCACTTACTGAAATTGAAATTCGATCCGATATGTCATATGATGAAGAACGGATTAAGATTCTGGCATGAGAAGTGAAACAATTAAGAAATAAAAGAATTTCTTTGGTAAAGGTATTGTGGCAATGTCATGGAGTTGAAGAGGCAACATGGGAAACGGAAGAGGTTATGAAGAATCAATATCCCCATTGTTTATTGGTAAGATTTTCGAGACGAAAATCCCTAAGGGAGGGAGAAATGTGACAGCCCAAAATAGGGTCTAACCAGAACAATGGTTTTGTAACCACACAATCCGAATTAAAATAGTTAAATTCTGAAAATTTTATGTTTTCCGATTTGTTAAATATGCTCTGTGTGAAAATCGTTTAGAAAATTTATTAATTTAGTGCTTAATTTTATTTTTGGATTAGATTGCATTAATTGCAAAATGTGAGTTCTATTGTGTGAGTACCTATTTGAAATAGGGGTTTGAACTAGAGGTCTTTAAATGGTAAATAGACCAATGGTTAGTGGTATGGACACAAAAATTTCTTTCTCTATAGCAAAGGGGTTTTGAACTTTGTCAAGCAAAATTGTAAGTGCATTTTAGCTCCGTTTTCGATTATTTTCATATTTTTGAGTTCTCTTAAGCTTAAATTTCATGATTTTGCCATTTATTTGAAGAGATAATGAGTTTCAAAAATTGACCCATTTTTGAGAAAATTTTGATTTGATGAGTAATGGTAGAAAATGAGTTTTTGAAGTGTTAATTATGAGTTTTTCCGAATAGTTTTTGATAAAAACATCCCTAAGGGACTAAAATGAGAAAAAGTGAAAATTTGTCCATACTTGTCTGAATATATGTGATTCTTGGATTATTTTTGTGAAAAAGGATTTAGCTAAGTCTAAAATACAAGAAAATAGGATGAAATTTAGTTTACGAGGCCAAGGGCAAAACGGTCATTTTGCCAAAGGTCCAAATTGTGAACGAATTTGAGTAAGAAATTGATAAAATGTGTTAAATGTGTTTATTTAGATCAAGAAAAGAGGTGATCGAGATCACGGAAAAGAAAAGATAGTCGACTAATTTGGGATTTAGTCGTTTTGTTATCGAGGTAAGTCATGAGTAAATTATAGCACATTTACCTTATTGTTATTCATTTGATGATTTCAATGTGAAAATATATGGATATGAATTTTTGAATTATGCAATTGTATGTTTGTGAACATTCTGGAAAATCCCGTTTGAACAGTAAGAATGATTCCGGATATGGGTGACATGTCGCTTGAGGGTTCTGATTCTATCTGATTCCGTATCCCGGGTGCTGGGTGCACTTGCATGTGTTGCACTCACCTATCAGCTTATGTGAGCAGGCCCGTAGATTATGTCTGTATTTCTATGATTTGAAGTAGCTTCGGCTACATATTCTGGTGGCTTCGGTTACATATTCTGATGGTTTTTGCCATACCTCTGTATTGGCTTCGGCCACATATCTGTGAGGCACTTTGGTGCTAACCTCTGTATATTCGTTTCTATTCTGAATGTTCAACAGGGATTAACTTGGTTATGTGAAGCATTTGTGCAGGTTAAGCAATTGAAAATGAATTGAACATGTTATGTGTGTGAATGTCTATATTTGGACATTTTGGTAAGAATGTGCATGAGTAAGTATATGGATGTTGCATTATGACATAAAGAAATTAAATGCCTTAGCTAATTATTATGCATTTGCTATTAATTTACCTATGACTTACTAAGCTACTTGTAGCTTACTCCTCTTTCCTTTCCTCTTCCTTTTATATTGTTGAGTATAGAGCATATTGGGATTGGTGATCAAAAGAGGCTCGTCTCACATTATCAAGCTACCTTGGTATATGTATACATGGTTTTGATATTTTGAGTTTGGCATGTATAGGTGGCTAGTCTTTGTATAAGCATTGTTTTGTAAGTCAAATAGAATAGGTGTATATGTGATACTTGTTTTGTAAATGATGTTATAAATGAAATGAATGTTGTGTATGTGAAAAGGAAATTTCAGGGAGGCAAAGGCTTGGTAAATAGCCTAACACGGTCTACCCGGCAGGGCAAACGGCCTTGTGACATGACCGTGTGGGGTTTAACAGAATCCCAACGGGCACATGCCACGGGTGTGCCTAGGCCGTGGGTGGCACATGGTCTGACCCCACGGGTGTGTCCCTGGACTGTGCCTTCCTTACACCTTGATTTTAAATTTTGGGTACCACACGGGTATGAGACACGGCCGTGTGTCTCAACCGTGTGGGGTACACGGCCCCAAATGACCGTGTGGGGTGACCATGGTCAATTTGACAAATTCGACCACGGTCTCTAGACATGGACGTGTGAAGGTCACACGGCCTTAGCACACGTCCGTGCTTTGTGTCACACGGGCGTGTGACGTAGTTTCGAAGGTGAAAATTTTTTCAGGTTTCCGATGCGATAGGATTCGAATCCTAGTCATTCGAGATATCTGTATTGAGTTAGAAAACCCTCGATAAGGGTAAAACTTGTAATGATTTGGTTGAAAATATGAGTCTGTACTCCGGTAAGTTGGGTAAAGCTCATTACTCGATTCCGGTGACGGTTTCGGGTAAGGGGTGTTACAGTGTGTCTGTTTGACCTATATGACTGAAAAGTACATATGGTGTGTGTTTGATTTTGGGCGAATTCGCTCAACCGTCATCCACCTATAAGTATGCACTACTTCTGAACTACTTCTAGCTCCCTGTTTCTGCTTCTGTAATTTAATTAATTTGACTCACACTGAGCTCGAGTAGCTCACCCCTTCTCTTTTTTCCCCTTTCAAGTACATTTTTGGATTCTGGATGCTGGACTCAGTACGCAGAGGTCTCCGACAGTTTCAGTGGAAATAAGTTATAAGCTTTTATTTTTAGGTTTTAATTATTATTCGTTTAAGTTTGAACTGTAAAGTTTCATGATACTGTGGTATAACTCTTGTTAAGTTTTCATTCGTACGTTTTATACTGTTAAACTTACTGATGAATTTTATAAGATTAAATGTTTTGATTTGCTTTGGGATAAACGTTTTCGAAAATTAAATTTTTAACAACTGGATTTGGAAAATTTTCTCACAATCACTTTAGTTATCAATGTAGCATTCTAAATTCGGTCTAGACTTCTAGACCGGGTATAACACCCCAAACCTGGCCCAGACTTTATGGCCGAATTTGGCGATGTCAAGGACTATTTTTCAAAACCACTTTATTCATTTAAGAACATGTTCGGTAGAAAATTTACTTGTTTAAAAACTTAAGTTTGTGATTTAGAAATTCAAATTCATGTTGGGCCATAATGGAAGCCCATGTTTAAATAAAAACACCCATATGATAAAGTTATTTGAAAACCACGCTTAATTTGAGAAATTTATCTAAGTTTAAAAGCTAGGCAGTTGAAATTTTAATAACCCTAAATACAGTCACATTGGAGACACAAGGCCTTATTACATCAACTGAAAATAAAGTAATAAAACTAAAGTCATTAAAAAGAAACATTTCAAAACTATTTAAAATTCCTAAGTAGCTTGCAGTGTGGCCATCTCCGAGTCCTCTCCCACGTCGAGCCGCCTACTGAGGGTCACCTGAAACATTTAAATTAAGGGTGTGAGTTTCGCAACTCAGTGTGTACGACCCTTGGCAATCAAATCAAATCAGTGTGCACATATCACATTGGGCCTAAGCCTTAATCAATATCGGTGGCCTAGGCTTTAGCCCATATTGACCTCTTATCTTATCAGAATTATATGTATGCAAATGTTCCCTTCCCAAATCCATCCACTACACACCATTTCCCTTCCAACCCTTCACACCTGTGGGGATATCTATATCAACCCACCCATCCTCTACACACCAGTGGTAGCACACACAGCGGCACTACTCACGTTGCAACAAGGTTGCTATATATATGCGGTGTAGCCAAGCTACTCGGTGGCTTGAAAGCCTACAGTGGATCCACGGTCGTCAAGCGACTATGCGATCCTCAAAACACTTCCTTTGTATCATCAAAACCCACCCAAGTGCAACATACAATTCATGAATGCATCATACACAAATTTCACATATTTTCATATATTAAGCACTTAGGGGTATTTTGGTCATTTCACTACCCTGGGGTATTTCGGTAATTTCTACCCTACAGGGGTATTTCGGTACTCCTACCCTACGAGGGTGTTTTAGTACTTCAACCTTACAGGGCATTTTCGTATTTCTACCTTAGAAAGGTATTTCCGTAATTCTATCTTAGAAGGGTATTTTCATAATTTGCTAATGGTACGGATTTTAATTATGGATTCTGGCCCATCAACAAGTCCTCGCGGCTAAAGTGAACAGACACTATCCACCAGGTAGGATTCAGGAGAAGAGGAGGTGGGTCATTCAGACCGCTTAAGTACCAAGCTCTTCCTAGATCCAATCCTAGACATGCACACATCCATTGCCACACCTTAGTCTAGCGACTTGTCCACGGGTTTGTTTAATTATTTAATTAAGTCTTATGTAAAATTTGAGAGATCAGAACTAGGCCTAAAGTCCATAAAAACCCCAGCATGCATTTCTACAGTCCCATAAGCCCACTAAGCCCAATCATATTCATTAAATCCATTAAGTCCCAAACATGTTTATGTAGCCCATTAGGCCCGATTACAATCCAATCATGCGATCATACAATCATGCATGTCAATCCATCATACAGTTTCATACCACAAATTTGCCACTTTGGGCCCACAAGTTCGTTAGGCCCATTCGAGATTTCAAGATTTTGACTTTTGTCGATTTTCGTGTATGTAGTGTATGTACACACCTGATTAACGACTTGCACTACTCTATTCTCAGATATGACCTACAATCAAAACCACTTTCGAATCAATTCTATACCTTAAACTATAACTTTATCAAATCCTAAAGCCTTACCGTAACCTTATCGTGTACCTTCGGCTTTTCTAGCCTTCCTCAGCAAATAGTCTCGAATATTCTTAGATCTGCATCAACACACATATTTTATCAACATCAGGTAACTCGTCTTCCACACGAGTCACCCTTATAGGCTACACATATACTCGGCCACCCCCTTAAGAAACTGAAATTGAGAATGAGACACTTACCGAAACTCGCATTCAACTAACGGCCTTGATATCTGCTGATTAAGCAATTAGCTTTTCAACACTAGCTTAAGGATGGTAATCAAAGACGGGTAGTGATGAAGGAAAAGAAATCGGCAGGGAACCACAGGTATTCAGCTTTTAAGAAAAAGAAATGGACTTACTAAGGGTTTCGGCAACAATAGATGGCTATTTGGCAAAGGAAAAATTCGGTACAGATGGAACAAAGGGGAAAGGAAGAATTCAGCAAGAGGAGGAGAGAAAAGAAACTATATCAAAGTAAGGAAAACCCTACTATGAAATTTGGAACTCTTTAAATAGCCAATAGCCGAACCTAGCCTTCTCTAAAGTCCAATTCGGCACCATCACTTCCCCTCTCCTAATCTCCTACTTTTTCTCCTTTATCCATACCTTAAAATTCTCTCCTGATCACTTCCTATCAGAGTCCATACCAATGCCACTTCCTTGCCTTCCTAATGCAAAAATAAAACCTTTTAAAGAAAACCTCTCCAAGCCTCAAACCTTGGACCTCTTCTACTGCTTGTGACGCCACCCTTGCTCCCCAAATGGCGCCTCCTTGCCACTGAGCCATAGGTCCAACTGTGATCCATTTTCCTCATTTTTGTCTTAAAAGGCCTACCCCCAACCTCTATGGTTTTCTTCAAGCAAAAATTAAAATTTTTCCTTAAGTCCTCCCTAAACCTAGGGCTTCGCCCAACTTTTATTACTCCCTAAAATTAATGTTCTAACACTGCTAACTACACAAGTCGACATCAAAGCATAAAAGAGAGGGTTTCAGGATTTGGGGTGTTACACCAGGTTTGGGGTGTTACATGGCAAGTACGAACTTTAATGCAAAGGTCACAACTGTGAGAGATTTGAAAATTGCTACATATCACTTTCATAAAAAAGAATTCCTAATCGATGTTTTAATTTTTTTACCTATTTACTAGTGGGAAAATAATGGTTTAGTGACTTACGGGTGCCAAATATGGCATCTTGTATAATGCCTAAGAGTGCAACAGTATTAGGCAACCACTTATACATTTGGTATTATGTTTTTTCACTCAACAAAGCTCACAGTATAAATTAGATAGTACTGCTCAACCCCAACTATATGAACCGACAATGAAAAAATCTGCCAACAAAGGCAAGTACATCATGTGGACTCTATTATTAGATGAGTCCGACATGACTACCTCTTATCAGTTCCACTATGAATGTTTCATTAGCGCACATCTTCTTCCACCCAGATGGATCATTTGGTAAATGGCTAAAATTTTCCATGAGCCAATTTATGTTTAGACACTTAAACCTGGAACCTCCATCAATTGGTGCTTGTCCAAGCAATTACTTACAACTTGAACAAACATTGGCTACTGAACTTGAACCTATGACCGTAGTTCCGTCAACTAGGAGCTCAAGTTGCCATGCAACATCTTCTAAGGTGATGGTGCACTCCCCACACAAAAAAAAAGTGTAGGTCACCGAGTGCCACATTTCAACCAATGTTGATATTAAGTAAGCCCTAAACTCAAATGCCCTAATCATTGATGTCGTTCTAAATCCCGCGACATTCAAATATGACATAAAACGATCGTTTGGCTCGTAGCTAGGAGAGAACACTCACTCTCAAAACGTGATACTCACTCTATCCATTATTAATTACCATGTTACTTAATTATACCGAATAAAATATTCAAGACATGCAATTTTATAAATTAATCATGACATATATCATTGCAAGTATGCACATTTACTTTATGATTAAACGTGATTAGCAAGTATGCTTTTTCATTTAAATAAATAACATTCCTATTTATTTTTTTACTGTGTATTAATCACAAAGGCAATATGATTGATTGATCTTAACATGACACCATTTCGATATTCTATACAAATAAAATTGATTAAATATATTATATTAAAATAATATAACGCTTTCAAACATAGTACATATTTTTCAAAAACCAATAATGTAATTTACTAATTTTCATATGATATTTAAAATTAAAATATGTTTCATACCTAAAACTCATCCTATATTGAAATTATTTTTTTATTTTAACATTGATCCCTAAACACCTTTTAATTTTTATTAGCTTTATAAATAAATAAATAAATAAATTTTAAAAACTATCAAAAAATTATTTATATTACAAAAATATATCTAAGTTACAACAAATAAAAAAAACTAAACCTAATAAACCCTAAACTAGTTGCACAAGTAAACAAATATAAAAACAAAGTCTTTATAATAAAAATAATAACATAATTGTAATCATAACCTAATCAACCAAAGACAAAAAAAAATAAAATTAAAAAAGAAGATATTATTACCAAATATTTGAATCTGAAAATTTTGATCTACACAATAAAAAAATATGAAAAAAATATCTATAATAGAAATAAATAATAATAATCACCAACCGAGAAAAAGAAGCTTAAAAAAATTACCTTTTCTAACAGCTTGAATTACGGTCTAAACGGAATGGTGGTTTCGGGACCACAAATTCGACATAGAAAAAAATTTATTCCGATAAAGTTTTAAGGTCTATTGTGTGATTGATTGCATAAGTGAAAATTTAGTAAATAAATTTTATCGATAAAAGGCCCGATTGAGTGATATGACTAAATTGCAAAAATTTCAAAATATGTGTTCTAGAAGCATTTAGTGTGAAATTGAAATGAATTCATAGACTAAAGGTCCTCATTCAGTAATTAGGCCATTTTATGGCATGATGGACAAAAATACCCATGGAAGGAAAATTTTTCAAAGAAGGCCATTAAAGGCATTTTGGTCAATTGGGTTTTAAAAGAAATAAAAAGGGAAAATAAGGCCAAAAATGTGTCCATCCTCCCCAAGTGTTGGTCGAAACTTGCAAGGGTTCCATAGCTAGGGTTTTTTAACTTTTCAAGCTCAAAGTAAGCGACTCCTAGCCCCGTTTTTCATGTTCTTTGTATTTTTGGGATCCTCGTAAATTGACCTAGCTATTTATACCACTATTTTAAGCTAGGGTTCATGTTTAAAATTTACCTATGTGTGACATGAGAGCATTTTGATGAGTATTGGTAGAAAATGAAAGTTTGATATGTAGTAAACAACTTTTGCTAAGTGATTTTCATGAAAATGCATTTATGGACTAAAATGCAAAGGTTGTAAAACATGTGCATAAATTGTGAAATGTGGAGAAATGTGGGCTGCTATAAGAGAGAAATAGGGTCGGCTAGGCTTGGGAATATAGAAAAATAGATACATTTCATTTTACGGGCCTAGGGACTAAATTGTAAAAATTGACAAAGTTAGGGGTAAAATGGTAAAAATTACCATAGGATGATTTTGTGTCAAATTGAGTAATATATGTATTGAATAAGTTAAATTTGATGTTATAGATCAAGAACGACGTGAAATCGACCTTGACCGAAGGAAAGGCAAGGTATCGGACTAAATCGTAAATATTAGCATTTTGCACCAAGGTAAGTTTTATATGCAAATAATGAGTTATTATAACTATCATGTTTAATTACCTTAATTATTTTAAATCTAAAATTTTATAACAAATTATTGGATATATGTTTTGATAAACCGATAAGTAGGGAAAAGCCCCGAGTGAATCTTAGGAATCATTTAGGATACCAGTGACATGTCACTAGGAAACCATTGGTTGTGATCGATTGTCTATGTGATTCTGGGTGCTGGTTTAGTTTGACTACCAGAGGCTAGGTAATCCTGCATTTGTTGCAGATACTTGTCAAATTGTGTGAGCAGCACTAAATAGTTTTGACTATACCATCAGCTTGTGTGAGCAGACCCGTGAATAGCTCATTACTGAGCCCTCATGTGGTATGTGTTAAGTGGTAGCCTCGGCTACAAATTAGTGGTAGCTTCAGCTACATTATGTTTGGCACTTTGTGCCTTATTCCGAGTATCCTTTAGCATTTCACGTAGTTTAACGGGTTATTTGAATCGATATGATAAGATGTGATTGGGCGTGAAAACATTTGACTGTGTGTTAAGAATGTATATGTGCAAGTTATATGAAAAATATCATGTGTGCTAAGTGCTTAATGTATGTATTGAAAAATGTGGTAAGACTATATGAGTCAGTGATAATCTCAAACTTAATGTGATCATAGTGAAGCTTATTTCCTTTTGATATGAATTTCTGGTTTTAATGCTCATTAATTTTGCATATAAGCTTGCTAACCTTTATAGCTTACCCCTTTTCTTTTCCCTTCCCTTTTAGGTTCGTCATGCTAACCTGAGGTCCGATGATCAAGTTGGGATTCCATTAACACTATCAACAACCATTTGGTATTTTGCTACTAAACTTGAAATTGTGGCATGTATAGATGGTTCAATGTTTTGAGCTATATGTTATTGTCCTTTGGGTCCAATGTTGTTAGTATTGATTTGGTAATTGGCCATTTGGAATAAGCCAAATTTGGTTTAAGTTTTATTTCGTTAAAGTGTTTGTAATATATTAACGTGCAAGCTTGCAATGTTTAAATGTAACGTGGTATGATGTGTGTGCTTAATGATAGTAGATGATATTTAGTGCACGAATGTCAAATTGTGGATATGTTTGAATTGATTTTTATGCTATGTTGAGTATTAGCAAAATTTGGTTAGTATTGGTTGTGTTTCAAGGTGGCAATTGGCTTGGGAAATAGCCTATAATTGTCCACACGGGTAGACACACGGGCATGTGTCACGCACGGCCGGCGCCATGGGCATGTTGATAGGCCGCGTGTCTCCTAAACCTGAAATTATGAAAATTAAATGCCCAGTAGTAAACACACAGGCAGAGACACAACCATGTGTCTCGACCGTGTGCTTGACATGGCCTAGCACACAGGCGTGTGGCTTGGCCGTGTGACGAAAACTTCATGATGACGTCATAAACAGAATACCCAGGATTTTTCACACAGGCTAAAACACGAGCGTGTGCCTGACCGAGTGAAGGACACGGTTTAGGACAAAGACATGTGCACGGCCGTGTGGAAACCCTTGTAGGTACAAATTAAAAAAAAAACATTTCGCGCGGGCTAGGGACATGGGCGTGTGTGACCACACGGCTTGCCCACACGGACGTGTCCCGGTCCCACACGAGTGTGTGCCTTATTTTGAGTAAAATTTTTCTAAGTGTCCGAAAAGCTCTAGATTGGTTTCGGATCATACTCGACATCTCCTTTGGGCCTCGTAGGCCCATAATAAGAATGTTTTAAATAAGAATAAAAAAGTTTTACATTTTTTTGTGAAAATTTTATATCATAATCGAATGTTTGCGTGAGTGTGAGTACGGTAACACCTTAAACCCTAATTCGGCGACAGATGTGGGTGAGGGGTGTTACACCTTTACCCAAATGTTTGCAACTAAAAATTTCTATTCTACACAAATAAATAAATATAAAAACATAAGTATATTTATTAAAAATAAATTATAATAAAAAATATAAATTATAAATATAAAAATAATAAATAAAAAAATCTCAAACACTTCGCTTATGTCTCTACTTCACATGCTAACCCTCAAACACAAGGTTCTTTTTTCTTTACCATTTGAATATGAATTTATTGGGTGAGACCAATATATATATATATGGAAAGAAAGATATTAATTGATATTGGGGAGGGAGTGTGACCGATTGCTCACATCGATAGTAACAACATCAATTTTTGTTTACCATTTGAATATGAATTAGTTGGGCAAGACCAAGATATATATACAGAAAGAAAGATATTAATTGATATTGGGGAGGGTGTGAGACCGATTGCTCGCACCAATAGTAACAACATCAAAAGTGCTATAATTAATTGATGATGACACTTTTCCCAAAACATTGTCTTATTTTTTTCAATATAGTAACAACATCAAAAGCGCTATAATTAATCGATGGTGACACTTTTCCCAAAACATTGTCTTATTTTTTTCAATATATGCCACTTTTTAAAAATAATTAGGGATTTAGGACAATTTTGTTTGAAATTTAGGGAAATAGGTTGTTTTGGTTGGACATTTGTGCCATGTGGTAAATGTGCACCCTGCACAAGATTTATTTCTAAAAAAATGGTAATTGCTGGATTGTCAACAGTTAAAAAGTTAGGGATGTTAATTTTCTAGCCATAGAGACCTGTAACACCCCTAAACCGATCTAGACGTTATGGCCAAATCCGGAGGTGTCACAAAGAATTGCTTTTGATAATGAAATCTACACGTTAAAATCAATTCAGTTTTCAACTCTTATTTGCCTTTATTTTTTGTCAAAACGGTTTTTTCTAGTTAATCAATTTGCCTTAAAATGTGTTTTATAGCAGAAGCTTACAAAAAATGTTGTATTTAAAGAAAACAGTCTGTATTTTAAGAAAACTTTTGTTTTGGTAAAAACCATAGTTTTTAGATATTAGTCACAATTTAAGTACTAAAATGAAAATCCGAATCCAAAGAAAATCAGCCAAAAATTCTAGAGAGTCTAATTATTACAAAAAATCCAGAAATAATACTTAAAATAAAAACCATAGACCTAATCGGTTTACGAACTCGTGGTCACCAAGAGGCTCCGTCGCACTGATTCGCCTAAGCCTGTTGATTACTTGAGCAGAACAAATAAACAGGTATGAGTTTTCATAAACTCAGTGTATAACCCAACAGAATTAAGCATGCAAGCATACAGAAATCCCATAACAATCAAATACAAATTTGAGCTCATGCTCATTTAAGATACAGTCATCTGAATCAGATATATAGATTAGAATCATATAGAATCCTACCACCATCCTCTACACACCAACTCCGTCCATCCCAACACACCATGTGGGGTTACAACACCCACCCATCCCTACACACCATATCGTGCCAATACGACACAAGTGAAATAATGTGCAGCCAAGCTACCAGAATATAGGCAATGATCGCCATACAGAATACTTCCTCCTCATACACAAATCCCACCCCACAATCATATATAGAAATAGATGCAAAATAACATACCAGACATGCTCAACATGCTTAAGTTCAGATATTAGAATAATCGGACATGCATAGTATCATCATGCTCAAAACAGAATATTAGAATATTAGACCTATAGTTTTAGGATTTGGTTAGCCCTTACTGACCCTACGGTAGGCCCACAGTCAATCGAAATGACTCGTGCGCAAGACACGACCATGTGGTGGTTGCAGTGTGACCGTGTAAGCCACAAGGACTATGCCAAATTCGGTGTGTCGGCCACACAGTCGTGTGGGCCCACATAGGCATATGGACTCACACGCCTCTGGGCCAGGCCATGTAGGCCACACGGGCATGTGAGCCTAAAATTCTGGAACTTTTCCTAAGGCCGCACGGGTTGTTCCGATCGACTGTGGGCCTACCGCAGTGTCGGTAAGGGCTAACCAAACCCTAGAGTCATATGATCTACAAATTTGATATCCTTATCTGAACTTAACTCTGTTATGCATGTCTAATTTATCTTATGTATGATATATCTATATCTGTATCTTCATGCTATACTCGTATATAAGAATGTGAGCATGTTTAGCTTGTATATCTGTATCTGAATATTCTGCATCTGTTATTGGGGGTAGGATGACATATATATAGAGAGAGAATGTGTTCTGAAAGGTGAACTTTGCCTCTATTCTGGTAGCAAGGCTGCATTCATCTGTTATGTGTCATAACGGCACAATATGGTGTGTAGGGTTGGGTGGGTGTTTTTAACCCCACATAATGTCATGGGATGGTCGAAGTTGGTGTGTAGAGGATGGGGTAAGATTTTGACTATCTGTTCTATAATCTGATTTCTATATATTGTATCCGAAATAGGTTTAGGCCCAAATCTGTATTTCTTTGTGATGTGATATTCTTTTTGTGTGCATGCTTAAGTCTGCTAGATTGCATATTGAGTTTATGTAAACTCACCCCTTTAATTTGTTCTGTACAGGTAATCTTCAGAGTTAGGCGGATCAGTCTGACTGGGGCCTCTCGATGACCACAAGTTCGTAGACTGTTTTTGTTTATGGTTTTATTTTAAGTTAAGGGTTATTTCTGGATTTTTGTAAAATTTAGACTCTACGGACTCTTTGGCTAATTTTCTTTGGATATGGGTTTTCATTTCGGCAACTGATATTTTTAACTATGGTTTTTACTAAAACCAAGGTCTTTTAAAAATACGAACTGTTTTCATTAAACACAACACTTTTCGTATGCATTCGCTATTATACACGTTTTAAGGTAAAGTAAATAACTAAATAATTAATATTTTGATAAGAACATGAGCAAATCAGAATTGAAAACTGAAATAGTTTATCACATTGACTTCGTTTCCAAAACCCATTCCTTGTGGCACCTCTGGATTCGGCCATAACATCTAGGCCGGGTTTAGGGTGTTACATGTCTCGCATACGATCAACCACACAGGTGACCCCATGCTTGTGTGGCATTGACAGAAAAGTTTTTCGGCTTTCGTCGAAACTTAGTTTTTTGTGATTCGAGTACACACCTAACATGATTTTGATGCAAAATCACTCCTAAGACCACCAGAACCTAAAATCGACACAACAAACCTTCCAAAATCAGTTTAAACTCACAAGGAAACCAAACTAATGAAACTAACAATAGTGAAAATTGAGTGTTCAACTCTTACCCGATTCCCTGAACAACTTCAACTATGATTCCGCGAGAGGAAGGTCCCATTCTTCACAATTTGTTGTTGCCAAAACCCCAAAATTAAACTAACAAAAAAACCAACATCAATTAGAATGGCATTAAAAGAAACCTCCCCACTGGCGCCAAAACCCAACCACCACATACCAAAATGTACAAAAACAGCGAGTCAGAAACATTACAATTGACATGGAGACAACAATAGAATGATCAAGAAAAGAAAACAACAATTGACAGTGGGAAACAAAAAAAAAGGTCAAAATGGGAGAGATGGAGTTTTTGAAAAAAAGAAAACTAGCAACACACTTAGATAATCTGATATCCTATCCCTAACTTCTCTCCTACTCCCACTAACCCACTACCACATAACTACTTCAGAATTTTGGTCCTATCCAACCTCTAACAGAAACCAGAAGCAAAATTATCATCCACGCTCATTTAAGGATTCGAACATAAGACCTTCAGCATACTAACTCCTTACCACTCGAACCAGCAGGCTTATTCTGATATGAATTTATAGGAAATTTAATATAAGCCAGCTAAACAAGGATTAGGCCTGCATCCAAAAATAACAAAATTAACAACTCTAGGACTTGAACCCAAAACCTCATACCCAACCCCAGAACACTTAACCACTGAAGCAGATATACAATTGTATTAGATATTTAAAATAAATAAATCAAGGCATTTCAACTCTACCCCCTAAAAGAAATTTCGACCACGAAATTTACCTAATCAGAACAAATGAGGATACTGTTGACACATCAAATCCTCAGGATCCCACGTGGCTTCTTCCAGGCTATGATTTCACCATAGAACCTTCACTAACGGAATGGACTTCCTCCTTAGAACCTTATTATCACAATCCAGAATTTGCAACGGCTCCTCCTCAAAAGTTAAGTCCGGTCTAACCTTGATCTTCTCAACAAAAACGTGGGATGGATCAGACTAGTACCACATTAATATCAAGATGTGAAACACATCGTGGATATGGTCCAACTTTGGAGGTAGCTCCAACTGATAAGCAACCGGTCTCACATGCTTCAGAATCCAATACAACCCAATAAACCTAGGGCTCAACTTGCCCTTACGACCAAACCTCAGAACTTTCTTCCATGGAAAAACCTTAAGGAACACGAGATCCCCCACGGAGTACTCGATAACTTGCCTCTTTAGATCTGCATAAGATTTTTGTCTATCGCAATCCACCTTCAAACAATCCCGAATTAGTCTAACCTTATCCTCGATCCCAAAAACCAACTTAGGACCAAAAACCCGACGTTCACCCAACTCAATCCAGCACAGCAGAGTACGACACATACAACCATATAGAGCCTCGTAAGGTGCCATCTAGATGCTAGACTAGAAACTATTATTGTACGTAAACTCAGCTAACGGTAGATAATCCTTCCAACTGTATATTGTGTTAAAATGTCAGAACAGTAAGACTCTTCATATTGATTCAGACATGTTAGCACAGAAGTATGTGAGAAAAGGTTGTGATGCTTACCTTGTATATGTACTAGATACAAAAGTGTCTAAATCAAAGATTGAATTAGTGCTAATGGTTTGTGAATATCTAGATGTGTTTCCAAAAGAGTTACCCAAGTTGCCACCAATTAGAGAAGTTGAGTTTGCTATTGAGTTAGTATCGAGAACATCATCGATATTGATAGCTCCGTACAGAATGGCTCCAACAGAGTTGAAAGAGTTGAAAGCTTAGTTGTAAGAGTTAACAGATAGAGGTTTTGCACGACCGAGTTTCTCGCCCTGGGGTGCACCAATTTTGTTTGTTAAAAAGAAATAAAATGATTAAGAATAAGTATCCATTGCCGTGAATCAATGATTTGTTTGATCAGTTGAAAGGTGCAACGACATTTTTGAAGATTGATTTATGTTTTGGTTATTATCACTTGCGGGTTAAAGATTCGGATGTGCCAAAAACTACGTTCAGGACCAGGTATAGACACTATGAATTTCTTCTTATGCCATTTGAATTAACTAACGCCTCGACAATATTTATGGATTTGATGAATAGAATCTTCAGGTGGTATTTAGACAAATTTGTTGTTGTGTTCATTGATGATATCCTGATATATTCCCAAGATGAGTCTAAGCATGCCGAGCATTTGAGAATTATGTTATAGACTATGCGAAATAAACAACTATTTGCTAAATTTACCAAGTGCGAGTTTTAGCTCTGAGAAGTTGGGTTTTTAGGACACATTGTATCAGCAGATGGCATCAGAGTAGGTTCGAGTAAGATTTTAGTAGTTGTTCACTAGAAACCACCAAAAAGCATATCTGAGGTTAGAACTTTTTTGGGATTAGCGGGCTATTATTGGAGATTTGTAAAATGGTTCTCAATGATAGCTATACTGATAACTTGGTTATTACAAAAAGATGTGAAATTTGAGTGGCCTGATAAATTCCAATAAAGTTTTAATCAGTTGAAAGCACTGTTAACCGAAGCACCAGTTTTAGTTCAGCCTAAGTTGGGTAAAGAATTTGTGATTTTTAGTGATGTTTCATTAAACGGTTTGGGATGTGCTTTAATGCAAGAAGGCAAAGTGATAGCTTATGCTTCCAGGCAATTAAAGCCACATGAAAAGAATTATCCGATGCACGACTTAGAATTGGCTACTATTGTTTTTGCATTAAAAATTTGGCGACACCTGTGACAACCCTAAATTGACCCTAGTCAGAATGTGGTTTCGGGACCACAAAACCGCGGCACAAAAATAATTTAATATTTATTTTGATGCCTATTATATGTGTTAAAATCATGTGTGACACTTTGGTGTTTCAATTTAGAGTTATAAGTGTGAATTTAACTAAAAATGGCTTAGTTGAAAACTTTGGAAGTATGTTAGTTAAATGTGTTATGACTAAATAATAGCATAGTTCAAAAACATGGATTTGCATGTCAATTTGCCCACTTTTATGATAGTGGATGGTAATGATGCCTTGTTTTGGCATTTTTTGCCTTGTATTTTTGCTAAAAAGAAATTTATATTAATAATGAATATTATGTGTATAGATAAAAGTTAATTTAATATTATGAAAGTGGAGGAAAAACCTAGGTGACGCCATTTTCTTCTTCTTTTGCCGTGAATTGAGAAAGAAAATAGAACTCATGAGCTTGGGGGCATTCGGCTAATTGAGACTCAAATTAAGGTAAGATTTATGAAATTTTTCTTTGAATGTTGTAAATTTTTGGTTGGTTTTGAAGCTTGCAACAAGACCCGTGTGCTAGATTTTTATGATTTAAGTCCATGAAGCTTTTGGTTATGCTAAGGAAATTGAGGAATGAATTGTTTTCTTTGTGAATGAATGAGCATAGGAGAATCGATTTTCATGGTAGTAGGAGCTCATTGCCGAATGTACGTGGGGAAATTATATGTGTTTGAGTTTGGTGAATATATAAAGAGAAGTTTCAATTGTGGCTTGTTGATATTAGAAATTTTTGTGAATTTGAGATGAAATGCAAGTTTTTATGAAAGCCTAATTGTAAATTCTTGAGATTTTGGCTTAAGGAGTATTCGGCCATGGTTGTTTTGGCTAAATGGTCTAGATATTGATATTATGTAATGAATGGTGACCTTAGATGAAATTGAGCTAGTTAAATTTTATGAATGGTTATTCGGTTGGAATTATTAAGTATTGAAATTCAGCTAAGTGAGTAAGTGTAAGCTTAATGAAATGAAAATTTTATGTATGCATTTATAGATGTATACAATCGGCCAACTTGGACCTTTATGATGTGAAAATGATGGTTAACCATGCTTAGGACCAAGAATGTATTCGATTAAGAATATTAATAAGTATTTAAGTGAACATGTTTGATTGATGCTTGTTAAGATGATTGATATGTGAGTATTCGGTCTTAAGGGTGTGTACAAAGGAAAATGATTGAATTTTAAAGTTTATTAAGGTTTGTTAATGAAATAATGCTAAGACCTAAAGTTTTATAAAGTAAATAAGAATGTGAATTATGTCATATGTGTAGGTACATGCATTCGGCCAAGAAAGATGATATTAAAATGTCCTTATTTTTTTTTATGTGTTTGAGTAGTTAAGGCCGAATGGGTTATAGTCTAGTCATAGATGGAATTTTATGCATATGAGTGTGTATGTACTTGTGTGTGCTGTATTAGTGGTTAATAACAATTGGTAATGGGGTAAATGTTAATTAATTTAACATTCAGCCTTAGCTATATGTCATGAAACTTACAATGTAATTTGAGAAGTAAATATAAGTATATGTTATTAAGGAATGCATTCTATATGCATGTATATGTGCGGTTGTGCATAAATTTGGATAAATGGTGATTTGGTGACATAGTTTGGGTTGTATTTTAAAAATAGTTGAGATAAGGGTTGTCAATTGTGTCTATTGAGCATTCGGCCATTAAGGGGCAATGTGAAGCTTTGAAAATTTTGAAATGCTTAAATTACATGCTTGTATGCACTTCAATGTGATGGTTATCCTAAGGTTGATAATTTGACAAAGTGAAGGTCTTAGTATAAATCAATTTTATATGTGTTATTGTGCATAGCCGAATGTGTGCTTTTGATAAGGGAAGTATATGTGTTTCTTATTTTGTTTGTAAGTGAAATGATCAAGTGAGATTTTTGAATAAAGATTAATGAAATTAAATTATTTAATGAAGCTCAAGAGCTTAAGGAGCCAAATTCGGATAAGGGGGAAAAACTAAACTAACTAAATAGCCGATCCGCAGTCGTCGACAACATTCGAGGTAAGTTTTAAGTGATTAAACGTTGAGTAAATTCAATCATAATAGAACATATTGAGTTGATTTAATAAGATATGATGTGGCCATGATATGTTCTAAACTCAAATGGTAAGTTCTTAAATGTTTGAACTTGGAAATTTAAGTGCAATTTGAAATAATCTGCTTAGGACAGCAGCAGTAACGTGATTTTAGAAAATCACCATAAATTGATGGAGTTGAATTAGAGGCTGAATAAAATATGAAATTAAATCTTAATGAGTCTAGTTTCTTATAAAAGAAACCTTGTAAGCAAAGGAATTTCCGATAATGAGATATTTAAAGTTGTAAGAGACAGTGTTAGAAAGACTCTGAAATCCTCTGTTCTGTTTTTAGAAAATCATTATAAATTGTAAAAAAATTTTTAGAAGACAAAATTTATATTCTTAGACTCCTTAATGAGTCTAGTTTCAAATGAAATAAATAATAACATATTTCAAATTTTGTACAAGGAGAAATTTGATTCGTGGTGAAGAGTGGTCAGAATAGTCAAACAGTGAAACAGGGGAAACTTTAAGAAAAATCTGGTATTGATTGGCCAAACCAAAAATTCTGAAAATTTTATGGATAAAATATATATGAGTCTATTTTCATGTAAAATTAACGGCACTTCATTTTGAGTTTTTTAGCTCCATTTACGAATAATTTAATGACTGTTGCTCAGGAAAAACAGCTTGTGCTGAATTTGTGATTATGTTGTAAACCTTGATAAAGCTATTTGAGTTGCTTATAAGCTATTGATTAAATATTGGTAATCAAAGTATCAAATCCGTATTAAAGTGAAGCTATAAGCCGTAAATGACTAGTATAACTAGTCAATTTTGTTATGATGAAATTGATGTACAAGATATGTATGTGTGGTGAGGCCAAAATGGCTAACATCAAATGTGTGTAAGTCATCTTAATGACCTTTATGAAAATGTGTGCTATCTTTATTTGTATAGTAAGGCCGAATGGCCAATGTGATGAATGTGAAAGTGTATATATGTGATAAGGCCGAATGCCCTATGTGATGAATGTGAAAGTGTATATATGTGATAAGGCCGAATGGCCAATGTGATGAATGTGAAAGTGTATAAATGTGATAAGTCCCGAAGGGCATTTGTGCCAGTACTATATCCGGGTTATGATCCCGCAGGCTTTATGCGAGAATATTTTTCTGAATTAATGTCCGAAGGCTTCGTGCTCGTACTATATCCGGGTTTTAAAGACCCAAAGGCTAAATGCTGGGATTCAAGTAAGACTTTGATATTAAGTATCCGCAGTAAGTTACCATCAAATAAGTATTATGTATTTAAGACGTTCAGGTACGTATTACTTACTCGTCGATGGATTGATTTCGAAGTGAATTATTAGTATCAAAGAGGTATGTAAATGTGATCAATATTATAACTCCAAATATGAGAATGATCTAATTGGTAATGGTATGCTTGTGTAATAAAGTATGTGATGAAATATTCTTATGTATTAGTGCATATTCTGCCCAAAGGCCTTATGATTTGAGTATGGGTTGGGTTCAGCTAGATGTGCCAGTACAAGGTAAGGATTATATTCTGTAAACTTACGTATATGTGATAAGGAATATGTTTGGTTCTTTAGGTGCCTACGGTTATTTAGTACTTGTCATGTTGAAATACTTGAAAATATGGATGTGATTATGAACAAGTGGAAAGGATTATTGAAAGCTGTAAATTGGTGAAGAATGTGCTTACCATGTGAATCCATCTTCAGTTGATGAAGAATGTGCTTTGGAAATATTCGACCATCTAGGTCTTTATTATTCGAAAGTATATATGTGATAGCTAAGTGATGCGTTTATTGATATTATGGTTCGAGATGAAGCTCTAGATTAACTTCATCGAACAGTTGAAATGAATGACCAATGACATTGAATGAAAACACTTTGTGACTTAAAACTCAAGGCTAAAGAAAGGTGAATTAAATTATGTGAAATTTTGGCTAGGTATATTGGGTCAAATGAGATTTTACCTAGACTAAGTATATGTGAAAAACGTCATTGATTCAGCAAAATTATTGTTTTGCTTAAAACTTACTAAGCTTACGAAAGCTTACTCTGTTCGTTCATGTTTTTGGTCTGTAGGTTGTGGATTCTGACTACCAGCTCGGGGATCGTCAGCACTTCATCACACTATCTACCATTACGGTAGCCATGAGATTGGATTATCTTATGGCATGTATAGAATAGACTAGTAGCGAAAGAATAATTTGGTTAATGTATATAAGCCATGCGAAAATGGCATCTTTTGAATGTTTACTTATAGAAGTTTACATTTTATCCCTGGCTGTGTTTAGTGTTTATCCAAATGAATGATCTTAAAAAAAAAAGTTTTACCGTTATGTCATGAGTTACAAGTTCGGTAATGCCCCTTACCTATTCCGGCGACGATTACGGGATAGGGGTGTTACAACACCATTTGTTTGGTGAAAACTGCCACATATTTGCCAATCACAAGAGTTTAAAGTATATGATGTCATAGAAAGATCTGAATCTAAGACAACATAGATGGCTTAATCTATTGAAAGATTATGATTTAGTCATTAACTACCATCCGAGAAAAGCAAATGTAGTCGCAGATGCTTTGAGTAGAAAATCTTTGTTTGCTTTGAGAGCGATGAATACATGATTGACTTTGTCTGATGATGGTTCAATATTAGCTGAGTTAAAGTTAAACCGATGTTCCTTTAACAAATTTGTGAAGCATAGAAATTTGATCATGAATTGCAAGTTAAATGAGTACAGTGTAAATCGACTTCTGATTCTAAATTTCAGTTCAGACCCGATAGTTGTTTATTGTTCCGAGGTAGAGTTTGTGTATTGAATAATCTAGAGCTTATACAGAAAACTTTTCACGAAGTTCACAGTGGTAGCTTATCTGTTCATCCGGGGAGTAATAAAATGTATAGTGATTTGAGACAAATGTACTGGTAGTCAGGCATCAAATGTGACATTTTTGACTTTGTGTCTAGATGTTTGATTTGTCAACAGGTCAAAACCGAACATCAAGTGCCTTCAGGACTATTACAGCCAATGATGATATCGGAGTGGAAATGGGATAATGTTACGATGGATTTCGTATCGGGGTTACCCCTATATCTGAAAAGGAAAGATGCTATTTGGGATGTTGTTGATCGTTTGACGAAGTCTACACATTTTATTCCAGTACGTACAGACTTCTCACTTGACAGATTAGCTGAGTTGTATATTTCTGAGATTGCCAGATTACACAGAGTGTCGGTCTCTATTATTTTGGATAGGGATCCACAGTATACATATCAGTTTTGGAAGAACTTACAAGAAGCTTTAGGTAAGGGGCTGCATTTTAGTACTGCATTTCACCCTCAAACCGATGGTCAGTCTAAGAGAGTGATACAAATTTTCGAAGATATGCTTCGTTGTTGTGTCTTAAAATTCGAAGGCAACTGGGACAAATATTTATCATTGATTGAATTATAGTTTTCAATCGAGCATTAAGATGGCACCATATAAAGCTTTATATGGTCGTAAATGTTGAACTCCATTATACTAGACTGAGCTTCTTGAGAAAAATATACACTAGGTTGATTTGATCAGGGAGACAGAAGAGAAAGTGAAAGTGATTCGTGACAGTTTGAAAGCCACTTCAGATCAAGAAAAGCAACATTTAGAATTAGATCGGGGAAAGGACAAAGTTTTGGATTAAACGATCATTTTTCTCCGTACGAGTTTGAGGTAAGTTCGTGTAATTAAATTGTGTATTTATATGCTTTAGTTAAAATATATGTATGTGGATTTTGTAATTAATATGAATAATTATCGAACGTGTAACTGACAATGTATAAAGAATACCGAGTCCCGTTTGAACCTTAGAAATTTGTAGCGTACAAATGACATGTCATTAGGGTTATCGATTCCAGCTCTTATGAGCTTACTCATACTCAGCTCATATGAGCTTACCATTATTTAGCTCAGAGGAGCTTACCGTTACTCAGCTAAAAAGAGCTTACTGTATATAGCTTGTATAAGCATACATGTACAGGAATTGATGGATTACTTTTCAATACACCTCGTGTCTCCTACCAGCATATCTAACGATATTCGAGATGGTTCAATGGGCAAAATTTTGTTACGAGTTTATATGAGTTTGATATGAACTAGTACAAATATTTACATGAATTACATTGAAACGGTTTACATAGTGATATATGGATACAAGGTATAAATGTTACATGTACATGGAATTTATATAGATGTTGAACTCATACATGATTTTTGGTTTTATATGAATACTTGGCTAACTTGGTTGATGAATATATGTGTTAGGCTTTGGCCATTTTGAATTGTGATATGCTTTGAGTTACTTACTTAAATTGTGGTTAAATGGTAAATTAAATTCTATATTACACGAACTTACTAAGCTTAATTGCTTACTTTATTTATTTTTCTGTGTTTTATTGTGTTTCAGAAGCTCATTCGAATTGGAAGTTGTCAGAGATCACATCACACTATCAAACACTATTTTGGTACTTTTGACTATATATTTTGGTTGAATGGCATGTATAGGTCATTTTGGCTAATGGTAGCCTATATGTTTGGTCATGTATTTAGCTATTTGAATTGGCTTGTTTTTGGTATATTTTGTTTTGTATGTGTAAATGGCCTTATTATATGGGATGTATGATTGCCATGTACATGTCTTGGTTGTGAATTGGTATTTTAGGTACCAAATAGTTGAAATTGATAATTTGCATATTGTAATGCTGGGGTTTGTGCAAGTGCACACGATTGTTATCAAGTAATAAGTAAGTATCGAGTTATCGTATCCACAGGGATTGTATTTGTGCTAAGTCACTTAATTATAAAAATATATTAACAACTTGGAAAACAAAAACACAATTTGATTTGGGAGTGTTGATTAAAATTATGTAAAATTAATCTAAATGCAATGATCCCTAATGCGATTTATCCTAACATGCAACTATATGAATGAAATAGATTTTAGCAAAATTAAACACAATTTGCAACAATTATAACATAAATAAGCTAGGACAATTACTTTAATTAAACTCAATTTATCATCACCATGCTCAATAATATTCAGAAAAACATTCCATGGCAACTCGATTTTTCATGAGTTTGGAAACCACATTAGGTCCTTTTGAAATCCTTTACTTAGTAAATACACATTTTACTAATCCTTATTTAGTAAGGGTTTCTTAGCATTCGTGTGAGGTAACAAGGACGGGTCAGGTTTGAAATAGTTTAATCACACAAATCTAAAAACTATGTAGATAACAGAGCTTGGTTAGAGTTGTTATGCAACCTGCAATTTAATCGGGTCAGGATCTAATTGAGCATGCACATTTCAATTATGTGTCCATTAGCAGTCGTCTGGTCAGGATCGCTCAGCTAATTAATCGTATTTCAATCATGTATGAACGAAATACAGACTTGATTTTAATTGAAAACATGATCGATTGAGGACAAACATTATAAGCATGAATTTAACAAATATTATTTAACCAAAGCAATCATCCTAGCTTAAATAAAATTAAGCTATCATTATTGTAAACAAAAACAACGAACACATAGCAAACATTTTTAGATTGAATTAAAGAAAAGAAAAATTAAACCCAATTCAAAGTGGTTTCACCTAAGACTCTAAACGGCTAGGGCTCCTTCGTTCCTTTGCTTTGCTCCTTTGCTGATGGCTTTCCAAGGTGGCCAACCAAGGGCTCTTTAAGAGGATCAAAACGCTAAAATCTTTATGAAAAGATGATGATAGGTGTGGGAAGAAAGAAGAAGGGAGAAAGATGAGAATGAGGGATGAGGGATGATTGGAAAAAGTGAGAAATGAATTATTATTTATAAGTGAGGCAAGGGAGGCTAGTTTACTAAAAATAGGAGTTTTCATCTTTTGAAGCATTTACCATAGGCGCGGGCCATGAATTGTGGAATTAGGGCTGATTTGTTACTTGATTTTTGGTCAATTTGAGTGCCACAACAACTCAGGACTAAGACTCAGTCAAGTGCAAATCTTTAGGTAAATCTATGATTTCTTCAACTCTTCAAGGACCTTGTCAAATTAAACCAAAAATTGGTTTATGAACAGCCATGTGCAGCCGAAACATGGGTTGACTTGGTCCCTAATCTGGACAGTTTTGTAATCAGATAAAGCTTTCAAACCTGTCCAAAATAAGTCAGTAAATTAAAGGACCAAAGAAATAAAATTTAACCAATTTAATTAATTAATTAAAACCCAAGTTTATTAATGAAATATTTTTAAAAGAACTTATTAAAAATAATTTAATATTTTATTATTTAATTTAATCATGCATGCTCATAAAAATATAATAAGCTCAAATAAATATAAAATAAGAAATTTTATGCATAAAAACTATATAATAAAGCATAAAATCACATTTTAATAATTTCTATGTCCTAATTTCATATTTTCACATATTTCATTAATTTATTAAACAATTACATGGTTTTAATAGCAAATATAAATAAAAAGGTGATGATTTACATAGGAAAAACCCTATATATTTTTTGGTTTACACACCCCCAAACGTAAACCATTGCTCGTCCCGAGTAATGTTCATGCACAAAAAAAGGCTTGCTAAGGCAAATTTTGCAAAAAATGTAAGCAGCATCAATCTTTGTCCCACAATCATGTCTTAATAAAATCTTACTCATAGATATTCTTTATTAACAAGTAACTCATATGCAAACATATTGAGAATTTTATACTATGTTTCAAAATATTCTAACATGAATCATAGTTTGCATGTAAGTCACAGCCACAAATAATATTCTTCATTCAACCTAACTTCTCATCAATCAAGCAAAACAATCATAAGGCTTATTTATGATATTCATATGTTGAACTTAATACTTCCTCTCCACTAATGTAGGTGACATAATCATCAAATCAATAGGTCTTTTATAAGGTTGTAATGGGGCTCAGTTAAAGGTAGAGATTTTAAGAGATGATATATTTCGGTTTCAAAATCTTAACCTTTAACTTTGTCTTGGATTCCACAAAGTACAACCTTTTTCTTTAAGTGAACCTTTGGAACACCCCAAAACTTATTTTGAACTCATGCTCATACATTTTTTTCTTTTTGGAGACTGAGCAAATTTTTCTTTACCCTTTCATTGTCTTTGTCTTTATTTTTTTAGCATGAGCACATACATCCTTTGAAAAATTTCCTCAAATATCATTTACCAAGACAACATTAGTTAAGATGGTGCACAAAATTAGGATAACTTCAAAAGATGGAAATGTGGCTTGTAATGTAGGTTCATTGCAATAAATAAGCTTTTAAGCTCAAAATTATAGTTTCAAGGGTCAAATATCATAAGGTTGGCTTGAAAAGGCTCAAAAGATCCAAAGAAATAGTGCCTAAATCATTTTAGATTTTTATGTCTCCTAGGATTTCGCCTCAAGAAAGTTACTAAATCAATTCTAAAGATATAAACCTTCATGCATGTCTAATCTCGAAAGAAACTAAATTTTCATCGCAAACATTACCTAAGACTAAGATCATACAATCATTTCATTTTTCATGACAACATACAATCACTCAGATAGAATCATCATTCATGCTTGCATACAAACTATCTTATTAACAAAGAAATTTCTCTAAACATTTATTTATTAAAACATACTCATGAAAGAAATGATTAAAACATACTTGAAAATTTTTTAAAAATTTAAGCAATTATTTGCCTTACCCCCCTTTAAAAAGAAGCAATGTTCTCATTGCAAGAATAAAGTAACGAATGAAAACTGAACACCAGGTAGGGTTGTAAAGAAAGAGAGTGAGTCATTAAGACTGCTTAAATACCAAGTCTTTCCTCATAACTCAATCTTAGACATGTTCATTCCTATTACCACATCACTTAGTCTTTTTCTTCCTAAAGAAGTATTTATTCATGCTTGCTATGATTTATTTTACAGAAATTAAATCCTACTTACGAAAGAAATAAATTCCTAAAGACCTAAAAATAATTTAAATAAATAACAAGACAAGATTCTCCCCTTTTATTTTTCTGACTCATTCCCCTCGTCTTCTTCAGTTCCATCTTCGTCTGCATACTTAGTATCCTCCATCCATGTCTCAAAGATAGCATTTGAGAACTTTGGAACAAAAGTGTCAGAGATATTCTTAAAAGTATTTCAAATTGAATCATCTCTAATTTTTGCATATTTCCAGTAAGTTTGCTGTTGATTGTGCATGAACTTGCACATATCCATCATAATTGACAACTTTGATCTCTTTGAAGTATTTGCAGAAGTCGGCATTGGAGTTGTAAATTCAGGTTCAACATTTAGCTTGACTGATTCTTCTTATTGCTTAACCAAGTTATTTTCATCAATGGCCATATCACATGGCCTTAATACAAAATGAACCATCAAATTACATGCACCCACTAGATACCAACTACTTGACACTTACAAAATAACTAAGTCCCTAGACATGCCATAATTCAAAAGATACAATTTGATATACCACAAGTCTTGATAGTGTAGGTGATCCTCCGACGTTTCCTGAACTCCGAGCTGACTTGGCAACTTTATGAGACAAGGGAAAAGAAAGGGAGTAAGCTTTAAGCTTAGTAAGTCTATATGCAAATAGATGACATTAAATTAATATGGAATAATCTCAATATTCATCATGATTCACTTACTCATTTTAACCTTACCAGTATTCACATACACCACGTGCAATTTGCCTAACCATGCACATATTCACACACACCCTTGCTCATAAATACATTCTTGCTCACTTATGCACTTGCCCACATCATTGCAGTTTTGCATTCATGTTCACACCAATCATCTTTTTAGTAAACTTTTCATAACCTCCTTTTTTTATCGTTCACTTCTCGATGGTTTCAGCACTAAGCTCCACCTTATTAAATCGATATTTGGTAGTCATGGCAACAGCCCCTAGCTCCACGCTTCCAAGTCTTCCATATATTTTAATCGTGGTAACAGCACAGAGCTCCACGATATCAATAAAATGCATATTTAGTTCGTGGTTATAGCACATAGCTCCACGCTATTTAGTCTTTTGATATTATGAGTGGTTTCAGCATTTAGCTCCACTCTTTCATTACAACGATTCATCCGAGCAATATTTATTATCCTTATTAATTCCAAACCACACAAGTTGTACCATATACCACCAAATTCATAATTTCATCTCATATAGTATAACAAAATATTTTAGCATGATTAAATAAAGCTCTATCTACATATAAACTTACCTCGATACAAAATATGACGAATTTACAATTTAGTCCGAAACCTTACCTTTGCCTTAGTCAAGGTCGATTCCATATTCTTCTTTATCTATAATGACACATTTAACTCATTCAATATCCACATTACACAAATCCACCCAAAATCTTCCTATAAAAAATTTTAAAATTTGACTGCTAACTTTTCAAAATTTTTAATTTAGTCCCTAGGTTCGATAATTGATTTTCATCAATTCTTCTTGTATTTCAAGCCTAGCCAAACCACTTTTCCTCTTATAGCAGCCCCTAATTTCCATCATTTCACAATTTATGCACACAATATTTCACCGTTTACAATTAGGTCATTTTTATAATTTTCATCAAAGATCACCTAGTAGAAGTTGTTCACCACACTTTAAACTTTCATATTCTACCACTAGACATCAAATACATCTATGTCATCTATGGGTAAAATTTTAAACATCAACCTTAGCTTAAAATAGTGGTAGAAATAGCGAGAGCAAGTTACGAGGATTTCAAAAATACGAAGAACATTAAAAATGGGGCTAAAAATCACTTACTATGAGCTTGAGAAGTGAAAGAAACCTTAGCTATGTTTGCTTGAAGAGTTCGGCCAAGAGGGAGAAGATGGACACCATTTTTGGCCTTATTTTCCCTTTTTATTTCTTTTATTAACTAATGACCAAAATGCCCTTCATTAAAAACCTTTGATCTTCCTTCCTTCCTTGGGCATTTTTGTCCAAACTTAGTTAAAATCTCAATTCAATCAAGTACCTTTATGGATTAAAACCCATATTTTTCACCTATTGCAACTTAGTCCAACCTATCAAATTGGACATGTAAACAATAACATTTCATGCACCAAAATTTCACATAATTATTCAAACACCCAATAAACATCAAAACTCAATCAGAAAAATATTTTAGACTTCGGATTCATGGTTTCAAAACCACTATTCCTTTTAGCCCCTAATCCGGGCTATTACACTAGCATATATCTATGTCGATGCCATGTCTCAGATATGGTCTTACACTAACATGTAATGAGTCCGACGCCATGTTCCAAACATGGTCTTACACTAGCTCTCTTATGTCCCTCATATCTTGGCAAAGAATATTGTAACGCCTCAAATTTTGGGCCTAGAAGAATTGGGCCTCGGGCTTGGGTATGTTTAAAATTCTTTCGTGTAAAACATCGGCTCAATTTGCAAGTTAGAATTATTGGGTTAGTGATTTTGGAATGTTAGAGGGTTTTTATGAAGTTCTGGGTTCAAGCTTGGATATAGGAAAAATTTTGGTTTTGGCCTTAAGGGAACCCTGAGCTCAAATGGGATAGCTTATAAATAAAAGGGGCTAAAATAAGACACAAATGGAGATGTGGTCTAGTGGCAATAAAGTGACACCAAAGGGGAAGTAAGGGGTCCAAGGTTCAAGTCTTGGATCTTACAATTTATTTTGATTTCTCTTTTAAATAAATCTGGAAGCGAGTAGGTGGGCTTTAAAGTTGATGTGTTGGACTTATGGCACAAAGGAGCTTGTGTCCCAGTGGTGGTGGCGAGGCATGGCTATCGAGAGGTGGGCTTTAAATTTGATGTGTTGGACTTATGGCACAAAGGAGCTTGTGTCCCAGTGGTGGTGGCATGGCATGGCTATCGAGAGGACTTTGGTTTGAATCCCTTTGCATGCAAGGTTGGTTATTTTGCTAATGAGTTGGTTTTAGAGGATTGATGGAGAATTCCACATCGAGAAGCTAACATGAGAATAGGCGAGAAGCTAGCTTTAAATAGAGCAAACCATGAGGAGAGCAAGCATACCTTTCTTGGCTTATCCCTTTCACGTTGTGGCGTGTTTGTTTGGGTTAGGCGTTGGATCATTCGTTAATCTGTATGTCGTTAGGTCACAATGGTCGTGATCGTAGTTGATCGACACCCCCTAGGGAGTCAAGGGTACAATTATTGTTGGCTTCTAGGCATAACAGTGTTCAGAGAGCGGAATAACTTTAGATACCTATCAGGTGTGTGTTTTACACTACTCTAGCTGTAGAATGGCAAATGCCAGAATGCCAAAATACCAGTTACACGGCGATGGTAGCCACACGAGTGTGCGAGCGCACATGTGGGAGCACACGTTGAGAGCTTTGACGTGATAGTTGAGACCATCATGAGTATTCTCGTGGGTTTAGGCTGCTTTGGGCCACGATGGGCCAGAATAGGCCATGTGGGCCCAATGGGCCCGTGGGCCCAATGGGCCCGTGGGCCCAATCGGTCAAATTGTATGATTGTGTAGTAAATATTGGACTGGACTATGTGAATCTCATATTTGGGGTTAGATTTGGGAAAAAAGGGCCACACGAGCGTGTGGACCCACTTGGGCCGAGAACGGGCCTTAGGCCCATTCACAGCGTTATCTCTGTTTAATATTTGAGTCGCTCGAGGCGACTGCAGACCTTCTAAGGGATTGGAAAAATTATCAAAATACCCTGATTTGCAAAATTATCGAAATACCCCCGATTTGTAAAATTATCGAAATACCCCCGATTTGTAAAATTACTGAAATACCCCTAATATGTAAAATTACTAAAATACCCTCAATTTGTGAAATTATCGAAATGCCCCTAACTTGCGAAATTAACGAAATACCCCTGGTTTACAACATTACAGAGATACCCCTTGTTTGTAAATTTATAAAAACACCCCCAGTTTACAAAATTACTAAAATACCCCTAATGGGTAAAAAGACCATTTTGCCCCTCGAGGGTATACGTCTCACGAGTGATAATTTGATTGATTTGATTATGCTTTGATTGAAAATGTATGACTATGATTGGACTATTGTGACTGTGATTTGTATTATTGTTAATGGGCCAGAATGTGTACCTAAGCCCACGATAAGATACAACTGATATGCCTTAAGTGCAAAATGACCAATATGCCCCTGAGGCAAATTGACTAAATTGCCCCTATTTGATATATGTACAATTTGTATGCCATATGTATATTGTGATGCATTTTTGAGAAATTATGCTACATATAGGTTGGGGTTATGATTGGAGGAAGTGTATATAAGGGTTGAACGGTCGCTTGACGACTGTGGATCCAACAAAGGCTTTTTAAGCCATAAGCAGCTCTGCTGCAACAATGAGTAGTGCCGCAATCAGTGCTATAATGGATATTAGTAGCTCTGCGGCAACGATGAGTGGTGCCGCAACCGGTGTCACAACGGGTGTATAAGGATGGGTGGGTCGAGTATCTCCCCACAAAAGTGTAGGGTTGAAAGGGGGTGTACAGGGTTGGTTATGGGTAATTGCACATTCCATAATCATATTGATTTTGTGATATGGGCTCGGGCCTAACCGAGGCTATTATGGGCTAAGGCCTAATGGCCCCTGATAATGTGATATGGGCTCAGGCCTAACTGAGGCCACTATAGGCTAAGGCCCAAAGGCCACCGATATTGAATAGGGCTTAGGCCCAAATTGTTTATTGCATGTTATGTGTCTATCGAGGGACGTGCACACTGAGTTCTCGAAAACTCACTCCCTCCTTTACATTTTCAGGTAATCCTCAGTAGGCGGTTCGGCATGGGAGGGGACTCGGAGGTGGCCACACTACAAATTGATTAATGTTTTAGTAGTTTCCTTTATATTATATTTAGTTTCTTTTATTTTGGTTGGGTTTGTAGTAAGGCCTTTAAATTTCTGGATTACAAATTTGGGATTTTATTTGTGGTTTTATTATTACTAGCGGTAGAAACGGGTTTTTCCAAAACAACAACTATTTTAAATTAAGCTTCCGCAATGATTAAGATTTTATAATTAATAACATCTTAAATAAGGAATAATCTTTTTAATAAACCACATCGAGAATTGATCAAATGCAAATTGAGGTTTTACACAAATTTTTAAACAAGAAGGGTTTTCAATGAAAACTTGGTTTTCGAAAAACACTTCAATGTGACACACCGGATTCGGGCCTAACTTCTAAGCCGGGTTTGGGGTGTTACAAATATCTAATCTATTCCTATAGTTCAACCAGGCTATATTACAAATGTTCTCATCATTTCATGACTAAAAATCATCATTCAACAATTCATGCGCGATAAATATTTTCATACACAGCTCATTTCACAACCCATCATCTTATGACGAAACAATGATTTCATGCATAAAAATTAGTAATGTTGTATTATTTACCTTGTAACAGCCCGATTTAGACCCTATCCAGAATGGTGATTTTGGGACCATGAATTTGAGTCAAAAAAATATTTTAAAATTATTTTCTATGTTTATTCTGTGTGAATTTATATGTGTTAAATTTTCGTGATTTAATTTTATCGTTTGCGTGCCTGATTTAATAAAAGGGCTTAATTGCAGTAAATGCAAATTTTGCATGCTAATTATTAAAGTGTTAATTTGCTATTGTCTTTATAATGTGGGGTCCTTAAAAGAAAATTAGACCCATGTTATAAGTGAAACACGGTTTTGGTTTTATGTTATAATGGTTTTGAATTATTTAATAAAGGTTAAAATAATAAAAAGGTAAATTAATTTGTAATAAATAAAATAAAACATGTTAGTGGATGATTCATTTATCCTTGTTGCCAAAACTTCAAAGAAAAAAAAGAAAAGAAAAGTGAAAAGCTAGGTTCGGCCATATACAAGCTCAATTCAAGGTTCATTTTTGCTCAGTTTTTGATAATTTTTATGTTTTTGAGATCGTTGCAGTGTAATGTACAAAGCCCATGCTTGAATTTTTTATTTTGATGAATATTTTGAGTTATGCCTTGAATAATTGAGCTTTGTGATGTTAGTTGATGAATTAAGAAAGATATGTTTTGGATTAATATGTTTTGTGTTGGAATTTTTGATAAATTTGAGTAATTAGGGCTAAATTGCAAAAATAATAAATTGCGGGACTAAAATGTGAAATAAATGAAATGTATGGATTTTTTTGAGCATGGGTAATATTCGGCTTAAGCATGATGTGTGCAAATTTGGCATGTTTTGTGTTTTGTGCAATTTGGACTAAATTATAAAAAGTGTGAAATGTTAGAGGCAAAATGGTAATTTGCCCATTTATGTGTTTTTGGACTATTTTGAATAAAATTATGTTAAAATGAATTTCATTTGAATAGGTTTAGATCAAGAATTAAAGAAATCAAATTTGGATCGGGGGAAAACCAAAGTCATCGAATAATCGTCCCGTTCCGATTATCATTGTCCGAGGTAAGTTTATAAGCAAATAGATATTAAATTTCATTATATGTGATATATAAATAATTATAATTGTAATGACCAATTTTGGCCCACATAAACAAATTAAACAATGTCCCTTTTACAACTTTTAAAACCTAAAACATTTAAGCCCTTTTACACCCAACAGTAGCCCAAACCAAATAACCCCTAACCCATTACAAACTAACCCAACCCGTTACAAGCCCAAATACCTAGCCCAGCACCCAAACCCTAATCAGCAGAAACCCTAGCCCGAACCTCCACTTGTTCTGACTGCTGCTGCTCCTCTGACTCAACAGTCCCATCCACCGCCCCAAGGTCATCTCAGCACCGCCCTTGGCCACCACAGTACCTGCAAAGACATTAAAGAGACAAGGACAGAAGACAATAGAAAAATAATAAATGAACAATTTGTAAAGAAATCAGAGGCTATATAAGCCGATTAAGAACAGATTGTAAAGGGTTCGATTTTTTTTAACCCCCACAGTCAATACAAACAGAGAGTGTTCAGAGCACAACACAAGTACTAAATTTCAAAAACAACTAGCAAATCTCAGAAATAGTGCAGCGAAGGGAATACCCCCGAACTATCGAAATCAGAATAGAAACCCTAATATCGGAGGTAATCTCAGATTTCTTTTCTGTTTCTCCCAATTTTTTACACATACGGCCAATCTGAATACATATTTATATTTTAATAACTAAAAAGAAAAAACTAAAAAAAAACTAAAAATTTTACCTTTTTCCGGCCACCGGAACAACGGCGAATGGCGGTGGACGACGGTCTGATCGTCGGCCGATGACCGGCCGGTGACCGGACGGTGACCGGTCCGGCGACCGGAGCCCGGAGCCCCCTCTTCTCTCTTCCTTCCCTCTCCCCCTCTCTTCTCTCCCCTCTCTTTTTCTTTCCCGGGTGACAAATGAGCCAAAAACGAAAAATGGCCCCTTTTATACTAACCGACCTGGGTCGGGTCGACCCGACCCGAACCCAGGAGGATCCGCGTGCTATGACGTCATGGGGGTTTATTTTCGAATCAGTCCTTCCGCTTCTTTGGTGTTTCGCAATTAAGTCTCTGGATCCTTTAAATTGGCCCTGAGATTTGTCGCGTATTTCGATTTGATCCTTTCTGCCACGCTGCGTTTTAAGCATGTGGTAAAATTGCTCTTTTGACCCCTACGTATTTAACCCGTATTCTAATAGGCCCCTTTTCTCGTTTATTTTCTTAAAAATTATCCCGCTAGTTTTGTTTTACTTCTGATTTAGTCCCGTTCACTATGTTATTATTTTTTTTTCTTTTATTATTATTGTTATTATTGTTATTAGTATATTATATATTATTTGGCATTACTACTTTGTATTACCTTTCTTACTATATATTATTATTGTGTATTATTTATTTTGCAATTACACTATTAATATTGGCATTATTTTTATATATTATATACTGTTATTAATATTTTATTATTATTCCTATCATATTAAGCATTCTTTTAATACATATATTATGCATGTTTTAAAATTCCACATCACGTATATGTATATATTTATTATGTATTTTCATATATTATAATATTATGCATTAATACTTAATACTTTAGTTATATATGTATTTGTGTGTCAATGCATGTTTTAAATATTATTTTACGTATATATTTTATCTTTATGTAAATGCAATTTTCAATATCATGTTTTTATATATTAATATTTGTAATATTATATTCCTATTTTAATATAGATCTTTCATAAAGTTATTAATAGTTTTTAATACCATCATTTTACATACCCATGCATATACATAGTAAATAATATTTCCAATAGTTTTAAATATTATTGTTATTTTTTGGTTAACACATACTTATGTATATATATCCTTTTACGTATAAACGTTAATACTACATTCGTAATTGAATTATTACTTTTAATACATAGGTACATACGTATTATTATACTACGTAAATATTCTTATTATGACTAATATATATATTTTACCGTACTATACATATCATTATAATCATTATTATTATTACGCGCGCATTATTATATGTTTAATATATATTCATCTCGTTCATTCTTACCTCTTGTCATTATTTACTTCTAATTCAGCATGTTAATTCACATCTCGATTTCTTCATTGATATTAATCAATCTTTTCATGTTTTAAAAAATAAGGCAATGTGCCGATTTTAATATTATGCCGGTGATTTCATCGCTATGTTGGGTGAATCACGAATGGCTCGTGTTAAAAGCGGGATATCCTTCTTAAAAATAAAAAACCCTTAAAATGCTCGTATTTTGATCGGATCATGACTAAATTTTAACTTGAACTTGTACTTTTGAAAATTAAGACCACGTACATTTGAAAGATACCAATTTTGGGCGTCGCGGGGGTGCTAATACCTTCCCCGCGTGTAACTGACTCCCGAACCCTCTTTTTCTTTGAATTTCAACGTAGACCTAAATCGAGCTTTCCTTTTACACAAAAAACGAATTTTTCTGTCAGAAAGAGGTTTTATTAGGTGCCCGATCACACCTAAGAAAGAGGATCGGTGGCGACTCCTTTGCATTCATAAAATTGAGATTCGTTTTTCAAGATTTTTTTAAATCGCCACAATTAGCGACCTAAGCTAAAATTTTTCGTCGCTACAATAATGATTATTAGTAAGTTATGAATCAGCATTTATTAATGAAAAATGTAGATGTGGTATAATTTGTGAGTTATATGATCTTATAATTCAAATTTTTTAATGGTATATTTATGAGATCATAAAATGTGAATTATGTGTAAATAAATATGAATGTTTTTATATTTGGTCATATGATGACATTGTGACCTTGGAAGTAAATGATAAGTTATGATTAAATGTAATTGGGCGAAAGCGTTCAGGTATGTGATTGTTGATTACCTATTTGAAAATAAAGAAAGTTAATTATTTAAGGTATGAAATAAGTTATGAATGAAACAAGTGGAACATTATGTGTATATATATATGATTTATCATATTCAGCCAAATGATAGATGTATAATATATTAAAGTTTGAATTTCATATTTGAACCAAAGGTTATATGTGCATTCGACTCTATGGTAATTAAATGTGAATGTATGTATAATGAAATGTAAATTATACGTATGTATATATGATTCTGAAATATGTGTGCGAGTAAGACCCTGTGTGGGATGTGGGACAATGGCATCGATATGTGATTCGTATAAGAACCTGTGTGGGATAGTGGCATTGATATGTGATTCGTGTAAGACCCTATGTGGGACAGTGGCATCGATATGTGATTTGTGTAAGACCCTGTGTGGGATAGTGGCATCGATATGTGATTCGTGTAAGACACTGTATGGGACAGTGGCATCGATATGTGATTCGTGTAAGACACTGTGTGGGATAGTGGCATCGATATGTGATTACATGTAAGACCACATTCGGGACGTTGACATTGTACGATATGTGCGACTTTCCGAGTATCCTTTTTAATTCCGAATGGTTCAACGGGCAAAGATAAGTTATGATCAAATGTGTAAACAAGCTAAAGTGACCAGGTATGTAATATTTAATTGTTAATGTGAGAATAAGGTAAGTTGACTATTTGAGATGTGAGACAAGTTATAAATGATGCAAAAGGCAATATATGTGTATATGAAAATCTATATTCCGTTAAATGTAGATGCATGTGATATGAAAGTGTGAATTATGTGTATTTGCTTATGGATGTACATATATTCAGCCATATGGTAATTATATGTGATATTATGACTGTGAACTATGAGAAAACATATATGAATGAATATATATAGTCGGCCAAGGAAGTGTATGTGACCTTGTAAGTAAATAAAATAACTATGTGAAAGTTAAATGCTTATATGAATTATGGTAAGCTTGATCTTTGAAATGGCGAAATACATTATACATGTTATAATAGTACTCATATGTATATTTCAATGCATACATTTGGCCAAATTGATGTAATTATGATGTTAAAGGTGAAAGTTGAATACATTGGTGAACTTTTGTATATTCGGCCAAATGTCAAGTATATGTGACATTGTAATAGTAAATTATGTGTTTATATATGTGTGATTACATTCAGCCATGAATGTATATATGATTTTAGAAGTTAAAAATAATTATGTTGTTAACTACATGTGTATTCGATCAAGTTGAGTTTGATGCATAATTATATGTTTGATAAATGAATTTTGAAAGCTTGGACATGTATATGTGAATTCCATAGTATATTTTAGTTTCATTTTAATGATTTATTAATGTTATTGAGTTGTTAATTTGCTTAAAACTTACTAAGCTGTGATAGTTTACTCTGTGTGTATGTTCACCTCTATTTTATAGATTTTGGAGGCTAGTTACAGGCTCGGGGATTGTTAGCGAAGTCTATCATACTATCGACTATTTTTGGTACCTATATAAGTTGAATTTCAAACCTATGGCATATATAGGCTAGATGATATTTGGTTAAGTGAAGTTGTGTATATAAAAGCCATGCGAAAATGGCTTGTTTATTTTATTAAGTTTGGGTCATATGCATTTGCTTAAATAATGGATATATTCAGTTTTAGTTGAATCAGCCATGGCATATAAATTGGTAAAAATTATGCTTGATATGTTTTAATTAAGGTTTTGATGATTCAACTATTACATATACTTATATATGAATTACGTTGGACATATTTGCTAATGGTGTAAAAGTTAAGTGAAGGTATATGTGTATGGCATATTTTACTTTGATGGGAAATTGTGGTTATATATATATATATATTAGTTAAGTAATAGAATTCAATAAAGTGATGAATAGATATGGATGATGATTATAAGTTGTTCATGATTCTATAATTATACTTATGTTCATCATGAGTTTGGTTTAGAAGTTGTTATAAAGTATTTAGGTATTTCGGTTTAATGAGTGAATATATATGTATTGATTTTTGTTATGTTTTAAATCGGCTAAGCATTATATATATCATGGTTAGTTAATGACCATTCGGTTCGGCCAAGGAGGAGATTATTAATGAAAATGTCCATTGGTTGAATTGTTGTAAAAGTCTTATTGATTATGCATCTAATGACATGATAGCATATATGGAAGTTGACACCTTATAAAGCTCATGAGTTTAGTATGTATAATTATAGTTTTGCATTTAGATTTTGACCATATGAATAGTAAATTCATAGTAATGTTTGTTTCTTGTGATTAAAGTTGATTAGCATGTGGTTCTGTATTGATAATTGAAAGGGGGTAAATTTAGGCATATGAAATGGTGTATTATTTTGTGTTTTAAATATAGGTGCATAGCATGTTTGGTCATAATGATATAGTAGAAATGCCGCATATTAATTTGGTTTAGTAAGAGCATATATTATATGAGTTTAAAGCTCAAATTTAATTGAGGTAATTTTCATATTCAGCCTTGATGCATAATAATGAACTTTTCATCTATTTTGATTTTTGTTAAAATGTCGTGTTCGTTATTAGTCTTTGGTATTGTAATTTCATTTGTTTGTTGGCTTTGAGACATGATTCGTAAATGCTGTGTAACTTAGACATTTTATGTTTTATTTATAATTGTAAATATTCGAATTTGATCTATGGGATTATGTGATTGTTTGGATGTTGTGTCTCATTTAGTAATACCTCGTAATCGTATTCTAGTGATGGATACGGGTTACGGGTGTTACATACCTACAACTTACCTCGGTATACAAAATGGAAATGACTACTCGGTTTAGTCGATTTGCTTGGCCTTCCCCCGATCTAAGTTCGGATTTTGTAATTCGTAATCTATATCAATTAAAATTCACTAATTTAATCACCAATTTAATCTTAAAACATTCAAAATCAAAATTTGGAAAAATGACAATTTTGCCGCTATACTTTGGCAAAATGACCATTTTACCCCTATGATCGGAAATTGATTTTTATCGAATTTCCCTATTCCACAAGCCTAAGAAAACTCTTTTCATTCTTATGGCAACCCAAAATTCTCATTATTTCACACAGTTACTCTTTATTTTACAACTTCTACAACTAAGTCCTAAGTGTTTTCATGCAAACTCTTTCACAAAAGTTGTTTATTTAACAAGTATAACTCATTTTCTTCCATAAAAATCCAGCAAACAACACTTATTCATTTATGGAAAAACTCTAGACTTTCAACCATTTGGAAAATTAGTCCCCTCAATAGGTAGCCCATGCTACAAGGGTTCCAAAAGTACAAAAATCACTTAGAAAAGTCACTAAAATCACTTACTTGAGAGAGGAATAAGTGGCTGAGTTTTCAAGCTCCCAAAACCCCTTAGTTTTCTGGAAAATTCGATTAAAGAGAAGAGAAATTAAAGAGGATGACACTATTTTTCTTTTTTTTTTTTGTTTTATTTTAGTCCCAATTTAGTCACCTACTCACTTAATTTTGACTTTTCTCTTGCCTATTGTCTCCTATGGTCGGCCATGCTCCTTATAAGGGCCTATTTTCCCTTTAAAGGCCCTTAATTAATTCCCTTGCTATTTAACACCATTTGCTAGTAATTCATAATTTTACCTTTTATGCAATTTAGTCTTTTTTTGTAATTAAGCCTTCAATCGCGTAAATTAATTCACCAAAATTTTCATGCACTCTTATAAAAATACTATAACACATAAAATAATGCTAAAATAATTTTCTCTAACCTCAAGTAAGTGATTCTGAAATCACTATTCTGGCTAAGCCCAAATTCGAGTTGTTACATCTGTGGTGTGTTGGAGGTTAGGTTAGGAGTTAACAAAGAGTCATTTTGGTGGCTAATGTGGCACGTCAGATTCGGGTAGAATTTACTTGGTCAGGTTTGGGGTGTTACAGATATGTCGGCATAACCATATCCCTCAACAATATGCAATGGGGCATTTGGATAGTACATTAAAGAGAAGATAAAACTAATATGACTTAGTTGGTAGCTCCGACATGTGGATCCAATTCAAATTGTAGCATAAGTAGTTATGAATCACACTAGACAAGTCGGGCTACTCAACCACTATCTCACTGATGTGCTCATTGATGGCTAGGTTGTGCACAACATTCTTTTGCTGCTGGATATTCCCCTTCTACATAAAACCACACTTTCCCTATCTATAAAAGTCATTATATATGCCTCAGAGGTTTGAAAACTACCATTCTAGATACTTTCCTACAGATGGAATGTTGAGCATGTTGGCCGTAAAGCACAACCCATTATGTATGCTTTGTAACACCCCATTTTCAATGGTACTGGGAGCAATGGTTTCAGAATCCCATTTCTCGATGATCGAGTCAATAAATAT
Source organism: Gossypium stocksii (assembly GCA_020496765.1). Lineage (NCBI taxonomy): Eukaryota > Viridiplantae > Streptophyta > Magnoliopsida > Malvales > Malvaceae > Gossypium > Gossypium stocksii. The sequence continues at coordinate 35,542,312 of CM035624.1, forward strand.
TATTTATTAATATTTACTAGTCTATTATAGTGTTATATTAAATTTTTGTTCAATAATTTTATTGATTGAATGGTTAATTGTGATACAATGACTAAATTGTAAAAACTACATAAGTTGATCGTTATTCAATTTTATTAGTTAAAAAGGTTTAAAAGTAGAATGTTTGAAGTTTTATATGGAAATTAAGCTGATGGGAATGATAGTGGACGATTTGTATATATATTAGACATAATTATATGTTAAATTAAGGTTAAAATAATAATAAAAAGGTAAAGCATAAAATAACATGGTCATCTCCTCCCATATTTTATTTCCTCAACATTTAGAACAAAACTAAATTAGGGAAGCCATTAACGAAGTTTAAACAACCTTCAGCCTTCGCATGTGAGTATTTTTATAGGCCTTTTTTTTTTTTTTGTAAATTTTGTATTTTAGGATCATTTGTAACACCCTTACCCGTATCTAATGCCAGGACAAGGTTCAAGGCGTTACCGAACTTAAACGTAAACATCCATGCAAAACCATGCCATAAAATTTCATTCATCTTTGGAAATCATTCAAACACATGCACATCGTCCCTTTTTATTAATTTATTAACCAAATGATAAAAATGCCCTTAAGACCCTTCCTTGAGATTTTTCTAACACCCCTTACCCGAGTCCGATGCTGGGACGGGATACGAGGCGTTATCGTACATAACCTTGCTCAAACTTACTAAATCAGACCTTAATTCTCGCTCCAATTTAAAACTTTTACAAACATGCTCTTAATATTCCTATCATGGGCCAACGAGGCCCAAAATATACATCGCGAGTGGTTTAAAACCAATCTAGGAACTTTCGGGCATCTTAGAAAAATTTTTCTTAAAATGGGGCCACACACCCGTGTGAGGTGGGACACGCCCGTGTGGGCTGGCCGTGTGGTCACACACGCCCATGACCCTGGCTCGTGCTGAATTTATTTCTTATTTCAACCTACAGCTTGAACACGGCTTGGCGACATACCCGTGTCTATCGCCTATGTCCCTCACACAGCCTAGACACGCCCGTGTCATTAACCCATGGACCATTCTGTTAGAACACTATGAACTACTTGACTTCACATGGCCAAGACACACGCCCGTGTGCTCAGCCATGTGCAATACTGACTTAACTACTTAAGATGCAAGGGACACACGATCGAGCTACACGCCCTTGGTGCAGACCGTGTGTCACACGGCCTAGACACACACCCATGTGCCTAACCCGTGTGGACAAAAATAGGCCATTCTCCAAGCCTTTTTGCCACCCTGAAACACAACCAACTCATACCAATTTCAAACATAATTATACTTTTTAAACATTCACAATTTAAGGCACTCACATGCAACCATAGATATCATTCTCATCCATCATTACTCTACTTAAACTTGCAACTTGCACAATCATGAATTTTATCCACATTGCATAAAATATAACTTAATCAATATTAGCCCATTTCTAAAGGTCGTTACAACTTGAATCAAGTGATAACAATAGCCAACATATTTGGCTACTCAAAATAACATATATTAAAATAACCAAACTTCCTATACATGCCATACATCAAAATAACAACCTTAACTATACCAAAATGAATGGCTTGATAGTGTGACTTCGAGCTCTGACTTTGACCTATCCCCGAGCTAATTCAGTAAATCTATGAGGAAGAAGGGAAAATGAAGGCGTAAGCATAAAATGCTTAGTAAGTTGCGTGGAATAAGATAGCAACATAAGTCATAGAACACCAATCAAGTAATATATCATGAAATGTCATTTGCTTTTCTACGCCTTCTCATAACTGGTTCAATCTCATAACTTACTCAATATCACAACTTACTTGTTCTCATGACTTACTTTTCATTTTCTCGTAACTTATTCAAGTGTACCTGTAACACTCATCATGAAACTTTAGTATTTCTCGTTAACTAATCAACTTAAATACTTTCTCTATTAATGTATTTAGAATATCAAAGGATACTCGTAAAGTCATTCTCATGGAAAGATGCCAAAGCCATATCCCAGATATGGTCTTCCATGGGATCTTGAGTCGATGCCGAAGCCATATCCCAGATATGGTCTTACACGGGATCTCATATCGATGTCGATGCTATGTCCCAGACATGGTCTTACACGAGATCATAAGCTGATGTCGATGCCATGTCCCAAACATGGTCTTATGCGGAATCTCTCTTAGATACCCATGCCATGTCCCAGACATGGTCTTACAGGGGATCTATGTCTCATCTCGGTGCCGACGCCATGTCCCAGACATGGTCTTATACGGGACCTCATGTCGATGCCAATGTCATGTCCCAGACATGGTCTTACATGGGATCTCATATCGATGCCAATGCCATGTCCCAAACATGGTCTTACATAGGATCTCAGTTCAGTGCCAATGCCATGTCCCAGACATGGTCTTACACGGGACCTACAATTGTTCATGTCATGACTACGATACCTTTCGTATTCTTTAACACTTAACCAGGCTTTCTCATTTATTTTATCATCATTTCTTTATGGATTTCATCACAATAAATTTCATAGAAATACATGGAATTCATGAAATATCATCATAATAATTTTCATCATGCAAATGCTAAATTATTACATACAACTTACCTCGGGTCCAAAATGCATGTAAACATGCGATTTAGTCCACCACCTTACTTTTTCCTCGGTTTCGATCCGAGCTTCGCGTTTCTTGATCTAAAATGACAAATTTAACTTATTTAGTACCCACATTGGCTAAATAGCCCATAATTGACACTTTGGAAAAATTTATAATTTTGCCCATAAACTTACATATTTGCAAAATAGTCCCTAGGCTTGTATCATGAAATGCACTTATTTTCTTGGTTACCAAGCCTAGCGAACTTTATTTATGCTCATAACAGCCCCTATTTCTCATAAATTCACACTTTTACTACACATTTTCATACTTTTACAATTTAGTCCATATTAAGGATTTTCATGAAAAATCACTTAAAGAAAGATGTTTACTACACTTCAAACTTTCATATTCTACCACTAGACATCAAACTACTTGCATGTCATGCATGGGTATATTTTTGAATATAAACCCTAGCTCAAATTAGTGGTAGAAATAGCTAGATTAAGCTACAAGGATTTCAAAAATACGAAGAGAATTAAAAATAGGGCTAAATTGAACTTACTTGGAGCTTGAAAATGAAAGAAACCCTAGCTATAGAGAAATCTTAATTTTTGGCACACAAGGAAGAAGATGGACACAATTTTTCTTTCTTTTTCCCTTTTTATTTCATTAATTAACCAAATGACCAAAATGCCCTTATGGTATTTCTTTAAAATTTTACCCTTCCTTGGCCATTTTTGTCCATCAAGATATAAAATGGTCTAATTACCAAATAAGGATCTCTAATAATTGTTATAATTCTATTTCATACTTAAACCTTCTAGAAACTCTTATTTTGCAACTTTTGCAATTTAGTCCTAAAGGACAAATTAGCCACTATTTCATAAAAATTTCTTCATGGCATTTTATCACTATCATGCAATCATGTCATAGACTTAAAAATAATCATAAATCATACTTTTCTACTTCAGATTTATGGTCTCAAAACCACCATTCCGGCTAGGGCCATAGCTCGGGCTATTACAATTTTTCCCTTCCTTTCCCATTTTTGTCCATTATGACATAAAATGATCTATTTACCAAATAAGGACCTCTAATTTACACCTTCATTTCAATTAAGTACCCCAAAGCTTCTAGAATCTCATATTTCAAATTTTTTGCAATTTAGTCCTAAAAGTCAAATTAGGCACTTATTCACAAAATTTCTTCATGAAATTTTCACACAATCATGCAAACATGTCATGGACCTCAATATAATTATAAAAAAATATTTCTACTTCATATTTTTGGTCTCAAAACCACTATTCTGACTAGGCCTTATATCGAGATGTTGCATCATTGTAGCTTAATTTGGTAACTCGGGTAATAAATTGTAAAACTGTCAAAGTTTTGAAATGTTATCATAGAGGGATTTTGAGGTTTTTTATGTTAAAATGGTTTTATTATAAGCTTAGAAATGATTAAGAACTAATTTGTAAAGTGAATTTGGTTAGTTTTGAGTTTAAGGACTAAAATAAAAATATTATGGATTTAACATAAAATTTCTATTATTACTATTTCTATAGGGTTAAAGAAGGATGAAATTGAAAATGGATTGAAAAAAGGAACTTAAATGTGAAAGATATGATAGTTTCGGTTTTAGGGACTAAATTGAATAAAATGTGAAACTTTAGGGAAATTGTGAAAAATGAAATTATGTTGTCTTATACATTGAATAAGATGTTTTAAGTTTTTGGCACAAATAATTGGAAATAGATTACTACATAAATCAAGATTTGAACCAACAGGCAGATAGTTGAGGAGAAGAGAAAATTACAGATTAGTCATTAACACTTTTACTATTGTTTTTTGCACCTGCTAAGTTCATAGCTTATACTTTTATACCTAAATGTGATGTTTGTGCTATAATTGAATATTTCATGTTTATTTAATATAATTTTATGTTGTATGCTAATTGGTACTGAGGTGAGAAAGGATTGAATTGTAAGAATCGTTCTGATATGTGTATTAAGCCCAAATGAACATAGGATAAGATACAATTAGCATGCCAATAGGGTTAGTTGCATGCTTGTATGGGATTTGCACTACGGTTCCTGCTAATTCGTACTTCGACGCCTATTGCTCAGCCCTTCGATGCCTACTGGTGTGTTCTAGTTACCTATGTATCTGTATTTGTTATTATAGTTCATCAGGCTAATAATTCTATCAAGAAAATGTATTGTCTAATTTTCATAGTGATTGGAAATGAATGCAATCATAAAGTTATATGTGTTCATGTGTTTTGATTTAGCAAATGTTGTGTTTTGATTGATAGTTTTGGTGAAATGATATTGAATTAAATGGTGTGAAAAACTTGATGGATTATACGACTGGATGTGAAATACTCACCTTACGGTTGTGATATGTTGTAACAAGAAACTTAGTTAAACTTGTTATTTTGATAGCTTTACTTATGAAATGAGGTAAGTTAATGTTTCAACACCTATGAGCTTACTAAGCATATATAATGCTTACCCTGTTATGTTTTCTTGTTTTGTAGTTGTCTTTTGCAGAACGTGAGATTGGATCAACTCAAAGCTTACACTATTCAACTTTAGTCTCGGTAGACTTTCAATCATTCAACTTGATTATCTAGCATATAAATAGGAGCTAAATTGCATATACATGTTTTGTTGTATGCTAAATGTTGAGTAGTAACTTTTGAATGTGGTTGACCAAACTTATATGTGGATATTGTTGTGGTTGTTTAGTATGGAAATGTGGTGTAACCATACAAGGTAATAATATGTTTGAATATGACATGATATGTTTAAATAGGTGATGGTTTGATGGTAAATAAGGCATAGTAATTTGGATGTTATAAGCATGATACATGGAATGATTTTGGTGCCAAACTCATACATTGTTAGTTTTGGCAATATGGTCAATTATAGATGGTTATAATTTTGGTGTTTTGATTGCAAATAAGGCATATATATATGGTTATAATCTAAAATGGCATGAGATGGATTTTATATTTAGAGTCGATTCATATTGTATGATGGTGCCATTGAGGCATATTGGTTAGATTCTTAGGATGTAATTTGTGATATATGTTATGGTATGATATTGCACATTTTGGATAGATCTAAAAGTTGTTAGTTGTATATGCAAAGCCTATTTGATAAATTGGTTTTGGTAGTTTGCACTAAAAGGTTTATTTATGCATACATGAGTTAACATTTATTGATAAATGTGGCATGGATAGCTAAACTCACATACGATGTGGTAGTCCTAGAATCGACTAAACCATAGCTCTGATACCAACCAAATGTAACACCCCTAACCTATATCTATCACCAGACCAGGGTTAAGAGCATTACCGGACAAATCGTAACTTTTATAGACATTTTACAATCAACCACATCATATAATAAAGATACATCATCAGCGAATCACTTATGAAGGTCTCCGAGACCTTAAGCATGCTTAAGAAATGAGTCAGGATTAACCGATAACATTTAAAAACTTCATAAGATTTATGAAAATTTTCCTTTTAAAATAGGGCACACGCCCGTGTCATTATGCCGTGTACTCTACACGACTGTGCCCCTCAATTCACCTTAGTCCATGTGCAACACTGACTAAGGTCACACGGTCACTAGACACGATTGTGTGTCAAGTCCGTGTGCCATACTATCCAATTTAAGTACAAAATAGGGGTCACAAGGTTGAGACACATACTCGTGTGCTCAGACCCTGTGGCACGAAATAGTCTTGGTTTAAGCCACATTTCACACCCTAAATGCCATGTACCTACAAGCATAAAAACAATCCAATTCATACCAAATTTTTAGCCCAATCATGCCCAAAACATACATTATTCATATTATATTATCCTCAAACAAATTCATACTCAATTCCATTCCAAAACAAACCAAAATACAAGCCATATTCAATGTCAATTTCATGTTCAAAAACATTTTCATATCTCATTACAATGCATTATAAAATATGTCAAACCTTGTTTAAACATATCAAAACCATACCAATTTTACAAGTAAGCATATACCAAAATGACCAATTCATTTGGTCTTACATATGCCTTGAAATATCACTTTATTATTCAATCACATATCACCCTTTATATCAACATATCCATAATCATACATCACTTATGCTAAAATACCATTTATCGAATTTACCACAAAAAGGAACATATCATACAATGCTTTCATATCAATCCAACCATTTCAAACTCAAGCATATCACATAGCTTGATCAAACACCAATATTCATAAACATAGTGAACCATATAACTCAACTTAAATACTAGCCTATACATGCCACATAACCAAAACTCACAACTTTTATTTATCGAAGCGATAACTGGATAGTGTGATGACGTCTCCCTCGACTTCCAACCCGAGCAAGTCTCTGAAACTCTATAAATATAGGAAAAACGCACAGAGTAAGCTTTGAAGGCTTAGTAAGTCATTAACAAATAAATCATCTCAATAATATTTATAGTTCAACTTAACTAAGTCAAATTTAACAGATCTCAACCATATTTGCATTAGTCATACTTAGAACTTCATATGATAACATTAAGTGCTTTACTTACTTTACCATTTCATAAGCATAGTAACTTCACACATAACTTATCCATTTGGCTACATTTCAAGTTCATGTATATAGAGCACATATTCACATTATTTTTTTTTCAATTCAATCACATATCATCTTTTACACATATACTACTTTCCATTTCTCACACCCATGTTTCTCGTTTCATAATTTCCATGTTCAAAACATAGGACCACAATTCATATATCGAACATAAATATATCACATCCTTCATTTGTATACATTCATATCATTCGATGTCATATATTTCACATACCATCATTTGAAACATATTCGCCTTTCATTTCTAAATTACTTAATCGAAACACATGTTCCTGAATCATATAAGGCAAAACACAAGTACCATTCAACATTTCTCATGTAGCTTATATATAATCATAGCCCATTTGCATATACACATCTTTTTCTCATACTTATATTGTATCATCACTTACTCACATGTCACATTTTATTTAATCACATTTCACATATATTTGATGGCACATATGCCTATCTTTCATGCTCACATATTAACCACATCGCAAACATACCTGAATCGGATATACTTTGACATAATCATACATTTCTCAGAATGCCCATAAAATCGTTTGAAATCAAATAGGATACGTGGATAGCTCAAAAAGCTCGTACAATGCCAACGTCCCAAACGTGGTCTTACATGTAGCCAAATATCGATGCCACTGTCCCAGATAGGGTCTTATACGAAATCATATACGATGTCGATGTCCCAGACATGGACTTGTATGAAATCTCTAATCGATGCCAGTGTCCCAGACACAGTCTTACACAATATCTCTAATCGATGCCAGTGTTCTAGACATGGCCTTACACGATATCTCTAATCGATGCCAACATCCCAGACTTGGTTTTACACGAAGTCATATACTGATGCCACTGTCCCAAATAGGGTCTTACACGAAATCACATATCTCAGAAGCTTTCAAATTATGACATCATTATTCTGTAAAATCTTCAATATTCATTCGAGACTTATAACTGCATAATTAATTCAATTCACACTTGAATTAAGTCATCAATTACTTAATTCAATTCAGCGCATATACATTTATTTATTATAATTCAATTCAGCATATATAGTACGTGTACATTTGAATATACAACATTTATTTACTTATAAACTTACCTTGTACGGACACGAACGGACCGAAACGACTATTCGACTTCCCCGATCCAAATCCAATTTCCTCTTTTGCCAATCTAATTTATAACACAATTAACTTACTAATTCAATATTTCAATTTAATTTCATCCAAAAGCATATAAATTGATAATTTTCATTTTAGCCCCTACCATTTCACATTTTCTCAATTTAGTCCATATTTCAAAATAACACAATTTACTTAAAATTTTAACAAACCCAAGCATGGCCGAATCTTCTTTTGTTCTTTAGTAGCCTATTATTTTTATTTATTTCACATTTTAACCCCTCAATTTACAAATTTCACAATTTAATCCTCAATACACATTTTTATCAAAAATCACTTAATTAAGCATAATAATCAAACATCAAAGATTTATTTTTCATCATCAAACAACAAATTCATCACATTATCAACAATGGCAAATCTCAAATTCATCAATAGATTCGAGAATTGAAGCATGGGTTAGCTAAAACTCAAAGCAATGATCTCAAAAACATAAAAATTATCAAAAATCGAGCAAAACACATACCCGAATCAAGCTTCAAAGTGCCGAATATTCAAAGCTTCAAGATGGTTTCTTTCTTCTCCATATTCGACCATGAATAAATTGAACATGCATGGCCATTTTCATATTTTGCTTTTATTTATTACATAATAATATTTCATTTACTAAAATAACCTTTATAAATTAATTAGAAAACCATATAATTGTTGTCCTTAACCGCCCATCCCACTATTAAATGGCCTAATTTCATTTTAAGGCCTCCACATTAAAAGAATATAGCAATATAGCACTTTAACAAATAGCATGCCATTTTTACATTTTACACGATTAAGTCCTTTAATCAATTTGGACAACCAATCGGTAAAATTAACTTATGAAATTTTAACATACTGTAAATGCCAAAATAATATTAAAAATAATTTTACGACCCCGGATTTGTGGTTCTGAAACTACTGTTCCAACTAGGGTCTAAACCGAGCTGTTACAACTCTCCCCTTAGGGATTTTCGTCCCCGAAAATCTCACCAGAAAGTAGATTAAGGATTTAATTCCATACAGTACATTTCAAATTCAGATATAGTTTCGGATTTCATATTTCTTTGATCTCACAACTAAGATTCTGATCTGTTTTTTGCTATACGTCATATCAAACTAAATCTGCTTCTATCTGAATTGAGTTACCTTTATTTTCTGCTTAATATCTTAGACAATATTAATCCCGTGGATCATTTTCTCAAAAAGCTCGGTCTTGAAACAACAGATTTTGGTAACTGACACATACGATACCTCATACCATGTCACTTTTATACTCACCTAATAATTTATCAAACAGCAACAATCTTTCTTAGTTGCTTGGAAACTCTAAAACACAGTGACAAAATAATTATTTCAAGAATTTGAATTACGTTTCCGAATTTCAATACAATCTCATATTCACAAGTTATTGCAATTTCCCTCAGAATCATCATATAAGTTTCAGATCTCAATCTAAACCAACAATAACTGGCACCATAAGCAGACTTACCAATACAGAAACATATAACTCAGCTATTTTATCAAAAGAGAAAATCCATATGTACTGAGAGATTTCTTCAGACAGTTAATAATATTTCAAATAACTCTATCTTTTCAATAGTAGGGATAATTCCAATAAAAAATTCATCCACACTTTATTTTATAATCAACAAAGTCAGAAATATCACCTTTCACATTCAATAATCGATATCAACTCTGAAGTTCTAAATCAAAATTCAATTTATGCTGAACCCCTTTTTAACTTATAATTCGTTGACACATTTTTGAATTTTCACAACTTCACTAAACAAACATTTATTTAGCTTCTAATTCAGCTAACAACTATTCATTATCAGATAAGATCGATTACGTATTCATTGCTCATAAAGTACACAAAAATTTCCCATTCAGAACATCTAAACTAAAATCATTTTCCTTGGATAATAATTATTCACTAATTTAAAACTTTTTGACTATTCGAGCTATCTTTACTGTGCCAAGTTCAGATCTCATTTTGCAACATCTAACATTTTAAACTCTTTTCATGCATCTTTAACTGTATGAAATCACGAGATATCTCTGCACATTCTTAAATGAGAACACATTTCTAATCATGCCATAATGTATGGCTAAAAATCATAAACTCTTTATTCAACTCAGATTGAACCAAAACTGATGTTTTAGTTGAAAATATCTTCGTGCAAAAGAAAACTTCAACAATCGAACTAACTTTAATTTGCCACAACATTTCTCAGACAAAATAATTCGATAGTTATAATTCTGTATCAATTCTTCAAGATTACGAACTCTTCTTTCAACCTATTCTTCAATTCACACGTGTACGTTCAAAGTTTATTTCCGGTCTAATGGACAAATTTAAACACATATATCTCAATTATCTTTTCAATCAAATGATTCAAGTCATACTAAATCACTGAATCAATCTTTTCGAAGAAATCTTTTCTTTTCATTAAAAGGATAACCCTAGATATATCATTATACAGACTTGATATTAATTCTCTATCACTTTCACTTTTATCGATGTCGAATCTTTCATGAAAACTAGAAAAGAGTTTAAAATAAAGTTGTCTCGAAACTCTGAATTATACTGAAGTCACCTTAACCAGATAGAAATCATTGGGCCTTAATGAGAACGATGTCTCAACACTAAGCAACTATTATCCCAGCTGTTAATGAAGCATCTGAACACAAAAGAGAATCAAACATGCTTTAAACAATAATTAATATAGAAACACAACTTTTATAACTCTGATGACGGTACCATTGTACTCTCACATTTTGAATCAGAAATTATAATCATAATAGACATAGTCATCTCGGTCAAGTAGAAAATCTCTTACAAATAATCACATTGAATCATAGGAAAACCAGATAGCGAAATTTTAATGTCTAAAGCTATACAAAATATCTAAGGATTACAACCCATATAGAATTATATCAATTCCGATGATATCCCAGAAGCTGTCCAGAAAGAATAATGTCACTCATAAATACTGAAATCCATAGTAATAGAAGCAATACAATCGTTATGTATATCCAACAAAACAATAGCCAATAGAAACAGAATATTAGCCTCATACAGATTTTACTGTAAATTTTCATATTAACACAATTAAATAAAATACCAGAAAAAGACAGAGCAATGTCGAACATAACCCAAACAGATCAATAATGCTTTCATCTATTATTATGTTCAGTTAATGTTCTCATACGATAAGAATTCCTTCTAAAATTAAACAATGACATATACCTGTAAAGATACATGTAAATAAATACACACAGAATGCCTAGAAGAAATCATAATAACTGCACGATTATAACCATTGTACTCAGCCATCACTACAATACAAACATTATTCAACTGTCTAATTTTGTCATTAGAAATTTTTACATTATCTCTTCATTAATCAAAAATCAATTCAAAAAAGCTCCCAGTCAATACTTTCTTTAGATAACACACCTGAATAAATCATTTTATCAAAGTTAACTATTTATGTAACAGTAACGTTGCATAATTTGAATAGTTTTCAGAACTATTTAATATCTCTTTTAATATTATCTTCATTTGTTGATTAAATCTCTTTTCTGACCAAGTTATTAATCTTCTAAACACGGACTTCTGTAATTCCACACTCGTGGACTTGTTCAACTCAAATTTTACAGATTTCATTGTAACATTTCATTGATAAAGGGGGTGAGGGTAGTAAAGCCTCAAATTTAACTGACACATAAATCCACATAGCACATACTATCCCAAATAGCCAATTCATTACTGATTTCACATTCTCAAATCATTTAATAATCATTTGCTTTTAATCACTTTTGTTCTTAATACATAGTTCATATGTTAACTCAAATTAATAATTCACAATTGGATTTCTCATATAACATCATAGGCCACATCTCACGACTCTTATACTTATATCATTATAGTATTTATCAATAACAGAATATCTTGTATTCTTATTCTAACTTTTATGAGTCTCAACTCATCATCAACACATCTTCATTCAAACATTTGACTACACATTCTGTACTATCAGAACTAGCTCGGTTGGAAAACTTATTTGTCTCATCAAAACAATTTTCGTCAAAATCAGGAGATATCATACTATCACTGGTTAAATGTGGCATGTATAGTTAAACTCACAAACGCTATGGTAGTCTTAGAACCAACTAAACCATAGCTCTGATACCAACCAAATGTAACACCCCTAACCCGTATTCGTCGTCGGACTAGGGTTAAGAACATTACCGAACAAATCAGAACTTTTACAAACATTTCACAATCAACCACATCATATTATAAACATACATCATCAACAAATCATTTATGAAGGTCTCCACGACCTTAAACATGCTTAAGAAATGAGTCAGGATTAAACCGATAACATGCTCAGACCGTGTGGCACGGAATAGGCTTGGTTTAAGCCACTTTTTACACTCTAAATGCCATGTACCTACAAGCATAAAACCAATCCAATTCATACCAAATTTTCAGCCCAATCATGCCCAAAACATACATCATTCATATTATAATATCCTCAAACAAATTCATACTCAATTCCATTCCAAAACATACCAAAACACAAGCCACATTTAGTGTCAATTTCATGTTCAAAAACATTCTCATATCTCATTACAATGCATTATAAAATATGTCAAACCTTGTTTAAACATATCAAAACCGTACCAATTTTACAAGTAAGCATATACCAAAATGACCAATTCATTTGGTCATACATATGCCTTGAAATATCACTTTACTATTCAATCACATATCACCTTTTATATCAACATATCCATAATCATACATCACTTATGCTAAAATACCATTTATCAAATTTACCACAAAAAGGAACATATCATACAATGCTTTCATATCAATCCAACCATTTCAAACTCAAGTATATCACATAGCTTGATCAAACACCAATATTCATAAACGTAGTGAACCATATAACTCAACTTAAATACTAGCCTATATATGCCATATAACCAAAACTCACAACTTTTATTTATCGAAGCGATAACTGGATAGTGTGATGACGTCTCCCTCGACTTCCAACCCGAGCAAGTCTCTGAAACTCTATAAACATAGGAAAAAGCACATTGTAAGCTTTCAAAGCTTAGTAAGCCATAAACAAATAAATCATCTCAATAATATTTATAGTTTAACTTAACTAAGTCGAATTTAATAGATCTCAACCATATTTGCATTAGTTATACTCAGAACTTCATATGATAACATTAAGTGCTTTACTTACTTTACCATTTCATAAGCATAGTAACTTCACACATAACTTATCCATTTGGCTACATTTCAAGTTCATATATATAGAGCACATATTGACATTATTTTTTTTCAATTCATTCACATATCATCTTTTACACATATACTACTTTCCATTTCTCACACCCATGTTTCTAGTTTTATAATTTCCATGTTCAAAACATAGGACCACAATTCATATCGAACATAAATATATCACATCCTTCATTTGTATACATTCATATCATTTGATGTCATATATTTCACATACCATTATTTGAAACATATTTGCCTTTCATTTCTAAATTACTTAATCGAAACACATGTTCCTGAATCATATAAGGCAAAACACAAGTACCATTCCACATTACTCATATAGCTTATATATAATCATAGCCCGTTTGCATATACACATCTTTTTCTCATACTTATATTGTATCATCACTTACTCATATGTCACATTTTTTTCAATTCACATTTCACATATATTTGATGGCACATATGCCTGTCTTTCATGCGCACATATTAAGCACATCACAAACGTACCTGAATCGAATATACTTTAACATAATCATACATTTCTGAGAATACCTGCAGAACCGTTCGAAAACAAATAAGATACGTGGATAGCTCGAGGAGCTCGTACAATGCCGATGTCCCAGACATAGTCTTACATGTAATTAAATATCAAGCCACTGTCCCAAACAGGGTCTTACACGAAATCATATACGATGTTGATGTCCCAGACATGGACTTCCACGAAATCTCTAATCGATGCCAGTGTCCCAGACACAGTCTTACACGATATCTCTAATCGATGCCAGTGTTCTAGACACGGCCTTACACGATATCTCTAATCGATGCCAACATCTCAGACTTGGTTTTACACGAAGTCATATACTGATGCCACTGTCCCAGATAGGGTCTTACACGAAATCACATATCTCGGAAGCTTTCAAATTATGACATCATTATTCTGTAAAATCTTCAATATTCATTCGAGACTTATAACTGCATAATTAATTCAATTCATACTTGAATTAAGTCATCAATTACTTAATCCAATTCAGCACATATACATTTATTTATTATAATTCAATTCAGCATATATAGTACGTGTACATTTGAATATACAACATTTATTTACTTATAAACTTACCTTGTACAGACACGAACGGATCGAAATGACTATTCGACTTCCCCGATCCACATTCAATTTCCTCTTTTGCCAATCTAATTTATAACACAATTAACTTACTAATTCAATATTTCAATTTAATTTCATCCAAAAACATATAAATGGATAATTTACATTTTAGCCCCTAACATTTTACATTTTCTCAATTTAGTCCATATTTCAAAATAACATAATTTACTCAAAATTTCAACAAACCCAAGCTTGGCCAAATCTTCCTTTGTTCTCTAGCAGCCCATTAATTTCATTTATTCCACATTTTGACCCCTCAATTTACAAATTTCACAATTTAATCCTTAATACACTTTTTTTTCAAAAATCACTTAATTAAACATAATAATCAAACATCAAAGATTTATTTTTCATCATCAAACAACAAATTCATCACATTATCAACAATGGAAAATCTCAAATTCATCAATAGATTCAAAAATTGAAGCATGGGTTAGCTAAAACTCAAAGTAATGATCTCAAAAATATAAAAATTATCAAAAACCAAACAAAACATATACCCGAATCAAGCTTCAAAATGCCGAATATTCAAAGCTTCAAGATGGTTTCTTTCTTCTCCATATTCGGCCATGAATAAAATGAACATTCATGGCCATTTTCATGTTTTTTTTATTACATAATAATATTTTATTTACTAAAATAACCTTTATAAATTAATTAGAAAACCATATAATGGTTGTCCTTAACCGTCCATCCTACTATTAAATGGCCTAATTTCATTTTAAGGCCTCCACATTAAAAGAATATAGCAATATAACACTTTAACAAATAGCATGCCATTTTTACATTTTATGTGATTAAGTCCTTTAATCAATTTGGACAACCAATCAGTAAAATTAACTTACGAAATTTTCACACATATAAATTAACATACTGTAAATGCCAAAATAATATTAAAAATAATTTTACGACCCTAGATTTGTGATTTTGAAACCACTGTTCCGACTTGGGTCTAAACTGGGCTGTTACAACTATGCCATGGCACCTTCTGAGATAGTTCATCGGAATAGTAATCACATAATGTTGTGTAAAGCTTTTGTGGTATATTTTGTAAAGCCTTTATGGCACATTCTGTGATGCCTATGTGGAGTATTCTGTAATGCCCTTGAGGAAAAATCTAGATAATTGCCTTTGTGGCAAGATCAAGGTAAGTTTAAAGACTTCTTCATTAGATGACTCTATGGTAGAGATCTAGTTAACTATAACGCCCTAAATTTTGGGGGCCTAGAAGAAACGGGCCTTGAGCTTGGGGAGCGTTTGCAAGTTGACACATGAATATTTACTGTGCAAGAGTGGCATTAGTAAAGGCTTGTTTCAATGGTTAAGGGTCTTGAGAAGTGTGGGAGAAGTCCTGGGTTTAAACCCGGGCTTTAGCAAATTTCTTGGTTTTAAGTGAATAAAACCCTTGGTGCTTGAAAGTAAGCCTTATAAATAATTATAGGAGAAAGAAGGCACAAATGAGCTTGTGGCTTAGTGGTGGTGGTGTGACATAGCTATTGTGAGAGCTTAGGTTTGAATCCCATAGAATGCAAAGGGATATTTATTTTATTTCTTTATGGTGAGAGAGGTGGAGTTTGACTGGAACTCTGGTGGATGAAATTTGAAATGGTCATGGAGGAGTTGTTAGAGTGATTTGTGGAGTGATAAGAAGAGGGATTCAAGGAGAAGATTGTGGAGGGTTTTATGGAGAAAAAGTAGGAGTTTGAATTGGGTTAGAAGGTTGTGCCAAATTGGTAAGTGTGGAGCCTAAGAAATTTGGATAAAGGTGTTTTTCTCTTGTTTTTATCAGTTTTGGTACTTTTTGATTGCGGGGACTCCTAATTCCTTTTTTCTCTCTCGAGTGCCGAAATTGCAAGTGATCATTCGTGCACTTTTTCTTTTAATTTTGGTTTCTATTGTTCTACCAATTGTTCAGCTAGTGTGTCGAATTCCCTTTTTTTTTTTTGTTTCGGTAATTTATGTTCTTCTTGGGGTTTTTGCTTTGATACTTAATCTTCTGCCTTTACCCTTGACCAAAGATCTTGTTCATCTTTTTTTGCTTTTCTTTTCGGTTTCTCCTAGACGAATCTCTTTCTTGTCAACTTTGGTGATAGCTGAATTCACTCTCCCTATCTAATTACTTTTCTTTCATTTCTTCCCTTTTTGAATAGATTCTTTCCCTTTTGGCTGGCCGATCCTTCTTTTCTTCTGACTTGCTCAATTAGTGATACTTTGGCCAAATCTCTGCTCTCTATTTTGGTTCTACAAGTGATTCTGACAAAGGTAGGTGTTATTATTTCTTGCTCTTTTATACAAACTGGTCTTTCTTAATTTGCTCCTTAAAGCTAAATGCCCTTCTTCTTATGCTTTGGTTGTTGATTGTGATCCTTTCCCCATGTTATGTATTCGTTGGGTTGTTAGCTTCCTTGAGGAGTAGAGGGGAGCAAGAGGCCTTAAAGCAACTTAACCCTTTCTCTCTTTAATCGAATAAGGTAAATTATTACCTTGTTTCTAAATAGGTTGAATACTCATATATTTTTGGAAGGTAGATAATTGTGGATTTAAGCCACATTTATAGTTGATCCAGTCTGATGAGATCTATTGTTATACAGTAAGTCGGCAGAAGATGTACGATTATTTTAGTCAGCGACCTAAAAGGATTAAATCGCATATTATTCAGTCAAGGTTTGTAGTGATTATTGTCAACTTGGTTCGAGGGCTTTTAAACCCTAGCAATTGAAAGATTGACTATGTGTTGTGGATGATTATAGGTTGGTGCTAGAAGGCATGCGCAAGTTTTTGCAAACATGTGTGTATAGCATTACCCTGTATCTATTAGTCGGCTAAAAAGCTGAATGAGTGTGTACTAACACCGTTTTGTCTGTAAATCGGTAAAATCTAAAAAACTAAAAAGTTGAAAAGTCGGAAGGTTGGGCTTTGAGGCCACGTGGGCGTGCAAATGCTCGTGTCGTAAAATTGAGCCCACGAATGTGGGCAAAAGACTGTAGAGGCCGCACTGAGTGTTCTTATGGGCTTAGACCATTTTGGGCCATTATAGGTTATGTAAGCCCAATGGGCTCGTGGGCCCCACGCGGATAAAACCTTATGTTTTGTGATAAATAATGGACTGGGCTGCGTAGTTGCATGACCGTGATTAATTCTAGGCCAGTTAGGCCACATGAGCGTGTGCGCCTACTTGGGCCGCATATTGGGCCTTGGGCCCATTGCACTGTTATGATTCTTTCGGGTGCATGAGATGATCGTAGACCTTCTGTTGGGTTAGGAGGTGAGTTTAAACCCATTCTGTTAAAAATGACCGAATTACTCCTGGAGGGTAAAATAACCGAATTACCCCTGAAAGGTAAAATGACCGAATTACCCCCAAGGGTAAAATGACTGTAATACCCCTATATGGTAGAATGACTATTATGCCTTATATGATGGTTGATTGATTGAGCATGCCGTGTGATATTTATGTGTTTTGCATACATACACGACATTGCATGGGGTTGGGATATTGTTATGGAGGAAGTATTGTGCTGGTAGGGTCGCATGAGTCGCACAAGACAACTGTGGATCCATACTGGTAGGGTTGCACGGGTCGTACAAGACGACTGTGGACCCATATTAGCAAGATCGCACGAGTCGCACAAGACGACTGTGGATCTATACTACCAAGGTCACACGGGTCGCACAAGATGACTATGGACCTACTATGGCTGTAAGCTGGGTTATAATTCTGGCAGCTTTGTTGCGATATTGGTGTGTTGGCTGGTTGAGATGGGTTACCTTTTTGCACAATACTGATACTGCATTTGGGCTAAGGCCCACACTGTTACTGTGTTGGGCTAGGCCCACACTGAACTGTTACTAAAAAGGGCTCAGGCCCAGACTGTTACTACATGTACTGTTTACTGACTAACTATATTTATATTAAGGGATTACACACTGAGTTTTCGTAAACTCACCCTGCATTTAACTATGTAGGTAATCCCCGGCGTTAGGTGGATCGGTGCTGCGAGGGACTCGAGGGTGGCCACACAACTGCATCTGTTTTACTTTCGACTTGTTATTTTCAATAACTTAAGTTTGGGTTTTTTTTTGTAATAAGGCCTCTCTGATTTTCTAGCTTTTAATTTGGGGATTTTATTTATTATGATTTATATCTGTTAGAAGAGCGCAGTTTTCCAAAACATTAATTGTTTTCAAAACATCATGTTTTCGCAACACAATTTTTTTAAGCTTCCGCATCAAACGATGTTTTAAAAGTAATGGCGATTTAAAATGGTTAACAAATGGCTAAAATGATTAAGAATTAACAAAGAGGCTTTTTTTATAAAATTAGAAGAGAATGAAATGTAGTATTTATAGGAATGGATTTCACTATCTCTGAGTATCAAATTCTTTATATTAAATGAGCTTGTTGGGCAAATTGAAAAATAAATACCTCCATTAAAATTGATTAGCTTGAACTCGACATAAGTATGGAAACTTACACTATATTTTAGTATGGGGTTAATATATAGTTTGCCCTTGAACTTGTCTAAAAATACTTTGCTGGCACTCGATCTTTTTTTTGTATCTAATTGATACTAGAACTTGTATTCCGTTACTTGATACTAAAACTTGTATTCCGTTACCAAGGTTGGTACTTCTGCACTAACATCGTTAGTTTCTGTTGTTGTGGCACTGATAACCAATTTTTTGTAATAACCTTTTAATATACCATGTGGTAGATATAAATTTCAAAAATTAAAAATATATAAATTAACAGAAATATATAATTTTCTTCATATCAAGAATGAATCAAGACAACAAAAATTATACTCTTTTTTAATTTATTTATTTTTAAAAATTTTTAATTTTTTTAATTTATGCTCATCACATGATACGTCACGTGTCACCACTAAATTGATTATAGTATCACATCAGCATAAACTAACAATATCAATACAAAAATAAAAAATATATATAAATTTAAATACTAACTAAATAAAAAAATAATAACCAATTAAATGTTTTTAAACAAATTCAGACGGAAAACTACACTAGACTAAATAATGATTTAAGCATAGAATAAATTTGGCACTGGTGTCCCTCCAATAAATACATTCTATAAATTAATTAGAAATTCTACTAGGAAGTTTTAAAATTTGTATCAACAATTACTTGATATATTTCAATATTCCTAAGGTCTATTTACCTAAACAAGGTGATAAATTAATTTTAGAAACTGATGCTTCAGATATGTAATATCCCGAAAATTTCTATCATTGATATAGTAAAATAAAGAAATGAAGAAATAAAAAGAGAAATTTTAAGCTATATCAACAAAATCTATGTAGGAAGTGATTATGATGTACTAATCCAAGAAAGGACTAAATTGTAAAAGTGAGAAAAGTTTTGTGGCCCAAGAGTAAATACTTAAAATTTAAGGGGTTAAAGTGTAAATATGGAAATTTTAAAGGACCAATAGTGCAAATATTTTAAGGGTAGAATAATCTAGAAACTAAGGAAATTTGATGAATTAGGACTAAATTGAATAGGTGAAGAATTATGAGGGACTAAATTGTAATTTTACCAAATTAAGTGATGGCTTAAAGATGGAATTTTAAAAGATCATAAAGGGTAAAATGGTCAATTGGAAGAGAGAGAAATCTAGAAAGTAATGATTACATTGATGATATTTTATAATTATATAATTAAATAATTATTATTTTATTAATATTATGTAACACCCCAACCCATATCCATCATTGGAATAGGGTTACGAGGTATTACCGGAGTTTATAGAACTTTTTTTTTTATCAAATGATAACTCATTTTATAAGAAATTATACAACTTAAATTTTACCACTCTTCCATAAACACATGTATATTTTCATTTGATCATTTTCCCTTTTGACGTATCAAATAATAAACATATTACCATTTAACCAATAGCTTGGCACTTGTCTAAGCGTCAACAACAACAGTCATTAGTATACTTGAATATATTTCATATAATTTTAGAATCAATAAACTCATTGTAACAACATATCATACTTGAGATTATTACTTATTACGGCTTACCCAATTTTCATGTATCAGCATATTAAAGATAGCCACATATTCATATAATATGATACATATTATTCTCTTGCCATTTCTTCAAAACATAAATCATTCATTATACCAAAATTTCATTTATCATTGTTTTCATGAATTTTGTATATATTTATTCCGGGACAATTCATAATCTTGAACATGCATAATTATCAAGTAAGTTTCATATACATGTATTTTCCATGTCATATTTTTAAAATATCGAATAAATATCGTTTTCTTGTATTTCAAGTTCAATTTCATGATTATTGTTTCGTGCTCAAATTATTTCCATGTCAGGGCTTTATTCATTAAGTCATTTGAAATTTTATCGTCATACAATTAATATTATTAAAGTATACGAATCTATAATCATGGATGCATATATTCATCAATAAATTTCATGTACAAATATCATCATATTATATTTCCATATATCCAGTATCACTGTCATTTTTTTTTTCATGTACTTCAGGAATATATGTACAAATCTTTTTATATACATATTTCCTTTTCTGGTCAAGATTCTTATCTACTGAATTTATCGGAATATCGATAGTTAAAATCATATAGTATACTTAAAATATGCAAAGCCGTAATCCATCAATTCACATTTACCCTTTTTAGCTATGTGTTTACCATCTTCTATATTTATCCCGTTGAATTTCTCGGAATTTTGATGGATATCCAATAGTACACTCCTGGTGTACAATCTCATTAACCGTTAATTCATACAGGAGTACACTTTTAGTGTACAATTCCGGGTCCGTCAATTCATATGCATGTGTTGCCATGGTATCTTTCAACCATGGTCTTATTCATTGCCATGGTATCTTTCAACCATAGTCTTATTCATTTCATTTCAGTAAGCACACTCCCGCGAACCTCACTCTCCCGCGAACCTCAATTCTTGGCACACTTCCGCGAACCAGCTCCCATGTATTCTTTGGAAGGGCCTATACACATATATTCTTCGGGAGAGCCACCAGCACACTCCCGCGAACCTCATTTCCCATATATTCTTCGGGAGGGCTGATATTAGGATTACCCTTCCGGCTTAATCCTTTTTCCTATATTCTTCGGGAGGGCTACATCAGAATAGGATCACCCGTCCGGGCTAGATCCTTTTTACCGTCAATTCCTTTTCCAATGATCCATCGAAATCCATTCCATTCAACCGGGATTTACTTTCTTTTTATATCGAGTATTATCAATATTTCATCAATTATTATGCATTGATCATTCAAATCATATTTTCATCACATAACCACATATTTCAAGTGTTTAAAAATACAATTCAAGTTACACGAACTT
The DNA here is from genome assembly GCA_020496765.1 of Gossypium stocksii. NCBI lineage: Eukaryota > Viridiplantae > Streptophyta > Magnoliopsida > Malvales > Malvaceae > Gossypium > Gossypium stocksii. The sequence continues at coordinate 35,564,630 of CM035624.1, forward strand.
ACCTCGTTGCTTGTCCGTGTTTATAAATTCATTAATCCAATATCTTTTCTTTTTCACGTTCAAGTCTCGCATTTGAGTCGTTGGGATCTTTATAAATAAATTTGACCATTGTTTTCATTCATTCCATATTCTAATACATTCAATTAATGCTCTAGGCAAAATTACCATTTGGCCCCCAAACTTTTAATTAATGATGATTTTACCCTTAGGCTCAGAAAAATAAATTCTTGCGATTTAATCCTTATTTCCAGCCGTTGTCATCATACATATTAATGAGAGCCCATAAATTCTATAAAATATCAAAATTTTCCATAATTTCAACACTTTTCAATTTAATCCTTAAAACATGTTTTCCCTCGATCTTGAACTAAATTAACAATTTCATTCAAAATTTTCAATTTAAATAATAAAATAATCCATTTCATGTAATTTGATCATTTCTAACATTTTTACAAAATTACCCATAAAGTTTTACTTTTATTCGATTTAATCCTTGGGCTTAAAACATACAAATTAGTCATGCTAACTGAATATTCATACATATTTTCCTCCTCCTCCTCTTCATTCCACATCCTTAATTTATATGATATGCTTATAAGTAACATTATCAATAATTTCACTATTTACTGATATGTGAACATTTAAGCTGTCCACCTGCGTCATAGTCACTAAATTATTTATATCTTGAGCTACAGAAATCAAAATTAAGATCCGTTAATTTTACCTGAAACTAGACTCATATATCTTCTTACCATAAAATTTTCAGAATATTTGGTTTAGCCAATAATTACAGTTTATTCTTTAAAATTACCCCTGTTCTGCTGTATAACTGTTCCGACCTTTCTTCATTAAAATTTAATTATCTCCTCATATGGGACTCGGATGATGTTCCTGCTTATTTCTATTGAAAATAGACTCATTAAGGATTTCAAACACATAAACTTAAGTCCCTAATTATTTTTATACAATTTTTTGTGATTTTCCAAAGTCAAAACAGAGGATCCCGAAATCATTCTGAACCAGTCTCACAAAAATATAAATATCTCAGAATACAGAATTCATTTACTTGTTCTGTTTCTTTTATATGAAAATAGACTCAACAAGCTTTAATTCCATATCTTACTCAACTTCTAATTCAGTTTCTACCATTTTTGGTGATTTTTCAAATTTAGCTTACTGCTACTGTCCAAAACTGTTTTAGTGCAAGATATTAATTATTAAGTTTATATCACCCTTATTTTCTTTCTCTACACCATTTCTCATCACTTTATCTTATTTTCTCTTCACTACCATATCAAAAACATAGAATCATATATAAGGAAACTCTACATTAACATCATTTACATACTTTTTCAATAATATTAAACTTAAAAATACATGGAAATCTTGATGTTCTTACCTTGTTTTATTATTTCCAAACTTTAACTTCACTTTCTCTCTCCTCCATCTTCTATTTCTTGAATCCAACTTGATATTCTAACTCCTCATAGCCTCCTTAACATTTTTCTCCTTCGGTAGCTATGGAAATTCTTTTAATTTCTAGGTGAAAATGGTGAATTTTTGGTGGAAGGACCAAATTGTAAAGAAAGCCAAACTTTCTTTCTCCCCTCTTCTCTCCTAACGTGAATTGCATGGAAAAGGGGTGGTGGTTTTCTCATTTTTTTTTCACACATACACATATATATAGACTAAATAAAATAATAAAATAATAAAATATCTTATTCAAATATTAATAAAATAATAATTATTTAATTATATAATTATAAAATATCATCAATGTAATCATTACTTTCTAGATTTCTCTCTCTTCCAATTGACCATTTTACCCTTTATGATCTTTTAAAATTCCATCATTAAGTCATCACTTGATTTGGTAAAATTACAATTTAGTCCCTCATAATTCTTCACCTATTCAATTTAGTCCTAATTCATCAAATTTCCTTAGTTTCTAGATTATTCTACCCTTAAAATATTTGCACTATTGGTCCTTCAAATTTTCCATATTTACACTTTAACCCCTTAAATTTTAAGTATTTACTCTTGGGCCACAAAACTTTTCTCACTTTTACAATTTAGTCCTTTCTTGGATTAATACATCATAATCACTTCCTACATAGATTTTGTTGATATAGCTCAAAATTTCTCTTTTTATTTCTTCATTTCTTTATTTTACTATATCAATGATAGAAATTTTCGGGATATTACAAGATAAACATTGGGGTTGTATATTAAAAGCAAAAACAAAAAATGAAGAGCTGATTTGTGGATATAGTTCAGGAAAATTTAAACCAAATGAAGTCAATTATGTTATATATGAAAAAGAATTATTAGCAATAAAAAAAGGAATAAAAAATTCTTAATATATTTAACATCTGAATATTTTATTATTAAAACTGATAATCAAGCTGTCAAACAATTCCTTACTAATAAAAGTTTGGAAACAGTACCAAGAAGGATACGATGGTATAATGATTTATGTAGTTTTAAATTTGAAGTAATATATATAAAAAGTGACGAAAATATTCTTGCTGATTTTCTTAGCAGGCCTTATGGATCGAGGTAAAAAACCTCTAATAGGAGAATGGAATAGAGTCCATAAAAAACCCAACAAAGGGAAGATAACAAAATCCAATCAAGGATTTGTTCCTATACCTACACCGGTACCATTTTATCCTAATCAAGGATATTATTTACAATATCCAATGGTAAGATCACCAATTGGAACACAGTTTTCATTTGTGCCAAAAACGGTAAGTCAATCTCAATGGTCCCAAGATCCAAACTCGGCATTTCAAGCCAGTTATGCTGAGGTTATTCAGGGAGCAGAAAACTTTTTATCACAACAAACGCTTTCTGAAATAAATAATTTTTATAATCCAGGATTACCACTGGAATATTATTATTTTATTAACAAAATATGGAAAACTCATATTTTAGAGCAAAGAGCAAACTTTAGAAGAGCTCTTACTAATTTTTCTCAATTTTTAGTTGAAAAAATAACTAAAGTAAATAAAGCCCATGAACTTTTATTAAAATCTATTTTATATAGAGATTGGGAGGAATGTTATATAGAATATATGAATATTAAGGAGATAAATAATCTTCTTGATATATTTCAATATTTTATTGATAATGGGATAAACAGTCCTATTATAAATAAAATGTTTAGACGATATTTATTCAACAAATCAAGAAGAATTTTACCTGTTGAAATCTTTACAAAAATAAACAGTATAATTTGCAACTAGCAAATTCAATTTAAAAAAGCTTTTTCTGAATATTTTCTACAAGCCTATGTTTTTACAAATCATGTAGGAGAAAAATTTCCTACTATAAAATTTAGGCTTAATCATGAACCATTTGATATAACCAGTATTGAATGGGGATTTGTTAAAGAAATAACTGTCCAAAATCTTTCTTTTGATTTATTAAAAGATTTTCCTGCTATTGTAAAATTCATATTATCAAGTTTTCCTAATATGGATTTCTTTTACTATTTTCATATAGAAATAAGTAGTTTTATTGGTATAGCTGAACAAGAAAAATTTTATCAACCATATCAAATCTGGATTATAAAAACGATGTTTGGAGGAATAAACCTCTCATCAGTTAATGAAGACAATAATACTTGTCAAAAATCATTGACATGTGTTATAATACTTTTTCTCATTATCAAGTCCAAGCCGGAATTGATTTAATAATCAATGCCCAGTATCTACTTCAACATGATACTTATGTTCTCCCGACGGATATAAAATAATTTAAAAATTTTTCTTTTGTCCAACTATGACTATTATTGTTAACAACAATAGTCATTGATTGTGCCCAGTCATCTATGGTTTTTTCATAATCTGACAAAGGAATTTTTGTCAAATCTAAATATATTCCACCTTGAGCAACATTTATTTTATTTAAATCATCAATCCTATAAGGTATAGGTTGACTAGATGATTCTCCTAGATTTTCAGGTTTTACATCATTAGTAGCTATTGTTTCAAAAATTTTAGTCATTTCTTCGACTTGTTCATTATCTTTATTAAAAGATCTCAAATAATCATCTTTTTGAATATCTGATTCTATTTTCCTTTTACCATAAGGATCTTTTTTATCCATTACCTTAGGTTTTGGAATATAAGGATCTGTGTTGTCAGTATCCATACGTTTTGGTATTTCGATATTTTCATCCTCTTCTGTTGAAGTATTTTCTTCATCAGAATTATAACTAGTAGCATTAATTTCTTTCGAAATTATAGAATTATCATCATCTGATTTAGTAGCATTATTAGAACTACTACTACTATCGGTAATATCATTATTTAACATATAATGATAGTTAAATATTTTAAACAAACCTTTATGTTTTTCATAAAATTCTTCTATTAACTTTAAATATTCTACTCTTTTATATTGATCTTCTGTAGTAAAAAATCTATTTTTCTAATATTCTATGAATTCTTTATAACACTCGTTACCGCTCCCAATCATATAAAAAAAAAAAATTTAGACCGCCTCTGGTTGTGAAAAACCATTATTTATTGAGGCTCCTCAATCCCTCTGCCCTTGCTTCTCTCACACCCCCCCCCCCCAGAAAACACTATCACATTAAAATATCATCCAGTATTGTCTCTTTTACAACTTCCAAAACGTCTCCTTCCCCTTTACTCTCTCTCAAAATCTTCTCTTCACTCTTTTGTCTCTTTCTCCGCCAAAAAAAAGAAATCGCCTTTAACCCCAACTTTCACTTCCACACACCTTAAACCGACAAAAATGCCTGCTGATTCCGGCGACAGGCGTTCGGTTCGAGCCCCCGGCACCATGGGATCGCACCCACCGGCCAAATTGACCGAGCTACTGCCATGCCCGAGGTGCGATTCAACCAGCACCAAGTTCTGCTACTACAACAACTACAACCTCTCTCAGCCTCGCTATTTCTGCAAGTCATGCCGTCGTTACTGGACCCAAGGTGGAACTCTCCGTAACGTTCCTATTGGTGGTGGGACCCGCAAGTCTTCCAAGCGCTCTCGAAGCTCATCATCCCTGCTATGTCCCTCTGTTGCAACTTCGTCTTCCTCGAGCGTTACACATGAAGCCGAGTGTGTGCATATGGCTGTTAACCCTGTTTCGGCTATGCCTGCAACTGGAGTTAAACCTGAAGTGGGTTTGGCTGACGTGAATTTGAATGACACTGTGGATCTTCCTGTAAGTGGAGGCTTCACTTCATTCTTGAGCTCTCAGGGGGAAGGGTACCTAACACTTGGTGGATACGGGCTTGGAACTGGTTCAGGATTTGATGGAGTTTGGGGATATCCTGGAAATGGATATCTGGGTGTTTATAATGGTGGGGATGGTGATGAACCTGCTGAGGCTGTACCTGAAGCTAACGGCTGTAATACATGGCAAGCAACAGGCAATGTTGAAGGCGGCGGAGGGTTAGTCGATGGAGATTGCTTTGGTTGGCCTGGCCTAGCCATTTCTGCACCAGGGAAAGGTTTGAAGTGAAATGAATTTTGCCATTTTCTAGAGTTTGTTGGTTACTGATTAGTGGTGTTGTCGTTTTTATTGTGAAGTTTTAGTTGTCTTTTTCTTTTGGGTTCAGTTCATTTCCTTTGGTGGGTATAGAGAGAAGTGATTAATAGTACAATAGAAGGTCACCTTTCAAGTTCTTTAAGAGTTTCGTTTTTTTATTTTAATATGACTGTAAATCTCTGGTGTCTCTTGATGAAAAAACTATTTTGCAGTGGGAAAGAAATGAATGAAAAACGACAGTTTATTATAGCAAACGAATTTTCTTTGGTCTTGATGCATATAATCCCAATAATGCCATTGAATACTCTGCAGCAGGACACTCGAGTGATGCGTATGTCTGCAGCTTTCAGTTACCAACTATTCAACTACTACTTAATCATTCCAAGAGGATATTTTGTTAGAAATCTAACAAGTTTTGACCCATGTTTCGTCCTGATGTGGTAAGATTAATCAAACAGTGGCCCTGGATTGCCATGGAATTTAATATGATACCCACAGAGGGAAAAAAAGGGGAAATTTCACCTCTGGTTTACGGATTGAAAAGAAATTGTCGCCTCTGAGTGACATTCCACCAACTAGTGGACCACATTTGAGGACCATCTTTTTCTTATTAATGGAAAAAAGCAATTGCTTTCATGTCCCTACAATGGGTTATTCTATGTTTTAAAGTTCGAACAGTGTATTTTTCAAACAAAATATACCTTTTATCAAACATAAGTAATTTTTAATGGAGCCATATACCATTCCCTGTCGTAAGCTGTAAACCGACTCGAAATTTAAGACATAAGAAAGCAATATGGTTTGCATGTGAGAACAAATGGGATGGCCTCTGACGAGCACAGTTGTTTTGGTGGTATTTGGTCCAAAATAGCGCCAAGCCACGGAGCATGTGTTCCGGGTGATATCCTTGTGGTGGAAGAGAAGACAGATCATTAGGTTGGTGGTTAATATTTACCAATTAGTACTTATCTTTCTATTTTGGATTATGTTAGCCAAATTCCTACCACTTTTTCAACCTATGCCCATGATAATAACATGGGGAGGTCAATTACTCAATTATGCTTTGAATCATTTAGCCAGATTGAAGTGCATTTAATTTTTGCTTTCTTGATATAGGCAAACGCAACTTTCACAGGTTGATTTTTTTATTTAAAAAATAGTACATTAATTTGTATATATTAGATTAAAGATTAAATTGATTTTTTTTAAAATTTTTATTTAATTTTACTAATAAAATCTAATGTGGCTAACGAAATAACTAGACAATCACACTTGACGTACCACGTGTGCCTTATATTGACGTACAAAGATTAACTTTTAACAATAAAAATAAATTAAATTTATAACAGAAAAATCAATTTATTCTTTAATCTAGCAATAATGATTAATTTACTCATTTTTTTAATAGAATAAATAAATTGTATTCAAACTTTTACTATAGATGACTCAATGAGATTTTTACTGTAAATTTATCGTTCCTATTCTTCCATCCTTTTCATGAACCATGTGGACGGTGGGTAATTTAAATTTTTAATGATGCATGATAATTTTATTATAAAATTTATCACTGTATTAAAATTTAGATAATTTATACTATTAATAAACTATTAAATATTATTTTGAGTATTTAAGTTCTTATATATTTTGACAAATTATTATTTATATTTATTTTTTTATATTTTAACAAATTAAAAAAAAAAGAACTGATGTTGCCTAATAATCAAATCCCAATTTAGTTGTGAAAGTATCAAAAACTCATTTATTTCACAAGAAAATAAATATTATTTTAAAAGTATTTATTTTTTTAATATTTTAATAACATAATACTTTTAGAGTATCTATATTTTTTAAATTTCGATAAATTTAAATATATATATATGTATATATAAATAAACGCAAAAGAATCCTATGATTTTAATCTAAAACATCTAGTGCTTTACCATATCAATTTTACCATTTAAATTTATAATTAATTTGCATCACTTTTTAATAAATTTATTATATATTTTTTAATTCACAATATTAGTATGCCATAATCTATAAATGCATAGAATATAGAATGTTCGTAGTTCCCCCATTGGCGTTCCCAAAAAGGAAAAAAGGAAAGTTGTCCCATGGGTAAGATAATTCCATCTTTCTTAAATGAAATGGTTTTAAATTAAATTCTCTTAAAAGATTTATAGGTGCATGTAGACATAAATTAATATTTTAATTTTTGATACTTCATGTAATTAATTTTAATGAATAAAGAAGTGGTGCACTGGTTATCTACATTTATATATCATCTTAAGTGATTAGGCACCAATTAGCCTGGTGATTTGTTTCTTTATGTTAGGTGAAGCTGCTTCTTCTTCGCTGCCAAAAAATTAGGACAATGACAATGAAACCTTAGTTGCTATGTCTGCACGCGAATTCAAACATGTTGGCACCGTAATTGATGGGTTGGTTCCATACATGATGAAATACAGTGTTTTTGATTGCAGTCAATAATGATGATGTCAAGATGATAATTGCCGTCAATTCATTACGCATCAATATGCTTAACAAAAGAAATGAATGAGAGGAGTCGAATTCCACGTTATGAGTGCTCCCCCAATTATGAAGCCATGGGGCACCACTCTGGCGCATTCCTTTCCTTGTCCAATTGGAATTCCATTGGCAGGTGGACTGGTGAATGAAATACCGTCACTGATGAAAGCTATGATCAGAAGGAAGGGTGTTTCACCAGGCTACGCCCTACATTGACAAGACATGATAGGTGGTAAAACATTTTCTGTAGGTATGATTTTCGGGTGACATGATACGGGAGAGGAGGAAGTGTGGGCGACGTGAAAAGAGAGAGAGAAAATGCATCCGAACGCTTTCTACACCCTACTATTAAACTTAAAAAATAAAAAAAAAAATTAATGGTTAAATTAATTTTTGAAAAGTTGAAAATCTCGGGATAATTTTTTTTAAAAAATTTGAGAAATTTGAGATAAAATTTATGTCTCGTCTTTTCTATAGCAAAATAGGAACATGATCTTAAAAACTTAAAAAAAAGTTTTTTATTAGAAGTGTTTTGTATGACTTATCATGTTCGATCTTTTCTAACATTTTGAAATATGTTTTATATTTAATTGTAAAATTTCTTATAAAATGAAAATTTATATGGAGAGGATTTTATAGTTAAATTTCGAGTCGAAAATTTGCATGTTAAGGAAAATATTGTTGGTGTTAAAATATGACGTTGAAAAATCAACCCAACAAAGTAAATTAATTAAATTAATTTAAGTAAATTTGGTGTCGTTGTTTGAATTTGGTTAATAAGTACTTTTTTTTGTATAATGCTTTTGTTTTAATTTTATATTAAAAATGTGAAACAAGTGTTTTTGGCGAGGATGAGTAGACAAATAAGAGTTTTATTTATTACGACAATCAAATTTGTGACACTGAAATTGGGGTCGTTTTTGTATCATCTCAATCTATAGAATTAGCTTTTAGCTAAAGCATCAAGTTGAATGAGCTTCTCTCAAGAATTAAAAGGAAAATATCGACTTCAAGTCAGAAGAGAATTTCGAGCTTCAAATAGAGATATTTAATGTCAATGAACCTTGTTAGATCTAATACATTTGAGCTCGAAATCGACATGGATGCTGAGTTAATGCTTGATACACATTGCTCAACTGGAAAATGCTATATTAGAGTTATATACCTAGATTGTCTATGTACAGGAAGGCAGTCGGAGTTTGGCAATAGTTTCAGTTAATTTGTTTCGAAAACATGAAGCAAAAAGTCCAACTACAAAGTTGTGCGGTGGTTTCACGACGTTGTTACAAAGTTTGTATCAGGGAATGTTGGAATCATCAATGAGAAGACATTCATCGGTTTTAACCTTCGATTTTAACTTTGGCATAAGCTCGGGGTTAGTTGGTAACCTGAACATGGAGACTTTGACACGATATTCTATGAGAGCTTTTGATTTCAACTTCAAAATGTTGATGTTCTACGCTGGAAATACTTATGCGGATATGCCATCAAGTTACACGGGTGGGAAATCCATAAGTAATATTGTTTTTAACATAGGGTTGGTGAGAATGGATGATGTTCTCCCTACAACTGACACCGGCGAAGGGACATCCAATCCTGAACATGAAATCACAACTGGGGTTGATAACAAAGAGGAAGTTGAGAACAAATAAGAAGTTGAAACTGATGATTATCCAATCTAAGAGGCCAGACCAGATGGTTTAAAAATTTCATTATTTTTTAAACTAGAGGTCGTTCCTACTAAACTAGACAAGAGTGATTCTAGTAATGAAGGTTCAAACAATGTTGGTGTAATCTTTTCATCCAAATTTAAATCTTTTCATACATACTCATAATGTCCCTATTCCAGGCCTACAAGGCCCAAAATATGCTTTTGGAGTGGTTCGGGACTAAACCGAAAATCTTGGAAAGTTTTTCAACACTTAGAAAATTTTTGCCTAAAACAGGGGTCATACGCCCGTATGGCTTGGGACACGCCCGTGTGGGTAGGTCGTGTGATCACACACGCTCGTGTCCTTAACCCGTGTAACTCTCTGTTTCTGACGTCATGCACCAAAAGAAGTCACACGGCCATGTCACACGATCTTGTGCTAGGCTGTGTGGCAAATTAATTTTCGTAAAATAGGTGCAGACTTTACATGCCCATGTTCCGGGTCCGTGTCCTTCACACAGCTGAGATACATGGCCGTGTCTCTACCCGTGTGACCAATTTGAAGTTAAGATTCAAGAAACAGGGGACACACGACCGGACTACACACCCATGGGGCTGACTGTGTGCCACACACGGCCTAGACACATGCCCGTGTGTCTACCCGTGTGGACAATAATAAGGTTATTTACCAAGCCATTTGCCAACTTGAAACTCATAAACACTTATACCAATTCAAAGACATAAATCATAGTATACTCAAGTAAACAAACATCAACACATCATTCATATGTTGTCTCTATCATGCATAAACATCACATACTTAGCCATTCAACCCATGCAAACTTGCACATTAATGAAAGACATCATCATGTTGACACATTTGCAACCACAATTAGCCCATTTATAATGGCCTTGTACAAAATGAATATCACCCCATTATAAGCCAAAACTTTTGGCCAAATTTACTATAATGCATATACAAAATGACTGAGTCCCTATACATGCCATAAACTCCAAATACTAGAATTAATTTATACCCAAAATGATAGCTTGATAGTGTGATAGAATCTCTGACGATCTCCAACCCGAGCTAACCTAATGACACTGTAAAACATGGAAAATAAACAAAGTAAGCTAAAAAGCTTAATAAGCTCGTATGAGTCAATTACATATTTGACAAATTGTTCACATTTATGAATACACACAATCAAGTATTTGCAAAACTTCATTCAATCTAATATTCATCGCATTTTCTTTAACCATGGTGAATTATGTGAAATATCACCACAAAGCGTTATTCCGCACACTATGTGCCATACATACATACATACATACATATATATATATATATATATATATATATTAAAACAACTAAAATTCATATATCATATCCTTCAATTCATTTTTTTCAATATAGCCAAATAACACAATATGCCATAAAGCATATTTGTACATAAATCTTTATCATTACATATACATGATACACTATAAGCTCACTAACTCACTTTCATTCGATCCTCACATAGATTTGATACATACCTGTTTTACTTAATTCAACCTCACTTACATTCTCATCCTGACTTTGCCTGTTAGATCATTCGAAATCTTGCACATAAGTGCCATATATGTAGCCAAGCTACCAAATGTCTCATAATACATATAGGCTCGCTCTCGAGCTATCCACGAGTTTACTCACACAAGCTGACGGTCGGGATATAACTACTCAGTGCTGCTCACACAAGTTGTCGGGCATCCGTAACACATGTCGGAGTACCTAGCCACTGTTAGGACGTACAGGACCAGCACCCAGATCACATATGCATAGTACAATGCCATATCCCAGATATGGTCTTACATGTAACACATCGATGCTATATCCCAAATATGGTCTTAAACGGAAGTCACATATCAATGCCATAGCCCAGCTATGGTCTTATACCAAATCACATATTACACCGATGCCATATCCTAGATATGGTCTTACATGGAATTCACATATCGATGCCATAGCCCAGCTATGGTCTTATACGAATCACAAGTCACATATTGCCATGGTCCAACCATGGTCTTTTACCGTCAATTCATATTTCATTATGAAACGATCGTAATCGATTAAAACAATCAATTTAAATTCCACAATTCCATCAAATATATGATAATAATGCATAATTAACACAATTAAATAACGTTTATTAACATATGGACTTACCTCGTTTGCCGTATCGACGAATTAGGTCGATTAATTCAAAACTTTACTTTTCCCCGTTCTGGATCCAATTCTTATTCTTCTTGATCTATAATGCTACATTTAACTCATTCAATCAATATACTATTCAAATCAGCCTAAAATCTCCTTATGGAAAAAATTAGTTTCACTTTTTACAATTTCGTCACTAGGCTCGTAAAATGAAATGTACTCAATTTCTTAGATATCCAAGCCTAGCTGAACCTTAAACATGCTCATAGAAACTCACATTTCTCATTTATTCACATTTTCTACACATATTTTACAAGTCTTATAAATAGTTTATTTTCGACGTTTTTACTAAAAATCACTTGAAAAGTTATTTGTCTTACGACTAACATGTATTTTCTACCCTTAGACATCAAAATACATGCATGTCTACACATGGGTAAAATTCTAAAATTTGATAACACTTTAAATAAATCCTTGGAAAAGCTAGATTAGGTGACAAGGATTTCAAAAACATAAAAATCATTAAAAATGGGGCTAAAACGGACTTACAATCAATCTTGGAAGCTTAAAAACCCTAGCCATGGCTTCCCCCTTGTGATTTTCGGCCATGAAGAAAAAGATGGATAAAAATTGGCTTTTAATTTGACTTTTTAATCCATTTAATTATCAAATGACCAAAATGCCCATTATACCTTTCTTTAAAATTTTGTCCCTTCCATGTCCATTTTTGTCCATCATGAGATATAATGGTCTAATTACTAAATAAGGACCTCTAATTTACAATTTCATTCCAATTACGCACCCAAGGCTTCTAGAACACATATTTTGCACTTATTACAATTTAGTTCTTTTGACTAAATTGAATGTCCGAACGTCAAAATTTTTGAATGAGATTTTCGCAAAATCATTCCATGAAACTGTAGACCATAAATATTTATTATTAAAAATAAACTTTTTTGTGTTCGATTTGTGGTCCCGAAACCATTGTTCCGACTAAGCCTAAAATCAAGTTGTTACAGCTGGAGGAACCTAACCAAATTTTACGGCATATAATCCTCCACCCCACATGCTTAATGTCAACATTGATGCTAAAGATGAGTTAGAATTTCCAAAACTTCCTCATAACAAACTAGGTCATGTGAGTTCTTCTACAAATTTCAACTATTTACAAGTTGTAATAGAGTTTCCCTCTAAACATGATGTTGTTGTTGCAGTAAAGCGATATAGCATAAAGCATGGGGTCAATTTCCATGTTAAAAAATTGTGAGCCAAAAAATATGAGGAAAATTATACAATGTGTGATAGTAGATGCTTATGGAAAATCATGGCATCGGTGAGAAAGAAGACGAGGTTCAGGACAATAAAGAAATATGACGCTCCACATACTTGTGTTGTTGCAAGTATGTTACTAGATCGTCCAAAATTAGATTCTAACCTTATCTCTAACATTATCTTACTTATGGTGAAATACTTGTGTTGTTGTAGGTGTGTCATAGGGTTATCCGAAATTGGATTCTGACCTTATCTTTGACACTTTCTTACATACGGTGAAAGCGAATCCTAGGATTCTCGTGCCAGTTTAATTGCTAATATTTGTAGTGAGTACGATTACACCGTGTTGTACTATAAGATATGGGTTGCAAAATAGAAGAAAATGGAAAAGATGTATAATGGGTAGGATAAATCATATAATGATATATGGCAATGGTTGAAGGTACTAAATTAATATGTCTCAGGTGTCGTCATTGATCTGCAAACAAAACTTGTGTACCATGGAAATCAAATAGTCCAAGGTGAAAGAATTTTCCATCGTCTTTTTTTTGGACATTCAAGCCATGCATTGAAGCATTCCAATACTATAAGCCATTAGTCCAAATTGAGGGCACATTCATGTACGAGATGTAACACCCTCACCCGACCCAATCCCTGAATACAGGTGTGGAGTGCCACAAATGGGTCGATTTGGACTAAATATCAAATTCTAAGCTTGATAATTTCAAGACAGGCTTTATTAAATAATAACTAATTCTTACAATAGAGACCTTAAAAATAAAAACAAAAGTTTACTATCTCAATCTCCATCTCTAAAGGATCTATTTAACTACAACATGTTCAACCTTGATGCAAAGCCTCTAAAGGTACCCCTTCCTATGTGCATGACACTTTACTGATAGTGATCGTTGATCGAACATAGTCTGGTTTGGTCTCTTCTCGAAATTCTTATTTTATGGATCTTGCAACCACAGGTCAAAACCCTTGTAAGTTTGAATAAACTTAGTGAGTTTCTTTATTGCATTACATGAATATAGACCCTATCTTGTAAGGGGTTTCAAATAGAAAAGAACCAAATACAACACTCCCTATTTTGTTTTGACGATCTCAGTTTGCCTAAGGTGTCGGACTTTAGTTCCATGTCTATCTATCTTTAATGGCAGAATGATTACTGGACGATCTTTACCTGGTCAGCTTATGATCTTTTTGACTAGCTATGGTGGGTTCTATCTGATTTATCATCCTTACAGATTCCCACCCTTCTTTCACAATTAACCTACCGCATTCTTTTCCTTCCAATTCCTTCTTTGCATATCCTTTTTGAATTCATTCTGGCTTGTGAACATGCTATAGCTCTGACAGATGAATTGACATTCTACTCATATGACCTTCTTAAAAAAGGCCACATTTTACATGTAATTTTATCTTTGTTTCATCCTTTCTACTCCTATCATACACTCGAGTTGCAATGTTGTTTGGATTACTTCCTTGTAATCCATCCTGTATTTGAATCCTTATTTCTGACTATGTATGTAACACCCTATACCTGCCCTGGTTTCCAAGCCTAAATACTGGATGCCACACCATCGTCTCGTCTCATGTACATCAAATAGAGAACTAGACCCAAGCAAATCGACCTTCTTTTGTTAACCCATATAAATTTCAAGTCATCTAATTAGTTAATTAAAATTGTTACATGGAAATCATTCGTTAACTGATCATACATACAATTAAAATCATGCATAAGGGCTAATTAGCAAAATTTCATAAAAATGCTCGTAGGTACCAATACTGACATTAAGGTATCAATATTTTCTTTAAATGGTATCGATAACACTTGGAAAAATGATACCAAATGAGCATACTGTTTCTCATCCAAAACCTTATTTGTCGAAAATTACCGGTACTTGCTAAAAATTATTGATACTTTAGTCCTGAGTATCAATACTCGAGATAAGGTATCGATAACAAATCCCTATTCTATTTTTTTGTACGTCTTAAGCAACATGTTTCAAGTATAATATTTGTTTCATTATTCAACGGCTAAATTTGTAACACCTCTAACTCGTATCTATCACTAGAATAGGGTTACGGAGCATTACTGTACAAACGAAACATTAAATCATTCATTTCATACATTAATGCAAACATAGTCTAATTACCTTCAATCACATATATACCGTCCCTTAATCGAGCCTTCGAGGCCCTAAAAATACTTTAGAAACAATTCAAGACTAAATCAGAAACATTTGGAACATTTAGGAAAAAGTTGGAAAAATTGAATTGTAGGGGTTACACGGCTGAAACACACGCCAGTGTCTTAGGACGTGTAACTTTTAAAATAGGGACACACGACCGTGTCCCAGCCTGTGTAACTCTCTAAGTTGGGTCACACAGCTAAGCCACACGTTCGTGTGCTAGAACATGTAACTCTCCAAATGGCTCCACACGCCCGTGTCTTAGGCCCTGTACTAGGCCATGTAACAGCCTGACTTGCATGCCTTAAAACCTACAGGGGATACACGGCTGTGTTGCCTGGCCATGTGTCACGCACACTGAGTCACACGGCCGTGTCGCCTGGCCGTGTGTCACGCATGACTGAGTCACATGCCTGTGTCTCAAGCCGTGTAGACATGAAATTGGCTAAAATCAAGCCATTTCCATCTCCAAAACAAGCATGTACCTAAAAGCATTTTGAACACATGATCAAGGCATTATAACATGACCAAATCCAACATCAAAAGACCAATTCAATAGTCTAATATCATTCAACCAATATGCCATACAAAGCACCTTAATGCAAACATACAAATATATCTAAACATATACATATACTTGATCACATTTCATTCATCAACATCTAGTTCAATTTCATCTCAAAACATACCATAACTTAACCTATACCCTTTCAATATAAACTTACCATTTGAGCCATACCATTTATGCATCATAAGCACTAAAATGACATAGTTCAACCATCATCAAAATGGTACCAAAACAATCAACTTATACATACTAAAAACCCACATCTAAGCATTCAACAAAACATCAAACACAAGTCTACCTATACATGCCATTATAAACTTGGCCAAAACATCAAAATCTATCGATATAATCATTGGATAGTGTGGTATGTAACACCCCTTACCCGGGTTCGATGTCTGAACCGAGTACGAGGCATTACCGGACAATATCACAACCAATCATACAAAGTTGAGCTATAAAATTTCGTTCCAAATTAAAACTTTATCATAATATATCATACAATCCTTAAAATGGGCCTACGAGGATCCGGGACCAAATCGAGAACTTAGAAAAATTTTGGAAACTTAGGTCAAAAATAGGGCACATGCCATTGTGAGATAGGGACACGCCCGTGTAGGCAGGCCGTGTGGTCACACACGCCCGTGTCCCCAACCCGTGTTGAATTATTGGAAAATTATTGTTCATTTCGAACCTACATGGGTTTTCATATGGTCGAGCACACACCCGTGTCCTTGGCCCGTGTCCTCCACACGGCCTCAACACGCCCGTGTTCTATCCCCGTGTAAAAAACTAGGGTATTTTGTTTATGATGTCAGCATGTAATTTTGGTCACACGGCCACGGGACATGCTCGTGTGACCAGGCCGCGTGACGTCCTTATTCTCCGAAAATTTCATGCAAAGTTCACATGTCTTACATACATGGCCATGGTGGTCAGCCGTGTGGCCCTAAGTTAGACTATTTTCCAAGCCATCCTTTGCCCCAAAACACATACAAACCTTACCATTTTTTTAAAACCACATACCATACACATTTTTAGGCATCTAAATAACCTCATTTAACCATCAATCATCCATTTCAACTTATCCACACACAAACACACCAAACATTCCATGAATTACCTCATATGAGTCTATAAATAAACCAATATCATCATTGGCCAAATCACATGGCCTTAATTACAAAATGACTTATCAAAAGACAATTGCCACAATATAGCCAAACCAACATGACACTTACAACATCACTAAGTCCCTATACATGCCATAGTCCAAAAGAGTACATATTACAATACCAAAATAACATTGTGGATAGTGTGGGTGATCCTCCGACGCTTCTCGACCTCCGAGCTGGCTTGACTAATCTATAAAACAAGGAAAAAGAGAAAGGAGTAAGCTTTAAGAAGCTTAGTAAGTCTATATGCAAATAATTAACATCATACCAACTCTCTTAATCACCAAAAATCATATCGTCACATATCAACTTACCACATAACCTTACCAATATCATATACATACCAAACACATCATTACATAAACCTAAGTTCACATGCACCCATGTACACATATACACTCTCCCACGTTTTCACTGGCTCATAAATACACTTGCACTTACACACCATATAACCACACAAATCTCTTTTAGTAAGCTTTCCCGTTGAACCCTTTGGAAAAACATTCGATACCCGGTGGTTTCAGCATATAGCTCTACCAACACATAATCCGGCTCTTGTGTACACATGGTGAACTCTCAGTACCACCCATGTGACCTAGCCATTAAATCCCGTAGCTCTCGTGTCTACATGGTGTCCAACACTAGGAATCACACATGTGACCTAGCTACATATAACATAGCTCTCGTGTCTACATGATATACCCTCGGTAACATACACGCGACCTAGCTATTGTAAACCTGTAGCTCTCGTGTACACATGGTATACACCCAGTATTACGTATGTGACCTAGCTACTCATAAAATTATCATCTCGTAGCTCTCTTGTACACATGGTATACACACCATATAACACATGTGACCTAGCTACCGATTAGCATCTTATAGCTCTCTTTTACACACAATGTCCTACCCTCGAAAACATACATGTGACCTAGCTACATATTATCCGTATCTTTCGTTTTTTCTGAAGGTTCAATCGGGAACACCAAATTTCCATAATTCACCAAATTATAGAAGTTATCCAACATTATCCATATCATACAATAAATTATATTTATGGAATTAAAATCGATGTATTACTTACATATAAACTTACCTTGACAATAAAAAGCGATAATTTGTAATTTAGTCCAAAACCTTGCCCTTGCCTCGGTCAAGGTCGATTCCTCAATCTTCTTGATCTATAATGACACATTTAGCTTGTTTAATCACTACACTATTCAAAACAGCCCAAAATCTTCCTATAGCAAATTTTGCAATTTGACCCCTAACTTTCTCAATTTTACACTTTAGTCCCTAGGCTTGGTTTATAATTTTCATTCAATTTTTATGCATTTCAAGGCTAGCCGAATCACTTTTCCTCTTATAGCAGCCCCCAATTTCTATCATTTCACAATTTATGCACACTATATTTCACCTTTTATAATTTAGTCCTTTTTACAATTTTCACCAAAAATCACCTTCTAGAAGTTGTTCATCACACTTTAAACTTTCATATTCTACCACTAGCCATCAAAATACATGCATGTCATTCATGGGTAAAATTTTAAACATCAACCCTAGCTTGAAATAGTGGTAGAAATAGCTAGAGCAAGTTACGAGGATTTCAAAAATACGAAGAACATTAAAAAGGGGCTAGAAATTACTAACTATGAGCTTGAGAAGTTGACAAAACCCTAGCTATGGCGTCTCTTCAAATTTGGCACAAGAGGGAGAAGATGGACACCATTTTTTTATTTATTTTCCCTTTTTATTTCTTTTATTAACTAATGACCAAAATGCCATTCATTAAAAACCTTGGATATTCCATCCTTCCTTGGGCATTTTTGTCCAAACTAAGTTAAAATGACCTAATTACCATATAAGGACCTCTAATTTAAAATCTCAATTCAATCAAGTACCTTTATGGATTAAAACCCATATTTTTCACCTATTGCAATTTAGTCCGACCTACCAAATTGGACATGCAAATAATAAAATTCATGTACCAAAATTTCACATAACTATTCAAACACCCAATAAACATCAAAACTCAATCGAAAAAAATATTTAGACTTCGGATTCATGGTTTCAAAACCACTATCCCATTTAGCCCTTAATTTGGGCTTTATATGGTAGATCTCCGACAAACTTCTAAACCAATTGAGCTTCTAATTATCTATAAGACATAGAAAAGAAAACTACGTAAGCACATAATGCTTAGTAAGTTCGTAAAACATGAAACATAACTTACCATTTCACTATTAAACAATAAGATTAAGCATCGTATAATCCAACCATGAGCTTGACACAAGCTTAAGCATCATCAACAAAATATGTTAGATCATTCAAATAAAATTCACTTGAGTTAACATAAGGTAAGCTATTTATACATGAAAATGCTTCCTTTGAATGCATCATTTTCATAAACATAACATACTTTCATTGAATCTTTTCATTTCAATCCTTTTCATAATTTTTGTGATACAGTTTATTTGAACACTTATCGTTCCTTTCCTTTTCATGTATTTTGAACCATTCAAAATAACATTGGATACGCTGGAAAGATCACATGAAGTGTGCTAAACATATAACCGTAACATTTCCTTTTCATTTGCATAATTGCTCACACTAGCTGTGAAATGGGCTTGCTCACACGAGCTATGGGTTGGAATGTAACTTACACGACGCTACTCACACGAGCTGTGGAGTATCTGCAACAAATACAGAATCTCAGCCATTGGTAGGACATTTAAGACAAGCACCCGAAACATGAAAACCCTAATGACATGTCATTTGTATCATACGAATTCCTATGGTTCAAACGAGGCTCGATAATTGTCGTGACATTGTTGAATATATATCATATGGTTACATGAAAATTAATAAATTAACATATTAATCATTATAACATTAAAAGCATTTAATCATACGAACTTACCTCGACAAACAAAGCGTAAAAACGTAATCGATCAATTCGACGCTTTTACTTTTCCCTATCTAAATCTGTACGAGGTCTATCTTGATTTAAATAGATAAATTCAATCCATTGAATACTTCTATTATTCAATTTAGTCAATATTTCATATTTTGGTAAAATTATAATTTTGCCCCTAACATTTTAACTTTTTACAAATTAGTCTTAAAGCTCATAACTTGAAATCTAAGCATTTTTCATCCCTATCTCATGCTAGCCGAATTTATTCCGAACCCATATCAATCCATACCATTCATCATTTCACAAATTTACCATGAGCTTTTACTACAATTACAAATAAGTCCCTAAATGACATTTTCTTCAAAAATTACTTTCAAAAACTTGTTTATTTATTAACAATGACTCATACTATTTTATCAAACATTAAGAATCATGTAAGAACATTCATGGAAAAAACCTTATATCTTTAACAATTTTGCAAATTGATTCCCGGGCTAGTTAGGTTAAGCTACAACGATCCCGAAAACATAAAAATCATTACAAATGGGACAAAATTACATACCATGCACCCAAGCTTTGCTTGACTAAATATCCCCCCTTTATCAAATGGTGTTTTATGTTTTCCAATTAGAAAAGATGAAGATGACAATGCTTTGTTCATCTTTTGTTTTAATTTTATGTTTAATTACTTAATTACCATAATACCCTTTAAAAACTAATAAAATTTCAATAAAACCATGCCATATAATTCCACTAACTAATCAAATTGTCTAGTTACCATTTAAGTCCATTTTAATTAATGGAACTCCACTTTTGTACATTTTACAATTAAGTCCTTTTTACAAAATTAAGCATGCAAATGAAAAAATTTCTTAACAAAATTTTTATACGACCTTTCTAGTATTCCATAAATATTAAAATAATAATAAAATAATAATTTACTCATCAGATTTGTGGTCTCAAAACCACTATTTCGATTTAACTAAAAATGGGTTGTTACAACTCTTCCCCCTAAAGGAATTTTCAACCCTAAAAATATTACCAGAAAAGAGGTTTTGTATTGTACTTTCATAGCTTCTCCTGATTTCCAGGTAGTTTCTTCTATACTGTCACGTTGCCAAAGAAATTTCACTAAAGCTATGCTTTTATTTGTCAATTTTTTAACCTCTCAAGTTAGAATTCTAATCGGTTCTTCACTGTACGTCATATTTGGCTGAATCTCAACATCAACAGGTGAAATTACGTATAAAGGATCTAATTGATACCCTCATAACATCAATGTAACATTCGGATATAGGGCCTAGTCGAAATAGTGGTTTCAAGACTACAAATTCATAGTAGAAATAATTGTTTTATGATTGTTTTGAGATCCATGACATGTTTGCAAGATTGTGTGAAAGTTTCATAAATAAATTTTGTAAATAAGAGTCCAAATTAACTTTTAAGACTAAATTGCAAAAGTTGCAAAATATGAGATTTTAGAAGCTTTAAGTATGAAATAGCTTTGGATTATTAATTAGGGGTCCTTAAATAGCAATTTGCCCAATTTTTATATTTTTGGACAAAAATGGGCATGTATGGGTAAAATTTGAAAGTTTAGTAAAAAGGGCTTTTTGGCCATTTGGTTAATAAATTAATAAAAAAGGAAAAATCAAGCAAAAAGTTGCTCATCTTCTCCAAGTAGGAGCCAAAAATTCTAAGCCCTCCATAACTAGGGTTTTTGACATTTTCAAGCTCACAAATCACGAGGAACAGAGTCTGAACCTAAACTGAAGAAATAACAAAGTCGCGGACTAAATTGTATAACTAGTCATATTTTGTTGTCGAGGTAAGTTTGTGGGTAAATAATGCAACATTACTTCATTATGTATCTAATGCTTTATTATTGCATGACATGTATAATTGTTTTATGAATTTTGATTTACAATGACTCGAAGATGATGTGACAAGGTTTTAATGTCTCGAAATCTTGGTTGAACCTTAGTAATAAATAGGATACAAATGTCATGACAGTAGGATTATGAGATTCCATGTCAGACCATGTCCGGGATATGACATCGACATTTGATTGTGTGATTACGTGTAAGACCATATTTGTGATATGGCTTTGTTGTGAGATTTCATGTAAGACCATGTCTGGGACGTGGCGTCGATATGAGGTCCCGTATAAGACCATATCTAGGACATGGCATCAACATCGATTTGTGATCTTATGTAAGACCATATCTGGGATATCGCATTGGCATCCTACTAGGTGTATGAGATTTCTCGAGTGTCCTTTTGTATTTCAAGTGGTTCAATGGGTAATTCCAGAGTATGTCAAAGCAATGACAAGTTATGAACATGTTGAAAGGGTACAGGTATGTACACGAAGTTCATAATTCTTGAGTTATTTATCGATAAGGTCTCAGTAAAAAGTGAATGAAGGAATCATGAACATGAGATTTATGGTACATTATATAAATGACATAACCTAAGATGTATCTATGATACTTGATGACATTGTGACAAGTTATATTTATGTCATGTGTATGATATTGCTTGACTAATGTTGTTAATTATTTACATGCAAACTTACTAAGCTTTATGCGTACTTCCTTTTCTTCTCCATTTTTCTTATAGTATCGCCAAGCTAGCTCGGAGATCGAAAGATGTTGGAGACTCGATCACACTATCAATTAGAAAATTTGGGTATAGCTAGTCTTAACATTTTGAGTATGGCATGTATAAGAACTTGGTCTTTTTGTTATATGTCATATTGGTTTAGCCAAATATGTTGGCTCATGATGATACTTGATTCATTTTGTATAAGACCATATGAAATTGGCCAATGCTGGTTATTGATATATGCATATGATGATATTATTCATGGAAGTGATAGTTTGCATGTTTAAGTTGCTAAGTATGTGATGTATAGGCTTGAATGATGCATGGATGACTTGGTTTTGAGATATTTGATAACTTGAATATGTTATGTTATTTGCCTTTGAATTGGGGTAAGTGTGCTTGTGTTTTAGGGTGGCGAAAGGCTTGGTAAATAGCCTTATAATTGTCCACACGGGTAGATATACGGGCGTGTGTCTAGGCTATGTGTGACATACGGGCAGCCCCATGGGGGTGTTAATAGGCCGTATGTCCCCTACACCCTCATTTTGCAAAATAGAATGTCCAGTAGTAAACACACGGCAGAGACACGATCGTGTGTCTCGACCATGTGATGGACAAGGCTCAAGACATGGATGTGTGCCCAGGCTGTGTGAAGTCTGCACATTAAATGCGAGAATTCAATTTGCCACACAGCCTAGCACACAAGCATGTGACTTGGACGTGTGGCCATAAATAGGTGATGACGTCATAAATAAAGAGTTACACGAGTGGAGGACACAGGCATGTCCCAAGCCACACGGGCATTTGTGACCACACGGCCTCCCCACACGGGTGTGTGACCCTCCAAAATATGAAAATTTTCTAAGTGTTGTAAAAGTTTTAAAAGTTCTTTGTTTAGTCCTTAACCACATCCAATGTATGTTTAGGGCATTGTAGGCCCGTAATAGGGACGTTTTGAATATGTTTGAAAGGTTTCAATATAAATGAAATTTTATGGTCCAATTTTGCATAAATGTTTATGTTTAAGTCTGGTAACTACTCGTATCCTGTTCCGGCATTGAACATGGGTAATGGGTGCTACATTTAGTGTTATCAAGGCTGGTGCTTAGTTGATTCTCTGACTAACCTAGCGTGTGCACGAGTCTAGCTATACATGCCTTATACATGAATATTATTATGCTAGTGTGACAACTCCTAACGATTTTAAAATGTACTTTCATATAGTAAATGGATCCCAGCAGAGCAGTGGTAGATGATGTTGAAAGAAAAGCGTCGGCTATCGCTCAAGGGACGGTGCCTGCTGCAAATGAGAATAGACCTGTAACTGTGATTGGGGAGAAGAGGCTCGGGAAGCCTTCTTTCAGATGATGAACGAGTGGTTCTCAGAGTTCATTTGAATGAACCCGGCCGCTCAACAACAAGCTCCACCCCCTCCAAACCCTTAGCCTATCCCTGTAGCTCCCCAAGTTATAGAAATGGTAAGAAGGGAAAAGCCTCCGGTTGACAAAATCTGGAAAAAAAGAGCCGAGGAATTTCGAGCTAATAAAGATGATGACCTAGAAAGAGTAGAATTCTGGCTTAAAAATACCATCCGGGTATTGATGAGTTGTCCTACACACCAAGGAGTGTATGAAATATGTTGTGTCCCTCTTGAGAGAGTCGGCTTATCAGTGGTGGAACACCCTTGTGTCGATTGTACCGAGGGAGAGAGTTAATTAGGAATTTTTCCAAGAAGAGTTCCGTAAAAAGTACATTAGCCAGAGGTTTGCTGACCAAAAGCGAACGGAATTTCTTGAATTGAAGCAAGGCCGAATGACTATAATTGAGTACGAACGTGAGTTTGGAAGACTTAGCTAATACGCTCAAGAGTGTGTATCTATTGAGGCCATTATGTGTAAGAGGTTTGAGGATGGGTTAAATGAGGACATCCTATTATTTGTTGGCATTCTTAAATTGAAAGAATTTGTGGTGCTTGTAGAGAGAGCTTGTAAGGCCGAGGAATTGGCTAAAGAGAAAAGAAAAGTTGAATTGGAGTCTCATGGCTCAAGAAAGAGAATGATGGGAAGGTCTTTTTAGTCCTCATCCAAGAAATCGAGAGAGTTCCCTACTCGATCAAATACTTCTGTGGGATTCTCACACAAAAATAGGGATAAATAATATTCGGGTCATAAGGCTCAGACCACTTCGGTTGTGAGTGTTGGTAATGCCTGACCAAGTAGGCTAGAATGTCCACAATGTGGCATATGTCACCCCGGTGAGTGCCGAGCAAATGGTAGAACTTGTTTCAAATGTGGTTCACTAGGTCATTTTGTTCGTGATTGTCCTGAGATGGTTGAGAAAGATAGGACTTAAAGTGTGAGATCGATCAATGCTCCCTATAGAGGTAGACCATAGAGAAATCAAGGGAGTAGAGCAAGTAGTAAGAGTGCACCTAGAGACTCGGCTGTGAGGTTCGAGGGTAAAGCACCTGCAAGGGCCTATGCCATTCGCGCTTAGGAAGATGCTTCATCCCTGATATAATTACGGGTACTTTTTCTCTCTATAATACTTCTATTGTTGCTTTGATTGATCCGAGATCTACCCATTCATATGTTTGTATGAAATTGGTGTTTAGTTTGAATATGCTTGTTGAATCTACAGAATTTGTGATTAAAGTGTCAAACCCTCTAGGCAAGTATGTATTAGTTAACAAGGTATGTAGGAATTGCTTTTTGATGATTAGAGGTCATTGTTTTCCGGCTAATCTTATGCTATTGCCTTTTGATGAATTTGATATAATTCTTGGTATGGACTGGTTAACTACTCATGAAGTGATAGTAGATTGTGGAAAGAAAATTATTCAACTGAAATGTGAAAATGAGAATGTTCTTCTGGTTGAACTAGGTGAATCGGATAACTTGTCTTTAGTGATTTCTTCTATGACTGCTCAGAAATGTATAAGAAAGGGTTCTGAAGCTTATCTTGCCTTTGTACTGAATACAAAAGAGTCTGAGTTGAAAATTGAATCAGTGCCGGTAGTATGTGAGTATCTAGACGTGTTTCTAGAAGAGTTGCCCGGATTGCCTCCTATTAGAGAAGTGGAATTTGGTATTGATTTGATTCCTGGTACGAAACCTATTTCGATTGCCCCATATAGGATGGCTCCGACGGAATTAAAAGAACTAAATTTTTAGTTACAGGAATTAATGGATAAAGGTTTTGCAAGACCTAGGTTTTCTTCGTGGGGTGCACCAGTATTATTTGTGAAAAAGAAAGACAGCTCTATGAGGCTTTACATTGATTACTGAAAACTCAATAAGGTAACCATAAAGAACAAATATCCTTTGCCAAGGATCAATAATTTATTTGATCAATTGAAGGGATCCACAGTGTTTTCAAAGATAAACTTGAGGTTTGGTTACTACTAGTTGAGAGTTAAAGACTCGGATGTGCCAAAAACTGCATTTCAAATGAGGTATGGTCATTATGAATTTCTTCTCATGCCTTTTGGTTTAACGAATGCTCCTGTTGTATTTGTGGATTTAATGAATCATATTTTCTGACCGTACTTAGAAAAATTTGTTGTTGTTTTTATTGATGATATATTGATTTATTCTCGTGATGAGATTGAACATGTTGAGCATTGAGAATGGTTTTGCAAACTTTAAGAGACAAACATTTGTATGCCAAGTTTAGTAAGAGTGAATTTTGGCTTAGAGAAATTGGATTTTCGGCGCACATTGTTTCGGGTGACAGCATTAGAGTTAGCTCAAGTAAGATTTCGGCTATTGTCCAGTGGAAACCGCTGAGGAATGTATTTGAGGTTAGAAGCTTTCTAGGCTTAGCTAGTTACTATAGACGGTTCATTAAATGATTTCCATGATTTCTACTCCAATGACAAAGTTGTTACAGAAAGATGTCAAGTTCGAATGGTCAAAAAAGTGTCAATAGAGTTTTGAGAAACTAAAGACATTGTTGACCGAGACCCCGGTTTTAGTGCAACTTGAATTGGGTAAATAATTTATAATTTATAGCAATACGTCGTTGAGTGGTCTCGGATTGTTTGATGCAAGAAGGTAAAGTGATAACTTATGCCTCGAGATAGTTAAAGCCGCATGGGAAGAATTATCCGACACATGATTTGGAGTTAGTTGCCATTCTGTTTTCACTGAAGATCTGCAGACATCATTTGTATGGTGAGAAATGTCGGGTATTCACTGATCATACAAGTCTAAAATATTTGATGACTCAAAAGGATTTGAACTGACGGCAACGGAGATGGCTAGAGTTGATAAAAGATTATGAGCTAGTAGTCGACTACCACTCGGGAAAGGCAAACGTGGTCGCCGATGCTTTAAGTAGAAAGTCATTGTTTGCCTTGAGAGCTATGAATACTCAGTTGACTGTATACGATGATGGTTCAATTATAGCAGAGTTAAGAGCTAGACCAATGTTTCTTCAAGAGATTTCTAAATCTGAGGAAAATGACAGTGATTTGCTAAAAAAAAGTTCAGCGTGAATCAGGTATTGAATCAGACTTTCAGATTAGTTCTGATAGACGTTTGATGTTTCGAGATAGGGTCTGTGTACCGAGGAATGATAAGCTTATTCGAAAAATTTTACACAAAGCGCATAGTGGATGTTTGTCTATTCACCCGGGTAGTACGAAAATGTATAATGACTTGAAGAAATTGTATTGGTGGCCAAGTATGAAAAGAGACATTTCAGAGTTTGTTTCTAAATGTTTAATTTGTCAGCAAGTGAAAGCTGAACACCAAGTACCTTCTGATTTGCTTCAGCTAGTGATGGTTCCAGAATGGAAATGGGAACGTATTACTATGGATTTTGTGATAGGATTGCCTTTGACACCGAGAAAGAAAGATGCCGTATGGGTTGTGGTTGATAGAGTCACGAAGTCAGCTCATTTTATACCGGTACGTATTGACTATTCACTTGATAAGTTGGCTGGTTTGTATGTTTCTGAAATTGTGAGACTTCATGGAGTACCTCTGTCGATTATTTCAAATAGAGACTTGAGGTTTACATTGAGGTTTTGGAAAATTTTGTAAGAAGCTTTGGGCACAAAGTTAAATTTTATTACCGCTTTCCATTCGCAGATCGACGGTTAGTCGGAGAGAGTACATGCTCCGATGTTGTGTATTAGAATTTCAATGTAGTTAGGAAAAGTATTTACCGTTGGTAGAGTTCGCCTTTGTATTAGACAGAACTCAGAGAAAGTCGGATTCATGGGCTTGATTTGGTTAAGGAAACTAAAGAGAAAGTAAGAGTTATTCAAGATTGTTTGACAGCCACTTGAGATAGACAAAAATCCTACGTGGATCTGAAACAAAAAGAGATTGAGTTTCAAGTGGGAGATAAGGAATTCTTAAAAGTATCTCCGTGGAAGAAAGTTTTGATGTTTGACCGAATGGGCAAATTGAGTCCACATTTTATTGGACCGTATGAGATTACCGGAGGGATAGGGCTGGTAACATATAGGTTAGCTTTGCCATCTGAGTTGGAAAGGATTCACGATGTGTTCCTAGTGTCTATGTTGTGAAGATACCAATTAGACCCTTCGCATGTAATTTCATCGACAAAGGTTGAGATTCGACCAGATATGACTTATGGCAAAGAGCCGGTTAAGATTTTGGCTCAAGAGGTCAAGTAATTAAGGAATAAAAGTATAGCCCTTGTGAAAGTGTTATGGCAAAGACATGGAGTTGAAGAAGCCATATGGAAACCTGAGGAGGCTATTAGAAACTAATACACAAACCTTTTCATCGGTAAGATTTTTGGGGACGAAAATCCCTAAAGGGGGAGAGTTGTAACATCCCGATATAGGGCCTAGTCAGAATAATGGTTTCGAGACCACAAATTCGAAGTAGAAATAATTTTTTATGATTGTTTTGAGATCCATGACATGTTTTCATGTTTGTGTGAAAGTTTCATGAAGAAATTTTGTAAATAAGAGTCCAAGTTAACTTTTAGGACTAAATTGCAAAAGTTACAAAATATGAGATTCTAGAAGCTTTAAGTATGAAATAGCTTTGGATTATTAATTAGGGGACCTTAAATAGCAATTTGCCCAATTTTTATATTTTTGGACAAAAATAGGCGTGCATGGGTAAAATTTGAAAGTTTAGTAAAAAGGGCATTTTAGTCATTTGGTTAATAAATTAACAAAAAAGGAAAAATCAAGAAAAAAGTTGTTTATCTTCTCCAAGTAGGTGCCAAAAATTCTAAGCCCTCCACAGCTAGGGTTTTTGACATTTTCAAGCTTACAAATCAAGAGAAACGGAGTCTGAACCTAAACTGAGGAAATAATAAAGTTGCGGACTAAATTGTATAACTAGTCATATTTTGTTACCGAGGTAAGTTTGTGGGTAAATAATGCTACATTACTTCATTATGTATCTAATGCTTTATTATTGCATGACATGTATAATTGTTCTATGAATTTTGATTTACAATGACTCGATGACGATGTGACGAGGTTTTGATGTCTCAAAATCTGGGTTGAACCTTAGGAATAGATAGGATATAAATGTCATGACATTAGGGTTATGAGATCCTGTGTAAGGCCACATCTGAGATATGGCATCGGCATTTGATTGTGTGATTACGTGTAAAGACCATATCTGTGGTATGGCTTCGTTATAAGATTTCGTGTAAGACTATTTCTGGGACATGATGTCGATATGAGGTCCTGTATAAGACCATATCTGGGATATGACATCAGCATCGATTTGTGATCCCATGTAAGACCATATTTGGGATATGACATTGGCATCCTATCATGTACATGAGATTTCTCGAGTATCTTTTAGTATTCCAAGTGGTTCAATGGGTAATTCAAGAGTATGTCAAAGAAATGACAAGTTATGAACATGTTGAAAGGGTACAAGTATGTACACGAAGCTCATAATTCTTGAGTTATTTATTGATAAGGTCTCGGTAAGAAGTGAATTAAGGAATCATGAACATGAGATTTATGGTACATTACATAAATGGCATGACTTATGATGTTTCTATGATACTTGATGACATTGTGACAAGTTATATTTATGTCATGTGTATGATATTGCATGACTAATGTTGTTAATTATTTACATGCAAACTTACTAAGCTTTATGCTTACTTCCTTTTTTCTCTATTTTTCTTATAGCATCGTCAAGCTAGCTCTGGGATCGAAGGACGTCAGAGACTCGATCACACTATCATTTGGAAAATTTGGGTATAGCTAGTCTTAACATTTTGAGTATGGCATGTATAGGAACTTGGTCTTTTTGTTATATGTCATATTGGTTTAACCAAATATGTTGGCTCATGATGATACTTGATTCATTTTGTATAAGGCTATATGAAATTGGCCAATATTGGTTGTTGATATATGCATATGATGATGTTATTCATGGAAGTGATAGTTTGCATGTTTAAGTTGCTAAGTATGTGATATTTTGGCTTGAATGATGTGTGGATGACTTGGTTTTGAGATATTTGGTAACTTGAATATGTTATGTTATTTGCCTTTGAATCAAGGTAAGAGTGCTTATGTTTCAGGGTGGCAAAAGGCTTTGTAAATAGCCTTATAATTGTCCACATGAGTAGACATACAGACGTGTGTCTTGGCGGTATGTGACACACGGTCAGCCCCATTGGAGTGTTGATAGGCCGTGTCCCCCCCGCACCCTCATTTTGTAAAATAGAATGTCCAGTAGTAAACACACAGGAAGAGATACAGCCATGCGTCTTGACTGTGTGAGGGACACGGCCCAAGACATGGGTGTGTGCCCAGGCCGTGTAAAGTTTACACATTAAATGCGAGAATTAAATTCGCCACACGTCCTAGCACATGGGTGTGTGACTTGGCCGTGTGACCATAAATGGGTGATGACACCATAAATAAAGAGTTACACGAGTAGAGGATATGGGCGTGTCCCAAGCCACACTGGCATGTGTGATCACATGGCCTACCCATACGGGCGTGTTACCCTCCAATACATGAAAATTTTCTAAGTGTTGTAAAAGTTTTGAAATTTCTTGGTTTAGTCCCTAACTAACTCCAATGTATGTTTAGGGCCTCTTAGGCCCATAATAGGAACGTTATGAATATGTTTGAAAAGTTTCAAAATTGATGAAATTTTATGGTCCGATTTTGCATGAATGTTTATGTTTATGTCCGGTAATGCCTCGTATCATGTTCTAGCGTTGAACACGGGTAAGGGGTGTTACAATCAATATGTGAAATACATTGTGGATCTTTTTTAACTTTGACGGTAAAGCTAATCTGTAAGCTACAAGTCTGGTTCTCACCATGATCTCATACAGCCCGATAAACCACGGACTAAGTTTTCCTTTACGGCCAAATCGCAAAACTTTCTTCCAAGGCGATACTTTCAAAAAAACTTTGTCGTCGACTTGGAATTCAATGTCTTTCCTTTTCCAATCTGCATAGAATTTCTGTTGATCCGAAGTTGCTTTCAAACTGTCACGTATCACTTTAACCTTTTCTTTGATTTCTTGATTTAAATCAGTATCAAAAACCTTTTTCTCACTGAGCTTAGTCCAATATAATAGAGTTCGACACTTTTGACCATATCCTCGAGTATTTGAGTTACTCAGATTGACCGTCAGTTTGAGGATGAAATGTAGTACTAAAATATAGTCAAGTACTTAGAGCTTCATGTAACTTGCTCTAGAATCAAGACGTAAACTATAGATCTCTATTAGAAATAATAGAAAGTAGCACACCGTACAATCTAACAATCTCAGCAACATGTAACTCTGCTAATCTCTCGAGTGAAAAACGGGTATGCACTAGAATAAAATGCGCAGACTTCATCAAACGATCAACAATAAACCACACAACATCTTTCTTTCTCAATGATAGAGGTAATCTCGATACAAAATCTATCGTGACCCGTTCCCATTTCCACTTTGAAATCATCATTGGCTGTAGTAAACCAAAAGGTACCTGATGCTCGGCTTTAACATGCTGAAAACTAAACATCTCAATACGAACACTAAATCTCTTAATTCATACTTGACCACCATTACATCTTCTGAACAAGATAAACTACTACTGTGAGCTTTTTGTAAGATCTTCTAAACAAGATCAGAATTTTTTAGAACACAAATTCTGTCTTTAAAGTTCAAACTGTCATCCGAACCCACATGAAAATTTAAATTAGGACTCGTCTCAATCTGTTTTTGTTTAGATATCAAAACATCATCACATTGTTGAGCTTCGCTAATCTGTTGCAGAAACATCAGTCTAACTTATAATTCAACTAAAATCGAACCATAATCAATCAGCGTTAACCACGTGTTCAAAGCTTACAAAGCAAATAAAGATTTTATACTTAAAGTATCAACAACGACATTAGACTTTCTGGATAGTAATCAATGATCAAATTGCAATCTTTCAATAGCTCGAGCCGTCTGCGATGTCTCAAATTCAGGTCTTTTTGCGACGTCAAATACTTCAAGCTTTTATGATTCATGAAAATATGACATTTTTCTCCCTACAAATGGTGTCGCAAAATCTTTAAAGCAAACACAATAGTTGCAAGTTCTAAATCGTGATTTAAAAAATTCTTCTCGTGCATTTTCAATTGTTTAGAGGCATGTGTTATTACTTTGCCCTCTTGCATCAAAACACAACCCAAACCATTCAACGAAGCATCACTATAAATCACAAATTCTTTAATAGACTTTAGCTAAACTAATACTGCTGCCTCGGTTAACAAAGCTTTCAACTAATAAAAACTTTGCTCACATCTCTCGAACCATTCAAACTTAACATCTTTTTGCAACAATCTCATCAACGGTGTAGCAATCATCGAAGTGTATTACATTGCTGACATTTGGAAAAGGAGGAGAACTATATTAAGCATGTGATTAACTGTTAGTTTTGAATGATTGTAGGTTCATGGCTAAGGAATCGTAGCGCGTTTTTGTAATCAGGTGTGTACACACATCGCGCACACGATAGATCGGCAAAGGCCGAATCCCCAAATCCTAAAAATCTAAACTGCCAAAAAGCCAAAAATTTAGCTACAGTAACCACACGAGTGCGTGAATACTTGTGTGGGAAGATCGATACGATGATAGAGGCCCCATGAGCGATCTCATGGACTTGGGCCGCTTTCTGGCCAACTGGGCCGAAATGGGTCATATGGGCCTGATGGGCCTGTGGGCCGTCACGAGTGAAATTATTGGATGGTTACAAAATAACAAGCCGATCATGTTGTCTACAAGGCCAATGGCAGATTTGGGCTCCATGGGCCCCACGAGAGTGTGGGCCCCACTTGGGCCACATATTGGGCTTTTGAGCCCTAGCATATTTGTGATTGCTAAAAGTGACATAAGTCATGCTAAATGATTGTGGACTTAGAAATGGGCCGGTTTGTGTACTTAGGCCCATAATGACCAATGACTATTATACCCTTGAAGGGCAAAATGACTAAAGTGCCCCTATCTACTAAATGACTAATTTTGTATGCCATGTTATGATATGTTGCATTCATTCGATATTATGCTGCATGGGGATGGGATTATGTTTGGAGGAAGTAATTGATATGTGAGAATCGCATTGTCGCTTGACGACTGTGGATCTATCGATGACTTTTTAGCATAATATGTGATTGACAGCTTTGCTGTAATATTGGTAATGCTGCAACCGGTGCTACATTGGAGTGTAGGGATGGGTGGGTCAATTTCAATCCCCACAGGAGTGTAGGGTGGAATGGATACGGAGTGCAGGGTTGGATGGGTCATTGTGCATTGCATATATTGATATTGTCTTTGAAATGGGCTCAGACCCAACCGAGGCTATTATGGGCTAAGGCCCTAATGCCACTGTTATTGTAGTGGGCTTAGGCCCAATTGATGTGATGCATGTTTTATGATTGACGAGGGTTGTACACATTGAGTTTTTGCAAACTCACCCCCTCTTTTAATATTGCAAGTAATCCTCAGTAGGCGGTTCGACGTATGGAAAGACTTGGGAGGTGGCCACACTACGAGTCAATTTAGCCTCATTACTTTATCATATTTTAGTTGGTACTTGTTTTTCTTTGTTGGGTTTGTGGTTGTAATAAGGCCTTTCCCCTGGTTTAATTTGGTCATTGGTTTTTATTTTTATAACTGCTTAATTTCTAGATTTAAACCTGTTTTTTTTTAAAACGAGCTTAAATGACGATTTTTTGAACCAAACGTAAAAACCTGAATGATTTTCAAAAAATGAGCATCTGATTTCACTGAAACTTGGGAATCTAATAATGGATATTGAAACTGAGGTTTTCAAATTACGAAGGCTTTGTGCACACTTATAATTAAACGAGCTTTTGATGGCTTTTCGCTTAAACTAAAATACACCTTCAACGGGGCTTGAATGGAAAATGAGAAACCCATTTTGAAAACACTGTTTCAAACTGCGAACGATCAAATGTTTCGAGGTTTTTCAACCCACTCGATTTGTACGAGTCACCCTTCTATGTGACACCACCAGATTAGGCCACAGCATTCGAGTCGGGTTTGGGGTGTTACAAGGAACATTACTGTACAAACAGAACATTAAATCATTCATTTCATACATCAATGCAAACATAGTCTAATTACCTTCAATCACATACATACCATCCCTTAGTCGAGCCTTTGAGGCCCTAAAAATACTTTAGAAACAATTCGGGACTAAATTAGAAATATTTGGAACATTTAGGAAAAAGTTGGAAAAATTGAACTGTATGGGTCACACGACCGTGTAACTCACATGGCTAAGACACACGCCCGTGTCTCAGGACGTGTAACTTTCAAAATAGGGACACATGGTCGTGTCCCAGCCCGTATAACTCTCTGAGCTGGGTCATATAGCCAAGCCGCACGTCCGTGTGCCAGGCCTTGTAACTCTCAAAATGGCTCCACATACCCTTGTCTTAGGCTGTGTGCTAGGCTGTGTAATAGCTTGACTTGCATTCCTGAAAACCTACAGGGGACACACAGCACAGCCATGTCGTCTGGCCATGTGTCACATACGGCTGAGCCACATGCCCGTGTCTCGGGCTGTATGGACATGAAATTGGCTAAAATCAAGCCATTTCCATTGTAACACCCCTTACCCGTGTTCTACGCTGGAACAGGGTACAAGGCATTACCAGACAATAACACTTGCAACCAAACAATTTCAAAACAAAATTTTTTCCTTTAAAATTTAAAGCTTTCACATTACATCAATAAGTCCCTAAATGGGCCTATGGGGCCCAAAACATACTTTGGAATCTATCTGGGACCAAACCGAGAACTTAAGAAAATTTTAGAAAATTTCATGTAAAACAGGGCACACGCCCGTGTGATACAGGGACACGCCCGTATGGGCAGACCATGTGGTCATACACGCCCATGTCCCCAGCCCATGTGAATTTATTCTTTTTCAATTCGCACCTACAGGAGTTTTCATACGGTGGAGTACACGCCTGTGTCCTAGGCTGTGTTCCTTACATGGCCAAGACAAAAGCCCGTGTCTTTGCCCGTGTGTAAAAACCTGGACATTCTATTTATGACGTTAGCACACATTTTAGATCACATGGCCACGACAGACGCCCGTGTGTTAGGCCGTGTAACTAATCAAATTTCTGAAATTTTCATGCAGAAATTACACGCCCTACACACATGACCGTGTGGCCATCCATTTGGACATAAGTTAGGCTATTTACCAAGCCCTTTGCCACCCAAAAACATATGCAAACTCATACCCTTTTCATCATCACTCAACATGTTATTATTAAACATCCACATAGCCTCAATTACAACATAAATTCTATATTCAAATAACACATTCTTCACATACCACACTTGGTATATTTAAGAATCACACACAATTGCTAATCAAAACATACAAATGCTAAATTCATGAATAACCTCATTTTTTTTTTTTTTGCATATATTAAAACCTATATTGACCAATTTCAAATGGCCTTACACAAAATGATCATTTGACCAATATGAGCCAACGTCATAGGCTCAACCAAATATGACAAATATACAAAATAACCAAGTCTTTATACATGCCATAATTCAATGTAAATCTCAATATACCAAAAAGTGTTCATAGTGTGGATGATCCTCTGACGATCTTTATATCCCAGGCTAGCTTGGCTACACTATAAAACAAGGGAAAAGAGAAGGGAGTAAGCTTTAATCTTAGTAAGTCTACATGTAAACAATAGACATCTCACTACGTATTTAACATTCAAGAACATAATATACCAAGCATGAATAATTCAACTTCTTGGAGTTGCACTTACTCATTTCACACCTTACCCAAGTTCACACACATATCATAAACAGTGCTCATGATTACATGTACTTATAGCCCTGCACTTATCACCACTTTGTCACATGAAATTCCACTTAGTTAATTTCCCCGATGAACACTTTAGAATAATAACAGATACACGGTGGTTCGCACATAGCCCACCAATGATCATAGATACACGGTGGTTCGCACATAGCCCACCAATAATTATAAATTCATGGTGGTTCGCACATAACCCACCAATAATCATAAATTCACGGGGTTCATCTGTATCCTTTTTCTATTCCGAAGGCTCATCCGGGAATTTCCTCACTTTTCATCATTTTAGCAAATACCAATAGTATTCACTCACATTCCACCTAAGGTATCGACATGTAAAAACCTAAATAAAAAGGATGTATCATTTACATATAAACTTACCTCGATACAAAATATGACAGTTTGCAATTTAGTCCGAAACCTTGCTTTTGCCTCGGTCAAGGTCGATTCCACGTTCTTCTTGATAATGAAGCTTAAAAGATGAAAGAAACCCTAGCTATGGCTTCTTGAAGAATTCGGCCAAGGAGGATGAAGATGGACCTAATTTTGGCATTATTTTCCTTTTTATTTCTTTTATTAACCAAATGACAAAAATGCCCTTCATTAACCCTTTTGATATTTTATCCTTCCTTAGGCATTTTTGTCCAAACTAAAATAAAATGATCTAATTACCAAATAAGGACCTCCAATTTAAAAACTCATTTCAATCAAGTACCTTTATGGATTAAAACACACATTTTTCACCTATTGCAATTTAGTCCAACTTACCAAATTGGATATCCAACCAATAAAATTCTTCCACCAAAATTTCACACAAACATTCAACCATTTAATAAACATTAAAACTCAATCAGAATAAATATTTTGACCTCGGATTCATGGTTTTGAAACCACTATTTTGTTTAGGCCTTAATTTGGGCTATTACATCCATTACCAAAACAAGCATGTACCTAAAATTATTTTGAACACATGATCAATGCATTATAAAATGACCAAATCCAACATGAAATGACCAATTCAATAGTCTAATATCATTCAACCAATATGCCATACAAGACACCTCAATGTAAATATAGAAATATACCTAAACATGTACATATACTTGATCACATTTCATTCATAAGAATTTAGTTCAATATCATCTCAGAACATACCATAACTTGACCTATACCATTTCAATATAAACTTACCATTTGAGCCATACCATTTATGCATCATAAGCAATAAAATGACATAATTTAACCATCATCAAAATGGTACTAAACAACCAACTTATACATACTAAAAATCCACATCTAAGCATTCAACAAAACATCAAACACAAGTCCACCTATACATGCCATTATGACCTTGGCCAAAACATCAAAATCTACCGATATAATCGCTAGATAGTGTGGTAGATCTCTGAAGAGCTTCCAAACAGGTCGAGCTATCGATTATCTATAAAACATAGAAAAGAAAACTACGTAAGAACATAATGCTTAGTAAGTTCGTAAAACATGAAACATAACTTACCATTTCACTATTAAACAACAAGATTAAGCATAGTATAATCCAACCATAAGCTTGGCACAAGCCTAAGCATCATCAACAACATATGTTTGATCATTCAAATATAATTCACTTGAATTAACATAAGGTAAGCTATTTATACATGAAAATGCTTCCTTTGAATTCATCATTTTTATAAACATAACATACTTTCATTGAAACTTTTAATTTCAATCCTTTTCATAATTTTCATGATATAGTTCATTTGAACA
Source organism: Gossypium stocksii (assembly GCA_020496765.1). Lineage (NCBI taxonomy): Eukaryota > Viridiplantae > Streptophyta > Magnoliopsida > Malvales > Malvaceae > Gossypium > Gossypium stocksii. The sequence goes on from CM035624.1 coordinate 35,602,367, forward strand.
CTTACCGATCCTTTCCTTTTCATGTCCGTTGAACCATTTAGAATAACATTGGATAACTGGGAAAGATCACATGAAGTGTGCTGAACATATAACCTAACCTTTCCTTTCCATTTACATCATTGCTCACATGAGCTGTGAAATAGGGCTACTCACACGAGCTGTGGGTTGGAATGTAAGCTACACGATGCTACTCACACGAGTTGTGGAGTATCTGCAACAAATGTAGGACCTCAGCCATCAATAGGACATTCTAGATCAGCACGCAAAATATGAAAACCCTAATGACATGTCATTTGTATCCTACAAATTCCTAAGGTTGAAACGAGTCTCGATAATCATCGTGACAATGCTGGATATACATCATATGGTTACATGGAAATTAATACATTAGAATATAAATCATTATAACCTTAAAAGGACATTTAATCATATGAACTTACCTCAACAAACAAAATGAACGTAGTCGATTAATCTGAGGCTTTCACTTTTCTCCGATCTAAATCCGTACGAGGTCTATCTTGCTCTAAATAGATAAATTCAATCCATTTAATACTTCTATTATTCAATTTAGTCCATATTTCTTATTTTGGAAAAATTATTATTTTTCCCCTAGTATTTTAACTTTTTACAGATTAGTCCTAAAACTCATAAATTGAAATCTAAGCATTTTCATCCTTATCTCATACTAGTCGAATCTATTATGAACCCATATCAATCCATACCATTTATCGTTTCACAAATTTACCATGAACTTTTACTACAATTACAAGTAAGTCCCTAAATGATATTTTTATCAAAAATACTTTACAAAACTTGTTTATTTATTAACAAGGACTCATAATCTTTCATAAAACATAAAGAATCATGTAAGAACATTTATCACAAAACCCTATATCTTTAACAATTTTGTAAATTGATGCCCAGGCTAACTAGGTTAAGCTACAACGATAGTGAAAACATAAAAATAATTAAAAACGGGACAAAATTACGTACCATGCACCCAATCTTTGGTTAGCTTAATATCCCCTCTTACTGAAATGGTGTTTTAGGTTTTCCAATTAGAAAAGATGAAGATGACAATGCTTTGTTCATCTTTTTTTTAAAAACAAATTTTAAGTTTAATTACTTAATTACCATAATACCCTTTAAAAACTAATAAAATTTTAATAAAACAATGGCATATAATTTCACTAACTAATCAAATGGTCCAATTACCATTTAAGTCCATTTACTTCCACTACCATAGACATTTAACCCTTTTATTAATAGAACTCCACTTTTGTACCTTTTAAGAATTAATCCTTTTTACGAAATTAAGCATGCAAATGACAAAATGTATTAATGAAACTTTTATACGACCTTTCTAATATTCCATAAACGTTAAAATAGTAATTAAATAATAATTTACTCATTAGATTTATGGTCTTGAAACCACTATTCTGATTTAACTAAAAACGGGCTGTTACAAAATTTATCAATCCAAAACGTCAAATCATCCAAACAAGAATTTTCATGGCAACATCAATGCCTATTATTCTAGCATAATAATAACATGAAGACCTTATAAAGCAAACCAAAATGTTTAGAATTCAACATAGCTGCAACAATTCTACCACACTGACTATTTTCCCCAACACAAATATAAATAATGGTTCTTCTATGATAAATAACCAGTCTTTATTGGATCACTCCTTTGGAAACCAAACCGCCCACACCGTGACATCACTAATCTGCATAGGTTGAAATGAGTGGGTGAGCATCAACAAGCTCAATGAATGCAAAGAAGTTCCACTAAGCAAACATATTGTCATGCAACACAACCAATCATTTACTCACAAGTACCTTATTCTTAAGTCTAATATCATGTAGTATTAAATCATACATCGTGTAATAGGTCTTTCTCATAATGCATACGTACTCATTCAAGCATAAAACATATTCCACACCATTACATAAAATATGATAAATTGGCAATTGAATTATGAAACATATTGTGAGCTCTATCATCATACATCAAATACACAGATCTCCATTACACCACACAGACTTATAGAGTCAAACATGTCCCAAAGAGTGAAGTATAAAGCTAACACTCACCTTATTTCCCCTCACATGTCCTGTTGAATGGAGCTTAGCTCACATTCCCTTATCCCTCCAAACATGTCCCATGGCTCAACCCCCAAAACCAAGATACATATAAGTGAGTACTCACAGTCCTATGGCATGCCAACTATATCCAATGGTTCCAAAATCACAAGGCCAAAATATCCAAAAACAACACATATTACTTTCCTATTATCCATGTACTATCATTTTCGAATAGCGTATTTTGCAAAACACTATCACAATTAGATAACATTTAAATTTAATGAATATAATTGCACTTCACTCAATAGTCACTATATCCACATACCACCTTTCATGCACAATACATAACTACAAAATCACAAGATAATTATGGATTCAAGGAAACTTACACTCGAAACTTAGAGTAGGGGTTTAGGCTACATCGAAATTCCCAAATAACATATGACTCGTGTTTATGAGTAGCAACTTCATACACTCACCACTTTATGCTTTTGTAAAAAAAACTGAAAGCTCAACTAACGTTCCCTAGTTCATAGCAAGCTCTAACAAATCTGAAGCTTTACACATGTAACTCATACAATAACCATAGTCAAATAACAACCAAAAATTCACTCAAACCAACTAACACATAAACTTAAAGCTAAGTTGTAACAGCCCGATTTTGGGCCTAGTTGGAACAGTGGTTTCGGGACCACAACTTCGACGAGCAAAAAATTATTTTTATTATATTTTCTGGTATACAATTTCACAGATTGATTTCATGAAAATCTTGTTCAAAAATTTTGACATTTGGGCACTCAATTTAGTCAAAAGGATTAAATTATAAAAAGTGTAAAACTTAAGTTCTAGGAGCTAGGGGTGTCAAATTGCTATGAAATTTTAAATTGGAGGTCCTTAAATGTTAATAAGACCATTGGTTAATTGGTTGGACAAAAAGGGACATGAAATAGGTGAAATGGAATATTTTTAAGTTAGGGGCATTTTGGTCATTTAGTGATTAAATGATTAAATAAAAAAAAATAAAAGCCAAATTTTGCTCATCTTCAACCCCTTGGCCCAAATTACCATGAAGAAACCATGGCTAGGGTTTTTCAAGCTTCCAAGCTCCATAGTAAGTCTGTTCTAACCCTATTTTTAAAGATTTTTCGTTTTTGAAATCCTCGTAACAAGATCTATCTATTTCTACCACTAATTTGAGAATGGTTAAAGTCTAGGGTTCTGACCCATGATGAATATGTGTGTATTTTTGTGTTTAATGATAGAAAATGCATGTTTATGGTTAGAGAGATGACTTTTACTAAGTGATTTTCGCTAAAAATGCATAAAAAGACCTATTTGTAAAAGTTGTGAAATATGTGTTAAAAATCTGATTTAATGAAAAATATGGGTTGATATAAGTACAAAAGAGGTTCGGCTATGCATGGGTAGTAAAGAAATTGAGTACATTTCATTTTTCGAGCTTAGGGGTAAAAATGTAAATATGTCAAACTTTAGGGGCAAAAATGTAATTTTACCATAAATAACTTCAGGGGCAAAACCAAATAGTTACACGGGTTGGGACAGGGGCGAGTGAGACCACACGGCCTACCCTATAACACCCCTAACTCGTATCTGTCGCTGGAATGGGTTGCGAGGTATTACTAGATGAGACACAACTTTCTGGCAATTACAAACATACTCATGCGTACGACTCAAGTACCAAGCAATTGTCACATAAATAATCAATTAAACATCTTTATAAATCATATCATAACCATTTAATCAAGATATGTCCAATATAAAGTTCTAAGCAAATAATGTCAAACATATCATTTTGACACAAAGCATATGCGCATATCAAAGTCATTACAATAATCGACATTAAGTAAAACAAATATGAATTATAAAAATATCTCGTGTCTTAAATATATAATAGATTAACATTCATCTTCGGCATCAATATATAAACATATAAATATATATATATAATCACAACTTACCCAAAATTTTCTTAAATAAAATAATAACATCGAAATAAGATATGGCATGCCACTAAAGATTTAAACTTATATACCACCATAATGTTTTAGCATTTGCTCGCATATAAGTATGTATTCAACCTGCTTATACTTAAAACATAACATATGTTACTATTCATTTGGTCATTTTAATGCTTTAGCCAAATACTTGAATGATTAATATTAAGCTTAACCAAAGTCAAATTTTAACTTAACTCATTCCATAAACAAGACAAAAACATTTGAAGAATCAAATCCAAAAGTCAAACATAATATACCCTTCTCATTCCTAAGTCACAAATAAACTTATATGCATTATGTAAAGTAACCATTTTAACTAATACATTAACTTGCCAAACTAATTCAATAACCATATAATCGGCAAAGTGCAAATTTAATCATAAAACCTAATTTCACTTACACACCAAATCAAAATTACAAACCCAAAAAAAACTTAAGAGTCATATTCGAATGTCCTTAATATTTCATTACCAATCCGAATACACAAATCTCATATACTAAATATACAACTCCATTTTATAACATAACTTATACATGTATACATTAACTGAAAATAAATAACTAATATAACAAATATTCTTGTGCCGAATTAACCATAACCCTTCAAATAATATACAACTATTTTAGCCTTTAAGAAATCATACCATAATCATAATGAATCATATAATATCTCACTCATTCAGACGTACAAACTGTGCACACTTAACCAATACAATTCGAAACAATATAATCACTATACAATTGGCTATAAATTCACCATTTAATCCATTGCAAGCCGAATCATACAACTCATCACATTTGCAAATCAATCTATATATTAAGCTTACTAAATGAGCTGTTTATAAATCATTCACTTTGCAACCAACCACTTCAATCCATATTCACCTACAAATATGTTTCCTAACCGAATATGTTAACCACAACCAATATATCAACCATATCATTTACTCGACCATGAACACATACTTGGCAAAATAAACAAGCCATTTTCGCATGGATTTTTAACATATATACATATCAAAATCAAATATGTCCAAAGGATAATATAGCCTATACAAGCCATAAGTTCAAATTTAAAACTTTTAAAAGTACCAAAAATAAACGATAGTGCAATTGACTTTACTGACGATCCCCGAGCACATAACGATCCCAAAATCTATAAAACAAAGACAAACATATACACACAAAGTAAGCTAACTTAGCTTAGTAAGCCTTAAGCAAATAAATAGCTCAAAAGCATTATGAACTCAATTTAACTAAACTAATAAATAATTTCATAATTCCATTGAGTATCAAACTTGCAATTTCATAAACATTATATACTTTCATATATAACCTTATCTTGGCCGAATATATATACATGTATCCATCATCAAGAATCATTTAATTCAAAGCTATAATATCATTGCATAACCAAATATACATAATCATGAATCAAATTACAAGATCTCATACTTATTCAATAAACCATATATAGAATATATACACATACATCTCCATTAGCATTCTTTATAACTTGATTCAGATATCACATAATCAACTTACCTTGCTTTCAAGTAAGCAAACATTAACACGTACCTGTTCATTTTAACCTGAATTCACATTCATCCGTAACTTATTATTGCCTGTAGAACCATTTAGAATTGAAAAGGATACTTGGATTATACCACATACTATACAATGCCAGCGTCCCGGACGTGTTCTTACATGTAATCATATATCGATGCCACTGTCCTAGACAGGGTCTTACACGAATCACATATACGATGCCGATGTCCCAAACATGGTCTTACACGCAATCACATATCTATGCCAACGTCCCAGACGTGGTCTTATAGGAGAACACATATCAAAATCCCTATGTCATGACATATGTATCCTAGCTATTCCTAAGGTTCGTACGGGCTTTTAGACATCTTAACTTGATTGAATTGAATTTGAACAATTTACTTCCATGCATATTCACATTCAAAAATTTCAATATAAATTCATAAAAATTCAAATCAGCATGTTAAGTTTAAATATAATCATAATTAACAATGTTTACTTGCTTACAGACTTACCTCAGATATCGATGAACGATGTATATTGACTATTCAACTATTTTTGTTTTTCACCGATCCAATTCCGATTTCTTTTGTTCTTGATCTATACAATTTCAAATTAAGCTCATTCAAACACAATTTCATCCAATTTAATCCAACAACACATAAATGGGAAAATTACCATTTTGCCCCTAACATTTTACACTTTTTACAAATTAGTCCAATTTGCATAAAACACAAATTACACAAAATCTCAATACATCATTCTTGGGCCGAATGTTCATCTAGTACATACAAGTACACACATTTCATTTATTGTTCATTTTAGTCCCTCAATTTATTATTTTTGCAATTAAGCCATAATTACTCAAATTCATCAAAATTTCCAATAAAATACATATTAACCCAAAACTTATCTTCCATATTTCATTTTTGAACATCACAAAACACAATTTTTCATTAATGGCATCCTAAAATATTCATCAAATTAAAAAATTCAAGCATGGGTTGGGTAGTATTCGAAGCAACGATCACAAAACACAATTTTTCATTAATGGCATATCCATCTTATTTCGCAATTCTTTAACTTCGTGAGTCAGAATACAAATCAGTTGTTCCTCATAAGTCAAATCAAACTGTATTTCAATCTCTGACAGACTAATCACATGAATAGGGTCAGATCTGTACCATCGAAGCATCAAAACATGAAATACATTATAGATCTTTTCTAACTCAGATGGCAACAATAGTTTGTACGCAACCAGCCGCTCTATAATCTCATACAGCTCAATAAATCTCAGACTCAGTTTGCCTTTACGATCAAATCTGAGTATTTTCTTCTATGGTGAGACTTTCAAAAACACACTGTCTAAAACTCTATATCTTTACGTTTGAAATCTACATATGATTTCTGACGATCTGGCGCTGCTTTCAAACTTTCGCAGATTACTTTGACTTTCTGTTCAGTCTCTTTAATTAGATCAACCCTGTGTATCTTGTTTTCGCTAAGCTCAGTCTAGTACAAAGGTGTATGACATTTATGACCATATAAAGCCTCACAAGGTGCCATTTTGATACTCGATTGAAAGCTATCATTATACGTAAATTCAATCAAGGGCAAGTATCGATCCCACATACCTTTAAACTCAAGATTGCAACATCTCAACATATCCTCAAGTATCTGAATGGTTCGTTCAGACTGACCATCTATCTGGGGATGGAAAGCAGTGCTAAAATACAGTTTAGTACCTAGTGCATCTTGTAGTTTCTTCCAAACCCGTGATTTAAACCTCAGATCTCTATCCGAAACAATAGAAATAGGTACCTCATACAATCTCACGATCTGAGAAACATATAACTCAGCAAGTTTATCAAGCGAATAGTAAATATGGACGGGAATAAAGTGAGCCAATTTTATCAATCTATCAACAATAACCCAGATTGTATCTTTCTTGCTCGATGTTAATGGTAAACCGGATACAAAATCCATTGTGACTTGGTCCCATTTCCATTCAAGTATCATGATCGGCTGAAGCAATCCATAAGGTAGCTGATGCTCGCCTTTTACTTGCTAACATATTAAAATTTCGAAACAAATTCAAAAATGTCTCGTTTCATACCATGCCACCAATAATGTTGTTTCAGAGTATTATACATTTTCGTGCTACCCGGGTGAACAGATAACCGGCTATTATGAGCTTCATTCAAAATCATCTAAATCAACTCTGAATTTCTCGGAACACACATTCGGTTCTTGAACCTTAAACAACCTACGACATCAACTAGAAACTCTGAATTAGCATTTAAATCACATTGAGCCCGTTTTGCAACTAAATCATCATCGACTTTCTGAGCTTCGCTAATCTGCTGAATAAATAACTGTTTTGCTTTTAACTCATCTATTATCGCACCATCATTAGACATAGCTATATGCGCATTTATTCCACGCAAAGCAAACAGTGATTTTTAGCTTAAAGCATCAGCAACAACATTAGCTTTTCCCTGGTGGTAGTCAATCACAAGTTTGTAATCTTTTGGCAACTCTAGCCACCTTCACTATCTTAGATTCAGATGTTTCTAAGTCATCAAATATTTCTGGCTTTTATGACCAGAATAGACGTGACATTTCTCACCAAACAGATAGTGGTGCCATATTTTCAAAGCAAACACAATAGCGACCAATTCTAGATCGTGCATCGGATAGTTCTTTTCATGTGGCTTTAATTGTCTCGAGGCATAAGCTATGACTTTGCCTTCCTGCATCAAAACACAGCCTAAACCGTTTAAAGATGCGTCGCTATAAATAACAAATTCTTTACCGATTCTAGCTGAGCTAGCACTAGAGCTTCGGTCAAAAGGTCTTTCAACTGATCAAAACTTTTCTGGCACATTTCTAACCACTCAAATTTAACGTCTTTCTGTAGCAGCTTTGTCATCAGTGTCGCAATCATAGAAAAACCTTTCACGAACCATCTATATTAACCAGCTAGTCCCAAAAAGCTCCGAACTTCAGAAACATTTCTTGGAGGTTTCCAATCAAGGATAGTCAAAATTTTACTCAGATCAACCCGAATACCTGCTGCTGATACAACATGTCCCAAAAAACTGACTTCACGTAACCAAAACTCACGTTTACTGAATTTCTCTTATAACTGTTTATCTCGTAAAATCTGCAACACAAGTCTCAAATGTTCGGCATGTTCGGTTTCATCACGTGAATAGATCAAAATGTCATCTATAAATACAACCACAAACTAATCTAAATACTGTCTGAAGATCTGATTCATCAAAGCCATGAAAACAGCAGGTGCATTAGTGAGTCTGAAAGGCATAATCAAAAACTCATAGTGTTCGTACCTCGTTTGGAAAGCGGTTTTAGGCACATCGGAGTCTCTAACTCGCAGCTGATAGTAACTTGATCTCAAGTCTATCTTCGAAAACATCGAAGCCCCTTTCAATTGTTCAAACAAGTCGTCAATTTATGGCAACGGATATTTATTCTTTATAGTCACCTTATTAAGTTGTCGGTAATCAATGCACATTCTCATAGTTCCATCTTTCTTTTTCACAAATAGAACTGGCACACCCCAGGGAGAAAAACTCGATCACGCAAAACCTCTATCTATCAATTCTTGCAACTGTGCTTTCAACTCTTTTAATTCAGTAGGCGCCATTCGATATGGAACTATCAAAATTAGAGTCATCCTCGGTACTAACTCAATGACAAACTCTACCTCTCGGATAGGTGGCGAACCTGAAAATTCTTCAGGAAACACATCCGGATACTCGCACGCAATTGGTACAGATTCAATTTTCTTTTCGGTCACTTTACTATCAAGCACATATGCAAAGTAAGATTCGCAACCTTTTCTCACATACTTTTGAGCCAACATCGAGGATATCACTGTTGGTAAACCATTTAGATCATTAGATTCAATTCAAACAATCTTATCGTTCTGGCATCTCAAATCAATAGACTTTCATTTGTAATTAACAACAGCATCGTGCAAAGTCAGCCAATCCATTCCCAAAATTATATCAAACTCATCGAATGGTAGCAACATTAAATTAGCCAGGAAGCATGAATCTCGAATCATCAACGGGTAATTTTTACACACTTTGTCAACCAGAACACACCGGCCTAGGGGGTTCGATACTCGAATCACAAACTCAATAGACTCAATAGGCAAAGTCTTACTAGATACTAAAGTTTCACACACATATGAATGAGTCGAACTAGGATTAATCAACGCAGTAATACTAGTATCAAAAAGAGTGAAAGTATAGGTAATAATATCTGAGGATGAAGCCTCCTCACAAGCGCATATAGCATATGTTCTGGTAGGTGCGCGAGCCTCAGATCGAACTACTGTATCTTTCATTCCTCTCTGACTACCACTCACATTACCCAAATTTCAGGGTGGTCTGCCTCGCATTGACACATTTCCTTATCTCGTATTCTAAATAGTATTTTGCTCAGCTAACATCGGGCAATCTCAGATAAAATGATCCATCAATCCATATTTAAAACAAGATTGATCATGCAATCTACAATCTACAGGACGTCGTTTGCCACAATGCTTGCGATCGGGTCTATTCGGTTAAACATTGCCAACATTAGCAATCGAAGTGGCTCGTGAACTCACAGGAGGTCGGTCTCGATCTCGTCTATAAAAGCCTGCAGTAGTCTTAGATCAGCTAGAATCATCCCAGAATGTCTTCGATGCTGAATGAAAAGTTTTACCCGATGTTCTCTTACGAAAATCTCTAGCTTCAAAATTAGCTTTTCTTTTCTCTTTCCAAGCTATTCTGCTTTACAAGCTCGTTCGATAAGTACCACGAACTCTTTGATTTGAAGTATACCAACCAACAATTTAATACTTCATTCAGCCCATCTTCAAATCTTTTACACATTATAGCTTCGGTCGAAACACACTCTCGGGCATATTTGCTGAGTCTCACAAATTCTTGCTCGTATTCAGTTACAGTCATATGACCCTGTTTAGAAATTCTTTGCATTTCTGAGTGATGAATCTCTGACTGATATATTTCTTACAGAACTCAGTCTGAAAGAATACCCAAGTGACCCATTCTTTCGGAAGAACCGAAACTAAAGTGTTCCACCAATAATAGGCAAAATAGTGTAACAAAGATATGGCACATTTCAGACACTCTCGGATGTGCAAGATAATTTATCAAATACGCGGATAGTATTATCGAGCCAAAATTCAACCTGCTCAGCGTCATTATCGATTGTGGCCCTGAACTCTTCGGCCCCGTATTTTCTAATTTTATCAATAGGAAGCTTATTTAATCTCATCGAATCAATCATCGGAGGCACCACAGGTATCGGAGGTGGATTATTTGGGGGTGGGGGTTGTTGAACAGCCGGATTAGTCCAGATATACTGAGTAAACCAATCATTCATCATTTGATAAAAGGCTTGTTTAGTCTCCCCCTCATGGCTACTCGAGATCGGTTGAGAATCAACTAGCACTATCCCTTGTGCGGGAGCAGGCGCTATCTCTCAACATCATCAGCTACGGCTCGATCGTGATCTATTTACTATACGAAATTTTTTTTTCAAATGTCAGGAGTCATCACACTATCATAGTATAAAATATGGCATGTATAGCTAGACTCACACGCTCTACGTTAGTCCTAGAATCGACTAAACTGTATCTCTGATACCAATAAAATGTAACACCCCTAATCCGTATCTGTAGCCCGAATGGGTTACGAGGTATTACCAGACGAGACATAACTTTCTAGCAATTACAAGCATACTCATGCGTGCAACTCTAATACCAAGCAATTGTAACATAAATAATCAATTAAACATCTTTATAAATCATATCATAACCATTTAATTAAGATATGTCCAACATAAAGTTATAAGCAAATAATGTCAAACATATCATTTTAACACAAAGCATATGCGCATATCAAAGTCATTACAATCATCCACATCAAGTAAAACAAATATGAATTATAAAAATATCTCATGTTTTAAATATATAATAGATTAACATTCATCTTCGGCATCAATATATAAACATATAAATATATATATAATCACAACTTACCCAAATTTTTCTTAAATAAAATAATAACATCGAAATAAGATATGGCATGCCACTAAAAATTTAAACTTATATAACCACCATAATGTTTTAGCATTTGTCCGCATATAAGTATGTATTCAACCTACTCATACTCAAAACATAACATATGTTACTATTCATTTGGTCATTTTAATGCTTTAGCCGAATACTTGAATGATTAATATTGAGCTTAACCAAAGTCAAATTTTAACTTAACTCATTCCATAAACAAGACAAAAACATTTTAAGAATCAAATCCAAAAGTCAAGCATAATATACCTTTCTTCTTCGTAAGTCACACATAAACTTATATGCATTATGTAAAGTAACCATTTTAACTAATACTTTAACTTGCCAAACTAATTCAATAACCATATAATCGGCTAAGTGCAAATTTAAGCATAAAACCTAATTTCACTTACACGCCCAATCAAAATTACAAGCGCAACAAAAACTTAAAAGTCATATCTAAATGTCTTTAATATTTCATTACCAATCCGAATACACAAATCTCATATACTAAATATACAACTCCATTTTATAACATAACTTATACATGTATACATTAACCGAAAATAAATAACTAATATAACAAATATTCTTATGCCGAATTAACCATAACCCTTCAAATAATATACACCTATTTTAGCCTTTAAGAAATCATACCATAATCATTATGAATCATATAATATCTCACTCATTTTATAACGCCCCGAATTTTGGGCCTAGAAGTATTGGGCCTTGAGTATGGTTTCGTAAGGTGGCCGTACTTAAGTATTTAATTATGAAGAAAATGACACAATTAAATGTATGCTTTAGTGGTTAAGGGTCCTGAGAAATGTTGGAGAAGTCCTAGGTTCAAACCTGGGCTTTAGCAAAATTTTCTATTTTTAGTGAATTAAACCCTTGGTACTTGGAAAATAAGCCTTTTAAATGATTAAGATTAAAATGTGACACAAGAGAGCCTAGTAGTTAGTTGGTAAGAGGCGTGTGGTGTGTGCATGAGGTCCAAGGTTTGATTTGTGGCATAGGCAAAGGAAATATTTATTTTGCTGGCTAAGCTTGGAAAGAGGTGGTGTTGGACTGAGACTCTGAGGTTGATTTGGTCATGTGGTGGTTGAAAGGAATTTGAATTAGGTGTTGAAGTGTTTAATAGAAGAGTGATAAAAGGAGAAATATGAGGAGGAAATCATGGAGAGGATTGTGGAGTAAGTTGAAGAGCTTGAGTGGTTGAAGGATGTGCCGAATTGGTGTGGGGAATTCGGCTATGAGATGTTTTCCTTTCATTGTGGTGAGTTTTGGTCATTTTCGTTTTTAACTCTTAAGTGTCGAAATACATATTTTATTTTTGTTCTCCATTTTGGGTTATTGTTGTCATGGAATTGACCATTTGGGAAGCTAATTGGTGTTGCCGAAGACAACCTTTATTTCTACTTCTTTTCTTCTTAGCCGAATATACTATTAGTGTATTCTCTTTGCTTTCATTTTCTTTTGTTCCATTTTCTTGAGTAGTAACCGAGTATTTCTTCTTCATTTTCCTTAATTCCAATCGCTTCGATTATCATCATCTCTTTCACTTTGTCGACTCCTTCTCAGTTCTTTGCCCTTTTCTTCTTTTATTATTTTTCTTTTCGATATAGCCTCTGTAATTCAGGTTTTTAAACGATTACTTTTCTCCTCTGCTAAGTGGCATACAATTTTAGCTTTCAAGGGTTCTAACAGTCTGGTAGGTACTCATGGGTTCCCTATTGTTTCTAGTATAGGTATATGTGATCAACATGTTTCTTCCATCTCTTTTAAAAGCCAATTACTTTTTTTCTCTTCATATACCTTGGTTGCCGAATCATGATCCGTTCCTTATGAGTGTGATGTGTGGTGTATTTGGATTTAAACCACACTTATGAATGTTTTATCTAATAAGATCCGTTACATTACAGAATCTTGATAAGGGCATATATTCGTTTGTGATCAGCGTTTTGGGAGGTTCAAGGCCGATCATTTAGACAAGGTAAGGAAGGAGTATTTTGGAATATGTGTTAAGTGATTAACCCTAATGGACAACTGGCGAACGTAGTATTATGTTTGGGCTATAGGATCGATACGAGTGGGTTAATCGTATGTCTCGCAAATAGGTGTGTTCACACACACACTGAATAGACTGTGAATCGGCAAAAGTCGAAAAGCTAAAAAGTCGAAACTTCGACATTCGAGGCCCCACGAGCATGCGAATGCTTGTGTGGTGAACCAAACCTACAAAACATGGGCGGTAGGCTATAGAGGTTGCCACGAGCTTTCTCGTAGACTTGGGTTGTCATGGGCCATATTGGGCTGAAATGGGCCGTGTGGGCCCAACGAGCTCGAGGCTTCACACGGATAAAATCCTTCGTAGGTGTTAAACACTAGATTGGGCTATGTTGTTCATATGGCCATGACTAAATTTGGGTTAAATGAGCCGCACGAGGTGTGGGCCCATTTGGGCTGAGTAATGGGCTTTGGGCCCATTTACATTGTTATGACCACTTAGGTCATCTGAGTCATTCGAGACGACTGTAGAGCTTCTGAAGGGTCATCATCTATACTAAGACCCCAGAATTAATTAATGACTGTAATTACCCTACAGGGTAAAATGACTATTTTACCCCTCGAGGGTAAATGACTAACTTGTTCTATGATTTGACTGTTCTTTCTGAGCATGACATCCTGCATTCACGTATGATATTATGACATGACATCCTGTATGGGGTTGGGTTATTATGGACGGAGGATAGATTATGGCTTGTAGCCATCCTGTTTAAGGCCTATAGCCTTCCTACTTATGGCATTTAGCCATTCTATGTAATGGTAGCTTTGCTACGATATTTATGGCTTTTAGCCATTCTGTGTGCTGGCAGCTTTGCTGCGATATCTATGGCTTTCAGCCATCCTGTTTATGGCTTTGAGCCATCCTGTTGACTTAGTGTCACAACTGATGCTAAGCTTGGTGTGTTGGTTGGGTGGGCCAATTTTATCCCCACATGATGTGACTGGTGGTGCGGAGTGCTGTGTTGGTTGGATTGGGGTGGGACTCTGTTGCATTTCTACTCTGTTATTGATAGTGCATTGGGCTTAGGCCCACATATGATTCTGTATCTGATTCTATTACTATTCTGGGCTAAGGCCCACCTGATACTATTTCTGTAATGGGCTTAGGCCCAGATTGTTTCTGTATAATGTATATCTGACTGTTTATATTATAAGGGATTACACAGTGAGTTTACGTAAACTCACCTTTCTGACTAACTATGCAGGTAATCCCCAGTGTTAGGTGGTTTGGTGTTGCGAGGGGCTCAGAGATGGCCACATAACTGCTTATGTTTTTCGGTTTTGTTTACTTATTTATAAGCACTTTAATTTTGGTTTGGTTTGTAATAAGGCCTCTCTTAAACTTTTGGACTTTAATTTAGGGTTTTACTATATTAAGTTTTACATCTACTAGTATTAGGAGGCGGTTTTTCCAAATTGATTACTATTTTCAAAATATCACATTTCCATAAAATATTGCAAAAGCTTCCGGAACTTCATTGGTTTTCAAATATAACAACAAACTAATAATGTTTTGAAGTAATGTCATTTTTAAATGGTTAGTAATGTTAACAAAGAGGCTTAAACCATCAAACGGGTTTTTGTTCGACAAAAATTTAGTTTTCGAAAAGACACTCTAATGTGACATCGCCTAATTCGACCAAAACGTCTAGGCCAGGTTTGGGGTGTTACACATTCAAACGTACAAAATGTGCATATTTAACAAATACAATTCGAAACAATATAATCATTATACAATTGGCTATAAATTCACCATTTAATCCATTACGGGCCGAATCATACAACTCATCACATTTGCAAATCAATCTATATATTAAGCTTACTAAATGAGCTATTTATAAATCATTAACTTTGCAACCAATGACTTCAAACCATATTCACCTACAAATATGTTTCCTAACCGAATATGTCAACCACAACCAATATATCAACCACATCATTTACTCCACCATGAAAACATACTTGGCAAAATAAACAAGCCATTTTCACATGGATTTTTAACATATATACATATCAAAATCAAATATGTCCAAAGGATAATATAGCCTATACATGCCATAAGTTCGAATTTAAAACTTTTAAAAGTACCAAAAATAAACGATAGTGCGATTGACTTTACTGACGATCCCCGAGCACGTACCGATCCCAAAATCTATAAAACAAAGACAAATATATACATACAAAGTAAGCTAACTTAGCTTAGAAAGCCTTAAGGAAATAAACAACTCAAAAGCATTATGAACTCAATTTAACTAAACTAATACATAATTTCATAATTCCATTTAGTATCAAACTTGCAATTTCATAAACATTATATACTTTCATAAATAACCTTATCTTGGCCGAATATATATACATGTATCCACCATCAATGATCATTTAATTCAAAGCTATAATATCATTGCATAACCAAATATACATAATCATGAATCAAATTACAAGATCTCATACTTATTCAATAAACCATATATAGAATATATACACATACATCTCCATTAGCATTCTTTATAACTTGATTCAGATATCACATACAACTTACCTTGCTTTCAAGTAAGCAAACATTATCACAAACCTATTCATTTTAACCTGAATTCACATTCATCCGTAACTTATTATTGCCTGTAGAACCATTTAGAATTGAAAAGGATACTTGGATTATACCACATACTATACAATGCCAACATCCTAGACGTGTTCTTACATGTAATCATATATCGATGCCACTGTCCTAGACAGGGTCTTACACGAATCACATATACGATGCCGATGTCCCAAACATGGTCTTACACGCAATCACATATCGATGCCAACATCCTAGACGTGGTCTTACAGGAGAACACATATCGAAATCCCTATGTCATGACATATGTATCCTAGCTATTCCTAAGGTTCGTATGGGCTTTTAGACGTCGTAACTTGATTGAATTGAATTTGAACAATTTACTTCCATGCATATTCACATTCGAAAATTTCAATATAAATTCATAAAAATTCAAATCAGCATGTTAAGTTTAAATATAATCATAATTAACAATGTTTACTTGCTTACAGACTTACCTCAGATATCGATGAATGATGTATATTGACTATTCAACTATTTTTGTTTTTCCCCGATACAAGTCTGATTTCTTTTGTTCTTGATCTATACAATTTCAAATTAAGCTCATTCAAACAAAATTTCATCCAATTTAATCCAACAACACATAAATGGGAAAATTACGATTTTGCCCCTAACATTTTACACTTTTTACAAATTAGTCCAATTTGCATAAAACAGAAAATACACAAAATCTCAATACATAATGCTTGGGCTGAATGTTAATGTAGTACATACACGTACACACATTTCATTTATTTTTCATTTTAGTCCCTCAATTTATTATTTTTGTAATTAAGCCATAATTACTCAAATTCATCAAAATTTTCAATAAAATACATATTAACCCAAAACTTATCTTTCATATTTCATTTTCAAACACCATAAAACAAAATTATTCATCAATGCCATATCTTAAAATATTCATCAAAATAAAAAATTCAAGCATGGGTTGGGTAGTATTCGAAGCAACAATCACAAAAACATAAAAATTATTAAAAATCGAAATAAATACATACGTAAATCAAGCTTGTACAAGGCCGAATACTCAAACTCTTTCCTTTTTTTCTATTCTTTTAGTTTCGGTGATAATAATATGAACATGCAAACCATTTTGTCATGTTTTATTAATTATAACATATAAAAATTTCTCTTTTACAAATTTAACCGTATAAATAAAATATGAAACCATTATATTAAAAGGTCAATTCCGTCCATCACTAATTTTTTTGGGTTAATTACAACAAAGAACCTCCACAATGAAAAGACATAACAATTAGGCACTTTTCAAAGTAGCATGCTTATTTTTCGTTTGATGCAATTAAATCCTTTTTAATAATTGAGCACTCAAACATCAAAATTAAGACACGAAAATTTTACGGATAACAATTCACACATAATAAACAAATAAAATAATGTTAAAATATTTTTCTAACTCGGATTCGTGGTCCCAAAACCACCGTTTTGAATAGGGTTTAAATCAGGCTGTCACAAACCCTCACGGGCGTGTCCAAAGCCAAACGGGTATGTGACCTCTATTTCAGGAAAAACTTTTCTAGGTATAGACCAACTTTCCAAAGTTATCAGTTTAGTCCCGAACCACTCCCAAAGTATGTTTTGGGTCTCGTAGGCCCGTAATAGAGAAGTTATGAGTATGTATGAAAAGTTTAAATTTGGATGTAAATTTATGACTCGATTTTGTATGTTTATAAGTAAATAAGTCCGGTAATGCCTCGTACCTTATTCTGGCGACGGTTATGGGTAAGGGGTGTTAAATTTGTGGTATCAGAGCTATGGTTTAGTCAATCCTCGGACTAACATAGTGTATGTGAGTCTAGCCATGCATGCCATATTACTACCTGTGATAGTGTGATATCTCTCGATCCTAAAGAAATTATTCTGTTGAGATAGAAATACTTTCCAACTGAGCTACTTTTGATAAGGTCGAATGTGATATTTAGATGTGTGAAATTTTTTTTGTAATGAGACGAAACTCAAAAAGGTAAGAATAAAATTTCATGATATGTATGTGATTAAGTACAAATTGAAATAATCATAAGTTGGGAAATATGGGTGAATTGTCATCGTTCTGGTTGAACATTGAGTTTTGATAGATTATAGTAATTTTATGAAATGGATAGAATGTTAAAGTAAAAAAAATGATATGACGTTTTGTTCTAAATACTTTTTATGCAACTATGATTATAGTTGTGATATGAAAATCGAATTGTAAGTTTATGTGTAAACAATGCATCGATAATTTCTGTTTAAATGCTTTAATGTTGCATGAATTGCATAATTGACCATGCGGATGATGTTTAATTGTAAAAATGAGTTCAACGATAATTCGATAAGTGTGGAAGTCAAGTACGAACCCTAGGAACATTACAGGATACAAGGGTCATAACATCGAGGTTATCAAAATGTGATTTTGTGTAAGACCATATCTGGGATATGGCATCGGTATGTGATATGATATTTCGTGTAAGAGCATATCTGGGATATGGCATCGGTATAGTAGTACGTGTAAGACCATGTTTGGGACATGGCGTCGGTACAAGATTTGGTGTAAGACCATGTCTGAGGCATGGCCTCAATATGAGTTTTCGTGTAAGACCATAGCTGAGCTATTAGCATCGATATTGAATTACGTGTAAAACCATATATGGGATATGGCATTGTATGTCCTATGTATGGCTCTCAAGTATCCTTAGTGATTTCAAGTGGTTCAACGATCTTATTTTATACGAGAATAAAAGTACATGTAAAGTAAGTAATACATGTACGTACGAAGTTAATTTGACAATTGGATGGAAGAATAACGATGAGTTAGTATGTGTTGTTTAGTAATACTCGTATGGTAAGGTTACGATCGGGTAAGAAATGGCTATGAGAGTTTAACAATGTTTATACCAAATTCCAATATGGACAAGTGAAATAAAATGAAAGTTTATATTGTGAAAAGCTCACCCATGTTTGTTCGATATCCATATGATGTTATGTGCCTAACTTATTTGATTAAGTGAACGTGATAAGTAATCATAATCAAATTGATGAAATATGTGTTTATGTGTACTTGTTTGAATAAAATAATCGGAAAGTTCAAATAACATGAATATGTATGTTAGTTTGCTTGAAGTGAATGTGATTGTGACAATATTATGTGGATAATGAATGCTAAGTCATATGTGTGTATTTATGAGAGTCAGTTTAGAGGCTTTACGACCTCACCCCTTACCAATATGGTATTTTGTAATAAGATTTCATGAGATTTATGTTGAATGAACTCACAAGTGCGAGACTAAATAATTCGGTAGCGGAATAACTGGAATGTAGTCAAAGTTGAGAATAGTTTGGCAAGTGAATATAGTTCTGGAAGAGATATAAGATTGTTCTAAAGATTATTTAGATTAAGCAATGTCACGGTTTAAGAAAAAGTTAATCTCGACTAATCAACTCATTCAAGTATGATATCTAAAGAATATATTTGGAGGAGTTTCTCCCCGAATTGATTTTCATTAGTGAACGGAATAATACGGAGTTCATGATGACAAAATTAGTCAAAGAAATGATATTTGAGTTGTAAAGATGTCTGTGTGTATCAGTTATAGTTGAATAGATTATGATGATCTCTTCTGGGTGTTTTATATAATCTTTTATCCTCAGAGATATAGGTGATTATTTAGTTTCTGATAGAGTTCTTATATTGTGAGAATGTTAGCTAACTATAATTTTAGACAAAAATTCTGTTGGTCTGGTTGGTTCATGATCGGCATTTCTTTACCTCTTTGAAATTCTATTCTAATATGTGGGAATGAAGTTGATGGTAGAAATTTATGTTAGACTATTCTTATGTTTCTATTGATTAGGGTTTTGTTTTATATATGCAAGAAATATATTATCTTTATTATGATGGAAGTCCAGAGTCAATAAGTAGTGTTTTTCTTCTAGCTTTCCCTAAAGAATTATTAAGATCTTTATTATCTTTTTGTGAGTTATGTTCTCGGACTTCCGGTATGGTATCGTATCTTGGATTTCTTTATCTCGGTTTTTCTATCATTCTTATTTCATGAATTATCAACCATGGATTATCTTTAAAGTGTTATCATTCTTATTTTGTGAGTTATGTTATTATTTAATAGTCAAAATCGACTCAGTTGTTTTATCAGACTGAGCTGGTTAGTTGAAATGTGATTTGAGTTACATGTAGTTAAAGTATCCTCAGTTATGGTAATAAATTTTGTGCATTCACGAGTATATCGATGGACAGTCTGAATGAAGGATTAAGAATCTAGAGAGTATGATACCAAGATATACCTATTAGATTTGTTCTAATCTGATGATGGTATTTTGAGTTAAAGCTGTTCTGAATGATATGGTCATCACATTTATGAAAATTTGGATGGTTTGTGCATGTTAGCAAAGTTGAAAACAGTTGAAGATATTATTAACCAAAGCTCTGGTTCTGAGTTCAGTTTGAAATGAGTAATGAATTTATGATTTTTTTCAGTGATGCATTATTGAACGGTTTGGAATATGTTTTATTGCTAGAATGTAAAGTGATGGTTCATGTTTTCATACGGTTAATGCTACATATAAAAAGAACTATTCGACGAGTGATTTAGAGATGGTCACTTTTATGTATATATTGAGAATTTAGTGATATCATTTATTCGACGAAAGGTATCACATGTTCCCTGATTTGAAGAATTAAAGTATTGAATGTCATAGAAAGAGCTGAAGTTAAGATAGTGTTAAAGACTTGAGTTATTGAAAGATCGCGAGTAGTTATTGATTTATTTCAGAAAAAGCATGAATAGTTATAAATGCTGAAAGGAAAAATCTTTGTTTATTTTATGAGTGGGGTACACGATTAATTTTAATTGACGATGATATGATTTTAGATAGATTAAAAGCTAAAGTGATGTTTTCATTATAAGATTGAGAATCTCAGAAATGTGTTAATGAATGGTAAGCTAAACGAGTTCAGTATGAGTCGATTTCTAATTTTGAATTTTAGGTCTGACCTGATAACTGATGTTATTATTTTGATATGGAAATTGCATACAGATGAATTCAGAGCTTATGCAGGAAACAATGAATACGCAGTTGCATCTTGGCATAGTAATACACTTGGAAATCGGTGGTAAGTCTGAAAGAGTAATTTAAAACTTTGACAATATGCTCTAACACTGTGTGTTAAAGTTCAAGGTGATTAGAAAGAGATATACGAGGTTGATATGATTTGTGATTCTCATAAATTAGTGAAAGTTATTTATAAGAGCTGAAAGAAATTTCTTCTGGTAAGATTTTCGGGGACGAAAATCCCTAAGGGGGAAAGTTGTAATAGCTCAATTTTGGGCCTACTCAGAACAGTGGTTTTGGGACCACAAATTCGACAAGGAAAAATTTGTTTTTATTATATTTTTATGGTCTACAATTTCACGAAATTATTTAGTGAAAATCTCGTTCAAAAATTTTGATGTTTGGACACAGAATTTAGTCAAAAAGACTAAATTGTAAAAAGTGCAAAACTTAAGTTCTAGAAGCTAGGGGTGTCAAATTGCTATGAAATTTTAAATTGGAGGTCCTTAAATGGTAATAAGACCATTGGTTAATTGGTTCGACAAAAATGGACATGAAATAGGTGAAATAGAATATTTTTAAGTTAGGGGCATTTTGGTCATTTAGTGATTAAATGATTAAATAAACAAAATAAAAGGAAACTTTTCCTCATCTTCAACCCCTTATCCCAAATTACCATGAAGAAACCATGGCTAGGGTTTTTCAAGCTTCCAAGCTCCATAGTAAGTCCGTTCTAGCCCTGTTTTTAATGATTTTTACGTTTTTAAAATCCTCGTAACAAGATCTATCTATTTCTACCACTAATTTGGGATATGATTAAAGTCTAGGGTTTTTACCCATGATGAATATGTGTGTATTTTTATGTTTAATGATTGAAAATGTAGGTTTATGGTTAGAGAGACTACTTTTACTAAGTGATTTTCGGTAAAAATGCATAAAAAGGACCTATTGGTAAATGTTACAAAATATGTGTTAAAAATATGATTTAATGAAAAAGATGGTCTGAAAGAGGTTCGGCTATGCGTGGGTAGTAAAGAAATTGAGTACATTTCATTTTTCAAGCTTGGGGGCAAAAATGTAAATATGTCAAACTTTAGGGACAAAAAAATAAGTTTTCCATAATATGATTTTTGGGTTACATTGAATAATGTGACTAATAAGTGAGCTAAATTTGATGTTATATATCAAGAAAAACGAGATTCGGGCCTAGAACGAGGGAAAAACAAGTATTTGACGGTTAGGTCCTTTTCACCATTTTTGGTATCGAGGTAAGTTTGTATGTAAATAATGCATCATTCTATTATGTTTTAATGTTTTAATATTGTGTAAATTGTATGACTGACCTATGGTTTACTTATTGGTTAAAATTGATAAAGTTTCGTTAAGTGAGGAAAATACTGGTTGAACCTTAGGAATAGAATAGGATAGAAGTGACATGTCACTAGGAGTCTATGTGTGTGATTATGTGATTATGTGATTATGTGATGTCCGGGTGCTAGTATTGTATGTCTATTAGTTGCTAGGTAGTCCTGCATATGTTGAGGATACATGTTAGCTTGTGTGAGCAGCACTGAGTAGCTACGTCTTGCTCGTTAGGTTGTGTGAGCAGACCTGTGACTAGCTTGAGAACGAGCATATATGTGAAATGTGATAAGAGGTTGCTTTAGCTACATATATGTGGCAAGTATGTGCAAGCCTTCCGAGTATCCATTAGTATTCCGAGTGTTCAACGGGAATATCAAGATGTGAAAGCGTGTGATAATGATACGATTTGGTACAGGTATGTAAGTAAAACTCATAACTATTGACAATAGCAGAAATTTTACTCAGATCTACTCTGATGCCTTCAGTAGATACAATATATCCGAGAAAACCAACTTCCTGAAACCAAAATTCACATTTACTAAATTTAGCATACAACTGCTTTTCATGCAAGGTTTGCAGTAAAATTCTCTAATGATCAACATGTTCATTTTCCTCTCAGGAATAAACCAAAATATCATCGATAAACACTACTACAAACTTGTCTAGATACGGTCTAAAAATTCTAATCATTAAGTGTAACACCCTGAATTTGGGCCTAGAAGAATTGGGCTTTGAGTCTGGGTTCGGATAGAAGACAGCCTGAGTAATTTAGATGACGTCCTAATTTTTGGGATTTTTCAGGTTTTTGTGATTTTTGGTGAAATTTTGAAATTTTGGTGTTCTGGATACTGAAATTGTGTTTAAATGTGTTAGTGGGCCTTTAGAAGGCCCAAGCCTAAGTTAAAACCTGACAGAAATATCAATTTTGGTTTTTTAAGTGAAAGGGACTTGGTTAAGTGGGCCTTTAAGAAAAAGTTAGTAAGTTGAGACACAAAGAGGGCCTTGGTAAAGTGGCAAGGTGGTGCCACTAAGTTCCTAAAAAAGTGGCGTGTGGACTGAGTTTAAGGGCCAGAGTTCAAGTCACAAGGTAAGCGTGTTGATACTTTACCATTCAAAAAGCCGAAACCACTAAATTTTTAGGGACTTGTAGCCGAATCTTTAGATCTCTAAGATTTGAATTCTGCTAGTGTTTAGGGACTAGATCTGCATCAGATCTGAGTAGAAGAATCGCCCTGACTAAGGAAAACCTGTGGTAAGTACTCAACATATCAGATCTACTCGTTACCTTTGAATTTAAGAAAAGTCAAAATCCCTAAACTCTTTAGGGAGGCTGTCAAATGTGATGATAGGTAAAGACGGTTCTTTTAATTGGTTTTATGTGTACTTGTTGTGGAAGGGGCGATCTAGCAAGGAGCATAAGAGGCTTGGATCTTTGGAACGACTAGATCTAGATCTAGTCACTAGTTTCGGCAAAGGTAAGATATCAAGGGTCTTAGGTGGTGATGGCCGATTATGGTAAGCAGGATTATGATGGTTGTCATTGTATTTTGCATCTAATGTGTCTAGTGACCGATGGGAGATCTTGTTGGCAGTTGTTGCAAATCAGGTGTGTATCGAACACCCTCTTGTAGTTCAATTCGACAAAAGCCGAAATGCCAAAATTCTGGCATTTTGTGGGCTTGTGAACATGCGAACGCTCATAAGTCGTTTAGGAATCATTGGATCCATAATCGCGAGTGGTAAGTTAGTTGAATGTGCAATTTCGTGCACTTCGATAAATTGGGCCTTGATAGGCTAAAACTGGGCCCAACGGGCTTACGGGGCCATATGGGTTAAAATAGGCAATCAATGCGTACTGGTAGATTGTAGGTCTAAAACTGCTAAAACGGGTAAATCAATCGAAAAATTTTGGACTAGATTGGCTAAATTAGCTAATTGGCACTGTAGGGCCCATTAGGGGTTTTAGGGCCCAATGACTGTAATCTGCGAAAATGGGCTAAATAAGCTACCGAGGTAAAAGTTAGTCTATTACTAATCAAAATGTGCATGAAACCCTAAAAACTAATATAATTACTAAAATATCCTTGTAGGTGCGAAGTGACTATTTTACCCCTAGGTGCTAAATGACTGTTATACCCCTAGGGCTAAATTTGACTGAAATGCATGATTTACTGTTTCTGTTTACTGTATGCCATATCATGAATATCTGTTGTATGGGGCTGGGTTATTGATGGAGGAAGTTCTGAAAGTGGCTTGACCACGTACTGGAGGCTTTGCCTCATCTTTCTGTTATCTGAACAGCTATGCTGCAACTGTGGAGTGTAGGGCTGGGTGGGTTGACTTATTCCCCACATGGAGTGCAGGGCTGGTACGGGTGGAGTGTAGCGGTTGGGTGGGTTGAGTAGTCTCCCTACATGTAATGGGCTTGCATTCATAATTAATATCTGTTCTGCTACTGAAATGGGCCTATGGGCCGTAGTGTTATCTGAAAAGGGCTAAGGCCCAGTTTACTGCATCTGGATAGGGCTTCAGCCCAGTAATTACTGAGACTGGATAGGGCTTAGGCCCAGTGGGCTTGAGCTGCTTTGCGCTCTGGATGGGCTTTCCTTACACACTGAGTTTTCCAAACTCACCCCTTTTCTTCCATCCATGCAGGTGAGCCCTAGACTGGTGGACTTGGAGCTGGGAGGGATTCAGAGTGGCCACGTGGACGACGATTCCGGTTTAATTAAGTTAATTATTTAATTATTTATTTCAATCATTTTTATTTTTAATTTGGGTTTGTAATAAGGCCGCTCTCATTATTTAATTTGTTTTTAGCTTAAGTATGATATGGTTTAAATCGTTTTGAAATTGGTTAGCTCTAAGGCGCATTTTATAAAAGTTACTTGTTTTCAAAATATCACGATAACAGAGCAAAGCTTCCGCAACATAAACGTTTTCATAAATAAATCTTCTAAATAGACTTAAACCTAATTTGTTGTTCGTGGACAAGTCATAAGGTTAAAGTGTGGCAATGGGTGTGTGCATGTCTAGGATTGGATCTAGGGAGAGCTTGGTACTTAAGCAGTCTAAATGACTCACCTCCTCTTTTCTGGTATCCTATCTGGTGCATAGTACCCATTCACTTTAAGCCATATCGAAAAAGATCTGATTTTCCGATACTTAAACTATTTTAAAAATAACATGTTTCTGCAAGCTACAAAGGTTTACAAGCTTTCACAATTTTCTATAAAATTTTTACAAAGTTGTTAATAATGTTTAAAAAGGGAATGATTATTTTAATGAACCACGTTTTGAAAAATAAACAAACACAAGCTAAGGTTTTATACAAGTTTAACGGTAGAAGTTTCTAAACACTAAGAAGGGTTTTCAATGAAAACATGGTTTTTGAAAAACACTTCAATGTGACACACTAGACTTGGCCGTAACGTCTGGGCCGGGTTTGGGGTGTTACGTTAAGTCCATGAATATAGCAGTTGCATTAGTCAGCCCAAATGGCATCACAAGAAACTCATAATGGCCATATGTAGTTTTGAAAGCTGTCTTCGGCACATTAGACTCTTTTACCCATAACTGACAATAACCCGAAGGAGATCAATCTTTGAAAACACTGTAGCACTTTTAAACTGATCAAACAAGTCATCAATTTGAGGCAACGGGTATTTATTCTTTACTGTAACTTTGTTGAGTTGCTGATAATTGATACATAATCTCAAAGATACATCTTTCTTCTTTTCACCGAGGTACCCTAAGGTGAGTGGCATTCTGTAAGGTGAGTTTTTGCAACTGTGCTTTCAACACTTTTAATTCCATAGGAGCCATTCTGTAAGGTGCTATAGATATCAGAGTAGTTCCTGAAACAAGATCTATAGAAAATTCTACCTCTCTTTCTGGGGTAACCTAGGTAACTCCTCTGAAAACACATCAGGAAATTCACATACAACTAGCACTAACTGAATCTTTGACTCAGATACTTTGGTATCCAACACATAGGCAAGATAAGCATTGCAACCTTTTCTCACATACCTCAGTGTAGTGTCATAACTAAAATCACATTAGACCACCCATCCAGTTTATTAGATTCAACACGAATTAATTCACTATTCTGACATTTTAATACAATGTATTTCTGTTTACAATTCACCACTGCATCATGTTGGGCTAGCCAATCCATTCCCAAAATCAAATCAAATTCATCAAAAGGTAATAGCATCAAATTAGCCAGAAAACAATAACCCTTAACCATCAATGGACAATTTTTACAAACCTTATCCACCATAACACACTGGCCCAAGGGATTTGAAACTTTGACCATAAGTTCGGTGAATTTAATAGGTAAATTTTTAACAGACACTAGCTTTGTGCATATATATGAATGTGCAGATCCAGGATCAACCAAAGCAGTAATATTAGTGTCAAGTAAAAAAAAAGTACCCGTAATAACATCTGGTGCAGAAGCATCTTCCTTAGCTCGAATGGCATATGTCCTTGCCTGTACTCTTACTTCAGATCTAATTGTGGAATTATTTGTAGCTCCTCGGCTCCCACTAACATTTTCAGGATATCGAGGTGGTCTATCTCTCGAAGTGGGATTAACCAGCTTTGAAGTCTGATCTGTATCTTTTTCAACTATTTCTGGGTAATCTCTGAGGAAATGATCGAGAGAACCACACTTATAGCAGGCTCTTTTTTTCATACGCCATTCCCTAAAATGGGATTTATTATAATATTTGCATTTCAGCTTGGGGTTACCAATACTTCCCATACTAGTTATAGATGTAGAAGAAGATCTCGGGTTAGAATGTTGGGAGCCCTGTTCTTTTCCAGAATATCCTGAGGTAAAACGATCATAATACTTCTTTGATCTCTTTGAAATAGAAGATTGTGACTTCCCCATAGGTCTTTTGCTAAAAGTCTGGGCTTCTCTTTCGACTTGTTTCTTCTCTTTACTCAATTTGTCTACTTTGTGTGCTCGATCGACCAATACTATAAATTCCCTTATTCTTAAAATTCCAATCAATAATTTGATATCTTCATCCAGCCCTTCTTCAAATCGTTTACACATGTCAGCTTCAGTTGGAACCCATTCTCTGGCATATGATGTGTGGTATTTATGATGGTTAAGTAATATGATCGTACCTAAAAACTAACTATTATAACGACAAAGGCAAGCGCACCTATCGAACAGTAGTATAGTTTAGTGGCAAGACCAGAATGTTGAACCCACAAGAACTAAAAGTACTAGTAATAATTTGCTTTCTATTATCTATCCTAGAAATAAAGGGGAATTATTTTAAACTAAAATCTAACTAAACTAAAACGCGACAGAGAGTAAATTAGGGAAAATACTTTTGGAAAACGGATTGATAAAGACAATACCCAAGGAAGAATCCACCTAGACTTCACTTGTTATTAGACTCTGAACTAGACGATTTATTTACTTGACTTGATCCGTAGAAATCCCTAATTTATATTAATATCTCTTTCAAGACTAAGAACAACTAACCCTAGGTTGATTAATTAAAATTTCTTTCTAATTAAAACCCCTAGTGTTGCATTAACTCGATCTATGGATTCCCTTATTAGATTTGACTCTAATGTGGCAGATTTTCGTCGTCCTATGTCTAGGATTGCAATCAACTTCGCTTAATTGTGGGGATCTACTCTCAGATAGGGACTTTTTCTCCACTGAATAAGCACATTCAACTTGTATTGATACCTTGAAATATTAACACAAGAATTAATAACACAATTAAGAACAAATCAAGTATTTATCATATGATTCAGAAAATAATAACAAGATCTATCTTAGGTTTCATCCCCCTCAGGTATTTGGGGGATTGAGTTCATAGTTATAAAGGAAAACATCTCAAAATTAGGAAAACAACAAAACATAAAGAACCCAAAAACTTCGAGAGAAATTGAAGGGAGGTCTTCAGTCTTGATGTAAATCCTTGCTTCCACGATGAATCAATCAGCGTTCTTCGAGTAATTCCTTGCTTTCTACTCTGTGTCTGTTTGTTCGTCCCTTAGGGTGTATTTATAGACTTTAAAATGCCAAAACTACCCAAAAATTAGTTTTTTCATGTGAAATTGAAGTAGGGCTCGCCAGGGACATGCCCGTGTGAGGTTGCTCAGGCCGCGTTCAACACTGATAAATCTACACAGGCGTGTGGTTTACCCGTGTGAAAATGCCTTAGGCCGTGTTAATGCTAATTTGGGCTCATTTTGTCCTTTTTGGCCCGTTCCTTGCTCTTTTCTCTTCCTTATGCTCACCTAAGTATAAAACATGAAATTAAAGGATTAGCAGCATCATATTCCTCAATTCTAATGACAAATCCTCCATAAATGTGCCAGGCATGGGGTAAAAATATGTATATATTATGGTTTATCAGCATACTTGCTCAATTAGGCAAATTCCCCCTCATATTCAGATATTGTCATGAATCTTGTTTAAGCTCAAAAAATTCTTTTCTTTTCTGATCGAGGAATCTCTGACTGACATACTTCTTTTTAAATTTAGTCTGGAAAAATTCCCAAATAACATTTTCTTTCGGTACAACAAAAATTAATGTGTTCCACCACTAGTAGCCGATATCCTTTAATAATGATATTGCACATTTCAAACACTCAGCTGTTGTGCATGATAGTTCATTTAAAACTATGATGGTATTTTCCAACCAGAATTTAGGTCTTTTTGGATCATTATCAGTAGTAGCTCTGAACTCCTCTGCCTTATATTTACGAATTTTATCTACCGGAGGCTTACCGGTTCTAACCGGCTCAGTACCTTGTGACATTTTAGGAATTGGTGGAGGAACAGGTGGGGGAGGTTGTTGAACAGCAGGATTTTTTCTCAAATACTTAGTAAACTATTCATTCATCATTTCAAAGAAAGTTGCTTTTACTTCATCACCTCGGCCCTCAGATACGGGCCTTCTACTACTAGTTTTTTCTCTTTGAACTGAAGCTGAAGCATGGCTCTTAGCTTCTTATGATTCAGCTCTAGCTTGGTTGGAAGACATCACCATATAATAAACACATTTAAAATGGTCAGGAGATATCACACTATCATAATTTATAAAATGGCATGTATAGCTAATCTCATACTTGTTACGTTACTCCAAGATTCGGCTAAACCTAGCTTTGATACCAATAAATGTAACACCCCTAACCTGTATCCATCGCCGGAATAGGGTTATAAGGCATTTTCAGGTTTTTATAAAGCATGTACAACTAAATTGAGTCAAGTAATATTCATTCTCTGAGTTTCATCAAAACATCCCTTGATTGGACCTTTGAGGCACAATACATACATTAGAATTGAGTTGGGACTAAATCGGGAGCTCGTGGAATTTTTCACAAAATTCCAAAATTTTTCTCACATTTAGGAGTCAAACGCTCGTGTGGTCAGGGACACGCCTGTGTGGTAAGGCCGTGTGGCTCACACGACCATATGACATGCCTATGTCTCAGGCTGTGTGATGACACATGCCCATGTCTCGTTCCCATGTAACTCTCTGACTTGCAACCCATGAAGAAATTTAAGTCACACGATCAAGTCATACGCTCGTGTGTTAGGCCGTATGGTTAATTTAATTTTTGAAAGTTAGGTGCAGGTTTTACACGACCAAGAGACATGCACGCCCGTGTCTCTGCCCGTGTGCTCAATTCAGGGCATTCCGTTGCTCGATTTTAGGATGTAGGGGACACACGGCCAGGCTACACGCCCATGTACCAGACCGTGTGTCACACATGGCCTAGACACACTGGAAACACGAAAATATGCACACTTTTTCGTGCCCTTTTTAACTCGAATTCATGCATATTCGGTAAAATTCTTATCGAAAAATATATAATTATTATAAAATAATTATTTTGTACTTAAATTTTTAAAATAATGAATTTTAATTAATTTTATAATTTATTTTAATTAATTTTTATTATTTTCGACAGATTTGCACAAAGGGCGAAAAATGGCTCAATAGATACTGCTAGAAGTACAAAACCGAGAAATAATTTATAGCATCAAGGCGAATCAATTTTTTAGCCTAAGACGGTTCAAATTATATGTATTAATTCATAGTATAATTAATTTTAATATATATCCAATTTAATTTGGGTTAAATAAATTATTATTAATTAAATATGAAGAGTGGGTCTAGTTGAACTGAACCGAGTAAACTGAACTGACCGAGTATTGGGCAGCCCAAAACCATCCCATGTGCTGACCCAAAAAAGCTTCTTGGCTGATTAATTAGCTTGCAAATTGGCCATTGAAGACTTGTTCAAATTGCAAACAAACCTCTCTACAAATTTTGCCTTTCTAGATTTGCCCCTAGCCTAATTTAGCAAGTTTGAAAACATCAAACTTGCCACATGTGTGGCCAGCCAAGGGAGGGATCTTTGGCTGCTGATTATGGCTATTTTTAGCAGCCCTCTCTACCTATAAAAACCCCCTTGGCTGCTCATTTGAGACACACCTCAAACATTTTCATCCCTTCTCTTTTCTCTCAACTTTCTCTCTTCTTTTCCCTTCCAATTTCCTTTATTCTCTTGTTGATTTCTCCTCTAGGAAAAGAGACATTAATCTACCATTTGGAGCAGCATTGAAGTGTTCATAGTAGCCTTGGTTCGACAAGAACAAACAGAGAAGGAAGAGTGAAGCGAACCAGTCAAGCCAGGGAGAAACACCGGATTTGATTCTTGTTCCCTATCCTTTTAATTTTTGTTGTTGTTATGATGAACATGTCTATGAATATTTATGATGTTGAAATGTTTAATTTAATTAATTTGGCTTGATTTTAATTCGTTTTAGGTTGATCGCATTTTACCTACTTAAATTATTAAAATTGTATTTGTGTTGTTATAGGCCTCGGTAAAATGTTTGATTAAGTAAAACCATGACTAAGTTATTCTTGCATTACAATTGTAAGGTAACTAATGAATTAACTATTTAAATGGATTTAAATTGTAATTGATTGAAATGATACTTAATCAGTGCATGTTTAATCATCTAAGGTAGTTGAGTGTTAAATTAGCAACGGTATCTGGCAATACATTTGCCTTGCATAACTTGCAAGATTATTGTGATTAAACTGTTTCAAGGTAGGAATACTTTGTTACCTCACGTAGTCTGTTATGTGCTTATTACATTGAATTAATTGTTTGAATTGGCATAGAGATATTTACAAGAGATTATTTTAACTTAATAAGTATGTATGTGCATTAACATATTTGCCTATTAAGATTTGTTTAATCGGTTGAATTGACATAGGGATATAGTCAAGAGGTGAATGGATTTTGGTAGGTGAGTATGTTTATAAGTTAGCAAATTACCGAGTTGCCGTGAATTTATTCGTAACAACATAAATATGAGTTTAATAATTCTAAGTTAAGAAATGTAATTAATCTAACACAATTATGTCATCTTGATTAAAATCGTATTTTGAAATCGTGTATTAGAACTCTTATTTTATTTTTATTTACTTTACTTAGTTTAAAAATCTTAGTTTTTAATAACCTCTTTAAACCAAAATATTTTTCTTCACCAAAGTGTTTTAAATTACATTTATAAATAATTCTTTTCTCAGTCTCTGTGGGTACAATAATGCGACATTTACTTGTCACTTTATTACTTGTTGCGATTGCGTACACTTGCACATTTTCATCATTCCAAGTTTTTGGCGCTGTTGCCGGGGACAGTTTTAAAAAGTCATTATTTGTGAATTTGTTAGTTTTGCATTTTGGTTTAATTTTCTGTTTAATTTTATCTTAATTAATTTTTCTGTGATTTTCTTAGGTGTTTATGAGTATTGACCGAATTATCAATTTACTCCCTGTAGACCCAGAGTTTGAAAGAACTTTTTGATAGCGAAGAAGACAAGCAAGTCAAAGAAGGACCGAAAAGATGAATGTCGAAAATCCAAATCAAGGAAACAGAGCAAACCTTGCTCA
This sequence comes from Gossypium stocksii, assembly GCA_020496765.1. Taxonomy (NCBI): domain Eukaryota; kingdom Viridiplantae; phylum Streptophyta; class Magnoliopsida; order Malvales; family Malvaceae; genus Gossypium; species Gossypium stocksii. Next base: position 35,635,209 of record CM035624.1, read on the forward strand.
AAATCCTATCCTTATTGCGGATGATAGGGATAGAGCTCTAAGACAGTATGTCGTGCCAGTGTTTCGTGATCTTAATCCAGGTATTAGGAGACCTGAAATTCAGGAACGATAGCTCGAGCTAAAGCCAATCATGTTCGAGTTGCTTCAAACAATGGGCCAATTCAGTGGAATGCCTACCGAAGATCCGCACCTGCACTTAAGATTATTTATAGAGGTGAGCGATTCTTTCAATTTAGCCAGAGTACCCGAAGATGCATTACGATTAAAGCTGTCCCCATATTCGCTAAGGGATAGAGCTCGAGCATGGTTGAAATCTTTGCCACCAAATTCAATTTCCACATGGCAAGAGTTAGTAGAAAGATTCCTTATGAACTATTTCCCTCCTAACAAGAATGCTAAGTTGAGGAACGAGATCATTGCCTTCCAACAAATGGATGATGAGTCCTTGTATGAGGCATGGGAAAGGTACAAAGAATTATTACGGAAGTGCCCTCATTACGGAATCCCACATTGCATCCAACTTGAGACATTTTATAATGGTCTTAATGCACACACGAGGATGGTAGTGGATGCTTCTGCTAATGGTGCTCTCCTTTCTAAGTCTTATAATAAGGCTTATGAAATCATTGAGAGGATTGCCAACAACAATTATCAATGGCCAACCATTCGAGTAGGGTCAGGAAGACGAGTTGCTGAAATACATGAAGTAGACACTCTTACTTCACTCGCATCTCAAGTATCTTCAATATCTTCAATGCTAAAAAATTTTACTGCTATAGGGTTTAATAATTTTGTAGCTCAGCCACTGAATTAAGTTGAAAATGTAGCCTGTGTCTATTATGGGGAAGTACATTTCTTTGAAGAATGTCCATCGAACCCAAAATTTCTGTATTACATGGGTAACCAGAACCAAAATCGAGGAAGGCAAGGACTGCAATCCAATTTCTATAACCTATTGTGGTGAAACCACCCGAATTTTTCCTAGAGTAACCAATGGGTTAGAACCAGTAACACTTACGCCTAACCTAGATTGACCTAGCCACCTAGTTTCCCCTAACAAATTCAAAAACCAACCCAGGCTGAACCATCCAATGGATTAGAAAATTTGTTGAAGGCATACATGGCAAAATATGATGCCACTCTAAGGAACTTAAAGAATCAGGTGGGCCAGCTTGCAACTGAACTCAGGAACCAACCACAAGTTGCTTTACCTAGTGGTACAGAGAATTCGAGGAATCCATGGAAGCATTGTAAAGAATTGACATTGAGAAGCAGAAAGACATTAGAACCCAACACCGTTGAAGTTGAAAAGGAGCTAGCTAATGCTCAAGACTCAGAGGAAGTTCAACCGAGTGTTGAAATTCCAGCTTCACTGGAACCAGAATCTACAAAATCCGATAAGGTAACTTCAGAACTAGCTAATTTTGATCAACTAACAACTTCGTTAGATGCACAATTACCACAGATGACAAATCAACCAGTTCCAGTAAAGAAGTTTCCACTACCTTATTCTCAAAGACTTCAGAAACAGAAGCAGGAAATTCAATTCAAGAAGTTCCTAGACGTACTCAAGCAACTTCATATCAACATCCCATTGGTTGAAACACTTGAACAAATGCCAAACTACGTTAAATTCATGAAGGATATCTTGTCTAAAAAATGAAGACTTGGAGAATTTAAGACAGTAGCCTTGACAAAGGAATGCAGTGCATATCTTCAAGACAAACTACCCCCAAAGTTGAAGGATCATGGATGTTTTACCATACCTTGCAACATTGGAGCAACATATTGTGGTAAGGTAATATGTGACTTTGGTGCGAGTATCAATTTGATGCCTATGTCAATATTTAGTAAGTTGGGGATAGTTGAAGTTAAACCTACTACTGTTACACTTCAATTAGCAAATCAATCCTTAGGACATCCTGAAGGAAAAATAAAAGATGTATTGGTACGTGTAAACAAGTTTATCTTTCCTGCTGACTTTGTGCTTCTAGATTTTAAAGCAGACAAAGAAGTACCAGCCATCCTAGGAAGGCCTTTCCTAGTAACCAAAAAGACCCTTATTGATGCGCAGAAGGGCGAGCTTACTATGCGTGTTCAAGATGAATAGGTAACATTTAGTGTTTTAATTCTATGCGATTTCCTAACACAATTGATCATTGTTCTACAGTGGCCGATTTAGAGGATTTAATCATGGAGAAGGAACTTAACTATTTTGAGGATCCATTAGAACAAATTCTGATATTAGACCTCCAAATGATGAAGAGGAGGATGAACACTTAGCTTTGCTAAAGGCTAATCAAAGGGGATTTAAACTGCAATCCCATTTTGAATCTTTGGAGTTAGACAAAAGGGATCATGCCCAACCAAAAGTGTCAATCGAGGAGGCACCTAAATTAGAACTTAAAGTACTTCCTTCACATTTAAAATATGTTAATTTAGGTAAAGCTTCTACTTTTCCTGTGATTGTTTCAACAAAATTAACCAATGAGCAAGATGAGAAACTCATCTTAGTATTGAAACAATTCAAGAAGGCCATTGAATAGACGATAGCTAATATTCGCGGCATTAGTCCATCGGTATGCATGCATAAGATTATCTTGGAAGATGGCGAGAAAGGGACATTCGATAGACAATGAAGACTGAACCCCATCATGAAGGACGTGGTAAAGAAAGAAATCATCAAGTGGTTAGATACGGGTATAATTTACCCATCTCAGACAGTTCATGGGTAAGTCCAGTCCAGTGTGTACCGAAGAAAGGAGGTATTACAGTCATTGAGAACAAGAATAACGAGTTGATACCGACTAGAACAGTTATGGGATAGAGAATTTGCATCGATTACTAGAAGCTGAACATGGCAACTAAGAAAGATCACTTTCCTTTGCCGTTCTTGGACCAGATGCTGGATACACTCGCGGGGCAAGACTATTACTATTTTCTTGATGGATACTCAGGGTATAATTAGATTGCAGTAGCACCGAAAGATCAATACAAGACAACATTCACCTGTCTGTACAGTACATTTGCATTTAGACGCATGCCATTTGGTTTATGTAATGCACCTGTTACATTCCAAAGATGTATGATGTCTATTTTTACTGATACGGTTGAGAAATACTTGGAAGTCTTTACGGATGATTTTTTAGTATTTGGAGATACATATGATGATTGTCTTGCCAATCTAGCCAAGGTACTAAGGCGATGCGAGGAAACAAACCTTCTCCTCAATTGGGAAAAGTGTCATTTTATGGTATGAGAAGGTATTGTTCTAGGGCATCAGATAACGAAATATGGAATCGAAGTAGATAAAGCAAAGGTAGACATTATTGAGAAACTCTCACCACCAACATCTGTAAAGGGTGTTGGAGCTTTTTGGGCCACGCTGATTTCTATCAAAGGTTTATCAATGACTTCTTCAAAATTGCTAAACCTATATGTAAATTATTGGAGAAGGACACGATGTTTAAATTTGATGAGGAGTGCTTAAGAGCTTTCAACAATCTAAAGAGTCGGTTAGTTTCGGCACCCATAATCATCACACCTGACTAGGATCTACCATTTGAATTAATGTGTGACGCAAGTGACTTCGCGATAGGAGCTATCATGGGCCAGCAAAGAAACAAAGTTTTTCATCCCATCTACTGTGCGAGTTGGACTCTAACAGGAGCTCAACTGAATTACACAGTAACAAAGAAAGAGTTACCTGCTATTGTGTTTACTTTTGACAAGTTTCGATCTTTTCTTGTAGGTACCAAATTGACTATCTATACGGACCACTCTGTAGTTAAGTATTTACTTGCCAAGAAAGACATTAAGCAGAGACTAATCCAATGGGTACTTCTACTTCAAGAGTTCATTTTAGAAATTCAAGATCGAAAGGGAGTAGAAAACCAAGTAGCAGACTACTTGTCCAGGTAGGAGCCTCAAGAAGGGAATTCTCCTCTAATACCAATTCAGGAGACATTTCTAGATGAACACATACTGAAGGTAAATCATGTCCATAATATCCCTTGGTTTGCTAATTTTGCTAACTATTTAGCTTATGGTTTGATGCCGATTGATAAGATGTATCATCAAAAAAAAGTTTCTTTACGATGTGAAGTACTATTTTTGGGAACACCCATATTTGTTTAAAAAGTATGCAGATCAAATGATTAAGAGATGTGTAGCAAAAGATGAAGTACATAAGATTCTTTACCATTGCCACTCAGCTCCGAGTGAGAGACACTTCGGAGGTAACCGTACTGCGTCCAAAGTATTGCAAGCTGGAATCTTTTGTCCAACATTATTTAAAGATGCATATGCTTACATAAAGAGTTGTGATCAATGTCAATGGGTTGGAAATGTCACCAACAGAAATGAGATGCCTTGAACAAACATCATTGAGGTAGAATTATTCGATGTTTGGGGTATTGACTTTCTCGGTCCTTTCCCTTTATCTTTTGGTTACAAGTACATATTGGTAGCAATAGACTATGTGTCTAAGTGGATTGAGGATGAAACATATCTGACAAACGATGCTAAGGTTGTGATGAAGTTTTTGCATAAGCATGTTTTCACAAGGTTTGGAACCCCAAGAGCCATCATCAATGATGAAGGGTCCCAATTTTGAACAAGTGATTGAAATGGTTACTCAACAAACATAGAGTGAAGCACAAGGTCACTACAGGTTACCATCATTAGACAAATGGGCAAGCTGAATTGGCAAACAAGGAGATCAAAGGCATACTCGAGAAGGTAGTTTGCCCGAACCAACAAGATTGGTCAAAAGACTGGATGATGCTTTATGGGCCTACAGGACAGCATACAAGACACATTTAGGGATGTCACCCTATAGGTTGGTCTTTGGAAAAGCCTGTCATTTGCCCTTGGAGTTAGAGCACAAAGCTTACTGGGCTCTTCGATAACTCAACTTGGATCTTAAGCTTGATAAAGAGAAACAGATGCTCCAACTCAACGAGTTAGAAGAATTTTGAATGCTCTCATACGAGAATGCCAAATTTATCAAGGAAAGACTTAAGAAATGGCATGACAAGCACATTCGAGTTTGAGAATTTGAAGCAGGTCAACAAGTCTGGTTATTCAATTCTAGATTAAGGTTTTTTCTAGGTAAGTTAAAATCACGATGGTTTGGTCCATTTACGATTTATCGAGTTTATCCATACGGAGTTGTTGAACATCAAGGTAATGAGGTAATTTTCGAGTTAATGCTCAGCGTTTAAAACATTAATAGGGGGATAAAATTGAACGGGATCAAGTCTCATCCATTTTATCAGATATTTAATATTTCTTGATTTTCTTTTAAATAAATGATTTAGGGTATATTTTCAGTTTTAGTATGTTTAAATAAATTCTGTCTAGGAGACTGGAACTTAAGCGGGACCACTTGTGACCTCTCTAATCTTTACTGGGAATTGATTTTAACATAATTTTCTGAGAAATTATTACCTAAATGGCAAAATAAATTTTTAGTTTTTCAAATAAAAGGGTCAATTTTGATCCAAGCTTTAAATTGCAACTCAATTTCAAATTTTCTTTAAGTCTAGGGACTTAATTCAACTATTTTCAAAATTTGGTTGCTCTTTTCATAAACACTGAAAATTAGATGCCTCTTTTTGTAAATGTTTCCAAAAGGCATCTAGAGTAAATGTTTTTAATTTTAAAAAAAATATGATAATCATTAATATATAATTATATCCATTATAATATATATTAATTATTATCAACTTTGCATAGAGTTAGGATTAGTTTAAATTTAATCATATTTAATTTAATAGGTTTTTATTTTAATAAATTAATAGCAAATAATAATTTAATATGCATTTTATTAATTATTAATTGTTGTTAACTTTGTATAGAATTAGAACTTAGAATATTTTAATTATTAAAGTATTCTAACCATTCTACTTTAATTCCTACTCCTCTCACTATAAATTCCACATACTTTTGTCATTCTCTTCACTCATCCCACATAGCACCCTAAACTCACCAAAATTCCCTAAGTTTCGAAAGCCCCTAGCCGCATACTACTCACCAGCAATTTGGCCAGCAGCCCTAGCCTCATCACGCGCCGCATGCCTTGCTCTTCACGTCGCACGCTGCACACCCTACTCTACGCATCGCACGCTACTCCTAGCTCCAACTCTTGCGCGCCCCTCGTCACTGCTCACTCAGTAGGTGCTACTTGTGGCCCGCACAACTGTCGCGCTAGGTCTTTTGCTCTACAAGCATCCACCCGCACACCTAGCAACGTTTCAGCATTCGTTCGGCACACCAATTCCGCACCAACACCCCTACTCAAATAACCCTCCAACCTCTCTTAATTTACCCTCTTTTGATCTACAAATATTATTTTCTTTAGGAGTTCTTGATTTTTATAAAAAAGTCGTAAGACAAAATTTTCTCCTAAATTTTAATTTTATTCAATTATTTAAATTTTCAATTTATTGAATCATTAATAGTTTATGTTAATTATTTTTTGAAAAAATAATTGTTTCCATCTTATGTCCAGGTTAATCATGCCTCGCAAGAGAACTGTGCCTCTGCCCAAATCGATGAATCACAAAACAAATTCCACTGTGAAGAAGCCAAAGCGAGATACGAAAGTATTTTCAAGAATCAATAGATGCATCTAGAGAAAGGCTTTACACTAAAAGAAAGCATCTATATTGATTTCATGGCACGTATTCGTCAAGTTGCTGAAACTCTCAATTGGGAGTTGTTTTGTGAGAAGAGACCTAGTGTGGATAAGGAGTTAGTTCGTGAATTCTATGCGAATTTAATCCCAAGTGAGTTGATAGAAGTTTTTGTTCGTGGAATCAAGTCTAAAAATCTGTAAGAAATTCTCGAGGAACTTACAGTTCTAGGTTCTAAATGGACTGTGTCAAAGCAATGAATTCATACTTGTCGAAGAGAATATTTGACAGCACTCGCGAATGTATGGTTCTATTTCATCTAATTCAGCCTTATGCCTAGTTCACGCGGACTACAATCTCATTAGAGCGAATGGTCTTGTTATACTCGTTTTTAACTGGAAAGACCATTGATGTGGGAAAAATTATCCTGAGAGAAATGTGAAATTGTGCTATTAGACGTTCTGGCCCAGCTTACTTTCCCTTTATGATAACAATTCTGTGCTTGAAAGCTAAAATGTAACACCCCAAACCCAGCCTAGATGTAATAGACAAATCTGGCGGTGTCACATAGAAATGTGATTCGAAAACATGTTCTCATTGAAAACCCGTTCAGTATTAGACCTGTTTGTGATATTAACGAAAAATTTGTTGATCATATTGGATTGTTAATATACTTTAAAACTATGTTCATTGGGGAACCTTTTCAAAATTTGTTGTGAAAAGGTGGTGTCTTTGAAAACAATTATCTTTTTAAAACCCGTCTTTTTCTACAACTAGCAATTTATATCCAAGCAAGTAAAAACCCAATTTAAAATTAAACCTTAGAGAGGCCTTATTACAATAAAAATACCCATAATAAATTACTTATAAATTAAAAGAAAAACATGGAAGCGTAAGCTGTTGTGTGGCCACCTTCGATTCCCTCGCAGCACCGATCTGCCTAAGGATTACCTGCACAGGTAAACTCTGTGTGTAATCCCTTATCAAATAGTCAATCATACAGTATGCAGTAACAGTCCTGGCCTGAGACCATTACAGTAATAGTATTAATGTGGGCCTTGGCCCATTACAGTAATAGTTGGGTCTTAGCCCATAACAGTATCAGAAATCAGTAAGCATGATGCATCTAATCCCAACCAACCCTGAACACAATCTACTATCCAACCTTGTACTTCTGTGAGGAATAGATCGACCCACTCAACCCTACACTCTAATGTTGGCACCGGTTGTGGCACTAAACAGTATTACAGCAAAGCTACCAGTAATATGAATGGCTTAAAGCCATCAGTAGGTCCACAGTCGTCTTGTGCGACCCGTGCAACTTTATCAGTACAGTACATTTCCTCCACATATAATAACCATCCCCAAGCAATACAGTTTGTCATGAGATAATATCATACGTGTATGCAAAATGTCATGCTCAATTACAATCATACATATCATAGAACAAATCAGTTATTTTACACCTAGGGGTATAATAATCATTTTACCCAAGAGGGGTATTTTGGTCATTTTACCCTATGAGGGTATTTCAATCATTTTATCCTGTGGGGATATTTTGGTTATTTTACCCTATGGGGGTATTTCGGTCATTATACCTTATGGGGGTATTTCGGTCATTTTACCTTATAGGGGTATTTTGATCATTTTACCTTATGGGGGTATTTTGGTCATTTTACCCTATAGGGGTATTTCGGCCATTTTACCCTATGGGGGTATATCAGTCATTTTATCCTATGAAGGTATTTTGATCATTTTATCAAATAAGTTAAAACAGTGCAAATGGGCCCAAGGCCTGTTATGGCCTAAGCCCATGAGATCGCTCACGGTGGCCTTTACGGTCAAATGCCCATTTTTTGTGGGCTCAAATTACCACACAAGTGATCGCACGCCCATGGGGCCTCACACGTCATATTTTTCGGCTCTTCAGCTTTTGCCGATTTACAGTTAAGACAATGTGAATACACACCTGATGTGAAAACGTGTGAATAATCCCGCAAGCACCAAACCTACATCAATCAAGGTACTCCATTAATCGATTCCCAATCGACTTATCAAAACAACCTCCAACAAAAATAGTTGTCCAAAAGATTACCTCCCACTTGATTAGATCAACTGCTAGTGGCTTGCTCACTAACTCCGTTTGCAAGCAACTACACAATAAGCCTTAGAGGGTTATCTACAATCCAACCAACACTTATCAACCCTCAAACAAATAAACAGTTTGAACTAGACGAGAAAGCACTTACTGAAAACGCAGAGTCCAGATTAGAAGAAAAGGACAATTGGCCACACCCACACCAAAAGTTGAAAGTACAGAGAAGGATGGAGGCAAAATAGAACAATCAAACCCCTATCCGCAACCGGCAAGAAAAAGGAGATGTTAGAAGAAAAGGCCCTGACGATAGGGAGAAACAAAGAGAGGGCAACATGAACCCTTACTGATTTGTCAGAAAACTTTTCGCAAAACCGAAAATACTAACACCAACAGAAGGGTAAAGGGGAGTAGAAGAAGGAGCCCATACAACCAAAGAACCCAACTGCCTAAGTCGAAATCTTTGGCGATTGTTACAAAATAATTACCAATCTGAGAACAGAAGAGGGGGAGAGATGGAATATTCAGCCTGAGTACCAAAATGAAAGGAATGGAAACAAAGAACAGTTTGAGAAATAAAAAAGAGAAGAGACAAAGAAATGGGGATAATCGGCCAAGAAAAGAATCAGTTGAGGAAAGGAATGAAAGTCGGCTACAAGAGAATTTGATTCCTAAAACTTGTAGAAAGCCGAAAAAAGAATAGAGAGGGAGAAAAGATGGTGTATTCGGCTACCCCCAAAAGTGCAGTAAGATCCCAAAAATAATTGTCAAAGAAAACATAACAGAGGTGAGAATGCAACCCAAAGACCCCAAAATTGATTTCTTCCTATGCATAGAGTTCAAATTCAGCACATTACTTTCCCCACTCCTCAACTTCCATGAAAATCTCCTAAAGTCCCTCTTAAAATCTCTCCAACCTCCCATCAAATCCTATGATCCACTCCCTAACCTCTCCATGACCAATTCAAACTCCACCCAGTAGTGTTCCGGTCCAACTCTACTACCTAGACGTCTTAGCTAGCAAAATAAATACTCCTTGTGCACAGTGGGACTCAAACCCAAGTCTCCCAGTAGCAGTAACACACTATTAGCCACTAGACCAGCAGACTTTTTATGACTTGATATCCCCACAATTATTTAAGAACCTGCTATCTGGAACCAAGGGTTTTATTCAGCTAAAATAGAAATTTTTGCTAAAGCCTAGGTGTAACACCCTTAACCTATGTCCATCGCCAGATTAAGATCAAAAGGCATTACAGAATGGAACACAATCCCAATAATTATAAATATGTATACATGAACAAAACACGAAGGTCAATCAAATTTATTTCATAAATTTAACACGAATATTGAGTCTAAAACATTTTACCTTGTGTATATATATACAATCTTATCATTTTTAAGCTATAATATGTAACATGTTATTTAAAAGCATTATAGCACATGTCGATCTTAACAAGGATAAATCATAAATTCAAATGAATAGTCTACTTAGTACAATACATGGGAATATATTTATATGTATTATTTAAAAAATAAAATAAATAAATAAATCACCACTAAATTCCAAGTTTAAGCATCATTTGATTATCTATTAATACCTAAACTTATATACACATTCTCACTTCAAACATTATTCGAACACATGTTTTAATATATATACATATAAATATGTATTTTCACATCCATACAAGACAATCCCAGTTGACTAACCACTTATTTCAATATATATGTATATCAATACCATGACCAAACATATAATATTATTCCACATACTTCACCAAAATTTTCATAAGCAAATAATCACTCCTAACCTTTTAATCATTATATCTAAGAACGCCCAAAGCGAAATGAGCTTAGTAAACGTGTTTATCCTTATACATAGGAAGCATGCACTCACACATACCAATCCCAAATTATGAATCAAAGCATATAAGTATAGCCAGATGCTAAGACACCATTCAAGAAGTAGCTTTGATAAGAAATCATGTTACATGATTTATGATCGAATGTAGCACCCAAATTAACAAACAAATAAATTCATAGTACAAACAAAATTCAAGACCTAGTACGTATGCAATATAGCCATGCCCATTCTTACCATATTCGGGTCCAATAATTTACCTTAATATGAAATCATAGCAAAAGATTTATTACCATGCATAGCATTCGACTTATTAAACAAAAGTAGGTTCGTAGTACTCACAAAACTTAAGCCAAACTCAACTTAGAACATAAGCCATGTTCGGATGGCATTTATACATAACAAGGTCCATATTTGAAAAAAAAAAGTTTTAAGCCTATACATGCCATAACTTGAGTTCTACTATTAAGTACCGAAACAGTAAATAGTGTGATGGGTATTGTTGACAATTCTCGAGCTCGTAGCTTGATTTCCAAAACCTATAAAATAGAATAAGCAAATACACAGTAAACTAATTAAGCTTAGTAAGTTTTAAGCAAAAGGGTCAACTCAAAAATATTACCAACTTATTCAAACTCAAACATAATACATAACCAAAACACCATTAGATTTCATCATGTGAATCGCATATCTTTTTTTGCTTGTCCTTTAATAAATACTACCATGATCGAATGTCATATAACCCCTTTTGAGGATAGCTTTAAACTGCTCAAGCCAAATAACATTAACACATGTCTTATCCACACATAATCTCCTAGACCTAGGTGTCATGAAATAATCTCATATACATGCATTAAATGTATGATCGAATTTCTCACAACCACATAGGCATATAACAAAAATTCTTTCCTTAATATCCATAATGTCGAATGCTCATAGTCACATTATGTCATTACCAAGTCAAATATTTCTTTTGTATTCGCATCTATTCCTTGATTGAATCGTAGATGTTTACAGTAAGTCTCTAGAGTTTTTTCTACCTCAACTTAAGTAAATATCAAGATAGTCATGCCTGACCATTTAAATTAAATTTCACAAATATAACTCGATTCCTTCAAAGGATCAGCGAGCTCACACACTCAGTGCTAAATCTTTGTAACGTATCGCACACTTACTGCCGTTACATCAACATCTCACACACTTAGTGCTAAAGTCTCGTAACGTATCGCACACTCAGTGCTGTCACTTTACCTCTCACACATTTAGTGCAATTTTTTATCAAATTAATTGTACACATACGTTTTATATTTCACAAAATCAGCATATGAATTCCACATTTAATTATATATATAACAACACAATTATGCTTATAACTTACCTTGGACAATGAAAAACTGGTCGGGACGGTTAGTCGACAATTTTGGCTTTCCCCCAATCCAAATCTGATTTCTTTGGTTCTTGATCTTGAATCAAGCTTGGAAGTGTCGAACCCTAAGTTTCTTTTCTTTTTCTTCTAGTTTTTATATTCGGCTAAGGAGAAAACAAAATTATCAACTAAAGTTTTATGATATGTTTTCTATTATAATATCTTAAATTATCATGATTCCTAATTTACCATTAATGAATTAATAACCAAACTTATACAATAAGGACATATCCGTCCATCTTATTGCGCTTGGCTTATTTTATATACATATAATTATAAATTTTATTATTATAACACATATATATAGGCACATTTAATAAGAAAACATACTTACCTATTTTGTGTCATCCACTAATATATATAAAAATGGACATTTTGCGTCATGAATGCTTTCACTTAAAAAGCCATTATCAATTCAGTCCTTACAATTAAAACTAACTAATTTTCAATTTATGCAATTAAGTCTTTTTTTATTAAATTAGATACTCAAACAACAAAATTAAATCACGAAAATTTCACAGATATAAATTCACACAGAATAAACATAGAAAATAATTTTAAAATATATTTCTGACTCAGATTCGTGGTCCCGAAACCACCGTTCTGATTAAGGTCTAATTTAGGTTGTTACACTAGGTTTGAACCCAGGACTTCTCAGACACTCCCAGAGCACATACCACAAAAGCAGACAGATATTTGTGTCACTTTCTTACACAACTAAGCATTTATGTGCAGTCTCCTAACTGTTCCCTTGCTCAAGGCCCAATACTTCTAGGCCCAAATTCAAGGCATTACATAAAATTCTTACAAATGTAAAAAAGACAGGGTATAGCCAGGGTACAATCACAGATTGGGACCTCTACCGAATAGCTGGAGATTCTTTTCTACAACAATGAGTTGAAGAAAGTGAGGATCCTAAAGAAGAAGAATAAGAAGAAGATCCCATAGAAATCGAACCGCTGCAATCAGTCGAAAACCCTAATAAGGCAAAACCAATGGAACCAGAAGTCGAACCTGATGTCACCACTCTAATGTTCAAAACTCAATCATCTTGCCCAGATCTTTGAGATGAGCTGTCAAAGTTGACGGATATAATGTAACATATGCAGTGGCAACAACAAGCTTACTAAAGATACTCAAAAATAAGGGATGACTCGATGAGAAGAGCTCTTACAAAAATTTACAATGACCCATTTATTTTTGTGCCTGAGTTTCCAGATTTCATATTTGAACCATGGAGTCCACTAGCGAAGAAGGAGTGAAGCGATTCATGCAAAAAAAAAAAGATGATGGAGCAAAAGATGAGTCGAATTTAGAAGGATCTGCACATAAATAAAAAGGGGGGATATTGACTTTATTTTATTTCTGTTATTAGGTTATTTTAGGATTAAGTTAATTAGGAATTTTTATTCTCCCATAATAAAACAAGATATGGAAATCATTAATAAAAATGACCAAAAAGTATACAGTGTAGCAATAGATATATACATGTCTAGGGTTGGATTTAGAGATAGTTTGGTACTTAAGCAGTCAAATTGACTCACCCCCTATTTTCTAGAATCCTACCTGGTGTATAGTATCTATTCACTTTAACCAATGGGGACATTGTTCATCTTAAGTATAAGGATATTGTGTCTACAACGTATGCAAGATCACCATCGGGCAAGTCGTGTATCAAGATGCTTACATAGAGCTACGGTAGTCCACAACTTATACAGAATTACTACCAATCACTATACTCACAGAATTCTATCTCATAATGCTTGAGAGACTTATCAGGATTACTCATACGAGCTAAATCCTATTAACAACACATGCAAAATCATGTTCACACTAATCCATCGAATTTCCTTCATTCAACCGGGAGTTATTCCTTTTCTCAACTAATATCAAACATATTATCACATTTTACCCATTTAACATTTACATAAACATTCATATCATGTAACATGTAACTCAAACATTTTATTATTCAATATTAAGTTACACGAACTTACCTCGATATTTGTTTGTACGAAAATCTACTAATCCAAAATCTTTTCCTTTTCTCGATCTAGCTTCTTATTTGAGTTTTCTGGATCTATATAATCAAATATAATCATCAATTTTATTCAATTCATATTCAATTGAGTCTAATTTACTCTCTAGTAAAAATTACTATTTTACCCCTAAACTTTTCATTAATTCCAATTTCATCCCTAGGCTTGGAAAATGAAATTCATGCAATCTAATCCTTTCATTTTACAACTTTACAATTTAGTCCCTAAATCTCAATTTCATGTAAATTCACTTTGTAAAAGTTGTTTATCTACTAACAACCTTTCATTTTCTACCACAAATTTAAAATTTTCAGCATGTTCATCCACGGCACAAACTTTGTACCTTGATAACTTTTCAAATTAATCCCCAAAATAGAAAGAATATGTTATCCCGATCTAAAAAATATAAAAATTGCTAAAAACGGGACTTGATTACTTACCTATTTATGCCAAGAAAGTTTTCTTCCTCTCTCCTAGGGTTTCCATAAAAGTTTTGGGGATGAAGATGATAAAATGTTGATATTTTTCACATTAATTAATTATCATCTTTTATTTTCTTTGAATTCCAATTTAGTCTTTTTCTTTTTCTCAATTTCCATGGATGATTCATCCATAAATATCCACTAACTTTTAACTAATGGTCTAAATACCATATAAGGACCTCAAGTTTTAAATTCCATAACCAATTAATCCTTCTAGCTTCTAGTGTAGTGTAATGCCCCAATTTTTGCTTATTTCTATTTCTGTAAAATTTGGGCACAACTGTGTTTCTGGTTCAGTGGTTAAGTGTTTTGGGTGTCTGTGTGAGGTCCCAAGTTCAAGCCTTACCTTTAGCAGTTTTGTTTCTTTTGGAATTAAGCTTAACCCTTGATGAGTAGGTTTATATTTAATTGTTTGTACGTATACATCAGAATCAGCCTACTGGTTCAAGTGGTAAGGGAGTCTGTGTGTTGGAGGTCTTGTGTTTGAATCCCCCCAAGAGCAAGGGACTTTATTTTTTTCAGTTCTGAGAGAGAGAGTTGTGCTAAATTTGGATTCTGAAGTAGTGGAGATAAGTGGGGTAGTGGAGAGAAATTTGAGGAGATAGTGGGAGAAAGTCATCAGAATATTGTATTTTTTATTTTATCGGCAAATTTTTAATTTTCTCCATTCCTAGCAAAATTTGTTTTTGACGTTTGTTTCTCCTCTCCTTTGCCGAAATTCTGCTTCTCCCTCACCCTCTCTTTTCATTTTCTTTTCCAATTCGTCTCTTTGCATGGAACTCTTAGTTCCGTCTGATCAGTAAGTTATGTGTGGTTTTGATTTTAGTGTTCATGGCTAGTGTTTTAATGAAGGTTTTATGTTATTTTCAATTAGGGGAAGGGCAAGTTTCTATTTTTGATTCTGTAGCGATTTAAGCTTTTGAGGATTCCTTTTCGTTATTGGTAAGTATTCGAAAGTGATGTTGAACATCGTGAGGAGTCGTTTGTAGAATTTCTTCGTTAGAGTTTTCAAACGTGTTACTGAATTTTGGGTGTTAATATGTCAATTTATAGGTTTTGGAGGCTTCGTGGTTGTAGTAGCTTCGAAATGAATCAAGGTGTGTACCCAAAAACACAAAAAAAAAAATGAGGTTTCGACAAAAGCCAAAAATGTGGTCGCCCGTGTGGTACGTTGTGTGTGATGACACGCCCGTGTGAACAACCAAGGCTAGACCGTGCTCAAGACATAGTCGTGTGGTGACTGGTGTGGTCGTGTGAGCCACACAGGCTAGACCAAATTGGGCCGTGTGGGCCACACGGGTGTGTGCCCATAAAGCAGTCTGGACTAGTGTATGGGTTTCTGATCTAGGCAATGTGATATACACAGGCAAGGCCAATCTGGCGTGTGGGCCTATTTATCTCAATTTTTCCTTAGGGTTGCACGTATCGTCCCAAACGACTATGGGCCAACTGTAGGGTCGGTAAGGGCTAACTAGACCCCAAATTGTATGATCTGAATGACTGATATTGTGTTCTGAGCATATTATTATCATGCATGTATGACCTATCTGATACATATATTTGTACTGGCATTGTATATCTGTAATTATGCATGATTAATATGTATGACTGGTTCTGCATTTACTGTATTTGTCATTGGGGTGGGATGATATATATTGGAGGAAGTGATCTTAAAGGCAATTTATGCCTATTATCTGGCAGCATGGCTGCAATATCTAATATGTGCCATATTCGGAACAACATGGTGTATAGGGCTAGGTGTGTAACACCCTATGACACTCGTCCGTCACCGGAATAGGTCATCGGGCATTAACCATCTAAACGACTCTCAAAGCAACCACGAATTAATATAGGAGCCCTTTTTAGGTGACTAAAGTGAACGAATAAGTAGTACAAATCTTACCTAAAAAGGATTTGTATAAAACTTATGCATCTAAGTAAAGGCCGCGACATTGATTTAATCAAGCTATCATTTTAGTTCATGCACAAAAGTGGTTTACAAAAACAAAAAAAAAAAAATGCAATAAGTACATAAACAAAATAACCGTTTTGCTTCATTAGCATTCCAATGAATAGAATCACCATCGAATATGCACACATGAATGTGTATAAGTCTTAACCGAATATGCCATTCACTAGATCATTTCACAAACATCGATTCAATTTCGGGACTATACTATTCAAAAGAACTAGCCACTTTCGCATGGCTTTAATATTTACACAACCAAAATATATCTTGTTTCAAAAGAAGAGTTAGCCTATACATGCCATTTACTAAAGTTTAGCTAATTAGGTACCGAACGAGGCTTTGATAGTAGAGATGACTTCGAGTTTGAGATTCCCGAGACCACAGCTGACGAACCAAAATCTATAAAACAGAAGATTCAGAGTAACAGAGTAAGCTTTTCTATGCTTAGTAAGTTCAAGTAATAAAACAATCAATCTACTAATGCAAAGATATCATTTATGTGATCATTCGTAAACGTTTCACCATAGCCGAATTTGCACATACCAAATTTAATCTTCTCCTTCTTATTTGAATGTACTAATAATCCCCGAAAATTACATACTCACAAAATTTATAATTTCACAAATATAGCAAAGTAGCCACAGATTGTCACATTCTCTTTTAAACCATTGTTAGCACTAAACATCGCTCCTTTGTAAGATAATTTGTTAGGAAATTTTTCACCATTTCGTAGCGAACATACCTGGTCATTTTATCGTAGATGTCTCATTAACAGAGATTGATAAAGCTGAACTCTTACCGTTAGCCCTACGGCTCTTCGGGGTTTGCCCCGATTTTGAACTCTAGCCCTAAGGCTCTTCGGGATTTATCCCGGGTCTGAACTCTAGCCCTAAGGCTCTTCGGGATTCAACCCGGCTCTGAACTCTAGCCCTAAGGCTCTTCGGGATTCAACCCGGCTCTGAACTCTAGCCCTAAGGCTCTTCGGGATTCAACCCGGCTCGGAAATACAGTGGCACATAAGTCAAATTCAGCACATGAACTTATCACAAAAACATTAATCTCAAAACATCATTCTTTTGTTCACTTCAC
Organism: Gossypium stocksii; assembly: GCA_020496765.1. Classification (NCBI taxonomy): domain Eukaryota; kingdom Viridiplantae; phylum Streptophyta; class Magnoliopsida; order Malvales; family Malvaceae; genus Gossypium; species Gossypium stocksii. The sequence goes on from CM035624.1 coordinate 35,652,811, forward strand.
ACATTACACATATCCGGACACTTTCAAGAGGTACATCCGGCTAAAATATTTAAAAGCAAATCTCAAACCAATTCATTTATAAAAGGGTTAAATACTTAAACTTACCTCGAACTTTTCTGTATAAATACGGGGCGGCTATTCTGTCACCTTAGCTTTCCCCTTATCCGATGCTGTCCCTCTATGTTCTTGAGCTTCAATTTACAAATTAGATGTATTAATTTACAAATCCTACTTACCTTAAAGTATGGAATATACACCCTCTCTATACGGCACACAAACACATTCGGCCAAATTATCAATAATTGAGTACCTTCACTTGAATAATACGAACGCACAAACACCTTTCTTTTATGAATACATTAGGCCGAATTTCATTATGTTACTAATCATGCCGGGTTTTAATTAGATCACATATAGAAAGTCTTTTAAAATAATCTTATCCTTCATGTCATAATAGACTTAGGGGTCAAATATGATTTCCTCTAATTTACCACATCAACATTTCTTCATCAAGATATGAACATTACAGAGGCAACTAGATTGCCATAACCGGTTATAAATTGAGTCATACATACAAAGTATATCACATAAGTACACCAAATCTCTCATGACCGAATGCTCATTTGATACTTCAAAGAACATCAATGAGTCAAATATAACAAACCGAATCAAGTCTATATAAGTCTAAGTCTCAAATAAATTCAATAATATGCTACATTGATATTCCATCATCAAGACATCACCTAAGCTAAGACAAAAATTCTTACATCCATATTAGCCGAATGCAATAATGCAAAATCAAAGACATTACCATAGTCATTCCCATATTTCTAATTTAAAAAAAATACCATAAATGGTTTCAAACATTAATTTGGAGTACATTCGGCATCCTCCCTAACCAAGGATTCTAGGCCACAAATCGGAAATATGTCCACAACAAAGGTTAGCCGACTTCCCTAATATGCAACATCAATTTACAAAATAAAATAACACATTTGGTTCATGACCGAAAGTACCGTTCATCACAAATACAAATTTCACTCATTATTTAAGTTCCAATTAGGCTAACACTCATGCAACCACTATCAACTTCGCCTTAACCTAGCATATTCCCCACTTAGCCGATTACCATAATCAAATTAGTCACAACTATTTCTTTCACCAAGCTCAAATCATCAACTACAATTTCTCAATATTCAAAAATAGCTAAAGAAACCTCAATGAAAACACCACATCCTCAACCGAATTTACATCACAAGGGATTGAGCCACACAAAGCTCAAATTCAAAATATCAACTTAAAATCTTAAAATTTCATGGATTTTAACATTACCTTGTTTATCTAACACTCAATTACTTAATTTCCATAGCAATTTGTGAATTTCATAATTTTCAAAACACCATTGCCGAATACCAACATCAACCAACTTCAAAATTTATACATGGGCTAGGTAAGGAACTTAGTAGCTAACTCCATTTCATCAAAAATTTGAAGAAACACATGAAAAACATTTAATTCATACCTTAAATTTTGAACTACAATGGCCGAACCTCCTTTAAACTCCAACTCTCTCTTCTTTAGTCATAAACGGCAATGGAGGATGAAAAGAAGGAAATTTTCTTTTCTAAATTATCTTTTTGATTTTATGTATTAATAAAATAATGAATTTAACACATAAACAATATAAAAATAATTTTAACATCATCATTGCCGTCCACTAAAGTGGAAATGGGCAATTAGACATGCAAAGACATCACTTTGTATGTTTATACTTTTTAGTCACTTTAATTTTTACCTACTATAATTTCAAAGTTCAACATTTAAGCCCTCTTTAAGCAATTAATCATTTTAAAGGTCAAATTTTCACAAAAATTTTTATAACCCCTACTAAAACGCATATCAACAATCCAACTAACATCATTAATAAAAATTTCTGATTCGGTTTAGCAGTCCCGAAACTGCTTCCCGACTAAGGTCGAACTAGGGCTGTCACAAGGTGGGTGTTCTAAACCCCACATGGTGTGTAGGGATGGTTGGAGATGGTGTGTATAGGATGAGGGTAGGATTTTTTATTCTGATTTACACATCTGTATCTGTATCTAAGAAGGGCTTAAGCCCGAATCTACATATGTATCTGTATCTGTGATAGGCGTAGGCTCAAATTTGTATCTGTCTTATTCTAATTTTCTAATTATATGCATGCTTATTTTTGTGGGGTTACACACTGAGTTTACGTAAACTCACTCCTTTCTATTTAATCTGTATAGGTAATCCCCAGACTTAGGTGGATTGGTGCAGCGGAGGACTTGATTGTGACCACCTATTCAAACAGTTCTTGATTATGGTTTTGCTTTAAAATTTAGATTTGATTTGGGTAATTTTGTATCAATTGGAATTTATGGACTGTATTCGTTATTTTTGGTTTTGATTGCGTTTATGTTTTTGTGACTGCAAAACTCGTTTAAAACTCAGATTTTTACCAGAAGCAATGGTGTCCTAAAATCTTGAGCGGTTTTGTTAAATACAACAGTTTCTAAAGCTTACACAGTAAGTAATGTTTTGGCAAGCAATTATTTTACTAACGTTTCTAGGTTCAAATGATTAAGAATGAATGATTTGTTTTAAATAACAATTTAATGCTTTATCCAAACTACATAGCTTTTCAAAATCCAATCCATATAATATCGCCAGATTCGTCAATAAAGTCTAGGTGGGTTTGGGGTGTTATATCTAGAATTCAACTTCTAAATTTTATGCAATTTAGTCCTTTCTCTAATTAATCACTAAATCGGTAAAATTTTCCTATCAGTATTTTCATACGACTTTCATATCATAATATAGACCATGCAATAATATTAAAATAAATTTTCTTTCTAGCTCAGATATGTGGTCCCAAAACTAATGTTTCGATTTCACTGAAATTGGACCGTTACACATGCCATCTATATCCAATAGATCCACCATAAAATGTTACCAATATAACCAAACACACAGGGCATAAACACTGGTATTTAAGCACTTAATTTAGGATATAAAAATTTAATTTAAAGCATGCCACTCAACAATATTGACATCCACATAGATAAGTTTAATAAGTGTCTTTGTCCATGGATCTAAAACCAACTATAAAATCATCATCAAGTGCTCTAATATACAGTAATCCATGCTCCAATTATTAATCAATATAATTCAAATCAACCATATTAGACACTCTATTCACAGTTTCCATAAATCATTTACAAATATGCTTTCATAAAATTAAAATTAGTTTTGAAATCTAAATTATTTGAAATACAATTGAATCTTTAGAAACACAATTCAAAACCTCAATTCAGAATGTAAATAGGCATGTTTACCAATTGCCTTTAAAAACCACTCACATTCACACTTTGCTTCTCAAGCCAAAGTGTATCAAGTAGCTGTATTTGGACCTCAATTCTTATTAGTAGTGTCCCTTCCATGATGTGGATCTTAAAAAGAGGTAAAATACCTATTACAAACTATTATTAACAACAAGAAAATCGTAAAACCATGAACTACACAGATCTAAAATGCCTCTTCAATCTACCTTACTGAAAATTCACGATCTAGTCGAAACACAAATTTCAGCCCCTAAATGACCTTCTCTGCCCCAAAAATAATTTTTAAACATCATTCCAAATCAATCAACACAAAAACTAAGCATAAATTTCATAAAACAAATTGTTTCATCATTTTCTAGAAAATCAATTCATGCTCTTAGTTAAAAACAAATCTATCAAAATTGATCAACCAAATGAGTTTGATCTTTTGTTTTCTGACCAAAAACCTCTTAATAAACATGATTTGAGCTCAAATATCGATTTAAACTTGGATTCCAACTCAAAACCATGAATTCACCATAAATGAATCTCATGTTCAAGAGCTAAGAGATCAAGATTTGAAAAACCAATTTATTCAATTTAGATTGAAAATAATAATTAAAAACAACCTTAGAATGAATTTAGAGTTGAGAAAATACCTTCAATCGATCTGGACTCACCAATAAAAGATTGGATCAATATCTTTCAAGAACTCGGATGAGTTTTTTCTTTGGAAATCTTCCCTAGAGAATTTTGAGAGAAATTTGAGTGAATAAAAGATGAGATCTAATTTTTGATATGTGGAATTCGAAAATGAAAAAGAAAAATGAGATAAAATGCTTAGAAATTGGGAGAGAATTGTGTGTGAAGTAAGGAGGTTGTAGCGTTTTTTAACTAAAAAATCCCCCCACTTGATTTCCAAAAATTAGGAAAATTGCCATCAAACCACTCCCACAATTCCCTTGTTTTACTAAATAATCCTTTCCCTCCAAAATTCTGAAAATATGGGTAATTTGACATAGAACCACTAAAATATTTCCCTTGTTTTTCAAATGGTCTTATGTAATTAATATTTTAAATTCTCTCAATTAAACCCCCCATTTTAATTTATTTTTCAATTCTAATTTGACCCAAAAATTATTTAAAACTATAAAATTAATTTTTCTAACAATATTTTTATTTTTTGAAATATTATTTCTCAATTTTTAAATGAAATTAAGCTAACTAAAAATTTACTCATAGACCCAATTAACACCAAAGTTTTACTTAGAACTCGGTACACTTACTTGAAACTACTAGCCCTATTTTTTAGGGCCTTACAAACAGAAATGGATAGAAATGATAAAGTTAGAGAAATGAGAAATATTCAAATATGAATGTGGTTTTCTCACTAAGTATGGAAATGACCTGAGAATTACTTTATAGGTTTTCAAATTATTAATTAATTAATTAATTAATTGAAGTTCGAAAATGAAATTAAATTAATTTGTCATTGTGAACCCATTGAATGTAGAAAATTAAATATATTTTCCCATAAATTATTTTACGATCAAGTTGTCATGATTTTAACGGAATAAGAATTGGGTTGAAAATTTATTTAATTGAGAAATTGATTAATTAATTTAAATTAATTTCTGATGTTTATTTTGAAAAATGGAAAAACATGTATTGGATTAGATTGAATTATAAAGTGATGGGATAAAAGTCTAGGAACAACTTATAATTGGACCCGATACAGGAGATGCCCAAAAGCCTTTAATATAGAATACAATGGACAACAAACCCTAGTATGTTTAACTAGGGTTGCGGCCCTCTCTCTCCTAGTCCAACTAGGAGATTGCTTTTTCTATTAAATAAACATTAAACGCTTCTACTAATTCAACAAAGGTTTCATTTCCTCTCCCTATAAATAGATGACATCGGTAAGGCTAAAAACACAATAGGTTACACACAACTTTGAGATATTGTTATTCTGCTTGAAAATAATATAAATTATATTTTTTGTTGAATAACACTACTATCGGTTTCTATTAGAGAGAGTTTTACTTTCCCACTAAAAGTAAAGTAAATAATTTGTGGTTCTCTACTTGCTTCGAATTTGTTTAAGCCCACATTCGAAGCAGTTCAAGGTATGAGAATAGAGGAGAAGGTCGTTTGGTTAAAAGCTAAGAACGATAAGGATTTGTCTAGCCTAAAACACATGTGCGATTTTAGAAAAATTTTATTACTATAATTATCACAAAACATATGGATTTTTAAAATTTTATTTTTCAGCTATGCAAGAGAATCGTTCTTGAACAGGGTCTTTTCCAATAACTATAGCCTATTTTATATCATTATCTTTAATGATGCCAAAACATTGGCATAGACTCCAAGTTGAATTTAGAAAGGATGGTGTATATTACACATACCATCCATTAAGAAATGCTCTCTGAGTGTTGGTAGCATCGATGCCTTTAAGAGAACTTCATTACTAATTTGACATCATCAAGCAAAGAAAATTATCAAATTGATAGATGTCAAATTAACAACACCATATGAAAATTGTAAAGTATGAAAATAATCAATATTTGTAACCCTGTAAAATTTTAACCTATTTGGACAAAATTATAAAATAATTTTGAGTGTGGAAATGGTGAACAATTTTTTATTTGCATATTTTTCTAGGTTTAGTGTGTATATTTAAACCTAAAATTTAAACCTTAAATATTTAATATTCATGCCTAAATTTAGAATGTATGGATTATGAAAATGGATTAGGGTTTTAAGTTTGGATATTAGTGCTAGATGAAGGAGGGAAAAGTGCCTAATCTTGTATTTGTAAAGTTCATAAACCATAAAAATCAAGAAAAATGATTTAGAAAGTTACAAAAAGGATCTTAACACCCATAGGTGTTGAGTTACCAGAATATATGAGAAGCTAACTAAACTCAACATCAACGGGTGTTAAGTTCAATGTATTATCTATTCACCAGCCTTAATTAAACTCCACTAATTATCAAGAATCTCTTAAAATGTCAGGTACCTAAACTTCCATAGAGGTTGAGTTCAATTCAATATTATCCTAAACCTTAGAAAGAAATCCTAATCTAAATCTTTAATGCTAGCTTCATCCATTGAACTTGACAAGTTCAGAATTCTTTTTAATAAATTCTTTTGGCACCAAAGATTCTTAAGTGAGCAGTGGCATTAATAAGACATTATAATGACCTTGACACCCATGGTGTAAAATTCAGTGTTGCTTACCTAGGTGACGATGGTTGTCAAGTTTCTCAATATTTTACCTATAATATTATTTTAAGGTTTTGAGCAATAGTAATTGTTTAGGGTTTAGAGAAATGGGTTAGTGCTTCAAAAAGTTCATGGAGTGAAAAAAACATTAGAAAACATGTCATGATTATGCCTATATTCAATGCAGGTATTGTTACTTGATACCATCAGGTTTTGGATTTAGGGAAATGGGTTAATGGTTTTCCCTAGTACTGGTGGTATGGAACCTTTTAAACATCCATGGATGCTTTTCCTAAGTGAACACCTTTTCTCAATGCTAATATTTTTTTACATAGACCAATCGGTGCATTGCTTAAAGTGAATTAAGCATGGAGTTAAAAGTTAGGGTTTAATGAAATGTGTTATGGTATAAGTGGTAACCTACATGACCTTAAGGTATCAATTTTCACTCAGTTATATTTGAGGACTAATCAACGGTGTCCATCATTGTTTTGGAATTGAACACTTTATCTATAGAGTCCTTCAAAATGAATTGAAGGGATTGAGTTATGTTATTTTTTTGTTTGTAATGTTATGATATTAACTAGTTAGTTGTCATAACACGTAATATGATATATATTATAGTAATATAAATAAAAAAATAGATCATTTGTTTCCTTTTTGAAATATGATTTAAACCATAAAACATTGTGCCACTCTTCTTCATTGAGTTTGACATAGTTAAACCCTAAGCCCTAACCTATTTACCTAATGAATCAATTGGTACATTAAAGAAATTAAAATATAACCCTACACTGTAATCAAAATGTATCAAACTGAGTTCAACATTTTTTACACAAATGAGTTCATGAATACTTTTTTAAAGATTAATCCAATCAAGAATATCTAAAAAGTTTACTATACTTGTTACCTATTGGTGTCAAGTTTAGTATAATGTCATGTAGAAATTTTAATTATACTTTTTAAAGTCAATGTAGTATCAACTTAATACTTATTAAATTCAATGTCAGTAGGTGTCAAGTTGAAGCTAAAAACCAAGAACCTTATAAATTGAACCTTATTACTAAACCCTAACTCTAATTTAATGCATTGAACTTGATACACATGGGTGTCAAATTCAGTATTCTCTATTAAAGATTCTTTCAATAGAGATTCATGATGGGGAAACTATTTGATGTCAGGATAGTCTATTATACATACATCCAATGGCTAGTGAACATAATAATGCATTTTCCCTATAAATAAGCCCCAAAGCCTCATTCAGTTTATAGTTAAATCAAATAGTTATAGTTTAGGTTTAGGAAAATGTGTTAAATGTTGTTAATGCTTTAAAATGGTCACCAAGTGAAAAAAAAATTATTAAATACAAAACCTAAGGTTTTGGATTTTATTATTCAACATATTCATTGATATTTATCAACACCAGTTCACTTTTATAAGGTTTAGGGAAAATATGTTAAGGCTTTCCATTGAGGGAAACATTTTATAGGGGTTTCATCCTTTGTAGAAACACTTTCACAAAAGTTGCCCACATTTAGGAAAAATTTTATCCAGTGACTTAGGTAGATGGGTCATGGGTATCAATTTTACTAGTTGCACATGGTCACTAGGACCATCAAAATTCACCAAGTAGTAAATGTTAGGGATCAAGGAAACAAATTAGAGCTTTCTGGGCACATAGGGTTTATGTTTTGCAATTGTGGTGGCGTGAACAATCTTTGACATCAATGAACGGTTATATTAACACCCAGATCAATCGATAATGGTGGATCATCTCTATGGAACTAACTCTTCAACTATACGCCCCTCCAAAATTGTACAATTATGGTGTTGATTCAATTAAGTAAGGTGAATCATCAATTACTTTATAAGCCAAAATGAAGGTCCAAGTTTAGATTGCTCTAAGGATTTTAGAAAATAGCTTATGTTTTTTTTGTTATGTAATGTTATGTTACTAACTAACTAGCTGCCTTAACGTGTAATGTGATATAAATTATGCTATTGTAAAAAAAAAGTCCATGAATTTGATGTCTTAAAATGAATATTGATAAAACATTGTTACCTATTTGTTATTTTTCCGATGTTTGATCTACCAAAATATTAAACCTTAAACAAAATGAATAAAAAATAATTATATAAAGTAAAAAACCCTAATCCATAAACCATAAATAAAATGAATTAAAATTAGTTTAGGAAATTATAAAAAAATGATGAATTTGAATTACTTTAGTTTCTTGCGTCTTTTTTTTTCAAACAACAAATGTTTCAATTTTTCATTAAAATAGGAAATTTCAAATTCATTACACATACCTTAATCCTTATAAAGTGTAAAGAAATAACAAAAATTATTAACAAACCCTTGTTAGGTAGAATAAAAAATAATTTATTGTTTAGTAGGTGTATCAAATATTCATCCATTTTTTGGGTAAAGTGATGATCGATCTTCACATTTGCAAAGTAGATACCCTTGTTAAGTTTGAAGGTATAAGAAAAAAACACATCTTTAGAAATAAAGCATCACTCTTGACCTCTTCCCCTACCTCAACATCAATGTTGGTCATGTTGCTCAACTTCAATAGCTTTACATATGCCTCAACCATTGCCATAAGGCCATAGATTTCTCCCGCCCTTGGCTTGGTCTGCATCATCAAGTTCACCTTATGCTTCATTCTCCTCCTCGGACCCAAAATTAGACTTCTAATCTGATGTACATGAGCTTATCCGAACTAGTATACATATGGTTTACCATTGGCCCTAAACCATTCTACATAAATCTCAAATGGAACAAAATTATAATCCTTGATAAATGTAGCCTATAAGATATGCTGAAAATGATTGGCCCGATTGATGACATTCTGGACATGTTTAATAGCCCAATTGTGCTTCAACTACAAACCTAAATCCATATCATGATACCTATCAATGTTATTTGGATTTGCTAGAATTTCTTACACCACTTCTAATCACCACAAAGACATATATATAAGTGGCATGCACACATTAAAAACTTGACTATGTGCATGTGCAATTGGTGGTAGTAGGACATCAATTTTTACCACCTATTACGCCTTCTACACAAACTCTAAAGATAAATAATAAAAATATTTAAATTCAATTACGAGGTGATATTAATTATATTAAATAAATATATGATAACACATGAATTATCGAATCTTTTAATTTAATATTAATAGATGCTTGTATCGTTAAAATATCATCCTTCTAGTAAGTTATATGATAACCATGATTAGACCACCTATTAAAATAAAAACTATTAGAACCGATATAAAATGCTAAAACTGTATAACCTTTTATGACATATGTTTCAAATTTTACCTTCTAGAGAAAAGGGAAACTGAGACTCTTTAAGGGTACATCTCCATTAAATCTATATAAGGTCCATGTGGGCACTTATATTCATTTATTACCATTCATCCTAAGGTGTTTTTGTACCACCCCTAACCAATATCCATCGCCGGAATAGGGTTTCGGAGCAATACTGGAACTTTTAGAATCTTTTCAGATATTTCATGTAAATTACTATTCAGTTATCATAATCATTCATAACGTCCCTTAGTAGGGGCCTCGAGGCCCAAAACATGCATTAGAATCATTTGAGACCAAATCAGGATCTCTAGGAATTTTTCGCAAAAAAATTTAACATTTTTCTCACTATTAAGAGTCACATGCCCGTGTGGTATGGGACACACCCGTGTGGTCAGGATGTGTGGAGTCACACGCCCATGTCCTGAAACCATGTAACTCTCTGACTTGCAACTCATGAACAAATTGATATCACACAGCCAAGTCACACGCCCATATGCTAAACCGTGTGGTTAATTCGAATTTTCAAAAAATAGGTGCAGGATTCACACGGCCAAAAGACACGCCCTTATCTTTGCCCATGTGCTCAATTCTGAGCATTCAGTTTCTCAAATTTTAGGTGCAGAGGACACACGGCCTAACCACATGCCCATGTTATTAGGTCGTGTGTCACACACAGTGTAGACACACGCCCGTGTGTCTGCCCGTGTGGACAAAATAAAGTCATTTCTAGCTTCATTTCTCACCCAAACTCACAGCCAAGACCTGCACTTGAAACACATATCCAATACCAACCATTCTAAGCATTCAAATTAAACAAATTCCATCATTCATCAAGGCATACCATTACATGCAGGTGTGTTTATGATTTACCTTAATTTAACTTAGGTATAAATAACATTTGATCTCATATATTTAACATATCACATATAAGTATATCATAATAATCTACTAAACATATGCGTAGCTACCATAGCATGACATTACAACTATATCAAAACAACCATTTCTAGCGATTCCAATGGCTAGATTACAAACATCATTATCAAGCCACTCATGGTCAAGTTGTCCTATACATGCCATTATACCAAAAGGATTCAACTATATATACCCAAAATAAGCTAGTTGATGTGTGACGATGCTCCAACGATCTTCCAACCTTCGTGAGCTTCCGAGCACTATAAAACAAGGAAAATAAAATAGAGTAAGAATTACATGCTTAGTAAGTTCGTATAACAGAAAACTAAACTTACCAATCCTATTTTTTAAATCTAAGCATATAATATAATGTTTTCCATCCAATAGCAAAACTTCCTAAACACATGCATTCAATCAAACATGTTAGTCACCAAAATCTCAATATCAATCAAGCAAACATAGATGAGCTCATCATGCAATACTCTTTCAAGTCATTATTATTTCATCTCATTTTCTCATAACATGTCAAAAGTTGTGTCCGTTGAAGCATTGAAATTTCGATGAATGCTCAAGTGGTACACTCGAGGTGTACAATTCAATAATCCATCAATTCTTCTTAAAAAGTACCCATTAGGGCACTTAATCAAGGAAACACTCTCGAGCCACATATCGTATAATAGGATTACCAATCCAGGCTAAATCCTTTATATATTGTATGCTCAGAAAAGCTCAACTAAGGTTACCAGTACAGGCTAAACCCTATTCGTTATATATACTTGAGAGGTGTTATAGTAGGATTACCCGTCGGAGCTAAATCCTTTCTATAATAAGGTCAATAGGATTGCTCGTCTGAGCTAAATCCCGTTCGAAACAAATGGAGAACCCCATTCATTTCGAAAAAGCACATATGTTCATCAGAATTCAATATTCAATCGGGACTTAACCCTTTTTCACCATTTTCAAGCATGCATTAAATTTTCTCATATAATATTCAAATAATGTACATCAATATAATTCACATTCCATACAAACACAACATTCAATTCGATATATTTACATGCTCGATTAAGTTACACGAACTTACCTCGATACTTGTTCGCATATAAAATCTACTAATTTGAAATATTTTCTTTTCCTCGATCTAACCTCGAATTTGAGTTGTCCAGATCTATATAAATAACTTTAATCATCAATTTCACACATTTCATACTTATTAGGACTCAATCTACTCCATATTCGTCCAATTTTGTCCCTAGGCTCGGAAAATGAAACTTATGCAATTTACTCCCTATTTCAAGCCTAACCGAAATTTCAAAGTAAAATTTACAGCACATATTTTCTATAAATTTCAAAATTTGTCATCAATTTTCACAACTTTACATTTTAGTCCCTAAATCATGTTTTCACCAAAAATCACTTTGTAAAAGTTATTTATCTATTAACAACCTTTCATTTTCTACCATAAATTTCTAATTTTCAGCATATACATCTTTGACCAATTTTCCATACTTTGATAACTTTTCAAATTAATCCCCCAGATAGATAGATTAAGCTATCTTGGTTTCAAAAAGATCAAAATTACTAAAAACAGGACAAGAAAACTTACCCAATTAGGCCTTGAAAGTTTCTTCTCTCTCTACTAGGGTTTCCATATAATTTTGGGGTTGAAGATGACAAAAATAAGGTGATATTTCTTTTATCATCTTTTTAATTAATTAATTATTTCAATTTCCAATTTAGTCATTTCCCTTTTCCTAAATTTCCATGGATGATTCTAAAAAGATATTTTCCATGTTTTAATTGATGGTCTAATTACCATATAAGTACCTCTAGTTTTAAATTCCATAGCTATTTAATCCTTATAGCTACTAGAATTCTACTTTTGCATTTTATGCGATTTGGTCCTTCTCGTAATTAAACATGAAATCAGTAAAATTTTCTTACCAAAATTTTCACATGACATTTCTAACCTAATACAGACCATATAATGAAATAAAATAAATTTTATTTCAGATCGAATTTGTGGTCCCGAAACCACTATTTCGATCTCACTAAAATTAGGCTGTTACAACTCTCTCCCCTTAAGGATTTTCATGGTAAAAAATCTTACTAATAAAGAGGTTTGGATATTGCTTTCTCATGGTATCCTCTAGTTCCCAGGTAGCCTCCGGTTCTTATGCTACCTTTTCACTATATGTCATATCCGACTGAATCTCTACCTCTACTAGAGAGATAACATGTGAAAGATCGGATCGAAACTAGCATAGCATAGACACATGAAAAATGTTATGAACCCGTTCAAGTTCTGGTGGTAAAGCTAACTGTAACAGTCCAGTTCTCTCTGTAATCTTGTATGGTCCAATGAACCGTGGACTCAGTTTTCCTTTATGACCAAATCAAAGAACTTTCTTCCACTTTCAAGAATACCTTATCTTCGACCTATAATTCTATTTCTTTTCGTTTAAGATCAACATAGGACTTTTGTTAATCAGAGGCCACTTTCAAACTATCCCGAATTACTTTCACCTTTTCTTTAGTCTCACGGACTAAGTCAACTCTGTGTAACTTTTTCTCACTAAGTTCTATCCAATATAATGGAGTTCTACATTTGTGACCATACAAAGCTTCATACGGTGCCATCTTAATAATGGACTGATAATTGTTATTATAAGCAAATTCAACCAAGCGCAAATACTTTTCCCAATTACCTTCAAACTCAAGTATACAACATCGAAGCATATCTTCCAAGATTTGTATTACCTGTTTAGATTGACCATCTATCTAGGGATGAAATGCAGTACCGAAATGTAGTTGTGTACCCAGAGCTTCTTGCAACTTGCTCCAAAATCGAGATGTAAACCGAGGGTCTCTATCTGAAATAATGGAGACAGGTACTCCAAGCAATCTGACAATCTCAGAAACATACAATTCCACCAATCTATCCAAGTAAAAATCCATACATATCGAATAAAGTGTGCAGACTTTGTCAACCGATCAACAATTACCCATATGGCATCTTTCTTCATTGGAGACAGGGGTAACCCTAATACAAAGTCCATAGTAATTCTTTCCTATTTCCATTTTGGTATCATAACTGGCTGTAAAAGTCTAGAAGGTGATTGATGTTCAGCTTTTACTTGCTAACATATCAAACATTTAGATACAAACTTAGAAATATCCAGTTTCATTCCTAGCCAAAAATACATCTTTTTCAGATCATTGTACATTTTATTACTACCAGGATGAATAGACATGTTACCATTATGAGGTTCATTCAAAATCTTCTGCAGTACATTTTATTACTAACAGGATGAATAGACATGTTACCATTATGAGATTCATTCCAAATCTTCTGTACTAGTTCTAAACTTTTTGGTACACATACTCTGCCTCTGAATAAAAAACAACCATCAGTCTTAATCTAAAATTCTAAGTCAGGAGTCGATTCACTTTATATCCGTTTTGCTTGCAACTTACTATCATTTTTCTAAGCTTCAGATATCTACTGCAAAAATGTTGGTCTAGCTTTTAACTTAGCTATAATTGAACCATCATCAAATAATGACAATCGAGTATTCATTGTTTGCAAGGTATACAGGGATTTTCTGCTCAGAGAATCTACCACTACATTGGCTTTTCCTGAATGGTAATCAATAACAAGATCATAATCTTTTAGTAATTCTAGCCATCTGCGTTGCCTTAAATTTAAATCTTTTCGTGACATCAAATACTTCAAACTTTTATGATCATTGAATATGTGACATTTTTCACCAAACAAGTAATGTCGCCAGATTTTCAATGCGAACACAATGGCTGCCAATTCAAGATCATTGTCGAGGAGCTTCTTTCATGTGGCTTTAGTTGTCTTGAAGCATATGCCACTACTTTACCTTCTTGCATCAAAGCACAGCCTAAACCATTCAATGATGCATCACTGTAAACTATAAATTCCTTACCCGATTCTAGCTGAACTAACATTGGAGCTTCTATCAATAAAGCTTTTAATATATCAAAACTCTGTTGGCATTTATCAATCCATTCAAATTTCACATCTCTTTGCAATAGTTGGGTCATTGGAGAAGCTATCATTGAAAAACCTTTTACAAACCTCTGATAATAACCAGCTAGTCCCAAAAAACTTCAGACTTCAGACACATTCCTCGGTGGCTTTCAGTTAACAATGGCTAAAATTTTATTCGGGTCTATCCTGACACCTTTAGTAGATACTATATGCCTAAGAAAACTAACTTCTTGTATCCAAAATTTACATTTACTGAATTTGGCATACAATTGTTTGTCTCGTAAAGTTTGCAACACTATCCTCAAATGCTAGCATGTTAATTTTTCATCTCGGGAGTAAACCAAAATATCATCTATAAATACCACCACAAACTTGTCTAAATATGGGCTGAAAATTCTGTTCATCAGGTCCATAAACACTGCTGGTGCATTTGTCAAGCCGAATGGCATCACTAGAAACTTATAGTGCCCGTATCTGGTTCTGAAAGATGTATTCAGTACATCTAAATCTTTTACCCGTAGTTGATAATAACCAGAACAGAGATCAATCTTTGAAAATACAGTAGCACATTTTAACTGATCAAACAAGTCATCAATACGAGGCAATGGATACTTGTTCTTTATGGTAACTTTGTTGAGCTGTCTGTAATCAATGCGCAGCACCCACCATCCATCTTTCTTCTTAACAAACAGAACCGGCACACCCCAAGGTGAGAAACTAGGTTGAGCAAAACCTCTATCAATCAATTCTTGCAATTGTACTTTCAACTCTTTCAATTTAGTAGGAGCCATTCTGTAAGGCACTATGGATATCGGTGTCGTTCCCAGTACAAGATTTATAAAGAATTCCACTTCTCTATTAGGTCGTAAACCAGGTAATTCTTCTGGGAATACATCAAGAAATTCACATACAACTAGCACTGACTAAATCTTTGACTCAGATACTTTAGTATCTAACACATATGCAAGGTAGGTGTCATAACCCTTTCTAATATATTTCTGTGCTGATATTGCTGAAATCACATTAAGTAATCCATCCAGTTTATCAAATTCAACATGAAGTGATTCTCCAGTGTGACATTTCAGTACAATATATTTCTATTTACAATTCACCACTGCAACATATTGGGTTAACCAATCCATTCCCAAAATTACGTCAAATTCATCAAATGGAAATAACATCAAATCAGCCAGAAAGAAATGACCTTTTACCATTAAAAGATAATTATTACAGACCTCATTCATCATACACACTGACCCAGGGGGTTTGAAACTTTAACCACAAATTCAGTGAATTCAATAGGTAAATTCTTAACAGTCATTAAGTTTGTGCATATGTATGAATATGTGGAACCAGGATCAATCAAAGCAGTAATGTTAGTATCAAGTAGAGAAATACCAGTAATGATGTTTGGTGTAGAGGCATCTTCTCTAGTACGAATAGCATATGTTCTTGCAGGTGCTCGTGCCTCAGATCCAACTGTTGTATCCCTGGTAGTACCTTGACTACCATTAACATTGCCAGGATGACGGGGTGGTCTGCCTCTCGAGATAAGATTACTAGGCCTTGGAGCTGGTTCTATCTCTTTTTCAACTCTTTGTTGACAATCCTTGAGAAAATGGTCAAGTGAACCACATCCAAAATAAGCTCCACTTCTAGACCGACATTCCCCATGATGAAATTTGTTACAATGTTTACATTTCGGTTTGGGATTACCCACACTACCCACACTAATCACAGATGGAGATGAAAACTTGGGTTAGAACGTTGAGAGCCCGCTCTCTTCCAGAATATCCTATAGAAGTGGTCACACAATCATAATACTTCTTTAATTTCTTAGAAGCAAATGATTGTGACCTACTCATAGTTCTTTTCTAGAAACCTAAGCCTCTCTTTCAACTTGTTTCTTCTCCTTACTCAATTCCTCAGCTTTTTGTGCTCGACCAGCTAACGCCATAAATTTCATAATCTCGAGAATTTTGATTGACAATTTAATGTCTTCATTTAAACCCTCTTCGAAGTGTTTACACATCTCGGCCTCGGTTAGAATCCATTCTCTGGCATATTTGCTCAACCGAACAAATTCTTATTCATATTCGGATACAGTCATGTTTCCTTGCTTGAGTTCTAAAAATTCTTTCTTTTTCTGATCCATAAATCTCTGACTCACATATTTCTTTCTGAATTCTATTTGGAAGAATTCCCATGTAATGCTCTCTCTCGGCACAACTGAAGTTATGGTATTCCACCAGTGATAAGTTGTATCTTTCAGTAGGGAGACAACACATTTTAAACATTTGACAGGTGTGCAAGATAATTCATCAAGTACCTGGATAGTATTTTGTAGCTAAAACTTATCCCTTTCCGGATCATTATTTGTGGTAGCTCTAAATTCTTTCGCCCCATGCTTACAGATTTTATCTTTCGGAGGCTTACCAATTCTAACAAGTTCAGCATCCTATGGTACCTCAAGAACCGATTAAGGAGCAGGTAGGGGAGGTCGTTGTACAGTGGGGTTTGTTCTTAAGTGCTCGGTAAAGCACTCATTCATCAATTGAAAGAGGGCATGTTTTGCCTCCTCACCTTGGCCCTCAGACACGGGCCTTTCACTACTAGATGTAGAGGTAACTCTTTGAACTGAAGTTGAAGCATTGCTTTCAGCTTCCTCGGATTTAGCTCTAGCTCAGTTGAAGGACATTACTATATAAAAACACATTTAAAATGAGCAGGAGTCATCACACTATTATAGTTTATATAATGGCATGTATAGCTAAACTCACGTTTGCTATGTCAAATCTAAGAATTGGCTCAAACGTAGCTCTAATACCACTAAACGTAACACCCTTAACCTGTATCCATCATAGGAACAGGGTTTCGGAGCATTACCAAAACTTTCAAAACATTTTCAGATATTTCATGTGGATTACTATTCATTTACTGTAATCATTCATAACATCCCTTAGTTGGGCCCTCGAGGCCCAAAACATGCATTAGAATCGATTCAGGACCAAATCAAGATCTCTGGGAATTTTTTGCAAAATTTTAAAATTGTTCTCACTATTAAGAGTCACACACCCGTGTGGTCAGGGACACACCCGTGTAGTCAGGCTTTGTAGAGTCACACGCCCGTGTACTGAACCCGTGTAACTCTTTGCAACTCATGAACAAATTGATGTCACACGGTCAAGTCACACGCCCGTGTGCTAGGCCATGTGGTTAATTTGAATTTTTGAAAAATAGATGCAAGATTCACACGGCCAAGAGACACGCATGTGTTCTGGGCCGTGTACCTCACACGGCTGAGACGCATGCCCGTGTGCTCAATTCTGAGCATTTAGTTTTTCAAAATTTTAGTGTAGGGGACGCATGACCTAACCACATGCCCATGTTATCAGGCCATGTGTCACACACAGTCTAGACACACGCTCCTGTGTCTACCTGTGTGGACAAAATAAAGCCATTTCTAGCGTCATTCTCACCCAAACTCACACCCAAGACCTGCAATTGAAACACACATCCCATACCAACCATTCTAAGCATTCAAATTAAACAAATTCCATCATTCATCAAGGCATACCATTACATGCAGGTGTATTTATAACTTACCTCGATTTAACTTAGGTATTAACAACATTTGATCTCATATATTTAACATATCACATGTAAGTATATCATAATAATCTAGTTAACATGTGTGTAGCTACCATAGCATGACATTACAAGTATATTAAAACAACCATTTCTAGCCATTCTAATGGATAGATTACAAACATCATTATCAAGCCACTAATGGTCAAGTTGTCCTATACATGCCATTATACCAAAAGGATTCAACTATATGTACCCAAAATAAGCTAGTTGATAGTGTGATGATGCTCCAACGATCTTCAAACCTTCACGAGCTTCCGAGCACTATAAAATAAGAAAAATAAAATGGAGTAAACATTACATACTTAGTAAGTTTGTATAATAAAAAAGTAAACTTACCAATCCTGTTTATTAAATCTAAGCATATAATATCATGTTTTCCATCCATTAGCAAAACTTCTTAAACACATGCATTCAATCAAACATGTTAGTCACCAAAATCTCAATATCAATCAAGGAAACATAGATGAGCTCATCATGCAATACTCTTTCAAGTCATAATTATTTCATCTCATTTTCTCATAACATGTTAAAAGTTGTGTCCGTTGAATCATTGAAATTCCAATGAATGCTCAAGTGGTACACTCAAGGTGTACGGTTCAATAACCCGTTAATTTTTTTTTCAAAAGTACCTATTAGGGCACTTAATCAAAGAAGCACTCTCAAGCCACATATCATAGAATAGGATTACCATTCCAGGCTAAATCCTTTATATATCGTATGCTCAAAAAATCTCAACTAGGGTTACCAGTCTAGGCGAAACCCTATTCATTTCGTATACTCGAGAGGTGTTATATTAGAATTACCTGTCTAGGCTAAATCCTTTCTGTAATGAGGTCAATAGGATTACTCATCTGAGCTAAATCCCATCCGTAATAAATGTAGAACCTCATTCATTTTGGAAAAGCACATATGTTCATCGGAATTCAATATTCAATCGAGACTTAACCCTTTTTCGCCATTTTCAAGCATGTATTAAAATTTCTCATATAACATTCAAATAATGTACATCAATATAATTCACATTCCATACAAACACAACATTCAATTAGACATATTTACATGCTCGATTAAGTTACACGAACTTACCTCAATAATTGTTTGCGTATGAAATCTACTAATCCGAAACCTTTTCTTTTCCTCGACCTAACCTCAAATTTGAGTTGTTCATATCTATATAAATAACTTTAATCATCAATTTCACACATTTCATGCTTATTAGGACTCAATCTATGTCCTAGGCAAAATTGCCATTTTGCCCTTAACTTTCCCATAAATTCTAATTTTCGTCCCTAGGCTCGGAAAATGAAGCTTGTGTAATTTACTCTCTATTCCAAGCCTAACCAAAATTTCTAAGTAGAATTTACAGCACATATTTTCTATAAACTTCAAAATTTTTCATCAATTTTCAGTACTCTACATTTTAGTCCCTAAATTATATTTTCACCAAAAATCACTTTGTAAAAGTTGTTTATCTATCAACAACCTTTCATTTTCTACCATAAATTTCTAATTTTTAGCATATACATCCATGATCCATTTTCCATACTTTGATAACTTTTCAAATTAATCCCCCAAATAGATAGATTAAGCTATCCCGGTTTTTAAAATATCAAAATTACTAAAAACGGGACAAGGAAACTTACCCAATTAGGCCTTGAAAGTTTCTTCTCTCTCTCTCCTAGGGTTTCCATATAATTTTTGGGTTGAAGATGACAAAAATAAGATGATATTTCTTTTATCATCTTTTTAATTGATTAATTATTATAATTTCCAATTTAGTCATTACCTTTTCCTAAATTTCCATGGATTATTCAACAAATATATTTTCCATCTTTTGATTGATGGCCTAATTATCATATAAGGACCTTTAGTTTTGAATTCCATAGTTATTTAATCCTTATAGCTACTAGAATTCTACTTTCGCATTTTATGCGATTTGGTCTTTCTCGTAATTAAACACGAAATCAGTAAAATTTTCTTATCAAAAATTTTCACATGACATTTCTAACCTAATACGGACCATATAATAAAATAAAATAAAATTTTATTTTCAGATCGGATTTGTGGTCCCGAAACCACTATTATGATCTTATTGAAATTGGGTTGTTACAGTTTTATCCTAGGACATAACATCACCGTCACTGACAGGGAGATCAAATCAAACTTCCATGTTAGTAGCCTTTGAACACGTAGTTGAACATGTCTCCCACTATAAAAGAGCCCATGCAAAGAACTCATACACACTCACGTACACTTCTTCCTTAACCTAGAAAATATTCCTATTAGAGAATCTTTTCATTTATCGCTTCTTCAAGTGGTCCTCTACACTAACCACCATCTTCCTCTACATGTTAATCCAATGATTAACAATATTGAAGTAGAAAAACTTGAAGTTTGATACCCAACGTTTAATATCTTCTTTGATCAATTCTAATGTTATAATATATTGTTTTTATATTTTATACAATTTATATCATGTGAAAAATAAACTTATATAATATGTTAAATTATGTCATAGGTCCCTATACTCTTCACGATTTGTAATTTAGTCCATATATTTTTTTCCAGGAATTTGGACCCTTTACTTTTCAAATTTTAAAATTCAACTCTAATTGTTAACATTGTGAATTTGTTTTTTGTTAAATTTATTGGTGTGCATTTTGAAATAATAAAATACTAACTTGGTAGCAATGTAATTAAAAAATGATGTTGTAATGAACCTAAATTTAACAAAAAACTTGAATTTTGAATTTGAATGGTAGATGAATTAAATTCCTAGAAATAAAAGTATAGGACTAATTTCAAAATTCACGAAATGTATAAGGACTTATGGCATATTTTAACCTATATAATATTATAATATAAATATAAAAAAATATGTTATAACTATTTATATATAAAATTTTGATAAAAAGAAGAAAAATGTATAACATTATTAAATTAACACTATGTTTGGAAAAATATAATTGAAAGATTTGACTAAATCTTAGCTCAGTTGACATTGACATTGTTGCCAGTACAGGAAAATATGAGTTCAAGCGCTCTGAAACACATTTATCCTCATATTTCAAGGTTGGGTAGGATGATGAAATGTAACAGCCCAATTTCAGTGAGGTTGGAATAGTGGTTTCGGGACCACAAATCTGACCCCGAAAATAAAATTTATTTTTATTTTATTATGTGGTTCGTATTATGTTAGGAAGGTCATCTGAAAATTCTGATAAGAAAATTTTACTGATTATGAGCTTAATTACGAGAAGGACTAAATTGCATAAAATGTAAAAGTTAAACTCTAATAGCTATAAGGATTAAATAGCTATGGAATTCAAAACTTGAGGTCTTCATATGGTAATTAGAACATTAGAGAAAGTATGTAGATATTTTGGTGACTCATCCATGGAAATTTAGAAAGAGGGCAAGGACTAAATTAGAAATAGGAAAAGTTAATTAATTAAAAGATGGGAAAAGAAAATATCATCTTATTTTCTCATAATCTTCAACCTAAAATACATGGAAACCCTATGAGAGAGAAAAAAAAACTTTCAAGGCTTGATTGGGTAAGTTTCCTTGTCCCCTTTTTTGTAATTTTTATTTTTTGAAACTGAGATAGCTTAATTTATCTATTTGTGTGACTAATTTAAAAAGTTATCAAAGTATGGAAAATGGGTCATGGATGTATATGCTAAAAATTTGAAATTTATGGTAGAAAATGAAAGGTTGTTGATAGATAAACAACTTTTACAAAGTGATTTTTAATGAAAACATGATTTTAGGACTAAAATGTGAAGTTGTAAAATTTAAGGAAAAATGTTGAATTTTTATGAATACTTGTGCTGTAAAATTTGTAACAGGCTTTTGTTAGGCTTGGAATAAGGAGTAAATTGCACAAGTTTCATTTTTCGGGACTAGGGACAAAATAGAAATTTATGGAAAATTTAGGGGCAAAATGTTAATTTTGCCTAGGACATAAATTGAGTCCACTTGAGCATGAAAAATGAGGATTGATGATTAAAGTTATTTATATAGATCCAGAAAACTCAAATTTGAGGTTAGATCGAGGAAAAGAAAAGGTTTTGGATTAGTAGATCTTATACGCGAACAAGTGTTGAGGTAAGTTCGCGTAACTTAATTGAGCATGTAAATATGATTAATTGAATATCATGTTTGTATGGAATGCAACTAATATTGATGTACATTATTTGAATGCTATAATGAAAAATTTAATGCATGCTTGAAAATGATGAAAAAGGGTTAAGTCCCGATTGAATATTGAATCCCGATGAACATATGTGCTTTTCTGAAATGAATGACGTTCTGCATTTGTTGCAGATAGGATTTAGCTTGGACGAGTAATCCTATTGACCTCATTATAGGAAGGATTTAGCCCGGACAGGTAATCCTAATATAACACTTCTCGAGTATACGTAACGATTAGGGTTTAGCCTGGACTAGTAACCCTAGTTGAGCTTTTCTGAGCATACGACATATAAAGGATTTAGCCTAGACTGGTAATCCTATTATCCGATATGTGGCTCAAGAGAGAGTTTCCTTGATTCACTGCCCTAATGGGTACTATTGAAAAAGAATTGGCGGGTTATTGAATCGTACACCTTGAGTGTACCACTTGAGTATTCATCAGAATTTTAATGATTCAACGAAGACAACTCTTCATATGTCATGAGAAAATGAGATAAAATGATAATTGCTTGAAAGAGTATTGAATGATGAGCTCATCCATATTTACTTGATTGATATGGAAATCTTGGTGACTAACATGTTTGATTGAATGCATGTGATTAGGAAGTTTTGCTAATGGATGGAAAACATGATATTATATAATTAGCTTTAATAAACGGGATTGGTAAGTTTTGTTTTCTATTATACGAACTTACGAGCGTGTGTCTAGACCATGTATGACACACGGCCTAGTAACATGGGCATGTGGTTAGGCCGTGTGTCCCCTGCACCTTAATTTTGAGAAACATAATGCTTAGAATTGAGCACACGAGCAGAGACACGGGCGTAAGTCTCAGCCGTGTGATCCACACGGCCTAACACACGGGAATGTCCCTTGGCCGTGTGAAACCTACACTATTTTTTAAAAATTCGAATTAACCACACGGCCTAGCTAGCACACGAGCATGTGACGTGGCTGTGTGAGATTAATTTGTTCATGGGTTGCAAAACAGAGAGTTACACGGGTAAATGACATGGGCGTGTGAACCCCACACGGGTGTGTCCTATACCACACGGATGTGTGACTCTTAATAGGGAGAAAAATTTTAAGATTTTGCGAAAAATTCCCAGAGGTTCTAATTTGGTCCCAAATCGATCCTAATGCATGGTTTGGGTCTCGAGAACCCTACTATAAGACGTTATGAATGATTTAGGTAAATGAATAGTAACTTACATAAATTATCTGAAAATATTTTGAAAGTTCAGGTAATGCTCTAAAACCCTGTTCCGGTGACGGATACGGGTTAGGGGTGTTACATGTAGTCATAAACCAACTAAAAAATTGACTAAGGCAAGTGCACCTATCAATTAATAGTATAGCTACGATGAGCATAGATATCGTTCTCACGAAAACTAAAAATACTTGTAATTATCATCTTTCTATTATTTAACCGAGAAATTGGAGTGATTGATTTAAAACTAAAATTAACTAAAGAACACGACAAAGAAAAAATCGAGAAAATAATCGAGTAAACCTCTAAGAAATAAAACAATACCTAGGAAAGAATCCACCTAGATTTCATCTGTCATTATCAATCTATATTACGCAATTTCTTTACTTAGTATCTTGATTAGTATAAATCCCTAAGTTATGCTAATATCTCTTTTCAAGACTATGAACAATTGACTCTAAGTTGATTAATTGAAATTTCTTTCTAATTAAAACCCCTATTGTCGCATTAAGTCGATTTATGAACTCCTTATTAGATTTGACTCTAATCTGGTAGATTTATATCGTCCTATTTCTTGGATTGCATGCAACTCCACTCTATTATGCTATATTTACTATTAAATAGGGTTTATTCCTCCTCTAATTCAAGCATATCAAACATGGATTAATAGTCTAGAAATATTAAACCAAGAATTAAGCACACATAACTGAGAACAAAATCCAAATATATACTTAGGGTTCATCTCCCTAGGTATTTAGAAAATTAGTTCATAATCGCAAATAAAAACATCTCAAAGATAGTATAACCACAAGAAACAAGAAAACCCATAATAAACTTTAAAGAAATCAAAAGGAGATCTTCAATCTTGATAGAAATTTGCTTTCGAGTTGGCTTTAATAGTGATTTTTGAGTTGTTTTCTTCTTATTTGCATCATATATAGGTTTTAGAATGCCTGGAAAATCTAAAAATTGTGTTTTCCTGCATGTTTGGAGTGCGATTCGTGAAATCCACATGGTCTGGCACATTGCCGATGTGGCTCCCACGGTCGTGTGAAATGGCCCAACCCGTGTGGCTCTTAAAAATTACTTTAATTTTCTGATTTTTACTTGTTTTTTGCTCCTTTTGCTCCCAATGCTCTACTAAGTATAGAAACATGAATTTAAAGGATTAAGAGCATAAAATTCACCATTTTAAATCGAATAATCATCCAAAAACTCATTAAGAATGAGGCTAAAGTACATTACTTTTGACATTTATCGTAGGATTATTGGTAGTTCTAAGTATTGTGTCACAAATATAATGAAAAGAAATGAAACGAAAAGAAGGGGGGGAGGAAGTGTAAGGAACAAAATTATATATTTAATTTTTGTTTGAATAGTTGAAATTTATAAAGGAAAAGTAAAGGAATTCTAACCTCTCTTGTTTGGGTAAATTGTGGAAAGAAAAGGAAGTTTTTTATTTTACATGAAATTTCCATTTTTAGAAATGGTATATAATTAAATGAAATTAAATACTATAAAAATACAAATGATTTTCATAAAATCATAATTAAAGTGTTAAGCAATCATATATCAACATATTAATGTGTAAAACAAGCTAATTTCATGAAATAATAATAATAATAAAAAAAAAAAAAAAAAAACATTCAGCTTAACCAAATTAGTTTATTTCAATCGATAAAAAATATCTCTAGTAGAAAAACTTTCAACATTTTCAATGACCTAATGAATCAAACTTTCTTTCTTTTTTCTAACGGACATCCAAATATTGCTCTAACTTTCTCAGGATTTTCAATAAAATAAAGATAGGAAATAGTAGTTGCTTGTGAGTCAATTCCTATCTCTTCCAAAATATTCCAAATTTCATTTTCTGAAATTGCATTAACTCGTGTGTTAACTTTATTTCTTGCGAACCATTCCATGTCTTTGTCTTCTTTTGATTTTTTTTTTTTTTTTACTTCTTTTATTTGTTAAACTACTAGGATTATCAAAATGTGTATGGGATCGAGTCCCGGGAGATGCCATGACATCAATATATTCATCACCTATAACATCATGATTTTCCTGTGTTGAGATTAAATTATCGATGTTATCAATAGTCTCCCTTAAGTCATCATCAGTTCCAAAAGATTGTCTTCGTCGTTTCAATTCTAATGCTATCTCAGCATGCTTTCCGGTGGCTCGACCATTACCATAAACAATCACCATCTTGTCATAATTTGGAATGGGTTTAGTTGTCCATTGTTGGGCATGCGAATGTGCCTAAACATTCCACTATGAGAATAAATGTAAACAACTTTTAAAAATTTAAAAAAAATTAAATATAATATTATCTCAACCAATCGTTGCCAAACTTCAGACTCAGCATTTCATAGCTTGGTCACTGGATTCCTACAAAAACCACTCATTCCCCCTTAAACAAGTCATAACATTTTGAAATTTTTGTTTTTATAGTCTTCCAATGATTTTTCACTTTTTCCTTCCCTATGCCTTTACCAAAATTTTCTTTTAACTCAATGACTATGTTATAATAGGCATGTTTTGTGAAAGTGTCATTTACTTTATTCCCCATATATATTATGTTGGTGCAAAAAAGCATCAACTACAGCAGCATGTCCAAATCGAAAAATCCCCTCGATCGCCAAGAAGCACCTTTTTTCCTTGCCATATTGAAATTTATAAATTCACAATACCAGCAATCATAAATAAATTTATAAAATAACTGCTTGGTTGTTCAAACATTTTATCAATTAAATAAATACATAAAAAAAAAACCTTCCATTCCATGAAAATTCAAATTCAAATTCACTATCTATATAATCTAACCACATGGTCTAAAAGCACGATACTCTTGTTCAGTGTCTTCAACATTCAATTCACAATCAACTTCATCATTAAGAGCACCATCAAGTTCCACAATTATCATATAATATAACATATTAACATATTTTATTTTGAGTTCAAATTCTCAATTGCATTACCAAGAGATGATCAGCTAAGACTAAATAATTCTCGAGGATTTTGTGGGGTTATTTGAGTATTCTTTCAAGCGATAGCAAACTTCGCTATATGGTGTAATCAATTCACTTGTTAACATAATTCCAGCAACAGCAATATAATGCTTACCTATATCAAATTACAATTATATTAAAAAGTTATAAGCAGATGAATTAAACATATTATATTTATTTATTACATTCAAGAATTATAAGTTTATCTTCTCACGAGAGTGTATTGTTTTTTATAATTCTTGAGTCAGATGTGGTGTCTTCCCAAAGTGAATTTTAAATCAATTGAACATGTTACCAAAATATTTTGGGTTGGGTAGTCTTTTCTATCGCAATATTTTGGAGTATCTATATTTCATACTTTAACTCGGATATGTGTTTCATCAACAACTCCTACACAATCTTGATATTAAATTTTATAAATTAATAATTAATTTAATATAAATAAATTTTTATGTTAAAATTGAAATAACCAAACATTTTTTTACTTACGGGAAAAATTTACTGTTTCCAAGTATTTCATCTAAAATACGTGAGTCTTTTGGTTGTTTAAAGAATCTCTCCTCTTAATTCTATTATACTTCTTAAAACATGATGCAATTGACGACAAGTTGTTTTTTTCCTCAACTTCTAAATCAAAATTGTTATTTCTCCATTTTTTGCATGACATGACAATGCATTAAACGCTTGTTTACCTCTGCTTCCAAAAAAAATGCTTCTCATTCAAAAAGTGCTTTTGCCTTAAAAGAGTAGCTGAACAAGCACCAGTTGAGAATTCTTTTAGCGTTTAAAAAGTCCTTTTTCTCAGTTGAAAAAGTTGAAATTTTTAGTTTTTTCGAAGTCAAAAGTGCTTCTGGCTTGTTAATTACTTTTTTATCCTTATTTTTCACGGTATAATAATTTCTTCTTCATTTTTTCTTCTCTCTCGTTCTCTTTTATTTCCTTCCATTCTTTCATTTTCTTCAAGGTCTTGAAGGTAGGGTGCTTTCTCTCTCTCTCTCTTTCTTTCTACTCTCCCTAATCCCATCTTTTCATTTTAACTTCCCATTTAATTTTTTTTTGCTTTTTTCCCCCATTTCAGGTGAGCTTCCACCGGTGAGCTTCCACGGTATAAGTATTTCGTTTTTGGTTTCCCATTTCCTTCCACCGGTGAGCTTCTTCTCTTCTACACCCATTTTTTCTTCTTTTCATGTTTGATCATCAATTTTGCTGCAAACCCATCTTTAATTATGCTTATTTACCTGCTTTTTTTTCCCTTCACACCCTGACAGACCCTAATTTAAGGATCAATCAATGGTTTTTTGCCTTTCTCACTTCAGGTTTTTGCCTTTCTCCCTAATTATTATATAATTTTTCAACTTAGTACGATAATATTACATCCTTGCTAACTTGGTTGATTTTGAAGAGATGATTACATGATTAACCTCTGTTGAGTTAATGTATATAACTATATATTGGATTTTCGGCAGGCCAAGATTCTAGGAGTTCATCAATAATTATAGAACCAATTATTCATAAGCAAGTAATTGAAGTAGCTAATTATATAAAATGATTGACTGCCATAGAAATACGTAGTTCATTGCTAAAGAATGTTCATTTCAGTGAATACTAATATTAAAACTAAGTTATATGGTGATCTTACAATGTTCTATTGAATAGTTTTTTGAGAACTAACTTGGTGAGGACAAAAGTAAGCAATTACGCTAATGTTCTATTTTTAGCCAATTTGCAATCTTTAGGAATATAAACAAAGTTAATTCCAAACTTGCTCTCAAAACTGAACTTTTCCATGATTTGTTTTGTATAAGAGGCAATTTTATTCAATGTTACTCCTATTTAGACATTTTTACCTCAAATTATTGCAGTCATAGAAATCTCTGTGTCTATAAATATCTATTTGTTTTAAAATTGTTTCAGTGGTTTATAAACTGTGCAGACTCCCAAAATTTGACATGGTTGCTTATTTTTCATCTTTATTTTATGATTACATCTTTATCATGTCTTACCTTTTATTAATTTTAATTTATATTGTGTAATTTCCTTTAAGATTATTCCTTTAGAGAACAAATAAAATCTTGGTTTAGTTTAAAATTTTTTATGTTATTAATATGCCTTTCGATACTTTCATAACTTGTGCAGAAAATTAAATTTGGATGGACAAAGATTTGTAATTTTGCTTTAAAGAATTTGGATATGTAGTTTTTTTGGAGAAAAGATTAATCCATATTTCATAATTTTTTTAAATATTAACTTTGGTGGATAGTGTGAATCTTTTAGTCTGGGACAAGTAGCCCTAGGGCTTCCCCACCTGTAAGAATTATTCAAGAGTCTGGCTTTCGTTTCAAAGGGTGCTCGGAATAATTAGGGACAAATGCAAAGTACAAAAATATATTGTTTCCCCTCATAAAATATTTCTGCGGGAAAGTTCCTACATCCTTCGTCACCAGTGTTATGAGCAAGGCTTCATTATACCCATTTTATATATACACCAATTATGATTAATTTTATTAAGGTTATTTTACTTTTGTTTTCTTTTCTTCCGTTAAATGAAAAAAATCGTAAACATGGATTGATGGATACATCTAAATATAACAGTATTAATTCTAGATGGAACATTCTTTGGTGTCAATTATAAAAACAATATGCTTAACTTATATAATTAAGAGTTCATTTGAAGTATGAAGATATTTCATTTATTTTTTTAAACAATTAAGTATAAGTTTTTTAATTGATAGTTTTAAAAAATAAACAATTCTTGAATTATTTGTTTGTTATATTATGACATGTAGGAAAATATTATCTTGTTGATTTTGAATATTTTCAAATGAAAGGTTATCTTGGATCATATAGAGGTTAGCGATATCAGTTACCTGACTTTCGTAGGGGTAGATCGATATCTGGTAAAGAAGAGATATTTAACTATTCACATTTATCATTATGTACTGTGATTGAACGAACTTTTGGTATTTAAAAAAAAAAAAGAGGTCATTTTAAGGGAAATGCTAAGTTATAGTTTTGAAAAACAAATAACGATTGTTGTTGCTACAATGGCGATACATAATTTTATCCGAAAACATGTCGGTTGAAGTAATGTAGATTTTATGAAATACGAAAATATTAATAGGGCATATGATAATATTATCTATCTAGAGGATGTGCATGATGGAGAAAGTGATGATGATGATGATGGTGGTGGTGAATCAAACAATTCAAGTGGTTTTGAAATGGAATTAACAAGAGATGATATAACTTCTAGTTTAGTGAATTGACTTTAACTTGTAAGTGCTAATGTAAAATTTTTGATGATCTATTTGGCATATAAATATTACCCCTTTTTGAAACTTTAATCCAAATGCATGTAATATTTTAATTTGTTAGGTTTATGTTTTGTATGTTATGCTAATATCTAATATGGTTATATATTCAAATTATATTTTAAAATAAAATAATACAAATGTGTTAAAATCATTAATTAAAAATAAAAAAATATTTTTAAAAATAATATTGTGTTAATCTCTAATTATGAATATTCAATGATTATATTTAAATAATTAAAATATAATTTATATATTGTAATTAAATTTTATAAATATTTAATATTAATTACTTAGAAATATTTAAAATCAATATTTCATATATTAAAATATTAACAATAAGTTATAATAAATTATTTTTTATATTCTTAATAATATTAATTAATTTAAACATTATTTAAATGTATATTTTTAACTTTATAATATTATGTCTAAAATAGACGTTTTATTTTTCAAAAGTACTTTTTTAAAGTAATAATAAACACTTAAAATTTAAATTAAAATTTTGAAAAGTATTTTTCAAAAATATTTTTTTACCGCACTTTTTAAAAATATATTTTAAAAGTAATGTTAAACTAACCCTAAGTGTTATTAGCAACGTATTGTTAAATTGTTACCGTCTTGTTGATTTTAGGCCACCTATTTTTCTAACATAACACAGTAATTAAAAAAAAAACGTAAGTCCTATTCTTATAATATTTTGACTTTTCTCATTACGAACAATTTGACTCATTATTTTATCTCTAACTTGGTCTGTTTCTAAACTCATGTCATGCTTAGTAATTTCTCTTGTTGTACATACCAATAAACAACTTAACACATAAGATAAACTACTTTCCTTGGAAGTCTTTCTCTCCACAAGTATTCAATCATTCTCTTTTTTTTCCCCTTCATCTATAGTAAATAAATATATATATATATATATATAGACACACACACACATATAACATGTAGTAAATCTAATAACAAAAGTATTTACTCTTTTAGCTTGAAATCGTTGGAGGTCTAGGAAAGTTTTAGTAATTCAAAGAAATACCAGCGCCTACAATTAAAGAGAGAAAAACACCGCATCGGTTGAGTTACCAACAATCAAACATTTTATTATAAATATGAACAAAGTAAATTTAGCTGTTAAAAGTAATCCAAGAATACGTAGAAAAATTCTCTTTGGTATTGTAAACACTTGAATGTGAAGGGGTTTTTTAGTGTGGAAATTTTTTGATAGCTCAAACATGAGCTAAATAGGTAAAAAAAAAAAAAATCTGGTAAGTTAATTTATTGAAAACAATATTAAATTTAAAAGAGCTCTAAAATTCTTAAAAAAGGTACAAAATCTGCTATGTTAATTTATTGAAAACAAAATTAAATCTGAAAGAATTTTAAAATTCTTAAAAAGAAAATAGATAATGATAAGTTTTACTATTAATATCAAATCCCAAACCAACTGATAGGTAAAAAATATATATAATTTAGACAAATTGATAAGATTATTGAAATGTCTTTTTCGTTGTTAAGAAATAATTTGCACAATTAAAGTGGTGCCTAAAATGGTGGGCACTCCTTTAAGTACTAAATGGTTAATAGTAAAGAAAGTGACCATAGGAAGGTTTTTTACACAATTCGATTTCCTACGTCTACGAATCCTATGTTAATGAAAAATATGCACTCTCTTCAACAATTAAAAATTGAACCTACTCAATCACACCCACCATGATAATTTTCCTCACTCTTGTACTTTGAAGATACAATACTCTTACCACTATATTCACCCCTTGTGAATAGAGTAAGTAAAACCACCACACAAAGGTTTTATCACCACACAAATGTTTTACTATCAATATAGCACTCATATAAAATTATTCTCACAAGAATTGATTAAGTGCTTAACTCTCTATACATTCACTTGGCAAGTCTTTCAAATATATAGATTTTAATTTTGAAACTTGCTTAAAAATGAATATCTTATACAATTACACTAAAACAACAATATCATAAGAACAATACATTATAATAATAACATATAAAAAAATTATGGACTCCTGGTGGCTCATCCAACAGAATAATGATTCATCCAAAATCCACAATTCAAGGGATTGTCTCAAGAAATTTTGGTACAATCCAATCACCAAAATAACATTTTCAAGTAATATGATCTTCCATAATGGACAAGATATCATCCATATAATCAACATAACTCAGATCAAAGGTTCAATAAATTGGCCACACCTTAATTTGGGAATTGTCTCCATACAGATTTGGTGGGCAAGAGAGTGGACACTTTCTCTGACATGAAATATAATGAAAATATTAAGATTTCTTCTTAAATTTTAACAAAAAGTTGTTAAAATATTTTTAACTATGTAATTATAATTGATAGCACATTTAAAATTTAAAGAGTTGTAAAAAACTTTATAAAATATAAAGTTAAACTTTTTTGGTGAAAAAGAAAAAGCGACACAAATATAAGAAATTAAACTATCCCTCCCATCGGGGATCCTTAAACAATCTTAATCGTATTCTCCTATCTTGAACAATCTTGACAATGTCATTTGCGACTTCATTTTCTTTTTTAGGAATATGTTATAATCCCCATATCCCTATGGATGCTAAGAGTTGGTGAATTCTCTTGACCAAAGAAAAACTGGAATCTCTTAATGATCTACCTTGAATGGCGTTAACAGCTTCAAGTCTGTTAGTTTGAATTAGAACACTCTCAAAACCCTGATCTAGTATAAGTGTTAGCCCATCCAATATGCCTCATAGTTCAGCATCTAGCATAGTACAACTACCTAAATATCCATTAAAGCCAAAGATCTACCCTCCATTTCGATCGCACACTAACCCCCTAACTGCAGCAAACCCAACACTGAACCTAACAAAATGACCCGTACTTAATCGCTCCCAATTACTTGTCATGGGTGAACTAACGGTTCTTCTTTGTGTCTTAGATGTTAACGCCTTATGTAATAGGCCCAATTTGGCCGGGCCCATATCTTATTAAAAAATAAAAAATATATAATAAAATGTCCATTTACAGTTTACAAAACCACCCTTAACCCACTACCCAAACATTACATCAGACCTAAACTACTAAACCTAAATAAACCCAAATTCCTAACCCAATAACCATGTAGGCCTAGATGGCCCAATATGCAAAGTCAGAAACTTAGGGTTTCTGAAACCCTAGCGCAGCAAGAGCTTGATGCCGGCTCCGTATCGCGCCGCAATCAACGCGTGAAACGGGTCCTCCCTCCGCCGGATCTTTTGCCGTTACCTGCAAAAGAGGACAAACAGCAGCAAAATAGGAAACAAGGAAAACATTGTATTTATTGTTTTTTTATTTATTTTGGGCTATAAAAGTCGATTGTAACCAGTGTAAATATGGGGGGACCCTAATTGAGAAAATACGAATATATACAATACAAAAAATCTAGAAAGATTCAAAAAATACCAAGGTTATTGTTTTTTTTTTTTGTTATCTTCGTTTCCCTTTATTTTCTTTTCCTGAAACCTCTTTTAAATCTATTTTTTTCTTTATTTTCTTTTGAAAACAATTTATATACACTTTTAAAATATCAAAAAATAAAAAGGAGTAAAAAACTCACCTTTTTGGGGCGGCCGGCGACAGAGGCCCAATCGGAGCTTGGCCGGAGCATGGGGCGAAAGAGGAGAGTTTTTTGGAGGGTTTGAAATTAAAAAAAAAAAAAGATGGCAAAAATGATTTTTTAGCAGGTTTTTGGCTTTTATAGCACCCATAAACGGCGTCGTTTTGCGATTGTCAAAATGGCCCCAAAACGACGTCGTTTTGGGGCCAACCTAATTACCCGACCCATTAAACCCTGGGATCCGCGTGTTTTTGACTAATGGGATATTTGTCCCATTAGTCCTTCCGCATTTTCTATCTTTTAAATTGAGTTTATTTCGCCTTTTTATTTTTCCAATAACTCTGTTTCGATCACAATTTGGTCCATAAGCCCTTTTAATTGAGGATGCTCGAACGGTGCCGTTTTGGGAATAGGGTATATTTACCCAATGAGTCCCTATGGTGTAGCACGCGTTTCCAATCTGGTCCTTTTATACTTCTATTTCAAAATTCTATTTTTATTTTGATTAAATCCTTATTACCTTTTTTTTTAATTCTTTATATTTATATTTATATTTTTAATTATTTTATTATTATATATACTTTATATTATTCTATTTTATTAATATATTGTCTAAAATTTATATATCATAACTATATATTATATATTTTTCTAAAAATTGGTATATTGTATAAACAATTAAATTGTTTTATTATAAATAAATTTTCTTCCATATATTATTTCAAACATGTATATTATTCTTATAGTTTATATATTTGATTATTATATTATATATTTTCCTTTATATTCTTTTTGGTATATTTAAATTTTATATATTAAAAATCTATATATGTATTATATTATTATGTATATTTCCCCATATATATATATATATATATATTTCTATAGTTAGAATTTCATGAATTCTTTTATTTAAGATAAACATATATTACTTATTTTATTATGTACATATATTATTCACCCTTTTTTTTTTGACCATTTTTGTTATAATAATCATTAATCATTTGTATAAATGGCTCACTTTTTTTAATTTAAAATGAAAAATCTTATATTTATTTCTTAGTTTTTTTTTTTTACAAATTTTTGAATTAATCTATTGCATACCTTTTAGTTGACTATTCATATTTTTTTAAATTAAATTTATTTTTTTTTACGTTGTTTGCTTGTATCATTAGATGTGTTATATCATTATTTGATTGATTTGTTTGTATTGATTATTAATGTATTTTGTGATCTTTGTAAATTGTTCTATGATATTTATATTTTATAATATATTAATATTCCATTTTTATTCATTGTTTTAAAAAAATATATCCTTTAAATGGCTTTAATTTATCCCAAAGTTTTCGTTTTCTTAAATAAGGCAATGTTTTGTGTTTAGAAAATCGGAAAATAGTGCCCTAACGTGCTGGGTTGCGATTTCCCATTTGTTTAAATAACTAAATATCCTTTTTATAAATTTTATAAATCACGAGATGATTTTGGTTTCGAGGATTTAAAAACATCATGTCCTAACATGCTGGATGTGATGTTTGTATCCTTTCGAAATAAAGGAATCTCGAATTTAAACTCAAATTGATCAGGTTTTTAAAAGGGATCATACTTTCAAGTCTTTCTAAATTTTTGACATTAGGACAGAAAATTAATCAATTGGTACCAATTTTGGGCGTTACGAGGGTGCTAATCCTTCCTCGTACGTAACCAACTCCTGAACCTGTTTTCTAAAAAATTCGTAGACCAAAATGTTTTAAGGAGATCCAATCATACCTAAGTAAAAAGGATTGGGGGCGACTCCCATTTTCATTTTTCTTCAAGTCGACCCCGTTTTTCAAATTTAAAAATGGTTTCGACAGCTTAAAGACAGAAGCATACTGCTTTGCCTAACGGTAAGACTCTTTGATGATTACACCAACACTCCATGAGATGCCTTAAAAAGTGACAAGATTGTGGTTCTTCGAGATGTGCCAAGTAAGAATCCTGAAGAAGCAGTGCCAATCCACCCCTCCCAAACGAAAAGTTTGTTGATTATGCAGATTCTTCAACATCCACTCCTGAAGAGATTAAACTAGAGTCTTTTTGTTAGAATTAGATTATTCCAAATGTCCCTAGTCGCAAGACAATCCATAAGGACATGTCACACATCCTTGAAATCATGCTCGTAGAATTCGGAAGCATTATCATTTCCTATGCATCGCCTCACCTTTTCCACTTTAGTGGCACTTTTAAGGGAGAAGGAAGTGGTCAAAATACCCCCAAATGATTCTATCAGGTCTAAAAGTCGGATGGGGCGATAGAATCCCCGCAATCCTACTAATGATCCCCTCAGGTACCCATAGTTGAAAGAGATCCAAATTCCAGAAATAATCCTCTATAACCGTATCACTAAGTGAAAAATCCATATCAAGATTAGAAATGGAAGGAATTTGTGTAAACAGGGGCTTGACATTCGAAATCCAATTGTCCCACCAGCAATTGATGCTTCTCCGATCCTTAACAGACCAAAGTAATTTCTCACAAATTAGAGGCCAAACTTTAGAGGTGGTCCTCTATAAGAAAAAGCATCTCCCTTTCGATAACGTCTCAGATAAACCACTTTGAACCCTTACTTTTTTTCACCATTAGAGGATCCCAGATAACTTGTTTGACCATGTACTCAATTTCATCACATAAGCTTTTAGGAATCATCATTGACTACATAAAATTACTCAAAATCAAAAGCAAGACCGATTGCCAAAGTGGCCCTACCAGCTAGAGAAAGTTGTCTAGCATCCCAACTAAAAAGTTTACTACTCACCTTATCGACAATAAATCTCAGAGTGTTGTTAGTGACCTTATCATGAAAGAGGGTAACTTCTAGATAGGAACCAAGATTTTACACTTACTAGAAGATGAAGATTTAAATGCCTCCTATGCCCTCTTTCACACCTTTTGAAAAAAGATATTAGTTTTTCGCATATTAATCTAGTGACCCAAGAACTCACAGAAATTCTCTAGTACTCTTTTGATTACCCTTACTTGATGCTCCTCAGCTTGACCAAAGAGAATCAAATCATCTACATAGAAAAGATGAGACAGGGGTGGACTTGTTCAAGACAAATGAATAAAGGACCATCTACCAGAGTCAATGGAAAAAAGAATACTGTGGCTCAATTGCTCCAAACATAGGACAAACAGATAAGGTGACAGCGAACCTCCTTGACGAACACCCCTTTTCAGCCGAAACTTTTGAGTTGGAACCTCATTCAACAGAATATGCATAGTAGAACTTGATATAGCTGACATAATGACATTATGGAGTAGGTTAAGAATACTTGTTGCTTGGAGAGAGGCGTTGATGAACTCCCAACACACTCGATCATACGCTTTTTCTAGATTAATTTCAATGGCCGTCTATTTCTTATTCTTCTACTTTACCTTCTGTGCGATGATAATGTTATTGGTGATATTCTTACCCGCAATGAAGTCATCTTACTCAGGAGCAATAATATTTCGGAAGACAACTTTGAACTGATTGGCAATGACCTTTAGAACCAGTTTGTAAAGGATCAAGTGTAAGCTTATTGGACAAAAGTGTGAAAAGGCCCTATTAACCCAATTACATATAGAGGCACCGACATGTTCCCACTAAGCTTGATAGAATAGTGCATGGAACCCATCATTGCTTGAAGCCTTTGGAGGTGCCAAATCAAATAGAGTTACCTTAATTTTATCATCTAACACCAGTTTACTTAGGAATCAAACCTCTCCATCCTCAAGATGAGGGAAAGTGCAAGCAAGTAAATTTGTCATCGGTCTTGGATGCTTAACATAAAACTTCTCAAAAAATTTAACTGTCGCATTTTTCAGTTCTTCCTTATAAAAATCCAATCTCCTAGATCATTTTTCAAAGTAACAATCTGATCCTATTGCCTCATCTGGAATGTACATCTATGGAAGAATTTGGTGTTACGATCACCCAGATATAACAAGTCACACCTTGCCTTCTAACACCATAAAAGTTTCTCAAGAAGAAGAACACTTTCCAACTTCTCTCTTCCCTCTATGTTAACCTGGTTTTGTCATACCCCAAATTGGGCCTAGAAGTTTCAAGGGTAATTGGAACAACAGAAATGTGCTAATGTGCACAATCGCAATAAGTAATAAAGTGACAAGTAAATGTCGAGTTATCGTATCCACAGGGACTGTGAAAAGAATTATTTATGAATGAAAATTTAAATTTAAACACTTTGGTGAAGAAAAAAAATATTTTGTTTGAAGAGAGTGATTAAAAACTAAGATTTTAAACTAAGTAGAAAAGAAAAGTTCTAATGCACGAGTTCAAAATACGATTTTAATCAAGACGATATAATTGTGTTAGACTAATTACATTTCTTAACTTAGAATTATTAACCTCATATTTATGTTGTCACCAATAAATTCACAGCAACTCGGTAATTTGCTAACTTATGAAGATACTCACCTATCAAAATCTATTCATCTCTTGACTATATCCTTATGTCAATTTAACTGACTAAATAAATCTTAATAGGCAAATATGTTATTGCACATACATACTTATTAAATTGAAATAATCTCTTGTCCATATCCCTATGTCAATTCAAACGATTAATTAAATTTAATAAGCATATAAAAGACTACATGAGGTAACAAAGTATACCTACTTTGAAATAGTTTAATCACAATAATCTTGCAAGTTATGCAAGGCAAATGTATCATCAGTTACCATTGCTAATTTAACCCTCAGCTACCTTAGATGATTAAACATGCACTGATTAAGTGCTGTGTCCATTAATTACAATTTCAATCCGTTTAAATAATTAATTCATTAGCTACCTCGCAATTGTAATGCAAGAATAATTTAGTCATGATTTTACTTAATCAAGCATCTTACTGAGGCCTATAACAACATGAACACAATTTTAACAATTTAAGCAGACGATGCAATCAACCTAACATGAATTAAATTCAAGCTAAATTAATTAAACTAACCATTCCAACAACATAAATATTCATAGATATGTTCATCATAACAACAACAAAAATTAAAAAGAAAGGGAACAAGAATCAAATCCGGTGTTTCTCTGTGGCTTGGCTAGGTTGCTCCGTTCTTCCTTCTCCGTTGTCCTCGTCGGCCAAGGCTTCTATGAACACTTAATTGCTGCTCCAAATGGCTGATGAATGCCCCTTTTACAAGAGGAGAAATTGGCAAGAAGGCAAGGGAATTTGGATGGGAAATGAAGAGAGAAAGTGGAGAGAATAGATGTGAATGCTTGAGGTATGTTTCAAATGATCAGCCTAAGGGGGTTTTTATAGCTAAAGAGGGCTGCTAAAAATAGCTAAAATTAGCAGCCAATGAGCCCTCCCTTGGCCAGCCAGACATGTCGCAAGGTTGATACTTTCAAACTTGCTAAATTAAGCTTGGGGCAAATCTAGAAAGCCACCAATTGTAGAGGGGTTTGTTTGCAATTTGAAGAAGTCTTCAAGGGCTTATTTGCAAGCTAAATAATCAGCCAATAAGCTGATTTGGGTCAGCATATGGACGATTTTGGGCTGCCCAGAATTTGGTCGGTTCGATTCATTCGGTTCAGCTCAACTAGGCCACTTTTTCATAATTAATTAATAATAATTATTTATTCCAAATTAAATTGTATATAAATTAAAATTAATTATATCATGAACTAATGCACATAATTGGACCGACTTAGGCTGAAAATTAATTCATCTTGATACTTCAAATTGCTTCTCGGTTTTGAACTTCTAGTAGTGTCTATCAAGTCATTTTTCGCCCCTTGTGCAAATCTATCGAAAAATGATCAAAATTAATCAAAATTAATTAAAATTCAACATGTTAATAATTTATGTGTAATTTAATTATTTTATAAAAATTAATTATTTTTTGATAAGAATTTTATCAAAGCTGCATGAATTTAAGTTAAAAACAACATGAAAAAGTGTGTATATTTTTTTGTTTCCACACCCCAAAACTTAATTCATTGCTCATCCTGAGTAATGCACAAACTTGAAAAGAAGGAAACACCTTTGAAAAACTCCTTCAGAACAACATTCTTCCCAGAATTATGAGTTTAATATACTTTTGCTTAAAAAAAGACATTTGATAGTTATGCTACTTAAGTATACATATCATTCAAATTAATCTCCATCATTCTTATGATAGCAAAATTTAGACTAAATGCTTCCTAATAAAGACATGTTAATCCCCTACCAATTTGATTTTATTCCCTTATTCAAGATTAAGCTACAATCATTAAGTTTAACTTATGCCTTCATATGTTGAACATAGCAATTTCTCTCCACTAATGTAGGTAGCATAGAAACTTGAATCAATAGGTATTTAAAAAGGGTTGTAATGTGGCTAGGCTAGGGGTAGGTAAAAGATAGATAAATTTAGGCTAAAAACCCTAAACTTAGCTTCAATCGGACCTTTAGAATAATTACCTTCAATACATCAACTTACTTTGCTTTCACATGCTCTTTTGTACATATATTTTCTTTCAAGTACATATGCTCTCTTTGTTTTTCTATGAGTATTTTTTTCATATGTATTACAATTTTTTTGAGCATGTGATACTTCTTTTTAACTCCCCCAAACTTATTTTCGGAGAATATTCTGAATAGTACTGAGTCTATTGTTTGGGACAATTTAAAGATAATTAAGAGAAAAGTGATGGCTAAATATTGCAAGGGTCCAAATAAAATTAGGCCATATAGTCTCAAAG
The DNA here is from genome assembly GCA_020496765.1 of Gossypium stocksii. Lineage (NCBI taxonomy): Eukaryota > Viridiplantae > Streptophyta > Magnoliopsida > Malvales > Malvaceae > Gossypium > Gossypium stocksii. Next base: position 35,693,369 of record CM035624.1, read on the forward strand.
TTGGGTTCCAAAGGATAAAATTTCATTATGGTTGGCTTGAAATGCTCAAACGGTCCAAACAAAAATTGCCTAAATCATTTCCAACATTCCATGCTTCTTAGGATTTCGCCTCAAGAAACTACTAAGTCAATTCTAAAGACTTAAACTATCATGCATACCTAACTTTCATAAGGAACTAAAAATTATTGGTACAATTTACATCATTTATTAAAAATACATTTATATCGTTATTAAGCTAACGTAACAATTTATTGAAATAATAGAACTTTATTTATACTGAAGTTTAGCATACTTAACAAAATTTCAAATTATTGACCAAAATATATCCTAATCATAATTAAAAGAAAAATTTATTCTGAGTGAAAATAATTTCAATTTTTTGATCCCCCTACTTAAAATGAACAATGTCCTCATTGTCTAAAGTGAATAGATACTATACACCAGGTAGGATTCTATAAAAGAGGAGGTGAGTCAATTTGACTGCTTAAGTGCCAAGCTCTTTCTAAATCCAATCCTAGACATGTATATATCTATTGCCACACTTTATACTTCGCGACTTGTTCAAGTTTATAAATAATTTCCAGTTATTTGTTTTATTATGCGAGAATAAAAATTCCTAATTAACTAAATCCTAAAATAACCTAAGAACATAAATAAAATAAAGTCAAGATCCCCTTCTTTTTATTTATTCGCAGATCCTTCCGAATTTGACTCATCTTTTGCTCCATTGTTTTTGCATGAGTCACTTCGCTCCTTCTTCGAAAATGGACTCCATGGTTCAAATATGTAATCTGGAAACTTAGGCACAAAAATAAATGGGTCATTGTAAATTTTCGTAAGAGCATTTTTCATTGAGTCATCCCTTATTTTTTAGTATTTCCAGTAAGCTTGTTGCTGCCATTGCATATGTTGCATTATATCCATCAATTTTGACAGCTCGTTTCAAAGATCTGGGTGAGGCGATTGAGCTCTGAACATTGGAGTTTCAACATCAGTTTTAGCTTCTGGTTCCATTGGTTCCACCTTATCAGGGACTTCAACCGATTGCACTAGCTCGATCTCTATGGGATCTTCTTCTTCTTCTTCGGGATCCTCACTTCCTTTAACTCGCTGCTGTAGAACAGTCTCCAACTATTCGGTAAAGGTCCGAATCTGTGGTTGTGCCCTGGCTATACCCTGTCTTCTTTATGTTTACAAGAATTTTAGCTTTCAAGCACAGAATTGTTATCGTAAAAGGAAAGTAAGCTGGGCCAAAACGTCTAACGGCACAATTCCAGATTTCTCTCAGAATGATTTTTCCCACATCAATGGTCTTCCCAGTTAAAATCAAGTATAATAAAATCATTCGTTCTAATGAGATTGTAGTCCCATGCGAACTAGGCATAAGGCTGAAATGAATGAAAGAGAACCATGGCTTCGCAAGTGGTGTCAAATATTCTCTTCTACAAGTGTGGATTCCTTATTTTGACACAGTCCATTTAGAACTTAGAACTGTAAGTTCCTTGAGAATTTCTTGCAAATTCTCAGGCTTGATATTGCTTATCAAGGAAGAATATTCATCGGTTTTGAAATTAGGTAATTCAAAGGACTCATTAATAGCATTTGAAGTTATTGGTACCTTGATTCCGTGAACTGGAACTTCCGTCAACTCGCTTGAGTTTAAATTCGCATAGACTTCATGCATTAACTCCTCATCCATACTAGGTCTCTTCTCACAGAATAATTCTCAATTGAGGGCTTAGCAACTTAACGAATGCGTGCCATGAAATCAATATAGTTGCTGTCTTTCAGTGTAAAGCCTTTCTTTGGATGCATCTATTGATTTTTTAAGATACTTTCATATCTCACTTTGGCTTCTTCATAGTGGAACTTGTTTTGTGATTCGTCAATTTGCCTGGAGGCATGAGTTCTCTTGCGAGGCATGATTAACTTGTACATAAGATGGAAAAAATATTTTCTCAAAAATTTAATAAATATAAATTATTAATAATTCAATAAATTGAAAAATTAAATAATAGAATAAAATTAAAATTTAGGAGAAGAATTGGTCTTACCCCCTTTTTTTGTAAAAATTAAGAACTCCTAATAAAATAATTATGAATCAAAAGATGGCAATTTAAAAGAGGTTGGAGGGTTTTTGGGTAAAGGGCTTGTTGCAAGGTTGGTGTGTCGCTCGAGTGTGCGAGGCAGCAGCGTGCAGCAGGAGTTGGAAGCAAGCAGCAACACATGCAGTCTAGGCTGAACGTTCGAGCAGTGTGTGGGTCCTGTCGAGTAGACCTGGCATGAGCACACGCAGGAGCTGGGCGTAAGTAGCAGTGTGCTGGACGAAGGTGTGGGAAGCTGGAGCTGGAGCAGCACAAGGCGCGCAATGCAGCAAGCGATGCAGACGTGCGCGAGGTGGGAGTGCGACGTGCGATGGAGCTAGGGCTACTGGCTGAATGGCTGCTAGGTAGCTAGACAGAGTTGGCTAGGAGGCTATGACACTTAAGGAATTTGGTGTTTGGAGGGAATGATGTATGAATGAAAAAAAATCATTGATGGGTGGATTTTATAGTGAGAGGAGTAGGGATTAGAGTAGAATTCTAAGAACAATTTTTACAATAAAAAAAATTCTAATTCTAATTCTACTCAAAGTTAACAACAATTAATAATTAATTAAAATACATATTAAATTATTAATTGCTATTAATAAAAGCTTCTTGAATAAAATATGATAGTAATCCTAATTTTATGCAAAGTTGATAATAATTAATATATATTATAATAGATATAATTATATATTAAAGATTATCATATTTTTTTATAAAATTAAAAACATTTATTCTAGATGCCTTTTGAAAATATTTACAAAAAGAGCAACCAAATTTTAAAAATAGTTCAATTAAGTCCCTAGACTTAATAAAAATTTGAAATTGAATTGCAATTTAAAACTTGGATCAAAATTGACCCTTTTATTTGAAAAACTAAAAATTTATTTTGCCAATTAGGGAATAATTTCTTAGAAAATTATGTTAAAATCAATTCCCAAGAAAGATTGGGGGGTCACAAGTAGTCCTGCTTAAGTTCCAATCTCCTAGACAAAATTTATTGAAACATACTAATCCCAGAAATATACCCTAAATTATTTATTTAAAAAGGAAACAGGAAAGTTTAATCATTTGATAAAATGAACAAGATTTGATCCCGTTCAATTTTATCTCCCCAGTAATGTTTCAAGCATTGAGCATTAACTCGAAAATTACCTCCCTTACCTTAAAGTTCAACAACTCCGTATGGATGGACTCGATGAATTGTAAATGGACCGGACCAACGGGATTTTAACTTACCTGGAAAGAACCTTAATTTGGAATTGAATAACAAGACTTGCTGACCTAGTTCAAATTCCCAAACTCGAATATGCTTGTCATGCCATTTCTTAAGTCTCTACTTGAGTAATTTGACATTTTCGTATGAAAACATTCGAAATTCTTCTAACTCGTTGAGTTGGAGCATCTGTTTCTCTTTAGCAAGCTTAAGATCCAAGTTGAGTTGTTAAAGAGCCCAGTAAGCTTTGTGCTCTAACTCCAAAGGTAGATGACAGGCTTTCCCAAGGACCAACCTATAGGGTGACATCCCTAAAGGTGTCTTGTATGCTTTCCTATAAGCCCATAAAGCATCATCCAGTCTTTTGGACCAATCTCGTCTGTTAGGGCAAACTACCATTTCAAGTATGCCTTTGATCTCCTTATTTGCCAGTTCAGCTTGCCTATTCGTCTGCGGATGGTAAGTTGTGGTGACCTTGTATTTCACTCTGTGTTTATCTAATAACCATTTTAACCACTTGTTCACAAAATGGGACCCTTCATCACTGATGATGGCTCATGGGGTTCCAAACCTTGAGAACACATGCTTCTACAAAAACTTCATCACAACCTTAGCATCGTTTGCTGGATATGCTTCTGTCTCAACCCACTTAGACACATAGTCTACTGCTACTAATATGTACTTGTGACCAAAGGACGGAGGGAAAGGACTGAGAAAGTCAATACCCTAAACATCAAATAGTTCTACCTCAATGATGTTTGTTCGAGGCATCTCGTTTCTACTGGTGACATTTCCAACCCTTTGACATCGATCACAACTCTTTACGTAAGCATATGCATCTTTGAATAGTGTTGGCCAAAAGAATCCGGCTTGTAATACCTTGGCCGCAATACATGTACCTCCGAAGTGTCTCCTACTCGGAGCTGAGTGACAATGGTATAAAATCTTATGTACTTCATCTTTCGCCACGCATCTCCTGATCATTTGATCTGCACACTTTTTAAACAGATATGGCTCTTCCTAGAAATAGTACTTCACATCATGAAAAAAATTCTTCTTTTGATGATATGTTTTATCAATCGGCATCAAACCGCAAGCTAAAAAGTTAGAAATATTAGCAAACCAAGGGATATTATGGACATGATTTACCTTCAGTATGTGTTCATCTAGAAATGTCTCCTGAATTGGTATAAGTGGAGAACTCCCTTCTTACAGCTTCAATCTGGACAAGTGGTCTGCTACTTGGTTTTCTACTCCTTTTGATCTTGAATTCTAAATCAAACTCTTGAAGTAGAAGTACCCATCGGATCAATCTCGGCTTAGCGTCTTTCTTGAAAAGTAAGTACTTAATTGCCAAGTGGTCCATATAAATAGTCACTTTAGTACCTACAAGATAAGATTGAAACTTGTCAAAAGCAAACACAATAGAAAGTAACTCTTTTTCTATTACCGTATAATTCAGTTGAGATCCTGTTAGAGTCTGACTCGCATAGTAGATGGGATGAAAAACTTTGTTTCTTCGCTGGCCCATGACAACTCCTATCATGAAGTCACTCGCATCACACATCAATTCAAATGGCAAATCCCAGACTGGTGTGACGATTATGGGTGCCGTAACTAATCGATTCTTCAAATCTCCAAAAGCTTTTAAGCATTTCTCATCAAATTTGAACGTCGTGTCCTTTTCCAATAATTTGCATAAGGGTTTAGCAATTTTGGAGAAGTTTTTGATAAATCTTCAATAGAAACCGGCATGGCCCAAAAAGCTCCTAACACCCTTTACAGATGTTGGAGGTGGAGTTTCTCAATAACATATACCTTTGCTTTATCTACCTCGATTCCATGTCTTGTTATCTGTGCCCTAGAACAATACCTTCTCGTACCATAAAATGACACTTTTCCCAGTTGAGTTCAAGGTTTGTCTCTTCGCATCGCCTTAGTACCTTGGCTAGATTGGCTAAGCAATCATCATATGTATCTCCGGATACTGAATAATCATCCATAAAAAACTTCAAAGTATTTCTCAACCATGTCAGTAAAAATGGACATCATACATATTTGAAATGTAGCAGGTGCATTACATAAACCAAATGGCATGCGTCTAAATGCAAATGTACTGTACGGACAGGTGAATATTATCTTGTGTTGATCTTCCAGTGCTACTGTAATCTGATTATACCCCGATATCCATCGAGAAAACTGTAATAGTCTCGTCCCGCGAGTCTACCCAGCATCCGATCCAAAAACGGCAAAGGAAAGTGATTTTTCCTAGTTGCCTTGTTCAGCTTGCAATAGTAGATGCAAATTCTCCATCCCGTAACCGTTCTAGTTGGTATCAAATCGTTATTTTCATTCTCAATGATCGTAATACCTCCTTTCTTCGACATGCACTGGACCAGACTTACCCATGAACTGTCTGAGATAGGGTAAATTATACCCGCATCTAACCACTTCATGATTTCATTCTTTACCACGTCCTTCATGATGGGGTTTAGTCTCCATTGTCCATCAATTGTCCCTCTTTCGTCATCTTCCAAGATAATCTTGTGCATGCATATAGATGGACTAATACTGCAAATATTGGCTATGGTCCATCCAATTGCCTTCTTGAACTATTTCAATATTGAGATGACTTTCTCTTCTTGCGCATTGGTTAATTCTGCTAAAACAATCACAGGCAGAGTAGAAGCGTTACCTAAATAAACATATTTTAAATTTGAAGGAAGCACCTTGAGTTCTAATTTAGGTGGCTCATCGATCGATGCTTTTGGTTGGGTATAATCCTTATTCTCTAACTCCAAAGATTCAAAATGGGATTGCAGATTAAATCCCCTTTGATTAGTGATAAACCATAATATATACATATTTTTATCCCACATTTGGCACATTTATGGATGAATTATCATTGAATTTGTGGAATTTGATGCTCTTAATCCTTTAAATTCATGTTTTATATTTAGGTGAGCATAGGAAAGTGAAAAGAATGAGCAACGAGCCAAAAACAGAGAAAATAGGCCAAAGTGAGAAATCAACATAGCCTGGAGTTCATCACACGGGTAAACCACACACCCGTGCCAAATTAGTAGACTTGAACACGGCCTGGCCTGATTCACACGGGCGTGCCACACGAGCGTGTCCCTGTTGTGACGAGTTTAAATTTCACGCGGAAAAAGCTACTTAGGGGCTAATAAGGGTATTCCAAAGTCTATATAAACACCCTAGAAGAGGACTAAAGAGACACAGAGAGTAGCAAGCAATGAATTGCTCAAGGAAAGCTGATCGATCCATCTCGGGAGCAAGGATCTACATCAAGACTAAAGATCTTCCTAAATTTCTCTCAAGAGTTTTGTGTTTTCTTTATGTTTTGCTGTTTTCCTTATTTTGAGATGTTTTCCCTTTTTATTATGAACTAAATCCCTTAAATACCTAAGGGGGATGAAACCTAAGACGGATCTTGTTATTGTTATATGAACTATATGATAAATATTCGATTTGTTCTTAATTGTGTTTTTAATTCTTGAGTTAATATTTCAGGATATTGATTCAAGTCGAATGTGCTTATTTAGTGGAGCAAAAGTCCTTATTTAAGAGTAGATCTAATGCAATTAAGCGGAGTTGATCGCAATCCTAGACATAGGACGGCGAAAATTTACCAGATTAGAGTCAAAGCTATAGGGGGATCTATAGATTGAGTTAATGCAACACTAAGGGTTTTAATTAGAAATAAATTTCAATTAATCAACCTATGGTTAGTTGTTCTTAGTCTCGAGAGAGATATTAACCTAATTAGGGATCTCTACGGATCAAGTCGAATGAATAAATCGTCTAGTTCAGGGTTAAATAACAAGTGAAGTCTAGGCGGATTCTTTCTTGGGTATTGCCTTAATCGATTAGTTTTCCTAATGTATTTCCCCAATTTATTCTTTGTCGCATCTTTAGTTTAGTTAGATTTTAGATTAAAAACAACTCCCCTTTATTTTTAGGCTAGATAATAGGAAAAAAGTTATTACTAGTACTTTTAGTTCCTTTAGGTTCGACATTCCGGTCTTACCACTAAGCTATACTACTGTCCGATAGGTGCATTTGCCTCATTCGTGATAATAGTTAGTGTCTAGGTACGATCATAAAAATTTAAAACTTATCACGACAACATCAAGTTTTTGGCGCCATTGTCGGGGAACTAAAATATTAGGAACACTTGATTTCTATTACTTTAACTATCTTTACTTTTATTGCAATTTATTTTCTATTTGTATTTTAGGTTTTATTTACTAATTTTTTCTTTTTTTCTTCTCTGTTAGGTATCTCTGGTTTATGACTAGAGGAAACCCGTCAGGACCACTATTATTTGATAACGATTTAGAAGCTACAGTTTGCAGAAACCGAAGAGAAATAAGGTAAAGCTTACAGTACATAGAACAAGGACAAGAAGACGAAACTGAATCTACTAAAGAGATGGAAGAAAATCAAAATAATCAGGTACATCCTATGGTAGCCGCAGGATGAATCAAAATCCTGCTCCTCGTACTATGTATAATTATGCTAAGCCTAATTTAGCTGGTACTGAATCTAGTATTGTTAGGCCTGCTATCGCTGCAAATAATTTTGAACTGAAACCTAACACTATTCAGATGATTCAATAGTTTGTTTAGTTTGATGGTTTGTAGGATGAGGATCCTAACACACATTTAGCTAACTTTTTAGAATTCTGTGATATTTAAAATTAATGGCGTTTCTGATGATACTATTTGCCTTCGGTTATTTCCCTTTTCTTTGAGGAATAAGGCAAAACAGTGGTTGAATTCTCTGCCACGAGGGTCAATCACTACTTGGAAACAAGTGACATAAAAGTTTTTACTTAAATATTTTCCATCGGCTAAAACGGAAAAGTTGAGGAATGATATCTGTTCTTTTGTGTAGATGGATTTAGAGACACTCTATGATGCTTGAGAGAGATACAAGGATTTATTGAGAAGGTGCCCACACCATTGGTTACCTTTGTGGCTACAGGTTCAAACTTTCCATAATGGTTTGAACCCCTTAATAAGATAGATGATCGATGCAGCTACTGGTGGAACCATAAATAACAAAACACTTGAGGAGGCTTATGAGTTTATAGAGGAGATGTCACTGAATAATTATCAGTAGCAAGTCATGAGAACAAAGCCACAAAAAGCTGCCAGTGCTTTTAATTTTTGACGCGACCACAATGCTGTCAAATTAGGTAGAACTCTTAAATAAAAAGATTGACGATTTAGTTGGTTCTATGTAGGTACATCTAGTGATGAGGTGTGATTCAAATGGAGGAGGAATGCACAACACAGAATATTCATCCCACGATCCTAGCACAGAAAATAAACAAGCCAACTATAAGGGTAATAATTCTAGATCTCAAAATAACCCTTACTATAACACTTATAATGCAGGTTGAACGAACTACCCCAATTTCTCATGGGTTGGTCAAGGAAATCTTCCAACAACCTTATTACCAACAAGAGAAAAAGTTGAATCTTAAGGAGATGCTCACGAAATTTATCTTAGTGTTAGAAACTCGTTTTCAAAATACCTAGATGGCACTTAAAATCAGCAAGCATCGATTCAAGGGCTTGAAACTTAGATAGGTCAATTTGCTAAGCTAATCTCTGAAAGGCCATAAGGCGGTTGGCCAAGTAACAAGAAACTAACCCAAGAGAGCAACTCCATGCCATCACTGTGCTTGTCAAAGAAGGGTTAGTTGAACGTAAATCTGAAGAGGGGCAAGAAGCTGTGGTAAGTAATGGTAAGATTGAGGTAAGTCATGGTATACAAAAATCAGTAAGTAAGGAGTATAAACCTCGTGTTCCATATCCGAATGCGACAAGGAAAGATCGTACAGACGAATAATTCGGTAATTCTTTAAACTCTTAAAGAAATTAAATATTAAGTTACCGTTTATTGAAGCTCTTTCGCAGATGCCAAACGCAGTTAAATTTTTAAAGGAACTTTTAACAAACAAACAGAAATTAGATGAGTCATCGCATGTGGAGCTAAATGCAGTTTGCTCAACCATTTTGCAAAACAAGCTACCCAACAAACTAAAAGATCTAGGGAGTTTTATGATTCCTTGTTTAATTGGTAGCTTAGATGTTAAAAATGCTTTGGCTAATTTAGGGGCTAGCATAAACGTAATGCCTTATAAAATGTTTAAACAATTAGGTCTTAGGAAACCCAAACAAAATAGGATGAGCATTCAATTGGCTGATAAAACCATTAGATTTCCTAGGGGTATAATTGAAGATCTACTTGTTAAAATTGATAAACTCATATTCTTAGTGGATTTTGTTGTTCTAGACATGGATGAGGATAGCGATGTGACTTTAATCTTAGGACGCCCTTTTTTAGCAACTGCTAGGACTATTATTGATGTGGGAATAGATGAACTCACACTTCGTGTAGGCAATGACACGATTACTCTTCAAGCTCACAATTCGATTAGGACTTTAATGATAAAGATGATATTACAAGTTCTTTCAATAAGAGTAATCTCACTGTCCAATCTTCTTTGTAGGATACTCTTCACGAAAGTACAATTGAGCCACGTTCGAGTTCATGCGACAACAAGGGAGCAATCCATGAAGAACGAATGTTACAGATCGAGGAACTAAATGAATGGTGACACTATAGTAAGAAAGAACCTAGGATACACCACATAGAGCTAAAGCAAAGCCATGACAAGCATAAGGCTAATCAATTCAAGGTAGGAGATAAGGTGTTATTAGAAAAGGAGGACCCTCGAATTTTAAATTCAAAACTTTATACAGTTGACACATCTCCCTTCAAGATAATGAAAATCTTCCCCTACGGTACAGTAGAGGTAACACATCCCAAATTTAACACTTTCAAGGTAAATAGTACTCAACTCAAACCTCATTTTGATAAGATTGATAGCAGGAGAGAGGAGTTTCAACTCCTCGAACCATCGTGACCACGCGAAAGGGAAGTAAGTTGAGCTTAGACTCTAAATAAGCGCTTCTCGGGAGGCAACCCGAGCACTAACGTTGTTAGTCAATTTAATTTTAGTTTTCAACATCAAAATCATTAACTGAGTCCTTGAATGTAGGTTTTTCAGAACCACACGACTAGGCACACGAGAGTACCTAAGGCCGTGGACACACCACGGGTGGAGACACAGTCGTGTGACACGACTGTGTGAAAATAGGGCAATTTTTTTCCAAGAAAAAGCTTTCGACAAATCACCACAGCCATGCGACGTGGCCGTGGGCGAACCTGCTAAATCAACACGGGAGTGCGACACGCTCGTGGTTAAAGCTAAGAAATTAGTATGGGCGTTTGACATGTCCGTGCCTGAGGCTCCTGGTCAAACCTGCTAATTAAACACGGGTGTGCGACCTCATACACGAGTGTGGGAGAAGCGAACAAAGTAGGACACGGCCGTGTGAACCAACACGCCCAAACAGCACGGGCATGGGCAAAGCATTAGGCGCGCTAAAACCCTAAAATCACGAACCGCACGGGCTGCACGCAAGGCACATGGGCATGCGGCACGGCCGTGTGCCCCAATCCCTATTTAAGCCATCCACTGCTTATCATCTTCATCATTTTAAAACCCTAGCCACCAGCCATCTTTAGCCGTTGCACCTCCCTAGCGCCACCAACACCCAAATTCTGACCACCAAAACCTAATTTTCTCTTTAATTTCTCCTTTCTCATCACCACCTACACTAATCAACATCCCTTTTTCCCCCAAAACCCTCCTCACCAACTTCTATCTCGCGTCGATGCCTCGCCACCAACCAAACACTAGCCCATGCAGTCCATGCCCGTGTGCCACTACCACGTCCGTGCACCGACCACACATCCCCTCCATTATCGGTTACATTGCTTATCTTCCTTATCTTCTTGATTCTTAATCTTGTATTATTTTGTTTTCATTATTGAACTATTTGCTTTATGGATTGTTTTTTTTAGTTGCTCTAGTTAGGATTCTATATTTAGTCTTTGATAATTCATTCCTCATTCTTAAGATTCCATGAATAGTGGCTAAATACTTTGTTCTTTTGGTACATCGCTATTTGGATTTACTTTTAGCACACATTTGGTACGTCTATGAGTCAAAATTCTCCTAGTTGTTGTCTTTCAGGTTTACGACTCTTAACGTAAAAAGTATTAGTGATTTATATTTGCTGCACTTCATTCTCAGATATATAGTCATGTTATATTCAAGTGATCTATTAGACCACATGGCACATTCTTTTCTTATTGAGATTAGTTAGGCATTAGTACCCAACGCATTTATAATTAGTTTAACCTCATTTGTTTTTCATGATTTGTTTTGTTATTCAGCATGCATTTAGGACTTTTAAAGTCCTCAACATTATTTGCGGATTTTTATGATCTTTGTCACTTAGGAATAGTAATCGTTTGACTTCTCCTGTAGGTACACTATGTCAAACCCTCGTGGAAAATTCAAAATAGCCGTCCCCGGTTCAAAGAAGTGAAAAGGACTCGGAGCTACCTCCTCTAGTGCAACCACAGAAATACGACATCTATTCCTTCAGTTTTCACAAGGTTCTCAAAAGGAACTATTCCAAATCCTTAGGGCACGACCCCTCGGCATGGGACGATGCATTGATGGGGCAGCCCTCGAGCAGGTCCAACTAGCGGACGTGATTCGGGCCCTATTGACGACTGTGCCGTGGGATCAATTCTTTGAGATTGTTAAGCTCACATATCCCGAACTCACCTTGGAGCTCTGTTCTACCTTCCACTTACAGACGGTCATGTCCCAGTATGATGATCCCGGAACAGTCCAGTTCCGTCCCGGTGGTTTGGTACGCCAACTAAGTGTACCTGAGTTCGGTCTAGCTCTGGGCCTCTATACCGAAAAATTCATGGAGGAAGAATACTACTCTCCATCCAAATGTCGGATGACCCTGGTCCTACTTCAGCCACCTACGATCCTAGTCGTTCCAAGGCGACCACTCTGTCTCCATCATTGAGGTACCTCCACGCCATCTTCGCACACACTTTAACGGGATGACGGGAAAGCACCAGCATCGTCAACACCCATGACGCCTATTTTCTATGGAGTATGACGCACGGGCACGTATTCGACCTTGCTTATTTCATCGCCTTCGCCATTCAACATCAGATAGAGCGACATAGGAAGGGGATAATTTCTATGGGCCCCTATGTGACTTGACTAGCTCGCCACTTCTACCTCCTCAACACAGTGGCGCAATCATCCTCCTTCACATAGGTCAGTGTCCCCATAGGACATCTCGAGTATGCTACACATGAGGATGATCTAGCGACAACATGGGATCGACCCTCCTCAGTATCGGCTAGTCTAATCCGCCAAGCAGGAAGACCCAGAGGACATTACTGATGATGTCCCTCCACCTCACGAGGAGCCACTGTCTCAGCCACCGCCCATTCATCATCTAATTCATGCGGCAACTTCACTTTCTGACATCTCTGAGTGCTTGACACGATTTGAGCAATAGTGTTTTCAGTGCTTTGATCACATTGACGCTACTCTCCATCAGATTTCTTAGCATCTTCACATTTCATCACTGCCCCCACCTCACGAACCATCTGGCGATGAGGACTTTTAAGTCATTTTTATTTTTATTTGTTATTTTTACTTTTATTTTTAATTTTTCGTCTAATTTTTATGTTTATTTCTATTTAAATATGATTTTTTATCTCACCCTTAGGTTTTATAATCTCTATTAAACAATGTACATTTATGGCAATTTCTTAACGAGTAATCTTGCTATTTTATATTTACTAAAAAGTCATTGATACTATTGCAGTCTAAAGAACCTAAGAGCCCAAATCCAACTCTAATGGGAAAGTTACTCTACGACTACCATGTCCTGTTCGATCACAACCATAGTGACCGAAACACCAAACACATCTCCGAATCAAGTTTCCACACTTCCAAATCAAGGATTTCATCCAATTTTTAGGGAGTTTCACTTCTCTCCCTATCTTATGATTTTATGCTTATATTTTCAGTAAATTTATCCTTGTACATTGAGGGCAATGTACATCTTAAGTGTGGGGGGATACATTACATTATTATCAGAAAATCCCTTTTTGTATTATTCTTAAATCCCTGAATCTTGGCTTTCACTATTAAAATGAATTTGGATTGATTTATGATTTTTATTGATATGTCTTGGATTAAAACATAGGGAGTTATGCTTTGATTGTTTAAACTTTAAGTCATTCGATAATCAAGCATGATAAGTTGATTTTTAAGAATTAAAATCTTTCTAGGTTGTCTCCCCAAGTCTAGGTATTATCTTGAAGTTTGAAATTTACAGGATTGACATCAAAAGCCATAATTCTTGTGAGATTTTGAGCCTTTAGAGCATATATCCTTTCAAGCTCACTTTTATTATTGCTATGAGTGTGTCAATATTGATTTTTTGTTCTAGAACTTGCTTCAATTATGCATGTTAAGACCATACCATTGATTTGATATGTTGAAATGATAAAGACACTTAGGTTTAACCCACTTACTCTATAAAAGCCTACATTCATAATTAACCATTAGTAAACCCTGTTGAGCTTAACAAATCATTTATTGATGTCCCTCAATATTAACCCATAAACCTATTTTTAATTCTTTGAGAATTTCCCTCATTCTAATTTGATCCCCATTTTTGTTGAGATTTGAGTTGAATGATTATCTAGCTATGTTCTCCCCCTTAATTAGTAAAGTTTAATTAATACGAATTGTTCTAAAAAAAAATTTTATATATTTCAATTCAGTTGTTGATTTATCTTTAGCATTTTTCCACTAAGTAATGTTTGAACATAAACGATATTATTCATGAAGGAAAGTGCAATTCTAGGATTATTTATTCAGGAATGTATTTACTCAGTATTAATATTTTCTAGTTTGGTAATTTTTCAATTGAATCTTGATTTTAACCTTCTCTTTCAGCTTGTGACCGCACCCCCTAACCAAAGCCACATTACAACCCTCCAAAGACCTTTTGATTGATGTATCATTTCAATATACAATGGTGGAGATTTGATTTTCATGCAAGCCTATGCTAATAACTTTTCATATTGACTTTTGAGTGCTTAAATTGTTGTCCTTAAACACCATGAGTGATTTGAGTAAATCTTTAGTGAGGGTGTTAACTCTGTGATATTTTGAATCAAAGGTAATCATTTAGATAAGGGGAGATACCTATGTTTTCATGCTAAAATACTCAACTTAGATTGTTTGAAACTTTGATGTTCTTTTAGTTGAACTCTCAAGGTATGATTACTTGTGGATTGTTTCGAAACATTATTGATAGGAATTATAAGTTGAGAAAAATGAATTTTAATAGTGAGTTGAGATTTTGCTTGAGGACAAGCAAATGATTAAGTGTGGGGGCATTTGATAAACCATAATATATACGCATTTTTATCCCACATTTGGCACATTTATGGATGAATTATCATTGAATTTGTGGACTTTGATGCTCCTAATCCTTTAAATTCATGTCTTATATTTAAGTGAGCATAGGAAAGTGAAAAGAACGAGAAACGGGCCAAAAACAGAGAAAATGGGCCAAAGTGAGAAATCAATACGGCTTGGAGTTCATCACACGGGTAAACCACACGCTCGTGCCAAATTGGCAGACTTGAACACGGCCTGGGCCTGATTCACACGGGCGTGTCCCTGTCGTGATGAGTTTTAATTTCACACGAAAAAAAGCTACTTAGGGGCTAAGAAGGGTACTCCAAAGTCTATATAAACACCCTAGGGGAGGACTAAAGAGACACAGAGGGTAGAAAGAAAGGAATTACTCAAGAAAAATTGATCGATCCATCTCGGAAGCAATAATCTACATCAAGACTGAAGGTCTTCCTAAATTTCTCTCAAGAGTTTTGGGTTTTCTTTATGTTTTGTTGTTTTCCTTATTTTGAGACGTTTTTTCTTTTTATTATGAACTAAATCCCTAAATACCTGAGGGGGATGAAACCTAAGATGGATCTTGTTATTGTTATCTGAACTATATGATAAATATTCGATTTGTTCTTGATTGTGTTTTTAATTCTTAAGTTAATATTTCAGGATATTGACTGAAGTCGAATGTGCTTATTTAGTGAAGCAAAAGTCCCTGTTTAAGAGTAGATCCAACACAATTAAACGAATTTGATTGCAATCCTAGACATAGGATGACGAAAATCTACCAGGTTAGAGTCAAATCTAATAGGGGGATCCATAGATCGAGTTAATGCAACACTAGGGTCCTTCTGCACATAGACTTAAAAATGTTAAATGTTACCTGATCATCCTAAACACGCATAGTAAACTCACCCTTTTGCACATCAATAAGGGTCCTTCTGGTTCCTAAGAACGGTCTTCCTAGGATGATTGGTATTTCTTTGTCTACTTCAAAGTCTAGAACCACAAAGTTAGCAAGAAAGATAAATTTGTCTACACATACCAATACGTCCTTGATTTTTCCTTTTGGATGTGCTAAGGATCGATCTACTAATTGAAGTGTAACCGTAGTAGGTCTACCTTCATCTATCCCTAACTTTCTAAATATTGACATAAGCATCAAGTTGATACTCGCACCCAAGTCACATAGTCCTTACCACAATATGTTGCTCCAATGTTGCAGGGTATGCTAAAACATCAAGGATCCTTCAACTTTAGGGGTAGTTTGTCTTAAAGATATGCACTGCGTTCCTTTGTCAAGGCTACCGTATCAAATTCTCCAAGCCTTTATTTTTTAGACAGGATATCCTTCATGAATTTGACATAGTTCGGCATTTGTTCAAGTGCTTCAACGAATGGAATGTTGATATGAAGTTGCTTGAGTACATCTAGAAACTTCTTAAATTGAATTTCTTACTTCTATTTCTGAAGTCTCTAAGGGTAGGGTGGTGGAGGTTTCTTTACTTGTTGATTCGTCATTAGTGGCAATTCTGCATCTAACGAAGTTGTTAGTGGATTAGAATTAGCTGGTTCTGAAGTTACTTTTTCAGATTTTACAGATTCTATTTCTGGTGATACTGGAATTTCAACACTCGGTTGAACTTCCTTTGAGTCTTGAGCGTTAGCTTGCTCCTTTTCAACTTCGATTATGTTGGGTTCTAGTGTCTTTTCACTCCTTAATGTCAATGCTTTACAATGTTCCTTCCCTGGATTCCTCGGATTCTCCGTATCACTAGGTAAAGCACCTTGTGGTCGATTCCTAAGTTCAGTAGTTAGCTAGTCCACTTATTTCTCTAAATTCCTTAGAGTGGCATCATTTTTCACCATGTATGCCTTCAATAGATTCTCTAAGCTATTGGATGGTTCAGCTTGGTTTGGTTTCTAGACTTTTTGGGGAAAAACAAGTGGCTGGGTCAGTCTAGGTTGAGCGTAATTGTTACTGGTTTCAGCCCCTTGGTTACTCTAGGAAAAATTCGGGTGGTTTCGCCACAATGGGTTATAAAAATTGAATTATAGTCCTTGCCTTCCTCGATTTTGGTTTTGGTTACCTACGTAATATACAACTTCTGGGTTCGATGGACATTCTTCAAACAAATGTCCTTCCCCACAATAGACACAGGTTATATTTTCAAATTGATTTGGTGGCTGTGCTACAAAACTATTAGACCCATTAGTGCTAAGGGTTTTTAACATTGAGGATATTGATGACACCTGAGATGTGAGTGAAGTGAGAGCGTCCACTTCATGTATTCTAGCAACTCATCTTCCTAATGCTGCTCAATTGGTTGGCCTTTGATAATTTTTTCTCCTCTCAATGATTTCATAAGCCTCATTATAAGATTGAGAAAGGAGAGCACCATTAGCAGAAGCATCCACTACCATTCTCGTGTGGGCATTGAGACCATTATAAAATGTCTCAAGTTGGATGCAATGTTGGATGTAATTGGAACGACGGAAATGTGCAAGTGTGCACAATCGCAACAAGTAGTAAAGTGACAAGTAAATATCGAGTTATCGTACCCACATAGACTGTGAAAAGAATTATTTATGAATACAAATTATTTATGAATACAAATTTAAACACTTTGGTAAAGAAAAAAAATATTTTGTTTGAAGAGGGTGATTAAAAACTAAGATTTTAAACTAAGTAAAATAAATAAGTAGAAAATAAAAGTTCTAATGCACGATTTCAAAATACAATTTTAATCAATACAACATAATTGTGTTAGATTAAGTACATTTCTTAACGTAGAATTATTAACCTCATGTTTATGTTGTTACGAATAAATTCACAGCAACTCGGTAATTTGCTAACTTATGAACATACTCACCTATCAAAATCCATTCATCTCTTGACTATATCCCTATGTCAATTCAACCGACTAAACAAATCTTAATAGACAAATATGTTATTGCAGATACATACTTATTAAATTGAAATATCTCTTGTACATATCTCTATGTCAATTCAAATGATTAGTTAAATCTAATAAGCACATAAAGACCACGTGAGGTAACAAAGTATCCCTACCTAGAAACAGTTTAATCACAATAATCTTGCAAGTTATGCAAGGCAAATGTATCATCAGACACTGTTGTTAATTTAACCCTCAACTACCTTAGATGATTAAACATGCACTGATTAAGTACTGTGTCCATTAATTACAATTTCAATCCATTTAAATAATTAATTCATTAGCTACCTCACAATAGTAATGCAAGAATAACTTAGTCATGATTTTACTTAATCAAGCATCTTACCGATGCCTATAACAACATGGACACAATTTTAACAATTTAAGCAAACCAAATGCAATCAACCTAAAACGAATTAAATTCAAGCTAAATTAATTAAACTAACCATTCCAACACATAAATATTCATAGATATGTTCATCATAACAACAAAAATTAAAAGGAAAGGGAACAAGAATCAAGTCCGGTGTTTCTCTATGGCTTGACTAGGTTGCTCCGTTCTTCCTTCTCTGTTGTCCTTGTCGATCAAGGATCCTATGAACACTTAATTACTGCTCCAAATGGCTGATGAATGCCCATTTTCCAAGAGGATAAATTGGCAAGAAAGCAAGGGAATTTGAATGGGAAATGAAGAGAGAAAGTTGAGAGAAGAGAGAAGAAATGTGAATGCTTGAGGTGTGTTTCAAATGATCAGCCTAAGGGGGTTTTTATAGCTGAAGAGGGCTGCTAAAAATAGCTAAAATTAGCAGCCAAAGAGCCCTTCCTTGACCGGCCACACATGTGGCAAGGTTGATACTTTCAAACTTGCTAATTTAGCTTAGGGAAAATTGAGAAAGCCACCAATTGTGGAGGGGTTTGTTTGCAATTTAAAGAAGTCTTCAAGGGCCTATTTGCAAGATAAATAATCAGCCAATAATCTGATTTGGGTCAGCATATGGACAGTTTTGGGTTGCCAAAATTTGGTCGATTCGGTTCACTCGGTTTAGCTCAACTGGGCCACTTTTTCATAATGAATTAATAATAATTTATTTATTCCAAATTAAATTGGATATAAATTAAAATTAATTATATCATGAATTAATACACATAATTGGACTGACTTAGGCTGAAAATTAATTTGCCTTGATGCTTCAAATTGCTTCTTAGTTTTGAACTTTTAGTAGTGTCTGCCGAGTTATTTTTCACCCTTTGTGCAAATCTGTCGAAAAATGATCAAAATTTATCAAAATTAATTATAAAATTAATTAAAATTCAAAATTTTCATAATTTAAGTGCAATTTAATTATTTTATAAAATTTAGTTATTTTTTGATAAGAATTTTATCAAAACTACAATAATTTAAGTTAAAAAGGGCATGAAAAAGTGTGTATATTTTTGTGTTTCTAGTAATTTAGGAATTTTCTCTCAAAATGTGTTTAGAAATTCGAAGCATGGTAAACAAGAAATGTCTTCGTTTATGGCTTTTAGGAAGTTAATTCAATTTTTGAAAAAGAAGTATAAAAGACCTTTAATTTTAAAATGTGGAATATTTTGTAAAGGGGTTTAAAATTAAGAGTACCTCAAGGGTAAATATACCAAAGTTTAAAATTGACCTATTCCTTGCCTCCACCTATAGTAAACTCACAAAACTATTCCCTCACCTCTTGTTACTATCCCTTGATTTTCCAAACTTCAATCTTTATAATTTCCATCATCTTCCAAGCATTAAACCTTCCTACAATTTCAACAAAAACATAAAAAAACATCATTGATTTAGCTATTGTTCAAATTATGGGTTTTCTTAGATTGATTGTCAAACATTCATTTTTTCTCAATGAAGGTAATGTTTCATTTTCCTACTAGTTTTTGATGAAATCTAGCCTTTTAAATTGAGTTTTTATTCATTGAATCAAAAGTTATGAATATATGTTAAAATTTGGGTCGTTAATGGTGGAATTTTGGAATTTGAATGAAAATGATGTTTCAAAGTGTTTTTCAACTTGTTTTAATGTGCTTATAGGGTTTTCTAAATTTTTTTTTTAAGTTTTGTTAAAGAATTTTAAGGTTTTATTGAGTTTTCATGAAAATGGCCATTATACGTCGAAATTTTGGAACCATGAATCTGTGTAGTTTTGTATAGTTTAAAGATTGAGAATAATTTTTAGGTAATTAATTAGAGGATTAAAATCAGTTTTAGACAAAGAGATTGAGTAAAAATTAAGATATTTGGGTTTTGGTTTTGTAAGTCGAAAATTTCAGTTTTAAGAGGAAGGAACCTTGGACCTGGGTTTTTGATTGTTTGGGTGTGTCTATAGCTATAAAGTACTTATGTTTGCTGCGTGGTTAATTTTGGTGAAAATTCAAAATCATTGGAGCCTTCGACGAGTAAGGAGAAAAAATACGGAAAGCTAGTTTAATAGTAAATGTTTGGAATCACTGCTAGTAGACATGATTCATAGGGTTAATTGGGAGCTTAAGAGTAACCTAAACCCCTATTTTAGGTTCTGAGTGTAAGCTTTCTTATACCCGTCATTTAATTTACAAAATATGTTATTGTGTGATGTGAATTGAGTATTAAGTTCTGATAATGTGACATATGATGTATACTTGTGATGGCTATTATGATTGTGTTAATTTTGGATATGTTATCTATACCAAATTACAGTGATGATGTTGTGCTTATAATGTGAATATGCAGTGGAAGTGTGCAGAAAAGGTAAGTAAAAATATGTGTATAATTGTAGAGATTTTGGCCTTGTGATCTTTAAGACCATT
This sequence comes from Gossypium stocksii, assembly GCA_020496765.1. Taxonomy (NCBI): domain Eukaryota; kingdom Viridiplantae; phylum Streptophyta; class Magnoliopsida; order Malvales; family Malvaceae; genus Gossypium; species Gossypium stocksii. The sequence continues at coordinate 35,713,862 of CM035624.1, forward strand.
GGATATAGTTGGCATGTCGTAGGATTTTTAAGTACTCACCCTTGTGTTGTGTTTTTGGGCATTAAGGCCCGGGATAATTTTGGAGAGATAAGGGAATGTGAGCTCAACTTCATTCACCAGGATATGTTGGTGTGTTAGAGAGTGTTAACTAAATGCTATGCTTTTGGGATATGTTCAACTCATCAAGTCATTGGTGTGTTAGAGATCTGTGTATCCAATGTGTGGTGATAGATCCCACTTTTATGTTTCATAGCTCAAGTGTCAAATTATCGTTGAATGTAATATTATGAGATGTGATGTATGCATATTTATTATGTAAATGCAAGGTTAGAAGAGTTGGTAATCAATGCATGAGTATTATAATATGTTACTATAGTTCTACATGTATGTGATTTTGATTTGGATGTTTCATTTAACGCATGATATCATGTTTATTTGGTGGTCTTTTCGATCATTCACTGAGCTTGTTTAAGCTCACCCACTCTTTTTAAATCTTGCAGACAATTAGCATTGCGGTGTGAGCATTGTAGAATTCCAAAGGAGTGATCCAAGTTAGGCTTTAGATTTTAAGATGGTGAAATCCGTATTATTCTTTGAACTGTAGGAATAAGGTAATGTGGTAGACATTTTTGGTTGATCATTATTATGTCTTAAATAGTTAATATGATCTGGACTTTTAGGAATTGACATTATGTTATTAGGTTGTCTTAGCTTGGAAATATTGATGATACTTTGAGCTGCAATTTTGGATACTTTTGATGTTGAATTGTGAAGTTATAGATGCATGATGAATTGGTAGATGTTTAGTTGTGTTAAATACCCTGGTTTGTTATAATTTTTGCTATTTTATACAAAGGTATCGATAATTGAGGCTTTAGTATCAATACCTCTATGTTGAAATGAATGTGCAAGAAGTCAGTATCATAATTTGGTTTCGATACCAATTCTCAAGTATTGATACTTGGGGTAACCATATAGATACTTTATGATTTGTATCGATAATTTGCTGGGTTTTAATTTTTGCAGAGAAATAGAATGCTAAAAAGGTATAGATTTTTTAAATGGCAACTATAGCCTTTAAGAGAAATATCGATACCATCGAGTGTGTATCGATACCTACGTGACTTGTTTGGCTATTTTTGTTAAGTGGTTTTTAAGCATGCTTTTAACTTGTAATATGGTCATTTAACGTACGATTAGTAATTGTAACATCGCCTAGGGTATTTTAGACTTAAACCCATGCTAATGAGACGAGGTGTAACGTGTGATGATGTGATGTTGGTGTAGCGTCCTGTTACTTGGGCTCGACGATCGGGTTGAGTATACAATGTTACAGGTTTAAATAAACAGAATCCACATAATCCAACGCTTTCTGGATATTATTGAGCTTTTGATTCGATCGTTTCTTATGGGTAACAATGTGGCCAAACACCTCTAAAACAACCTTTTTTTCAGTGGTTTCGAAAACAATGGTTTCAGGGCCACCAAATTCGATGAGTAAGTTTGTAAATATTATTATTTAACATTTACAAGTCAAATGTGAATTTAAAATTGTTTTTGATTTGATAATTTATGTTATTTAAGCGATTTATTAAGTTCAAGTGGTATGAGTTTGACCCTAATGTCAAGTGGTTTTAAGAAATGAGAAATTGGGACCTTGTTTCTATTGACCAAGTCATAAATATTTTTTATAGATATTTATGGAGTGTCATTAAGGTGGTATTAAAGTTTTGTTGACAAATTTTAACATTTCAATAGTTAATTAATTAAAAAGGACTAAATCGTAAAGGATGTAAAATTTGATCACTATTTGATTTGAGTAATTAAATGGTTAATTGAATAAAGGAAAAAAGGACTTAAATGGTAATTAGACCATTCAAGGTGTTAATGGAAAATAATGGACATGAATTTGATGTTGTATTTAATTATTAACTAAGGTTAATATGGTAATTTGATAATTGTATTAAATTAAAATAAAATATAAGGTTAATTTGTTATCATATTTTTCGTTTTCTCCTTCATCAACTGAACATCCGTGGATGTTGAGAGGAAGCTTTTAGCCATGGACAAATTGCTTGCATGGTATGTGATTTTGGCTCCAATTTTAATAATTTTTATGTTTTTGAGATCGTTGCAACTAGGTCCAGCTAGCCTGTACCTTCGATTTTGAAATTGTTAAAGATTTTGAATGTTTCCATTGATGAACCTTGTGATTTTAGATGTTAAATGATGAATTCGAGATATTATTTGTTATCTAAAATTATTTTACTAAGTGATTTTTGATGAATTTTTTGATTAACGACTAAATTGTTAAATTAGTAAAAGTACAAGGATTAGATGTGAAATTGTTGTAATAATGTGCTGTATTGGATGCCATGAGTATTCAACTAGGATCAATTTTGGGTAAAAATGGTTAATTTGCATGTCTAAAAGTAAAACTTTAGGGGCAATTTTGTAAAAATGTCAAAATGACTAAATTGAATAAAATACATTGTTTTACTGTCTAAGTTAATAGATGAATAAAATTATTAATTTAGATCAAGATCGGGTGGAAAACTCGAGTAGAATGAAAAATTATCAAAATGCCCCTATACTTTGACATTTCTGCTATTTAGCCAAGTAAGTTCGTACATTTAAATAGCATTTTAAATTGTGTTTTAAATGCTATCATTTTATAATATCAAATTATGTCTCGGCAAAAAAATCCAACCGCGTATCGGGGATCATCGACCAATGAAAAGGGATAGATTTGGCTATCGATTATGAAAAGGGATGGTGATGACCATCAACTATGAAAAGGGATGGTGACGACCATCAAATATGAAAAGGGATAGCTTTGGCTATCAATTAATGAAAAGGGATGGTAATGACCATTGGTTAATGAAAGGGATGGTTTTGACCATCTAATATGAAAAGGGATGATTACAACCATCGTTTAGCACACTTTGTGTGAGCTCTAGTAAGGGTTTCGATTGACTCACTACGACAAATATGGAAAGGTATGATGCACCAATGATCAAAGTATGAATATTCATGTTTATGAAATGTATGATATAAGTGATGCTATGTTATGTACCATATCTTACCATGTGGTGACATTGCTAACTTAGGTGTTTAATCACTAGCTTGTAGCTATGGTTAATGTTATGTTTATGGATTATGTGTATGCAAATGAAATGGTAAGTGCTCAATAAGAATTAAGGCATGTTTATACGAAACTCAATGGAATGGTGATACATGGAAAAACATGATATGTTGTGATGGATGATAAAACCAATTGAATCATACTCAAGTATAATGGTTATCCATGTTAAATTCATATGAACCATGTTTAAATGAACTTATATGTATTGTTGATGTGCTAGGGCTTATGCCAACCTTGTGGATATGATTGATGTTTATGATTATGCTTGTACTATGCTTATGAAATAGGTAAGAAAAGAGAATGAAACGGTAAGTACGTAATTGGGATGTATTAAATGTGAGCAAATTGCTTATGCTATGAATGAATACACCTATGTCATGGATAAATACATTGAATTGAGAGTTAATAATTGTGTAGGTTTATGATAAGCATTGGGGACGGAATGGAAAGTAAGTAAATTGAAAGATATATAATCTTATAAAAGGTTGATGAGTGTATATTATGTCTCATAAAATCTATTCACCTTATGAAGTATAAGTATATGTGATATTAATGAATTTAATTATTTGTGAGTTAATGATCATATAGATTTATGAATTTTGGCATTGGCATAGGGTTATGTCTATTCTAATAAGTTGGTTATCGAAAGGATTTTTTTTCTTAAAGTTTATAAAAGCTTACTAAGCAAGCATTGCTTATGTAGTTATTTTCTTTTACCTTACAGATTATTGAAAGCTCGATCGGGTTGGAAGCTAGTCGGAGGTCCATCACACTATCCATCAATTTTATTAGTAGATTTTAATACTCTGGTCGTGGTTATAATGGCATGCATAGGTGGAATATGTCTATTGTTTAGTTAACGATAATAGCATGTAATGTTACTATGAAATTGTAGAACTTATGTTATTTTGATGCCTTGATGGTTGGTGTGTATATCATCAAATTGATGCATGGTTTTTATGATCAAAGTGGTAAAGGTTGGCATGTTTGTAAAGTGATCATTTAGGGCATGTTTTCATATGAAATTTAGTCAAGTATGTTTGTTTGAATTATGACCATTTGGACATAATTTGGTATGTATATATGTTGGTTGCTGGAACCATTTGAAATGGCTAGAATGGTGACATTTAAATGGTTTTGATGCATGTGAGATGTGGTCTTAAAGGTAAGGTACTTTTGGCATGTTTTATTATAGAAACAAGTTAATTGATAAATGGTTAAATATGCACATGTATATGTATTTTATGATTGATGATATCGTAGCATTTTGGTGCTTTTATGGTTGACATTGGAACAGTCAGCTTGACGTATGTTTTAGTGACCATTTTGGTATGTTTGAACATGATTTTGGCATATGGTCATGGTGGTAAGTTTGGTAAGGAAATTAGATGAGAAATGTATGGTTGGTTAATGGCTAAAATTATGCAAATGTTTAAGCATGTTTGGTGTTTGTGATGAGGTGCCTTTGGGCTTATTGGTTGTATGGATAGATACCATATTGATTTAGTTCCATTATGCATGTTTTACGTACATTTTTGAATGCTTGAAATAGGTACAAATTGTTTGTATGTGTGACATTTTTTGGGTGAAGGAAATGGCTTGAAAATGGCTTATTTCTCGTCCACATGGCCTAAGACATGGGCATGTGTATCAGCCTTGTGTGAGACACGATCATGCGACACAACTATGTGTCCTCTGTAGTTTTTTTTTAAAGGTTGCATTTCGAGAGTTACACGGCTTAGCATACGGGTGTGTAGTTGGCCGTATGACCCAAGTCAGAGAGTTACATGGGTATGGACATAAGCTAGGACACAGCTGTGTGTCCCTATTTCGAATGTTACACAGCCTAAGACATGGGCATATGTCTCAACCATGTGAGTCACATGGCCTGCCAACACGGCCGTGTGACCCCTGTAGTACAAATTTTTTGACTTTTTCCTAAACTTTCCAATTGTTTTCGATTTAGTACTGAATAGTGTTTTTAAGGCTTTGAGGGCCTGAAAAAGGGACATTATGCTTGTGTTTGAATGGAATATAATGTGTTTTATAAATGATTGTAATTGAATGTTTTAATGTTAAAAGTTTTCGGTAATGCTCCGTGTAACAACCCAAACCCGACTTAGACGTTATGCCCGAAGCTGGTGGCGTCACATGAGAATGTTTTTGGAAAACCATTTCAATTATCAGAACTTGTCCAAATTATTTTCTTTCCTTTAACACGGAAACTTCAAAATTATTCATTTATACAAAAACCTCTTGTTAAGTTAAAAAAAAACATATTTACAGTGTGACAGTTTATAATCCAATAAAAATAACAGTTTAAAACTCCATAATAAAACCAAAACCGTCCGAGTTCCAACTTGCATAAAATAACACAGTAATGTAGAAGAAAAATAATAAAAAAATTAAAGTCTTAAACAGTAGCAATCGTCTTAGTGGTCACCGACGAGCCCTTCGTTGCGCCAATCCATTTATTGGTGAGGATTACCTAACAGACAAATAAAATGAAGGGGGTGAGTTTTTGCAAACTCAGTGTGTACATCCCGATAGTAAAGCATGCATATGACAAACATCAGTCAATCAGTCATCATTCGGGCCTGAGCCCTTAAGTGATATGGTGTAGGCCTTAGCCCACTTAGAATAGAATCAGATATATGTTTGGGCCTTAGCCCATACAGTCATACATGCATATCATATCAGAATAGTACATGCCCACCAACCTTGCACACCATCTCCGTCCACCTTACACACCATGTGGGGATAAAATTGACCCACCCAGCTGTACACACCAAATATGGGGATGAAATCAACCCATCCAACCCTACACACCGTGTGTTACCATGAAACAACACGAAATAAATAATTGAAGCGTAGCTACCAGATAAATGGCTAAGAAGCCTTTCAGTCTTCCTTTTCTTCAATATCAATCCACCCCAATGCAATGCAACATAAATATCATGGCATGCTTAAATGCAGAACAATAGATCATACATTCAATCATATACAGAATAGAATAAATACACATGCTACTATCACATTCTATCTCATATAATCAGAGCATAGAACGGGGTCTAAGATAACCTTATCGACCATATAACAGGACAAGTTGACTTGGGCGACCCGTGCAACATTTTAGCACAATTCAGTGAAATGGGTTGACATGCCCATATGGCCTGCCCGTGTGGGCCAACACGGCTCAACTTGGCCTTGTCCGTGTGGATCATATTGCCTGGCCCAAATACTACACACCCGTGTAGTTCACCCGTATGGACCCACACGCTCGTGTGGCCCACACGACCCAATTGGCCTAGCCCATGCCCCGCACACGGCCTAGCCAGCCTCATATGCCCGTGTCCATCGCCCCCTTGTGGGGTGCGCACGGCCTCACTCGTCGACCCCGCAGCCATGCCTCACAAACGACCTCCACACAGGTAGTCCACGTGCCCGTATGGTGTCGATAGTCTCATTTTCAGCTTTCGTTGAAACTCGATTTCAGAGTGATTGGGGTACACACCTGGTTCGTTTTGGTCTCGAAATCACTCCTGAGCACAATGGAACCTCTAATGTAATACGGCGATTCTCCACTACTTAAAGTGTAGATTAGCAGACGACAGATTTGTCATTATCTCCCAAACACGTAAAACAACCGTTGCGAAAGGAATGAATAGAATAAAAATAAAATAGGAAGCGAGGGAAAAAAGAAAGGGAAAAATGATAGTAGAATATGGTGGAATTTCAGCTCGAAGAGGGAAAAAGAAAAGAAAAGAATGCAGAGAGGGGAGATTTTCGCAAAGAAAATTCGGCAAAGAAGGAGACTAGAATATTGGGTATCTCCTAAATTCCTTGATTCAATCCCCTAATCACTCCCTCATCAGTAACCCGGTCTAACTCAAACACTTACATGACAAACAGTAAAAATAAGACCAATGCTCATTCTGGGACTCGAACACCAGACCCCTTGCACAACCTCTTGCCACTTAACCACCAGACTAGCAGGCCCATTCTGAAATATTTTGCCGAACTTTTACTTAAAAGCCTGATTACCAAGAGTTAGGCTTTATTTAATAAAAACCCAAAATTTAGCCCAAGCCCTTCCTTGAACTTAGGAACTTCCCAAACACACCCAGAGTACTTATTCACTCATCCAGACAATTATTTATGTCAAATCAAGCAAAAGCATTTTTGGATATTTTTATCACCACTATCTTGCCAAAAAAGCTAAAAAATAGGAAAAATTGAGGTGTTACAACTCTACCCCCTTAAAGAAATTTCGTTCTTGAAATTTACCTAATCAGAAGAGATGAGAATACTGCTGCCGCACCGAATCCTCTGGCTCCCAAATAGCCTCTTTAATGCTATGATTCCGCCACAGCACCTTCACTAAGGGTATAGATTTCCTACGTAGAACCTTCACATCATGATGTAAAATCTACGATGGCTCCTCCTCGAATGCCAGATCTGGTCTAATCTTAATCTCCTCCACAGCCACAGGCACAATGTGCATGGGATCAGAGCGGTAACCTCTCAACACCGAGACATGGAAGACATCATGTATACGATCTAACTCTGGAGGCAACTCCAACTGATACGTAACTAGCACCACCCGTCTCAAAATCTGATACGGCCCAATAAACCGAGGACTCAGCTTCCCCTTGCGGCTGAACCTCAGAACCTTCTTCCACGGCGAGACCTTAAGAAAAACCAAGTTCCCCATTGAATACTCAATGTCCTTTCTTTTCAGATCAGTATAAGACTTCTACCTATCAGAAGTCGCTTTCAATCGATCCCTAATTAGACGAACCTTATTTTCAGTTTCTGATACCAACTCTCGACCCAGTACACCTTGCTTACCCAACTCAGTCCAGCACAGTAAAGTGTGACACTTACGACCATATAATGCCTCGTAAGGTGCCATCTGTATACTAGACAGATAGCTATTTTTGTAAGCAAACTCAGCTAATGGTAGGTACTCCTCCCAACTGCCTCGAAACTCTATCACACAGCTCCTCAACATATCCTCCAATACTTGAATCACCCTCTTCAACTGACCATCTGTCTGAGGATGAAAAGCAGTACTGAAGTCAAGTCGTGAACCCAAAGCCTCGTGAAGCTTCTGCCAAAATCGAGAAGTAAATCGAGGATTCCTATCAGAGATGATCGATACAGGAACTGCATGCAGTCTCACTATCTCAGAGATGTATAACTTAGCCAGTTTCATAAGGGAGTGGTCTGTCATGGCCGAAATGAAGTGAGCAGTCTTGGTCAATCAATCCACAATGACCCATATAGAATCCTTCTTAGTGGGTGTTAAGGGTAACCCACTAACGAAGTCTATCGTCACTCGCTCCCATTTCCACATCGGTATCTGTATTGGTTGTAGCAACCCTGAAGGCAACTGGTGCTCAGCCTTAACCTGCTAGCAAGTCAAACAGCAAGCCACAAAATTGGTCACCTCACGCTTCAACCCTGGCCACCAGTAAAACTCTCAAAGATCTTTGTACATCTTACTCCCACCAGGATGCATAGCATAAAGGCTACTACCCACTTCCCTCAAAATCATTTGTATCAAGTTTTCATCATTAGGTACACAAATATGACCTCGAAAGCACAAAACCCCATCATTACTCAGCCCAAAATCTGTAGTAGTCCCAATCTCAACCTACCAGAATCACACATCAAGAGTTTTATCCTTTAACTACTTAACTCTAATATGCTCAATCCATGTTGGCTTAACTTGCAACTCAGCCAATAGACTCCCATCATTATATAAACTCAATCGAGTGAACAACACTCTCAAATCAATAATTATCCTCCGCCTCAACGTATCGGCCACACATTGGTTTTACCATTATGGTACTCAATGCTGCAGTCATAATCCTTAAGTAGCTCAACCTATCGACGCTGCCTAAGATTTAACTCCTTCTAGGTAAGGAGATACTTGAGGCTCTTGTGATCAGTGTAGATGGTACACTTCTCATCGTACAGATAATGTCTCCAAATCTTAAGGGCAAAAACCATGGCAGCTAACTCTAAGTTATGCGTCGGATAGTTAACCTCATGAGTCTTGAGCTGTTGAGATACATAAGCAACAACCTTACCATCTTGCATTAGAACACAACCCAAACCCACATGTGACGCATCACTGTAAACGACGAAGTCCTTCCCAGGCACAGGCTGCGTCAAAACTAGTGCCTGTGTCAAAACTGACTTGAGCTTCTCAATGCTCTCCTACTATGCATTAGTCCAAACAACAGTAACTCCCTTACACAGTCGTTTAGTTAGTGGAGCCACAATCAACGAGAACCCCTGCATGAAATGATTGTAGTATCCTGCCAACCCTAGAAAACTATGAATCTCTGATACTGTCTTCGACTGTTTCCAATCCAACACAGCCTCAATCTTATGAGGATCCACTTGAATCCCCTCAACAGATACCACATGCCCCTAGAAGGCAACCTTTCGAAGCCAGAATTCACACTTAGAGAACTTCGCATACAGCTGTTTCTCGCACAGAGTCTGCAGAACAACCCTGAGATGCTCATCGTGCTCATCCTTTGTCTTAGAATAAACCAAAATGTTATTGATGAACCCAACTACGAATCGGTCCAAGTAGTGTTAGAACACTAGGTTCATCAGATCCATAAACACCGCTAGTGCATTAGTCAACCCAAATGGCATAACCAAGAACTCATAGTGTCCATACCGTGTCCTGAATGCCGTCTTATGCACATCCGCCTCCTTTATCCTCAACTGGTGATATCCTGAATGCAAGTCAATGTTTGAGAACATGGATTCCCCTCTGAACTGATCAAATATGTCGTCGATCCTTAGAAGCGGGTACTTATTATTTATCGTAAACTTATTCAATTAACGATAGTCGATACACTTCCTCATAGTACCTTTCTTTAGAAAGAGAACAGGTGCTCCCCATGGAGACACACTAGGATGAATAAACCCACGATCCATCTACTCTTGAATCTGAACGTTAAGTTCTGTCAGCTCTTTTGGTGCCATACGATAAGTGGCGATGGACAGTGGAGCTGTACTAGGAATCAGATCTATCCCAAATTCCACCTCTTGACTCGGAGGTAAACCCGATAGTTCTTCTAGAAACACATCTGGAAAGTCCCTTACTATATGGATGTCCTTAATCGAAGAGTCCATGGAATCCAAAACACTGACGTAGGCCAAGAATGCCTCACATCCCTTTCTCAACAACTTCTCTGCTACCAATGCAAAGATTACATTACTCAGATGATTCCGTCGTTCCCCAATCACGACTATCTCCTTATCCTCCTAAGTCCTCAGAACAACCTTCTTTTTTGCATAATGCAGACTCACACAGTGCTTTACCAACCAGTCCATGCCCTAAATTAAGTTGAACTCCCCAAATAGAAGTTCCATCAAATTAACCAGAAATACCGTCCCTTGAACCTCTAACGGAACTTCTCTAAATAGTTTACTAACCCTAGTAGACTGTCCCAATGAACTCACAACAGAAATCTTACTAGAGATACTCTTATATGCAATGCCCACAGTTTTAGATACAATGCATGCAACATAGGAGTGTGTAGAACCTGTCTATCAGTGCAACATAAGGTACATTAAAAATAAGAAACGACCCGTGATGACATCTGGAGCATCTCTATCCTCGTGACGATGTGCAGCATAAACTAGTGCAGGCGGCCTCACCTCAGTCAGTCCTGCATCTCTGCCCAGTGTTCTCGGACCTCGACCCATACCATTTCCACCCCTAGCTTGTCTTCGGCCCCTAGGTGGCTGTTGTACCCCTCTCGGCTACTGTGTAGTCTCAACTATCGGCGCTTGTGTTTGATTACCCTCAGTGGGGAATCCTTAACTCGGTGCTCAGCTGATCTACACTTCAAAAATGCTCCAGTAACTCTCCAAAACTTGCCTGGATGAATCCTATTATAGTGCTAGTAGATAACCATCCTAGTAGGAGCAACCATAGTAGGCTCAACTTTAACAAGCCCATTAGTTCTGGCATTTTTCTTTGACCTTACAGCAACATTAGAAAGCTTTAGATCCTTCTTAGCTTTCCCCCATCAGGGTTTCGGTGCTCAGTGCGTTTTACCTCCTTAGTTATCTTGGCCTTCTCGACCAAGGTTGTGAAATCCCACTCCCTCTGTAGAGCTATCAAAACACGTAAGCTGTCGCGTAGTCCATCCTCAAACCTGATGCAGCGCTCATCCAGTCACCATCATACCCCTCGCATAACGGCTCAGTCTAAGGAATTCGGCCTCATACTCGGCCATAGAATGATCCCCCTGTGTGAGATTCAAGAACTCACGTCGCCTAGCATCAGTATAGTTGGCCCCAACGTACTTACTCTGGGAAGATGCCTTAAACAGACACCAAGACAAATGATCGGGCTGAGTCCCCTCATTAACTGTAAGCCACCACTAATATGCCTCATCTTGAAACAAAGATACAACCCCCTTCAACTTCTGCTCATCAGTGAAGTCCAGATCATCCATAATACGCTCTGTCGCCTCTATCCAGTACGGAGCCACACTCGGAGCAACTCCAGCGATGCCCCTAAATACCACAGCCCCATTACGACCCCCAGATCCAGTATTGGGTCCAGCGAACCTCTCCAAAATATGAAGCATTGCTTCAGATAGTGCGTCATCCCCAGCCGTATGATCATAGGGTGTTGTCCCACTGTCAGTCGTAGGCAATACCAGTGTCTCTCTAGCATCCACTACTGTTATAGTATAAGAAGTAAGGGACTCATCTCGAGCCCCTCTACGGCCTCTACCACGGCCTCTAGTACCCCGTCCATAAGTACCACTTGTGCTCATCGTATCTAACGAATTAATTTGTACTAAAAGTTTTATGCATATCAGTTTGCAGTTTTGGTATATTATTAACAGATATTTTATGCAGTATAATTATCAGAGTATTCAGTATTAGTTATTGCGAGAAATTTGTCTCACTACAATTTCGGTCTACTCTATCTAGAGTGCCTCAATAGAGTTCTACCTAAGTAGTCTCATAACATATAAACAGTGTTTCAGTATCACATTGTACATATTAAGCATGCTTTCAGACAATTTCTATCAGAATTTTAGAAAACTTACTTGGATCAGCGTCGCGTATGGCCTCACTCGTCGAACCCACGGCTGTGCCTACACATGGCCTCCATACGGACAGTCCATACACTCGTGTGGCATCGACAGGCTCATTTTTAGCTTTCATCGAAACACGATTTTAGAGCAATTGGGGTACACACCTGGTTCGTTTTGGTCCCAAAATCACTCTTCAGCACTATGGGACCTCTAACGTAATACCGTGATTCTCTGCTGCTTAGAGTGTCGATTAGCAGACCACAGATTCGTGATTATCTCCCAAACACGTAGAAGAACTGTTGCGAATGGAACAAATAGAATAAAATAAAATAGAAAGCAAGGGAAGAAAGAAAGGGAAAAAAGACAGTAGAATATGGTGGAATTCTACTGGAAGAGGGAAAAGAAAAGAAAAGAATACAGAGAGGGGAGATTTTTGCAGAGAAAATTTGGCAGAGAAGGAGATTAGAATATTTGGGTATCTCCTAAATTCCTTGATTCACTCCCCTAATCACTCCCCCATCAGTAACCCGGTCTAACTCAAACACTTACACGGTAAATAGTAAAAATAAGACCAATGCTCATTATGAGACTCGAACACCAGACCCCTCGCACAACCTCTTGCCACTTAACCACCAGACCAGTAGGCCTATTTTGAAATATTTTGCCGAAATTTTACTAAAAGCCTGATTACCAAGAGTTAGGCTTTATTCAATAAAAACCCAAAATTTAGCCCAAGCCCTTCCTTGAACTTAAGATATTCCCAAATACACCCAGAGTACTTATTGTCTCATACAGACAATTATTTATGTCAAATCAAGCAAAAACATATTTAGATATTTTTATCACCAATATATTGCAGAAAAGTCGAAAAATAGGAAAAATTAGGGGGCGCTACAACTCTACCCCCTTAAAGAAATTTCATCCTTGGAATTTACCTGATCAGAAGAGATGAGGATACTGCTGCTGCACCGAATCCTCTGGCTCTCAAATAACCTCTTCAGTGCTATGATTCCGCCATAACACCTTCACTAAGGGAATAGATTTCCTGTGTAGGACCTTCTCATCACGATTTAAAATCTACATTGGTTCCTTCTCAAATGTCAGATCTGGTCTAATCTTAATCTCCTCCGCAAGCACAATGTGCGTGGGATCAAAGCGGTAACCTCTTAACATCGAAACATGAAATACATCATGTATACGATCTAACTTAGGAGATAGCTCCAACTGATACGTGACTGGCCCCACTTATCTCAAAATCTGATACGGCCCAATAAACCGAAGACTCAGCTTCCCCTTGTGGTCGAACCTCAGAACCTTCTTCCATGGCGGAACCTTAAGAAAAACCAAGTCCCCTACAGAATACTTAATGTCCTTCCTCTTCAGATCAGCATAAGACTTTTGCCTATCAAAAGCCGCTTTTAATCGATCCCTAATCAGATGAACCTTATACTCAGTTTCTGATACCAACTCTGAACCCAATACACCTCGCTCACCCAACTCAGTCCAGCACAGTGGAGTGCGACACTTATGACCATATAGTGCCTCATAAGGTGCCATCTATATACTAGGCTGATAGCTGTTGTAAGCGAACTCAGCTAACGATAGGTACTCCTCCCAACTACCTCGAAACTCTATCACACAGCTCCTCAACATATCCTCCAATACATGAATCACCCTCTCTGACTGACCGTCTATTCGAAGATGAAAAGCAATACTGAAGTCAAGTCGTGAACCCAAAGCCTCGTGAAGCTTCAGCCAAAATCGACAAGTAAACCGAGGATCTCTATCGGAGATGATCGACACAGGAACCCCATGCAGTCTTACTATCTCAGAGATGTATAACTTAGCCAATTTCTAAAGGAGTAGTCTATCATGACCAGAATGAAGTTAGTAGTCTTAGTAAATAGACCTACGATGACCTATATAGAATCCTTCTTAGTGGGTTGTTGAAGCCCAATTTTTCCCGGGCCTTTTAATGGCCCAATTTCCCATTTAAAATTAAAACCCACTTAGCCCAAATACACCCCTACCCGAAATTAAAAAACCAAACAGTAGCCCAAATCCCAACCAACCCATACAAAACCAAATTTAAAACAAAAAACAATTAAACTACCCCTAGCCCATTACAACCTAGCCCAAATCAGAGAACAAAATCAGAAAACTAAACCTAACCCTACCCCTAAAATCGGTGCTGCAACTACCCTTAGCCACCCAACTGCTCTCTGCGCAGCCACCTAACTACTCTCTGCCACCAACCACTGCCCCAGGTCACCTCAGCCACCGACTCCAGCAAGTGGCACCTGCAAGCATTCAAGACGAATAGACGGAAATAATAAACAAAATAACCTGTAAAGGCTATAAAAAGGCCGATTGATACAAATGTAAAGGGTGGAAATTTTCTCATGAAATACAAGCATTAGGTTTTAAAATAAAAAAAAGAGTTGACAACAGCTTAACAGCAAAGGGAAACCCCCCAATCGGAAGAAATATTGGAAAACAGATTCGAAATAAGGTATTTCTTTTTTTTTTTCGTTTTATAAAAATATATTTAATAATAATAATAATAAAACAGAAAAGTATAAATTATAAAAAAAAGGAATTTTTTTACCTTTTCCGGCCACCGCACGCCGAAGACGGTGGCCGAAGACGACCGGACCGGTGACCGGAGGGCTCACCGGAAATCGCCCATGCCCTCCTCTCTCTCTCTCCCTCTTCCTTTTTTTTCTCTTCCCGTGTCAAATGAATTTTCTTCAGAGAACCGGTCCTTTTATACTGGTCGAAAACGACACTGTTTTGGTGTCAAAACCCAGGGCTAAAACGACGTCGTTTAGCCCTGGGTCGGATCGACCCGACCCTACCCGCATGAGGTCCGCGTGTTTTAAACGGAAGGGCTATTTGCGCAATCAGCCCTTCCGCTATTTCAGGCCTATACAATTAAGTTTCTAAATATCTTAAATTTGCCCCAGAAGTGATTCGCGTTTTGCAATCTAATCCCTCTCGAAACGCTGCGTTTTAAAGTCTCGAAAAATTGCTCCCTCAGTCCCCCGCATTTATACGCGTGCTCACATAGGTCCCATCCTTCTGTTTTTCTTTCGAATCCGCCCCAAAATTTCACTTTTATTTCTAATTTCGTCCTTTTTTTCATTTTTTTATTATTTTCCTTTAATTTTAAAATTTGTCATATTATTATACTGTTATTATTATTATTATTATTATTATTATTATTATTATTATTATTATTATTATTAGTATACTATACTATATTTAGTGTTATTATTTTAAATATTATGATTTTACTTTATACTACTATTATTATTACCTAATTTTTAATATACTTACTAGCATAATAATAATTATTATTGTTCTATTATATTTATATCATCGACATTAAGTTTTAATTATATTTTAATATATTCATATATGTGTATATATTTAACATTATTATTAGTTATATCTTAGTATTAATATTTCCAATATACATATATATTGTACATATTTAATCTATACATCACATATATATATTCTTTTAATATGTTCTATGTATATACATACATATTAATATTACGTATGCATGTTATTGTGCTATATCTTTTAAATACTATTATATATATATTTTTAATATTTTATTTTATATATATATGTTTATCCCCATATTTTACTATCTCATGTATATTGTTTTAACTATTATATATATATTTTTTATATATCCTATTATTCATATGCTTTCTATATCATCATTTCATATATATATATATATATATATATCGCATATTTTTACGTATTATGTATATATTTTTGTATATGTCCTCTTAATATTATGTCTTTTTATATATTATGTATACTATATGTAATATATATATATATATAGTGTGATCTATTTTCTTATGTTTCTGTCATCCTACATATTATTATGTGTTTTATTGATTCATTTCGTGTTTAATATTATTATTGCCATGTTAAATATCATATGCGTTGTTAGAATTTTATAACGTGATGTGAATTATGTAACTTAGTATTGATATCCCGTAATCTGCTAATATTATATTTTAGTTGCATCATTGCTTTTAAAGATGTATGTATTTTATTCAAGTCCAAATGTTTCTATAAAAAAAAAAAGGGGAAAACGAGGCAATATTTTCTGTATTTAGGGATTCGGGAAATAGTGCCCTAACGTGCTGGGTCGCGATTTCTCGTTCGTCTAAATACCTAAAATACCCTCCTAAATTTTGCAACTCGCCAGATAACTTTAGTTTCGAGGAATTTAAGAACTTCGTGTCCAATCGTGCTGGATGTGATGTTCGTATTCTTCTGAAGTGAAGGAATCTCGATTTTTTAGCCCAAAAGCATCCTAATTTTATTCAAAGTGTTCCAAAAACGAGGCAATATTTTTGTGTTTAGAGATACGAGAAATAGTGCCCTAACGTGCTGGGTTGCGATTTCTCGCTCATCTAAATACCTAAAATACCCTTTTAAGCAAAATTTTGTAACTCACGAGACGACTTTGGTTTCGAAGGATTTAAAGAACCTCGTGTCCAATCGTGCTGGATGTGATGTTCGAATCCTTCCGAGGCAAAGGAATCTCGATTTTTCTACTCAAATTATCCCTGTTTCAAAAAAATCCTATTTTTAAATCTTTCCAAATTTCGACTTAAGACAGAAAATTTCTCAATTCGGTACCAACTTTGGGCGTGACGGGGGTGCTAATCCTTCCCCGCACGTAACCGACTCCCGAACCTTTTTCTCGACTTTTCGTAGACCAAAACGTTTTATAAGGTGATCCAATCGCACCTAAAAAGGTTGGTGGCGACTCCCCATTTTCATTTTTTAAGTCGACATTCTGTTTTTTTTTTAAAAAATGGTTTCGACAGCTTGGCGACTCCACTGGGGACGTTAAGTGAGTCAAACCGAAAATTGAACATTTTCTGTCTTAATGTTAGAAATTTCAAATTTTTTAAATACGATCTTTTACAGGCATTTGTTGTATATGTTTGTTATCTTTCCTCGCACACATTGCATTTGCATGACCGTTGTGGTCACACCTTTAAGTGGGAGTGAGGAGCTACGCTTTCGTGAGGTTTTCACCTCCGCATGGGCTAGTGAATCGCTTCCGGGATACATCCATACCTATGTCTTCGTGAGATTTTTATCTCCGCATGGCCATAGGGAAATGTGTCCCCCTGAACCGAACTTGGTCCATATGAGCCTATAATGGGTGAGGATCGAGGAATCTGCTGGTTCAGGTACCCTTTTCTCTAGAACCAAAACGTATATAGTGAGCCTTAAGTGCCTGCCCTAGGTAGTACGGAAGTGACCTTTAGTGACCACCCATGTAGGTGTTTGTTTATTTTCTTTGAATTATATTTGTTATATGAGACACTAACCCATTCTATTTTGTCATCATTGCATGTCATCCAGCATTTAAAGGTATCGATTCACGGTTCTATTTCTAAGTTAGAAAGTTTTGTAATGGGGAATGAATATCTTGATAAAGTGGAAGACAACGCTAACATACGTGCGTGGTCAAAGAAAGCCCAGCTAGAAAAAGGAGATAGTATCACCGAGGGGTATATGTCGGAGCTGTGAGACTTTACTCGTATCAGTTCGGCACAGGACGAGCTTCAGGAATTGAGGGACATTTGGACCCAATGGGATGATGAAGCTAAACAGTTGTTCTATCAGAATTACAGAGATCTTCCCTATTTGCTAGACATTAAGGTGGATAAGCATCTGTTTTGGGCTATGGTACAGTTTTGGAACCCCGCTTATAGCTGTTTTACATTTGGTGAGGTAGACTTAACACCCACTGTAGAAGAATATACCATCTTGCTCCGCTGTTCGAGAATTCAAGATAACAAAGCTTATGTCAGGGCCGTCAATCTTCCAACTTTCGTGAAGAAATTAATGATTATCACGGGAATGAGTGAACAGTGGGCCGCAGCTCGAATCCAACAAAAAGGTGATAGCAAATGTATTTCGTGGGCAAGTCTAAGGGATTTGATATTGACCCACCCCGACACGAAGAGGAAGGTGGATGTCTTGGCCTTAAGTATCTATGGGTTGGTGATTTTCCTGAAGGCTATGGGGCATATAGACGAGGCGGTCACGGATTTATTCGATCGACTCGACAAATAGATCACACCCGTGCCTGCAATCCTGGCTGAAACATTTCGGTCCTTGAGTGCATGTAGGAGAGCTGGTGAAGGTAGATTCATCGGTTGCGCTAGTTGTTGTTAGTTTGGTTCCACAGTCACTTCTGGAGGGTCGATAGGGGTCCTTGCCGAGTGTTCTTTCAGGACTATTCTCCCTTAAAAGAAGCAGCAACTACGTCAAGAAGAGACGACATCACGGAAGAAAGATGGATAGAAATACTTCGGAATCTCCGAGAAGAAGATGTTGTATGGAAAGCTCCTTGGATGGTTCCTAAAGAAATCTTTTATCGTTGCGGGACTTTTGATTGGGTACCTCTTCCTGGAATTTGGGGAGTCGTCGGTTATGCGCCATTACTTGTTTTGAGGCAATACAAAGTGGAACAGTTTATACCGGCAACACGAGGCTTGGCCCAAAGTGATTTCTCATATAAAGGCGATCATTATAAAAAGAAAATACGAGAGATTTCTGACGCCTGGAAAAAGAGTTGCTCTATGAAGGCTTTGACCGATGGCCCAGCGACGACCCCTGAGTACAAAGAATGGTTTAGCAAGAGGACTAATGACAACATCCCAAGGCCAAGTTGGGAGACTGCTCGATCGATGGAGGAAAGCTTACGGGTGGTTCCTTCAGAATTAGAACTCGCAAAGTTAGAGTTTGAGAAGAAAAGTCTAGAGTTTGCCAAAAGGATAGAGAAGTTAGAAGAAGAAAAGATGTACCTGAGCCTAGACGTTGATCTACAGAAAACTGAGGTCGAAAAGGTAAAGAAAGAAAAAAGAAAAATAGAGGAAGATCGAGACGACCTGAAGGAACGATATAAGAGAATACAACTATCAAGGAATAGAGCCGGATTGGGAAAGACTTCTAAATAATGGCAACTAGTGGTTCGGGAAGAAAAAGCCAAAGCTGACCATTGGGAGAAGAAGTTCCAAGAAATGTGGACACAGAATCAAGCCTTAGAAAGGAACTTGGTAGAGAATCAGAAGGAAAATCAAGGATTAAAGGCTAAGGTGAATGAACTCAGACGGTCCCTTCATCTTCACTGAAGTCGTAACTCTGCGGCGGAGTTGAAGGCAAGTCAAGACAAGATTAAGGAGATGAAACATCAGATTGAAGGGCTAGAAGCGGCATTACAAGACTGCGGACTCCAGATTGAGCAGCTCGAAGCGCGAGAGGAACACCGGAAGGGAGAGCTTCACCATTTCCAAAATCAAGTCAGAGATAGGGATTACCTTATAGGGGAGGCCATCGTCCAGATTCGAGAAGTCGCCGATCATCTACAGGACTTGGCAATACAGGCCGATATGTTAAGTATCAAATACGAGCTAGAATCAGACCGAGGTCGAGAATTGGCCGCATTACTTAGGAAAATTAAGACTCTAGGCCTAAAAGAAAAGGCATATCTGTAATCAGCTTGTTGTAAAAACCTTTTTTCCTGTTATTTAAAGGGTTGAAACTCTAGACCTAACGATGAAAGTGTCTGTAATCCATTTTGTGTAAGGATTTTTGTTCTTTAAACAACGTTTTCTAAATTGAAACTGAATCGGGATCGATATATTTTGCATTCATGCATTCGCATTGCATCACATGCATTTAAACTGAAAAAACCCTGATTAGTGGAAGTTATTACAGAAGAAAAGAATCTGGAAACTCCACATCCCTACGGTACACGTGCTAAAACCAAGAATATGGAGCAGAGATTCGAACAGCTCCAAAAGGAAATGCAGGAGCAATTGCAAGAACAACTGGTAAAAATACAACAGGATATGCGTGAACAGATGATGGAAGCTCAGAGAAGTATGGTGGCTGAAATGGTCCAGCTGCTGAAAGGGGCAATAGATAAGGGCAAGGCCCCTATGGCTTCCGCCGTGGAAGATAATGATGATTATCCTCCGGGTTTCACACCACCCCGTACTCAAACGCAGACGGAGGCTCCCCTGCGAAGGCCCTCTGTTACCATTAGGCCTCAACAGGGGCAAATTGATATCAGAATGCCTGTGAACTTACAAGATGGCTCGGGGTCCAACCCATTAGATAATCCCATCAATTCACTCACCCCTGATTTGGACTTGGCTGAGAAGGAAAGGGAAAGGATCGAATCCTCAAGACAATTAGAGGAACGCTGCAAGTGGTTGGAAGAAAAGTTTAGAGCTTTAGAAGGTGCTGATGGCCGACAAGGGATGGACGCCAAAGAATTTAGCTTGGTCCCAGACTTAGTCCTCCCCTATAAATTTAAAATGCCAGAATTTGAAAAATACAATGGGACAAGCTGTCCTAAAGCCCACCTTACTATGTTTTGTAGGCGAATGACAGGGTATGTGAACAATGATCAACTCTTGATTCATTGTTTCTGGGACAGTTTGGTTGGGGCCGCGGTAAAATGGTACAATCAATTAAGCCGCGATAGGATCAATTCCTGGAGAGACTTGGCACACGCCTTCATGCAGCAGTATAACCACGTGGCTGACTTGACGCCTGACCGAATTACTCTGCAGAACATGGAAAAGAAGCATAATAAAAGCTTCTGACAATACGCGCAGAGATGGAGAGAGGTCGCCATGCAAGTTCAACCACCACTATTAGAGAAGGAAACTACCATATTATTTATAAATACCCTGAAGGCCCCATTCCTTATTCACATGATTGGAAGTACCACCAAGAGCTTTGCCGACATAGTTATGGCGGGGGAAATGATTGAAAACGCCATAAGGGGTGGTAAGATAGAAGGAGAAACCACTAAAAGGCCAGCCCCAAGAAGGAAAGATAATGAAGTGAACAATGCGAATAGTTACAGCTCGAGGGCAATTACGGTTAGCCAGCCAAGAGCGGCTACAGGTGGGCAACAGGGTTCCCAAAAGCAGGAATCTAGTTCAAGACAGAACTCTGAGAAGATACAGTTCACACCTATTCCAGTGACTTATAGGGAACTTTATCAGAGCTTATATAATGCACACGCAATAGCTCCCTATCACCTGAAACCCTTGCAACCCCCATATCCCAAGTGGTATGATGCTAATGCCAAGTGTGAATACCATGCCGGAGTACAGGGGCATTCAATTGAAAATTGTGTCAGCTTCAAAAAGGCCGTGGAAAGACTTATCAAAATGGGGATCGTGAAATTTGACGATACCCCTAGTACGGAAAACCCGCTGTCGAACCACGACTATCAAGGGGTGAACGCAATCGGAGAAACCGATACGAGAAGGGTCAAAAAAGACATTGCTGAAGTAAGGACACCGTTAAAGGCAATTTGGAAAGAAATGATGAAAAGAGGAATGTTGATCTCCAAAGGAAGAGATGGAAAAGTGAGGGACTACTGTGAGTTCCATCAAGAAGAAGGCCATGAGATTCAGGAATGTGGCGAGTTTAAGGCTCTGGCACAAAGCCTCATGGATAACAAGGAGCTAGAATTTTACGAAGGTGGCTCAGATGAGGGACATGTATGCGCGTTGGAAGGAACTTCGACGAGTCAAGGAACTAACCAGCCAAGGATCATCATTGCTCTACCAAAGAATAATGAGATTGAGACACCAATAACACCGAAAGTCATTATCCGCAAGCCTGTTTCTTTTCCTTATACGGATAGCAAAAAGGTACCCTGGAATTATGGCTGTAATGTAATGGTGACAAAAGAAGAAGAAATAGCTAACGCTTCCAAGGAAACCCAAGCTGAAGGTTCTTACACACGCAGTGGAAAGCGTTATGGGGCGGGAGGCATCAGGATTGCGCCCATGAAAGCAAAAGCCTTAGACTCCGAGAAAGAGAAAGAGGCCGAAACACTTATTAATGAACCAGTAAAGGAGGAAGAGGCTAAAGAATTCCTAAAATTCCTGAAACACAGCGAGTATAGCGTAGTTGAGTAGTTACGCAAACAACCAGCCCGGATATCAGTGTTAGCATTGCTCCTAAGTTCAGAGGTACATCGTGAGGCATTGATGAAAGTGCTTAATGAGACCTATGTTACTAAGGACATATCCGTCAATAAGTTGGATCGTCTTGTTAGTAACATAAGTGCTGACAATTTCATCTATTTCAATGATGATAAAATCCCACCTGGTGGCATGGGATCGACGAAGGCTCTACACATCACCACTCGTTGCAAAGGATATACACTCCCAAGCGTGCTTATCGACAATGTGTCAGCCTTGAACGTCCTGCCATTGTCTACGTTAAACAGGTTGCTAATAGATAGTTCTCACATGAAAGCATGCCATAACATAGTGAGAGCATTTGATGGCACGGAGAGAAAGGTGATGGGAAGAATTGACATCCCTTTAATGATCGGGCCAAACACATATGAGGTGGATTTTCTAATAATGGACATCAAGCCCTCTTATAATTGTCTACTGGGGAGGCCCTGGATACACTCAGCAGGAGCGGTGCCCTCATCTTTACATCAAAAACTGAAGTTGGTGACGGACGGACGACTCGTGACCATAAACGCGGAAGAAGACATCATAGCAGCAGTTACCAGTAACGCACCCTATATGGAGGTAGATGAAGAGTCAATTGAATGTTCTTTCCGCTCCTTGGAATTTGTCAATGCAACCTTCATTTCGGAAGGAAATGAGTTACCAGTGCCCAAGATATCCAAAACCACAAAGATGAGCTTGCAAATGACAGTAGGAAAAGGAGCTTTGCCTGGAAAAGGGTTAGGCAAATACCTCCAAGGTGGAACCCGAGTCCCCGAGATAAGGGAGAAAAGAGATTGCTTTGGCCTAGGATTTAGGCCAGATAACAGACAGAGCAAGAAAGAGATAGAAAAGCGTCAAGAAAGAAGGAAGGCGCGTCTGAGCGGAAGAGAAGTTGAGTGGGAATCGATGACGTTCCCTCACATATCCCAGACTTTTGTGTCAGGAGGGATAATTCACCCTGAGGTGGGGTCACTTGAGAAAGGAAGCTATCTCATCAACGCCATACATGATAGAGAAACTGAACAGAGGGGTCTAGAGGGCATCTGTCCTTACGAGCCGGGGAGCTCTTTAAACAATTGGACTGCTGAAGAACTTCCTGTAACCTTTAGGAATTTTACAGAGTAATTTTCCAGAACACTCTTGTTGCTCTAAAGCCTAGGAGTAATGAGATTTCGTTTGTGAAATAGGCTTAGGTTCGGATATTTTGTTTCAATAAAAGAACACTTTTGTCAAAACAAACAAACACTCTCTCTATCGATAAATACTCTTTGGACCTTCTAATCTCATTCTAATTTTTCAATTCACTCATAACATGAAAACAATCATTATTAAATTCATTCATTCTTTGCATATTCTTTCATACTCCGTAGGTCCCTAGATATCAACGATTTGAGCAATGATACTGCAAGTCCTGAATTCTCCTTTGAGCAAGACTTGTGTTCAGAGGAACCTCAGGATTTTGAAGATGACAGGGATTGTGATGTATCTCCAGATCTATTGAGAATGGTGAAGCAAGAAGAAAAGCAAATTCTGCCCCACGAGAGAGGCAACGGAGAACATAACATTGGAAGAAGGGAAGGAGGTGAAAATAGGAATGCACATTACCAAAGAAACAAGGCGAGATCTTGTCGAGCTACTGAGTGAATTCAAAGATATCTTTGCATGGTCATATCAAGACATGCCAGGGCTGAATACTAATATCGTAGTGCATCGTCTCCCTATAAAACAAGATTGCAAGCCGGTCCAACAGAAATTGCGAAGGATGAGGCCTGACGTCGTGCTAAAGATAAAAGAGGAAGTCAGAAAGCAGTTTGAGGCTGGATTCCTGCAAGAGGTCAAGTACTCAGAATGGGTAGCTAACATTGTGCCTGTCCCTAAAAAAGATGGGAAAGTACGGATGTGCGTCGATTACAGAGATTTGAACAAAGCTAGCCCAAAGGACAACTTTCCCTTACCACACATTGACGCTCTAGTAGACAATACAGCGGGTTATTCGTTGTTTTCCTTCATGGACGGCTTCTCAGGGTACAATCAAATAAAGATGCATCCTGAGGACATGGATAAGACCACTTTCATAACATTGTGGGGCACCTTTTGCTACAAGGTAATGCCATCCGGCCTAAAGAACGCAGGTGCAACATACCAAAGGGCCATGGTGACTTTATTCCACGATATGATGCATAAGGAAATTGAGGTATACGTGGACGACATGATCGCCAAATCTCGAATTGAAAAGGAACACATCGAAGCCTTGAGGAAATTATTCTTGAGATTGAGGAAATTTCAGTTGAAACTCAATCCGGCGAAGTGTACCTTTGGAGTAAGGTCGGGGAAACTATTGGGCTTTGTAGTCAGTGAAAAATGAATAGAAGTTGACTCAGACAAAGTCAGAGCCATACATGAGCTGCCGCCACCACATACGCAGAAAGAAGTTCGAGGCTTTCTTGGGAGGTTGAATTACATTGCTCGGTTCATTTCACAATTGACGGAGAAATGTGATCCCATATTTCGCCTTTTGAGGAAACACAACCAGGATACCTGGAATGAAGAATGTCAAAATGCCTTTGATAAGGTCAAGCAATATTTGTCAAACGCTCCAGTACTATTTCCGCCTAGTCTAGATAGACCGCTGATACTATACTTGTCGGTGTTCAGCAACTCTATGGGATGTGTACTAGGTCAACACGATGAATCAGGAAGAAAAGAGAAGGCGATATATTACCTCAGTAAGAAATTTACTGATTGTGAAATGAGATATCCACCGATTGAGAAGTTGTGTTATGCCTTGATTTGGATGACCCGAAGGTTGAGGCAATATATGTTATATCATACAACGTGGCTAATTTCAAAAATGGATCCATTAAAGTACATGATGGAGTCAGCAGCCCTAAACGGAAGAATGGCGAGGTGGCAGATACTGCTCTCTGAGTTTGATATAGTATATGTGAATCAAAAGGCCATAAAAGGAAGTGCAATAGCAGAATTTCTGGCTAGCAGGGCTCTAGAAGAATATGAACCATTGAGCTTTGATTTTCCAAACGAAGAGTTGATGTATGTGGCAACAGCTGAACAATATCCATGGAAGTTGAACTTTGATGGGGCATCCAATGCAGTAGGAAATGGAATTGGGGCAGTCTTAATATCCCCAGAGGGAGACCATTATCCGTTCACATGCAAATTAGATTTCGACTGTACAAACAATATGGCAGAATATGAGGCCTGCATCATGGGGATTCGAGCGGCCATAGAGCGAAAGGTTAGAACATTGAAAGTGTACGGAGACTCCACGTTGGTGATTTACTAGCTAAAGGAGGAGTGGGAGACAAGAGACCCCAAATTGATCAATTACCGAAAAATAGCTTTGGGACTACTCGAGGAGTTTGACGACATCACTTTCAATTATCTCCCATGAGATGAAAACCAGATGACAGATGCTTTGGCAACCCTAGCATCCATGATTAAAGTGAACAGGGAAGAGGACATGAAGCCTATCAAATGAGCATTTTTGAAGCACCAGCTCACTGTTTTAACATCGAAAGAGAAGAAAAGGATGACCACCCTTGGTATCGAGATATATTACGATATGTGAAGAATCGTGAATACCCTGAGAAGGCAACGGAGAATGAGAAAAGAACCTTGAGAAGGTTAGCTTGCGACTACGTATTGGATGGGGATATCCTTTATAAAAGAAGAAAAGATCAAGTGCTTTTGAGATGTGTCGACGCCGTGGAAGCTAAGAAAATCCTGGAAGAAGTACATGAAGGTGTCTGTGGGACACACACTAATGGCTTCACAATGGCAAGACAAATCATGAGATTTGGATACTATTGGTCTACTATGGAGGGAGATTGTATCAGCTATGCCAAGAAGTGTCATAAATGCCAGATCTATGGAGACAAGATTCATGTTCCACCTTCGCCTTTGCATGTTATGACTTCTCCATGGCCCTTTTCCATGTGGGGCATGGACGTGATTGGTCCAATTTCACCAAAAGCTTCGAATGGGCATCGTTTCATCTTCGTAGTTATTGATTACTTCACGAAATGGGTAGAGGCTGCTTCGTATGCTAACGTCACCAAATCGGCAGTGAGTCGATTCTTGAAGAAAGAAATCATCTGTCGACATGGAATGCCTGAGAGAATCATATCAGACAATGCACTGAACTTGAATAACAGCACGATAACAGAAGTCTGCAGTCAATTTAAGATTAAACATGATAATTCATCTCCTTACCGCCCAAAGATGAATGGGGTAGTGGAAGCGGCCAACAAAAACATTAAAAAGATAGTTGGGAAGATGACTGAGACTTACAGAGATTGGCACGAGAAACTGCCGTTTGCACTATTTGCCTATCGAACGTCTGTTAGAACCTCTACCGGGGCAACTCCATTCTCGTTGGTTTATGGGATGGAGGCAGTATTACCCATTGAAGTGGAAATACCTTCCCTTCGAATCTTGTCAGAAATAAAGTTGGATGAGGCAGAATGGATTCAATCGCGATACGATCAACTGAACCTAATTGAAGAGAAAAGGCTAAAGGCAATTCGTCACGGTCAGATGTATCAGAAGCGAATGATGCGAGCTTATGATAAAAAGGTCCGTCCAAGAGAATTTTACGAGGGGGACCTTGTACTGAAAAAGATCCTTCCCATACAGAAGGACTTCAGAGGGAAGTGGATGCCAAATTGGGAAGGGCCATATGTTGTGAAAAAGGCTTTCTCTGGTGGTGCGTTGATTTTGACAGAAATGGATGGAAAAAGTTTACCCAATCCAGTGAATTCGGACTCAGACAAGAAGTATTTTGTCTAAAAGAAGGGAAGCCAAGGTGAAAACCCGCAAAGGGCGCTTTGAGACTTCTATCCCAAAAAAAAAAAAAGAGAAGCCAAGGTGAAAACCCGCAAAGGGCGCCTTGAGACTAAAGGGGTTTTGAGTCGAAAACCCGAAAGGGCGGCTCAAATTTCGAACGACACGTATCTCACTATACTTAACCTGACGAGAAGTGGAGTACATTACATACCGGGGCATCAAAAAAGTACTTTGGATCTTCTGAACACATGTCAAACCCAAAGTAGTCTTCATGGAGTTTGTATATAAGAGCTCAAGCTGCGGTATCTAGGGCATCTGACTTTTTGTCCTGTTCACTATCTTTTGATCTTCTTAATTTCCTCTTGTATCTTTGATGACTTTGTTTGAATCTGACTATCCTCAAGGTTTTGCCTTCCACTATTCATAAAATGTGTTGCATTGAAATAACGATTGATGAACTAAAATATCTTTACAAACAAAGTTTTGCATATTACTCTGTGAAATCTCCTGATAATGCAAGAAACTAAAACAGAACGATTGCTTAAAGAACCCCCGTGTGTAAAGGTTGGGAATACTCAAAGAAAACCCTCTTTTCAGTTCAAGTGATGATTAGAAAATTCAAACAATCCGATCCTAGGAAAGGACCATTTTCGGTAGGTCATAATAGAACTAACTTGATCTGGGGCACACGAGCAGATTGACACCTCGAGTAAAACTTGGATAAATGAGTAATGATAGCCGAAGTAGGGACCATTCTCATAACATTTTTGCATTGTAATGTGCGCAATTAGGAAGCATTTGACTCATTTTGATCATGGCATCCTAATCATTTGCATAAGCATAAACCTCAGGAAACCAATTCTACAGATAGATTCCCCCAGTGGACAATGTAGCAAGATTGACGGAAACAACAAATTCCAACAGATCTTAACTCCCTAAGCAGTAGGGTAACAGATCGAATTTTGGCGGATCTCATCTCCATACAGCAGTATTGGAGCAGATTCCAGCCACTCGCCTTAACTCATTAAGCAGTAGGGTAACAGGCAAAACAAAGCAGATCTTATCTTCGCTGAGCAGGAGTAGAGCAGATCACATTCCAACAGGTCTTAACTCCCTAAGCAGTAGGGTAACAGATCAAATTTTGGCGGATCTCATCTCCATACAGCAGTATTGGAGCAGATTTCAGCCACTCGCCTTATCTCCCTAAGCAGTAGGGTAACAGGCAAAACAAAGCAGATCTTATCTTCGCTGAGCAGGAGTGGAGCAGATCACATTCCAACAGATCCTAACTCCCTAAGCAGTAGGGTAACAGATCAAATTTTGGCAGATCTCATCTCCATACTCAATCGCCACCATGCCCCTCGCATAACGGCCCAGTCTAAGGAATTCAGCCTGATACTTGGCCACAGAATGATCCCCTTGTGTCAGATTCAGGAACTCACGTCTCCTAGCATCAGTATAGCTGGCCCCTACATACTTAATTTGGTAAGATGGCTTAAACAGACCCCAAGACAAATGATTGGGCTGAGCCCCCTCCTTAACTATCAGCCACCACTGATATGCCTCATCTTGAAGTAAAGATACAACCCCCTTGAGCTTTTGCTCATCAGTGAAGTCTAGATCATCCATAATACACTCTGTTGCCTCGATCCAGTACTTAGCCACACTCGGAGCAACTCCAGCGATGCCCCTAAATACCTCAGCCCCATTAGACCAGGGTCATTCCGTAACTGACCCATGGCCCTAGATCCAGTATTGGGTCCAGTGACCCTCTCCAGAATACGAAGCGTGGCTTGAGACAGTTTGTCGTCCCCAGCCGTACGATCATACGATCCTGTCCCACTGTCAGTCGTAGGCGATACCGGTGTCTCACTAGCGCCACTACTACTATAGTATCAGAAACAAAGGACTCAGCTCGAGCCTCTCTACGGCCTCTACCACAGCCTTTAGTACCCCGTCCACGAGTACCATATGTGCTTATCGTATCTATCGAATTAATCTGTATTAAAAGTTTGATGCATATCAGTTTACAGTTTTAGTATATTATTAACAGATATATTATGTAGTATAATTTTTAGAGTATTTAGTACCAGTTTTCACGAAAAAGTCACCTCACTACAGGTTCAGTCTACTCTATCTAGAGTGTCTCAGTAGAGTTCTACCTAAGTAGTCTCATAGCATATAAATGGTGTTTCAGTATCACAGTGTACATATTAAGCATGCTTTCAGACAATTTCTATCAGAATTTTAGAAAACTTACTTGGATTGGTGTCAGAGGCTCGATGTACCACTTACTTAGTAACAAAAAATTTCAAAATCATTTTCTCAAAACTATACTTTAAAAACCCAAAAACCACGGCCAAGCTTTGCAACCTAGCTTTGATACCACTAAATGTAACACCTTAAACCCGACCTAGACGTTGTGACCGAATCTGGTGGCAACACATGAGAGTGTTTTTGGAAAACCATTTCAATTATCAGAACTTGTCCAAATTATTATCTTTCCTTTAACACAGAAGCTTTAAAATTATTCATTCATACGAAAACCTCTAGTTAAGTTAAAAAAAAAACATATTTACAGCGTTACAGTTTATAATTCAATAATAATAACAGTTCAAAACTCCATAATAAAACCAAAACCGTTTGAGTTCCAACTTACATAATATAACCCAGTAATGTAGAAGAAAAATAATAAAAAAACATTAAAGTCTTAAACCGTAGTAATCGTCTCAGTGGTCATCGACGAGCCCTCCGTTACGCCAATCCATTTACTGCTGAGGATTACCTAATAGACAAATAAACTGAAGGGGTGAGTTTTCACAAACTCAGTGTGTACATCCCCACAGTAAAGCATGCATATGACAAACATCAGTCAATCAGTCATCATTCAGGCCTGAGCCATTAACAGATACGATATAGGCCTTAACCCACTCAGAACAGAATCAGATATATGTTCGGGCCTTACCGCATAAGTCATACATGCATATCAGATCAGAACAATACATGCCCACCAACCCTGCACACCATCTCCGTCCACTATACACACCATGTGTGGATAAAATCGACCCACCCAGCCCTACACACCAAATATGGGAATAAAATTAACCCATCCAACCTTACACACCGTGTGGTGCCATAAAATGGCATCTAATAAATAATTGCAGTGTAGCTACCACATAAACGGCTAAGAAGCCTTTCACTCTTCCTTCTCTTCAATATCAATACCACCCCAATGCAATACAGCATAAATATCATGGCATGCTTTAATGTAGAACAATAGATCATACGTTCAATCATATACAAAACAGAATCAATACACATGCTAATATCACATGCTATCTCATATAATCAGAGCACAAAACGGGGTCTAAGATAACCTTACCGACCATATAACAGGTCACAGTCGACTTGGGTGACCTTTGCAACCTTTCAGCACAATTCAGTGAAATGGGTTGACATGCCCATATGGTCTGCTTGTATGGGCCCACACGCCCGTATGGCCAAACAACCCAACTTGGCCTTGCCTTTGTGGATCACACGGCTTGGCCCAAAAACCAGACGCCCGTGTAGTTTACCCATATAGACCCACATACCTGTGTGGCCCACACGGCCCAATTGGCCTAGCCCGTGCCTCGCATACAGCCTAGCCAGCCTCACACACCCGTGTTCGTCGCGCCCATGTGGTGCTCGCACGGCCTCACTCTTCGACCCCACGGTTGTGCCTCACACACGACCTCTACACAGGCAGTGCCCACGACCATGTGGCATCAGCAGTCTCGTTTTTTACTTTTGTCGAAACATGATTTCAAAGTGATTAGGGTACATGCCTGGTTCATTTTGCTCCTGAAATCACTCCTGAGCACTATGGAACCTCTAACGTAATATGGCAATTCTCCGCTGCTTAGAGCACCGATTAGCAGACCATAGATTCATGATTATCTCCCAAACACGTAGAATAACAATTGCGAAAGGAACGAACATAATAAAAATAAAATATGAGGCAAAAGAAGAAAGAAAGGGAAAACGACAGTAGAATATGGTGGAAGAGGAGGGAAAAAGAAAGGAAAAGAATGCAGAGAGGGGAGATTATTGTAGAGAAAATTCGGCAGAGAAGGAGAGTAACCCGGTCTAACTCAAACACTTACACGATAAACAGCAAAAATAAGACCAATGCTCATTCTAGGACTCGAACACCAGAACCCTCGCACAACCTCTTGCCACTTAACCACCAGACTAGCAGACCCTTTCTGAAATATTTTGCCCAACTTTTTCTTAAAAGCCTGACTACCAAGAGTTAGGCTTTATTCAATAAAAAACCCAAAATTTAACCCAAGCCCTTCCTTGAACTTAGGACCTTCCCAAACACACCCAGTGTACTTATTCACTCATCTAGACAATTATTTATGTCAAATCAAGCAAAAACATATTTGGATATTTTTATCTCCAGTATCTTGCCAAAAAAGCTAAAAAATAGGAAAATTAGGGCATTACACTCCGTAACCCTATTCTGGTTACAGATACTGGTTAGAGTTGTTACAACCTCCTTATTCCAAGTCTTAACTTGAGTTATAAATTCATAGGGCACCATCAACATGCTCCTAGAGACACTCTAATTTTCCTTGACAAAAACAAAAAAAGTTGGACGCTTGACCTATCCCGCTAAGATCTAAAAGAACCCCCTAGAAGAGTGAACTTTTGGCATAAGAGATAAATAGAGAGGCCTGTGATCCAACTTAAGTCTCGAAAAATGAGTTACCGTGAGCGAGGAAAGACACGATTCCATGCATAATTACAAATAGCTCTATTTAGCCTTTCAAACACCCAACCTCTATGCCAAGTAAAATGTGGCCCTCCGAAGCCCAAATCATGTAACACAATCAAATCTATAAACTCACTAAAAAGGGAACACCCCCTCGCAATGACCCGCCTACCTTTCTTTCTGTTGGATGATAAGATAGCATTAACATTCCCAATCAACAACCATGGAATCCTATCCCTCAGAATTGCACTTTTCAAAGCTTCCCAAAGATGTCTCCGTTTTTTACTATCAGGACTGCCATAAATGAAGGTGACAAGAAAAGGTTGCCTATAAGTGTTATTAGAAACCTTGATTAAAAGGAACTAAGGATGACTTCTGAGAACCTCAACATTAGCTGAATCTTTCCATCCAATCCAAATACCACTTGGAAAACCTATTGCCTCCACACAGTGAGAAAAATGAAAGCCAAGTTTAGTGATAATCGAATCTGCTTTGCTACCACTAACCCTTGCTTCCAAGAGACTAACCAAATCAGGCTTGTATTCCTGATTATACTCACGAAAAATACACGGGAACTTAGAGCTAGCACAACCTTGATAGTTCTAAGAGAAAATTGAAAACCCATAAAAATATAAAGAAAGGGTAAAAGATACGACCTCTAATAAGTAGAAGAGAAGTCATCACTATCACCCTATCCATTAGTACTTTGCTCCTTCTTGTCAGCTTCTAGCTCAACTTGGGAATTAATGAGGTTTGCCATGGAATTCATAGCTTCCGGCAGAGAAACCTAAAAATTTCTAGAAATTTTGAATCGCCCTAATGATCGCGAATGGTTCTATTAAGGACCTTTCCATTTTGGCTACTCCCTCCTTTACCCTACGAACCATGTCCTTTGGGAGCCAACTAGGCTTTACCAAGATTAATCGAACCATCCTTTATAGTGGAGTTAGTGATATTAGGATCAACATTTTCTTTAAAATAAACAATCAAATGTCGTTTGGGATCTAGACGTGGGATTAAAGTGTAAAAAGGTCTTCTTAGATCCGTCAACAGGGATCTCACCTTCAACTGCTTTGTTTGTTCTCGACAAAAAAGAGTTCGAGAAACCACTAATATCAGAAGAGGCCATTAGCCCCTTGAACTCTATGATTGATGTTGTGGCCTGACGCACAGCAACCGATTCCACCAAAACCTAGAAAGAAGAAGTGAACGAAATATCTATGGGAAAAAGAGAATCATTCTTTAAATTTGACCCAAAATCTTGATCAAGATGCCCACCTAAAGTCCCATTACTAGGCCCATTGTTCTCCAAACTAGGCCCACTCCCCACCATGCCCATAACCGCAATAAATTCTCCAAGCTTAGTCTTGCCTACTTGGTCTACTTCCATAGCAGCTTCAGTATCTTCACCTTGCCCTATATTTTCCTTATAAATGCTCATTGTTGGAACATAATTCCAATTTTTTCCAATTATGCTGCACCAACATCAGCATTTCCTTTGTCCAATGAAGACAAAACATCAAACCTAGATCCTGGAGGTTCTTTGGCCATACGTTTTTGCTTCTTGATTGCGAGTGTCTTTCTGATTTCATCTAGATTTTCACTCTACTATCATCCATAGATTGGAGGGCCCCTCTGCTTCTACCATAGCTGACCCCTCGGTCATTAAGACGGCCTCACTCTCTTTCTCACCATGACGACTCATATTCGCCATAAGTGAGGGACATAAGCCTCTCAGATGCCTATAGCGGCCACAAGAGAAGCAAACTGCTGACAAGGCCTCATACTCCACTCGCTGGACACTACCATTGATCATGACTTGTGAGGTCAGCGGCTTTTCTAGGTCTACGTACATCACCATTTGGTTGAACCGCCCTTTCATTTCGTTGTTAGTCTTAAGATCCAATTGTGCCACCTTACCAACCAAGATTCCAATCTCCTCCAAGATTTGTTGCTTGTACAGGAAACCCGATAGCCCAACAAAGTAGATCCATGTCATAAACTCTAGGAAAGGGCCGCAGTGGACTAAAGTCCACTGCCCACGGATGGACAGTGAGATGGAACGATTGAGAGGGCCTCTAGAGATTAGAGATTCTATTATGCAACATGACATAACCTATATTCCGCCCTAATAATTTCATCATGATAGTGGTCGCCATGTCTTTTACTAAGTTTTTCTAGATTCGTTTAGAGAAATTGATAATTAGAATCCCATTGACAACGAAACACAAGATGTTTCCCTAAGCAAAGACGAAATCCTCTGCATCTATAAAATTTGAATCCATGGAAAAAGCCATAAATCCATCAATACCCCTTCGCAATAGTTTATCCTTCCAAGAAACTCCTTACCCCAACGTCAAATCCACAACCATATCCACATCTGTACCCTCCCTGCCCCTTTAAAGTGGACTTTCTTTGTGGTAAAATCATCGTTCAAACAATCCCTGCCTTTCCTTTAATTATGAGACGATAGATTTTTTTTTCTAAATCCAACACCAAATAATTTTCAAAAACTTTAGTTTAGCTAAAATTACCTCCGACAAAGTTGTTAAATTTTTAAATACAACCTTACAATTAGATATGCATCATTCAATATCTAAATATAACTGATCATTTGAAAATAAATCTATTTGATTTTATTTTTAAATAAGTATTTTATTTCTAATATACGTTGTATATGATATGTATGCAATCAAATAATTATTTATCGATTCATGAATTTTAAATTTTTTTATTTACTAATTTAAGTGTCAATAGTCATAACGCTTTTTAGGTTAGTGAAATAATATTTATCAATTGAGTCTTAGCTCGACTGGTATAGATATTGTTGTCAATATAGGACGACGTGCATTTGGATGCACTGAAGTGCATTATCCTCCTATTTATGGGTTGGGGAGCGTTATGGATAGTTCTAGATATTATAGTAAAAAGAATAGATATGATCAGAACCTATAATGAAATTGTTCAAAAAATTTATTTGATTTTGAATTTTTATAATGCAATTAAACGCATACATATATCTAATTATTTAAAAATATAACTTATTGATACGTATTTTATTGAAAACATTTAAAGAATAAAATTGATTTTTACAAACTTCAAAATAAATTGTTAATAGTATAAATTTTAAAGGACAAAATTTATTTTTTTATATAATCCAAAAAAATTTAGGTTTCTTTCCCTTGATTATCCCCAAATTAGGTTTGAGTAAACTATTTAGAAACGTCTATAGATTTGTGCAAAATTTAAGAATATTATTTCATTCAAACTAGATATAGACAAACAAAAAATATAAGAAAGATCGTTATATAAACTTGATTTAATTCGATTTATAATCATTTCTACTTTGAAAGTTCGACGTTAGTAGTTAAAGTAATAAATCATTTCATACTCAAAGCTTCAAAAGGCTTATAGCTTCAAAATTAACCATTTTAAAAGTATAAAAATTTTAATTCAAGGAATTTAATTATAAATATATTGTTTCATTTTTGGGGTTTGGATAGTATAGAGAAATTGAATGAAAGTCTAATTATTAGGGTCGTTACATTCTCTTATAATTACAAATAATTGTAATTCCTTCGACATATTGTAATTTTCTATGTCATGTTTGGTAGTACCAATTGTAATTAGAAAATTACATAATTTATATTTTAAAAAATAATAATTGCTAAAAAAATTATCAATATGTTAAAATAATTTCTAAAATGAGTAACAAAAATTAAAATCAAATCATCATATTGACAGCCTCTTGACATGCTAAAATCGAGAGTGAAAATACTGCTACGGAATATATGGAATTAGACGGTGTCAGCAAGTATACGGGTCAGATTGTATTATAGATAGTTTGAATAGAGCATAGAAGTATTTTGAGGATCGTACCCAAAGGAGGCTTGATTAGATCAATATAATTTCTATACACGTAAGTCTAAAAAGTACTGATTTGAAACCATAGTATGATAAATCATGCAAAAGAATTGAATAAAAGTAAGAGATGCAGAAAATATTAAATAATAGAATTAAATGGATTATGAAACTCTCAATAGGATAAATAGAAGACTAACTTGCTTCAGTGTTTATAGCTAACTCCTGATATAGGGTTCTATTCAATTAGCTAGTAGTTAACATAGTTATTACCTTTCAGCCTCTAACTAACCTAACTAGTCGATAGGAACTACTTATCTCTCGACCTCAAAATTTAGACTAGGATAGACTAAGTGATGCTCAATAGACTATTTTCTCTACCTCATCTATCTGGATGACTTCTTAGGGTTGTTAGACCTAAGGTGCATGCTCTTTCAACCCGAGCCAACTAATTGGACAAGTAACCCTAAAATAATCGTTAACCATTCCCACATCCACTCATTAATCTCCCTCAAATTTTAGTTACCCATTAATCTAATTAAAGGTAACCTTAGGTTGAATTTAGACGTTGAGAAAAATATCAAACGACAAAATAGAGGAGAAAGAAAATACATTTTGAATATTGATTAAGTGTTCAAACTGGAAATCCGTATGACTTGTTAAACGATCCACAATCAGAACAAATAAAACAAGAACTGAAACTATAATTGAAAAGAATGAAATTACAAGAAAAAAAAACTCTAATTTGAGAATGGAAATTGAGTAGAAAAAAGGAAGTCCCTTCTTGATTTCTAAGTAATTCTATTTATAGGAGCCATGTTAGATGTCTCATTTAGACCTAATACAATTGACTAAACATTGTTAATTGAAGTTGCGGACTAAAACACCCTTATTGACTTTAGTGGCCTTGTTGTAGCTGTGTCGTGACATCGACAATAGTGTACTATTTTGGTGGGCGTTCAAAGTTTTGACGCGACATCCTCATGTGTGTGTCACAACATGGACAAGAATATGCTACTAAGGTTTTCTGCAAGGCATGTTTCGACATCCAAGTAGTGTGTTCCAACATAAGAAGTAGTCCACAGACTCTTTGGCCTAAATCGAAGTCCTGCTGACCTGTCGTTAAATGTAGTAGTTAATTTGAGCCAATTTTGCACTCAAGGAGCTTGTTTTCTATACATTTTAGGTTTTAATATTACATTTTCAATATTTAAGACTTAGGATAAAATACTAGTAAAATATGTGATTTTTAACACATTTTATAGTTGTTGTGACACAATGGGTTGAAATAGGCCTTAAGTAGTACTAATATGTGTAATTGAGTGTCTAGAATGAAGATTTAAAGGCCCAATTGATGTGGAAGCAAGGGACGAGTGATGCACAAGCTTCCTGAGATGTTAAAGCACAATAAAAATGACACAAGGTAGAATTTACATGTCGTGTCACGCCATAGACATGGTATGGATCTACACAAGTCAACTTCCTGCCCAAGTATGTCAAGGTTATTTTTGTCCATGCAATCAACTTTATACAAAGACCTAAGACATGTCTAAGACCTAATTTGGGCTACCAACACTTCTATAAATAAGACATTAGGGATTTGATGTAACTAATTCATCCTAGGCGTACTAAAAACCCAAGTAATTTAGGACGAGTAGATTAATTTTCTTTTGGCTTTTTATAACTTAGTTATTTTTCCTCTTGGAATCGGTATTGATCCAAGAGTTTATTTATAGTATTCAAGTATTTTAGTTTCTCATTTCTTACATTTGATTTATTTCTTTATTCCAATCAAGCAATTTTCCATTCCGTTTCCCATTTGACATCAAATCCACGATTACTCAAATCTTGTTTCTCTTTTGAATCAATCGTGTTCTTCTCATGATTTATTCAATTGAGATTGAGAGTATTAATAACATGAGTGGTTAAATCCCATAGGGGAGATTAATGAGTGGATAGGGATGTGATTAATGGAGGATTTAGGGTTTTCTCAAAAGGGTTAGTTGCTATGAATTATGTGTTCTTAAACCCTAGGCCTGACAACACTAGGAAGTTATCATAGGTTAGAGAAAGTCGGGAGATAAGTCAAATCGAGTAAATCATAATTTATCTTGGTTGAGAAAGTGAGGTCAAGATATAAGTGAGTATCAAGAAATCCATTAGTTAATTAGAGTCTGGGAGGTAATAATTGGTTAGACGATAGCTAATCCACCTTAAACCCTAATACAAAGTTAATTACAGACCCTGAATCGAGTTAATATTCCTAATTGGTTTATTAATTTTTATTGTTTGTTTATTTTTCTTACTTATTTTGATCTTATTAATTTATTGTTTGTTTAGTTTTCTTACTTATTTTGATCTTATTAATTTATTTTATGGTTCACCATAATATAGTAATTAAATACTACTGCTTAGATTTATTATCTTAAAAAGATTTTAATTATTTATTCCATCCTCCGTTGGGTACTTCTAAGTATTTCGTTGTATTAAACTATATTACAATTTGATCTGTGCAGTTGTGAAAACCACTGTTCTAAATTGTATATATTTTTGTTGTTATATTTTTACAATAAACGATCACTCGTTTATAAGCGGTCAAGTTGTTGGCGCTATTGTCGGGGAGGTTTCAGTAATAAATTGTGAAAATATTTTCTTACAATTAATAAGATAAGTAAGAAAGTTAAGACCTATAAACACAATTTTGATTTTGATATTTGTTTTCTTTTCAAGTCGTTTATAACCCGAAGCTCCAACACTCTAACAGAACTGTACCCAGATCTAGAGTGACTAATAGGCGCAACCTTCAGGCTATGAATACCGGTGCACCCGTGGTAATTATTTTACCCTAGGGGAATTCATTATTGAAGGATCCATGAGAGACACTAGGAAAGCATTATTCAACGATCCAACATTGCGCAAGTACACCCTACCTATACTAGACATGGTACAAGGAAGATTTGAACGACAAGTGACTAACTCCAATAATTCTGAATTAAAGATGACCACTATTTAGATTATCAAAAACACACTGCAATTCAAATGAAACACAGTAGAAGACCTGGATCAACACTTGAAGCAGTTCCTACAATTATGTGACACCTTCAAATATCTTTGATTATTTCCATTCTCATTGTGCGACAATGTGGCTGATTGGTTAGACTCATTAGAACTCGGTTCCATTACAACATGGAATAATCTGGCAGCAAAATTTCTCTATAGAATTTTTCCCAATTAGTCGAACCATTCAACTCTGACGAGAAATTCCCAACTTTAAATAATTCAAATGTGAGTCCCTATACAAGGCGTGTGAGCATTTTAAGATGATTCTAAAGAAGCACCCCCATCATGGATTGCAAGCATGACTTTACATCCAAATATTTTATAAAGATGTCGACAAGCATATCAAGTCTAGCCTAGATAGAGCATCTGGAAAATGTCTCATGTTTCATACCTACGAACAAGCCTACAAAATCATTGATGATATGGATATGAATTTATACATATGGCCTAATGAAAGATTCATGTACCAATCCAAGCCACCAATAGTAAAAGTTGTGAAGGAAGAGAACGACGATGATCAATTACAACAAATCTTTGAAAAGCTTAATTGTTTGGAGACACTTGTCAAACCATTA
The DNA here is from genome assembly GCA_020496765.1 of Gossypium stocksii. Lineage (NCBI taxonomy): Eukaryota > Viridiplantae > Streptophyta > Magnoliopsida > Malvales > Malvaceae > Gossypium > Gossypium stocksii. The sequence goes on from CM035624.1 coordinate 35,753,221, forward strand.
AGAGTAGAGCCACATTATGAGAACCAACTGGAGAAGGCGAGCTACGTAAATAATAGGGTTCAAGATCCCTATTCAAATACTTATAATCCCAATTAAAGGGATGATTCAAACTTTAAATGAGGAGGAGGAGGCACAAATTAAGCACAAACTTGACAAAATCCTCCTTACCAACCTCCACTATTTCAACAACTAGTTGTCGGGAATGACCATGTTGCATGTGGTAAAACATTAGATCAACTAGAAGGGGAGATACAAACAATGAAGGTGGGCATTCAACAAGTCCAAGCGATGTGTGGAAGACTCGAATCCCGAATGTATAGCCTCTATGACCAAATGAGTCAATTAATGGGAATGTTTCAAAAACAAAATGGCCAGAGTCTCCCCAACAATACGAAGAATAATACTCAGAGAGATGGAAAGGAGTACATAAAGACGATCGCATTATGATCGAGCAAGGAATTGAAGTCTCTGTTCAAGCCCATCTATGAAAAGGATGTAACACTCGAAGAAGTTGACGAACCCAAGGAGGAAGAAACTGAGCACCATAAGTTGATCGAGGAGGCAACCGAATTGGTGCCTACTCTAATAATTTCAACTAACATAACGAAGATACCCCTAAACATAAAGTATTTGGGTAGCTTTACAATTTTAATAGAGATAATGGATAAATATTGTAGCAAATCCCTTTACAATTTAAGGGCCAGTATAAATTTAATGTCCTTATCAATTTATCAAAAACTCAGACTCGGGGAGTTAAAAAACACGCCGATAACGCTATAATTAGTCGATGGATCTATGGTGCATCCAAAAGGTGTTTTCAAGGATACATTGTTCAACATATGAGGATTCATAATACCCATTGGTTTTTTAGTCCTCGACTATGAGGAAGATCAGGAAATCCACATTTTGTTAGGTAGGCCATTTCTAGCCACTTCTAAATCAACAAATGATCTCATATGAAATGAGCTAATCATAAAAAGTGATTATGAAATAGAAGTGTTTAAATGTTTCTAGGATCCTCAAAGTGAAGGATTGTTTAGGAAGAATTTTATGTTTTATTTAATTTAATCACTAATGGCCTTCATTGAAGGCATTTCCTAAGTGTTCAAATGTATAAGTGCTCATAAGGCGAGAGAATGAGACAAATGGAAACACTCTAGTGGAAAAAAGAGCAATTGGAAGAGTCAAGATGCTCATGAACAACAATTGAAGTGAATGGTGAAGTTTAAAGAATTGACGGGCACATCCAGTAGCACGACATAATTATTAACCATTGAACTTTAATAAATGTGTGCATATTGTAAATTACTTTCAATTTCTAGTTTATAGTTAGATTTTGAGGTAATTAGGACATAGTTACATGTTAGAATTAGGAAAATTCATGTTTTTGGACGTAATAGGATAATGATAAGCTAAACGGGTACAGAAATAGATAATTAGAGGACGTTGACACACCCAGAAGGCTAAGAGTAACGTTGTGTTGCATAGGCCATGACGCGGCACAAGTACTTTGAAGCCACATCACCTGATGTTAGAGGGTCGTGTCATGCCATGCACAAGTGAGCACTTTGAAGCCATGTTGGGCATTTTTAGGGTGCCGTGTGGCACTACACATAGGTTGTGGCATGACACACCTATGTTTTTAGCCAAAATCGGGCTATTTCAGGGTTACAACCCATTCAATTTCAGGTTACATATACCAGTTTTAGGCATAACAACATATATCTAAAACATCCAAAAGAGAGAAAACATCCTCCTTGAGTACATCATCCTTGCAATCCTTTGAATCACATAAGTAAGTGTTTTTCTTCTCTTTTCATTTCAGTTCTCATCTTTTATTTTGGTACATTCCACCTCCATCGAGAGTCTCATTTTGTCTGCAACTACCTGACGTATCATTTTCTAAACTCGATCTTTATCACTTTTATCGTTTAGGTTTGTCATTATATTACTGTAATTTGAAAAATGGCACCACAAACACAACAAAGCTTCACTCAAGAACTCAGCAACCTTAATGCCAATTGAATTTATAACATGGAATTAAAATGCTTTTTCCTTTATATGAATGAATGTTCTTTTATACAGGAGCGTCGGTTCGATCCCACCATGTCTACTTCGAAAGAAATAGGGGATTTAGTATATCCCACCATTTGAATAATTTGTACACAACCCTGACCAAACTAATGATTGATGCTATTATTTATGAATTTTATGCCTCTCTAAAACATAGGGAGAATCGTAAACAAAAAGGCGAGACAATCAGCCACGTCACTGAAAGGTCAAACAAGTGTCGATTACACGTCGAGATATTTTCCAATACTATGACGGAGGGTTTTTATATGGAGGGTATTATCGATTATTTGATGAAGGGGCATAGCGAGTAGACTTGCCAAGCCAACTCTAAGGTGCCATTGAAATTTAACACGAACATCATGTTCCTAATGCCTAAGATGTGGATGCAATTTATTTGCACTCATCTGGTGCAAACTCATAATGCTTTTGACGTTATTACCTATCAAGCGATTATGCTTTACTTTATCTTGTAGAAAGATGAACTTTGTGTATACCATTGGATTTAGGAGGAGATGCTTAGGTGCATACAACATTGAAACCAAAGTTTATACTTCCTGCATCGTATTACCACTCTGTGTTATCGAATTGGTGTTCCCTTGTCCCCTATAACACCCCAATTTTAGCAAATTTTAGGTTATGGAGTGTAGTTTCAAAATAGCTTGTGTGGCAAAGTAGTATCGCCCAAAATTTTTTTTTAGCGTATATGTGTGGGCGTATAGTAATTTCCATTTGATTTAGTAAGAATTTGATTCCATGATATTATCCTATGTTAAGGGGGTATTCATGTTAAGGGATAAAAGGGACATATGAGATGAGTATTCGCCAAAGGTATAGTATACCTAATTTGTATGTGATATTGTGTTAGTTAGACTTTAAGTAATATGGTTAGAAACCAACTGTATAGCTTAGAATGAGAAGTTTAATGAAGGGAACTTATTTATATTTTTCTCAAAAATTGTAGGCCAATAAGAATGCAAGTTCTGATACATATGACACTTGATAAATTTCACTAAGCAAGATGAGTCATATTTATATGTGAGGGTGTGTTCTAAAAGGGGTTCTTCCTCCTGTTCCTTAAGTGGAATTTATTGATACCTTCATTAAGTCTAGATGTACTCTTCATCGATAATCTTGAAGCTAAAGTTATCTTATAATTAGTGGCATTCCATTCTTAGGTAAGTATTGCTATTCTGCATATTAAATTCTAAAAGAGTAAGTCTGCAAGAGGTGCATGAACAGTAAGATGTAAGCATAAGACTTTGCATGGGAGTTGTCAATACTCGAATTTATGGTAAAATGTACACGAATGAGTGTGAATGATGTTCTTATGTTCTGAAAACAATAGTTGTTGCTGGTTCGAGATGGATATCTAAATCAGGAGTTTTGAATTGCCATTTGAGAGAATCAAATAAGTTTTATACTGACTCCTACATGTATATTGTTCATATAGAGAGAATAATTGCAGGAAATAATTTGAACTATGAAAAGTATAGTATGTATATGGGTAGTGAATCTGACACACTCAAGCATGTGATGATTAGTGTATGTGTATTGAAACGTTGAAGTATGGTTGCATATAAATATGAGGTTAGAATGTAGGCTATGAGATGTGCGTTATGTTGGGTGTATGTAAGTGAATTAAAATGTTGGACTTATATTGTTTCACTGCTTGAAAAGTATGTCAAGAGAATCTGTGCTTGTTCACCACGGTGATGTCTGATGAAGCCTGTCGTGATAGAAAACATGAACTCTAATATAGGACTCAGAAGGAAAATTCAATGACCATGACACCTTTTGAAAAAAACAAAGAAATGGTGATTACCCAATGGGGTTCTCTGCATGTTCCGGGACGATGATGGGCAAACCTCACGTAATGTGAGTTTAGGCAAATAAGAATAGCCTTTGTGGTAAACTTTAAAAGGAATTCCTTTGTGGCAAATTCTAAATGAAATGCCTTGGTGGCGTACTTTATATGATTACCTATAGGACATGTTCTGTCAGGCCTATGTGGCGTAAATTATCAAGGATGTCTGGTAAGATCTGAATCTGAATGTTTATTCTTTTAGTTCTGTAATAAGTAAAGCTACGGTAAAGTATTGATATGTTTTGGGTTATGAGGGACTAAGTCTTAAGGGTTTTCCATGAAAAAGATATATGTATTTGTATGTCAAGAAAGGTATTCGTTATGATCATCGGTCAAAAAGATATATGTATCTGGTAAGAGGTATTGTATCTTCTTCTAAAATTATTCTAAACTAGAGTTAATGTTATCTTATATTATGAGATTTTGATATATCACGTAATGGAATTCGTCAGAGTGGTCAACACAATGATTTATCAGTAAGGATATGTGTGGTACTGAATCAGGATATAACTGAGTATGAATTGATAGTACTATATTATGCATAAGTATTCACCAAACATATACGAGTATCTACCTGTGATAAATGTCAGTGAACAACTATTTGAAATAAGAACATAGGTTAAGGCATGGATTGTTGGAAGTGTTTTCTGTGGATATATTCTATTAAGAAAGTATTGTGTGACAAGATATTTATGAAATGATTGGAAGGATTCTCCAATTAATTAGATATGAAAGATTAAGTATAATAAGGGTATGGTAGTTGGCATATACAGGAGTGATAAAACCGCACGGTATCAGGTGAAGTAAATGATGCAGACTAGTAATTGACTCATAGAAATTCCTACAATATTGCAAAGCATCCATCAAGGTATGGTTCATGAGCTCACTAAGTACTCTTGTACTTACAATAATTGTTATTTCTTTTTAAGAAATTGAGAAGAGACATCGCCTAAAGGGACAACACCAAGAGTGCATGCCAAGTTGGTGACGACGTGGGCTATTATGCATATAGGAAAAGTGTGGCGTAGTTTAAGAATACGCCCTGCTAGGCTGTTTTTGATAACCTTCCATTTTTTAAAACATATTTGATTCGAGTTTGTTATAATTAAATATATTTTAAACAAATCTCTTGTTTTCTTGTAATAAACATTTAATTAAAATGCCACACTAAATGTTTTAAAGAAATAGGTAATTGCAAATTGTCTTCGTTAATGTTTTAGTTTGTGTGGTAACACCTGAATCTGGACCTAGTGAATAAGTTTAGGTTTGGGGTGTTACATCCCTGACCAAGCAATTCATGAGACCCACAAGGAGCGTGATTGGGGACAACTTGCATGTCCAGTTCCTTGAGCTCTAATGCTAGAAAAATCAAGAAAGGGAGCATAGAACAAAACATATGAGCAACACTTGGGGGTAGATGAAGAGGAAGGGTAAAGGATAGACGTTGAAGATGACGGGGCTCACGAACTTTTCGGTACCAGAGTGGCAGACCCAATGGATGCAACATATGGGAGACATTTTGCTTCACATTATGGAACAGACTGGGTGGCCCACAGTAGCACCACTTTCGAAAATGTTCGAGAGGTTCCCACCACCAGGCAAGGAGGGCGTCTATGATAAGGACGATGATGATAAGGACACCCTTTATCGTGCCGTCAGACTATGAGCATGTATTTAGACCTGACTGCTTATTGACGAAGGATATGGTGATATGTGACCTGAGCCAACATAGCCTAGCCTAGCTTTCGAGAAGGTGGGCTATGAAATCGTCGATGAGGCACGAGAGGGGAAAGGAATAGATGATGGAGAAGTCAGAATCTGAGTCCAGGTAATTCTAAACATTTGAAATTTTCTATTTGGCATTTTGCACTCTAATTTTTTTGGAATGATTTTTAATTTTTGTTTTAGTTTTAATTATTTAGGATTTATGAGTTTATATATATTTGTGTTTTTCATTTTTCTTTGTAAGAACCCAACCATTTTTATAGCACTACCATTATGACCAATCGACTTGCACATATCACGCAAATCGATTAACCTCTTTCTTTTATATTTTTAGTTGCACATTAGGGACAATGTGTTGAATAAGGTTTAGGGGATGACTTAGGAATTTTTGTTATTTTTTGATTATATTATTTTATGTTCTTTCTTTCATTTTTAATTTTTAATTGCATGTTTTTTTATGTGTTTGAGCTTGTAGAAATACAAGTGATTCGTTGGGAGCATATACTAGGTTGTTTGTTTAAATTGTAAATTTAAGCTGAAGTTAAATAAATTAGGTTGTTTATATTTAGACTAATTTTTTCAGTTTACTGAATTGTAAATAGGAAAAAATAGATTAAATATACTAAGTAATAAAGGTGGATGCAAACAGGTAATTATATTTGTAGAAGTGTTGGACATTTGAATTAAAAAGAAAATACTCAGTAAAATCTATGGTTATTGAAACGGTGTAGTATGACTAGTACAACCCTTACAAAAAGTGCCTAAGAAAAATCTCAACCATATTAGCACAAAAAAAAAAAAAAACAATCACAAGGGACTACCCGGGGACATATTACTGGATTAGAGTTCAAAGCATGGATAAAAATAAACTGAGTAGGAAAGAGATATTCAAACTAACTGTAATAGGCCAATTTAGCCCGGGCCCACACAAAAAATAAAACAAAGTCCAAGTCTAGTCCAAAATTACAAATATATAATTTGGTCCGATTGGAATGGCCCATTACTTGAAAAGATTTAAGGTCCATCTACAAGCTTGACTCATATGGAAATATAATATTCAAAGTTATGCAATCTTAGATATGATTTGCAATCTTAGATATGATACAATCTTAGATATGATATGTAATCTTAGATATTATATGCAATCTTAAATATGATATGCAATCTTAGAAGATATGATTTTGTAATCTTAGAGATTGAATTTGTAAATACCCTTTAATCTTAACCGTTGATGTAATTGATCTGTACCGTTGGATTTTGGGAGGCTCAACTATAAATAGAGGCCTCTCCCTTCATTGTAAATCACTTGAGTTTTAGGGGAGCAATAAGAATTCTTGAGAGCATTCACTCAAATTTCTCTCCCTTTTGCGTTCTTACTTTCTGTGGCTTGTTCCTATTTTGTTCTTCGTTCATCTTCATTTCTTTTTGAGTTGCTTTCGTTCGGGTTGGATTTTGGTGGAGGAATTTCATGGAATCTTCATATTGTGAGAGTTAGGTTGACTTAAACCTTTTTTTTAACTTCTTTTATTAATCCCTATTCTATTGTTTTTCTATTTTTTTTAAATTTGTTAGATATTTATTTATTTGGATATTTATATATGCATATTCTTTTCAAAAAATTACTTTATTTACTTTTTTATTCATTATTATTTACAATAAATTGTTTTATTATAGATCATCATATATTATCTCATTTATTATATATATTATTACTTTAAACCATTTTATATTTAATATCAAACTTTGCCATATTGCTCGTTTTATTAAAATTGTTTTATTATTTTATTCAAAATTTTTTATATATTATTTATCTTGTATTTTTATTTCATATTTGATCTTTTTAAATGCCCCTCTCTATTATGCCTTTTTTATTTATTTGTTCATTGTTTTAAAATTTAGATTCCATTATTATTATGGTCATTCTTAATATTTTTTTAGCATTATCATTGTCTTTATTCATGTTAATTGCTATTTTACTTTGATTCTTTCTTTTTAATTGTCTATATTAAGGTTAAATATTAATCTGTTATGTAATATTTTTTTAAAAAATATGTTTATGTTTTTATTATGCATTAGCGCAACATTTTATACAAATCATTATTTTAAAATATATCTCATTTAATTGCCGGTTTTTATCCAAATTTTATTTTTTAAATTAAGGCAATACTTGACATTTGGGAATTTTGAAAGAATCGTGCCCTAACTTACTGGGCTTCGATTTTTCTCATTAAGTCTAAATGATTAAATACCCTTTTCAAGTTAAAATATGTGATTTTCAAATAAAAACTATCTTTGAGAATTTAAGATGTTGCGTCCTAACTTACTGGATGTGATATTTTGGTATTTCGAGATAGGGATTTCTAAAAACGAAAGATATTTGACGTTTGGGAAATTTGAAAGGTCGTGCTCTAACTTACTGAGATTTGATCATTTTCTTTTATCCAAATAATTGAATATCTTTTAAAAAAGGTTATAAGTTTTTAAAAAAATCAAAAGGATCATACTTTAAAACCTTTTCAAATATTCGACATTAGGACATTTAATAATCAATTAGATACCAATTTTTGGGCGTTACGAGGGTGCTAACCCTTCCTCGTACGAAACCGACTCTCGAACCCGATTTCTCAAATTTTTATAGACCCGAATCTTTTTTAAAAAATACCAAAATGTTTCATAAGGTGATCCAATCGCACCCAAACAAAAAGGATTGTTGGCTACTCCATTTCCGTTTTCATTTTAAAGTCAACCCTGTTTTTCAAACCCTTAAAAATGGTTTCGACAGCTTGGCGACTCCGTTGGGGAAACCAATAAGAGAGTCAAGCCGTAAAGTTGATTATTTTCTGTCCTAATGTCGAAATTTTGAAAATTCATTCTGAAATCATACTTCCTTTATTGCATTTGGTTGGTTTATTAAAATATTTCTGCATTGCATTGCATGACCATTGGGGTCTCACCCTATTAAGTGGGAGTGAGAAGCTACTCCTTCATGAGGTTTTCACCTCCGTGCAGGATAGTGGATCGCTTTCGAGATACATCTGTACCTATGTCTTCATGAGATTTTCATCTCCGTGCAACCATAGGGAAGTGTATTCCCCTCAACTGAACTCGGTCCATATGAGCCTATAATGGGTGATGATCGAGGAATCTGCTGGTTCAGGTACCTCTACTTTAGAACCAAACCCCATGTAGAAAGCCTTAAGAGCCCACCTTAGGTAGAGCCACTCCAGACCCTAGTGGTTACCTAGATAGGTGATTTATTTTATTATTTATTTCTCTTGTACTAACATGTTTCTTTTGTTTTGATTGCATTGCATTTTCATCATAGAAAGGAGGTGTTAATTCATATTTTATTTCTAAATAGAATAGTTTGTCATACGAAAACAAATTTCTTGATAAAGTGGATTTATAATACGGTTTTGATAAAGTGGATTTATAATATGGTCGTCTGAATATGGTCCAAGTAAACATGACGAGAGAAGGCTGGTAGTCCACAGAAGAATACATGATTTGATTGCCAAAGATTCAAGCCAACGAAGATGATCTAAGAGCCGTCACACCCTAATTTTCTTGAAGAAGATAATGAGTGTCGTAGAGATAAGTGAGCGTCGTGGCCCAGATCAAGCAACAAGGAGCTAGGAAAGGCATCTTTTGGAAAATTTGCAAGATTTGACCATGAAGAAAAGATCAATGTTTTCACTTGGACTATGAAGGGTAAAGGCCGCATATGTAATCCGTTTCAGGTAAAGAAATATGTTTTCTAGAAAAATTATTCCAAAGGAATTGAATTCATAATCAACACCTCTCTTTCTTTTACATTCATGCATTTGCATTGCATCGCATCGCATCATATGCATTAAAATTCATAGAAGGACCCTAATTAGTGGAAGTTATTACAGAGAGAGGAGGAAAGAGAAAGTTAATCTGGGAACTAAACACTGTTACGGTACACATGCCAAAATAAAAAACATGGATCAGAGATTTGAACTACTCCAAAAGGACATGTAAGACTAGTTGCAAGAACAATTAGCAAAAATTCAGCAAGATATGAGGGAACAAATGGTGGAAGCCTAGAGGAATATGGTGGCTCAGATGACTCAACTCTTGACTAGGGCAATGGACAAAGGAAAGGGCCCCATGACTAATACTGGAGAAGATAATGAGGATTATCCTCCGGTTTTTACCCCACCACATATGCAAGCACAACCTGATGATCATCCTCGAAGGCCGTCTATCATAATTAGACCTTAACAAGGTCAAGTTGATACTGAAGTGCCTATGAATTTCCAAGTTGGATCAAGATCTAACCCAAGAGAGAACCCAGCTAATCCTATTCTCCCTGATTTAGATATAGCAGAGAGGGAAGGAATGAGAATTGAATCCTCAAGGCAGCTAGAAGACCATTGTAAATGGTTGGAAGAAAAGTTCAAGGCTTTAGAAAATACTTATAGTCATCATGGAGTTGATGCTAATGACTTGAGCTTGGTCCAAGATTTGGTGCTTCCTTACAAGTTCAAAATGCCAGAATTCGAGAAGTACAATAGGACCAGTTGCCCTAAAGCCCACATTACCATGTTCTGTAGATGGATGACTGGCTATGTTAACGATGATCAACTGTTGATCCATTGTTTTCAAGATAGTTTGGTTGGGGCAGCGTCTAGGTGGTACAATCAACTAAGTCGTGCTAGAATCAGTTTTTAGAAAACCTAGCACAAGATTTTTTGAAGCAATACAATCTTGTGACAGACATGACGCCTGACAGAATCACCTTGCAAAATATAGAGAAGAAGTCAAATGAAAGCTTCAGACAATATGCGTAAAGATGGAGGGAAGTTGCCATACAAGTTCAACCACCGCTCCTAGAAAAGGAAACTACAATGCTCTTTATCAATACTTTGAAGGCTCCATTCATTACTCACATGATAGGAAGTACCACAAAGAGCTTTGCGGATATAGTAATGGCAGGAGAAATGATTGAAATTCAAGTAGGGGAAAACACTAGAAGGTCAGCTCCAAGGAAGGAAAAGAATGAGGTGAATTATACAAGTACATATAACAAAGGGTATTCAAAGACAATCGCTGTCAGCCAACCAAGAGTAATTACTACTGGGCAACAGAGTTCAATAAGGCAGGAATTGGGCACAAAGTAAAACTCTAAAAAGCTCCAATTTATGCCAATCCCAATAACGTACAGGGAGTTGTATCAAAGTTTATTCGATGTACATGTGGTGTCCCCATTTTATCTAAAGCCGTTACAACCCTCATACCCCAAATGGCATGATTCCAATGCTCAATGTGACTACCATACGGGAATACCAGGGCATCCAAGAGAAAATTACACGGCTTTCAAGAAAGTAATTGAGAGACTCATTAAGATGGGGATTGTGAAGTTCGACGATTCCTCAGAACCTAATCTGATGAAGCAGTAAATGCAATAGTTGAAAGTGGGGGCAAGAGAGTTGCAATTCTCGGAGGAAGTCAAGAGCCCGAAGGGAATATCGGGGAGTCTGAACATTAAAGAGGGAACTGAGGAATAAAGTTTCCAAGCCCTTGCATACTTGGGAGTGTTTTGAACAACGAGACTGTGGAAGAGATCCTTGTATTTTTAAGGTTAATCAAGAGTAATATTCAAAACATGCTTGTTGCTTTAAGCCTAAAGGCAATAAGAAACCTTTTGTGAAATAGGCTTTTACCCAGAATTTTTATTTCAATAAAATGCTTCTTTTTGAACAAATAGCTTTTATTCTTTCCCTGTATAGATTCTTTTACTTAGAAATTCTTTTATTCTTCATTCATGATCATACCATATAAATAATCATCCTTAGAATCATTTATTCTTTGGAATTTGGCTTCGTACCTTCAACAGGACCCCAGATATCAACGACATGAGCGACGTTGCTATTGACTTAGATTCTCCTTTCGAGTAAGATAGGTGTCTAGAGGGATCTCAGGGCTTTAAAGATGACAAAGATTGTAACCTATCTTCTGATTTGTTAAGAATTGTAGAATAAGATGAAAAACAGGTCCTACTCTAGAAAGGATCAGTGGATATTGTGAGCCTAGAAAAGAGGTGGAGATTGAAGCTTAGCTCACCACAGAAATAAGACGAGACATCATTGAGTTATTTTCAAGAATTCAAAGATGTTTTCGCACGATCATATCAAGACATGCCTGGGTTACGGAGATGCGAGTATGCTGAAATCTTAAAAGAGGTTCATAAGGATGACATAAGGCCACATGCTAATGGTTTCACAATAGCCAAGCTAACCATGAGGTTTGGGTATTGCTAATTTATAATAAAAAGGGATGACATCAGTTATGCCGTATTTAAGGAGACAAGACCCATGTACCTCCTCCATTTCTTCATAGATTTTTCATATGTAGGGCATGGATGTTATGAGGTCGATCTCGTCAAAAGCTCCTAGCTGACATCGAATCATCAAGATGGCGAATATTACTTCATATGCCAATATTGCAAAGTCGACAGTCATCAAATTTCCAAAAAAAAGGGAAAGGTTCATGTGTCGACAAAGAATGTCAGAAAGGATCTTGTTTAATAATGCACAACTGTACAATGACAAAAGTTTACAGTCTGTTCAAAGATCAGGCGGCATATCAAAGTGCAGCAAAGGCTGCTAAAAGAAAAAAGTACAAAAAGAAAGAAAAAAATAAAAATTATGGAAGGTGACCGAGACTTATAAGGATTGGCATAAGAAGCTACCATTTACTCTGTATGCTTATCAAACGTCGACCAGGACTTTCGCTGGGGCAACACTTTTCCCATTAGTCTATGGAATAGAGGTGGTTCGGCCCATGGAAATCGAGATTCCTTTTCTCCAAGCTTTGATTAAGTCAAGAATTAGACGAAGTAGAATGTCTCCAGTGAACTTGGCTGAAGAAAAAGTTTTGAAAGTATTCATCATAGTCAAATGTGCCACAAGTGGACGATGCTGATTTATGACGAAAAAGGTTCACCCAAGGGAATTTCATGATGGGGACTTTGTATTGAGGGAGATCCTTTCTATACAAAAGGATTTCAAAAGGAAATGAATGCCAAACAGGGAAGGACCTTACGTGGTAAAGAAGGCCTTCCCCGGAGGAGCATTGAGTTTGACTGAGATAAACTTATCCAATCCTATAAATTCGGATTCAGTCCAGAGATACTTAAAAGAGGAGAGGCCAAGGTGAAAACCCGCAAAGGGCACTTTGTGACCTTCACAAAAAAAAAAAAAGAAAAAGAAAAGAAAAAGAAAAGAAAAGAAGAAAAAGAAAAAAAAAGAACAAGAAAATGGAGAGGCCAAGGCGAAAACCCGCAAAGGGCACCTTGAGACCAAAGGGGTTTTGAGTTGAAAACCCGAAAAGGGCAGCTCAAATTTTGATCAAAATGGGGCAAATGGTAGTCTTGCTATACCTGAATTAGCAATGAAGAAGTATGCTACGTCTTGGGGCATCGACAAAGTACTCCGGATCCCCTAAACACATATTGAGCTCCAAAGGGTCCTCAAAAGGTTGGTATAGAGAAGCTCAGACTGCGATATCTGGGGTACCTACTTTCTATTTTACCTATTATTTGCTATCTTATTCTTTTCAAGATAAATCCCAATAACTTTCTTCTTAATTGCATTTGCTATCCTTGATTAACTTGTTCACTTCGAGCTATGCACCTAATTAATTTTCTTCTTGTCTATTGTTATGATCTTTTTCAAGCATTTCGCATTGAAATAACGATTAATAGACAAATCATACTTTCATAAAAGGAGTTTTGCATATTACTTTGGAGGTCGCTAAATAGTACAGGAACATGAAACAGGACTGTTATTTAAAATTCACCAAGCTTAAAGGTTGGAAATATTTGAGAAGGAAGAGTCTAAATTGAGACTATCTCCTCAGATTTTCAGTTAGAAATGGTGGTTGATCAAAAAGCAAGATATTGCGTCTGTGATACAATCCTGATGTAAAACAAGCAATGACAACCCAAGCGTAGAAGGAATCATTCTCGTAAAATGATATTCTGCATACATACGAGTATCATGCATACACATCTGATCGGGTCACCTGGGGAGTGATCAGTCGATGGAACACATTACAGATCCTATACCCAAAGTTGTAGTTTGATGGATTGAATGAAATGCAAGTCCTATACTCTTGAAGTGGCAGTGGGAACTGATTAAAAAAGATTTTCAAATCCTATAATCCTGAACCACAGTGGGATGGTATGAAAATGGTACAAGCCTTATGTCCTTGAGGTACAGTGGAAAGGACCCTAAAGTTAGTGGGGCAAATCAGTTGAGCAAAAATTTTTTTTGGGCTTTCTATCAAATGCCAGCCGAATAGGAAGACAACGTACCGCGTTAATGATAGAGGCTTGATGAGCAGTAAAGTGATGACATCCTAATTATTAAAAAGGATCGTCCTCATGACATTTTGCATTTGTACATATATTATTCAGTTAGGAGCATTTAATTTGTTTAGATCATAGCATCCTAACCGTTTTGCATAAGCATAAACACATAAAACTGATTCTATAGGATAGGTCCCCCAGACGACGGTGTAGTAACATCGGTGAATTAGCAGATCTTGTCTTCCTGAGTTTGCAGCGAAGCAGATCGAAGATACCAGTCTGGCATCCCAGAGTTTGCAGGGAGCAGATTGAAGAAAGTAGATCTTGTCTTCCTGAGTTTGTAGCAAAGCAGATCGAAGATAGTAGTCTAGTGTCCTTGAGTTTGCAGTGAGTAGACTGAAGATAGCAGATCTTGTCTTCCTGAGTTTGTAGTGAGGCAGATCGAAGATAGTAGTCTGGTGTCCCAGAGTTTACAGGGAGCAGACTGAAGATAGCAGATCTTGCCTTCCTGAGTTTGCAGCGAAGTAGATCAAAGATATTAGTATGACGTTCTTGAGTTTGCAGGGAGCAGATTGAAGATAACAGATCTTGTCTTCCTGAGTTTACAGCAAAGCAGATCGAAGATATTAGTCTGGCGTCCTTGAGTTTGCAGGGAACAGACTAAACATAGCAGATCTTGTCTTCTTGAGTTTTTAGTGAAGCGGATCGAAGAAACCAATATGGCGTCCCTGAGTTTGCAGGGAGCAGATTGAAGAAAGCAGATCTTGTCTTCCGAGTTTGTAGTGAAGCAGATCAAAGATGCTAGTTTGACATCCCTAAGTTTGCAGTGGAGCAAACTGAAGATAGTAGATCTTGTCTTCCTAAGTTTGCAACGAAGCGGATCGAGGATATTAGTCTGGCATCCCTGAGTTTGCAGTGGAGCAGACTAAAGATAGTAGATCTTGTCTTCCTGAGTTTGCAGTGAAGTAGATCGAAGACATTAGTTTGGCATCCCTGAGTTTATAGTGGAGTAGACTAAAGACAACAGATCTTACCTTCCTGAAGTTGTAGTGAAGCAGATTGAAGTTACAAGTCTTATCTCCTTGAAGTTGCAACGGAGCAGACTAAAGATTACAGATCTTATCTCCTTAAGCAGTAGTGGAGCAGATCGAAGATAGCAAACCTTTTCTCTCTGAAGTTGCAGAGAGCAGGTTGAAGTTACAAGTGTTATCTCCCTGAAGTTGCAGTAGAGTAGACAGAAGATAGCAGATATTATCTCCCTAAGCAGTAGTGGAGCAGATCAAAGATAGCAAACCTTATCTCTCTGAAGTTGCCGAGAGCAGGTTGAAGTACAAGTCTTATCTCCCTAAAGTTGCAGCGAAGCAGACTGAAGATAGCAGATCTTGTCTCCCTGAGCATCAGTCAAGTAGGCTGAAGATTACAGATCTTATCTCCCTGAAGTAGCAGTGGAATAGATCGAAGACAGTGAATTTTATCTTCCTGAGGTAGCAGGGAAGCAGATTTAAGCCACCAGCCTTATCTCCCTGAAGTTGCAGTGAAGTAGGTTGAAATTACCAATTCTTACCTCCTTGAAGTTCCAGGGGAGAAGATCAAAGCTAGAAATCTCTTCTCCCTGAAATTACATTAGAGCAAATAGAAGAGCTAATTCCTATGCCCCTGAAGATGCAGTGGGAAGGAATGAGACTACTTGAAGAAGACGAGCATTCAAAGGAGTCAGAACCCAACAGGACCGAGCAAAATTGGCCCTTTTATAGTCTTTGCTTCATTCTCGTTACACGGCAATGAGCAAAGAGGGGCAGCGGTAATAGGCCAATTTAGCTCGGGCCCACACAAAAAATAATAAACCCAAAAAAATAAAAAAAAGTCCAAGTCCAGTCCAAAATTACAAATATATAATTTGGCCTGATCGGAATTGCCCATTACTTGAAAAGATTTAAGGTCCATCTACAAGCTTGACTCATATGGAAATATGATTTTCAAGCATATGCAATGTTAGATAAGATATGCAATCTTAGATATGATACAATCTTAGATATGATATGCAATCTTAGATATGATATGTAATCTTGGAAGATATGATTTTGTAATCTTAGAGATTTAAATTGTAGATACCCTTTAATCTTAACCGTTGATGTAATTGATCTGTACCGTTGGATTTGGGGAGGCTCAACTATAAATAGAGGCCTCTCCCTTCATTGTAAATCACTTGAGTTTTGGGGGAGCAATAAGAATTCTTGAGAGCATTCACTCAAATTTCTCTCTCTTTTGCGTTCTTACTTTCTGGGGCTTGTTCTTATTTTGTTCTTCGTTCATCTTCGTTTCTTTTTGAGTTGCTTTCGCTCGGGTTGGATTTTGGTGGAGGAATTTCATGGGATCCTCATATTGTGAGAGTTAGGTTGACTTAAACTTTTTTTAAACTTTTTTTATTAATCCGTATTCTATTGTTTTTCTATTCTTTTAAATTTGTTAGATATTTATTTATTTTGATATTTATATATGCATATTCTTTTCGAAAAAATACTTTATTTATTTATTTATTCATTATTATTTACAATAAATTGTTTTATTATAGATCATCATATATTATCTCATTTATTATATATATTATTACTTTAAACCATTTTATATTTAATATCAAACTTTGCCATATTGGTCATTTTATTAAAATTGTTTTATTATTTTATTCAAATTTTTTCATATATTATTTATCTTGTATTTTTTATTTCATATTTGATCTTTTTAAATGTCCCTCTCTATTATGCCTTTTTTATTTATTTGTTCATTGTTTTAAAATTTAGATTCCATTATTATTATGGTCATTCTTAATATTTTTTTAGCATTATCATTGTCTTTATTCATGTTATTTGCTATTTTACTCTGATTCTTTCTTTTTAATTGTCTATATTAAGGTTAAATATTAATTCATTATGTAATATTTTTTTAAAAATATGTTTATGTTTTTATTATGCATTAGCGCAACATTTTATTCAAATCATTGTTTTAAAATATATCCCATTTAATTGCCACTTTTTATCCAAAATTTGTTTTTTAAATTAAGGCAATATTTAACATTTGGGAATTTTGAAAGAATCGTGCCCTAACTTACTGGGCTTCGATTTTTCTCATTAAGTCTAAATGATTAAATACCCTTTTCAAGTTAAAACGTTTGATTTTCAAATAAAAACTATCTTTGAGAATTTAAAATGTTGCGTCCTAACTTACTGAATGTGATATTTTGATATTTAGAGATAGGGATTTCTAAAAACGAAAGATATTTGACGTTTGGGAAATTTGAAAGGTCGTGCTCTAACTTACTGAGATTTGATCATTTTCTTTTATCCAAATAATTGAATGTCTTTTAAAAAAGGTTACAAGTTTTTTTAAAAAAATCAAAAGGATCATACTTTAAAACCTTTTCAAATCTTCGACATTAGGACATTTAATAATCAATTAGGTACCAATTTTTGGGCGTTACAAGGGTGCTAACCCTTCCTCGTATGTAACTGACTCCTGAACCCAATTTCTCAAATTTTTATAGACCTGAATCTTTTTAAAAAAAATACCAAAATGTTTCATAAGGTGATCCAATCGCACCTAAACAAAAAGGGTTGGTGGCGACTCCATTTCCGTTTTCATTTTAAAGTTGACCCTATTTTTCAAACCCTTAAAAATGGTTTCGACACTAACTATACCCTTCAAAAATAAATATTATATTCATATAGACATTTTGATGGAGATATATATATTTAATTTTCTTTAACTTGTTTACTTTGTAATTTATTGAACTAATTTGTTTAGGTGTAAACAACTATGAATTGTTTTAATTTCTAGCTAGAGTTAAATATTTAGGTAAATTTTCTTAGTGTCGATGCTCTGATCTAATCTCATGTATCAAGCAAGCTCAATTACATTTATTTTATTTTGCATGTTTATTATTTGTTTTTAGTTTCAGTAATTTGTTTTTGTTTAGTTTGATTGAGGACAAGGAAAGACTTAAGTGTGGGGGTATTTGACCTACCGTCAAATGCAGTAGTTAATTCAAGTCAATTCCACACTTTAAGAGCTTGTTTTCTATGCAATTTAGGATTTAATATTACATTTTTGGTATTTAGGACTTAGTATTAAATATTGGTAAAATATGTGTTTTTAAACACATTTTGTAAGTGTTATGACCCAATAGACCGACAGAGGCCTTAAGTAGTACTAATATGTGTAATTCAGTGTGTAGGATGAAATTTTAAAGGTCCAATTGACGTGGAAGCAAGTGACAATTGATGCACAAGCTTCCTAGGATGTTAAAGCACAAACTAATGACACAAGTTAGAATTTGCATGTCATATCATGCCATAGACATGGGTGGCACGACACAGGTCGACTTCCTGCCAATGTATGACAAGGTTATTTTCGTCCACACATTCAACATTATATGAAGACCTAGGGTGTGCTGAAGATCTAATTTGGGCTGCCAACACTTCTATAAACAATACAATAGGGGTTTGATGTAACTAAGTCATCCTAGACGCACTCAAAAACCCTAATAGTTTAAAAGTATGAGTAGATTAATTTTCTTTCGACTTTTTATAACTTAGTTTTTTTTTTCCTCTTGGAATCTATTTTGATCCAAGAGTTTATTTATATTATTCAAGTAATTCAGCTCATCGTTTCTTACATTCGATTATTTGTTTATTCCAATCAAGCAATGTGCTACTACATTTCCCATTTGATATCAAATCCGTGATTATTGAATTGAGATTGAGACTATGAATAACATGTGTGGCTAAATCCCTTAGAGGAGATCAATAAGTGGACGGGGATGTGATTAACAGAGGATTTATGGTTTTCCTGAGAAGGTTAGTTGGTATGAATACATGTTTTTAAATCCTAGGCTTGACAACCCCAGGAAGTTATCATATGCTAGACGAGGTCGGGAGATAAGTTAAATTGAATAAATTGTAATTTATCCTAGATGAGAAAGTGAGGTAAGGAGATAAGTGAATATCAACCAATTGATTAGTTAGTTAAAGGTCGGGAGGTAATAATTGGTTAATTATTAGCTAATCCACCCAAAACCTTAACCCCGAAGTTAATTATAAATCCTGGAGCGAATTAATCTTCCTGATTAGTCTATTGATTTTTAGTTTTTTATTTTTCTTATTTATTTATTTCCATTTTTTATTTTTATCTAATTAATTTATTTTATGGTTCATCGTAATATAGGAATTAATTACTACTAATTAGACTTATTATTGTAAAAAGATTTTCATAATTTATTCCATTCTCCCTCGAGTACGATCCTCGGAAAACTTCCAAGTATTTCGTTGTACTAAAATATATTAAAATTTGACTTGTGCACTTACAGAGACTACCATTCTAAATTCTTATATTTTTGGTGTTATATTTTTACTATAAATGATCACTTGTTCATAGATGGTCACCTGCAAGCTCAACCAACATCTTGATCCACCCTTAGGCCCGAATCGACCTAAAAGATCATAAAACACTCCTAATTACTCAATTTATTAGCTAGATCCTTGGAATGAAAACTTAACAAAAGCATTAGTTAATTCCTAGAAAACAAGCTCTTTAAGTGTCGTAAAAGACCTAATTTGCCACAATGAATTTTGGCAAATCAAACTCCTCCACACTTAAGTCATTGCTTGTTCTCAAGCAACATAAATACACATGCAAGAAACTAAGCAAACAAAAGACAAATAAAAGACGAACCTTAACCATGTTTCTTACAAGCATATAATTAGAAGCATAGCAAATAGAAAAGCTTATCAAACATACAATTTCAACATGATATGTAACCGAGTCTAAAATTTCAAATTTAAACATGAGTATAATAAAATAGAAAAGCTTACCAAACATAAAATTTCAACATGATATATAACGAAGTCTAAAATTTCAAATAAAAGACGACCGTTAAGCATGTTTCTTACAAGCACATAGTTAGAAGCATGGCAAATAGAAAAGCTTATCAAACATACATTTTCAACATGATATATAACCGAGTCTAAAATTTCAAATTTAAACATGAGTATAATAAAATAGAAAAGCTTACCAAACATACAATTTCAACATGATATATAACCAAATCTAAAATTTCAAATAAAAGACGACCCTTAAGCATGTTTCTTACAAGCACAAAGTTAGAAGCATAGCAAATAGAAAAACTTATCAAACATACAATTTCAACATTATATATAACCGAGTAAAAGATTGTCAAGTATTTGATTCTATCAAAATGCCTACAAAAGTATAACATTTATATTAGGCGAATACAAGTAACTATCATCCTGCAGGATTAATCTAATTTCCATCCATGAACAAAGTTACCTAAGTCACATGGGAATTTTTTACTTGTAACATTATGAGGTTTAGGGTTAGTTTGGATTTCAAGGATAAGACACTTCAAAATAGTTCAAGCACAAAAGTAGTTTGACATATCATATTGGCCCCTATACATCCCCTAACGTACAATGCAACTCACCTTTGTAAGACACGACATGATATTGGTAAGTACAATCAACTTTGTAACACCCCTCATTCGTCCCCGTCACCAAAATCGAGTTATAGGATGCTATAGTACAAAACGGAATAATTATAACTATTAGCAGTGAAAAGTTCAAATACTTTAATCAATTCAATCATGAAATACCATTTAAAACTTTTCACGAGTATTATATGAGCTGTCGTAAGCTTTAGAGTTGACTTGGGAACAAACAATGATCAAATTGTAATATTTCAAAAGATAAGGAAATCATGCAAAATAGGAGCGTAACACCCCAAACCCGGCCTAGACGTTATGGTCAAATCTGGCGATGTCACATGGAATGAGGTTTCAAATCGAGATTGACAAGTTAAAATCGTTCCAATTAATTAGCTTTTATTTAATTTGGAAAAACGTGAACTAGCTTATTTGCCTTAAAACATGTCTTTTAAGCAGAAGCTTTTGAAACCAATTATTTTACGAAACCGAAAATCTTAGTTTTTAGTAAAATCGTGTTGTAATAAGCCCAATTTGCCTGGGCCCATAGTATATATAAAAACCAAAAAATATATATAATGTTTATTAATAAAGTCCCTTTTACAGTTTATAGGCCCAAATTAAAACCCAATAAGCCTACCCCTAATTTACATTAAATACTAAATTTTACACTGACATAATACCCATTACACCCATAGCCCAAACCCAAATGCCAAATACAGCCTGAAATGATCCAGGCCTAACCCAATAGCAGCCTCAGGCCCGAGAGGCCCAAATGGTTAGTTGTTTAGAGAGCCTAGGGTTTCTAAAACCCTAGGCGCCGCAAGCAACCCAACACTGGCCTTTATCATCGCCTCTGTCGCGCCGCAATCGGTGCTCGATCACTGCTGAGATCTCCGCTATTAACCTGCAAAAGGAGAAAGAAAAGCAACAGAAGCCAAGAATATAGCAAAGCATAGAGAAACATATAGCAAGAAACCAAAAATACCAAAAATTGTATAATGGCTATAAAAGTCTCGTTGTAATCTGTTAAAGACAGGATTTTTACCAATAAAAATACCGAGATTTCTTCAAAGAAAAGAGGTATACTGTCGTTTTCATTTTTCACATAGCAAATACATATACATTTATCTTTACTGAAAACATAAAAAAATACGTTTTTCTTACCCTTTTCGACGAAACCAAGAAAGAAACCAAGGGGTTTTTCCCCTAAAATTCGTGTTTTGGGTTGCTAAATGGGGTTTTTGACCCTAGATTTGGTCTTAGAAGGCCTTGAGGGAGCGAAATAACCCCTTTGGGGATTCCGACCACCGCATACGGCAGTGCTGGTGACGGTGCACGGCGGCAGATCGGACCGGAGCCCTGGCCGGAAGCCGAAGGAGAGAAAGCTTTTTTTTTTTGAAGCTCTAAATGTTTTTTTAAATGGTTTTAAAAATAATTTTTTAAACAAAAATTTCGGTTTTATAGGCTACCTATACAACGTCATTTTGGGGGTTGTTTTTAAGGGCCAAAACGATGTCGTTTCGAGGGCAAAGATCTGCGCGTTGACCCGACCCGGGGAGGATCCGCACATTTTATAAAAAGGGAAAATTTCCCTTTTAGTCCTTCCACAATTTTATTATTTATAATTTCGTTCAATTTAAATTTTCTTTTATTTTAAATTCGGCCCTAAAAATTTGCTTCTGTTTCAATTTGGTCTCTACCCATTTAAATACAAACATTGGAACGGCGCTGTTTTGGGAATAGGGTATGTTTGCCCAGTGAGTCCCTCCTTCATGGCACGTGTTTCAATTCGGTCCTTAATATGATTTTACTCCTTTTTAAAATTTCACCCCTAGAATATATTAAAATTAGGTTTTAATATTTTTAACATTTTTGTTTTTTTTTTTTCTGATTTAGCACTTTTAAACTATTATTTATTTATTTATTTTAGTACTTTGCTTATTTATACATTGTATTATTTTAGTCATATTATGTATTATTTCATTTATATATTACATATTATTTTAAATTTATATACCATTGTATATTATTTTAAATTTGTATATTATTCAAATTGTTTTATCGTTAATATAAATTTTCTTCTATATTTTTATTTTAAATGTGTATATTATCCCTTTTTTATGTATATATTAGACTATTATACTACATGTGTTTTTCCTTATTTTTTTAATATAATTAAAATTTTATATATTCATTTATTTATATAAGAAATACTAAATCATTACGTTATATCTTCCATTATATACTTCATTATAGTAAAAGTTTTGTAAATCTTATTTATTTATTTTAAAAAATATATATTATTTATTTTATTTGTATATATATATTATTCATCTTAGTTTTTTTAGCCATCTCATTTTTAATACTTTATTTCATCTTTCTAAAAATTGTTATAACATTCACTAGTGGTTTTAAGCATACATTATTTACCTTATATTATTATTATTTTTATATACATGAATTTAATCTTATGAATAAATTTCTTTTTTTAATTTTTTTCTTCATAGATTCTTTTAAAATTGTTATATTCTACCCTATTTTTTTCCCTTTATTTTTGATTGTCTATTATTTTAAAATTAGAATACATTATCTTTGTTTACCTTAACATGATTGTTATTGCTTGTTATTCTTTTATTTAATTATTTATGTTAGCGCAAATTTTTAATATGACCTATAGCTTTAGTAAATTGCATTTTTAAATAACTTAATGTTTTTCAAAATCTTTGTTAAAAAATATCTATTTCCTTTAATTACCACATTTTTATCCAAAAGTTTTTCTTAAACAAGGCAATGTTTTGTGTTTAGAAGTTCGGGAAATAGTGCCCTAACGTGCTGGGTTTCGATTTTCCGTTTGACTAAATAAATAAATATCCTTTTAATGAATTTTGTAAATCATGAGTCGATTTTGATTATGAGGGTTTAAAATATCATGTAATCACGTGCTGGATGTGATATTTGTACTCTTTCGGAACAAAGGAATCTCAAATTCCAACTCAAATGGTTCAAGTTTTTAAAGGGATCATGTTTTAAAATTTTTTCGACTTTTCGACATTAGGACAAAAACTAATCAATTCGGTACCAATTTTGGGTGTTACGAGGGTGCTAATCCTTCCTCGTAAGTAATCGACTCCCAAACCCATTTTCTTGAATTTCGTAGGCCAAAATCAATGTTTTGGAATGAAATGTTTTATAAGGGGATCCGATCACAACTAAAAAGATTGGTTGCGACTCCACATTTTCGTTTTCAAAGTCGACCCCATTTTTTCAAACTTAAAAATAGTTTCGACAGTGTTTTGTTGAGTTGCAGTTTAAAAATCTATAAAAATAGTATAAAATCCCAAATTTAAACCAAACAGTCCAAAGTCCCAACATTACAACAATAAATACCCAAGAATAATATAAAACAGAAAACTATAATAAAGCAGTTCAGTAGTGGTGGTCACCATCGAGCCCTCTACTGCACCGATCTGCCTAAGTTTGGGGATTATCTGTACATATTAAAAAAAAAAGGGGTTAGTTTTTGCAAACTCAGTGTGTAACCCCCAGAGAAAACATACATACAAATACACATCAAGAAATAATCAATTACAATCTGGGGCCTGAGCCCATTACAGATTCAGTTTGGGCCTTGTCCCATTCGGATACAGTTTCAAATATAATTTAGGGCCTTGGCCCATCTCAGATGCAATATGCAATAACAGAAAACCCAAATCCTATCCACTAACCTCTACACACCATCTCCATCCATCCCTACACACCATGTGGGGATTAAATCAACCCACTCATCCCTACACACCATGATGTACCGAAATGCGGCACATAATTAGAAATTTGTAGCAGAGTTGCCAGATAACATGCTTAATAGCCTTTCAAACACTTCCTCCAAATAACAATAACCCACCCCGATGCAATGCAACATACAAAAGATATCATGCTATTATGCAATTACAGTACATACATTCAGATATCATAATTCATGCTCAGTATAGAAATCAGACAGACATATCACTCATATAGGGGCCTAAGTAGGGCTTACTGACCCTTCAGTAGGTCGACAGTCGACTTGGGTGACCCGTGCAAACTTAGACAAATTTTCAGAGAAATAGGCTCACATGCCCATGTGGGCCCACACACCAGTGTGGCCCACACGGCCCAAATTGGCCTTGGCTGTGTGATTCATTTTTAATGTAACTAATCCTAGCTAAATATTCATATATCTTTTCACTATTTACTTATATCTTCATTCATAGTTGTCTACTTGAGTCATTGTCACTAAATAATTTATACCTTGAGCTACAAATTCTAAATTAAGATCCACTTGATTTTTTGAAACTAGACTCAAATACCTTTCTACCATAAAATTTTTAGAATTTATAGTTTATCAAATAAGTACAGTAAAATCTTCAAATTTATCCCTATCCTTCTATTTGACAACTTCAACCTTTCCTTACTAAAAATTATTTATCTCTTAGTACAGAATTTGAATGATGTTTCCATTTGTTTCTCTTGAAAATAAACTCATTAAGGATTTAGAATATAAATTTAAGCCTCTAATTATTTTTTTACAATTTTTAATGATTTTCCAAATTCAAAACAGGGAAACCTTAAATCATTCTGACATTGTCTCACAAAATTCATTATATCTCATAATTTACAATTCCATTTCTTACATTGTTTCTTCCATGAAAAACTAGACTCAGTAAAATTTAATTTCATATTTTATTCAACCTCTAACTCAATTTCTACTATTTTTAATGATTTTTCAAATTTAGACTACTGTTGATGTCCAAAACTATTTTATTGCAAAATGTTGATTCCTTTTCTCTACAATTTTTTGCATCATTTTTTCTTATTTCACTTATTTTTCGACTGCAAGCAATTTCGGCTTTTCGCTGAATCTCATTTTTTGCGTTTAGGGTACACACCTGGTATCGATTCACTGTGCAAAGTAACCCGAGACTTTAAAAACCTATATTTGATCAATATATCCCTTAATTAATCACTTGATTCGTCAATCAAACCAAATATGCCCAACATAAAACTCGAGAAACTAAGCCAACGATGATTTCAAAACTTACCACACTGAATCCAATAACCAATTGTCTCTATACACTGGAATACCTGCTTAAAACCTTTGAACAGCACCTAAACGAGAGTAGAACGAACCCTTTGTTAATTGCCTAATTGAAATACGATAACTAAGGGGGAAAATTCCACTTACCAAAATAGACGAAGTTGAAAGTTGCACCCAAAGAGATGACTCACAAAAAATACAAAAGCAATAAAAGTAGGGAAAAGAGAAGAGAATTTCAGCCACAGAGCAAGAGATGAATTGATCAAGAAACAAAAAGAGAAGGGAAAGAAAAGAAAAAAGATTCGGCCAAAGGGAACAAAAACTAAAAGTGAACAAGAAGGGAGAAGAAACGACAAAGAAACAAAAGTCTAACATCAGAAAATTTGTTGGGAAAAAATAAAATAGAAAACTGATAAGAAGAAAATCTTATTTTGATAACTTCTCCCCAATAATCTCCTAAAAACACTCTATATTAATCCACTAAAACACAACTACTCAGCAGTCTAGTTTAATTTGAACTCTACCACACCACATGCCTCAAACAAAAATTAATTCCCCTACTTGCGCAAAGACTCAAACACAGGACCTCCTACACACTAACACTCTGTTTAACCACTAGACCAGTAGGCCCATTCTGATATATTTTTATCAACAATCAAATAAAAGCCTACTGAACAAGAGTAAGGCCTAATTCATTCAAAATACCAAAATTTGCCTAAGAATTTTCCCTAGCGAAGGCTTGAACTTGGGACCTCCCAAACACTCCCAGAACACAAAACCACTAAAGCTGACAGATATTTGTGTCATATTTTCACAATAATGAAATTAGAAATTTTGGGGCGTTACAAGGGGTCACATGGCCATGAATCCAGGCTGTGTAACTCTCTGAAGCTGTGTGGATCTAATTGCAAAATTTTATTAAAAGTCACACAGCCGTGTGGTTGGGCCGTGTAACAAAATATGACTGTGAAATTTAAATGACCAAATCTACAGTACACACACGAGCATGTGTCTAGCCCGTGTGACAATCGAGAACCGTGTGTTCTAATGTACCCTATTTTTCAGAGGCACACGACTATGTTACTAGCCTGTGGGTAACATACGGCCATGTGGCACAAAATATGTCATGTAGCCTACTTTAAGCCAAACCAAGTCAATAGTCTATATGATGTCCAAATACACAATCAAATCTTTACAGAACATGTACCAAACATCTCTTAACCAACCATAATTTACACAACTCATTACAAATCAATCTACATATTTATCATACTCTTTCTACATATATAAGATTCATTTAACTTAGTCACAAACACCAATTTAATCATGCTTCATTTGGCACCAAACCTTTGAAACATATAAACATTTTGTACCATTTCAATAATGCATTAATCTCACATCATTTCGAAAAACATTTTCATATCCAACAACTATACCAAGCTTAGCATATTATCCCAACATCCACATTCAAAATTAACCATTCAAAAATGCTTAAAATTCAACTTACCATATTACCAAATATGAAAAAATGCTCCTACTTACATGTTCATCCATATTTGCACACCCAAATACCAAAACCTTGAACATGAACATTTTATCACATCCAAAGGTTGCCATTAGTGGTCAAACACCAATTATACCACAAGCATACTAAACATTTTAACCACTTGACATTCCTATTTACATGCCACATATAATCAAATAAAAAATGATCAAAAGGCTACCAAAATTGGAAATGAATGGTGTGAGCTTCTCGTAGATCCAATCTACATGTTCTGCGAGTCAATTTGCAATATGACATCCTTGTCTTCCTTATTCTTCTATATACATTCCCTAAAAAACAATCAATATTTAGTTTATTTATACATAAAGAACTGCTAATGCAAATCACATATACTTATACAATGATTTAATATAGTATAACATATGATGTCCAATTCATACTCTATTTATAAACACATATACTTAAGTTCTCTTTTATATCACATTCAATCATGTTCATTTTGTAGCATTACAATTTAATTCATTCAATCTTCTATTCACACTCAATTAATACGTGTTACAACCAATTTCAGATTTAACCTTTCTATTTATTTCGAAGTCATTTACTTACAATTTTCTCCCGAAGAACTATAACAAATTAAATTTGGATGCATAGGACTGAAAAACCACACAACTATTCCTATTTATAACAATTTCATGTTTATTCAATACCAGATATCTATTCCTATTTATTATATATTTCGTACTATACTATTTAATCTATTTGCTACCAAAAGTGTATATATATATCATTTCTAACTAATAGAAAGACAAAATAATTAAAACAAATCAAGAATTAATAAAGTAAGTCCACGCAAACTTACTTGGAAAACAACAACTACAAAGTGTGAGAGACTAATATGTAATTTCTCCTATTTCTCGATTAACTTCTGATTGATTTAAATCCCAATCTATAATAATTCACTGTGGATTATCAGTTTCCATTACCTTATAACATCCTACTTAAGCCATATGACAAATTAATTTCATTTTACACAATTTTCCTAAAATTTGCATTTGATTCAATTTAGTCCCTAAAACTGAAATTATCATAATTTTCACATTTAAGCCTTTTTTCATTCTGATTTCAATTTCATCCCCGTAAAACCCTCTAAATTCAATAATTACATAAATTTCATGTCAATTTTGAAATACTTTCATTTTAGTCCCTAAACTCAAAACTAACAAGTTTCACTTTTCAAATTAGCCGTATTATAATTTTAAACTTCAAATTCTACAATTAAACATAAAAACCCCAAAAACCATCAATGGCAATGTTTTAAAACTTTAACAGTTTTACAATTTAACACCCACACTAGCTAGATTAAGCTACAACAATCTCAAAAACATAAAATTTATAAAAAAATAAAAATAAAAATTTGCTCACCGTGTAATGATACAAGACATGGTTGAAACATGGTTCTTTAGCTATGGAAGAATCGATCATGAGGAAGAAGAATGAAGGTTTCTCTTTATATATATATATATATATATATATATCAATTCATTTTTATTTCTTTTATTTTACATTATTATTATTATTACTTTAACATAAAATTACTAATTAAACATGCTTTTACCATCCCGTTATCCAAAAAATGGTCAATTTGCCACATAAACCCTCTATCATTTATCTTTTAAACCTTTTTAATTAATAAAAATCAATAGTGATTAACTTTTACAATTTTTATGATTTAGTCCTTGTACCTTAATTAACTACCAACTTAATAAAAACTTGGACCAAAATTCAATTCAACTATACAAACAATTTGTAAATATTTAATGAAAATATTTAAGAGCTTGGTTTACGAAATTGAGGTCCCAATACTTCATTTTCCACAACCACTGACTATAGGGTCAAACCACTTATACTTAACTAATTGCCCAATAAGCAAATTTATTAGATCAAAATCCAGTATAGCATTATAGTAAACTAGTAAATATTATTCAATAATATTTATTGACCAGATCAACGGAACATAGGGCTCGAAAACTGCCATTTATGGTACCATTGAAAAAGGGGTTATTATAAGCTTAGCGAGTTTTTGTGCAACATGAATGGAATTTCCTATATATTTTTTAATTTAATCACTTGTTTCGCTCATTTTCACTCACACTTCTTTTAGCCCATTCTATGCTTTTATGTTTCTTAGTTTGCTTTTAACTCTCACATTGCTTTTGTTCTTTCATTATTTTCATTTAGGCACTTTTGCTTGCAAGAATCATATACTTACTATATCATGCCGTTCCTTAGGTTTTCATTCTTTTTTTTTTTTGTTTTGTTTCTCGAGATCACCTTAATGTATCTACCTATCTCTCAATATGAATGGCCCAATGTCTAAATTCATGCATTAATTTTAGGGACCAAAGGAAGGATATATAAAATTTATTTCCCGTTCAAGGTTTCTTTATTACGATTCATCAAGAAGTGGATTTTAGGCTTCAATTAGGGAACTAGGGAATTATGTATATAGTTGACGTTTTAGCTCTAGGCTGTACCAAACAATGCCTTAGGTCATCCCTAGGCACTTCAATATTCATGAACTTAATTAAACTTAAGCTTGAAAAATTCTAATTGCCTAGAATTCAACTAACATGCATGCTTCCCTACGTATTCATTCATCATCTAGTATATCTAACTACTTTATCTTATTCACAATGTAATATATTGAACTAAATAGTCTAAAACTTTAAATAATTCAAAATTTGTTACTATCGTGCCAAATTTGCAATCTATACAATCAATCCTTTTTACATGCTCCTAACCACTTGTATTTCAACAGGCTCAAGCACAAATCACACAACAAAATATGAAAAATTTTGAAAATAAAAACTAACTATAGATAACAAAAACATTCATTTGAGAACTGTCTATTTAAACAATGCCTTAGGTTGTCCCTAAGCATCCCACCATACACAATTTCTTTCATGCTTTGAATTAAATTGAATGAATAATAATCAATTCAAGCATTCATGTCTCTATAACTATCTTATAAGATTTATATATCATATGGCATCATCAAACTTCTTACTTAGGCACTTCTAATATGTTATGCAATTTAACTAAGTAAACTAATCAATTTACCTTAAAAATGATCAAATTTTCTCATAACAATAAAAAATTTCATGCTTGGCAAAAATCATTACATGTTTTATTATTTTCAATCACTTTTCAAAGTGTGAATATAATCCAAGAACCATGCAACAAAAAAATAACATTTTTTTCGGTAAATAAATAATCAACTAAAGTGAAGTAAACACATAAACTAATCCTATGTATTTCCTCCCACACTTTAGAGCAACATTGCCTTATTGTAAAATAACTAAAGCAAAACCAAGAAAACTTCCCTGGAAAGGTCAAATCCTTTTTGTTGTATTAATATCGGGATTCGTGTGCTCCAAGCGGATGAAAAATTACCTATAAGAAAATACTACAACAAGAAATATGAAATAAAATATAATGGAAAAAAGAAAAAGAAAAAGAAAAAGAAGAAGCTGTAATATCCCGAATTAGGGCCTAATCGGAATAGTGGTTTCATGACCACAAATCCGAGATAGAAATAATTATTTTATAATTATTTTGAGGTTTATGATATGATTGCATGATTGTGTGAAAATTTCATGAAGAAATTCTATACCTAAAGTGCTTAATTTGAGATTAGGAACTAAATTGAATAAGTTGCAAAACTTGTATTCTAGAAGCTTTTAGTATGAAACTGCTTTGGAATATTAATTAGGAGGTCTTAAATAGAAATTTAACCAATTTTTAAAATTTTGGACAAAAATAGGCTTGTACATGAAAAATTACAAAGAAAGGCATTAAGGGCATTTTTGTCAAATGGTAAATATAGTCATTAAAAAGAAAAAATAACACAAAAATAGACCCATCTTCTCCATAGAGGCTGCCAAATTTTCCTTAATAACATAGCTAGGGTTTTCAACATTTCAAGCTTTGATTATCAAGAGAAATGAGATTCGAGTCGTGATTGAGGGAAAAATAAAGTTTGCAAGGAATAGGCTCGATTTCTAACATTTTGTACCGAGGTAAGTTCATGTGTAAATATGGTAACATAATTGTTATTTTAAGCAATTTAATGTCATTTATATGATATGATGTTTATTATTATGAAATATTATACTTTGTGAATTATTATTTGATAAGTATGAAATGCTATCAAATATCGGTTTCAACATTTCGAGGAAGGCGACAATAATGTGTGATTGAGGAAAATCCTGTTTGAACCTTGGGAATAGATTAGGATACAAGTGACATGTCACTAGGATGATTGAATTCCGAACTCGTTGAGTTGAGTCCAAGTTCACTTATGGATGCGAACGCCCAAGCTTATTAAGTTGAGTCCGAGTTCGCTTATGGGCGGGTTACATGGTAGCTTGGCTACATAAATTCTGTAGGCTATTGAGTTTGTCCAGCTATAGATATGACACTTATGTGTATGCAATCAATGTATTTGAATTAAATTTTGATGTGTTCAACGGGTGAATTTTAAGTGAATAAGGAGAATACCTAAAACGAAAGTGACATGGTGGTAAGTATGATGAAAGAGGCAATTGGACAAGTATGAGCTTAAATCTCCAGTTGAGAACTTGGTAAGACAAGATGGTGGTAAGATAGCAAGTATACTTGTAACATGAATGTCTTAGTGATATTTATGCAATTGATGTTTATGGTGAGTTGCATGATTATGTTACTTGTTATTTACATGTGAATTTACTAAGCATTTATGCTTACTCCCTCCTTTTCATTCATTGTAGTTTGACAAGCCAGCTCGAAAATTGGGAAAGGTCGAAGAAACGCTCACACTATCCGGGGACCAATTTGGTATAATGGCTTGTGCATTTTGAATATGGTATGTATAGCATTATAATCATTGTGTGATATGATCATATGATATGGCTATTGAGTGGTAAGGAAATGCTTGGTAATGATTAGCCATTAGAATGGCTAATAATGAACATATTTGGTGTTATGTATGTTTAATGTGATACCTAATCCATGGAAAGCATAAAAAGGTGAAAGATGTTATAAAACAGTATCATACAGCAGCAATGATTTGAGTTTGAAAAATCACTAAAAATAGTAGAGAAAATATTAGATGTTGAATAAAATATGAAATTGAAGCTTATTGTGTCTATTTTCTTATGGTAGAAACAAAATAGGTAAAGAAGTTATATTTGATAAGATATTTGAGCTTTGATGGAACAGGGCTAGAGCAATTTCTGATAAGATATTTGAGCTTTGATGGAACAGGGCTAGAGCAATTTTTGAATCCCCTATTCTGACTTTAGAAATTCAATAAAAATTGTAAAAAAAAAAATTAGGAGTCATGATATATATGTACAAATTTATTATTGAGTCTACTTTTAAGGAAAACAAACGGTATAGTCATCTGAATTCTGTACAGAGAGAAAAGTGATTCGTAATGGACAGAGGTCAAAGCAGTTGAGCACTGAAATAGGGGAGAATTTAACTAATAAACTGTATTAATTGGCCCAACTATAAATTCTAGAAAAAAAAATTAGTAGATAGATATATGAGTCTAGTTTCAAGGAAAATTTACGGATTTGAGTTTTGAGTTTTGTAACTCAAGATATGATTTTTTTAGTGACCGTGATGCAGATGAACAACTTATTCTGAAAAGTGAAATAAATGGTTTGGAAATTGTTTAAGTGATAAATTAAGTTTGTTAACCCTTCAAACTCGAGTCCGACGACGGTCTCGGGTAAGGGGGCGTTACATTTGGTGTTATCAGAGCGGGTTTAGTCAGTTCTCGGACTAACATGTTGTATGTACGGGTTTTGCTATACATGCCATATATATATTGTGATAGTGTGACGACTTCTGACCTTTTAAATGATTCTTTTATAGTAAATGGATCCCGATCCAGCTGGGGCTGATGATGTAGAGAGTAATGCACCAGCTCCGGCTGAAGGGGCAGTGCCGACTGAAAACCCACCTCCTACTGTTGGTCAAGGAGGAGGAAAGGGGCTGGGGAAGCCTTTCTCCAGATAATGAATGCATGGTACAACGAGTTCGTTTGTACGAACCCGAATGCTCAACCTCCCCCACCTCCCCTGATTCCTCAACCTTTACCCTCAATGCCTCAAGGTATGGATCTGATGAAATTTCATAGAAAGAGGTCGAAGGATTTAAGGCAAATGTTGATGATGATGCCGAGAAACCAGAATTTTGGCTTGAGAATTCTATTTAGGTATTTGATGAATTGTCTTGTACACCTGAAGAATGTTTGAAATGTGCTATATCCTTGTTGAGGGATTCAGCCTATTATTGGTGGAAGACATTGATCTCAGTGGTACCGAAAGGGAAAGTAACTTGGGAGTTCTTTCAAGAAGAATTTAGGAAGAAATACATCAGTGAAAGATTTGTTGATTAGAAGCGTAAAGAGTTTCTCGAGTTGAAGCAAGGCAACACGACGGTTACTGAGTTTGAAAGGGAGTTCGTCCGGTTGAGTAAGTATGCTAGAGAATGTATTCCTTCAGAGGCTAAAATGTGCAGACGATTTGAAGATAGACTCAATGAAGACATCAAAGTATTTGTGGAAATTCTTGAGTTAAAAGAAATAGTAGTACTTGTTGATCGGGCTTGCAAGGCTTAAGAATTAATCAAAGAGAAGAGAAAGGTAGAGGCTGAGACTAGAAATTTGAAGAAAAGTTCGATGAACAGTTCATTCTCACAGTAATCTAGAAAATCAACAAATATGAATCCTCATTCTCATGTTTCAGCCGGACATTCGTATGGGAATTCTAAGAAGCAAAATGTGGGTCCTAAATCCTAGACTACTTCTGTGGCTAGTGTGGGGAATTCGATATTTGTTAGACTCAAGTGCCAATGATGTGGTAGAAATCACTTTGGTCCATGCAGAGCAAGGAAATGTTTTCAGTGTGGTTCTCCGGATCATTTTATTAGAGATTGCCCAAAGAAAATTGAGAAAGAAAAATTTCAGGGTGCAAAAACTAGTGGTGCAGACTCGAGAGGAAGGTGTTCAAGAAAAGTTGGGAATGAGGCAAGCAACAAGAATGTAGTCAGAGATTCAGCAGTTAAACCTGAAGCAAGAGATCCGGCTAGAACTTATGCCATAAAAGCGTGTGAAGTTGCTTCATCACCCAATGTGATCACTGGTATTTTTTATCTTTATGATGTTAATGTTACTACTTTGATTGATCACGGTTCTACTCATTCATATGTGTGCATGAAATTGGTGTCTAATATGAATATACCTATTGACTACACGAAATTTATGATTAAAGTGTCAAACCCACTAGGCAAATGTGTTATAGTTGACAAAGTATGCAAGAAATGTCCTTTAATGATTAGAGGTCATTATTTTCTGGCCGACTTGATGTTGTTGCCGTTTGATGAATTTGATGTTATTTTGGGTATGGATTGGTTGACATTGCATGATGCTATAATAAATTGTAAACAAAAGGTTATTGAATTAAAGTGTGAAAGTGGTAAAATTCTATAGGTTGAATCAGACAAATCAGAGGCATTGTCTAGTGTGATTTCTTCGATGTCGGCTCAGAGATATTTGAGAAAGGGTTATGAAGCTTATTTGGCGTATGTGCTGAATATAAAGGAAATTGGAAAGAAAATCGAATCAATGCCGATTGTATGTGAATTCGCGGATGTATTTCCAGAAGAGTTGACGGGTTTGCCTCCTGTCAGAGAAGTAGAATTTGGTATTGAGTTGATACCAGGAACAACTCCGATCTAGATTGCTCCATATAGAATGGTACCAGCAGAGTTGAAAGAATTAAAGTCGCAGTTGCAAGAGTTAACTGACAAAGACTTTGTGAGACCAAGTTTTTCGCCTTGGGGTGCTCCTGTATTATTTGTGAAATAGAAGGATGGTTCTATGAGATTGTGTGTAGACTATCAGCAATTAAATAAGGTGACAATTAAGAACAAGTATCCGTTGCTAAGAATTGATGATTTGTTTGATCAGCTGAAAAGAGTGACATGGTTTTCAAAGATTGATTTGAGGTCTGGATACTACCAATTGCGAGTAAAAGAGTCAGATGTGCCTAAAACTACTTTTAGAACAAGGTACAGTTATTATGAATTTTTAGTCATGCCATTCGGGTTAACAAATGCTCCTGCTGTGTTTATGGATCTAATGAATTGTATATTTCGGCCATACTTGGACAAATTTGTTGTGGTATTTATCGATGATATCTTAATTTATTCAAAAGATGAGACAGTGCATGCTGAGCACTTAAGGATAGTTTTGCAAACTTTGAGAGATAAGCAGTTATATGCCAAGTTTAGTAAGAGTGAATTTTGGCTTCGGGAAGTTGGATTTTTGGGTCATATTGTTTTAGGTGATGGTATACGGGTTGATCCCAGTAAAATTTCAGCTATTGTTGATTGGAAACCACCAAAGGATGTAACTGAGGTTAGAAGTTTCTTGGGGCTAGATGGATATTATCGGTGGTTTGTAAATGGGTTTTCTATAATTGCTACTCCTATGACCAGACTACTCCGAAAAGATGTTAAATTTGAGTGGACAAAAGAATGTCAACAGGGCTTTGAGAAATTGAAAAAGTTATTAACTGAAGCACCGGTATTGGTACAACCCGAGTCAAGTAAAGAATTTGTGGTGTATAGTGATGCTTCTCTAAATGGCTTTGGATGTGTACTTTTGCAAGAAGGAAAGGTTGTGGGTTATGCTTCGAGGCAATTAAAATCTCACAAAAGGAATTATCTGACTCATGATTTGGAACTGGCTGCTATAATGTTTGCTTTGAAGATTTGGCGACATTATCTGTATGGTGAAAAGTGCTGAGTATATACCGATCACAAAACTCTCAAGTACTTGATGTCACAAAAAGACTTGAATTTGAGACAATGGAGATGGTTAGAATTATTGAAAGATTATGAGCTTGTGATTGACTACCATCCAAGAAAAGCGCATGTGGTTGCCGATGCTTTGAGTAGAAAGTTGTTGTTGTTTGCTTTGAGAGTTATGAATACTCAGTTGAAGGTGTCTAATGATGGTTC
Source organism: Gossypium stocksii (assembly GCA_020496765.1). Lineage (NCBI taxonomy): Eukaryota > Viridiplantae > Streptophyta > Magnoliopsida > Malvales > Malvaceae > Gossypium > Gossypium stocksii. The sequence continues at coordinate 35,789,370 of CM035624.1, forward strand.
GATTCTAGCAGAGTTGAGAGCAAGACCGATGTTTTTACAAGAGGTTTGTGAAGCTAAAAAAAATGACAAAGATTTGCAAGCCAAAAGGAAGCAATGTGAGGGTGATATAGGATCAGATTTCAAAATCGGTTCTGATGGTTGCTTGATGTTTAAAAATTAGATTTATGGAAGAATGATGAGTTGATTCAAAAGATCTTACATGAAGCACATAATGGTTGTTTGTCAATTCACCCAAGCAGTACGAAAATGTACAATGAATTGAAGAAAATGTATTGGTGGAACAGAATGAAAAGAGATATCTCTGAGTTTGTATCGAAATGCTTAATTTGCCAACAAGTGAAAGCGGAACACCAAGTGCCTTCAGGACTACTTCAGCATATCATAGTTCCCGAATGGAAATGGGATCGAATTACTATGGATTTTGTATCAGGGTTACCATTAACTCTGGGGAAGAAAGATGCCATCTGGCTAATTGTTGACAGATTGACTAAATTGACTCATTTTATTCCGGTACGTACTGATTATTCTCTTAATAAGTTGGCTGAATTGTATATCAGTGAGATTGTTAGACTTCACAGAGTACCTTTGTCAATCATTCCGGATAGAGATTCGAGATTTACTTTGCGATTTTGGCAAAAGTTGCAAGAGGCATTAGGTACGAAGTTAAATTTCAGCACTACTTTCCATCCACAAACTGATGGACAGTCAGAGAGAGTAATTCAGATTCTTGAAGACATGCTCAGATGTTGTCTATTGGAATTTCAAGATAGTTGGGAAGGATACTTACCGTTGGTGGAATTTGCTTACAATAATAATTATCAGACGAGTTGGAAGATGGCACCTTATGAAGCATTATACGGTCATAAGTGTCGGACGCCATTGTATTGCACTAAACTCAAAGAAAATCAGATTTACGGAGTTGATCTAATTAAAGAAACCGAAGAAAAAGTGAAAGTGATTCGAGATTGTTTGAAAGTTGCTTCAGATAGACAGAAATCCTATGCAGATTTGAAACAAAAAGAAATCGAGTTTCAAGTCAGTGATAAGGTATTTTTAAAGGTGCCGCCATGGAAGAAAGTTCTTAGATTTGGATGGAAAGGCAAGTTGAGCCCGCGTTTTATCGGACCGTATGAAATAATTGAAAGAGTTGGACCGGTAGCGTATCGATTAGCATTACCATTTGAATTAGAGAAGATTCATGATGTGTTCCATGTATCTATGTTACATTGGTATCATTCAGATCCTTCAGATGTAATTTCACCGACAGAAATTGAGTTACGACTGGATATGACTTATGATGAAGAACCGATTAAGATTTTAGGTTGGGAGGTCAAGCAGCTAAGAAATAAAAGTATCGCTCTCATGAAAGTAATGTGGCAAAAGCACAGGGTAGAAGAGACTACATGGGAGCCCGAGGAAACTATCAGGAATCAATACCCACATATGTTTACCAGTAAGATTTTCGAGGACAAAAATCCCTAAAGAGGGGAGAGTTGTAATATCTCGAATTAGGGCCTAATCAAAATAGTGGTTTCGTTACCACAAATTCGAGATAGAAATAATTATTTTATAATTATTTTGAGGTTTATAATATGATTGCATGATTGTGTGAAAATTTCATGAAGAAATTATATGCATAAAGTGCTTAATTTGAGATTAGGGACTAAATTGAATAAGTTGCAAAACTTGTATTCTAGAAGCTTTTAGTATGAAATTGCTTTGGAATATTAATTAGGAGGTCTTAAATAGCAATTTAACCAATTTCTAAAATTTTGGACAAAAATGGGCTTGTACATGAAAAATTACAAAGAAAGGCATTAATGGCATTTTTGTCAAATGGTAAATATAGTCATTAAAAAGGAAAAATAACACAAAAATAAACCTATCTTCTCCATAGAGGCTGCCAAAACTTCCTTAATACCATAGCTAGGGATTACGACATTTCAAGCTTTGATTATCAAGAGAAACGAGATTCGAGTCGTGATCGAGGGAAAAATAAAGTTTACGAGGAATATGCTTGATTTCTAACATTTTGTACAGAGGTAAGGTCATGTGTAAATATGGTGACATAATTGTTATTTTAAGCAATTTAATGTCATTTATATGATATGATGTTTATTATTATGAAATATTATGCTTTGTGAATTATTATTTGATAAGTATGAAATGCTATCAAATATAGGTTTCGACATTTCGAGGAAGGCGACAATAATGTATGATTGAGGAAAATGCCGTTTGAACCTTGGGAATAGATTAAGATACAAGTGACATGTCACTAGGTTGATTGAATTTCGAACTCGTTGAGTTGAGTCCAAGTTCACTTATGGATGCGAACGCCCGAGCTCGTTGAGTTGAGTCCGAGTTCGCTTATGGGCGGGTTACATGGAAGCTTGGCTACATAAATTTCGTAGGCTATATAGTTTGTCTAGCTACGGATATGACACTTATGTGTATGCAATTCATGTATCTGAATTAAATTCTGATGTGTTTAACGGGTGAATTTTAAGCGAATAAGGAGAATACCTAAAACGAAAGTGACATGGTGGTAAGTATGATGAAAGAGGCAATTGGACAGGTATGAGCTTAAACCTTCGGTTGAGAACTTGGTAAGACAAGATGGTGGTAAGATAGCAAGTATACTTGTAACATGAATGTCTTAGTGATATTTATGCAATTGATGTTTATGGTGAGTTGCATGATTATGTTACTTGTTATTTACGTGTGAATTTACTAAGCATTTATGCTTACTCCCTCCTTTTCATTCATTGTAGTTTGACAAGCCAAATTGGAAATTGAGAAAGGTCGAAGAAACGCTCACACTATTCGGGGACCAATTTGGTATAATGGCTTGTGCATTTTGAATATGGCATGTATAGCATTATAATAATTTTGTGTATATGATCTTATGATATGGCTATTGAGTGGTAAGGAAATGCTTGGTAATGATTAGCCATTAGAATGGCTAATAATGAACATATTTGGTGTTATGTATGTTTAATGTGATACCTAATCCATGGAAATGCATAAAAAGGTGAAAGATGTTATAAAACAATATCATACAGCAGCAATGACGTGAGTTTGAAAAATCAGTAAAAATAGTAGAGAAAAAATTAAATGGTAAATAAAATATGAACTTTAAGCTTATTGTATCTATTTTCTTATGGAAGAAACAAAATAGGTAAAGGAGTTGTATTTTATAAGATATTTGAGCTTTGATGGAACAGTGTCAGAGCGATTTCTGAATCCCCTGTTTTGATTTTAGAAATTCACTAGAAATTGTAAAAAAATAATTAGGAGTCATACTATGTATGAACAGATTCCTTATTGAATCTAATTTTAAGTAAAATAAATGGTACAGTCATCTGAATTCTGTATAGAGAGAAAACTAATTCGTAATTGACAGAGGTCAAAGCAGTCGAGCACTGAAACAGGGGAGACTTTAAGTAATAAACTGTATTAATTGGCCCAACCAAAAATTCTGGAAAAAAATTTGTAGATAGATATATGAGTCTAATTTCAATAAAATATTATGGGTTTGAATTTTGAGTTTTGTAACTCGAGATATGATTTTTTTAGCAACCATGATGCAAATGAACAGCTTATTCCTAAAAGTGAAATAAATGGTTTGGAAAATTTTTAAGTAATAAATTAAGTTTGTTAACCCCTCAAACTCGACTCCGGCGACGGTCTCGGGTAAGGGGGCATTACAGAAGTGTTGACAATGGACAACAAAAAGTCTAAATCAAGATATTCAGATGAACTCAACCCTTCAATGTTGCGATGTGGCATGTTGTCTTGGATGTCACAACATTAGGACACGATGTTGCGCGATCAAGCCCAGTGTCGTGCTTCTTCAATTGCTCGGTTCTGTCACTCCCTAGTATCTACACCTGCTGTGGGAAGGGAAAAAAAACCAAATCACAAATAGTATTAATACTAAAATATAAAAACGAAATAAACAAACACCAAAAATTAAAAGGTAAGCAGAAAATAAAGAAAACTATAGAAGTTCTTAAAAAAAACTGGGACGATCGATCTAGCCAGTATAAAAGAACTTCCAACTGGTTCCCAACACTTTGATTCGATGTTTGTTCTTCTGTTGATGTATATGAACCAACTCCTTTGGTCAATTCCAATGATGTTGCCTTATTTTTGATCGACGTGACATCTACAGTGAAAACCATTTAATACCAAATCCAAGCCGACCCCAAATTATTTTCTGAGGTATTATTGCTTCAAGCTTTCTCACCTCTATGTCACGTGAAGCTTTGGTTACTCGAGCTTTGTCACCATCATCGAATGAGGAGATGAATTCATCGACCTCTTTGGTTGGTACTTCTTTAATTTTTCCTAGAGAGTGTATTGGCTCTTCTACACTTTCATTCAAAATCTGATTAAGCTCCATGTTAGGAGTTAGGTCTACTTTTACATCTACTACTACATCTATTTCTATGTTAATTGGACCGAAGACACCTTTGGGTATATTTAGTTCATCAACACAGTCCTCGATTCCAAATTCTTGTTGATTTTAGTCATTTAAATCATGGTGGTGTTTGTCAAGTTGGTGTTCCTTGTCGAAGATCTGCTCGACCAAAACTGTCCTTCATTATTATACCAATCCGTATACCAAAAGGACATGTCAATCTAATCACTCTAACTATCATCATCATCAAATTTATCCATGCGTGTGTCTATGTTCTGGGCTGAAGGTTTGTCGAATTCAATTGTTCCGCATGACGGTATCTAATTGTAGTAAAAAGAACATATGTTTTCTCCCTACTTATTATTAAACTGTTCCCAGTTAGTTACCTTTAGCATACATTTTAGCATGCTCAATTTAGTAAATTGCATTTTATAGCTCAGTGAATCCTAGCCTATTTTATCTTTAATTTTGCTATCTTTCTGCACTAATGTCGCTACATGAATTAATTCTAGATTGCGTTCAAAATTCTTGCCATAGTTGACAACTATCTGATAAGAGCCAACCATAAGTGAGCTGTATTGTCTAGTGTAACTACCTTGTATGAACAAGGACAGAAGAATCCTAAGAGAAGGACACATGTACTATTAAGGGAAACATAAAAGGATAACATGAGAAGAATGAGAGAGGAGGAGGAATTTTTGGTGGACCACGATTCTCATACCCTATTTTAAAGCTTGTGGCTATGGCAGCTTGAGCTTCCCTTGGGTGAGCCAATGTGAAGACTGATGCAGATCCACTCCTGATGAGGAGATCTAAATGCAGAACAAGGGGAAATGAATAGATTCAATCGAGTAGCCTAGGAATAGTATTCTCCATTCGATTCTTTCTTATTTCCTAAAAACGTTGGTGATTACTCTATGTTTTCTATTGTATGGAAGTAAAATGAATGCTTTATTAAATGTTATCCTATTAAATCTTCTTTTTGTTGTTTAATCTTGGGGGTTTGAATGTTCTAAACATGGAAGTGTTATTGCAGTCACTAACACTGGAAGGTGCAGTGACAGTTAGAGCTAATAAGCTTCTCAGCGGAAGTTGAGTAAAGACTAAAGGAATTTAGTCCACTTGTTCTTAATAGTGCCCTATTACCATCATCAGAAGGTGAGTTTAATGTGCATGGTTAAGTCTCAAATTAAACCAAAGAGTGGCATTTGGTAAGATATGCATTAATTTTAGCGTTGACAATCACCTATCTTTTATACCATGTGAATACTTAGTATACTACTGAAGATTCATGTTGGGGATCCCAATTTATCCATTGTATAGTTTATCTTATTGTTTTCAAGTTATTGTTTCGACAGCTATACTCACAATTTACCTTGTTTCTATCTAGTTATTGCACCAACAATAATAGACAAAAAAACAACTATCCCTGTGGGGTCGATATCTGACAGACTTACATCTACATATTATACTTGCATTGACAGTGTATGCTTGCACATTATTTTTGTGACGTTTACAATGGATGAAGTTTTTGGTGCCGTTGCCGGGGATGGCATTTGTTTTATGTTTATTTTTGTTCTTGTGTGTATTTGTACTTTATTTTCCTTATATAATTTTTAGTATTCACTAACTTGTTTTCTCTTTGTTGTTATTTTTCAATTTCATCTTAGGTGTTTTATGACCTGAAGCAATTTAGATTTTCTTACTGACATTCATCCAGAAATTGAAAGAACTATTCGGAGAAGACTTCAAGAATAAAGAAATATGGATTTAGCAGGAGACAATATAGCCATACCCTCGATACAACTGCCGATACAACAGTAAAACAATTATAACCTATTATTGCCACAAAATGCTCACATCCACAATAGAACTATACAAGATCGTGTAGTACCTATTCTGGATGATCTACATTCAGGAGTTATTAGACCAACAATTCATGCTGGGAACTTTAAACTCAAGCTAGTGATGTTTCCAATGCTGAACTCCAAAGGCCAATATGCTGGACTGCCACATGAAGATGCGAGAGAACATCTTAAATCCTTTTTATTCATCTGTGCTTCCTTTAGTCAACAAGGAGTTCCTGATGATTCCTTAAGGATGCAATTATTTCCCTAGTCCTTACAAGGTGACAAGCGTCGTTTTGCCTATCAAAATAAAATAAACCTCTTCAAAAATAAAATAAAAAAAGGTAGAATAGTGGAAGAGGGTCAATCCACAGGGAGTTTAATGGAATTCTTGATTAAATTTCTTGTTCCCGACCCAGGAGCTGTTTAGCGTGATTTGAGAAGTAACAAGGAAATAAAATAAACAAGTAAGATTGCAAAGAAAAATGTATTAAAATAGAAGCAATAAAATAAAGAAGGTGAAAGATTAAGTTGAATAATCATGAGTATAAGAATCGCCTCGAGCTAGTTTCATCAATTCCCACGATCATCGAAAATAGATTTTTGCTCTGGAATTCATGTCAGTTACAATCTAGGAGGCCCAACCCATCGTAACTTGCTTTTCTCTCATGTAACCGATCTTCCCAATTTTATTTTCGAAAGTCGATTCTTAAGTAAATCAGCCACGTCTATTGTCGTTAAAATACTTAGTTTTAAAACAGGAAAAGCCCGACTCAAAAGTTGTCTCACCGAGAATCGTTTTTGATCTCGTCTTTCCTTAGCGGACTGCCGCTAAGAGTGTTCATAGAAAGTCGAAGTGCCACAGGCCGATCCTTCCTCCCAACTGTAAAATTAAATGATTCCAGACCAATGGATCCCTTTTGATTTGAAAAATGTTTAAAAGTTTTAGTAAGGCCGATTGCCAAACTATCAAGCAGAAGGACGAAAATGTATCCCGAAGGGATTTAAGCAATATTCAATTCTCACGCGTGGAATTGATTCGTACTAGCTCTTAGCTTGAGAAAAATTAGCCAAGCATGATATTGATTATCACGCTTAATATGTTTTGATAATGTAAAAGCATAAAATAAAATAGAAGAAAACTTTATTGAAAATGAAAACAAAGTAGCAACAAGAACTAAAGACAAGAGATGATCCTTAGCCTTACCCAAATATCGGTATTTATAGGCTTCAAATTCCCAAAATAAATTAAAAAGATAATATCCTAAAATTATGAAAATGAAATCCAAAATCCCCTAAATCATGTCAACAGATCAAGCTGAGTTGTTTCCAAAATATTCCCCGCATTGACTTCTGATCTGCCACGTCAGATCCGCGTCGTGCCCATGTCTTCAGCCATGGCAAAATAAAAAGAAAGAAAACTGCAGATTATGTCATTTTGTTGCCATTTCCAGTATTGGGTTCACTATACAAGAAATAAATCAAATGCAACTAATTAAGTAGTGAAAAGTTCACAAGACAAAGGAATTAGCAAGGAAAAAGTATCAAATATAAGTGTACATCAAATTCCCCCTCACTTTTCTCATACTTGCCTTCAAGTATGCTTGAAATAAATTAATCAAAGGCTTAATCATCTTTCTCATAAACCGTTGCAAGTCTAAACAAAGTTATGAGAGTTCAAGCGTACAAAAAATGACGCGAATAAAGCATGAATCAAAACGAGTAGGTGTAACTAAGAACAATTATTCAACCCTACCATTGTCTATCAATTATCAATCAATTTCTAACCTAAGCTTAATTCTTACCAAGATGCACTCAAATCACTCAAAGTGTTTCGGGTGTAGAAAGCAAATTCACTCAAAGTCAAAATTTGAATAAGGGTCTCTGTAAGCTTGTGGCAAGATCAATTCTCCACTACTTTAAAGAAATGAGATGCAAAAAATCATTAGGACTTTTAATAAAGGGTGTAATGGGGCTTAGGGAAAGGTGGGGAATAAGGCTAAAATGAGGCTAAAGAAAATCAAGACAAGAGTTTCCCAACAACTAAATCGTGTCCACAACCTTAGAAAACATAGGTAGCAAGAATAAGCAAACTAAACAAAGGTAGCTACAATGAACAAATCATCAAATTGTTCTTTTTTTTTTCTTGTTTTTTTACCTTACTAAAAAGCCTACCCCTTCTTTTTCCCTAGTGAACCAAGTTGAAGCCTAATCCCATGTTCTTTGTTTTCACCAAGATTTAAACTCGAGCCTTTTCTTTTATTCCTCTCTTTCACACTTGACAAAACAAAAGGGTGCCTAAATCATGTTAATGCATCAAATTCCAATGTAATCTCAAAATGCATACAAGCCACAAGTTCTAGATTCCAGTGTCCAAATTGACACTCTCAGGCAAGAAAAAGAGCATAAAAAATATAGTCACACATGCTAAAGTCTCATGTTCTCAAAAATTGGGCTAATTAATCAAGCTAGGTGAGGAATTCAACTAACAACATCAAGACAAATTGCAAGGGTTGTCAAATTGAACTTACTCATATCATTCAATTATCAAGTATGCTAGAATTCAAGTATCTTTATAAACTAAAATAATCATAACATGCTTAGCGGCAAGTAACAGTAAAGGAGTTGTTCTTCTAATCAATTCAAACAAACATATCATCAAACAAATATGACAAGCAAGGCGAAATTAATATCATCCTTTACCCTCCCCTTCACTTAATCGTATTGTCCCAATACGAAAAAAAATAAAGTACATTTAAGAACAAAAAAGGGTAAAGGATACTTGCCATGATCAATAACGACCGCGGCCACGGCCACGGTTGGGGCAAAGGAAGGAGAGTATTTCCGTGATGTTCTCTTCGAGGGCCTGGAGGGGTTTGAAAAAATGACAAATAAAAGAATGAAAATTAAAATTGACGAAAAGTAAACAAATGGGTTGCCTCCCATTTAACGCTTTGTTTAATGTCGTTAAGCTCGACATTTTCCTGCCAGATTTTTAGCTCTTCCAAACCGATTTCTTCAACTAGTCCGATTGATGTGCTCTCGAAGAGAGGTTTTAGCCGCTGTCCATTAACTTCAAATCGTGCACCTAAGCTATCTTCAATTTCCACAGCACCATGAGGAAAAACATTGATCACGGTAAATGGTCCGTTCCACTTGGACTTAAGTTTACTTAAAAAAATTTTTAATTTTGAGTTAAATAGGAGAACTTTCTACCCAACGGAAAAAGATTTAAATGAAATGCACTTGTCATGAAATGCTTTTGTTCGCTCTTTATAATGTTGTGCGCTATTGTAACTATTTCGGCAAATCTCCTCAAGCTCTTGGATATGAAGTTTTCATGCTTCGCCAGCAGCGTTCATCTCCATATTACATTCCTTCATCGCCCAAAATGCCCTATGCTCGAGGACGAGTGACATTGCACCTATATAGGTTGCTCAACAATTGGATATTCCTACCTTTTACTATGAAATTTGTGGTGAAAACCATAGTTATGAAGATTATCTATAACATGCAGAAAATGCCTATTGTGTCAGTAATATTTGCAATAAGTCTTACGACAACTCTTCTAACAACTCTGCACACAACTAACAGTTTTAGGGAACTCAGAATGTTGGGCAAAATGTTGTGACATTCAAATATGGGAATGCATCTACACAGGGCAATTATAATCCATGACAAGGGAATTATACTCAACAATAGCAGAACTACAGTCCACATCCTCAAAGTATCAACAATAAGGGCCGACACAATCACATCAAAATCAAATGCAACCACAACATTCATCGATGATGAATTAGAATATCCAAGGACAATGACAACAACAGTATACACACACTTCTATTTCTATCCCATTAACGAATCTTGAGGCGTTAATAAGAGAGCATATTACCTGTAAAAAAGCTATTGTTCAAGGAAATTCATACTCCATCCAATCATTGGAGGCACAATTGGGATAACTTGCTTCAAATCTGAATACTCGACCACAGGGCTCCTTACCAAGTGACATTGAAAACCTTAGCCCAAGGGGGAAAGAGTATTGCAAAGCCATCACTCTTAGGAGTGGTAAACCAACTGGTGAGCCAGTTATCGATTCTATTATAGTATCCTTAGATTTTTTGATAAACAATATCAGTAGTTTCTAGATACTCTGAAACAACTGCAGATCAACATTCCTTTAGTGAATGCTTTGGTACAAATTCCAAGTTATGGGAAATTTATCAAAGACCTCTTGTCCAAGAAGAAAAACTCATTGATGTTAAAACTATTGCACTCACAAAAGGCTATAGTATTGTCTTGACAAACAAGTTACCCCTTAAATTGAAAGATCCTAGTAGTTTTACCATTCCATGTTCAATTGGCTGTAACAGCCTTAAGTTGCCCCTAGTCGAAATGTGGTTTTGGGACCACAAATCCGAGGGAATAATTTAACATTCAGTTCGATGCTTATTATAAGTGCTAAATCATATATGACATTTGTGGTGACTTAATTTAGTCTTATCATAGTGAATTGCACTTACAAGGGGTTAATTGTAAACTATGAAAATGAGCTAGGTAATTGTGTGATGACTAGTATGTGCATGCAAGTGAATTAATGTCCTTGCATGTCAAATTTTCTTTTTTTATTATGATGGCCGGCCAACCTACAAACATGATGACATTTTGTTTGTTTTTGTTTTGTAATTTTGTGATGAGTGTGTATTATATGTATTAAATAAATGGAAATGAAAAATAATAATAAAATGAAATAAAGGTTATTATATTAGAATAAGGTGATAAAAACAAAGATGTTATGTCTACTTCTTATTCTTTTTGGTTGTTTTGCCGATTACTAAAGAAAAGAAAAGGGCTAAGGCATTTGGCTACTTGGAACTCTCTTTTAAGGTGATTTTTCATACTATTTCTTGTTGATCTTGGTGTATTTATGAAATATATGCAATTCCCTACTAAACCCATGATGAACTTTAGATTTTGGTCAAGAAATGTGCATTCAGCTATATCTTGAGATGCTATATTTTTTTTAAGGGCTAAGCGTTTGATGCTTTAATGGTAGTTGATTCCATGTTTTAAGAAGAAATAGAGTATAAGTGAATTTGAGCTTGTTAAATGCACATTTGTGAATTGATTGTTAATAGGGATCGATTAATGAGCTTGAACATGCCATGATTTGCCGAGTTTAATTTAAGAAGATTGGAAGAATAACTAGATGTTGAATTATGGAAGTATGATGCTAAGGAGCTGTTTTGAGTTATTAGCATGAGAATTTAATTAGTAAAAGACCAATGTTTTTTAAGAGTGAAATTCGGCCTTAGTATAACTTTCATTATAGTACGATCAATTGTTGACTTATGTATTTGTATATGTTAGTCGATTTTGATATTGGAAATGGGATTTGAGTGTAATGTATCGAATTTTAAATGATTGATGTTAAATTAGAATTGTATAAAGAGAAAGATTGAGCTTGTTATAAATTATATGTATGCTATTATAGAAGAATACATTTGGTCAACTTGGACTCTTATTTATGTGACCTTGATTATATGTTGTAGCTTGAAATGAAATGTAAATTATATATATGTTAAGGTCAATGACTTCTCTAAATGATGCCATATATGGTGTTATGTTCTAAATATGTGAATAAGAACTTTAAAGAGAGAATTTGTATAAATCTGCTTGGTACAACAGCAGTAATGTGTTTTGAAAAAATCACCATAAATTGGGGAAGCTGAATTAGAGGTTAATAAATTATGTAATTAAATCTTAATGAGTCTAGTTTCTTATAAAAGAAACCTTATAAGCAAAGGAATTTCCGATAAAGAGATATTAAAAGTAGTGTGAGACAGTGTCAGATTGACTCCGAAATCCCCTGTTCTGTTTTTAGAAAATCACTATAAATTGTATAAAAATTGTTATAAGATAAAATTTATACGCTTAGACTCCTTAATGAGTCTAGTTTCAAATAAAATAGGCAAGGACATATTTTGAATTCTGTACAATGAGAAATTTGATTCGTAGTGAAGAGTGGTCAATATAGTCAAACAGTGAAATAGGGGAAAATTTAAGAAAATTCTGGTATTGATTGGCTAAACCAAAAATTCTAAAAATTTTATGGATAGAAGATATATGAGTCTAATTTCAGGAAAAATTTACAGAACTTGATTTGGAGTTTTGTAGCTCCAGTTATGAATAATTTAGTGAATGTTGCTTAGGAAGTCAGCTTGTAGTGACTTGTGATATATATGTGATTGGCCGAATGTGTGTGTTTGCTATGAGAAGTATATGCGTTTCTTATTTGACTATAAGTGGAAATGATCAATTGAGATGTTTGAATAAGGATTAATAAAATTTAAATATTTTATTTAGCTCAAGAGCACAGAGGGACAAGTTCGGATAAAGGGAAGGCTAAAGTGGTCGAATAGCCAACTCATAGTTGCTCGGGAAAGTTCAAGGTAAGTTTTGAGTAATTGAATTTGGTATTTAATTCTGAATGCCATGATATACTTGTACGATAAATGAATAATGTCCCATTGTCCTTACCTTAATAAGGTTAATGAGAAAGAAGCCTTAGACATGTTATGTAGTCGATTGGCTAATAGAGAAAGAAATTAAGATAGGGGTTTGAAATGTATTGCTCATGTATGTTGGCTTATTGAGCCGAAAGTCTAGTAAATGGAGTATACATGTATGTGTTTTGCATGACATTTATGACATAAAGTCAAGGGGCATGTTATATGTTAGTATGTGAATGAATTGATTGAATTGCACATGTGTTTTGTGCTATGTGAAATCGGGTAATATGTGAATGAATATGTATGAGACTCAGTGATGCGAATCCGGGCTTAAATACCCGATGACTATATGTGGAGATTATATCTGGGCTCAAATACCAAATGACTATATGTGGAGATTATATCCGGGCTCAAATACCCGATGACTATATGGGGAGATTATGTCCGGGCAATGGCCTGATGGCTATGTGCGAAGATTATATCCGGATTTTGATCTGCTGGCTTTGAGTGGAGTTTTATCCGAGCTAAAGATCTCGATGATGATGCGAGTAAAATTCTAAAACTAAAAGACTTTGTAGTAGCGATTGCTAATGAATGCGCCTAAAGCGTTAAGCTATATAGGTATGTACCCTAATCCTATACACAAGCTTGGTTTGGACCAAACCATAAGGTCAGTATACGATTGCATATGTGAGTATGCAATGTGACTAATAATATGGTTATAGTACAATTGGTCAATGTGAAAAGTTATGTGAAATTGTGTAATATGCCTTTGTTATATGTGCTCACTTTCGAGTGAAAGTTTAGCTGCTTGTTGAGTTTTATAAGAAGGTATATATATTCGGCTAAGGGGTGATATACCCAAAGAAAACTTGAAATGAAATTGAAAATGGCTTGTTTAATCTCTAAGTTGAGTATATGTTTTTGATAAAATGTTATGCGAATTGTTACTTTAATGCGAATAGGATTGCTTACTACCTAAGAAATTCAATTGCACTTAGAGATTCTATTATACCTATTGGTAAGTAGTCACTTTGTAACTATGATAGTACTCCTATAGTGATCGAATGTAATAGGGATTGCATTAGCTGAAGCATTTGAAAGGCAGATTGATCGGAAATAGAAATTTAAGTAAATCAGTAATCATAATAAAATGTACCATCGAATCTATGCCTGATATGTATCTATGAAATTCGGTAAGTTACGTTTAGTTTTGTAATACCCCGATATCCCTTTCCGGCGACGGACAGGGGTATAGGGTGTTACAATTTTTATTGGTATCAGAGCTATGGTTTAGTCGATTCTCGGACTAACGTAGCGCGTGTGAGTATAGCTATACATGCCATTTTGTGATAATGCGATAGTATGGTGATTTCTGACATTTGAATCGTGTTTTTCATATAGTAATGATCCTGATCCCGATCGAGCCGTAGCGGAAGATATTGAGAGTGTAGCGGCTGCTCCCGCGCAAGGGACCGCGCCGATCGACTCTCAGCCGAATACTAGTCTTCGAGATGATGACATGAGGCAGAACTTTTATGCAATGATGAATGATTGGTTCACTCAATTCCTACAAACTAATCCGGCTGTTCCACAACCTCCTCCCCCGAATAACCCACTTTCGACCCCTGTGGCTCCTCCTGAGACTGACCCTGTGAGGTCGAGTAAACCCCCGATCGATAAAATTAGAAAATACGGGGCCGAAGAGTTCCAGGCTACAGTTGATGATGATGCTGAGCGAGCCGAGTTTTGGCTCGATAATGTAATCCGTGTGTTCGATGAATTGTCATGTACGCCCGATGAATGTTTGAAATGTGCCGTATCTCTGTTGCGTGATTCTGCCTACTATTAGTAGAACACATTGGTTTCTGTTGTGCCGAGAGAGCGGGTTACTTGGGAGTTTTTCCAAATTGAATTCCGTAAAAAGTATATCAGCCAGAGATTTATCGACCAGAAACGGAAAGAATTTCTTGAGCTTAAGCAGGGCCGAATGTCAGTGACCGAGTATGAGAGAGAATTTGTGCGGCTCAGCCGATATGCTCGCGAGTGCATATCATCCGAAGCTATTATGTGCAAACGCTTCGAGGACGGGTTAAATGAAGACATCAAACTACTGGTTGGCATTCTGGAAATGCAAGAGTTCATTGTTCTTGTCGAGCGAGCCTGCAAGGCCGAAGAGCTTAGAAATGAAAAGAGAAAAGCTGATAGTGGGGCCAGAGAGTTCCGTAAGAGATCTTCGGGGAAGTCTATTCAAAGATCGTCAAAGAAGTTTCGAAATGAGTCGGACAGACCAACTGCTACTCCGGGTTTTTCTAAACGAGACCGTGATCGACCCCCTATGAGTACACGTGCCACTTCTGCTGCTAGCGTTGGGAACGACCGTCGAGACAGAGCCGAGTGCAAGTATTGTGGAAAATGGCATTCGGGGAGCTACAGATTTCATGATCATTCCTGTTATAAGTGCGGGTCGGCTGATCACTTTATAAGAGATTGCCCTAGATGGTCTGAACAGAATATGAATCAGAGTGGGAAACCGAGCACTAATTCAGCACGAGGTAGACCCCTTAGAAACCTGAGAAATGCTAGCGGTGGTCAGAGACGAACGAGAGATGTTACAACCAAATCTGAGACTCGTGCCCCTGCTAGAGCTTAGGCTATACCTGTGCGCGAGGATGCCTCTTCCCCAGATATTATTACCGGTACTTTTACTCTCTTTGATATTGATGTGATTGCTTTGATTGACCCCGGTTCAACTCATTCATATGTATGTGAAACTTTGGCATCCAGTAAGACTCTCCCTATTGAGTCTACTGAGTTTGTGATTCGAGTGTCCAATCCCTTGGGTCGTTGTGTTTTAGTTGATAGAGTGTGTAAGAAATGTCCCCTTATGATTCGGAATTCCTATTTTCCGGCCGATTTGATGCTTTTGCTATTCGATGAATTCGACGTTATTCTCGAAATGGATTGGTTGACTGTGCACGATGCGGTAGTGAATTGCAAACGAAAGACTATTGATTTACGATGTTCGACTAATGAGATAATTTGGATTGAGTCTACGGATCTAAACGGGCTACCGGTGGTAATATCTTCTATACTGGCTCAGAAATTTATGAAAAAGGGTTGCGAGGCTTACCTTGCTTATGTTTTGGATAACAAAATATCTGAACTAAAGCTTGAGACTGTACCTGTGGTTTGTGAGTATCCGGACGTGTTTCCTGAAGAATTACCGGGATTACCGCCTGTTAGAGAGGTTGAGTTCGGCATTGAGCTAGTTCCGGGTACAACTCCGATTTTGATTGCTCCATATCGCATGGCTCCGATAGAGTTGAAAGAGTTGAAATCTCAGTTGCAAGAATTGACTGATAGAGGTTCCGCAAGACTATGCTTTTCACCCTAGGGTGCACCAGTTTTGTTCGTGAAAAAGAAAGACGGGACTTTGAGAATGTGTATTGACTATCGACAGCTGAATAAAGTGACTATAAAGAATAAGTATCCGTTGCCTCGTATCGACAACTTATTTGATTAGCAAAAGGGAGCTTCAGTGTTTTCAAAGATTGACTTGCGATCCGGCAATTATCAGTTGTGAGTTTGAGATTCAGACATACCCAAGACTGCTTTTAGAACGAGGTACGGACACTACGAATTTTTAGTGATGCCGTTTGGGCTGACTAATGCCCCCGCTATTTTCATGGATCTAATGAATCGGGTATTTAAGCAGTACCTAGATCGATTTGTGGTTGTGTTTATCGATGACATTTTGGTTTATTCTCGCGATGAAATTGAGCATGCCGAGCATTTAAGACTTGTGCTACAGATTTTGCGCGATAATCAGTTGTATGCGAAATTCAGTAAGTGTGAGTTTTGGTTACGCGAGGTCAGCTTTCTGGGACATATTGTATCCGCTTCAGGACTACGAGTCGATCCGAATAAAATTTCTGCTATACTTGATTGGAAGCCTCCTAGAAATGTCTCAGAAGTCCGAAGCTTTTTGGGACTTGACGGGTATTACCGACGATTTGTGAAAGGCTTCTCCATGATTTCAACTCCGTTGACGAAGCTATTGCAGAAAGATGTTAAATTCGAATGGTCTGAGAAGTGCCAGAAGAGTTTCGACCAATTGAAAGCCCTATTGATGGAAGCTCCAGTATTAGTTCAGCCTAAATCCGGTAAAGAGTTTGTGGTTTATAGTGACGCGTCTTTGAATAGCTTAGGGTGTGTTTTGATGCAAGAGGGCAGAGTCGTTACGTATACTTCGAGACAGTTAAAGCCTCATGAGAAAAACTATCCGACTCACGACCTCGATTAGCTGCTATTGTGTTTGCTCTAAAGATTTGGCACCACTACCTTTTTGGTGAGAAATGTCACATCTTTTCCGACCATAAAAGCCTCAAATACTTGATGACGCAAAGAGACTTGGATCTGAGACAAAGACGTTGGCTTGAATTGCTAAAGGATTACAAACTTGTCATTGACTATCACCCAGGGAAGGCGAATGTAGTTGCTGATGCTCTTAGCCGGAAATCATTGTTTGCTCTACGAGCAATGAATGTGCATTTATCGGTATCTGATGATGGTGTGATGATAGCAGAATTAAAAGCGAAACTGGTGTTTCTATGACAAGTTTGTGAGGCTCAGAAAGCGGATGATGATTTAATTGCCAAGCGAGCTCAATGCGATGTAAATGCGGATCCTGAGTTTCAAGTTGACGACAAGGGTTGTTTGAGGTTTCGAGGCCGAGTATGTATTCTGAGAAGTTCAGAGTTGGTTTCGATGATTTTAAATGAAGCTCATAATAGCCGAATGTCAGTTTATCCGGGAAGTACAAAAATGTACAACGATTTGAAACGTCAATATTGGTGGCATGGTATGAAACGAGACATCTCAAATTTTGTGGCAAAGTGTTTGATATGCCAACAAGTAAAAGCGGAACATCAGGTGCCTTCGGGTTTGTTGCAACCGATTTTGATACCCGAGTGGAAATGGGATAAGATTACGATGGATTTTGTATCTGGGCTACCGTTGACTCTGAGTAAGAAAGATGCGATTTGGGTTGTCGTAGACCGATTAACTAAATTGGCTCATTTCATTCCCGTGCGTACGGATTACTCACTTGATAAGTTAGCCGAATTGTATGTCTCTCAAATTGTTAGATTGCACGGAGTGCCTACCTCTATCGTATCAGATAGAGACCCGAGATTTACATCGCGGTTTTGGAAGAAACTACAAGAATCTCTAGGTACTAAGCTACATTTTAGTACCGCGTTCCATCCTCAGACGGACGGTCAGTCGGAACGAGTAATTCAAATACTTGAGGATATGTTGAGATGTTGTGTCCTTGAATTTAGTGGTTCGTGGGATCAGTATTTGTCTTTGATTGAATTTGCTTACAACAACAGTTTCCAATCGAGCATTAAGATGGCACCTTACGAGGCTTTGTACGGTCGCAAATGCCGTACACCACTGTATTGGACCGAGCTCAGTGAAAGTAAGATCTTTGGAGTCGATTTAATTAGAGATGCCAAGCAGAAAGTAAAAGTGATCCGTGATAGTCTTAAGGCAGCTTCAGATCGTCAGAAGTCATACGCAGATTTGAAGCGAAAAGACATTGAGTATCAGGTCGGAGACAAAGTATTTCTTAAAGTGTCACCTTGGAAAAAGGTGCTTAGATTCGGCCGTAAGGGTAAATTGAGTCCGAGGTTCATCGGGCCATATGAGATATCTGAACGGATTGGGCCGGTAGCATATCGATTAATTTTGCCTCCCGAACTTGAAAAGATTCACAACGTTTTTCATGTTTCAATGCTTCAACGATATAGATCCGACCCATCACATATGATTAAACCATCTGACATTGAGATTCGATCTGATTTGAGTTATGACGAGGAACCAATTCGTATTTTGGCACACGAGGTTAAAGATTGAGCTTGTTATAAATTATATGTATGCTATTATAGAAGAATACATTTGGTCAACTTGGACTCTTATTTATGTGACCTTGATTATATGTTGTAGCTTGAAATGAAATGTAAATTATATATATGTTAAGGTCAATGACTTCTCTAAATGATGCCATATATGGTGTTATGTTCTAAATATGTGAATAAGAACTTTAAAGAGAGAATTTGTATAAATCTGCTTGGTACAACAGCAGTAACGTGTTTTGGAAAAATCACCATAAATTGGGGAAGCTGAATTAGAGGTTAATAAATTATGTAATTAAAGCTTAATGAG
This sequence comes from Gossypium stocksii, assembly GCA_020496765.1. Classification (NCBI taxonomy): domain Eukaryota; kingdom Viridiplantae; phylum Streptophyta; class Magnoliopsida; order Malvales; family Malvaceae; genus Gossypium; species Gossypium stocksii. Next base: position 35,808,380 of record CM035624.1, read on the forward strand.
TCTAGTTTCTTATAAAAGAAACCTTATAAGCAAAGGAATTTCCGATAAAGAGATATTTAAAGTAGTGTGAGACAGTGTCAGATTGACTCCGAAATCCCCTGTTTTGTATTTAGAAAATCACTATAAATTGTATAAAAATTGTTATAAGATAAAATTTGTACGCTTAGACTCCTTAATGAGTCTAGTTTCAAATAAAATAGGCAAGGACATATTTTGAATTCTGTACAATGAGAAATTTGATTCGTAGTGAAGAGTGGTCAGTATAGTCAAATAGTGAAATAGGGGAAATTTTAAGAAAATTTTGGTATTGATTGGCCAAACCAAAATTTCTGAAAATTTTATGAATAGAAGATATATGAGTCTAATTTCAGGAAAAATTTACGGAACTTGATTTGGAGTTTTGTAGCTCTAGTTATGAATAATTTAGTGAATGTTGCTCAGGAAGTCAGCTTGTAGTGACTTGTGATATATATGTGATTGGCCGAATGTGTGTGTTTGCTATGAGAAGTATATGCGTTTCTTATTTGACTATATGTGGAAATGATCAATTGAGATGTTTGAATAAGGATTAATAAAATTTAAATATTTTATTTAGCTCAAGAGCATAGAGGGACAAGTTCGGATAAAGGGAAGGCTAAAGTGGTCAAATAGCCAACTCATAGTTGCTCGGGAAAGTTCAAGGTAAGTTTTGAGTAATTGAATTTGGTATTTAATTCTAAATGCCATGATATACTTGTACGATAAATGAATGATGTCCCATTGTCCTTACCATAATAAGGTTAATGAGAAAGAAGCCTTAGACATGTTATGTAGCCGATTGGCTAATAGAGAAAGAAATTAAGATAGGGGTTTGAAATGTATTGCTCATGTATGTTTGCTTATTGAGCCGAAAGTCTAGTAAATGGAGTATACATATATGAGTTTTGCATGACATTTATGACATAAAGTCAAGGGCATGTTATATGTTATTATGTGAATGAATTGATTGAATTGCACATGTGTTTTGTGCTATGTGAAATCGAGTAATATGTGAATGAATATGTATGAGACTCAGTGATGCGAATCCAGGCTTAAATACCCGATGACTATATGTGGAGATTATATCTGGGCTCAAATACCCGATGACTATATGTGGAGATTATATCCGGGCTCAAATACCCGATGACTATATGGGGAGATTATGTCCGGGCAATGGCCCGATGGCTATGTACAAAGTTTATATCCGAATTTTGATCCGTTGGCTTTGAGTGGAGTTTTATCCGAGCTAAAGATCTCGATGATGATGCGAGTAAAATTCTAAAACTAAAAGACTTTGTAGTAGCAATTGCTAATGAATGCGCCTAAAGCGTTAAGCTATACAGGTATGTACCCTAATCCTATCCACAAGCTTGGTTTGGACCAAACCATAAGGTCAGTATACGATTGCATATGTGAGTATGCAATGTGACTAATAATATGGTTATAGTACAATTGGTCAATGTGAAAAGTTATGTGAAATTGTGTAATATGCCTTTGTTATATGTGCTCACTTTCGAGTGAAAGTTTAGCTGCTTGTTGAGTTTTATAAGAAGGTATATATATTCGGCTAAGGGGTGATATACCCAAAGAAAACTTGAAATGAAATTGAAAATGGCTTGTTTAATCTCTAAGTTGAGTATATGTTTTTGATAAAATGTTATGCGAATTGTTACTTTAATGCGAATAGGATTGCTTACTACCTAAGAAATTCAATTGCACTTAGAGATTCTATTATACCTATTGGTAAGTAGTCACTTTATAACTATGATAGTACTCCTATAGTGATCGAATGTAATAGGGATTGCATTAGCTGAAGCATTTGAAAGGCAGATTGATCGGAAATAGAAATTTAAGTAAATCAGTAATCATAATAAAATGTACCATCGAATTTATGCCTGATATGTATCTATGAAATTCGGTAAGTTACGTTTAGTTTTGTAATACCCCGATATCCCTTTTCGGCGACGGACAGGGGTATAGGGTGTTACATTGGCAATCAATATTTGGGCAAAGCTTTATGCGATTTGGGAGCTAACATCATCCTTATGCCACTATCTACTTTTAGAAAGTTGGGAATTGGTCATATGAAACCCACGGCATATCGATCTTTAGCTCAACCTGAAGGGCAAATCAAAGTTGTTTTAATTTGTGTGGAATAATTCGTTTTTACAGTCAGCAAAGCAGATAAGGAGGTTCCCATAATCTGAGGACGACCTTTTTTAACCAATAGCCGAACTCTCATTGATGTTTATAAAGGAGAACTCACCATGCGACTGAATGATGAGCAAGTTACCTTCAATGTTTTTTAGTCTGTTCATCACAGGGATAAAGCAGAGTGCCATACTATTAATGTGCTCGATGATTTGATTGAGGAAAAAACTCAACAAGCAAAGCACAGTCCTTACTGAAGAAATTGCAGTGACATCTGAGGTCGTATCCATTGACAATTGTGATAGCACAGTTGATGCTAGTACTATTGAAGTCAAGTATAGATGGCAAATTATATCCTTAGACCTAACCAACAAGAACCACTCCAATTTTCAAACCATCAATTACAAAAGCTCCCACTCTAGAATTGAAACCACTACCTCCTCATCTTAAATATATCTTCTTGGGTGATCACAATACTCTTCCAGTTATTGTCTCTGCAACACTGGATACAACACAAGAAAAGAAATTGACTCACATTCTCAGGCAGCACAAATGAGATATTGCCTGGAGTATTGCGGATATTCAAGGTATTAGTCCTTCTTTTTGCATGCACAAAATCAAGTTATAAGATGAAAGCCAGCAGTCAATTGGACTGCAAATAAGGTTAAATGAGAAGATGAAGGAAGTGGTCAAGAAAGAAATCATAAAATGACTTGATGCAGGAATTATTTACCCGATTTCTGATAGCAAGTAGGTGAGTCTAGTGCAATGCGTCCTGAAAATGAGTGCCATCACCATGGTTCGGAATGATAAGGACAAATTACAATCAACACGCATCCCCGCAAGATGGCTATTGCTTTTCTGGGTACAACCAAGTTGCTATTCTGGGTACAACCAAGTTGCTATTCCACTAGAGGATTAGGAGAAAACAACTTTCACTTGCCTCTTTGGTACTTTTGCTTTTCGTCGTATGCCTTTTAGTCTTTGCAATGCACCAGCCACATTTCAAAGTTGTAAGATGGCAATATTCTCAGACATGATCAAAGACTCTTTAGAGGTTTTTATGAATGACTTTTCAATTTATGGGAATGATTTTGATCATTACGCTGACAATTTGGATAAAATACTGCAGTGATGTGAGGACACTCATCATGTCTTGAATTGGGAAAAAATGTCATTTTATGGCAATTGAAGGTATTGTGTTGGGCCATCGCATCTCTAATTAGGGTATTCAAGTAGATAAAACTAAGGTGGAAATCATCAATAAATTACCCCCACCGAAAAATATGAAAGGTATTCGTAGCTTTCGTGGACATGCAGGATTTTACCAATAGTTTATTAGAGTTTTCAAAGATTGCAAAACCATTGTGCTCATTGCTAGAACAAAATAAAAAATTCCTCTTTGATGAGGCATGTCTGGATGCATTTATTCAGTTAAAGAAGTAGTTGGTTAATGCCCCCATTGTTCTTGCACCTTATTAGTCTTAGTCTTTCGAAGTTATGTGAAGTGCAAGTGATTTCGCCATGGGTGTAGTGCTAGGACAACGCAAAGGAAAATTTTTTCACACCATCTATTATGCCAGCAAAACTCTTACAAAAACTCAATTCAGTTATACCACCATAGAGAAAGAATTGCTAACCGTCGTCTTTGTTTTTGACAAGTTTTGTTCTTATCTTGTCAGCACAAAAGTTATAGTATTCACTGATCATTCGATATTCCGATATCTCTTTGTGAAAAAAGATGCCAAACCAAGAACGATACAATGGATTTTATTATTGCAAGAATTTGAAATTAAGATAAAAGACCGTAAGGGGTCAGAGAATCAAGTTGTTGATGATTTGTCTATATTAGAACTTGGCAACAAAAACAGGAAAATACTTCAAATTATCGACAAGTTCCCAGATGACATGCTATTCGTTGTCGATGTAACTCTTTGGTATACAGATTTGGTTAATTACTTGGTGTGTGGTAAGCTCCCATTGAGTATCAAGGGCCATAAAAAAGAAAGATTTGTTTGTGATGTTGTGAAGTATCATTGGAACAAGCTGTATTTATTCAAAATAAGCAATGACAACATCATTCGGCGTTGTGTTCCGAAAGAAGAGATGCTTTCAATCTTGAAGCACTATCATGATGCTCCTTATGGAGGCCATTCCAGTGGTATGAGAATTGGTGCTAAGGTTCTACAATCAGGATTCTACTAGCCATCATTATTCAAGGATGCTTATAATTTTCTAAATCAATGCAATAAATGTCAGCGCACCGGTTTTATTTCCTAACGTAATGAAATGTTGCAACAGCCATCATATTAGTCATTGTTGACTATGTTTCGAAATGAGTAGAGGCTATTGTTGTTCCAAAGGATGATGCAAGGACAATGCTCAAATTTTTTCACAGACATATACTCACCCCTTTCGACACACCAAAGGCCTTGATTACTGATCAGGGTACACATTTCCATTGCAACCAAGTGGCAGCCACATTAAAGAGATATAGAGTCAATCACAGAATAGCCACTACTTATCATCCACAAACCAATGGACAAGCTAAAATTTCAAATTGACAAATAAAGAACATTCTTGAGAGGGTTGTGAACCCTTCAAGAAAAGATTGGTCTTCCCTATTAGATGACGCTCTATGGGCTTTATGGACAGCATACAAGACTCCTTTAGGGATGTCACCATATCAATTGGTTTTCGGAAAAGCATGTCACTTGCTAGTTAAATTGGAACACAAAGCGCTGTGTGCAATTAAATAAGTGAACATGGACTATGACGCTGCTGGAAGGAAAAGGTTGTTGGACATCACCAAGCTAGGTGAGATTCGAAGAAATGCTTATGAAAATGCTGTAATTTATATGGAAAAGACTAAATGATGACATGACAAGATTATTTTGCAGCGACAATTTACCGCAGGACAACAAGTTTTATAATTTAACTCTTCACTTAAATTATGTTCACATTGGTCTGGTTCGTTCAAAGTTGTTGACGTATTTCCCTATGGTGCAATCACAATTTGGGATTTTGTGATGGACACCAGTTCAAAGTCAATGGATAGAGATTGAAACACTATTTTGGAAATAAAAATCAAGAGTAGGCAGAGACCATTAATTTGGTCCAAACATTTTAAATTTTTAATTTATTATTCTAAGATTTCATCTTATTTTATTCCTATTTTGTAAAGCTTGTGTTCTTTCCTTTTTGTAGACTAATAAGGCTACAATGTCGACACAACAAGATTTGGTTATCAATGCATTCTGTACCACTGTGTTAGCATTAACCAACATTAAGGAACTTCAATCTTTACCGTTGGATCAAAACTCAACCAGTCGTCTGATCCATTTGAGCAAGCTCAATTCTTATTGGATGCCACTCTTCCCGCTAGTTTTTCATCTATCCACAAAACATCACGATTCTACGCCTTCCTCTTTCACCTCCTACAAAGTCTAGACCACTGTGTAGACTGCGAAACATCCAAGCAACCATTTTTATTCTTTTTCCTCACTCAAGATCCCATCTTTTTCGCTCAAAATCATCTTCCCAGCACAAAAGATGGCAAGAACAAGAGGTTTGACTAAGAAAGCCAACAGACATACTAAAGAACATGCATCCTTTACCATAGTTCGCAAGTCAAAATCCCTCAAGCCAATGCAAAAAAAAAAAAAAGAATCGGTAATCTTTTTGAATAAAGTGGCAAGGGGGCTATTTTAAAACAATATGTTGCACTGAAATTTTCACCCTGAACAAGGCATTTCCCTATCACAACAACAGGAGTTGGGCAAACAAATTCATCGAACCATTTCTAAACTGAATTGGGGAAATTTATGCACACACACTAGAAGCTATTCCCCTTCCCTAGTACGTGAATTCTATGCCAACCTCTATGACCAAGATTTAGAGTTTATTTTTGTTCGTGAATGTCTACTCCTATAGGATGCTAATACAATCAATGAGCTGTATCACCTTACTGTCGATGTCGACAAACACTCCAATTTCTTTGTGAAAGTGATAGATGAGAAAAGGGACCTGCCCGTACAGGATTTATGTATTGAAAGAGCATGATGGATAGGGTTGCATCCAAACAATTTTACAATGCATCGTCATTTCTTAACATTACACAGCAAAATATGGTTTCACTTTGTTAACTGCAGACTACTGCTATTTACCTAAAGCACCACCATCAACCTTGACAGAATGTGTCTAATACATTCCATTGTCAAGGGTAGAAAAATTGATGTAAGTGCATTTCTCCACCGAAAATTACTAAATGCACCGCCCGACAGATAGGCATTTTGGTTTTCCTATCATTGGTAATGTCACTATGTCAGCAGAAAGGCATTGTGCCCTAGAAAGATGAAGAAATCATGGAGAACAAAGGTCCAATTAATGAAGCCTCTATCGAAAGGATGACTAGTGGCACAGAAAAACCAATACTGAAAGATGCAAGAACTAGCAAGACAAAGAAGGGCAAAGCCAAAACCTACAGTAAAGGAACAACCCTATATACAGAGACATCCTTATGGCACAAGATGAAAGATGTTGAGAAAATGGTAACTTCCATTAGAAATAGGTAAATAAAACTTGTCGCTACAATTGAGGACATGGAGAACTCTCAAAATCTATTTTATGCATATACTAAAACTTAGAACAATTTCATTGTAGCCATATTAAGCTAATTGAGCCCATCTCTAACACTGGACTTCTCAATGTTTCCACTAATCATTACAAACTATGAGCATTCATTTGTAACTGATGACTTCGAAGACCGAGACTGATCGGTGGCATCTCCTCCTATCATGCAAGTCTCTGATAATGACAAATATGAAGAATTGAGGGACATTGAAGAATGTCTGCGCAAGATTGATAACTTGTTCGAGGATGGTATTTTTGCTGATTAAGAGGACATTGCTATTGAGAAGGAAATTGATGTTATCGAAGAAAAAGTTGTTGTTGAAGCAGAAGTTGTTGCTGAAGAAGAAAAAGTTACTAAAAATGAGAAAGAAAAAGCAAAGGAAGATTTTCTTAAGAAGGTTGTCACTGCACCTGGATCTGTGAGTGCAACTATTGATAATTTGGAGCAAACTAGAGGGAGACCGACGCAAGTTGCTGAGGTCACCAGTGAGGGGCAATGCAATTTATGGGCAATAGTGGTTTACACTGGACCACTCCATGTGGCTTCTCCTACATAAATAGTAGCCGATGATGCCGGGGCTGAGCCAAGAATTGAGGAGCAATTCGAAGTCGCACAAAGCCCAAAAAGAAAAGAAAAGGAAGCACTCCAAGGATAAAAAATGAAAGAAGGAATAGAAGAAAAAGAAGAGAAAGAAGCATCATGCAGCCACATCGACGGCTTCGGATAATTGAGTTAGTTTGTTTTAAGCTTTAATTATAGTATTCATGCATTGTATGTAGTTGTAGGTTTTATTCTGAGAAGTATACATTGTCATTGCATTTTCATTATCATTACATATTCTTGTTAGTGCATTGGGGACACTGTAATCTTTAAGTTTGGGGGGATATATATGGAATTGGAAATACACTCACATTTGAATTTTTTTTTTTGAAGTATGCAAGGTTTATGCACAAATGTTCAAAAATTTTTTGTTACATTCGATGCTTAATTCTTGGATCATGTAATAAATTTGACTGAATCTTGTATCTTCAATACTTTGATGAATGATTTAGGTTGCATTAATAATAAATGACTAGTAGCGTTCCTTCAATCTTGAATGAAACTGCCTTCTACAGCTGCTTATATATAGATAGTTATAAATAAGTGAAACTCCAAAATGGGTGAATTATGGAATGTTAAAAAGGGTACACTCCAATACAAGCATTAGAAAAATGAATCTAGCCAAAGGCCATCATTGCATGAGTGTGTGTCGGTGCAATTACGTACTCCTTAGGGGTTTGTTGCACCACATCATTACTTCTTATGAACAAGGGTACAGTAATGTGATGATATCCATTATTCTGTAAAAAAGCCTCATTCATAATTATAAAAACTTAGTATTGTACAATAAATGATGTATTGGTAGATAGAATTTAGGAACATGATATTGGCTTTGATGAAAGTGCAATCTTACTCATTCATGCTTATGTATTGCCAATGCAATATTCTTTCATTTGAAGGTAACTCATTCATTAGGATTTTAGGTGATTCAAGTGGCTAGAATGTTCATTTTCCTTACCTAGTAATGTTTTGCTACCTTGCTGGCTTTTATTTTACTTGAGGACAAGTAAAAATTCAAGTTTGGGGGTGTGATTGTAGTAGAAAGAACATAAGTTTTCTCCCTACTTATTGTTTAAATTGTTCCCATTTTGTTACCCTTAGCATACATTTTAGCATGTTCAGTTTAGTAAATTGCATTTTATAACTTAGTGAATCCTAGCCTATTTTATCTTAAATTTTGCTATCTTTCAACACTAATGCCACTACATGAGTTCATTTTAAATTATGTTTAGAATTGTCACCGCAGTTGATAGCTATCTAATAAGAGCCAACCATGAGTGAGCTGTCTAGTCTGGTGTAAGTACCCTGTACGAACAAGGATAGAAGAATCCTGAGAGAAAGACCCATGTGCTGTTGAGGAAAACATAAGAGGAAACCATGAGAAGAATGAGAGGGGAGGAGGAATTTCTGGTAGACCACGATTCTCGTACCCTATTTTGAAGCTTGTGGCTATGGAAGCTTATGCTTCCCTTGGGTGAGCCAACATGAAAACTGATGCAGATCCACTCCTAATGAGGAGATCTAAGTACAGAACAAGGGGAAATGGATAAACTTAATCAAGTAGCCTAGGAATAATATTCTCCATTCGATTGTTTCTCATTTCTTAAAAACTCTGGTGATTACTCTATATTTTCTACTGTATGGAAGTACAATGGATGCTTTGTTAAATGTTATCCTATTAAATCTTATTTTTGTTGTTTAATCTTAGGGGTTTGAATGTTCTAAACACGGAAGTGTTATTGTAGTCACTAACACTAGAAGGTGCAGTGACAGTTTGAGCTAATAAGCTTCTCAGCGAAAGTTGTGTAAGGACTAAAGGAATTTAGTTCACTTGTTCTTAATAGTGCCCCATTGCCATCACCAGAAGGGGAGGTTAATGTACATGGTTAAATCTTAGATTAAACCAAATAGTGGCCTTTGGTAAGATATGCATTAATTTTATTGCGTCGACAATCACCTATCTTTTATACCGTCTGAGTATTTAGTATACTGTTGAAGATTCATGTAAGGGATTCTAGTTTATCCGTAGCATACTTTATCTTATTGTTTTTGAGTTATTCCTATAATAGTTATACCCTCAATTTACCTCGTTTCTATCTAGTTATTGCACCGACATTAATAGACAAAAGACAACCTTCCTTGTGGGATCAATATCCGATAGACTCACATCTGTCTATTATACTTGCATCAACAGCGTATGCTTGCACATTATTGCTGTGACGTTTACAACCGACCAGTGTCTCTTGTGGATTACAAAAAGACTTTGTTGGGTATTCGGGCATATCGGTCTTTTCGTCATCTAACTCGTACAGAAATTCATATGAATACCCTTCCTTTCCACATTTGCTACCCATAGGTCCATCAAAGCTCCATCCAACCAACTTGAATCTACGTCGTTGTATAAATTATCCCACGTCTTGCCTTCATACCAACTGTAATCATCATGAATTACACTCATGATTCAATTTTCTTAATCAACAAGGAAAATATTGAAATAATAAAAATAATGAAAATAAAAGTTAAATCAGAATAATAAATAAATAAAATTAGAGCATTATCCAACTCATTTGTCTTTTGACTAATATTATTCAAAAAAGTAATTGATTTAATAACAATTATCACTGTCGCAATCCCCAGAAATGATGCCAACAACTTGGCCACCTCTCAGCATGCTAACATCAAGAGTATGAATACTGCTATGAAATATATGAAATTGAGGCAGTGTTCACAACTGTACGGGTCAAATTGTAATATAATTTTTTTACAACAAAGTACAATGAGTACTCAGAGGATTGTACCCTAGCGATTGCAATTTGGGGAAAGTTTCTATTCAGCTAACTACTAAAAATAATTACTAATCTACTCGAGTCAAGAATTAGTAGTGTTAATATAAAAGCAAGATGATAATAATAAACTAATTAAAAACTAAGTCTACATATAATCCTAGATTAATATATCGACTTCTCCTATCCTTTGTTCTGACTATGCGAGTTTCTTTAGCCTAGATCCAATTGCTTTACCTGATTAATTATTGATGTAGGGTTATAAATAATTGGCTAGTAATTAGCCTATTAGGGTCTCACAGCCTTATACTAACCTAACAAGTTGGCAACAACTACTTATCTCTCAATGTCATAGTTCAAACTGGGGCACGATAAGGGTTTCACGATTGACTACACCGATTTTAGGTTCATATCTACCTACATGACTTTCTAGGGTCGACAATCCTAGGGTTTAATTTCTTCCTTCCCCAACCAACTGATCTGTTAACTGATAATAACTTCGAGTTTATATCTACCTAAATGACTTCCTAGGGTCGTCAATCCTAGGGTTTAATTGCACACAACTAAATCTAACTAATCCAATTTAAACTTTACCTCTCAATCAATTAATTAGATTAATACAGTTGAAACATGCGAAATATTTATAAAGCATACATTGAATCTAATCTTTACACAAACATTTAATTAACAATGTTAAAGAAAAAGATATAAAGAATATGATAAAAGGAAAAGATCTCATGGATTTATCAATGAAAGCGTGGCTCTAGAAAAATCTCGGCTCGTGGAAGTCTCACATCGAAATAGGATCTTTAAATTACAAGAACATAACAAAAACTAAGTAAAAACTAAGAATGAAATAAAAACTTAAGAATAATTCCCCTCCATCTATGTATAATGTTATTTATATAAGCTAATAATTCACAAGACTAAAGTTCCCCTTTATTTATAATGTCCATTAGGGTTTTAAGTTTTAAAAAGACCCCTAATTGCCACTAAGAATCTCAACTGATGCATGCAGGGATTTTTGGATGCATAGAAGCTGTGTTGCGACACATCAAGTGGATGTTACAACATAGGTCCATGTTATGACACAACAGGCAGTTTCATTCCAGGACTTGTTTTGTCTTCTATCTTCAGTTTTGTGACATTGGTGTCTTGGTGTCACGACATGGGCCATAGTTATAACCTTAATGTCCATCTTTAGCTCTCTATTTGACCAATATAACCCCATAACCTTATTTAGATATCTAAGATGTAATACAAAATACTAAAAAGCATAAATTACTACTTTAAGCATGAAAACATAAATATATACTAAGATTTTTTTATTTAATTATTAATCAAGCTAAAGTTACGTGTAAAAAGGGATGTAAATAATAGTGTAATTCGTGGCAGATCACACCTTGGCTACAGTGCGTGAACCCCTAAAATGTCTCCCACTTGGGGATGAATGCCAATGATAAAAAATATTAGTTAGCTCACTCTCGGCTACAGATCTTCTAATCATTTGATTAGCACCCTACTTAAACAAAAATGTCTCTTCCCAGAAATAATACCTTGTATCATGAAGGAATTTCTTCCTTTGTTGGTATGACATTTCGGGTGACATTATTACACTAGCAAAAACTTTAGCAAAGTCAGCACACCAAATAATTTCATTAATTTATCTTACCTCAAAGATATGCTAATCCAAAAAATGTTCATTGATAGGAACAGAGCAGTGAGTTTCCTCTCAGTATTCTAGTCTTGACAATTAGTCTGCCACCTGATTCTTAGCCCCTTTCCTATCTTGGATCTCAAGATTAATTTCTTGGAGTAAAATTATCCATCGAACCAATCTCGACTAAGCATCTTTCTTTCCAAGCAAATATTGGATTGTCGAATTATTCGTGTAGACTATCACTTTAGTACATATAAGATAATAATGAAATTTATCAAAAGAAAAAATAATAGAAGTAGTTTTATTTCAGTTACCATATAATTTAACTGGGCCCCTATCAAAATTTGACTCTCATTATAATTTGGATGGAAGACTTTGTTTCTCCACAGATCCATTACAGCTCCAACTATGAAGTTGTTGGCATCACACATCAGCTTGAAAGGAGAACTCCAACCTGGTGTAACAATAATAGGTATAATTAACCGTCATTTCAGCTCATCAAAGGCTTTCCAACACACCTCTTCAAAAATAAATTATATATTCTTCTCTAATATATTACATAGTGGCTTGGCAACCTTTGAGCAGTCTTTTATGAACCTTCGATAAAAACCGGCATGCCCTAAAAGTTTCTAATGCCTTTTACGAACACAGGAGGTCAAAACTTCTCTATTACATCAAATTTTTATTTATGAATTTCAATTCCTCATCTTAATATTATGTGCCCCAAAGCATTGCCATCCTTAACCATAAAATGACATTTCTCCCAGTTAAGGACAAGCTCCGTCTCTTCACACTATTTTAGCACATTTGCTAAATTACTCAGATAGTCAGCATACGAATCTCCACACAGTAAAAAGTCATCCATGAATACTTCCAAAAAATTCTCAACCATGTCAGTAAATATTGTCAGCATGCATATTTGAAAACTAGCAGGTGCTTTGCATAAACCAAAAGGCATGCGTCAAAAAGCAAACGTACCATACGAGCAAGTGAAAGTCGTTTTGTGTTGATCTTCCTAAGCTATAGCTATTTGATCATACCGTGAATAACCATCCAAGAAACAATAATAGTCCCAACCCACAAGTCTATCCAGCATTTGAACTATGAATAGGAGTGAGAAATGGTCATTCTAGTTTTCTTTATTCAATTTTTTGAATTCTACATAGATTCTCTGACCCATAATTTCCCTTGTCGGAATCAGCTTGTTATTTTCATTCTCTACAACCGTGATTCCCCCTTTCATTGGTACATATTGAACTGGACTCACCCATAAGCTATCAGAGATAGGGTAAATAATTCTCACATCTAGCTATTTGATAACTTCCTTCCTGACTACCTCTTTCATGATCAGGTTTAGTCTTCTATATCCATCAATTGATGCCTTCTCACTATTTTCTAGTAGAATTTTATGCATGCACAAAGATGGGCTAATACCTTGAATATTAGCTACAGTCCACTCGATTGCCTTTCTAAACTTTTTCAGCACATTAACCAACATTTCTTCTTAACTCTCGGTTAACTCAATTCAAATAATAACTAGAAAAGTAGAAAACTTACCCAAATAAAAGAATTTCAAATGGGATGGAAGTACCTTTAACTCCAATTTGGGTTGCTCTTCAATTTATGTCTTAAGTTGCATGTATTTATGAGATGCTAACTCCAATGATTCAAATCAGGATTGTGGAATGAATCCCTTCGAATTGGCGTCCAAAAAAGCCAAATATTTTTCTTCTGCATCATCATTTGGTGGATCAAACACTAAGATTTACTCCAATGGATCATTTATAGAATTTAGTTACTATTTTGTAGAGGCCAATGACTCCACCTCAGCCACTATGGAGAATTCTTCAACTACATTAGGAAATCTCATAGCTTTAAATACATTAAAAGTTACTTGATCGTCTTGAACTCGCATGGTGAGTTAACCTTTCTGCACATCAATTAACATTCTACCAGTTGCGAAGAAAGGTCTTCCCAAGATGATTGGTACTTTTTTATCTATTTCAAAATCCAAGATAATAAAGTTAGCTGGAAATATAAATTTATCAACACGTACCAATAAATTTCCGATCTTCCCTTCAAGATGTGCTAATGGTATGTCTGGCAGTTGAAGTGTATCAATAGTTGTTCTGACTTCACTAATTCTCAATCATCTAAATACGAACATGGACATTAATTTTATACTTGCCCCCAAAATACATAAAGTCATTCCATTGTAAGAATCTCCAATATTACAAGGTATGGTCAAACTTCCTGGATCTTTCATTTTTAGAGGCAATTTGTTTTGTAAAAATGCACTACACTCCTTTATCAATTTCACTGTCTCAAATTCTCCAAATTTCTTCTTTTTGCAAAGAATGTCCTTCATGAATTTAACATAATTAGCCTTTGCTCCAGAGCTTCCACCAATGGGATATTAATGTGAAGTTATTTAAGTACATCCAATAGCTTGTTGAATTAAACCTCTTGCTTCTATTACTAGAGTATTTAAGGATAAGGAGGTGGTGGAATCTTATCTTTAATATGACAACTCTTCTGTGGTAATGCTTCTGCATTTTCGTAGATGTTGAACCTTCATGTCTAACTTGTTACGGCAATACCTCATTAGAAGTTGTGGAACTTGACTTTTATAACATGGGAATTTCAACGTTCAGTTGATCTTCCTCTTCGTTGTAAGCAATAGCAGACTTGTCTTCAGCTTCACAAACTTTGTGTTCCCACATCTTTCCACTCCTCCAAGTGATAACTTTACAATTCTCTTTGCCTACACTTCTCAGATTTTCAGTATCTCTCGGCAAAGCATCCTGGGGTTTACTTCAAAGTTCATTGGTTAGCTAACCCATTTAATTTTTCAAATTTCTCAAAGTTGGATCATTATTCACTATATATGCTTTCAATAAGTTCTCCAAATTGTTGGAAGATTCAGTTTACGGAGATTTCTAAACTTGTTAAGAAAACCTTGACAGTTGATTCAATCGAGATTGCATATAAGAGCTGCTAGGACCAAACCCTTAATTACTCCAAAAAAAAAAGTTTGGATTATTTCACAATGGCGGATTGTAGAAATTTGAATGCAGTTCTGGGCCACTCCTTTTCTGATTTTGGTTTCCCATGTAGTAGATGAATTATGGGTTTTATGGGCAATTTTTGAACATATGATTGTTAATCTGCCACAAATTGATGTGTCAAATTAGGTTTTCTCGGTATACGTTCTCGATAAAAATAATGTCATTTACATAGTTTTTATTACCCAATTTTGCCAATAGTGTCGTTGGGGCACTTAATGTGTCATTGACTGGTGTAGGGACACGTTGGGGGTCGAACACAAACGAGAATGGCACCAAGGAAAATGCTATCGCAATATCCACACCTTGGAATTGCTATACCTCCAACAATATTGAAGAATAGAGGCAACCTTCAGTGGTATCGTGATATCCACCTTTCAAAGATGACCTCAAGGCTCGACACTACTCGAGATATTATGATACCCTCTTTTTTGTATCGCGACACCAACATAATCTAGGGAAAAATTTTGGACACGGCTTAGAATTTGACTCACACGAGCGTGGCACACGGGCGTGTCCCTGTCATGATGAAGTTCAATTTCACTCGGAAAAGGCTACTTAGGGGCTAAGAAAGACATTCTAAACTCTATATAAAGACCCTAAGAGGCCACCACAAAGGGGGGGAGATAGGATTCCGACTCTTCCTGCCAAGACGGAGAGTTAAAGGCAGGGAATTACTTGAAGGGAAGTCGATTGATCCATCTCAGAACCCAGGATCTACATCAAGATAGAGGATCCCCCTTCAATCCTTTCAGGAGTTTTGGGTTTTCTTATGTTTTGTTATTTTCTTTCTTCTAAGATGTTTTCTTTTATAATTATGAACTAAAACCCAAAATATCTAACGAGGATGAAACCTAAGACAGATCTTGTTATTGTTATCTAAACTGTGTGATAAATATTTGATTTGTTCTTAATTGTGTTTTTAACTCTTAAATTGATATTTTCGGGATATTGATTTAAGTCGAATGTGCTTATGTAGAGGAGCAAAAGTCCTTACATAGAGTAGATCCAACACAATTAAGCAGAGTTGATCGCAATCCTAGACATAGTACGACGAAAATCTACTGGATTAGAGTCAAATCTAATATGGGGAGCCATAGATCGAGTTAATGCAAGACTAAGGGTTTTAATTAGAAAGAGATTTCAGTTAATCAACCTAGGATTAGTTGTTCTTATCCTCGACGGAGGTATTAACATAATTTAGGGATCTCTACGGATCAAATCAAATGAAGAAATCATCTGGTTCAGAGTTAAATAACAAGTGAAGTCTAGGTGGATTCTTCCTTAGGTATTGCCCTAATCATCCCGTTTTCCCTAAAGTAATTTCCCAAATTTACTCTTTGTCACCTTTTCAGTTTAGCTTAGATTAGTTAATTTAGAAACAAACCTCCCTTTTATTTTTAGGCTAGATAATAGGAAGAAAGTCGTTACTAGTACTCATAGTTCCTTGGATTCGATATTCTAGTCTTTCCACTAGCTATACTACTATTCGATAGGTGCACTTGCCTTTTATCATGATATTAGTTAGTTTCTAGGTACGATTAGATTTTATTACTTCATCACAATCACGAGATCAAGTTTTTGGTGCCGTTGCCGGGGAGCTAAGGTATTAGGAACACTCGATTTCTATTACTTTAGCCATTACTATTTTTATTTATTTTTCGTTTTTATATTTAGTTTTTAGTTACTTAAATTTTCTTTTTCCTTCCAGGTATCTCTAGTTTATGACTAAAAGAAACCCAGAGGGACCTTTACTATTTGATAACGATTTAGAAGCTACAGTTCGTACAACTCGCAGAGAGATAAGAAGAAGTTTACAGTACCCAGAACAAGGACAAGAAGAAGTGCCAGAACCTATTGAAGAGATAGAAGCCAATCAGGATAATCAGCTACCTCCTGTAGTAGCCGCAAATCTTATTGAGCAAAATCTTGCTCCACGTACTGTGTATGATTATGCTGAACCTAATTTAGCCGGTACTGAATCTAGTATTGTTAGGCCTACTATTGCTACAAATAATTTTGAACTGAAACCTAACACTATTTAGATGATACAGTAGTTTGTTCAGTTTGATAGTTTGCAAGATGAAGATCCTAACTCGCATCTAGCCAACTTTTTGGAATTATAAGATACATTCAAAATAAATGGTGTTTCTGATGATCCCATTCGTCTTCAACTATTCTCATTCCCCCTGAGAAACAAAGCCAAACAATGGTTGAACTCTCTACCATGAGGGTCTATCACTACATGGGAACAAATGGCCGAGAAGTTTTTACTTAAGTATAACAGCTAAGTTAAGGAATGATATTTCTTGTTTTGTGCAGATGGATTTAGAGACACTCTACAATGCATAGGAGAGATACAAGGATCTCTTGAGAAGGTGCCCTCACCATGGATTACCTCTGTGGCTACAAGTTCAAACCTTCCATAATGGTTTGAATCCCTCAACAAGACAGATGATCGATGCAGCCGCTGGTGGAATAATTAATAATAAAACACCAGAAGTAGCTTATGAGTTTATAAAAAAGATGTCACTGAATAACTATCAGTGGCAAGTCATGAGAACAAAGCCACAGAAAGTTGCCGGAGTTTTTAATATTGATGCAGTCACTATGCTTTCTAATCAAGTAGAACTTCTTAATAAAAAGATTGATAATTTTTTTGGTTCTACACAAGTACACCAGTGATGCAGTGTGACTCAATTCAAGGAAACATGTACAATCCCGATTACTCCTCCTATGGACATGGCATGGAAACTGAGCAAGCCAACTATATGGGTAATAATTCTAGATCTCAAAATAACCCTTATAGTAATACTTACAATGCAGGTTGGAGGAACCACCCCAATTTTTCATGGGGAGGACAAGGAAATCAAAGACAACCACCTCCTTTGGGATTTCAACAACCACCGTTCCAACAAGAGAAAAAGCCGAACCTTGAAGAAATGCTCAAAAAATTTATCGCCGTGTTAGAAACTCGTTTCCAGAATACCAAAACAGTACTGAAGAACCAACAAGCATCCATTCAGCCAGCTCGCTAAGCTAATTTCTAAAAAACCACAATGTGGGTTACCAAGCAACACTGAGACTAACCCTAAGGAGCAACTTAATGTTGTGGATACAATATATGAGGAAGGGTTAACCAAAACCAACCTAGAGTCATGTAAGGAGACTATGGTAAGTAAAGGTAAGGATGAGGTAAGTTCCAAAGAAGCAATTTTCAAAGAGTATAAGCCTCGTATCCCATACCCAAATGCGCTAAGGAAAGACCGCGCAGATGAACAATTCGGTAAATTCCTTAAACTTTTAAAGAAATTACACATTAACTTACCGTTTATTAAAGCTTTGTCACAGATGCCAAACGCCGTTAAATTCTTAAAAGAGCTACTAACGAATAAACGAAAGCTAGATGGGACATCTCATGTGGAACTGAATGCAGTGTGCCCAGCTATTTTATAGAATAAGCTGCCCAACAAACTGAAAGATCTAGGGAGTTTTACAATTCCTTGTTTACTTGGTAGTTTAGACGTCAAAAATGCTTTAGCTGATTTAGAGGCTAGTATTAATATATTGCCTTATAAATTGTTTAAACAACTAGGTCTTGGGAAACCTAAACAAACTAAGATGAGCATTCAATTGGCTAATAAAACTATTAGATTTCCTAAAGGCATAATTGAATATGTGCTTGTCAAAATTGATAAATTCATATTCCCAGTCGACTTTGTTGTTCTAGACATTGATGAGGATAGCAATGTACCCTTAATTCTAGGGCGTCTCTTTTTAGCAACTGCTAGAATAATAATTGATGTAGGAACAGTCGAGCTTACACTTCATGTAGGGGGTGACAAAGTTACTTTACAAGCTCGTCACTCTAATAAGTCTATTGATAATAAAGATAATATTGCGAGTCCTTGTAATAAAAATGATCTCACCATCCAACCTTCTTTGCAGGATACACTTAACATAAGGGCAACCCAACCACAGTCGAGTCCATCCAAGGGAGACGTACATGAAAAATGATTGCTTCAGATTGAGGAACTAAATGAGTGGCTGGACTATCAAGAAAAGCCCAAAATATGCCACACCAACCCAGAGCATCACCAAGACGACCCTAAGGTAAAAACAAACCAAATCAAGGTAGGGGATAAGGTAATCTTAGGGGAAGACTATCCTCGAATCTTAAATTTAAAAGAACATGCAAGTGACACACCTTACTTTACGGTAATGAAAATCTTTCCCTATGGTACAGTCGAGATAACACATGAGTCACTCAGCACTTTCAAGGTAAATCATACTCGACTCAAACCTTATGTTGATAATGAAATTCAAAGCGGGATAGAAGAGTTTCAACTCTTCAAACCACCATGACCTAACAAGCTTAAGAAAAGTCGAGCTTAGACTATAAATAAGCGCTTATCAGGAGGCAACCCGAGCACTGACATAGTAAATTCTTTTATTTAAGCTCACTAACACATTAACTAACCTTTTAAATACAGGTTTTCCAAGCCACGTGGCCATGCGCACGGGCGTCCCTCAGGCTGTGTGGACACCATGAGTAAAGACACGACCGTGCGATATGGCCGTGTATGAGGAGAGTAAGATTTTCCCAACACACGGGCTACGATAACTAGCCACGGCCATGCGAAATGGCCGTGGCCAATCCTGATAATTCAACACAGGCGTGTGACACACCCGTGTCCTAAATTTGTGGCTAATCCTATTAATCCAACACTGGCATGTGCCACGCCCGTGTCTCAAGACCGTGGTCTAACCTGCCATTTCATACACGAGCGTGTGACCCCCTACACGGCCGTGGAAGAAGCAAACATCGAAGAACATGGTCGTGCGACATAGTCGTGTGCCCCAACATGCCCTAGGGACACGGGCGTGTGTCACGAATTCGGCGCGCCAAAACCCTAAATTTCAAACCACACAGGCTAACCCCAAGTCACACGGGTGTGTACCATGCCCGTGTGACCCAAAATTCTAAATAAACCCCCACTATTCATCTCCTTCTCCACTTAAACCCTAAAAATCCCTCAACCCAAAACCTATACCAGCCTCTCTAGTGCCGCAGCCGGCCTCAACCACGCCACCACGCCCGTGCAAGCACCACCATGACCGTGCTCCACTCCTAACCATTCATTCGGTTCCCCTTTTCTTACTTTTTATCTTAGTTTCTAATGTCTTTTTTCTTTTTATCTGTTAATAATTTCATTTATTTAGTCATTTGCATTACTATTGATATAAATTTCATTCATTTAGCATGATTAATCTAGAAAATTCATTATGCCACTTTGAATCATTCTTTGGCTGCCATATTTACTTATCACGTGCAATAGGCTTTAGGCATACATTGATTATAAAAACCCACTAGAACAACCATTTTTTTCATTATTTTTTGCTTAGGATGAATCTAATATGGCATCTAGGTTAGTGAAATTACCTTTTGCATGAAGCAATTAGTAATTCTTGGTTAGTTTAAATTGAAAATCAGTTTATGAACTTATGAATATTCCTACCTTTATTTTCATTTTCCCTTAGGACTAATGCATGCATGTCTTATTATTTTCTTTTTGTTTTTACTTTGAGGAATCATGTCATTTTCGAGAGGAAAGAAAGCTGCCGTACCCGCTTCCAAAAAGCGAAAGGGGCCTGAAGGTTCCTCTTCTAGACCCACTACTGAGATACGACATTCTTTTCTCTAATTCCCACAGAGTTTCTAAGAGGAACTGTTCCAAATATTACAAGCAAGACCACTCGGAGTCAGAAGATGCATTCATTGGGCTGCACTAGAGCAGGTCCAACTAGCAGACGAGGTTCGGGCCTTGTTGACGATAGACCCATGGGATCAGTTTTTCCAAATCGTAGAGCCCATTTACCACGAACTCACCCTAGAGTTCTACTCAACATTCCACCTCCAAACAGTCATGACCTGACACGATGATCCAGGGATGATTTAGTTTTGTTTAGGCGGCCTTGTTTGACAACTCAGTGTACTGGAGTTCAGTACAGCACTAAGCCTGTACACCGAGCAGTTTATTGAGGAGGAGAACCTTTCCGAGCTCCACTGCCACATACATATTTATCCAGTCAATTGTTGGCACGCATTAGTCCCTGGCCAACCTACATACAACCCCAGTCGCTCTAAAGTGACAGCTCTCGCCCATTCACTGAGGTACATTCACCCCTTACTCGCGCACACATTAGCGGGCAGTCGCGAGAGCACCGACATCGTCAACACCCACGAGCCTACTTTTTATGAAGCATAGCGCACGCACATGTGATCGACCTTGACTATTTCATCATTCATGCCATCCAGCATCAAACCAAGAGGCATCAGAGAGGTGTGATCTCTATGGGCTCGTACATCACTCGATTGGCCCGCTACTATGGCCTATTCAACACCGCGCCCCAGACATCCTCATATACTCTCGTTGGCCAAATGTCCACGGAAGGCATCCAGAGTATGCTGCATATAAGGATGATTCAGTGCCGACGTGGGAGTAACCCTCCTCAGTACCAGTTAGCTCAATCCACCGAGCAAGAGGACCCCGAAGACATTAGTAATAATGTCCCACCACAAGATGAGGCACCATTTGAGCCACCACCGACTCACCGCCTAGTTCATGCGGCAACTTCAAGCTATGTCACTTCTGAGCAGTTCGCCCAATTCTAGCAACAATGTTTTTAGCGACTCGATCACATTGATGTAACCTTAGCTCAGATTTGTCAGCATCTTCACCTCACACCACCATGCCCTCCTCGCGGACCATCTGAGGATTAGAACTTTCTATTCCTCTTATCTTCTTTTTTATTTGCTTTCTTGATCTTTATTTTTACCTTCTCTCGCATTTTATGTTTCTTTAGAATCTTTAGATTTTTCTTTATCTTTATTTCGATCTTTATGTTTATTGAATATTTTATTTTAGAATTCAATTTTATTTTCATATCGGCTATTTCCTAACGAGCGAACTATGTTTAAGTTAAATCCCTAAATTCTTATTTATGCTATCGCAGTTTCAAAGGAGCTTTACAGCTCATATCCATATCTAATGGGAAAACCCTGCCATGACTACCATGTCCTACTCGACCATGACCCTAGCCACCACGACCATAGCCATCATGACCCCGATCATCTTATCCTTTTAGCATAAAAAGTGGGGATACACACTCTTCTCTACAAATCTTCACACCCAGCTTAAGGAATTCATCCAAAATTCAGGGGGTTTCACTTCTCTCCATATCTTATGATTTTATGCTTCTATTGCTACTAATGTATCTTTGTACATTGAGAGTAATGTACATCTTAAGTGTGGGGGGGAATTCACTTTCAGTCGTTGCATTCTCTTCAAATTCCTAATTTCATACCACTAAATTTTTGCATTGTTGTCAAATTTTGAATTCTTTGCATTATTCAACATCCCCTATTAAGATGAATTCTGATTGATTTATGATTTTTATTGATATGTTCAGAATTAAGACATAGGTACTTTTGCTTTGATTATTCAAACTTTAAGACATTAGGGAATCAAGTATGATAACTTGAAATTTTTGAGAATTTAAATTTTTCTAGGTTATTTTCCCTAATTTTAAGTATTATCTTGAGATTTGAAATTCGCATGGTTAATGTCAAAAGCCATAATTCTGGTGAGATTTTTGAGCCTTTTGAGCATACATCCTTTCGCACTCACTTTTATTATTGCTTTGAGTGAGTCAATATTGATTTGTTATTCTAGAACTTGCTTCGATTACACATGTCAAGACCACATCATTGATTTGATATACCGAAATGATAAAGGCGCCTAGGTTTAACCCACTTACTCCATAAAATCCTACCTCCATAAATTAACCCCTAGTGAACCCCATTGAACCTAACAACCCATTCTTTCACTTACCTTTAATATTAACCTATAACCCATTTCTTGTTGAATTACCTTCAATTATTTTGATCCCTATTTTTGTCGAGATTTGTGTTGAATTATTATCTAGCTTTGTTCTCTTTTTCAGTTTGTAAAGTTCATAAATATTCAATTTATTTGTATTTGATTTGTTCTTAAAAAAATAGTGTATATACATTTAATTCAGTTGTAATTCAATATTTTTGCATAGTTCTATTATAAGCTTCCGAATCCAAAATGATGTCATCAAAAAGGCTTCATTCTAGGAATATGTTTCAGTGATAGAGATTTTTCTAGTTAGATAATTTTTCTTTTTTAGCTTGTGAAAACACCCCTAACCAAAGGCCCATTGCAACCATTGAAAGACCTTTTGATCGATGTGTCATATCAATCTATAGTGGTGGAGATTTGATTTTCCTACAAGCTTATGGTAATAACTTTTCAGATTGACTAATGAGTGCTTAATTTTTGAACCCTAAACACTTCGAGTGGATTGAGTGAATCTTTAGTGAGGATTTCAACTCTTATTGATTTTGAATTGAAAGGTAATTACTTAAGAGTAGAGAGAAAACCTATGTTTCTGTGATAAGATTCTCAACTTAGAGTGTTTGAGACTTTAATGTTCTTTTGGTTGAATCTTCATTGTATGATTACTTGTGGATTAGTTTGAAACATTATTGATAAGGATTATAATTTGAGAAGAATGATTTTTAATTGTGAGTTGAGATTTTGCTTGAGGACAAGCAAACGCTTAAGTGTGGGGGTATTTGATAAACCGTAAATTATACATATTTTTACCTCATGCTTAGCCTAAATTCTGGATGAATTATCATTGAATTTGTGGAAATTGGTGCTCCTAATCCTTTTATTTCATGTTTTATACTTAGGTGAGCATAAGAAAGAGAAAAGAGCAAGGAACGGGCCGAAAAGGGCAGATTAGGCCCAATTCAATAATCAACACGGCCTGAAGGTTCACCACATGGGCGTGTCACACGGCCGTGACACATTAACAGGCTCAAACATGGCCTGGAAGTCGACTCACACGAGCGTGGCACCAGGGCGTATCCCTGTCGTGATGAAGTTCGATTTCACTCGTAGGGGCTAAGAAAGACATTCTAAACTCTATATAAATACCCTAAGAGGCCACCACAAAGGTGGGGACAGGATTCTAACTCTTCTCGCCAAGACAGAGAGTTAAAGGCAGGGAATACTTGAAGGGAAGCCGATTGATCCATCTCAGAACCCAGGATCTACATTAAGATAGAGGATCCCCTTTCAATCCTTTCAAGAGTTTTGGGCTTTTTTATGTTTTGTTATTTTATTTCTTCTGAGATGTTTTCTTTTATAATTATGAACTAAACCCCAAATATCTAACGGGGATGAAACCTAAGACAGATCTTGTTATTGTTATCTGAACTGTGTGATAAATATTTGATTTGTTCTTAATTGTGTTTTTAACTCTTAAATTGATATTTTCGAGATATTGATTTAAGTCGAATGCCCTTATGTAGAGGAGCAAAATTCCCTGCATAGAGTAGATCCAACACAATTAAGCAGAGTTGATCGCAATCCTAGACATAGAACGACGAAAATCTACCAGATTAGAGTCAAATCTAATATGGGGAGCCATAGATCGAGTTAATGCATGACTAGGGGTTTTAATTAGAAAGAGATTTCGGTTAATCAACCTAGAATTATTTGTTCTTATCCTCGACAGAGGTATTAACATAATTTAGGGATCTCTATGGATTAAATCAAATGAAGAAATCATCTGGTTTAGAGTTAAATAACAAGTGAAGTCTAGGTGGATTCTTCCTTAGGTATTGCCTTAATCATCCAGTTTTCCCTAAAGCAATTTTCCAAATTTACTCTTTGTCACATTTTCAGTTTAGCTTAGATTAGTTAATTTAGAAACAAACCACCCTTTATTTTTAGGCTATATAATAGGAAGAAAGTCGTTACTAGTACTCATAGTTCCTTGGATTCGATATTCCGGTCTTGCCACTAGCTATACTACTATTCAATAGGTGCACTTGCCTTTTATCGTGATATTAGTTAGTTTCCAGGTACGATTAGATTTTATTACTTCATCACAATCACGAGATCATAGACTAAGGACTAAATCATAATAAATTGGACTAAGTCGAATAGATTTAAACACATAGGAAGTAACTCCCCTAAAGGAATATCCATGTAGGTGAGGCCGAAATGTAATCTTGTTGTGAACTCATTGTTTGGTCCTAGATTAACCGATAAGATCTAGAGATAAATTAGAGTTAAGCTGTATAAGTTGGTAAAATTGAGATTGAAAGATAAAATGGAGTCACTTAGTAATTTAGGCAATTTATGTTCCTTGTCTGAGAATTGGTGAACCACATTGAAATCAACCAACCATCGTTAGTCATTTATTTGGTTAAATTCTTAGTTTTATATTCCTTGCAATTTAGCCCATAGATTAGCATATTTAATTTTCTTGCAAAAGTTCCTCGTTATGATTTGTCATACCATAAAATCGTATGAGTCCCTACTTAGGCTCTATCGTGTATACTAGTTATCACTCAACCTCTATCTCCTTTAGGCTCGATCCTTGGAATACTCTAGTGTTTCATTTTGACACTATAAATACGACAACTGACCTATATGCTTGCAGTAAAACTGTACTTCAAAAATTATCTTCTAAAATCATTGTTTTATATGCACACGCGCTATGCCACTCAAGTTGTTGGAACCATTGCTGGGGAGACGGTGTAAGACTGATTAATTTTTAATGTACCCCTTTGAGTAGAGATAAGTAGCCAAAGTAGGATTTATAGATACAACTTTGTTTTCGATTTACTTTTATATTGTTGCAATTTTTAGATAGTTTTCTTCACTCTTTTGTGCTTGTAGGAGGTGTTGTATAACTCAAACCGGTAATGGTGTTTTACCATTTGAGCCGGAACCGAAACATATAATAACACACTCAATGAGGGGGCAACATCCTAGGGACATCCCTCCTACACAAAGGAAGCAACCCATCGAAGATCTGCAAATAGAGATTCAACAACGACCACACCTACCCATGAAGCGAAGAACTTTGCGCGACTACACTATGCCCAACTTAGATTTTGTTTAAGGTAGCATTAATAGCCCAATGATTAATGCTAACAACTTTGAAATCAAACCAACCGTGATCCAGATTATATAACCGAACCTTCAATTTTGAGGTTCAATGAATGAGGATCCAAATCAACACCTTAAACGGCTTCTAACCATTTGAGATAATTTGAAGTATAATGGGGTATCCGATAACATTATTTGTTTTTGGTTATTCCCTTTCTCTCTTACTAGTGATGCTTTTATGTGGTTAGATTCACAGTCGGTAGATTTCATCAACACTTGGGACAAGTTAGTGAGCAAATTTTTGGAAAAATACTTTCCACCGAGCAAGACCATGAAACTTCGTATGGATATTATGAATTTTCGGCAATATAAAGGAGAGCCATTATATGATGCATGGGAGCACTTTAAGGTAATGCTACGCAAGTGTCCATATCGTGGTTTACAAGATTGGTTGCAACTTCAAGTCTTCTACAATTAGCTCGACGAAAACTTTCACCCATGTTTTGATGGAGCATTCACGGGAGAATTCAAGTCCAAAACCTACGTCGAGGCCTGTCAACTTATTAAAGACATGGCAATGAACACTTACATGTGACTGGCTAAGCGGTTCACATATTGGGCCAAATAATTGGCAATAAACACTATTGGTAGAAAAGACAAGTATCAATAAGTCCTCGAAAGGTTTAACCAATTGTAGATGAGTTTGGCTAAGGTGAAAGTAAAAAACCAACCAAATCTAACCAATTTTAATGCAATACATGATGATGAGGGCAATCAAATAGAGGTTAATTATGTGGGAAATAGAGGATATACCCCTACTCCAACACCTATAACTCGAGATAGCGTGACCATCCTAACCTTAGATGGAGAAGAAATCAACGAGGCCCTCAAATCTAAGGAACCAAAACCTTAATTGTTCAAAATGCAACACACCGTATCAGCCTTAATTACCTTTTAGGGCATCCCAAGATCAAGAGAGAAAACTAGCCCATAGTAGCAACCCTCTATTGTCCTTTAGGTCGAGTAAGGTAAAGAAAGGCTTGCAAGTAGCGTAAGAGATGTGCGTAAAATCTGTGGTCAATTAAACCAAGTCTTGCAATTGTTACAAAACAACTTAGCCTTTAGTATACCCAGTAATACTAAATCTAATTCGAAAAGGAAAGGGAAGGAACACGCCAAGACGATCACACTTGGATTAGAGATTATGGTTAAGGACCCTATCCGATTAAATTGTGGGGAGAAAAAAATTAATGAGAAGGATGATAGCACTCGCAGTCTTAGTGTTGGAGATGTGGAGGGGTAGAAAGAAGAACCTAAGAGTGAACCCACACAAATTAAAATAGAGGATAGAACCATTCGACCACCACCACCGAGCCCAAAGCCTATACCATTTCCTTCATGTCTAGTGGAAAATAAAAAGAAAAGGAGAGGACTTCTTACAATTCCTAAATATGTTTAAAGCCTTAAATGTGAACCTCTCATTGCTAGAGCTCCTTAAGAAAAGGCCTAAATAAGCCAAATTCCTTAGGGATATTATATCTCGTAGGAATAACATAGAGTGAGGAGTGCAAATCACTCTTAATGAGGAATGTAGTGCGGTAGTGTCTAAAAGGGTTCCTTCCAAGC
The DNA here is from genome assembly GCA_020496765.1 of Gossypium stocksii. Lineage (NCBI taxonomy): Eukaryota > Viridiplantae > Streptophyta > Magnoliopsida > Malvales > Malvaceae > Gossypium > Gossypium stocksii. Next base: position 35,835,916 of record CM035624.1, read on the forward strand.
TAAAGGATCCCAGTAGCTTTACCATCCCAATAGAGATAGGTGGACTTAGTTTAAAGAAAGCATTATGATAAACGATAAATTATATATATTTTTACCTCATGTTTAGCCTATATGATGGATGAATTGTTATCTATTTTATAAGAATTGATGCTCTAAATCTTTCTTTTTCATATCTTATACCCAAGAGAGCATAAGGAAGAGAAAAGAACGGAAAACGGGCCAAAAACAGAGAAAATGGGCCAAAATGAGAAAATGACACGGCCCAAGAAGTCACCACAAGGCCGTACCACACGGTCGTGCCACACGAAGACCACACGATCCAGCCCCCGACAAGCACGGCCAGGCCATACGGCCGTGCCACCCTCAACAGGCCCACACGGCCTCTTGTTGAAACCACATGAGCGTGGCACACGGGCGTGTCCCTATCGTGAGGAAGTTCAATTCTACTCAAAAAAGGATACTTAGGGGCTAAGAAAGCCATTCTAAACTCTATATAAAGACCCTAGGAGGCAACTTCAAGGGTGTGCTTATTTCCCGCTAAGGGAATACTCTTTTCTCTCAAGAAAGAGCGCCATAATTCTGCCAACACAAGGAGTGAAAGCAAGGAATTACTCCAAGGGAAGCCGATTGATTCATCCCAGAAGCCAAAATTCTACAACAAGACAGAGAATCTCCCTAAATTCCTTCAGGGATTTTCGGGTTCTTTATGTTTTGTTATCTTAATTCTTCTGAGATGTTTTCTTTCTTTATTATGAACTAAATCCCTCAAATACTTGAGGGGGATAAGACGAATCTTGTTATTATTTATTCTTGAGTTATATGATAAATACTGGAGTTGTTCTTAATTATGTGTGCTTAATTCTTGTGTTAATAAGCCTAGGTATTAGAAACGTATGTTCTTAAAGCAGAGGAGCAAAAGTCCCTGTTATAAGAGTAGATCCACCATAATTAAGCAGAGTTGCATGCAACCCTAGACATAGGGAAACATAAATCTGCCGAATTAGGGTCAAACCTAATATGGGGAACCATAGATCGAATTAATGCAACCTAGGGTGTTAATTAATAAAGGAACTTTAGTTAACAACCTAGGCCTAGTTGCTCTTTGCCTTGACAGAGGGTTTAGCATAAATTAGGGATCTCTACGGATCAAGTCAAGTGAATAAATTGTCTAGCTCAAGAACCAATAACAAGTGAAGTCTAGGTGGATTCTCCCTTAAGTATTGCTTATATCAATCAGCTTTTCCCTAAAAGTTTTTCCCAAATTTACTTTTTGTGTACTTTTAGTTAGTTTTAGAATTAGTTTCAACCAAACCTCTTTTATTTTCAGGCTAGATAATAGAAAGGAAGTAAGTATAAGTACTTTTGGTTCCCTTCGGTACGATAACTCGGTCTTGCCACTAAACTATACTACTGTTTGATAGGTGCGCTTGCATTTAATATCGTGATATTAGTTAGTTCTGGTGTGATCAATTTTTATAAATTTTATTACTTAATAACGCGAGCATATCAAGTTTTTGGCACCGTTGCCAGGGAACTAAAATATTAAGAAAACTCGATTTCTATTACTTTAGCCATTACTATATTTATTTATTTTCGGTTTTTATTTATTTTTATTTTATTTATTTATTTATTTTTCTTTTCTTTTATTTTGTTTTATTTTAATTTTCTTTGCTTTTTCCTTCCAGGTATTTGTAGTTTATGATTAGAAACAACCAAGCAGGACCATTACTTTTTGACGAAGATTTAGAAGTGACAGTTCACAGAAATCGCAGAGAAATCAGACGAAGTCTACAGTATCCAGAACAAGATCAAGAACAAAGGCCAGAACCTACAGCAGAGATGGAAGCAGATCAAAACATTCCACCACCTCCCGCAATAGTCGCGCCACCCGCAAATCAAGAACAAACTCCTCGCACTATGTATGATTATACTAAGCCTAGTTTGGTTGGTACCCAAACTAGCATTCTTAGACCTACTATTGCTGCTAATAATTTTGAATCAAAGCCTAACCCTATTTAGATGATACAATAATTGGTGCAGTTTGATGGTTTACAGGATGAAGATCCAAATTCGCATATAGCCAATTTTTTGGAACTCTGTGATACCTTTAAAATTAATGGCGTTTCTGATGATTCCATTCGATTAAGGCTATTTCCATTCTCTTTGAGAAACAAAGCCAAACAGTGGTTAAACTCTTTACCACAAGGCTCAATCACCACATGGGAACAGATGACTGAAAAATTTTTACTTAAATATTTTCCTCCAGCTAAAACAGCTAAATTACAAAACAATATCTCTTCTTTTGTGCAGATGGATTTAGAAACACCCTATGATACCTGGGAGAGATACAAAGATCTTTTGAGAAGATGCCTTCATCATGGCCTACCTTTATGGCTACAAGTTCAAACCTTTCACAACGGTTTGAATCTATCAACAAGGCAAATGATCGATGCGATCGCCGGAGGAACAATCAACAATAAAACACCAGAAGCAGCTTATGAGTTTATAGAAGAGATGTCACTGAATAACTATCAGTGGCAAGTCCTGAGGACAAAGCCGACATAAGCTGTAGGAGTTTATAATATTGATGCTGTCACCATGCTTGCGAACCAGGTAGAACTTTTAAATAAAAAGTTTGATAATTTTGTTGGTTCTACGTAGGCACATGCAATGATGTAGTGTGACGCAATCTAGGGAAATATGATCAATCCAGATTACTCCTCTTATGGACATGGCATGGAAACTAAGCAAACCAACTATATGGGTAACAATTCTAGACCTCAAAATAACCCTTATAGTAATACTTATAATGCAGGTTGGCAGAGTCACCCCAATTTTTCATGGGAAGGACAAGGAAATCAAAGACAACTGCCTCATCCAAGATTTCAGCAGCCACCACCACAACAGGAGAAAAAGCCGAACCTAGAAGAGATGTTCACCAAATTTATGGCCATGTCAGAAACCCATTTCCAAAATACCGAAACGGCACTAAGGAACCAGCAAGCATCTATTCAAGGACTTGAAACTCAAATAGGCCAACTTGCCAAGCTAATCTTTGAAAGACCGCAAGGTGGGTTATCAAGCAATACTAAGACTAACCCCAAAGAGCAACTTAATACCGTAGATACGATAGATAATGAGGGGTTAACCAAAACCAACCCAGAGCCATGCAAGGAGCCTGTGGTAAGTAAAGGAAAGAATGAGGTAAGTTACAAAGATGAAATTACCAAAGAATTTAAACCTCGTATCTCATACCCAAAAGCGCTAAAGAAAGACCGCACAGATGAGCAATTCGGTAAGTTTCTTAAACTCTTAAAGAAATTACATATCAACTTACTGTTTGTTGAAGCAATTTCGCAGATGCCAAAGTACACAAATTTTTTAGAAGAACTTCTCACAAATAAAAGGAAGTTGGAAGAACTGTCCACAGTGGAACTCAATAAAGAATGCTCAGCTATTCTCCAAAATAAACTGCCAACCAAACTAAAAGATCCAGAGAGTTTTACTATTCCTTGTTTACTTGGTAGCCTAGACGCCAAAAATGCTTTAGCTGACTTAGGGGCTAGTATAAATGTCATGCCTTATAAACTATTTAAACAACTAGGCCTTGGAAAACCTAAGCAAACTAAGATGAGCATTCAACTGATTGATAAAACTATTAGGTTTCCTAAGGGAATAATTGAAGATGTACTTGTCAAAATTGATAGATTCATATTCCCAGTTGACTTTGTTGTTTTAGACATTGATGAGGATAGCAATGTACCCTTAATTCTAGGGTGACCCTTTTTAGCAACTACCAGAACAATAATTGATTTAGGAACAGGTGAACTTACACTACGTGTAGGTGATGATAAAGTTACTTTACAAGTTTGAAACTTGATTAAGACTGTTGATAATAATAAAGTCACGAGTCTTTGTAAAGACACTGCACTCACCACCCAACCTTTTATGTAGGATACACTCTACATAAAGGCAACCCAATCACAGACAAGTCCATCCAAGAGAGATGCACCTGAAAAGCGAATGCTTCAGATCGAGGAACTAGATGAGTGGCTAAACTATCATGAAAAGCCCAAAGTATGCCAAACCATCCCAGAGCATCACCAAGACGACCTTCAAGTACAAACGAATCAACTCAAGGTAGGGGATAAGGTAATCTTAGAGGAAGACGATCCTCGAATCTTGAATTCAAAAGAGCATACAAGTGATACACCTTACTTCACGGTAATGAAAATCTTTCCCTATGGTATAGTCGAGATAAAACATGAGTCACTTGACACTTTCAAGGTAAATCACACTCGACTCAAATCTTACGTTGATAATGAAATTGTAAGCAGGATAGAAGAGTATCAACTCTTCAAACCACCGTAAACGTACAAGCTCAAGCAAAGTCGAGCTTAGACTATAAATAAGCACTTCTCAGGAGGCAACTCGAGCACTAACTTGGTAACTTTTCTTTTATTTTTGATTTTAGTATTTTTATGCATCAACTAACCCTTTTTAATGCAGAAATTTAGGACCACACGGCCATGCCCACAGGCATGCCTCAGGCCATGTGTACACTTTGAGCAGAGACACGGTCATGCAACTTAGCCATGTACAAGCAAGGTAAAATTTTCCCTAAGGCACGGGCTACGATAAATAGCCACGGCCATGCGATATGGCTGTAGCCAACACTGTCAATTCCAACATGGGCGTGTGACCCCATACACGGCCGTGGGAGAAGTGGACATCGAAGGACATGGCCGTGCGACACGGCCATGTGCCTCAACAAGCCCTCGCAATAGGGCGTGTGTCTCGAGCTAGGCGCACCAAAATCCCTGATATTTTTGTTTTTCCATTTTATTTTATTTTATCTTTTTCTTTATTTGAATTTTAGTATTCTCAGAACTAGTTTATGTTATTTCAATTTTTTTTATATCGGTTATTTCTTAACGAGTACTTGTCCTAATCCTGAAATACCTAAAATCCCTTAAGTGCTATCGCAGTTTCAAAACCATGAACTTCAAGTATTCCTTCCTACAAGACAACTTTCACAATTCAAAGGTTCCATCCAATATTCAGGGAGTTTTACTTCTCTCTCTAACTTATGATCTTGGGCTTCTATTGCTATTAATGTTATCTTTGTACATTGAGGGCAATGTACATCTTAAGTGTGGGGGGGAACTCACTTTCATTCTTTATATTATCTTTGAAATCCCTGAAAATTGCTCTCAAATTTCAAATTCTCTGCATTATCTTCAAATCTCTTATTAGGAATTAATTCTAATTGATTTATGATTTTTATTGATGTGTTGAGAATTAAGACATCGGTGTTTATGCTTTGATTATTCAAACTTTAAAACATTAGGGAATCAAGCATGATAAGTTGAAATTTTTAAGAACCCAATTTTTTCATAAGTTATTTTCCTGAATTTTAAGTGTTATCTTGAGATTTGAAATTCACAGGATTGACATCAAAAGCCATAATTCTAGTGAGATTTTTGAGCCTTTTAAGCATACATTCTTTCATGGTCACTTTTATTATTGCTTTGAGTGAGTCAATACTGATTTGTTATTCTAGAACTTGCTTCGATTATACATGTCAAGACCACATCATTGATTTGATATATTGAGATGATAAAGGCACTTAGGATTTAACCCACTTACTCCATAAAAAGCCTACCTCTATCTATTAACCCCTAGTAACCCCATTGAGCCTAACAACCCATTTTTTGACTTACATCTAATATTAACCCATAACCCATTTTTGTTGAATTCCATTCAATTATTTTGATCCCTATTTTTGTCGAGATTTGAGTTAAAATTATTATCTAGCTTTGTTCTCTTTTTCAATTGTAAAGTTTCTCAATATTCAAAGTATTGTACTTGAATTGTTATAAAAAAAGTGTATATACAGTTAATTCAGTTGTAATTTGTAATAGTTCAATAGTTTTTGCATATTTCTACAAGCTTCCAAATCCAGAACGATGTCATCATAAGGCTTAGCTCTAGGAATATGTTCCAGTGATAGAGATTTCTCTAGCTAGATGATTTTTCAATTCAATCTCGATTCTAACCCTCCTTTTCAGCTTGTGACAACACCCCTAACCAAAGCCCCATTACAACCATTGAAAGACCTTTTGATCGATGTGTCGTATCAATCTATAGTGGTGGAGATTTGATTTTCTTGCAAGCCTATGGTAATAACTTTTCAGATTGACTAGAGAGTGCTTAATTCTTGAACCCTAAACACTTTGGGTGGATAGAGTGAACCCTTAGTGAGGATGTCAAAACCTGTTGATTTCAATTGAGAGATGATTACTTAGAAGAAGGGAAGAAACTTATGTTTCAATGATAAAATTCTCAACTTAGAGTGATTGAATCTTTAATGTTCTTCTGATTGAATTTTCATTGTATGACTACTTCTGAATTAGTTTGAAACATTATTGATAAAGATTGTAAGTTGAGAGGAATGATTCTTAATTAGAATTTGAGATTTTGCTTGAGGACAAGCAAAGTCTTAAGTGTGGGGGTATTTGATAAACGATAAATTATACATATTTTTACCTCATGTTTAGCCTATATTATGGATGAATTGTATTTATTTTATAGAATTGATGCTCTAAATCTTTCTTTTTCATATCTTATACCCATGAGAGCATAAGAAAGAGAAAAGAATGGAAAATGGGCCAAAAACGAAGAAAATGGGCCAAAATGAGAAAACAACACGGCCTAAGAAGTCACCACACGGCCGTGGCACACGGCCGTGCCACACGAAAACTACACGGTCCAGCCTCCGACAAGCACGGCCAGGCCACACTGCTGTGCCACCCTTAACAGGCCCACATGGCCTCTTGTCGAAACCACACCGACATGGCACACGGGCATGTCCCTATCGTGAGGAAGTTCAATTCTACTCGAAAAAGGATACTTAGGGGCTAAGAAAGCCATTCTAAACTCTATATAAAGACCCTAGGAGGCAACTTCAAGGGTGTGCTTATTTCCTGCTAAGGGAATACTCTTTTCTCTCAAGAAAGAGCGCCATAATTCTGCCAACACAAGGAGTGAAAGCAAGGAATTACTCCAAGGGAAGCCGATTGATTCATCCCAGAAGCTAAAATTCTACATCAAGACAGAAGATCTCCCTAAATTCCTTCAGGGGTTTTCGAGTTCTTTATGTTTTGTTATCTTAATTCTTCTGAGTTGTTTTCTTTCTTTATTATGAACTAAATCCCTCAAATATTTGAAGGGGATAAAACCTAAGACGAATCTTGTTATTATTTATTCTTGAGTTATATGATAAATATTTGAGTTGTTCTTAATTATGTGTGCTTAATTCTTGTGTTAATAAGCCTAGGTATTAATTCAAGAAACGGATGTGCTTAAAGCAGAGGAGCAAAAGTCCCTGTGATAAGAGTAGATTTACCAGAATTAAGCGGAGTTACATGCAACCCTAGACATAGGGCGACATAAATCTGCCGGATTAGGGTCAAACCTAATATGGGGAACCATAGATCGAATTAATGCAACCTAGGGTGTTAATTAATAAAGGAACTTTAGTTAACAACCTAGGCCTAGTTGCTCTTTGCCTGGACAGAGGGTTTAGCATAAATTAGGGATCTCTACGGATCAAGTCAAGTGAATAAATCGTCTAGGTCAAAAACTAATAACAAGTGAAGTCTAGGTGGATTCTCCCTTAAGTATTGCTTATATCAATCAGCTTTTCCCTAAAAGTTTTTCCCCAATTTACTTTTTGTGCACTTTTAGTTAGTTTTAGAATTAGTTTCAACCAAACCTTTTTTATTTTAAGGCTAGATAATAGAAAGGAAGTAAGTATTAGTACTTTTGGTTCCTTCGGTACGATAACTCGGTCTTGCCACTAAACTATACTATTGTTTGATAGGTGCGCTTGCCTTTAATATCGTGATATTAGTTAGTTTTGGTGTGATCAGTTTTTATAAATTTTATTACTTAATATCGCGAGCATATCACACTATGTGACCTTGGGGCAAGTATTAAGCTCATGCCAATGTCTATCTATAGGAGGTTAGGTTTTGGAGAGCTTAAGGAAATGATAGTCACCTTGCCATTAGTCGTCCAATCTTTGTTATGTCCCAAAGGAGTCCTTGAGGACATGTTAGTGAGGGTTAGCCAATTTAATTTTCATGTTCACTTTATCCTGCCAGACTTCAAGGAGGATCTCAAAATTCCTATCCTCTTAAGGAGACCTTTTTTGGCCATGTCTAGAGCTACTTTTGACGTAGAAAGGGGTGAGTTGACTATGGACATCAAGGGAAAGACCAAAATATTCAAATTTGTTAAGCCCGAGTCTAAATCTAAGGAGGTATTTTCATCAAAAGGGTATGAGTGTCAGGGAGTTTAGATGAAACCTTATTGTCCTAACAAATTTGTAACTTCTATGTAATGGAATAGTTTTTCAGTTGTTCATGCACCACGCAAGAGAATCTAGAATCAAACAAGGATAATGAGGACATTACATTTCTAAGAAGGCTCAATTGTACATTGAACAATAGGTGACTCCAAGTGTTGAGAACACTGATGAAACATCATTTTGGTGGTGTGACTGATCATCCCAAGTTGCTTTTTTAAATTGTCACATGTTGAAATGGAACTCGAAAGTTTGTAAATAATTAAATGATTTGAGCATGGACTCCAAGTGTTTTTACATGTAGTGTAGGATTTTACTTCGTAGTTACTTGCATTTGAGACTTGTTAGGGTATCATTTTGATGATTGAGAAGAAAAACACTGACTTTGTAAATATTTTTAGGGAATGTTTAGTGCAATCATGATACCCAATAGGGGATATCGCGCTACCCAATGGGGGATATCGTGATTTCTCAAACAATTTCAAGAAGGGGCCAAAAATCTTTTTTGTATCACGATATTAAACCCCTGATATCATGATACCCTTGAAATTTCAAAAGTCAAAATTTTGGTTTTAAATAGTGGAATTGTGCTACCCAACCCTCAGTATCGCAACACCTCAAATAGAATGGGATATGAAATCTCCAAAAATAAGGGATATCACGATATCTTACCCTGATATCACGATATCCAAGTTAAGTTAGGTGATACCTGGTTTTAAGTATCATGATCCCCGTGTTTTGGAGGCTTTTAAGCCTCTAAACACCCCCATTTACTTCATTTTCCCTAAATCTTCAAATCCTAATCCCTAAAAACTTCCCCCTCTCTATTTTCTCTCAATCTCTCTTTCAATTTCTTCTATTTTTCTTTACAATCTCATTTCCATTTGTTTTATTTTCAATTTAATTTTCTTCTTTTGTAGGTATTCCTCCTGTAACGCCCTAAATTCTTGGGTGTGATGAATCGATGATCTGGGTTTGTTTGGGGGGCCTTTAGAAGGCCTGGGTTAAAGCCTAAACCCTGGTAAAAAAAATTTTTTTAGGTAGGGGAGTATGGATGATAGCTTGTAGGGTTTAAGTGGTGTTGTTGGGGTTTTAGGACACAAAAAGCCTTTTGTTGGAGTGGCAAATGGTGTCACATGTGGAGCTTAGGGGTGGCGTCATTAGCAAGGGGGAGCATGGGTTTAAATCCCCTTGCAAGCAAATGCATTTATTTTTTTCCTTGTCAAGTTAGAAGTTGAGTTGGCGTGGAACTCTTCTTGGTAAAGATTTGAATTGGTCAAGCTTGATTTGAAATTTGAATGTGGCATAAATCTTGGGAGCAAATCAATGAGAAAATCAAGGGATTGAGGTGTGAAGGAAGAGTTGGCCGAATGTGGGGGTCTTGGGGTGCAAATTCGGCTAAGGCTTTGATAAGTGGGTATTCGACATTGTTTTTGTAGAGAGGTTAGGCATTTCGGTAATTGGTGAGTGTTGCAGGCGCCGATTTTGCTTTGTGTTAGCTTGGGTTCCCTTTTTGTTTCTCGTGTATTCCTTGGGGTAGTGTCGAGTTGGCTAGAGCAAAAACTTTTCGGGTCATTTTCTATCTCAATCTTCTTTCAATTTACTTCCGTCTATTTTGCCAAAAGCACAAAACGTCAAGTGTTTTCTCTTAGGTCGACTTAGGCATTTCTACTTCCCTCTCTTCTTTCAATTAGAGCCGAATCTCTCATTTGTTCTCTCAAGCCTCTATTCTGGGTTTTCCACACTTTTCTTTCCTCTAGTCGACTACTCTTCTCCACCATTCTCTACTTTTCTTTCAATATTTTCGCAAGCTTGGTCAATGGGGTTGCGGCTCTTCTTTCTCTTAAGACTAGCGAACCCTTCTTTCTTAATTGTCACTCTACCAAATCTTATATGCTTCTATTCTTATTATTTTAGTTGAACCCACATCCCTCTTCACTCCATTTCTTTTCTTCCCTTTTCTTTTCCATTCGCTCCTCGTTTTGCTAGTCGATTTTCCCTTTTGACCATAGCCAAATATCATTTCTTCTTAGCATAACCACAACATATTCTTAAGTGCACCTTAGCCTTGGCCGACTTTATCATCTTCATCTCTTCTCTGTGTGTTCTCAACTCTTTGGTCGACTACTGGTTATCAAGTAATTACTGTTTGGGGTTTATTGGTAAGCAAGTTCTTCCTTCGTCTTTTGTTAATGGTTGTAGTATATCTTCTTTAGGGAGGCCGAATGGGTCTTTACTGATTAAGGTGCAGTATTGATAAAAAAATGGTCATGATTAGAATCAATTATATCTAATAGGTCCTCTCATTAACACAGTGGTTCGATAAGAAGAGTGTGGCCAATCTCTAGCCTTCGATCTCAGGAACGGGGTGTAGTTCTTTCGACCAGGGTAAGTAGTATTCCCGAATATGGGTTGTGGATTGTTGAATTCATGTGGTTTAGAGCTGCCTTTTTGGATCATGATGGTTTATAGGTGCTATGTTCGTGGGATTATTCGACTCGATTCGTAGCCAGGTGTGTAACCACCCCCATCCGTAGTGCAGATCGGTAAAAGTCGAAACGCCGAAATACTAGCATTTTTAAGGCCTCACGAGCATGGAAGCACTTGTGGGCTGAATCGAGCCCACCAATGGTGGACAATAGACTGATAAGGCCTTTGCACGCGGTTTCATGCACTTGGGCAGTAAGGGGCCGCGATGAGCTGAAATGGGCCCAATGGGCCTATAGGCCCATGTGGGTAAATTCACTTGGTAAGTGATCGGGGGTAATCTGAATAGTAAGGCTCGTGATGCCGTACATGAAACTGGACTGTGTGGGCCACACGAACGAGTGGGCCCATTTAGGTCCAATAAGGGTTTTGGGCCCATATATACTGTTTTGATCGAATAGACTATTTGAGTTGTTTAATGCGACGTTAGACCATTAGAAGGTCGTATTGAACATTATGACTTCAAAACTTAGTAAAATGACCAAAATACCCCTTAGGGGTAAAATTATCATTTTACCCCCGACTGCCTGAAAGACTATTATACCCCTAAAGATAGATTTTCTGATGTGTGTAAATAACTTATCTATGTCTGCCATTATGCATGCTATATTTGGTTATAGTATGTTATTCTGCATGGGGTTTGGGTATGATTATAGAGGAAGTTCTGTTATAGTGGCTCTGCCACGTATATCTGTATAGTGGCTTGGCCATGTATTCCGTATTTAGTGGCTTTGCCATGATATCTGTTATTAGCAACTTGGCTGCGTATTGGTATGTGGGCTGGGTGGGTTGAGTTATTCCCCACATAGTGTGATGGGCTAGTACGGGTGGTGTGATGGTTGGATTGGGTTGGGTTTTTCATGCTTGCACTGTTCTGTTTCTGAATAGGGCTAAGGCCCAGACTGATCTGTTTCTGAATAGGGCCCTGGCCTAGTCTGTTCTGTATACCTGTTCTTTGTTATTGGTTGGGGAAGTTACACACTGAGTTTTCGCAAACTTACCTTTTATTTTAAATCTGTAGGTAACTGCCAGCCATAGGGGATTTAGAGCTGCGAGGGACTCGAGGTGGCCACATGTTTTTCGCTTTCAGTTTTGCTTTAGTTTAATTAATTATTATTTCGGGTATATTTTATGTAATAAGGCCATTTTTGGGTTTTGATTTAATTTCCTTCATTTGCACAATTTTATCGATGCAATCTGTTAGATTAGTTTATCAGGATTTTCAAACCTAATATCAAACGTTTTCAAGTAAATCACACGTAATGTTTAATTGGGGAATAAACTAAGTGTTTCCATAATTTCAAATATTTGATTACAATAAGTATGTAAACCATTTCTACTAATACATTCTCAACTTGTATAGATGGTTTTTAACTGGATTATGATTTACGTCCATAATCTAAACGAGAGTTTTGAATAGAAGAAACTTTATATCGGTAAGTCTGATTTTGATAGTAACTTCCATGTGACACACCGGATCTGGCCATAACGTCTGGGCCGGGTTCAGGGTGTTACACCACCCTTTTGGCCTTGGAAACATGGAACTTCATTTACTCATAAAAAAAAATCCATCAAAACCAACACAATTTATGTTTCCCTTTTCTCCTTTTTTTTCGCATATGTTATTTTTGTTCTTTTTGTTATTTTCATTTTGGCTTTATAGTGATTTGTTGTGGGTTAGTTGGTTAGTCCATATTTGCTAGATAGCTTAGTTTAGAAGTTGATAGTCATGCCCCCTAAAATGATAAAATGGCCAAGATCCTAACCCCAACCACCTCCAGTACTAGAGTATATTTTGGATAAGTTTCAATCGAAAGAGGTCGAAGCCTTCTTTTTATCCATTCAAAGATGCGCATTCATTCTTGAAAGAGTTTTTAACCCCTCTACTTTAGATTGTGAAGAGGTTTGGGACTTAGTCTATTTTCATCATTGGATAAATTTTGGGATGGTGCCAACTACACGTGCAGTAATACTGGTTGTCTTGGAGTTTTACTCCAATTTAAAATTTGGTGAAATGATCAAGATGTATGTTAGGCACAAGAAAGTTGACGTATCCTCAAAGGTTATTAGTGACTATTATGGCGTCCCTCACTATGAGAGTGACAATTTATCTGCTATGGGTCTTAATAATTTTGAAAATGTTGACATGGATGTTGTATTAGCATTTTTAATTGAGGGAAGATGGGAATGGAAATGAGAGGGGAATGCTGACAATTTATCTATTTTTTTTCTAGGGCTTTCATTTTTTATTCTTCTTTCTTAGTTGAAAGTTTATTTTTTTGTATTTACTTTTTGTTCTTGATGCTCTTAGTGTTAGTTAAGTTAGTTATCACTATAACTTAGGTTTATTTACACTTTTAGTCCCTATACCTTGGTTGCATGACATTTTTAGCTTTAATTTAATGTATTTCAGTTTCTTTTACTTTAAATCTATTAAAGTGTGTTCCTTTTATCTTTATTGTTTCATATTTTCTTGTTGAATGCTTTTAGTTTCATGTTATTTAAATTTTCTTGCATAAAAATCTCAACTTTTATATTTTTCTTAAGTTTTACTTTAATGGTCGTTTTGTTTTCCATTTTCATGTTCATCCTCATTATTTTCAACATGAGTAGCTAAACCTCAAAAAGAGTTGGTTAATGGAGATGTGGGTAAGCTGATTTTTGGATCAAGGACTAAATCGTAATAAATTGGACTAAATCGAATAGACCTAAAAATATAGGAAGTGACACTCCTAAGGGAATATGAAGGAAGACCAAAAGATAACATTGTTGTGCACATATTATTTAGTCCCGGGTTACTTGGTGAGATCGAGAGATAAATCGGAGTGAAGCTGTCTAACTTGGTAAAATTGAAATCGAAAGATAAAATAGAGCCACTTAGTAATTAAAATGATTTAAGTTCCTTGTTTAAGAATCGATGAACCACATTGAAATCAACCAACCACCATTAGTCATTTATTTGGTTAAATTCTTGGTTTTATATTCTTTGCAATTTAGTCCATAGATTAGCATATTTAATTTTCTTGCAAAATTTCCTTATTATGATTTTTTGTACTATAAAATCGTATAAGGAGCCATTTATACTCTATCGTGTATGCAAGTTAACAAAAAAGGTGGTACAACATATTGACGGCTAGCATGGACTTTGTTATCAGAAACAAGGATTGGATTTTAACAATTACTAGCTGCCTCTTCTCCTTGATCTTGTTGTCCAGGATTCATTTCTGTAGCTTGTCAATGAGATACTTGTTCCCTTCTTCTCTGTCTAAAGGTGCAATCAATTTCAAGATCAACTGGAAGTAGATCAATAATTCAATCTACGTTCATAAACACCAGAAAAATCACAAAAATAACTAAGTTAAGATTACCAGAAAAATAAACCAAATTGTAAAATTATTAACTTCACAAATAATGACTAAAACATTCCCAGGCAACAGTGCCAAAAACTTGTCATGAGATTATTGAATGATATGCATGTGTGCACGGTTATCAATAAGTAATAAAGTAGTGAGTAAAGAGAATTGTCTCCATAGGGACTACATGTAAGGCAAATATTGTGCAATTAAAAACTAGCAAGTTAGTGATGGAAATAATAAAGAGAGAATTGAGTTAATTAATTAACCTAGTTAAAATTAACTAAGTGTGTACAACAATTAAAATTTAACACATGATGTAAGCATCAATATTAACAAATTTTAATCACAATGACATGAAGATCTAGAATAACTACTTTTCCCTAACTTATGATCATCAAAAACAAAGCTAAGGAATGTTACGATGAACCCGTGGCAATTTGGCAATTTGGCAATTTATGTAACAGCTCGATTTAGGGCCTAAAAAGAATAATGGTTTTGAAACCACAAATTCGAAGTAAAAAATTTATTTTGATTAAGTTTTAATATTTACTGTGTGATTGAATGACTGTGTGGAATTTTCGTCACAAAATTTTATTATTTGGGTGCCTAATTTGGTATTTAGGGCTAAATTGAAATAGGTTAAAAATGTGTGTTCTAGTTCATAAAGGTTCTTGTGAGTAATGGGTTTTTAAAGTGGAGGTCTTTAGATGGTAATTAGACAATTATACTTTAGTTTGGACAAAAACACCCAAGGATGGATAAAATACCATAGTTTTTAATGAAGGGCATTTTGGTCATTTGGTTAATAAAAGAATTAAAAAGGGAAAATAAGCCAAAATAATGTTCACTATCATCAAGCTTGGTTGCAACTTTCATGTTCTCCATATCTAGGGTTTTTCAACTTTCAAGCTCAATAGTAAGTGCATCCTAGCCCTATTTATAATATTTTTTTACATTTTTGAGATCCTCGTAGCTCGGTTTACCTATTTCTACCAATATTTTGAGATAGTTTTATATTTAAAAATTTACCCATGGATGAAATGCATGTATTTTGATGTTTTATGGAAGAATATGAATGTTTGGAGAGTGATAAACAACCTCTACTAAGTGATTTTTATGAAATTTCATAAATTGTAAAAAGTTGTAAAATGTGTGTAAGTGTGTGATTTAGTGCAAATTGTGGACTGCTATAATTATGAAAATGGTTTGGCTAGGCCTAAAATGCAAGGAAATTGAATACAAATTATTTTACGAGCCTAGGGGCAAAATCTTAATTTCGTAAAACTTTAGGGGAAAAAATGTAATTTTTCCTTAGTGTAATTTTTGGACTAAATTGAATAATGTGAGTATTAAATGAGTTAAATGTGTTATTATAGATCAAGAAAGGCGAGGAATTGACCTTGATCGGGAAAAAAAAAGGTTCTGGATTAGATTGCAAATTTATCATATTTTACAATGAGGTAAGTTTGTACGTAAATAATATATCGTTTTATTTATGTTATAATATTTTTACATATTATATGATATATGGTTGGATAATTGAATGATTATTAGACATAAATTGTGATTTTTTGTTGACTATTAATGAAGTTAATAAAGTGAGTATAAGTGAGACATTTTCTGATTGAACCTTCAGAATTGAAAGATACGAATGTTATGTATATGTAGCTAGGTCGCATGTATGGTATTGAGTGTACCTCATGTGTACAGGAGAGCTACAAGATACAATAGCTAGGTCATATGTGTGGTACTGAGAGTGCATCATGCGTACAAGAGAGCTATACGTAGCTAGGTCACATGTGTGGTATCGAGTGTAGGCCACCATGTGTACAAGAGAGCTACTAAATGGCTAGGTCACATGTGTGGTATTACGTGTTCAGCATGTGTACAAGAGAGCTAGGTCACATGTGTGGTGGACTGTGTGCAAAACCACTGAGAATCAGTTATTATTGGTGGGGTGTGTGCGAAACCACCGAGTATCTATTATTATTCTGAAGTGTTCAACAGAAAAATCTTCTAAGTGAAATTTCATAAGAAAATGTGGTGATAAGTACAGGGATATGATATGTGTATTGTGAGCAATGTGCTTGATAGGTAATCGAACTTTGGTAAGTTTGATATGGGTAAGTGTTACTATGAAAATTGATACAAGGAAATTTATGGAAAAAGTGAAATTTGAAGTAAAACAGTTTTGGATAGCAGGAGTTGCGTGATTTTGAAAAATCACCAAAAATGGTGAAAATTGAGTTAGAGGTTGAATGAGAAAAGAAATTAAATCTTATTGAGTCTATTTTCACAGAAAAAAACATAGCAAGCAAAAGAATTTTGTATTATGAGATATTTGAATTTTAATGAGACAGGGTCAGAATGATTTTGGAATCCCCTATTCTCACTTTGGAAACTCATTACAAATTGTACAAGAATAATTACGGATTATGATTTATATTATTAAAATCCTTAATGAGTTTATTTTTGAAAGAAACAAATGGGAACATCATCCAAATCTCGTACAGGGAGACAATTAATTTTTAGTGAAGAGGGCTTGGAACCGTTAGATAGCAAAATAGGGGAGAATTTAAAGAATAAACTGTACTTATTGCCTAAACCAAAAATTTTGGAAATTTTATGGTAAGAAGATATGTGAGTCTAGATTCAGGGAAAATTAGCAGATCTTAATTTGGAGTTTCGTAACTCAAGATATAAATAATTTAGTGACCGTGACTCAAGCAAACATGAGTAGAAAATGGAACTATATGCAATTATGTTTGTATTATCTTGAGAACATATTATGAAGATTTTTTTAAAAAAAAATGTTAATAAATTGTTTATTATGTACATACCTACTTACTAAGTTATATGCTTACTCTATTTTCCTTCCCTTGTCTTATAGTGTCACCAAGCTAGCTCGAGGTTCGGAGATCTTCAGAGATCCATCCACACTATGAACTTCTTTTGGTATTTTAAAACCAATATTTTGAGTTATGGCATGTATGGAGGGCTTGGTTATTTTGTTATATGTCATAATTAAATTGGTCTAAATTGTTGGCCTTTAAAATTTGATAGCATATTTTGTATATAGCCATTGATGTTGGCTAATATTAGTTAAGTTATATGTTTATAATGATGCAATTTATGAGATGCATGATTGGGTTGATTAAGTGAGTGATGAAAATTGGAAGATTTTAATTTTGATGTAAATTTTATGTCTCGATTTAGTACGACTGTATGAGTTTTATTCCGGTAATGCCTCGTATCCTGTTCTGAAATTGAACACGAGTATGGGGTGTTACATTTTAGTAGTATCAGAGTTATGGTTTAGTCGATTCTCGGACTAGCATAACATGTGTGAAAGTCTATCTATACATGCCATAAACATATTGTGATAGTGTGATGACTCTTGACAATTTAAATTGTGTTTTCATATAGTAAATGGATCCCGACTGAGCTGTAGCTGATGACGTAAAAAGTAATACGCCAGCTCTCACACAAGATACTGCGCCAGGTGAAAGTAGACATGAGACACTTGGTCAAGGAGATGGGCATCGGGAAGCCTTTCTCTATATGATGAATAATTGGTATACAGAATTTGTTCGGGTAAATCCAAATGCTCAACCTCCTCCACCCCCTCCTATTCCCCAACTGGTCCCTATAGTTCCTTAAGGTGTTCATTTTATAAGATTGAATAAGCCTCTGGTTGATAAGATTCGAAAGCAAGGGGCTGAAGAATTCAGGGATAATATTGATGATGATCCCAAAAAAGCAAAGGTTTGGCTTGAGAATTCTATCAGGGTATTTGATGAGCTTTCTTGCACTCTCGAAGAATGTTTAAAGTGTGCTATATCTTTGTTGAGGGACTCGACATTCCACTGGTGGAAGACACTAGTATCCGTGGTTCTGAAAGAAAGGGTTACATGAGATTTCTTCCAAGAGGAATTCAGAAAGAAGTACATAAGCCAGCGGTTCATTGATCAGAAACGGAAAGAGTTTCTCGAGCTGAAACAAGGTAAAATATCTATGGCAGAATATGAACATGAATTTGTTAGACTCAGCAAGTATGCCCAGGAATGTGTGTCTACCGAGGCTATTATGTGTAAAAGATTTGAAGATAGGTCAAACGAAGATATCAAACTGTTAGTTGGGATTTTAGAGTTGAAAGAGTTTATGGTATTGGTCAATCGAGCTTGTAGAGATGAAGATCTGAATAAAGAAAAGAGAAAAGCTATGATTGAAGCTAGAGATGCAAGAAAGAGGCCAATGAGTAAGTTGTTCCAATCTCAGTCAAAGAATTCTAAAGAGATGAATCCTCGATTGACTATTTCAGCTGGGTATTCACGCTGAGACCGTGGAAAATCATATTCGGGTTCTAAAACTCAAGCTACTTCAATGGCAAATGTGTAGGTAATGTGAGATCTAATAAACTCGAGTGTCAGATTATGGTAGGCAACATTTCGGTGAGTGTTGGGGAACTAGTCGAGCTTGTTTCAAATGTGGTTCTTGAGAGTATTTTATTAAAGACTGTCTTGAGAAAGCTGAAGAAGAAAAATTTCAAAGCGTCAGACAGACTAACACTGTTAATAGGGGTAGGCCTCCGAGAAATATCAGAAGTGGAGCTAGCAGTAAAAGTGTAATGAAAGATTCAGCTATGAGATAAGAAGCAAAAGCAACTGCTAGAGCTTACGCCATACGTACCCATAAGGATGCGTCATCTCCCGATGTGATTACTGGTACATTTTCTTTTTATGATACTAATGTTGTTGCATTAATTGATTCTGGATCTACTCATTCCTATGTATGTATGAATTTAGCATCTAGTAAGAATTTGCCCGTTGAGTTTATTGAATTCGTGATTAAAGTGTCGAACCCTTTAGGCAAATATGTGTTAGTTGATAAGGTTTGCACGAAATGTCCTTTGATGATTCAAGGTCACTATTTTTCGTCTAATTTGATGTTGTTGCCATTTGATGAGTTTGATGTTATTCTGGGTATGGATTGGTTGACATTACATGATGCCAAGGTAAATTGTAGACAGAAAACCCTTGAGTTGAAATGTGAAAATGGTGAAATTCTTTAGGTTGAAACAAATGAATCAAATAAATTGCCTATGGTGATTCCGCACATGTCTGCTCAAAGATACATGAGAAAAGGGTGTGAAGCATATCTTGCATATGTATTAAATACTAAGATGTCTGAGTCGAAGCTTGAATCAATGTTGGTAGTCTATGAATTCCCGGATGTATTTCCAGAAGAATTGCCTTGGCTGCCTCCGATCAGAGAGATAAAGTTTGCCATTGAATTGTTGCCTAGGACTGCACCGATTTCAATTGCTCCGCATAGAATGGCTCCAACTGAATTGAAAGAATTAAAGGCTCAATTGCAAGAGTTAACAGATAAGGTGTTTGTGAGACTGAGTTTCTCTCCATGGGGTGCTCTCGTATTATTTGTAAAGAAAAATGACGGATCTGTGAGACTTTGTATTGACTATCAACAAGGTGACTATAAAGAACAAGTATCCGTAGCCGAGAATTGATGATTTGTTCGACCAGTTGAAAGGGGTGGCAGTGTTTTCAAAGATCAATTTGAGATCTAGTTACTATCAGTTGAGAGTTAAAGAGTCAGACGTGCCAAAAACCACTTTCCGAACGAGGTATGGACACTATGAATTTCTTGTGATGCCTTTCGGTTTAACTAATACTCTGGCTATTTTTATAGATTTGATGAACCAAATATTTTGGCCATATTTGGATAAGTTTGTGGTTGTGTTCATAGATGACATTCTGATTTACTCTCGAGATGAGTCTGAACATGCCGAACATTTAAAAACTGTGTTTCAGATTTTGAGAGAAAAAAATGTTCACTAAGTTCAGTAAAAGTGAGTTTTGGCTTCGTGAAGTCAAATTTTTGGGACACATAGTTTCAGGTGGTGGTATTCGGGTTGATCCGAGCAAAATTTCGGCAATTGTTGATTGGGAATCACCAAAGGATGTATCTGAGGTTAGAAGCTTTTTGGGTTTAGCCAGATATTATCGACGCTTTGTTGAGGGATTCTCGATGATTGCCTTTCCTATGACTAAGTTGTTGCAAAAGAATGTCAAGTTTGAATGGACCAATAAATGTCAGCAAAGTTTCGAGAAGTTGAAAGCACGATTGACTAAAACACCAGTTTCGGTACAACCTGAGGCAGGAAAAGAGTCCGTGATTTACAATGATGCATCATTGAATGGTCTTGGTTGTGTGTTGATTCAAGAAGGTAAAGTGGTAGCTTATGCCTCGAGACAGTTGAAACCGCACGAGAAGAATTACCTGACGCACGATTTAGAATTGGCCGCCATTGTTTTTGTTTTAAAGATTTGGCGTCATTATTTGAATGGTGAGAAATGTTGAATCTTTACCGATCATAAAAGCTTGAAATATATGATGAATCAAAAGGATTTGAATTTTCGACAACGAAGATGGCTCGAGTTGCTAAAATATTATGAGTTGATGATCTATTATCATTCGGGAAAAGCGAATGTAGTCGCAGATACCTTAAGTAGAAAATCCTTGGTTCCTTAGAGAGTTATGAGTACGAGTTTGGCTTTATGTGATGATGGTTCGATTTTAGCCAAGATGAGGGTTAGACCATTAGTTCTTCAGCAGATTTGTGAAGCTTAAAAGAACGATAGTGAGATGCAAGCCAAGCGAGCTCAATGTGAACTGGGTTGTAACTCAGATTTTCAAATCGGACCAGATGAATGTTTAATGTTCTGTGATCGAGTATGTGTACCGAAAGATACGAAGTTGATTCAGAAAATTTTGCATGAGGCATGTAGTGGTTGTTGGTCAGTTCATTCAAATAGTACAAAAATGTATAATGATTTAAAGAAATTATATTGGTGGCCAGGTATAAAAAGAGACATTTCTGAGTTTGTATCAAAGTGTTTGATTTCCCAAAATGTGAAAGCTGATCATCAGGTACCTTCGGATTTACTTCAATCGGCAATGGTTCCTGAGTGGAAATGGGACAGAATCACGATGGATTTTGTGACAGGTTTGCCTCTAACTCCGAAAAAGAAAGACTCCATTTGGGTTGTGGTTGATAGGTTGACGAAATCAGCACATTTTATACCGATACGTACTGACTACTCACTTGATAAGTTGGCTAAATTGTATATTGCTAAAATTGTGAGATTGCACGGAGTACCCATGTCTATTATTTCGGATAAAGATCCGAGTTTTACTTTGAGATTTTGGAAAAAGTTGCAAGAAGCCTTAGGTACGAAATTGAATTTTAGTACTGCGTTTCATCCACAAACTAATGGTCAATCCAAAAGAGTAATTCAAGTTCTTGAAGACATGCTCTGATATTGTGTTTTAGAATTTGAAGGTAGCTGGGAGAAATATCTACCTTTGGTTGAATTTGCCTACAATAACAGTTTCCAGTCGAGTATACAGTTGGCATCGTATAAAGCATTGTATGGTCGCAAGTGTCTTTGTATTGGACCGAGCTTAGTGAGAAACAGATTCATGGGGTTGATTTGGTTACATAAACCGAAGAGAAAGTGAAAGTAATCCGTGATTGTCTGAAAGCTGCTTTAGATTTACAAAAGTCATATGCAGATTTAAAAAGAAAAGAGATCGAGTTTCATGTTGGTGATAAAGTGTTTCTGAAGGTGTCACCGTGGAAAAAGAATTTGAGATTTGGCCGAAAAAGCAAGTTGAGTCCGCATTTCATTGGACTAAAGTTACTGAAAGGATTGGACCAGTGGCATATCGATTAGCTTTACTGGCAGAATTAGAAAGAATTCATAATGTGTTTCACATGTCAATGTTGCGATGTTATTGTTTTGATCCTACACGTGATTTCTCCACCAGATATTGAGATTCGACCAGATATGACCTATGATGAGGAGCCGATTAAGATTTTGGCTCAGGAAGTTAAACAGTTGAAAAATAAAAGTATAGCCTTAGTAAAATTGTTGTGGCAAATACATGGAGTGGAAGAGGCTACGTGGGACTCGGAGAAAGCCATGAGAAAATAGTACCCAAACCTCTTTACCGGTAAGATTTTCTGGGACGATAATCCCTAAGGGAGGAGAGCTGTAACAGTTTGATTTATGGCCTAAATAGAATAGTGGTTTGAAACCACAAATCTGAAGTAAAAAATTTATTTCGATTAAGTTTTAATATATACTGTGATTGAATGACTGTGTGAAATTTTCATTCTGAAATTTTATTGTTTGGGTGCCCAATTTGGTATTTAGGACTAAATTGAAATAGGTGAAAAATGTGTATTCTAGTTCATAAAGGTATTTGTGAGTAATGGGTTTTTAAAGTAGAGGTCCTTAGATGGTAATTAGACCATTATACTTTAGTTTGGACAAAAATACCCAAGGATGGATAAAAGTCCATAGTTTTTAATGAAGGGCATTTCGGTCATTTGGTTAATAAAAGAATTAAAAAGGGAAAATAGGCCAAAATAGTGCTCATTATCATCAAGCTTTGCCAAGACTTGCATGTTCTCCATAGCTAGGGTTTTGCCAACTTTCAAGCTCAATAGTAAGTGCATCCTAGCCTTATTTTTAATGTTCTTTACATTTTTAATATCCTCGTAGCTCGGTTTACCTATTTCTACCAATATTTTGAGATAGTTTTATATTTAAAAATTTACCTATGGATGACATGCATGTATTTTGATGTTTTACGAAGAATATGAACGTTTGGAGTGTGATAAACAACTTTTACTAAGTGATTTTTGATGAAATTTCATAAAAGGACTACTTTGTAAAAAGTCATAAAATGTGTGTAAGTGTGTGATTTAGTACAAATTGTGGACTACTATAGTTATGAAAATGGTTCGGCTAGACCTAAAATTCAAGGAAATTGAATAAAAATTATTTTACAACCCTAGGGGAAAAATCGTAATTTTGTAAAACTTTAGGGCGTAAAATGTAATTTTGCCATAGTGTGATTTTTGGACTAAATTGAATAATGTGAGTATTAAATGAGTTAAATATGTTATTATATATCAAGAAAGGTGAGGAATTGACCTTGATAGGAGAAAAGAAAAGGTTGTGGATTAGATTGCAACTTCATCATATTTTGCAACAAAGTAAGTTTGTATGTAAATAATATATCGTTTTATTTACGTTATAATATTTTTACATATTATATGACATATGGTTGGATAATTGCATGATTATTAGATGCAAATTGTGAATTGTGATTGACTATGAATGAAGTTAATATAGTGAGTATAAGTGAGACATTTCCAGATTGAACCTTCAGAGTTGAAAGATACGAATGTTATGTATATGTAGCTAGGTCACATGTATGGTATTGAGTGTACCCCATGTGTACAAGAGAGCTACAAGATACAATAGATAGGTCACATGTGTGGTACTGAGAGTACACCACGTAGCTAGGTCACATGTGTGGTATCAAGTGTAGGCCACCATGTGTACAAGAGAGCTACTAAGTGGCTAGGTCACATGTGTGGTACTAAGTGTTCATCATGTGTACAAGAAAGCCAGGTCACGTGTGTGGTGGGCTGTGTGCGAAACCACTGAGAATCAGTTATTATTGGTGGGCTGTGTGCGAAACCATCGAGTATCTATTATTATTCCGAAGTGTTCAACAGAAAAATCTACTAAGTGAAATTTCATGAGAAAATGTGCTGATAAGTAAAGCGATATGAATATGTGTATCGTGAGCAAAGCTCTTCATAGGTAATCTAACTTTGGTAAGTTTGATATGGGTAAGTGTTACTATGAAAATTGATACAAGGAAATTTATGGAAAAAGAGAAATTTGAAATATAATAGTTTTGGATAGTCGCAGTTGCGTGATTTTGAAAAATCACCAAAAATGGTGAAAATTGAATTAGAGGTTGAATGAGATATGAAATTAAAGCTTATTAAGTCTATTTTCACATAAAAGAAACATAGTAGGCAAAATAATTTTTTATTATAAGGTATTTGAATTTTAGTGAGACAGGGTCAGAATGATTTTGGAATCCCCTGTTCTGAATTTGGAAAATCATTAAAAATTGTAAAAAAAATAATGGATTATAATTTATATTATTAAAATCCTTAATTAGTCTATTTTTAAAAGAAACAAACAAGAATATCATTCGAATCCCGTATAAAGAGAGAATTAATTTTCAGTGAAGAGGGGTCAGAACCGTCGGATAGCTAAATAGGGGAGATTTTAAAGAATAAACTATACTTATTAGCTAAACCAAAAATTCTGGAAATTTTATGGTGATAAGGTATGTGAGTCTAGATTTAAGGAAAATTAGCGGATCTTAATTTTGAGTTCCGTAGCTCAAGGTATAAATAATTTAGTGACAGTGACTCAAGCAGATAGCTTGAGATGAACATGAGTAGAAAGCGAAACTATATGCAATTATATTTGTATAATCTTGAGAACATTTATGAAGATTTCTTTTTTAAATAGCGTGCTAATAAATCATTTATTATTTACATACCTACTTACTAAGCTATATTCTTACTATATTTTCCTTCCCTTGTCTTATAGTATCACCAAGCTAGCTCAGGGTTCGGAGATCGTCGGAGATCCATCCACACTATCAACTTCTTTTGGTATTTTGAAATCAATATTTTGAGATATGGCATGTATAGAGGGCTTGGTTATTTTTTATATGTCATAATTAAATTGGTCTAAATTATTGGCCTTTAAAATTTGATGGCTTATTTTGTATATGGCCATTGATGTTGGTTAATATTAGTTAAGTTATATGTTTATAATGATGTAATTTATGAGATGCATGATTGGGTTGATTGAGTGAGTGATGAAAATTGAAAGATTTTAATTTTGATGTAAATTTTATGTCTCGGTTTAGTACGACTGTATGTGTTTTATTTCAGTAATACCTCGTATCTTGTTTCGGTGTTGAACACGAGTATGGGGTGTTACAATTTACTAACCCGAAATCTATAAGCTATGAAGTCTCACATTTAGCCTTTTAATTTCTTTAGCATATTTCTATGTTTAATTAACTTCAAGATTCATATGAAAGCATCATATCTATGGGTTATCCAAGGTAGCAATATTGCTAAATATCATTACTAATTCAATTATTAATAAATCAAACATGTACCATTGAAATAGTGTGTCCATTAATCACCATCTTGTTTAGATTGATAAATTAATTCATATACTTCCCAACCTACTTATACATTAGCAAGAAAGATCATGATATTATTTGAATGAATAAACAACCAATGCATAGAACATCAATAACAGAGTATTAATAGCACAAGCTAAGGGATCATAATTATTCTACCATCAAAAAAATTAAGCCATAACAATTAAATTAAAAGTAAAATAATAAGTTGCAATCATGTTTATCAATATATGAACAAAGTAAAAGATTAAACGAAGGAAAATGGTAAGGCCAATTTCAATGGTTCTCCAAGGCAGTGCTCACATTTCTCCTCCTCCTCTATTCTCCTTTGTGTTGCCTCTAGGCACAAATGCTCAAAAGTTTGCTAAAATTGACTACTCTTAATGTTTCGGAAATGCTCTCTCAATTTTGTGTTATATGCTCTCAATTGTGCTATGTTTGAAGTGTAGCTAGTGCACCCTATTTGTACTATGAGCCCCCTTCTCCCTTTACTATTTTTGGCATCTCACCTTTGATTTTTTCCATGTAGGTGGACGGTTGGCATGATTTAAGGAAGATTGGTGGACAGTTTGCTTGATTCAAGGGAGAGGGTGGATAGTTTGCTTGATTTGTTGAGAAAAAGTTGTTTGATTCTCTCCATAGCTGATTTTGTGGTTGAGGTAGGTAAAGACTAAGCCAATGGACGATTTTGAGCTCCTTTCTCCTCTCTAATGGATGGTTTGGGCTACTCCTTCTGTTAGTGGACGATTTGGGCTCTTTTGGGCTGTAAAAGCCATTTTGTCCACTCCATCATTGGGTTAAGAAGAATTTTAAAGTCCAACAAGTCATTTTGGGACATTCAAATATGACAACAAATCAGCCCAATCTCGTAGGTCTTATGTTGCAGTGTTCTGGGCCACTGAGTGTCAGCATGTAAACTTTAAGTCATTCTTTCCTCATAGTACACCTACCTTCATAGATGAAGAAACCATATATTTAGAACATAAATCAATCAAGGTGAATTATTCTAAGATAAATTTTACAATAAACATAAACTAAAATAATTACAACATAATTTCTAATCAATTACCCTTGACTTAAATGAAACTGTAAGTTAAAAGGTATTAAAATAACTATATTTTAGAGTTATCATGTACTAAGTATCCCAGCAGTATATTTATAAGTTTAACAACGATATTAAAAAAGGAACCATTAACCTCGATGAGAAATTCACTTATATTTGTTTGTCAATGCTCGATGTTATAAACTCCTACTCGTAGTGTACCTGCAAAAAGAACCAACAAAGAAGAAACAAAAGGAAAGAAATTTGCAGCAAAAATAAAAATATGAAGAAGGTTTGAAAGTGAATTACTAGGGGAGAGGTTAAAACAATGTTTACAAGGTTGGAAAACTTATTTAAGAACTAATGGGGTATTTTTTAAGTTATATAGTGGGGTATTATTAGGGTTTAATTTGGGTAAAAATGGTTTATAGCCCGACGGGTCATGTCACAAGTCGAGCAAAAATTATAGATTTTCGCAGTGATGTCGCAACACAGGAGTTTTGTGCCACAACACAGCTAGCAGGCTTTCGATGTTGCAACACCGAGGTTCAATGTCGTGACACACCCCTGAAAATAAAAAATTTGGCTACTGTCCTTAGTGTTGCGACATAGGGACACCGCCCTGGATTTTCCAATTTTTGGCTACTAGTATCAGTGTTGTGATACAAGGGTAATAGATTGAGACACCAACCTTGCTTTTGGACCAATTTCCAATTTTCAGAGTGTTTGGCAAGTATAGTTCAGGTTTTAATTGCCTATATGCAAATATTCCCTAATATACTCCATTTCTTACTTAATTAGATCCTAATCTTAGTAACTAAATATTCTATTTAAATTCAAAGTTACTAGATAAGGTACAAAATTATACAATAAATAGGCAACTTCTTATAAAATTAAAAGTAAGTGTTACTATTGGATTCGTCCGACAACTCATTCGTTATATTCATGGACGTCTACCTTCATTCATGGACGACTACCTTCAGTTTGTCTATCTTTGTTCATCTAGACTTCATCATGCCACTCGAAAGCTTTCCACTTAACTCGTTCTCTAATTTTGTTTATATGGCCACACATATTATAGAATACACTTTCACTTGATCAAGGTTGTTGAGGAAATCAATGATATAGAATAACAACTATCCCCTAAGTGTTTCCCAATTCTTCATTTTATGACTTACTGCATTTAAATATTTTTGTCACACCATTTATTCTCATTATTAATTTTTTTTCTTTTCTAAATCAATAGTAGACCTAGAGGTGGCTAAGAAAGGTCTACCCAGCAGAATGGGAATTTCTCGGTCTTCTTTAAAGTCTAGGACTTCAAAGTTAACAAAGATTATAAAATTATGTACTTTAACTAATATGTCTTTGAGTATACCTTTTGGGTGTACCAAAGACCTATTAGTTAGTTGTAGTATGATAGTCATGTTTTTAAGCTCCCTCAACTCTAGTTTCTTACATATAGATAAAAGCATTAAATTAATACTCGCTCCTAAATCACATAGGGCCTTTCCAAATTTTATACCCCTTATTTCTATTGGAATCATGAAACTACCCGAATCTTTTAATTTTGAGGGCATATGTTGAGTAATAATCACACTACATGAGGCGTCTATGTTAATATTTTCTCCCTTTTTAATTTTTCTATGCCTAGCTATAATTTCCTTTAAGTACTTACCATAGTTAGGTATTGTAACGCCCTGATTTTCGGGATTTTTCGGGATTTTCGTGATTTTGGTGAAATAAGACACAGAGAGGCCCTTGGTAAAGTGGCAATGTGGCACCACTTAAGTGCCTAAAAAAGTGGCGTGTGGACTGAGTTTAAGGGCCAGAGTTCAAGTCACAAGGTAAACAGTGATACTTTTAATTTTGCCGATTTGGTCATATGGATAGGGGCATTCGGCTAGGGCTTTTGGGAGGTTGTGTCGTTTGCTTGTATAGCCATTAGGGCAAGTTCTAATTTCTTTTTCTGTCTTGCCGAATTAGGGTTAGCCACCTAAGGTTTTCACTTGTGTTCTATCCTTCCCTTAGTGTACCAAAAAGCCGAAAACGCAAGTAAGTTCTCCTTTGTGCCGAATTCTCCCTTCTCTTCTCCTCTCTTCTTCCATTCTTTTTCCTTCTTCTTTCTTCGCAAGCCGAAACCACCTCTCCTCCTCACTTATCTTCCCTTTGCTTCTCTTCAAAAACTGAATCTGCCATTCTTTTCTTCTCAAACCTATTAACTACTAAAAGCCGAAATCTTGAAAGATTACTGCTGTGCCGATTTGTCTATAGCCGCATCCTCCTACCTTCTCCTTCTCTTTTGGCTGATTTTCACATCCTCTAAACCCTTAACCCCTTTCAGCAACACCACTTCAAACCCACAACAACAAATCATCTTCCTCTTCACCGTTCCAAAAGCCGAAAACACCATATTTTTAGGGACTTGTAGCCGAATCTTTAGATCTCTAAGACTCAATCTCTGCTAATGTTTAGGGGCTGGATCTACATCAGATCTGAGTAGAAACGAAAGTGGAATTGTTTTGATTAAGAGAACCTGTGGTAAGTACTCAACATCTCAGATCTATTCTTTATTTCGAGATTTAGAAAAGCCGAAATCCCTAGAGGCATAGGGAGGCTATCGATTTGGGGCTTAAGGCTCTAAGGGTTTTTAAAAATAAATTTATTTTGGTGTTAGTGTGATCTAGAGGCTATTGATCGAGGGCTTGGACAAGTGGAACTACTAGATCTAGATCTAGTCACTAAATTCGACAAAGGTAAGATCTTAAGGGTCTTAGGTGTTGATGGCCGATTATGGTAAGTAACGTTATGTTGGTTATCATTGGATCTTGAGTCTGATATGTCTAGTGATTGATTGTAGGACGCTCGGTGGGAGATCTTGGTAGTATTTGTCACAAATCAAGTGTGTATCGAACACCCTCTTGTAGTTCAAATCGTCAAAAGCTGAAATGCCGAAATTCTGGCATTTCGTGGGCTTGTGAGCGTGCGAACGCTCATAAGTCGGTTGGAAATCATTGGATCTGTAATCGCAAGTGGTAAGATGGTTGAGTGCATAATTCTGTGCACTTCAATAATTGGGTCTCGATGGGCTGAAAGTGGGCCCAATGGGCTTACAGGCCCATATGGGTAAAAATAGGCAATAAATGTGTATTGATAGACTGTAGGTCCTAAACTGCTAAAACTAGTAAATCGATCGTAAAACTTGGACTAAATGAGCTAAATTAGCTAAATGTCACTATAGGGTAGGGCCCAGTAACTAAAGACTGCTAAAATGGGTTAAATTGACTACTGAGATGAAAGTTAGACTACTGAAGACTGAATTATGCAATAACCCTAAAAACTGATAAAATTACTAAAACACCCTTAGGGGCGAGACCGTTATACCCCTAGGGCTAAGTTTGACCAAAATGCATGTTCTACTGTTACTATTTATCGCATGCCATGTCATGAATGTCTGTTGCATGGGACTGGGATATTGATGGAGGAAGTACTGATAGTGGCTTGACCACGTCCTGGAGGCTTTGCCTCAATTTACTGTTATCGGAGCAGCTATGCTGCAACTATGGAGTGTAGGGCTGGGTGGGTTGAGTTATTCCCCACATGGAGTCTAGGGCCGGTACGGGTGGAGCGTAGCGGTTGGATTTAGGTTGGGTTTGGGCTTGCATTCATGATTGATATCTATTCTATTACTGTACCGGGCCTATGGACCATACTGTTATTTGAAAGGGGCTAAGGCCCAGTTTTCTGTATCTGGATAGGGCTTCGGCCTGGTAATTACTGAGACTGGATAGGGTATAAGCCCAGTGGGCTAGAGCTGATTTGGGCTTTGGATGGGTTTCTTTACACACTGAGTTTTCCAAACTCACCCTTATTTCTTCCATCCTTGCAGGTGAGCCCTAGACTGTGGACTTGGAGCTTGGAGGGATTCAGAGTGGCCACGAAGACTGCATTTCTAGTTTTAAGTTAATTATTCCATTGTTTTACTTAATCATTTTTATTTTTAATTTGGGTTTGTAATAAGACCGCTCTATTTATTTTTTTATTTTGGGTTTTAATTACTTTTTCCTCCATTACTTAAATTATATTGAATATAGCTGCGCGAGTTTTTCTTAAAGTTAATCAAACATTTTCAAAATCAGTCACACGATTCAATTGAGTTACAAATTAAATTTTATAATAATCTCTTAATAACTGGTAGAGGATAGGACGTTCACCAATAAACTGGAAATTTCCTCTTAAAACTTTAATAACAGTTTTGCAAAGCTCACCCTAATATTAGTAACTAGGTAACATAGTTAGTTGTAGGTGATGTGACACACTGGACTTGGCCGTAACGTCTGGGCCGGGTTTGGGGCGTTACAGGTATTTTCTCTATTAGATTGATTAAGTGCAAATTAACATTAAGCAATTTATATAAGTTTATGAAACTTACAAATTCTGCCTCATCCCTTCTTTCCTTTTCTTCTAACCTTGTCGAGAATGGTACAATTGTAGTAATAGGTTCCGTACCTTTTTCAATTTTTGGCTCAACTACCGATTTGGCTACCATATCTAACTCCTTTTCAAGCTCATCTTCACAAGGGGTACCTTCCGAAGTATTATCCACATCACATTCTTCTGCATAGGTTCATTCAGGTTATGCAGTATCTTACCCAAACGGAGCACAATTAGTTTCACTTGCTCCTTCCCATACCGTTAGGTTTTTTTTTGGTGTTACTCAAAATGCCAATGCTATTTTTTCTCTTAATTTCACCCATCATGCTCATCAACTGGCTCACTTGATCTTTCAACTCGGTCAAAATGCTACTAGTTTGAGTGCACTCAAACTGTACTTGTCGAATATTAGTTCTCATTTATTGCATCTCCCCTTCGGTCCGATCTAATATTTTACCACATACAGTATGGCCATTTACTATAGCCCTCTTCTAAGCCCTTTGCATATAAGGAGGATGGTAAGTAGGGTTTTGACAGTTATGATCAACATTATCCCTTCCTTGATTTCCACCCCAACTCAATTCGGGTGATCCTTCCATCCGAGGTTGTAAGAATTTGAATAAGGGTTTCCACCCCATTCTCCACATAATTCACTTCCTCGATTGATTCCCAGGATATTGGCCAACCATATCGGCTGATTCATTTTTCATGGGTCTAGTGGATGTTGACTCTAGTCGGTTAAGCTTTTCAGTTATATTTTTAATACTTATCCTACTCATGGACAAATTTGGCCATGGGTAGCCTCGGACAATAGGTGAACCTCTCATTTGGCCACATACACGAATTCATGGCCATGTTCTCAATCAATTGGTAAGCATCCGCATAATTCTATTCATTAAGGCTCCTCCTATAGCTCCATCTAGTCCAGATCTTATGATCCTGTCAACCCATTATAGAAAATATGCATTTGCAACCATTCTTACATACTGTAACAACCCTAACCCGTATCCGTCACCGATTTAAGGTCACAGGGCATTACTAAAAAAACACAACCCAAAACAGACATCCACTACAATTCATGTTCCAAATAATATGATCACATCTATACCATCCACCTAGTTAAAATTTAATCCTATCAAACATGCTTTGATATTATAATTCATACACTTCCCAAATTAATACTTAAACAATAGAACCCAAGAATCATGACATTCAAATACTCAAATTATAATCAAGCATAAATCATTATATATATACCAATCATATTATAAGACATCCATCCATCTAAGTCTATTTCAATAACCACATTCCAAAAATGCTATTTTATAATTATGCATTTTTTTCACATTTTACCAAGTCGAGTAATATCACATGACTTATCAAACCTATATATACAGCATTAACAATTTCACAAAAATGGTCAAATATAACGTTTACTAATACCAAACTATGCACATTATACTAAAATAATAACTACCCACTTTAAAACACAAATGCCGAATCAGTTCCTACCAAAATTTCATATACTTAACAAATCAATTCTTCAATCATTAGCATATCAAACAAATTCAATAATCGTTCCAATTTCATGACTAAATCTCTTATACAACTACATCATTTCAATAGCACATTGTAATACCATTTAATCAATGATATATTCAAATTACCTATCTATCATTTACCAGATTCTTTAAGCACATATATGACACATTTTAAACTCAAGCATTGAACCTAACGACTTGACTTTAAATTACCAAACCACAAGCAAAACATACTATAGACATATATATGCATATTTTACCTATCTATTGCCGAATATAAATACACATAACTCACAGATATAACCATCACCAAATCATGCAAGGTTGTTAACAAATATATTAAACAAGCATACATAACTACCATTACTAATCAAACATGTCTTAAACATTATAATTCCCACATCAAGATAATAAGCCATATTCGCATGGCATATTATATACATACCATTCCAAAAGTAATATTTACAGACTTGTCCAAACTATACATGCCATAAGTCAAGTTTAAGTAACTAATATCGAAACAAAAGATAGTGTGATGAGACTTTTGCGGATTCCCTAACTCGAAGCTTGCTTCAAGAGTCTATATAACATAGAAACAAGACATTTAAAGTAAGTTTTCATAACTTAGTAAGTCTTGAGCAAAACATATGATAAGCGATAAATTATACATGTTTTTACCTCATGCTTAGTCTAAATTCTGGATGAATTATCATTAAATTTGTGGAAATTGGTGCTCTTAATCCCTTAATTTCATGTTTTATACTCAGGTGAGCTTAGGGAAGTGAAAAGAACGAGAAACGGGCTAAAAACAGAGAAAATGGGCCAATGTATGAGAACAACACGGCCTAGAGGTTCGCCACACGGCCGTGTCATACAGCCGTGCCACTTTGAGCTCGAACACGGCCCAACCCCGACTCGCACAGCCAGACTACACGGTCGTGCCACCTTAATAGGCCTGAGCACGGCCTGGGCCTTGGTCCACACGGGGGTGGCACGCAGGCATGTCCCTGTCGTGAGAAAGTTTAATTTCACTCAGAAAAGGCTAATTAGGGGCTAAGAAAGGCATTCCAAAGCTCTATATAAAGACCCTAGCAGGCAACTATGAAGGTGTTTTTTTCTCCCCCCAAGGAGACATTATTTTCCCGCTAAGACTAGGAGTTAAAGGAGAGAATTACTCGAAGGGAAGCCGATTGATCCATCTCAGAAGCCAGGATCTACATCAAGACAGAGGATCTTCCTTCAGTCCTTTCAGGAGTTTTGGGTTTTCCTATGTTTTGTTATTTTATTTCTTCTGAGATGTTTTCTTTTATAATTATGAACTAAAACCCCAAATATCTAAGGGGGATGAAACCTAAGACAGATCTTGTTATTGTTATCTGAGCTGTGTGATAAATATTTGATTTGTTCTTAATTGTGTTTTTAACTCTTAAATTGGTATTTCCAGGATATTGATTTAAGTCGAATGTGCCTATGTGGAGGAGCAAAAGTCCCTGCATAGAAGTAGATCCAACACAATTAAGCAGAGTTGATCGCAATCCTAGACATATGACGACAAAAATATGCCGGATTAGAGTCAAATCTAATATGGGGAGCCATAGATCGAGTTAATGCAAGACTAGGGGTTTTAACTAGAAAGAGATTTCTGTTAATCAACCTAGGATTAGTTGTTCTTATCATCGACGGAGGTAGTAACATAATTTAGGGATCTCTATGGATCAAATCAAATGAAGAAATCATCTGGTTCCGAGTTAGATAACACGTGAAGTATAGGTGGATTTTT
This sequence comes from Gossypium stocksii, assembly GCA_020496765.1. Lineage (NCBI taxonomy): Eukaryota > Viridiplantae > Streptophyta > Magnoliopsida > Malvales > Malvaceae > Gossypium > Gossypium stocksii. The sequence continues at coordinate 35,870,051 of CM035624.1, forward strand.
CCTTAGGTATTGCCTTAATTAATCAGTCTTTCCCAAAAGCAATCTCCCACTTTACTCCTTGTCACTTCTTTAGTTTAGTTTACAACCAAACCCTCTTTATTTCTAGGCTAGATAATAGAAAGAAAGTCATTACTAGTACTCATAGTTCCTTGGATTCGATATTCCGATCTTGCCACTAACTTTACTACTATTCGATAGGTGCACTTGCCTTTTATTGTGATATTAGTTAGTTTCCAGGTACGATCAAATTTTTCTTACTTTATCATCATCACTTGCGATCACGATCAACATACAATAATTAACAGCATGTTTTAAATATCACAAAATAAATACGTAACTATATTATGCTCAGGTATTACTAAGCCGAAACACATAACTAACCTATTTACATCTTATAACCCACCTCCAACATAAATTATCTTAAGCCCATATAAACAATCAACTTATAAATTAAAAAAAAATTCAACCTTAGTAGAACATTGTCTCAATTCGAAATTCAATGAAACATAAAATGGTTATATTAAATCAATATACATATACCAATGATACATTTCAACTATGCACACTTTGATTATTAATCAACCTCAATACATGCGTATATCACATTTGTAATATTCATTACTCAACTTAAAACTTCATTTCACATTCGTACATACATTCATAGTATAATATTCACAAGCTAAATAACCTTTCACATAAACCTACCTATGAAGCCAAACATATATAAAATCATTTAGCTCAAATTCCCTTAATCAATCTTCCCACATCAACTTAAAATCTTATAAATATAGGATTAAAATTGAATCACCGGCAATAAGCCTGATAGGCATAAGCCCGAATTATACACCGACACAAGGCCTGCTAGACACGAAGTCTGTTATTTGTTCACCGGCACTAACCCTGCTAGACACGAGGTCTGATATTTAAACACTGACACTAAGCCTACTAGACACGAAGTCTGATATTTAATCTCCGGCACTAGGCCTGCTAGACACGAAGTTTGTTATTTGTTCACTGGCACTAAGCCTGCTAGACACGAGGTATGATATTTAAACACTGGCACTAAGCCTACTAGACACGAAGTCTGATATTTAATCACCAGCACTAGGCCTGCTAGGCACAAAGCCCGATCATATCACCAGCACATAGCTTGTAGGCATAAGCCCGAAAACCACAATGATATGTTAAAACACAACCATTTATTTATCAAATTAAGCAAATGTTCCATATATTCCATACTAACTTTTGAAAGTTCCCAAAACATTCAAAATCTACTCAATCGCATCCATATAACACCAAAACATTCGGTCACATGCTAATGAACAAATAAAATTCAAAGTATCATAGTAAAATATTTTTACATTTGAAGTAAATGATATTTGGTTGTTCAAGGACTTACCTCGGATATTAACGAACGGCTTTTACCGACTATTCAATTATTTTCATCTTTCCCCAATCCAGATCTGATTTTCGCTGTTCTTGAGATTCAAATTTCAAATAATACTCATTCAAACTCAATTTTATTCAAATTAATCCAAGAATACTCAATTAGGAAAATTACCGATTTACTCCCACAATTTTACACATTTAGCAAATTAATCCAAATTTCAAATTACACAAAATAAGAAAATTTTGCTTATACCAAGCCTAGACCGAATGCTCCTAGTTCACATACAATTCTTCACATCTCATTTATTTATCAATTTAGTCCCTCTATTTATTATTTTAACAAATTAGTCCTAATAATTCAAATTCATCAAAATTTCCAATTTAAAACTTATAATTTCATCACAACTTTCATTTATCTACCTCAATCATCAATTTTATCAAGCTCTTAATCATGGCAAGATTCGAAATGCACATTAATAACAAAAATTCGAACATGGGTCTGACAGTATATGAAGCAACGATTTCAAAAACGTAAAAATTATCAAAAACCAAAATAAAACATACCTTCAAATTGAATCTACAAGTGCCGAATGCCTAGCTTCTTATTCTTTTCTTTCTTCTTTTATTTCGGCAATTACAATGTAATATGAACCTTATTTTATTTATTTTTTTTCTTTTATGTAATGATATGTTATATGTTATTTCATGAATTACCTTATTAACCTTTATTAATTACTACCAAATCTATATCCATTAAGGTTATGACCATCCAAGACATTTAATCAAGGGCAATTTACAACATAAACACCTCATATTAAAAATCCACTATCACTTTAGTCCTTATGCATTAAACCATCAAGTTTTCATTTTATGCAATTAAACCCTTTTATTAAATTAAGCATACAAACAATCAAATTTTTGTGCGAAACCTTCATACATGCAAATTTACACATAATAAACACGAAAAATAATATTTAATTATTTTTTTCTAACTCGGATTCGTGGTCCCAAAACCACTCTTTCGATTAAGTTCAAAATCGAGCTGTCACAACTCTCCCCCTAAAGGGATTTTCATCCCCGAAAATCTTACCTGTAAATAGGTTAGGATAACATTCTTTCATCAAATCATCGAGTTCCCAAGTTGCCTCCTCGATCCCGTGTTTGCACCATAAAACTTTTACTAACGAAATTTTCTTATTTCGTAGCTCTTTCACTTCATAAGCTAATATACGAATCGGTTCTTCTTCATAGCTCAAATCAGACTGAATCTCAATCTCTGATGGATTAATCACATGTGCAGGATTGGATCTATACCGTCGCAGCATAGAAACATGAAAAACATTATAGATCTTTTCTAATTCAGGTGGCAATAATAGTCTGTACGTAACCGGCCCAATCCGCTCTATAATCTCGGATGGCCCAATAAATTTCGGGCTCAACTTGCCTTTACGGCCGAATCTAAGTATTTTCTTCCATGGCGAAACTTTCAAAAATACTTTATCTCTAATCTGAAACTCTATATCTTTACGTTTCAAATTCGCACACGATTTTTTAAGATCCAATGTTGCTTTCAAACTTTCACGGATTACTTTTACCTTCTACTCAGTCTCTTTAACTAAATCAACCCCGTGAATCTTATTTTCACTGAGCTCATTCCAATACAAGGGTGTACGACATTTACGATCGTACAAAGCTTCATAGGGTGCCATTTTGATACTTGATTGGAAACTATTGTTGTAGGCAAATTTGATTAGGGGCAAGTATCGATCCCACGAACCCCTAAACTTAAGGATGCAACATCTCAATATATCCTCAAGTATCTTAATAACTTGATCGGACTGAACATCTATCTGGGGATGAAAGGCGGTGCTAAAATATAGTTTAGTACCTAGTGCGTCTTGCAGTTTCTTCCAAAACTGTGATGTAAATTTCGGATCCCTATCCGAAATAATAGAAATAGGTACCCCGTGCAATCGTACTATCTGAGAAATATACAATTCTGTTAGCTTATCAAGCGAGTAATCTGTACGAACCGGAATAAGGTGTGCAGATTGTGTTAATCTATCAACAATAACACAGATTGCATCCTTTTTGTTCAATGTCAACGGTAGACCCGATTCAAAATCCATTGTGACTCGGTCCCATTTCCATTCAGGTATCATGATCGGCTGAAGCAATCCAGAAGGCACCTGATGTTCGGCTTTCACTTGCTGACATATTAAGCATTTCGAAACAAAGTCAGAAATGTCTTGCTTCATACCATGCCACCAATAATACTGTCTGAGATCGTTATACATTTTCGTGCTACCCAGGTGAACTGACGTCTGACTATTATGAACTTCATTCAAAATCATCTGTAACAAGTCTATATTCCTCGGAACACATAACCGGTTCCTGAATCTCAAACAATCATTCACATCAATTAGAAACTCTGAATCAACTTTTGAGTTATATTGAGCCCCTTTTGCAACTAAATCATCATCAACTTTCTGAGCTTCACAAATTTGTTACACAAGTAACGGTTTTGCTTTTAATTCCACTACTAATGCATCATCAATGGATATAGGCAAATGCGCATTCATCATACGCAAAGCAAATAGTGATTTTCAACTTAAAGCATCAGCAACCACATTAGCCTTTCCCGGATGATAATCAATCACAAGCTCATATCATAAGTCTATTTCAATAACCACATTCCAAAAATGCTATTTTATAATTATGCATTTTTTTCACATTTTACCAAGTCGAGTAATATCACATGACTTATCGAACCTATATATACGGCATTAACAATTTTACAAAATGGTCAAATATAATGTTTACTACTACCAAACTATGCATATTATACTAAAATAATAACTACCCACTTTAAAACACAAATGCCGAATCAATTCCTACCAAAATTTCATATACTTAACAAAGCAATTCTTCAATCATTAGCATATCAAACAAATTCAATAATCGTTCCAATTTCATGACTAAATCTCTTATACAACTACATCATTTTAGCAGCACATTATAATACCATTTAATCAATGATATATTCGAATTACCTATTATCATTTACCAAATTCTTTAAGCAATATATGACACATTTTAAACTCAAGCATTGAACCTAACGACTTGACCTTAAATTACCAAACCACAAGCAAAACATATTATAAACATATATATATATATGCATATTTTACCTATCTATTGCCGAATATAAATACACATAACTCATGGATATTAACCATCACCAAATCATGCAAGGTTATTAACAAATATATTAAACAAGCATACATAACTACCATTACTAATCAAACATGTCTTAAACATTATAATTCCCACATCAAGATAATAAGCCATATTCGCATGGCATATTATATACATACCATTCCAAAAGTAATATTTACAGACTTGTCCAAACTATACATGCCATAAGTCAAGTTTAAGTAACTAATACCGAAACAAAAGATAGTGTGATGAGACTTCTGCAGATTCCCTAGCTCGTAGCTTGCTTCAAAAGTCTATATAACATACAAACAAGACATTTAAAGTAAATTTTCATAACTTAGTAAGTCTTAAGCAAAACATACAATAATTAACAACATGTTTTAAATATCACAAAATAAATACGTAACTATATTATGCTCTGGTATTACTAAGCCGAAACACATAACTAACCTATTTACATCTTATAACCCACCTCAAACATAAATTATCTTAAACCCATATAAACAATCAACTTATAAATTAAAAAAAAAAATTCAACCTAAGTAGAACATTGTCTCAATTCGAAATTCTATGAAACATAAAATGCTCATATTAAATCAATATACATATACCAATGACACATTTCAACTATGCACACTTTGATTATTAATCAACCCCAATACATGTGTATATCACATTTGTAATATTCATTAGTCAACTTAAAACTTCATTTCACATTCGTACATACATTCATAGTATAATATTCACAAGCTAAATAACCTTTCACATAAACCTACCTATGAGGCCAAACATATATAAAATCATTTAGCTCAAATTCCCTTGATCAATCTTCCCACATCAACTTAAAATCTTATAAACATAGGATTAAACTTAAATCACCAGCAATAAGCCTGCTAGGCATAAGCCCGAATTATACACCGGCACAAGGCCTGCTAGACACAAAGTCTGTTATTTGTTCACCATTACTAAGCCTGCTAGACACAAGGTCTGATATTTAAGCACCGGCACTAAGCCTGCTAGACACGAAGTCTGATATTTAATCACCGGCACTAGGCTTGCTAGACACGAAGTCTGTTATTTGTTCACCGACACTAAGCCTAGACATGAGGTCTGATATTTAAACATCGGCACTAAGCCTGCTAGACACGAAGTCTGATATTTAATCACCGGCACTGGCCTGTTAGGCACAAAGCCCGATCATATCACCAGCACATAGCTTGTAGGCATAAGCCCGAAAACCACAATGATATGTCAAAACACAACCATTTATTTATCAAATTAAGCAAATGTTCCATATATTCCATACTAACTTTTGAAAGTTCCCAAAACATTCAAAATCTACTCAATCACATCCATATAACACCAAAACATTCGGTCACCATGCTAATAAACAAATAAAATTCACAGTATCATAGTAAAATATTTTTACATTTGAAGTAAATGATATTTGGTTGCTTAAGGACTTACCTCAGATATTAACAAATGGCTTTTACCGACTATTCAATTATTTTCGTCTTTCCCCGATCCAGATCTGATTTTCGCTGTTCTTGCGCTTCAAATTTCAAATAATACTCATTCAAACTCAATTTTATTCAAATTAATCCAAGAATAATCAATTAGGCAAATTACTGATTTACCCCCACAATTTTACATATTTAGCAAATTTATCCAAATTCCAAATTACACAAAATAAGAAAAATTTGCTTATACCAAGCCTAGGCCGAATGCTCCTAGTTCACATACAATTCTGCACATCTCATTTATTTATCAATTTAGTCCCTCTATTTATTATTTTAAAAAATTAGTCCTAATAATTCAAATTCATCAAAATTTCCAATTTAAAACTTATAATTTCATCACAACTTTCATTTATCTACCTCAATCATCAATTTCAACAAGCTCTTAATCATGGCAAGATTCGAAATACACATTAATAAAAAAAATTTGAACATGGGTCTGACAATATACGAAGCAACGATTTCAAAAACGTAAAAACTATCAAAAACCGAAATAAAACATACCTTCAAGTTGAATCTACAAGTTCTTTTCTTTCTTCTTTTATTTCAGCAATTACAATGTAATATGAACCTTATTTTATTTATTTATTTCTTTTATGTAATGATATGTTATATGTTATTTCATGAATTACCTTATTAACCTTTATTAATTACTAGTAAATCTATATCCATTAAGGTTATGACCGTCCAAGACATTTAATCAAGGGCAATTTACAACATAAACACCTCATATTAAAAATCCACTATCACTTTAGTCCTTATGCATTAAACCATCAAGTTTTCATTTTATGCAATTAAACCCTTTTATTAAATTAAGCATACAAACAATCAAATTTTTGTACGAAACCTTCATACATGCAAATTCACACATAATAAACTTGAAAAATAATATTTAATTATTTTTTTCTAACTCAGATTCGTGGTCCTGAAACCACTCTTCCAATTAAATTCAAAATCAAGCTGTCACACATACCATGATGACGGCATTTTCGCAACAGTAACTTAAAATGTTCCCAATCCTCATATAGATTTTCTTCTTCCATTTGCTTGAAGTTTACAATGTCTCGCCTTAACTGGATAATTTTGCTGATATGGAAAATTTGTACAAAAACTTTTCCACAATCTCATCCAATATTGTAATTAAACCTAGAGCCTGCGAATCTAACCAAGGAATAGCATTATCAACCAATGAGAAGGGCAAAAACCGAAGAAGAATAGTGTCATTGGTGACCCCCATTAAATTTGAAAGTATCGTATAGTTAAAGAAACCATTTTAAATGTTGGTTAGGATCCTCCATTATTGTCCCTCAAAATTGTAGATTATTCTGGATCATTTGAATCATAGTTGGCTTAATTATTCGCATTGATTTTTAGCCTTTTGATACTACATCACACATATGGTGGGTTATTCGTAATCATGCAGAGTATGTTCTTCTCAAGCCATAAGTGGCTCTATCGGCAAAGGTGACTATGGTGGTTCTTCATAAAGCGGGCTAATATGTGGCAGATCAACTACATCAGGTAGGTTATTTTGCATTTGTTCTTACTGTTGTTGCCTACGGTTGCGATGAATAATTTTTTCTAGATCTAATATTGACTCTATAAGGATGACCCTACTTTAAGTCATACAGTGTAATCCACAAAGAATAAGAGAAATGTGTTACTAAAAGAAATAGATAAAATAAATAAAAATTAAAATTGTATCTATGATTGTGAAATTTCCTATTTATCTTACTGAGGTACAAAAATTAAAAACTAATCTAATGGCGAAGCCTCACCGGCAATGGTGCCAACAACTTGACCGCCTCCCAATGTGCTAATGTCAATAGTGAAAATATTGTTATGAAATATATGGAATTAGGCGGTGTCCTCAAGTATACAGGTCAAGTTGTAATATAGATTATTACAATGAAATATGAAAGTATTCTGAGGATCGTACTCAAAGGAGGCTTGATTAGATCAATATTAACTTTTATACCTTTAAGTCAAAATAGTATTAATTCAAAACCATTGTACCATGAGTCATGCAAAAGAATTAAATAAAACTAAAAGATGCAGAAAATATTAAATAACAAAATTAACAGGATTATGAAAGTCTTAATAGGATAAATAAAAGACTAACTCGCTTTAGTGTTCATAGCTAACTCTTAATCTAGGGTTCTATTTAATCAGCTAGTAGCTAACCTAGTTATTACCTCTCGACCTCTAACTAACCTAACTAGTCGATAAGAAATCCTTATCTCTCGACCTCATAACTCAAACTGGGATAGTCAAGTGATGCTCAATAGACTTTTCTCTCGACCTTATCTATATGGATGACTTTCTAAGGTTGTTAGGCCTAGGGTTTATGCCCTTTCAACCTGAGTCAACTAATCCGACAAGTAACCCTAAAATAATCTCTAACTATTCCCACATTTGCTCGTTAATCTCCCTCGAATTTCAACTACCCATGAATCTAATTAAAGGTAACCCTAAGTTGAACTTAGACATCATTTTAAATATTGATTTAGTGTTGAAACAAGAAATCTGTAGTAATTGTTGAGCAATACACAATCAGAACGATGAATACGAACAAGTAAAACTAGAACTAAAACTATAATTGAAAAGAATGAAATTACAAGAATAAAACTCTAATCTAAGAATTGAAATTAAATAGAAATGAGGAAGTCCTTTCTTGAGTTCTAAGTAGTTTTATTTATAGGAGCCATTTTAGAAGACTCATTTAGACCTAATACAATTAACTAAACACCATTAATTGAAGTTGTGTAAACTAAAACACCCTTGCTGACTTTAACAGCCTTGTCGTAACTATGTTGCGACACCCTCAAGCCTGTGTCGCAACTTCGATAACAATGTACTCTTTTGGTGTGCGTTAAGGATTGTGACGTGGCATCCTCTAGTGTGTGTCACGGCATGGACAGTAGTATTCTCCTGCGGTATTCTGGAAGGCGTGGTGTGACATCCAAGCAGCATGTTGCAGCATAGGGAGCAGTCTATTGACTCTTTGACCTCAATCAATGTACTCACACTTAACCAACATGTTAGTCCTCCCTTAGGCTTGAATTGGCCTAAAAGGTCATAAAACACTCCTAATTACTCAATTTATTAACTAGATGCTTGAAATGAAAATTTAACGAAAGCATTACTTAATTTCAAAAAATCAAGCTCCCTAAGTGTCGAAAAAGACCTAATTTGCTACAACGAATTATGGCAAATCACATATGTAATATGTTAGTCCAATAAAGCAATCAATAATATGATTACTAATACAAATAACAAAATAAACAAGCATCATATGCAATTTTATCTAATTGCTCCAGAATTCAATATTTGTTTGGTTATTTCCTCTTTAACATTTAACATATATTTTGTATTATCATCTATTAGTATTTGACCGAGTTCTTAATCATATGAATCTATATCATTAAGATTTTTAAGATCTTTTTCTTCTATGTACTCTTTAAAGCATGGATTGTAACAACATGTTTTTAATTGTGTTGAAAATAGTGGTTTTAGGGCCACAATTCAGATAAATGAGTCTGTAAATATTATTATTTAATATTTATGAGTCAAATTTAGTGATATAGTGAAATTTTATCTAATAGATTTTTGTTAATTGAACAGTTAGTTAAAGTACAAGTGGTTTGACCCTAAAGTCAATGGTTTTGGAAAATAAGGTATCGAGACCTCATTTTCATAAATCGAGCTCCTAAATATTATTACTAAATATTTACAAAGTTTTTATTTAGGTGAATTGAATTTTGGTCTAAAAAATTTAGTGATTTGATGGTCAATTAAGGTATAAAGACTAAATTGTACAAACCGTAAAAGCTAATTAATATTAATTTTTATTGTTAAAAAGGCTTAATTAACAATTGTTTAAGGTTCTATCTGGAAATTAAGCCATTTTTATAAATAGTGGCCGGTTGTATATGAATTAAATGAATTTTATAAGTGAAAATTTAATTAATTAATCTTAAAAGTAAGATTAATAAAATGAAACAAGTGATCATCCATTTCATCTTACTTTCTTTGTAACACCCCAAACCCCGCCTAGACGTTATGGCCAAATCTGACAGTGTCACATTATAAGGTCTTTAAACATAGTCACTCAGTAAAAACCAATCTTGTTCGTTAACCCTTTTTTGCTATTATTCATTTCTTAAAACTCTTATCCTTTTTAACAATTAGAAGTAAAACATTTTTGTGTAGCGGAAGAGTGTAAAAGTGTTGTTTTTAGAAACCGTTTAATTTATGGGAAATCGTTTGTTTTTAGGAAAAAACTTTGTTCATAGAAAATCTGAGTTTTCTATAGTTTTACAGATATCAGAAAAGATAGTGTAAACCAGAAATAAAACAAGATAGTCTGAAAAGTCCATAATTACGTCAAAATACCCACCAATTTAAAATATAATCATAAATCAAAAGTAAAATAGTTTTAATAACCGTGGTCACCGTCGAGTCCTCCACTGCATCGATCTGCCTAGCTCTGAGGGTTACCTGTATAGATTAAGGCTCCCTTTGTTTGCCAGTAAATGTTTTCCGAAAAATGATTTTTGGAAAATGATTTACTTTTCTAGAAATGATTTGCTTTTTTGGTGTCTGGATGAATCTGTGTAAAATATTTTCTGTTGTTTGGCAGATTTTCTGAAAATATTTTTTGAAAAAGTTGTTTTTACATATATTAATAAATTTATATTTTAATTTGTTTTTACATATATTGGAATGATTTATTTATAAATAAATAAATCAAATTAAATATATAATAATACTCAATTATTAAGCTAGAATATATATTAGAAAATAAAAGGGAGAAGAACAATGCAAAATGTGAAATATTTAAAATTAACCTATGCTGTCAAAGCACAAAAAACTATTACTGCACTTCGACGCATGTCCTGTAAGACAGAGTTTTGAAAATTCCATAAACCATAAATTCATATATCTTGGACTAGCTTTTAATTTAAGAATTATGACAAATAAATCCACAATGCCAAATACATGAAGAGAAAAAAAACATGTATAAATAAGTTTGACATAAGTACAGAACTATCCATTCTTTCAAATCTCTTTAATGAAATATTTACAATACCCTTTTTCTCAATGTCTATGTTTCTTAATGCATGTTATTTCAAATGTTTATCATCAGTAACTCAATGCAAGCATTGCTAGCTCTAAATAACTTTAAAACTAAAACCAGCCGTTGGCTAGTAACTGAAACAGCCTATGGCCACCATGTAGAACGTGTAATGTCGAGCCTTGAGCTGGTCATCAATGTTAAAGGGAAGAGCTCCAAATCATATCTGTTGGGGTTTTGACAGCAGAGGAAGCGAGACAGTGCTATACAAAACGACCTTATCAATTGTGCTATAAAGATATAGCTGCAGATAGTACGGATGGGCCTCCAAAGCTGCATCAACCACCGCTATAAACTTTCTGCAATAGGAACCACAAGTAGTTTATCACAAGCACAAGATTTGATTGCATTCGAAGAGAGCAAATAGCATGGCATGTATGTGCTCATTTAACATTTATGTGGGAAGCAAAATCGGATCATAAAAGGAAAACCTACCTTTCCACTTTCGGCATATTTAGAATGGATTTGAAGAACTTTTCCAAGGAAGCTAGCACTACACCTTCAACCATTTGAGGTTCCGCTTTCTGTAATATGGAATCGATACCTCTGTTTTTGGATCCATTATTTGAGTTGAGTTTCTTCAGTATAGCAACAGCAAAACCAGCTGCCCAAACCTGTAAAGGATGAACCCTTTTCACCTTATTGGAAAGCATACATAAGAAAATATGCACAAAATAGATAAAATAAGACATCCAAGCTCAAAATCAAAGAAAAATTTAGGAGAGTTTTATGAAAATCAAAATAGTATGAATAAAGTTATTTAGAAGTTAAATTTGAACATCCAGACTACAGAGACTTCATCTACTTCACAAATCAATACATATAATACGCATTTTAAAGTCTTTTCTATAGCTAATAAAACAAAGCATAACACAACTATCTCAACTTTTATCATACAATTAGAGTGGTGCAACTGAAGTGATAGAAATTTCCAAATGTTTCCAAAACCTGGACTCGTAATCAATTTTTTTTAATCAAAGGCCAAGATTAGTATCTTATTGATTCCACAGTATTCTATTCACGAACAGACCTTTAGTGATATAAGCTAAAGAACTCTGTTCATAATTTAATATAAAACATTCATTTCAAAACTCAAAAGCTTGCTGTGAACTGTAATCAATCGTTTGAGAACATTAAGAACATTATAAATAAGAACCTTAGGATTTAAAAGCTCAGCTGATCCTGAATAAAAAATTACTCCTTTTATCATCTCTTTCAACCCCTCTCTACTCTAAAAACACTCAATCACTGAACCGTATCTGCCAAATAATGCCAGAATTTATTTTTCCACGTGCAAAATTCCAAAATCAAAAACCTTTAGCCATACCAGAAAAAGAAAAAAAAGGAACTTACACGAGCCAACCAATATTGCTAAAAGTATGGAAAATGAAGCACCTTTCGCGACCATCGTCCTCTTTCTCTGAACCCTAGGTGGCCAACCCATTAGCCAATTCAGCTATCCGCCGGTCAAGCATTGAAACTGGATCCAAGCATAGTAAAGCATAGTAAATGGGGAGTGTTGAAGGAAATAGCTTTTATGGAGGAAAATTCGAGATGAGGATTTAAAATAGGAAGAGGTTCATGTAATGGCTTCTTCAACATTAAAAATAAATCTGGGCTCTACTAAAATGGCTTCGGTTCTCCCTTGACCAAACTGATTTGCAACCCAAAGGGAAGGGGAATGGGAAGGGGAAAGAGGAGAAGAAAAGGTCATTTTCCGGAAAATGTCTTAACAAATTCAAAAGGGTAAGACATTTTCCTAAAAAAGGATCTCATTTTCCCCGTGTTTTGTATTTTATTTTACCGTGAGAAATGATTTTTAGGCAACCAAACATCAAAAAAGCTTGAAAAGTTTTTCCGTAAAAGCTTTTACAGGTTACCAAACAGAGCCTAAACAGAAAGGGTGAGTTTACGTAAACTCAGTATGTAATCCCCATAGAAAACATGCTCACAATCAGATTAACAGATGCCAGTCAGATACAGTCTTGGGCCCAAGCCCATTACAGTTATAGATACAGAATTGGGCCTTAGCCCATCTCAGATACAGATGCAGTCAAACAATCAGAACATAATCAAATCCTACCCCTAGCCTCTACACACCATCTCTGACCATCCCTAAACACCATGTGGGGTTTAAAACACCCACCCATCCCTACACACCAAGCTGTACCCAAATGCTGCACATATCAAATAGATTACAGCTGAGCTGCCAAATAATAGGCATAAATGCCTTTCAGTACACTTTCTCCAATAATCATCATCCCACCCTAAATACAAATACAAATAAATATGCTCAGTGTACTCATACAGATTAACATGCTTACATGCTAATATTCAGTTACCAATCATACATACAGATTAGTATTCAAACATGCATATAAACATCATGCTGAAAACATACATCAATCATTTAGATCATACAGTTTAGGGTCTAAGCAACCCTTACCGACCCTACAGTAGGTTCATAGTCGATTTGGACGACTCGTGCAACCCCATAAAAAAATTTAGATTAATGGACCCACAAGCCCTTGCGGCTTGCTTGTGTGGGCCTACACGCCCATATTGGCCTTGGCCTGTGTGGATCACACGGCCTGGCCTAGAAACCCACACATCCGTGTAGACTACCCATGTGCACTCACATGCCCGTATGGCCGATACGACCCAATTTGGTCTAGCCCATATGTCGCACACGGCCAACCTGGCCACCACACGGTCGTGTCTAGCACACGGCCTGGCCTTCATCAAACACACGACCGTGCTATTCACACATGGCCTACCACACGGGTGACCACACACCAATGTGGTGTTGACAGTTAGGTTTTAGGCATTTGCTAAAACCTCATTTTTTGCGTTTTCAGGTACACACTTGGTAACATTTGATGCGAAGATTCCCAAGCACTCCAGAACCTAAAATTATCCAACATATCTCCAAATTAGTCGTTTAAAACAAGATTAAACCAAACTACATTGAGATAGGCAACCCTTAAAAACCCTCAAAACCCTTACCTTCAACGGAGCAACGGTAATTTCTCACTACTAAAGTACCGATTAGCAGCCCTCAAATCATTGATTTTCCCTTAATTAAAGCATGAACCCTATTATTCCATTGATTTATTTAATTAAAATGAAAATTGCACCTACTAAACTTACTGATAACGCACGGGAGGCACTACAGTAATGAGATACGAAAAAACGATAGTATGAAAAAGGCAAAAATCGTAATTGACAGTAAGAAAGAGGAAAAAAATTGGCAGAGGCAAAAAGAAAAGAGAAAGAAAGGGTGGAAGAGAAGATGGTCAGTTTTTTTCTAAAAAGAAAATTTGGGAAAACTGATTTACTCAAATCCCACTACCTACACTATCTCAACCACCCACTACTTAGATTTTCTATACAACTCAAACTCTCAGCCACCAAACTGAGTAAAAATAATCTCCCTTGCTCATGCAAGGATTCGAACACAGGACCTTCAGCAACCTAACACTCTAATTAACCACCAGACCAGCAAGCTCATTCTAATATCAACAAGCAAACAAATAAATATAAGCCTACTCATAAAGGATCAGGCTTAATTCTAAAAAAGCTTAAAATTTTCCAAAGGCAAGGCTTGAACTTGGGACCTCTCACACACACCCAGAACACTTAACCACTGAAGCAGACAGATAGTTGTGTCACTTTTTAACAAAAATAGAAATATGAAATTTGAGGCATTACATTCATCTCCACAACAAACCATAAAGAACATAAGGAAGCCATAGCCATTTTTCTTCACAATCAGCCTTGCATGTAAGTATTTTTTAAAGTCGTTTTTCATAATTTTTATGTTTTTGAGATCATTGTAGCTTAATCTAGCTAGTCCATAGACTATTTCATAAAATTGTTAAAAGTTTTAAAAGTCATCAATAGTGATTTATGGAATTTTTTATGTTTAATGATACATTTGTAAGCTTGAATGTAAAATAGGACTAGTTTGTAAAGTGATTATTGTTAGTTTTGAGTTTAGGGTCTAATTTGTGAATGTGTCAAAATTGACATGAAAGTTTCTATAAAACTTGATTTTAGGGGTTGTAGAAGGATATAATTGAATCTGGAATGAAAAAATAAAGTTCAATTATGAAAGTTATACTTGTTTCGGTTTGAGGGACTAAATTGAATAAAATGCAAAACTTTAAGGAATTTCTATAAAATGAAATTAAGTGCTATATGCATAAAGTAAACTTTTATAAGACATTGTAAGCTAATGAAATTGAAATGAAGTATTATTTAGATCAATAATTGGAACAGACGGTTGATAAATTAGGAAAGTAAAATAATACAGAATAGTCCCTACGATCCAACTTGCTAGCTGGTTATACTAGGTAAGTCCATATGGTATAGAAATGCTCTTATATGTATTGATTATGATTGAATTGTGAAATATATACTTGTATACATTGTTAGATTGAAATTTTGAAATGTTATAATTTATTACTAAGGTGAGAAAAGATCTAATTGAAAATATTGTATACTTGTAGAACACAATTCATGTGAATATTAAATGAATGTGACCTGGCTATGAAATCTGTTTTTGGATAAACATGGAAGTGCTTTTGTTTTGTAAATGTCTAGAATCGTATATAAATTTCTGTTTGAACGTAGTAAACAATTAGGATACGATTAGCATGCCAATAAGGTTAGATGCGCACTTATACTGGTTGCACTTCGGTGCCCGCTTTTTTACACTTTGGTGCCATGTTTGCACTTCAATGCCCTTGATTGCACTCTGGTGCCCTTATTCAGCACTATAGTGCTCCCTGATACATTTACCCGAGTATTCAAGTTACTTTTTCTACAGTTCATCAAGCTATTCAGATCTATGTTTAAGGGAATAATGATTATTTAATACATGGTGATGATATGAAATTGAAATTGTTTGAATAGCATGATCATAGTTTAATTATTCAGTGAATTTGTGTACGATGTACTCACCTGTTCCTTATGAATTATTATATCAGGTTTTAGTATCATGTTATTTAAATTATTGCTTACATGTGATTCAAAGTAAGTTTATAAGTAAATTTTAATCCCGTGCTCAACTTCAGAGCTCACATTATCAAGCACCAATCTAAGTAGATATTGAAATCATTTTTACTTCGATTATGTGGCATGTATATAGGTTGTTTTGGGATTATGTGTTTGAGTTTCAAAGGTTAATGTGGTAATGTGCTATAATAGTTTAAATGTAAGGTTGATCTTGAAATTCATATGGTATGCTTAGTTAATATAAGTGGTGTATGTATGCTTAGTAGATATATGCATAATCTTGAATCATGAAAGAGTTTTTAATGTGGTAATGCTTCGATGAAATGTAAAGGCAGATGTGCTAAAATGACAGTTGTAATGTTTGGATCTCTTAGTTCAAGTTGGTTTTGTGATATGGTAAGTTTTGACATGTTTCAAGATAGGAAATTGGTAAGTTCTATTTTGGCCGAATAAGTGTTCGAATTATAGACCTTTAGGTATGCTTGAAACTTAGGGATGTGATATTTTGGTATCAAATGGTTTGGGATGTTTATAAATGTTGTATATCTTGTTTGTGATGGCGGCCAAATGGCATACTGGTTAAGCATTTTTAGGTTGTATTTTAACATGTTTGGTTTGATATTGAAGTGTGTTGAGCAAGGTTTTAAGATGACCATATAAGCATTTGAAAGTACCTTAATGAGTTGGTTTTAATGCATTGCATATATGGTATGTTCTGGGTCGCATGGTTGATCACACAGCCATATGTCACATACGAGTTGGTGACATGGCCGTTTTTCATAGGGAAATAGGTTGAAATTTGATTATACGGTCACAGTTAGTTACATGGCCCGGTCACACGGTCATGTAACTCAATCTACACGGTTTTAGTTTTCACATAGTCTTGATACACAACCGTGTGACCCCCATTTTGTACTTTTGTCTTTCTTTTGTGTAAAGATTCAAATTAGTCCTTGCTTGGTACCGATCAATTTTAGAGCTTTAGTAAGCTCGATTTAAGCTCAAAATTGTATTCAAAACATGGTTTTTTTGAATCATTGAGATTTAATGAATATTTTGGTGAATCTTGATTTAAATTCACACGTTCCTCTTATGTTTATTACTGTAGCATTTCGTAATCTGATTTCGACGTCGAAGACGGATGAGGGGTGTTACATGGATCATCCCAATTATCAAGATAATGAATAGATTTTAGTTATATTTATTAGTTATTATTTTAAATAAGGTTGTTTTACATTAATTATATGCAATAAAACTGTACTATACGATGGATATTGCACAAATGTTTTAATTATGATTTAAATTTTTAAAATTATTAAAAATATATTGATCTATAAAATATCATTTTTTTAATATTGTATAAATTTCTTAATTATGATTTACAAAATTTTCTTATCATATTTGAATTGTTAATACATTAATATATTTTAATTATATTCAATGATTTAAATAATAAATTAAAATATATTATTTAAAAATTTAATTAAAAAATTATATATAATGCATGTAACATTAAAAATTATAGTATATCTAAATATATAATATAGGTATATAGTTTAATAATTTATACTAAACAGATATAATAATATTAAAATAATAAAAATAATATTTGTAATAAATAAAACATGAAGCACATATTCATCAAAATCATTTAACTTCACTTTTTGTCTTTATATTTAAAAGCAAATATTTTCGTTCAAAACAAATTAGAGTAAAATTTTGAGTACAAATCAAGTTTTATAATCTATTTTGTCGTTACACTAATAATAGTTTTTCATAATTTTTCTTGGTATTGAGGTACGGAAAATAATTAAAAATATCAATTAAACATTTGATAAAAAGCGACCACCAATTGAGGCTCCTTGTAGCAATTAGTTGAGCTCCTATCATAGTTTTACGTTAAAATTTTTTATAAAAGTTATAACGCGGTAATTGATGTAGTGACTATGATTGATTTTGTGGAAAAATTATGATGGGATGATTAACGTGATGCGAAGAATTTAATTGATTTTTTTATTATTTTATCTTGATTTAATTGGTTTTTTAATTATTTAAATTTAAATATTGTTGAAGTAAGGTGTGTTACAATAACTTAAGTGGCACTTAATTAAGACAGTGAAGCAAACTTCTCGTTTTTGTGTTGGTCATTTAATGAAACAAGATTTTGGAATTAGTTTTTTGTGCTGAAATTTTGAAGATAAAATAGTCCACTTATGGAAACCAACCTATGACCTTTGAAGATTGGGGATTCGAATCGATTGAATAAAGACAAAACTTGTATTGTAGAGAATTGGCTGGGATTAAGATGTTTACTAGAAGACCATATCTTCATCAAATTGTGTTTTTATTAGCATATTATATAATTGTTATTTTCAATGGGTTGCTTTGTATTCATTTACTTACTATGTTAGTAACCTGAAATTAATATATGCTTGAGAGGTTTATCTAAATTTTATATGGGAGTTTATCGAGAGTATTTTGTTTTGTTTATTGAGGAATTTTTTTGAAAGAGTGTAATTTAATTGTAAACTATTAGAGTTTATAGTCTAATTCTCAATAGAAGAATGTAGACGTGAGTATTTTAATCTTTAAGTACAAAAGATAGTGGAATTACTTATTAAACTAAACTCCACATACGTAGAACAATTGAATTGCATAAACCAACATTAGTGTTTTCTTCAAAAACCAAATTGCATAAACCAGTGCAATCAAGCACTTCCATTCATTAGTGTTGAGTTTAACAATAACAACTTTAGGTCATAACAAATATTATTAAAATATTGTACAAAAGTTAGAAAAGTTATAAAAAAAAATATTAAAATTTATTGAAAATTTTTTAAAAGTTTAGAAAATTATAAAATTTTTAGATTCACTAAATATTATAATTTATTGTTAATATATTATGAAGAAAATATTAAAATATTATTAAAATTTTAGAAATTATAGAAAAATTATTAAATATGATAAAAATATTAAACAAATACAAAACTTATTAAACATTTATTGAAATTATTAAAAGGATAATTATTTAATACACCATCAGTAGAGATTTTTAGATTCCATAAGTGGATTGAAGGTATGACAAATGTCACATTTATTTATATAATTATTTTTTTATTTTTTTATTACACCCTATAATACACTTGTCAAATCCTAAACTCGTTTTGTGAAGTTTAAAAAACTCCACTAGTGGTGTATCAAATAATTTTCTTTATTAAAAATCTATAAAAAATATGAAATATACATATAGAAATTTTTTTGTTATTTTAAATATTTGAAATCTTTGGTTAAATTAATTGACACATCATTATTTTTTCACTTTAACTGCCACATCAACCCCCACATAATCATCTAACAACCCATTATAAACTCCAATATAAAACTATATTTTAAAGGACCAATTGATGTTAACTTTCAACTAATGACTCAATAAATTACATTTTTAATTAAGAACTTAATTCATCTTTAATTATTTTACAAGAACTTTCAACACTTACGCTTTTATTTTATTTTATTTTTTCAAATAAAAAGTAGGTAAAAAATAAAAAATAAATTAATATTTATATAGTAGATTAAAGAGAAAATTAATAAGTTTATTAAAAATTTATTAATTTTTACTGTTAAATATTAATGTGATAGATGAAGTAATTGAACAATAATATTTGATGTCACGTGTATCTCATAACATTAAAAAATTAATTTAAATAACTAAATAATAATAAACTATCACTTAATAATAAAAATGTGTTATTAACTTTTAATTTAATTTATATTAGCCAAGATATAATTTAAGTAACTTTTCATGATACTTTAAAAAATAGGCTGATTAAATAGCATGGTATTGCATACGTTTAAGATTTTTTAGTCTTAGTAGATGATTCGGGATTACATTGCACTTTTTTCTTTCAAAACAATTCTATATCACCTTCAGGGTTATATTCTTTTAAAAGGACTAATCAAATAAAAAGCTGCTACTGAATCAACTGGCAATTAATAAAAGCCTATGAAAAGTATCCAAATGAGTAAGCAGGAATAGAGAGGCAAATCATGTCAGGCAGCAATAAGATAGGTACCAGAAGCTGACCGACAATATAATTGATGTCGGGCAGCGTGGGGAACAATAATTGGGACTTTGCTTGCTCTCTATGTGCCTACCCCCCCTGCACTTACCCTATTAGCCGGATTTCTCGGTTGCCGTGATCTCTGCTCCTTTGATTTTTCTCTCTCCCCCCCATTACTTTATTATTATTTGCTTTTCCTCCTGTTCACCTCATTTGTATTCGTTTTGTATTCGTATTTTAGCAATATGGTATTTTTGTGTATTGTTATCCAAATTCTTGTTAGACAGTAGTTGGTTGTTTATTAATGAAATATTCAAATAGACAGTGGATGGTTGGTTGAGGTTGGTTTCGGAAAATAGGCATGGGCTTGTCTTGTGCGAGCTACCTGACTTTGACCGAGTCTTAACCTGTCCTTGCCTCTTTGGGGTGGCACAGGTGGAGTCAAGACTCAAGGGAGACTGCGATTGCGACACTGCAGACAGAGGGTCAAGAAGGCTGTCCTTCCATAGTTGACCGCTGAATCAGACATGTGGCGAGTAAAGAATGGTGGTTACTGTTAATAGCCAAGCACGCGTGCGGCACCAGCGTCTCTAGCAGCAGTCAGCCGAGCATGGAATAGTGAGTCCACTGACTTGTTCCCCAGAGTTTTTTTAACCTCTTGTTTGTTGTCTCTTATCAGCTTCCGCTGGAGTTAGTATAATTTGAATTACCTTTGGTCGTTCAGACTAGAGGTGATCATGGGTTGGGCGGCCCGGCCCGACCCGAAGGCCCGCCCGAAAAATGGGAGAGTTTGGGTAAAAATATAGGCCCGAAATATGGGTTTGGGCAAAAATACGAGGCCCGTTTAGAAAACGGGCCGGGCCTCGGGCCAACCTTTTTTGGCCCGGGCCCGGCCCGGCCCGGCCCGAATTATATAAATATATATTTATTTTTTTATTTTTTTAAGTATATGTAATTTTTAACTTTATTTTTTGTTAGTTTGTGTATTGTTTTAAGAATTGTTTATCTCAATTTTATTTTGTTTCTTATTTTAATATTTGTTTTTATATTTTTAATTTATTTAATTTATTATATTTTTAAATTTTTTTTATGAAATAAGCAAAAAAAATTAATATGGGTCGGGCCGGGCCGGGCTCGGGTCTAGCATTTTTATTCCGGGTCGGGCTTGGACAAAATTTTAGGCCCATATTTCGGGCCGGGCCGGGCCCGGGCCTAGAAAACGGGCCGAAATTTTTTATGGGCCCGACCCGAACCCGGCCCGGCCCGGCCCATGATCACCTCTAGTTCAGACCTGTTTTTGACTGCCCAGACCTCCTGTATGAACCCTCTCCAAAACAAAAGTACAACACTATTATGCTTTTAAGATTAAAACTGACAAACATGCCTGTTTCCTTTCACAAATACGAGGATTATCATTCATGGTTTACAGCTTTGTTGTTTTTGTATACTAAATCTGATGTGTTATTTCGATGATGGTCTTCCAGAATCAACTCGATTGTTTCCATCTAATCTTTGTTCAGGGCATTCAACAATGCCATCCCCCAGAAATGGTTTTGCAGAATATTCATTTCAAAACTTTTGTTCGGAATCCATTTCAAGTGAAGGAAGAAATGTAACGTCCACAATTTTATCCGGATGGCCCAGATTAAAAACTTTAAAATTTTTACACAAATAATATAAAAATAAATAATTATGAAAATAAAGTAAGTAAATAATTATTTACGAGAATAAGCATTTTTAATAGTTCTTGTAGATGTTGACACACCCCACTCCACTTTTTTCTCCAATCATTAAGCTATTATTAATTTTTTTTTTAAATTTGTGCCATCATTAATAAATTCAAAGAACAAAAATATAAATATATCAGTTTTGAATTAACTTAAGTTGGTGTCAAATCTTTAGTGTTGATGTCATTAAAAATATCTCGATTTGAATTATCTTAAAGACTAAAGACACATTATGTTTAATGATTCCTTATTAGGAACAATAAAAACAGACCTATTTACTAGCTCAACACATTTTAATTGCTACCTAAATTTTATGGTTTTTTTAACTGAAAAAAATATTTTACAATCTTTAACATTTCAAATTTATACCCATAATTACTGTAACAACCCGGTTTAGATCCTAATTGAAACGAGTGGTTTTGGGACCATTTAACCTAGTTAAAATATTATTTTTATTATTTTAATAATGTTTACAGTGTGGTAGTATTACTGTGTGAAAGTTTCATATAGAAATTTTACCGATTAAATAGTTAATTCGGTAAAAAGGATTAAATCGCGTAAAGCGAAAACTATGTGCGCCATTAGTAAAATGACTTAAATGGCTTTGGCTTTTTAAATGAAAGGCCTTAAGTTGAAATTATCCCTTTTATTAAGTTAGTGGACATTTATGTCCATATATTTTATGATTTTTAAATGGTTTTAATAATGGTTAAAATTGTAAAATGGTTTTTATGTTATTATTATATATAAACTAAAAGCATATTATATTTTCATGCTTCTTCACTGAATATGAAACAAAAACAGCCATTTTTATGAAGTTTACATTCGGCCAAGCTTTATTACTCAATTAAGGTACGGTTTTTGATCCGTTTTTAATAATTTTTATGTTTTTGAGCCTGTTGTAGCTCGGTTTAGCTAACCCGTACCTCAATTTCTGAAATTGGTTTTGTTTTTGAAATGTGCCATTGATGAGTACATGTTTGTTTTAATATTTCTTAATAAATTATTGATGGTTGTTTATAGATATACAAGTTTTATAAAGAGATTTTTGATGAAATTGAGTATTTGGGATTAAATTGAAAAAAGATAGAATTTTTGTGGTTAGAAATGTGAATAAAATGAAAATATGGGTTGTTTAGATGCTATAGAAAATTCGGCTAAATACATGTACAATGGGATTTTGTGTATTTTTGCATAATTATGTATTAGGGACTAAATTGTCAAGGTATGAAACTATGAGGGCTATTTTTATAAATAGGCCAAATTACATGTTTATGGATTTAATTGAATGTGTTGGTGAATAATTGGTTGAATTTGAATTCGTATAGATCAATATAATCAAATATTGGAACTTGATCAGGGGGAAACGAAAGACAGACGGGTAAACGATTATACGAGTAATTACGAGGTAAGTTCGTATGGTTAAAAATTGAATTATTAGCTACTGAAATTGTTTTAATTGATGGTAATTGTATACATAATGAATAATTTACTAAAATTATCGGCTCTATGAATATGTTGTTGTTACTAAATTATATGATTAAATTGATACAAAAATTATAGGTTATAAGAAATGATGGATAATCGGTAAAATTGTGAATATGTAATGGTAGATATGTTAAATGGCTTTGTACTTGATTATGTTAATATTACATGATGATGGAATGCCATAATATATTTGGTCTTGTGTTTGGAAGTAATGAAGTACTTTGGGGTTGAGTAAATGTATGTTGGAGTTAGTTGAATTTTAGTATATGATAAATTAAATGTCTTGTATGTGGTAAGTTACTAAGCAAATATTTATCGTTGATTAGATTAAATACCATGTATATATGTGTGCCGAATTAAAATGTATAAAAAGTTGAGGTTGCCGAATGCAAATAGAGTTGATAAATTTGAATTGATAAATATTGAGTAATTAAATTTCAGCACTGAGTGTGCGAGTATAAAAGGTTACGGATGTGAAAATTGCACTAAGTGTGCGAGCCTAATTATTGAGCACTAAGTGTGCAAGCTTAAGTATCAAGCACTAAGTATGCGAATTTGATATATAATGTCGAATAACTATTGGCACTAAGTGTGTGACTTTTCGAGTAATCAGGAATAGTCGAATGTATTTTTGCCTTGAATTTCTTGAGAAGTATTTATGATTTATAAATTTGAATTTGAGCAGGTGAGATCAAACCTATACGGTTAATATTATTGATCGTAAATCTGTGTGATTGATAATAGTAAATAAGGTTGCATGATAGATGTATGAATTGGATGAGTAAAATGATATGATTATATATATCTATATACGATAACATGTAGTATGTTAAGATGTGAATGTTTGAGTTATTTGGACTAAGTTTTGATATTGAGAAATTGAATGGAAAATGTATGATAATCGAATTCCTGATGCTTGAAAATATGCTTGAGTCGAATTTGAACAAGTGATATTCGGGCTTTTAGCCTAGCAAGCCTTGTGCTAGTGAAAATAATCGGGCTTTATGCCTAGCAGGCTTAATGCCGGTGTATCAAAATTCAGGCTTTGAGCCTAGTAGGCTTTGTGCCGATGTGATTTCAGGTTTATACCTAGCAGACTTGTTGCCGGTGAATTATAAAGAGTTTATGCTTACGAGATTTTGAGATGAAGTGATCATTTCATATTTTTAATTAGCTAAAATAAACAGGTATGTGATAGTTAGTTGTATTTGTGTAATAAGGTAAGTTGGTTATTGTATTAGTGATGTATATGTTATATGAGATACGTGATATGTTTAGATAAGTTATTACATGGTTATATGATCATATGATATATGAAATGTTTGATTGTATAGAAGAAAAGTTATATGGTACACATATGAATTATTGGAATGAAAGATGATATATGATATAGTATACATAAATGATAGATGAAATGATATGAGTATTGGAAGTTTACATGAGATCAATGATTTATATAGATGAATTGATACATGGTTTAAATGAAATATAGTTATGAAAAGTGACATGATTTATATAGAAGGTATATTTGAAAATGAATTACTGATGTTACTGATGAGTTAATGTTTATACGGGTATAATTCTGCTATCGGTTATATGAATGTGTTATAGGTTATACGTAATGAAATAAATTGACATCAATGCTATGTGAATTCTATGATATTGATGTTGTATAGGTGATATGTGATATAAATGGTTTAGTTACATATATGGCACTTAGTATGCAAGATACAGGGTTTCGATGTTGGTCTCAAGGGTTCAACTGTAAAGATGATGCTATGAGAATAGAAATGATGATACAAATCAATACAGCTATACATGGTACACTTGACAAGTAAGTGACATTGATAAATTTATATGATACGTGAGTAGATGTGATAAATTACACATGAATTACATGACTGTTAAGGAAATAAATATTGAATTAGATGAGGCTGGTTCAAAAGTAATCTTATTGCTTAAAATGACAAGCTTAATGTTAAAATTTTTATATAATGCTGATAATTATACGAACTTACTAAGCTTATTAGCTTACTCTGTTTATTCTTTCTATTTTACAGTGATACGAATGCTTGCTTGGTTTGGAAGTCATCAAAGATTTCATCACACTATCCAGGAGATAATTGGTATTTCTGAACTCTTTGAAATGGCATAATATGGCATGTATAGGCTAGTTTGTAAGTTGATGTTTATTGTTATCCATGTGGATGGATTTAGTATAATCTTTAGCCCATGCTCAAGCTATGTGATATGGCTTGGTCATGATATGGATTTTTTGGTATGAAAGTATTATATGATATGTCTTTTATTTGATAACGTTGAGGAATGGTAAGTTAGTATGTTTTGATAGTAAATGAGATGAGGAATGAGGCTAAATTGAATAGTCCACTTGATGTATGAATGGAGTTTTATATGTCTGTTTTAAGTATGATATGATGATAGATGATATATATATTGCTGAAATGAGTTGATGTTTGATAAAAGTTTAAAGTTTTACTGTTCCGACCTGAGTTACAAGCTTGGTAATGCCTTTACCTATTCCTGCGACGGTTACGGGATAGGGGTGTTACAATTACAAGATGCTTCTTGAATCTGAAGTACTAGCTTTAATAAATTGACTCCATTTTAAAGGTATGTACCACCTAATAACACCAAGACTTCACTCAAAAACTCAAAAGGAGTAACCCTTTTAATAGAAACAAACACCTCAAGATCTCAAACCACAATCTCAAAACAATAAAATGACATGAAATCAATCTCCTTGACAAATGGAAACTTAAAGGTGCTATAGACCCTATTGCATCGACCCCAATTAGAAACATTTCTTTAAGTGAAATTTCGTAACACCATGGCACAATTGAATTAATATTCAATAGGTCACATAGATTACCTCCAAGACATTCTTTTGATATAGAAAGTATCAGTACAACCTTTAGAAGGTTAAATATAGAAGAAGAATCAAATCTTGAAACAAAAACAGTAGATTTTAAGACTGCTAAAGCTTTTTTTCTCTTCTATCCCAACAACATTTAGAATCAATTTACAATAAATAGATAATTCCTCAAATATAGTCCAACCTATCTATGACAGACATGAAGAAAGCCCCAAAAATTCACCTAATATGTCACCAACATACTCATCAATGATTAATAATACAATACTAGGGTAAAATTCAGAAATTTTTGCTCTAGAAATTTTTTTTGAGATCAATAAAGAATGGTGCAGAAAACACTTATATTCCAACAAAAATAAGCAAAAAAATTACTTTAAAATTTATAATAATAAAAAATAGAGCATTCTCCAAGAATATTATGAATTCATGAATACCCATAAAATTCATATAAAATTCTTTAAATGGTTCGAATAATATTATTTAGAATCTATTAATGCAATAAAAAATAATACTAGATGACAAACAAATAGAGGAGAAGTTGAATCTCAACATCCCCTCTTAACGGAAGCTCAATATCTTCATAAAAATACTAGAATAAAAACAAGCCCTTTAATAAGAGCTCTTGGTGCAGGAGAACAAATCTCATTAAAAGATATTAAAATGATAGTAGAACAAAACAATTATATAAATCTCAGTCTTCATAAAATAGGAAAACAATTAGATCATATTGAAAATTTAGTAAGCCAGCTAATTAAGAAAGAATTTGTAAAAGAAATAACTGAAAAAAGTTCTAAAAAACCAATATTTACACCATATGAAATTCCAAAACCTTTCCGAAAACTCCAAAAAGAATTTTTTAATTGAAATCCAAAATAGACTTGATGCTTTGAAAATTTACAAGTTTGAATTAGTTGTCCCTAACACTCCAATGCAAGCCCAACACTTAGTAAATTCGTTACACCAATCTTCTCAATCTGAGTCTGACCAATCAAGTGAACAATAAATTAACAAAATAGCTTAGAAAGAACCAAAAAATTATATTATCCAAAAATCACTGCACCTGACTTTAATATTCAAGAAAAACTTGTTTTCCGAAATAAATACAATGGTAACACAATTTAGGAATGGAATATAGAAAAAATGCCTGAATATAATATCTTACTTCATTACAACAAATGACAATAGCATCAAATGTTTATAAAACACAAAACCAAAATGGGTTGTGTAACATCCCAAAATAGGGCCTAATTGGAATAGTGGTTTCGTGACCACAAATCCGAGATAGAAATAATTATTTTATAATTATTTTGAGGTTTATGTTATGATTGCAAGATAGTGTGAAAATTTCGTGAAGAAATTCTATGCATAAAGTGCTTAATTTGAAATTAGGAACTAAATTGAATAAGTTGCAAAACTTGCATTCTAGAACTTTTAGTATGAAATTGCTTTGGAATATTAATTAGGAGGTCTTAAATAGAATTTGACCAATTTCTAAAATTTTGGACAAAAATGGGCTTGTACATGAAAATTTTTAAAGAAAGGCATTAAGGGTATTTTAGTCGTTTGGAAATAAAAAGGAATTAAAAGGGAAAAAGATGACAAAATTGCTATCATCTTCTTCATTAGCATGAAATTTCAAGGGTTTTCCATAGCTAGGGTTTTTTTCAAGCTTCCAAGCTCCATAGTAAGTGATTTTAAGCTTCCAAGCTCCATAGTAAGTGATTTTAAGTCCCGTTTTTAATGATTTTTACGTTTTTGGAATCCCGGTAGCTCGATAAAGCTTATGCTAGCAATAATTTAAACTAGGGTTCGTATTTGGAAAAATACCCATAGGTGAAGAGTGTTTATTTTGATGTTTTATGATAGAATATGAGGTTTTATATTGTGTTAGACAACTTGTGCTACTCGGTTTTGAGAAAAAACGAGTAAAAGGGCTTAATCGGTAAAAATACCTATTGTTCATAAGTGTATGTTATAGTAAGAATTTGAGGTTGTTGTTGGTAAATAAATGCTCAGCATGTCCTAAAACATAAGAATTTGGGATAAAGTTTAATTTCCGAGCCTTGGGGCAAAAGTGTAAATATGCAAAAGTTTAGGAGCAAAAACGTAATTTTGCTAAAGTTTGAGTTAATGGCTGTTTTGATAAATGTGAGTATTAAATAAGCTAAATTGCTATTATAGATCAAGAAGAACGAAATTCGAGAGTAGATCGGGGAAAAGAAAAAGTAAAGGACTAAATTGTCAAGTGTAACCGTATTTTGTATCGAGGTAAGTTTACGGTAAATAAATGCGATATTTCATTATTTTACATTATTGTTGTTAATTTCCAGCATATATACATTTATTTTATGAGAATATATTAAGTTGAATCAAAGATGAGACAATAGAGAAAAGTATCAGAAAGTCCAATTTGAACTTTAGGAATGTTTGGGATAATTCAGGTTATCAGACAGGACAGGAATATTCCATGTAAGTCCATATTAAAAATATGGCTTTGGTAGGACAGGAAACATCATATGCAAGACCATGTCTAGAACATGGCATTGACAGGCTATTATCAGGCAGGAAAAACCCGAGTATCCTTAGTATTCCGAGAAGTTTAACGGGCTATTGTACAGGTTAGATTACAAGAAATTTTCAGCAAAAGAAAGATAAGTTATATTCACGAGTTATTGAAGAATCAAGTAAGAAAGAGAGTAAGTGAATAAGGAAGAGGGTAAGAAATGAGATGTAAGGAAAGCTTATGAAGCTTGATGATATTATGATTAACTATTAATTAGGGTGAATGTTGTGATTTATTTCCTTGTAAACTTACTAAGCTTAGTGCTTATTCTCTTTATTTTCTTGTTTTTGTAGTTCTTGCCAAGCCAACTCGGGGATCGCAAGGAACGTCGGAGATCTGATCACACTATCATCGGAATCATTTTGGTATAGCTAGACGTTTAATTTCGTGTATGGCATGTATAAGGACTTGGCTTCTTTGGTATGAATGTCCTTAGGATATGTTTGATGTAGGATATGTAAATACTTTTTGATGATTAGCTATTGGAATGACTAATCAAACATAGGTTTAATACTATGTATGCCTAAATGGTAATTAACACATGAAAACAATGAAAAGGTGAAAATGGCTTAAAAACAGATTCGAACAGCAGCAGTGACGTGACTTTGAAAAATCACTAAAAATGGTATAAATGGAATTAAATAGTAAATGAGGCATGAATTTAAAGCTTGATGAGTCTATTTCATGTGGAAGAAACAGAGTAAGTAAAAGAACTGTAAATTATGAGTTATTTGAAATTGAGTGAGACTGCTCCAGATTGACTTTGTGATCCCCTGTTCTGAATTTAAAAATTCACCATAAATTGTACACAAATAATTAGGCATTATAGTTTATATGCCTGGATTCTTTATTGAGTCTAGTTTCAAATGAAATAAACGGCATGCTTATTTGAATTTTTTATAGAGATAAAATTAATTCGTAGTGAACAGAGGTCAGAGTAGTCAAATTGCGTAATAGGGGAGATTTTAACTAATAAAATGTATTAATTGGCCAAACCAAAAATTCTAGAAAAAAATTAGTAGATAGATATATGAGTCTAGTTTCAGGAAAAATTTACGGATCTTAATTTTGAGTTTCAGAACTTGAGATATGAATTTTTAAGCGACTATAATGCAGATTGATAGTATATTACGAAAGTTGGAATATATGATTTAAGGTTACTTAAGTGATAGATTAAGTTTAGTAACACCTCAAGCTCGACTCCAGTGACGGTCTCGGGTAAGAGGGATGTTACAGGTTGATTAATTATCAGGCTATAGTCAATCTTTTCGTTGTTGGATTTACTGACTAATTAAAAGGATGGTGGGACCATGCGCTTACTAAAACCCATCAAGAAGAAATTCTACGAGCAATAAAAAAGATGATGAAGGAAAAATTATTTTAGATGAACAAGGAAGCGAATTCAAGATGCATATGCAAATTTGAATTTTTCAATCTCTAAACATTTAATAGGAGATCTTTCTCATCTTAAAGATAGAAATTCAAAATTATTATAAAATTTAAAATGCAAAAAATTAACATATTTTAAATGGTATAAAATGTTTGTATGACTAGAGTTATACAAAAATCTGATAATCAACAACCATTTTGAAAAGAAAAATTTCTATTAGGGCTTCTACTTTATTGGGAAAAAAGGTTAGAAATCAAATTAGGGAAAATTACAAAGGTATTATTCCCTATGAAAACTTACATATGGTGAACTAATTAGTTTCACCCAAAAGGAATGATTAAAAATCTGTCAAGACTTAAAATTACAAAAACAACTTCAAAAAAGAAAGATATCAATGTAAAAAAGAAAGATATCATTTTGCCGACAATTTAACATTAGAAATAAGCCTTCTTTCTCAAAAACATGTTGCCTTATATGTAAAGCCCCAAAATTTTTAATTTCAGCTTTTGTAAGTTTGACACAAATATTTGTCTGCTTCAGTAGTTAAGTGTTCTGGGTGTGTGTGAGAGGTCCCAAGTTCAAGCCTTACCTTTGGAAAATTTTGGTTTTTTTCTAAATCAAGCCCTATCTCTGGTTAGTAGGCTTTTATTTAATTGTTGGTAAGCATATAACAGAACGAGCCAGCTGGTCTGGTGGTTACGTTGAGTGTTGGTGTGTTGGAGGTCCTGTGTTCGATTCTTTGCTAGAGTTGTGCTGGAGGGGGATTTTGAGTAGTGAGTTGTTAGTAGGATAGTGGTGAGAGATTTGAGGAGGGAAATTAGGGAGAGGATATCATATTTTCTGAGTTGTGTAGTTTTCTCTTTTCCAAAAAACAAAAAATCCCTTTCCCCTTCCTAACGTTTTTCTCTCTATTTTTCCACACTCAAGTTCTCAGCTACCTACTCAATTGTTTTTCTTCAATTTTCCTTCTTGTTACCGTCCCTTCTGTTTCCTATTCGCTGTCTAAGCATAGTATTTCGTTGTATCCGTATTTTTGTGCGTCGTTGGTAAGTTTGGTAGATGTGATTTTAGTACTAGTTTATGAATCAGCGGGTAATGGGATTTATTTTATGAATTAGGAGGAGATTGAGGTGTTGGGATTTTTCAAGCGACGCCTTAATCGTGTGAATTATCGTTGCTCGTCTTAAGGTAAGACCTTTAGCTGACTTAAGGTTTGTCCATCGCTTTTTGATTCAGTTTAAATATCATTTAAGCATTTAAATCGGGGTTTGCTTGGTCAATTATAGGTTCTACTGGTCTCGGGAGTGTTTCGGCATCAAATCGTACCAGGTGTGTACCCGAATACGCAGAAAATAAGGTTTTGGTAAAAGCTAAAAACCTTTCTCTCGATGTCACACATGCGTGTGGTCGCCCGTGTAAGAATAACACGACCGTGGGTTTGATGAAGGCCAGGCCGTGCGCTAGACACGGCCGTGTGATGGCTAGGTGTGGTCATGTGTGACACATGGGTTAGACCAAATTAGGCTATGTGGGTTACACGGGCCAAGGCCAATTTGGGCGTGTGGGCCCACACAGGCAAGCCACATGGGCGTGTGGGAATGTCCCTTAGGATTGCACAGGTCATCCCAAACGACTGTGGGCCTACTGTAGGGTCGATAAGGGCTAATTATACCCGTAGTTGTATGATTTGACTGTGATATATTTTGAATCGTTTAGGACTTTAATGTATGATTGTTTTGTACTTTATCTGTTATATATGTATGCCATGTGTAGTATGTGAACATGTTATACTGTATCCCTATTTTGACATATTATATGTTTCTGTACTATTTTTAATTATGGGGTTGGGATGATGTTTATTAGAGGAAGTGTTCTGAAAGGCATTTATGCCTATTATTTGGCAGCTCAGCTGCATTATTTTTTATGTGTGCCGCATTCGGTACAACATGGTGTGTAGGGTTGAGTGGGTGTTTTAAACCCCATATGGTGTTTAGGGATGGTTAGAGATAGTGTGTAACACCCCTAACCCGTATCCGTCGCCGGAAAGGGCTACAAAGCATTACTAATCGATACTCAACCATCAAAATTATTAATCACTACTCAAATGTCTTACAAATAGGTCTATGAGTAAAATAGTCTAACCACGTCATTAAAATCACTTATAACAAGTATTTCACACAATCAGAAACATTTTAACTAACCACCAAGACGTTAATATACATAGTATATATATGGTCATATATTTTTCTACCAAAGTCGAAAATACATTTGCTTAAAATCTACAAATTTGAAATTGATCTAAAGCATCATCTATACATAAATACCTATATGCGTACAAATGCCCAACATGTCATGAACATTTTAAAACATTACAAAGATATAAATAACTATTCCTTTGGTAATTCCTCATAACAAGCAACCAATGAATAACTGCATCAACTATTATGCTTATCACATTCTACCTTTAACAATATACAATTATAAATGAATAAATACAT
The DNA here is from genome assembly GCA_020496765.1 of Gossypium stocksii. Taxonomy (NCBI): domain Eukaryota; kingdom Viridiplantae; phylum Streptophyta; class Magnoliopsida; order Malvales; family Malvaceae; genus Gossypium; species Gossypium stocksii. The sequence continues at coordinate 35,902,952 of CM035624.1, forward strand.
ACAATCACCTATTCAGTCTATAATACAAATCAAACCAACATTTATAACTCAATTCCAAACATAATAAGAACTGAACCACACCTGTCTATTTATATTACATTTATAAACTAATCTACTTAGAAACCAACCAAGCAAATATCTCATCATATTAATTACTCATAGAACCTTGATCACATCTAATGAAAAGAAAACGAGCCAATATTCGCATAGCACATTTTATATACAGTGTTAACAAAAAGAAACCTCAAGGGTAAAATAGCTTATACATGCCATAATTATTAAACTTTAACTTCTAAAAAGTACCAAAATATAAAGGATAGTGTGATGAACTCCACTGACGATCCCAAACGCGTAACGAACTTTGAAATCTATAATACAGAGAGCAAACAAAAAACACACCAAGTAAGCTTTAACAGCTTAGTAAGATATAAGCCATTTAAACATTTAAGTTAGCTTGCTAACTCAATTTATAAAGCTCTACTTAGTCAATTCGATTCCTCTTACTAAAATCATATATTCATCTCATTAATTCATTCGGTGATTTATTTAACAAGGACCAAATTTTTAACTAGAACATATATACACAAATTTTGTTCACAAATATTTTATTAACAACTCACAAATACCGAATACCATATGTCTATCCATCATCATAAAATGGGTACTATGAGCATAATATAATTCATCCCAACCTGCTATTATTGCCAACTTTTAATTTTCCAAACCTCCTCTACGATTTCATGTATCCATTAACAAGGTAATATATATATATACAACATATCTTTTTATCCCATTTAAATCATGTTTAACCAATATACTTCTTTACCACAATCAACTACTTACTATGGAAATCAATTAAAATCACATCACAGGATTCATGGTTTACTACGTTCAAAATCGTACAACTATATATATAAATATATAATTTTTTCCTCAATAAATTCAAGTACCAATTCATTTGAATATTCATGGTTACCTGATAAATACGCACACTAGTGCTAATTAATCAGATCCAAACTAAATCGATTTTGCACACTTAGTGCTCGGTATCAAATTCAATTCACACATTTAGTGCCCAATGACCGATTTTGCACACTTAGTGCTCGGTATCAAATTCAATTCGCACACTTAGTGCCCAATGACCAATTTCGCACACTAAGTGCCCAATGACCGATTTCTCACACTTAGTGCTCGGTATCAAATTCAATTCGCACACTTACTGCCCAGTGACCGATTTCGCACACTTAGTGCTTGGTATCAAATTCAATTCGCACACTTAGTGCTTTTCTCAATCTTGTTACTCATTTAAATATATACACGTATGTATATCTCATTTGAATATATATAACACCTATCTATATCATTTTCGGCTATATCAAACACATATATCCCTCACATTCAGTTATACCAAACACACACACACACATATATATATATATGTCATGCTCAACTATATCAATCCATAAATCTATCATATTTGGGTATAACACACTCTCATAAATATCACATTCGGCTATAATAATAGCTTATATAAATATATATACTTCCAATAAATTCATAAATATCATTATGGATAAATTCAAATCGGCTTAAATGCTTAAAATCTTACCTCGATTATCGACAGACGAAAAAGTTCTACTATTCAAATATTTTTGTTTTCCCTCGATCCAAACCCGATTCTTTATGAGCTTGATCTAATAAAAAATCAAATTCAGTTTATTCAAGAAATTTTCACTCAGTTACTCCTAAACTCAATAATTTAACAATTTACCGATTTGCCCTCAACATTGCACATTTTTATAAAATAGTCCAATATTATTTAAAATACAATTCATTCAAAACTTCAACCTAATCTATTTGGCCGAATGCTCCCTAGGCTAAACTAAGTCCTTCTTTTTTAATAAATTCGCAAACTAGTACTTAAGATTAACAAATTTCATAATTAAGCCCTATCAATTCAATTTCATCACATTTTCTACTAAAAAAAATACTAATCAAGCTCATATTTTAAGTTTTCCACATTAAGCTCAAACTTCTTCAACTCACCTTCTTGACCGAACACCATATATTCATCCATTAACAAAATTAACTCATGGGCTATATAATAAAGTTAACTAAAACCTTAAAAATACCAAGATTTTCAAAAATCAAACTAATTACATACCTTAAATTGAATCAACAAAGGCCGATTAGCTTGGTTCTTTCTCTTTTCTTCTTCTTTCTATTTTCGTCAATAACAAAGCACTATGAACCTTATTTTATTCCTTTTTCCTTATTTGTTCTATTTTATTCCATATAATATAATACTATTACTTAGTATAAACACATAAAATAAATGTATAAAATCAATAGCACAAAACCATGTGCCATCCACTACACTTAAATGGCATAATTTCATATTAAATCCTTCCAATAATAATAATCATCAGAATTCGATTATCACATAATAAATCACCAAGTTTTCACTTTATGCTATTAAGCCCTATTTAATAAATCGGCATTCAATTGATAAAATTTTAAAATGAAATTTTCACATCAGTCAATTCACACATTCAGAACACAATTAACTAATAATTAAATATTTTCTAACTCGGATTCGTGGTCCTGAAACCACCATTCCGATTAGGGTCAAAATCGGGCTGTTACATAGTGTGTAGAGGCTGGGGGTAGGATTTGATTTCTGTTCTGACTGTGAATCTACATCTGTATCTGAGATGGGCTAAGGATCAATTCTGCATCTATTACTGTAATGGGCTTAGGCCCAAATTTGTATCTGTAATAGGCTCAGGCCCAATCTAAGATTGACTGATTCTGGTATTCTGATTATTTGTGCATGCTATTTCTGTGGGGATTACACACTGAGTTTACGTAAACTCACACCTTATCTGTTTAATCTGTACAGGTAATCCCTAAAGTTAGACGGATTGGTGCAACGGAGGACTCGACAGTGACCACCCTTTAAAAATTGTCTCACTTGGGGTTTATGGTTTAATTTAAGTTATTGGGTTATTTTTGTAATTTAGACTATTTTTGCATTAATTTCAGATTTTTACTGCGTTTATTATGATTTTATAGCTACTAAATGTGATGAAACTCGATTTTTATGAAAAGTCAAAGTTTTCTAAAATCACAAACAGTTTTACTTAAAAATAATGGTGCCTAATGCTTTTACGCTAAATTATGTTTTAAAATGAATCGAATAATCAAATAAGTATTTTTTTTTGAAAATGTTAAGTGGTAAATATTAGTAAGTAAACTGAAACATTTTTTTTGTGACAACTTAGTTTTCAAACACCATTCCATGTGACACTCCCATATCTGACCATAACGTCTAGGCTAGGTTTTGGGTGTTACATTTAGTGGTATCAGAACTAGGTTGCAAAACTTGACTGTGAATTTTGGGTTCCAAATTTTTTATTTTAAAAAAATGGTTTTCAAATGATTTGAAATATTTTGACTGAGTATGTGGTACACCGAGTCTTCGGCGCCGATCCTGTAAGTACTCTATATTTTGATAAACTGATTTGACGCTATAGGTAGTTTATTCTAGAAACATTTTTGATAGACTATTTTTGAAACACTTTAGTTAGTGTACTCTGAAACTATAGTGAAACTGATAGAGACTGAAACTTTCGGAAATATCACTGAACATCCGATACTCTTTTACATAAAACATATGTTAATAAATACTAAAACTATAACTGATGCATAAAATTCTTAATATAGATAAATTTGAATAGATGATGAGTACATATAGTATCCGCGGACGTGGTCCTCGAGGCCCTGGTAGAGGTCATGGGGGGCTCGAGTCGAGTCTTCCTCATCTCTGGGCAGTATGCCGAATTTAGATACTAGTGGGACACTGATGCCGCCTGCTACTAAGATTGGGTCTCAAGAATGCATGGCTGGTGACGACGCATTGTCCCAGGCCATACTAAGGATATTAGAGAGGGTTGCTAGGCCCAACACTAGACCTGGCGGCCGAGGGTCGGCTATGAAACGACTCCGGTCCAATGTAGCTGAACTATTTAAGGGTGTCACTAGAGTCGCGCCTAATGTCGTTGAGTACTGGATGGAGGCCATCGAAAGGATTATGGATGATTTGGATTGCACTCCTGAGCAGAAACTGAAGGGTTTAGTTTCTTTGCTTCGCGATGAGGCATAACAGTGATGGTTGACTATTAAGGAAGGCACTCAGCCAGAACGTCTGACTTGGAGTTCTTTAAGACTTCATTCCAAGGAAAATATGTGGAGCTAGCTACATTGAAGCCCGTAGGCGTGAGTTCTTAAATCTCACACAGGGAGACCGATCTGTGGCTAAGTATAAGGCTGAATTTCTGAGACTGAGCCGCTATGCTCGAGGTACGATGGCATCTGAATATGAAAGGTGTGTCCATTTTGAGGACGACTTAAGGGATGACTTGAGAGTTCTGATTACTTCATAGAGGGAGCATAAGTTTGTTGTCTTGGTTGAGAAGGCAAAGATCACCGAAGAGGTCAAGCACGCTGAGCGCCAAAAAAGAAATCGTGAGAGAGGTAAGAACAAGAGGGAATCAGAGCCCTCGAGTTTAGTGCAGGGGCCTAAAAAGAGGCCAGATCTGATGGGCTGGTTAGAGCTGGGCCCCTTGTTGCTCCTACTGGGATTCTGCCTTGTAGGGATTGTGGTAGACGCCATCCGAGTGAATGTTGGAGGAGAACTAAGGCATGTTTGAGATGTGGATCATTTGAGCATCGCATTCAAGAATGTCCGTTGAGGGCCGATCAGATGCAAGCTCTGGGGTTAGGTACTACACAGCCACTAAGAGTTGTTCAGTAGCCACTTAGGGGCCATGGTTAGGCTATGGGCGGTAACGGTGTGGGGCATGGAAAGAGGACACTAGGTAGAGGTGTAGGACAGATAGAGGTGAGATAGTCTACTTTGGTTTATACTGCAAGTCACTGAGAGGACAGAAAAGCTCCGAACTTCATCACCGGTACGTTCTTAATCTTTGATGTACCATACACTACATTGACAGATATAGGATCTACACATTCCTATGTTGCCTGCTCTGTTTCTGAAAATCTGGGGTTATCAGTTAAGAGTACTTTCAGTGAGGTCATGGTATTAAGTCCATTGGGACAATCTGTTTAGGTTACCAAACTGTATAGAGATGTTCCATTAGAGGTGCAAGGGACGATTTTTCTGGCTAATTTAATGGAGCTTCCATTTAGGGAGTTCGATCTGATATTGAGGATGGACTAGTTGGCCAAGCACCGAGTAAGTCTGGACTGTGCGACTATGAGGGTCATCTTGAAAACCGAGGAGAATATTGAGCTGGTTATGATTAGAGAGCATCGAGATTATCTGTCAAACATAATTTCTATGATGGTGGAAAAAAATTGGTTCGAGTCAATGTTTCTATTCTTAGAGATGCAATTGGGGATATTAGAACTGTGAGGGATTTCCCGGACGTCGTTCCTGAGGAGCTACCGGATTTACCTCCGAATCGGGAAGTGGAGTTTGGGATAGAGCTTATTCCGGGTACAGTTTAGGTGTCTACTGCTCCCTATCGTATGGCACCGAAGGAGTTTGTAGAGCTTAGGGCTCAAATTCAGGAATTGTTGGATCATGGTTTCATTCATCCCAGTGTGTCTCTATAGGAAGCACTAGTGCTATTCATTAAGAAGAAGAATTGGACCATGAGGATGTTTATAGATTACTGGCAATTGAACAAGCTAACGATTAAGAATAAGTATCCACTTTCAAGGATTGATGACTTATTTGATCAGTTTCGAGGGGCTTCTATGTTCTTGAAGATAGATCTTCGTTATGGGTATCATCAGTTGAAGGTTAAGGAAGCTGATGTACATAAGACGACATTTAGGACTCGCTATGGACACTACAAGTTTCTAGTGGTGCTTTTTGGTCTGACAAACGCTCTGATGGCATTTATGGATCTGATGAATCGTGTGCTTCAACACTATCTAGACCAATTCGTTGCGGTCTTTATCGATGATATTTTGTTATACTCTAAGACTGAGGATAACCATGACGGGTATCTTAGAGTAGTACTTTAGACATTACATGAGAGAGAGCTCTATGCTAAATTTAGTAAGTGCAAATTTTGGTTACGAGAGGTAACATTTCTAGGGCATGTAGTATCTGCTGAGGGGATTTGAGTTGATCCTCAAAAGCTTAAGGCTATACTGGATTAGAAACAACCAAGGAATGTGTTTGAAATCCACAGTTTTCTAGGTCTGACAGGATATTATTGGTAATTTGTGGAAGGATTCTACTTGATCGTAGCTCCGTTAGCTGAGCTGCTACGTAAGGGTGCTTCATTTGTTTGGACCGATGCGCAGCAAGAGAGCTTTGAGAAGCTCAAGTCCGTTTTGACATAAGCTCCCATTTTGATACAGCCTGAACTTGGAAAGGAGTTTGTGGTTTATAGTAATGCATCGCTTCTGATGCAGGATGGTAAGGTTGTAGCTTATGCGTCTCGTTAGCTTAAGATGCATGAGGCAAATTATCCAACACATGACCTCGAGTTGGCTGCTGTGGTCTTTACACTAAAAATCTGAAGGCACTATGTATATGGTGAGAAGTGTAATGCCCTAATTTTTGAGATTTTTTGAGATTTTTGTGATTTTGGTGTGAGCATGAAATTTTGTTGTTAGGTTATGAAATTTATGTTTTAAGTGTGTTAGTGGGCCTTTAGAAGGCCCAAGCCTAAATTAAAACCCGGTAGAATTATCAAATTTTAGATTTAAAGTGAAGGAGACTCGAGTAGGTGGGCTTTTAAGAAAAAGTAAGTAATTTAAGACTCAAGTGAGCCATTGGTAAAGTGGCAATGTGGCACCACTTAGAGCCTAAAAAAGTGGCGTGTGGAAGCTAGGCAAGGGCCAAGGTTCAAGTCTCATGGTAAGCAAGTTGTTATTTTATTTTATTTTATGTATGAGCAAGGTGTGTGATGGACTCCAAGTAAAACTCTGTTGGGAAGAGTTTGAGTTGCTCATAAGATTGAGTCAGAGAGGATAAGGTGGAGAAAATCTAGGAATTTTCAAATGGAAGCAATAGGTGGCCGGCCAAGGGACTTTGATGTGGCATTTTCGGCTAGGGTGTTAGGAGTTGTCATTTTTGGCAATTGGGAAGTAAGTGTCGATTTCTCCTAGTAGTCAGCCTTCAAGATTTGTCAAGTGGACATTTCTTTTACCGATTGGGGGTAGTTTTCTTTGCTTCTCTTTTCCTTCCTTCCATATGTTCTAAAAGCCGAAAATAAGACCTACAAACCTCCTTTTGTGCCGTTTTACCCAAAGAGCCAAACCTTCCATCACTTCTCATCCCAAAACCGAAGCAATCATCTTCTTTCTAACTTCCTTCATCTTCTCATTTCTCTCTTCTCTTCTTCTTCTCTTCTCAATCAATTAAATTTGTTTCCCTAAAATCTCCTCTTGCCCAGTTTCACTTTGACTAAATATTGCTAAACCCGAATCAACAAGTTGCTTGCCGAATTCTTCCTTAGTCGATTGCTCTTAAACCAAAATCCCAAAACTTTAAATCATCTCTTGTCAATTCCACATTGGACTGAGCCTTACTGATTTGTTATTTTGGAAACTGAAATCAATGTATAATCCCTTCTTTTCTTCTTTCATTTACTTTTTTGTTCAGAAACTGAAACTTTCTTCTCTAAAACCGAAACCCCTTCTTTTTAGGTGTTGCTCAACTTCTTAGATCTTTTTCTTTGCGAATCGATTAGATCGAGTGTGAATCTGGCCATGGCATGGTGGAATAACCTCTAAGCAATTTTGGTGGTAAGTACTCGGATCTCATCTTCCATATTCTTGCGAAATAAAGGAAAAGTAAAAACCCCATGGCTTTGGTTGCTATCGGTTTTGATCTCTGTTTTATAAACATCTACCCTAGCCTTTTCATCTGGTTCTTATATGTAGTAGTTCGAAGAAGGGACAATCTAACAAGGAATATTGGAGGCCAAGACCGTGGGACAATCTAGATCTAGATCTAGTTATCAGTTTTGGCAAAGGTAAGAGACTAAAGGCCTTAATTGGTGTTGGTCGAATAGGTAGGTTGAATTAATGTCGGTTAATCAATTAGATTTTAGTGACATGTGGATTGAAACGATTGTAGGTGAGTCGCGTGGGAGATCTCGTCAACGTATATCGCAAATCAGGTGTGTAAACGAACACCCTCTAGTAGACTAAACCGGCAAAAGCCAAAAAGCTGAAATGCCAAAACTTTGGCATTTCATGGGTTGTGAGCGTGCGAGTGCTCGTGAGTCGGTTAAGACCGGTAAGATCAATTGTCGTAATTGGTAAGATGGACATGTGCGCCATTTCGTGCACCTCGATAAATTTGGGCCTCGAGGGGCTAAATTTGGGCCCAATAGGCTTACGGGCCCATTTGGTTGGAAACGAGCGGTAAGTGTATTCTGATAAAATGGGTTCTAAAACTACTTAACCAGCCATAAAACTTGGGCTTAGTGGGCCAAAATAGCTATTAGACACTGTAGAGCCCATTAGGGGTTTTAGGGCCCGATAACTTTAAAGTTGGTAAATGGGCTAGATAACCCACTTAGGTGAAAATTGGACTATTAATCACTGTAATAAGCAGGAAACCTTAAAAACTGGTATAATTACTGAAATACCCCTTAAGGGTGGAAAATTACTATTTTACCCCTAGGTGCAAAATGACCATTATACCCCTAGGGCTAAATTTGACAGAAATGCAAGCTACACTTTATCTGTTCACTGTATGCCATGACATGTTTAACTGTTGCATGAGACTGGGTTATTGATGGAGGAAGTGCTAAGTGGTATTGCCACGTTTACTGAAAGGGGCTTTACCTCGTTTTACTATTTAGTGGCTTGGCCACGTTTAATGATTAAGCAGCCATGCTGCGACTGTGGTGTGTAGGGCTGGATGGGTTGAGTTATTCCCCACATGGTGTGTAAGCCTGGTACGGGTGGTGTGTAGGGCTGGATGTGGGTTGGGTTTTTGTATACATGCATTATTTCTGTTCTGTTACTATAATGGGCCTATGGGCCGCACTGATTACTGAATAGGGCTAAGGCCCAGTTAAACTAAATTTGAATAGGGCTTAGGCCCAGATAATACTAAAACTGAATAGGGCTTAGGGCCAGTAAGCTTGAACTGATTTGGGCTCTGGTTGGGTTTCCTTTGCACATTGAGTTTCCAAACTCACCCCTTCCTTTCATCTATGCAGGTGAGCCCTAAGTTAGTGGACTTGGAGCTAGAGGGATTCAGAGTGGCCACGTGGACTGCAATGTAGGGGTGTTCAATCGGTTAACTGACCCGAAACACCATTAACCGAATTAACCGACCTTTCAAAAATTTTAATCGTTAACCGAATCGAAATTTTTTAAAAAAATTAACCGAACCGAAATTTTTTCGATTAATTGGGTCGGTTAACCGAATTAACCGAAAATGATATATATTTTTTTAGTTTTGGTTAAAATAAGTATAAAATTAACCGAATTACACGATTTAACTGAATTAACCAAATTACCTGAATTAACCGAATTACCCGATTTACGCGAATTAACCGAATTACCCGAATTAACCGAATTAATCAAATTAACCGAATTATTTTTATTTTTGTATTTGTTTTTATTTTTATTTATTAATTATTTATAATTTTTATGATTGGGTTGGGTAATTGGGTTGGATAATTGAATTGGGTAATTAGTTTTAGTTTGATTGGGTTTATGTTGGATTGGGTTTGAATGAATAGTGGGCTATTTATATATTATAATTTTATTTATTAATTTTTTCGGTTAAACCGAAAAAATTTGGTTAACCGACTGGTTTCGAACCGAATTATCCGTTAACAGAAAACTCAAAAAATTACTAACCGACCCCCGACCAAAAATTTGGTTAACCAACCGATTAACGGAATTCGGTCGGTTAACCGAATTTTTCAATTTTACCCAAATTTTGCACACCCCTACTGCAATGGGTTAATTTGCTTTAAGTAATTCATTTTCCAGTATTTTACTTAAATTATTTCTCATTTTGGTTTTGGGTTTGTAATAAGGCCGCTTTAAGTACTTTTAATTTGGGTTTTATTTCTTTATTTATAGTTTGATTAAAATGGGTAGATTAAGGCTGGGCGGGTTTTCTTAAAATTAATTAACATTTTCAAAATGAAACACACGTATCGAGTGGATAACGAAAAGACAAACAAGATTTTGTAATAGAATATACTTTAAACTGGTAGTGGGTAAGACGTTCACAAACTTAACCTGGATTTCCTTTTCAAACTTTAATAACGGTTTTACAAAACCCACCCTAATCATAATGACTAAAGAATATGTCTCAATCTATCGGTTGATGTGACACACCAGACTTGGCCGTAACATCTGGGCCGGGTTTGGGGTGTTACAAGAAGTGTGTCATCTAAACTGATCACAGGAGCCTCAAGTATCTCTTTACACAAAAAGAGTTGAATCTTAGACAATGTAGATGGATTGAGTTGCTTAAGGACTGTGACTGTACCATTGAGTACCATCTTGGCAAGGCCAATGTGGTGGTTGATGCATTAAGCCGTAGGGCGATGACTGATCTGAGAGCAATGTTCACTCGACTTAGTTTGTTTGATGATGGAAGTTTGTTAGTCGAGCTTCAAGTTAAACCGACTTGGGTTGAGCAAATCCGAGTCAAACAGTTAGAGGATAAGTCTTTGGGTGTACGGTTTTGTTAGATTGGGAGTGGCGACACTTCTGATTTTGGACTGAATAATGATGAGGTACTCTGTTTCTATGGACAGATCTGTGTTCTGAATGATACTGAATTAAGGTAGTCGATTTTGAGGGAGGCACATAGAAGCCCTTATGCTATGCATCCCGGCGGGAATAAGATGTACTGAGATCTTTGAGAGTTGTACTGGTGGCCAAGGTTGAAATGTGAGGTTATTGATTTTGTGGCACAATTTTTGACATGCCAATAGGTTAAGGCTGAGCATCAGTTACCTTTGAGTTTGCTACAGCCGGTTAAGATTCTCTTATGGAAATGCGAACGAGTGACGATGGACTTTGTTAGTGGGTTACCCTTGACACCCACTAAAAAGGATTCTGTTTGGGTCATCGTGGATCGATTAACCAAGTCTGCACACTTCATCCCGGTTCAGGCAGAGTATTCTCTTCAGAAGTTGGCAAAACTTTACATATCTGAGATAGTAAGACTGTCTGGGGTACCTATCTCGATTATTTCTGATAGGGATCCTCGCTTTACATCTCAGTTCTGGAAGAAACTACACGAGGCTCTGGGTTTGAGATTGGACTTCAGTACTACGTTCCATCCTCAGACCGGCGGTCAATCTGAGAGGGTGATTTAAATACTAGAGGATATGTTATGGAGCTGTGTGATAGATCTCTGAGGTAGTTGGGAGGATTATCTGCCACTAGTCGAGTTTGTCTACAATAACAGCTTTCAAGCTAGTATTCAGATGGCACCTTATAAGGCTTTTTATGGTTGTAATTGTCGCACTTCGTTGTGTTGGACAGAGTTGGGTGAACGTCAAGTTTTGGTTCCTAAGTTGGTGTTTGAGACCGAAGATAAAGACGTTCAATGGTTTACTAAAGAAGAGGTCAAACAGAGGTGACGTCGTGACATGAAGACAAGTGACGTCGTGACGAAACCCCAAAAATATGTGGCAGGGACATCGTGATGAGCATGCATGGGATGTCACAACATCACGGTGATTTCTCCAAGTTATGCAGCCACGTATTAGACTTCAAGCATGATTGCTTCTCCCAGTTAAACTCTGATTATTCCAGGGATATTTTAGTACGGTTAGAACATTAATCTAAGCCTATTTATAGGGGTTATTATATCCTTCTTTTGACATGCTTATCAGCTAGGGCTTTTTTTAGGGCAACAATATGTAGTCCCATATGAGTTTTTGGTGAGAGTTTCATGGTAACTATGGAGAGAATTTTGTTCTCAAGTTAGGACTTATTTTTTGAGGTTTTGGGATTGTACTTTTAGTACATTTAGGTTTATTTTTCCATATTGTACTCTTGTCACACCCCAAAATATAGGGGTTTAATTCAAATAATTAACCAAGAAACAACTTAGGCATGATGGTTAAGTAGTTAGTGCACTCCCTAGAGGTTTTAGGTTCAAACCACTCCTCTTTCATTTTGTTTTTTTTTTTTTTTTTTAGCTAACTATGATCAAAGTTATAATAAAATAAATATTGATTTGAGTAAAACCTTAACAAGAAATAGGTATTAGGCCTAATGGTTAACACACTAGATCCCCTTTGTTCGCCCAAGTTCGAGCCACCCCATCTCCACAACCATTTATTGTATACTTTTTTTTAATTTTCTGCCCAAAAATTTGGGATAATTACCCTTGTCACCCCAGGGATTCGAAACCCTAACCTAGTTAACCATTTCTTTCCCAATTGAACTAGATTTTCCTATTTTCAAACCCTAACAAAACCTCTTCTCATCTTTTTTATTTCTTCTCTTCCTTCTTCTTTGCATAAAATTTTGCATCTTTTTGCTGCTAAATATTTTTCTTTCTCAAGTTAAAATCATTCCTTGTTACTCATTTTTCCATCGAAATTGTAATTGCCACCAAATAACATTCTTAGTCTTCGTTAAAGAATTGGTAAGTACATATCAATCCCAAGGTTCAATCTCGAACTTATGTAGAACTTCTATCCATGTTAATCATGAATCCAATTACACAATCTTTCTCGATTCTTACTGAGTCTTTTAATAATCTTGACAGATCTTGAAATCAATCATTAAATCATGTAAAAATGTCATTTGAAGGACTTGTTTTATGTGAATTGAATCTAATTGGATCGTGAGGGACGTCGTTCGGGCTTTCGGTGTGTGTGTTCCTTAATAAGTGAATTGGCGCAAACTGTGCCTAGAAATAGGGCTATGTAGTCTTCTACATGGGTGTGAGGACTACACATGTAGGCCACACAGCCCTATACCTCTGAAACCCTAGGATAGTTCAAATCTTACATCCCGAAAACCTTTCATATAGCCATGTCTCCCCTATAACTTATTTTTGCAATTTCCAAACGGCCTGACCACATAGTTGTGTGTCCTCTGTTTACAATTTTGTCCAAAAATTTGTGTTATGTGAAGTTTAGTGGTTGGATAATCCCGAAACTATTTTTAGTATTTTATTTTATTTAATTATGTCCCTGATAATATGAAAAATGTTAAAATCCATTATCTGATTAAATGATTTATTAATACTATATATAGTGCATGATATGTGAGTAATATATATATGCTCGTTGCATCTGTATTTTTAATTGTACGCCTAACATGTCTTATGATATAGTTTAATCAAATACATGAAAATCATATGTTTTGCTACTCTATTGATTAGTTAAAAGCATAAATATTGCTATCATATCAATCTGTTATAAGCATATTATTCACTATTGTTTACTCTGCTAAAAGCATGCCATATTGGATTGCATGGGGTGGGATGCTTTGAAAGGAGGAAGTTCTGGCAGATTAATAACTTACAACTTTTGTAGTTAATCCACAAAATTTCTAGCAGCTCTTATCTGCAATTATGTTGTGCATTCACAACCATCTGACAACCTGTGGAACTAAAACATTGGTGGTTCATCCATATATTTTCTAGCAGCTCTTATCTGCAAATATGTTGTGTATTCACAACCATTTAGTAGTGTATTAACCTGCAACACTAGTGGTTCATCGACCCACAATTGGGCAACTCTTATTTGTAAATATGTTATGCATTCACAACCATCTAGCAGTGTATTAACCTGTAACTTTTGTTGTTGATCTCGTGATGATGAAGTAATAAAAACTGATCGCACCTATAAACTAACTAATATCACGATAAAGGCAAGTGCACCTATCGAATAGTAGTATAATTAGTGGCAAGACCGGAATATCGAATCCAAGGAACTAAAAGTACTAGTAATGACTTTCTTCCTATTATCTAGGCTAAAAATAAAGAGGTGGTTTATGTAAACTAATTAACGCTAAACTAAACTAAGGATGCGACAAAGAGTAAATTGGGAAATTGCTTTTGGGAAAACTGATTGATGAGGGCAATACCTAGGGAAGAATCCACCTAGACTTCACTTGTTATCTAACTCTGAACTAGACGATTTCTTCATTTGACTTTATCCGTAGACATCCCTGAAGTATGTTCATACCTCAGTTGAGGATAAGAACAACTAATCCTAGGTTGATTAATTGAAATATCTTTCTAATTAAAACCCCTAGTCTTGCATTAACTCGATCTATGGCTCCCTATATTTGATTTGACTCTAATCCGACAGATTTTCGTCGTCCTATGTCTAGGATTGCGATCAACTCCGCTTAATTGTGTTGGATCTACTCTTATACAGGGACTTTTGCCCCTCTGTATAAGCACATTCGACTTAAATTAATATCTCGAAATATCAATTTAAGAGTTAAAAACACAATTAAGAACAACTCAAATATTTATCATATAATTTAGATAACAATAACACGATTCGTCTTAGGTTTCATCCCCCTTAGATATTTGGGGTTTTAGTTCATAATTATAAAAAAAATATCTCAGAATAAATAAAATAATAAAACATAAGAAAACCCAAAACTCCTAAAAGGATAGAAAGGAGATCCTCTGTCTTGATGTAGATCCTGGCTTCTGAGATGGATCAATCGACTTTCCTTCGAGTAATTTCCTGCCTCTAGCTCTCTGATTTGGCAGGAGGACTGAGTTGGTACTGTCTTATACCGTCCCCTCTACCGTACCCCCTTGTAGTTGCCTCCTAGGGTATTTATATAGAGTTTAGAGTGTCTTTCTTAGCCCTAAGTAGCCTTTTTCGAGTGAAATTGAACTTCATCACGACAGGGACACGCCCGTGCCACACCCGTGTGAGTCGATGTTGGGCCATGTTTAAGCCTATTAGAGTGGAATGGCTATGTGGGTTGCCCGTGTGAATCGATTCTAGGTCATGCTCGAGCCTGTTTATATGGCACGATCGTGTAACATGCCCGTGTGGTGAACTTCCAGGCCGTGTTGATTCCTTACTTTGGCCCATTTTCTCCATTTTCGGCCCGCTTCTTATTCTTTTCACTCCCCTAAGCTCACCTGAGTATAAAACATGAAATTAAAGGTATAAGAGCATCAAATTCCACAAATCAAGGAGTAATTCATCCATAAATATGCTAAGCATGAGGTAAAAACATGTATAATTTACGATTTATCAAATACCCCCACACTTAAGCCTTTGCTTGTCCTCAAGCAAAATCTCAATTCACAATTAAAAATCATCCCTCTCAACTTATAATCCGTATCAATAAAGTTTCAAACTAATCCACAAGTAATCATACATTGAAAATTCAACCGAAAGAAAATTAAAGTTTCAAACACTATAAGTTGAGAATCTTATCACAGAAACATAGGTCTTCTCCCTTCTTCTAAGTAATTACCTTGAACTCAAAATCAATAAGAGTTGACATCCTCGCTAGAGATTCACTCCATCCACTCGAAGTGTTTAGGGTTCAAAAATTAAGCACTCATTAGTCAACTTGAAAAGTTATTACCATAAGCTTGTGGGAAAATCAAATCTCCACCACTATATATTAACATGATACATCGATCAAAAGGTCTTTCAAGGGTTGTAACGTGGATTTGGTTAGGGGTATTGTCACAAGCTGAAAAAGAGGGTTAGAATCAAGATTGAACTAAAAAATTATCTAACTAGAAAAATCTCTATCACTAAAACATATTTCTAGAATAAAGCCTTTTGGATGACATCGTTTATGAACAAGAGCTCAAAAATTACATGGAAATATGCAAAACATTGGATTACAACTGGAATATACATATGTTTTTTTTTTCAAGAACAAATCAAATATTTATAATCTGAAATGGAGAACAAAGCTAGATAATTATTCAATTCAAATCTCGACAAAAATAGGGATCAAAATAATTGAAGGGAACAAAAACTGGGTTATAGGTTAATATTGAGGGTAAGTCAAGGAATAGTTTGTTAGGCTCAATGGGGTTCACTAGGGGTTAATCTATGGAGGTAGGCTTTTATGGAGTAAGTGGGTTAAATCTTAAGTGCTTTTATCATTTCGGTATATCAAATCAATGATGTGGTCTCAACATGTATAATCGAAGCAAGTTCTAGAATAATGAATCAGTATTGACTCACTCAAAGAAACAATAAAAGTGAGCATGAAAGGATGTATGCTCAAAAGGCTCAAAATCTCACCAGAATTATGGCTTTTGATGTCAATCCTGCGAATTTCAAATTTCAATATAACACTTAAAATTGGGGAAAAACAACCTAGAAAAATTTAAATTCTCAAAAATTTCAACTTATCATGCTTGATTCTCTAATATCTTAAAGTTTGAATAATCAAAGCATAAGTACCTATGTCTTAATTCTCAACATATCAATAAAAATCATAAATCAATTAGAATTTATCTTAATAAGGGATTGAGAATAATGCAGAGAGTGAAAGTGAGAATTCAAAATTTGAGAACAATACAACAAGTTAGTGGTAAAAATTTTTAGGGGTTCAAGGATAAGATAAAGAATGAAAGTGAACTCCCCACACTTAAGATGTACATTGTCCTCAATGTACAAAGATAAGGCTAGTAACAATTAAATCATAAGATAGCGAGAGAAGTGAAACTCCCTAAGTATTGGATGAATTTCTTGAGTAGTTAAAGTTGAATTGGAGAAAGGGCTATTTGAAGTTCATGATTCTGGGTGACTGAAGAGAATAGCACAACAGTGTGTAAAATTTAGGTATTACTCGATAGAAATTGGAGTGCAAAAATAAAGAAAAAAGAAGGGAGGAATATAAAATAAAGAAAATGAAAAAAATAAATAGGGATTTAGTCCCACGGTCGTGGCGCACGCCCGTGTGACCTTTGGTTGGCCCTTGTATTTCTTGGACTTTTTGGTGTTAGCACGGTTGGTCGACCCGGGCGTGTCTTACGCTCGTGTTGATTTCTCAGTTTTGTCCACGGCTTATTAGCACGGGCGTGCTGGGATACACGGCCATATAACACGGTCGTGTCTTCTAGTGTTTGCTTCTTCAACGGCCGTGTCTGGGCTCACACGCTCATGTATGAGTTGACAGGTTTAGCTACGGCAGTATCGCATGGCCGTGTTCCTAACCGTGGGGTGCCCACGGCCTTAGGCACGCCCGTGTGCCTGTTCGTGTGGTTCTGGAGAGTCTGCGTTTTAAGGAGTTAGTTATGAATCTAAGAAAATCAAAATTGTTAGTGCTCGGGTTGCCTCCTGAGAAGCGCTTGTTTATAGTCTAAGCTCAACTTTTCTCAACCTTGTTTGGTCATGGTGGTTTGAAGAGTTGAAACTCTTCTATCCTGCTGTAAATTTTATTATCAACATAAGGTTTGAGTCGAGTATGATTTACCTTGAAAGTGTCGAGTATTTTGTGTGTGATCTTGACTGTACCATAAGGAAATATTTTCATTACCGTGAAGGGAGGTATGTCACCTATATGAAGTTTTGCATTCGAAATTTGAGGATCTTCCTCCTCTAAGAATACCTTATCCCCTACCTTAAATTGATTTGTTTTTACCTTAGGGTCATCATTGTGATGCTCTATTTCGGCGTGGCATATTTTTGGTTTCTCTTGGCGGTAGTTCAGCCACTCATCTAGTTCCTCAATTTGGAGCATTCATTTTTCATGTACGTTTCCCTTGGATGGACTCGTCTATGGTTGGGTCGCCCTTATGTGAAGTGTATCCTGTAAAGAAGGTTGGACGATGAGATCATTCTTATTACAAGGACTCGTAACAATATTTTTATCATCAACAATCTTATTCGAGTTTCGGGCTTGTAAAGTAACTTTGTCATCACCTACACGAAGTGTAAACTCACCTGTGCCTACATCAATTATGGTTCTAACAGTTGCTAAAAAGGGTCGCCCTAGGATTAGGGGTACATTGCTATCTTCATTTATGTCTAGAACAACAAAGTCGACTGGAAATATAAATTTATCAATTTTGACGAGCACATCTTCGATTATACCCTTAGGAAATCTAATGGTTTTATTAGACAATTGGATGCTTATCTTGGTTTGTTTAGGTTTCCCGAGACCTAGTTGTTTAAATAGTTTATAAGGCATTACATTAATACTGGCTTCTAAATCAGCTAAAGCATTTTTAACATCTAAGCTACCAAGTAAGTAAGGAATTGTAAAACTCCCTGGATCTTTTAGTTTGTTGAACAGCTTATTCTGTAAAATAGCTGAGCACACTGTATTCAGTTCCACATGAGATGTCTCACCTAGCTTTTGTTTGTTCGTCAAGAGCTCCCTTAAAAACTTAACAGTGTTTGGCATCTACGAAAGAGCTTTAATAAACGGTAAGTTAATATGTAATTTCTTTAAAAGTTTAAGGAATTTACTGAATTGTTCATCTGTGTGATCTTTCCTTAAAGCATTAGGATATAGGATACGAGGCTTATATTCTTTGACAATTGCTTTTTTGGGACTTACCTCATCCTTTTCTTTACTTACCACAGTCTCCTTACATGGCTCTGGGTTGGTTTTGGCTAACCCTTCCTCATCTATTGTATCTACGGCATTAGGTTGCTCCTTAGGGTTAGTCTCGGTGTTGCTTGGTAACCCACCTTGTGGTCTTTCAGAAATTAGCATAGCAAGCTGGCCTATTTGAGTTTTGAGTCCTTGAATGGATGCTTGCTGGTTCTTAAGTGCCGCTTCGGTGTTTTAGAAACGGCTTTTTGACACGGCGATAAATTTTGTGAGCATCTCCTCAAGGTTCGGCTTTTTCTCATGTTGGAACGGTGGTTGTTGAAATCCCGGAGGAGGTGGTTGCCTTTGATTTCCTTAAGCTCCCCATGAGAAATTTGGGTGGTTCCTCCAACCTGCATTGTAAGTATTACTATAAGGGTTATTTTGGGATCTAGAATTATTCCCCATATAGTTGGCTTGCTCGGTTTCCATGCCATGTCCATAAGAGGAGTAATCGGGATTGTACATGTTTCCTTTGTTTGAGTCGCATTGCATCACTGGGTGTACCTGCGTAGAACCAAGAAAATTATCAATCTTTTTATTAAGGAGTTCTACCTGATTAGAAAGCATGGTGACTGCATAAATATTAAAAACTCCGGCAGCTTTCTGTGGCTTTGTTCTCATGACTTGCCACTGTAGTTATTCACTGACATCTCTTCTATAAACTCGTAAGCTACTTCTGGTGTTTTGTTGTTGATTGTTCCACCGACAGCTGCATTGATCATTTTCCTCGTCGAAGGATTCAAACCATTGTGAAAGGTTTGAACTTGTAACCATATAGGTAATCCATGGTGAGGGCACCTTCTCAATAGGTCCTTGTATCTCTCCCAAGCATCGTAAAGTGTTTCTAAATCCATCTGCACAAAAGAAGAGATATCATTCCTTAATTTTGTAGTTTTAGTCGGTGGAAAATATTTGAGCAAAAATTTTTCGGTCATTTGTTCCCATGTAGTGATAGACCCTCGTGGTAAAGAATTTAACCACTGTTTAGCTTTATTTCTCAAGGAGAATGGGAATAAACGAAGACGAATGGAATCATTAGAAACGCCATTTATTTTAAATGTGCCGCAAAATTCCAATAAATTGGCTAAATGAGCGTTAGGATCCTCATTCTGCAAACCATCAAACTGAACAAATTGTTGTATCATCTAAATAGTGTTAGGTTTCAGTTCCAAATTATTTGCAGCAATAGTGGGCCTAATTATACTAGATTCAATACCAGCCAAATTAGATTTAGCATAATCATACATAGTACGAGGAATAGGATTTTGCTCAACAGGATTTGCGGTTACTACAGGAGGTAGCTGATTATCGTGATTTGTCTCCATCTCTTCAGTAGGTTCAGGTTCTGCTTTTTGACTTTTTCTGGATATTGCAAGCTTCTTCTTATCTCTCTGCAAGTTCTACAAACTGTAGCTTCTAAATCATCGTCAAACAATAACGGTCCTCCTGAGTTCCTTCTAGTCATAAACTAGAGACACCTAGAAGGAAAAGGTAAAAAGAAATTTAAAAACCTAAAAAAAATAATTTGCAATAAAAGTAAAAATAGCTAAAATAATAGGAATGAGTGTTCCTAATATCTTAGTTCCCCGGCAACGACGCCAAAAACTTGATCTCATGATGATGAAGTAATAAAAACTGATCGCACCTATAAACTAACTAATATCACGATAAAGGCAAGTGCACATATCGAATAGTAGTATAGTTAGTGGCAAGACCGAAATATCGAATCCAAGAAACTAAAAGTACTAGTAATGACTTTCTTCCTATTATCTAGCCTAAAAATAAAGAGGTGGTTTGTGTAAACTAATTAACACTGAACTAAACTAAGGATGCGACAAAGAGTAAATTGGGAAATTGCTTTTGGGAAAACTGATTGATGAGGGCAATACCTAGGGAAGAATCCACCTAGACTTCACTTGTTATCTAACTCTGAACTAGACGATTTTTTCATTTGACTTTATCCGTAGACATCCCTAAAGTATGTTAATACCTCAGTTGAGGATAAGAACAACTAATCCTAGGTTGATTAATTGAAATCTCTTTCTAATTAAAACCCCTAGTCTTGCATTAACTCGATCTATGGCTCCCCATATTTGATTTGACTCTAATCCGACAGATTTTCGTCGTCCTATGTCTAGGATTGCCATCAACTCCGCTTAATTGTGTTGGATCTACTCTTATACAGGGACTTTTGCCCCTCTGTATAAGTAAATTCGACTTAAATTAATATCCTGAAAATATCAATTCAAGAGTTAAAAACACAATTAAGAACAACTCAAATATTTATCATATAATTCAGATAACAATAACAAGATTCGTCTTAGGTTTCATCCCCCTTAGATATTTGGGGTTTTAGTTCATAATTATAAAAAAAAACATCTCAGAATAAATAAAATAATAAAACATAAGAAAACCCAAAACTCCTAAAAGGATAGAAGGGAGATCCTCTGTCTTGATGTAGATCCTGGCTTCTGAGATGGATCAATCGACTTTCCTTCGAGTAATTTCCTACCTCTAGCTCTCCGACTTGGCAGGAGGACTGAGTTGGTACTGTCTTGTACCGTCCCCTCTACCGTACCCCCTTGTAGTTGCCTCCTAGGGTATTTATATAGAGTTTAGAGTGTCTTTCTTAGCCCTAAGTAGCCTTTTCTGAGTGAAATTGAACTTCATCACGACAGGGACATGCCCGTGTACCACGCCCGTGTGAGTCGATGTTGGGTTGTGTTTAAGCCTGTTAGAGTGGTACGGCCGTGTGGGTTGCCCATGTGAATCGATTCTAGGACGTGCTCTAGCCTGTTTATGTGGCACGGCCGCGTGAGACGCCTGTGTGGTGAACTTCCAGGCCGTGTTGATTCCTTACTTTGGCCCATTTTCTCTGTTTTCGGCCCGTTTCTTGTTCTTTTCACTCCTCTGAGCTCACCTGAGTATAAAACATGAAATTAAAGGTTTATGAGCATCAAATTCCACAAATCAATGAATAATTCATTCATGAATGTGCTAAGCATGAGGTAAAAACATGTATAATTTACGGTTTATTAGTTGTTTATCCACAACGCAGTGTGTAGGGATAAACATGTTTGAGAACTCCTACTATGGTGTGTAGTGGTGGGGTAGGATCTTCTTATTAAATCGAAACTGTATTGCATTCATAAAGCATGTCTTGAGAATCTTTAATTATTTGATACTGAGAATAGTTGATTATTTGATATTATTAAATGGTATATTTAGATTACAACTAATATTTTTATATATTCTAATTAAGAGATATTACTTCCTTAGTTGTTAAATCCTGCATGTCTATATAGTTCATATTTTTAAGAAATATATACTTTGAGAGAGTTTTTTTTTCCTCAATACATTAGAGTATCCATCTTTAATTTCATCATGGTATTAGATTTTTGATCCAATTTTTGGGATTTTTTTATTTAAAATTTTTCCCCACAAACCCTAGAAACTCAAATTTGGTACTTTCCACCCTAGCCTTATTTTTTCTTCTCACCGCCCCTACTATTGGATTCGAAATCCACTCGCCGATGAAACCTCAAACTTCAATGACCAGAATACCCATACGTGGGCCCCACGTGCTGCCGCAAGCTTCTACTACTCTGATTCACGCATCGCTCGTGGACTCCACCTATTATCGCCATGTGTTTTCTGACTTCATCGTTGTGCTCTCTGCTCTTTTTCGGTCATTCTCTTTTAAGTGGTGGTGTGTTTTTGGCTAATTTTTTTTTTGTGTAGGATATTTTTGGTATTTTTCTGGGTGTATTTTTGGTCTAATTGTGCAAGCAAATTTTTTTAGGGTGTAATTATTTTTTTCCAACATTATGTCTACAAATGAGAAGCTCGTGATTCCAATCGACAGTTCTTCATTACAAATTAGCTTTATGAAGCTTGATGGACATAATTACTTTGCTTGGTCAAGGGCCTACTTGTTGTTTATCAAGGCTCTTGGCTTGCAAGGGTACCTCACCGATAAGTCCTCGAAACCTGAACTCATTGATTCAACCTTTAGTTAGTGGGATTCAATAAACTCTTTTGTTATGGCATGGCTTATCAACTCTACGCAACCTCATATTTCCAAAACCTATTTGCTGCTTGATATTGTAGAAAAGATTTGGACTGCTACTACTCTCACCTACTCTCGTGTTGGAAATGATGCACAAATTTTTTAGATTCGTAATAAGGTCTATGGTACAAAAAAGGGGGACCTAACGGTTTCTTAATATTTTACTAAATTAAGTGGGTTGTGGCAGGAACTTGATTATTATCAAGATTTTCAAGTGAATTACGCCAAGGATGCCGAAAAATTTCAGAGGTGGAAAAGGAGTGTGTTTTTTTATTTCTTGGCTAGGTCGAATATTGAGTATGGTTAGATTCAGGTTCAAGCTATTGGCGAGACTCTGTTCCCTTCTCTTTATATGGCCTACTCCTATGTAAAATAGGAGGACAGTTGTTGTGGCGTTATGCTTTATAATCCACCTTTAGAGAAACCTGGCCTCATTGCTAACTAGGATAGTCCATCGAGTAGTAAGTCTACCAAGGATCACTTGACGTGTGACTACTGTATCTGATTTCAGTTTGGGCTTTAGTCCATACAGATACAGTCTCAGATATATATTAGGGCCTTGGCCTATCTCAGAGACAATATGCAGTAACAGAAATCAGAATTATACCCACCAGCCTCTACACCATCTCTGACCATCCCTACACACCATGTGGGTTTTAAAACACCCACCCACCCCTAAACACCATGTGGGCTTTAGAACACCCATCCATCCTTACACATCACACTGTACTGAAATGCGTTACATAATCAGAAATATGTAGTTGAGCTACCAGATAATAGGCTTTAAAAGCCTTTTAGATACTTCCTTCGCACATCATTAACCCAACCCAATGCAATGCAGCATGCAATACGTGATATGCTATCTCAGGTATTAATACATATTATCAGTTTAGTATTCATGCATACTGTCACCATGCTCAAAATATATATAGCAATCAATCAATCAATTCACACAATTAGGGGTCTAAGTGATGCTTACTGACCCTATAATAGATTCACAGTCGACTTGGGCGACCCGTGCAACCTTAACAAACATTTAAGTAAAAATGAGCTCACACACCCATGTGGCCTACTCGTGTGGCCCACATGGTCCAAACTTGGCCGTGTGGATTACACGGCTTGGCCCAAAATCCCACACGCCTTTGTGGACTACCCGTGTGGACCTACATGACCCATTTCAGTCTAGCTTGTGTATCACACACGGCCTACACGCCCATGACACGGCCGTGTCCTTCATGCATGGCCTGGTCACGTCGATCACACAGCTATGTCCCCTCACATGGCCTACCACACAGGTGACCACATGCCCATGTGGTG
Organism: Gossypium stocksii; assembly: GCA_020496765.1. Classification (NCBI taxonomy): domain Eukaryota; kingdom Viridiplantae; phylum Streptophyta; class Magnoliopsida; order Malvales; family Malvaceae; genus Gossypium; species Gossypium stocksii. The sequence continues at coordinate 35,926,887 of CM035624.1, forward strand.
TCAACAACATGCTTTTTTGGCTTTTCGTCAAATCCCATTTTCTACGATTTGGATACACACATGTAACGTTTTCACAGTAGATGCAATCCCAAGCCTTTCAAATCCTAAAATCATAATATTTTGAGTCGTTGAACACCCAATATTCAAGTCTAAAACAGAATCCAACAGTATAGAACCAACTTACCGCTACCAAAAATGAACTCAACCTCGAATCCAAGTTGACTAAGTGTAATTTCCAGCCACACAACCTTCCCCTATAAGAGAATTAGCAAGAATCAATTCTTAAACCCCATACCAAAATGCCAATACAGCCGATTAATGAAACCAAAGCCTCACTTACCGAGATAATACGAAGTTACCAGAACAATGAATAGGAGGGATTCCCAACAAGGAGAGAAACACAACAAAGGAGAAAAGAAAAGACGTTAGAATTTGGGAGAGAAAACTGATATTTTTGGAAAAGGGAAAAAAAAGAATATTTTTATTAACCCAAATCCCTTAATTTGCTCCCACAAAACTCTCCACTAATCCCCACTAACATCCAACTAATCAAAAACCCAGTTCAACACAATCTAGCTGAAATTCAGAGCAAAAATAATCTCCCTTGTCCCCGTAGAGATTCGAACATAGGACCTCCTACACACCAACACTTCACTTAACCACCAGACCAGCAGGCCCATTCTGATATAAACTTACCAGCAATTACTTAAAAGCCTACTAACCAAAGATAAAGCTTTATTCAGAAGAAGACAAGATTTTTCCCAAGACAAGGCTTGAACTTGAAACCTCTCATGCACACCCAGAACACTTAACCACTGAAGTAAATAGGTATTTCTGTCATACATTCACAAAAACAAAAACTTAAAAAACTTGGGGAGTTACAATAAGCGATTAAGACATCCATCATTTACTGTTCTTACCGAGATGTTTCCTAATTTGTTTTCAAGAACTCAATTAAACTCTTTAGTTTGTTATGCTTGTGAGTTTGCTAAGCATACAAGAAACAATTATCCTTTGTGTAATAATAGAAGTACGATTCTTTTTGAGATTATTCATTTAGATGTTTGGGGCCCTGCTCACCTTACTTCTTTATCTGGTAATCGTTGGTTTGTTACTTTTATTGACTGTTGCACTTAGATGACATGGGTATTTTTATTAAAATCAAACAGTGATGTTTTCTCGTGCTTTCATTCTTTTCATAAATTGATTACTACTCAATTTGATGCTAAGGTTAAAATTTTGTAAACTAATAATGGAACCGAGTATAACTTTAATGATTATTTGGAATCATATGAGATTTTGCATCAAACCAGTTGTCTAGATACATGTAACACCCCTATCCCATAACCGTCGCCGGAATAGGATGAGGCATTACCAGAAAATTAGGAAGCAAATCAATACAGTAAAATTTTGAACATTTTGTTGGATAAAAGATTATTTCTTTTCAAATGATGCTGCTAAGCACAATTTAAAGATCAAATTAAGAACTTAAAAGAGAACGAACTTCCATAAGATGCCATATTCACATGGCTGTAATATTTACATCTTTCAAAATGTTATTCACTTTAGTCTACTCTATACATGCCATACATTTCTAAAATATAACAATACCGAAATGTTAGATAGTGATAGTGTGACGAGTTGCTGACGATCCCCGAGCAATTGGCCAGAATCAACAATCTATAAAACAGAAGACATAACAACAGAGTAAGCTTTCCTAAGCTTAGTAAGTCTTAAGTAATACAATTAACTTTACTAAATTTTAAAAACATAATTTCCTATTCAAGTTGGTATATGTAAAATCATTTGCTGAATGAACCTAATCACAACTGCACATACTTTACTCATCGTTTCATTTACTTAGAAATTGATATCACATAACTACTTCATTAATAAATTGCCACAGTGGCCAATTGTAGAGGTACTCAAACACAATCAAATTTTTCAGGGCTATATCCACTTCCATGATAATCTCATAAATGACCAATTATATATAAGCACACAATGCACAATTTATAAATATAAGTCACTTAACTTCAAACTCAAACGACAGAGTAATTCAATAACTTCACATGACTTCTCACATCAGTCGAACATGGCTTAATCGCATAGTAGTCTTAATACTTATTCCTATAGATATATATAAATCATTTTATACTTGTGATTCAATCCAGAGCAGATTTAATTATGAGTGTAGGACACATACCTGGCCAACTTAAGGTATTCCATCATCATTTAATCCCAGTGACTGAAATCACATATACCTAAATCTTTTACTTTCAAATACAAAATTTCACAATTGAATATAATCAAATCCAGTCCGAGTCATTCTTACATCAAAAGGTAAGTATCACATACCTGAGTCATTTAATGTATAGTACGAGCTCCATTTGTCATCTTAATGTGGGATTTCGTATTCATATATATATATATAATGTTTATTTGAATTCACCGGCACTTGGCCAGCCAGGTATAAAACCCAATTCTAATTACCAGCTTCAAAGCTTATTAGGTCAATGTCCCGATCGTACGATAGACCATTCAAAAAGTTTATCACACTTTATGTTATATGCTTGTAGTCTTCACATATCACAACATTTTAACAGGACAATGCTTTCAATCAGACCAACTCATAAAACACATGATTTACTTTTATTTTTATAATAACCATTCAGCCACGCCACACATCCCATAAGTTATTCTTTCTCATTTTATATGCATTTAACGATACACAACTTACACCTATCTCAAATTGGCCATTCGGCCTTATCACCTATATAAACTTACACACTCATCACATTGGCCATTCAGCCTTATCACATATACACACTTTCACATTCATCACATTGGTCGTTCGGCCTTATCACATATATACTTACACACTCATCACATTGGCCATTCGGCCTTAGAACATATCATGGCTACATCATATTTACAATTTAGCCATTCGGCTTTAACACATATAATAAACTCGTATCTTAAATCTCATCCTTACGAATAGACCATAAAACATTTCTAATTATAATTCTTTCATCTTAACTTTCATATTAGGGCATAAGCATTTCTATAATAGTATCCATTAATCAAAATACAAAATAGGTTTAATTACTTAGAGACTTACCTCAATGTGGTTAAGTTATTACGGATCAATATTCCACTAATCCCGCATTCTTTTCTTTCCGAATTGGTCTCTCTTTGATCTTGAGCTTTGAATTTAAACAATTAAACTAGTTTAATCCTCTTATCAAATTATCAAAATCAAAATACTAGTAATATCATGCACATGATACATACGGCACTATAACTTTATGATCATTTCAATTTAGACACATCACAAGCCTCACTTGGCCATTTCAAGAACATCAATTAAATCATCCTTTAACATCAAAACGATATCTCATGGGTACTCATTTCGAATAACCGAATGTAATTTAGTTCTTAATTTCATCTTTAACAATTTACCAAGCTTCAAACTCAATTATAAATATACATATCATTTAAAGCATCCAACACCAATTCAATATATATAATTTAATCATAGCTGTATGATATATATATATATAAGATCATCAAAACATAGCATACGTAAACTCGCATATTCACATCTCGAAATATCACAAATAGTTCAAGTCATTTATTAGGAGCACAGTCTGCAATTTGTTAAATTCCATTTATTATCAAACAACACCCGATAACATTTAGTTTAAGATATCCCAATTTGCAACATAGCTGAATATCATCTATCCCTTGAGACCACATTCATCAATTTTAATAACTCACAATTCATCTTTTGACCGCTTCCCAATTTTAGCACATTTAAAGCACCAATTTCATGCATAATTCTTATGAATGAATCAAGGCCGAATCCTCCATTAAGCTACTAGAATTCTCTATTTGCCATTTCCTTAAACACTTAACTCAATTATTCCTTTTTTTTCAATAGATTTCATTACCTCATAGTTCAATTTACCAATGGCATGACTGATTCCCACAAAATAGTTTCCTTTCCCAAATTCACATATACGGCTACTTCATTAACAACTATTTATTCATATATGGTTTATATCTACATTCTTTCACAACAAAGTGTAAATTAACAAATGCTTATCATTAAATCAATTCCATACACACACGAATATACTCTTCAATTATACATTAAATCCATTTACTTCTAAGCTCAAATTATTCTACAAGATCTAACATCACTCAAACATCCAAAACTCTTTTGACTTATCAATTAATTAGCACATATACGGTAATTTCCACTTGTACCTTCTGATTAAGGATTCAATTTATTCCTTTATTGACCACACATTCATTCGGCCATCAAGAATCTAATATTAACAATTCAATTTACAAAATTTTCAAACAAAGCACAAACTCTTTATTTAACTAAAATGACCGAATGAAATTGATCACATACCATTCAAGAAAACTTCTGTGTATCACAATGGTTTATACACATCTATTTAACTAGTTTCTTACACCTCTTGCCACCATTTGCATTTCAAAACTTGAAACACCCAAAATTCATCTCATTACCAACATGACCGAATGCAAGCTTCAACCCAAAAGCATCAAAAATTCACACATGGGTCACGGTAAGGGTTTTAAAACACACTAAACTTTAAAATTTTAAAGAAAATTAACATGAACACTTACCTTGATTAAAGTCTAAGATGATCGAATGCCTTAGTTTAGGTTCTTCCTTTTCTTTGCATTAGTTTCGGCCAAAGAAGAAGCCATGGAGACTAACCTTGTTTTTATCACCATTTCTCTTTTTTTTATAATATTTCCTATTATAACATCATATATTTTTGTTTTACTAATATAAAATGCACAAAATGCCAAATAAAAACATCATTACCGTCCACTTTAAAAAAAAATAGTCTAATTGACATGCAAATCCATTACATTTGTAATCCACACTATTCGGTCCCTTTGAGATTTACCTACTACATTTTTAAAGTATAACAATTAAGACCTCTTTAATTAATTAGCCACTTAAATGATCAAATTTCCATATCAACTTTTAACATATACTAATTCACATATAAAACACACAAATTATAACATTAAATAAATTTTCTAACTCGGTTTAGTGGTTTTGAAACCACTTTTCCGATTAGGGCCCTATTAGGGCTGTTACAATACAAGTGCTCAAAATGGTGTTGTTGAAAGAAAGAATCGACATCTTTTGGAGGTTGCTGTATCACTCTTATTCACTATGAATCTACCAAAGCATTATCAGAGAGATGCGGTTTTGGTTGCGACTTATCTCATTAATCAAATGCCTCTTCAGGTCCTTGATTTTAAAAGCCCCATAGAAACCTTACAGGGCAAGATGGATTACCTAATTTCACTAAAGGTATTTGGTTAGGTTTGCTTCATTCATCTTCGACATGGGAGAAAACTGGATCCTCGTGCAGTCAAATGTGTTTCAATTGGATACTCTTCCGCGTAGAAGGGTTACAAATGTTATCATTTGTCATTTAGAAAGTATTATGTAAGTATAGATGTAACATTTCGTGAGGACGAATGATACTTTTCTTCATCACAACCATCTCTCCAGGGGGAGGTTGTTGAAAATGAAGAGATGACACATTGTTCTATTACTCTTTTGAGGGAGAATTTATTTCTAGTAGACTTTGGTTCAAGAGATGACTAGGGGACGGTTGTTAGATAGGCTTGATTTATGGATATACACTAGAAAAAGAAAGAAAGAAGATGCCATCGTACAATCTACTTTATGCCCTGACTCTTCACTGTCAGGTGAGTTTTCTTTACCTCAAGCTGTTACTGATTTGGAATTATCAATAGCCCAACAAAAAGGTGTTAGAACTTTCACTTTACATCCTATCTCTGACTTTGTCTCTTATGATTCCTTATCCCCATCCTATAGAGCTTTTTCTTTGTCTTTTTTCTCTATATATGTTCCTCAAGATTGGAGAGAGGCTGTTATTGATCCAAGATGGAAGAAGGCTATGATTGAAGAAATAAAGGCTTTAGCAAAAAAAATGAGACTTGGGAACTAGTTAATCCTCTTAAGGGGTAGAAATTGGTTGGCTGCGAATAGGTGTTCACTATCAAGTATAAGGCTGATGGTTCAATTAAAAGAATCGAAGCTAGATTAGTAACATGAGGATTCACTTAGACATATGGAGTGGATTATGAAGAAACATTTGCTCCAGTTGCTACATTGAACATGATTAGGATCCTTTTATCATGTGCAGCAAATCTCAATTGGGACTTACAACAGTTTGATGTAAAGAATGCCTTCTTACATGAAGACTTGGAAGAAGAAGTGTATATGAAAGTTCCTCCATGATTCGAGGATAAAGATACTTAAGGGAAGGTATGTAAACTAAAAAAGGCCCTATATCGACTAAAGCAATCTCCTAGAGCTTGGTTTGACAGATTTAGCCAGGCCATGGTGTCATTTGGCTATCTACAAAGTAATGCTGATCATACCCTCTTTATAAAACATCACAAGGGTAAGATTACTCTCCTTATAGTTTATATTGATGACATAATTATGACAGGAGATGACAAGGAAGAAATGGCCCGGCTTAAGAAACAATTGGCTCAGGAATTCAAAACCAAAGACTTGGAAAAGTTACAGTATTTCCTCAAGATAGAAGTGGCCAGATTGAAAGAGGGAATTTTTATTTCCCAAAGAAAATATGTCTTAGATCTTCTAACAGAGACTGGCATGTTAGGTTGCAAACCAACAAAATTACCTATTGAGAGTAATTACAAGTTCCAAGCAGGGATTGGTGAAATGGTGGATAAAAAGAGATATCAAAGACTTGTTGAACGTTTTTATCTCGCTCATACTTGACTTGATATAGCCTATGCTGCTAGTTTGGCAACCCAGTTTATGCATGATCCTCGTGAAGCTCATATGTAGGCAATATTTTGAATTTTGTGCTATTTGAAGTCTGCATCTAGCAAGGGTATTCTCTTTTCAAAAAATAGTCATCTCAAGATAAAAGTATTTATAGATGCAAATTGGGCTAGCCTTCTTGATGACAGAAGGCCTACAATGGGTTATTGTACTCTTGTGGGAGGAAACTTAGTCACTTGCCGGAGCAGGAAACAAAGTGTTGTGGCTCGATAAAGTGTAGAAATTGAGTATAAGGCCATAGATCAAGGAGTTTGTGAGTTTTTATGGCTAAAAAAAGTATTGGAAAAGCTGATGTTGTTGAACAAAAATGGATCAACCTTGTACTATGACAACAAGGTAGCCATCAGCATAGCTCAAAAATCGTCATTTTATCAAGGAAAAAGTAGCTAGTAATGCCTTAAGTCTATCTTACCTAGCATCCGAAAACAGTTGGCTGATGTTTTTACTAAAGGGTTCAACAATAAGACTTATCATAATCTTCTTTACAAGTTAGGCATGCAAGACATCTATGCACCAACTTGAGGGGGAGCGTTAAGAATCTTTGATTATTTGATATTATTAAATAGTATCTTTAGAGATTACAACTGATATTTTTATAGATTCTAATTAAGAGATATTATTTCCTTAGTTGTTAAATCCTACATGGATATATGGTCGTACATATTTATTAGAAATATGTACTTTGAGAGAGTTTTTTTCCTCAATGCATTAGAGTACTTATCTCTAATTTCATCAACATATGCATACAATGTAACAGCCCATTTTAGACCCTAGTCGGAACGAGTGGTTTCAGGACCATTTAACCGAGTTGGAATATTGTTTTAACTGCTTTTATATGTTTTACAGCATGATAGATATATGGTGTGAAAGTTTCGTATAGAAATTTTATCGTTTAAATAGTTAATTCGATAAAAAGGACTAAATCGCATAAAGTGATAAATAGGAGTTCTATTTCATAAATGACTTATTTGATCATGGCTTTATAAAAGGAAGTACTTGCATGGTAATTATGCGATTTATATTGTGAGTGGTTGGTAATGGACATTTATGTTCATGCTTTTAAATGATTATTAGTTAGTTTATAAAGGCTATTTTAGTAATTGGTTAAAACATGTTTAATAAAAACAAAAGCATGAAATTTGGTTTGATATTCTTCATTCTTGCCAAAAATAAAAGAAGAAAAAGGCCAGGTTTTGTGTTTAAGCATTCAGCCACCATTTCTTTCAATTAAGGTATGTTTTGTAATCGGCTTTTGATAATTTTTGCGTTTTTGAGATCGTTGCTTCGTATACTAGCCGACCCGTACCTTAATTTCTGAATTTGGTTGTGCTTTTGAAAAATGACATTGATGAATCCATGTTGTTTTAATGGTTTTTAATAAATTATTGAATGTTATATGGAAATATACAAGTTTTATAAAGTAAATTTTGATGAAAATGAGTTTTAGGGATTTAATTGAAAATAAATAGAATTTATATGGCTAGAAATTTGATTTTATGAAAGATAGGTGCTCGTTCGGTGACACAACAATAATTTTTTATATCGAGAAGTTTGATGGGTCACAAATTTTAGTTTTTGACTGTTTCGAATAATTACAGAGGTAGTTGATATGGCCGAGCACAAGGGTGATGATACCTTACTTTACACATAATCCGATTAAAGGTGGAGTCGTGTTAGATGTCAGGCATTTTCCTGGTCTAGAGATGAATCTAATCCCCTTTTGGTTTTTAGGACTTGAATGGTTCGTAGAGTGTTTGAGGCAAGGTTGGTCTCAGAGGATTACAGTGAGGTAGAGAGAGTTGATGCTTTCTCTCATGTCCAGGTAGTATTGGCCCGTATTGTATTATAAAACTTTGAGTTAAAGACTAGAAGTCTTTAAGTTTCCAAGTTCAAGCACGGTTCAGACTTGGTTGACATTTTGTGAAATTTGAGTTTAGCCTAAAACGGGGCATGGCGCGGTAAAAATGAGTCAAGATGGAGGTTTGTGGGGTGTGCCTCACATTTTTCAAACATTTTGTAATTACTTAGAAAGGCATTTAACAATTTACCAAAGAAGAGGTAAAATAGAATCAACGTAGTGACGTGAATACAAGTGACGTTGTAATAAAACCCTAAACGAACATGACGGTGATGTCGTGATGAGCATACATGGGACGTTAGGATGCCACGATTATTTCTCTAAGTTATGCAGCCACATATTAGACTTCAAGCAGGACTACTTCTCCTAGTTGGTCTTTGATTATTCTAGTGATATTTTAGTGTGATAGAGCTCTAATCTAAGTCTGTTTAAAGGGATCATTGTATCCCTATTTTGACATGCCAATCAGCTATGGCTTTTCTTTGAGGGCGACAAGATATAGTTGCATATGAGTTTTTGGTGAGAATTTCATGGTAACTATGAGAGATTTTTGACTTTTGCATCCTTCTCTCAATCATGTATGTACCTATGACCCAACCTTGTGCCAACCTCGGACCCACATTTCAGAAATTTGAATCGCATACTAGTCATAATCATATTTATATTCATATTGCTTCTTAAATTAAACAAGTGTTCTCCTGCAAGGTCGGGTCGTAATATGCCAGTCCGGTTTGCAATAAAGCCGCCTTACCGGAGGCATCACAAATAAAGCTTCTTTCCATATTTTACATGTCATAAATAGTCGAGTACTAGGCTCACACACAAAGTGGGTATTTTCACCCCGACCATGGTCATGCTCACACATAGAACACTGGTTTATTACTCACACATCAATTCACAACACATCGTCCTATCTTCGGTTAAGACACAACTCACAGATCATAGAATTTTTATAGCTTAAAGGAAGTAAGAAGGAACTCACCAGAAACTTTAGGACAAAATCTACTTTACTGGTCATTTGCCTTAATTGCTTAGACCTTAACTAGCTTCTTGAGCTAAATAAGAAAAAATCATAACTATCAAACCATTTATCTATTAAAATTAGATCATGTCTTTAAATTCCCTCGACATCAACCCAAGGGTTTCTCAAAAAATTATCAATCAGTTGGTACTTATCAATCGCATTTTGACAAGCTTCTAGAAACCTCCATTGTCTCCTCTAGCAAAGATAACTTAAAAATTCTTAGAGACGTAAGGAAAAACACAAAGAGAAAATAAAAGTGAGACATGCCCGACTATAGGCATCCTTTTATAGCACAGTTAGTGAAAAATAAGCTTAATAGGAAGGTCATACATCCTATTATCACCTTTGAAATCTGAAACTAAACTTGCCTAACAAAATTTGAAGTCTAATCTTTTACCGAACTCAACTACTACCAGTAATCAGAGTGGTAGAACATTGCTTGTACACTTAAGCAACCAACTAAATAGGTCATTCGGCTACCTAAACATCTCAAGTTGTCATCTACAGTATTTTACTTCAATTCTAACTAGGTCTCAACTAAACTCTAATGATACTCACCGAGTTCACCCAGAACATCTAGGGTTAGCAAATCATCTCATAAAAGAGTTCGTCAAACCCTAGAGTTCACCAAACCTTAAAGTTCGCCAAATGGAAAATTTCAGCATAGCGTCCCCCACAAAGGCATACTATCAAATTCATGCAATACACCATCCAAACAATAACGGATAATTCACTGCTTTTTTACCCTAGCTTACTCAATTATAGGCCAATGACATATCGGTATAATCTACATTGAGTGGGATGCTAACAAAAGGGATAGTAGTATTTGGGTTGCTCATGGTCCTCCATGCTCACTGCACCAATTGTTAACTAGTTAGATTAACAAGGGAAGGAAGTTGTGGTTTGAGTGTTGGTTCACTTGAAGAATAGGTGGAAAGCTATTGAAAACGAGGTTGGTTTTTTGGTGGTCAAATTTATCAAAAGGGGAGAAGTAATGTCTTATGAGCTATTGCATAGGCCTTTTGATGGTGGGAGATAAGGTTACCTACGTGTTTAGAGATTATTAACATTGAGATTTGATTCTGCTCCCTGGCACTGATGATGATGTGACGTTCTAGGATATGATGTCTTATAACATCCTGAATTAGGGCCTACTCAGAACAGCGGTTTCGAGGCTACAAATTTGACCAGAAAAATATTATTTTGATTATATTTTTATGATCTACGATTTCACGGGAAAATTTTGTGAAAATTTCATTCGAAAATTTCGACGTTTGGGCACTCAATTTGGTAAAAAGGACTAAATTGTAAATAATGAAAAAGTTGAGTTCCATATGTTAGAAGTGTTTAATTGTTATGAAGTTTTAAATTGAAGGTCCTTAAAAGGTAATTAGACCATTGGATAATTTGATGGACAAAAATGGGCATGAATAGGACAAAATTGAAAGAAAAGCCTTAAGGGTATTTTAGTCATTTAGTGTTTTAATTGAGTAAAAGATTAATATTTTTCGTATTTTTTAAATCCTTACATCATAATCTACCTATTTTTACCATTATTTTGAGCTAGGGTTCATGTTTAAAAATTGACCCATGCTGAATAATTGTGTATTTTGATGGATTATGGTAGATTATGCATATTTAAGGTTAGGGAAACGGTTTTTACCGAGTGATTTTCAACGAAAACATCCGAAAGGACTAAATTGCAAAAGTTATAAAATTGGTCATGAGTGTGTGTTTTAATGAGAATTGTGGGCTGCTATATGCATGAAATGATTCGGTTAGGCCTAAAATGCAAAGAAATTTAATAAAAGTTTATCTACGAGACTAGGGGCAAAATCATAATTTTGACAAACTTTAGGGGTAAAATTGTAAAAGTGTAAAAGTGTGATTTTTGGACTAATTTGAATAAGGTGATCATTAAATGAGCGTTATTTGATATGTTAGATCGGGAAAACATGAAATTTGGACCTAGAACGAGGTTATGGGCTAAGTCAGAAAAGTTAGCCATTTTTGCATTCGAGGTAAGTTCATGTGTAAATGTGGTAACATAATTGTTATTTTAATTAATTTAATGTTATTTATATGATATGATGTTATTATCATGAAATATTATGCTTTGTGAATTATTATTTAGTAATATGCAAATTATGTGAGCTAATTGATAAATGTGAAATGCTATCAAGTATCGGTTCCGGCATTCCGAGGAAGACGACAAAAATGTGTGATTGAGGAAAATCCTATTTGAACCTTGGGAATAGATTAGGATACAAGTGACATGTCACTAAGATGATTGAGTTCCGAACTCGTTGAGTTGAGTCCGAGTTCGTGAGATGTAACTAGGCATCTGAGCTCGTTGAGTTGAGTCCGAGTTCACTTATGGATGCGAACACCCGAGCTCGTTGAGTTGAGTCCGAGTTTGCTTATGGGCGGGTTACATGGTAGCTTGGCTACATAGATTCCGTAGGCTATTGAGTTTGTCTGGCTACGGGTATGGCATTTATGTGCAGACAATCCGTGTATCCAAATTATATTCCGATGTGTTCAACGGGTGAATCGTAAGTGAATAAGGAGAATATCTAAAATGAAGGAGACATGTTGGTAAGTGTGGTGAAAGAGAAAATTTGACAGGTATGAACTTAAACTCTTGGGTTGAGAACTTGGTAAGACAAGATTGTGGTAAGATAGCAAATATACTTGTAACATGAATGTCTTAGTGATATTTATGCAATTGATGTTTATGTTGAATTGTATGATTATGTTACTTGCTATTTGCATGTGAATTTACTAAGCATTTATTCTTACTTCCTCCCTTCTACTCTTTGTAGTTTTGACAAGCCAACTTGGAAATCAGGAAGGTCGAAGGCTCGCTCACATTATCCGTGGACCACCTAATATAATGGCTTATATATTTTGATGTATGGCATGTATAGCATTATAATCATTTTGTGTAAATAATCTTATGATATGACTATTGAGTGGTAAGGAAATGCTCGATAATGATTAGCCATTGGAATGGCTAATTATGATCATATTTGGTGACATGTACGTTTAATATGCTACTTCGTCCATGAAAATCCATAAAAAGGTGAAATTTGCTATAAAATAGAATCATACAGCAGCAGTGATGTGAGTTTGAAAATTCACTAAAAATAGTAGAGACAAAATTAGGTGGTGAATAAAATATGGAACTAAAACTCATTGAGTCTATTTTCATATGAACGAATTCAAACAAGTAAAAGAGTTGTATTTTATAAGATATTGAAGTTTTTGTGGAACAGGGTCAGAGCAATTCCTGGATCCCCTATTCTAACTTTAAAAATTCACCAAAAATTGTATGAAAATAATTAGGAGTCATAATTTATATTCACAGATTCCTTATTGAGTCTAGGTTTAGTAGAAAGAAATGGAATAGTCATTTGAATTCTGTATAGAGAGAAAAGTGATTCGTAGTGAATAGAGGTCAAAGCAGTCGAACACTGAAACAGGGGAAACTTTAACTAATAAACTATACTAATTGGCCTGACCAAAAATTCTAGAAAAAAATTAGTAAATAGATATATGAGTCTAGTTTCAAGGAAAATTTAAGGATCTCAATTTCGAGTTTCGTAACTCGAGATATGATTTTTTTAGCGACTATGACGCAGATGGATAGCTTATTACAAATGCCGAAATAAATGGTTTAACATCGTTTAAGTGACAAATTAAGTTTGCTAACTCCTCAAACTCGACTCCGGCGACAGTCTCACGTAAAGGGGCGTTACATGTCTTAAGACAACTAGACAATCAATAATTTTGAACTTCTCATGTGCATCCCATATATGTCCAGCGAAGGTAATGCTGTATGAGACATGTTAGACACAGGTTTGCCTATGGTAAAGAGTGGAAGGTACGCTAGCTTAGTCAGGTTTGCCAGATACACAGTTCGTTGAAGGACCAACTCTATTGAATAACATGTGTTGGGGTACATGGTGTTGGTATAACATACATAAAACATATTAAAAGCTCATAGTTTAATACATCTCTGATTCCATAAAAATACTTAAAAATAATAATAAACAATTTTGTTTATATTATTATTTAAGTGTGTGATTGAATTGGTGTCACAAGTCAACTCAATCAATGAAATTATCAAAAAAACCTTGCATGTTTTTAATAAATTAGATTATTACGAAGGTATTTTTGTCTTTTTCCAATTTAAAGAAAACTAATAAATTTTGCAAATGTTGAACTTGGAACACATGCGCCACTAACATTTATAAAAATTTTCTTTAGCACTACAACCAAATCTATATTTTAATATTTTTATACATTTCAATGTTATTACATATTTTTTCACCTAAATTGTTGATAATGTCATTGATTGAGTTAGTGTCCTACTTTAACTAATAGTAACTCTATAAAATGAAAATGTCATAATAAATAATTAGAGTGCATTTCATATTATTGATATGATGTATTTATCTATTTAAATTTCCTTTAACTCACAATTTAAACCATTTTTTATTTTAATTTCGTACATATTGCATATATGTTATTATTATTAGTTTCAAGACTTGCATTTCATTATTTATTGTATGTTATTCTTAAACGCATACCTATATTCTAAATACATGATCTCCAAATGCATACGCGTGTGATAGAATTTTTAGTATTAATTATTATTCTAAAACATAATAAATAATAAAACTTGATAAAACAATGAAACTTGAATCAATATAAATTATATCAACGACATAATAAATCTGATTCCAAAACAAAACAAATAATGTCCACCATGATGAATCATGATACCATCATAATCGGTAAATTTATAAGAATATGCTGGAAAAAAAAAGATTTGAGAAATTATGTTGAATTTCTAAAAATTTATCGATCTACGCTATTTTTAGAGAGGGAAAGGAAAACGCATCCTACATGGCGCGTTTTCTCTTATTAAAAATTATATTTTTTTTGCGGTTGGAAATCGAAGTTTGTAGATTTATTTTTGTCCGTGTTTGAGATAGACATGGGTATAGTTTTAAGGAATGTTTGAATTTACGGTGGTGTTATGGAGCTGGGTGACCTACAAATTTCATCTATAATGTGAGTATGGAGCCATCACACAGGAAGCCAGATCGCGTTGCAACTCAAGGTCCCAGTTGATTGTGAATATACAGTGTTGGGTTAAATTGTAACTAGGGTTCAAGTTTACAAAGGTTATGCTATCAAGAGATGGAGCATAAATGGGGCCGTAGTTGACAGTTCTTTTACGGGCACAACAACGAGTTCTTCTCATCAGAAGAGGATGCTTTATAAAACTTAAACACAAATACGAGGAAAAAAATGCAGTGACATTTCAGTATAATCAAGTAATGCATCTTATCCATCACCACCTAAGGTGGTGACCCCGTTATTATAATCTATGATAGCATTGGGGTGAAACAAGTGATTGTAACACCCCCAAATTTGGCCTAGACATTATGGCCGAATCTGGTGATGTCACGTGAGAGTGTTTTTGAAAACGCATTGACTTTAAAACCATTCCAGTTATTATCTTTTATTTAGCTCGGGAAAATGTGTACTGATTGATTTACTTTAAGACATTTCTTTTGCGCGGAAGCTTTTGAAACCATAAAATTTTTGAAACTGTTATTATTTACAAAAACTCTTAGTTTATTTTAGTAAAACCATACTTGGTTGCGTTGCAGTTTATAAATCCATAAATAACAGTTCAAAATCCCCAAATTAAAACCAAGAGTCCAAGTCCAAAAATTATAGAAATACTCTCAAAACAATGAATAAAGCAGTAAAGGCATTAAAATCATAAACCGAAGTGTATGTGGTCGTGGTCAACTTCGAGTATCCCACTGCACCGATCTGCCTACTGCTGGGGATTACCTGAACAGATAAAACAAATAAGGGGTGAGTTTTCGCAAACCTAGTGTGTAAATCCCCACAGACAACATGCATACAGACATATATCAGAATACAGTCATAGTTTATTCATAATTCGATACTGAGCCCTTCACAGAATCGATGTAGGCCTTAGCCTGCTCAGAAATAGAATTAGATACAAACTGGGCCTTAGTCCATCTCAAACATAACATGCATAATAGACCAAAATAATAGAATCATGCCCACCAACGTTGCACACCAACTCCGTCCAACCCAACACATTGTGTGGGGATAAAATCGACCCACCCATCCCAGCACACCAAATAGGGGATAAAAATCGACCCTTCCATCCCTACACACATATAGTACCAAAATGCAACACAAATAAAAAATATACAGCTTAGCTGCCAGGTAAAAAGCTTTAGAAGCCTTTCAGATACTTCCTTCAACTTCATCAGTCCCACCCCGATGCAATACATCATACAACCGTGGCATGCTATAATGCACACTAACAGAAATACATTTATAATCAGAACAGTACAGATATATATGCTATGAGTATCATGCTAATTCATGCATCAATATAAGATTACAGAATCAGGGGTCTAAATAGTGCTTACCAACCCTACAATAGGTCACAGTTGACTTGGGCGACCCGTGCAACCTTACAGTTCATTCTAGAAAAATAGGCTCACACACCCATGTGGCCTGCCCGTGTGGGCCCACACGCCCGTGTGGCCTACATAGCCCAAATTGGCTTTGGTCGTGTGGATCACACAGCCTGGCCCAAAATTCCACACATCCGTGTGGTTTACCTGTGTAGAACCACACGCCTGTGTGACCCACACGGCCCAATTGGTCGAGCCCATGTCTCGTACACGGCCTCGCCGGCCATCAACGGCCGTGTCATGCACCTGTGTCACTTGCACACGGCTTGGTTCATCGACCACAGAACCGTGTACTACCACACGGCCTACCACACAGGCGACCACACACCCATGTGGTGTTGACAGTTTGGTTTTTCAGCTTTCATCGAATCTCGATTTTCGTGACTCCGAGTACACACCTGGTATCGTTTCAAAGCTAAGACAACCACGAACAATCCAAAACCTATTATTGACCAATAACACATCAATTAATCACCTAACAGTCAATCAAAAATCAAAACCGAAACAAAATGTTTTCTCTACCCACGATTGAAACTTACCCCTGATCCAAAGGCAGCATTTGTAAAACATGAGAATATGACTAAGGCCTTCGAGCAGTACCTAAACGTGAGTAAAACAATTCTTCTGCTAATCACTTATTAACACTAGAACTCAAGACAAACCACTTACCAGATCAAGGGAAAGCAACCGATGCACAACAAAAAATCGATTGAGCAAGGAACCAAATAGAGAAAAGGTGAATTTCGGTACAAAAGAAAGAGTAGGAGAAAACTAATGGAAAGTCAGCAGTAAGAAGAGGAAAAGGGACAAAAAAATTTTGGTAGAGAGTTTTTGGAAAAGAAGGGAAACTGAATTTGGGAAACAATGATATTCAAATTATCCCCCAATCCCTTGTTTTCCTCCACAAATCACTCCCCACTACTCAGTTCCCTACTCAAATTCAAACTCCTTTGGACGAGCAAGCAAAAATAATACTCCTGCCCAGACTCGAACGCAAGACTTCCAGCTTAACAACACTCCACATAGCCACCAGACTAGTAGGCCCATTCTGACATGTTCTAACCAACTTTTTCTTATAAGCCTAATTACCAAAGGTTAGGTTTTGCTCATAAAAAGCCAAAATTTAACCAAGTTTTGACTTGAACTTGGGACCTCTCACACACACCCAGAGCACATAACCACTGAAGCAGATACAGATTTGTGTCAAATAATTTCTTAAACAAAAACAAGAATTTTGGGGCGTTACAACTCTACCCCATTAAAGAAAATTTCGGCCTCAAAATTTTACTTGATCAGAAAAGATGAGGATACTACTGAAGCATCGAATCTTCTGGCTCCCAAGTGGCCTCCTTAGTGCTATGATTACACCACAACACCTTCACTAAGGGGATAGACTTTCTTCGTAGAACCTTAACATCGCTATCTAGAATCTGAACTGGCTCCACCTCATAAGTTAGATTTGGCCTAATCTCAATGTCCTCCATTGGAACAATGTACGTGGGATCAGAGCGGTAGCGTTTCAACATCGAGACGTGGAATACATCATGTACACAATCTAACTCTGTTGTAGCTCCAATTGATATGCAACTAGCCCTACTAGTGTCAGAATCTAGTACAGCCTAATAAATCGAGAGCTCAGCTTACCCTTGTGACTGAACCTCAATACCTTCTTCCATGGTAAGACCTTAAGGAATACCAAGTCCTCCATAAAATACTCGATATCCTTCCTCTTCAAATTAGCATAAGATTTCTATCTATCAGAAGTCGCTTTCAGTCGATCTCGAATCAAACGGACCTTATCCTCAGTCTTAGTAATCAATTCTGGACCCAGAATACGTCCCTCACCCAACTTAGTCTAGCACAATGTGGTGCGACACTTACAACCATACAGTGCCTCGTAAGGTGCCATCTGAATACTAGACTGATAGCTGTTATTGTAAGCGAACTCTGCTAAAGGCAAGTACTCCTCCCAACTACCTCAAAAGTCAATCACACAGCTCCTCAACATGTCCTTCAATATCTGAATCACCCTCTCTGACTGATCATCTGTCTGAGGATAGAAAGTAGTACTGAAGTCTAACCTTGAACCCAGAGCCTCATGAAGCTTCTTTCAGAACTGAGATGTAAAACGAGGATCACTATCAGAGATGATCAAGACAGGTACCCCATGTAACCTCACTATCTCAGAGATGTAGAGCTTGGCCAACTTTTGCAGAGAGTAGTTCGTCCTAACCGAAACGAAATGTATAGACTTGATCAATCAATCCACGATGAACTAGATAGAATACTTCTTAGTGGGTGTTAGCGGCAACCTACTAATGAAGTCCATAGTTACTTGCTCCTATTTCCACATCAGTATCTTAACCGGCTGTAGCAAACCCAAAGATCTCGATACATTTTGTTCCCACCGGGATGCATAGCATAAGGGCTACTATGCGTCTCCCTCAAAATCAATAGTCTCAAATCCTCATCATTTGGTACACAAATCCAACCGTGAAAACACAACTCCCTATCAGTGTTAATCCCAAAATCAGTCATAACCCCACTCTCAATATGACAGAATCGCAACTCAAGAGATTTATCCCCCATCTGTTTAACTCTAATCTGATCAATCCATGTAAGTTTCACTTGCAGCTCAACCAACAGACTCCCATCGTCAAATAAACTAAGTCGAGTGAACATCGCTCTCAAATCAGTTATAGCCCTCCGGCTTAACACATCAGCCACTACATTGGCCTTACCGGGATGGTACTCGATGGTACAGTCATAGTCCTTAAGCAATTCAACCCATCTATGCTACCTAAAGTTTAACTCCTTCAGGGTGAAGAGATACTTGAGGCTTTTGTGATCGGTGTAAATAGTACACTTCTCACCATACAGATAATGCCTCTAGATTTTCAAAACAAAGACTAACACTACCAACTACAAATCATGTGTCGGATAATTAGCCTCATGAGTCTTGAGCTGACAAGACGTATAAGCCACCACCTTACCGTCTTGCATCAGAACATAGCCCAAACCCACATGTGACGTATCACTATATACCACGAAGTCTTTACCGGGCTCAGGCTATATCAGAATAGAAGCCTGAGTCAATATCGTCTTAAATTTATCAAAACTCTCCTGCTGTGCATCAGTCTAATGAAAGGAACTCCCTTACGTAGAAGCTTAGTCATCGGAGCTACGATCAAGGAGAACCCTTCTACGAAGCGTCGATAATATCCTGCTAGCCCCAGAAAGCTATGAATTTTTGACACACTCTTCAACTAATCCAACACAACCTTAATCTTACGAGGATGAACACAAATCCCCTCAGCAGAACCACATGTCCTAGAAAGGTTACTTCTTGGAGACAGAATTCACACTTACTAAACTTCGCATACAACTATTTCTCACGAAGCATCTGTAATACCACCCTGAGGTGCTCATCATGCTCATCCTCAGACTTAGAATACACCAAAATGTCGTCGATGAACACTACCATGAATTAATCTAAATAAGGCTGGAACACACGGTTCATTAAGTCCATAAATGTTGCTAGTGCATTAGTTAACCCAAAGGGCATAACTAGAAACTCGTAATGTCGATAACGAGTCCTAAATGCAGTCTTATGCACATCAGCCTCCTTAACTCTCAACTGATGATAACCTGACCACAGATCGATCTTAGAGAACATAGAAGCCCCTCTAAATTGGTCGAATAAATCGTCTATCCTCGAAAGTGGATACTTATTCTTGATCGTAAGCTTGTTCAACTGGCGGTAGTCGATAAACATCTCATTGTCCCATCTTTCTTCTTTACAAACAGAATAGATACTCCCTACGGAGACACACTGGGACGAATAAACCCACGATCTAACAGCTCCTGAATCTGAGCCTTAAGTTTCATCAACTCTTTTGGTGCCACTCGATAGGGCGCGATAAACACCAGAGCTATACTAGGGACCAACGCAATCCCAATCTCCACCTCTTGGCTCGAAAGTAAACCCAGTAGTTCCTCTGGAAAAATATCTGAAAAATCTCTCATGGTTCTGATGTCCTTAACTAAAAAGCCCACAGAATATAAAACACTAATGTAAGCCAAGAATGCCTCACACCCTTTCCTCACTAACTTTTCTGCTACCAATGCATATATCACGTTTGTCAAATAATCCTGTCGTTCCCCAATAACGACTATCTTGTTATCCTCTTTAGTCCTCAGAACAACCCTCTTAGTAGCACAATCCAGACTCACTTGATGTTTAACCAGCCAGTCCATGCCCAAAATCAAATCGAACTTCCCAAATGGATGCTCCATCAGATCAGCCAGAAATACTATCCCTTGGACCTTTAGCGGAACGTCCCTATACAGTTTATTAACCAGGATAGATTACCCTAAAAGACTTAACACAGTTATCCCACTATCAGTATTCTCGACTGGGATCCCTAAAGTTTTAGACACAGTACTAACTACATATGAGTGTGTAGAGCCTATGTCTATAAGTGCAAGATAAGGTACATCAAATATTAAAAACATACCCGTAATGACATCCGGAGCATCTCGGTCCTCACGGCGACGAGCAGCATAAACTAAAGTAGGCTACCTTGCCTCATTCGGCCCAGCACCTCTCCTGGTGCTCTCTGTCCTCGGCGCATGCCATTACCACCCCTAGCTTGACCTCGGCCCCTAGGTGGCTGCTGAACTACCTTCGGCGATGGTGTAATCTCATTAACCGGAGTTTGCATCTGATTAACCCTTAATGGGCAGTCCTCAACATGATGCTCAGTAGACCCACACCTTACCCATGCTCCAGTAACCTTCCAACACTCACCCGGATGGTGCTTACCATAGTGCCTACAAAGCACTACCCCAACAGGTGCAACAGGAGGCCCAACTCTCACTGGCCCATCAGATCTGGCTTTTTTCCTAGGCCTCATCCCAAAATTCGAAGGCTCTGGATCCCTCTTAGCCTTCCCTCTATCTCGATTTTGGCACTCAGTGCGCTTTACCTCTTTGGCGATTTTTTCCTTTTCAACTAGCGCAAAAGAAATCCCGCTCCTTCTGAGGAGCTATCAAAACACGTAAACTGTCTCGGAGACCATCCTCAAACTAGACACAGCACTCATACTCTATCGCCACTGTGCCTCACGCATAACGGCTCAATCTAAGGAACTCGACCTCATACTCGGCCACTGAACGATCACCTTGAGTGAGATTAAGGAACTCATGTCGCCTCGCATCAATATAACTGGCTCCTACATACTTACTCTGGAAAGTCGTCTTAAACAGATCCCATGTCAATTGGTCGGGCTGAGTGCCCTTCTTAACCGACAACCACCACTAATATGCCTCGTCGCAAAGTAGTGATACCACCCCCTTAAGCTTTTGCTCATCAGTGAAATCCAGATCATCCATAATTCGGTCCGTAGTTTCCATCCAATATTCAGCCACATTAGGGGTGACTCAGCAACACCCCTGAATAACTCAACCCCATTGGACCATAGTCATTCCGTAATTGACCCACGGCCTCCAGATCCAATGTTGGGCCCACCGACCCTCTCCAAAATTCACATCATGGCTTGAGACAGTACATCTTCCCCAATCACATGATCATATGACACTGACCCAGTCTCTGTCACAGGTGACACCGTGTCTCGCTAGTGTTCAGATTTGGAATCGTATCAGATGCTAGGGACTCAGCTTGAGCCCCTCTACAGCCTCTACCTCAGCCTCTAGTACCCCGTCCACGAGTACCACGTGTGCTCATCGTAGATTTCAAAATTTATCTGTATTAACAATTTTATGTATTAGTTCACAGTTCCAATATTTTATTAACAAATATTTTATGCAATACAGTATCAGTATGTTTAGAGTTTGTTATCGCAAGTAGGAATCTTACTATAGTTTTTAGTCTACACTATCTAGAGTGTTTTCAGTATAGTGTAATACCTAAGTAGTTTCAGAATATTCTAGTAATATTTTCAAACAAGTCTAGCTTAGTTCAGAAGACTTAGAGGATCAACGTCGAAGACTTGGTGTACCATACACTTATTCCCAAAAATATATCAAATCATTTACAATCATTTCTTTAAAACTAGTCTTTTAAAACCCAAATCCACAGTCGAGTTTTGCAACCTGACTCTGATACCACTAAATTGTAACACCCCAAACCCGACCTAGACGTTATGGCCGAATCTAACACTGCCACATGAAAGTCTTTTTGAAAATGCATTGACCTTAAAACCATTCTAGTTATTATATTTTACTTCGTTCGGAAAAATGTGTACTGGTTGATTTACTTTAAGACATTTCTTTTGCGTGGAAGCTTTTGAAACCATAAAATTTTTGAAACCATTTTATTTACGAAAACTCTTAGTTTATTTTAGGAAAGCCGTACTTGGTTACGTTGCAGTTTATAAATTCATAAATAACAGTTCAAAATCCTCAAATTAAAACCAAGAGTCCAAGTCCAAAAATTACAAAAATACTCCCAAAATAATGAATAAAGCAGTAAAGGCATTAAAATCATAAACCGAAGTGTATATGGTCGTGGTCATCGTCGAGTCCTTTGTTGCAACGATCCACCTACTACTAGGGATTACCTAAACAGATAAACTAGATTAGGGGTGAGTTTTCACAAACTCAGTGTGTAAATCCACACAGACAGCATGCATATAGACATATATCAGAATACAGTCATAGTTTATTCATAATTCGACCTGAGCCCTTTATAGAATCAGTGTGGACCTTAGCCCACTTAGAAATAGAGTAAGATAAAAACTGGGCCTTAGCCCATCTCAGACATAACATGCATAACAGACCAGAATAACAGAATCATGCGTACTAACCCTGCACACCAACTCTGTCCAACCCAACACACCGTGGGGGGATAAAATCGACCCACCCATCCCAACACACAAATAGGGGATAAAAATAGACCCTTCCATCCCTAAACACCATATAGTACTGAAATGCAGCACAAATCAGAAAAATGGAGCTTGGTTGCTAGATAACAGGCATTAGAAGCCTTTCAGATACTTCTTTTAACTTCATCAATCCCACCCCGATGCAATGCATCATACAACCGTGACATGCTATAATGTAAATTAACAGACATACATTTATAATCAGAACAGTACAGATATACATGCTATGAGTAACATGCTAATACATACATCAATATTAGATTACAAAATTAGGGGTCTAAGTAGTACTTACCGACCCTACACATGTCACAGTGGACTTGGGCGACTCGTGTAACCTTACAGCTCATTCCAGAAAAATGGGTTCACATGCTCATGTGGCCTGCCTATGTGGCCAACACAACCCAAATTAGCCTTGGCCGTGTGGATCACATGGCCAAACCTAAAATTTCACACACCAGCGTGGTTCACCCATGTGGACCCACACGCCTATGTGGCCCACATGACCCAATTGGTCGAGCTTGTGTCTCACACACGGCCTCGCCGGCCATCACACGGTTGTGTCATGCACCCGTGTCACGCACGCATGGCCTGGTTCATCGACCAAACGGCCTACCACACGGGCGACCATAACTCATGTGGTGTCAACAGTTTGGTTTTTTAGCTTTCGTCGAATCTCGATCTTTGTGACTCCAGGTACACACCTGGTATCATTTTGAAGCTAAGACAACCACGAACATTCCAAAACCTATTATTGACCAATAACACATCAATTAATCACCAAACAATCAATCCAAAATTGAGACCGAAACAAAATATTTTCTCTACCCACAATTGAAACTTACCCATGATCGAAAGGCAGCATTTGTAAAACATGAGAATCTGACTAAGGCATTCGAGCAATACCTAAATTTGAGTAAAACGATTATTCTATTAATCACTTATTTGGAAATAATGCTAGAACTTAAGACAAACCACTTACCAGATCAAGGGAAAGCAACTGATGCATGACAGAAAACTGATTGAGCAAGGAACAAAATGGAGAAAATGTGAATTTTGACACAAAAGAAAGAGTGGGAGAAAACAAATGGAAAGTCGGCAATAAGAAGAGGAAAGGGGATAAAAAAATTTCGGTAGAGGGTTTTTAGAAATAGAGGGAAACTAAATTTTGGAAATAATAATATTCAGATAATCCCTCAATCCCTTGTTTTCCTCTATAAATCACTCCCCCACTCCCCACTACTCAGTTCCCTACTCAAATTCAAACTCCTCTAGACGAGCAAGTAAAAATAATACTCATGTCCAAACTCGAACATAAGACCTCTAGCTTAACAATACTCCACATAGCCACCAGACCAGCAGGCCCATTATGACATATTCTAACCAACTTTTTACTTATAAGCCTAATTACCAAAGATTGGGCTTTGCTCATAAAAAGCCAAAATTTACCTAAGTTATGACTTGAATTTGGGACCTCTCACACACACCCAGAGCACATAACCACTGAAGCAGATACAGATTTGTGTCAAATAATTGCCGAAACAAAAATAAGGATTTTGGGGCGTTACAGTGATACTTAACATGATCACTGCATTTGGTGGTGATAGACATGGACAACACGAATTACTTAATTATACTAGAAGACCCATTTTATTTTCCTTTCTCGCACTTGTGTATTGGTTTTATGAGGCTTGCTCTTGTGATTAAGAGAAAATTGTTGTGGTGCCCGCATTAGCACCGTCAACTAATGCCCCGATTATGCTCCCTCCTTTGACATCATAACCTTTGTAAACTTCAACCTTTTTCACACTTCAACCCAAGGCAGTATAATCACCGCCCACTTAGACCTCAAGTTGTAAATGGTCTCGACTTCTCAAGTGATGGCTCCATACTCACATGACAGGTGAAATTTGTAGGTTCTCAAGCTCCATGATATTTTCGGGAACCCAAACACAATTTAAAACTATGACTCTCTTCCTCAAAGCAAGAGAGAAATAAATCTTTAAACCCAAAATTTTCAACATATAAAAAAAAAAGGAAAATAATTTAGAAGAGACTGAGATGTAGATAAGTAGAGAATGAAAAAGGTGTATTTATATAAGGGATATGGCAGGGTATAAAGGGAAACTTCTTTTTTATCCCAGGAATCTCAGGTTGCAGGAGCTCAAATGCAATCAAATTGGGCTAGTTGAAATGGCCAGAAAGAAAACGCTTTCTATAAGTGGCATTTTCATCTGACATGGCAGTGAAAGCACTTCCTATAGGACGCATTTTCTGGCAACATGTTTGATATGTCAGTGGAAAACGTGTCCAACAAGAAGTGTTTTCACTGCCATGTTAGATGAAAATGCCCCTACAGAGAGAGTTTTCTCTTCGGTCATTTCAACCAAGCAAACTTGATTGCTTTTGAGTCACTGCAATCTAGAATTCCCGGGATAAACTTGATAAACTTTATTCATTCTCTTTTTTTTTAAGTGTTAGTTAATATTATTTATTGAAGTAAGATGTATTACAATACGCCAACTTAAGTTTTAATCTTTTTCATACCTCTTGAGCAATTCTTTGCTTTTTTAAAATATTAGGGTGAACAAATGGACGGAGAAAAACTTAAATTAAAAAGTAATAGAAATTATTGTAAATTTTAAACGCACAATATGATATGGTACAAAGCAAACCATTTAATAAACAAGTTTCGTGTATTGTAAATAAGTGTACACTTGGGATGTAAAACAAAGTATACAATTTTGAAACATAAGAAAAAAAACATAATCATCAGCATCTCAAATGTGTGCCATAACCGAGTGGATGAGGCACGCCTATGGTTTTGTCGTACTATTTGGTATGGCGACTCCTCATCAACTTTGGCTTCATCTTCAAGTGCACGTTAGGGCAAATCGTTAACTTCATCTCATTCCCCCATGGTTGACTGCGACCACGTCCTAGCTGCCCATTATACATCCCCCCTTTTGAGTCAACAATTGTGAGGATGACCTACCTAGGTAGAACAAAAAAGTTAGTGGTGTTTACGACATTATCAATGGGCCACTATATGGTGTCGCATGGGTCGATTACGGATAGAATGTGAGAATTGTTAACGATACTAGATGTGTTAGTGTTGCTAGTGAGATTGACGTGTAATATGATATGGTGGGTGACAATCGTGAAAAATATATCCCTAGAGAAAGTGTTGATGTAGGGAATGATTAAGCATGCTATGGGCTTGTGTAAAATAAACTGATATTGAATGTGTTGATGCAAGGAATGATTATGCATGTTGTGGTGCTTATGTAAAATAAGCTGGAGTTGAAGGTGCTGATGCGAAGAACGATTGTATGTGTTGTGATGCTTGTGACAAAAAAACTGGGTTACAACCAAAAACAAATGAATCATACTGATTGGGAGGCTGCATATCAAGTCCTCCTGTGCAGAATGAGCAGATGTTGATCCCCCCACGACATCTTCTCCCAACCTAAGATTGATGGGCCCTCCTATTGGCCTTGAATGATGACATTGTGTATTATTTTCTAAAGCCAAGAGTAGATAGGGCTTGTCGTTATGCTTGAACCAATTCATGTAATTCGTAGATGTTGCCAACTTTGGTATGAGAAATGGTTCACAGGTTGGCAAGTAAACATACTTACGCTACCAAATCTCAATATACTTCTTATGAATGTTGGTCAATCTTCCTTGAGTCTCCCCCACATGTCAATCTTGTAGAGGCCATCGAACTCTTAGGGTGGCGAAAGAATACATTGTGTACATTTAAACTAACGCATCACTCAATTGAATTCGTGCATCCCAACTGTTGTAAAAATTCTCAATGGCACTTTCACATGCTAGATGTTGTGATTGGCCAAAAATTCAACTGTGACACTGGAAACATGAAAATATACACACTTTTTCATGCCTTTTTAACTCAAATTCATGTAGTTTCGATAAAATTCTTGTTGAAAATATATAATTATTATAAAATAATTAAATTGTACTTAAATTATAAAAATGTTGAATTTTACTTAATTTTATAATAAATTTTGATTAATTTTGATTATTTTTGATAGATTAGCACAAAGGGCAAAAAAATAGCTCGATAGACACTGCTAGAAACGCAAAACCAAGAAGCAATTTTGAAGCATCAAGGCGATTTAATTTTTCAGCCTAAGACGGTTCAAATTATATATATTAATTCATAATATAATTAATTTTAATTTATATCCAATTTAATTTGGGTTAAATAAATTATTATTAGTTAATTATGAAAAGTGGCCCAGTTGAGCTAAACCGAGAAAACCGAACTGACCAAGTACTAGGCAGCCCAAAACTGTCCCACATGTTGACCCAATCAACTTGCTTGGCTGATTAATTAGCTTGCAAAATGTCCCTTTAAGACTTTTTCAAATTGCAAACAAACCCCATCCACTATTTGTACCATTCTAGATTTGCCCCTACCTTAATATAGCATGTTTGAAAACTTCAAACTTGCCACATGTGTGGCCAGCCATAGGGGGCTCTTTGGCCACTGATTTTGGATATTTTGAGCAGCCCTCTCAACCTTTAAATACCCCATTGGCTGCTCACTTCAACATCCTCTGAAGCCTTCTCATCTCTTCACTTCTCTCTCATTTTTCTCTCTTCTTTCCCTTTCATTTTCCTTCATTTTCTTCCCCTATTCCCTTGCCGATTTCACCTCTTGAAAAAGAGTCAATACACCACCATTTAGAGCAGCATTCAAGTGTTTGTAGAAGCCTTGGTTCAACAAGAACAAGTGGAGAAAGAGGAGTGGAACAAACTTGTGACAGCCCGATTTTGGCCCTAATCAGAATAGTGGTTTCGAGACCACGAATCCTAGTCAGAAAAATATTTTAAATATTATTTTTTGTGTTTATTATATGTGAATTTGCATGTGTGAAAATTTCGTACAAAAAATTGATTGTTTGTGTGCTTAATTCAATAAAAGGACTTAAACGTGTAAGTTGAAAACTTGGTAGTCTAATTCATAAAGGTTGATTTGATAGTGGCTTTTTAATATGAAGCATTTATGTGTCAAATAACCCATTATTTTAGTGATGGCCGAATGTACCCATAAAGTATATGTTTATGTTTTATATTTATAAGGTTAAATAAGTAAAACATGTTAAAAGTTAACTTATAATATATTAAAGCATAAAAAAATAAAATAAAATAAGAAAGGCATGCATTCATACCTCGTTGTTGCCGAAATAAAAGAAGAAATAAAAGAAAAGCTTTGAGGATTTCGACAATTTACAAGCAAAAATTCAAGGTAAATTCATGTTGGTTTTGTTAATCTTTGATATCATTGAATTCATTATTAGATTTTCTCCAAAACCCATGAGTTAAATTTTGATATGGTTGATGATTTGATGTTCAACCATGTATGGAAAGGTTATGAATTTGGTGTTTGATGTTAGAAATTGAAATTTAGGTTGTAGTTGAACAAATTATGTATGGAAGTTTTATGTGATTTTTTTATATAGGGTTAATTTGTAAATTGAAATATGTGAGTGACTAAATTAGTAGAATAAATGAATTGTGAAGACTTGTAGGTGTACGAGGAACATTCGGCCTAAGCTATGTGCAAGCAAATTTTGCTTATTTTATGTTTTGTGAATTTTGGATTAAATTGACAAAGGTGCAAAATATTGAGGGCAAAATAGTAAATTTCCTATTTATGTGCTTTTGGATTTTATTGAATAAAATTGAGCTTGAATGGGTCTTATTTTAAATTTTAATTAGCTCAAGATCAAAAGGGAGCGGACTTGGATCGGGGAAAGGTGAAGATATCTAAGTAGTCGATTTTATCGTCCGTTGATAACCGAGGTAAGTCTATAAGCCATTAAATGCACTTAGTTTTTATTTAAATGTAAAATATAAGTGTGGAAATGAAATTATTGAACTTATATTAGTTATTGCCGAATGTAGCAAGGGAATTATTGAATTTCGTTAGTCATCGTTCTAGTTAATGTGTAATGAGATTTCTAAATGTGATATGAAGTAATGCATGGTTCTAGTTTATGTATAATGAGGTTGCCATATGTGACTTTGGGATGGAAATGAAAAAAAATCAAGAATATTGTTAGTAATTCAGTTATAGATTTATGGTACAATCTAAATATGTGAGTATTCAGGCTAAAAGCCTAGCAGGCATCTTGCCAGTGTTATGAATCAGGCTATAAGCCTAGCAAGCCTAGTGCCGGTGTGAGATTCAGGCTATAAGCCTAGCAGGCATTGTGCCGTTGTATTTAAATCGAGTTGGTACCTAGTAGGCTATATGCCGATGTGTTATTGCGAGACTCTAGATTGATGTGCTATGAAACAAGTTAAAACGAGTGGAAAAGCCAAGTATGTGCTAAATTATTGTTAACTCGTAATAAGGTATGCACGTGTTTTGTCATGTGATTTAAAGTATGTGTTATGTATTTGAATGAGGGTTGTGTATTTGAACGAGATTGAACAAGTTGAGATTCAAGAATATATATTATGAATAGATGATTACATGGCACAGCGTTCGGTCATTATGATATAGGTATATACATATGTAATGCTATATTGATTTAGTATATTCGGATGAATGTGAGCCTATGTTGATTTGGTATATATGGATAAGTGTAAA
Source organism: Gossypium stocksii (assembly GCA_020496765.1). Lineage (NCBI taxonomy): Eukaryota > Viridiplantae > Streptophyta > Magnoliopsida > Malvales > Malvaceae > Gossypium > Gossypium stocksii. Next base: position 35,956,748 of record CM035624.1, read on the forward strand.
CTTATATTGATGGGTATGTTCGGTTGAGTGTGAAATTATGCAAAATTTTCATATTTGGCTAAGTTAGTTTATTAGAATGAAAGTACATCTTAAGTAATACTCTCCGGCTATATGAAATAAATTGATTGTTTAGTTGAAATGTTTAATTGCTTAAGTCTTACTAATCTTATGAAAGCTTACTTTGGATGTCATGTTTCTTTGTTCTATAGATTTTTAAATCCAGCTACAAGCTCGGGGATCGTTAGTCAACTCATCACACTATTTACTGCTTGGTACTCAATGTTTTTATAAAACTTAACTATGGCATGTATAGGTTGGACAACTTTTTGAATGAACGATATTTTGGTTATGTATATAAATGTAAGCCATGCGAATATGGCTTCTTTAAATTTGTTTATAACCGTCTTAAGCTTTAATCTATGTTTGAGCTTAGTATAATTATTAATGTTTTGATATTTGGATAGTTGAATATCTATGTGTGAATAGTATGGGGCAATATTGGCATTGGTATTGGATATGTTATTTTATTCTAGGTGCAAATCCTATTTGTAAATTTTGAGTGAAATGAACATGCTAATTTGGTGTTTGTACCTATAAATAATGAGTTGTGCATTATATCTTTGTTGAGTATAGTTGATAAGGTGAGAAATGAAATGACATAGGAAATTGATGTGGTTGTGTATTCGGTTAAGGCTTGATATTTTTACCAATTGAATACTAACACATTTATATGGTGCATAATTGGTTCAAGGCATGTTTGGTCATTCATGCGCATGTACATGTTTTTATTGGTTATGTATTGTTTTGCTTTAGTATATGAATTCGGTTTTGGTTAGCTATAGCGTTAGATAAAATGCTTGCTTTGTAATATGCATATATGCATAAGGTTATACTTAGGAAATGATATCACTTGTGAGGTGACTTTTGTTTTATGCTTGGTTTATGGTAACACCTCGTAACCCCTCCGGTGACGGATACGGGTTAAGGGTGTTACAAAACTAGTCAAGCCACAGATAAAAATCGTATTTGATTCTTGTTCCCTATCATTTTAATTTTGCTGTTGTTATGATGAACATGTCTATGAATTTTTGTGACGTTTATTTGTTTAATTTAATTAATAAGGCTTAAATTTAATTCGTGTTAGGTTGATTGCATTTCATCTACCTAATTTATTAAAATTGTGTTTGTGTTGTTATAGGCCTGGTAAGATGTTTGATTAAGTAAAACCATGACTAAGTTATTCTTGCATTACAATTCTAAGGAAACTAATGAATTAATTATTTAAATAGATTGAAATTGTAATTAATTGACACGATACTTAATCAGTGCATGTTTAATCATCTAAGGTAGCTTAGGGTTAAATTAGCAACGGTATCTAGTGATATATTAGCCTTGCATAACTTGCAAGATTATTGTGATTAAATTGTTTCAGGGTAGAAATACTTTGTTACCTCACGTAATCTTTTATGTGCTTATGAGTTTGAATTAATTGTTTGAATTGGCGTAGAGATATGTACAAGAGATTATTTTAATTTCATAAGTATGTTTGTGCATTAACACATTTGCTTATTAAAATTTGTTTAATCGATTGAATTGACGTAGAGATATGGTTAAGAGATAAATGGATTTTGGTAGGTAAATATGTTCATAAGTTAGCAAATTACTGAGTTGTCGTAAATTTATACGTAACAACATAAACATGAGTTTCATAATTCTAAGTTAAGAAATGTAATTGATCTAACACAATTATGTCATCTTGATTAAACTCATCTTTTGAAATCTTGCATTAGAACTTTTATTTTATTTTGTTTATTTTACTTAGTCAAAAATCTTAGTTTTAATCACCTCCTCAAATCAAAATATTTTTCTTAACCAAAGTGTTTTAACTTGCATTCATAAATAATTTTTTTCACAGTCCCTATGGGTACAATAACCTGACATTCACTTGTCACTTTATTACTTGTTGCGATTGTGTATACTTGCACATTTCCATCGTTCCAGACACATTCTTAAATCCTCGAATCCGCATATGGCATCCATAAAAATTGCAATACAAATTTATAAATTTTAGCTTATGCCTAATATTAAATTTCAAATGCTGGAATAAAAAACTAATAAATTTCAAATTCATAAACTAACCTCATTTTTAGTTTACTGATTTAAAACTAGTCGGATATCCTTTAGTTCAGTCAGTATACTGCAATGTCTCACCGGGTTATTTCACCTATTTAAATAATATATTATTTCAGAATTTCAACAATGAAAAATAAAAATGGTAATGATATTATAAAAAGAATTTTATCATATTATGATTAGGAATTCGTAAAGGAGTTCCACCCAGGGGTGCAAAAAAAATAGTTGATACCATGCCCACGATTGAAAAAGGAGCATGTAACCACCAATTTTAACTTTTTTAGGTATCATGACTCGATATATTTCTCGGTACAATGTTACCAAGACCGCTGATCCCCAACTAAGTCATCATGTTTCTTTCAAGTTGACTAGTAGTAGTAGCCACCTTAAATGTACCAGATTGCAAGATTTACCTAGTATTAGCAAACCCTCGATCAACCTCAAGATGAATATGCACGTGAATTATTCTTTTTCAATGTCAGTCGCAAAACCTTTGGCAGTTTGGAAGTTGTCCTCCAGTCATCTCATCTTGATCCAACTACCCCTAAATTGTTCAACACCTTCCCTAGTAGTTGTTCACATGTTGCACTCTAATTGAAACTAACCACTGACCCCATAACGAGTTCCCCATCAACCAATAGACTAAGTTATAAACTAATGTCCTCCAGTGTAACTATACACTCACCGTAGGGAAGATCAAAAGTGTATGTCTCGAATCTCCATCTTTCGACCAAAGCACTTATAAGTGGGAAATCCAATTTAATCCCTTGAGCATACGAGCCAAGTAGAAAATCTTGCATCTCACAAGTGTCCATAAATGACATCCAATGCACATGCACTTAAATTGTTTATGTACATCTCCAAAATTCAATCTTCGAGCCGAGTATATAAACACAAAAAATTAATAATCTAAATAGCATAATAATTAACTATTTAAAATTAAAATTAAATGCTTTCTCAATTTTTGAGCATATTCTCATAAATTTGCCATCATAATGAATTATAATATAATAAATTATAAGAATTATAAGGATAACCAACATTAGTTGTACTTAGTTTATTATTACACTGATGAGACCATCATAATAAAGTTGTAAATTATATAACAATATAATCATCATAATAGAAAAATGGGGAGTTATAGTGCTAAAAGAGATTTTGGATGAGTATAAACGTTCTTCCAGCCAATGTGTCAATTTTGAAAAGTCGGCAATTTACTTTAGTTCCAATGTTGAGAAGGCTTGAAATTCTAGTATTTTGAATTTTCTAAAGGTTTGTGTTTCCATTGACCCGGAGTAATATTTGGGCTTTCCCAATTGTATTAGGAGAAACAAATGAAAGGTGTTTCAGATGTTAATGGACCACCTGCGTAGTAGGATTGAGAGCTGGTGCGTTCAACCATTGTCTCAAGGGTAATGACGTATTTATTAAAAGTGTTTTGTAGGTCATTCCTACTTTTGCGATGTCGTGTTTTTTATTGCCTATGTCTTTTTTTTCATAGTTAGAGAAGTTTATTAGCTAGTTTTGGTGGAAGCACCATGGGGGATTGTGGGGGCATTCACTGGTGTGATTGGCAAACTATTTTTCACTCGAAGGACACTGGTGGGATGGAGTTCAAATAATTAACTTAGTTTAATGTAGCCCTTTTGGCAAAGAGTCATTGGTTTTACATGTTCTTAAGGCTAAATATTATTCACATAGTGACTTTCTAAGTTCCAAGTTGGGATCTTACCCTTCTTACCTCTAGAAGACTCTGGTCCGAGTTGGCATGTGGGTATCGGCTCCTGTATCCATGTCTAGGCCAATGCATGGAATCCCCGCCTTCTTAGGTGCATATTACAGGTTTCGCGAATTAATTTTTTTGATATGTTGGTTACCAATTTGATTAATCATGATACTACGTAGTGAAGGGAGGATATGCTTACCAATGTGTTTGCCAGCAACATCGTGGGGAAAGGTCCTTTGTATTCCTCTTGCTCGAGAAGCTCATTATGATACTCTGGTTTGGGGGGACGCCTATCGACAACTCTTAACATTTGACTTTCCTGACATTCAACATATTTACAAACCCTTTTATCAAAGATTATGGACATTACATTTAATGACAAAGATACAAATTATAACTTGGAGAATCTTTAACAATTTTATCCCTAGTTTCTCTAATCTCTACAACAGATAGCTGTAATCTGATGCGCGTTGCCTCGGTGCTTGGCTATAACTAAAACCATCAAACACATCTTCTGTAATTGTTCCTTAGTGGCTGGTATCTGGGTTGACCTACAAATCACCTGGCCTATTGAGATCTCGGGTACATGTTTATAGGACTGGCTATATTACATCTTCCAAGTTTACCTTTGCACTATTATCAGGAAATAAGAAAGTTGCGTGTGCTTTCTAGTTTATTTGGTATGCACGAAATTATCGTCTTCATGAAAATGAAATTATCTAGGTGCATGTATTACATTCAAAGGGTTGAGGCCTACTCACTGGAAGTAGATGTGGTTCGATTGAAGCTCCCTAGGCATCTGATTGAGGTTGAGAGCTAGAGGCTTCTGGATGGTTGTTGTCTGAAAATTAATTTTGACGCACCGTTTCATGCTCCATCCAGGACATCCTGAACGTGTTTGTCATAAGGAATAGGCAAGAGGTTGTCCTTGGTTCTCACATTGTAGTGAATGAAAACATACCTTCGGCCTTTGCTGAGGAGGCCCTTGCATGCCTTCAGGCAGTACGTCTAGACTTGGCTCTCAAATTTTTAGATGTTATTATTGAAGGGGATGCCCTCACAGTGATTCATAAAGCCCAATCCCTTTACTTGATTCCTCTATCCTCAGCACCTATATTTGACATATTAAATGGTAGGTGGGGCTGTTTAGGCTATGTAAGTTACGGTATATACTTCGTAAAGGCAACATTGTGGCTAATCTATTAGCAAAGAAGGGTTTGCGGACTGGGACTGGCTCGTACCTAAGTGGGTGTGTGTCAGATTTCATGCAGCAGGTAGTGGAGAGGGATTGACGCTTTGTCTTGAGTGGCGAGGGTGTTAAAGTTCACCAACAACTCAGTTAGTGGCCTAAAATCTTGGGCATATCAGCAGATTAAATATTCAAATTAGTTTCAATAAAGTTGTTGAATGGTTAGCTAAAATCATGGTTAAATATTTGGTTGTGATTTTGCTTCTGAGTTATCCTATTTTTAACTAAAGTTGTTATAGTTTTAGCCTATATAAAGGATGTAAATTAGTGATAAAAAGTGTATTGAGTTCTTATTTTTCATTGAGTCTTTGTATACAATTCATAAAGTGTTATTGAGTGAGTTTCTTTTGTTTTTTTTTTTTCACAGCAAATCTTCCCATTTAGTTTAACAGTGTGGTATCAGTGCCAGGTTAGAGAAGGTAATCATGGTTGGTTATTTAGTTGTTGGAGCAGTAAAAAAGCTTAATAACCAACATTACAACACATGTGCAACATGTATAAAGTCTTACTTGCAGGCTCAAGATGTGTGGGACATTGTTAGCGGAGATGAGTCTTCACCATTACCTCAAGAAGCTAACAGCTTAAAGAAGTGGAAGGCCAATGCAGGCAAGGCTATGTTTGTAATTAAAACCACTGTAGAGGAATAAATGTTAGAGCATATCAGAGATGTTGACACATCAACATAGACATGGGACACGTTGGAAGAACTTTTCTCACAAAAAAATGACACAAAGCTACAGCTCTTAGAGAATGAATTGTTATCAATGAAGCAAGGAGATTTGGCAATCAACAGTACTTCACTAAGGTAAAAACCTTATGCCGTGAGATTTCTGAACTTGATTCTAGTTCTCGTATTGTGGATTTTAGAATAAGAAGAATCATCATTCATGTATTGAGACCGACGTACAAGAGTTTTGTTGCTGTAATTCAAGGATGGCCAACACAACTATCACTTACAAATTTTGAGAATCTATTGACGGGTCAAGAAGCTTTGGCAAAACAAATGGGTGGAGTCTCAATCAAAACTAAGGATGTGGCATTTTTTAGTGGAAAGAGCAAAGAAAAGCCCAGGTATAATGCCAAAAGTAGTCCAAGAAAGAATGATGGCAAATTAGAAAGTTATCATGGGAGTTCTTAATTTGGAGAAACTCAAAAGCGTAGCAACTATAACAACTGATCCAACCAGAGGAAGAAGTTTGATGGTGATTGCTATAATTGCGGCAAAAACTGTCACATGCCAAATATTATTGGTCCAAGAAGAAAGTTGTTAAGAGTAATGTAGTGACATTTGAAGGAGATGTTCAGAGTGATAATGAGTGGGATGCTGAAGTATCCTTTGTTGTGGATAAAGAAGACTTAGCACTCGTAGTAACAACTTCCTAGAAGATTGGCTACAAGAACGACTAGATTGTTGACTTTGGTTGTTCTAATCACATGACTGGTGATTAAGAAAAGCTTCAAGATGTTGCAGCGTACAAAAAAAATCGTATGGTGGTAACGGTTAACAACTCAAGGTTACCTATCACCCATGATGGTAAGATGACTATCGCACCTCAATTTAGCTCTGATCCAATGTCAATTCAAGGTGTTTATCATATGCCTGGCATGAAGAAAAATTTATTATCTGTCGCACAATTAACATCTGCAAACCACCATTTTTGTTTAGTCCAAAGGGTGTAAATGTAATCGAAAATGTTAAAGTCTTAGGAATACCAACCATGGAAGGGAAGAGAATGGAATTTATCTATATGATGTCAGTAGAAACTACTTATGTGGACAAAACAAAGAAGAATGGGAACAGATTTATGGCATGTAAGACTTGGACACGTCAACTATCACAAGTTGAAAGTTATGATAAAGACGTCAATGCTAAAGGGTCTTCCTCAACTTGAAGTGCGAGATGATACTGTTTGTACAGGATGTCAATTCGGTAAGGCGCATCAGCTACCATATGAAGAATCTAAGTACAAAGCAAAGGCTCTGTTAGAGCTAGTTCATTTTAATGTATTTAGGCATGTCAAGCAACCTTCAATTAGTGTGATGCGCTATATAGTGACTTTTATTGATGATTTCTCAAGGTATGTGTGGGTTTTCTTTATGAAAAAATTAGAGACATTTGCCAAGTTTAAAGAATTTAAAGAAGTAGCTAAAGTAGAAGTTGGTAGAAAAATTCAATGCTTATGCACAGATAATGATGGGGAGTACACATCAGATGAGTTTTCTACCTATGTAAGAAATAACAAGATTCATCATCAATTCATATGTGCCAACATGCCACAGCAAAATAGAGTTACCGAGAAGAAGAATTGACATCTTGTTGAGACATGTCGAAGTATGCTTCATGCAAAGCTAGAAGGTTTTGGGCAAAATGTACTACTGCTAATGTCATTAACAAACTTCCAACACCAAATCTCACCCTTTAAGGTACTATGGGATACTAAACTTGTTGTTGGTCATTTTTGAGTTTTTGGGTGTATTTGCTATGTATTTGTTCTAGATCATTTAAGGAGCAAGTTCGATAAGAAAGCAATCCAATGTATCTTCATTGGATATGATAACCAAAGGAAAGGATGGAGGTGTTGTGACCCTGTGACTGACAAATTTTACACATAACACAAAGTAGTGTTTGATGAAACTTCTTCTTGGCGGACTCCACAATAAGTGAAGTTGCCAGATTCTAAAGTAAAAGAAGATTAACCCCGAGGGAAAATAGAGGAGCAGGTTCTTGAAATATAACCAAGTCCTGCAACTAATGAAGAAATTAGAGATAATGAAGTTGTTGAGACAACAACAAATCCTTGGAAAAATGGTGTTCATCAGAGGCAGGAGGCCGAAATTAATCCAAAGGGTGAAGAAACTTCATAGCCACAACTTTGAAGATCAACCAATTTCATAGGCAAAATCCAAAGTATGCTAATGTAGCTGTAGCGGGAGGAAAAACCCTTGGTCGAGCCAACAACTTATGAAGAAGCACCTCAAGATTTTGAGTGGGTAAAAGCAATGGAGGAAGAGATTGCTGCATTGGAACAAAACCAGACTTAGAAACTTGTACCACGTCCACCAGATGTGCAACCCATATCTTGTAAATGGGTTTTTAAAATAAAGTATCGTCCTAATAGGTTAGTTGAGAGGTACAAGGCTCGGTTAGTTGCAAGGGGATTTTTTCAACAATATGGATTGGATTATGAAGAGGCTTTAGTCTGATGGCAAAGATTGTTACTGTTTGAGTTCTCTTGGCTCTTGTTGCTAGCAAAGATTGGAAGCTATGGCAAATGGATGTGAAGAACACTTTTTTGCATGGAGAGTTAGACTGCGAAATTTACATGAATCAGCCTATTGGATTTAAGAGTGGAAGTCATCCTAGTTATATTTGCAAGTTAAAGAAGGCATTATATGAGTTAAAGCAATCATCAAGAGCATGGTATGGTAAGATTGCTGAATTTTTAACTCAAGCTGGTTATGTTATGGCTCATGCAGATTCTAGTATGTCTGTCAAAGTTAGTGAAGGGAAGTTGGCAATAGTGTTGGTGTATGTGGATGATTTCTTAACCACTGGAGATGATAGTGAAGAATTCCACCAAGTTCGACAAAACTTGTCAGTCTGTTTTCAAATGAATGAACTTGGCTAACTTAAACACTTTTTGGGGTTAGAAATTGATCACACAAAAGAAGGCATGTTTCTTTGTCAAGAGAAATATGCAAAAGATTTGTTGCAGAAATTTGGAATTCTCAATTGTGAAACCATCACTATACCAGTGGAACCAAACACCAAGTTTTGTGCTCATGAAGTGAAAGACTTGGAAGATAGGTTGATGTATTAGCAACTTGTAGGTAGGCTCATTAACCAAACTTTAACTTGACTTGATATTTCTTATATTATTGGGGTAGTAAGTCAATATATGTAAAATCCCAAGAAACAACACTTGGAAGAAGTTCGACGAGTTCTAAGATACGTGAAGGGTACTCTTGATTATGGTCTTTTATATAAGAAAGGCGACGTTTGCAAACTAGCTGGTTATTGTGATGCTGACTATATAGGGGATCATGATACACATCGATCAAACACTGGCTATGTATTCAAGTTTGGTTCAGGAATAATTTCTTGGTGTAGTAAAATATAGCCAACTGTGTCTTTAACGACAACAGAGGCAAAATATAGAGCAGCAGCTATGGCAGCCCAAGAAAGTACATGGTTAGTGTAACTCATGCAAGACTTGCACCAAAAAGTTGATTATGCAATACCCCTCTATTGTGACAATCAATCAGTTATCCGTCTAGCGGAAAATCCTATGTTTCATGCAAGGACCAAACATGTGGAGGTGCACTACCATTTTGTTAGGGAGAAGGAGTTACAAGAAGAAATTGAGTTGTTCTATGTCAAGACTGATAATCAGGTTGCAAACTTGTTCATGAAAGGCTTGAGTACAACTAAGTTGGAAAAGTTTTGCTCGCAGCTTGGGGTTGTGAAAAGGTTTGGACTTGGCATTGAGGTGGAGTGTTAAAGTTCACCACCAACTCAATTAGTGGCCTAAAATCCTACACATATCAACAGATGAAATATTCAAATTAGTTTCAATAAAGTTGTTGAATGGTTAGCTGAAATCATGGTTTAATATCTGATTGTGATTTTGCTTTTGAGTTATCCTATTTTTAGCTAAAGTTGTTATATTTTCAGCCTATATAAAAGATGTAAATTAGTGAATAAAAAGTGTCTTGAGTTCTTGTTTTTCATTGAGTCTTTGTATACAATTCATAAAATGTTATTGAGTGAGTTTCTTTTGGTTTTTTTTTTTTTCACAGCAAATCTTCCCATTTAGTTTAATAGAGGGAAGGGGGAATGGGATGAATTTTGTGGTGCATGAATAGGTGGGTTTCTTTGTGCTGCTCCGACGAATGTTACGTTTTTGGTTGCTTTCGGTGGGTTTTGGAAATGGCCAGTGCATTTTTGTGCTTCGTTCTTGCTTCCTTCGTTGGTTTCTGGGGTCAAAACGTTTTAGATGACCTAGTTGTTAGGGATTCTCTGTTGATGGTTCCTGTTGTCGTTTCAATTGCCTTTGGTTCCCCTAGCTGGTTTTGGAAACTGCTCACTTGATTTCTTGATTAAGGTTTTGTCTGCTGCATGAGTTGTTCTGCACTGGGCTTTGTTTCTTTTGTTTTTTTGGTGTTTGGGTCTGTTTGCTTTGGTTGTTTTTTGATCTTTGTTTTTTCCGGTTTGTTAGACGTGTTTCTATTTTGGTTTGTTTGCTAGACTTTTTATTTACTTTTTTTAATACTAGCCCACTTTCATTAAAAAAAATTATATAACAATATTCAACATATTATAAAACTAGACATTCAAAATATATTATAAAACCATTGGGTCGTAAATAACATTAGATGTAACTCTAGCATTCCATTAAAAAAAATTAGGTTTGTACGTCTACAGAAAATATTAAACATTCTTCAAATTAATTAATGAATTTTTATTTCACGACATATAAAATTTCATATTGATATTCTGAAAAAAAAAATTAAAGATTGCATAAATACTAATTTTGAGATTTTCAAAATAATATGGTTTTCACATAGTTAATGTGGAATTGAAATCAACCATTTGATTTAATAAAGAAAAAACTATCACAAATTAACTTCTCTCCTAATATTTTTTTAATTACATAAATTGTAAGCTAAGGAGACTATAAATTTTATGCGTATATATTTTTGTGTAACCTTAATAATGAAAGGAATGATCGATTGATAATGATTAATTTTTAGTTTAATACATTCATCAAGTAACTAAACAAATAAATATAATTAACTTTTACTAAAATAAATAAATTAATCACTTTAAATTCGGACACTAATTAGGTACAGATATATTTGGACTAAACTCTTTCAATGTTAAGATTTTAATTACCAACCAAACCACTAAAAATAAAAATCATAGTGTTCATCAAATCAAAGTGAGGGATGAGTTACTAAAAAACCGAGGGATGAGGCATTGGGATAAATATGAAATTTATACATAAACTTTATTTTAATATGTAATTTGATACATAGATTTTTATTGGCACAATTATGCACATGAAACTTAAATTATGGTTTATAGTACACATTTAAAGAAGTGAATACATATACTTATTTTTAGATTCACTATAGCAAAACAGGGCTTTAACGGTGTTTTTAGGGCGCTTGGACAAAGAACGCCGCAAATATTATACATTAGCGGCATTTGCAAGAAAACGCCGCAAAAAATTGAGTAATAACGGCGTTTTTGGTACAAACACCGTTAAAAACTGAGCAATAGCGGCCCTTTTATACAAAAGCCGCTAAAACCTAAGCAATAGCGGTGCTTTTATACAAACGCCGCTAAAACCTAAGCAATAGCGGCGCTTTTGCACAAATGCCACTAAAACCTAAGAAATAACGGCATTTTTGGTACAAGAGCCGCTAAAAACTAAGCAATAGCAGCACTTTTGTACAAACGTCGCTAAAACCTAAGCAATAGCGGCGTTTTTTGTACAAACGCTGCTAAAAACCGATCAATAGCGGCATTTTTGACCAAACGCCGTTAAAACTTTAGCAATAGCGGTGTTTTTGGTACAAACACCGCTTAAAACATGAGCAATAGTAGCGTTTTTGACCAAACGCCGCTAAAAGTTGAGCAGCCATTTTTATGTAGAGACTTATTTCGATTTGATCCGATTTAATTTTCATATATTTTTCTTATTCTTGTTTTGAATTATATTTTATTTTGATACATTCACTTAGCTATAAGAATGTTTCATTTTAGTTACTTAATTATGAAAAGTCACAAATTGATAACTAAACTATTTAGAAGTTTTCATTTAAGTTACTAAGCTGTTAAAATTGATGCCGTATGGCTTTCTCTAAACCCTAAACTCTAAACCTTAAACCTTAAATTCTAAAAACATAAACGCCAAAAAATTCATATGGATGGTGATGTGTATATATATAGATATTAATGTAAAAGCTTATATTTATGATAAATTGTGTGGAAGCAGTACTTAATATTGATTAAATTTATTTTTGGGTTTAGGGTTTAATATTTAAGGTTTCTGGTTTAGGGTTTTACAATTTAAGGTTCAGATTTAGGGTTTAGATTTATTAACCCAATTATTGATATAACATTATTTTATATTTATATATTGCATACATAAATATTTATATTTATTCAATATAAAAATATATTGATGTATTTATTTTCTAAAATGTGTATGATTAAATCAAAATTAAAGTTTCAACTATACATGTAAACCACAATTAGAATTTCACGTCTACAATTACACATTAAACCAAAATTCATATATAATTCTGAGATGTATCTTTATCAAAATTTAGGTGTATACATATAATTAAATGTCATTTATATAAAAAAAATCTAAACAACTAATGTGGACCATACTTAAAAGAGATAATATTAATTTTAAAATATTTAATTAATTATTATTATAGTTTAGGGTTTATGGTTTAAGGTATATGGTTTAGGGTTTAAGGTTTAGAAGATGCTATTTTAATGTGAAAAATATATGTTAAAAATTTGAAATACTATTATTTAAAATAATTTTAAAGTTTTTTGAGTATATGACTGATTGTTTTTTAATTTATATATTAAATAATTTCAATTTTTAAATATTTCAAATTTTATATAATTTTTAAGATTTCAAATTTTATCTAATCTTTTAAATATTACTTAAATTTTTTAAAAAATATTTATTTAAATAAAAAATTAAAATACTATTATTTAAAATGATTTTAAAATTTTTTGGGTACATGAATTATTGTTTTTTAATTTTATATTGTTTTTAAGTTATATATTAAATAATTTTAAATTTTAAAGACATTAACTACATTTTCTGAAAAACGCCGCAAAAGGTGAAAAATTATTTTGTTTATTTATTTTTTAGTGACGTTTTTAGTAAAACACCGCAATAAGTGGGATTTAGCAACGCTAACAAAAAAAAAACGCCGCAATTTTATCTTTTATCTCCAATTTCATCCCCAACCCAGATACTCGAAAAACCTTAATTTTTTCCCCCTGAAAATTTTCTCCCAAACCCTAGATTTTCCCCAAATCAAAATCCCAACCCATCTCTGCATCACCGGACCCGACCATCTGCTGCATCCCCGTCGACTTGACCATCTGCTGCGTCGCCGTCGCACTGCTCTACCGCAACCAATCGGTAAGTTTTTCCCTTATACTTGTTTCAATTCTTTCTTCCATCTATGAATCGATTCAGTTTGCTGAAAGCAAAAATCAAGTTTCCCTTCTTTCCCTTATACTTTTCTAGTTTAATGGTGTTATTAGATCGAGTTTAATGGTGCTATTCTGATGTCTCATAATGTAACTAAATGTATAGAAAACGATTTTACCAGGTGCATTATTTGGCCATTTTATCAGTAAATTGCCTTTTGATGTTATTAACCAGTTGGAATTGCCTAGTGTTTCTTTCCTGCTATTTGTTATCAATTATGTTACCTTTTGGTTCTTTATTCTTTTTTGGTTTCAAGTAATGAATATTAGCAACTTTGATAAAACTTGTATGAGTCTTTAAATTTAGTTTCCCTCAAGCAAGGGGTTCCTTTTTTCTTTCTTTTGTGAGCATGTCCTCTCACTGGTGGGCTGCTAGTCACCAGTAGACTAGAACTAGGGGAGGGTGATGTTGAATCTATATGCGAAATCTGGCTGTTTAAAATATTTTATTCTTAGTTGACATTAAGATGATTTGGTTTAGTTTCGCTTCCTCCATTGAGGTTCCACCGCTTATCTAGAAACGCCGGAATATTATAGATATCATACAATGCAGATAAAGGAAAATTATGTCTACATTCAATGTTTTATTTTCTGAATGTGTTAAATTTTTTTGAGAACGATGTTTCTCTACTATATTGTTGTACTGCAATGTTTTATGCATTTATGTTAAATCATGGCTAACTAATAATCTTCTTCTGTAAACTTATCATTTTGAGTATGGGCTTTTTTTATGGTGATAAAACCTTTCTACTGGAAATCTAAAATAATTGACCTTTTATGAAATCTTGAGTGATGCCATTTTTTGACATTTGATTTTATCTGCTTTTAGGAAGCTCCTGCTGTTGTCAAGTCCTACTATAACAAGAGAATAGTTGGATGCCCAGGAGGTGAAGGAGGTATGTTTAATTCTCCAAGGTGCAGATATCACTCACTCACTTAAAATTATATCCCTTTTTGTATGTTTATCAAATTCTAATGTATTTCTCTCTTTTAATGTTCAAGCTCGCATTAATAAGTTTTAGGGTCTTTCATCAAGAAATCAGGATCTATGTTAGTCAGGATCTATTAATAACATGACCTTATCCATTTGCATCAAGTCCTAGAAGGTCATGTTGGCGTGTATTGGAGGGGTGGAGCTCTTCTAAAGACGATACAAGAGCCAGGTCAGACTTGTCTTCTATTTTTTTTACTCATAATAGCTCTTACTGGTCTGTCTTATTTGGATTTTGTTGTGGGTGCTGGTTACTTTTATGTTTCATTTTTTTTATTGCTTCATGTATTTGAAAATTACTTGGCAGATTATACCCCTACTTTCATATTTATATAAAAATGTGTTAAACATAATTGTTTCAAAATAAATAAGTTAGTGACATAGCTTCAGCCTCCTTAGAATTTACTATCTTCAGGATTCCATTTGAAGATGCCTCTGATAACCCAGTATGAGCCTGTTCTAGTTGCACAAATTTTGTATTTTCAGGCCAGACTGCATTTTTTCCCATTATCATCTATTTTTTTGTTATCAATAATTATCTTGAATAAATCCTGATATATTTCTTGAATAAGTACGAGTCTTGCATGGATGTGACAGACAGTGATCACAAACCTGTCATTTGCTTATTTTCTGTTGAAATTGCTCATATTGATGAGTCAGTAAGGAAACAAGAATTTGGAGATATAGTAAGATCAAATAAGGAAGTTAGATACAAGCTTCAAGAATTATGCAAAATTCCAAAAACAATTGTCAGCACCAACAATATTTATCATAACTTTTTCTAATGGAAATAAATATTAAAAAAATAGGTTATAGCGGCATTAAAAAAACTAAATGAACCACATAAATATTTATGTCCATTAAAAAAACTAAAGGAACCATATTAAAAAAACAGAGGCAGACTAATTTCATGTTGCATATACATTTAAAGGAACTATTTAACAAGAGCCACACTAAACCAAAGTTACTCTTTTTTACATCTACATTTTGGCTAAAATGAATACAGGGTATAACGATGAAATGCTTTGTTTTTATTCCTGAATAGCATAAGTTATGCAGTTTTGAAAGTATTTGACAAGAGTGAATTAATGTTGTCTGATATTACTTTTATTTTTTATTTTTTATTTATAAATTAAAGTATTAGTGAATTAATGTTTTCTGTATTTCAGCTACTGCTTCCTGCTCCTCCTGCAACTATTTGTTCAACTGAAGCTGCCATTTAATCTTCGAATTAATATTTGGTACTGATATTGATAAAGTTTTTATATTTGGTTCAATTGAATTAATATTTGGTGCTACTCTTATAATCTTACATCTATCCTAGCATTATAAAGTCTCTCCTGTTAAAACCATTCAAATAGCATTGTTATTAACATAATAAAAAAAACCAACAAAATTCTTAAATTAATTAATATCTTTAAATTTTAGGACTCCTGTTAAATTGTTATTAACATCTGTTAATGAGGATTCCTTTTTTTCCCCCACTTTAAATTTAGGCTCTTAGCTCCCCTTACTTGGGTACTGCATCTTGAGGCGTGACAAACCAACAAGTAAAAGGAAAGGTATGCTATTATTGGATCAAACACCTAGCAAAAGCAAAGTAGGGGGATAAGTGGGTCAGTACATATGTGTTTACTATTTTATTCATGAAAGGAAAGTTTTTTACATTTGGTAACTATGTAGTGTTTAGATATAATTTATTAATATTAGTAAATATGCACATGTAGTATAAGCAAATTATGATATGTTCTGTCCTGTTGTAATGTTGCTATGGTACTTATGTTTTATTTGATTCAATTTGCAGATGGTCTTATGATTAGAAAATGTTTTAACTTAGTATAAGTAAATGTTTTATTTGTTCTGTCCTGTTTTATTTAAGTGAAGTAAATGTTTTAACTTAGTATAAGTAAATGTTTCATTATTGCCGTCTGGATGTTTTAACTTAAAATAATGTGCAAAGCATGTTTGTTCATATTGACTAATACCCATGCCGCATATGTAACTGGTTTTTAAGTTGAATAATATGGTTCATTTAGTTTTTTTTAATGGACATAAATATGTATCATAACTTTTTCTCCAACATTATTTTAAATATTTTATTTTATTTTGCAGCGAGGGAGGCAGAGCAGAACAGAAAGTACGAGGAACTCCAGCTACAGCTTCAGACTATGATGAAGATGTTCCAGCAGTCGCAAAAGCCGCCATCTTAGACATTTGTTTTCTTATAACTTTTAACATTATTGTAAGAATATTTTGAATTATGCTTCATTTATAATTTATATAATTTATCTTTCGTATAATTTTGTATCGTTTAGATTTGCTGTATTTGGTTAGATTTTATGTTGTATTTGCTGTTTTTTGGTTGGATTTCATGCAGAAAGGGTTCGATATTGGTAAAAAATGTATATTGCAAATCTGCCCAAATTAGCGGCTTTTTTAAAAAAGCGTTGCTAAAGACATGACTTTTAGAGGCGTTTTTAAAACAGCGCTGTTAAAGACCATGACTTTTAGTGGTGTTTCTAAAAGCGCCGCTAAAGACTACAACTTTGAGCAACGTTTTTAAAAAAAGCGCTGCTAAAGACTACGACTTTTAGCGGCGTTTTTTCAAATAAATGCGGTTAAAACTAGCGGCGTTGCCTATAGCGGTTTTTTTGCGGTGCTTATAAAAACGCCACAAATAGTTTTAGCGGCGCTTTTAGGCAAAAAAAGGCCTCTAAAAGTTTATTTTCTTGTAGTGATTGGATTAATGTAATTGTTTGTGTGTGTAATATCCATCATAAAATGGTATTAATTCGATAATGCTTGTAACACCTCTAACCCGTATCTGTCGCCAAAATAGGGTTAGACTTATCACTTAATTAATCATACATTTCATGTTCATTTCTCAAATTCAAACAAAAGTTATTCAAATTTAGTCATATAGTCCCTAACACGAGCCCTTGAGGCCTAAAACATGCATTTAAAACAATTTGGGACTAAATTGAGAACTCAAAGAAATTTTAGGAAAACATAGAAAATTTTCAAAGTGCAAGGGACACACGCCCATGTGCCCAGGCCGTGTGAGTAACATCCCGAAATAGGGCCTAATCGGAATAGTGGTTTCGTGACCACAAATCTGAGATAGAAATAATTATTTTATTATTATTATGATGTTTATGATGTGATTGCATGATGGTGTGAAAATTTCATGAAGAAATTCTATGCATAAAGTGTTTAATTTGAAATTAGGGACTAAATCGAATAAGTTGCAAAATTTGCATTCTAGAAGTTTTTAGTATGAAATTGCTTTGGAATATTAATTAGGAGGTTTTAAATAGCAATTTAACCAATTTCTAAGTTTATGGACAAAAATTAGACGTGGATGGAATTTTTGAAAGTTTAGTAAGGAATGGCATTTTGGTCATTTGGTTATTAACATGATTAATAAGGGAAAAAGATGACAAAATTGCTATCATCTTCTCCATTAGCACGAAATTTCAAGGGTTCTCCATAGCTAGGGTTTGTTTCAAGCTTCCAAGCTCCATAGTAAGTGATTCCAAGCCCCGTTTTTAATGTTCTTTACGTTTTCGGAGTCCCGGTAGCTCGATAAAGCTTATGCTAGCAATAATTTAAGTTAAGGTTCATATTTGGAAAAATACCCATAGGTGAAAAGTGTTTATTTTGATGTTTTATAATAGAATATGAGGTTTTAGATTATGTTAGACAACTTGTGCTACTCGGTTTTAGGTAAAAACGAGTAAAAGTGCTTAATAGGTAAAAATACCTATTATACGTAAGTGTATGTTATAGTAGGAATTTGAAGATGTTGTTGGTAAATAAATGATCAGCATGTCTTAAAAATGATTTCCGAGCCTTGGGGCAAAAGTGTAAATATACAAAAGTTTAGGGGCAAAAATGTAATTTTGCCAAAGTTTAAGTAAAGGACTGTTTTGATTAATGTGAATATTAAATAAGTTAAATTTGCTATTATAGATCAAGAAGAACGAAATTTGGGAGTAGATCGGGGAAAGGAAAAAGTAAAGGACTAAATTGTAAAGTTTAGTCACATTTTGTATCGAGGTAAGTTTACGGTAAATAAATGCAATATTCTTTTATTTTACATTAATATTGTCAATTTCCAGTATTTATATATATTTATCTTATGAAAATATTCAAAGTTGAATTAAAGACGATGTAACAGAGAAAAGCATTAGAAAGCCCCGATTGAACCTTAGGAATGTTAGGATACGAAATGTCATGACATTTGGGGTTGACAGGACAGGACAGGAATGAGCCATGTAAGTCCATATCAGATATATGGCTTTGGAGACAGGAATGAGCCATGTAAGCCCATATTAGATATATGGCATTGGAGACATGAATAATTCATGTAAGTCCATGTCAAGGACATGGCATTGGCAGGATATTGTTAGATAGGAAAAACCCTAGTATCCTTAGTATTCCGAGTGGTTCAACGGGCCATTGTAAAAGTTAAATTAAAGTGAATTATCAGCAAAGTAAAGGTAGATTGTATTTATGAATAATGAAAGGTCAGGTAAGAAAGAAGGTAAGTGAATAAAGAAGAAGGTAGAAAATGAGATGTAAAGAAAGTTTATGATGCTAGGTGACATTATGCATAATTATCCTTTGTGATGAATGTTGTGATTTATTTGCTTGTAAACTTACTAAGCCTAGTGCTTACTCTCTTTATTTCCTTCTTCTTATAGTTCTTGCCAAGCCACTCGGGGTTCGAAGGAAACGTCGGAGATCCGATCACACTATCGAAGGAATCACTTTGGTATAGTTAGAAGTTTCGTTTCGTGTATGGCATGTATAGGAACTTGGCTTCTTTTGATATGATATGATCAACGAATGATGTGTAAATACTTGCTAGTGATTAGCTAATAGAATGGCTGATGATATACATGTTTAATAGTATGTATGATTGAGTAGTAACTATCACATGGAAATTAAGGAAAATGTGAAAGTAGTTTAAAAACAGATTCAAGTAGCAGAAATGACGTGACTTTGAAAAATCACTAAAAATAGTAGAAACATGGTTTGATGGTGAATAATATATTAAATTAAATCTTATTGTGTCTATTTTCATATGGAATAAGAAAAACAGGCAAAGGTATTGCATTTTATGAGATATCTAAGTTTTAGTGAAATAGGGCCAATGAGATTTCTGGATCCCCTGTTCCAACTTTTGAAATTCACCATAAATTGTAAAAAAATAATTAGGAGGTTTAATTTATATGTTCAGAATCCTTATTGAGTCTAGTTTTAATGAAACAAACTTCATATTCATATGAATTTTGTGCAGGGAGAAAAGTGGTTCGGACTAAGTAGAGGTCAGGGCAGTTGAGTTCTAAAACAGGGGTAACTTTAACTAATAAACTGTACTAGCCCAGCCAAAAATTCTAGAAAAAAGAAATTAGTAGATAGATATATGAGTCTAGTTTCAAGAAAAATTTACGGATCTTAATTTCGAGTTTCGAAACTTGAGATATGAATTTTTAAGCAACTATGACGCAGAATGGCAGTAAATTTAGAGAAGTTTAAATAAATGATTTAAGGTTGCTTAAAGGATAGATTAAGTTTAGTAACGTCTCGTGCTCGATTCCGGCAACGGTCTCAGGTAAGGGGTGTTACAGTGTGTCTCACATGGTCAAGAGACACGCCCATATCTCAGGCATTTGGGCATTCGAAATGGGATCACATGGTCATGTCTCATCCCGTGTCCAACCTCGTGTAACTCACTGACTTCTTTTCTAAAGAGGTATCAGGGGACACATGGCCGTGCGACCTGGCTGTGTGTCACACACAGCTGAGACACACGGCCGTGTCTCTGCCCGTATGGACAAAAATAGGCTATATTCAAAGCCATATTTCTCACCCAAATTTTCATTAACTTCAACATTCAAATTCGCATGTAACCACAACATAAATAGGCATTCAAACTAACCAAAATCTAGACTAAAACATATAATTTCATTATCAACAATCATAAGTTCTTAGGCATCACAAAGAATCAATTTCAACATGCCAAAATCATTTCCAAAAGCTACCTAATTGGTTATTTGCATATATGCACCATAATGCTTAAAGCATAACATGTATACCATTCCTCCAATTCATCTAATAGGTACCAAACTACCAACTCACAAAAAAGTCATTCCCATGGCAATTATAATTCATACAAAATGAGGCTAACCACACACATATATATACAAGCCAACATATACCAAAACAAGCCAAATCAAATGGCTATTTTCATAACCAAAACACATAGGTGGTCATTAGCCAAATGACCTATACATGCCATGTAACCAAAATATATTAATCAAAAGTAACAAAGCAACCTATAAATAGTGTGATGAGATCTCCAACCACTTCCAATCCGAGTGAGCTTCTGAATCACTAAAAAAACACGAAAAAGGAAACATAGTAAGCAATTAAGCTTAGTAAGTTCGTATAAAATAGACTTTAACTTACCATTTAAACACAATTTAGATAAACAAACATAGTATATCCCACTCAATTTGGTCAAATGCCTCAGCACATATGTTCACCAATAGGTTAGTCATGTAAAGCACATATAACAATCAAATAACATGGATGAACATAACAATTAAGCAAACTTCATGTATACATATATCTTCCATTTCACACTTCAATAAATCATATAATGTTATTTTCATATAACTCATGTATCGTTTGTGCTAGTTCATAATGAACTTATATAATCTGTAACAAAACTATGCCCGTTGAACCACTTAGATCGTTGCTAGATACACGGGTAGTACACGCTAAGTGTATTGAACATTAATCTGTCAATCCCTGTACATGTATGCTCTTTCGAGCTATGAATTGTAAGCTCTTCCAAGCTAAAATAACTGTAAGCTCATACGAGATGAAATAATGGTAAGCTCTTACGAGCTGAGAATCGGTAAGCTCTTACGAGCTACAAATCGGTAAGCTCATACAAGCTATGGTGAGTTCGCAACACATGCAGGATCTTAACCAAATCGGTAAACCTAATGATATGTCATTTGTATGCTACGAATTCCTAAGGTTCACATAGGACTCGGTATTCTTTATACTTCATTGATTAGGCATTTGATAATCATATATCTTAATAACATAATACAAACATTACAATTAAAGTGTATATATATATACAAATACTCATTTTTAATTGCATGAACTTACATCGAATTCGTACGACGAAAATTGATCGATTAGTCGATAACTTTGTCTTTTCCCCGATTTACTTTCGATTGTTGTTTTAATTGATCTATATAATCAAATTTAACTACTTTAATCACTAATCTATTCAATTCAATCCAAAATTCATGATTTGGCAAAATTACTATTTTACCCCTATACTTTTGACTTCTTTACAATTTAGTCCCTAGCTCATAAAATGTAAATTCATGCAATTCAACTTTAACCCATGCTAGTTGAATATCATCTGTAACACCCCTTACCCGTGTTCAACATCGAAACAGGGTACAAGGTATTACTGGAACACAGACACATGCTCATGTACTAAATCGAGTCATAAAATTTCATATAAATTAAAGCTATTCATATTTCACCGTAAAGTCCCTTAAATGGGTCTACGAAGTCCAAAACATACTTCAGGAATAGTCCAAGACTAAATCGAGAACTTTTGAAAACGTTGGAAAATTTCTTGAAATTAGGGGCATACGCCCGTGTCCAAGTTCGTGCCCTTCACACAACCATTCACATGCCATGTTTATCATATCAACATCATGCACTAATTCATCCACACACATATGCAAGCATGCTCATTTGTGAATTGCATCATTTTAACTTATAACATAACCAATAATTGTAACACCCCTATCCCATAACCATCGCCGGAACAGGAAAGGAGCGTTACCAAACATGTAATCAGACTGAATCAGAAAAAATTTGAACTTTTTAATCATTAATCATTATGTATTTTCAAACATCAAAGCATGCTTCAAATGATCATAAAATGATGCATATAACTATTGAAGATCAAATTGAAATCATAGTAAAAGATATGAAAATAATCATAAAATTTCAAGTTAGGGACACACGGCCGTGCTCCTTTGCCCGTGTCCTGTCGCACGGTCGTGGCTATCCAACACGCCCGAATTGCATGACCCGTCGTTGAAACTGACTTGCCTCACACGGCCACTAGACACGCCCGTGTACAAAACAGAGCAGACCATGTGACTATACTACCAAATTTCACACGGCTACAAGTTACCAGACACGCCTGTGTGTCTAGGCCATGTACCGAAACTGACCAAAACATTTAAGGTGCAAGTGACACACGGTCGAAATACACGCCCGTGTTCCCTGGCCGTGTGGCACAATATAGGCTCGGTTTAAGCCAAATTGCCACCCAAAAACATACCAATTCAAGCATATAATAGACCCAAAATCATCATAAATCTTGCACCAACTAGGCATAACAATTCAATAACTAAAATAGCCACATTCATGAACTCATCCACACAAAAATATACATAATCATTTCTTACCATTTCAACTCATAAACACATCTTGATCATATAATTTACCATAAGCACATATAATCAAAAAGCCATTCTCAAAATACCTAATTACAAAAGTATAAGCCAAGCCACATCTCATAGCTTAGTCATCTATCAAAATATACCATATTCATTAATAACTAGCCTATACATGCCATGACCATTTCATTTACAAAAGGTTCAAAAGTACCAAAGCTTGATAGATAGTGTGATGGCGATCTCCGACACGTCCGATTATCGAGCTAGCTTCCGAATCTAAAAGACAGTGTAAGAAATAAACGAAGTAAGCTTCTAAAGCTTAGTAAGCTCGTAAAACTTAGAATTTAACTTACCGATTCATTTAGGTAATCCCTACATATACAAGTAAGGCCAATTCTATTCATATGCTCTTGTAATCTATTTCACAAGCTCACACATGTTAGTCTATATGATTTCATATACAATCTTATACAATAGTTTAACATATAATTCATATGACATATAATGCATTCACTATCATGTATCTCATGGAACATATAAGTCCTATGTATTGGATCATACCTTTCATGTAGTTCATATATATGCATATATCCATTCCATCTTATAATTCATGTACTTATATCGGTATTGCCCGTTGAACCTATAAGAATATCGAGGATACCCGGGTGATACACACACAGTGTATATACATATAACCTGAAAACCGTCAATACGTCATGTATGCTCTTACGAGCCTGTACGGTAAGCCTCAAAGGCTGAACATGTAATCCCGAAGGATGAACGGTGAGCCCGTAGGCTGAGCTGTAAGTCCGAAGACTAAGCATGTGACCCCGAAGGATAAACGTGTAGCTCATGAGCACGTGGTAAGTCCGCAACAAATGCAGGAACTCAAACCACCCTGTAGCCCTAGTGACATGTCACTTGTATCCTTACGACTTATACAGTTCTAACGGGAACTCGGTATTCATGTATTACTTGAAACATTTAACATTTCCATTCCAAAACACATGTATATACTCAATAGGCAATCCATTCAGCAACTTTATACATACACATGATCATTAAACAACATTTATAAGCATTTATAAGATAAATTCCAAATTCAACGAACTTACCTCGTAATCCCGATATCTACTCGTCTATTTTCCGTTTTCCCCGATCAAGTTCCGGGATTCGTTCGTCTTTATCTAAATTAATGCAAAATTTAGCTATTTACTAACTCACATATTCAATTCAATCCAAAAACATATATTTTGACATATTTACAATTTAACCCCTTTATTTTCAGCATTTTTCAATGTAGCCATTTTATCACAAAATGACAAATTACATATCAAGGACCTCAATACACCTAGCCGAATATCCATATAGTTCCTATAAGTACATATCTTTCATTTAATCACAATTTTAACCACAAAAATTCTACCTTTTTGCATTCAAATCCTCAAAGCCTATTTTCTTCAAAAATCACTTTAAAATTCTTGTATATTTCCACATAATATTCTATAATTCATCAAAATCCATCAAAATAACATGAATTCATCAATGGCACTTTTCAAAGACATGTTCAAAATCAGAAATTGAGGTATGGGTCAACTAATATACGAAGCAACGATCTCAAAAACATAAAAATTATCGAAAACGGGACAAAAACGAACCTCCAATTGAAGCTCAAAGTAGCCGAATGAAGAAAAGCTTTAAAACCCTTCTTTTGTGTTAAGAATCGGTGGAAGAGGAGATAAATTTTAAACCATTTTTTGTTTTATTTAACTAATATAACATATAATAATTAAAGGACAATTTTAACCTTTGTAAAAACAATTATAAAACCTTATAAAATATGGATATAATTGTCCACTTCCAACCACTCCAACTAAAAATGGCATAATTGCCATGCAAGTACCTCCATTTATAAAGCCATCATCAAATAAGCCATTTATAAAATAGAACTCTAATTTATCGCTTTACGCGATTTAGTCCTTTTTACCGAATTAACTATTCAAACAGTAAAATTCCCGAACAAAACTTGCATATCATATAAACTATCATGCTGTAACATATATTAAAGCAGTAAAAATAATATTTTGACTCGGTTGACGGGTCCCGAAACCACCCATTCTGACTAGGGTATAAAGTGGGCTGTTACAATAATAGCTAGATTAAATGGCCTTATACAACAAAGACCTTCAAATAGCATAGGCCAATATTTTAGGCCAACTCATAATAACATATAAACAATTAACCAAGTCCCTATACATGCCATAGACTTATAAATACCTAAAAACCTTTTTATATCGACCAATATCTTAATAGTGTGATTGAGTCTCCGGCGACCTCCAACTCGAGCTAACATCTGTGACACTATAGGAAAAAGGAAAGGAAGGGAGTAAGCATTATAGCTTAGTGAGTAAGTATGCAATTAAGAAGCAATTTATTAACATGCTTTTATAAATCTTCACAATATATTTTCAAAATAATACAATCATTACTACACATAGATCCACTATTTACTCAAGTTCAAAACAAGTTGTCTATTCGAGTCACAATCACTTAATTATTTATATCTAGAGCTACAAAACTCCAAATTAAGATCCGTTAATTTTTCCTGAAACTAAACTCATATATATTCTTACCATAAATTTTTTAGAATTTTTGGTTTAGCCAATAAATACAGTTTATTCTTTAAAGTCTCCCCTGTTTAGCTGTCCGACAGTTCTGACCTCTCTACACTAAAAATTAATTATCTCTTCGTACAAGATTCAAATAATGTTCCCATTTGTTTGGTTTTTTTTTTTAAATAAACTCATTAAGGATTTTAAGCATATAAATTATAACTCATAATTATTTTTGTACAATTTTTAATGATTTTTCAAAATCAAAACAAGGGATTCTGAAATCAATCTGACTCTGTTCCACGAAAATTCAAATATCTCATAATATGAAATTATTTTTCTTACACCGTTTCTTTTATGTAAAAATAGACTCAATAAGCTTCAATTTCATATCTTATTCAACCTTTAATTTGATTTCCACCATTTTTGGTGATTTTTCAAAATCATACAATTGCTGCTGTCTAAAATTGTTTTATTGCTAATTTTACTCTTTCATAAATTTTCTTTGTATTAACTTTCATAGTAACACTTACCCATATCAACCTTACCAAAGTTCGATCACATATTGAGCATATTGCTCATAAGTTTGCACACACATACATGCACTTATTCATCACTTAATTATATTCGTTTACACTTAGTCATTTCTCGTTAAACACATTGGTGTATTAATGGATACCTCGAGATATTTCACATAGTGCCATGCTTGTAGCTAGAGCTACTTCATTTCACAAAGTTTCACATAAGCTCGTTCTTGAGCTAATCACATTTAACATAATGCCATGGACTTATTTCACTTATATGTCATGGACTTATTTCACTTAGCACAATACCATGAACTTATTTCACTTAGGTGCCATGGATTTATTTCACTTAGCGTAATGCCATGGACTTATTTCACTTAGGTGTCATGGACTTGTTTCACTTAACAAAATACCATGTACTTATTTCACTTAGATGCCATGAATTTATTTCACTTAGCACAATGCCATGGACTTATTTCACTTAGATGCCATGGACTTGTTTCACTTAGATCCTTAGTGACACGTCACTTGTATCCATTTATATTCCTAAGATTCAACCGGGAAATTTCTCACTTATTGCCACTTTGTCGAATACATCAAATAGTCATTCAATATCCAACCCTACATCATAAAATATATCAAAATATTAAAACGTAACTAAAATGATGCATTATTTACATATAAACTTACCTCAACCTAAAAACGACAAACAGACGTATTCGACATTTTCTTTGCTTTTCTCCCATTCTAAGTCCGAATCTCGTTTTTCTCAATCTATAACAAAACATTTAACTCATTTATTCAATATACAACTCAAATTAACCCAAATTCACATTTCAAAAAATTACATTTTTACTCCTAAACTTTGTCATATTTTCACTTTTGCCCCTAGGCTCGTAAAATAATTTTTATTCAATTTATTTGCATTTTAGGCCTAGCCAAACCATTTTCATAACTATAGTAGTCCACAATTTGAATTTATTCACACACCTACACACATTTTACAACTTGTTACAAATTAGTCCTTTTAGGCATTTTCATCGAAAATCACTTAGTAAAAGTCGTTTCTCTAACCATAAACATTTATTTTTTACCCTTAAACAAAAAAATACACACATATTCATCATGGTTCAAAACCCTAGACTTTAATCATATCTCAAATTAGTGGTAGAAATAGATAGACCTTGTTACGAGGATTTCAAAAACATAAAATTATTAAAAACGGGGCTAGAACGGACTTACAATCGAGCTTGGAAGCTTGAAAAACCCTAGCTATGTCTTCTCCATGCAAGTTTTGGCCATGGGGTAGAAGATGAGCAAAAATTGGCTTTCAATTTGATTTTTAATTCATTTAATCACTAAATGACCAAAATGCCCCTAACTTAAAAATATTCTATTTCACCCATTTCATGTCCATTTGTCCAATAAATTAACCAATGGTCTAATTTCCATTTAAGTACCTCCAATTTAAAATCTCATAGCAATTGGACACCTCTAACATATAGAACTCAACTTTTGCACTTTTTACAATTTAGTCCTTTTAACTAAATTGAGTGCACAAACGTCAAAATTTTCATACGAAATTTTCACAGAAGAATTCCGTAAAATTGTAGACCATAAAAATATAATAAAAATAAACTTTTCCCTCGTCGGATTTGTGGTCTCAAAACCACTGTTCCGGCAAGGCCCAAAATCGGGCTGTTACATCATTTATGCTTATAACAACCCATACATTTCATTAATTCACACATTTCCCACATAATTTTCACATTTTACAAATAAATCCCTAATTTGAAATTTCATTCAAAATCACTTAACAAATGTTATTTATCTAGTAACAACCATTCATTTTCTACCATTAAACTACAAAAAACATACACATTCATAAATGGTGAGACCCTAACTCTTTAACAATTTTGCAAATTAGTCCTTGGGCTAGCTAGATTAAGTTACAACGATTCCAAAAACATAGAAATCATTAAAAACCAAACAAAAATGTACTTACATGCATTAGGATATGTTGGCCAAATGTTTGAGCTTAGCTATGGCTTCCTTAAGCCCTATTTTCGGTTGTTGAAGAAGAAGAAAGATGATATCTTTCTTTTACTTTAATTTAATTTATTTTATTTTAACTATTTACCATTTTAACCTTATTATAAAATAGTAAAATTACCTAATACATGTCCAAGAATGTCCACTAACTCTTTTAATGGTCTAAATACCAATCAAGTCTTCATACATTTCAATTCTATAGTCATTTAGTGCATTTAACTTATAGAACTCAAGTTTTACACTTTACGTAATTTACTCCTTTTTATCGAATTAAGCATGCAAATGATAAAATTTCTTAACAAAATTTTCATACGACTCTATTATTATACTGTAGACATTAAAATAATAATCAAATAAATATTTTCACTTCATATTTGTGGTCCCAAAACCATTTTTCCGATTTAACTTAAAACGGGCTGTTACAACTCTCCCCCTTAGGAATTTTAGTCCCTGAAAATCTTACCAAATAATAGGTTAGGATATTGTTTTCTCATAGCTTCCTCGGGTTCTCACATAGCCTCTTCAATTCCGTGACATTGCCAAAGAACCTTTACTAAAGCTATTCTTTTATTTCTCAATTTTTTGATTTCTCGAGCCAAAATTCTGATCAATTCTTTGGTATACGACATGTCAAGCTGAATTTTAACTTCTGCAGGAGAAATTATGTGCAAAGGGCCTGATTGGTACTGTCGTAGCATAGATACATGGAACACATTATGAATCTTTCCAAGTTCTGACAGTATAGCTACCTGATATCCCACTGGCCATATCGTCTCGATAATCTCATACAGCTTAGTGAATCGCGAACTCAATATTCCTTTGCGACTGAATCGAAGAATCTTCTTCCACGGCGATACTTTCAGAAACACTCTGTCACCAATCTAAAATTCAACATCTTTACATTTCAAATCTGCATACGATTTCTGTTGATTTAAAGCTGCTTTCAAACTGTCACGAATTACTTTCACTTTTTCTTCAGTTTGTCTGATCAAATCAACCCCGTGAATCTTTTTCTCACTAAGCTCGATCCAATACAACGGAGTTCAGCATTTACAACCATATAAAGCTTCATACGGTGCCATATTTATGCTTGACTGATAGCTGTTATTATACGCAAACTCAACCAATGGTAAATATTTTTCCTAGTTGCCTTCAAAATCTAAAACACAGCAATGAAGCATATCTTCGAGAATCTGAATCACTCTCTCAGACTAACCATCAGTTTGAGGATGAAATGCAGTGCTAAAATGCAACCGCGTACCTAAAGCCTCTTGTAATTTCTTTCAAAATTGTGGTGTAAACCGCAGATCTCTATCCGAAATAATAGAGACTGGCACTCTGTGCAATCTGACAATCTTTGAAATGTACAACTCAGCTAATCTATCGAGTGTGAAGTCTGTATGTATAGGAATAAAGTGCGTAGATTTCGTCAAACGATCAACAATGACCCAGATAGCATCTTTCTTTTTCAAAGATAAGGGTAACCTCAATACGAAATCCATCGTAACTTTATCCCACTTCCACTTCGGTATCATTATTGGCTATAATAGTCCCAAAGGTACTTGATGTTCAGCTTTGACTTGCTGACAAATCAAATATTTGGTCACAAAGTCAAAAATATCACGTTTGATGCCTGACCACCAGTATAACTTTCTCAAATCATGGTACATTTTGTTACTCCCCGGATGAATAGACAAACTACCACTGTGTGCTTCTTGCAAAATTTTATGTATAAGCTCAGGATTTCTCGGCACGCAAATTCTACCTTGGAATAACAAACAATCATCGGTTCTAATATGAAACTCTGAATTAGGAGTTGACTTACATTGTACTCGTTCAGCTTGCAATTCTCTACCATATTTCTAAGCTTCACAAATTTGTTGAAGAAAAATCGGTTTAGTTTTTAACTCAGTTAAAATCGAGCCATCATCAGATAAAGCCAATCATGTATTCATCGCCCTCAAAGGGAACAAAGATTTTCTACTCAAAGCATCTGTGACTACATTCACTTTCCCTAGATGATAGTCAATGAGCAATTCATAATATTTTAATAATTCGAGTCATCTTCGCTATCTCAAATTCAAATCTTTTTGTGACATTAAATACTTCAAACTCTTCTAGTCAGTAAATATGTGGCATTTTTCACCGAAGAAATAGTGTTGCCAAATTTTTAATGCAAACACAATAGCAGCCAACTCTAAATCGTGTGTCGAATAATTCTTTTCATGCGGCTTCAACTGTATGGAAGCATAAGCTATCACTTTACCTTCTTACGTTAGAACACATCCCAAACCATTCAATGATGCATCATTATAGATTATAAATTCTTTAACCGGCTCAGGTTGAACTAAAACTAGTGCTTAGGTTAACAGTGCTTTCAACTGGTTAAAACTCTGTTGACATTTCTCAAACCATTCAAACTTCACCTTTCTATAATAACTGAGTCATCGATGTAACTATCATCGAGAATCTTTTTACAAACCTCCGGTAATAACCAGTTAATCCCAGAAAACTTCTGGCCTCGAATATGTTTCTTGGCAGTTTCTGTAAACTCAAAAATATATAGGATATTTCCTATGTAATTTATCACCTTTGTACTTAAATTTGTTGTTAAAACTAAGTAATTGTTTAATAAATTAATGAAATGTGTGAAAATATGAAATTAGGACATAGAAATTATTAAAATGTGATTTTATGCTTTATTATATAGTTTTCATACATAAAATAGCTTATTTTATATTTATTTGAACATATTATATTATTAAGATATAAAATGGATGCATGATTAAATTAAATAATAAAATATAAAATTATATTTAATAATTCATTTTAAAATATTTCATAATAATTTGGCTTCTATTAATTATTTAAATTGGATAAATTTTATTCATTGGTCCTTTAATTTATTGATTTATTTTTTACAATTCTGATAGCTTTGTTGGATTACAAAAACCGTCCAAATTAAAGACCAAGTCAACCCAATTTTAGCTACACATGGCTGTCCACATAAACCACTTTTTGGTTTAATTACACAAGGTTCTTACAATGTTGAAGAAATTAGACATTCGCCCGAAGATTTACATTTGACCGAGTCTCAATCCTAAATTGTTATGGCATTTAAATTGCTTAAAAATCAAGCAAAATTCAATTAAAAATCCTCTAATCATGGCCGGCCACTTATTGAAGAAGCTTGAAGAGACTATACCTTTTTATTTTTAGCAAACTACTCTCCTCTCTTCACCTATAAATAAGACCCCATTTCACCATTTTTAATTATCCCTCATCCTTCATCATTCTCTCTTTTCTCTCACTTCTCTTAGCATTTTCCATTCTCGATGCCTAGCATCATCTCTTTATAGAGATTTTAGCAATTAAGCCTCCTAAAGAGCCCATGGTCGACCACCTTAGAGAGCCATTAGCAAAGGAGCAAAGCAAAGGAATGAAGGAGCCCTCGTCAGTCAAAGTCTTGGGTGACAGCCACTTTGATTTGGGTTTAATCTTTCTTTTCTTTGATTTAATCTAAAAATGTTTGCTATGTGTTCTTTGTTTTTGTTTACAACAATGTTAGCTTAATTTTATTTAAGCTAGGATGATTTCTTTCATTAAATAATATTTATTTGATTCATGCTTATGATGTTTGTGCCTCAATTGATCATGTTTTCAATTAAAATCAAGTCTGTATTTCGTTCATATGTGATTGGAATGCACCTGAATTAGCTGAGTGATCCTAACCAGACGATGGCTAGTGGACACATAATTGAAATGTGCATGCTGAATTTAGATCCTAACCTGATTAAATTGCAGGCTGCATAATAACTCTAACCAAGCTCTGTTATCTGCATAGTTTTTAGATTTATGTGATTAAACTGTTTCAAGCCTAACATATCCCTGTTACTTTGCACGAATGCTAAGAAAACCTTAGTAAATAAGGATCAGTAAAATGCATATTTACTAAGTAAAGATTCCAAAAGGACCTAATGTGGTTTCCAAACTCATGAAAGATCGAGTTGCCATAGAATGTTTTTCCGAATGTTATTAAGCATGTTGATAATGAATTGAGTTTAATTAAAGTAATTGTCCTAGTTTATTTATGTTATAATTATTGCAAATTATGTTTAATTTTGCTAAAATCTATTTCATTCATATAGTTTGCATATTTAGGATAATTTGCATTGAGGATCATTGCATTTAGTTTAATATATTTAATTTTAATCATCATTTCTCAATCATATTACGTTTTTAAATTTACCAAGTTGTTAATATAATTTTACAATTAAGTGATTTAATACAAATACAATCCCTGTGGACGATAACTTAATACTTACTTATTACTTGATAACGACCATGTACACTTGCACAAACCTACGAGTTACAAGTTTTTGGCACCGTTTCCGGGGATTGTTAACTGTTGCCATAGTCATTTTTTTTGTGAAATTGTTTACTTTCAATTTGGTTTATTTCTAACATTACTAACTTATTCTTTTTAATTTTGTGATTTTCTTTTCAAGTTGTTTATGAGCATAGATCAGATTATCGATTTACTCCCTATAGACCCTGAAATTGAGTGAACTTTTAGACAAAGAAGACGTGAACGAACAGCTCAAAGACAAGTCTAGATGGACCTTGAAAATCAGAATCAAGACAAAGGTAATGAAGCCAATCGTGTACGAAATCCCATCCTCATTGTCGATAATAGGGATCGATGTATCAAACAATATGCTATGTCATTTTTCAGTGAGTTAAATCCAGGAATTAAAATGCCAGATATTGAGGCAATCCAATTTGAATTGAAACTAGTGATGTTTCAAATGCTCCAAACGATGGGCCAATTTAGTGGTATGCCTACGAAAGATCCACATCTCCACATTCAATTGTTTATAGAGGTAAGTGATTCATTCAAGATAGCCGGTGTGATTGAAGACGCACTGAGGTTGAAGTTGTTTTCGTACTTGTTACGAGATCGAGCACGAGCATGGCTCAATTCATTGCCACCAAGTTCTATATCTACATGGAAAGAATTAGTAGAGAGCTTTTTGGTTAAGTATTTCCCGCCTAGCAAAAATGCTAAGTTGAGGAACGAGATCACAACTTTCCAACAATTGGGTGACGATTCTTTGTATGAGACTTGGGAGTCATTCAAGGAGTTACTTCGTAAGTGTCCTTGTCATGGGATTCCTCATTATATCCAGTTGGAGACATTCTATAATGGTCTCAATACACATATAAGATTGATGGTAGATGCTTCTACGAATGGTGCAATTTTGTCTAAATCTTATAATGAGGCTTATGAGATCATCGACAGGATCGCAAGTAATAACTATCAATGGCCAACAAATCAAGCAGCTTCAGGAACACGTGTAGCCAGAGTTTACAAAGTTGACGCCTTCACTTCGTTATCAGCTCAGGTATCCTCTATTTCCTTTATGTTAAAATAGTTTACCGCTAATAGTGCTAATAATTTCACGACTTAGCCACCAAGTTCATTTGAAGTAGTTTCTTGTGTGTACTGTAGGGAAAGTTATTCTTTTGAGAATTGTTTATTAAATCCCGAATAAGTGTACTATGTGGGGAACAAACATCAAAATAGGAGTGGACAAGGACCCTAATCCAACTTCTACAATCCTTTATGGTGTAATCATCCTAACTTTTCTTGGAGCAACCAAGGAAATGGACCGAACAACAACTTATTGTAGCATAGACCCAACCAATCTCAAGGTTTTAATCAACAAGCTCCAAAACCACCTTAAGCTGAGTCATCAAATAGTTTGGAGAACTTGTTGAAAGCATCATTCTTTGTCATGTATGCTTTGATCCAAAGCCAAGTAGCAACACTGAAAAATTTGGAAAACCAAATAGGTCAATTAGCTACGGAGCTTCGCAATAGACCACCAAGAACCTTGCCAAACAATACTAAGAATCTAAGAAATTTGGGTAAAGAACACATCAAGGCAGTGGCATTGCGAGGTGGTAAAATTTGGAACCCCGATTGAGTGATGTTGAAGATAAGCCCATTGAGAAGAATCAACCAGCTACTGAAATTCCTACACCAAAAGAGACAGAATCTGCAAAGACTGATAAGGTAAATCCTAACTTAGTGAATTCAAATACTTTAACATCTTTTTTGGATGCAAATTTACCTACAAGAAGAGTTATCTAATCCAACTGAAAGTTCCATCACCTCTATATCCGTAAAGATTGCAGCAATACAAGCAGAAATAGAAGGTGCAATTCAAAAAGTTCTTGGATGTTCTGAAGTTGTTACACATCAATATTCTGTTGGTAGAGGCTTTAGAACAAATGTCAAATTCTGTGAAGTTTATATTTATATACTATCCAAGAAGAAACGACTGAGTAAGTATGAGACTGTCACCATGACAAAGGAGTGTAGTGCATTCTTGGAAAACAAGCTGCCGCCGAAATTGAAAGACCCACGAAGCTTTAGAATACCCTGTAACATTGCTGAAACTTACTATGGTAAAGTTTTATGTGACTTAGGAGCGACTATCAATTTAATGCCTAAGTCTATTTTCAAGATGCTAGGGATAAGTGAAGTAAGACCTACAACTGTGACGCTTCAACTAGCAGATCGATCTTTAGCATATCCCGACGGAAAGATCGAGGATATTCTGGTAAGAGTCGATAAATTTATTTTTCTTACGGATTTCATTATCTTAGATTTTGAAGCAAACAAGAAAGTGCCGGTCATCCTTGGGAGACCTTTCTTAGCCACGGGAAGAACGTTAATTAATGTGCAGAAAGGTGAACTCACTATGCGAGTTTATGACAATCAGGTAACCTTTAACATTCTTAAAGCGATGAAATTTCCCGATCCGATAGAAGAGTGTTTAGTTATAGAAGAGATAGAAACCTTGGTTTCTATAGAAAGCAATTTTGAAGAAGATTCATTGGAGAAAGCCTTAAATCTTGACCTTTTAGAGTATGAAGAAGGTGAAGAAAACATGGCTTTGATTGAAGCCAATCTGAGAAATTTTATTCAATCCACATGGTTTGAATCGTTGGAATTAGAAGCCAAAGAATTTGTGCAACCCAAGCTGTCAATCGACGAACCACCTAAACTCAAACTAAAGGTACTTTCTTCCCATTTGAAATACATTTATTTAGGTGGCTGTTCCACTTTGCCTATGATTATTTCAGCGGAGCTAACGAAAGATTAAAATGAGCAACTAATTTTTGTTCTAAAGAAATTTAAGAAAGCAATTGGTTGGACCATAGTTGATATTCGAGGTATAAGCCCTTCTTTTTGCATGCATAAATTATTTTAGAAGAAGGTGAAAGAGCTTGAATTGATGGGCAAAGGAGACTCAATCCTATTATAAAAGAAGTTGTGAGAAAGGAAGTGATCAAATGGTTAGATGCAGGAATCATCTATCCTATTTCAGATAGTTCGTGGGTAAGTCAGTTGCAGCGTGTGCCGAAGAAAGGTGAAATCATGATTGTTGAAAATGAGCGTAACGAGTTGATTCCAATGAGAACTGTTACTGTTGGAGAATTTGTATTGATTACAGAAAGTTGAATAAAGCCACTCAAAATGACCATTTTCAGTTGTCTTTTATGGATTAGATGTTAGATCGACTGGCAGGTAATGAATTCTATTGTTTGTTAGATGGCTATTCGGGATATAACCAAATAGTTGTAGCTCCAGAGGACCAATGTAAAACAACCTTTACTTTTCCGTACGGTACGTTGCTTTTAGGCGAATGCCCTTTTGTTTATGCAATGCACCTGCAACTTTTCAACAAAGAAAGTAGAACTTTGATGGGAGCCCAACTCAATTATACGGTAACTAAAAAGGAACTCTTTGCTATAGTTTTTACTTTTGACAAATTCTGCTCATATCTTATAGGTACCAAAGTTATAGTTAGGGGTGTGCAAAATTCGGGTAAAACCGAAAAAATTCGGTTAACCGACCGAATTCGGTTAATCGGTCGGTTAACCGAATTTTTTTGGTCGGGGGTCGGTTAATTATTTTTTAAATTTTCGGTTAACGGTTAATTCGGTTCGAAACCGGTCGGTTAACCGAAATTTTTCGATTTAACCGAAAAAATTAAAAATAATAAATAAAATATATAAATAGGCTTTTTATTTACCTAAACCCAACCCAAACCCAAACCCAACTACCCAATTACCTAACCCAATTATCCAACCCAACCCAACCCAATAATAGAAATTACAAATAAATAAATAATTTAATAAAAATAAAAATAAAAATCTAAAACTAAAACTAAAACCCAATGATAGAAATTACAAATAAATAAATAATTTAATAAATACTTTAACCTAAACTTATGTAATGTTTTTAATTATGTAGTGATTCAAAGACTTATGTAATGTTTTTAATTATGTAGTGATTCAAAGACTTATGTAATATTTTTAATATGTAGTGATTTAATTCGGTTAATTCGGTTAATCGGTTAATTCGGTTAATTCGGTTAATCGGTTAATTTGGTTAATTCGGTTAATCGGTTAATCGGTTAATTCGGTTAACTCGGTTAATTCGGTTAATTTTTAACTAAAAGTTAAAAACAAAAAACTTCGGTTAATTCGGTTAACCGACCGAATTAACCGAAAAAATTTCGTGTCGGTTAATTTTTTTAAAAAAAATTTCGGTTCGGTTAACGGTTAAAAATTTTAAATGGTCGGTTAATTCGGTTAATATAATTTCGGGTTGGTTAACCGGTCGGTTAACCGAATGAACACCCCTAGTTACAGTATTTACTAACCATGTAGCCATTAAATAATTGATCACGAAGAAAGATGCGAAATCGAGGCTAATTCGTTGGATACTTTTACTCCAAGAATTTGACCTTGAGATCTAAGACAAAAAAAGGTGTAGAAAATCAAGTAACTGATCATCTGTCGAGGTTGGAGCAAGATGAGGTAACTCGATCATGTGTGCCTATCAATAAGAATTTCCCAGATGAACACTTATTTAAGGTAAGTCGAATTCATGAAACACCTTGGTTTGCTGATTTTGGCAATTATCTTGCATGTGGAATAATTTCTCGAGAAATGACATACCAACAAAGGAAAAAATGCCTTCATGATAGTCGATATTATTTTTGGGGGGACCCATTTTTTTAAACAATGTGCAGATAATATAATCTGAAAGTGTGTAGCTAAAAGTGAGATTGCTGAGGTCTTGTATCATTACCATTCATCTCCAATTGGGGGACACTTTGGTGGTTCACATACTGTAGCTAAGATTTTGCAAGTAGGTTTCTTTTGGCCTACACTATTTAAAGATGCTTATGCTTATGTGAAGAACTGTGACAAATGCCAAAGGACTGGAAATATGTCAAGGAATAAGATGCCCTTGACAAACATTTTGACGATTGAATTATTCGACATATAGGGCATTGACTTCTTAGGCCTGTTTCCTTCTTTGTATGGGAACAAATACATCTTAGTTGCTGTGGACTATGTACCAAGTGGGTTGAAGCTGAAGCATACCCTAGAAACAATGCTAAAGTAGTCATGCGATTTGTAACACCCTGAATATTTTTACAGTAAGATAGTATCATTGATATAGTAAAATAAGGAAATAAAGTGGCAAGGAGAGAAAATTTGAGTTATGTCATTGGGAAGTATATTATGACAAATTAATTCAAGAAAAGACTAAATTGTAAAAGTGAGAAAAGTTTTGTTGCCCAAGAGTAAATACTCAAAATTTAAGGGGTTAAAGAGTAAATATGAAAAGTTAAAGGACCAATAGTGCAAATATTTTATGGGTGGAATAATCTAGAAACTAAGGAAAAAGGATGAATTAGGACCAAATTGAATAGATGAAGAATTATGAGGGACTAAATTACAATTTTATAAAAATTAAGTGATGACTCAACAATGGAATTTTAAAAGATCACAAAGGGCAAAATGGTCAATTGGAAGAGAGAGAAATCTAGAAAGTAATGATGATGCTGGAGATATTTTAGATTAATTAATTAATTAATTATTAGTTATTAATATTTTAATTTGATTTTTATATGATATTTTATTATTTTATTATTATTTTATTAGTATTTTATTAGTATATATAAAGAAAGAAAGATGAGGGAATTCTCATCCAATTTCTATGCATTCACGTTAGGAAGAAGAGAAGAGAAGAAAGAAACTTTTTATTCTTTACAATTTAGTCCTTCCACCAAAAATTCACCATTTTAACCTAGAAATCAAAAGAATTTCCATAGCTACCAAAGGAGAAAAATGTTAAGGAGACTAGGAAAGTTAGAATGTCAAGTTGGACTCAAGAAATAGAAGCTGGAAGAGAGAGAATATCAAGTTAAAGATTGAAACCAAGGGGAAAAGGTAAGAACATCAATATTTTCATATATTTTTAAGTTTGATATTATTGAAAAAGCATGGAAATGATGTTAATGTAGAGTTTTCTTATATATATGGTTCTATGTTCTTGATATATTAATGAATAGAAATAAGAGAAAGTGATGGGAAATATTGTAGAGAAAGGAAATAAGGGTGTTATAAACTTAGTAATTAATATCTTGCACTAAAACAGTTTGGACAGCAGCAGTAAGTTAACTTTGAAAAATCACCAAAAATGGTAGAAACTGAATTAGAAGTTGAGTGAGATATGGAATTAAAACTTGTTGAGCCTATTTTCATATAAGAGAAACATAACAAGTAAATGAATTTTGTATTCTAAGATATTTATATTTTTGTAAGACTGGTTCAGAATGATTTCGGGATCCTCTGTTCTGACTTGGAAAAATCATTAAAAATTGTATAAAAATGATTATGGGACATAATTTATATGGTTAGATTCTTTAATGAGTCTATTTGCAAGAGAAATAAAGGAAAACATCATCAAAATCCTGTATGAAGAGATAATTAATTTTTAGTGAAGAAGGGTCAGAACTGTTAGATAGCAGAACATGGGTGACTTTAAAGAATAAACTGTACTAATTGACTAAACCAAAAATTATGAAATTTTTATAGTAAGAAGATATATGAGTCTAGTTTCAGAAAAAATTAGCAGATCTTAATTTGGAGTTCTGTAGCTCAAGATATAAATAATTTAGTGACTATAACTCAAATGGACAGCTTTGAATATACACATAAGTAAATAGTGAAATTACTGATAATGTTACTCATAAGCATGTTATATAAATTAAGGTTGTGGAATGGAGAGGAGGAGGAGGAAAATATGTATGAATAATCAGTTAGCATGGCTAATTTGTATGTTTTAGGCTCAGGGACTAAATTGAATAAAAGTAAAACTTTATGGGCAATTTTGTAAAAATGTTAGAAATGATCAAATTACATGAAATAGATTATTTTATTATTTAAATTTCAAAATTAAAATGAAATTAATAATTTAGTTTAAGATCGGGGAAAAACTTGTTTTAAGGATTAAATTGAAAAATGTTGAAATTATGTAAAATTTTGATATTTTATAGAATTTATGGGTTGTTATTAATATGTATGATGATAATGGCTAGAAATAAGGATTAAATTGCAAGAATTTATTTTTCTGAGCCTAAGGGTAAAATCATCATTAATTAAAGATTTAGGGGCAAAATGGTAATTTTTCCTAGATCATTAATTGAATGTATTAGAATATAGAATAAATGAAAACGATGACCAAATTTATTATAAAAATCCGGATGACTCAAATACGAGACTGGAATATGGAAAGAAAAATGACATTTATCATGACATGTAAATATGTGATTACCTTTGAGACGTTGATACAAGGAAATTAAGTATGTTGAGACGAATAATAAATCCAAATAAAATATGTCGAGAAAAATATATATGTTTGGGGGAAAATATGTCTAATTTTAAGTGGTTCAAAATATAAATGTTAGATGAAATAAAATATTTGATAAATAAATTAGTAACTCCAGTAATGCTCCGTAACTCTAATCCGGTGTTGGATTCGGGTTAGGGGCGTTACACGATTCCTACATAAGCATGTGTTTACACAATTTGGGACACCAAGAGCTATTATTAGTGATAAAGGTTCTCACTTTGTGAACAAATTGCTTAAGTGGTTGTTTGACAAATATGATGTGAAGCACAAGATTGCCACTGCTTATCATCCCAATCTAATAGGCAAGTTGAAAGAGTGAACCGTGAAATCAAAGGTATCCTTGAAAGGGTAGTACGCCCTAGTAGAAAAGATTGGTCTCAAAGGCTCGATGATGCATTATGGCCCTATCGAATAGCATTTAAGACACCGTTAGGAATGACTCCTTATCGGTTAGTTTTTGGAAAGACATGTCATTTGCCTTTAGAGTTGGAGAATAGAGCTCACTGGGCTTTGAAGTAGTTGAACTTTGATCTTAAGCAAGCTGGTGAGAGAAGGATGTTACAACTTGATGAGCTGGAATAGTTGAGGTTGTTTTCCTATGAGAATGCCAAAATGTATAAAAAAAGATCAAAGAGATGTCATGATAGTCATATACAACCTCGCGAATTTAAAGAAGGTTAGAAGGTTTGTTGTTTAATTCAAGGTTGAAATTATTTCCTAAAAAGCTTAAATCCCGATGGAAAGGACCCTATACCATCTACCGAGTTTATCCTTATGGAGCTATTAAATTATATGACAATTATGGAGGTACGTTTAAAGTTAATGGTCAATGTCTCAAACACTACTGGGATGGTGAAGTTGAGCGAGTTAAATCCTCATTCAAATTAACAGACCCTTGATTTTTCATGAACTCATTTTGTAAATAAATAAATAATTAGAACTTATTCTCTTAACTTAGTA
Source organism: Gossypium stocksii (assembly GCA_020496765.1). Lineage (NCBI taxonomy): Eukaryota > Viridiplantae > Streptophyta > Magnoliopsida > Malvales > Malvaceae > Gossypium > Gossypium stocksii. Next base: position 35,997,553 of record CM035624.1, read on the forward strand.
CATTTAATTAATTCTGTATAAGGAGATTGGAACTTAAGCGAGACCGCTGTGACCCCTCCAACCTTTCCTAGGAATTAATTTAATGTAATTTGTTAAGAAGAAATTTTCTAATTAAGATTTAAAATTTTTAAGTTTTATTTGTTTTGTTTGAATTTTAAATTTTTATGTTAATAAAGGGGGTCAAATTTGGCCCAAGTACTAATAAGTTTTTTTCTTGTGTAAGTCTATAAATACAGTTCGAGTTTGAAGCCCAAGACAGCAAAAAGAAGGGAAAAATTCATACTTTGCTGCCACTCCCATTACTTGTCGCCCAAGTAACCCTAATGTAACTAAATTTTTGCTACATGTTGACCTAATTCTTCCCTATATAAACCCCTCTTCATTCCACTATTTTTCATATCCCTCAAAGCAATTTGCTTAACCCTAAAAATCCCTAAATCTCCCTCTTGTGTCGCTAGCCTCAAATCCCGAAAGAAACCCTAGTTTCTCTTCCCTTTTTGCTAAAATCACCTATTGCCACCGCAAGAAGATTGCCGAAGCACTAACGTTGCTATCGCACATCGCCGTTGTCGTCACCGTACACTGCTATTGCTATGTAATTTATCACCTTTTTAATTAAATTCGTTGTTAAAACTAAGTAATTGTTTAATAAATTAATGAAATATGTTACAATATGAAATTAGGACATAGAAATTATTAAAATGTGATTTTATGCTTTATTATATAGTTTTCATACATAAAATGGCTTATTTTATATTTATTTAAACATATTATATTTTTAAGACATAAAATAGGTCATGCATGATTAAATTAAATAATAGAATATAAAATTATATTTAATAATTCATTTTAAAATATTTCATAATCATTTAGGTTTTTATTAATTATTTAAATTGGATAAATTTTATTCTTTGGTCCTTTAATTTATTGATTTATTTTGGACATGTCTGATAGCTTTGTCGGTTTACAAAAACCGTCCAAATTGAATACCAAGTCAACTCAATTTCGGCTACACATACTGTCCACATAAACCACTTTTTGGTTTAATTACACAAGGTTCTTGCAATATTGAAGAAATTAGAGATTTCCCTGAAGATTTACATTTGACCGAGTCACAGTCCTGAGTTGTTATGGCATTTAAATTGCTTAAAAATCAAGCAAAATTTCTGCTAACCATGGCCGGCCACTCATTGAAGAAGCTTGAAGAGGCTAAACCTTTCTATTTTTAGCAAACTATTCTCCTCTCTTCACCTATAAATAAGACCCCATTTCACCATTTCTAATCATCCCTCATCCCTCATCCCTTATCATTCTCTCTTTTCTCTCTCTTCTCTTAGCATTTTCCATTCCTCACGCCTAGCATCATTTCTTCATAGAGATTTTAGCAATTAAGCCTCTTAAAGAGCCCGTCGGCCACCTTAGAGAGCCATTAGCAAAGGAGCAAAGCAAAGGAACGAAGGAGCCCTCGTCGGTCAGAGTCTTATGTGATAGCCACTTTGATTTGGGTTTAATCTTTCTTTTCTTTGATTTAATCTAAAAATGTTTGCTATGTGTTCTTTGTTCTTGTTTACAACAATGTTAGCTTAATTTTATTTAAGCTAGGATGATTGCTTTGATTAAATAATATTTATTTAATTCATGCTTATGATGTTTGTGCCTCAATTGATCATGTTTTCAATTAAAATCAAGTTTTCAATTAAAATCAAGTTTGTATTCCGTTTATATGTGATTGGAATGCACCTGAATTAGCTGAGTGATCCTAACCAGACAACGACTAGTGGACACATAACTGAAATGTGCATGCTCAATTTAGATCCTAACTCGATTAAATTACAGTATGCATAACAACTCTAACCAGGCTCTGTTATTTACATAGTTTTTATATTTGTGTGATTAAACTATTTCAAACCTAACACGTCCCTGTTACTTCGCACGAATTGTAACGGCCCAATTTTAGTGAAATCAGAATAGTAGTTTCATGACGACAAATCCAAGTTAAAAGATAATAATTATTTTAATATTATGACATGGTCTATATTATGATAGGAAAGTTGCATGAAAATATTGATAGGAAAATTTTATCGATTTAGTGATTAATTAGAAAAGGACCAAATTGCATAAAATGTGAAAGTTGAATTCTAAAAGCTAAAAGGACCAAATAGCTATGGAATTCAAAACTAGAGTTCCTTATATGCTAATTAGACCATTAATCAAAAGATGGAAAATATCTTGGGTGACTCATCCATAGAATTTGAGAAAAAGAAAAGGACTAAATTGGAATTGTAAAAAAATAACAGATGATAATTAAGTAATTAGAAAATATCATCATTTTATTCATCTTCATCCCCAAAAAAATTCCATGGAAACTCTAAGAGAGAGAGAGAAGAGACTTTCTTGGCTTAACTGGGTAAGTTCTTATGTCTCGTTTTTAGTAATTTTTATAGTTTTGAGATCGAGATAGTGTAAACTATCTAAATTGGGGATCAATTTGAAAAGTTATTAAAGTTTAAGATCTGTGCCATGGATGAACATGGTGAAAATTGGAAATTTATGGTAGAAAATGAAAGGTTGTTGATAGATAAACAAATTTTACAAAGTGATTTTACATGAAATTGGGATTTAGGGACTAAATTGTAAACTTGTGAAATTTAAAGAAAAATTCTAATTTTTGAGAAATAGATGTGCTATAAATATTACATGAAATTTTTGGATAGGCTTGGAAAGAGAATTAAATTGCATGAATATCATTTTTCGAGCCTAGGGATGAAATTGGAATTAATGAAAAGTTTAGGGGCAAAATAGTAATTTTGCCTAAGGAGTAAATTGAACTCAATTGAATATGAATTGAGTGAAATTGATGATTAAATTCATTTATACAGATCCAGACGACTCAAATACGAGGTTAGATCGATGAGAGGAAAAAGTCCCGGATTAGTAGGATTTATAAACGAACAAGTACCGAGGTAAGTTCGTGTAACTTAGCATTGAATCTTGAATTGCTTGAAATGCATCTTACATGATAAGAATGTTAATGATATGCTCAATGTATAGAAAATGATAAAATTTTTTATATTACTTGAGAAAAAGGAGAAAGTCCCGATTGAATAAAAGGGAATTCGATGGATCAAGGAAAAGGGGATATTGCATGTGTTGCAGAAGATATTTAGCCCGGACGGGTAATCCAGATTAAGCTCTATAGAGTATTTGTCACTGAAAGGATTAGTTTGGACTGGTAATCCTGACAAAACTCTTTGAACATATGTTACAGAGGATTTAGTCTGGACTGGTAATCCTGTTGTATGAGATGAGGCTCGGGAGTGTGCTCTCTGATAAATATGAATATGAATTGACAGATTATGAATTTGTACACTTTAAGTGTACTACGGGGTATCCATCAAAATTTTGGTAAATTCAACGGGTAAATACTTGGAAATGGATAGTGAATCTTGGAATAATTCATTCTTAAAAAGGTACAAGTGACATTGGAATTAAGTATGTGGACATCATGGAATGATGAGCTCATCTATGTATTGGTATTATATGGAATTGTTTGACTAACTCAAAGTGTTGAAGTGGTGTATGATAGGATAATAATCCATTTACTTGGATGCATGCATATTTGTTTTAATCTAATGGAAACATATGGTAAGTTAAATTCCTTGTTACATGAACTTACTAAGCACTAAGTGCTTACTCTGTTTCATTTTCCCTGTTTCATAGTGCCCGAAAGCTCGAGAAGGCTAGAGATAGGTCGGAACATCATCACACTATTGACACATTTTGGTATATAAAGATGTTTATTTTGGTATAATGGCATGTATAGGCTAGTAAGGTTAATGTATATGTTGAAATGGATAATTGTAACCTAGCCATTGGAATGGCTAGTGATGACTTAAATTTTTTGTATGTTTATAAAACAAATTATAGTTTACTTGTATGCTTGATATGGATTAAATTGATGAGATTAAACATGTAAGTTTGAAGGGGTAAGATTTGTAATAAGTGTGTATGTGAAAATATGACATATTGCATGATAAAATTTGTTGGAAATCTTACTTGAATTGGTTGGTTGCTATTGGAAATGTTTGGACACGGGCATATAGCCTAGCCTTTTGTTCCCTTCATCCTGAAATTAGAGAAATAGAATGCTTCATATTGAGCATACGAGTAGAGATACGGGCGTGTGTCTCAACCATGTGAGTTATACAGCCTAGAACACGGACGTGTCTCATAACCGTGTGAAACCTACACCTATTTTTTGAAAATTTAAATTAACCACAAGGCCTAGCACACGGGCGTGTAACTTGGATGTGTGACATCAATTTGTTCATGAATTGCAAGTTAGAGAGTTACACGGGTTAAGGACACGGGCATGTCCCATACCACACGAGCGTGTGACTCTTATAAGTGTGAAAAATTTCGTAATTTTTGCGAAAAATTTCCTGAGGTCTTGAATTAGTCCCAAATCGACTATAATGTATATTTTGGGCCTTGAGGCCCACTCAAGGGACGTTATGAATAAATTTGGAAAATTTATAGTATTCAACTCAATTTTTTTAAAAATGTTTTGTAACTTCGGTAATGCCTCGAAACCCTATTCCAGTGACTGATATGGGTGAGGGGTGTTATATTTGTTGGTATCAGAGCTATGGTTTAACCGATTCTCGGACTAATGTAGCAAGTATGGGATTAACTATACATGTCATTATATTATCTGTGATAGTGTAATATCTCTTGACCATTTTAAATGTGTTTTTCTTATAGTAATGTCATCCAACCAAGCTAGAGCTGAATTCAAGGAAACTGAGAGCCATGCTCTAGCTTCAATTCAAAGAAAAGCAACTAGTAGTAGTAAAAGACCCGTATCTGAGGGCCGAGGAAAAGAAGCAAAAGCAGTTTTGTTTGAAATGATGAATGTAGCGACGTAAAAATTTAGCTTTGGTCGCTAGTTGTGGCGATTTGTTGGAAACTTGGAAGAGGAAACCAAAATTTTATTTTATTTAAAAAGGAGTCGCCACCGATTTTTTTCGAGGTGTGATCGGACACCTAATAAAACCTCTTTTTAACAAAGAAAATTTACTTTTGGGTAAAAAGAAGGCCGGGTTTAGGTCTACGTTTAAAATCCAGAGAAAAATAGGGCTCGGGAGTGGGTTACGCACGAGGAAGGTATTAGTACCCTCGTGACGCCCAAAATTGGTATCTTATCAAATACGTGTTGTCTTGATTTTTAAAAATACAAGCTCAATGTAAAATTTAATCGTGATCCGATCAAAACACGAGAGTTTTTATAATTTCGGTTTCTTTTGAGAAGGACGTTCCGTTTATAACATAAGCCGATCGACATTCACCCAACATAGCGATGAAACCGACGACATAATGTTAAATTAGTACGTTACCTTGCTTGTTGAAATTAATTAGAAAGCATGAATGAAAATTTTAAAGCGATGAAAGGTAAATTAATACAGAAAGGGTAAGAGGCAGAAAATAAAAAGAGTTAAAAATACATCGAAGCAAATAATGACAATAATGTTAGAAATGATAACAATGCACGTGATATTAAATGCGATAATATTATTATTAATCACGAAATAAAACAATGAATATATATATATATATATATATATATATATATAAACATACAATAATAGTAAATAAAGTGACGAAAATATAATATTAAAAATACTAATAGTACTACATATAAATATACACGATAACAGTATTAAAATTATACATATAATATATAAAAATATAAAATTAAGATATATATACATATATAATAGTAAATAAACAGTAAAATAATAAAAATAGTGCAAATAAATACTAAAAGGATATATATATATATATATATATACGTACAAAGTAGAGAATGATAATGATAACTATAATAATAATAATAATAATATATAATGAAAACAAAAAGAAAATGTGATATAATAATAATGTAAGGAAAATAAAGTAAATAATAGTATATTAAAAATAATAAATAGAATCATAAATATAATGATATGTAAAAAAATACTATATATAAAAGATATATATACGCGTATAAAACATGCATTAATAGTAATATTAATATTAATATAATAATACTAGTAATAATATAAATAATAGTAAACATAATAATAGAAAATATTAAAATTAATTAACTTAAGAATAAGGAAATGAAAATAAACTAAAAAGGATCAAAATTGAACGAAAAGTAGAATTCTGGGGGAAATTTTAAATAAAAAAAAGGGAGGACCCATGCGCAAAGCGCGAATTTCATGAGGGACTGATAAGGGAAATAGTCCCTTCTTCCCAAAACACGCAGCAGCGTAGGGACTGAAATGAAGTTGAATCCAAAATCTTGGGGCAAAATTAAAAATAACAAAAACTTAATAACAAGATCATGTAAAAACGGAAGGGCTAAGAGTGCAATTAGCCCTTCCATCAAAAACACGCGGATCTAATGGTAAAGCGGGTCAGATCGGGTCGGCTAAAGCACCAAACGGTGCTGTTTTAGTGTCAAAACGCCCATGCTTATACGGTGCTATTTTGTACATTTATTTAAACTATTTTTTTTTACCAATTTTTCATTTCCACCGAAATATACAACAAAAACAAAAAAACTTTAAGAAACTTCAGCCCTTTCTGCTAGGGTTTCTGAAGTGGCCTCCATACCCGACACCGCACCACCGCGCCACCGCACGTTTGGTGGCCGATGACATGGAAACGTAGAGGTCCTTTCAACCCCGTTCGGACCCCTTTTGAAGCTCAGACCCGCGACGCCTAAAAGCTATAAATGGGGGCTTTCAACATCCATCTGTGCGATGCAAGGAAGGAGAATAGTTTCTCTGACCGCGCGACGGTGGAGGTGAGGTGAGCTCTTCCCTCCTTTATTATTCAAAATCCGAAAGAAGAAGAAAAAAAGATTACCAGGCAATCTTCTTGTTTTCTTTTTATTCTCCAAAAGAGCCCCCCCTTTACAATCGTTATTCGGTTTTTTTTATAGCCGATTTAGAAGATTTAAAAAGTAAAAAGAAATACAAATAATTTCCTTTTCGTTTTTGTCTCTGTTGATTCTCTCTACTGTTGCTACTGTGGTTTCTCTGCTGTTGTCCTTGTTTGCGTATTGCTTCTTGTTCTGTTTACTGCTTTGGTTGCTGTTATTTGCCGTTTTGGTCTCTGTTTGCAGGCTTTCAGAGGTCAACAGAGGTGGGTTTCTACCATTTTGGTGCAAAACGACAAAGGGTGTCAGGCCTCGGGACGAGGCGCAGGTGAGGTAACCGAGGGAGGCGCGGCGTATTAGGGTTAAGAATAGCTAGGATTGTTTCTGATTTGGGTCAGTTTGGGCCTGTAAGGGTTGGGTTTTAGGATCAGGTGCAACGGGTCAGGGGTTTGGGTTTTGATTTGTAATTTGGGTTGTGGGTTAAAATTTTGGGTTGTTTATCTGTAATTTAAATTTTGGTTTGTTTTTGTTTGGTGCAAAATTGGGCTTCAACAATGAATAAATGGTTTAACCAATATTTAAGAACCAACTCGGCTATGCAACAAGCTCCCCCAACTACTCCTCCATAGCCGGTTCTCGAAATGCCACAAGGCACTGAATCTATCAGAATAGGTAAGGCCCCAGTAGATAAAATCAGAAAATATAAGGCTGAAGAATTCCGAGCAACAGCTGAAGATGATCCCAAAAAAGCTGAATTCTGGCTAGAGAATACTATTCGGGTTTTAGATGAGTTATCTTATACACCAGTTGAGTGTTTGAAATGTGTCGTATTATTATTAAAAGATACGGCCTATCACTGGTGGAATACTCTGATTTCTATTGTGCCAAAAGAGAATGTTACCTAGGAATTTTTCCAAACAGAGTTCAGAAAGAAATATATTAGTTAGAGATTCCTTGAACAGAAAAGGAAAGAGTTTCTTGAGCTTAAACAGGGCAATATGATCGTATCTAAATATGAACGGGAATTTGTTCAATTGAGCAAGTATGCTCGAAAATGGGTTCAGACCGAAGCTGAAATATGTAAACGATTTGAAGAAGGGCTGAACGAAGATATTAAACTATCGATTAGGATCCTCGAAATAAGAGAATTTGTGGCACTAGCTGATCGAGCATACAAGGTAGAAGAATTGAGCAAAGAGAAGAAACAATTTGAAAGGGAAGCCCGAACTGTTAGTAAAAGACCTATGGGGAAATCACAATCGTTTGTGTCAAAGAAATCAAAGAAATATTATGATCTTTCCACTTCAGCCACGAGGTATTCTAGCAAGGAACGAGGCTCCCAACACTCTAATCCGAGATCCCCTACTCTATCTATAACTAGTGTGAGGAGTGTTGGTAATCCTAAACCGAGATGCAAGTATTGTAATAAAGCTCATTTTAGAGAATGTTGTTTGAGAAGTAGAGCTTGTTATAGATGTGGTTCTCTTAACCATTTTCTCAGAGATTGTCCAGAAAGGGTTGAAAAAGTCACTGATCAGATTCCAAAATCGAGTAATCCTGCTTCTAAAGGTAGACCACCTCGACATCCTAGTAATGTTAATGGTAGCCGAGGAGCTACAAAAGAATCAACAGTTAAATCTAAAGCACGGGCACCTGCCAGGACGTATGCCATCCGTGCTAGAGAGGATGCTTCTGCACCAGACATCGTTACTGGTACATTCTCTTTACTTGACACTGATATTACTATTTTGATTGATCTTGGTTCTACACATTCTTACATATGTACAAAGCTGGTATCTATCAAAAATTTACTTGTTGAATTCACTGAATTTTTCCATTAAACTTTCAAATCCCTTGGGCCAGTGTGTAATAGTGGATAAGATTTGTAAAAATTATCCACTAATTTTTAAAGGCTATTGTTTTTTTGGCTAACTTGATGCTATTTCCTTTTAATGAATTTGATGTGATTTAGGGAATGGATTGGCTAACTCGGCATGATGCAATGGTGAATTGTAAATATAAGTATATTGTATTAAAATGTCAGAATGATGAATTACTTCATTTTGAATCTGATAAGATAGAGGGATTGTCTAATGTGATCTCAGCTATGTCAATACAGAGATATGTCAGAAAAGGGAATGATGCTTATCTTGCATATATATTGGACACTAAGGTATCTGAGTCGAAGATTCAATCAGTATCAGTTGTATGTGAATTCCCTAATGAGTTTCTAGAGGAGTTACCTGGGTTACCACCGGAAAGAGAGGTAGAATTTTCTATAGATCTTGTCCTAGGAACTACTTCAATATACATAACACCTTACTGAATGGCTCCTACTGAATTGAAAGAGTTGAAAGCACAGTTACAAGAACTTACCGATAGAGGCTTTGCTTGGCCTAGTCATTCACCTTAGGGTGCATCGATTCTGTTTGTGAAAAAGAAAGACAGATCCTTAAGGTTGTGTATCGACTGTCGGCAGCTTAATAAAGTTACGGTAAAGAATAAGTATCCATTGCCTCGAATTGATGACTTGTTTGATCAGTTGAAAGGTGCCACTATATTTTCAAAAATCAATCTCTGATCGGGTTACTATCAGTTACAGGTAAAAGAGTCTGATGTGCCGAAAACAGCTTTCAGAACCATGTATGGGCACTACGAGTTTCTTGTGATGCCATTCGGGTTGACTAATGCACCTGCAGTATTTATGGATCTGATGAATAGAATATTCAGACTGTATTTAGAATGTTTGTAGTAGTATTCATTGATGATGTACTGGTTTATTCTCAAGATGAAAATAAACATGTTGATCATTTGAGAATTGTATTGCAAACTCTACGTGAAAAGCAATTGTATGCCAAATTTAGTAAATGTGAATTTTGGATACGGGAAGTCGGCTTTCTTGGACATATTGTATCGACTGAAGGCATCAGAGTAGATCCGAATAAAATTTCAGCTATAGTCAATTGGAATCCACCGAAAAATGTATCTGAAATTAGAAGTTTTCTGGGATTAGCCAGGTATTACCAAAGATTTGTACAGGGATTTTCTATAATAGCTTCTCCAATGACACGCCTATTGCAGAAAAATGTAAAATTTGAGTGGACTGATGAATGCCAACGGAGTTTTGACAGATTGAAGGATCAATTGACGAAAGCACCTATCCTAGTATAACCTGAACCGGGTAAGGAATATGTTATTTATAGTGATGCATCATTGAATGGTCTAAGCTGTGTCTAAATGCAAGAAGGTAAAGTAATAACCTATGCTTCAAGACAACTAAAACCACATGAGAAGAATTACTCGATACATGATCTTGAGTTGGCAAATGACACAAGCCCGTGTACCCAAGCCGTGTGTCTCACATAGTCAAGAGACACGCCCATGTCTCTGGCTGTATGGGCATTCAAAATGGGATCACATGGCCATGTCCCACCCCGTTTTTGACCCTGTGTAACTCACTTACTTGTGTCACACGGCCAATCACAGGTCCGTATGACTAGCCCGTGTAACTCACTGACTTGTTTTCTAAAGAGGTATCAGGGGACACACGGTCACACCACCTGGTCGTATGTTACACATGACTAAGACACACTTCCGTGTCTCTACACGTGTAGACAAAAATAAGTTATATTCCAAGCCATATTTCTTACCCAAATTTTCATTAACTTCATCATTCCAATTGGCATAAAACCACAACATAAACAGGCATTCAAACTAACCAAAATCAAGCCTAAAACATATAATTTCATTATCAACAATCATAAGTTCTTAGGCATCACAAAGAATCAATTTCAACATGCCAAAATCATTTCCAAAAGCTACCTAATTGGTTATTTGCATATATGCACCATAATGCCTAAAGCATAACATGTATACCATTCCTTCAATTCATCTAATAGGTACCAAACTACTAACTCACAAACAAGTCATTCCCATGGCAATCATAATTCATACAAAATAAGGCTAACCATATATATATATATATATATATACAAGCCAACATATACCAAACCAAGCCAAATCAAATGGCTATTTACATAACCAAAACACATAGGCTTTCATTAGCCAAATAACCTATACATGCCATGTAACCAAAATACATTAATCAAATGTACCAAAAAGCCGATAAATAGTGTGATGAGATCTTCGACAACTACCAATCCGAGCGAGCTTCTGAATCACTAAAAAAAACACGAAAAAGGAAATAGAGTAAGCAATTAAGCTTAGTAAGTTCGTATAACATAGACTTGAACTCACCATTTAAACACAATTTAGATAAACAAACATAGTATATCCCACTCAATTTGGTCAAATGCCTAAGCACATATATTCACCAATAGGTTAGTCATGTAAAGCACATATAACAATCAAATAACATGGATGAACATAACAATTAAGCAAACTTCATGTATACATATATCTTCCATTTTACACTTCAATATATCATATAATGTTATTTTCATATAACTCATGTATCGTTTGTGCTAGTTCATAATGAACTTATATAATCTGTAACAAAACTATGCCCGTTGAACCACTTAGATCGTCGCTAGATACACGGGTAGTACACGCTAAGTGTATTGAACATTAATCCGTCAATTCCTACATGTATGCTCTTTCAAGCTATGAACGGTAAGTTCTTCCGAGCTAAAATAACAGTAAGCTCATACGAGCTGAGAACGGTAAGCTCTTACGAGCTGTAAAACGGTAAGCTCATACGAGCTGTGGTGAGTCCGCAACACATGCAAGATCTCAACCAAATGGTAACCCTAATGATATGTCATTTGTATCCTACGAATTCCTAAGGTTCACACGGGACTCGGTATTCTTTATACTTTATTGATTAGGCATTCGATAATCCTATATCTTAATGACATAATCCATATACAAACATTACAATTAAAGTGTATATATATACAAATACTCAATTTTAATTACACAAAATTACCTCAAATTCGTACAACTGAAATTGATCGATTAGTCGATAATTTTATCTTTTCCCCAATTTACTTCCGATTGTTGTTTTTCTTGATCTATATAATCAAATTTAACTACTTTAATCACTATTCTATTCAATTCAATCCAAAATTCATGATTTGGAAAATTACTATTTTGCCCCTATACTTTTTACTTCTTTACAATTTAGTCCCTAACACATAAAAATGCTAATTCATGCAATTCAACTTTAACCTATGCTATCCGAATATCACCTATGCTTATAACAGCCAATACATTTCATTAATTCACATATTTACCACATAATTTTCATATTTTACAAATAAATCCCTAATTTGCGATTTCATTCAAAATCACTTAACAAATGTTATTTATCTAGTAACAACCATTCATTTTCTACCATTAAACTTCAAAAAACATACACATTCATCAATGGTGAGACCCTAACTCTTTAATAGTTTTGCAAATTAGTCCTTGGGCTAGCTAGCTTAAGCTACAACGATTTCAAAAACATAGAAATCATTAAAAACCGAACAAAAATGCACTTACGTGCACTAGGATATGTTGGCCGAATGTTTGAGCTTAGCTATGGCTTCCTTAAGCCCTATTTTCGGTTGATGAAGAAGAAGAAAGATGATATCTTTCTTTTACTTTAATTTAATTTATATTATTTTAACTATTTACCATTTTAACCTTATTATAAAACATTAAAATTACCTAATACATGTCCAAGAATATCCACTAACTCTTCTAATGGTATAATTACCATTCAAGTACTCATACATTTCAATTCTATAGCCATTTAGTGCATTTAACTGATAGAACTCAAGTTTTACACTTTACGTGATTTAGTCCTTTTTATCGAATTAAGCATGCAAACGATAAAATTTCTTAACAAAATTTTCATAAGACTATTATCATACTATAGACATTAAAATAATAATAAAATAAATATTTTCACTTTGAATTTGTGGTCCCAAAATTACTATTTCATTTTAACTGAAAACGGACTGTTACAATGTTAGTAGTTTTTGAAAATATAAAATTAAATCAAATTTTCATTTATAAAATCACACAAAACCAAAATTCATGTATAACATTATACATTTGACCAAAATTGTAATTTTAATATTTATTCCATGAGGTCAAGTACCCATTCCACTTGCTTTTCTTCTTCTCCCCACTCATTTCTCTTGGTTGACTTCTTTTTTGAAACTAATCTCCTCCTCTCCATCATCCCTAAAATCAATCGTGCCAACTACTTCCTCCTCTTTCTTACTTGTAAACTTATGGATTTTTGCCCTCTAATGATAAGTACTAGTAAGCTACTTATGCTTTGCACTAGGTTGATTGTTTGTTTATGTCAAATTATAGAGTAAAAATTTGAAGAGTAAATATATTCTAGGCAAAGTTTTTAGAACCAAAACGATGATTGAACTGGTTAGGCTAATGGCTTGTATGGTTCAATTAAAAATAAGAATATTTTAAAAAATAAAAAAAATGTTCAACGTTTTTAGCCTAGTTCTACTAGCTCGTACCTGTTCGCAGGTTGACCAATCTGATGTATCTTTTTAGACTAGTACTTTGATCGGTTCAATCAGTTCAAACAACCATGACTCTAATTCTCTACACCTCGTTCATTTGGAATTTAGTCCTTCAACTTTATTTTCAAGAATTTAATCTCTCAACTTTATAGATTTAAAAATCTGTTTTCAAATTATATATAACCATATAATATTTTAATTGAAAAGCTAACAATATCAACTATTTGAACTAATTAATAAATTATAAAAATATAGGATCTTTAAAAATTAAAGTATAAGGATTATATATCAACGTTAAGCATATTAAAAGAACCAAAATTGAAAATTAACCATTTTCATAAAATGAAGGAAAAAAAAAAAAAGGAAGAGAAGAGCCTCGTGCGTGTGTGCCATGTGTCTTAAAGAAAATGACCCGTTATACGGTCCTTTAATAAATGTATCCTATTATAGCTCTTGTAGGCATCATTATCTCCTCTACGCCATCAATCAATTGTTGGCTTTTTTATAAAAAATATTACCAACTTTAGATTATTTATGAAAATCATTTACTTTGAAAATGATGTATATAAATAATTCGTTTTCAACAGTAAGTATTGGTGATGTCATTGTTATTGGCATCACGATCTATCATTATTATCTAATTATTAGTTGGTTTTAACAAAATAATTTTTTTGGATGTCATCGTTAATATTGACGACATCGAATTGAAGTATAGTTATATAAAATATTTAGGGATTTAATAAAACAATTACTCTTTTAGATTTGATGAAAAAAAGGTTGGCGCCATTCCTCTTAGCTACACCAATTAAATGCTTTTAAATTTTTAGTCTATTTGTATATTAGGTTTGCCTTTTTTTAAAATTAAATTTAAATAACGCTTAAAAAATATAAAAATAATAAAAATAAACTCTTTTCAATTTTTTTTATAAAACAATGAACTTACATGACTATATGAAATTTTTATTTAAATTATCCAAGTATATTCTAGCTCGATTGACATGAGTATTATTATCAATGTAGAAAGACATGAATTTTGAATGTATTGGAGCATATTATCCTCTTATCTATAAATTGAGAAAAAATTATAAATAATTCTAAGTATTATGTTAAAAAAAAAAAAAAACTCAAGCTAGTCTTTTTTAAATTCCCTGCTTCCTTACGTCTTTTCTTTTATTTTTATTTTATAATTTTAACACATTTTCTTTTTGGAATTAAAAAAAAAGCATCTCATGTTTCACTAAATTCTTTTTATACTTCAAAATAGTTTTCTTTTTTACTGGTACAATACAAGGTTTGATTTATGTTTAAATTAAAATATATTGATTTATTTTATATTTATAATGAATTTTATAATGACATGAATTAATTTTATGATAGCATGTGATACCAATACTTTTACTATTTATTATTATGTTTTAAAACTTTAACAGTACTTTTATTGGTTTAAAAGTCCATTATGCAAATAAATATTTTAGTTTTAACTTTTTAATATGTGTTTGAAAATATTTTGTTCAAACTAGTTAAATTTTTTAAATTTTTTATTTTTTTCAAGAGTATTTCTATTCAATTTCAAATTTAATATGCTTAATTTATAAATTTTAATACTATTTTAAAATTGTTTATAAGTTACGATTTAGATTGTTTTTGGGTATTATAACATATTTAAAAATTTTAACAATATTTTTAAATTCAATTTTTGAAAATTGTATTGACATATTAACACTAAAAACTTAATTAAGTGCAGAAACAATAGGAAATATTGTTCAAAATTTTGAAGAATTGTATGAAAGAAAAAATATATTGTTTTAAGAAAACCTAATTTAAAGTGATTGAAATGAATAAATTTAATATATTTGTTTAGCTTTTTTAGGTATTATATATTTGTTTAGTTAATAACAAATGGTATAAGTAATTATATTCTATAATATTTTCAATTTTAATGTGGTACGCCATGCTGAATGGGAATATATTTTTTATTTGATAAAAAATTGGTAAAAGTGAATTATATAAATTTAGATGTCAGTAATAAGCAATGTTATTTAAATTAAATCGAATTGGTTGGACCATGAATTGGTGGCATATCGGTTCGAAAAGAGGAGTTGGATTAGTTGATCAGCGAATTATTCGGAACTGGTTGAATTAAGCTAAAAAATCGATGGAACTAACAATTTAACTAATTTTCCCTATTTTTAATTTTCATTTTTAATATTTTATTTATTTAGACCAAATGAATCGGTTGAATCGAAAATCGGTAGTTTAACTAGTTTAATTACCGATCTGATTGTGAAAACTTTGGTTGTAAATATTTAAATTGTTTTATCTTTTTCATCAGAACTAATATAAACTGTACAAGATGGAAATTGAGATTGTATTACTATTCCAAATAAATATAAATAATATTATTAATTGATTGCATTCACAAGTTAATTTATATTTAAATTAAAATATATTAAATTATTTTATTTTTTTATGAATAATTTTTATTATTGTAATTATATTACTATTAATTTATTGCATACCCATGTGCATGGGCTAATATTGAGTTATAGACCTAATTAATTTTTTATTTTAAAATTTTTAAGTTTGATATCAAGAAAATAAAAATTAATGATATATTTGGTAAAATTAGACTTAAATGTCATTTTTTTAATTAAGGAAATAGGAAATTTTTAGGAAAGAGAAAGTAAAAGCGCGTCCAGTTGGGCGCGCTTTTTGTACAGGTGGTAGGAAAACGCGATCAGCTAGACTAACTTTTCCTCAATGCTAAAAAACTAACGAATTTTTGAACGCTGCCGCTCCAACGGTAAAAAAATTTAATGGAGTCAACGGTAACTTTTTTTTACCCTATAAATACCCCAAATTTCATTTTTTTTCATTCACATCCTCTTACAACTCTCTCAACTTTTTCAATCATTTTGTTTTTAATTTATCGATATTTTCATTTAAAAATATTATTTTTTAATTATTTTGTATTTTATTTATTTGAGTTAATTTCTTACAAATGACCGCCTCTCTAATTCGTTTCCACGATAAGCATATTTCCACCACCCAAGCAGCAATGGTAAGACAAAATTTTAAATTTTGTTATTTTCAATTATGTTAAATTTAATTAATTATTTTTTGGTCATTTGAAATAATTTTTTATGTTATAAATAGGTGAATGATCATGTTTTGGAGGGGTTCATACATAATATGGGAAAGCCTCCAATCTTTTAAATTCATGGCTACTTGCAAGAGGCTAGATTCTTGCATACATCTAGCATGCTCGGGGGCTGCAAACTCGATCCTACAATAATCAGTGCATTGGTGGAAAGATGGAGGCTGGAAACACACACTTTCCACTTTTCATGCGACGAGTGTACAATTATACTCAAGGATGAAGCGTTACAACTTGGTCTGCCAATGGATGGGCCAGTCATCACAGGATCAACGGTCATTCCCGGTAAAGCGGAACTTTGTAGAGCAATGTTAAAGAAGGTCTCGAATAAGTTTGATGGTGGTTAGATATAGACAAACTGGTTGGAGGATAATTTTGAAGAACTTCTTAAAGATCCAAAGGATGAGGTCATAGAATAATATACCCGAGTATTCATCATGAGGTTAATCGGGTGAATTTTAATACCCAATAAATCTCAAATTTTGGTGCATGTAAAGTGGCTACTACATCTGGTGGACTTCACCGAATGCGGAAAACGAAGTTGGAGGTCTACCATCTTGTCCACGTTATACTGGGAGCTATGTTAAGCCACGATACGGATCGGTGGTTGTCTACTCCTACTGCAGTAGTAGGCTTGGTGGTGACTACCGTTTCTACGTCCTAGAGTGACCAACCCATATGTGCTCTCGTTGGTGATGAGGTAAAAATTTTAAATTTATTAATAAATACATAGTTTGTAAGTAAATGTTTTTATTATTATATGTTTCAACTAATATATCGCTCATACAGATGGAACCATGGGTCGAGTTACGTGGAATTGTAGGAGAAGCTTGAAGATTTTAAGCTGCTGTTAGATCAACGCTCCAAAGTCGAGGTTAGTTACTTATTCATTCAAACTTATATTTGTAATAGCCCATTTTCGGTAAAAATCAGAACAATAGTTTTGAGACCACAAGTCTAATTCCAGAAAGAATTTATTTTTTTAATATTTTATGGCCTATGGTATGATAGAAATGTTATGTGAATATTTTGTAAAGAAATTTTATTGATTACATGTTTAATTGATGAAAGGACCAAATTGCATGAAATGCAAAGTTGAGTTCTAGTAGCTATAAGTGCCAAATAACTATAGAATTCAAAACTTGAGGTCCTTATATGGTAAATAAACCATTAAAGAAAAGTTAGTAGATATTTTTGATGAATCATCCATGGAAAATTAGAAAAAGAAGAGGATGAAATTGGAAAATGGAAAAATTAATGGATGATAATAAATTAAATAGAAATATCATCATTTTATATCATCTTCATCCCCAAAAACTCCATGGAAACCCTAAGAAAGAGAAAGGAAGCTTTCTTGGCTCAATTGGGTAAGTAATCAAGTCCCATTTTTTTAGTAATTTTTATATTTTTGAGATCAGAATAGTGTAATCTATCTATTTTGGGGATTAATTTGAAAAGCTATCAAAGTATATAAATTTTTCCATAAATGGGTATGCTAAAAATTTGAAATTTATGGTAGAAAATGAAAGGTTGTTGATAGATAAACAACTTTTACAAAGTGAATTTTGATGAAAACATGATTTAGGGACTAAATTAAAAAGATGTAAAATTCATGGAAAATTTCTGATTTTTGTGAAATATTTGAGCTATAATTTTTACATGTAAAAATCAGTTAGGCTTGGAATAAGGATTAATTTGTGAGAATTTCATTTTCTGAGCCTAGGGACGAAATCATCATTAAGTAAAAAGTTAGGGGCAAAATGATAATTTTTCTAAAGATGTGAATTGAATTGAAATGAACATGAATTGATGTTGAATTTATTTATATAGATCCAGATAGATCAAATTTGGAGTTAAAATGAGGAAAAGAGAAAATTATCGATTTAGTGGATATTATATACACGAACAATTGTCGAGGTAAGTTTGTATAACTCAATTGAGTATACTTTATGTTTGAAATAAATGTTGTATGTGTGAATTGTGTGAATGTCTTGTGTATGAATTGATCACATACCCGATTATACTCGATAAATGATAAACCTCGTCAAAATGAAAAAAAAAAAAGTTAAAAAATATATGTTTGACTTAAGGGTTATATATGTGAAAAATATAATTGTTAGGTACAAGAAATATATTGAATATCTAATAATGCCTGATAAATGAATATCTGATATTACTTGATAAATGCTAAATGATTCTATAAATGTCATAAATAGATGAAATGTATCATAGTCATAAAAATGGAATTAGTCTTATACCCGATAACACCTGATACATGATAAGTCCCGTTTGAATTAAAGAAATTCGATGGATCAGTGTTAAACATGATTCTGCATGTGTTTCAGACAGGATTTAGCCCGAACGGGTAATCTTGATATAAGTCCTCTCGATTATATGTTATGGATTGGATTTTACCCAGATGGGTAATCTAGATCAGGCTGGGATTTAGTCTAAACTGATAATCTTGTTATATATACATATATGTGTGGCTCGAGAGTGTACTCTCTGAAATAGTGCCTTATGGGTATTATTGGACATGAATTGATAAATATATTGTTTTGTACACTTTAAGTGTACTACATGAGAATATCCATCAATATTTCTAATAAATTCGACGGGCAAAATCTTGACAAGAGAGAAAACATGAACATGAAATGAACTGTTACACGTATCTACCTAAAGTACATGAAAATAATGGTAAAGAATATATGGAAATGTGAGATGATGATATATGAACATGGAGTTTAGTTGATAAATATGTTCAATTATGGTTATAAAATCGTATACCTTGAATGTACTTCTCCTGTGACAATGATATTTCAAATAATTTAATGAGAAAAGTTTTGATATGAAATATTCTAAATTCAAGATAAATTATAATGAAAATGTATTGGAAATATAGTGATATGATGTGTATATGTGTTATATGAATACATGATGTGGAAAAATACCTATACAGGGAAATCTAATGATTATTGAGCCCATACATGTTTTTTGAGGTTTATATGAGATAGTATGACTTAGAAGTGAATATGAACTATTACTCGTATGTATATGGAATACGTGGAAATGCCATTACTTAATGTAATGGTGCATAAATGGTGCACACGGGCATGTGACTTAGCCGTGTAACTTAAATTTCTTCATGGGTTACAAGTCAGAGAGTTACACGGGTAAGGGACACGAGCGTGTGACATCACATGGCCTAAGACATGGGCATGTCATATAGCCATGTGAGCCACATGGCCTCACCACTCAAGCATGTCCCTCACCACACGGGCATATGACTCCTATATATAAGAAAAATTTTGAAATTTTGCAAAAATAATTCCCTGAGATTCCGATTTAGTCCCGACTCGTTTCTAATGTATGTATTGTGCCTCGAGGGTCCAATCAAGAGACATTTTGATTAAACTTGGAAAATGAATATTGCTTGACTCGATTGAGTTGTACATGCTTTATAGACTCCGGTAATGCCTTGTAACCCTATTTCAGCAACGGATACGGGTTAGAAGTGTTAAAATATTAATTACATAAGGATTTGTAAAAAAATCGTACATAACAATATTTGCAATTCTGTTTTTCAATTTGAATGGATGTCGTATGCCTACGCTGAAGCCAATATCATATCTTGTATCCCGCCAAAAGTGTTTGTAAACCAGGATACGTGGGACGCAAAGTTGCCATTGGTAGTGTACGTAATGGTGGAAATGCATAAATCAGACCAGGTGTTACGGTAGTTTAAGTGGAGACAATGGATTCCGTCGCCACCTCGAGACATGAAGAAGTTGCACGATGTGGACATGTAGGGGAAGAACAACAAGGGCTAGGTAGAAAAACACAAGCAGCACATCCAAGCTTGAGATCATAGGATGGAATCCTTACCCGTCTGCGAACCATTTTTCTTAGCGGACATGGTGATAGAAACCGTTTACATGATGTGGTTCAAAGTCACCGAGAAGTCATATCTGCTATCACCTAAGGCGAGGAGTAGGTAAATTTGGTTGAATAGGCAACAACCCCCACAGTAGTATCATAGGAGGAGACTATTGGAAAATGTGCCCATATTTTAGTAAACATGTAACTATTTTCTATTTATTTGAACAGTGAATAAATAAATAAAGTTAATGTTAGATTTCACTATTATGTCTTTTTTTATTTCTATCTTTTATATTTTGCATGCATAAAGAAATTGTGACAAGAAAATATTAGCTTATTGATTGTCTAAGTTCAAACTAGAGATAAGTGGCATTGTAAGGACACTTACATTGCGAGAAAGATAACTTACTTCAGTAGATAATCTAAATGAGTCCGTAATCTTGTAAAAGAATCAATTAAATACTAAGAAGGATTATTATGTCATCTACAATTCCAATTGGGAAGATGACTAGTTTTAGCTATCAGAGCTGTTGACTCCACGAGTAGAGATATAGATGCATTCATTAGTAGAATGATACATTGGACTAGACCCAATATGAATTAATTGTGAATCCGTTTGTGAATTAATTCACTTGTGACATTCATGGTGTGATTTACCTAAATCATGAGTTAGTCATTAACCATGCATACGCAAGTCATGTGCTTTGATATAAGTAGAGGCTTATGCTCTAAAGATGATCGAGCCTATAGTCAGTATATTGGGTACATGACTTATGTATGGCGTGACTTTACTAGCAATAGTGGAATTCATAGCTCAATTAAAAACTTAATTATATCCTCTCATTGGCATTATGTGGATTGATAAATATGGAATGTGGCCAAAGGTTGCTTGTTCTCGAACGATCAATTTATCATAGTAATTTGTTGATAATGATCATATTAATCATTAAGAAGATACAATAGTGACAATGATATAAAATAGGATTGTATTGAGTGAATGAATTTAGCTCAAAGGAATCAAGGATATCATATGAGAGTAACAACACATGATGAGGTCATTAGACAAAGCAGTTGGATGAATTGCTTTCATAAATAGTATACAATAAGGAGTTTTCAATCATGGTACTTCTTGTAGATTGACTCCATGATTAAGTAATTGCACATTATCGGAATGATGATACTAGACATAATTACAATTACTAGAGCCTAATTGTATATGTCCGATTGGTCCCTCTACTAGCTCAACAAAAGCTCGATCAAATTGCATTTGAATCACAAGAAAATTCTACGACTTTGGAAATAATTTAATTGAGTCGATTTATTCAATGTGGAATTAAATTAGGTTATCGTGAAAATTGTTCAATTAAAGAATTTGATTAAATAATTTTC
Source organism: Gossypium stocksii (assembly GCA_020496765.1). Taxonomy (NCBI): domain Eukaryota; kingdom Viridiplantae; phylum Streptophyta; class Magnoliopsida; order Malvales; family Malvaceae; genus Gossypium; species Gossypium stocksii. The sequence continues at coordinate 36,019,406 of CM035624.1, forward strand.
TTAAAAAAATAATTTGGAAAATCTAGGTAATTTTTGGAAAAATTAATTTTGATCAAGTAAAATTAAATTAATTAAATTAATATGATATTTTTAAAATTAATTTTCAAGTCGGACAATTAGCCCAATGGGTAATTGAACTTGAAAATTGGACCTGAGATCGTAAATTGGGCATGGAATCCCAAAACTGAGACTAAAACCCAAAAACTGGTCAAACTGGGCTCGATATGTGAAATCGGGTTGATGGTTAATCGGTGGCTAGATTGAACCAGCTTGTGGTGTCGTAAGGGTCTCGGTGGCTGGCTGCTATTGGTTTTTGGTGGTTGAGCAGTGAAATAGTTACACTCCTACTGGGACTCTAACAAAAAATTTGATTTTAGATTAACTATTCCAAAAATCATATTACTTTAATAGTTTAATATTATATTTAATTTAATACTTATCTCAATAGTATTTTGTTAATTTAATATTAAAGTGATTATCTTAATATTAAATTTAATTTAATATTCTACTATTTTAATAAGATTTAATATTAAATTTAATATTAAAGTGATTAAGTTTAATCATAGTTGAACACTCTAAATTCTCCTTATATAAAGAGAGCATTGGATCATATTTTACACACACTTGAATTCAAAAGAAAGTTGTACAGAGAAAATTCTCTAAAGAGATTATTTCAAAAAATTTCTAGAGATATTTTTTTGATTTACAACTTGACCCAAAAGTTTAAAGAAATTATGAAATTACCCTACTGGTAATTTTTGTGAAAATTTTCTGATTCAAAGTGAGCCCACACTCAGCAGACGTGACTTGAGGATAGCAGAGAAGACTTCTCGGTTGAAGCGTTCATCCTAGATGAATTGAAAAGGTACAATTTTGATTAAATGTTTATTACTTTAGATATCACAACCAAGATCTTATTTTTAGAAAAAAACTAAAACTCTGGTTTTTTCCTAAATTTATTTTTCATTGCGTTTTCCAAACTCATTTTTCCAACAGGGATGTGGTCGCACGATGGGTTCGTCATTAGATCCGACAGAAGAAGTGCTGCCTATGTTGACGTAATATCTGGGTCAGTTCACTTCATTTGTTCCTCTTCTTTTCACTAACCCCATATTTTTTTCACAAGCACTGCACTATGCACCATTGCCGTACGTGGACAGTTCTTCTATTTCCGTAAGTACATATTTCAAGGCATTAACACCCCTCGCATTTTTCACCCCATGCCATGCCAATACTGACCCAGATGTCAACACATGTATTGCCACTGATGACACCGATATAGACGCCCATGCAACAGTTGATGCTAGTGTCGATACCGGAGACAATGCTGATGTATTCAAGATTTGAGTCACCTTATTGTTAAATGCTGGTAGTGACACAAACACCACACGCATCACTCTTTTTTTAGGGTGGATCATCAACGTAACCACAAGCTATAGGAGCGAAAGATACACGATGAGAGCCTAAGACAACAAGCAGTCGACCACAGATTATCAAACACTAACGGTTCCTACGAGTTTCCTCTAGTCATAAACTAAAAGAACCTGTTAGGATTAAACAAAAGCAAAAATTAGAATATTAAAATTAAATAAAAAATATTAAAATAAAAATAAAAAATGGCTAAATTAATAGAAATAAAATTTTCTTAATATTTTAGTCCTTGAAAACAACACCAAAAACTTGATGTCTATGAAACCAACTAAAAGTCTAACTAAGGTAAGTGCACCTATCGATTAATAGTATAGCTACGGTAAGCAAAGATATTGTTCCTACGAAAACTAAAGTACTAGTAATTATCGTCTTTCAATTATTTAATCGAATAATTGAAATGATTAATTAAAACTAAAATTAACCAATTTAATTAAATACGAGCGCTACAAAGAATGAATCAAGAAAATAATCGAGTAAACAATCAAGAAGCGAAATATTACCAGGAAAGAATTCACCTAGATTTCATCTATCATTATCAATCTAAATTATACAATTTCTTTACTTAGTATCTTGATACGTAGAAATCCCTAAATTATGCTAATATCTCTCTTTAAGAATAAGAGCAATTGACTCTAGGTTGATTAATGGAAATTTCTTTTTAATTAAAACCCCTATTATCGCATTAACTCGATCTATGGATTCCCCTATTATATTTTACCCTAATTCGGTAGATTTATGTTGTTCTATTTCTAGGATTGCATGCAACTCCACCTCAATTGCACTAGATCTACTCTTACACAGGGTCTATTCCTCCTTTGATTTAAGTACATCAAACATGGATCAATAGTTTAGAAATATTAAACCACGAATTAAATACACATAATTAAGAACAAGATCTAAGTCTTTATTGCATAAAATAAAATCAAGAGACAAAATTTATCATAGGGTTCATCTTCCCTAGGTAATTAGAAAATTAGTTCATGATCGCAAATAAAAACATCTCAAACATAGTATAACCATAAGAAACAAAAAAACTCATAATAATCTCCGAAGAAACCAAAAGGAAATATTCAACTTGATGGAAATCTGCTTCAAAATTGACTTCAATGGTATTTTTTGAGTTGTTTTCTTGAGTATTCTATGACGATTCCCTCCTATCTTCTTATTTTTGTCATATACAGGTCTTAGAATGCCTAAAAAATCCTAAAAATTTTATTTTCCCGCTATTCAGAGTGTAATTCGTGAAATTGATATGGCTTACCACATGGCTGTGTGTATAGGACGTGTGGAATGGTCCAACTTGTGTGGCTCTTGTAGCTCACTCTAATTTTTCGGTTTCCCTCATTTTGCTCCCAAATTCTCTCCTAAATATAAAATATGAATTTAAAGGATTATGAATATAAAATTCACTATTTACATTGAATAATCACCCAAAAACGTATTAAGAATGAGACTAAAAACATGTTATTTTTAGCACCTATAAAAAAAACTATCTATAACTGCATCATGTTAAAGGTTAAAGACATGCACACCATTCATGTATCGATGCTGATTGTCAAAATGCAAGAATGGTTCCAGTACTGAGTTTTATATCGGAAGGCATGAGTGGTTAAATAGATGGCCATAGATCAGTTTTACGGAGATTGGAATACATTGTACAACGAACTTTAGGGGTGGGTAACTGCAATGCGAGAGTACGTTCTAGGGACTATCATTGAGTTAGAGACATAGCCTTATTTCGACCAGGACGACCAACTACATCCGGGGAAAAGAATTTTCCACAAGATGTTTTGGACATTCAATCCATGCATTTGGCCATTTTCCCACTGTAAGCCGCTTGTGCATGTAGATGAGATCTGGCTGTATGAGAAATATAAATAGATCATCCTCATTACAGTTGCACAAGACGAGAACGGAAACATGTTATCGATAACGTTTGCCATTGTTGAATTAGAAAACATGGAGTTGTGGCCATTTGTCCTGATGAACTTGCAGAGGTATGTTGTCACATAAAACAACATTTGTATTATTTTTGATAGATCGAAGGGGCTAATTGTCATGATTAGACGTTCGGGGGTTTCATAGAGATTCACCTACTGTATTCGCTATATTGCAGTGAACTTTCACATAGAATTTAAGAATATGGATTGACGCAAACAAGTTGTAAACATGGATAAGATTCAATTTCATTGTTTTGAATATATTTAGAGTTTGTGAAATGAAATGTAACATTTTGTAAAGAAATAAATACTCTGGGTATGAGCTGAAACAACACCAGTTAGATAGAGGCTAACTAACCTTCAGGTTGATATGCAAGTTCAAACGACCACTACATTACGACAGTGGTTTAGGAGCATGGCCTTGGTAATTGACTCAAAATTTCGATGATGGATCGCGATATGGTCATATGACCACCAACATGGTAGAGGTTGTTAGCACCATATTGAAGTGTACACGACATCTTCCAATTTCATCTATTTTCTCAGCAACGTAATATAGGTTGGCAATATTGATGCTAAGAATGGAGATCAAACAAGTAAACTATATGAATGCAGGATACATATATGTGAAAGAGGTTAGGAAGGCGATAGAGGTCAACGACTAGAGAGCGAGGACAATGAGCTTAGAATTATATTTTCAACATTTGAAAACATTTTAGGTGACAAAGACCATCAGTCATTGATTGGGTATCCTGCCTAGGTCATACGAAGTTGATCTCCGAAATAGGTAGTGTAACTGTAGAAAGTTTAAGACACTTCAATACCTGTGTGCGCACGTTGTTGCAGCATGCACTAATGCCTCTATCTATGCCAAACAATATATCGATAAGGTGTACCCACTAGAACACACATTGCGTATTTGGGGAAACAAGTTCCCAATAATACGGGACATGTCAACGTGGAAAGTTCCTCCCCCGACTTTTCAGTTGGTACTAGACTTTAGGCTACATAGAAAGCCTAGAGGTCGCTCGTATGTCACTCGGATAAGAAATCATATGAACTTAAAGGATAGGGTTTACCCTAAACGTGGCGGGGTGTACAAAACAATGGGTCATAACCGAAGCAATTGCTCGCATCGAAACTACCACTAAGGACAGTGGTCACAGTCAATTGGCATGTGAATTTATGTATTCTATGTTCAAATTTATTATTATATATTCCTTCAACTTGAATTTATATTCTTGTATAAGAAATTAATTAAATGAATTTCTTATTAACTTCAAATATGTTACATATTTGTATGAACTAGATTGTATATTCGTTGAACATGAATTGATAATATTGTACATGAAACACATGATTTAATTTGCTTACTAACTTGTAACATATTTGCATGAACTTGATTGTCACATATATTTAAAAATATATCAAACATTTCATTAAAATGAGTCAAACGTTATAATGAAATAAAATTAAAATGTCCAAACAATACATGGGGTGTATCGCTGTGATGGCCTTCGTTTGCGTTATGGGTGCTCTCGACAGTTAATGTCCAACTCACTCGAATCGACATTCCCATCACCCATAGGCGAACCTTGGGGTGTACTAAGCAAACTCAAAAAATCATGTGTCACAAAGGTTTGCTTAGGAGGGGTGAAGTATTGGGGTGGCAATAGGCTAAATAAATCAAACATCAATGGTGACCTCAATTGCTAATAGAAAGAGTTGCAACTGCCCATCTCCAAGTGAAGTGCGTAACCTGAGTACTCTGGGGCAAAATTGTAACCCTCCAACTCTATATGATAGGAGCTACCAGTCAATTATGTGTATGACATTGCAGGTTCGGGCTCTGATGGGGTAGGAGGAGGCAGATAACAAAGTCGACTTTCTTAGGGACCTTGTTAGTGCATATTTGGAAGGACTACCATCAATTTGCCACCATATAGGTAGGATAGCCCATTCCGCATATACCACTGCTGGTAGTAAACCAAGGGAATGAAATCAGGCAAACATGATTCCAAACAAGACGTTCTCTCCAACTAGGCGTTCCACAATGCAATATATGGTTGATGCTTTAATGCCCAATTCTTTGCATTTTTCCCCTTCTTGTCAATTTTATGGATGTCATCACTCAAATGAATAGGAACATCTAAAATATGTTGATGACACCCGAATTGATGAAGTACCCGATCTTTGTTGTACCACTCCACAGTTGAAAAATTAAATACGGGTGCATTAATGCACCACACAATTGCGTGGACTTTCGTTGATAGAAGAATGACGGACGCAACGTCTGACGCACTATATGACATCCACATGAATTGCACAATTAATAACATGATTATAGTAACATGATTAAAATACTTATAATAACATAATTAAATAAATAAACTAATTACATGACATTAATATAATTTTATTTTATGATAATAAATTACCCCTTCCCAGGCGTGTGCCTCGATCATCTGTCGGTAGACAATAAGTGTTTCCAACTTTCTGATATTCGAACAAGTATACCATTTAAAAAATAAAGCAAACTCGTAAGGACATATTTTCATAAAAAAAAAATCTTTATCCAAGTTCAATTTTTTTTTTACCTATTCACGAGTGGGAACATCTTCTCCCTCTCAGTCGCATCATTCGATAATGTTTCAAAATTCGCTTTCAACCATTAAACTTTTAAATTCATAAATTTAGCTCTACCATCACCGGAAGAGCAACCAAGCAAGCCACAGTAGAGCGCCGCAAGTTCTGCTACTGGGCTTGAACTAGTTACCACATCACCATCCACAGAGAGCCCTAATTGTAGTGTGACATTTTTTAGTGTGATGGTGCATTCCCCACACGACAAATGAAAGGTGTGTGTCTCTGGGCACCTCTGTTCAACCAATATCGATATTAAGTTGGCCCTCAACTCAAACACACGGATTAATGTTGCTGATTCAAATCCTGCGGTATCTAAGTAAGGCATAATCCATTCATCCGGCTGGTAGCTTGGACCATGGCCAAGCGACCTCAACACACGGTATACATCCTAATCATATTAAATTACAACATTAGTTAAGATATTCCAATTACATAAAAAAATTATGTGCAACTATACATATATACTCGTGAACAAAAAATATAGCATTCTTTTACCAGCAAATGGATCATCCTTGTTGTGTGATCGTCTGCTTAATTAAGGAACTCATTTCGATATCTGCACAAACAATTAAAATTTTAATAATTGACTTAACAAATAAACAATATAAAAATAATGACAAATATTTTTTTCAAAGCCCATTTTCGTAATTAACTTTTTATATATATAAATTATATTAATATTCTTTTCAACACAAATCTAATTATTAAAACAAACATATAATGTTCAATGTTATATTTAAAGCTCTACAAAATTATCATTAAAAAATAACATAAACATACATTACCAAAACTATCTTAATACACAATTCTAATAATTCTACTAAAATAAACATGCACTACCAAAACCATCTTAATAAACATACACTACAAAACAAACATACACAATTCTAATAATTCAAACAAAACCGTAATATTACAAATATCTAAACTAACACAATTCTTATAATTTTCATAATTAAAATACCTTAATACTAATAAATAAACTTTTAACACAAATCTAAAATTTCGACACAAATCTAAACTAATAATAATGATTATTAAAAAAATATTACTATTACAAATCTAAAATCTAAATAATTGTAATATTACAAAAATATTAAAATATCTTTTTTTTTTCTGCCGAAGGACTTTTTTTTCGATTGTGGGTAGCTGGAAATTCTTAGTCTTTTTTTAATGAATTTTTTAATAAATATACATATACTTTAAACAAAAAAAAACCTAAATATTTGGTTTTGGAGTCGAACCTGTGATTGATCTGTTATGCCAGTGGCAGGCCGTCAGGTTGGTCACGTGTTCAGCTACAAAAACTGAGTATTGAGGCTTTTCTATTTAAAAAATAAAATAATTATTAATTATTAATTTATGACCATTAAAAAATATATTTTTTCCTTTGACAGTATATAAAGGACGATATTTTAAAAGGAAAATACAGACCAATGTTATTGATTGCTCATGAGACACCAAAAAATAGTTATTATTTTTTAAATACTAATCATTGACATAATGATGGTTGCCAGGTGAGGGTGGTGCCATCGATTGTTCCAGTAGAATCACTGTTCTATCTGCCTATTTTTGTAAATAATGGATAAGCAAACCCATTTTAATAAATAAATTTTTTTATATTTTTAGATAAAAAAGTATAAATATATAATATCTTGTATTATATTTAACGTTTTGGTTTTAAGAAATTAAGACAATCAAATGAAAAAAATTAAGACACAATCATTTGCACTTCAAAAATATATTTAATTACAATTATAAAAATTAAATGAAAAAATTAGAGTGTACCACTTATTGTTTATATATCTATGTATCTTGTTATATTATATATGATTTTTTACAATAAATTTATAAATTTATTTTAAAAGTAATTAATTAAATATGTAAGTCAATTAAAAATTATTTATAAAAACAATTTAATTAATTAAACCCAGTCACAAGTCTGTTACAAAATTTGTCATTATGTATAATTTCAATTTGTAACGGGAATTTCTGTTACAATGGGTTGTTGAGAGATAATATCAAAATATTGTGACCGTAACCGTGACAGAATATGATTCCTGTCACATTTTTGTTAGAGATCCGTCGTTCTGAGTGGTTGCTTTTTACATGTTATTTTTGGTACTAATCCGGTACTAGTCAGTCACTGATATGCTATAATAGTGATAAGAGGATTTATAAAGAGTTAACTCGGTTGCCTCTTACACGAGAATTGATAACCGTAACAGTATAAGTTCCATGCCATGGTACTAAAAATGAGTAATTGATAACCGTCTGTATTCTTGAGTTAATCCTGTGGTGTAAGCCATTGTAAACACCTCTAACTTGTAAGAAAATTTTTTTTTTTGAATGAAAGCCATATTAATAAAATTTATGATTAAAAAAAAAATAATAATTTATTTCACACTCTAATTTTATAGAAAAAAAATTTTTGATCTATTTTTTCATCATTTTTAATTTTAAACTTGCATTATTTGTCAAATCATCTTAAAATAGATGAAAATATTAATATTTGTTAACTTTATTAATATGATATATACATGGGTTATGATATAAATGTCATATTATCAATTAATTAATCATTTAAAAATTTTAAAAAATAAATAATATATCAAAATCATTTTAAAAAATTAAAATTATTAAAAAATATAAAAATATTTTTTAATATTTTTAATTTTAAAAATTTAATTAATTGCTAATATAACATACATGTAAAAATTCAAGTATATGTCACGTAAGTAAAATTAACAAACACTAATATTTTCATCTATTTTGAATAATTTGATAAACAATATAAGTTTAATGGTTAAAATATTTTTTATAGACTAGAAAAAAAAAATCAAGCTATGACCCTCCAAGTTGATAGGGGTGAAAGAAAAAAAAATCAAACTATGACCCTCCAATTATGGTTGATAGGGGTGAAAAACTTTTTTAAAAACATCGAAATTAAATTTGAACATTAATAAATTTACTAAAATTAAATTAATAAATCTGCACATAAATAAATTGGGCCTATGCCTGGGGAAGTTATAAAAATTGGGCCTTAACAACTATAGAAATTGCATAGTGTTGGATCCAAAGCTCGCTCACATCTGACATGGCAGGTTTCACTTAATAACAATCAGCGTCATTTCAACGCGCTGGTATGATTGATTGAAAGAAACTCGCTTTGATCAATGAGTCAAAAAGATACGTGTGACACAAGCGCATCCAACTCGGATAAGATAACAACCCAACCCAACCCAAACAACAGGTTTCTGAAGGAAAAAAAAAAAAAAAAAACCTCTCTTCCGCTTCAAAAGGTTCAAAATATTGGTCCGAATTAACATTGCCGATGAGTCTAAAGCATATCAAAGCCGGCAACAGCGATGTCGAAACCGAGGCGACCGCATTTTCTCAATGTCTTCTCCTCTACTTCAAGTGCTAACAGCCTGGTATTTTACCCCCTTTTTTTTCCTATTCAAATTAGGGTTTAGTGTAAATATTGTTATGAATTCCATTTTAGATTAGTTAGTTTTATTTACCTTCGAGTGATGGGTGATATTTTAACAGAGAATTCCAGTGGGATTTAATAGAAACTTGGAGGGAAGAGTTTCTGGGTCAATTTTGTTAAAAGGACCAAGTGGGTATAGTTGGAATGTTAAATTAGTTCAAAGAAATGATGACTTATTATTTGATGAAGGATGGGCTGATTTCGTCGCAGACCATAGCCTAGAATGTGGTGATTTTTTGGTTTTTAGGTATGATGGTAACTTGGTTTTCGATGTCAAAGTGTTTGATCAAAGCAGTTGCGAGAAAGAAGTTGCTTTTCATTGTAAATGCAGTCAAGCTGGTAGCGTGTTTAATGGAATTGTGGGGCAGAAGAGATATAGGGAGGAGGATGATGTTTCATTTGATCAAGATTGTGAAGAGTTGTTAAAGAGAATCAGACAGAGTTCTTCCGAGTACGATCGTGATGAAGAACATTGTGGGCGTGAGCTGATTCTTGCTACTACAAGTTGTCAAGGATTAACTTCCTGTGATGAAAATCATGGTAAAGAAATCAACCTCTCCCATTTGAGATTTGTATATGAATTGTTGTTTTATCATTGATTTGGCAGTTTTCTATGATGTAAGAATAAAAACTTGTTTTAATAAACACTAAGTAAGAACCATGGTATCAATGTATGTGTATTCTTGTTTAGTTCTCATTATCTTATGTTAGAGTAGATACTACTTATTTGTGTTAAATTTGCTTTACGTAGAAACTCAATGTCTCAATGTCAGAAATTTCATGCCTTTGTAATTGTGCATGCTTGTGGATGTTCATTCCGATTCTTATTGGAACTTCACTGGTGGTTTACATTACATGAATTCCACTTGACAGAGTCTCTGGTCTCTTGAAACAGATGGAACCATCCTGAAAATAACTGGCAAAGAAGATGACTTGAACCTTCATGGCAGTGGCTGTATACAGATGATAGGAGAATTTGAAGAGAAGAAAGTGGCTCAGTCTTTTAACTCATGTTTCCCCTTTTTTGTAAGAATTATGAAAAGATTCAATGTCAGTGGCTCATATACATTGGTAAGATGTTTCCTTCTCACTGTTTCGCCCTGGATTTTTGTGTTGGACACTGTTTGCAGCATGACATAAATTTGACCAAGCATCATGCTATATGGCAAACATGTAGGGTCTTAAATGAATCTACTCGCTAGAAACTTCTCTTAATCTCAATCCTTCTGCGTTTGGAGCTTTTGAACAAGTTTCTTAACCTAGTGAGAATCGCGCTTTTAGCTCTGGCACCAGTTGGGAAAAAGTTCCTCCTACTTGTAAAGGGAAAATTGAGAAGAAAATAATGACTTCCCTCATTTACATGTTTCAAATTCAGGGGCTAGACAACCTTTTTAATAATTACATTTTTGCTTACTAATGGAAATTCTTCTAGCCATTACCTGCTGTCTTGAAATCAACTAGTTAGATCTTTCAGGATATATTATTTAGTCATCTTGAAAGCTGCTTATGTATTCAACTGCGTTTTAATTCTTTGTGACAGAATATTCCATATCAGTTTGCAATGGAACATCTTCCAAACTGCAAGACTGAGATCGTGCTTTGGAATCTGAAAGGAGCTTGTTATACGGTGAATTCTGTGCCTACAACAAGAGTGCATACAAGTCATACTTTATGTGGTGGATGGTTGAGCTTTGTCCGTAGTAATGAGATAAAGGCCGGAGACATTTGTATTTTTGAATTGGTGCACAAATTTGAATTCCGTGTGCATATTCTTCGGGTTGGCCAGGAAGACTTGGACAGGCAAAGCAGAAAAGCAGTCCTGGACAGGTCTGATTCCACTTTACTGAAGAAATTTGTAAAGAACACTTCAAAGGTCCACTCAAAATTGAACAAGGTTCAAACCTGTGATAACAAAGGGTCTAAGGTGCTTGACAAATGGGAATATGGTAATGCAGCAAAAAGATCTGCCAGTGTTGTGCTCTGCGCTTTGTCAAGGTCAGGCACTGAAAAGCAAGGTAAAGTTTTTAAATTGTTCTAAAGTTTGTCTATACTTGACCATGAGTGTTAATCTATATCTGGTTGAAGGAAAAGTTTGTATTTTTCTTAGCTTCCAGGGAGATTATTTGTGTTTGTAGGACCATGGACATAAGATACTCATTGTGATTTCCATTTAGTAGAATATTTATTCACTGGTCTTATTTTTAATTTGGCTTGTAAATCAGAAGCAGCTATTAGTGGTTTGAGAATGATGATGACAGTTGATGAAGAAAAAGCTGCTAGGTCTTTTGCTTCTCGCTTTCCTAGTTTTGTGAGAATTATGAGAAAGTTCAACATCAGTGGTTCGTATACTTTGGTGAGCAATTTAGTTTTCGCTTCCCCCTTTCAGAAATTTGACTAAAGTAAGGTTTCTTCCATAACTAATTTGACGGTGTAGTAAAAGATCCAAAAGGAGAAATAGAAAAGATGCCAGTTATCTATGTTGGATACTGAAAACAAAGTATGTACTCATCTGTGTCATTCTTGGACATCAATATAACTATTAGCAATTGTTGCAAGTTTTCTTTGCTGAAATATAGGAGGCATAGGTTCTTTGGGGATTCTCTAGTATCAATATTTATTTAGTATCTGGATCATATGATGCAGAAAATACCGTATAAGTTTTCAAAGGAGCATCTACCCTACTGCAAAACACAAGTAGTGCTTCGTAATTTGCAAGGCAAGTGTTGGACCGTAAATTCTCTCCCAGATTCAAAAGGTCGAGCTGTGCATACCTTCTGTGGAGGATGGATGGCCTTTGTTCGTGATAATGAGATAAAGATTGGTGATATCTGCATATTTGAACTTATCAACAATTATGAAATGCGTGTGCATATATCTGGGCCGGGAAGAAAAGGGCTAGATCGCGAACACACTTCTTTCTGAGGTATATTGAAAACTTCAACCTTCAGGTGATAATATGTACTGATGCCCGCCTTGGTTTCTTTCTATCCATCTCTTTCGTTCTCTTCATGTGAAGCCAAGTATGTGGATGAAAAGGGTTTGAAAGAACCTGCTTCCTTTAGGAGCAGTTTCAGAGAACTGGAATCTGTTAATGCTATTATTTGCCTGCTAAGTAGACCTACACTGCCTGGTCAAATCGTGTTATTATTACTATATTGTTGCACTAATCTAATGTTGACTATGAGATGCAACTTATTTGGACCTTTAGCTATCGACACTAATATTTTTTTAGTCTTTTACCCAATTAATGGCAAAGGGAAAATCTTTTCAGGAACTCATCACCAGGATTTGTGGAATGGGGTTGTATATATTTGTATGGAGGGAGAGGTATAACTGCTGAATGTTTGTCACATTGCAGCAGTATTTTGAAATTCAATTGTATGGATTCTATTATCCTGGGGATAATCATGTTTTCTTAATTTGCTTTAGGTTTGATGGTAGTTTTAAGGAAGTGATGACAAATATTTGAGGGATTATCTTAGCTACTTTTTCTCAAACATGGAATTGCATATTCGTTCAATCTGAAAGCAGTGTCCTAGCTTTGGAAAGTAAAAAAGAATATTGTATTCTATATGGGAAAGATAATGTGTAATTGTTGGAGTGTAGCTTTGGAATGGCCACAATGTTGCTTTTGAATACGGGACCAAAGTCGAGAGGAGGGGAAGCTCCAATACTCACCGCTGAAAAATATAAAAGAAAATATTTTTTTATTTGTTTAATTTATGATAAAGTTTGATTAATTTTGAAAAGTAATTGCGAGAATCAAATTATATTTTAAAAGTCATGAAAATAAAGTATAAAACAATCAATAGTAAAGTATTATGAAATTAAAAAAATAATAATTTAAAAAAATAGTGAACATGTAAAATAAAATAATTAATTTATTATCATCTAAAATAATAATTTATTTTTTCTATGTCATACTTTCATTTTTGTTGTCATTGTTTTAAAATTTAGAAAAAAAGTGGTTTGGCATTAATAACCAGACCGACGTAAGAAAATTAAATATATAATTAATACTAAGTAGTTTATCAATTTTACAAACTCCACTTAATTGCATTAATATAAGTAAATTATTTGTTGATTGTATTAATATAAATAATTATTACTTGATAGACATAATATTTCAAAAATCTATGTTTAAAAAATTAATAATTGTGTAAATAAGTATTATTAAATCAAATAAAAGTATCAAACATCAAATAATTATAAAAATTGAACATACCAAATAATAATGGATAATAATGAAAATCATACGTTCTTTATTGATGGAAACAAAATCTATAAAATAATACTAAAAGATGATTTCTTCGGTAATTCTCTGGATGCTATTTGAATGGAAATGTTTTGCTAATGTGTTTATTTAGTGTGTTAATTTTAATTGGTATATAACTATAAATTAATTAAGCGATATTTTTGTATGCTAATTAATTGACAATTAATATAAAACTATATGTGAAATTTAATACAAATAGTCTAATTAAGTGATAAACTATAATACTAATAATGAAAACATTATTAATAAAATATATAATTATACTTATTTCTATTTTATATTAATAATTGATTACTGAAAACAAATGTAAAATCCATATATTAGTTTTAATGTTGATAGTAAAAACATTATTAATAAAATAATTATAAGTACAATAATATTAATTGGTTTTACATATTTAAAAATATGAGAAACATAGTTAAAAAAATACTAATTCCTAATTAAACGATTTATTTTTAGCTTAATCTCAAGATCTGAGTCAAGCTATTTGCTGAGCTAGGAATTATATGGGATCAAACCTACTGGATTTGTTTCCATTAATGTTTATTGATAGAATATTTTTCCATTTACTTATAAAATATAGAATTAAATATAAAATATATTTATTTTCTTTTAAATTTAAACATGCAAATTAACAATAAATAAATTCATATATATATTATAAATACAAATTTTTTCAATATATTAATATTATTTTTATGTAATCTGGATTCAATTTTTATCAATTATAAAGAATTATGATAACATGATTTAATTATTATCATATTTAAAATAAAGTCATTTATAAAATTATTTTAATTCAATAAAAATATTTAATTACAATGAAATTTTTAATTTAACAATTTATATTCAATTATTTCAATCAATTTAATTTTTTAATCTATAATCTATATCTATATGTATATATGATGTTTTTAAGTACAACTTTTCAAAGATGTGACAAATTTAATTAATTTCATATTCGTATAATATCAATTTAATTAATAGTTAATTAATATTACATGGTTGTTATTACGTAATAATTACCGGTCAGTTCCATTCTAACTAAAATTAAAATTGAAACCCAACTAATCACAATTCAGCCACTAAGATTTCCGAACTTCCCTGATGGAGCTCAATAATTTGTCAGTTCATTAAATTTAATCTTATCTTTCCTCAAATTTCGGGTCAATAAAAATAATTGAGTGTTACACTTTTTCCATGAAAATATCTCATTAATTTAATTAATTAAAGTATTAAAATATAATATAAAATATCTTATAACAATAAAATATTTCACCAATTCAACTTTTTTGTCCTTTCCTCATTTGAGTTATTTGCACTTTTGGTCTTTTAACTTTTTTATTTATATTTTGTCCTCATAATTTTTAAATATTTACACTAGGGCCATAATATTTTTCATATTTTTACGATTTAGTCCTTTAATTTTATACATCATGTCATACTTCTTGATTCAATTTTTTTTGGTACCTATAACTTTCACTTTCTTTGATCTTATACCTTATTTCACTAAAAATCTATCACATACTATTTATGACTAAGGTGGTTTTTGGATGTTACATGTATAAGTAAGAAGACGGTACTTATTGTTGAAAATGTTATTGTGAATGTTGTGATATTACTGAATTGATTTAGAACTATGATGATATTATGATATGATGTATATTTTACTTTTTTGTTTTCTACCTCATATGTTGCCTACTTAAATATAATTTAGTATTTTGATTGTTGGTGTGAATTCTAAACATAGCAATGATAGTTAAAATTACTATATTTTGTACTAAGTTAAGCTAAGTAGAGTGATATATTCATGGATGGGGTAAAGTTTATTGAATTTATTAAGTAGTGATACTAAGTTTGGAAAATTAATCAATTTGCGAAGATTTATTGGATGGAATCCAGGTATTTTTGAGTTGAGATGTCTTCATACAGTTCGAAGATCTATCTCTTAGCTTCAAAACACATTTTGAATCACTCGATTTTGAGTTTAGGAGCTCAGGTTATGACTGTTTTAGTGAAGGTTGCGTGGGTAAAATATCTGTACAGGATTATTACAAAAATTACAAGTTTTGAGCTTTTAATTCGAGTTTAAATCATATTGGGTTCGAGTTTTAGGCTTAGTTTTTATAATATATGAGCCAAATATTACATTTATTGTAACAACCCGAATTAGGGCCTAGTCGGAATAGTGGTTGCGAGACCACAAATCCGATATCAAAATATATGTTTTATGATTATTTTAAGGTTTATGATGTGATTGCATGATTGTGTGAAAATTTCATGAAGAAATTAAGAAAAAGTGATCAATTTGCCCTTTAGGGCTAAATTGCAAAAATTGCAAATTATGAGTTTCTAGAAGTTTTAAGGATGAAATAGAATTAGAGAATTTATTAGAGGTCCTTATTTAGCAATTAGACCATTTTATGGCATGATGGAAAAAAATGGCCAAGGAAGGGAAAAATTTTAAAGAAAGGTCATAAGGGCATTTTGGTCATTTGGTTAATTAATGAAATAAAAAGGGAAAAAAAGAAGCAAAAATGTACCATCTTCTTCCTAAGGGTGTCGAAATTCTCATGCTTCATAGCTAGGGTTTTGTTTCATCTTTTTAAGCTCAAAGTAAGTGACTCCTAGCTCTGTTTTTAATGTTCTTCGTATTTTTGAAATCCTTGTAACTTGACCTAGCTATTTTTACCACTATTTTAAGCTAGGGTTCATGTTCAAAAATATACTCATGCATGACATGCATGTATTTTGGTGTTTAATAAAAGAAAATGAAAGTTAGATGATTACTAAACATCTTTCTCTAAGTGATTTTCTATAGAAATTCATGAAAAGGGCCAAATTGTAAAGGTTGTAAAAGTAGTAGTAAAAGTTTGAATTGATGGGAAATGTGGGCTGTTATAAGCTCTTGTAAGGTTCGACTAGGCTTGGGTAATCAAGGAATTGAGTACATTTCATTATACAAGCCTAGGGACCATTTTGCAAATATGTAAAAGTTTAGGGGCAAAATTATAATTTTACCAAAGCGTGAATTATGGACTGTTTTAGTCAATGTGGTAACTAAATAAATTGTCGTTTTAGATCAAGAAACGTGAAGCCTGGACCAGAACTGGGGAAAGAACAAAGTGCTAGAGTAAATCGAACGTCTACCCTTATTTTGGATCCGAGGTAAGTTCGTGTGTAATAAATTAACATTATGATATTATGTATTTAATGTTTTCGATATTACTTGAAATGTATGTTAATTCCATGAAAGATGTTATTGTGAAGTCAATAAAGAAACAATAAAGTTATAATATGTAGAAATCCCGGTTAGACTTTAAGAATACGAAGGGTACCATTATCATGACATGAGATTGAGAAGGTCTCGTGTAAGACCATGTCTGGAACATGGCGTTGGCATTAAAGAGCAACCCCGTATAAGACCATGTTTGGGACATGGCATTGGTATCGATATGTGATCTTGTGTAAGACCATGTCTGGGACATGGCATTAACATCATTTTTCGATCTCGTATAAAACCATATCTGGGATATAGCATCGACATCGAGAGGAGATCCCGTGTAAGACCATGTCTGGGACATGGCATTGGTATCGACGTGTGATCCTATATAAGACCATATCCGGGATATGGCATTGGCATCCTATCATGAGAATGATATTTTGAGTATCCTTCAGTATTCCAAGTGGTTTAACGAGAAATGAAATAAAGTTGATGTTTCAAGATGAGAAATACTAAAGTCATGAGATGAGTGTTACAGGTACACATGAGAAACTTACGAGAATTAAGCCCAGTATAGTATGTAATGCCGGTAAGAAAGAGCATGAGTAAGCTATGTCGAAAATCCATGATAAGTATGAGATTATTTATTATGTATTATTTGGATGCTATTCCATGTTCTATGTTGTTATTTATTACATGCAACTTACTAAGCATTTATGCTTACTCCCTTTCTTTTCCCTTTTCCTTATAGTATCACCAAGCTAGCTCGAGGATCGAAGGAAGTCAAAGCTCGTATCACACTATCAAATCCTTTTTTGGGTAAAGTAAAGTTTGTGTATTTTTGAGTATGGCATGTATAGGAACTTGACATATTTTGTTATATGTCATATTGGATGGCCATTGTGTTGGCTATTATTAATACTCATTCCTTTTGTAAATGGCTAATTGAAATTGCCCAATACTAGTTAAGTATGATTATTCACTAAAGATGAAATTCATGAATTAGTTAGCTAGCAAAATTTGAATGTGAACGTATGAAGTGTATGCTTGATGAATGTAGCATAGCTTTAAAGATTGAATGTCATGATTGTGGAAGTTTGGATGTATAGCTATGTCTTGTTACATGTTGGTAAAATTGGCCTTGTCTTTGGTTAAGTTTCAGGGCGGCAAAGGGCTTGGAAAATAGCCTATAATTGTCCAAACGGGTAGGCACATGGGAGTGTGTCTAAGCCGTGTGTGACACACAGTCCGCCCCATGGGAGTGTAGTCAGGCCGTGTGTCCCCTGCATCCAATTTGCAAAAAATTAAGTACGTCACACGGGCTAGCACATGGGCATGTGGCCTGGCCATGTGGCCTTAAATGCATGATGATGTCATAAACAGAATGTCCAGGTTTTGCACACGGGCAGAGACACGTGCATGTGTCTCGGCCGTGTAAAGGACAAGGCCTATGACACGGGTGTGTGCTCGGCCGTGTAAAAACCCCTGTAGGTTCGAATTGAAAAATAAATTCTGCATGGGTTAAGGACATGGGCGTGTGTGACCACACGACCTGCCCACACGGGTGTGTCCTAGCTCACACGGACGTGTGACCCTGTTTGAGCAAAAATTTTCTAAATGCATGAAAGATTTTGGTTCAGTCCTGAACCACCTTCAAAGTATGTTTAATGCCTCGTAGGCCCATAATAGGGACAAAATGGATATGATGGAAAAGTTTTAAATTGGAGTGAAATTTTATAGCTCGATTTCGTATGAATGTTATTGTTTAAGTCCGGTAATGCCTCGAGCCCTGTCCTGGCTTCGGATATGGGTAAGGGGTGTTATATTTATAAGGTTTTATTATTTTATTATATATTTTTCCGAATTTTACATATTTTTAAAGTATTTTAAGTTATTTAGGAGTTTTATGTTTCATTGGAAATAAGAAAGTTTAGTTCAAAACTACTTCTTATTTAGATTAATTAGAGTTTTATTTCAATTTACTTAGTTAGCCTATATAAATGCCTCTTCATTTTTCATTAGATACACAATTGTTTTCATTAATAAAATTTTCAACTCTAGGAGTTAATTTCTTTGTGTAATTTTTTTTGTGATTTTTAGAAGTTACTTTTTTCTCGATTTTCTTCAAGGATTCATGAGAATCCATTCTTCATCCATAAATTTGCCAAGGAATTATTTCTTGGAGGATTTATCAAAGTCATTAATTGAGTTTTTTGGGGTTTATATATCAAAGGGTTCAATTAGACTCTTATCCATCTATTCATCATATCCATCGATTTACTCGTTTCATCTTCCACTACTTTTTTTAAATTTTTGTTTGTTTGTTTCTTTATTATTTTTATTTATTATTTGTTCTCAAATTTCTTCTTTTAGTGTTTTCGTTTTCTTTATTTCTAATTTTTTTAATTTCTTATTTATAGGTCAGATCTGAATTCTTCTTTCTTGAGTCCAACAACTTGAATACAATCCTCTTCTTTATAGGTTTATGTTGAAGGGGAACTATTGTTGACTGTGGTAGTTAGCTTCCTATGATGTTTGATTTTGTTCCTCAAATTACCAAAGGGGGACATTGTTAAGGCAAAATGTGCTGAGAGTTGCTAAGTGGAACTCTGTAGTGCCAACTACAGACTACCACTAAGGTGGTTAAAAACTTACATTATTTAATTTGCCAATTTAATGAAGAAAATCTTTGGACTTGGTTATGTGTTGTTATTTTCAAGATAATTTGGTTTGTCTATGAAAACCAATCTTTGGAGTTTGAAGATTGGATTGAATTAAACTGAATCAACTAAGTCCTTGGAATGTGAATGATACAGATGAATGCGAAAGAGGGATAAAATTCAAGTTGTTTGACTCAAGAATAAAATATTTGGATGTGACCTGAAAGGAAGAAACCAAATAATTTTAGAAAATAACAAAGGAAATAACAAAAATAAGAAAAAATTTAAAAAATAAAGGATAAATATTCAAAATAATAATTAAATAGAGAAAAGATAGATTAAAGTAAAATGGAAGATGGAACGATAAACCGATGGATATGATGGATAAAAGGATAAATGTCCAATTGAACCCTTTGAGATATAAATCTCATCAAACTCAATTAATGATTCTAATCAACCCTCCGAGAAATAATCCTTGGCAAATTGGAGGGTGAAGAATGAATTCTCACAACTCCTTAAAGAAAATCGAGAAGAAAACTATAAAAAATCACAAGAAACAAATCTTGCACAAAGAAACAAATTCCCAGAGTTGAAAACTTTATTAATAAAAATATTTTGTTTTACTCAATGAACAATGAAGAAGCCTTTATATAGGCTAGCTAAGTACATCCAAATAAAACTCTAAACCATACTGAAACTCTAATTAATCTAAACAAAAAGTAGTTTTAAACTAAACTTTCTTATTTGACTAAGAAACAAAAACTTCTAAACAAGTTAAAATACTTAAAAAAATCCAAAATTCAGAATAAATAACTAATAAAATAATAAAACATAATAAATACAATATTGGACTCATATATAATAAAAATTAAGCCTTAAAACTATACCCGATATACTTTAAACTCAAATTAAAAGCTCGAAACTTGTAATTCCCGTCATAATGCCATCCAGAAATTCTGCCCACGCAGTCTTCATTAAAACAATCATAACTTGAGTTACCGAACTCGAAATTGAGTGATTCAAAGTATGTTTTGAAGATAAGAGATAGACCTTCAAATGCTATGAGACATCTAAGCCTATAAATGCCTAGATAGCATCAAGAATTTGTTGCAAGTTGACTAATCTTTTCATTTTAAAAATTGACAGCTTAGTTGAATTGATTTTAATAAATTCCACCCATTTCGTGCATGTATCATTCCTCGTTTCCTCAAAAATATTCATCCTCTCATATTTTCTTTGATCTGATCTTAGTTTGATTTGCTTGACCATTGACATTGTTGTTGGGCCATAAGGTAGTTTAAGCCCATCACATCCATGTGACTAAAATTGGGCCTTGAGACTCACATCATTCCCCCCTTCTTCAAGAAGATTCATCCTCGAATATTTAGCTGCATAAAAAGAAAATGGATTAGAATTAATAATAATAAAATGAAAAAAAAATACTTACCTAAACTTTCTTGTGTGCCAAAACTATCTCTAGGATCAAACACATTATTTTGATCCTTTAGATAAGCTTCGATCATGTACATCTCCTTCAAAAACAAGGTATCAACACTAAACAAAGAAATGTTAGGCACATGAGTATTCAAATAAAAAATAACATGTAACTTTATTTGAATATGCATGGTCATCCATAAGAATTTTCAGTGATGAGTCAACAATTTCACGTAACAATAAAAATCAAGAAGATTAAAATTATTATGTAAAAATTTATTATTAAAGGTTAAGATAGAAAATTTTGTTGCAAGAGAAAATGTATAAAATGCTTTAATGAACCTATTTAATTCAACATAATTACTATTTTTTAACTTCTACAAATCTAGAAAAACCCATAAAATTAATCGAATTTTTAAACCAAAGTTTATTAAACCTTGACCAATGAGGATGCATGTCATAAGGAAACTTGAAATCAATAGCATACTTATAAAAAACATCAAGGTATGCTTACATGTTTCAATTTCTAATGTATCCTTAGTTTCTTACCTTGTAGCACTTGTGGAGAATTATCAATGTTCAACTTACCTCTCTCCCACAAGTAAAATGGTTCATCAGTAGTAGAGTAATGTAATTGGAAGTCCATCAATGGATCCTTAAAATCCTATAGCAAAGAAACACCACTAAACAAATTCGAGTTATGGTTAGTTAAAACATAATCATTCATCACTTTTGAATGGATATTTTCATGCAATTCATTTTCTTTCCCTATTTGAGAACTTTCCCATTTTACCTCATATTTATTTTCACTCACCAAAAGTGAACCATCAAGTAGACTTTTATCACTCAATGTCTCTTTTCTTTTTGTCTTTTCAAAATTTTCTTTCCCTTTAACCATCTCACAGAATTTCATCATTTCCAATTGGTCCTTATACACATCTTTGGGTTTCAAAGGGGCTAAAGTGTATATATTTTTTTCCTTTGAACACAAGGAGTAACAGTTTAATTTGCCATGGTGTACCACATCACGACCATATTGCCATGGTCTTCCAAGAAGCAAATGGTCGGCATGCATTGGAATTACATCACACCCAAACCTCGTCAGAATAATTCCCAATTTTGAATGCAATTAAGAACTATTTAACTATCTTAACTTCCAAACTTTCGTCAAGCCATTATAAGTGATATGTCTTAGGATGATTTTGACAAGGTAAAGATAAAGTATCCACTAAAAAGCTACTCACCACGTTGGCTCAACTACCACTATCAACAAGAACACAACTTTCCTTGAATCAAGCACCTAGAGTAGAAGATGTTAGCCTTTTGCATTTTGTCAGAATCATCCCTTACTTTAATGCTAAAGGATTGTCGCACTACAATACAATGAGGCTCAAGCAAGTCGTCCTTATCAGTAGGAGATTCTAAAACCGCTTCCATACTATGTTTGTGTATCATTATTAGAGGCTAAAATAAAAATGCTCAAAGAAAAAAAAGAAAAGTTGATCAAAGAAAATTAAACATCACCGTTATACACTCGCAATAAAAAAAATTTAAGAGACAAAGAAAAGAAATTAAGATTTTCTCGCTAGTAACTTCTAAAGAGTAATCAAACTCAATAATATTCAAAAAGATATGGGATCACTCTCTAAAAAAATGACGTAAGGCTCCAAATAAAGGAAGTAAGTAGCGCAGAGAAATGAGAAGCAACTCTTTTCGTACCTATTAACACAATAAACGAAAATGTGTTAGAAAGCGTAATAGAATAAGAAAAGCTAAAACAAAAGAAATCCTAATGCTAGAATCAAAGAAAATAAACTACCTAACCGAAAACCTAAAATAATGGAAAACAATTTCAATTTTTTCGTTCAAGGTGTTTCTGGTTTCCAAATCTGACGAAATGTTAATTGGAGACTCCTCAACTAATGTATATTTTATCTAGAAAATATCGGCACAAAATTTATATAATGCCTCGAATTTTGGGCTTAGAAGAATTGGGCCTTGGGCTTGGGTGCGTTTAAAATTCTTGAGTGTAAGACATCGGCTCAATTTGCAAGTTAGAATTGTTGGGTTAGTGATTTTGGAATGTTAGAGGGTTTTTATGAAGTTCTGGGTTCAAGCTTGGGTATAGGAAAAATTTTGGTTTTGGCCTTAACGGAACCCTGAGCTCAAGTGGGATAACATATAAATAAAAAGGGCTAAAATAAGACACAAAAGGAGATGTGGTCTAGTGGCAAGGAAGTGACGTCATAGAGGAAGCAAGGGGTCCAAGGTTCAAGTCTTGGCTCTTACAATTTATTTTGGTTTCTTTTTTAAGTAAATCTGAAAGCGAGTAGGTGGGCTTTAAAGTTAAATGTGTTGGACTTATGACATAAAGGAGCTTGTGTCTTAGTGGTGGTGGCGTGGCGTGGCTATCGAGAGGACTTTGGTTCGAATCCCTTTGCACGCAAAGGTTGATTATTTTGCTAAAGAGTTGGTTTTGGAGGATTGATGGAGAATCCCACATCGGGAAGCTAACATGAAAATAGGTGAGAAGCATACCTTTCACGGCGATGGTAGCCACACGAGTGTGCGAGCGCACGTGTGGGAGCTTTGACGTGATCGTTGAGACCATCATGAGTATTCTCGTGGGTTTAGGCTGCTTTGGGCCATGTGGGTCCACGGGCCAAATTGGTCAAATTGTATGATTGTGTAGTAAATATTTGACTGGACTATGGCCACACGAGCGTGTGGGCCCACTTGGGCCGAGAACGGGCCTTTGGCCTATTCACAGCGTTATCTTTGTTTAGAATATTTGAGTTGCTCGAGGAGACTATAAACCTTCTAAGGGATTGACAAAATTATCGAAGTAAACCCGATTTGTGAAATTATCGAAATACCCTCGATTTGCGAAATTACCAAAATACCCTCAATTTGTAAAATTACCGAAATACCGATTTGCAAAATTATCAAAATACCCTCGATTTACAAAATTATCAAAATACCCTCGATTTGCAAAATTACTAAAATACCCCCAATTTATAAAATTACCGAAATACCCCTAATTTATAAAATTACCAAAATACCCCGATTTGAAAAATTATCGAAATACCCCTGAGTTGTAAAATTACCTAGATACCCCTGATTTGTGAAATTATCGGGATACCCCTAAATTGCAAAATTACCGGAATACCATTGGTTTGTGAAATTACCAAAAGATCCTTATAGGGTAGGATTACTGAAATACCCCTGTAGTATGAAATGACTAAAATACCCCTAATGGGTAAAAGACCGTTTTGCCCCTCGAGGGTATACGACTCACTGGTGATAAAATTTGATTGATTTGACTATGTTTGATTGATAATGTATGACTGTGATTGAACTGTTGTGACTGTGATTTATATTTATGAACGTTGCATACATGTCATATTGCATGGAGTTGGGATTTTTAGTTATTACGGTTTATATCTGTCTTAAGTTGAACTCGATTTTCCAAAAACATTAACTGCTTTCAAATCAACATGTTTCCGCAACTACAAAATTTTACAAGCTTCCACAACTTACTTGGTTTTCACTTATAATAACAATTTAAGGTTTTGATTTCAACCCTACTGATAACAACTCGCGATATTAAGTAATAAAATTTATAAAATTGATCACACCAAAACTAACTAATATCACGATGTTAAAGGCAAGCGCACCTATCGAACAGTAGTATAGTTTAGTGGCAAGACCGAGTTATCGTACCCAAGGGAACTAAAAGTACTAATACTTACTTTCTTTCTATTATCTAGCCTAAAAATAAAAGAGATTTGGTTGAAACTAATTCTAAAACTAACTAAAAGTGCACAAAAAGTAAATTGGGGAAAACTTTAGGGAAAAGCTGATTGATATAGGCAATACTTAAGGGAGAATCCACCTAGACTTCACTTGTTATTGGTTCTTGAGCTAGACGATTTATTCAGTTGACTTGATCTGTAGAGATCCCTAATTTATGCTAAACCCTCCGTCGAGGCGAAGAGCAACTAGGCCTAGGTTGTTAACTAAAGTTCCTTTATTAATTAACACCCTAGGTTGTATTAATTCGATCTATAGTTCCACATATTAGGTTTGACCCTAATCCGGCAGCTTTATGTCGCCCTATGTCTAGGGTTGCATGCAACTCCGCATAATTATGGTAGATCTACTCTTATCACAGGGACTTTTGCTCCTCTGCTTTAAGCACATCCGTTTCTTGAATTAATACCTAGGCTTATTAACACAAGAATTAAGCACACATAATTAAGAACAACTCAAGTATTTATCATATAACTCAAGAATAAATAATAACAAGATTCGTCTTAGGTTTCACCCCCCTCAAGTATTTGAGGGGTTTAGTTCATAATAAAGAAAAAAAACATCTCAGAATAATTAAGATAACAAAACATAAAGAACCCGAAAACCCCTGAATGAATTTAGGGAGATCCTCTGTCTTGATGTAGAATTCTAGCTTCTGGGATGAATCAATCGGCTTCCTTTGGAGTAATCCCTTGCTTTCACTCTTTGTGTTGGCAGAAATGTGGTGCTCTTTCCTGAGAGAAAAGAGTATATCTTTAGAGTTGCCTCTTGGGGTCTTTATATAGAGTTTAGAATGGCTTTCTTAGCCCCTAAGTATCCAAATTCGAGTGAAATTCCTCTTCCTCACGACTAGAACACGCCCGTGTGCCACGCCCGTGTGCCACGACAAGAGGCCGTGTGAGAGTCTGTCGATGAAGGCACGGCCGTGTGGCCTGGCAGTGCTTGTCGGGGGCTGGACCGTGTGATCTTCGTATGGCACAGACGTGTGCCTCGGCCGTGCGACGATCATTGGGCTGTTTCAATTACACATTTTGGCCTATTTTCTCTGTTTTTGGTCCATTTTTCGTTCTTTTCTCTTCCCTATGCTCTCCTAAGTATAAGATATGAAAAAGAAAGATTAAGAGCACCAATTCTCACTAATTGGATAATAATTCATCCAAAATAAAGGCTAAACATAGGGTAAAAATATGTATAATTTATCATTTATCAAATACCCCCACACTTAAGCCTTTGCTTGTCCTCAAGCAAAATCTCAATCCCTAATTAAGAATCATTCCTCTCAACTTACAATCTTTATCAATAATGTTTTAAACTAATTCACAAGTAGTCATACAATGAAAATTTAATCAGAAGAACATTAAAGATTCAATCACTCTAAGTTGAGAATTTTATCATTGGAACATAAGTTTCTTCCCTTCTTCTAAGTAATCATCTCTCAATTGAAATCAACAGGTTTTGACATCCTCACTAAGGGTTCACTCTATCCACTTAAAGTGTTTAGGTTTCAAGAGTTAAGCACTCTCTAGTCAATCTAAAAAGTTATTACCATAGGCTTGCAAGAAAATCAAATCTCCACAATTATAGATTGATACGACACATCAATCAAAAGGTCTTTCAATGGTTGTAATGGGGCTTTGGTTAGGGGTGTTGTCACAAGCTAAAAAAGAGGGTTAGAATCGAGATTGAATTGAAAAATCATCTAGCTAGAGAAATCTCTATCGCTGGAACATATTCCTAGAGCTAAGCCTTATGATGACATCATTCTGGATTTGGAAGCTTGTAGAAATATGCAAAAACTATTGAACTATTACAGATTACAACTGAATTAACTGTATATACACTTTTTTTTGTTTTTTTTGTTTTTGTTTTTTTTTAGAACAATTCAAGTACAATACTTTGAATATTGACAAACTTTACAACTGGAAAAAAAGAGAACAAAGCTAGATAATAATTTTAACTCAAATCTCGACAAAAATAGGGATCAAAATAATTGAATGGAATTTAACAAAAATAGGTTATGGGTTAATATTAGAGGTAAGTCAAAAAATGGGTTGTTAGGCTCAATGGAGTTTACTAGGGGTTAATTTATGGAGGTAGGCTTTTTATGGAGTAAGTGGATTAAACCTAGGTGCCTTTATCATTTCGGTGTATCAAATCAATGATGTGGTCTTGACATGTATAATCGAAGCAAGTTCTAGAAATACAAATCAGTATTGACTCACTCAAAGCAATAAAAAAAGTGAGCACGAAAGAATTTATACTCAAAAGGCTCAAAAATCTCACCAGAATTATGGCTTTTGATGTCAATCCTGTGAATTTCAAATCTCAAGATAATACTTAAAATTAGGGAAAATAACCTAGAAAAAATTTAAATTCTCAAAAATTTCAACTTATCATGTTTGATTCCCTAGTGTTTTAAAGTTTGAATAATCAAAGCATAAGCACCTATGTCTTAATTTTCAACATATCAATAAAAAATATAAATCAATCAGAATTAATTCCTAACAAGAGATTTGAAGATAATGCAGAGAATTTGAAATTTGAGAGTAATTTTTAGGGATTTCAAAGATAATATAAAGAATGAAAGTGAGCTTCCCCCCACACTTAAGATGTACATTGCCCTCAATGTACAAAGATAACATTAATAGCAATAGAAGCACAAGATCATAAGTTAGGAAGAGAAGTAAAACTCCCTGAATATTGGATGGAACCTTTGAATTGTGAAAGCTGTCTTGGAGGAAGGAATACTTGGAGTTCATGGTTTTGAAACGGTGATAGTACTTAAGGGTTTTAGGTATTTCAGGATTAGAACAATTACTCATTAGAAAATAACAGATATAAAATAATTGGAATAACATAAACTAGTTCTGAGAATACTAAAATTCAAATAAAGAAAAAGATAAAATAAAATAAAATGGAAAAACAAAAATCTCAGGGATTTTGGCGTGCCTGGCTCGAGGCACACTCTCGTGTTGCGAGGGCGTGTTGAGGCACACGGCCGTGTCGCACGGTCGTGTCCTTCGATGTTCGCTTCTCCCACGGTCTTGTATGGGGTCACACGCCCATGTTGGAATTGATAGTGTTGGCCACGGCTATATCGCACGGCCGTGGCTATTTATCGTAGCCCGTGCCTTAGGGAAAATTTTACCCTGCTTGTACACTGCCAAGTTGCACGACCGTGTCTCTGCTCAAAGTGTACACACGGCCTGAGGCACGCCCGTGGGCATGGCCGTGTGGGTCGCAAAATCCTGCATTCAAAGGGTTAGTTGATGTATTTAGAAAGCTGAAATAAAATAATTTACTAAGTCAATGCTCGGGTTGCCTCCCGAGAAGCGCTTGTTTATAGTCTAAGCTTGACTTTTCTCAAGTTTGTTCTGTCACGGTGGCTTGAAGAGTTGATACTCTTCTATCCTGTTTAAAATTTTATTATCAACGTAAAATTTGAGTCGAGTATGGTTTACCTTGAAAGTGCCGAGTGACTGATGTTTTACCTCTACTGTACTAAAGGGGAAGATTTTCATTACCAATTACCTGTAAAATTTTATTATTCGAGGATCGTCTTCCCCTAAGATTACCTTATCCCCTACCTTGAGTTGATTCGTTTGTACCTGAGGGTCGTCTTGGTGATGCTCTGGGTTGGTGTGACATATTTTGGCTTTTCGTGATAGTTCAGCCACTCATCTAGTTCCTCAATCTGAAGCATTCGCTTTCCAGGTGCGTCTCCCTTGGATGGATTTGTCTGTGATTGAGTTGCCTTTATGTGGAGTGTATCCTGCACAGAAGATTGGATGGTGAGATTATTCTTTTTACAAGGACTCGTGACTATATTATTTTCAACAGTCTTATTCGAGTTTCGAGCTTGTAAAGTAACTTTGTCATCACCTACACGTAGTGTAAGTTCACCTGTTCCTAAATCAATTATTGTTCTAGCAGTTGCTAAAAAGGGTCGCTCTAAAATTAAGGGTACATTGCTATCCTCATCAATGTCTAAAACAACAAAGTCAGCTGGGAATATAAATTTATCAATTTTGACAAGCACATCTTCAATTATTCCCTTAGGAGACCTAATAGTTTTATCAGCCAGTTGAATGCTCATCTTAGTTTGCTTAGGTTTTCCAAGACCTAATTGTTTAAACAGCTTATAAGGCATGACATTTATACTAGCCCCTAAATCAGCTAAAGCATTTTTGGTGTCTAGGCTACCAAATAAACAAGGAATAGTAAAACTCCCTGGATCTTTTAGTTTGGTTGGCAGTTTATTTTGGAGAATAGCTGAGCATTCCTCGTTGAGTTCCACTGTGGACAGTTCTTCCAACTTCCTTTTATTTGTGAGAAGTTCCTCTAAAAATTTTGTGTACTTCAGCATCTGCAAAATTGCTTCAACAAATGGTAAGTTGATATGTAATTTCTTTAAGAGTTTAAGAAACTTACCAAATTGCTCATCTGTGCGGTCTTCCTTTAGCACGGTTGGGTATGGGATACGAGGTTTAAATTCTTTGGTAATTTCATCTTTGTAACTTACCTCATTCTTTCCTTTACTTACCATAGGCTCCTTGAATGGCTCTGGGTTGGTTTTGGTTAACCCCTCATTATCTATCGTATCGACGGTATTAAGTTGCTCTTTGAGGTTGGTCTCAGTATTGCTTGATAACCTAACTTGCGGTCTTTTAGAGATTAGCTTGGCAAGCTGGCCTATTTGAGTTTCAAGTCCTTGAATAGATGCCTGCTGGTTCCTTAGTGCCGTTTCGGTATTTTGGAAACGAGTTTCTGACATGGCCATAAATTTGGTGAACATCTCTTCCAAGTTCGGCTTTTTCTCCTATTGTGGTGGTGGCTACTGAAATCTTAGAGGAGGCGGTTGTCTTTGATTTCCTTGTCCTTCCCATGAAAAATTGGGGTGACTCCGCCAACCTACATTATAAGTATTACTATAAGGGTTATTCTGAGGTCTAGAATTGTTACCCATATAGTTGGCTTGCTCAGTTTCCATGCCATGTCTATAAGAGGAGTAATCTGGATTGAACATATTTCCCTGGTTTGCGTCACACTGCATTACTGGATGTGCCTGCGTAGAACCAACAAAATTATTAAACTTTTTATTTAAAAGTTCTACTTGGTTAGTAAGCATGGTGATAGCATCAATATTATAAACTCCTGCAGCTTTTGTTAGCTTTGTCCTCATGACTTTCCACTGATAGCTATTCAGTGACATCTCTTCTATAAACTCATAAGCTGCTTCTAGTGTTTTATTGTTGATTATTCCTCTAGCGGCCGCATCGATCATCTGCCTTGTTGATGGATTCAAACCGCTGTGAAAGGTTTGAACTTGTAACCACAAAGGCAACCCATGGTGAGGGCACCTTCTCAAAAGATCTTTGCATCTTTCCCAGGCATCGTAAAGTGTCTCTAGATCCATCTGCACAAAAGAAGAGATATCGTTTCGCAATTTAGCTGTTTTAGCTGGAGGAAAATATTTAAGTAAAAATTTTTCGGTTATCTGTTCCCATGTGGTGATTGAGCCTCGTGGTAAAGAGTTTAACCACTGTTTGGCTTTGTTTCTCAAAGAGAATGGAAATAGCCTTAGACGAATGGCATCATAAGAAACGCCATTTATTTTAAAGGTATCGCAAAGTTCCAAAAAATTGGCTATGTGTGAATTTGGATCTTCATCCTGTAAACCATCAAATTGCACCAATTGCTGTATCATCTGAATAGTGTTAGGCTTTAATTCAAAATTATTAGCAGCAATAGTAGGCCTAACAATGCTAGATTTAGTGCCTGCTAAATTAGGTCTAGCATAATCATACATAGTACGCGGAGCAAGATTTTGCTCAATAGGATTTGTGGCTAATATAGGAAGTAGCTGATTATCCTGATTTGCTTCCATCTCTTTAGTAGGTTCTGGCCTTTGTTCTTGTCCTTGTTCTGGATAATGTAGGCTTTGTCTGATCTCTGTGAGTTCTGTGAACTGTCGCTTCTAAATCTTTGTCAGAAAGCAATGGTCCTGCTGGGTTGTTTCTAGTCATAAACTAGAAATACCTAGAAGAAAAAAAAACAAAGAAAAATAGAATAAAATAAAAATAAATAATAAAATAAAAAATAAAAGAAAAATAAAAATAAAAATAAATAAAAACTGAAAATATAGTAATGGCTAAAGTAATAGAAATCGAGTTTTCTTAATATTTCAGTTCCCCGGTAACGGCGCCAAAAACTTGATAACGACTCGCGATATTAAGTAATAAAATTTATAAAACTGATCACACCAAAACTAACTAATATCACGATGTTAAAGGCAAGCGCACCTATCGAACAGTAGTATAGTTTAGTGGCAAGACCGAGTTATCGTACCCAAGGGAACTAAAAGTACTAATACTTACTTCCTTTCTATTATCTAGCCTAAAAATAAAAGAGGTTTGGTTGAAACTAATTCTAAAACTAAATAAAAGTGCACAAAAAGTAAATTGGGGAAAACTTTAGGGAAAAGTTGATTGATATAAGCAATATTTAAGGGAGAATCCACCTAGACTTCACTAGTTATTGGTTCTTGAGCTAGACGATTTATTCACTTGACTTGATCCGTAGAGATCCTTAATTTATGCTAAACCCTCCGTCGAGGCGAAGAGCAACTGGGCCTAGGTTGTTAACTAAAGTTCCTTTATTAATTAACACCCTAGGTTGCATTAATTCGATCTATGGTTCCTCATATTAGGTTTGACCCTAATCCGGCAGATTTATGTCGCCCTATGTCTAGGGTTGCATGCAACTCCGCTTAATTATGGTAGATCTACTCTTATCACAGGGACTTTTGCTCCTCTGCTTTAAGCATATCCGTTTCTTGAATTAATACCTAGGCTTATTAACACAAGAATTAAGCACACATAATTAAGAACAACTCAAGTATTTATCATATAACTCAAGAATAAATAATAAGAAGATTCGTCTTAGGTTTCATCCTCCTCAAGTGTTTGAGGGGTTTAGTTCATAATAAAGAAAGAAAACATCTCAGAAGAATTAAGATAACAAAACATAAAGAACCTGAAAACCCCTGAAGGAATTTAGGGAGATCCTCTGTCTTGATGTAGAATTCTGGCTTCTGGGATGAATCAATCGGCTTTCTTTGGAGTAATCCATTGCTTTCACTCTTTGTGTTGGTAGAAATATGGCGCTCTTTCTTAAGAGAAAAGAGTATATCTTTAGAGTTGCCTCTTAGGGTATAGAGTTTAGAATGGCTTTCTTAGCCCCTAAGTATCCAAATCCAAGTGAAATTCCTCTTCCTCACGACTAGAACACGCCCGTGTGCCACGATAAGAGGCCGTGTGAGAGTCTGTTGATGGAGGCACGGCCGTGTGGCCTGGCCGTGCTTGTCGGAGGTTGGACCGTGTGATATTCGTGTGGCATGGCCGTGTGCCTCGACCATGCGATGATCCTTGGGCCGTGTCAATTACATATTTTGGCTTATTTTCTCCGTTTTTTGGTCCATTTTCCATTCTTTTCTCTTCCCTATGCTTTCCTGAGTGTAAGATATGAAAAAGAAAGATTAAGAGCACCAATTCTCACTAATTTGATAATAATTCATCCAAAATAAAGGCTAAATATGGGTAAAAATATGTATAATTTATCATTTATCACCTACAAATACACAAATGTTCAAATGAACCTCGTTTTAAACTAAAGTACTTCTTTAGCAAGACAGGTTTTGGAAATGGAAATCGCTTTGTAAATACTGTTGTAATCCTCCAACAGTCAAATGTTTTCAAAGTTTGTCAACTACACCAGTTTTTACAATTCTCCCTTCAATGTGACACGCTAGTCTCGAGTCTAACTTCTAGGCCGGGTTTGGGGTGTTACAATTCAGCCCATAAAATATCTTTTTTTCGTATTTTTCTATTTTTGCACTTTTTCGATCATTTTTTGTGGGAAATATTTTTTATATTCTAATATAGTTCCAATAATTAGTACAAAATTTCAGATCGTTTGGAAAGCGTTTACCCACTAAAATATATTTTTTTGAAAAACTTTCTAGGTAAAAAGAAAAAAATTATTTTAGGGTTGCTTGCTGGAAATCAGTTTATAAGAAAACAAAAAACACCTAAAACGCCCGAACCTTATACCAAAAGATAATAATTGGCACTGAGGAAACGAATCAAGAATCATATTCAAGTTGTTTGACTCAAGAAGGAAAGATTTGGACGTTGCTTGAAAGGAAAAAACCAAATAAATTTAGAATATAAGAAAGGAAATAACAAAAAGAAGAAAAAATTAAAAAAATAAAAGATAAATATTCAAAATAATAACTAAATAGAAAAAAAAATAGAGTAAAGTAAAGTGGAAGATGGAATGATAAACTGATGTATATGATGGATAGAATGATAAATGTCCAATTGAACCCTTTGATATATGTCGAAACCTTTTTTTTTTATTTTGAAAAACAGGGATCGACTTTAAAAAGAAATATGGAGTCGCCACCAATCCTTTATGTTTAGGTGTGATCGGATCACCTCATAAAATGTTTTGTCTTATTAAAACATTAACTTTAGTCTACGTATTTCAAGAAAATGAGTTCAGAAGTCGGTTACGTATGAGGAAGGGTTAGCACCCTTGTACGCCCAAAATTAGTACCAAATCGATTAAATGATGTCCTAATGCTAAAAACTTGAGAAGTTTTGAAAATACAACTTCTTTGAAAAAGGTTGGAATAACTCGAGTTGGAATTTAAGATTTACTTGTTTCGAAGGGATAAAACGCCACATCCAGTACGTTAGGATACGACATTTTAAACTCTCAAAACTGAGATCATCTTATAATTTCCAAAACATGCAATTAAAAGGATATTTAGTTATTTGGTCAAATAAAAAACCAAAACCCAGCACATTAGGGCCCGATTTATCGAATTTTCAAACACAAAACATTGCCTTATTTTGAGAAAGTAAAAGCAATTATAAAAACGACTTGAAATGTATTTGTTTGATTTGTTTGAAATAAAAAAAATGAAATGATCAATTTAGGCAAATAAGTTGGTAACCTCAATTACAATACTATACACGAAAATGGAAGCAAAGTAACAAATATGCAAAAATATACATGGACAACATGGTATACAAATAAATGACAATAATATAAAGATACAAAGATGTAAATCAAAACACACCCAACAATAATAATCTTACAACATACACTATTTAACATTTCTAAATAAAGACTAGCGAATAATAAAAAAAAATCTATTTAAAAAAAATAAAAAAACTTTTAAATGGTAATGAGCAATGTTAAAACAAATGATGTGAAGGAAAATGAATTTGAAATTGACAATGTAAAAAAAAAAGTAAATTATATTAGTATAGACAAATAATGCATGCAAAAACTTGAAGTGAATCACAAAATAGATAAAAATAAGAATAAATAATATATATAAAACATAAAGTTTGACACCTAAACGAATCTCAAAATAAGAAATTTAAAATTAAGGTTATATAAAACAATTTAAAACAAAACTTATAAATAAAAATATAACATGAACTATGTTCATAAAAATAATAATGTATGCTCATATAAAATTTTAAAACAAATAATGTACATATATATATAAATTAACATAACTGAATTATATAAATATGGCAATAAAAATATACAAAAAAATATACATAAAAAATAACAATCTATATAACACGAAATCAATGGTATACAAAATAATTTAAAACAACATATATTAATCTAAAGATAATAATATATATAAAATAAAAAATTAATATAAATAAAGCATATATACGAATAAATAATGAAAAATGTTTGGAATAAACAAAATATAATTTAAAATAGGGTTCTTAAAAGAAATAAAGTATATATATGTATATTAAATGAAAATATATACATAAAATAATATGAAATCAATACTATTTACATACAGTAAAAATAATTTTAATAAAAGTTATATGTAGGTATAAAATAATAATATATAATAGTATTTATATTAAATATAATACCAAAGTGATATAAAAGTGAATTTTAAGATAAATAATTATATAATTAAACAAATAAAAAATATATATAAAAGAAAGTGATATAACAAATTTAAACGATGTAAAATTGGTAAAATAAATCAAAGTAATATATTAATATCATTTAAAAAAAAGATTAATGAATAAATTACAGAGATAAAGAATCGCACACATTGAAGTTAAAAAACTTAATTGAAGTAAAACCAAACTAAAAAGGATGATTTATAAATAAATAAACCCATTAAAAACAGATTCGTAGGCTAAAATACAGTTCGCACAAACGAAAGGGGATTAGGAATGCAATTAAACCAAATTCCGAAACGAGGAGTTTAACACAGACTAATTTGAAATAGGGCCCAACTTTCAAGGGTAAATTAAAAAAATAAGAAAATTGAAATAGGGCCCAATCATAGGACGGTGCGAAAGAGAGGGACTAATCGCGCTAATACCCTCTTTAAGCAAAATGCGCGGATCCTCATGGGTATCGGGTTGGGTTGAATCGGGTATAGCTTATGCGACGTCATTTTAAGGCCACTGAATCAGGCCTTAAACGATGTCATTTCACGTCGTTTATAAAAGGAAAAAACCCTAAAATATGAACATTTAGCCACTTTTGAAGCAAAAAATAGAATGAAAGAAAAAACCCTAATCTATCCCTCCTATTCGGCTGAATAAAAAGACTCTCCGCCTCCCCACCTTTCTGCCATTATAATCGGTGATCTGCGATGGGTGAAAGACCATTTTATCCGTATTAGACCCCAAGCCTCAGGGACTATCATTTCCAGCCCTGAAATCCCCTCTAAAACTCTGATTTTTTGAAGAAGATGAGGATTCCAATCGGCTCATTCGTGAAGGTAAACTCCCTTATTTTCCTCTTTAATTTTACACACAATAGGAAATAAATAAAAAAAACACAGAGGAAAAGAATAGATTGAAAAGGAAAAGAGAAAAAAATATGCTATCACCTTCTAACAATTCTGTTTTTGATTACCTTTCATTTCGAGTGCGCGTAAGTTTTTCTATAGTACACAATCGACCTCCTTTTATAGCTGAAGTTAATCACAAATAAAAAAAAGGAAAAATAAAAAAATACAAATCTTTTTTATTTTCTGCTATATTGTTGCGATTATTTGCTTGTATAGCTGTCATTCTGTTATTGCTGCTATTGCTGCGTTGTTATTTGCGTTTACAGGTACATACAAAACCATCTAGAACGAGGTAGTGCGTGGAAGGGCCATGCAATGGTAGTGGCTGCTCGTGGGAGCTGCGGTTCGGGGGGAAGGTGGAGGCCCGAACAATGGCTACGGCGCTAGAAGATTCTGGAAACCTCTAGGGTTTTCGAAATTTTAATTGAATTTAGGCCACTTGGGCCCTATATTATTTCGGACTGTTAATTTTGTAAATAGGCTAGGGTTAACTGAGGTTTTGGGTTTATTATTTGTATTTGGGTTGGTATCTTAAATAAGTCGGGTCTTGGGTCAAAATTAGGTTCAGGGATTTATTATTTTGGGTCTGTAACAAATTAAGCCAATCATGCTTTGTTTATTCGGGCTTGTGATTAATTTTGGGCCCTTTTAGAATACTGTTGTAAATGGACTTTAGACTCTTTAAATAATTTGGTTTTATTTTGTGGTTTTATTTGTTGTAAATAGATCTAAGGGCCCGGTCGAAATTGGCTTTCTATAATATATAAATCCTATCAAACTCAATTAATGGCTCTAATCAACCCTCCAAGAAATAATCCTTGACAAATTGAAGAGTGAAGAATGAATTTTCATGACTTCTTTAAGAAAATAGAGAAAAAAATTACTTCTAAAAATCACAAGAAAGAAATCTTGCACAAAAAAAAAACCTCCAAAGTTGAAAACTTTATTAATGAAA
Source organism: Gossypium stocksii (assembly GCA_020496765.1). Lineage (NCBI taxonomy): Eukaryota > Viridiplantae > Streptophyta > Magnoliopsida > Malvales > Malvaceae > Gossypium > Gossypium stocksii. The sequence goes on from CM035624.1 coordinate 36,056,198, forward strand.
GCATTTTTTTTTACCTAATAAACAATGAAGAAGTCTTTATATAGGATAGCTAAGTACATCCAAAATAAAACTTTTAAAGTATACTAAAAATCTAATTAATCTAAATAAGTAGTTTTAAACTAAACTTTCTTATTTGACTAAGAAACAAAAACTCCTAAACAACTTAAAATACTTAAATAATATCCAAATTTGGAATAAATAAATAATAAAATAATAAATCTAATAAATACAATATTGGTCTCATATATAATAAAAATTTAGCTTAAAAACTAAACCCGATGTGATTTAAACTCGAATTAAAAGTTCAAAACTCGTAATTCCCACCGTAATCCTATCTAGAAATTCTACTCGTGCAGTCTTCACTAATACAGTCATAATTTGAGATCCCAAACTCAAAATCGAGTGATTCAAAATGCGTTTCGAAGATAAGAGATAAATCTTCAAGTCTATGAAGACATCTAAACTCATAAATGCCTAGATCTCATAAAAAATTTGTAACAAGTTGACTAATCTTTTTATTTTAAAAATTGGCAGCTTGGTTAAATTGACTTTAATAAATTCCACCCATTCTGTGCATGTAACACCCCAAACCTGACCTAAACGTTATGATTGAATCTGGAGGTGTCACAAAGAATGGGTTTTGATAACGAAATTTATACGATAAAACCATTTCAGTTTTTCAACTCTTAGCTTTTATCCATCGTCAAAACGTTTATTCAATTTATTAATTGGTCTTAAAATGTGTTTTATAGCGGAAGCTTACGAAAACTGTTGTATTTTCAAGAAGGCAATTCGTATTTTAAAAACCCTTTGTTTTAGTAAAAACTGTGTTTTTAGCGAGTTGTCCAAACATAATATTAAACAAAAATCCAAATCCCAAAAATTTAATCAACAGTCTAGAGAGTCCAATTAATACAAAACTCCCAGAAATATCCCTTAAGTAAATAAAACCTTTAATTAAATTTAGTTCATCGTATAGTGGTCACCGCAGGACTCCGCCACATCAATCCGTCTATGTCTGTGGATTACCTGAACAGAACAGACAAACAAAGGTGAGTTTACCTAAACTCAGTGTGTAACCCAACAGAACTAGACATACAAACATGCAGAAAACTCACATATATTCAGATACAGGTTTGGGCTCATGCCCATTTCAGATTCAGATAACAAAGTTAGATATACAGATCAGATAATTAGAATCCTATCCCTATCCTCTACACACCAACTCCAACCATCCCATCACACCATGTGGGGTTGAAAACACCCACCCAACCCTACACACCATAACGTGCCATTATGACTCATATTAGATAATATGTAGCCAAGCCGCCAGAATATAGGCGATGATCGCCATACAAAACACTTCCTCCACATATACAAATCCCACCCCAAAATAGATACAGAAAACATATTAAACATGCTTAACATGCTTTATATACAAATAACAGAATAATCAAACATGAAAAGCATTATCATACTTACAACAGAGTATCAGACTATCAGATCTACAGTTTTAGGGTTTGGTTAGCCCTTACCGACCCTACGGTAGGCCTACAGTCAATTGGAATGACCCGTACGACCCTAGGGAAATATTCAAAAATATGGGCCCACATGCCCAACTTGGCCTAGCCCGTGTGGCCTACACGGTCACACTCTAGCAACCACACGGTTGTGCCCTGCACAGGCCATACCTTTGTTGATCACACGGCCGTGTCTCACACATGGCGAACTACATGGGTGACCACATGCCCGTGTGGCGTCAACAGAATAGTTTTTTGGCCTTTGTCGAAACCTCGTTTTCTGTATTTAAGGTACACACCTGGTATCGATTTGATGTGAAACCACTCTCGAGCCATTCGAAACCTAAAAACAAATTATCCAATACCTTTAGCAACCACTTTACGAGTCTAAAATGATTACTCAAATACGCAAAAATTGACTTATCGCTTACTGAAAATGACCACAACCTCGAATCAAGCCGTTGAAGTGTAACTCGATGCACTACTGCCTACACCTAAGCAACAAAATTCAACAGTTACCACCAACTATTGGCTATCCTTAACATTGCCTACAACTTAAACCCTAAATGTTAACAATGAACAAAACTTCACTTACCAAGCCAATTAACGAACCCAAAAATGCAGTAGCCACAAATCGAACGAGGAAAACGATAACAAGTCGAAGAAAGAAACTAAATTAGAAAGTGGGAAAATAAGGTAGGAGAGGAAAAAGTCAGAAAACAAAAAGAAGTTTTAGGAAAAGAAACAAAAATTAAATTGAAAAAAAAATCTGATATTCCTCCTAACTTTACTCCCACTAACCCACTAACTCACAACTGCCTTAGAATTTCAACTCCACCAGAACTCTATTAGATAACAAAGTAAAAATATAACACCCTCGCTAACGCAGGGATTCGAGCACAAGACCTCCAACACACCATCCCCCTTACCACTCGAACCAGCAAGCTCATTCTGATATGAATTATTAGACAGTTTAATATAAGCCTACTAAATAAGGATAAGGCTTGGATCCAAAAATAACAAAACCGGGCAAAGGTGGGACCTAAACCCAAGACCTCTCAAACACACCCAGAACACTTAACCACTGAAACAGATACACATTTGTGTAAGGATTACAGAAGTAGAAATAAAGCAAGTTGCAACACCCTTATACCATATTCGACTCAAGGAACCTGATATAGGAATATTACATTTGGTGCCAAAGTAATCCTTGGCTAATCACTAATATATTAGAACATAAAAACGGACAAATAATAAATTTAAATAATTTATAATTTAGTACTTACAACTACTTGGAACATACTTGATTTTTCCTAAGTACATGCCATTCTATTCAAAATTTTAAAACGTACCCTCTTGTTGCTTGAAGATGTGATGAGATGAAAGCTCGTAATCTCAAATACAATTCTTTAAAATTTATGTACCTAATCTGTGCACAGAAACAAACTGTATGCTGAGTATACACCCAGTGGCATTACTATAATTCAAATACTTAAAATAAAAACAATTAATATGCACAATTTACCTTACCACTATTTTACTTTCAATAAAACATTCATGCATTTAAAACTTTAAATTTTCTTAATAATATGTATCTTAAACAGCTTTTCTTCATTTTAATTTATATATATCTTCTTACTATTTCCATATTCATTTCATGCATTTCATTAATAACCATTTCATAAAATCATCATTTCATGTATTTCATTTCTATATCCTAATTCAATAACTTATTCTATTCCATATCTAAAACCATACAACATTAGTCTTTCAATAATTATTTAAACCAACATTTTTCAATAAAAATAATTATAATTAATTCATAAGATTATATTCAATTAACTCATACATTATTTCATTATTTCCAATTCATTCTATTTTCACATCTTATTTCGATATTTCAATTTCAATTCACATTTCAATTCATAATTTCACTTTCTCATGCTTTCAATAGTTCAATCGATCAATTCATTTGATTTTCTCATTTCATTTATTCAACTGATTTCAATATCAAAAGTTCGATATTTTAGCAAATTCATGAACCTTAAGTTCATGCTTCAAATCTCACATTTCAATTCAACAACTCATAATTTCTTTCTCATATTTTCAATAGTACGATCAATCAAATTTATTTAATTTTCTCATATCAGTTATTCACCCTATTAACAAACCCGGACTTTGATAGATACACAGATTCCAACCCAAACACACCAGTATGGCACATTGTGCCTAAAACGGTACATAGTACCTGATCAGTATACGACATATAAGTGCCTGAAACGACACACGAGGTGCCTAATACGACACACAAAGTGCCTGATATACGACACATAAAGTGCCTGACATACGACACATAAAGTGCCTAATTGGCAAAGCCGATAAATCCCGTACTCTTTCAAATCCTATGGCATACCAACTATATCCGACTCAACCCAACTAGTTAATAGGGTATTCAAATCATTTCTCTATTTCAAATTCACTTCCAATTCAACCACGATTAAATTCAATTTCATTTTTCCACTTCCTAATCAATACACAATTCAATACCGATACATATTTCAGATAATCACATATAATCATACTTTGATTCAATTCAATTCAATCCACTTTTCAATCAATACACAAGTCACATATTCACCATATTCATAATTTAATTCACTTTTATTCAATTCATATTTTCGATTCATTTTCCAATCAAGTTCAAATCACTAATCACTTTTCAATTAATATATATTTCAAATAATCACATATTTTCTTCATCCAATTCATTTTGATTCAATTCAAATCATTTTTAATTTCCAATCAATATACCTTCAAATATTCACACAATTCATAATTCAATTATTTAATTCAAATCACTTTTAATTTCCAATTTGTTCACATTCAATTTCAATAGCCATAAACACTTTTAAATCAATTTCATTCAAATCAATATCTTTATTTCAATTACTTACCTAATTTTACCTACCGTTCATTTTAATTAAAATATAACAATTAATAATAAATAGATTTGAATTATAGTAATACAAACCGTGATTTGCTCGATTACTCATTGATAATCTTTTCTTTTCCTTTTGATGCCGATGCCTCGGGTTCTTTGCTAGCTACGTAAACTAAAATAATTTATACTATTAATACAACACTAATTTATATTGAATAAATGAATTTCTATTCAATTTCTACCTTATTTTCAATTTGATCCTAACTAAATTCACTTCCTTTTCTAACTCAACTCATACTTTATTTCCATTCAAATTTCAACCAAACTTATACATTTCTATCAAAATTTTATCATAAATCTCTAATTCAAAATTCTTTCAATTTAGTCCCTACTATGCAAAACTTATGGCTTACTTTTCAATTTAATCCCTTTATCAAATCTAAATTGAAATTCATTCAACTAAACCCCTAATTCATCATTTTGTTCAACATGAACTATGTTAAAAAATCTAAAAATTTTCAAAACCTCAACTTAATTTCAACAAAACTTTTCTCTAAAGCTTCTAAAACATCAAAATTAAGTAAAAAGGGCTTAATTGACTTACCTATTAAAGCTTCAAACCTTAAAACCCTAATTTAACCTTTTTCTTTTCCTTATTTCTTTCTCCCTGCTTCAAATTGTTCTCTGTTTCTTTTCTTCTATTTGTTTTCTTTTTTACTTTATATATAATAATAATTATAATAAATATCTATTTAATAACAAATATTTAAATTACAATTATCACCATTTAATTTGTTAATAATATAAAAGTCTTATAATATAATTATTTAATTAATAAATATCTTTCAAATAATAAATATCTATTATACAATTAATTATATATATACACCAATGTACACATATTTTTCACTACATTTGTACATCATCAATGCCATACACTTGTCATATATTTAATTTATTTATCAAATAAAAATCTTATAATATAATAATTTAATTAATAAATATATTTTAACTTAATAATAATAAATAATAAATATCTATTTACCAATTAAATATAAATATTACAAATGTATGTATTTTTATTAATACACTGGTATTAAATCATCACATTACATTTGTCATGTTTTTATTTATTTTATGTAATTTAATATTTTAATATAATAAAAATTTATTTACTTAAATAATAAGTAATTAAATAGAAATATTACAATTATATAAATATTATTATTACATATGTATCATTTAATCACCCTACACTTGTCAATTCATTAAACTATTAATTTATTTAATAATATAATACCAATTGAATAATAATTTATATTTTATATCTTAATATTAATTAATATATATATATATACACAATAATAATCTAAGAAAAATCTTTAGAATTTTCATTATTTTGCGGCCTCAACTATGCTAAATGGCTTATTTGCCATTTTGGCCATTTTTATTTTCTTTTAATCTACAATTCAACTTTTACCTTTATTCACTTTAGTCCTTTTTCCTAATTTCTCTCAGTTAAGCTAAATTCACCTAATTAAAACCTAATTAAACACAACTAGACTCATAAATATTTCTAATAATTATTTACTGATTCGATTTTCTAAGATTGAGGCCCAATATTGCACTTTTTCGATGCCAGTGAATTTTGGGTCATTACACAAGTGAGGTGTTACAACTCTACCCCTAAAAGAAATTTTGACCTCAAAATTTACCTGTTCAGAACAGATGAAGATACTGCTGACGCATCGAGTCCTTAGGTTCCCACGTGGCTTCCTTAGTGCCATGATTCTGCTACAGAACTTTCACTAACAGAATGGACTTCCTCCTCAGAATCTTAGCATCTCGATTCAAAATCTAAACTGGCTCCTCCTCAAAAGTCAAGTCTGATTTAACCTCGATCTCTTCAACAAAGACAACATGAGATGGATCAGATTGGTACTGCCTCAACATCGAGACATGAAACAGATCATGGATACGGTCTAACTCTAGAGGTACCTACAACTGATAAGCGATCGGTCCCACACACTTCAAAATCTGATACGACCTAATAAACCTAGTGCTCAACTTATCTTACGACTGAACCTCAGAACTTTCTTCCACAGTGAAACCTTAAGAAACATGAAGTCCCCTGCAGAGTACTCAATATCTCTCCTCTTCAGATTTGCATAAGACTTCTGTCTATCAGAAGCCGCCTTCAGACGATCCCGAATCTGTCTAACTTTCTCTTCGGTCTTAGAAACCAACACAGGATCCAAAACCCGACGCTCACCCAACTCATTCCAACATAGTGGAGTATGACACTTACGTCCATACAGAGCCTTGTAAGGTGCCATTTGTATGCTAGACTAAAAACTGTTATTGTAGGCGAACTCAGCTAGCAGCAGATAATCCTCCCAACTACCTCGGAAATCAATTACACAACTCCAAAGCATATCCTCCAATATCTGAATCACCCTCTCAGATTGACAACTGGTCTGAGGTGGAACGCAGTACTAAAGTCCAATCTCGACCCCAAAGCCTTTTAATTTCTTCCAAAACCGAGAAGTGAAGCGAGGATCTCTATAGAAAATATTGAAACAGGAACCCCATGTAGTCTTATAATCTTGGAGATATATAGCTTCGCTAACTTCTGCAGAGAAAAGTCCGTCTGAACCAGAATAAAATGAGTAGAATTGGTCAATCGATCCACGATAACCCAAACAAAATCCTTCTTAGTGGGTGTCAAGGGCAACCCACTAACGAAGTCCATTATAAGTTGTTCTCATTTCCATAAGGGAATCTTAACGGGATGTAGCAAACCCGAAGGCAACTGATGCTCAGCCTTAACTTGCTGGCACGTCAGAAAACGAGCAACAAAATCTGTAACCTCACACTTCAAACTCAGCCACCAGTATAGTTCATGAAGATCCCGATACATCTTATTACCATCAAGATGCATAGCATAAGGGCTATTATGCGCCTCTCTCAGAATTGACCGCCTCAAATTAGATTCATTTGGCATATAGGTTCGACCTCGAAAACACAGAACACCATTATTATTCAGCCCAAAATCCAAAGCATAGCCACTCTCAATCTGACTGAACTGCAAACCCAGAGACTCATCCCCTAACTGCTTATCCCTAATCTGATCAATCCAAGTCAGCTTAACTTGCAACTCGACTAATAGACTCCCATCATCAAACAGACTAAGGCGAGCAAACATCGCCTTTAAATCAGTCATCGCTCTACGACTGAGAGCATTAGCCACCATATTGGCCTTACCAGGATGATACTTTATCGTGCAGTCATAATCTTTAAGCAGCTTAATCTATCACCGCTGCCTAAGATTCAACTCCTTTTGGGTAAGGAGATACTTAAGGCTCTTGTGATTAGTGTAGATAATACACCTCTCACCATACAGGTAGTGCCTCTAAATTTTTAACGCAAAAACCACTATAGCCAACTCAAGATCATGCATCAGATAATTCCATTCATGAGTCTTAAGTTAATGGGATGCATAAGCCACAACCTTTCCACCTTGTATCAGTACACATCCCAAACCGACGTGTGACGTATCACTACACACCACAAACTCCTTACCAGATTCAGACTGTATCAAAATAGGAGCTCGAGTTAAAACAGATTTGAGCTTCTCGAAGCTCGATTGCTACGCATCAGTCCAAATAAAAAGAACACCCTTATGCAGAAGCTTAGTCAAAGGAGCTGCAATTAGAGAGAACCCCTCAACAAAACGCCGATAATACCCCGCAAGGCCTAGAAAACTACGAATCTCTGATACATTCTTAGGTTGTTTCCAATCAAGTAAACCTTAATCTTTTTAGGATCAACTCAGATCCCCTCAACAGAAACCACGTGCCCTAAAAAAGTTACCTCTCGCAACCAAAACTCGCACTTGCTCAACTTAGCGTAGATCTATTTTTCACGAAGAATCTGAAGCACTACTCTAAGATTCTCATCATGCTCAACCTTAGTCTTAGAGTACACTAAAATATCGTCAATGAAGACCACGATGAACTGATCCAGATATGGCTAAAAGAATTAGTTCATCAAATCCATGAATACAGCCAGAGCATTCGTTAGACCAAAAGGAATAACTAGGAACTCGTAATGTCCATAACGAGTCTTAAATGCAGTCTTATGAACATCCACCTCCTTAAATCTAAATTGATGATACCCAGAACGAAGATCAATCTTTGAAGACACTGAAGCCCCTCGAAATTGATCAAACAGATCGTCAATCCTTAGAAGTGGATATTTATTCTTCACCGTCAGTTTGTTTAGTTACCGATAACCGATGTACATCCTCATGGTGCCATCTTTTTTCTTCACAAACAAAACCAGTGCCCCCCACGGAGACACACTAGGATGGATGAAACCACGATCCAAAAGCTCTTAAAGTTGAGCTTTAAGCTCTGTAAACTCTTTCAGTGCCATTCGATAGGGAGCGGTGGACATCGGAGCTGTACCCAGTAAAAGCTCAATGTCAAACTCAACTTCTCGATTCAGAGGTAAACCCGATAACTCCTCAGGAAAACATTTAGAAAATCCCTAATAGTTCTGATATCCCCGACAGAAGAGTCCCCAGAAGTAGAAACACTTGCATAAGCCAAATTTGCCTCACATGCTTTCCCAACTAGCTTCTTAGCCACAAGAACAGAGATCACATTAGACAGATAATCTCAACACTCACCGATCACAACCACTTCCTTATCATCCTTAGTCCTTAAAACAACCTCTTATTCATGTAATCCAAACTGGCTCGATGCTTAACCAACCAATCTGTACCCAAGATCAGATCAAACTCTCTAAACGGCAACTCTATCAGGTTTGCCAGAAATACAACCCCTTGCACCTCTAATGGAACATCCTTAAACAGTTTACTAACTCAGGCAGACTGCCCTAACGGACTCAGTACAATGATCTCACTAGAAGTACTCTCAATAGAAATCCCCAAGTTTTTAGCAACAAAACTAGCTACATAGGAGTATGTAGAACTTATGTCTAGCAAAGCAGTATAAGGTACATAAAAAATTAAGAACATACCAGTGATAACATCTAGAGCATCTCTATCCTCTCAGCGTTGAGCAACATAAACCAATGCAGGTTACCTCGTCTCAATTTGACCAGCTCCTCTGCCCGGTGCTCTCTACCCACGCCTATACCATTACTACCCCTAGTCGATCCACAACCCCTAGGTGGCTACTAAACTGCCCTCTGAGGCTGTACAGAACTAGGTCTTGAAGCTTGCATCTAATATGCTCGCTGTGGACACTATTTAATATGATGCTCTAGAGACCTACACCACAGACAAGCCCTTATCCGCCTTTAACACTCGCTCGGATGGCGCCTACCACAATCTCCACACAGGTGAATCCCAGTAGGAACAATAAGAACCCCCACTCTAATCGGCCCATCAGGTTTGGCCTTTTTATTAGGCTTCTGAACAAAACTAGAGGGCCCTGAATCCTTCTTATTCCTACCCCTCTCTCGGTCCCTATTCTGGCACTCCGCGCGCTGAACAGCCTCGGTGATCTTTGCCTTCTCAACCAAAACTGTGAACTTCTGCTCCCTCTGTAGAGAAATCAGTACCCTCAAATTATCCCTCAAGCCATCCTCAAACTGGACGCACCTTTAACACTCAGACATTACCATGCCTCGAGCGTAGCGGCTCAGCCTTATAAACTCGGCCTCATTCTCGGCCACAGATCTATCACTTTGCGTTTGATTCATGAACTCATGCTTACGAGCATCCACATAGCTCGCCCCCACATACTTACTCTGGAAGATGGTCTTAAAGAAATCCCAGTTTAAATGATCAGACTTAGCAACCTCCTCAACTGTTAACCACCACTGATATGCCTCATCGCGAAACAAGGAGACTACCCTTAGGTTTCTGCTCGAGAGTAAAGTCTAAGTCATTCATAATCCTCTCAATAGCCTCCAACCAATACTCGGCCACTGTAAGGGCGACTCCAATAACACCCCTAAAAAATTCAGTACCATTGGACCGAAGTCATTTAGTTGCCGACCTACAGCCCCCAGATCTAGAATTGGGTCCAACGACCCTCTTCAATATCTTTAACATGGCCTGGAACAATATGCCGTCCCCAGTCGAACGGCCTTGTGACCTAGTCTTAGTAACAAGCAAAACCGGCGTCTCACTCATATCTAAATATGGCATACTACCTAGAGAGGAAGACTCAGCTCGAGCCCACCTTCGGCCCCTTCCATGGCCACGAATAACACGTCCGCGAGTTCCACGAGCGCTCATTGTATAATTCAAATTTATCTACTTTTTAAATTTTTCTGCATCATTTCCAGTATTTATTAACAAATATTTTATGCATAAATTATCAGAAGTTCAGAGATGTTTTCAGAAGTTTCAGTCTCTAACTATTTCGGTACAGTTTCAGAAAGTACTAACTATAGTGTTTTCAAAATAGTTCTATCTAAGTACAGAGATACTTACAGAATCGGCGCCAAAGACTTGGTGTACCATATATTTTCTCAAATTATTAAAATGTTTGAAAACTAATTCTTTTTAAACCACCATTTTGGAACCCAAAATTCACAGCCTGAGTTTTGCAACCTGACTCTGATACCACTAAATGTAACATCCCAAACCCGACCTAGATGTTATGATCGAATTCGAAGGTGTCAAAAAGAATGGGTTTTGATAACAAAATTTATACGATAAAACCATTTCAATTTTTCAACTCTTATTTGCTTTTATCCATTGTCAAAATGTTTATTCAATTAATTAATTAGACTTAAAACGTTTTTTATAGCAGAAGCTTACGAAAGCCATTGTATTTTTAAGAAGGCAGTTCATATTTTAGAAAACCTTTATTTTAATAAAAATCGTGTTTTTAGCGAGTTGTCCAAACATAATATCAAACAAAAATCCAAATCCCAAAAATTTAATCAACAGTATGGAGAGTCCGACTAATACAAAACTCCCAAAAATATCCCTTAAGTAAATAAAACCTTTAATTAAAGTTAGTTCGTCGTCTAGTGGTCACCATAGGGCTCTGCCGCACCAATCTGTCTATGCCTGTGGATTACCTGAACAGAATAGATAAAAAGAGGTGAGTTTACGTAAACTCAGCGTGTAACCCAACAGAACTAGACATACAAACATGCAGAAAACTTACATATATTTAGATACAGGTTCGAACTCATGCCCATTTCAGATTCATATAACAGAGTTAGATATATAGATCAGATAATTAGAATCTTTCCCCCATCCTCTACATACCAACTACAACCATCCCATCATACTATATGGAGTTAAAAACACCCACCGATCACCATATAGAACACTTCCTCCATATATAAAAATCCCAGCCCAAAACAGATATAGAAAATAGATTAAACATGCTCAACATGCTTTATATACAAATATCGAAATAATCAAACATGCAAAGCATTATCATACTTACAGCAGAATATCAGACTATCAGATCTATAGTTTTAGGGTTTGGTTAGCCCTTACCGACCCTATGGTAGGCCAATAGTCAATAGGAATGACCCATGCGACCCTAGGAAAAAATTTAGAAATATGGGCCTACATTCCCGTATGGCTTGCCAGTGTGGACCACATGGCCTGGCCTGTAATACCCCTTACCCGTATTTGACGCTGGAATAGGGTCCGAGGCAATACCAAACTTAAACAATAGCATTCATTCCCAACTGAGTCATAAAACTTCAATACAATTTAAAACTTTTTATTCATACACAATTTATCCCTATTACGGGCCTACGAGGACTTAAACATACTTTAGAGGTGATTCGGGATTGAACCGAGACCTTTCGTACACATAGAAAATTTTACTCAAAATAGGGTCACATGCCCGTGTGACATGGGACACGCTCGTATGGGCAGGCCGTGTGGTCGCACACGCCCATGTCCCCATCTCGTGTGGGATTTATTTTCAAATTTGAACCTACAGGGATTTTCACACGGCTAGGCACTCGTCCGTGTCTATAGCCCGTGTCCCTCACACGGCCATAACATGCCCGTGTCCTCATTCGTGTATGAAAACATGAGTATTCAGTTTATGACGTCAACAAGAATTTTGGGACACACGACCAAGTCACATGCCCGTGTGCTAGGCCATGCCCTCCACACAATGGACTTGGGTATTCTGTTTCTAATGCCAGGCCATTTTTTGTCACACGACCAAGCCACACGTCTGTAGGCTAGGCCGTGTCTGTCACACGATCGAGAGACACGGCTGTGTCTCTACCCATGTGTTTACTACTAGACATTTAATTTTCATAAATTCAAATGTAGGGGACACATGGCCTGGTTACACGTTCGTTGTGTGTCACACACGGCCTAGACACACCCTCGTGTGTCTATCCATGTGGACAAATATAAAGCTATTTTTCAAGCCTTTTGCCAGCCTGAAACACAAGCAAACATAAACCAATTTTGCCAACACAAAACAATAGTATGATTTCTCATCTAAACATCCACAAACATGACATTTACACATCAAACCAATTCTTCATTGACCAAGCATACACATCACACCATATCATATCAACATGCAAGCTTGCACTTGGGTGAATTCCATCATATTAACCAAACACAATTAACCATCATTGGCTCATTTCAAATGGCCATATACAAATTAACTTCTAACAACATTTAGCTAACATTTTTCGCCCTAATGACTATGACACATAACAAAATGGATAGACCACCTATACATGCCATAATCTTAAGTGTTTAAAACAAAATACCAAAATAGTTATTGATAGTGTTGATGGAATCCCACTTGATCACTGGACCTCGGGTTAGCTTGACGAACCTATAAGGGAAGGGAAAAGAAAAGGGGTAAGTTATAAAGCTTAGTAAGTCTATATGTAAAATAATGAGCATTTAAAACCAATAATACATATCTAATGAAAATGAGTTTCTTTAATATCACATTGAGTTTGAGATCATCACTTACCCCAATGGTCTTACCACACGATTCAATTCATACATTAAACACTTAGCACACATGATATTTTTCACATACCTTGCACATACACATTCTTAACACACGGTCAAATCTTTTTACATACAATCAAATTATATCAAATCGATTCAAATACCTGTTGAACCATGTGGAATGCTAAAGGATACACGGAAAAAGGCACAAGTGCCACACATAATGTAGCCAAAGCTACCACTGGTATGTAGCCGAAGCTACCACATATCACATATCACATAAAGGCTCAATAATGAGCCATTCACAGGTCTGCTCACACAAGCTGACAGTATAGTCGAAGCTACTTAGTGCTACTCACACAAGCTAACAAGTAACTGCAACAAATGCAGGATTACCTAGCCACTAGTAGTCGAACTAAACCAGCACCCAGAATCACATACACAATCGATCACAACCACAACTAATGGTTTCCTAGTGACATGTCACTCGTATCTTAAATGATTCCTAAGGTTCAATCGGGGCTTTTCTCACTTATTGGTTTAATCATAACACACTATTAGATAAATCATTGTAAAATTTTATATTTCAATTAATTAAGATAATTAAACATAATAATTAAAACAGCTCATTATTTACATATAAAACTTACCTCCACAATAATTGCTATTCTTTACGAATTAATCTGTAACCTTGCCTTTCCCTCGGGCAAGGTTGACTTCCTATCTTTCTTGATCTATAACACCAAATTTAACCTTTTTAACGCATACACTACCCAATTTGGCACAAAATCATCCTATGGTAACTTTTACCATTTTACCACTAACGTTGTTAATTTTTACACTTTAGTCCCTAGGCTCATAAAATGAAATGTATCATTTTTTCTACATGCTCAAGCCTAGCCGAGTCTTTTTCTCTCTTATAGTAGCTGACATTTCTCAATATTTCACAACTTATGCACATGTTTTACCACTTTTGTAGTTTAGTCCCTAAATGCATTTTCATGAAAAATCACTTAGTAAATGTTGTTTACTACACACCAAACTTTCATTTTCTACCATTAAACATCAAATGCTTTCATGCCACACAGGGGTAAATTTTTAAATATGAACCCTAGCTTAAATTAATGGTAGAAATAGGTAGTCCAAGCTTCAAGGACTTAAAAAATGCAAAGAAAATTAAAAACGGGACTTAATTGCACTTACTTGGAGCTTGAAAAAGAAAGAAACCCTAGCTATGGCTACCTTGCAAATTTTTCCTTCCATGGGCATTTTTGTCCATCATGCAATAAAATGGTCTAATTGCTAAATAAGGACCTCAAATTTATGATTTCAATTCAATTACACACTAAATGCTTCTAGAACTCACATTTTGAAATTTTTACAATTTAGTCCTATTATTCAATCAGGCGCTTTATCGGTAAAATTTATTTACTAAATTTTCACTCATGCAATCAATCACATACTAAACCTTAAAACTTTATCAGAATAAAATTTTCCATGTCGGATTCGTGGTCTCGAAACCACCATTCCGTTTAGGCCCTAATTTAGGTTGTTACAACTCTCCCCCTTTAGGAATTTTTGTGTAACACCCTAAACTCGGCCCAAACGTTATGACCAAATCTGGTGTGTCACATCACCTACATCTAACCATATTACCTAGTTACTAAGATTAGGGTGAGCTCGACAAAATCGTTTTTGTTATTTTAAGAGAAATTCCCGATTTACTTATTAAATGTCCTATTTACTTCCGATCGTGAAAGGTTTATTTAAAAAAACGTCACTTTTGATACTCTTTGGAAAGCACATTTGGTTTGGAAAATGTTCGTTTATCGTGTTATTTTGAAAACAAGTAAATCCGATTTCAAAAATAATTTAAACAATATTATTCTTAAGTTAAAACAAATTAAATATGTAAAGAATTAAAAACCCAAAATAAAATAAATAGAGCGGCCTTATTACAACCCAAAAACCAAAATAAAAAAATAATCTAAATAAATTATGAAATTAAATAATTGATAACCAGAAATTGAATCTTCGTGGCCACTCTAAATCCCTCCCAACTCTAAGTCCACCAACTAGGGCTCACCTGCATGGATGGAAAGAAAAGTGGGTGAGTTTGGAAAACTCAGTGTGTATAGAATGCCCATCCAGAGCCCAAGTCAGCTCAAGCCCACTGGGCCGAGGCCCTATCCAGTCACAGTGTTAATTGGGCCGAAGCCCTATCCAGATACAGTAAACTGGGCCTTAGCCCTTTTCAGATAATAGTACGGCCCGTAGGCCCATTTCAGAACAGAGCAGATATTAACATTATGCAAGCCCAACCTAGCCTAAATCCAACCGCTACACTCCACCCGTACCAGCCCTACACACCATGTAGGGAATAACTCAACCCACCCAGCCCTACACTCCACAGTTGCAGCATAGCTGCTCAGATATCAGTAAGTTGAGGCAAAGCCTCCAGTACGTGGTCAAGCCACTTTCAATACTTCCTTTATCAATATCCCAGTCCCATGCAATAGATAATAATGACATGGCATGCAGTAAACAGTAACAGTAAAACATGTATTTTGGTCACACTTAGCCCTAGGGGTATAACAGCCATTTTGTTCCTAGGGGTAAAATAGTAATTTTCCACCTATAAGGGTTTTTCAGTAATTTATCAGTTTCCTAGGGTTTTATACTCATTTCAGTCAATATTAGCCCAACTTCCGTCTCAATAGTTTATTTAACGTGTTTTAACAATTTTAGCTATTGGGCTCTAAAAACCCCTAATGGGCGCTACAGTTTCTATTAGCTATTTAAGCCCATTTAGTCTAGATTTTTAGATCGATTTATCAGTTTAGACAGTTTTGAACCTATAATCTATCAGTACACCTTAATTGCCTGTTTTCACCCATATGGGCCTGTAAGCCCATTGGGCCTATTTTTAGCCCATCGCAGCCCAATTACTGAAGTACATGAAATTCCATACTCGACCAGCTTACCACTTTGTGATTTCAGATCTAACGATTCCTAAATGTCTTGTGAGCATTCGCACACTCACAAGCCCACGAAATGCCAGAATTTTGGCATTTCAGGTTTTGCCGAATTAAATTATGAGAGGGTGTACAATACACACCTGATTCGCGACGACTACTAATAAGATCCCCCACGATATCCTACAATCGATTACCACAACTTTTAGTTTACAAGTCAATCAATAACCAATCCTAATATACCCTTACCATAATCGGCCATAGCCATTAAAGGCCCTTGAGAACTCACATTTGTCGAAGTTAGTGACTAGATCTAAATCTAGTTGATCCACTTGTCCAAGCCTTCGATCAAACGCCTCTAGAACACACTATTCACCAAAAGAAATCATTGATTAACAACCCTTAGAGCGCTATGCCCCAATCGACAGCCTCCCTAGATTTTAGGGACTTCAGCTTTTACTAAATCGCAAAATAAGACTAGATCTGAGGTGATGAGCACTTACCACTGATTTCCCTACCATTTCTACTTAGATCTGATGTAGATCTAGCCCTTAAACACTTGTAGAGATCAAATCCTAGAGATCTCAAATTTCGGCTATAAGCTCCTAAAGGAATGGCGTTTTCGGCTTTTGACTAATTAAGAAGATTATGATTTGGGGTTAAAATCTTGGAGTGATGTTTTCGATAGAGCCTAAGGGTTTAGATGATGCAGAAATTGACTAGAAAAGATGAAGAAAATAAGAGAATGTTGGCTAGAAGAAATCAGCACAAAAAGTAATATTTCAGGATTTTGGCTTTCATGGCAATCAGCTATGGAGGTTTTTAGAAGGATAGAATTGAAAGAGAAGATGAATAAGGTGGTAAGAAGGTTTCGGATAGAGAAGAAAGCAAAAAGGAAAAGAAAAGAATGAAGGAGAAGGAGACAAAAAAAAAAAGAAATCGGCATATGGGGAAGCTTACTTGTGTTTTCGGTCACTTTATGAGACTTGAGAAGATAATAAAGTTTTAGGTGGCTAACCTTAATTCTCCAAGACAGAAAAAGAAATAAAACTAACCCTAATCACTATTAGAGCAATCGGCCCAACTTCCTAAAGCCCTAGCCAAAATTAATTTAAGTTAATCACATGCCCGGCACATGCCTAAAAATTAAAAGTAACTATACGCTTACCCTGCAACTTGAACCCTAGACCTTTAATTCCTTCCCAGGTGCCACTTTTTTAGGAACTTAGTGGGACCACCTTGCCAATTTGCCAAAGCTCTTCTTGTGTCATAATCTACGAAGTTTTTCTTAAAAGCCCCCTTAACCAAGTCTCTTATTTACTTAAAATCCAAACTTGATATTTTACCGGGTTTTAACTTAGGGTTGGGCTTTCTAAAGGCCCACTAACACATTTAAACACAATTCCAATATCCAGAACACCAAACTTTTAAAATTCACCAAAAATCACAGAAACCCGAAAAATCTCGAAAATCAGGGCGTTACATTTATCCCCGAAAATCTTACCAGAAAAGAGATTTGGGTACTATTTATTTATTGTTTCCTCCGATTCCCACATAGCCTCTTTTACTCCATGCTTTTTCATAATATTTTTACCAATGCCACACTTTTGTTTCTTAACTGTTTTACTTCCTGAGCTAAGATCTTGATTGGTTCTTCACTATATGTCATATTTGGCTGAATTTCCACTTCAGTCGGTGAGATCACATGTGATGGGTCGAAACGATAACGTCGTAGCATCGATACATGAAATACATCGTGAATTTTTTCTAACTCTATTGGTAAAGCCGGTTGATATGCTACTGGTCCAACTCTTTCTACAATCTCATATGGTCCGATAAAGTGCGAACTCAACTTGCCTTTCCAGCCAAATCTTAAAATCTTCTTCTAAGGAGACACCTTTAAGAACACTTTATCACCCACTTGAAACTCAATTTCCTTTCTTTTCAAATTCACATAGGACTTTTATCGATCTGAAGCAACTCTCAAACAATCGTGGATCACTTTTACTTTTTCTTTGGTCTCTCTAACCAAGTCAACTCCATGAATTTGTTTCTCACTCAGTTTAGTCCAATATAAACATGTCCTACACTTTCATCCATACAATGCCTCATAAGGCACCATTTGGATACCCGACTGATAGCTATTGTTGTAGGCAAATTCAACCAAAGGTAGATATTTTTCCCAGCTACTTTGGAACTCTAATACATAGCATTGAAGCATATCATCAAGCACCTGAATTACTCTCTTTGACTGACCATCGGTTTGGGGATGGAATGTCGTACTAAAATTAAACTTTGTGCTTAGAGCTTCTTACAACTTCTTCCAAAACAGCGATGTGAATCTCGGATCCCTATTCGAAATAATCGATAATGGTACTTCATGTAATCGCACAATCTTGAAAACATATAAGGCAGCCAACTTATCAAGGGAGTAGTCAGTATGCACAAGTACAAAATGGGCTGACTTCGTAAGCCAGTCAACCACAACCCAAACGGTATCTTTCCTACTTAGTGACATTGGTAATCACGTCAGAAAATCCATGATGATTCGATCCCATTTTCATTCAGAAACCATGATAGGCTGCAATAGGCTGGAAGGTACTTGATGTTCAGCTTTCACTTGCTGACAAACTAAACATCTCGATACAAACTCGGAGACATCTCTTTTCATTCTCGGCCACAAATATAATTTGTTCATATCATTTTACATCTTGGTGCTTCCGGGGTGCATAGACAAACAGCTGCTATGAGCTTTAATCAAAAATTTTTGGATGAGTTCATCATCTTTTGGTACACAAATTCTGTCTCTAAACATTACACCACCATCGGAACCAACTTGAAACTCCAAAGTGGTACCCAATTCACATTAAGCCTTCTTTGCTTGCAAATCACTATCACTTGATTGAGCTTTACAAATTTCTTGAATAAACATCGGTCTAGCTCTCATTTCGGTCGAAATCGAACCATTATCAGATAAGGCCAACCATGTATTCATAGTCCTCAATGCAAATAATGATTTCATGCTCAAGGCATCGGCGACCACATTCACCTTTCCCGGGTGGTAGTTAATCACTAACTCATAATCTTTTATTAACTCCAGCCACCTTCGTTGCCATAGGTTCAATTCCTTTTGCGACATCAAGTACTTCAAGCTTTTATGGTCGGTAAAAATACGACATTTCTCACCAAATAAATAATGTCGCCAAATATTTAAAGCAAAGACAATGGCGGCCAATTCTAAATCATGAGTCGGGTAATTCCTCTCGTGTGGCTTCAATTGTCTTAACGCATACGCCACCACTTTACCCTCTTGCATCAATATGCATCCGAGACTATGTAAAGACGTATCACTGTAAATTATGAATTCCTTCCCAGACTCAGGTTGCACTAACACTGGTGCCTCAGTCAACACTGTCTTTAACTTCTCAAAACTTTGCTGACACTTTTTAGTCCATTCAAACTTAACATCTTTTTGCAACAACTTGGTCTTTGGAGAAGTAATCATCGAAAATCCTTTAACGAAGTGTCAGTAGTGTCCAGCCAAACCTAGAAAACTTTTAACTTTCGATACATTTTTTGGCGGCTTCCAATCCACTATTGCCGAGATCTTACTCGGATCAACTTGAATGCCATCTCTCGAAACAATGTGGCCCAAAAATCCAACTTCACTGAGCCAAAATTCACTTTTATTAAATTTGGCATATAACCGTTCATCTCGCAAAATCTATAAAACTGTTCTCAAATGTTCGGCATGTTCATTTTCATCACGAGAATAAATCAATATGTCATCAATAAACACAACTATGATCTTGTCCAAATATGGCCGAAAGATTCGATTCATTAAGTCCATAACTATGGCCGAAGCATTAGTTAGGCCAAACGGCATCACAAGGAATTCGTAGTGCCCATACCTTGTTTAAAAAGTGATTTTTAGTACATCAGACTCTTTCACCCTTTGTTGGTAGTATCTGGACCTCAGATCTATCTTTTAACATATAGTCATCCCTTTTAACTGGTCAAATAGATCATCAATTCTTGGTAAGGGGTGCTTGTTCTTTATTGTCACCTTGTTAAGTTGTCTATAATCGATACAAAGTCTCATCGATCCATCCTTTTTCTTCACAAACAATATGGGAGCAGCCCAGGGAGAAAAACTAGGCCCCATAAATCCTTTGTCTATCAACTCTTGTAGCTGCACTTTCAATTCCTTTAGCTCAGTCGGAGCCATCCTATAACGGGTTATAGATATCGGGGCAGTCCTCAGTAGCAAATCAATGGCAAACTCTATTTCTCTAATAGGAGGTATCCTTGGCAATTCTTTTGGAAATACATCTAAGAACTTACAAACTACCGGCATTGATTCCACTTTCAATTTGGACTCTTTCATATTCAATACATATGTCAAATACGCTTCATAACCCTTTCTCAAATACCTCTGAGTAGTCATGGATGAAATCAAAGTAGGCAATTTACTAGACTCCTCTGTTTAACCCAAAGGATGTCGCCATTTTCACACTTTAGTTCAATAACCTCCTTCTGCAATTCACCTTAGCATCATGCATTGATAATCAATCCATGCCTAAAATGGCATCAAACTCATCAAATGCCAATAGCATTAGATTGGCCAGAAAATAGTGACCTCGAATCACTAAGGGACAATTCTTGCAAATCTTATCAATTAACACACATTTGCCTAGAGGGTTTGACACCTTAATCACAAACTCAGTTGACTCTATAGACAATTTTATATCATCTACCAATTTCATGCAAATGTATGAATGTGTAGACCCGGGATCAATCAGTGCAACAATATTAACATAATAAAGAGAAAATGTACCAGTGATTACGTCAGGAGATGATGCCTTTTCCCGAGCTCGAATGGCATAGGTCTTTGCAGGCGCTCTGGCCTCTATTCTTGCAGCTAAATCTCTGACTATGCCTTTGCTACTAGCTCCATCTTTCACATTTCTGGTTGGCCTTCCTCTAGTAGAAAAATATATTAGAATTAAAGTTAAACCTTCTAATAGTGGTATAAAGTAAAGGTTGATTGTTTAGGTTTACAACCAAACATAAAATTAGGAAATTACTTTATATCCATTATAGACCCTCTAATAGAAGAGTGTCTTTGTTTAAAAATTCAGACAAAAAATTCTGATATTAAAGATTTAGCAGAAGATCTTGCAATAAGCTGGACTGCTATTAATGAGTATACTAATACTGCAGAGGTAGAAATAAAAGAAGTCAATAATAAAATTATTGAACTTTTTGAACCAAATAAAATTACTACAGAAATACAACCTAAATTATTGCATTTAAAAGATCTTTCTATTCCAAAAGACTGGATAATAGGAGATATAAATAATGCTAGCACTTCAAAACCTGTAAGTACTATTGAATATATGGCCTCAGGTGATAACTTATATTTTAAAAATAATCTGTTAACAAATACAGATGATAATCTAGTCCTACCTTCGAATTCTCAAATAGAAGAAGAAGAAGATAATAAAAGTACAACATCCTCTACACCGATAGGTATGAAAACAGTTCATATCCCTATCTTTCCTACTGAACCTAGTAGAAATTCTAGAAATACTAGAATAGAAGATATACAAACTTTGGTAAAAAATACAAAAAATTGTATTTATATTGAAATAAAATTAAAAGAAAAAATTCTTTTACATGCTTTAATAGATACAGGTGCTACAACAAGTAGCTGTAAGATGAATGCTATTCCTACAAAATATTGGAAACCTGTAAAAAGACCAATAAAGGTTAGTGGTATAGATAGTAATAAGACTTTAGTATATTATAAAGCTAGGAATATACCAATTTACATAAATAATGTAAAATTTGTAATTCCAAAAATATTAGGATTTCCCGAAATGAAGGGAGATATATTACTAGGTAATGATTTCATAAAACAATATTTACCATTTTCTATTTATAAAAAATCAGTTATACTATCTATAGAAAAGAATTCTATAGAAATACCTATTGTTCGAAATCCTAATTTTATTTGCTAATTTTCTTAGCAGGCCTTATGGATAGAGGTAAAAAACCTCTAATGGGAGAATGGAATACTGTCCATAAACCCAACAAAGAGAAAATAAGAAAATCCAACCAAGGATTTGTTCCTATGCCTCCACAAGTACCATTTTATCCTAACCAAGGATATTATGTATCATATCCAATGGTAAGACCACCAATTGGATCTCAATTTTCATTGACGCCAAACCCGGTATGTCAATCTCAATGGTCATAAGACCCTAATTCGGCATTTCAAACCAGTTATGCTGAAATTATTAAGGGAGCAGAAAACTTTTTATCACAACAATCGCTCTCTGAAATAAATGATTTTTATAATCCAGGATTACCACTGGAATATTATAATTATATTAACAAAATATGAAAAACCCATGTTTTAGAACAAAGAGCAAATTTTCGAAGGGCTCTTACCAATTTCTCTCAATTTTTAGTTGAAAAAACAACTAAAGAAAATAAAGCCCATGATCTTTTATTAAAATCTATTTTATATAGAGATTGGGATGAATGCTATATTGAATTTATGGATATTAAGGAAATAAACAATTTTCTTGATATATTTCAATATTTTATTGATAATGGGATAAACAGTCCTATTATAAATAAAATGTTTAGAAGGTGTTTATTTAATAAAGCCAGGAGGATATTACCTATAGATATTTTTACAAAAATAAATTCTATAATTTGCAACCAGCAAATGCTATTTAGAAAAACTTTTTCTGAATATTTTCTACAAGCCTATGTTTTTACAAATCATATAGGGGAAAAATTTCCTACTATAAAATTTAGGCTTAATCATGAACCATTTGATATAACAAGTATTGAATGGGGATTTGTTAAAGAAATAACAGTCCAAAATCTTTCTTTTGATTTATTAAAAGATTTTCCAGCTATCGTAAAATCACGATTAGCAAGTTTTCCAAATATTGATTTCTTTTACTATTTTCATATAGAAATTAGCAGTTTTATTGGTATTGCTGAACATGAAAGATTTTTTCAGCCATATCAAATTTGGACTATTCAAACGATGTTTGGAGGAATAAACCTCTCATCGATTGATGAAGATAAAGATCACTTGTTAAAAACCATTGACATGTGTTATAATAATTTTTCGAATTATCAAGTCCAAGCCGGAATTGATTTAATGCTTAAAGCTCAGTATCTACTTCAACATAATACTTATGTCCTATGGACTGATGGAAGGAGAATACTGGCGTACAATACTGAAAGACCTCATCAAAATCGTGATGAAGATTCTGTACAGCTGTTAAAAAAGATAGCTGAGATGGAAATTGATGATTATCCATTAACAATGGAAATCAAGGACACATGGGAAAGTTGGAACTCACCACCAGTCTCACCAGATTCATTACATCTCGATGAAATAGAAGAAATGAATCTAACAAATATCCAAGAAGGATAATCTCGAGACTAGACACGTGTAAAAATATCATCCAAAAAAAGGAGCATTTAATTATTGATGGCGACTTGCAACTATCTCATTAAAAAGATGTTGATGGAAGTTGAGGCAAGCCATGATGCAGAGATGATGGAAGCAACCATTAATGCATGCAACCATTATGAAAGCGACAAATAAAAATGACTACGTGGAAGGAACCATCGAGTCAGCATTTATTACGTCCTTATCAGGATATTTTCGGATTTGAATTGTAAATGAATTAGAGTTCAATTTTTACACTATAAATAGGCATTGTTGTAGCCTAAACAAGGATCGATTCCTACACCAATTCATAGTATAGTTTTCTTAGCTTTTGC
The DNA here is from genome assembly GCA_020496765.1 of Gossypium stocksii. Lineage (NCBI taxonomy): Eukaryota > Viridiplantae > Streptophyta > Magnoliopsida > Malvales > Malvaceae > Gossypium > Gossypium stocksii. Next base: position 36,080,399 of record CM035624.1, read on the forward strand.
CTTTTGTAAACTTTCTTTCAATAACCCTTTGTAAACTTTTGTAGACTATGGTGGCTCAATACAGCGGAATAAGATTTACAAAGAGAGTTTTATTATTAGTAAAGGGATTTTTACAAAGGGTTATTGAAAGAAAGTTTACAAAAGGCAAAAGCTAAGAAAACTATACTATGAATTGGTGTAGGAATTGATGCCTTGTTTAGGCTACAACAATGCCTATTTATAGTGTAAAAATTGAACTCTAATTCATTTACAATTCAAATCCGAAAATATCCTGATAAGGACGTAATAAATGCTGACTCGATGGTTGCTTCCACGTAGTCATTTTTATTTGTCGCTTTCATAATGGTTGCATGCATTAATGGTTGCTTCCATCATCTCTGCATCATGGCTTGCCTCAACTTCCATCAACATCTTTTTAATGAGATAGTTGCAAGTCGCCATCAATAATTAAATGCTCCTTTTTTTTTGGATGATATTTTTACACGTGTCTAGTCTCGAGATTATCCTTCTTGGATATTTGTTAGATTCATTTCTTCTATTTCATCGAGATGTAATGAATCTGGTGAGACTGGTGGTGAGTTCCAACTTTCCCATGTGTCCTTGATTTCCATTGTTAATGGATAATCATCAATTTCCATCTCAGCTATCTTTTTTAACAGCTGTACAGAATCTTCATCACGATTTTGATGAGGTCTTTCAGTATTGTACGCCATAATTCTCCTTCCATCAGTCCATAGGACATAAGTATTATGTTGAAGTAGATACTGAGCTTTAAGCATTAAATCAATTCCGGCTTGGACTTGATAATTCGAAAAATTATTATAACACATGTCAATGGTTTTTGACAAGTGATCTTTATCTTCATCAACCAATGAGAGGTTTATTCCTCCAAACATCGTTTGAATAGTCCAAATTTGATATGGCTGAAAAAATCTTTCATGTTCAGCAATACCAATAAAACTGCTAATTTCTATATGAAAATAGTAAAAGAAATCCATATTTGGAAAACTTGCTAATCGTGATTTTACGATAGCTGGAAAATCTTTTAATAAATCAAAAGAAAGATTTTGGACTGTTATTTCTTTAACAAATCCCCATTCAATACTTGTTATATCAAATGGTTCATGATTAAGCCTAAATTTTATAGTAGGAAATTTTTCCCCTATATGATTTGTAAAAACATAGGCTTGTAGAAAATATTCAGAAAAAGTTTTTCTAAATAGCATTTGCTGGTTGCAAATTATAGAATTTATTTTTGTAAAAATATCTACAGGTAATATCCTCCTGGCTTTATTAAATAAACACCTTCTAAACATTTTATTTATAATAGGACTGTTTATCCCATTATCAATAAAATATTGAAATATATCAAGAAAATTGTTTATTTCCTTAAATCCATATATTCAATATAGCATTCATCCCAATCTCTATATAAAATAGATTTTAATAAAAGATCATGGGCTTTATTTTCTTTAGTTGTTTTTTCAACTAAAAATTGAGAGAAATTGGTAAGAGCCCTTCGAAAATTTGCTCTTTGTTCTAAAACATGGGTTTTCCATATTTTGTTAATATAATTATAATATTCCAGTGGTAATCCTGGATTATAAAAATCATTTATTTCAGAGAGCGATTGTTGTGATAAAAAGTTTTCTGCTCCCTTAATAATTTCAGCATAACTGGTTTGAAATGCCGAATTAGGGTCTTGTGACCATTGAGATTGACATACAGGGTTTGGCGTCAATGAAAATTGAGATCCAATTGGTGGTCTTACCATTGGATATGGTACATAATATCCTTGGTTAGGATAAAATGGTACTTGTGGAGGCATAGGAACAAATCCTTGGTTGGATTTTGTTATTTTCCCTTTGTTGGGTTTATGGACAGTATTCCATTCTCCCATTAGAGGTTTTTTACCTCTATCCATAAGGCCTGCTAAGAAAATTAGCAAATAAAATTAGGATTTCGAACAATAGGTATTTCTAGAGAATTCTTTTCTATAGATAGTATAACTGATTTTTTATAAATAGAAAATGGTAAATATTGTTTTATGAAATCATTACCTAGTAATATATCTCCCTTCATTTCGGGAAATCCTAATATTTTTGGAATTACAAATTTTACATTATTTATGTAAATTGGTATATTCCTAGCTTTATAATATACTAAAGTCTTATTACTATCTATACCACTAACCTTTATTGGTCTTTTTACAGGTTTCCAATATTTTGTAGGAATAGCATTCATCTTACAGCTACTTGTTGTAGCACCTGTATCTATTAAAGCATGTAAAAGAATTTTTTCTTTTAATTTTATTTCAATATAAATACAATTTTTTGTATTTTTTACCAAAGTTTGTATATCTTCTATTCTAGTATTTCTAGAATTTCTACTAGGTTCAGTAGGAAAGATAGGGATATGAACTATTTTCATACCTATCGGTGTAGAGGATGTTGTACTTTTATTATCTTCTTCTTCTTCTATTTGAGAATTCGAAGGTAGGACTAGATTATCATCTGTATTTGTTAACAGATTATTTTTAAAATATAACTTATCACCTGAGGCCATATATTCAATAGTACTTACAGGTTTTGAAGTGCTAGCATTATTTATATCTCCTATTATCCAGTCTTTTGGAATAGAAAGATCTTTTAAATGCAATAATTTAGGTTGTATTTCTGTAGTAATTTTATTTGGTTCAAAAAGTTCAATAATTTTATTATTCACTTCTTTTATTTCTACCTCTGCAGTATTAGTATACTCATTAATAGCAGTCCAGCTTATTGCAAGATCTTCTGCTAAATCTTTAATATCAGAATTTTTTGTCTGAATTTTTAAACAAAGACACTCTTCTATTAGAGGGTCTGTAATGGATATAAAGTAATTTGGTTTTACCTTAAATCCCATTACCCCATTATATAAATTTGATTGAATTCCTCCAATAAGTGCTTTTATTGGATTTTCAAATCTTTTATCTAATAAAACTGCTATTATAGGTACATCATGACCCCTTCTAAATAAAGCTCTAATCGTGATCATAATTATACCTAAATGTATATATCTTACCTGAGGATATTTCTTTCTAATCCTCTTAATTTTTTCTTTAGTAAACAAAGGGATTTCAGTTAATCCACCTTTTGTATCTTTAGCGACTGTATTACCGCTAATTTTTTCAATATGTCTTTGTGACCATATTTTAAACTTAGATATTTTATATATTTCTTCTTTAGAAATATGATTTTTAGTTATCTTTTCTATCATTTCTTCTGAGAAGTCTTTTTCTTCTCCTATTAAATTTCCTAATTTTATATCCTGTTGTTCAGTTTTAGGAATTTCTTCTAATTGGTTGTTATGTCCTAACATAAAAATATATTCTTCATTATCAGTGTCAGATTCAGTTTCTGATATTAATTCATATAATATTTCAGTAGGATTTATTTCCTCACTAAAACATATTTCTAAATCTTGTTCTTCAAGACTTTTAATCATTTTTCTAGCATTTTTTCCCTTATTAGGACAATTCGTAGCTATATGACCTTCTTCATCACATATAAAACATTTACAAAGTTGCTTTATAGGTTTTTTAGAAGTTTTTCTTCTTACAAATTTTTTCTTTTTGTTATTATCATTTTTATTACCAGTATATTTTTTATTACCTGGTTTCCACCTTACCATCCTATATTTTTTATTTTTATAATTTTTATAAGGTTTAGATTGTATAGGTTTACAACCAAACTCCCATTCTCCTTCTAATAATTTTGTACAATATTTATGACTTAATTTATTCTTAACTTGTTTAGCTGCTTTACTCTGTAAACAATGTAAAGTAATTCTTTCTTTAGCAAAATTAATCCTATTTCCTATACTATCTATATTTTCTTTATCTATACCTGTTGCTTTACTGTGTTTATCTAGATAAGAAGCATATTTATTTATACAAATTTCATCCCAAGGTGGGGGTAATTTATGGAAATATTGGTTTTTCCAAAATTCTATATTACTATTTTTTAACTTTTGATATTCATGAAGAAATTTTTTAGAAAATTCTTCTAAATATCTAATATCACATAATTTTATTTTTGATAATATATAACTAGATTGACCATCCTGATCCTTTTTATCAGTATAGCCACAAAATTCTGTTTTTAGAATTAAAGTTAAACCTTTTAATAGTTCCTTAGGAGTACCTATTTGATTAATAAGTTGTTCCTTTTGTTGTTTCCCTTTTTCAGATTCTTCCCAACGACGGAGAAATTGCAAAACATCTCCTTGGAAAGTTCCTACAAAATAATTTAAAAATTTTTCTTTTGTCCAACTACTGCTATTATTATTAACAACAATAGTCATAGACTGTGCCCAATCATCTATAGTTTTTTCATAGTCTGATAAAGGTATTTTAGTTAAATCTAAATATATACCTCCTTGAGCAACATTTCTTTTATTTAAATCATCAATCCTATATGGTATAGGCTGAGTAGATGTTTCTCCTGGGTTTTCAGGCTTGACATCATTAGTAGCTATAGTTTCAAATATTCTAGTCGTTTCTTCGACTAGTTCATTATCTTTATTAAAAGATCTCAGATAATCATCTTTTTGAATATCTGATTCTATTTTTCTCTTTCCATAAGGATCTTTTTTATCCTTTTCCTTAGGTTTCGGTATATATGGATCTGTGTTGTCAGTATCCATAGGTTCCGGTATTTCTATTAACTTTAAATATTCTACTCTTTCATAACTGTCATTAGTAGTAGAAAATTTTATTTTCCAATGTTCTATTAATTCTTTATAACACTGGAAATCATGTTTTTGTTGTTTTGAATATTCTCTTTTTTGTTTTTGTTTTTTAATATTATTAGACTCGTCCGAAGAAGTTTGGTCTTCCTCAGATAAAGCTAAAATTACATTACTATTACCATAGTATAGTGGACCTAAATCCATCTCTTGGTCTTCACTTTTGTTAGTGAAAACATTATCTAATTTATTATTAATATCTGTTAAAAGTTCCTTAGACTCGTTGTTCAAGTCTAACTCAGTTACTTTACTTATATTATCAATTTTACTTTCAATATTATTAACCTTATTATATAACTTATTAAAATAGACAGAAGTTATATCCACAAGACTATTGATACCTTTACTAAGAGCCGAAATGTTGTTTTCATTTTTTGGTTCTATATGCATAGTATGATTACAAGTTTTATCTTTATATAAACAATCTATCTCTTCCATATTATTTATCTTTGGTACCTAAAACCGTCCGTTATCTTTATATGTCCTTAACAAAGGCCTAAACACGTCCTCCCTGGACTTAAACAGGCAAACAAAGACACAACAACAGATATATGGGTTTCAAGATAAATAACTATGAAATAAACAGAATTGAGAACAAAAGATAGAAACTTACAATATTACTATGATATATTTGCTTCCAAATAAAAATGACTACGTGGAAGGAACCATCGAGTCAGCATTTATTACGTCCTTATCAGGATATTTTCGGATTTGAATTGTAAATGAATTAGAGTTCAATTTTTACACTATAAATAGGCATTGTTGTAGCCTAAACAAGGATCGATTCCTACACCAATTCATAGTATAGTTTTCTTAGCTTTTGCCTTTTGTAAACTTTCTTTCAATAACCCTTTGTAAAAATCCCTTTACTAATAATAAAACTCTCTTTGTAAATCTTATTCCGTTGTATTGAGCCACCATAGTCTCCCCGTAATTGGTATCAGAGGGCCGGAGTAACGATACTTGGAAGCAAATATATCATAGTAATATTGTAAGTTTCTATCTTTTGTTCTCAATTCTGTTTATTTCATAGTTATTTATCTTGAAACCCATATATCTGTTGTTGTGTCTTTGTTTGCCTGTTTAAGTCCAGGGAGGACGTGTTTAGGCCTTTGTTAAAGACATATAAAGATAACGGATGGTTTTAGGTACCAAAGATAAATAATATGGAAGAGATAGATTGTTTATATAAAGATAAAACTTGTAATCATACTATGCATATAGAACCAAAAAATGAAAACAACATTTCGGCTCTTAGTAAAGGTATCAATAGTCTTGTGGATATAACTTCTGTCTATTTTAATAAGTTATATAATAAGGTTAATAATATTGAAAGTAAAATTGATAATATAAGTAAAGTAACTGAGTTAGACTTGAACAACAAGTCTAAGGAACTTTTAACAGATATTAATAATAAATTAGATAATGTTTTCACTAACAAAAGTGAAGACCAAGAGATGGATTTAGGTCCACTATACTATGGTAATAGTAATGTAATTTTAGCTTTATCTGAGGAAGACCAAACTTCTTCGAACGAGTCTAATAATATTAAAAAACAAAAACAAAAAAGAGAATATTCAAAACAACAAAAACATGATTTCCAGTGTTATAAAGAATTAATAGAACATTGGAAAATAAAATTTTCTACTACTAATGACAGTTATGAAAGAGTAGAATATTTAAAGTTAATAGAAATACCGGAACCTATGGATACTGACAACACAGATCCATATATACCGAAACCTAAGGAAAAGGATAAAAAAGATCCTTATGGAAAGAGAAAAATAGAATCAGATATTCAAAAAGATGATTATTTGAGATCTTTTAATAAAGATAATGAACTAGTCGAAGAAACGACTAGAATATTTGAAACTATAGCTACTAATGATGTCAAGCCTGAAAACCCAGGAGAAACATCTACTCAGCCTATACCATATAGGATTGATGATTTAAATAAAAGAAATGTTGCTCAAGGAGGTATATATTTAGATTTAACTAAAATACCTTTATCAGACTATGAAAAAACTATAGATGATTGGGCACAGTCTATGACTATTGTTGTTAATAATAATAGCAGTAGTTGGACAAAAGAAAAATTTTTAAATTATTTTGTAGGAACTTTCCAAGGAGATGTTTTGCAATTTCTCCGTCGTTGGGAAGAATCTGAAAAAGGGAAACAACAAAAGGAACAACTTATTAATCAAATAGGTACTCCTAAGGAACTATTAAAAGGTTTAACTTTAATTCTAAAAACAGAATTTTGTGGCTATACTGATAAAAAGGATCAGGATGGTCAATCTAGTTATATATTATCAAAAATAAAATTATGTGATATTAGATATTTAGAAGAATTTTCTAAAAAATTTCTTCATGAATATCAAAAGTTAAAAAATAGTAATATAGAATTTTGGAAAAACCAATATTTCCATAAATTACCCCCACCTTGGGATGAAATTTGTATAAATAAATATGCTTCTTATCTAGATAAACACAGTAAAGCAACAGGTATAGATAAAGAAAATATAGATAGTATAGGAAATAGGATTAATTTTGCTAAAGAAAGAATTACTTTACATTGTTTACAGAGTAAAGCAGCTAAACAAGTTAAGAATAAATTAAGTCATAAATATTGTACAAAATTATTAGAAGGAGAATGGGAGTTTGGTTGTAAACCTATACAATCTAAACCTTATAAAAATTATAAAAATAAAAAATATAGGATGGTAAGGTGGAAACCAGGTAATAAAAAATATACTGGTAATAAAAATGATAATAACAAAAAGAAAAAATTTGTAAGAAGAAAAACTTCTAAAAAACCTATAAAGCAACTTTGTAAATGTTTTATATGTGATGAAGAAGGTCATATAGCTACGAATTGTCCTAATAAGGGAAAAAATACTAGAAAAATGATTAAAAGTCTTGAAGAACAAGATTTAGAAATATGTTTTAGTGAGGAAATAAATCCTACTGAAATATTATATAAATTAATATCAGAAATTATTGCATTTAAAAGATCTTTCTATTCCAAAAGACTGGATAATAGGAGATATAAATAATGCTAGCACTTCAAAACCTGTAAGTACTATTGAATATATGGCCTCAGGTGATAAGTTATATTTTAAAAATAATCTGTTAACAAATACAGATGATAATCTAGTCCTACCTTCGAATTCTCAAATAGAAGAAGAAGAAGATAATAAAAGTACAACATCCTCTACACCGATAGGTATGAAAACAGTTCATATCCCTATCTTTCCTACTGAACCTAGTAGAAATTCTAGAAATACTAGAATAGAAGATATACAAACTTTGGTAAAAAATACAAAAAATTGTATTTTATAGTGGTATTGAGCCTCGGTGGTCATCCAAAATTCACCAGGATGTCTCCTACCACAGTGTTGACACTCGGAGTTACTTGGCTTAACATTGCCAACAATAGCTACAGATGTGGTTTGAGCCTTAGCACTCGTATTTTGTCTCCCACGAGTTCTACTTGGATTTCCAGCTGAAACGGTCGAACGGTTCTACACATTCCTCAATTTCTTTGATGAAGGCTGAAAAGACTTACTTATCAATCTCTTCTTCATATCTCTAGCATCTGATTCAGCTTTCCTCATTTCCTTGCATAACTCTTCAGCTTTGCATGCTCGGTCAACTAACACAACAAATTCTTTTAGTTCCAAAATCCCAACATACAATTTGATGTTTTCATTTAGGCATTCCTCAAATCTTTTACACATGATTTCTTCCGTAGAAACACATTCTCGAGCGTACTTATTGAGTCAGACAAATTCTTGCTCATACTCAGACATTATCATTCAACCCTGCTTCAGTTCTAAAAATTCCTTTCACTTTTGATCAATAAAATGCTGACTTATATACTTCTTTTGGAACTCCACCTGAAAGAAGTCCCAAGTAACTCTTTCTTTAGGTACCACCGAGACGAGCGTTTTCCACCATTGGTATGCCAAGTCACTCAGAAGTGATACAGTACACTTTAAACACTCTTCAAGTGTGCAAGAGAGCTCATCAAACACCCGAATAGTGTTTTCGAGCCAAAATTTTGCCATTTTGGGGTCATCATCAGGATTAGCTCTAATTTCCTTGGCCCCATATTCACATGTAACGCCCTAATTTTCGGGTTTTTCTTAGATTTATCATCATCTGTTAAATGTTTAAATCAGGTGTGTAATACATGTTTGGGATGTGTTAATGGGCTTATGGAAGGCCCATGAGTTGGTTGGGAGCTCGGCAAAATTTTGAATTTTTGCCTTAGGAAATAGGGGATCAGTGGAAATAAGGGTCTTAAGGAATTGTGTGCGAAATGTAGCACAAATGAATCAGTGGCAAAGTGGCAAGGGGGACGCCACTAGGCTCCTTAAAAGGTGGCGCCTAAATGAGCCTAGAGGTCAAGGGTTCAAGCGCCAGAGGTTGTGAAAGTATTGTTTATTTTTTAAGCTGGAGCAGGTAAGAGTTTGAAGCCGACTGGAACTCTGGTTGGAGGAGATTTGAATCGGTCAAAGAACAAATCATGGAGGAGGTTGAGGAGCAAATCAAGGAGAGTTTGAATTTCAAGGACTCTTGAGGGAAGGCAAATTCGGCATTGTGCCTAGGTAGCATTTTCGGCAAATAGGTGTTTTGGTGTGCCGAATTCTTCTTTGGTCTTTTTATGATTTGGTGCCGATTTTTCCTAGGTAAGAAAAGCATCCTTTTTCTGTCAATTTTGCATAGTGTATTAGGTACCTTTCTTTTGCCATTTTGTTCCTCTCATCAACCTAATAGCCGAACCCTTAACCCACTCTTGAGCCGAATCTACATTCGACTAAACACCTCCCTTGTTCTCTCTTCTACTCTTATTTTCTTCTCATCTTGCTTTCTCAAAATCGAAACCTATCTTGTTGCCTCCTTCTTGGCCGAATCGAATAAGCTTTCTCCTACTTCTTTTCTTCAAGCTCTAAATCGAATACTCATATGATTAAAATCCCCATGGCCGAATGCTTTCTATGACCGAAACCACACTCCCTTTGTTACCGATTGATCGAAATCTTCTTCTTCTTCTCCTTCTTGATTCTTTAGCAAGCCGAACCCTATTCTTCTATCTCTTCTATTTGCCGATTTACCCCACCTACTTTATTGGTTAAAACAACAAGTGCACCATATCACTTTTTTTTCAAAAGCCGAAAGCATCTCCTTCTAATCATTCAAAAAGCCGAATATCTCTAGGGCCACTCTTGTGACGTTAGAGTTAGATTTGCGGTGGATCTAATATAGTCTCGAGTTAGTGGAAGCGTGGAAACGATACTCTTCGAGTGGAAGCAACGGTAAGCGATCTAAACATTAAGTACATTCGTTTATCAACATCAGAAAGAAAAGCCGAAACCCCTAGATCTTTAGGGGGCATGTCGACATTGCTTTTAAGACTCTAATACTATGGTTGTTTCTTGTGTGCTTTCGATAGCAAGAGTAGGAGATCCAGCAAGGAGGAGGAAGTTGCGATTCATCTAAAGATAGATCTGAGAGATCTAAAACAATTAAGGTAAGGTTGTAAGGCTATTTGAGGGTATGGCCGAATGCAATAAAGGATTTTTGACATTAGTTTGTAAAGCTTGTTGGCTAACCAATTAGGGAATGGATTGTAGGAATAAGCACATGGAGGATTTTGTTGGCAGAACTGCAAAACAGGTGTGTAACGTGTCTCTATCATAGACTAGGATGGCTAAAGGCCGTAATGACCGAAATTATGCTAAAGTGTCCGATTGAAGTGACCGAAAAAGTTGTCTTGAAAGGATCTGAGGGTAACCGAATACCCTGTGGTGATCAAACTAGTAAATGACAGTGGCAAAATTGCAGAAGGTGCAATTTCGAGCTTCTCGGTAAGTTGGGTTTCAATGGGCCAAAGATGGGCCTAATGGGCTTCCGAGCCCAAATAGGTAAAATGGCTAATAAAGACTATCTGGCGACGTAGTTAGTAATAACATGTTAAGTTGGTAAACTAAACCTAAAATTGGGCTTAAAGGGCTTGAGACAATATTGGACTTAGTAAGGCCCATTAGGGGTTTTAGGCAAAAAGGGCAAAACTGGAAATTTGGCTTAAATCGACTTTCGTGGTTATATGGGGGCTGATAATTTATTGGATTTGCACAAAATCTCTGAAAATATGAAAAAGGACTAAAATACCCTTAAATATGGAAAATTACCAAAATACCCCTAGGTGTAAAAAGACTATTATACCCCTAGGGTCAATTCTGTATGAAATGTATGATTTTATGTATCTGCATGAGTTACCATTTAATGTGAGCATATCTGATGCATGAGATGTTATATGTTGCATGCTAGTATTTATATTCTTATGTTGCATGGGGCATGGGTTTATGATGGAGGAAGCATTCTGGCAGCCTCGCTGCAATCTGGTGACTTTGTCACATTATTATCTGGCAGCCTCGCTGCAATCTGGTGACTTTGTCACATTATTATCTGGCAGCCTTGCTGCAAATCTGGTGGCCTCGCCACAATATTTATATCTGGTGACCTCGTCACAATATCTGGCAGCCTCGCTGCAAATATATCTGGCAGCCTCGCTGCAAATGTTATCTGGCAGTCTCACTGCAAATTATATCTGGCAGCCTCGCTGCAAATATCTGTGGTGTGTAGCGGTTGGGTGGGTCGAGTAGTCTCCCCACATGGTGTAAGGCTGGTACGGGGGTGTTATGGATGGATCTGGGTTGGGTTTTCTGTTTGCATAATGCTTATATCTGATCTGTTTCTGTTATGGGCCTTTGGGCTTAACCTGATTTCTGTAATGGGCCAAGGCCAACTAATCTGATTCTGAGGCTTGATCTGTTTTGGCCTATGGTTGAGATAATGTTGCACACTGAGTTGTCAAACTCACCCCCTTTTTAATTAATCCCTGCAGGTAACCCTCAACCATAGTGGGCTTGGAGCTGCGAGAGATTCGGGATGGCCACAGCGACTGCAATAAGACTGGTTTTCATTTATGTTTTAGTAATTTAATTTTATGTTATTTTTGGGTTTTAATGTGTAATAAGGCCGCTATTAAATTTTCTTTTTGGGTTTTAACTTTCTAAATGATTTGATTCGTACTTTATCGAAACTGCTAGACATAGGCTGCGCGGGTTTTCAAAACCTTAATAACGTTTTCAAAATAACGTTTATAAAATTTAAACAATCTTGAGTAATGACCTCTTAAAGCAGTTTTAACAGGAACTTTTCCCACCTTGCTAGTTTTAAGATATCACCTAAGACTCATCGTGAATTAAAAGGTTACAAGCGTAGTTTAGGATCATGTGATACACCAGATCTGGTCATCGCGTCCAGACCTGGTTTGGGGTGTTACATCACAAATCTTGTCAACATGAGGCTTACTTATTCTCATAATTTCCACACCTTATGGAGCTACCGAAATCGATTAAGGGATGGGAGGAGGAGGGGGAGGTTGAGCATTCAGATTCACCCGAATAAACTTCGTGTACCATTCACTCATTTTATGGAGAAAGGCTTCCTGAGCCTCTTCTCCCCGACTAGATTCTATATTTCTGCTTTCGAGTGGCGCGGTCCCTTGAGCGGGAGTCGACATGTTACTTCTTATTTTGTCAGCTACTATCGGGTCGGGATCCATTTACTATATGAACACACAATTTAAAAAGGTTAGGAACCATCACACTATCAATATTCACAATTATGGCATGTATAGCTAGACTCTTACACTTGCTATGTTAGTCTGAGAACCGACTAAGCTATAGTCTGATACAACTAAATGCAACACCCTTTACCCATATCCGATGCCAGAACAGGGTTTGAGGTAATACCAAACTTAAACGATAACATTTATTCCCAACCAAGTCATAAAATTTCAATATAATTTAAAACTTTTCATTCATAAACAACTCGTCCCTGTTACGAGCCTACGAGGCCTTAAACATACTTTAAAGGTGATTTGGGGCTGAACCAAGACCTTTTGAATACATAAAAAATTTTACTCAAAATAGGGTCACACGCCCGTGTGACATGGGACACGCCTGTGTTGGAAGGCCGTGTGGTCGCACACGCCCGTGTCCCTTGTAACACTCCAAACCCAGCCTAGACATTATGGCTAAATCTGGCAGCATCACATTGGAGTGCTTTCGGAAAAGTTTAAGCAAGATAAAAATCACTTTGGTTATTATCTTTACTTAAGTCAGAAAACCAATAATCAAGTTATTTGCTAAAACCCTTTTCATTTATGTGGAAACTCTTAGTTAATTTTAGAAAGACAAAGTCTATGAGTCGTTTTACAGTTATTCAAATAAATCCAAAATAACAATTTAAAACTCAAGATAAGATCAAAACAGCCCAAATCCTAATTTAAATAGCATAACCCAATAGAATTAAAATAGTAAAAACATTAAAGTCATAAACTGTCGCAAAACGTCTCAGTGGTCACTGACGAGCCCTCCTCAACACCAATCCATCTAATGTTGGGGATTACCTGACAGACAAGTAAAATAAGGGGGTGAGTTTTCACAAACTCAGTATGTACATCCCCATAGTAAAGCATGCATACATCAGTCAATCAGTCAATAATTGAGCCTGAGCTCTTAACAGAATTAGTGTAGACCGTAGCCACTCAGTACAGAATCAGATCAGATATAATCGGGCCTTAACCCATACAGAAATCGTATGCATATCACTTCAGTACATTAAATGCCCAACACCCTACACACCATCTCCGTCCACCCTACACACTATGTGGGGATAAAATCGACCCACCCAGACCTACACACTATGTATGGGGATATAATCAACCCATCCAACCCTACACACCATGAGGTACCGTAAAACGACACATATCAGGAAAATACAGCATAGCTGCTAGATATATAGCTAAAAGCCTTTCAGTAATCCTTCTCTCCAATATCGAGCCCGACCCAATGCAATGCAACATAAATGATGACATGACATGCTATCGTACAGTAAACAAATCATACGTGCCATACTTAGATCAATTCAGAACAGTACTATAACACATGCTAAATATAACATGCTAGCATACATCTCAGTATTATGTCACAGAACAAGGTCTAAGTAATGCTTATCGACCCCTTAAACAGGTTACAGTTGACTTGGACGACCCTGCAACCTTTCAGAGCAGTTCAGTTAAATAGGCTCACATGCCCATGTGGCCTGCCCGTGTGGCCCACACAGCTCAAGTTGGCCTTCTCGTGTGGATCACAAGGCCTGGCCCAAACCCCATATACCCGTGTGGGCCCACACGCCAGTGTGGCCCACATGGCCCAGTAGGCCTAGCCCGTGCCTTGCACACGGCCCAGCCAGCCTAACACACTCGTGTCCATCGCGCCCGCGTGGCGTGCACATGGCCTCAATCATCGACGACATGACCGTGTCTCACACGCAACAGTGTCTCGCACACGGCCCTCACACGGGCAGTCCACACGCTACTGTGGCGTCGACAGTCTCATTTTCGACTTTTGCCGAACCGCGTTTTCAGTGCGTTAGGGGTACACACCTGATTTTGATTGAAGCCTAAACACTCCTGAGTACTTCCAGAACCTAAAATCAAAATATTTAGCCCTTTAAAAAACCCATAATCGAGTTTTAACACTTAATCCCGAAATTGCAAAATTGTCTTACCACTACTAAAATCAAGCACAACTCCGATTCAACCGTCGAATCGCTGATTTCCAGCCTCCAGATCTCCTCCCAAATAGCAGTACACAACCTTTAAACACTTAATCGAAATAACATTCAAGATTGACAATCGAGAACTTACTAGCGATTAACACGTCCAAAACCCGTAAAACCCGCTAATACGGAACAAAACGAACAAGAGGAAAACTAGGAAATTTTCAGCAGTAGAATGGGGATTTTTTTGCAGGTAAAAACGGTAGCAAATATTTTTTAGAAAAAAGAAACGGCAGAGAGAAAGGTAGGGAAACGTTAGAAATCTAGAACTTTTGGGAAAACTAAACAACTTCCAGATAACTCATTGATTCATTCCACTACTCAGTATCGCATTGAAACTCCTATTGGCTATTAGAAGTAAAAAAAAAAAGACTCCCTTGCTTGCACAGGGATTCGAACTTCGGATCCCTTGCATATTTACACTCCACCCAACCACTAGACCAGCAGGCCTATTCTGATATATTCCATCAAACTTTTAATTAAAAGCCTACTCACCAGGAGTTAGGCTTTATTCAATAAAAGCCCCAAATTTAACACAAGTCCTGGCTTGAATTTGAGACCTCCCCAAACACACCCAGAGCACATATTCATTTAAGCAGACAATTAGTTACGTCAAGTAAGCACAAAAACATATTCAGAAAATTTCAAGCCATAAGTTCACAAAAGCTGAGAACCAAAATTTTTGGGCGTTACAACTTTACCCCCTTAAAGAAAATTTCGTCCTCGAAATTTTACCTGATCAGAAGAGATGAGGATACTGCTGACGCATCGAATCCTCTGGCTCCCAAGTAGTCTCCTCAGTGCTATGATTCTGCCACAACACCTTCACTAAAGGAATAGTCTTCCTCCGTAAGACCTTCACGTCGTGATCCAAAATCTGAACCGGCTCCTCCTCGAACACTAGATTTGACCTAATCTCAATATCCTCCATAGGCACAATGTGCGTGGGATTAGAGCAATATCGTCTCAACATAGAGACATGGAATATATCTTGAATACGATCTAACTTTAGAGGTAGCTCCAACTGATACGCGACTGGTCCCACTCGTCTCAAAATCTGGTACGGCCCAATAAACTGAGGACTCAGCTTGCCCTTACGACCGAACAGCAGAACCTTCTTCCATGGCTAGACCTTAAGTAAGAACATGTCCCCCATAGAATATTCAATGACCTTTCTCTTCAGATCAGCATAGGACTTCTGTCTATCAGAAGCCGCTTTCAAACACTCTCGAATCAATTAGACCTTGTCCTCAGTTTCTGATACCAACCTTAGACCCAATTCACGTCGCTCACCCAACTCAGTCCAGCACAAATGGAGTGTGACACTTATGACCATACAGTGCCTCGTAAGGTGCCATCTGTATACTAGACTGGTAATTGTTGTTGTAGGCAAACTCTGCTAGAAGCAAGAACTCCTCCCAACTACCTCAGAAATTGATGATGCACCCTCTCAGCATGTCCTCTAATATCTGAATCACCCTCTCTAACTGTCCATCTGTCTGAGGATGAAAAGTAGTACTGATGTCAATTCGCGAACCCAAAGCCTCATGAAGCTTCTACCAGAATCGAGATGTAAACCAAGGATCCCTATCGAAGATTATCGACACAGGAACCCCATGCAGTCTCCCAACTTAGCTAGTTTTTGAAGGGCATAGTTTATCCTAACCAGAATAAAGTGAGCAGTCTTGGTCAACCAATCCACGATGACCCATATAGAATCCTTCTTAG
This sequence comes from Gossypium stocksii, assembly GCA_020496765.1. Lineage (NCBI taxonomy): Eukaryota > Viridiplantae > Streptophyta > Magnoliopsida > Malvales > Malvaceae > Gossypium > Gossypium stocksii. The sequence continues at coordinate 36,096,614 of CM035624.1, forward strand.
TGGGTGTTAGGGGTAACTCACTAACGAAGTCCATCGTCATTTGCTTCTATTTCCACATCAGTATCTGAACTGGTTGTAGCAATCCCGAAGGCAACTGATGCTCAGCCTTAACCTGCTGACAAGTTAAACAGTAAGCAACATAATCGGTCACCTCACGCTCCAACCCTGACCACCAGTACAACTCTCAGATATCTTTGTACATCTTACTCTTACCGGGACACATAGCATAAGGGCTACTATATGCTTCCCTCAAAATCAACTGTCTCAAGTCTACGTCATTCGACACACATATGTGACCTCTGAAGCACAAAACCCAATCATCATTAAGTCCAAAATCTGAAGTAACCCCAGTTTCAACCTGCCGAAACCGTAACTTAAGAGTCTTATCCTCCAACTGCTTTGCTCTAATCTGTTCAATCCATGTCGGCTTCACCTGAAGCTCAACCAACAAACTCCCATCATCATAGAGACTCAGTCGAGCGAACAACACTCTCAGATTAGTCACAACCCTACGGCTTAGCGCATCGGCCACCATATTAGCCTTACTAAGATGGTACTCAATGCTGTAATTATTGTTCTTAAGCAGCTCAACCCATCGATGCTGCCTAAGATTTAACTCCTTTTGAGTGAGGAGATACTTGAGGCTCTTGTGAATAGTGTAGATGGTACACTTCGTACTATACAGGTAATGCCTCCAAATCTTAAGGGCAAAAACCACTACAGCTAACTCCAAGTTGTGCATCAGATAATTAACCTCGTGAGTCTTGAGCTGTCGAGACGCATAAGCCACAACCTTTCCGTCTTGCATCAGAACATAGCCCAAACCTACATGTGAAGCATCACTATAAATGACGAAGTCCTTCCTAGGCTCAGGTTGTATCAGAACTGGTGCCTGAGTCAAAACTGACTTAAGCTTCTCAAAACTCTCCTGCTGTGCATCAGTCCAAACAAAAGGAACTCCTTTACGCAACAGCTTAGTCAATGGTGATGCGATCAAAGAGAACCCCTCCATAAATAGACAGTAATATCTAGCCAACCCTAGGAAACTACGAATTTCAGATACCGTCTTCGGCTATTTCTAATCCAACACAGCCTCAATCTTACGAGGATTCACACGTATCCCCTTAGCAGATACCACATGCCCTAAGAAAGTGACCTCTTGAAGCCAGAACTTACACTTAGAGAACTTCGCAAACAACTGTTTCTCCTGGAGAGCCTGCAGAACAACCCTGAGATGCTCATCGTGCTCATCTTCTGTCTTAGAATAAACCAAAATGTCGTTGATGAACACTACGGCGAATCAGTCCAAGTAGGGTTGGAACACTCGGTTCATCAGATCCATAAACGCCGCTGGTGCGTTAGTCAATCCAAATGGCATAACCAAGAACTCGTAATGTCCATACCGAGTCCTAAATGTCGTCTTATGCATATCAGCCTCTTTTACCCTCAAATAGAGTTGTGCATGGGCAGGGCTACCCGGCTTGGCCAGAAGGCCGCCCTAAAAACGGGAGGGTTCGGGTAAAAACATAGACTCGAAATATGAGTTTGGGAAAAAATAAGGCTCGTTTAAAAAATAAGCCGGGCCTCAGGTAAGCCTTTTTTGGCCTGGGCCCAGCCCAGCCCGGCCCAAATTATATCTAAATATATATATTATTTGTAATCATATTTACATTTTATTTTCAATTTTAATATAACCACTTTTTATTATATTTTCAATTTTGTATTGTTTTAATAATTGTTTTAGTCTCATTTTTTATTGGTTTCTTGTTTTAATATTTGTTTTAATATTTTTAAATGTATTTGATTTATTATATTTTAAAATTTTTTATTTAATGAAATAAGCTAAAAAAATTTAATATGGGCCGGGTTGGGCTTGGACAAATTTTTAGGCCCATATTTTAGGTCGGGCCAGGCTCGGGCCTAACAAATGGGCCTAAATTTTTAATTGAGCCCGACCCGGCTCGGCCCATGCATACCTCTATCCTCAACTGATGATAACTCGATCGCAAGTCGATCTTTGAGAACATTGAAGCCCCTCTGGACTGGTCAAACAGGTCGCCGATCCTCAGAAGTGGGTACTTATTCTTTATCGTCAACTTATTCAATTGACGGTAGTCGATAGACATCCTTATAGTACCATCCTTCTTCTTCACAAAGAGAACATGTGCTCTCCATGGAGACATACTGGGACGAATAAACCCACGATCCAATAGCTCCTAAATTTAAGCCCTAAGTTCTGTCAGCTCCTTCGGTGCCATACGATAAGGGGCAATGAACACCTGAGCTTTACTAGGAATCAGATCTATCCCAAGTTCCACATCAGAGTCGAATTCCTGAGGCTAAGAATGCCGCACATCCCTTTCTCACTAACTTCTCTGCAACCAACGTAGATATCACATTACTCAGATAATTCTGGCATTCCCCAATCATGACTATCTCCTCATCCTCCTCGGTACTCAGAACAACACTCTTTTCTGTACAATCTAGACTCACACGGTGCTTTACCAACCAGGCTATGCCCAGTATCAAATGGAACTCCCCAAACAGAAGCTCCATCAAGTTAGCCAAGAACACGGTCCCTTAGACCTCTAACGGTACAACCCTGAATAGCTTACTAACTCTAACAGACTGCCCCAACGAACTCACCACTAATACCTCGCTAGTAGTACTCTCATACGGTATCCTCAAGGTCTCAGACACAGAACATGTAACATAGGAATATGTAAAACCTATGTCTATCAGTGCAACATAAGGTACATAAAAAATGAGAAACGTGCTCGTGATGACATCTGGAGCGTCTACATCTTCGCAACGTCGTGCAATATAGACCAGTGCATGCTGCCTCGCCTCAGTCAGCCCAACACTTATGTCCAATGCTCTCTGACCTTGACCTATACCATTACCACCTCTAGCCTGTCCTCGACCCCTAGGTGGTTGTTGTACCTCCGCTGCTACTGTGCAGTCTCAACAATTGGTGCTTGCGTTTGGTTACCCCTCAGTGGGCAGTCCTTAACTCTGTGCTCCATAGATCCGCACCTCAAACATGCTCCAGTAACTCTCCAACACTCGCCTGGATGACTTCTGTTACAGTGCTGACAGATAGCCATCCTAGTAAGAACCACCACAGTAGGCCCAACTCTGACAAGCCCATCAGACCTGACCTTTTTCTTAGGCATCACAACAGAAATAGAAGGCTCTGGATCCTTCTTAGCCTTCCCTCTATCACGATTCAGGCGCTCAGTGTGCTTCACCTCCTCGGCTATCTTGGCCTTCTCAACCAAGATTGAGAAATCCAGCTTCCTCTGTGGAGCTATTTAAACACGCAAGCTATCACGGAGACCATCCTCAAACCACATACAGTGCTCGTACTCGGTCGCCACCATGCCCCCTAGCATAACGGCTCAGTCTCAGGAATTTGGCCTCATACTTGGCCACAGAACGATCCCCTTGAGTGAGATTCAGGAACTCACATCACCTAGCATCAGTGTAGCTGGCTACCACATATTTACTCTGGTAGGTGGTCTTAAACAAATTCCAAGTCAACCGATTGGGCTGAGTGCCCTCCTTAACAATCAACCACCACTGATACGCCTCATCCCGAAGCAGAACCACAGCCCCCTTGAGCTTCTGCTCATTAGTAATGCCCAAATCATCCATGATGCCCTCTATAGACTCTATCCAGTACTCGGCCACTGATATGTACGATATGAAGTAATAAAATTTATAAAAACTAATTGCACCAAAAACTAACTAATTCACGATTTTAAGGCAAGCACACCTATCGAACAGTAGTATAGTTTAGCGGCAAGACCGAGATATCGTACCTAAAGGAACCAAAAGTACTAGTACTTACTTCCTTTCTATTATCTAACTTAAAAGTAAAAGGGGTTTGTATGAAACTAATTCTAAAACTAAACTAAAAGTGCACAAGAAAGTAAATTTGGGGAAAAACTCTTGGGAAAAGCCGATTATTATGGGCAATACTCAAAGGAGAATCCACCTAGACTTCACTTGTTATTAACTTCCTGAACTAGATTATTTCTTCATTTGACTTGATCCGTAGAGATCCCTAATTTATGTTAATACCTCCGTCGAGGATAAGAACAACTAATCCTAGGTTGATTAACTGAAATCGCTTTCTAGTTAAAACTCCTAGTCTTGCATTAACTCGACCTATGGATCCCCCTATTAGGTTTGACCCTAATCCGGCAAATTTATGTCGCCCTATGTCTAGGGTTGCATGCAACTCCGCTTAATTATGCTAGATCTACTCTTAAACAGGGACTTTTGCTCCTCTGCCTAAGCACATCAAAACTTGAATTAATACCTAGGATTATTAAAACAAGCATTAAGCACACATAATTAAGGACAATTCAAGTATTTATCATATAATTCAAGAATGAATAATAACAAGATCTGTCTTAGGTTTCATCCCCCTCAAGTATTTGGGGGATTTAGTTCATAATTAATAAAGAAAACATCTCATAAGAAATAAGATAACAAAACATAAAGAACCCGAAAACCCCTGAAGGAATTTAGGAGATCCTTTATCTTGATGTAGAATTCAGCTTCTGGGATGAATCAATCGGCTTCCCTTGGAGTAATCCTTTGCTTTCACTCTCTGTGTTGGCAGGAATATGGCACTCCTTTTGGAAGAAAGAGTACACCCTTAGAGTTGCCTCCTAGGGTCTTTATATAGAGCTTTGGGACGCCTTTCTTAGCCTCTAAGTATCCAAATCCGAGTGAAATTGCACTTTCTCACGATAGGGACATGCCCGTGTGCCACGCCCGTGTGGATCGACAAGAGGCTAAGTGCGAGACTATTGATGGAGGCATGGCCGTGTGATCAGGCTGTGCTTATCGGGGCTGGGCCATGTTGGTCCTCATGTAGCACGGCCGTGTGCCATGGCCGTGTGGTGACTACTTGGGCCGTGTCATTTTTACACTTTGGCCAATTTTCTTCGTTTTCAGCTTAGTTTTCGTTCTTTTCTCTTCCCTATGCTTTCCTGAGTATAAAACATGAAATAAAAGAGTTAAGAGCACCAATTCTCACAGATTTAATGATAATTCATCCGGAAATTAGGCAAAACATGAAGTAAATATATGTATAATTTATCGTTTATCAAATACCCCCACACTTAAGCCTTTGCTTGTCCTCAAGTAAAATTTCAATCCCTAATTAAGAATCATTCCTCTCAACTTACAATCTTTATCAATAATGTTTCAAACTAATTCACATGCATTCATACAATGAAAATTCAATCAGAAGAACATTAAAGATTCAATTACTTTAAGTTGAGAATTTTATCATCGAAACATAAGTTTCCTCCTTTCTTCTAAGTAATCATCTCTCAATTGAAATCAACAAGATTTGACATCCTCACTAAAGATTCACTCTATCCACTCAATGTGTTTACAATTCAAGAATTAAGTACTCTCTAGTCAACCTGAAAAGTTATTACCATAGGTTTGCAAGAAAATCAAATCTCCACCATTATAGTTTGATATGATACATCGATCAAAAGGTCTTTTAACGGTTGTAATGGGGCTTGGTTAGGGGTGTTGTCACAAGCTACAAAAGAGGGTTAGAATCGAGATTGAACTAAAAAATTATCTAGCTAGAAAAATCTCTATCACTAGAACATATTCCTCGAGCTAAGCCTTATGATGACATCATTCTAGCCTTGGTAGCCTTAAAATAGAAATATGCAAAAACTACTGAACTATTAGAGATTACAATTGAATTTCTTTAATAAATATGCATTTTTTTGGAATAATTCAAATACAATACAATAAATTGAATATTTACAACTTTACAATCTGGAAAAGAGAATAAAGTTAGATACTAATTCAACTCGAATCTTGACAAAAATAGGGATCAGAATAATTGAATGAAATTCAACAAAAATAGCTTATGGGTTAAAATTAGAGGTAAGTCAAAGAATAGGTTGTTAGGCTCAATGGGGTTCACTAGGGGTTAATTTATAGAGGTAGGCCTTTATAGAGTAAGTGGGTTAAATCCTGAGTACCGTTATCATCTCAGTGTATCAAATCAATGATGTGGTCTTGATATGTATAATCAAAGCAAGTTCTAGAATAAGAAATCAGTATTGACTCACTCAAAGCAACAATAAAAGTGAGCACGAAAGAATGTATGCTCAAAAGGCTAAAAAATCTCACCAGAATTATGGTTTTTGATGTCAATCCTATAAATTTCAAATCTCAAGATAACACTTAAAATTAAGGAAAATAACTTATGAAAAAAATGGGATTCTCAAAAATTTCAACTTATCATGCTTGATTCCCTAATGTTTTAAAGTTTGAATAATCAAAGTACAAGCACCTATGTCTTAATTCTCATATATCAATAAAAATCATAAATCAATCAGAATTTATCTTAATAGGAGATTGAAGATGGTCTTGAGAACAATGCAACAAGTTAATAATTTTCAGGGATTTCAAGGAGAATATAATGACTAAAAGTAAGTTCCCCCCCCACACTTAAGATGTACATTGCCCTCGATGTACAAAGATAATATTAGTAGCAATAGAGGCACAATATCATAAGATAGGGAAAGGAATGAAACTTCCTGAATTTTGGATGAATTTGTGAGACAGAGATTGGAATTGAAAGAGATAGCGGTTGTGGCAGGGTTGTCTCATTTCCATATAGATATGAGCTGTAAGGCTCCTTTGAAACTGCGAAAGTATTTATTAGTCGTGGGAAATTTAGATTAATGGAATATATTTGTTAGGGGCTGGCCGATATGAAATAATTAAAAATAAAGAAATAACATAAATTAAATTCTAAAAATACTAAAATTCAAGTAATGAAAAAGATAAAATGAAAGAAAATAAAAGTAAAAGTGAAAAGGAAAATAAAGTTAGAAGAAAAGGTAAAAATAGAGATTAGAGTTTAAATAAAAATTAAGATAAAAATAAAGTTAAGAGGAATAGAAATCTCTAATCCTCAGCTGGATCACACGGTGGCGATGGTAAAGTGATGTGGAGGTGCTGGCATATATGCTGGAGTGTGGCGTCGATGTGATCGAAGAGCTGGAAGCATTGCTACTCGAATCGGGATAGGCGTTCAGATATGTCAGCATGAGAAGCTGCCACATGAACTGGTCGGCGGGGTGGTGGTGGGTCGGTAGGTGCATCATCCTCTGGTGGTGGGACATCATCAGGAATGTCCTCTGGATCCTCGGCCTCCTGGATGAGACGGTACTGAAAAGGGTTGCCTCCTGGTCTCCGCTGGATTATCCTCATAATGTGCATAATCTGGATGCCCTGGGGGGTCATCTGGCCGATGAGTGTGTATGAGGATGTTTGAGCCACTGTGTTGAGGAGCCTGAAGTGACGGGCCAAGCGTGTAATGTACGGGCCCATGGATATGACGCCCTTGTGATGTCGCTCGGTCTGGTGCTACATAGCGTGAGCGATAAAGAAGGCAAGGTCGATGCCGTGCGCATTCACCATACATCACAGGAAGTAGGCATCGTGGATGTTTATGACACCCGTGCTCTCCTATCTACCTGTCAGAGTATACGCGAGAAGAGCATGAAGGCACCTTAATGACAGGGTGAGGGCGGTCACCTTCGTGCAATTGGGGTCATAGGAGGGATGTCCTGGGGCGATATTACTCTAACAATCGACTGGTTTGAAGTGGATGCGACGGGGGAGTGTAGGAAAGTCTTCCTCCTCCATAAACTGCTCTGTGTAGAGGCCGAGAGCGGAGCTAAACTCTAGTACGCTAAGGTGGCGTACACGACCTCCTAGGCAAAACTGGAACATCACTGGATCATCAAATTGGCTCATGACGGTCTGAAGATGGAAGGTGGAGCAGAACTCTAGAGTTAGTTCAAGGTATGTAGGCTCGATAATTCAGAAGAACTGCTCCCAAGGATCCGTCATCAGTAGGGCCCCGACTACATCTGCGAGGTTGACTTGCTCTAGTGCAGCCCAATCAATGCATCGGTCGGCGCTTAATGTATGGGCCCGTAGTAACTGAAATAACTTCTCTTGGGAGTCTTGGGGAAATGTAATGAACGGGTGGTGAGCCTTGGAGGTGGGCCTCGATGATGAACCACCTGGCCCCTTATGTTTCTTTGAAGGAGAGACAGCAGTTTTCCTACCGCGTGATGTCAACATAATGCTTAAATAACAAAACAATAAACATTAGTCCTAAAAAATAAATTTTGAAATTAAATCGAATCAAAAATTATAAATAAAATAATCAATATGTAGATTAAAATGACAATGTGCCCAAAAACAATTTGAAATAAGATGAGGACTAACCTAAATAATATAAATTATCCATCCTAATATGATATCAAAAGAAAGAAACATGGGTATGTATTTATACTAAATGCATGAGATTTTAGATAGGAAAAATGGCACTCAAATGTAACTCTAATTGGCATGAAATCACAAGGTTCTCTATAACATTCTAGAGTGTTCATGCTAATTCAATCAATTCCATGCTTTGAAATAATGCTAATCCTAAATATAACATTGTATAAAAAGAAAAATAGAAATAAATTAGTAAAATTTAGAAAGAAAAATGAGAAAATATAACCAAATGGGAGATGGATAAGGCGGAGCACGGTCGTGGGTGGGACAGCACAGTCGTGGGAGCACTGTAGACACCAGTGGCGGTGCTAGGGAGGTTTGGGGAGAGGGTGGTTTGAGAGGATTTAGGGTTTAAAGTGGGAGAAGATGATGAATAGTGCCCCTATTTATAGTTTTTGGGTTACACGGCCATGGCACATGCCTGTGTGACTCGAGTTTTGCTTGTGTGATTTGAAATTCAATGGTTTTGGCGCGCCTGGTTCGAGGTCCACGCCCGTGTTGGCCATCATACACGGCCATTTGTGATTTTATTCACTTTTCACACGATCGTGTGGTTGGTCACACGGCCGTTTACGATGAGGCTTCGCTGTTCACACGGTCATGTAGGTAGTCATACGGCCGTGTCTAAATTGACAGTGTTAGCCACGGTTTGGAGACACGGGTGTGTGGCGTTGTGCAAGCCCGTGTCTAAATTGAAGGGTTGCCATGGCCATGTTGCACGGCCGTGGCGATTTTTCGTTAGCCCGTACTTTGGGAAAAATTATACTCTGTTTGTACACGGCCTGGGTACACGACCGTGTCTCTGCTTTAAATGTTCACACAGCCTTACGTACTCCCGTGTGCGTGGCCGTGTGGTCCTAAATTTCTGCCTTTAAAAGGGTTAGTTGATGTATTAAAAGATTAAAATCAAAATAGGAAGAAAGTTTACTAAGTTAGTGCTCGGGTTGCCTCCTGAGAAGCGCTTATTTAGAGTCTAAGCTCGACTCTACCTGGATGTATCACGAAGGGATTTGGTGCTGCTGAAGCTCCTCCCTATTATCCTTAAAATTCTCACCTCTATAGAGTTTGAGCCGATGACTATTTACCTTGAATGTACCGTGGTTGGGTGAGTTACCTCAACTGTGCCGTATGGAAAGACAGTATGAATAGTGAATGGACCTGACCACCTTGACTTGAGTTTTGCAGGAAATAGTTTTAGCCTTGAGTTGTAGAGTAGGACAAGGTCACTAGTTTTGAACTGTTTAGGTTGTCTCAGTCGTTTGTTATGATGTCACTTCATGGCTTCCTTGTACAGTCTTGAGCTTTCGTAAGCATGGCAACGCCATTCATCTAGCTCGTTTAACTGCATTAGTATTTTCTCACCTGCGAGCTTAGAATCAAGATTTAAAAATTTAATAGCCCAAAATGCTTTATGTTCAAGTTCAAATGGCAGATGATAGTTTTTTCCGTAGACAAGTTTATAAGAAGATGTTCCTATGGGTGTTTTAAATACGGTTCTATAGGCCCAGAAAGCATCGTCTACCTTTCTTGACCAATCTTTTTTATTTTTTTCTATTATTTTCTCTAAGATGCGTTTTAGTTCCCTTTTTGTTACTTCAACTTGACCATTGGTTTGTGGATGATAAGGGGTAGTTATTCTATGGTGTACTCCATACCTTTTTAAAACTTTTTCAAATTGAGCATTGCAAAAATGGGTACCCCTATCACTAATAATTATCCTAGGTGTTCCAAATCGAGAGAAAAGTTTCTTCAAAAATCGTACTACCATTCTAGCATCATTAGTAGGTAAGGCTTGGGCTTCCACCCATTTTGACATATAATCTACTGCTACTAGGATGTACTTATTCCCAAATGAAGTAGGGAATGGACCCATGAAATCAATACCCCATACATCAAATATTTTACATGAAAAGATATAGTTCTGAGGTATTTCATTATGTTGAGAGATATTACCTGTTCTCTGGCATTTATCACAAGAGGTCATATACCTGTTGGCATCTCTAAAAAGTGTAGGCCAGTAAAAGCCTGATTCGAGTACCTTATGAGTAGTTCTAGCTCCACTATGATGTCCTCCTGTGGGTCTCGAATGGCAATGATCTAAAATTTGGTATGTTTCTGTTTCAGCAACGCATCTTCGAATAACCTGGTCTACACAAATTCAAAAAAGAAAAGGATCTTCCCAAAAGTAGTTTTTCACATCAGCGAAGAATCACTTCTTTTGCTGATGGGTCAGCCCTTTTAGGGTTATGTTAGCTGCTAAGTAATTTGCAAAATCAGCAAACCAAGGAACCGTTGCCTCTGCTAAGGCGAGGAGTCGTTCTTCAGGAAACAAGTCGTTTATTTTATTGAGGTACTTGGGTTGTGTGTTTTCTAGTCTTGAAATGTGATCTGCTGCCAAGTTTTCAGTTCCTTTCTTGTCTTTTATTTCTAAATCGAATTCTTGTAACAATAGAACCCATCTTATTAATCAAGGTTTTGCTTTAGCTTTAGTTAAAAGATAGCGAAGAGTAGAATGGTCAGTATAAACAATGACTTTTGACAATATTAAATAAGATCTGAGTTTATCAAATGCAAAAATAACAGCTAGCAATTCTTTTTCTGTGGTGGTATAATTTGCTTGAGCGGCTGTCAGAGTTCTGCTAGCATAATAAATCGGTTGAAAGTGCTTATCTCTTCGCTGTCCTAAAACTGCACCTAGTGCAAAATCACTTGCATCGCACATTAGTTCAAAAGGTAGATTCCAATAAGGTGAAATCATAATCGGGGCATTGACTAACTTTTCCGTGAGAGTGTTAAAAGATTCTAAACATCCTTGGTCAAAGTTGAAAAGCACGTCCTTTTCTAGTAATTTTGTTAAAGGCTTAGCTATTTTAGAAAAATCTTTAATAAATCTGCGATAAAAACCGACATGTCCTAAAAAGCTTCTTATGGCCTTAACAGAATTAGGAGGAGGTAATTTTTTGATGGTTTCAATTTTTGCCTTTTCTACCTCTATCCCTTTACTAGAAATTTTATGCCCTAGAACAATACCTTCTTGAACCATAAAATGGCATTTTTCCCAATTTAATACTAGATTTGTCTCTTCACATCTTATCAAAACACGTTTTAAATTATTAAGACAAAGTTGGAAGGAATTACCGAAAACTAAGAAATCATCCATAAATACCTCTATAATATCTTCCACAAGTTCATTGAAGATAGCTAGCATGCATCGCTGAAAAGTAGCAGGAGCGTTACATAAACCGAAAGGCATTCTACGATAAGCAAACGTACCGTATGGACATGTGAATGTCGTATTCTCCTGATCTTCTGGAGCTATCGGGATTTGGAAGTAACCAGAGAGGCCATCTAGGAAACAGTAATACATGTGACCTGATAATCTTTCCAACATCTGATCAATGAAAGGTAAGGGAAAATGATCTTTTCGAGTTGCATCATTTAACTTTCTATAATCAATGCAGACTCTCCATCCAGTGACTGTTCTTGTAGGTATTGACTCCTTTTTGTCATTAGACACCACGGTCATACCTCCCTTTTTAGGAACAACCTGCACAGGGCTTACCCAAGAACTGTCAGAAATAGGATAAATAATACATGCATCTAGAAGTTTAATTACCTCAGCTTTTACGACTTCCTTCATGTTGGGTTCAATCGTCTTTGAGCTTGCACTTATGGTTTATATTCATCTTACATTAAAATTTTGTGTGTGCAAAAAGAAGGATTAATTCCCTTAATATCTAAAAATTTCCAAGCCATAGCCTGCTTGTGCTCTCTTAACACATGGAGTAGTTCTTTTCTTTCTACAGTGCTTAAATTTGATGCGATAATTACTGGTAATGTCAAATCATCCCCCAAAAATACATATTCTAAATGATATGGCAGTTGCTTTAACTCTAATTTAGGGGGTTCATCAATTGAAGGTTTCTGTCTCAACTCATCATTCATCTTTATACTTTCATAACTTATGTGCCTTGCGACAAATTCATTATGGTCTAATTCGTTTATTACTTCTTTTACTTCAGTGGTGGCTTCATCTTTCCCCCCACCTTGAACAAGACACAGTTCCAACGTGTCCGTGAGAGAAATTTCCTGAAAATTATCTTGAACAAAGTAATCAATAATATCAATAAAATAACAGGAATCATCTTGTTCTTTAGAAAATCTCATAGCATCATAGATTTTAAAAATGACTTCTTCCTCACCAACTCTAAGTACTAATTTACCATCTCCTACATCGATAACAGCTCTAGCAGTAGCTAAGAATGGGCGTCCTAAAATTAAAGGCACCTCAATATCCTCATCCATGTCAAGTACAACGAAATCAATAGGGAATATAAATTTATCTACCTTTACTAGCACATCTTCTATGATTCCTCTAGGATATTTAATAGATCTATCAGCTAGTTGAATACTCATCCTAGTGGGCTTTGGTTCCCCTAGACCTAGTTGCTTGAACATTTTTTAAGGCATTAGATTAATGCTAGCACCTAAATCAGCTAAGGCTTTATCAATAATTAAACTACCAATTAAACAAGGAATAGTAAAACTCCCTGGATCTTTCAGTTTTACCGATAGTTTATTTTGGAGAATAGCTGAGCATTCCTCGTTGAGTTCTACTGTGGCTAATTCTTCCAACTTCCTTTTATTTGTGAGAAGTTCTTTAAGAAACTCCGCGTACTTTGGCATCTGTGAAATTGCTTCAACAAAAGGTAAGTTAATGTGTAATTGTTTAAAAAGTTAAAGAAATTTACCGAATTGAGCGTCTGTGCGGTCTTTCTTTAACTTTGCCAGATATAAAATAGGCGGTTTGTATTCCTTGAGTGTTGGTGGAGTGTTTTCCTTGGGTTCCTCTACCTTGTCTCCTGCAGATTCTTGAACAGGCTTCATTTCTAGTTCAGCTAGTACTTTCCCATCTCGTAAAGTAATTGCTTTGACATGTTCTCTGGGATTTGGCTCAGTGTTACTTGGTAGCCCACCTTGTGGTCTCTCTGAAATTAATTTCGCAAGTTGACCGATTTGATTCTCAAGCCCTTGAATTGATGCTTGTTGGTTCTTTAGTGCCATTTCAGTGTTTTGAAAATGGGTTTCTGATGCGGCCATAAATTTGGTGAACATCTCTTCAAGATTCGGCTTTTTCTCTTGTTGTGGTGGTGGCTGCTAAAATCCCAGAGGAGGCTATTATCTTTGATTTCCTTGTCCTCCCCATGAAAAATTGGGGTGATTTCTCCAACCTACATTGTAAGTATTACTATAAAGGTTATTTTGAGGTCTAGAATTGTTACCCATATAGTTGGCTTGCTCAGTTTCTATGCTGTGTCCATAAGATGAGTAGTCTGGATTGAACATATTTCCTGGAGTTGTGTCGCACTGCATTACTGGTTGTGCCTGCGTAGAACCAACAAAATTATCAAACTTTTTATTTAAAAGTTCTACCTGATTAGTAAGCATAGTGACAACATCAATATTATAAACTCCTACGGCTTTTGTAGGCTTTGTCCTCATGACTTGCCACTGATAGTTATTCAGTGACATCTCTTCTATAAACTCATAAGCTACTTCGGGTGTTTTATTGTTGATTGTTCCTCTTGCGGCTACATTGATAATTTGCCTTGTTGATGGGTTCAAACTGTTGTGGAAGGTTTGAACTTGTAACCACAAAGGTAGTCCATGGTGAGGGCACCTTCTCAAAAGATCTTTGTATCTCTCCCAGGCATAGTAAAGTATTTCTAAATCCATCTGCACAAAAGAGGAGATATTGTTTCATAATTTAGCTATTTTAGCTAGAGGAAAATATTTAAGTAAAAATTTTTCGGTCATCTGTTCCCATGTAGTGATTGAGCCTCATGGTAAAGAATTTAACCACTGTTTGGCTTTATTTCTCAAAGAGAATGGGAATAGCCTTAGATGAATGGCATCATCAGAAATGCCATTAATTTTAAAAGTATCACAAAGTTCCAAAAAGTTGGCTATGTGTGAATTTGGATCTTCATCCTGCAAACCATCAAACTGCACAAATTACTGTATCATCTGAATAATGTTAGGTTTTAATTCAAAATTATTTGCAGCAATAGTAGGTCTAATAATACTAGATTGAGCACCAGCCAAACTAGGTTTAGCATAATCGTACATAGTACAAAGAGCTTCATCTTGATTCACTAGTTGCGCGGCTATTGCGGAAGGTGGTGGAATGTTTTGATTTGCTTCCATCTTTTCCGTAGGTTCAGGTTCTTGTTCTAGATAATGAAGGCTTCGTCTGATCTCTTTGCGAGTTCTGCAAACTGTCGCTTCCAAATCTTCGTCAAATAGTAATGGCCCTGCTGGGTTGTTTCTAGTCATAAACTAGAAATACCTAGAAGGAAAAGCAAAGAAAATAAAAATAAAATAAAAATAAATAAAAACCAAAAATAAATAAATATAGTAATGGCTAAAGTAATAGAAATCGAGTTTTCTTAATATTTTAGTTCCTCGGCAATGGCGCCAAAAACTTGATATGCGTGATATGAAGTAATAAAATTTATAAAAACTGATCGCACCAAAAACTAACTAATATCATGATTTTAAGGCAAGCGCACCTATCGAACAGTAGTATAGTTTAGCAGCAAGACCGAGATATCGTACCCAAGGGAACCAAAAGTACTAGTACTTACTTCCTTTCTATTATCTAACCTAAAAATAAAAGGGGTTTGTATGAAACTAATTCTAAAACTAAACTAAAAGTGCACAAGAAAGTAAATTTGAGGAAAAACTCTCGAGAAAAGCTGATTGTTATAGGCAATACTCAAGGGAGAATCCACCTAGACTTCACTTGTTATTAACTTCTTGAACTAGACGATTTCTTCACTTGACTTGATCCGTAGAGATCCCTGATTTATGTTAATACCTCCGTCGAGGATAAGAACAACTAATCCTAGGTTGATTAACTGAAATCTCTTTCTAGTTAAAACCCCTAGTCTTGTATTAACTCGATCTATGGATCCCCCTATTAGGTTTGACCCTAATCCGGCAGATTTATGTCACCCTATGTCTAGGGTTGCAGGCAACTCCGCTTAATTACACTAGATCTACTCTTAAACAGGGACTTTTGCTCCTCTGCCTAAGCACATCAAAACTTGAATTAATACATAGGGTTATTAAAACAAGCATTAAGCACCCATAATTAAGAACGATTCAAGTATTTATCATATAATTCAAGAATGAATAATAACAAGATCTGTCTTAGGTTTCATCCCCCTCAAGTATTTGGGGGATTTAGTTCATAATTAATAAAGAAAACATCTCATAAGAAATAAGATAACAAAACATAAAGAACCCAAAAACCCCTAAAGGAATTTAGGGAGATCCTCTGTCTTGATGTAGAATTTAGCTTTTGGGATGAATCAATCGGCTTCTCTTGGAGTAATCCTTTGCTTTCACTCTCTGTGTTGGCAGGAATATGGCGCTCCTTTCTGGAGAAAGAGTACACCCTTAGAGTTGCCTCCTAAGGTCTTTATATAGAGCTTTGGGATGCCTAAATCTGAGTGAAATTGCACTTCCTCACGACAAGGACACGCCCGTGTGCCACGCCCGTGTGGATTGACAAGAGGCCATTTGCGAGACTGTTGATAGAGGCACGGCTGTGTGGTCAGGCCGTGCTTGTCGGGGCTGGGCCGTGTTGGTCCTCATGTGGCACGGCCGTGTGCCACGGCCGTGTGGCGACTCTTTGGCCGTGTCATTTTCACACTTTGGCCCATTTTTTTATTTTTGGCCCGTTTTTCGTTCTTTTCTCTTCTCTATGCTCTCCTGAGTATAAAACATGAAATAGAATAGTTAAGAGCACAAATTCTCACAGATTTAATGATAATTCATCCAGAAATTAGGCTAAACATGAGGTAAAAATTTGTATAATTTATCATTTATCAGCCACACTCGGAGTAACCCCAGCGATGCCCCTAAACACCTCAGCCCCACTGGATCAGAGTCATTCGGTAACCAACTCACGGCCCCTAGATCTAGTGTTGGGTTAGCGAACCTTTCCAAAATGCGAAGCATGGCCTGGAACAATGCGTCATCCCCAGTAGTACGATCAAACGGTCCAGTCCCACTATTAGTCGTAGGTGATGCCAATGTCTCACTAGCATTCACCACTAGTATCGTATCAGAAGCAAGGGACTCAGCTCGAGCCCCTCTATGGCCTCTACCTCGGCCTTTAGTACCCCGTCCACGAGTACCACCTGTGGTCATCATATCTATTGAGTTAATCTGTATTAAAAGTTTGTCTCACTACAGTTTTAGTCTACTCTATCTAGAGTGTTTCAGTAAAGTACTACCGAAGTAGTCTTATAATACAGTTTCAGTAGAGTCCTACCTAAGAGGTCTTAAGGAAACAAACAATATTTTTCATCAGATCAAACAGTATTCTAAATATCCAACATGGTTTTATTCAGTACAATAGCAGAGATTTAGCAACTTACTTGGATCGGTACCGAAGGCTCGGTGTACCATTTCCCCACTGTCAAAGACATTTCAAAATCATTTTCTCAAAACCATACTTTAAAACAAAAAAAAACCACAGTCGAGTTTTGCA
Organism: Gossypium stocksii; assembly: GCA_020496765.1. NCBI lineage: Eukaryota > Viridiplantae > Streptophyta > Magnoliopsida > Malvales > Malvaceae > Gossypium > Gossypium stocksii. The sequence continues at coordinate 36,113,529 of CM035624.1, forward strand.
ACCAGGCTTTGATACCACTAGATGTAACACCCCAAACCTAGCCTAGATGCTATGGCCAAATCTGGCGGCGTCACATGAGAATGCTTTTGGAAAAGTTTAAGAAAGTTGAAAATCATTCCGCTTATTTTCTTTACTTAAGTCAGAAAACCAATAATCAAGTTATTTGCTAAAACCCTTTTCATTTACATGGAATCTCTTAGTTAATTTTAGAAAGACAAAGTCTATGAGTCGTTTTGCAGTTATTGAAATAAATCCAAAATAACAATTTAAAACTCAAGATAAGATCGAAACAGTCGAAATCCTAATTTACATAGCATAACCCAATAGAATTAAAACAATAAAAACATTAAAGTCATAAACCGTAGCAAAACGTCTTAGTGGTCACCGACGAGCCCTCCTCAGCACTAATCTATGTACTGTTGGGGATTACCTGATAGACAAGTAAAATAAGGGGGTGAGTTTTTACAAACTCAGTGTGTACATCCCCAAAATAAAGCATGCATACATCAATTACCAGTCAATCAGTCAAGAATCAAGCCTGAACTCTTAACAGAATCAGAGTGGACTGTAGCCCACTCAGTACAGAATCAAATTAGATATAATCGGGCCTTAACCCATACAGAAATCGCTTGCATATCACATCAGTACAGTAAATGCCCACCACCCTGCACACCATCTCCGTCCACTCTACACACCATGTAGGGATAAAATTGACCCACCCAGCCCTACACACCATGTATGAGGATATAATCGACCCATCCAACCCTACACACCATGAGGTACCATAAAACAACACATATCAAGTAAATGCAGCATAGCTGCCAGATATACGGCTAAAAGCCTTTCAGTCTTCCTTCTCTCCAATATCGAGCCCAACCCAATGCAATGCAACATAAATGATGACATAACATGCTATCGTATAGTAAACAAATCATACGTGCGATACTAAGATCAATTCAGAACAATATTATAACACATGTTAAATATCACATGCTAGCATACATCTCAGTATCATGTCACAAAATAAGGTCTAAATAACGCTTACCGACCCCTTAAACAAGTCACAGTTGACTAGGGCGACCTGTGCAACCTTTCTAAATGGTTTAGATTAATAGGCTCACACGCCCATTTGGCCTGCCCATGTGGGCCCACAAGCTTGTGTAGCCCACACGACCCAACTTGGCCTTGCCTATGTGGATCACGTGGCCTGGCCCAAACCTCACACGCTAGTGTGGTTTCACCCATATGGGCCCATATGCTCGTGTGGCCCATACGGCCCAATTGGCCTAGCCTGTGCCTCGTAGACGGCTTAGCCAGCCTGACACGCCGTGTCCATCACACCCTTGTGGTGCATGCACGGCCTCACTCATCGACCACACGATCGCGCACGTCCTTCACACAGACAGTCCACGCGCCCGTATGGTGTCAACAGTCTTATTTTTGGCTTTTGCCAAATCACGTTTTCAGTACGTTAGGGGTACACATCTGATCCCGATCGAAGCCTAAACACTCTGGAGCACTCCTAGAAACTAAAATCAGAATATTTAGCCTTTTAGAAAACCCATAATCGAGTTTCAACACTTAATCCCGAAATCACAAAATTGTCTTACCACTACCAAAATCAAGCACAACTCCAATTCAATCATCGAATCATTGATTTCCAGCCACCAGATCTCCTCCTAAACAACAGTACACAACCTTTAAACACTTAATGGAAATAGTATTCAAGATTGACAATCGAGAACTTTCCAGCGATTAACACGTCCAAAACCCGCAAAACCCGCTAAATACCAATTACAAATTTGTATATTGGTATAATTGATATGTGTTATAATGATTATATCAATTATGGACCCTCTAATTGAAGAGTGTCTGTGTTTAAGAATTCAGACAAAAATTATGATATCAAAGACTTAGCAGAGGATCTAGCAATAAGCTGGACTGCTATTAATGAATTTACTAATATAGCAGAAGTAGAAATAAAAGAAGTCAATAATAAAATTATTGAACTTTTTGAACCTAATAAAATTACTACAGAAATACAACCAAAATTATTACACTTAAAAGATCTTTCTATTCCAAAAGATTGGATAATAGAATATATACATAATGCAAGTACTTCAAAACCAGTAAGTACTATAGAGTATATGGCATCAGGTGATAAGTTATACTTTAAAAATAATCTGCTAACAAATAAAGATGATAATTTAGTTTTACCCTCAAATTCTCAAATAGAAGAAAAAGAGGATAATATAAGTACAACATCTGCTACACCAATAGGAATAAAAACAGTTCATATTCCTATTTTTCCTACCGATCCAAGTAGAAATTCTAGAAATACTAGAATAAAAAATATACAAACTTCGGTACAAGATATTAAAAATTGTATATATATTTTTTCGAATCTTTTATCTAATAATAATGCTATAATAGGTACATCATGTCCTTTTCTAAATAAAGCTCTTATTGTAATCATAATTATACCTAAATGTATATATCTAACCTGAGGATATTTTTTTCTAATCCTCTTAATTTTTTCTTTAGTAAATAAAGGAATTTCAGTTAATCCTCCTTTAGTATCTTTAGCGATAGTGTTACCTCTAATCTTTTTGATATGTCTTTGTGACCATATTTTGAACTTGGATATTTTATATATTTCTTCTTTAGAAATATGATTTTTATTAATTTTTTCTATCATTTCTTCTGAGAAGTCTTTTTCTTCACCAATTAAATTTCCTAATTTTAAATCCTGTTGTTCAGTTTTAGGAATTTCTTCTAATTGATTATTATTTCCTAGCATGAAGATATACTCTTCATTATCTGTATCAGAATCTGTTTCTGATATTAATTCATATAAGATTTCGTTAGGATTTATTTCCTCTCTAAAACATATTTCTAAATCTTGTTCTTCAAGATTTTTAATCATTTTTCTTACATTTTTCCCTTTATTAGGACAATTTGGAGCTATGTGACCTTCATCACATATAAAACATTTACAAATTTGTTTTTTAGGTTTTTTAGACATTTTGTTTCTTACAAATTTTTTCTTTTTATTATTATTAGTACCAGTAGACTTTTTATTTCCTGGTTTCCATTTTACCATCTTATATTTTTTATTTTTATAATTTTTATAAGTCTTAGGTCGTATGGGTTTACAACCAAACTCCCATACTCCTTCTAGTAATTTTGTACAATATTTATGACTTAATTTATTTTTAACTTGCTTAGCTGCTTTACTCTGTAAACAATGTAAAGTTATCCTTTCTCTAGCAAAAATAATCATATTTCCTATAGTATCTATATTTTCTATATCTAGACCAGTTGTTTTATTGTGTTTTTCTAAATAAGAGGTATATTTGTTTATACAAATCTCATCCCATGGTAGTGGTAATTTATGAAAATATTGGTTTTTCTAAAATTCTATATTATTATTTTTTAACTTTTGATATTTATGCAGAAAATTTTTAGAAAATTCTTCTAAATATCTAATATCACTTAATTTTATTTTTGACAAAATATAACTAGATTGACTATCTTGATCTATTGGTAATATTATTACAGGGACTATGTGGCTCAATACAGCGGAAGATAATATACAGAGAGAGTTATATTATTAGTAAAGGAAAATTTTAGAGAACTTTACAAAAAGGAAAATGAAAGGAAAGTATACTAAAACTCGATGCCTTTCTTAGGCTACAATAATGCCTATTTATAATACAAAATTTTAACTCTAATTCATTTACAATTCAAATCCGAACAGTACCTTGATAAAGACATAATAAATGCGGACTTGATGGTTGCTTTCACGTAGTCTTTTATTTTTTTTATTTTCTTGGTGGTTGTTTCCGCATATCTTTGCATTAATGGTTGCTTCTATCATCTTGCATCATTGCTTCCATCATCATGCATCATCATCTTGTCTTATTTGTTTAATGAGACATTTATGATGATATTTCCTTCTTGGCAAGTCACCGTCAATAATAAATGCTCATTTTTTAGATGTCATTTTTACATGTGTCTTGTCTTGTCTTTATCCTTCTTGGATATTTTTCAGATTCATTTCTTCTATCTTGTCTAGATGTAATGAATCCGGTGAGAGTGCTGGTGAATTCCAACTTTCCCATATGTCCTTGATTTCCATCGTTAATGGATAATCATCAATTTCCATATCAGCTATCTTTTTTAGTAGCTGCACAGATTCTTCATCTCTTTCTTGATGAGGTCTTTCAGTATTGTATGCCAGTATTCTTCTTCTATCTGTCCAGAGAACATAAGTATTGTGTTAAAGTAGATACTGGGCCTTGATCATTAAATCAATTCTGGCTTGGACTTGATAATGAGAAAAATCATTATAACACATGTCAATGATTTTTGACAAGTGTTATTTATCTTCATTCACTGATGAGAGGTTTCTTCCTCCAAACATTGTTTGTATAATCCAGATCTAATATGGCTGATAAAATTTTTCTTGTTCAGCTATACCAATGAAACTACTTATTTCAATATGAAAATAGTAAAAGAAACCCATAGTAGGAAAACTTGATAATCTGGATTTTACAATAGCAGGAAAATCTTTTAATAAATCAAAAGAAAGATTTTGGACAGTTATTTCTTTAACAAATCCCCATTCAATACTGGTTATATCAAATGGTTCATGATTAAGCCTAAATTTTATAGTAGGAAATTTTTCTCCTATATGATTTGTAAAAACATAGGCTTGTAAGAAATATTCAGAAAAAACTTTTTTAAATTGAACTTGCTGGTTGCAAATTATACTGTTTATTTTTGTAAAGATTTCAACAGGTAAAATTCTTCTTGATTTGTTGAATAAACATCTTCTAAACATTTTATTTATAATAGGACTGTTTATCCCATTATCAATAAAATATTGAAATATATCAAGAAGATTATTTATCTCCTTAATATCCATATATTCTATATAACATTCCTCCCAATCTCTATATAAAATAGATTTTAGTAAAAGATCATGGGCTTTATTTACTTTAGTTGCTTTTTCAACTAAAAATTGAGAAAAATTAGTGAGAGCTCGTCTAAAATTTACTCGTTGTTCTAAAATATGGGTTTTTCATATTTTGTTAATAAAATTATAATATTCCAGTGGTAGTCCTAGATTATAAAAATCATTTACTTCAGAAAGTGTTTGTTGTGTTAAAAAGTTTTCTGCTCCCTGAATAGCTTCAGCATAACTGGCTTGAATTGCCGAGTTTGGATCTTGGGACCATTGGGATTGACTTACTGTTTTTGGTGTTAATGAAAACTTTGTTCCAATTGGTTGTCTTACCATTGGATATTGTACATAATATCCTTGATTAGGATAAAATGGTACTTGTGTAGGTATAGGAACAAATCCTTAATTGGATTTTGTTATCTTCCCTTTGTTGGGCTTTTTATGAACTGTATTTTATTCTCCCATTAGAGGTTTTTTACCTCTATCCATAAGGCCTGCTAAGAAAATCAGCAAGAATATTTTCATCACTTTTTATATATATTACTTCAAATTTGAAACTACATAAATCATTATACCATCGTATCCTTCTTGGTACTGTTTCCAAACTTTTATTAGTAAGGAATTGTTTGACAGCTTGATTATCAGTTTTAATAATAAAATGTTCAGTTGCTAAATATATCAAGAATTTTTTTATTCCTTTTTTTATTGCTAATAATTCTTTTTCATATATAACATAATTGATTTCATTTGGTTTAAATTTTCCTATATCCACAAATTGACTCTTCATTTTTTGTTTTTGCTTTTAATATATATCCCCAATGTTTATCTGAAGCATCAGTTTCTAAAATTAATTAATCACCTTGTTTAGGTAAATAAACCTTAGGAATATAATTTATTTATGCTTTTTTTTTTTACTGTTTCTGAGTCTTCTTTAGACCAGTCAAAAGGTTTTCCTTTTTTAGTCTTTCATATAATCTATCTAATTTTTTAGATAAATTAGGAAAGAAAGTTCTTCCATAATTAACTATTCCTATAAATTGTTGAAGCTGTTTTTGATCTTTAATATTTTCGGGAAATTCTTTTATTTTAACTATAATATGATCTTGTAATTGAAGACCATCTGCAGATAATTTTAATCCTAAGAATTCGATTTTAGTTTTTTCTAATTCTATTTTCTTAGGACTTAATATTATTCCATATTTTATGAATTCTCTAAAAATAATATTTAAATGTTTTCTATGGTTTTCTAAATTTTCTGAAAATATTAAAATGTCATCTATATAAACAACACAAAATTTTTTATACTTTTTGAATATAGAATCCATCCATCTTTGAAAAATTTGTGGCGCGTTACAAAGTCCAAATGGCATTACATTCCATTGATAATGACCATTAGGTGCACTAAAGGTTTGGATTCTTCTGTTAGCATAACTTGCCAAAATCCTGACTTACAATCAAATTTACTAAAATATCTAGCTTGTTTAGCTTGATTTATTAATAATTCCTTTCTTGGAATAAAATATCCGTCAAAGACAATATTTTGGTTTAATCTTTATAATTAATAACCATTCTAGCTTTCCCTCTTTTTATTTCTGCATGGTTTCTTATCATAAATGCAGGACTAGAATGTGGACTATTAGTTTCTTCTATTAATCTTTTTTCTAATAATTCTTTTATTTGAAGATCGAATTTATCTATATCTTGTTTGGTATAGATCATCAGTTTACCCTAATAATTTTTTTAGGATTTTCTAATTTAATTTCACAATATCTAGGGCTATTTTTCCATAATTTTAGTTTTTCTTCTCTAAAATTATTTTCTAATATTTTAAACAACCAATGATTTATTTCGATTTGTTTAATCTGTTCATTTCTTGGTGGAGTAAAGTTTCTATCACAAATAAATTTATGATTTTCTACTAATGGTACCTCTACATAGGTATTTCCTGTGGATAATGTAATCATATTTTTATCAATAGAAAAAGGCAAATGTTGGTATATAAAATTATTACCTAATAATATATCTCCAGGCATATCGGGGAAACATAATATTTTAGGAATTACAAATCTTACATTATTTATGTAAATTGGTATATTCCTGGCCTTATAAGCAATTAAGGTTTCTTTACCATCTACTTCAATTGCCATTATTGGATTATTCATTAATTCCCATTTTTCTAATGGAATTGCATTTTTTCTACAACTACTTAGCTCATGTATCTAATAGAGCATGTAAAGAATATGTTTTATATTCTCTAAATTGAAATGTGACCTCAATATACGTATAATATTTCTTTAGTTGGTAATTTGAAAAGGTATAATATCATTTTTCCCAAGTTTCATTTGTTGAATTATTATTGAATTTTTTTTCCTAGTGTTTCTAGAATTTCTTTTTAATGTATGCTTAATTTCAGATTTTACTATAATTTCTTTTCTAAACTTTCTAGTTATTTCTTCAACTTGTTCATTATCTTTATTAAAAGATCTCAGATAATCATCTTTTCGAATATCTGGTTCTATTTTTCTTTTACCATAAGGATTTTTTTATCTTTTCTTTAGGTTTTGGAATATAAGGATCTGTGCTGTCAGTATCCATAGGTTCTGGTATTTCTAAATTTTCATCCTCTTCTGTTGCAATGTGTTCTTCATCAGAATTATAACTAGTAGCATTAATTTCTTCTGAAATTATAGAATTATTATCTTCTGATTTAGTAGAAACTACTACTACTATCTGTTATATCGTTATTTAACATATAATGATAATTAAATATTTTAAACAAACCTTTATGTTTTTCATAAAGTTCTTCTATTAATTTTAAATATTCTACTCTTTCATATTGATATTCAGTGTTAGAAAATCTATCTTTCCAATGCTCTATAAGTTCTTTATAACACTGGAAATCATATTTTTGTTGTTTTGAATATTCTCTTTTTTGTTTTTCTTTTTTAATACTATTATTAGTATCAGACTCGTCCGAAGAAGTTTGGTCTTCCTCAGATAAAGCTAATATTACATTACTATTACCATAGTATAAAGGACCTAAATCCATTTCTTGTTCTTCACACTTATTAGTAAGAACATTGTCTAGTTGATTATTAATATCTAATAAAAGTTCTTTAGACTCGTTGTTCAAGTCTAATTCAGTTACTGTACTCATATTTTCAACTTTATGTTCTATAACAGTAACTTTATTATATAACTTATTAAAATATACAGAAGTTATATCTACAAGACTATTGATACCTTTACTAAGAGCCAAAATATTATTTTCATTTTTAGGTTCAATATGCATAGTATGATTACAAGTTTTATCTTTATATAAACAATCCATTTCTTCCATATTATTTATCTTTGGTACCTAACACCGTCTGTTGTCTTAGTATGTCTTTACTAAAGCCTAAACACGTCCTCTCTGGACTTCAACAGGCAAAAAAGACACAACAACAGATATATGGGTTTTAAGATAAATAACTATAAAATAAATAGAACTATGAACAAAAGATAGAAACTTACAATAATACTACGATATTATTGCTTCCAAGTATCGTTACTCTGGCCCTCTGATACCAATTACAAGGACTATGTGGCTCAATACAGCAGAAGATAATATACAGAAAGAGTTATATTATTAGTAAAGGAAATTTTTAGAGAACTTTACAAAAAGGAAAATGAAAGGAAAGTATACTAAAACTCGATGCCTTTCTTAGGCTACAACAATGCCTATTTATAACACAAAATTTTAACTCTAATTCATTGACAATTCAAATTCGAATAGTGCCTTGACAAAGACATAATAAATGCGGACTTGATGGTTGCTTCCACGTGTCTTTGATTTCCATCGTTAATGGATAATCATCAATTTCCATATCAGCTATCTTTTTCAGTAGCTGCACAGATTCTTCATCTCTTTCTTGATGAGGTCTTTTAGTATTATATGCCAGTATTCTTCTTCTATCTATCCAGAGAACATAAGTATTGTGTTAAAGTAGATACTGGGCCTTGATCATTAAATCAATTTCGGCTTGGACTTGATAATGAGAAAAATCATTATAACACATGTCAATGATTTTTGACAAGTGTTATTTATCTTCATTCACTGATGAGAGGTTTCTTCCTCCAAACATTGTTTGTATAATCTAGATCTAATATGGCTGATAAAATTTTTCTTGTTCAGCTATACCAATGAAACTACTTATTTCAATATGAAAATAGTAAAAGAAATCCATATTAGGAAAACTTGATAATCTGGATTTTACAATAGCAGGAAAATCTTTTAATAAATCAAAAGAAAGATTTTGGACAGTTATTTCTTTAACAAATCCCCATTCAATACTGGTTATATCAAATGGTTCATGATTAAGCCTAAATTTTATAGTAGGAAATTTTTCTCCTATATGATTTGTAAAAACATAGGCTTGTAGGAAATATTCAGAAAAAGCTTTTTTAAATTGAACTTGCTGGTTGCAAATTATACTGTTTATTTTTGTAAAGATTTCAATAGGTAAAATTCTTCTTGATTTGTTGAATAAACATCTTCTAAACCTTTTATTTATAATAGGACTGTTTATCCCATTATCAATAAAATATTGAAATATATCAAGAAGATTATTTATCTCCTTAATATCCATATATTCTATATAACATTCCTCCCAATCTCTATATAAAATAGATTTTAGTAAAAGATCATGGGCTTTATTTACTTTAGTTGCTTTTTCAACTAAAAATTGAGAAAAATTAGTAAGAGCTCGTCTAAAATTTGCTCATTGTTCTAAAATATGGATTTTCCATATTTTGTTAATAAAATTATAATATTCCAGTGGTAGTCCTGGATTATAAAAATCATTTACTTTAGAAAAGCGTTTGTTGTGTTAAAAAGTTTTCTGCTCCCTGAATAACTTCAGCATAACTAGCTTGAAATGCCAAGTTTGGATCTTGGGACCATTGGGATTGACTTACCGTTTTTGGTGTTAATGAAAATTGTGTTCCAATTGGCTGTCTTACCTTTGGATATTGTACATAATATCCTTGATTAGGATAAAATGGTACTTGTGTAGTTATAGGAACAAATCCTTGATTGGATTTTGTTATCTTCCCTTTCTTGGGCTTTTTAGGAACTGTATTCCATTCTCCCATTAGAGGTTTTTTACCTCTATCCATAAGGCCTGCTAAGAAAATCAGCAATAATTAGTACAAATAAATTTAGGATTTTTAACTATTGGTATTTCTATAGAATTTTTTTCTATAGACAACATAATTGATTTTTTATAAATAGAAAATGGTAGATATTGTTTTATAAAATTATTTCCTAATAATATATCACATTTCATATCAGGAAAGCATAATATTTTAGGAATTATAAATTTTACATTATTTATGTAAATTGGTATATTCCTAGCCTTATAATATATTAAAGTTTTGTTACCATTTATTCTGCTAACCTTTATTGGTCTTTTTATAGGTTGCCAATATTCTATAGGAATAGCATCCATTTTACAACTACTTGTTGTAGCACCTATATCTAATAGAGCATGTAAAGGATTTTTATCCTTAATTGTTATTTCAATATATGTACAATTTTTAATATCTTGTACCGAAGTTTGTATATCTTCTATTCTAGTATTTCTAGAATTTCTACTTGGTTCGGTAGGAAAAATAGAAATATGAACTGTTTTCATTCCTATTGGTGTAGCAGATGTTGTACTTATATTATCCTCTTCTTCTTCTAGTTGAGAATTTGAGGGTAAAACTAAATTATCATTTGTATTTGTTAACAGATTATTTTTAAAGTATAACTTATCACCTGATGCCATATACTCTATAGTATTTACTGGTTTTGAAGTACTTGCATTATGTATATCTCCTATTATCCAATCTTTAGGAATAGAAAGATCTTTTAAGTGTAATAATTTTGGTTGTATTTCTGTAGTAATTTTATTAGGTTCAAAAAGTTCAATAGCAGTCCAGCTTATTGCTAGATCCTCTGCTAAGTCTTTGATATCAGAATTTTTTGTCTAAATTCTTAGACATAGACACTGTTCTAATAGAGGGTCCGTAATTGATATAAAGTAATTTGGTTTTACCTTAAATCTTATTACTCCAGTATGTAAATTTGATTGAATTCCTCTAATAAGTGCTTTTATTGGATTTTCGAATCTTTTTATCTAATAATACAACTATAATAGGTACATCATGTCCTTTTCTAAATAAAGCTCTTATTGTAATCATAATTATACCTAAATGTATATATCTAACCTGAGGATATTTTTTTTTTCTAATCCTCTTAATTTTTTTATTTAGTAAATAAATGAATTTAAGTTAATCCTCCTTTAGTATCTTTAGCAACTGTGTTACCGCTAATCTTTTCGATATGTCTTTGTGACCATATTTTGAACTTGGATATTTTATATACAATTTACATAAATAATGTAAAATTTATAATTCCTAAAATATTATGCTTTCCTGATATAAAAGGTGATATATTATTAGGAAATAATTTTATAAAACAATATCTACCATTTTCTATTTATAAAAAATCAATTATGTTGTCTATAGAAAACAATTCTATAGAAATACTAATAGTTAAAAATCCTAAATTTATTTGTACTAATTATTGTTGATTTTCTTAGCAAGCCTTATGGATAGAGGTAAAAAACCTCTAATGGGAGAATGGAATACAGTTCATAAAAAGCCCAACAAAGGGAAGATAAAAAAATCCAATCAAGTATTTGTTCCTATAACTACAAAAGTACCATTTTATCCTAATCAAGGATATTATGTACAATATCCAATGGTAAGACAACCAATTGGAACACAGTTTTCATTAACACCAGAAACGGTAAGTCAATCCCAATGGTCCCAAGATCCAAACTCGGCATTTCAAGCCAGTTATGCTGAAGTTATTCAGGGAGCAGAAAACTTTTTAACACAACAAACATTTTCTGAAATAAATGATTTTTATAATCCATGACTACCATTGGAATATTATAATTTTATTAACAAAATATGGAAAACCCATATTTTAGAACAACAAGCAAATTTTAAACGAGCTCTTACTAATTTTTCTCAATTTTTAGTTGAAAAAGCAACTAAAGTAAATAAAGCTCATGATCTTTTACTAAAATCTATTTTATATAGAGATTGGGAGGAATGTTATATAGAATATATGGATATTAAGGAGATAAATATTCTTCTTGATATATTTCAAATAATTTTTGGGAAAAAGAAATGACAGGGAGAAAGGTAGGGAAACGTTAGAAATCTAGGACTTTTGGGAAAACTAAACAACTACCAGATAACTCCCTGATGCATTCCACTACTCAGTATCACACTGAGCCTCAAACTCCTACTACCCATTAGAAGCAAAAAAAAAAAAAAAGAGAGAAATAGACTCCCTTGCTTGCATAGGGATTCAAACTCTGGACCCCTTGCACATTTACACTCCACCCAACCACTAGACCAGTAGGCCCATTCTGATATATTCCATCAAACTTTTACTGAAAAGCCTACTCACCAGGAGTTAGGCTTTAATCAATAAAAGCTCAAACTTTAACCCAAGTCTTGGCTTGAACTTGTGACCTCCCCAAACACACCCAGAGTACATATTTATTCAAGTAGACAATTATTTACGTCAAGTAAGTGCAAAAACATATTTAGAAAATTTCAAGCCATAAGTTCACAAAAGTCGAAAACCAAAATTTTAGGGCGTTACATCCCTAGCCCGTGTGGGATTTATTTTCAATTTCAAACCTACAGGGATTTTCACACGGCCGGGCACACTCCCATGTCTATAACTTGTCTCTCTCACACGGTTATGACACGCCTATGTCCTCACCCGTGTGTGAAAACCTAAGTATTCTGTTTATGACGTCAGCAAGAATTTTGGGACACACGGCCAAGTCACAAGCTCGTGTGCTAGGTCGTACCTATGTGCAAAAACTTGGGTATTTTGTTTCTGACGTCAGCATGCCATTTTCATCACACGGCCAAGCCACATGCTCGTGGGCTAGGCCATGTCTGTCACACAGTCGAGACACACGGTCGTGTCTCGACCCATGTGTTTACTACTAGACATTTAATTTTCATAAATTCAGATGCAGAGGACACACGGCCTGGTTACACGCCCATGGGGTGGACCGTGTGTCACACACGACCTAGGCACACGCCCGTGTATCTACCCGTGTGGAAAAATATAAGGCTATTTTCCAAACCTTTTGCGACCCTGAAACACAAGCAAACATAAACAATTTTGTTAACACAAAACCATAGTATGATTTCTCATCTAAACATCCACAAAGATGACATTTACACATCAAACCAATTCCTTATTCACCAAGCATACACATCACACCATATCATATCAACATGCAAGCTTGCACTTGGGTGAATTCCATCATATTAACCAAACATAATTAGCCATCATTGGCTCATTTCAAATAGCCATATACAAATTAACTACTAACAACATTTAGTCAACATTTTTTGCCCTAATTACTATGGCACATAACAAAATGGATAGACCACCTATACATGCCATAATCTTAAGTGTTTAAAACAAAATACCAAAATAGTTGTTGATAGTGTTGATGGAATCCCACTTGATCACCGGACCTCAAGTTAACTTAATGAACCTATAAGGGAAGGGAAAAGTAAATAGGTAAGCTATAAAGCTTAGTAAGTCTATATGTAAAATAATGAGCATTTAAAACCAATAATACATATCTAATGAAAATTAGTTTCCTTAATATCACATTGAGTTTGAGATTATCACTTACTCTAATGGTCTTACCACATGATTCAATTCATACATTAAACACTTAGCACACATGATATTTTTCACATACCCTGCACGTACACATTCTTAACAGACGGTCAAATCTTTTTACATACAATCACATTATATCAAATTGATTCAAATACCCGTTGAACCATGCAGAATGCTAAAGGATAGATGGAAAAAGGAACAAGTGACACACATAGTGTAGCCAAAGCTACCACTGGTATGTAGCCGAAGCTACCACATATCACATATCACATAAAGGCTCAATAATGATCTACTCACGGGTCTGTAAAGAAAATTAAAAACAGGACTTAATTGCACTTACTTGGAGTTTGAAAAAGAAAGAAACCCTAGTTATGGCTACCTTGCAAAATTTGGCCAAGGTAGGAGAAAGATGGACACATTTTTGGCCTTGTTTTTCCCTTTTTATTTCTTTTAATACCCAAATGACCAAAATGCCCTTAATGGCCTTCTTTGCAAATTTTTCCTTCCATGGGTATTTTTGTCCATCATGTCATAAAATGGTCTAATTGCTTAATAAGGACCTCAAATTTATGATTTCAATTCAATTACACACTAAATGCTTCTAGAACTCACATTTTGAAAATTTCTACAGTTTAGTCCTATTACTCAATCGGGCACTTTATCGGTAAAATTTATTTACTAAATTTTCACTCATGCAATCAATCACATACTAAACATTAAAACTTTATCGAAATAAATTTTTCCATGTCAGATTCATGGTCCCGAAACCACCATTCCATTTAGGCCCTAATTCGATCTATTACATGGCCCAAAAACACACACACTCATGTGGAATGCCCACGTAGCCTGCACGTCCAACTTCACCTAGCTCGTGTGGCCCACACAGTTGTGCCCTATGCACGCCATGCCTTCGTTGATCACATGGCCGTGTCTCGCACACGGCCAAGCACACAGGTGACCACACGCTGGTGTGGCATCGACAGAACAATTTTTCAACTTTTTCTGAAACCTCATTTTTCGCATTTTGGGTACACACCTGGTATCGATTTGACGTGAAACTGCTCTCGAGCCTTTCAAAACCCAAAAATAGAGTATCTAAAACCTTTAGCAACCATTTTATGAGTCTAAAACGATTACTCAAATACGCAAAAATCAACTTATCGCTTATTAAAAATGACCACAACTTCGAATCAAGTTGTTGAAATGTAACTCAATGCATCATCACCTTCACTTAAGCAAAAAAATTCAATGGTTACCACCAACTTTCAATTATCCTTAACATTGCCTACAACTTAAGCCCCAAATGTTAACAATGAACAAACCTTCACTTACCAAGCCAATTAAAGAACCCAAAAATACAGTAGCCACAAATCGGACTAGGAAAGTGATAGCAATTCGAAGAAAGAAACGAAATTAAAAAGTGGGAAAATAAGGTAGGAGAAGAAAAACGTTAGAAAACAAAAAGAAGTTTTGGGAAAAGAAACAAAAATTAAATTGAAAAAAAATATGATATTCCTCCTAATTTTACTCCCACTAACCCACTAACTCACAATCGCCTTAGAATTTTGATAAACCGTAATTTATACATATTTTTACCCTATGCTTAGCATAATTTTGGATAAATTATCCCTTAAATTGTGGAATTTGATGCTCCTAATCCTTTAAATTCATGTTTTATACTTAGGTGAGCATAAAAGAGTGAAAAGAATGAGAAACGGGTCAAAAACAAAAAATAGGCCAAAGTAAAAGATCAACACGGCCTTGAGTTCCTCACACAGGTGAACTATACGCCCGTGCCACATTAACAGGCTTGAACACGGCCTGGGCTCGATTCACACGGGCGTGCCACACAAGCGTGTCCCTATCATAATGAATTCCAATTTCACGTGGAAAAAGCTACTTAGGGGCTAAGAAAGACACTCCAAACTCTATATAAAGACCCTAGGAGGCGACTATCAGGGTGCAGAGTGTCCCCGCCAAGACTCAGAGTAGAGGATAGGGAATTACTCGAAGAAAGCTGATTGATCCATCTCAGAAGCAAGGATCTACAGCGAGACTGAGGATCTCCCTTCAATCCTTTTAGGGGTTTTGGGGTTTCTTTATTTTTTTTATTTTCTTTACTCTGAGATGTATTCTTTTATAAACATGAACTAAATCCCCAAATACCTGAGGGGGATGAAACCTAAGACGAATCTTGTTATCATTATCTAAATTGTATGATAAATATTTGATTTGTTTTTAATTGTGTTTAATTCTTGACTTGATATTTCAGGATATTAATTTAAATTGAATGTGCTTATTCAGAGGAGCAAAAGTCTCTGTTTAAGAGTAGATCCAACACAATTAAGCGAAGTTGATCGCAATCCTAAACATAGGATGATGAAAATCTACCGGATTAGAGTCAAATCTAATAAGGGGATCCATAGAATGAGTTAATGCAAAACTAGGGGTTTTAATTAGAAAGAGATTTCAATTAATCAACCTAGGGTTAGTTGTTCTTATTCTCGACGAAGATATTAACATAATTTAGGGATCTCTACGGATCAAGTCGAATGAAGAAATCGTCTAGTTCAGGGTTAAATAACAAGTGAAGTCTAGGTGGATTCTTCTTTAGGTATTGCCTTTGTCAATTAAGTTTTCCTAATGTAATTTCCCAATTTACTCTTTGTTGTGTCTTTAGTTAGCTAGAATTTTAATTTACCAAATAAACCCTTTTTAGCTTTAGGCTGGATAATAGGAAGAAAGTCATTACTAGTACTTTTAGTTTCTTAGATTCGATATTCCGATCTTGCCACTAACTATACTACTACTCGATAGGTGCACTTGCCTTTTATCGTGATAATAGTTAGTTCCAGGTACGATCATTATTACTTCATCGAAATCACAATCAAATTTTAACTCCACCAGAACTCTATCAAATAACAAAGCAAAAATATAACACCCTCGCTAACGCAGGGATTCGAACACAAGACCTCTAACACACCAACCCACTTACCACTCGAACCAGCAGGCTTATTCTAATTTGAATTATCAGAAAGTTTAATATAAGCCTGCTCAACAAGGATAAGGCTTAGATGCAAAAATAACAAAATTTGGCAAAGGTGAGACCTAAACCCAAGACCTCTTAAACACACCTAGAACAGTTAACCACTGAAACAGATACACATTTGTGTAGAAATTACAGAAGCAGAAATAAAGCAAGTGGGGTGTTACAGTGCATGTATCATTCTTCATTTCCTAAAAAATATTCATCCTCTCATATTGTCTTTGATCAAATCTTATTTTGATTTGCTTGGCCTTTAACATTGTTGTTGGGCCTTGAGGTAGTATGAGCCTATCACATCTGTGTCTGAAATTGGGCCTTAAGACTTGCATCAGTGAATATTTGATCGAGATAGTGTTATTGGTTTTAGAGAGAATATCTTCAAGTTATTTTATTTTGATTATGATTGACGTAATAGCTATTTTGAAGGAGTTTCTTTGTGTTCACCTAGATTTTATGTTAGCAAGCTGAAATTGATATATGCTTTGAGGCTTGTCTAGGTTATGTAATGAGAACTTATTGAATGCATTTCTAATTTGTTCATTGAGGAATATTCTTGTGAAAGAGTGCAAATTATTGTTGTAAAGAATGTTGAAGTGTTTACTACCCAAATTCTCAGGGGGATTTAGATGTGAATATTCTAGTCATCAAGTACAAAGGTGAGATATCTATACTTGGAGAGTGATAAAGTCTAAATAACTTTTTGTATTTGTGATAAAGAATGGTGAAATTACTCTTTGAGTTAGGCTTTGCAGCGTAGGGAAACTAAATTGCGTAAATAAACCTTGGTTTTATTTATGTTTTGTTTGCACAATTTTTTGCAATGTCAAGCCATAGTGGCCACTGCAATTTAGCACTTCTATTGCATTTGTCATTTTAAACAAATAGGAAACTTAAGGTAGTAACAAAAATATATAAATTAACTAAAAATAGAAAAAAAATCAAGGAAAATATATTTGGAAAAAAAAAGCAATGAAAAGGTCTAATTTTTATCTTAAAAAATCTAACACTAATAACGAAAAATTCAGTTTTATCACCTCATTCGTTTTCCATTTTTTGTTTTTTTATTTTTTACTGTTTTTCCTCAATTTTTTATTAATTTATTTACTATTTTACTTATATAATTCAATCATCAACTAATGAATTCTTATTTAAAGTAATTATTATTTAGGGGGTATGAATCTTATTATTTGATTAAGAGGAAAAGGAAAAGTGAAGGTAATGGATGAATCAGACAGAAGGGATGCAACAAAAGAAGGGCGTAGAAACACAAAATTCTATCATAGCCGTATGATAAAGAGAAGGAATTTTAACCGTATCAATGCTTTACGTATCAACAATGGAGAATGGTGTTCAGATCAAGAAATCCTGTGTAATAAGGTGGTGGAATTCTTTGAAAAGCTTTATGGTGATACTTCCCCTATTGTAGGAACCAATCGTAGCTTTGGTTTTCCTAGACTTTCTACTACTAAGATTACTTTTTTAGAAGTTGATATCACTAATGAGGAAAAAAAAGGGCGTTATTTGATATGGTGCCTCTGAAAGCGCTTGGAAGCGATGGGTATCATGCTCTTTTTTTCCAAAGTTAGTGGGATACCTATGGTGGTAATGTGTGCCAATTGGTTATGGATGTCTTTTTTGGAAGACCTATGGATCAATAGTTGAATAATGCTTTGCTTGTTCTTATTCCTAAAAAAGAGAGTCCTAAAGACTTTAGTCATTTTCGACCCACCAGCTTGTGCTTTGTCATGTATAAGTTGGTGATGAAAGTGATCGTTAACTGGTTCAAGGTGGTCTTGCCCAAGTTAATTTCTCAGGAACAGGTCATAATATTTCTGACAACATTATCCTTACGCAAGAAGTAATTCATTCTGTGAGATGTAAGCGAAAAGGGAGAAAGTGGATGGCTGTTAAGTTGGACTTGGAGAAAGCTTACGACAAAATTAGTTGGGATTTTATTTCTATCTCGTTGACTGCAACTAGAATTCCTATTTTTCTATGAGAAGTGATTATGTCCTCTATTTCTTCCTCTTCTATGCAAATTTTGTGGAATGGAGTGCCTACTCAGCAGTTTAAATCGGTCAAGGGAATTCGACAAGGATGTCCTCCTTTACCTTACGTTTTTGTCCTTTGCATAGAGTGGTTGGGGCATATTATTTGAACTAAAATGGATAAGGGTAAATGGGAACCGATTCGATTATCTTATACTTGTCCTCCTATCTCATTTTTTTTTTTTTTTTGCTAATGATTTGGTGATTTTTTGTAAAGCACATTTAGAGCAGGTCCGCTTGTTAAAAAACATCCTCAATCAGTTCTGTGAGATTTAGGGTCATAAAATTAATGTTAGGAAAGGTAACATTTTCTTTTCCAAGCTTATTGAAGTTGATGATCGTAATCATATTGCCCAAATGTTTGGCTTCCAAGAAGTGTAGAATCTTGGTACTTATCTTGGAGTTTCCCTCCTTCATGAAAGGGTTACCAATAATACGTTGAGTTTTGTGGTTGATAAGGTTAGGCGAAAATTGCATAATTGGGATGCAATGAAGCTTTCTTTGGCTGGAAGAATCACTTTCGCGCAGTCAGTCCTCCTCTCCATTCCGAATCATTTCATGCAATCCTTGATGATTCCGAAAGGGGTATGCTTGGATATTGAAAGATTGGCCAGACAATTCATTTGGGGTCATATAGAGGGTCATCCTAAAATGTCTCTAGTAGGATGGGATTCTATATGTCAACCTTGGGCTCGGGGTGGCCTTGGATTTAGACACCTGAATTGTAACGCCCCATATTTTTTAATTTAATTTCTGTTTTTGTATGTTGTGACACAATTGATGGTCTGCTTCAATGGTTAAATGATTTAGGAGTGTTTGGGAGTGCCTGAGAAGCCTTGCATTCAAGCCTTAGCTTGGGGAAAATTTTACTTTTAACTGAATAAAACCCCTATCCTTAGATAGTATGCTAATAAATAATTGTTGGTGAAAAATGTCAGAATGGGCCTGCTGGTCTAATGGTGGAGTGGAGTGCAATTAAACAAGAGGTCTGGAGTTCGAGTACTGACAAAAGCACATAGTTTAATTTTTATTACAAGGTCATGGAGGTGTTTTAGTCTAACCAAAATTGGAGTGCTTGAGGGGATTGGGGGTTGTGGCTGAATTTTAGGAGATTATTGAGGAGTTTCGGTTGTTAGGGGGATTTAGGGAGTGTTTTGGGGAGGAAAATTTGGATAGAAGAGGTTGAGTGGAGTTCAAATTAGTGGATGGAGGGTTGTAAGGAGATTTTCGTGGAGGGGATCAAAGAAAGGGGGAGTAGTGTGCCGAAATCAAACTCTTTCTCAAAAGAAATTGGTTGGCTTTTGTTCTCTCAACATTCGGTCAACTATCTCATTTTGGCCAAAATTCCCTCTGTTGTTTTCCCTCTTTTTCCCTTTTCTCACTTTTGGCATTTGAGCATTATTTTGTTTCTTTTCTTTTTGTAAGTCTGTCATCCTTCCTTGGTCGTTTTTCTTTTGCTAAAGTTTATGAGGAGTGTTTCGACTAGAGCTTTGCCCTTATCGATTTTGTGGTTCTTTTGCATAATTGTAATTTTTTCCTCCTTCTTTGCCGAGTACCTAATTTTCTTCCTCTACTTCTACTGTATTAGGCAAAAGTTCACCGTATCATTCTTCTTTGGCCGCATCTTTCTTTGCTTTTCCACCCCCTCTCTTATTGTTCTTGTACCGAAATTGTAAGTGGAACTTGCTACTATTCTCTACAGAATTTGAGTGCTATTTTTATTCTGTGATCTTGCATTTCGATAAGCTGTTATTTGTTTATTTCAGCTTAGTCTTGTAATTATTATGTTTAATATTAGGAGTACAACTAGATTGCAAGTTTTAACCGAAGGGTTAGTGATCATTTTTTCTTTCGACGGATTAGATGGATAGGGCCTTGGTCGTTCATCAAGGTAAGTGGTTGGTAATTAGATGTTCGATTACGGTCGTCTAAATTTTGGCTTGCATGCGATTAACCGAATGATGTGGTTGATTATAGGTTGGAGTGCTTATGGGCTAGTTGCGCACTTTCGTAAACAATGTGTGTGTATGAGCATAACTGTGACTATAGAAATCGAGAAAAGCCAGAATAAGTGAACATCGATGCCACACGAGCGTGCTCGTGCTCATGTAGGTAGGCCATGTGATTCAACATGGGCGTAGGATCGACAAGGTTGGCCATGAGCATTTTCATAGGCTGGGTCGTTTTGGGGCAAATTGGGCTGAATTAGGCCGTGTGGGCCTCAAGGGTATGTGGGACCCACACGAGCAAATTGCACAGGTGTGTAAAAATTATTAGACCAGGCCGTGTGATTTACACGGCCAAGGCTATTTTGAGCCATGTGGACCACACGAGCGTGTGGGCCCACATGGGCCCGCAATATGGGTCATAGGCCCATTTTTACTATTTGATTGTTAAGTTTACACGAGTCGCCCGAGACAACTGTGGACCTTCCGTAGGGTCGGTAAGGTTACCTAGACCCCTAATTGACTGAATGAGTGCTATGCCCCTATGTGATGTATGTATGTATATCCATGTATAAATATAATTTAGCATGTTATTTTTATCTGTATTGAGTACATGTATAATAATATGATATGACATGTTTGCATGATACAATACATGGGGATGGGTATATTATAATTGGAGGAAGTGTACTATACTTGCAGCTCTGCTGCACCTCACTGATGGCTTTAAGCCGATTATATTACTGCCAACTCTACTGCAAATACTATTTAGTGCTGCAACCGATGCTAACTTGTAAGTGTAACGATGAGTGGGTGATTTATTCCCCACAAGAGTATAGGGGTTGGTTGGGTAAACATGCTTACTATACACTGCATATTGATTTCTGATATGGTAATAGGCTAAGGCCCTACTGCCACTGCCACTGTCACTATACTGTACTGAAATAGACTAAGGCCCAGCTGCTACTTTTACTGGTCTTACTACTGTAATGGGCTAATGCCCAACTGGTTACTGTTACTTAAAAGAGCTCGGGCCCAGATTGTTATTTGTATGCATATTGTTTATTCGATTGCTTTGGGGATTACATACTGAGTTTTCGTAAACTCACCCTCTTTTTGTTTTACTATCTTAGTAATCCCGAAACATAGGAGGATCGGTGCAACGGAGGACTCAATAGTGGCCAGACAACCTAGTCCATTCGATTTAGTATTTAATTATGATTATGAATTTTATTTTGGGTTATTTTTTATATAACGGCCTTTTTAAATTTTCATTCTTAATTTGGGATTTTTACTATTTTAGTTACAATTGTTAGTAGTAAGAATAAGCGAGGTTTTCAAAATGAATCAAATGTTTTTACAAAGTAAACACAAGTATGCAACTGTTGAAAAAAGCTTTCGCTATGGAATGATATTTTGAAATTAAAAACGTTTTTAAAGTAAATGACTTTTGATAATGACATAAGTTTTGAAGCGAAATATCACGACTTAAAATCGTCATTAGGAAATAAAAAAGAGGCTAAATAGAAGGAGTTTTAACGACAACATACTTTACGAGAAACACTTCAATGTGACATCTCCACATTCGGCCATAGCGACTATGCCGGGCTTGGGGTGTTACATTTAGTGGTATCAGAGCCAGGTTGCAAAACTCAGCTATGGATTAGGTTCTTAAAGTTGAAATTTTTAAAACTGCTTTCAAAGGATGTGAAATGTTTTGGGATGTTTTGTGAAATGTTTTGAAATGTTTTACCGAATGTGTGGTACACCGAGTCTCTGTGCCGATCCTGGATGTTTTCTTTGAAAACTGTATTTTGATTATTGACTAAAACTGCCATAGGTAGGATTACTGAGACTACTGTAGGTAGTATACCATACTGTAAACACTTAGGATAGTGTATACTTAGACTGTAGTAAAACTGATAGGATACTGTGCTCTTCGAAAACGAAAACTGAATTACTATACCATTTTGCATAAAACTTTGAGTAACAAATACTAAAACTATAAATTGATTTGCATAAAACTATTAATACAGTTAAAACGCGAATCGACAATGAGCACTAGAGGTACTCGCGGACGTGGTACAAGAGACCGTGGTAGAGGCCATAGGGGAGCTCGAGCTAGGTCCTCGTCATCAGGCCACATACCTAATTTAGGGACTAGTGAGGCACTGGCTTCATGTATGACTGAGACTGGGTCGTATGATCGAATGGCTGGGGACGACGCACTGTCCTAAGCCATGTTAATAATTCTAGAGAAGGTCGCTAGGACCAATACTGGTACTGGAGGCCGTGGGTCGATTATGAAACAACTCCGATCCAATGGAGAAGAGATTTTTAGGGGTATTGCTAGAGTTGCCCCTAACATGGCTGAATACTAGATAGAGGCCACCAAGAGGATAATAGACGACCTGGACTACACCTTCGAGCAAAAACTAAAGGGTACCTTATCGCTACTACGAGATAAGGCATATCAGTGGTGGCTCACTGTAAAGGAGGGCACTCAGCCTGGATGACTGGGTACTATTAGTTGTGAGTTAAAGAAGCTGATGTACACAAGACTGTGTTTAGGACTTACTACAGGCATTACGAATTCTTAGTAATGTCATTCGGACTAACGAATACACCAATAGCTTTTATGGATCTGATAAATTGAGTGTTTTAACCCTATCTGGACCGATTTGTAATAGTGTTTATTGATGACATTTTGGTGTATTCAAAGACTGAGGGTGAACATGATGAACATTTCCAAGTGGTTTTGCAGATTTTGAGGGAGAAACAATTGTACGTCAAGTTCAGTAAGTGTGAATTCTGATTACGAGAAGTAACATTTCTAGGTTATGTGGTATCTGCTGAGGGGATTAAGGTCGATCCTCAAAATATTGAGGCTATTTTAGATTGGAAGCAGCCTAAGATTGTATCAGAGATTCGTAGTTTTTTGGGACAGGCTGGGTACTATTGACGATTTGTAGAAGGCTTTTTCGTAATTGTAGCACCCTTGACTAAGCTACTACGTAAGGGTGTACCGTTTAATTAGACTGAGGCACAGCAAGAGAGCTTTAAGAAGCTCAATACCGTACTGACTGAGGCCCCTATTCTGATATAGCCAGAGGTTGGAAAGGAATTTACGGTTTATAGTGATGCATCACACGTCGGCTTGGGATGTGTATTGATGCAAAAGGGTAAGGTAGTTGCGTATACATCTCGACAGCTTAAGACTCATGAGGCAAATTATCCGAAAGATGACTTGGAGTTGGCCGCAGTGTTATTCGCACTAAAAATCTGGAGACATTACTTGTATGGTGAGGAGTGTATCATTTACACTGATCACGAGAGTCTCAAATACCTCCTCACTCAAAATGAGGTGAATCTTAGGCAGCGTAGATGGATTAAGTTGCTAAAGGATTATGACTTTATGATTGAATACCACCTTGGAAAGGCCAATATGATGGCCAATGCACTGAGCCATAGGGCTATGACTGATCTGAGGGTGATGTTTGCTCACCTCAGTTTATTTGATGATGGTAGTCTTTGGCAGAACTCTAGGTTAAATTGATGTGGATTGAGTAGATTAATAATAAACTGTTAGAGGATGAGTCACTGGGCCTTCGATTTCAACAGATTGAGAGTGGTAACACATCAAATTTTGGATTGAATAGCAAAAAGGTACTCTGTTTCTGTGGAAGAGTCTATGTACCGAATGGTACTGAGTTGAGGCAATCCATACTATGAGAGGCACATAGTAGCCCTTATGCAATGCACCCTGGCAGGAACAAGTTGTACCAAGACCTTTGTGAGCTATATTGGTGGTCAAGACTTAAGCAAGAGGTTATTGAATTCATGAGCAAATATCTGACATGCCAGCAGGTTAAAGCTGAGCATCAACTACCCTCAGGTTTACTATAGCCAGTTAAGATTCCGCTCTAGAAGTGGGAGAGAGTGACCATGGACTTTGTTAGTGGGTTACCTTTAACACCTACTAAGAAGAATTTAGTGTGGGTCATCATGGATCGATTGACCAAGTCTACCCACTTCATACATGTTCGTATTGATTATTTGTTGTAGAAACTAATTAAGTTGTATGTGTCTAAAATAGTGAGACTGTATAGGGTACCGGTTTCGATAATATCTAATAGAGATCTTCGCTGCACATATCGGTTCTATGGAAAACTGCGTGAGGCTTTGGGTATAAGATTGGACTTCAGTACTGCGTTCCATCCTCAGACAGATGGTCAATCTGAGAGGGTGATTCAGATACTGGATGATATGTTAAGGGGTTGTGTAATAGACTTCCGAGGCAGTTTGGAGGACTATTTGCCATTGGCAGAGTTCGCGTACAACAACAGTTACCAATCTAGCATACAAATGGTACCTTACAAGCCATTGTATGGGCGTAGGTGTTGCACGCCATTGTGTTGGACTGAGTTGGGCGAGCGTCGTGTTCTGGGTCATGAACTGTTTTTGATACCGAGGATAAGGTCAGGTTGATTTGAGATCGACTAAAAGAAGCATCTGATAGACAAAAGTCCTATACAGATTTGAAGCACCGAGAGATAGAGTATCCTGTGGGGGACTTCGTGTTTCTCAAGATCTCACAATGGAAGAAGATACTGAGATTTGGACAAAAGGGTAAGTTGAGCCCTAGATTCATTGGGCCTTATCGCATACTGAGACGAGTGGGACCACTTGCATACTAGTTAGGGCTACCTCTAGAGTTGGAGCGGATTCACGATGTTTTTCATGTCTCGATGTTGAGGCGCTACTGCTTTGATCCCACACATATAGTTCCGGTTGAGGAGATCAAGGTTAGGCCAAATCTGACCTTCGATGAGGAGCCAGTACAGATTTTGAACCGCGATGTTAAAGTTCTGAGAAGAAAATCCATTCCATTGGTTAAAGTACTTTGGTGAAATCATGGTTCTGAGGAGGCCACGTAGGAGCCTGAGGATGCAATGCAATAGTAATATCCTCATCTGTTCTGAGCAGGTAAAATTTTAAGGCCGAAATTTTCTACAAGAGGGTAGAGTTGTAACGCCCATAAATTTTTTTAATTTAATTTTTTTTTTTGTATGTTGTGACACAATTGATGGTCTACTTCAATCGTTAAGTGACTTAGGAGTGTTTGGGAGTGTCTGAGAATCCCTGAGTTCAAGTCTTAGCTTGGGCAAACTTTTACTTTTAATTGAATAAAACCTCTATCCTTAGCCAGTAGGTTTATAGTTAATTGTTGGTGAAAAAATGTTAGAATGGGTCTACTAGTCTAGTGGTTGAGTGGAGTGTAATTGAGCAAGAGGTCTGGAGTTCGAGTACTGACGCAACCACATAGTTTAATTTTTATTACAAGGCCATGGAGGTGTTTTAGTCTGACCAAAATTAGAGTGCTTGAAGGGATTAGGGGTTGTGGCCAAATTTTAGGAGATTGTTGAGGAGTTTCGGTTGTTAAGGGGATTTGGGGAATGTTTTGGGAAGTAAATTTTGGATAGAAGAGGTTGAGTGGAGTTGAAATTAGTGGATGGAGGGTTGCAAGGAGATTTTCGTGGAGGGGACCAAGGGAAGGGTAGTAGTGGCCAAAATTGAACTCTTTCTCAAAAGAAATCAATTGGCTTTTTTTCTATCAACATTCGGTCAACTATCTCTTTTTGGCTGAAATTGTCTCTGTTGTTTTCTCTCTTTTTCCTTTTTCTCACTTTTGGTATTTGAGCATTATTTTTTTTCTTTTCTTTTTGTAAGTCTGTCGTCCCTCTTTGCTCATTCTTCTTTTACTAAAGTTTATGAGGAGTGTTTCGACAAGAGCTTTGCCCTTATTTGTTTTGTGGTTCTTTTACATAATTGTTATTTCTTCCTACTTCTTTGCCAAGTACCTAATTGTCTTCATCTACTTCTACTGTATTAGGCAAGAGTTCACCACATAGTTTTTCTTTGGCTGGATCTTTCTTTGCTTTTCTACCCTCCTCTCTTATTGTTCTTGTGCCAAATTTGTAAGTGGGCCTTGCTACTATTCTTCCGAATTCGAGTGTTGTTTCTATTCTACGATCTTGTGTTTCGGTAAGTTATTTTTCATTTATTTTAGCTTAGTCTTGTAATTATTGTGTTTAATGTTAGGAGTTCAACTGGATTGCAAGTTTTAACCGAAAGGTTAGTGATCATTTTTTCTTTCGACGGATTAGGTGGATAGGCCCTCAGTCGTTCATCAAGGTAAGTGGTTAGGAATTAGATGTTTGATTAGGGTCGTCTAAATTTTGGCTGGCATACAATTAACCAAATGATGTGGTTGATTATACGTTGGAGTGCTTGTGGGCTATTTGCACACTTTCGCAAACAAGGTGTGTGTATGAGCACGACTTCGACTATAGAAATTGGCAAAAGGTGGAATAAGTGAACGTCCATGCCACACGGGCGTGCCCGTGCTCATGTAGGTAGGCCACGTGACTAAACATGGCGTAGGATCGACGAGGCCGGACATGATTGTTTTCATGGGCTAGGTCGTATTGGGCCGAATTAAGCCGTGTGGGCTCCACGGACATGTGGGCCCCACACGAGAAAATCACACGGGCATGTGGAAATAAGCAGGCCAGGCCGTGTGATTCACACGACCAAGCCATTTTGAGCCATGTAGACCACACGAGTGTGTGGGCCCACATGGGCCGTAATATGAGCCATGGGTCTATTTTCACTGTTGACTATTAAGGTTGCACGGGTCGCCCGAGACGACTGTGGTTCTTCCGTAGGGTTTGTAAGCTTACTAGAGCCCTAATTGACAAAATGACTATTATGCCCGTATGTGATGTATGTATATCCATGTATGATTATAATTTAGCATGCTATTTTTATCTTATTGAGCACATGTATAATAATATGATATGACATGGCATGTTTGCATGATACATTACATGGGGATGGGTATATTATGATTGGAGGAAGTGTACTGTATTGGCAACTCTACTGCACCTCATTAATGGTATTAAGCCGATTATATTAATTCCAACTCTGCTACAAATACTGGTTAGTGCCGCAACCGGTGCTAATTTGTAAGTGTAGGGATGGGTGGGTGATTTATTCCCTACATGAGTGCGGGGTTGGACAGGAGATGGTGGATAGGGATTGGTTGGGTAAACATGCATACTATACACTGCATACTAATTTCTAATACTGTAATGGGCTAAGGCCTTACTGCCACTGCCACTGTCACTATACTATATTGAAATGGGCTATGGCCCAACTGCTACTGTTACTGGTATTACTACTGTAATGGGCCAAGGCCCAACTGATTACTGTTACTAAAAAGGGCTCAGGCCCAAATTGTTATTTGTATGCATATTGTCTATTTGATTGCTTTGGGGATTACACACTAAGTTTTCATAAACTCACCCCCTTTTTATTTTATCGTCTAGGTAATCCCCAAACATAGGAGGATCGGTGCAACGGAGGACTCAGCAGTGATCAGACAACCTAGTTTATTCGATTTAGTATTTAATTATGATTATGAATTTTATTTTAGGTTATTTTCTATATAAATGCCTCTTTAAATTTTCATTCTTAATTTGGGATTTTTACTGTTTTAGTTACAACTGTTAGTAGTAAGAATAAGCATGGTTTTCAAAATGAATCAAATGTTTTTACAAAGTAAACACAAGTACGCAACTGTTTAAAAAAGCTTCTGCTATAGAATGATATTTTGAAATTAATAACATTTTTAAAGTAAATGACTTTTGATAATGATGCAAGTTTTGACATGAAACATCACAACTTAAAATAGTTATTAGGAAATAAAAAGAGGCTAAATAGAAGAAGGAGCTTTAACAACAACATACTTTATAAGAAACACTTCAATGTGACATCGCCAGATTCGGCCATAGCATCTAGGCTGGGTTTGGGGTGTTACATGAAGGATCAAAACAAATCCTTCCTCATGAAGATCGGTTTCAGCCTCGTCTCTAAGAGTGATGCACTCTGGGTGTGTGTACTTTGTTCTATGTATGGTTGGAAGGATCAGTTTCCTGACTCTATCAGTAGGAATCAATGCTCTCACTTATGGAAAGCTCTTTCTACGATATGGTTGATAATTCGTGAAAACCTTATTTGATCCATTGGAGATGGTTCTACCGTTCGATGTTGGAAAGATCCTTGGATTCCAAGTTTGGGCCTTTTAGTTTTAAATTTCCCTTTTCTTTCTAACCTTGATTTAAATTGTTGTGTTAGGGAATTTGTCAATGCATATGGGAATTGGAATTTGGACCTGTTTTGTGTTTGGCTTCTTGATGATGTGGTTTGTAGGATCACTAGCATCCCTCCTCCACATGCTGCTTCCAGATTGGATAGGGTGATTTGGGCCCGATCATCTTCCGGGGCCTTTTCTGTTTGTAGTGCCTATTGGACTTTAAAAGAGGCTTCTTGGAATCCCAAAAATGAGGGATGGAAGCCTATTTGGAAATATGCTAGTCCTCAGTGAGTTAGAGTATTTCTTTGGCCAGCTTTTCAACAAAGGCTCCTCACTAATTCTGAACGTGTTAGAAGGGGAATAGGCCTTGGTACCTCCTGCACCTTGTGTGGACATGTAGTTGAGGATTTGTGTAACACCCCAAACCCAACCCAGACTTTATGGCCAGATCTGGTGAGTCACATGGACCGTTAATTACCCCTCGTTCTTCATTTTGTAAATTTAGGTTGACTTAGCAAAACCATTTATGTGTTTTGAGAAAATAGGAGGTTATTTAATTTATAAAAATCCTATCCACTATTAGTTTGAAGCTTACTTTTTAGGAGATCTTGTTAATGAGTCGTTGTCATTAAATTATCCAGTTGTCACGTAGAGAATGTTTTGAAAACGTTTGTTAATTTGATGTAAAAATCCGCGCAGCCTTAATCTACCAATTTTTAACAAGTAATAATTAAATACTTAAATGAAATGAAAATAAAAATTAAATACTGAGTGGCTTTATTACATATTGAAAACCCCCAAAAAATTAAAGAATACTAAAATAAAGTAAATTTAAGAAAAACATAAATTGGAACAATTCACGTGGCCACTCCGAATCCCTCACAGCTCCAAGTCCACTAAAGTTGAGGTTCACCTGCATGGATGGAAAGGAAGGGGTGAGTTTGTGAAAACTCAGTGTGTAAGCTAACCCAACCAGAGTCAAGATTAGTTCAAGCTCAAACTGGGTTGAAGCCCTATTCAGATACAATGTTAACTGGGCCTTAGCCCTATCTAGAAAATAGTGATAACTGGGCCTTAGCCCTATTCAGAAGACAGTGTGAGTCTTAGGCCCATTACAGTAACAGTTCAGAATATCATGCATGTATGCAAAGCCCAAGCCCAATCCATCTCTACACACCGCCCGTACCAGCCCTACACACCATGTGGAGAATAACTCAATCCACCCAGCCCTACACACCACAGTCGCAGCATAGCTGCTTAATCAGATATCGTAGCCAAGCCACTAAAGCAGTAATACGAGGCAAAGCCTCTAACAGTATATGTGGCATTGCCACTTAGCACTTCCTCTATCAACATAACCCAATCCCATACAATAGAATATATCATGGCATGGCATACAGAGAATCAGAAATAATGGCATGCAAATCAGTCAACTTAACCCTAGGGGTAAAATGGTCTTTTAGCACCTAGAGGTAAAACAGTAATTTTCCACCCTTAAGGGGTATTTCAGTAAATTACCAGATTTTAAGGTTTCATGTTCATTACAGTCTATTAACAGACCTATCATTGTCTAAATAACTTATTAAGCCCATTCTATTATTATTGAGTCATCGGGCCTCAAAACCCGTAATGGGCCCAACGGAGCCCACAAGCTACTGTGGCCCACTAAGTCCAAATTTTACACCTGTTTTAGCAGATTTAACAGCTAGTCTACCAGAGTATACTTACCGCTCGATTTCACCCATATGGGCCCGTAAGCCCATTGGGCACAAATTCAGCCCTTCGAGGCTCAAAACCACCAACGTGCATGAAAACGCGCACACAAAGTCTTACCATTTGTGATTACCAACTTTACTATTTCGAACTGACCCACGAGCATTCGCACGCTCGCAAGCCCTCGTAATGTTAAAATTTCGGCATTTTGGCTTTTGCCTATCTAAGCTACTAGAGGGTGTCGACTACATACCTGTTTGTGTATTACGTCGAGATCCGCACTGAATTAACCTACAATTGTTTAAACCATAATGTTAAACTATAACCAACAAAGACAACGAAATCAACATCCTACCATATTCGGCCAACACCATCCAAAGCCCTTAATCACTTACCTTTGCCGAAATCTACCACTAGATCTAGATCTAGATTGCTCCAAAGGTCCTAGTCTCCAATGCTCCTTGATAGATTGCCTATTTTACACACCAGAACACAAGAAAACCGAAAGAGAAGACTAACATAAGTCTTAGCCAAAATCAATAGCCACCCTGAAGAGTTAGGGTTCTCTACTTTTCTTGCACCACAAGTTTACGAAAGAAGAGGCTTCGAGTACTTACCACCGTTTTGTTTTGCCAGAGAAGAGTCCTCAAATACCAGCCTAGTCCAGATCTACTGTAGATCTAATCAAAACACGAGAAAAAGATAGATCTACGTGATTCGGCTTTTGGAAACCCATTAGAGAGTATGTCAATTTCAGTTTTGAGTGAAAAAGGTAGAAAGTAAAGAAAAGTTTATGAAGAAGAAGAGATAATCGGTTGAGAGATAAGAGGTTCTGAGGTTCGGCTTTTGAAGGATTAGCAATGAAAAGGAGAAGAAGTTGAGCCAAAGAAGAAATCGGTAACAGTGGATTTGATTTTGGCTTTCAAAGGTAATCAGCTAACAAGGCTTGAGAAAGGGGTTACTTTGATCGGTGGAGTAAAGAAGATGAAGAAGAGAGTGATGAAAGAAGATGGGGTACTTGGTTCGGCTTTAGAAGATAGGTGATGAAAGGGTTCGACTTTTCTGAACAGAGAGAAGAGGGGAAAAAGATGGAATGAAGGGGCCCAAAAGAACCTATACCTATTTGACAACCAAAAGAATGACCCAAATCAAATTTTGAAGAGTATGCAACAAGCAATCGGCCCACACTCAAAGCCAAAAATGTCGAAAATGCTACTCTAAGCTCCCTTAGCTGAATATGCAACTCTACACTCCCCTATTCGGCCAACTCTCCCCTCCTTCTCAACCCTTAAATTTTCTCCTCTTATCACTCCCTAATCCAATCCCCTGAACACTTCAAACTCCTCCCAACAGAGTTCCACTTGAGTTCCATCTCTTATCATGCACATACAATAAAAATAAAACCAACTTCCTGCTCACCAAGAGTTTCGAACCTCAGCTCCCTTACAAGCCTCCACACGCCACTCCTTGTGTTTTAAATGGTGCCACCTTGCCACTTTAACACAAGCTTTCTTGTGCCACAAATCCCCAACATTTATTTAAAAGCCCACTTAATCAAAGCCCGTTCTCTTTTAAGTTTAAAATTTTAAAAATTCTATCGGGCTTAGCTTAAACCTAGGCATTCTAAAGGTCCACCAAACACATTTAATTCACTCCAACAGCATATCAAAACATGCACAGATAATTTCAACCAAAAATTTGAAATCCTGAAAAACTGAAAAATTGGGGTTTTTCAATTTGGTTCATGTCCTTCATGAATGTCAGATTGCAAAGGACGTGTAGAATCTTGTACTCCCAGCTCATCTTAAGCAAAAGTTCTTTTCTGCATCTTTTTCTAATTGGCTCTTATTTAACCTTTGCTGTCATGAGAATTTGTAGAGGTATGGACTTAATTGGTCGTGCTTATTTGGTTTAATTGCTTGACGTCTCTAGAAGAATAGAAATCCTTTTATCTTAGAGAATATTTCATGGACTGCAACTGAAGTAGTTTGAGCCTCTACTTGCTGGGCCCATCAGTACTTCCTATAGATTGGTGGCTACAAAAGGACGAATCACAGATTGATTCCAACCTCTTCTTCGGATGATACATGGGTCTGTTTATCCATTGATGGAGCTGTGCCTAGAGATTCTGGAAACGCTGCTGCAGGAGGAGTGGTGAGGGATCTAGATGGGAACTGGATTGTGGATTTCAACCGTGTCCTCGGACTCTGTACGCCATTTGAGGCTGAAGTGTGGGGTATCCTTGATGGAATTCTTATTCTTTTAAATAAGGGATACATGCGAGCCACTATCATGACTGATAATCTTGAAGTTGCCCAAGTACTGACTGATTTGAATTTGGAAGACTTTGGGATTTCAGTGCTTAGAAGGAGTCAGCACATCATGAAGGCAGAAGGATCATGGAGGATTAAGCACATCCCAAGATGTCAAAACTTGGTGGCGAATTGTCTTGCTAAACTTAGCTTAAGCTGGAAATCAAGCTTACAAATCCTTAATGGGGCCCCTAAGGAAATAATTGATTTATTACGAAATGATATAACCAATGGTTGCTGCATGTAATTGATGTTTTTTTCTTTTTTCACCCAAAAAAAAATCTAAAAACCAATCCTTAAAAGCTCAAAAAGTGAAGGTTGTAAGTTAGATGAGGGATGATTTGTTTTGTTGTGATGTGTTGTTGTACTAGTAGTTAGAGGTTTAAAATTTTAAATTAATAAAGATAAAATTATACTTTAATTTTCTCTAAAAATATATAATTTAATTTAATGTTTTAAAATTTATAAAGATATTGACTATTAAAATAATAAAATTATTTTTTATTATCATAAAAATTACAATTTAATTTTGATTTCTCAAAAATAATTTCTAATTTCACCCCTACTAGTAGGGTTCTAACTTCCCTATTGTAGCATAATTTTCAATTTTCAAGTTCAATGACACTACTCATTAAGTTTTTTTTCCCTTTTTTTTTTTTTTTTTTTTACTATCGACATCTCAATTTGATAACTTTTTCTCAACTTGACTTCTACACTTTTTGTTTTTTTTAGATCATATTCAACTTTAAGGTTCACTTTTTGTTACATAAATTGATTCCTCTTATCAACACTATTAAATTTTCAACAATTGAGTGATGTGACCAAATTAAGATGTGAAAGACGAACAAATAAGGAAACAACACATGTCTTTCACTTTTATTATTTTAAAAAAATTGTAAAAAGGAATCTTAAAATTAAAAAAAATATGTACAAATTAGACAATTATGAGAATTATAGAAATTAAAAAATTAATATATAAAATTCAAAAAACAAAATAAAAAGCTTCTTAAAATTTAAAATTTAAAAAATATTTTTGAAATTTTCAATAAAAATAAAAGTATTATTCAAATTATAATTTTTTTAAAAAAATTTAAAATTACAAAAAATTTACCGATCAATGATCAACATTGATCGATGTCCAATCAAAGCTTAGTATCGATCAACATCAAGTCAATGATTATTGACAATATTTTTTTAATTTTTATATTTTTTCAATTTTTTGAAAATTTAAATTATTTTTTATATTTTTTATATTTCTATTTTTGTATTTTTTTAAAATTTTAATTATTTTTATATATTTTTATTTTGAAATACATATTCAAATTTCATAATTTTATAATATATTTCTTATACTTGTCATAAGTTTTTTTAGAATTGTGTCGTCCCTTGTTTGTCCGTGTTCTACATCTTGATTGTGATCAATTGTTCAAAAACTAATGATGTTAACAATAAGAATTAATTTGTCTAATAAATGTCAACCTTTAGAGGCTAATGTAATTCAAAAAAAGCCTTGAAGTTAATTTAAAAAAAATTACCAAATTCAAGGACCAATTTATATATTAATAATAATTAAAGTAATTTTAATATCTATTCTACCAATCATAAAATTTAATTCTTTAAAGATTTATAACTATTTTACCTAATAAATCATTTCCAAAATTCAAACCTAAATTTTTCCTTGCTATATGTAGTCTGATTGATTTCATGTCATGAAGGAAAGAAAAAAAAAATAGAGCTTAATTGTACTTTGACATCACATGACCCTTTTTTTCAGGTGGCTCATGTGGGCGGAATCAGTTGCTTGGTGGGGTTTCAGAGTGGCCACTCAGCATGTTTCATCTGCTCCATCATAAAAGTGTTGACATATGCTGATGAATAAAATAAAACAGATGGCGGATTAAACTGATTTAATTTTCCTATGTATCGACTCATTGGTTAAGCCCACTTTTACTAGTATAACTTTTCATCCTTTTAAGGGTTTATTATAATTTTGGGGAGATTAAACCCACTTTCACTACTTGGTCTGGTTTCTACCGCTTCCTTGCTTTTACTCTTATTAGAAATGAGATAGTTTAGTCCCATTTTTTGAATTTTTTGAATTTTTTGAATTTTTTGAATTATTTATTATAATTTTATTTAAATCAATTTTAATTTTTTAAATTAATTTTTTATTAGATTTTTTTAATTTATTTTATGACTTTTGAATACTATTTGATACATTTTTATAATCTTTTTATATAAATTATTTTTAAAAGAAAGTTTTTAAGTAAATGAAACATAAGCAATAACTTTTTATGATATTTTTAATATACATTTTTATAAATATAAAATATTTATATTTATATCATTAAAGTTTAAAATTAATTATGAGTTAAATAAAAAATATTCAGTTCACTTTTGAGTAATGGTGATTTTTTTAACTATATTTTTAAACTATTTTAATATATCCAGTCAAGTCAATTTTTAATTTTTGTTGGGGATCAAACCAATTAAGTAAGTAACAAGTAAAAATAGTAAAAAAAATTGAGAAATTGAACACACAAATTTAATGTGTAAAAATCCCTCTAAAGAGGATAAAAAACCACGAGTAAAGATAACTTTACTGTAATGAAAAAAGGACAAAGAGTATAAAAGATGGAGATAAAAACTAAACTCCGAAACCCGAAAACAAAGAACCATCAAAACTTAAACACAAAATTATCCAAAAGTGTTATGAGTTCTATTTTTTTTGGGTGTATTTTATAAGATTGTAAAAGAGCCTATTTATAGGCTAAATTCATAAGTCAAAGAATAATAAAATAATATAGACTAATCAGAGTTCAACTGAAACAAATAAACAAAGTTTAACTGGGAGATTATCTCTCAAATTTGACTAAAATAAGAGGCATACTCAACAAATCCCCACCTTGACTTGTTTTTCCACAATGCTATCTTTACCAAAGCCCACCACAGGCCTATCTTGAACTATGCAAGGAATTAACTGAGTCAAATCGATACTTTGAAGCTGGAAGACTTCTAGCCTTCGACTTGTACACTGCCAAAACAAAACTAACCTGAGTCTGATTTTCATGAACATAGTGCCCTAACTTTTCAAAACCTACATCCAAAAGAGAACCTCTCTTCAACGAAATAACTATACCTTTTTCCCTCTTATGACCAAGTTGTCCCTACTCTAAACAAGTTGACTTCAACTCCGTAATGGATGGGGGACACCTGGTTTCAACGGTCACTATAGAACCTTCAAGAATATAAAGACTGCCGGTCCTTTTACCTTTTAACACCTGGTTTCAGCGGTCACTGTAGAACATTCAAGAATATAAAGACTGTCAGCCCTTTTACCTTTTACCTTTTACCTTCAAGAATATACGAGTTGTGAATCAGTATGCTCATATGAGCTGTGAATCGATATGCTCTCACAAGCTATAAATTAGTATGCTCTTACGAGCTATAAATCAATAGCTTTAATGGCATGTCATTTGTATCCTACGGATTCCAAAGGTTCAAACGGGGCTCGATAATTGTCGGACATCGTTGGATATGCACTCGGTAATTATATATGACAAATCATAACATTTATATAATTCAACTAAAAACATATAAACACAATTTAATTATACGAACTTATCTTGACGAGTATACGTAGATACGGAGGCGATTAATCCGAGACTTTCTTTTTACCCCAATCTAACTCCATATGAGGTCTAACTAGATCTATACATAAAAATTTAACTCAATTAAACATGTAATTTATTCAATTTAATCCAAAACATATTTTTGGCAAAATGCCCTAACTTTTAATTCTTTGCAATTTAGTCCCTAGGCTTGGAAAATAAAATTCATGCAATTTTATCCTTACCCAAGTCTAGTCGATTATTCTACATACTTATAGCAGCCCATATATTTCATAAATTCACAAATTATACCATGTAAAATTTCTATTTTTCAATTTAATCCTTATTTGACATTTTTACAAAAAAGCACTTAACAAAAGTTGTTTGTCTATCAACAACTATCTATGTTCTACCATCAACCAACAAAATCAACTAATATTCATTCATGGAAAAACTCAAATCCTTAAACAGTTTTACAAATTAGTCCCTGGGCTAGCTAGATTAAGCTACAATAATCCTGGAAACATAGAAATCATAAAAAAATGGGACAAAAATGCATACCTAATTGAGCAAAATAAGCTTGCCAAAACTTCAAGCTTCCATGGCTAGGTTTTCCCTTCAAATTCGGTGGAAGATGATGATAATGGACGATAATAGTTTGTTTTATTTAATTAATTATAACTTTAATTACTAATTTCCAAAATTAACCTTAATAATTCTTTCAAATTTCAATAATGCCAAAGCATTAAAATCCACTACAAACTCTAATGGTCTAATTACCATATAAGGACCTCCACTTTATAGTTCTATAGCTATTTAATACCTTTAGCTATTAGAAATCAACTTTTGTACTTTACGCGATTTAGTCCTTTTTATCAAATTAAGCTTGTAAACGGTAAAATTTCTTAACGAAATTTTTATACGATATTTCTATCATGCTGTAGGCAATAAAATAATAAAATAATTTTTTTCCTTCAAATTTATGGTCCCGAAACTACTGTTCCAATTTCACTGAAAACGAGCTGTTACATTTGCCTTACTATCCGAACCAAACTCATTATTGAGTTTGTCTTTACTCAAAAAATGACCATTCACATCCTCGAACGAGAGTTTGTCTTTGCCATAAATCAGGGTCTCCCTAAAAGACTTGTATGAAGAGAAAGAGCACAATAATAACATAGCCTGATCTTCATCGTCAATCTTAACCTTAACATTCTTTAAATAATTCAAAAGAGTAATAAATTGACTAATGTGATCTCTAAGAAGCTCATCTTTTTTCATGCGAAATATTAATAGACATTGTTTCAACACTAAACGATTAACCATAGACTTAGTCGCATAACGAGTTTCTAATATTTTCCACAAGGCGGATGATGTTTTCTCCATCAATAGCTCTTACAATACCCTATTTCTGAGGCACAACTAGATTAAAGACAAGGCCTTTTCATCAAGCTCTTCCCATTCTGTCTGATCTAGATTATCAGGCTTTTTCTCGGTAATGACCTATTTTTAGGCTGGTCTGAACTAGAATTGTCATCATCTGAACTTGCCACAGATTGAAATTTGTGACACATCGAACTTCTCAATGTCAAATCTTGCTGTTGCCATCTTTTAACGGGCTGATTTATAAAAATTAAACTAGCTCTTGATACCACTTGTTGGGGATCAACCCGATTAAGCAACGAACAAGTAAAAATGTAAAAGAAATTGAGAAATTGAGCACACAAACTTAACGTGGAAAAAACCCTTCCAAAGATAAAAAAATTACGGGCAAAGATAATTTTGCTGTAATGACAAAATAACGAAGAGTAGAAAAGATGGAGATAAAACTTAAACCTCAAAACTCGAAAACAAAGAACCTTCAAAACATAAACACAAAATTCTCTAAAAGTGCTATGAGTTATAATCTTTTTTTGGTGCATTTTCTAATGTTGTAAAAGAGTGTATTTATAGGCTTAATTCATAGGTGAAATAATAATAACATAATCTAGACTAATTAGAGTTCGACTGGAACAAATAAATAGAGCTT
This sequence comes from Gossypium stocksii, assembly GCA_020496765.1. Lineage (NCBI taxonomy): Eukaryota > Viridiplantae > Streptophyta > Magnoliopsida > Malvales > Malvaceae > Gossypium > Gossypium stocksii. The sequence goes on from CM035624.1 coordinate 36,152,122, forward strand.
AACTAGGAGATTATCTCTCAAATTTGACTGAAATATAATGCATACTAAACAATTTTCCTTTCTCAACCCCGATAGTTATGGCCTCTACTACTGTACCAAACAGAAGGAGCTATTGGTTCTCAGATCCATTAGTTTGATTCAATTTTTTTCATTGTTGATATATGCTATGGAAAAAGCATATGCTAGCTCAACCAAATGCCATGGTATTGGAAAAGCGGATGCTTGAGTCTTACGCATTTAAATTTACAATTTATCATATACGATTATATATTATATATGAATTTCAAAGTTTAGAATTTGTATTTATATCCATACTATAAATCTAAACTTCAAAAAGTAAAAAAAAAAATGGTATTAAGAGCCAAATTGATAGTAACCAATTTGAAATTTTAATTCTTTTACTGTGTAAAATAATTATATTTACTTAAAATGTTATTAAAAATTATTTACCAATGATATTATAAAAGAGTTAGTTATTATTTTCTATTTATTTGAAAAATATTTTTTGAAATATCTATAAAGAAAAGCTTTTATACTTTACCAAATAATATAAAACTATCATTAAACAAAACTTTTTTTTATCAAAATAGTGTTTAAAATCCAAAAATTAATAAAAAAACTAAAAACTAAAACATTTTTTTACATAAAATTTAAAAAATTTAAAAACTTAACTGAGCAATCTCAACTTGCCCCTATAAAAATTAAATATCTTTTTTTCTCCTTCAGTACAAATATGCGTCAAACAAACTATTTTTAAGAGGCATAATATAAATTTTTGCCCCTAAATTTGATAACTAGGCCCACTTTGATACATTTGTTTTTTTTTTTTTTTTGTTCCTTTTGGTACATGAACTTGGCACCTACATCCATTTTAATCCATGAACTTAGATTTTGTCAATATTTGATTATTTGACTAGTGTTCTTGGAACATAACTGGATTTTTCAATCAGATAGATTAGATCGAGAGCCGACCAATATGCTAGTCCAAACAAAAAGTTGAACCAGTTGAATTAAAAACTACTCAAAACTGGTAAAAATCGAAAATAGGGAAAAATGTTGAATCGATTTAATAATTTTTTATTTTATAAAAATTTTGAAAGAATTTTTAATTAATTAATTGATTATTATTGGTTTAATAGTTAAACCGATAAAATCAATTGAATCTAGAACCAATGGTTTGACTGATTCAACCATTAGTTTAGTTATTAGAACGTTGGATGTGACTTTTTGTCACATCCCAAAAATGGCAGACCTAAAAAGGTGAATAAAGTATTGGCATAATCCACCACCTTGTTAGCGAGTTAGAGTATTGGCATATATTTGTGTTGAAGTATCCACCTGTTAATGATATCTAATGATTTTAGTTACAGGGTATTTTCAAGTAAGGAAAAAGTACACCACAAATTTTTGGTTGAGCACTAAGAGCCTATCAAGTGTATAAGAGAGTTGTAGGAGTTTTGATTTTCTTTAAGACCACGCCATACTCGAGTCACCACCAAGGTATAGTATGCTTGGTTTACACAAGCACTGTTTTAGTTAATTTTCGTAATGGGATTAGTTGGGAGTCAATTGGATTGATTAGAAGCTCTCCATGACTGGTCAAACATTAAGAAATATTTTCATTGGATTTTCTTTACCTTCCCTTGGATTTTTATGGGAAAATTAGGAGATTTGGGTTAGGAAAGTTTCGTCACTTGTCAAAGTCCATAGTGGGGGGACAGGGAGTTTATATCTAATGAAAGGGGAAGACTTTCCAGATGCTTCTCTTTCTAGTTTAGGTTCTGGTTCTTTTTTCTAAACTAAATAATCTTTTCTTCTTTGTTAAGATAGAGATAAAACCTCATTTAATCAATGAATGAACCAACCTTCTAGTAAGTATTATAGCCCTGTATGTTATGATTGTTGATGAGTAAGGATGTGAAAAGGTGTAAGAATAGTAGGGTGTAAGTGAAAGGCCCTCCATAGGGGTCTCACGCAGTTGAAATGTTAGTAATCTATCAGTAAATAGGAACTCTAATGGAAATTCCATGATTATGTAAGTAGTTGTTGTTGCAGGATTGGGAAGGACAATTGAAAGAGAAATTTCGGGTCGAGGTAAAGTGCAACACCCAATACTCGGCCTGGTCGTCAAGCCCAAATACGAGATGCCACATCACTGTCTCGTCTCATATACATCAAATAGGAACTAGATCCAAGTAAATCGATCTTCTTTTGTTAAACTGTATAAGCTTTAAGTCATCTAATTAGTTAATTAACATTACTACATGCAAATCATTTATTAATCTGTCTTACATACAGTTAGAATCATGTATAAGAGCTATTTAACAAAATTTCATAAAACTGCTCTTAGGTATTGCTACTGACATTTAAGGTATCGATATTTCCTTCATATGGTATCGATACCACTTGGAAAAACAATACCAAAATAGCATACTGTTTCTTAGCGAAAAATCCCAATTGTAAAAAATTATTGGTACTTGCTATAAACTATCAATACTTTGGTCCTAAGTATTGATACTAGAGATAAGGTATCGATACCAAATCCCTATTCTATTTTCCTGCACATTTTAATTCACAGAGGTATTGATTTTCAAAGCCAACTATCGATACCTCTACTACTGAAGCTAAAAATACAGCATAGAAGAGCAAATAATTCATTCCAAATAGTTCCTAAGCAACATACATCAAGTACTTTGTCTATTTCATCATGTTATGGCTAAGTTTATCAGTCTAAAGTGTCCAATCATCCAAGCAAGAATTGTTATACCAACATCAATGTATGAAAATAACATGAAATTCTTATAAGCCAAGTTAAAATGTTTAAAGATCAATAACCCAAAATAGTTATACCATATTGCCTATTTCCCCAATACGAATAAAAATAATAGAACACCTACGATAAGTAACCAGTCTTCCTTGGATCACTCCCTCGGTAACTAGTCCACCCACACCATGACGTCCCTAATATGTATATGTTGAAATGAGTAGGTTAACTTCAACAAGCTCAGTGAATGCAAGCAATTTCCACAACGCAAACATAACATCATGCAACTCAACCAATCATTTACTCACAAGTACCTTATTCTTAAGTCTAACACCACATAGTATTAAATCATGCATTGTTCATTCTCACAACGCATACATCCTCATTCAAGCATAGAACATATTCCACACGATTACATAAATCATGATAAGATGACACTTGTACACCAGATACACGAATCTCCTTACACCACATAGACTCATAGAGTCAAACATGTCCCAAAACTGAAGCGCATAACTAACACTCTCCTTATTTCCCCTTACATGTCCTGTTAATGGAGCTTAGCTTATATTCCCTCATCCTTCCAAACATGTCCTAGAGCCTCAATGCCCAAAACTACTATACATATAAGTGAATACTCATAATCCTATAGCATGCCAACTATATCCAGTGGTTTTACGATCACAAGGCCAAAATGTAACAATCTGGATTAGGGGTTAAACAGAATAGTGGTTTCGAAACCATTAATTCGAAGCCTAAAATATTTTTTCAATTGAGTTTTGATGTTTATTGGGTGTTTGAATAATTATGTGAAATTTTGGTGCATGAAATTTTATTATTTACATGTCCAATTTGATAAATCAGACTAAATTACAATGGGTGAAAAATATGAGTTTTAATCTATAAAGGTACTTGATTGAATTAAGATTTTAAGTTAGAGGTCATTATATGGTAATTAGGCCATTTTAACTTAGTTTGGACAAAAATGCCCAAGGAAGGAAGGAATATCAAAGGTTTTTAATGAAGGACATTTTGGTTATTAGTTAATAAAAGCAATAAAAAGGGAAAGTAAGGCCAAAAATCATGTCCATCTTCTCCCCCTTGGCCGAACTTTACAAGCAACCATAGTTAGGGCTTCTTTCACTTCTCAAGCTCATAATCGAGAAGAACGTGGAATCGACCTTGACCGGGGCAAAGGGAGGTTTCAGACTAAACCGCAAATTTGACATATTTTGTATCGAGTACAGGGATGTGGGCAAGTGCATAAGTGAGCAAGAATGTATTTATGAACAAGGGTGTATGTGAATATGTACATGGTTAGGTAAATTGCATATGGTGTATGTGAATATTGGTAAGGTTAAAACGAGTAAGTGAATCATGATGAATATTAAGATTATGCCATATTAATTTAATGTCGTCTATTTGTATATAGACTTACTAAGCTTAAAGCTTACTCCCTTTCTTTTCCCTTGTCTTATAGAGTTGTCAAGTCAGCTCAGAGTTTAGGAAATGTTGGAGGATCACCTACACTATCAAGACTTGTGGTATATCAAATTGTATCTTTTGAATTATGGCATGTATAGGGACTTAGTTATTTTGTAAGTGTCAAGTACTTAGTATCTAGTGGGTGCATGTAATTTGATGGTTCATTTTATATTAAGGCCATGTGATATGGCCATTGATAATAATGGCTTGTATACCCATATATAAGGGAATTCATGAAATGCTTAGTGTGCTTATGTGTAGATGAATTGATATATGTTGTTAAACCACCAAATGTGGTCATTTAGATGCCTAAAAATATGTATGGTGAATGGTGATAAAAATGGTAAAGTTTGTATGTGTTTTGGGGCAAAGGATGGCTTGGAAAGTAGCCTAACTTTGGGCCACACGGCCAACCACCACGGTCATGTGTGTAGGGTGTGTGAACCTTGCATTAATTTTTGAAGGTTAAAGACGTCACATGGCCTGGTCACATGGGCGTGTCCTGTGGCCGTGTAACCAAAATCCCATGCTGACATCATAAATAAAATACCCCTAGTTTTGCACACGAATTGACACACAGTCGTGTCGAGGTTGTGTGAAGGACATGGGCTAAGGACACGGGTGTATGCTCGGCAGTGTGAAAACCCCTGTAGGTTCGAAATGAAAAAATAATTTTCCAATAATTCAACACAGGTTGGGGACACGGGCGTGTGTGACCACACGACCTGCCAACACAGGCGTGTGTGACCACACGGCCTGCCTACACGGGCGTGTCCCTGTCTCACATAGGAGTGTGCCCTGTTTTTTACCTAAATTTTTAAAATTTTTTTAAGTTCTTAGTTTGGTTCCGGACCACTCCCAAATTGCGTTTTGAGTCCCATTGGCCCATTTTAAGGATTGTATGATATATTATGAAAAAGTTTTAAATTGGAACAAAATTTTATAGCTCGACTTTGTATGATTGGTTGTGTTATTGTCTGGTAATGCCTTGTATTCGGTTCCAACGTCGAACCCGAGTGAAGAATTTCGAAAGAAATATATTATTCAGCATTTCGTCGATCAAAAACGGAAAGAGTTCCTCAAGTTGAAATAAGATAAGATGACTGTGGTTGAGTATGAACATGAATTCGTCAGACTTAGTAAATATGCACCAGGGTGTGTTTCTATCGAAACAATGATGTGTAGAAGATTTGAGGAAGGGCTTAATGAGGATATCAAAGTACTGGTGAGAATCCTAAAATTAAAAAAATTCGTGGTATTAGTTGATAGAGCCTGTAAAGTTGAGGAGCTAAATAAAGAAAAGAGGTAAGCTACTATTGAGGCTCGAGATGCCCGAAAAAGACCGATGAGCAAGTTGTTTCAATCTCAGTCGAAGAGATCCAAAGAAATGGACCCTCGAAAGACAGCTTTAGCTAAGTACTCCCATCGACATAAGGGGAAATCATATTCAGGTTCTAAGGTCCAAGCTACTTCGGTGGCGAGTGTGGGCAATGTAAGACCTAACAAGCCCGAGTGCCAGAATTGTGTTAGGTAGCATTTTGGTGAGTGTTGGGGAAGTAACCGAGGATGCTATTGGTGTGGTTCTCGAGAACACTTTATTGGAGATTGTCCTGAAAAAGTGGAAGAAGAAAGAGTTCAGAGTGCTAAGCAAAGTAATGCCCTTAATAAGGGTAAACCCTTGCAAAATATTGGGGACGGGACTAGCAGTAAAGGGATGTCGAAAGATGTAGCTGTGAGGTTAGAGGCGAGAAACCCTGCCAGAGCGTATGCTATGCGAGCTCATGAGGAGACATCATTTCTTGATATGATTATCGGTACATTCTCACTTTATGATATTGATCTTATTGCATTGATAGATCTAGGATCCACTCATTCTTATATTTGCATGAAATTGGTGCATAGTAAGAAAGTGCCTATTGAGTTAAATGAATTTGTGATTAAAGTGTTGATCCCATTAGGCAAGTTTGTGCTTGTAGATAAGGTTTGCAGGAATTGTCCTTTGATGATTTAGGGATACTGTTTTCTAGCTAATCTGATGTTGTTGCCATGTGATGAATTTGATGTTATTTTGGGCATGGATTGGTTGACACTACATGATGCCAAAGTAAATTGTAGGCAGAAAACTCTTGAATTGAAATGTGAAAATGGTGAAATTCTTCAGGTTGGAACGAATGAGTTGAGTAAGATACTGATGGTGATTTCTTGTATGTCTGCTCGGAAATGTATGAGAAAAAGGTGTAAGGCTTATTTAGCATATGTGCTAAATAATGAGGTGTCAAGATTAAAGCTTGAATCTGTGCTAGTAGTTTGTGAATTTCCAGATGTGTTTCCAGAGGAGTTACCTGGGATTGCACCTATTTCCATTTCTCCATACAGGATGACTTCGACTGAATTGAGAGAGTTAAAGGCTCAGTTGCAGGAGTTGACAAACAAAGGATTTGTGAGACCGAGTTTTTCTCCCTAGGGTGCTCCGATATTGTTTGTAAAGAAGAAAGACGGATCGATGAGGCTTTGTATCGATTATAGGCAACTTAATAAAGTGACTATCAAGAATAAGTATCCATTACCTAGGATTGATGATTTCTTTGACCAATTAAAGGGAGCAACAATGTTCTATAAGATTGATTTGAGATTTGGTTATTACCAACTGAGGGTTAAGGAATTTGATGTGCCAAAGACCGTCTTTAGAACGAGGTATGGACACTATGAATTTCTTGTTATGCCTTTTGGTTTGACTAACGCATCGGTTATGTTTATGGATTTAATGAACCAGACTTTCTGACAATATTTGGATAAATTTGTGGTTGTATTGATTGATGACATATTGATCTATTCTTGGGATGAGTTAGAACATGCCGAACATTTGAGAACGGTGCTGCAAATCCTGAGGAAAGAGAATTTGTTTGCTAAGTTTAGCAAGAGTGGGTTTTGGCTCCATGAAGTTGGATTCTTTGGACATATAGTTTCGAGTAATGGAATTCGGGTTGATCCGAGCAAGATTTCAACGTTTGTTGATTGGAAGCCGCCAAAGAATATGACTGAGGTTAGAAGCTTTTTGGGACTAGCTAGATATTATCGACATTTTGTCGAGGGTTTTTCTATAATTGCTTCTTCTATGACTAAGCTACTTCAAAAGAATGTTAAATTTGAGTGGACTAAAAAATGCCAACAAAGTTTTGATTAGTTGAAAGTTAAATTGACTAAGGCACCAGTGTTAGTGCAACTTGAGTCGGGGAAAGAATTTGTGATCTATGGTAATGCGTCATTGAATGGCCTTGGATGCGTATTTATGCAAGCAGGAAAGGTGGTGGCTTGTGCTTCGAGACAACTAAAACCACATGAGAAGAACTACCCGACACATGATTTAGAGTTGGTCGTCATTGTTTTTGCTTTGAAGATTTAGCACCATTATTTGTACGATGAGAAATGTCAGATTTTTACCGATAATAAAAGCTTGAAATACTTGATGAATCAAAAGGAGTTGAATTTGAGACAACGGAGGTGGCTTGAGTTGTTAAAGGATTATGAGCTAGTAATTGAGTATCATCCCGGGAAAGCAAATGTGGTTGCAGATGCTTTGAGCAGAAAACCATTGTATGCTTTTCGGGCTTTGAATAGAGTTTGACTTTATCTGATGATGGTTCTATACTAGCCGAGTTGAGGGCTAGACCACTGTTTCTTCAACAGATTTGCAAAGCTCAGAAGAATGATAGTGAACTGCAAGCCAAGAGGGTTCAGTGTGAAACAGGTGGTGATTCTAATTTTCGAGTAAGTTTGAATAATTGCTTGATGTTTCGTGATAAATTTTGTATATCGAAAGATAATGAGTTGATTCAGAAAATTTTGCATGAGGCACATAGTGGGTGTTTATTAGTGCATCCCGGTAGTACTAAGATGTATAATGACTTGAAGAAACTGTATTGGTGGTCGGGTATGAAAAAGGACATTTCAGAGTTTGTAACGAGGTGTGTACTTTGTCAGCAAGTGAACACTGAGCATCAGGTACCTTTGAGTCTACTTCAGCCCGTAATGGTCCCCGAGTGGAAGTGGGACAAAATTACCATGGACTTTGTGACAAGTTTTCCTTTAACATTGAAAAAGAAAGATGCTGTGTGGGTCATTGTTGATAGATTGATGAAGTTGGCTCACTTTATTCTGGTACATGTTGATTTCTCACTTGATAAATTGGTTGAATTATACATTGCTGAAATTGTGAGATTACATGGAGTACCCATGTCTATTATATCGGATAAAGATCCCAGGTTTACCTATAGATTTTGGAAGAAGTTGCAAGAGGTGTTAGGTACAAAATTGAATTTTAGTACCGCATTTCACTTGCAGACTGATGGCCAATCCAAAAGGGTAATACAAGTTCTTGAAGATATGCTTCAGTGTTGTGTTTTAGAGTTTGAGGGTAACTGGGAAAAGTTTACCTTTGGTGAAATTTGCCTACAGCAATAGTTATTAGTCAAGTATATAGATGGAGCAGTATGAGGCATTGTATGGCTAAACTGCTGAACTCTATTGTATTGGACTGAGTTGAGTGAGAAATAGATACATGGTGTTGATTTGGTTAGGGAGACCAAGGAAAAAGTGAAGATAATTCGATATTGTTTGAAAGCTACTTCTGACTGACAAAATTCTTATGCTGATTTGAAAAGAAAGGAGATTCAATTTCAGGTGGGTGATAAAGTATTTTTGAAGGTGTCACCATGGAAAAAAATATAGAGATTTGGCCGAAAGGGTAAATTAAGTCCACGTTTTATAGGCCGCATGAGGTTACAGAAAGAATAGGGCCAGTGGCATATCGGTTGGCTTTACCGCCAGAATTGGAAAAGATACATAATGTGTTTCATGTGTCAATGTTACGACGATATCGTTTCGATCCTTCGCATGTGATTCCATCTGATTGAAATTCAGCCAGACATGACATACGAAAAGGAGCCAATTAAAATTTTGGCTTTAGAAGTTAAACAGTTGAGAAACAAGAGTATAGCCTTAGTGAAAGTATTGTGGCAAAAGCATGGTGTGGAAGAGGCTACGTGGGAACCAGAGGAAGCTATGAGGAAATAGTACCCAAACCTATTTACAGGTAAGATTTTCGGGGGCGAAAATCCCTAAAGGGGGAGAGTTGTAACAGCCTGGATTAGGGGCTAAATAGAATAGTGGTTTCGAAAACACGAATCCGAAGTCTAAAATATTTTTTCGATTGAGTTTTGATGTTTATTGGCTGTTTGAATACTTATGTGAAATTTTGGTGCATGAAATTTTATTGTTTACATGTCCAATTTGATAGGTTGAACTAAATTGCAATAGGTGAAAAATATGGGTTTTAATCCATAAAGGTACTTCATTGAATTGAGATGTTAAGTTAGAGGTCCTTATAGGGTAATTAGGCCATTTTAACTTAGTTTGGACAAATATGCCCAAGGAAGGAAGGTTTTAACAAAGGTTTTTAATGAAGGGCATTTTGGTCATTAGTTAAAAAAAGAAATAAAAAGGGAAAATTAGGCCGAAAACCATGTCCATCTTCTCCCCTTTGGCCGAACTCTTCAAGCAACCATAACTAGGGTTTCTATCACTTCTCAAGCTCATAATTGAGAAGAACGTGGAATCGACCTTAAATGGGGCAAAGGCAAGGTTTCAGACTAAACTGCAAATTTGACATATTTTGTATCGAGTGCAGGGATGTGGACAAGTGCATAAGTGAGCAAGAATGTATTTATGAGCAAGGATGTATGTGAATATGTGCATGGTTAGGTAAATTGCATGTGGTGTATGTGAATATTGGTAAGGTTAAAACGAATAAGTGAATCATGATGAATATTGAGATTATGCCTGTAACACCCCTAACTCGGCCCAGACCTTATGGCCAAGCCTGGTGTGTCACGTCAACGATGGATTAATCACGTTCCTTAGTTATTACGATTAAGGTGAGTTTTGCCAAAAACCATTTTTGTAGTTTGGGAAGAAAATCCAAGTTTAGTTTGTGATCATCCTATCCACTACCAGTTTAAAACTTATTTTGTTACAAGATCTTGCTCGTTTATTTGTTATCCATTCGATACGTGTGTTTCATTTTGAAAACGTTGATCCGCGTAGCCTTAATCTACCCATTTTAATCAAATAATAAATAAGAAATAAAACCCAAATTAAAATACTTAAAGCGGCCTTATTACAAACCCAAAACCAAAATGAAAAATAATTTAAAATAGATATGAGAGTAAAAAGACTTAATTAAAATCCATCAAGCACATTCCATGTGGCCACTCTGAATCCCTCTAGCTCCAAGTCCACCAGTCTAGGGCTCACCTACGTAGATGAGAGGAATGGGTGAGTTTGGAAACTCAGTGTGTAAAGAAAGCCCATCTAGAGCCCAAATAAGCTCAAGCTTACTGGGCCTAAGCGCTATCCAGTCTCAGTAATCAGTTAACTGGGCCTTAGCCTTATTCAGATACAGTTTAACTAGGCCGAAGCCCTATTCAATGAACAACGTGGCCCATAGGCCCATTACAGTAACAGATCAGAAATAATGCATGTATGCAAAGCCCAGCCATGTCCAGCCCTACACACCGCCCGTACCAGCCCTACACACCATGTAGGGAATAACTCAACCCACCCAGCCCTACACACCACAGTCGCAGCATAGCTGCTCAGATAACGTGGCCAAGCCACTAACAGTATAACGAGGCAAGCCCCTTTTTAGCAAACGTGGCAATGCCACTTAGCACTTCCTCCATCAATAAAACCCAAACCCATGCAACAGTATAATATATCATGGCATACAATGAACAGATAATTTATAATATGCATTTTAGTCAAAATTATCCCTAAGGTATAATGGTCATTTTACACCTAGGGGTAAAACAATAATTTTCCACCCTTAAGGGGTATTTCAGTAAATCTTACTAGTTTTTAGGGTTCCATGTCTATTACAGTGGTTAACAGTCCAATTTTCACTTAACTGGCTAATTCAGCCCATTTACCAACTTTAGCGCTATTGGGCCCTAAAACCCCTAATGGACTCTAGAGTGTCTACTAGCTATCTTGGCCCACCTAGCCCAAATTACACAGTTGATTAACATTTTTAACCTACAAAATACCAGAACCCACTTACCGCTTGTTTTTACCCAAATGGGCCCGTAAGCCCATTGGGGCCAAATTTAGCCCCTCGAGGCCCAAAATTACCGAGGTGCACGAAATCGCGCACTCACCAACTTTATCAATTTGCAATTACAGATCTTACCGCTTTCAACCGACCCACGAGCACTCGCACGCTCACAAGCCCACGAAATGCCAGAATTTTAGCATTGCAGCTTTTCGGCTTTTGCCGATTTAGTCTACTAGAGGGTGTTTGTTCACACACCTGATTTACGATAGACGTAGACGAAATCTCCCATGCGATTATCCTACAATCATATCAATCCACATGTCACTACAGATCTAATTGAATAATCGACACCAAACCAACATACCTATTCGGCCAGCACCATCTAAGGCCCTTAGTCACTTACCTTTTCCAAAAATAGTGACTAGATCTAGATCTAGTCGTTCCAATTATCCAAGCCTCCTACGCTCCTTGTTAGATCGTCCCTTTCACAACAAATACACATAACACCAATCAGAAGGACTAGCATTACTCTTTACTATAGTCGACAACCTCCCTAAAGCGTTCAGGGATGTCCGGCCTTTCTTGTCCAAAGATAATGCGTGAGAAGGAGATCTGATTACTTACCACAATAATGGATCCACCAGATCTAAAGGTTCAATTCTCGATTTACTACGAATATGAAGGTTTTGGCTCCTTACACAAAATGACACTAGAAGATAATATGTGCTTTGGGATTCTGGCTTTTGGAGTAGTCAGCCAAGAAGAAATCGGCTACTAGATTGAATGCTTCGGGTTTGAGAGGAGATCACTAAAGACAAGGGTAAGATTCAATTTTAGAGAAAGATATCTGAAGAAGAAGAAGTCTTGAACCAAAGGTGATCGGAAATGGTGAGTGTGGTTTCAGCTTTTGTGGAAGTCGACTAAAGGTCTTGAGAAGAAGGTAGAAAAGAGGAAAGTGGGTTCGGCTTTTGTGAAAATTAAAAAGGAAGGAGATGAGAGAAAAGAAGAGAGGAGAGGAGAAGAGAATGAAGATTAAAGAAGAGAGGAGAGGAGAAGAGAATGAAGATTAAAGAAGAGAGGAGAAGTTTGATTATGGTAAAGTTGGCACAAGTGATAGATGCTTGCGGCTTTGGCTTCTAGATCAATGGGAGAAACAAAAAAAAGAGCAAAAACCCTAAGGGTTCTATACCTAATCGGCACAAGAGGGAGCAATCTAGCCAAAACCTAAAAACTAGCCCTTCAAGGTGTCGGCACATACCCTTTCTAAATGCCGAATCAAGATTCCCAAAGGCCCTAGCCCAATGCACCTTCCAAGTCCCCTACAATAGGCCACAACTAGCTTCCATTCAAATTCCTATATTTTCTCCCCCTTATCCTCCTTAATCTAATCTCATGAGCAACTCAAACTCTCTTTAATAGATTTCCACTTAAAATCCATCACATAAATGACACATGCATAAAATAAAATAAAATAGCAGCTTGCTTACCATGAGACTTGAACCCTGGCCCTTGCACACATCCACACGCCACTTTCTTAGGCTCTAAGTGGTGCCACATTGCCACTTTACCAAGGGCTCACTTGTGTCTTAAATTACTTACTTTTTCTTAAAAGCCCACATAACCAAGCCACCTTCTCTTTAAATCCAAAATTTGATAAATCTACCGGGTTTTAACTTAGGCTTGGGCCTTCTAAAGGCCCCCTGACACACTTAAAACATAAATTCCATAACCAAACAACAAAATTTCATGATTTCACTAAAATCGCAAAAATCCCGAAAAATCCCGAAAATTAGGGCGTTACAACTCTACCCCCTTAAAGAAATTTCGACCTCAAAATTTACCTAATCCAAATAGGTGAGGGTATTGCTGACGCATCGCTTCCTCTAGCTCCGAAGTAGCCTCTTCTCTGCCATGATTGCGCCAAAGCACTTTTACCAAAGGAACTGACTTCCTCCTTAGCACCTTGACCTCTCGATCCAGTACTTGCATAGGCTCCTCTTCAAATGTCAAGTTGGTCTTTACCTCAATCTCCTCCACTGGTACGACATGTGAAGGATCTGTTCGATACCGTCTTAGCATTGACACATGAAAGACGTCATGAATACGGTCCAGCTCCGATGGTAAATCCAGCTGATAAGCTACTGGCCTTACTCATTTAAGAACCCGATAAGGCCCTATAAATCGCGGACTCAATTTGCCCTTCTTACCAAACCTCAATATCTTTTTCCAAGGCAAGACCTTCAAGAAGACTATATCCACTACTGAGAACTCAATTTCGTAACGCTTTAAATTCGCATAAGGTTTCTGCCTATCGGATGTTTCCTTCAACTGATCCCTGATCAACTTAACATTATTCTCAGTATCTACCACCAACTCTAGACCAAAAACCTGTCGTTCTCCCAACTCTGTCCAACAAGTCAATGTACGATACCTTCGCCCATATAGTGCCTCATATGGAGCCATTCGGATACTTGCCTGATAGCTGTTGTTATAAGCAAACTCCGCCAATGGCAAGTAACCCTCCCAACTACCTCGGAAGTCAATAACACAACCCCTTAACATGTCCTCCAGAACTTGAATAACCCTTTCTGACTGTCCATCTGTTTGAAGGTAAAAAGTAGTGCTGAAATCCAATCGCGTACCCAACGCCTCATGCAACTTCTGCCAGAATCGAGACGTAAACCTAGGATCCCGATCAAAAATAATCAAAACTAACACCCCATGTAGTCGTACTATCTCTGCCACATACAATTTAGCCAACTTCTGAAGTAAGTAATTAGTCCGGACAGGTATGAAATGGGTAGATTTCGTTAACCTATCCACAATTACCCATATAGAGTCTTTCTAGGAGGGTGTCAAAGGTAGCCCACTCACAAAATCCATGGTTACCCTCTCCCACTTCCAAAGTGAAATCGTCATTGGCTGCAGCAGCCCAGAAGGCAGTTGATGCTCAGCCTTTACTTGCTGGCACGTCAGACATTTCTCTACAAATTCGGTCACCTCTCGGTTAAGTCCAGGCCACCAGTACAACTCTCACAAGTCTCGATACAGCTTATTCCCTCCAGGGTGCATGGCACAAGGTCTACCATGAGCCTCTTTCAGAATTGACTGCCTCAAGTCAGAGTCCTTCGAAATACAAACTCTTCCTCGAAAGCACAGAACTCCATCACTATTCAGTCCAAAATCTGAATTCTCACCATTCCCAACTTGCTGAAACAAAGGAACTAATGACTCATCCTGTAACTATTTTTCTTTGATATGCTCAATCCAAATTGGTCTCACTTGTCACTCCACTAACAAGCTCCCATCGTCATATAGACTCAGACGAGCAAACATTACTCTCAACTTAGCTACAGCCCTTCAGCTTAGTGCATCCGCCACCACATTTTCCTACCTGGGTGATACTCAATTGAATAGTAGTAATCCTTAAGCAACTCTATCCATCTTCGTTGCCTAAGATTCAACTCTTTCTGAGTCAACAAATACTTGAAACTCTTATGGTCCGTGTATATAATACACTTTTCTCCATACAGATAGTGTCTCCAAATCTTTAACGCAAATATTACTGTTGCCAACTTCAGATCATGCGTAGGGTAATTCGCTTCATGAGGCTTAAGCTGTCACAAAGCATAAGCGACCACCTTACCCTCTTGCATCAGTAGACAGCCTAACCCCACATGCGACGCATCACTATACACAGTGAAATCTTTCCCAGACTCCGGCTGAATCAACACTGGCGCCTCAATTAAAACTTTCTTCAACTTATCAAAAGCTTCTTGCTATTTCTCAGTCCATACAAAAGATACTCCTTTCCTCAGCAGTTTTGTTAATGGTGCAGCAATCAGAGAGAATCCTTCTACAAACCATCTGTAGTACCTTGCTAAACCCAGAAAACTCTAAATTTTCGATACCGAACTCAGCGGCTTCCAATCCAAAATCGCCTCAATTTTTTGAGGATCCACCCTAATCCCCTCAGCAGAGACAACGTGACCCAGAAATGTCACTTTTCGCAACCAAAATTCATGCTTACTGAATTTTGCATAGAGTTGCCTTTCTCAGCAGAACAACATGGAGATGCTCATCATGCTTCTCCTCAGTTTCTAAATACATCAAAATATCGTCGATGAAGACGACTACAAATTGATCCAAGTAAGGTTAGAACACTAAATTCATCAGATCCATGAAAGTCATTGGTGCATTTGTCAGTCCAAACGGCATTACTAGAAACTCGTAATGACCATACCGAGTTATGAATGCTGTCTTATGAATATCCACCTCATTGACCCTTAACTGATGGTATCCAGATCGGAGATCAATCTTGGACAATATCGAAGCTCCTCTAAGCTGGTCAAACAGATCATCAATCCTTGGCAGATGGTACTTGTTCTTTATCGTCAGTTTGTTCAACTGGCAATAATCGATGCACATATGCATCGTCCCATCCTTCTTCTTTATGAATAGTACTGGTGCTCCTGATGGAGACACACTCGGTCTAATAAAACCTCTATCCAACAACACTTAGATTTGTGCTTTCAGTTCCACTAACTCCTTCGATGCCATCCTATAGGGTACGATGGACATTGGAGCTATTCTAGGCAGCAAGTCGATTCCAAATTCGACTTCACGATTCGGAGGCAATCCAGGAAGCTCCTCAGGAAAAACATCTTGAAATTCCTTAACAATTTTAACCTTCTCCACAGCCAAACCCTCGGTCTCCGTCTGACTCACAAACGCCAAATACGTCTCGCAACCCTTGCGAATCAACTTCTAAGCCCTTAAGGCTGAAACAACATTGGACAAGTAGTCCCTTTGCTCCCCTATAACCGTCACCTCCTCATCCTCTGTGGTCTTTAACACCATCCTCTTAGTCGCACAATCCAGAGTCACCTTATGCTTGGTAAGCCAATCCACCCCTAAGATAAAATCGAACTTTTCGAGCGGTAGCTCCATTAAGTTTCCAGAGAAAATCCTACATTGAGTCTCTAAAGGCACCTCCCTAAAGAGTTTATCTACCCTAACCGAGTGACCCAGTGGACTTATCACAGTTACCCCACTCATAGTTTCCTCAGAGTGTACACCCAATGACCCAGATATGTCATATGCAACATACGAATGAGTAGAACCTACATCTATCAAAGCAGTGTATAGCATACTACAGATAAAAAATGTACCAGTTATAACGTCAGGTGCGTCACCCTCCTCTCAGCGACGAGCAGCATACACCAATGCTGTCTGACGAGCCTCTGCATTTCTAGCACCCCTGCCAGGTACTCCCCATCCACGACCATTTTCGTTGCCACCCCTACCTTGACCACGGCGTCTCTGCGGTTATGGTCCACCTTGTACCGGTTGAGCAACCCTCTGCTCAGCAACTTGAGTCTGAGCTGGCTTCCGAGGACAGTCCTTGACCCTATGCTCCCTGGACCCACACCGGAGACATGCCCCAGTACGCTTCCAACACTCTCTCAGATGTACTCTACCTCAGTCCCCACAAACTTGCAGTCTAACTGTATTCATCAGAACCACTTGGACTGATTCATCTACTCTAGCTTGTTTGGCATTCTTGTTCGCAGCGCCTGAGGGTCCAGAATACCTCCTAAATCGGTTTCGATCCTTTTCACGGTTCTTCCGTTCAATTCGCTTCACCTCATCGGTTATCTTAGCCTTTTACACCAATGCAGAAAAGTCGTGCCCCTTCTACGGAGCTATTAGCACTCTAAGCTCGTCCCTGTGGCCATCCTCAAATCGAACGTTTCGCTCATACTCCGTAGTAGCTATTCTACTGGCATACCAACTCAATCTCAGAAACTCCGCCTCATATTCAGCAACAAACTTATTCCCCTGGGTCAGGTTCAGAAATTCTTTCCTACAAGCATCCACATAGCTTGCTCCGACGTACTTTCCCTTGAAAGCCATCTTAAACAGTTCCCAGGTTACCCTCTCAGCTGGGGTACTATCCCTTACAGTGATCCACCACTGATATGCCTCGCCTCGCAGTAGAGACACCACTCTTTTTAGCTTTTGCTCCTCTAAGCAATCCAGATCGTCCATGATCCACTCCGTGGCCTCTAACCAGTATTCGGTAACATTTTAGGCCACTCTAGATATGCCCCTGAAGACCTCCGCTCTGTTACCCTAGAGTCGCTCAAAAATGGATCCCCTATTTATAGTCACAGTATTAGCTCCAGCAACCCTCTCTAGAACCCTTAACATTGCCTGGGACAAGGCATCATCCCCTGCAACCTGATCATATGGCCCATTCTCAGCCACCAACAGTGGTCGTGCCTCTTCAGTTGGCATGTGTTCTGAAGATGAAGACCTAGTTTGTACACTACCTTGGCCACGTCCACAGCCTCGTCCATGAGCTGCTCTCGTACTCATATCGACTTATCTGATTACAAATTTTATGACATTAGTTTAATATTCCAGTGTTTATGACAAATGTCTTATGCACAGATAGTGTTTCAGAGTTTGTTTTTGCAACCTCGTAGCCTAACAAAAGTCTCAGTCTCCTAGAGTTTAGTTTCCCTACTGTCTTAGTCTCTACAGTTACAGTATTACCTAGCTACAATTTCATAGGGTCCCAGTTCTATCTACAGTAATGTTTCAGTACAGTACAGTATAAGAGAAGAATACTTACAGACTTGGTGCTGGGGATTCAGTGTGTCACCCTTCAGAAACCAGATTTAAAACAAAAATCCCAATTTAGCATAAATTCAAAACTTAAACTTTGTTTTTAACGTAAACCTTGAGTATGTCTTGAAAAAGACAAGTTGGAAAAAGAGTTCTCTTTAAAAGTTTCCCCAAAATCGATTTTCAAAATGCCCTATGTGGGCCTCAATTTAAAATTTTATGAAAACATTTGGACCCGATCCACAGCTGAGTTGTTGAACCTGGCTCTGATACCACTAAATGTAACACCCTAAACTCGGCCCAGACGTTACGGTTAAGCCTGGTCTGTCACATCAACGACAGATTAATCACGTTCTTTAGTTATTACGATTAGGGTGAGTTTTGCCAAAAATCGCTTTTATAGTTTGGGAAGAAAATCCAAGTTTAGCTTGTGATCATCCTATCCACTACCAGTTTAAAACTTATTTTGTTACAAGATCTTGTTCGTCTATTTGTTATCCATTCGATACGTGTGTTTCATTTTGAAAATGTTGATTAATTTTTGAGGAAAACCCATGCAGCCTTAATCTACCCATTTTAATCAAATAATAAATAAGAAATAAAATCCAAATTAAAATACTTAAAGCGGCCTTATTACAAACCCAAAAACCAAAATGAAAAATATTTAAAATAGATATGAAAGTAAAAAGACTTAATTAAAATCCATCAAGCGCAGTCCACGTGGCCAATGCATGTATGCAAAGCCTAACCTATGTCCAGCCCTACACACCACCCATACCAACCCTACACACCATGTGGGGAATAACTCAACCCACCCAGCCGTACACACCACAGTCGCAGCATAGCTGCTCAGATAACGTGGCCAAGCCACTAACAGTATAACAAGGCAAAGCCCCTTTTCAATAAACGTGGCAATGCCACTTAGCACTTCCTCCATCAATAAAACCCAAACCCATGCAACAGTATAATATATCATGGCATACAGTGAACAGATAATTTATAACATGCATTTCAATCAAAATTAACCCTAGGGGTATAATGGTCATTTTGCACCTAGAGGTAAAATAGTAATTTTCCACCCTTAAGGGGTATTTCAGTAAATATTACTAGTTTTTAGGGTTTCATGTTTATTACAGTGGTTAACAGTCCAATTTTCACTTAACTGGCTGATCCAGCCCATTTACCAACTTTAGCGCTATTGGGCCCTAAAACCTCTAATGGGCCCTATAGTGTCTACTAGCTATCTTGGCCCACCTAGCCCAAATTACACAGTTGATTAACAGTTTTAACCTACAAAATAACAGAACCCACTTACCGCTTGTCTTTACCCAAATGGGCCTGTAAGCCCATTGGGCCCAAATTCAGCCCCTCGAGGCCCAAAATTATCGAGGTGCACGAAATCGTGCACTCACCAACTTTATCGATTTGCGATTACAGATCTTACCACTTTCAACTGACCCACGAGCGCTCGTACGCTCGCAAGCCCACGAAATGCCAGAATTTTGGTATTTCGACTTTTCGACTTTTACCGATTTAGTCTACTAGAGGGTGTTCGTTTACACACCTGATTTACGGTAGACGTAGATGAAATCTCCCACGCGATTATCCTACAGTCATTTCAATCCACATGTCACTATAAATCTAATTGAATAATCAACACCAAACCAACATACCTATTCAGCCAGCACCATCTAAGGCCCTTAGTCACTTACCTTTGCCGAAAATAGTGACTAGATCTAGATCTAGTCATTCCAATGATCCAAGCCTCCTACGCTCCTTGTTAGATCATCCCTTTCGCAACAGATACACATAAAATCGATTAAAAGGACTAGCATTACTCTTTACTATAGTTGACACCCTCCCTAAAGCGTTTAGGGATGTCCGGCTTTTCTTATATCCAAAGATAACGAATGAGAAGGAGTTCCGATTACTTACCACGATAATGGATCCACCAGATCTAAAGGTTCAATTCTCGATTTACTACGAATATGAAGGTTTTGGCTCCTTACACAAAATGACACTAGAAGATAATATGTGCTTCGGGATTTCAGCTTTTGGAGTAGTCGGCTAAGAAGAAATTGGCTACTAGATTGAATGCTTCGGGTTTGAGAGGAGATCACTAGAGACAAGGGTAAGATTCGGTTTTAGAGAAAGATATCTGAAGAAGAAGTCTTGAGCCAAAAGGTGATCGGAAATGGTAAGTGTGGTTTTGGCTTTTGTGGAAGTCGACTAAAGGTCTTGAGAAGAAGGTAGAAAAGAGGAAAGTAAGTTCGGCTTTTGTGAAAATTAAAGAGGAAAGAGATGAGAGAAAGAAGAGATGAGAGGAGAAGAGAATGAAGATTAAAGAAGAGAGGAGAGAAGAAGAGAATGAATATTAAAGAAGAGAGGAGATGTTTGATTATGGCCAAGTCGGCACAAGTGATGGATGCTTGCGGCTTCGGCTTCTAGAATAATAGGAGAAACAAAAGAAAGAGCAAAAACCCTAAGGGTTCTATACCTAATCGGCATAAGAGGGAGCAATCTAGCCAAAACCTGAAAACTAGCCTTTCAAGGTGTCGGCACATACCCCTCCTAAATGCCGAATGAAGACTTCCCAAAGGCCCTAGCCAATGCACCTTCCAAGTCCCCTACTAGCTTCCATTCAAATTCCTATATTTTCTCCCCCTTATCCTCCTTAATCTAATCTCATGAGCAACTCAAACTCTTTTCAACAGAGTTCCACTTGAAATCCATCGCATGAATGGCACATGCATAAAATGAAATAAAATAGTAGCTTGCTTACCATGAGACTTGAACCCTGGCCCTTGCACACATCCACACGCCACTTTCTTAGGCTCTAAGTGGTGCCACATTGCCACTTTACCAAGGGCTCACTTGTGTCTTAAATTACTTACTTTTTCTTAAAAGCCCACATAACCAAGCCCCCTTCTCTTTAAATCCAAAATTTGATAAATCTACTAGGTTTTAAATTAGGCTTGGGCCCTCTAAAGGCCTCCTGACACACTTAAAACATAAATTCCATAACCAAACAACAAAATTTCATGATTTCATCAAAATCGCAAAAATCCCGAAAAATCTCAAAAATCAGGGCGTTACAATGCCATATTAATTTAATGTCGTCTATTTGCATATAGACTTACTAAGCTTAAAGCTTACTCCCTTTATTTTCCCTTGTCTTATAGAGTTGTCAAGTCAGCTCAGAGTTCGGGAAACATCGAAAGATCACCTACACTATCAAGACTTGTGGTATAACAAATTGTATCTTTTGAATTATGGTATGTATAGGGACTTAGTTATTTTGTAAGTGTCAAGTACTTGGTATCTAGTGGGTGCATGTAATTTCATGGTTCATTTTGTATTAAGGCCATGTGATGTGGCCATTGATGATAATGGCTTGTATACCCATATATTAGGGAATTCATGAAATGCTTAGTGTACTTGTGTATGGATGAATTGGTATATGTTGTTAAACCACCAAATATGGTCATTTAGATGCCTAAAAATATGTATGGTGTGTGGTGATAAAAATTGTAAAGTTTGTATGTGTTTTGGGGCAAAGGATGGCTTGGAAAATAGCCTAACTTTGGGCCACACGGCCAGCCACTACGGCCATGTGTGTAGGGCATGTGAACCCTGCATGAAATTTTTTGAGGTTAAGGACGTCACACGGCCTGGTCACACAAGTGTATCTTGTGGCTGTGTGACCAAATCACATGCTGATGTCATAAACAGAATACTCCCAGTTTTGTACATGAATTGACCACACAGCGTGTCGAGGCCGTGTGAAGGACACGAGCCAAGGACACGGGCATGTGCTCGACTGTGTAAAAACCCCTGTAGGTTTGAAATGAAAAAAATAATTTTCCAATAATTCAACACGAGTTGGGGACACGGGCGTGTGTGACCACATGACCTACCCACACGGGCGTAACCTTGTCTCACACCAGCGTGTGCCCTGTTTTTGACTAAATTTCCAAAATTTTTCTAAGTCCTCGGTTTGGTCCCGGACCACTCCCAAACTGCGTTTTGAGTCTCGTGGACCCATTTTAAGGATTGTATGATATATTATAAAAAGTTTTAAATTGGAACAAAAATTTTATAGCTCGACTTTGTATGATTGGTTGTGTCATCGTCCGATAATGCCTCGTACTCAGTTTTGGCATTGAACCCGGGTAAGGGGTGTTGCACAAAATATCCAAAAAAAACAACACATTTTACTTACCGATTATCCGTGCATTATCACCATATATTAGCATCTTTTCCAAAACACTAGCATAGTCATATAACATATATATTACACATTTATTTCATGTATATAATTACACTTTACACAATAATCACCATACTCAGTTGTCACATTTCATGCATAATACACAACCACAAGATAATTAAAGATTTAAGAAAACTTACACTCAAAACTTAGAATATTGGTTTAGGCTACATCTAAATTCCCAAATAACACATGACTCATGTATACGAGTAGCAATTCCATACACTTACCACTTTATGCTTTTGTCGGAAAGTTGAAAGCTCAACTAATATCTTCCTTCACTCGTAGTAGGCTTTAATGAATCTAGGGCTTCACACACATCATTCATACAATAAAAACAGTCAAATATTCAGCCAAGAATTCACTCAAACCTCCTAAAACACAAGCTTAAGCTAAGTTCTCATGTAACTTAAACTATTAACATAACAAACTTTTAATTTTAATATCTCGATCAAAACTCAATATTTTTGCCTAAATCAGTTATATTCATTTAATTAATCATCTACGCCTAATTCACAACCTTCAAACTAGACAAATCTACTCAATTCATGGTATCAACATTTTTCGACAACTTTTTCGCAATTTTCATAAAATTTATTAAAACACGAGAAATCATTAACAAAACTTTAAGATAGGTTTTAAAACCTTCTAATCATTCTAAAACAAGTTGAAAAACACTTTGAAACCATATTTTTATGTAAAATCTTAAAATCCACCATTAATGGCTCGATTTTTTATTTCTATTTAAAACATGTGATTTGAAGTCTAATAATTCAGTTTTAAAGTCTAAATAACATTAAAAACCAATGGTGACATGAATGATTACCTTTTTTGAGAGAATGAATGAGTTTTGACGTAAATTTAAAAAACCCATGTTTGGAGAAGATGATGAAATCTATAGAGTTTTGTTGTTTTTCTTAAAGATTTATGATGGTAAATGACTTATGAATGATAGGAAATCAAGGCATTATGGTTTTGAACTCAAAAATTGAAAGATTTAAGGGAATGGTAACAGGTGGCACAAGGGAGAGAAGAGGAAGAAGCTATCGTGAAAACTGTAGGTGGGAGTATTTTTAGGTTCAATTTTAAAAACTAGTAGAATTGCCACATAAATTCCCACCATTTTGACTTTATTACAAATTAATCCTTTTCCAAAATTAAAGGTTTTTAGAATACTTTTTCAAAAATTGATTTAACAGTTAAGATGTCATAGTCGAATGCAATCTAAGTTTACCATGCTATAAAATTCTGAGCACTCTATGGCTAAATTCCTAAGATACCCTCAAACTCCTAAGCTCTATTTTAGGGTGTTACATAAAGGTAGATTTCTAGTGAGTCCTTAGACTCGACTTCTGCATGATATGTTATGATGATTCATTGTACGGTTTATGTTCATATAGATGTACATATCTTCTTGAGAAGTTGTTGTATAAGTATGGTTGTGTGTGCTCTCTGTGAAGCATTTGTTTGTATGTACTAAAGTTTATGACCCGTTACATGATTATGATGATGTGTGGTAAGCATGCATGAGAAATTATGTGTTAGGAAGTATGATTTTGTTAATATTATGAGTGAAATATGTGTAAATGTGTCTGTTAAGTTATTTGAGTGATGTATGACCGAGCATGATTGGCGATAAAGGGGTTCAAGTAGAATGTCGAGAAAGTATATAATACGATAATAGACCTCGCGGTGTTGCTTAGATGACGTCCGCCGGGTTAGTAAACATAAAGGCTAGTACAACAAAATGTAATCTATCGAGATCGTAAACACGAGGCTTGCAGGGATAGTAAAAATGAGAAAATGTCAGTGTGACAGATATGTGAAAAGACCATGGCCATGACACTTTTTGGGAATGGCAGATGAGACGCATTAGTTTACTAGGGTTTTTACGTGTCTATGGGCGATGGTGGGCAAACCTGAGATGATGCTGAGTTTATGCAAATCCATGTCATCAAACACGACAATTTATATGGTGCTTTGGTGGCAAACCAAACCAAGCCTTTGTTGTAAATTGTTTGGGAAGCCTTTGTGACAAGTCACCTATAAAACCTTTGTGGTGATTTATTTGGGAAGCCTTTATGGTAGGTCATCAGTAAAGTCTTCGTGGAAGGTTAGTTATAAAGCCTATGTGGCATAATGATTGGGTAGTTTGTCAGACAAATTTTGTAATGCCTAAGTGGTGAGTTGTTAGTCCGCCTTTGTGGAGAGATCTAGGTATGCTTTTGAGTTTTTTTCTGAAAGAGTCCTTGATAGTGCACTCGACTAATGAATCCACCATAGTAACTCGCTATGTCAGAAAGAGAGCTTGGCATATATGTAATTTTAGGTGGTGTAAGTGTCCGCCAAATATGGAAGCTTTTTTCCCATTTTGTAATAAAGTTATCTGAATTTCTATTAGGTGATCTAAAATATTACCTTCATCAAACCAAGTTAGTTGTTTCGATAGATGTGAGGTTACGGCGTGACTGGTATTTCAACAACTGGCAGAGCCAATATATGAATTTGCGAGGGTAGTATTCGTAGGTATATCATTCTGAGAAATGTATCCAATTTCTACCTTCAAGGACTGTGAAATAAGATCCGCTATAAGGTGGGAAGTTTGTAACTTGCCAATCGAGTGGAATGTGTACAAGGTGGTCGAGTTAAAGTTGGTGTATAGCTATCAACTAAGAATCAGAAAAACATCCTCCAAAATCTGAAAGGAAGTAAAAAATTCTTAAGTTAAGGAATTCAATATCATTGTTTAAAGGTAAAATTGGTTGAGACTCATTAAGTTTCAATGAACTTATGGGTGTTTATTTGTAATGCAGGTTCTTGAGTTGAACCAGTTCACAAAAAGGGATGCCTCAAGGTGGTTGATTGTAGTGCGATGTTATGCATACGGTGGGACATTTTTAGGAATATGTTTTCAAATGACGAATAGTATTGTACCCTACGAATATGTCTATTTTATCAAAGATTTAAGGTGTAATGCTTTATACTATTTTTAAGAGTTTGTTATAAATGATAAATGTTTCATTCAAATCTTTTGTCTTAGAAAAGATTTTTAAATAAATAAGTACACCCAGTATGGTTTTTGTCAGCTAAGAAATTTTGTTATGTAAGTAGTGTGACATCCTACATTTGGATCCATTAAATCAGGTTGCGTATAGGGTGTTACACCTTTAATATTGTACTACGCCATCATTTGAAAATTTATATAAAATTTTTAATTTTCAAGTAATGATGTGGCACAATTTCAAAGTATCGCGTCATCAAATTTTTATATATATTTTAATTTAAAAATAAAATAAATTTAATTATTAAACTTAAGTACCAAAATAAATAAAAAGAAATAGTAAATATACCAAAAAATATATATAATTATGGGAAGTAATTGAATCAAATAAAAAATCCTCAGTTTCTTTAGTTAAAGCTGTTCTTTTACTAATATTTCTAAATTTAAGAAGCATGAAGTAATTGTAAAACAAAATTAATGTTTCATTTAGGTTATGAATATAAATTTTATTTTGAAAAATAACTTTTTATTTTGAAAAAATAACATATTTAATATATAAAAATAAAAAATATATATTTTAATAATGAAAATATAAAAATATGTGGTGCATATTTTATGTAATAGAAATATAAAAAAATAAAATATCGTTTTCTATGTTTATATGTATCATACAAGGTAATAAATTTGATATTTAAAAATTGTTGAAAAAAAAATTATATTCATGAATCAAGGTAACTCATTTAAAGTGAATTTTTTTAATTTTCAATTTTACAAATGATCTTTAACCCTTGTTTGTAACTTTTTTATTATTTTTAATTTTCTTTAATTTTTGTTTTTCAAAAAACACATTAACTTGAAATTTTTTTATTTTTTAAAAATTAAAAATTGTTTTCGGAAATAAATCGAGCTCTAAATTTTTTCCAACTAAGCATATGGGTAGACAGTAGAGCTTATCATAGGCCGAGCCGGATCGGGTTTGACCGGGTCCAAACAAAATTTTAGGCCCATTTTTTAGGCCCAAGCTCGGCCTGACTCAAAATATGGGCCTAAAAATTTATCTAAGCCCGGCCCAAAATAAAATTGCTAAGCCCAAGCCCAACCCTGCCTGGCCCATATTAAAATTTTTTATATTATTTTATTAAATAAAAAAATTTTAAAATATAATAAATCAAATACATTTAAAAACATAAAAACAAATATTAAAACAAATAAAAAATGATATTAAAACAATTCTTAAAAAGATACACAAATTGAAAATATAATAAAAAGTGATTATATTAAAAACTTAAAATGATTAAAAATAAAATAAAATATAAATTATTATATAATTCGGGTCGGGCTGGGTCGAGCTTGGGCCCAAAAAAATCTTGTCCGAGCCCGACCCGTTTTCTAAATGGACTTCATTTTTTTATCTAAGCCCATTTTTCAGGCTTATATTTTTACTCAAACTCTCTCAATTTTTAGACAGGCCTTCAAGCTGGGCCGGATGATCCAGCCATGATCGGCTCTAGTAGACAGCTAGCATTATATATATCCTCTCCTTATTTGTCCAATTGAATGGTCTAAATATGTTGAAAACAAATTCAATAGACTAATAATTTTTTCCCTCAATTGCTACCTTACCGGTCAATATTCTCCTGACACGGCCCTTCAGATCTCATTTTTTATCCATTGTTATGATGGTCCTTTAGGACCACATTTATAGATTTTTTTTTTTTTCATTGCTGTTGTTCATAAACTAAAAATATTAAACGTTAAAAAAAATTAATAGTGAGTTTTTAGTACTAAAATTATATTACAAAATTGTATGATAAATTGGTCTAATTATGTTGCTTCAAAAATAAATATTAACAGTTGAAAATTCATTTATTTTTAATTTTTTTAAATTGAACCAATTGTCGAATCAGTCAAATTACTATTTTTCAATCCAATTAGCCCATTTGGTTTGAATTACATAAATTATTAAAAATTATAAAATAAAAATTATTAAAAAGTTATAAAATTTGGTTCATTTGTCAGTTCTATCAATTTTTGGCTCAATTCAATGAACTCGTACTAATTTACGGGTCAACCAATTTTTTACCTTTTTTCAAATTGATGTATTAGCCGAATCCAGACCCAACCAATCTAACTGGCTAGCCTAATTATGAAAACACTATTAATCTTATTAATATAAATATTTTAACTTATTTTGAATAGTTTTGGGTAAATATTATAAATGATAAGTTATATCTCATATACCTTTCTAAAATGATAATTTATTTCAAATATAATAATTGTTAATAAAATAAAATTAATTTAATATTTTTACTTGTCTTTTTATCTCATTGAGCATTCTCTTATTGAAAATTTTATATTAAATAAAAAATTAAAATCATTATTAAACACATTTAAAATATTAAAATATTAAAAAATTTTACTTTCAATGAAATGAGAATTTTTAATGGTTTATTAAACACACATTGAATTTATTCAATAAATTTAGCTTATATTAGATTAAGCTAGTATAAAAAAGTTATCCATAATATATATAAAAGCATGAATTTGGAAAAACTCTTGAACTAAGGATAAAATATATTATTAAATTGATATTTAAAATAATTTATTAGTAAATTATATTTTTATCAAAGAGAAAATTAAGCAAACATTTTTTGGTGTTACAAAAACATGAGCATCAACATATAATAAATTGAAAATCGCATTAAGTGGACAGTAAAAGATGAAACATTGCAATGGTTGACCCCAGGCCATCGAAGCTAAGCCATTAGCAAGCTTATTTCCTTCCCTATAGACATGTTGTCTAATCACTTCCCATTCTTTCTTCATGTACGTACAAGCTTCCTAACCCAAGTTATGCTCCCCAACCTTAGCATTGTTGGTTAACATATTAACAATGTCAACATTATCTAATTCAAGAATAACTCTTCTCTATCCATTCTACTAGGCAAGTCGAAGGCCTTCAAAAACACCCTAAAGTTTTGCTTCCAATGTTGAACTGGATCCAATGAATCTACAAAATCGAACAATCCATTTCCCACTCTAATCCTGCATAACTCCTCCACAATCAGGCATACCCATAATTGGTTTATGCACACCATCAATGGTCAACTTGTACCATCCGAGAGAAGGGCTCCTCTATCTTATCAATTGCATACTTTTTCAACAAACACTTATAGTATTGCCCTCAGGAGACTCCATCGCAGAAGTGTATTGTTGTTTCATTCTTAAACTTACCTCAAGAACATATTCAAGCTCTACAAAATCTTCATCAAAGACTAATATGTTTCGGTGCTTCTATAGGTTCCAACACAATAACATAAAAAGAATGTGCCAATCAACATTATACAGAGCAAAATAGCGAGGATTAAAGAGATTACAATGTACCCATTTAGGAAATTGCATAGTCATAAATTCAATGAACTTCTCCTCATGTACCAGTTGTTTCCAAATTACAAGTGCTATAATACAACCTCACAAGACATGATCCATTTTTTCAACTTCTACACCACACAAGCTACATCGATCATCCACTGTCACGTGCCTTCTTTTTCTCTCATGGTTTGTTAAAAGTTTTTCCAAACACTCGAGCATATTGGGGTCCCCTAAAATTCCATATAAACTTCTAGCAATTCTAACCATCTCCTCCTGTATTGTTAGATGCCACCAAATAAGCTGATTTGACTAAGAAGTATCAATTAGTATCCCATCTTCAAACCAACGAGTCTACAATTTCATCTTTACTAGGTGAAAACGTTGCTGCCAACTTAAAAAAGATATTATGCGATAAAATATCCTCAAACAATCACCAATCCTAACATCCATTAGGTGTAACCATTAAAGCCACTAGCGAAGGCAATAGGCTATCGATAGCCCACACAGCACATCAATTTATTAGAGATCTAATGTTCACAAGCCACGCATCCCTCCAAAAGTTTACATTTTCTCCATTACCAATATTCTACACCACCCATTGTCGAACCATCTCCCACACTTAGCCTATCCCTTTCCATAACCTCGAGCAATTATTTCCCTTAATGGAGAAAGGCAACACCTCATTCCATCTATATTTTGGACATAACACTTGTATCCAAAGCTTATCCCTATGTGTCACAAACTATAAATCTAGCTTTATAAGAAAAGCTTGGTTTTATTTTTGAGTGCATTTTATACCAATTCCCCAATCGTGATTGGCTTGCAAACATCCTCCCAACTCACTAGATTGACCCCTTTCTTATCGGGCACATGACCTAAACAAATTAACGTATTATTTTCTTCATCTCCACACAAATCACTTTCAAAAGCAATGTCAATCGTATGGTGTACATTGGTAAAGCCTGGAAAATTGATTTAGCTAAATTGATGTTGTAACGCCCTAAATTTGATCCGATTCGCCAGATCCGGATCTCGGGTGTTACATTTTCCATTATGGACTTTTGACTGACTTATAAAGTTTTGCAACTCACTTGAAAAATCTTTTAATTGAAATTTCATTTGAGGCACAATATATGATTACATTGACCATAATAGGCTATACATGATGATAGTATGACTTAGTTCCATAATTCTAATCATTTACTTCTAGGTGCTATCACTGGCTCGACCATATTACAGATATAGTCTATATACACCCAAAACCCTTATAAACGAATCTCTCAGTTATTTACATTATTCCTATCAAACTTGATCATGCCAACCCAAGCTTGCTCTATATGCATTATAGCTCAACTCGCCATACTCTTGGTGTAGCCCTGGCGTTATCCATCCTAGTGAAGCTTTAAATAAATAGACTTGTGATATAAAAGACACAGAGGTAATTTCACGAGAATTTAGTGAGTAAACCCTCTTTTACCTACGTTGTAATACCCAAACCCGGCCTAGGAGTTAGGCCCGAATTTGGCGTGCCACATTGAAGTGTTTTTTGAAAACCTTGTTCTCATTGAAACCCTTCTTGATATTTAAGAACTTGTGTAAAGACTTAGTTTACGTTCGTTGAATTTCAAAATGTGGTCCATTGAAAAGTTAATCACCTTTAAAAATGTTATTAATCTCATTGAAAATTCTTTATAGTTCCGAAAGCTAATTTGAAGTAAAGAAGTTTAAACGTATGTTTTTGAAAACAAGAATTGGTTTGAAAACTCGTCTACGTCTAACAGATATAAAGCGTAATAAAATCCCAAACTTAAAACAAAATCCAGAGAGACCTTATTACATAAGTTAAAACCCAAATCAAAAATTAAAACATATATAAAATCCAACATAATAACTGCAGTTGTGTGGCCACCTTCGAGTCCCTTGTAGCACCGATCCTCCTAACACTGGGATTACCTACACAATTAATAAACGGGGTGAGTTTATGAAAACTCAGTGTGTAATCCCCTTACTAGAGTAACAGCAGTATACAGAAGTAGAAACAGAAACAGTCTGGGCCAGAGCCCTTTTGACGGTAACAGTATAGTCCAGTTTAGAGCATACGTGGGCCGAAGCCTACTACAATATCATTTGGGTTACAGCCCATAACAGAATCAATTGGGCTTAGCCCAAACCGATAACAGAACAAATGGGCCTAAGCCCAATACAGTGATAGATCTCATAACAGATATGCAATAGTGTGGGTATACATCCCATCCCCATCCAACCAGCACACCACTCGTACCAACCAGCACACTTTGTGGGGATTAAATCGACCCACCCAACCAACACACCAATAATGCAACAAGGCTGCTAATAACAGAAAACGTGGCGGAGCCAGTAGAATCAGAATACATGGCAAAACCACTAGCACAAAACTTCCTCCCAATCAAGCCCAACCCCATGCAGAATGTCGTGTATGTCATACTCAATCATCACACATGTATGTATAATGGCCATGCTCAGTAACAATCATTTAACCATATATTAAAAATATATCCATCATGCAACCATGGTCACGTCAGTTAAAACACTGCCATATGATCACAGTCAAATTAGTCAAATTCATAGTCCAAGTCACTCACTTGCCCATAAGGGCTAAATAGTCATTTTACATTCTAGGGCCAAAATAGTCATTTCACCCTATAGGGGTATTTCAGTAATTCTACCATATAGGGGTATTTCAGTAATTCTACCCTATAGGGGTATTGTAACATCCCAAAATAGGGCCTAATCGAAATAGTGGTTTCGTAACCATAAATTCGAGATAGAAATAATTATTTTATAATTATTTTGGGGTCTATATTATGATTGCATGATGGTGTGAAAATTTCTTGAAGAAATTCTATGCATAAAGTGCTTAATTTAAAAATAGGGACTAAATCGAATAAGTTGCAAAACTTGCATTTTAGAAGTTTCTAGTATGGAACTGTTTTGAAATATTAATTAGGAGGTCTTAAATAGTAATTTGGCCAATTTTAAGTTCATGGACAAAATTTAGACATGGATGAAATTTTTGAAAGTTTAGTAAGGAGGGGCATTTTGGTCATTTGGATATTAACATGAAATAAAAAGGGAAAGATAACACAAAATTGATCATATTCTTCATTACCACGAAATTTCAAGGGTTCTCCATAGCTAGGGTTTGTTTCAAGCTTCCAAGCTCCATAGTAAGTGATTCCAAGCCTCGTTTTTAATGTTCTTTACATTTTCGTAGTCCCGGTAGCTCGATAAAGCTTATGTTAGCAATATTTTAAGTTAGGGTTCATATTTGGAAAAATACCCATAGGTGAAATTTGTGTATTTTGATGTTTTATGATAGAATATGAGGTTTTAAATTATGCTAGACAACTTGAGCTACTCGGTTTTAGGTAAAAATGAGTAAAAGTGCTTAATTGGTAAAAATACCTATTGTACATAAGTGTATGTTATAGTAGGAATTTGAAGATGATGTTGGTAAATAAATGATCAGCATGTCTTAAAATACAAGAATTTGTGATAAGTTTTGATTTCCGAGCATTGGGGCAAAAGTGTAAATATGCAAAAGTTTAGGGGTAAAAATTTAATTTTGTCAAAGTTTGAGTAAAGGGCTGTTTTCATAAATGTTGATATTAAATAAGTTAAATTTGCTATTATAGATCAAGAAGAACGAAATTTGGGAGTAGATCGGGGAAAAGAAAAAGTAAAGGACTAAATTGTAAAGTTTAGTCACATTTGGTATCGAGGTAAGTTTATGGTAAATAAATGCAATATTCTGTTATTTTACACTACTATTGTCATTTTCCAGCATCTATATATTCATTTTATGAAAATAATCAGGTTGAATATAAGGTGATATGACAAAGAAAAGCAGTAGAAAGTCCCGATTGAACCTTAGGAATGTTAGGATACAAAATGTCATGACATTAGGGGTCGACAGGACAGGACAGGATAGAAATGAGCCATGTAAGTCCGTACTAGATATACGGCTTTGGAGACAAGAATGAGCCATGTAAGCCCATATTAGATATATGGCATT
This sequence comes from Gossypium stocksii, assembly GCA_020496765.1. NCBI lineage: Eukaryota > Viridiplantae > Streptophyta > Magnoliopsida > Malvales > Malvaceae > Gossypium > Gossypium stocksii. The sequence continues at coordinate 36,184,812 of CM035624.1, forward strand.
GGAGACAGGAATAATTCATGTAAGTCCATGTCAAAGACATGGCATTGGCAGGATATTGTTAGACAGGAACGACCCTAGTATTCTTAGTATTCCGAGTGGTTCAATGGGCCATTATTCAAGTAAATGTACAGTGAATTATCAGCAAAGGAAAGGTAGATTGTAATCATGAATAATGAAAGGTCAGGTAAGAAAGAAGGTAAGTGAAGAAGAAGAAGGCAGAAAATGAGATGTAAAGAAAGCTTATAATGCTAATTGATAGTTTGCATACTTATCCCATATGATGAATGTTGTAATTTATTTGCTTGTAAACTTACTAAGCCTAGTGCTTACCCTCTTTATTTCTTTCTTCTTATAGTTCTTTCCAAGCCACTCGGGGATCAAAGGAAACGTCGGTGATCCAATCACACTATCGAGGAATCCTATCGGTATAGTTAGACGTTTCTTTTCGTGTATGGCATCTATAGGGACTTGGCTTCTTTTGATATGGATGTCTTATGACATGTTCAATGAATAGCTAATGAAATGGCTAATGATATACAAGTATGATAGTATGTATGCTTGAGTTATAACTGTCACATGGAAATTAAGGAAAAATGTGAAAGTAGCTTAAAAACAGAACATTGTAATAGTAGAGATGTGAATTTGAAAAATCACTAAAAATAATATAAACATGTTTTGATGGTGAATAATATATGAAATTAAAGCTTATTGTGTCTATTTTCATATGGAACAAACAAAATAGGTAAAGGTATTGTATTTTATGAGATATCTGAGTTTTAGTAAAATAGGGCTAGAGCAATTTGTGGATCCCCTGTTCCAACTTTGGAAATTCACCATAAATTGTAAAAAAATAATTAGGAGGATTACTTTGTATGTTAAGAATTCTTATTAAGTCTAGTTTTAAGAGAGCAAATGGCATAGTCATATGAATTTTGTACAGGGAGAAAAGTGGTTCGTAATAAGTAGAGGTCAGTGCAGTTGAGTTTTGAAATAGGGGAAATTTTAACTAATAAACTTTACTAATCGGCCCAGCCAAAAATTCTAGAAAAAAATTAACAGATAGATACATGAGTCTTGATTCAGGGAAAATTTACAGATCTTGATTTTGAGTTTCGTAACTTGAGGTATGATTTTTCAAGCGACCATGATGCAGATAAACTGCTTATTCCGAAAATCAAAATAGATAATGTAAAATTGTTTAAAATGGTAAATTATGTGTAGTAACACTTCAAGCTCGACTCCGGCGACGGTCTCAGGCCTTGGGGGCGTTACATTTATTGGTATCAGAGCAGGTTTAGTCGGTTCTCGGAATAGTTAGCACGAGTAAGAGTCTAGCTATACATGCCATACTTATATTTTGATAGTGTGACGACTCTTGACGATTTTTAAATATTTTGTTTTATAGTAATGGATCCCAAATGAGCTGGTGATGATGATATGGAAAGTAATGCGCCTGCTCCTACGGAAGGGGCAGTGCCATCTGAGAATAGGCCAGTAACAGTTGATCAGGGAGGAGTGACTCGAGAAGCTCTCTTCCAAGCTTTGAATGATTGGTTTGCCGAGTTCGTTCGTACGAATCCGGCAGTTAGACCTCCACCCCCTCAAGATTCTCAGGCTACCCATGTAGCTCAAGCTCCCCCAATCACAGGTATAGTAATAGGAGAAAAGCCACCAGTTGATAAAATCAGGAAATATGGGGCAGAAGAGTTCCAAGCAACAAAAGACAATGATGCAGAAAGAGCAGAATTTTGGTTAGAAAATACCATCAGAGTCTTCGATGAATTATCTTGTACACCTGAGGAATGTATGAAATGTGTAGTATCACTTCTTAGAGATTCGGCCTATCACTAGTGGAAGACACTAGTATTAGTTGTACCGAAAGAGAGGGTCACTTGGGATTTCTTTCAGGAGGAATTCCGTAAAAAGTACATCAGCTAGAGGTTTATTGATCAGAAGAGAAAAGAGTTCTTAGAGCTGAAACAAGGTAATATGACAATGACTGATTATGAGCATGAATTTGTTAGACTCAGTAAATATGCTTGAGAATGTGTGTCCATAGAGGCTATTATGTGTAAAAGCTTTGAGGATGGGTTAAATGATGATATCCGACTATCAGTGGGTGTTCTAGAAATAAAAGAGTTCGTCATTTTAGTTGACAGAGCCTGTAAAGCGGAGGAGTTGTTAAAAAGAAAAGATAAAACTGAAACAGAGACGCGAGATACGAAGAAAAGACAGATGAGCAGATCATTTCAGGCTACATCCAAGAGGCCCAAAGAGTTTTCTACCAGATCTAGCTTTTCAGCAGGGCAATCCAGTTAGAATAGAGGTAGCAGATTTAAAGATCCGAAAGCTCAGACCACTTCGACCGCAAGTGTAGGTAATGTTAGATTGGGTAGATCGGGATGTCCACGATGTGGTAGACTTCATTATGGTCCTTATCGAGCAGGCAAAAATGTTTGTTATAAGTGTGGTGCTCCAGATCATTTTGTGCTAGAGTGTCCGGAGGTGGCTAATTGAGAAGTAACACAGAGTGCTAGATCTAAAAATGCTCCTACCAGAGGCAGATCAGTGAGACAACTGGGAGTAGGAGCAAGTAATAGAGGCACCTCTAGAGATTCGACGGTGAGACCAGATGCTAGAGCCCCTACAAGAACTTATGCTATTCGTGCTCGCGAAGAGGCATCCTCCCTCGATGTGATTACGGGTACATTTTCTTTACATGACATTAATGTCATTGCTTTAATTGATCCGGGTTCGACCCATTCCTATGTTCGTGTGAAACTGATGTCTAAAATGAGTATGCCTATAGAATCCATAGAATTTGTGATAAAAGTATTGAATCCACTAGGCAAGTGTGTATTGATAGATAAAGTATGTAGAAATTGCCCCTTAATGATTAGAGGTCACTGTTTTCCGGCCGATCCCATGTTATTGCCGTTTGATGAGTTTGATGTTATTCTGGGTATGGATTGGTTGACGGCACATGATGTGATAGTGAATTGTGGAAGGAAATTCATTGAGTTAAAATGTGAAAATGGTGAGATTCTTCGAGTTAATTCAGATGAGTCAGATGGTTCATTTGCTATGATTTCTATTATGACAGCTCAGAAATATTTGAGAAAGGGGTATGAGGCTTATCTTGCTTTTGTATTGAATACTAAAGATTCAGAATTGAAAGTTGAATTAGTGCTTGTAGTGTGCGAGTATCCAGATGTATTTCCGGAAGAATTACTAGGTTTGCCTCCTGTTAGAGAAGTTGAGTTTGGTATTGAGCTAATTCCAGGTACCATACCTATTTCTATTACTCCTTATAGAATGGCCCCATTGGAATTGAAAGAATTGAAAGCTCAGCTGCAAGAATTAACTGATAAAGGTTTTGTAAGACCCAGTAGTTCGCCATGGGGTGCACCAGTGTTATTTGTGAAAAAGAAAGATGGTTTAATGAGATTGTGCATAGATTATCGGCAACTTAACAAGGTAACTATCAAGAACAAATATCCACTACCCAGAATTGATGATTTGTTTGATCAATTAAAGGGAGCCACCGTGTTTTCCAAGATAGATTTGAGATCCGGATACTATCAGATGCGAGTTAAGGAGTCAGATGTTCCGAAGACTGCATTTTGAACTAGGTACGATCATTATGAGTTTCTTGTGATGCCGTTTGGCTTAACTAATGCTCCTGCCGTTTTTATGGACTTAATGAACTGAATATTTGGACCATATTTGGACAAGTTTGTAGTTGTGTTCATTGATGATATTTTGATTGATTCTCCTAATGAGACTAAACATAAAGAGCATTTGAGAACAGTTTTACAGATTTTGAGAGATAATCAGTTGTATGCTAAGTTCAGTAAAAGTGAGTTTTGGCTCCGAGAAGTTGGATTCCTTGGACATATTGTTTCAGGTGAAGATATTAGAGTTGATCCAAGCAAAATTTCAGCCATTGTCGATTGGAAGCCTCCTAGGAACGTTTTAGAGGTCAGAAGTTTTCTTGGTTTAGCTGGTTATTATAGACAATTTGTGGAGGGATTCTCTATGATAGCTACCCTGTTGACGAGATTGTTGCGGAAGGATGTCAAGTTCGAATGGACTGAGAAGTGCCAGTAGAGTTTTGACAAGTTAAAGGCATTGTTGACTGAAGCTCCCATCTTAGTACAGCCAGAGCCGAGTAAAGAATTTGTGATTTATAGTGATACGTCTTTGAATGGGCTCGGTTGCATACTCATGCAGGAAGGAAAGGTGATTGCTTATGCCTCTAGACAATTGAAACCACATGAGAAAAATTATCCGACGCATGATTTGGAGTTAGCTGCTATTGTATTTGCATTGAAGATTTGGAGACATTATTTGTATGGTGAACGGTGCCTGATATTCACCGATCATAAAAGTTTGAAATACTTGATACTCAAAAAGATTTGAACCTGAGGCAAAGAAGATGGATAGAGTTGATTAAAGATTATGAGCTAGTGATTGATTATCACCTAGGTAAGGCAAATGTAGTTGCTGATGCTTTAAGCAGAAAACTTTTATTTACATTGCGAGCTTTGAATACCAATTTGGCCATGTCGGATGATGGTTCTATTCTAGCTGAATTGAGAACTAAACCGGTATTTCTTGAAGAAATTTGTGAAGCTTAGAAAGATGATAGTGATTTACAAGCTAAAAGAGTTCAATGTGAGTCAGGCATAGAATCAAATTTCCGGATTGGTTCTAATGGTTGTTTGATGTTTAAAGACAGAATATGTGTACCAAAGAATGATGAGCTTATTCGAAAGATCTTACAGGAAGCACATAGCAGTTCTTTGTCTATTCATCCAGGTAGTACAAAGATGTATAACGATTTGAAGAAATTGTATTGGTGGGTAGGAATGAAAAGAGATATTTCAAAGTTTGTTTCTAGATGCTTGATTTGTCAACAAGTAAAAGCCGAACACTAGGTACCATCGGGATTATTGAAGCCTGTGCTAGTTCCGGAGTGGAAATGGGACAGAGTTACTATGGATTTTGTGACCGGATTGCTGTTAAAGCTGAAAAAGAAAGATGTAGTATGGGTTGTGATTGATAAGCTAACTAAGTTGGCTCATTTTATCCCAGTCCGTATGGATTATTCACTTGACAAGTTGGCCGAGTTATACATTTCAGAGATAGTTAGACTACATGGAGTGCCATTATCGATCATTTCAGACAGAGATCCGAGATTTACTTCATGGTTTTAGAAGAAGCTACAAGAGGCTTTGGGCACCAAGTTGAGTTTTAGTACGGCTTTTCATCCCCAAACCGACGGTCAGTCAGAGAGAGTTATCCAGGTACTTGAAGATATGCTTAGATGTTGTATATTGGAATTTCAAGGCAGTTGGGAAAAATATTTATCATTGGTAGAGTTTGCTTATAATAATAGTTACCAGTCGAGTTTGAAGATGGCACCTTACGAAGCTTTGTATGGACGTAAATGTCGTACGCCTTTATATTGGACAGAGCTTAAAGAAAATCAGATTTACGGGGTTGATCTAGTTAAAGAAACAGAAGAAAAAGTGAAAGTTATCATAAATTGTTTGAAAGCAGCTTTAGACAGGCAGAAGTCATATGCATATTTAAAAAGAAAAGAGATCGAATATCAGGTTGGTGACAAGGTATTCTTGAAAGTATCCCCGTGGAATAAAGTTCTCAGATTTGGCAGGAAAGGCAAGTTAAGTGCTCGTTTTATTGGACCGTTTGAAGTGATTGAGAGAGTTGGACCATTAGCATATCGATTAGCTTTGCCGACTGAGTTAGAAAAGATTCATGACGTGCTCCATGTGTCAATGTTACGATGTTATCGATCAAATCCGTCACATGTGATTTCTCCGACAGAGGTTGAGATTCAGCCAGATATGACTTATGATGAAGAACCGGTAAAAATTCTAGCTCGTGAGATAAAACAATTAAGGAATAAAAGGATTGCTCTTGTAAAAGTCTTGTGGAATAGACATGGGGTGGATGAGGCTACATGGGAACCCGAAGAGGCCATGTGAAAACAGTACCCAAACCTCTTCACAGGTAAGATTTTCGGAGACGAAAATCCCTAAAGGGGGGAGAAATGTAACATCCCAAAATAGGGCCTAATCACAATAGTGGTTTCGTAACCACAAATCTGAGATAGAAATACTTAGTTTATAATTATTTTGAGGTCTATATTATGATTGCATGATGGTGTGAAAATTTCTTTAAGAAATTCTATGCGTAAAGTGCTTAATTTAAAATTAGGGACTAAATCGAATAAGTTACAAAACTTACATTCTAGAAGTTTCTAGTATGAAACTGTTTTGAAATATTAATTAGGAGGTCTTAAATAGTAATTTGGCCAATTTTAAGTTCATGGACAAAATTTAGACATGGATGGAATTTTTGAAAGTTTAGTAAGGAGGGGCATTTTGGTCATTTGGATATTAACATGAAATAAAAAGGGAAAAATAACACAAAATTGATCATCTTCTTCATTAGCACGAAATTTCAAGGGCTTTCCATAGCTAGGGTTTGTTTCAAGCTTCCATGCTCCATAGTAAGTGATTCCAAGCCCCGTTTTTAATGTTCTTTACGTTTTCGTAGTCCCGGTAGCTCGATAAAGCTTATGTTAGCAATATTTTAAGTTAGGGTTCATATTTGGAAAAATACCCATAGGTGAAATTTGTGTATTTTGATGTTTTATGATAGAATATGAGGTTTTAAATTATGCTAGACAACTTGAGCTACTCGGTTTTATGTAAAAACGAGTAAAAGTGATTAATTGGTAAAAATACCTATTGTACATAAGTGTATGTTATAGTAGGAATTTGAAGATGATGTTGGTAAATAAATGATTAGCATGTCTTACAATACAAGAATTTGTGATAAGTTTTGATTTCCGAGCATTGGGGCAAAAGTGTAAATATGCAAAAGTTTAAGGGCAAAAATGTAATTTCGCCAAAGTTTGAGTAAAGGGCTGTTTTGATAAATGTTGATATTAAATAAGTTAACTTTGCTATTATAGATCAAGAAGAACAAAATTCGGGAGTAGATCGGGGAAAAGAAAAAGCAAAGGACTAAATTGTAAAGTTTAGTCACATTTGGTATCGAGGTAAGTTTATGGTAAATAAATGCAATATTCTGTTATTTTACATTACTATTGTCATTTTCCAGCATCTATATATTCATTTTATGAAAATAATCAAGTTGAATATAAGGTGATATGACAGAGAAAAGCAGTAGAAAGTCCCGATTGAACCTTAGGAATGTTAGGATACGAAATGTCATGACATTAGGGGTCGACAGGACAGGACAGGACAGAAATGAGCCATGTAAGTCTGTACTAGATATACAGCTTTGGAGACAGGATTGAGCCATGTAAGCCCATATTAGATATATGACATTGGAGACAGGAATAATTCATATAAGTCCATGTCAAAGACATGGCATTGGCAGGATATTGTTAGACAGGAACGACCCTAGTATTCTTAGTATTCCGAGTGGTTCAACAGGCAATTATTCAAGTAAATGTACAGTGAATTATCAGCAAAGGAAAGGTAGATTGTAATCATGAATAATGAAAGGTCAGGTAAGAAAGAAGGTAAGTGAAGAAGAAGAAGGCAGAAAATGAGATGTAAAGAAAGCTTATAATTCTAATTGATAGTTTGCATACTTATCCCATATGATGAATGTTGTAATTTATTTGCTTGTAAACTTACTAAGCCTAGTGCTTACCCTCTTTCTTTCTTTCTTCTTATAGTTCTTTCCAAGCCACTCGGGGATCAAAGGAAATGTTAGAGATCCGATCACACTATCAAGGAATCCTATCGGTATAGTTAGACGTTTCTTTTTGTGTATGGCATGTATAGGGACTTGGCTTCTTTTGATATGGATGTCTTATGACATGTTCAATGAATGGGATGTAAATACTTGATAGTGAATAGCTAATGAAATGGCTAATGATATACAAGTATGATAGTATGTATGCTTGAGTGATAACTGTCACATGGAAATTAAGGAAAAATGTGAAAGTAGCTTAAAAACAGAACATTATAACAGCAGAGATGTGAGTTTGAAAAATCACTAAAAATAATAGAAACATTGTTTGATGGTGAATAATATATGAAATTAAAGCTTATTGTGTCTATTTTCATATGGAAAACAAAACAGGTAAAGGTATTTTATTTTATGAGATATTTGAGTTTTAGTAAAATAGGGTCAGAGCAATTTCTGGATCCCCTGTTCCAACTTTGGAAATTCACCATAAATTGTAAAAAAATAATTAGGAGGACTACTTCATATGTTAAGAATTCTTATTGAGTCTAGTTTTAAGAGAAAAAAATGGCATAGTCATATGAATTTTTTACAGGGAGAAAAGTGGTTCGTAATAAGTAGAGGTCAGTGCAGTTGAGTTCTAAAACAGGGGAAAATTTAACTAATAAACTGTACTAAAAGGTCTAGCCAAAAATTCTAGAAAAAAATTAGCAGATAGATACATGAGTCTAGATTCAGGGAAAATTTATAGATCTTGATTTTGAGTTTTGTAACTTGAGGTATGATTTTTCAAGCGACCATGATGCAGATAAACTGCTTATTCCGAAAATCAAAATAGATAATGTAAAGTTGTTTAAAATGGTAAATTATGTGTAGTAACACTTCAAGCTCGACTCCGGCGACGGTCTCAGGCGTGGGGGCATTACAGGTATTTTAGCAATCTTACCCTATAGGGGTATTTTGGCAATTTTACGGATCGAGGGCATTTCGATAATTTTATAAATTGGGGTACTTCGATAATTTAACAAATTAAGGGCATTTCGGTAATTTTACAAACCGGGGGTATTTCGATAATTTTAAAAATCGAGGGCATTTCGGTAATTTTACAAACTGGGGGTATGTCAATAATTTTACAAATCAAGGGCATTTCGGTAATTTTATAAGCCGGGGGTATTTTGATAATTTTATAAATCGAGGGTATTTACGACACAACTGAAAGTCTATCATCGCCTCGAGTGACTAACGTAACCTAAACCGACATAACAGTGCAAATGGGCCTAAAGCCCATTACCTAGCCCAAGTGGGTCCACACACTCGTGTCGTCCATCTACCCCAAGTTCAGCAAAGGCTATGCGAAAACCATAGCAGATCAAATCTTACCACATAACATACATTTTGTCCGTGTGAGCCAATAAGCCTATCGGGCCCACATGGCCCAACTTAGCCCATAGAAGCCCAGAACGGCCTATGCCATAACATGACAAGCCTCACTATTTCCCACCTAATAGTCAGATTTATACCATCGGGCCCGTTTGGCTCGCTCTGGCCCATTTGGCTAAAAAGCAGCCCAAGTCCATGAGATCTTTCATGGGGCCTCTACTGTCGCATCAGATTCTCCACACGTCCGTTTGCACGCTCGTGTGGAGACTGTTGCTGAACTTTCGGCTTTTTGGTTGATCAACAACAGAGCACAAAGTTACACACTTTATCGGCTTATGTCGATCCACAGAAACAGGGTATACGGTTAGACACTTTCGTCTAAATAGACAATAATCATGTATGGCGAATCATTATTACACACACCTTCGGCTTCTAAGCCGATCAACAGGAATAAGGTTTGATACACACTTGATCACATAGAGTACTAAGAATTCCCGAGCGTCGGAACCTTGACCAGAGCGATCGACTGTGATTAACTCACTCGATCCAAAGTTTGGTGCAGTCACCCTGCCACATCCAGGTGGAAAGTCCCGAATAGCCGACACTTTACGCCTTTTAAACTTAGGGGCAGAGGCTACGCGTCCACTATCCACAAGCACCATTGCCTTCACTTTACCGCTAGAACCTTTACTCATTGAGAGTTCTAGAAACAACCAAATAAGCAACATCCAATAATAAGAGAGGGATATATGGCCTTGCCTAAAAGAAAGGAGGTAATACATTTACCTTGATTGAATAACAAGAGAAAGAGTTGAGTAAGAGGAGAAATTATTGAAACTGAAAAAGGGTTGAGCAAGGAAGAACAGAAAAGTGTTCGGTCAAAAGAACTTAAGATGCCAGTATGAAAAGGGAAAAAAGAGAAACCGAAAGGGCTTAGAGGATACAAAAAGCAATCGGTCAAAGGAAACTTATCAAGTAAACGGTAGTCAGAAGAGGGAAAGCAATTGGTCAAGAACTAGAGGGGAAGCATTCAGCCTAAATGTTGTGGTTTTGTCACAAAAGAAAGAAAATTGGAGAATAAATCAGCAAGAATTTAGAAGGTATCACAGTAGAGAAAAAACATAAACCAAAATGCACAAATAATACCACAAAGCAAAAAGAGAGGAAAAGACCTTTGGTTTAGAGAGGCACTTGACTTACCTGAAATTGACCAAAAATTCAAATTATAACCCTAACCATCTCAGCACTGTTGAGAGAAGAAATCAAAGAAAACAATCAAAGAAATAAAAAGAACCCCCCAACTTGGCACAAGGAAAAATTTGGCACCTAAACACCTCAAATGCCTTAAAAATGCATATTCCCAAATTGCACAAATTCAAATTCAGCCACACCCTCTTCCATTCAAATTCTCCCTTTTTGTCTCCTTGAATCATGGCATAATCCACTCCCTCCAATCCACCAACAACCACATCCTAACCCCTGATTCACTCCTCCTTTTACCAAGTCCATAACAACCTCTGCAGAGTTTGAATCCAACTCTGCTTCACATGCCTCAAAGACATAAAATAACTATGCCTTTATCTTCCATAGGATTTGAACTCTGGCTCCCACAATGCCCAGTCATGCCACTTGCCACCATGCCACAAGGCTTTTTGTGTCATGAAACAACCACAATTAAACATAAGTCCAACTTGCTAGCATCGATCTCTCATTAAGAAAAAAAACTTTGCAAATGCCAGGACTTAAACCCTAGTCCTCCTATTCCACCTTTGGCATCACTTACCACTAGAGCCCAAGCTCCTCTTATGTCATAAATCCACCACAAATATTAATAAGGCCTTCAAACTAACTCCAAGTTCACTTAAGGGAAAAACTAAAATTTTTACTAAAGCCTTGGTTTAAACCCAAGACATCTCAGACATCGCCAAACACTCCAAATCACTTAGCCAACAAGGCAAACATGCAACTTGTAATATTTTCAAGCACAATTACGTATTTATAAGCCACCTTCTAATCGATCCCAGCTCAAGGCCTAATACTTTTAGGCCCAATTTTCGGGGTGTTACAACTCATCCATTTTTAAAGAAATTTCATCTTTGAAATTTCCAACTAACAGGTTAGTTGTGTAACAACTACTCCTCTATGCTACCGCTGCACACTCTGATCCCAGTAATTTTAACACATACTCACAACATCCACTTACCGTAGCAGATAGGTTACAATATCAATATCTAGAACATCAAATCCAAACTTTTCCAAACACACAGAGAATAAATAGCTAATTTAGATACAGTCCAATATCTAAAAAAACCACAGTATTTATGTTTACTGCATTGAAATTTCTAAACAGAAAAAAGTATTCAGAAAACTTACAGATTCAGTACCGAAGATTTGGTGTGCCACACTTTTCAGAAAAGTACTTCAAAACACTTTACATCTTTGAAACCAACCTCTTGAAACACAAATTTTGAAAATCCATTCCATAGCCGAGTTTTCTAACTTGGCTCTGATAGTAATAAATGTAACACCCCAAACCCGGCCTAGGAGTTAGGCCCGAATCTGGCATATCACATTGAAGTGTTTTTTGAAAACCTTGTTCTCATTGAAACCCTTCTTGATATTTAAAAACTTGTGTAAAGACTTAGTTTGTGTTCGTTGAATTTTAAAACGTGGTTCATTGAAAAGTTAATCACCTTTAAAAACGTTATTAATCTCGCTGAAAATTCTTTATAGTTGCGGAAGCTAATTTAAGGTAAAGAAGTTTAAATGTATATTTTTGAAAGCAAGAATTGGTTTGAAAACTCGTCTACATCTAACAGATATAAAGCGTAAAAAAAATCCCAAACTTAAAACAAAATCTAGAGAGGCCTTATTACATAAGTTAAAACCCAAATCGAAATTTAAAACATATATAAAATCCAATGTAATAACTGCAGTCGTGTGGCCACCTCCGAGTCCCTCGCAGCACCGATCCTCCTAACATTGGGGATTACCTGCATAGTTAATAAACGGGATGAGTTTATGAAAACTCAGTGTGTAATCCCCTTACTAGAGTAACAATCAGTATACAGAAGTAGAAGCAGAAAAAGTCTAGGCTAGAGCCTTTTCGACGGTAACTGTACAGTCCAGTTCAGAGCATACGTGGGCCGAAGCCCACTACAATATCATTTGGGCCACAGCCCGTAACAGAATCAATTGGGCCTAGCCCAAACCGATAACAGAACAAATGGGCCTAAGCCCAATATAGTGACATATCTCATAATAGATATGCAACAGTATGGGTATGCATCCCAACCCCATCCAACCAACACACCACCCGCACCAACCAGCACACCTTGTGGGGATTAAACTGACCCACTCAGCCAACACACCGATAACGTAACAAGGCTACTAATAACAAAAAATGTGGTAGAGCCACTAGAATCAAAATACGTGAAAAAACCACTAGCACAGAACTTCCTCCCAATCAAGCCCAACCCCAAGTAAAATGTCGTGTATGTCATGCTCAATCATCACACATGTATGCATAATGGCCATGCTCAGTAACAGTCATTTAACTATATATTAAAAGCATATCTATCATGCAACCATGGTCACGTCGATTAAAACACTGCCATACGATCAAAGTCAAATCAGTCAAGTTCATAGTCCAAGCCACTCACTTGCCCACAAGGGCAAAATAGTCAGTTTACACTCTAGGGCCAAAACGGTCATTTTACCCTATAGGGGTATTCCGGTAATTCTACCCTACAGGGGTATTTCGATAATTCTACTCTACAGGGGTATTTCAGTAATTCTACCCTATAGGGGTATTTCAGTAATCCTACCCTATAGGGGTATTTCGGTAATTTTACAAATAGAGGGTATGTCGATAATTTTACAAATTGAAGGCATTTCTATAATTTTATAAATCGGGGGTATTTTGATAATTTTACAAATCAAGGGCATTTCGGTAATTTTACAAATTGGGGGTGTTTCAATAATTTTACAAACCGAGGGTATTTACGACCCAACTGAAAGTCTATCGTCACCTCGAGTGAGTAACGTAACCTAAATCGACATAACGGTGTAGATGGGCGTAAGGCCCATTACCCGGCCCAAGTAGGCCCACACACTTGTGTGGCCCATCTAGCCTAAATTCAGCTACGGCTATGCAAAAACCAATGCCCAGATCAAATCTTACCACATAACATACAATTTATCTGTGTAGGCCAATAAGCTCGTCGCGCCGCATGACCGAGCTTAGCCCATAGAAGCCCAGAACAGCCTATGCCATGTACGCGGCATGACAAGCCTCACTATTTCCTACCTAACAGTCAGATTTACACCAATGGGCCCACGGGCCCATCGGGCCTGTTCGGCCCTCTTCGACCCATTTGGCTAAAAAGCGGCCCAAGTCCATGAGATCGCTCAGGGGGCTTCTGCTGTCGCATTAAATTCTCCACACATCCGTTTGCACGCTCGTGTGGCGACCGTTACCAAACTTTCGGCTTTTCGGCTGATCAACAACAGAGCACAAAGTTACACACTTTATCGGCTTATGCCGATCTACAGAAACAGGGTATACGGTTAGACACTTCTGGCTAAATAGCCAATAATCATGTATGACGAATCATTATTACACATACCTTCGTCTTCTAAGCCGATCAACAGGAATAAGGTTTGATACACACTTGATCACATAGAGTACTAAGAATTCCTGAGCATCGGAACCTTGACCAGAGCGATTGACTGTGATTAACTCACTCGATCCAAAGTTTGGTGCAGTCACCCAGCCACATCCAAGTAGAAAGTCTCGAATAACTGACACTTTACACCTTTTAAACTTGGAGGCAGAGGCTACATGTCTACTATCTACCGGCACCACTGCCTTCACTTTACCACTAGAACCTTTACTCATTGAGAGTTCTAGAAACAACCAAATAAACAACATCCAACGATAAGAGAGGGATATACGGCCTTGCCTAAAAGAAAGGAGGCAATACATTTACCTTGATTAAATAACAATGGAAAGAGTAGAGTGAGAGGAGAAATTACTGAAACTGAAAAAGGGTTGAGCAAGAGAGAACAGAGAAGTGTTCGGTCAAAAGAACTCAAGGTGCTAATATGAAAAGGGAAAAAGAAATGGCAATCGGTAATCAGAGAAAAAAGAGAAACCAAAAAGGCCTAGAGGATACATGAAGCAACAGTCAAAGGGAACTCATTAAGTAATCAGTCGTCAAAAGATGGAAAGCAATCGGTCAAGAACTAGAGGGGAAGCATTCGGCCTAAGTGTTGTGGTTTTGTCACAAAAGAAAGAAAAGAGGAGAATAAATCAGCAAGAATTTAGAAGGTATCCCAATGGAGAAAAAACATGAACCAAAACGCACAAATAATACCACACAGCACAAAGAGGGGAAAAGACTTTCAGTTTAGAGAGGCACTTGACTTACCCGAAACTAACCAAAACGTAAATTATGACCCTAGCAATCTCGGCACTACTAAGAGAAGAAATCAAAGAAAACAATCAGAGAAACAAAAAGAACCCTTCAACTTGGCACAAGGAAAAATTTGGCACCTAAACACCCCAAATGCCGTAAAAATGCTATTTCCTAATTGCACAAATTCAAATTCGGCTACACCCTATTCCATTCAAATTCTCCATTTTTCTCTCCTTGAATCATGGCATAATCTACTCCCTCCAATCTACCAACACATCCTAACCCCTGATTCACTCCTTTTTTTCCAAGTCCATAACAACCTCTGCAGAGTTTGAATCCAACTCTGCCTCTCATGCCTTAAAGACATAAAATAAATATGCCTTTGCTTTCTATGGGATTTGAACTCCGGTTCCTACAATACCCAGTCATGCCACTTGCCACCAAGCTACAAGGCTTTTGTGTCATGAAACAACCATAATTAGACATAAGTCCAACTTGCTAGCATCGACCTCTCATTAAGAGTAAAAACTTTGCAAATGCTAGGACTTGAACCCCAGTCTCCTATTCCACGTTTGGCATCACTTACCACATGAGCCCAAGCTCCTCTTATGTCATAAATCCACCACAAATATTAATAAGACCTTCAAACTAATGCCAAGTTCACTTAAGGGAAAAACTAAAATTTTTGCTAAATCCCTAATTTGAACCTAAGACTTCTCAAACATCCCGAAACACTCCAAATCACTTAGCCAACAAGGGAAACATGTAACTTGTAATATTTTCAAGCACAATTACATATTTAGAAGCTGCCTTCTAATTGATCCTAGCTCAAGGCCCAATACTTCTAGGCCCAATTTTTGGGGCGTTACATGCACCTTGTTTGAGAACTCTATTTTTTGTCTCATTGTTCCCATTATTCAATTGACTCAAGAGATACCTCTAAGGTTTCATTTGTTATGCCATAGGTGTCACACCTCACTTTAAGATCATAACTTGTTTTTCATAACTTTGATATCTTATTCATGTTCTTCATTTTGTCTTTTAATGGTTCCTTAACCATTCTTATTATAAAAGGCCTTACAGATAAAATATTATAGGTTCACCACATATTCTAGCATACTCTAGTCTCGTTGTTCATACTTTATCACTATATGTGGTTAGCCATAACATTTTTTATGAAGGTCTCTATAACGCACCTAATTTTGGGCCTAGATTAATTGGGCTTTGGGCTTTGGGCTTTGGGTCTCATAAATTTTTTTCGTAAGCAAGAAAATGACAAATGACATGTTAGCTTTAAGGGTTTAAAAAATTTGGAGTGTCTAAGGGTGTTGGAGAAGTTCTGGGTTTGAACTTTAAGGTGAAGAAATTTTAATTTAATAATTAAAGGAACCTTGATGGCAAGTAGCTTGGCTTTTAAATAAATGGAGATAAAATAGGACAAAAGCAAGGTTGTGGTGTAGTGGATAAATGACGCCACTTAGGGTGCAAGGAAGTGGCGTTAGTGGCAAGCAAGGGGATCCTAGATTCGAGTGTTGGCTTGGTATTTTTAGGAATTTTATTTTTGCCTTCTAGATGGTTGGTAGTGGCGTGGAACTGGACTCTAAGAGAAGTGATGAGAAGAGAAATTTTTGGAAGGGATTGAGGAGCTTATCATGGAGAAAAGTTAGGAGAGGGGATAGAAGAAGTGGTGGAGCCGAATTGGCAATTAAGGGAAGGCAATTTCGGCTAGTATATATATAGGTGCCAATTTTGGGGTTCTAGGCTAATGCCAAATTCTTTCTTCTTATTTTGCCGATAACTACTTTTCTCTCCAAGTACCCAAAATCTGAAAAACTCTTTTCTTCCTTGCTCCTAGCTCACCTTCTCTAAGCTGAATACTTTGTTGGCCGAACCTTCTCTGTACCGCACTACTCCTCTTTTGGGTCAATTGCTTCTTGGGTAATTGTTCTTGATCTTAGTTGGCCGAATGGTCATAGTTAAAGGAATGGGGACTTGTGTTGGATACAAGTCACCTGTTATTCTGGTTTTAATTGTTAAGATTTGTGCAGATCTAGGAGTTGATCGTGGTTAGTGATTAAATAAGGGGCTCTTATAACTTGTCGCGCAAGGTAAGGTGAAAGGTGAGGTTTCGATTTTGGTAAGGATATGTATTGAGCATGCGATTAATTGAAGGGTGATATCAATTGTAGGTTTGAGGCTAAGGAGATCGTAACACATTTCGATACCAAGTGTGTATAATACATTACACACATGATAGATTGACAAATCCTGAAATGTCGAAAAGCCAAAAATTTGGCTATGATAGTCCTGTGAGTGCACGAACACTCGTATGAGGGTAACCAATATGATAGCAGAGGCTTCATGAGCAATCTCATGGACTTGGGTCACGTTTTGACTAACCGGGGCAGAATAGACCTAATGGGCCGACGGGCTTGTGGACTCAAGCTAGCAAAAATTGATATGTTGATAATAACTGATGAGTTGATAAAGTGGTTGAATGGTTTGGAATTGTGATTAGGCCTAATGGGCCATACGAATTTGATTGGGCCTAATGGGCCATACGAATGTGATTGGGTCTAATGGGCCATACGAATGTGATTGGGCCTAATGTGCCATATGAATGTGATTGGGCCTAATGGGCCAAATTAAAGCGATTAGGCGTAATGGGCCAAATAAAAGCGATTAGGCCTGATGGGCTATATGAATGCATGAAAGCATGTAGACTTGCTAGGGTTTTGTAATGGACTTTTAGGCCTAGTTTCTAATGAATCCTCAAGCGCATAAAACTTAATTAATTTATCAAGCACGTCTATAGACAAGTCGTAACGTTAAAGTGTGGCAATGGGCATATGCATGTCTAGGATTGGATCTAAGGAGAGCATGGTACTTAAGCGGTTTTAATGACTCACCTCCTCTTCTCTGGAATCCTACCTGGTGCATAGTGTCTGTTCACTCTAGCCAAGGAGGACTTATTGACGGGCCAAAGTTCGTAATTAAGACCCATACGTTAGAAAGTTACTAAAATACCCTTGTAGGGTAGAAGTACTGAAATACCCCTGTAGAGTAGAATTACTGAAATAACCCTGTGTGTTATAAGTATGGCTTACGCATATTGTATGCTACATGTTGCACTCATGTGTTATTATGTTGCATGTGGGTGGGAATTATATTGGAGGAAGTGTTATATGAGGATCGCATAGTCGCTTGACGATCGTGGATCCAATGAAGGCTTTTAAACCCAACATATGATCAGCATCTTTGCTGCAACGTTCGATAGTACCGCAACCGGCGCTACCATTGATGTGTATCGGATGGGTGGGTCGATGTAGTCATCCCCACAGAATGTGATTCGGTTGGACGGAGATGTTGTGTATCGGTAGGATGTGGTGGGAATTGCATAATTACATTATTATATACATGATTGCTCTAGATGTTGTTATTGTATTGGGCTCAGGCCCGAGACGATTTGTGTTGCATGATATAAATATTGTTGCTGAGGGCTGTATACATTGAGTTTCAAAACTCACTCCCTCTTTTATTTTTCTCAGGAAATCCTCAGTAGGCAGTTCGACGGATGGTGGGACTCAGAGGTGACTAGCTAGCATGATGACTAAACTTGGGTTTATTTATGATTTCTAGTATTTCTAATTATTTTGGATTGTAATAAGGCCTTTCCTCTGATTATCATTTCAAAATTTGGACTATCACTTTTATTTTTATGCTTATTATTTTGGAAACGTGGGCTTATTTCTTTCTAAAGCTATATATTAAGTTTCTCAGAAATCATCTATTGTTTTCAAATTGAGCTTCCGCTGTTAAAGGGAATTTTTCTGAAGTAACTTTTAACTTATAACAAAGAGATAGCTTTTGAGCATATTTCGTTTTGAAAACAAATACGAACTGGGATTTTACTTTAATTTCTTTTAGAAGGGTTTTAAATGAAAACAAGGTTTTCGTAAAAACACTTCAATGTGACACGATAGATTCGGGCTTAATTTCTAAGCCAAATTTGGGGTGTTACATTTTGTGGTATTAGAGCCTAGTTGCAAAGCTCGGGGTATGAAGTGGGCCTTATTATTTGGGTTTAAAATCAACTTTTGATTGGATCAAAATGTTTTGGAAAAAAATTCTTGTTGTATGGCACACTGAGCCTCCGACATCGAACCAAGTAAGTTCTCTTCCTACTAAGCTCGTTTAACTTGATAGACTATAGATAGTTAGTGGGCTACTTTAGATGATTATACTGAGACTTTTAGTTTGAGTGGAACTGAAGCTCTAGGAACCTAAGATTGTAGAGGATTCACGACTGTGAAAATAACTCTTTACTTAATACTTTCATAAAACATCAGTGTAACTGTTGAAATTTACAAAAATTTCATAAAATTCCTAATTTAGATAATACGAGAATCAATGAGGAGCCCTAAAAGAGGTGTAAGAGGTTGCGACAGAGGCCGTGTTAGGGCTGGGTCATCAGCATCGGGCCACACATCTGCTGGGGAGGCACCAACTTCACTAGAGCATGAGATGGTCCAAGAGACAGAGGTCAGAGTGAGCCCACCAACTTCTGGTAGCAGTAACCCAGAACTCGGTACGGAGGTGCTGACTCAGCTAGTAAGGGAGGTACTGGAGAAGGTTAAAAAAATTGGTGAAACACTCTGGGTTAGGTGTGTGGACTGTAAGAAAATAGGAGATCGTAGCTCTCTAGGGCTATAGTCTCGTTCTGTGAAGCATGTTAAGGTATGTCCAAACTTTCCAGCTTGCGAATATTGCAAAAGGTGTCATCTGGGCGAATGCTGGAGGAAGTCAGTAGCGTGTCTCAGATGCGGGTCTGAGGAGCATTGGGCTCGAGATTGTTTAATCACCATTAATTTGGGTATGTTTTGTGTGGATGCGATGTTTTGGGTATAGAAACTATATTCATGCATTGTTTATCTGCTTTAGTGGGTAGGCTTTTTGGGTAAGTGTAAGAGGGTTCAATTTGGGTTAAAGTGTGTTAGTGTTATTAAAATCAGAGTGCGCAACGAAAGCATGGTGGTGTGTCTTGAGTGGTCTGATTAGTAACTAGCTGGAAATTTCGAAGATGAAATTTCTTTAAGGGGGTAGAGTTGTAACGCCTCGAATTTTAGGCCTAGATGAATTGGGCTTTGGGTCTCACAAATTTTTTTAGTAAGCAAGAAAATGACAAATGGCATGTTGGCTTTAAGGGTTTAATAAATTTAGAGTGTCTAGGGGTGTTGGAGAAGTTTTGGGTTCAAACTTTGAGGTGAAAGAATTTTAATTTAATAATTAAAGGAACCTTGATAGCAAGTAGCTTGGCTTTTAAATAAATGGAGATAAAATAGGACACAAGAAAAGCTATGGTGTAGTGGATAAGTGACGCCACTTAGGGTGTAGGGAGGTGGCATTAGTGGCAAGCAAGGGGATCCTAGGTTTGAGTGTTAGCCTGGTATTTTTAGGAATTTTATTTTTGCCTTCTAGATGGTTGGTAGTGATGTGGAACTGGACTCTAAGAGAAGTGATAAGAAGAGAAAATTTTGGAAGGGATTGAAGAGCATATCGTGGAGAAAGGTTAGGAAATGAGGATAGAAGAAGTGGTGGAGCCGAATTGGCAATTAAGGGAAGGCAATTTCGGCTAGTATATATATAGGTGCCGATTTTGGGGTTCTAGGCTAATGCCAAATTCTTTCTTCTTATAACTCCAAGTACCCAAAAGCTGAAAAACCTTTATTCTTTCCTTTTAAGTTTGTACTGATTTCGTCCCTTCCTTTCTCATTAAACTCTTCTCTTTCTTGCTCCTAACTCACCTTCTTTAAGCCGAATACTTTGTTGGTCGAACCTTCTCTGTGCCATACTACTCCTCTTTTGGGTCGATTGCTTTTTGGGTAAGTGTTCTTGATCTTAGTTGGCCGAATGGTCATAGTTAAAGGAAGGGGGACTTGTGTTGGATACAAGTCACCTTTATTCTGGTTTTAATAGTTAAGAGGGGTGTAGATCTAGGAGTTGATCGTGGTTAGTGATTAAATAAGAGGCTGTTATAACTTGTCGCGCAAGGTAAGGTGAAAGGTGAGGTTTCAGTTTTGGGAAAGATATGTATTGAGCATGTGATTAATTGAAGGGTGATATGGATTGCAGGTTCGAGGCTAAGGAGATCGTAACACGTTTCAATACCAGGAGTGTACAATACACTACACACACGATAGATCGGCAAATCCTGAAATGCCAAAAAGCCAAAAATTTGGCTACGGTAGTCCTGCGAGTGCGAGAACACTCGTATGAGGGTAACCGATATGATAGCGGAGGTCCCATGAGCAATCTCATGGACTTGGGTCACGTTTTGGCCAACCGGGCCAGAATGGGCCCAATAGGCTGACAGGCTTGTGGACTCAAGCTAGCAAAAATTGATATGTTGATAATTAGTGATGAGTTGATAAAGTGGTTGAATGGTTTGGAAATGTTATTGGGCCTAATAGGCCATACAAATGTGATTGGACCTAATAGGCCATACGAATGTGATTGGGCCTAATGGGCCACATAAAAGCGATTGGGCTTGATGGGCTATATGAATGCATGAAAGCATGTAGACTTGCTAGGGTTTTGTAATGGACTTTTAGGCCTAGTTTCTAATGAATTCTCAAGCGCATAAAACTTAATTAATTTATAAAGCACGTCTGTGGACAAGTCGTAAGGTTAGAGTATGGCAATGGGCATATGCATGTCTAGGATTGGATCTAAGGAGAGCTTGGTACTTAAGCGGTCTTAATGACTCACCTCCTCTTCTCTGGAATCCTACCTGGTGCATAGTGTCTGTTCACTCTAGCCAAGGAGGACTTGTTGACGGGCTAAAGTTCGTAATTAAGACCCATACGTTAGAAAGTTACTGAAATACCCCTGTAGAGTAGAATTACTAAAATAACCCTTTGTGTTATAAGTATGACTTACGCATATTGTATGCTACATGTTGCACTCATGTGTTATTATGTTGCATGTGGGTGGGAATTATATTATGAAGTGTTATATGAGGATCGCATAGTCACTTGACGATCGTGGATCCAACGAAGGCTTTTAAGCCCAATATATGATCAGTAGCTTTGCTGCAATGTTCGGTAGTACCACAACCGGCGCTAGCCTTGATGTGTATTGGATGGGTGGGTCGATGTAGTCATCCCCACAGAATGTGATTTAGTTGGACGGAGATGTTGTGTATCGGTTGGATGTGGTGGGAATTGCATTATTGCATTATTGAATACATGATTGCTCTAGATGTTGTTATTGTATTGGGCTTAGGCCCAAGATGATTTGTGTTGCATGATAAATATTGTTGCTGAGGGTTGTAAACACTGAGTTTCAAAACTCACTCCCTCTTTTATTTTTCTCAAGAAATCCTCAGTAGGCAGTTCGACGGATTGTGGGACTCAGAGGTGGCTAGCTAGCAAGACGACTAAACTTGGGTTTTTTTATGATTTCTAGTATTTCTAATTATTTTGGATTGTAATAAGGCCTTTCCTCTGATTATCATTTCAAAATTGGGACTATCACTTTTATTATTATGCTTATTATTTTGGAAACATGGGCTTATTTCTTTCTAAAGTTATATATCAAGTTTCTCAGAAATCATCTATTGTTTTCAAAATAAGCTTCCGTTGTTAAAGGGAATTTTTCCGAAGTAACTTTTAACTTATAACAAAGAGATAGCTTTTGAGTACATATCGTTTTGAAAACAAATACGAATTGGGATTTTACTTTAGTTTCTTTTGGAAGGGTTTTAAATGAAAACAAAGTTTTTGCAAAAACACTTCAATGTGACACACTGGATTCGGGCCTAACTTCTAGGCCGGATTTGGGGTGTTACAGTTTGCATTCAGAGCCTGCCATGGGTTCCTTTCATTTCGTTCAAACTCTACAACAAAGGCGTTCCCTTCAAATGATTGCCACAAGGGTGATCTTTAAACTGTGCCACTAAAGTGTCACTTTTTATTAAGTACTTGCCATAAGGTTTTTCCTTTCAAAGTCTCACCATAAAGGCATCATTTAAGAGATTCACCATAAAGGTTTACCCTTCCAAAGTTTTGCCACAACGGTTTACCCTTTCAGAGTTTTGCCACAAAGGTTGTCCTTTGACAGGTTCACCACAAAGGCTTACCTTTCCAAAGTTTTTCCACAAAGGTTGGCCTTTAACAGGCTTACCACAAAGGTTTACCTTTCTTGAGTTTTTCCACAAAGGTTTTCCTTTAACAGGTTTGCCACAAAGGCTTACCTTTCCAAAGTTTTGCCTAAACTCACACTTATTTAGGTTCCCTTTTCCATGATTATCTACTAGTTCTTGATCTCTAAAGCAGTTTATTTTAATTTATTAGCTTCAAGTTCACGTAATATTCAATTTAATGCACATGTCTTCCTATTTAAAATTTTACACAATACCCCGAAGTTTTACACTTTATTCAATTTGGTCATTAAGACCAAAAAAAGATTATTTTGACAATTAAACTTTATACCCATTGAACCGAATTCATAACCACCCTAAATCAGTCTTTACATGCTAAAATTTCACAGGAAAACATGTTATATTTACTTTATTTTCAATTAAATCCCTAAACTTAAATGTACTACAACATTACTTTAAAAAATAATCTTATTTCAACATCAAGCTTTAAACTCGAGCATAAACATAACGAAATCTTCAAGAACAACCATGGTAAGTTTTTAAAACTTTAATAATTTCACAAAAATAGTTCTTGGGCTCGCTAGATTAAGTTATAACGATCTCAAAAACATAAAATTTACAAGAAACAATTAAGAAAATCACTTACATGCATCAATTCAAGCATGGTCGAATGTTGAGCTTAACTAAGGTATTTTTCCTTTTGAATTTTTGGTAAAAAAAAAGCTAAGGAAGATGATAAACATTTGTTTTCGTTTTGTTTATTCATTATTTACTTTTTTACAATTTTACCTTTTTAATATAACATTAAATTCAACTAATTACAATCCTTAACTGTCTATTTATAATAATAATGGTTTTATTTCCACATAAATCCTTCTGTTTATGTTAAGTCATTTAATAGTAAAATTCAATAGTGATTAGGTTTTACGTCGTTTACGATTTAATCTTTTTTCCTTAATTAACTAACCTAACATTAAAATTACTAGACCAAAATTTAATATGACACTCAAATAACCTCGTAAATATCAAATAAATAATATTTACTGACTTACTCATCAGAATTGTGGTCCTAAAACCACTGTTTCCAACACCACTAAAAAATGATTGTTACAGGGGCGGCAACCCTAGTAGGAATACTAGGGTGTGTTGTCCATCCTAGTCCTATTCTAAGTAGGATTTTTTTTTTTCTATTTGAAATAAACTACTACAACTCAATAAGGGTTCTACATTCTCTTCCTATAAATAGATGGCATCGGTAGACCTATCAGCACAATTTTGAGAGATTGCTATTCTGTCGAAAAATAGAGAGAAATTATTTTCAACAATTACATATATTTTTCAGAATAACAATTCTAACGGTTTCTATTAAGAAGAGAGATTTTTTTTTCATCCAAAAAGAAGAGAAAACTTTTTCTAGTTTTGTGTTTCGATTCAATTGGTTCGAGACCACTCTCGAAGAAGTTCGTGGTACAAAAAAAGCGAAGAATATCATTTGATTGAAAGACGGGAACAACGAACATTTGCTAAGGCGAAAACACATGTACGAATTTTATTAAGGTGTATTGTTATAAATATCACAAACCTGGTCAGTTTTTCAAAATTTTAAGTTTTCGCTGCGCAGGAAAATTATTTTCAAACTAGGATTTTTCCAACAAGTGGTCCAATATAATGCGAGGAAGATGTAATACCAAATAATCCAAGAATCTTGCTTCCAAATTAGTATTGCACAATGCTTGATCAAGACGTTCATGTACCCCACCATGACTCCATGTGAAATTTGGCCTTTTAAACCCTATATCGGATAAGATTTGATCGAATATGAATTGTTGAGATAAAGCACACCCACCCAATCTATGATTGAACCCTCCTGCCTTCTTTTCAACACTGAGAATGATTTTGAAATCCCTCACCAATATCCAAGGGCCATCAATAAAAGAAGAAATAATGTCTAAGTCAGTCCATAATCTTTTTTGTTGTTGCCTCTGTGGTGCCTTATAAATGAAAGTTACATGCATAGTACCAATTCCACCTTGACACACTAGTATATGTACATATTAGGAATGGTTAATAAGCACCTCCATATGTACTTGAGCTCTCCATAAGACCCATATTCCACCAACATACCCATTCGTCTTAACTCGATAAGAGTAATCAAAATTGATCACTTTAATCCCTGCTCACTCTAGTCTCAAGAAGCACCAAAACATCAAGATTATGGTCCCACAGATATTCTCCAATCACACGAACAAATTTCTTATTTGTATCCCTACGTATTCCACACAAATATCCTCATATTCATAAAAAATATGAGACAGAAAATGGAACCTCTAACCTTATCAGACATCAAGATCTTCTTTCACATTTTTGCTTCCATATTGTTTTCATCCATATCAAGGCCCACTTCGGTGCCATTCAGCTCTACTCTAGACGAGTTATGGCTTCCATTGATGGTACTCCACCCTTGTATAAAAAATGCTTATGAACCCTCAATTTCTTAGTTGAAATAGCCAAAATAGTTTGTCAATTGGAAGGCACATTCAGATTACCATTCTCATCAACTACCACTACCGTATTCCCACAAAAGTCAAGCACTGAAGGTACCTTAGTAGCCAACTGTTGGAACATTTGAATTCCCTTAGTAGTTTGCTTATTATTAATTTGTGATTGAGCTTTCCAAAATTCTTCAACAACAACCTTTCTTTTATCATCATTTCCTATAGCCTTACCCTTGCATAGCCCATTGACTTCCATTAGTTGTTTACAAATTACCTTGAAAACCAGCACATTTCCCATTTGGCACATAGATCCCTTATCAATTGCATAATCAATAAGTGTGTAACCCACTCCATCTCAGCCATCATACGATCAGCCCATCATGCTATGATCCACCAACTTCAACTGGTTATCATTGCCATTAACATCTTAATTTTTGTCCCTCCACAAATTCTATTATTGCATTAAATTGTTATCCCATATTCATGGGATTAGATTTTGATTCTTTTAAAATATTTTATCCTCAATTTCTGTTGCACAACCATCTAGGGCCTAAATGCCTCTCTCTCCTCATTGGATTCTATTTTCTCCTCTAGGTTCAAGACTTCCTCCTTACCCTTGTATCGAGCAACCAAGCAAACTCTCTCAAATGTCCATAACATTCACATTCATAAAAAATATTTGGTAATGATTCATATCCTACTTACTGTAGCTTACCATTGATAACACTTTGGACACTAATGGTTTCAATAAGTCAACAGTAATTGCCAACCTTGCAAAACAACCCCTTGAACCATTGTTAGTGTTGTAGCCTATCTTCACCACTTGTCCAATTATAATACCAATATCTCTTAGAAGACTTTCCTTATACATCACATTCAAAAAACCAAGGAATTGAATCCATATAACTAGATTCGATGGATATTCCTAAAACATAGAAAACATTTCTATCTATGGTTGAATAGTGAGATAATACCCATAAATTGCCCATAGTCCTTTCGTTTGCTCTTTTATTAATCCTCAATATTTTGGAACATAATAAGGAAATATTCATTCTCTAGTTCTACTAATGGAAAGGACTACAATGGCTTCCCTAATGCATAAATCTTGTTTCGTAAAGCATTAAACTTAGTTCACCTTCCTACCAATTTTATCACCCCTATCTATGACATACTTTTTTTTATCCAATCCTAGAACTATCCAGAGCCCCTCCTCAACCCTTAAATATGAGTATATACACTTCAACACACTCAAATCCACGTCCTCTTATACTGAAAACAATGTTGATGCCAATCGAGTTAAGATTCAATCAATGGAACTAAGATACGTATTCTTTTCGAGAATGAAATCGATGGAACTTCATTCTCAACACCAATAGCCAATCTTCCTTTTTAAGGTGATGTCATCTTATTAGCTTGGAAGGATCAACTCGAGATCGACGATAGGGAGGTTGAATCGGCCTTTGAGAAGTTGTGATGGAAGCAACAAAAATTGTGCAACAAAGAACATAAGGATTTATAGTGGTTTGGCCCCAATTGCCAACTCAACTACCTTAGCTTTCCACAATTAAGGATTTTCCCAAATTCACTAATTTGGCAACCTTTCAGGACAAGGTTTGACCTTACAATCTTTCTTAAGACTTATACCCTAAAATCTTAAGATACAACCCCCTTAAGGTTTCTACTTGAACCTTAAGAAAAAACCTTCTGTCAAAGAAATACAAATAAGCAAACAAAGAAAACAATCCTCACAAGATCAGGATGTTTGCTAATTAATCACAAATACAAGGAAGAACAGTTGAGCTAAATGAA
This sequence comes from Gossypium stocksii, assembly GCA_020496765.1. Classification (NCBI taxonomy): domain Eukaryota; kingdom Viridiplantae; phylum Streptophyta; class Magnoliopsida; order Malvales; family Malvaceae; genus Gossypium; species Gossypium stocksii. The sequence goes on from CM035624.1 coordinate 36,211,835, forward strand.
TACAATGAAAGCTTATAAGTTTTTACAAGAAAAGGTATTAAAGAATTAAGCTCTAGGTTGTTTTGATTTATCTTTAAGCTTTGCACATTGCTCTTCTTCTTGCTAGACCTTTGGAAAATGGTATTCATACCCTTTAATTAATTTCCAACTGTTGTGGTTGTTGTAGAAGTGAATGTAGTCATTGGGGATAAAATACCAGGTCATTAACTACACCTGCAATAATGAGTATTGATACCTACTAAAAGGGTATCGATATTATTTGTAATTAATGCCAATTTCAATGATCGTTGGAGTAGGAATATCGATACCTTTGGAAGTATATTGATATCTTAAGAAAAGTATCGATATCCGATTGACACCTATTAGGGTTTGAAAGAAAAAAATGTAATTTAGTATCGATTATCAGAGGATTAACGATATCTTGTAAAATATCGATACTTAGACAAAAAAATATTGATACCTTTTGTCTTGGAGCAATTCTAACTTGTTTGAAAATGGTTAAAACATATTTGAAAATATTTGACTTAATTGAAACCATTTCAACTTGATTTTAGCAAATTGATCAGCTTGACTTTTATTTATAAACAATTTAATTTGTTATTTCAAAAAATATTATCCAATAAGGCTTAGTTTAATAGTCTCTCTCTTTTTGATACAACAAAACATTTTGTAAATTTGTTTTTGAATAGATTGCTCCCCCTTAATATTTTCAATTTAAGCTCCCTTATATAAAAATCATTTTAAATTTTAAGGAATAAATATTTAGAGCATAAATATTTGAAATAAGCACGAATTTGACATTCGTTTTTATTTGAAAATTTTTGTAACTAATCTTAGCATATAAGCAATCAATCAACCATTAAAATTTACTTTTCTTTTCTCCCCTTTTTTGTTATATAGAAAAAAAAAAGGCTAAAACTCTCAAGAGGAAAAGAAAGTGGTTAGTTCAAAGATAGATATTAAACATAAAGAACTAATGAACTACCATACCAATCAACATTAAGGTGCAATCACATAGAATTTTCCTTTGACCTCCTTGAAGCAATGCACCTTACCCACAAACATAAAATTAAGTTTTTGGTACCCAATATCTTTTGGGCCTGTAATCATTACTCTTCAAAATCCTAGTCTCTTTAGGTATCCATTTTGAAAGAGCTTTTTTGTCTTGAGTATCACTAAGCCCTTTACGGACCCATACACTCTTAATAAGTTTTCCCTTAGAAAATTTTGAGGGACCTTTATGTTTATAATAATTAAAGCTATTTTTAACAAACTTTTGTTTTAAATTTTCTCTTTTTTCAAAAACTTTATTAGAGTGAGCTTTTTCACTCTTAAGCAACTCAAGTCGCTTTTGATAATCCTCATGAACTTTTGAAAGTAAATTATGCAAGTCTAAATTTTTCTTTTCAAATTCATTAATAATTTCTTGCATTTTTTTTACTTCCTCTTCAAGTTCATGATTAGTTTTGGAAAGTAAGTCACTTTCATTTCTCAATTTTGAAACATTTTTCTTGTGTTTTGACATCATGACTTTAAATTCCAAACCCAATTCATTATAGGCATCTTGCAACTCATCAAAAGAATAATCATTTAAAGTAGATGAGTTAGAAGTTACCTTAGAATCATTGATGTTCATAAGCCATAAGTTGGCTACTTCATCATCAGATGGATTTTCATTTCTCCAAGTAGTAACATAGGCCTTTTGTTTGCTAGACCCCTCCTTTTTAGGTTGAGGACAATCATACTTAATGTGTCTTGGTTTCTTGCACTCATAGCAGAAATGAGATATTTCTCCCTGGTAGATTCAAGCTTGAACCCTTCATTCTTTTGAAATTCTCTTCCTTTTTTGGACCTCATGAATCTCTTGAATCTTCTACCAAACATCTCCATTTCTTCATCTTCATCCACCTCTTCACTTGATTCATTATCATTATTAGTGGTGGATTTTAGAGCTTTACCAACATTCTTTTTCATATTTTTTTCTTCTTTACTCCCTTTGTTAAGCTTTATCTCATATGTAAGCAAAAAACCAATGAGCTCATCAAGGGAGAGTGGGTTAAGATCCTTTGATTCTTCAATTGTCGTCACTTTAGCTTCTCAAGACGTTGGGAGACTATTCAACATCTACTTCACTATCTCCTTGTTGAGATAGATCTTCCCAAGGGCTTTGAGACCATTGATGATGTTGGTGAAGAGATCGGACATCTCCTTGATTCTTTCTTTCAGTTTTGCTTTAAACAACTCATAATCAAGGGTGAGAAGAATTATCTTGGACTCCTTAACTCTACTTTTCCCTTTATGTGTGACTTTAAGCTTGTCCCATATTTCTTTGGCATTGTTGCATAAGGAGACTCTATTGTACTAATTTGCAATAGGAGCACAAAATAGAGTGTGCATAGCTTTTGCATTTAATTGTATCTTATTGATGTCATTGTTATCTCATTCATTCTCTTCCTTTGGGACAATAACACCTTCGACCTTCTTCATTTGAACGGATGGCTCATTTGTAATTATCCTCCAAACTTCAGAGTCGTTGGCTTGGATAAATAGCTTCATTCTTATTCTCCAATATAAGTAGTTGGAGCCATTGAATAGATGGGGCCTTATGGTGGAATGCCCTTCTCCCAATATGGAAAAATTTGGCTCAAAAGTGGAAGTCATTTTATAGAATGAGTTGATGGTCGTTTGAACTTCTTCGAGGATCTTCTCTTGGTTGTTAAACTGTCTTTAAAGACTAGCTCTACCAATTGTTAGCTTAGAGGATCAACTCGAGATCGATGACAGGGAGGTTAAATATACCTTTGAGAAGTTGTGATGGAAGCAACAAAAATTGTGCAACAAAGAACACAAGGATTTATAGTGGTTTGGCCCTAATTGCCTACTCCACTACCTTAGCTTTCCACAAATAAGGATTTTCTCAAATTTACTAATTTGACAACCTTTGAGGATAATGTTTAACATTACTATATTTCTTAAGACTTATATCTCAAAATATTAAGATACAAATCCCTTAAGGTTTCTACCCAAACCTTAAGAATAAACCCTTTCTTAAAGAAATACAAATAAGCAAACAAAGAAAATAATCCTCACAAGATTAGGATGTTTTCCAGTTAAGTACAAAGAAGAACACTTGAGCTAAATGAATACAATGAAAGCTTACCAGTGTCTACAAGAAAATGTATGAAAGAATTAAGTTATAGGTTGTTTTGATTTATCTTTAAGCTTTGCACATTGCTCTTCTTATTGCTAGACCTTTGGAAAGTGGTATTTATACCCTCTAATTGATTTTCAACCATTGTGGTTGTTGTAGAAGTGAGTGTAGCCATTGGGGATGAAATACTAAGTTATTAATTGCACCTGTAATAATGAGTATCAATACCTACTAAAAGGGTATCGATATTTTTTGTAATTAATGCAGATTTCAATGACTGTTAGAGCATGAATATCGATACCTTAAGAAAAGTATTGATGCTGAATCGATACCTACTAGGGTTTGAAAGAAAAAAAATGTCAATTTGGTATCGATTATCAAAGGATTATCGATATCTTTTAAAATATCGATACTTAGACAAAGAGTATAGATACTTTTTGTCCTGAAGAAATTTTAACTTGTTTGAATGTGGTTAAAACATATTTGAAAATATTTGAGTTAATTGAAACCATTTCAACTTGATTTTATCAAATTGCTCAGCTTTACTTTTATTCAAAAACACTTTAATTTGTTATATCAAAACATATTATCCAATAAGGCTTAGTTTAACATATCCTCATCCACCCTCCACTAGATGATGCCTGTTTTTTACTCAAGATATCCCTAAACGATACCTGCCCACCCTGATGTTCCTTCCCCGACACATCATCCCCGGTATCATCCTCCCCAGATCGCCTCCTTATATGTTTACTACCTCTATCATTTTCGACACCAATTGCTCCACCTAGATCCCTTACCATTCCTCCAAGGTCTACCAAACTAGGAGGGCAAGACCCATTTGTACCCAAGACTTCAAGAGAAAGCATAGAAAATTCAGGTTTTATTTATGATGTGATTTCTTTTTTATACCATTAAAATATGTTTTAGTTATAGAGAAATAAAAAATAGATTTCTTTTCTTATTTTTCAAAGCCTGTTTATTTTAAATATATTGATATTGCAAAAAGGTTTGCATTGTTATAAAATTAAATTAGTCATATATACCAATTCTTGTTATTGGCTTTGCGCTTTAGGAGGGTTAACCCATAGAATTTATCTTGATTTGAATTTTTAAAGTAGTAAGTGGTAGGTGTTTATTTGAATAGATTATTATTTATTAATCTGTTATTATAATTCATCAACAAATTGAAGGATGTGGGTCTAAATTAGGGATAAAAGGAGGTTTGCCCTCTAAATTTCGACAAGTTTGTTTTAGATCTCAAAGTTTATAAATTTATAAGTTAATATATAGTAAAATTATAAAGAGTATCTCAAAATAATAAAATTTACATTTAGTTATTCTAAAATAGTAAAAATATAAGTGAATACAATGATGAAATTGAATTTTAACTTCCATAAAGAAATATAACAAAATCCCTGCTTGAAAATTTGTTTGATTTCACCTTCAATTCAAATACAATTAGATGATAATATTTTTCAATTTAAAAATTGAGGGGGTTAAAAAGAGAAGGCATAATGTCAAATTTAACGCTTAGCGTTTACATCTTTTGTCAAGATCCTTTTCACTTTTTAGCTAAATTTAACTTTTAACTTTTTAAAAAGAGTCAAATTTGATCATCAACCTTTTGAGAAAGAGGCAATGATTTTTTTAACGAGAATATTAACTAAAATGTTACATTTTTAAATATGGTAGCCTACATGACAATCTATGTGAACTCTAGGATATATATTTTTTAATTTTTTTAATCTAACTTTGATTTATTTTTATTTTTTTATTTTTGAATTATTTGTTGACGTAAATATGAGACAAATGATTTTATGTTAACATATTATGCACATGGACTACCATATGAGTTACAATGCAAAAAATATTAAAAATATTAATATTAAATTAAAAAAAATATTTCCTCCCTTTTCCCTTCCGTCCCTCTCCCTCTCCCCCCTCCACCTTTTTTTCCTCTTGCATCCACATCATCTTCAATGTCCCATAAATTTTGATTTCAACATTTCTTTACCACTCTCCAATATTTATATCTCCTCCTCCTGTGATAGAAGTTATAAGTTTCGGAGCTGCCATGGAGAGGTAAATTTAGGGGGTTGGAAGGGTCTCAGTCCCCCTAAATTAGAAAATTGTTATTTAGACTTTTAGAAATTTTTAAAATTTTAAATTAACAAAAATAAAATTATACTTTGACCCCCTTTAAAATTATAAAAAAATAATTTAATTTTTTAAAAATTATAAAGATATTGACTATTAAAAATTAAAATTTCATTTCAACTCCCTTAAAAGAATTTTCTTATAAGGGTATCATAGCTCAAGAACTTGACAATGGCATGGAAGAAGACTAGAGAAGAAGAAGAAGAAGAAGAAGAAACGTTTGCTGTTGATCATGTTTTCCAGATGATGAAACCATATGGGAAGATAAGGTCCGATGATGATGAGAGAGAGGGATCGGGTTGGGGGAGGGAGAGGAGAGGAATATTTTTTTGTTTTATTTAATATTAATATAAATAAAAATAAAAATTTTTATTTAATTAAATTTTTATGATTCAAGATGCCGCGTTTCTTGATTGTTTTTCGCCATATTTTTAAAGGACTACAACGGTAAGGGCCAACATTAGTTATAAAATTATAGTTTTTAGGTATTTAACTCGAAAAAATATATAGTTTGAGTGTTTATTATTCAACTAAGTCTATTAGAAATTTTATTACAGGCATATAATAAAAATCACGTATTTAAAATATAAATATATGATTAAATATAATATATAATAAATAATAAAATGTAAGATTTAAAATTAATGATATGTTACATGTATAAAGTTTAACATAAAATTTTAATTAAAGTGGTAAAGGTAAAATTTTGTAAATATTGGTGGTATTGGTTTAAATCTAACCACATGCAGCATTTTTATTGATTGTATAAAAATAAAAAGAGCCAAAAGTTCATTTGTAATAATATAACTTATTTTAAATATGAAAATGCATTTTATAACTTTTTAAATTTAGTTGATATTCGATTGACTTGTGGCATAAACTCAATCAATAGTTTAAATAATAACTAGATTATGCCATACTCACATAGTGGGTGAAAACAATTATATAATATATTTATTTACAATTTACATTGAAGTTATCTAATACTTTAGTTGAGATGGTGAAGTTGAGATTGTAAATATTATGGTGTTTTGGGTTTAAATCTCATGAGGAGCATGAATTTTTTTTTGGATTTCATATAAAAAGATAAAAATATTCTCAAATTTATATTAATTGATTTGTTAAAATAAAAACATTTTGATAATTTAATAACTACGTTAGGACTCGGTTATGAATAATATCGACTCATTCAAAAGCATTATATATAGTATAGATAAATAAAGACATATTTTGTTTTTTTTTTTTTTTTTTTTGCTTATTAAGGGTGAGTTTAGATGGGCGGTGAGGTGCAGTGTATTTAACTAACTTTTTATCTCACACTACAATATTGCTACAATATCTAATCCCACCACCACTATTATTTTTATATTAATCGCAAATAAATATATTGTTCATCCAAACTCGCCTTAAGTCTTAGTTTAGTTGGATGGTTATTATTGTCTGTACAAAAATGTAAGGGTTTGAGTTAACAAAAATATATTTATTCTCTTATTTAAGGCTCGAGGAGAGTTAGAAATAATTTTAGGTATTGTATAAATGTTTAATGATATATATCTTTAATTTGACGTGAAATTAAAAGTATAAAATTAATTTATAAGAGTTTTTAAAGATATTTTCCTTTAGCCAAAGTTCAAACTTGAAACTCCTACGTAAACCATAGGATAGAGAAAGAGTCAGACAGCTGGACTCCAAGCTCCTAATACGACAAGTATAAAAAGCAAGGACCAACCCATGAATTTTACCTTTTGCATTATATTTTTTAAATTTATTAAATTATATCAAAATCAAATATTAACTATTAATATAATTTAAGCCTCTCCCTTTGAAGATGGGGTGGCGATCCATGGACAAGGTAGTGAGTGAAAAAGATTGAATTTCCCTTCCAAATATTCCATATAATAATAATAATAATAATAATAATAATAATAATAATAATAATAATACCAAATTTTGTTTTCTTGACTTCCAACCAACCATTCCTTCCCTGCATAAATTAAACCACCATTCATTTTATCTATCCATGGCTGATGGTTACCACTCTCCCTCCTGCTTAAGCTTTTTTTTTTTTTTATTCCCCACCCCTTTTACTTACTTCCTCTTTTCCTGCAACTATTTTTTTCTATTCTTCTCCCTAACCTAACCAGTCGTAGTCTTTGCAATTATCTTTTTAAGTACCTTTGATATTTCTATTAAACCTATATTCCACCAAAAAGCCTAGAATCTTCTCTTTTACTCACTCCCTTAGTCCCTCTTTTTCCAACAACGTCCATGCAAATCATGAGGCACTCATGATGATATAATATAGTCATTCTTTCTTGGATTTTGAGTTTTGATCTAAGATCTTCAACTTTTCGTTGTTTCCACAAGTTTCAAAAACTATAATGAGGACCATACGTTTTCCTGATTTATCCTTGCAGATTAGCCTAACATCCGTTTCAGTTTGTAGGGTTAAGGGAATGACCTACTATAGAAGCTCAACCACTGATTCTAGCTGCAGTGGAACCAATCTGAGCCAGGGACGGCCAAGGTTGAGCTTAGGGTCCACCCCAACCAAAACTTAATCATCATCAACCTCAAATCTATGGTCGTGACTTCAAAAGAAATGCAAGAATGATCAATGGAGTGAAAAGACGGATAAGAGCTCCAAGAATGAGATGGACTACAACCCTCCATGCTCATTTTGTTCATGGAGTACAGCTTCTTGGAGGCCATGAAAGTAAATAATATTAAACAACCTATGATATACCTTTTCATCTACAAAACATTGGCTTTTCTCGCTTTAGCAAGTTTTACACCTTTGTATTGGCAACTATCACAGGAGCAACACCAAAATCTGTGTTAGAGTTGATGAATGTCAAGGATCTAACCCTAACTCACGTGAAGAGTCACTTGCAGGTGGAATCATCATTTGTTTGACATTAAGTATAAGAATTGTTATTATTTTATGATGATCTTTCATACTTTCTTTATCGTGCACCTAGTTTTATATTTCTATTATTATGATTCGACAACTGTAGTTGGATGTGGAGAAACAAGGGCTAAGGACAAAATGGCATCTAGCTAGATGGTAATCTTGGCAAATTGAACATTTTTCTCATTGTTGTTCTGTGTTCATGCAGATGTATCGAACAGTGAAGAGCACTGACAAGGGATCAGCTAATTTACAGACCTCACCACAGAGGACCCAAAGGTGCAACATCTCCTCCCTCCATCTCTTTCCATTTTAATTTCTTTTATCTTAGAAGCTGCATTATTGTCTTCTCTATCTTCACAAAGTTTGAAAGATTAAAATAATATGTTGCCTAATTTAAATGAATGCATTAATTAATTCAATACGATCGTACGTACATGCATACATTTACACATATCCTTGGCCGTGGACCTTTTTGGTCCAACATGTTGTCTGTCAATATTTATGGTGTAGATAAGGCCAGCTTATTAATAAGAGTCTCAAGTACATATATTTTGCTGATGATGGCCGATCCAGGACTTCTATTAGACCTGTCGGATATAAGATAAGCTTTTTTTTTTTTTTTCTTTCTTTTACTTGTTCGGACTCAAATTATTATTTAAATTTAATTTAATTATAAAATATATAAATACAAATATAATTTTCCTTTGGGTTTTATTAATCCAGTCAATCTATGAACAAGTTTTAGAAACTTATTTTAGTCTTTAGAAATTTGAATTTTTTTTATATCGATTTCTCAACACAAAATTCTTATCTTCCCGAATGATGATATTATGATGTTTCAACTTAGTCGGTGTTTCCTCGTTTGATTGCAGCGATCCATGGCTATCCTCCATGGAGACTAATAATTTGATCATATCAGGCCATGGAAATAGTTTCACTTTTAAGTCGAATGATGCCAAGGTACGATTGCAGGACCAACATGTTGAAAGTTTAAATTACTATCATTGTGTATTGAATAGCGATGCTATAATTAAATTTGGTGTTTTCCATAGGTGGAGGTAGACAAGGCAGAGCTTCAAGTGTCGGATAGACTGAAGGACAGATTAGATTCCAGCTCTTTGTCACCTTCACACATGTTACTTAACCTAGAATTCACCCTCGGGATGCCACTATGGTGAATCTTCAAACTACTCAACTCTTCTCAAGTGCTAGGAACCATAAAACCAGCTAATATAATGGTTTTCTTTTTCCTTTTGGGAAATATCTACCTTGCATGAAATTATGTATGAAAATTTTATTTTGATAGAATTGTAAAATCCTGCAATCATCTCGATCTTAAAGTATAAATGCATTTTAATACATTTGAACTTATGTTATCTTATTCTGACAACAATACTAATGTCAACTGAATTAAAACTCATTCGATAAAAGTACAGTTTAATAACTTATGGGTCAGATTCATATAAATAACAGGACCCCTATCTATTAATATTAAGTTGCAAGTACTCCAATGAGCGTGATCATTCTTTGAGGACCCATTAGAATTGCCATGATTGATCTTCAATTACTCCATGTATATATATATATATATATAGAAGGAGCTTTTAAGGGACCACCAAGTTTTGCTGGTTATTTCAATGAAATATTGGGATTTTTCTTTATATACATCAAATTTAGTGCTAATGAATTGAACTCAGTTTCAAATTAGACAGGAAAGAGATGAGCACGCCTATATATACTATTATGAATCATAATTTACCATATGCAATATTACAAATATATGTCGGCAAAAATATGGCTCCGGGTTTGATTCTCAAAATACAGTGGAGTTGATTGAGGTGATCCCCTCTCGTTATTCAATCTCAACTTCATCCATTTTTAACTTTTAACTTTGTTATAATTATAAAAAAAGTTGATTACCAGCTTGAAGTATTTGATATCAAAATCATCAAATATAACATCAGCCAATCAAGAAATTCTAATCAAAATATAAAAATTTCATAATGTTAAAATAAAATATTAATAATTTTACAATTGTTAGTGAAGAAATTGTAAATGTTTCAAAGTTAAGTGACCTACATAGAAATTAAAAAAAAAAAAGTAATTAAGAGTGTAGTTTAAATTTTAGCAAAACATTTTTAAGCAATATACATTACAAATAATTTGTCATATACAGACGCTTACTTTTACTGGCAGTTCAATTCTGTAAGTATAAGTATGTCTATATCAATGGATTGCTTATCCGTCACTATATGATGAACCTATTTCAGCACATCCTATTATTGTCAGTATAAGAATATCTATAATGACAAATCAAATTTATTCATCAGTATATTATATATATCGACGATTTTATTAGTAGCGTCGATATAGGATGTATTCTAAAAAGCTTAAAATATGTCATAGCTCCTTGTACCTTTAGTAAATTTAAAATTAAGTCATTGTACTTTTATTTTTAAGAATTTAGTCCCTCTAGTTTTAAGAAATTTCAAGTCCAACTGTTAACACTATTAAAATATTTTTTAAAAATCTAGGTTAATTATAAAGTCATTTCTTTAGTTACATGGCTACCAAGTGAGTTTTCTTTATTTCATAATGTTACACCAAAAAATTTAACAAAAGAAAATAAAATTAATGTTAACAATTGGACTTGAGTTTTAAAATCTGAAAAGTATAAGGACTAAATTCCAACATGTAAAAGGAAAACCTGGAAACTAGTTTACCAAAAAAGTTCAAGGATTGAAGAGAAAATTTTCCCTTTTCATTAAATTTTCATTAAACTTGTAATGACCTAATTTTCAATAGTACCAAAAAATGCAATTTCGAAACCCCAATTCCATAAACTGAGTGTGTAAATATAAAACAAGAATATTTACGAAGTTAATACAAAAATATATTGAGGAATGGTCGAATAAATTAGCTGATAAAATACATAATTAAAGCTCAGGGACTAAATTATAAAATTCCAATTGCTATTGAGTTTTAACTGAGAAAAGGCTTAAGGATCTAGATAGCAATTATCCCAATAACCAAAATGGTTATTTAACCATGTCCTTCATGAATTAGTGGAGGATGATGACATTCTCCACTATGTATGATTAACAAATAGTTTAAGTAAATTAAACCATGATTAGAATGGTTAATTAATTAAGCCTTAAACATGGTATATATAATAAGTTAGTAGATGAAAAGTGTCATCTTCCTCTTCTATTTCCCCTTGTCATCCATTGAAGAGAAAACCTAAAATTTTAGCTTGAGCATTCGACCATTGATTAGGTATGAAATACAAGTTCATTTCTTGTAATTTTTATAGATTTATGATCATGGGAGCTTGGTCTAGGTAGCTCATGTACCAATTTGATCAATTGTTAAAACTTTAACAAGTTTCCATTCTTGATAAATTGATGAATTAGGCTTGGGATTGATAGATATTGAACTCAGGTTATGAAAAGGACTAGATTGTAAAGTTAGTTGAGCTTGTTTGTTAGCTGTGTAACATTAAGGATCAAATTGAATAAATGTAAAACATAACATGAAATTATTTAGAGTTAGAAAGTATAAAGTCCCTAATGAAAGTATGTGAAATGATATTGTAATTCAAAGCTAGGAATCAAAAGTTATGCATATCCCGAGTTTAGAGACTAAGTTTAATAAATTGCAAAATATGTATGAAATAAACAATGGGATTTATTTAAGATCATGCATCTCATGACATTGTGTGATAATGTATGGTATATAAAATATTTGTATAAACCAAGAATTGGACCAAAATGGAGATAATAGGGGAAACACAAAAATTTTGGATTAGTCATTGAAGAATCTACCTGTTTTGTGTTTGGAAAAGGTAAGTTAATATGGATTTTACTACCTTTCCTTGTGTTATATGTATGGTTCTGTTTATTTCATTATAATTGTGTTTGAGAATAATATTAAATGTTGATTAAGTAGGCAAACATGGCTAGAAAATTAAATGGAACTTGATTGAATTGAAGTGAAATAAGATTGGTGATTGATATGAAATAGTACAGGGTATGAAAATGAAAATGTGAATGATTACAAGATATGAAATGCAAACGTGACTAATTACAGGGTGTGATATGTAAATATGGATAATTACAAGGTATGAACATGTGAATATGAATTATTACAAGGTATATAATGCAAACATGAATAATTGATGCCCATGTGAACCTACTAAAAGGTTAGGATACAATTGACATGCCACTAGGGCCATATGTGCGCTTGTATGAGATATGTGATGATATGAGGATTATGGCAGGTTATATCAAGATCTACATTTTTTTTTTTTTTGCAGATCATCGAGTATTATTTGTCTCTATGGAGACTTTTTTGTGGTGGAGGGATGTAATTGAAAATTTTTAAACATTTGATGTTTACAGGTTTTGCACTTAGATGCCTTGGTGTGGTGTAGTTTAAGCTTGTACGAGCTATCTGGTATGGTGTAGTAGAGGATATCAAGATCTAGCATTTGTTGCAGATCATCGAGTACTATTTGTCTCTATGAAGACTTTGGTGTAGTAGAGGGATTTAATTGAAAATGTTTAAATATTTGATGTCTACAGGCTTTACATTATGGTGCCTTGGTGTGGTATAGTTTAAGCTCATATGAGCTATCAGGTGTGGTGTAGTCACCCATGTATCCAACTCTGTTTTATTAGGGTTTCGTCGGGTGAAACATTGATATTGAATCTGGAAATTTGAAAAATAAAATGAATTGAACTTGATAAACTAATATGATATGTTACTAATTTGAAATGGTATAATTTTGTTGATTTATGATAGAATATGATATTGATATAAGTATATGTGAAATTGGTACAATTTGAAGATGTTTTGAGTTATGTTTATAATGTTTGATAGACAAGAATATTTATGCTCACCTTGTTATTTTAAGTATCATGTCTTAGCCAAATGTATGCCAAAACTATGATAGTTAGTATGCTCACCTCTAAGCAAGGTAAGTTTGTAATTTCCATTTGAACTTACTAAATATTTAAATGCTTACTACAGTTGTTTCTCCTACTTGTAGATCTTCAATTTGTAGAACTCATCGAGCCAGATTAATGCAGACTGCACATTGTAATCGAGATGGTAGACTCATGTTCATTTTGATTTCTAATGTTGTGGTGTGTATATAGGATATTTGTAGTAACCCACTTTTGCCCAGGCCCGGACCAAGTAAAATAGACAATAATAAACCAAAGTAAAAGTCCATCAGTCCATTCATTTTTTACAATAAACAGGCTTAAAACCTGATAGCCCAAATAGCCCAAATCCACATTACAACCCAAAACTAACTACCCAACTTACGTGGCCCAAAAGGCCCAAGAGCCTAAACCAAATCAAAAGACTAGGATTTCTGAAACCCTAGGGCACTGTAGCTAGCCTTCACTGCTGAATATCACGTCGCCATCAGTGCGCGAATCGCGCCCCTATCGCCCCCGTGCACACCTGCAAAAAGGGAAAGAAAGACAACAGATAATTGGCAATAGCAAAATAGTCAGAATTAGAATCAATATTTCATATTTATTATTTTTGATTCATTTTGGCTATAAAAATGAATGTAAATAGTGAATTGAAATGGGATACAAACATTAATACAAAAATCAGAGAAAACAGAGGTGATTTCCGATTGTTTTATTATTTCGCTTAGTTTTTTTTTTTTTATTTCATTTCTTTCTTTCGATACATACAATAGAATACACAATTAAAAAAATAGCAGGTTTGAGATCAAAAAATCGAAAGGAAGCAGATCGTATTTAGGTTTTTTATCTTCTTTGTTTCTTTTGAAGATTACTTTTTATGCAAAATACTACTAAAAATAAACAAAAAAGAGTTTACCTCTCAATTTGCGCTGAAAAGTGGAGGTTTTGGGCCTCCAGCTACCATATACAATGACGTTGATGGCGGCGCATACGGCTCGTGCGATGGTGGCCATCGGTCTGGCTACAGAACCTAGATGAGAGATAGGGAATATTTGAGAGAATGGAAGGTTTTCTTTTTGTTTTAAAAGAGGAGAAATTATTTTTTTTTAAATTAATTTATATAGGGGCCAAAACGCAATGAAACAGCATCATTTAAAGGTCAGACCCGCGCGCGTGACCTGACCCGGGGAGGATCCACGTGTTTTATTATTTTGGTCTTATTGCGTAAGTAGTCCTTTTTCATTTTGGGATCTTTCAAATCAGTTTATCTTTATTTTTAAATTTTGCCCCAAATTATTATTACAATTTCATTTCGATCCACATTTGAACGGCGCCATTTTAAAAGGGGAATATTTGCTATATTGATCCCTCTCCTTATGCGCGTGCTTTAATTTAACCTTTTTTTTTTATTTCAAAATTTCCCCTTCAATTTTATTTAGGTTTTAATTTAATCCTTTTGGTGTTCTTATTCTCGATTTCACCTCTATAATCTTGTTTAAATTTTATTCTTGCCTTCTTTAAGTTATTTTATTATTCTATTATTAATTTTTTTAACATTATTATTATTACTATTATTATTATTATTATTATTATTATTATTATATTTGTTATATTTTTTTACTACTACTATGATTATTTTCACACTTTTAAATTGGTTTGTTTACTTATCATTTATATATATATACATATATATATATATATATATATATAGATTTATTTTATTTTCACCTTTTTTGTAAATTCATTTTATTTATTTCAAGAGTTTACGTAGTATCTCTTTTTAAATTGTTTTGTTTAATTATTTTCGTATTACTTATTTTAGATGGTTTTATTATGATTGTGTTTTTTATATTATTGTTTAAAACTATCTTTTATATATATATATATATATATATATTATTCACTTTAATTTGTTTCTATAATGTTTATTTTAAATTTTTTTTATTGTAAATTATTTTGTATATTATTTATTTTAAGTTTTTATATATTGTTTATTTTAAACTTGCATGTATAATTTATTTTGTCATACACCATTTTTTTAGAATTATTTTGATATCTTATTGATTTTCATTTTTTTACATTATTTATTTGAACTCATTTTTTAACATTTTAAATTGTTTTATGCTAGTTTTCAATTTGCATTATATTATTTATCTTTAAATTGTTATATATGTTATTTATCTTTGATTAACATGCTAGTATTTAGATAATGTATACTATGTAATTATCACAAATTTTTTTTAAGTATATTCGATCTTATTTGTGTGGCAATTTCATTTGCACATCATCAAATACATTTCATTTAATCACTATGCTTGTTTTCGAAGTAAGGCAATATTTGATATTTGGGAGCTTCGGAAAAATTATGCCCTAACTTGCTGGGTTTCGATTTTTTTCTCATTGAGTCCAGATGATCTGGTTCCCTTTTAGATTAAAACACATGAATTTCAAATAAAAGCTTATTCTCGGGAATTCAAGATGTTGTGTCCTAACTCACTGGATGTGACATTTTATTATTTCGAGGTAAGGATTTCTAAAATAAAGGCAATATTCGATTTTTCGTTTAATCCAAATAACCGAATATCCTTTTTAAACTTAAATGCATGATTTTTGAAAAACAAAAGACAAGCTTAGTTTCGAGGGTTTAAAATGTCGTATCTAACTTACTGGATGTGACATCTTATTACTTCGAGACGAGAGGGTCTTAACATCAAATTTGATTTAATCAGTTTTTTTAAATAAAAAGGATCATATTTTAAAATCTTTTCAAATTTTCGACATTAGGACATTAATTAATCAATTAGGTACCAATTTTTGGGCGTTACGAGGGTGCTAATCCTTCCTCGTGCATATCGACTCCCGAGCCCTTTTTTTTTAATTTTGTAAACTAAAATCATTGTTTTAATAAATCAAAATGTTTATTAAAATGATCAATCTCAAGGTGACCCGATCACACATTGAAAAAAAATTGGTGGCGACTCGATTTTCGTTTTTAAAGTCAACCTCGTTTTTCAAAATCAAAATAGTTTCAACAGCTTGGCAACTCCACTGGGGAACATGAGAGAGTTAAGTCGTGAATTGATTATTTTCTATCTTTTTATCAAAAATTGAAATTTTGGTTTTAATATACGATCCTTTCACTACATCTCATCCATTGTGTTTTATGCATGTTTCTGTTTTATTCCCGCACATTGCATTGCATGACGGTTTGGTTACACCTTTTAAGTGGGAGTGAGAAACTATGCCTCTGTCAGATTTTCACCTCCGCATGGTCTAGTGGACTAGTTCCGGGATACATCTGTACCTATGTCTTCGTGATATTTTCATCTTCGCATGGTCATAGGGAAATGTATTCCCCTGAACTGAACTCGGTCTATATGAGCCTATAATGGGTGAGGATCGAGGAATCTATTGGTTCAGGTACCCTTTCCTTAGAACTAAATCGCATATAATGAACCCTAAGAGCTTACCCTAGGTAGAACAATGCTAAACCCTAGCAATCACCTAGATAAGTGCTTGATTATTTTTTATCTGCTTTGAGTTTTATATTTGGTACATGATACTGACTTGTGTGTTTTGTTTTGGTTATGATTGCATGTCATTTCATATTTAAAATGTGTCAATTCACGTTCGATTACTAATTAGAAAGCTGGTTATGGAAAATGAATTTCTTGATAAAGTGGAAGATAATGCGGCTATCCGTATATGGTTAGAGAAAACACAATTAGAGAAAGGGGATAGCCTAGCTGAGGGGTATGCATCAGAATTGTGGGACTTCACGCGTATTAGTGTGACGTAAAATGAGCTCCAAGAATTGAGAAAGATATGGGCCCATTGGGATGATGAGATTAAGCAGCTGTTTTATATAATTATGGTGATCTACCTTATCTCCTCGACATCGAGGTGGACAAGCATTTGTTTCGGGCTATGGCTCAGATTTGGAACCCCGCCTATAGTTGTTTCACTTTCGGGAAGGTAGATTTGGTGCCCACTGTGGAGGGATATACAACATTGCTTCGTTGTCCAAGGGTCCAAGCCGACAAGGCCTATTCTAGGGCCGTTAATGTCTCGACTTTTGTGAAGAAGTTAATGAATATCACTAGGATGAGTGAACAGTAGGTTATAGCCCGAATCTAGCAAAAAGGTGATGGTAAATGCATTCATTGGGTGAATTTGAGAGACTTGACCCTAGCACATCCAAATGTAAAGAAGAGAGTTGACGTCTTCGCCTTAAGCATTTATGGATTGGTAATCTTCCCCAAAGCTTTAAGAAATATAGATGAAGAGGTCGTCGATTTATTTGAGCAGCTTGACAAGCAAGTCACACCTGTTCCTGCAATTCTGGCTGAGACATTCAGATCTTTGAGCACATGCCGGAAGGCAGGAGA
This sequence comes from Gossypium stocksii, assembly GCA_020496765.1. NCBI lineage: Eukaryota > Viridiplantae > Streptophyta > Magnoliopsida > Malvales > Malvaceae > Gossypium > Gossypium stocksii. The sequence goes on from CM035624.1 coordinate 36,229,391, forward strand.
AGGAAGATTTATTGGATGAGCGCAATTATTGTTAGTTTGGTTCCATAGTCATTTTTAAAAGGTGGACAAAGCTTCTTACTGAGTATTTTATGAGAATTATTCCCCATTAAAGGAAGCAGCAGCTACACCAAGGAGAGATGACATATCGGAGGAAAAGTGGATAGCAACCTCTAAAATCTCTAAGAGGAAGACATTGAATGGAGAGCTCCTTGGATGGTTCCTAATGAAATTCTCTACCGGTGTGGAAGTTTTGACTAGGTCCCTTTGCTAGGAATTTGGGGAGCCGTCAGATATGCTCCCTTACTTGTATTGAGGCAATATAGGTTAAGACAGTTTATACTAACAACACATGGGCTAGCTCAATGTGAGTTTTTGTACAAGGGAGATAATTACAAGAAAAGGGTTAAAGAGATTTCTAACGCTTGGAATCAAACTCGCCGGATGAAAAAATTGGCCGTAGGTCCAATGGCGACCCCAGAGTACAGTAGATGGTGGAGTAGAAGAGTTAATGATAATATCCCTAAGCCGAGTTCAGAAAGCGCTCGACCAATGGAAGGGTACTTACAAGTGATCCCGTCAGAACTAGAGATCATAAAGCAAGATTTTGAAAGGAGAAATTTAGAGCTTGAAAAGAATATAGAGCAATTGGAGGAAGAGAAAATGCATTTAAGGTTAGATGTTGATGTTCAAAATCTAGAGGCTAAGAAGTTAAGGAAAAGGAAGATTAAGGTTGAGGAAGACTTGGAAAGTTTGAAGACAGATTATAAGAAGTTGCGTCTATCAATGAAAACTGCCAGATTGGGAAAAATTTCAAAGTAGTAGCGATAAGAGGTTCAGGAAGAAAGAACTAAAGCCGATCGGTGGGAAAGAAAATTATAGGAGGATCAGGTACAAAAAGAGGCCCTAGAAAGGAGTTTTTCAGAAACTCAAGGTGAAAAAAGAGAATTAAAGGTTAGAGTGGCAGAACTTGAAAAGTTATTTCATCAGTATAGAAGTCGTAATCATGCACTTAAGCTAAGACGAGTTTAAACAGGATCGAAGAAATGCAGGGAAGAATAAAAGAATTAGAGTCCGCGTTACAAAATTGTGAACTCCGGATCGAGCTCATTGAAGCAAGTGAAGGGTGTTGGAAGGAACAACTACACTATTCTCATGATCAAGTTAGAAGCAGAGATTACATTATGGGTGAAGCTGTGGCTCAGATTTGAGAGGTAGCTGATCATTTATAGAATTTGGCAGTTTAAGCTGATATGTTAAGCGTGAAATATGAGCTAGAATCAGACCGAGGTCAAGAGCTAGCTTCATTGTTGGGGAAAGTTAAAACTTTGGGCATCGGGGCAAATACATATTTGTAATCTGTTTTATGTAAAGAATTTTGTTTTCTAATAAAGTTTTCTAAATGAAATTGAATCAGAATCGATACCTTTTTTGCATTCATGCATTTGCATTGCATCGCATCATATGCATTAAAATCCATAGAAGGACCCTAATTAGTTAAAGTTAGTTTAGAGAGTTAATCTGGAAACTAAGCACCGTTACGATACTCGCGCTAAGACAAAAGATATGGACCAAAGATTAGAAAAACTCGAACAACTCCAAAGAGAGATGCAAGACTGGCTACAAATGCAAATACAAGAGCAATTGGCTAAGATCTAGCAAGACATGAGGGACCAAATGCTAGAAGCCCAAAGAAATATGATGTCTCAGATGTCTCAATTGCTGACTAGGGTGATGGATAAAAGAAAAGGCCCCATGGCCAATACTGGAGAGGATAATGAGGACTATCCTCCGGGTTTTACCCCAACACATGGATAGACACAGCTTGAGGTGTATCCTTGAAGACCATCTGTCATGATTAGGCCTCAACAGGGTCAGACCGATAATTCAATGCCAATGAATTTCCAAGTTGGCTCAGGTTCTAACCCAGGGGATAACCGAACTAATCCTGTTACCCCCGATTTGGATGATATAGCAGAAAGGGAAGGGGCAAGAATGGAACAGCCAAAGCAGTTAAAGGACCGATGTAAATGGTTGGAGGAAAAATTCAAAGCCATGGAAAATGCTGATAATCATAGTGGAATTGAAGCTAAGGATCTGAGTTTGGTTCCGGACTTGGTGCTTCCCCACAACTTCAAAATGCCAGAATTTGAGAAGTATAACGGGACTAGCTGCCCTGAAGCTCACATCACCATGTTCTACAGACAGATGATTGGGTATGTTAATAACGACCAACTGCTGATCCACTGCTTCTAAGACAGCTTGGTGGGGGCAGCATCCAAATGGTACAATCAACTGAGTAGTGCTAGGATTAATTCTTGTAAAGACCTAGCGTAAGCATTTATGAAGCAATATAGTCATGTGACAGACATGACTCCTGATAGAATTACCTTGCAGAATATGGAGAAGAAACTGAATGAAAGTTTTAGGCAGCATGCGCAAAGATGGAGAGAATTTGCCATACAAGTTTAGCCGTTGCTCTAGAAAAAGAAACTACGATGCTCTTTATAAACACTTTAAAGGCCCCATTCATCACTCACATGTTAGGAAGTGCTACAAAAAGTTTTTCAGACATAGTGATATAGGGCGAAATGATAAAAAATACAGTAAGAAGTGGAAAGATAGAGGTGGGAGAAAGTACCAAAAGGTCAGCCTCGAGGAAAAAAGAAAACGAGGTGAATAATACATGCACATAAAACAAAGGGTACTCAAAACCGATTACTGTTAGTCAGCCAAGAGTAGTGACCACAAGTCAACAGGGTTTGCTAAGGCAGGAATCTGGCACAAGGCAAAACTCTAAGAAACTCCAAGTCACCCCAATCCCAATGACATGTAGGGAGTTGTATCAAAGTCTATTTGATGCACACGTGGTATCCCCTTTTTACTTAAAACCATTGTAACCCTCATACCCCAAATGGTACGATACAAACGCTCAATGCAAGTACTATGTAGGGATCACAGGGCATTCAATAGAAAACTGCACTGCCTTCAAGAAATTAGTTGAAAGACTTACTAAAATGGGCATTGTAAAATTTAATGATATGCCTAGTGCAGAAAATTAATTACCGAATCATACTGATAATGGGGTACACGCGATAGGTGAGAATATGGGGAAAAAAATCAAAACTGATATTGCAGAAGTAAAAACCCCTTTGAGATGGGTCTGGAAGGAGATGGTAAAAAGGGGAATATGGGCCTTAGTGCAAGGTTTGATGGACAATAAAGAGATGGAATTCTGTAAAGAGGATAAAGGAGAGGAAAACATATGCGCAATGATGAAGGTCCCAAAGGTCAATTATCCGGTGGTTATCATTTCACGACCTAAAAGCCACGAAGATGGAATACCAAGGATCATAATTCAGAAACCTACAGTCTTCTCTTACCAAGATAGCAAGAGAGTTCCCTGGAATTATGATTCTAACGTGACAATACCGGAAAAAGAGAACTCAGTCAGCACTTTAAAGGTGGATCAAGATAAGGGTTTTTATATGCGTAGTGGAATACGTTATGATTCAGTAAAAGGAAAATCCTTGGTGGTGGAGCAAAAGCTGGAAAAAGCAACTAGACTTGAGCCACCTATTAATAAGCCCGTAAAAGAAGAGGAAGCAAAAGAATTCTTGAAGTTTTTGAAACATAGCGAGTATAGTGTTGTGGAATAGTTGCATAAAAAACCAGCTCGCATATTCGTGCTCGCTCTACTTTTAAGTTTAGAGGTGCATCGTAAATGATAATTGATAAATTATACTTATTTTTACCCTATGCTTTAGCCCAATTTCTTATGAATTAATCCTTGATTTGTTGCTCTTAAACCTTTAATTTCATGTTTTGTTCTCAAGAGAGCATCAAGAGACAAAAGGAGCCTAAAACGAGCTAAAATGGGACAAAACGAGCCTAATCTATTGAAGCCACATGGCCTGACCCATAGCCCACAGGCAACTCACACGCCCGTGTGCATCGAGGGTGTCATCCCAAGGATTTCATGAATCAAACGACCCGGCCAATGACCCACACGGCCTGGCCAATGACCCACACGGTCGTGTGAAATCAATAGGATCGACCACGGCCCATTGCCGAAGTCACACGGCCATGGCACACGGGCGTGTCCCTGTCATCAGGAAGTGGAGTTTCACTCGGAAAAGGATACTTAAGGGATAAGAAAGCCATTCTGAACTCTATATAAAGACCCTAGGAGGCAACTTCAAGGGTGTCAATTAATTTAGCGCTTACCTTCGGCTAAGGACACACAAAGTAGAGGGAGCAATTACTTCAAGGAAGCTGATTGATTCATCCCAGAAGCCGGATTCAATGTCAAGACTAAAGATCTCCTTCAATCCTTCAAGGGTTTTTGGGTTTTTTATGTTTTGTTATTTTTATTCTTCTGAGATGTTTTCTTTATTAATTATGAACTAAATCTCCCAAATACTTGAGGGGGATGAAACCTAAGATAGATCTTGTTATTATTTTATCTTGAGTTATATGATAAATACTTGAATTGTTCTTAATTATGTGTTCTTAATTCTTGTTTTAATAATCCTAGGTATTAATTCAAGTATTGATGTGCTTATTCAGAGGAGCAAAAGTCCCTGTTTAAGAGTAGATCTAGCATAATTAAGCGGAGTTGCATGCAACACTAGACATAGGGCGACATAAATCTGCCGGATTAGGTTCAAACCTAAGAAGGGGATCCATAGATTGAATTAATGCAAGACTAGGGGTTTGAACTAGAAAGAGATTTCAGTTAATCAACCTAGGATTAGTTGTTCTTATCCATGACGGAGGTATTAACATAAGTTAAGGATCTCTACGGATCAAGTCAAGTGAATAAATTGTCTAGCTCAAGAATTGATAACAAGTGAAGTCTAGGTAGATTCTCCCTTGAGTATTGCCCAAATCAATCAGTTTTTCCTAAAGAGTTTTTCCCCAATTTACTTTTTGTGCATTCATAGTTTAGTCTTAGAATTAGTTTAGTTTCATAAAAACCCCTTTTATTTCTAGGTTAAATAATAGAAAGAAAGTTAGTACTAGTACTTTTGGTTCCCTTGGGTACGATATCTCGGTCTTGCCACTAAGCTATACTACTGTTCGATAGGTGTGCTTGCCTTAAAGTCGTGATAATAGTTAGTTTTTGGTGCGATCATTATTATAAATTTTATTACTTCATATCACGCATACTAAGTTTTTGGCGCCGTTGCCGGGGAACTAAAATATTAAGAAAACTTGATTTCTATTACTTTAGCCATTACTATTTTCTTTATATTTTCAACTTTTATTTTCATTTTTTATTTATTTTAATTCTCTTTGCTTTTTCCTTTCTAGGTATCTCTAGTTTATGACTAGAAGAGACCTAGAAGGACCACTGCTATTCGACGAAGACTTGGAAGCGACAGTTCACAGAACTCGTAGAGAGATCAGACGAAGCTTACATTATCCCAAGCAAGACCAAGAACAAGAGCTTGAACCTACGAAAGAAATGGAAGCAAATCAAGATAATCAACCACCTCCCGCGATAGCCGCAAACTAGTGAACCAAGATGATGCTCCTCGTACTATGTATGATTATGCTAAACTGAATTTGGCTGGTACTCAATCTAGTACTATTAGACCTGCTATTGCTGCAAATAATTTTGAACTAAAGCCTAACACTATTAAGATGATTCAACAATTTGTGCAGTTTGATAGTTTACAGGATGAGGATCCCAACTCACATTTAGCCAATTTTTTGGAATTATGCGATACTTTTAAAATCAATGGCGTTTCTGACGATGCCATTCGCCTCCAACTATTTCCTTTTTCCCTAAGGATTAAAGCTAAGCAATGGTTGAATTCTCTACCACGAGGCTCAATCACTACATGGGAATAGATGAACGAGAAATTCTTACTTAAATATTTTCCTCCAGCTAAAACAGCTAAATTACAAATCGATATCTCTTCTTTTGTGTAGATGGATTTAGAGACACTTTATGATGCCTGGGAGAGATACAAAGATCCGTTGAGAAGGTGCCCTCACCACGGGTTACCTTTGTGGTTACAAGTTCAAACCTTTCACAACGGTTTGAATCTGTCAACAAGGCAGATGATCGATGCAGCCGCAGGAGCAACAATCAACAACAAAACACCCGAAGCAGCTTATGAGTTTATAGAAGAGATGTCACTGAATAATTATCAGTGGCAAGTCATGAGGACAAAGCCGACAAAAGCTGCAGGAGTTTATAATATCGATGCTGTCACCATGCTTACTAACCAGGTAGAACTTTTAAATAAAAAGTTTGATAATTTTGTTGGTTCTATGCAGGCACAACCAGTAATGTAGTGTGACTCAACCCTAGGAGGAGTGAGCAACCCAGAGTACAATCCCTATGGGCAAAGCACAGAAACTGAACAAATGAATTATATGGGTAATAATTCTCGACCTCGAAACAATCCTTACAGTAATACTTATAATGCAGGTTGAAGGAATCACCCAAACTTTTCATGGGGGAATCAAGGCAATTAAGGAAATCAAAGACCACCAGCACCCCCTTAGGGATTTCAACAACCACCGTATCGGCAAGAAAAGAAGCCAAGTCTTGAAGAGATGTTGGAAAAATTTATATCAGTTTCTGAAACCTGTTTTCAAAACACCGAGCAAGCACTAAAGAACCAACAAGCTTCTATCTAAGGGCTCAAAAATCAGATTGGTCAACTTGCAAAGATGATATCTGAGAGACCACAAGGTAGCCTGCCAAGTAACACAGAAGCTAACCCAAGAGAGCAACTTCATGCTATCACTATGCTCGATGAAGGAAGTTTAGACAAACTAGAATCAAAGCAAGACGATGTGGTAAGTAAAGGTAAAGTTGAGGTAAGCAACAAAAAACCAATAGTTAAAGAGTTTAGACCTCGTGTGCCATATCCCAACGCAACAAAGAAAGACCGCACAGATGATCAATTCGGTAAATTTCTCAATCTTTTGAAAAAATCACATATTAACTTACCGTTTATTGAAGCTCTTTCCCAGATGCCAAACGCAGTTAAATTTTTAAATAAGCTTTTAGTGACCAAACGAAAGTTGGACGAGTCGTCGCATGTGGAATTAAATGCAGTGTACTCAGCTATTTTGCTAAATAAGCTATCCAACAAATTGAAAGATCCAGAGAGTTTTACAATTCCCTATTTAATTGGTAGTTTAATTATTGATAATACATTAGCTGATTTAGGAGCAAGTATAAATGTCATGCCTTACAAAATGTTTAAACGACTAGGTCTTGGGAAACCCAAACAAACTAGGATGACAATACAATTAGCTAATAAAACCATCAAATTCCCTATGGGTATAATTGAAGATGTTTTAGTTAAAATCGATAAATTCATATTCCAGTTGATTTCATTGTTTTAGACATGGATGAGGATAGTGATGTTCCTTTAATCTTAGGACGGCCCTTTTTAGCAATTGCTAGAACTATCATTGACGTTGGTACAGAAGAACTCACATTACATGCAGGTGGTGAGACAATTACTCTCCTAGCTCGCGACTCAATCAAAACATCAAGTAATGAAGGTAATTCTATAAACTCTGTAATTAAGACTAATCATATGGTTTCATCTTCATTACAGGAAACATATTTAAAAGACGCAGATGAGCCTCGTTTTAACCCATGCAAGGACAAAACTACCCACGAAGAGCAAAAGCCATCGATCAAGGAACTAGATGCAGACCCTCGAACTGCCACATATAAGCTTGACGAAGAAATGCCCTGTACGGTAGTAAACACTTTTCCATACAGCCCAGTCGAGGTAACTCATTCTCAATTTGACACTTTTAAACTTAACCACACTTGACTTAAACCTTATTTTGACAATAAGAGAGAGGAGTTTCAACTCCTTGAGCCACTGTGACCGTTTGAAAAGTAGAGTTGAGCTTAGACTCTAAATAAGCGCTTCTCGGGAGGCAACCTGAGCACTAACTTGGTAACCTTTTATTTCAGTCTTTTAATACATCAACTAACCCTTGTTGAATGCAAGATATAGGGCCACACGGCCATACCCACGGGCGTGCCTAAGGCCGTGTGGATACTATACGTAGAGACATGGTCGTGCAATTTGACCGTGTATAAGTAGGGCAAAAATTTTCTAGAGACACGGGCTACGACAAAGTGCCACGGTCGTGCGATGTGGCCATGGCTAACACTGTCAATTCAGACCCAACCTTAAACCATATGACACAGCCGTGCGACATGGCTGCGTTGATCTAAATACGGGCGTGCGACACTCCCTTGCCCCAAGACCGTGGTCGACACTGTCAATTCAGACACGGGCATGTGACCTACTACACGGCCATGGGAGAAGTGAACAATGCAGGACACGACCGTGCGACACAGCCGTTTGCCTCAACACGCCCTGAGAACACGGGCGTGTGAATTACAATCGACACGCTAAAACCCCCAAATTTCGAACCACACGGGTAAAACCCGAGTTACACGGGCGTGCGCCATGCCCGTGTGACCCAAAATCCTATATAAACAGGGCTCTATTCATTTTCTTCTCCATTGAAACCCTAAAATCCTCCACCCAAAAGTCCTACCTGACACCCTTAGCCCCGCCACCAGGCTTCAAATCGACGCCACCCCTGCACAAGACCGCCCCCACGCCCGTGGAAAGCATACCACGACCGTCCAACTCCATCCACGCCCATGCCCAGCCTCTAAAAATATTCATTCAGTTTTGGTTTTTGTTATTTCTCATTTTTCCTTTAATTTTTTTTATGTTTTTTGTTAATGATTTCATTATTTATTATTAGCGTGATTATTTGCATAATTTTTACCCATTTAGCATGATTACTCTAGAAACATCCCTCATGACATTTAGAACAAACTTTTGCTACCATTTTAAGTTATCTTAAGCCGTTAAATTTTAGGCATTTTGTTCAAATACCCATATTATGTTCATCTCCACTCTTAGGTAAAATAGCATGTTATTTGTGCATTAACATAAGTACTAGTCTTAATCAATTAATCTAGTGTTTATTTTTGTTTATTATCATTTCGCTACAACTAACTCATGCCTATTTTCTTTTAGGTACCATGTCATCATCCTAAGGTAAGAAAGCTATCGTACCTGTTTCAAAGAAACGTAAAGGGACCGGTGGCTCATCTTCTAGACTTACGATGGAAGTCCGACATCCGTACGTCTAGTTTTCATAAGACTCCCAAGAGGAGTTATTCCAAATTTTAAGGACGAGACCCCTCGGGGTAGGAAGATGTATCGACTGGCCCGCTTTAGAGCAAGTCCAACCAGCAGATGCGGTCCGGGCCCTTTTAATGACGGACCCATAGGAGCAATTCTTCCAAATTGTGGAGCTTACATACTTTGAAATCACCCTCGAGTTCTACTCCACTTTCCACCTACAAACCGTGATGTCCCAATATAATGATCCAGGGACAGTTCAATTCCACCTCGGAGGCCTTGTTCGACAACTTAGAGTCCCTAAGTTCGGTACTGTACTGGGGCTATACACGGAGTAGTTTTTGGAAAAAGAAGACCTCTCTGAGCTCTACTGCCATATCCACTACTCACCCTTTAAGTGTTGGGAGGCCCTAGTCCCGGCAGCATCAACATACAACGCCAGTAGCTCCAAGGCGACCGCCCTATCTCCATTATTGAGGTACCTTCATGCCCTCCTTGCACATACACTCACCAGACGGTGCGAGAGCACCAATGTCGTCAACACCCACGATGCCTACTTCCTATGGAGCATGGCACACGGCCATGTCTTTGACCTAGCTTACTTCATCACTCTCGCCATCCAACATCAGACGAAGAGGCATAGAAAGGGGGTGATCAGCATAGGCCCATACGTGACTTGCCTAGCCTGCTACTTCGGGCTATTCAATACCGCGGCCCAGACTTCCTCCTACACACTCGTCGATTAGATGTCCCCGCAGGGCATCCAAACCATGCTTCATATGAGGATGATCCAATGACGATAAGGGACTGATCCTCCACAATATAGACTATTCAGAGACGCCGTGCAGGAGGACCCAGAGGACATTACTGATGATGTCCCACCACTAGAGAAGCACTCCACTGAGCCACCACCATCGCGCCGCCCAGTTCACACGGAAGCCTCTTATGCTGATATATCCGAGCACCTCACGCGATTTGAGCAGCAGTGCCTTCAGCGATTTGACCATATCGATGCTACTCTTCAGTAGATACGTCAGCACCTCCACATTTCATCACCGCCACCACTGCCAAGACCATCTGAGGATTAGACTTCTCTAATCCTCTTATCTTCTCCTTTATTTTCCTTTTTCATTTTATTTTCAATTTTGTATTTTATTTTTATTTCTAATTTTTATTTTTCAGGATTGTTTAGACTTTCTTTATCTTTATTTCAATCTTTAGTTTTTTTCTTTATTAGAATAGTTTTAATCTTTTAATTTTTCGGCTATTTCCTAACGAGTAATTGTTTTAACCCTGAAATAACTAAAATTTCCCTAAAGTGCCATCACAATTTTAAAAGAGCTTTACAGCTCACATCAAACTCTAATGGGAACCTCGGCCACCACCGAAGGATTCACCTACACCCTTCTTTTGTCCCAGATACTCTATACTTACCACCATCTCAAGGAATTCATCCAAAAATTTAAGGAGTTTCACCTCTCTCCCTAGCTTATGATCCAATGCTTCTATTTGATATTAATATTATCTTTATACATTAAGGACAATGTATATCTTAAGTGTGGGGGGGAATTCGTTTTCATTCTTTGCATTATCTGTGCACCCCTGAATTCTTACTTTCACTCGTAGCATTATCTTTAATCTCCTAATAGGAATTATTTCTGATTGATTTATGATTTTTATTGATATGTTGAGAATTAAAACATAAGGCAATTGTACTCTATTTATGAAAACTGTAAGGCATTAAAGAATTAAGCATGATAAGTTGAAATTTTTGAAAACTTTTAAATTTTTTCTAGGTTGTTTTCCCAATTTTAAGTATTATCTTGAGATTTGAAATTCGCAGGATTGACATCAAAAGCCATAATTCTGGTGAGGTTTTTGAGCCTTTTGAGCATACATCATTTCGTGCTCACTTTGATTGTTGCTTTGAGTGAGTCAATACTGATTTGTTATTCTAGAACTTGCTCCGATTATACATGTCGAGACCACATCATTGATTTGATACACTGAGATGATAAAGGCACATAGGGTTTAACTCACTTACTCCATAAAAGCCTACCTCCATAAATTGACCCCTAGTGGACCTTGTTGAGCCTAACAAACCTATTTTTTGACTTACCCACAATATTAACCCATAACCCATTATTGTTGAAATCCCCCTAATTATTTTGATCCCTATTTTTGTCGAGATTTGAAGTTGAATTATTATCTAGCTTTATTCTCTTGTTCAATTTGTAAAGTGTATAAATATTCAATTTATTATTATTTGAATTGTTCTTAAAAAAAAATCAGTTGTAATTTTTATGTCAAGTTGTAATTTTTGCATATTTGCTTGTATTTTTTTAAGCCTCTGTTCTTAAACAACATTATCTAAAAGAAAAGGCTTTATCTTAGAAATATGTTTCAAGCAATAGAGATTTTCCTAGCTTGATGATTTTTTAGTTCAACCTTGATTCTAACCCTCTTTTCAGCCTGTGACAACACCCCTAACCAAAACCCCATTACAACCAATCAAAGACCTTTTGATCGATGTATCATCTCAATTTATAGTGGTGGAGATTTGATTTTCCTGCAAGCTTATGGTAATAACTTTTCATATTGACTAATGAGTGCTTCTTTTCTGAACCCTAAACACTTTGAGTGATTAGAATGAATCTTTAAGTGAGGATGTCAACTGTTGTTAATTTTCATTGAGAGGTGATTACTTAGGAGAGGGAAGAAAACCTAGGTTTTTATGATAAATTTCTCAACTTAGATTGTTTGAGACTTTTATGTTCTCTCAGTTGAATTTTCATTGTATGATTACTTATGAATTAGCTTGAAGCATTATTGATAAGAATTATAAGTTAAGAAGAATAATTTTTATTAGGTGTTGAGATTTTTCTTGAGGACAAGCAAAGGCTTAAGTGTAGGGGTATTTGATAAGCGATAAATTATACATATTTTTACCCTATGCTTTAGCCCAATTTCTGATGAATTAATCCTTGATTTGTGTAAATTGGCGGTCTTAAGCCTTTAATTTCATGTTTTGTTCTTAAGAGAGCATTAAGAGACAAAAGGAGTCTAAAACGAGCTAAAACGGGACAAAACGACCCTAATATATCGAAGCCACACGGCCTGACCCATAGCACACGAGCAATTCACACGCCCGTGTGAATTAAGGGTGTCATCTCAAAGATTTCACGACTCATACGGCCTGGCCAATGACCCACACAGCCGTGTGAAATCAACAGGATCGACCACGGCCCATTACCGAAGTCACACGGCCGTGGCAGACGGGCGTGTCCCTGTCATCAGGAAGTGGAGTTTCACTCGGAAAAGGATACTTAGGGGCTAAGAAAGCGATTTTGAACTCTATATAAAGACATTAGGAGGCAACTTCAAGGGTGTCAATTAATTTAGCGCTTTCCTTCGGCCAAGGATACACAAAGTAAAGGGAGAAATTACTCCAAGGAAGCCGATTGATTCATCTCAGAAGTCGGATTCAATGTCAAGACTAAAGATCTCCTTCAATCCTTCAAGGGTTTTTGGGTTTTTTTATGTTTTGTTATTTTTATTCTTCTGAGATGTTTTCTTTATTAATTATGAACTAAATCCCCCAAATACTTGAGGGGGATGAAACCTAAGACAGATCTTATTATTATTTTATCTTGAGTTATATGATAAATACTTGAATTGTTCTTAATTATGTGTTCTTAATTCTTGTTTTAATAATCCTAGGTATTAATTCAAGTATTAATGTGCTTATTCAGAGGAGCAAAAGTCCCTGTTTAATAGTAGATCTAGCATAATTAAGCGGAGTTACATGCAACCCTAGACATAGGGCGACATAAATATGCCGAATTAGGGTCAAATCTAATAAGGGGATCCATAGATCGAGATAATGCAAAACTAGGGGTTTGAACTAGAAAGAGATTTCAGTTAATCAACCTAGGATTAGTTGTTCTTATCCTCGACGGAGGTATTAACATAAGTTAGGGATCTTTACGGATCACATCAAGTGAATAAATCGTCTAGCTCAAGAATTGATAACAAGTGAAGTCTAGGTGGATTCTCCCTTGAGTATTGCCCAAATCAATCAGTTTTTCCTAAAGAGTTTTTCCCCAATTTACTTTTTGTGCATTCATAGTTTAGTCTTAGAATTAGTTTAGTTTCATAAAAACCCCTTTTATTTCTAGGTTAAATAATAGAAAGAAAGTTAGTACTAGTACTTTTGGTTCCCTTGGGTATGATATCTCGGTCTTGCCACTAAGCTATACTACTGTTCGATAGGTGTGCTTGCCTTAAAGTCGTGATAATAGTTAGCTTTTGGTGCGATCATTATTATAAATTTTATTACTTCATATCACTCATATCAGTAGTGCATTAATGAAAGTGTTAAACGAAACATACGTAGCCAACGATATCTCTATTAACAAACTAGATCGTCTGGTTAGTAACCTAGGTGCTGACAACTTTATCTTCTTCAACAGTAGTGATATACCACTAGGGGGCATGGGATCCACTCAAGCTTGGCACATCACCACCAGATGCAAAGGGTACACATTGCTAGAGTTCTGATAGACAATGGATCGACACTGAATGCATTGCCCTTATCCACACTTAATAGGTTACCTGTGAATAGTTCTCACATGAAGACGTGCCAAAATATAGTCAGGGTGTTTGATGACACGAAAAGAAGAGTCATGGGAAGAATCGAAATACCTTTGTTGATTAGCCCAGCTACATATGATGTAGACTTTCTAGTGATGGATATCAAGCCTTCCTACAATTGCTTACTGGGGAGACCTTGGATACATTCGGCAGGAGTAGTACCTTTGTCGCTACATCAAAAGTTGAAGCTAGTAACGGAAGGTCGGCTGGTGATGATAAATGCTGAAGAAGATATGATTACAGCCATAACCAGTGATGCACCATATTTAGAGACAAATGATGAAGCAATCGAATGTTTTTTTTGATCTTTAGAGTTTGTGAATGCAACATTCATCACTAAAGGGAGCAGGATCCTGGTGCCAAAAATATCCAAGATCACAAGAATGGGTTTACAGTTGATGGTAGGGAAAGGAGCCTTGCCAGGCAAGGGATGTAACAGCCCACTTTAGACCCTAGTCAGAACGGGTGGTTTCGGGACCACTTAACCGAGTCAAATTATTATTTTTATTGCTTTAATATGTTTTATAGCATGATAGAATCACCGTGTGAAAGTTTCATTTAGAAATTTTATCGTTTGACAAGTTAATTTGAGAAAAAGGATTAAATCGCATAAAGCGATAAATTAGAGTTCTATTTCATAAATGGCTTGTTTGGCAATGGCTTTTTAAATAGAAGGCCTTAAGTGGTTATTTCACCATTTTTTAAGCTAGTGGACACTTATGCCCTTATTATTATGGTTTTATAAATAATGTTATAAAGGTTAGTTTTGGTTTTTAATTAATATATGTTATATGTTTAATAAAACATGAAATTTTTATTCATTTTACGTTCTTCTCCACCGATTCTTCATCAAAGAATTAAGGGTTTTCAAGCTTTTAACATTCGGTCACTTTAAGCTCTAATTTGAGGTTCGTTTTTGTCCCGTTTTTGATAATTTTTACATTTTTGTAATCGTTGCTTCGTATATTAACCGACTCGTACCTCAATTTTTGATTTTGATTATGTTTTTGAAAAATGCCATTGATGAATCCTTGATATATTGATAGATTTTGATGAATTATTGTATATTATGTGAGAAAATACAAGAATTTTAAAGTAAATTTTGATGAAAATGAGTTTAAGGATTTATTTGCAAAAAGATAGAATTTTTGAGGTTAAATTTGTGATTAATTAAAAGATATATGCTTGTATAAGTCCCTTGAATATTCGGCTAAGGGAAATTTAGGGATTAATTGTGTAATTTGCTATTTTGTGTTAAAAGGGCTAAATTGCAAAGTGTTGAAGGTATAGGGGCTAAATTGCAAATATGTCAAAATATATGTTTTTGGATTGAATTGAATATGTGAGTTAGTAAATAGCTAAATTTTGCATTAATTTAGATACAGACGATCGAATCCCGGAACTTGATCGGGGAAAACGGAAAATAGACGAGTAAATACGGGATTTCGAGGTAAGTTCGTATAATGAAATTTAATGTGTTTATGTTTATAATTGTTGTTAATGGAATATATGACATATTAGTTGATTGAATAGCCTATTTGGATGTATACATATGAAATTGAAATGGAATTGTTACAAGTGAGAATTGAATACCGAGCCCCGTTAGAACCGTAGAAGTCGATAGGATACGAGTGACATGTCACTAGGGCTACAGGGTGGTTCGAGCTCCTGCATTTGTTGCGGACTCACCACGTGCTCATGAGCTACAGGTTTATCCTTTGGGATCACATGTTTAGTCTTCGGACTCACCGTTAGCCTACGGGCTTACCGTTCATCCTTCGGGATCACATGTTCAGCCTTCGGGCACACCGATACAGGCTCGAAAGAGCATACATGATGCATTGACGGATTATAGGTTATATGTATATACACTGTGTGCGTATCACCCGAGTATCCCTCGATGTTCTTATAGGTTCAACGGGCAATTACCGATACATGTTACATGAAGATTGAATGATATATGTATTACATGTTATATGAGACATAAGAATTACATGGATTATATGGTATATGTTATATGGAATACATGTTCAAGTATTTGAGCAATGATATGATACATGAATGTTATGGTTGGTACATGAATGAATTTATATGTTACATGAACTAACAAGTGTATACTTGTGAAATAGGCAACTTGAGTATATGAATTGAATTGGCATTGTTGTTGTAATTATCGTATTGATTCGGTAAGGTTTAATTTCTATATTATACGGACTTACTAAGCTTTAGAAGCTTACTCTGTTCATTTCTTTCACTGTCTTATAGATTGGGAAGCTAGCTCGGATATCGGACGAGTCGGGGATCGCTATCACACTATCGATTAAGCTTCGGTACTTTTGAGTATTTTGCAAACGTTTGGTTATGGCATGTATAGGCTAGTACTTTTGTGAACATGATATGTTTTGGTAAATGATCAAGCTATGAGTTGTGGCTTGGGTCATATGTGTTTATAATCAAGTATTAGAGTTGTTCTTTGACTATATGTGCTTATGGAAAGATATGTGATTTTGATGAGACTATAAGCTTGCATAATTGATATGGATTTATGTGAGGATATGTGCATGGAAATGGTCATTTAGGCCTTTGAGTTGGTGTGCTTGATTTGTGAATAAATTGAGATGATTTTGGGTCCATTTTGTGCTTGAATTTGGTATGTTTTAGGTTGGTAGAATGGCATGAAATGTTGTTGGTTAATGGCTAGTAGAAATGACCCATATTGGGTGGCAAATTTGGCTTAAACCGAGCCTATAACGTGTCACACGGCCAGGGAACACGGGCGTGCGCTTCAACCGTCTGTCCCCTGCACCTTGATGTTTTGGTCAGTTTTGGTACACGGCCTAGACACACGGGCGTGTCTGGTAACTTGTGGCCGTGCAAAATTTGGCAGTATAGTCACACGGTCTGCTCTGTTTTGTACACGGGCATGTCTGGCAGCCGTGTGATATTTGACAGTTTCGACCACGGGGTAAGGGCACGGGCGTGCCTAGGCCGTGGGCGACACACGGCCTAACCCCATGGGCGTGTTGGACAGCCGTGTGGGATAAGTCAGTTTCGACCACGGGCTGAAAGGTTTGGGCGTGTCTGGAGGGACACGGCCGTGTGTGAAGAACACGGGCAAGGGGCACGGCCGTGTGTCCCTAACTTTGAAAATTTTGCAAATTTTCTCCTATCTTTTAGCATGTTTCTAATTAGACTTCCAATAGTTATATGCATCCTTTTATGATCAATTGAAGCATGCTCTGATGATTGATGATACGTGATGAATCTTGATTAAAAAGTTTAAAATTTTTACTGCTCCGATATATGTTACAAGTCCAGTAATGCCCCTTACCTATTCTGGCGACGGTTATGGGATAGGGGTGTTACATTTGGTTGGTATCAGAGCTACGGTTTAGTCAATTCTAGGACTACCGTAGTGAGTATTAGTCTAGCTATACATGCCATGTACATGAAATGTGATAGTGTGATATCTCCTGACATCTTTTGAAATCTGTTTTATATAGTAATGGATCCGAATCGAGCTTTAGCTGATGATGTTGAAAGTATTGCGCCAGCACCCGCTCAAGGGGCTGTGCCTTCTGAATCGGGCCCTGCTGTGGCTAATCAGGAAGAAATTAAACAAGCTTTCTTGCAAATGATGTCTGGTTGGTTTATTGAGTTTGTGCGAGCAAACCCGGCTACTCCGCAACCTCCACCCCCTCCCGTCCCACAACCTAACCCTGATAATGTACGAGTTGTGGATCCTTTGAGATTGAACAGACCTCCTGTCGATAAGATACGGAAGTATGGTGCTAAGGAATTCCGAGCTTCAGCAGGTGATGATACTGAGAGGGCCGAATTTTGGCTTGAGAATATGATCAGAGTTTTTAATGAACTGGCTTGTACTCCTTATGAGTGCCTGAGATGTGCTATTTCTTTGCTTCGGGATTCAGCATATCAATGGTGGAATACATTGACCTTGGTTGTACCACGAGAACGAGTCGATTGGGATTTCTTCCAGACGGAATTCAGAAAGAAATACATCAGTCAACGATTCATCGATCAGAAAAGAAAAGAGTTTTTAGATCTGAAACAGGGTCGAATGTCTGTAACTAAATACGAGAGAGAGTTCATTCGACTCAGCAAATATGCTCGCGAATGTGTTTCTACCGAAGCAACAATGTGCAAAAGGTTCGAAGATGGGCTAAATGAAGAAATTTGACTATTAGTCGAAATACTTGAGCTGAGAGAGTTTGTAGTTCTCGTTGATCGGGCCTGTAAAATTGAAGAGCTTGCTAAAGAAAAGAGAAAAGCTAATTCTGAATTCAGAGAAGCTAGAAAAAGGTTTGCGGGTAAACCGTATCAGTCTGGATCCAAAAGATCAAAGGATTTTCATCCTCGTCCTGCTGCTTCTACGGGCACATCTATCCGAGAGAAAAGTGTTAAGACTTCTCATTTGAGACCTCAGACGACTTCTGTAGCTAGTGCGGGTAGTGTGAGAATTCCCGGATCAGAGTGTAAGCATTGTAATAGAAGGCATTTTGGTGAATACCGATTGAAAAGCAGAGCTTGTTTTCGATGTGGATCGTTAGATCACTATTTATGTGATTGTCCTGAAAGATCTGTACCTGATAGAGAATAGTCGACTAAGACAAATGATGTTGCATTGAGAGGTAGATCGTCGCGAAGTGTTGGGAACCAAAGTGGAAATCGCAATGTGGCGAGAGATGCTAATGTGAGATCTGAGATGCGTACTCTTACGAGAGCTTATGCAATACGTGCACGCGAGGAAGCCTCGTCGCCTGATGTTATTACCGGTACTTTTTCTCTCTATAACACTGATATTGTTGCGTTGATAGATCCTGGATCAACTCATTCATATATCTGTATGAAATTAGTGTATGAAAAGAACTTGAGTGTTGAGTCTACGAAATATGTAGTTAAAGTATCGAATCCATTAGGAAACTCTGTGTTAGTTGATAAGATATGTAAGAAATGTCCGTTGATGACTCGGGGATATTGTTTTCTGGCTGATTTGATGCTCCTCCCTTTTGACGAATTCGATGTAATACTGGGCATGGATTGGCTAAATGTGCATGAAGCTATTGTGAATTGTCGAAGTCAGAGTATAAAATTGAAATGTCAGAATGGTGAGATTCTTTGGATTGAATCAAATGATTCGAATGAATTACCAATAGTGATTTCTGCCATGAGGGCTCAGAAGTATGTCAGAAAAGGCTATGGTTCATATTTAGCGTATGTGATGAATTCTAGCAAGACAGAATTAAAAATTGAGTCTGTACCAGTTGTTTGTGAGTTTTCTGATGTTTTTCCAGAAGAATTATCGGGTTTACCGCCGATTAGAGAAGTTGAATTCGGTATTGAATTGTTACCGGGCACTACTCCGATATCGATAGCTCCATATAGAATGGCACCGACTGAGCTAAAGGAGCTGAAAGCACAGTTACAAGAATTAACGGATAGAGGTTTCGCGAGACCAAGCTTTTCACCTTGGGGTGCTCCCGTATTATTTGTGAAAAAGAAAGATAGAACGATGAGAATGTGTATTGATTACCGACAGTTGAACAAGGTGACAGTGAAGAATAAATACCCTCTTTCGTGGATTGATGATTTATTCGATCAGTTAAAAGGAGCTACTGTATTTTCAAAGATTGATTTGAGATCGGGTTATTACCAGTTGCGAGTTAAAGATTCAGATATACGAAGACTGCTTTCAGAACACGATACGGACATTATGAGTTTCTGGTCATGCCTTTTGGTTTAACAAATGCTCCGGCAGTGTTTATGGACTTGATGAATCGTATTTTCAGACCGTATTTAGACAAGTTCGTTGTAATATTCATTGACGACATTTTGATTTATTTGCGTGATGAGGTAGAGCATACTAAACATTTGAGAACTGTGTTACAAATTCTGAGAGATAAGCAGTTGTTTGCCAAATTCAGCAAGTGTGAATTTTGGCTTCGAGAAGTCGGATTTTTGGGTCACATTATTTCTGCGGAAGGCATCAGAGTAGATCCGAGTAAAATATCTGCTATTATAGACTGGAAACCCCCGAGAAACATATCTGAGATTAGAAGTTTTCTGGGATTAGCGGGATATTACCGAAGATTTGTTAAAGGATTTTCGATGATTGCAGTGCCATTGACCCGAATGCTACAAAAAGATCTGAAATTCGAGTGGACTGATAAATGTTAGCAGAGTTTCGAACAGTTGAAAGCCCTGTTAACAGAAGCTCCGGTTTTAGTTCAACCCGAATCGGGGAAAGAATTTGTTATATACAGTGATGCATCTATTATTGGACTGGGCTGTGTATTGATGCAAGACGGGAAAGTCATAGCTTATGCCTCCCGACAGTTAAAGCCGCATGAGAAGAATTACCCGACGCATGATCTTGAGTTAGCTGCTATAGTATTTGCATTAAAGATTTGGCGGCATTACTTATATGGTGAGAAATGTAGAATTTTTATAGATCATAAAAGTCTGAAGTATCTGATGTCACAGAAAGATTTAAATATGCGACAGCGGAGATGGCTCGAACTACTGAAAGACTATGAATTTGTAATTGATTATCATCCAGGGAAAGCTAATGTTGTAGCTGATGTGCTAAGTCGAAAGTCTCTGTTTACTCTGTGAGCTTTGAATGCTCAAATGATGTTATATGATGATGGATCCGTTTTAGCGGAGCTAAAGGCTAAATCGTTGATTCTGCAGCAAATTTTTGAAGCTCAAGGGACTGATCCCGATCTGCAAGCTAAACGACTTCACTGTGAGTCTAATTCTGATTCTGACTTTTCTATAAGAAACGATGATTGTTTAATGTTTCGAAATAGAATTTGCATACCGAAAAATAGTGAACTCTTTCAGAAAGTTCCACACGAGGCACATGACAGTCGATTTTCAGTTCATCCGGGTAGCACTAAGATGTATAATGATTTGAAACAGCAATACTTGTGGTCAGGAATGAAACGTGACATATCAGAATTCGTATCGAAATGTTTGATCTGTCAGCAAGTTAAAGCTGAACATCAGGTACCGTCAGGTTTATTACAGCCTATTATGATTCCGGAATGGAAATGGGACAGAGTCACTATAGATTTTGTATCTGGACTACCTCTGTCTCCGAAGAAGAAAAATGCAATCTAGGTTATCGTTGACAGGTTGACGAAGTCTGCACATTTTATGTCGGTACGTACTGATTATTCTCTGGATAAATTAGCGGAACTATATGTATCTGAAATTGTGCGATTACATGGTATACCGTTATCTATTGTGTCTGATAGGGATCCGAGGTTTACCTCGAGATTCTGGAAGAAGTTTCAAGAGGCTTTGGGAATAAAATTGAGTTTCAGTACAGCATTTCATCCCCAGATCGACGGTCAGTCTGAAAGAGTTATTTAGATTCTGGAAGTATGTTACGGTGTTGTATCCTTGAGTTTGAAAGTAATTGGGAGAAATACTTACCTCTGATAGAGTTTGCATACAATAACAGTTTTCAAACGAGTTTAAAGATGGCTCCATATGAAGCTTTATATGGTCGTAAATGTCGAACACCGCTATACTGGACAGAATTGAGTGAGAGAAAGTTACACGGGGTTGATCTAATCCGAGATACAGAGGAAAAAGTGAAAGTGATATGTGACAGTTTGAAAGCAGCTTCAGACAGATAGAAATCATATGCTGATTTGAAACGGAAAGAAATAGAGTTTCGAGTCGGAGACAGAATATTTCTGAAAGTATCACCGTGGAAGAAAATTCTTCGTTTTGGAAGAAAAGGGAAGCTAAGTCCTCGTTTTATCGGGCCGTATGAAATTGTGGAACCAATTGGACCTGTAGCTTACCGATTATCGTTACCGTCTGAGCTTGAAAAGATTCACGACGTATTTCACGTTTCAATGCTTCGAAGATACCGATCTGATCCGTCTCATATCATTTCTCCCACTGATGTTGAAATACAGTCTGATTTGTCATACAGTGAAGAACCGATTAGAATTTTGGCCCGAGAAATGAAAGAGTTGAGAAATGTGCGTATAGCACTTGTAAAAGTTCTCTGGTGTAAACACAGAATAGAGGAAGCTACATGGGAACTCGAGGAAACTATGTGAAAACAATACCCTAACTTGTTCACTGGTAAGATTTTCAGGGACGAAAATCCCTAAAGGGAGGAGAGTTGTAACAGCCCACTTTAGACCCTAGTCGGAATGGGTGGTTTCGGGACCACTTAACCGAGTCGAATTATTATTTTTATTGCTTTAATATGTTTTACAGCATGATAGAATCACCGTGTGAAAGTTTCGTTTAGAAATTTTATCGTTTCACTGGTTAATTTGAGAAAAAGGATTAAATCGCATAAAGCGATAAATTAGAGTTCTATTTCATAAATGGCTTGTTTAGCAATGGCTTTTTAAATAGAAGGCCTTAAGTGGTTATTTCACCATTTTTTAAGCTAGTGGTCACTTATGCCCTTATTGTTATGGTTTTATAAATAATGTTATAGAGGTTAGTTTTGGTTTTTAATTAATATATGTTATATGTTTAATAAAACATGAAATTTTTATTCATTTTATGTTCTTCTCCACCGATTCTTCATCAAAGAATTAAGGGTTTTCAAGCTTTTAACATTCGGTCACTTTAAGCTCCATTTTGAGGTTCGTTTTTGTCTCGTTTTTTATAATTTTTACATTTTTGTAATCGTTGCTTCGTATATTAACCGACCCGTACCTCAATTTTTAATTTTGATTATGTTTTTGAAAAATGCCATTGATGAATCCTTGATATATTGATAGATTTTGATGAATTATTGTATATTATGTGAGAAAATACAAGAATTTTAAAGTAAATTTTGATGAAAATGAGTTTAAGGATTTATTTGCAAAAAGATAGAATTTTTGAGGTTAAATTTGTGATTAATTAAAAGATATATGCTTGTATAAGTCCCTTGAATATTCGGCCAAGGGAAATTTAGGGATTAATTGTGTAATTTGCTATTTTGTGTTAAAAGGGCTAAATTGCAAAGTGTTGAAGGTATAGGGGCTAAATTGCAAATATGTCAAAATATATGTTTTTGGATTGAATTGAATATGTGAGTTAGTAAATAGCTGAATTTTGCATTAATTTAGATACAGACGATCGAATCCCGGAACTTGATCGGGGAAAACGAAAAATAGACGAGTAAATACGGGATTTCGAGGTAAGTACGTATAATGAAATTTAATGTGTTTATGTTTATAATTGTTGTTAATGGAATATATGACATATTAGTTGATTGAATAGCCTATTTGGATGTATACATATGAAATTGAAATGGAATTGTTACAAGTGAGAATTGAATACCGAGCCCTGTTAGAAGTCGATAGGATACGAGTGACATGTCACTAGGGCTACAGGGTGGTTCGAGCTCCTGCATTTGTTGCAGGCTCACCATGTGCTCATGTGCTACAGGTTTATCCTTTAGGATCACATGTTTAGTCTTCAGACTCACCGTTAGCCTACGGGCTTACCGTTCATCCTTTAGGATCACATGTTCAGCCTTCGGGCATACCGATACAGGCTCGAAAGAGCATACATGATGCATTGACGGATTACAGGTTATATGTATATACACTGTGTGTGTATCACCCGAGTATCCCTAGATGTTCTTATAGGTTCAACGGGCAATTACCGATACATGTTACAGGAAGATTGAATGATATATGTATTACATGTTATATGAGACATGAGAATTACATGGATTATATGGTATATGTTATATGGAATACATGTTCAAGTATTTGAGCAATGATATGATACATGAATGTTGTGGTTGGTACATGAATGAATTTATATGTTACATGAACTAACAAGTGTATACTTGTGAAATAGGCAACTTGAGTATATGAATTGAATTGGCATTGTTGTTGTAATTATCGCATTGATTCGGTAAGGTTTAATTTCTATATTATACGGCTTACTAAGCTTTAGAAGCTTACTCTGTTCATTTCTTTCACTGTTTTATAGATTCGAAAGCTAGCTCGGATATCGGACGAGTCGGGGATCGCTATCACACTATCGATTAAGCTTCGGTACTTTTGAGTATTATGTAAACGTTTGGTCATGGCATGTATAGGCTAGTACTTTTGTGAACATGATATGTTTTGGTAAATGATCAAGCTATGAGTTTTGGCTTGGGTCATATGTGTTTATAATCAAGTATTAGAGTTGTTCTTTGGCTATATGTGCTTATGGAAAGATATGTGATTTTGATGAGACTATAAGCTTGCATAATTGATATGGATATATGTGAGGATGTGTGCATGGAAATGGTCATTTAGGCCTTTGAGTTGGTGTGCTTGATTTGTGAATAAATTGAGATGATTTTGGGTCCATTTTGTGCTTGAATTTGGTATGTTTTAGGTTGGTAGAATGGCATGAAATGTTGTTGGTTAATGGCTAGTAGAAATGACCCATATTGGGTGGCAAATTTGGCTTAAACCGAGCCTATAATGTGCCACACTGCCAGGGAACACGGGCATGCGCTTCGACCGTGTGTCCCCTGCACCTTGATGTTTTAGTTAGTTTTGGTACACGGCCTAGACACACGGGCGTGTCTGGTAACTTGTGGCCGTGTGAAATTTGGTAGTATAGTCACACGGTCTGCTCTGTTTTATACACGGGCGTGTCAAGCAGCCATGTGATATTTGACAGTTTCGACCATGGGGTAAGGGCATGGGTGTGCCTAGGCCGTGGGTGACACACGGCCTAACCCCATGGGCGTGTTGGACAGCCGTGTGGGATAAGTTAGTTTCGACCACGGGCTGAAAGGTTTGGGCGTGTCTGGAGGGACACGGTCGTGTGTGAAGAACACAGGCAAGGGGCACGGCCGTGTGTCCCTAACTTTGAAAATTTTGCAAATTTTCTCCTATCTTTTAGCATGTTTCCAATTAGACTTCCAATAGTTATATGCATCCTTTTATGATCAATTGAAGCATGCTCTGATGATTGATGATACGTGATGAATCTTGATTAAAAAGTTTAAAATTTTTACTGCTCCGATATATGTTACAAGTCCGGTAATGCCCCTTACCTATTTCGGCGACGGTAACGGGATAGGTGTGTTACAAGGGACTTGGGGGGCATCTCCAAGGAAGAGTTGAGGCTCCAATACTGAAGGACAAGTGTGATCGCTTTTTCTCTGGATTCAAGCCAGATGCGAGACAAAGGAAGAAGGAACTAGAGAATAGGCAAGAAAGAAGGAGAGCACATTTGAGTGGGAAAGAAATCAAATGGGAACTAATGATATTCCCCTACATATCCAAAACTTTCGTGTCAAGAGGGATTATTCATCCTAAGCGAAGAAAAGAAACCATGGAAGAGGTGTTTGGAAATGTATACATCAATGCCATACCTGAAGAGGCAATTGAAGAAGGAAACTTGTTAGGCATTCGCCTTTATAAACCTAGAAGTGTTCTGAATAATTGAACTGCGAAGGAAATTCCTGTAGTTTTTAGAGCTTACTTAGAGTAATGTTTAGAACACACTTGTTGATTGAAGCTAGAAGCAATAAGAATTCATTTGTGGAATAGGTTCATGTTCAGATATGTTTATTTTAATGAAATGCATTTTTGTTATCATTTTGAGCAAATATTCTTTCATTCTTTCCATACAAACAATTATTATTTTGTTCTTTGAACTTTCTTCCAAATCATTCTTTCATTTCATTCATATCATGTAAATAATCATTCTCAAATTCATTTGTTCTTTGTATATTCTTTTGTACCTACAATAGGTCCCCGGATATTAATGACATGAGTGACGCTGTTACGAATTCAGAATCTCTTTTTGAGCGAGACATGTGTTTAGAGGGATTTCAGGATTTTAAAGATGATAGAGACTGTGACTTGTCTCCAGACTTATTAAGAATGGTAAAACAAGAAGAAAAATAAATTCTACCTTATAAAGAGACCGTGGAGATTGTGACCTTGGAAGAAGGAAAGGTAGTGAACATTAGAACGTGTATAACTGAAGAAACCAAGCAAGATCTCATTGAGTTACTTCAAGAATTTAAAGATGTCTTTACATGGTCATACCAAGATATGCCTGGGTTAAGTACTGAAATTGTAGTACACCGCCTCCCTATAAGAGAAGAATGCAAGCTAGTTCAGCAGAAGCTCTGAAAGATAAGGCCTGACATTGTGCTAAAAATAAAAGAGGAAGTCAAAAAGCAATTCCATGCCGGCTTCCTACAGATGGTTAAATACTCAGAATGGGTAACCAATATTGTCCCCATCCCTAAGAAAGATGGAAAGGTACAGATGTGTGTAGATTATAGAGGCTTAAATAAGGCTAGCCCAAAGGACAATTTCCTCTTGCCTCATATTGACACTTTAGTAGATAATACGATAGGCTACTCACTGTTTTCCTTTATGGATGGTTTCTCTAGATACAATTAGATAAAGATACATCCTGAAGACATGGAAAAGACCATTTTCATAACCTTATGGGGTACATTTTGTTATAAAGTGATGCTGTTTGGACTAAAACATGCAGGTGCGACATATCAAAGGGCTATGGTGACCTTGTTCCATGATATGATGCACAAAGAAATAGAAGTTTATGTCGATGATATGATTGCCAAATCTCGAACAGAAGAGGAACACATCCAGGTTTTGATGAAGTTGTTCTTGAGATTGAGAAAATTTCAACTAAAGCTCATTCTAGCGAAATGTACCTTTGGAGCAAGGTTGGGGAAAATGTTGGGCTTCATAGTCAGTGAAAGGGGAATTGAGGTTGACTCAAAAAAAGTCAGAGCTATACAAGAGTTGCCTCTGCCACACACTCAAAAAGAAGTTCGATGTTTTCTTGAAAGGTTAAATTATATTGCTCGGTTCATTTCACAATTAACTGAGAAATGTGATCCCATATTTTGTCTTCTCAAGAAACACAACCAAGGTGTATAAGATGAATGTTAGAAAGCTTTTGACAAGGTTAAACAATACTTGTCAAACGCCTCAGTGCTGTCTCCACCTAATCCAGATAGGCCATCAATATTGTATTTGACAGTGTTTAATAATTCCATGGGATGTATGCTTGGTCAACACGATGAGTCACGAAGGAGAGAAATAGCGATATACTACCTCAGTAAGAAGTTCACTGAGTGTGAAATGAGATATTTGTCAATTGAAAAATTGTGTTGCGCACTGATTTGGACAACTCGAAGATTGAGACAATATATGTTATATTATACGACCTAGCTAATCTCGAAACTAGACCCGGTAAAATATATGATGGAGTTAACTACTTTGAATGGAAGGTTGGCCAGATGACAAATTCTGGTTTTTGAGTTTGACATAGTCTATGTAAACTAAAAGGCTGCGAAAGGAAGCGCAATAGCAAATTTTCTGGCCAGCAGAGCTTTAGAAGATTATGAGCCTTTAAACTTTGATTTCCCCAATGAAGAGTTAATGTATGTGGCAACTATTGAAGGAGATGCTACAAAAGATCACCTTTGGAAACTAAACTTTGATGGGCCATCAAACGCTGTAGGTAATGAAATTGGTGCTGTAACATCCCGAAATATGGCCTAAACGGAATGGTGATTGTGAAACCATGAATCTAAGATAGAAAAGTTTACTTCGATTAATTTTTATGATTTTCCAAGTGATCAGATGCATGTGTTAAAGTATTGATAGAAATTTTTATGAATTGCATGACTAATTTGCCTATTAGGGCTTAATTGCAAAAGTTGATAAATATGAGTTCTAGATGTTAAAGGATTTAATTGAAGAGCATAATTGAAGTAGAGGTCCTTAAATGGTAATTATACCATTAGGTTTTCATGGACAAAAATGGACATACATAGGTAGAAATAACCAAAGTTTTTAATGAAGGGTATTTTAGTCATTTGGTAATTAAAAGATTAAAAAAGGGAAAAAGATGGCAAAATATGTCCATCTTCCTCATTAGGACGAAATTTCAAGGGTTCTCCATAGCTAGGGTTTGTTTCAAGCTTCCAAGCTATATAGTAAGTGATTTCAAGCCCCGTTTTTAGTGTTCTTTACGTTTTTAGAGTCCCGATAACTTGATTTAGCTTATTCTAGCAATACTTTAACCTAGGGTTCATATTTGGAAAAATACCCATAGGTGAAAATTATTTATTTTGATGTTTTATGATAGAATATGAGGTTTTAATATATGTTAAACAACTTGTGCTACTCGGTTTTAAGTGAACGAGTAAAACAGCATAATCGATAAAAATACCTATTGTTCATAAGTACATGTTAGAGTGAGAATTTGATGTTTCCATTAAGGGAAAATGATTAGCATGTCATAAAACATAATAATTAGGGAAAAAGTTTAATTTCCGAGCTTTGGGGTAAAAGTGTAAATATGCAAAAGTTTAGGGACAAAATCGTAATTTTGCCAAAATTAGAGTTAAGGATTATTTTGATAAATGTGAGTATTAAATAAGCTAAATTTGCTAATTATAGATCAAGAAGAATGAAATTTGGGGATAGACCGAGGAAAGAAAAAGGTAGAAGATTAAGTTGTCAAGTCGATCGCATTTTGCACTGAGGTAAGTTTACGGTAAATAAATGCAATATTTCAATATTTTATATTAATTTTGTTAATTTCCAGAATATATACATTTATTTTATGAGAATATTCCAAGTTGAATTAAAGATGAGATAACAGAGAAAAGGTATTAAAAAGCCCGTTTGAACCTTGGGAATGTATGGGATACGAAATGTCATGACATTTCGGGTTGAGGCAGTTGAGGAACATCCCATGTAAGTCCATATCAGACATATGGCATTGGTAGGTTGAGATAGTTGAGGAACATCTCATGTAAGTCCATATCGGATATATGGCTTTGGCTGGACAGGAAACATCCCATGTAAGACCATGCCTAGAGTATGGCATTGGCAGGCTATTATCAGGCAGAAAAACCCAAGTATCATGAGTATTCCAAATGGTTCAATGGGCTAATATACAAGTTATGTTACGAGAAGGTTCAGGTAAAGGAATGATAAATAGGAAAGTTAAAGAGTAAGTGAAGAAGTATAATAAAGATTTAGTTGTTGATGGTGAATGTTGTTATTTATTTGCTTGTAAACTTACTAAGAATTGTAGCTTACTCCTTTTTTTTCTTTTTGTCTTTTATAGTGTAGCCAAGCCTATTTAGGAACCAAAAGGACGTTGGAGCTCGTTTCACACTATCAAAGGCTATCTCAGTATTTTGTCGTTTGAAATGTTTTGGGTTATGGCATGTATAGGGACTTGGTAATTATGGTGTGTATGTCCTTATGGTATGACTAAAGAGTGGTATGTGAATGCTTGATGATGGTTAGCTATTGAAATGGCTAAGTAAGAACATGTATGGGTGTTATGTATGCTTAAATGTTAGTTTATATAAAGAAATAATGAAGGATGAAAAAGTTGGCCATGAAATAAATCTGTAACAGCAGTAGTGACGTGAATGTGAAAAATTACTAAAAATTGTAGAAATGGAATTAAATGGTGAATGAGCTTATTGGGTCTATTTTCATAAGAAAGAAACAGGGCAAGCGAAGGAAGTCTGTATTGTGAGATATTTAAATTCTTGTGAGACTGGTTCAGAGGGATTTCGTGATCACTTGTTATGGATTTAAAAATTTGGTAAAAATTCTATAAAAAGAATTATGATTCATAATTTATATGTATAAACTCCTTAGTGAGTCTATTTTCATTAGAGCCAAGAGAAATCACAATATGAAAACTGTACTAAGAGATAATTGATTTTTAGTAAGGAGAGGTCAGAACAGTAGGATTGTAAAATAGGGGAACATTTAACTAATAAATTGTACTAATTGGCCACACGAAAAATTCTGGAAAAATTATGGTAAGAATATATATGAGCTTAGTTTCAGGGAAAAGTAACAGATTTAAATTTTGAGTTTTGTAACTCAAGTTATAATTAATTTAGTGACCGTTGCGCAGGTGGACAGTCTTACCATGAATAGTAAAATAAATTGTTTTAAATTGTGTAAGTAATCGGAAAATTTTTAATGTTCCCAGTTTGGTCCTGAACCATTTCAATTGCACATTTAGGGCCTCGAGGGCCCTTTTTAGGGATATTGGATGAATTTGAATGAATTAATTTTAAAAAGCAAATTTTTATGCCCCGAATTAGTAAGGTAAGTTCAATAACGCCTCGTGCTCGACTCCAGCGACGGTCTCGGGTAAGGGGTATTATAGGTGCAATCCTGGTATGCCCAAATGGAGATCATTATCCATTCACATGTAAATTGGATTTTGATTGCAAAAATAATATGATAGAATATGAAGCATGCATCATGGGAATCCGTGCAGCCATAGAACGCAAAATCAGGACGTTAGAAGTATATGGAGATTCTGCATTAGTGTTCTACCAGCTTAAAGGTGAATGGGAGACAAAAGCCCAAATTGATCAATTATCAAAGGATAGTTCTAGGGTTAATCGAGGAGTTCAATGGTATCACTTTCAGTTACCTTCCACGAGACGAAAATCAGATGGCAGACGCCTTGGCTACTTTAGCATCCATGATTAAAGTAAACAAACAAGAGGATGTAAAACCCATTCAAATGAGTATTTACGAGACCCTAGCTCATTGTTACAGCATAGAAGAAGAAAGGGATGATCATCCATGGTACCACGATATACTATGATATGTGAGAGATCGTGAATATCCTGACCAGGCAACTGAGAATGACAAAAGGACGTTGAGAAGACTAGCCTATGACTATGTCTTAGATGGGGAAATCCTGTACAAAAGAAGAAAAGGTCGGGTACTATTGAGATGTGTAGACGCTGTCGAAGCTAAGAAAATTTTGGAAGAAGTCTATGAGGGCATTTGTGGAACACATGCTAACGATTTTACAATGGCTTGACAAATTATGAGATTTGGATACTATTGGTCCACCATGGAGGGGGATTGTATCAATTATGCCAAGAGATGACATAAATGCCAAATTTATGGAGACAAAATTCACGTTCCTCCTTCGCCTTTGCACGTTATGACTTCCCCATGGCCTTTCTCCATGTGGGGCATTGATGTCATTGGGTCAATCTTACCGAAAGCTTCGAATGGGCATCGATTTATCTTTGGATCATTGATTATTTCACCCAATAGGTAGAGGCTGCTTCATATGCTAGTGTCACCAAGTCGACCATTAGTAAATTCCTAAAAAAGGAAATCATATGTCGATATGGAATGCCTAAGAGAATCATATCTGACAATGCACTAAACTTGAACAACAGCACGATTGCGAAGGTCTGTAGTCAATTCAAGATCAGACACCACAACTCGTCACCGTATCGCCCGAAAATGAATTGTGCAGTGGACGCAGCCTATAAGAGTATTAAGAGAATCGTGGAGAAAATGACTGAGACTTATAGAGATTGGCATGAGAAGTTACCTTTCACTCTCTATGCTTATCGAACATCTATTAGAACTTCCACCGGGGCAACACCTTTCTAATTGGTCAGTGGAATGGAGGCAGTTTTACCCATTAAAGTAGAGATACCTTCTCTTCGAGTTTTGTCTGAGCTAAAGTTAGACGAAACAGAATGAATCTAGTCTTAATATGATCAATTGAACTTGATTGAAGAAAAGAGGCTAAGGGCTATTCGTCGTGGTCAGGTGTACCAAAAATGAATGATGCGAGCTTATGACAAAAAGGTTCACCCAAGAGAATTCCACAAGGGGGACCTAGTACTGAAAAAGATCCTTCCCATATAAAATGATTTCAGAGGAAAATGGATGCCAAACTGGGAAGGACCTTATGTGGTAAAGAAGGTTTTTTCTTGAGGAGCGCTGATTTTAGCTGAAATGGATGGGAAAAACTTACCCAATCCCATAAATTTAGATTCAGTTAAGAAATAATTTACTTAAAAAGGGAAGAAGGCCAAGGTGAAAATCTACAAAGGGCATTTTGAGACCTTTCAAAACAAAAAAGGGGAAGAGAGGCCAGGGTGAAAACCCACAAAGGGCACCTTGAGACCAAAAGGGTTTTGAGTTGAAAACCCGAAAAGGGCCGCTAAAATTTTGATCAAAGATGGGGCATGTAGTGATCTTATTAGACCTGAATTAACAGGGAGGAAGTATGTTACATACTGGGGCATCGACAAAGTACTCTAGATCTCTTAAACATTTTTCAAACTCAAAATAGTCTCCAAGGAGTTCGTGTAAAGAAGTTCAAGCTATGATATTTGGGGCACCTAGTCTTTATCCTATTCATGTTGAATTCGTTATCTTTGAATACTTTTTTTTTTCTTTTCAAGATGCGTTTCCAATCAATTTCTTTTGTCTTTGATAATTTATTCATTTCGAGCTATGCTCCAAATCAATTCTATTCTGATGATCTTTTTCAAGCATGTTGCATTGAAATAATGATTAATGGACTAATAATAACTTCACAAAAAAAGTTCTACATATTACTCTAGAAGCTTCTGAATAATACAAGAACCTGAAATAGGACTATTGTTTAGAACTCACCAGGCTTAAGGGTTGGAAATTGAGACTATCTCTTCAGATTTCCTGTTAAAAATAGTAATTGAACAAAAAAGGACAAGATCTTGCGTCAATGATACAATCTCGACGAATAATGAGCAATGTCAACCCAAGCATTAAAAGGAGGTCATTCTTGAAAAGAAAAATGATATTCTGCATCAATGCAAGTATCATGCATACACATCTTGTAACACCTCTTACCCGTGTTCAATGCCGGAACGAGGCATCACTGGATTTGTACACTTACAAATACACAAAACCGACTATAAAATTTCTTTCAATTTAGAATCTAATCACATTCTTATCATATATATACATATATTCAAGTCCTTATACATGCCATAAACTTATAAATATTTGGAATTTTTTTTTATACTAACCTTAGCCTGATAGTGTGATAGTATCTCCGGCGACCTCCAACTCAAGCTAGCATCTGAAACTCTATAGTAAAAAGGAAGGGAAAGGAGTAAGCATTATCGCTTAGTAAGTGAATATGTAAATAATAATAATAATACATTATTAATGGCATTTATATGTCCCAAAAATATGTCTCCACAATTATACAATCTTAATCTCACATGAAATTATCATTTACTTAAAATCAGTACAAGCTGTCCATTAGAGTCCCAGCCACTAAATTATTTTTACCCGGAGCTACAAGGCTCCAAATTAAGATTCGTAAATTTTTCCAGAAACTAGACTCATATGTATTCTTGCCATAAAAATCTCAGAATTTTTTGGTTGGGCCAATTCATACAGTTTATTCATTGAATTCTCCCCTGTTTCACGGTTCAGCAGCTCTGACCACTCTTTACTTAAATTTAATTGACTGTTTCTACAAAATTCAAATGAGGTTCTCGTTTCTTTATTCTGAAAATATACTCAATAAGAAACCTAACATATAAATTATGTTCCTTAACTATATTTTTTCAATTTTTAATGATTTTTACAATTCAGAACAGGGGATCACGAAATCAATTTGAACCAGTCTTACAAAAATATAAATATTTGAAAATACATAATTCCTTTTTTTCTATGTTTCTTTAATATGAAAATAGATTCAATAAGATTTAATTTCATATCTTATTCCACTCCTAACTCAATTTCTACCATTTTTGGTGATTTTTCAAAATCACTCCCCTGCTGCTGTCCAAAATTACTATATTTCCAATTTCACCTTTTTCATATATTCCCTTGTATCAGTTTTTTCATAGTAACACTTAACCATATCAAATGTACCAAAGTTAGATCATTTATCGAGCACATTGCTTACAACATGTAACACCCCTTACTCGAGACTGTTGTCGGAGTCGAGCGCAAGGCATTACCGGACTTAACTTACTCAACCTGGGTATAAAATTTGCTTCTAAAATTAATTTATTTTCATTCATTTAATATGTCCCTAAAAAGGGTCATCGAGACCCTAAATCATACAATTGAAATGATTCGGGACCAACCAGGATTAATGAAAATTTCCTGATTACTTAAATGGAACAAAACATATCATTTCCCTGTTCCATAATAAAGCTGTCTAACTGCGCCACTATTGCTAAAAAAATCATAACTCGAGTTTCGCAATTCAAAATTCAATTCTGTAAATTTTTTCTGAAACTAGACTCATATATGTTCTTACTAATTTTTTTCTAAAATTTTTAACTTAGCCAATTTGTACAGTTTATTATTTAAAGTTTCCCCTATTTCATTGCTCAACTGCCCTGACCTCTGTTCACTTCGAAACAGATTTCTATCAGTACCAAATTCAAATAACAAATCTGCTTGTTTTATTACAAACTCGAATCAATAAGCAATCTAGGAATATAAACTATAACTTCTAATTATTTATGTAAAATTTATGGTGAATTTTTAAAGTCAGAATAGGGGATCACAAAATTAATCTGGAGCAGTCTCACTCAAATTCTTATAACTCATAATTTACAGCTCCTTTCCTTCCCTTGCTTCTTTCACATGGAAATAGACTCATTAAGCTTTAATTCTATATCTCACTCACCATCTAATTCCATATCTACTATTTTTTAGTAATTTTTCAAATTCACGTCACTGTTGCTATCTAATACTGTTTTAATGCTAACTTCACTTTTTCTTGATTTCCATGTATTCACTTTCATTTAGGCATACATAACATCAAAACATATTCTTAATTAGCTATTTCAATATCTAATCCTCATCAAATATTTACCTGCCATACATTGGCCATATCATAATTGACACTTACTAAATATTAAGTCCCTATACATGCCATAAACTAGGACATTTGTAAATGAAGATACCCATTTGGTAACTTGATAGTCGATAGTGTGAAGCGATCTCCGACGACCTTCAACCTGAGCTTGCTTTTAAGTACTTATTGAGCTTCGAAAGCTTGGAAACCCTAACCATGGCTTCCCCCATGCTATATTCAGCCTCCATGAAGAAGATGGACCAATTTTGGCTTTATTTTCCCTTTTTAATTCTTTTAATTACCAAATGACAAAAATGCCCTTAAAGGCTTTTCTTTCAAATTTGTCCTATTCATGCCCATTTTTGTCCACCAAATTATCCAATGGTCTAATTACTAAATAAGGACCTCCACTTTAAGAACTCATTTCAATTAAATCTGCTTTAACATCTAGAACTCACA
Organism: Gossypium stocksii; assembly: GCA_020496765.1. NCBI lineage: Eukaryota > Viridiplantae > Streptophyta > Magnoliopsida > Malvales > Malvaceae > Gossypium > Gossypium stocksii. The sequence goes on from CM035624.1 coordinate 36,264,346, forward strand.
TTTTACAATTTTTACAATTTAGTCCTAATTATCAAATTAGGCACCTATACATAAAATTTCTTCGCAAAATTTTCACACAATTACTCAATCAATAAATAAACCTTAAAACTAAATTGAAATAATTTTTTTTATCCTCGGATTCATGGTTCCGAAGCTATCGTTCCGTTTAGGCCCTAAATCAGGCTGTTACAGCAACTTTTACAAATAAGCTCTAATAGACAAATTAAACATTCTATAAAATTTCTTATCGGTAGTCTAACACATGCATCTAGTCAATCGGTAAATCATGATAATTCATCGTAATAAACTTTTTTATCTCAGATTTGTGGTTTCGCAACCTCTGTTCCATTTAAGCCCTATTTCGGGATGTTACATTTCTCCCCCTTTAGAGATTTTCGTCCCCGGAAATCTTACCAGATGATGAATTAAGGACTGATTTCACAAGGCACTTTAAATTTCTCATTAACACATTTCTAGAAACCATCAACTCTTTATTCAAATCAAGTTGAATCATAATGGATACTTCAATTGTCAATATCTCTAGCTGTCTATACTTTATTAGCATGAATTCAAGCCAAATTAAACTTCATACAGTGAGAAATTTAGAAACCAGAAAACTTGGATTTGCAAAAAAATATACCTCTGATCCAACCATTCTGATATGCATATACAACTCTGTACCATAACTTTTAGAATATATACTTTTTACTCAGGTCATTTATTTGTTTTTTTCCTGAAAATCAGCATTTACCTTTGAAGCCATGAATAATTCAAACATATATATACAACTCAATCAATTGCTCAATTGAATCAATCTCAACTAAAAGACAATAACTTTTCAAAAACTATTCTTTTCTATACTGTCATGATATGTCAACATACATTCTGTCGTGATTTTTTTTAAAGAGCTAATCACAAATCATTATTACTGCATAACTCAAAAAAAAACATAGCATTTGGTCTTTAACTCACTGATATATATATCAAGATTATGCGAAAAATGAAGATCAATACACATGTCTGAACTAAACTATACTGAGGTCACAATACTCATACTGCTTAAAAATCATAGTGCTATAATAAGAACGACTTCTCAATTACTTTAGTAAATAATATCCCGGGTGAAAATAAAACATCATGATCATCTGAGAGATTTAAACACAAATTTCAATAACAACCAGTGCAAAAATAGAATCTTTATACCTCTGAATACTATACCTCTGTACTTTCATTATCAGGCCCAAACTCATAATCACCATAAACATACTAATAATAAGAAAACTATTTTCGTCAATAAATCATTTCCTGCTAATATTTCATGGAATCTCATTCTGAATTACCTTGCTGATAAGGGAGGTGAGGTTGTAACACCTCTTACTTACCTCTTATATACTCATGCATATAACTTAACACTCATCAATATATAAAATTATCACAATTATTCAACTTACTTCAAGCAACTTAACATGCACATTCATAATACAGAGACTTCCTGATCATCTTATACAAACTAGTGCACTTATACATGCATTCTTGAATCTCGAATAAAATTACTCATAATATTCACTTAAGTTTTCCAGTTATACACATAGCATCATACAAGTGTCAATTAAACATGAACACTTATCTTACTGTAAACTTTCATCTCATGTAATTTTTCCACATTTCAAGAATAACCCTTCTCACAATTTATTCACCATCGCATTGACATCATGAATTACCATTCTTACCTTTTATGAGCCTTAACTCATCATAAACATATTGTCTGTACTATCAAACTTAGGTCGGTTGGAGTGCGCATCTATCTGATAAAACAAGTTACATCTGGGTCAGGAGTCGTCACACTATCAAAATATAACTATGGCATGTATAGCTAGACTTACTCATACTGAATATTCTGAGAACCGACTAAACCTTTACTCTGATACCAATAAATGTAACACCCCTTACTCGAGACCGTTGCCGGAGTCGAGCGCGAGGCATTATCGGACTTAACTTACTCAACCTGGATATAAAATTTGCTTCTAAAATTAATTTATTTTCATTCATTCAATATGTCCCTAAAAAGGGGTCATCGAGACCCTAAATCATACAATTGAAATGATTCGGGACCAACCAGGATTAATGAAAATTTCCCGATTACTTAAATGGAACAAAACATATCATTTCCCTGTTCCATAATAAAGCTGTCCAACTGCGCCACTATCGCTAAAAAAATCATAACTGGAGTTTCGTAACTCGAAATTCAATTTTGTAAATTCTCTTTGAAACAAATTTAAAACCTCATATTCTATCATAAAACATCAAAATAAACACTTTTCACCTATGGGTGTTTTTCCAAATATGTACCCTAGCCTAAATTATTGGTAGAATAAGCTTTATCGAGCTACCGAGATTCAGAAAACGTAAAGAACATTAAAAACGGGGCTAGAACGGACTTACTATTGAGCTTGGAAAGCTTGGAAACCCTAACCATGGCTTCCCCCATGCTATATTCAGCCTCCATGAAGAAGATGGACCAATTTTGGCTTTATTTTCCCTTTTTAATTCTTTTAATTACCAAATGACAAAAATGCCATTAAAGGCTTTTCTTTCAAATTTGTCCTATTCATGCCCATTTTTGTCCACCAAATTATCCAATGGTCTAATTACTAAATAAGGACCTCCACTTTAAGAACTCATTTCAATTAAATCCCCTTTAACATTTAGAACTCACATTTTACAATTTTTACAATTTAGTCCTAATTATCAAATTAGGCACCTATACATAAAATTTCTTCGCAAAATTTTCACACAATTACTCAATCAATAAATAAACCTTAAAACTAAATAGGAATAATTTTTTTTTTGACCTCGGATTCATGGTTCCAAAACTATCGTTTCGTTTAGGCCCTAAATCAGGTTGTTACAGCAACTTTTACAAATAAGCTCTAATAGACAAATTAAACATGCAATCTATAAAATTTCTTATCGGTAGTCTAACACATGCATCTAGTCAATTGGTAAATCATGATAATTCATTGTAATAAACTTTTTTATCTCAGATTTGTGGTTTCGCAACCTCTATTCCATTTAGACCCTATTTCGGGATGTTACACAACAAATATATTCATGTCCCTATACTTATCACCACATTTTCATATAAATTCACAATTAATAGATTTTCCCGTTGAACACATCGGAATAGTCACAGATATTCAGTGGCCTGCACATAGTACCACCCTTGTAGCCGAAGCTAATTGGTGCACATAGTAGCCTGCATTTAGTATTACACATGTGACCAATATCATCTGATACACGTAGTAGCCTGCACATAGTACCATACACGTGATCGAAATAATCGAGTATGCATAGTAGCCTGCACATAGTATTACACATGCGACCCATCCATCTGGTACACGTAGTAGCCTGCACTTAGTACTACAAACATGACCTAAACCATCTTGAACACATAGTAGCCTGCACATAGTACTACACATATGTTCTCACAACGGATCATTTATATCTTTTCTATTCCGAAGGTTCAACCGGGAAATTCTTCACTTTTCAACATTTTACCAATTCATCCATACTCAATTTCAATTCATAATTTACCTCAAGTGAACATTCAATATAGAACCGTAACTCATACAATAACAAAATATTATAACATAGATAAAAATGATACATTATTTACATATAAACTTACCTCGGTGCAAAATATAGAAATTTTGCAATTTAGTCCACAATCTTTTCATTTTCCTAATCAAGGTCGATTCCACATCTTTCTTCATCTAAAATAGCACATTTAGCTTATTTAATACTCACATTTATCAAAACAGTCCTTAACTCTAACTTTGGCAAAATTACAATTTTGCCCCTAAACTTTTACATATTTACACTTTTGCCCCCAAAGAAATTAATCTTTTTCCCTAATTCTTATGTTTTAGAACATTTTGATCATTTATTTACTAATGGCAACATCAAATTCTCACTCTAACATATACTTATGAACATTAGGTATTTTTACCGATTATGTTGTTTTACTCGTTTTCACTTAAAATCGAGTAGCACAAGTTATTCAACATAATTTAAAACCTCATAATCTATCATAAAACATCAAAAAACACAATAATTCAACATGGGTCAATTTTTGAAATCAAACTTTAGCTCAAATAAATGGTAAAAATAGAGAAATCATGTTACCGAGATTTCAAAAACGTAAAAATCACTAAAACGGGGCTAGAACGGACTTACAATCGATCTTGGAAGCTTGAAAAACCCTAGCCATGGTTTCTCCATGCTATTTCTGGCCTTGAGGAAGAAGATGAGCAAAAATTGGCTTTTAATTTGATTTTTTAATTAATTTAATCTTTAAATGACCAAAATGCCCCTAGCTTAAAAAAATTCTTTTTCACCCATTTCATGTCCATTTTTGTCCAATAAATTAACCAATGGTCTAATTACCATTTAAGGACTTTCAATTTAAAATCATAACAATTGAACACCTCTAACATGTAGAACTCAACTTTTGCACTTTTTACAATTTAGTCATTTTGACCAAATTGAGTGCCCAAACGTCAAAATTTTCGTATGAATTTTTTACAAAATAATTTTATAAAAATGTAAACCATAAAAATATAAATAGAACCCATTTCAATTAAACACCTTGACCTTCTAGAATGCACATTTTACTACTTTTGCAATTTAGTCTAATTTATCAAATTGGACAAACAAACAATAACATTTTGTAACGAAAATTTCACAAAATATTGCAAACACAAACTAAATTATAAAAATAAATTGGAATAAATATTTTGACCTCAAATTTGTGGTTTCGTAACCACTATTCCGTTTAGGCCCTGTATCGGGTTATTACAATTCTCCCCTCCTTTAGAGATTTTTGTCCCCCAAAATCTTATTGGTAAAGAGATTTAATATCTTTCCTCAAAATTTCTTAAACATCCATAACCAATCCTCTTCAAAATAATACTTTCAGAAACACTCTGTCATCAAACTGAAATCCAATATAACTAAATGTCAATTCTATATACTTCTATGTCAGTCGAAAACTATTTCCAATTTTCACAATTGCTTTCACTTTTTATCATAATCACAATTCAATTCAGTCTCATACACAATGTTTCCATAATTAATAATATAATCCTCAATTTCTGAAATAAGCATAAGGATTTTCATCATCGATCAATCACAATCCAAATAACAGCTTTCATTTTCCAGGAATAAGAGAAATTCTGATACAGAACTCATATTATCTTTGTTTCAATATCACACCCGACTCATCATTGACTATAACAGTCCTGATTGCATTTTGTCTTTCAACTTAACTCTGATAACAAAATGACATCTGAACTCAAAAATCAGAAATATCGAATTTCATATCTGTATACCCGAACATTTACTTCAAATCACTCTACTTTTTATTTCTTTTCAAATGAATAGATAAAATACTATGGTGAATTCTAAACGAAAACTCTTTGCATACCTTGTGTTTCTCAATACACCAATTCTATCTCGGAATATAGTATCAGTAATCAGATCTAATTTAAAATTTAGAATTAAAAGTCAGCTCACGCTGCGTTCATTTAACATAACACTTATCAATCCAATTCTGAGCTTCTCTAATTTATAATAAAAATGTCAGTTTAATTAGAATCGAAACTCTATCAACAAGGTAAATCATTGAAACCAATACTTATAAGGTAAACAAAAACTTTCATTCAAGCACCTGCAATATTTTAACCTTTCCCATAGATTTGTTGGTATTCACACACATTCTTTCAGTTAAGAAAAAACCCAATCGATATGTCTCCGTGTCATACTTTCAGGAATATAAATTCTTCCTTCAGACTATTCGTCTATAAATTTACATATACACAACATCATTTTCAGACCAGAGGATGCACATAAATACACATAGTTTAATTTATCTTCTAACTGAATAGCTCACTCTGATTGAAATTACTGAGTTGATCCTAACTATTTATTAGCATTCCATAGTGATCACTTCTTCATATCATTAGAACAGATCAAACATAGAATTTCTCATATTTCTTTCAACATACCAGTCACAAATACTTACTAACTGTATTAACTCAGATGAAACATAACATCTTGTTCGAAGTCACTGATAATAGCTAAGATTACCTGGGGAAAGGAAATCAATATACAATTTGAACTTGAACTGTCATAATCCTCATCTTTGTCAATATTTACCTTAAAGATATGCCATACATGATAAATTAATCCATAAGAATGATAAGAAAACCAAGATAAGGAAATTCAAGATACAAAACCATACAGCATATTCAGAAACACCACTCGTACAAAATAATAAGGAACCTGACGACTCTTCAGAAAAATAAGAAGAAAATATGCACTGTTCATTCATTCTATAGTCAATTGTAATAGAGATAATACATTTTTCATGTAGATGTAAATAGGACAACAGCCAGAAGAAACAGAAGAATAATTTCATATGAATTCACTATCAGCTTCTTATCTTTGACGTAACAGAATAAAATACTAATGGAAAATAAAAGAACAATGATCATAAATCAATCAGATCAACGATACTTTCATCAAAAAACAAGAAACCACATTTACTTCTAATAATGTCTAGATATATAAAATGCCCCAAAAAATTTTCATAGATTACTTAACTGTAACTGTCATGTTTAAACATCTTTCTGTAATAACTGTATCATCAGTATAACTATCAATTATCAATACTGAAGCTTTAAAATTTTTGAAATTGTAACCATTATACTAGTTGAAACCATAGTACCATACTAAGATCAACGTCTCAACCTTATAAATAAAATAATACTTCAATATCAATAATATTTCCCAAACAAAAAAGAAAAGACTGAAAATAGTCCCAATAACAACCAGTCTAATAACATGATATCCACCATCTGTGATTCATTTTACTAAACTCCCATATTCGAATCATGAGTTATAACAGTAAATATAATGGTCTTTGACTAATGAATATCTTTCTAAAATATATATTATATTATATTATATTTATAATTCAGAGCTTCAACCAATAGAAGTAAAAAACCACATCATATGAATCTTTTATCAAATTTTCTCTCAAGCTTAATTGATTAGAAACCCAGAAAAGAGATAAAGTAGTACCGCTCATGTTTTAATCAGACTTCCAACAATTTCATTTAACATCATGATTAGCCAACTTTTCTATAAAATAGTAACCACATTTGAAAATGAATAATTACATATATTTCTGTATATAACAAATCATGTAAAATACCCAAACAAAAATATTACTGTAAGATATATAATCATAACAGTTGCAGTCATATATCTTTTCTATTTTACCACTGTGCAACTAACTACTAAAGTCACCAATAATTCCACATTATTCAGTTCACTAAAAGAACTAATTTAGAAGAAATATCCAGTAAATTATTTTTGTAGATATCGTACCTGAATAAATAGATTACTCATAAATAGTTCTTTTTAACAGTAACATTGCGTATTCTGAATAATCTTTAGAAAAACCATCTGATATTTTAGTCATAATCATCTTTACTTACTAAGTCATTTCCCCTCTCTAATCACATTATTAACTATTCCACCACTAAACTCTTTATTTCTCACTTACGAGCTTATTCAATGTAAATCTGATGAACTTCGTTATATAACACTATACCGACAAGGGAGAGTGAATATTGTAAAGCCTTTAAAAATTTTGACCTTCATACATACACATTTATAATATAGCATTTCAAATCAACATAATATCAATATCAGACATTTGATTTATACATCTCAAATTTTCAACTCATCATGAACACACTTTCAAGTTTTTGTGGTAACACATTCATAATTATCATGTATAAGTATCTATCATTCATAATAAGCCCATCACATTTATCCACTACAAAGATTCAATCTTATTGATCGATTTATAATATTCAATTGGAACAGTAGCATCTTATCCATATTCCATCACCATTAATTAATCCATTACACACCATTAACACACATGTATATCAACTCGAACCATAAAGGTCTATTTCAATAAATGAATATATTCACTAAGCTATACATACTTACTTATTCCCTTTCCACATTATCAATGGTAGCTCAGTTGGAAAGCATCTCTACTTAACAAAACAATTTCATCGGGGTCGGGAGATATCACACTATCACGTCTACATATGGCATGTATAGCTAGACTCTCTCACACACGCTACAGTAGTCCGAGAATCATCTAAACTGTAACACCCTAAACCCGGCCTAGACGTTATGGCCAAATCTGCTGTGCTACATCATATAAACTAAGTCACTTTGCCTAGTTACTAATGAATCATTTTATCTAGACGTTATTGCCGGTTTATTTGATAACTGATCTACTTTCTATCTGTTTGTTACATGATTCATTTTAGAACTATCATCTCGTTTAACCGGTTTTATTACGAGGTTAGTTTTGAAAACTTTAGTTTAATTTTGAAAACGTGTGTCGTTGTAGATAAAATACATCATGCATAAGTAAAGTAATAAACCCCAAACAAAATAGTTAAAGCGGCCTTATTACAAATCCCAAAATGAAAGTAAAACGAGTAATTAAAAAAAAGTGAAATAATAATGCAAGTTTAAAACCAAGTTCAGTCCTCGTGGCCACTCTGAATCCATTCCAGCTCCAAGTCTCGAACTAGGGCTCACCTGCAAGGATGGAAGGAAAAAGGGTGAGTTTGGAAAACTCAGTGTGTGCAAAAACCCATCCAAAGCCCAAAATGGCTCGAGCCCACTGGGCCTAAGCCCTATCTAGATCAGTCAAATGCTGGGTCAAAGCCCTATTCAGATAACAGTATGGCCCATAGGCCCAGAACAGAATAGTACAGAATAACAGTATGAACACAAGCCCATATCATGTGGGGAGACTACTCAACCCACCCAACCACTACACACCACCCGTATCAGCCAACACACCATGTGGGGAATAACTCAACCCACCCAGCCCACACACCACAGTTGCAGCATAGCTGCTCAGATAAACAGAATAACGAGGCAAAGCCCCTTTCAGAAAATAGTACGAGGCATATCCCCTTTCAGAGTATGTGGCAGTGCCACTCACACTTCCTCCAATATCAACCCAACCCATGCAACAGATATATATATATATATATAGATATATGACATGACATATAGTAATAGTGACAATCAGATTAAGCAGTACAGTCGATTTTAGCCCTAGGGGTATAATAGTCATTTCACACCTAGGGGTAAACAGTAATTTCTCACCCTAAGGGGTATTTCAGTCATTTACTATTACTACCAGTCTTCAGCATGTTACAATCACTAACGGTCGTTATTTCCGTTTTAGCAGTCAATTTCTCGGTATTTAACAGTTTCAACTACTGGGCCCTAAAACTCCTAATAGGCCTCATATAGCCTATTGAGCATTTAAGCCCATTTAATTCAATTTTAGTTTTAGTTACTGATTTTAGTAGTTTTAACCTTATAGTCCATCAACATACCCTTTTAGCCCATTTATACCCAAATGGGCCCGAAAGCCCATTGGGCCCATATTTGGCCCACCGAGGCCAATATACCAAAATGCTTGAAATTACACATTCGGCTCACTAACCAGTAGTGATTTCAAATCCATCATACTCCTATCGACTTGAGAGCGTTCGCACGCTCCCAAGCCCATGAAATGCCAGGACCTTAGCATTTCGGCTTTTCAGCTTTTACCGATTTGAACTATGAAGGGGTGTTCGATACACACACCTATTTACGATTCCACCGATGAAATCCCTTACGCGATAATTCTTACAATCCAATACTTAATCGATTAGACCATACCAACACTTAATTTGAATCGAAAACTTACCCAAAAACCTTACTTACATATTCGGCCATCACCTCTAATGGCCCTAATGTTCTTACCTTGTCAACTTAGATCTACTAGATGTAGATCCGATTGAATGATGCCTTCAGTTCCTTGCTAGATCACATTCTTTGCTAATTAACACACCCAAGAACTGAAATACAACGTTAAAACACTATTAAACCATGTCGACAACCTCCCTAAATGTATAAGGGTTTTGGCTTCTTCCTTAACTTAAATAGGAGGAAAGTATTCCTTACCTTAAACCACTTACCAAAGATTCTATTCGACGACTATTGCTTCCACGTCTTCACTAATCTAGATCCGCACTAGATCTATGCCCAAACGCTAACAAAGGGTGGCTTTAGAAAGTTTTGACTTTTAGATCTATGGCAAAGTGTTCTTGTCGACTTACAACAAAATAGGTGAAGTGATTCGGTAAAAAGAAAGATGAGAGACTAAGGGTTCAGCTTTTGATAGATTCAAGAGAAAAAGGAGTTGCTAGTTTCGATCAAGAAGTAAACAGCAAGGGTGTATTTTCGGTCAAAAGTGTATTCGGCTATGGTAGAGGTTTTGGTCAAATGATTTTCGATAGAGATTGAGTGAAGAAAGAAAGAAGGAGATGGATTCGATCTTGAAGAGAAAAGGGATGGAATGCAATCGGTTTGAGATGCAAAGAGAAAGAAGAAGAAGATGATGAAGAATAGAAAGAAGTGAATTCGGCTAGGAGGTGCAATCGGAAATAGGGGTTTTTGGGAGTAAAAGAGTTCAGCTATTAGATCAAAAAGGAAAGAAAAGAATGACCTAAAGAGGGACAATAAGAAACCCTAAGATGCACTACACAATCAGCACAAGAATCTCAAAAAGACCCCTAAAGAAATCGGCACACTAGCCTTGAATTACCGAAAATGCTATACCTTGTTTTTGGGTGCCGAATTTGCACTAAGCAGAGTCCCTTGGCCGGCCACTTTCTCTTCAAATTCAAATGTCCTCAAATCTCTCCTTGATTCACTCTCATGAACAATTCAAACCCTCCAAGTTAGAGTTTTGCTTGAGCACCAACACTTGACCACACATGCACATAAAAAAATAAAAGTCACTGAAGCTTACCTTGTGACTCGTACCATGGACCTCCCTTACCTCCTAGGCGCCACTTTTTTAGGAGCTTAGTGGCACCCCTTTACCACTTTGCCAAAGCTCTTTTCATGACAATTCCTGTTAAGTTTTTCTTAAAAGCCCTCTTGGTCCAGTTTCCTCCTTTCACTTAAAACATACCTTGCTATTTTTATCAGATTTTAACCGGAGTTTGGGCCTCCTAAAGGTCCATTAACATGTTCAAACACAAATTCAACATTCAGATCATACAATTTTCACCAAAATCACACTAAACCTGAGAAATCCCAAAAATCAGAGCATTACAACTCTACCCTCTTAAAGAAATTTCGGCCTCAAAATTTACCTGATCCAAAAAACTGAGGGTATTGTTGACGCATGGTCTCTTCTGGCTCCCACGTAGCCTCTTCTCTCCCATGGTTGCGCCATAGCACCTTTACCAGTGGAATGGTTTTCTTCCTCAATACTTTGACTTCACGATCTAAGATTTGCACAAGCTCTTCCTCGAAGGTTAAGTCAGTATTAACTGCAATCTCTTCTACTGGTACAATATGTGAAGGATCCAATCGGTACTGTCTTAGCATAGACACGTGAAAAACGTCGTGAATACAGTCCAACTTTGACAACAACTCCAGCTGATATGCTACCGGTCCAATTAGCTTGAGAATCCGATAAGGCCTAATAAATCGTAGACTTAACTTACCCTTTCTGCCAAATTTCAAGATCTTCTTCCATGGCGAAACCTTTAAAAACACCATGTCCCCAACAGCTAACTCAATTTGCTTTTGCTTAAGGTCAGACGCCTCTTTTAACCGGCCTCGAATTAGCTTAACCTTACTTTCTGTATCAGCTACCAACTCTGGTCCAAGCAATTGGTACTCTCCAACTCTGTCCAACATGTAGGTGTACGACATCTTCGCCCATAGAGTGCCTTATATGGAGCCATCTGTATACTTGCTTGATATCTGTTGTTGTATGTGAATTCTGCCAATGGTAAATAGTCTTCCCAACTACCACGAAAGTCGATAACACATCTGTAACAGCCCACTTTATACCCTAGCCGGAACGAGTGGTTTCGGGACCACTTAACTGAGTCAAAATATTATTTCAAAATGCTTTAATATGTTTTATGGCATGATAGGTATATGGTGTGAAAGTTTCGTATTGAAATTTTACTGTCTGATCGGTTAATTTGATAAAAAGGATTAAATCGCATAAAGCAATAAATAGGAGTTCTATTTCATAAATGGCTTATTTGATGATGGCTTTTTAAATGGAAGGCCTTAAATGGTTATCTTACCTTTTCTAAAGCTAATGGACACATATGTCCTTATTATTATGGTTTTATAAATGATATTATAAAGGTTAGTTTTGTTTTTTAATTAATATATGTTATAATAGATTAAATAAAATAAAATAATACTCATTTTCATTTGTTCCTTTACCAATTCTTCATCAAAATATTAAGGGTTTTCAAGCTTTTAACATTCGGTCACTTTGAGCTTCAATTCAAGGTTCGTTTTTGTTTCGTTTTTGATAATTTTTACGTTTTTGTGATCGTTGCTTCGTATACTAGTCGACCCGTACCTCAATTTCTGATTTTGAACATGTCTTTGAAAAATGCCATTGATGAATTCATGTTATTTTGATGGATTTTGATGAATTATAGAATATTATGTGGAAATATACAAGAATTTTAAAGTAAGTTTTGATGAAAATGAGTTTTGAGGATTTGAATATAAAAAGGTAGAATTTTTTATGGTTAAATTGTAATTAATTGAAAGATATATGCTTGTATAAGTCCCTTGAATATTAGGCTATGGTGAATTGGGGGATTGATTGTGTAATTTGTCATTTTTGTGATAGAAGGACTAAATTGCAAAGTGTCAAAAATATAGGGGCTAAATTGCAAATATATCAAAATATATGTTTTTGGATTGAATTGAATATGTGTGTTAGTAAATAGCTGAAATTTGTATTAATATAGATAAAGACGATCGAATCCTGGAACTTGATCGTGAAAAACGGAAAGTAGACGAGTAGATATCGGGATTATGAGGTAAGTTCGTAGAATTTGAATTTACCTTATAAATGCCTATAAATGTTGTTTAATGATTATGTGGATGTATAAAGTTGCTGAATTGGATTGCCTATTGAGTATCTACATGTGATTTGGAATGGAAATGGTAAATGTTACAAGTGATACATGGATACCGAGCCCCGTTAGAACCGTAGAAGTCGTAGGGATACAAGTGACATGTCACTAGGGCTACAGGGTGGTTTGAGCTCCTACATTTGTTGCAGACTCACCACGTGCTTATGAGCTACACGTTCATCCTTCAGGATCACATGTTTAGTCTTCAGACTCACCGTTCAGCCTATGGGCTTACCGTTCATCCTTCGGGATTACATGTTTAGCCTTTGAGGCTTACCGTACAGGCTTGTAAGAGCATACATGACGTATTGACGGATTTCAAGTTATATGTATATACACTGTGTGTGTATCACCCGGGTATCCTCGATATTCTTATAGGTTCAACGGGCAATATCGATATAAGTTACATGAATTACAAGATGATATAGATATAAGTATATATGATACCTGTTATATGAACTACATGAAAGGTATGATCCAACTCATATGTTTTATATGTTACATGAGATATATGAAAGTGAATGCATTATATGTCATACGAATTATGATGTTTATATGTTCTAATAGATATGAATTATATAGTAAACTCTTGTATAAGATGGTATACGAAGTCTTATAAACTAACTTGTGTGAGCTTGTGAAATAGGCTACAAGAGCATATGAATAGAATTGGCCTTACTTGTATATGTAGGGATTACCTTAATGAATTGGTAAGTTAAATTCTAAGTTTTACGAGCTTACTAAGCTTTAGAAGCTTACTCCGTTTATTTCTTTCACTGTCTTATAGATTCAGAAGCTAGCTTGATAATTGAACGAGTCGAAGATTGTCATCACACTATCTATCAAGCTTTGGTACTTTTGAACCTTTTGTAAACGAAATGGTCATGGCATGTATAGACTAGTTATTTAGTGAATATGGTATGTTTGGGTAGATGATCAAGCTATAAGATGTGGCTTGGCTTATACATATGTAATTAAGTATTTTGAGATTGTTTCTTTTGATTATATGTGTATATGGTAAACCATATGATCAGGATGGATATATGAGCTGATATGGTAAGAAATGAAATGTTGATAAATGAGCTCATTAATGAGGTTGTTAGCCGTTGAATTATAATGCTTAGTTGATGCAAGATATCATGATGATTATAGGTTCATATTATGCTTGAACTTGTATGTTTTGGTTGCCAATATTGGTATGAAATGTGGTGGTTATTGACTTGTCGGGAATGACCCATTTTGGGTGACAAATTGACTTAAATCAAGCCTATATTTGTGCCACACGGCCAGGGGACACGGGCGTGTATTTCAGTCGTGTGTCCTCTGCACCTTAAATGTTTTTGGATAGTCCTGCACACGGCCTAGACACACGGGCATGTCTGGTAGCCGTGTGGCTAGGACAGTTTCGACCACAGCCTAGACACACGGGCGTGTTTAGTAGCCGTGTGAGGTAAGTCAGATTCGATTACGGGTTATGTGATTTGGGCGTGTTAGATAGCCACGACCGTGTGAGAGAACACGGGCAAAGGGGGACGGCCGTGTGTCCCTAACTTGAAAATTTATGATTATTTTCCTATCTTTTACTATGTTTTCAATTTGATCCTCAATAGTTATATGCATCATTTTACGATCATTTGAAGTATGCTTTGATGATTGAAAATACATGATGGTTCAAGATTAAAAAGTTCAAAATTTTACTGGTTCAGTATGAGTACATGTCCGGTAATGCTCCTTTCCTGTTCTGGCGACGGTTACGAGAAAGGGGTGTTACATTTGGTTGATATCAGAGCTACGGTTTAGTCGATTCTTGGACTACCGTAGTGGTATAAGTCTAGCTATACATGCCATGTACATGAAATGTGATAGTGTGATATCTCCTGACATCCTCTAAAATCTGTTTTATATAGTAATGGATCTGAATCGAGCTTTAGCTGATGATGTTGAAAGTATTGTGCTAGCATCCGCTCAAGGGGCTGTGCGTTTTGAATCGAGCCCTGCTGCGGCCAATCAGGAAGAAATTAAACAAGCTTTCTTCCAAATGATGTCTGGATGGTTTAGTGAGTTTGTGCGAGCAAACCCGGCTGCTCCACAACCTTTACCCCCTCAAGTCCCTCAACCAAAGCTTGAAAATGTGCGAGTTATGGGTCCTCTGAGATTGAACAGACCTCATGTTGACAAGATATAGAAATATGGTGCAGAAGAGTTCAGAGCTTCAGCAAATGATGATGCTGAGAGGGTCGAATTTTGGCTTGAGAATACGATCAGAGTTTTTAACGAACTGGCCTGTACTCCTGATGAGTGTTTGAGATGTGCTATTTCTTTGCTTCGAGATTCAGCATATCAATGGTGGAATACATTGACCTCGGTCGTACCACGAGAATGAGTCGATTGAAATTTTTTCAGACGAAATTTAGGAAGAAATACATTAGTCAACGATTTATCGATCAAAAAAGAAAAGAGTTTCTAGAGCTAAAATAGGGTCGAATGTCTGTAATTGGATACGAGAGAGAGTTTGTGCGACTCAGTAAATATGCTCGCGAATGTGTTTCTACCGAAGCAATAATGTGTAAAAGGTTCGAAGATGGGCTAAATGAAGAAATTCGACTATTAGTTGGAATACTTGAGCTGAAAGAGTTTGTAGTTCTCGTTGACCGGGCCTGTAAAGCCGAAGAGCTTGCTAAAGAAAAGAGAAAAGCGGATTTCGAATTCAGAAAGGCTAGAAAGAGGTTTGCGGGTAAACCATATCTATCTGGATCCAAGAGATCAAAGGACTTTCATCCTCGTTCTGCTGCTTCTATAGGCATATCTATCCGAGAGAAAAGTGTTAAGTCTTCTCATTTGAAACCTCAGACAACTTCTGTAGCTAGTGCGGGTAGTGTGAGGACCCCCAGACCAGAGTGCAAGCATTGTAACAGAAGGCATTTCGGAGAGTATCGACTGATAAACGGGGCCTATTTTCGATGTGGATCGTTAAATCACTACTTGCGTGATTATCCTAAAAGATCTGTAGCTGATAAAGAACAAACGACTAAGACAAATAATGATGCATCGAGAGGTAGACCGTCTCGAAATGTTGGGAATCAAAGTGGAAATAGCAATGTGGCGAGAGATGCTAATGTGAAATCTGAGATGTGTACTCCTACGAGAGCTTATGCAATATGTGCACGCGAGGAAGCCTTATCACCTGATGTTATTACCGGTACTTTTCTCTCTATAACACTGATATTGTTGCGTTGATAGATCCTGGATCAACTCATTCATATATCTATATGAAATTAGTGTTTGAAAAGAATTTACATGTTGAGTCTACTGAATATGTAGTTAAAATATCGAATCCGTTAGGAAAGTCTGTGTTAGTTGATAAAATATGTAAGAAATGTCCGTTGATGACTCGGGGATATTGTCTTCCAGCTGATCTGATGCTCCTCCCTTTTTACAAGTTCAATATAATACTGGGTATGGATTGGCTAAATGCGCATGAGGCTATTGTGAATTGTCGAAGTAAGATCATAGAATTGAAATGTTAGAACGGTGAGAATCTTCAGATTGAATCAAATGATTCGAATGAATTACCGATAGTGATTTCTGCTATGAGAGCTCAGAAGTATGTTAGAAAAGGCTATGATGCATATCTAGCGTATGTAATGAATTCTAGCATGTCAGAATCGAAAATTGAGTCTGTACCAATTGTTTGTGAGTTTTTAGATGTTTTTCCGAAAGAATTACCAGGTTTACCGCTGATTAGAGAAGTTGAATTCGGTATTGAATTGTTACCGGGCACTACACCGATATCAATAGCTCCGTACAGAATGGCACCGGCTGAATTAAAAGAGCTGAAAGCACAGTTACAAGAATTGACGGATAGAGGTTTCGCGAGACTGAGCTTTTCACCTTAGGGTGCTCTCGTATTATTTGTGAAAAAGAAAGACAGATCAATGAGAATGCATATTGATTACTGATAGTTGAATAAAGTAATCGTGAAGAATAAATATCCTCTTCCACGAATTGATGATTTGTTTGATCAGTTAAAAGGAGCTACTGTATTTTCAAAGATTGATTTGAGATCAGGTTATTGCCAGTTACGAGTGAAAGATTCAGATACACCGAAAACTGCTTTCAGAACACGATACAGACATTATGAGTTTCTGGTCATGCCTTTCGGTTTAACAAATGCACCTGCAGTGTTCATGGACTTGATGAACCATGTATTCAGACTGTATTTAGATAGATTCGTTGTCATATTCATTGATGACATTTTGATCTATTCACATGATGAAGTACAGCATACTGAACATCTGAGAATTGTGTTACAGATTCTGAGAGATAAAGAGTTGTTTGCCAAATTCAGCAAATGTGAATTCTGGCTTTGAGAAGTTAGATTTTTGGGTCACATTGTTTCTGCGGAAGGCATCAAAGTAGATCCGAGTAAAATATTTGCTATTATAGACTGGAAACCCCCGAGAAATGTATCTGAGATTAGAAGTTTTCTGGGATTAGCGGGATATTACCGAAGATTTGTTAAAGGATTCTCGATGATTGCAGTACCGTTGACTCGAATGCTACAAAAAGATGTGAAGTTCGAGTGGACTGATAAATGTCAGCAGAGTTTCGAACAGTTGAAAGCCCTGTTAACAGAAGCTCCAATTTTAGTTCAATGTAACGCCCTAATTTTTGGGTTTTTCTTAGATTGATCCTTATCTGATAAAATGTTTAAATGTTAGTGTTTGGGTGTGTAATGCATGTTTAGGGTGTGTTAATGGGCCTATGGAAGGCCCATGTGTTGGTTAGAAGCTCGGCAAAATTTTGTAATTTTGACTTAGAAGATAGGGGACCATTGAAAGTAAGGGTCTTAAGAATTTGTGTGCGAAATAAGACACAAATGGATCAGTGGTAAAGTGGCATGGGAGACGCCACTAGGCTCCTTAGAAAGTGGCGCCTAAGGGAGCTTAGAGGTCAAAGGTTCAAGCTCTAGAGGTTGCAAAGGTGGTGTTTTATTTTTGTGTTTGAACGGGTAAGAATTTGAAGCACAGTTAAACTCTACTTGGGAAGATTTGAATCGGTCAAGGGAGCAAATCGTGGAGGAGGTTGAGGAGCAAATCAAGGAGCCTTTGAATTTTGAAAATGATGGCCGATTGGAAGACTCTTGGTAAGGTAATTTCGGCTATAGGTTTTTGGTATTGCCGAATTCCCTAGGTTCTTTTTGGTGTTTTGTGCCGGTATTCCTAAGAGAGTAAACTCCCATTCTTGTGTCGATTTTGGCATAGCTTAGTAGGTATCTTTTTGCCACTTTGTTCCTCTCATTAATCTAGTAGCTGAACCTCATTCCACCCTTGAGCCGAATTTGCATTTGACTAAACACCTCCCTTGTTTTCTTTTCTATTCTCATCTATTTGCTTCTCTTCTTCTCAAACCATAAACCGACCCCTTATCACCATTCTTCTACCAGCCGAATCCATTCTCCCTTGTCTCTCTTCTTAAAACCTCTGTCGACAACTGCAAGAAGAAGCCGAAATCTCTCTGCCGATTGTTCTTTGCCAAAGTCGATCACTCTTATTCTTCTACTTTTTTTTCTAAAACCTTCCATAAGCCGAAACATCCATCTTGCCGAATCCCTCTTCTTCTATTAAATATATTGTCTCTTCTCGTCCTACTTCCAGTGCCGAATCTCCTTTTTGACCGAAACCTCATTGTGCTTGGCTGAATCCTCTCTTCTCTCAACTCTTTCTTTCTCGTTGTTACAAGTAGAACGGCTGTGGTTTGGGACTTAGATTGGTAAGTATTTCGTGATCCTATCTCGTTAGTTTTCAAGTTTAAGGCTTGATGCCGAAACCCCTTATAGGGAGGCTAACGTTAGTGACTAGGGGGCTTGATGGCCGCTTTCTTTTGGTTTGTTTGTGTTAGTGTGATCAAGAGGTTGTGCAACTAGGGACTTGGAGGGCAAAGCGCTGCTGGACATTAGGATCTAATCCACTTTCGACAAGGAGGTAAAGGCTTTTAAGGACTTAGGCCATGTTGGCCGATTTTGGTTGGGAGATTATGGCTTATTGGTTACTGAGTTTTAGGTTAACGCTATAGTGTGCAATTGTAGGCTATTCGCTCATGGGTTCTTCAAGCACTTCGACAGCTAACAGGTGTGTAACTAATCCTAACTGTTAGACTAGAGTGGTAAAAGTCGGAAAAGGCATAACGTTACCGACATCTGGTGTAAGTGACCGAAAACACATTCGTATGATATTTGAGAGTAACCATTTACTCCAATAGGCTTAACCACGAACTCAGTGCTGGAAGAATTGCAGAAGGTGCAATTCTGAACGTTTCGGTAAGTTGGGCTACGATGGGCCGAGATGGGCCCAATGGGCTTCCGAGCCCAAATCGATAAAATGACTATTATAGGCTTTCTGGTGACGTGATTAATGATAACATGATTAAGTTGGTGAACTAAACCAAAAAGTTAGACTTAACAGGCTTGAGATGATAATGGACTTAGTAAGGCCCATTAGGGGTTTTAAGTTAAAAAGGGTAAAACTGGAAATTTGGCTTAAGTGGACTTCCGTGGTTATTTATGGGCTAATAATTAATCGAACGTGCATGAAAACTCTGAAAACTTGATAAAGGACTAAAATACGCCTGAAATTGGAAAAATTACCAAAATACCCCTAGGTGTAAAAAGACTATTATACCCCTAGGGTCAATTCTGTATGAAATGTATGATTTTATGTATCTGCATGAGTTACCATTTAATGTGAGCATATCTGATGCATGAGATGCTATATGTTGCATGCTAGTATGTATATATCTGTTGCATGAGGTATGGGTTTATGATGGAGGAAGCGTTCTGGCAGCCTCGCTGCAATCTGGTGAATTTGTCACATTATATCTGGCAGCCTCGCTGCAATTCTGGTGGCCTCGCCACAATATCTGTATCTGGTGACCTCGTCACAATATCTGGCAGCCTCACTGCAAATATTATATGGCAGCCTCGCTGCAAATATTATCTGGCAGCCTCGCTGCAAATATCTATGGTGTGTAGCGGTTGGGTGGGTCGAGTAGTCTCCCCACATGGTGTAAGGTTGGTACGGGGGTGTTATGGATGGATTTGGGTTGGGTTTCTGTCTGCATATTATTTTTGATCTGTATCTGTTATGGGCCTATGGGCTTAACCTGATTTCTGTAATGGGCAAGGCCCAATTAATCTGATTCTGAGGCTTGATCTGTTTTGGCCTATGGTTGAGATTATGTTATACACTGAGTTGTCAAACTCACCCCCCTTTAATTTCATCTCTGCAGGTAACCTTCAACCATAGTGGGCTTGGAGCTGGGAGAGATTCGGAGGTGGCCACAATCTCTGCAAATTCATTTTTCGTTTAATTTTAAGTATTGAATTATTTTATTTTTGGGTTTTAATTGTAACAAGGCCGCTATTTAATTTCCCTTTATGGTTTGTCTTTTTAATTCATATTTTATCGAAACTGCTAGTTATAGGCTGCGCGGGTTTTAAAAATATTGGCAACGTTTTCAAACGCAACAAGTTTAAAACATGGATAAGTTAAGGATTAACAAATTGGTTTCTCTCAAACTCGCCGTTTTAGTAAAATATTAGCTAAGTCATAACAAGCAAAAAGATCATAAGTTTAGTTGTAGGATTATGTGACACAACAGATCTGGTCATAACGTCTAGACCGGGTTTGGGGAGTTACATTCAACCTGAACCTGGTAAAGAATTTGTTATATACAGTGATGCATCTATTATCGGACTGGGTTGTGTATTGATGCACGATGGGAAAGTCATAGCTTATGCCTCCTGATAGTTAAAATCACACGAGAAGAATTACCCGACACATGATCTTAAGTTAGCTGCTATAGTCTTTGCATTAAAGATTTAGCGGCATTACTTATACGGAGAAAAATGTAGAATTTTTACTGATCATAAAAGTCTGAAGTATCTGATGTCACAGAAAGAATTGAATTGTGACAAAGGAGATGGCTTGAATTACTAAAAGACTACGATTTTGTAATTGATTATCATCCAAGAAAAGCTAATGTTGTAGCTGATGCGTTAAGTCGAAAATCTCTGTTTGCTTTACGGGTTTTGGGTACTCAAATGACGTCATGTGATGATGGATCTATATTAGCCGAGCTAAAGGCTAAACCGTTGATTCTGCAGCAAATCTGTGAAGCTCAAAGGACTGATTCTGAACTACAAGCTAAATGACTTCACTATGAGTCTAATTCTGATTCTGACTTTTCTATAAGGAATGATGATTATTTAATGTTCTGACATAGAATTTGTATACCGAAAGATAGTGAACTCATTCAGAAAGTTTTGCATGAAGCTCATGACAGTCGATTTTCAGTTCATCCGGGTAGCACTAAGATGTATAACGATTTGAAACAACAATACTGGTGGTCAGGAATGAAACGTGACATATCACAATTCGTATCGAAATGTTTGATCTGTCAGCAAGTTAAAGCTGAAAATCAGGTACCGTCAGGTTTATTACAGCCTATTATGATTCCGGAGTGGAAATGGGACAAAGTCACTATGGATTTTGCATCTGGACTACCTCTGTCTCTGAAGAAGAAAAATGCAATCTGGGTAATCGTTGACAGATTGACAAAGTCTGCACATTTTATACCGGTACGTACCGACTATTCTCTGGATAGATTAGAGGAATTATATTTATCTAAGATTGTGCGATTGCATGGTATACCATTATCCATTGTGTCTGATAGAGATCCGAGGTTTACCTCGAGATTCTGGAAGAAGTTTCAAGAGGCTTTGGGAACGAAATTGAGTTTCAGTATAGCATTCCATCCCCAGACTGACGGTCAGTCTGAAAGAGTTATTCAGATTCTGGAAAACATCTTACGGTGCTGTATTCTTGAATTTGAAAGTAATTGGGAGAAATACTTACCTCTGATAGAGTTTGCATACAATAACAGTTTTCAGACGAGTTTAAAAATGGCTCCATACGAAGCATTATACGGTCGTAAATGTCGAACACTGCTGTATTGGACAGAATTGAGTGAGAGAAAGTTACACGGGGTTGATTTAATCTGAGATACAGAAGAAAAAGTGAAAGTGATATGTGATAGTTTGAAAGTAGCTTCAGACGGACAGAAATCATATGCTAATTTGAAACGAAAAGAAATAGAGTTTCAGGTCGGAGATAGAGTATTTCTAAAAGTATCACCGTGGAAGAAAATTATTCATTTCAGCAGAAAAGGAAAGCTAAGTCCTTATTTTATCGGGCCGTATGAAATTGTGGAACGAATTGGACCTGTAGCTTATCGACTATCGTTATCGTCTGAACTTGAAAAGATTCATAATGTATTTCACATTTCAATGCTTCGTTGATACCGATCTGATCCATCTCATATCATTTCTCCCACTGATGTAGAGATACAGTCCGATTTATCGTACAGTGAAGAACCGATTAGAATTCTGGCTCGAGAAATCAAAGAGTTGAGAAATAAGCGTATAGCACTTGTAAAAGTTCTCTGGTGTAAACACAGAATAGAGGAAGCTACATGGGAGCTCGAGGAATCTATGCGAAAGCAATATCCTAACCTGTACACTGGTAAGATTTTCGGGGACGAAAATCCCTAAAGGGGGGAGAGTTGTAACAGCCCACTTTATACCCTAGCCGAAACGAGTGGTTTCGAGACCACTTAACCGAGTCAAAATATTATTTTAAATGCTTTAATATGTTTTATGGCATGATAGGTATATGGTGTGAAAGTTTCGTATTGAAATTTTACTGTCTGATCGGTTAATTTGATAAAAAGGATTAAATCGCATAAAGCGATAAATAGGAGTTCTATTTCATAAATGGCTTATTTGATGATGGTTTTTTAAATGGAAGGCATTAAATGGTTATTTTACCTATTCTAAAGCTAATGGACACATATGTCCTTATTATTATGGTTTTATAAATGATATTATAAAGGTTAGTTTTGGTTTTTAATTAATATATGTTATAATAGATTAAATAAAATAAAATAATACTCATTTTCATTTGTTCCTTTACCGATTCTTATAATACTCATTTTCATTTGTTCCTTTACCGATTCTTCATCAAAATATTAAGGGTTTTAAAGCTTTTAACATTCGGTCACTTTGAGCTTCAATTCAAGGTTCGTTTTTATTCCGTTTTCGATAATTTTTACGTTTTTCTGATCGTTGCTTCGTATACTAGTCGACCCGTACCTTAATTTCTGATTTTGAACATGTCTTTGAAAAATGCCATTGATGAATTCATGTTATTTTGATGGATTTTGATGAATTATAGAATATTATGTGGAAATATACAAGAATTTTAAAGTAAGTTTTGATGAAAATGAGTTTTGAGGATTTGAATATAAAAAGGTAGAATTTTTTATGGTTAAATTGTGATTAATTGAAAGATATATGCTTGTATAAGCCCCTTGAATATTTGGCTATGGTGAATTGAGGGATTGATTATGTAATTTTTCATTTTTGTGATAGAAGGACTAAATTGCAAAGTGTCAAAAATATAGGGGCTAAATTGCAAATATACCAAAATATATGTTTTTGAATTGAATTGAATATGTGAGTTAGTAAATAGCTGAAATTTGTATTAATATAGATAAAGACGATAGAATCCCGAAACTTGATCGTGGAAAACGGAAAATAGACGAGTAGATATCGGGATTACGAGGTAAGTTCGTAGAATTTGAATTTACCTTATAAATGCTTATAAATGTTGTTTAAAGATTATGTGGATGTATAAAGTTGCTGAATTGGATTGCCTATTGAGTATATACATGTGATTTGGAATGGAAATGTTAAATGTTACAAGTGATACATGGATACCGAGCCCCGTTAGAACCGTAGAAGTCGTAGGGATACAAGTGACATGTCACTAGGGCTACAGGGTGGTTTGAGCTCCTGTATTTGTTGTGGACTCACCACGTGCTCATGAGCTACACGTTCATCCTTCGGGATCACATGTTTAGTCTTCGGACTCACCGTTCAGCCTACGGGCTTACCGTTCATCCTTCGGGATTACATGTTCAGCCTTTGAGGCTTACCGTACAGGCTTGTAAGAGCATACATGACGTATTGACGGATTTCAGGTTATATGTATATACATTGTGTGTGTATCACCGGGGTATCCTCGATATTCTTATAGGTTCAACGGGCAATACCGATATAAGTTACATGAATTGCAAGATGATATAGATATAAGTATATATGATACCTGTTATATGAACTACATGAAAGGTATGATCCAACTCATATGATTTATATGTTACATGAGATATATGAAAGTGAATGCATTATATGTCATATGAATTATGATGTTTATATGTGCTAATGGATATGAATTATATGGTAAACTCTTGTATAAGATGGTATACGAAGTCTTATAAACTAACTTGTGTGAGCTTGTGAAATAGGCTACAAGAGCATATGAATAGAATTGGCCTTACTTGTATATGTAGGGATTACCTTAATGAATTGGTAAGTTAAATTCTAAGTTTTACGAGCTTACTAAGCTTTAGAAGCTTACTCCGTTTATTTCTTTCACTGTCTTATAGATTCGGAAGCTAGCTCGATAATCAGACGAGTCAGAGATTGTCATCACACTATCTATCAAGCTTTGGTACTTTTGAACCTTTTGTAAATGAAATGGTCATGGCATGTATAGACTAGTTATTTAGTGAATATGGTATGTTTGGGTAGATGATCAAGCTATGAGATGTGGCTTGGCTTATACATATGTAATTAAGTATTTTGAGATTGTTTCTTTTTTATTATATGTGCATATGGTAAACTATATGATCAAGATGGATATATGAGCTGATATGGTAAGAAATGAAATGTTGATAAATGAGCTCATTAATGAGGTTGTTAGCCGTTGAATTATAATGCTTAGTTGATGCAAGATATCATGATGATTATAGGTTCATATTATGCTTGAACTTGTATGTTTTGGTTACTAATATTGGTATGAAATGTGGTGGTTATTGACTTGTAGGGAATGACCCATTTTGGGCGACAAATTGGCTTAAATCAAGCCTATATTTGTGCCACACGACCAGGGGACACGGGCGTGTATTTCGACCGTGTGTCCCCTGCACCTTAAACGTTTTTGGACAGTCTTGCACACAGCCTAGACACATGGGCGTGTCTGGTAGCCGTGTGGCTAGGACAGTTTCGACCACGGCCTAGACACACGGGCGTGTTTAGTAGCTATGTGAGGTAAGTTAGATTCGGCCACGGGTTATGTGATTTGGGCGTGTTAGATAGCCATGGCCGTGTGAGAGAACATGGGCAAAGGGGCACGGCCGTATGTCCCTAACTTGAAAATTTATGATTATTTTCCTATCTTTTACTATGTTTTTCAATTTGATCCTCAATAGTTATATTCATCATTTTACAATCATTTGAAGTATGCTTTGATGATTGAAAATACATGATGGTTAAAGATTAAAAAGTTCAAAATCTTACTGGTTCAGTATGAGTACATGTCCGGCAACGCTCCTTTCCTGTTCCGGCGATGATTACGGGAAAGGGGTGTTATAACATCCTCTCAGCATATCTTCTAACACTTGAATGACCCTTTCAAACTGATCATCTGTCTGAGGGTGAAATGCAGTACTGAAGTCTAATCGCGTACCCAATGCCTCATGCAACTTCTGTCAAAATCAAGATGTAAATCTAGGATCTCGATCATATATTATCGAAACTGGCACCCCATGCAACCGCACTATCTCTGCTACGTACAGCTTGGCCAACTTCTGTAGTGAGTAATCGGTTCTAACCGGTATAAAATGAGCAGACTTCGTCAATCTATCCACGATTACCCAAACAGAGTCTTTCTTTGAAGGTGTCAACGGCAACCCACTTACAAAATCCATAGTTACTCTTTCCCATTTCCACTGCGGAATTTTCACTGGCTGCAACAGTCCAGAAGGCAACTGGTGCTCAGCTTTAACTTGCTAACACATCAGACATTTCCCAACGAATTCAGTCACCTCACGCTTAAGTCCAGGCCACCAATACGCCTCTCGCAAATCTCTATACAACTTATTACCTCCAGGGTGCATAGCACAAGGTTCACTATGAGCCTCACTCAAGATCAACTGCCTCAAATCAGAGTCCTTAAGAATGCAAACTCTTCCACGAAAGCAAAGAACCCCATTAGAATTAAATCCAAAGTCCTCACTCTCACCACTCTTAACTTGCTGAAGTCGAGGAACCAACGAATCATCTTTCAACTGCAACTCTTTAATTTTCTCGGTCCAAGTTGATCTTACTTGCAACTCTGCTAACAAACTCCCATCATCATATAAACTAAAGCGAGCAAACATAGCCCTTAACTCTGCAACAGTCCTACGACTTAGTTTATCTGCCACTACGTTGGCCTTGCCTGGGTGGTACTCGATCGAACAGTTGTAATCCTTAAGCAACTCTATCCATCTTCATTGCCTAAGATTCAACTCCTTTTGAGTCAACAGATATTTGAGACTTTTGTGGTCAGTGTATATAATACACTTTTCCCTATACAGAAAGTGTCTCCAGATTTTTAATGCGAAGACCTTCGTTGCCAACTCCAAGTCATGCATAGGGTAATTCGCTTCGTGAGGCTTCAGCTGTCGCGAAGCATAAGCGACTACCTTACCTTCTTGCGTCAGTACACAACCTAACCCCACGTGTGAAGCATCACTATACACAGTAAAGTCCTTCCCAGATTCTGGCTGAATTAACACTGGCGCCTCAGTCAACACTCTTTTCAGCTTGTCAAAAGCTTCTTGCTGCTTCTCAGACCATACAAACGCTACTCTATTCTTTAACAGTTTCGTTAATGGTGCCGCGATTAAAGAAAATCCCTCAATAAACCTTCTGTAATAACCTGCCAGACCTAGAAAACTACGAATTTCGATATTGACCTTGGCGGCTTCCAGTCCAGAACTGCCTCAATTTTGCGAGGATCTACTCTAATCCCCTCAGCTGAAACAACATGACCTAGAAAAGTCACTTCTCGCAGCCAGAATTCGCACTTACTAAATTTTGCATATAGTTGCTTCTCTCTCGAAACTTGCAAAACAATTCAAAGGTGCTCATCATGCTTCTCCTCCGTTTCTGAATATATCAATATATTGTCAATGAAGACCACCACGAATCGATCCAAGTACGGCTGGAACACTCGTTTCATTAAATCCATAAAAGCTGTAGGTGCATTCGTCAACCCAAAAAGGCATAACCAAAAACTCATAGTGACCATACTGAGTTCTGAATGCCGTCTTATGAACATCCACCTCTTTTACCCTTAGCTGATGGTACCCAGACCGAAGATCGATCTTGGAAAACACAGAAGCTCCTCTAAGTTGATCAAACAAATCGTCTATTCTCGGTAGAGGGTACTTATTCTTTATCATCAGTTTGTTCAACTGACGATAATTGATGCACATACACATCGTTCCATCATTCTTTTTCACAAACAGCACCGGTGCTCCCCATGGAGACACACTCGGTCTAATGAAGCCCCTATCTAACAATTCTTGAATCTGAGCTTTCAGTTCCACTAGCTCCTTTGGTGCTATTCTGTAAGGCGCAATGGACATTGGAGCTGTTCCAGGCAATAGATCGATCCTAAACTCAACTTCTCGATTAGGAGGTAATCCAGGAAGCTCCTCAGGAAAAACATCTTGAAAATCATTAACAGTTCCAACGGTCTCTACTGTCACATTTTCAGATTCAGTTTGACTTACGAACACCAAATATGCCTCGCAACCCTTGCGCATCATCTTTTTAGCCCTTAAGGCTGAAACCACGTTGGACAAATAATCCCTTCGTTCTCTAATAACCATTACCTCATCACCCTCGGTTGTTCTCAACACCATCCTCTTGGCCGCTCAATCCAACGTCGCCTTATGCTTAGTTAACCAGTCCATGCCCAGTATCAAATCGAATTCTTCGAAAGGTAATTCTATCAAGTCTCCCAAAAAGATTCTACCTTGATTCTCTAAAGGCACATCCCTAAAGAGTTTATCTACCCTAACCGAGTGACCTAGAGGACTAATTATAGTTAGCCCACTCATAGTTTCCTCAGAGTACACACCCAATGACCCAGAGATCTCACAAGCAACATATGAATGTGTTGAACCCACATCAATCAAAGTAGTATATGGCATACTAGATATCAAGAACGTACCCGTTATAACATCAGGTGCATCACCCTCCTCTCGGCAACGAGCAGCATACACTAAGGCTGGCTGACGAGCCTCAGCATTACCAGCACCCCTGCCAGGTGCCCCACGACCATGTCCATTACTGTTGCCTCCTCTACCTTGACCACGGCCCCTTGGGAGTGGCAATCCTCCTCGCACAGGCTGAGCAACCCTCTAGTCAATAGCTTGATTCTGACGTGGCCTCTGTGGACAATCTTTTACTTGGTGCTCCATAGACCCACATCGAAAACAAGCTCCACTACACTTCCTATATTCACCGAGATGTACTCTACCACAGTCCCTACAAGGCTGTGGTCTCACAGTATTTACTGGCACAGCTTGAACTTGTTCCTCCACTCTAGCTCTCTTAACATTCTTGTTTGCAGCACCCAATGGTCTAAAATCTCTCTTAAAACGGTTGTGATCCCTATTGCGGTTCTATCGTTCAGCTCGCTTCACTTTCTCGGCTATCTTAGCTTTCTCCACCAGTGCAGCAAAGTCATGCTCCCTCTGTAAAGCTATTAGCACCCTCAACTCATCTTTGAGACCATCCTCGAAACGAACATTGCACTCATAATCAGTGGAAACAATACCACTAGCATACCAGCTCAGTCACAGAAACTCTGCCTCATATTCAGCAACGGTCTTACTGCCTTGGGTCAGGTTTAGGAATTCCTTCCTACGTGCATCCACATAGCTAGCTCCCACATATTTTGCCTTAAAAGACTTCTTGAACAATTACCATGTTACCCCCTCAGCTGGAGTACCTTCTCTCATGGTGATCCACCACTGATATGCCTCGTCTCGCAGCAACGACACTGCTTCTTTTAACTTCTGCTCCACTGAGCAGTCCAGATCATCCATTATCCGCTCTATGGCTTCCAACAAATACTCAGCCAAATTTGGGGCTACTCCAGATATACCCCTGAAAACCTCAGCCCCGTTAGCCCAGAGTCGTTCAGAAATAGACCCTCTAGTCACAGTTCCAGTGCTTGCCCCAGCGACCCTTTCTAACACCCTCAGCATGGCTTGGGACAAAGCGTCGTCCCTTGCAGCCCTATCGTAAGATCCAGTCTCCATCACTGGCGGAGCTCGTACTTCCTCAGCTGGCATATGCCCCGAAGATGAATATTCAGCTTGAGCATTACCTCGGCCTCGACCACGGCATCGTCCACGAGCAGCTCTCATACTCATATCGATTTATCTGATTTATGAATTTTATGACATTATTTTAAGGTTCCAGTTTTTTATTATAGAATATTTTATGGACAGATAAAGTTTCAGAGTTGTTTTCGTGCAATCGTAATCTGGCTACTGTCTCAGTTTTCCTAGGGTTTAGTTTACCCTACAGTCTCAGCATTGTAGTTTTAATACTACCTTATCTACAGTGTCATATCAAAGGCTCAGTTCTATCTACAGCATTGTTTCAGTACAGTACAGTATGAGAGACTAAGGGTTCGGCTTTTGATAGATTCAAGAGAAAAAGGTGTTGCTGGTTTCGATCAAGAAGTAAACAGTAAGGGTGTATTTTCGGTCAAAAGTGTATTCGGCTATGGTAGAGGTTTTGGTCAAGTGATTTTCGACAGAGATTAAGTGAAGAAAGAAAGAAGGGGATGGATTCAGTCTTGAAGAGAAAAGGGATGGAATGTAATCGGTTTGAGATGCAAAGAAAAAGAAGAAGAAGATGATGAAGAATGAGAAAAGAAGAATAGAAAGAAGTGAATTCGGCTAGGAGGTGCAATCGGCAATAGGGGTTTTTGGGAGTAAAAGAATTCGGCTATTAGATCAAAAAGGAAAGAAAAGAATGACCTAAAGAGGGACAACAAGAAACCCTAAGATGCACTACAAAATCGATACAAGAAGCTCAAAAAGAACCCTAAAAAAATCGGCACACTAGCCTTGAATTGCCGAAAATGCTATACCTTGTTTTTGGGTGCCGAATTTGCACTAAGCAGAGTCCTTTGGCCGGCCACTTTCTCTTCAAATTCAAATGTCCTCAAATCTCTCCTTGATTCACTCTCACGAACAATTCAAACCCTCCAAGTTAAAGTTTTACTTGAGTACCAACACTTGACCACACATGTACATAAAAAAATAAAAGTCACTGAAGCTTACCTTGTGACTCATACCATGGACCTCCCTTACCTCCTAAGCACCACTTTTTTAGGAGCTTAGTGGTGCCCCCTTGCCACTTTGCCAAAGGTCTTTTCATGACAATTCCTGCTAAGTTTTTCTTAAAAGCTCTCTTGGTCCAGTTTCCCCCTTTCACTTAAAACAGACCTTGCTATTTTTATTATATTTTAACCGGAGTTTAGGACTCCTAAAGGTCCACTAACATGTTCAAACACAAATTCAACATTTAGATCACACAATTTTCACCAAAATCACACTAAACCCGAGAAATCCCAAAAATCAGGACGTTACATAAACTATAGCTCTGATACCACTAAATGTAACACCTCTTACCCGTGTTCAATGTCGGAACAGGGTACGAGGCATCACTGGATTTGTACACTTACAAATACACAAAACTGGCTATAAAATTTCTTTCAATTTAAAATCTAATCACATTCTTATCATATATATACATATATTCAAGTCCTTATACATGCTATAAACTTATAAATATTTGGAAAGTTTTTTTATACTAACCTTAGCCTGATAGTGTGATAGTATCTCCGGCGACCTCTAACTCGAGCTAGCATCTGAAACTCTAGGAAAAAGGAAGGGAAAGGAGTAAGCATTATAGCTTAGTAAGTGAATATGTAAATAATAATAATACATTATTAATGGCATTTATATGTCCCAAAAATATGTCTCTACAATTATACAATTTTAATCTCACATGAAATTATCATTTACTTAAAATCAGTACAAGCTATTCATTCTAGTCCCAGTCACTAAATTATTTTTATCCGGAGCTACGGAGCTCCAAATTAAGATTCGTAAATTTTCCCAGAAACTAAACTCATATGTCTTCTTTCCATAAAAATTTTAGAATTTTTTGGTTGGGCAAATTAATACAGTTTATTCATTAAAGTCTCTCCTGTTTCGCGGTTTAGCAGCTCTGACCACTCTTCACTAAAATTTAATTATCTTTTGCTACCAAATTCAAATGAGGTTCTTGTTTCTTTTTTCTTAAAATAGACTCAATAAGGAATCCAACCATATAAATTATGTTCCTTAAGTATTTTTTTTAAATTTTTAATGATTTTCACAATTCAGATAGGGGATCATGAAATCAATCTGAACAAGTCTTACAAAAATATAAATATCTCAAAATACAGAATTCCTTTTTTTTCTCTGTTTCTTTTATATGAAAATAGATTCAATAAAATTTAATTGCATATCTCATTCCGCTTAAACTCAATTTCTACTGTTTTTGGTGATTTTTTAAAGTAACTCCCTTGCTGCTGTCCAAAACTGCTATATTTCCAATTTCACCTTTTTCATATATTCCCTTGTATCAACTTTTTCATAGTAACACTTAACCATATCAAACGTACCAAAGTTCGATCATTTATCGAGCACATTGCTTACAACACATTTATTCATGTCCTTATACTTATCACCACATTTTCATATAAATTCACAATTAATAGATTTTCTCGTTGAACACATCGGAATAGTAACAGATATTCGGTGGCCTGCACATTGTACCACCCTTGTAGCCGAAGCTAATTGGTGCACATAGTAGCCTGCACTTAGTACTACACATGTGACCAATATCATCTGATACACGTAGTAGCCTGCACATAGTACTACACACGTGATCGAAAAAATCGAGTACGCATAGTAGCCTGCACATAGTACTACGCATGTGACCCATCCATCTGGTACACATAGTAGCCTGCACTTAGTACTACACAAGTGACCTAAACCATCTTGAACACATAGTAGCCTGCACATAGTACTACACATGTGTTCTCACAACGGATCATTTATATCTTTTCTATTCCAAAGGTTCAACCGGGAAATTCTTCACTTTTCAACATTTTACAAATTCATCCATACTCAATTTCAATTCAAAATTTACCTCAAGTGGGCATTCAATATACAACCGTAACTTGTACAATAGCAAAATATTATAAAATAGATAAAAATGATACATTATTTACATATAAACTTACCTCGGTGCAAAATATAGAAATTTTGCAATTTAGTCCATAATCTTTTCATTTTCCCAATCAAGGTCGATTCCACATTTTTCTTGATCTAAAATAACACATTTAGCTTATTTAATACTCACATTTATCAAAACAGTCCTTAACTCTAACTTTGGTAAAATTACAATTTTGCCCCTAAACTTTTGCATATTTACACTTTTGCCCCAAAGCTCGAAAATTAATCTTTTTCCCTAATTCTTATGTTTTAGAAAATTCTGATAATTTATTTACTAATGGAAACATCAAATTCTCACTCTAACATATACTTATGAACATTAGGTATTTTTACCAATTATGTCGTTTTACTCGTTTTCACTTAAAATCGAGTAGCACAAGTTATTCAACATAATTTAAAACCTCATAATCTATCATAAAACATCAAAAAACACAATTATTCAACATGGGTCAATTTTTGAAATCAAACCCTAGCTCAAATAAATGGTGAAAATAGAGAAATCATGTTACCGGGATTTCAAAAACGTAAAAATCACTAAAAACGGGGCTAGAACGGACTTACAATTGAGCTTGGAAGCTTGAAAAACCCTAGCCATGGTTTCTCCATGCTATTTTCGGCCTTGAGGAAGAAGATGAGCAAAAATTGGCTTTTAATTTGATTTTTTAATTCATTTAATCATTATATAACCAAAATGCCCCTAACTTAAAAAAAATTCTTTTTCACCCATTTCTTGTCCATATTTTGTCCAATAAATTAACCAATGGTCTAATTACCATTTAAAGACCTTCAATTTAAAATTTCATAACAATTGGACACCTCTAACATGTAGAACTCAACTTTTGCACTTTTTACAATTTAGTCCTTTTGACTAAAATGAGTGCCCAAACGTCGAAATTTTCGTACGAAATTTTTACAGAATAATTTCATAAAAATGTAAACCATAAAAATATAAATAGAACCCATTTAAATTGAACACCTTTACCTTCTAGAATGCACATTTTATTACTTTTACAATTTAGTCCAATTTATCAAATTGCACAAACAAACAATAACATTTTGTAACGAAAATTTCACAAAATATTGCAAACACAAAATAAATTATAAAACTCAATCGAAATAAATATTTTGACCTCGGATTTGTGGTTTCCTAACCACTATTCCATTTAGGCCCTGTATCGGGCTATTACACATCTGGTCAGGTTACCTTGGGAGTGATCAGTAGATTGAACAAGTTACAGATCCTATACCCTTGAATAGCAGTGGGATGGTTTGAAGATGGTACAAACCTTATGTCCCCAAGGTACAGTGGAATCGGCCCTGAAGTTACAGTAAGGGTAAGCCAATTGAGCAAAACGTGATTGTTTCTTCGGGTCTTTTGTCGAAAATACCAACCAAACAAGATGGCAGCATAATACGTCAGTGATAAAGCCCTAATGAACAACGAGTGATGACACCCTAAGCATTAAGAAGGGATCATTCTCATGACATTTCTACATTCATTATTATTCATACATTTAGTTAGATGATTCATTCTGATCATAACATCCTAGTCATTGGACACAAGCATATGCCCATGAAACTGATTCTACAGGTCATGTCTTCAAGAGAACGGTGTAGTAATATCGGTGAATTCAAAGATCTTATCTCCCTAAAGTAGCAGTAGAGCAGATCGAATATCTCCCTAAAGTAGCAAGTGGAGCAGACTGAAGCCACCAATCTTATCTTTCTGAGGTAGCAAGTGGAGTAGATTGAAGATTGTAGATCTTATCTCTCTGAAGTAGCAGTGGAGCAGATTGAAGCCGCCAGCCTTATCTCCCTGAAGTAGCAGTGGAGCAGACTGAAGATTGTAGATCTTATCTCCTTGAAGTAGTAGTGGAGTAGATTGAAGCCGCAATCCTTATCTCTCTGAAGTTGCAGTAGGGCAAGATAAATATATACAAGCTCTATCTCCCTGAAGTTGTAGTGAATTAGGTGGAAATTGCCAATTCTTATCTCCTTAAAGTTCCATATGAGAAGATCAAAATTACTGAATGATTGGTACTATACTGAATGATTTATTTTGAATGGTTGTATGCTATATTTGACATGGATTGGCATGGAATAATGTTTTGTTGCTTATGAAAAGAGTATATGAATGTATGAACAGTTGGATTTGGTGCCCTAAGTGTTTTGCTTTTGTCTATGTAAGTTGTAATATTTTTAAAAAGATTGGTTAATAAAATTATTTATTAACTATATTAATACCCTTTGCTAACTTTCTTTGAAGTTTTTTTCAAGCAAAGTAAAATAGAAGTAAATATTAGCTCACTGGTTGTCTAATGTTTAATTAATACTAAGTTGTATTACGTGGTTGAATCGTACTATAAAAAGATAAGTAATATTTGTAGACGAGCCTAAATATGTCCTTAGTCTAATCAACAACAAACAAACTGATTGAAAATTAATATGTCATCCATCAAGTCCAACTGGGGAGATGCTTTGTAATCTGCCACAATTCATTGTGGCGAATTATAATCTTCTCAGCACTTAATGAGCTTGTCTTCTAGCTTTCTTATTTGATTTTATTACATTTTCCATTTTTATTAATTCATGTTTAATTTTAGTAAAATAAGTGTTTTTCGTAATTTTTAGCCATGTAATGACTTAACAGGCCAATACGGGCCTATGAATGAACTAATAAGTCAATTGAGTGTGCAATACACTATTTTTGGGCTGAGAATGCAAAGGTTGATGGCAGCGTCAGAACATTGGAATGTGGTGTTGCAACATTGGACTTTGAAGCCAAATAATTCACCGTCAAAAGGCAGTTTCATGAAACCAGTCCTGCGGTGTTGCGACATAAAAGCGACAAACTGGAATTTTAAGTCAGAGGTGTTTTCATCTGTACAATGCATATTAATCATTTTTAGGTCTGTTAATTAACCTAGTTAGGATAGAACATTTTGGCTATAAATAGAGGTGTTAATTAACCTAGTTAGGATTTTTGTTTTAGTTTTACCTTTATTTCAATCTAGTCCTTTTATGTTACAAAATAGATCCAAGCTCTTTTCTAAGTGGTTTTTATTAATTTCTTTTCGATTTTCAATTGCAATGGAGATCGTCTTCGCAACTGTCAAATAAATTTTGGCTTTCACGCGTAAATCGATATCGAAACAGATCAATTTCTTTATTTGTTTTTTCAATTTAATTATTTACCTAGCATATTGAATATGAATTTAGGGGCAATTGCATCTAGACCCATGATTGGCTAATTTTCTTATAAAGATTAATGATCAAATGTGGGAATAATTAATGGAACAATTAGTGTTTGTTTTCAAGTTTGTTGGCTTAAATTATGTATGATTAAACCCTAGGATTGATAACCCTAGGACGTAATTTAGGATAAACAAGATCGAAAGATAAGTTTAACAATCATAATTTATTCTAGTCAAGAAAGTGAGGTCAAAAGATAAGTGAGTATTGGTTGATTAGTTAATTAGTTAGAGGTCAAAAGGTAAAAATTGGTTAATTAATAGCTAACTCGATAAAACCTGAATTTTAACGTTACTTAGGAACATTGAAGTGGGTTAATCTTCTACTAGTTTAATTGGATTAATTTCGATTATTAATTTGTTTTCTTTAATTTTGTTCAATTTATGTTGTTTTACTTAACTAATTTTAATTTGGTTCTTCTTACTACAATTTTAAGTTATTGCAGTTTAGCATGTTAGTGTAGAAAACGAATTTTAATTTAATACAACCTTCATTGGTTATGATTCGCGGAATACTTCTCAGAGTGTTTCATTGTAACACTTCACTATATTACAATTTGAACTATATACTTGCGGAGACCACTGCTTAATTAATTATCTTTTTGCTACTGTATTTCCCATCCAGACGTTCGCACATCTAGCGGCAATCAAGTTGTTAGCATCGTTTCTAAAGAGGTTTCAACATTAAATTAAAATGTTATATTATGGAATTTAATAAGATAAGCAAGATAATTTAGAATTATAGGTGTGAATTTTAATTTTAGTATTTTTATTCGATTTAATTTTAAGTTACTAATTCTATTTTACTTTCTTTGATTTCAATACATGACTCAAAGTGAAACTATCCCCATCGAGCCAAATCCTGAACCGGAGAGAATTCTCAGCAGAAAATGCAAAATGATCCACCCTTGGCAGCTGACTTACCTCAGGCAAACCCCCTATTTGAAGAACCAATCCAACCACTAGCATAACTTTGAAAAGAGCCACTATAGCTCGACAAGAGTAGACATTGCATGAATACATGCTACACAATTTAAACATGGTCTGAGGCAATATCGAGAGTCCGTTGATTAACACGAATAATCTTAAAATTAAGACATCCACTATCCAAATGATTTAGAACAATCTATAGTTTCATGGAAAATATGACAGAAGACCCAAATAAACATTTAAAGTGATTCCTGTAGCTTTATGATACATTTAGTGTAACGAGGTTACCGATGATGCTATTCATCTTCGATTGTTTCCCTTTCATTGTGCAACAACACGTACAAATGACTTCATTCACAAGAGCCTAGTTCCATCACTACATGAGATGAATTAGTGGATAATTTTTTAATAAAACTTTACCCATTAGTAGAACCATTCAATTAAGATGCGACATCAGCAATTTCAAGCAAATCAAGGGCAAGAACTTATAGGAACCATAGGAATGTTTTAAGTCATTTTTAAGAAAGTTCTCACATCACGGAATGCAATAGTGGATGCAACTGCAAACATTTTGTAACACCCATACTTGTTGAAGTCCTGAGTTTAGGGCGTATAGGCAATAGTAGAAGTTTAAAGCAAGAATGTCCTTCGTAAAGTATATGTACATGCAGAAGGAGGAATTTGCAATAGATGTCAAGGGTTTATGAGTGGTAGGGGATGTCACCAAGGTTACGACACGCCCAGTTTGTTTAGTCAATGTGGAGGTTATACACTAATGAGATAGCTAGAAATGATCGATTAGTCAAATAAAAAATATAAAAAGATATTTTATTCTTATACAGGTTTCTTTACAACTGTAAGCCACCAATGAGGGTAGGTTTGAAAGTTGAGCGACACTTGTCAAGTCTTATAATGAGAGCTTTTGAAGGAAGGAATGCTATTCTCTCCCTTCTATTTAAAAAGAGCATGCTTGCTAACTTCATATAGTTGTTGACCAGGGGGTTTTCCTACTATGGTGAGACTAAAGATCGAAGTTCAAGTATAGAGTTGTTTGTTCACCCGGGGTAAGTGTTTTGGACTCACATGAGTTTCTTCGATGAAAGTGAGCTTCCTCGAGTGTAAATATAAAGATGTAGAATAACCTTCAAGAGTCCGCATGTGGATGTGTAAACTTGGAGCTCAAGTTGCTATTGAGGTTAACAGGTGAGCCTTTCAGCCGACTCTTGCAAATGTATTATGCATGCTAGAACCATCTTGAAAATGAGCTAAAAATGCATGATGTGATGACTCCATGAGAAATGTATCTCCGATGAACTTACATGAATGATTCATAATAATGTGTTTGAATGAGTAAAGTGTCTATGTCTGTTTTGATGTTATGAATAAGTCTATTCTGAATGTAACACCCCTAACCCGTATCCGTCGCCGGAATAGGGTTACGCGGCATTACCAACCGAGACTTAACTTCCGGACATTCAAGGATAAACATATGACATAATTACAATTATGCACCACATTGTAAGAATTATTACCATTTAAACCAAATTCACTATTTCATAGAATGGTTCATTTCTAAAGTACATGTAATCATGTGTATAAACTAAATTTTGTATGCAAACAACTAGCCTTTCATAAAACCAAAAAATCACTATTCATTTGGTCACTTCTAAATGCTTTAACCGAATACCCTATAACAAACTTGCATAGCTCATTACTCAACCATTTCATAAATTGTACCAAACTTCATATATACATAGCATTACGATCATCAAGAAATAACTTATCACTCATTTTACAAATATCCAAAAGAATAGACCTCATGTACGTAATGGTTAAATTAATAAATATCAAATGACATAATAAAAATCCAATTAATATGAATGACAAAAGTTGAATACTTAAACCATGTTTTCATATCAATCACACATAAATGAAACATTTATTTTTTCAATTCGTAAATAGATATTTATAACATAACTAAATTACCAATTAGACATATTCAAATCATATCATATAATAATCCAACCTTTTCATTAATACACCAACTGTAAACACTCGCAACTCCAACTATATCACATGCATACTTATCATTTAATTATAAAGTAAAACCGAATAAACACATCACATTTATAAGCATTGACCACATCATGATCATTTCATGAAACATTAATTACCAAAATGATTAAGCCATTTTCACATGGCTTATATATACATACCAAAATCAGACTTGTTTACAAGACGGTTTACCCTATACATGCCATAAGTTTCAAGTTTAGTTTCTAAAAGTACCGATAAACAAACGATAGTGTGGATGACTTCACCGACGATCCCTGAGCATGTAACGACCACCAAAATCTATAACCAAGGTAAACAAATACACACGATAAGATAATTTAGCTTAGTAAGCTTCAATCAAGTTAAACATTTGATATATAATGATAATAACTCGTTGATAATAATTTCAATATCAAGGTTTACATATGCCTTTAACCATTTATACCAACTCACATATCAAAGGTTCACTTATAATCCAATACCACTTATAAGCCAAATATCCCAAAACCACGTATGACATTAGCTATGTATAATATCATTTGGCCGAATATGCATAGCCACATGGTACACGTCTTGACATATTATTTCATTTAAATTCGAAATCATAAAGTCATAAGCATCTAAGCCTTACGATGCCATCTTTAATTCAATCTAGTTGAACTAGTTTATAACACCATATCCACATTAAATTTCTAGGTTGATAATCATATATATAACATCTACTTTCATACAAATTTCCAAAATGGTCGAATATATGTGTATATATGTATATGCAACAACTTCACAAGTACTTCTCAATTACACATTCATAATTCTATCCAAGTCATTCTCACGTATATAAATAAATAACACATACCTAGCACAAGGTCTCATGATCTTAGACTTTTATTAATTCACCGGCAATTAGCTTGCTAGGTAAAATCCAGAGCTTATCACCGGCACAAAGCCTGCTAGACTTTATAAGTCTGATATTCCTTCACCGGCATTATGCCTGTTAGGCTCGAAGCCCGATAATAACACCAGCTTATAGCTTGCTAGGCCAAAGGCCCGAGTAACACATTACGAATAATCAAATCACTAAGTTTCACTTATCTAATAACATATATTTTTAATTTCCATATAGCACCAACATACGTATAACGTTTAACATCATTCGAACATAGCACTTGTCCAACATTTAATTTCGTTTCACCACATACCACTTAAACTTAATGACATATTTGTCATTAGGCACATAAGCATAATACACATATCATTATTTCATCTTTTCTATTCGGCTCATCATAAAATACAAGGAATGTTTAATTCTCATAATATATATCGTTTTATAATCGAATGCAATTTACGTTTAACTACTTAAAACTTACCTCGGATGTTGTCGAACTACTACGGATCAGTTATTCAGTTATTTTTGCTTTCCCCCTATCCGAATTCAGCTCTCTTTGTTCTTGAGCTAAATTAAACAAACAAACAAAGTTCACTACTTCAATTCATCTCATGACCGAATATCATTTAACTTAATATTTAAAATCCTTTAGCATTTTAACACTTGACCACAATTTAAGTATATCAACTATATAACCGAAAGTATTAACCATGCTTAACCAACAACAAGTCAATATCGAAATCACTCAAACATATTCATGGCCAAACACAACATTTTCAACGATTTCATTTCTTCTATTTCTCACTAAAGCCGGATACCATGTAAAATTTCCAAGGCATATCATTTGTCATATCCACACTTACACATGCTAAATCTTCCTTTCCTAATAACACACATACGGCTATTCACATTTTCAAACATCCCAAAATACAACAATTACTCAATTCATTAGCTAGGATGTCATTCGGCAACTATACAAACAAAGGTTAACATTTAAGCATTATTTTCTAATATTTAGCAAGAACCTTACATTAAACCACATTAGCCAAATGCAAAAACTCATTTTGGCCACTTATAAAAAAGTTTAATTAGTTCATACTCACCTATAATCATCTCTCATTACACCACATCAAAACATCAACAAATTAACACATAGTAACCATGGCCGAATGCATCATTTACCACAAACTCAAAAATTAACACATGGGCTATATCAAGAGCTTAACAACCAACTCAAATTCACAAAATTTGAAAGAAATAACATGAAATCATACCTTAATTAGACATTATAAAGGCCAAATGCTCTTGTTCTTTTCTATTTCTTTTTCCTTGATGAATTCAGCAAAAACAAGAGGAAATAAACAACCATTTCATGTTTTATTATTTCATGCATGTTTTTAATTATTAAATTACTAAATTGGCGTTTATAAAATCATGGCTTTTCCACTATCTTATGGCCGAAAATGTCCATGAAAAATATACTTTGTCTAATTGCATCTTAAACCCTCCACATTAAAAGAACAACTACAATTAGGCACTCACACATAAACCCTCTAATTTTTCTTTTATGCATACAAGTCCTTACGTAATATTTCAACATCCAAATGACAAAATTAAAACACGAACTTTCACATATGAGAATTAGCATATAATAACCACAGAAAATAATATTTAAAAATTTTTCTGACTCAGTTTCGTTGTCCCAAAACCACTTTTTCGATTAGGGCTAAAATAGGGCTGTCACAACTCTCCCCCTTAGGGATTTTCGTCCCAAAAATCTTACCAGTGAATAGATTAGGGTATCATTCTTTCATTGAGTCCTCTACCTCCCAAGTTGCTTCCTCAACCCCGTACTTGATCCATAACACTTTTACTGATGAGATTTTCTTATTTCACAGTTCTTTCACCTCGTGAGCCAAAATGCAAATCAGTTCTTACTCATAATTCAAATCAGACTGAATTTCAATCTCTGACGGATTAATCACATGTGTGGGGTCGGATCTATATCGTCAAAGCATCAGAACATGAAAAACATTATAAATCTTTTCAAGTTCAGGGGGCAATATTAATCTGTATGCAACTGGCCCAATTTGTTCTGAAATTTCATACGGTCTGATAAATCTCGGACTCAATTTGCCTTTACGGACGAATCTGAGTACCTTTTTCCACGGTGAGACTTTTAGAAACACTTTATCTCCAATCTGATATTCTATATCCTTATGTTTCAAGTTTGCATACGATTTTTGATGATTTGATGCTGCTTTTAAACTTTCACGGAGCACTTTTACTTTTTGTTTAGCCTTTTTAATCAAATGAATCCCGTAAATCTTATTCTCACTGAGCTCAGTCTAAAACAATGGTGTACGACATTTACGACCGTACAAAGCCTCGTAAGGTGCCATCCTGATACTCGATTGAAAACAATTATTGTATGCGAATTCAATCAAAGGCAAGTATCGTTCCCACGAACCACTAAACTCAAGGATGCAACATCTCAACATATCCTCAAGTATCTGAATAACTCGCTTAGATTGACCATCTCTCTGGGGATGGAAAGTGGTGCTAAAATGCAACTTGGTACCCAACGCATCTTGCAATTTCTTCCAAAATTGTGATGTAAATCTGGGATCTCTATCCGAAACAATAGAAGTAGGCACCCCGTGTAATCTCACAATCTGAGAAACGTACAATTCAGCTAGCTTATCGAGTGAATAATCGGTACGAACTGGAATAAAATGAGCCGACTTTGTCAATCTATCAACAATAACCCAGATTGTATCTTTCTTGCTCGACGTCAACGGTAAACCAGATACAAAATCTATCGTAACACGATCCCATTTCCACTCAGGTATCATAATCAGCTGAAGCAGTCCTGAAGGCACCTGATGTTCAGCTTTCACTTGTTGACATATCAAACATTTCGAAACAAAGTTAGAAATGTCTCGTTTCATACCGTGCCACCAGTACTGTTGTTTCAGATCGTTGTACATTTTTGGGCTACCCGGATGCACTAACATTCGGCTGCTATGAGCTTTGTTCAAAATCATTGGAATAAGCTCTGAATTTCTCGGAACACACAATCAATTTTTGAATCTCAAACAATCATTTTTATCAATTAGAAACTCTGAATCTTCTTTCGAATCAC
Source organism: Gossypium stocksii (assembly GCA_020496765.1). Lineage (NCBI taxonomy): Eukaryota > Viridiplantae > Streptophyta > Magnoliopsida > Malvales > Malvaceae > Gossypium > Gossypium stocksii. Next base: position 36,307,066 of record CM035624.1, read on the forward strand.
ATTGAGTTCGTTTTGCGATCATATCATCATCAACTATCTGGGCCTCCTGGATTTGTTGCATCAACATTGGTTTTGCTTTTAATTCCGCTACTAACAGATCATCAGCGGACAAAGACAAATGTACATTCATCGCTTACAGAGCAAATAGTGATTTTTGACTTAAAGCATCAGCAACCACATTAGCCTTTCCCGGATGATAATCAATAACGAGCTCGTTATCTTTCAGTAATTCTAGCCACCATCGTTGTCTTAAATTCAAGTCTTTCTGAGTCATCAAGTATTTGAGGCTTTTATGATCGGAATAAACATAACATTTCTCTCCGAAGAAGTAGTGACGCCAAATTTTTAAAGTGAAAACAATAGCAGCCAATTCAAGATCGTGAGTCAGATAGTTTTTCTCGTTAGGTTTTAACTGTCTCGAAGTGTACGCAACAACTCTACCCTCTTACGTCAAAACACAGCCTAAACCGTTCAAAAAGGCGTTACTAAAAACCACAAATTCTTTACCGGATTCTGGCTAAACTAGCACTGGGCTTCTGTCAGAAGAGCCTTCAATTGATCAAAGCTTTTCTGACATCTTTCCGACCATTGAAATTTGACATCTTTCTGAAGCAACTTTGTTAACGGTGTTGTTATAATCGAGAAACCTTTCACAAACTGTTTGTAATACCCGACAAGTCCCAAAAAGCTTCAAACTTCCGAAACATTCCTTAGAGGCTTCCAATCAAGTATAGATGAAATTTTACTTGGATCAACTCTGATACCCGATGCAGATACAACATGTCCCAAAAAGTTGACCTCACTTAACCAGAACTCACATTTACTAAACTTTGCATACAACTGCTTGTCTCGTAAAATTTGCAACACCAACCTCAAGTGTTCGGCATGCTCAGTTTCATCACGTGAATAGATCAGAATGTCATCTATAAACAGGACTTCAAACCGATCCAAATACTGTCTGAAAATCTGATTCATTAAATCCATGAAAATCGTAGGGGCATTAGTGAGCCCAAACGGCATCACTAAGAACTCGTAATGTCCGTACCTCATTCTGAAAGTAGTTTTAGGCACGTCAGAGTCTCTAACTCGCAACTGATAATAGCCCGATCTTAAGTCTATCTTTGAAAATACTGAAGCTCCCTTTAGCTGATCAAATAAATCATCAATTCGCGGCAACTGATATTTATTCTTTATAGTTACTTTATTAAGCTGACGATAATCGATGCACATTCTCATAGTTCCGTCTTTCTTTCTCACAAATAGCACTGGTGCACCCTAGGGAGAGAAACTCGGTCGAGCAAAACCTCTATCTGTCAATTCTTGCAACTGAGATTTCAATTCTTTTAATTCTATTAGTGCCATATGATACGGAGCTATCAAAATCGGAGTCATTCCTGGTACCAGTTCTATACCAAACTCTACTTCACGAATAGGTGGTAACCTAGGTAATTCCTCGAGAAACACATCCGGATATTCACGAACCACGGGCACAGTCTCGAGCTTTCTTTCTAATACTTTACTATCCAGAACATATGCAAGATAAGCTTCACAACCCTTTTTCACATACTTCTGAGCCAACATCAAAGATATTATTACCGGTAACCCATTCAAATCAGTAGACTCAACTTGAATTATCTCATCATTCGAACATCGCAAGTCAATTGTCTTTCATTTTAAATTTACTACAGCATCGTGCACTATTAACCAATCCATACCGAGAATGATATCAAACTCGTCAAATGGTAATGGCATCAAATCAGCCGAAAAACAAGAATCTCAAGTCATCAGGGGACATTTCTTACATACTTTATCAACTAACACGTAACGGCCCAAAGGATTTGACACCCGAATCACAAACTCAATAGACTCAACAGGTAGAGTCTTACTAGATGCCAAAGTTTCACACATAAAGGAATGAGTTGAACTAGGGTCAATCAAGGCAATAATATCAGTATCGAAAAGAGTGAAAGTACCAGTAATAACATTCGGAGAAGAAGCCTCCTTGCGAGCGCGGATGGCATAAGCTCTGGCAAGTGCACGAGCCTTAGATCGAACCACCGTATCTTTAGTCCCTCTTTGACTGCCACTAACATTACCTGTATGTCTAGGTGGTCTACCTTGTGCTGCAGTAGTACCAGATCTCCCACTCGGATTAGTATTCTACTCTGCTATTCTCGGACAATCTCTGATACAATGATCAGCTAATCCATATTTAAAACAGGAGCGGTCATGCAATCTACAGCTCCTTGAATACCATTTACCACAATGCTTGCATTCAGATCTATCCTAGCGATCATTGTCAACACTAGCAACAGAGGTAACTCGTGTACTCACAAGAGGTCGATCGCGATCTCGTCTAGAAAAGCCCGAAGTATTCTTGGACCGGCCCGATTCATCTCAAAATTTCTTTGATGACTGTTGGAATGTTTTTCCCGAAGATCTTTTACGAAACTCTCTGGCTCTAACATCAGCTTTTCTTTTCTCAATTCTGAGCTCTTCGGCTTTACAAGCTCACTCAACAAGTACTACGAACTCTTTAATTTCCAGAATGCCTATCAACAGTTTGATATCTTCATTCAACCCATCCTCAAAGCATTTACACATGATAGCTTCGGATGAAATACACTCACGAGCATATCTGCTGAGCCTTATGGATTCTCGTTCATATTCTATAACTGTCATTCGGCCCTGTTTAAGCTCAAGAAATTCTTTACGTTTTTTATTGATGAACCTTTGGCTGATATACTTTTTACGGAATTCTGTCAGAAAGAATTCCCAGGTGACTCGCTCTCTCGGTACAACCGAAACTAAGGTATTTCGCCAATGATAGGCAGCATCACGTAATAAAGACACAGTGCATTTCAAACACTCGTCAGGAGTACACGATAGCTCATCGAATACTCGGATAGTATTATCAAGCCAAAACTCAGCCCGCTCAGCGTCGTCACTAACGGTGGCTCGAGACTCTTCAGCCTCATATTTTCTAATTTTATCAACCGAAGGCCTACTTGATCTCAACGGATCAATAACAGGAGGCACCATAGGTATCGGAAGTGGATTATTCAGGGGTGGGGGTTGTGGAATAGCCGGATTAGTTCGAACATATTAAGTGAACCAATTATTCATCATAGCGTAAAAGGCTTGTTTCATCTCATCATCCCAATTACTCGTATTTGGCTGAGAGTCAATCGGAGCTGTCCCTTGCGCGGGAGCAGACGCTACACTCTCAACATCGTCTGCTACGGCTCAATCGGGATTAGGATTCATTTACTATACGAAAAACACATTTTAACTATCAAAAGTCATCACAGTATCATATTATCACATTATGGCATGTATAGCTAGACTCACTCGCGCTACGTTAGTCCTAGAATCGACTAAGCCGTAACTCTGATACCAATAAAATGTAACACCCCAATAGGGTTACGAGGCATTACCAACCGAGACTTAACTTCCGGACATTCAAGGATAAACATATGACATAATTACAATTATGCACCACATTGTAAGAATTATTACCATTTAAACCGAATTCACTATTTTATAGAATGGTTCATTTCTAAAGTACATGTAATCATGTGCATAGACTAAATTTTGTATGCAAACAACTAGCCTTTCATAAAACCAAAAATCACTATTCATTTGGTCACTTCTAAATGCTTTAACCGAATACCCTATAACAAACTTGCATAGCTCATTACTCAACCATTTCATAAATAGTACCCAACTTCACATATACATAGCATTACAATCATCAAGAAATAACTTATCACTCATTTTACAAATATCCAAAAGAATAGACCTCATGTACGTAATGGTTAAATTAAAAAATATCAAATGACATAATAAAAATCCAATTAATATGAATGACAAAAGTTGAATACTTAAACCATGTTTTCATATCAATCACACATAAATGAAACATTTATTTTTTCAATTCGTAAATAGATATTTATAACATAATTAAATTACCAATTAGACATATTCAAATCATATCATATAATAATCCAATCTTTTCATTAATACACCAACTATAAACACTCGTAACTCCAACTATATCACATGTATACTTATTATTTAATTATAAAGTAAAACCAAATAAACACATCACATTTATAAGCATCGACCACATCATGATCATTTCATGAAACATTAATTAGCAAAATGATTAAGCCATTTTCGCATGGCTTATATATACATACCAAAATCAGACTTGTTTACAAGACGGTTTAACCTATACATGCCATAAGTTTCAAGTTTAGTTTCTAAAAGTACCGATAAACAAATGATAGTGTGGATGACTTCACTAACGATCCCTGAGCACGTAATGACCACCAAAATCTATAACCAAGGTAAACAAATACACACGATAAGTTAGCTTAGTAAGCTTCAAGCAAGTTAAACATTTGATCTATAATGATAATAACTCGTTGATAATAATTTGAATCTCAAGGTTTACATATGCCTTTAACCATTTATACTAACTCACATATCAAAGTTTCACTTATAATCCAATACCACTTATAAGCCAAATATCCCAAAACCACGTATGACATTAGCTATGTATAATATCATTTGGCCGAATATGCATAGCCATATTGTACACGTCTTGACATATTATTTCATTTAAATTCGAAATCATAAAGTTATAAGCATCTAAGCCTTGCGATGCCATCTTTAATTCAATCTAGTTGAACTAGTTTATAACACCATATCCACATTAAATTTCTAGGTTGATAATCATATATATAACATCTACTTTCATACAAATTTCCAAAATGGCCGAATATATGTGTATATATGTATATGCAACAACTTCACAAGTACTTCTCAATTACACATTCATAATTCTATCCAAGTCATTCTCACGTATATAAATAAATAATACATACCTGGACAACTTAATTCATTGAACTAATCCAATTGCCTTTTAAGCACAAGGTCTCATGATCTTAGACTTTTATTAATTCACCAGCAATTAGCCTGCTATGTAAAATCCCGAGCTTATCACCGGCACAAAGCCTGCTAAACTTTAAGTTCGATATTCTTTCATCAGCATTATGCCTGCTAGGCTCGAAGCCCGATAATAACACCAGCTTATAGCTTGCTAGGCCAAAGGCCCGAGTAACACATTACGAATAATCAAATCACTACATTTCACTTATCTAATAACACATATTTCTAATTTCCATATAGCACCAATATACGTTTAACGTTTAACATCATTCGACCATAGCACTTGTCAAACATTTAATTTCATTTCACCACATACCACTTAAACTTAATGACATATTTGTCATTCAGCACATAAGCATAATACGACATATCATTATTTCATCTTTTCTATTCGGCTCATCATAAAATACGAGGAATGTTTAATTCTCATAATATATATCATTTTATAATCGAATGCAATTTACGTTTAACTGCTTAAAACTTACCTTGGATGTTGTCGAACTACTAGGGATTGGTTATTTAGTTATTTTTACTTTCCCCCTATCCGAATTCAGCTCTCTTTGTTCTTGAGCTAAAGTAAACAAACAAACAAAGTTCACTACTTCAATTCATCTCATGACCGAATATCATTTAACTTAATTTTTAAAATCCTTTAGCATTTTAACACTCGACCACAATTTAAGTCTATCAACTATATAACCGAAAGTATTAACCATGCCTAACCAACAACAAGCCAATATCGAAATCACTCAAACATATTAATGGCCAAACACAACATGTTCAACGATTTCATTTCTTCTATTTCTCACTAAAGCTGAATACCATGTAAAATTTCCAAGGTTTATCATTTGTCATATCCACACTTACACATCCTAAATCTTCCTTTCCTAATAACACACATACGGCTATTCACATTTTCAAACATCCCAAAATACAACAATTACTCAATTCATTAGCTAGGATGTCATTTGGCAACTATACAAACAAAGGTTAACATTTAAGCATTGTTTTCTAATATTTAGCAAGAACCTTACATTAAACCATATTAGCCGAATGCAAATACTCATTTTAGCCACTTATAATAAAGTTTAATTAGTTCATACTCACCTATGATCATCTCTCATTACACCACATCAAAAGATCAACAAATTAACACATAGTAACCATGGCCGAATGCAAAATTTACCACAAACTCAAAAATTAACACATGGGCTATATCAAGAGCTTAACAACCAACTCAAATTCACAAAATTTGAAAGAAATAACATGAAATCAGACCTTAATTAGACATTATAAAGGCCGAATGCTCTTGTTCTTTTCTATTTCTTTTTCCTTGATGAATTTGGTAAAAACAAGAGGAAATAAACAACCATTTCATGTTTTACTATTTCATGCATGTTTTTAATTTTTAAATTACTAAATTGGCCTTTATAAAATCATGGCTTTTCCACTATCTCATGGCCGAATATGTCCATGCAAAATATACTTGGTCTAATTGCATCTTAAACCCTCCACATTAAAAGAACAACTATAATTAGGCACTCACACATAAACCCTCTAATTTTTCTTTTATGCATACAAGTCCTTGCTTGATATTTCAACATCCAAATGACAAAATTAAAACACGAAACTTTCATACATATGAGAATTAGCATATAATAACCACAAAAAATAATATTTAAAAATTTTTCTGACTCAGTTTCATGGTCCCGAAACTACTTTTTCGATTAGGGCTAAAATAGGACTGTCACAGTGAAAGTCTGTCATGAGTAAATCATATGTGAATGAGTCTATCAAGTATGAGTCTGCATGAAGTGTTTGTGTTTGTCTCCGAAATTATCTAAAGGGGTCCGTCGGGACTAAAAACATGAATCTTTATCAGGAGAATTGCATGGCACTCTGAAGAAGATATAGTGTAAGACCATGGCATCATATGGAATATGCAAGGGATAGTTGGGTAAGTACCAGCGATGAGGGGCAAACCTCATGACCGTGGGTTTAGGCAAATCCTTATCGTCAATAACACTAATTTCCATAGAAGTGAGCCTTAAAAGTGAGCCTTTGTGGCTATTTCTGAAAGGAAACCTTTATGGCTAACTCTGAATGGAAGCCTTTGTGGAAATCTCTGTTCAAGGACGCCTTTATGGCTATCTTTAGAAGGGGACACCTTCATGGCATAATCTAAAGAACGATTCTAGTGATGATCATCTAAAGATAATGCCTATTGGCGGACTGTAAATGAATGCTGAACACAGTATTTTGAGAATTGGCAAGTGCAATTTAGCTCTAAAAGAAAAGTCAGTGCAGAAAGTTATGGCAAAGTCTATATAATTGACAGGGTCAGAGTTATGAATGAGAAACAAATGATGAAATCCTTGAATAAGGGCTCAAGTAAAATAGGTTTTCTCACTAAGTTCTATCGAACTTATCCCACTGTGTTTTATGTCTCAAGTAAAGGAAGTGTTGGGGGGTGACATCAAGGCTGCACCAAAGAAGTGGAGGGTTGGACACTTATGCATACAGGGTGGGGGTTGCATGGGCGTGTCGGCTCTGACAAAAATGTTTTTGTACAAGTCTTGAAAAGTTGTGTGTAAGCCTTATAATGTGAAAGACCGTGTTGGTTAATAGATTAAGTTGGCAATATTACTTGGTGGTTGAATAAGGGGGAACATTACAAGCCAATTTATTGTGTAATTATACTTGTAAGTTATTTACATAAAGGACACCCAAATGTAACTTTGACTAGCAGTATTACTAAATAAGATGTATTTATTTAGAAATTTTGTTTATCTTGAGCATGTACAAGTCTGTAACACCTAAGATTTGGATACGGTGAATTGGGTCAAGTTGAGGGCATTACACATTTTATAACTGGTTGGATGGTAGCTTGAGAGCTGGATTAGATGGTGCATTTTTTGGGGCCTATAATGATTTGTAACATGTTTACGCAAGTGTACATAGTCATTCAAGTAATAAGTAAGTAAAAATGAGTTATCGTCTCCACAAGGGCTGTATAAGCTTAAACAATTAATTGCAAAATTATATTATCAATTTCATGTAAAAAAAACTCAAAAAATTTGGATAGTGATGATTAGATTAATTAAATGCAAAAGTGATCCCTAATGCAATTTCTAATATAAATGTAATTTACCTAAATGTATGAATGAAGGCTTTAGCATAAAAAACAATCAACATTAAATGAGCTGGGATAATTATATTAATTAATTCAATTTACTTTCGTCATGCTAACATGTTTGGAATTACTTCCAAGGCAACTTGATCTCTTATAGGTTTGGAGACCAAATTAAGTCTATTCAGATCTTTTACTTAGTTAAATATGCATGTTACTGATCATATTAGACTAAGGGTTTCTTAATATTTATGCAAGGTCACAGTGACATTTATGTTTGCAACAGTTTAATAACAAAAATTTAAAAACCATGCAAGATAATGGAGCTAATTAAAGATATTATGAACCTTAACTTAGTCAATTTTAATGACCTAAATTAAGCATTATACTTTTCAATTATGCATCTACTAGTCATTGTCTGGTTAGGATCGCTTAGCTAATCTAATAGCACCCAACCACGCATGAATGAAATGCATCATGATATTAATTGAAAACATAATTGATTGAGGCAAAAAACATTTAACATGAATTAAATAAATCTCATCAATTTAATATAATCATCCTAGCGAATAGGATTTAAAACTTCATAGTTGATGTTAAAAACATAAAACTCAAAGCAAACATGTTAAAATAAATAATCAAGAGGAAAGAGTAGACTCAGTTCAGCAGCCTTGTAGATCTATTCTGATAGAAGCACTCCTCCGTTTTGATTGAAGCTTCTTTTACTAAGGGTTTAGAAGGTAGCTGGCTCAATAGCGCTTTTGACAAAGATTTTAAGGCTAAAGATTAGAGAGGGGATAGACGACTATGTAAGGGAAAAAGAGATAAGGGATTGAGAGAAAACTAGAGTGACTGAGAGAGGAATGTTGAGAAATAAGGGATGAGGGATGAATGAGAAGTGCGGGATAGCAAGGTATTTATAGGTAAAGTTAAGGGTTTGAGTTTACTAAAATAGATTTAAATTTCCTTCCTTCATTCTCTCATGTGGCCAACCATCCTTCAAGGAAAAGGTATGAGCAAGTCTTCTCAATTTGAATTTGAATTTCAAGCTAAAAATAACTATGTAGTGGACGGTTTCCACAGAGAAGTTGTTGGGCTGAATTCTAATTATTTTCCAACTTTAGGGAACTTCAATTAAATATCCCAAAACATATTTTTGGCAGCCATCTTCAAGTGTCGAAATTGGGCTTTTAATTCCCCTTGTTGGACGGTTTTTTTTTTTAGTCCAATAACTTAACAAACATGTTTATCTTTTTATCACCCTCTTTATTGGGTGAAGTAGTCAACCCATGCCCAAAATTGCATGGTATTGCCATCAACATGGATAATTTGTGCATGGGCATCTTTTATTTATTTAAATCATGTCTCCAATAGACCTCCTATATAGTGAAAAATACATACATTAATAAATTTACATGAATTAATATAAAATATGGATGAAAATAATGTAATTAAGCATAAGTTCACATACTTTCTAAATTCATGTCTAAAATTACTAATTACGTATAATTCACTTATTTCAATAATAATTACGTAAGATAAACACAATAATTATGTAAAAAGGTAGTAAAAAATATATAGAAAAACCCTATATAATTTCACCTTTCACACTAACTAGAAGTGGTAATCTCTCAATTATGTCCACCTTTGCTTTATCCAGTTCACTTCCATTCTTGGAAATTTAATGCCTTATGGCAATTCCCTCTTGAACCATATAGTGGCACTTCTCCCAGTTAAGGATGAGATTAGTCTACTTGCATCTTTTGAGTACCTTAGCCAAATTATTCAAGCAAATATCGTAAGTATTACCAAACAAAGAAAAATCATCCATGAAAACCTTAACATAATTTTCAACCATATCAATGAAAATTGCAATCATACATCACTGAAATATGGCAGGTGCATTACATTAGTTCAATGGCATTTGCTTAAAAGCACATGTACCATATGGACAAGAAAAGTAATTTTATGTTGGTCTTCCGGGACTACAACTATTTGGTTGTATCCCGAATATCCATCTAAAAAGCAGTAAAATTTATTACCTGCTAGTCGATCTAATATTTGATCCATAAAAGGTAAAGGAAAATGATCCTTACAAGTGGCTTTGTTCAGCTTTCTATATTCAATACAGATTCCTCAACTCGTGATAGTTCTCATCGAGATTAACTAGTTTCATTCATTTTCGATGATCATGAATCCACCTTTCTTTGGTACACATTACACCAAACGTACCTAAGAACTATCCGAGGTGGGGTAAATAATTCTCGCATCTAACCATTCGATTACCTTCTTCTGTACCACTTCTTTCATGATAGGGTTAAGTCTCCTTTGCCCATCAATCTTACCTTTTTCACCTTCCTCTAAAATAAATTTATGCATATAAAAGGAAGGACTTATACCTCTTATATTAGCTATTGTCCAACCAATTTCCTTTTTGAACTTCTTTAAAACAATAATCAATTGCTTCTTTTGATGTTCTATCAAGTTTGCTGAAATAAGCATAGGAAAAGTATAACTATTATCAAGATAAACATATTTTAAGTTAGGTAAAGGTACCTTTAGTTTGAGTTTAGACAGTTCCTCGATTGAAAATTTGGGTTGTGAAATTCTCAAACTTCCAGCTCTAGCGATTCGAACCTCGATGGTTTAATATAACTCCTTGGATTGGCTTCCATCAAAGCCAAACCTTGATTACCTTTCTCATCTTCAAATGGTTAACACTCTAAAGTGTTCTCTAATGGGTCTTCTTCAGAATTCTTTTCCATAGAAACTAAGGTTTCTAATTCCTCCATTATCGAACACTCTTCCATTGAATAGGGAAATTTCACTGCCTTTAGAACGTTAAACATTACCTTATCATCTTAAAATCACATCGTGAGTTTGCCTTTTTGCACATCTATCAATGTTCTTCACGTGGCTAGGAAAGGTCTCCTGAGGATGATTAGCACTTCCTTGTCTGCTTCAAAACCCAAAATAGTAAACTCAGAAAGAAAAATAAATTTATCAACTCTTTCCAAAACATCCTCAATCGTTCCCTTGGGATATGCTAATGATCGATCTACATGTTGAAGTGTCATAATAGTAGGTCTTACTTCACCTATTCCCAACAACATGAAAATGGATTTGGGCATCAAGTTGATGCTTACTCCTAAGTCACATAAAGCTTTACCGTAATATGATTCACCGATATTGTAATGTATCATAAAGCTTTTAGGATCCTTCAGTTTCGGAGGTAGTTTGTTCTGTAAGAATGCACTACATTCCTTTATCAAAGCGACAGTCTCACACTCACTAAGTCGTTCCTTTTTTGACAAGATATCCTTCATAAACTTCACGTTATTGGGCATTTGGTCCAAGGCCTCTACCAGTAGTATGTGGATATGTAGCTGCTGTAAAAAAATCCAAGATATTCTTGAATTGTACCTCTTGTTTCTGCTTATTCTGGTAAAATCTTTGAGGATATGGAATTCTAGGTTGATAGGACAACTTTTTTGAGGAGGCAAATCTACAAAAGAGCGTGTTTGCTTTTCAAAATTCACTAGTTTAAGGTTTACCTCATCAGATTTTTTAGCATCTGACTTTTCTGTGTAGGAACTTCAACTGTTGGTTGACTTCTATTCTTTTCAGTAGGCTTATCTTCACCCACAACCTCCTTAGGTTCCAAAATCTTACCACTTCGTAACTCTACCACTTTGCAATGTTCCTTACATGCATTTCTCATATTTTTTATATCGCTTGGCAAGGCTCCTTGTGGTCTACTACAAAGCTTAGTAGCTAATTAACCCATCTGGTTCTCCAGATTTCTTAGTGTTGCTACTTGACTTTGGATCAATGCGTCGTTTTTAGCATGTATGTTTCAAAAAGTCCTCAAAACTGTTTGATGACTTAGCTTGAGGTGGTTTTAGGGCTTGTTGGTTAAACCCTTGAGATTGGTTGGGTCTATGCTGCATTTGACTGTTGTTCGATTCATTTCCTTGGTTACTCCAAGAAAAGTTCAGATGATTCTACCATAAAAGATTGTAGAAGTTGGATTGTGGTCCTTATCCACTTCTGTTTTGATACTGGTTCTTTACATAATAATCTAATTCGGGATTTGAAGGGCAATTCTCGAAACAATGACCATCCTTACAGTATACGCAAGAAATTACATCATATTGACTTGGTGATTGAGCTACAAAATTGTTCAAACTGTTAGTGGTAAACTGTTTTAACATAAATTAAATAGAAGATACCTGAGCAGAGAGTGAGGTCAGTGTGTCCACTTCATGTACTTCAGCTGCACGTCTTCCTGAAGTTGCTCGATTTCTCAACCATTGGTAGTTGTTACTTTCGGTCCTTTTAATAATCTCATAAGCCTCGTTATAAGACTTAGACAAAATCGCATCATTTGTAAAAGAATCCACTTTTAATTTTCTATATGCGTTGAAACCGTTATAAAACGTCTCCATCTGGATACAATAAGGAATCCCATGATGAGGACACTTATGAAGTAATCCCTTGAATCTTTCCTACGCCTCATACAAAGATTTGTCATCCAATTGTTGGAAAGTTGTTATCTCATTATGCAACTTTGCGTTTTTGTCTGGTGGAAAATATTTTACCAAAAACCTTTCTACTAATTCTTTCCAAAAAGGTATTGAACTTGATGGCAATGAATTCAGACATGCTCGTGCTCGATCTCACAACAAGTATGGAAATAGTTTTAACTTCAGTGCGTCTTCAGTCCACTAGCTATCTTGAGTGAACCATTCACCTCCATGAATAATCGAAGGTGTAAGTGTGGATCCTTTGTTGGCATACCACTGAACTGGACCACCGTTTGGAGCATTTGAAACATCACTGGTTTCAATTTGAATTGGGGTGCATCGATATCCGGCCTTCTAATTCCTGGATTTAACTTATTGAAGAGTCCCACAACGTATTATTTGATGGCACTATCCTTATCATTAGTAATAAGGATTGGGTTGTGCACTTGATTAACTTCATTACCTTGACCATCATTTTGATTTTCAAGGTCCATCTTGGCTTTTCTTTGAGCAAATCTCTCGCATCTTCTCTGTCTAAAAGTCTGCTCGATTTCAAGGTCCATGGGTAATAGATCAATGATTCATCTATGCTCATAAAACACCTGAAAAATAAAAAATAAAATTGTAATGTTAAAAATTAAATAAAAAAACCAAATTGTAAAAATAATTTCAAAAAAATGATTAAGGCAACAGTCCCAGGCAACTGCGCTAAAAACTTGTAATGATTTGTAACACGTTTACACAAATGTATGTACTCGTTCAAGTAATAATTAAGTAAAAATGAGTTATCATCTCCACAAGGACTATATAAGCTTAAAAATTTAATTACAAATTTATAATTATCAATTTCATGTAAAAAAACACAAAAAATTTGGATAGTGTTGATTAGATTAATTAAATACAAGAGTGACCCTAATGCAATTTCTAATCTAAATGCAATTTACCTAAATGTATGAATGAAGGCTTTAGCAATAAAAACAATCAACATTAAATAGGTTATGATAATTATATTAATTAATTCAATTTACTTTCGTCATGCTAACATGTTCAGAATTACTTCCATGGCAACTCAATGTCTTATAGGTTTGGAAACGAAATTAAGTCCTCCCAGCTCTTTTACTTAGTTAAATATGCATGTTACTGATCATATTAGACTAAGGGTTTCTTAGCATTTATGCAAGGTCACATGGACATTTACGTTTGCAACAGTTTAATTACATAAATCTAAAAACCATGCAAGATAATTGAACTAACTAAAGATATTATGAACCTTAACTTAGTTTATTTTAATGATCGAATTAAGCATTGAACTTTTCAGTTATGCGTCTACTAGTCATCGTCTAGTTAGGATCGCTCAACTAATGTGAGTGCACCCAACCATGTATGAATGAAATGCGTCATGATATTAATTGAAAACATAATCGACTGAGGCACAAAACATGTTAACATGAATTAAAGAAATCTCATCAATTTAGTATAATCATCCTAGCAAATAGGATTTAAAACTTCATAGTTGATGTCAAAAACATAAAACTCAAAGCAAACATGTTAAAATAAATAATCAAGAGGAAATTGTAGACTTAGTTCAACAGCCTCTATTCTGACTAAAGCACTCCTCTGTTCTGATTGAAGCTTCTTTTGCTAAGGGTTTAGAAGGTAGCCAGCTAATGAGTGCTTTGTAAAAAGCTTTTAAGGCTAAAGATTGGAGAGGAAATGGATGGCTATGCAAAGAAAAAAGGGAAAAGGGATTGGGAGTAAACTAGAGTGAGTGAGAGGAATGTTGAGAAATGAGGGATGAATGAGAAGTGCGGGATGGTAAGGTATTTATAGGTGAAGGTAAGGGTTTGAGTTTACTAAAAATAGATTTAAATTTTCTTCCTTCCCTCTTTCATGTGGCCAACAATGCTTCAAGGGAAAGGGATGACCATGTCTTCTCAATTTGAATTTGAATTTCAATCTAGAAATAGCTATGTAGTGGACTGTTTCCACAGAGAAGTTGTTGGGCTGAATTTTGATTATTTTCCAACTTCAGGGACCTTCAATTAAATATCCCAAAACATATTTTTGGTAGCCATATTCAAGTGCCAAAATTTGGCTTTTAATTCCCCTTATTGGATGGTTATTTTTAGTCCAATAACTTAGCAAACATGTCCATCCTTTTATCACCTTTCTTTATTGGGTCAAGTAGTCAGCCCATGCCTAAAATTGCATGGTCTTGTCGTCCACATGGACTTCTTACATAGTGAAAAATGCATACATTAATAAATTAACATGAATTAATATAAAATATGCATGAAAATCATGTAATTAAGCATAATTTCACATACTTTCTAAATTCATGTCTAAAATTACTAATTAAGTAAAATTCACTTATTTCAATAATAATTACTCAAGATAAACATAATAAATAAGTAGAATGGTGGTAAACATATATAGAAAAACCCTATATTATTTCGAGTTTACAGGGCCTTCATGTACAACACCTACGAGTGAGCCAGTCATTTAATCGAGGACATTACCATGAACTAGTAATGTGACTGGAAACACGAAAATATACACACTTTTTTATGCCTTTTTTTAACTCAAATTCATACAAATTCGGTAAAATTCTTGTCAAAAAATATATAATTATTATAAAATAATTATTTTGTACTTAAATTATTAACATAATGAATTTTAATTAATTTTATAAGTAATTTTGATTATTTTTGACAGATTTGCACAAATGGCGAAATATGGCTCGGTAGACATACTAGAAGCGCAAAACCAAGAAACAAATTTGAAGCATCAAGGTGAATTAATTGTTTAGCCTAAGACGGTCCAAATTATGTGTATTAATTCATAATATAATTATTTTTAATTATATCCAATTTAATTTGGGTTAAATAAATTATTATTAATTAATTATGAAAAGTGACCCAGTTTAGCTGAACTGAAAATTTGAAATTATTTCCACTCAGAATACATTTTTCTTTCAATTATGATTAGGGCATTTTTTGTTCAAAAATTTAAAATTTTATTAAGTATGTTAAACTTCAGTATAAATGAAGTTCAATTATTTAAATAAATTGTTTTGTTAGCTTAATAATGACATAAATGTATTTTTAATAAAGCATGCAAATTGTACCATAAAATTTTTAGTTCCTTAGGAAAGTTAGGCATGCATGAAAGTTTACGTCTCTAGAATTGACTTAGTAGTTTCTTAAGATGAAATCCTAGGATGCATGGGAAGTTGAAAATGATTTAGACAATTTTGTTTGGACCGTTTGAGCTTTCAAGCCAACCTTGATGAAATTTTATCCCTTGAAACCCAACTTTGAGACTATATGGCCTAATTTTATTTGAACCCTTACAATATTTAGCCATCAATTCTCTCTTAATTATCTTTAAATTGTCCCAAACACTAGACTCAGTACTATTCACAATATTCTTCAAAAATAAGTTTGGGGGAGTTGAAAAGAAGTATCAAATGCTCAAAAATTATAGTATATACAACAAAATGCTCGTAAAAAAAAGAAAAAAGAAGAGGAAAAGCAAAAAAAAGAGAGCATATGTACTTGAAAGAAAATAGATGTACAAAAGAGCATGTGAAAGCAAAGTAAGTTGGTGTATTGAAGGTAATTGTTCAAAAGGTCCAATTGAAGATGAGTCTAGGGTTTTTAGCCTAAATTTATCTATCTTTTACCTACCCCTAGCCTTGCCACGTTACAACCTTTTTAAAGATCTATTGCTTCAAGTTTCTATGCTACCTACATTAGTAGAGAGAAATTGCTATGTTCAACATATGAAGGTATAAGTTAAACTTAATGATTGCAGCTTAATCTTGAAAAAGGGAATAAAATCAAATTGGTAAGGATTAACATGTCTTTATTTGGAAGCATTTAGTCTATTTTTGCTATCATAAGAATGATTGAGATTAATTTGAATGATATGTATACTTAAGTAGCTTAAATCTCAAAATTCTTGTTCTTGAGCATAAGTATACTAAAATCATAAATTTGGGAAGAATGTTGTTCTAAAGGAATTTTTCAAAGGTGTTTCCGAGAAATTCTTTTTAAATTTGTGCATTACTCGGGACGAGCATTGAATTAAGCTTGGGGGTGTGGAAACATGAAAATATACACACTTTTTGATGCTTTTTAACTCAAATTCATGCAAATTTAGTAAAATTATTGTCGAAAAATATATAATTATTATAAAATAATTATTTTATACTTAACTTATTAACATAATGAATTTTAATTAATTTTATAATTAATTTTTATTAATTTTAATTATTTTTGACAGATTTGCACAAAGGGCAAAAAACGGCTCAACAAACACTACTAGAAGCACAAAACTGGGAAACAATTTTGAAGCATCAAGGCGAATTAACTTTTCAGCCTAACACGGTCCAAATTATGCATATTAATTCATAATATAATTCATTTTAATTTATATCCAATTTAATTTAGGTTAAATAAATTATTATTAATTAATTATGAAAAGTGACCTAGTTGAGCTGAACTGAGAAAGCCAAACTGACCGAGTATTGGGCAGCCCAAAACAGTCCCACATGTAACACCCCAAACTCAGCCTAGACGTTATGACCAAATCTAGCGATGTCACATGATAGGGTGTTTAAAAATCGTGTCGTAACAATAAAACCATTTATGTTTAATCACTTTTCTTTATCTTGTATTAGTTCCAAAATCACGATACCCATTTAATCGATTGTTTCAAAATGTGACTCATCGCAGAAGCTTTTTTTTAAAAAGAACAATTTAAGTACTCATGCGTTTTCGAAAAAAAAACATTTGTTCTTTTAAAAATTGAGGTTTCCTGTGACTAGAAGTTATAAATCCGTAAAAACAAATAAAAAACCAAATTAAGCGAAAGTCTCAGAAAATCATCAAAATTACATCAAAATAAACTAGTAATAAAACTAAATAAAATAAAAACCATAAATCATAAATTCTAAGTCATGATAGTCCCAAAACCATGGTCACCGTTGAGTCCACTGCCGCACTGATCCGTCTAAGTCTGGGGATTACCTGTACAAATAAGACAGAAGGGCTGAGTTTACGTAAACTCAGTGTGTAATCTCCACACAAAACCAATAACAATAATTTACAGAAAATAGTCAGTACAGGGCCTAAGCCCATTATAGTATCAGTAGTAGTTTGGGTCTTAGCCCATTTCAGTAAAGTAACAGATATACATTGGGGTCATAGCCCATCCCAGTGGCAGTTGTGTATGCATAGAACAAAATGTAGATTCCTACCCACCAGCCCCTAATACGCCATCTCCGTCCATCCCTACACTTACTGTGGGGTTTAAAATACCCACACATCCCTACACTTACAAGCTGTATCGAATACGGCACATATCAGTATAATGTAGCTGAGCTGCCAGTCAATAGGCTTAAGAGCCTCTCAATATATTTTGCAGCTGAGCTGCCAATCAATAGGCTTAAAGCCTTTCAGTACACTTCCCCCAATATCATCATCCCAACCCCATACAATGCAACATGCAATACAAGATATGTTATGCTCATGACTAACAGTACATACATTCAGATAAGTATACATGCATAATAATAACATGCTCAGTACATTAATCATACAATAAGTTTCAGTATTTAAGGGTCTAAGTATTACTTAGTGACACTACAGTAGGTGCACAATTGACTTGAGTAACCCGTGCAACCTTAGAATACAATTCAGTAAAAATGGGCTCACACGCCCATGTGGGCTCGCACGCCCATTTGGGCCCACTCACCCGTGTGGCCCACATGGCCCAAATTGGCCTTGGCCGTGTGGATCACACGGCCTAGCACAAAATACCACACGCCCGTGTGGACTACCCGTGTGGACCCACATGCCGACGTGGCCCACACGGCCCAATTCAGTCCAGGTCGTGTGTTGTAGACGGCCAGCAAGGCCTTCACAAGTCGTGTCCTTCATGCACGGCTTAGCCTCGTCGATCACTCGCCCGTGTTGAGGCACATGGCCTACCGCACAGCCTACCACACGCTTGTGTGGTGTCGACTGAGGGGTTTTTGGCTTTCGTCAAAACATTATTTTCTGTGTTTTCGGGCACACATCTGTGTCATTTTTTATGCCTAATCTCTCTCGAGCACACCAGTACCTATAATTGACCAGTATACCACCCAATTAAACATTTAAATTGACATTCAATCATAAATCTAGTAAGGTCGATATTCAATAAACTATCAAAAATCTTACTGTCAACAACCGAGACCGTTAACACTCAATTCTCAACAGAAGTACCCATCGATTCCTGCCCTACGCCTATTACACAAGAACCAAAAATATTCTCCCTTTTAGACAACTTACCAGAGAACATCGTGAAAGAATCAAAATAGCTACTTACTGATCGAGCACGTTTATTGATGGACAAGAAGGAATTAAATAGAAAAGAAACAAAAATAAAAGGAAAGGCAGAGTTCAGAAAATGATTTCGATAGAGAGGGGAGGAGAAACGACATAATGTTGGGGAAAAGAGAGAGAGGGACCGGATTTTGGAAAAATAACCAAAATAAAAATTGAATATGATAACATATCCCTAAATTCCCTCTCCCACTAACCTCTTAAACACAACTACTCAAACTTCTAACTCCATTGAAATTCTGGTGCACTTTCGAGCAAAAATAAACATCCATTCGTGCACAAGAACTTCAGCACAGGACTTCTAGGAAACTAACATTCCACTTAACCACTAGACCAACAGGTCCATTCTGATATATTCTTACAAGTAATTAAAATTAAGCCCTTTAAGCAAGGTTAAGGCATGATTCAGAGAAATCCCAAAATTGCCAAAGTCATAGCTTGAACTTGGAACCTCACACACACACCCATAACACTAAACCACTGAAGTAGATAGATAGATTTGTGTCATACATATGCAAAATAAAAAATTAAAATTTTGGGGTTTTACAATTCTACCCCTTAAAAGAAAATTTCGTCCTCGAATTTACCTGATCAGAACAGATGAGGATACTGCTGACACATTGCATCCTCAAGCTCCCACGTGGTCTTTTTAGTGATATGATTACACCAGAAGACCTTTAATAGAGGTATAGACTTCCTCCTTAGAACCTTTACACCTCGGTCTAGAATCTAAACTGGCTCCTCCTCAAAGGTCAAGTCTGGCCTAACCTCAATCTCCTCAACAGGGACAATATGAATAGGATTAGAGCGGTAGCGCCTCAACATCGAGACGTGGAATACATCATGTATGCGGTCAAGCTCTGGAGGTAGCTCCAAACTGATAAGCGACTGGTCCCACTTGTTTCAGAATCCCGTAAGATCCAATAAACCTAGGGCTCAGCTTGCCCCTCCGACCGAACCTCAGAATCTTCTTCCACAGCGAAACCTTAAGGAACACGAAGTCTCCTACAAAATACTCAATATGCTTTCTCTTTAAATTTGCGTAATACTTCTGCTTATCCGAAGCTTCTTTCAGACGATCTCGAATCAGTCTAACCTTATCCTTTATCTCAGAAACCAACTCAAGACCCAGAACACGTCGCTCGCCCAACTCAGTCCAACATAAAAGAGTGCGAGACTTACTCCCATATAGAGCCTCGTAAGGTGCCATCTGAATGCTAGACTAGAAGCTATTATTATAGGCAAACTCTGCTAGCGATAGATAATCCTCCAACTGCCTCGGAAATCAATAACACAGCTGCTCAACATATCCTCTAGTATCTGAATCACCCTCTCAAATTGACCATCGGTCTAAGGATGGAACGCAGTACTAAAGTCCAACCTTGAACCCAGAGCCTCATATAATTTTCTCCAAAACTGAGATGTGAAGTGGGGATCCCTATATGAGATGATCGAAACCGGTACTCCATGCAGTCTCACTATCTCCGAAATATAAAGTTTCACCAGCTTCTGCAAAGAATAATTCACCCTAACCTGTATGAAGTGCACAGACTTGGTCAATTGATCCACGATGACCCATATCGAATCCTTCTTAATGGGTGTTAGGGGTAACCCACTAGTGAAGTCCATAGTCACTCGCTCCTATCTCCAAAGAGGAATCTTAACTGGTTACAGCAATGCTGAAGGCAACTGATGCTCAACCTTAACCTGTTGGCAAGTTAGACATCTACCCACAAAATCAATAACCTCTCGCTTCAACCCTAGCCACCAATATAGCTCATAGTGGTCTCGGTATATCGTATTTCCACCAGGACGCATAGCATGAGGGCTACTATGCACCTCCTTTAGTGTGGACTGTCTTAAGTCAGTATCATTCGAAACACAAATTCTCCCACGAAAATAGAGTACCCCATCGCTATTCAGTCCAAAATCCATAGTCCTACCACTCTTAATCTATTAGAACTGAAGACCTAAAGACTAACCCTCCAACTACTTACCCTTAATTTTCTCAATCCATGTTAGTTTAACCTGAAGCTCGGCTAATAAACTACCATTATCAAATAAGCTCAGGTGAGCAAACATCACTCTCAAATCAGTCATAGCTCTATGGCTCAGTGCATCGACCACTACATTGGCCTTGCCAAGATGGTATTCAATGGTGCAGTCATAATCCTTAAGTAGTTCAATCCATCTACACTGCCTAAGATTAAGCTCCTTCTGAGTGAGGAGATACTTGAGGCTCTTGTGATGAGTGTAGATGATACACTTCACACCATACAGATAATGCCTCCAAATTTTTAGTGTAAATACCATGACACCAACTCCAAATCATGCATTAGATAATTTGCCTCATGAGTCTTAGGCTGTCGAGACACATATGCTACCACTCTACCATCCTGCATCAACACACATCCCAAACCGACATGTGACACATCACTATAAACTGTGAACTCCTTTCCAGGTTCTGTCTGTATCAAAACAGAAGCCTCAGTCAGTACAGTCTTGAGCTTCTCAAAACTCTCTTGCTGCCCATCAGTCCAGTCAAATGGCGCACCCTTATATAGCAGCTTAGTCAAGGGTGCTGCAATCAATGAAAATCCTTCCACAAATCATTGATAATAACCCACCAGTCCTAGAAAATTGAGGATCGCAAACAAGTTCATAGGCTGTTTCCACTCCAACGCAACCTCAATCTTTTGAGGATCTACTCGAATCCCCTCAACAGAAATTATGTGTCCTAAAAATGTCACTTTACGCAGCTACAACTCACACTTACTGAACTTCGTATAAAGCTGTTTCTCACGAAGAGTCTGAATTACCACTGTAAAATGCTCATCGTACTCATCTTCAGTTTTAGAAAACACCAAGATATCATTTATGAACACCACCACAAACTGGTCCAGATAGGGCTGGAATACTCGATTCATCAATTTCATGAAAGCTGCAGGTGCATTAGTAAATCAAATGGCATCACTAAGAACTCGTAGTGACCATAATAAGTCCTAAACGCTGTCTTATGTACATCAGCCTCCTTAACCCTTAACTGATGATACCTAGATCGGAAGTCAATCTTAGAAAATATCGAGGCCCCTCGAAACTGGTCAAACAAGTCATCGATCCTCTGTAATGGGTCAACTTATTCAGTTGCTGATAATTGATACACATCCACATGGATCCATCCTTCTTCTTTCCAAATAGTACCGGTGCTCCCCACGAAGACACACTAGGGCAGATGAACCCACGATCCAATAACTCCTAAATCTAAGCCTTAAGCTCCAATAGCTCCTTCGGTGTTCGATATGGAGCGATAGACATTGGAGCTATACCAGGGAGAAGCTCAATCCCAAATTCCACTTCACAATTTAGAGGTAAACCTAACAACTCCCCAAGAGACACGTCTGAAAAGTCTTTTACTGTTCTGATTCTTTAACAGTAAAGTCCCCAGAATTAGAAACACTTACATAGGCCAAGAATGCCTCACATCCCTTACGAACCAACTTTTCTGCCACCAATACAGAGATCACATTAAATAAATAATTCTAGCATTCTCCTATCATGACTACCTCGTTATCCTCCTCAATTCTCAATACGACCACCTTAGTCACACAGTGCAAGCTAACATGGTGCTTGACCAACCAATCCATCCCAAGAATCAGATCAAATTCCCCAAATGGAAGCTCCATTAGATCAACCAAAAAGATTGCCCCTTGAACCTCTAAAGGGACATCTTTAAACAACTTTTTAACCCGTATAGACTGTTCCAACAGACTCAGTACAGTCACCTCGCTTGAAGTATTCTCACTCATAATCCAGATGCAATACTAGCTCCATATGAATGTGTGGAACCTATGTCTATCAGTGCAAAGTAAGGTACATAAAAAATTAAGAACATACCCGTACTGATGTTTGGGGCATCTACATCCTCTCGACGATGAGCATCATATACAAGAGAAGGCTGCCTCGCCTTAGCCTGACCAGCACCTCGGCCCGGCGCTCTCAGTCCACAGCCCATGCCATTACCACCCTTAGCTTGTCCACGGCCTCTTGGTGGCTATTGAACTACCCTCTACGGCTGTGCAGTACCAGTACCCGGAGCTTGCATCTGATTGGGCCTTTGTGGACACCCCTAAGGCGATGCTCTATTGACCCACACCTCAAGCATGCCCTAATCCTCTTCCAACACTTGCCCTCATGGCATCTACCAAAGTCTCCACATGGCTGCAGTCCAATAGCAGTAATAGGGGGCCTAGATTGGACTGGCCCATCAGATTTGGCCTTTTTCTTAGGCCTCTGTGCAGAACTCAAAGGCTCTAAATCCTTGTTCCTACCTCTCTCTCTCTATCATGATTTTGGCGCTCAATGCGCTTAACATCCTCGATAATCTCGCCATCTCAACCAGTGCAAAAAAACCATGCTCCTTCTGCGGAGCTATCAGAACCCTCAGACTATCCCTGAGGCCATCCTCAAAGTGGACACATTGCTCATATCCAGATGCTACCATACTTCACACATAGCGGCTCAGTCTCAAAACTTTGGCCTCATACTCGACTACTGATTGATCTCCCCGTGTTAGATTCAGAAACTCCCTCCTACGAGCGTCCCCATAATTGGCTCCTACATATTTTCCCTAGAAGACAATCTTAAAGAACTCTCAAGTCAGACGTTCGAGCTGAGTGCACTCGTTAATAGTAAGCCACCACTAATACACCTCATCCCTCAATAGTGAGACTCCTTTTAATTTCTGCTCGAGGGTGAAATCTAGATCATCCATGATCCTCTCCATGGCCTCAATCCAGTACTCAACCACATTAGGGGTGACTCCAGTGACACCCCTAAAGAGCTCAGCTCCATTGGACCGGAGTTGATCTATAACTGACCCTCGGCCCTCAGATCTAATGTTGGGCCTAACAACCCTTTCAAGTATCCTCAGCATAGCTTGAGACAATACGTCATCCCCAGCCATACGATCACGAGACCCTGTAATGCCCCTCACCCGTAACCGTCGCCGAACATGGGTACGAGGCATTATCAAACATACACTCACACGATCATTTGATTTCAACACATAAATTTCATGTAAAATTTAAAACTTTTTCATTCATACGTATAACATACACATTATGGGCCTACAAGGCCCAAATGACACATTGGGTATGATCTGGGACCAAACTAAAACTTTTCGAACAATTACAAAAATTTGACTCAAAATAGTGTCACACACCCGTGTGACTTAGGACACGCCCGAGTGGGCAAGCCGTGTGATCACATACGCCCGTGTCCTAGCCCGTGTTAAAAACATCGAGCATTCTGTTTATGACGTCAGTGTACTATTAAGGGCACACGGCTAAGTCACACGCCTGTGTGCTAGGCCATGTCCTCCACATGGCTGAGACATACAATCGTGTCTCTGCCCGTGTGGCCAAAACTTAGGCTATTTTCAAGCCATTTTTCTTGTTCTTAGTCATTTACACTCAAATACATTTCATAGACACATATCATACCCTTAATTATTCCTAACTTAACCGTCAAATGCGTATAATATACCCAAATACATCAAAGCATTTCCACATGCATGCATAAGATAGGCTTCCATACCCATAACCATTATGAGCCACATCTCATGGCCTTATACAATAAAGTAACATAAGCCAATACATTTGGCCAAATCATAAGAATACATATTACCAAAAACTAAATCTCTATACATTCCACTCACTTGTAAGCAAATAAGAATTGTTATTACTCCATCTTGACAAATTGATAGTGTGGTGTTGCCTCCGACGGTCTCTAACCCCGAGCCAACCTGAAAACACTAAGAGAAATGGAAAGGAGGGAGTAAGCTTTAAAGTTTAGTAAGTTTGCATATAATAATAAGCAATTTAATTAACAAGATATTCCTATTCCTCAAAGGGTATTCTTAAGAAATAAAATCATTATACATATGTTTCCACTTTTTACTCACATTCAGCTTAGACTATTTTCCTAAGCCACAGTTGCAAAATTAATTGTATCTTAAGCTAAAGAACTCAAAATTAACACTAAAATATAATTATCTCATTATTTAGAATTTGGATAACATTCTCGTTTGTTTCTCTTGAAAATAGGCTCATCAATAATTTTAAGAATATAAATTACACACCATAAAATTTTTTATAAAATTTTTAGTGATTTTCCAAATTCGGAACAGGGGATTCCAAAATCCATTTAACCCTGTCTCACAACAATATAGATATCTCACAAATTGAGAATAATTTGCTTACTCAACTTTTTTTTGTGAAAATAGACTCAATAGGGTTTAATTTCGTTAATTATTAAATTTCTAATTCATATCCCACCATTTTTGGTGATTTTTCAAAGGCACAACACTGCTGCTGTCCAAAATTGTTTTAGTTTTAATTTCACATTTTTCATGCTCTCTTTATAGAGGCTATAATTGTAGCACTTACCTCTTATCAAACTTACTATAGTTCAATCATATAATGAGCATATTGCTCATAATTTACACATACATACCAGCACTTACTCATAAAATTTCATATTCACACTACACATATAAAAGCATCATGGCATGAAATATATTTATACATTAATTCATTGTCGCTTCCTATTACACTTTATCATATCATTTCATTACCTGTTGAACCATGTGGAATTCTAAAGGATACTCAAAAAAATGTACAAAAGTGCAACACATATATTGTAGCCAAAGCTACCACTGATCTGTAGCCGAAGCTACCACTGAAATGCTCACTATTGAGCTATTCATGGGCCTGCTCACACAAGCTGACGGTTGATAACAAGTCTCACAATTTCACATAATAACTGTATTCATAACAAGGACTTTGAACACAAGATTTCAATTCAATTCCATGTATCAGAACATACCATTATATCATTTCATATCTATAGCACCTTAGCCATTAATTCAACATATTCAAATCAACATTCTAATCTAGGTTTCAAGTATAAACAAGAATAGTATTGCATTATTATTGACACCAACTTACCTCGAACGCAAAAATGGCTATTATTCACAACCTCGCTCATAACCTCGTTCTTCCCCGTTCTAAGCCCGAATTTTGTGCTTTCTTGATCTAACACATCAAACAACACTCATTTAACATTCAAATTATTCAAATTAGTCCAAAAATCAAACTTTGAAAATTTTCCTTTTTTGCCCCTAAAGTTTGTCAAAATTACACTTTTGCCCCTAGGCTCGTAAATTAATTTTTATTCAATTTTCTTGTATTCTGGACTTAGCTGATCCATTTTCATAACTATTGCAATCCACAATTATCACTAATTCATACACTTATGACCAATTTTATAACTTTTACAATTCAGTCATTTCGGATGTTTTCGCCGAAAATCACTTAGTAAAAACCGTTTCTCTAACCTTAAACATGCATAATCTATCATAATTCATCAAAATGCACAATTATTATACATGGGTCAAAACTTAAACTTTCACCATATCTTAAATAAAAGGTAGATGAAGGGTTTGGCCATGGTTGAAGAAATATGGACACTTTTGGAATCACTTACTATGGAGCTTGAAAAGCTTGAAAACCCCAGCCATGGGGAAGATGAAGGGTTTGGCCATGGTTGAAGAAATATGGACACTTTTGGCTTTTATTTTATGTTTTAATTCATTTAATGGCCAAATGACCAAAATGCCCTTCACTTAAAACTTTGACATTTTTACCATTCCATGTCCATTTTTGTCCAAATTTTTAAAATTTGGTCAAATTGCTATTTAAGAACCTCTAATTAATATTCTAATTCAATTTCATGCTAAAAGCTTCTAGAACTCAACTTTTACTACTTATTCAATTTAGTCCCTAAAATCAAAATGAACACTTTTCACATAAATTTTCTTCTCAAAATTTTCACACAAGCATATAAACATATCATAGAACTTATAACAGTCATAAAATAACTATTTCTACTTCAGATCTGTGGTCTCGAAACCACTACTCCAACTAGGCCCTAATTCAGGATGTTAGAGACCCAGTCTCAATAGTCGACGATATTGGCATCTCACTTGTGTCTTGATTTGGCACACTGCCCAGTGAAGAAGACTCAGCTCGAGCCCCTCTACGGCTTCTACCTCAGCCTTTAGTACCCCGTCTGCAGATACCTTGTGTGCTCATATCTAATCGGATTTTTCTGTATTAACAATTTTATGAATCAATTATGATTTTAGTATTTATTAATACATGTTTTATGGAACAGTATCAATAATTTAGAGTTTATTCTCGTATATCGCATTCTCTATCAGTTTACTATAGTTTCAGTTTGACTACAGTTTCCAGTAAATACTAACTAGAGTATTTTCAAAGTATACTACCTATAGTAGTTCCAGAATATACTATCTATAACATTTTCAGCTTAAAACATATCACAGTTCAGAATACTTATAGGATCGACACCAGAGACTCGATGTACCACATATTCAGTAAAAACATTTCAAATTATTTGAAAATAAATTCTTTAAAAACCAAGTTTTAAAACCCATGTCCACAGCCAAGTTTTGAACCTAGCTCTGATACCACTAAATGTAACACCCCAAATCTAGCCTAGACGTTATGGCCGAATCTAGCAATATCACATGATAGAATGTTTAAAAACCGTGTCGTCACAATAAAACCATTTTCGTTTAATCACTTTTCTTTATCTTGTATTAGTTCCAAAATCACAATACCCATTTAATCGATTGTTTCAAAATGTGACTCATTGCAGAAGCTTTTTTAAAAGAACAGTTTAAGTGCTTGGGCGTTTCTAGAAAAAACATTTGTTCTTTCGAAAATTGAGGTTTTCTATAACTAGAAGTTATAAATCCGTAAAAATAAATAAAAAACCCAAATTAAGCAAAAGTCCCAAAAAAATCCTCAAAATTACTTCAAAATAAACCAGTAATAAAACTAAATAAAATAAAAACTATAAATCATAAATTGGAAGTCATGATAGTCCCAAAACCGTGGTCACCATCGAGTCCTCTGCCGTACCAATCCGTCTAAGTCTGGGTATTACCTGTACAAATTAGACAGAAGGGGTGAGTTTACGTAAACTCAGTTTGTAATCCCCACAGAAACCCAATAATAGAAATTCACAAAAAACAATAAGTATAGTCTAAGGCCTAAGCCCATTACAGTATTAGTAGCAGTTTGGGCCTTAGCCCATTTCAATACAGTAACAGATATGTATTGGGGCCTTAGCCCATCCCAATAGTAGTCATGTATGCAGGGAATAGAATGCAAATTCCTACCCACCAGCCTCTAATACGCCATCTCCGTCCATCCCTACACTTATTGTGGGGTTTAAAACACCCACCTATCCTTACATTTACAAGTTGTACTGAATGCGGCACATATCAGTACAATGTAGCTAAGCTGCTAGTCAATAGGCTTAAGAGCCTTCCAGTATATTTTGCAACTTAGCTGCCAGTCAATAGGCTTAAAGCCTTTTAGTACACTTCCCCCAATATCATCATCCCAACCCCATGCAACGTAACATATAATACATGATATGCTATGCTCAAGGCTAACAGTACATACATTCAGATTAGTATACATGCATAATAATGACAATATGTTCAGTACATTAATCATACAATAAATTTCAATAATTAGGTGTTTAAGTAGTGTTTACCGATCCTACAGTAGGTTCACAGTTGACTTGGGCGACCTGTGCAACCTTAGAATACAATTTAGTAAAAACGGGCTTACACACCCGTGTGGGCTCACACAGTCGTGTGGGCTCACACGCCTATGTTACCTACCCACATGGCCCCACGTGCCCGTATGGCCCACACGACCCAAATTGGCCTTGGCTGTATGGATTACACGGCTTGGCCCAAATTACCACACGACCGTGTGGACCACCTATGTGACCCACACACCCATGTGACCCACACAACCTAATTCAGTCTAGTTCGTGTGTCGCACATAGCCTACCTAGCCATCACACGGCCGTGTCATTTGTGCATGACCTAGCCTCGACGATCACACGCCCGTGTTGGGGCACACGACCTACTACACGGCCTACCACATGCTCGTGTTACGTCGACAGATGCATTTTGGCTTTCATCAAAACCCTATTTTCTACGTTTTTGGGGCACACACCTATATCATTTTTGATGCCTAATCGCTCTTGAGCACTCTAGTACCAATAATTGACCAATATATCCCTCAATAAAACACTTAAATTGATATTCAATCGTAAATCTAATGAGGTTAATATTCAATAAACCATCAAAAACCTTACCGTCAACAACCGAGATCGTTAACACTCAATTCTCACCAGAAGTACCCACCGATTCCTACTCTTCACCTATTCCACAAGAACCAAAAATATTCTCGATTTTAGAAAAGTTACCACAGAACATTGTGAAAGAAGCAAAACAACTACTTACCGATCGAGCGCATTTAATCGATGGACAAGAAGGAATTAAACAGAAAAGAAACAAAAACAAAAGGAATGGCAGAGTTCAGAAAATTATTTCAGTAGAGAGGCAAGGAGAAACGATAGAATGTTGGGGAAAAGAGAGAGGGGCCGAATTTTCAAAAAATAACCAAAATAAAAATCGGATATGAGAACATATCCCTAATTCCCTCTCCCACTGACCCCTCAAACACAACTACTCAAACTTCTAACTCCATCAAAATTCTGGTGCACTTTCGAACAAAAATAAACTTCCATCTTTGCACCAGGACTTGAACACAAGTCCTCCAACAAACTAACATTCCACTTAACCACCAGACCAGCAGGCCAATTCTGATATATTCTTACAAGTAATTAAAATTAAGCCCTTTAAGCAAGGTTAAGGCTTTATTCAGAAAAATCCTAAAAAATTTGACCAAGTCATGGCTTGACCTTGGGACCCCTCACACACACAAAACACTTAACCACTGAAGTAGATAAACAGATTTGTGTCACATATACACAAAATCAAAAATTAAAATTTTGGGGCATTACACCACATGCTGACCTAATAAGCTTGCTTGGTTGATTAATTAGCTTGCAAAATGGCATTTGAAGACTTTTTCAAATTGCAAAAAAACCCCTCCACTATTTGTGCCTTTCTAGATTTCCTCTACCTTAATATAGCAAGTTTGAAAACTTCAAACTTGCCACATGTGTGGCCGGGCATAGAAGGGCTCTTTGGTTGCTGATTTTGGCTATTTTTAGCAGCCCTCTCAACCTATAAAACCCCCCATTGGCTACTCATTTGAAACACACATCAACTGTCTCATCTCTTCTCTTTTCTCTCAATTTTCTCTATTCATTTCCCATCCATTTTTTTATCGTCTTGCCAATTTCACCTCTTGAAAAAGTGTCATTCATCCACCATTTAGAGTAGCATTAAAGTGTTCATAGCAACCTCGGTTCGGCAAGAACAAGTGGAAAAGGAAGAGTGGAGTAAACCAGTCAAGCCATGGAGAAAAACTAGATTTGATTCTTGTTCCCTATCCTTTTAATTTTTTATTGTTATTATGAACATGTCTATGAATATTTGTGATGTTGATACGTTTAATTTAATTAATATGGCTTAAATTTAATTTGCATTATGTTGATTGCATTTTGTCTACTTAATTTATTAAAATTGTGTTTGTGTTGTTATAGGCCTGGGTAAGGTGTTTGATTAAGTAAAACCCTGACTAAGTTATTCTTGCATTATAAGTGTAAGGTAACTAATAAATTAATTATTTAAACGGATTGAAATTGTAATTAATTGACACAATACTTAATCAATGAATGTTTAATCATCTAAGGTAGCTGGAGGTTAAATTAGCAATGGTATCTAGTGATACAGTCGCCTTGCATAACTTGCAAGATTATTGTGATTAAACTATTTCATGGTAGAAATACTTTGTTACCTCATGTAGTCTTTTATGTGCTTATGAGATTGAATTAATTGTTTGAATTGGCATAGAGGTATGTACAAGAGATTATTTTGATTTCATAAGTATGTATGTGCGTTAACACATTTGCTTATTAAAATCTGTTTAATCGGTTGAATTAACATAGAGATATAGTCAAGAGGTAAATGGATTTTGGTAGGTAAGTATGTCCATAAGTTAGCAAATTACCAAGTTGCCATGAATTTATTTGTAACAACACAAACATGAGTTTAATAGTTCTAAGTTAAGAAATGTAATTAATCTAACACAATTACGTCATCTTGATTAAAATCATCTTTTGAAATCTTGCATTGGAACTTTTATTTATTTATTTACTTAGTTAAAAATCTTAGTTTTTAATCACCTCCTTAAATAAAAATATTTTTCTTCACCAAAGTATTTTAAATTGCATTCATAAATAATTCTTTTCCAGTCCTTGTGGGTACGACAACTCGACATTTACTTGTCACTTTATTCCTTGTTGCGATTGTGTACACTTGCACATTTCTATCATTCTAGTGACCCAATAAATGATTCTCACATAGTCCTAGGCCATCGATGACTAAAACAGTTAAAGAGGACAATAGATATCAACAGATATTGGAAAAGCTACACTGCTTGGGGACCATTATTAAGTCTTTTATGAATGATGCTTCTTGAAACTATCTACCATATTCTAAAACCCATCCGGAAGAGGTCAATTATTTGGGCAATAAGGGTGGAAATCCCTATTATAACACTTACAACCTTGATTGGTAGGACAATCCTAATCTGATGTAGGGAGGAAACTTGATTCAAAATTGACTGGATCATTCGTATAAACCTCCACATATTCAAAGATCTAAAGAAAGATCAATGGGCAACGGTCACATTGGTTGTGGTTAAAGATTGGATAGAATCGAAGGATAAATGCAATTAATGAGGTCTGTCATTCAAAAACTAAAATTTGAATGTGTTCAAACTCGTGACGATGTGGTCAAATTAAAAGAAAAAATGCACAACATCGTAACTACATTGAATAAATGTGTAGGCAAATGGGCACAGGTATTCCAAGTAATATGGAAAATAACCTTCGTTAGGATGGAAAAGAACATGTGAATGCCATCGCACTTTGCTCAGGTAAGATTCGGGTAAACCTTAGTAAGCCAACGATAAAGGAGGCTAATAAGGTCAATATGGTCAACGAAACTCTTGATGATCTTGAATTCGAGGAGCTAACGGAGAAATTTTCCAAATCAGAAATTGTACAACATTCGAAGCTTGTGTCAAAGCACATACCATTTCCATCGAGGTTGGAAGACAAACAACGAAAGGACGAAGCAAAACTCATAAGTTTTCTAAATTTATTTAAATCACTTAACGTTAATTTGCCACTATTGGAATTAATCGATAAGTTATCGAAATATTGTAAGAACTTAAATGAAGTCATGTCTTTGCATAAGAAAATAAAATGTAATGCCCCTCACCCGTAACCGTCACTGGACACGGGTACGAGGCATTATCGAACATACGCTCACACGACCGTTCACATAAATTTCAATTAAAAATTAAAACTTTTTCATTCATATGTATAACATCCACAATATGGGCCTATGAGGCCCAAACGATGTATTGGGTATGGTTCAGGACCAAACTGGAACTTTCCAAGCAGTTATGAAAATTTGACTCAAAACAAGGCATACGCCCGTGTGGGACAAGGACACGCCCGTGTGGGCAGGCCGTGTGGTCGCACACGCTCATGTCCTTAGCCCGTACGGAATTATTTTTCATTTCGAACCTATAGGGGTTTTCCCACGGACGAGCACATGCCCGTGTCTCTTACCCGTGTTCTTCACACGGCCTCAACACGCTCGTGCCCTCACCTTGTGTGAAAAACTGGGGTGCTCTGTTTATGACATCATCGCAAAATTTCGTCACACGGCCAAGCCACACGCTCGTGGGCTAGGCCGTGTCTATCACACGATCGAGATACACAGCTGTGTTTTCACCCCCTGCGTTTACTACAAAGCATTTGATTTTCATAATTTTAGGTGCAGGGGACACACGACCTATCAACACGCCCTTGGGCTAGCCGTGTGTCTACCCGTATGGACAATTATAGGCTATTTTCCAAGCCAATTGCCACCCTAAAACATGTACCAATATCAACCAATTTTGCCAATTCACATTATAACATCCAAACTCATCAAAACATGCATATTAAACCATCCACACACTAACTTTATCTATCTTCAAGCATGCACATCCACACACATTTTTCATTTGCTATGCAAGCTTGCACATTAATAGATTACAACAATTTTTGACAAAATATGACTTAACCCTTCATGGCTCATTTCTCATGGCCAAAGTACCAAAACACTACTATCAACAAATGGACCCAAAAGGACTATGACACATAACCAACACAATATACCATCTATACATGCCATAATCTTAGGTGTTTAAACAAAATACCAAAATGCTTGTTGATAGTGTTAATGGAATCCCGTTGATCACCGAACCACGGTTTAGCTTGACGAACCTATAAGGGAAAGGATAAGAAAGGTGGTATGCTAAATAGCTTAGTAAATCTATATGTGAATGAATGAGCAATTTAAACCAATAATACAAATTCAAAATAAGTAAGTTCTCTTATTACCGCATTGAAATTAAGATTATAACTTACTCAATGGTCTTACCACATAAATCAATATATACTTAAGTACTTAGTACACATATCATGTTGCACATAACCTGCAAATACACACACTTAACACACGGTCAAATCTTTTACAACATATACATTTTATCGATCCAAACTAAATACTTGTTGAACCATGCGGAATGTTAAAGGATACACAAAAAAAGACACAAGTGCCGCACATAATGTAGCCGAAGCTACCAATGGTATGTAGCCGAAGCTACCATATATCACATATCACATATGGGCTCAACAATGAGCTATTCATAAGTCTGCTCACACAAGTTGACGGTATAGGCAAAACTACTCAATGCTGCTCACATAAGCTGATAAGTATCTGCAACAAATGCAGGATTACCTAGCCACTGGTAGTCGAACTAAACCAGCACCCAGAATTCACATAAATGGACAATCTCATACAATGGTTTCCTAGAATCATGTCACTCGTATCCTAGTCGATTCCTAAGGCTCAATCAGGTTTTCCCCACTTATTGATTTATTTATCAATATACATATACTCATATAAGATTCACAAATTATCATAAGTTTACAAATATTAGAATAATTAAGATAAGTAATCAAAATATTAATATGACTTATTATTTACACATAAACTTACCTTGAGTCAAAATGCAACCTTTATCGACTTAATCTGAGACCTTACCTTTTCCTCAGTCAAGGTCATTTCCTCGTTATTCTTGATCTATAATACCAAATTTAACTCATTCAATACATACATTACTCAATTGGACACAAAATCATCCTCTGGAAATTTTTACTATTTTACCCCTAACTTTGTCAATTTTTACAATCTAGTTCCTAGGCTCGTAAAATGAAATGTATCAATTTCTCTACATTCCCAAGCCTAGCCAAACATATTTCTCTCCTATAGCAGCCCACAATTTTCAACATTTCACAATTTATGCACCAATCTTACAACTTTTGCATTTTAGTCCCTAAATGCATTTTCCATGAAAAATCACTCAGCAAAAGTTGTTTACTACACTCTAAACTTCCATTTTCTACCAATAAACATCAAAATGCTTTCATGACGTACATGGGTAATTTTTTAAACATGAAACCTAGCTTAAAGTAGAGGTATAGAAAGCTAGGTCAAGGTACAAGGATCTCAAAAATACGAAGAACATGAGAAACATGGCTAGGAGTCACTTACTTGGAGCTTGAAAAGTTGAAAACCCCTAGCTATGGAGTCTAAGAGACATTCGGCCAAGGCATGAAGAAGATGGACACTTTTTTTTTGGCCTTATTTTCCTTTTTTATTTCTATTAATATCCAAAAGACCAAAATGCTCTTAATGGTCTTCTTTGCAAATTTTCCTTTCCAAGGGCATTTTTGTCCATGTTACCATAAAATGCTCTAAGTACTAAATAAGGAATCCTAATTTATGAATCCAACTCAATTTCACAGTAAATGCTTCTAGAACTCACATTTTGAATTTTTTTGCAATTTAGTCCTATCATTCAATCGGGCACTTTATCGATAAAATTTATTTACTAACTTTTCACTTATGCATTCAATCACACAATAGACCTTAAAACTTTATCGGAATAAATTTTTCTATTTTAGATTTGTGGTCCCAAAACCACCATTCTGTTTAGGCCCTAATTCGGGCTGTTACAACTCTCCCCCTTAAGGGATTTTCATCCGCGAAAATCTTACAAGTAAAGAGATGTGGGTATTGTTTCCTCATGGTGTCCTCCGACTCTCACGTAGCCTCTTCTACTCTATGCTTTTGCCATAATACTTTTACTAAGGCGACATGTTTGTTCCTTAACTATTTCATTTCTGGAGCTAAGATTTTGATTGGTTTTTCACTGTATGACATATCCAGTTGAATTTCCACTTCA
This sequence comes from Gossypium stocksii, assembly GCA_020496765.1. Lineage (NCBI taxonomy): Eukaryota > Viridiplantae > Streptophyta > Magnoliopsida > Malvales > Malvaceae > Gossypium > Gossypium stocksii. The sequence continues at coordinate 36,342,524 of CM035624.1, forward strand.
GTTAGTGAGATCACATGTGACGGATCAGAACGATAACATTGTAACATCAATACACGAAATACGTCGTGAATCTTTTCTAACTCTATTGGTAAAGCCAATCGATATGCCACTGGTTCGATCCTCTCTACGATTTCATATGGTCCGATAAAGCAAGGACCCAACTTGCCTTTCCGACTGAATCTCAAGATCTTTTTCCATGGAGACACTTTCAAAAACATTTTATCACCCACTTAATACTCGATATCTTTTCTCCTCAAATCCGCATAAGACTTTTCTGGTCTGAAGCTGCTTTTAAACAATCACGGATCATCTTCACTTTCTTATCAGTCTCTTTAATGAAGTCAACCTCATGAATTTGCTTTTCACTAAGCTCCATCAAATACAGTGGAGTCCGACATTTGTGACCATACAATGCCTCATAAGGTGCCATTTTGATGCTCAATTGAAAACTATTATTATAAGCAAATTAAACCAATGGTAGATATTTTTCCCAAATACCTTGGAATTCAAGAACACAACATCGAAGCATATCTTCTGAGACCTAAATCACCCTTTAAGATTGACCATCTGCTTGTGGGTGGAAGGCAGTACTAAAATTCAATTTTGTACCCAAGGCTTCTTGCAAAATTTTCCAAAACCTTGAAGAAAATCTCGGATCCCTATCTGAAATGATAGAGGTTGGTACTTCATGCAATCTCACAATTTCAGCAATGTACAATTCAGCCAACTTATCAAGTGAATAATCAACATGTACCGAAATAAAGTGAGCTGACTTCGTCAATCTATCAACAATAACCCATACATCATCTTTCTTTTTTGTGGTTAAAGGAAAACCCGTCACAAAATCTATAGTGATTCGATCCCATTTCCATTCGGGAACCATTATTGGCTGTAGCAATCTGGAAGGTACTTGATGTTCAGGTTTCACTTGTTGACAAACTAAGCACTTTGACACAAACTCAGAAACATCTCTTTTCATACTGGGCCACCAATACAATCTCTTCAAATCATTATACATCATTGCACTACCAGGATAGACAAATAAACAACCATTATGGGCTTCATGTAGAATACTCCAAATCAACTCAGCATTTTTTTGGTACACATATCTTGTCTCGAAACATCAAACAATCATTCAAACCAATACGAAAATCTGTCTCACCATTCTTTTGACACTGAACTCTTTTTGCTTGCAACTCACTATCACCCTTTTGAGCTTCATAAATTTGTTGGACAAATGATGGCCTAACTCTCAACTCTGCCAAAATCGAGCCATCATTGGATAAAGTTAATCTTGTATTCAATGCCCACAAGGCAAATAGAGATTTTCTACTCAAAGCATCAGCAACCACATACACTTTCCCTGGATGGTAGTCAATCACCAGCTCGTAGTTTTTTAATAACTCGAGCCATCTTCATTGCCGCAAGTTCAAATCTTTTTGTGACATTAAGTACTTCAATCTTTTATGGTCGGAAAAGATACGACACTTCTCACCATATAGATAGTGTCGCTAAATCTTCAACGCAAAGACAATGGTGGCTAACTCTAAATCATGTGTCGGATAGTTCCTCTCGTGTGGCTTCAACTGTCTCGAAGCATACGCCACCACTTTACTCTCTTGCATCAATGCGCATCCGAGACCACTTAAGGATGCATCACTGTAAATCTCAAATTCCTTACCGGACTCAGGTTGCACTAGCACTGGCGCCTCTATCAACATTGCCTTTAACTTCTCAAAACTTTGTTGACACTTCTCCATCCACTCAAATTTAACATCTTTTTGTAGCAACTTGGTTATTGGAGAAGCAATCATTAAAAATCCTTTTACGAAGTGCCGGTAGTAACCAACCAAACCCAAAAAACTTCTAACTTTTGATACATTTTTCAGCAGCTTTCAATCCTCTATTGCCGAGGTCTTACTCGAATCTACTCGAATGCCATCTCTTGAAACAATGTGACCCAAAAATCCAACTTCATTAAGCCAATATTCACTTTGACTAAATTTTGCATACAACCATTTATCTCACAAAATTTGCAAAACTATCCTCAAGTGTTCAGCATGCTCGATTTCATCACGTGAATAAATCAAAATGTCATTAATGAAGACCACTACAAATTTATCTAAGTATGGTCTAAAATTTCAGTTCATTAAATCCATAAAAAATATTGGGGCATTAGTCAGACCGAAAGGCATTACGAGAAACTCATAGTGTCCATACCTTGTTATAAAAGTAGTCTTCGGCACATCGAACTCTTTCACCCTTAGTTGGTACTATCCAGACCTCAAATCAATCTTTGAAAATACCGTTGCCCCTTTTAATTGATCAAATAAGTCATCAATTCTTGGCAAGGGGTACTTGTTCTTTATTGTCACCTTGTTGAGTTGTCTATAATCGATACAAAGTCTCATCAATCCATCCTTTCTCTTCACAAACAATACCAGGGCACCCCAGGGAGAAAAACTTGGCCTTGCAAACCCTTTATCTGTCAACTCTTGTAGCTGCACATTTAACTCTTTTAAATCAGTCGGAGCCATTCTATAAGGAGCTATGATATCGAAATAGTCCCCGATAGCTGGTCGATAGCAAACTCAATTTCTCTAACAGGAGGTATACCCAGTAATTCCTCGAGAAATACATCTGGGAACTCACAAACCACTGGCACCGATTCTACTTTCAATTCAGACTCCTTCATATTCAATACATAGGCCAAATATGATTTACAACCCTATCTCAAACACTTCTGAGTAGTCATTGACGAAATCAAAGCAAGCAATTCGCTAGACTCATCTGTTTCAACCTGAAGGATTTCACCATTTTCACATTTTAACTCAATAACCTTCTATCAACAATTTACTTTAGCATCATGCATCGATAACCAATCCATACCCAAAATGGCATCAAACTCATCAAATGGCAATAGCATTAGATCGGCTAGAAAATAATGACCTCGAATCACTGGTAGACAATTCTTGCAAATCTTATCAATTAGCACACACTTGCCTAGAGGGTTTGACAGCTTAATCACAAACTCGATTGACTCTATAGGCAATTTCATATCATTCACTAATTTCATATAAATGTAAGAGTGTGTGGACCCGGGATCAATCAGTGCAACTATATTAACATTATAACGGGAGAATATACCAATGATCACGTCAGGGGATGATGCCTCTTCCCAGGAACAAATAGCATAGGTTCTTGCAAGTGCTCTGGCCTACAATCTCACAACTGAATCTCTAACTAAGCCTCTGCTACTACCTGCCTCTTTCACATTTCTGGTAGCCTTCCCTCTTGTAGGCATATTACTCTATCTAACACTCTGAGTAGTTTCTTTTACCTCCATTTCAGGACAATCTTTAATGAAGTGATCTTGGGAGCCACACTTAAAATAAGCTCTGGTGGCCATTTAGCACTCACCGGGATGTCTCCTACCACAATGTTAGCATTTAGGGTTATTTGGCTTGACATTAACAACACTAGCTACCGAGGTGGTCTAAGCCTTAGAACCCATATTTTTTTTGTCATGAGTTCTACTTGGATTCCCGGTGGAAACAATTGAATAGTTTTGTACATTCCACACTTTCTTAGGCAATGGTTGAAAAGACTTACTCATTGATCTCTTTTTCAAGTCTCTAGCCTCTGAATCAGCTCTCCTCTTTTCTTTACTTAATTCTTTAGCTTGACAGGCTCAGTCAATGAGCATAACAAACTCTTTTAGTTCCAACATCCCCACATACAATTTGATGTCTTCATTTAGGCCATCCTCAAACCTCTTACACATAATTTCTTCTGTAGAAATGCATTTCCTAGTGTACTTGCTAATTCAGACGAATTCTCGCTCATATTCGGACACAGTCATGCGACCTTGTTTTAGCTCCAAAAACTCCTACTTTTGATCAATGAAGCACTGACTTATATACTTCTTTCGGAACTCCACTTGGAAGAAGTCCCAAGAAACTCTTTCAGTAGGTATTACCGAGACTAGCGTTTTCCACCACTGATAGCTAAGTCTCTCAAAAGTGACACGGCACACTTTAAACACTCATCGGGTGCGTAGAAGAGTTAATCAAATACTCGAATCATGTTCTCTAACCAAAATTTCGCCCTCTCAGGGTCATCATCAACACTGGCTCTAAATTCTTCTACCCCATACTTACGAATCTTGTCAATAGGGGGCTTACTCAGTCTTGTCATTACGACACCTTGTAGGGCTGCCAAGGTCGGTTGAGGGATGGGAAAAGGTGGGGGGGTTGAGCATTTGGGTTCGCTCGAATGAACTCCGTATACCACTCACTCATTCTATGTAGAAAGGCCTCCCGAGCCTATTCTCCCCGACTAGATTCAACATTCCTACTCTCGACTGGCGGTCCCTTGAGCAGAATGCATCGTCAGCTACTGCCGGGTCGAGATCTATTTACTATAGAAAAACACAATTTACGGATTAGAAACCATCACATTATCAATATTCACAATTATGGCATGTATAGTTAGACTCTCATACTTGCTATGTTAGCCTGAAGACTGATTAAACCATAGCCCTGACACCATTAAATGTAACGCCCCTCACTCGTAACCGTCACCGGACATGGGTACGAGGCATTACCTAATGCACACTCACACGACCATTTGATTTCGACACATAAATTTCACGTAAAAGTTAAAACTTTTTCATTCATGCGCATAACATCCACATTATGGGCCTACGAGGCCGAAACGATGGATTGGGTATGGTTCGGGACCAAATCGAAACTTTCTAAGAAGTTATAAAAATTTGACTCAAAACAAGGCAGGTGCCCGTATGGCAGGCCGTGTGGTCGCACATGCCCATGTCTCTAGCCTGTGCGGAATTATTTTTCATTTCAAACCTACAGGGGTTTTCATACGGCTGAGTAGACGTCTGTGTCTCTTACTCATGTTCTTTACACAGCATCAACATGTCTGTGCCCTCACCCTGTGTGAAAAATGGGGGTATTCTGTTTATGATGTCATCGTGAAATTTCGTCACAGCCTAGCCAACGGGCCCATACGGTCAAGACACACGGTCGTGTCTCCACCCCGTGTGTTTACTACAAAGCATTTCATTTTCATAATTTCAGGTGCAGGGGACACACGGCCTATCAACACACTTGTGGGCTGGCTATGTGTCACACATAGCCTAGGCACATGCCCGTGTGTCTACCTGTGTGGACAATTATAGGCTATTCTCCAAGCCAATTGCCACCCTAAAACACATACCAATATCAACTGATTTTGCCAATTCACATTATAACATCAAAACTCATCAAAACATACATATTAAACCATCTACACACTAACTTTATCTATCATCAAGCATGCACATCCGCACACATTTTTCATTTGCTATGCAAGATTACACATTAATAGATTACAACAATTTTTGACAAAATATGACTTAACCCTTCATGGCTCATTTCTCATGGCCAAAGTACCAAAACACTACTATCAAAAAATGAACCCAAAAGGACAATGACACATAACCAACACAATAGACCATCTATACATGCCATAATCTTAGGTGTTTAAACAAAATACCAAAATGCTTGTTGATAGTGTTGATGGAATCCATTTGATCACCGAACCATGGTTTAGCCTAATAAAACTATAAGGGAAAGGATTAGAAAGGGGGTAAGCTAAGTCGCTTAGTAAGTCTATATGTAAATGAATAAGCAATTTAAACCAATAATACAAATTCAAAATAAGTAAGTTTTCTTATTACTACATTGAAATTAAGCTTATAACTCACTCAATGGTCTTACCACATAAATTAATATATACTTAAGCACTTAGTACGCATATCATATTGCACATAACCTGCACATACACACACTTAACACACGGTCAAATCTTTTACAACATACACATTTTGACGATTCGAACTAAATACCCGTTTAACCATGCAAAATACTAAAGTGCCGCACATAATGTAGCCGAAGCTACCAATGGTACGTAGCCGAAGCTACCACATATCACATATCATATATGGGCTCAACAATGAGCTATTCACGGGTCTGCTCACACAAGCTGACAGTATAGGCGAAACTACTCAGTGTTGCTCACACAAGTTGACAGGTATCCGCAACAAATGCAGGATTACCTAGCCACTGGTAGTGTGATAATATCCAAATGACCAAAATGCCCTTAATGGCCTCCGTTGCAAATTTTCCCTTTCATGGGCATTTTTGTCCATGTTGCCATAAAATGGTCTAATTAGTAAATAAGGACTCCTAATTTTTGAATCCATCTCAATTTTACACTAAATGGTTCTAGAACTCACATTTTGAAATATTTTGCAATTTAGTCTTATCACTCAATCGGGCACTTTATCAATAAATTTTATTTACTAAATTTTCACTTATGCATTCAATCACACAATAGACCTTAAAACTTTATGAAAATAAATTTTTCTATTTCAGATTTGTGGTCCCAAAACCACCATTCCGTTTAGGCCCTAATTCGGGCTGTTACAAGAAAAGGGTAAGAAAATTAATATCGACGCCTCTAGTAGTGTGATAATTGCCTAAAAAGTACCTCCAAAATTAAAAGATTCTTGTAGTTTAACAATTCCTTTGTAGATAGGGGACAAACTTTTTTAGTAAGGCCCTTTGTGATTTAGTGGCCAATATTTATTTGATGCCTCTATTTACTTATTTAAGAATTGGATTGGGGGAATTAACAAAAAAAACATCGATAACACTGTAATTAGCTGATAGGTCTCTAGCACATCCCAACGGTGTACTTGAAGACATATTAGTTAAAGTGAGGTGTTTTATTATACCGATCGAAGTTATGGTTGTAGTTTGATGTGTGTAGGAAGGAACGGGTCGAGGGAACATGATAAATGGAAAGATCTTAGATGGAAGAACATATGTTGGATGGATTGTCATGAGAGACAACAGAACAAAAGTTCAATGAAGGTTATTCATGGGCTATTAAATGAGTCCGTTAGCCGTACAAAATTTCATTATTGAATTTTTATCCGTGTTGTAAATTAGTGTACATTAAATTTTTTTCATATTTTTGGAAATTTATTTAGCTTAGTAATTTTAATTAGGATAGGATTACAGCCACGGGAAGCCAAAAGGTGGCTATTTGGGATGATATTTTCAAATTAAGAGAAAACGAAAAGGAATGATACAATAAAAAATAAGATATTTGGGAAAACAAGGGCTGTGTGGTGACACGGTACTTTGAAACATCCAATTTCAAAATTCCTAACCTGTGTCGTGACATAGAACCCCTATGTTGGACACTACATTTTGAACCTAAATTATTTTGAAAATTAAGGAGTTTGATCTACCATAACTCGTTGTGGCAAATTAGAGCCTTTTCGTTATTTACCGAGCTTTTTTTTGGCAATTTTATATAATTTTATTATATTCTCCATTTTTATTGGTTTATCTTTAATTTTAGTGAAATAAATATTTTTGCAAAATTTTTAGCCATTTGATGACCTAACGGGCCAATACAGGCATAGAATGAACAAACAAGTCAATTGAGTGTGAATGTCACTATTTTTGGCCTAAACAAGGAGGATGACGGCAACACTGCAACACTTGTATGTGTTTTCGCACCATCAAACTATGAAGCCAAATTATTAACCCTCGAAAGGTAGTATCACGACACTAGAGTGACAAATAAGAATTTTAAGTCAGGGGTGTTTTCGTCTAAACAATGTATATTAATCAGTTTTAGGGATGCTTGTTAACCTAGTTAGGGCAGAACATTTTGGCTATAAGTAGAAGTGTTTAGCCTCAGCTTAGGAGGCTTGACCAAGTGAGCCACTTAGATTAGTTTTAGTATTTTATTTTAATTTTACCTTTATTTCAATTTAGTCCTTTTATGTTACAAGACATAATTTTTTCTTTTGTTTAACTTGGATTCGGTTTAGATACAAGCTCTTATATAAGTAGTACTTAAATATTTCAACTTCATAAAGCCCAATCCATAGCCGAGTTTTGCAACTTGACTTTGATACCACTAAATGTAACACCCCAAACCCAGCCCATACGCTATGGTCGAATCTGGCGGTGTCACATTGAAGTATTTTTCGTAAAACGTGATACCGTTTGAAAAGCCCAATCTTTAATTAGCCTCTTTGTGTGATCTTAAAATATAGTTTTAAATCTTGCGTCACTATCGAAGGTACTTTCTTTAAAACATTATCAATTTCAAAATCTCGTTTATTGTGAAAGCTTTTCTTTTTAAAACAGTTACGCACTTGCACGTATTTTTAAAAACATAGGATTTGTTTTGAAAACCTCTTTTACTTCATCTACTAGCAGTTATAAAGCATAGTAATAAAAACCCCAAATTAAAAATAAAATCCAAAAGAGGCCATAATTACAAAATAATAACCCAAATTTATTTCCTTATAAATCAAAACCTAAAAATGAAAGCAATACGGTTGTGTGGCCATCGTCGAGTCCCTCGCAACACCAATACGACTGGGGATTACCTGTACAGTTAAACAGAAGAGTGTGTAACAGCCCACTTTATACCCTAGTCGGAACGAGTGGTTTCGGGACCACTTAACCGAGTTAAAATATTATTTTAAATGCTTTAATATGTTTTACTGTATGATAGATATATGGTGTGAAAGTTTCGTATTGAAATTTTACGGTCTGATCGGTTAATTTGATAAAAAGGATTAAATCGCATAAAGCGATAAATTAGAGTTCTATTTTATAAATGGCTTATTTGAGCATGGCTTTATAAAAGGAGGTACTTGCATGGCAATTATGCCATTTTTAATTGGAGTGGTTGGTAATGGACCATTATGTCCATGTTTTATAATGTTTTATAATTATTTTACAAAGGTTAAAAAATGTCATTTGGCTTTATTATATGTTTTAATTAATAAAACATGAAAATTCTTTCATATTTTCTTCTCTTCCACTGATTCTTCAAACAAAACAAGGGTTTTAAAGCCTTCAAACATCCGGCTACTATTTTGCTAAATTGAGGTATGTTTTGACTTCGGTTTTTAGTGATTTTTACGTTTTTGTAATCGTTGCTTCGTATATTAACCAACCCGTACCTCAATTTTTGATTTTGATTATGTTTTTGAAAAATGCCATTGATGAATCCTTGATATATTGATAGATTTTGATGAATTATTGTATATTATGTGAGAAAATACAAGAATTTTAAAGTAAATTTTGATGAAAATGAGTTTAAGGATTTATTTGCAAAAAGATAGAATTTTTGAGGTTAAATTTGTGATTAATTAAAAGATATATGCTTGTATAAGCCCCTTGAATATTCGGCTATAGTGAATTGGAGGATTGATTGTGTAATTTGACATTTTTGTGATGAGAGGACTAAATTGCAAAGTATTGAAAAAATATGGGCTAAATTGCAAATATGTCAAATTATATGTTTTTGGATTGAATTGAATATGTGAGTTAGTAAATAGCTGAATTTTGCATTAATTTAGATAAAGACGATCGAATCCCGGAACTTGATCGGGGAAAACGGAAAATAGACGAGTAGATACGAGATTACGAGGTAAGTTCGTATAATGAAATTTAATGTGTTTATGTTATAATTGTTGTTAATGGAATATACGACATATTAGTTGATTGAACAGCCTATTTGGATGTATACATATGAAATTGAAATGAAATTGTTACAAGTGAGAAATAAATATCGAGCCCCGTTAGAACCGTAGAAGTCGATAGGATACAAGTGACATGTCACTAGGGCTACAGGGTGGTTCGAGCTCCTGCATTTGTTGCGGACTCACCACGTGCTCATGAGCTACAGGTTTATCCTTCGGGATTACATGTTCAGCCTGCGGGCTTACCGATTATCCTTCGGGATTATATGTTTAGCCTCCGGGCTTACCGTACAGGCTCGAAAGAGCATATATGACGCATTGACGTACTACAGGTTATATTTATATACACTGTGTGTGTATCACCCGAGTATCTTTTGATGTTCTTATAGGTTCAACGGGCAATTACCGATACATGTTACATGAAGATTGAATGATATATGTATTACATGTTATATGAGACATGAGAATTACATGGATTATATGGTATAAGTTATATGAAATACATGTACAAGTATTTGAGCAATGATATGATACATGAATGTTGTGGTTGGTACATGAATGAATTTATATGTTACATGAACTAACAAGTGTATACTTGTGAAATAGGCAACTTAAGTATATGAATTGAATTGGCATTGTTGTTGTAATTATCGCATTGATTCGGTAAGGTTTAATTTCTATATTATACGGACTTACTAAGCTTTAGAAGCTTATTCCGTTTATTTCTTTCACTGTCTTCTAGATTCAAAAGCTAGCTCGAATATCGGACGGGTCAGGGATCGCTATCACACTATCGATAAAGCTTCGGTACTTTTGAATATTTTGCAAACGTTTGGTCATGGCATGTATAGGCTAGTACTTTAGTGAACATGATATATTTTGGTAAATGATCAAGCTATGAGATGTGGCTTGGGTCATATGTGTTTATAATCAAGCACTTGAGTTTTCCTTTAGCTATATGTGCTTATAAAAAGATATGTGAATTCGATGAGGTTATAAGCTTGCATAATTGATATGTATATATATGTGGATGAGTGCATGGAAATGGTCATTTAGGCCTTTGAGTTGGTGTGCTTGATTTGTGAATGAATTGAGATGATTTTGGGTCCATTTTGTGCTTGAATTGGTATGTTTTAGGTTGGTAGAATGGCATGAATTGTTGTTGGTTAATGGCTAGTAGAAATGACCCATGTTGGGTGGCAAATTTGGCTTAAACCGAGCCTATAACGTGCCACACAGCCAGGGAACACGGGCATACACTTCGACCGTGTGCCCCCTGCACCTTGATGTTTTGGTCAGTTTTGGTACACGGCCTAGACACACGGGCGTGTCTGGTAACTTGAAGCCGTGTGAAATTTGGCAGTATAGTCACACGGTCTGCTCTGTTTTGTACACGGGCGTGCCTGGCAGCCGTGTGATATTTGACAGTTTCGACCATGGGGTAGGGGCACGGGCGTGCCTAAGACGTGGGCGACACACGGCCTAACCCCATGGGCGTGTTGGACAGCCGTATGGGATAAGTCAGATTCAACTACGGGCTGAAAGGTTTGGGCGTGTCTGGAGGGACACAGCCATGTGTGAAGAACACGGGCAAGGGGCACAGCCGTGTGCCCCTAACTTTGAAAATTTTGCAAATTTTCTCCTATCTTTTAGCATGTTTCCAATTAGACTTCCAATAGTTATATGCATCCTTTTATGATCAATTGAAGCATGCTCTGATGATTGATGATACGTGATGAATCTTGATTAAAAAGTTTAAAATTTTTACTATTCTGATAAATGTTACAAGTCTGGTAATGCCCATTACCTATTCCGGCGACGGTTACGGGATAGGGGTGTTACATTTGGTTGGTATCAGAGCTACGTTTAGTCGATTCTAGGACTACCGTAGTGAGTATTAGTCTAGCTATACATGCCATGTACATGAAATGTGATAGTGTGATATCTCCTAACATCCTTTGAAATCTGTTTTATATAGTAATGGATCCGAATCGAGCTTTAGCTGACGATGTTGAAAGTATTGCGCCAGCACCTGCTCAAGGGGCTGTGCCTTCTGAATCGGGCCCTGTTACGGCCAATCAGGAAGAAATTAAACAAGCTTTCTTCCAAATGATGTCTGGATGGTTTAGTGAGTTTGTGCGAGCAAACCCGGCTGCTCCGCAACCTCTACCCCCTCCCGTCCCACAACCTAACCCTAATAGTGTACGAGTTGTGGATCCTCTGAGATTGAACAGACCTCTTGTCGATAAGATACGGAAGTATGGTGCTGAGGAATTTCGAGCTTCAGTAAGTAATGATACTGAGAGGGCTGAATTTTGGCTTGAGAATACAATCAGAGTTTTTAATGAACTGGCTTGTACTTCTGATGAGTGCTTGAGATGTGCTATTTCTTTGCTTCGGGATTCAGCATATCAATGGTGGAATACATTGACCTCGGTTGTACCACGAGAACAAGTCGATTGGGATTTCTTCCAGATGGAATTCAGAAAGAAATACATTAGTCAACGATTCATCGATCAGAAAAGAAAAGAGTTTTTAGAGCTGAAACAGGGTCGAATGTCTGTAACTGAATACGAGAGAGAGTTCGTTCGACTCAGCAAATATGCTCGCGAATGTGTTTCTACCGAAGCAATAATGTGCAAAAGGTTCGAAGATGGGCTAATGAAGAAATTCGACTATTAGTCGGAATACTTGAGCTGAGAGAGTTTGTAGTTCTCGTTGATCGGGCCTGTAAAGCCGAAGAGCTTGCTAAAGAAAAGAGAAAAGCTGATTCTGAATTCAGAGAAGCTAGAAAAAGGTTTGCGGGTAAACCGTATCAGTCTGGATTTAAAAGATCAAAAGATTTTCATCCTCGTCCTGCTGCTTCTACGGGCACATCTATCCTAGAGAAAAGTGTTAAGACTTCTCATTCGAGACCTCAGACGACTTCTGCAGCTAGTGCGGGTAGTGTGAGAACTCCCGGACCTGAATGCAAGTATTGTAATAGGAAACATTTTGGTGAATGCCGATTGAAAAGCGGAGCTTGTTTTCAATGTGGATCGTTAGATCACTATTTACGTGATTGTCCTAAAAGATCTGTACCTCATAGAGAACAGTCGACTAAGACAAATAATGTTGCATCGAGAGGTAGACCGTCGCGAAGTGTTGGGAACCAAAGTGGAAATCGCAATGTGGCGAGAGATGCTAATGTGAGATCTGAGATGCGTACTCCTGCGAGAGCTTATGCAATACGTGCACGAGAGGAAGCCTCGTCGCCTAATGTTATTACCGGTACTTTTTCTCTCTATAACACTGATATTGTTGCGTTGATAGATCCTGGATCAACTCATTCATATATCTGTACAAAATTAGTGTATGAAAAGAACTTGAGTGTTGAGTCTACGGAATATGTAGTTAAAGTATCGAATCCATTAGGAAACTCTGTGTTAGTTGATAAGATATGTAAGAAATGTCCGTTGATGACTCGGGGATATTGTTTTCCGACTGATCTGATGCTCCTCCCTTTTGACGAATTCGATGTAATACTGGGCATGGACTGGCTAAATGCGCATGAAGCTATTGTGAATTGTCGAAGTAAGAGTATAGAATTGAAATGTCAGAATGGTGAGATTTTTCGGATTGAATCAAATGATTCGAATGAATTACCGATAGTGATTTCTGCCATGAGGGCTCAGAAGTATGTTAGAAAAGGCTATGATGCGTATTTAGCGTATGTGATGAATTCTAGCAAGACATAATTAAAAATTGAGTCTGTACCAGTTGTTTGTGAGTTTTCAGATGTTTTTCCGGAAGAATTACTGGGTTTACCGCCGATTAGAAAAGTTGAATTCGGTATTGAATTGTTACCGGGCACTACTCTGATATCGATAGCTCCATACAGAATGGCACCGACTGAGCTAAAGGAGCTGAAAGCACAGTTACAAGAATTGACGGATAGAGGTTTCGCGAGACCGAGCTTTTCACCTTGGGGTGCTCTCGTATTATTTGTGAAAAAGAAAGATGGATCAATGAGAATGTGTATTGATTACCGACAGTTGAACAAGGTGACAGTGAAGAATAAATACCCTCTTCCGCGGATTGATGATTTATTCGATCAGTTGAAAGGAGCTACTGTATTTTCAAAGATTGATTTGAGATCGGGTTATTACCAGTTGCGAGTTAAAGATTCAGATATACCGAAGACTGCTTTCAGAACACGATACGGACATTATGAGTTTCTGGTCATGCCTTTCGGTTTAACAAATGCTCCAGCAGTGTTTATGGACTTGATGAATCGTATTTTCAGACCGTATTTAGACAAGTTCGTTGTAATATTCATTGACGACATTTTGATTTATTCGCGTGATGAGGTAGAGCATACTGAACATTTGAGAACTATGTTACAAATTCTGAGAGATAAGCAGTTGTTTGCCAAATTCAGTAAATGTGAATTTTGGCTTCGAGAAGTCAGATTTTTGGGTCACATTGTTTCTGCGGAAGGCATCAGAGTAGATCCGAGTAAAATATCTGCTATTATAGACTGGAAACCCCCGAGAAATATATCTGAGATTAGAAGTTTTCTGGGATTAGCGGGATATTACCGAAGATTTGTTAAAGGATTCTCGATGATTGCAGTACCGTTGACCCGAATGCTACAAAAAGATGTGAAATTCAAGTGGACTGATAAATGTCAGCAGAGTTTCGAATAGTTGAAAGCCCTATTAACAGAAGCTCCGGTTTTAGTTCAACCCGAATTGGGGAAAGAATTTGTTATATACAGTGATGCATCTATTATCGGACTGGGTTGTGTATTGATGCAAGACTGGAAAGTCATAGCTTATGCCTCCCGACAGTTAAAGCCGTATGAGAAGAATTACCCGACGCATGATCTTGAGTTAGCTGCTATAGTATTTGCATTAAAGATTTGGCGTCATTACTTATATGGTGAGAAAAGTAGAATTTTTACTAATCATAAAATTCTGAAGTATCTGATGTCACAGAAAGATTTAAATATGCGACAGCGGAGATGGCTCGAACTACTAAAAGACTACAAATTTGTAATTGATTATCATCCAGGGAAAGCTAATGTTGTAGCTGATGCGCTAAGTCGAAAGTCTCTGTTTACTCTGCGAGCTTTGAATGCTCAAATGACGTTATTTGAGGATGGATCTATTTTAGCTGAGCTAAAGGCTAAACCGTTGATTCTGCAGCAAATTTTCGAAGCTCAAAGGACTGATCCCGATCTGCAAGCTAAACAACTTCACTGTGAGTCTAATTCTGATTCTGACTTTTCTATAGGGAATGATGATTGTTTAATGTTTCGAAATAGAATCTGTATACCGAAAAATACTGAACTCATTCAGAAAGTTCTGCACGAGGCACATGATAGTCGATTTTCAGTTCATCCGGGTAGCACTAAGATGTATAACGATTTGAAACAGCAATACTGGTGGTCAGGAATGAAACGTGACATATCAGAATCCGTATCGAAATGTTTGATCTGTCA
This sequence comes from Gossypium stocksii, assembly GCA_020496765.1. Classification (NCBI taxonomy): domain Eukaryota; kingdom Viridiplantae; phylum Streptophyta; class Magnoliopsida; order Malvales; family Malvaceae; genus Gossypium; species Gossypium stocksii. The sequence continues at coordinate 36,357,592 of CM035624.1, forward strand.
GCAAGTTAAAGCTGAACATCAGGTACCGTCAGGTTTATTACAGCCTATTATGATTCCGGAATGGAAATGGGACAGAGTCATATGGATTTTGTATCTGGACTACCTCTGTCTCCGAAGAAGAAAAATGCAATCTGGGTTATCATTGACAGGTTGACGAAGTCTGCACATTTTATACCGGTACGTACTAATTATTCTCTAGATAAATTAGCGGAACTATATGTATCTGAAATTGTGCGATTACATGGTATACCGTTATCCATTGTGTCTGATAGAGATCCGAGGTTTACTTCGAGATTCTGGAAGAAGTTTCAAGAGGCTTTTGGGAACGAAATTGAGTTTCAGTACAGCATTTCATCCCCAGACTGACGGTCAGTATGAAAGAGTTATTCAGATTCTGGAAGACATGATACGGTGTTGTATCCTTGAATTCGAAAGTAATTGGGAGAAATACTTATCTCTGATAGAGTTTGCATACAATAACAGTTTTCAAACGAGTTTAAATATGGCTCCATATGAAGCTTTGTATGGTCGTAAATGTCGAACACCGCTATACTGGACAGAATTGTGTGAGAGAAAGTTACACGGGGTTGATCTAATCCGAGATACAGAGGAAAAAGTGAAAGTGATACGTGACAGTTTGAAAGTAGCTTCAGACAGACAGAAATCATATGCTGATTTGAAACGAAAAGAAATAGAGTTTCGAGTTGGAGACAGAGTATTTCTGAAAGTATCACCGTGGAAGAAAATTCTTCGTTTTGGCAGAAAAGGGAAGCTAAGTCCTCGTTTTATCAGGCCGTATGAAATTGTGGAACGAATTGGACCTGTAGCTTACTGATTATCGTTACCGCCTGAGCTTGAAAAGATTCACGACGTATTTCACGTTTCAATGCTTCAAAGATACCGATCTGATCCGTCTCATATCATTTCTCCCACTAATGTTGAAATACAGCCTGATTTGTCATACAGTGAAGAACCGATTAGAAATCTGGCCCGAGAAATGAAAGAGTCGAGAAATAAGCATATAGCACTTGTAAAAGTTCTCTGGTGTAAACACGGAATAGAGGAAGCTACATGGGAACTCGAGGAAACTATGCGAAAACAATACCCTAACTTGTTCGCTAGTAAGATTTTCGGGGACGAAAATCCCTAAAGGGGGGAGAGTTGTAACAGCCCACTTTATACCCTAGTCAGAACGAGTGGTTTCGGGACCACTTAACGGAGTCAAAATATTATTTTAAATGCTTTAATATGTTTTACTGTATGATAGATATATGGTGTGAAAGTTTCGTATTGAAATTTTGCTGTCTGATCGGTTAATTTGATAAAAAGGATTAAATCGCATAAAGCGATAAATTAGAGTTCTATTTTATAAATGGCTTATTTGACCATGGCTTTATAAAAGGAGGTACTTGCATGGCAATTATGCCATTTTTAATTGGAGTGGTTGGTAATGGACCATTATGTCCATGTTTTATAATGTTTTATAATTATTTTACAAAGGTTAAAAATGTCATTTGGCTTTATTATATGTTTTAATTAATAAAACATGAAAATTCTTTCATATTTTCTTCTCTTCCACCGATTCTTCAAACAAAACAAGGGTTTTAAAGCCTTCAAACATTCGGCTACTATTTTGCTAAATTGAGGTATGTTTTGACTTCGGTTTTTAGTGATTTTTACGTTTTTGTAATCGTTGCTTCGTATATTAACTGACCCGTACCTCAATTTTTGATTTTGATTATGTTTTTGAAAATTTCCATTGATGAATCCTTGATATATTGATAGATTTTGATGAATTATTGTATATTATGTGAGAAAATACAAGAATTTTAAAGTAAATTTTGATGAAAATGAGTTTAAGGATTTATTTGCAAAAAGATAGAATTTTTGAGGTTAAATTTGTGATTAATTAAAAGATATATGCTTGTATAAGCCCCTTGAATATTCGGCTATAGTGAATTGGGGGATTGATTGTGTAATTTGACATTTTTGTGATGAGAGGACTAAATTGCAAAGTATTGAACATATAGGGGCTAAATTGCAAATATGTCAAATTATATGTTTTTGGATTGAATTGAATATGTGAGTTAGTAAATAGCTGAATTTTGCATTAATTTAGATAAAGACGATCGAATCTCGGAACTTGATCGGGGAAAACAGAAAATAGACAAGTAGATACGGGATTACGAGGTAAGTTCGTATAATGAAATTTAATTTGTTTATGTTATAATTGTTGTTAATGGAATATACGACATATTAGTTGATTGAATAGCCTATTTGGATGTATAAATATGAAATTGAAATGAAATTGTTACAAGTGAGAAATGAATACCGAGCCCCGTTAGAACCGTAGAAGTCGATAGGATACAAGTGACATGTCACTAGGGCTACAGGGTGGTTCGAGCTCCTGCATTTGTTGCGGACTCACCACGTGCTCATGAGCTACAGGTTTATCCTTCGGGATTACATGTTCAGCCTACGGGCTTACCGATTATCCTTCGGGATTATATGTTCAGCCTCCGGGCTTATCGTACAGGCTCGAAAGAGCATATATAACGTATTGACAGACTACAGGTTATATGTATATACACTATGTGTGTATCACCCGAGTATCTTTCGATGTTCTTATAGGTTCAATGGGCAATTACCGATACATGTAACATGAAGATTGAATGATATATGTATTACATGTTATATGAGACATGAGAATTACATGGATTATATGGTATAAGTTATATGAAATACATGTACAAGTATTTGAGCAATGATATGATACATGAATGTTGTGGTTGGTACATGAATGAATTTATATGTTACATGAACTAACAAGTGTATACTTGTGAAATAGGCAACTTGAGTATATGAATTGAATTGGCATTGTTGTTGTAATTATCGCATTGATTCGATAAGGTTTAATTTCTATATTATACGGACTTACTAAGCTTTAGAAGCTTATTCCGTTTATTTCTTTCACTGTCTTCTAGATTCGGAAGCTAGCTCGGATATCGGACGAGTCGGGGATCGCTATCACACTATCGATAAAGCTTCGGTACTTTTGAATATTTTACAAACGTTTGGTCATGGCATGTATAGGCTAGTACTTTAGTGAACATGATATATTTTGGTAAATGATCAAGCTATGAGATGTGGCTTGGGTCATATGTGTTTATAATCAAGCACTTGAGTTGTCCTTTAGCTATATGTGCTTATAAAAAGATATGTGAATTCGATGAGGTTATAAGCTTGCATAATTGATATGTATATATGTGTGGATGAGTGCATGGAAATGGTCATTTAGGCCTTTGAGTTGGTGTGCTTGATTTGTGAATGAATTGAGATGATTTTGGGTCCATTTTGTGCTTGAATTTGTATGTTTTAGGTTGGTAGAATGGCATGAATTGTTGTTGGTTAATGGCTAGTAGAAATGACCCATGTTGTGTGGCAAATTTGGCTTAAACCGAGCCTATAACGTGCCACACGGCCAGGGAACACGGGCGTGCGCTTCGACCGTGTGTCCCCTGCACCTTGATGTTTTGGTCAGTTTTGGCACACGGCCTAGACACACGGGCGTGTCTGGTAACTTGAAGCCGTGTGAAATTTGGCAGTATAGTCACACGGTCTGCTCTGTTTTGTACACGAGTGTGTCTGGCAGCCGTGTGATATTTGACAGTTTCGACCACGGGGTAGGGGCACGGGCGTGCCTAGGCCGTGGGCGACACACGACCTAACCCCATGGGCATGTTGGACAGCCGTGTGGGATAAGTCAGATTCGACCACGGGCTAAAAGGTTTGGGCGTGTCTGGAGGGACACGGCCGTGTGTGAAGAACACGGGCAAGGGGCACGGCCGTGTGTCCTTAACTTTGAAAATTTTGCAAATTTTCTCCTATCTTTTAGCATGTTTCCAATTAGACTTCCAATAGTTATATGCATCCTTTTATGATCAATTGAAGCATGCTCTGATGATTGATGATACGTGATGAATCTTGATTAAAAAGTTTAAAATTTTTACTATTCCGATAAATGTTACAAGTCTGGTAATGCCCCTTACCTATTCAGGTGACGATTACGGGATAGGGGTGTTACAGAGTGAGTTTACGAAAACTCAGTGTGTAATCCCCTTATCAAACAGTCAAACATACAGTATGCAATAACAGTCTGGGCCAGAGCCTTTTATGGAAACAATATCAATGTAGGCCTTAGCACATTATAGTATCAGTTGGGCCTTAGCCCATTGCAATATCAGTTGGGCCTTAGCCCTTAACAGTATCAATTGGGCTTTAGCCCATAAAAGTATCAGTTGGGCCTTAGCCCATAATAGTATCAGTTAGGCCTTAGCCTATAATAGTATCAAAAATCAGAATGCATGATTCACATAATCCCAACCAACCCTGCACACCATCTCCTATCCAACCCTGCACTCTTGTGGGGAATAAATCGACACACCCATCCCTACACTCCAATGTTAGCACCAGTTGCGGCACTAACCAATACTACAGCAAAGCTGCCAATAATATAAGTGACTTAAAGCCATCAGTGGGTCCATAGTCGTCTCGTGCTACCCGTGCAACCCATGCGACCTTATCAATCCACAGTCATCTTGTGCGACCCATGTGATCTTATCAATACAATACACTTCCTCCAAATATAATAACCCATCCCCATGTAGTGCAATATATCGTACCATAAAACCATAAATGTATGCAAAATGTCATGCTCAAATATAGTCACACATATCATAGAACAAATCAATCATTTTTACCTCTTAGGGCATATCAGTCATTTTACCCTATGGGGGTATATCAGTTATTTTACCCTATGGGGATATATTTATCATTTTACCCTATAGGGGTATTTCAGTCATTTTACCCTATAGAGGTATTTTGATCATTTTACCTTACAGGGGTATTTTGATCATTTTACCCTATGGAGGTATTTCGGTCATTTTACCCTATAAGGGTTTTTTGGTCATTTCCCAATTTAAGGTCTAGGTACACTTACCGACCCACCAGTAGGTCCATAGTCATCTTATGCGACCTGTGCAACCTTTAACAATTAAATAGTGTAATTGGGCCCAAAGCCTATTATGTGGCCCAAGTGGGGCCGACATGCTCGTGTAGCCCGCTAAGCCTAAAAATCACCCTAGCCATGTGAACGACATAGCCATGTCCAATATTTCCCTCATGTCTAGGAGAATTACCTGTGGGGGGCACATGGGCCTACAAGGCCCCATTCGGCCCAACGTGGCCCTAAGCCCATAAGATCGCTCATGGTGGCCTTTACAGTCATACGCCAACGTTTTGTGGGCTCGAATCACCACACGTACGTTCACACACTCATGTGACATCCGTTGCCATAGTTTCAGCTTTTCAGCTTTGGTCATTTTATGGTTAAAGCAGTGTGAGTACACATCTGTTTGTGATACCATACTGAGAACCATGAGCTCCGAACCTTGATTGAATAATACACGACTTATCCTATTAGATCGCTGGCTAAAATCGATCACGCGCTTTTTAGTGATTATCTTTGATCGCGAGATGAGAGAAAAGTTGACTGCTTTTGTAACACTTGTAAAACCCTCAACTCTACGTGAAGTTCTATGAACCAAAAAGGCACCACGATTGTTAAAGCCACTCCCAAACCGAAACTGATCAAAGAAGAAGAAAACAAAAATTGGTAATGAGATCAAGACTATGAGCCAAAAGAAAAATATGAGAAGAGAGAAGGGAGATTCAGCTTTGAGAGAAACCAAAACGAAATTATGAGGGAGGAGAAAAGCTGTATTCGACCAAGAAAATGAAAAGTAGAAGAGGTACGAGGAGAAAATAACTCGGTAATGGTTGAGAGAAAAGAGAGAGATGTATTCAGCAATAAAGGTTAATTCGACAAAACACTCGCTACTAAAACAGAAAGCCGAGTAAGGACTACTTTCAGCACTCAAAAGTCAAAAACCAGAAAAGAACATTCACTAAACAAATAAATGGCCAAAATTGAAATGAAGAGAATCCTCCCACTTTCACTCAGCTACCGAAAATTGAAAGGAAAGAGTGAAACCCCAAACTTCCACCAAAATCGATTCCAAGGTGCTTAGAGTTCCCAATTCGACACTAATTTCCCTCTAACTCAAAATTCCTTGATTTTTTCCTATTATCCCTCCTAAAATCTCTCCTCCAACCTCTCTAAGACTAATTCAAACTCCAACCTCCTCAGCAGTGTTCGATTCAAACTCCACCACTCATACAGCAAAGTAGAAAAATAAATACTCCTTTGTACATAAAGTGACTCGAACCCAATCCCCCTTATAAGCACCCACACGCCACTACCACTGGACCGTAGGCTCTTCTTGTGTCATGTTTTAAACATAATTATTTTTAAAGCCTACATACTGGACTCAAGGTTCATTCAAGAGAAAAACAAAAATTTTGCATGAGCCAAGGTTTGAACCCAGGGCTTCCCAGAGACTCCCAAACACTCATAAATCACTTAACCACTGAAGCTAGTATTCAGTTGTGTCACTTCCTTGCACAGATAAATACTTATGTGCAGTCTCCTAATGCTCAAGGCCCAATACTTTTAGGCCAAAATTCAAGGCGTTACATTAGCTACGCTACGTACTAATATCTGATCTGGTAGTTCATGCTACTTGTCTATACTGTAGTATTCCACATGGCACCGTACAGCTTATACGCTAGCATTGTTTTGAAATATATGAGACTGGCAATTTATCTGCACACTGATAGTCCTAGTACCCTGAAGGTCATGGACAATACTGATAATCATTGTTTTCAGGCAACCATGCTGATATTCCTGAGGATCTGTACTGAAAGGCTCTTAAGCCTAATAGTCTGGTAGCTCGGCTGTAAATTTTTGTTTAGTGCTACAACCAATGCTAATTGTAAGTGTATGGATGGGTAGGTTGATTAAATCCCCACAATAAGTGCAGGGTTGGGCAGAGAGGTGTGTTGGCTGTGGATGAGTGGGTGCATTTTGTAACTCATCTGCACTCATGTGCATTTGATTAAATCTGATTGACTGGATGTGTTACTATGACTAATTTGATTGTATTATTGTCTGACATGTCTAATTGACTATTTGCAAACTACTGATTGACTGAAAGGCACTTGTGCCTAAGAGATCCTGTTGATATGACTTCTACTGTTTGACTGGATAGTTACTGAGAGGGGCTAAGGCCCCAACTGAAATTGATACTGATTCTAAAAAAAAGAGGTGTAGGCCCAGCTTGTGACTACTGAGAATTACCGTTATTGTGTCTGACAGAGGCATATGACTGTAAAGTTATATATGGTCTGTATTTGTTTTAGTTGGTCTGTCAGTATGTTCTATTTCTGAACTACTACTAGTTTTCATGTTTTCGTTCTGTGGTTTAATTAGTTTGATCTCACCCTCTTCTCTTTCCCCTTTTAGGTACAGTTCTGGTTTCTGGATGCTGGACTCAATACGTACACGTCTCAAATAGGCTTGCGGCAAGAACTGAATAGTTTGTGATTTCTAGTTTTTACATTTGGTTTTGAACTGTAAAGGTTTATAATACTTTGGTACAGTTACTGTTTTGAACTTTTATTCGTACTTTTATTTCTATTAAACGTTTTTGATTTGTTTTGAGCTAAACATTTGTTTTTGGAAATGGGATTTAAAGTGACTCGTTTTTGTAGTATTTTCTCATGATCACTTCGGTGATCAATGTAGCATTCCGAATTCAATCTAGTCTTCTAGGCCGGGTTTGGGGTGTTACACACAATCATAACAAGTAATAAAGTGACAAGTAAATGTTCAGTTATCATACCCACAGGGGCTGTGAAAAGAATTATTTATGAATGTAATCTAAAACACTTTGGTGAAGAAAAATATTTTGATTTGAGGAGGTGATTAAAAACTAAGATTTTTAACAAAGTAAAATAAATAAAATAAATAAAAGTTCCAATGCATGATTTCAAAATACGATTTTAATCAAGATGACATAATTGTGTTAGATTAATTACATTTCTTAACTTGGAATTATTACACTCATGTTTTTGTTGTTACGAATAAATTCACATTAACTCAGTAATTTACTAACTTATGAACATTCTTACCTACAAAAATCCATTTATCTCTTGACTATATCTCTATGTCAATTCAGTCAATTAAACATATTTTAATAAACAAATGTGTTAATGCATATACATACTTTATGAAATTAAAATAATCTCTTGTACATACCTCTATGCCAATTTAAACAATTAATTCAATCTCATAAGCACATAAAGGCTACGTGAGGTAATAATGTATTTCTATCTTAAAACAATTTAATCACAATAATCTTGCAAGTTATGCAAGGCAAATGTATCGCTAGATACCGTTGCTAATTTAACCATCAGCTACCTTAGATGATTAAACATGCACTGATTAAGTATCATGTCAATTAATTACAATTTCAATCCATTTAAATAATTAATTGATTAGTCACCTTACAATTGTAATGCAAGAGTAACTTAGTCATGATTTTACTTAATCAAGCATCTTACTGAGGCCTATAACAACACAAACGTAATTTTAATAATTTAAGTAGACGAAATGCAATCAACCTAACACGGATTAAATTTAAGCCATATCAATTAAATTAAAAATTTCAACATCACATATATTCATAGGCATGTTCATCATAACAACAACAAGAATTAAAAGGATAGGGAACAAGAATCAAATCCAGTGTTTCTCCGTGGCTTGACAGGTTTGCTCCACTCTTCCTTCCCCACTTGTTCTTGTCGAACTGAGGCTGCTACGAACACTTCAATTCTACTCCAAATGGTGGATGAATGACTCTTTTTCAAGAGGTGAAATTGAAAAGAGGATAAAGTAAAAATGGATGGGAAATGGAGAGAGAAAATTAAGAGAGAAGAGAAGAGATGAGAAAGTTGAGGTGTGTTGAAGTGAGTAGCCAAGGGGGTATTTATTGGTTGAGAAGGATACTAAAAATATCCAAAATCAGCAGCTAAAGACTCCCCCCATGGCCGGCCACACATGTGGCATGTTTGATGAATTCAAACATGCTATTTTAAGGTGGCGCAAATCCAGAAAGGCTTAAATGGTGGAGGGGTTTGAAAGCAATTTGAAGGAGTCTTCAAGGGCCATTTTGCAAGCCAAATAATCAGCCAAGCAAGCTGATTGGGTCAGCTTTGGTCTGCCCAATGTTCGGTTGGATGGGTTTTCTTCGTTCAGCTCAACTAGGCCATTTTTCATAATTAATTAGTAATAATTTATTTAACCCAAATAAAATTGGATCAAAATTTAAATTAATTATATTATGAAATAATAAAAATAATTTGGATCGTCTTAGGCTGAAAAATTAATTCGCCTTGATGCTTCAAATTGCTTCTCGGTTTTTCACTTCTAGCAATGTCTGCCGAGTTGTTTTTCGCCCTTTGTGCAAATTTATCAAAAATGATCAAAGTTAATTAAAATTTATTATAAAATTAAGTAAAATTCAACATGTTCATAATTTAAGTACAATTTAATTATTTTATAATAATTATATATATTTCGATAAGAATTTTATCGAAACTACATGAAATTGAGTTAAAAAGGGTATGAAAAAGTGTGTGTATTTTCATGTTTCCAATATTCCCGATATGAAAATAAGCATGCTGATCATTTGAGAGTTGTATTGAAAACTTTACGTGAAAAGAAGTATGCAAATTTTAGCAAATGTGAGTTTTGGCTTCGGGAAGTTGGTTTCCTTGGATATGATGTATGTGCTGAAGGCATCAGAGTAGATCTAAGTAAAATTTCAACTATTGTCAATTGGAGCCCACCAAAAAATGTGTTAGAAGTTAGAAGTTTTCTGGGATTAGTTGGATACTATCGAAGATTTGTACAAGGATTTTTAATGATAGCTTTCCCAATGACTCGCCTATTATAGAAAGGTGTAAAATTTGTGTGGACTGCCGAATGCAAATAGAGTTTTGACAGGCTGAAAGATTATTGACAAAAGCACCTGTGTTAGTTCAACATGAATCGGGTAAGGAATTTATTATTTATAGTGATGTATCATTGAATGATTTAGGCTATATTTTGATGTAAGAAGGTAAAGTAATAGCCTATACTTTAGACAACTAAAACCACATGACAAGAATTACCCGATACAAGATCTTGAATTAGCAGCCATAGTTTTTGCACCAAAAATTTGGCGACATTGTCTGTTTGGTGAAAAATTTCATATCTATATCTATCACAAGAGTTTAAAGTATTTGATGACACAGAAAGACTTGAATTTAAGACAACGCAGGTGGCTTGAATTGTTAAAAGATTCCGATCTGATCATTGGCTATCATCCAAGAAAAGCAAATGTGGTAGCGGATGCTTTGAACAGGAAATCTCTATTTGCTTTACGAGCCATGAATTCCCAATTGTCATTACCTGAAAGTGGTTCAATTACAGCTGAGTTGAAAGCTAGACCCATGTTTCTGTAACAAATTTGTGAAACTCAAAAAAATGATGATAAGTTACAGGCTAAATGGGTGCAATGTGAATCGGGTACTGACTCAAAATTCTAGATTGGGTTTCATGATTGTTTATTATTTAGAGGCAGAGTATGTGTGCCACGGGATACAGAACTTGTACAGATGATTTTGCATGAAGCTCACAATGGTACTATGTCTATACATTCGGGAAGTAATAAAATGTATAATGATCTGAAGAAAATGTATTGGTGGCCAGAAATGACATGTGACATTTTCAAGCTTGTATCAAGATGTTTAATATGTTAGCAAGTTAAAGTTGAACATTAGGAACCTTCGAGATTATTGCAACCAATTACGATACCAAAATGGAAATGGGAAAGAATTATTATGGACTTCGTGTTAGGATTACCCCTGTCTCCAAAGAAGAAAGATACCATTTGGTTAAAATTGACCGTCTAACAAAGTCTACACATTTTATCCCAACACATATGGATTTTTCTTTGGAAAAATTGGCTGAATTGTACGTATTTGAGATTGTTAGGTTACATGGTGTACCATTTTCCATTATCTCAGATAGAGACCCCGGTTTACATCTTATTTCTGGAACAAATTGCAAGAAGCTTTGGGAACACAGTTACATTTTAGTACCGCATTCCATCCACAGACTGATGGTCAGTCTGAACGTGCAATTCAAGTACTAGAAGATATGATTCAATCTTGTGTACTAGAATTTGAAGGTAATTGGGAGAAATATCTGCCTTTGATTGAATTTGCTTATAATAATAGCTATCAATCCAGCATTAAGATAGCACCGCACGAAGCTCTATAAGGCTGAAAATATAAAACTCCATTGTATTAGACAGAACTTAATGAGAAAAAGATACATGGAGTTAATTTGGTTCGGGAAACTAAGGAAAATGTGGAAGTAAATAAAGATAGCTTGAAAACTGCCTTAGATCATCAAAAGTCTTATGCCAATCTCAAACGAAAAGAGATTGAATTTCAGGTCGGTGATAAGGTATTTTTGAAAGTTTCATCTTGGAAGAAAGTTCTCTAGTTTGGCCAAAAGGGAAAACTAAGTCCATGGTTCATTGGGCCGTATGAAGTTCTTGAAAGAATTGGACCAGTTGCATATCGGCTAGCGTTACTGCCAGAGCTTGATAAAATTCATAATGTTTTCCATGTATCTATGTTACGGCATACCGATCATATCCTTCACATATTATTTCTCTAATAAAGGTTGAGATTCAGCCTGACATGACTTACAGTGAAGAACCGATTAAGATTTTAGCATGAGAGACAAAGGAATTGAGAAATAAAAAGGTAGCTCTAGTGAAAGTTCTTTAGCAATGACATTGGATTGAAGAAGCTACCTGGGAACCGGATGAGACAATAAGAAAACAATATCTGAACCTCTTTACTGGTAAGATTTTTGAGGATAAAAATCCTTAAGGGGAGAGTTATAACGGTCCAATTTCAGTGATATCGGAACAGTGGTTTCGTAACCACAAATCTAAGTTAGAAAAAATTTCATTTTAATATTTTTGCATGGTCTAAAATATTATAGGAATGTCGTATGAAAATTTCGATAGGAAAATTTTACCAATTATGTGAATAACTAGAGGAAGGACTAAATTGCATATAATGTAAAAGATGAATTCTAGAAGGTAGAAGGATTAAATAGCTATGGAATTCAAAATGAGAAAAATAAATTAAATGAAGAAACTGACTAAATTGGAAATTGGATAAAATAAAAGATGATAATTAAATTAAAAGGAATTAACATCATTTTAGATCATCTTCTTCCCAAATTTTACATGGAAACCCTAGGAGAGAGGAAACAAACTTTCTTTGCTTAATTAGGTAAGTAATCAAGTCTCGTTTTTAGTAATTTTTATATTTTTGAAATCAGGATAGTGTATTCTATCTAAATTAGGAATTAAATTGAAAAGATATCATAGTATAAAGTTTATACCATAGATGTAAATTCTGAAAATTGGAAAATTATGGTAGAAAATGAAAGGTTGATAGTAGAGAAACAACTTTTACAAAGTGAATTTCCATGAAATTGAGATTTAGGGATTAAATTGTAAACTTATGAAATTCATGGAAAATTCTAAATTTTCTAAAATATAAGTGCTGTAAATGATACATAGAAATTTCAATTAGGCTTGGAATAAGGATTGAATTGTGAGAATTTGATTTTCTAAGCCTAGGGACATAATTGTCATTAATGAAATGTTTCAGGGCAAAATGATAATTTTTCCTAGAGTATGAATTGAATGCAATTGAATATGAATTGAATGAAATTGATGATTAAACTTATTTATATAGATCTAAACAACTCAAATTTGAAGTTAGATCGAGGAAAAGAAAAAGTCTCGGATTAGTCGATTTCGTAAACGAACAAGTATCGAGGTACGTTCATATAACTTAATTATCTAATAATATGATTCAATTTATTTGAATAAGTTGTATGTGAATTGACTTGGCCAAAAGCATGTAAATTGAATATATTTTGTAAATATTGAATATATGAGAATAAGTCTGATAAAGGAATGAAACTTGGATGGATACAGGGTTCTGTTACCCAAATTGATAGTGTCTTGCATATGTTGCAGACATTTGTGGCTCGAAAGAGAAGAAGCTCTCTCAAGCTTACTGATGTAATGTTCTTACGAGCTTACTATTTTTACTCTTCGGAGTATTCTGTTTATGTTCTTTGGAACATTCTGTATGATTGTGATCTACATATGTTGTAGACACACCCACGCTCTATGAGTGTTTTGTTATTATGCTCTTTGTGGACTTTCTGTTAATGGCTCACTAGAGCTTATTGATAGTGCTCGCCTAAACTTATTATTGCCAAGCAATTCGAAGCTTTCTATTATATGTTATCTGGTGCTTTTTGTATAATGCTCTTCGGAGCCACCTGATTAGAGTTCTTTGTGAACTTCTAAAATCAAGCTCGGATAAGCATTCTGTTACATGACTTTCCCAATATAAGTTCTCTGTGAACTTTCTGTAGTCAAGCTAGGATATGTTTTCTGTTTCATGCTCAACTGTGCATTTTGTTAAAGTGCATGAGAGTAAGCATTCTGTTCAGTGCTAATAGAAGCACTTCTGACTAAGAATTGATGGAATGATAGTATAGTACACTACATGTGTACCACCCTCATATCCATCGAGATTTCAAATGAAGAAAAGAAGGAAATTATGATATGAAATTTAGGAAAATGAATCAAAGTAAAATCACTATGTGGAAGTACATGGAATACATGAGATTTCATGAATTAATGAGCTTATCATTGTTGTTAGTGATTATATAAAATAAATGACTAACAATGTTGATGAGGTTGTATGCCTAAGTTATGGCCAAAGGGCTTGATTTGCATGTGCATGTTTATTTATTAAATGGTTATGTGGTAAGTAAATTTCTAGTTATATGAGCTTACTAAGAACTATGTGCTTACTTAGATTTAGTTTCTCTATTTTAAAGTGTTTGGAAGCTCGTGAAGCTTGGATGAGGGTCAGAGCATCATCATACTATCAATCAGCTTGTTTTGGGTATAGTTAGAAATCTTACTATAGTATAATGGTATGAATAAGCTATTAAGCTAATATTGAGGTTAAATTTGATGGATGTAAACTAGTGATTGGAATGGCTAGTGTTAATGTGATTTTGTTATGTTTATATGGTTTAGTTATAGTTATATAAATGTGTTGGTAAGGTTAATTCATGCATGAAAAATAGTGGTTGAATTGGTTGATTGGTATTTGCAAGTATTGGTGCAGGATTTGGATAAAAATGGGTGAGAAATAAGGCTTGGAAATAGTCTTATTTTGTCTACACGGGTTGACACACGGGCATGTGCCTTGACCGTGTGTGACACACTGTCTGTCACATGGGTGTGTAGCCTAGCCGTATTTATCTTGCATCCTAGAATTGAGAAACAGAATGCTCTAAATTAAGCACACGGGCAGAGACACGAGTGTGTGTCTCAGCCATGTAAAGTACACGGCCTATAAATGGGCGTGTGATATTGCCATGTGAAACCTACATCTAATTTTCGAAAAACAAATTAACCACATGGCCTAGCACACGGGCGTGTGACTTGGCCATGTGACTTCAATTTCTACATAAGGTACAAGTTAGAGAGTTGCATGGGTTAGGGATACGGGCATGTGAAACCACACGTTCTGACCACATGGGCATGTCCCTTACCATACGGGTGTAACAGCCTGATTTGGACCCTAGTCAGAATAGTGGTTTTGGGACCACATATCCGAGTCTAAAAAATGTTCTGATATTATTTTTTGTGTCTGTGATATATGAATTAGCATCTGATAAATTTCTGCGATTTAATTTGTGTGTCTATGTGCTTAATTGTGATAAAGGACTGAATTGCATATGTGATAAAATTTGCATGCCACAATAGAATATGTGCACTTGGAATGGCTTTTAATGATTGTGGCCTTATGTGGTAATAAAACCATTTGAGGTTTGAGTGGTCAAAAATGACCCTAATACATGTGTTTTATTATGGTTTTAAATAAGGGATAAATTGGTAATTGTTTTATTAATGTTTATTAAACAAAACAGAGTGAGAAATTAGCTCATTTTATGCTCTCTTCCACCGAAAATCAAACAAAAAGAAAAGGCTATGAGCAAGCTAGGGTTCGGCAACTTCTTTGGCTAATTTGGTATGTGTTGTTGATAACTTTTATGTTTCTGTGATTGTTGCTTCGAAATCTTCCATCCCATGTCTTAATTTCTGTTTTTGATGAAGTTTATGAATAGTGCCATTAATGATTCTTGAAGAGTTGTGTAATATCCCGAATTAGAGCCTAATCAGAATAGTGATTTCGTGACCACAAATCCGAGGTAGAAATAATTATTTTATAATTATTTTGAGGTTTATGATATGATTGCATGATTGTGTGAAAATTTCGTGAAGAAATTCTATGCGTAAAGTGCTTAATTTAAAATTAGGGACTAAATCGAATAAGTTGCAAAACTTACATTCTAGAAGTTTCTAGTATGAAATTGCTTTGAAATATTAATTAGGAGGTCTTAAATAGTAATTTGGCCAATTTTAAGTTCATGGAAAAAATTTGGACATGGATGGAATTTTTGAAAGTTTAGTAAGGAGAGGCATTTTGGTCATTTGGATATTAACATGAAATAAAAAGGGAAAAATAACACAAAATTGATCATCTTCTTCATTACCAGGAAATTTCAAGGGTTCTCCATAGCTAGGGTTTGTTTGAAGCTTCCAAGCTCCATAATCAAGAAAGACGTGGAATCAACCTTGATCGAGGAAAAGAAAAGATTATGGACTAAATTGCAAAATTGCTATATTTTGTACCGAGGTAAGTTCATGTGTAAGTAATGTAACATAATTGCTATTTTAAGTTATTTAATGCTATTTATATGATATGATACTTGTTATTATGAATATTATGCTTTGTGAAATATTATGTATTGGTATGAAAAGTATGTGATTAAATTGATAAGTATGAGATGCAAGCAACGTATTGGTTCCAATATTCCGAGGAGAACGACTGGGAAATGTGTGATTGAGGAAAATCCCGTTTGAACCTTGGGAATAGATTTGGATACAAGTGACATGTCACTAGGATGGTTGGGCATCCGAACTCGTTGAGTTGAGTCCGAGTTCACTTATGGATGTGAACGCCCGAGCTCATTGAGTTGAGTCCGAGTTCGCTTATGGGCGGGTTACATGGTCGCTTGATTACATATGTGGCACTTATGTGCAAATTATCCATGTATCCGAGTTATATTCCGATGTGTTCAACGGGTAAAATTTTAGCAAAATGGAAGAATACTTGAGATGCAAATGATATTTTGGTAAGTGTCGCGAAAGGCACACTTTGGACAGGTATGTACTTAACCCTCGGGTTGAAACTTGAGACACGATGGCTAGAAATGTGGAATATGTCTTGGTGATAACATGCTATTGCTGTTTGGTATAATTGCTTTGTTATGTTACTCGTTATTTGCATATGGACTTACTAAGCATTTATGCTTACTCCCTCTTTTCCATTCACTGTAGTGTTGGACAAGCCGGCTCAGGAATCGGGATAGGTCGAAGGCTCGATCACACTATTCGAAGGACTTTTTGGTAAAATGGCTTGTATAACTTAAGTATGGCATGTATAGCAATGTTCTTATTTTGCGTAAATAATCTTATGATATGGTTGTGGTTTGGTTAAGAAAATGCTTGGTAATGATTAGTCATTGGAATGGCTAGCCTAGATAATGTTGGATGCTATGTGAGATTAATATGTTATGTAGTTCATGAAAATTCATAAAAAGATGAAATGTGCCATAAAACAGAACATTACTGTAACAATGGCATGAGTTTGAAAAATCACTAAAAATATTAGAAACCAAATTAGGTGATGAATTAAATATAGAATTAAAGCTTATTGTATCTACTTTCATGTGGAAGAAGCAAAACAGGTAAAGGAGTTATATGTGATGAGATATTTGGGTTTTAGTGAGATAAGGCCAGAGCGATTTCTGGATCCCCTGTTCCAACTTTGGGAATTCACCATAAATTGTACAAAAATAATTAGGAGATATGATTTATATGTTCAAAATCCTTATTTAGTCTAGTTTTAATAGAAACAAACAGCATAGTCATATGAATTTTTTAGAGAGAGAAAAGTGGTTCGTAGTAAGCAGAGGTCAGTACAGTTGAGTCCTAAAATAGGGGTAACTTTAACTAATAAACTGTACTAATTGGCCCAACCAAAAATTCTAGAAAAAAATTAATATATAGATATGTGAGTCTAGTTTCAGAGAAAATTTATAGATCTTGATTTTGAGTTTCGTAACTCGAGATATGATTTTTTTTGTAACCGTAACGTAGGTAAATAGTATGCTGTGAATGTAGAATTAAATGTTTCAAAGTTCTTAAAATGGAAAATTATGTTCAGTAACACCTCAAGCTCGACTCCGACGACGGTCTCAGGCATGGGGGCATTACGCTTTGTGATGTATTTAGTTGAATTATGATGGATATGCATTGAATAAACATGTTTTTCCATGAAATTTTGATGAATTTGAACTATGTGGACTAAATTGCGAAAATGAGACTTTGGGAAGATTAAATTGTGAAATAAATATGTTATATGGGCTTATATGAGAGCCATGGAAATTCGGCTAGGCCATTTTGTAATGAAATTATGTATATTTGATGTTTGTATGAATTAGGGACCAAAGTGTCAAAAATATAAAATGTGAGGGCTAAAATGTAAAATGCCCTAAATGAGTGAATATGGATGGAATTGAATGAAATGAAGAATTGAATGGTTGAATTTGGATTGATTTAGATCAAGAACCAAGAAAAACGGACTTAGATCGAGGGAAGTCCAAAATCGTTGAATAGTCGACTTAAATCCGTTAATTCCGAAAGAGGTAAGTCAAAATACAATTATGCATTATGAATTCTTGTTTATAAACTGTATTTGGATGACCATGAGAGCCTAATGTATATTTCCGAGTCATTCTGAATAAGAAATGATGGAATAATATCATGTAAGACCTCGTTCAGGATGAAGGCATTGATTTGAAAATCTATGTGTAAGACTGTGTCTGGGACACTGGCATCATATATGTTTCATGTAAGACCCTGTCCGGGACAGTGGCATCGATGTTGAATAACATGTAAGACCACGTCAGGGACGTTGGCATTGTATAGGCCTATACGATTTCTGTAACGATTCTGAATGATATGAGGAGGTATTTTGAGAAATGAATGAGTACATATACTATATGTCTGACTGAGGTATGTCTGTTCTGTACTGAATTCCTGAGTCTGAAAGATATGCTACTGTGAATTAGACTTCTGTCACAAATGAGTGTCTAATTTATAAGGTTAATTATACGATACGGTTATCACATTCTGTTTCTGTACAGTATATGTTGTATTTGACTTACTAAGCTCCTAGTAGCTTACTCTGTTTATTCTTTCAACTGTTTTACAAATATCGTAGCTACTGAAGGCTTGGGATAGTCAAGGATTGTCACCATAATATCAAACTCATTTTGGTACCTTTTGCAAATTGTAAATATTTGAATTATGGCATGTATAGGCTAGAGTGTCTTTTTGTAAGCTTGAAGATGTTAGTTGAAATGTTATGAGAATTGGATGCTAAATTATGGAAGTTCATGATGGTCTATGATCTACTTCTTTTGGTCATTTTAAAACTTATCAAATTGAAGAAATGGTAAGATTTTGTTGTGGCATGAAAGAGATATGTTCCATATGTTTGGATATGAGTTTTGTTGGAATATAGTCATGCTTGGTATGATGAGGAATATGTATGATTTGATTATGTGGTGGTATGTTTAAAAGCATTTAATTGAGTTGAGATTGTGGCATGATTATTGCTCATGTATGATTGTAGGAATGACCCTTGTTATGGGTGGCAAATTGGCTTAAACCAAGCCTATTTTGTGCCACATGCTCAGCACACACGAGCGTGTGACTCGACCGTGTGACCCCTGCATCTAAAACATTTTGGTAAGTTTTGCACACGGATGGACACACGGGCGTGCCTGGTGTCCGTGTGGATTTTGACAGTGTTGCCCACAGGCTAGACACACGGGCGTGTCTGGTGACCGTGTGGGGTTAGACAGTTTCAACCACAGGCTGAGTGTTTGGGGCGTGTCTAGTAGGGCACGACTGTGTTGATGTACATGGGCTAGGTACACGATCGTATGTCTCTAACTTGAATGTTTCCTCAATGTTCTCTCTATCTTTCACATGTTTTCAATTTGATCCTAAATAAATGTGTGTATTATTGTATAAGTTTAAAAGCCTGATTGGATGAATGATGTTAGAACTATGTCGTTGATTGTAAAGTTCAAAATTTTACTGTTCTGATCTGCGTTACAATTCCGGTAATGTCCCTTACCTATTCCGGCAACGGTTACAGGATAGGGGTGTTACAACGGGCATGTGACTCCTTTTATAGAGAAATATTTTGTAATTCTACGAAAAATTTTCTGAGGCTCCGATTTAGTCCCAATTCGGTTCTAGTGCATGTTCTGGGCCTCGAGGGTCCATATAAGGGACGTTATGACTAATTTTTGGAATTGAATAGTAACCAAACCGAGTTGTCTATAATTGTTCTATAAATTCCGGTAATGCCTCGTAACTCTGTTCCGGTGACAGACGTGGGTTAGGGGTGTTACATATCACTTGTGCAATATCAAACATTATCAAGTCACGATATAATATCGAAAACCATGAAAACGTATACAAGTCATCAACAAGGCATCATACCCTAATATAATTTACATATCATCACCATGTCATTTTACCATCGAATAGTCTGCCCGATAAACAAGATTATCATATACGGATACAAGGTTATCCACCCAAAACAAGCCAAAATGCTCAACTGAGCCAACCCAACCAAGAACACGCTTAGGCACTAAGTGCCTAGCCGTTAGGCTAACATCCTTCCAAAAACACGCCTAGGCACCAAGTGCCAAGCCCGTAGGCTTTACATCTTCCCCCAGAAACACTCCAGAATCACTATAATATAATTTGGTAGTCGGCAACAAATGCTGGACTCTGGTATATTCAGTGTATAATAACAAGTCAAGAATTATCATCTCATCACAGGCCAATCCCGTACAGCATTCAAAATAACCTTTTGGCATGCCAATTGTATCCTGTCCTATGTTCATCTAAGCTTGATACACAAGATCGTATAACACTTTACAATTCAATCACTTTCTCACCTTATATCAATTTGTAACAATTTAATTATATAAACATATACTCAATAATCCATAATTCACAAGTCAATATAATATTATAAATAATACTAAATTAAACCGTATGAACTTACCAGGGATAGACCATAGATATAGAAATATCAAGGGCTAGTCAGCAATTTTCACTTTTCCATGATTTTCTATCGATTATTGATCTATACGATAATTTATTTCAACTAATAGTCCCAAGTACATTATAAAAGTCCATTTGATGCATATGAATTCTTTATTGACATTTTCATAATTACCTTAAAATTTTTCATTTTATTCAATTTAGTCCCTCAAACAGAAACAAGCTCATTTTTCTTAATTAAGCCCAAAACTATTACGCCTAATTCATTATCATCCTAAAACAACCCTCAGGTCACGAAATTTACAAGAAATTCATGCCATTTTCAACCATTTAACAACTTAGTCCCTAAATTCAGAACTATGTAAAATCACTTTACAAATTAGTCCTATTTTAACATCAAGCTTTAAAACCAAGCCTAAACATCAAGAAAGCTTCAGAGACAACAATGGTAAGTTTTCAATTCTTTGATAATTTCACGAAATAGTCCTTGGGCTAGCTACATTAAGTTACAATAATCTCAAAAAAAGTAAAATTTACTAGAAACAAGTTCAAAATGGACTTACATCATGAACACTAGATAGTTGAAATTTCCAAGCTCACAACCATGGAGTTTTTCAGTGGAAATAACCAAATGATGAAGATGGATGCCACTTTCTTTTATATTTATTATTCTAACCTTTGTTTAATTTAATAATAATATTATAAAACACCAAATTTTAATTTGGTTCTTTCAACTAACCATCTATATTTCTTAGTTATGGTATATTTGCAGCGTAAATCCTCCAACGTTAACTATTTAAGCCATTTAGTTTAAAAAATCAATAGCAAGCAACTTTTACAGCAGTTATGATTTAGTCCTTTTTCTTTAGTTAACTAGCCAAATGTCAAAAATTCTGGACCAAACTTTAATATGAAACTAATGACCTCGTATTTTAAATAATTAATATTTATGGACTCACACGTCAAAATTGTGGTCTTGAAACCGTTGTTTTCGTCACCATTGGAAAATAAGATGTTACAATTAATCTTTGTGATGAATAACTAAATCATGATTTGATAGTATTTGACTTTTTGTGAAAGTAGATGTGATTATTACCATGAGATAAAATAGGATCATACTAGGAGAAAAAATTTATCCTAAAGAGATTAAGGATATCCTATGAGGGTAACACACTTATGACAAGGTCATTGGACGAGCACTGGTTAAGTAACTTTTATAATGGTATGTAATTGGGGAGAGCTCAGTCATGGTACTATAGTGGAATAACTTCATGACTAAATGAGTTAATAATTAATAGTTGAAAAACTAGAACTTAATTATAAATCATTTGAGTCCTAATCACATATGTCTAATCAGTTTGTCTGCTAGCTTGTTGAAAAAAAAAATGACTTGCATGTTTAATCAAATGAACAAAAAAGGATAGAAATGATAATGTTTGAGAAATGTGTTACATTTGAAAATGAATTTGGTTTCTCACTATGAAATGTCTTGAGAATTAATTTAATTTTTTAGAATTATTATTTAATTAATTGAAGTTAAAAAATAGAATTAAATTAACTGGTCATTGTGAATCTGTTGAATGTAGAAATTACATATATTTTCTCATAGATTATTTTAAGAAAAAGTTTCCATGATTTTAACAAAATTAGAATCGAGTTGTGAAAATTAATTTAATAAATAAAGTCTTTTGATAAATTTAAAAGCATGTACTAGGTTTGATTAAATTATAAAGTGCTGAGTTAAAAGTCTAGAAAGCACATATAATTGGACCCAATACAGAAAAGGCCTGAATCCCTATCATAATACATATGAGGTGAGGCACACCCTATTAACTCCTTGCTCCTAGTTTAACTAGGAGATTAATTTTCTTTTCTATTAAATAGATATTAAATGCATTCTACTAATTCAACTAGGGTTTCACTTCCTCTCCCTATAAATAGATGGCACTAGTAGGGTTAAAAACACAAGCTCTTAAATCTAACCAATATGCCATAAGACATAATCAAATTCAATCTAATTCAAATATTCATAACACATGTTATTTGACATGTTAATTAAAAACATAGTGTATGAAACTAAAGGAATTAACTTAAAATAATCTTATTACAATAGACACATTACAATTCCTTATAAAATAAAGTTTATTTATTATAGACTCAAAGGGTGTATTCCTAGACTACATCGCAAGCCCACTGTATGCATAATAGTCCACTTCGCCACCACCTTAGCGTACTCCTGTTGTCGTCCCACCAATTGGAATCTCCTCTTAGATTCCAAAAAGCAATAATAGATCCTGTAAGTACATGAGTACTTAGTAAGTATTACCATAACCATACCTTGATGGATACTTTGAAAATCTTGTCCGAACTACAATATGGCATCCATAATTTATTTTGGTGGATACCACCACAATTTTATCATTCTCTTATACGTCAGTTACCTTCCTCTTAACACATTAAATCTTCTTTATTTTGTTAGCTAAGAGATCCTTCCATATTTTTTCATATATCTCCTGTCACATATAATAATTTCTTAATAGGACATACCCTAAGAAATCACTTCTGTAACACCCCAAACCCGGCCTAGAAGTTAGGCCCGAATCTGGTGTGCCACATTGAAGTATTTTTCGAAAACCTTATTTTATTGAAAACCCTTCTTATTATTTAAAAACTTAAATCTTAGTTTGCATTTGCTACTTTCAAAACATGGTTCATTGAAAATAATTTACTTTTAAAACCTTAATTACTGTCATAAGTGAGTACCAAGTAAGTTTGCGAAAGTTGAAAAAAATTAGTACTTTGTACGGATGTGTTGATTTAAAAATTGTTAACGTTTTTGGGAAATCGAGTTCTACTTAGAGCAGATAAAAACCAAACTTAAAATTCAGAAATTATAAAAGGCCTTGTTACAAAAATAAAATCCCAGAATGAAATTAAATGGTAAATAAAAGCCAAATAAAAGACAACAGGAGTAGTAGTGTGGCCACCTCCGAGTCCCTCGTAGCTCCGATCCGTCAAAGGCTAGAAATTGCCTGAAAGGTTAATAAACAGGGTGAGTTTACGAAAACTCAGTGTGTAATCCCCTACTACAAATACGAACAGTTAGTCATGTAAAAGGATTAAAAAGTTTGCCCTACCATGGTTCCAGTATCAATTGGGCCTTAGCCCACTATAAAAGACTACACCAGATGGGCCTTAGCCCATTATAGAATCAAAAACATTATCAGAACTAGAATCAAAATGAGAATCAGAATCAGAATCAAAAATAGAATCAGAGTCAGTATCAGTATCAGAATCAGAATCGGAATCAGAATTAGAATCAGAATCAGTATCAATTAACAGAATCAGAATCCGAATTAGAATCAGAATTAGTATCAATTAACAGAATCAGAATCAGAATCAGAATGTGAATGCAATCCCAACCCAGTCCAGCCATCACACCACCCGTACCAACCAACACACCATGTGGGGAATAACTCAACCCACCCAGCCCACACACCAATGGGCAGCAAAACTGCCAATAACAGAATATCGTGACAGAGCCACCAGAATCAGATAACATGGCAAAGCCACTTAACAGAATACGTGGCACAAAGCCATCGGTAACGTGTCTATAATCGACACAAAGCCTATGATATTGGCACAAAGCCTTCGGTAATGGCACAAAGCCCATAATAACGGCGCGAAGCCCACAATATCGATACGAAGCCCACAATAACGGCACACAGCCTTCGGTAATGGCACAAGCGCATAATAATGGCACGAAGCCCACAATATCGATACGAAGCCCACAATAACGACACACAGCCTTCAGTAACATGATCGGCACTCAGCCATCGATCGGTCCACAGTCGTCTCGGGCGACCCGTGCGACCTTATCAAATCAGTACGAATATATAGCTCTTAAGCCTTCAGATCCATAGTCGTTAAGCAACCATGCGATCTTAACAGATCAGATCTTCCTCCATACAAAATCCAAACCCATGCAACATGTCATGTATGCAGAATGTCATGCCCATATTTGAATCAAACGATCACAGTCAAGTCATTCATATCACCAACATATATTCACAATCAAATCCATCAAACATGCAGTCGAAGTCAGTCACTTGCCCACAAGGGCAAAATAGTCATTTAACACCCTAGGGGCAAAATGGTAATTTTACCCCACAGGGGTATCTCGGTAATTCTACCCTACAGGGGTATTTCAAAAATTCTACCCTACAGGGGTATTTCGGTAATTCTACCCTACAGGGGTATTTCGATAATTCTACCCTACAGGGGTATTTCAGTAATTCTACCCTACAGGGGTATTTCGGTAATTATACCTTATAAGGGTATTTCAGTAATTTTACCCTACAAGGGTATTTCGGCAATTCAACCCTACACGGGTATTTTAGTAATTTCACAAATTAAGGGTAAAATGGTAATTTTACAAATCAGGAGTAAAACGATGATTTTACAAATTAAGGGTAAAACGATAATTTTACAAATCAGGGGTAAAACGGTAATTTTACAAATTAGGGGTAAAACGGTAATTTTGCAAATTAGGGGTAAAATGGTAATTTTGCAAATTAGAGGTAAAACGGTAATTTTACAAATTAGGGGTAAAATAATAATCTTACAAATTAGGGGTAAAACGGTAATTTTGCAAATTAGGGTTAAAACGATACTTTTACAAATTGAAGGTATTTTTGTAATGTAGCAAATCAGGGGTATTTCTGTAGTTTTACAAATCGAGGGTAATTCGATAATTTGACAAATTGGGGGTATTTCTATAATTTTACAAATTGAGGGTAATTCGGGAATTTTACAAATCGGGGGTATTTTTGTAATTTTGTAAACTGAGGGTATTTTAGTAATTTTGTAAATCGAGGGTAAAACGGTAATTCTATAAATCGGGGGTATTTTGGTAATTTTGCAAGTCGAGGGTATTTCAGTAATTTGGTAAACTAAAGCATTCTAAACAACGATAACAATACGAATGGGCCTAGGGCCCATTCTCAGCCCAAATAGGCCCATACGCTCGTGTGGCCCTTTTAGCCCAAATCTAGCCACAGATATGAGATTCACCTAGTCTAGTCCAATATTTACTACACAATCAAACAACTTATCCAATTGGGCTTATAGGCCCATTGGGCCCACATGGCCCATTTCGGCCCATCGCGGCCCGAAGTAGCCGTCCTACCGCTAGAGTAGTGAGAAATACACACCTAATAGGAGACTGGAGTTCATCCGTGCTCTGAGCACTTTTAGCAGACGCTCAACCCAAACGAGCCCGCCGTAAAGCGAAAGGGATCAGGCAAGAAAGGTACCTTTACTCTCCTCACGGTTCTCCCTATTTAAATCCAGCTTCGCATCCACTCTTATGTTAGCTTCCCGATGTGGGATCCCCCCATCATCAGAGTTTAAATCAACACCAACTCTTGCCGCTCCCTGTTAGCAAAATAAAAGCTCTTTGATTGCCATGAGTTTCGAACCCTGGACCTCCTTGCCAACTCTATGACGTCACCTTCCTGCCTCTTATGTGGTGCTACTTTGCCACTAGACCACAAGGCTTTTTGTGGCACAATTTCTCCAAAAATATTCTTAAGGCCTACCTACTACACCCAGGGTTTAATTCACCTTAAACCAAAATTTTTGCTAGAGTCCAGGTTTGAACCCAGGACTTCTCCAACACTTCTCAGCACACTTAACCACTGAAACAAGCCTTCATTAATGGAATTTACATGCATAACAAAATATTATAAGCTGCTTTCAACAGCTCCCATGCTCAAGGCCCAAAACTTCTAGGCCTAAATTCAGGGTGTTACAACTTCCAATAATATTTGCCTTAAATTATACATATATGTTCACAAACATTTATCACAAACAGATACATATATGTTTGGCGAATAATCACATAGAATAAAATACCATTAATCCATATTCAAACATACCTTGATTCAGTACCACACATATTCATACTAACAAATAACTACATAGACCACTCCGACGAATTCCATATCGTGATATATTAGAATCCCATAATTCAAGATAACATTAACTCTTATTCAGAATAATTCTAGAAAAAGATACAATATCCCTCACTTTCTATATATATAGATCATCATAACAGATACACATTTTAATGCACAGATACATATCTCTTTTCCATAGAAACCTTTAAGACTTGTTCACTTTTAACTCAGAGCATATCGATACCTTATCATAGTTTTACTTATCACAAAACTATAAGAATTTCATCATATTTTACAATAGAGATAGACATTTAGATTCATATCTTACCAGACATCCCTTACAATTTATGCCACATAGGCCTTACAAAACATGCCACATAGGCAATCATATAGAGTACACCACCAAGGTGTTCCATTCAGAATTTGCCACAAAGAAATTCCTTTCAGAGTTCTCCACAAAGGCATTTCAGAGAACGTAGAGAACCCTGTTGGGAAATCACCATTCATTAGTTCTTTTCCAAAGAGTGCTATGACCTGGAATTTTTCCTTCAAAGTTTCATATTAGAAATTGTGTTTTATACCTCAACGAACTTCATCAAATACCACCGCGGTGACCAGATACAAACTCACTTTACAAACTCTTCATGCTGATAATACTTTAAAATGACATCTTTTGATGTGTTAATTGCATATTTATTTTTAGTATGATCCTACTAAATTGAGCTATTTATAGTCTTTTATCTTGTAGGGATTAAATTGGAGGCAAAAGTAAATTTAAAGGAAAAAAGCGTGAATTTGGAGATAAAGTGGGCTAACATGCGACATAGGAAAAAAGGTAGTGCCGAAAATGCAAGCATAGAAGACATAAGGGCTAAAGTGCAAAAGAAGAGATTTTATATCACAAGACACTATTTTAATTCCAATTATATTAGGATAATTATTAAGGATTATTATTTAGATTTTATTTTAGGATTTATTTTTATTTATCTTTAATTATTTGTATTTATCTTTTGGAATTTAAGTAGGACTAGACTATCTTTCCTAATACTATAAATAGGGGATGGAGTGACTCAAATTGGGGATAATCTTTTCTGTAATCACTCCCTCTCCAAAAAAGCCTAGTCTTTGTTCATTTCTTATTTCAATAAAATTCCATTTTTTTATTAAGTCTATTTCTTTTCCCAAAAGCATGAGCCACTAAATTCATCTAGCTAAAGGTTGTCAAAAATCCCAAAAAAAAGTTCCTTGAGGCTTAGAATCCGTACTTAAGCCCTCTCAACGAGTACTCATTATTTCTGTGCATTACGGGGCTGAGCTTTTATCCATATCCCTTAAAAGGTGATCTTTTCAATGTGTGCAAAGGTAGCTGCTTTGTATGTTTTGGGAAGTTGCACAGCCGATTCGTTAGCTTATTGCGTCAAAGTTGGTAAGCACAAGAGACAAAATGGCGTGACATTTGCCATTGAGAAATGATGATCTAGCATAAGATGGTTCCACAAGAGAGATTATTGGCTAGAATCGTAAGTTTAAATTCTTAGAGTTGGTGGTCGTAGGTGTCCTCTTCCACTATAACTAGCTTATTCAGTTGAGAAAGATTACTTAAAAGCTGATGACAGAACCCAAGGTGGATCGAGACAACCAGAGGCTGGAATCTCGCTATATAAGAAACTCTCTATTTTCTCAAACTCTATTTATTTTTCTTCTCTAATTTCATTTTGCAATTTAACTTTAAATTCTATCTTTTTAATTCTATCTTTTGATTTTTCCTAGGTGCGCAAGATTTCTTGGGCACGATTTTGTCCAGGATTTCAAGGAACAAGCAATTGAGCAATCCGATCTTTGAGGATTTGATCCTACTTCCCTTATACTATTATTTTTATTTCCATTATAGGGATAGGATATATTTGGTGCTCTCAACGATTGCAACAAATTTTGGTGCCGTTGCCGAGGACTGGAAATGTATTAATCTTGTTTTTTTGTTTCTTGTGACCAGATCTGCTCCAGGAACTCTTGTGTTTGATTCAAAGATTGGAAAGACTATGAGAGCAAACTGCAAGGAAGCAAAGCTAAGGAAAAAGCAGTCAACGGTGGTTCAGACTCAAAGTAACCCACTACCAGAAATCGAAGTCAACGACAAAGTTGAGTCTAGGGTTACCGAAAACCCTACTCAAACATTTGAAAGCAAAAAAGTAGAAGTCGATTCACCAGAAGAAGTGCTTAACACTAGGGTTAATGAAAACCCGAAAATAGCACATTGACCAATAGCTCAAACAATTCGGCAACTGGTCGAAGCTCCGACAGAACAACAGCAGGTGTGCATCGCGTATTCTACTATGGATACTGATTTTGAACTAAAGTCAGGTTTAATCCAACTACGACCAACTTTTCGTGGGTTGCTGATATGCGTGATAAGTTTTAATATTTTTACGATCGTACCTAGACACTAACTATTATCACGAATAAGGCAAACGCACTTATTGGACAGTAGTATAGCTTTTGGCAAGACCAAAACGTCAAACCCAATGGAACCAAAAGTACTAGTAATAACCCAAAGAATGAATTGGGGAAATACTTTGGGCAAACTAATCAATTAAAATAATACCCAAGGAAGAATCCACCTAGACTGCACTTGTTATCTAACTCTAAACTAGACAATTTATTCATTCGATTTGATTTGTAGAGATCCCTAAATTATGTTAATATCTCTTTCGAGACTAAGAACAACTAACCCTAGGTTGATTAATTGAAATTTCTTTCTAATTAAAACCCCTAGCGTTGCATTAACTCGATCTATGGATCCCCTATTAGATTTGACTCTAATACGGCAGATTTTTGTCATCCCATGTTTAAGTTGCTAGCAACTCCGATTAACTGTGTTGGATCTACTCTTGAACAGGAACTTTTGCTCCACTAAATAAGCACATTTGACTTGAATCAATATCCTAAAATATTAACTCAAGAATTAAAAACACAATTAAGAACAAATCGAATATTTATCATATAGTTCAGATAACACTAAAAAGATCTGTCATAGGTTTCATCCCCCTCAGGTATTTAGGGGATTTAGTTCATAAAAGATAATATCTCAAAATAAGGAAAACAACAAAACATAAAGAACACCCAAAACTCTTTGGAGAAATTTAGGAAGATCTTCAGTCTTGATGTAGATCCTTGCTTCTGGGATGGATCGATTGGCTTTCCTTGAGTAATTCCTTGCTCACCACTCTCTGTGTCTTTTTTGTCATCTCTTAGGGTGTTTATATAGACTTTAGAATACCTTTCTTAGCCCCTAAGTAGCTTTTTTCATGTGAAATTGAAACTCGTGACGACAGGGACACGCCCGTGTGGCACGCCTGTGTGAATCGGGCGCAGGCTGTGTTCAGGATTGCTAATTTGGTGCGAGTGTATGGTATACCCATGTGATGAACTTCCAGGTCGTGTTGATTTCTCACTTTGACCCATTTTCTCCGTTTTTGGCCCGTTCCTTGCTCTTTTACTCTTCCTTATGCTCACCTAAGTATAAAACATGAAATTAAAGGTTAAGGGCATCAATTTTCACAAATTCAATGATAATTCATCCATAAATGTGCCAAATGTGGGATAAAAATATGTACATATTATAGTTTATCAAATACCCCCACACTTAAGCATTTGCTTGTCCTCAAGCAAAATGTCAACTCCTAATTAAAATTCATTTTTCTCAATTTATAATTCCTATAGATAACGTTTCGAAATAATCCACAAGTAATCATACCTTGAGAGTTAAATTAAAAGAACATCTAAGTTTCAAACAATCTAAGTTGAGTATTTTAGCATGAAAACATAGGTATTTCC
Organism: Gossypium stocksii; assembly: GCA_020496765.1. Classification (NCBI taxonomy): domain Eukaryota; kingdom Viridiplantae; phylum Streptophyta; class Magnoliopsida; order Malvales; family Malvaceae; genus Gossypium; species Gossypium stocksii. The sequence continues at coordinate 36,387,737 of CM035624.1, forward strand.
CTTTATCTAAGTGATTACCTTTGATTCAAAATATCACAAAGTTAACATCCTCACTAAAGATTCACTGAAATCACTCAGGGTGTTTAAGGACAACAAATTAAGCACTCAAGAATCAATATGAAAAGTTATTATCATAAGCTTGCATGAAAATCAAATCTCCACCACTGTATATTGAAATGATACATCAATAAAAAGGTCTTTGGAGGGTTGTAACGTGGCTTTGGTTAGGGGGTGTGGTCACAAGCTGAAAGAGAAGGTTAAAATCGAGATTGAATTGAAAAATTACCTAACTAGAAAAATGTTAATACTGAGTAAATACATTCCTGAGTAAATAATCCTAGAATTTGAACTTTTGTTCATGAATAATATTGTTTATGTTCAAGAATTACTTAGTAGCAAAATGCTAAAGATAAATTAACAACTAAATTGACTTTGTAAATAGATATATAGAATTTTTTTTTAGAACAATTTGTATTAATTAAACTTTACTAATTAAGGGGGAGAACATAGCTAGATAATTATTCAACTCAAATCTCGATAAAAAATGGGGATCAAATTAGAGTGAGGGAAATTCTTAAAGAATCAATAACAGGTTTATGGGTTAATATTGAGGTACATCAATAAATGGTTTGTTAAACTCAATAAGGTTTATTAAGGATTAATTATGAAGGTAGGCTTTTATGGAGGAAGTGGGTTAAATTTAAGTGCCTTTATCATCTCGACATATCAAATCAATAGTGTGGTCTCGACATGCATAATCGAAGCAAGTTCTAGAATAACAGATTGATAAACTGTAAATTATACATATTTCTATCCCACATTTATCACATTTATGGATGAATTATCATTGAATTTGTGGAATTTGATGCTCCTAAACCTTTAATTTCATGTTTTATACTTAGGAGAGCATAGGAGAGTGAAAAGAACAAGAAACGAGCCAAAAACGGAGAAAATGGGCCAAAGCAAGGAAACAACACGACCAGGAGTTCAACAAACGGGCAACCCACATGGCCGTGCCACATTAACAAGCTTGAACACGGCCTAAACTCGACTCACACCGGTGTGTCACACTGGCGTGTCCCTATCGTGATGAAGTTCAATTTCACACGAAAAAGGCTACTTAGGGGCTAAGAAAGACATTCCAAACTCTATATAAAGACCCTAAGAGGCCACCACAAGGCTGTACATTATCCCCGCCAAGATGGAGAGTTAAAGGTAGGGAATTACTCGAAGGAAAGCCGATTGATCCATCTCAGAAGCTAGGATCTACATCAAGATAGAGGATCTCCCTTTAATCCTTTCAAGAGTTTTTGGTTTTCTTATTTTTTTGTTATTTTCTTTATTCTGAGAATTTTTTTATAAACATGAACTAAACCCCCAAATACCTGAGGGGGATGAAACCTAAGATGAAACTTGTTATTGTTTTATGAACTATATGTTAAATATTTGATTTGTTCTTAATTGTGTTTTTAATTCTTGAATTGATATTTCTGGGATATTGATTTAAGTCGAATGTGCTTATGCAGAGGAGCAAAAGTCCCTGTTTAATAGTAGATCCAACACAATTAAGCTGAGTTGATCGCAATCCTAGACATAAGACGATGAAAATCTACCGGATTAGAGTCAACTCTAATATGGGGATCCATAGATCAAGTTAATGGAAGACTAGGGGTTTTAATTAGAAAGAGATTTCAATTGATCAACCTAGGATTAGTTGTTCTTATTCTCGACGGAGATATTAATATAATTTAGGGATCTCTACAGATCAAGTCGAGTGAAGAAATTGTCTAGGTCAGAGTTAGATAACAAGTGAAGTCTAGGTGGATTCTTCCTTAGGTGTTGTCTTTATCATTCAGTTTTTCCAAAGAAATTCTTCAATTTACCTTTTTTTTGTGTCCTTAGTTTAGTTTAGAGTTAATTAGTTTACACAAAATCCCTCTTTATTTTTAGGCTAGATAATAGGAAGAAAGTCATTAATAGTACTTTTAGTTCCTAGGATTCGACATTCCGGTCATGCCACTAACTATACTACTATTTGATAGGTGCGCTTGCCTTTTATCGTGATAATAGTTAGTTTTTAGGTATGATCAATTTTATTACTTCATCCCATCACGATCAAGTTTTTGGCGCCATTGCTGGGGAACTGAAATATTAGGAACACTCTATATCTACTACTTTAGCGATTACTACTTTTATTTAGTTTTAGTTTTTACATTAGGCTTTTACTAAATTTTTCTTTCTAAATTTTTCTTTTTCATTGGCAGGTATCTCTAGTTTATGGCTAGAAGAAACCCGTCAGGACCTTTGTTTTTTGACGACGACTTAGAAGCCACGGTTCGTAGAAATTGCAGATATATAAGAAGAAGCATACGGTACCCAGAACAAGGACAAGAAGAAGAACTCAAATCTACTGAAGAGATAGAGGCAAATCAAGATAATCAGCTACCTCCTATAGTAGCCGCAAATCCTGTCAAGCAAAATCCTATTCCTTATACTATGTATGATTATGCTAAACCTAATTTGGCTGGTACTGAATCTAGTATTGTTAGGCCTACTATTGCTGCATATAATTTTGAACTGAAGCCTAACACTATTCAAATGATACAACAGTTTGTTCAGTTTGATGGTTTACAGGATGAAGATCCTAACGCTCATTTAGCCAACTTTTTGGAATTCTGTGACACATTTAAGATAAATGGCATTTCTGATGATGCCATTCATCTTCAGTTATTCCCATTTTCCTTGAGGAATAAAGCTAAACAGTGGTTAAACTCTTTACCACGAGGATCTATCACTACATGGGAACAAATGATCGAAAAATTTTTACTTAAATATTTTTCATCGGCCAAAACGGAAAAATTAAGGAATAATATCTCTTCTTTTATGCAGATGGATTTAGAAACACTTTACGATGCTTAGAAGAGATACAAGGACTTATTGAGAAGGAGCCCTCGCCATGGGTTATCTCTTTGGTTACAAGTTTAAACTTTTCACAATGGTTTGAACCCATCAACGAGACAGATGATTGATGCAGCTGCCGATGGAATAATCAATAACAAAACACCAGAAGCAGCTTACGAGTTTATAGATGAGATGTCACTGAATAACTATCAGTGGCAACTCATGAGAACAAAGCCGCAAAAGGCTGCAGGAGTTTTTAATATCGATGCGGTCACCATGCTTTCTAATTAGGTAGAACTTCTTAATAAAAAGATTGATAGTTTCGTTGGTTCTACACAGGTACATCTAGTGATGCAATGTGACATGGGCAATCCTAAGTACCCCACATATGGATATGGCATGGAAAACGAGCAAGCCAACTATATAGGTAATAATTCTACATCTCAAAATAACCCTTATAGTAACACTTACAATGCAGGTTGGAGGAACCACCCCAATTTCTCATGGGGAGGACAAGGTAACCAAGGAAATCAGAGACCACCCCCTCCTCCGGGATTTCAACAACCACCTTACCAGTAAGAGAAAAAGCCGAACCTTGAGGAGATGCTCACGAAATTTATCTCCGTATCGAAAACCTGTTTCCAGAACACTGAGACGGCACTTAAGAACCAGCAAGCATCCATCCAAGGACTCGAAACTCAAATAGGCCAGCTCGCTAAGCTAATATCTGAAAGACTACAAGGTGGTTTACCAAGCAACACCGAGACTAACCCTAAGGACCAACTCCATGCCATCGACACGATTGATGAAGAAGGGTTAGCTAAAACCAAAGCAAAGCCAACTAAAGAGACTATGGTAAGTAGAGGTAAGGATGAGGCAAGTCACAAAGAACCAGTTGTCAAAGAATATAAGCCTCATGCCTCATATCCTAATGCGATAAGGAAAGATCGCACAGATGAATAATTCGGTAAATTCCTTAAACTCTTAAAGAAATTACATATTAACTTATCGTTTATTGAAGCTCTTTCATAGATGCCAAACGCTGTTAAGTTTTTAAAAGAGCTTTTGACAAATAAATGAAAGCTGGATGAGTCGTTTCATGTGGAGCTAACTGCAGTATTCTCAGCCATTTTGCAAAATAAGCTACCCAACGAACTAAAAGATCAATGGAGTTTTACAATTCCTTGTTTACTTGGTAGCTTAGATGTTAAAAATGCTTTAGCTGATATAGGGGCAAGTATTAATGTAATGCCATATAAATTGTTTAAACAACTAGGTCTTGCGAAACCTAAACAAACTAGGATGAGCATTCAATTGGCTGATAAAACCATTAGATTTCTTAGAGGTATAATCGAAGATGTGCTTGTCAAAATTGATAAATTTATATTCCCAGTCGACTTTGTTGTTCTAGACATAGATGAGGATAGCAATGTACCGCTAATTCTAGGGCGACCCTTTTTAGTAACTGCTAAAACCATAATTGATGTAGGCACAGGCAAGCTCAGACTTCGTGCAGGTGATGACAAAGTTACTTTATAGGCTCGTAACTCTAATAAGACTGTTAATGATAAAGATATTACTATGAGTGCTTGTAATAATCATTATCTCACTATCCAACCTTCTTTGCAGGATACTCCTTACATAACTGCGACCGAACCACAGACGAGTCCGTCCAAGGGAACAATACATGAAAAAAATGCTACAGATTGAAGAACTAGACGAGTGGCTGAACTATTGCTAAGAGAAACCGAAAATATTCCACATCGAACTAAAGCATCACCATGATGACCCTAAGGTAAAAATGAATCAATTTAGGGGATAAGGTATTCTTAGAGGAGGAAAACCCTCAAATCTCAAATTCAAAAGTTCATACAGGTGACACCCCTCCCTTCACGGTGATGAAAATTATGGTACAATCGAGAAAACACATAAGACAATTGGCACTTTGAAGGTAAATTATACTCAATTTAAGCCTTATTTTGATATTAAAACTGATAGCAGGGAAGAGGAGTTTGAACTCCTCAAACCACCGTGACTGAACAAGCTTGAGAAAAGTCAAGCTTAGACTATAAACAAGTGCTTCTCGAGAGGCAACCCGAGCATTAACATAGTTAATTCCTCTGATTTAAGTTTTTAACATCCAATCATGAACTGATCTTTTAAATGCAGGTTTTTCAGAACCACACGGCCAGGCCCACAGGCGTGCCTAAGGCCGTATGTAACCAGGGCAAAAACTTTCCCAACACACGGGCTATGACAATTAGCCACGGCCGTGCGATGAGGCCATGGTCGATCCTGACAAATTAACACAGGCGTGGGACATGCCCGTGCCCGAAGGCTGTGGTTGATCCTGTTAATTTAACAAGGGCACGCGACATGCCCGTGCCCTGATATCCTCGTGATAAGAAGTAATAAAATTTATAAAGAAATTGATCAAACCCAAACTAACTAATATCACGACGTTTAAAGGCAAGCGCACCTATCGATAGCAGTATAGTCTAGTGATAAGATCGAGTATCGTACCCAAGGGAACCGAAAGTACTATTACTCACTTCCTTTCTATTATTTAACCTAGAAATTAAATGGGGATTTATTTTAAAACTAAATTCTAAAATCTAAACTAAGAATTAAACAAAAGAAAAAGTAAATTGGGAAGACTTTTTAGGGAAAGCTGATTGAGATGATTAATACTCAAGGGAGAATCCACCTAGACTTCACTTGTTACTATCTTATTGAATTATACGAGTTATTTACTTGACTTGATCCGTAGAGATCCCTAATCTATGCTAAACCCTCCGTCGAGGTGAAGAGCAACTAGGCCTAAGTTGTTAATTAAAGTTCTTTTATTAATTAACTCCCTAGGTTGCATTAATTCGATCTATGGTTCCCCATATTAGGTTTGACCCTAATCCGGCAGATTTATGTCGCCCTATGTCTAGGGTTGCATGCAACTCTGCTTAATTATGGTAGATCTACTCTTATCACAGGGACTTTTGCTCCTCTGCTCTAAGCACATCCAATTCCTGAATTAATACCTAGGATTATTAATTCAAGGATTAAAACACATAATTAAGAACAATTCAAATAATTATCATATAAATCAAGAATAAATAACAAGATCTTTCTTAGGTTTCATCCCCCTCAAGTATTTGAGGGGTTTAGTTCATAATGATAAAAGAAAACATCTCAGAAGTTATAAAATAACAAATCATAAAAGAGACCAAAAACCCCTAAAGGAATTTAGGAGAATCCTCTATGTTGATGCAGAATTCCGGCTTCTGAGATGAATCGATTGGCTTCTCCCTTCGAGTAATCCATTGCTTCTACCTGTGGTGTGGCAGAAAGACGAGAGGAAACGAGTATAGAGGGTGTATAAAAGTGGGAAGAAGCTCCCTCTATGTTGCCTCATGGGATCTTTATATAGAGAAGTTTTGGGGACTCTTTCTTAGCCCCTAAGCATCCCAATTCGAGTGAAATTCGTCTTTCCCATGACTAGAACATGCCCGTGTGCCACGCCCGTGTGGGTTTCGACAGAGGCCGTGTGATTTAGCACGCCCGTGTATATTGGCCGTGCTTGTCGGGATTTTGTCCGTGTGAGCTTTGTGAGGCATGCCCGTGTGGAACGGCCGTGTGGTACCTCTTGGCCCGTGTGATTCATGCATTTTGGTTCATTTTTCACCGTTTTGGGCCCGTTTTCTATTCTTTTATCTTCCCTAGGCTCTCCTGAGTATAAGATATGAAAAAGAATGGTTAAGAGCACCAATTCTCACTAATTTGATACTAATTCGTCCAAAATATAGGCTAAACATGAGGTAAAAATATGTATAAATTAATGTTTATCAAATACCCCCACACTTAAGCCTTTGCTTGTCCTCAAGCAAAACCTCAATCCCTAAAGGAAATCATTCTTCTTAATCTACAATCCTTATCAATAATATTTCAAATTAATCCACAGGTAGTCATACAATGAAAATTCAATCTAAAGAACATTCAGGACTCAATCACTTCTAAGTTGAGAATTTTATCATTGAAAACATAAGTCTTTTCCTTCCTTCCAAGTAGTTATCTCTCCATCTTAATTAACAGGAATTGACATCCTCACTAAAGGTTCACTCTATCCACTCGAAGTGTTTAGGGTTCAAATTTAAGGTACTCCTTAGTCAACCTGAAAAGTTATTACCATAGGCTTGCAAAAAAATCAAATCTCCACCACTATAGTTTGATATGATACATTGATCAAAAGGTCTTTTCATGGTTGTAACGGGGCTTAGTTAGGGGTGTTTTCACAGGCTGCAAAAGAGGGTTAGAATCGAGATTGAACTTGAAAAATTATCTAGCTAGAAAAATCTCTATCACTGGAACATATTTCTCAGCTAATTCTTGTGATATTATCATTTCTGCCTTGGTAGCCTTAAAATAGAAACATGCAAAAACTTTGACGAACTATTTACAATCTATAATTTACAATCGAAGTTTACTGTATGTACTTTTTTTTTTAAAGAACAATTCAAATAATTACAATAAATTGAACAAAACTTTATGATCTGGCAGAGAGAATAAAGCTAGATGAAAAAATTCAACTCAAATCTCGACAAAAATAGGGATCAAAATAATTGAATGAAATTTAACAAAAATGGGTTATTCGTTAATAATTAGAGGGTGAGTTAAGGAAAAGGTTATTAGGCTCAACGGGGTTCACTAGGGGTTAGATTTATGTAGGAAGGCTTTTTCTGTGGGGTAAGTAGGTTAAATCCTAGGTGCCTTTATCATTTCAGTATATCAAATCAATGATGTGGTCTCGATATGTATAATCAAAGCAAGTTCTAGAATAACAATTTAGTATTGACTCACTAAAAGCAATAATAAAAGTGAGCACGAAGAAAATGTATGCTCAATAGGCTCAAAATCTCACCAGAATTACGGCTTTTGACGTCATTCCTGCGAATTTCAAATATCAAGATAATGCTTAAAATTAGGGAAAATAACTTATGCAAAAATTGGGGATTCTAAAAAATTTCAACTTATCATGCTTGATTCCCTAATGTTTTAAAGTTTGGATAATCAAAGTACAAGCACCTATAACTTAATTCTCAATATATCGATAGAAATCATAAACTAATCAGAATAAATTCCTAATAGGAGACTGAAGATATTGCTATTAGGAAAAGTTCAGGGATTTCAAAGATAGCATAAATAGTAAGTTACCCCCCACACTTAAGATGTACATTGCCCCCAATGTACAAGGAAAATATTAACAACAATAAAAGCATAAAATCATAGGATAGGGGAGAGTATGAAACTCCCTGCTTTGGATGGATTTAGTGGAAGAGCTGGTAGATTTGGCACTGTGTTCCCTTTTTTGGAAAGATTTGAGCTGTAGAGCTCCTTTGAAACTGCGAAGGGTTTTATTAGTCGTGGGAGGTTAAGATGAAGAGGGATTATTTCGTTAGGAGATAGCCATTATAATAATAAAATAGTAAATTTACTAAAATTCAAAATAAAGAAAATAAATAAGAAAATTAAAAAGCTGTAAGAAAAAACTAACATTAAAGGTTAAGATTAGTGTGCACTTAGGTAAAGAAAATAAAGAAAAACAAAAGATAAAAGAAAATAAAATAAGATAAAAAGTAAAACTTAAATAAAATAAAATAAAAGAGGATTTAATCCTCTGGTGGGTGTCGTGGTGGTGGGACGATGCCAAGGTGATGACATATGTGCGCTAAGGTGGCGTCGATGTAATCGAGGCGCTGTTCAAAGTGGTCCAGGCGTTCGGATATGTCAACACTGGAAGCTGCTATCTGGTGTGATCGTGTAGGGCGTGGTGGCTCATCTGGCGCATCCTCGGCTGGTGGTGGCGATGGGACATCATCAGGAATGTCCTCTGGATCCTCGCCTTCTTGGACAAGGCAGAAGTGAAAGTGGTCGCCACCGAGTCGTCTCTCGACCATCCTCATCGAAACCATGCTCTGGATGCCCTGGGAGGACATCTGGCCAAGTAATGTGTAGGAGGAGGTCTGGGCTGTGGTGTTTAATAGGTTTGGGGAAGGTTTGGGGAGAAAATTTTAGGGTTTGGGTGAAATGGGAGTTTAGAAATGGCCCTGTATATATACATTTTGGGTCACACGGGCATGTCACACGCCCATGTGAGTCGTGTTTAGCCAGTGTTTTTTGAAAATCAGACGTTTTGGCTTGCCACGCTTCGATGAGCACGCCCGTGTATAGTTTGAGCACGGCCGTGGAGATTGGTCCTTCGTTAAACGCACGGGCGTGGTGATGTTCACACGGCCGTGGAGATTGATCGTTCGCTAAATGCACGGGCGTGTAATAAGGTGCACGGGCGTGTCTGAATTGACAGTAGCTTCCACGGGCTTATAGCACGGGCGTGTGTTTCTATGTTTGCCCGTGTTTTGGGGAAACGGTGCTCTATTTGCACACGGTCTGCCCACACGACCGTGTCTCTGCTTTTTAGTATACACACGGCCTTAGACATGCCCGTGTTCCTGGCCGTGTTGTCCATTTTTTTGTAGGAAAAATGTTAGTTTATGCAATAAAATTATGAAAAATTTTAAAATAAAAGAAACTTACTACGTTAGTGATCGGGTTGCCTCCCGAAGAGCGCTTATTTAGAGTCTAAGCTCGACTCTTCCTAGAGGTGTCAAGAAGAAACGGGATGAAGCCTAAGCTCCTCCTTATTTTCTGTAAAGTTCTCACCTATATAATGTTTTAGCCTATGGCCATTTACCTTGAAAGTACCGTGGTTGGGGTGAGTTACCTCGACAGTGCCGTATGGAAAGACTTTGAGAACGGTAAACGGACCTGACCACCTTGATTTGAGTTTTTCAGGGAATAGTTTCAACCTTGAGTTGTAGAGTAGGATAAGATCACCTGTTTTGAATTGCTTGGGTCGTTTTAGCCTTTTGTCATGATGTCACTTTACGGCTTCCTTATATAATCGTGAGTTCTCGTACGCGTTGTAGCGCCATTCATCTAGCTCGTTTAGCTGCAGAAGTCTCTTTTCACCTGCACTTTTAAGATCAAGGTTTAGAAATTTTATAGCCCAGAATGCTTTATGTTCGAGTTCAAATGGTAGATGGCAATTTTTTCCATAAACGAGTTTATAAGGAGATGTTCCTATGGGTGTTTTAAATGCAGTTCTGTAAGCCCATAATGCATCATCTAATTTCCTAGACCAGTCCTTCCTATTTGATTCTATTGTCTTTTCTAAGGTGCGTTTTAGTTCTCTGTTCGTTACTTCGACTTGACCGCTAGTTTGTGGGTGGTAGGGGTTGGCTGTTCTGTGGTGTACTCCATATTTTCTTAGGGTTTTTTCGAATTGGGTATTGCAAAAATGTGAGCCCCTATCACTTATGATTATCCTAGGTGTTCCAAATCGAGAAAAAATTTTCTTCAGAAATCGTACTACCATTCTAGCATCATTTGTGGGTAAGGCTTGAGCTTCTACCCATTTTGACATGTAATCTACTGCTACTAGTATGTACTTATTTCCGAATGAATTAGGAAAAGGTCCCATGAAATCTATACCCCATACATCGAATATTTCACATGAAAGCATATAATTTTGAGGCATTTCATTAAGTTGGGAGATATTACCTGTTCGTTGGCATTTATCACAAGAGGTCACATACCTGTTGGCATCTCTGAAAAGGGTAGGCCAGTAAAAACCTGATTCGAGTACTTTGTGAGCGGTTCTGTTTCCACTGTGATGTCCTCCTGTGGGTCCTGAGTGGCAGTGTTCCAAAATTTGATATGCCTCTATGTCATCCACACATTTTCGTATAACCTGGTCTGCGCAAATTCGAAAAATAAAAGGATCTTCCCAAAAGTAGTCTTTCACATTAGCAAAGAATCGCTTCTTTTGCTTATGGGTTAGCCCTTTTGGGGTTATATTGGCTGCTAAATAATTTGCAAAATCGGCAAACCAAGGAAGTGTCGTACCTGTTAAATTTAGGAGTTGTTCCTCAGGGAACATATCGTTTATATTCTCAAGGTACCTGGGCTGTGTATTTTCTAATCTTGAGAGGTGATCTGCCGCTAAGTTTTCAGCTCCTTTCTTGTCTTTAATTTCTAAGTCGAATTCCTGTAAGAGTAAAATCCATCTTATTAAACGAGGTTTTGCGTCAGGTTTGGCTAAGAGATATCGAAGAGCTGAATGGTTAGTAAAAACGATGACTTTAGACAAGATTAAATAAGATCAGAATTTATCAAAAGCAAAAATAACGGCTAGCAGTTCTTTTTCCGTGGTGGTGTAGTTGGCTTGAGCGGCTGTCAATGTTCTGCTAGCATAGTAAATCGGTTGGAAATGCTTGTCTCTTCGCTGTCCAAGAACTGCACCTACGGCAAAATCACTTGCATCGCACATCAGTTCAAAAGGCAAATTCCAATCAGGTGAAATCATAATTGGCGCGTTGACTAACTTGTCTTTAAGGGTGCCAAAAGACTCTAAGCATTCTTGGTCGAAGTTAAAAGGTATGTCTTTTTCTAGCAATTTAGTTAAAGGCTTAGCTATTTTAGAAAAGTCCTTAATGAATCTATGATAAAAACCGGCATGTCCTAAAAAACTTCTTATGGCCTTAACTGAACTGGGAGGGGGTAGTTTCTCAATAGTTTCAACTTTAGCTTTGTCTACCTCTATTCCTCTGTTAGAGATTTTATGTCCTAGCACAATACCTTCCTGAACCATGAAATGACATTTTTCCCAATTTAGCACTAGATTTGTCTCTTCACATCTCATCAAAACAAGCTTTAAATTATTTAGACAGTGTTGGAAAGAGTTACCGAAAACGGAGAAATCATCCATGAATACCTCCATGATATCTTCCACAAATTCGTTAAAGATAGCTAACATGCATTGCTGAAAAGTAGCAGGAGCGTTACATAAACCAAAAGGCATTCTACGATATGCAAACGTGCCGTATGGGCATGTGAACGTCGTTTTTTCCTGATCTTCTAGAGCTATCAGAATTTGGAAGTAACCGGAGAGGCCATCTAGGAAGCAGTAATACATGTGACCAGCTAATCTTTCTAACATTTGATCGATAAAGGGCAGAGGAAAATGATCTTTTCATGTGGCGTCATTTAGCTTTCGGTAATCTATGCATACTCTCCATCCTGTGACTGTTCGTGTTGGCACGAGTTCTTCTTTGTCATTGGACACCACGGTTAGCCCACCTTTTTTTAGGAACAACCTGTACGGGGCTTACCCAAGAACTATCAGAAATAGGATAAATGATACCTGCATCAAGAAGTTTAATTACCTCGGCTTTTATGACCTCCTTCATGCTAGGGTTTAATCGTCTCTGAGCTTGCACTGCTGGTTTATATTCATCTTTCATTAAAATCTTGTGGGTACAGAAAGAAGGATTAATTCCTTTGATATCCAAAATTTTCCAGGCTATGGCTTGCCTATGTTTTCTAATACTTGGAGCAGTTCTTCCTTTTCTCTAGATCCTAAATTTGATGCAATAATGACCGGTAAAGTTGAGTTCTCCCCTAAAAAGGCATATTCTAAGTGTTCTGGCAGTTGTTTTAATTCTAACTTAGGGGGTTCCTCAATGGAAGGTTTCTGTCTTAGCTTATCATTCATCTTTAGATTCTCATAACTTATATGTCTAGTGATCGTTTCACTAGAATCTAATTCTTTTCTTACCTTCTCTACTTCTAAAGTGGTTTCACCCTCCCCCTGGATAAGACACAGTTCCAGAGTGTCGGTGGTAGAGATTTCCTACAAATTATCTTGAACAAAGTGATCAATTATATCGACAAAATAGCACGAATCATCTTGCTCTCTAGAAAATTTCATAGCATCATAGATTTTGAAAATGACTTCCTCTTCACCAACTCTAAGAACTAATTTACCATCTCCTACATCGATAATAGCTCTGGCAGTGGCTAAAAATGGGCGTCCTAAAATTAAAGGTACGTCAATGTCTTCATCCATGTCAAGCACAACAAAATCTACAGGGAATATAAATTTATCGACTTTTACTAGCACGTCCTCAATGATTCCCCTAGGATACTTAACAGATCTATCCGCTAATTGGATGCTCATCCTAGTGGGTTTAGGTTCCCCTAGACCTAGTTGTTTGAACATTTTATAAGGCATGAGATTAATACTTGCACCTAAATCAGCCAATGCTTTATTAATAATTAAGCTACCAATTAAACAAGGGATAGTAAAACTCCCTGGATCCTTTAGCTTTGTTGGTAGCTTATTTTGGAGAATGGCTGAACACTCTTCGTTGAGTTCCACTGTGGCTAATTCTTCCAGCTTTCTTTTGTTTGTCAGGAGCTCTTTTAGGAATTTCGCATATTTCGGCATCTGTGAAATTGCTTCAACAAAGGGTAAGTTAATATGTAATTGTTTGAAAAGTTCAAGAAACTTACCGAATTGGGCGTCTGTTTGGTCCTTCTTTAACCTTGCTGGGTATGGGATGCGTGGTTTGTATTCTTTGAGTGTTGGAATAGCGTCATTCTTAGATTCCTCTACTTTATCTTTTGGCAGTTCGTGGGCATGCTTCTTTTCTAGTTCGGCTAGCATTTTACCATCTCTTAGGGTGATTGCTTTCACATGTTCTCTGGGATTTGGTTCAGTGTTGCTTGGAAGCCCACCCTGAGGTCTTTCCGAGATTAACTTTGCAAGCTGACCAATTTGGTTCTCGAGTCCTTGGATAGAGGCCTGTTGATTCTTTAATGCTGTTTCAGTGTTTTGGAAATGAGTTTCTGAAGCGGCCATGAATTTGGTGAACATATCTTCAAGATTCAGCTTCTTTTCCTGTTGTGGTGGTGGCTGCTGATATACCGGAGGCTGTTGTCTTTGATTTCCTTGTCCTCCCCATGAAAAATTTGGGTGATTTCTCCAACCTGCATTATAAGTGTTACTATAAGGATTATTTTGAGGTCGAAAATTATTACCCATGTAATTGGCTTGTTCGGCGTCCATGTTGTGTAGATGGTCTGAATTGAACATGTTTCCTGGGGCTGCATCACATTGCATCACTGGTTGAGCCTGCATAGAACCAACAAAATTATCAAATTTCTTATTCAATAGTTCTACTTGGTTAGTGAGCATAGTAACAGCATCAATATTATAAACTCCTGCGGCTTTCGTCGGCTTTGTCCTCATGACTTGCCACTGATAGTTATTCAATGACATCTCCTCAATAAATTCGTAAGCTGCGTCAGGTGTTTTATTATTGATAGTTCCGCCTGCGGCTGCATCGATCATTTGCCTAGTTGACGGGTTCAACCCATTATGGAAAGTTTGAACCTGTAGCCACAAGGGTAATCCGTGGTGAGGACACCTTCTCAAAAGATCTTTGTATCTCTCCCATGCATCGTAAAGTGTTTCTAAATCCATCTGCACAAAAGAAGAAATATCGTTTCGTAATTTGGCTGTTTTAGCTGGAGGAAAATATTTGAGTAAAAATTTTTCGGTCATCTGCTCCCATGTGGTAATTGAGCCTCGTGGTAGAGAATTTAACCACTGTTTGGCTTTATTTCTCAAAGAGAATGGAAATAGCCTCAATCGAATGGCATCATCAGAAACGCCATTTATTTTGAAGGTATCACAAAGTTCTAAAAAATTGGCTATGTGTGAGTTTGGATCTTCATCCTGTAAACCATCAAATTGCACAAACTACTAAATCATCTGAATAGTGTTAGGTTTTAGTTCAAAATTATTAGCAGCAATAGCAGGTCTAACAATGCTAGTTTGAGTACCAATCAAACTAGGTTTAGCATAATCGTACATAGTTCGAGGAGCTGCTTCTGGTTCGGCTGGTAGTGCTAGAGGTTGATGAACATGTTGATTTGCGGCCATCTCTTCAGTAAGTTCTGGCTCTTGCTCAAGTTCCTGCTCTGGATAATGTAGACTTCGTCTAAGTTCTCTACGATTTCTACGGACTGTGGCTTCCAAATCTTCGTCAAAAAGTAGTGGTCCTGTCGGGTTGTTTCTAGTCATAGACTAGAAAATTACTAAAAAGAAAATAAAATAAAATAAAATAATTAAAAGGAAAATAAATAAATAATAAAAAATAATAAAAGTAAAAATAATTAAATAAATAAATAATGGCTAAAGTAATAGAAATCGAGCTTTCGTAATATTTTAGTTAGTTCCCCTGCAACGGCGCCAAAAACTTGATACCCTCGTGATAAGAAGTAATAAAATTTATAAAGAAATTGATCAAACCCAAACTAACTAATATCACGACGTTTAAAGGCAAGCGCACCTATCGATAGCAGTATAGTCTAGTGATAAGATCGAGTATCGTACCTAAGGGAACCGAAAGTACTATTACTCACTTCCTTTCTATTATTTAACCTAGAAATTAAATGGGGATTTATTTTAAAACTAAATTCTAAAATCTAAACTAAGAATTAAACAAAAGAAAAAGTAAATTGGGAAGACTTTTTAGGGAAAGCTGATTGATATGATTAATACTCAAGGGAGAATCCACCTAGACTTCACTTGTTATTATCTTCTTGAATTATACGAGTTATTTACTTGACTTGATCCGTAGAGATCCCTAATCTATGCTAAACCCTCCGTCGATGTGAAGAGCAACTAGGCCTAAGTTGTTAATTAAAGTTCCTTTATTAATTAACTCGCTAGGTTGCATTAATTCGATCTATGGTTCCCCATATTAGGTTTGACCCTAATCCGGCAGATTTATGTCGCCCTATGTCTAGGGTTGTATGCAACTCTGCTTAATTATGGTAGATCTACTCTTATCACAGGGACTTTTGCTCCTCTGCTCTAAGCACATCCAATTCCTGAATTAATACCTAGGATTATTAATTCAAGGATTAAAACACATAATTAAGAACAATTCAAATAATTATCATATAAATCAAGAATAAATAACAAGATCTTTCTTAGGTTTCATCCCCCTCAAGTATTTGAGGGGTTTAGTTCATAATGATAAAAGAAAACATCTCAGAAGTTATAAAATAACAAATCATAAAAGAGACCAAAAACCCCTGAAGGAATTTAGGAGAATCCTCTATGTTGATGCAGAATTCCGGCTTCTGAGATGAATCGATTGGCTTCTCCCTTCGAGTAATCCCTTGCTTCTACCTGTGGTGTGGCAGAAAGACGAGAGGAAACGAGTATAGAGGGTGTATAAAAGTGGGAAGAAGCTCCCTCTATGTTGCCTCATGGGATCTTTATATAGAGAAGTTTTGGGGACTCTTTCTTAGCCCCTAAGCATCCCAATTCGAGTGAAATTCGTCTTTCCCACGACTAGAACATGCCCGTGTGCCACTCCCGTGTGGGTTTCGACAGAGGCCGTGTGATTTAGCACGCCTGTGTATATTGGCCGTGCTTGTCGGGATTTTGTCCGTGTGAGCTTTGTGAGGCACGCCCGTGTGGAACGGCCGTGTGGCACCTCTTGGCCCGTGTGATTCGTGCATTTTGGTTCATTTTTCACCGTTTTGGGCCCGTTTTCTATTCTTTTATCTTCCCTAGGCTCTCTTGAGTATAAGATATGAAAAAGAATGGTTAAAAGCACCAATTCTCACTAATTTGATACTAATTCATCCAAAATATAGGCTAAACATGATGTAAAAATATGTATAAATTAATACTTATCATGCCCTAACCCCAAAGTCGAACCTGCCAATTCATACACGGGCATGTGACCTCACACACGAGCATAGGAGAAGCGAACATCGAAGGACACGGCTAAAACCCTAACACGCCCAAAGAATACGGGTGTGTGCCATGACTCAGGTGTGTTGAAACCTTTAAAATTTGAACCACATAGGCTAAAAACCATTCACATGGGTGTGTCACACACCTATGTGCCCCAATTTCTTTATAAACCCTTTACTATTCATCATCTCCCTCACTCAAGACCCTAACTACTCTCCCACCACAGCCCACTCCAGCCCCTCCTAGCCCGCCATCGACCTAGCCCAAGCCACCACACCCGTGTAGCATCACCATGAACGTGGGCCACCCCAAATTCTACTCTATCGGTTCCCTTTTCTCCCTGTTCTTTTATTTTTTTAATGTCCTTTAACTACTTATATTTTCATGATTTCATTTATTCTGTTATTTACCATATTATTTATGTGATTCTCATACATTTTGCATGATTAATCTAGAATACTCATTATGCCATTTTTTGGTTGCCATCTTTATCTATCCTAAACAATTGATTCTTGATATGTAATGTTAACCATAGCTACTACTATTTCCATTGTCTCGTTCTATGCCTAGGATAACTTGAACATCAAATTTAGGTTAGTGAAATTACCCTTTGCATGAAGTACTTAGTAGTTTTTTATTAGTCAATTTGCCATTTAGTTTAGGAACTTATGACTATTCATAATATATTTCTATCTTTTTATTCTCATTTATCTGTTTTCCTTTCAGGAACAATGTCATCATCAAGAGGAAAGAAAGCTGCTGTCCCCGCCTCTAAAAAGCGAAAGGGATCTAGTGGTTCCTCTTCTAGAGCCACTACTGAAATTAGACACCCCTTCCTCTAGTTCCCGCAAAACTGTCAAGAGGATCTATTTCAACTTCTCAAAGCAAGACCCCTCGGAGTGGGGAGATGTATTGATTGGGCCGCATTAGAGTGAGTCCAATTGGCAGATGCAGTTCAGGCCTTATTAACAACGGATCTGTAAGACCAATTCTTTCATATCATCGAGCCCACATACCTCGAGCTTACTTTAGAGCTCTGCTCCAATTTCACCTCCAGACGATCATGTCCAGATATGACGATCCAAGGACGGTCCAGTTCCGCCTCGGGGGCATTGTTCGACAACTTAGTGTACCAGAGTTCGGTACAACACTAGGCCTATACACTGAGCAGTTTACAAAAGAGGAAAACCTCTCTGAGCTACACCACCAAATCTATTTTTCTCCGACCAAGTATTGGTAGGCCCTAGTCCCTGTTTTGGCCACCTATAACCCTAGTCGCTCCAAGCCGACTGCTCTCACCCTATAGCTGAGGTACTTACACGCCCCACTCGTACATACACTGACGAGTAGACGAGAGAGCACCGACATGCTAACACCTACGGTGCATACTTCTTATGGAGCATGTCACATGGGCGCGTGCTCGACCTCGCTTACTTCATCGCCCATGCCATTCAGCACTAGATGCAGCGGCATCGTAGGGGTGTTATCTCGATGGGCCCATACGTGACTCGCCTGGCCCGCTACTTCGGCCTCCTTAACACAGTAGCCTAGACATCCTCCTATACTCTCATCGGCCAGATGTCACCACAGGGCATCCAAAGATGCTACATATAAGGATGATCGAGTGCCAACGCGGGACCGATCCTCCTCAATACCGCTTATCTCAGTCCACTGAGCAGGAGGACCCAGAGGACATTTCTGATGATGTCCCTCTATCCCACAAGGAGCCGCCGCCCATTCGCTGTCCAGTTCATGCGGCAGCTTCAGATCCTGATATGTTTGAGCGCTTCACACGATTCGAGCATCAGTGTTTTCAACGCCTTGATCACATTGATGCTACTTTATATCAGATTTGTCAGCATCTCTATCTCACATGCTGCCCCCGCCTCACGAACCATCTGAGGATTAGGACTCTCGAGCCCTCTTATCTTTTTCTTTATTTTCCTTTTATTTTTATTCTTCCTTTTATTTTATTCAAACTTTATCATTTTCATTATTTGAATTTCAGTATTTTAAGAACTTAGTTTATTTTATTTCAAACATTTCATATTGGCTATTTCCTAACGAGTACATTGTGCTAATCTAAATTCCCTAAAAATTTATTAATGCTTTCGCAGTTTCAAAAGAGCTTTATAGCTCAAATCCATCTCTAATTGGAAAACCCTACCACAACTACCGATTCCTACACGACCACAACTCTAGCCACCACGACACCGATCATCATATTCTTTTGGCACAGAAATTGTAGATCAACACCCTTCCCTACAAATCTTCACACCTCCAACTCAAGGAATTCATCCAATATTCAGGGAGTTTCAGTTCTCTCCCTATCTTATGATTTTATGCTTCTATTTTTACTAACTTTATCTTTGTATGTTGAGGGCAATGTACATCTTAAGTGTGGGGGCAATCACTTTCATTCTTTACATTATCCTCGAACCCCCTGAAAATTTTTGCCACTTACTTTTTACATTGTTCTCAAATCCCTGAATCTTGGCCTTAATAATTACAATAAATTCTTATTAATTTATGATTTTTATTGATATGTTGAGGATTAAGACATAGGTACTTATGCTTTGATTATTCAAACTTTAAGACAGTAGAGAACCAAGCATGATAAGTTAAAATTTTTGAGAATTTAAATTTTTCTAGGTTGTTTTCCCCAATTTTAAGTGTTATCTTGAAATTTGACATTTGCAGGATTGACATCAAAAGCCATAATTCTGGTGAGATTTTTGAGCCTGTTGAGTATACATCCTTCCGTGTTCACTTTTATTGTTACTTTGAGTGAGTCAATATTGATTTGTTGTTCTAGAACTTGCTTCGATTATACATGTCGAGACCACATCATTGATTTGATATACCGAAATGATAAAGGCACCTAGGTTTTAACCCACTTATTCCGTAAAAGCCTACCTTCATAATTAACCCCTAGTGAACCCCATTGAGCCTAGTAAACCATTCATTGACTTATCCTCAATATTAACCTATAACCCATTTTTTGTTGAAATCCCTTCAATTATTTTGATCCCTATTTTTGTCGAGATTTGAGTTGAATAATTACCTAGCTATGTTCTCCTTTTCAGCTTGTAAGTTTGTAAATATTTAATTATGTTCTTAAAAAAATGTATATTTCAGTTGTAATTCAATGTTTCGCATATTTCCATGTAATTTTTGAGCTTCTGTTCTTAAACAATGTTATCCAAAAGAAAAAGGCTTTATTCTAGGAATATGTTTTAGTGATAGAGATTTTTCTAGTTAGATGATTTTTCAGTTCAATCTCGATTCTAACCCTCTTTTTCAGCTTGTGACCACACCCCTAACCAAGGCCACGTTACAACCCTTGAAAGACCTTTTGATCGATGTATCATGTCAATACATAGTGGTGGAGATTTGATTTTCCTACAAGCTTATGGTAATAACTTTTCATGTTGACTAATGAGTGCTTAATTTCTGAACCTTAAACACTTCGAGTGGATAGAGTGAATCTTTAGTGAGGGTGTCAACTCTTGTTGGTTTTGAGTTCAAGGTAATTACCTAGAAGAGGGGAGGAAACCTATGTTTCTGTGATAAAATTCTTAACTTAGATTGTTTGAGACTTTAATTTTCTTTCAGTTGAATTCTCAATGTATGATTACTTGTGGATTAGTTTGAAACATTATTAATAAGGGTTTTAAGTTGAGAAGAATGCTTTTTAATTGTGAGTTGAGATTTTTCTTGAGGACAGGCAAAGGCTTAAGTGTGGGGGTTTTTGATAAACTGTAAATTATATATATTTCTATCCCACATTTAGCACATTTATGGATGAATTATCATTGAATTTGTGGAATTTGATGCTCCTAAACCTTTAATTTCATGTTTTATACTTAAGAGAGCATAAGAGAGTGAAAAGAACAAGAAACGGGCCAAAAACGGAGAAAATGGGCCAAAGAAAGGAAACAACACAGCCTAGAGTTTAGTACACGGGCAACCCACATGGCCGTACCACATTAACAGGTTTGAACACGGCCTTAACTCGACTCGCACGGGCGTGTTCTTGTCGTGATGAAGTTCAATTTCACATAGAAAAGGCTACATAGGGGCTAAGAAAGACATTCCAAACTCTAAATAAAGACCATAAGAGGCCACCACAAGGGTGTATAGTATCCCCGCCAAGACGGAGAGTAAAAGACAGGGAATTACTCGAAGGAAAGCCGATTGATCCATCTCAGAAGTTAGGATCTACATCAAGATAGAGGATCTCCCTTCAATCCTTTTAGGAGTTTTGGGTTTTCTTATGTTTTGTTATTTTCTTTATTATGAGATTTTTTTTTATAAACATGAGCTAAACCCCCAAATCTTGAGGGGGATGAAACCTAAGACGAAACTTGTTATTGTTATCTAAACTATATGATAAATATTCGATTTATTCTTAATTGTGTTTTTAATTCTTGAATTGATATTTCCAAGGTATTGATTTAAGTTAAATGTGCTTAGGCAGAGGAGCAAAAGTCCCTGTTTAAGAGTAAATCCAACATAATTAAGTGGAGTTGATCGTAATCCTAGACATAGGACGATGAAAATCTACCAGATTAGAGTCAAATCTAATTTGGGGATCCATAGATCGAGTTAATGCAAGACTAGGGGTTTTAATTAGAAAGAGATTTCAATTGATCAACCTAGTATTATTTGTTCTTATTCTCGACGGAGATATTAACATAATTTAGGGATCTCTACAGATCAAGTCGAATGAAGAAATCATCTAGTTTAGAGTTAGATAACAAGTGAAGTCTAGTTGGATTCTTCCTTAGGTATTGTTTTTATCATTCAGTTTTCCCAAAGTAATTCCTCAATTTACTTTTTTTGTCGTGTCCTTAGTTTTGTTTAGAGTGAATTAGTTTAACAGACTCCATCTTTATTTTTAGGCTAGATAATAGGAAGAAAGTCATTACTAGTACTTTTAGTTCCTTGGATTCAATATTCTGGTCTTGCCACTAACTATACTACTATTCGATAGGTGCGCTTGCCTTTTATCGTTATAATAGTTAGTTTCTAGGTACGATCAATTTTATTACTTCATCACATCATGATCACAGATCAACATTGACATACTCATAGCGATAATAAAAGTGAGCAAGAAATGATATATGCTCTAAAGGCTCAAAATCTCACAAGAATTATGGCTTTATAATACCTAGACTTGGGGTGATAACCTAGAAATATTTTAATTTTCAAAAATCAACTTATCATGCTTGATCCTCTAATGACTTAAGGTTTAAAACAATCAAAGCATAACTCCCTATGTTTTAATCCAAGGCATATCAATAAAAATCATAAATCAATCCAAATTCATTTTAATCATGAAAGCCAACAAGGATTTGAGAATAATGCAAAAGGGGATTTTCTAATAATAATGTAATGTATCACCCCCACACTTAAGATGTACATTGCCCTCAATGTACAAGGATAAATTTACTGAAAATATAAGCATAAAATCATAAGATAGGGAGAGAAGTGAAACTCCCTGAAAATTGAATGGAGTCCTTGAGTCAGAAGTGTGAAAACTTGATTCGGAGATGGGTTTGGTGTAGCTTTCCCATTAGAGATGGATTTGGGCTATTGGGTTCTTTAGACTGCGATAGCATCAATGACTTTTTAGTAAATATAAAGTAGCAAGATTACTTGTTAAGAAATTGCCAAAGATGTAAATTGTTTAATAAAGATTATAAAACCTAAGGGTGAGAGAAAAAACTGTATTTAAATAGAAATAAACATAAAAAATAAATGAAAAATTAAAAATAAGAGTAAGAAGACAAATAACAAGTAAAAATAAAAATAAAGATAAAAATAAAAAGGACTCAAAAGTCCTCATCGCCAGATGGTTCACGAGGTGGGGGCGGCGATGAAATGTGAAGATGCTGACAAATCTGATGGAGAGTAGCGTCAATGTGATTAAAGCGTTGTGCTGCTCAAATCGTGTCAAGCGCTTAGAGATGTCAGAAAGTGAAGCTGCAGCATGAACTGGACGATGAATGGGCAGTGGCTGAGATGGTAGCTCCTTGTGAGTTGGAGGGACATCATCAGTAATGTCTTCTGGGTCCTCCTGCTCGGTGGATTGAGCTAGACGATACTAAAGAGGATCTGTCCCTCATCATTGCTCGATCATGCTCATGTGAAGCATGCTTGAGATGCTATGTTTTCACACGATCGTGTCGCACAGCCGTGTCTCCACCCGTGGTGTGTCCACGGCCTTAGGTACACACGTGTGCCTGGCCGTGTGGTTCTGAGATACCTGTATTTCAGGACTTAGTTAATGATTTAGATGTTAAAAACTAAAAATAGAGAGATTAACAATGTTGTGCTCGGGTTGCCTCCCAAGAAGTGCCTTTTTAGAGTCTAACATCGACTTTACCTTAATTTCACATGGTGACGGTGGTTTGAGGAGTTGGAACTCCTCTTTCTTGCTATCAATTATATCACAATAAGGTTTGAGTCGAGTATAATTTACCTTGAAAGTGCCAAACATCTTAAGTATGCATTTTTTTGGGAAAGGTAATACCCTACCGATTATATTTTCAAATAAACTCTCTGAGGTCGAAGAAGAAAGTTTGATCCAGGTACTATAAAAACATAAGGAGGCAATTGGCTAGACCATTGCCGACTTAAAAGGGATAAGCCCTTTGACGTGCACACACAGGATCCACTTCGAGGAAAACACGAAACCAAAGAGAGAGGCACAAAGATGGTTGAACCCGAATATGATAGAGGTGGTAAAAAAGGAAATAATTAAGCTACTAGACATAGACATAATCAACGTCATTTCTGACAGGAGATGGGTAAGTCTTGTACAGGTCGTGCCCAAGAAAACGGGTGTGACAGTAAAGAAAAACGTTGAAGGTGACTTGGTACCAACTCGAGTGCAAAATGGGTGGCGTTCTGCATCGATTATAGGAAGTTGAATTCTTACACTAGAAAAGATCATTTCCCTTTTCCTTGTATAGATCAAATGCTTAAGCGTTTAGCTGGTAAAACTCACTTTTGTTGTCTTGATGGATACTACGATTTCTTCCAAATCCCAGTTGCACTAGAAGACCAAGAAAAGACCACTTTTATGTGCCCATTCATCACATTTACATACAAAAGGATGCCATTCGGACTTTGCAACACACCGACTACCTTTCATAGATGCATGATGAGTATATTTTCTGAATATGTGGAAAAAATTATCAAAGTTTTTTATGGATAATTTAATTGTGTATGGGAATTGTTTTGATAAATGCCTTAAAAATCTCACGATAATTTTAAATAAGTGCATAGAATTTTATGGTAGACAAAGGTTTGATTCTAGGACATATAGTTTCAGCTAGAGGAATGAAGGTCGATAAGGCCAAAACTAACATTATAAACTCTGTGTCATATCCCTCTACTGTAAGGGAAATATGTTCTTTCCTTGGCCATGCAGGATTTTACAGGTGTTTTATAAAGAACTTCTCAAAAGTAGCTGGACCATTATGTGAGTTATTACAAAAAGATAAGAAATTCATGTTTGGCCCAAAATGCAAGGAGGCTTTTGATACACTCAAACAGAAGTTGGTTTCCACTCCTATAGTTCAACCACCAAATTGGAACTATCACTTTAAAATTATGTGCGACACAAGCGAACGTAGTGTGGGGGCTGTGTCAGGGCAAAAGATAGACAAAGGGCCTCATGTCATTTGCTATGCCTCAAAAACCCTAGATGTTGCACAAAGCAACTACACCACCACAGAAAAAGAACTCTTAGCTGTTTATTTTCTTTGGATAAATTACGGTCATATTTATTGGGATCTAAAGTAATTATTTTTTTGACCATGCAGCTCTCAGGTACTTGATCGCGAAGAAGGAAGCGAAACCAAGGCTCATTAGATGGATTTTGCTACTCCAAGAATTTGACATCGAGATTCGAGACAAAAAAGGGTACACAAAACTTGGTAGCTGACCACTTGAGTAGGTTAAAAATACCTGATGATGACATTCCTATAAAGGACAAGTTTCTTGATGAAAGCCTACTTTTGACCGAGGCACATTTCCCATGGTATGCAGATATGGTAAATTTCCAAGCCACAGATTCATTGCCATCAGGGTTAGCACGCTCCGTTAAGGACAAGCTTAGACAAGAGGCTTGATATTACATTTGGGATGACCCGTACTTATGGAAACACTGTTTAGATCAGATAATAAGATGATGTGTTCCAGAAACTAAGGCAACCTCTGTCTTACCTTTTGTCATATAGAAGCTTATGGAGGTCACTTTGGCCCTCAACAGACTGCTCACAATGTATTGGAGTGTGGGCTATATTGGCCCACATTCGGGACGCGTATGATTTCTATAAGTCTTACAATAAATGCCAACATACATGTAACATCCCTAAATGAAATCAAATGACCCTATTTTTGATTCATGTATGCGAAATTTTTGATGTATGGGGGATTGATTTCATGGTTCTATTCATCTCCTCTTTTAGAAATATATATAATTCTTGCAGTAAACTATGTTTCTAAGTAGATAGAAGCAAAGCCTACTCATAATGATAATGCTAAAATTGTTCTGGAATTTCTAAAATGAACTATTTTTTCCAGGTTTGGCACACCTCAAGCTTTGATCAGGGATCGTGGGACCCATTTCTGCAATAAAATCATGGAGACGCTTATGCAAAAGTATGAAGTCCACCACTATATAGCTATAGCCTACCGCCCCCAGACGAACGGCCAAGCGGAAATCTCAAATAGAGAAATCAAGACTATTTTGGAGAAGACAGTTTAAACCAACAGAAAGGATTGGAGTCTTCAGCTAAATGACGCGCTTTGGGCCTATCAGATGGTGTATAAAGGACCAATTGGCATGACCCCGTATCGACTTATTTTTGGTAAAGCTTGCCATCTTCCAGTAGAATTGGAACATAAAGCTTATTGGGCTGTTTGACAATGTAACATGGAGTTAGAACCCGCAGGAAAGACAAGGAAATTAGACATTCAAGAATTGGAGGAAATTCGTAATGATGCCTATGAGAATGCTCACATCTATAAAGACAAGACAAAGTTGTTTCATGATAAGAAAATAGCTCAGAAGCATTTTTTGGTAGGACAAAAAGTTTTGCTTTATAACTCCATAGTAAAACTATTCCCAGGTAAGCTTTGATCTCGATGGTAAGGACCTTTTATTATGACTGAAGTATTTATACATGGTGCGGTTGAAACAGAAAGTGAAGAATTAGGAAAGCGGTTCATGGTCAATGGCCAACGGTTGAAGCCATTTTACGAGAATTTTCAAGCCCACACGGTTGAAAAGACTCATCTGGAACCACCATAGAACCGTTCACGACGTTGAGCTAACGACGTTAAACAAGTGCTTGTTGGGAGGGAACCCAATTTTTCTTTTTATTTATTTTTCTTCATTTTTCTTCATTTTATTTACTTTACTTTATTTTATTTTATTTTATTTTATTTTATTTTATTTTATTATTTATTACTTTATTTTAATATTAATAAATTTCTCTTCTTCTGCCTAGGTAAAACAGAGCAAAAATATAAAGAAAAAGGAGAAAAACTAAAAACATTAGTACTAAACAGCCTTGCCCCATCCTTATTACATCTCGAAATACCATATTCCTACCCCATAACTACCCAAAACCAACAGCCAAACACCCTTTTCAGCCACATAAAACCCCAAACCCTAAAATTTTTAACCCAACTTTTTATTTTTTTCCTTCTTCTCCCACCAGCTGCCGAAAACCTCTACCTTACCCACCACCACTAATTTTTCAACCGCCATGGTATGGACTCATAGTCGCACCGCCGTTGAGCCATGCTTCATCGTCAACCCACGGCAGTGATATTTTTTCACTCCTTAAATCGTCGATTTGGCCGATGATGCGTCTTCCTCTTCTTCTTCTACACAGCGCATCTCCTCCCTATCGCCGCCGCATGACTCTCCCTCCTCAATGTCGTCTTCTCCGCCACAAATGCCAACGGGGCCATTTTCTCCCTCTTCTTCTCTGTTTCATGTGACGCTGATGCTGTCCCCCTCTCATTTTTCCTCATCATCGTCTACTCCACACACCGAACCTGTTAACCTCCTCCTTCCACCACTGCCACCGCTTCCTTTACACGCCCAAACGCCACCACGACATGCAGCACTCGAGCCATCGCACCGTAGGTCTCGTCATCAACGACCATGCCCTTTGACCTAACTAACGTCATCGGTCACCGGGTCCTCCATTGACTCCGATTCCAGCAGGTCGAACAGTCCACACACGCCGACCCCCTACCTACCCGTGGTCTAACCTACCAATCTCGAGCAAATGTTTTACCACCCAAGTGCCATTTACACGGTAACTTAGCATTTGATACTACTACCAATCGAAACAAGTATCATCGTTTACGCCATAAACAACTCATGCATTGCAAATGTTTATCATTACCTATTTTGGATGCTTTATGTCTTGAAACTACTGTTACTAATTATTTTCTCAATATTGGTTAGGTTCGAAATTTTTATATTACTCACTATGCCTATTATGAGCTGGTTTTGGAATTTTATTCCACATTTCATTTTTAGTGACATGGTCAAATCTCATTGGATACACCTAGTGTTGTCAAATTTCGGTTACTTGGTACCATGCATAGTTTGTCCCTCACTAATTTTAACATTGCATTATCTTTTGTGACTAAGGACTATATTATGTCCACTAATTATAAAAATGGCCTATGCACTTTTCCTGTAGATTTTAAGGTTGCCGAGGCCTTTGCTTTGTTAACTGATAATGTCGAATCCATGTATAGCCTAAAAACATTAAAAGATTTATGGTTTCGTAACCCCGCCTTATGTTACATACATCGTTATTTGGCTTACAATTTTTCGAGACGTTGAGATGCTCCAGCTACCATCTCGAACATGGAATTATTCTTATTATGGTGTATGTATACTGGTCGTCCGGTAAATTTAGGCTATTGGTATGTGCTTCAATTCGAACATGTTATAAATGCAAAGCGTCCTCTAATTTTAGGCTGCTTTATTACACAACTGTTATTTTCTTAGTATGGTTCTAATGCTCCTATTTCAAAATTGCATGTTGCTTGTCAGGCCGATCCTCTGGATGCTTGATGCCTCGACTCGATAGGACAGCTTCTTAGCACTCTATCTTCCTTCCATTTTATCCTTCTCGGCATTCGCTCCGCACCAGCTGAACGAGTTTTTCGACAGCAAAATAAAAACGAAGTACCCATTCAAGCCCAACCTTTGACGACCGTTGAGCAACGCTTAGAGCGCGTCGAGGCTCGACTCGACACATTTGGCCAACAACTAGCCGATCTTATTGCCATTATGCGTGAACAACAATAATTACATGGGGAATTCTTCTAAACTTTTCCCGCCTATTTGTTTTTTTTCCACATCGAGGACAATGTGTTTTATGTAGGGAAGGTATTCTTCGTTATTACTGTCATTCTATCTACTATTTTTGTTGTTATATGGTTGTTGCTGCTACTTTGTGCTTAATTCTGCCCAAATTTATTTATTTTTAAAATATTCTGCCTCTTTTCATACCCAAGAATTTGACCATGACTTGCTTACTGTTTGACCTACATGCATGATTCTTGTCTACTACGTTAGTTATGATTTTGCCTGTTTAATTTCATCTCCACTGTTTTATTTCTATTAAGATAAAATAATTGTGATTATGAGAGTTCACTCTATCTTGCTT
Organism: Gossypium stocksii; assembly: GCA_020496765.1. Taxonomy (NCBI): domain Eukaryota; kingdom Viridiplantae; phylum Streptophyta; class Magnoliopsida; order Malvales; family Malvaceae; genus Gossypium; species Gossypium stocksii. The sequence continues at coordinate 36,416,030 of CM035624.1, forward strand.
TTCGTAAAATTGATCCAGTTTAATGCAAAGCAGACACCTAATACAATTGCATGCTTAAAATATGTTCATGACTGTTAAGGTGGTTACTGAAACTTATTTTTGACACTTGACTATTTTTCCTAAGTCCTACAAAAATTAAAAATTTCATTTAATAATAATATTTCTGTGGTTATGAGTGCAACTTAAGATGTGACAAGCTGAGTAACCTGGGTAGGGTGCTTGGGTTGTCATCCTATTTTGCGTCAAAAGGTTGTGTGACGTGTTAGGTAAAACTTCGCTAACTGGAATTGAATTTTTTTTAAGAATGTATTGAGCTGAGTAACTAGGGTAAGGAGCTTGGCTGTCATCTCTCTTCGCGTCAAAAGGTTCGATATGTTCTTAAGAAAAATATAATAAATTAGTTGTAACGCCCTCTTACCCGAGACCGTCGCCGGAGTCGAGCTTGAGGTGTTACTAAACTTACCAAATGCAACGCCCTCTTACCCGAGACCGTCGCCGAAGTCGAGCTTGAGGTGTTACTAAACTTATTTCATCACTTTTTAAATTTTAAATCAACTAATTAAATTTCCGTAGCAAGCTGTCTTTCTGCGTCATGGTCGCTTAAAAAATCATATCTCGAGTTACGAAACTCGAAATCAAGATCCGTAAATTTTCCCTAAAACTAGACTCATATATCTACTTACTACTTTTTTTCTAGAATTTTTGATTGAGCCAATTAGTACAGTTTATTAGTTAAAGTTACCCCTGTTTTAGAACTCGACTGCACTAACCTGTGCCTTCTACGAACCACTTTTCTCTCTGTACAAAATATATATGACTATAACGTTTGTTTCTATTAATTCTGAACATAAAGTAAACCTCCTAATTATTTTTGTACAATTTGTGGTGAATTTCCAAAGTTGGAACAGGGGATCCAGAAATCGCTCTGACCCTGTTTCACTAAAACTCAATATCTCATAACATATAACTCCTTTACCTATTTTGCTTCTTCCATATGAAAGTAGACACATTAAGCTTCAATTTCATATTTAATCCATCACCTAGTTCAGTTTCTACTATTTTTAGTGATTTTTCAAACTCACGTCACTGCTGTTACAACATTCTGTTTTATGACAAATTTTCACTTTTTTATGGAAATTCATGAACTATTAACACTTTGAACATACATGGTCTCATACATGATCTAAATTAACCATTCCAAGGACTAATCATTATCAGGCATTTTCTCAACCAAACCACAACCATATCGCAAGATTAATTACACAAAACAAGTATATTGCTATACATGCCATATTTGAGTTATACAAGCCATTTTACCAAAGTAGTTCTTCGGATAGTGTGAACGAGCCTTCGACCTATCCCGATTCCTGAGCCGGCTTGTCCAAAACTACAATGAATGAAAAGGAGGGAGTAAGCATAAATGCTTAGTAAGTTCACATGCAAATAACAAGTAACATAACAAAGCAATTCTTCCAAACAACACTAGCATGGTATCACCAAAACTTATATCACATTTCTAATCATCAATTGTCATCTTACCACATTATTGATGTTGTATCAAGTTTCAACCCGAGGGTTAAGTACATACCTGTCCAAAATGTCCATTTCACAACACTTTCCAAAATATCATTCGCATCTCACGCATTCTTCCATTTCGCTAAAATTTTACCCGTTGAACACATCGGAATATAACTTGGATACATGGATAATTTGCACATAAGTGCCACATATATAATCAAGTAACCATGTAACCCGCCCATAAGCGAACTCAGACTCAACTCAACGAGCTCGGATGCCTAGTTACATCTCACGCACTCGGACTCAACTCAACGAGTTCGGACATTTGCATCCATAAGTGAACTCGGACTCAACTCAACGAGTTCGGATGCCCAACCATCCTAGTGACATGTCACTTGTATCCTAATCTATTCCCAAGGTTCAAACGGGATTTTCCTCAATCACACATTTCCCAGTCGTTCTCCTCGGAATATCGGAACCAATACGTTGCTTGCATCTCATACTTATCAATTTCATCACATACTTTTCATACCAATACATAATATTTCACAAAGCATAATATTCATAATAACAAGTATCATATCATATAAATAGCATGAAATCACTTAAAATAGCAATTATGTTACATTATTTACACATGAACTTACCTCGATACCAAAATATCAACAATTGAGCCTATTCCTCGTAAACTTTGTTTTTCCCTCGATCATGACTTGAATCTCGTTTTTCTTGATCTAAAATAGCACATTTAGCTCATTTAATACTCATATTTATCAAAATAGTCTTTGACCCTAACTTTGTCAAAATTACAAATTTACCCCTAAACTTTTGCATATTTACGCTTTTGCCCCAAAGCTCGAAAATTAAATTTTATTTCAAATTCTTATGTTTTAGGACATGCTGATCATTTTTTTACCATTAGCAAGCTCAAATTCCAACTACAACATGCACTTATGAACAATAGGTATTTTTATCGATTAAGCCATTCTACTCGTTTTTACTCAAAACCGAGTAGCACAAGTTGTCTAACATAATCTAAAACCTCATATTCTATCATAAAACATCAAAATACACAAATTTCACCTATGGGTATTTTTCCAAATATGAACCCTAACTTAAATTATTGCTAACATAAGCTTTATCGAGCTACCGGGATCACAAAAACGTAAAAATCATTAAAAACGGGGCTAGAACGGACTTACAATCGAGCTTGGAAGCTTGAAAAACCCTAGCCATGGTTTCTCCGTGCTATTTTCAGCCTTGAGGAAGAAGATGAGCAAAAATTGGCTTTTAATTTGATTTTTAATTCATTTAATCACTAAATGACCAAAATGCCCCTAACTTAAAATATTTTTTTCCACCCATTTCATGTCCATTTTTGTCCAATAAATTAACCAATGGTCTAATTACCATTTAAGGACCTCCAATTTAAATTTTCATAACAATTGAACACCTCTAACATATAGAACTCAACTTTTGCACTTTTTACAATTTAGTCCTTTTGACTAAATTGAGTGCCCAAACGTCAAAATTTTCGTACGAAATTTCTTTACAAAATAATTTCATAAAAATGTAAATCATAAAAATATAAATAAAACACATTTCAATTTAACACCTTTACCATTTGACAAAAATGCCCTTAATGTCTTTCTTTGTAATTTTTCATGTACAAGCCCATTTTTGTCCAAAATTTTATAAATTGGTCAAATTTCTATTTAAGACCTCCTAATTAATATTCCAAAGCAATTTCATACTAAAAGCTTCTAGAATGTAAGTTTTGCAACTTATTCGATTTAGTCCCTAATTTCAAATTAAGCACTTTATGCATAGAATTTCTTCACGAAATTTTTACACAATCATGCAATCATATCATAAACCTCAAAATAATTATAAAATGATTATTTCTACCTCGAATTTGTGGTCATGAAACCACTATTCCGATTAGGCCCTAATTCGAGATATTACAACTCTCCCCCCTTTAGGGATTTTCGTCCTTGAAAATGTTACCGGTAAACAGATGTGGGTATTGTTTCCTCATAGTTTTCTCAGGCTCCCATGTAGTCTCTTCTACCCTGAAGGTACTTGGTGTTCAGCTTTCACTTGTTGACAAATTAGGCATTTCGATACAAACTCCGATATGTCTTTTTTCATTCCATTCCACCAATACATTTTCTTCAAGTCATTATACATTTTCGTACTGCCTGGGTGAATCGACAAACAACCATTATGTGCTTCATGCAAGATTTTTTGAATCAACTCATCATTTTTCGGTACACAAGTCTGATTTTTAAACATCAAGCAACCATCAGAACCAATTCTGAAATCTAACTCTGTATCAACCTCACATTGCTTTCTTTTGGCTTGCAAGCCTTCATCGCTTTTCTGAGCTTCACAAATCTCTTGTAAAAACATCGATCTTGCTTTCAACTCAGCTAGAATCGAACCATCATCTGACATTTCCAACTGAGTGTTCATAACTCTCAAAGTAAACAACAACTTTCTGCTCAAGGCATCGGCAACTACATTTGCTTTTCCTAGATGGTAGTCAATCACAAGCTCGTAATCTTTCAACAATTCTAACCATCTTCGCTGTCTCAAATTCAATTCTCTTTGTGACATCAAGTATTTAAGACTTTTGTGATCGGTATATACTTGACACTTTTCACCATATAGATAATGTCGCCAACTCTTCAAAGCAAACACCATCGCCGCCAATTCCAAATCATGAGTCAGATAATTCCTCTCATAAGGTTTTAACTGCCTCGAAGCATAAGCCACAACCTTTCCTTCTTGCATTAGTACACATCCCAAACCATTTAAAGAAGCATCCCTATATACCACAAATTCTTTACCTGACTCGGGCTGCACTAACACTGGTGCCTCTGTCAATAACTTTTTCAATTCTTCGAAACTCCGTTGACATTCTTCCGTCCACTCAAATTTAACATCCTTTCAGAGTATTCTAGTCATAGGAGCAGCAATCATAGAAAATCCATTCACAAACCGTCGATAATATCCAGCTAGCCCCAAGAAACTTCTAACTTCGGTTACATTCTTTGGTGGTTTCCAATCAACAATAGCTGAAATTTTACTAGGATCAACCCGTATACCATCACCTGAAACAATATGACCCAAAAATCCCACTTCTCGAAGCCAGAATTCACTCTTACTAAACTTGGCATACAACTACTTATCTCTCAAAGTTTGTAAAACTATCCTCAAGTGCTCAGCATGCTCTGTCTCATCTTTCAAATAAATTAGAATATCATCTATACATACTACAATAAATTTGTCCAAGTATGGTCGAAATATACGATTCATCAAATCCATAAACACAGCAGGAGCATTTGTTAACCCGAATGGCAAAACTAAAAATTCATAATGACCATACCTTGGTCTAAAAGCAGTTTTAGGCACATCTGACTCTTTTACTCGCAGCTAGTAGTATCCAGACCTCAAATCAATCTTTGAAAACCATGTCGTTCCTTTTAGCTGATCAAACAAATTGTCAATTCTCGGTAACGGATACTTATTCTTAATCGTCACTTTGTTTAACTGCCGATAGTCAACACACAGTCTCATTGAACCATCTTTCTTTTTCACAAACAATACAGGAGCACCCCAAGGCGAAAAACTCGGTCTCACAAAGCCTTTGTCGGTCAACTCTTGCAACTGCGACTTTAATTCTTTCAATTCTGCTGGTGCCATTCTGTACGGAGCAATCGAGATCGGAGCTGTTCCCGGTATCAACTCTATACCAAATTCTACTTCTCTGACTGGAGGTAAACCCGGCAATTCCTCTGGAAATACATCCGCAAACTCACACACAATCGGCACTGATTCCACTTTCTTTTCAATTTCTTTTGTATTCAACACATACGCTAAATAAGCTTCATAACCCTTTCTCAAATATCTTTGAGCCGACATTGAAGAAATCACACTAGACAATGCCTCTGATTTGTCTGATTCAACCCACAGAATCTCACCATTTTCACACTTTAATTCAATAACTTTTTGTTTACAATTTACTATAGCATCATGCAATGTCAACCAATCCATACCCAAGATAACATCACATTCATCAAACGGCAACAACATCAAGTCGGCCGGAAAGTAATAATCCCGAATCATTAAAGGACATTTCTTGCATACTTTATCAACTATGACACATTTGCCTAACAGGTTTGACACTTTAATCATAAATTCTGTGTACTCAACAGATATATTCATACTAGACACCAATTTCATGCACACATATGAATGAGTAGAGCCGAGATCAATCAAAGCAGTAACATTAACATCATAAAGAAAAAATATACCAGTAGTCACGTCTGGTGATGATGCATCTTCACGTGCTTTTATGGCATAAGTTCTGGCCGGAGCTCTTGCTTCAGCTTTATCTGCTGAATCTCTGACTATATTCTTGTTGCTTGCTTCATTCCCAGCTTTTCTCGAATACCTTCCTCTCGAGTCTACACCACTAGTTTTTGCACTCTGAAATTTTTCTTTTTCAATTTTCTCTGGGTAGTCTCTAATAAAATGATCCGGAGAACCACATCGAAAACATTCATTTTCTCTGCACAGACCAAAATGATTTCTACCACACCACTGGAACTCGGGACAAATCTCTAGTTTCCCACACTAACCACAGAAGTAGTTTGAGACTTAGAACTCACATTTTGCTTCTTAGAATTTCCATATGATTGTCCAGCCGAAACTTGAGAACGAGAATTCATATTGTTAGATTTTCTGGATTGCTATGAGAATGAACTGCTCATCGGTCTTTTCTTCCAATTTCGAGTCTCAGCCTCTATGTTTTTCTTCTCTTTAAGTAGTTCTTTAGCCTTACAAGCCCGATCAACAAGTACTACTATTTCATTTAATTCAAGAATTCCAACAAATACTTTTATGTCTTCATTAAGTCCCTCTTCAAATCGTCTACACATTTTAGCCTCTAAAAGAACACATTCTCTAGCGTACTTACTCAACCGAACGAACTCTCTTTCGTATTTGGTAATTGTCATGTTGCCTTGCGTCAACTCGAGAAACCCTTTACGCTTCTGATCAACAAATCTTTAACTGATGTATTTCTTCCGAAATTCTTCTTGAAAGAACTCCCAAGTCACTTTCTCTTTCGGTACCATAGAAACCAATGTCTTCCACCAATAATAGGCTAAATCCCTCAGCAAAGATATAGCACATTTAAAGCATTCTTCAGGTGTGTAAGACAATTCATCAAATACCCGAATAGAATTCTCAAGCCAAACTCTGCTTTCTCGGCATCATCATCAACATTTGCCCTGAATTCTTCAGCCCCTTGCTGACAAATTCTTTCAACTGGAGTCCTATGTAATTTCATCAGATCCATACCTTGAGGCATCGGGGGTACAGGTTGAGGAATTAGGGGAGGTGGGGGAGGTTGTGCATTCGGGTTTGTACGAACGAACTCAGTATACTATGCATTCATCATCCAGAGAAAGGCTTCCCGAGCCCCTTCTCCTCCTCCTTAGCCAACATAGGAGGTGGATGACTGCCCCTTCAGCCGGAGCTGGTGCATTACTCTCTACATCATCAGCCACAGCTGGATCGGGATCCATTTACTATAAAAAAATCATTTAAAAGGTCAGAATTTGTCACACTATCACAATATGTATATATGGCATGTATAGCAAAACTCGTACATACAACACGTTAATTCGAGAACCGACTAAACCTGCTCTGATACCACCAAATGTAACGCCCTCTTACCTGAGACCGTCGCCGGAGTCGAGCTTGAGGAGTTACTAAACTTACCAAATGTAACACCCTCTTACCCGAGACCGTCGCCAGAGTCGAGCTTGAGGTGTTACTAAACTTATTTCATCACTTTTTAAATTTTAAATCAACTAATTAAATTTTCGTAGCAAGCTGTCTTTCTGCATCATGGTCGCTTTAAAAATCATATCTCGAGTTACGAAACTCAAAATCAAGATCCGTAAATTTTCCCTGAAACTAGACTCATATATCTATCTACTAATTTTTTTCTAGAATTTTTGATTTAGCCAATTAGTACAGTTTATTAGTTAAAATTATCCCTGTTTCAGAACTCGACTGTACTGACCTCTGCCTACTACGAACCACTTTTCTCTCTATACAAAATATATATGACTATACCGTTTGTTTCTATTAAAACTAGACTCAACAAGGATTTTGAACATATAAAGTAAACCTCCTAATTATTTTTTTACAATTTTTGGTGAATTTCCAAAGTTGGAACAGGGGATCCAGAAATTGCTCTGACCCTGTTTCACTAAAACTCAATATCTCATAACATATAACTCCTTTACCTATTTTGCTTCTTCCATATGAAAGTAGACACATTAAGATTCAATTTCATATTTAATTCATCACCTAGTTCAGTTTCTACTATTTTTAGTGATTTTTCAAACTCACATCACTGCTGTTACAACATTCTATTTTATGACAAATTTTCACTTTTCTATGGAAATTCATGAATTATTAACACTTGGAGCATACATGGTCTCATACATGATCTAAATTAACCATTCCAAGGACTAATCATTATCAGGCATTTTCTCAACCAAACCACAACCATATCGCAAGATTAATTACACAAAACAAGTATATTGCTATACATGCCATATTTGAGTTATACAAGCCATTTTACCAAAGTAGTTCTTCGGATAGTGTGAACGAGCCTTCGACCTATCCCGATTCCTGAGCCGGCTTGTCCAAAACTACAATGAATGAAAAGGAGGGAGTAAGCATAAATGCTTAGTAAGTTCACATGCAAATAACAAGTAACATAACAAAGCAATTCTTCCAAACAACACTAGCATGGTATCACCAAAACTTATATCACATTTCTAATCATCAATTGTCATCTTACCACATTATTGATGTTGTATCAAGTTTCAACCCGAGGGTTAAGTACATACCTGTCCAAAATGTCCATTTCACAACACTTTCCAAAATATCATTTCCATCTCACGCATTTTTCCATTTCGCTAAAATTTTACCCGTTGAACACATCGAAATATAACTCGGATACATGGATAATTTGCACATAAGTGCCACATATATAATCAAGTAACCATGTAACCCGCCCATAAGCGAACTCGGACTCAACTCAATGAGCTCGGGCGTTCGCATCCATAAGTGAACTCGGACTCTACTCAATGAGCTCGGATGCCTAGTTACATCTCACGAACTCGGACTCAACTCAACGAGTTCGGATGCCCAACCATCCTAGTGACATGTCACTTGTATCCTAATCTATTCCCAAGGTTCAAACGGGATTTTCCTCAATCACACATTTCCCAGTCGTTCTCCTTGGAATATCGGAACCAATACGTTGCTTGCATCTCATACTTATCAATTTAATCACATACTTTTCATACCAATACATAATATTTCACAAAGCATAATATTCATAATAACAAGTATCATATCATATAAATAACATTAAATCACTTAAAATAGCAATTATGTTACATTATTTACACATGAACTTACCTCGATACCAAAATATCAACAATTGAGCCTATTCCTCGTAAACTTTGTTTTTCCCTCGATCACGACTTGAATCTCATTTTTCTTGATCTAAAATAGCACATTTAGCTCATTTAATACTCACATTTATCAAAATAGTCTTTGACCCTAACTTTGTCAAAATTACAAATTTACCCCTAAACTTTTGCATATTTACGCTTTTGCCCCAAAGCTCGGAAATTAAATTTTATTTCAAATTCTTATGTTTTAGGACATGCTGATCATTTTTTTACCATTAACAAGCTCAAATTCCAACTACAACATGCACTTATGAACAATTGGTATTTTTACCGATTAAGCCATTCTACTCGTTTTTACTCAAAACCGAGTAGCACAAGTTGTCTAACATAATCCGAAACCTCATATTCTATCATAAAACATCAAAATACACAAATTTCACCTATGGGTATTTTTCCAAATATGAACCCTAACTTAAATTATTGCTAACATAAGCTTTATCGAGCTACCGAGATCACAAAAACGTAAAAATCATTAAAAACGGGGCTAGAACGAACTTACAATCGAGCTTGGAAGCTTGAAAAACCCTAGCCATGGTTTCTCCATGCTATTTTCAGCCTTGAGGAAGAAGATGAGCAAAAATTGGCTTTTAATTTGATTTTTAATTCATTTAATCACTAAATGACCAAAATGCCCCTAACTTAAAAATATTTTTTTCCACCCATTTCATGTCCCATTTTGTCCAATAAATTAAGCAATGGTCTAATTACCATTTACGGACCTCCAATTTAATTTTTCATAACAATTGAACACCTCTAACATATAGAACTCAACTTTTGCACTTTTTACAATTTAGTCCTTTTGACTAAATTGAGTGCCCAAACGTCAAAATTTTTGTACGAAATTTTTTTACAAAATAATTTCATAAAAATGTAAACCATAAAAATATAAATAAAACACATTTCAATTTAACACCTTTACCATTTGACAAAAATGCCCTTAATGTCCTTCTTTGTAATTTTTCATGTACAAGCCCATTTTTGTCCAAAATTTTATAAATTGTTCAAATTGATATTTAAGACCTCCTAATTAATATTCCAATGCAATTTCATACTAAAAGCTTCTAGAATGCAAGTTTTGCAACTTATTCAATTTAGTCCCTAATTTCAAATTAAGCATTTTATGCATAGAATTTCTTCACGAAATTTTCACACAATCATGCAATCATATCATAAACCTAAAAATAATTATAAAATGATTATTTCTACCTCAGATTTGTGGTCACGAAACCACTATTCCGATTAGGCCCTAATTCGGGATATTACATTAGTAGTATGTTGGGTTGAGTAACCGGGGTGAGGTGCATGGCTGTTATCTCTCTTCGCGTCAAAAGGTTCAATATATTCTTAAGTAAAAATTTTAAAATTTAAATATATATATATAAGAGATGTGCTAATAATAAAATTCGGGGACTAAAGGTAGAAACAAATAAGGTGTCTTGATAGGTTTGGTAATTTACCTAATTTTCATGAAATAATTCAAGTCAATTTTCATTTTTGTGTGTATTAATTGGAATGCTTTTTTAATTTTACTGAAAGCAAGCTTAGGGTTCTCTTTATTTTTCATATGCATTTTTTCATTGATTTTTATAAAACTTTGGAGTGGTATTTCTTTCATGGAAAAATCTAAATTTCACAGTGGATAGGAATTATACTTGAGGGTAAGCATGGGCTAAGTAGGGGGAATTTGATAATACATTAGAACGACATATTTTTATGTGTTAATTGCATATTTATTTTGATATGATCCTACTAAATTGAGCTATTTATAGTCTTTTATCTTGTAGGGACTAAATTGGAGGCAAAAGTAAATTTAAAGGAAAAAAGCATGAATATGAGATAAAGTGGGCCAACATGTGACATAGGAAAAAATGAGCTGCTGAAAATGCAAGCATGGAGGGCTAAAGTGCAAAAGAAGAGATTTTATATCACAAGACTCTATTTTAATTCCAATTATATTAGGATAATTATTAAGGATTATTGTTTAGAATTAATTTTAAAATTTATTTTTATTTATCTTTAATTATTTGTATTTATCTTTTGGAATTTAAGTAGGACTAGACTATCTTTCCTAGTACTATAAATAGGGAATGGAGTGACTCAAATTGGGGATCATCTTTTCTATTATCACTCCCTCTCCCAAAAAGCGTAGTCTTTGTTCTTTTCTTATTTCAATAAAATTCCATTATTTTATTAAGTCTATTTCTTTTCCCAAAAGCGTGAGCTACTAAATCCATCTAGCCAAAGGTTGTCAAAATCCCCAAAAAAAAGTTCCCTAAGGCTTAGAATCTACACTTAATCCCTCTCAATGGGTATTCAATATTTCCCCGCATTACAGGGCTGACGCTTCCGTCCATGTCCCTTAAAAGGTGATCTCTTCAATGTGTGCAAGGGCAATCGCTTTGTATGCTTTGAGAAGGTTGCACAGTCAGTTCGTTAGCTTACTGCGTCAGAGGTTGGTGAGCCCAAGAGACAAAATGGCGTGTCATTTGCCATTGAGAAACGATGATCTAGCATAAGATGGTCCCACAGAAACGATTGTTGGCTAGAGTCAGGTTTCTCTAAATCGTAAGTTTAAATTCTTGGAGCTGGTGGTCGTAGGTGTCCTCTTCCACTATAACTAGCTTATTCTGTTGAGAAGGATTACTTAAAAGCTGATGATAAAACCCAAGGCAGATCGAGACAACCAGATGTTAGAATCTCGCTATATAAGAAACTCTCTATTTTCTCAAACTCTATTTATTTTTTTTATTCTCTTATTTAATTTTTCAATTTATTTAATCTCACAATTTCAATCAACTTTAAATTCTGTCTTTTTATCTTTCCTAGGTACATAGGATTTCTTTTGCATGATTTTGTCCAAGAATTCAAGGAACAAGCAATTGAGCAATCTAGTCCCTGAGGATTTGACCCTAGTTCCCTTATACTATTTTTTTATTGTAGGGATAGGATATATTTGGAACTCTCAATGACCACATCAAATTTTGCCGCCGTTGCCAGAGACTGCCAACGTACTAATCTTGTTTTTTGTTTATTATGACCAGATCTGCTCCAGGTACTCTTGTGTTTGATTCAGAGATTGAAAAGATTGCGAGAGCTAATTACAAGGAAACAAAGCTAAGAGAAAAGCAGACAGTGATGGTTAGGACTCAAAGTAACCCACCGCCAAAAATTGAAGTCTACGACGAAGTTGAGTCTAGGGTTAATGAAAACCCTACTCAAACATTTGAAAGTGAAAAAGTAGAAGTCGATTGACCAGAAGAAGTGCTTAATGCTAGGGTTAATGAAAACTCGAATTTAGCACATCGACCAATGGCTCAACCAATTCGGCAACTAGCCAAAGCTCTGACAGAACAACCGCCATTATGCATTGCGTATCCTACTATGGATACTGATTTTGAGCTAAATTCAAGCTTAACCGAACTACTACCAATTTTTTTGGGTTGTAAAATGAAAATCCTCACAAACATCTGAAAGAGTTTCATAAAGTTTGTCCTAGTATGAAACCTCATGGGGTAATTGAGGATCAAATTAAATTACGCACTTTCCCTTTTTCCCTAGCAAATTCAGCTAGGGAATGGCTATTTTATTTACCTCCTGGATCTTTTACAACTAGGGCTAATCTTTCTCATTTATTTCTCAATAGTTTTTTTTTAGCATCACGTGCAGCTGAGTTAAGAAGGGAGATCATTGGGATAAGCCAAAAAGAAGCAGAGTCTCTTTACGACCATTGGGAGCGATTTAAGAAGTTGTGTGCAAGTTGCCCACAACATGGTATTACGGAACAGTCTTTGCTCCAATACTTTTATGAAGGCTTTAAGCCCATGGAGATGAATAAGGTGGACGCTGCCAGTAGAGGCGCATTGGTCAACATGACTCCCCAACAAGCAATAGACTTGATATCCATAATGGCTACAAATACTCAGCAATTTCAAGCCAATCCTGAACCCGTGGAAGGGTTCACCAGCTAAGTAATTCTACCTTTGAGGATAGACTTGATAGACTTACTAAAATTGTGAATTCTCTTGTTGCAAAAAAAAGTAAAATCAGCCCGAGTATGTGGAATATATGTGACACCTAAGCATACAACTGATCAGTTGTATGTCCTAGTTTATATGATGATATTATGGCTCATTTAGATGCTGTGGGAAATTTTCCTGGGCCACCACAGAGGTGATATGACCCCTACGCTAATACATACAACCCAGGATGGAGGGACCATCTCAACTTGAGTTACGGGCCCAATCCACGATATAACCAGCCTTACCAAAATTGGGTTCCATAATAACCACAAGATTCAAGTAATTCTCTAGAAACTTTGGTCAATAAATTAGCATCTAATATGCTTGACTTTTAATAGAAAACTGAAGCATCTTTAATAGAATTGACTGCATCAATTGAGAAAATGAGTTCTTAAGGGAAGCTGCTATCATAAATAGAACCAAACCCAAGAGAAAACGTGAATGCAGTGATGCTGCGAAGTGGAAAGGTACTGGAACCAATTCTTGATAGAAATTTTGGCCAAGAAATTGCCCAGGAAAAGCCCCACCCAATGAATAGGTCCGTACGAAACCTCCATTACCAAAAATTCAACCTCTATTTTCAGGAAGGTTATACCAATGTCGAATGGGTAAAGAGGACAAGGAGATCCTTGAAACATTCAAAAATGTTAAGATCAACATACCACTGTTGGATGCCATCAAACAAATTCTGCAATATGTTAAATTTCTTAAAGAGCTCTGCACCAACAAGCGAAAATTAACAGGTAATGAAAGGGTAAACCTTGGTGAGAATGTACTCGCAGTGTTACAGTAGAAAATGCCAGTGAAATGCAAAGATAGGGGCATGTTTGCAATACCATGCAAAATAGGTCATTTGGGAATTAATAAGGCTATGTGCGATTTAGGGGCCTCAATAAATGTAATGCCTTTTTCTGATTATGAATCACTTAACACGGGTTTTTTGATAAAAACATGGGTTACCATTCAGTTGGTAGATAGGACTATTGTGCATCCCGAAAGAGTCCTCGAGGATGTATTGGTAAAAGTTAACAAACTTATTCTCCTTACAGATTTTTATATGATAAAAATGGAGGAAGATAGCACTCCTAGATCTTCAGACCTCTTGTTGGGCCGACCTTTTCTTAGTACCGCTAAAAATCAAAGTTTGAAGCAGAACTCTTATGATGTAATTTGATGGGGAGATCGTGAAGTTCAATGTGTACGATGCTATTAGTCACCCAAGCGAAATCTTGAGCATAAACCGTGTCGGCATAATTGACTCACTAGTAGAGGAGACTTTTGAGTCCATTTATGAAGATAAATCTGAATTTATATTTGATGATTATGAATATGTTAATGAATTATTGCCTCCATCAAACACTAAACTTTTACCTTCTGTTGTGCAGGCTTCAGATTTGGAATTAAAACCTCTTCCCAAACATCTTAAGTATGCATTTTTGGGGAAAGGTAATACCCTATTGATTATAGTTTCAAATAAATCCTCTAAGCTCGAAGAAGAAAGTTTGATCCAGGTACTAAAAAAACATAAAAATGCGATTGGTTGGATCATTGCCGACTTAAAAGGGATAAGCCCTTTGACGTGCACACACAGCATCCACTTGGAGCAAAACGTGAAACCAAAGAGAGAGGCACAAAGACGGTTGAACTCGAATATGATGGAGGTGGTAAAAAGAAAATAATCAAGCTGCTAGACGCTAACATAATCTACCCCATTTTTTACAGCAGATGGGTAAGTCCAGTACAAATCGTGTCCAAAAAAACGGGCGTGGCTATTTTCTAGCAAAACAGGTGGCGTGTCTGCATTGATTACAAGAAGTTGAATTCTTACACTAGAAAAGATCATTTCCCTCTTCCTTTTATAGATCAAATGCTTGAGCGTTTAGTTGGTAAAACTCATTTTTTTTGTCTTAATGGATACTCAGGTTTCTTCTAAATCCCAGTTGCACCAAAAAACCAAGAAAAGACCACTTTTGCGTGCCCATTTGGCACATTTGCGTACAGAATAATGCCATTCAGACTTTGCAATGCACTGGCCACCGTCTAGAGATGCATGATGAGTATATTTTTTGAATATGTGGAAAAAATTTTCAAAGTTTTTGTGGATGATTTTACTGTGTATGGGAATTGTTTTGATGAATGCCTTAAAAACCTCATGATAATTTTAAATAGTTGCATAGAACTTAATCTTGTCTTGAATTATGAAAAGTGTCATTTTATTGTAGACAAAAGTTTGATTCTAGGACATATAGTTTCAGCTAGGGGAATTGAGGTCGATAAGGCCAAAACAAACATTATAAATTCTTTGCCATATCTCTCTACTGTAAGGGAAATACATTCTTTCCTTGGCCATGCAGGATTTTACAGGCGTTTTATAAAGAACTTCTCAAAAGTAGCTGAACCATTATGCGAGTTATTGCAAAAAGATAAGAAATTCAAGTTCAGCCCGAAATGTAAGAAGGCTTTTGATACACTTAAACAAAAATTGGTTTCCACTCCTATAGTTCAACCATTAGATTGGAACTATCCCGTTGAAAATATGTGCGACGCAAGCGAATGTAGTGTGGGGGCTGTGTTAGGGCAAAAGATAGACAAAAACCCTGGATATTGTACAAAGCAACTACACCACAACAGAAAAAGAACTCTTAGCTGTTGTATTTGCTTTGGATAAATTTCGGTCATATTTATTGGGATCTAAAGTAATTATTTTTTTTGACAATGCAGCTCTCAACTGATTGATCACGAAGGAGGAAGCAAAACCAAGGCTCATTAGATGTATTTTTCTGCTCCAAGAATTTGACATCGAGATTCGAGACAAAAAGGGATGCGAAAACTTGGTAGCCAACCACTTGATTATGTTAAAAATACCTGATGATGACATTCCTATAAAGGACGAGTTCCCTGATGAAAGCCTATTTTTGATCAAGGCACGTTTCCCATGGTATGTAAATATGGTAAATTTCCAAGCCACAGGTTCATTGCCATCAAAGTTAGCACGCTCCGTTAAGGACAAGCTTAGACGAGAGGTTCGATATTACATCTGGGATGACCCATACTTATAGAAACACTGTTCATATCAGATAATAGGACGATATGTTCTAGAAATCGAGGTAACCTCTATCCTTACCTTTTGTCATACAGAAGCTTGTGGAGGTCACTTTGGGCCTCAACCGACTGCTCACAAGGTATTGGAGTGTGGGCTATATTGGTGCACAATTTTTTGGGACGTGTATAATTTCTGTAAGTCTAGCGATAAATGCCAACATACAGGTCATATCACTAAACAAAATCAAATGGCCCTATCCCCAATTCATGTATGCGAAATGTATGAGGGATTGATTTCATGGGTCCATTCATCTCCTCTTTT
Organism: Gossypium stocksii; assembly: GCA_020496765.1. Lineage (NCBI taxonomy): Eukaryota > Viridiplantae > Streptophyta > Magnoliopsida > Malvales > Malvaceae > Gossypium > Gossypium stocksii. The sequence continues at coordinate 36,432,502 of CM035624.1, forward strand.
AGAAATATATATATAATTCTTGCAGTAGACTATGTTTCTAAGTGGATATAAGCAAAGCCTACTCACAATGATAATGCTAAAACTATCATGGAATTTCTAAAACGAACTATTTTTCCTGGTTTAGCACACCTCAAGCTTTGATCAGTGATCGTGAGACCCATTTCTACAATAAAATCATGGAGACGCTTATGCAAAAGTACGGAGTCTACCATCGTATAGCTATAGTTTACCACCCACATACGAACAGCCAAGTGAAAATCTCGAATAGAGAAATCAAGACTATTTTGGAGAAGCCAATTCGACCCAACAAAAAGGATTGGAGTGATCTTTTCTCGGTCTTACCCAACAATTTATGGCTAGAATTTGTGTGGTTGTTCATGTGATAAGTCCAGTAATGCCTCGTACCCTATTCCGACGTTGAATACAGGTAAAGGGTGTTACATTTAGTGGTATCAGAGCTATGATTTAGTCAATTCTCAGACGAACATAGCCTATATGAAAGTCTAGCTAGACATGCTATAAATAAATTTTGATAGTGTGATGACTCCTGACAATATAAATTGTGTTTTCATATAGTAAATGGATCTCAATCGAGAAGTAGCTGATGACGTTGAAAGTAATATGCCGATTCCCGTTCAAGAGAGAGCACCACCTAAGGTTAGACCCGTGACGATTAGTTAGGGAGGAGAGGCTAAGGAGGCCTTCATTCATATAACGAATAAGTGATATTCGGAGTTTGTTAGGGCAAATCTGAATGCTCAACACCCTCTACCCCCTCCTTATCCTCAACCAGTTCGTGTAGCTCACCAAGGTGTGGAATTGGTAAGACTAAACAAGCCTCTAGTTGATAAGATTCGAAAGCAAGGGGTCGAAGAATTTAGAGTGAATGTTGATGATGATCTTGAGAGAGCAGAATTTTGGCTTGAAAACTCTATCTAGGTATTTGATGAGCTTTCGTGTACCCCCGAAGAATCCTTGAAATGTGCTATATCATTATTAAGGGATTCTGCATATCACTGGTGGGAGAAATTAGTGTCCGTGGTACCGAGAGAGAGGCTTACATGGGCATTCTTTCAAGAGAATTCAGAAAGAAGTACATCAGGCAGTGGTTTATTGATCAGAAACACAAAAAGTTTTTAGAGTTGAAATAGGGTCGTATGTCTGTGACTGAATATGAGCGAGAGTTTGTTAGTCTCAGTAAATATGCCCAAGAATGTGTTTCCACCGAGGCTATCATGTGCAAGAGATTTAAAGATATGTTGAATGAGGATATCGGACTGTTAGTTGGGATTTTGGAGTTGAAAGAATTTGTCGTATTGGTCGATCGAGCTTGTAGAGTAGAAGAGCTTAGCAAAGAAAAGAGAAAAGCTGAGTTTGAGGCCAGAGATTCGAGAAAGAGGCCGATAAGTAAGTCATTCTAGTCTTTATCAGAGAAATCAAAGGATATGCATATTCGTTCAAATGCTTCAGTTGGGTATCATAACAGAGATAGTGGGAAGCAATATTCGGGTTCTAAGGCCCAAACTACGTCCATAGTGAGCGTTGGTAATGCTAAGTCTAATAAGCCTGAATGTCAACACTATGGTAGACGACATCCCAGTGAATATAGGATGAATAATCGGGCTTGCTTCAAGTGTGGCTCCCAAGATCACTTTATTCGAGACTGCCCTAAAATGGTTGAGAAAGATAATCTTAAGAACGCAAGATCGAGTGATACTACGACTAGAGGAAGGCCAGTAAAACAAACGAGAAATGGGACCAGTAGCGAAGGTGTATCTAAAGATTCAGCTGTGTGATCGAAAGCTAGAGCACCTGCGAGAGCTTATACCATTCATGCTCGCGAGGATGCGTCCTCCACTGATGTTATCACTGGTCCATTTTCTCTTTATGATACTATTGTTGTTTCATTGATTGATCCTTGATCGACTCATTCTTATATTTACATGAATTTGGTATTTAGTAAGAAATTACCTGTTGAGTTTACTGAGTTTGTGATTAAAGTGTCAAACCCCTTAGGCAAATATGTGATGGTTGATAAAGTTTGTAAGAGTTGTCCTTTGATGATTCGAGGTCACTGTTTTCTGGCTAACTTAATGTTGTTTCCATTCGATGAATTCTATGTTATTTTGGGTATGGACAGGTTGACACTGCATGATGCCAAAATAAATTTTAGACAAAAAACTCTTGAATTGAAATGTGAAAATGGTGAGGTTCTTTGGGTTGAAACCAATGAATCAAGTAAGTTTGTATGTAAATAATGCATCGTTATATTATGTTTTAATGTTTTATTATTGTATAAATTGTGTGAATGACTCTTTGGACATATTCGATAAAGTTTTGACTAGAGAAAAAATCCCGGTTGCACCTTAGGAATAGAATAGGATACGAGTGACATGTCACTAGGAACCCTGTTTTATGTATATGTTTATGTGATCTGGGTGCTGGTTTTGAATGCCTTACCAATGGCTGGGTACTCCAACATATGTTGCGGATGCCCGACAGCTTGTGTGAGCAGCACTGAGTAGCTACGTCTCAACCAACAGCTTGTGCGAGCAGACCCTTGATTAGCTCGAGAGCGAGCCTATATGTGTTGTGAGATATTAGGTAGCTTTGGCTACATATGTGGCACTTATGTGAAAATTTTTCAAGTATCCGTTAATATTTCAAATGTTCCACGGGAATGTTAAAGATGTGAAAAGATGTGGTTATATTACAAATTTAGTACAGGTATGTACATAAAGTTTATAAGCACTGACTACATGATATTGTGAGTTCATGGTTTACATGAGAATGTTTTGTGAAGGCCTTGTGATTAGTGGTCCATGCTTATGATGTATGAAATATATGGTAAATTCTATTGGTTATCGTGTAATTGGTTTTCGGGCTAAATTGAGTTATGATATGGTATGTTTATTCGCACAAAGTGTGATTTATCAAATATGAGATAAAGGAAATATTGGCATAATTGCCTAATAAAATGATTTGGGGAAAATATAAGTTTTAAACAATTGAAAGATGTTAAAATATATGCTTGGAAAGTGAATACTCATAATTAATGTGCATGTTTATTTTAAGGTCTGCCGTATGATTGAATAATTGTGTGAAATTTTCGTTAAGAAATTTTACTGATAAAGGGTCCAATTTGACTAGCAGGATTAAATTGCAATAGGTGCAAAATGTGCGTCCTAGAAGCTAGAGGTGTCTAATTGCTATAAGCTTTTAATTAGAGGTCCTTAAATGGTAATTAGACCATTATACTTTAGTTTGGATAAAAATGGACATGGTTAGGTGAAATTTCAAAGTTAGGCATTAAGGGCATTTTGGTTATTTGGTAAATAAAGACAAAATTAACTAAGTAAAAGATGTTCATCTTCTTCAATTTCACCCCTATGTGCCAAAAATTGAAGAGGAAGACATAGTTAGGGTTTTGCCACTATCAAGCTCAATTATAAGTCCATTCTAGCCCAGTTTTTAATGATTTTCATGTTTTTAAGATCCTTGTCACCTAATCTAGCTTGTCCAAGGACTATTTTGAAGTATAATCAAAGTCCAAAATTTTACCCATGTTGAACATGCATGTATTTTGATGTCTAATGGTAGAAAATGTATGTTTGGTGTTAGATAAACAATATTTACTAGGTGATTTTTTATGAAAATATCAAAAAAGACCTACTTGTAAAAAGTTATAAATGAGTTGTAAAAGTGTGATTAAATGGAAAATGTGGGCTGGTATGAGTATGCATAAGGTTCGGCTAGGCATGGGTGTTGAAGAAAATGAATACATTTCATTTTATGAGCCTAAGGACTAAAATGTAAAAAGTTGAAAAGTTAGGGACAAAAGTGTAAATTTTGCCATAAAGTGTTTTTGGCTGAATTGATAAATGTGGTGATTAAATAAGTTAAATGTGAAAGACGAGGAATTGATGTTACAGGGAAAGGACAAGGTTGTGGACTAAATCGAACAAATTGTCATTTTGTACCAAGGTAAGTTCGTATGTTAGAAAATAAGCTTTAAATTAATTGTATTTAAATGCTTTAATATTACATGAACTATATGTTTGTTTTGTGTGGATAAGTTTAACTCTACGGACGTGTTCGACGATGATTCAGTGAGCAAAAAGGTCTCGTACGAACCTTAGGAATAGCATAGGATATAAATGTCATGATATTAGGATTGCTGAGATGAAATTTTGTGTAAGACCATATCTGGGATATGACATTGATGTAACATTTCGTGTAAGACCATGTCTTGGACATGGCATCGATTCTCGATTTTGTGTAAGACCATAATTGGGCTATTGGCATCGATGTAACATTTCATGTAAGACCATATCTGAGATATGGCATTGTACTACCAATGTATGATTTCTGAGTATCCTTAGCAATTCCTAAATGGTTTAATGGGCAAAGTTAAGACGAGAGTGATATTATAATAGAGTAACCGACACAGGTACGTGTGAAACCTACGTGTGTATTGTCTATGGTGAAATGATGAATATGAGGTAAGTTTTGTGAATAAATGAGTTATGAGCATGACTATGATAAGTTTACATTTTAATTATGTTATTTTATTTGAATGTTATATGCATGGCAAGGTTGCTTATTTCTTGCATGCGAGCTTATTAAGCTATATAGCTTACTCAGTTTATTTTCCATGTTTTATAGTGTTACCAAGTTTATTTTCCATGTTTTATAGTGTTATCAAGCTAACTTGGATTAGAGATCGCTGGAGGATCGCTTCACACTATCAAACTATCTTTTGGGTATATATGTATTAAACATTTTGAGTTATGGCATGTATAGAAGACTTGGTCATTTTGTCATATGTCATAATTGATTTGGCTAGAAATGTTGGCTTATTTTGTTGAATATTCATTTTGTATAAGGCTATTAAATGTTGCCTAATGTTGGTCACATTTATAATCATATGATGATGTCTTTCATGAATGTGCAAGTTTGCATGGTTTGAATGGTTAAGCATGTGATTTTTATGCATGATAGATGTAACATGTGAATGGTGAGTTGATGTCTTGTTTGTGGATGTTTCGTTGCTTAAGTATATTATGTTATGTGCCTTGAATTGGTATAAGTGTTTTTGTGTTTCAAGGTGGCAAAAGGCTTGGTAAATAGCCCTTATTTTGTCCACACGGGTAGACATACGAGCATGTGTCTAGACCGTGTGTGACACACAGTCTGCCCCATGGTCATGTGTTTAGGATGTGTGTCCCCTGCACATTAATTTTGAGAAACAGAATGCTCATAATTGAGCACACGGGCAGAGACACGGGCGTGTGTCTCAGCCGTATGAACGACACGACCTGGCACACAGGCGTGCGACATGGCCGTGTAAGCTCAATTTGGTTATGAGTTAAAAATCAGAGAGTTACATGGGGTCGGGACACGGGCATGTGTGACCACAAGGCCTGCCCACACGGGTCTGTCCCATATCCACACGGGCGTATGTCCCTTGTTTTGTGGAAAAATTTTCTAAGTTTTGCAAATTTTCTAATGTTCTCAGTTTAGTCCTGAATCACTCCCAATGCACGTTTTGAGCCTCGTAGGCTCATACCTGGGACTTTATGATTAAATGAGAATAGTTTTAATTTGGACGCAAGTTTGTAAGCCGAGATTGAATGTTTGTTCATGCAATAGGTCCGGTAATGCCTCGTACCCTGTTTCGATGTTGAATATGGGTAAGAGGTGTTACATTTATTATCTTATTAATGTTTAAAGTGTTTTAGTGAATTAAGTGTAGAGATGAGTAAGTAAATTGTTTGTTTTTGGTTAAGTATAGAATTCTTTGTATGCGTCATTTGGCGAACTCTTAGCTTGGCAAAGATCTATTGTTTGGCAGACTATTCCGTTAAGTGTACACCACCTAGATTCTTTAGCGAACTCACTTGGTTTACTATTGAATGAATTTGTTTATTATTAAATAAGGAAATTTAGTGTGTTAAATTGAGACTTAGTTAGAATGGAACTAAGCTACTATATAAGAAAAGACTTATTTTTTGATAAGCGCACTTAATCACGAGAATCAAGAGTGTTAGTGGAATTATCTAATTTTTCCACTAAACCTTGTCTCGTGCTCAAGTATATAAGGATAGCATTGTCTACACCGAAAACCTTTATGTTTTCTTTGTGTTCATCTTCCTCTATAATCTTCTTTGTATTTTCTAAAAATTAAAGTCTAAAAAACTTGTCTAGAGTTGGGTTCACTATAGTCAGCCAATTTTTGCGTTTGCCATAGCTCTCTAGTAATTACTGATGAACCCTAGGTTATTTTTAAAGCTATTTACGTGTTTTTGATTATACATGCATAAGTGTCAAACTGGTGTGTAAGGAAGGAAACTTCCTGGTTCTAAGTTAAGTGTTTCTGTTTTATGCATGCATGTTTAGATTTAATGAAGTAGTAATTTGATATGTTTAAATAACCTTATTTTTAGCTTAAGATGCTATAAAAGGTCTGGGTAACAAAGGCAAAGGACCTTCTATTTAGACTTTGTTATTTTCTTATGAATTCCTTCTTACTTCCATGTGTTGTGATTATATTTACTTTATAATATTATAAGGTAAGTAATCTTACTTTGTAATGGATGATCATTGTATGTGTGTGTGTGAATAATGGTTGTCTATCCAAAGTTATTAGCTTGTGTTCTATATGTCTAAGATAAGAAGTATGGGCCATTTTCATGTTAAGCTACTACCACCTACTTCTAAAATGAATGACCTAATATGAACTGATCTACGAAAATAGAGTTAAAGGAAACATGCCGTGTAGCATCCAGTAGGGCAGATATATATTACAAACTGGATTGGCATAATACAATTTGAACATGCGACAAAATGATTCTGGAATGGGAGCTATAATAAGATAATGTATATGAATGAAATGGAAACAGCTGATATGAATGTGTAATATCCCGAATTAGGGCCTCATCGGAATAGTGGTTTCGTGACCACAAATCCGAGGTAGAAATAATTATTTTGTAATTATTTTGATGTTTATGATATGATTTTATGATGGTGTGAAAATTTCGTGAAGAAATTCCAAGCGTAAAGTGCTTAATTTGAAGTTAGGGATTAAATCGAATAAGTTGCAAAACTTGCATTCTAGAAGTTTTTAGTATGAAATTGCTTTGAAATATTAATTAGGAGGTCTTAAATGGTAATTAGACCAATTTGAAGTTCATGGACAAAATTAGGACATGGAAGGAATTTTTGAAAGTTTAGTAAGGAGGGGCATTTTGGTCATTTGGATATTTAATGAAATAAAAAGGGAAAAATAACACAAAATTAGTTATCATCCTCCTTGGTTGCTGCCGAATTCTCCCTCTCTCCATAGCTAGGGTTTCTTCAACTTTCAAGCTTCATAGTAAGTGATTCCAAGCCCCGTTTTAAATGATTTTTACGTTTTTGAAATCCCGGTAGCTCGGTATAGCTTATGATAGCAATATTTTGAGCTAAAGTTCATATTTGGAAAAATACTCATAGGTGAAATTTGTGTATTTTGATGTTTTATGATAGAATATGAGGTTTTAAATTGTGTTAGACAACTTGTGCTACTCGGTTTTAAGTAAAAACGAACAAAACGGCTTAATCGGTAAAAGTACATATTGTGCATAAGTATGTGTTATAGTGGGAATTTGAGCTTGCTGATAGCAAATAAATGATCAGCATGTCCTAAAACATAAGAATTTGAAATGAAATTTAATTCCCGAGCTTTGGGGCAAAAGTGTAAATATGCAAAAGTTTAGGGGCAAAATTGTAATTTTGCCAAAATTTGAATTAAGGACTAATTTGAAAATGTGAGTATTAAACAAGCTAAATGTGTTATTTTAGATCAAGAAAGATGTGGAATCGACCTCAATCGAGGAAAAGAAAAGATTGCGAACTAAATTGCAAAATCTTTGTATTTTGGTACTAAGGTAAGTTCATGTGTAAGTAATGTAACATAATTGTTATTCTTAAGTTGATTGATGTTATTTAAATGATATGCTGATTTTTATCATGAAATATATGCTCTGTGGTTATTTTTGAACAATATGCAAATTATATGTGCTACTTGTTAAATATAAATGGCTACCGAGTATTAGTTTCGGTATTCTGTGGAAGACGGCAAGGATGTGTGATTGAGGAAAATCCCGTTTGAACCTTGGGAATGGATTAGGATACAAGTGACATGTCACTAGGATGGTTGAGCATTCGAACTCGTTGAGTTGAGTCCGAGTTCACTTATGGATGCGAATATCCGAACTCGTTGAGTTGAGTCCGAGTTCGTGAAATGTAACTAGGCATCCGAGCTCGTTGAGTTGAGTCCGAGTTGACTTATGGATGCGAACGCCTGAGCTCGTTGAGTTGAGTCCGAGTTCGCTTATGGGCGGGTTACATAATTGATTGATTACATATATAGCACTTATGTGCAAATGATCCGTGTATCCGAGTTGTATTCCAATGTGTTCAACGGGTAAAATTCAAGTGAAATGGAAAGGCACTCAAGATGTAAGTGACAATTCGGTAATGACGAGAAATGGCCATATTGGACAGGTATGTACTTAACCCTCGGGTTGAAACTCGACACAACAACAAAAATGTGGTAAGATGAAGTATGATGATTAGAATTGTGACATATGTTTTGGTGATGCTATGCTAATGTTGTTTGGCATAATGACTTTGTTATGTTACTTGTTATTTGCATGTGAACTTACTAAGCATTTATGCTTACTCTCTCCTTTTCATTCATTGTAGTTTTGGACAAGCCGGCTCGAGAATCGGGATAGGTCGAAGGCTCGATCACACTATCCGAAGGACTTTTTGGTAAATGGCTTGTAAAACTCAGTATGGCATGTATAGCAATATACCTACTTTGTGTAAATAATCTTGTGATATGGTGGTGTTTTGGTTGAGGAAATGCTTGATAATGATGAGTCATTGAAATGGCTAGTATAGATTATGTTTGATGTCATGGAAGGATAATAGGTTATCTAGTACATGAAAGCTTTTATGAAAATGAAAATTAACCATAAAACAGAACATTGCAGCAACACTGACGTGAGTTTGAAAATTTACTAAAAATCATAGAAATCGAATTTGGTGATAAATTAGTTATGAAATTGAAGCTTATTATGTCTACTTTCAAATGGAAGAAACGAAATAGGTGGAGGGATTATATTTTATAAGATATTTGAGTTTTAGTGAGACAGGGACAGAACAATTTCTGGATCCCCTGTTCTAACTTTGAAAATTCACTATAAATTGTACAAAAATAGTTAAGAGGTGTAATTTATATGTACAGAATCCTGAGTTAGTCTAGTTTCAATATAAGGAAACAGGATAATCATATGAATTTTGTACGGATAGAAAAGTGGTTCGTAGTAAATAGAGGTCAGTGCAGTCAAGTCCTGAAACAGGGGTAAATTTAACTAATAAACTGTACAAATCGGCCCAACCAAAAATTCTAGAAAAAAATTAGTGAATATATATATGAGTCTAGATTCAAGGAAAATTTACGGATCTTGATTTTGAGTTTCTTAACTCGAGATATGATTTTTTAAGCGACCATGATGCAGAGATTCTGCATATTTCGAAAATTAAAATAAATGATCTAAAGTTGGTTTAATGATAAATTAAGTTTGGTAACACCTCAAACTCGACTCCGGCGACCGTCTCGGGTGTGGGGACGTTACATTTGGTGGTATCAGAGCAGGTTTAGTTGGTTCTCGGACTAATGTGTTTTATGTACGGATTTTGCTATACATGCCATATGTGTATATTGTGATAGTGTGACGACTTCTGACCTTTTAAATGATTTTTTTATATAGTAAATGGATCCCGATCCAGTGTGGCTGATGAAGTAGAGAGTAATGCGCCAGCTCCGGCTGAAGGGGCAGCGCCGACTGAAAATCCACCACCTACTGCTGGTCAGGGAGGAGAAAGGGATCGGGAAGCCTTTCTCCAAATGATGAGTGCATGGTACACTAAGTTCGTTCGTATGAACCCGAATGTATGACCTCCCCCACCTCCCCTAATTCCTCAACCTGTACCCCCGATACCTCAAGATGTAGGTATGATAAAATTTCAAAGAACTCCAGTTGATAAAATCCGTAAGCTCGGGGCCGAAGAATTCAGAGCTAATGTAGATGATGATGCGGAAAAAGCAGAGTTCTGGCTTGAGAATTCTATCCGGGTATTTGATGAACTGTCCTGCACACCTGAGGAATGCTTGAAATGTGCTATATCCTTGTTGAGGGATTCAGCCTACAATTGGTGGAAGACATTGATTTCGGTGGTACCGAAAGAAAGAGTAACCTGGGAATTCTTTCAAGAGGAGTTCCGGAAGAAATACATCAGTGAAAGATTTATTGACCAGAAGCGTAAAGAGTTTCTTGAGCTAAAGCAAGGTAGTATGACAGTCACTGAATATGAAAGAGAGTTCGTCAGATTGAGTAAGTATGCTAGAGAATATGTTCCTACCGAGGCCAAAATGTGTAGGCGATTTGAAGATGGGCTCAATGAAGAAATTAAAGTATTTGTTGGGATTCTTGAATTAAAAGAAATGGTGGTACTTGTTGATCGAGCTTGCAAGGCTGAAGAACTACTTAAAGAGAAGAAAAAGGCAGAATCTAAGACACGAAATTGGAAGAAAAGACCAATGACTAATGCACCCTCACAGCAACCCGGAAAATCAAGAAATATGAATCCTCGTTCCCAAGTTTCAGCTGGACAATCCTATGGGAATTTTAAGAAGCAAAATGTGGGTCCTAAGTCCCAAACTACTTCGGCAGCCAGTGTAGGGAACACGAGATTTGTTAAATCCGAGTGTCAGCGGTGTGGCAGAAATCATTTTGGTCCGTGCAGAGCAAACGAATGTCTCCGATGTGGTTCTCCGGATCATTTTATTAGGGACTGCCCAGAGAGAATTGAAAAAGAAAAATTTCAAAGTACAAAAGCTAGTGGTGCAGATTCGCGAGGAAGGTATCCAAGAAAAGCTGGGAGTGAAGCAAGCAGCAAGAATGCAGCCAGAGATTCAGCAGTTAAATCTGAAGGAAGGGTTCCAGCTAGAACTTATGCCATTAAGGCGCGTGAAGATGCTTCCTCACCCGATGTGATTACCGGTATATTTTCTCTCTATGATGTTAATGTTACTGCTTTAATTGATCCCGGTTCTACTCATTCATATGTGTGAATGAAATTGGTGTCTAGCATGAATATACCTATTGAGAATACATAATTTATGATTAAAGTGTCAAACCCGTTAGGCAAATGTGTTATAGTTGATAAAGTATGTAAGAAATGTCCTTTAATGATTCGGGGTTATTACTTTCAGGCCGACTTGATGTTGTTGCCGTTTGATGAGTTTGATGTTATTTTGGGTATGGACTGGTTGACATTGCATGATGCCATAGTAAATTGTAAACAGAAAGTTATTAAACTAAAGTGTGAAAATGGCGAAACTCTGCGGCTTGAATCAGATAAATCAGAGGCATTGTCTAGTGTAATTTCTTCAATGTCAGCTCAGAGATATTTGAGAAAGGGTTATGAAGCTTATTTGGCGTATGTATTAAATACAAAAGAAATGGAAAAGAAAGTGGAATCAGTGTTGATTGTATGTGAATTTCCGGATGTATTTCCCGAAGAATTGTCGGGTTTGCCTCTAGTCAGGGAAGTAGAATTTGGTATAGAATTGATGCCAGGAATAGCTCCAATCTCGATTGCTCCGTATAGAATGGCACCAACGGAATTAAAAGAATTAAAGTCACAGTTGCAAGAGTTGACAGACAAAGGCTTTGTGAGACCGAGTTTTTCGCCTTGGGGTGCTCCGGTATTGTTTGTGAAAAAGAAGGATGGTTTGATGAGATTGTGTGTAGACTATCGGCAATTAAACAAAGTGACAATTAAGAGCAAGTATCTGTTGCCAAGAATTGATGATTTGTTTGATCAGCTGAAAGGAGCAACATGGTTTTCAAAGATTGATTTGAGATCTGGATACTATCAGCTGCGGGTAAAAGAGTCAGATGTGCCTAAAACGGCTTTTAGAACAAGGTACGGTCATTATGAATTTTTAGTTATGCCGTTTGGATTAACAAATGCTCCTGCCGTGTTTATGGATTTGATGAATCGAATATTTCGACCATACTTGGATAAGTTTGTTGTGGTATTTATAGATGATATTTTGATTTATTCGAAAGATGAGACAGAGCATGCTGAGCACTTGAGGATAGTTTTGCAAACTTTGCGAGACAAGCAATTATATGCCAAGTTTAGTAAAAGTGAATTTTGGCTTCGGGAAGTTGGATTTTTGGGTCATATTGTTTCGGGTGATGGTATACGGGTTGATCCCAGTAAAATTTCAGCTATTGTTGATTGGAAGCCACCGAAGAATGTAACCGAAGTTAGAAGTTTCTTGGGACTAGCCGGATATTATCGATGGTTTGTGAATGGATTTTCTATAATTGCTGCTCCTATGACTAGATTACTTCGAAAGAATGTTAAATTTGAGTGGACGGAAGAATGTCAACAAAGTTTCGAAGAATTGAAAAAGTTATTAACAGAGGCACCAGTGTTAGTACAGCCCGAGTCAGGTAAAGAATTTGTGGTATATAGCGATACTTCTCTAAATGGTTTGGGATGTGTACTGATGCAAGAAGGAAAGGTTGTGGCTTATGCTTTGAGGCAGTTAAAACCTCACGAGAGGAATTATCCTACTTATGATTTGGAGTTGGCTGCGGTGGTGTTTGCTTTGAAGATTTGGCGACATTACTTGTATGGTGAAAAATGTCGGGTATACACCGACCATAAAAGTCTTAAATACTTGATGTCACAAAAGGACTTGAATTTGAGACAGCAAAGATGGTTGGAGTTATTAAAAGATTACGAGCTTGTGATTGACTATCATCCAGGAAAAGCAAATGTGGTTGCTGATGCTTTAAGTAGAAAACTATTGTTTGCTTTGAGAGTTATGAACACTCAGTTGGAAATGTTAGATGATGGTTCCATTCTGGCCGAGCTAAAAGTAAGGCCGATGTTTTTACAAAAGATTTGTGAAGCTCAGAAAAGCGATGAAGACTTGCAAGCCAAAAGAAAGCAATGTGAGGTTGATACAGAGTCAGATTTCAGAATCGGTCCTAATGGTTGCTTGATGTTTAAAGATCGAATTTGTGTACCGAAGAACGAAGAATTGATTCAAAAGATTTTGCAGGAAGCACATGGTGGTTATTTGTCGATTCATCCAGGTAGCACGAAAATGTATAATGACTTGAAGAAAATGTATTGGTGGAATGGAATGAAAAGAGATATATCAGAGTTTGTGTCCAAATGCTTAATTTGTCAATAGGTGAAAGCAGAACACCAAGTGCCTTCAGGATTACTTCAACCTATTATAGTTCCTGAATGGAAATGGGATCAGATTACTATGGATTTTGTTTCAGGGTTGCCGTTGACACCAGGAAAGAAAGATGCCATCTGGGTAATAGTTGACAGATTGACTAAATCGGCTCATTTCATTCCAGTACGTACAGATTATTCTCTTAACAAGTTAGCTGAATTGTATGTTAGAGAAATTGTTAGACTACATGGAATACTATTGTCAATCATTTCAGACAGAGATCCGAGATTTACTTCCCGGTTTTGGCAAAAGTTGCAAGAAGCGTTAGGTACAAGGTTAAATTTCATTACTGCTTTTCATCCACAGACTGATGGGCAATCAGAAAGAGTAATTCAGATTCTTGAAGACATGCTTCGATGTTGTGTATTAGAATTTCAAGGAAGCTGGGAAAGATATTTACCGTTGGTGGAATTTGCTTACAATAACAGTTACAGACAAGTTTGAAAATGGCACCTTATGAAGCATTGTATGGTCGTAAGTGTCAAACGCCTTTGTATTGGACCGAACTCAAGGAAAATCAGATCTATGGGGTTGATCTAATCAAAGAAACCGAAGAAAAAATGAAGGTAATTCGAGATTGTTTGAAAGCTGCTTCGGATAGACAGAAATCTTATGCAGATTTGAAACGAAAAGAAATCGAGTTTCAAGTTGGTGATAAGGTATTTTTAAAGGTGTCTCCGTGGAAGAAAGTCCTCAGATTTGGACAGAAGGGTAAGTTAAGTCCGCGTTTTATCGGGCCGTATGAAATAACTGAAAGAGTTAGACCGGTAGCTTATCGGTTAGCATTACCATCTGAGTTAGAGAAACTTCATGACGTGTTCCATGTATCTATGTTACGTCGGTATCGCTCGGATCCTTTGCATGTAGTTTCACTGACCGAAATTGAATTACGACCAGATATGACTTATGAAGAAGAACCGATAAAAGTTTTAGCTCGAGAGGTCAAACAACTAAGAAACAAAAGTATTGCTCTTGTGAAAGTGTTGTGGCAAAAGCATGGAATAGAAGAGGCTACATGGGAACCCGAGGAAACTATGAGAAAACAATACCCACATCTGTTTACCGGTAAGATTTTCGAGGACGAAAATCCTTAAAAGGGGGGGAGAGTTGTAATATCCCGAATTAGGGCCTAATCGGAATAGTGGTTTCGTGACCACAAATCTAAGGTAGAAATAATTATTTTGTAATTATTTTGATGTTTATGATATGATTTTATGATGGTGTGAAAATTTCGTGAAGAAATTCCAAGCGTAAAGTGCTTAATTTGAAGTTAGGGATTAAATCGAATAAGTTGCAAAACTTGCATTCTAGAAGTTTTTAGTATGAAATTGCTTTGAAATATTAATTAGGAGGTCTTAAATGGTAATTAGACCAATTTTAAGTTCATGGACAAAATTAGGACATGGAAGGAATTTTTGAAAGTTTAGTAAGGAGGGGCATTTTGGTCATTTGGATATTTAATGAAATAAAAAGGGAAAAATAACACAAAATTAGTTATCATCCTCCTTGGTTGCTGCCGAATTCTCCCTCTCTCCATAGCTAGGGTTTCTTCAACTTTCAAGCTTCATAGTAAGTGATTCCAAGCCCCGTTTTTAATGATTTTTACGTTTTTGAAATCCCGGTAGCTCGGTATAGCTTATGATAGCAATATTTTGAGCTAAAGTTCATATTTGGAAAAATACCCATAGGTGAAATTTGTGTATTTTGATGTTTTATGATATAATATGAGGTTTAAATTGTGTTAGACAACTTGTGCTACTCGGTTTTAAGTAAAAACGAACAAAACGGCTTAATCGGTAAAAGTACATATTGTGCATAAGTATGTGTTATAGTGGGAATTTGAGCTTGCTGATAGCAAATAAATGATCAGCATGTCCTAAAACATAAGAATTTGAAATGAAATTTAATTCCCGAGCTTTGGGGCAAAAGTGTAAATATGCAAAAGTTTAGGGGCAAAATTGTAATTTTGCCAAAATTTGAATTAAGGACTAATTTGAAAATGTGAGTATTAAACAAGCTAAATGTGTTATTTTAGATCAAGAAAGACGTGGAATCGACCTCAATCGAGGAAAAGAAAAGATTGCGAGCTAAATTGCAAAATCTTTGTATTTTGGTACTAAGGTAAGTTCATGTGTAAGTAATGTAACATAATTGTTATTCTTAAGTTGATTGATGTTATTTATATGATATGCTGATTTTTATCATGAAATATATGCTCTGTGGTTATTTTTGAACAATATGCAAATTATATGTGCTACTTGTTAAATATAAATGGCTACCGAGTATTGGTTTCGGTATTCTGTGGAAGACGGCAAGGATGTGTGATTGAGGAAAATCCCGTTTGAACCTTGGGAATGGATTAGGATACAAGTGACATGTCACTAGGATGGTTGAGCATCCGAACTCGTTAAGTTGAGTCCGAGTTCACTTATGGATGCGAATATCCGAACTCGTTGAGTTGAGTCCGAGTTCGTGAAATGTAACTAGGCATCCGAGCTCGTTGAGTTGAGTCTGAGTTGACTTATGGATGCGAACGCCTGAGCTCGTTGAGTTGAGTCCGAGTTCGCTTATGGGCGGGTTACATAATTGATTGATTACATATATAGCACTTATGTGCAAATGATCCGTGTATCCGAGTTGTATTCCAATGTGTTCAACGGGTAAAATTCAAGTGAAATGGAAAGGCACTCAAGATGTAAGTGACAATTCGGTAATGATGAGAAATGGCCATATTGGACAGGTATGTACTTAACCCTCGGGTTGAAACTCGACACAACAACAAAAATGTGGTAAGATGAAGTATGATGATTCGAATTGTGACATATGTTTTGGTGATGCTATGCTAATGTTGTTTGGCATAATGACTTTGTTATGTTACTTGTTATTTGCATGTGAACTTACTAAGCATTTATGCTTACTCTCTTCTTTTCATTCATTGTAGTTTTGGACAAGCCGGCTCGAGAATCGGGATAGGTCGAAGGCTCGATCACACTATCCGAAGGACCTTTTGGTAAATGGCTTGTAAAACTCAGTATGGCATGTATAGCAATATACCTACTTTGTGTAAATAATCTTGTGATATGGTGGTGTTTTGGTTGAGGAAATGCTTGATAATGATGAGTCATTGAAATGGCTAGTATAGATTATGTTTGATGTCATGGAAGGATAATAGGTTATCTAGTACATGAAAGCTTTTATGAAAATGAAAATTAACCATAAAACAGAACATTGCAGCAACACTGACGTGAGTTTGAAAATTTACTAAAAATCATAGAAATTGAATTTGGTGATGGATTAGTTATGAAATTGAAGCTTATTATGTCTAATTTCAAATGGAAGAAACGAAATAGGTGGAGGGATTATATTTTATAAGATATTTGAGTTTTAGTGAGACAGGGCCAGAACGATTTCTGGATCCCCTGTTCTAACTTTGAAAATTCACTATAAATTGTACAAAAATAGTTAAGAGGTGTAATTTATATGTACAGAATCCTGAGTTAGTCTAGTTTCAAGATAAGGAAACGGCATAATCATATGAATTTTGTATGGAGAGAAAAGTGGTTCGTAGTAAACAGAGGTCAGTGCAGTCAAGTCCTGAAACAGGGGTAACTTTAACTAATAAACTGTACAAATCGGCCCAACCAAAAATTCTAGAAAAAAATTAGTGAATATATATATGAGTCTAGATTCAAGAAAAATTTACAGATCTTGATTTCAAGTTTCGTAACTCGAGATATTATTTTTTAAGCGACCATGATGCAGAGATTCTGCATATTTCGAAAATTAAAATAAATGATGTAAAGTTGGTTTAATGATAAATTAAGTTTGGTAACACCTCAAACTCGACTCCGGCGACGGTCTCGGGCTTGGGGACGTTACAGAATGTGACTCTAAACTCTGGGTATGTGGCTAGCATGAAAATGGAATGTTAGAGTTTTATTATGTTGGTATATAGTATTCACCCATGTGACACACCATTGGCATACTGAGTTTGTTACGCCCCGAATTTTGGGCCTAGAAGAATTGGGCCTTGTGTTTGGGTACATTTAAAATTCTTGAGAGTAAGACATCGGCTCAATTTGCAATTTAAAATTGTTGGGTTAGTGATTTTGGAATGTTAGAGGGTTTTTATAAAGCTCTGGGTTCAAGCTTGGGTATAGGAAAAATCTTGGTTTTGGCCTTAAGGGAACCTTGAGCTCAAGTGGGATAACTTATAAATAAAAGGAGCTAAAATAAGACACAAAAGGAGTTGTGGTCTAGTGGCAAATGGCGCCACATGGGAGACAAGGAAGTGATGCCATAGGGGAAGCAAGGGGTCCAAAGTTCAAGTCTTTTAAATAAATTTGGAAACGAGTAGGTGGATTTTTAAGTTAAATGTGTTGGACTTATGACACAAAGGAGCTTGTGTCCTAGTGGTGGTGGCGTGACATGGCTTTCGAGAGGACTTTAGTTTGAATCCCTTTTCATGCAAAGGTTGATTATTTTGCTATAAGTTGGTTTTAGAGGATTGATGGAGAATCCCACGTCGGGAAGCTAACATGAGAATAGGCGAAAAGCTGGCTTTAAATGGACCAAACCATGAGGAGAGTAAGCATACCTTTTTTGGCTTATCCCTTTCCCGTTGTGGTGTGTTTGTTTGGGTTAGGCATTGGATCATTCGTTGATCTGTATGCCATTGGGTCACAGTGGTGGTGACTGTAGTTGATCGAAAAACCCCCTTAGGAGTCAAGGATACGATTATTGTTGGCTTCTAGGCTAACAGCGTTCAAAGCGCAAATTGACTTCAGATACCTATCAGGTGTGTATTTCACACTACTCTAGCTGTAGAATAGCAAATACTGGAATGCCGAAATGTTGGTCACACGACGATGGTAGCCACATGAGTGTGCGAGCGCACGTGTGGGATCTTTGACGTGATAGTTGAGACCATCATGAGTATTCTCATGGGTTTAGGCTACTTTGGGCCACAATGGGCCGGAATGGGCCATGTGGGCCTAATGGGCCCGTGGGCCCAACCGGTCAAATTGTATGATTGTGTAGTAAATATTGGACTGGACTATGTGAATCTCATATTTGTGGCTAGATTTGGGCAAAAAGGGCCACACGAGCGTATGGGCCCACTTGGGCCGAGAATGGGCCTTAGGCCCATTCACAGCGTTATCTCTATTTAGAATACTTGAGTCGCTCGAGGTGACTGTAGACCCCTTTAGGGTAAAATTACCAAAATACCCTTGATTTGCAAAATTACCAAAATACCCCTAATTTATAAAATTACCAAAATAGCCCTGATTTACAAAAATACCGAAATACCCCTAATTTGTGAAATTATCAAAATACCTCTGGTTTGTGAAATTACCGACATAGCCCTATAGGGTAGGATTACCAAAATACCCCTGTCAAGTAGAATTACCGAAATACCCCTATAGGATAAAATGATCGTTTTGCCCCTCGAGGGTGAATGACTATCTTGTGATTGTATGATTAGGATTTGACTGACTTAACTGTGATTTGTATGATGGTTTATAGGCAAGGCACTCTGCATACATGACATAATGCATGGGTTGGTATTGATATGGAGGAAGTTCTGTTCCGATAGGATCGCACGGGTCGCACGAAACGACTGTAGATCCAGTAATAATCTGATAAGGTCGCACGGGTCACACGAGACGACTGTGGACTGACTGAGGGCTTAATGTCAGTTATTCTAAGTATGGCTCTATGCCAACCAACATATGGCTCTATGCTATCGAGATCATGGCTTTGTACCGATTATATTTGCCTAAAGCTATGTGCCTATCTTATTTACTAATGACTGTGTGTCAGTCACATTTACCCATGGCTATGTGCCGGTTATATTACCATAATTGATGGCTATGTGCCAATCCTATTACAGTTACTAATCGCTTTGTGCCAATTATGATACTGCTACTGAAGGCTTAAAGCCGCATTTAAATTAGCAGCTCTGCTACAACGATGAGTAGCGCCGCAACTGGTGCTACAACGAATATTATGATTAGTAGCTCTGCTGCAACAATAAGTAGCACCGTAACTGGTGCTACAGCAGATATTATGATTAGCAGCTCTGCTACAACGATGAGTGGTGCCGCAACCGGTGCTACAACGGGTGTATAAGGATGGGTGGGTCGAGTATCTTCCCACAGGAGTGTAGGGATAGAAAAGGGTATACAAGTTGGATGGGGGTTTATATGCATTGCATGTTCATACTGTTAGGTGATATGGGCTAAAGCCCAACCGAGGCCGCTATGGGCTAAGGCCCAAAGGCCACTGTTATTGAATGGGGCTTAGGCCCAAACTATTTTTTTTGCAAGATTTGTATTCCCAAGGGTCGTACACACTGAGTTTTTAAAAACTCACTCATTCCTTTAATTTTACGGGTGTCCTTAGTAGGTGGCTCGTCGTAGGAGAGGACTCAAAGGTGGCCACACTGCAAGTTATTTATCGATTTAGTAGCTTCTTTTATTTCATCTTTAATTTTTGTTAATGGGTTGTAATAAGGCCTCATAACTTCTAGATTTTAAATTTGGGATTTTTAGTTACTACGGTTTATATCTGTTTAAAGTAGAACTCAGTTTTCCAAAAACATTAACTGCTTTCAAATCTACACGTTTTCGCAAACTACAAAATTTTACAAGTTTCCACAACTTACTTGGTTTTCACTTATAATAACAATTTAAGGTTTTGATTTCAACCCTACAAATACACAAAATTTCAAATAAACCTTGTTTTAAACTAAAATACTCATTTAGCAAGACTTGTTTTAGAAATGGAAATCGCTTTGTAAATACTGTTTTAAACCTCGAACAATCAAATGTTTTCAAAGTTTGTCAACTACACCAGTTTTTACGATTCACCCTTCAATGTGACATGCCAGATTCGGGTCTAACTTTTAGGCTAGGTTTGGGGTGTTACAGAGTTTGTCAGAGTTTTGTTATGTTGGTGTATAGTATTCGCCCATGTGACACACCATTGGCGTATGAGTTTGTCTTAGTTTTGTATACGCCATTGGGCATATTCTATATTATTGAGTGATTTCTTTGAAAAATTGGATTATGTTATTAGTATTTTGCTTAAGATCTGTATGGAACTCACTAAGTTCTTTTGAACTTACCCCGTTACCCTATTTCTTTCTTAGGTCTATTGTTGAAGGAAGACTTTTTGAAGGACTATGCCAGAGGACATCTATTGTTGTGAGATATCTATTTATTTTTATTATGCATAATTATGGGGGTGATGTCTAATTGTATTTTTGTGAAGAATTTTTACTTAAGACTCATATTGAGGAATTATGACTTAATAAAGTTTCATTAATGTTTATGGAATGATTTTAAAGTATTATATTTTTGTTGATAAAAATATCTTACTGAAATTCTATATGCCAGCTGACTTATACTCTATTTTTGTATTTTATTAAAGGTTTATTTCATATACTATAGTTTTACATAAATTATGCCAAAAATAGTTTTGAAGATGGATGATTTCTAAGTAGTGACACGTCTTACTTGGATCATTTTAAGGGATCGGGTTTGTCATGTTACATTCAATTTATATTTTCCTTTGCATTTGTTTTATCTCGTTATTCTAACCAAGAGATTTTCTATTCTATTTCTCATTCGGTACTCAATCCACAATTATTCACATCGCCTTTCTTATTCAAATTGATTGTGTTTCTTACATGGTTTATTCAATTGAAGTTAAGATTATAAATAACTTGAGCGGCTAAATCCCTTAGGGGAGATTAACGAGTGGATTGGAATATGACTAACGGAGTATTTGAGATTTCTCAACATGGATTAGTTGGTATAAATTATGTGTTTTGAAACTGTTAAGCTTGATAGCCCTAATAAGTTATCATAAGATAGACGAGATCGGAAGATAAGTCAAATCGAGTAAATCAGAATTTATCCTAGTTGAGAAAATGAGGTTGGGAGATAAGTGAGTATCAACCAATTGATTAAGTTAATTAAAAACCAAGGGTAATAATTGTTTGATCAATGACTAATCCATTCTAGACCCCCAATCTGAAATTAGTTGCAAATCCTAAAACGAGTTAATCTTCCTGATTAGTTTATCGATTTAATTCATTTGTTCAATTTTCTTTCTTTCTTTTTGTTATTTATTTAATTTTATTCCACTAAATCTATTTTATGATCCATCTTAATATAGGAATTAACTATTACTACTTAAATTTATTATTGTAAAAATTATTTTCATTATTTATTCCATCTTCCTTTAGGTACGATCGTCATAATGCATTTGGTATTTTATTGTACAACTATACTACAATTTGACCTAAGCACTTGCGGACACTATCATTTTTAATTATGATATTTTGGTGTTATATTTATTCTATAAATGATAACACGTTTATAAGTGGACAAGTATCAATTAGAATTTCCTTGTGAGCTGGACAGTATCCATGACGTATTTCATATCTCTATGTTAAGACGGTATCGATCTAACCCTGTGATAGCCCGATTTAGACCCTATTTGGAACTGTGGTTTTGGAACCACGAATCCGAGTTAGAAAAATATTTAACATTATTTTTTGTGTTTATTATGTGTGAATTGATATCCGTAAAATTTTTGCATTTTAATTTTGGTGTTTGAGTGCTCGATTGTTAAAAAGGACTTGATTGTATCAAATGAAAAATAAGCATGCTATTTTGTAAAATGCCTAATTGCTATGTTTTTCTAATGTGGAGGCTTTATGTTGTAAATATGCCATGTGATTTAGTGATGGACGAATATAGCCATGACTTATAGTGGTTTTAGTTAAATGAATTTAGGTTAGTTTAGTAAATAAACAAATTGTTAACTTATAATAAAAATAAAACATAAAATAAAGCCATGCATGTTCATCACTTAAGGCCAAATTTAGCTAAGGAAAAGAAAAAAGGAAACAAAACTTCATTTGGCCATAGTAAAGCTTGATTCAAGGTGAGTTTAGTTTCAATTTTTGATAAT
The DNA here is from genome assembly GCA_020496765.1 of Gossypium stocksii. Lineage (NCBI taxonomy): Eukaryota > Viridiplantae > Streptophyta > Magnoliopsida > Malvales > Malvaceae > Gossypium > Gossypium stocksii. The sequence goes on from CM035624.1 coordinate 36,454,871, forward strand.
TTTTACATTTTTGATATCGTTACTTTGAATACTATCAGACCCATGCTTGAATTTCTAATTTTGATGAATATTTTGAGTTATGCCATTGATGAATATTTGTGATGTTTGATGATGAATTATAAAAGATATATGGTAGATTAATATGTTTTATATTGGAATTTTTGATAATTTTCAATAGTTAGGACTAAATTGCAAAAATAATAAATTGAGGGACTAAAATGTGAAACAAATGAAATGTGTGGATTGGTATGAATATGGGTAATATTTAGACTTAGCATGGCGTGTGCAAATTTTACATGTTTTGTGTTTTGTGCAATTTGGATTAAATTGTAAAAAGTGTGAAATGTTAGGGGTAAAATGGTAATTTACCCATTTATGTGTTTTTGGATTAAATTGAATGAAATTGTGTTTGAATGAGCTTAATTTTAAATTTTATAGATCAAGAACAAAAGAAATCAGACTTGGATTAGGGGAAATCAAAAATAGTTGAATAGTCGTTTTATATCATCCATTGATATCCGAGGTAAGTCTATAGGCAAATAAACGTTGTTAATTTTGATTATTTGTAAACCTAATATGATGATTTGAATCTTATGAATTTATAATTATATATACTGAATGTGAATATGCATGGAAATAATATGTTCAAGTTCGATTCGATAGAATTACAACGTCTAAAAGCCCCATATGAACATTAGGAATAGTTAGGATACATATGTCATGAAATAGGATTTCCAATATGTGTTCTGGTGCAAGACCATGTCTGGGACATCGGCATCGTATTTGTGATTCGTGTAAAATCCTGTCTGGGACAGTGGCATCGATATGTGATTACAAGTAAGACGATGTCTGGGACGTTGGCATTGTACGATATGTGTGATTATCCAAGTATCCTATTCAACTCTGAATGGTTCAATGGGGAAAAATAAGTTACAAATGAATATGAAACCAAGTTAAAGTAAACAAGTATGTGATAGCTGATTACTTACTTGAAAATAATGTAAGTTGATTATTTGATATGTGATACAAGTTATAAGGATGCTAATGGTAGTGATTGTGTATGTGAAAATCTATATGTGGTTTAATGTATAAGTATGTGATACTAACGTTTAATTCGTGAGATTATATTTGGCCTAATGTTACATGATGGATAGATTGAGATGTGAGATTCATATTGGTATTAAAGGATTTATGTGTATTCTATTGTTGGTATTTGAAATGTGAACTATAAATATGTTTATATGGAATTACATATTCGGTTAAAAAAAAGTATATGTGATGTTGGATATGAAAAATTAATTATGTTAATGAATCAACGTGTATTTGGAAGGGTTATAATTCATGTATAGATATATACTTGGCATTTGAATTTTATAATGAGGGTTCGGTTATGCTTTAATGAATTATTAATACCATTGAGTTGATATTTGCTTGTGACTTACTAAGCTAAATTAGCATCCTATGCGTGCATATGTTTACCTTTGTTTTATAGATTTTGGAGATAGTTACGAGCTCAGGGATCGTCAGCAAAGTCAATCACACTATCGACTATTTATCAGTATTTATTTTAGTTAAATCTGAAACTTATGGCATGTATAGGCTATACTATCCTTTGGACAAGTTTGATTTTGGTGTGTATATATTTAAAAGCCATGTGAAAATGGCTTGTTCATTTTGCTAAGTATGGTTTCATGGTTTGAGTAAATGATGTGGTTGATATATGGATTGTTGTTGGCATATTCGGTTATGATATATATATATATATACTTAGATGTGAATATTGCTTAAAGTGATTGGTTAAAAAATAAATGACTTGTAGATTTTGACTATGAGATATAGGATAAATATTGTTTGTTTTTGAATGATATATATATATATTCGGTTAATGAATGAAAGGTTGAATTAGTATATGACATGAAGTAGTTGATGTTTGATCTATCATGCTTTGCGGTTTATCGAATTAGGTGCATGCTAAATGAGTTAATGACTTGTTTATGATGTTATGAAATGTTATATGTGTAAAGTTTGGGTTTGTAATAAATGAGTTGCTAAATGGATCATATGGATTAAGCATGTATGTATTCGGCTAAAGCCTTAAAATTTTACCAAATGAATAGTGTTTTTGGTCTTGTGTATGGTTTTTGATTCAATGCAATATGAAAGATGTTTATCTTGAGCTTTGATATTTTCGATCAAGTCTTGAGAAAATGACCATATGAATACTAACATTGGCTACATGTTAATGCTATGTTTATATGCGAAATTGATAAAATGATTTTGAGCATTTGTGTAATAATGAGTAAGTATACTATGTAGGTGCATGAACATTTATGACATATTCGGCCTAAAATATATTTGTTTGTTTTCATAAAAGGTTTTGCATGAACATGTGTTATTATATAAGGGTTATTAATTTAGGTTTAAGTTAACTTGGTCAAAATATGCTTATTATGGTGCCGATTATATTATGTTTATATGCGAAATTGATAAATTGTCTCTTTAACTTATTAAATTTTATTATAAAGATTAGACATTAAGCATGCAAAATGGTTCATGTTTTATTTATGTATTAAAATCATAAAAATTTAGTAATAGAAATATTATTAATTTCTTTGAAAAATTATTAATGCAGTTTATTTTATAAGTTTATTAACCATGATTCGTGATTGTTATACTAAGGTATTTTTGAATGTATGATAGTTGTACCTTTGCCGGTAATGCCTCGTAACCCCTTCCAACGACGGATATGGGTTAGGGGTGTTACAAACCCTTCCCATATTGTTTTGATCCAAGAGATTAAGGTAAGACCGGATTTTTCATTTGAGGATGAATCTATGCAAATTCTAGATTGTAAGGGAAAGGTTCTAAAAAGGACACAAATCCCACTAGTTATGGTTCTGTGGCAGAACCATGGCACTGAGGGGGCCACGTGGGAACCGAAAGATATAATTCGTCAACAATATTCTCACCTATTCAATTTAGGTAAATTTTGAGGATGAAATTTCTTTTAAGGAAGGGGAGTTATCATGCTTTGATATAAATGGGGGTTAATTGAGATGATTAAGCAAGAAATGAACTATAGGCTTACTAGTTAAGTGTTAGAGGATCTATCTAGAAGTCCTAGGTTTGAACCCCGTACCTCCCATTTGTTTTTTTTTTTTGTTGAATTTTCCACAATGAAGGTAAATTGCATGTGTCGCCTCTAGGGTTTACAAACCCCAGGTATTTAATCACATTTTTTCCCAATTAGATTTTCACTTTGCCTCTTTCAAGCTCTAATAGAAATTGCCTTCCACTTTCTTTTTCCTCTTCTATTCTATCATTCTTGCACCCTATTTCATCTTTTGTGCTGCCAAATTTTCCCCTATCGAATCATTTTCCGGATCATTCATTTTCTATTAGTATTTAGAATATTCATCAATATCATTTGATATCTTTGCTAAGAATTGGTAAGTACACTTCATTTCAATGATTAGATCCCGTATTTCCATAATATCATAGTCTGATGTAAATCTTTTCAACTCGTTAATCAATTTCTTTCGAATTTCACAAAAATCCCTACTTCTAAATTTAACATATGGATACTTGTATGGTTGTTATTTGAAGGACTGGATCTAGGTGAATCGGATCAAAATAAATCGTGAGGAGTGTCAATTAGACCTGTAGTGAAAGGTGTGTGTCTTTTTCAAGAGAATTGGTGGTGATCATGTGAAATTTTAGGGCCATACGGTCTTCCACACGGGTGGACCATACGACCATGTGTGCTTATAAATTTTATTGTTGTTTGTGAACCACACGGCCTTACCCTGTTACACAGCTTGCTACATAATTGTGTCCTTACTATTGGGTATTTTATCATTTTCCACACGACATCAAGCTGTTACACGGTCGTGTAGCCTTTTCCACACGGTTGTGTAGCCTCTTCCACATGGCATCAGCCTACTACATGACCATGTGACCCCTGCTTTACAATTTTGCACAGAAATTTATGATATATTCAATTTAGTCCTTGTATGATCCCCAAATTGTTTTTAGAGTTTTTGTACACTTAATTGAGCCCGTAATATTATGTATAATCTAGAATTTATAATCTAATTGATTGAATTGTTATCGATATGTGCATGATATATGGATGATATATGATACATGCCTATTGTCATTGTAAACTCAATGATCTGTTATTGTTGTTGCTACTTCTATATTACTAATTGCATGTTCAGCATTACTATTGCTGTTGTTAAACTGATTGCATGGTAAGCATGACTACTGTTTCGATATTGTACTATTATTAGCATGTCAGATTGCATAGCATGGGGATTGGGATGGTTTGAAAGGAAAAAGAACTGGCAGGTTTAAATCTGCAAACACTGGTGGTTCATCCACAACTTATTGGCAGTTTATTAGCAATTATTGGTGGTTCATCCACAAAGCAGAGTGTAGGGTTGTAACACCCTGAATTATAGGCCTAGAAGTATTGGGCCTTGAGTTTGGGATCGGTTAGAACGTGGCTTGAATAATTTAGATGAGTTTAAAAATTTTACAATTGCATGTTTAGTTTAATATTTAAGTGATTTAGGAAGGGTTGGTACTGTGGGAAAAGTCCTGGGCTCGATCTAGGGTCTTAGCAAAATTTTTGTTTTTTTTTCTAAAGGGCCTTGAGCATTAGGTTGAGGACTTATTAATAAAGCCTAGTTAAACATGTCACAAGGAATGTGCCTGGCCTAATGGAAAAAGGCGTTAGGAGACGGGAGGAGCAGGGTTCAAGTCGCGACATGCACAAAAATGTTGGGTTTTTTTAAACAACCTAGAGGTCGGCGGGAAGGCTTTATAATTAAATAGGGAGGAAAAATGATGTAAATTAAGCGGCGGCTTAATGGCAAGGGACGTATAGCGTAGCCAAGAGTTTTGGGGTTTGAATCTGAATGGTAGTAAATATTTTTAGAATAACCTGGTTGCAGGTTAATAGGCTTTAAAAGTAGTTGGGATAAAATATGACACAAGGAGCGCCTGGGGTGTAGTGGTGAGAAGCGTGCTAGGGGATCCGAGAGGGTGCAAGTTCGAACCCTTGGGCAGACGAAGTTTTGGTTTTTATTCTTAAGTAACCGTAGCTTCAGCAAGCAAGCCTTATAAATAGTTGTGACTGAAATATAGCACAAGAAGAGTTGCAGTGTAGTGGCAAGCGGCGTGTAGGGACTTGGAGGGCTGGAGTTCAAGCTGTTGCATGCGCAAATGGGAGTTATATTTTGCTGTTGGGACATCTAGTGGTTGTGTTTGAGTAAATTTTTGTTGAGAAATTTGGATGGGATGAGGATGAGGGCTGATTTGGATTGAGGGAATTTAATTTGATGAGGTTGAGCCGAAATAGGACTTTTGGACAGGTGAAGATTCGGCTTTATGGAGTTTAAGAAGGTGCCGAATTTCTTTTGCTAGCTTTGGGTTTTTGGCTCTTTATTCATTCGGTACCTAACAAGTTTGTGCATTTTTTTCCCTTTTTGGTATTATACGTTTTTCTTTCTTGGTTTTTGGTAAGCCAAACTCTCTTAACATTCTCCTTCCCTTTGGTTCTCTCCACTAATTTCTCAAGCCGAATGCAACCCTTTTTCCTTCCTTAAACTCTCCGTTACTTTTCTTTCTAGGCTAGATGAATATTATGCTTCTATTATTCAAATTTCACCTTTTCTTTGCACCCTCTATCGAATCTTCTTCTTTTCATCTCTCTCTAACTTATTCATAGATTTGACATGGGAAACTCTGGTAATAAGTAAGTGAACTGAACCATCTTCGTTTCTTCTTAATCTTTTAAAGGTCCCTTTTCTCTTCTACGGTATTATGGGGTCGAATACTCTTTTGTTGTAGTGATTTGGTTAGGAGTGGATTCGTGAGGTGCAAGTGGGTTTGGAACAACCGTATTTTGCTTTGGTCGCAATCAAAGGTAACGACTTTGGGGTGGTAGGATGGACTGATTGTTTTTCTTCTGTCAAGGCTTGCATTTTATTATTAGATTATCATAGGAGTGCCTTCATCTTAAGTTTGATGATTGTTGTATCCGCTTATGATTCAGGTATTGTGCAACGAGACGAGGGCGTTTGCAATCAAACGATTTGTAAATGGATTAAACCATTGTTGTTAAGGTGGGTATCGATTAGTGGTTTAGGAATAGGCTCTTTAGGGTCTTTTTCAATAAAGAAACTGATAACCGCTACTTGATTGATTATAGGTTCATGGTTTGAGGACTTGGGTGCGATTTCTCTAAAAGGTGTGTACATACATTGTACACACAAAAGATTGGCAAAAGCTGAAATCTCAAAAAGCCAGAATGCCGAAAAGCTGAAAAGCTAAAAGGTTGGCGTCGGCAACCACACGAGCGTGCGAACACTCGTGTGGAGATACAGATACGACGACAAAGGCTCCATGGGCGATTTCATGGACTCGGGTCGCCATTTGACAAACTAGACCAAAATGGGCTCGATGGGCCCATAGGCCCATCGCAAGTAAAATGGACCAACTAGTAGGATTTGACGAGCCGGTTAGGCTAACTACATGGTTTTTGTAGATTTGGGCCTAAAGGGCCATATAAGTGTATGTGCCCCATTTGGGCTATGTATTGGGCCTCTGGGCCCAGTGAATCAGTAACTCTTATAATAGTGGCATAAAATGCTCTGAATAATTGTGAAAATGTTAATAAGCCAGAGTGTGTATATGGGCCCGCGATAAAATACGGTCGATATGCCTAAGGGCAAAATGACTAAAATGCCCTGTGTGTTATTGTATGATTTTGTATGCCATATGTACAATTGTGATGAATTCATATGATACCATGTTGCATGTGGGATGGGTTTGTATTGGAGGAAGCGTTATGTGAGGGTCGCACGGTTGCTTGACGACTGTGGATCCAACGAAGGCTTTTAAGCCGTAGCAGCTCTGCTGCAACGATGAGTATTGCCACAACCGGTGCTTCAAAGGATATTATGATTAGCAGCTCTGCTGCAACGATGAGTAGTGCCGTAACTGGTGATACAACAGGTGTGTAGGGATGGGTGGGTCAATATTTATATCTCCAAAGGAGTGTAGGGTTGGAAGAGGGTGTGCAGGGTTGGATGAGAAAAATGTGCATTGCATATACATATTGATATTATTGTGATATGGGCTCAGGCCCAACCGAGGCCAATATGGGCTAAGGCCAAAGGCCACTGTATGTTGAGATACTAGCTTAGGCCCAACTGAGGCCACAAGGGCTTAGGCCAAAGGCCACCGTTATTGAATTGGGCTTAGGCCAAATTGTATATTGCATGTTATGTGATTGTCGAGGGTCATGCACACTGAGTTTTTGAAAACTCACTCCCTCTTTTAATTTTACAGGTGACCCATAGTAGGCGGCTCGACGTAGGAGAGGATTCGGAGGTGGCCACACTGCAAGTTGATTAGTGATTTAGTAGTTTCAATTATTTTATTTTTAATTATTTTTATTGGGTTGTAATAAGGCCTTTTATCTCCAGTATGATTTTATATTTGGTTTTATTATTATAACTGCTAGATTTATAAAATTAAACATGTTCTTTAAATCAACATAAACATTTTACTTTTGCATGAACTTCTACTGTAATTAAACAAGAAATTTAACAAGGTAAGCAAACTTGGGTTTTCAACTTACAAACTTAAAGCTTTTATTTAAACTCACCTGAACTTTTAATTAAGCAAACCTTTTAATGAATTTGTTTTAAACTAAATTATTTTTCTAATGAAACTATTTTGAAAATAAACCCTTATTCGAGCCATGAACGGATGATTGTCTCCAAAGTCTTCCAACGTATTCGATTTGTGCGAGTCACCCTTCAATGTGACACCGCCGGATTGGGCCATAACGTCCAGGCCAGGTTTGGGGTGTTACAAGGGATCGATGAGTTCTAAGGAACTCTTAATGTGGTGTGTAGGGAAGTATAGGTAGGAACTTTCCTGTTATACTTGAATTGCATTGACATCATAATTATGCTCAAATGAACTGTTGAATTTTGTTTAAAATTTGTGATTACTATTAGAAATGTTATTTTGTATGCTTTATCTACTATTTTGTACTGATTTTCTTGTGCATAAACTCACACTGAGCTTATTAAGCTCACCCCCCTTAATTTCATTCTTTATAGATAATCCACAAGGTTAGGACGGGCTTGATATTTAGAGGGCTTGTCTCGAATAGTTTTTTCAATAAAAATATTTTAGACATATTATTTATAATTTCTATTATTTGGGAACTGTAATTTTTTTTTTTTAACTGTGGCATGAGACTTAAATTTTGGGTAAATATTGGCATGCATGACATTTAAGTGTTTAGATTTTGAAACTTTGGAATTAAATTAAATATGTATGAAATTTTTTTTTAAATTCAAACTGTGTCAATTAACACTTTTCTGCTTCTATTATAAATGAGTTTTTGAGTAGTAAATAAATTGGAAAACAACTTTTGCAAAGTAAACATTAAAATCAACAGGTTTTTAAAGAAGTTATATCTTTTAGAAACACGCTAAGTTTTTTCTTCTAAGGAAAGTAAATGTTTAAAAAGACTATTGTATAAAACTCCAATAATCTTACTTGGTGTTTCATTGGCTAATATAGCCTTCAAAATTCGGTCGCAATGTCTAGGCCAGGTTAGGGAGGTTACAATATTTCTTTCAATCTTTCCATTTTCTATAATACTTGAGTGAGCTTATTTTTTATATGTAACACCCCAAAACCCGGCCTAGACGTGATGGCTGAATCTGGCGGTGTCACATTGGAGTGTATCTCGAAAACCATATTTCTCATTGATAAAAACCTGTTTAAAGGTTAAACCCTCTTTGTTCATTCTTAAATCATCTTCGTCATTTGTTAGCTAGTTTAAAACATCATTAATTTTGAAACATTGCTTGACGCGGAGGCTTGAAAGTTGTCTTGCGGAAACATGTTGTTTTGAAAATAGTTAATGTTTTGGAAAACTGCGCTCTTCTCCTAACAGATATAAAACATAATAAATAAAATCCCAAATTGAAAGCTAGAAAATTAGAGAGGCTTTATTACATCAATAACCCAAATTTAAGTTATTGAAAAATAAATAATTGATGTAACGAAGATGCAGTTGTATGGCCACCATCGAGTCCCTTATAGCACCGATCCACTTAATGGTGGGGATTACCTACACAATTAAAAATAGGGTGAGTTTACGAAAACTCAGTGTATAATCCCCTAATATGAAAAAAGTCAGTCAGACAAATAGAATACAGAAGCAGTCTAGGCCTGAGCCCATTATAACAGACAGTATCAGATGGGCTTTAGCCCATTGTAGTAGTAGAATCAGAAGCAAAACATATGTGGTCCTAAACCTAATACAGGATCAGTTCAGAACAATAATGCAACCGTGCAACCCATCTCAATCCAGCCAACACACCACTCCATACCACCAACACACTATGTAGGGATAAAATCAACCCATCCAGTCAGCACACCAATATCGCAGCAAGGCTGCCAGATAACAGAATCGTGCATAGCTGCCAGTAAAATAAGTGGCTTAAAGCCATCAATAGCGGCACAGAGCCTTCAAAATGGCACAAAGCCTTTAGTACAACACGAGCTCTCGGTAATATGAACGGCACTAAGCCATCGATAATATGCGTGGCATAAAGCCGTCGGTAAAGTGGACAGCACTAAGCCATCGATAATATGCATGGCACAAAGCCTTCAATCGGTCCATAGTCGTCTCATGCGACCCATGCTACCTTAACAGATCAGTATGAATATACGACTTTAAGCCTTCGGTAGGTCTATAGTCGTCTGGTGCGACCCGTGCGACCCTAACATATCAGTGCTTCCTCCATAACAATATCCCAACCCATGCAGTATGTTGTGCATGTATGCAAAACACATAAAAATCACATGGTCATGCTCAATCAATCAACCATCAAATAGGCATAACAGTTACTCTACCCTATAGGGGTATTACAGTCATTTTACCCGACAGGGGTATTATAGTCATTTTACTTTACAAGGGTATTACAGTCATTTTACCCTACAAGGGTAATTCGGTCATTTTACCCTACAAAAGTATTACGGTCATTTTATCCTTCGAGGGTAATTCGATCATTTTACCCTAAAAGTGTATTACGGTCATTTTACCCTTCAAGGGTAATTCAGTTTTTTACCCTTTAGGGGTAATTTAGTCATTTTACCCACTGGGGTAAATTCGATCAATTTACCTTTCGGGGGTAATTTTGGTCATTTTCAACAAAATGGGTCCAAACTTACCTACCGACCCAATAGAAGGTCTACAATCATCTCGTGCACTTGAAACAGTCATAATAGTGAAATTGGGCCAAAATGGGCCCACTATGCGGCCCAAGTGGGCCCACTATGTGGCCCAAGTGGGCCACACGCTCGTGTGGCCCATCTGGCCTAGAATTAACCACGGCCATACAACTACGCAGTATAGTCCAATATTTACCACAAAACTTAAACTTTTATCCATGTGGGACCCACGAGCCCACTGGGCCCACACGGCCTATTTCGGCCCATCGAGGCCCAAAATGGCCTAAGCCTATGAGAACTCTCATGACGGCCTCTACAATTATATCGAATGTTCCCGCACATGCGTCTGTGCACTCTAAGTGACAACCGTTGTCGTATTTTTAGCTTTTTGGCTTTTACCGATTTACATTCTACTAGAGTGAGATACACATCTGATTACGAAACCGCTCCAAGTAATTCAAGCACCCAACGTACAATCATTCCAAAGTATTCTATTAGACATCCGACCAATGGGATATCAACCTTCTCAATACTTAATCTGAAACTGAACCACATCCTTACCTTGATTGAATGAAAGAGATCTTAGTTCTCTTAAGATCACTGATCACGTTTGATCACACACCTAGGTTGAATATCTTATAGAACGGTGAAAGAAAGGATCTTGACGGCTTAAGCAACTTTTGCACTCTTTTGAAATACCTATCCCTCAACGAGCATTACATCACGAAGAAGGGACAAGAAACGCAATAGATGCCAAAAGAAAAGAAGCATTCTGCTTCAAGAGAGAAATAATAAGAGAGATCAGATTTGAACGCAAAGAGAAAGTATGAACACCTACCTTTCTGTGATGAACACTTGCCAGAACAAACTAACAACCCTATCAGTGGAGCATGGAAATATTCGGTCAAGAATAGAGAGAGAAGAGGTCGTAAGCAAACAGTTTACCACTCAAAAGGGAGAAAGAAGGGAAAAAGATAAGGTGTTCGGCTACTACACAAAAGAAAAGAGACAAAAGCAAAGATGATACAGAGAAAAGAGTACATTCAGCCAGGAGAAACAATAAGAAGGGAAATTGGCAGAGAAACTAGAAATATAGCCCAAAATAAAAAACAAGAGAAATCAACAGAAAGTAAGAAAAAAGAAACAGCTGAGAGAAGAGGGGAGAAGAAAAGAGAATTTGGAAGAGAAGAGAACCCAAGAGCTATTCGGCCACAACACAAGAGAATTAAAAGGGAGTGCAGAATCTAAAACGATAAAAACTCAAAAGGTATACAAAGTCTCTAACAAAATTCAGCACAAAAGCAAAGGTTGAAAGAATGCTTACCGAAACCGAAACAGACAAAACGTACATGAGAAGAGGAAGGAACCCCAACACCTCAAAATTGAACATAAATAACAGTCAGAGCCGAATGTATGAGTGCCCAAAGCCCTATATGGTACAACTCTTTTTCCCCACTCAAAATCCTTGATCTCTTCCCCTTATCCCTCCTAATATCCCTCCAAAACTTCCTCCACAATCCACTCCTCAAATCTCTCATTGACCAGTTCAAACCTCCTTCAACTGAGTTTCAATCCACCTCTACTTCTCCCTTGGCCAAAGCAGCAAAATAAATACCTTTTTGCTCAAGGCGTGACTCGAACACCAGCCCCCCTTGAAGCTCTACCATACCACTTACCATCAAGCCAATAGGCTTCTTGTGTCATAACTTATCCTCAATATTTTATAAAGCCTACATGCTAATGTCCAGGTTTATTTAAGGAAAAACCAAAAATTTTGTACACACCAAGACTTGAACCTCAAACCTTACAATTACACATCACGCAACCTTGCCACTAGACTAAAGCTCTCTTTGTGTCATATTTTAGCCATAATAATTTATAAGGCCAACATGCTAAAGGCAAGGTTTACTTAAGCGGAAAAACTAAAATTTTTCCTAGAGCCTAAATTTGAACCCAGGACTTCTCCAACATTTCACAGGACCTTTAACCACTGAAGCGGACATGTAATTGTGTCATTTTCTTGCACAATTAAATACTTATGTACAGCCTCCTTACTAATCCATACCCATGGCCCAATACTTCTAGGCTCAAAATTCGGGGCGTTACAATTCACCCCTCATTAAAAAAATTTCGTCCTCGAAATTTCCAATTATTAAAACAGTTGCACAACCTAGCCTACACCATTATGCTTTCACTGCGCACTCTGATCCTAACAATAACATCTATCCATCGGAGTGGATAGATATCACATGCATACAATTTCTACATTTCCAGAACACACATCGAATAAATACTAAATCTAAATTCATGCATTTCAGTTTACTCTAGTTAGAGTGTTTTACTACAGTCTACTATCTAAAGAAATAACAATATATCTTTCTACTATATTTCAGCACAACCAAGCAACAGTTTCAGAATGACTTACAGAATTAGCGTCGGAGACTCGGTGTGCCACACTTCTCAGAAGAAATGTCTCAAAATACCTTACATATTTGAAAAAAAAATTTTTGAAACTCAATATTTGAAAATCGATTCCATAGCCGAGTTTTGCAACTTGGCTCTAATACCATTAAATGTAACACCCCCAAACCCGACCTGGACGTGATGGCCAAATCTGGTGGTGTCACATTGGACTATATTTTGAAAACCATATTTCTCGCTGATAAAAACACGTTTGAAGGTTAAAGCCTCTTTGTTCATTCTTAAATCACCTTCATCATTTGTTAGCCAATTTAAAACATCATTAATTTTAAAACATTGCTGTACGTGGAAGCTTAAAAATTATCTTGCGAAAACGTGTTGTTTTGAAAATAGTTAATGTTTTGGAAAATCGCGCTCTTCTTCTAACAGATATAAAACATAATAAATAAAATCCCAAATTGAAAGCTAGAAAATTAGAAGGCCTTATTACATCAAAAACCCAAATTCAAGTTATTAAAAAATAATAGTAGATGTAACGCAGATGCAGTTGTGTGGCCACCCTCGAGTCCCTCGCAGCACCGATCCATCTAACGTGGGGACTACCTACACAATTAAAAACGAGGTGACTTTACGAAAACTCAGTGTATAATCTCCTAATATGAAAACAGTCAGTCAGACAAATAGAATACAAAAGCAGTCTGGGTCTGAGCCCATTATAGCAGACAGTATTAGATGGGCCTTAGCCCATTACAGGAGCAAAATTAGAAACAGGACATATGTGGGCCTAAGCCCAATACAATATCAGTTCAGAATAATAATGCAACCGTGTAACCCATCCCAATCCAGCCAACACACCACTTCGTACCACCAACATACCATGTGGGGATAAAATCGACCCACCCAGTCAGCACACCAATATCGCAGTAAGGCTGCCAGATAACAGAATCGCAGCATAGCTGCCAGTAAAATAAGCAGTTTAAAGCCATCAATAATGGCACAGAGCCTTCAAAATGGCACAAAGCCTTTAGTATAGCACGAGCTTTCGATAATATGAACGGCAGTAAGCCATCGATAATATGTATGGCACAAAGCCATCGGTAAAGTGGACTGCACTAAACCATGATAATATGTATGGCACAAAGCCATCGATAAAATGAACGGCACTAAGCCAACGATAGTATGTACGGTACAAAGCCTTTAATATGTCCACAGTCATCTCGTACGACCCGTGTGACCTTAACAGATGAGAACGAATATACGGCTTTAAGCATTCAGTAGGTCTACAGTTGTCTCGTGTGACCCGTACGATCCTAACAGATCAGTGCTTCCTCCATAACAATATCCCAACCCATACAGTATGTTGTGCATGTATGCAAAACACATAAAAATCACATGGTCATGCTCAATCAATCAACCATCATATAGGCATAACAAGCACTCTACCCTACAGGTGTATTACAGTCATTTTACCCTATGGGGGTATAACAGCCATTTTACCTGACAGGGGTATTACAGTTATTTTACCCTATAGGGGTATTACAGTCATTTTACCATACAAGGGTAATTTGATCATTTTACCCTACAAGGGTATTACGTTCATTTTATCTTTTGAGGGTAATTCAGTCATTTTACCCTACAAGGGTATTACGATCATTTTACCCTTCAAGGGTAATTTGGTCATTTTACCCTTCGAGGGTAATTTGGTCTTTTTACCCTTCGAGGGTAATTTAATTTTTTTACCCTCTAGGGGTAATTTGGTCAATTTACCCTTTGGGGGTAATTCGGTTATTTTTAATAGAATGGGTCTAAACTCACCTATTGACCCAACAGAAGGTTTACAATCATCTCGTGCACCCAAAACAGTCATAATAGTGCAATTGAGCCCAAGGCTCAATATGCGGCCTAAGTGGGCCCACACGCTTGTGTGGCCCATCTGGCCCAAAATTAACCATAGTCATGCAATTACGCAGTCTAGTCTAATATTTACCACAAAGCGTAAACTTTTATTCGTGTGGGACCCACGAGCCCACTGGGCCCACACAGCCCATTTCGGTCCATCAAGGCCCAAAATGGCCTCAGCCCATGAGAACTCTCATGACGGCCTCTACAGTTATATCAAATGTTCCTGCACGTGCGTTCATGCACTCGAAGTGACAACCGTTGCTGTATTTCCACCTTTTCGGCTTTTGCCGATTTACAGTCTACTAGAGTGAGATACGCACCTGATTATGAAAACCGCTCTAAGTAATTCAAGCACCCAACCTACAATCATTCCAAAGTATTCCATTAGACATCCAACCAATGGGACATCAACCTTCTTAATACTTAACACGAAACTGACCTACATCCTTACCTTGATTGAATGAAAGAGTTCTTAGTCCTCTTAAGATCACTGATCATGTTTGATCACTCACCTAAGTTGAATATCTTATAGAATGGTGAAAGAAAGGATATTGACGACTTAAGCAACTTTTGCACTCTTCTGAAATACCTAGCCCCCAACAAGTATTACATCGCGAAGAAGGGACAAGAAACGCAATTAGAGCCCAAAAGAAAAGAAGCATTCGGCTTCAAGAGAGAAGTAATAAGAGAGATCAAATTTGAACGCATAAAGAAAGTATGAACACCTACCTTTCTATCAAGAACACTTGCCAAAACAAACTAACAACCCTATCAGTAGAGCATGGAAATATTCGATCAAGAATAGAGAGAGAAGAAGTTGTGAGCAAACAGTCTACCGCTCAAAAAGGGAGAAAGAAGGGAAAAAGATAAGGTGTTCGGTTACTACACAGAAGAAAAGAGACGAAAGTAAAGATGATATAGAGAAAAGAGTACATTCGGCCAAAAGAAACAATGAGAAAGGAAATTGGTAGAGAGACTAGTAATATAGCCCAAAACCAAAAATAAGGGGAATCAACAAAAAGTAAGAGAAAAGAAACAATAGAGAGAAGAGGGGAGAAGAAAAGAGAATTAGGCAGAGAAGAAAACTCAAGAGCTATGCAGCTACAACACAAAAGAATTAAAAGGGAGTGCATAATCTAAAACGATAAAAACCTGAGAGGTATGCAAAGTCTTTAACAAAATTCGGCACAAAAGCAAAGGTGAAAAGAATGCTGACTAAAACTGAAATAGAGAAAACGCAAATGAGAAGAGGAAGCAACCCCAAAACCCCAAAACCGAACACAAATGAAAGTCATAGTAGAATGTATGAGTGCCCAAAGCCCCATACGACACAACTCTTTTTCCCCACCACTTAAATTCCTTGATCTCCTCCCCTTATCCCTCCTAAAATCCCTCTAAAATTTCCTCCACAATCCACTCCTCAAATCTTTCATTGACTAGTTCAAACCTCCTTCAACAGAGTTGCAATCCACCTCTGCTTCTCCCTTGGCCAGAGTAGCAAAATAAATACTTTTTTGCTCAAGGCGTAACTCGAACACCACCCCCTTGAAGCTCTACCATGCCACTTACGATCAAGCCAATAGGCTCCTTGTGTCATAACTTATCCTCAATATTTTATAAAGCCTACATGCTAATGTCCAGGTTTATTTAAGGAAAAACCAAAAATTCTACACACGCCAAGACTTGAACCTCAAACCTTACAGTTACACATCACGCCACCTTGCCACTAGACTACAAGCTCTCTTTGTGTCATATTTTAACCATAATAATTTATAAGGCCAACATGCTAAAGGCAAGGTTTACTTAAGAGGAAAAACTAAAATTCTTCCTAGAGCCTAGATTTGAACCCAAGACTTCTCCAACACTTCATAGGACCCTTAACTAGTAAAGCAGACATGTAATTGTGTCATTTTCTTGCACAATTAAATACTTATGTACAAGCTCCTTACTGATCCATATCCAAGACCCAATACTTCTAGGCCCAAAATTCGGGGCGTTACATTGTATATCTGCCTTTCAGAGGTCTATTTGTTTGTTAATCTTATTTCTTATCTTTGTAAGAATTTGCTTAAGGTTTTGGGTGGAAAACCTTAATAGAATTGACTCTCTCTTGCCTATTGAAAAGATAATGGTTGTATAGACTAAAACTAACCCTCAAAAAGATACAAATGAGTGAATTTAGGAAAAATCTTAGTTATGATAAACTAAGTTAGTAAAGATACACAATTGGGGCTAAACGATTATAAATTCTTGTGTCTTTCTTGATAAACATATTTTTTAAAAATTTTTAATCAAAATTTCTTAGAATTTTTAAAACACCAATTCAATCTCTCTTCATATATATTAAATTTAATAATCAAGCTATTTTTTTTCTATATGTAAATATGGAATTTATTTACTTTTCATGAATAGCATATGAAATGCACCATTGTGTTGTAAGTCATTTAATATTATGCTATAGTGTATTTTTGTTATTAATTTTCTTGTAATGAAGTTATTTAAAATTAAAAAAAAAAAAAAACTCTGTGCACACTTGAATATTGTGAGTAACCTACTAAGTTATCATAATTTCAAACTCAAATATTTAATAATAGATATATCATACAGATAATTATGTTCTTAAAATTGTAAACTGTTTTTATCATTTATATTAATATCATACGAATAACTTAAATTTATGTAACTATTTTATTATATATTCGTTTTCTATAGATTATATAAGAGCAATATTATATATATTACATTAATATAAAATTTTAAATTTAAATTCAAAATATGAATAAATATAACAAAAAAGTTTAAAGCATAATATCAGTTAAAAATAAATATATAATCTTTCTTTATTTTTAAAATTTTATATATGCATTTACACACAAATTATTGAAAATATGAATTTTGTAATATTTTGTAATATTTTTTTATTGATTTGATGTAATTAATTTCAAACATAAAATTTACAATTTAACTATAACTTGATTTTTTTTAAATTACAATTTTTAAGATAAATAAATATTTCAATTAGTTAATATAAGATATAACATAAACATATAAACATTTAACTCTTTCACTAACCATGTCAATTAAATTGATTTACTCATAAATTCTAATAAAGTAAAATTGTTGTGGTTTTGACGGAATTAGAATCGAGTTAAAAATAATAATTTAATTAAAATAACTAACTTTTAATTACTTAAATAAATAATATTTTGAGAATAAAATTTTGGTTATTAGATTTAATAATTTAATTAAACTTAAAAGTAAATTGTACCACATAGAAAAAGTCATGTAAGTTAGCAATGATTTTGGATACGCATTATCAAAGTATTTGCTCCTAGCGTGGTTAAGGAACAAGTTTTTCCATGAAATTATCTGTTGTGCTATATGTAATTGTCGAATGGATTTTGATGCATTTGTAGAGACTTAGTTGTGGTATAAAAAGATCGAACTGGAGGGAGAGATGGGCGATGGCGGCTCAATCGCTTCCTCGTTTGGTTACCTTCAAGATCTTTAAGTTTTGGGTTTTGGTGACTTGCCCCAACATGGCCTTTTGCAATCTACTTCAGCAGATTGTTTTTTTTGAAATGGCATTTGCAATTTGTTTCAGCAGATAGTTTTGTGGTTTTGTTACAATTTGGTGAGCTGTTGTGTTTTAATGGTTTTATGGTCTTATGCCTTATGGTATGAAGCATGTAGGTGTCTTATTAAGATTTTGACGTGGGTGTTCGTTGTTTTACGTTTGACTTGGGAAAATGATGTCTTTGCATCAAATTCACATTTTCTGGTAAGCGTGTGGTTTTAGACTTAAGGTGCTGAAATTTTAAAGGTTGTGGAGCTCTATGCTCTTGATGTCTTTGTTTTAAGAGAACTTTGATTTTGTTTTGTGGTGTTTTTTTGGTACTGTACTTTTGTATGGTATTCTCTTTTTATAAGGTCTTTAGTCAATAAAATCTATTTTACTTACAAAAACAAAAAAACATGAAACACTTAATGAGCTCATTTGGCAGCACAGGTTTAGCGGCTCCCATCGTGTCACCTATCACATTGAATCTACTATGATTCCGGATTTTTTATTAAAATATTACTTTTTTTTTTTCCTTTTCTTTTGTTTTAATAGAACACTTGTGATTTTCCTTATATACAGGGAATATAAGATAGTCGAAGATATACACAAGCTATACATGGATACTTTGTCAAATTTAAAAAAAAAAATTATTTAGTTACAAATAAAATTTAATTTTTGTAAGTACTCGAGATATAAATTTGTGAGATTATGATTGTAATCTCCATTGCAAGTATAATTTAAATTTTTTACTACAAATTTCCATTTTGATTACCTATAGAGATAGTGATTTTTTCTCATTAGAAGGTTATAATTTTCGTCTTGCATCGATTCATGATAAAAGTTTATTCTCTTAGTTTTGAGGATTCGAAAATAGCAGAGAAGATTGTTCTCTCAAAAGTCAAGATTTAATAAGTTTACCTAATTTAAAAACACAAATACTAAATTTGATCAAATTCATTATTTAACATAACATAAGAATTTTATGAAAATTTTTGAATTTCGACTATACAATAAAATGCTTTTCATAAATTTTTTTTTGTTTGAAATAGAAAATGGTGACTAATTGGGGAGTCCTAAAAATAGAGGTGGAATTACTATATATATATTATATATTCACCTTTTATTGAGGTGCACTGTCAACAAGTTTAATAATATTCTCAACTAGGATTTTATGAGAATTTTGCCATGTTCATAAAGTGAAAGTACTTCTGAGTGCTTGGCTCAAATTGTTGCATACTTCTCATCAATGTTCTATGTGTTATATGTTATAGGGTTGAGACAGATTGTGTATAGAGTCTTCTGTTTGTTATGGCTTCATCTGTATAATTATTTTAATTATATCTTCTAAGGAATCTACTAAAATTTTTGAAAATGTAAAGAAACAAAATCCAAATCAAGGACACAACTAAATATGTTTAAAGCTTTATCGGAGTTTTACTCAACTTGTCTAAGAATTTTATTAAATTTACAGAATAAAAGTAACTCGAAATATCTAAACAAATGAAATCATGATAAACTAAAGGATTTGTGCATTACTAGTTCAAGTAATTGATTTATATGCCATAAATCATCGGATCAAATCTAGTCATCTACACGATTTTACATAGTTGGTCTCCTCTCAATGAATTTATTAGAACTCTTAGCAAAATTGGAAAACAAACCTCTAGAGATAATACCTAACTTCTGTGATATATAAGGGTGAGCACTCGACTGAATTGAATCGAATCGAATGAAAAAATTTGAATTAATCGAGTTGATAAATTATATTTTATCATCCTAATTTGATTTAAAATTTTCTCGAATCGAATAAGTGAAATGGTTCGAATCGAATCGAATTGAATATATTTGTTCAAGTTAAATTTTAAAAAATAATTTTGGGTCTTTATAACCACTGTCACCTACCGTAATAAAATTTGCCATCGTAATCCAAATTTTTATTAACTTTCATCACCTCATAATTTATTTATTAATCTTTTATATATGAGTTAGCTTTTTTGCTTGCTTAGTTATTTAAATTATCTTCAAATTCTTGTCACTATGTATTTTGGAATTCAAAATATATATTAAATGTAAAAATATAATTTTTAATAATATTTTAAAGATAAAATGTGAAATTGATACTAATATAAAATTTTAATACGAATATTTTATGACATCATTAATAATTCAATTTTAATATAAATATTCAATATGACTAAGCAATTCAGTAATATAAATAAGATAAAATGTGCAATTTAATTTAATAATATAAATAGTAGATATAAATAAAATTATTACTATTTATGTTGAGGGGGTTTTTTAGATAATTTTGATTTTTTATTTGGGAGTAAATAGTGAGAAGTAAAAGTTTAGGCAGAAAATAAAAAATTTTGAAAAGTAAAAGTTTGAGGGAAAGTAAATAGGGGGAGTAAATTTTTGGAGGGAAAATATTAAAAAAATTTGGGGGATGGAATTGCGGTAGATGGGGGGTAGGATGGGAAAGGAGTAAAAGTTTTAAGAGAAAGTGGGAGGGGGTAAAACTTTTGAGGGAAAATAAAAAGTTTTGAGGGTTTTTGAGAGTAAAATTTTGAGGAAAAGTAAATAGGAGAGTAAAATTTTGGTGGAAAATAGATTTTGCGTAAAGGGTTAGAATGGGAGGAGAGTAAAAGTTTTGAGGGAAAGGAAGGAGTAAAAGTTTTGAGGGAAAAATAAAAAAGTGTGTTTGGGGTAAAAACGTACAATATTATAGTTTGATATTTGATTTATTCGAATTATTCGAATTCAAAAACTCAACTCAATTCGAACTTAAAAATCGAAAAGAAATTTGAGTTAACTCGAATAACTCGATTCATTTACCTCGAAATTTGAATTTTTTTAAATTTTTCTAGTCAAATCAAATTTTACTCACCCATAATGATATATGTTAATAGAGTGGAGGAACATCAACAAGCTTCATTATCAGATTCAGGCAATTGATGAAAATGTTAGCTGGGACATTGCTATATATTTTGACAGAAATATATGGAAGATAAAAGAATACTATTAAAGAAAGATTTTACTTAAAAATTTATCCATTCCGTGGTGGCCAATTGATCAGGTCCGTAACAATTTTTTCAACATATAACCATAGAAAATTCCCCAAAAGGATTCGATCCCTCTAGTTTAAACAGTGGTGAAATTCTGTGCATTACATGAAAATTTTTTTATTTAATTTTTTTTATAATTTATAAGAGTTTAAATTAGTAACAGTAAAAGTATATATTAACTTTCTAAAATAATTAATTTAATCTTTTAAAAATTATAAAAATATAAACTATTAAAAAGATAAAATTATATTTTTACTATCATAAAAATACACAATTTAATTTCAATAAAAAAAATTACTTCACCAAGCAAAACTCAACCACGCACACGTGTTGCTATCAGTATGTCCCGTGCTGGCTGGTTATGCTGGTGGAGCTCCCATCACATGGGAAAGACACCGTATCATAACTCACCTGGTGCTGATGTTTCGACTGCATAGTCCCCACCTGAGGAAACTCCGACACGCTCCATACCTTCACCGACTTATCGAGGCTCCCACTGTAGACAATCCACCGGTGCTCTTTCTTTGATTCCAGATCCTTTTCCACTGCCAAGCACTTCACAGGCCCCGTATGCCCCGTAAGCACTGAAATGTTCGTGTGGACGCTGCCGTCCCTACGCCAAATACATATAGTCTTATCAGCTGAACCACTAAACAAAAAGTTCCCAGCTGCCTCGAGGCAAAGAACCGCCAGCTTGTGGCCTTTAAGAGCACCACCCTGGGAGAAGTCCCTTGCGAGTTCAAGGTATGTGATCAAACCGTCACTGGAGCCACAGTACAAGGCTGGACCTGAAGAGGTGATGATTGCTAACGCTGTTACTGCACATTCTTGTTTTATAAGCGTTTGATCCAACGTATGCTTTGTTCCTTTCCGAAGCAGTTCTCTTTTCCACACTTTAACTGTTCCATCAGCTGAACCTGTGAAAATCAGTTCACCGAAGCTTGAAACCAAGGAGTTAACGGCATCGTCGTGCGCCTGAACTGATTCAAGACATTTAGAATCTGAAATTCTCCAAACTTTAAAGCTCCGGTCCCAAGAAGCTGAATAAAGAAGACCTTGTTCCTCGTTCATGCTCAAACACGATACCGCATCCGAATGTTTGATCCATAAAGCACGTTTACGTCTCACTTCCACGTAATTGCTTGGTTTAATAGAACTTTTAAGGATATCTTTTAGGGTTGGCAAAGTGCCGGCTCTTTTATGAAGGGTAGGGTTCTTAAGGGAGCTTTTCCAAACTCGAATCTTCCCATCTTGATGGCCAGTGAAAATCTTTTCACCTGATATCACAATGGCCTTAACCAAACCACTATTTGATTTAAAGCCTGTAAATTCTTTAAGATTCTTCCACACACGAATGTTCTTGCTATCGGAGCCAGTGTAAAGGAGATCCTTTGTGGCTGCTAAGGAATAAATATGTCCCTCTTCACGTGTGAGAGACCCAATGAGGCTATTTACCGGAATGGTGTTATCGTCGTCGAAAGGGACCCATGAAGATTTTTCCATATTATTGGTTTGGTTCCATGGTGACATGGTTAGGGGTGAAACTTCACAACTCAATCTGTTTCCTTCACAAAAGGCAGGGCAATTAGCTGCCGTATTGCTGTAAACAAGGCATAAATCATCTGCTGCAGTCATACGAGCATTCACAGGCATGCTAGGATCCGGATACTTCATGTCTCCATACTGGGATCTTCTAAGGCTATCAGCCTCTTCGAACACCGTGTTTGAGCCCCCTCTTCCGTCTCTCATCCCAAATCCCAAAGAATGAAAATGAATTTTAAAAAATGAAATATTGTAATCAAACTATCAAAGGCCCAAAGAAAACTAAACCAAATTCTAAGTATAGCAAAACAACAAGATTTGAGGGATGAGAGAATAATATATCAGAAAAACAAGTTTAGGGTTGGGAGAGGAGACACAAGTGGTTGCGTTTGCATTGAATTCATACACATATTATTTTAGTAAATCACACTATTTATATACTTTTTCCCTATTAAAGTAGTTAAAATGTACGGGAAATTAAATTTCTTTTAAACCAAAAATTGATTTGAACATTTGAGCAGGAGACCAACTCCAACTCCCTTTGATCATGTATCTTTGCTTTGACCTATCTGTTATTGCTAAATGGTAGACGACAAATTTAGCCATAAATGGCGATAAGAAGGGAAGAGGAGATGGAGGTATAGAATTTTGACAAGTGGTGGGAGGAAAATGGTATGGTCCAGGGCAATCCGAGTCCATCGCCTGCCAACATCGCACTGCGTTGGTAATTTTCTATTCCTTCCGGTTTGGGATGTTATTTTCTGTAAGGTGGTTTCCTTAACTTCAATTCCTAATTTAGGATCAAACTTGGAGTTCTTTTTTATATAAAAAAAATTGAAAAAAAAGGAAAGAAACATCCAACCGAATCATGCAATGACAAGTTAATGTCTTATATCCCATAGAATTTTTTTACCATCTTGTTTTTAAAAAATAAAAGTTGAAATATTTAATATTGATTTAAATGATGAAAATTTTTATAAAGAACGCGGGCAACAAATCAAATTCAATAATTATATTCACTAAACAATATTTTAATTTGTTGATGGTTAATCAGTTCCTTCGAGAGAAAAATTGTGAATTATAATCTCTCGGAAGTTGAAAAATTCTCTTCTGAGAACTTTGATAGCTCATGCAGTACCATGCTCTTGCATTAATGATTTATAAGCTATAAATCAATATTTAAGATTTGCCACGTGTAAATTCTTCAATTTGTTATGACTTCATCTTTTCAAACACCCTTGCAAAGTGACTTTGTAGATGTTTTCTTTTAATAAGGATTAGATTTTTTCATTGATGAGAAGAAGCCAGATGATGTGGAGGAGAAAGATTAGAATACTATTAATCATTTGGCATGTGGTACAATTCATTTGTGCCTTTCTCAAGAGAAGAGGTATACTTTCTCAAAGGAGATTTTTGCAAATAAGTTGTGGTTGACACTAGAAGAATTATTTTTGAATAGAAGCGGTTAGAATAACCTCCACGTGAAGAAAATGTTGTTTCCCTTCACTGATGTTTTGAGTACCACTATGAATAATCACATTACCAGTTTTAATCAGATAGTCACTCGTCACACCCGAATCTATATATAAACTCTAATTTAGAGAAATTTTGGGACTTAATTGAACTTATAGTATGCTGGCAGACTTGACCTAGAATTTTGGAAAAAAATTTGTGTTTGTCTAGTAAATAATTAGATTTCAATTCTGATTTAGTTAGTTTGGAACCGGTTGGTTCCATAGTGGGAGACAAAATGATTAAGGATGAATGATTGTACTGGTATATGAAGACTGTGCCAATGGAGTATATATATATAGGGGTGCATGGAGACAAAATTTTTTTCAATTCTATTTACCAAAATTTCCCTTTGTAGTGGTGTCATCTTCGATCGCTCCGAAGAAGAAGAAGATGTGGATAAAGAAAGTTCTGTATGTTGCAGTTGTCGTGTAAATTGAAGTCTAGAAGTAGAGAAATTAGGGAACTAGTTAGTTTCCTTACCTCTCTGTACTCGTGGATTAAAGGAAGAAGTGGGGTAAGGACTCTTAAAAGCTTCTAGAAAAATTTAGAGATTTTGGGGTTTTAAGACCTTACAACTTTTAGTTTAAATGATAAAGGATTGTCATGCTTAGTTACCAGGATGAAGGAGACTCTAGTGTTTAGACAAGTTAAGTTGATGAGGATAAAGGAATTCATGTGAGTCTTTGTACCTTGACTTTTTGGGTGATAAATAATGTTATATTGCTTGCATGAATCACGTTGGGTATGCACTGAGTTTGCCTGAGTTCATGGTGTGTATGTACTTGATGAAAGAATAGGCTGGGTGTACACAATAACTATGTGAACTCTTGTTAGTTTGTCTTTTGACTGTTTTATGGTCATTGATTAATGATTAGTTAACTAGCATATAACATGAACAATGATGAGTTGTATGATATACCCGAGTAACATATGTGGGGTGTGTAGGGAATTTACCCTGATAAGGTAGTTGAAGATAGGAGTAATTGACATGTTGGAGAAGTGGGCGGGCTGAAATAGGGAATTTTAGGGAGGTTTCGCAGCATCATGAAATAGTTATTTATTAGCTCACTAGAATGACCATGACAACGATTATCGATTGGTCCTTTAAGGTGACATCATGATGACAATTTTTAGGTTCCATAGCGTAACACCATAACGACGGTCAGCAAGCTCTTTGGGGCAACACCACGATGGCGATAAGGTTTTTCAGGGCGACACCTCATAAGAGGTTTAAGGTGTAAGACCATAGCTCGATTATAACAACCAATAGAGTCTGCCAGGACATTAAACATGAGGTTATAATATGTAAGACCATAGCTTGGATATTGCAACATAGTGAGTTCGCCAGGATATTAAACAAGGGGTTACAGGTGTAAGACTATATCCCCACTATGACAACCAATAGATTTCGCTATATCCCAACTATGACAACCAATAGATTTCACTAGAACATTAAACATGGGGGTTACAGGTGTAAGAATATAGCTATGGAAACTAATAAAGTTTTTCCAAACATTAAACATGGGGTTACAATGTGTAAGACCATGGATCGACTATGGCAACGTAACGAGTTCGTAAGGCAGCATACCAAAAATCTGCCATGGTATAAAGAAGAAGTCACAGAGTGACTCACGTGACAAGACACAAGACAAAAGAGACTTGGTGCATCTGGGAACGCAGGCTAATTGGATAACAAGGGGAATTCGCCAAAGGTAACGATGAGTGGAGCCAAGGAAGCGATTTAACTCAATTATGCATGGAAGGAGGAAGAGTTAGAACAATATGGTAAACGTGATGTCTACAGATAAAAGTCTACTAGAGAAATTGTAGAATCTACAACAGTTAAGCAGATACAGAAATATTATAATATGATAAAATCTTAATTGGGTAATCAACTAAAAGGTAGCTGAAAGGGTAAGTAAACTGACCAGACTATTCATGGGAGGAAATTTCATCTCAATGCTGAATGATCAATAAAGTTCCCCAAGAAGCAGTAAGAAATGGAATTTCATCAGGGCCATGAAGCATTGGAAAGATCTTGTAGGTCTACCAAGGTTGGAATTTGTCAAGGGATACCTGTGTAGGAGAAAGCACGAGGGAACCACATGTTTATTGGAGTATCATAAATAAATCAAATCAAAGAATAAATACTATAGGTGTAACACCCCTAACTCGTATCCGTCACCAAAATGGGGTTACGGGGTATTACCGAACATATAACAGTATAATCATACATTTAGCACTTATTTCTCATGTTCATTTATAATCATTCAATCTCAATCATAGAGTCCCTGATATGAACCTACGAGGCCCATAACATGCTTTAGAAGTGGTTCGCGACTAAACCGATAACTTTAAGAAACTTTAGGAAAACATAGAAATTTTTCTATAAAATAGGGGACACACGCCCGTGTGACCAGGCTGTGTGTCTCACACGGCCACAAGACACGCTCGTGTTGCAGGCCGTGTGGATATTCGAAATGGGATCACATGACCATGTCCTAGCCCGTGTCCTACCTCGTGTAACTCTCTAACTTGGGTTACATGGCTGACTACACGCCCGTGTGTCTAGCCCGTGTGCCCTTTGAAGTGGCCTCACATGCCCGTGTGCCAGGCTGTGTGTTAGGCTGTGCCAAACCTGCAGGGTATACTGACTTCTGCAACACGGCCAAGTCACATGCCCGTATGTTGGGTCGTGTGGAGCATACTGACTTGGTTTCCAACACTAGGGCCACACGGCCATGTCTCTTGACCATGTGTCACACACGGTTAAGACATACGCCCGTGTCTCTACCCGTGTGGATGAAAATAGGCTAGTTTAAAAGCCACATTTCTCACCCAATTTGCATTCACCTATACCAAACCATAAGACATATATCTGATGTATAAATAGGCATCCAATTTAGCCAAAACAATCATCAATCAAGCTAACTTTCACAAGGCATATAAGCTACATAACTAACCATTCAATTTCATACCAAAAGCACTTTATCAATTCATCAAAATAGTCACTTTCAAAAAACTGCATTATTTGGCCTATAACTACAATCACACCTATCACCTATTTCAACCATTTGATGCTCCCATTTATCAATTCACAACAAGCATATATTTAGCTAATACCAACTACATATCAAAGTGACCATTTGCTTAAATATATACACATAATCAAACTTACCAAATCATACCACATCACATAAACTTATACATAACCAAAACATTTATCAAGTTAAGCCAATCACATGGCTTAAACATACCAAAACATATAGGCTTTAATAGTCAAAATGACTTATACACATCATATAATTAACTAGCCTACACATGCCATATTACTACATTTCTTAAGGTTCAAAAGTACCAACTCGATAACTGGATAGTATCATGTAAATCTCCAATGACTTTCGAATCGAATGAGCTTCTAAAACTCTATAAAACCTAGGAAAGAAACAAAGTAAGCTATAAAGCTTAGTAAGCTTGTATAATACAGAATTAAACTTACTATTTATTCATAATTCAGTAATTAAACCTAATAGAAATCCAACCAACTTGTTAAATGCCTAAACACAAGTACTCATCAATATGTTAGTCACATAAGTGCATATAATCATCTATTCATATAAATGTATACAACCATTATTCAAGTTTCATACTTCATTACATCATATCTCATAAACTCCATATAATTCATATAATTCATGTGCATATTCATATCAAAACATGTATCCCGTAACAAATTTATGCCCGTAGAACCACTTAGAATATCGATAGATACACAGGTGATACACACTAAGTGTATTAATCTATAATCTGTCAATTCATGTATGTATACGCTCTTTCGAGCTAATAATAGTAAGCTCTACCTGAGCTAAGGGAACAGTAAGCTCTATCGAGCTGAGAAATAGTAAGCTCTTACGAGTTGAATATCGGTAAGCTCATGCGAGCTGTGGTGAGTCTGCAACATATGCTGGATCTCAACTTAATGACATGTCACTTGTATCCTACGAATTCCTACGGTTCTAATGGGGCTCAGTAAATTCTCGAATTTTATCATTTATGCATTTTAATATCTTGCAACTCAATTTTTCAGTTCATCTATATATATACATTTCAATCAGGTACATACATTTAAATGCTCAATTCTAATTATACGAACTTACCTCGTATAGCTCAGATGAAAACTATCGTCTATTCGTCCACTTTTCTTTTTTCCCTATCTAATTCTGATCTTTTCTTTTCTTGATCTAAATGATATCAAAATTAACTCATTCAAACTTTCATTCAATTCAATTTAGCCCAAAACACTTATTTTGGCTAAATTACACATTTACCCCTAGACTTTTGACCACTTTGTAATTTAGACCTTATCACATAAATTACAAATTCATGCAATTTCATCCTACCCATGCTTAGCCAAATTTGTTACAGGTCCTTATCAACCCATATTTATCAATTATTCACACTTTTAACCACACATTTTACACATTTCACAAATTAATCCATGTTTTGCATTTTCACTAAAAATCACTTAACAAATGTTGTTAATCTAACAACAAGGATACATTTTCTATCATTAAACATCAAAATACTCATTCATTCAACAATGGAAACATTTAAATACTTTAACAATTCTAAAATTGGAGACATGGTCTAGCTAGATTAAGCTGCAACGATTCTAAAAGCATAAAAATCACTACAAACCAATATCAAAATCACTTACATGCTTAATGAACCTTAGCCGAACCTTTGAAAGTCTTGAATGGCTTCTTTGGTTTCTAATTTCGGTAGAAGAATTGAAGAAGAAAGATGATAGCTGTAATTTTTATGTTATTTTACTTAAATTATTTACAAATTACTATTTTAACCTTAATTATAAACTATTGAAAACACTTAATGCTTGCCCATATAAGCCCACTTACATTAACAATGGTATATTTACCACATAAGGACCTTTACTTTAATGTTTTATAGCTATTTAGGGCATTTTACTAATAGAACACTACTTTTACATTTTACGAGATTTAGTCCTTTTTATCAAATTGAGCATTCAAACGATAAAATTTCTTAACGAAATTTTCACTCAAATATTCTATCATGATGCAAACCTTAATTTAATAATAAAATAAATATTTTGACTTCAGATTTGTGGTTCTGAAACCACTATTCCAATCTGACCAAAAACAGGCTATTACAATGGGGTTATAATAGAGGCATGATTCCACCAAGGAAAAGACGATGTTATTCAGCCATGTACTATAGTTAAGTTCCAAAAAAGACATCTAATTCAGGAAAAAAAGAATACGTTAAGGACCTGCGGTCAAAGAAATTAATTGAATAACCATCAATAGGGCCTTTAACAATTGGCCTTACTACTTAAGCATGTACCTTGGTTGACACTCCATTTAATTGCTTTTAGTTCATCCGACCATGCCACAACTAGCAAGCACAGTTTACCAATTTCAATTATATAATGTCAATTTAAGGCTAATTATACCAAGGTAAGATCTGCACTTAACATTTAGCATGCATAAAAAATAAATATGCGTGCATTCGGTTTCACCCTTGTAGGGTACAAACACAATTCTACCAAATACCAAACAAAAACATCAATCGAAAAACTCTTAAACACATATCGTCATTCGGCCAAATCAAACAAGAAGTACTCATGTACACAATTCACATTTAACTAAGTCCCACATCTGAATTACGCAAGTCCACAGCCCAATTGCTAATCCACAATTTCCCCAACTCAAAACCGAATGAACCTAATCATATAACACTATATAATTTAAACGTAAGAATCAGAAAATGTAATTCTAAGTGCTTGTAGCTTAAAAACGATCAGTCCACATTGAGCTTCACCTTTAATAGGTCGCCTAATTCTTTCACTTCAATAATAAAAAATATAAATTCATTAAAAACAATTCTAAGATATCAATTCTATGAAGATTAGTCTAATTTTAATCTTTAAACTAATTTTAATTAATCTAAGTCAAATTAATATAATTGTATATCTAATTTATACATAATTTCAATTTCACCATTACTTTAATATAAGCAATCTAATCTAATAATTCCACCACATTTACCTCGTCCTCTAATAGTTAATTAATCTAAGTTTAACTCAAATCAAGTTATCATAACCTGCAACAAATTCAACTTAATTATCTCTATCCAACCCAATCAGCATTGATAAGCTTGTATAGACTAATCTAAACTGTCACATTTTTAAAAAATAGACTGATTTAAAACTAAGCCACATGAATTCTAATTACACTTAACTTAGAAACAACCCAAGTTAATCTAGTCAATTAATTCTAACAAATTTTAACTATATGATTAATCTAAACAATTTTCCAATAAATAAAACTTTAATCAAACTAACTAATCAAACCACAAAATTATAAAATACCAAAAGCATAAAACCCAAATCTGCCCAAACATGATAACAAGGACATCATCAATATCATTATATCTAGTAGTGAGTTACAATAACACTAAACAAGTACATCAGCTAAACAAATTTTGATGGCACTTAAAGGCAGTGGTTGAAGCAAACATCTGAAAAAAATGAAGGAATCGTTGCTACAAAGTTTTGAGACTAGCACAATGGCCACAAGGCAATTGATGGCTATAATTAAGGGCTGATTGAAAAACACACAACATGCTAAAACAACAAGAAATTGAAGCTAATCGGCACCCAAAGAGTAAGCAGTACATTTAGATGGAAAATGATGTGAGGTTGAGCAACAAAGTTGAAGGAAATTAAATAGCAAGTTAGTAACAGAAGTAACCAGTAGCAGTTAATTGGAGGCTAATCAATAAGTATTTGGTACAACAAAATTAGTTGGCCAACATGTAAAATAGTACACATGCATATACCATTCACAATTGATTTGAATTCAACTCCTCCATTACAATCTGTAGAACACTAACAATTGACCGGAACACCACTACAACTCGGATTCATCTTAATTCATTCCTAATCTGTAACTCAGACATGATAAACATACAACAAAATGATTAAAATTAGTCAATGAAACCTCTATAACATTCGGCCAGCAAAGATAAATAAAAATGAATGCTCACTAACCATGCTAAAAGGGTTTGGCCAAGGGGTGAGAATATGTATGAAATCAGTCGCAAAATAAGAGAAATAATGATAACGAGATGAGACATAGATGAGGCGACAATGTAGAGATTATGAGAACAACAAAAGCTTCAATGTGCGACAACGGGAGAAGGAGAAATGGACAACAATGGAGAACAAAAAATAGAAGCAACTTATGAACAAGATATTGATATTAAAAAGGCAAGGATTCAACCAAATAAAGCAGAGAAGTGATAGGCAAAGGGGCAATACAAACAAAAATAAAACTTTTGTTTTAGGCTGCAACAATGGTGGGTTATAGAGAAAATTAAGAAAGGAGAGGAAAAATGAAAGGGATGAAAATAGCTTGAGAAAAAAAAAAAGAAAATAGGCTGAACATAAAGTAAAATGCAATTTATAGCTAGGTTAAAGAGGGCTTGGACGACAACAAGGTAAAATCTAGAAAATAAAAATTTGCAAGGGAAAGGAATTGAACTCAAGTCTCAAGGTCAATTTCAATAACTCTTTACCAATAGGCTAATTACTCATGTTATTCATGAATACTCAAACAAGACATTAAAAATTAAGGCAAGACAACTCTTAGTTCACTAACCTGATTCCTTCTGACCCAATTTTTCAGACAGCAAGCGGTGTAGGATGAATTCCTTAAGGTAATTATATAAATTGTGGTTTTATATGAATTCTATTATTTATATTTGATCATGTCTACTAATAACTCGGTATGTATGTAGAGTCACAAGAATGAAACCCCATTCAAGGCTAGGACACTACCATCTTTTGAAGATATCAGTGTGATGTACGGTAAATATCATGCGAGTAGAAAGGATGCCCAAACAACAAATGACATTATTGAAGTTCTAGAAGGGGAGGAGAATAACAATGGTAGAACTAAAAACATTTTAGATCGTATAGGTGTGGAAGAAGATGGGTTTAATGGAACTGAAAATGTTGGCTTTGTTAATGGATTTCAAGGATAATAGCCATTCAAGGTCCCTATTTACTAGTAGAGCCTAGATTAGATGGGTCAATGGAGCTGGAAATACTAAAAGACGTATCCATACTAGTGATAATGTTAAATTTAATGGAATTACAAAAATATTGGGATGCAAAATGGTTGAGGTTACAAAAAAAAAAAAAAAAAAAAAAACAAAGAGCTTAGGGATGGAACACTTGATCACTTAGAGGTCCATGCAACTTTGGGATGAGTTGATGAAAATTACAAGATAGTCCCAAGCAGAAAAACTTGTTGCTACAAGGAAGATCCCTAGTAATTCAATTAATATGCTCGTTTTCTTCACTATCCCAAATGAACAAAAGGAGATATGGGAGAGAGGATTGTTATTCGAGGGAAATTAATTGTCTAAAACTTTAAGTAAATGAACTAACTTTTATGTTATCTTTTGGTAAGTCCTTAAAATGTTTTAAGCGTAATGTGGTACATTTATACATAAAATAAGAAAAATAATAGATATCACAATTTTCTACAATAAAACACTTTGATATCATAATATCTATTTTTCATTTATTATTTAATACTTAAATATTGTTTAACACGGAGCATTATTGTTACAACAATACTCGCTGCTTATTCATTCCAACACAGTTTCCTTTTACAGTCGTGGATGCAGCTCAAAGTGCCTTTTCTTTTTTGGTAAAAAACCCATAGTGCCATTTTTATATTTAAATGAAATGGTTTCCATTATAAATAAATTTGTCCTTTCAACTGTTCCATGACATTGATGGAGCTAAACACTAGTCAAAGTGTTCCAATAATAGCAGACGTTAGCCGTGAAATCTAGAATTATTGGTACACTTCCAATAAGTTCTTTTTCCCGCTGCTCAACTCAAATTTGATGTCTATTCATCAGCATCTAGGCACCATATCAACTCCACAACCGTAACTTACTTGTATATGAAAATATAAGATTTTCAGCATAAAGAAAGTGATGTATTTGAGAAATATTTAGTTTAATAAAAAATAAAATATTTTAATATTTTTTCTGTTTTTATTTCTAAGTTGTACGTGTATTGAATTATATTTTTGCATAAAAATAGAATAAATTTAGGTAATGCGTAAATCTCAAGGATTAGTTTTATTTAGAATTAAGATTAAATTGCACAATGTAAAATGTCGAAACTATTTTTATTTTAAAAAGGGAGTCGACTTAAAAACAAAAAATGGAGTCGCCATCAATCCTTTTTATTTAGGTGTGATCGGTTCACCTTGTAAAATGTTTTGTTTTACTAAAATATCGATTTTAGCTTACGAAATTTGAGAAACGGGTTTGGGAGTCGATTACGTACGAGGAAGGATTAGCACCCTCGTAAAACCCAAAATTGGTACCTGATTGATTAATTAATGTCCTAATGTTAAAAATTTGAAAAGATTTTAATACACGATCCTTTTGATTTTTCAAAACTTATGTGTTGAAAGTATATTCAATTATCTGGGTCAAAAAGAAAAGTCAAAACCCAGTAGGTTAAGGCATGATCTCTCGAATTGCCAAATACAGAATATTACTTATTTTTTTTTAGAAATTTTTACCTCAAGACAACAAAATGTCACATCTAGTGAGTTAGGACGCGACACCTTGAATTCTCAAGAATAAACCTTTATCTGAAATTCATGTGTTTTATTTTTAAAAAAGGTACTCAAGCATTTGGACTCAATGGGAAAAATGGAAACCCAGTAAGTTAGGGCATGATTTTCCCAAAGCTCTCAAATGTCGAATATTGCCTTATTCTAGAAAGCTTTTGAATCATAGCAAGTATGGAAATAAAATATATTTATTTAAAAATAAAAATAAAAATAAAAATAAACAATATGAGGATTAAATAAACAAGTAAAAATAAAAAGAATAATTAATAATTAAATAATTAAATGGATAAATAAAAAAGGTTAAAAAACACTTAAGTCAACCTAACTCTCACAATATAAGGATTCAACGAAATTCCTCCATCAAAATCCAACTTCAAACGAAAGCAACTCAAAAAGAAAAGAAGATGAACGAAGAACAAAATAAGAGCAAGCCATAGAAAATAAGAACGCAAGAGAGAGAGAATTTTGAGTGAATGCTCTCAAGAATTGTTAGTGCTTCCAAAACTTAAGTGCTTTACAATGAAGGGAGAGACCTCTATTTATAGTTGAGCCTCCCCAAATCCAACGGTATAGATCAATTATATCAACGGCTAAGATTAAAGGGTATCTACAAATTAAATCTCTAAGATTACAAAACCATATCTTCTAAGATTGCATATCATATCTTCTAAGATTGCATATCATATCTAAGATTGCATATCCTTGAAGATTATGTTTCTATATGCGTCAAGCTTGTAGATAGACCTTCAATCTTCTCAAGTAATGGGCCATTTCGACCAGGCCAAATGATATATTTGTAATTTTGGACTGGACTTGGACTTTGTTTAATTATTTTGGGTTTATTATTTTTTGTATGGACCCGGGCTAAATTGGCCTATTATAGTTGCCCCTCTTTGCTCATTGTCGTGTAACGGGAATGGAGCAAAGACTATAAAAGGGCCAAATTTGCCCGGTCTTACCGAATCTTGACTTCTTGGCACTTCTTTTCTTCAAGTAACTTCACTCCAGTCACTACATCTTCAGGGGCATAGGAATTGTTGCTCTGATCCGCTCCACTGCAATTTCAGTAAGATACAGTTTGTGTTTATGTTCTTGCTCCACTGCAACTTCAGGGAGATAAGAACTAATAATTTCACCCTACGCCACTGCAACTTTAGGGAGATAAGGCTGGTGGATTAAATCTGCTCCATTACCGATACATGGAGATAAGATTCGTCGTCTTCGATCCGCTCCATTGTAACTTTAGGGAGATAAGATCTACAATCTTTAGTCTGCTCCTCTGCAACTTTAGGGAGATAAGACTTGTAACTTCAACCTGCTTTCTGCAACTTCAAAGAGATAAGGTTTGCTATCTTCGATCTGCTCCACTACTGCTTAGGGAGATAAGAATCTGCTATCTTTAGTGTGCTCCGTTGCAACTTCAGGGAGATAAGACTTGTAACTTCAACTTGCTCTCTGCAACTTTAGAGAGATAAGGTTTGCTACGATCTGCTCCACTATTACTTAAGGAAGATTTGCTATATTCAGTCTGCTCCGCTGCAACTTTAGGGAGATAAGACTTGTAACTTCAACCTACTCTCTACAACTTTAGAGAGATAAGGTTTGCTATCTTTGATCTGCTCCACTACTACTTAGGGAGATAAGATCTGTGAATTTACCGATGTTGCTACACCATCCTCTAGGGACATGATCTGTAGAATCAGTTTTATGTGCTTATGTTTATGCTAAGTGATTAGGATGCTATGATCAGAATGAGTCGAATGCTCCTAATTAGATGTGCTATGAATGCAAAATGAGAGTGACCCCTTTTTAATACTTAGGGTTGTCACTATTCAAAGTTTTATTGCTGACTTATTATGCTGCCATCTCGCTCGACTGGTATCTTTGCTAGAAAATTCAAAGAAACAATCATATTTTGCTCAAATGATTTGCTCCACTGTAACTTCAAGGTCCATTCTATGGTACCTTTAGGACCTAAGGCTTGTACCATCTTCAAACCCTCCTACTGCAACTGAGGGGTATAAAATCTGAATATTTTCCAATCCATTTCTACTATAATTCAAGGGTATAGTATTTGGATCTTCCTCCATCAATCTGGTCAGTTACACCATTCCCCGGGTGACTCGACCTGATGTGTATGAATCTAGAATGTCATTTTTTGAGAATTACTCGTTGTTCATCGAGATTGTATCACCGACACAATATTTTATCTTCTCTTTGACAGAAAATCTGAAGAGATAGTCACAATTTAGACTCCTCTTCCTCAAATATTTCCAACCCTTAGGTTTGGTAAGTTCTAAACAATAGTCCTGCTTCAAGTTCTTGTATTATTTAGAAGCTTCCAAAGTAATATGCAAAACTCCTTTTATGAGAGTATTATTAGTCCATTAACCGTTATTTCAATGCAAAATGCTTGAAAAAGATCGTAACAATGGACAAGAATGGAATTGATTTGGAGCATATCTCGAAATGAATAAATTAGAAAAATTAATCGGGAATGCATCTTGAAAAGGAAAAGGTATTCAAAGATAGCAAATTCAATATGAGTGGGACGTTGAATTAGGTGCCCCAGATATCGCAGCTTGAGCTTCTCTCTACAAACTTTTTTTTTGAAGACTATTTTGAGCTTAATATGTGTTTGGGGAATCCAGAGTATTTTGTCGATGCCCCAAGACGTAGCATACTTTTTCATTGTTAATTTAGGCATAGTAAAACTGCCATATGCCCTACTTTTGACCAAAATTTGAGCCGTCTTTTTCGGGTTTTCAACTCAAAACCCCTTTGGTTTCAAGGCGCCCTTTGTAGGTTTTCGCCTTGGCCTCTCCATTTTTCATTTTTTCCTTTTTTTAAGGTCTCAAAGCGCCTTTGCAGGTTTTCACCTTGGCCTCTCCTCTTTTAGGTATCTTTAGATTAAATCTGAATTTACAAGATTGGGCAGATCTTTGCCATCCATTTCGATCAATATCAATGCTCCTCCAGAACAGGCATTCTTTACTACATAAGGTCCTTCCTAGTTTTGCATCCACTTTCCTCTGAAGTCCTTTTGTATAGAAAGGATCTTCCTCAATATCAGGTCCCCATCATGAAATTTTTTTGGGTGGACTTTTTCCGTCCTAAGTCTACATCATCCATTTTTGGTACATTTGACTATGATGAATACTTTCAAGCCAGGTTCACTGGAGGCATTTTGCTTCATTCAATTCTTGACTCAATCAAAGCTTGGAAGAAAGACATCTCGATTTCCATAAGCAAAACTACTTTTATTCCATAAACCATGAGAAAGGTGTTGCCCCAACGAAAGTCCTGGCAAACGTTTGATAAGCATAGAGAGTAAATGGTAGCTTCTTATGCCAATCTTTACAAGTCTCAGTCATCTTTCACAATTTTTGTTGTTTTTGTTTTTTCTTTTTTTGTACTTTTGGTTCTCTCTTTTTGGCTGCCTTTGCTGCAATGTGATATTGTGCCTAATCTTTGAACAGATTGCAAACTTTTGACATTGTGCAGTTGGACATGATCTTTTCTGGTCCTTTTTTTTGTTAGAAATTTGATGACTGTTGACTTTGTAATATTGGCATATTAAGCTACTTTCACCCTCTTAATAGAGTAGTCGATGACTACAAAGATGAATCAATGTCAGCTAGAAGCTTTTGATGAGCTCGGTCCCATAACATCTATGCCCCACATATAGAAAGTTTATGAAGAAATGAAGGACGCACATAAGTCTTGACTCCCTAAATTTGACATTTATGGCATAACTGATGCAATCCCCTTCCATGATGGACCAACAGTACCCAAACCTCATGATTAGCCTAGCTTATCATAAAACCATTAGCATGTGTCCTTCTAACACCCTTAGGACTTCTTTTGGCCTTAACAACATCCACAGGTCTTAGTAGCATAGGCCTATCTTGATATGATTATACGAAAACATCTTTGAATTCAATGATATTTCGCTTTGTCTTTTGGGTAATGGAGGCTCCGATCTTTGCCTCTTTCTCTTCCCTAGGCTTACCGTCCATTGACTTTTTGTAAGGCAGGATCCATTTTCATCTTGTTCTACCATCCTTAACAAATCAAGAGGTAGGTTAAAATCTCTGTCATCTTCAAAGTCCTGATATCCCCCTAGACACATATCTCATTCAAAAGGAGATTCTGAGTCAATAGTAGCGTCGCTTATGTCATTGATATCCGGAGACCTGTTGTAGGTACGAAGGCAGATTTCAAATAATAAATGATTCTAAGGATAATTATTTATATGGTATGATCATGAATGAAGAATAAAATAATATTTGAAAGAAAGTCCAAAGAACAAAAGAATCTATACATGGAAAGAATAAAAGAATATTTATTAAAAAAAAAGATGCATTTTATTTAAATAAAAATTTTGGACACAAGCCTATTTCACAAAATGATTCTTATTGCTTCTAAGCTTAAAGCAACAAGCGTGTTTTGAATATTACTCTAGATTAGCTCTAAAAATACAGGGATCTCTTCCATAGACCCATTGTCCAAAACACTCCCAACTACACAAGGGCTTGGAAACTTTTATTCCCCGGTTCCCTCTTTGGATATGTCATTAATGTTAATATTCCCCAATATTCCTTTTGGGTTTTTGACTTCTTCAAAGAATCACAACTCTCTTGCCCCCTCCTTCAATTATTGCATTTACTGCCTTATCAGAGTGATTAGGTTCAGGTAAATCATCGAACTTCACAATTCCCATTTTAATGAATCTTTCGACCAACTTTTTAAATGTAGTGTAGTTTTCGATTGAATGTCTCATTATTCCTACATGGTACTCGCATCGGGTATTCGTATCATACCATTTTGGGAACAGAGGTTGCACAAGTTTCTTATAGAACGGAGATACCGCATGCACATCGAACAAATTCTGATACAGCTCCTTGTATGTCATTGGGATGAGTGTGAACTGGAGCCTTTCTGTGTTTCGCCTCAGGTTGGATTCCTACCTTGAAAAGCCTTGATAGCTAGTGGTTACGGCCCTCGGCTGGCCTACAGTAACTAATTTTGAATGCATGCTCAGGATATTTATATCATATTCCCTATTTCTCAGGGTTGTTCTTCTGACGCTTCCTCCCACATCTATCTTCCCACTTCTTATTGCGTTTTCAATCATCTCACCAGATATTATTATATCTGGAAAGCTTATGGTAGCACTTCTCAACATATGACCAATGAACTACGCTTTCAGAGTATTGATGAAAGCATTGTAGTTTACTTTTCCAAAAGGGGTGGCTAGACTTGTGTTGCTACCTCTTTCCATCTTTGGGCATATTGCCTAAAGCTTTCACTCTACTTTTTTTCCATATTCTGCAGCGTAATTCTGTCGGGTACCATGTCTGTTACGTGACTATATTGTTTCATGAAGGCCTGTGATAGGTCTTTCTATGAATTAATTTGGGCACGGCTTAATTGGTTATACCATTTAGCTGTTGACCCGATCAGACTGTCTTGGAAATAGTGGATTAATAGCTGGTCATTATTAACATATCCTGTCATCCTTCAACAACACATTGTAATGTGAGCTTCAGGACAACTAGTCCCATTGTACTTTTCAAACTCTGGAGTCTTGAATTTTGGCAAGAGTACAAGATCTGGGACCAAACTCAGATCCTTGGCATCAACCTCGCAATGGTAATCAGTATTCTCCATTGCTTTAAGTTTTTCTTCCAACCACCTGTACCGATCTTTGAGTTGTTTTGGCAGTTCTACCTTTGTTTTTTCTATTCTTGCCATTTTGTCTAGATCAAGAACTACAGGCTTGATCAGATTGCCGCTCGGATTAGAGTCTAAACCTATTGGGTAATCCATTGGTGCCGAGGTACTGACGTGATTTTGTTGGGGTTGATAGTAACGGGTACCCCTTGTGGAAGCGTCTGTGCATTTGTTGGGGACAAATCCAGAGGGTAGAGAGGGTCCTCGTTGTCATCTGTTGACCATGAGGCCTTTCCTTTATTCAAGCACCCCAACTAGTAATTGGGTCAACTAATCCATCATATTCATTTGGGACTCTAGCATTTAGTCCCTCATGTCTTGCTGGATCTTGGCCAGTTGCTCTTGCATTTGCGTTTGTAACTGGTCTTGCATCTCTCTTTGAAATTGTTCTAGTCTTTCCAACCTCTGGTCCATATCTTTTGTTCTAACGCGAGTACCGTAATGATACTTAGTTGATAGACTTTTTTCGGTTCCCAGGTTAACTGTAATAATTTTATCTAATTAGGATCCTTTTATGAAAATTTAATGCATATGATGTAATGCAAATGCATGAAACAAATGCAAAAAAAAAGAGAGGCGTTGATTCTGAATTCAATTCGATTAGAACAACTTTTCTAAAAAACAAATTTCTTTACATAAAACGGATATTTATACGTCCTTGCCCTCCTATTCCAAGTGAAGACTTGTATAAAATTTAAAAAATATTAAAAAAATTTTTCTTTAAAATATTATGTGTACCAATTTTTAATTATATTAATATTTTGAAAATATATAAAAAATAAATAATTTTCAAACTTTTGAGCAGTCAAGTGCCTAACTGTTGTGTTGTCTATTATTCTTCATATATAAGCCATCCTAGTGTTTGAAGTATACAAATATCATAGCTGGTGTACATTTTCAGATTCAACTGATAC
This sequence comes from Gossypium stocksii, assembly GCA_020496765.1. Classification (NCBI taxonomy): domain Eukaryota; kingdom Viridiplantae; phylum Streptophyta; class Magnoliopsida; order Malvales; family Malvaceae; genus Gossypium; species Gossypium stocksii. The sequence goes on from CM035624.1 coordinate 36,495,507, forward strand.
TAAATTAAACAGTGCTTTAAATCAGTGGAAGTGCCACCAAATGCTTAAAATGTATACCAGAGTTGTTCAAGCATTTGATTTTTTTATAAAGTTTGAGAAATAAATTTATTTATATTTAAATTTTTTAAAATATTTTTCATTTTAATATATTATAAAAGGTACTAATAGAATTAAAAATTTGATACATATACCATATTTTAAAAATAATTATTTTTTAAATTGTATATAATTTTAATTTTTTATTTTTTAAGAAATGATTTTTTGGTTGACTTGGTGGTTGACATGTCAACAACTATCGCTGACATGGAGACCCACGTAGCATTGTTAACAATCACATCAATGTTGTAACAATCAAAGACGAAAAACATTGGTCAAAGGGCTTAATTGATACAATTTGAGAGTTTGAGGACTTAATTGAGTGCGTTTTACGCACAAGGGATTAATTAATGTTTTTACCAAAGTTTAGGGGCTTATGTACTCATTTAGCCTAATTTTTAATTAAAAAAATAAAGTTATAATTTTAGTTTTGTTTATAAATATTTTATTATTAAGTGGATATCCATCAAGATCAAGATAAGTTTGATGTACGTTAAGACTCTAGTATTCATTAGAAGTATAATTTTATATCATTTATACTTCTTATGTCTATAAATATAGACTTTGGAGAAACATTGTAAACAATCCTTATTGATAAATAAAATAGGTTCTTTTTTTTTTTTGCTTTCGTATTTCTTGTTCTTTACCTTCTTTATTATTTATTTCATAACATGTTATCAGCACGATGTTCGTTTTTTTTCCATGATTTCTTTCTATGTTTTTCATCTAAAATTTTCATTCTTAGCTTTTTTCTTCACATCTTTGTTTTTAGCTTTTTTAGTGGCTAAAAAGGCACGAACGCGAATAAAAAAAATCTGGTTGGATAAGCTTCACAACCTGACGATCTTCATAATAAAAGAGACATTTGGCAATAAGCTTGTGCTTACTTAGAAAGATCATCATAAATGATTAAGGTGTGTCGTTCTTGATACATAAAATATTCAGCCAGAAGCAACTCATGTATAAGGAGCGAGGTATCGTAATGTAGTTGGGGAACCCATGCTTTTAATGCCTTTAAATTACTTAGCCAAGTTTTACCAAAAAACAATATCACACCTCCTGTAAAACTCAAACCAACACTTGCACTGCAATAGACAACTCTTACCATTATTCCCTTATTGCTTGCCTAAACTAAAAGTTTTAGTATTATATGTGAAGAAAACTATAGAACCAATTTCCTTTAGAAGGAAGAAAATAAAATAAAACTTCATTAGAGAGATTCAAACCAAGGATCTCTAATGAACCTTCACACCTTTAACCACTCAACTGTTCCAAGAATTCTGAATTACTTTCAACAAGAACTTTATATAAAAGTATATTTGTCTTAGAAATGATGGTGGTAAAGCCCTAAACCCAATACAATTTGCCAGATCCGGATCTAGGGTGCTACAATACACATACAAACATTTTCTTTCCTTGCTTATGCTTGTTTAAGAACTCAGTTGAGAATAATCTTTCAACTAAACTTCATTTGATTGCGCTGGACTTTACAATTTGAGGACTTTACAATACGAGGACTTACAAGCGAATATCATTACGTAATTACATATTTCTATAAATTTTGTCTCTAAATGATATTATTGACGACAATTGTTCTATCCACGTGTTTGGTATACATTACAAAGACTTATAAACAAATCTCTGGACTCATTTACTATACTCCCATAGACTTGATCTCGCCAACCCAAACTTGCTTTGTATGCAGAACAACCCATCATGCTATTTATTGGGCATAAACTTAGCATCATCCTTTTTGGCGTAGTCTCACGGTAGCATAGCTATGACATGAAACACAGAGGTAAATTCAGGAGAACTTAATGAGTAAACCCCTGATTACCTAAGTTATATTTGAGATTTCCCTTCTTTATGTCACAGAAGCCACACCTTGCCCTAAGAACATAACTTACCTTTCACACCTTCGTTACCTCTTCCACATCCTTCACCCTACCCCTTCCTGATTTCTTACCCATACCTACTTCGGAGAACCACACAGATAGAATATTGTTGATTGATTTGTTTTGTAAGTCCATTTGGCTCATATCTGTAACGCCCTAATTTTCGGGATTTCTCGGGTTTAGTGTGATTTTGGTGAAGTTGTGAAAAATTTTATGTTCTGATTGTTGAATTTGTGTTCGAGCATGTTAGTGGGCCTTTAGGAGGCCCAAACTCAGGTTAAAATCTGATAAAAATTGTCAAAGTATGTTTTAAGTAAAAGGAAGAACTGGGTCAAGAGGGCTCTTAAGAAAAACTGGGTAAAACGTGTCACAAAAGGGAGCCTTGGTAGAGTGGCAAGGAGGCGCCACTAAGCTCCTAAAAAAGTGGCACCTAAGAGGTGTATGAGGTCCAAGGTACGAGTTGCAGCAAGCTTCAAGTGCTTTATTTTTTTTTATGTGCATGAGTGGTAAGTGTTGGCACTCAAGTGGGACTCCGTCATGAAGAGTTTAAACTGTTCAAGAGAGTGAAACAAGGAGTGATTTAAAGACATTTGAATTTGAAGAGTAGTGGCCGACCATAGGACTTTGTGTTGTTGCAATTTTGACAAACAACTTAGGTTAGTATTTCAGCAATTTGAGTGTAGTTGTGCCGATTTCCCTAGAGATCTTTTTGAGCATTTTTGTGCCGTTTAGGGTATAGCGTCTAGGGTGTTCTTTTTTTCAAGCTTTGTTATTCTTTTCTTTGACCTAATAGCCAAAAAATCCCATTCCTTAAACCTCATTACCGATTGCACCTGTTGACCAAAGCCACTCTTCTTTTCTTCTTTCGTTCTTCTTCTTCCCCACTTCTCACACCTTGAATCGATTCCATCCCCTTTGCCAACCCTTCTAAGCCGAATCAAATCCACTCTTTTCCATCTCACCATCAACCTCTGTCGACAAGTTTTGACTGAAACCTCTACCATAGCCGAATACCTATTTGACCGAAAGTACACCTTTGTTGTTCATCTTTTGACCGAAACCAGTCATTCTTTTCCTCTTTGATTCTCTAGCAAAGCCGAACCTCTTATCACCCATTATTTGAGCCATCGATTCACACCCCCTATCTCACTGTTGTGTTGACGAGGACACCTAGGAGTAGATCTAGGAGCTGAATCTTCATAGAGCCTTTCTTTACTAGATCTAGTATAGATCTAGTTTAGTGGAAGTGTGGAAGCGGTATTCTTCAAGAAGAGTCTTCGGTAAGTAGTGTAAACCCTATGTAATATCGTTTCTTTAATAGCTAAGAAGAAGCCGAAACCCCTAAGTCCTTAGGGGGCTTTGTCGACATGGCTTATTACTGTTCTAATGTTGTATTTTAGTTCTTTTATGCATTTGTTAGCGAAAAAGGTGATTAGGCAAGGAGTTGAAGGCTACGATACGACCAGATCTAGATTTAAGGGGATCTAGGTCGACAAGGTAAGAATTTTGTGGCCATTAAGGGTGTGGCTGAATATGGTAAGGGATCTTAGCATTGGTTTTTGTAGTTTCATTGGCTAATCATTTAAGTGTTGGATTGTAGGAGTTATCGCATAAAGGATTTCCGTCGGTGGAATCGTAAATAGGTGTGTGTATCAAACACCCTTTCCATGGTTCAAATTGGCAAAAGCCGAAAAGCCGAAATGCCGAAGTCCTAGCATTTCGTGGGCTTGTGAGTGTGCAAACGCTCTCAAGTCAATAGGAACATGTTAGATCAGAAATCACTACTGGGAGGTAGGACGGGTGCAAAATTTCGAGCACTGCGGTATGTTGGGCCTCGGTGGGCCGAATATGGGCCCAATGGGCTTTTGGGCCCATTTGGGATAAAAATAGCTTTAAAGGTATTTTTGGATGGACTATAAGTTAAAACTGCTAAAATGGGTAACTGGTTATGGAACGTAGCCTAAAAGGGCTTAAACTGCTAAATGACACTTTAGGGCCCATTAGGGGTTTTAGGGCCCAGTAACTGAAACTGCCTAAGACTGTTGAGTTGACTGCCAAGACGGAAACAATGACTGTTAACGACTGTATTACACTTAAAACTAGTAATAATAGTGGAAGTGATTGAAATACCCTTAGGGTGAGAAATTACGGTTTTACCCCTAGGTGTAAAATTACTATTATACCCCTAGGGCTAGCATCGACTGTACTGCTTAATATGAATGTTACTATTATTGCATGCCATGTTATATACATCTGTTGCATGGGTTGGGTTGATATTGGAGGAAGTGTGAGTGGCACTGCCACGTTTACTGAAAGGGGTTTTGCCTCGTATTCTATTTATCTGAGCAGCTATGCTGCGACTGTGGTGTGTGGGCTGGGTGGGTTGAGTTATTCCCCACATGGTGTGTTGGCTGGTATGGGTGGTGTGTAGCGGTTGGGTGCGTCGAGTAGTCTCCCCACATGATATGGGCTTGCATGCATGCTGATATTCTGTACTGTTCTATTCTAGGCCTATGGGCCATGCTACTATCTGAATAGGGCTACGGCCCAATTTACTGCTATCTGAATAGGGCTTCGGCCCAGTATTTGACTGTGACTGGTTTGGGTTTAGGCCCAATGGGGTTGTGTTGACTTGGGCTTTAGATGGGCTTCTGCACACACTGAGTTTTCCAAACTCACCCTTTTCCTTTCCATCCTTGCAGGTGAGCCCTAGTTGGTGGACTTGGAGCTGGGAGGGATTCAGAGTGGCCACGAAGACTAAACTTGGTTTTAAACTGGTTTTATTATTATATATTCTCAATTACTCGTTTTATTTTCGTTATGGGTTGTAATAAGGCTGCTTAACTTTTCTATTTGGGTTTTTATTTTTCTTACTTATGCATGATTTAGTACAATTATAATGATACATATTTTCCAAAATTAAATGAATGTTTTCATAACCAACTTTGCAACACAATCGGCTAAACAGGATAACAATACTAAGACGAATCGATTAACAAATGGGTAGAGAGTAGGTTGTTTATCCAATAAACCGGGAATTTCTAAAACCTAAGTATTACTTTACAAAACTCACCAACGGACTTAGTAACTAGGCAGCGTGACTCAGTATAGGTGATGTAGGATGCCGGATTTGGCTATAACGTCCAGGTCGGGTTTGGGGTGTTACAATATCCTTGATTCGTCACATACTCTGGTGCGTTCCAGCTTCTTTGTTCATACCTTACTATGTAAGATTTACTATAACATTTCATACGAAGCTTTTCTTTCAAAGTTCTCTATACACATTATTCCTTTAGAGTTCACCATATTTACTGCGCCTTCAGATTTCGCCATACATATTATTCCTTCAGAGTTCCCTATACTTACTGCACCTTCAAAGTTCTCCAAGAATACTATTTCTCTCTTTCAGAGTTTGCCATAGAGGCGTTCCATGATAGCTAATAGGGTATTCCTTGAAATCACACCGAAGGGACATTCCTGTTATTATTAGCCACAAAGGCATCCCTTTTCATAGAATGTCATAAAGGCTTCCATTTTAGATAACCACAAAGCCATTCATTTCAAATATACCACAAAGGCTTTCATTCCAAATATGCCACAAAGGCTTCCATTTTAGATACGCCACAAAGGTTTTCATTTCAAATACAGCACAAAGGCTTCCATTTCATAGATTACCGCAAAGGTTTTCATTTTCTGACGTGCTTCCAATAAAGATTCGCCTAGACTCAAATTACATGAGGTTTGCACCTCATCGTTTAGGATCATGCAGAAACCTCATTCAGTAATGTAATAGGCCAATTTAGCCCGAGCCCACACAAAAAATAATAAACCCCAAAAAAATAAAACAAAGTCCAAGTCCAGTCCGAAATTACAAATATATAATTTGGCCCGATCAGAATGGCCCATTACTTGGAAAGATTGAAGGTCCATCTACAAGCTTGACGTATATGGAAACATAATCTTCAAGGATATGCAATCTTAGAAATGATATGCAAATATTAGATATGATATACAATCCTAGAAGATATGATATGCAATCTTAAAAGGTATGATTTTGGTATCTTAGAGATTTAATTTGAAGATACCCTTTAATCTTAGTTGTTGATGTAATTGATCTGTACCGTTGGATTTGGGGAGGCTCAACTATAAATAGAGGCCTCTCCCCTTATTGTAATGCACTTGACTTGAGTTTTGGGAAACAATAAGAATTCTTGAGAGTATTCACTCAAATTTCTCTCTTTCTTGCGTTCTTATTTTCTGCGGTTTGTTCTTATTTTATTCTTCGTTCATCTTCTTTTTTCAACCTTTTTTTATTTTGATTTAATCCTTGTTTCCTTGATTTTTAATTCTTTTTTATATTTTATTTTTTATTAATTTTGGTATTATATCAAATTATTTCATTTTTTAAGTTCTATATTATTTTTATATTATTTATAAATTTGTATATTATATACTATTTGAATTGTTTTATCATTAATATAAAATTTACTATATAACGTATATTTTAAATATGTAAATCATTTATGTATATATATCTTATATTACTATATTATATGTTATCCCTTATATATATTTTCTATAAATTTAAGGTTTTATATATAGTATTTATTTATTTAAAAATATATTTATTTCATTATATACATATACTTTCCGTTTTAAAATTTGCCATATCATTTTATGTATCTTCTTTTTCAAAAATTGTTATAGTATTTTATTGTCTTGTATATATTATTTGCCTTATTTTATTATTTTATATAATATTTATTCTTGTGTGTAAAGTTCCATGTCTATTTCTTATTTTTTTCGCGTAGATTTTAAATTGATATTATTTACTCTATATCTTTTATTTGATCATTCATATTCTTAAGATTCAAATTTGTTATCTTTATTTACTATAGCGTTATTATTATGTTGCCTGTATTATTTGACATTTCATTCTTTTTACTTAATTTTCTATGTTGATGCTAATTATTAATTCGTTTTGTATCTTAGTTTTTTGGAATTAATGTTGCATTTTGCTCAAAAGTATCATTTTAAAATATCTATCTCCTTTAATTACCACATTTTATCTAAAAGTTTTTCTTAAATAAGGCAATATTTTGTGTTTAGAAATTTGGGAAATAGTGCCCTAACGTGCTGGGTTGCGATTTTCCGTTTGACTAAGTAACTAAATATCCTTTTAATAAATTTTGAGATGATTTTAGTTATGAGCATTTAAAAACATCGTGTCCTAACGTACTAGATGTGATGTTTGCATTCTTTTGGAACAAAAGAATCTCGAGTTTTGACTTAAATTGTTCAAGTTCTTTTGAAAAAGGGATCGTGTTTTAAAATCTTTTCGAATTTTCGACATCAAGAAAAAAAATTAACCAATTTGGTACCAATTTTGGGCGTTACGATTCGATTTCTAAATTAGAAAGTTTTGTTATGGAGAATGAATTTCTTGATAAAGTGGAGGACAACGCTACAGTCCTTGCATGGTCAGAGAACACCCAATTAGAAAAATGAGATAGTATTGTTAAGGGATATAAATCAGAATTGTGGGACCTCACTCGCATAAGTGCAGCGCAGAATAAGCTCCATGAGTTGAAAGATATATGGGCCCAATGGGATGATGAGACTGAGCAGTTGTTCTATCATAATTATGGTGATCTACCCTACTTGCTTGACGTTAAGGTGGATAAGCATTTGTTCCAGGCTATGGCTCAGTTTTGGAACCCCGTCTATAATTGTTTCACTTTTGGGAAGGTAGATTTAGTACCTACTATGGAGGAGTATATGACCTTGCTTCGCTATCCAAGGATTCAAGGTAACAAAGCTTAATTTAGTGCTGCTAATATCCCAAATTTTGGTGAAGAAATTAATGAATATTACGGGGATGAGTGAACAGTGGGTCGCAACTCGAATCCAACAAAAGGGTAATGGTAAATGCATTCCTTAGGCGAGTTGAGGGATCTGATATTAGCACACCTAGATGTGAAAAGGAAGTTGAGGATGTAATATCCCGAATTAGGGCCTAATCAGAATAGTGGTTTCGTGACCACAAATCCGAGGTAGAAATAATTATTTTATAATTATTTTGATGTTTATGATATGATTTTATGATGGTGTGAAAATTTCGTGAAGAATTCTAAGCGTAAAGTGTTTAATTTGAAATTAGGGACTAAATCGAATAAGTTGCAAAACTTGCATTCTAGAAGTTTCTAGTATGAAATTGCTTTGGAATATTAATTAGTAGGTCTTAAATAGCAATTTGACCAATTTTAAGTTCATGGACAAAATTTGGACATGGATGGAATTTTTGAAAGTTTAGTAAGGAGGGGTATTTTGGTCTTTTGGATATTAACATGAAATAAAAAGGAAAAATAACACAAAATTGGTCATCTTCTTCATTACCACGAAATTTCAAGGGTTCTCCATAGCTAGGGTTTGTTTCAAGCTTCCAAGCTTTATAGTAAGTGATTCCAAGCCCCGTTTTTAATGTTCTTTACGTTTTCGTAGTCCCGGTAACTCGATAAAGCTTATGTTAGCAATAATTTAAGTTAGGGTTCATATTTGGAAAAATACCCATAGGTGAAATTTGTGTATTTTGATGTTTTATGATAGAATATGAGGTTTTAAATTATGTTAGACAACTTGTGCTACTCGGTTTTAAGTAAAAACGAGTAAAACGGCTTAATCGGTAAAAGTACATATTGTTCATAAGTATGTGTTTTAGTGGGAATTTGAGCTTGCTAATGGTAAATAAATGATCAGCATGTCCTAAAACATAAGAATTTGTGATAAAATTTAATTTTCGAACTTTAGGGCAAAAGTGTAAATATGCAAAAGTTTAGGGGTAAAATTGTAATTTTGTCAAAATTTGAATTTAGGACTATTTTGATAATGAGAGTATTAAATAAGCTAAATGTGTTATTTTAGATCAAGAAAGACGTGGAATCAACCTTGATCGAGGAAAAGAAAAGATTTTGGACTAAATTGCAAAATTTCTATATTTTGTACCGAGGTAAGTTCATGTGTAAATAATGTAACATAATTGTTATTTTTAAGTTAATTGATGTTATTTATATGATATGTTGATTTTATCATGAAATATATGCTTTGTGGTTATTATCGAATAATATGCAAATTATGTGTGCTACTTGTTAAATATAAATTGCTACCGAGTATTGGTTTCGGCATTCTGTGGAAGACGGCAAGGATAGGTGATTAAGGAAAATCCCGTTTGAACCTTGGGAATAGATTAGGATACAAGTGACATGTCACTAGGATGGTTGGGCATCTGAACTCGTTGAGTTGAGTCCGAGTTCACTTATGGATGCAAATGTCCAAACTCGTTGAGTTGAGTCCGAGTTCGTGAGATGTAACTAGGCATCCGAGCTCGTTGAGTTGAGTCCGAGTTCACTTATGGATGCGAACGCCCGAGCTCGTTGAGTTGAGTCCGAGTTTGCTTATGGGCGGGTTACATGATTGATTGATTACATCTGTGGCACTTATGTGCAAATGATCCGTGTATCCGAGTTATATTCCGATGTGTTCAACGGGTAAAATTCTAGCGGAATGGAAGAATACTCAAGATGAAAATGATATTTTGGTAAGTGTTGTGAAATGGACAATTTGGACAGGTATGTACTTAACCCTCGGGTTGAAACTTGATATAACAGAAATAAGGTGGTAAAATGATACACGATAGCTAGAAATGTGGTTTGAATCTTGGTGATATCATGCTATTGTCCAAATGTAACACCCCCACACCCGAGACCGTCGCCGGAATCGAGCTTGAGGTGTTACCGAACATAATTTATCGTTTAAACAACTTTACATCATTTATTTTCACTTTTGGAATAAGCAGTTTTTCTACATCATGGTCGCTAAAAAAAATCATATCTCGAGTTACGAAACTCGAAATCAATATCCGTAAATTTTCCCTGAATCTAGACTCACATATCTATCCAACCAAAAATTTTAGAAAAAAATTAGTAGATAGATATGTGAGTCTAGATTCAGGGAAAATTTACGGATATTGATTTCGAGTTTCGTAACTCGAGATATGATTTTTTTAGCGACCATGATGCAGAAAAACTGCTTATTCCGAGAGTGAAAATAAATGATGTAAAGTTGTTTAAATGATAAATTATGTTCGGTAACACCTCAAGCTCGACTCCGGCGACGGTCTTGGGCGTGGGGGTGTTACAGAGGAAGACTGAGATAACTTGAAGACAGAATATAAGAAGATACAACTGTCGATGAAAAGAGCCAAATTGGGGAAGACTTCAGAGCAGTGGCAACATGAGATTCAAGAGGAAAAAGCCAAAGCTAGTCAACGGGAGAGAAAGTGTCAAGAAATTCAGACACAAAACCATGCCCTAGAAAGGAGATTGGTAGAGAGTCAGAAGGAGAAATGTGGATTAAAAGCTAAAGTGGCTGAACTTGGATGATCACTTCATCTCCACCGAAGTCTTAATTCTATGATCGAGTTAAAGTCAAGTTTGAACAAGATCGAGGAAATGAAGGGCAATGTTGAAGGGTTGGAGTCGGCATTGCAAAATTGAGAACTCTAGATCAAGCATTTTGAAACAAGAGAAGGAAATTGGAAGGGAAAGCTTCAACATTTTCAGGATCAAGTCAGAAATAGGGATTATCTCATGAGAGAAGCCATAGCTTAGATTCAAGAGGTAGCCGACCATCTACAGACCCTGGCAGTACAAGCAGATACATTGAGTGTGAAGTATGAGCTACAGTCAGATTGTGGTCAAGAGTTAGCCTTGTTGTTTAGAAGGGGTAAAGCTTTGGGCCTTAGGGCGAAAGCGTATTTGTAATCTGTTTTGTGTAAAGATTTTTATTTTCTAAATAAAGTTTTCTAAGTGAAACTGAATCAGAATTGATATCTTTTTTGCGTTCATGCATTTGAATTACATCTTATCATATGCATTCAAATTCATAGAAAGACCCTAATTAGTTGAAGTTATTATAGAGAGAAAGAGAGAGAGAGTTAACTTGGAAAACTTGGAACAAAAGTTGGAGAGATTAGAGCAAAGGAAAATACAAATGCAGGAGCAATTGACCAAAATTCAACAAGATATACGTGATCAAATGTTAGAGTTCCAAAGAAATGTGATTGGTCAATTAAGACAGTTACTAGCCGAAGGGTTTGAAAAGGGGAAAAGCCCAGTGGTCAACAGTGGGGATGATAATGAAAACCTCGTTCATCCCCTAGGTTTTACTCCAATAAATGTCCGGACCCAACCAGATGCACATCTGTAAGGGGTACCCATTACTACCAGACCCCAACAGCATCAGGCCAGTATATCGGCACCAATAAACTACCCAATAGGCTTAGGTCCTAATCTGGGGGGCAATCCAACTAACCTAAGACTGAACTCAGAAAAATGCCAAATTGCGTTTGATGCACATGTGGTGTCCCCTTTCTACCTAAAACCTATACAACCTCCATACCGTAAATGGTACGACACGAATGCCCGATGCGAATACCATGCGGGAATCACAGGACATTCGATTGAAAACTGCACTGTTTTTAAAAAGGTGATCGAAAGACTTGTCAAATGGGTATTGTCAGATTCGATGATCCCTTTGGCGCAGAAAATCTGTCACCCAACCATCTAGATAAAGAGGTGAACTCCATGATGGAAAGGGGCATGAGATCCAAGAATGAGTCAAGTTCAGGGCTTTAGTGCAAGACTTAATATTGGGGGATCTAAATGACGTATCCGAAGAGGGAACCAAGGGATAAAAGTTTTCGAGCCCTTATATATTTAGGAGTGTTTTGAACAATGAGATTGTGGAGGTGATCCTTGTATTTTTTAGAGGCTAATCTAGAGTAATATTCAAAACACGCTTGTTGCCTTAAGCCTAGAGGCAATAAGAATCCTTTTGTGAAATAGGCTTGTGTCTGAAATTTTTATTTCAATAAAATGCATCTTTTTGAATAAATATTCTTTATTCTTTCCATGTATAGATTCTTTTGTTCTTTAGACTTTCTTTCAAAAAATTTTTTATTCATGATCATACCAATAATAATCCTTAGAATCATTTATTCTTTGAAATTTGCCTTCGTACCTACAATAGGTCCCCAGATATCAACGACATGAGCGATGTTACTATTGGTTCAGAATCTCCTTTTTAAGTGAGATATGTGTCTAGGGGGATTTCAAGACTTTGAAGATGATAGAGTTTGTAACCTTATTTCTTGACTTGAATGGTGGAACAAGATGATAATCGGGTCCTGCTTTACAAAAGATCAATGAACATTATGAATCTAGGGGAAGAATAAGAAGAAAAGGTTGGAGCATGCAAAAGCGAGACTTTATTGAGTTACTCAAACAATTCAAAGATGTTTTCGCTCGATTATATATGCCTGGACTACTAAGACCTGTGGATGCTTTTAAGGCTAAAAGAGGTCTGTAGGACGCATGCAAGTAGTTTTACAATGGCTAGGCTAAATATGAGGTTCGAGCACTACCGGTTTACCATGGAAGGGGATTGCATCAGTTATATCACAAATGCCAAATCTAAGAAGACAAGGTTTATATGACACCTCCATAGATTTTTCATATGTGGGGCATAGATGTTATTAAGCCAATCTCGTTAAAAGCTCCTAGCAGACATTGAATCATCAAGGGGGTGAATGTTGCTTCATATGCCAATGTTGTAAAGTCGACAGTCATGAAATTTTCAAAAAAAACAAAAAAAAGATCAGTTGCTGAAAAATCGTGTTTTATAGTGCACAATTGTGCAATATCAAAAGGTTACAGTCTGTTCAAAGATCAAGCGCCATGCAGCAAAGGTTGTAAAAAAAAAAACAAAGAAAATTATGTAAGATGACCGAGACTTGTAAAGATTGGCATAAGAAGCTACCACTTACTCCCTATGCTTATGTCGACCAAGATTTTTGTAGAGGCAACACCTTTCCCATTGGTTTTTGGAATAGAGGTGGTTCTGCCCATGGAAATCGAGATTCCTTTTCTCCAAGCTTTGATTGAGTTAGGAATTGGATGAAGTAGAAGGAAAAGGTTTGAAGGTATTCACCATAATCAAATATGCTAATTTATGATGAAGAGGTTTATCTAAGGAAATTTCATTATGGGGACTTGGTATTAAGGAAGATCCCTTCTATACAAAAGGATTTCAAAGAGAAATGAATGCCTAACAGGAAAGAACCTTATGAGGTAAAGAAGGTTTTTGCCAGAGGAGTACCGACTTTAACTGGGATAAACTTATCCAATCCTGTAAATTCAGATGCAGTCCAGAGATACCTAAAAGAGGAGAGGCCAAGGTGAAAACCACAAAGGGCGCTTTGTAACCTTCAAAAAAAAGGGAAAAAGGAAAAAGGAAAAGAAAAAGAAAAAGAAAATGGAGAGGCCAAGGTGAAAACCCGCAAAGGGCGCCTTGAGACCAAAGAGGTTTTAAGTTGAAAACCCGAAAGGGCGGCTCAAATTTTGAAAGGCATGCAGTGATCCTGCTATACCTGAATCGACAAAAAATGAAGTATGTTATATGCTGGGGCATCAACAAAGTACTTTGGATCTTCTAAACACATGTTAAGCTCAAAGTAGTCTTCATGGAGCTTGTATATAGAAGCCCAAGCTGCGATATCTAGGGCACATACTTTTGTCCTATTTACTATCTTTGGATTCTTTTTCTTCTCAAAGATATGTTCCCAGATTAATTTTCTTTGTATTTTTTGTTCAAACTCTAATTATCCTCAAAAATCAACTTATTTGTTGCCCATTATTCATAAAGCATGTTGCATGGAAATAATGATTGATGAACTAATAATGTTTTTACAAAAGAAGTTTTGCATATTACTCTGGAAATTTCTAGATAATACAAGAAACAGGACAATTGCTTAAGAGTTCCCATGTGTAGGGGTCGGAGGTACTCGAGAAAATTGAGATCACCTATTCTGTTCAAATGGTTGGACAAATTAAGCAATATCGATTCTAAGAGAGGATCATTTCATAAACATCTCCAGTGGGTCATAACATTTGGGGAATGGTACAACGGACCAAATTGATGGAAAAGATTCAAAGCATATGAGCAGAATATGATATGTCAGGAGGAATGAAGATGAAACCCCGATAAACGAATGAGCGATGACACCTGAAATAGGAATCATTCTTATAACATTTTTGCATCATAATATGTTTAACTAGGAAGCATTTAAGTCATTTCGATCATGCCATCCTAATCAATAAGCATAAGTATATACTCATTCTATAGGTTATGTCCTCTAAGGGGACAATATAGAAAGTAGATCTAGCATCCTTGAGTTTTGCAAGGAGCAGATTGAAGACGACGATCTGGTAATCCCTCTGTTGGTAGGGAACAGATTGAAGAAAGTAGATCTGGCATCCTTGAGTTTTGCAAGGGGCAGATTGAAGACAACGATTTGGCAATCCCTGTGTTGGCAGGGAGCAGATTGAAAAGAGTAGATATGACATCCTTGAGTTTTGCAAGGAGTAGATTGAAGACAATGATCTGGCAATCCCTGTGTTGGTAGGGAGCAGATTGAAGAAAGCAGATCTGGCATCCTTGAGTTTTGCAAGGAGCAGATTGAAGATAATGACATGGCAATCCCTGTGTTGGCAGGGAGCAAATTGAAGATAGTAGACCTGGCAATCCCTGTGTTGGCAAGGAGCAGATTGAAGAAAGCAGATCTGATATCCTTGAGTTTTACAAGGAGTAGATTGAAGACAACAATCTGGCAATCCCTGTGTTTGCAGGGAGCAGATTGAAGAAAGCAGATTTGGTATCCTTGAGTTTTGCAAGGAGCAGATTGAAGATAACGATCTGGCAATCCCTGTGTTGGCAGGGAGCAGATTGAAGATAGCAGATCTGGCAATCCCTGTGTTGGCAGGGAGTAGATTGAAGAAAGAAAATCTGACATCCTTGAGTTTTGCAAGGAGGAGATTGAAGACAACGATCTGGCAATCCATGTGTTGGTAGGGAGCAGATTGAAGAAAGCAGATCTGGCATCCTTGAGTTTTGCAAGAAGTAGATTGAAGACAACAATCTGGCAATTCCTGTGTTGGCAGAGAGCAGATTGAAGACAACGATCTGGCAATTCCTGTGTTGGCAGGGAGCAGATTGAAGATAGTAGATTTGGCAATCCCTGAGTTAGCAGGGAGCAGATCGAGGATAGCAGATCTGGCAATCCCTGAGTTGGCAGGGAGCAGATCGAAGATAGCAGATCTGGCAATCCCTGAGTTAGCAAGGAGCAGATCGAAGATAACAGATTTGGCAATCCCTGAGCTTACAGGGAGCAGATCGAAGACAGCGGATTTAGCAATCCCTGAGCTTGCAGGGAGTAGATCGAAGATAGTAGTTTGACATCCCTGAGTTTGCAGTGGAGAAGGTTGAAGATAGCAGATCTTGTCTTCCTGAGATTGCAGCGTAGCAGATCGAAGATACCAGTTTGGCATCCTTGAGTTTGTAGCTGAGCAGACTAAATATAGCAGATCTGGCCTTCCTAGAGTTGCAGTGAAGATCGAAGACACCAATTCTGTCTCCCTGAGTTTGTTGTGGAGCAGACTAAAGATAAAAGATCTGGCCTTCCTGAAGTTGCAGTATAGCAGATCAAAGACATTAGTCTCGTCTCCTTAAGTTTGCAGTGGAGCAGAATAAAGATAGCAGATATTGCCTTCCTAAAGTTGCAGAAGCAGATTGAAGCTGTTAGACTTATAGTCCAATACCTCTGAAATTGCAGAAGGGTTGGAAGTTATTTGAGGAAGACAAGGACCAAGAATTCAGGATCCAACAGGACCGAGCAAAATTGGCCTTTTTTTAGTCTTTGCTCCATTCTCGTTACACGACAATGAGCAAAGAGGGGCAGCTGTAATAGGCTAATTTAGCCCGGGCCCACACAAAAAATAATAAACCCCCAAAAATAAAACAAAATCCAAGTCCAGTTTAAAATTAGAAATATATAATTTGGCCCGATCGGAATGGCCCATTACTTGGAAAGATTGAAGGTCCATCTACAAGCTTGACGTATATGGAAACATAATCTTCAAGGATATGCAATCTTAGAAATGATATGCAAATCTTAGATATGATATGCAATCCTAGAAGATATGATATGCAATCTTAGAAGATATGATTTTCGTATCTTAGATATTTAATTTGAAGATACCCTTTAATCTTAGCCGTTGCTGTAATTGATCTGTATTGTTGGATTTGGGGAGACTCAACTATAAATAGAGGCCTCTCCCCTTATTGTAAAGCACTTGACTTGAGTTTTGGGAAACAATAAGAATTCTTGAGAGCATTCACTCAAATTTCTCTCTTTCTTGTGTTCTTATTTTCTGCGGTTTGTTCTTATTTTATTCTTCGTTCATCTTCGTTTTTCAACCTTTTTTTATTTTGATTTAATCATTGTTTCCTCAATTTTTAATTTTTTTATATTTTATTTTTAATAATTTTGGTATTATATCAAATTATTTCATTTTTTAAGTTCTATATTATTTTTATATTATTTATAAATTTGTATATTATATACTATTTGAATTGTTTTATCATTAATATAAAATTTTCTATATACTGTATATTTTAAATATGTAAATAATTTATGTATATATATATATATATCTTATATTACTATATTATATGTTATCCCTTATATATATTTTCTATAAATTTAAGGTTTTATATATAGTATTTATTTATTTAAAAATATATTTATTTCATTATATACATATACTTTCCATTTTAAATTTTGCCATATCATTTTATGTTTCTTCTTTTTCAAAAATTGTTATAGTTTTTTATTATCTTGTATATATTATTTGCCTTATTTTATTATTTTATATACATATTTATTCTTGTGTGTAAAGTTTCATGCTTATTTCTTATTTTTTTCGCATAGATTTTAAATTGATATTATTTACTCTATATCTTTTATTTGATCATTCATATTCTTAAGATTCAAATTTGTTATCTTTATTTACTATAGCGTTATTGTTATGTTGCCTGTATTATGTGACATTTCATTCTTTTTACTTAATTGTCTATGTTGATGCTAATTATTAATTCATTTTATATCTTAGTTTTTTGGTATTAATGTTGCATTTTGCTCAAAAGCATCATTTTAAAATATCTATCTCCTTTAATTACCACATTTTATCTAAAAGTTTTTCTTAAATAAGGCAATATTTTGTGTTTAGAAATTCGAGAAATAGTGCCCTAACGTGCTGGGTTGTGATTTTCCGTTTACAAAGTAACTAAATATCCTTTTAATAAATTTTGAGATGATTTTAGTTACGAGGATTTAAAAACATCGTGTCCTAACGTACTGGATGTGATGTTTGCATTCTTTCGGAATGAAGGAATCTCGAGTTTTAACTTAAATTGTTCAAGTTCTTTTGAAAAAGGGATCATGCTTTAAAATCTTTTTGAATTTTCAACATCAAGACAGAATACTAACTAATTTGGTACCAATTTTGGGTGTTACGAGGGTGCTAACCCTTCCTCATACGTAACCAAGTCCCGAACTCGTTTTCTTGAATTTCGTATCATCATTATGCCCGTTTAACCATTTGGAATAATATCAGATACTCGGGAATCTCGCACACTAAGTGCCAATACATGGTCAAAACCATCTCTATCTCATATCTCATATAAATGCTCACTCTCGATCCATCAATAGGTCTATTCACACAAGCTGACAGTCAAGACGTAACAGCCCGTTTTTAGTCAAATCGAAATAGTGGTTTTGGAACCACAAATCTAAAGTCAAAAAAATTATTTTATTATTATTTTAATATTTACAGCATGATAGCATGATTGTGTAAAATTTTTGTGAAGAAATTTTATCGTTTAAATGCTTAATTCAATAAAAAGGACTAAATCACGTATAGTGCAAAAGGTAAGTTTTATTAGCTAAAAGTGTTTAATAGCTATAGAACATTAAATTAAGGGTCCTTATGTGGTAATTAGTCCAATGTTGAGATAGTGGATGACAGTGGCATGGCATGTGGTGTAATAATTAATGTTCATTAAGGTGAAATTAGTAATTTGATTATTAAAGGATAATTAAATAGAAAAAAAAACCAAAATTTGATGTTATCATCTTCCTTAGCTGAAAATTAGAATAGAAGAAACCCAAACTAGGGTTCTCTATTTGGCCATGCTATTTTCAGTCAATTAGGTATGGTTTTTGTCCCGTTTTTAATGATTTCTATGTTTTTGAGATTGTTGCAACTAGGTCTAGTTAGCCCAGGGACTATTTTGAAAAATTGTTAAAGTAAGTGAATGTTTCTGTTGATGAATACATGTGTTCTTTGATGAATAATTGTAACAACCCGAAATTGGGTTTAGTCAGAATAGTGATTTTAAAATCACTTCTCGAGGTTTAAGAAAATTATTTTGGCATTAAATTATGAGTTTTAGTATTTTTATAAGTGTGCATAAAAATTTTGGAGAATTAATTTACGCGATTGAAGGCTTAATCGCGAAAAAGGACTAAACTGCATAACAGGAAAAAGTTGCAATTTCTAGTAAAATTAAATTAAATGGCCATAGAATTATAATTTAGGGGTTTTAAAGGGCAATTAAGCCCACCAACGAGTGATAGCCGGCCATATCATTGTGAAAGATAGAGAAGTCAAAGTGTTGGTAGGATTTTGTTACCAAATTAATAAAATAATAGCTAAAAGGCCTAGCTATAATCTTTTTCTCATTTTTCTTTCTTCCTCACTGAAAATTACCAGCCATTTGGGGGTTTTTAGAAGCAAAAATTTTCAGCAACTTCAAGCTCCCATAAGTAAGTGATTTTGATTATTTTTCTTAGTGATTTTTGTACTTTTGAGACCCTTATAACATGGGCTATCTATTGAGGGGTATATCTTGCATTTTGGTTGAGAGTTTTAAATTTTACCATAAATTTATAAGTATTGGTTGCTAGAAATTTATGAAAGAAAATGAATGTGGGTTGTTTAATAAACAACTTTTGTAAAACGGTGTTCATGGAAAACACCTATTTCGAACTTAGTTGTAAAGTTGTAAAACAAAGGGTAAGTGTGTGAAATAATAAGAATTTTGGGTTGTTATAAAAGTGAAAAGAGTATGGTTAGGCTTGGTTAATAAGGAAATTTGATAAAAATCAGTTTTCGAGCCTAGGGGTAAAATGATCATTTTGCCAAAGTCTAGGGGCAAATGGTCATTTTACCAAATTACGAATTTTGGATTTGCTTAGATTTAATTTGTGATTGAATTAGTAAATTTTTCTTGTTCTAGATCAAGATTTACCAAATCCGAACCTAGACTGGGGGAAGGCCAAGCAAATCGAGTAAACCGAAAGGTTGTCTTCATTTTGTATACCGACGTAAGTTGTAGGTAAATAATACAACATTTCTAAATTTTATGCGTGAAATCATTGTATTGGCATAATTGATAAATTGTATCTGTGAGATGCTTAAGAGAGTATTATTTGAGCATGAGTTATTGAATGATGGTGCTTAGTTATGAAATGATAAGAATATGTGTAATAAAGTCTAGTTGAACAGTTGGAATGGAATTGGATATTCATGCCAGGACATTGGGTAATATGTGTGCTAGTGTAAGACATGTCTGGGACATGCATCCGCCACATTACGAGAGCCAGTGTGAGACATGTCTGGGACATGCATCAGCCTCGGGATATACAAGCTAGTGTAAGACCTATCTGCGACATGGCGTCGGCTTGTTGCATGTCAGTATAAAACTTGTCTGGGACATGGAATCGACACCGTTAGACAAGAGCTAGTGTAGGACCTGTTTGAGACACGACATCGGCCTCAATACATTGAAAGTCAGTGTAAGACTTATCTAGGACATGGCATCGACTTCATATGTGAGCTAGTGTAAGACCATGTCTGGGACATGGCATTGGTTCGGGACCCCACAGGGAAGGCTTGTTGAATATCCATTCATATTCTAAATATTTCAACATGAAAACATGAGATTTTATGTTTAGTTATGAGATACTGTGATAATCACTGTAAGTGATGCAGGTGCTTAAGTGTAGTGCACGAAATGTGAGCTCACTAGCATGATGTCTGATTAATAATAGATTGAATCGAGTAAGTTATGTTGTGATTATTCTTTGTAAAATGCATGATTTATGATACCATGAAGGTTTGTCATGATTTGCTGAATTTTTGTTATTTATTTGCAGATAACTTACTAAGCATTATGCTTACCCCTCTCCTTTCCATTTTCTTACAGTGCCGCCTGAGTAAATTGAGGATCCATAGAAGTTGGAGGCATCGTACACACTATCAACCGAAGCATTCGATATAGTTATGTTTTGTATCTTGAGTAATGAAATGTATAGGTTGTTGGGTCATTTGTGTACGACACTTTAGATAGCCAATTGTGTTAGCCATTTATCTTATAAGATTCATTTTGTAAATGGCCATTGGAATTGGCTAAAATTGTTGTAGACATTTTTCTTATGAAATGGAAATGAGTTCATAGAAATTGTGGATGGTTGTTTAGAGTTTTGTGCATGCATATGATGTGAATTGTCGTTGTTCGAATAAGGTGTAGTTATGGTCATTTGGATGCATATTAATGAGAAGTCATGATATGAAAGTGTTTGGCTGCTTTTATTCTTGTTTCAGGGTGGCAAAGAGGCTTGGTAGATAGCCTATTTTATCTATACGGGTAGGCACACTGGCGTGTGCCTAGGCCGTGCACGCCTGTGTGTGACACACGGCCAGCGTACTGGTATGTGGTTAGGCCGTGTGTCCCCTGCACCGTGCATGGATAGAATTAAATACCCATAAGTGTTCCACATGGGAATGAGACACGGCCGTGTGTGTCAGTTGTGTGGGGGACACGGCCAGCACACGGGCGTGTGCTACGGCAGTGTGATTGTTAACGTCAGAAATAGAATACCCATGTTTTCGTACATGGGGACAGATACGGGCTGGGCGCACGGGCGTTCGCCAGGCCGTGTGAAATCCCCTGTAGGTTAAATGATAGAAATTAAATCCACACGGACGAGGGTAACGGGCATGTCCCTAGTTTTCTTAGGCCGTGTAAGGTACACGGGCCATTAGCACAACCATGTTTTGAGGTCGCATGGGTGTGTTGCCCTTCTACACAGGCTTGTGCCCTGTACTAATGGAAATTCTCGAAAGTTTTCTATGTGCCCTAAATGGTCTCGAGTTGTTTCCAAACAATATTTTAGGTCTCATAGGCCCACGTGAAGGATCGGAGAGTCATGTTTGAAAAAGTTTTAAATTGTGACGCATTTTGGAGGTACAAGAATGAAAGTTTACGTGCGTTTTAGATAGGTAATGCCTCGTACCCCATTCCAGCATCGGATACGGGTAAGGGGTGTTACATTTAGTGGTATCAGAGCTATGGTTTAGTTGATTCTAGTACTAACTTAGCTTGTGTACGAGTCTAGCTATACATGCCATTATTTTTTGATGATAGTGTGATGACTCCTGACGTTTATAATTGCATTTTTCGTATAGTAATGGATCTCGACCAGCCTATGGCAGACGATTTGGAGAGTAACGCACCAGCTCCCGTTGAAGGGACCATGCCAATAGAAACTGGGCCCATGACGACGAGTCAGGGCGGAGCGGCAAGAAAGGCCTACCTCTAAATGATGGACGCTTGGTACACGGAGTATGTTCGTATGAACTCAAACATTCGACCTCCCTCTCCTCCTCTAATTTATCACCATGCCCCGGTAGCTCCTCAAGGAGCAGGAATGGGTAAGAAAGACAAACCTCCAGTGTATCAGATTAGAAAACATAGGGCCAAAGAATTCCGGGAGAACAAAGATGATGACCCGAAGAGAGTAGAGTTTTGGTTGGAGAATACCATCAGGGTATTCGATGAGCTATCATACACTCCTGAGGAGTGCATAAAGTGCATAGTATCACTTTTGCGAGACTTAGCTTACCAATAGTGGAACACTCTCGTGTCAGTGGTACCGAGAGAAAGAGTAACTTGGGAGTTCCTTCAAGAAGAATTCTAGAAAAAGTACATTAGTCAGAGGTTCATCACCCAAAGGAGAAAAGAGTTTCTTGAACGGAAGCAATGGCACTTGATGGTCACTAAGTATGAACGAGAGCTCATGAGGCTTAGCAAGTATGCACGGGAATGTGTGTCTTCCGAAGCCATTATGTGTAAACGGTTTGAGGAGGTTTGAATGAGGACATAAGACTATTGGTGGGAATTTTAGAGATCTGAGAATTTGTTGTGCTTGTTGAAAGGGCGTGTAAGGTTGAAAAGTTGGCCAAGGAAAAGAGAAAAGCAGATATGGAGTCGTAAGACTTGAGGAAAAGACAGATGAGAAAATCATATCCATCCTCGTCCAAGAGATCAAAGGAGTTTACTACCCGATCTAATGCTTCAGTGGGATTTTCGGGTAAAAACAAGAACAAGCAACTTGTGATGTCCAAGGCTTAGACTACCTCAGTGGCGAGTGTGGGTAGTGCTCGACGGGATAGACCAAGGTGCTCACAGTGTGGCAGGAGACACTTTGGCAAGTACCGTGGGAATGAAAGAGGTTTTTTCGTTGTGGCTCACTTGATCACTTCATCCGAGACTGTCCTGAGACAGATAAGGGTATTAAAAAGTAAGAGGTGAGAGCGAGTAGCACTCCTACGAAGGGTAGACCATAGAAGAACCCGGGCAGTGGAACTAGTAGCTGAGGTGCCCCTAGAGACACTACTGTAAGGTTCAAGGGCAGAGCTCCTGCAAGGACCTATGCTATCCATGCCCGTGAAGAGGCTTCGTCCCCCGACATGATTACGGGTACCTTCTCTATTCATGACATTTCTGTGGTAGCTTTGATTGATTCGGGTTCTACCTATTCTTATACTGCATGAGTATGGCGTCAAGAATGAAAATGCTAATGGAGTGGACCAAGTTTGAGGTCAAAGTGTCAAACCTATTAGGCAAGTATGTACTAGTTGACCAAGTGTGTCGAGATTGTCCTTTGACAATTAGAGGTCATTGCTTCACGGCTAACTTAATGTTATTTCCGTTTGACGAATTTGATGTAATCTTGGGTATGGACTAGTTGACTGCCCATGACATAGTGGTAAATAGTAGAAAAAAGTTTATCGAGTTAAAATGTGGGAACGGGAATGTTCTCAAGATTGAATCAGGTGAAACAGATGGTGTACCTATAGTAGCATCTTCTATAACGGCTCAGAGATATTTGAGAAAAGTATACGAGTCGTACCTTGCTTTTGTGTTAAATACCCAAGTGTCGGAGGCAAGGATTGATTTAGTGTCAGTGGTATGCGAGTACCCGGATGTGTTTCTAAAGGAGCTACCCGTATTACATCCGAAGAGAAAAGTAGAGTTTGGTATCGAATTGGTTCCAAGCACAACACCTATTTCGATTGCTCCTTATATAATGGCTCCGATGAAACTTATAGAATTCAAGACCTAGCTTCAAGATTTGACAGATAAGGGATTTGCTAGACCAAGCTTTTCTCTGTAGGGAGCGCCAGTCTTATTCGTTAGGAAAAAGGATAGTTTGATGCGATTGTGTATAGATTACCGTCAGCTCAATAAGGTTATAGTGAAGAATAAGTACCCGTTGTCAACGATCGATGACTTGTTTGATTAGTTGAGAGGAGCAACCATGTTTTGCAAAATCGAGCTAAGGTCGGAGTATTACCAGTTAAGGGTCATGGAATAAGATGTTCCGAAAACTGTTTTTCGAACTAGGTACGACTACTATGAGTTCCTAGTCATGCCCTTTGGCTTGACAAAAGCACCTGTAGTGTTCATAGATTTAATGAACCACATCTTCTGACCTTACCTGGACAATTTTGTTGTCGTCTTTATTGATGACATACTTGTATAATCTCGTGACGAAAGTGAACATGCAGAGGACTTAAAGATCGTGTTGCAACCCTTGAGAGATAAGCAGTTATACACCAAATTCAGTAAGAGTGAATTTTGGCTATGAGAGGTCGGATTCTTAGGACACATCGTGTCGGGAGATGGAATAGAGTCAATTCGAGCAAGGTATCAACAATTATTGAGTGGAAGCCACTGAGGAATATAATAGAAATTAGGAGTTTCTTGGGTCTACCGGACTATGACTAGGCTACTTTATAAGGATGTGAAGTTCAAGTGGACCGAAAAGTGCTAGTAGAGTTTTGATAAGTTAAAGGCCTTATTGACCGAAGCTCTAGTGTTGGGACAACCGAAATCAAGAAAGGAATTTGTAGTGTATAGCGACGATCCTTAAACAGATTAGGGTGTGTGCTCATGCAAGAAGGTAAGGTGATAGCCTATGCCTCGAGGCAGCTAAATCCACACAAGAAGAATTACCCAACCCATGATTTGGAGTTAGCCGCCGCAGTGTTCACATTGAAAATTTGGATACACTACTTGTATGGTGAGAGATGCCTAATTTTCACAGGCCACAAAAGTTTAAAGTACCTAATGACACAAAAAGAGTTGAATTTATGGCAACAAAGATGGTTAGAGATACTCAAAGACTACAAGTTGGTAGTCTACTACCACCCTGAAAAGGCGAATGTAGTCGCTAATGCCTTGAGCAGAAAATCGTTATTTGCCTTGAGAGCTATGAATACTCAGCTGATTATAAGTGATAACGGATCGATCTTGGCTGAAATGAGGGCCAAACCAATGTTTCTACAAGAAATCATCGAGGCTCAGAAAAATGATAGGGATTTACAAGCTAGATTAACTCAGTGTGGGATGAGTGATTGATTAGACTTCAAAGTTGATGCCAATGGTTGCCTAATGTATCGAGACCGAATCTACGTACCTAAGGATGATGAACTTATTAAGAGGATATTATAAGAGGCACATAGTAGTCGCCTATCTATTCACCTGGGTAGCGTGAAACTGTTTAATGACTTGAGGAAGATGTATTAGTGGACGGGAACGAAAAGAGGCTTATCAGAGTTCGTCTCTAAGTGTCTAGTTTGTCAGCAAGTAAAAGCTGAACACTAAGTACCTTCAGGTTTACTTCAGCCGGTAATGGTTCCCGAGTGGAAATAAGATCGAGTCACTATGGATTTCGTGTCAGGGCTACCATTGTCGCCAAAGAAGAGAGATGTAGTATGGGTTGTCATGGATAGACTGACAAAGTCAGCTCACTTTATACCAGTTCGCACAGATTATTCACTTAAAAAGCTAGCCGAGCTATACATCTCTGAGATAGTAAGGTTGCATGGAGTGCCCTTATCGATAATTTCAAATAGAGATCCGAGGTTTACTTATCGTTTTTGAAAAAAATTTACAAGAAGTGTTAGGGACAAAGTTTAATTTTAGCACGGCTTTTCACCCGCAGACTGATGGCCAGTCAGATAAGGTTATTTAGATTCTGGAGGACATGTTGAGATGTTGCGTCCTCAAGTTCCAAGGAAGTTGGGAGAAGTACTTGCCACTGGTTGAATTCTCCTACAATAATAGTTATCAGTCGAGCTTGAGAATGGCGCTTTGTCAGGCTTTGTATGGGCGCAGGTGTCAGACACCCTTGTAGGTCAAAACTTAAAGAGAATCAGATATACGGGGTTGATTTGGTCAAAGAGACTGAAAAGAAGGTTAAGGTTATTCGAGAATGCTTAAAAGCCGCCTCGGATAGACAGAAATCCTATGCAGATTTGAAACGAAAAGAGATCGAGTTTCAGGTAGGGACAAAGTGTTTTTGAAAGTTTCCCCATGGAAGAAAGTCCTTCGGTTCGGTAGGAAAGGCAAGTTAAGTCCACGATTTATTGGGCCTTATGAGATAACCGAGAGAATTGGAACCGTAGCTTACCGGTGAGCCTTGCCACCTGAGCTAGAGAAGATTGATGACGTCTTCCATGTATCCATGTTGTGCCATTATCGTTCAGACCCTTCAAACTTGATCGTGCCGACCGAGGTCGAGATTTAACCAGATATGACCTATAGTGAAGAGTAGATTAAGATTTTGGCTCGAGAGGTCAAGCAATTGAGGAACAAGAGTATAGCACTAGTGAAGGAGTTATGGCATCAGCATGGAGTCGAAGAAGCCACGTGGCAACCAGAGGAGATGATGAGAGATCAGTACCCGAACCTCTTCAACGGTAAGATTTTTTAGGACGAAAATCCCTAAGGGGGAGAATTGTAACAGCCAGAAACCGAGCTTAGTCAGAATAGTAATTTTGAAATCACTTCTTGCGATTTAAGAAAATTATTTTGGTGTTAAATTACGAGTTGTAGTATTTTTATAATTGTGCATAAAAATTTTGGAGAATTAACTTACGCAATTGAAGGCTTAATCGCGAAAAAGTACTAAATCACATAACAGGAAAAAGTTGCAATTTCTAGTAAAATTGAGTTAAATTGGCATAGAATTATAAATTGGGGGTTTTAAAGGGCAAGTAAGTCCACCAATGAGTGATGGCCGGCCATAGCATTGTGAAAGATAGAGAAGTCAAAGGGTTGGTAGGATTTTGTTACCAAATTAATAAAATAATAGCTAAAAGGCCTAGCTATCATCTTTTTCTCATTTTGCTTTATTCCTCACCAAAAATTACTAGCCATTTAGGGGTTTTTAGAAGCAAAAATTTTCAGCAACTTCAAGCTCCCATAAGTAAGTGTTTTTGATGATTTTTCTTAGTGATTTTTGTACTTTTGAGACCCTTATAACATGGGCTATCTATTGAGGGGTATATCTTGCATTTTGGTTGAGAGTTTTGAATTTTACCATATATGTATAAGTATTGGTTGCTATAAATTTATGAAAGAAAATAAATGTGGGTTGTTTAATAAACAACTTTTGTAAAAGGGTGTTAATGGAAAACACCTATTTTGGACTTAGTTGTAAAGTTGTAAAACAAAGGGTAAATGTGTGAAATAATAAGAATTTTGGGTTGTTATAAGAGTGAAAAGAGTATGGTTAGGCTTGGTTAATAAGGAAATTTGATAAAAATCGTTTTTTCTAGGGGTAAAATGGTTATTTTGCCAAAGTTTAGGGCAAAATGGTCATTCTGCCAAATTGTGAATTTTCGATTTGCTTAGATTTAATTGGTGATTGAAGTAGTAAATTTTTCTTGTTCTAGATCAAAATTTAATAAATCTGAACCAAGACCGGAGAATAATCAAGCAAATCGAGTAAACCGAAAGGTTGTCTTCATTTTGTATACCGAGGTAAGTTGTAGGTAAATAATACAACATTTCTAAATTTTATGCATAAATCATTGTATTGGTATAATTGATAAATTGTATCGATGAGATGCTTAAGAGAGTACTATTTAAGCATTAATTTTATTAATGATGGTGTTTAGTTATGAAATGATGAGAATATGAGTAATAAAGCCCGGTTGAACAATTGGAATGGAATTGGATATTCGTGCCAAGACATTGGGTAATATGTGTGCTAGTGTTAGACATGTTTGGGACATGCATCGGCCACATTACAAGAGCCAGTGTGAGACATGTCTGGGACATGTATTGGCTTTGAGACGAGAGCTAGTGCAAGACATGTTTGGGACATGCATCAGCCTCGGGATATACAAGCTAGTGTAAGACCTATCTGGGACATGGCGTCAGCTTGTTGCGAGTTAGTATAAGACCTATCTGGGACATGGCATCGACATCGCTAGACAAGAGCTAGTGTAGGACCTATTTGGGACACAGCATCAGCCTCAATACATTGAAAGTCAGTGTAATACTTGCTTGGGACATGGCGTCGACTTGATATGTGAGCTAGTGTAAGACCATGCCTGGGACATGGTAATAGCTTGAGACCCCACATGGAAGGCTTGTTGAATATTCATTCATATTCTAAATAGTTCAATGGGAAAACATGAGATTTTACGTTTAGTTTCAAGATATTGTGATAATCACTGTACATGATGTAGGTGCTTAAGTGTAGTGCACGAAATGAGAGCTCACTAGCATGATGTGTGATTAATAATAGATTAAATCGAGTAAGTTATGTTGTGATTATTCTTTGTAAAATGCATGATTTATGATGCCATGAAGGCTTGTCATGATTTGTTGAATTATTGTTATTTGTTTACCTATAACTTACTAAGCATTATGCTTACCCCTCTCCTTTCCATTTTCTTACAGTGCCGCCTGAGTAAATTGAGGATCCATGGAAGTTGGAGGCATCGTACACACTATCAACCGAAGCATTCGATATAGTTATGTTTTGTATCTTGAGTAATGAAATGTATAGGTTGGGTCTGTTGTGTAAGACACTTTAGATAGCCAATTGTGTTAGCCATTTATCTTATAAGGTTCGTTTTGTAAATGGCCATTGGAATTGGCTAAAATTGTTGTAGACATTTTTCTTATGAAATGGAAATGAGTTCATAGAAATTGTGGATGGTTGTTTAGAGTTTTGTGCATGCATATGATGTGAATTGTGGTTGTTGGAATAATGTGTAGTTAAGGTCATTTGGATGCATATTAATGAGAAGTCATGACATGAAAGTGTTTGCCTACTTTTGCTCTTGTTTCAGGGTGGCAAAGAGGCTTGGAAGATAGCCTATTTTTGTCTACATGGGTAGGCACACGGGGGTGCTGCACACGGCCAGCCGATTGGTGTGTGGTTAGGCTGTGTGTCTTCTGCACCTTGCATGGATAAAATTAACTGGCCATCAGTGTTCCACACAGGAATGAGACACGGCCATGTGTCTCAGCTGTGTGGAGGACACAGCTAGCACACGGGCGTATGCCACGACTGTGTGATTACTAACGTCAGAAATAGAATACCCAGGTTTTCAAACACGGGTTACCACACGGGCGTGTCATGGTCGTGTGACAGACACGGGTTGGGTAGACGAGCGTGCGCCAGGTCGTGTGAAATCCCTGTAGGTTAAATGTTAGAAATTAAACCCGCACGGACGAGGGGAACGGGCGTGTCCCTAGTTTGCTTAGGCCGTGTGAGGTATACGGGCCATTAGCACGACCATGTCTTGAGGCCAAACGGGCGTGTCGCCTTTCCACACGGACGTGTGCCCTGTACTTAGTGGAAATTCTTGAAAGTTTTCTAAGTGCTTGAAATGGTTCCGGGTTGTTTCCAAACCATGTTTTAAGCCTATGAAGGACCGAAGAGTCATGTTTGAAAAAGTTTTAAATTGGGACGCATTTTGGAGGTACAAGAATGAAAGGTTGCATGTGTTTTAGTTAAGTAATGCCTTGTACCCCGTTCTGGCGTTAGATATAGGTAAGGGGTGTTACAATAATGGTAGATGATGAATGTTTGATGATAGATTAACAAGTTTTATAAAGTGATTTTTAGCAAAAATGTAAAATAGGGATTAATTTGTGAAATGTGTAAATTATATGGTTAAAAGTGTGAATAATTGATAAATATGGGCTACTAGAGACTTAATAGAATTTTAGCAAGCACGAGTGTTGATAAAATTTCATGAATTTGTGATTTTATGAAATAAGGACTAATTTGTAAAAATGTGAAATATTAGGGACAAAAGTGTAAAGTTGCCTTAATGTGAAATTTAGATTAAATTGAATAGGTGGTTGATTAAATGAGTTAATTTTGATATTATATAGATCAAGAAAAGTGAAATTTGGACTTAGATCAGGGAATGAATAAGGTCTCGGGTAAATCGATTCATTACGTGGTTTTTCCATCCGAGGTAAGTTCGTATGTTAATGAGCTTTGATATAATTGTATTTTATATGCTTTAATATTGTAAAATCTATGAATACGACCTTTCAGATACGTTCAACGATGATTCAACTGTATAGAAATCTCTTTTGAACCCTAGGAATAGATTAGGATACGAATGTCATGACATTAGGGATTATCGTGATGATGTGATTAGGGTGCTGGTCTCGTACGTCCTACAGGTGGCTGGGTTTCCGGCATGTGTTGCGGTACCTGATAGTTTGTGTGAGCAGCACCGTGTAGCTATGTCTTGATTGACAACTTGTGTGAGTAGGCCCTGTGATAGCTTGAGATTGAGCATATATGTGATATGAGATTGAGATAGCTTCGGCTATGTATGTGGCACTTAGGTGCAATGTGTTCTCCAGTATCCTTTAGTATTCTAAATGGTTCAATGGGTAAATCAGAAAAAGTGAATGAATATGAGATTGTTAAGAGATGGAACAGGTACGTACACAAATTGTGTGAGCAATGAATTAAATAAATTTGAGATATTTATGTTTAATTTTGTGAACAACAAGTAAAGGTTTGTGAATTGGTATGAGTTATGTTATAACTTGTTATATGTTGAAGTTATGTATATTTGGTATGTGCTATTTTATGCATACGAGCTTACCAAGCTATAAAGCTTACTTTGTTTTATTTTTCCATGTTTTATAGTGATTTCAAAGCTATCTCGGATACGGGGATTGTCAGAGACTCCATCACACTATCGATCTTCTACTTTGGTACTTTTGAACTTGTGTTTATGGTAATATGGCATGTATAGGCTATGTAGTCATTTTGGTATATGTTAGTTATGGATTTTAGCCATTTGAATTGGCTTGTAATTGATAATTTTTTGGTTTGGTATATAGCCATGTGAGTTGGCTTATTTTGGTTGTTTTAGTTGTGTAAATATTTAATGCAAATGGTCATGTTGTTATGTGATGTATAATTGTTTTGGAAATGCTTGGTTGTGGATTGGTTTTTGGATGGCTATATGGTTGATAGTTGAGATTGGTTTGTTTGTGAAATACATAGATTGATGCATAAAATGAAAATGACTATGTAGGTAATTGGTGGAAGTAAAATTAGGCATGAAATGGAATGGTAAATTGAGATAATTGTGTGTCTTGTATTGGTTGGTATTGAAATGGTATGAATCATGCTTGGTTATTGTTGGTTGAATGCTTATTTATGCATGAATTGGTACCATTTTGTTTGGTGTAGGTGTATACAAACTTGGGGGGCAAAATGGCTTGGTAAATAGCCTATTTTTGTCCACACGGACAGAGACACGGGCATGTGTCTCAGTTGTGTGTAACACATGGTCATGGTACACAACCATGTGTCCCTTGGTGTTGCAATTGAAATCAAGTTAGTATGCTCCACATGGCCTCACACACGGGCGTGTGACTTGGCTGTGTGGCATAAGTCAGTATACCCTACAGGTTTGGCACGACCTAGCACACAGCCTGGCACACGGGCATGTGCGGCCATTTCGAAAGGCACACGGGCTAGACACATGGGCATGTGGTCGACTGTTTTACCCAAGTCAGAGAGTTATATGGGGTTAGACACGGGATGAGACATGACCATGTACTCCCATTTCGAATGTCAACACGGCCTGGTCACACAGATGTGTGTCCCCTATTTTGAGAAAAAATTTTCTAAATTTCCTTAAGGTCTTCTAAGTTATTGGTTTAGTCTCGAATCACTTTTAAAGCATGTTTTGGGCTTCGTAGGGTCGTAATAGAGACGATATGAATGATTATGAGTGATGTTTATTGAGATTGATAAATGTATGTGAAATGTATGTGTATATGTGTTATAAGTTCGGTAATGCTCTGTAACCAAATTCCAGTGACGGTTACGGGTTAGGGGTGTTACACGGTGCTGTTCACACAAGCTGACGAGTAACCAAACACATGCCGAAAACCTTAGCCACTGGTAGAATGTACAGGACCAGCACCCATAACACGATAACCCCTAATGACTTGTCATTTGTATCCTATCTATTCCTAAGGTTCAACTGGGATTTCATACGTCGCCACATCATTATCGAGTATTCCCGTGAAGTTGTATTCATCAAGAATGCTATAATAAAGCATTTAAAACACAATTACTTTAATGCTTATTAACATACGAACTTACATTGAATTAGTATGGAAAAATCGACCGATCAATCCACTACTTTATTTTTCTCTCGATCTAATTCTGAACGTGGCTTTTCTTTATCTATATAATCAAATTGAACAGTTTTAATTCACATTTTACTCAATTCAACCCAAATCATATTATGGCAAAATTACCATTTTGCCCATAAACTTTTAACTTCTTTACAATTTAGTCCCTAGCTCATAAAAATACAAATTCATGCAATTTAAACCACACCCATGCTAGCCAAATTAATACAAGTTTATAGCAGCCCACATATTTCATTAATTCACATATTTCACCACATAATTTTCACTTTTCTCAATTTAATCCCTATTTAACATTTTTAGCCAAAATCACTTTACAAAACTTGTTTATCTGACAACAACCATTCATTTTCTACCATCAATTTTCAAAGCACATACACATTCATCAATGGTAAAACCTTAATACTTTAACAGTTTCACAAATTAGTCCCTAGGCTAGCTAGATTAAGCTACAACATACTCGAAAACATAGAAATCATTAAAAAACTAACCTCAAAATTAATCTCATCCATGGACTAAGCTAGCCGAATCTTTCAAGCTCTCCAATGGTGTTTTTCTTTTCTAACTTCGGTGGTGAATGAGGAAGAAAGATGATATCTTCCTTTTCTTTAATTTAATTTTAGTTTATTTTTGTTAATTACTAAATTAACCTTTGTTTTTAACTTTTAAAATCATTTAAACTATGTCCAAATATGTCCACCAAATAAACACATGGTCTAATTACATCATAAACCCTCCAACCACTTAATTTCATAGTCATTTGGTACCTTTAACATATAGAACTCTAATTTTGCATCATTTATGATTTAATTCTTTTTATCGAATTGAGCATGGAAACGATAAAATTTCTTAACAAACTTTTCATATGACTCTACTAACATGCTGTAAACATTAAAATAATAATAAATTAAATATTTCCACATTGGATTTGTGGTCCTAAAACCACTGTTTCGATTTCATTGAAAACGGGCTATTACACTTAGCCTAACCCTCATGGTTTCATTTATTTTCACCGAAGTTTCTAGAATGTATAACACACATGCAAGAGTCAACTAAGAGACTTACCTGACAATACTGTACAGTAGATTGAGCTCCAGATCCGAGGTCCTTCCAAGAGTCGTAACAATCACTACCTCTTAAAATAAAAGAATACCATAAAAATCCATTTGGATAGCCTTTCCTTTATCTTAAACACAAATAACTCATAAAAAAGACTTACTTCTTCAGACATTCCTGTAGATATACTTTTTAAAGCAATAAAACTCAACTTGACATGGAGAAATTTCTAGAAGAATTCAGAATTTCCGATCTAGCTTAAAGAAAAATGCTCATTCTTTTCCCCTAGCCTTATATTTCAATATTTTTCTAAGAGAGAAGTAGAGAACTCTCTCTTTATTTCAACTTGAAGACCTATTAAAATAGTCTAAGTCTTTATTGGAACTTAACAAATGTCACATACCTATTGACTTACCTTAACAAGGGTCTACAACTTCCAAGGAAATTAATTGAGTACTTAATATTTCTCTTTTAGCTATCATGGTTCACGTTCGATTAGTTCTTAACCAAATTACCTTATAATTTAACATGTACAATATCACAATCAAAAAGCATGTACTACTTCTGATGTGGGCTCATTCCTTCAGTATTTATTTACCTAATCACATCCTTCTTCCAACTAATCAAAATGATCTGCCATAGGGTCCTCAATATCTTAAACATACGACTGTATCTGCCTCAATATACGTCGGAAAGAGCACTACGATGGTTACCTAATCGCCAATTGGCTGCCTTCAGACATCCTAACATCTAGAGTGTGAATACTACAATAAAAGATAGATTTACGAGGTGGTATCTGCAAGTATATGGGTCTAGTTGTAATATAGTTTTACAAATGAGTGGGTGAGTACTCCGAGGATCGGACCCAAGGAAGGTGAGTGCTAGATCAATTCTAGCCTAAACACTAACATATCTAATTAATACTTTTAAATTTAGTTATAGTATGAAGAAAATAAAATAAAAGATTTTTGGGGGTTTTATAATAATGAAAATAAAATAGCATAAAAAGATAAAATTTAAGAGATTAAAAGGGAAGAATAAATCAAATCAGATTATGGGTAATGAGTTCACTTTGGCAATATCCATCAACTGATGCTTCAGGTTTCTTGTCAATCAATTAGTCCCTACCTAGCAGAATATTCTAATCTTCCACCAACATGACGAGTTAGCAAGAACTACTTATCTTTTGACCTTACAGTCCAGACTGGTTTAGGGTTAAAGTGTACACGGATGGTCAATACCAATTTTGGCTTAATTCCCACCTTGATGACTTCCCAAGTTGTTAGGCTTGGGGTTTGTTTCATGTTCTCTCTTTCATAAATAGTTGATTCATTGAGTAACCCTACAAAATAGTTAACAAATCATACCTCCACTCACTAATCCCACATAGAAGGATTAGTTCCTAATGTCATTCATAAACAATATATAATCAATGTAAAGAGAAATCATGCTAATTAAATCAACAAGATAGAGTAAATGAAAGAGCCTAATTGGTATTAAGCGCAAATCCACAGAGTTGAATGATTCCATAATCTAAATCTCTTGAAAGAAAACAATGAAGAAATAAATTGAACTCTAGAACCCTAAGAAAATGGAACTAAATATAAAGGAAGTAACTAGGTAATCAAAAGGTGTCTTTAACATGTGCCAAAGGAGTCTATTTATAGCCTTCAAGTGGTCGTCGTCCTTAACCCCTAGGTTAGCTGTATTCTTGAGCTTTAAGTTCTATTGTGCAAACAAAAATGCCCCTGCTTCATGTCTAATTTCTGTCCCAGAGTCAATTTCACGACACACTAGGAGTTGTGTCATGACATAGCAAACCAGTATACTCCTCTGTAGCCATCTTTAGGGTATGTCGTGACACCTTCAATCTGTGTCGCGACATCAAAGGTAGACCTGAGTTTTCTTCATTCTGTTCCTTATGTTGCAACATCATTCCTCTCGCATTGCGACATTACGTCTAGTATCATCGTAAAATGCATTTTGATGATCTCTTGTACCCTCACAAAGTATGTTAGCTCTCCCTTAGGCCGCATTTGGCCCTTAGGGTCAATAAAAGATTCAATTTGCACATTTTATTGAATGTAAGTAAAACTAAAGAAAAATAACTAAAATGTAATGAAAATGCTTGTATTTAGGCTCCTTAAGTGTGAAAACTAGTTTAATCTGCTACATTGAATTTCAACAGATCAAACTCTTTTGCTTAAGTCATTGCTCGTCCTGAAGCAACATAAACAAGATGACAAATAACCATGACAATCCTTGAGCAAGTAGGATACAAGTATTGACTTCGGAGCATATGACTTAGGCATTTCATGTTTATTAACAATTTCAACATGATGAATAGCTAACTTACTACCTTTAACTTAAAACATCAAATTTCAGTGTCTTACAAAATATACAAGTATTAAAGGTCTCTCCTATAGAAATTTATCAACAAATCATACAAGTACTTTGATTATCTGAGCAGAATACAAATAGTCATTTTTTTGGTGACTTTGTCATTGTTCTTTTTCAAATTTTCTCACTCAAGAATGCTTTTTAGCTATTCAGGTGCTTTTTCTATTCATATGAATTTTCTTTTTGAATTTTTCTTCTTGTTTTGCACTTTTAGGCTAACCTATAATTCCCATATCACACTAATCTTTGCTTTTCCACTTTATTTTTATAAACTCTGCCATGATGTATCTACTTAACCCTCAATACGTATGGCCCGACGTTTATAATCATGTAGTGTAGGAGAAAAGAACAAGGACAAATACAAATTGACATTTTTAGGCTCGGGGCTTGTAATGTGGTTTATCAAGAAGTGTCAACAGGCTCAAAAATTGGTACTAAAGGCGAAATAATTAGGACAACTTTTTGGCTCTGAATGTGTTCCAAACAATGCTTTAGGTTATCCCTAAATATCTCAACATGCACAATTTAATCAACCAAACAAATACAAATTCAACTATTTATCGTTCGTACTAGCATGCTCGTTTCCTTATAGTTTCTATATCACTTGGTATAGTTGATTGCTTAATCCCTATTTATAGTGTAACATATAGAACTTAGTAGCCTAATAATCAAAAGTTTAAAATCACCTATCATCATGACAAATTTATTCATAAACACAAGCAACCTATGTACATGCTCCTAACCAATCACTTCAATCACTTGTATTTCTATAAGTCCAAGCACACAAAAGACAAGAAAAATCAAAGGAAATGTAAAAATTTGAAGCAAATTTTCTATGTTACCCCCACACTTTAGTTGACACATTGTCCTCAATGTGTAGCCCATAAATAGATATGGAAGGAATTTACCTGATTGATTGTGGTCACTCCAATTGCTAATGATGGGTGCTTCCTCCTTTGATCGTGTTAGCTTGAATTTTTTTGTATCTCCTTTGTGTTGGGTTCCTACAAAGAAAATTTAAAAAAGTGCAACAAAATGAAAAATCTATTTAATATTTCTACTCCTACAAAGTCAAAATTAAAATCATCCAATAATTAAAACAAGTCTTTATAAAATTAAAATAGTTCAATCATATTCTTCATCCATCTCCTCATTCCCATCATTCTCCTCGTCTTCTCCTTCCTCATTGCTTTCATGCACTTCTTCTTTTTGTTTCGCATTTGTCAGCTCGAACATATCAGATGTGTAATTGGAGGCCTGGATGTTATTTTACCTTACAAATTCTTGGAATATTGATCTAGACTATTGCATCCATTGTATCATCCAATCAAGCTTTGGATGACTACTTTCACCGATGTCTTGTTGAGCTCGTGTCAACCTTTACGACAAAGCTAGTGTAGCTGTCGCTTCCTGTTGTTGCTTGTTCCAATCTTTGTTTGGATCACAATTTTGTGTATTGTTGGAACAAGGTGTCACCAATAATAATTTTGGACGGATTTAGTGACTGCTCAGTGGATGTCATAGGTACACCCACTTTTTTACATAATGCCATCACTAGGTGGGAAAGAAGACTCCCACCTTCTGGCTACCAATGCATCTCCTCATGTTTTGATGAATCCATTTACTGATACATACCTACTTTTTCTACAAATAGCATAGAGTAACACAGTTCTAAAAGTATTAACGTTAGAAACATTTAAAATAGGTATGGTTCTTATGCATATAAATTGGATCCAAATTTTAGCCTAAAAAAACATGATCGCTTGATGAAAGGATACTAGGATATTGGTACCTGTGTAATATTTCCATTCACCACTACCTTTAGTTAAGAAGTTTATAATACTATCCATATTTATATCTCAGAAGTATTCTAGATTGGTTTCATCAATGCAATCATTTGTAACACCCCTAACCCGTAATCATCGTTGGAATAGGTTAAGAGGCATTACCAGACTTATAACTCAGTTCAAAACATTCATTTAACAAAATCATCCAATTTCAATCAAAGTCATTCATTTATACATGTAACATGCTTAAATCAAGCATAAACAACTTAAAACATGCATTCAGGACTAAATCAATAACATACGAGAATTTAAGGAAAACTTGGAAAAAATTTTCGTACAAGGGTCACACACCCGTGTACCCAGGCCGTGTGCCTCACACGGCCACCACACACGCCCGTGTCATAGGTAGTGTGAAAATAGGGCATACATACTGACTTGGGTCACACGGCCGACCACACCCCTGTGTGCCAGTCCCTGTGCCACACACGGCCAATAGACACGCTTGTGTGTCTAAACCGTGTAACTCACTGACTTATTTTAACAAAGCTTCAGCAGACACACGGTCGAGTCACATGCCCGTGTGCTCAACCATGTGGATGAGAAATAGGCTTGTTTAAGCCATTTTTCCTCACTCAAACTTCATGTACTTGAAATCAATCAAATGGTACCATTTCCACATTCAATTTAGCATACAAAACAACCATTTCTATATACATTATATTCTATCAGAAATTCACCCATTTATAAACTTAGCTTACCATCATTAGCATAGCCATTCACAAATCAAAATCAATGCCCATATGAACTAATAATCATCTACATATAATGGTTTATAATTCAACTTTACAAACACTCAACCAACTATCATTCAAACATTTCCAACTCTTTTACTCATGTCATAGCAATATAACATATGCATCATTTCATCTATTAATAAACTTATCAAAACATATTAATTTATACACATTCAAACATTATGCCCATTAAGCCAAATCTCATGGCTTAAACATACCAAAACACATATATGCTTTATAAGCTAAAATGACCAAAACATCATCATATTAGTTAGCCTGTACATGTCATATTTCCATGCTTCACAAAGTTTAGAAGTACCAAACCATCAATTGGATAGTGTGATGAAATCTCCAATGACTTCTAACCCGAGCAAGCTTCCGATCCACTGTAAAATACAGAAAGTATACAGAGTAAGCTATAAAGCTTAGTAAGCTTGTA
Organism: Gossypium stocksii; assembly: GCA_020496765.1. NCBI lineage: Eukaryota > Viridiplantae > Streptophyta > Magnoliopsida > Malvales > Malvaceae > Gossypium > Gossypium stocksii. Next base: position 36,533,785 of record CM035624.1, read on the forward strand.
TAATTAACGGTACTAGACATGATATAACAATTAATTCACAATTTTAAGAAACATAGATACATATAATCCAATTTCGTCCAATTCAATAATTATTACATTAACAAGCATGTAATTTATGTATAATTTATTAAGATTCACTTACATGTCATATGAACTTATCAAATATTACTTACTTGTTAAGCATTTAACATATAACTGTACTAATTCACATCATCATTTCTATTTCTGTATCATCATCTTTTCCGTCGAACCATTGAGATTAACATCGAATACTTGGTATCTTGCACACTAATTGCCATATACCTAGATAAGCCATCTATATTTTATATCACATATATATTACTGATCCATACATCAATATAACACACGTAATATCATTTCAATACAATCAAACCAATTTGCCAAATGTCTAAGCATATAAAACTTTCAATGAATTAGTACCACAATATCCATATTTCATCTGATCATCATAAGTGAAAGTAATAAGTATTCAAGCTCAAGCACATACAACTCTCGTTTCATACTTTAGCTCACCATATAACATCAATACTATATAATTCACATATCATTTACAGCAATTCTTTTCTATTCATATAACGAGTAATTCATTCATATAAACAATAGTTCATCCATATTGTAACACCCCTTACCCGTATCTGATGCAGGGAAAGGGTATAAGGCATTGCCTTGCTAAATCACATGTAAGCATACAACTTACACTCAATGAAATGCGTCCCAATTTAAAAATTTTCCAAACACTGACTTACGATCCTTCATATGGGCCTACGAGGCCTAAAACATAGTTTAGAAACAATCCGGGACCATTTCGAGTACTTAAGAAAATTTCATTAAAAACTACTAAAAATAGGGCACATGCCCGTGTGGAAGGGCAACACGCCCGTGTGGCCTCTAAACATAGCCGTGCTGATGGGTCGTGTGTAGCACTAATGGACATGCTCGTATCCCACCTCTGTGTGGATTTATTTTTCCAATTTCAACCTACAAGGTTTTTACACAACTAATCACATGCTCGTCCTTCACACAGCTATGACATGCCCGTGCTCGCAACCCGTGTAACTATCTAGCTCTGACGTCATCACACAATATAGGGTACATTGCCAAGGCACATGCCTATGTGCTTAGCCCGTGTCCCTTACACGGCCATGACATGATCATGTCGTGACCCGTGTGTGAAGATCTTGGCATTCTGTTCCTGACTTCAGCAGCCCTTAAGGATTACATGACCATGGCACACGCCTGTGTGGTAGGCCGTCTCTGCCACACAGTTGAGAAATACGGCCGTGTCTCAGCCTGTGTGTTTAATGCTGGGCATTTAATTCAAAAAATTCAAGGTGCAGGGGATGCACGACCTAACTACAAGCCCGTAGGGCAGACCATGTGTCACACATGGCCTAGACACACGCCTGTGTGTCTACACGTGTGGACAAAATAAGGCTATCTACCAAGCCTCTTTGCCACCCTAAAACAAGGTCAAACATATACCAAACATAAAAATTCTCTAAGACTCCAACAAAAGCCATAATTTGGAAATCACACAACTCAATATAATTGATCCAACCATGCATTCGATCTATTGCTCCTAGCACATACAATCACTCATGCTAAATTCTCATTCTTGAAAACATCATCATTTGTATTTAATAACCAATAGTGAATATTAGCCAATATCTTTGGCCTTATACAAAATGAGGTACTTCAAATATCAAGCCAACACATTTGACCCAAAATAAAATGATATTAAACTAAGACTAGTTCCTATACATGCCATTTCTTAAAAAGCTAGAAACTAACTATACCGAAAGCTTTGGATGATAGTGTGAATGAAGCCTCCGACGTACTTTGATCCACGAGCTAGCTACGTAGCACTATAAGAAAATGGAAAGGAGAGAGGTAAGCATAAAGCTTAGTAAGTTGCAAGTAAATAAAAGACAAGAAATTACAATACTAAGACATGCTTTCAATACATCATGATTTATGCATGATACAAAGAATAGCCATAACATAACTTACTCGTTTTCATCCATTTCTAATTATACAACATAAGTTTGAGCTCATAATTCATACATTTCATATAGGTACCTGCACTACTAACAAGATCATCGTAATATCTCTCAATCTTAATACAACTTTAAATTTCCCGTTAAACCATTTAGAATACGAAAGGATATTCAATAAGCCTCAAACATAGGGTATCAAGCCGATGCTATGTCCCAGACATTGTCTTACACTAGCTCACATTTCAAGCCGATGCCATGTCTATAACACCCATAACACACTCCCGTCGCAGGAATGGTTTAGAAAGTATTATTGAACAAACCATATCTTTTAACAATTACTGTCTAATATAACGTGGTGATATAAATTACAAATACTCAATTTATAATCCTTACAAATGATTTAATTTAACTAATACAAACATGCCACCATCAAGACCTTATCAAACTACAAATACTATTCATTTGGTCATTTGTTCTACTTTGGCCGAACACACTCATACTTAGACCATATAAATCAATTCAATAATCACATAGTAATTCAATATGAATCTCAAACATCTAAAATATTTATATAGTCATCATTCATGTCAAACAATTACTATTATCCAAACTTAAATAACTATAGCTTTACTAAATACCATACCACTATCATTCACACAAAACACACTTAAAATTTATACTTAGGTAGCATATACTAATAATTTAACTTAGCCATTTTCGCATGGCTTAGTAATACAAAAAGAGTTCAACTTGTCTAGCCATATTATAAACTATAGCTATTACATGCCATAATGCTTGATATTACACTTTTACAAAAAGAAATACCAATCTAAAGTTGATAGGTGCGATGACTTCAAAAAGAAATGGCCCCGGGCTTCCAACGGATCTTTAATCTATCCACAAGGAAAATAAACACACGCAATGAGTTGATAACTTAGTAAGTCATAAGCCATTGACAAATTAATAACTAACATAAATAATAATTAACAAAGACAAAAGTTTTTTTTTCTATTACTTCATTTCACGAACCAACTAGCTCCATAAATCACATAACTCAATTCATCTCATTTTAACCCCAAAACGAGAATCTCAATTCGAATAGCAAACTCTTTCATGTGGTCCTTTCAGCAAAATTTTTAATCCATACAATCTTTTATCCAAATAAACTATCTCTCTATAGTCACCTTTATCACATACTCAATAGGATCTTTAACTCAAATAGCCATAAGAATGGAGACAAGTTCTTCACGTGTATGAACTAAGGCAATTAGGCAATTGTATTCAAATGCATTCAAATTTAGCTACAATTTTTATTCCACAAACCATAATTATCAACTTACCTTCCATTTTACACATAATAAGCCATTATTCTTCATATACTTTATTCACCCAATTGGTTACATTTTACTATCATTCACACATATGTGATGCTATGTCCATCTAGTGAATGTACGCACACATAGTACCATTCAATCTTGAAAGTATATGCATACATAGTGCCATTTGAAGCATTACGAATGTACGCACACATAGTGCCATTCGATCTCGAAAGTATATGCACACATAGTGCCATTTGAAGCATCACGAATGTACGCACACATAGTGCCATTCTAGCTTATCAATACACGCACACCTAGTGCTACATATTATCACACACATAGTACCCCATTTTATCTCATTACACATACATCAAAGTAACTTATTTAAGTAGATGACATTTCATCTGATCATCGAAGCTTATTTTCATAACAATATTTCTTATCCAAAATCCGATGTATCATTTATATGCTAATAACCATATATAAATTAAGTTGCTTAATGACTTACCTCGTTGCCGGATGAACAGCTTTTATCGATTACTCAACGACCTTCGTTTTCCCTTTGTTTGAACTTGGCTCTTTTTGATCTTGAGCTAAATAAACAAATAACTAATTCATTAATCTTATCAATTCATCATAACCCCAATTCCATTTATTCCTCAAAGAAATACATACATGAATTCGGTACTTCATTCCATAATTCAAAGCCACAATATCATTAATTAAGTAATATATATATATAGGCTCTTATACACTCAAGTGCACAAGCATGCGCATCATAATGAACTTTATATATGGTATAAATGTAATCAATCGCATATACATTTATAACAAGTACCACATACTTTACAACTAAGCTATCCATACAGAAAACCGAATCCTTAATATCAATTATTAAAATACATTCAAATATACTTCCTTCCATATATACTAGTTCACTAAACACATTACAACCTCCTATATAAACACCATCTATTTAGCCTAGGTTACAATAGATTAATAAGATTGCCGATTCATTCATTCAAGAATTTCATTGCCTAGCTTTAACATTTTGCTTAATCAATTCACACTTTTCTATTATTACTAATCAAAAACATTAAACTACTCACATTTTGCCTAATCAATTCACACTTTTCTATTATTACTAATCAAAAACATTAAACTACTCCTTGACATTTACTACCTTCGGATATTTTAACAACCATAATACATTAATTTACTAAGACATCCTTCATTCAACAAAAATAATTTCTACATGAATTACTCGCATATGGTGGCACATTTTTAAGATAGCACACACACATGTTCAGTAAACAATTTCATTTACACTCACACGAATGGTAACTTACTTTCAAACTATCTAAATTATATCCAAAGAAATACTCACTTATACAATCCCTATCACATTCGGTTATATAAATATACAAATGATGCTAATATAACACTCTTCTAAACTACCATACTATGGCCGAATTCCACACTTAACTATCCTATGTTCTTCACTTGTTCAATTCAATTATATTCAACTCAAATCATTCATTTATCACAAAATTCACCACTTTAAAGGTTCATTTAAAAAAAAATAATTCCTTTTATCATCTTTTTTTTTCAAATATTATGGCACATGGCCGAATACCCTATATGTATACAACTTCATTTTGTTTTTCGCTAATTTAACAAATTCCTATCCACACTACCCTTGTATCCTCATATTAAAGTATCAAACACCAAATCAAATACAAAATCTTCCATAGCCGAAATATAAATATATATACCCGTATATATCAAAAACATAGTAAAAATTGAACCATGGGTTAAATAGGTAGCTTAACAACCATCCCAAAAATCATATATTCACAAAAATATATCAAGAAAGCTTACCTATTGGGAAGAATCAAAATGCTGAATGCCTCCCATTTTTTTCACTCCTCAATGGTTTTTCGGTTAAAGAAGAACAAGGATGAACCACCTTGTTATTTTCACCCACTAGTTTTATTATATTATATTTTATTATTAAATAACCATTAACTTATTATTTTCTAGCATAAAAGACAAATATTACTTACATAAAACATCATGGCCGGTTACTTGATTCAAGAAAAGGGGCATTTGAGATGCAAGCCCTCATTTTTAAAACCATGTGTCAATTGGTCCCCTTTTACATCTAACCACTACACATTTAAAATTTCTCACATAAGTCCCTTTTGTTATTTTCGTAACCAAATGACAAAATTAATATACCAAAATTTCATACATGCAATTGCACATATAATAATCCTAAAATTTAATATTTAATTATTTACATGCTTTGGTTTAGTGATTCCAAAATCACTTCCCGACTAAGGTCAAATTAGGGCTGTCACAATGTCCTAGACATGGTCTTACACTGGCTCTCATATCTTGAGCTGATGCTGTAATGCCCTGATTTTCGGGATTTTTCAGGTTTTGTGAATTTTAGTGAAGTTTTAAAATTCTAATGTTCTGAAGGTTGGAAATGTATGTACATGTGTTAGTGGGCCTTTAGAAGGCCCAAGCTTAAGTTAAAACCCGGTAAAATATTAAGTTGGATTTTTAAGTGAAAGGGGACTTGGTTAAGTGGGCCTTTAAGAAATCCGTGTAAAATATGTCACAAAGGGAGCCTTGGTAGAGTGGCAAGGTGGCGCCACTAAGCTCCTAAAAAAAGTGGCGCCTAAGTGGGTATTCAAGGACAAGGGTTCAAGTTGCAAGGTAAGCGTAGTGTTCTTTTTAATTTTTAAGCATGTGTCGGGCATGTGACTATTTTAAATAGGAATTTCGACAAGGGCTTTTAGGGACTTGGGCCGATTACTCAAGTGTGATATTAGGGTTATATCTTTTTCTATTTTTTGTCATAAGAATTAGGGTTAGCCACCTTAGGAGTTATTTCTCTCTTCTACTGTCAGAAGAAGCTCATAGCCGAATTCTTTCTCTCTACCTCTACCATTACTTTTCTTCACTTTTCTTCTTCCTCTTTGATTCAATCCTTAGCCGAAACCCCCTCATTCCCTCATTCATATTCTCTTTTGATCACACCCTCCATAAAATCACCATAATCAATTTCCTTAAAAAGCCGAAATCCCGAAAAGAACTCACCTTTGTGCCGAATTTCCTAAGCCAAGATTCCTCAACTTTCTTTCGTTCTTTTGGCCAAATCTCACTCCTTCTACACTCTAAATCCCTATCGACAACACCTATACTAAACTCCCCACACCGAATCATCTTCTTCCTTACCTTTCTAAAAGCCGAAATCACCATTAGTTTAGGGAGATAGCCGAAAATTTTAGATCTTAGAGATAAGGGTTCTACGAATGTTTAAGGGTTAGATCTACTTCAGATCTAAGTTAGAGGCAAGGTAAAAACAGTGGTAAGTGGTTATCAACTCAGATCTTCAAGATATTTCATACTTTGGAAAAGCCGAAAGTCTCTAAAGTTAGGGAGGTTGTCGATTTAGTCTATTAGTGATTTAAAGTAGTATTTTGGTTCTTTTTGGATGTTAATTAGCGAGGAAGGTGATCAAGCAAGGAGTGGAAGGCATCGGTATCATCAGATCTAGATCTAGTGCATCTAAATCGACAGAGGTAAGTTTTCATGGCCATTAAGGGTGTGGCCGAATGTGGTAAGGGATTTTGGTTGTAGTTTTTCATAGATCTAGTGATTAATCACTTAGATAATGGATTGTAGGAACGGGCGCATAGGAAATCTCGTCAGTGGAACTGCAAAACAGGTGTTTGTTTCGAACACCCTTCAATGCTTAAATCGGCAAAAGCCGAAAAGTCGAAATGCCAAAATTCTAGCATTTCGAGAGCTTGTGAGCGTGCGAATGCTCTCAAGTTGGTAGGAGAAGGCTGGTTTTGGAATCGGCACTGTCAGGTAGGCTGACCGCAGAATTTTGGGCGCTACGGTAAGTTGGGCCTCGGTGGGCCGAATATGGGCCCAATGGGCAATTTGGGCCCAGTTGGGTAAAAATAGGTTTAAAGGCAATAATATGGATTGCAGGCGTAAAAACTGTTAAAACAAGATAATGGATTGGAAATTAAGGCTTAAATGGGCCTAATGGGCTAATATGGCATGGTAGAGCCCATTAGGGGTTTTAGGGCCTAAGTGCTAAAACTGATAAACTGAATTAAATGAGTTTCTGTAACAACCACTGTAATAGTAGAGGCTGTAATAATAATAAAAACTGTAATAAGAGAACAAAATTACTGGAATTAGGGTGAGAAATTACTGATTTACCCCTAAGTATAAAATTACCATTATACCCCTAGGGCTAAAATCGACTGTGCTGTTTGACATGACTGTTTCTGTTATTGGATATCATGATGTATGTATGTCTGATGCATGGGTTGGGTTTTATATTGGAGGAAGTGTGAGTGGCACTGCCACGTTACTAAAAGGGGTTATGCCTCGTACTGTTTCTTAAAGGGGCTTTACCTCGTATACTGTTTATTTGAGCAGCCATGCTGCGACTGTGGTGTGTGGGCTGGGTGGGTCGAGTTATTCCCCACATGGTGTGTTGGCTGGTACAGGTGGTGTGTACCGGTCGGCGGGTTGAGTAGTCTCCCCAATTGGGTTGCATTCATACTGTTATACTTTACTGTATTGTGATGGGCCTATGGGCCAAACTGTTATCTGAATAGGGCTTCGGCCTAGTATCTGACTAAGGCTGGTTAGGGCTCAGGCCCAGTGGGCTCGAGCCGATGTGGGCTTTGGATGGGTTCTACACACACTGAGTTTTCCCAAACTCACCCTTCTCTTTCCATCCTTGCAGGTGAGCCCTAGATCGTGACTTGGTTGCAGGGAGGGATTTAGAGTGGCCACGAGGACTGAGCACGGTTTAAATAAGTTTTAATACTTTATATTTCTAATTATTGGTTTCTACTTTTAAATTTGTTAATGGGTTGCAATAAGGCCACTAGGACTATTTTTATTTGGGATTTTCAACTATTTTATTTCAACCACAACTATACACCATTTCTCGAAAATTTAACAAATGTTTTCTCAACCAACCTGACAATACAAATGGCTAAGTAGGATAATAAGGTTAAAATGAATCACTTATCAAATGGAATGGAGATTAAGTTGAATAATTATTAAAATGGGAATTTCCAAAAATCAAGCATTGCTTTTCAAAACTCACCATCAGACTTAGTAAATAGGGCGGCGTAGGATAGTCTAGGTGATGTAGAACACCGGACATGGCCATAACATCTGGGCCAGGTTCGGGGTGTTATATTTAGTGGTATCAGAGCCAGGTTGCAACAACTCGGCTGTGGATCGGGTCCAAAAAGGGTTTTCAAAAATTTTTTTAGAGTTCAGAAGGGTATTTTTGGAAAATCAGATTTTCGAAAAATTTTTGGTTTTAAAAAGGTTTTTTTTCCTTCAAATTGTAGTTTTAAAATAAGTTGTTTTGAAACATTGATTTTTAAGAGGCCTCAAACTATTTGATCTGATAAATAGAAAAGTGGCACACTGAATCCCCGGCACCAAGTTGTAAGTATTTTCTGCCTTAACTTCTGTACTGTACTGAAAATAAAACTGTAGATAGTACTGAGCCTTGGATGTAATACTATAGGTGAGGTAGTATTAAGGCTATAAAACTGAGACTGTAGGGTAAACTAAACCCTAGGAAACTGAGACAGTAGCTAGGCTACGATCGCGCAAACACAACTCTAAAATTTTATCTGTTCATAAGATATTTTGTAATAAACAACTAAAACATTAACTGATGTCATAAAATTCATAAATCAGATCATCGATATGAGTACAAGAGCTGCTCGTGGACGAGGCCGTGGACGAGGCCGAGTTAGTGCTCAAGCTGGATCGTCGTCTTCTAAGCATATGCCAGCAGGAGAGGCACGACCACCGGTTGAGGATAATGGGCCGTACGATCGAGCCGCAGGGGACGACGCTCTGTCCTAGGCCATGCTGAGAGTTTTGGAAAGGGTGGCTGGAGCCAATGTTGGGGTCATGAATAGGGGTCCATTTCTGAGCGACTTCGGGCCAATGGAGCGGAAGTTTTAGGGGCATATCTGGAGTGGCCCCAATTGTAGCTGAGTACTGGCTGGAAGCCATAGAGTGAATTATGGATGACTTGGACTGCTCAGTGGAGTAGAAGTTAAAAGGAGCAGTATCATTGCTGAGAGGCGAGGCGTATCAATGGTGGATCACCGTGAGAGAGGGTACCCCAACTGAGAGGGTAACCTGGGAATTGTTCAAGCAGTCTTTCAAGGCAAAATATGTTGGGGCTAGTTATGTGGATGCATGAAGGAAGGAATTTTTGAACCTGACCCAGGGTAGTAAGACTGTGGCTGAATATGAGGCAGAATTTCTGCGACTAAGCTGGTATGCTAATGGCATTGTTTCCACCAAATATGAGCGCAGGGTTCGGTTTGAGGATGGCCTCAGAGATGAGCTGAGAGTTTTGATAGCGCCACAGAGGGAGCGCGACTTTGCTGTACTGGTAGAGAAGGCTAAGATAGCCGAGGAAGTGAAGCAAGCTGAAAGGTAGAATCGCGATAGGGATCGCAACCGTTTTAAGAGAGATTCTGGAACATCAGGAGCTGTAAACCAGAATTTTAAGAGGGCTAGAGTAGAAGAACCCGTGCGAGCTGTGCCAGTGAATGTTGTTAGACCACAGGCTTGTAGAGACTGTGGCAGAGTTCATCGAGGAGAATGCTAGAAATGCAGTGGAGCTTGTTTTCGTTGTGGATCTAAGGATCATCAGGTTAAGGACTGCCCACAGAAGCCAGCTCAGGCTCAAGCTGTTGATCAGAGGGTTGCTCAGCCTGCGCGAGGAGGATTGCCACCGCCAAGGGGCCATGGTCAAGGTAGAGGAGGCAATGGTTATGGACGTGGTTGTGGAGCACCTGGCAGGGGTGCTGGTAATGCTGAGGCTCGTCAACCAGCCTTAGTGTATGCTGCTCGCCGTCGCGAGGAGGGTGATACTCCTGATGTTATAACTGGTACGTTCTTAATATCTCATACACCATATACTTCTTTAATTGATGTGGGTTCGACGCATTCGTATGTTGCTTGTGAAATTTTTGGGTCGTTGGGTGTGTATTCTGAGGAGACTGTGAGTGGGGTCGCAGTAGTTAGTCCTTTAGGTCACTCTGTTAAAGTAGACAAACTATTTAGGGAAGTGCCTTTAGAGACTCAGGGTTGGATCTTTACTGGAGATTTAATGGAGCTACCTTTTGGAGAATTCGACTTGATTTTGGGCATGGACTGGTTAACCAAGCACAAGGCAACGCTGGATTGCGCGGCCAAAAGAATGGTATTGGGAACAACCGAAGGCGAGGAGGTGATGGTTATTGGTGAACGTAAGGACTATTTGTCCAATGTGGTTTCTGCCTTAAGGGCTGAAAGGTTGTGTAACACCCTACACCCCTGTCCGTCGCCGGGATAGGGTATAAGGTATCACAAATCTAAATACAGCCTACCGAGGTTCATAGTTACATACTAGACATAGATTTATTTAGTTCAAAACGTGAATGTATAGCACTTGTAATTTAGTTCGGACGGTACGTCATATCTCATTAAAAGAGTTTCGTAAACATATCATGCTAGTATAATTTTACCATGTGGCTACTAACAACTTGGCCGAATTAAACCTTTCATTGACCGAACTCCCTATTAGCAACTCTTCACATATGGGGTACTAACTAAATAGCATGCCACAACATTAAACCATACAAGTATCATCCACACATATATTCAACACAAAGACTAAGCAAGCCATTTTCGCATGGCTAGAATAGTTACAACTCAAAATGTAGTTTGAATCAACAAAAGGAGATTAGCCTATACATGCCATTGACCCAAAATAACCATCAAAAGTACCAAAATAACAGCGATAGTGTAGGTGATTAAGGCTTCAATCCCCGAGTCCGTAGCTTCCAAAATGAGATCTATAAAACAGAGGAAACAAGGGAAACGGAGTAAGCATTACAATGCTTAGTAAGTTTTAAGCAATGTCACGGATAAAGCATTAAATTCTAACATAGTTATTCGTATCTTAGTTTCCCTTTTCCTTTGGGTAAGTCACCCTTTTTCCAAACATATACGTTCACATCACATACGAAAATGGATAGCTTTCACTCATAGTAAGTTCACGTAAACATATACATGTCACAAAAATTCACATAACATTTCACATAGGCCAATTGTACTTTGATCATGTTAATAATCTCATTTCATGAACACATATGAAATCACATAACGACCTTAGTATTCGGTCCAAAATCCAGCTTGCATATAAGCCAAGGGTACATACCTGTATAACTTATTACTTTCAGCGCAATTCATTAGCGATCGTTACCTTGAAGACCATTAGTCTTAGGCTTTATTCTCATCATCATCGAGAACTTTAGCTCGGGTAAACTCTATACATAGCCATCGGGTCTTTTCCCGGATATAATCTCCGCATATAGCCTTCGGGTACTAACCCGGACATCATCTCTGCATATAGCCTTCGGGTCTTAACCCGGACATCATCTCTGCATATAGCCTTCGGGTCTTAACCCGGACATCATCTCTGCATATAGCCTTCGGGTCTTAAATCCCGGATTCGCATCACAATTTCTCATACATATATATATATATTCGCATGTTGCCAAGTTTCACATAGCAAGATTTCACTTGCAATTCAATCAATTCATGTGCATACAACATATAACATGCTTCTCGACTTTATATCATAAATGTACATATAATTCAAAACTTATACACGTATACTCTTCTTTTCTAGACTTTCGGCCCAAAAATCAAACATACATGAGCAATGCATTTCAAATCTCATTTCGGTTCTTTTTCTCTATGAGCCATTCGGCTATATAGCAAACATAAATAAGGTGTCTTTCTCAATAGGACATCGTTCAAATATCAGCATGTATGTCATGGCATTTTAACTTAAATACCAAATTCGATTACTCAAAACTTACCTTGAACTTTCACGAGAAATTACGAGTTGGCTATTCGACCACTTTAGCCTTCCCTTTATCCGAACTCGTCCCTCTATGCTCTTGAGCTAAATAAAACATTTAATTCTATTAATCCTTATTCAAGCACCTCAATGAATCATTTTCACTCATAGACAATTCATACATGCATATTCTTCTCATTGCAAACACTCATGCACATTGGACCATTTCACATACATATCATAAATCACAGCAAGCTGATTTTCTGAGCAGCATTCAATAATTTACTCATAACTGGAGCTACGAAACTCCAAATGAAGTGCCGTTAATTTTGTATGAAAATAGACTCATTTATCTTCCATCCATAAAATTTTCATAATTTTTGGTTAGGCCAATCAATACCAGAATTTTCTCAAAGTTTCCCTATTTCACTGTTTGAGTAAACTGACCACTCTATACTACGAACTGAATTTCTCCTTGTACAGAATTCCAAATATGGCCTCACCTATTCCATTCGAAACTAGACTCATTAAGGAGTCTAAGCATATAAATTTTGTCTCATAACAATTTTTATACAATTTATAGTGATTTTCCAAAAACAGAGCAGGGGACTTCGAAGTCAATCTGACACTGTCTCACTCTACTCTAAAAATCTATTTATCAGAAATTCCTTTTCTTGCAAAGTTTCTTTTATAAGAAACTAGACTCATTAAGCTTCAATTACACAATTTATTCAGCCTCTAATTCAACTCGTAAAATTTATGGTGATTTTTCCAAAACACGTTACTGCTGCTGTACCAAGCAGATTTTTATACCAAGTTCACTCTTTAGTGTTCTTATGCACATACTTAAAACATAGCATTTCCTAAGGCACCATCTAGAGTAGTCATTGATCTTAACACAATGTACATATTTCATATTCATTTTAATCAATATACCGCTCTTAAGACACCAATTATCAAAACAAACATCAAATTACTAAGGTACAACTTAAGTCCCTCTTTAATCACCTAATTCACTACTTTCAATTTGTGACATTAAGAGTTCAAAGCTTAGCTCAATGCCATAATTGCCGAATACTCAAAACAGCTCCATAGCATCATACTTCCATAATTCAACATCTAATTATTAGTCCAATCTTCTTAAATTAAACTCGGCAACTATGGAAAAGAGCTTAAACACACAAACCGATTCTAATTATCCAAGATCCTCATAAAACTAGCAAGAAGATTCATGCTTCCTAGTAGTGACCGAATATTACTAATTAATCAACCTATCATCTCCAATAAATTTCCACACTCTAAAATAAAAAACCACATTCAGCACAAGGGAAAAAAAATTCCATTTCAATTTTAAAACCATCAATTTAACTCACGGTAAATTTTAAGCTCATTCGACCCTTATTTAACAACTAAATCAAAAATTCCAGCCTTAACTTAAACACTCATAAACATTTAAAAATTTTGCATCATAAAATCTAACAACCATTTCTTAATCAAGTTCTATTATCAAAATCAAAATTAACTCATGAAACATTCCAAAACCGAATGTTCCCTCCCATCTCTCTAAATATATATATATACGGCAATACACACTTGTACTAATCTTTTGTACACCATTCTACAATTTGCAACTCAAAAACATCCTTTTTCCCAATTTATCAACAATGGCCGAATGGTACCAAGTCAACCAAATTCAAAAATTTACAAAAGGGCTAGGTAGGAGACTTAGTAACTAATTCAATTTCACTAAAAATTTTAAAGATACACATGGAACATACCTTAAAATCTAGCTATGCCCTTGACCGAATGCTTAAGTCTCCACCCTTCTTTTGTTCCTTTGCTACTCACGGCAATGAAGGAGGAAGGATGAACAAAACATTGTTTTTGTCACCCCTTTTCTTAATTAATTAATTATATTTTATCTATTTTATGTTAACAATTTCCCTATAATAAATATTATAATACTAACATACAAAGCACAAAATGCCAAGACAAGTAATCATTACCATCCACTATCCACAAAATGGTGAAATTGACATGCAACTCCAACATTTCTCATGCATGCATCAATAGGTCATCACACATTTGTCTAGCATATTTTCAAAGTTCGTAATTTAGCCCTTTTAGGTGAAATTCACAATTATAATGCTAAATTAAAGCATCCAAGATATCACACATGAATTTACACATACAATAGGCATCAAAATAATTATTAAATTATTTTTATGCCTCGGTTTTGTGGTCCCGAAACCACATTTCGACTAGGGTCGTTTTAAGGCTGTCACAGGTTGATGCGCAAAGGTTGTGAAGCGTACTTGGCGTTCATGAGTCAAACTAAACCCAAAGGGGTGACAGTGGAGACAGTGAGGACTGTTAATAAATTTCAAGATGTATTTCCTGAGGAGCTTCCTGGATTACCTCCTAACTGAGAAGTGGAATTTGGGATCAATTTGTTGCCTGGAACAGCTCCAATGTCCATTGCGCCTTACAGAATGGCACCAAAGAAGTTAGTGGAATTGAAAGCCCAGATTCAAGAGTTGTTAGATAGAGGCTTCATTAGACCGAGTGTGTCTCCGTAGGGAGCACCGGTGCTGTTTGTGAAAAAGAAGGATGGAACGATGCATATGTGCATTGATTATTGCCAGTTGAACAAACTGACGATAAAGAACAAGTACCCTCTGCCGAGAATAGACGATTTGTTTGACCAGCTTCAAGGAGCTTCTGTGTTTTCCAAGATCGACCTTCGATCTGGATATCATCAGTTAAGGGTAAAGGAGGTGGATGTGCATAAGATGGCATTTAGAAATCGCTATGGTCACTATGAGTTTTTGGTTATGCCATTTGGATTGACGAATGCACCAGCAGCTTTTATAGATTTAATGAACCGAGTATTTCAGCCGTACTTGGATAATTTCATGGTCGTCTTTATTGACGATATATTGGTGTATTCGAAAACAGAGGAGAAGCATGACGAGCATCTTCGAATTGTTCTATAAGTTTTGAGGGAAAAGCAGCTGTATGCGAAATTTAGCAAGTACAAATTCTGGCTTCGAGAAGTGACTTTTCTGGGTCATGTTGTTTCTGCTGAGGGGATTAGGGTAGATACTCGCAAGATTGAGGCAGTCTTAAACTGGAAGCCGCCAAGGTCTGTATCAGAAATTCGTAGTTTTCTGGGTTTAGCAGGCTATTATGGAAGGTTTGTTGAGGGGTTTTCTATCATCGCGGCTCCGTTAACGAAATTGTTAAGGAAGGGAGTGGCCTTTAATTGGACTGAGAGGCAGCAAGAAGCTTTTGACAACCTGAAAAAGGTGTTGACTGAGGCGCCAGTGTTGATTCAGCCGGAATCTGGGAAGGACTTTACGGTTTATAGCGATGCTTCTCATGTGGGATTAGGTTGTATACTGATGCAAGAGGGTAAGGTGGTTGCTTATGCTTAGCGACAGCTTAAGCCTCATGAGGCGAATTACCCTACGCATGATTTGGAGTTGGCAGTGGTGGTATTTGCATTGAAAATCTGGAGACACTACCTTTATGGGGAAAAGTGTATTATATATACTGACCATAAAAGTCTCAAATATCTGTTAACTCAGAAGGAGTTGAATCTTAGGCAACAGAGATGGATAGAGTTGCTTAAGGACTATGACTGTTCGATTAAATACCACCCTGGCAAGGCTAATGTAGTGGCTGATGCACTGAGTCGAAGGACCGTTGCAGAGTTAAAGGCCATGGTTGCTCGTTTGAGTTTGTATGATGATGGGAGCTTGCTAGCAGAGTTGCAAGTAAGACCGACTTGGACTGAGAGAATCAAAGAGTTACAGTTGAAGGATGATTCGTTGATTCCTCGATTTCAGCAAGTCAAGAATGGTGAGAGTGAGGATTTTAGACTGAATTCTGATAGGGTTCTTTGTTTCCGTGGGAGAATTTACGTTCCTAAGAACTCTGATTTAATGCAGTTGATTTTGGGTGAGGCTCATGGTGGACCTTGTGCTATGCACCCTGGAGGTAATAAGTTGTATAAAGACTTGCGAGAGGTTTATTGGCGGCCTGGACTTAAGCGAGAGGTGACTGAGTTCGTTGGGAAATGTTTGACGTGTCAACAAGTTAAAGCTGAGCACCAATTGCCTTCTGGATTATTGCAGCCAGTGAAGATTCCGCAGTGGAAATGGAAAAGAGTAATGATGGATTTTGTGAGTGGGTTGCCTTTGACATCTTCGAAGAAAGACTCTGTATGGGTAATCGTGGATAGGTTGACGAAGTCTGCTCATTTTGTACTGGTCAGAACCGATTACTCATTGCAGAAGTTGGCCAAATTGTATGTAGCAGAAATTGTGCGTTTGCATGGGGTGCCAATTTCGATAATTTCTGATCGAGACCCTAGATTTACATCTCGATTCTGGAAGAAGTTGCATGAGGCGTTAGGTACGCGATTGGACTTTAGTACTGCATTTCACCCTCAGACAGATGGTCAGTCCGAGAGGGTTATTCAAGTGTTGGAGGACATGTTGAGAGGATGTGTGATTGACTTCTGTGGTAGTTGGGAAGATTATTCGCCATTGGTGGAATTTGCATACAACAACAGCTATCAAGCGAGTATTCAGATGGCTCCATATGAGGCACTTTATGGGCGGAGGTGTCGTACTCCTACGTGTTGGACAGAGTTAAGAGAACGTGAAGTGCTTGGACCAGAGTTAGTGGCAGATACTGAAAGTAAGGTTAAGCTGATTCGAGATCAGTTAAAGGAGGCGTCTTATCGGCAGAAGTCATATGCCGACCTTAAGCGTAAGGAAATTGAATTTGCTGTTGGAGATATGGTGTTCCTAAAGGTGTCGCCGTGGAAGAAGATCTTGAGATTCGGTAGAAAGGGCAAGCTAAGTCCGCGGTTTATTGGGCCTTATAGGATTCTCAAGCAGATTGGGCTAGTAGCATATCAGTTGGAGTTGCCACCAGAGTTGGATCGTATCCATGATGTTTTCCACGTGTCTATGCTAAGACGGTATCGGTTGGACCCTTCGCATATTATACCAGTAGAGGAGATTGCAGTAAATACCGATTTGACCTTCGAGGAGGAACCTGTGGAGATCTTAGATCGTGAAGTCAAAGTCTTAAGGAGGAAGTCTGTTCCATTGGTAAAGGTGCTATGGCGTAATCATGGTAGAGAAGAAGCTACTTGGGAGCTAGAGGAGACTATGCGTCAACAATACCCTCAGTTATTTGGATCAGGTAAATTTCGAGGCCGAAATTTCTTTAAGGGGGTAGAGTTGTAATGCCCTGATTTTCAGGATTTTTCGGGTTTTGTGAATTTTAGTGAAGTTTTAAAATTTTGGTGTTCTGAAGGTTGGAAATGTATGTACATGTGTTAGTGGGCCTTTAGAAGGCCCAAGCTTAAGTTAAAACCCGGTAAAATATTAAGTTGGATTTTTAAGTGAAAGGGGACTTGGTTAAGTGGGCCTTTAAGAAAACTGTGTAAAATATGTCACAAAGGGAGCCTTGGTAGAGTGGCAAGGTGGCGCCACTAAGCTCCTAAAAAAGTGGCGCCTAAGTGGGTATTCAAGGACAAGGGTTCGAGTTGCAAGGTAAGCGTAGTGTTCTTTTTAATTTTTAAGCATGTGTCGGGCATGTGACTATTTTAAATAGGAATTTCGGCAAGGGCTTTTAGGGACTTGGGCCGATTACTCAAGTGTGATATTAGGGTTATATCTTTTTCTATTTTCTGTTATAAGAATTAGGGTTAGCCACCTTAGGAATTATTTCTCTCTTCTACTGTCAGAAAAGCCGAAAATTGCCTCCCTAGGAAGCTCATAGCCGAATTCCTTCTCTCCACCTCTACCATTACTTTTCTTCACTTTTCTTCTTCCTCTTTGATTCATTCCTTAGCCGAAACCCCCTCATTCCCTCATTCATCTTCTCTTTTGATCACACCCTCCATAAAATCACCATAATCAATTTCCTTAAAAAGCTGAAATCCCGAAAAGAACTCACCTTTGTGCCGAATTTCCTAAGCCAAGATTCCTCAACTTTCTTTCGTTCTTTTGGCCAAATCTCACTCCTTCTACACTCTAAATCCCTATCGACAACACCTATACTAAACTCCCCACACCGAATCATCTTCTTCCTTACCTTTCTAAAAGCCGAAATCACCAATAGTTTAGGGAGATAGTCGAAAATTTCAGATCTCAGAGATAAGGGTTCTATGAACGTTTAAGGGTTAGATCTACTTTAGATCTGAGTTAGAGGCAAGGTAAAAGCAGTGGTAAGTGGTTATCAACTCAGATCTTTAAGATATTTCATACTTTGGAAAAGCTGAAAGTCCCTAAAGTTAGGGAGGTTGTCGATTTAGTCTATTAGTGATTTAAAGTAGTATTTTGGTTCTTTTTAGATGTTAGTTAGCGAGGAAGGTGATCAAGCAAGGAGTGGAAGGCATCTGTATCATCAGATCTAGATCTAGTGCATCTAAATCGACAGAGGTAAGTTTTCATGGCCATTAAGGGTGTGGCCGAATGTGGTAAGGGATTTTGGTTGTAGTTTTTCATAGATCTACTGATTAATCGCTTAGATAATGGATTGTAGGAATGGGCGCATAGGAAATCTCGTCAGTGGAACTGCAAAACAGGTGTGTGTTTCGAACACCCTTTAATGCTTAAATCGGCAAAAGCCGAAAAGCTGAAACGCCAAAATTCCGGCATTTCGAGAGCTTGTGAGCGTGCGAACGCACTCAAGTTGGTAGGAGAAGGTTGGTTTTGGAATCGGCACTGTCAGGCGGGCTGACCGCGGAATTTTGGGCGCTACGGTAAGTTGGGCCTCGGTGGGCCAAATATGGGCCCAATGGGCAATTTTGGCCCAGTTGGGTAAAAATAGGTTTAAAGGAAATAATATGGATTGCAGGCGTAAAAACTGTTAAAACAAGATAATGGATTGGAAATTAAGGCTTAAATGGGCCTAATGGGCTAAAATGGCATGGTAGAGCCCATTAGGGGTTTTAGGGCCTAAGTGCTAAAACTGATAAACTGAATTAAATGAGTTTCTGTAACAACCACTGTAATAGTAGAGGCTGTAATAATAATAAAAACTGTAAGAAGAGAACAAAATTACTGGAATACCCTTAGGGTGAGAAATTACTGATTTACCCCTAAGTATAAAATTACCATTATACCCCTAGGGCTAAAATCGACTGTGCTGTTTGACATGACTGTTTCTATTATTGGATATCATGATGTATGTATGTCTGATGCATGGGTTGGGTTTTATATTGGAGGAAGTGTGAGTGGCACTGCCACGTTACTAAAAGGGGCTATGCCTCGTACTGTTTCTAAAAGGAGCTTTGCCTCGTATACTGTTTATTTGAGCAGCCATGCTGCGACTGTGGTGTGTGGGCTGGGTGGGTCGAGTTATTCCCCACATGGTGTGTTGGCTGGTACGGGTGGTATGTAGCGGTTGGTGGGTTGAGTAGTCTCCCCAATTGGGTTGTATTCATACTGTTATACTGTATTGTACTGTGATGGGCCTATGGGCCAAACTGTTATCTGAATAGGGCTTCGGCCCAATATCTGTTATAGGGCTTTGGCCCAGTATCTATAATCTGAATAGGGCTTCGGCCCAGTATCTGACTGAGACTGGTTAGGGCTTAGGCCCAGTGGGCTCGAGCCGATGTGGGCTTTGGATGGGTTCTGCACACACTGAGTTTTCCCAAACTCACTCTTCTCTTTCCATCCTTGCAAGTGAGCCCTAGATCGTGACTTGGTTGCTGGGAGGGATTCAGAGTGGCCACGAGGATTGAGGACGGTTTAAATAAGTTTTACTACTCTATATTTCTAATTATCTGTTTCTACTTTTAAATTTGTTAATGGGTTGTAATAAGGCCACTATGACTGTTTTTATTTGAGATTTTCAACTGTTTTATTTCAACCACAACTACACACCATTTTTCGAAAATTTAACAAATGTTTTCTCAACCAACCTGACAATACAAATGGCTAAGTAGGATAATAAGGTTAAAATGAATCGCTTATTAAATGGAATGGAGATTAAGTTGAATAATTATTAAAACGGGAATTTCCAAAAATCAAGCATTGCTTTTCAAAACTCACCATCGGACTTAGTAAATAGGGCGGCGTAGGATAGTCTAGGTGATGTAGCACACCGGACATGGCCATAACGTCTGGGCCGGGTTCGGGATGTTACAGATGCCATGTCCTAGACATGGTCTTACACTAGCTTGCAAGTTGAGGCTGATGCTTACACTAGCACTTGTATCAATGCCGATGCCATGTCCCAGACATGGTCTTACACTGGCTAGCACATATCTGTGTTGATGCCATGTCCCAGACATGGTCTTACACTAACACGTAACGAGGCTGACGCCATGTCCAAGACATGGTCTTACACTAGCTCTCGTATCGACCCTAGTATCACATCATGAATATCCAATCTATTCTGAAGGATTCAACCGGGGTTCTATCACATGGGTTCTCATCATATCATTATCACGAATCATAATTACTACTCATGCTTGACAATTATTCTCATACATAACTCATTTTTACAATTCATCATTTTATACTAAGACAATGATTTCATGCATAATTATAGTAATGTTGTATTATTTACCTACAACTTACCTTGGTACACAAAATGTAGATGACTAGTTTGAATCAATCTACAAGCTTGGTTTTCCCCCAGTCAAGGTACGGGTCTCGTACTTCTTGATTTATAACAATCAAAATTCATCGATTTAATCACTACTTTAATTTAAACAATCCAAAATTCACAATTTCGTAAAATAACCATTTTGCCCCTAGGCTCGAAAATTAATTTTTATTGAATTTCCTTGCTAACCAAGCCTAACTAAATCCTTTTTACTCTTATGGCATCCCACAATTCTTATTATTTCACACAAATATAATCAACTTATCAAACTTTACAAATTAGTCCAGTTGAGGTGTTTTCCATGAACACCTCTTCACAAAAGTTGTTTATTGAACAACCATGACTCATTTTCTTCCATAAAAATCCAGCAAACAACACTTATACATTCATGTTGAATCTCTAAACTTCCAACCATTTTGCATAATAGTCCCCTCAATAGATAGCCTATGCTACAAGGGTCTTTAAAATGCAAAAATTATCAAGAAAGGCCTTAAGAATCACTTACTTGCAAGGATGAAAAATAGCTGAAATTTTTGAGCTTCAAAAACCCTTAATGTGCTGGTATTTTCGGCAAGGAAGAAGAAAGAATGAAAAAAAAAAAGCTAGCCTTAGGTGTAATATTTAATTTGTAATATCTCACCTAATTTTGAATTTTCTACCTCTTTGTCTCACCATGGTCGGAAAAGCTTCTCATAATGAGTTCTATTTGCCTTTTAAAGGCCCCTAATTAAGGTTCTCTATCAATTTAACACCAATTGCAATTAATATCAAACCTTTTCCTTTTATTCGATTTAGTCCTTTTTCCCAATTAAGCTCTCTATCGTGTAAATTAATTCACCAAAAAAAATTCATGCACCCTTATAAAAATGCTATTACTCATAAAATAATGCTAAAATAATTTCGTCAACCTCGGGTAAGTGATTCCAAAATCACTATTCTAACTTAGCCCAATTTCAAGCTGTTACACATATAAACAGTAGTTCATCAATAATAACAATAATTCATCAGTATCAATAGTAATTTATCTATATAAACACATATCTTATTCATATGATCAATAACAATAATTATGCCCACTGAACCTATTAGAATCTCGAAGAATACTTGGATGATACAAACTAAATGTATTAATCAGTAATCTATCAATTTGTTATCTTTTCTGCTCTTTCGAGCCATGATCGATAAGCTCCTCTTGAGCTGATAAACTGTAAGCTCTATTAAGCTGGAATGGTAAGCTCTAACAAGCTGAAACGGTAAACTCCTAAGAGCTAAAATGGTAAGCTCAAAATAGCTGATATATCAGTAAGCTCATATGAGCTGTGGTGAGTCCGCAACAAATGCGGGATCTCGACCAAAACGATAACCTTAGTGACATGTCACTCGTATTCTACGATTTTCTAAAGTTCGAATGGGGCTCGGTATTATCCAACTTCATCATTTAAGAATTCAATGATCAATAATTCAATTTATCAAAACATGTACATTCAATTCAATTAAATATATAACATTTACATACTCAATTTGCATACCCAATGCCTTTTATCATACCAAATCCATGTACGTATATAAAATTTCCCTTTCATTCATATAAACAATAATATAATAAACTAACCAGTAATTCAAATTTCAAGTGAATTATTCATTCATCTTATATACATTCAATTTAAACAATGACAAATATTTAATAATTCGATTCTAGCTATACAAACTTACCTCGAGTCGCTCGGATGGTAAATATTAGTTATTCGTCCATTTTTTCTTTTTCCCCAATCTAAGCTCGATCTCGAATTACCTTGATCAAAATATAATAACAAATTCAGTATATTAGCTTCCCTTTTTATTCAATTTAACACATTATACACATTTTGGTAAAATTACATTTTTGCCCCTAATGTTTCACATTTTTACAATTTAGTCCAAATCACATGAAAATACAAATTCATACAATTCAATACCAACCCATGCTGGCTGAATTTTCCTTATATTGATATCAACCCATTTTTCTTATTAATTCACACATTTATCCATGGAGTTTTCAATTTCTTAATTAAATCCCTAATTGAGATTTTTGTCAAAAAATCACTTTATAAAACTTGTAAATCTAGCTTCAAACTTTAATAATCTATCATAAAGCATCTAAACAACCAAGCATTCAACAATGGCATCATTCAAAATCTATAGCAGTTTCAAAAACGGAGGTACGGGCTAGCTAGATTAAGCTACAACGAGCTCAAAAATGTAGAAATCATTAAAAACCGACTCAAAATCGTACCTTAATCAAGAATTGGAGTTTTTGAAATTTAAAAGCACAAAAATGGCTTCTTTTTCACCCTAGTTCGGTTGGAGAAGATGAATGAAACACCATTTTTCAGTTTGTTTTATTTATTCATTATAATACCAAATTACATGTATAACCTTAATTAATACTTTTAAAACACTTAATATACAATCCCATAATTGTCCACTCATAAAGCCAATGGTATATTTACCATTTAAGTGCTATCACTATTTAATTTCATAGTGATTTAGCGCATTTAACTAATAGTCACAACTTTTACGCTTTACACGATTTAGTCCTTTTTACCGAATTAAGCATTTAAACTGTAAAATTTCTTAACGAAATTTTTATACTTTAACACCCCTATCCTGTAACCATCGCCGAAACAGGAAAGGAGCGTTACCAAACATGTAATCAGACTAAATTAGAAAAATTTTGAACTTTTTAATCATGAATCATTATGTATTTTCAAACATCAAAGCATGCTTCAAATGATCATAAAATGATGCATATAACTATTGAGGATCAAATTGAAATCATAGTAAAAGATATGAAAATAATCATAAATTTTCAAGTTAGGGACACACGGCCGTGCTCCTTTGCCCGTGTCCTCTCGCACGGTCGTGGCTATCCAACACGCCCGAATCGCATAACCCGTGGTTGAAACTGACTTACCTCACACGGCCATTAGACACGCCCGTGTACAAAACAGAGCAGACCATGTGACTATACTGCCAAATTTCACATGGCTACAAGTTACTAGACACGCCCATGTGTCTAGGCCGTGTACCAAAACTGACCAAAACATTTAAGGTGCAGGTGACACACGGTCGAAATACACGCCCGTGTTCCTTGGCCGTGTGGCACAACATAGGCTCGGTTTAAGCCAAATTGCCACCCAAAAACATACCAATTCAAGCATATAATAGACCCAAAATCATCATAAATCTTGCACTAACTAGGCATAACAATTCAATAACTAAAATAGCCACATTCATGAACTTATCCACACAAAAATATACATAATCATTTCTTACCATTTCAGCTCATAAACACATCTTGATCATATAATTTACCATAAGAACATATAATCAAAAAGTCATTCTCAAAATACCTAATTACAAAAGTATAAGCCAAGCCACATCTCATAGCTTGGTCATCTATCAAAATATACCATATTCATTAACAACTAGCCTATACATGCCATGACCATTTCATTTACAAAAGATTCGAAAGTACTAAAGCTTGATAGATAGTGTGATGGCGATCTCCGACTCGTCCGATTATCGAGCTAGCTTCCGAATCTATAAGACAGTGAAAGAAGTAAACAAAGTAAGCTTCTAAAGCTTAGTAAGCTCGTAAAACTTAGAGTTTAACTTACCAATTCATTAAGGTAATCACTACATATACAAGTAAGGCCAATTCTATTCATATGCTCTTGTAGCCTATTTCACAAGCTCACACAAGTTAGTCTATATGACTTCACATACCATCTTATACAAGAGTTTAACATATAATTCATATCTATTAGCACATAGAAACATCATAATTCATATGACATATAATGCATTCACTTTCATGTATCTCATGTAACATATAAATCCTATGTATTGGATCATACCTTTCATGTAATTCATATAACATGTATTATATATATATATATACATATATCCTTATCATCTTATAATTCATGTAACTTATACCATGTCATCCATGTACATTTCATATAACATGAAACACATATACCGTTTAATTATCATATAATACGTATCTGTATTCGCTCGTTGAACCTATAAGAACATCGAGGATACCCGGGTGATACACACATAGTGTATATACACATAACCTGAAATCCGTCAATACGTCATGTGTGCTCTTACGAGCCTGTACAGTAAGCCCGGAGGCTGAACATGTAATCCCGAAGGATGAATGGTAAGCCTGTAGGCTGAATGGTGAGTCCGAAGACTAAACATGTGATCCCGAAGGATGAACATGTAGCTCATGAGCATGTGGTGAGTCCGCAACAAATGTAGTAGCTCGAACCACCTTGTAGCCCTAGTGACATTTCACTTGTATCCTTACGACTTATACAGTTCTAATGGGGGCTCGGTATCCATGTATCACTTGTAGCATTTAACAATTCCATTCCAAATCACATGTATATACTTAATAGGCAATCCATTTAGCAACTTTATACATATACATGATCATTAAACAACATTTATAAGCATTTATAAGGTGAATTCCAAATTTTACGAACTTACCTCGGTTTAGTCGATATCTACTCGTCTCTTTTCCTTTTTCCCCGATCAAGTTCCGGGATTCGATCGTCTTTATCTATATTAATGCAAATTTAGCTATTTACTAACTCACTTATTCAATTCAATCCAAAAACATATAATTTGACATATTTGCAATTTAACCCCTCTATTTTTAGCATTTTTCAATTTAGTCCTTTTATCACAAAATGACAAATTACACATCAAATACCTCAATATGCCTATCTAAATATCCTTATAGTCCTTATAAATACATATCTTCCATTTAATCACAATTTAACCACCAAAATTCTACCTTATTATAATCAAATCCTCAAAACTCATTTTCATCAAAACTTACTTTAAAATTCTTGTATATTTCCACATAATATTCTATAATTCATCAAAATCCATCTAAATAACATGAATTCATCAATGGCATTTTTCAAAAACACAACCAATTTCAAAAATTGAGGTACGGGTCAGCGAGTATACGAAGCAACGATCACAAAAACGTAAAAATCACTCAAAACCAAAATCAAAACATACCTCAATTGAGCTTGGATATAGCTGAATATCAAGGAAGCTTAAACCCTTATTTTCTTTTGTTCAAAATCGGTGGAAGAGAAATAAAATCAAAGCATTTTCATGTTTTATTTATCTAATATAACATATAATAATTAAAGGACAATTTTAACCTTTGAACATAAACCATTTAAAAACAATTCATTAAGGACATAATTGTCCACTACTAACCACTCACACTAAAAATGGTACAATTACCATGCAAGTACCTCGTTTTATAAAGCCATGCTCAAATAAGCCATTTATAAAATAGAACTCTAATTTATCGCTTTATGCGATTTAGTCCTTTTTCTCAAATTAACCAGTCAAACGATAAATTTCTAAATGAAACTTTTACACTGTAATTCTATCATGCTGTAAAACATATTAAAGCAGTAAAATAATATTTTGACTCGGTTAAGTGGTCCCGAAACCACCCGTTCCGACTAGGGTAGAAAGTGGGCTGTTACATATACTATCATTCTATTATGCTATAAAACTTTTAAAATAATAAAATAAATATTTCAACTTCAGATTTGTGGTCTCGAAACTACTATTCTGGTTTGACCCAAAAATGGGCTGTTACAACTCTCCCCCTTAGGGATTTTCGTCCCCAAAAATCTTACTAGAAAATAGATCAGAGTATTGCTTTCTCATAGGCTTTTTAGATTTTCACATAGTCTCTTCAATCCTATATCGATACAAAAAGAAAACTTTTAGTAACACTATTCTTTTGTTTTTTAGCTTTTTGATCTCTCAAGTTAAAATCTTGATCTGCTATTCACTATACTAAATATTTATGAGTGTATCTCAATATCGGTAGGAGAAATTATATGTAAAAGGTTTGATCTGCACTGTTGCAACGTAGATACATGAAACACTAGCTTAATTCTCTCATTAATCTCATACTCAACACTTACTGTAGTTTTCTACCGAATCACAATATAAACCTCGGATTCTCAAAACAATGGAGACTGACATGCTGAATAATCTGAAAATATCTGAAATGTACAATTCAACAATTCTATCAAGAGAGAAATCTGTACATATAGAAATAAATGTGCAGACTTTTTAAACACTCAACAACAACCTAGATAACATCTTTCTTTTTCGGTGATAAGAATAATCGCAATCCATAATCCATCATAATATTATCCTGTTTCTCACTCGGATATCATCTCAGATTATAATAGTCCCGAAGGCACATACCAATCAGTTTAATTTGTTGATACTTTAAATTTCTAAGCTTAGAGTCAGAAATGTCTCATTGCATACCTGTCTATCAATATAACAACTTCAGATCATTAAACATCTTGTTTTTCTTGGAAAAACAGGCAAACTACCACTGTGAGCTTCATGTATCAATCGCTATAAAATCTCTCGATTTCTCGGTACTTAAACTCTATTTCGGAACAATAAGTAATCATTAGTTCTAATCTAAAACTCTAAATCAGAAGATGTCTCCCATTGTACTCTTTTAGCTTGTAATTCATTGCCTTATTTCCAAGTCCCACAGACTTGCTGAATAAACATCGATTTAGCTTTTAAACTTAGCTAATATCGAACCACCTTTCAATAAAGTGAACTGCATACTCATTACTCGTAAAGTAAACAAAGATTTTCTATTCCCAGTATCTATGACTACAATCACTTTCCCTGGATAACAATCAATCGCTAATCCATAATACTTCCACGGTTAATAACTTTATTAACAAGTATCAAGCCATTCAAAATTCACAAATGCAATAACTTTCTCCATCAGAATAACTTTAATTTACAATACCATTTCTAAATTAAATCTGATCCAATAGTTATAATTCTTTATCATGTCTTTTAAAATATGAACTCTTCATTCAGATTACCTGTCTGTTCACCCGTGAGCGTACAACATTTATTTTCCAAACTTATGGATAAACCCAAGTACTCAAAATTTAATTACCTTTCATGTGAGTAACTCAATCAGATTAAACAAATGAGTCAATCTCTACTTTTAATAATGCAGTTTGAAACAAAAGTTAAAATCTAAGATAATTCCAATAACAACCAATGCAGAATCACCCTCTCTATAAATCCGAGATTTGTATAGCAACATTACTATGATCAAACCAGAAATTATAATCGAAGTAAATATAATTCTATCCATTCAATTAATATTTTTCATTGATAACAATATAGAATCAGAAGAAAGCCAAGATACTATAATCCCAAATATAATACTATACTGAACTTATTGGGAAAGCACCCATATCAGATGGTAGTTATCTCAATATTGTCGTAGAGGAAACCCAAAAGTAAAGTATCACTTATATGCATTGGAATTTATGGTAACAAACAATACAATTTTCATGTATATTCAACAGAAGAATAACTAGTAGAAATAGAATACTATCATCATATAGATTTTACTGTCAACCCTCTATCAACACAATGTAATAGAATACTAGAGAAAGATAAAACAATGCCGATCATAACCCGAACATCCTAACAATGCTTTCGTATATCAGTATTTTTAGATAATGTTCTCAGATGATAAGAATTTCATCTGAAAATATATAGCTACACATACCTCTGAGGATAGATGAACACATAGAATACCCTAAATAAATTATCATAAGTTATTCAACTGTACTGCTATATTCAGATATCTTTATAATTTAAACACTATCCCACTGACTGTTTCTATCATCATTAATATCACATCATCCCATCACTATCGACATTATTTTTAGAAGAAATTTTGATAATTCATTCTTTAATTATCATACCTGACTAATTCAATTAACTGAAGTTAATTTCTTCTTTAACAGCGACATTGCATAATCTGAATGATCTTCTAAACAATCTGTCATCCCTTCTAGAATAGTTTTTACTTGCTAACCCATTCTCACATTTGACCACGTTATAAATCATTAAATCCTTAAAATCTTTTATTTCACACTTGGAAACTTATTCAATCCCAATCTGGTAAATTTCATTATAACTCTGTAATGGTAAAGGGGGAAGGTCGTAAAGCCTTATAATTTGACTCTCACATATACTCACATATGGCATAACTTTTATCAATAACATAGTGTTATAAACTATCATTCGTACCTTTATGAGTTTCGACTCATCATAAACACATTTTACTCAAGTATTTGAGTATTACATTCAGTAATATCATAATTAGCTCGGTTGGAAAGTACATCTGTCTAATTAAAAAAATCTCGTTAAAGTTAGGAGATATCACTCTATCACAGGTTAAATATAGCATGTACAGCTAGACTAACATACGCTACGTTAGTCCTAGAATCGACTAAATCATAGCTCTGATACTAATAAAATGTAACACCCCTAACCCGTCACCGTCGCTGGAATAGGTTAAGAGGCATTACCAGACTTATAACTCAGTTTAGAACATTCATTTAACAAAATCATCCCATTTCAATCAAAGTCATTCATTTATACATGTAACATGCTTAAATCAAGCATAAACAACTTAAAACATGCATTCAGGACTAAATCGATAACATAAGAGAATTCAAGGAAAACTTGGAAAAACTTTTCGTACAAAGGTCACACGCCCGTACGCCCAGGCCGTGTGCCTCACACGGCCACCAGACATGCTCGTGTCACAAGCCATGTAAAAATAGGGCATACATATTGACTTGGGTCACATGGCCCATCACACGCTTGCGTGCCAGTCCATATGCCACACAACGCCAATAGACAAGCCAGTGTGTGTAGGCCGTGTAACTTACTGACTTATTTTAACTAAGCTTCAGTAGACACACGGTCGAGTCACACGCTCGTGTGCTCAACCGTGTGGATAAGAAATAGGCTTATTTAAGCCATTTTTCCTCACCCAAATTTCATGTACTTGAAATCAATCAAATGGTACCATTTTCACATTCAATGTAGCATCCAAAACAACCATTTTTATACACATTATATGCTATCACAAATTCACCCATTTATAAACTTAACTTACCATCATGAGCACAGCCATTCACAAATCAAAATTAATGCCTATATGAACTAATAACCATATACATATAATGATCTATAATTCAACTTTACAAACACTCAATTACCAACTATCATTCAAACATTTCCAACTCTTTTACTCATGTCATAGCAATATAACATATGCATCATTTCATCTAGTAATAAACTTGCCAAAACATATTAATTTATACACATTCAAACATTATGCCCATTAAGCCAAATCCCATGGCTTAAACATACCAAAACACATATATGCTTTATAAGCTAAAATGACCAAAACATCATCATATTAGTTAGCCTATACATGCCATATTTCCATGTTTCACAAAGTTCAGAAGTACCAAACTGTCAATTGGATAGTGTGATGAAATCTCCAATGACTTCAACCCGAGTAAGCTTTTGATCCACTATAAAATACAGAAAGTATATAGAGTAATCTATAAAGCTTAGTAAGCTCGTATAATTAACGGTACTAGACTTGATATAACAATTCATTCACAATTTCAAGAAACATAGAAACATATAATCTAATTTCGTCCTATTCAATAATTATTACATTAACAACCATGCAATTTAAGTAAATTTATCAACTTCCACTTACATGTCATATAAATTTATCAAATATTATTTACTTGTCGAGTGTTTCACGTATACCTGTACTGATTCACATCATCATTTCTATTTTCTTATCATCATCTTTTCCATCGAACCATTGAGGTTAACATCAAATACTCTGTATCTTGCACACTAATTGCCATATACATGGATAATCCATCTATAGTTTATATCACATATATATTAACTATCCATACACCAATATAACACATGTAATATCATTTCAATACAATCTAACCAATTTTCCAAACATCTAAGCATATAAAACTTTCAATGAATTAGTACCACATTGCCCATATTTCATTTGATCATCATAAGTGAAAGCAATAAGTATTCAAGCTCAAGCACATAAAACTCTCGTTTCATACTGTAGCTCACCATATAACATCAATACTATATAATTCACTTATCATTTATATAAATTCTTTTCTATTTATATAACCTGTAATTCATTCATATAAATAGTAGTTCATCAATAATAATAGTAATTCATCAGTATCAACAATAATTTATCCATACAAACACATATCTTATTCATATGATCAATAACAGTAATTATGCCCGCCAAACCTATTAGAATCTCGAAGAATACACAAGTGATACACACTAAGTGTATTAATTGATAATCCATCAATTCATTATCTTTTTCGCTCTTTCGAGTCATGATCGGTAAGCTCCTCCTGAGTTGATAAACTGTAAGGTCTATTGAGCAGGAATGGTAAGCTTTAATGAACTAAAACATAAGCTCCTAAGAGCTGAAATGGTAAGCTCATAAGAGCTGATATATTGGTAAGCTCATACGAGCTATGGTGAGTCTGCAACAAATGCAAGATCTCGACCAAAACGGTAAACCGAGTGACATGTCACTCGTATTCTACTATTTTCTAAAGTTTGAACGGGGCTCGATATTATCCAACTTCATTATTTAAGAATTCAATGATCAATAATTCAATTTATCAAAAAATGTACATTCAATTCAATTAAATATATAACATTTACATACTCAATTTGCATACTCAATGCCTATTATCATACCAAATCCATGTACGTATATAACATTTATAACATTTACCTTTCATTCATGTAAACAGTTATATAATCAAATAACCAGTAATTCAAATTTCAAGTGAATTATTCATTCATCTTATATACATTAAATTTAAACAATTACAAATATTTAATAATTCGATTCTAGCTATACAAACTTACCTCAAGTTGCTCGAATGGTAAATATAAGTTATTCGTCCATTTTTCCTTTTTCCCTGATTTAAGCTCAATATTGGATTATAGTGATCAAAATATAATATCAAATTCAATATATTAACTTCCCTTTCTATTCAATTTAACACGTTATATGTAACAACCCGATTTAGAGCCTAATCAAAATAGTAGTTTTGGAACCACAAATCAAGGTCAGAAAATGTAATAGCCCTAATTTGACCCTAATTTGAAAGTGTTTCAAAACCACAAAACTGAGTTTGATGAATAATTTAAATGTCATATTCTATGCTTATATTATGTGTATGTCTATATGTGAAAGTTGGTGCTTTAATTTTGTTAATTACATGTTGAATTAGTGAATAATGATTCAATTGTATAAAAAGAAAAATAAGTGGGATAATATGTGATTGCCGATTGTTAATGTTCTTTAATATGAGGGGTTTAATTTGTAATTAGACCAAGGGAGGCATGCATGGACACTTTCGGTCTTTAGTTAGTGGAAAAGCCATGATATTATCAAGGCTAAAATTGGAAATGAGTTAATACTGAATAATTAATAAAATAAGCATGAAATTAGGCATTTGGTCTTTGTTTTTGCCGAAACAAAAATAGGAAAAGAATTTGGGAAGGTTTGGACATTCGGCTAATTGGAGTCTTCAATTCAAGCTCAAGAGCATAAGGAGCCAAATTCGGATAGGGGGAAAGCCAAGCTTGTCGATTAGTCGTTTCGTAGCTACTCGATAATAGTTGACGTAAGTTTTAAGTAATCAAACCTAGCATATACTTGAAGGTGACATGAAATATTTTAAAATTAGAAGAATTATGACAAATTGTTCTTACTTAAATAAATTTGTTTGTGAAACAAATTATGTAAGGGTTGTAGCCGAATGGTTATTAGGAAATTTAAAGTTTAAGAGAGTGTTATGTGCATATGAGCTCGATGTGTCTACTTATATTAAACCGAATGTGTAGTAAATGGTATATACATGTGTTGGATCGAATAACATTTATGACATTATGTCAAGGTGTATATGATATGCATATCTTTGAATAAAGCAAATGAACTACGATTATGAGGTGCTATAAGAAATTTATAAACATGTGAATTGATATGCATGAAACTCGGTGATATGTATTCGAGCCTTCGTGCCTAACAGGCTATATGTCAGTGATATGTATTCGGGCCTTTGTGCCTAGCCGGCTATATGCCAGTGATATGTATTCGGGCCTTCGTGCCTAGCAGGCTATATGCCGATGATATGTATTCGAGCCTTCGTGCCTAGCAAGCTATATGCCACTAATATGTTCGGGCTTTGTGCCTAGCAGGCTTTGTGCCGGTGATCAAATTTAGGTTGAAAACCTAGTAGGCTTAATTCTGGTGATTTGAGCAAAGTTTAAGATTATGAGAATTCGCGATTAAACTCCAATTAAATATGTTCAATACATTAAGTTGGCCAGGTATGTATCATTTACTCGTATGTGAATATAAATTAGATTGAATTATAAGTATCAAGGTGATGTATATGTGAATGAGTGCTATGTTTACAAATGTGATGGTGATACATTCGGCCAATGTATAATGCTATTTGGAAGTATGTGATGTAATTATATGTTATGAGTTTTAGTTCAAGTGAGATTATATGCTAAATTTGCCTTATGTATAAGTGTATATTCAGCCAAGTGGTTAAGTACCTTAAATGATCAGTTGATGTTAAGTTTAATTGCTTGTATTGTTTAAAACTTACTAAGCTTATGAAAGCTTACTCTGTTGTTTCGTTTCTCTATTTTATAGATTGTTGATTTTGGCCACCGACTCAGGGATCGTCAGTAACTCGTCACACTACCTATCATTTTGGTATTGTTACCTTTTGGAGCTAGTATGGCATGTATAGAGTAGACTGATGTGAACGATATTTTGTATTTATAAATATTTTAGCCATACGAATATGGCACATATCTTGAATGTCAGTATGAGTTTCAGCTTTTGATCGTTGATTGCGTTGAATGTACTTGTGAATGTTAATGAACCTATGTCTAAGTGATTGTGTAAGTGAAAATTTTAGTTCTGTAATACCTCTTAGCCCCAATCCGACGATCGGATATGGGTTATGGGTGTTACAGAAAATTAATTTTTAATATTATTTTTGGTGTTTATAGCATTGGATTATGCATGTGTGAATTTTTCGTGAAAGAATTTTATCGATTGGGTGTGTAATTTGAGAAAAAAGGACTAAATTGCATAAAAGGTAAAAGTTGCATTCTCTATGTTAATGTGTTAAATTGCCATGTTTTGTTTTAATGGAAGTCTTATAATGTTATTATGCCATTAGAATGGTTAATGGACATTAATGACCAAGCATTAAGTGAATTAAAAGTTTATTAATAAGGGACATTTTGGTAGTTCATGAATTATACATGAATTAATAAAACAAAATAAAAAAATTTAGTCCATTTGGTTGTTCATCCACCAAAAATAGAAAAGAAATTAGGGCTCATGAGCTTTGAAATATTTGGCTCTCTCTTTGCTTAATTAAGGTATGTTCTTTACTCGATTTTTTATGATTTCTACGTTTTTGTGATCGTTGCTTTGTGTTCTAGCTAGCCCATGCCCTAATTTTTGAAATTTTGATGATTTCATAAGATGCCAATGATGATAGTTTGAGTTTTGTGATAGTTCTTAATGGAAAATGAAAGCTTGATGATAGATTTTAATGTTTAGTAAAGTGATTTTTGACAAAAATGTCAAATAAGGACTTATTTGTGAAAATGTGAAAATTTTTGGATAAATGTGTGAATAAATTATAAATGTGGGTTGATATGCGCATTAGAAAAATTTAGCTAGCTTGGGAAGATATTAAATTGCATGAATTTTGAGTTTTTATGAAATAGGGACTAAATTTAGTAGATGTGAAATTGTAGTGCTAAAATATAAAAATGCATAAATATGTATTTGTGGATTGAATTGAATAAAATAGTGATTAAATAAGTCAAATTTGAATTTATATAGATCAAGAATGAAAGAAATTAGAAATAGATTGGGGGAAGTCAAAGGTTAACGAGTAATCGACTCTTTTTACTGTTTTCATTTCAGAGGTAAGTTCATATGCAAATAAATGTGTTTTATGTGAATTATTATGTGTTTATTTGTTATTCAAATGTTATGAATGTTGAATATTTGGAAACGTGAAAGTATCGAAAGAGTTGAGATATTCGAAAGCCCCATATGAACCACATGAATAGTATAGGATACATATGTCATGACATAGGATTGCTAGATGTGATATCATGTAAGACCATGTCTGGGACATTGGCATCGATTAGAGTTTACGTGTAAGACCATGTCTGGGACATTGGCATCATATAAGTTTTCATGTAAGACATTGTCCGAGACAATGGCATCTATATATGATAACATGTAAGACCATATCTGGGATATGGCATTGTACGATCTTTACTTGCTAGCAGAGTATCCTTGTTAATTCCAAGCAGTTCAACGGGCAACATTGAGAAATGAAGGAATGTGTGAATGAGTATCCAATTTAGGTATGTATGGAAGGTATATGTAATTCGAGAATGAAAGGTGAGTATTCTTATAATTGATGATCTGTGATCTATTTGAAAAAGAGTGGTGATTATGTACAAGTGAAATATGAGCAAGTGTATTAGTTACGAATTATGAGACTTGTATATGTATTGTGCTATGAATTCCATGTATTAATTGGCATAGAATTGTTGATTAAGTTAGGTTTATTTGTATATGGCTTACTAACCTTTTGAAAGCTTATTTTGTGTGTGTTTTGGTTTTTTTTTTTATAGATTATCAAAGCTACCGTGAGCTCGTGAATTGTCAAGGATCATCGTCACACTATTGAACAATATTTTGGTACTTTTGATGTTGTATATATTAGTGTATGACATGTATAGGCTAGTGAAGTTGTGGTATATTTAAGTTGTGAACCTTGCCATGAGATGTGGCTTAAGAATAATGATGATATTGAACTTGTTTTTAAGGACCTCAAGTTTGGAATTCTATAGCTATTTAATACTTATAGCTTCTAGAATTACACTTTTGCATTTTATGCAATTTGGTCCTTTCCATAATTAATCACTAAATCGGTAAAATTTTCTTATTAGTTTCTTCATATAATATTCCTATCCTAATACAAACCATGTGTAACAACTCGAGTTAGGGCCTAGTTAGAATAGTGGTTTCGAGACCACAAATCTGAACTAGAAAAGTGTATTTCATGATCATTATTAAGTTTATGGTATATTTGCATGATAGTGAGAAAATTTCATGAAAGAAATTTTATGAATTAGTGATTAAATTGTCCTTTAGGACTAAATTGCAAAAGTTGCAAAATTAAGTTTCTAGAAGATTCAAGTATGAAATAGCATTAGAAAAATTAGTAGGAGTCTTTATTTGGAAAATTAGACCAATTTTTGCCACTATGGACAAAAATGCCCATGGAAGGGTAAAATTTAAAAAAAAAGGCCATAAGGGCATTTTGGTCAATTGGTATATTAAAGAAATAAAGAGGACAAAAGAAAGTAAAAAGTGTCCATCTTCTTCTTCCTATGTGCCGAATTTTACAAGCCCTCTATAGCTAGGGTTTCCTTAATTTTCAAGCACCAAGTAAGTGACTCCAAGCCCTGTTTTTCATCTTCTTCGTATTTTTGAAATCCTCGTAGCTTAATCTAGCTATTTCTACCACTAATTTGAGCTAGGGTTTATGTTCAAAAATATACCCATACATGGCATGCAAGTATTTTGATGTCTAGTGGTAGATTATGAAAGTTTAAAGTGTAGTAAGCACCTTTCTCTAGATGATTTTTCATGAAAGCCCCTAATAGGGACTAAATTGTAAAGTTAGTAAAATGTGTAGTAAATGTGTAGTAAATGTACAAATTGATGAGAAATGTGGGCTGTTATGAGCACATGAAAGGTCCGGCTAGGCTTGGGTAGTCAAGAAAATAATTGCATTTCATTTTACGAGCCTAGGGACCTTTTTACAAATATGCAAAAGTTTAGGGGCAAAATTATAAATTTTTCCCAAGTATGAATTTTGGGCTAATTAGCCAATTTGAGTACTAAATAAGTTAAATTTGTCATTCTAGATCAAGAAACACGAAGCACAGATTGAAACCGAGGAAAAAGCAAGATAGTGGAATAAATTGAACAATTGCCCACTTTTTGGACCTGAGGTAAGTTGTATGTAATAATCTAGCCTTATATTTTATGAAAGCTCTAATGTAATGATTTTCTATGAATCCATGAAATTTCATAAGGCTTATTATTAAGTCAATGTATGAGCTATATACAATTCCATGAAATTTAATTATATGAATTCTTACCAAAAGATGATGGAAATATGAAAGGAAAATTTCATGCAAGTATTGAAAGATACGAAGGAGACTGTAATCATGTCATGAACATTGTAGGTCCCGTGTAAGACCATGTCTGGGACATGGCATCGGCACCGAACAGGGGTCCTATGTAAAACCATGTCTGGGACATGCAATTAATATCCATATGAGGTCCCGTATAAGACCATGTCTAGGACATGGCATCGGCACCTAGATGAGACATATATCCCCTGTAAGACCATGTCTGGGACATGGCTTGGGAATGTAAAACAGAGATCCCGTATAAGATTGTGTCTAGGACATGGCATCAGCATCATTCTATGATCTGGTGTAAGATCATGACTGAGACATGCCATTGACGTCGATATGAGATCCGTGTAAGACCATATCTGGGATATGGCTTTGGTATTAGTTTGAGGTCCCACGTAAGACCATGCCTAGGATATGGTTTCGTACCTTACCATGAGAATGACATTATGGGTATCCTTCGATATTCTAAGCATGTTAATAGAGAATGTATCTAAATTTGTTCAGGTAACAGGAGAGACTAAAGTTTCATGATGAGTGTTACAGGTACATTTGAGTAAGTCATGAGAAATTATGAAAATGTAAGGCATGAGAATGAGCAAAGCATGTGAATGAGTAAGCCATGGGAAAAAAAGTAAGTCACGAGAGTAAGTAAGTCTTGAATGAATATGTTATAAGAATAAGTAAGATACGAGAAAGAGTAATAAGTTATACAAACCACATGATCCCATGTTTGAATGACTTTCCATGACATTTATTGTTATTTTATTTCGTGCAATTTACTAATTATTTTTATGCTTACTCCTTTATTTTCCCTTTCCATGTAGATTTTCCAAATTAGCTTGGAGATAAATCGAAGTCGGAGCTCGAAGTCACACTATCAAGCCATCCATTGTGGGTATTGTATAGTTAGTTATTTTGTGTATGGCATGTATAAGGAACCTTGTAACTTTGAGATGTGTCATTTTGTTAGTCTAATGTGTTGGCTATTAGTAGTGCTCAAGTCATTTTGTTATAGCTCTTGAAAAGAGGCTAATGTTGATCAAGTTAATTACTAAGTGAATATGATGGTTTGAATGTTATGGTTGTGAATGTTTGGATATTTTATTGTCCTATGATATGTGATATGAATTGGTATTGTTCTAGTTCAGTTTCAGGGTGGCAAAAAGGTGTGAAAAATAGTCAATAGTTGTCCACATGGTTGGGCACATGGACGTGTGCCTAGGCTGTGTGTGACACACGGTCAGCCCCTATGGGCAGTTAATAGACCGTGTGTCCCTGTATCCAAATTAGCTAAGTCAGTGTTGCACATGGAAAGAGCATACGGGCGTGTGCTCTGGCCGTGTGGATTTTCAAGTTACTCTTTGAGTAAGATCAGAGTAAAGCACGGGTTATAGACACGGGCGTGTCTAGGCCGTGTGAAGGATACGAAACATAGACATGGGTGTCTGCCCATGCTGTGTTCAAGTTTCTAGGTTTGGAATAAGAAATAAATTCAACATGGACCAGGGACATGGGCGTGTGTGACCTCACGGCCTGCCCACACGGGTGTGTCCCATCCCACACGGGCGTATGGCCCTATTTTAAGCAAAAATTTTCTAAGTGCACAAAAGTTTCCAAATTAGTTTCGGAACACACCCTATATACGTTCTGGGCCTCGTAGGCCCTTAATAAGGATAGTAAGAGAATGCATGAAGCATTTTGACATGGAATGAATTTTTATAGCCTAAGTTTAGGTATTCAAGTATGTTTAAGTACGGTAATGCCTCATACCCCGTCCCGGCGTCAGACTCGGGTAAGGGGTGTTACATTTAGTGGTATCAGAGCTAGTGTTTAGTCGATTCTAGGACTAACCTAGCACATGTATGAGTCTAGTTATACTTGCGATACTTATGTATATGTGATATGATAGTGTGACGACTCTTGACAATCTGAATGCATTTTATTATAGCAAATGGATCCCAAACGAGCTACGGTAGATGATGTAGAAAGTAACGTACCAGCTCCCACTGAAGGGATGGTGCCAGCTGGAACCTAGAATAGGCCTGATACTGTAAGTCAAGGGGAGAGGCCGCCCAGGAGACCTTCTTCCAAATGATGAACAAGTGGTTCACTGAGTTCATCCGAGCAAAGTCGACCACTCAACACCAAGCTCCACCCCCTCAATTTCCTCAATCTACCTCAGTAGCTCCTCAGATAGTAGCGATACTAAGGCGAAAAAAGCCCCCGATTGAGAGAATCCAGAAGCAAGGGGTAGAGGAATTTTGGGCTACAAAAGAAGATGATCCTGAAAGAGCCAAATTTTGGCTAGAAAATACCATCAGGGTATTTTACAAGTTGTCTTGCACACATAAAGAGTGCATGAAGTCTGTAATATCTCTCCTACAAGATTCCACCTATCAGTGGTGGAACACCCTTGTGTCGGTGGTACCAAAGGAAAGAGTTAATTGGGAATTCTTCCAAGAGGAGTTTCGTAAGAAGTATATCAGTCCTCCGTTCATTGATCAGAAGCGTAAGGAATTTCTAAGTTGAAACAAGGTCGGATGGCTATGACAGAGTATGAGCTTGAGTTTGTGAGACTCAGTAAGTATGCTCGAGAACGTGTTTCCACTGAGGCCATCATGTGCAAGAAGTTTGAAGATGGATTGAATGAAGACATTAAGATGTTTGTTGGTATACTGGAGATAAAGGAGTTTGTAGTGCTTGTGATAGAGTCATTAAGGCCAAAGAACTGGCCAAAGAGAAGAGGAAAGCTGAGATGGAGTCTCATGACTCGAGAAAGAGACCATTTAGTAAGTCATTCCAACACTCTTCCAAGAAGTCAAAAGAATTCTCTACTCGAACAGCTATTTCAGCAGGGTTTTCAGGTAAAGGCAAGAGTAAACAGTATTTAGTCTCCAAAGCTTAGACCACCTCAGTTGCGAGTGTGTGTAATAGTCGACCCAGTAGGCCTGAGTGCCCCAAATGTGGTAGATGCCACCTCGGTGAATACTGGGCACAGGAGAGGGCTTACTTTAAGTGTGACTGTCAAGACCATTTCATTAGAGAGTGCCCTAAGATGATTGAAAAAGATAAAGATTAGAGTGTAAGGTCGGGTAATGCTCCCTCTATAGGAAGACCATAGAGGAACCCGAGAATGACAGCGAGTAGTAAAGTCGCCCCGAAAGAATAGATTGCGAGGCCTGAGGGTAGAGCACCAGCAAGGACGTATGCCATTCGCGCTCGTGAAGAGGCATCTTCACCCGATGTGATAACGGGTACATTTTCTCTTTACAAAATTTATGTTATTGCTTTGATAGACTCGAGATCTACCCACTCTTATATTTGCATGAAACTAGTCTCTAGCATGAATATACCCATAGAATCTATGGAACTTGTGATACAAGTCTCCAATCCTCTAGGCAAGAGTGTGTTAGTAGAGAAAGTATGTCGAGATTGTCCTTTGATGATTAAGGGTCATTGTTTCCCTACTAACCTCATGCTCTTGCCATTTAATGAATTTGGTGTGTTCTTTGGTATAGATTGGCTGACCACTCATGATGTAATAGTGAATTGTAGTAGAAAGTTTATTGAATTGAAATGTGAGAATGGTGAAACTCTTTGAGTTGAGTCAGATGAATTCAAGAGGTTGCCAATCGTGATTTCCTCCTAAGTTGCTCAAAAATGTGTAAGAAAAGGGTACGAAGCTTATCTTGCTTTTGTGATGAACACAAAAGAGTCAGAGTTGAAAATTGAGTCGGTGCCAGTGGTTTGCAAGTATCCAGATGTCTTTTTGGAAGAATTGCCCGGATTACCTCTAGTTAGAGAGGTAGAGTCTAGTATAGAGCTAGCCCCTGGTACTACACCTATCTCTATTGCTTCTTATAGAATGGCTCCAATCGAGCTAATGGAGTTGAAAGCTTAGCTATAGGAATTAAAAGATAAAGGTTGTGCATAGATTATCAGCAACTTAACAAGGTGACTATAAAGAACAAGTACCCTTTGCAAAGGGTCGATGATTTATTTGATCAGTTGAGAGGGGCCATAGTGTTCTCCAAGATAGATTTGAGATCTAGGTTCTATCAGTTAAGAGTTAAAGAGTCCGATGTGTCGAAGACTGCATTTTAGACGAGATCGACCATTATGAATTTCTTGTCATGCCATTTGGCTTGACCAATGCCCTTGCAGTATTCATAGATTTAATGAACAGTATCTTTCAGCCATACTTGGATAGATTAGTTGTAGTCTTTATTGATGACATCTTGGTGTATTCATGTGATGAGGATGAACAT
The DNA here is from genome assembly GCA_020496765.1 of Gossypium stocksii. Lineage (NCBI taxonomy): Eukaryota > Viridiplantae > Streptophyta > Magnoliopsida > Malvales > Malvaceae > Gossypium > Gossypium stocksii. Next base: position 36,575,294 of record CM035624.1, read on the forward strand.
GCCAAGCACTTGAGGATAGTTTTACAAACTTTATAAGACAAGAAACTTTATGCCAAATTCAATAAAAGTGAATTTTGGCTTAAAGAAGTTGAAGTTTTGGGCCACATCGTTTCGGGTGATGGCATCAGAGTAGATCCGAATAAGATCTTGGTAATTGTGGATTAGAAACCGCCGAGAAATGTATCTAAGGTTAGAAGTTTCTTGGGTTTGGCCAGTTATTACTGGAGATTTGTCAAGGGATTTTCCATGATTACTACTCCAATGACGAGACTTTTGCAAAAAGATGTTAAATTTCAGTGGACTGACAAGTGCCAATAGAGTTCGAGAAATTGAAGACCCTACTGACTGAAGCTCCTATTCTAGTACAACCGAAGCTTGGAAAGGAATTCATAGTTTATAGTGATGCATCATTAAATGGATTAGGTTGCGTACTTATGTAAGAGGGCAAAGTGATTGCATATGCCTCGAGACAGTTGAAACCTCATGAAATGAATTGTCTGACTCATGATTTGGAGTGGGCCGCAATAGTGTTTGCACTAAAGATATAGAGGAATTATTTATATGGCAAGCAATGCCGAGTGTTGACTGATCACAAGAGTCTCATTGATCACAAGAGTCTTAAGTACTTGACGACTCAAAAAGAGTTAAACTTAAGACAAAGAAGATGGTTAAAGCAAATCGAGGACTATGAGTTAGTCATTGACCATCACCAAGGGAAAGTAATGTTGTTGCAGATGCTTTAAGTCGAAAATCTCTATTTGCTTTGAGAGCCATGAACACACGATTGTCTCTAACCGATGATGGTTCAATTTTAGCAGAAATGATAGCTTGACCGATGTTCATTCAAGAGATTTGTGAAGCATAATTAAAAGATAGAGAATTGCAAGCCAAGAAAGCTCTGTGTGAGTTAAGTACTGACTCAGACTTCTGGATTGATTTAGATGGTTGTATAAGGTTCCGAGATTGGCTTTGTGTACCAAAGGATGATGAGCTTATTAGGAGAATTTTATGTGAGGCACATAGTGGCTGTATGTCTACTCACCCTGGCAGTACCAAGATGTACAATGATTTAAAGAAATGGTATTGGTGGCCGAATATGAAAAGAGATATCTCCGAGTATGTTTCGAGATACTTGATTTGTCAACAAGTAAACACAGACCATCAAGTACCCTCTAGCTTGTTACAGCCTAGCATGGTTCCCGAGTGGAAATAGGATCGTGTTACCATGGATTTCATGATGGGTTTGCCGACAATATAAAAAAAGAAAGACGCCATATGGGTTGTGATTGATAAGCTTACAAAGTCAGCCCATTTTATACTTATGGGTATGGATTATTCACTAGATAAGTTGGCTGACTTGTATATTTCAGAGATTGTGAGACTACACGGAGTACCGTTATCGATCATTTTGGATAGAGATCCGAGATTCACATCACGATTTTGGAAGAAGCTACAAGAAGCATTAGGCACAAAGCTAAACTTTAGTACAACTTTCCACCCACAGACCGATGGTCAGGCAGAAAGAGTAATACAAATGCTTGAAGATATGCTCAGATGCTATGTATTGGAATTTCAAGGTAGTTGGCAAAAGTACCTACCGTTGGCAGAATTTGCCTGCAACAACAGTTTCCAATCGTGTTTGAAAATGGTGCCTTATGAGGCCTTATATGGGCGTAAGTGCAGAACGCCTTTATACTGGACTGAACTTAAGGAAAATTAGATTCACAGGGTTTATCTAGTCAAGGAAACAAAAGAGAAAGTAAAAGTGATTTGAGATTGCTTAAAGGCTACTTCCAATAGACAAAAGTCATATGCCGATTTAAAAAGGAAGGAAGTAGAGTTCCAAGTCAAGGATAAACTGTTCTTAAAAGTATCTCCATGGAGTAAAGTTCTCAGATTTGGCTGAAAAGGTAAACTAAGTCCGTATTTTATTAGACCATATGAGATCACCGAGAGGATAGAGCCGATAGCTTAGTGGCTAGCTTTACCGTTTGAATTGGAAAAGATTCATGATGTATTCCATGTATCCATGCTATGACGCTACCGATCAGACCCTTCACATGTGATTACCCCGACAGAGATTGGGATTCAACCGAACATGACTTATGGTGAAGAATTGGTTAAGATTTTGGCTCGGGAAGTCAAACAGTTGAGAAATAAAAGTATAGCCATTGTGAAAGTACTATGGCAAAGACATGGGGTAGAAGAGGCAACATGGGAGCTTGAGGAAAACATGAGAAACCAGTATCCCAACTTATTCACTGGTAAGATTTTCGAGGACGAAAATCCCTAAGGGGGAGAATTGTAACAGCTCGAGTTTGGGCCTAGTCAGAATAGTGGTTTCGAGACCACAAATCCAAAGTAAAAAATTATATTTCATGATCATTATTAAGTTTATGGTATATTTGCATGATAGTGAGAAAATTTCATGAAGGAAAATTTATGAATTAATGATTAAATTATCCTTTAGGACTAAATTGTAAAAGTTGCAAAATTGAGTTTCTAGATGGTTTAAGTATGAAATAGCGTTAGAAAAAATAGTAGGAGTCCTTATTTGGCAATTAGACCAATTTTTGGCATTATGGACAAAAATGCCTATGGAAGGGTAAAATTTTAAAGAAAGGCCATACGGGCATTTTGGTATTTTGGTAGATTACAGAAATAAAAAAGGGAAACAGAAAGCAAAAAGTGTCCATCTTCTTCTTCCTATGTGCCAAATTTTACAAGCCCTCCATAGCTAGGGTTTCCTTAATTTTCAAGCTCCAAGTAAGAGACTCCAAGCCCCGTTTTTCATGTTCTTCGTATTTTTGAAATTCTCGTAGCTTAATTTAGCTATTTCTACCACTAATTTGAGCTAGGGTTTATGTTTAAAAATATATCCATACATGACATGTAAGTATTTTGATGTCTAGTGGTAGATTATGAAAGTTTAAAATGTAGTAAACACATTTCTCTGGGTGTTTTCATGAAAGCCCTTAATAGGGACTAAATTGCAAAGTTAGTAAAATGTGTAGTAAATGTACAAATTGAGGAGAAATGTTGGCTGTTATGAGCACATGAAAGGTTTGGCTAGGCTTGGGTAGTCAAGAAAATAAGTGCATTTCATTTTACGAGCCTAGAGACCATTTTACAAATATGCAAAAGTTTAGGGGTAAAATTATAAACTTTGCCAAAGTATGAATTTTGCGCTAATTAGCCAATGTGAGTACTAAATAAGATAAATTTGTCATTCTTGATCAAGAAACACGAAGCCCAGATCGAAACCAGGGAAAAAGCAAGATAGTGGAATAAATCGAATAATTACCCTTGTTTTGGACCCGAGGTAAGTTGTATGTAATAATCTAGTCTTAATTTTATGAAAGCTCTAATGTAATGATTTTCTATGAACCCATGAAATTTCATAAGGCTTATTGCTAAGTCAATGTATGAGCTATGTACAATTCCATAAAATTTAATTATATAAATTCTTACCAAAAGATGATGGAAATATGAAAGGAAAATTTCATGCAAGTATTAAAAGATACGAAGGATATCATAATCATGTCATGAACATTGTAGGTCCCATGTAAGACCATGTTTAGGACATGGCATCAGCACCGAACAGAGACCCCATGTAAGACCATGTTTGGGACATGGCATCGGCACCCATATGAGGTCCTGTATAAGACCATGTCTGGGACATGGCATCGGCACCGGGATGAGACATAGATCCCCTGTAAGACCATGTATGGGACATGGCTTAGGCATCTAAGAGAGAGATCCGGTATAAGACCATATCTAGGACATGGAATCGACATCATTCTACGATCTGGTGTAAGACCATGACTAAGACATGGCATTGACATCGAAATAAGATCTCGTGTAAGACTATATCTGGGATATGGCTTCGACGTCAGTTTGAGGTCCCATCTAAGACCATGTCTGGGATATGGCTTTGGCATCTTACCATGAGAATGACATTATGGGTATCCTTTGATATTGTAAGCATGTTAATAGAGAATGCATCTAAATTTGTTCAGCTAACAAAAGAGACTAAAGTTTCATGATGAGTGTTAGAGGTACATTTGAGTAAGTCATGAGAAATTATGAAAATGTAAGGCATGAGAATGAGCAAAGCATGTGAATGAGTAAGCCATGGGAAAAAAGTAAGTCACGGGAGTAAGTAAGTCTTGAATAAATGTGTTATAAGAATGAGTAATACACGAGAAAGAGTAAGAAGTTATATAAACCCCACGATGCCATATTTGAATGACTTTCCATGACATTTATTGTTATTTTATTCCATGCAACTTACTAAGCATTTTTATGCTTACTCTTTTATTTTCCCTTTCCATGTAGATTTGCCAAATTAGCTCAGGGATCAATCAAAGTCGAAGCTCAAAGTCACACTATCAAGCCATCCATTGTGGGTATTGTATAGTTAGTTATTTTGTGTATGGCATGTATAGGGAACCTTGTCACTTTGTGATGTTTTGTTAGCCTAATGTGCTGGCTATTAGTAGTGCTCAAGTCATTTTGTTATAGGTCTTGAAAAGAGGCTAATGTTGATCAAGTTAATTGCTAAGTGAATACGATGGTTTGAATGTTATGGTTTTGAATGTTTGGATATTCTGTTGTACCATGATATGTGATATGAATTGGTATTGTTCTGGTTCAGTTTCAGGGTGGCAAAAAGGTGTGAAAAATAGTCGATAGTTGTCCACATGGTTGGGCACATGGACGTGTGCCTAGGCTGTGTGTGACACACGGTCAGCCCCTATGGGCAGTTAATAGACCGTGTGTCCCCTGTATCCAAATTAGCTAAGTCAGTGTTGCACATGGAAAGAGCATACAGGCATGTGCTCTGGCCATGTGAATTTTCAAGTTATTCTTTGAGTAAGATCAGATTAGAGCACGGGTGATAGACACCGGCGTGTCTAGGCCTTGTGAGGGACACGGGCTATAGACACGGGTGTGTGCCCATGCTGTGCTCAAGTCTATAGGTTTGAAATAAGAAATAAATTCAATATGGGCCAAGGACATGGGCGTGTGTGACCACACGGCCTGCCCACACGGGCGTGTCCCATCCCACATGAGCGTGTGGCCCTGTTTTAGGCAAAACTTTTCTAAGTGCTCGAAAGTTTCCGGATCAATTTCGGAACACACCCGATATATGTTGTTGGCCTCGTAGGCCCTTAATAAGGATAGTAAGAGAATGCATGATGGGTTTTGACATGGAATGAATTTTTATAGCCTGAGTTTACGTATTCAAGTATGTTTAAATACAATAATGCCTCATACCCCGTCTTGGCGTTAGACTTGGGTAATGGGTGTTAAACCATGCAATAATATTAAAATAATTTTTATTTCTATCTTGGATTTGTGGTCCCGAAACCACTGTTCTGATTTCACTGAAAATGGGTCGTTACAGAAAATGCTAAGTGAATTGAGAGAAAAAACAGAATAGTGAGGGGTGCTGGATGAGGGATGACTAGAAATGGTGAAATAGGGTCTTATTTATAGGTGAAGAGAGGAGAGTAGCTTGCTAAAAATAGAAGGGTTTAGTCTCTTCAAGCTTTTTCAATGAGTGGCCAACCATGATTAGTGGATTTTGAGTTGAATTTTCCTTGATTTTTAAGCAATTGAAATGCCATAACAACTCAGGACTGAGACTTAGTCAAATATAAATCTTCGAGAAAATCTCTAATTTCTTCAACATTGTAAGCCCTTGTGTAATTAAACCAAAAAGTGGTTTATGTGGACAGCCATGTGTAGACGAAATTGGGTTGACTTGGTCATCAATTTGGACGGTTTTTGTAATCCAACAAAGCTATCGACCTATCTATAATAAAGCAGTACATTAAAAGACCAAAGAATAAAAATTTTCCAGTTTGAATAATTAATAAAAACTCAAATTCTTATTGAAATAATTTAAAATGAATTAATAAAAATAATTTTATATTATATTATTTAATTTAATCATGCATGGCCCATTTTATTTCCAAACTGTTTGATAGTTCAACTTGAGGTGGTTTTGGAGTCTGCTGATTAAACCCTTGAGATTGGTTAGGTCTATGTTGCAATAAGTTGTTGTTCGGTCTATTTCCTGGTTGCTCCAAGAAAAGTTAGGATGATTACACCATGAAGGATTCTAGAAGTTGGACAGAGGTCCTTGTCCAATCCTATTTTGATGTTGGTTCCCCACATAGTACACTGACTTAGGATTTGATGGACAATTCTCAAAAGAATGACCTTCCCCACAGTACACACAGGAAACTACTTCAAATGAACTTGGTGGCTGAGTTGCAAAATTATTAGCACTATTAGTGGTAAACTGTTTTAACATATAGGAAACAGACAATACTTGAGCTGATAATGAAGTGAGGGTGTCAACTTCATGATCTCCGGCTACACGTCTTGCTGAAGCTGCTTGATTTGTTGGCCATTGATAGTTATTACTTGCAATCTTCTCGATGATCTCGTAATCCTCATTATAAGACTTAGACAAAATTGCACCATTCGCAGAAGCATCAACCATCAATCTTGTATGTGCAATAACACCATTATAGAATGTCGCCAACTAGATACAATGAAGAATCCCATGATGAGGACACTTACGAAGTAACTCATTGAATCACTCCCAAGCCTCATACAAAGACTCATAATCCAATTGTTAGAAAGTTGTGATCTCGTTCCTCAACTTAGCATTTTTGTTAGGTGGGAAATACTTAACCAAAAAGCTCTCTGCTAATTCTTGCCATGTAGATATGGAACTTGGTGGCAATGAATTAAGCCATGCTCGTGCTCGATCTCGCAATAAGTACGTAAACAACTTCAACCTCAGTGCATCTTCAGTCACACTGACTATCTTGACTGAATCACTTACCTCCATAAACAATCGAAGATAGAGATGTGAATCTTTCATGGGCATACCACTGAATTGGCCCACTGTTTGGAGCATTTGAAACATCACTAGTTTCAATTCAAATTGGTTTGTCTTAATATCTGGCCTTCTAATTACTGGGTTTAACTCACTGAAAAGTGGCACAATATATTGTTTGATGCATCAATCTCTATCATCAGTAATGAGGATGGGATTTCGTACAAGATCGGCTTCATTACCTTGGTCCTAATTTTGATTTCCAAGGTCTATCTCGACTTGTAAAAAAACTCACACCAAATTGAAAAACACCATGTAAAGAAAATCACAAAATTAAAAGGAATAAGTTAGTAATGTTAGAAATAAACCAAATTGAAATTAAATAATTTCACACAAAAAAATGACTATGGCAACAGTTAACAATCCCCGGCAATGGTGCCAAAAACTTGTAATGCGTAGGTTTGTGCAAGTGTACACAGTCGTTATCAAGTAATAAGTAAGTACTGAGTTATCGTCTCCACATGGATTGTATTTCTATTAAATCACTTAATTGTAAAATTATATTAACAACTTGGTAAATTTAAAAATATAATATGATTGAGAAGTGATGATTAAAATTAAATATGTTAAACTAAATGCAATGATCCCCAATGCAAATTATCTTAAATATGCAAATTATATGAATGAAATAGCTTTTAGCAAAATTAAACACAATTTGCAACAATTATAACATAAATAAACTAGGATAATTACTTTAATTAAACCCAATTCATTATCAACATGCTTAATAACATTCGAAAAAACATTCCATGGCAACTCGATCTTTCATGAGTTTGGAAACCACATTAGGTCCTTTTAGAATCCTTTACTTAGTAAATATGCATTTTACCGATCCTTATTTACTAAGGGTTTTTTAGCATTCGTATGAAGTAACATAGACATGTTAGGTTTGAAATATTTTAATCATACAAATTTAAAAACTATGCAGATAACAGAGCTTGGTTAGAGTTGTTATACAACCTGTAATTTAATCGGGTTAGGATCTAAATTGAGCATGCACATTTCAATTATGTGTCCACTAGCTGTCATCTGGTTAGGATCACTTAGCTAATTTAGGTGCATTCCAATCACGTATGAATGGAATACAGACTTGATTTTAATTGAAAACATGATCGATTGAGGCACAAACATCATAAACATGAATCAAATAAATATTATTTAATCAAAGCAATCATCCTAGCTTTAATAAATTTAAGCTAACATTGTTGTAAACAAGAACAAAGAACACATAGCAAACATTTTCAGATTAAATCAAAGAAAAGAAAGATTAAACCCAAATCAAAGTGCCTGTCACCTAAGACTCTGATCGACGAGGGCTCCTTCATTCCTTTGCTTTGCTCCTTTGCTAATGGCTCTCCAAGGTGGCCGACCAAAGGCTCTTTAAGAGGCTTAATTGTTAAAATCTCTATGAAGAGATGATTCTAGGCATGGGGAATGGAAAATGCGAAGAGAATTGAGAGGAAAGAGAGAATGATGAGGGATGAGGGATAAGGGATGATTGGAAATGGTGAAATAGGGTCTTATTTATAGGTGAAGAGAGAAGGGTAGTTTGCTAAAAATTGAAAGGTTTAGTCCCTTCAATATTCTTCAATGAGTGGCCAACCATGATTTGTGGATTTTGAGTTGAACTTTGCTTGATTTGTAAGCAATTTAAATGCCATGACAATTCAAGACTGAGACTCAGTCAAATGTAAAGCTTCGGGAAAATCTCTAATGTCTTCAACATTGCAAGGACCTTGTGTAATTAAACTAAAAAGTGGTTTATGTGGATAGCCATGTGTAGTCGAAATTGAGTTGACTTGGACTTCAATTTGGACGGTTTTTTAATCTAACAAAGCTATTAGACCTGTCCAAAATAAATTAGTAAATTAAAGGACCAAGGAATAAAAATTTTCCAATTTAAATAATTAATAAAACCCAAATTAGTAATGAAATATTTTACAATGAATTATTAAATATAATTTTATATTTTAATATTTAATTTCATCATGCATGGCCCATTTTATGTCCTAAAAATGTAATATGTTCAAATAAATATAAAATAAATGTATGAAAACTATATAATAAAGCATAAAATTACATTTTAATAATTTCCAGGTCCTAATTTCATATTTTCACATATTTCATTAATTTATTAAACAATTACTTAGTTTTAACAACAAATTTAAGTAAAAAGCTGCTAAATTACATAGGAAAAATCCTATATCTTTTCAGTTTACTATTGTAAATTAGAAAAAAGTATTGTCACTATAACCTAAAAAATTCCTAATTATTTTATTAATATGGAAAAATTAAAATCAATACAGTGACGTTGCCTCCTTGGCAATGGCACCAACAACTTGACCTCCTCTGGGCGTACCAATGTCCAGAGCAAAAATCCTGCATAAAGATATAAAACATTACATCCGCAAGTATACAGATTAGGTTGTGATATAGTTACAACAAGAGTAGGTGAGTACTCTAAGGATTGTACCCAAGAAAAGCGTGTAACACCCCAAACCCGGCCCAGACGTTATGGCTATGTCCGGTGTGCTACATTACCTAGACTATCCTACACCGCCCTATTTACTAAGTCCGTTGGTGAGTTTTGGAAAGCAATGCTCGATTATTTTGAAAACTCCCGTTTCAATAATTATTTAACTTTAATCTCTATTCCCCTTGTTACGCGATTCATTTTAACCTTATTATCTTATTTAGCCATCGGTAATATCAGGTTGATTAAGAAATTGTTTGTTTAATTTTGAAAACAGTGTATATTTGTGATAGAAATAAAGCAGTTGAAAATCCCAAATAAAATAGTTATAGCGGCCTTATTACAACCCATAACCAGAATAAAACCAATAGTAGAAAAGTAATTAAAATAAATAACCAACTAGAAAGCGAGTTCAGTCTTGGTGGCCACTCTGAATCCCTCCCAGCATCCAAGTCACGATCTAGGGCTCACCTGCAAGGATGGAAAGAGAAGGGTGAGTTTGGGAAAACTCAGTGTGTGCAGAACCCATCCAAAGCCCACATTGGTTCAAGCCCACTGGCCTAAGCCCTAACCAGTCTCAGACAGATACTGGGCCGAAGCCCTATTCAGATAACAGTAAAATGGGCCAAAGCCCTATAACAGATACTGGGCCGAAGCCCTATTTAGATAACAGTTTGGCCCATAGGCCCATAACAGTACAGTACAGTATAACAGTATGAATGCAACCCAATTGGGGAGACTACTCAACCCACCAACCGCTACACACCACCCGTACCAGCCAACACACCATGTGGGGAATAACTCGACCCACCCAGCCTACACACCACAGTTGCAGCATGGCTACTCAGATAAACAGTATACGAGGCAAAGCCCCTTTCAGAAACAGTACGAGGCGTAGCCCCTTTTAGTAACGTGGCAGTGCCACTCACACTTCCTCCAATATCAAACCCAATCCCATGCATCAGACATACATACATCATGATATGCAGTATCAGTAATAGTCATGTCAAACAGTTCAATCGATTTTAGCCCTCGGGGTATATCGGTAATTTTCTACCTAGGGGCAAAACAGTAATTTCTCACCCTAAGGGTTTTGCAGTAATTTTTGCTCTCATATTACAGTTTTTATGCTTATTACAGTCTCTACAAATCCCATAGTCATTACAAAAAATTCGGTTAACTCAGTTTAATAGTTTTAGCTTTTAAGCCCTAAAACCCCTAATGGGCCCTATTACGTCGTTTAGCCAATTAGGCCCGTTTAGTCCAAATTTCATATTCAGTTACCTTGTTTTAACTGTTTTTACGCCTACAGTTCATATTATTACCTTAAAACCCATTTTTACCTAAATGGGCCCAAATTGCCCATTGGGCCCATATTCGGCCCACCGAGGCCCAACTTACCGTAACGCCCAAAATTTCGTGGTTAGCTCTCCCTTCAGTACCAATTTCATATCCAATGTTTCCCTACCAACTTGTGAGCGTTCGCACTCTCACAAGCCCTCCAAATGCCAGATCTTCGGCATTTCGGCTTTTCGGCATTTGCCAACATGCACAATGAAGGGGTTCAGAATCGCACACCTGTTTTGCGGTTTCACCAACGAGATCTCCTATACGACAGTTCCTACAACCCAATATCTCTGACGACCTAGGTGCACAAAATCTAGATCTGATGATACCGATGCCTTCAACTCCTTGCTTGATTACCTTCTTCGCTAACAATGGTTTCTCTTCGATTCCTACACAGATCTGATGTAAATCTGCCCCTTGAACGTTAGTAGAACCCCTATTTTTGAGATCTGAACTATTTGGCTATCTCCCTACACTAGTGGTGATTTCGGCTTTTCAACTAGAGAAGAAGATGGTGATTTGGGCTATGAGTTTGGGTGATGGTGTCGACAATGATGTGGCTCAAGGGAATGTAGTAATCGGCCACAACAAGTGAAAGGAATAGGGGTAATTTGGCTTACAAGAAATTGGCAAAAAGGAAGCAGTTTTCAGGATTTCTGGCACTTTGAGCAATTGGCTATGGCTATTTTTGGAGGGATGGAATCGAAAGAAATTGCAGAGCTGAGTATGATAGGGTGTTTGGCAAAGGAGAAGATCAACAGGGTAAAAAGAAAAGAGGAAAAACAATGATAGAGAATAAGAAGATGAAGAAATCGGCTAGATGCTCTTAGGGAGGCAAATTTCAGCTTTTTGACTGAAAAGAGAATAATAACACCTAAGGTGGCTAACCCTAACTCTCATGACAGAAAATAGAAAAAGATGAAACCCTAATAATCTCCCTAAAGCCCCTTGCCAAATTTCCTACTTAAATTAGTCACATGTCCGGCACATGCTTAAAAATTAAGAAGAGCAATAAGCCTACCTTGCAACTCGAACCCTTGTCCTTCAATACCCATCTAGGTGCCACTTTTTTAGGAGCTTAGTGGCACCACCTTGCCACTCTACCAAGGCTCCCTTTGCGACATATTTTACACAATTTTTCTTAAGGGCCCTCTTGACCCAGTTCCCCCTTTTTACTTAAAACGTACTTAACTATTTTTATCGATTTTTAACTGAGGTTTGGGCTTCCTACAGGCCCACTAACACATCCAAACACCATTTTAGCAATCAGAACACAAAATTTCCCAACCTCACCAAAAATCTCATTAGCCCAAAAATCCCGAAAATCAGGGCGTTACAAAGCGAGCACTAAATTAATTCTAACCTAAACATAAATAGATTTGATTAGTACTTTAATTGGATTATAGTATGCTGAATAAAAAGAAAGGATGTGGTAATCTATACTAATAATAAAAAGAAAAGAAAGAAAATAAATAAATAAAACATGAGAAATCAAAGAGTAAAATAAATCAAATCTAGTCATGGGTGATATCTTAACAAAGTTGAATTTTGTTGCTCAATCAAGTAGTCGATATCCCAGTAGGATCTTTCGATCTTATACTAGAATAACAAGTTGGAAAGAACTACTTATCTCTTGACCTCATAGTCCAGATGGTACATGGTTAAGGTGTTTATGGATAGGCCATACCAAATTTGGGTTAATTCCCACCTTAATGACTTCCTAGGTTGTCAAGCCTAGGGTTTAGGTTATTCCTTTCTTAAACAGTTGATTTGTTAAAAAATGCTTACAAAACAGTTAATTAATCATAGCTCCAATCGCTAATCCCCCATAGGAGGATTAATTCCTCATGGATCTAATAAACAATATAAAATTCATAGGAAGAATGAACATAAAGAACAATTCAAGAGAATAAGGTTTAGAATAAGCCTGATTTGTATTTAGAATTAAGCGTAAAATCTTCACAGAGTGTGATTGTACTTCACAAATCCGATCTCTCCACAAAAGTAAATAATAATAACTGAAATTGATTCTAAAACCTAAGAAAATAGAAAAATTAAATACTAAATCTAAAGAGAAAAACTATATACTAGATCTAAAGAGAAAATTATACAATATGAAGAGATTTTCATATCATGTGTTAATTAAGCCTATTTATATGCTTTAGAGGGGCCTCATCCTTAACCCTAGGTTAGTTGTCATCCTTGTGCTTAATATTTGATTTTGCTGACCAAAACTCCCCTGGCTTGTATTTATTTCACGTGCAAAGGTGATGTCCCCCACACTAGGTCCTGTGTTGCCACATCGAAGGCATTATGCTCATTTTCAGGGTAACTTCAGGGGTATGTCATGACATCCTCAATTTGTTTTGGGACATTGAAGGTAGTCTTGGAATTCTTCTATTCTGCTCCCTATGTTGCAATATACAATGCTCCATGATGCTACCTAGTGACCAATATTAAGTTATCACACCTTCTAATGGTCTCCTACACACTCATAAAGTATATTAGCTCACCTTTAGGCCTTTTTTGACCCCTAAGGTCAATGAAAGACTTAAATTACACATTTTATTGAACTTAACTAAACTTACAAAAATGTGATTAAAACCTAAGTAAAATGCTTATGTCTAAGCTCCTAAAGTGCAAAAACTAGTTTAACTTGCTACACTGAATTACGATAGATCAATGATCTATTTTGATGTATCATTTTGGATTTATCAATATTTTATAAAAAATATTTAATATATGTATATAAAAATATTTATAGATATCAAATAAATGATACTAAATAAATTTGTGTTGGGTTAAACCCGACTTATGCAATGAACAAGAACAAAAACAAGGAAATCGAACGCAAATATTTACATGGAAAAACCCATTTAAAGAGGATAACAAACCATGAGCAGAAAAACATTCACTAAAATCACAAATACTGAAAGAGGAGTACAAGATGGAAAAAAATAAACTCGAACCCCAAAAATACAAAGTTCTCTCTAAACTCCCACTAAAATTCTCTTAATTTTGTTGTTGAATCAAACACTCTAGGGTTGCTAAAAACCCTATTTATAGACTAAAATTCATGTGCTAATTTGATTAAAATATCCTTAGAGGTATTGGAGTTCGATTGGGAATAGATAGTAGAGTTTAACCTAGACATGGAACTCGGTTTAGTATTGAACATGTTGTCAAGTCGTGATGTGGCATACTGCCTCATTGTGATGTCATTCTTTGCATCGTTGGGATGTCGTGATTCTTCTTGTTAAGATGTCATTGTTGTGTCGACGAGACATCTACTCTTCCTTTTCACAACGTCAACTCTATTTCAACTAAAATGTGAAGCATACTCTCCAAATCTCCACCTTGACTTGTATTTCTGGAACGCCTTCTTTGTTGAGACCTACTATGGGCCTAACTTGATCTTTTTTGGATACTTACCAAGTATAAGCAATACTTGAACTTGGAAATTGAAAGACTTTTTGTCGTCATATTGGCTAGGTTGTTCTTTGTGCCAATTTTGTGAATCTGAACATCTCATTGAGCCATGTAATTTGTCTGGTTTTGCCATGTATCTATTTTCTACACTAACAGGATGTGAAATGTCAGGACGAGTACAAACCATTGCATACATTAAAATTCTGACTCCATTGGAATAAGGAGCCGAGGACATGTACCTTTCTTCGCCTTTAGTTTATGGTGATTCTAAAGCCAAAAGTCTAAAGTGTGCAGCTAAAGGGTAGTAACTGGTTTAGATTGTAACGCCCCAAAAATCCCGACCTTTCTTTTTTGGTTAAGATGTGTATGGTGTGTTTGATATTTTAGTTAAGTGTTATTAAAGTGTTAAAGGTCCATTTATTAAGTTCTGAGTTCAAGCTTTGAGGTGGAGAAATTTCTGTCAAATGTTAGGAGAACCCTGTTTGCGAGTAGCATGGCTTTTAAATAGATGGAGAAGAAATAGGACACAATTAAAGTTGTGGTGTAGTGGCTAAGTTGCACCACTTATGGAGCAAGGAGGTGGCGTCAATAGCTAGCAAGGGGATCCTTGGTTCGAGTGCTAGCATGGTAATATTTTGGATTTATTTTTACACTATGGACGGCTAGTAATGGCATTGGCGTTGAACTCAGAAGGAAGTGATCAGAAGAGAAATTCAAGGAAGTGATAATAGAGAAAACTTAGGAAGAGATTGGGGAGTAGAGAAGTGGAGCCAAATTGGGAATTTGGGGATAGGTAAATTTGGCTATAGTATATATAGGTGCTGATTTTGGGGATTCTAGGCTAATGCCCAATTCTTCCTTTCTATTTTGCCGAAAACACTTTTCTCTCCAAATATCTAAAAGCAAAAATCCCTTATTCTTTCTCTTTTATTTTGTGTTAATTTTTTCCCTTCCTTTCTCATCAAATCATTTTCTTTCTTGCTCCTAGTTGACCTTCCCTAAAGCTGAACATATTTTGGCCAAAATCCTATGGTGCCGCTACTTTGTCTTCAACATTGGCCGATCAATTCTTGTGTAAGTACTTTACTCTCTTAGTTGGTCTTTCTAGTACCGATTTCGTCTCTCCTTCACTATTTCTAAATCAATTTTGGTAGGGGATTAGTATCGAATCTCAAATTTCAGATCTCTACCGAATTGCTCATTAAGCTTTTTGGGGTTTTGGGTAAGTGTTCATCACTTTGGTTTTAGGGGTTGCCCGAATGGTCATATATGTTATAAGGGTGACTCATGTTGGATGCAAGTCACCTATTACTTAGGCTCTGATAGTTAAGTTGGTGCAGATCTAGGAGTAATCGCGGTTAGTGATCAAAGAAAAAGCTATTACGACTTGTCGCGCAAGGTAAGACTATGGTAAGATTTCGGTTCTTGGTAAAGATTGTGGTTAAGCATATGATTAATTGTTGAGTGGCATCAATTGTAGGTTTGTGGCTAAGGAGTTCTCAGCATGTTTTGTTAGCAGGTGTGTACTTACACTGCACACACACAATAGATCGGCAAATCTCGAAATGCCAAAATGTCGAAATGCCGAAAAGCTAAAAGTTTGGCTACGGTAGTCGTGCGAGTGCGCGAACACTCATATGAGGGTAATTGATGCGATATCAGAGACCCCATGAGCTATCTTATAGACTTGGGTCACGTTTTGGCCAATTGGGCCAGATGGGCTAAACGGGTTCGACGGGCTCGTGAGCCTAGATAAGCGAAAATTGATAGATTGGTAATAAGTGATAAGCTGATTAAATTGGTTGTATGGCTTGGAGTAGATTTAGGCCTGATGGGCTGTATAGATGCGATTGGGCCTGATGGACCGTATAAGAGTGACTGGGCCTAGTGGACCATATAAATGTGATTGGGCCTAATGGGCTATATGAATGTATGTGGACTTGTTAGAGTTATGTAATGGACTCTTAGGCCTAGTTTCTAATGAATCCTTAAGCAGCATAAAACTTAATTAATTTATCAAGTGTGTTTGTGGACAAGTCATAAGGTTAGAGTGTGGCAATAGGCATATGCATGTCTAGGATTGGATCTAGGGAGAGATTGGTACTTAAGCGGTCTTAATGACCCACCTCCTCTTCTCTAGAATCCTACCTAGCGTATAGTGTCCGTTCACTTTAGCCAACGAGGACTTGTTGACGGGTTGAAGTTCGTAATTAAGACCCATATTGTTAAAAAATTACCAAAATACCCTGTAAGGTAGAAATTACCCAAAACACACTTTAGGATAAAATTACTAAAATACCCCTATTTGATAGAAATACGATTTGTATGACAAATGTGTATTATGATGCATTCGTGAGATTATATGTTGCATATGGGTTGGGTTATGATTGGTGGAAGTGTATATGAGGGTCGCATGGTCGCTTGACAACTGTGGATCCAACGAAGGCTTTTAAGCCACGAGCAGCTCTACTGCAACGATGAGTAATGTCGCAATTGGTGCTACAATGAAGGCTTTTAAGCCACGAGCAGCTCTACTGTAACGATGAGTGGTACCGCAACTAGTGTCACAACTGGTGTATAAGGATGGGTGGGTCTAGTATCTCCCCACAGGAATGTAGGATTGGAAGGGGGTGTACAGGGTTGGTTATGGGTAATTAGGATTGGAAGGGGGTGTACAGGGTTGGTTATGGGTAATTGTACATTGCATGCGCATATTGATATCTGGGATATGGGCTCGGGCCCAACCAAGGCCACTATGGGCATAGGCCCAAAGGCCACTGTATATTGTGTATGGGCTCAGGCTCAACTGAGGCCATTATGGGCTAAGGCCTAAAGGCCACCGATATTGAATAGGGCTTAGGCCCAATCTGATTGTTGCATGATTACTTATTTGAAGAGGGTCGTACACACTGAGTTTCAAAACTCACTCCCTCTTTTTAATTTTTTTAGGTGACCCTTAGTAGGCGGCTCGACGTAGGAGAGAACTCAGAGGTGGCCACACTACACTGCTATTTACTTTGAGGATTGTTAGCTTTATTTACTTTCCTTATTTTACATTGTTTTATTGGGTTGTAATAAGGCCTTTTATCTCCGGTATGATTTCATATTTGGATTTTATTATTATCATAACTGCTAAAGTTTCAAACTCAAACGAGATTTCTAAAATTAAACATGTTTTCTAAATCAGCATAAATATCTGCACGTTTTCTTAAAACATGAGCTTTCGGTGTAATTTAAGAAGATATGTACACTTGGGTTTTCAACTTATAAACTCAAAGCTTTTACTCAAACTCACCTAAACTTTTGATTAAGCAAACCTTCTAATGAACACGTTTTAAACTAAGTTATTTTTCTAAAAAACTATTTTGAAAATAAACCCTTATTCGAACCACGGACGGGCGAATGTCATCAAAGTCTTCCAAGTATACAATTTATACGAGTCACCCTTCAATGTGACACCGTCGGATTTGGCCATAGCGGCTGGGCCAGGTTTGGGGGTGTTATATAGAATCTTGCATTCCAAATCACTCAAGAATTCTTTTATTATATCTCTATTGTGATAGAAATAGCTTCCCAGAGTGTCTAATTTCCAAAATTTTCCATCCCTAAAATTTTCTTGGTTGCACTTAGATACTTCATCTCGAACTTAGAGTTAAGCACGATTTTAAGTTAATAAGTTAATCTATTTCTGATAAATCTTGGGCCGCAATTAACATATCATTAGCATAAACCAACAAATAAATAAATGATTCATCATTTAAATGTTATATATTCACAACTATCATACTTGTTCCGAATAAAACCAATACTTAACATGAAAGAATCAAACTTCTTATACCACTATAGAGGAGACTACTTCAGGCCGTAGATAGATTTTTGTACAAGGTATACATGATCTTCCTTACCTTCGATCTTGAAGCCTTTAGGTTGGTGCATGTAAATGTCCTCCTCTAGGTCACCATGAAGGAATGCAATTTTCACATATAACTGCTCTAATCCGTGATTGTGTAATGCAACAAGAGGTAATAGTGACCGAATAGACATATGCTTCACAACAGGAGAGAAAACATCATTAAAATCATCTCTCTCCACTTGACTGTAGCCTTTTGCAACCAACCTCGCCTTATATCTCATGTCACCTTAACCCGATCCTTCCTTCTTTTCAAACACCCACTTGCAACAAACTATTTTCTTTCTGATGGGTGGCCACCTTTTTAATAGAATTATTAATGTTTCATCAAACGTAACATCTCTACTGACACTAATCTCATTTGATTCTAGGCACCATAACTTATAGCCTTTTATCCTGTTTGAAAAACCCCAAAAAATACACTTCACTTGTAATAGGCCGCTTGATGTAAACCATATCGATATGCTATTTGGCGTATAGTCAATTAAGCCAAGGGTAGAAAAAGGGGATAGATTGGTGAATTATCTGTTAAATGATGGATGGCATATTGTGTGGATTCGACAGTATGCCCAAATGTGAAACGCCTCGATGGAATTCGCCATTTGGTAGACTCTAGGGTTTGGTAGACTCTTTTGTAAGACAATCCACCAACCTTAAATATATTGGGTGAACTTGTGAGCTTATGGATTGATAGACCTGTTTTCCATGTTTTAGCGTAGAAACGATAGCTCGATGAGTATAGTTAGAGATTAATTGAGAACCAGTTGGAATTGAGCAAGGGTACTATAAATGACAACTTGGTGTGTTTAGGTAGTTGAATAACTTGTTTAGTTAGCTTGTTTTAGTGTACAAGCAATGTTTCACAACTTACTAGGCTGATTAGTGGTAGTAGTTGTGTTTGGTAGAAAAGATAGTCTATAAAAGTCATGTATTGCTTTGATAATGGGAAGGAAAATTAGTTTTTTTTTCATTCCTCGCTAGCTCGCTTGCGAGCAAGCTCTTAAGTTCTCTTTTCTTCATGAGAGAAGACAAGGAATGTTTCTAATAATACTCTCAAATGACATACTTTTAAGTGTTAATTGCATATATTTTTTGAGTATGATACTACTAATTTGGGTTGTTGTTTTATCTTGTAATGACTAAATTGAAGGAAAAAGGAAATTTGAGGGCAAAAAGTGTGAATTTAAAGACAAAACGGGTCAGCCTGTGAAATAGGGAAGAAATGGTTTCGAAAAAACAAAGTGCGAAAGAATTGGGGTAAAAATTCAAAGAAGAGTTTATGAACAGAAGACTCTATTTAAATTTGAATTTTATTTTTAGGATTATTATTAGGATTATTATGATATTATTTAGATTTAGTTTTAGATTATATCTTTATTTATCTTTTAGAGTTTAAATAGAAACAAACTAGGTTTTCTATGTACTATATAACACTCCAAACCCGGCCCAGACACTATGGATGAATTCGGCGTGTCACATTGAAGTATTTTTCGAAAACCAAGTTTTCATTGGTAACCCTTTTTGTTTAAAAATTTGTGTAAAACCTTAGTTTGCATTTGATCAATTTCCAATGTGGTTTATTAAAAAGATTATTCCCTATTTAAGATGTTATTAATTATAAAATCTTAATCGTTGAGGAAGCTTAATTTAAAACAGTGGTTGTTTTGGAAAAACTCGTTTTTACCACTAGCAATTATAAAATCACAATAAAATCCCAAACTTAAAAATAATCCAGAAGTTATAAAAGCCTTTTTACAACCCAATAAAAATAATTTAAAATAAGGTAAATAAATAAAATTACTGATCATTAAAACAAGTTGCAGTGTAGCCACCTCTAAGTCCCCTCCATCGTCGAGCCGCCTACTGAGGGTCACCTAAAAAAAATTAAAAAGAGGGAGTGAGTTTACGAAAACTTAGTGTGTACGTCCCTCGATAGACACATAAAATACATTAAATAATTTGGGCCTAAGCCCTATTCAATATAGATGGCCTTTGGGCCTTAGCCCATAGTGGCCTCGGTTAGGCCTGAGCCCATATCTTAACATATAGTGGCCTTAGGCCTTAGCTCAAATCACAACAATTTCAATATGATTATGCAATGTGCAATTTCCCATAACCATCCCTGTACATCCCCTTCCAACCCTACACTCCTGTGGGGAGATACTCAACCCACCCATCCTTATACACCAGGTGTGGCACCAGTTGCAACACCACTTATCGTTGCAGCATAGCTACTCATATTCGGTGTACCACTGGTTGCAACGCTACTTATCGATGTAACATAGTTACTCAGTGGCTAAAAGCCTACGGTTGCTAAAAAGCCTGCGGTGGATCCACAGTCGTCAAGTGACTGTGCGACCCTTATATACATTTCCTCCAATCATAATCCCGGCCCATATGCAACATAATAACACATGAATGCAACAGATAACATATAGCATACTTAAATCATACTCATGGCACATAGGGGTATTTTGGTAATTTATCAACTAAAGGTTTTTTAGTAATTTTGTAGGTCACAGGTATCTCAGTGATTCTGCCCTACAGGGGTATTTCAGTAATTCTACACTACAGGGATATTTTAGTAATTCTACCCTACAGGGGATATTCCAATAATTTCTTAACACCATGGGTCTAATTACGTACTTTGTCTCGTCAACAAGTCCCCGTTGGCTAAAGTGAACAGATACTATGCACCAGGTAGGATTCCAAAGAAGAGGAGGTGATCCATTAAGACCGCTTAAGTACCAAGCTCTCCCTAGATCCAATCCTAGACATGCATATACTAATTGCCACACTTTAACCTTATGACTTGTCCATAATTACACTTAATATGTTAATTAAGTTTTATGTCTGCTTAAACGATTATAAGATAATAAGTCCAAATGTCCATTACGTAGCCCTAACGAGTCCACATACATTCATATAGCCCATTAGGCCCAATCACATTTATATGGCCCACTAGGCCTAGTCATATTTATACAGCCCATCAGGCCCAAATCTATTCCAAGCCATACAACCAACTTAATCAGCTCGTTACTTATTACCAATTTACAAGTTTTTGCTTATCTGGGCCTAGGAGCCCGTCGGCCCATTTGGCCCATTCTGGCCCAGTTGGCCAAAACGTGAACCAAGTCTATGAGATTGCTAATGGGGTCTCTGGTATTGTATCGATTACCCTCATACGAGTGTCCGCACACTCGCAAGACTACCGTAGCCAAACCTTCAGCTTTTTAGCATTTTGGGATTTGTCGATCTATTGTGTGTGTGTGAAGTGTGTGTACACACCTAATAACAAAATGCACTATGATCTCCTTAGCCACGAACCTACAAAAAATATCTCTCTTCAATTAGTCATATGCTTAACAAATATCTTTACCAAAAATTGAAATCTTACCATTAGCCTTACCTTATGCGTCAAGCCTTAATGGCCCTTTCTAAATCACTAACTGCGATTGTCTTCCTAGATCTGCATCAACTTAACCATTAAAGACTAAGTAATAGGTGCTCATATCCAACATGAGCCACCCTTTCATTACTTATGACCATTTGGCCAACCTCCAAACTAAAGTGAAGATTACTTACCCAAAACCTAAAACACAAGGAGTGATTCGGCAGAGATCTAGAGAATAGAGATTCGATACTAACCACTACAAAATTGATTATGAGAGTGAGGGAGATGAGAAGTCAGTTCTTAGCAAAACTGATTGAAAGAGTAAAGTCCTTACCAAGAACTAGTCGGTGAAGGTTGAAGAAAGTAGTGACAGAACAAAAGGGATTCGACCAAAGTGTATTCGGCTTTAGATTCTGGTGTGGTGAAAAGGGATATTTGGCACATGACGAGAATAGAAAGAAGAAGAAGAATTCGACTAGTGCCAATGAAAAACCAAAGGAGAATTCAGAACAGAGGGAGGATGGAAAGGTCGACAAAAAATAAGAAAAGAAGGTCTCGACTTCTGGGTACTTGAGAGAACAAATAAATCACGAAAGAAAGGAAATTACCTATTACTTAATTGCACAAAAGAAAATCGAACCAAAAGAGAAAAATGCTAAAAAGAATGACAAGAGAATTTAGCATTTCACTGTTATAGTCGAAATTGCCTACCATACTTACCTATTCAGCTCTATCACTACCCACACCTCATCTCCTAACTTTTCTCCATGATAAGCTCCTAAATCCCCTCCTTGAATTTCTCGTCTGATCACTTCCTTTAGAGTTCAAGTTTAACACCACTACTAGCTGTCATTGAGTAAAAATAAATCCCCAACATTACCATGCTTGCACTTGAACCCAAGATCCCCTTGCCAGCTAATGATGCCACCTCCCTAATCCCTAAGTGACTTCACTTAGCCACTACACCACAACTTCATTTGTGCCCTATTTCTTCTCCATTTATTTAAAGGTCATAACTCCTAGGGTTAGGGTTCCCTAAAGGCTGAAAAACAAAAATTTTCCTAACCGAAAATTCAAACTCAGTACTTCATAGAGACCCCTAAATACTTCAAAATCACTAGCCTAACATTCTGACATGCAATTTGTGTCGTTATAATACTTTCGAAAAGTTTAAACACACCCATACCCGTGGTCCAATTCTTCTAGGCCCAAAATCAGGGTGTTACATGAATATTGACACATCATTTTATGTAAAATTCTCCTTCCCTCTAAGGCTCTGGCCTTTTTGTTTCTTTTCCCTTTTCAATAAAATTTTATTCCACTACACTTCTGTTTCTTTTCCTAAAAGCATGAGTCACAAAACTCATCTAGCCAAAGGTTATCGAGATTCCAAAACAGAAAGGTTCTTGAGGCTTAGAACCCATACTTAGCCTTCTCAACAAGTATTCATCGTTTCTCCGCAATACGGGACTGACGCTTCGGTCCATGTCTTTCCAAAAGTGATATTCTCATCTTGTACATGGAATGGCTGCTTTGCTTTGGGTAGTTTACACAGTTTATTTGCTAACTTACAACGTGTAACACCCCAAATTTTGGACCTAGAAATATTGGGCCCTGAATTTTGGATCCTAGCTTAGTATTTTTAGAATTTTAATTTTTAGGAGTTTAATCTTGTGCCTATTTAAAGGAATGCCGAATGTTCATGAGGGTTTTGGTTTATTTTGCCGAATTCATTCTATTGCCAACCTCTCTTCTCCCTTTTCATTCTTTTACCAAATTCCATTAAGTTTCTTTGTTTCTCAAAAAGTTGAATATCATCATTGATTTCTTGAAAGCTGAATACTCATATCTCCATTGCCAATTTCTTTTCCTTCATCATTATTCGTCTTTGATTACCATCCTTATGTTACTGTTGAAAAGCCGATTGCTTAAACAGCAGATATCTAGGCCGTTAGTTTGAAGGCGAGTTTCGGTAAGTGTCTCATTCTCAATTTCAGTTTCTTAGAAGGGTGGCCGAATATATGTGTAGCCATAAGGGTGACTCGTGTGGAAGACAAGTCACCTGATGTTGATAGAATATGTGTGTTGATGCAGATCTAGGAATATTCAAGACTATTCACTAAGGAAAGGCTAGAAAAGCCGAAGGTTCACAGTAAGGCTACGGTAAGGCTTCGGGATTTGATAAAGTTTTAGTAAGGTTTGGAATTGATTCGAAAATGGTTTTGGTTGTAGGTCGAGGCTGAGAATAGAGTAGTGCGAGTCATCAATCAGGTGTGTACATACACTACACACACGAAAAATCGGCAAAAGTTAAAATCCCAAAATCCTGAATGGGCCTGCCGAACTTATGGGCCCAAACTGACAAGTTGTGATATGGAATTGTATGATGGATTGATATGCATGATTGTAAGATTGGATTATGATCGGGCCTAATGGGCTACATAAGTATACTTGGGGCTTAATGGGTTTTATGAATATGATTGGGCCTAGTGGGCCTTATGGGATTGTAGAAATGCATGCTAAGGTTTTAATGGACTGTAGGCCTAGTTCTAACCACTCAAATTTTACATAAGACTTAATTAAATAATTAAACATGTCTATGGACAAGTCGTTAGACTAAGATGTGGCAATGGATGTGTGTATGTCTAGGATTGGATCTAGTAGGAGCTTTGTACTTAAGCGGTCCGAGTGGCCCACCTCCTCTTCTCTTGAATCCTACCTGGTGCATAGTGTCTGTTCACTTTAGTCGCGAGGACTTATTGATGGGCCAAAATCCATAATTAAAATCTGTACCTTTAGGAAATTACGAAAATACCCCTCTAGGGTAAAATTACAAAAATACCCCCTCTAGGGTAGAATTACTAAAATGCCCTTGTAGAGTAGAATTATTATAACACCTCGAGGGGTAGAGTTAAAAGACACCCTTGTAGGGTAGAAGTTACCAAAATACCCCTGGGTAGTGAAATGACTAAAATACCTCTATGTGTTATGAGTGTGACTAATGTATGTTGTATGTGACGATTATGCATTCATGAGATATTATGTTGAATGTGGGCTGGGTTTTGATTGGAGGAAGTGTATATGAGGGTCACACGGTCGCTTGAGGACTGTGGACCCAACGAAGGCTTTTGAGCCACGAGTAGCTCACTACAACGTTTGAGTAATGCCGCAACTGGTGCTATCTTTGGAGTGTAGAGGATGGGTGGGTTGATGTAAACATCCCCACAAGTGTGTTGGGCTGGTACGGGTGGTGTGTAGCGGTTGGATTTGGGATGGGAACATTTGCATTCATGAAATTCTGATATGATATGAGGTCATTGTGGGCTGAGGCCTAGACTACTGATATTGATTAGGGCTTAGGCCCAATGTGATATGTGCATACTGAATTGATTTGATTGCCAAGGGTCGTACACACTGAGTTGCAAAACTCACACACTTATTATTAATATTTCAGGTGATCTACAATAGACTGCTCGACGCGGGAGAGGACTCGGAGGTAGCCACACTACAAGTTACTTAGGAATTTTAAATATAGATTTATTACGTGTTTTATGATAATTATTTTTTTTCCACTGTGATGTAGTAAGGCTATGTAACTCTGATTTCACTATTTACTTAGGGATTTATTTAGTTACTGTTATATTTAATAAACATGGTTATTCCTAAATATTTGTTTAATTAAATTCTTCGAGTTTTAACTAAGTAAATTCTTTTCAAGCATATTTTGTTCGAACTAAGTTTTAACTAAACTATTTTAAAAGAAACTCTTCAATGTGACATTGCCAAATTCGGGCCTAACTTCTAGGCCGGGTTTGGGGTGTTACACTACGTCAGTGGTTGTCAAGCCCAAGAGACAAAATAGCATGGCATTCGCCATTGAGAAGTGATGATCTAGTGTAAGATAGTCCCATGAAAGTAATGGCTGGCTAAAGTCAGGTTCATTTAAATCATAAGGTTAAAACCTAAGTGGAGCTGGTGGTCGTAGGTGTCCTCTTCCATTATAACTACTTATTCAGTCAAGAGAAGGATCACCTAAAAGCCTATGATTGAATCCAAGGAGGATCGAGATAACCGAAGGCTAGAATCCCTTAAATCGAAGAATCCCCTTTCCTCAATTCTGTTTCTCATTTCAATTTATACAATTTCAATTCGTCCATATTTTTAATTCTGTCTTTTTTTTATTTTTCCAAGGTACGTCATTTTTCTTGGGCACGGCTGCACCCAAGATTTTGAGGAACAAGAAGTTGTAGCAATCTAAGCCCTAAGGATTTGACCCTATTTCCCTTATACTATTCTTTTTGTTATTTTGTAGGGATGGATTAGTTTTAGTGCTCTCAATGACACACCAAATTTTGGCACCATTGCTGGGGATTGGTAATGTAATAATTTTATTTCTTTTTTATGACCAGATCTGCTCTGAGAAATCTTGCATTTAATTCAGAAATAGAAAAGGCTACGAGAGTTAATCGCAAGGAAATGAAGCTACAGATAAAGTAGTCAGACGTGGTAAGAACTTAGAGTAACCCACCACCGAAAATAGAAGCATGCGATGAAGTGAGTCTAAGGTTAATGAAAACCCTACTCAAACACTACAAAATGAAAGAATAGGAGTCGTTCTACCAGAAGAAGTGCCAAATGCTAAGGTTAAAAAAACTGAATCTAGCACAACAACATATGGCTTAAATGACTTGACAAATGGCCAAAGCTTTTGCAGAACAACAATTGTTATGCATTGCGTATCATACTATGGATACTAATTTTGAACTTAAGTTAGGATTAATCCAGTTGCATCTGACTTTTTCTGGATTACAAAATGCAAATCCACACAAACATTTAAAAGAGTTTCATATGGTTTGTCTTGGTATGAAACCTCAGGGCGTAACTGAGGATTAAATCAAATTGTGTGCTTTCCTTTTTCCCTAGCAGACTCTGCTAGGGAATGGTTATTTTATTTACCTTATGGATCTATCACAACATAGGCTAATCTTTCCTGTTTATTTCTCAACAGATTTTTTCTAGCATCATGTGCAGCTAAATTAAAGAGGGAGATTGTTGGGATAAGGCAAAAAGATGTGGAGTGTCTTTACGACTATTAGAAGCAATTTAAGAAGTTGTGTGCAAGTTGCCCACAACATGGGATAACAGAACAGTCTTTGCTCCAATACATTTATGAGGGCTTGAAGCCCATAGAAATGAATATGATAGATGCCGCCAATAGAGCGACATTAGTCAACATGACCCCCCAATAGGCAAGGGATTTGATCTCCATAACAAATACTCAGCAATTCTGAGCCAATCCTGAACCCACTAAAAAGGTTCACTAGCTAAGTAATTCAATTGTAGAAGATAAAGTTGATAGACTAACTAATATCGTGAATTCTCTTTTTACAGAAAAATAGGACCAGCCCAACTGTGCGGAATTTGTGCAATGCCCAAACATACAACTAATGCATGCCCTAGTTTGTGTGATGATATTATGGCCTATTTAGATGCTGTGGAGAACTTTCTAACACTGCCGCAAAGGTCATATAACCCCTATGCAAATACATATAACCCAGGATAGAAAGACCATCCTAACTTGAGTTATGGGACAAACCTGCAGTATAACTAGTCTTACCAAAACTGGTTTCCACAACAAACGCAAGATTCAAGTACCTCTTTAGAAACCATGGTTAATAAATTAGCAACAAATATGCTTGATTACAAACAGCAAATACAATGATAAACTCATGATTTCCAAAAGGAAGCAAAGGATTTTTAACAGAAAATCGAGGCGTCTATAAGAGAGTTGACCACATCAATTGAGAAAATGAACTCACAAGGAAAGCTGCCATCACAAATGGAACCTAACCCAAGACAACATGCAAATACAGTAACCTTGCAAAGTGGAAAAGTATTGGAACCAAATCCTGACAGGAATCTTGATCAAGATTCTACCCAAAAAAAGTAAAAGAATAATGAGTAGGTCTGAATGAAACCTCCACGACCCTTAATTCAACCTCCGTTTTCCAGGATGATTGAACCAACATCAGAGAGGTGAGGAGGAAAAAGAGATCCTTAAAACATTCAGAAACATCGAGATCAACATACCATTGTTGGATGTCATCAAACAAATTTCGTAATATGCCAAGTTACTTAAGGAGCTTTGTACCAACAAGCGAAAATTGACTGGAAATGAAAGAGTAAGTGTTGGTGAAAATGTATCTGCAGCGTTGTAGTGGAGGATGCCAGTGAAATGTAAAGACAGGGGCATGTTTGCAATGCCATACAAAATAGGGCACTTAGGCAATTATTAAACTATGTGTAATTTAGGGGCCTCCATAAATGTAATGCCTTTTTCTATTTATGAATCACTTAACTTGAGTTTTTCTTTATGAAAATAGGTGTTATCATTCAATTAGCAGACAACTTTATTGTGCATCCTGAAGGAGTCCTTGAGGACATATTACTAAAAGTCAACAGACTTATCTTTCCTGCGGACTTTTATGTGATAAATATGGAAGAGGATATCACTCTTAGGTCTTTAGACATCTTATTGGGGTGACCTTTCATTAGTACTGCAAATAATAAGATTCACGTGCGTAGCAAAACCCTTAGGATGGAGTTTGACAGAGAGATCATGAAGTTTAACATTTATGACGCTATTAGTCACCTGAATGAAATCTTAAACATAAACCGTGTTGACATAATTGACTCATTAGTAGAATAAACTTTTAAGTCAACTTATGAAGATAAACTTGAAATATTTTTTGATGATAAATTCGATTCAAGATCTATTTGCAAATTTGATAATCAATTATCGACTCCTATGAGCACTAAAGTTCTACCTTCTGTTGTACTGGCACTAGATCTGGAATTAAAACCATTTCCTGAGCATTTCAAGTGCACATTTTTAGATAATGATGAGACCATTGTCGTGTTAAAAGGGATTAATCCCTTGACATGCACAAATAAGTTTTTCTTGGAGGAAAATGCAAAACCAAAGAAAGAGGTGCAAGGACAATTTAACCCAAATATATTGTATGTGGTAAAAAAAGAGAATTTCCAAGCCCATACAATTGAAAGAATTTAGCTGACACATCCCTAATACTAGTTGGGGTGTCAAGCTAATGGCGTTAAACAAGCGCTTATTGGTAGGCAACCAAATTTTATTTTTAATTTATATATATTATATTCTATTTTATTTTTTATTTTCTTGCATGTTAATAAATTTTATTCTCATCGATGAGAAGAAAAATTAAAACCGGAACAACATCTTGAAGGAATGGGTATGTTTTAGCAAAACCCCATATTCTACCTTAATCTAGGTAGGAATATCACATAGTTGCTTTAAACTCACCCAAACCTATGCCCAAACACCCACCCTACAACCAAACACCCTTCTTCCTACACTTTCAAACCCTAATTATTCACCCATATTCACCCAAAACTCCTTCAAGCCGCTGTTAGCCCTCTCCTCCATCCCCATCGTTGATTTTCAAACGACCATGGCTAGGACTAGGAGCCATGCTATAGTCAAACCCTTCTTCATCATTAGCAACCATTGGCACTAATTCTCGGTACCCCAACATGTTGACCTTGGTGACGCTGAACCTTCCTCTCTTTGCAGCTATGTGTGAACAACAATGACTACAAGGAGAAATTTTCTAAAACCTTTTTCTTTCACATATTCTATTTTCACATTGAGGATAATGTGTTCTAAGTAGGGGAGGCATTCCTCATTATTTCTGCCATTTTATCTGCTATTTTTTCTCTATTATGTTACTGTTGTTGTTGTCTTGTGCTTATTTTTGCCCTCATTTATTCATTTTTAGTATGTCCTGCCACTTTTCATGCCAAAGATTTTCACTAGGAATTGCCCACTGTTTGCTGAGTTAGTTATGATTTTGCTAATTTGATTTCTTCTGCACTATTTTATTTCTATTAGGCTAAAATAATTATGATTAATGATGTTAACCCTATCTTGCTTATATTAGAATTGATTAAGTCTCAATGCAAAGAGGACACTTAATACGAATGTATGCTAAATTTATTTTCATGACTGTTAGGTGGTTACCGAAACTTATTTTTGACACTTGATTGTTTTTTCTTGTAACAGCCCGATTTTAGTCAAATCAAAATAATGGTTTCAGAACCACAAATCTAAGATCAAAATAATTATTTTAATATCTAAAGCATGATAGCAGAGTCGTGTAAAGTTTTTGTTAAGAAATTTTACTGTTTAAATGCTTAATTTGATAAAAAGGACTAAATCGCGTAAAGCATAAAAGTTGAGTTCTATTAGCTAAAGCTGTCCAATAGCTATAGAACATTTAAGTGAAAGTCCTTATGTGGTAATTTGACCAATGTTTTATTGGGTGGACATTTATGAGCACTTATTAAGTGAATTTGATGTTATTAGTGTAAGGTTAAATATGTAATTAATTAAATAAATTAAGTTAAAATATAATAAAACAAATTGTCATCTTATAAATGAAGTTAGTCCACCGAAATTAAAAGTTAGAAACCTCCATGAATGAAGCTTGAAGTTTGGCTAACGTTCATCTTGCATGTAAGTTGAGTTTTAATCGGCTTTTAATGATTTTTATGTTTTTAATAATTTAGGCACTTTAATATTCCGAGTTTACCCTATATAAAGGCCATTGTAATTAGTTTAAACACATAATTTTAGGGAGACAGAAATTATTATTAGGTATTTCTTTTATTCTTAGTTGTTGCTTAGTTTATTTTATGTTCTTGTAATCGGGAGATCTTATTCTGAAGTGGGACTTTCGCAAAGGGAGAATGTTTCAGAGTCATGCTTTCATCGATAAATCCATGAGCATCTCTTTTCCTTTATTCTATTCTTTATATCTCTTTCTTTACCATTTTTTAATTGAATGTTTGTGTAAAGATTGGAATCAATTTATGCTTTATATATATATCTTGCATATTTCAACTATTCTAATCTTATCAATTGATTGATTCGAATAGTTCATTTGGATTGGTTAGATCTAGTGAGTGTTATTCAACACTAGGATTGATGACCTTGAGAAGTCATCTACATAGGAATTAACCCGAAATCGGTATTGCCTATATGTGGAAACCTTATCCTGCCCCGGTCTGTACTACACCATCGAGAGGTGAGTAGTCTTGTCGTCTAGTTAGGTTAGTAGAAGGCTGAGAAGCCCGGTTAGGTTAATTGGAAATCAACCATTTGGAACCCTATATAAATTATTAATTCGGTAAAATAATTGGATCTGGGCTAAAGGAACTCACGTACTTGAAATAAGGAAGAAGAAAAGTCGATACGGGAACCTAGAAGTAGATTTAATTTTAGGTAAATTTATTTAGTTTATTATTAGTATTATCATCTTTCTTTTTGATTAACACTACTAATTTGTGACTTGAGTATATTAATAATTATTTTTTTGTAATTGGCTTAATAGTAGTTTTCCCCTAACTACAATCCATTGGGTACAATCCTCAGAATACTTACCAAGTGTTTTGTTGTAAACAAACTATATTACAACTTGACCCATATACTTGCGAAAACTACCTTAATTCCACATATTTTGTAGCGGTATTCACAATATGGACGTTAGTACATTTAGAGGAGGTCAAATACAACGAACCCAACTTTAGACAGGTTTCTAGACTTAAGCCTTTTAGAGAATGTAGAGAAAATCAAGAAGATTAATGTAAAGAAAGTGCAAAGTTTATCAATGAAGACACTAATATCCTTATATACCTAAGCACAGAGACAAGGTTTAGTGGAAGGGTCTGATTATTCCACTAACATCCTTGAATCTCATGATTAAGTACACTTATCATCATTTGAGTCTTATCAACTACAGTATGTTGGTTCCATTTTAACCAGTTCTCACTTGGCTAACTAAATTATCCTATTAAAATAATAAAAAAATCTATTAACTACAAACCTAAAAAACTCACCTAAACTTCTGGGACGCAATTCGCTAAAACACGATATTCATCAAAACACTGGATTTGCCAAATGAGCGAATACATAAGATACTATATTAGAAATAATTAACATTTTAGTATCTCGGAGCTATGCTTAATACAGTAACACAATAAACAGTAAGGAAATACAGAGACTTTATTGAGCGGGTTGTTACAACGACGGGTCCTAAAGTGATGGAAAATCATATTTTATAAAAAAAAAGTAATTAAAAGCATAAAAACAAATAAAGGAAAACAAATTGTAGATTCTATCAACTTTAAAGACAAAAGACTATCTTGCTTCGGTCTTCATAACTAACTCCTATTTTGAGTTCTATCCAATCAACTAGTTATTAACCTAGCAGGATCTCGAGATCTTCCACCAAACTAATGAGTCGACAATAACTTCTCATCTCTCAACCTTACAGTCTAGACCAGATTAGGGTAAAGTATTCACGGATAAGTAATACCTATTTTTGTTTGATTCCCACCTATATGACTTCCTAGGGTTGTGAAACCTAGGGTTTAAGTTCTTCCTATCCCAACTGATTGATCCACTAAGAACCCTTAAATAGAAGTTAATTACTCCCATGTTCACTCGTTAATTTCCCGTTAATGGATTAGTTCCACATAGATCTAATAAACATCATAAACGTGATTGAAAAATATACATAAATAATAGATAAAGTAAAGATTTTAATAAGAATCTTGATATTTTGACAAAAGCACGAACGATGATCCTCAATGACTCGATTGTCCCACAAATTAGATTCCACAAAGAATGAAATAAGAACTAAAGTAAAATTATAATAAGAAAAGAAACTTAAGTACAAAATAAACTACAGAGAATTGAAAATAAAACTACATGAAAACCTTCCACTAAAACTTGAATAAAAATTGTCTATAAACTGTTTAGAGCTGTCTATTTATAGGCTTAGGCTTGGTTGTTGTCCATTGACCTAATTCAACTGATGTTTTTGCACTAAATTTTGTTGTGCAGAGTAAAATACCCTTGGTTCATTAATTCCTCTCATCAAGTTGGCACTTTGACACCCTCTGGTGTAACACCCCTATCCCGTAACTGTCGCCGGAATAGGTAAGGGGCATTACTGGACTTGTAACATATACCGGAGCAGTAAAATTTTAAACTTTTTAATCAAGAACCATCACGTATCATCTATCATTAGAGCATGCTTCAATTGATCATAAAATGATGCATATAACTATTGGAAATCTAATTGGAAACATGCTAAAAGATAGGAGATCATTTGCAAAAGTTCAAAGTTAGGGACACACGGTCGTGCCCCTTGCCCGTGTTTTTCACACACGGCCGTGTCCCTCTAGACACGCCAGAACCTTTCAGCCCGTGGTCGAAACTGACTTATCCCACACGACTATCCAACATGCCCATGGGGTTAGGCTGTGTGTCGCCCACGGCCTATGCACACCTGTGCCCTTACCCCGTGGTCGAAACTGTCAAATATCACATGGTTACCTGACACGCCCGTGTACAAAACAGAGCAGGCCGTGTGACTATACTGCCAAATTTCACACGGCTACAAATTACCAGACACGCCCGTGTGTTTAGGCCGTGTACCAAAACTGACCAAAACATCAAGGTGCAGGGAACACACGGTCGAAACACACGCCCGTGTTCCCTGGCCGTGTGGCACAAATATAGGCTTGGTTTAAGCCAATTTGCCACCTAATATGGGTCATTTCTACTAGCCATTAACTAACAACATTTCATGCCATTCTACCAACCTAAAACATACCAATTTAAGCACAAAATGGACCCAAAATCATCTCAATTCATTCACAAATCAAGCACACCAACTCAAAGGCCTAAATGACCATTTCCATGCACTCATCCACACATATATACATATCAATTATGCAAGCTTATAACCTCATCAAAATCCCATATCTTTCCATAAGCACATATAGCTAAAGGACAACTCAAGTACTTGATTATATTCATATATGACCCAAGCCACATCTCATAGCTTAATCATTTACCAAAATATATCATGTTCACAAAAGTACTAGCCTATACATGCCATGACCAAACGTTTGCAAAATACTCAAAAGTACCGAAGCTTAATCGATAGTGTGATAGCGATCCCCAACTCGTCCGATATCCAAGCTAGCTTTCGAATCTATAAGACAGTGAAAGAAATGAACAGAGTAAGCTTCTAAAGCTTAGTAAGTCCGTATAATATAGAGATTAAACCTTACCGAATCAATGCGATAATTACAACAACAATGCCAATTCAATTCATATACTCAAGTTGCCTATTTCACAAGTATACACTTGTTAGTTCATGTAACATATAAATTCATTCATGTACCAACCGCAACATTCATGTATCATATCATTGCTTAAATACTGTACATGTATTTCATATAACTTATACCATATAATCCATGTAATTCTCATGTCTCATATAACATGTAATACATATATCATACAATCTTCATGTAACATGTATCGGTAATTGCCCGTTGAACCTATAAGAACATCGAAAGATACTCGAGTGATACACACACAGTGTATATACATATAACCTGTAATCCGTCAATACGTCATATATGCGCTTTCGAGCCTGTACGGTAAGCCCGGAGGCTGAACATATAATCCCGAAGGATAATCGATAAGCCCGTAGGCTGAACATGTAATCCCGAAGGATAAACCTATAGCTCATGAGCACGTGGTGAGTCCCCAACAAATGCAGGAGCTCGAACCACCCTGTAGCCCTAGTGACATGTCACTCGTATCCTATCGACTTCTACGGTCCTAACGGGGCTCGGTATTTAATTTATCACTTGTAACAATTTAACATTTCTATTTCAATCTCATATATATACTCGTTCCATTAGGGTATTTAATCATCTAGCATTTCATATTTTCAAATAACAATACGTATGAACATATATAAATACATTAAATTCGTTATACGAACTTACCTCATAATCCCGTATCTACTCGTCTATTTTCCGTTTTCCCCGATAAAGTTCCAGGATTCGATCGTCTTTATCTAAATTAATGCAAAATTCAGCTACTTACTAACTCACATATTCAATTTAATCCAAAAACAGATATTTTGACATATTTGCAATTTAGCCCCTATACTTTTAACACTTTGCAATTTAGCCCTTTTAACACAAAATAGCAAATTACACAATTAATCCCTAAATTTCCCTTGGCCGAATATTCAAGCATATATCTTTTAATTAATCACAAATTTAACCTCAAAAATTCTATCTTTTTGCAAATAAATCCTTAAACTCATTTTCATTAAAATTTACTTTAAAATTCTTGTATTTTCTCACATAATATACAATAATTCATCAAAATTTATCAATATATCAAGGATTCATCAATGGCATTTTTCAAAAACATAATCAAAATCAAAAATTGAGGTACGGGTCGGTTAATATACGAAGCAACGATCTCAAAAACGTAAAAATTATCGAAAACGGAACAAAAACGAACCTCAATTTGAATCTTGAAGTAGTCGAATATTTGAAAGCATAAAACCCTTAATGTTTTGATGAAGAATCGGTGAGGAACAATTGTTTATAAAAGATATTTTGTTTTATTATAACTATTATAACATATATTAGTCATATACCAATTTTGCCCTTTTGTAAAACCATTTAAAAACATGTATCATTAAGGACATGAATGTCCACTAGCTTTAGAAAAGGTAAAATAACCATTTAAGGGCCCTTATTTAAAAAGCCAAGGTCAAATAAGCCATTTACCAAATAGAACCCTAATTTATCGCTTTATGCGATTTAATCCTTTTTCTCAAATTAACCAGTCAAACGATAAAATTTCTAAACGAAACTTTCACACGGTGATTCTATCATGCTGTAAAACATATTAAAGCAATAAAAATAATAATTCGACTTGGTTAAGTGGTCCCGAAACCACCCGTTCTGACTAGGGTCTAAAGTGGGCTGTTACAACTCTCCCCCCTTTAGGGATTTTCGTCCCCGAAAATCTTACCAGCGAACAAGTTAGGGTATTGTTTTCGCATAGTTTCCTCGAGTTCCCACGTAGCTTCTTCTATTCCGTGTTTACACCAGAGAACTTTTACAAGTGCTATACACTTATTTCTCAACTCTTTCATTTCTCGGGCCAAAATTCTAATCGGCTCTTCGCTGTACGATAGATCAGACTGTAATTCCACATCTATGGGAGAAATGACATGAAACGGATCAGATCGGTATCGTCGAAGCATTGAAACGTGAAATACGTCGTGACTCTTTTCAAGCTCAGGCGGTAACGATAATAGGTAAGCTACAGGTCCAATTCGTTCCACAATTTCATACGGCCCGATAAAACGAGGACTTAGCTTCCCTTTTCTGCCAAAACGAAGAATTTTCTTCCATGGTGATACTTTCAGAAATACTCTGTCTCCGACTCGAAACTCTATTTCTTTCCGTTTCAAACCAGCATATGATTTCTGTCTGTCTGAAGCTGCTTTTAAGCTATCGCATATCACTTTTACTTTTTCTTCTGTATCTCGGATTAGATCAACCCCGTGTAACTTTCTCTCACTCAATTCTGTCCAGTATAGCAGTGTTCGACATTTACGACCATATAATGCTTCATATGGAGCCATCTTTAAACTCGTCTGAAAACTGTTATTGTATGCAAACTCTATCAGAGGTAAGTATTTCTCCCAATTACTTTCGAATTCAAGAATACAACACCGTAACATGTCTTCCAGAATCTGAATAACTCTTTCAGACTGACCGTCGGTCTGGGGATGAAATGCTGTACTGAAACTCAATTTCGTTCCCAAAGCCTCTTGAAACTTCTTCCAGAATCTCGAGGTAAACCTCGGATCTCTATCGGATACAATGGATAACGGTATACCATGTAATCGCACAATCTCAGATACATATAATTCCGCTAATTTATCCAGAGAATAATCAGTACGTACCGGTATAAAATGTGCAGACTTTGTCAATCTGTCAACGATAACCCAAATTGCATTTTTCTTCTTCGGAGACAGAGGTAGTCTAGATACAAATCCATAGTGACTCTGTCCCATTTCCATTCCGGAATCATAATAGGCTGTAATAAACCTGACGGTACCTGATGTTCAGCTTTAACTTGCTGACAGATCAAACATTTCGATACGAATTCTGATATGTCACGTTTCATTCCTGACCACCAGTATTGCTGTTTCAAATCGTTATACATCTTAGTGCTACTCGGATGAACTAAAAATCGACTGTCATGTGCCTCGTGTAGAACTTTCTGAATGAGTTCACTATTTTTCGGTATGCAAATTCTATTTCGACACATTAAACAATCATCGTTCCTTATAGAAAAGTCAGAATCAGAATTAGACTCACAGTGAAGTCGTTTAGTTTGTAGATGGGGATCAGTCCCTTGAGCTTCGAAAATTTGCTGCAGAATCAACGGTTTAGCCTTTAGCTTAGCTAAAATAGATCCATCATCAGATAACGTCATTTGAGCATTCAGAGCTCGCACAGCAAATAGAGATTTTCGACTTTAACGCATCAGCTACAACATTAGCTTTCCCTGGATGATAATCAATTACAAATTCGTAGTCTTTTAGTAGTTCGAGCCATCTCCGCTGTCGTATATTTAAATCTTTCTGTGACATCAGATACTTCAGACTTTTATGATCGGTAAAAATTCTACATTTCTCACCATATAAGTAATGCCGCCAAATCTTTAACGCAAATACTATAGCAGCTAACTCAAGATCGTGCGTCGGGTAATTCTTCTCATGCGGCTTTAACTGTCGGAAGGCATAAGCTATGACTTTCCCGTCTTGCATCAATACACCGCCCAGTCCAATAATAGATGCGCCACTGTATATAACAAATTCTTTCCCCGATTCGGGTTGAACTAAAACCAGAGCTTCTGTTAACAGGGCTTTCAACTGTTCGAAACTCTCTGACATTTATCAGTCCACTCGAATTTCACATCTTTCTGTAACAATCGAGTCAATAGCACTGCAATCATCGAGAATCCTTTAACAAATCTTCGGTAATATCCCGCTAATCCCAGAGAACCTCTAATCTCAGATATGTTTCTCGAGGGTTTCCAGTCTATAATAGTAGATATGTTACTCGGATCTACTCTAATGCCTTCCGCAGAAACAATGTGACCCAAAAATCCAACTTCTCGAAGCCAAAATTCACATTTGCTGAATTTGGCAAACAACTGCTTATCTCTTAGAATTTGTAACATAGTTCTCAATTGTTCAGTATGCTCTCCCTCATCACGCGAATAAATCAAAATGTCGTCAATGAATATTACAACGAACTTGTCTAAATACGGTCTGAAAATACGATTCATCAAGTCCATAAACACTGCCGGAGCATTTGTTAAACCGAAAGGCATGACTAGAAACTCAAAATGTCCGTATCGTGTTCTGAAAGCAGTCTTCAGTATATATCTGAATCTTTAACTCGCAACTAGTAATAACCCGATCTCAAATCAATCTTTGAAAATATAGTAGCTCTTTTTAACTGATCGAATAAATCATCAATCCGCGGAAGAGGGTATTTATTCTTCACTGTCGCCTTATTCAACTGTCAATAATCAATACACATTCTCATTGATCCATCCTTCTTTTTCACAAATAATACGGGAGCACCCCAAGGTGAAAAGCTCAGTCTCGCGAAACCTCTATCTGTCAATTCTTGTAACTGTGCTTTCAGCTCTTTTAGCTCAGTCGGTGCCATTCTGTATGGAGCTATCGATATCGGAGTAGTGCCCGGTAACAATTCAATACCGAATTCAACTTCTCTAATCGGCGGTAAACCTGGTAATTCTTCCAGAAAAACATCTGAAAACTCACAAACAACTGGTACAGACTCAATTTTTAATTCTGTCTTGCTAGAATTCATCACATACGCTAAATACGCATCATAGCCTTTTCTAACATACTTCTGAGCCCTCATGGCAGAAATCACTATCGGTAATTCATTCGAATCATTTGATTCAATCCGAAGAATCTCACCATTCTAACATTTCAATTCTATACTCTTACTTCGACAATTCACAATAGCCTCATGCGCATTTAGCCAGTCCATGCCCAGTATTACATCGAATTCGTCAAAAGGGAGGAGCATCAGATCAGCCGGGAAACAATATCCCTGAGTCATCAATGGACATTTCTTACATATCTTATCAACTAACACAGAGTTTCCTAATGGATTTGATACTTTAACTACATATTCCGTAGACTCAACACTTAAATTCTTTTCATACACTAATTTCATACAGATATATGAATGAGTTGATCGAGGATCTATCAATGCAACAATATTAGTGTTATAGAGAGAAGAAGTACCGGTAATAACATCAGGTGACGAGGCTTCCTCGCGTGCACGTATTGCATAAGCCCTTGCAGGAGTACGCATCTCAGATCTCACATTAGCATCTCTCGCCACATTGCGATTTCCACTTTGGTTCCCAACACTTCGCGACGGTCTACCTCTCGATGCAACATTATTTGCCTTAGTCGACTCTTCTCTATCAGGTATAGACCTTTCAGGACAATCACGTAAATAGTGATCTAACAATCCACATCAAAAACAAGCTCCGCTTTTCAATCGGCGTTCACCAAAATATTTCCTATTACAATACTTGCATTCAGGTCTGGGAGTTCTCACACTACCCGCACTAGCTGCAGAAGTCGTCTGAGGTCTCAAATGAGAAGTCTTAACACTTTTCTCTCGGATATATGTGCCCGTAGAAGCAGCAGGACGAGGATGAAAATCTTTTGATCTTTTGGATCCAGACTGATACGGTTTTCCCGCAAACCTTTTTCTAGCTTCTCTGAATTCAGAATCAGCTTTTCTCTTTTCTTTAGCAAGCTCTTCGGCTTTACAGGCCCGATCAACGAGAACTACAAACTCTCTCAGCTCAAGTATTCCGACTAATAGTCAAATTTCTTCATTTAGCCCATCTTCGAACCTTTTGCACATTGTTGCTTCGGTAAAAACACATTCGCAAGCATATTTGCTGAGTCGTACAAACTCTCTCTCGTATTCAGTTACAGACATTCGACCCTGTTTCAGTTCTAAAAACTCTTTCCTTTTCTGATCGATGAATCGTTGACTGATTTATTTCTTTCTGAATTCCTTCTGGAAGAAATCCCAATCGACTCGTTCTCGGGGTACAACCGAGGTCAATGTATTCCACCATTGATATGTTGAATCCCGAGGCAAAGAAATAGCACATCTTAGGCACTCATCAAGAGTACAAGCCAGTTCATTAAAAACTCTGATCGTATTCTCAAGCCAAAACTCTGCCCTCTCAGTATCATCACTTGCTGAAGCTCGGAATTCCTTAGCACCATACTTCCGTATCTTATCGACAGGAGGTCTGTTCAATCTCAAAGGATCCACAACTCGTACATTATCAGGGTTAGGTTGTGGGACGGGAGGGGGTGGAGGTTGCGGAGCAGCCAGGTTTGCTCGCACAAACTCATTAAACCATCCAAACATCATTTGGAAGAAAGCTTGTTTAATTTCTTCCTGATTGGCCACAGCAGGGCCCGATTCAGAAGGCACAGCCCCTTGAGCGGGTGCTGGCGCAATACTTTCAACATCATCAACTAAAGCTCGATTCGGATCCATTACTATAATAAACAGATTTCAGAGGATGTCAGGAGATATCACACTATCACATTTCATGTACATGGCATGTATAGCTAGACTAATACTCACTACGGTAGTCCTAGAATCGACTAAACCGTAGCTCTAATACCAACCAAATGTAACACCCCTATCCCGTAACCATTGTCGAAATAGGTAAGGGGCATTACCGGACTTGTAACATATACCGGAGCAGTAAAATTTTAAACTTTTTAATCAAGAACCATCACGTATCATCTATCATTAGAGCATGCTTCAATTGATCATAAAATGATGCATATAACTATTGGAAATCTAATTGGAAACATGCTAAAAGATAGGAGATCATTTGCAAAAGTTCAAAGTTAGGGACACACGGCCGTGCCCCTTGCCCGTGTTCTTCACACACGGCCGTGTCCCTCCAGACACGCCCAAACCTTTCAGCCCGTGGTCAAAACTGACTTATCCCACACGGCTATCCAACACGCCCATGGGGTTAGGCTGTGTGTTGCCCACGGCCTATGCACGCCCGTGCCCTTACCCCGTGGTCGAAACTGTCAAATATCACATGGTTACCTAACACGCCCGTGTACAAAACAGAGCAGGCCGTGTGACTATACTGCCAAATTTCACACGGCTACAAATTACCAGACACGCCCGTGTGTCTAGGCCGTGTACCAAAACTGACCAAAACATCAAGGTGTAGGGAACACACGGTCGAAACACATGCCCGTGTTCCCTGGCCGTGTGGCACAAATGTAGGCTTGGTTTAAGCCAATTTGCCACCCAATATGGGTCATTTCTACTAGCCATTAACTAACAACATTTCATGGCATTCTACCAACCTAAAACATACCAATTCAAGCACAAAATGGACCCAAAATCATCTCAATTCATTCACAAATCAAGCACACCAACTCAAAGGCCTAAATGACCATTTCCATGCACTCATCCACACATATATACATATCAATTATGCAAGCTTATAACCTCATCAAAATCCCATATCTTTCCATAAGCACATATAGCTAAAGGACAACTCAAGTACTTGATTATATTCATATATGACCCAATCCACATCTCATAGCTTAATCATTTACCAAAATATATCATGTTCACAAAAGTACTAGCCTATACATGCCATGACCAAACATTTGCAAAATACTCAAAAGTACCGAAGCTTAATCGATAGTATGATAGCGATCCCCGACTTGTCCGA
Organism: Gossypium stocksii; assembly: GCA_020496765.1. Taxonomy (NCBI): domain Eukaryota; kingdom Viridiplantae; phylum Streptophyta; class Magnoliopsida; order Malvales; family Malvaceae; genus Gossypium; species Gossypium stocksii. The sequence continues at coordinate 36,616,567 of CM035624.1, forward strand.
TATCCGAGCTAGCTTCTGAATCTATAAGACAGTGAAAGAAATGAACAGAGTAAGCTTCTAAAGCTTAGTAAGTCCGTATAATATAGAGATTAAACCTTACCGAATCAATGCGATAATTACAACAACAATGCCAATTCAATTCATATACTCAAGTTGCCTATTTCACAAGTATACACTTGTTAGTTCATGTAACATATAAATTCATTTATGTACCAACCATAACATTCATGTATCATATCATTGCTCAAATACTTGTACATGTATTTCAAATAACTTATACCATATAATCCATGTAATTCTCATGCCTCATATAACATGTAATATATCATACAATCTTCATGTAACATGTATCGGTAATTGCCCGTTGAACCTATAAGAACATCGAAAGATACTCGGGTGATACACACACAGTGTATATACATATAACCTGTAATCTGTCAATGCGTCATATATGCTCTTTCGAGCCGTACGGTAAGCCCGGAGGCTGAACATATAATCCTGAAGGATAATAGGTAAGCCCGTAGGCTGAACATGTAATCCCGAAGGATAAACCTGTAGCTCATGAGCACGTGGTGAGTCTGCAACAAATGCAGGAGCTCGAACCACCCTGTAGCCCTAGTGACATGTCACTCGTATCCTATCGACTTCTACAGTTCTAATGGGGCTCGGTATTCAATTTATAACTTGTAACAATTTAACATTTCTATTTCAATCTCATATATATACTCGTTCCATTAGGCTATTTAATCATCTAGCATTTCATATTTTCAAATAACAATACGTATGAACATATATAAATACATTAAATTCGCTATACGAACTTACCTCGTAATCCCATATCTACTCGTCTATTTTCCGTTTTCCCCGATCAAGTTCCGGGATTCGATCGTCTTTATCTAAATTAATGCAAAATTCAGCTACTTACTAACTCACATATTCAATTTAATCCAAAAACATATATTTTGACATATTTGCAATTTAGCCTCTATACTTTCAGCACTTTGCAATTTAGCCCTTTTAACACAAAATAGCAAATTACACAATTAATCCCTAAATTTCCCTTGGCCGAATATTCAAGCATATATCTTTTAATTAATCACAAATTTAACCTCAAAAATTCTATTTTTTTGCAAATAAATCCTTAAACTCATTTTCATCAAAATTTACTTTAAAATTCTTGTATTTTCTCACATAATATACAATAATTCATCAAAATTTATCAATATATCAAGGATTCATCAATGGCATTTTTCAAAATCATAATCAAAATCAGAAATTGAGGTACGGGTCGGTTAATATACGAAGCAACGATCTCAAAAACGTAAAAATTATCAAAAACGGAACAAAAACGAACCTCAATTTGAAGCTTGAAGTAGCCGAATATTTGAAAGCATAAAACCCTTATTGTTTTGATGAAGAATCGGTGAGGAACAATTGTTCATAAAAGATATTTTGTTTTATTATAACTATTATAACATATATTAGTCATATACCAATTTTGCCCTTTTGTAAAACCATTTAAAAACATGTATCATTAAGGACATGAATGTCCACTAGCTTTAGAAAAGGTAAAATAACCATTTAAGGGCCCTTATTTAAAAAGCCAAGGTCAAATAAGCCATTTACCAAATAGAACCCTAATTTATCGCTTTATGCGATTTAATCCTTTTTCTCAAATTAACCAGTCAAACGATAAAATTTCTAAACGAAACTTTCACACGGTGATTCTATCATGCTGTAAAACATATTAAAGTAATAAAAATAATAATTTGACTCGGTTAAGTGGTCCCAAAACCACCCGTTCTGACTAGGGTCTAAAGTGGGCTGTTACATCTGGTGTGTGTCACGACACGAGCTAAGGTTCTATTATAGTGTTATGTCGCGACACCCTCTGTCTATATCGTGACACTGAAGGAAAATTACTCCTTTTGAATGCTCTATTCACTATGTTGCGACATCGACACTCCTTGTCGTAATATTGTGGCTAGTCTTGTGTCTTTATTTATTCGAATAATTTCTTGCACACTCACCAAGTACATTATCCTACCCTTAGGCCTACTTTGGTCCTTAAGGTCATATAAATGGCTCAATTTATCTTTTTTATTATTTATGAACTAAAAATGAAAACAAATTAAAAAGTAGCTAAATTGCTTTTATATAAGCTTCTTCAGTATGGAAAATGGTTTAATCTACTACAATGAATTGCGGCAGATCACCTGTGTACTATCGAATCAAAGCTAACTCAAGTTTGCTTCACATAAATGCAATGCTCGCTGAAATCTAACTATCCAACTCCTATGCTTGTGATAACACCTTTTTTTTCTCAAAACAGTTATACTTTTTTCGCTCATATGACTGAGTCACTTGTTCAACCACTAAGTTGATTCAGAATCCTTGAAAAGTGAATTTTGTCATGTTGTCGCAATGTCATAGGTGTCCTCATCGTGACATCGCAATGATTTTGCCTCTATGTCCATACTAAACCTATCATCGTTGAACCTCATAAAATGTATAAGCCACTGAATTTCTATCCTCTAATCAAAACAAGAGCTCCATGAGATACTTTGAAACCATTAGATTCAATGACAATCTTACAACCATTTGAGTCTAGAATAACCAAAGAGACGAGATTCTTCTTTAAATCGGGCGCATGCCAAACATCTAAAAATGTTCTAATTATCTCGTCATGCATTCTAATCTGAATGGTACCAATGACGGTTATTTTGCATAGTGAGTTATTTCCCATAAGCAAAAATCTACCTTTATATGTGGAGAACCAGTCCTTATTGGGACACATAAGGTACGATGTAACACCCCAAACCCGGCCTAGACGTTATGGCTGAATCCGGCGGTGACACATTAGAGTGTGAAACGAAATCCTCAATGTCGTTGAAAACCTCAAAATTAATTAGTCAAACTGTGCTTTCAAAATGGGTTGTTCATTTCCAAAATGCACGTCATTGAAGAGTTATTTAATTTTAAAATACGATATCATTTGAAAAGCCTAATCTCTATTTAGCCTTTTTTTGGGATCTAAAAGAACAATAAAAAATCTTGCGTTATTGCCAAGAGTACTTTCTTTTAAATGTTATCAATTCAAAGTCTCGTTTATAGTTTGAAAATAATTGCGTAAATGTGTTGTCTTTAAAAACAGTTATCTTTTAAAAAACCCGTCTTTTTCTTACATCTTGCAGTTTCTAGAATCAGAGTAATAAAACCAAATTAAAAATTAAAAATTAAATCCAAAAGAGGCCTTATTACAACCAAAAACCCAAATGTAATATTCCTAAATCAAAAGCTAATATGAAACCAGTACAAATGTGTGGCCACCTTCGAGCTCCTTGCAGCATCAATCCGCCTAACGCTGGGGATTACCTGTTGATTTAAACAACGGGGTGAGTTTACAAAAACTCAGTGTGTAACCCCCTAGTGTATAACCAGTCAGACATATGGAATGCAATAATAGTCTAGGCCTGAGCCTATTATAGAAATAGTATCAGGTGGGCCTTAGCTCATTACACTAGTAGAATTAGAAACAGTATATATGTGGGCCTAAGCCCAATACAGTATCAGTGACAGCAGAAATACAGATAGAAATCCCACCCCAATCTAGCCAGACACACCACTTCGTCTCGCCTATCACACAATGTGGGGATAAAATCGACCCACCTAGCCAGACACATCAAGATTAGCACCAGTTACGGCACCAACCAGTATCTTAACAAAGTTGCCAGTAAACAAGATGGCCAAAAGCCATAAACAGGATGGCTATATGCCATAAACAGGATGGCTAAAAGCCAAGATTATAGAACACTTCCTCAGTCCATAATAACCCATCCCTATGTAGAATGTCATGTCATAATATCATGAGTGAATGCAACATGTCAAGCTCAATTACAGACATACATATCGCAGGTAAATTAATCATTTTACCTTTAGGGCATAACAGCCATTTTCATCAGAATGGGTCTAGGCACATTTACCGACCTATCAGAAGGTCCACGGCCATCTCGGCTGACTCGTATAACCTCAACATACATAACAGTGCGAATGGGCCCAAGCTCCATTATGTCGCCCATGTCGGCCCACGCCCATGTGTGCAACACAATCGGGTCTAATATTCCAACATATCCGTGAGATTTACCCATGTGTGGCCCATGAACGCATTGGGCCGACACAGCCCATTTCAGCCCAACGTGGCCCAAGAGAGTCCACGCCCATGAGATCGCTCATGGTGGCCTCTACAGTTATATGCCCATGTTTCGTGGGCTTGGTTTACCACATGTGCGATCGTACGCCCCGTGTGGCATCAATCGCAAAATGTTTTGGCTTTTCAACTTTTGTCGTCTTACGGTTAGTCAGTGTAAGTACACACCTATTTTGTGAAATAGTACTAAGATTCATGACTCTAAACCCTGATTCAATCAAGACATACAATCAGTCTTATAACCAATAAGGTTAAGCATTTGTTAATCTAAAGGAAGCACACGAGCCCCTAAATAGAGGAAAGTAGCGTTTGACCAAACAAGCCACTTAACCCAAATATTCAATCGAATGACAAAAGGAAGCTTTTGAACGCTTCTCTATCTCTTGAACAACCCCTTCACTCTTCGAGGAATTCGATCCATCAAAGAAAAGTTGCTACACCGAAGCCTAATGTGAAGAGAGGGCGCTAGGGAAGTTGGCCACAGTGTCTTAAATAGAAGGATGAATAGTTAAGAGAATAGCTAGATAGTACTTGGCCAACACAATAATTAGCAAGGGAAGAAATTGACTACGCCGAGAGTAAAGGAAAATGTATAATCGACCAAAGAAGGAGAAACCAAATCGGTTCACAAAACAGAGAAAAGGAAAAGAGGGAGGAAAAGAAAGTATGTTCTGCCAAGGAAGAAACAATGGGAAGTGAAACTTTACGTAAAGGAGGAGAGAGTAGGAAAAGAAGCTACTAAATGTGACCTCAACCAAAAACAAGACCCTACAAACTCTTTGCTATAATCGGCCCCTAACCGAGACTAGCCAAAAAATATACCGGTAAATAGAGAGCAAAAGAAAAGACAAAAAGAAGAATTCGACACACAAGAAGACAAGTTGGTAGTAACTAAAACTAATTTGCAAAAAATAACAAAACCTGAAAATGTGCAAAGAACAACACCCAAAATAAAAAATGCCCACAATTTTCCCTTAGTCGAATTCTCATTCACAACAATCCATGTTCGGCAAAAAGACCTCATCCTATACAATTCTCCTATTTTTAAAATTTTCTTGATTTCCTCCTAACAACCCAGATAATCTCCACAAATCCATCCATGACCAAGTCAACTTAACCTTGTAGAGTTTCAGTCAAACTTCACTTCTCATACAACAAAGAAGTGAAATAAATACTCCTTTGCGCATCATGAGATTCGAACTCCAGCTCCATAGTAGCATTATCACGCCACAACCATTGGACCACCAAGCTATTTTGTGTCATAATTACACACAATAATTTAAAAGACTACATACTAGAGTCACGACTCATTCAAGAAAGAAAACAAAAATTTTTCCAAAAGCCAAGGCTCGAACCCAAGGCTTCTCAAAGATTGCCAAACATTCCTAACCACTCAAGGAGTCCACTTTTTGCATTAAACACAAAAAATCAAAACATAGATTTTTTTGGGGCACTACAACTCTACCCCCTAAAAGAAAATTTCGGCCTCAAAATCTACCTGATTAAAATAGATGGGGGTATTGTTGTCGCATCGCCTCCTGGGTTCCCATGTGGCCTCTTCAGAATTGTGGTTACACCAAAGCAGTTTAACCAGTGGTATAAATATCTCTCACAATACCTTTACCTTACGGTCAAATATCTACACTGGTTCCTCCTTTATTGTTAGATCTAGTCTAACCATGATCTCTTCAGTCAAGACAACATGCGTGGTATCAGAGCGGTACCGCCTCAGCGTTGAAACGTGAAACACATTGTGAATCTAGTTTAACCCTGACGGTAACTCAAGCTAATAGGCAATCGGTCTCACACGCTTCAAAATACGGTAAGGTCCAATGAATCTAGGGCTCCACTTGCCCTTACGACCAACCTTTAGTATTTTCTTCCATGGTGAGACTTAAAAAAGACATAATCTCCCACAGAATATTCAATATCCTTACACTTTAAGTCTACATATGACTTCTGTCTATATGATACCGCCTTTAAATGATACCGAATTCATCTCACTTTGTTTTCAGTATCAGAGACCAACTTAAGGCCCAGGATATGCCGCTCACCTATTTCAGTCCAACACGAAGGAGTACAATACCTACGATCATATAACGCCTCATACGGTGCCATCTATATGCTCGACTGTTAGCTATTATTATACGCGAACTCTGCCAACAGCAAGTAGTCTTCCCAACTGCCTCAAAAGTCTGTTACATAACTTATTAGCATGTCCTCCAGTATCTGAAGCACACTCTCTGACTGACCAGCTGTCTGAGGGTGAAACACAGTACTAAAGTCCAACCGTGTACCTAATGCCTCATGTAACTTCTCCCAAAACTGAGGCGTAAAGCGTGGATCCCTGTCAGATATTATGGAAACTGGTACCCCATGCAGTCTTTCAATCTCAGCCACATATAACTTAGCCAGCTTCTGCAACGAGTAATTAGTATAGATCGGTATGAAATGGGAGGACTTGGTCAACCGGTCTATGATGACCCATACCAAATCTTTATTAGTAGGCGTTAGGGGCAGCCCGCTAACAAAGTCCATAGTTACCCTCTCCCACTTCCAAATTGGAATCTTAACCGGTTGTAATAACCCTGAAGGTAGCTGATGCTCAGCGTTAACTTGCTGGCATGTCAAGCACTTACTTACAAAATTAGTAACTTAGTCAGAGGTGCAGTAATCAACGAAAACCCCTTGACAAAATGTTTTTAATATCCTACCAGACCTAGAAAAATTCAAATCTCAGATACAGTCTTGGGTGGTTTCCAATCCAGAACAGCCTTGATTTTCTGAGGATCAACCTTAATTCCCTCGGTAGATAACACGTTACCCAGAAACGTCACTTCTCGTAACCAGAATTTGCATTTTCTAAACTTTGCGTACAACTATTTCTCCCTTAAAATTTGTAGAACAACTCAGAGATGTGAATCATGCTCATCTTCAGTTCTAGAATACAAAATATCATTTATAAACACCACTACGAACCGGTCTAGATAGGGCTGGAACACTCGGTTTATCAGATCTATAAAGGCTGTTGGTGCATTCGTTAGCCCAAACGACATCACTAGGAACTTGTAGTGCCTATAACGAGTCCTAAATGTTGTCTTATAGACATTGTCCTCTTTAACTCTCAGTTGATGGTACCCAGAATAGAGATCAATTTTGGAGAAAACCAAAGCTCCTCGTACTTGATAAAAAAGATCATCAATTCTTGGTAGGGGTACTTATTCTTGATAGTTAGTTTGTTCAATTGTCGATAGTCAATGCACATGTCCATAAACCCATCCTTCTTCTTTACAAATAAGACTGGTGCTCCCCATGAAGACAGACTAGGTTGAAGCAATCCTCGGTCCAGTAACTCTTGAATTTGAGCTTTTAACTCTACAAGCTTCTTCGGTGCCATCCTATAAGGGGTGATAGACACTGAAGCTTTACTAGGTAGGAGCTCAATCCCGAATTCAACTTCGCAATTTGGGGGTAATCCAGGTAGCTCATCGGGATATATATCCGTACAGTGTTTAACTGCTCTTATATCCTTCACAAAAGAGACCTTAGATTCTGAAACACCGATGTAGGCTAGATACACGTCACACCCCTTACGAACAAATTTCTTAGCCCTCAATGCAGAAATCACATTCGATAAATAATCCCAACGCTCCCCAATAACTACTACCTCATTACCCTCTGCTGTCTTTAATACTACCCGCTTAGAAGCACAATCTAGATTTTCTTGATGCTTAACTAGCTAGTCCATCCCCGAGATTAAGTTAAATTCACCGAAGGTAAGTTCCATTAAATTCGCTAAAAAGGTCATTTCTTAAACCTCCAAAGGTAACTCTTTATACAGTTTGTTCACTCTTACTGACTGCCCTAAAGGACTCAACACTAGCAGTGGTTTCAAACATCATACCCAAGGTCTCACACATAGTGCATGCAATGTACGAATGCATAGACCCAACATCAATCAATGTAGTATAAGGTACATTATGGATAAAAAACGTACCAGTTATCACATCTAGAGTGTCCCCGTCCTCTCAACGACGTGCAGCATACACCAAAGCTGGCTGACTCGCCTCAATATTACCAACACCTCTACTTGGTGCTCCACGACCTCGAGCAATACCATTTCCACCTCTGGCCTGACCACCGCCTCTCAGTGGCTGCGGAACACATCTTGCTGGCTGAACAAAACCCTAGCCTGAAGCTTGCATCTGCGCAGGCCTCTATGGATAACTCTTTACATAGTGCTCCATTGATCCACACCTAAAGCACGCCCTAGACCTTTTCCGACACTCACCCTGATGATAGCTCCCACAACCTGCACAAGCTTGTGATCTAGCAAGAGCAAAAAGGGCGCCCACTTGAATTGGTCCAACAACTCTGGCCTTTTTCTTAGGCCTCCTGAATGCACTGGAGGGCTCTGACTCCCTCTTATTTCTGCCCCTTTCAAATTCTCGGTTCTAGCACTCAAGGCGCTTCACGTCCTTGACGATCTTCGCCTTTTCCACTAGAGCAGCAAAATCCCACTCCCTCTGGGGAGCTATCAATATTCGCAGACTATCTCTAAGGCCGTCCTCAAAAAGGACACAACACTCATATTCAGCTGCCACCATTCCTCGAGCATAACGGCTAAGTCATAGGAATTTTACCTCGTATTCAACTACTAATTTATCCCCTTATGTCAAATTTAGAAATCTTATTCTTCGGGCATCCAGATAACTAGCGCCCACATACTTGAAATGTAGACTTAAAGAAATCCCAAGTTAACAGATCAGGCTGTGTACCCTCTTTCACAGTAAGCCACCACTGATAGGCTTCATCTCTCAACAATGACACCGCACCTTTCAGCTTCTACTCTAGGGTGCAGTCGAGGTCATCCATTATTCTTTTCATGGCCTCGATCCAATATTTTGCCACATTAGGGGCCACTCTAGCAATACCCCTAAAGATTTTCGCTCTATTGGATCGGAGTCATTCCGTAACTGACCCACGACCCCTAGTACCAATATTGGTCCCAGCGGCCCTTTCTAGAATGCGAAGTATAGCTTGGAATAGTGCATCGTCCCCAGCCACCCGATTAAAAGATCCCATCTCAGTTACAGGTGAAGCCGGTGCCTCCCTAGCCTCGACATCAGGCATGTGGCCCAATGATGAAAACCTAGCCCTACACTCCCATGACCTCTGCCATGGCCTCTTGTACCCTTTCCACGAGTGCCTCTAGTGCTTATTATCACTTTGATATTATCAGTGTTAAAACTTTTATGCACATTAGTTTATAGTTCCAGTAATTAAGTAGATGTTTTATGAGCAATAGTACTTTAGAGTGTTGTATTCCCAGTTCGTAGGCTTACTACAGTTTCATTTTTTCCTAAAATTTTCAGTTTACTCTAACTAGAGTAGTGTAGTCTAATTTCTAAAGTAGTCACAGTATTTCCTAATTTACTACATTTCAGTTTTAAACAGACAATAGTATTTAGAAAACTTACAAATTTGGCACCGGAGACTCGATGTGCCACACTTTTTAGATGAAATATCTCAAAACACTTCACATATTTGACAACAACTTATTGAAATCCAAGATTTGAAAACCCATTCCACAACCGAGTTTTACAACCTGGCTCTGATACCACTAAATGTAATACCACAAACCTCGCCTAGACGTTATGGCCGAATCTGATGGTGTCAGATTGGAGTGTGAAACGAAATCCTTGATAACGTTGAAAACCTCAAAATTAATTAGTCAAATAGTGCTTTCAAAACGGGTTGTTCATTTTGAAAACGTGCGTCATTGAATAGTTATTTAATTTTCAAATGCGATATCGTCTGAAAAGCCTAATCTCTATTTAGCCTCTTTGTGGGATCTAAAAGAACAATTAAAAATCTTGCATTATTACCAAGGGTACTTTCTTTTAAACGTTATCAATTCAAAGTCTCATTTATAGCAGAAGCTTATCTATTGAAAACGGTTGCGCAAACGTGGTCTCTTTGAAAAACAGTTATCTTTTGCGACACCTGTCTTTTTCCTACATCTAGCAGTTTATAAATCAGAGTAATAAAACCAAATTAAAAATTAAAAATTAAATCCAAAAGAGGCTTATTACAACCAAAAACCCAAATGTAATATTCATAAATCAAAAGCTAATATGAATCCAGTACAGTTGTGTGGCCACCATCGAGCTTCTCGCGGCATCGATCTGCCTAACGTTTGGGATTACCTATACATTTAAACAACGAGTTGAGTTTACAAAAACTCAGCGTGTAATCCCCTAGTACATAACCAGTCAGACATACGGAATGCAGTAAAAGTCTGGGCTTGAGCCTATTACAGAAACAATATCAGGTGGGCCTTAGCCTAGTACAGTAGCAGAATCATAAACAAAATATATGTGGGCCTAACCCAATGCAGTATCAGTGACAAAAAAATTATAGACAGAAATCCCACCCGAATCCAGCCAAATACACCACTCCATCCCGCCTGTCACACTCTGTGGGGATAAAATCAACCACCCAGCCAGACACACCAAGATTAACATCGGTTGCGGCACCAACTAGTATCGTAGCAAAGCTGCCAGTAAACAGGATAGCTAAATGCCATAAATAGGATGGCTATATGCCATAAATAGGATGGCTAAAAGTCATGAGTACAGAACACTTCCTCCGTCCATAATAACCCGTCCCCATGCAGAATGTCATGTCATAATATCATAAGTGAATGTAACATGTCAAGCTCGATTACAGGCATATATATCGTAGGCAAATCAATCTTTTTACCTTTAGGGCATAATGGTTATTTTCATCAGAATGGGCCTAGGCGCATTTATCGACCCATCTAAAGGTCTACAATCGTCTCGGCCAACTCGTGTAACCTTAACATACATAACAGTGTAAATGGGCCCAAGGTCCGTTATGCGGCCCATGTGGGCCCACACACTCGTGTGGCCAACTAAGCCCAGAAACGACCTTAGCCATGTGTGCGACACAGCCGGGTCCAATATTCCCACATATCAGTGAGATTTACTCGTGTGGGGGCCCACGAGCCCATTAGGCCCACATAGCCCATTTTGGACCAACATGGCCCAAGAGAGCCCAAGCCTATGAGATCGCTCATGGTGGCCTCTATAATCATACGCCCATGTTTCATGGACTCGATTTACCACACGTGCGATCGCACGCCCGTGTGGCATCAATCGCCAAACTTTTTAGCTTTTCTGCTTTTGTCGTCCTACGGTTAGTTAGTGTAAGTACACACCTATTTTGCGAAGCTGTGCTAATATTCACGACTCCAAACCCTGATTCAATCAAGACATACAATTAGTCTTATAACCAATAAGGTTAAACATTTGTTAAGTTAAAGGAAGCACACGAACCCCTAAATAGGGGAAAGTAGCATACGGCTAAACAAGCCATTTACCCCAAATATTCGATCGAATGATGAAAGAAAGCTTTTGAACGCTCCACTATCTCTTGAACAGCCCTTTCACTCTTCGAGGAATTCAATCCGTCAGAAAAAATTTGCTACACCGAAGTCTTATGTAAGGAGAGGGTGATAGGAAAGTCAGCCACAGTGTCCCAAATGGAAGGACGAATAAAAGGAGTTAAGAGAATGGCTAGAGAGTATTCGACCAACACATGAATTAGCAAGGGAAGAAATTGACTACGCTGAGAGTAAAGGAAAATGTATAATTGGCCAAAGAAGGAGAAAGCAAATCGGTTCACAAAATAGATAAAGAGAAAAGAGGGAGGAAAAGAAAGTATGTCCGGCCAAAGAAGAAACAATGGAAGTGAAACTTTGTAAAAAGAAGCTACTAAATGCGACCTCAACCGAAAACAAGACCCTACAAACTGTTTACTATAATCGGCCCCAAACTGAGACTAGCCAAAAAATATATCGGGAAATAGAGAGCAAAAGAAAAGATAAAAAGAAGAATTCAGCACACAAGAAGAGAAGTTGGTAGTAACTGAAACTAATTTGCCAAAAACAACAAAACCTAAAAATATGCAAAGAACAACACCCAAAACTGAAAATACCCACAAATTTCCCCTAGCCGAATTCTCATTCACAACAGTCCATGTTCGGCACAAAGAACTCCTCCCATACAATTCTCTTATTTTCAAAATTTCCTTGATTTCTTCCTAACAACCCAGATAATCTCCATAAATCCCTCCATGACCAAGTCAACTCCACCTTGAAGAGTTTTAGTCAAACTCCACTTCTCACACAACAAAGAAGTAAAATAAATTGTAATGCCCTAATTTTTAGGGTTTTTTAAATTTTTACATGAATTTATTTTTGCATAGCTGGATGTGCTATATTGATGTGTTGGGTGTATTTAGTGGACCTTTAGAAGGCCTAGGTTTAAGTTTAAAGCCTGGTAGAATTTTAAATTTTAGACTTAAAGGAGAAAGGGCATTGGCTAAGTGGGCTTTTAATTAAAAGATGGGGTTTTATAGCACAAGAAAGCCTGTGTTAAATTGGCAAGATGGCGCCACTTAAAACACAAGGGGTGGCGTGACATGGCTTGTGAAGGAGCTGAGGTTTGAATCCCTTCTTGAGCAGAGTGGTTGTTTTATTTTTACTGCATGTGCATGGTAGGAGGTGGACTCCAAGGTAACCTCTAAGGGAAGGTGTTTGAATGGCTCAAGGGATTGGATTAAGGAGTGATAAGGGCAGAAAATTTAGGAATTTTGAAAGGGAAGCAAGAGTTGGCCAATTATGGGAGTGTCTAAAGAGCATATTCGGCTATGGGGGCTTAGAGTAGCACTTTCAGCATTTGTTGTATGTGTGACAATTTCTTTTGACAAATTTTGGTCATTTTCTTTGTTGTCTAATAGGTCTATTTCTCTTGGGGGGATCTTTGTTCTTTCTTTTCTCCTCTTTTTGGTGTTCTAAAAGCTGAAAATCGTAGGTCGTAAACTCTCTTGTGTCGAATTACAAAAAGAAGTGTCTCTCTTTTGTCTCTCTTCTCCTTAAAGTCCAAATCTATACTCTATATCTTCTTTTTCTCCTCCTTCATTATTTGGAATCGGTTTCCCTAAGTTCTCTTTGCCAATTGCTCCCAAAAGCTGAAACCTTAACCTTTTGCTAGCCGATTTCTTCTTTGGCTAACCTCTTTTTCTTATTGTCTCTATTCTTACAAAAGCCAAAACCCTCAAGTCTTTCATCCCTCTGTCGACCATCTCCTCTCTTTTCATAAACTTCTCTTCTTTCACCTTTTCTTTCAAAACTGAAACCTCCACACTCGCTAGTACTTTTTCGAAAGCTAAATCTCATAGATCACTCCTCTTATTGCGTTCTGACTAGATCTATTATAGATCTGGGCTAGGCTAGTGATCGGTGGTTTTTTCATGTGGTAAGGCAGTCAAGCAGACTATTGGGTAAGAATCTTTCCTTTGTTCTTTTTTAAGTGATTAAGGGAAAAAGTCGAAACCCCTAATTTCCTTGTGTTAATTAGTTTGGGGTCCCTGTCTAGTGGACCATTTTAAACCTCTCTTTTTGTGGTCGATTGTGGTTACAGTTATTCGTAGTGGCGAATCTCATTAAGGGTGGTCAGTATTAGCAAAGCAAACTTGATCTAGTGGTTGGAACTAGGTTGCGGCAAAGGTAAATGATGCTGTTGTTTTGGTGATTGCCGAATGAGTAAATTAAAGTGATGTTGGTAGTTTCAATTAGTTTAGGGATTAACATAGTGGGTAAATCATTGTAGGGTGATCACTCGCGAGATCTAGACGTAGTTCACAAACAAGTGTGTAATCGACACCCTCTAGTAGATTAGATCAACAAAAGCTGAAAAGTCGAAATGCCGAAATGCCGGCATTTCAAGGGCTGACGAGCGTACGAGCGCTCGTCGGTCAGTACGAAACTATGAAATTGGCAATAATGGACGGTAAGACTGTTGTGCACGTTTTCGTGCACTTAGGTGGATTTGGGCCTCGATGGGCCAGAATTGAGCCTAGTGGGCTTATAGGCCGTATGGGTAAAAGCATGCGGTAAGTGGGTTTTTGGCAAGTGAGACATTAATTCTATGATATTATGTGTAAAATGTGACTGGGTGGCCCATACTAGCATGTGGGCTTCCTCGGGCCCAGTAGGGGTTTTAGGGCCCGATGGCACTATACAAGTAAATAGGCTATTTGAGTCGCTTGGAGCGACGTTAGACCTACTAGAAGGTCATAGTAAGCATAAAACCCTAAAACCTAGCAAAATTATCGAAATACCTGTAACAGCCCAAATTTGACCCTAGTTGGGAAGTGGTTTCGGGACCACAAAATCGAGTCACGAAAAGAATTAAATAATAAATTCTATACCTATTATTTGTGAAAAATGCATGTGTGAAAATTTCGTGCTTGAATTTTGTCATTTGGATGAGGAATTAATTAAGAAGGACTTATATGAGAAACTTTGAAAATGTGTTAGGTCAAATTGTAGTGGCCAAATATTGCATTGCTTGAAACATGAGGATTTGCATGTCAAATTCCCCATTATTTTAGTAGTGGACGGCATGATGGTGATTGAATGACTTTGATACATTTTGTTTTATTAATAAAATAATAAGTAAGTGTTTTATAATGTGAATTATAATATATGTTTTAATATAAATTTTTTATAATAAGAAAACATATTATAATCAAAGATGGTGACAAAAACAAAGGGAGATGTTATTTCTTCTCACATTGGCCGAAACCATGAAGAGAGAAAAGGAAGAAAAGAAGCTCATACGTTCGGCAATGGTGATGGCATAAATCAAAGGTGAGTTTGTGTGATTTTTATTTTATTTCAAATTGTTCTTGTAATTGAGTTGATTAACACCTTGTGTAGTTAACCTATGATTGAGTCCATGAAATTGATGAGCATTAATGCATTCGGTAGCTTGTTTTAAATTGTGAAATAGTGCTAAAAGTTAGTAGTTCATGCTTAAGTGTTAAATTGAGCTATGAAAAAAATAAAAATAAAAAATTAAGTGTTTAATAGAAGAATTGAACGTGTGTGTGTGTGAAATAGAAATCGAAGAGTCTTGGTAGCTTCATGAAGTGTCGGCTATTGAGTTTAAAATGTTAAACTTGTGTTTAAAATTGGAATTTAATAGTTGTATGCTTAATAGTTGTATAAATGACTGAATGTGAGCATGAATTATTATGAGAATAAATTTTGTTAATGAATGACCGAATATCGCTTAAATCCACACAAGGTTGGGTTTGTTAATAAATTGAGATAAATAGAATGAAATTTCCATTGGTGAATTATAGAGGTGAGATCATCCCTAATTGAATTAAAAATGTCCTTGTGCTATAATTGTTTAAGTTCTTACTCATAGTTGCCGAATTTTGAATTGAGAATTTTGTTAAATAAATTGATGTTAAATTAAGTATTTGTAAGCTAGGGGTGCCGTTTTGTGCATTAGTGAGTTGATGAAGTGCTTTGTTGTTGTAAAGTGTGAATTAATCCTTGGAAGTATGAAAATGAGACTTGCCGTGTGTGGGTAGTAGCCTAGTATGGATTTAGGTAATCGTTAGGATAGTATTTGCATTTTTTTAAATTGATGATATGAAATTTGGAATGTGTTTTAGTGTCTTTGAAATTGAATTGGTGATAATATGCATTGAGGAGTTGTTAATTTAACATATATGTGTTGTTTAGAGCATTAATATGGTTTGGTCCATATTGACAAAATAGAGAAATTTTGAGTGAAATTACCGAATGAGTTGATAAATTGATTGATGTTCATATGTTTGATAACCAGCTTTATGAGATTTTTTGTATTAAGTTTGAATGTTAAAATTTTAACGTATATGTGAGCAAATGACAAATGTAGCATGAAAAAGGATGTGAATAAATTATAGATACAGAGGTTGTCAATGAAATATATCTATATATGAACAAATGCCGAATGGACTTGTGGTGTTAAGTATTAAAAGATTATAATTAATTAGAAAGTGATATTCGGCTATAGGAACAGCATGTACACTTGATGTTATATTACGATCTAAGAGTATAATTATATAAGTGTAGGAGCATTCGATTAAAGAAGAGTGGTTAAATGAAAGTAAGGTTAATGAACGTAATAATGCCATGTGAAGTGTGTAAATTACATGATTTTGATAAGTGTTGTTTGTGTTTTGAGACTTGTCAATGTTTTCTTTTAAAGTAGCAAATGTGGTTTTAAATAATAGAGAGGTGATTCGTTGAATTTATTTAATTTAGCTCAAGAGCCACATTCAGATAAAAGAAAGGCAAAAGTGGTGGTATAGTGGATTCATAATCATTCGGTGGTAGTCAAGGTAAGTTCTTGAGTGTTTGAACTTTACTTTAGTATGCTTAAAGATTAAATAAATTTAGTAGCAAGAAGGATGAATTCAAATAGTCTAAGTGCTGAAATAGTGATGAATGGTTCTCATAAGCTGAATGTGGCTAGTTTGATTAAATTAATGAATATGATAATGTGAAGGATTAAACAAGTATTTTGATAAATGAATTAGACCGTATGCATTAGTGCAAAAGGTATCTTGAGTAAAGTTGTTGGAAACTTAAGAGTAATTATAATGTACTAGATACTATTATTAGATAAGTGTAATGCTTCGAGATTATATATATTGACGAGCATTAAAATAGTTAAAATGAACAAGAAAGCTTTGTGTGAGTTAAATAATTTCATAGAGTATAATAAGGTACACGTAAGCCTTGCTTTAATATTATGATATATGTTATGAAGTGAATAATATGTATAATTAGAAAATGATTAAATAAGATTGAAAATCAAGAGGACCTAGTATGAGCATGTAATTGTATAGTATAGTATTTGGCCATTTAAGGCATAATGATATGTATAAATAAGTTGCGTATTATCAAATTGAATTATATATCAAATGAAAGGAGTGGGTATTATGATTATATTACCGAATAGTAAGTTAAGAAGTGAAATTGTGGTTAATGTTAAAAGTTTGTATTCGAAAGTTATAAAATATATAATGATATGTTTTAAATATGTTAATGAGAAGTATTAAGTGAAAATAAAGCTATTGGAATGAGTTTAGGTGGGAGTGACATTAATGTTCAAATTATGTGAATTGTAAGTGGAAATGAGAAATAGGTGCCTGAAGGGGTATGAAACCTTGTGAAATGATTATTATACCATAGTATTCGGGCCTCTAGCCTAGCAAGCATGATTGCTGATGATGAGTGTCGGGCTCAAAGTCCAACAGGCTTGTGCCAGTGATAAGCTCGGGTTATACCTAGCAGACTAAATGCTGGCGAGCTATTAAAGAGACTAAAATTATGAAGCTCGTGCTGTACGGTATCCGAATTCGTTCACTAAATTAAGTTGTTCAGGTATGTAAAAGTTAATTATGCAATACATATGAGAAATAGTCGTATATCTATGAATTCGGCCTCTGTGGAATTTATATACATAGATGTAAATGTGTTACCTATGTGATTCGATCATTAAAATTATAGTTTTTTTTATGGTGCCTTAAATTAACTCTAATGAGTTAAATAAATTAATGACATGTTGATATTTGATGATGTGACTCCGTGATTTCAGATTCTAAACAAATGAGATGTCAATGAAAATGTGTACTATTGAGTTTAGGCCTATTCGACCAAATAAGGTTATAACTAGATTATTTATACTTAATTAATGTGTTTAATTAAGTTAAGTTGTTTAATTTGCTTAAGACTTACTAAGCTAATAAGCTTACTTCGAGTGTCTTTGTTACTCTGTTTTATAGATCTCGTTTGAAAGCTACAAGCTCGGGGATTCAAGTTCAAAGTCATCCACACTATCGTAACTGTCTTTCGTACTTTTAAAGTCTATAACTTTGAAAGATGGCATGTATAGACTTAACTCGTCATATTGAATCAAGATATATTTTGAGTTTGTATTTATATTCCAGCCATGCGAAAATGGCTTGCCTTATTGCTAAATAAAATTTAAATGTTTTAAATTTCTTTGATGTTCACTACTATAGGGTGAATAAAGATTTACTGTATATGTTTATTTTTGAATGTCCGAAAGTAGTGTTTAGTTGGGTAATACCTTGTAACCTTATTCCGGCGACGGACAGGGGTTAAGGGTGTTACAATACCCTAAAGGGTGAAAATTACCATTTTACCCCTAGATACTAAATGACAATGCTACCCCTAGAGAAAAGTTGACTGATTTGCATGATTACTATTTCTGATATCTTGTATGCCATGTCATATTATATTCTTATTTGCAAGGGGTTGGGTTATTATTACAGAGGAAGTGCTAAAAGTGGCAATGCAACGTAATCTGCTTATAGGCTCTACCTCGTATTACTGTTCTGGTGGCTTTGCCACGATATCTGTTTTAACAGCTCTGCTGCGACTGTGGTGTGTAGGGCTAGGTGGGTTGAGTTTGTAATATCCCGAATTAGGGCCTAATCAGAATAGTGGTTTCGTGACCACAAATCTGAGATAGAAATAATTATTTTATAATTATTTTAAGTTTTATGATATGATTGCATGATTGTGTGAAAATTTCGTGAAGAAATCCTATGCATAAAGTGTTTAATTTGAAATTAGGGACTAAATCAAATAAGTTGCAAAACTTGCATTCTAGAAGCTTTTAGTATCAAATTGCTTTGGAATATTAATTAGGATGTCTTATATAGCAATTTGACCAATTTCTAAAATTTTCGACAAAAATGGGCTTGTACATGAAAAATTTCAAAGAAAGGCATTAAGGGCATTTTTGTCAAATAGCAAATATAGTCATTAAAAAGGGAAAACACAAAAATAGAGTCATCTTCTCCATGGGGCTGCTGAATTTTACTTGTCACCATAGCTAGGGTTTTCAACATTTCAAGCCTTGATTGTAAGTGATTTCTATGCTCGTTTTTAATGTTCTTTCAATTTTACAATCTAGAAAGCCTATTCTATCATTTTTTAGCAATATTTTGAGCTAGGATGCATGTATGAAAATTTACCCATGTGTGGTATAATTGTATTTTGATGAATAATGAAGGAATATGATGGTTTGATGTGTGTTTAACAACTTATACCTAGTAGTTTTATGTGAAAACACCTAAAAGGGGACTTAATTGTAAAAAGGGTAAAATTGATGGTAAAAATATTATTTTTATATGAAATATGGGCTGTTATGGACACTAGGAGATTCGGCTATGCCTAGATGTCATGGGAAATGCATGTAACTCATTGTACAAACTTAAGGACTCAATTGTAATTGAAAAGCTAGGGGTAAAATGGTAATTTTCATCCAAGCTCTTATTAGGGGCTGTTTTGATGAATGTGTGTATTGAATAAACGAATTTGGCATTCTAGATCAAGAGAAACGAGATTTGACTTGCAATCGAGGGAAAAGTAAGGTTTACGAGGCATAGGCTCGATTCCTAACATTTTGTACCGAGGTAAGTTCATGTGTAAATGTGGTAACATAATTGTTATTTTAAGCAATTCAATGTTATTTGTATGATATGATGTTTATTATCATGAAATATTATGCTTTGTGAATTATTATTTGATAAGTATGAAATGCTATCAAGTATCGGTTTCGACATTTCGAGGAAGGCGACAATAAAGTGTGATTGAGGAAAATCCCATTCGAACCTTGGGAATAGATTAGGGTACAAGTGACATGTCACTAGGATGATTTAGTTCTGAGCTCATTGAGTTGAGTCCGAGTTCGTGAGATGTAACTAGGCATCCAAGCTCGTTGAGTTGAGTCCGAGTTTGCTTGTGGGCGGGTTACATGGTAGCTTGGCTACATAAATTCCGTAGGCTATTGAGTTTGTCTAGCTACGGGTATGGCGCTTATGTGCTTGCAATCCGTGTATCCGAATTATATTCCGATGTGTTCAACTGGTGAATCTTAAGTGAGTAAGGAGAATACCTAAACGAAAGAGATCAGTTGGTAAGTATGGTTGATAAGAAAATTTGACAGGTATGAGCTTAAACCCTCGGGTTGAGAACTTGGTATGATGATGTCGGGGTAAGATAGTAAACACGCTTGTAACATGAATGGCTTTGTGATATTTATGCAATTGATGTCTCATGTTGGATTTCATGATTATGTTACTTGCTATTTGCATGTGAATTTACTAAGCATTTATGCTTACTCCCTCCTTTCAACTCATTGTAGTTTTGGCAAGCCAGCTTGGAAATCAGGAAGGTCTAAGGCTCGCTCACACTATTCGAGAACCATTTTGTTATAATGGCTTGTGTATTTTGAGTATGGCATGTATAGCATTATAATCATTTGGTGTATATGATTTTTTGATATGGCTATTGAGAGGTATGGAAATGCTCGGTAATGATTAGCCATTGGAATGGCTAATTATGAACATATTTGGTGTTATGTATGTTTAATGTGATACCTAATCCATGGAAATGTATAAACAAGTGAAAGCTGTTATAAAACAGTATCACATAGCAGGAGTGACGTGAGTTTGAAAAATAACTAAAAATAGTAGAGACAAAATTAGATGGTGAATAAAATATGAAATTGAATCTTATTGTGTCTAGTTTCATATGCAAGAAACAAAATAGGTAAATAAGTTGTATTTTATAAGAAATTTTAGTTTTGGTGGAACAGTGTCAAAGCGATTTTTGAATCCCCTGTTCTGAGTTTAGAAATTCATTAAAAATTCTAAAACAATAATTAGGAGTCATGCTATATATATACAGATTCCTTATTGAGTCTACCTTTATAGAAAACAAACGGCATAGTCATTTGAATTCTGTACAGAGAGAAAAATGATTCGTAATGGACAGGGCTCAAAGCAGTCAAACACTGAAACAGGGGAAACTTTAACTAATAAACTGTACTAATTGGCCCGACCAAAAATTATGGAAAAAATTAGTAAATAGATATATGAGTCTAGTTTCAGGGAAAATTTACGGATTTGAATTTCCAGTTTCGTAACTTGAGATATGATTTTTTTAGCGACTGTGACGCAGATAAACAGCTTATTGCGAAAGGTGAAATAAATGGTTTGGAAATTGTTTAAGTGACAAATTAAGTTTATTAACACCTCAAACTCGACTCCGGCGACTGTCTTGGGTATGGGGGCATTACATTTGGTGGTATCAAAGCAAATTTAGTCAGTTCTCAGACTAATGTGTTGTATGTACAGGTCTTGCTATACATGCCATATATATATTGTGATAGTGTGATGATTTCTGACCTATTAAATGATTTTTTTATAGTAAATGGATCTCGATCCAGCTGTGGTCGATGATGTAAAGAGTAATGCGCTAGCTCCTACTGAAGGGGGCGTGTCGACTGAAAATCGACCTCCTACTGTTGGTCAAGGAGGAGGAGAAGGGGCTCGGGAAGCCTTTTTCCAAATGCTGAATGCATGGTACACCGAGTTTGTTCGTACGAACCCGAATGGACAACCTCCCCCACCTCCCCCGATTCCTCAACCCGTAACCCTAGTGTCTCAAGGTATGGATTTGATGAAATTTCATAGAACTCCAGTTGATAGAATTCGCAAACAAGGGGCTCAAGGATTCAAGGCAAATGTTGATGATGATGCTGAGAAAGCAGAGTTTTGGCTTGAGAATTCTATTCAGGTATTTGATGAATTGTCTTGTACACCTGAAGAATGCTTGAAATGTGCTATATCTTTGTTGAGGGATTCAGCCTATTATTGGTGGAAGACATTGATTTCAGTGGTACCGAAAGAGAAAGTGACTTGGGAGTTCTTTCAAGAAGAATTTCGGAAGAAATATTTCAGTGAAAGATTTATTAATCAAAAGCGTAAAGAATTTCTCGAGTTGAAGCAAGGCAACATGACGGTTATTGAGTATGAAAGGGAGTTCGTCTGGTTAAGAAATTATGCTAGAGAATGTGTTCCTTCAGAGGCTAAAATGTGCAGACGATTTGAAGACGGACTTAATGAAGACATCAAAGTATTTGTGGGAATTTTAGAATTAAAAGAAATGGTAGTACTTGTTGATCGAGCTTGCAAAGCTGAAGAATTAATCAAAGAGAAGAAAAAGGTAGAGGCTGAGACTAGAAATTTGAAAAAGAGATCAATGGGTAGTGCATTCTCACAGCAATCTAGAAAATCCATAAATATGTATTCTCTTTCTCATGTTTCGGCTGGACATTCGTATGGGAATTCTAAGAAGCAAAATGTGGGTCCTAAATCTTAGACTACCTCTGTGGGTAGTGTGGGGAATTCGAGATTTATTAAACCCGAGTGCCAACGATGTGGTAGAAATCATTTTGGTTCATGCAGAGCAAACGAATGTTTTCAATGTGGTTCTCCGTATCATTATATTAGAGACTGCCCAGAGAAAATTGAGAAAGAAAAATTTCAAAGTGTAAAAACTAGTGGTGCAGACTCAAGTGGAAGGTATTCGAGAAAAGCTGGGAATGAGGGAAGCAGCAAGAATGTAGTCAGAGACTCAACAGTTAAACCTGAAGCAAGAGCTTCGGCTAGGACTTATGCCATAAAAGCACGTGAAGATGCTTTATCACCCGACGTGATCATTGGTATTTTTTCTCTTTATGATGTTAATGTTACTACTTTGATTGATCCCGGTTCTACTCATTCATATGTGTGCATGAAATTGGTGTCTAGTATGAGTATACCTGTTGAGTACACAGAATTTATGATTAAAGTGCCAAACTTGTTAGGCAAATGTGTTATAGTTGACAAAGTATGCAAGAAATGTCCTTTAATGATTAGAGGTCATTATTTTCCGGCCGACTTGATGTTGTTGCCGTTTGATGAATTTGATGTTATTTTGGGTATGGATATTTTATAGTAAATTGTAAACAAAAGGTTATTGAATTGAAGTGTGAAAATGGTAAAATTTTGCGGGTTGAATCAGACAAATCAGAGGCATTGCCTAGTGTGATTTCTTCGATGTCGGCTTAGAGATATTTGAGAAAGGGTTATGAAGCTTATTTGGCGTATGTATTGAATACAAAGGAAATTGAAAAGAAAATTGAATCAGTGCCGATTGTATGTGAATTCGCGGATGTATTTCCAGAAGAGTTACCGGGTTTGCCTCCTATCAGAGAAGTAGAATTTGGTATTGAGTTGATACCAGGAATAGCTCCGATCTCGATTACTCCATATAGAATGGTACCAGCAGAGTTGAAAGAATTAAAGTCACAGTTGCAAGAATTGACTGACAAAGGTTTTGTGAGACCGAGTTTTTCACCTTGAGGTGCTCCCGTATTATTTGTGAAAAAGAAGGATGGTTCTATGAGATTGTGTGTAGACTATCGGCAGATAAATAAGATGACAATCAAGAACAAGTATCCATTGCCGAGAATTGACGATTTATTTGATCAGCTGAAAGGAGCGACATGGTTTTCAAAGATTGACTTGAGGTCTGGATACTACCAGTTTCGAGTAAAAGAGTTAGATGTGCCTAAAACTGCTTTTAGAACAAGGTACGGTCATTATGAATTTTTAGTCATGCCATTTGGATTAACAAATGCTCCTGCTGTGTTTATGGATCTAATGAATCGTATATTTCAGCCATACTTGGACAAATTTGTTGTAGTATTTATAGATGATATATTAATTTATTCGAAAGATGAGACAGAACATGCTGAGCACTTGAGGATAATTTTGCAAACTTTGAGAGATAAATAGTTGTATGCCAAGTTTAGAAAGAGTGAATTCTGGCTTTGAGAAGTGGGATTTTTAGGTCATATTGTTTCATGTGATGGTATACGGGTTGATCCCAGTAAAATTTCGGCTATTGTGGATTGGAAACAACCGAAGAGTGTAACTGAAGTTAAAATTTTCTTGGGGCTAGCTGGATATTATCGGTGGTTTGTAAATGGATTTTCTATAATTGCTACTCCTATGACTAGACTACTCTGAAAGGATGTTAAATTTGAGTGGACAGAAGAATGTCCACAGAGCTTTGAGAAATTGAAAAAGTTATTGACTGAAGCACCAGTGTTAGTACAACCCGAATCAGGTAAAGAATTTGTGGTATATAGTGATGCTTCTCTAAATGGTTTGGGATGTGTACTTATACAAGAAGGAAAAGTTGTGGCTTATACTTCAAGGCAGTTGAAACCTCACAAAATCAATTATCTGACTCATGATTTGGAACTGCCTGCTATAGTGTTTGCTTTGAAGATTTGGCGACATTATTTGTATGGTGAAAAGTGTCAAGTATATACCGACCACAAAAGTCTTAAGTACTTGATGTCACAAAAAGACTTGAATTTGAGACAACAGAGATGGTTAGAATTATTGAAAGATTGCGAGCTTGTGATTGACTACCATCCGGGGAAAGCGAATGTGGTTGCCGATGCCTTGAGTAGAAAGTCGTTGTTTGCTTTGATGGCTATGAATACTCAGTTGATTGTGTCTGACGATGGTTCGATTCTAACAGAGTTGAGAGCAAGCAAGAGATTTATGAAGCTCAGAAAAACGACAAAGATTTGCAAGCCAAGAGGAAGCAATGTGAGGTTGATACAGGATCAGATTTCAGAATCGGTTTTGATGGTTGCTTGATGTTTAAAAATCAGATTTGTGTAGCGAAAAATGATGAGTTGATTCAAAAGATTTTGCATGAAGCACATACTGGTTGTTTGTCAATTCACCCTGGCAATACGAAAATGTATAATGACTTGAAGAAAATGTATTGGTGGAACGAAATGAAAGGAGATGTATCTGAGTTTGTATCAAAATGCTTAATTTGTCAACAAGTGAAAGCTGAACACCAAGTACCTTCAGGACTACTTCAGCCTATCATGATTCCCGAATGGAAATGGGATCGAATTACTATGGATTTTGTATTAGGGTTGCCGTTAACTCCAGGCAAGAAAGATGCCATCTGAGTAATAGTTGACAGATTGACTAAATTGGCTCATTTTATTCCAGTATGTACTGATTATTCTATTAATAAGTTGGCTGAATTTTATATCAGTGAGATTGTTAGACTTCACTGAGTACCTTTGTCAATTATTTCGGATAGAGATCTAAGATTTACATCACGGTTTTGGCAAAAGTTGCAAGGGGCATTAGGTACAAAGTTAAATTTTAGCACTGCCTTTCATCCACAAACTGATGGAAATCAGAGAGAGTAATTCAGATTCTTGAAGACATGCTCAGATGTTGTGTATTGGAATTTCAAGGTATTTGGGAAAGATACTTACCTTTGGTGGAATTTGCTTACAATAATAGTTATCAGACGAGTTTCAAGATGGCACCTTATGAAGCATTGTACAGTCGTAAGTGTCAGACGCCATTGTATTGGACTGAACTCAAAGAAAATCAGATTTAAGGAGTTGATCTAATTAAAGAAACTGAAGAAAAAGTGAAATTGATTCGAGATTGTTTGAAAGCTGCTTCAGATGGACAGAAATCCTATGCAAATTTGAAACGAAAAGAAATCAAGTTTCAAGTTGGTGATAAGGTATTTTTAAAAGTGTCTCCATGGAAGAAAGTTCTTAGATTTGGATGGCAAGGCAATTTGAGTCCGTGTTTTATTGGACCGTATGAAATAATTTAAAGAGTTGGATTGGTAGCGTATCGATTAGCATTACCATCTGAATTAGAGAAGATTCACGATGTGTTTCACGATTCTATGTTACATCAGTATCGTTCGGATCCTTCACATGTAATTTCACCGACAGAAATTGAGCTACAACCAGATATGACTTACGATGAATAACCGATTAAGATTTTACCTCGGGAGGTCAAGCAACTAAGAAATAAAAGTATTACTATTGTGAAAGTATTGTGGCAAAAGCACGGGGTAGAAGAGACTATATGGGAGCCCGAGGAAACTATAAGGAATCAATATCCACATCTGGTTACAGGTAAGATTTTCAATGACGAAAATCCCTAAAGGGGGAGAGTTGCAATATCCCGAATTAGGGCCTAATCAGAATAATGGTTTTATGACCGCAAATCCGAGATAGAAATAATTATTTTCTAATTATTTTAAGGTTTATGATATGATTGCATGATTGTGTGAAAATTTCGTGAAGAAATTCTATGCATAAAGTGTTTAATTTGAAATTAGGGACTAATTCAAATAAGTTGCAAAACTTGCATTCTAGAAGCTTTTAGTATGATATTGCTTTGGAATATTAATTAGGAGGTCTTAAATAGCAATTTGACCAATTTCTAAAATTTTGGACAAAAATAGGCTTGTACATGAAAAATTTCAAAGAAATGCATTAAGGGCATTTTTGTCACATAGGAAATATAGTCATTAAAAAGGGAAAAATAACACAAAAATAGAGTCATCTTCTCCATGGGGCTGCCGAATTTTACTTGTCACCATAGCTAGGGTTTTCAACATTTCAAGCCTTGATTGTAAGTGAATTCTATGCCCCTTTTTAATGTTCTTTTCGATTTTACAATCTAGAAAGCCTATTCTATCATTTTTTTAGCAATATTTTGAGCTAGGATGCATGTAGGGGTGAGCAAAACCCGATTCGACTCGAAAAAATCGAAAAAAATTCAAATTTCGAGTTAAACGAATTGAGTTGTTCGAGTTAATCGAGTTATTCGAGTCAACTCAAATTTCTTTGTCGAATTTCGAGTTCGAATCGAGTTGAGTTTTCGAATTCGAATAACTCGAATAATTCGAATAATTCGAATATTAAACTATAATATTTTACATTTTTACCCCAAACTCCCAAACCTTTTTACTTTTCCCTCAAAACTTTTACTCCTTCCCACTTTTCCCCCAAAACTTTTACTCCCCTCCCATCTAAACCCCCCAATCTACTCAAAAATCCATTTCCCACCAAAATTTTACTCTCTCATTTACTTTTTTTCAAAATTTTACTCCCAAAACCCTTAAAACTTTTTATTTTCCCGCAAAATTTTTATTCCCTCCCATTTTTCTCCTAAAACTTTTACTCCCTTCCCATCCCACCTCCCATCTACCCCAAGCCCACCCCAATTTTTTTTAATATTTTCCCTCCAAAATTTTATTCTCTCTATTTACTTCCCCTCAAACTTTTATTCCCCAAAACTTTTTATTTTCCCCTAAACTTTTACTTCTCACCCTTTACTCCCAAATAAAAAATCAAAATTATCCAAAAAAAATCACTGAACATAAATAGTAATAATTTTATTTATATCTACTATTTATATTATTAAATTAATTTCACATTTATATTATTTATATTATTGAATTGTTTAGTCATATTGAATATTTATATTAAAATTGAATTATTAATTATGCCATAAAATATTCGTGTTAAAATTTTATATTGGTATCAATTCCACATTTTATCTTTAAAATAAATTTTATTAAAAAATCTCATTTTTACATTTAGTATATTTTTTAATTTCAAAATATATAGTGACAAAAATCTGAATATAATTGAAACAACCAAGCAAGCAAAGAAGCTAACTCGTATATAAAAGATTAATAAATAAATTATAAGGCGATGAAAGTTAATAAAAAATTTGATTAAGGTGGACAAATTTTATTACGATGGCTGACAGTTTTTATAAGGACCCAAAATTATTTTTTAAAATTTAACTCAAACAAATATATTCGATTCGACTCGATTCGAATTCCATCTCACTCGACTCGATTCGAGAAAATTTCAAATCAAATTAGGATGATAAAGTATGATTTGTCAACTCGATTAACTCAAAATTTTTTCATTCGATTCCATTCGATTCGATCGAATGCTCACCCCTAGATGCATGTATGAAAATTTACCCATGTGTGACATAATTGTATTTTGATGAATAATGAAGGAATATGATGGTTTGATGTGTGTTTAACAACTTATACCTAGTAGTTTTATGTGAAACACCTAAAAGGGGACTTAATTGTAAAAAGGGTAAAATTGATGGTAAATATCTTATTTTTATGTGAAATATGGGCTGTTATGGACACTAGGAGATTCGGCTATGCCTAGATGACATGGGAAATGCATGTAACTCATTGTACAAACTTAAGGACTCAATTGTAAATAATTGAAAAGCTAGGGGTAAAATGGTAATTTTCATCCAAGCTCGTATTAGGGGCTGTTTTGATGAATGTGTGTATTGAATAAATTAATTTGGCATTCTAGATCAAGAGAAACGAGATTTGAGTCGCGATCGAGGGAAAACTAAGGTTTACGAGGAATAGGCTCGATTCCTAACATTTTGTACTGAGGTAAGTTCATGTGTAAATGTGGTAATATAATTGTTATTTTAAGCAATTCAATGTTATTTATATGATATGATGTTTATTATCATGAAATATTATGCTTTGTGAATTATTATTTGATAAGTATGAAATGCTATCAAGTATCGGTTTCGACATTTCGAGGAAGGCGACAATAAAGTGTCATTGAGGAAAATTCCGTTTGAACCTTGGGAATAGATTAGGGTACAAGTGACATGTCACTAGGATGATTGAGTTCGGAGCTTGTTAAGTTGAGACTGAGTTCGCTTATGGGCGGGTTACATGGTAGCTTGGCTACATAAATTCCGTAGGCTATTGAGTTTGTCTAGCTACGGGTATGGCACTTATGTTCTTGCAATCTGTGTATCCGAATTATATTCCGATGTGTTCAACGAGTGAATCTTAAGTGAGTAAGGAGAATACCTAAACGAAAGACATAAGTTGGTAAGTGTGGTGAATGAGAAAATTTGACAAGTATGAGCTTAAACCCTCGGGTTGAGAACTTGGTATGATGATGTTGGGGTAAGATAGTAAACAGCCTTGTAACATGAATGGCTTTGTGATATTTATGCAATTGATGTCTCATGTTGGATTTCATGATTATGTTACATGCTATTTGCATGTAAATTTACTAAGCATTTATGCTTACTCCCTCCTTTCGACTCATTGTAGTTTTGGTAAGCCAGCTTGGAAATCGAGAAGGTCGAAGGCTCGCTCACACTATCCAAGAACCATTTTGGTATAGTGGCTTGTGTATTTTCAGTATGGCATGTATAGCATTATAATCATTTGGTGTATATGATCTTATGATATGGCTATTGAGTGGTAAGGAAATGCTCGGTAATGATTACCCATTGGAATGGCTAATTATGAACATATTTAGTGTTATGTATGTTTAATGTGATACCTAATCCATGGAAATGCATAAACAGGTGAAATATGTTATAAAACAGTATCACACAGCAGCAATGATGTGAGTTTGAAAAATCACTAAAAGTAGTAAAGACAAAATTAGATGGTGAATAAAATATTATATTAAAGCTTATTGTGTCTACTTTCATATGGAAGAAACAAAATAGGCAAATAAGTTATATTTTATAAGATATTTGAGTTTTAGTGGAACAGGGTCATAGCAATTTCTGAATCCCCTGTCCTGACTTTATAAATTCACTAAAAATGTACAAAAATAATTAGGAGTCATACTATATATGTACAGATTCCCTATTGAGTCTACTTTGAGTAACACAAATGGCATAGTCATTTGAATTCTTTACATAGAGAAAAATGATTTGTAATGGACAGAGGTCAAAGCAGTCAAACACTGAAATAGGGGAAACTTTAACTAATAAACTGTACTAATTAGCCTAACCAAAAATTATGGAAAAACATTTAGTACGTAGATATATGAGTCTAGTTTTAGGGAAAATTTATGGATTTGAATTTCGAGTTTCATAACTCAAGATATGATTTTTTTAGCGACTGTGACACAGATAAACAACTTATTCCTAAAGGTGAAATAAATGGTTTGGAAATTGTTTAAGTGATAAATTAAGTTTATTAACACCTCAAACTCGACTCCGTCGACTGTCTCGGGTATGGGGGCGTTATAGAGTTATTCCCCACATGGTGTGTAGGCCTGGTATGGGTGGTGTGTAGGGCTGGATTGGGCTTGGACTTTGCATACATGCATATATTACTATAATCTGATTTGTTTCTGTAATGGGCCCAAGGTCCACACTGTTTTCTGAATAGGGCCAAGGCCCAGTTTGAACTGTATCTGAATAGGGCTTTGGCCTAGTCTGTGCTTGGACTGATCTCTAACACTGGTTGGGTTAGCTTATGCACTGAGTTTTCACAAACTCACCATTTGTTTTCCATCCATGCAGGAAATCCCCAACCTTAGAAGACTTGGAGCTGTAAGGGATTCGGAGTAGCCACGTGAACTACTTTCTGGTTTATAGTTATCTAAGTTTACTTTATTAATGTTTTATATTAATTTGGGTTTTAAATTGTAATAAGGCCGCTTGGAGTATTTTGTTTTGGGTTTTTCGTTTATTATTTATTTTCTTTATGGTAGACTAGTTCGCGCGAGCTTGTCAAATCTAAGCAAACATTTTCAAAACATACAACACGTGATAAATGGATTATTTAACAACAATAACACAATAACAAGATTTGCTAAAAAGTGAGAATTTACCTAGCAGTAGCAACAGTTTCTAAAATTGAGAATAACTCTTGTTTACAAGCTATTGAACACGGTTTTACTACAAACGACCTAATGTTTTACTAAAAGAAGATTAAGGTTTAGTCAAGTATCCATGTGACACACCAGATTTGTAACACCCCAAACCCAGCCCAGACATTACGGCCAAGTCTAGTGTGTCACATTGAAGTGTTTTTTGAAAACCATATTTTCATTGAAAACCCTTCTTAGTGTTTAGAAACTTTTACCGTTAAACTTGTATAAAACCTCAGCTTGTGTGTTTCCAAAACGTGGTTAATTGAAATAATCATTCCCTTTTCAAACATTAACAACTTTGTAAAATTTTATGGAAAATTGTGAAAGCTTGTAAACCTTTGTAGCTTGCAGAAACATGTTCTTTTCAAAATAGTTTAAGTATCGGAAAATCGGATTTTCTTTGTTCTGGCTTAAAGTGAATGGGTACTATGCACCAGATAGGATTCCAAAAGAGATGAGGTGAGTCAATTAGATTACTTAAGTACCAAGCTCTCCCTAGATCCAATCCTAGACATGCACACATCCATTGCCACACTTTAACCTTCTAACTTGTCCACGAACAACAAATTAGGTTTAAGTCTATCTAAAATAATTAGTTATGAAAACGTTTACATTGCGAAAGCTTTGCTCTGTTGTCGTGATATTTTGAAAACAAGTAACTTTTATAAAAACGCCTTAGAGCTATCCGATTTCAAAATGATTTAAACAATATCATACTTAACCTAAAAAAAATTAAATAATTAGAGCGGCCTTATTACAAACCCAAATTAAAAATAGAAACAATTAAAATAAATAATTAAATAATTAACTTAATTAAACCGGAATCGTCGTCCACGTGGCCACTCTAAATCCCTCCCAGCTCCAAGTCCACCAGTCTAGGGCTCACCTGCATGGATGGAAGAAAAGGGGTGAGTTTGGAAAACTCAGTGTGCAAAGAAGCCCATCTAGAGCCCGAATCAACTCAAGCCCACTAGGCCTAAGCCCTATCCAGTCTCAGAAATAACTAGGCCGAAGCCTTATTCAAATACAGTAAACTGGGCCTTAGCCCTTTTCAGATAACAGTATGGCCCATAGGCCCATTACAGTAATGGAATAGATATCATGCATGAATGCAAAGCCCATGACATGTGGGGAGACTACTCAACCCACCCAACTGCTACACTCCACCTGTACCAGCCCTACACACCTTGTGGGGAAACTACTCGACCCACCCAACCGCTACACCCCACAGAGGTAGGATAGTTGCTCAGATAATGTGGCCACTAACAGAAATATGAGGCAAAGCCTCTTTAAGAAAACAGAATGGGCAAAGCCCTTTTCAGATATCAGTACGAGGCAAAGCCTCTTTTAGAAAACGTGGCAATGCCACTTGCACTTCCTCCATCAACAATCCCAAATCCCATGCAACAGATAATCGTGATATGGCATACAATAAACAGATACAGTAAAACATGCATTTCAGTCAAATTTAGCCCTAAGGGTATAACAGTCATTTTGCACCTAGGGGTAAAATAGTAATTTCTACCTATAAGGGGTATTTCAGTAATTAAGCCAGTTCCCGGGGTTTCATGCACATTTTAACCAGTAATAGTCTAACTTTTATCTCAGTAGCTTATTTAGCCCATTTTAGCATATTACAGTCATTGGACCCTAAAACCCCTAATGGGCCCTACAGTGTTATTTAGCTAATTTAGCTCGTTTAACCCAAATTCCAAATCTAGTTTAGCAGTCTTAATCTACAATTTATTAGAACACACTTACCGCTTACTTTTCCCATATGGGCCCGTAAGCAATTAGGCCCAAATTTAGCCCATCAAGGCCCAAATTTACCGAAGTGCACCGAATTGTGCACTCAACCATCTTACCACTTGCGATTACAGATCTAATGATTTCTAACCGACATTATAAGCGCTTGCACACTTACGAGCCCACGAAATGCCAGAATTTTGGCATTTCAGCTTTTTGGCTTTTGCCGAATTAGACTACAGAAGGGTGTTCGGTACACACCTGATTTGCGATGACCAACAACAAGATCTGCTCCAAAACAATCCTACATTTATTTAGATCACGTTAACATCTAAATATCAAATTGAATAACCACTACTACCACCACATACATATTCGGCCACCATAACCTTAGTCTCTTATACATTTACCTTTGCCGAAGCTAATGACCAGATCTAAATCCGATCGGTCGAAAGATTCAAGCCTCCTATGCTCCTTGCTAGATCGCCCCTTCCACAACAAGTACACATAGAGCCGATTAAAAGAACTGTCTTTACCTATCATCACATTCGCCAACCTCCCTAAAGAGTTTAGAGATTTTGGCTTTTCTTAAATCCAAAGGTAACGAGTAGATCTGAGATGCCGAGTACTTACCACAGGTTTTCCTTAATCAAGGCGATTCTTTTCCTTAGATCTGATGTAGATTTAGCCCCTAACCACATAGCAGATTTCGAATCTTAGAGATCTAAAGATTCGGCTATGACCCTAAAAACTATGGTGTTTTCGAATTTTAGAACTGTGGAGAGGAAGACGATTTGGTGTGGTGGTTTTGCAGTGGTGTTGCCGAAGGGATTGGGGTTTAGAGGATGTGAAAATCAGCCAAAAGAGATGAATAAAATAGGAGTATTTTGGCTAGAAGAAATCGGTCCAAGAAACAACTTTCGGGATTTTGGCTTTTATGGCAATCGACTATAGAGGTTTAGAAAAGAATGGGAATGAAAGAGGAGATGAGTAGAATGGTAGGAATGTTTCAGCTAGAGAAGAAAAGAAGGAGAAAAGAAAATAGAAGAAGAGAGGAGAAGAGAAGGAAGAATTCGGCACTCAGGGGATCTAACTTTGTGTTTTCGGCTTTTTGCGACACTTAGAAGAGAATAGAATGAAAGTGAAGGCTCTAGGTGGCTAACCCTAATTTGGCAAGACAAAAAGAAAATAAAGCTTGCCCTAATGGCCATTCAGACCCACGGCCCAACCTTCCTAAAGCCCTAGCCGAATTTCCACTTAAGCTCTATCACATGCCCGGCACATGTACACAAAAATAAAAGTATCAACAAGCTTACCTTGTGACTTGAACTCTGGCCCTTAAACTCAGTCCACACGCCGCTTTTTTAGGCACTTAAGTGGCGCCACATTGCCACTTTACCAAGGGCTCACTTTGTGTCTCTATTTACTAACTTTTTCTTAAAGGCCCACTTAACCAAGTCCCTTTCACTTAAAATCCAAAGTCAGTATTTTTGTCGGGTTTTAACTTAGGCTTGGGCCTTCTAAAGGCTTACTAACACACTTAAACATAATTTCAATAATCAAAACACCAAAATTCCAAGATTTCACAAAAAATCACAAAAACCCAAAAAATCCCGAAAATTAGGGCATTACAAATCAAAAAAAATTAGAACATCTAAATTACTCAGGCTGTCCTCTATCCGAACCCAGACTCAAGGCCCAATACTTCTAGGCCCAAATTCAGGGTGTTACAAGATCTAACCATAACGTCTGGGCCGGGTTTGGGTGTTACATAAATACTCATTTGAACATCATGAGATTCGAACTCCAACTCCCTAGCAGCATTATCATGCCACAACCACTATACCACCAAGCACTTTTGTGTCATAATTACACACAATAATTTAAAAGACTACATACAAGACTCAGGGCTCCTTCAAGCAAGGAAAACAAAAATTTTTCCAAAAGCCAAGGCTCAAACCCAAGGCTTCTCAGGGACTCCCAAACACTCTTAACCATTCAATCAGTCCACTATTTGCATTAAACAAAAAAAAATCAAAACATAGATTTTTTTGGGGCATTACATAGGAGCACCTTAAATCGAAGATCCACTTGAATGTGAAGTTAGACCTTTCTATCATTGACACCAATAATAAATAATCACTTCTATCCTCAGCTACACTAGCATCGTCTATATCAACCTTCTACTTCCATTTCTTGTCATTTTTGGTGGCCTTTTTATTTTTATTCTGAAGTTTATAGAATTTTGCTTTGATGTGACCCATCTTTTTGCAATACCCACATTGCTTGTTAGGATTTGTTGATTTTGATCTCACCCTGGATCTTCTTTGACTCGAATCATTAGAATGTTGCCTTCCTATACCAACCAAAATTGAGGCTTGCCCATCTGACTTGTTCTTTAAACCTAACTTGTTGTCATGTTTATCCTTACTCAATAGGTTTCTATTCACATCCATAAATGAATTCACTGATGTTCATCCTCTATGTTGGCCTTGACATTCTTTAGATTATTTAGCAAAGTAACAAATTCACTAATGTAAGCCCTAGTAGACTCACCTTTGGCCACATGGAACATGTATAATCATTTTTTTAATACCAAGCGATTTACAAGAGACTTTGTCATATAAAGTTTTTCTAACTTTCTCCATAAGGTTGTTGATGTTTTCTTTATAAGCACCTTTGGAAACATATTGTTCATGAGGCAAAACTGAATGGGTTGAATACATTATCCAAACCAAGCTTTGTTACCAGTTTGTTTGGTTAAAATTGAATTATACAACGAACAAGAATAAAAAGTGAGAAAATTGGACACAAATATTTACATAGAAAAACCTTTCTGAAGAGGAAAAAAACCATGGGCAAAGAAAACTACACTAAAATGGAAAATACTAAAAGAGGAGAATAAGATGGAGAAACAAATAAACCTAAACCCTAACCTAAAAAACACAAAGTTCTCTCGAAATTCTGACAAAAAACTCTCTTAATTTTTTTGTTGAATCAAACTTTCAAAGGTTACTAAAAGCCCTATTTATAAACTAAAATCCATGAGCTAATTGATCTATCATAATTCAGTGTAGCTGATTAAACTAGTTTTCATACTTAGAGAGCTTCAATACAAGCAATTCTAGTAATTTTATTATGCCTTATGTAGTTTTCCCATTTAGTTTTAATTCAATAAAAATTGTAATTTGAGTCTTTTTACGACCTTAGGGGCTGAACAAGTCCTAAAGGAGTGCTAATGTACATAGGAGTGTGTAGGACATCATTCAAAGGCATAAGAACACGGGGCTGGTTGCCATGCTATAACATGAAAGTCTAATGTTGCAACATATACAGCAGAATACAAGAATTCCTAGAGTACTTTTGATGTCGTGAAATAGCCAGTGGATGTCATGACACACCCTTGAACTTGAACCTGAGCCAAGCAAACTACCTTCGATGTTGCAACACAAGCACTGGATGTCACGACACCAACCATGGACGAAAAAGAATTACAAGATAAAGGCATTTTGGTCTACATAATGTCTTTTTATGTAAAAATGTCAACGGACCTAGGGCTAAGTATGAAGGCCAACCCTAACTCTATAAATAGACCCTTTAGACACTTATTTAGGGACAACATTGTTAGTTTAGAATTTTCCTTGTAATTTAGTTTTCAGTTTTTTTTAGGCTTTAGATTTATTTTCAGTTGTTTTGTTTGACCAACTCTATTTGGATTTCTACACTTCAAATCAATCAATACAATTAGGATTCTCTTAAACATTACTCTTGATTTATTCTTTATGTTTATCTAATTTTTCAAGTTTATAGTGTTTAACTAATCCTCTTATGGGGGATTAGTGAGTGGAAATGTGATTAATTTATTGCTATGTAGGGTTTTCTTACTACATCAGCTATTTAGGACAGGAACAACTTAAACCCCAAGCCTTACAACCCAAGGAATCCATTTAGGTGGGAATTAACCCAAAATTTGCGTTGCCTATCCGTGAACCCCTTAATCCAATCCAATCTAGACTGTGAGGTCGAGAGATAATTAGTTCAGACTAACTTGTTAATTTAATGAAGATCGAGAGATCCTACTAGGATAACTACTAGTTGATTGAGCAGAAACCCAAAATGGGAATTAGTTATGATCATTGAAGCGAGCTAATCTCCCATGCTTAGAATTGGTTGACTTTAAAGACTAGGTTTTCATTTGTCACTATTTTCTACATGTAATTTATTTTTCATATTGAAAAACAATAAATTATACATGTTTTTACCTCATGCTTAGCCTAATTTCTAGATAAATTATCATTGAATTTATGGAAATTGGTGCTCTTAATCCCTTTATTTCATGTTTTATACCCAGGTGAGCATAGGGAAGAGAAAAGACAAGAAACGGGCCAAAAACAGAGAAAATGGGCCAAAGTATGAAAACCACACAGCCTGGAGGTTTGCCACACGGTCGTGTCACATGGCTGTGCCACCTTGGGCTCGAGCATGGCCCAACCCCGACTCACACGGCTAGACCACACAGCCGTGCTACCTTAACAGGCCCGAACACGACTTGGGCTTCGATCCACACGAGCGTGGCACACGGGCGTGTCCTTGTCATGAGGAAGTTCAATTTCACTCGGAAAAGGCTGCTTAGGGGCTAAGAAAGACATTCCAAAACTCTAAATAAAGACTCTAGGAGGCAACTTCAAGGGGGTGCTTATTTTTTGCACAAAAGGGTGTGCTTTTTCTCCCATAAAAGAGTTCTTTATTTCTGCCAGCACAGAGAGTGGAAGCAAGGAATTACTCCAAGAGAAGCCGACTGATCCATCTCAGAATCCGAATTCTCCCACAAGACTAAAGATCTCCCTTCAATCACCTCCAGGGGTTTTTGGGTTCTTTATGTTTTGTTATCATTATTCTTCTGAGATGTTTTCTTTTATAATTATGAACTAAATCCCCCAAATACTTGAGGGGGATGAAACCTAAGACAGACCTTGTTATTATTTTCTCTTGAACTATTTGATAAATGTTTGATTTGTTTTTAATTGTGTTTTTAACTGTTAAATTGATATTTCTGGGATATTGATTTAAGTCAAATGTGCTTATGTAGAGGAGCAAAAGTCCCTGCATAGGAGTAGATCCAACACAATTAAGCGGAGTTGATTGCAATCCTAGAGATAGGACGACGAAAATCTACCGGATTAGGGTCAAACCTAATAAGGGAATCCATAGATCAAGTTAATGCAACACTAGGGGTTTTAATTAGAAAGAGATTTCAATGAATCAACCTAAGGTTGGTTGTTTTTAGTCTCGAGAGAGATATTAACATAAGTTAGGGATTTCTACGAGTCAAGTCAAGTGAATAAATCGTCTAGTTCAAGAGTTGATAACGAGTGAAGTCTAGGTAGATTCTCCCTTAAGTATTGTCCAAATTAATCATTTTTCCTAAGATTTTTTCCCCAACTCGCTTTTTGTGTGTTCTTAGCTTAGTCTAATAATTAGTTTAGTTTAATAGAAAATCCTTTTTCTTTTTAGGTTAAATAATAGAAAGAAAGTTAGTACTAGTACTTTTGGTTCCCTTGGGTATGATATCTCGGTCTTGCCCTAACTATACTACTATTCGATAGGTGCGCTTGCCTTAAATTGTGATAATAGTTAGTTTCTGGTGTGATCATTTATTATAAATTTTATTACTTCATATCATGCATATCAAGTTTTTGGCGCTGTTGCCGGGGAACTAAGATATTAGGAATACTCGATTTTTATTACTGTAGCCATTAATATTTTTATTTATTTTCAATTTTTATTTTTATTTGTTTTATTTATTTATTTTAATTTTGTTTGCCTTTTGCCTTCTAGGTATCTCTAGTTTATGACTACAAGAAACCCAGGAGGACCATTACTTTTTGACGAAGATTTAGAAGCCATCGTTCATAGAACTCGTAAAGAGATCAGACGAAGCCTACATTATCCAGAACAAGGACAAGAAGAAGAACTAGAACCTACCGAAGGGATGGAAGGAAATCAAGGCAAATTACCACCTCTTGCAATAGCCGCAGAATCGGTGAACCAAAATAATGCTCCTCGTACTATGTATAATTATGCTAAACCTAGTTTGGCTGGTACTGAATCTAGTATTGTTAGGCCTACTATTGCTGCAAATAATTTTGAATTAAAACCTAACACTGTTCAGTTGATTCAACAATTTGTGCAGTTTGATGGTTTACAGGATGAAGATCCCAACTCACTCTTAGCAAATTTCTTGGAATTTTGTGACACTTTTAAAATAAATGGTACTTCTGATTATGCCATTTGCCTTCGACTATTCCCTTTTTCCTTGAGGAATAAAGCTAAACAGTGGTTAAATTCTTTACCACGAGGCTTAATCACTACATGGGAACAAATGACCAAAAAATTTTTGCTCAAATACTTTCCGCCGGCTAAAACGGCAAAACTAAGGAATGATATCTCTTCTTTTGTGCAGATGGATTTAGAGACACTTTATGATGCCTAGGAGAGATACAAAATCTTTTGAGAAGGTGCCCACACCATGGGTTGCCTTTGTGGTTACAAGTTCAAACTTTTCATAATGGTTTGAAACCTTCAACAAGACAAATGATCGATGCAGCCACCGGAGGAACAATCATTTATAGAAGAGATGTCACTGAAAAACTATCAGTGGCAAGTCATGAGGACAAAGCCACAGAAAGTCGCAAGAGTTTTTATTATTGATGCAGTCACTACGCTTTCTAATCAAGTAGAACTTCTTAATAAAAAGATTAATAACTTTGTTGGTTCTACGCAAGTACACCCAGTGATGCAATGTGACTCAATTTAAGGAAACATGCACAATCCAGATTACTCCTCCTATGGACATGGCGTGGAAACCGAGCAAGCCAACTATATGGGTAACAATTCTAGATCTCAAAATAACCCTTAAATTAACACTTACAACGCAGGTTGGAGGAACCACCCCAATTTTTCATGGGGAGGTCAAGGAAATGAAAGACAACCACCCTATCCGGGATTCTAACAGCCACCATTCCAACAAGAGAAAAAGCTGAACCTTGAAGAGATGCTCACAAAATTTATTACCATGTCAGAAACCAGTTTTCAAAACACTGAAACGGCACTGAAGAACTAGCATGCATCCATTCAAGAACTTGAAACACAAATAGGCCAGCTCGCCAAGTCAATTTCTGAAAGACTACAAGGTGGGTTACCAAGCAACACCGAGACTAGCCCTAAGGAGCAACTCAATGCCGTGAATACAATAGATGATGAAGGGCTAACCAAAACCAAACCAGAGCCATGTAAGGAAACTATGGTAAGTAAAGGTAAGGTCGAGGTAAGTAATAACGAGACAGTCACTAGAGAATACAAACCTCATATCCCATACCCAAATGCGCTAAAGAAAGACCGCATAGATGAACAATTCGGTAAGTTTCTTAAACTCTTAAAGAAATTACATATCAACTTACCGTTTATTGAAGCTCTTTCGCAGATGCCAAATGCTATTAAGTTTCTAAGAGAGCTATTAATAAACAAGCGGAAGCTAGATGAGAACTCTCATGCGAAGCTAAATGCAATATGCTTAGCCATATTACAGAATAAGCTACCCATCAAACTAAAATATCCAGGGAGTTTTACTATCCCTTGTTTACTCGGTAGCCTAGACACCAAAAATACTTTAGCCGATTTAGGGGCTAGTATAAATGTCACGCCTTATAAACTGTTTAAACAACTAGGTCTAGGAAAACCTAAACAAACTAAGATGAGCATCCAATTGGCTGATAAGACCTTTAGATTTCCAAAAGGAATAATTGAAGATGTGCTTGTCAAAGTCGATAAATTTATATTCCCCGTTGACTTTGTTGTTTTAGACATTGATAAGGATAGTAATGTACCCTTAATTTTAGGGCGACCCTTTTTAGCAACTGGCAGAACAATAATTGATGTAGGAACAAGTGAGCTTACACTACGTGTAAGTGATGACAAAGTTACTTTACAAGCTCAAAACTCGATTAAGACTGTTGATAATAATATAGTTACGAGTTCTTGTAAAAACACTGAACTCACCACCCAACCTTCTGTACCAGATGCACTCCACATAAAGGTAACCCAACCACAGATAAGTCCATCCAAGGGAGACGCACCTGAAAAGCAAATGCTTCGGATTGAGGAACTAGATGAGTGGCTAAACTATCATGAAAAGCCCAGAATATGCCACACCAACCTAGAGAATCAACAAGACGACCCTCAGGTAAAAATGGATCAAATCAAGGTAGGAGATAAGGTAATCTTAGGGGAAGACGATCCTCGAATCTTGAATTTAAAAGAACATACAAGTGACATTCCCTACTTCATTGTAATGAAAATCTTCCCATACGGCACAGTAGAGGTAACTCATCCAAACCACGGCACTTTCAAGGTAAACAGTCATCAGCTTAAACATTATAAAGGTGAGGAATTTAAGAACAATAGGGAGGAGCTTTAGCTCCACGACCCCTCGCAATGACACATGCAAGCAGAGTCGAGCTTAGGCTCTAAATAACCACTTCTCGAGAGGCAACCCAAGCACATGATTTTTTAAGCCACACGGCCATGCACACGGGTGTGCTTAAGGCCGTGGGCATAACATGTCAAAATAAGGGCTGAGACAAAGAGCCACAGTCGTGCGATATGGCCATGGCCAAGCCTGACAAATTGACACGGACAGGCAACATGCCCGTGCCCCAAGGCCGTGCTCAAACCTGCCATTTTAGATAAGGGCGTGTGACCTCCTACACGGCCGTGGGAGAAGCAAACATCGAAAGAGACGGCCGTGTTGCCAACACGCCCTATGAACACGAGCGTGTGTTACGAAATCGACGCGCCAAAACCCCTAAATTTCAAACTACATGGGTAAATCCCGAGCCACACGGGCGTGTG
Source organism: Gossypium stocksii (assembly GCA_020496765.1). NCBI lineage: Eukaryota > Viridiplantae > Streptophyta > Magnoliopsida > Malvales > Malvaceae > Gossypium > Gossypium stocksii. Next base: position 36,657,778 of record CM035624.1, read on the forward strand.
CCACGCCCATGTGACCCAAAAACCTATATAAACAGCCCACTATTCACCTTTTTCCTCATCCAAACCCTAAAAATCTCTCAACCGAACGCCCATACCCACCATTCCTAGCACCGCCACCGGCCTCAACAGCATCTCCACTCCCGTGCAACGTCGCCATGACCGTGTTCCACCCCATAATCACCTATTCTGTTCCCTTTTCTTACTTTTTCTCTTCATTTTAATGTCTTATATCTATTTTGTTTGTTTATTTTCTCATTCATTTACATATTTGCTTTATTGTTAACAAGAAATTCATTCCTTTAGCATGATCATCCTAGATTTTTCATAATGCCATTTAGACCCATCCTTTGGCTACCACTTTTACTTATCTAAAGTAGTATTCACATAGTATAAATTGATACCCATGCCTCCATCATTTGATACTATGCTAGGATAAATAGAATATATTAATTAGGTTAGTAAAATCAACATTTCGATACTGTACTTAATAATGTTTTGCTTGAACTTATTATTCATATATTAGCTTCAATTTTTTTAGGACTAATGCATATCTTTCTATTTTTAGGAATTATGTCATCTTCACGTGGAAAGAAAGCTGTCGTCCCTACTTCAAAGAATCGAAAGGGGCCCGGTGGTTCATCCTCCAGACCCACAGCCGAAGCTCACAATCTTTTTATTCAATTCTCACAGAACTCCCAAAAGGAGTTATTTCAAATTCTGCGAGCACGACCTCTAGGACCCGGAAGATGCATTGACTGGGCTGCCTTAGAGCAGGTCCACTTAGCAGATGAGGTCTGTGCCCTATTGATGACGGACCCCTGGGACTAGTTTTTTAGGATTGTAGAGCCCACCTATCTCAAACTCACCCTCGAGTTCTGCTCCACATTCCACCTCCAGACCGTCATGAGCCAATACGATGATCCAAGGATGATCCAGTTCCATCTCAGAGGCCTCGTTTGTCACATCTCTGTGTACCGGAATTCGGTACAGCCCTGGGCTTCTACACGGAGCAGTTCATAGAGGAAGAGGACCTTTCTAAGCTCCACCGCCACATCACATTTCTCCAGTCAACTGCTGGCGCACCCTATTCCCTGGCCAACCCACGTACGACCCTAGTCGCTCCAAGGCAACAACCCTCGCCCCATCTCTGAGGTACATACATGCCCTCCTTGCACATACATTGACAGGAAGACGTGAGAGCACAGGTGTCGTCAACACCCACGATGCCTATTTTCTATGGAGCATGGCGAATGCACATGTCATCGACCTTGCTTACTTCATCGCTCATGCCATCCAGCACCAGTCCGAGAGGTATCGGATAGGCGTAATCTCTATAGGTCATCACTCAACAAGCCCGCCACTTTATATTACTTAACACCGCAGCCCAGACATCCTCCTACACCTTGATGCCATATGTTCCCACAGGGCATCCACACTATGTTACACATGAGGATGATCCAACGCCGACATGGGACCGATCCTTCACAATACCGTCTACTTCAAGATGCTGAGCAGAAGGACCCCGAGGACACTATTGATGATGCCTCACCACCGGAGGAGGCACCTACCAAGCCACCATCCCTCTTCGCCCAGTTCATGTGGTAGTTTCATATGTTCACATATCCGAGCGCCTCACATGATTTGAGCAGCAGTACTTTCAACGTTTCGATCACATCGACGCTACTCTTCAGTAGATATGCCAGCACTTCCACATCTCATCGTTACCCCCACCTCACAGACCATCTGAGGATTAGAACTTTCTATTCCTCTTATCTTCTTTTTTTATTTTCCTTTTTTTTGTTTTATTTTATTTCATCTTTTTCATTCTTATTCCATAACAAACACATTTTGTTACTCCAAACTTCCTAAAACTAATAAATGCTTTCGTAGTTTCAAAGGAGCTCTATAGCTCAAATCCAAAATCTAATAGGAACCTTACCAACACTTCACTCAGTTGACGCCGCCAAAGCCTACACTTCCAAAATAAAAGCTATAGACAAACAAACACTACCACCACCAGAGTATCCACCTCCACACCTTCCTTTGTCCCAGACACTCTATAGACCCCACCACCTCACAAATTCATCCAATTTAGGGAGTTTCATTTCTTTCCCTATCTTATGATATTATGCTTCTATTGCTACTAATGGATCCTTGTACATTGAAGGCAATGTACATCTTAGTTGTGGGGGGAACTTACTTTTAATCATTGCATTCTCTTTGAAACCCCTGAAAATTTTTAAAATTAACTTTTTGCATTGTTCTCAAAAATTTTGAATTCTCACTTTCACTCTCTACATTACCTTTAATCTCCTATTAAGAATTAATTCTGATTGATCTATGATTCTTATTGATGTATTGAGAACTAAGATATAGGTACTTATGCTTTGATTATTCAAACTTTAAAACGCTAGGGAATCAAGCATGATAAGTTGAAATTTTTGAGAATTTAAATTTTTCTAGGTTATTTTCCCTAATTTTAAGTGTTATCTTGAGATTTGAAATTCGTAGGATTGACATCAAAAGCCATAATTCTGCTAAGATTTTTGAGCCTTTTGATAATAAATTCTTTCGTGCTCCCTTTTATTGTTGCTTTGACTGTGTCAATACTGATTTGTTATTCTAGAACTTGCTTCAATTATACATGTCAAGACCACATCATTGATTTGATATACCGAAATGATAAAGGCACCTACCACTTACTCCATAAAAGCCTACCTCTATAAATTAACCCCTAGTAAACCCCATTGAGCCTAACAACCCATTCTTTGACTTACCTTGAATATTAATCTATAACCCATTTTTGTTAAATTCCATTCAATTATTTTGATCCCTATTTTTGTCGAGATTTGAGTTGAATTATTATCTAGCTTTGTTCTCTTTTCTAGTTTGTAAAGTTATAAATATTCAATTTATTATATTTGATTTGATTTATTCTTAAAATAATAAAAATGTATATACAATTAATTCAGTTGTAATCTGTAATATTTCAATAGTTTTTGCATATTTCTACAAGCTTCCAAATCCAAAATGATGTCATCATAAGACTTAGCTCTAGAAATATGTTCCAATGATAGAGATTTTTCTAGCTAGATGATTTTTTCAATTCAATCTCGATTCTAACCCTCTTTTCCAGCTTGTTACAACACCCCTAACCAAAGCCCCATTACAACCATTGAAAGACCTTTTGATTGATGTGTCATATCAATCTATAGTGGTGGAGATTTGATTTTCTTGCAAGCCTATGGTAATAACTTTTCAGGTTGACTAAAGAGTGCATAATTCTTGAACCCTAAACACTTTGAGTGGATAGAGTGAATCTTTAGTGAGGATGTCAAATCTTGTTGATTTTGATTGAAAGGTAATTACTTAAGAGAAGGAAAGAAGCCTATGTTTCTGTGATAAAATTCTCAACTTAGAATGTTTGAAACTTTAATGTTCTTCAGATTGAATTTTCACTGTATGATTACTTGTGGGTTACTTTGAAACATTATTAATAAGGCTTGTAAGTTAAGAAGAATGATTCTTAACTGTGGGTTGAGATTTTGCTTGAGGACAAGCTAAGGCTTAAGTGTGGGGGTATTTGATAAACGATAAATTATACATCTTTTTACCTCATGCTTAGCCTAATTTCTGGATGGATTATCATTGAATTTGTGGAAATTAGTGCTGTTAATCCCTTTATTTCATGTTTTATACTCAGGTGAGCATAGGGAAGTGAAAAGAAAGAGAAACGGGCCAAAAAAGGAGAAAATGGGCCAAAGTATGAAAACAACACGGCCTGGAGGTTCGCCACACAGTCATGTCACACGGCCGTGCCACATTGGGCTCGAACACGGACCAACCCTGACTCACACGGCCTAACCACACAGCCGTGCTACCTTAATAGGCTCGAACACAGCCTGGGCTTTGATCCATAAGGGCGTGGCACACGGGCGTGTCCCTGTTGTGAAGAAGTTTAATTTCACTCGAAAAAGGCTGCTTAAGGGCTAAGAAAGGCATTCCAAAACTCTATATAAAGGCCCTATGAGGCAACTTCAATGGGGTGCTTATTTTCCCACAAAAGGGTGTGGTTTTTCTCCCAAAAAAGAGTGCTTTATTTCTGCCAACACAAAGAGTGGCAGCAATGAATTATTCCAAGGGAAGCCGACTGATCCATCTTAAAAGCCGAATTCTCCCTCAAGACTAAAGATCTCCCTTCAATCACCTCTAGGGGTTTTTGGGTTCTTTATGTTTTGTTATCATTATTCTTCTAAAATGTTTTCTTTTATAATTATGAACTAAATCTCCTAAATACTTGAGGGGGATGAAACCTAAGACAGACCTTGTTATTATTTTCTCTTGAATTATTTGATAAATATTTGATTTGTTCTTAATTATTTTTAACTCTTAAATTAATATTTTCGGGATATTGATTTAAGTCAAATTTACTTATGTAGAGGAGCAAAAGTTCCTGCATAGGAGTAGATCCAACACAGTTAAGCGAAGTTGATTGCAATCCTAGAGATAGGATGACGAAAATCTGCCGAATTAGGGTCAAACCTAATAAGGGAATCCATAGATCGAGTTAATGCAACACTAGGGGTTTTAATTAGAAAGAGATTTCAATGAATCAACCTAGGGTTGGTTGTTTTTAGTCTTGAGAGAGATATTAACATAAGTTAGGGATTTCTACGAATCAAGTCAAGTGAATAAATTGTCTAGTTCAAGAGTTGATAACAAGTGAAGTCTAGGTGGATTCTCCCTTAAGTATTGTCCAAATCAATCAGTTTTCCTAAGAGTTTTTCCCTAACTCGCTTTTTCTGCATTCTTAGCTTAGTCTAATAATTAGTTTAGTTTAATAAAAATTCCCTTTTCTTTTTAGGTTAAATAATAGAAAGAAAGTTAGTACTAGTACTTTTGGTTCCCTTGGGTACGATATCTCGGCCTTGCCCTAACTATACTACTGTTCGATAGGTGCGCTTGCCTTAAATTGTGATAATTGTTAGTTTTTGGTGTGATCATTTATTATAAAATTTATTACCTCATATCTCTCATATCACATATATTTATAAATAATTTCTTTATTTCATATTCATTGTAATATAATTTATTTAAAGTATTAATTAGATCTATTTTTGTTTAGGTTAATATTAATTTGGTACTCGCCTCCCTTGGGTATGATCCTCTAAGTACTCACCTACTTCATTGGAATTATATTACAACCTGACTTGTATACTTACAGACACTGCCTCAATATTATATATTTAATTATAGTATTCACACTCTAGATGTTAGTACATCCGGAGACGGCCAAGTTGTTGGCACCGTCGCTCAGAGACAACTTAATTAGATTAATTTTAATATTTGCATTTAATAGAATAATTAGGAAAATTTTAAATTAGATACGATTCTTTATTTTATCTTGACAACATTTTTATTTTTCTTTTTGGTTTCAGTGTATGGCTCGAAGTAGGGGCACACCTATAGAGCCACCCACTGATCTAGAAAGACTAATCCATAGAAAGCATCAACATTGGCAACAACAACAGATGTGTAACGCCCTAATTTTCGGGATTTCTCGGGTTTAGTGTGATTTTGGTGAGGTTGTGAAAAATTTGTGTTTAGACTGCTAAATTTGTGTTAAAGAATGCTAGTGGGCCTTTAGGGGGCCCAAAACCCGGTTAAAATTCGTTACAAATAGCAAAGCATGTTTTTATGTGAAAGGGGGAAGTGGATCAGAGGGCTCTTAAAGAAAACTTGGTGAAAATTGTCATAAAAGGAGCCTTGGTAGAGTGGCAAGGAGGCGCCACTAAGCTCCTAAAAAAGTGGCGTCTAAGTGGTGTAGGAGGTCCATGTTACGAGTTGCAAGGTAAGCATTAAGTTCTTTTATTTTTATGCGCATGTGTGCTAAGTGTTGGCACTTAAGTGGGACTTTGGCAAGAAGAGTTCAAACTGTTCAAGAGAGTGAATCAATGAGTGAAGTAAGGGGATTTGAATTTGAAAGGAAGTGGCCGGCCAAGGGATTCTGTAGAGTGCAAATTCAGCATGCAACTCTAGGCATATCAATCGGCATTTGGGTCTCTTTTGTGCTGATTTCTTTAGGTTAGTGAGTTCTTCCCTTCTGCCGGTTCTATTCAGCACATTAGGGTTCTTTTTCGTCACTCTTTTCTTGCTTTTCTGACCTAGTAGCCGCATCTTACACCCAAGAAACCCCCACTACCGATTTCTCCCTTTTGACCGAAATCACTCTTCTGTTTTCTTCTTCTCACAATCTTCTTCTTCTCATCTTGTCTCTTAAATCGATTCTATACCATTAGTTACCTTTCAAGCCGAATTCTTCTCTTCTTCTACAAGCCTCTGTCGACCATCTTTCTACCAAAATCCCTCACATAGCCGAATATTCATTTGACCGAAACCACATCATAACCGAGTACTTTATGTGACCGAGACCATACTTTTTTGCTCACCTGTTGACCGAAACCTATCACTTCTTCTTCTCTCAGATTCTCTAGCAAAGCTGAACCCCTCATCACCTATTGTTTGTGCCGATGATTCATCCCCTACTCCTCTGTTGTGTCAACAAAGACATCTAGGTGTAGATCTAAAAGCCAAATACTCTAGAGCCTTACTTTGTTGTCATTAGGGCTAGATCTACTATGGATCTAGGTTGGTGAAAGCGTGGAAGCGATATTCCTCAAGGGGAGACATTGGTAAGTGGTTTAAACCTTGGATATTGTCAAATTCTTTACATATTGAGGAGTAGCCGAAATCCCTAAGTCCTTAAGGGGCTCTGTCAACTTGGTCTATGGTTAACATAGGGTTATATTTTGATTCTTTTACATGTTAGTTAGCAAAAACGGAGGGCTATCAAGGAACTGAAGGCATCGTTTCAACCGGATCTAGATCTAAGGGGATCTAAATCGACAAGGTAAGATTTTAAGGCAATTAGGGGTACTGGCCGATTGCGGTAAGGGACTTTTTGCAGTGATTTTTGTAGATTTGTTGGCTAATCAATTAGGTAATGGATTGTATGGATTATCGCATAGGAGATTTCATCAGTGGAATCGCAAATAGGTGTGTGTATTGAACACCCCTTCATTGTTCAATTCAGCAAAAGTCGAAAAGCCGAAATGTCGAAGTTCTGGCATTTCGAAGGCTTGTGAACGTGTGAACGCTCTCAAGTTGGTAGGACTACGTTGGATCTGAAATCGGTACTGGTAGGTAGGTTGACTGAACAATTTCGGGCACTACGGTAAGTTGGGCCTCGGTGGGCCGAATATAGGCCCAATGGGCTTTGGGCCCATTTGGGGTAAAAATAGGTTTAAAGGTATTTATGACAGACTATGGACATAAAAACTGCTAAAATGAGTACGTGACTATGGATTAAGGTTTAGATGGGCCTAAAGGGCTAATTGGCATGATAGGGCCTATTAGGGGTTTTAGGGCCTAAAAGCTAAGACTATTAAACTAAGTTAACTGAACTTCTGTAACGGCTACTCGATTAGTAGAGATTGTAATAAACATAAAAACTGTAATAAGGGAGCAAATTACTAAAATACCCCCTTAAGGTGGGAAATTACTATTTTACCCCTAGGGTTAATTTTGTATGAAATGCATGATATTTTGTTTCTGTTTGTTATATGTCATAATATGTATACCTGTTGTATGGGATATGGGTTATGTTGATGGAGGAAGTGTTCTGGTGGCCTCGCCACATATATCTGTTTTAGTGGCTTTGCCACATTATCTGTATTTGGTGACTCTGTCACAATATCTGAGCAGCAATGCTGCGACTGTGGTGTGTGGGCTGGGCGGGTCGAGTTATTCCCCACATGGTGTGTTGGCTGGTACGGGTGGCGTGTAGCGGTTGGGTGGGTCGAGTAGTCTCCCCACATGATATGGGTTTGCATGCATACTGATATTCTGTACTATTCTGTTCTAGGCCTATAGGCCGTACTGCTATCTGAATAGGGCTACAGCCCAGTATCTATTATCTGAATAGGGCTTCGGCCCAGTATCTGACTGAGACTGGATTGGGCTTAGGCCCAATAGGCTTGAGTTGACTTGGGCTATGGAAGGGCTTCTACACACACTGAGTTTTCCAAACTCACTCTTTTCCATTCCCTCTTTACAGGTGAGCCCTAGTTCATAGACTTGGATGCTGGGAGGGATTCGGAGTGGCCACGAAGACTAAAATCAGTTCTAAATTGGTTTATTATTCTATATTTTAATTACTCACTTTATTTTCAATATGGGTTGTAATAAGGCCATTTTAACTGTTCTATTTGGGTTTTTATTTTCTTACTTATGCTGTTTTACTACAACTATATTGATACATGTTTTCCAAAACTAAACAAATGTTTTCATAAACAACTTGGCAATACAAGCAACTAAGCAAGATAATAATACTAAACTGAATCGATTAACAAGGGAGTAGAGAGTAAGTCGATTAACCATTAAACCAGGAATTTCTAAAATCAAAGTGTTGTTTTACGAAGCTCACCAGCAGACTTAATAACTAGGCAACGTGACTTAGCTAGGCGATGTAGCTCACCAGACTTGGCCATAACGTCTAGGCTGGGTTTGGGGTGTTACATTTAGTGGTATCAGAGCCAAGTTGCAACAACTCAGCTGTGGATCAAGTCCAAAAAGACTTTCAAAATTTTTAAGCTAAAATAAAGGGGTACTTTTGGAAAAATCAGATTTTATGTTTTAAAAGTGATTTTTTTTTCAAACTTGTCTTGTCTAAAATTAATATGTTTTGAGAAATCGATTTCAAAAGGTCTAAATCTTTATGAATTTTTATGAAATTTGATAATTCAAGAGGTGGCACACTGAATCCCCGGCATTGAGTCTGTAAGTATTTTTTTGCCCTAAATACTGTTCTGTACTGAAAACGATATTGCAGATAGTACTGAGCCTTAGATATAATACTATAGATAAGGTAGTATTAAGGCTACAAACTGAGACTGTAGGGTAAACTAAACCCTAGGAAACTGAGATAGTAGTTAGACTACGATTGCGCGAGAATAACTTTTGAAACTGTATCTGTTCATAAAATATTCTGTAATAAGAACTGAAACATTAAACTAATGTCATAAAATTCGTAAACCAGATAATCGATATGAGTATGAGACCTGCTCGTGGACGAGGCCGTGGACGAGGCCGAGTTAGTGCTCAAGCTGGACCTTCATCTTTTGGGCACATGCCAGTTGAGGAAGTGCGAGCTCCGCCAGCGATGGAGACTAGGTCTTACAATAGGGCTGCAAGGACGACGCTCTGTCCTAAGCCATGCTGAGGGTGTTAGAGAGGGTCGCTGGAGCAAGCACTGGAACTGTGGCTAGAGGGTCTATTTCTGAGCGACTCCGGGCTAACGGAGCTGAGGTTTTTAGGGGCATATCTAGAGTAGCCCCAAACGTGGCTGAGTACTGGTTGGAAGCCACGGAGCGGATAATGGACGACCTAGACTGCTCAGTGGAGTAGAAATTGAAAGGTACAGTGTCATTGCTGTGAGACGAGGCATATCAGTGGTGGATCACCGTGAAAGAGGGTACCTCAGCTGATGGGGTAACTTGGAAACTATTTAAGAATTCCTTTAAGGCGAAATATGTTGGAGCTAGCTATATGGATGCACATAGGAAGGAATTCCTGAACCTGACCCAAGGCAGTAAGACCGTTGCTGAATATGAGGCAGGGTTTTTGCGATTAAGCCGGTATGCTAGTGGTATTGTTTCCACTAATTATGAGCGCAGTGTTCGTTTCAAGAATGGTCTCAAAGATGAGTTGAGGGTGCTGATAGCTCTGTAGAGGGAGCACGACTTTCCTGCACTAGTAGAGAAGGCTAAGATAGCCGAAGAGGTGAAATGAGCTGAACAACAGAACCGCGAGAGGGATCGCAATCATTTTAAGAGAGATTTTAGACCATCGGGTACTGCAAACAGGAACTTTAAGAGAGCTAGAGTGGAAGAACCAGATCGAGCTGTGTCGGTAAATACTGTGAGACCACAGCCTTATAGGGTCTATGGTAGGGTACATCTGGGTGAACGTAGGAGGCGTAATGGAGCTTGTTTCCGGTGTGGGTCTATGGAACACCAAGTAAAAGATTGTCCACAGAGGCCAGTTCAGAATCAAACTATTGACCAGAGGGTTGCTTAGCCTGTATAAGGAGGATTGCCACCACCAAGGGGCCGTGGTCAAGGTAAAGGAGGCAACGGTAATGGACGTGGTCGTGGAGCACCTGGCAGGGGTGCCGGTAATGCTGCAGCTCGTTAGCCAGCCTTGGTGTATGCTGTTCGCCGTTGAGAGGAGGGTGATGCACTTGATGTTATAACTGGTACGTTCTTAATATCTAGTATGCCATATACTGCTTTGATTGACGTGGGTTCAATACATTCATATGTTGCTTACGAGATTTCTGAGTCGTTGGGTGTGCACTTTGAAGAGACTGTGAGTGGGGTAACTGTGATTAGTCCTTTAGGTCACTCTGTCGTGGTAGATAAACTCTTTAGGGATGTGCCTTTAGAGACTTAAGGTAGGATCTTTCTGGGAGACTTAATGGAACTACCTTTTGGAGAATTTGATCGGATACTGGGCATGGACTGGTTAACTAAGCACAAAGCGACTCTGGATTGTGCGGCTAAGAGGATGATTTTGAGAACAATCGAGGGTGAGGAGGTGATGGTTATTGGGGAGCGAAGGGACTATTTGTCCAATGTGGTTTCTGCCTTAAGGGCTAAAAAGTTTATTAGCAAAGGTTGCAAAGCATATTTGGAATTTTTGAGTCAAACTGAATTTGAAGGAGTGATAGGAGAAATAGTTTGAATTGTTAATGAGTTTCAAGATGTTTTTCCTAAGGAGCTTCTTGGATTACCTACTAACCGAGAAGTTAAGTTTGGGATTGATCTATTGCCTGGAACAGCTTCAGTGTCCATTACGCCTTACAGGATGGCACCAAAGGAGCTAGTGGAACTAAAAGCTCAGATTCAAGAACTGTTAGATAGGGGCTTCATTAGACTGAGTGTGTCTTCATGGGGAGCACCAGTGCTGTTTGTGAAAAAGAAGGATGGAACGATGCGTATGTGCATCAATTATTGCCAGTTGAACAAACTAACAATAAAGAATAAGTATCCTCTACAGAGAATAGACGACTTGTTTGATCAGCTTAGAGGAGCTTCAATGTTTTCCAAGATTGATCTCCGGTCTGGATACCATCAGCTAAGGGTAAAGGAGATGGATGTTCACAAGACGGCATTCAGAACTCGATATGGTCACTACGAGTTTTTGGTTATGCCATTTGGATTGACGAATGCACCTACAGCTTTTATGGATTTAATGAACCGAGTGTTCCAGCCATACTTAGATCGATTCGTGGTCGTCTTTATCGATGATATATTAGTGTATTCAGAAATCGAGAAGAAGCATAATGAGCATCTTCGAGTGGTTCTGCAAATTTTGAGAGAAAAGCAACTATATGTGAAATTTAGTAAGTGTGAATTCTAGCTGCGAGAAGTGACTTTTCTAGGGCATGTTGTGTCAGCTGAGGGGATTAGGGTAGATCCTCGCAAGATTGAGGCATTTTTGGACTGGAAGTCGCCAAGGTCAGTATCGGAAATTCGTAGTTTTCTCGGCTTGGCAAGTTATTGCAGAAGGTTTGTTGAGGGTTTTCGTTAATCGCGGCACTGTTGACAAAATTGTTATGGAAGGGAGTAGCATTTATATGGACAGAGAAGTAGCAAAAAGCTTTTGATAAGCTGAAAAAGGTGTTAACTGAGGCGCCAGTGTTGATTCAGCCAGAATCTGGAAAGGACTTCACTGTGTATAACGATGCTTCGCAAGTGGGGTTAGGATGTGTATTGATGCAAGAGGGTAAGGTGGTCACTTATGCTTCGTGACAACTTAAGCCTCACAAAGTGAATTACCCTAGCATGACTTGGAGTTGGTAGCGGTGGTATTTACACTGAAAATCTGGAGACACTACCTTTATGGAGAAAAGTGTATTATATACACTGACCATAAAAGTCTCAAATATCTGTTGACTCAAAAAGAATTGAATCTTAGGCAACGAAGATGGATAGAGTTGCTTAAGGATTATGACTGTTCGATCGAGTACCATCCAGGTAAGACTAACGTAGTGGCTGATGCACTGAGCCGAAGGTCTGTTGCTAAGTTAAAAGCTATATTTGATCGTTTAAGTTTGTATTATGATGGGAGCTTGTTAGCAGAGTTGCAAGTGAGACCGACTTGGACCGAGAAAATTAAAGAGTTACAGTTGAAGGATGATTCGTTGATTCCTCAATTTTAGCATGTCAAGAATGGTGAGAGTGAGGATTTTAGATTGAATTCTGATGGAGTTCTTTGCTTTCGTGGAAGAGTTTGCGTTCCTAAGGACTCCAATTTGAGCAAGTTGATCTTGAGTGAGTCTCATGGTGGACCATGTGCTATGCACCCTGGAGGTAATAAGTTATATCGAGATTTGCGAGAGATATACTGGTGGCCTGGACTCAAGCGAGAAGTGACTGAATTCGTTGGGAAATGTCTAACGTGCCAGCAAGTTAAAGCTGAGCACCAATTGCTTTCTGGATTATTGCAGCCAATGAAGATTCCGCAGTGGAAATGGAAAAGAGTAACGATGGATTTTGTGAGTGCGTTGCCCTTGACACCTTCGAAGAAAGACTCTGTTTGGCTAATAGTGGATAGACTGATGAAGTCTGCTCATTTTATACCAGTTAGAACCAATTACTCACTTCAGAAGTTGGCCAAGCTGTATGTAGCAGAGATAGTGCATTTGCATGGGGTGCCAGTTTTGATAATTTCTGATCGAGATCCTAGATTTACATCTTGATTTTGGCAGAAGTTGCATGGGGCGTTGGGAGCGCGGTTGGATTTCAGTACTACATTTCACCCTCAAACAGATGGTCAGTCTGAGAGGGTCATCCAAGTGTTGGAAGACATGCTGAGAGGATGTGTTATCGACTTTCATGGTAGTTGGGAAGATTATTTACCATTGGCGGAATTAGCATACAACAACAGTTATCAAGCAAGTATTCAGATGGCTCCATACGAGGCACTTTATGGGCGAAGATGTCGTACTCCTACATGTTGGACAGAGTTGGGAGAGCGCCAGATTCTTGGACCAGAGTTGGTGGCAGATACAGAGAACAAGGTTAAACTAATTTGAGATCGGTTAAAAGAAGCATCTAATAGGCAAAAGTCATATGCTGACCTTAAGCGCAAGGAAATTGAGTTTGCTGTTGGAGATATGGTATTTCTAAAGGTTTTGCCATGGAAGAAGATCTTGAGGTTTGGTAAAAAGGGCAAGTTAAGTCCGCGGTTTATTGGGCCCTATCGGATACTCAAGCAGATTGGGCCAGTAGCATATCAATTGGAGTTGCCACTAGAGTTGGACCGTATTCATGATGTTTTCCATGTATCTATGTTGAGGCGGTATCAGTCAGATCCTTCGCATATTGTACCAGTGGAGGAGATTGCAGTAAGTACTGACTTGACCTTCGAGGAGGAGCCTGTGCAAATCTTAGATCGTGAAGTCAAAGTCTTGAGGAGGAAGTCAGTTCCATTGGTAAAGGTGCTGTGGCGTAATCATGGTAGAGAAGAAGCTACTTGGGAGCCAGAGGAAACGATGCATGAGTAATACCCTCAATTATTTGGATCAGGTAAATTTTGAGGCCGAAATTTCTTTAAGGGGGTAGAGTTGTAACGCCCTGATTTTTAGGATTTCTCGAGTTTAGTGTGATTTTGGTAAGGTTGTGAAAGTTTTGTATTTAGACTGCTAAATTTGTGTTAAAGCATGCTAGTGGGCCTTTAGGGGGTCCAAACCCCGGTTAAAATTCGTTAAAAATAGCAAAGCATGTTTTTAAGTGAAAGGGGGAAGTGGATCAGAGGGCTCTTAAAGAAAACTTGGAAAAGTAGCCTTGGTAGAGTGGTAAGGAGGTGCCACTAAGCTCCTAAAAAAGTGGCACCTAAGTGGTGTAGGAGGTCTATGGTACGAGTTGCAAGGTAAGCATTAAGTTCTTTTATTTTTATGTGCATGTGTGCTAAGTGTTGGCACTCAAGTGGGGCTCTAGCAAGAAGAGTTCAAACTGTTCAAGAGAGTGAATTAAGGAGTGAAGTAAAGGGATTTGAATTTGAAAGGAAGTGGCCGGCCAAGGGATTCTGTAGAGTACAAATTTGGCATGCAACTCTAGGCATAGCAATCGGCATTTAGGTCTCTTTTGCTCCGATTTCTTTAGGTTAATGAGTTCTTCCCTTCTTCCAGTTCTATTTAGCACATTAGGGTTCTGTTTGGTCACTCTTTTCTTGCTTTTCTGACCTAGTAGCTGCATCTCACACTTAAGAAACCCCCACTGTCGATTTCTCCCTTTTGACCGAAATCACTATTCTGTTTTCTTCTTCTCACAATGTCCTTCTTCTCATCTTGTCTCTTAAATCGATTCTATACCATTAGTTACCTTTCAAGCCGAATCCTTCTCTTCTTCTACAAGCCTCTGTCGACCATCTTTCTGCCAAAATCTCTCACATAGCCGAATATTCATTTGACCGAAACAACACCATAGCCGAGTACTCTATGTGACCGAGGCCATACTCTTTTGCTTACTTGTTGACCGAAACCTATCACTTCTTCTTCTCTCAGATTCTCTAACAAAGCCGAACCCCTCATCACCTACTATTTGTGCCGACGATTCATCTCCTACTCCTATGTTGTGTCGACAAGGACATCTAGGTGTAGATCTAAAAGCCGAATACTCTAGAGCCTTACTTTGTTGTCGTTCGGGCTAGATCTACTATGGATCTAGGTTGGTGAAGTCGTGGAAGCGATATTCTTCAAGGAGAGACATTGGTAAGTGGTTTAAACCTTGGATATTGTCAATTTCTTTACATCTTGAGGAGTAGCCGAAATCCCTAAGTCCTTAAGGGGCTCTGTCGACTTGGTCTATGGTTAACATATGGTTATATTTTGATTATTTTACATGTTAGTTAGCAAAAGCGGAGGGCTATCAAGGAACTAAAGGCATCGTTTCAACCGGATCTAGATCTAAGGGGATCTAAATCAACAAGGTAAGATTTTAAGGCCATTAGAGGTACTGGCCGATTGTGGTAAGGGACTTTTTGCAGTGATTTTCGTAGATCTGTTGGCTAATAGATTAGGTAATGGATTGTAGGGATTACCGCATAGGAGATTTCGTTAGTGGAATCGCAAATAGGTGTGTGTATCAAACACCCCTTCATTGTTTAATTCAACAAAAGCCGAAAAGCTGAAATGCCGAAGTTCTAGCATTTTGAGGGCCTATGAGCGTGCGAACGCTCTCAAATTGGTAGGACTACGTTGGATCTGAAATCGATACTGGTAGGTGGGTTGATTGAACAATTTCGGGCACTACGGTAAGTTGGGCCTCGGTGGGCCGAATATGGGCCCAATGGGCTTTTGGGCCCATTTGGGGTAAAATAGGTTTAAAGGTATTTATGAAGGACTATGGACATAAAAACTGCTAAAACAAGTACGTGACTATGGATTAAGGTTTAGATGGGCCTAAAGGGCTAATTGGCGTGATAGGGCCCATTAGGGGTTTTAGGGCCTAAAAGCTAAGACTATTAAACTGAGTTAACTGAACTTCTGTAACGGTTACTGGATTAGTAGAGACTGTAATAAACATAAAAACTGTAATAAGGGAGCAAATTACTGAAATACCCCTTTAGGGTGTGAAATTACTGTTATACCCCTAGGGTTAATTCTGTATGAAATGCATGATATTCTATTTCTGTATGTTATATGTCATAACATGTATACCTGTTGCATGGGATATGGGTTATGTTGATGGAGGAAGTGTTCTGGTGGCCTCGCCACATATATCTATTATGGTGGCTTTGCCACATTATCTGTATCTGGTGACTCTGTCACAATATCTGAGCAGCAATGCTGCGACTGTGGTGTGTAGGCTAGTGGGTCGAGTTATTCCCCACATGGTGTGTTGGCTGGTACGGTGGTGTGTAGCGGTTGGATGGGCCGAGTAGTCTGCCCACATGATATGGGTTTGCATGCATACTGATATTTTGTACTGTTCTGTTTTGGGCCTATGGGCCGTACTACTATCTGAATAGGGCTACAGCCCAGTATCTGTTATCTGAATAGGGCTTCGACCCAGTATCTGACTGAGACTGGATTGGGCTTAGGCCCAATGGGCTTGAGTTGACTGAATAGGGCTTCTACACACAATGAGTTTTCCAAACTCACCATTTTCCATTCCCTCTTTGCAGGTGAGCCCTAGTTCGTAGACTTGGATGCTGGGAGGGATTCAGGGTGGCCACGAAGACTAAAATCGATTCTAAATTGGTTTATTATTCTATATTTTAATTACTCGCTTTATTTTTAATATGGGTTGTAATAAGGCCATTTTAACTGTTCTATTTGGGTTTTTATTTTCTTACTTATGCCTGTTTTACTACAACTATATTGATACATGTTTTCCAAAACTAAACAAATGTTTTCATAATCAACCTAGCAAAACAAGCAACTAAGCAAGATAATAATACTAAAATGAATCGATTAACAAGGGAGTAGAGAGTCAGTCAATTAACCATTAAATCGGGAATTTCTAAAATCAAAGTGTTGTTTTACGAGGCTCACCAACAGACTTAATAACTAGGCAATGTGACTTAGCTAGGCAATGTAGCTCACCAGACTTAGCCATAACGTCTAGGCCGGGTTTGGGGTGTTACAAGATGCAAAACCAACCATCTATCATAGGTAATCCACTATGAGAAAACTCATTGTTTGATGAATTTAATAAGTCTAACAAACATGACCTATAACAGCTCAATTTAGGGCTTAAACAAAACAATGGTTTCAGAACCACGAATTCAAAGTAGAAAATTTTATTGCGATAAAGTTTTGAGGTTTATTATATGATTGAATTCATGTGTGAAATTTTGGTTAAGAAATTTAGTGATAAAGTGTCCAATTTGATTTTTAGGACTAAATTGCAAAAGTTGCAAAAGGTGAATTTCTATCGATAAAGGTATTTGATTATGAAGAGTTCTTAAAGTAGAAGTCCTTACATGGTAATTAGACCAATACACTTTAGTTTGGACAAAAATGGACATGGAAGGACAAAACATCAAAGTTTTAAGTGAAGAACATTTTGGTCTTTTGGTTAATAAAAGAAAAAAAAGGGAAAATAAGTAAAACATTGTCTCTATCTTCCTCACCCATAGCCAAAAATCCATAAGGACACCATAGCTAGGGTTTTTCAACTTCCAAGCTTCATAATCAAGAAAGATGAGAAATTGACCTTGACCGGGGGAAATACAAGGCAAAAATTTGTCATTTTGGATCGAGGTAAGTTTGTATGTAAATGATGCATTGCTATGTTATGTTTTTGAATACTTTAACATTAGTATGCCTTGTGAATAACCATTTGAATGTTTAGACTGACCAAGCTTCGACAAATGAGAAAGATCCCGATTAAACCTTGGGAATTGAATAGGATACAAGTGACATGTCACTAGGAAACCAAGTATTTAAGTGAGAAGTGATAAGTGGTAGCTTCAGCTACAAGTGATAGGTGATAGCTTCAGCTACAAATAAGTGTGGCACTTATGTGCAAGACTTCCTAGTATCCTTTAGAATTCCAAGTGGTTCAACAGGTGATTCAACGAAATAACAAAGTGTGAGTGCAAGTGATTATGTAATGGTTGGTACATGTACGTATGTGAAAATCTTAAAAGATGAAGTTCGTTATGTGATGACTATTGGTAAGGTTGTGAATGAGTAAGTTGTGGTCGTAAGGTTTTGATAGTATTCATGAAATTTTTATAATGTCAATTGTATGTTAAAATGTGTGTTTATAATGCTCATTATTTGCATATAAACTTACTAAGCTATTTAGCTTAATCCTCTCTTTTTCCCTTGTCTTATAGTGTTACCAAGCTAACTCGGATTAGAGATCGTCGGAGGATCGTCTCACACTATAAAAATATCTTTCGTATATGTTGTCCTTAAAATTTTGAGTTATGGCATCTACAGGGGATTTGGTTATTTTGTTATATGTGTCATAATTGATTTGGCCAAAAATGATGGCTTATTTTGAGGAATTGAAATTGCCCAATATTGGTTCTTGGTATATGAATAAGGTGATGTTATTCATGGATGTGGTAGCTTGTATGATTTAGTTGATTAATGTGTGATGTATAAGCATGATGTATGTGGCATGTGGTTGAAGTGTGGATGTCTTGATTATGGATATTTGGTTGTGTAATTATGCCATGCTTTGTGTTTGAGAAATTGGTATAGATATATTTTTCTTTTAGGCTGGCAAATGGCTTGATAAATAGCCTTATATTTGTCTACACGGGTAGACACACGAGCGTAAGTCTAGGCCAAGTGTTACACATGGTCTGTACCATGGGTGTGTAGTCCGGTCGTATATCCCCTGCACCCTAATTTTGCAAAACAAAATGTCCAGTAGGAAATGCACGGCCCGAGACATGGCCGTGTGTCCCAGCCTTGTGAAGGACACAGCCTCAGGACATAGGCGTGTGCCTAGGCCTTGTGAAGTCTGCACCTTAAATGCGAAAATTAAATTCGCCATACGACCTAGCACACGGGCATGTGACTTGGCCATGTAACCCTAAATTGCTAATGACGTCATAAATAGTGAGTTACATGGGTTGAGGACACGGACATGTCTTGAGCCATACGGGCGTGTGTGACCACAAGGCCAGCCCACACGAGTGTTTGACTATCCAGAACGTGAAATTTTTCTAAGTATTGTAAAAGTTTCAAAAGTTTTCGGTTTAATCCCTAACCACCTCCAATATATGTTTAAGGCCTCATAGGCCCATTATAGGGATGTTATGAATATGTATGAAAATATTTAAGTGAGGTAATGCCTCGTACGCTACTCTGATGACGGATACGGGTAAGGGGTGTTGCATTTAGTGGTATCAGAGCAATGGTTTAGTCTATTCTCAAACTATCATAGCATGTGTGAGAGTCTAGCTATACATGCCTTAAATAAATTTTGATAGTGTGGCGAATCTTGACAACTTAAATCGTGTTTTTATATAGTAAATGGACCCCAATCAAGAAGTGCCTGATGACGCTGAAAGTAAGGTGCCGACTCCTGCGCAAGGGAGCACGCCTGTTGAAAGTAGACCGATAACACATAGCTAGGGAGGTGAAGCTAGGGAAGCCTTCCTCCACATGATGAATGAGTGGTATACAGAGTTCATTCGGGTGAATTTGAATGCTCAACCCCCTCTACCCCCTCCTATTCCTTAGCCAATTCCCGTAGCTGCTGAAGGTGTCCTCAAGGTGTTGAATTGGTAAGATTAAATAAAACCCCCAGTTGATAAGATCTGAAACTAAGGGGCTGAAGAATTCAGGGCTAATGTAGATGATGACCCCGAAAAAGCAAAATTTTGGCTTGAGAACTCTATCGGGTATTCGATGAACTTTCTTGCACCCTCGAAGAATGCTTGAAATGTGTTGTATCATTGTTGAAGGATTCTGCATATCATTGGTGGAAGATGCTTATATCCGTGGTACTAAGACAGGGGGTTACAATTGAGAAAGAAGAATATAAGCCAGCGATTTGTCGACCAGAACACAAAGAGTTTTTAGAGCTGAAATAGGGTTATATGTCTGTGGCTAAATATGAGCGAGAGTTTGTTAGGCATAGTAAATATGCTCAAGAATGTGTTTCCACCAAGACTATCATGTGTAAGAGATTTGAAGATAGGCTGAATGAAGATTTCAGATTATTTTTTTGGGGATTTTAGAGTTAAAGGAATTTGTTGTACTGGTTGATCGAGCTTGCAAATAAAAGAGAAAGGATGAGAGTGAGGCTAAAGATTTGAGAAAGAGGCCAATGAGTAAGTCTTATCAGACCTCGTCAAAGAAATCAAGGGACATGCATATTTGTTCTGCTGTTTCAGCTGGGAACCTAAATAAAACTCGTGAGAAGCAATATTTGGGGTCTAAGACTCAGACTACATCTCTAGTGAGCGTTGGTAACGCTAAACCTAATAATTTCGAGGGCCAGTATTGTGGTAGACGACATATTGGTGAGTTTTGGGTGATTAACTGGGCTTGTTTCAAGTGTGGTTCTCAAGAGCACTTTATCAAGGTTTGTCCTAAAATGGTTGAGAAAGATGATGTTCAGAATGTAAGATCGAACAACACAATGGCTAGAGGGACACTAGTGAAAAATGTGGGAAATGTATCAAATAGCAGAGGTGTATATAAGGATTTAGCTGTGAGATTTGAGGCTAGAGCACCTGCTAGAGCTTATGCCATTCGTGCTCAGTAGGACGCATCATCCCCTGATGTTATTACGGGTACATTTTTCTCTTTATGATAATAATTTTATTGCATTGATTGATCCCGGGTCTAGTCATTCTTATATTTGCATGAATTTGGTGATTAGTAAGAATTTGCCTGTTGAGTCCACTGAGTTTGTGATTAAAGTGTCAAACCCCTTAGGCAAATATGTGCTAGTTGATAAGGTTTGTAAGAGTTGTCCTTTGATGGTTCGAGGTCACTGTTTTTCGGCTGACTTGATGTTGTTGCCATTTGATGAATTTGATGTTATACTGCTGGATTGGTTTACTCTTCATGATGTGATAGTAAATTGTAAACAAAAAGTTTTTGAATTAAAATGTTAGAACAATGAAATTCTTCAGGTTGAATCGGATGAATCAAGTGAATTGCCTACCGTGATTTCTTCAATGACAGCTCAAAGTTATATAAGAAAGGGGTATGAAGCATTTCTTGCTTATGTGTTGAACACAAATATGTTTGAGCTAAAGATCAAATCAATGCAGATAGTTTGTGAGTCCTCGGATGTGTTCCCAAAAGAGTTGCCTGGTTTGCCTCTGAATAGGAAAATTGAATTTGCTATTGATTTGGTACCGAGAATTTCCCCTATATCGATTGTTCCATATAGGATGGCTCAGACTGAATTAAAAGAATTAAAAGCTTAGTTGCAAGAGTTGCCAGATCAAGGATTTGTGAGACTGAGTTTTTCTCCCTGGGGCACTCCTGTTTTGTTTGTAATGAAGAAAGACAGATCTATGAGACTTTGCATCGATTATAGATAGCTCAACAAGGTGAAAATAAAGAATAAGTATCCATTGCCAAGGATTGATGATTTATTTGACCAATTAAAAGGGGCGACTGTGTTTTCAAAGATTGACTTCAGATTCGATTACTACCAGTTGAGGGTTAAAGAGTCAGATGTGCCGAAAACCGCTTTTAGGACACAGTATGGGCATTATGAATTTCTTGTGATGCCCTTTGGTTTAACTAATGCTTTGGCTGTATTTATGGATTTAATGAATTGAATTTTTCAGCCATACTTGGATAAGTTTATTGTTGTGTTCATAGATGACATTTTGATTTATTCTTAAGATGAGTCTGAGCATGCCGAACACTTAGAGCTATATTGCAGATTTTGAGAGAAAAGAAATTGTTTACCAAGTTCAGTAAAAGTGAGTTTTGGCTTCGAGAAGTCAAATTTTTGGGACATATTGTTTCGGGTGATGGTATTCGAGTTGATCCGAGTAAGATTTTAGCAATTATTGATTGGAAACCACCAAAGAATGTATCTGAGGTTAAAAGCTTTTTGGCCTTAGCTAGGTGCTATAGACACTTTTTGAAGGGATTTTCGATGATTGCTACCCCTATGACCAAGTTGTTGCGAAAAGATGTTAAATTTGAATGGATTGAAAAGTGTTAGAAAAGTTTTGGGAAATTGAAAGCATTGTTGGCTGAAGTACCGGTGTTAGTGCAACCTGAGTCCAGGAAAGAATTTGTAATTTACAGTGATGCATCTTTAAATGATCTTGGATGCGTGTTGATGCAAGAAGGCAAAGTGATAGCATATATCTCGAGACAATTGAAACCGCACGAAAAGAACTATCCGACACATGATTTAGAATTGGCCACCATCGTCTTTGATTTAAATATTTGGCGACATCATTTGTACGGTGAGAAATGTCGTATCTTCACCGATCACAAGAGTTTGAAGTATCTGATGACTCAAAATGATTTGAACTTGCGACAAAGGAGATGCTTGAGTTGTTGAAAGATATGAGTGTAACACCTCTAACTTGTATCCGTCGCCAGATTAGGGTTTCAAGGCATTACCGAACAAAAAACACAGTTCAGAATAGACATTCTTTACAATTCATGCACCCAGTAATTTATTTTCCTTTATAAAATTTTCTCGAAATAAATAAATTAATAAAGTAACGTCTTATTCATACAAGACAAATTTGTATTTTTGATTAACATAGCTAGCTATACAAAACATGCTTTATTGAACATTCTCTTATATGAATTATGTTTCAATATTAAACCACTTCAATTTCATTTGCCTATTCAAAAACTTCGAACTAAGCTATCAAATGTCAAAACAAAATTCTACCTATTTCATAATTACAAAATTGAAACCATATGGCCATCATTTCCAGAACAATCGAATACCTAAGCCATAATCAAACATATTGCATTTCATATACTGAGCATATATCAAAACATCTCTTTTAAACCATAATTCATATTTCAAACCATACTTTGAAAATCAACCAAGTCATTATCATTTATTTATTCAAATAGTCAAACCAACTAACATATATCTATATCATATTTCACATGCATCATAAATCAACTATTCAAAACATATGTACATCTCATTCTTTTAAATTCCATTCAATCATAGGAAATACATACTCAACAAAATGCAATCATACTTATTTAGTTCTTTCATATATATACAGAACATATTTAATAATTTACCTTATCAATGTCATTTATCAATTCACATTCCAAACCAAACTAGTACACCACAAAACCATATTTTACATATCATAAATTCCATATTTGAATCAACTAATATATATCAAATCATATTACAAATGCTTAATAAATCCAAGAGCCAAAACATATAACCTGCAATCATGACATGCAAATATTCAAATCATAAATAAGCTTATCACATTACATTAATTAAATATCAAACATATCTTTTATAAACCTAAGTAAAATGCATATTAAGCCATTTCAACCCATATCATTAACTAAATAACAAGCATAACATTTAATAAACATTATACATGTACATATTAAACCAATTTGTCCATATAATACACAACTAAACATATAAGAGACATGAACATATATAACCAAACGAACTAGTATTTTTGCAACTTTTACTTAATTTATACATATTTCACCATATCATTATAGACTATATTTGATCACAAATAAACAAATCATATTATACTTAATCCACATGCTCAAAACCGATTCAAATTTTATATACTTAGCTATTCATCTTATCATCTAATCAAATAACAATTCAACCTATAAAATTTATACCCATTTCATCACATTATACATGCTTAAAAAGGCCCACCAAACATCCTTATAACCATATCATCTTTTATTATTAACATCCATACCAAAATAACTAATATGCATACAATCACATATACATAACTTAGCTTATGAAAACATTTGCATTATAGCACAAACATATTCATCTATCAAACCATTACTCAACCAAAACATATAACCAGAACACCTTATATTAGTACCATGTTTATAATCATCACCTACCTTTATAACTCATAACTGAATTAACCAAATGCATCATCTATGATACATTCATCATTTTTGTAACGCCCCAAAAATTTATGTTTTGATTTTGTGTGTTTTGATATAAATAATGGTCTGCTTGAGTGGTTTAATAGTGTTTGGGAGTCTCTGAGAAGCCCTGGGTTCGAGCCTTGGCTTTTGAAAATTATTTATTTTCTTACTTGTTGGAACCATGACTTTAGCATGGAACCTTTTAAGTATTTATGATTGAAGTATGACATAAAGAGGTTGTTGGTAGAGAGGTAAGTGGCGTATTAGTATTGATAAAGGGGCTTGTGTTCGAGTTGCGTTGGGCACAAATGGGTGATTATTTTGCTATGCTTGCCATATGAGAAGCAAAGGTTGACTAAAACTCTGGAAGGAGGATTTTGAATAAGTCATAGGTAGAGAGAATCAAGGATTGTGGAGTGGTTGGAGAGAAAATCTGACTGGTAGGATATGGGTAGGTAATATAAAACTGGTTGAGTGATTTTGGGAGTGATAAGGGGAGGAATAAAAGGAGAGTTGTGTGGGAGGAAGTCTTTGTGCCGAACATGGTCTGTAGTGAATGAGAATTCGACTAGGGGAAATTACGAGCACTTTTAGTTTTGGGAAGTTGGGAAGTTTGAGTTTTGGTATGGTTCTCTGTGGGTAGTATTCCTTGTTTCATTTCTTTTCTTATTTTTTTTTTGTTGGTGGTTGAATATTTCATTTTTAGGAACTTTCTTTTCTATTTTTGGTGCATCGTGAATTGCCATTTTGGTCAGTTGTGTGTAAGGCAAATTCTCCTTTGCATTTTGGCTTTTCTTTTGATTTATTATTTCCCTTCCCATCCTTATAAACCTTGAATCTCTACTCTTTTCTTCCATAATCCTTCTCCTCTTGGTTAGCCAAATATCATCCTTCATTATATCTCTCTGTACGGATTCTCCTCATCCCTTCCCTCTCTATTTCGATTTTCAATGGGTACAGTCATTCTTGTTCAATTGGTGAGTTACTAGTTTACTTCTTGTTCTCTCCATTCCTTCTATATGTTTAAAATTTTCTAAATGAATGCTCTCCTTTTGTGTTCACTTCGGCCGACTCTCTTCTCTTTATTTTTCTTAGTGGTGATGCCTTCAGTTCATAGAATTTCACGAGGAGTTCAAACTATTCTCTCACCTCGCGATCAAGGTAAATATGAAGGCTTGTGTTTTCCAGTGATTGACCGAACGTTATTTTTCCCTTTTAAGGAGAGGTTCGAGTGTTTCCTTTAGATTAATGTATGCTTAACTGTGGTTTTGGACGATAATTAATTGATGGGTTACGCTTGTAATACAGATACTTATCAAGAGACGTGTGATGGTTTCTGATCAGGAATCTAAAGGAAACAAACCGATTATTATTCATTCAAGGTAAGTAGAAGTGATAAGTTGGGTTCGTAAGAAGAAAGGTTGAGGCCCTATTGCCAAACGACTAATTGAATACCTTGATTAAATGTAGGCTTTGGTGCTTGTGGATTGTTCAACCAACTTTACAAACATGTATGTACTGACACTGTTTCAACTGTAGGACGTCAAAAGCTGAAAAGCCGAAAGATATGACATTTGATGCCACACAAGTGTGTGAATGCATGTGTGCTAATTTGAGCCTACGAAACATAGGCGTATGCTAGTAGAGGCCACCATGGGCGATCTCATGGGTTCAGGCTGTTTTGGGCCACGTTAGGTCAAAATGGGCCATGTGGACCCAATGGGCTCATGGGCCCTGTAACACCCCATACCCAGCCTAAAAGTTAGGCCCGAGTCTGGTGTGCCACATTGAAGTGTTTTTCGATAACCATGTTTTCAAAGAAACCTTCTTAAAGAAACTTGTTGCAAACTAAAACTTGTGTTTTTTTATTTTCAAAACGTGGTCAACTAAAAGTTAATCCCTTTTAAAAACATTATTACCTTTAAAACCTTCTTTGTTGCGAAAGCTTAATTTAGTTAGTTGCGGAAGACGGAGTGTTCGAAAACAGTTAACATTTTGGAAAATCGCGATTCACCTCTAGCAGATATAATTCAAAATAAATAAAAACCTTAAATAAAAATCCAAAAATTATAAAAGGCCTTATTACAAACCAAACCCAAAATAAAGTACTTGAGAGTAAATAATCAAAATAGAAAGCATAAGCAGTGTGTGGTCTTCTCCAAGTCCCTTACAGCTCTGATCCGTCTAAGGCCGGGGATTACCGAAAAGGTTAATAAACGGGGTGAGTTTGCGAAAACTCAGTGTGTAATCCCCTACTACAAATACGAACAGTTAGTCATGTAAAAGAAATAAAAAGTTTGCCCTACCACAGTTCTAGTATCAATTAGGCCTTAGCCCACTATAACAGACTGCACCAGATGGGCCTTAGCCCATTACAGAATCAAAAAACATTATCAGAACTAGAATCAAAATGAGAATCAGAATCATAATCAAAATCAGAATCAGAGTCAGCATCAGTATCAGAATCAGAATCGGAATCAGAATCAATATCAATTAACAGAATCAGAATCAGAATCAAAATCAGAATCAGAATCAGTATCAATTAACAGAATCAGAATCAGAATCAGAATGTGAATGCAATCCTAACCCAGTCCAGCCATCACACCACCCGTACCAACCAACACACCATGTGGGGAATAACTTAACCCACCCAACCTATACACTAATGGGCAGTATAGTTGCCAATAACAGAATATCGTGGTAGAGCCACCAGAATCAGATAACGTGGCAAAGCCACTTAACAGAATACGTGGCACAAAGCCATCAGTAACGTGTCTATAATTGGCACAAAGCCTGTGATATTGGCACAAAGCCTTTGGTAATGGCACAAAGCCCATAATAACGGCACGAAGCCCACAATATCGATACGAAGCCCACAATAACGACACATAGCCTTCGGTAATGGCACAAGCCCATAATAACGGCACAAGCCCATAATAACGGCACAAAGCCCATAATATCAATACGAAGCCCACAATAACGGCACACAGTCTTCGGTAACATGATCGGGACTCAGCCATCGATCAGTCCACAGTCATCTCGGGCGACCCGTGCGACCTTATCAAATTAGTACGAATATACAGCTCTTAAGCCTTCGGTGGATCCACAATCGTCAAGCAACCAAGTGATCCTAACAGATCAGATCTTCCTCCATACAAAATCCCAACCCATGCAACATGTCATGTATGTAGAAAGTCATGCCCACATTTGAATCAAACAATCACAGTCAAGTCATTCATATCACCAACATATATTCACAATCAAATCCGTCAAATACACAGTCCAAGTCAATGACTTGCCCACAAGGGCAAAACAGTTATTTGACACCTTAGGGGCAAAATGGTAATTTTTCCCCACAGGGGTATCTCGTTAATTCTACCCTACAGGGGTATTTTAGCAATTCTACCCTAGAGGGGTATTTCGATAATTCTACCCTACAGGGGTATTTCAGTAATTCTACCATAAAGGGATATTTCAGTAATTCTACCCTACAGGGGTATTTAGATAATTTTACCCTACAGGGGTATTTCGGTAATTCTACCCTGTAGGGGTATTTTAGTAATTCTACCTTACAAGGGTATTTCAGTAATTCTACCCTACTGGGATATTTCGGTAATTTTACTCTATAGGGGTATTTCAGTAATTAATTCTACCCTACAGGGGTATTTCGGTAATTCTACCCTATAGGGGTATTTCAGTAATTCTACCCTATAGGGGTATTTCGGTAATTCTACCCTATAAGGGTATTTCTGTAATTCTACCCTACATGGGTATTTCGGTAATTCTACCCTACAGGGGTATTTCGGTAATTTTACCCTACAGGGGTATTTCGATAATTCTATCCTACAGGGGTATTTCAGTAATTTCACTAATTAAGGGTATTTCAGTAATTTCGTAAATCAGGGCATTTCAGTATGTTACAAATCGGGGGTATTTTTGTAATTTTACAAATCGAGGGTAATTTGGTAATTTTATAAATCGGGGGTATTTTTATAATTTTGTAAACCAAGGGTATTTCAGTAATTTGTAAACTAAGGGTATTTCAGTAATTTTGTAAATCAAGGGTATTTCAGAAATTTTGTAAATTGAGGGTAAAATGGTAATTCTATAAATCTGGGGTACTTTGGTAGTTTTACAAGTTGAGGGTATTTCAATAATTTGGTAAACTAAAGTATTCTAAACAGAGATAACAATGCGAATGGGCTTAGGGCCCATTCTCGGCCTAAATGGGCCCACACACTCGTGTGGCCCTTTTAGCCTAAATCTAGCCACAAATATACGATTCACTGAGTCTAGTCCAATATTTACTACACAATCAAACAACTTATCCAATTGGACCCGTAGGCTCATTAGGCCCACACGACCCCTTTCGGCCCGTCGCGGCCCGAAGTAGCTGTCTTACAGCTAGAGTAGTGCGAAATACACACCTGATAGGAGACTGGAGTTCATCTGCGCTCTGAGCACTTTTAGCTGACGCCCAACTGAAACGAGCCCGCCATAAAGCGAAAGGGATCAGCCAAGAAATATACCTTTACTCTCCTCATGGTTCTCCCTATTTAAAGCCAACTTCGCATCCACTCTTATGTTAGCTTCCCGATGTGGGATCCCCCCATCATAAGAGTTTAAATTCAACACCAACTCTTGCCGCCCCTTGTTAGCAAAATAAAAGCTCTTTGATTGCCATGAGTTTCGAACCCTGGACCTCCTTGCCAACTCTATGACGCCACCTTCCTGCCTCTTATGTGGCGCTACTTTGCCACTAGACCACAAGGCTTTTTATGGTACAAATTCTCCAACAATATTCTTAAGGCCTACCTACTACACCCAAGGTTTAATTCACCTTAAACCAAATTTTTTGCTAGAGTCCAGGTTTGAACCTAGGACTTCTCCAACATTTCTCAGCACACTTAGCCACTGAAAAAAGTCTTCATTAACTAAATTTACATGCACAACAAAATATTATAAGATGCTTCCAACCGCTCTTATGCTCAAGGCCCAAAACTTCTAGGCCCAAATTCAAGGTGTTATAGGCCCCTCACGGGTAAATATCACGAACATGTGGGAATATTGGACCCGACTGTGTCACACATATGGCTAAGGTCGCTTCTGGGCTTAGTCGGCCACATGGGCGTGTGGGCCCATATGGGTCACATAATATTCATACTGTTATGTTTGTTGAGGTTACACAGGTCACCCGAGATGACTGTGGACCTTCTGATGGGTCGGTAAGTGTGCCTAGACCCATTCTGATGAAAATGATCGTTTTACCTCTATAGGTAACATGACTGATTTGCCTATGATATGTATGACTGTTATTGAGTATGACATGTTGCATACACATATGATATTATGACATGACATTCTGCATGGGGATGGGTTATTATGGACAGAGGAAGTGTTCTATATTTATGGCATTTAGCCATCCTATTTATGGCATTTAGCCATCCTGTATACTGGCAACATTGCTGCGATTTTGATTGGTGCCGTAACCGGTAATAATCTTAGTGTGTCTGGCTGGGTGGGTCGATTTTATCCCCACATGGTGTGACTGGCAGGACGGAGTGTTGTGTCTGGCTGGTTGGGGTGGGATTTCTGTAAGCATTTTTGCTCTATTACAGATTTTGTATTAGGGGTTAAGCCCACACATATATATATGCTATTTCTTATTCTGCTACTGTACTGGGCTAAGGCCCACCTGATATTGTTACTGTAAAGTGCTCAGGCCCAGGCTGTTACTGCATTTTGAATGTTTGACTGATTTATTATTAGGGTATTAAACACTGAGTTTTTGTAAACTCACCTCATGCACTTTAACTATACAGGTAATCCTCAATGTTAGCCAATTCGGTGCGATTAGAGGACTCATAGATGGCCATTCTTTTCATTGAGTTTGATTCAGATCTTTTAAATAATTTTGGATTTATTTTCGGTATTATGTGTTGTAATAAGGCCTTTGTCTGGTTTTTATTTTTAGTCCTGGATTTTTTCTTTGCTTTGGATATAACTGCTAGCATAACACCTGGCTTTTTAAAAGGGAATAGTGTTTTTCCGATATAAATGCAATTGTTTTTAAAAGACATGCTTCCGCTATAAAAGATGGTTTGAAATTTAAAAGCGTGCTAAAGAAAGTTTCTTTTGATAATAATCATTACAGCAAAACAGGGATTTAGCGGCGTTTTTAGTGGCGTTTGGACAAAAAACGCCGCAAATATTATACATTAGCAGCGTTTGCAAGAAAACACCGTAAAAAATTGAGCAATAGTGGCATTTTTGGCATAAACGCCACTAAAAAATCGAGCAATAGCGGCATTTTTGTACGAGCACTGCTAAAAACTGAGCAATAGTGGCGTTTTTTGTACAAACGTCGCTAAAAATTGAGCAATAACGGCGTTTTTGTGAAAACACCGTTAAAAATAGAGCATTAGCAGCGTTTTTATTCCAAAAGCCACTTAAAACAGAGCATTAGCGGCGTTTTTATTCCAAACGCCGCTAAAAACAGAGCATTAGCGGCGTTTTTTAAACGCAGCTAAAAATAGAGCACTAGCGGCATTTTTTATTCCAAGCGCCGCTAAAAACAGAGCATTAGCAACATTTTTGTTTCAAATGCCGCTAAAAATAAGCATTAGCCCCTTCATACACTTTATTGCCTTATTTTGGAGTAAGCCCTTCAAATATTTTTGAAAACTATTTTTGGCACCTAGAATTATTTAAAAAAATGGGGCATTCCCCGGCACCCAAAAAAAAAAGCCTTTCCTTGGCTTCAAACATATGACTAACATTTGTGGTTTCCAGACGAAGATCGCCAATCGCATCTAAGATGGCTCGTAGCAAGGAATTATAGATAAGCATGGTAAAGCGTGTGTACAGGAATGCCAAAGAGGAAGGGAATAGGTAGGAAGAGGCAAGGTGGGCAAATGTAATTGGGGATATTCTCAAAAATAGAGAAGAGTATGTGGAGGCACTCAAGTGGTTTCGAATTGATTACGATGTTTCGAACAAGTATTTGCCTGAAAAATAGTTGCTTCCCACTTGCCAGTCTCTTGGCGAAGTCTATCTTAGGTTGGAACATTACAAGGACGCCTTGATTTATCAGGTAATATCTTTTTCTTTCTCTCCTTTTTGTGGCTGATGGTGTTGCGGTGGACAACTTTTAGGGTTGCTGATTGGTCAGTTCAGAAGAGAGGTTTTGACTTTATTGAGGTAGATTTTGTTTCTAAGCTTTGAGTATCTTTTATTTTCTAAATTTAAATGGGGTTTGGAGAGGTATGTAACGGGTTGGTATGTGAAAGACCATTGTGGTTGGGGCAAAGTTTTTACTGATACTCAAGTTTTGGAATATGAATTAGACTGTGATCTTCTTGGGTGGAGAGAGAGTGCAGAAAACATGAAGGAAAATGCAGTATTTAGTTGGAAATATTGAATCTTCATTGTTTTAAGGCAAAAGGTTGGTCATATTGAATCTAGTCACATTATCATCTGCAGATGGAAAGCTCTTAGACATAAAAAAGGTTGCTATTCAGTTTAGTTCTCTAGGGGTGTTCCAATAGTTAGACCCGAGACTAACTTGGATGTCCTAGGTTCAAATTTTGAGAATTAGAAGAGTTTTGCCTCCCACTTTGTAGTCCAAAACCCAGTCTGTCTTATAGGCACCACAAACTAAAACTCAGTTTAGTGTATTCCTTATTAATAAGTAATTATTATTTTTTATTGCAGAAAAGGCATTTGGACCTTGCTAAGGATGCTAATGATCTTGTTGAGCAGCAAAGAGCCAGCACACAACTTGGGCGCACCTATCATGAAATGTTTCTAAAATCTGAAGATGACCATTACTCGGTGCAGAATGCCAAAAAGTCTTTCAAGTCTGCCATGAAACTTGCCCAGACTCTCAAGGAGAACCCCTCTAATAATAAGTCTTCTTTTCTCAAAGAGTATATTGATGCACACAATAATATAGGAATGCTTGAAGTTGACCTTGATAACTTGGATGAAGCATTGAAATTTCTCGCTAAAGGTCTGGAGATCTATGATGAAGAGGAAGTCGTTGAGGATGATGATGGGTGCAGTAGGCTTCATCACAATCTAGGAAATGTCTATATGGAATTGAGGAGGTGGGGCAAAGCACGTGAACATATTGTAAAAGACATAATGATTTGTAAGAGAATTGGACACTGCCACGGACAGGCAAAAGGGTACATTAGTCTTGGTGAGTTGCATTACAGGGTTCAAAAGTATGATGAGGCAATACTTTGTTACCAGAAGGCACTTGATTTGGCAAAATCCATGGAGGATGAGGATGCTTTAGTAGCACAAATTGATCAAAATATTAAGACTGTAAAGGAAGCTATAAATGTAATGAATGATTTGAAAAAAGATGAGCAAAATCTCAAGAAGCTAAAAACAAACATTGTTATTGCAAAAGGAACACCATAGGAGCGCAAGTTTCTCTTGCTCCAGAATTCATGTCTTGATCATCTTATTGAGAAATCAACTATGATCTTTGCATGATTGAAGGTTAGTACCTGTTGCACATGAATTTTCCTTACTGTTGATCCTTTTCAAACACAATTGAATATTATTGTAGAAGATAGTTTCAGGTAGCATCTAATTATTTATCATTATTATTTAAATCTCCCTAAAACCAGTGCATTGGAAATGACTGCACCAAATTTTTGTTATGCATTATGCTATAAAAAAGGTTTAAAATTAAATGACCTGCATTTTAAGCTCAACTATTGGCCGTAAAATTCTTTTGCAACTAATTGTTGCTAGGATTAAGGAAGCTTCCTTTGCCGTGTCCGATGTAATGGCTATCACTATTGTTTTAATTTGCTAAGAACCATTTAACTGTGAAGAAACCACCTTATGTTTCTACTCTAAGGGTTCTTGTCCCTCATTAGGGGGTCTTTGAAGGTGAAAATTTGTTAATATCATAGTGTTGGGACTTCGTTTTCCAATCATGTTGATGCTGAGCCATATTAAGGTTCTTCCTGATCCATACTTGTGTATCCCTTTTCCTGAATAATTTATTGGCGGCTTCTCAGCATGCACTATGGTTTGGCAATAGGGTTTTGTAACACAGCTTTTAGTTACTACAAAAATTCTTTTAGAAAAGTAAAAACATAATGCAGCTACATTTTTTGCTCCCTGGCGGACCTAATAAAGATTTGAACCAAAAAAGAAACTTGCTATTTTCAGCTAAAATCATTGTAGATAGTATTAATTTTAAATAATTTTCAAATTTTCAAATTTTATCTGCTAGAACTCAAGTTCAGATTTGAAGGCGAGATGGGCACAAACTCTGCCCTGCCCTCACTAACAGTTTGCAACTCCATCTAAGTATGTATTTGTGCTTATAATATCTGCTAATATAGCTATTAGTGGGATTTTTTAGAAAAAATCTATTTTTGAAAGATAGTACTATTTACACATCATGTTTAAATTATGTAAAACAAGGATGATTTAGATATATGTAGGTTAGTGGCTTTTTATTTCTTCTTGTATATATGTAGACATATTTCTTTACTTTTAGTTCTTACATTAATATGTAATCAGTCGGCTGGAAAATTACTTGGGGATGAATGAAAATTTGGATTATTTTATAGAGCAGTAGTGTGAAAGTCTCGCTGGTTTTAATGCATTTAAGTCTGACTCAACATTCTCTTAAGAGAGTAATTGAAACTTTGGTTTAGTTGTGTAAGCAAATCTTTTTTGATTTAACTCATGGAAGTGTATAAATATAATAGCTTTTTAGTTAGAGATTTCTTTTTTTTGGGATCTCTAAGTCTTTGTTTTTATCTTCCAAGTTCTTCGTCTGATGTATGTATATAAATGTTTGGTGTTTTTATGTTTCTCATTATTTGGAATTTTGATTTTGTAAAAGGGAGAACATGAGTCGCAGTTGAACATGCAAGTGGTGGATGCACTTTAATTCGATGTAATGTAAAAGGTACATGTAGGGAAATGTTTTTCTGGCATTTTTTATCATTAATTTCCACTTCAATGGAATTATACTCTGCGTTAGGTTGATGATAGATATTTAAATCATTGGAGTCTCTGCTTATTGTTACTTTTTTCTGTTCATAAAGATACATGTTAACTTTATTCATAGTCGATTCTGCATTGCTAGCATAATCTTTTAAAATTGAAATCAACAACACTGAGATAGATAGCAAATCAACCACTATTGATGCAGTAAGTTAAAGCAATAAATATCTCTAGTGTTGATCTGTTTAAATCTTATCTTATCAATTTATTTCTAGAAAGCCTCGTGAATGCACTAGTTTTGCCTATGATCTCCATATAACATACTTGCTTAAACCTGTTTTTCATGGTATGGCAACAGAGACCAGCTTGTTTAAGACCTGTAAGATGTTGTATGCAAGGTATGATAATAAGTACTAATGACATTCATTTTTCTCGAAGTAATTGTGTTTGACTTGTCTTTAGACATGGCTATAGGGCTATGATCCTTTCAAGGAGCCTCCAAATACAAGAACAAACTTAGAAAAAATCTAATATGCTTTTCTTAGATACATACCATTTATGACCCTCGTACTTAAATTCGAGATAAATAGTTTAAGGGTGTATGTCTTGGCTTTCAATTTTGCTATCTAAGATTCTTTGCCTATGCTAATCTTTGAAAATATTTGTTAGGGGACCAGAATCTTGTGGAGACAGTTGCCAATGTGTTGACATCACTCCCCTTTATTGCTCTTGGTATCTAGGCCCCGAGGTAATGTTCTCTCTACTTTGCTTCATGAAAAAGATCTCAATCTATTAATTTGCTTAATAAAAAATATACCAATCTATTTATTTTACAAGTCTTTGACATCAGATTGTTATATCAAAGACTATTTTGTGGTCTGCTTTAATAAAACTTTTATGACTTTTTGAAGAGCAGGAGGTTGTTTTAACACCAAATATACGATTAGGTCGGCTAGAGTTTAGGTTTAATAATTTTACCTGTGTAGTTTCATTGATATTTGAGACTTGTGTTTGCTAGACATCTTAGGTTTTTCAATTTTAACTAATGAAATTGAACAACTGTATTCTTATTATTTGAGAAATTTGTTCTTTTCATTTTGTTTAATTAATAAAATAGATTTATTATCACAACCATCATTCTGATTTTATTATTGAATGTGTACTTATTTTCGTGTGATTTGGCTCTTTGAGTGGAATTTGTCATACTATATATCTATTAGTCAAATGCTTTATCTATCTATTACTTCAGTATAGACAATAATCACAGGCTAAGTCAGTGTCTACCTACCAAGCAATGAGCAGTTTCAAGTTTAGAAGAAAACTGAATGAAACAATTAGAGTGGAAAAATCTCCCTACCATTATTTTATACGATACTAAGATCCATTATATAAAAATTTTAAAATTTAGGCAAGTGAATAATAATTCTTTGTTGGTTATCAGATATGTGGATAGCAATGATGGTAAATCGGGTAAAAAGGAGGAACCTAATAATGCTAGACTAAGGGGCTTTAATAGAGGGAAAATTGAATGTAGAACTGGTTTTACTTTTATTAGTGAAGTATTCATGTATGAGCTACGTAGCGATTATCTACTTTTTGCTACCAAAATTGAGATGAATTGCTATATTTCAATTTTTTTTTTTTGTGGTTGCCTTGTGATTTGTGTGGTCTTTTAGTTATTTTCATGTTGTGTTCAAAATTAAAAGGTGTATTTGTTGCTTAGTGTTGATTACAAATAATAGAGTGAACTATATTTTAAGTGGCTCGGTTTCTTTTGTTGAGCAGTTGGTGGAGATATTACCTTCATATCTAGTCCTTTTCATTTTGAGGAAGTTGCCACCAAAACGAGGTATTACACAATATAATCCCATATGCTGAACGATGTTGGATGCTCTTGTAATGATTTTACAACATGGCTCTTGTTGTGTACCCTGCAAAAAAAAAAAAGGACAGAAAATTAGCAATAGTGAAGGCTAAAACTGATAGTTTTGTGGTTTGTTTTGTATGCACAAGCTGTTCTCTTGCATTCTAAACATATCATTGTGTTCAAATGAAGGTGTTGTAGGTTTTTTTATAAATAAAGGTGTTCAAATGAACAACGGCATGCTTCCCTATGATATTTGTTATTTTTATAAATTTTTATTTTTTTATGACCTTTAGCGGCCTTTTTAGGAAAAGTGTCGCTAAAGATCACAACTTTTAGTGGCATTTTTTGGAGAAGCGCAGTTAAAAGTCATGATCTTTAGCGGCGTTTGTTGGACAAGCGTCGCTAAAAGTCTTAAAAAGTCCAAATCTTTAGTGTTTGTTGGAGAAGCGCCGCTAAAAGTAAAGATCTTTAGCGGCGTTTTTTATATAAATGCCACAATTTTTTGT
The DNA here is from genome assembly GCA_020496765.1 of Gossypium stocksii. Lineage (NCBI taxonomy): Eukaryota > Viridiplantae > Streptophyta > Magnoliopsida > Malvales > Malvaceae > Gossypium > Gossypium stocksii. Next base: position 36,693,782 of record CM035624.1, read on the forward strand.
GGTGTTACCATTAGCGGCATTTTTTACGGTGCTTGTAAAAGTGACGCTAATACTATTAGCGGGGCATATAAGCGCCACTAAAGACCAACAAAAATCACCGCTAAAAGTCAATTTTGCTGTAGTGAATGCAAGGTTTTTAAATCAACCTTTAACGCATACAAAGAGGTTAAATCGAGTCGGGGTTTTCAAATGAAATTACGATTTAAATCTAATAACCCGTTTTCAAGTCACCGTTTAATCACAAAATGATTACTGGGTTTTTGAGGTTTCCAACGACAATGGATTTTACGTTTCACTTGAATGTGACACTGCCAGATTTAGTCGTAATGTCTAGGTTGGGTTTAGGGAGTTACAATTTTACCAATTCAACCAAGTCGAATCATATTATCATCCAACATACAAGATATACCTCAGACCATACCTCCAACATGAGCTTAAATCATGACTGAATATATATACAAACTTTAACATCATGATTAAGCCATTTTTGCATGGCTAAAAATACACAACTTCAAAACCAAACATATTAGAACTAGCCTATACATTTCATATAACCAAAAACTTAAAGCTTTTATTTACCGAAGCAATGACCGGATAGTGTGACGAGGTCTCCTACGACTTCCAACCTGAGCAAATCTCCAAAAATCTATAAACATAGGAAAAGCACACAAAGTAAGCTTTGAAAGCTTAGTAAGCTCATATCTTAATAAACTTAACATAACAAATAATTTCATTACAATGCCATAAGCATGATATGCAATCAATTACAATTTCTTTTTTATTTTTTTGTAAATTTATAACATGTTCTCATTTCGAATTATCATCATTCAATATTATAAATTTCATAACTAGCTAACTTTAGCTTTCACAAGCTTATTTAGTTTAATTCTCATATATCATTTAATTCACATTTTCATATAACTAGATGGGTACATTATGGGAAATAACACATTCAATCATATATCTTTCTCATATAAATCTCATATCATCATTTATACTCAAAAAAATTCACCTTTCATTCATATAGTATCTAACAATTTCACATATGAAACTTAATAAATCACATCTTATTCATTTGTGCATGTTTCATTAGAACATATTCACGTTTCATTTCCATATACATCGCATAACATTCTTTGCACGTATACTTACCTTTCACTTTCAAACAATGTATACCTTTCAACGTACCTGAATCGAAATGTCATTCACTTAATCACTTATTTCTCAAAATGCCCATTGAACCGTTCGGAATCAATAAGGATACTCGGATAGCTCAGAAAGCTCGTACAATTCCAATGTCCCAGACATGGTCTTACATGTAATCAAATATCGATGCCACTGTCCTAGACAAGGTCTTACACAAAGTTATATACGATGTTAATGTCCCAGACATGGTCTTACACGTAAATCTCAAATCGATGCCAACGTCCCAGACGTTGTCTTACATGATAATACATCTCAGAATCCTATGTCATGACATATGTATCTTAACTATTTCTAAGGTTCATACACGGCTTTTTGGATATCGTTACATTATCAGAACTTTCCTATAATGATATACTCTGCTTCTCGAACAATTCAATATCATAATAACATATATATAACTTATTCAAAATACATATATTATCATTCCATTTGGCATTAAACTTAATCACATAAATAACATGCAATTATACCATGATTTTGTAACATCTATTAAAAGACGAACTTACCTCGTTTGCAATAATGACAAATTAAATCGACTAATCTGATATTTTGACTTTCCCTCGATCTAGATCCGAATTCTTCTTTCGCCAATCTAATTAATATCAAAATTAACTTATTCATATATTCATTCAAATTCTTCCATAAACACATAAATGGGCAAATTGTACTTTAGCCCCTAACAGTTCACATTTTTCTCAATTTAGCCCCTATTTCACAAAAACACAAAATATTCGAAATTTCACCATACCCAAGCATAGTTGAATTTCACTAAGGTCCCTAGCAGCCCATTTCTTTCATTTATTTCACATTCTAACCCCTCAATTTACAAAATTCACAATTTAACCCCAAATAGGCATTTTTACTAAAAATCACTTAATTAAACATGACAATCTAACAACATATATTTATTTTTCATCATCAAACAACAAATTCATCACATTATCAACAACGAAAAATCTCAAATTCATCATCAATTCCAAAAATTAAAGCATAGGTTTGCTAGTATTCAAAGCAACGATCTTAAAAATGTAAAAATTATCAAAAATCGAGCAAAACATATACCTGAATTAAGCTTCAAAAGTGTCGAATATTAAAAGCTTCATCGTTTCTTTTTCTTTCAACATTAGACCAAAAAGATGATAATGCATGGCCATTTATGATTTGTTTTATTTTATTATCAATTATTATATCATTTACAAATTTAACCTTTATGATTTAATTAGAAAACCATATAACTAATGTCCATTACCGTTCATCAATCATAATAGTGGCATAATTCCATTTTAAGGACTTATCAATTAATAAACCATAGTAAATTAGTACTTTAACAAATAGTGTGCCACTTTTTCATTTTACGCGATTAAGTCCTTTTATCAAATTAGCTACACAATTGGTGAAATTAAATCAGAAAATTTTTACACTTATCAAATAACATGTTGTAGATACGAAAAATAATATTAAAATAATTTTATGTCCTCAGATTTGTGGTTTCAAAACCACTTTTTTGATTACAATCTAAACCGGGCTATTATAATGAGCTAATGATTGATTATCATCCGGGAAAGATGAATGTAGTCACCGATGCTTTGAGTAGAAAATCTTTGTTCTCATTGATAATGATGAATGCAAGATTGACTTTGACTAATGATGGTTCGATGTTTGCTGAATTGAGAGCTAGACCGTTATTTCTTCAGCAAATCTGTGAAGCTCAAAAAGATGATCGTGAGTTGCAAGCCATGAGAGCTCAGTGTGGAGTGAATAATGATTCAGATTATTGGATCGGTTAAGATGATTGCTTGATGTTTTAAGATAAGGTATGTGTACCTAAAGATGCTGAGTTGATTCAGAAAATTTTACACGAGGCACACAGTGGTTGTTTGTCAATGCATCCGAGCAGTGTTAAAATGTATAATGATCTAAAGAAATTGTATTGGTGGTCAGGTATGAAATGAGACATTTCTGAATTTGTCTCAAAGTGTTTAATTTGTCAACAAGTAAAAGCCGAGCATTAGGTTCCTTCAGGTTTACTTCAGCCAGTGATGATTCCGAAGTGGAAATGGGATAGGATTACGATGGACTTCGTGACGCGTTTGCCTCTGACCCCAAAATAGAAGGATGTCGTATGGGTTGTTGTTGATCTATTAATGAAGTTGGCTCACTTTATTCTGATACACACCAATTACTGACTTGATAACCTAGCTGAGTTGTACATTGCTGAAATTGTGAGATTGCACAGAGTGCTTATTTCTATTATTTTGGATAGAGATCTGAGGTTTACTTTGAGGTTTTGGAAAAGTTGCAAGAAGCCTTGGGTAGGAAACTAACTTTTAGTATCGTGTTTCATCTGTAAATTGATGGTCAATCTGAAAGGCTAATTTAGATCTTAGAAGATATGCTCTGATGTTGTGTATTGGAATTCCAAGGTAGTTGGGAAAAGTATTTACTTGGTAGAGTTTGCTTACAACAATAGTTTTTAGTCGAGTATGAAAATGGCACTGCATGAGGCATTGTACGGCCGCAAATGTTGAACTCCATTGTATTGGACCGAGCTTAGTGAGAGATAAATTCATGGAATTGATCTAGTTAGTGAAACTGAAGAGAAAATGAAAGTAATCTGTAATTATTTAAAAGCTGCTTCAGATTGACAAAAGTCGTATGCAGATTTGAAAAGGAAAGAGATTGAATTTCAGGTTGGTAATAGAGTGTTTCTGAAAGTGTCTTCGTGGAAAAAGGTTTTGAGATATGGTCGTAAAGGCAAGTTCAGTCCATGTTTTGTTGGTCCATATGAGATTATTGAAAGAATAGGGCCAGTGGCTTATCGGTAAGTTTTATCGCTAGAGTTAGAATGAATCTATAATGTATTTCACGTGTCGATGTTACGACGCTATCATTCTGATCCATCACATGTAATTTCACCTACAGAGATTGAAATTCAACCAAAAATGACTTATGGTGAAGAACCGATTAAGATCTTAGCTCAGGAAGTAAAATAGTTGAGAAATAACAGTGTAGCCTTAGTGAAAGTATTATGGCAAAGACATGAGGTTGAAGAGGCTACGTGGGAGGCTATGAGAAAATAGCATCCAAATATATTTCCTGGTAAGATTTTCGATGAAGAAAATCCCTAAAGGGGGAAGAGTTGTCATAGCCCAATTTACGGCTTAAACGAAACAGTGGTTTTAGAACCACTAATCCAAAATAGAAAAATTTATTGCGATAAAGTTTTGAGGTTTATTATATGATTGAATGCAAGTGTAAAAATTTGGTTAAGAAATTTTAGTGATAAAGTGTCCAATTTGATTTTTAAGACTAAATTGAAAAAGCTGCAAAACATGTATTTCTATTGATAAAGGGATTTGATTGTGAAGAGTTCTTAAATTAGAAGTCCTTATGTGGTAATTAGACCAATATACTTTAGTTTGGACAAAAATAGACATGGAAGGGACAAAATATCAAAGTTTTAAGTGAAGGGCATTTTAGTCTTTTGGTTAATAAAAGAATAAAAAGGGAAAATAAGTCAAAAATTGTGTCCATCTTCCTCACCCATAGCTGAAAATCCTTAATGACACCATAGTTAGGGTTTTTCAACTTCCAAGCTCATAATCAAGAAAGACAACAAATCGACCTTAACTGGGGAAAGGCAGGGTTGCAGACTAAATCGCAAAAAAAATTGTCATTTTGGACCAAGGTAATTTTGTATGTAAATGATGCATTGCTAGGTTATGTTTTTGAATACTTTAACATTAGTCTACCTTGTAAATAACCATTTGAATGTGTATACCAACCAAACTTTGAAAAGTGAGAAAGATCCCGATTGAACCTTAGAAATTTAATAGGATACAAGTGACATGTCCTAGAAAGCCAAGTATTTAAGTGATAATTGATAAGTGGTAGCTTCGGCTACAAGTGAGAAGTGGTAGCTTCGGCTACAAATAAGCGTAGCACTTATGTGCAAGACTTTCAAGTATCTTTTAGAATTCCAAGTGGTTCAATAGGTGATTCAGTGAAATAACAAAGTGTGAGTGCAAGTGATTTTGTAATGGTTGGTACAGGTACGTATGTGAAAATCTTAAAAGATGAAGTTCGTTATATGATGACTATTGGTAAGGTTGTGAATGAGTAAGTTGTGATCGTAAGGTTCTGATAGTATTCATGAAATTGTTATAATTTCAATTGTATGTTAAATATGTGTTTATAATGCTTATTATTTGCATATAAACTTACTAAGCTATTTAGCTTACTTGTCTTTTTTTCCCTTGTCTTATAGTGTCACCAAGCTAACTTGGATTGGAGATCGTCGGAGGATCGTGTCACACTATCAAACTATCTTTGGTATATGTGGTCATTAATATTTTGAGTTATGGCATGTATAGGGGACTTGGTTATTTTGTTATATGTGTCATAATTGATTTGGCCAAAAATGTTGGCTTATTTTGAGGAATGATCATTTTGTATAAGGCTATTTGAAGTTGGCCAATATTGGTTCTTGGTATATACATATGATGATGTTATTCATGGATGTGTAGCTTATATGATTTAGTTGATTAATGTGTGATGTATAGGCATGATGTATGTGGCATGTGGTCAAAGTGTGGATGTCTTGATTATGGATATTTGGTTGTGTAATTATGCCATGCTTTGTGTTGTAGAAATTGGTATATATATATTTGTGTTTCAGGGTAGGAAATGGCTTGATAAATAGCCTTATATTTGTCCACCGTGTGTGACACACGGTCTGTACCATGGGTGTGTAGTCTGGCCGTGCATCCCTTGCACCCTAATTTTGCAAAACAGAATGTCCAGTAGTAAACACACAGCCAGAGACATGGCCGTGTGTCTCAGCTGTGTGAAGGACACGACCTCAGGACATGGGCGTGTGCCTAGGCCATGTGAAGTCTACACCTTAAACATGAAAATTAAATTCGCCCTAGCTAGTACACGGGCGTGTGACTTGGCCATATGACCCTAAATTGTTGATGACATCATAAATAGAGAGGTACTCAAGTTAAGGACATGAACGTGTCATGAGCCACACGGGTGTGTGTGACGACATGTCCAGCCTACATAGGTGTGTGACTCTCCAAAACATGAAATTTTGCATAGTATTGTAAAAGTTTCAAAAGTTCTCAATTTAGTCCCTAACAACCTCCAATGTATGTTTAGGGCCTCTTATGCCCATTATAGGGACGTTATGAATATGTATGAAAAGTTTTAAATTTGAATGGAAATTTATGAGTCGAATTGGTATGGTTGTTTGTGTTTAAGTGAGGTAACGCCTCGTACCCTGTTCAGTGATGGATGTGGGTAAAGGGTGTTACAAGACCCACTATCACACCATAAATACCATTAAACCCACAGATGGAACAAGAAAAGTGAACTTTAAGGGACTATGCGCTACCAAATCTGGAAATGGTGCACAACAACATTACAAGGCCATTATCGTTTTAAATGTTGTCGTGCACCATTTCCAGCTTTAAAATGATTTAAAACAATTTAAAATGATTCCTTCAGCTTTATGACACGTTTAAGTTTCACAAGGTCACAGATGACGCTATTTGTCTTCAGTTATCCCAATTATCGTTAATCAATAAAGACTTTTCTTGGTTAGACTCATAGGCACCAAGATCTATCACAACATGAAATGAACTTGCGGAGAAGTTTCTAGACAAGTTCTTCCCCATTACTAAGACGGTCCAACTAAGAAGAGAGATTTCAGCTTTAGGTAGCTAGAAGGAGAAAGCTTTCATGAAGCGTAAGAGTGTTTCAAGATGTTGGTCCAAAATTTTTCGCACCATGGTCTACCTAAGTGGCTAAGGCTACAAATATTCTATAATGGGTTGACGAACATGCACGCTCAAGACTTGATGAAGTCGCAGAAGAAGCCTTAATAAATATAACATATGAGGATATGTATGACCTAATAGAGAACATGGAAATGAATTCCTTCCAGTGGTCAAACGAAAGATTCCCTTATGGCCAAAGACCATCCATGGTAAAAGTTGTATAGAAAGATTATAGATACTAACAGATTTTAGATAGACTTAACCGTATAGAGTCTTCATCTAATGCATCTTCAACATTTGGTAGAGATAAACCTCTTAGTCGTTATCTCAATAACCCAATTGAGGATGTGAACTACATAGGGAATAGGGGCGAAAACCTTTATTCAAACACTTACAACCCCGACTGGAGAGATCACCTAAACCTGAGATAGGGCAAAAATCAAGGAGGATGTAACAATTCTAATTTTGCTAAAAATAATATTTACCAATCACCATATCTACAAACGCCTTAGGAAAAGGCCAACTTGAACAACCATATTGTATGTGGTCAATCTTGGATCAAATTGAGGGAGAGATATAGTCAATGAGGATGGAAGTGAAACAAGTGCAGTCTGAGTGCACCAACACAACAAGGACATTGACTAAACTTAAAGATCAGATGAGCCAATTGATGAGCTTGATAGGAGACATCAAAAGACAAATTAGAATCGAGATCCCAAGCAATATCGAGAATAATCCTAACAGGGTAGGGAAGGAGCATGTAAACACAATTACGCTCCGTTCAAGTAAAGTACTGAGTAAACTAGAGGCCCCAACTCAAGACGAAAACAAACAAGATCCCAAAAATCTTCAAGAGGACCATCAAGAAGCTGATAATGAACCTAAACGAGAGAAGGTATTTAAGCTGGTAGCTAAACTGAAAGATAAGCCAACCAAAAAACCCACACTAATCGAGGTACCATTCCCATCAGGGTTAGAAGATAAGTGAAAATGAGATGAAGCAGAGTTTGTAAGTTTTCTAAACTTAGTCAAATCTCTGAATGTTAATTGTCCTCTAATTCAATTGATTTAAAAAATTTCCTAAATATGCCAAATATTTAAAAGAAATTATGTCTAAGTGTGGGAAAATATAAATAGGAGAGTAGATTAACATAGACCCATCTTGTAGTGCGATAATATCTAAGCAGATTCCCCCAAAACTAAAAGATTTAGGGAGTTTTACAATTCTTGTAGAGAATGAAGGTTAATTTCTAGAACTTTAAGAAGAAAAATGAATGTAGGTTGCTTGATAAACATATTTTGTAAAGAAGTGTCCATAGAAAATACCTAAAAAGGACCCAAGTGTAAAGTGAGTAAGTTGTGTAGTAAATGCATTAAAAAATAGGAATTTTGGGTTGCCATAACAGTGAAAAGAGTTTGGTTGGGCTTGGTTATTAAGGGAATTCGATAAAAATCGATTTCTGAGCCTAGGGGTAAAATGGTCATTTTGGCAAAATCTAGGGGCAAAATGGTCATTTTGCTAAATTATGACTCTTAGCATGTTTGGATTCATTTGGTGATTAAATTAGTGAATTTTTATTTTTATAGATCAAGATTTACCAAATCCAAACTTAGATCGGAGAAAAGCCAAGCAAATCAATTAAATCGAAAGGTCATCTTCATTTTGTATACCGAGGTAAGTTTTAGGTAAAAAGGCAACAATACTAAATTCCATGAATGAAAACATTGTTGGTCATAAAATAATGCATTATGAATTGAGCTATGTACGAGAATGTTTATTCAAGCATGAATTGTTGAATAATGACTTGTAGACATGAATTTATGAGAACATGTATAATACAGCTCGGTTGAACATTTGGGATAGAATTTGGATATTCATGTTATGACGTTGGTTAATGTGTGTGCTAGTGTAAGACATGTTTGGGACATGCATCAGCCACATTATGAGAGCCAGTGTAAGACATGTCTGGGACATGCATCGGCTTTGAGACGAGAACTAGTGTAAGACATGTCTGGGACATGCATCAGCCTCGAGATGTACAAGCTAGTGTAAGACCTGTCTGGGACATGGCATCGGCACCAATAGATGAGGGCTAGTGGAAGACCTATCTGGGATACGACATCGGCCTGGATACGTTGAGAGTTAGTGTAAAACCATGTCTGGGACATGGCATCGGCTCGATACGCTATATTGAAGGCTCATTGAATATCATTTTGTATCCTAAATAGTTTAATGCGAAATCTTAGTTTATGATAAGTTTGAAAGGTGTTATGATGATTTTTACAAGTGGTGTAAGTACTTAAATGAATTGTGAGCTCACTATTATGTTGTATGATTAGTAAAGGTTGGAAACGAGTAAGTCTTATTATGGTTGTTCTTTGTATCAGACATGAGTCATGGTGTGTTAAGAGTATGACTTAGACTAGTAATATTGTTGTTATTTATTTGCCTATAACTTACTAAGCTTTATGCTTACCCCTCTCATTTCCATTTTCTTATAGTGCCGCCTCAGTAATTTGAGGATCTAAGGACGTCGAAGGCATCGTACACACTATCAACTGAAGCACTCGGTATAGTTATGTTTTGTGTTTTGAGTAATGGCATGTATAGGTTGTTTAGTCGTTTTATGTAAGATACTCTAGTTAGCCAATTGTGCTGGCCATTTATTTTACAAGTTCATTTTGTAAATGGGCATTGGAATTGACTAGAATTGTGATAGTCATTTTTAATGAAATGAGAATGAATTCATGGAAATTTATGGATAGTTGCTTAGATTAATTGGGCATACATATGATGTGAATTGGGGTTGTCAGGGAAAGACATATTTCTGATCTTTTGGATGCATATCGATAAGGAGTCACGATATGAAAGTGTTTGGTTGCATTTGGTCTTGTTTCAGGGACGCAAAGAGGCTTGGTAAATAGCCTATTTTTGTCCACACGAGTAGGCACACGAGCGTGTGCCTAGGCCGTGTGTGACACACGGTTCGCTCCATGGGCATGTACTTAGACCATGTGTTCCCTGCACCTCGCACGGATAGAATTAAATGCCCAGTAGTAAACACACGGGCTGAGGTATTGTAACGCCCTAAAATTTTGGATTCTGTAATTATGTTTGTATTGCTTTAATTGCATGTCTAGGGGTGTAACTTAAGTGAGTTGGAAGTGGGTTAGGATGTCGAAAAGGTCCGGTGAGTGAACCCGAGTTTTGGGAAAATTTTCATTTTTGGCTTAAGTGTATCTAGGCTCACGGATTGCAAGCCTTTCAAATTAATGAGGGCGTAGCAAGGCATGAAAGGCACGTTAGTAAGGTGGCAAGGGAGCGTGTGATGTGTGCTTAGGTTGTGGATTCGAGTCTATGCCTAGGGTGAAAAGGTTTAGTTTTTTTAGGCTTAAAAGGATTCTGGCGCTTGGTCGGAAGCCTTTTAATTTATTGTGCGGGGAATTTGACATGAAAGGTGAGTTGGTCAAGTGGCAAGGCAAGTGGTAAGGTGAGGGGGGTCATAGGTTCGAGCTACCCTATGCGCCTATAGGCGTTATTTTTTCCGCTCGCACAAGGGAAGAATTTGAGGCTGACCAAAAGTCTTCAAGGTGGTCGGTTGAAGTGGTTAAGTGGTGGAGAGTTTGAATTGGGTGGCTATTGTTTGGTGGAAGCAATTTGGATTAAATTTAAATTGTGTGGTTGGCTTAAATCAATGAGCAATAAGGGAATTTGAATTAGGAAGGATGTTGGCCGAAGGTAGGAGTTATTTTTGAGCTAATCGGCTATAGGCAATTTTGTACCAAAAATAAGGTGGCTTGGTTGCTCAATTTTGCCAAGTCTTGCTTTTCTTTGGAATAGACCGAATTGTTTTGAAAGCGGTTTACCTTATTTTCTCAAACACTTGATCCTCGCTTCTTTCTTCTTTTTTTTTTTGTTTTCTTTCACCCAAAACCAATTCTTTTTCTCACTTGCAGCCTGTGCCTCTTTTTCCTTGAATTGATTTAGGACATAGTTTTGTGGCCTAGTAGTATCGTATACCTTTCCTTATTCTCATTATTAGCCGAATCTACATTCTTTTCCTTTAACTAAGCCGATCATCTTTCTCACTTACTTCATTTCGTTTTTCCCTTGCTTGGCCGTGGTCATCTCTTTTCTCCATCGTCTTTCTACTCCTTCTTCATTTGCTAATAGCCGACTCATTGCTTTTAGCCTATTATCTTCATCTCTTCCCTTGATCAATATTTCTTTAAGATGAATCTAAAGGGCTTATATTTCTTAAAAAGAGCCGAAGCTTTGGTCTCTCTTTGTGCCGTGTGGATTTTGGTAAGATTTTTGGATTCGATTTCTCATATACTTTTTCGTTTGAACTGAATGTTTCAATTTTGGAGTTTTGATTATTGCCTTTGGTTATGATGGCATTTGTTGGGTCTCAAGGGACGAAAGGTGGAGGCTTTCTAAAGGATTTGGGATTCTTTCTTTAACAGTCGACTGTGGTAGGGGTAAGTAGTACTTGGCCGAATATGTATCATGACCGTTATTTGAGACTTCAAGTCACTTTCTTGTAGATGGTTTGCCTAATAGAATACGTGTTGTTGCAGTCAGTAATCAAGTAAAGTAATTAGTTGGAGTTAGTGAAATTTTGGAACTATCGTGCGTGCAAGGTTGGTTCGAGCGTCAAATTGCACATCCATAAATAGGTGTGTTAACCACACTATTAAATTTCGAGGGAAAAATGTCGAAATGCCAAATGTTGAAAAGCCGATGAAACAAACATTGGCCATGTGGGCATGCGAAAGGGCCATGGATTGTGGCTCTGTGTTGGAAATGGCCTCTACGAACATTCCCGTGAGGTGGACCGAAATGGGCCTGATAGAGCCAATGGGCCATGGGCCACTGGATGGGCTTGGGCCCATGATTGAGTTTTTGGACTATTGGGTTGCATGTGTCGCTGGACGACCACGGACCTATTGATGGGCTTTCACATATCTTGGCCCACACTGATAAATGACCGAAATGCCCCTGACTAAAATACCCTCCGAGGGTAAATTGAATGATTTGACCGTATATTTTATCTGGATGATTTTGTATGCCATGACTTAGTAAGTAGGTCTACGCTCTGTATTTTATTGGCATGATATTGTGTATGCTACATTACATAGGGGATTGGGCATTTGTATAATGGAGGAAGTGTTTTGAACTGGTAGCTTTGCTGCATTATTCTGTAGGCTTATTGCCTAAATTTCTGGCAGCACCGCTGCCTTATTATTGATAGTGCCGCATTGGTACTACACTGTGGTGTGTACGGTTGGGTGGGTTGATTATATCCCCACGTGGTGTGATGGGCTAGACGGAGATGGAGTGTAGAGGCTGGATTGGGTAGGATCGGCTTGCATGCTATGCTGTTTTGAAACAGGCATGGGCTAGATTGTTCAGTAACACTGTTCTGCACGAGAATTTAGACTAAGTATTCGTATACTCACCCGTTTATTTTACTGTGTAGGTAATCGGGAGGCATTCGGAGCTGCAAGGTACTTGGAGATAGCCAGACTTCACTATTTTTCACTTTTGAATTTAAATTACTTTAATTATTATTTTATTTTGGGTTGTAATAAGGCCATTATTTAAACTTTAAACTAAAATGTTGGATTTATTTAATTTACACAAAGTCCGTTAACTTTAGGGCACAGTTTTAAAAAAAGATATTCATTTTTCAAAACCCGCGGTTTCTCAACAAATAGGGGTATAAGCAAAGCTTCTGCAATTAACGGTTCTTAAAAGTAAACTACTCTTATAACCAGATTAACTAAGATAAATGGATTACAAATTTATTCCAACTAAAAAGGTTATACATCAAATTAAGACATGTTAAGTTCTCGATTTCAAAACACTTCAATGTGACACTTCCAAATACGACCATAACGTCTGGGCTAGGTTTGGGGTGTTACATTTAGTGGTATTAGAGCTAGGTTGTAACAACTCAACTATGGTATGGGTTTTAAAATTCTTCTTTAAAAAAATTTTTAATTTAAAGGTTTTTTTTTCTTTTTGAAAATTTTCTTGAATGAGAGTTTTTAAAATTTTTCTAAAGCTTGATCTATTGGAAAAGGAATGAGTTGACTATTGTCTCTAAATTCTATTATTGGAAGTGTGGTCACTGAGTCTCCGACACCGAATCTGTGAGTACTTTTAAACTGCTATTTGATTAAATACTAAAATACTGAGATACTGTAGATAAGAGACTATGCTGTGATACTCTAGATAGGGTAAATAGAGACTGTAGGAGACTGCAAACTGTAGTGTGACTTCGATCTACGAAAACAAATTTTGAACTTCTGTTCCATAAAACACTGCTAATAATTATTAAATTGTAAACTAATGTATAAAACTTCTAAATCAGATAATACGTGAATCGACATGAGCACCAGAGGAGGCAGAGGTTGTGGTAGAGGCCGTATAAGTGGTAAGGCTGGGTCTTCGGCATCGGGCCATGTACCAAATATTGAGGCTAGGGAAGCACCAATTTCACCCGTTAAGAAAACTAGATCACACAATTAAGTAGCTGGGGATGATGCACTATCCTAAGCTATGCTGCGGATATTGGAAAGGGTCATTGGGCCCAATAATGGAGCTATGAGCCGTGGGTTGGTTACAAAACGACTCCAGTCGAATGGGGCAGAGGTTTTCAGGGGCATTCCTAGGGCACCCTCAAATGTGGCTGAGTACTGGTTGGAGGCCACGGAACGGATAATGGATGCCCTTGACTGCACCCCTTAGCAGAAGCTGAAAGGTGCAGTTTCTCTACTGCGAGATAAAGCCTACCAATGGTGGCTCACGGTGAAGGAAGGAGCTCAGCCGGAGCAGTTGACATGGGAGCTCTTCAATTCTGGGTTTCAAGGGAAGTATGTGGGTATTGGTTATGTCCACACTCGCAGGAAAGAATTCCTGAACTTGGTGAAGGGAGATAAGTCAGTATTTGAGTACGAGGCGAAATTTCTACGACTCAGCCGATATGCTCGTGGGATTGTGGCTACTGAGCATGAACGTTGGGTACGATTTGAGGACGGCCTTAGGGATAGCATCCGTGACAAGGATAAGGGGAAGAATAAGAAGGGTGTGGAGCACTCTAATAATGTTTAGAGGCCTCTGAGGAGGGTTAGCTATGATGGGCCAGTTAGAACTGGGCCCCCTACTACTGGACCGGAAGCCTATGCTGATTGTGGAAGAAACCATTATGAGGACTGTTGGAAGAGGACTGGAGCTTGTCTTAGATGTGGTTCAATGGGTCATCATATTAGGGACTGTCCACGCAGGCTGGAGCAGACGTAAGCAGTGGGAATGGGTAATGTACAGCCACCAAGGGGTGGTCAATAGTCGTCTAGAGGTCGAGGTTAAGCCAGAGGCGGGAATGGCATGGGTCGTGGTCGTGGGGCACCTGGCAGAGGTACAGGCACCACAAAGGCGAGGCAACCAGCACTGGTGTATACTGCACACCATTGTGAGGACGGGGATGCACCAGATGTGATAACCAATACGTTCTCTATTTATGTCTTACCTTATACTGCTTTGAATGATGTGGGGTCCACGCATTCATACATAGCATGCATTGCATCCAAGACACTGGTGTGATTTGTGAAACTACTGCTAGGGAGATTACTGAGTCCTTTAGGAAAATCAGTTAGGGTGAATAAGCTATTCAAGGAAGTGCCTATCGAGGTTCAGGGAGAAACGTTTCTAGTAGACTTGGTGGAACTTCCCTTCAAGGAGTTTGACTAAATCTTAGGAATGGACTGGTTAGTGAGACATCAATCAACCTTAGATTATGCTGCTAAGAGGGTAGTGTTAAAGACTCTCGATGGTATTAAGATAGTAGTTATTGGGGAATGCCGTGACTATTTATTCAATGTGATTTCTGCCTTAAAAGCTGAGAAACTGGTGCGAAAAGGGTATGAAGCATACCCAGCTTATGTTAGTGATTCAAATTTGAAGGGTCTTTCTGTCGAGGATTTGAGGGCGATTAGGGATTTTCCTAATCTATTCCCTGATGAACTACCGGGTTTACCACTGTACCGCGAAGTGGAATTCGGGATAGAGTTGTTGCCAGGCACAACTTCGGTATCTATTGCTCCGTATAAGATGGGCTTGAAGGATCTTATTGAGCTCAAAGCTAAAATTCAAGAATTGCTAGACTGATGATTTATACGACCTAGTGTGTCTCCATGGGGAGCATCGGTCTTGTTCGTGAAGAAAAAAGATGGAACTATGCGCATGTGTATAGATTACCGGTAATTAAACAAGTTGACCGTCAAGAACAAGTACCCCTTACCGAGGATTGATGATCTATTTGACCAATTGTGAGGAGCCGCGATTTTTTCCAAGATAGAACTCCAATTGGGTTATCATCAATTGAGGGTGAAGGAGGCAAATGTGTACAAGACAGCGTTTAGAACACGATATGGGCAGTACGAGTTTCTGGTTATGCCTTTTGGGCTAACAAATACGCCAGCTGCTTTTATGGATTTAATGAATCGTGTCTTTCAACCTTATCTGGACCGGTTTGTGGTAGTTTTCATAGACAGCATTTTGGTGTACTTGAAAGCAAAGGATGAACATGATGCGCATCTACGAGTAGTTCTGCAAGTATTGAGAGAAAAATAGTTGTATGCCAAATTCAGTAAGTGTGAATTTTGGCTATGCGAAGAGACATTTTTGGGTCACGTTGTGTCTGTTGAAGGGATTAGGGTTGATCCCCGAAAAATCGAGGCTGTTTTAGATTAGAAGAAACCAAAAAGTGTATCTAAGAGAAGGAGTTTTTTGGGACTGGTGGGGCATTGCAGACATTTCATGGAGGGGCTTTTGTTGATTGCCGCACCTCTAACCAAACTTTTGCATGAGGTAGTACTGTTTGTGTGGTCGGAGAAGCAACAGGAAAGTTTTGAGAAGTTGAAGAAGATTTTGACCGAAGCCCCTGTTCTGATTCGGCCAGAGTTTGGGAAGGACTTCACTATCTATAGTGATGCATTGCACCTGGGGTTGGGTTGTGTGTTGCTGCAATAGGGGAAGGTAGTTACGTATGCATCTCACCAACTTAAAACTCATATGGCAAACTACCCACACATGATCTGGAGTTGGTGACGGTGGTGTTTGCACTTAAAATTTGGAGGCATTACTTATATGGTGAGAAGTGTATCATTTACATTGATCACAAGAGCCTCAAATACCTTCTTACCTAGAAGGAGCTTAATCTGAGACATCGAAGGTGGATAGAGTTACTAAAGGATTACGATTGCTCAATCGAACATCATCTTGGCAAGGCTAACGTAGCAGCTGTCGCATTGAGCCGTAGGGCTATGTCTGACTTAAGGGCAATGTTTGTACACCTAAGTTTGTTCGATGATGGGGGAATTTTTGCTGAGTTACAATTTAAACTGGTGTGGACTGAGAGAATTAAAGATAAGGAAATGGTAGATGAGTCGTTGATCCCTCATTTCTGACAAGTTGAGAGTGGGAAGAAGTCTAATTTTGAGCTGAATAAGGAAGGAGTGTTATGTTTTTGTGGTAGAATTTGTATTTGAAGGGACTCCGAACTGAGGTAGTTTTTACTGCAAGAGGCGCATAGTACTCCATACGCTATGCACCCTGGTGGAAACAAGATATACCGTGACTTACGAGAATTGTGCTAGTGGCCAGGTTTTAAACGTGAAGTTACTGAATTGGTAAGTAAATGTCTGACATGCCAGCAAGTGAAAGCTGAGCATCAACTACCTTCAGGGTTATTGCAACCGGTGAAGATTCCTCTTTGGAAATGGGAGAGTGTCACTATGGACTTTGTCAGTGGGCTACCCTTAACGCCTACTAAGAAAGACTCGATATGTGTTATAGTGGATCATCTGACTAAATCCACTCATTTTATATCGGTTAGAATAGACTACTCATAGCAGAAATTAGTTAAGTTGTATGTGGCAGATATTGTGAGATTGCATGGCGTGCCTGTATCTATTATATCTGACAAAGATCTGCGTTTTACGTCAAGATTCTGGAGAAAGTTACATGAAGTATTGGGCACAAGACTAGATTTGAGTATCGCGTTTCACCCTCAGATGGATGGGCAGTTGATGTCGTGATTGTGATGAAGTGATAAATTGATCGTACCTAAAAACTAACTATTATCACAATAAAAGGCAAGCACACCTATCGAATAGTACTATAGCTAGTGGCAAGACCAGAATATCAAATCCAAGGAACTAAAAGTACTAGTAATGACTTTCTTCCTATTATCTAGCCTAAAAAAATAAAGAGGGAGTTTGGTTGTAAACTATTCTAAATTAAACTAAAGACATGACAAAGAGTAAATTAGGAAAATTACTTTGGGAAAACTGATTGATAAAGGACAATACCTAAGGAAGAATCCACCTAGACTTCACTTGTTATCTAACTCTGAACTAGACGATTTATTCATTTGACTTGATCCGTAGGGATCCCTAAAATATGTTAATATCTTTGTCGAGAATGTGAACAACTAATCCTAGGTTGATTAATTGAAATCTCTTTCTAACTAAAACCCCTAGTCTTATGTTAACTCGATCTACGGATCTCCATATTAGATTTGACTCTAATCTGGTAGATTTGACTCTAATCTGGCTGATTTTTGTCGTCCTATCTCTAGGATTGCAATCAACTCCGCTTAATTATGTTAGATCTACTCTTAAGCAAGGACTTTTGCTCCTCTACCTAAGCACATTCGACTTAAATTAATATACCGAAAATATTAATTCAAGAATTAAAAACAAAATTAAGAACAAGTCAAATATTTATCATATAGTTCAGATAACAATAACAAGATTCATCTTAGGTTTCATCCCCCTTAGATATTTGGGGTTTTAGTTCATTTTGTAAAAAAAAAAAACATCTAAGAATAAAGAAAATAACAAAACATAAGAAAACCCAAAACTCCTAAAAGGATTGCAAGGAGATCCTCTGTCTTGATGTAGACCTTGGCTTCTGAGATGGATCAATCGGCTTTCCTTTGAGTAATTTCCTGCCTTTAGCTCTCCGTCTTGGCGGGAAGACTGGTCCCCACTATTGTAGCCTCTTAGGGTCTTTATATAGAGTTTGGAATGTCTTTCTTAGCCCCTAAGTAGCTTTTTCCGCGTGAAATTGAATTTCATCACAATAGGGACACGCCCGTGTGCCACACCCGTGTAAAACGAGTTTAGGCCGTGCTCGAGCCTGTTAATGTGGTACGGCCGTGTGACAAGCCCGTGTGATGAACTCCAGGCCATGTTGACTTCACACTTTGGCCCATTTTCTCTATTTTTAGCCCGTTTCTTGTTCTTTTCACTCCCCTATGCTCACCTGAGTATAAAACATGAAATTAAAGGTTTAGGAGCATCAAATTCCACAAACCAAGGAATAATTCATCCAAAAATAAGCTAAGCATGAGGTAAAAATATGTATAATTTATGGTTTATCAGTAGTTGGAAAGGGTAATTCAGATATTGAAAGAAATTCTGAGTGGTTGTGTGATTGATTTTCGAGGTAGCTGGGAAGATTACTTGCCAGAGTTGGCAAACAACAATAGCTACCAATCTAGTATTCAGATGGCACCGTATGAGGCGTTATATGGTCGTAGGTGCCGTACTCCTATGACTGAACTAGGTGGGAGGAGTGTTCTAGGGCCTAAATTGATATCTGATACAGAAGATAAGGTGAAACTAATTCGGGATCAGTTGAAGGAAGCTTCTGACAAAAAAAATCTTACGCAGATCTTAACAGTCATGAGATTGAATATTCTGTGGGGGACTTAGTCTTTCTCAAAGTTTCTCTATGGAAAAAGATATTAAGGTTCGGACTTAAAGGTAAGCTAAGCCCTAGGTTCATTAGGCCCAACAGAGTACTGAAGCACATTGGACAGAATCCATGATCTGTTTCACGTTTCTATGTTAAGGTGTTATCGCTCGGATCCATTGCATATTGTGCTGGTTGAAGAAGTTGAGGTTAGACTTGACCTAAGTTTCGAATAGGAGCTGGTCTAAATTTTACACCGTGATGTGAGAGTTTTGAGACGGAATTCGGTCCCATTGGTCAAAGTATGATGGCGTAATCACAGTTCTAAGGAAGCCACATGGGAACTTGAGAAGGTAATGTGGCGGCAATATCCTCATCTCTTCTAGGCAGGTAAATTTCAAGGCTGAAATTTCTTTAAGGAGGGTAGAGTTGTAATGCCTTAAAATTTTGGATTATGTAATTCAGTTTGTTTTACTTTAATTACATGTTTTGGAGTGTTAGTTAAGTGAGTTAGGAGTGGGTTGGGATGGCGGAAAGGTCCGGTGAGTGAACCCAGGTTTTGGGAAATTTTTATTTTTGGCTTAAGTGTATCCAGGCTCACGGATCACGAGCCTTTTAAATTAATAAGGGTGCAGCAAGACGTGAAAGGCACACTAGTAAGGTGGCAAGGGAGCGTGTGATGTGCGCCTAGGTCGTGGGATCGAGTCTATGCCTAGGGTGAAAAGGTATATATTTTTTTTTAGGCTTAAAGGGATTCTAACGCTTCAGCTGGAAGCCTTTTAATTTATTGTGCGGGGAATTTGAAATGAAAGGCGAGTTGGTCAAGTGGCAAGACAAGTGGTAAGGTGAGGGGGGTCGCAGGTTCGAGCTACCCCGTGCGCCTATGGACGTTATTTTTGCCGCTCGCACAAGGGAAGAATTTGAGGCTAACTGAAACTCTTCAAGATGGTCGGGTGAAGCGGTCAAGCAGTGGAGAGTTTGAATTGGGTGGCTGCTATTCGGTGGAAGCAATTTGGATTAAATTCAAATTGTATGGTTGGCTTAAATCAAGGAGCAATAAGGGAATTTGAATTGGGAAGGATGTTGGCCAAAGGTAAGAGTTGTTTTTGAGCTAATCGGCTATAGGCAATTTTGTATTGAAAATAGGGTGGCTTGGTTGCTCGTTTTTTCCAAGTCTTGCTTTTCTTTAGAATATACTGAATTGTTTTGAAAGGGTTTTTCCTCATTTTCTCGATAACTTGATCCTCTCTTCTTTCTTTTTTTGTTTTCTTTCACCGAAAACTAATTCTTTTTCTCACTTGCAGCTTGTGCCTCTTTTTCTTGGAATCAATCTAGTACATAGTTTTGTGGCCTAGTAGTATCGCATACCTTCCCTTATTCTCGTTATTAGCCGAATCTGCCTTATTTTCCTTTGACTAAGCCGATCATCTTCCTCACTTACTTCATTTCGTTTTTCCCTTGCTTGGCCGTGGTCATCTCTTTCTCCATCGTCTTTCTACTCATTCTTCATTTGCTAATAGCTGACTCATTATTTTTAGCCAATTATCTTTATCTCTTCCCTTGATCAATCTTCGTTTAAGCCAAATCTAAGGGGCTTAGTTTTCTTAAAAAGAGCCGAAGCTTTGGTCTCTCTTGGTGCCGTATAGAGTTTGGTAAGATTTTTGGATCTGATTTCTCATATACTTTTTTGTTTGAACTGAATGTTTCAATTTTGGAGTTTTGATACTTCAAGCAACTTTCTTGTAGGTGGTTTGCCTAATAGAATGCGTGTTGTTGCAATCAGTAATCAAGTAAAGTAATCGGTTGGAGTTAGTGAAATTTGGAAACTGTCGTGCGTGCAAGTTTGGTTCAAGGGACAAATCGCACATCCATAAACAGGTGTGTTAACCACACTGTTATATCCCGAGGGTGAAATGCTAAAATGCTGAATGCCAAAAAGTCGACAAAACAAACGTTGGGCATATGGTCATACGAGAGCCCATGTGTTAGGCAGGGGCCACGGATTGTGGCCCTGCATTGGAATTGGCCACCACAAACGTTCCCGTAGGTGGACCGAAATGGGCTGGATAGGCCCAATGGGTCATGGACCATTGGATGGGCTTGGGCCCATGATTGAGTTTCTGGACTATTGGGTTGCACGCGTCGTTAGACGACCATGGACCTATTGATAGGCTTTCACATATCTTGGCCCACATTGATAAATAACCGAAATGCCCCTAAGCGGTAAAATGACCAAAATATCCTCCGAGGGTAAATTGACTAATTTGATCTTATCTGTTATCTGGACTATTTTGTATGCCATGACTTAGTAAGTAGGTCTACGTTCTGTATTTTATTGGCATGATATTGTGTATGCTGCATTGCATGGGGGCTTAGGCATTTGTATAATGGAGGAAGTGTTCTGAACTGGCAGCTTTGCTGCATTATTCTATAGGCTTATTGCCTAAATTTCTAGCAACACCGTTGCCTTATTATTGATAATGCCGCATTGGTACTACACTGTGTAGTGTAGGGTTGGGTGGGTTGATTATATCCCCACGTGATGTGATGGGTTGGACAAAGATGGAGTGTAGAGGCTGTATTGGGTACGATCAGTTTGCATGCTATACTGTTTTGAAACGGGCATGGGCTAGATGGTTCAATAACACTATTCTGCACGGGAATTCCCACTGAGTATTCGTATACTCACCCATTTATTTTACTGTACAGGTAATCGCGATGCATAGTTGATTCGGAGCTACGAGGGACTTGGAGACGGCCACGCTTCACTGTTTTTCACTTTTGAATTTAAAATACTTGAATTATTATTTTATTTTGGGTTGTAATAAGGTCGTTATTTAAAATTTAAACTAAAATTTTGGATTTATTTAATTTACACAAAGTTCGTTAGCTTTAGGGCGCAGTTTAAACAAAAGATACTTGTTTTTCAAAAATTATGGTTTCGCAACAAACGGTGGTATGAGCAAAGCTTTTGCAACTAACGAGTTTTCAAAAGTAAACTACTTTTATAACTAGATTAACTAAGATAAATGGATTACTGATTTCTTCCAACTAAAAAGGTTTTACATCAAATTAAGACATGTTAAGTTTCGGATTTCAAAACACATCAATATGATACTTCCAGATACAGCTGGGTGTCTCAACCATGTGGAGGACACAGCCAAGCACATGGGCGTGTGCTACAGCCTTGCAATTGCTGACGTTAGAAATAGAATACCCAGGTTTTTGCACACGAGCTGTGACACAGGCATGTCTTGGCCGTGTGACAAACATAGGATAAGCACATGGGCATGTGCTATGGCCATGTGTCTGCTAATGTCAGAAATAGAATGTCAAGGTTTTTGCACATGGGCATGTGCCAGGCCGTGTGGAAGCCCTTGTAGGCTCAATGTTTCAAAATAAATCTGCACAGACTAGGGGCATAGGCGTGTCCCTAGATTGTTTAGGCCGTGTGTGATACACGAGCCATTAGAACAGCCTTGTCTTGAGGCCACACGGGTGTGTTGCCTTTCCATACAGGCATCTGCCTTGGTTTTAGTGGAATTTCATGAAAGTTTTCTAAGTGTTAGAAATGGTCCAAGATTGTTTCAAAACCATATTTTAGGCATCGTAGGTCCATATGAAGGACCGTATTGCAATGTTTGAAAGTTTTTAAATTGGGACGTATTTCAAAGGTTTAAGATTGAATAATTGCATGCATATTAGTAAAGTAACACCTCGTACCCTGTTCCAACGTCGGATATGGGTAAAGGGTGTTATAGTACAACTAAAAGGGGTACTTGAAAATGTGTTGGTTAAGGTTTGTAACTTCATCATCCTAACAGATTTTGTTATTTTAGATTTTGAAGTGGAACGTAGGATACCCATTCTACTGGGTAGGCCATTTTTAGATACATCAAGGTCCACCATTGACTTTGAAAATTATGAGCTAACAATGAGGATAAATGGTGAGACTAAAATTTTCAAATGTGATCACCAAAAGAATGAGGTAAATAGGGACAAATTAAAGAAGCAATGTTTGGAAGTATTTACTAAAATCCCTAACTACCTTGAGCTGGAAAAAGTATTTTCTATGGTAAGTACAGGTCGAAAGTGTCAATTCAATGATCGAGACAAACGGAGCAAGGTGGAGTGGCATGATGGATGCTAGAAGAATATCGATAGAACAAGAACCAAAGATGCATCCACATATAACCAGATAGAGCTGACAGATGAATCTGACAGCAAAACTTTTTTTTTATAACTGAGATAAATTTTGTATATTGTTGTATTTTATTAGACTAACAATTAGTTTAGAATTTAATTTTATTCCATTTGTCTTTAAAGCTAAACTGAACGCTTTGAGAATCAAGAAGAAGGGCCAAAACAGAGTCAGTGTTGGAACGTGGAACCTCTGTGTTGCAACACCAAAATAGATTCAAGAAATCGAGCAAATCAGCTCGATGTCATAGCACAGCACACTTGGGTCACAAAAAGGAATTAGTATACTTTAGAGTTCAAAAATTTCAAAATGTGTCGCGACATCGAACCCCTATGTCGTGGCATTGCTATCATTCCAAGAGTGTCACGACATCGTTGCAATTTTCTTTAAGGTCAACCTGACCCTTTGCATAAGCTACGAGTATTAAGCGTATTTTAACCCGATTCTAACTTTAAAATACCCAAATTTTAACCTTAAAAACACTTTTAACATTACTTTAACCTATTTTTATATCTCATAATCTCCTAAAACCCCTTAAACCTTAAAACCTTTTTCTCCTTAATCCTTATTTATGTAATCTCTTCTTTTCTCTAAGTGTTCTACTTAGTGTTCGAACTAAAGCAACACCTTGACATCACCTCGATTTTACAAGGAATTCAAAGTAAACAAATTAAGATTAAGGATTCCTATCTTATTTTTACTGTTTCATTACATATTGCTTGATTTCAATATGTTATTCTAGCTCTAAATACATTGAATATGCCTCCGAGAAAGTCTAGAAAAACTAACATCTAAGAAACACCATTGGTTTCAGAGCCGTTAAATTTTTTGAAATCCTAATGCAGAAAAATATTTTCTTGAGTTACAAGGAAAAACATTTAGTCAAGAAAGGGGATTCGAGCCATTAATGGTTCTTTGTAAGGACATTCGGTCACTAGTCTGGTACCATAGATGGGACCATTTTTGCATAATCTTGAAAGAGAATGTAACAGCCCTAATTTGACCCTAGTCGGGAAGTGGTTTCGGGACCACAAAACTGAGTCACGAAAATAATTTAATGCTATATTCTGTGTCTATTATTAGTAAGAATGCATGCGTGAAAATTTCATGTTTTAATTTTATCATTTGAAAGTGGAATCATGGAAAAAGGACTTATGTGATAAAAGTTAAAAATGTGCTAGGAAGAATAAGGATGACCGAAAAATGCATGAGTTGAAAATAGAAGACTTTGCATGTCAAATTGCCCAATTTGAAATAAGTGGCCGGCCATGATATTGTTTTGTAAGAAAAATATATGCATTTTATATTAGAAAAACAAAAAGGAAACGGTTTTGTATTATTAAACATATTATAATAAAAAAAAGGTGTGAAAAGAACAAGGTTGTTCTTTTGTGTTCATCTTTAGCCGAAACATTAGGGAAAGAAAAAGAAAATAAACTCCAAGGCATTCGACACCTTCTCATGCTAATTTAAGGTATGAATTGAATGTCGTTTCTAGTAATTTTGTGATATTAGATTGATTTTGAAGCTCTTAACATTGCCCATGTGTAAATTTTTAATGTGGTAATGATTCATGCTTTCGGCCATGAGAGAGAGTTATGAAATGGTGGTTGTTTTATGCTTTAATTTTGTAATAGAGGATGGTTGAGGTCTAAGTAAATTAATTGTGCATATAGGAAGGTTATATGAAACTTTGGAAATCGGTTATGTGATGGAGAATTCCCATATTGCCGAATAGGAATTTAAAATTTTAACATGTGTTGTGATTTAGTTCAAATTGATTAGAAGAAATTTGAAATAAAGCTTTAATGATGTAAATGTTGCTTTGTATGGCGAAATTAACTAAGAAGAGCATACGGCTATGGTTCCATTGTACAAAGATCCAAAGTTGGATGTTATAAGGATATATGTGTATGGGATAAGGAGTTACATTCGGCCATGAAATTTATATAAATGAATCATGTTAAGTATTATAAGCATGGAGCTTATGAAATTTTAATGAATGGTAAAACTAGTAATCGGTTATGTGGTTATAAACATAATCTTTAAATGTTCAATGCTTTGAGTTCCAAATTGATATGTGGATGGTTTTTGGGATGATATTTAGTTGTAGTACATTTTTTAAGAAGAAATAGAATGTGAAGTTGGATTTATTTAGGCCATTACCGAATGCATCCTAATTCTTCAAGCATAATAGTTAAAATACATTTAATATAGAACAAATTGAATTGTTTTATTTCAATTAAATATATATGTTAAATTATTCGATAATGGAAGTGCCGTATGAGATGTGTTTGAAATTATAAGAATTTAAGGTTATGAGAAATTGATAAGATGATTGAATTAGTTTATTTGGTTAATTTAAGCTCAAGATCATAAGGAGCAAAGTTCGGCCAAGTGGAAAGCAAAGGTGGTTGAGTAGCCAATTGGGGTTGTTCATCCAACACAAGGTAAGTCTTATAAGTAATTGAATTAAAGCTAAATTTGGTATGTATATGTCATGTATAAATTGAAAGAAAAATTTATGTATGTATATGTGCAATTGAATGATTAAATATGTGAGATTGATGGAGTCACCTAAGTTGTGTGTTACATTAATGTTAAAGGAAATTGAACACTTTAAGATTTTTGAAACCATGGCACTTTGTGTGCGGAAATGAAGGGCACTTTGTGTGCAGAAATGAAGGGCACTTTGTGTGCGGAAATGAAGGGCACTTTGTGTTCGAGTAAGTGACAGCACTAGGTGTGCAAATTTATAATCGAGCACTATGTTTGCAAAATCGATTGAAGGGTACTAAGTGTGCGAAATTCCCATCGAGCACTATGTGTGCGAAATCGATTGGGGAACTCAAATGTGTGCGATAAGATTTATCGAATAGAATCTTATAAAGGTACAAATGTGTTGGGTATGGACCGTAGGTAAGTGATTATATTCGTTCATATATTGCCTATGTGTAACCATTGAGTATTTGAATTGTTAATATTGGTATGTGTTTGATTTTGATTTCGAACAAGTATGTGAATATATATATATATATATGAGTATTTGTCTTGCAAGGGAAAAGAGATATGCTTACTAGTGATGCATCACAAGTTAGGGTTATAAAAGTATGTATGAAATTGGCTAATAATTAAATGGTGGTTCGGTATGCTAAGTCTTTAAGTTCATTAAAGCTTATAAATTGCTTACGACTTACTAAGATGTTATCTCACTTTGGTGTGTGTTTTATTTGTCTAGATTTAGATCAGTTCGTGGCAAGCTCGGAACCGTTTTGGAAGTCATCACATCTATTGACAACATTTTTGTACCTTTGTAAAAATCTTTTAGTTAACACTATGGCATGTATAGATTATATTTTAGGGCGTTTACAATGTTATGACATTGTAAATATTTTAGAGCCATGTGAATATGGCTAAAGATCTATGTTTGGATTTGGTAATGGTTTAGTTATAAGTTTGAAGTATTGATGAACTTGAAATTTGGAATGCATATTCGTGTAATGTTATGACTAAATTAAATGTTATGTGTTTGCGAATGATTATGTCTATGTATTCGGTCATAATGAGGGATTACCATATGAATAGTAAGACTTTATTTTGGTTGATGTTAACCTTTAAGCTATAAGCTTTTCACCTTTACTTATGGTATGCGCATAATTGGTATGCAACTCATGAAAAATTTTGCCTATTGGTTTTGAATTACTTTATTTGTATTAGGGTTGGGATTAATGAATTTAGAAGTAAAATTGTATGAGAAACGTTCTATTGTTGAATTGAGCTAATTAAGTCTCAAGACCCTACTCTAGCGATGGTTAAGGGTATTAAGGTGTTACATTTAATTGGTATTAGAGCTACGATTTAGTCGATTCTAGGACTAACGTGGTGTGTGTGAGTCTAGCTATACATGCCATAATGTGAATATATGATAGTGTGATGACTTCTGACGGTTAAATTGTTGTTTTCGTTTAGTAAATGGAACCCGATCCCGAGCGAGCCATAGCGAACGACGTTGAGAGTATAGCACCTGCTCCCGCGCAAGGGACAGTACCGGTAGATTCTCGACCATCCGCGAGTAATCTAGAGGATGGGGTTAGGCAAACTCTCTTTTCCTTAATGAATGAGTGGTTTGCCCAGTATACTCGTACAAATCCGGCTGCTCAACAACCCCCTAACTCAAATAATCCTCCCCTGGTGCCTGTAATGCCTACGATCACTGATCCGATGAGATCAAGCAAACTCCCTGTTGATAAGATCAGGAAGTATGGGGCTAAGGAGTTTAGAGCCACAACCACCGACGATGCTCAGAAAGCTGAATTCTGGCTTGATAATACCATCCGTGACTTTGACGAGCTATCTTGCACACCCGATGAGTGTTTGAAATGCGTTATATCCTTATTGCGAGATTTAGCCTATTACTGGTGGAGAACTCTGAGTTCGATTGTTCCGAAAGAACGGGTTACGTGGGATTTCTTTCAGGTGGAGTTTAGCAAGAAATATATCAGCCAGAGATTTATTGATCGAAAACGTAAAAAATTTCTTGAACTTAAACAAGGTCGTATGACTGTATCCGAATATGAACGTGAATTTGTGAGGCTCAGTCGTTATGCATGGGAATGCGTTGCTGATGAAGTTGCCATGTGTAAAAGGTTCGAAGAAGGATTGAATGAAGACTTAAATCTACTTGTGGGTATTCTTGAAATAAAAGAGTTCGTAATACTTGTTGAACAAGCTTGCAAGGCTGAAGAGCTCGGAAAAGAGAAAAGAAAAGCTGAATCTGAAGCTAGAGATTTTCGTAAGAAGACTACGAGTAAAACTTCTTTCTCAGCTGCGAAGAAGTTCAGAGAGGATAGTAATAGATCAAAGACGTCTGCGGGGATTTCTATTCGAGAGCGACCTCCAGTGGATTCTCGAGCTACCTCGGTAGCTAGTGTTGGCAACAATAGACAAGATAAACCTGAGTGTATACAGTGTGGTAGACGACATGTAGGTAAATGCTGGGGCAAGTCTATCAACAGAGCTTGTTATAGATGTGGTTTGCGAGACCATTTCGTTCGAGATTACACAGAACCTGATGAGAAAAATAAGATGCAGAGTGCAAGATCGAGTGGTACAACAGCTAAGGGTAGGCCACCGAGAAACATAGGAGGCAAGATTAGTAACCAGAGAGGGAATTCTGATGTAGCAGTTCGATCCGAAGCTCGTGCACCCGCCAGAGCCTATGCCATTCACGCACGAGAGGAGGCATCATTCCCTAACGTTATCACTGGTACATTCACTCTCTATGATACTAATGTGCTTGCTTTGATTGATCCTGGTTCGACTCACTCTTATGTGTGTGAAACATTAGTATCCAGTAAGACTCTACCTATTGAGTCTACTAAGTTTGTGATACGAGTGTCAAATCCTTTGGGCCGATACATGTTAGTTGACAAGGTGTGCAAGAAATGTCCCTTAATAATCCGAAACTCCTGTTTTCCAGCTAATTTGATGTTACTACCCTTTGATGAGTTCGATATTATTCTCGGAATGGACTGGTTAACCGTACATGACGTGGTGGTGAATTGCAAGCGAAAGACAATAGATTTGCGATGTTCGAGTGGCGAAATGATTCAAGTTGAATCTAATGATCGGAACGGGTTACTGACGGTGATATCTTCTGTGTTGGCTCGAAAATATGTGAAAAAGGGCTGTAAAGCTTATCTTGCATACGTACTAGATAGCAAGAAATCGAAACAAAAGCTTGAGACTGTGCCTGTGGTTTGTGAGTATCCGGATGTGTTTCTTGAAGAATTACCGGGATTGCCACTCATTAGAGAAGTTGAGTTCGGCATAGAGTTGATTCTGGGTACGACTCCGATTTCGATTGCTCCGTATCGTATGGCACCAATCGAGTTGAAAGAATTGAAATCTCAATTGCAAGAGTTGACCGACAGAGGCTTTGCGCGACCTAGCTTCTCACCCTGGGGTACACTGGTCCTGTTCGTGAAAAAGAAAGACAGAACTATGCGAATGTGCATCGATTATCGTCAACTTAATAAAGTTATGATAAAAAATAAATATCCGTTGCCGCTAATAGATGACTTATTTGACCAACTAAAAGGGGCTTTAGTGTTTTCAAAGATTGATTTACTGTCTGGCTATTATCAGTTACGAGTCAGAGATTCTGACGTGCCCAAAATTGCCTTCCAAATGCGGTACAGACACTATGAGTTTTTAGTAATGCCGTTTGGGCTCACTAATGCCCCTGCAATTTTCATGGATCTGATGAATTGGGTGTTCAGACAGTATTTAGATCGATTTGTGGTTGTGTTCATAGACGATATTTTGATTTATTCTCACGACGAGTCCGAGCATGCCGAACACTTGAGGCTTGTGCTTCAGACTTTGCGAGATCATCAACTGTAAGCAAAATTTAGTAAATGTGAGTTCTGGTTGCGGAAGGTCAGTTTTTTGGGACATGTTGTGTTCGTTTCGAGTATTCGAGTCGATCCGAACAAAATTTCAGCCATTCTTGACTGGAAGCCTCCAAGAAATGTTTCTAAAGTCTGTAGCTTTTTGGGATTTGCCAGGTATTATCGATGATTCGTTAAAGGTTTCTCGATGATCGCAACACTGTTGACGAGACTACTTCAGAAAGATATCAAGTTTGAGTGGTCTGAGAAGTGTCAAACAAGTTTCGACCAGCTGAAAATCCTTTTGACGGAAGCTCATATGTTAGTTCAGCCAGAGTCTGGTAAAGAGTTCGTAGTTTACAGTGATGCTTCTTTGATCAGTTTGGGTTGCGTGTTGATGCAGGAGGGTAGAGTTGTCGCGTATGCTTCGAGACAACTAAAGCCTCACGAGAGAAACAATCCGACTCATGATATCGAGTTAGCTACGATTGTGTTTGCTGTTAAAATTTGGCGTCATTACCTGTTTGGAGAGAAATGCCGCATTTATTCTGATCATAAGAGCCTAAAATATTTAATGACCCAGAGAGACTTGAATTTGAGACAACGATGGTGGCTTGAATTACTGAAAGATTATGAACTTGTCATTGAATATCACCTGGGTAAGGCGAACGTAGTTGCCGATTGTCTTAGCTAAAAATCACTGTTTACTTTGCGAGCGATGGGTGTACACTTGTCTATGTCTGCTGACGATGTGATAATAGTGGAACTAAAAGCAAAACCTGTATTAATTTGACAAATTTGTGAAGTTCAGAAAGCCGATGGGGAGTTGGTTGCAAAAAGGGCTCAGTGTGATTCGAATGGGAATTCAGAGTTTTGAATTGACGACAATGATTACTTAAGGTTCAGAGATCGATTGTGTATTCCAAAGAATTCAAAGATTGTTACAACAATTTTGAACGAGGCTCATAGTAGCCGAATGTCTATTCACCTAGGTAGCACAAAAATGTATAACGATCTGAAAAGTCAGTACTGGTGGCACGGTATGAAACGAGACATCTTTGATTTTTTTCTAAGTGTCTGATATGCCAACAAGTGAAAGCAGAACATCAAGTGCTTTCGGGATTGCTGCAGCCGATCATGATACCTGAGTGGAAATGGGATCGAGTCACGATGGACTTTGTATCTGGCCTACCGTTAACATCGAGCAAGAAAGATTCAATCTGAGTTATTGTTGATAGATTGACAAAATCCGCTCATTTTATTCCCGTTCGTACCGATTACCCATTCGATAAGTTGGCTGAGTTGTATATTTCCCAGATCGTGAGATTACACGGGGTGCCCACTTCTATTATTTCGGATAGAGATCTGAGGTTCACATCGCGATTTTGGAAGAAATTGCAAAAAGCATTGGGTACTAAGTTGCATTTTAGCACCGCCTTTCATCCCTAGACTGATGGTCAATCGGAGCGAATTATCCAAATACTTGAGGACATGTTGAGATGTTGCATTCTCAAGTTCAGTGGCTCGTGGGAATGATACTTACCTTTGATTGAATTCGCATACAACAATAGTTTTCAATCAAGTATCAAGATGGCACCATACGAGGGTTTATACGGACGTAAATACCGTACACAACTATTTTGGACTGAACTCAGTGAAAATAAGATATACGGGGTTGATTTGATCAGAGAAGCTGAGGAAAAAGTGAAAGTGATTTGTGATAGTTTGAAAGCAGCAGCGGATCGTCAGAAATCATATGCGAATTTGAAACGCAAAGATATTGAATATCAGATTGGTGATAAGGTATTTCTAAAAGTCTCACCTTGGAAAAAGATACTTCGTTTTGGCTGTAAAGGCAAATTAAGCCCGAGATTTATCGGGTCGTACAAGATATCAGAATGGATTGGGTCGGTTGCTTATAGATTGATTTTGCCACCTGAGCTCGCAAAGATTCATAATGTATTTCACGTTTCAATGCTTAGACGGTATAGATCCGATCCTTTGCAGGTGATTGATCTGTCGGAAATTGAGATTCAATCTGATTTAAGCTATGAGGAAGAACCGATTCGTATTTTAGCTCACGAAGTGAAAGAACTACGGAATAAGAAAATTTCGCTAGTTAAAGTTCTATGGATCAAGCACAGAATTGAGGAAGCAACTTGGGAACTCGAGGACTCAATGAGAGAACGTCACTCTAACCTATTTGATGGTAAGAATTTTCGGGGATGAAAAATGCCTAAAGGGGGGAGAGTTGTGACAGCCCTAATTTGACCCTGGTCAGGAAGTGGTTTCGGGACCACAAAATCGAGTCATAAAAATAATTTAATGCTATATTTTATGTCTATTATTAGTAAGAATGCATGCGTGAAAATTTCATGTTTTAATTTTATCATTTGAATGTGGAATCATGGAAAAAGGACTTATGTGATAAAAGTGAAATATGTGCTAGGAAGAATAATGATGACCGAAAAATGCATGAGTTGAAAATAGAAGACTTTGCATGTCAAATTGCCCAATTTGAAATAAGTGGCCGGCCATGATATTGTTTTGTAAGAAAAATATATGCATTTTATATTAGAAAAACAAAAAGGAAATGGTTTTGTATTATTAAATATATTATAATTAAAAAAAGGTGTGAAAAGAACAAGGTTGTTCTTTTGTGTTCATCTTTAGCCGAAACATTAGGGAAAGAAAAAGAAAATAAACTCCAAGGCATTCAGCACCTTCTCATGCTAATTTAAGGTATGAATTGAATGTTGTTTCTAGAAATTTTGTGATATTAGATTGATTTTGAAGCTCTTAATATTGCCCATGTGTAAATTTTTAATTTGGTAATGATTCATGCTTTTGGCCATGAGAGAGAGTTATGAAATGGTGGTTGTTTTATGCTTTAATTTTGTAATGGAGGATGGTTGAGGTCTAAGTAAATTAATTGTGCATATAGGAAGGTTATATGAAACTTTGGAAATCGGTTATGTGATAGAGAATGCCCACATTGCCGAATAGGAATTTAAAATTTTAATATGTGTTGTGATTTAGTTCAAATTGATTAGAAGAAATTTGAAATAAAGCTTTAATGATATAAATGTTGCTTTGTATGGCGAAATTAACTAAGAAGAGCATACGACTATGGTTCCATTGTACAAAGATCCAAAGTTGGATGTTATAAGGATATATGTGTATGGGATAAGGAGTTACATTCGGCCATGAAATTTATATAAATGAATCATGTTAAGTGTTTTGAGTATGAACTTGTGAGTAGGGATTATAATCAAGGTATATATATAAGTATATATATATCTAATGGATAGATGTGCGTACCATTTGATAAGTATTATCAGCATGGAGCTTATGAAATTTTAATGAATGGTAAAACTAGCAATCGGTTATGTGGTTATAAACATAATATTTAAATGTTCAATGCAACAAATTGATATGTGGATGGTTTTTGGGATGATATTCAGTTGTAGTACATTTTCTAAGAAGAAATAGAATGTGAAGTTGGATTTATTTAGGCCATTGCTAAATGCATCCTAATTCTTAAAGCATAATAGTTAAAATACATTTAATATAGAACGAATTGAATTGTTTTATTTCAATTAAATATATGTGTTAAATTATTCGACAATGGAAGTGCCTTATGAGATGTGTTTGAAATTATAAGAATTTATGGTTATGAGAAATTGATAAGATGATTGAATTAGTTTATTTGGTTAATTTGAGCTCAAGATCATAAGAGCAAAGTTCGGCCAAGGGGAAAGCAAAGGTGGTTGAGTAGCCGATCGGAGTTGTTCATCCAACACAAGGTAAGTCTTATAAGCAATTGAATTAAAGCTAAATTTGGTATTTATATGTCATGTATAAATTGAAAGAAAAATTTATGTATGTATATGTGCAATTGAATGATTAAATATGTAAGATTGATGGAGTCACTTAAGTTGTGTGTTACATTAATGTTAAAGGAGATTGAACACTTTAAAATTTTTGAAACCATGGCACTTTGTGTGCAGAAATGAAGGGCACTTTGTGTGCAGAAATGAAGGGCACTTTGTGTGCGTGTAAGTGACAGCACTAGGTGTGCGAATTTGTAATCGAGCACTATGTGTGCGAAATCGATTGAAGGGTACTAAGTGTGCAAAATTCCCATCGAGCACTAGGTGTGCGAAATCCATTGGGGAACTCAAATGTGTACAATAAGATTTATCGAATAGAATCTTATAAAGGTACAAATGTGTTGGGTATGGACCATAGGTAAGTGATTATATTCATTCATATATTGCCTATGTGTAACCATTGAGTATTTGAATTGTTAAATATTGGTATGTGTTTGATTTTGATTTCGAACAAGTATGTGAATATATATATGAGTATTTGTCTTGCAAGGGAGAAGAGATATGCTTACTAGTGATGCTTCACAAGTTAGGGGTTATAAAAGTATGTATGAAATTGGCTAATAATTAAATGGTGGTTCAGTATGCTAAGTCTTTGAGTTCGTTAAATCTTATAAATTGCTTATGACTTACTGAGATGTTATCTCACTTTGGTGTGTGATTTATTTGTCTAGATTTAGATCAGTTCGTGGCAAGCTCGGAATCGTTTTGGAAGTCATCACATCTATTGACAACTTTTTTGTACCTTTGTAAAAATCTTTTAGTTAACACTATGGCATGTATAGATTATATTTTGGGGCGTTTACTATGTTATGACATTGTAAATATTTTAGAGCCATGCGAATATGGCTAAAGATCTATGTTTGGATTTGGTAATGGTTTAGTTATAAGTTTGAAGTATTGATGAACTTGAAATTTGGAATACATATTCGTGTAATGTTATGACTAAATTAAATGTTATGTGTTTGCGAATGATTATGTCTATGTATTCGGTCATAATGAGGGAGTTACCATATGAATAGTAAGACTTTATTTTGGTTGATGTTAACCTTTAAGCTCTAAGCTTTTCACCTTTACTTATGGTATGCGCATAATTGGTATGCAACTCATGAAAAATTTTGCCTATTGGTTTTGAATTACTTTATTTGTATTAGGGTTGGGATTAATGAATTTAGAAGTAAAATTGTATGAGAAACGTTCTATTGTTGAATTGATCTAATTAAGTCTCAAGACCCTACTCTAGCGATGGCTAGAGGTATTAAGGTGTTACAGAGAATATTGTTATTCCCATTATTCAAGACTTCTATGGCACTCTTAGGGACAACAATACTCGGAGACCACATGGTGTCATGTGGGAAATGGTAACAGTAAAGGGTAAGGATGCGCTATTCACCCTGAGGGAAATTTGTGAATTTCACGATGCTCCATACTATGAAATTGAGTTTTTGAAAAACATTGATTTGATAAATTTAATGACATAGACATGTATAACATTGTAAAATACTTAACTAATAATAGGGGTGAGTGGAAGTATCGACTGGATACCAGACTTCCAACCAACTTCAATCAACCAATTATGTTTCCAATAGCTAAAATGTGGATGCAGTTTATTTGCATTAGGATTACACCTACTCTAAATGTCGCTAACGTCAATACTTTTTGAGCTCCTTTGCTATATGGAATTTTTCAGAAAAAACAAATGTGTAATGGAAAATGGATCCATTAGAATATGAAACAATTCATTAGTAGCCAAAAGGTCAGAATCTTCTTTCCTCATATTGTGATGGTACTACGCAAATAGGTTAGAGTTTCGATGGAAGAGAATAAGCAGTTGGAAAGATGAAAATGTGCAACTGTACACAGTCACAAGAAGTAATAAAGTGACAAATAAAGGTCGAGTTATCGTACCTGCAAGGATTGTGAAAAGAAATATTTATGAAATAAATAATTTAACAAGTTGGTGGTGAAATTTTGATGATTTGATAATAGGTTTAATTAAGATTACGAATTAAACTAAGTAAAATAAAATAAAAATAACAATTTCCAATGCACGATTTAAAAACAAGTTTTAATCAATATGACATAAATGCGCTAGTCAATTGAATTCTTTAACTTAACATTATTAGAACAGGTTCATGTTTGTTTCGAATTTAAGTCGTGGGTACTTGGCAATTTAGTAACTTGTGAACATACTCATTTACCAAAATCCATTTATCTCTTGCTATACCCCTATGTCAATTCACCTAATTAAACAAATTTTAATAAGCAAATGTGTTAATGCACATACTTATGAAATTAAAATAATTTCTGATACTTATCTCTATGCCAATTCAAACAAGTAATTCAATTTTCATAAGCAAGTAAAAGATTAAGTGAGGTAACAATATATCTCTATATTGAAACAATTTAATCACAAGATCCTGCAAGTTATGCAAGGTTAATATATTGTTTAATATAGTCTCTAATTCAACCTTCAGCTACCTTAGAAGATTAAACATGCAACAATTAAATATTGTGTCCACTAATTACAATTTCAATCTACTTAATAATTAATTCAATTGTTCCCTTACAATTTAAATGCAAGCATAACATAAACATGATTTTATTTCATTGAACAAATCAGCAAGGCCTATAACAACACAAACATGATTTTTAATGAATTAAGCAGTAGAACGCAATCAATCTTACACTAATTAAATTTAAGCTATTTTAAAAAAATCAAGAGTAATGAAACAATGAGCATTCATCATAACAGAATCAAGAAAATAAAATAGTAGGGAACTAGAAACAAATCTAATGTCTCTCTGAAGTCACCAGTGCGCTCTTCTTCTTTTCTGCTCGTTCTGCCAATTCGAGGCCTCTATGAACACTCAAGTGTTGCTACTCCAAGGTGGAAGAAGGCTCATTCTCAAGAGGGGAAATCGGCAAAGGAAAGGACAAGAAAGAAAATCGAAAAACAAATGGAGAAAAGTGAGTGAAGAGAGAATGTGTTGTGAATGAATTGAGTTAAGTTCACTTCCAAAATGAGTATCAAAAGTTGATATTTGTAGGTGGGATTGGCTGCTAATTTTAGCAAAGAAAAAATAGCCATTAAATCCCCCCATGGCCGACCACCACTCATGCATTTGCTGATGATTTCAACTTACTATATTTGACTAGGGGCAAATCTACAAAAGCATAACAAGTGGAGCAGTTTGAATGCGATTTCAAGGAGACTTCAAGGGCTGATTTGCAAGTCAATAAATCAACTGATTTAAGCTGATTGGGTCATCATTTTGGATGGGTTTGGGCAGCCCGATTGCTTGTTTAGATCAATCTTTTGTATTAGCACAACTAGGCCTCCTTCCCATAATATAATCAATAATAATTATTTAACCCAAAATAAATTGGATTAAAATTAAAATTAATTATATTATGTATTAATATTCATAATTTAGACCATTTTAGGCTGAAAATTTAATTCACCTCAACACTTCAGAAATCGTTTCATAGTTTGAGCTCCTAGGAGTGTCTGTCGAGCAAAAATTCACCCTTAGTCGAAAGCTGTCGAAAATAAATCAAAATTTATGAAATATTTATTATAAAATTAATTAAAATTTAATATTTTAATAATTTAAGTACAATTTAATCATTTTATAATTATATTATATTTTTTGACAAGAATTACTATGAAACAGCTTTGAAAAGAATCTCTTGGAAACAGCTTTGAAAAAATTCCTTCAAAAAACATTCTTCCCATAATTATGAAGTTAGTATACTTTTGTAACACCTCGGATTTGGGCCTAGAGGAAATGGGCTTTGAGCATCAGAGTAATTGGATTTTAGTTGTGTGAGTAAATTTCATGTTTAGTCTAGTGGCTATGTGATTTAGGAGGAGTTGGGAGTGTTGGAGAAGTCCTGGGTTCAAACCAAGGCTCTAACATAAATTTTAGTTTTTCCCCTATGTGGAGCTGACGTTAGTTTGAAGACTTTAAGAATAAAATGTGGTAAAGTGTGACACAAAAATGAGCATGTGGTCTAGTGGCAAGGTGGCGCTAGGAGTGTAATGTGGTCTGGGGTTCAAGCGCTGGCATTTGTAAGGTTTCTAATTTTTAGGCTCTTAAGTGAACTAGGACGTCAGCTTATAGGACTTATAACTACTTGTGCTTGTTTTGTGTCACAATGAGTTGGATGGCCTAATGGTGGTAGCGTGTTTGAGTATATGAGAGGACTTTGGTTCGAATCCATTTGCAGGCAAAGGTTGATTATTTTGTTAATTTGGAACGGCAGGTGGTTGTGATTGAGTTAAACTCTATTGTAGGCAATTTGACTTGGACTTGGAATTTGAATGTGTGGTGAGAATCGGTTAACGAGTGATTGATGGAGAAATTGAAGGAGAGAATCATGGGTTTGAGCTTGGGAAGAGTTGTAGACGTTTTGGGGTTTTTGGGGAAAGGCAATTTGGCTAAGGGGGTTTTGAGTGGTATGTTTTGGCAATTAGGAGCATTTCTTTTAATATTTCCTTTGGGTAGTGCCATTGGGGGTTTTTATGCTTTTGAGGAAAATTCATTTTGCTCATTTTGTTTTGTTTTAGGGGTTTTTGCTGAAGTCTTAAAGTGCCGAAATTGCCAGTTCTTGCTCTCTGTTTATTGTCTATAACGCTAGTTCTCTCTTCCCTCTCTTTCGATTTTTGCATCTTGTGTTCTTTAATACTGAACCAATCTTTCTTTTCCCAACTGCTTATTCAATCTTTTTATTTCTTTCTTTGATACAATTTACATTGTCCAAATCATCATTCTTTTCCCCTTAGTCGCTTAGTAACTTTAATCTTCTCCTTGGGGTCAGCTAGCTGAAAACCTGTCTTCTTCTATCTCTTGAGCCTCGCCGTTTCTTGGCTAACCTAACCTTTGATAAACCATAATATATACATATTTTTACCCCATGCTTGGCACATTTATGGATAAATTATCATTAGAAATATGGAATATGACGCTCCTAATCCTTTAATTTCATGTTTTATACTTAAGTGAGCATAAGGAAGAGAAAAGAGCAAGGAATGGGCCAAAAACGGACAAAATAGGCCAAACTCAATAATCAACATGGCCTAGACCTCCACACATAGCTAACCCACATGCACATGTATGATACATAGGATCGAACACAGCCTAAGCAACCGCACATAGGGGTGTCACACGGGCATGTCCCTGTCGAAGACCTGTTTTAGTTGCACACGAAAAAGGCTAATTTTTAGATATTTTGGGCTAAGAAAGGTGTTGAAAAGCTTATAAAAAGACCCAAGGAAAGGAGTAAGATGGCAAAGAGAATAGAAGGCAAGGAATTACTCGAAGAACACCAATTGATTCATCTCGGAAGTAAGGATCTCCATCAAGGCTGAATAACTCCCTTCAATTTCCTTCATGGGTTTTTGGGTTTTTTTTATGTTTTGTTGGTTTCCCAATTTTGAGATGTTTTCTTTTACAATTATGAACTAAATCCCCTAAATACCTGAGGGGGATGAAACCTAAGACAGATCGTGTAATTCTTTTCTGAATTATATGATAAAGTCTTGATTTGTTCTTAATTATGTGATTAATTCTTGTGTTAATATTTCAGGATATTAATTCAAGTCAAATGTGCTTCTTCAGTGGAGCAAAAGTCCCTGTTTAAGAGTAGATTGAACACAATTAAACAGAGTTGATCGCAATCCTAGACATAGGATGACAAAAATCTGCTGAATTAGAGTCAAATCTAATAGGGAAGTCCATAAAACGAGTTAATGCAACACGAAGGGTTTTAATTAGAAAGAATTTTTAATTAATCAACCAAGGGTTAGTTTTTTTTAGTCTTGAAAGAGATATTAATATAAATTAGGGATTTCTATAGATCAAGTCAAGTGAATAGATCATTGAGTTCAGAGTCAAATAACAAGTGAAGTCTAGGTGGATTCTTCCTCGGGTATTATCTTAATCAATCGGTTTTCCAAAAGTATTTTCCCCAATTTATTATTTGTCGCATTCTTATTTAATTAGTTTAATTAGTTTAAAAACAAATCCCCTTTATTTTTAGGCTAGATAATAAAAAGAAAGCTAGTACTAGTACTTTTAAGTCCCTGTGGGCTCGACATCCTAGTCTTGCCATCAGCTATACTATTGTTCACTAGGTGCGCTTGCCTTTATTGTGATAATAGTTTAGTTTTACAGGTTTGATCATCATAAATATCACTCATCAAGTTTTTGGCGCCGCTGACGAGGACCTAAAATATTAGGAACACTCGATTTTTATTACTTTAGCCATTTTTCCTTTTATTGCAATTTACTTTTTATTTTTCTTTTCATTTACTAATTTTTCCTTCTTTTATTGTCTCTAATAGGTGTCTCTAGTTTATAACTAGGAGGAACTCGTTAGGACCTTTGCTTTTTGATAGTGAGATAGAAGCATCAGCTGGCAAAAATCGAAGAGAAATAAGGCGAATTCTACAGTACATAGAGGAAGAGCAAGAGGTTGTGACAAACATTATAGAAAAGATGGAGGCGAATCAAAATAATCCACTACCTTCTGTGGTAGCCGGAGACCCGGTGAATCAGAATCCTGCTCCTCGTACTATGTATGATTATGCTAAGCCTAATTTATCTAGTACTGAATCTAGTATTGTTAGGCCTGCTTTTGCTGCAAATAATTTTGAACTAAAACCTAACACTATACAGATGATTCAACAGTTTGTTCAGTGTGATGGTTTATAGGATGAGGATCCTAACACACACTTAGCAAAATTTTGGAACTCTGTGACACCTTTAAGATTAATGGCATTTCTGACGATGCCATTCGCCTTCGATTATTTCTTTTTTCTTTGAGAAATAAGGCTAAACAGTGGTTGAACTCTCAACCACAAGGGTCTATCACTACTTGGGAACAAATGACCGAAAAATATTTACTTAAATATTTTCTGCCGGCTAAAACGGCAAAGTTGAGGAATGACATATCTTCTTTTGTTCAAATAGATCTAGAAACACTTTATGGCGCATGGGAGAGATACAAGGATTTATTGGGAAGGTGCCCTCACCATGGGTTACCTTTGTGGCTATAGGTTCAAACTTTCTATAATTGTTTGAACCCCTCAACAAGGCATATGATCGATGCAGCTGCTGGTGGAATAATAAATAACAAAACACCTGAGGAGGCTTATGAGTTTATAGAATAGATGTCGCTGAATAACTACCAGTGGCAAGTTATGTGGACAAAGCCATAAAAAGCTGTCGGTGTTTTCAATATTGACGCGTTCACTATGCTATCAAATCAGTGGAACTTTGGAACAAAAAGATTGACGGTTTAGTTGGTTCTACGCAAGTACATACAATGATGCACGTGATTCAATTGGAGGAGGGATGCATAATACAGATTTTTCCTACAATCCTACCACTGAAGAAGAGCAAGTCAACTATATGGGTAACAATTCTAGACCTTAGAATAATTCGTATAGTAACACTTATAATGTAGGTTAGAGGAACCATCGCAATTTTTCGTGGGGTGGTCAAGCAAAATCAAAGATAACAACCCCCTCTAAGCTTCCAACAACCACCTTACTAGCAAAAGAAAAAGCCAAACCTTGAGGAGATGCTCACAAAATTTATCTCAGTGTCAGAAACCTATTTTCAGAATACCGAGACAGCGCTTAAAAATCAGCAAGCATTGATTCAAGGACTTGAAACTCAAATAGGACAGCTTGCTAAGCTGATCTCTGAACGACCGCAAGGAAGCTTGCCAAGTAACATAGAAGCTAATCCAAGGGAGCAACTCCATGCTATCATTGTGCTCGATGAAGGAAGGTTAGTTGAAGACAAACTAGAACCGAGGCAAGAAAATTATGTGAGGAAAGGTAAGGTCGAAGTAAGTAATAAAGAACCAGTAGGAAAAGAGTATAAGCCTTGGGTGCCGTACCCAAATGCAACAAGGAAAGACCGCACAGATGAACAATTTGGTAAATTCCTTAAACTCTTAAAGAAATTACATATTAACTTACCATTTATTGAAGCTCTTTCGCAGATGGCAAATGTAGTTAAATTTTTAAAAGAGCTTTCAGCAAACAAATGAAAGTTGCATGAGTGGTCGCATGTGGAATTAAATGTAGTTTGCTCAGTTATTTTACAGAACAGGCTACCCAACAAACTGAAAGAACCAGGAAGTTTTACAATTCCTTACTTAATTGGTAGTTTAACGGTTGATAGTGCATTAGCTGATTTAGGGGATAGTATTAATGTAATGCCTTATAAAATGTTTAAACAACTAGGTCTTGGGAAACCCAAATAAACTAGGATCAGCATTCATTTGGCTGATAAACCCATTAGATTTCCTAGGGGTATAATTGAAGATGTTCTTGTTAAAATTGATAAATTTATATTCCAAGGAGATTTTGTTGTTCTAGACATGGATGAGGGTAGCGATGTACCCTTAATTTTAGGGCGGCCTTTTTAGCAACTACTAGGACTATAATTGATGTGGGCACAGGTGAACTCACACTTCGTGTAGGTGATGACACGATTACTCTTCAAACTCGTGATTCGGTTAGGAAATCTAATGATAGAGATGATATTATGAGTTTTTATAAGAGTAACCTTACTGTTCAACCTTTTTTGTAGGACATTCCTTGTAAAAGCACAAATGAGTCACATTTAAGTTCATGCGACAATAAGGGAGCAATCCATGAAGAGCGAATGCTACAGATTGATGAATTAGACGAATGGCTGCACTATAGCAAAGAGGAACCCAGGATACA
Source organism: Gossypium stocksii (assembly GCA_020496765.1). Lineage (NCBI taxonomy): Eukaryota > Viridiplantae > Streptophyta > Magnoliopsida > Malvales > Malvaceae > Gossypium > Gossypium stocksii. The sequence goes on from CM035624.1 coordinate 36,735,770, forward strand.
CCATGCAAAACTAAAGCAAAGCCATGATGAGCATAAGGCTAATCAATTTAAGGTTGGGGACAAGGTATTGTTGGATGAAAAAGATCCTCGAGCTATCACGACAAAGTCTAACACACAAAAAGTAACTCTCTTCATGGTACTCAAAGTTTTCCCATACCGTACAGTCAGGGTAACACACAAAGAATTTGGCACTTTTAAGGTAAATAGCACTCGACTTAGACCTTATTTGGATGTTAAGTTTGATAGCAGGAGAGAGGAGTTTCAACTACTCGAACCACCATGACCATGTGAACAAGAGGTAAGTCGAGCTTAAACTATAAATAAGTGCTTCTCGGGAGGTAGCCCGAGCACTAACGTTATTGACTTTCTCAATTTCAGTTTATAATATCTAACATTTACTAATCAAGTCACTTAAACGCAGGTTTCACTAACCCACACGGCCTGGCACACGGGCGTGCCTCTGGCTGTGTGCTCACCACCGGATGTGACTAATCCCCACGGTCGTGCGATATGGCCGTGGGCGAACTTGTTTATCCACCACAGCCGTCAGACATGAGGTGCGAACGCCACGGATAGAGCCCACGGCTGTGCGATATGGTCGTGGACGAACCTGAGTAAATCACACGGGTGTGTAGCCATTACACGGACGTGGGTGAAGTGAGGATTGCAAAACACGGTTGTGCAATGAGGCCCTGGAAGACACCACGGGTAGGACACACGAGCATGGACAAAACCGTGTTAAAACTGGACCTTGAATTGTCGAACATGCTGAGACACGATATGCGATATCTGCCCCACGGGCGTGCCTCAAAAACTGTGCAAACCTGACAAAAGCACATGAGCATACAAACCAATCACACGCTCGTGGACATATGCCATGGTCGACACTGAGGAAATAACACAGGCATGCAACACACCCGTGTCAATATACTGTGGCCGACACTAATAAAGAAAACACGGGCGTGCGACCTAATACGCGGGTGTGCGACACACCCATATCAACATACTGTGGTCGACATTGATAAAGAAAACATAGGCGTGTAACCTAATACAGGGGCATGGGAGAAACGAACGAAGTAGTACACGGTCGTGTGACAAGGCCGTGTGCACCAACACGCCTAAGAAACACGGGTGTGGGCCAAGAAACAGGTGCACCCAAACTAAAATTTTGCGTAACACACAGGCTAGATGCACGACACATGGGAGTGGCCTCGACTGTATGGCCCAAACGGGGCCTACACGACCATGGCCCCCTCTTTCTAACCCTAAAATTTCTCCTCTATTTAAACCCCCAAAACCTTTTTACTATTTATTATCTTCCCCACTACAAACCCTAGCCGCAACCCTCACAAGCCACCGCTGCCGCCGCCGACCACCCTTGCACAATACCACCCCTCTCTTTCCTATTCTCTCCTTTTACCCATTCTCTCACCTTCTGCAAACTACCAGCCCCAAACCCCCACCACAGCACACCAACCGGTTCCCTCTTCCCCCTCCCAAGACTTGCATCGCCTCATGTCACACCGCACCGTCGTACCTCCAGCCACCAGTCATTTACCGTCGATTTTCCCTTTTCCCTTTTCTTTCTTGATTATTAACTCTTACTCTTTGTATTCCTTTATTATTCCATTATTATTGCTTTATTTTACTTTTTTTTTACTGAACTCTTTGTTATTATTAGCCTTTATTCACAAATGCTTTAGTAATTTCTTCTACTGATGGATCTTTCTTGCTTTAGTTTTTGAATTGATCTAGTTAAGCCTCACTGTTAACTCTGTCAATAGGATTATACATTTAGTTTGCTAGTTATTGATGATTCATTTCTTGCTAATTTTAATTATTCATTCTTAATTTTCTGACTACTTATTTTATTTTTAGTACTATGATGATTAGTCTCTTATGTTCAAGGTTGCTTTCTCTCTCAATTCATTTGATGCATGTCTATTTGAATTTTCTTAGCACGCATTCAGTATATTTATTTCGTTAAACTTCTCTTGGTTGTTTTCTTTTAGGTACATAATGACACATCTACGTTGCAAGACTAAGATAGCCGTCCCCACTTTGAAAAAGCAGAAGGGACCCGGTTCTACATCTTCAAGTGCGACTATCAAAGTGCGCCACTCTTTTCTACAGTTCCCATTGGGATCCCAAGAGGAGCTCTTCCAGATACTTTGCGCGAGACCCCTCGGAGTAGGATGGTGTATCGATTGGGTTGCCTTAGAGCAGGTCCAACTTGCCAATGTAGTTAGGGCCTTCTCACTACCGATCCATGGGGGTGCTTCTTTGACATTGTCGAGCCAACATACCTGGAGCTCACCTTGGAGCTATGCTTGACATTCCATCTCCAGACAGTCATGTCGGAGTTCAACAATCCTGGCACAGTTTATATCCCTCTCGGTGACTTGGTACGCCAACAGTGTGCCTGAGTTTGGTGTCGCTCTGGGACATTATATCGAGGAGTTCATGGATGACGACAGCTTCTCCGATCTCCATCGAGACATTCACTATTCCCTTTCTACTTGTTTGAGAGCCCTGGTCCCTACTTCAGCCACTTAAGACCCCAGTCATTCCAAGGCGTCGGCCCTCTGCCCATCACTACGATATCTACATGCGAACCTCGCACATACTCTGACGGGTCAGTGAGAGAGCACTAGCGTCGTCAACAATCACGACGCTTACTTCTTATGGAGCATGGTGCACGGGCACGTGTTCAATTTAGCATACTTCATAGCCCTCGTCATTCGACACCAGATGGAGCGACATAGGAAGGGAGCAATTTGCATGGGCCCTTATGTGACCCCACTAGCTCGCCACTTTGCTCTCCTCAACACAGTGCTGCAATCCTCTCGCTCACTCTCATCGGCCAAATGTCCCCACAGGGCATCTCGAGCATGCTTCATATGAGGATGATTGAGCGTCGTCGCGGGACTGATCCTCCACAGTACCTTCTAGCTCAGTCTACCGAGTAGGACGACCCAATGAATATTATTGATGATATCCCTCCACCCCATGAGGACCCACCATCTCAGCCACCACCGAGCCACTGACTAGTTCATGTGGCTACTTCACTCACTGACATCTCTGAGTGCCTCACTCGATTTGAGCAGCAGTTCTTCTAGCACTTTGATCACATTGATGCTACTCTACAGTAGATCTGTCAGCACCTCCACGTAACATCGCCATCACCACCACCACACCACCACCCCCGATCTGCAAAATTACTGAAATACCCCCGATTTGTAAAATTATTGAAATACCTTTGATTTGCAAAATTACTGAAATACCCCCGATTTGCAAAATAATTGAAATATCTCTAATTTGTAAATTTACCGAAACACCCCCAATTTACAAATTATCGAAATACCCCGATTTGTAAAATTACCAAAATACCCTCAATTTGTAAAATTACTGAAATACCCTCGATTAGCAAAATTATTGAAATACCCCCGAATTGCAAAATTAGCAAAGTACCCCTAATTTGTAAAATTACCGAAATACCCTATATTTGCAAAATTATCGAAATACCCCTGAATTGCAAAATTATCGAAATACCCCTAGTTTATAAAATTATCAGAATACCCCTATAGGGTAGGATTATCGAAATACCCCTGTAGGGTAAAATGACTATTTTACCCCTAAGGTGTAAAATGACTATTTTGCCCTTTTGGGTAAATGACTGACTTGGGCTATGATTGATATGACAGTGATTGTGTGAGTGTGTTTTAACTGATTTGACTATGGTTGTATGACTGATATGCTCCTAAGATATGTTTAAATGATTGATATTGAGCATGGCCATTCTACATACATATATGATGATTGTTTATGAGCATAATGTTTCACATACATGACATACTGCATGGGATTGAGAAATTGTTTATGGAGGAAGTTCTGTGCGGGACGATTGTGAACCCAATTCTGTTCTGGTAGGATCGCACGGGTTGCACGAGACGACTGTGGATCCAGTATGGATGGCTTAAAGCCACTTATTCTAATTATGGCTCTATGCCGACTTAACTATGGCTCTGTGCTACATTAATTATGGCTTTGTGTCAACCGTACTTACCTTCAGCTATGTGCCAATCACATCTATTGATGATTACGTGTCAATCATATTTACCTATGGCTATGTACGGGTTATGTTACCTTAATTAATGGTTGTGTGCCCAACATAACGCAGTTATCGATGGCTTTGTGCTATTCTGCTACGGCTTTCAGCCATTCTGTTATTTGGCAGCATTGCTGTGATATGCACGGCTTCTAACTGTTCTATCTACAGCACTGAGTTGTTCTGTTGACTTAGTACCGCAACTGGTGCTAACATTGGTGTGCTAGCTGGGTGGGTCGAGTTATTCTGCAAAGATTGTGTAAAGTTGGTACGGGTGGTATGTTGGCTGGATTGGGAGGGATGCATCCTCATACTATTGCATAATTGTTTGTGAGATTTGACTCTATACTGGGCTTAGGCCGCTATTCTGTTTTTGTTACAGGGCTCTAGCTCAAACTGTCTTTAATTCTGTTTACTAACTGTTCCTTAGTAAAGGGATTACACACTAAGTTTTCGTAAACTCACCCCGTTTATTAACTTTTTCAGGTAATCTCCAATCTTAGATGGCTCAGAGCTGTGAGGGACTCGAAGAAGTCCACACACACTGCTTATGCTTTCTGTTTGGATTATTTACTCTAAAGTATTTTATTTTTGAAATTTAATAAGGCCTTTCTTAAGTTTCTTATATTTTTTATCTATTTGCTAGGTTATATATCTGCTCAAAGTAGAATACGATTTCCAAAGCAAAAACTATTTTTAAAATATCACGTTTCCGCAACCGTTCCAAATTAAGCTTCCGCAACAAATGAGTTTTTAAAGGTGATAACGTTTTACAAGAGAAAAGCTTTAAGTAAACCACGTTTTAGAAATAAGTAGGCGAAGTTCAAAATTTTATACAAGTTTTAAACGTCAACAAGTTTTAAATCAAAAAGGTTTCCAATAAAAACAAGGTTTCCGAAAAACACTTCAATGTGACACGCTAGACTCGGGCCTAATCTCTAGGCTGGGTTTTAGGGTGTTACAACTTCTGCTCAAGAACAAAAAATTTTGAGATTTATGCCACTTAAGTATATATATTGTTCAAATTAATCTCAACTATTATTATGATAATGTTTTCTTAATAAAGACATGTTAAATCCCTACCAATTTGATTTTATTACCTTATTTAAGATTAAGCTGTAATCATTCAGTTTAATTTATGCCTTCATATGTTGAACATAGCAATTTCTCTCCACTAACGTAGGTAGCACAGAAACTTGAATCAGTTGATCTTTTAAATAGGCTATAACGTGGCTAGGTCAGGGGTAGTGTAACAGCCCAGTTTATACCCTAATCAGAACGAGTGGTTTCAGGACCACTTAACCAAGTTAAAATATTACTTTTATTATTTTAATAATGTTTACAGTGTGGTAGTATTACTGTGTGAAAGTTTCATAAAGAAATTTTACCTATTAAATAGTTTATTCGGTAAAAAGGATTAAATCGCATAAAGTGAAAACTATGTGTGCCATTAGTAAAATGACTTATTTGATCATGGATTTATAAATAGGAGGCCTTGCACGGTAATTATACCATTGCAAATTTGAGTGGACGGTAGTGGACCTTGAATTACATAATTTTATATGGTTATTAAACATGGGTATTTTGGTAAATTATGGAATAATGCTTAATAAAATAAAACCATATGATATTTTTATTATGATTCATCATCTTCAACCGAATAACTAAATAAAGAAAGGGTTTTGGAAGTTTTTACATTCGGCTAAGGTATTTTGCTCAATCAAGGTACGGTTTTGTCTCGGTTTTTAATGATTTTTATGTTTTTGAGCTCCTTGCAGCTAGTTATAGCTGACCTGTACCTCAATTTCTAAAATTGGTTGTGTTTTTGAAATGTGCCATTGATGAGTACATGCTTCTTTTAATATTTCTTGATAAATTATTAATGGTTGTTTATAGATATACAAGTTTTATAAAGAGATTTTTTATCAAATTGAGTATTTGGGATTAAATTGAAAAAAGATAGAATTTTTATGGTTAGAAATATAAATAAAATGAAAATATGGGCTGTTTAAATGCTATAGAAAATTCGGCTAAATACGTGTATAATGGGATTTTGTGTATTTTTTCATAATTATGCATTAAGGAATAAATTGTTAAAGTATGAAAATACAAGGGCTATTTTGCAAAATGGCCAAAATACTTGTATATAGTGAATAATTGAGTTAAATTTGGTTAAATTAGATCAAGATCAAGACAAATGAATTCAAGATTTTGATCGAGGAAAATCAGAAAGTAGACAAATAGTCGACGAATACACAAGGTAAGTTCGTATGGTTAAAAATCGAATTATTAGCTACTGAAATTGTTTGTAATTGATGGTAATTGTATACATAATGAATAATTTACTAAAATTATCGGCTCTATGAATATGTTGCCGTCATTGAATTATATGATTAAATTGATACAAAAATTATATGTTATAAGAAATGATGGATAATTTGCCAAATTGTGAGTATGTAATGGTAGATATGTTAAATGGCTTTGTACTTGATTATATTAATATTACATGATGATGGAATGCCATAATATACTCGGTCTTGTGTTTGGAAGTAATGAAGTACTTTGGGGTTGAGTAAATGTATATTGGATTTTAGCATATGATAAATTAGATGCCTTCTATGTGGTAAGTTACTAAGCAAATATTTGTCGTTGATTAAATTAAATACTATATATACATATATGTGTCAAATTGAAATGTATAAAAAGTTGAGGTTACCGAATGCAAATAGAGTTGATAAATTTGAATTGATGAATATTGAGTAATTGAATTTCGGCACTGAGTGTGCGAGTAAAAAAGGTTACGGATGTAAAAATTGCACTAAGTGTGCGAGCCTGATTATTGAGCATTAAGAGTGCAAGCTTAAATATTGAGCATTAAGTTTGTGGATTCGATATATAATGTTGAATAACTATTGGCACTAAGTGTGCGACTTTTCGAGTAATAGGGAATAGTTGAATGTATTTTTGCCTTGAATTTCTTGATAAGTATTTACGATTTATAAATTTGAATTTGAGCAGGTGAGTATCAAACCTATAGGGTTAATATTATTGATGGAAAATATGTGTGATTGATAATGGTAAAGAAGGTTGCATGATAGATGTACGAATTGGATGGGTAAAATGATATGATTATATATATCTATATACTATAACGCCCTAATTTTTGAGATTTTTGGGTTTTTTTCTTGAATTTAATCTTTGCTTGTCTAGATGTGTTAATTTATGCTTTGAGTATGTTAGTAGGCCTTTAGAAGGCCTAAGCTTAAGTTAAAACCCGGTAGAAATTTTAAAATTTTAGACCTAAAGAGAAGGGGCCTTGATTAAGTGGGCTTTTAAACAAAAATTGGGAATCTATGACACAAGATAACCTGTGGTAAGGTGGCAATGTAGCGCCACTTAAGAGACAAGGGGGTGGCATGTGGAAGCTGTGCAAGAGCTAAGGTTCGAATCCATGGTGTAGCAAGGTGTCATTTATTTTTATGCATGTGCAAGGCATGGTGTGGATTCTAAGTGAAACTATGAAGAGGAGGGGTTTGAAGTGCTCATGGAATTAGGTGTGGAGTGATAAGGGGAGGTTATCTAGGAGAAAATCTATGAATTTTGAAAGGGAAGCTAGAATTGGCCAAATGAGGGAGTGTTAGAGAGCATATTCGGCAATAGGGGGCTTAGGTAACATTTTCAGCATTTGCTGTTGTGCGTCGATTTCTCTTAGCAAATTTGGTCATTTTATTGGTGGTCGATTAGGTTAGTTCTTTCCAGAGAGATCCTAGTTCTTTCTTTTCTTCTCTTTTCAGTTTTCTAAAAAACCAAAATCCTAAAAGTGTTAGCTCTTCTTCAGTCGAATTACCCCAACACCAAACCCTCTCATCTCTTTTCTTCTAAAGTCAATCTAAGTACTCTCGTTTTCTTTCTCCACTCTCTTCTTCCTCTTCTTTACATCACCAATTAAAGTAACCCCCTTTTCAAGCCTTGGTAGCCGAATACTCTCAAATGCCGAAACTGAATCCACTGTTGCCGATTTTCCTCTTTGTCCAAACTTCTTCTTTTCCCATTGCTAATCTTTCAAGAGCCGAATCTCAAATCTTTCATCTCTCTACCGATTATCTCTCTTATTTCGTAAACTTTTCTTCTTCTATCTTTCTCTCAAAACTGAAATAAACATACTCTAGAGTAGGTCCCAGAAGCTGAATCACTTAAACCTATTCTCTACTCGTGTTTTGATTAGATCTACAACAGATCTGGACTAGGTTGGTATTTGGGGACTTTTCTTTGGCAGAATAAGCGTTGGTAAGTATTCGAAACCCTTTTCTTCCATAAACTTGTGATTCAAGAAAAGTCAGAAACCCCTAATTCCTTAAGGTAACTGTTGATTTTGGTTACGACTTATATTAGTCTTCTCTTTTGGTTTCTTATGTGCTAGTGTGGAATAAAGGCTATCTATCGAGGACTAAGATCGTTGGAGCAAACTAGATCAAATCTAGTTGAAGAATCGGCATAGGTAAGTGATTAAGGGTTTTAGATGAAGTTGGCCAAATAGGGTAGCTCTTGATTTCATTGGATCCATTGGGTTTTAGTTAACAGTGTGATTACAATAATTGTAGGTTAATTTGGTGCGAATCTCGACATAGTACGCAAACAGGTGTGTAATCGACACCCTTTAGTAGACTAGATCGGCAAAAGCTGAAAAGCCGAAATGCCAAAATTCTGGCATTTTGTGGGCTTGTGAGCATGTGAGCACTTGTGGGTCGGTTGAATCGGTAAAATTGGTAATCGCAAACGGTAAGAATGATGTGTGCACATCTTCGTGCACGTTGGTGGTTTTGGGCCTCGAAGGGGTCGAATTTGGGCCCAATAGGCTTACAAGCCCATATGGGTGGAAATGAGCGGTAAGAATATTCTGGTAGTCTGATTATTAAATTTGCTAAAATGAATGTAAAATTTAGGCTTAGTAGGCGGTAATAGCTAGTGGACACCGTTGGGCTCATTAGGGGTTTTAGGGCCCGATAACTCAGTTTTGATAAAATGGGCGAAATAATTTACTTATATGACGTTAGGGCTATTAGCAAATTGTAATGAGCATGAAACCTTAAAATCTAGTAAATTTACTGAAATACCCCTTAAGGGTGGAAAATTACTGTTTTGCCCTTAGGTTCTAAAAGACCATTTTACCCCTAAGGTTACGTTGACTAATTTTTATGTATGCCATGTCATAATATATACTATTGTATAGGATTGGGTTTTGATGGAGGAAGTGCTAAGTGGCAATGCCATGTATACTGTTAGAGGCCTTGCCTCGTTTTACTGTTTTAGTGGCTTGGCCACGTTATCTGATTAAGCAGCTAAGCTGCGACTGTGGTGTGTAGGGCTAGGTGGGTTGAGTTATTCCCCACATGGTGTGTAGGGCTAGTACGGGTGGTGTGTAGGGCTGGATTGGGTTGGGCTTTGCATTTATGCATAAACACTGTTCTATTATTGTATATGGCCTAAGGCCACACTATTTTCTGAATAGGGTTAAGGCCCAGTAACTACTGTTTCTGAATGGGGCTAAGGCCCAGTTAACACTGTTTCCTATTTAAGGCTTCGGCCCAGTTAGGGTTTTACTGATCTGGACTCTGGTTGGGTTAGCTTACACACTGAGTTTTCACAAACTCACCCATTCCTTTTCATCTATGCAGGTGAGCCCCAACCTTAGAGGACTTGGAGCTACGGGGGATTCGGAGTGGCTACGTGAAATGTTTTAATTCTGGTTTAAATTTTCCTAAAAGTTTTCTTTATTCTAGTATTCTTTAATTTTTGGGTTTAAATCTGTAATAAGGCCGCTCATTAATTATTTTATTTTGGTTTTATTTATTTATTTGTTGCTTGTTTAAACTTGATAGACTAAGGCTGCGTAAATTTTTATTCCAAAACTAATCAACGTTTTCAAAATATATCGTACGCAACAAATGGATAACCTAATGACAAGATAAGGTCTTTTAAAGAGATAAACTCCAACTGATAGTGGATAAGACTTTCATTAAATAACTTGTTTATTTTCTCAAAACTCTTAAAATGATTTTGCCAAACTTATTAATAAAAGAATGAGGTGTCATTCATCATCCATGTGACACACTAGATCTAGCTATAACATTTAGGCCAGGTTTGGGGTGTTACATTTATTGGTATCAGAGCCAAGTTGCAACAACTTGGTTGTCGATCAGGTCTAAAAGTTTTCATAAAAATTAAAACAAATGCCCAAAAAGGTATTTTGAAGAAAACAGTTTTGAAATTTCGTAGGAAAACCCTTTTCAAATTGACTTCCTCCAAAAATATTTGTATTTTTTTGACTAAAAGTTTTCTGTTGGGAACAAAAGTTATTTTTAGAAAAAAAATTTGGGTTTCTGAAATCTGAATTTCGAAGAGTGGCACACCGAATCTCTGGCACCATGTCTGTAAGTATCTTTACTATACTGTATTGTACTGTACTGAAATACTGTTTTATTACTGTAGATAGTACTAAGACCCTACTAAGATTCTGTAGTTAGGGTAATACTGAAACTGTAGAGGCTAAGACAGCAGGGAAAACTAAAAACCCTAGAAGATTGAAACTATATCTAGGCTACGATTCTGCGAAAACAAAACTCTAAAAAATACTATCTGTACATAAGACATCTGTAACAAACACTGAAATACTGAACTAATTCATAAAATTCGTAATTAGATAATACGATATAAGTACAAGAGTAGCTCGTGGATGAGGCTGTGGACGTCGCCGAGGTAGTGTACAAGCTGGGTCTTCATCTTCGGGACATATGCCAGCTAAGAAGGCACGGGCGCCGTCGACAACTAAGATTGGGTCGTATGATCGAGCTGCAGGGGACGATGCTTTGACCCAGGTAATGTCAAGGTTTCTAGAAAGGGTCACTAGAGCAAGTACAAGAACTGTGAATCGAGGGTCTATTTCTGAGCGACTCTGAGCTAACAGAGCCGAGATCTTTAGGGGCGTATCTGGTGTAGCCCCAAATGTGGCCGAAGATTGGTTGGAGGCCACAGAGCGAATCATGGACGACTTGGATTGCTCAGCAAAGCAGAAACTGAAGGGAGCAGTACCTCTGCTGCGAGATGAGGCCTATAAGTGGCAGATCACTGTGAGGGATAGTACCCCAGCTGAGCGGGTCACTTGGGAGTTGTTTAAGACGGCCTTTAAAGGGAAGTACATCGGGGCGAGCTATGTGGACACCCGAAGGAAGGTATTTCTTAACCTGACCCAAGGTAATAAGTTTGTTGCAGAGTACGAGGCTGAGTTCTTAAGGTTAAGCTACTATGCCAGTGGAATAGTCGCTACAAAGTATGAACTTAGTCTACGATTTAAGGATGGCCTCTAAGATGAGCTTAGGGTGCTGATAGCTCTGTAGAGGGAACGTGACTTTGCGGCTCTAGTGGAAAAGTCTAAGATAGCTGAGAAGGTGAAACACACGGCGTGGTAGAATCGTGAGAAGGATCAAAATCGATTTAGGAGGCATTCTGGACCCTCGGGTGCTGCTGGCAGGAATGTCAAAAGAGCTAGAGTGGATGAACCGATTCGAGCAGTTTCGGTGAATATGGTTAGATCATAGGCTTGTGGGGATTATGGTAGAGTGCATCTGGGAGAGTGTTGGAAGCATACTAGGGCATGTTTCCGGTGTGGGTCCAAGGAGCATAGAGTTAAGGACTATCCTCAAAGGCCAGCTCAGATGCAAGCTGCTGAACAGAGGGTTGCTCAACCAGTGTGAGGTGGACCATAACCGCCTAGAGGTCGTGGTCAAGGAAAGGGCGGCAATGGAAATGGTCATGGACGTGGAGCACCAAGCAGGGGTGTTGGAAATGCTGAGGCTCAACAGCCAGCATTGATTTGTGCTGCTCATCGCCGAGAGGAGGGTGACGCACTTGACGTCATAACTGGTACATTTTTTATTTCTAGCATGCCATACACTACCTTGATAGATATTGGTTCTACCCATTCTTATGCTGCATGTGATGTATCTGGGGCGTCGGGTGTGCACTCTGAGAAACTGTGAGTGGGGTAACTCTGATAAGTCCACTGGGTCACTCGGTTAGGGTAGATAAACTCTTTAGACATGTGTCTTTAGAGAGTTAGGGTACGATTTTCTCTACGGATTTAATGGAGCTACCATTTGGAGAGTTCGATCTCATCATGGGAATGGACTGGCTAGTTAAGCATAGGGCGACTCTGGATTGTGCTGCTAAACGGATGGTGTGAAAGACCGCGGAGGAGGAGGAGGTGATGGTTATAGGGGAGAGAAGGGATTACTTGTCCAATGTTGTTTCGGGCTTGAGAGCTGAGAAGCTGATTCACAAGGGTTGCAAGCCATATTTGGCATATGTAAGTCAGTCTGATGCTGAGGGTTTGACCATGGAAGAGGTTAGGACTGTCAAGGAATTTCAAGATGTCTTTCCCGAGGAGCTTACAGTGTTGCCTCTGAATCGTGAAGTCGAATTTGGAATCGACTTGTTGCCTGGAACGGCTCCAATGTCCATCGCACCTTACAGGATGGCACCAAATGAGTTAGTGGAGTTGAAAGCACAAATCCAAGAGTTGCTGGATAGAGGTTTTATTAGACCAAGTGTGTCTCCATGGGGAGCACCAGTACTGTTCGTGAAGAAGAAGGATGGGACGATGCGTATGTGCATCGATTATCGCCAGTTGAACAAACTGATAATTAAGAACAAGTATCTTCTGCCAAGGATCGATACCCTGTTGGACTAGCTAAGAGGAGCTTCGATATTTTCCAAGATCGATCTTCAATCTGGATATTATCAGTTAAGGGTCAAAGAGGTGGATATTCATAATACAACATTCAAAACTCGGTATGGTCATTAAGAGTTTCTGGTGATGCCGTTTGGATTGACGAATGCGCCTGTGGCTTTCATAGATTTGATTAATTAGGTATTCCAACCTTACTTGGATCGATTCATAGTCTTCTTCATAGACGATATTCTGGTGTATTCGAAAACTGAGGAGAAGCATGATGAGCATCTCCGTATTATTCTGCAAGTATTGAGGGGGAAGCAACTGTATGCAAAATTTAGCAATTGTGAATTTTGGTTGCGAAAGGTGACATTTTTAGGTCACGTGGTTTCTGCTGAGGGGATTAAGGTGGATCCTCGGAAAATTGAGGCAGTTCTGGAATGGAAGCTGCCGAGATCTGTATCAGAAATTTAGAGTTTTTTGGGTTTAGCAGGGTATTATAGAAGGGTTGTGGAAGGATTCTCTTTGATTGCTACACCGTTAACGAAACCTTTGAGGAAAGGAATGCAGTTTGCATGGACTGAGAAATAGCAAGAGGCTTTCGATAGGTTGAAGAAGGTTCTGACTGAGGCACCAGTATTGATTCAGCCGGAGTCTGGGAAGGATTTCACTGTGATCCATCGCATGTTGGTTTGGGCTGTATATTGATGCAAGAGGGTAAGGTGGTCGCTTATGCATCGTGACAGCTTAAGCCTCACGAAGCAAACTACTCTATGCATGATCTGGAGTTGGCAGCGGTTATTTTTGCGTTAAAGATTTGGAGACACTACTTGTATAGAGAAAAGTGTATTATATACACGGACCATAAGAGTCTCAAGTATTTGTTGACTCAGAAGGAGTTGAACCTTAGGCAACAAAGATGGATAGAGTTGCTTAAGAACTACGACTGTTCCATTGAATACCACTCAGGCAAAGCAAATGTGGTAGCTAATGCACTGTGTAACATCCCAAAATAGGGCCTGAACGGAACAGTGGTTACGAAACCACAAATTTGAGATAGAAATAATTATTTTATAATTATTTTGAGGCTTATGATATGATTGCATGATTTTGTGAAAATTTTGTGAAGAAATTCTATGCATAAAGTGCTTAATTTGAAATTAGGGACTAAATCGAATAAGTTACAAAACTTGCATTCTAGAATCTTTTAGTATGAAATTGCCTTGGAATATTAATTAGAAGGTCTTAAATAGAATTTGACCAATTTCTAAAATTTTGGACAAAAATGGACATACATAGGTAGAAATAACCAAAGTTTTTAATGAAGGGTATTTTAGTCATTTGGTAATTAAAAGATAAAAAAAAGGGAAAAAGAACACGAAATTTCAAGGGTTCTCCATAGCTAGGGTTTCTTTCAAGCTTTCAAGCTCCATAGTAAGTGATTCCAAGCCCAGTTTTTAATGTTCTTTATGTTATCGGAGTCCCGGTAACTTGATTTAGCTTATTCGAGCAATAATTTAACCTAGGGTTCATATTTGGAAAAATACCCACAGGTGAAAAGTGTTTATTTGATGTTTTATGATAGAATATGAGGTTTTAAATTATGTTAAACAACTTGTGTTACTCGGTTTTAAGTAAAAACGAGTAAAAAGGCTTAATCGGTAAAAATACCTATTGTTCGTAAGTACATGTTATAGTGGGAATTTGAGGTTGTTGTTGGTAAATAAATGATCAGCATGTCCTAAAACATAAGAATTTTGGATAAAGTTTAATTTCCGAGCCTTGGGGTAAAAGTGTAAATATGCAAAAGTTTAGGGGCAAAAATGTAATTCTTGCTGAAGTTTGAGTTAAGGGCTGTTTTGATAAATGTGAGTATTAAATAAGCTAAATTCCTATTATAGATCAAGAAGAACGAAATTCGGGAGTAGATCGGGGAAAGGAAAAAGTAAAGGACTAAATTGTCAAGTTTAACCGTATTTTGTATCGAGGTAAGTTTACGGTAAATAAATGTAATATTTCTTTAGTTTACATTAATTTTGTTAATTTTCAGCATATATACATTTATTTTATGAAAATATTCAAAGTTGAACCAACGACGAGATGACAGAGAAAAAGTATCAGAAAGCCCCATTTGAACTCTAGGAATGTTGGGATACGTAATGTCATGACATTTTGGGTTATCAGACAGGACAGGAATATCCCATGTAAGTCCATATTAAAAATATGGCTTTGGTAGGGCAGGGAACATCTCATGTAAGACCATGCCTAGAATATGGCATTGACAGGTTATTACCAGGCAGGAAAACCCGAGTATCCTTAGTATTCCGAGTGGTTCAACGGGCAATTGTACAGTTTAAATTACAGGAAATTCTCAGCAAAGGAAAGGTAAGTTATATTCATGAGTTTATTGAATAATCAAGTAAGAAAGAAAGTAAGTGAATAAGGAAGAGGGTAAAAAATAAGGTGTAAGGAAAGCTTATGATGCTTGATGATACTATGATTAACTATTATTTAGGGTGAATGTTGTGATTTATTTACTTGTAAACTTACTAAGCTTAGTGCTTACTCACTTTATTTTCCTTCTTTTCATAGTTCTTACCAAGCCAACTCGGGGATCGCAAGGAACGTCGGAGATCCGGTCACACTATCAACAGGATCATTTTGGTATAGCTAGACGTTTCATTTCGCGTATGGCATGTATAAGGACTTGGCTTGTAACACCCCAAACCCAGCCTAGACGTTACGGCCAAGTCCGGTGTGCTACATCACCTAGACTGATTTACGTTTCCTAATTACTAAGTATGTTGGTGTGTTTTGAAAAGCACCGCTTTGATTTTGGAAATTCCCGTTTTAGTGATTAATCGACTTATTCTTCCCTTCATGTTTACATCAATTTACTTTTAATAATATTATCTTACTTAGCCATTTGTCTTGCCAGATTGATTATGAAAACATTTGTTTAGTTTTGGATAAAAGTGTGTCATTTGCAGTCGAATAAAAACATGCATACTTAAAGAAATTTAAAACCCCCAAACAAAAACAGTTATAGCGGCCTTATTACAATCCAAAATAAAATAAACCAGTAATAAAAGTAATTTAAGTAATAAACCAATTTTAAACAGTGTTCATTCTTCCTGGCCACTCTGAATCCCTCCCAGCAACCAAGTCACGATCTAGGGCTCACCTGCAAGGATGAAAAAAAAAGGGTGAGTTTGGGAAAACTTAGTGTGTGCGGAACCCATCCAAAGCCCAAATTGGCTCGAGCCACTGGCTCATGCCCTAACTAGCCTCAGTTAGATACTAGGCCAAAGCCCTATTCAGATTACAGTTACTGGGCCAAAGCCCTATTTAGATAATAGATACTGGGCCAAAGCCCTATTCGGATAACAGTATGGCCCTTAGGCCCAGAACAGTACAATACAGTAAAACAATATGTATGCAACCCAAATAACATGGGGAGACTACTCGACCCACCAATCCGCTACACACCACCCGTACCAACCAACACACCATGTGGGGAATAACTCGACCCCCCCAGCCAACAAACCACAATCGCAGCATAGCTACTCAGATAAACAGTATACGAGGCAAAACCCCTTTCAGTAACATGGCAGTGCCACTCACACTTCCTCCAATACAAACCCAACCCATGCATCAGTCATACATACATCATGATATGCAGTAACAGAAATAGTCATGTCAAACAGTACAGTCGATTCTAGCCCTAGGGTTATAATGGTAATTTTCCACCTATGGGTAAATCAGTAATTTCTCACCCTAAGGGTATTTCAGTAATTTTGCTCTCTTATTACAATTTTTATTACTATTACAGCCTCTACTATCTCAGTGGTTGTTACAGAAACTCATTTAATTAAGTTTATCAGTTTTAGCCCTTAGGCCCTAAAATCCCCTAATGGGCCCTACCCTGTCAATTAGCCCGTTAAGCCCATTTAAGCCTTAATCTTTAATCCATTACTCGTCTTAGCAGTTTTTACGGCTATATTCCATATTATTACCCTTAAAACTAATTTTATTCTAAATGGGCCCAAAGCCCATTGGGCACATATTCGGCCCACCGAGGCCCAACTTACCGTAGCGCCTAAAATTTCACGGTCAACTCACTTACCAGTGCCGAATCGAATTCCAATGTTTACCTATCGACTCAAGATCGTTCACATGCTCACAAGCCCTCAAAATGCCAGAGCTTCGGCATTTCGGCATTTCAGCTTTTGCCGATTTAAGCAATGAAGGGTGTTCGAGACACACACCTGATTTCTAGTTCTATCGACAAAATCCTCCACGTGCTTATTCCTACATGATCACCTAAATAGATCAGATCATTCTAATACTTAAATCTAAATCAAAACTTCACAAAATCCCACTTACATATTCGGCCATCACCCTTAATGGCCAAGAACACTTACCTTGTTGACTTTGATCTCCTTAATGCCTAGATCTGGTTGTACCGATAATTTAACCCTTGTCAGCAGTCTCCAAGTCACATAACACCAAAGAAATCAATTATTATAACCCCCTTAGAGTCTTAGAGCCCAAACGACAACCTCCCTAAGCCTCTAGGGACTTCGGTATTTCCATAACATGAAGTAATGTACAGATCTGAGGTGTTAAGCACTTACCAACGATTTCTCTTCGATTCCTATGTAGATCTGATGTAAATCTAACCCTTAAATGTTATTAGAACCCTTATCTCTGAGATCTGAAATTTTCGGCTATCTCCCTAAACTAATGGTGATTTCGGCTTTTAGAATGGTAAGGAATAAGATGATTCGGTATGAGGAGTTTAGTATAGGTGTTGTCGACAGGGATTTAGAGTGTAGAAGGAGTGAGATTTGGCCAAAAGAACAAAAAAAAGTTGAGGAGTCTTGGCTTAGGGAATTCGGCACAAAGGTGAGTTTTATTTCGGGATTTTGGTACTTCTGACAATCGGCTATGGTTGTTTATGAAGGGATGAAATCGAAAGAAAGAGTAGGTCTGAGTAGAAAGGATGTTCGACTAAGGAGAAGATCAATAGGGTGAAAAGAAAAGAGGAAAAATGATGGTAGAGGAGAAGAAGATGAAGAAATCGGCTAAATGCTCTTAGAGAGGCAAGTTTCGGCTTTTTGACTGAAAAGAGAAAAATAACTCCTAAGGTCGCTAACCCTAATTGTCATGACAGAAAATAGAAAAAGATGTAACCCTAATATCACACTTGAACAATCGGCCCAAGCCCCTATAGCCCTTGCCGAATTCTCACTTAAGTTGGTCACATGCCCGGCACATGTCTAAAATTAAAATGATCACTACGCTTACCTTACAACTCGAACCCTTGTCCTTGAATACCCACTTAGGCGCCACTTTTTTAGGAGCTTAGTGGCACCACCTTGCCACTCTACCAAGGCTCCCTTTGTGACATATTTTACACGGTTTTTCTTAAAGGCCAACTTAACCAAGTTCCCTTTCACTTGAAAATCCAACTTAATATTTTACCAGGTTTTAACTTAAGCTTGGGCCTTCTAAAGGCCCACTAACACATTTACATACATTTTCAACCTTCAGAACACCAAAATTTTAAAACTTCACTAAAATTCATAAAACTCGAAAAATCCCGAAAATTAGGGCGTTACATGGCTTCTTTTGGTACGAATGTCCTTAGGATATGTTTAATGAATGGTATGCAAATACTTGTTGATTATTAACTATTGGAATGACTAATCAAACATAGGTTTAATAATATGTATGCCTAAATGGTAATTATCATATGGAAACCATGAAAAAGGTGAAAATAGCTTAAAAATAGATTCGAACAGTAGCAGTGACATGATTTTGAAAAATCACTAAAATAGTAGAAATGGAATTAAATAGTGAGTGAGACATGAAATTAAAGCTTAATGAGTTTCATGTGGAAGAAGCAGAGTAAGTAAAAGAGTTGTATATTATGAGTTATTTGCATTTGAGTAAGACTACTCTATATCGACTTTGTGATTCCCTATTTTGATTTTAAAAATTCACCATAAATTTTACATAAATAATTAGGCATTATGGTTTATATGCCTAAATTCCTTATTGAGTCTAGTTTCAAATGAACTAAACGGTATGCCTATTTGAATTTTTTACAGAGAGAAAACTAATTCGTAGTGAACAGAGGTCAAAGTAGTCAAATTGCATAACAGGGGAGACTTTAGCTAATAAACTGTACTAATTGGCTAGACTAAAAACTCTATAAAAAACATTATTAAGAAGGTATATGAGTCTAGTTTTAGGGAAAATTTACGGAATCAAATTTTGAGTTTTGTAACTCGAGTTACGATTTCTTTAGTGACTGTGATGCAGTTGGATAGCTTTATAAGGAAGAGAGAAATAATTTTATTTTGGTTCGTTTAAGTAATCGAAAAAATTTTATTGATCCGGGTTTGGCCCCGAACCATTTTAATAGCATGATTTAGGGTCTCGATGACCCTTTTTAGGGATATGTTGAATCAATGAAAATAAATTAATTTTAAAAGAAAATTTCTACGCTCGAATGAGTAAGTTAAGTCTGGTAACGCCCCGTGCTCGACTCCGGCGACAGTCTCGGGTAAGGGGTGTTACACATTGAGTCGAAGAGCCGTAACTGAGTTGAGAGCAATGTTTGCTCGTCTGAGTCTATATGACTGTGGTAGCTTGTTAGCGGAATTACAAGTGAGACCAACTTGGATAGAGCAGATTAAGGAAAAGCAGTTAGACGATGAGTCACTAGTTCCTCGATTCTAATAAGTTGGGAATGATGAGACCTCGAATTTTGGATTGAACAGTGAATGAGTTTTGTGCTTTTGAGGAAGAGTTTGTATTTCGAAGGACTTTGGTTTGAGGCAGTTAATTCTGAGAGAGGCTCATGGCGAGCCTTGTGCAATGCATCTTGGAGGGAATAAGTTGTATCGAGATTTATGAGAGTTGTACTGGTGGCCTGGACTTAAGCGTGAAGTAACAGAATTCGTGGGGAAGTGTCTTACATGCCAGTAAGTGAAGGCTGAGCATCAACTGCCTGCAACCAGTGAAGATTCCATTTTGGAAGTGGGAGAGGGTAACCATGGACTTTGTGAGTGGGCTACCCTTGACGCCTACCAAGAAAGACTCGATTTGTGTGATTGTGGATAGGTTAACCAAATCTACTCATTTCATGCCTGTCTGAACCAGCTACACACTTCAAAAGTTAGCCAAGTTATATGTGGCAGAGATAGTTTGACTTTATGGAGTGCCAGTTTCGATTATTTCTAATAGGGGTCCAAGGTTTACATCTCGATTTTGGCAGAAGTTGCATGAGGCACTGGGTACAAGGTTAGATTTCAGCACTGCTTTTCACCCTCAGACAGATGGACAATCGGAAAGGGTGATTCAAGTTCTAAAGGACATGTTGAGGGGATGTGTTATCGACTTCCGAGGTAGTTGGGGGGATTACTTGCCATTAGCAAAGTTTGCTTATAACAACAGCTATCAGGTCAGTATTTGAATGGCTCCATATGAGGCGCTGTATGGACGAAGGTGTCGTACGCCTACCTGTTGAACGGAATTGGGAGAGTGATAGATTCTTGGGCCAGAGTTGGTGGCAGATACAGAAGACAAGGTTAAGCTAATCAAGGATCGGTTAAAAGAAGCATCTGATAGACAGAAATCTTATGTCGACTTAAAGCGTAAGGAAATTGAGTACTTAGTAGGGGATATGGCCTTCTTAAAGGTCTTGCCTTGGAAGAAGATATTAAGGTTTGGTAAGAAGGGCAAGTTGAGTCCGCGGTTTATCGGACCTTATCGAGTTCTTAAACGGGTAGGTCTGATAGCTTACCAGCTAGAATTACTGCCGGAGTTAGACCGAATTCATGACGTTTTTCATGTCTCCATGCTGAGATGGTATCGATCTGATCCTTCTCATATCATACCAGTAGAAGAGATTGAGGTGAAAGCTTATTTGACTTTCGAAGAGGAACCTGTGCAAATTTTGGACCGTGATGTCAAAGTATTAAGGAAGAAGTCAGTTTCTTTGGTGAAAGTGCTTTGGCGCAATCATGGTAGGGAAGAAGCTACTTGGGAGCCAGAAGAGGCGGTACGCAACAATACCCTTACGTATTTGGACCAGGAAAATTTCGAGGTAGAAATTTCTTTAAGGGGGTGGAGTTGTAATGCCCCTAATTTTTGGGATTTTTGGGTTTTTGCTTGAATTTAATCCTTTCTTGTCTAGATGCGTTAATTTATTCTTTGAGTATGTTAGTGGGCCTTTAGAGGGCCTAAGCTTAACTTAAAACCCGGTAGAATTTTTAAAATTTTAGACTTAAAGAGAAGGGGCCTTGATTAAGTGGGCTTTTAAACAAAAATTGGGAATCTATGACACAAGATAACCTGTGGCAAGGTGGCAATGTAGTGCCACTTAAGAGACAATGGGGTGGCATGTGGAAGCTGTGCAAGAGCTAAGGTTAGAATCCATGGTGTAGCAAGATGTCATTTATTTTTATGCTTGTGCAAGGCATGTGGTGGATTCTACGTGAAACTCTAAAGGGGAGGAGTTTGAAGTGCTCATGGAATTAGGTGTGGAGTGATAAGGGGAGGTAATCTAGGAGAAAATCTAGGAAATTTGAAAAGGAAGCTAGAGTTGGCCGATGAGGGAGTGTTAGAGAGCATATTCGACAATAGGGGGCTCAGGTAACATTTTTAGCATTTGCTGTTGTGTGCCAATTTATCTTGGTAAATTTTGTCATTTTCTTGGTGGCCGATTGGGTTAGTTCTTTTGAGAGAGATCCTAGTTCTTTCTTTTCTTCTCTTCTCAGTTTTCTAAAAAGCCGAAATCCTGAAAGTGTTAGCTCTTTTTCTATCGAATTACCCTAAAACCAAACCCTCTCATCTCTTTTCTTCAAAAGCTGAACCACGTACTCTCTTTTTCTTTCTCCACTCTCTTCTTCATCTTCTTTACATTACCGATTAAAGTAACCCCCTTTTCAAGCCTTGGTAGACGAATACTCTCAAAAGCTGAAACTGAATCCACTATTACCAATTTTCCTCTTTGTCCAAACTTTTTCTTCCCATTGCTAATCTTTCAAGAGCCGAATCTCAAACCTTTCATCTCTCTGCCAATCATCTCTTTTATTTTGTAAACTTTTCTTCTTCTATCTTTCTCCCAAAACTGAAATAAACATACTCTAAAGTAGGTTCCAGAAGCTGAATCACTTAGACCTATTCTCTACTCGTGTTTCGGTTAGATCTACAATAGATCTGGACTAGGTTTGTATTTGGGGACATTTCTTTGGAAAAATAAGCATTGGTAAGTATTCGAAACCCCTTTCTTCCGTAAACTTGCGATTCAAGAAAAGCCGGAAACCCCTAATTCCTCAAGGTAACTGTCAATTTTGGTTATGACTTATATTAGTCTTCTCTTCTGGTTTCTTATGTGCTAGTGTGGAATAGAGGCTATCTATCGAGGACTATTGAAGGCTAGGACCGTTGGGGCAAACTAGATCTAGATCTAGTTGAAGAATCGACAGAGATAAGTGATTAAGGGTTTTAGATGAAGTTGACCAAATAGGGTAGATGTTGATTTCATAGGATCCATTAGGTTTTATTTAACAGTGTGATTAAAATAATTTTAGGTTAATTCGGTGCGGATCTCGATGTAGTACGCAAATAGATGTGTAATCGACACCCTCTAGTAGACTAGATTGGCAAAAGTTGAAAAGCTGAAATGCTAAAATTTCGGCATGTCGTGGGCCTGTGAGTGTGCGAGCGCTTATGGGTCGGTTGAATCGATAAAATCGGTAATCACAAATGATAAGAATGATGTGTGCGCATTTTCGTACACGTTGGTGGTTTTGGGCCTCGAAGGGGCCGAATTTGGGCCCAATGGGCTTATGAGCCCATATGGGTGGAAATGAGCGGTAAGCATATTTCGGTAGTCTGACTGTTAAATCTACTAAAACAGATGTAAAATTTCGTCTTAGTGGGCCGTAATAGCTAGTGGACACCGTTGGGCCCATTAGGGGTTTTAGGGCCCGATAACTTTATTTTGATAAAATAGGTGAAATAAGGTAATTAGATGTCATTAGGGCTATTAACAAACTGTAATGAGCATGAAACCCTAAAATCTTATAAATTTATTGAAATACCCCTTAAGGGTGGAAAATTATTGTTTTACCCCTAGGTGCTAAGAGACCATTTTACCCCTAGGGTTACGTTGACTGATTTGCATGCTAAAATGTATATTTTATTTATTCTAGTATTCTTTAATTTTGAGGTTTAAATATGTAATAAGGCTGCTCATTAATTATTTTATTTTGGTTTTATTTATTTAATTGTTGCTTATTTAAACTTGATAGACTAAGGCTGCGCGGATTTTTATTCCAAAACTAATCAACATTTTCAAAAGATATCGTACACAACAAATGGATAACCTAATGACAAGATAAGGTCTTTTAAAGAAATAAACTCCAATTGATAGTGGATAGGGCTTTCATTAAATAACCTGTTTATTTTCTCAAAACTCTTAAAATGATTTTGCCAAACTTATTAATAAAAGAACGAGGTGTCATTCATCGTCCATGTCACACACCAGATCTGGCCATAACGTCTGGGCCGGGTTTGGGGTGTTACATATGCGATACCATGTAGTAAGTTTATAAGTAATTAGATGTATTGAATTTTAATTAAATGCAAGTATTCATGTTGAAATGAAATATATGAAGTTATATGTGATATTGCCGAATGGGTGATATCTTGTAAATCATGTTTAAGAAAATTACTTCGATTGAGTTTCGACATTTGAAAGTCCGTATGAATTAAGATGAATACTTAATGATTTTGTATATGTGAGTTATGTGCTAGAATAAATTTCGTATTAGTGATATATTAGGCTAAAAGCCTAGTAGGCCTTGAGCCAGTGTGATTTATCAAACTATAAGTCTAGCTGGCCTTCAGCCGGTGTGATTTATCAGGCAAAAAGCCTAGCAGGCCTTGAGCTGGTGAGTTTTATCAGGCTTGCGCCTAGTAGGTTTATACCGGTGTATTATTTTAGGCTCAATGCTTACAAAGTTGTGTGCCAATGTGGTACGAAATGTGTAAGATGAGTTGGATGGTCAAGTATGACCTAATTTATTGGCTATTCAAAATTAGGTGAGTAAGTAACACGTTTATTTGTTACAAATTATGAATTATTGAAATGAAAGATGATTTATGATATAATATACAAAATTATAGACGAAATGATGTGAGTATTGAAAAGTTACATGAGATCAATGATTTATATAGATAAATTGATGCATGGTTTAAATGGAATATAGTTATGAAAAGTGACATGATTTATATAGAAGGTATATTTGAAAATGAATTACTGATGTTACTGATGAGTTAATATTTATATGGGTATAATTCTACTATCGGTTATATGAATGTGTTACATGTTATACGTAATGAAATAAATCGACACCAATGCTATGTGAATTCTATGATATTGATGTTGTATAGATGATATGTGATATAAATGGTTTAGTTACATATATGACACTTAGTATGCAAGATATAGGGTTTTTGATGTTGGTCTCAAAGGTTCTGATAAACTATGAATTATATATATTTCTATCCCATATTGAATTTGCGGAATTTGATGCTCCTAATCCTTTAATTTCATGTTTTATACTTAGGAGAGCATAAGAGAGTGAAAAGAAAAAGAAACGGGCCGAAAACGGAGAAAATGGGCCAAAGCAAGGAAACAACATGGCCTGGAGTTCATCACACGGGTGAACCACACGGCCGTGCCACATTAACAGGCTTGAGCACGGCCTAAACTTGACTCACACAGGCGTGCCACACGGGCATGTCCTTGTCGTGATGATGTTCAATTTCACGCAGAAAAGGCTACTTAGGGTCTAAGAAAGACATTCCAAACTCTATGTAAAGACCCTAGGAGGCAACCACAAGGGTGAACAGTATCCTCGCCAAGACTCAGAGTAGAAGACAAGGAATTACTCAAAAGAAAGCCAATTGATCCATCTCAAAAGCAAGGATCAACATCAAGACTGAATATTTCCCTTCAACTCTTTCAGGAGTTTTGGGTTTTCTTTATGTTTTGTTATTCTCTTTCTTCTAAGATGTTCTCTTTTATAATTATGAACTAAACCCCTAAATACCTGAGGGGGATGAAACCTAAGATGAATCTTGTTATTGTTATTTGAACTATATGATAAATATTCGATTTGTTCTTAATTGTGTTTATAATTTTTGAATTGATATTTTTGGGATATTAATTTAAGTCGAATGTGCTTAGGCAGAGGAGCAAAAGTCCCTGTTTATGAGTAGATCCAACACAATTAAGCAGAGTTGATCGCAATCCTAGACATAAGATGACTAAAATCTACCAAATTAGAGTCAAATCTCATATGGGGATCCATAGATCGAGTTAATGCAAGACTAAGGGTTTTAATTAAAAGGAGATTTCAATTAATCAACCCAGGATTAGTTGTTTTTATTCCCGACGGAGATGTTAACATAATTTAGGGATCTCTACTGATCAAGTCGAATGAAGAAATCGTCTAGTTCAGAGTTAGATAACAAGTGAAGTCTAGATGGATTCTTCCTTAGGTATTGTCTTTATCATTTAGTTTTCCCAAAGCAATTCCCTAATTTACATTTTCTCGCATCCTTAGTTTAGTTTAGACTTAATTAGTTTACACAAACCCCTTCTTTATTTTTAGGCTAGATAATAGGAAGAAAGTCATTACTAGTACTTTTAGTTCCTTGGATTCGATATTCTGGTCTTGCCACTAACTATACTACTATTCAATAGGTGCGCTTGCCTTTTATCATGATAATAGTTAGTTTCTAGGTACCATCAATTTTATTACTTCATCAGATCACGATCAAGTTTTCAGCGCCGTTGCCGGGGAAGTAAGATATTAGGAACACTCGATTTCTATTACTTTAGCCATCTTTACTTTTATTGCAATTTATTTTCTATTTTATTTGAAGTTTTTATTCACTAAATTTTCTATTTGTTTTTCTTGACAGGTATCTCTAGTTCATGACTAGAAGAAACCCGGTAGGCCCTTTATTGTTCGATAGTGATCTAGAAGCCACAGTTTGCAGAAATTGAAGGGAGATAAGAAGAAGCCTACAGTACCCAAAACAAGGACAAGAAGAAGAACCTGAATCCATTGAAGAGATGGAAGCAAATCAAGATAATCAGCTACCTCTTGTAGTAGCCACAAATCTTGTCGAGCAAAATCCTATTCTGTGCACTATGTATGATTATGCTAAACCTAATTTGGCTGGTACTTAATCTAGTATTGTTAGGCCTACTATTGCTGCAAATATTTTTGAACAGAAACCTAACACTATTCAAATGATACGACAGTTTGTTCAGTTTGATGGTTTGCTGGATGAGGATCCTAACTCACATTTAGCCAATTTTTTTGGAATTCTACGACACATTCAAAATAAATGGCGTTTCTGATGATGCCATTGGTCTTCGGTTATTCCCATTTTCTTTGAGGAATAAAGCTAAACAGTGGTTAAATTCTCTACCACGAGGGTCTATCACTACATGGGAACAAATGACTGAAAAATTTTTACTCAAATATTTTTCGCCAGCTAAAATGGCAAAATTAAGGAATGATATCTCTTCTTTTGTGCAGATGGATTTAGAAACACTTTACGATGCTTGAGAGAGATACAAGGATTTATTAAGAAGGTGCCTTCACCATGGGTTACCTCTATGGTTACAAGTTCAAACTTTTCGCAATGGTTTGAACCCCTTAATGAGACAGATGATTGATGTAGCCGTCGGTGGAGCAATCATTAACAAAACACTAGAAGCAGCTTACGAGTTTATAGAGGAGATGTCATTGAATAACTATTAGTGGCAAGTCATGAGAACAAAGCCGTAAAAAGCTGCTGGAGTTTTTAATGTTAATGCAGTCACAATGCTTTCAAATCAGGTAGAACTTCTTAATAAAGAGATTAATAATTTTGTTGGTTCTATGCAGGTACATCTAGTGATGCAGTGTGACTCAATTCAAGGAAACATGAGCAATTCTAAGTACCCCACCTATGGATATGGCACAGAAAACGAAAAAGCCAACTATATGGGTAATAATTCTAGATCTCAAAATAACCCTTATAGTGATACTTACAATGCAGGTTGGAGGAACCACCCTAATTTCTCATGGGGAGGACAAGGCAATCAAGGAACCTAGAGACCACCACCTCCTCCGAGATTTTAGCAACCACCTTACCAGTAAGAGAAAAAGCCAAACCTTGAGGAGATGCTCACGAAATTTATCTCCGTGTTAGAAACCCATTTCCAGAACACCGAGACGGCACTTAAAAACCAGCAACATCCATTCAATAACTCAAAACTCAAATAGGCTAACTCGCTAAGCTAATCTCTGCAAGACCACAAGGTGGTTTACCAAGCAACACTAAGACTAACCCTAAGGAGCAACTCCACGCCATCGACACAATTGATGAAGTCGGGTTAGCTAAAACCAAACCAGAGCCAAGTAAGAAAACTGTGGTAAGTAGAGGTAAGGGTGAGGTAAGTAGCATAGAACTAGCTGTCAAGAAATATAAGCCTCGTGTCCCATATCTTAATGCGATAAGGAAAGACCGTATAGATGAACAATTCAGTAAATTCCGTAAACTCTTAAAAAAATTACATATTAACTTACCGTTTATTGAAGCTATTTCACAGATGCCAAATGTCATTAAGTTCTTAAAAGAGCTGCTAACAAACAAACAAAAGCTGGATGAGTCATCTTATGTGGAGCTGAATGCAGTCTGCTCAGCCATTTTGCAAAATAAACCACCTAACAAGCTAAAAGATCCAGGGAGTTTTATGATTCCTTGTTTACTTTGTAGCTTAAATGTTAAAAATACCTTGGCTGACTTAGGGGCAAGTAATAATGTAATGCCCTATAAATTGTTTAAACAACTAGGACTTGGAAAACCCAAACAAACTAGGATGAGCATTCAATTGGCTAATAAAACCATTAGATTTCCTAGGGGCATAATCGAAGATTTGTTAGTTAAAATTGACAAATTCATATTCCCAGTGGACTTTGTTGTTTTAGACATAGATGAGGATAGCAATGCACCATTAATTCTAGGGCGACCCTTCTTAGTAACTGTAAGGACTATAGTTGATGTAGGCATAGGCGAACTCACACTTCGTCTAGGCAATGACACAATCACTTTGCAAGCTCGTAATTCTAATAGAACTGCTAATGATAAAGATATTATTACGAGTTCTTCTTATAAGAATAAGCTCACCGTCCAACCTTCTTTGCAGGATACTCTTCACATAAGTGCAATCGAACCACAGACGAGGCCATACAATGGAACAATACATGAAAAGCGAATGCTACAGATTGAAGAACTAGACGAGTGGCTAAACTATCACCAAGAGAAACATAAGAAATGCCATGCTGAACCGAAGCATCACCATGATGACCCTAAGGTAAAGACGAATCAATTTAAGGTAGGGGATAAAGTCTTATTAGAGGAGGAGGATCCTCGAATTTTGAATTCAAGACTTCATATAGGTGATACACCTCCCTTCATGATAATGAAAATTTTCCCCTATGGTACAGTCGAGATAACACATAAGACATTTGGCACTTTCAAGGTAAACTATACTCGAATTAAACCTTATTTTGATATTAAAACTAATAGCAGGAGAGGGGAGTTTGAACTCCTCAAACCACCGTGACTGAACAAGCTTGAGAAAACTCGATTTTAGACTATAAACAAGCGTTTCTCGGGAGGCAACTCGAGCACTAACATAGTACAGCTCTTTAACTTAAGCTCTTAAACCTTTAGTTTATATGCTGATCTTCTTAAAATGCATGTTTTTCAGGACCACACGGCCAGTCCCACGGGCGTGTCTAAGGCTGTGGGCACAGCATGGGTAAGACATGGCCTTAGACAAATAGCCACAGCTGTGAGATGTGGCCGTGGCTAGTCCTGACAATTCAACACGGGCGTGTGACAGCCCATGTCCCCAGAGCGTGGTCAAACCTGTTAAATTAACACGGGCAGGAGACACGCCCGTGCTTTAAACCCGTGGTCAAACCTATCAATTCATACACGGGCGTGTGACCTCATGCGCGGGCATGGGAGAAACGAACATCGAAGGACACGGCCATGCGACACGGTCGTGTGCCCTAACATGCCCGAAGAACACGGGCGTGTAACAGTAATCAGGTGTGCCAAAACCCTTAAAATTTGTACCACACAGGCTAAAAATAATTCACACGGGTGTGTGCCACGCCCGTGTGCCTCAATTTCTATATAAACCCTTCATTACTCATCATCTTCTTCACTAAAAACCCTAATCCCTCTCCCACCACCACTCTTTCCAGCCACTCCTTACACCACCACCGATCTAGCCAAGCCACCATGCCCGTTTAGCACCTCCACGACCGTGCTCCGCCCTAACATCTACTTTATCAGTTCCCCTTTCTCCCTTTTCTCTAACCATTGTCATTATTTTTATTCTATTTTTATTTTTATTTTCTCTTTTTACTTTCATTGTTATATTCATTCATTTATTTACATTACTTATCTGATTCCCATGCATTTTTCATGATGTATTCACTTAGATTAATTATTATGCCATTTTGCATCCCTCTTTGATCGCCATTTTTAGCTATCTCATTAAAAGTTTAATCATGACATTTTTATACAAATTGCTTGTCTTCTTTAATTTTAATTCTAGGATATTTAGAACACGTAATTTATTTTTGGAAACTAACCCTGGCATTGAGAATCCATTAGTTCGTATTGGAACACACTGCTAAAATAGGAAACTTAGTTTTGATTAGCTTTATTCATCATTTAGTTTACCAACTTATGAATATTGATAATTTATGTCCATTGTTTCCATTCTAATAAACAAATGCTACTCTTGTTTCCTTTCAGGAACAATCTCATCCTCACGAGGAAAGAAAGCCGCCGTCCTCGCTTCCAAAAAGCTAAAAGGGCCCGATGGTACCTCCTTTAGAGCCACCACAGAAATTAGGCACCCCTTCCTCTAGTTTCCACAAAGTTTCCAATAGGAACTACTTTAGATTCTCAGAGCGAGGCCCCTTGGAGTGGGGAGGTGCATTGATTGTGTAGCACCCCAAACCCAGCCTAGACGTTATGGCCAAATCTGGTGTGTCACATGAACAATTGATTACACTTCGATCTTCTTCTTAATCACCGTTATGTTGACTTAAGTAAAACTATATTATACCTTCATGAATAAGACACTTATTTAGTTTATAAAAACCCTATCCACTACTAATTAAAGTTTACTTTTAAAAGATCATATCGTTGAGTCATCATTATTAGCTTACCCATTTGTTACGTAATGAATGTTTTGAATCGTTTGTTAAGTTTGAAATAAAAACCTGATATACGTGTATAAAATTTATAACAAATGATCATACTAGAAACTAACTATTATCACAATTTAAGGCAAGCGCACCTATCAACAGTAGTGTAGTTATGGCAAGACCGGGATATCATACCCAAGGGAACCAAAAGTACTAATACTAACTTTCTTTCTATTATTTAACCTAGAAATAGAAGGGGATTTTTAATAAACTAAACTAATTATTAGACTAAGCTAAGAATGCACAAAATGTGAATTGAGGAAAACTCTTAGGAAAACTGATTGATTTAGGCAATACTAAAGGGAGAATCCACTTAGACTTCACTTGTTATCAACTCTTGAACTAGACGATTTATTCACTTGACTTGATCTGTAGAAATCCCTAACTTATGTTAATATCTCTCTCAAGACTAAAAACAACTAACCCTAGGTTGGTTAATTAAAATATCTTTCTAATTAAAACCCCTAGTGTTGCGTTAACTCGGTCTATGGATTCCCTTATTAGGTTTGACCCTAATCCGATAAATTTTCGTCGTCCTATCTCTAGGATTGCAATCAACTCCGCTTAATTGTGTTGGATCTACTCTTATGCAGGGACTTTTGCTCCTCTACATAAGCACATTTGACTTAAATCAATATCCCGGAAATATCAATTTAAGAATTAAAAACACAATTAAGAACAAATCAAATATTTATCATATAATTCAAGAGAAAATAATAACAAGATCTATCTTTGGTTTCATCCCCCTCAAGTATTTGGGGGATTTAGTTCATAATTATAAAAGAAAACATCTCAGAAGAATAATGATAACAAAACATAAAGAACCCAAAAATCGCTGGAGGTAATTGAACGGAGATCTCCAGTCTTG
Source organism: Gossypium stocksii (assembly GCA_020496765.1). Taxonomy (NCBI): domain Eukaryota; kingdom Viridiplantae; phylum Streptophyta; class Magnoliopsida; order Malvales; family Malvaceae; genus Gossypium; species Gossypium stocksii. The sequence continues at coordinate 36,766,858 of CM035624.1, forward strand.
AGGGAGATTTCGGCTTCTGAGATGGATCAGTCGGCTTCCCTTGGAGTAATTCCTTACTTCTACTTTCTATGCTTGCCAGAAATAAAGCACTCTTTTGTGGAAGAAAAAGCACACCCTTTGTGGGAAAATAAGCACACCCTTTGAAGTTGCCTCCTAAGGTCTTTATATAGAGTTTTGGAATGCCTTTCTTAGACCTTAAGCAGCCTTTTTCGAGTGAAATTGAACTTCCTCACGATAGGGACACGCCAGTGTGCCACACCCAGGTTGGGCCGTGTTCGAGCTTGAGGTGGCACGGCCGTGTGACACGACCATGTGGTGAACCTCTAGGCCGTGTTGTTTTCATACTTTGGACCATTTTCTCTATTTTCGGCCTGTTTCTCGTTCTTTTCACTTCCCTATGCTCACCTGAGTATAAACATGAAATAAAGGGATTAAGAGCACCAATTTCCATAAATTCAATGATAATTCATTCAGCAAGCTTGCCTTTTATCGTGATAATAGTTAGTTTCTAGGTATGATCAATTTTATTACTTCATCAGATCACGATCAGGTTCAACTGTAAAGATGATGCTATGAGAATAGAAATGATGGTACAAATCAGTACAGGTATACATGATACACTTGACAAGTAAGTGACATTGGTAAATTATATGACACGTGAGTAGATGTGATAAATTACACATGAATTACATGACTGTTAAGGAAATAAATATTAAATTAGATGAGGCTGGTTCCAAAGCAATCTTATTGCTTAAAATGACAAGCTTAATTTTAAATCTTTTATATAGTGCTGATAATTATACAAGCTTACTAAGCTTATTAGCTTACTCTATCTATTCTCTATATTTACAGTGATTCGAATGCTCGCTCGGGTTGGAAGCCATCGAAGATTTCATCACACTATCCATGAGACAATTGGTATTTCTGAACTCTTTGAAATGGGGTAATATGGCATGTATAGGTTAGTTAATAAGTTGATTATATGGTCACTTGTTTATATGAATGTGAAATGAATTTTGGGTATTATGATCAAGCTATGTGATATGGCTTGATGTGAGAAAAGTCGGTTCGATATGGAGGCATTATATGATGTGTGCATTTAGTGGTAAAATTTATAATTGGCATTTTGGTTTGAATGATATGTGATTATGGATGAGTTGATAAGAATGGTGAAATGTAATTAATTTGTAAGTGGTATTTAAATGCATATATATATATGACTACATGAAATAGTTACTTTAGTATAGACATATTTGTGATTCATGATATGTTGGATTAATGTTGAATGATGATAATATTTGATAAGTTTAAAGTCTTACTGTTCCGATTTGAGTTACAGGTCTGGCAATGGCCCTTACCTATTCTGGTAACGGTTACGGGATAGGGGTGTTATAGGTAGGTAAAAAATGGATAAATTTAGGCTAAAAACACTATACTCAACTTGCATTGGACCTTCAGAATAGTTACCTTCAATACACCAACTCATTTTGCTTTTACCTGCTCTTTTGTACATTTATTTCTTTCGAGTACATATGCTCTTTTTTTTTAGCATTTGATACTTCTTTTCAACTCCCCCAAACTTATTTTCATAGAATATTCTAAATAGACTGAATCTAGTGTTTAGGGTTGTAACACCCCTATCCCGTATCCTTTGCCGGAATAGGTAAAGGGCATTACCGGACTCGTAACTCATGTCAGAACAGTAAAATTTTGAAATTTTTCTTGAAATAAAGATCGTTCATTTAGATAAATACTAAACACAACCGGGGATAAAATTTAAACTTCTATAAGTACACATTCAAAAGATGCCATTTTCGCATGGCTTATATACCTTAACCAAAATATTCTTCCGCTACTAGTCTCTTCTATACATGCCATAAGATAATCCAAAACATAGTAGTACCAAACAGTGGATAGTGATATTGTGACGAATTGTTGACGATCCCCGAGCAAAAGGCCAAATTCAACAATCTATAAAACAGAGAAACATAAAAATAGAGTAAGCTTTTGTAAGCTTAGTAAGTATTAAGCAATTTAAAACCATTGAATTCAAATATAACCAATTTGTTTATTTGATTCACATATGACATTTCATTTCCTTCATAGTTTAATACCTTCTTGGCCAAACATGCATATTCACTTATAAGTTCATATAGTTATATTATCTCTTTTAAATTTCACAATCATATAGCCATGGGCATTTATATACCTCAATGTCAACTTCAATTTAATCAATGTATCATTTCATATCTATAGTCACCCTCATCGGTCAAATCAAAAGGTATATCTCCCAATATCCTATAATATTTCTCCATACCCGAATACCCACATATTCATATGGCATTTTCATATTTGATTTTCACTTTACAAACATGGTTTAATTGCGATAGGTCTAAAATGTACAGGTATTTAACACATACCTGACCAACCCAAATACAAGTCGATCTTACAAATTCTCATATAACCTCTTTGTAGGTATACTGCCTCTTTGTCCGAATATACACAACTACACAATGTACATTTAATAGATTGATTTTACCTGAATCTAAACTCATTTAAACATATGTAAATCAGATATCATCACATAACACCACACATTATCTAAACATACCATTATTAACCACATATATACAATCATGCAACTTACTCACATAAACATCACATTAAACACTTTTAGTTTAATTCAAAATAAGCTCACAAGTAAGTTCATGATACATACCTGGCCCACTTAATGTACTGAACGTCTTTAATTGTTGATTTACTACTAAATCACATAATCTTAAACCTTGCACAAATCACATTTGTTAATATCAAGAGATATCACCATTCGGTCAAATAGATCAACCCCCATGTATGCACATATAATTTATCTTTTCCATTCAAACTTAAGAGCATATACACTTTCGCCCCTAAAAAGCTTCATTTCTACATCTAGTTTAATCAGACGAACTAAGATATAACATTATAATTACATTCGATTTCCATGTTTAGAATCTCATTTTCATGTTATAATCTTTCATGAACAATTTTATAGAGTCAAAACTCATTTAACATAACATGTATCCATTTCATAATTGATTCCCGAAGCACATTCATAATTCAACCGAAGTCGAATTCACATAGCAAGTAAGCATCTCATACCATATTTAACCTTTGTACACTTACAATTTCCACAATTATCATTTAACATAATTCAACGGCAGTTAGCCATATCGGTTAGGTTTAAAACCTGAATCCAGTCACCAATGCAAAGCCTACGAGACTTCTAGCCTGAATATAGTAATAGCACTAAGCCTGCGGGATTTAACCCGGACAAAATCTCATAGAATATCTCATTCGTAATTCATTTGCTTCATTTGAACACAAACATATAGTACACACCTTAACTTCATGTCATAAACATCATTCAACTTTAAAACATATATATATATATCCCTTTCAATAAACTTCCAACTAAATAAGAAAATACACACATAACTTACGTTCTTCTCATAACAACCATTCGGCTAAACAACATATATGTCACTTCACCTTCAATTTATAAAACTATCAACAAATATTACAATTACCTCGCTTATGTTTATAAGATAGCCATTTGGATAACTTGCACACATTTAATATTAGCCGTTTTGGCCTCACCACATATACATGTCGTGTACATCAATTTCAGCAATAGCTTGTAAGCAACTCAAACAGTTTTATCAATGTTTACAACAAAATCACAGATTCACTACAAGCTATCTTCCTGAGTAACAGTCATTAATTTATTTGTAACTGGAGCTACGAAATCTCAAATCGAGTGCTGTTAATTTTCCCTAAAAATAGACTCATATACCTTCTATCCACAAAATTTTCAGAATTTTTGGTTTGGCCAATCAATACCAGATTTTTCTTAAAATTTCCCCTATTTTACTATTTGACTATTCTGTCCACTCTTCACTACGAATCAAATTTCTCATTGTACAGAATTCAAAATATGTTTTCGTTTATTTCATTTGAAACTAGACTCATTAAGGAGTCTAAGCATATAAATCTTATCTTATAATCATTTTTGTACAATTTATAATGATTTTCTAAAAAATAGAACAGGGGATTTTGGAGTCATTCTGACTCTGTCTCACACAACTTTAAATATCTCATTATCAGCAACTCCTTTACTTACACAGTTTCTTTTATAAGAAACTAGACGCATCAAGCTTTAATTACATAATCCATTCAGCCTTTAACTCAACTCCCACAATTTATGGTGATTTTTCCAAAACACATTACTGCTGCTATCCCAAGCAGATTTATACAAATTTACTCTTTAAAGTTCTCATTCACATATTTAAACATAACATCATATATGCTATCGTTTAGAAAAGTCATTGACCTTAACGTATATACATAATTCATATTCATTCCATTTAAATACTTAAAACTTACCTCGGAAGTGGTCAACGACTAGATATCCACGGCTATTCGTTTACTTTCTCTTTTCCCCTATCCGACTTTGATCCCCTTTGCTCTTAAGCTTAAGTAAAACAATAGATTTGCTTAAGTACTTAATGAATATTATTCACTTAACAATCACATTTGGCAATCACATATCATTTTCAATATGTATCATATTTAATAAAATATGCCAGGACTCGATTTCATACTTATTTAATCTATATCTAATTCACATTCACAAGCAAAGAGTCACTTAATTTATCATGCTTTCTTATACATGAATTTAATCATATTGCCGAATGTCCTTATGTGTACATGGTACATACATAACGTATATATATATGACCATTACAATTTAAACATTTAATCATAATTATAATCGGTTTTCACACATATAGAACATATCAACAATTATGCACATTATAAATCATTTTTGACCTTTCTATCATGCTAAATTTTGAACCACTTCTCACAACAAAATAACATTCGACAGTCTCATCTAAATTAACTAGCATCACTTAAAATCATGTACAAATAATCTCATACATCAAAAACATGCGGCACTTCTTTTCCAACACAAAAATACATGTATTACATAAGATCATTTCCCATCAATAGACTAAATTCAAATCTCTTAGCAACCATTTTAAAAATCGATGCATTTTTTCTTAACTTTAAGTATGATCTCTCATTAGTAACTATAACCGAATACCTCTTATCAACTTCTTAAATCATCAACGACATTGAATTACAAGCTAAAGTCTATAATCGGCAAAATTTTCACAAGAGAACACATTGGCCGATTATATATAAAAAAAATAAAACATCTAATACACATTCACTTACTTAACTAGCTCAACCCCCAACTTACTACCATTACTAATCAAAATTATCAAAGTATAAATCATGCTATAAGAATTCTTTTATGACCGAAAGTACATAAAACCAAAACCTTAAAATTAAACACCTCATTTCACCTAAGCTATGTACATGGTCGAAAGTCCCTTTATGAACAATTTACTCACATGTAACATACAATTCAAAAACAAGCTCACAAGCTCAAAAACATGCAAATTTTAGTGTCGAAAATTTCTTATGAACATTCATTCACTATCTTCTATCATCATCTAAATTTCCTAGCTTATCTCCACTAAAGCCGAACCTAGCATGCTTCAAAAACCAAAATTTTCAAAATGGGTTTCGGCTAGATCAAGGAAGGAACCACATATTCATCAATAATTTAACAAAATTACACCAAATTACCTTGGAATTTTGACCTTCAATTGACCGAAAATTCAAGGATATGCCTTACTCTTCTTTTCTTTCAACAATCAGCTAAGAATAAGAATAAAGCAATCTCACCTTGTTCTTTTCACCCAATAACTTTTATTATAATCATTTTATGAAATAAAGCTTAAATTGACTTTTATTTTAGTTATCCAATAAAATTGTTATTACTTATTATAAAGCATTTATAAATATATATATAATACATATATTTTCAATCATTAAATCACATAGCCAGCCACTATCTCCAAATGTGGAAAAATTGACATGCACATCCTTATGATTTTTAAACCATATAGTAATAAGCCATCACATAAATACCTAGCACATTTTCAAAATTCTCACACAAGTCTCTTTCAATAAATTTCACATTAATTGGCAAAAATCAAAGCACAACAAATTCACATATGCATTTTCACACAAATTAAGACGAAATTTAACATTCAATTATTTTCACGACTCGATTTAGTGGTCTCGAAACCACTTCCCGACTAGGGTCAAATTAGGGCTGTCACAAGGGTAATTTAATGATAATTATGATAGAAGTGATGCCTAAATATTGCAAAGGTTCAAATAAAATTAGGCCATATAGTCTCAAAGTTGGGTGTTAAGGGATAAATATTCATCAAGGTTGGCGTAAAATTCTCAAATAGTCCAAATAAATGTTTGCCTAAATCATTTTCAACATTCCATGCCTCCTAGGATTTCGTATCAAGAAATTACTATGTCAATTCTAGAGACCTAAACTTTCATGCATGCCTAGCTTTCCTAAAGAACTAAAAATTTTATTGTATGATTTATATACTTTATTTAGAGTACATTTATATCATAATTCAGCTAACATAACAATTATTGAGATAATAGAACTATATTCATACTGAACAAAATCTCAAATTTTTGAACAAAATATAACCTAACCATAATTAAAAGAAAATTTTATTTTGAGAGGAAATAAATTCAATTTACTGGTCCCCCTACTTAATATGAAGAATGTCCTCATTGTTAGAAGTGAATAGATGCTATACACCAAGTATGATCTAGAAAAGAAGAGATGAGTCAATTTGACTGCTTAAGTTCCAAGCTCTCTCTAGATCTCATCCTAGACATGTACATATCTATTGCCACACTTCTTATTTTGTAACTTGATCATTTTTATTTATGATTTCCACCTCTTATTTTATTATGCAAGAAATAAAAATCCTAATAGAACCTAATCCTAAAAACATTAAATATCCGAGGAGAGAAAATAATATAAAGTAAATATCCTCCCTTCTTATTTATTTGCAAATCCCTTAGAATCTGACTCATCTTTTACTCTATCGTCTTTGTTTTTGCATGAATCGCTTCATTCCCTCTTCAATATCGGAATCCATGGTTCAAATATAAAATCTAGAAACTCAGACACAAAAATAAACAAGTCATGAAATATTTTCATAAAAGCGCTTCTCATTGAGTCATCTCATAGTTTTTAGTATCTCTATTAAGTTTGTTGCTGCCACTACATATGTTGCATTATGTCCATCAACTTTGATAGCTCATCACGAGGATCTATGCGAGGTGATTGAATTCTGAATGTTGAGGTCACCATTTTTGGTTCAGTTATTAGTTCAATTGGTTCTACCTTATTAGGGATTTTAGGTGAACATATTGGTTTGATCCTTGTGGGATCTTCTTCTTCTTCTTCTTCAGGATCCTCACTCAATTCAACTCGTTGCTCAGAATAGAGTATCTGGCTATTTGGAAGAGGTACCAATCTGTAATTGTGCCTTGGTTATAACCTGTCTTCTTTACGTTTGTAAGAATTTTAGCTTTCAAATACAAATTTATTATCGTAAGAACGTCTAGCAGCACAATTTTGAATTTCTCTTAGAATGATCTTTGCTGTTAAAATGGTCTTTGCTATTAAAATTAAGTATAACAAGACCATTAACTTTAGTGGAATTGTGGTCCCATGTGAAATTGGCAAAACGCTGAGTAGAATGAAATAGAACCATACCTTCGCTAATGGTGTCAAATATTCTCTACGACAAGTGTGAGATCCATGCTTTGACATAGTCCACTTAGAACTTGGAACTGTAAGTTCCTTGAGAAATTCTTCCAATTATTTAGCCTCAATATTTTTCGTCAAAAAAGTATATTCGTTGCCTTCACAATCAGGTAATTCAAAGAATTCATTAATAGTGTTTGAGCTTAATGGTACCTTGATTCCTTAGACAGAGACTTCCATTAATTCGCTCGGTGTAAGGCAAGGCAATGGTGCACTCCACAGCAGTAACAGTAGCACACAAGGCATGCATAAGGCATGGTAGTGTTGGTGCACACGAGCTGGAGCTGGAAGAAACAATGGCGTGCGTGAAGTAGGAAGTAGACCACAACAGAATGTGATGGCAAGGCATGTAATGTAGCAGCAGCACGCAATGGTCGACTAGAGTAGGCAGTCAGTGCGCATGAGTAGGGGTAGGAGCAGGCATCTGTATTGGGGTTACTAGGCGTGTGTTGGTATGCCAATGGTGGGTGTTGGTGTGGCTAGTTAAGGTGATATTAATGGGAGAGAAGGTTGGTGGAGTTTGTAGTGAAGGGAGAATGGAATTCAACTTAAATTCCTGGAGTAATTTGATTATAAGTCCTAATGTGATTGATTGTTTAACGTCACAACAATAATGTACAAGCATACACTGTCGATACAAGTATAGTAGATAGATATGAGTCTGTGAGATATGAATACCACAAGGATGGTTGTCTTTTGTTTATTAGTGTTAATGCAATAAATAGATAGAAACAAGATAAATTGTGAGAGTAGTTGTCGAAGCAATAACTTAGAAATAATAAGATAAAATATGATAATGATAAATTGGGATCCCCAACATGAATATTCAATGGAATACTAAGTGCTCACAAGGTATAAAAGGATAGGTGATTGTCGATGCATTAAATTGCAATGAATATCTTACCAAGCTTAAATTTTATATTTAATCTAAGACTTAAACATATACATTAGCCACACCTTCTGATGATGGAAATGGAACACTATTAAGAACAAGTGGATTAAATTCCTCTAATCCTCAAGCAACTTCCATTTTCATGCTTGTTAGCTTGAACTATCACTACATTTTCCAGTGTCAGTGACAGCAATAACACTTTCATGCTAAAAACATTCAAACCTAGAGATTAAATAGTAGAAGTAAGATTGAATAAAATAATATTTAACCCAAAAATCATGTATACTTTCGTACAAACATTAAATAGAAAGTAATCACCATCATTTAGAAAAGAAATATAAAAGAAACAAGTAGAGAGTACTATTCCTAAAAAATCTCAACTTTATCTCTTAACTCACTCTTCTGTCGCACTCAAGACTCCTTGTCAAGAGCTAATCTGCATCCCCTTTCATATCGGTTCAATCATAGGAGGTTTAAGTCACCATCACCGAAAAGCTTTAAAAGATAGGTTGAAGAAGATAAAAACTCCTTCTCTCTCCTTTTTACGTCAATATTAATAGTTATCCAAACAGCATAGGTGTCCTTTCATCAGAATCATGCTGCCTTTGTACGTACAAGTTGGTTGTACTAGACTGGATAGCTCATACCTTTTTGTTATTATCCAGATAGCTGCCAGGTGTGGTGACAATTCTAGACGCAATCTGAAAATACTCATGCAGTGACATTGGTACCATAACATGATAAATTAAGGATAACTAGGCTAAGATCCACTGAGTTATAAAATGCAATTTCCTAAACTAAAAATGCTAAAATATATGCTAAAGATAAATAAATGGGTACAAATTAACTAATAAGTAGGGAGAAAACATATGTTTTTTCTAGTATTATCATACCCCCAAACTTGAGTTTTTACTTGTCCTCAAGTAAAACAAAAACTAGAAAGGCTACACAATATTTCACTAAGGCAAATGATCATTCTAACAACTTGAATCACCTAAAATCCTAATGAATGAGTCACATTCAGATGACAGAATATTGCATTGACAATACATAAGTATGAATGAATAAGACTGCAACTTCATAAAAACTAGCATCATGCTTTAAATCCTAAATTCTATCTACTAATGTAGCATTTATTGTACAATATATGTATCCTTTTTTGTGTAAATAAGGGATATCGTTGCCTTACTGTACCCTTTTTCTTGAGAAGTAATGATGGAGAGTGACAAATCCCCAAGGAGTACGTAATTGCCGCGACACACTCATGCTTTTGGCCAGATTAATTTTTCTAACACTTGCATTAGAGTGTTCCCTCTTTAACATTTCATGATACACCCACTTTTGGAATATCTCTTATTCATAACTATATATACATATAAGCAGTTGTAAAAGGCAAATTCATTTAAGATTCAAGGAATGATATTGTAACACCCCAGATTTTGGGCCTAGAAGTATTGGACCTTGAGTTTTGGATCGGTTAAAAGGCGGCTTAAATAATTCAAATGTGTGATTTTGGAGTGTTTGGAGGGTACTATGAAGTCCCGGGTTCAAGTTAGGTCAGAGGAAAAAATTTAATTTTTAGCCTTAGTGGAACCCTGATCTCAACTGGTATACTTTTAAATAAATTAGGGTAAAATAAGACACAAAAAGGAGTATGGTGTAGTGGCAAAGTGGTGCCACTTAGGGGATAAGGAAGTGACGCCATAAAGGAAGCAAGGGGTCCAAGCTTCAAGTCTTGGCTCTTGCAATTTATTTCGGTTTTTCTTTTCAATAAATTTAGAAGTAAGTAGTTGGGCTTTAAAGTTAAATGTGTTGGACTTATGACATAAAGAGTTGGGTGGGCTGGTGGTGGTGGCATGTTTGAACAAATGGGCAGACTTTGGTTCAAATCCCTTGGCATGAAATGGTTGATTATTTTGCTAATACTTTAGTTTTGGGGGATTGATGGAGAATCCCCAATCGGGAAGCTATCATGAGAATAGGTGAGGAGTTGGCTTTATATAGAGTAAACCATGAGGAGAGTAGGCATACTTCTTGGCTTATCCCTTTCACTTTGTGGCATGATCGTTGGGTTCGGTGTTGGATCATTCTTTAATCTGTATGCCGTTGGGTCACGGTGGTGGTGACCGAAGTTGATCAACACACTCCTTGGGAGTCAAGGGTGCGTTTACTGTAGGCTTCTGGGCATAGCAATGTTTGGAGTGCAGATAAACTTCAGATTCCTATTAGGTGTGTACTTCTAACCCTTGTTTAATAGGCTGGAATGGGCCAAATAGACCTGACAGGCCCGTGGGGCCAGATAAGTAAAAATTGGTAGATTAGTATTAAGTGACGAGCTGGTAAAGTTGGTTGAATGGTTTGGAATGAATTGGGCCTGATGGGTCGTATATTTGTGATTGGGCCAAACGGGCCATATAAATATGATTGGGCCTGGTGGGCTATCTGAAGTTATGAAAGTATGTGGACTTGTTAGGGTTTACAATAGACTTTAGGTCTAGTTTCTAATGAATCTTTAAGTGGCATAAAACTTAATTAACTTATCAAGTGTGTCTGTGGACAAGTTGTAAGGTTAGAGTGTGGTAATGGGCATATGCATGTCTAGGATTGGATCTAGGGAGAGCTTGGTACTTAAGCGGTCTTAATGACCCACCTCCTCTTCTCTAGAATCTTACCCAGTGCATAGTGCCTGTTCACTTTGGCTAACGAGGACTTGTTGACGGGCCTAAGTTCGTAATTAAGACCCCTATTACTAAGAAATTACTAAAATACCCCTGTAAGGTAGAGTTACTAAAATACCCCTATAGGGTAGAATTACTAAAATACCTTGTAGGGTAGAATTACTAAAATACCCCTATAGGGTGAAATTACCAAAACACCCCCAATTTGTAAAATTACTGAAATACCCTTTATTTGGAAAATTACCAAAACACCCTCGATTTGTGAAATTACCAAAATACCCCTAACTTTTGAAATTACCAAAATACCCCCGATTTGTAAAATTAACGAAATACCCCTGACTTGTAAAATTATCGAAATGCCCCTGTAGGGTAGAATTACAGAAATACACCTGTAGGGTAGAATTACAAAAATACCCCTATAGAGTAGAATTACAAAAATGCCCTAGTAGGGTAGAATTACGAATATGCCCTCAAGGGTAGGTAGCTGCTTTGAAACTGTTTTAAGCTATGAATATGACTATCTTCCGTAAGCATGCTTTGTGATATACATATTAATGTATGGGCCCACCTTGGGCTATGTAACAGGCTTTTAGGCCCAGTAAATTTGTAACTTTCATAGTAGTAACTTAAAATGCTCCGAATAACTATGAATTTGTTAATGGGCTAGAATGTGTACCTAGGCCCACGATGAAATAATGTTCGATATGCCCAAAAGTAAAATTACTAAAATGCCCTTGTGTGATATATGTACGATTTGTATGTCATATGTGTATTGTGATGCATTCATGAGATTATATGTTGCATATGGGTTAGGTTACGATTGGAGGAAGTGTATATGAGAGTCACACGGCCGCTTGACGACTGTGGATCCAACGAAGGCTTTTTAACCATGAAATGCTTTATAGCAACTGCAGGCTTTTTAGCCACCGAGCAGCTATGCTGCATCGATAATGTTACCGAGGGTTGTGTGTCGTAATTATGGGCTTTGTGCCAATATCGAAGGTTTTTTGCCGATATCATAGCCTTTGTGCCGGTTATATTACCCCAATTGATGGCTATGTGCCAATCCTATTACAATTACCTATGGCTTTGTGCCAAATATAACACTGCTACTGGAGGCTTTTTAAGCCACGAGCAGCTTTTTTGCACCGTTAAGTAGTGCCATAATCGGTACTACACCGTATATAAGTAGATATGCTACACCGTTAAGTGGGGCCGCACTGGTTCCACACCTGGTTGTAATAAGGATGGGTCAGTCGAGTATCTCCCCATAGGAGTGTAAGGTTGGAAGGGGGTGTACAGGGTTGGTTATGGGTAATTGCACATTGCATAAGCATATTAGTTTTATGATATGGGCTTAGGCCCAATTGAGGCCACTATGGGCTAAGGCCCAAAGGTCACCGATATTGAATAGGGCTTAGGCCCACCTGATTTTGTTAAAGGGCTCCAGCCCAGATTGATTCTATTTCTGTTTTTGTTTACTGACTGTTGCTCTAATAAGGGGATTACACACTAAGTTTTCGTAAACTCACCCCGTTTATTAACCTTTCAAGTAATTCCCAGGCTTAGATGGATCGGAGCTGCGAGAGACTCAGAGAAGGCTGGACAGTGCTTATGATTTTTATTTTGGACTATTTACTCTCAAGTACTTTATTTTGGGTCTGGTTTGTAATAAAGCCTTTTATAATTTTTGGACTTTAAAGTTAGGTTTTTATTTATTGCGTTTGTTATCTGCTCTAAGTAGAACTCGATTTTCTCAAAAATGTTAATTGTTTTCAAATCAACACGTTTTCACAAACTAAGAAATTTTATAAAGCTTCCGCAAACATACTTGGTTTTCACTTATGATAGTAATTAAGGTTTTAAAAGTAAATTACTTTTCAATGAACCATGCTTTTGAAGTAACAAACGCAAACCAAGACTTAAGCTTTTAAATAATAATAAGGGTTTTCAATACAAACTTGGTTTTTGAAAAAAACACTTTAATGTGACACGCCGGATTAGGGCCTAACTTCCAGGCCGGGTTTGGGGTGTTACAACTACTAGTCATCCATTACTAATGCAACCTAAATCATTCATCAACAATTGAAGATACAACTTTTAGTCAAATTTATCCAACTCATTCATTGATAGTTCACATGATTTAAAAATTAAGCATCGAGTGTAACAAAAGTTTTCAAACACATTTGTATTAACCACAAATAAACCTTGCATGTTTCATTAAAAACTAAAAAAAAAGTTGAAATGTGGGAGTATTTCCACAACCCATATGCATTCCACCAAACTTAAAGTTTGCATTGTCCCCAATGCACTAACATTAAAATGCAATGATAATAAAAATGCAACGACAGTGTTCACTAACAAATTCAAAACTACAGCTACTTGCAATGTATGAATACCGCAACTAAAACTTAAAATAAACTAACTCAATTTTCCTCGGCCATCAATGTGGCTGTATGATGTTTCTTCTTCCTCCTCTTTTTCTCCTCCTTCTTATACATTTTCTCTTTGACGCACTTCTCTTCTTTTCTTTAGGCTTTGCATGATCCTCGAATCGCTCCTTAGTTTTCGACATTACCCCGGTATCATCGGCTGCTTTTTCTATAGGAGGGGTCACCTTGAATGGTCTGATATAAACCACTATAGCTAATGAGTTGTGGTGCTTCTCACCTATTACCTCTACAGCTTCCACTGGTCTCAGTAGTTTGCCCATCTCGCTTCAGATTATCAGTAGTTTGCCCACAAACTTGGATGCATGGATAATGTTCTTAGTAGAATCTTTCTCAGAAGCTTCTTTCTCAGTATTTTCTTCTTAGGCTTTCTCGTTCACAATTGCAACATAGACTTTCTCCTCTCCCACATCAACTTCATCCTTAATATTAGACACCTTTTGACCAGCAAGGAAGTCACCCTCAACCAGGCTATCAATTCTTTGCATGCACTCCTCAATGTCCCTTGAGTCCTCTTCTTTCTCAACATTAGATACGTGTATAATAGGAGGGGATTCCACTGATCTGTCTCGCTCCCCTAAGTAAACTTCCTCGGATGAGGGTTCATAACCTCAGATGATCGGTGGGAACACTAGAAATTTTAGGAGTGGGGTCGGGCTTAACTGACTTAATGAGGCTACAATAGAGTTGTTATAGGCCCTGGTATAAGCATAGAACAAGTTTTGTGATCTGTCCATATCCTCTAGTGTAGCAACAAGCCTAATCTTCTTATTGCTGATGGAATTCGCCAACTTCTTGATATCCTGTATTTTGTACAACAATGATGTCTCTACAGTCAGGTTTGTTCCCGTGGTTTCTGCCTTAGTTTTTCCCTTCTTTGTATAGCTAGTATCTACTGCCTTTATTTCTGGTGTATCTTTACCACGAGTCATTCTTTCAATAGAGGCTTCATTTATTGGGCCCTTATTCTTTAGGACCTCTTCATCATCATGGGGGATGATTCCTTTTTGCTGGCACAGTAACATCACCAATGATGGGAAAACCAAAGTTCCAATTTGTCTTATGGCACTGCAACCATTTCTTGGTGAAGTATTGCGCCGACCTTAATTTTTCTGCCCTTTACAATTGAATGTATCAAGCACATTCTATTGAAGTTGACTATTGTACTGTGAGTAGAGGGTAGTAACCTGCAATTTACAAAATGAAACCAGATTTTACTTTGCAGTGTCAGGAAGTAGCGGTGCATTGTATAATTCTTTTGATGTGAACCCACCCACAATGCTCATTCGACATATAAATCATTCACGATCAGGTCTCTTTTGTCGTTTGTGATATCCTCAATAAACTCAGAGTGTTCATCTACATCCACTTTAGTGTTTACAGCTCATTGATTTTTTAGCATCCTATACAATTAATCATTCTCAAGTAAAGATAAACTCTAACTCTTGGTCATAAAGGTTAGTGTAAAACTCATGTGCCAATGAAGGAGAATAGCTTCCAGAATGCATGTAGAAATCTCCCACTTCAACTTAAAGATGGTTTTGTAGACTTGCTTGCCCAAGTCTTGCTGTTGTGAAAGCAGAACGCTCTATTCTAGGTGGAAGTTTTGCTTTAAAATGTTGTCTTGAAACCGGTCCTTCACCGCTTTTATTAAAAAGACCACTAGCTCCTTTTTCTCCGTTGGCATGGAGGATTCCAATTCACAAACTGCAGTTGCAATGGATGAGTGTTCTTCAACAGGCTTGGTGGCTTTCTTGACTGATCCTCTCATTCTTCCCATATTTTATTGGTTTTTTGGAGTGAAGATGGTTTAAATTTGTAAAGGTACGAACTTGGGGCAGAGGAAGTGAATAAAAATGGTTGTTGTGTATGTGTTATAGTTGGCACAGTGAAGAGGGGATTTATAGCGAGTGAAAGAAGATAGAAATGCGTTACTTTTATGAAGGGAAATAAAACTGGTGGGAATAAATACTTCCAAAAAGAATTGCACCCACTGAAATAGATCAAACGGCTAGGTGACTTTTGATCAAACAGTGGGATCTAAAATTTTTGATATGCCCTCATACTTGATGAGTCATAAGTGATAGTACAATAGTATGAACTGTGTTGACAATAAAGACCAAGTGCTTCGACAATGGTACCAAATTATTCTACAAAAAAAAACATGAACAAAAAAAAATAAAATAAAACCACATAATAAATTTCAAAAGAATAAAAATTTTTCAACCAATTTAATGGTATTTGCCTGCTTTTGATCAATATTCCCCATATAATGTTTCAATTGCTGGCCATTCACTTTGAACTAGTGTCCATTATGTAAATCTCTGATTGTGACCACACCATGAGGAAATACATCAACAACTTCGAAAGGTCCAGACTAACGAGAGCGTAACTTGCCTTAGTGCAATTTTAGTCTAGAGTTGAATACTAAAACTTGTTGACTCCCGATAAATTGTTGCTGCAAAATAGTTCTATCATACCTTCTTTTGGTCTTTTCCTTGTAAATTGCAATGTTTTCATAGGTATTTCACCTAATCTCCTCCAGTTCAGTGATATCTAGCAGCCTTTTTTGTCCAGCAGCTTCATAGTGTAACACCCTAAATTTTTGGATTTTGTAATTTTGTTGTCTTGTTTTGATTTTATATTTGGAGGTGTTAATTAAGTGAGTTAAGAGTGGGTTGGAGTGTCGGAAGGGTCTTGTGAGCGAACCTGGGTCTTGGAAAAATTTTATTATTTTGGCTTAAGAAGATATAGGCGTGGTTAGTAGGCTTTTTGTTTTATTTCAGCTGCAGCTTGTCATGAAAAGGACGATGGTAAGTAGGCAAGGAGGCGTGTGTGGTACACCTGGGTCGAGGGTTCAAGTCTGCTCAATGGGAAAAATGTTATTTTTTTTCTTTTAGGGCTTAAAAGGAACACGGTACTCTAGATGGAAGGTTTATAGGTTGTTGCATGGGGTTATTGACATGAAAGCTAAATTGGTTCATTGGCAAGGCGTGTGTGTGTAAAGGGCGTTTATTGAAGGTCGCAGGTTCAAACTTCACCATGCACATAAGAGATTATATTTTTTGCTGCTCAAATGGGATGGATGTTGAGTTTGACCAAAACTCCCCTTAACAGCAGGATGAATCGGTCAAGCGGTGGGATATTGAAGGAAGGCTATTGTCGGTGAAACAAACCAAGTGGTGGGAATGTTTTTATCCTTTTTATTTTATTTGAAATTTTGGATTGATGACTAGCTGATTTCATGCAACTATTTAAGGGCTTATTTGTGGAAAGAATCGGCTGAATGTGGGACTTTATTGGTCCCTTCGGTCAAATGTGATTTTGTTTCCTAGTTTAGGTACTTAAGCTAGGATATTTCGGTATTTTGTAGGATAGAAAGATTACATTCCTTTTAGTTTCTTAGCACTGACCGAAAGGAACCATTTTTCTTTGCTTAACCATTTCTTTTTCTTTCTTCTCTTTTGACTTTGCAAAAGCTGAATGCACCTTTGGTTATAGTCTTCACCCTATCTCTACTCTTTTCTCTTTTCCTTTATTAACCGAGCCATTATTCCTTGTCTCTTGTCTTTTATTTGTTTCTCTCTAAGCCAAGTGACCACATTTTTAAGTTACATCCATTCTCTGTTTGGCTGACTTCTCTACATTTTTAAGTTACATCCATTCTCTGTTTGGCTGACTTCTCTTACTCTCTTTCTTCCTCTCAAATTTTTGCTTTTGGCGCTTAGCCGAGAATATCAAGTTGCTCTTGCCGAATCCATTCTATCCATTTTTTTTGCTGATTGTTTGTAGGTAGGTAATCTTTCAGTTTGAGGGCCTTTTTTTTTTTTGTTCTTCATAGTTGCTTGTTTAATGAAAATCGAATGTTTTAGTCTCTAAGTATTGACACTTGCCCTCTTGTTTATGATGGTGTTCGTGGGGTTTCAAGTTGCGAGGGGTGAAAAGTACTCTAAGGATTTGGGATCCTTTAATCGGCAAATGACTATTTTTGGGGTAAGTAGTGTTTGGCCGAATGTTTTATGATCATTATTTTGAGATTTTAAGTCATGTTCTCATAGATGATAGTGGCTAATAAGATATATGTTGTTTCAGTTATTCAGTCAAGAAGTGATATTGATTGTAGTAGATAGATTTGGGAATTTTCAAAACATTCGTGCATACAAGGTTAGTTGGTGTGTATTTTGGTTAGTGTGCTAAGAGGTTGACCCTAAATGGCTATTGGCTAATAAGGTTTTTGGTTGGACTTTTAGGTTCGGTTCGAGGGGATTAATCTCGCAATTTGCAAATAGGTGTGTTTATCGCACTATTAGATACAAAGGCGAAATGCTGAAACAGGAAATGCCGAAAATCTGACGAATCGACTATTGGCCACATGTGCGTGCAAATGCTCATGTGATTGATTGAGGCCACAGATTGTGGCCCTGTATCGAAAAACGACTATCATAAGTGATTTCATGAGTTGGGCCAAAACGGGCCGAATGGGCCAATTGGTCCGTGGGCCCGCTAGATAGACTTTAGGCCATTTTCGAATCTCTGGACTATTTGGCTGCATGTGTCACTAGACAACAATGGGTCTACTGATGGCCCTTCACACACGTAGAACCACACTGAGAAATGACTGAAATGCCCTTAAGGGGAAAAATGACCAAAATACCCTCCATGGCTAGGACGAATGCTTTGACTCTGTATGTTTTCTTATTAAATATGTATAATATAAAATGCTTTGTATGAGTTATCTGTATCATGTTAGCATGTTAGCATGTTTTATAATATGTTGCATTGCATGGGGGATGGGGTATATGTTTATGGAGGAGGTGTACTGTTCTGGCAGCTTCGCTACATTATTCTATGGCTTATAGCCTAATATTCTGGCAGCACAGCTACATTTTTATTGATAGTGCCGCATCGGTACTACACTGTGGCGTGTAGGGTTGGGTGGGTTCATTATATCCCCACATGGAGTGATGGGTTGGACGGAGATGGAGTGTAGCGAATGGATGGGTAGGATTCTGATTGCATGTTATACTGTTACTGTTATGGGCTTAGGCCCACTGATTGTGATATGCTACTGTAATGGGCTCTAGCCCAGACTGATTTTGTTTTATTGTTATTGCTGGGGTTACACACTAAGTATTCGTATACTCACCCTTTTATTTTACCGTACAGGTAATACGGAGAATAGGCGATTCGGTGCTACGTGGACTTGGAGGCGACCACACTTTGCTTTCATATTGTTTTTGGTTTTTATTTACTTTAATTATAGTTTTATTTTGGGTTTGTAATAAGGTCACTATTTAATTTTTCTTAAATATTGGGTTTACCTATTTCATTTAAAATTTGTTAGCTCTAGGGCGTGTTTTACAAAATGATATCTGCTTGTCAAAAACTACGTTTTCACAACAAACGAGAATTCAACCAAAGCTTCCGCAATCATTATGTTTTTCCAAAGTAAACTACTTTCATAATCTGATTAATCAAGGGTAACGGAATAATGTTTTCTTCAAACTTAAAGAACAAGGAGTTTTTACAACAAATCTAGTTATAGTGAAACATGATTTCAAAACACTTCAATGTGACACCACCAAATACGGCCTTAACGTCTGGGTCGAGTTTAGGGTGTTGCACATAGTCCATATTCACTTGCTTAATTGCCCACATTTCTTTGTGCTCTAGTTCAACTGGAAAGTGACATGCTTTCCCAAAAACTAATTGATACGGCACATCCCTAATGGAGTTTTGTATGCTGTGCGCAATGCCCATAAAGCGTCATCCAGTCTGGAAGACCAATCTTTCCTCGAAGGGTAACATTACCAAGAATATTTTTAATTTCTCGATTCGATACTTTGACTTGTGCATTAGTTTGCAGATGATAAGTAGTAGCCATTCTATGATTAACTCCATATCTCTTCAATGTGGCTGCCACTTGGTTGCAATGAAACTGTCTACCCTGATCACTAATCAATGCCTTTGGTGTGCCAAAGTGGGTAAGTATATGCTTGTGAAAAAATTTAAGCACTATATTTGCATCATCCTTTAGGACTACAATAGCTTTAATAAACTTCGAGACATAATCAACAGCTACTAATATATAAAGATTTCTAAATGAACTTGGAAATGGTCCAATAAAATCCATACCCCAAATGTTGAACAAATCAACCTCCATAATTGGCTACTGGAACATTTCATTGCGTCAGGATATAAAACCAATTTGCTGACATCTATCACATTGCTTCACAAAATTGTTGGCGACTTTGAATAATGAAGGCCAGTAGAATCCTGGTTGGAGAACCTTAGTAGTAGTTCACATGCCATCGAAATGACCTTCATAAGGAGCATCATGATAGTGTTTCAGGATTGAAAGCATCTCCACTTCTAGAACATAATGCCGAATAATGTTGTCATTACATACCTTGAATAAATATGGCTCGCTCCAATGGTACTTCACTACTTCACAAAGAAATCTTTTTTTTTATGTCCTGTGACACCCAATGAGAGTTTTCCACACACTAGATAATTAACCAAACCCGCATACCAAAGGGTTGTATCTATAACAAATAACTTCCCATCTGAGAATGCGTCGACAATTTGAAGTATGTTTTCATCTTCATTGCCAACTTCCAATTGAGACAAATGGTCTGCAACTTGATTTTCTGAACCCTTATGGTCTTTTATCTCAATGTCAAATTCTTACAATAGTAAGATCCAGCGTATCAGTCTTGGTTTTGCATCCTTTTTCATAAAATGATATCTAAACACCGAGTGATCAATAAATGTGATAACCTTTGTGCCGACAAGATAAGAATGAAACTTGTTGAAAGCAAATACTACAGCCAACAATTCTTTCTCTGTAGTGGTATAATTGATTTGAGCAAAGTTTTGCTAGCGTAATGGATGGCGTGAAATATTTTTCCCTTGCGTTGTCTTAAAACAGCACCAACAGCAAAGTCACTTGCATCACACATAACTTTAAAAGGTTGAAACCAATCTGGTACAATGACAATGGGTGCATTTACTAACTGCGTCTTTAATTGAGTGAATGCATACATACATGCATTGTCAAAGAGGAATTTTTTATTCTGTTCCAGTAATGAGTATAAGTGCTTCACAATTTTTGAGAAATCTATATTAAATATTCTTTGATGAAACCCCACATGCCTCAGAAAACTTGAAATATCTTTCACATTTTTCGGTCAAGGTAATTTCTTAATGATTTCCACTTTAGCTTTGTCTACTTCAATGCCTTGACTAGAGATGTGATGGCCTAACACAATGCCTTTAGTTGCCATGAAGTGGCATTTTTCCCAATTTAGAACAAGATGTGTGTCTTCATATTGCTGTAATATTTTACCCAAATTGTCAGCGCAATGATCAGAATCATTTCCATAGACTAAGAAGTCATCCATAAAAACTTCTAAAGAATCTTCAATCATATCCGATAATATTGCCATCATGCACCTTTGAAATGTGGCTAGTGCGTTGCAAAGACCAAAAGTCATTCAACAAAAAGCAAAAGTACCAAAAGGACAAGAGAAAGTTGTTTTGTCTTGATCCCCTAGTGAAATAGCAATTTGGTTGTACCTAGAATAGATGTCTAAAAAGTAGTAATAGGCTTTTCCAGCAAGCTTGTCCAATATTTAGTCAATAAAAGGAAGTGGGAAGTGGTCCTTCCTTGTGGCAGCATTAAGTTTGTTATAATCCATACAGACTAGCATTAAGTTTGTTATAATCCATACAGACTCACCATCCCGTAGGAATGCGTGTAGGAATCAATTCATCTTTATCGTTGCTAACCATAGTGATGCACTCTTTTTAAGAACGCATTGTACTGGACTTGCCCAATTGCTATAAAAAATAGGGTAAATAATTCAAGCATCAAGCCATTTTATAATTTCTTTCTTAACAACTTCCTTCATCTTTTCATTTAACCTTCTTTGTTACTCAATCAATTGCTTACATTCATCTTCCAATTTGATCTTGTGCATGCAAAAAGATGGACTAATGCCTCGAATATCGGTAATACTCCAAGCAATAACTCGTTTATATTGCTTAAGAATAAGGATCAATTTCTCTTCTTGAGTTGCATCCAGTGTTATGAAGATAATAACGGGGAGAGTTTTGTTATCACCAAGAAAGATGTATTTAAAATGAGTAGGTAGTGGTTTCAATTCCAAAGTAAGAGCTTCGTCGATAGATGGCTTGAAAATTAGAGCTGTTCTGTTGGCTAAGTCTAAGGATTCAATCTGCCATCCATGCCTGAGTTCAATATTATTAGCTTCAACTGTGCTGTCACAATTATCTAAGAATTCATCATCATATGTCATACAAACTCCTCAGAAAGTATTGTGCTTTGGTCATTGAATTCTTCCTCGATTAGATCATCTAGCACATCAATAGTATGCCATTCTTCTTTGTCCTTACAGTCAACAGATTCAAAAACACTGAAGGTAACGTGCTTATCATTAAGTTGCATGGTTAGTTCACCTTTGTAAACATCAATAAGAGTTTGTCTAGTGGCTAAAAATGGTCATCCCATGATTATGGGAACCTCCTTGTCTACCTCAGGTTCAGCCAAGAATCGATCAGCTAGTTGTAACGCACTATAATAGGTTTTATGTGACTATTTCCCAACTTTTTAAAAGTAGATAGTGGCATTAGGTTGATGCTAGCTCCCAAGTCGCATCAAGCCCTGCACAAATAATGGTTGCCAACTGAAAATGGATATTAAATCTCCTAGGATCTTTCATTTTGGGGGGAAACTTATTTGTCAAAACAACACTACAACCTTCTATAAGTGCAATAGTTTCCATATCACTGAGCTTCTTCTTCTTGGACAAGAGCTCCTTCATAAATTTACCATAATTCAAAATTTGTACAAGACCATCCACTAAAGAAATATTGACCTGAAGTTGCTTCAGTGTGTTCAGAAACTGTTGGTACTATTTATCCTTCTCATTCTCCATAAATCTTTGTGAAAAAGGTAAAGGTGGAGATATATCTAATTGGGCCGACACATTTGATTGCGTTGATAATTTCAAGGGTCAAACATTAGGCATATGAGTGACAATTTTTGGAACTTCTTTGTCTGGTACATAGACAAGCTCTTCATGCTCAACCTTCTCACTAGGGATTACTTCACCAGTATCTTAAGGTGCTACAGTAGATTCTGTATTCACCTTGCAAATTTGTTTTTGTAACAGCCCACTTTATACCCTAGTCGGAACGAGTGGTTTCGGGACCACTTAACCGAGTCAAAATATTATTTTAAATGCTTTAATATGTTTTACTGTATGATAGATATATGGTGTGAAAGTTTCGTGTTGAAATTTTACTGTCTGATCGGTTAATTTGATAAAAAGGATTAAATCGCATAAAGCGATAAATTAGAGTTCTATTTTATAAATGGCTTATTTGAGCATGGCTTTATAAAAGGAGGTACTTGCATGGCAATTATGCCATTTTTAATTGGAGTGGTTGGTAATGGACCATTATGTCCATGTTTTATATTGTTTTATCATAATTTTACAAAGGGTAAAAGGGTCGTTTGATTTATTATATGTTTAATTAAAACAAAACATAAAATGTCTTCATTTTCATTACCTTCTTCACCGATTATATGAACAAAAATTAAGGGTTTTACACTTTCAAGCATTCGGCCACTTTAAGCTCCAAATTGAGGTTCGTTTTTATTCCGTTTTCGATAATTTTTACGTTTTTGTAATCGTTGCTTCGTATATTAACCGACCCGTACCTCAATTTTTTATTTTGATTATGTTTTTGAAAAATGCCATTGATGAATCCTTGATATATTGATAGATTTTGATGAATTATTGTATATTATGTGAGAAAATACAAGAATTTTAAAGTAAATTTTGATGAAAATGAATTTAAGGATTTATTTGCAAAAAGATAGAATTTTTAAGGTTAAATTTTGATTAATTAAAAGATATATGCTTGTATAAGCGCCTTGGATATTTGGCTATGGTAAATTGGGGGATTGATTGTGTAATTTGCCATTGGGTGTTAAAAGGGCTAAATTGCAAAGTGTTGAAAATATAGGGGCTAAATTGCAAATATGTCAAATTATATGTTTTTGGATTGAATTGAATATGTGAGTTAGTAAATAGCTGAATTTTGCATTAATTTAGATAAAGACGATCGAATCCCGGAACTTGATAGGGGAAAACGGAAAATAGACGAGTAGATACGGGATTACGAGGTAAGTTCGTATAATGAAATTTAATGTGTTTGTGTTTATAATTGTTGTTAATGGAATATATGACATATTAGTTGATTGAATAGCCTATTTGGATGTATACATATGAAATTGAAATGAAATTGTTACAAGTGAGAAATGAATACCGAGCCCCGTTAGAACCGCAGAAGTCGATAGGATACGAGTGACATGTCACTAAGGCTATAGGGTGGTTTGAGCTCCTGCATTTGTTGTAGACTCACCACATGCTCATGAGCTACAGGTTTATCCTTCGGGATCACATGTTTAGTCTTCGGACTCACCGTTAGCCTACGGGCTTACCGTTCATCTTTCAGGATCACATGTTCAGTCTTTGGGCGTACCGATACAGGCTCGAAAGAGCATACATGATGCATTGACGGATTACAGGTTATATGTATATACACTGTGTATGTATCACCGAGTATCCCTCGATGTTCTTATAGGTTCAACAGGCAATTACATGAATGAATTTATATGTTACATGGACTAACAAGTGTATACTTGTGAAATAGGCAACTTGAGTATATGAATTGAATTGGCATTGTTGTTGTAATTATCGCATTGGTTCGGTAAGGTTTAATTTCTATATTATACGGACTTACTAAGCTTTAGAAGCTTACTCTGTTCATTCCTTTCACTGTCTTATAGATTCGGAACCTAGCTCGGATATCGGACGAGTCGGGGATCGCTATCACACTATCGATAAAACTTCGGTACTTTTGAATATTTTGCAAACGTTTGGTCATGGCATGTATAGGCTAGTACTTTAGTGAACATGATATATTTTGGTAAATGATCAAGCTATGAGATGTGGCTTGGGTCATATATGAATATAATCAAGTACTTGAGTTGTCCTTTAGCTATATGTGCTTATGGAAAGATATGGGATTTTTGATGAGGTTATAAGCTTGCATAATTGATATGTGTATATGTGTGGATGAGTGCATGGAATTGGTCATTTAGGCCTTTGAGTTGGTGTGCTTGATTTGTGAATGAATTGAGATGATTTTGGGTCCATTTTGTGCTTGAATTGGTATGTTTTAGGTTGGTAGAATGGCATGAAATGTTGTTGGTTAATGGCTAGTAGAAATGACCCATATTGGGTGGCAAATTGGCTTAAACCAAGCCTATATTTGTGCCACACGGCCAGGGAACACGAGCATGTGTTTCGACCGTGTGTTCCCTGCGCCTTGATGTTTTGGTCAGTTTTGGTACACGGCCTAGACACACGGGCGTGTCTGGTAATTTGTAGCCGTGTGAAATTTGGCAGTATAATCACACGGCCTGCTTTGTTTTGTACACGGGCGTGTCAGGTAACCGTGTGATATTTGACAGTTTCGACCACGGGGTAAGGGCACGGGCGTGCCTAGGTCGTGGGCGACACACGGCCTAACCCCATGGGCGTGTTGGACAGTGTGTGGGATAAGTCAGATTCGACCACGGGCTGAAAGGTTTGGGCGTGTCTGGAGGGACATGGCCGTGTGTGAAGAACACGGGCAAGGGGCACGGCCGTGTGTCCCTAACTTTGAAATTTTGCAAATGATCTCCTATCTTTTAGCATGTTTCCAATTAGATTTCCAATAGTTATATGCATCATTTTATGATCAATTGAAGCATGCTCTAATGATAGATGATACACGATGGTTCTTGATTAAAGAGTTTAAAATTTTACTGCTCTGGTATATGTTACAAGTCCGGTAATGCCTCTTACCTATTCCTGTGACGGTTACAGGATAGGGGTGTTACAATTTTCCACTCCTAAGCGTGATAGCCTTGCAGTGTTTTTTCCCCCTCATACTGGTATTTTTTGTGTCACTACGTAGTGTGCCTAGTGGTCGAGTATTCAGATTTGAAGCAAGTTGTCCTAATTTTGCATCTAGCGTCCTAATAGAAGATGAATTCCCTTAATTAATAGCTTTTGTGCAAGTCATATGCTCCTGCATTAAAGCCTCAAGAGCTGCTAACGAGTCAGAAGGAAAAGCTTGTGTGAATTGTTGTCGTCAATGCTCTTAAACATGCTGATGCAGGATTGAAGAATGTTGTGGTTGCGTCTAATTCTGGTGTAGATGCATCTAGCTTTGTTGTGAATGCATCTAAGTGTGCTGATTGTAGTTCTATTGTTGTTGATTATAATGCCATTGTCTTGAATTATAATTACCTTGAGTACATATATTCCCATATCGGAATGTCGCATCATTTTGTCCAGCATTTTAATTTTCCCAAGACTATTGATTGCACGCAGAATTATTATAATAGATGCCATAAGAATTGTTGCAGATGTTATTGACATAAAAGGCATTCTCCGTATGTTGTGGACAATCTTCATAGCTGTGGTTGTCACTGCAAATCTCACAACAAAAAGGAGGATCATCAACTTGTTGAGTGACTTGTATAGGTGCAACGTCATTAATCCCTTGCAAAATTTTTATCATATTCGCAAGAGAAGAAACTTGAGCACTAAGTGTAGATATTGCATCCAATTTAATAACTCTCAGAGTTCCTTTTGCTTATGCAGCTCTAGAGATAGGATATTGATAATCATTCTAAGAAAAACTCTTAAGAATTCCAATAGCATCATTATAAGTACAATCCAGCAAAGGACCATTGGCTGATGGGTCGACAAGATTCCTCGAGTGTGAATTCAGCCCATTATAAAAAATCTCAATTTGTGTTTCCTATTGAACTTTGTGCATGGGACAACATCGAAGTAAAGATTTATAACGTTCCTATATGGTGTGAAGATTCTCATTGTCCAACTAATGATAAGTTGTAATGTCATTTCAAATACGAGTGTTCATTTTTGGCGAGTTAAATTGCAAAACAAACTGTTGCTAGTGCATTCCAAGATGTAATTGATTCGACAAGTAGACCAAGGAATCAAGTACGAGCTCTTCCCTGCAAGGCATAAGGAAATAATTGCATCTTCAAAACGTCATCAGGAACGCCTTGGTGACTAAAGGAAGCACAAATCAATAAAAATGATTTAAGATGTTCTTGTGCATCTTCATGAGGTAGTCCAGCATATTGCCTATCAGAATTTAGCATTTGAAACATTACTGGTTTGAGTTCAAAATTTCCTTCTTGGATTGTTGGCCTAACAACTCCTGGTTTTATGTCATCCAAGACAGGTACTACAAAATCTTCTATAGGCCTATTTTGTATTTAAGCTTCTTACGGCAACGATAGGTCATTAGCATTTTGTTGCTACATCCGAGGTATGACTTCATAGTTTCTTTGTAAAGCCATATTCCTTTATTCTTGAAGTCTCCTGTAAGCGGTTCTTTTAATTTTTGGATCAAAATCAACAATAAACTCCAAATTACTTTGGGTCATACAACACCTAAAATAAAATGTGAAAATAGTGACAAATAAAAAACAAGTTAGTAACAACTAAATATTATAAAACAAACAAAATTAAACATCAAACAAATGCCATTCCCGGCAATGGTGCCAAAACTTGAACTGTTGTTTAACGTCCCAATAATAATGTACAAGCGTACATTGTCGATGCAAGTATAGTGACAGATATGAGTTTATTAGATATCGATCCCACAAGGATGGTTGTCTTTTGTCTATCAATGTCAATGCAATAAATATATAGAAATGAGATAAATTGTGAGAGCAGTTGTCGAAGCAATAACATGGAAATAATAAGATAAAATGTGATAATGATAAACTAGTATCCCTAACATGAATATTCAAATGAATACTAAGTGCTCACATGGTATAAAAGGATAGGTTATTGTCGATGCATTAAATTGTAATGAATATCTTACCAAGCTTAAATTCTATATTTAATCTACGACTTAAACATGCACATTAGCCACAACTTTTGATGATGGCAATGGAACACTATTAAGAACAAGTGGTTTATATTCCTTTAATCCTCAAGAAATTTCTGTTGCCATGGTTGTTAGTTTGAATTGTCGTTGCACTTTCCAGTGTCAATGACTGCAATAACACTTCCATGCTAAAAGCATTCAAACCAAATTAAACAGTAGAAGCAAGATTGAATAAAATAACATTTAACCCAGAAATCATGTATGCTTCCGTACAGACGTTAAATAGAAAGTACTCACCATCGTTTAGAAAAGAAATATAAAAGAAACAAGTGGAGAGTACTATTCCTAGAAAATATTGACTTGATCTCTCAAGGGCTCCTTGTCAAGAGCTAATCTACATCCCATTCACGTCAGTTCACTCGTAGGACGTTTAAGCCACCATCACTGAAAAGCTTTAAAAGATAGGTTGAAGAAGATAAAAACTCCTTTTCACTCCTTTTCACGTTAATATTAATAGTTATCCAAATAGCACAGGTGTCATTTCATCAGAATCATGCTGCCTCTGTACGTACAAGTTGGTTGTACTAGACTGATAGCTCACACATTTTTGTTATCACTTGGGCAGCTATCAAGTGCGGCGACAATTCTGGGCGTGATCTGAAAATACTCATGCAACGACATTGGTATCGAAACACGAAAAAATTTAGGATAAATAGGCTAAGATCCACTGAGTTATAAAATGAAATTTACTAAACTAAAGATGCTAAAATATATGCTAAATATAACTAAATG
Source organism: Gossypium stocksii (assembly GCA_020496765.1). Taxonomy (NCBI): domain Eukaryota; kingdom Viridiplantae; phylum Streptophyta; class Magnoliopsida; order Malvales; family Malvaceae; genus Gossypium; species Gossypium stocksii. The sequence goes on from CM035624.1 coordinate 36,795,454, forward strand.
GGTACAAATTAACCAATAAGTAGGGAGAAAATATTTGTTCTTTCTAATATTATCATAGTGCTACAATAAGTTAATAACAATTAACATATAATAAAATATATTATTTGTTATCACTTCATTTATTAGAATAAAAACTCTTAAGTAAATTAAAAGCAATTCTATTCTTATATAACATGATAGTAATGAATATATATTATAATAAATATAATTATATATTAGTTATTATCAATTCATTAAAAATTAAAAATTAAAAACCTTTAGTTTAGCTTTTCTTTAAATATTTACAAAAAGAGACAGCTAATTTTGATATTTACAAAAAACAAAACCAAAATTTGCAAATAATTAACCTAAGTACCTCAACCTAAAGAAAATTTGAAATTTGAGTTGTAATTAAAACTTGGATCAAAATTGACCATTTTATTTTAAAAATAAAAATTTATGTTGTCCCTTAGGACATAATTTCTTGGAATATTATGTAAAAATCAATTCGCAGGAAATATTGGAGTGGTCACAAGCAGCCCCACTTAAGTTCCATTCTCCTAGATAGAATTTATTTCGACATACTAATCCAAAAAGTATAGCCTGAGTCATTTATTTAATAAAAACAAGAAAAATTAAATATCTAATAAAATGAGCGATGAATTGTCCTACTCAATTTTATCTCCTCGATAGTGTTTCAAACGCTGAGCATTGACTCAAAAATTACATCTGTTACTGTGGAGTTCAACAACTCTATATGGAAAACCTTGATGAATGTTGAATGGACCGGACCAACGTGATTAACTTACATGGAAAGACTTTTTAAGCTAAAATTAAATAGCACGACTTGTTGACCTGCTTCAAATTCTAGGACTCGAATGTGCTTGTCATGCCATCATTTTAATCTCTCATTGCATAACTTTACATTTTCATATGAGAATGTTCAGAATTGTTCTAACTCGTTAAGTTGACGTATCCATTTTTCTTTAGCAAGCTTGAGATCTAAGTTGAGTTGCTGAAGAGCCCAATAAGCTCTATGTTCTAACACCAAGGGTAAATGACAAGCTTCCCAAATACTGACCTATAAGGAGACATCCCTAAAGGTGTTTTGTATGCTATCCTGTAGGCCCATAAAGCATTATCAAATCTTTTGGACCAATCTCATCGGTTCAGACAAACTACCTTATCAAGTATACCCTTTATTTCTTTGTTTGCCAGTTTAGCTAGCCCATTTTTCTATGGATGGTAAGCTGTGGCAACCTTGTGCTTCACTCCATGTCTATCGAGTAACCATTTCAACCATTTGTTCACAAAATGGGACACCTTATCACTAATGATAGCCCTAAGAGTTCCAAACCTTATGAACACATGTTTTTGTAAGAACTTCGTCACTACCTTAGCATCATTTGTCGAATACACCTCGGCTTTAGCCCACTTAGATATGTAGTCTACTACTACCAATGTATACTTGTTACAAAAAGAATGAGGGAATGTACCAAGGAAATCAATACCCCAAACATGGAACAATTCTCCTTCAATGATGTTTGTTAGGGGCATCCCGTTTTTGTTAGTAACATTTCCAACCCTCTAGCATTGATCACAATTTTTACATAGGCATACACATCTTTAAATAAAGTTGGCCAAAAGAATCTGGCTTGTAATACTTTGGCTGCAGTACGTCAACTTCTAAAGTGTCCCCCACTTAGAGCTGTGTGACATTGATATAATATTTCATGTACCTCATCTTCTACCATACATCTCTTGATTATCTAATCTACGCACTTCTTGAACAAGTATGGCTCTTCCCAAAAATAGTACTTCACATTGTGAAGAAACTTTTTCCTTTGTTGATATGTTTTATCAAAGGGCATTAAACCATAGCCTAAATAGTTAGCGAAATTAGCAAACCAAGGGCTATTATGGACATGACTTACCTTAAGTATGTGTTCGTCTAAGAATGTTTGTTGTATGGGTACAAGAGTAGAAGTTACCTCTTGCGGCTCCAATCTATATTAATGATCTACTACCTGGTTTTCTACCCCTTTTCAAGCTTGAATGTAACACCGCAAACCTGGCCCAGACATTATGGCCATGTCCGGTGTGCTACATTACCTAGACTATCCTACGCCGCCCTATTTACTAAGTCCGTTAGTGAGTTTTGGAAAGCAATGCTCGATTCTTTTGAAAACTCCCGTTTCAATAATTATTTTACTTTAATCTCTATTCCCCTTGTTACGCGATTCATTTTAACCTTATTATCTTATTTAGCCATTGATAATATCAGGTTGATTAAGAAATTGTTTGTTTAATTTTGAAAATAGTATATATTTGTGATAGAAATAAAATAGTTGAAAATCCCAAATAAAATAGTTATAGCGGCCTTATTACAACCCATAACCAAAATAAAACCAATAGTAGAAAAGTAATTAAAATAAATAACCAACTAGAATGTGAGTTCAGTCTTGGTGGCCACTCTAAATCCCTCCCAGCATCCAAGTCACGATCTAGGGCTCACCTACAAGGATGGAAAGAGAAGGGTGAGTTTGGGAAAACTCAGTGTGTGCAGAACCCATCCAAAGCCCACATTGGCTCAAGCCCACTGGGCCTAAGCCCTAACCAGTCTCATCAGATACTGGGCCGAAGCCCTATTCAGATAACAGTAAAATGGGCCAAAGCCCTATAACAGATAATGGGCCGAAGCCCTATTCAGATAACAGTTTGGCCCATAGGCCCATAACAGTACAGTACAGTACAGTATAACAGTATAAATGCAACCCAATTGGGGAGACTACTCAACCCACCAACCACTACACACCACCCGTACCAGCCAACACACCATGTGGGGAATAACTCGACCCACCCAGCCCACACACCACAGTTGCAGCATGGCTGCCCAGATAAATAGTATACGAGGCAAAGCCCCTTTCAGAAACAGTACGAGGCGTAGCCCCTTTCAGTAACGTGGCAGTGCCACTCACAGTTCCTCCAATATCAAACCCAATCCCATGCATCAGACATACATACATCATGATATGCAGTATCAGTAATAGTCATGTCAAACAGTTCAGTGGGTTTTAGCCCTAGGGGTATATCGGTAATTTTCTACCTAGGGGCAAAACAGTAATTTCTCACCCTAAGGGTTTTGCAGTAATTTTTGCTCTCATATTACAGTTTTTATGCTTGTTACAGTCTCTACTAATCCCATAGTCGTTACAGAAAATTCGGTTAACTCAGTTTAATAGTTTTAGCTTTTAAACCCTAAAACCCCTAATGGCCCTATTACGTCGTTTAGCCAATTAGGCCCGTTTAGTCCAAATTTCATATTCAGTTACCTTGTTTTAACTATTTTTTACGCCTACAGTTCATATTATTACCTTAAACCCATTTTCCCCAAATGGGCCCAAATTACCCATTGGGCCCATATTCGGCCCAGCGAGGCCCAACTTACCGTAACACCCAAAATTTCATGGTTAGCTCTCCCTTCAGTATCGATTTCATATCCAACGTTTCCCTACCAACTTGTGAGCGTTCGCACTCTCACAAGCCCTCGAAATGCTAGATCCTCGGCATTTCGGCTTTTCGGCATTTGCCAACATGCACAATGAAGGGGTTCAGAATCACACACCTGTTTTGCGTTTTCACCAACGAGATCTTCTATGCGACAGTTTCTACAACCCAATATCTAATCAATTAATCAGTAGATCCACAAAAAACCAAAGCCACAATCCCTTACCACATTCGGCCATACCCTTAATGGCCATGAAAACTTACCTCTGACGACCTAAGTGCACAAAATATAGATCTGATGATACCGATGCCTTCAACTCCTTGCTTGATCACCTTCTTCGCTAACTATCACTCAAAAGAACAAAGAAAAATACCACTTGATTTACTAAAAGTCCAAATCAACAAAGTCCCTAACTTTAGGGACTTTCGGCTTTTCCAACACATGAAATATTGAACAGATATAAGGTATTAAGCACTTACCAATGGTTTCTCTTCGATTCCTACATAGATCTGATGTAAATCTGCCCCTTGAACGTTAGTAGAACCCCTATTTTTGAGATCTGAACTATTCGGCTATCTCCCTACACTAATGGTGATTTCGGCTTTTCAACTAGAGAAGAAGATGGCGATTTGGGCTATGAGTTTGGGTGATGGTGTCGACAATGATGTGGCTCAAGGGAATGTAGTAATCAGCCACAACAGGTGAAAGGAATAGGGGTAATTCGGCTTACAAGAAATCAGTAAAAAGGAAGCAGTTTTCGGGATTTCTGGCACTTTGAGCAATAGGCTATGGCTATTTTTGGAGGGATAGAATCGAAAGAAATTGCAGAGCTGAGTATGATAAGGTGTTCGGCAAAGGAGAAGATCAACAGGGTAAAAAGAAAAGAGGAAAAACAATGATAGAGAAGAAGAAGATGAAGAAATCGGCTAAATGCTCTTAGGGAGGCAAATTTTAGCTTTTTGACTGAAAAGAGAATAATAACACCTAAGGTGGCTAACCCTAACTCTCATGACAGAAAATAGAAAAAGATGAAACCCTAATAATCTCCCTAAAGCAATCGGCCCAAGTCCCTAAAGCCCCTTGCCGAATTTCCTACTTAAATTAGTCACATGTCCGGCACATGCTTAAAAATTAAGAAGAGCAATAAGCCTACCTTGCAACTCGAACCCTTGTCCTTCAATACCCATCTAGGCGCCACTTTTTTAGGAGCTTAGTGGCCCCACCTTGCCACTCTACCAAGGCTCCCTTTGCGACATATTTTACACAATTTTTCTTAAGGGCCCTCTTGACCCAGTTCCCCCTTTTTACTTAAAACGTACTTAACTATTTTTATTGATTTTTAACCGAGGTTTGGGCTTCCTACAGGCCCACTAACACATCTAAACACCATTTTAGTAATCAGAACACAAAATTTCCCAACCTCACCAAAAATCTCATTAGCCCCAAAAATCTCAAAAATTAGGGCGTTACAACTCTACCCCCCGTAAAGAAATTTCGGCCGCGAAATTTACCTGATCCAAATAACTAAGGGTATTGTTGACGCATCGCTTCTTCTGGCTCCCACATAGCTTCTTCTCTACCATGATTACGCCACAGCACCTTAACCAATGGAACAGACTTCCTCCTTAAGACTTTGACTTCACGATCTAAGATCTCCACAGGTTCCTCCTCGAAGGTCAAATTGGTATTTACTGCAATCTCCTCCACTGGTACAATATGCGATGGGTCCGACCGATACCGTCTCAGTATAGACACATGAAAGACATCGTGAATACGATCCAACTCTACCGGTAACTCCAACTGATAGGCTACTGGCCTAATCCGCTTGAGAATCCGATAAGGCCCAATAAACCGCGGACTTAGCTTGCCCTTTTTACCGAATCTCAAGATCTTCTTCCACGGCGACACCTTTAGGAGCGCCATATCCCCAACAGTGAACTCAATCTCCTTACGCTGAAGGTCAGCATAAGACTTCTGCCGATCAGACGCCTCCTTTAACCGATCTCGAATCAGCTTAACCTTACTTTCAGTATCTGCCACTAACTCTGGTCCAAGAACTCTACGTTCTCCTAATTCTGTTTAACAAGTAGGAGTACGACATCTCTGCCCATAAAGTGCCTCATATGGAGCCATCTGGATACTTGCTTGATAGCTGTTGTTGTATGCAAACTCTGCCAACAGTAAATAATTTTCCCAACTACCACGAAAGTTGATAACACATCCTCTTAACATGTCTTCCAACACTTGAATGACCCTTTCAGACTGACCATCTGTCTGAGGGTGAAATGCAGTACTGAAGTCCAATCGCGTACCTAACGCCTCATGCAACTTCTTCCAGAATCGAGATGTAAATCTAGGATCTCGATCAGAAATTATCGAAACTGGCACCCCATGCAAACGCACTATCTCTGCTACATACAGCTTGGCCAACTTCTGAAGTGAGTAATCAGTTCTAACCGGTATAAAATGAGCAGACTTCGTCAATCTATCCACAACTACCCAAACAGAGTCTTTCTTTGAAGGTGTCAAAGGCAAGCCACTCACAAAATCCATCGTTACTCTTTCCCATTTCCACTGCGGAATCTTTACTGGCTACAACAATCTAGAAGTTAATTGGTGTTCAGCTTTAACCTGCTGGCACGTCAGACATTTCCCAACGAAATCAGTCACCTCCCGCTTAAGTCCAGGCTACTAGTACACTTCTCGGAAATCCCTATACAACTTATTACCTCCAGGGTGCATAGCATAGGCTCCACCATGAGCCTTACTCAATATCAACTTCCTCAAGTTAGAGTCTTTAGGAATACAAACTTTTCCTCGAAAGCATAGAACTCCATCAGAATTCAGTCCAAAATCCTCACTCTTACCCTCCTTGACTTGCTGAAATCGAGGAGCCAACGAATCATCCTTCCATTGTAACTCTTTAATCCTCTCGGTCCAAGTCGGTCTCACTTGCAGTTCTGCTAGCAAACTCCCATCATCATACAAACTTAAACGAGCGAGCATCGCCCTTAACTCAGTAACAATCCTTCGGCTCAGTGCATTAGCCACGACATTAGCCTTGCCAGGGTGATACTCAATCGAACAGTCATAGTCCTTAAGCAACTCTATCCATCTCCGTTGCCTAAGGTTTAACTCCTTCTGAGTTAACAGGTATTTGAGACTTTTATGGTCAGTATATATAATACACTTTTCTCCATAAAGGTAGTGTCTCCAGATCTTCAACGCAAATACCACCACTGCCAACTCCGAATCATGCGTAGGGTAATTCGCCTCGTGAGGCTTAAGCTGCCACGAAGCATAAGCAACCACCTTACCCTCTTGCATCAGAACACAACCCAATCCCACATGCGAAGCATCGCTATAAACCGTAAAGTCCTTCCCAGATTCTGGCTGAATCAACACTGGCGCCTCAGTCAACACCTTTTTCAGCTTATCAAAAGCTTCTTGCTGTTTCTCAGTCCATACAAATGCTACTCCTTTCCTTAACAATTTCGTCAATGGTGCCGCGATTAACGAAAATCCCTCAACAAATCTTCTGTAATAACCTGCTAAACCCAGAAAACTACGAATTTTTGAAACTGATCTTGGAGACTTCTAGTCCAGAACTGCCTCAACTTTGCGAGGATCTACCCTAATCCCCTCAGCAGAAACAACATGACCCAGAAACGTCACTTCTCGAAGCCAAAATTCGCACTTGCTAAATTTCGCATACAACTACCTTTCCCTCAACACCTGCAGAACAATTCGAAGATGCTCGTCATGCTTCTCCTCTGTTTCTGAATACACCAAAATATCATCAATAAAGACGACCATGAAACGATCCAAGTACGGCTGAAATACTCGGTTCATTAAATCCATAAAAGCTGCCGGTGTATTCGTCAATCCAAAGGGCATAACCAAAAACTCGTAGTGGCCATAACGAGTTCTGAATGCTGTCTTATGCACATCCACCTCTTTTACTCTTAACTGGTGGTATCCAGATCGAAGGTCGATCTTGGAAAACACTGAAGCTCCCTTAAGCTGGTCAAATAGATCGTCGATTCTCGGCAAAGGATACTTATTCTTAATCGTCAGTTTGTTCAACTGGCGATAGTCGATGCACATACGCATCGTTCCATCCTTCTTTTTCACAAACAGCACCAGTGCTCCCCACGGAGACACACTCGGTCTAATGAAGCCCCTATCTAGCAACTCTTGAATCTGAGCTTTCAATTCCACTAGCTCCTTTGGTGCCATTCTGTAGGGCGCAATGGACACTGGAGCCGTTCCAGGCAACAGATCGATCCCAAATTCAACTTCTCGGTTAGGAGGTAATCTAGGAAGCTCCTCAGGAAATACATCTTGAAATTCATTAACTGTCCTTACTGTCTCCACTATCACTCCTTCGGGTTTAGTTTGACTTACGAACGCCAAGTATGCTTCACAACCTTTGCGCATCAACTTTTCAGCCCTTAAGGCAGAAACCACATTAGACAAATAGTCCCTACGTTCACCAATAACCATCACGTCCTCGCCTTCAGTTGTTCTCAATACCATTCTCTTGGCCGCGCAATCCAGCGTTGCCTTGTGCTTGGTTAACCAGTCCATGCCCAAAATCAAGTCGAATTCACCAAAAGGTAGCTCCATTAGATCTCCAGTAAAGATCCTACCCTAAGTCTCTAAAGGCATTTCCCTAAATAGTTTGTCTACTTTCACAGAGTGACCTAAAGGACTAACTACTATGACCCCACTCACAGTCTCCTCAGAATGCACACCCAACGACCCAGAAATCTTACAAGCAATATATGAATGTGTTGAACCCACGTCAATCAAAGCAGTGTCTGGTATACTAGATATTAAGAACGTACCAGTTATAACATCAGGTGCATCACCCTCCTCGCGACGGTGAGCAGCATACACTAAGGCTGGCTGACGAGCCTCAACATTACCAGCACCCCTGCCAGGTGCTCCACGACCACGTCCATTACCATTGCCTCCTCTACCTAGTCCACGACCCCTTGGCGGTGGCGGTCCTCCTCGCACAGGCTGAGCAACCCTCTGGTCAATAGCTTGAGCCTGAGCTGGCTTCTGTGGACAGTCTTTAACTTGATGATCCTTTGACCCACAATGAAAACAAACTCCAATGCGTTTCCAGCATTCTCCTCGATGAACTCTGCCACAGTCTCCACAAGCCTGCGGTCTAACAATATTCACTGGCACAGCTCGCACTAGTTCTTCCACTCTTGCTTTCTTAAAATTTCTGTTTGCAGCACCAGTCGATCCAGAATCTCTCTTAAAGCGATTACGATCTCTATCGCAGTTCTGACGCTCAGCTCGCTTCACTTCTTCGGCTATTTTAGCCTTCTCTACTAGTGCAGCAAATTTGCACTCTCTCTGTGGCACTATCAACACTCTCAGCTCATCTCTGAGGCCATCCTCAAAATGAACACTGCGTTCATATTCAGTAGAAACAATACCACTGGCATACCGGCTCAGTCGCAGAAATTCTGCCTCGTACTCAGCAACACTCTTACCACCTTGGGTCAGGTTCAAGAACTCCTTCCTGCGTGCATCCACATAACTAGCTCCAACATACTTTACCTTGAAGGATTTCTTAAATAATTCCCAAGTTACCCCATCAGCTGAGGTACCCTCTCTCACAGTGATCCACCACTGATACGCCTCGTCTCGCAGTAAGGACACCGCTCCTTTTAGCTTTTGCTCCACCGAGCAGTCTAGGTCATCCATTATTCGCTCAGTGGCTTCCAACCAATACTCAGCCACATTCGGGGCTACTCCAGATATGCCCCTGAAAATCTCAGCTCCGTTGGCTCGGAGTCGCTCAGATATCGACCCTCTAGCCACAGTTCCAGTGCTTGCTCCAGCGACCCTCTCTAATACCCTCAGCATGGCTTGGGACAGAGCATCGTCCCCTGCAGCCCTATCATAAGATCCAGTCTCCGTCGCTGGCGGAGCTCGCTCTTCCCCAGCTGGCATGCGCCCAGAAGACGAAGATCCTGCCTGAGCACTAACTCAGCCACGTCCCCAGCCTCGACCACGAGCAGCTCTCGTACTCATATCGATTATCTGAGTTTCAAATTTTATGACATTAGTTTAATGTTTCAGTTGTTTATTACGGAATATCTTATGAACAGATAAAGTTTCAGAGTTGTTCTCGCGCAAACGTAGTCTAACTACTGTCTCAGTTTCCTAGGGTTTAGTTTACCCTACAGTCTCAGTTTTATAGCCTTAATACTACCTCACCTATAATATTATATCTAAGGCTCAGTACTATCTATAGTTTTATTTTCAGTATAGTACAAAATTTAAAGCAGAACATACTTACAACTTGGAGCCGGGGATGCAGTGTGCCACCTTTCGATTCATCAGATCAAATAGTTTGAAGCCTCTTTAAAAATCAATGTTTCGAACAACTTGATTTAAAAGCTACAAATTTGTTTAAAACCCAAAAGAAAATTTTCGAAAAATCTTTTTTTTTCAAAAATACCATTCTGAACTCTAAATTTTTTGAAACCCTTTGTTTTCAGACCCGATCCACAGCCAAGTTGTTCCAACCTGGCTCTGATACCACTAAATGTAACACCCCAAACCCGGCCCAGACGTTATGGCCATCCGGTGTGCTACATTACCTAGACTATCCTACGCCGCCCTATTTACTAAGTCCGTTGGTGAGTTTTGGAAAGCAATGCTCGATTTTTTTGAAAACTCCCGTTTCAATAATTATTTAACTTTAATCTCTATTCCCCTTGTTACGCGATTCATTTTAACCTTATTATCTTATTTAGCCATCGGTAATATCAGGTTGATTAAGAAATTGTTTGTTTAATTTTGAAAACAGTGTATATTTGTGATAGAAATAAAACAGTTGAAAATCCCAAATAAAATAGTTATAGCGGCCTTATTACAACCCCTAACCAAAATAAAACCAATAGTAGAAAAGTAATTAAAATAAATAACCAACTAGAATGCGAGTTCAGTCTTGGTGGCCACTCTGAATCCCTCCTAGCATCCAAGTCACGATCTAGGGCTCACCTGCAAGGATGGAAAGAGAAGGGTGAGTTTGGGAAAACTCAGTGTGTGCAGAACCCATCCAAAGCCCACATTGGCTCAAGCCCACTGGGCCTAAGCCCTAACTAGTCTCAGTCAGATACTGGGCCGAAGCCCTATTCAGATAACAGTAAAATGGGCCAAAGCCCTATAACAGATACTGGGCCAAAGCCCTATTCAGATAATTGTTTGGCCCATAGGCCCATAACAGTACAGTACAGTATAACAGTATGAATGCAACCTAATTGGGGAGACTACTCAACCCACCAACCGCTACACACCACCCGTACCAGCCAACACACCATGTAGGGAACAACTCGACCCACCTAGCCCACACACCACAGTTGCAGCATGGCTGCTCAAATAAACAGTATACGAAGCAAAGCCCCTTTCGGAAACAGTACGAGGCGTAGCCCCTTTCAGTAACGTGGCAGTGCCACTCACACTTCCTCCAATATCAAACCCAATCCTATGCATCAGACATACATACATCATGATATGCAGTATCAGTAATAGTCATGTCAAACAGTTCAGTCGGTTTTGGCCCTAGGGGTATATCGGTAATTTTCTACCTAGGGGCAAAACAGTAATTTCTCACCCTAAGGGTTTTGCAATAATTTTTGCTCTCGTATTACAGTTTTTATGCTTATTACAGTCTCTACTAATCCCATAGTCGTTACAAAAAATTCAGTTAACTCAGTTTAATAGTTTTAGCTTTTAAGCCCTAAAACCCCTAATGGCCCTATTACGTCGTTTAGCCAATTAGGCCTGTTTAGTCCAAATTTCATATTCAGTTACCTTGTTTTAACTATTTTTTATGCCTACAGTTCATATTATTACCTTAAACCCATTTTTCCCAAATGGGCCCAAATTGCCCATTGGGCCCATATTCGACCCACCGAGGCCCAACTTACCGTAACGCCCAAAATTTCGTGGTTAGCTCTCCCTTCAGTACCGATTTCATATCCAACATTTCCCTACCAACTTGTGAGTGTTCGCACTCTCACAAGCCCTCGAAATGCCAGATCTTCGACATTTTGGCTTTTCGGCATTTGCAAACATGCACAATGAAGGGTTCAGAATCACACACCTGTTCTACGTTTTCACCAACGAGATCTCCTATGCGATATTTCCTACAACCCAATATCTAATCAATTAATCAGTAGATCCACAAAAAACCAAAGCCACAATCCTTTACCACATTCGGCCATACCCTTAATGGCCAAGAAAACTTACCTCTGACGACCTAGGTGCACAAAATCTAGATCTGATGATACCGATGCCTTCAACTCCTTGCTTGATCACCTTCATTGCTAACTATCACTCAAAAGAACAAAGAAAAATACCACTTGATTTACTAAAAGTCCAAATCGACAAAGTCCCTAACTTTAGGGACTTTCGGCTTTTCCAACACATGAAATATTGAACAGATCTGAGGTATTAAGCACTTACCAATGGTTTCTCTTCGATTCCTACACAGATCTAATGTAAATCTGCCCCTTGAACATTAGTAGAACCCCTATTTTTGAGATTTGAACTATTCGGCTATCTCCCTACACTAATGGTGATTTCGGCTTTTCAACTAGAGAAGAAGATGGCGATTTGGGCTATGAGTTTGGGTGATGGTGTCGAAAATGATGTGGCTCAAGGGAATGTAGTAATCAGCCACAACAGGTGAAAGGAATAGGGGTAATTCGGCTTAAAAGAAATCAGCAAAAAGGAAGCAGTTTTCAGGATTTCTAGCACTTTGAGCAATCGGCTATGGCTACTTTTGGAGGGATGGAATCGAAAGAAATTGTAAAGCTGAGTATGATAGGGTGTTCGGGAAAGGAGAAAATCAACAGGGTAAAAAGAAAAGAGGAAAAACAATGATAGAGAAGAAGAAGATGAAGAAATCGGCTAGATGCTCTTAGGGAGGCAAATTTCGGCTTTTTGAATGAAAAGAGAATAATAACACCTAAGGCAGCTAACCCTAACTCTCATGACAGAAAATAGAAAAAGATGAAACCCTAATAATCTCCCTAAAGCAATCGGCCCAAGTCCCTAAAGCCCCTTGCCGAATTTCCTACTTAAATTAGTCACATGTCTGGCACATGCTTAAAAATTAAGAAGCGCAATAAGCCTACCTTGCAACTCGAACCCTTGTCCTTCAATACCCATCTAGGCGCCACTTTTTTAGGAGCTTAGTGGCACCACCTTGCCACTCTACCGAGGCTCCCTTTGCGACATATTTTACACAATTTTTCTTAAGGGCCCTCTTGACCCAGTTCCCCCTTTTTACTTAAAACGTACTTAACTATTTTTATCAATTTTTAACCGAGGTTTGGGCTTCCTACAGGCCCACTAACACATCCAAACACCATTTTAGCAATCAGAACACAAAATTTCCCAACCTCACCAAAAATCGCATTAGCCCCAAAAATCCCGAAAATCAGGGTGTTACATTGAACTTCTAGATCGAATTCTTAATGTAGAAGTATCCATCGGATCAATCTTGGCTTGGCATCTTTCTTAGCGAGCAAATATTTAATTGCTGAATGATTCATATAAACAGTCACTTTAGTACCTACAAGATAAGATTAAAATTGTCAAAAGTGAAAACAATAGCAAGTAATTCTATTTCAGTTACCATATAATTAATTGATCTCCCGTTAAAGTCTGACTTGCATTGTAGATGGAATGAAAACTTTGTTCCTTTTTGGCCAATCATAGCTCCTAATACAAAGTCACTTAAATCACACATTAACTCAAATGGTAATTCCCAATCTGGTGTGACGATAATTGGTGCTGAAACTAACCAATTCTTTAGATCATTAAAAAGCTTTCAAACATTCTTCATCAAAGTTGAATGTTGTCTCCTTTTTCCAATAATTTGCACAAGGTTTTAGCAATCTTGGAAAAGTCTTTGATGAATCTATGATAGAGTCTGACATGTCCCAAAAAGCTCCTAACACCCTTTACAGATGTTGGAGGTCAATGACATCTACCTTGGCTTTATCAACCTCAATCCCTTATCTCATTATTTTGTGCCCCGAAACAATACCTTCCTGTACCATGAAATGACATTTTTCCTAATTGAGTACAAGGTTTGTTTCTTTGCACTGCTTTAGTACCTTCACTAGATTGGATAAGTAATCATCGTAAGTATCTCCTAACACTGAAAAATCATCCATAAAAACTTCCAAGTACTTCTCAACCATGTTAGAAAAAGTAGCCATCATGCATCTTTGAAACATAGTAGGTGTATTACATAAACCAAATAACATGCGTCTAAATGCAAACGTACCGTATGGGCATGTGATATTTTTCTGTATTGATCCTCTAGTGCTACTGTAATCTAATTGTACCCTGAGTACCCATCTAAAAAACAATAATAGTCTCATGCTACTAGTCTATCCAGTATTGGATCCAAGAATGGCAGAGGAAAATGATATTTCCTAGACGCATTGTTCAATTTCTGGTAACCGATGCAAACTCTCCATCCCATAATCGTTCTAGTCGGTATCAACTCACTGTTTTCATTCTCTATGATCGTGATACCTCCTTTCATTGGCATGTACTGGACTGGACTTACCCATGAGATATCAGAGATGGGGTAAATTATACCCGCATCTAACCACTTGATGATTTCTTTCTTTACCACATCCTTCATAATGGAGTTCAGTCTCTATATTCTATCAATCGTCCCTTTTTTGTCATCTTCTAGGATGATCTTATGCATGCACACGAAAGGACTAATACCATGAATGTCAGTATGGTCCCTCCGATAGCGTTCTTGAATTTCTTTTCAACACTCAAATAAGTTTTTCTTCTTATTCTTTAGTTAGATGAGCTAAAACAATCACAGGAAAAGTAGAGGAGTCACCTAAATAAACATATTTCAAATGTGAAGGAAGTACCTTAGCTCTAATTTAGGTGGCTCTTTGATTGATGCTTTCAGCTGAACATAATCTATGCTCTTTAATTCCAAAGGCTCAAAACAGGATTGTAGATTAAATCCCCTCTAGTTAGCTTTCAGCAAAGCTAATTGTTCCTCCCCATCATTGTGACAGCCCTATTTTGGCCCTAATCAGAAAAGTGGTTTTGAAACCACGAAATCGAGTTAAAAAAATTTTAAAATATTATTTTCTGTTTTTATACTATGTGAATTATCATGTGTGAAATTTTGGTGCTTTAATTTTGTCAATTGGATGTAAAATTATTAACTTATGGCTCAATTGCATAAAAGGAAAATTAGTGGGTAAATGTGTAAATGCCGAATTGTAAGTGTTCTCTTAATATCATGGGCTTAAGATGCAATTAGGCCATGCATAAATTGCATGGACACTTTCGGCCATGTGATAGTGGAGAAGAAAGGATAATAATAAGGCTAAGTTGGTAATTTAATAATTATGTTTCATGCATGTAATAGTAAAATAAAATGGTTGCTCATTTTTCACTCATGCTTGGCCGAAACTAAAGAAAAGAAAATAGAAAAAGGAACAAGAAGCATTCGGCTAGCTAAGGGTTCAATTAAGGTATGATTTCATGTGTTTTCTTTTGGATTTTGTGAAATTGAGTTGGTTCTAAAGCTCTTAACATGACCCATGTGTTAATTCTTGTGCTTGTGATGCATGAAGCATTTAGTCATGGTTTCAATGTGCTAAAATTTTGATGTTTTGATGTTATGTGATGAGAAATGATTTTAGATAGTATGGATTAATTAAATTTGCTATGAGTGGCTAATATGAACAAAATTTCATTTGGCTATTATGGTGTAATGTGAGATTTGTACTTAATTTTGGAAATTGATAATTTAATTGTTGGTATGTGTTTATATGGATGTCGAATGTGGACTTGAATTAAGAGGTGAATAATTTGTTGTTTATTGAGATATATACATTCGACCATGGAGGAAATTAAGGTGAATTTGATTTTTGTTTTAGTTGAATAATGAGATAGACATGGACAAATTCAATTAGGCAAGTTTTACGCACTTGGATTGATTTGTGAGGATTGAGATATACTAGGGAGTATTCGGTCAAGGTATGGGAGGTAGAATGTTGATTAATTACTTATCAAAGATGATAGGACCGAATGGTTAATATTCGGCTTTGTAAGGGGCTATTATGCGATTATTGCTCTAGTAACATTACGTATAAACAATATTTGAAAAATGTTAAATGTTGAAAGTAAATTTGTTTGTGCCATTGCCGAATGTACTTGATACTAAGGCATGGTATAGTTAAATGCATTTGACATGAAAGGAATTGAGTTTGCCGTATATGTGATAGTAGGAGGAGAAATTGATTTGCTTGATGATAATTAAATGTATGTTCGATTAAGATTTTATATGATGCTAATACGAAAATGTTAAGACAAATTGGTTGAGTTTAAGAGCTATGTGCATTCGGTCATGATATGTGTTTAATTAATCAATGATGAAAGTGCCATATGCTTTATGTGTTTGAAATAAATAGAATTTGGATTGTGATGAATTGATAAGATGATTGAACTAGTTTACTTGTTTAATTAAGCTCAAGATCAAAGAGAGCTAAGTTCGGATAAGGGGAAGGCAAAACTAGTTGAATAGTCGATCTGTAGTTGTTCGACGACCATCGAAGTAAGTTCTTAAGTATTTAAGCTTGATTATTTTGTATGCTTAAGAATTAAATGAACATAGCAATTGTAATGCTAATTTTTATATAGTCAATGTGCCGAATGAGTAATGATATAAGGCTATAAGCCTAATGTGTTTAGTATATCTAATTTGAAATGGACGAGATGATATGATGTGTTTAAAGATTAATCACGAGAGCGAACTATACTGTATGTGATATATTCGAAGGATGGGAACCTTATATATATATATATATATTCGGCTATGTGTATATGTAAATATATTTATGAGTGTGAAGTGTCGATTATGACATCATAAGAAAATGTGCTTTGGTTATCGTAATGTAATATTCGGGCCAAGGCCTAGCAAGCTTTACGCTGGTGAATATTATCGAGCTCTGAGCCTAGTAGGCGAAGCGCCGGTGAAGTGATATTGGACTTAAAATTTTAGCAGGCTTATTGCCGGTGATGAAATCAGGTTATTACCTAGCAGGCTAATTGCTGGTGAACTATTAAATGTGTGGGCTATGAGGCTATGTGCTAATGTGATATGTAGATTCGTTCCCTAAATTAAATTATTCAGGTATATACAACCAATTTCTGTACATGAGAAATTAAATGAGTTAGATGAATTATGTGAAGTGATCAAATGAGAAATTATTTTATGTTTACGTTCAATTATGAACATTTGGTTCTTGTGACATTATTCGTGAAAGTATATAATATATATGTGAATTCGAATATGGAAGAATGTTGTAAAGATGGATATGACATTATGTTCTAGTTCATTTCGGGTGAATTGGAGTTGACATTGAAATATTATAATGTTCATGTCTATATGTACTCGAAGCCAATTGAATGACGTGTTATAAATACATATATGTTACAATGTATATTAGGCCAGATAATGGTATACTACGATCATGTTATAATGTGAATTTGGATATTTGTTTATTAAGTGCAAATTATTTTACGATGTGAGTACATATGTGAATAAGGTTCTCAAGTGACTTAATTGTTTAAAATTCTTAAGACTTACTAAGCTTAATTGCTTACTGTGAATATTTGTGTTTGTTCTATTTTATAGATCTCGATTGAAAGCTACGAGCTCGGGGATTCAAGTTCAAAGTTATCCACACTATCGTCACTATTTTTGGTACTTTTGAAAGTCTATAATTTTTAAAGATGGCATGTATAGGCTTAACTCTCTTTTGAAACAAGTTACATTTTGAAATTGTAAATATTCTAGCCATGCGAAAATGGCTTGCTTAATTGCTAAGTAGGAATGTATGGTTTGATGAAATTTATGTGGCTTGTTATTTTGATAAATATGTAAATGGCTAAGTAAGTAAAAAGAATCCTATTATTCATGTATTGTTAAATGAAGTAGTATAAGTTTTCAATATTAATAAATGTGTAATATGACTTGATAGTGGTTTGCCTTGCTATTTAGAAATTTGATTATGCTCATTTGGTAAGTACTCACTATTGAAATTTGATAAGAGCTCATATAGTATGTTAATGACATATGTTTGCATTGATCGAATCATTTAGTAAGTTGGTATATTTGGCTATAGACAAATTAAAGTAGATTACTATTTGATATTCAATGCATAATTGAATCTATGTCTGGTATGTATCTATGTGAACGTCTAGAAGTTTGTTCAGTTAGGTAACATCTCATAACCCTATTCCGGTGACGGATACGGGTTAGGGGTGTTACAATTATCATCACTTAAAAAGTCTAACAAAAAGAAATTGTTCCAAAGGATCCTTAACAGAGTCGAGTTCCACTTCCATGACTAATTCCTCTAACTCAAATACTGCAGAACAATCATCAACTACATTAGGAAATCGCATAGATTTAAAAATATTAAATGTTACCTAATCATCTTGAACATGCATGGTTAGTTTGCCCTTCTGCACATCAATAAGGGTCCTTCCAGTTGCTAGGAATTGCCTTCCTAGGATGATTGGAACCTTTTTACCTACTTCAAAGCCTAAGATAACAAAGTCAGCAGGAAAAATAAAGTTATCTACACATACCAATACATTCTTGATTTTTCTTTCTGGATGTACTAAAGATCAATATGCTAATCGAAGTGTAACTATAGTAGGTCTAACTTCACCTATCCCTAACTTTCTAAATATTGACATGGGCATCAAGTTAATGCTCACACCCAAATCATATAATGCCTTACCACAGTAAGTTACCCTAATGTTCCTAGGTATTGTAAAACATCCAGGATCCTTCAAATTTGGGGGTAGTTTATCAATGCATTCTATTGTCAAGGCTACCATCTCAAATTCTCCATGTCTTCATTTTTTGTACAAGATCTCCTTCATAAATTTGACGTAATTTGGCATCTGTTCATGTGCTTCTACCAACAGAATGTTGATATGAAGTTGCTTGAGTATGTCTAGGAACTTCTTGAATTTGACTTCCTACTTCTGCTTCTGAAGTTTTTGAGGGTAGGGTAGTGGAGGATTTTTTACTTGAACTGGTTGATTTGTCTTCCATGGCACTTCTGCATCTAACAGAGTTGTTAGCTTATCAAAATTAACTTGTAACAGCCCATTTTTGAGTTAGATCAGAACAGTGGTTTTGAGACAACTTAACCGAGTCAAAATATTTATTTTATTATTTTAATAAGTTTTACAGCATGATAGAATAATGGTATAAAAGTTTCGTAAAGAAATCTTACCGATTAAATAGTTAATTCGGTAAAAAAGACTAAATTGCGTAAAGCAAAAAATATGGGTTCTATTAGTGTAACACCCCTAACCCGTAATCATCGCCGAACTAGGGTTAAGGGGCATTATTGGATATTTCAGAATAATTTACAAGCATTTCACATTATTTCATAAACATAAATTATACATCAACAAATAATCATCATTCATAATGACATTGTCCCTTTAGAAGGTCTACGAGTCCTAAAACGTACCTTAGAAATGGGTTAGGACTAAACTAAACACATACAATTTTTTTTTGAAACTTAACATTTTTCAAAGCTAGAGAGGTCACATGCCTGTGTGGTCAGGCCGTGTGCCTCACACGGCATTAGACACACCCGTGTGTCAGGGCTGTAGCAAAATAGGGCATACATACTGACTTATCCACACGACCACAAGACATGCTCGTGTGCTAGGCCGTGTGAAAATTAGGGAGTCTACTGACCTTCTCACACAGCCAGTCACACGCCCATGTGTCCAGCCCATGTGGCTATTTGAAATGACCTCACACGCTCGTGTCTGGGCCGTGTGCTCGGCCATGTCAATCCTATAGGGTATACTGATTTGGCTACACGGTCAGCCACATGCCCAAGTTTGAGACCATGTGGTGTACCAAGGCTCAATTCAAATTAGCCTTCGAGCAACACGACAGAGACACACACCCGTGCCCTTGCTTGTGTGGGAAAAAATAGGCAATTTACAATTCGATATTGCCACCCATTTTGTGTCCTCCCTACAAGCACATAATGGCACATAATTTTCAACCATAATGCATCCAAAACATTATCAATTCAAACACTATTCAAACCATATCATCATCAACCAATTTCATGCTCATTTACCAAACCGAAAAATACCAAATTCATATGCCAATTCCATTCATTCAAATATGTTCAACATCCCACTTTCCATATCAAAAACTCATGCCAAAATTCATATCAAATCCATAACTAGATCACATATCAAACTTACCAAATTGACCATTTTCACTAGGCCATTCATGAACACATCAAACTTACCATTTTTGCATCACATATCATATACCAAATTCAAACCATAGTTGCACCAAAATCAAGGCATATCACATGGCAAGATTTATACATCTCAAAACATATCATATTATCTCTAGCTTATACATGCCATACTTTAGTATATACATTTTCAAAAGGTACCAAAATATAATTTGATAGTGTGGTGATAATCCTCAACGATGCCTGAGCTTCCGGTAGCTTCAATAATCTATAAAACAATGAAAACACACACAAAGTAACCTTTCAAAATCTTATTAAGCCATATACAAATAAACTTAGCACATAAACAATTATAGACCAATTCATTCATGTAACTCATGGCAAAACAAAATTACAAGTTCATATTTCTCATATAGCTCATTTGATCATAATTCACTTGCATATAACACATTTCATTCTCATGTAACTTATAAATCAATATTCATATCCAAGCTCACCTTTCATTGCCAAATTTCATATACATTTCATATGTACCTGAATCGGATACACATTCACATAGTCATTCATTTCTCGATATTGCCCGTTGAACTGGTCAGAATCAATTAGGATACTCGAATAGCTCTAAAAACTCATACAACGCCCTATCCCAGATATGGTCTTACATGGTATCTAATATCGATGCCACTATCCCAGACAGGGTCTTATACGAAATCATATATGATGTCGATGTTCCAGACGTTGTCTTACATGTAATCTCTAGTCGATGCCAACGTTCCAAATGTGGTCTCACATGATAACACATCTAGGAATCCTATGTCATGACATATGTGTCCTATACTATTCCTATGGTTCATACGGGGCTTTCAGACATCGTCACATTGTCAATACTTTCTCGATTTCATATTTTCATCTTCCATATCCATACATCACATTACAATATCATATAAAACATAAATAAATCAATTCAAACACATTTATTTGTATATGGACTTACCTCATATGGATATAAACAGATGGAATCAACTACTCGACCACTTTCAATTTCCCCCGATCCAATTCCATTTTCTTTTGTTCTTACTCTATCTAAATTCAAATTTGGCTATTCAATAACACATTTCATTTAATTCAATCCATAAGCATATATTTAGGCGTTTTGCACTTTAGCCCCTATAATTTTACATTTTTTACATTTTAGTCCCTATTTAATAAAATCATAAAATATACGTAATTTGTTTATACACATGTTTGGCCGAATATTCCCTTAACTCATTTAAGCCCATATCTTTCATTTATTTCACATTTTAATCCTTTAATTTCTCATTTTCACAATTTAATCCATAATAGTCAATTTCATCAAAAATCCCAATACAAAACTTATTTATCTATCATCCAACACTTATTTTCTATCATCAAACCTCACAAAGCTCACGTTACCAACAATGGCATAACTCAAAATCATCATCAATTTCATGAATTTAAGCATGAGCTTGATAGAACAAAAAGCAACGATCATAAAAACGTAAAAATTATTAAAAATCGAAGCAAAACATACCTTAATCAAGCTAAAATCATAGCCAAAACCCTAGGAACTCTTTTCCTTTATTTTTCTTGATATAATCGGCCAACAAAGTTGATAATGGCCAAATTTTATGTTTGTTTTATTATAGTTCATATTAATACATCAATTACCATTTTAACCTTAATTAGTTAACATATAAAACACATCATGGTTGTCCATAAATGTCCACTTATACTTTCAATGGTCTAATATCAACATAAGGACCTTTCATTTAATAAGACACAACAATTTGGCTTTTAATCAAATAGAACACATCTTTTGCATTTTCTGCAGTTAGGTCATTCTATCAAATTGAACACACAAACGGAAAAATTTTCATACGAAAATTTCACACATATCATATATCATGCCAAAAATACGAAAAATAATATTAAAATATTTTTCTAACCTCAGATTGGTGGTTCTGAAACCACTATTCCAACTAGGGTCTAAACCAGGCTGTTACAAGTAGGTAAATGACTCAGATGACTATGGAATTAATGTTGGAAGTCCTTAAGTTGAAATATTACCCTTGTTGATGTTAGTGGACATTTATGTCCATAACTTGAATGATTAAAATGGTTTAAGTAAAAGGATAATTTAGTAATTAGTTTAATAAGTTAGTAAATAATGAAAACAAAAAGGAAATTTATACATGTTCATCATCCTTAGCCAATTTTCAAGAGAAGAAAAACCATTTACTTTAGGGTTCATTCGTCCAAGCTTCAATTGTCCAATTAGGTATGGTTTTTACTCGATTTTTAATGATTTCTATGTTTTTAAGCTCGTTGTAGCTCAATCTAGCTAGCCCATACCTTAGGTTTTGAAATGTCTTAAGATTTTAAGTTATGCCATTGTTGAATACTTGTGTAATTTGAAGTTTCTTGTTAGATTATTGATGGTTGTTAATAGATATACAAGTTTTATAAAGTGATTTTTGACAAAAATGAGAATTAAGGATGAATTTGTGAAATTGTATAATGTTGTGGTTAGAAATGCAATAAAATGAACATATGGGCTGCTAGTATTTATTATGAAATTCGGCTATACATGGGCTAAGGTTAAATTGCATAAATTTGCCATTTTGTGTGAAAACGACTAATTTGCAAAGTAGTCAAAAGTATAAGGGCAAATGTGTAATTTGTCAAATCTGTGAATTATGGACTAAATTGCATTAAATAGTTGCTAAAAGTATTGAATTTGATGATATATAGACCAAGATAAACAATTACCAGAACTAGATCGGGGGAAACGAAAGCTAGACGAGTAGACGACGATTATCCGAGCATATACGAGGTAAGTTCGTATAAATAGTATTGAACCTTTAAATATATGTACTTAATTGTATTGAATGTTTGTGAATTGAGAAATTGATATGTATGTGATTATTAAATGCCTAAATTAATGTTTATCGATAATTACTAAGTCCCATTTGAACTGTATAAAGTCGTAGGATACGAGTGACATGTCACTAGGGTTACCATTTGGTCGAGCTCTTGCATTTGTTACGGACTCACCATAGCTCGTATGAGCTTACCAATTCAGCTCTTATGAGCTTACCGTTCAGCTCTTCGGGGCTTACCGTTTCAACTATACAGAGCTTATTGTTTAGCTCGATAGAGTTTAACGTTTACCAGCTCAAGATAAGCTTATCGATCATGGCTCGAAAGAGTGGAAATGACGATGAATTGACGAATTACCAATTTATACACTTAGTGTGTATCACCCAAGTAGCCCTTGATATTTCATTACGTTTAATGGGCATTATACCGACATGAATTATAGAGATTATATGTACATGAGTACATAAACTATAAGGATGACATGTTACATGAGATATATGATTTATACAGATGAAATGATACATGGTTTATATGAATTATAGAGATGAAATGTGACATGGTTTATATAGAAAGTATATATGAAATGAGAGATGAATTGGATGTTATATAGATATTACCAGTTTGGCTTCATCCTTGTGAGTGGATGAATATGTTGTTGTTAAGTGACTAACTTGTGAATGAATGTTGTGAATAGGCATTTTGGGGAAAATGAGTTGGTTTTAAATTAATTTAATGCTAAATGTCATATTGGTAAGTTTAATTCTATATTATAAGGGCTTACTAAGCTTTTAAGCTTACTCCGTTTATTTTTTTATGTTTTATAGCTTACGAAAGCTTGCTCGATTCGGACAAAGTCAGTGATTTGCTATCACACTATCTAGACGACTTTTCGGTACTTTTGGAACTTACAAAAAAAATGTAAATATGGCATGTATAGGCTAGTTTATAACTTGAATGTATGGTCACTTATGTTAAAGATTATTGTAACACCCCTAACCCGTATCCATCGTAGGACTAGGGTTAAGAGGTATTACCGGACTTTTCGGAACATTTTACAAAATATCATTCATAAATCATCATTTAATAACAAATAATACATGTAGAGTCCCTTTAGAAAGTCTACGAGACCTTAAACATGCTTTAGAGAAGGTTCAGGACTAAACAGATCTCGTATAAAATTTTTTGAAGCTGAACACTTTTTCTAACTTATAAAGGACACACGCCCGTGTGAATAGGCCATATGCCTCACATGACATTAGACACAACCGTGTGCCAGGCCGTGTGAAAATTTGTAGGGTAAACTGAATTGGGTTTGTAACATCTCGAAATAGGGCCTAAACAGAATGGCAGTTGTGGAACCATGAATCCGAGATAGAAAAGTTTATTCCGATTAATTTTTATGATTTACCGAGTGATTAGATGTATGTGTTAAAGTATTGATAGAAATTTTTTATGAATTGCATGACTAATTTGCCTATTAGGGCTTAATTGTAAGAGTTCATAAATATGAGTTCTAGATGTTAAAGGATTTAATTGAATAGCATAATTGAAGTAGAGGTCCTTAAATGGTAATTATACCATTAGGTTTTCATGGACAAAAATGGACATACATAGGTAGAAATAACCAAAGTTTTTAATGAAGGGTATTTTAGTCATTTGGTAAATAAAAGATTAAAAAAAGGGAAAAAGATGGCAAAATATGCCCATCTTCTTCATTAGGACGAAATTTCAAGGGTTCTCCATAGCTAGGGTTTTTTTTCAAGCTTCCAAGCTCCATAGTAAGTGATTCCAAGCCCCGTTTTTAATGTTCTTTACGTTTTCAGAGTCCTGGTAACTTGATTTAGCTTATTCTAGCAATAATTTAACTTAGGGTTCATATTTGGAAAAATACCCATAGGTGAAAAGTGTTTATTTTGATGTTTTATGATAGAATATGAGGTATTAAATTATGTTAAACAACTTGTGCTACTCAGTTTTAAGAGGAAACGAGTAAAACGACATAATCGGTAAAAATACCTATTGTTCATAAGTACATGTTAGAGTCAGAATTTGATGTTGCCATTAAGGGAAAATGACCAGCATGTCATAAAACATAAGAATTAGGGAAAAAAGTTTAATTTCTGAGCTTTGGGGTAAAAGTGTAAATATGTAAAAGTTTAAGGGCGAAATCATAATTTTGCCAAAGTTAAAGTTAAGGATTATTTTGATAAATGTGGGTATTAAATAAGCTAAATTTTCTAATTATAGATCAAGAAGAATGAAATTTGGGGATAGACCGAGGAAAGAAAAAGGTAGAAGATTAAGTTGTCAAGTCGATCGCATTTTGCACCGAGCTAAGTTTACGGTATATAAATGTAATATTTCAATATTTTATATTAATTTTGTTAATTTTCAGTATATATAAATTTATTTTATGAGAATATTCCAAGTTGAATTAAAGATGAGATAATAGAGAAAAGGTATTAGAAAGCCCGTTTGAATCTTGGGAATGTATGGGATATGGAATGTCATTACATTTTGGGTTGAGACAGTTGAGGAACATCCCATGTAAGTCCATATAAGACATATGGCATTGGCAGGTTGAGACAGTTGAGGAACATCCCATGTAAGTCCATATCAGATATATGGCTTTGGCAGGACAGGGAACATCCCATATAAGACCATGTTTAGAGCATGGCATTGGCAGGCTATTATCAGGCAGGAAAACCCAAGTATCCTTAGTATTCCAAATGGTTCAATGGGCTAATATACAGGTTATGTTACGAGAAGGTTCAGGTAAAAGAATGATAAACAGGAAAGTTAAAGAGTAAGTGGAGAAATATAATAAAGATTTAGTTGTTGATGGTGAATGTTGTTATTTATTTACTTGTGAACTTACTAAGCATTGTAGCTTACTCCTTTCCTTTTCTCTCTTTTAAAGTAGTCGAGCCAACCCAGGAATCAAAAGGACGTCGGAGCTCGTTTCACACTATCAAAGGCTATCTCGGTATTTTGTCATTTGAAATGTTTTGGGTTATGGCATGTATAGGGACTTGGTCATTGTAGTGTGTATGTCCTTATGGTATGACTAAAGAATGGTATGTGAATGCTTGATGATGGTTAGCTATTCAAATGGCTAAGTAAGAACATGTATGGGTGTTATGTATGCTTAAATGTTAGTTTGTGTAAAGAAATGATGAAGGAGGAAAAAGTTAGCCATGAAATAGATCTGTAACAGCAGCAGTGACGTGAACATGAAAAATCACTAAAAATTGTAGGAATGGAATTATATGGTGAATGAGATATAAACCTAAAGATTATTGAGTCTATTTTCATAAGAAAGAAAAAAGGCAAGCAAAGGAAGTCAATATTGTGAGATATTTAAATTCTTGTGAGACTGGTTCAAAGAGATTTCGTGATCCCCTATTCTAATTTTAAAAATTCACTAAAAATTATATAAATATAATTATGCTTCATAATTTATATCTATAAACTCCTTAGTGAGTCTATTTTCATTAGAGACAATCTAAATCATGATATGAAAATAGTACTAAGAGATAATTGATTTTTAGTAAGGAGAGGTCAAAATAGTAGGATTGTGAAATAGGGGAATTTTAACTAATAAACTGTACTAATTGGCCACACCAAAAATTCTGGAAAAATTATAGTAAGAATATATATGAGTCTAGTTTCAGGGAAAAATAATAGATTTAAATTTCGAGTTTCGTAACTCAAGTTATAATTAATTTAGTGACTGTTGCACAGGTGAACAGTCTTACCATGAATAGTGAAATAAATTGTTTTAAATTGTGTAAGTAATCGAAAATTTTTTAATGTTCCCAGTTTGGTCCCGATCCGTTTCAATTGCAAGTTTTAGGGCCTCGAGGGCCCTTTTTAGGGATATTGGATGAATGTGAATGAATTAATTTTAAAAAGCAAATTTTGATGCCCTAAATTAGTAAGGTATGTTCAGTAACGCCTCGTGATCGACTCCGGCGACGGTCTCGGGTAAGGGGTGTTATATTTATTTGTATCAGAGCCAAGTTTTAGTTGATTCTCGGAATATTCAGTCTAAGTAATAGTCTAGCTATACATGTCATACTTATGTTTTGATAGTGTGACGACTCTTGACGATTTAAAAATGCTTTTCTTTTATAGTTATGGATCCCGAACGAGTTGGTACAGATGATGTAGAAAGTAATGCACCCACTCCCGCAGAAGGGTCAGAGCCACCAAATAGTAGTGAAAGGCCCGTTACAGTTAATCAGGGAGGAGGGGCTCAAGAAGCCTTCTTCCAAGCTTTGAATGAATGGTTTGCCAAGTTCGTTCGTACGAATTCAGCTGTTAGACCTCCACCCCCTCATGATCCTCAAACTACCCATGTAGCTTCCCCAGTTACAGATACAGTCAGAATAGAAAAGCCACCAGTAGATAAGATTAGAAAATAAGGGGCCGAAGAGTTTTGGGCTACTGAGGATGACGATGCAGAGAGAGCTGAATTTTGGCTTGAGAATACTATCAGAGTTTTTGATGAGTTATCCTGGACACCTAAAGAGTGCATGAAATGTGTAGTATCACTTTTACGAGATTCGGCTTACCATTGGTGGAAGACACTTGTGTTAGTAGTACCGAAAGAAAGGGTCACTTGGGATTTCTTTCAGAAGGTGTTCCGTAAGAAGTACATCAGTCAGAAGTTCATCGATCAGAAAAGAAAGGAATTCCTTGAACTAAAGCAGGGTAACATGACAGTAACTGAATATGAACATGAATTTGTCAGACTTAGTAACTATGCCAGAGAGTGTGTGTCAACTAAAGCTATTATGTGCAAGAGATTTGAAGATGGGCTTAATGATGATATTTGACTGTCCGTTGATGTTCTAGAGATAAAAGAGTTTGTTGTTTTAGTTGACAGAGCCTGTAAGGCAGAAGAGTTACTGAAAGAAAAAGAAAAAGGCAAAGCTAGAATTGAGACACAAGATACAAAGAAAGGACAGATGAGTAGATCATTTCAATCTACATCCA
Organism: Gossypium stocksii; assembly: GCA_020496765.1. Classification (NCBI taxonomy): domain Eukaryota; kingdom Viridiplantae; phylum Streptophyta; class Magnoliopsida; order Malvales; family Malvaceae; genus Gossypium; species Gossypium stocksii. The sequence goes on from CM035624.1 coordinate 36,823,198, forward strand.
AGAGGTCTAGAGAATTCTCTACTAGATCAAACTTTTTAGCTGGGTATTCGAGCAAAAATAGAGATAACAGAAATATGGGTTCAAAAGCTCCGACTGCCTCGATTGCGAGTGTAAACAATGTCCGATCGGGCAGACCAGAGTGTCCATAGTGCGGTAGACGTCATTTTGGCCAGTGTCGAGCAGATGAGAGTGGTTGTTACAAGTGTGGTGCTCCAGATCATTTTATGCGAGAGTGTTCAGAAATGGTTAAAAAGGAAGAATTACAGAGTGCTAGGTCCGAGAATGTTCCAGTACGAGGTAGACAAGAGAGAAACCTGAGAATAGGGACAGGTAGAGGTGCATCTAGAGATTCAGCAGCGAGACCTGATGTTAGAGCACCTGCAAGGACCTATGCTATCCGTGCTCGTGAAGAGGCATCTCCCCTGACGTAATTACGGGTACATTTTCTCTTCATAATGTTAATGTTATTACTTTGATTGATCCGAGTACAACCCATTCCTATGTTTGCATGAAATTGATGCCTCGTATGAACATGCCCATAGAGTTTACGGGATTTGTGATTAAAGTATCGAATCCATTAGGTCAGTATGTATTAGTGGAAAAAGTATGTAAAAATTTCCCTTTGATGATTGGTGGTTACTGTTTTCTAGCCGATCTCATGCTATTGCCATTTGATGAGTTTGATGTGATTCTTGGTATGGGTTGGTTGACTGCGCATGACGTGATAGTGAATTATGGAAAGAAATTCATTGAGTTGAAATGTGAAAATGGTGAAATTCTTCAGGTTAATTCATATGAATCAGATAGTTCATTTGCCATGATTTCTGTTATGTTTGCTTAGAAATGTTTGAGGAAAGGATATGAAGCTTATCTTGCTTTTGTGTTGAATACTAAAGATCCAGAGTTGAAAATTAAATCTATGCATGTGGTATGTGAGTTTCCTGATGTGTTTCCGGAAGAACTACCAGGTTTGCCTCCTATCAGAGAAGTTGAGTTTTGTATTGAACTGGTTCCAGGTACAACACCCATTTCTATCGCTCCTTATAGAATGGCTCCAATGGAATTGAAAGAATTGAAAGTTCAGTTGCAGGAATTAACAAATAAAGGTTTTGCGAAACCTAGTTGTTCACCATGGGGTGCACCAGTACTCTTTGTGAAAAAGAAAGATGGTTTGATGCGGTTGTGCATAGATTATCAGTAGCTTAACAAGGTAATTATTAAGAACAAGTATCCACTGCCTAGAGTTGATGATTTGTTTGATCAATTGAAGGGAGCTATTGTGTTCTCCAGGATAGATTTGAGACCCAGATATTATCAGTTGCAAGTTAAAGAGTCAGATGTTCCAAAGACTGCTTTCCGAACTAGGTATGGCCATTATGAGTTCCTTGTAATGCCATTTGGCTTAACTAATGCTCCTGCCATTTTCATGGACTTAATGAATCGAATTTTCAGATCTTACTTGGATAAATTTGTAGTTGTGTTTATTGATGATATCTTGATTTATTCTCATGATGAGACTGAGCATTCAGAGCATTTGAGAACAGTTTTACAGACTTTAAGAGATAATCAGCTTTATGCCAAGTTTAGCAAAAGTGAGTTCTGGTTACGAGAAGTCAGTTTTCTTGGACATATAGTCTCAGGTGAAGTTATTAGAGTTGATCCAAGCAAGATTTCAGCCATTGTTGATTGGAAGCCTCCTAGGAATGTATCAGAAGTCAAAAGTTTCCTTGGTCTCGACAGTTATTATAGACGATTTGTAGAGGGATTTTCCATGATAGCTACCCCATTGACAAGATTCCTACAGAAGGATGTCAAGTGTGAATGGAATGAAAAGTGTCAGCAGAGTTTTGACAAGTTAAAGGCATTGTTGACTGAAGCTCCTGTCTTAGTGCAACCAGAACTAGGCAAAGAGTTTGTGATTTATAGTGATGCGTCCTTGAATGGACTAGGCTGTGTACTTATGATAGAAGGAAGGTAATTGCTTATGCCTTGAGACAGCTAAAGCCACATGAGAAAAATTATCCGACATATGATTTAGAACTAGCTACCATTGTATTTGCGCTGAAAATCTGGAGACATCACTTGTATGGTGAGAAATGTCGAATATTTACTGATCATAAAAGTTTGAAATATTTGATGACACAAAAAGATTTAAATTTGAGGTAGCGCAGTTGGCTTGAACTGTTTAAGGGCTATGATTTGGTTATTGATTACCATTCGGGTAAGGCTAATGTTGTAGTTGATGCATTGAGTTGGAAATTTTTATTTGCTTTGTGAGCTATGAATAGTCAGTTATCATTTTCTGATGATGGTTCTATCTTAGTCGAATTAAGAGCTAAACCAATGTCTCTTGAAGAAATTTGTAAAGTTCAAAAAGATGACAGTGAGTTACAAGCCAAAAGAGCTCAGTGTGAGTCAGGTATAGAGTCAGATTTTCAGATTAGTTCTGACGGTTGTTTGACGTTCAGAAATCGGATATGTGTACCAAAGAATGATGAGCTTATTCGAAAGATTTTAAAGGAAGCATATAGTAGCTCCTTATCTATTTATCCAGGTAGTACAAAAATGTATAATGATTTGAAGAAAATGTACTGGTGGGCAGGAATGAAGAGAGATATCTCAAAGTTTGTTTCTAGATGCTTGATTTGTCAGCAGGTAAAAGCTAAACATCAGGTACCTTCAGGTTTATTGCAGCCTGTGTTAGTTCCTGAATGGAAATGGGATCGAGTTACTATGGATTTTTTGACAGGATTGCCGTTGACACCGAGAAAGAAAGATGCAGTATGGGTTGTGATTGATAAGCTAACGAAGTCTGCTCATTTTATTCCAATTCGTATGGATTATTCACTTGACAAGTTGGCCGAGTTGTATATTGCAGAGATAGTTAGACTACATGGAGTACCGTTATCGATTATTTCAGATAAAGAGCCGATATTCACTTCATAGTTTTGGAAGAAGTTACAGGAAGCTTTGGGCACAAAGTTGAGTTTTAGTATAGCTTTCCATCCTCAGACCGATGGTCAGTCAGAGAGAGTTATACGGGTACTTAAGGATATGCTCAGATGTTGTGTCTTAGAATTTCAAGGTAGTTGGGAAAAATATTTGCCGTTGGTAGAGTTTGCCTATAATAATAGTTATCAGTCGAGTTCAAAGATGGCACCTTATGAAGCTTTTTATGGACGTAAATGTCGTACACCTTTGTATTGGACAGAGCTTGAAGAAAATTAGATTTACGGGGTTGACTTAGTTAAAGAAACTGAAAAGAAAGTGAAGGTTATCAGAGATTGCTTGAAAGCAGCTTTAGATAGATAGAAGTCTTATGCAGATTTGAAAAAAAAAAAGAGATTGAGTATCAAGTTGGTGACAAAGTGTTCTTGAAATTATCCCCTTGGAAGGAAGTCTTTAGATTTGGCAAGAAAGGCAAACTAAGTCCACGTTTTATTAGACCGTTTGAAGTGACTGAAACAGTTGGGTCATTAGCATATTGGTTGGCATTGCCGACAGAGTTAGAGATGATTCATGATATGTTCCATGTGTCTATGTTACGTCGTTACCGTTTTGATCGGTCACATGTGATTTTAGAGACAGAGGTTGAGATTCAGCCAGATATGACTTATGGTGAAGAACCAGTAAAGATTTTAGCTTGAGATGTCAAGCAATTAAGGACAAAAGTATTGCACTTGTGAAAGTATTATGGAATAGACATGGGGTAAACGAGGCTACATGGGAGCCTGAAGAGGCTATTCGAAAACAATATCCAAACCTATTCACAGGTAAGATTTTCGGGGATGAAAATCCCTAAAGTGGGAGAAATGTAACATCCTAAAATAGGGCCTCAACAGAATTGTAGTTGTGAAACCATGAACCTGAGATAGAAAAGTTTATTCCGATTAATTTTTATGATTTACCGAGTGATTAGATGTATGTGTTAAAGTATTGATAGAAATTTTTATGAATTGCATGGCTAATTGGCCTATTAGGGCTTAATTGCAAAAGTTGATAAATATGAGTTCTAGATGTTAAAGGATTTAATTGAAGAGCATAATTGAAATAGAGGTCCTTAAATGGTAATTATACCATTAGGTTTTCATGGACAAAAATGAACATACATAGGTAGAAATAACCAACGTTTTTAATGAAGGGTATTTTAGTCATTTGGTAATTAATAGATTAAAAAAGGGAAAAAGATGACAAAATATGTCCATCTTCTTCATTAGGATGAAATTTCAAAGGTTCTCCATAGCTAGGGTTTGTTTCAAGCTTCCAAGCTCCATAGTAAGTGATTCCAAGCCCCGTTTTTAATGTTCTTTACGTTTCTAGGGTCCCGGTAACTTGATTGAGCTTATTCTAGCAATAATTTAACCTAGGGTTCATATTTGGAAAAATACCCATAGGTGAAAAGTGTTTATTTTGATGTTTTTTGATAGACTATGAGGTTTTGAATTATGTTAAACAACTTGTGCTACTCAGTTTTAAGTGAAAACGAGTAAAACGGCATAATCGGTAAAAATACCTATTGCTCATAAGTACATGTTAGAGTGAGAATTTGATGTTTCTATTAAGGGAAAATGATCAGCATGTCATAAAACATAAGAATTAGAGAAAAAGTTTAATTTTCGAGCTTTGGGTATATAAATGCAATATTTCAATATTTTATATTAATTTTGTTAATTTCCAGCACATATAAATTTATTTTATGAGAATATTCCATGTTGAATTAAAGATGAGATAACAGAGAAAAGGTATCAGAATGCCCGTTTGAACCTTGGGAATGTGTGGATACGGAATGTCATAACATTTCGGGTTGAGACAGTTGAGGAACATCCCATGTAAGTCCATATCAGATATATGGCTGTGGCAGGACAGGGAACATCCCATGTAAGTCCATATCAGATATATGACTTTGGCAGGACAAGGAACATCCCATGTAAGACCATGTCTAGAGCATGGCATTGGCAGGCTATTATCAGGCAAGAAAACCCAAGTATCCTGAGTATTCCGAACGGTTCAATGGGCTAATATACAGGTTATGTTACGAGAAGGTTCAGGTAAAAGAATAATAAACAGGAAAGTTAAAGAGTAAGTGGAGAAATATAATAAAGATTTAGTTGTTGATGCTGAATGTTCATATTTATTTACCTGTGAACTTACTAAGCATTGTAGCTTACTCCTTTCCTTTTCTATCTTTTATAGAGTAGTCGAGCCAACCTGGGAATCAAAAGGACGTCGGAGCTCGTTTCACACTATCAAAGGCTATCTCGGCATTTTCTCGTTTAAAATGTTTTGGGTTGTGGCAAGTATAGGGACTTGGTCATTATGGTGTGTATGTCCTTATGGTATGACTAAAGAATGGTATGTTAATGCTTGATGATGGTTAGCTATTCAAATGGCTATGTAAGAACATGTATGGGTGTTATGTATGCTTAAATGTTAGTTTATGTAAAGAAGTGATGCAGGAGGAAAAAGTTGGCCATGAAACAAATCTGTAACAGCAGCAGTGATGTGAATGTGAAAAATCGCTAAAAATTGTAGGAATGGAGTTAGATGGTGGATGAGATATATACTTAAATCTTATTGAGTCTATTTTCATAGTATAGAAACAGGGCAAGCAAAGGAAATCTGTATTGTGAGATATTTAAATTCTTGTGAGACTGGTTCAGAGGGATTTTGTGATCCCCTATTTTGAATTTAAAAATTCACTAAAAATTATATAAAAAGAATTATGATTCTTAATTTATATGTATAAACTCCTTAGTGAGTCTATTTTCATTAGAGAGAATCTAAATAATGTTATGAATACAGTTCTAAGAGATAATTGATTTTTTGTAAGGAGAGGCAGAACAGTAGGATTGTGAAACAGGGAAAACTTTAACTAATAAACTGTACTAATTGGCTACACCAAAAATCCTGGAAAAATTATGGCAAGAAGATATATGAGTCTAGTTTTAGGAAAAAATTATGGATTTAAATTACGAGTTTCATAACTCAAGTTATAATTAATTTAGTGACTGTTGCGTAGGTGGATAGTCTTACCAAGAATAGTGAAATAAATTGTTTTAAATTGTGTAAGTAATCGGAAATTTTTTAATGTTCCCAGTTTGGTCCCGAACCGTTTCAATTACACGTTTTAGGGCCTCGATGGCCCTTTCTAGGGATGTTGGATAATGTGAATGAATTAATTTTAAAAAGCAAATTTTTATGCCCTAAATTAGTAAGGTAAGTTCAGTAACGCCTCGTGCTCGACTCTGGCGACTGTTTCGGGTAAGGGGTGTTACAGGGTCACACAGCTAACTACACGCCCATGTGTCAGCCCGTGTGTCATTTTAAAATGGCCCACATGCCTGTGCATCAGGCTGTGTGCTAGGCTGTGTCAAAATCTATAGGGTAGACTGACTTAAGCCCCATGGCCTACCACACGCTCATGTGTGAGGCGTGTGGAGCGCCCAGGCTCAATTCGAATTGGCCTTCGAGCAACACAGCAGAGACACACGCCCGTCTCCCTACCCATGTGGGCAAAAATAGGCCATTTGCAAGGCCATAATGCCACCCATTTTTAGGTCATCCCTACAAGCATCAAATGACAGAATTTCATAAACAAAATGCAACCAAAACATTACCAAATAAAGCACCATTCATGTCCCAAAATCATCATTCATTTCCACATATACATCCAACTCAAAAATACCAATTCCATGTACCAAATTCATACAAAAAATATATGATCCAAAACCCATTTCAAACCTTTCCAAAACATGCTAATTACTCAACATTTCATCTACCAAATCAAACATGAATCATACCATTTCATTTACACAAAAACATATCAAAATGGCCATTCACATAAGACCATATATATACAATAAATATACCATTCTTCCATCACATTACTTATACCAAAATTAAACCATAATCTCAACCATAATCAAGCCATATCAAATGGCAAGATTTTCAATCTCAAAACATATAATAACATCTCTGGCCTATACATGCCATACATTAACATATACAACTTCAAAAGGTACCAAAATATTGATCGATAGTGTGATGACGATCCTCGAGAATCCCCGAGCTTTCAATAGCTTCATTAATCTATAAAACAAGTGAAAACACACAAAGTAAGCTTTCAAAAGCTTAGTAAGCCATATACAAATAATCTTAACACATAAAACAATTATAAACCATATTATCCATAGAATTCATAGCAAAGCACATACACAAGCTTCATAATTCATATCTGAATTACTTGTTCTTAATTCACTTGCATATAACCTTATTCTTTCTCAAGCAATTCATATGTTATCTTTTGTAAACATACTCACCTTTCATTCTCAAATAACATATACATTTCATATGTATCTGGATCAGATATTCATTCACATAGTTTTTCATACTTCAATATTGCTCGTTGAATCGTTCAGAATTGATAAGGATACTTGGATAGCTCATAAAGCTCATACAATGCCATATCCCAGATATGGTCTTACATGTTATCAAATATCGATGCCACTGTCCCAGACAGGGTCTTACACGAAATCATATACAATGCCGATGTCCCAGACATGGTCTTACACATAATCTCAAATCGATGCCAACGTCCTAGACATGGTCTTATACGACATCACATCTCGGAATCTTATGTCATGACATATGTATCTTATATTATTCCTATGGTTCGTACGGGGCTTTCAGATATCTCAACTCTATCTATACTTTCACATTTCTGAACATTCAGCATTCATAGCATTTCAATATCAAATAAGCATATATAATTCATATAAAACACGTTTATTTGCATATGAACTTACCTCTTACAGAAATGAACGGTTAGGAACTATTATTCGAGCACTTTCGACTTCTCCCGATCTAATTTTGATTTCTTTCATTCTTGATCTATATAAATTCAAAATTGAGTATTTAATAACACATTTCATTCAATTAAATCCATAAACACATAATTTGGCCTTTTTACACATTGACCCCTATAATTTCACATTGTGACATTTTAGTCTTTATTACAAAAATACACAAAATACACTTAATTTCACTATATTCAAGCTAGGCCGAATATTCCATTGGTCCTTAGAAACCCTCATCTTTCATTTATTTCACACTTTAATCCCTCAATTACAAATTACACAATTTAATCCTTTTTTATGCAATTTCATCAAAAATCATTATACAAAACATGTTAATCTATCATCCAATACTTTTTTTCTATCAACAAACCTCACGAAACTCAATTTATCAACAATGGCATATCTCAATTTCATCAACAATTTCTTGAATTACGGCATGGGCTTACTAATATACTAAGTAACAATCTCAAAAACGTAAAAATCATCAAAAATTGAAGCAAAAACATACCTTAATCAAGCTTAGTAATGGTCGAACCATAGCTAACTCTTTTCTTTTCTTTTTATTTCAATTTTTTGCAAACAAGTTGAAAGGATGAAAAAAAATTATGTTTTGTTTAGTTAATAAATATTAATACATCATTTACCATTTTACCCTTGCTAAAAACATTTAAAATCCAGTATCACATGTCCATGAATGTCCATTCATTTATACTATGGTATAATTGCATCATACGAACCTTAGATATATAAAGACATAGCAATTCGTCTCTTAATTAAATAGAAGGCCACTTTTGCATTTTCTGCGATTAGGTTCTTTTAATCAAATCAGACACTCAAACGATATAATTTTTATATGAAACTTTCACACATATCATATATCATGCTATAAAAACAGAAAATAATATCAAAATATTTTTCTAACCTCGGATACGTGGTTTCGGAACCACTGTTCCGACGAGGGTGTAAACCAGGCTATTATAACGCTCCCCTTTAGGGATTTTCGCCCCGAAAAATCTTACCAGTGAATAAGTTCGAATAATGCTCTCTCATAGCATCCTCAGACTCCCATGTCACCTTTTCGACCCCGCGTTGATGCCATAACACTTTTACTAACGAAATTTTTTTATTTCGTAATTCTTTAACCTCGCAAGCTAAAATACGGATCGGTTCTTCTTCATAAGTCATATCGGATTGAATCTCAATCTCAGAAGGGGATATCACATGCGATGGGTTGTATCTGTATGATTGAAGCATTGATACGTGAAACACATTGTGAATCTTTTCTAATTCAGGTGGTAACAATAGTCTATATGCAACCGGCCTAATATGCTCGACAATCTCATATGGTCCGATGAACCTCGGACTCAATTTGCCTTTTCTGCCGAATCGAAGTATTTTCTTCCACGGAGAGACTTTCAAAAACACTTTATCCTTGATCTGAAACTCAATATTTTTTCGTTTCAAGTTTGTGTATGACTCCTGTCGACCTTACGATGCTTACAAACTATCACAAATTACTTTCACTTTCTGTTCAGTCTCTTTAATCAAATCAACTCCATGAATCTTATTCTTGCTAAGCTCAGTCCAATATAATGGTGTTCGACATTTGTAACCTGATAAAGCTTCGTACAGTGCCATTTTAATGCTCGATTGAAAACTATTATTATATGCAAATTCAATCAATGGAAAATATTGTTCCCACGTACATTCAAACTCAATAATGCAATATCTCAACATGTTCTCGAGTATCTGAATGATCCACTTGGATTGACCATCCGTCTGCGGGTGAAAAGTAGTACTGAAATGTAATTTCATACCTAAAGCCTCTTGCAGTTTCTTCAAAAACCGCGAAGTAAACCTCGGATCTCTGTCTAACATAATAGATAATGGCACCCCGTGCAATCTCACAATCTCTGAAATGTATAACTCAGCCAATTTATCAAGCGAGTAATCTGATTGTACCGGAATAAAATAAGTTGTTTTCATCAGTCTATCAACTACAACCCAAATCATATCTTTCTAACTACAACCCAAATCATATCTTTCTTTATTGGAGTTAGGGGAAATCCCGAAACAAAATCCATCGTCACTCTATCTCATTTCCACTCAGGAATCATAATAGGCTGTAACAAACCATGGCACCTGATGCTCAGCTTTAACTTGCTGACAGATCAAACATTTCAAAACAAAATCTAGATATCTTTTTTCATTCTAGGCCACCAGTATAGTTGTTTCAGATCGTTATACATTTTCGTGCTTCCCGATGAACAAATAAACGACTAATATGAGCTTCATTTAATATCATCTTAATCAACTCTAGATTTCTCGGAACACAAATTTGATCTCGGAATGTCAAACAAACATCAACATCAATTCAGAATTCTAAATCAGAGTTTGAATCACACTGATCTTGTTTCGCCAACATTTCATTGTCAACTTTTTGGGCATCACATATCTGCTGTAAAAATAATGAACTCATTTTTAACTTAGCTAAAACTGAACCATCATCAAATAGATCCAACTGAACATTCATCGTACTGTAAAGCAAACAAAGAATTACAACTCAAAGCATCAGCAACATTTGCTTTTCCCGGATGAAAATCAATAACAAGCTCATAATCTTTTAACAGCTCTAACCATTTTCTCTATCACAAATTCAAATCTTTCTTAGTCATTAGCTATTTTAAACTTTTGTGATCTGAATACACATGACATTTTTCACCTAACAGATAGTGGCACCAAATCTTTAATGTAAACACAATAGTTGCCAATTCTAAATCATGCATAAGATAATTCTTTTCATGCGGCTTTAATTGTCTCAAGGCATAGGCTATAACCTTGCCTTCCTGTATCAAAACACAACCCAGACCGTTCAATGAAGCATCATTATATATTACAAACTCTTTACCCGGTTCTGGTTGTACTAACACTGGAGCTTCAGTTAATAGGGCTTCCAACTGATCAAAGCTTTTCTAGCACTTTTCAGACCATTCGAACTTTACATCTTTCTGGAGCAATCTTGTCAATGGAGTCGCAATCATTGAAAAGCCTTTCACAAATCATTTGTAATAACCAGCAAGTCCCGGAAAACTACAGACTTCTGACACATTTCTCGAAGGTTTCCAATAAAAAATTGTTGAAATCTTGCTTGGATCAACTCGTATCCTCGATGTTAATACAATATGGTCAAAAAACTAACTTCGCGTAACCAGAACTCACATTTACTGAACTTTGCAAATAGTTGTTTATCACGCAGAGTCTGTAACACAATTCTCAAACGTTCTGCATGCTCAGATTCATCCCGAGAATAAATCAATATGTCAACAATGAACACGAAAAAAATCAATCTAAATACGGTCTAAAAATTATTTCATCAAGTCCATAAAGACTGCAGGAGCATTCGTTAGTCTGAATGGCATAACTAAAAATTCATAGTGCTCGTACCTCATTTGGATAATAGTTTTTAGAATGTCTAAATCTTTTACTCTCAACTGATAATATCCCGATCTTAAATCTATTTTTGAAAACATAGTAACCCCTTTCAATTGATCGAACAAATTGTCAATTATTGGCAGAGGGCATTTGTTCTTACTAGTAACTTTATTTGATTGTCGATAGTCAATGCACATTCTCATCGTACCATCTTTCTTTTTCACAAATAGTATGGGAGCACCCCAAGGTGAGAAACTCGGTTGTGCAAACCCTCTATCGATCAACTCTTGTAATTGATACTTCAATTCCTTCAACTCTGTTAGATCCATTCTATACGGAGCTATTGATATCAGAGTTGTTCCCGGCATTAACTCAATGCCAAACTCAACCGCTCGGATCGATGGTAATCACGGTAGTTCTTCAGAGAACACATCTGGATACTCACAAACAACAGGCACTGATTCAATCTTCTTTTCAGTCACTTTTGTATCGATCACATAAGTAAAATAAGCTTCGCAACCCTTTTTCACATAACTATGAGCTTTCTTTGATGAAATCACAACTGGTAACCCATTTAAATCATTAGACTCAATCCAGATTATCTCATCATTCCAGCATCTCAAATCAATAGTCTTTCGTTTGCAGTTCACAAGAGCGTCATGCAATGTTAGCCAATCTATACCCAAAATTATATCAAACTCATTAAAGGGTAATCACATCAGATCAGCCAAAAAATAGATATTTCGAAACATCAACAGACAATTCTTACACACTTTGTCAACCAAAACACATTTGCCTAAAGGGTTCGATACTCTAATTACAAATTCAGTAGACTCTACGGGCAAAGTCTTACTAGATACTAAGTTCATGCATATATACGAATGTGTCGATCCTGGATCTATTAATGCAATCACAGAAGTATTGTAAAGAGTTAAAGAACCAGTAATGACGCTTGGAGATGAAGCTTATTCGCGAGCGCGAATAGCATAAGCTCTCGCAAGTGCTCTAGCCTCAAATCGCACAACTATATCTTTAGTTGCTCTTTGGCTATCACTCACATTTCCCATGTTTCTAAATGGTCTACCTCTAGCTGTATTGCCACTAGGCCTCAGATCCCGCACAATCTCTTGCTCAACTAACTCGGGACAGTCTCAGATAAAATGATCTAAAGATCCACATTTAAAACAAGCCTGATCATTTAGTCTATAATTTTTGGGATGTATTTTACCATAATGTCTACACTCGGGTTGATCAGATATGACATTTCCAGCACTAGCAACCGAAGTGGTTGGAGCTCTAAAGCTCGAATGTGGCCTTAAACGATCTCAACTCGAATGACTCACATTAGCCTTTGAACAGCTATAATCATCTCAGAATTTCTTTGATGATAACTAAAATGATTTACTCAATGATCTATTTCGTACATCTCTAGCTTCTAAATCAGCTTTTCTTTTCTCTTTACCGAGTTTTTTAGCTTTACACACTCAGTCAACAAGCACAACAAACTCTTTTATTTCCAGAATCCTAACAAACAAACGGATATCTTCGTTCAAGCCATCTTCAAATCTTTTGCACATGATTACTTCAGTCGAGACACATTACCGTGCATAACGGCTCAATCTCACGAATTGTTGTTCGTATTTTGTAACGAACATACGACCTTATTTTACCTCAAGAAATTCTTTACGCTTCTGATCTATATATCTCTAACTGATATATTTCTTTCGAAAGTTAGTTTGAAAGAAATCCTAATAATGAAACCACAGATGTCAAAGTTTTCCACCATTGGTACACTGCATCTCTAAATAATGAAACGATACATTTAACATATTCATGTGAAGTACACGACATTTCATCAAATACTCTGAATGTATTCTCGAGCCAAAACTTAACTTTCTTAGCATCATCATCATCAGTAGTAGCTTAGAACTCTTCGGCCCCATATTTTCTAATTTTATCCACAGGTGGTTTATTCAACTGGATCGGATCTATTACTTGTGGCACGACAGGGACTTGTTGGGGAACAAGTGAGGGTGGGGGTGGAGGTTGTTGAGCAGTCAGATTCATTCGAACGAATTTAGTGAACCACACATTCATCATTTGGAAAAAGGCTTACTTTGCCTCTCTCTCATGGTCACTAGTAATTGGCTGAGAATCAGCCGGCGTTGCCTCTTAACCGGGAGCGGGCACATTGCTCTCAACATCGTCAGCTACAGCTTGTTCAGGATCCATTAACTATACAAAAACACATTTTAGCTATCAAGAATCATCAAACTTTTTTAATTCCTATATATGACAAGTATATCTAGACTCAAATGCACTACGTTAGTCCTAGAATCGACCAAACCGTAGCTCTGATACCAACCAAATGTAACACCCCTAACTCGTATCCATCGCTAGACTAGGGTTAAGAGGTATTACCAGACATTTCGAAACATTTTAAAAAACATCATTCATACATCATCATTTCATAACAAATCATACACGTAAAGTCACTTTAGAAGGTCTACGAGACCTTAAACATGCTTTAGAAAAGGTGTGAGACAAAACAAATATAGTATAAAATTTTTTGAAACTTAACCAATTTTCTAAGTTATAAAGGTTACATGCCCGTGTGAACACGCCGTGTGCCTCACACGGCATTAGACACACCTGTGTGTATAGGTTATGGAAAACAGGCATACCTATTGACTTAGGTCACACGGCGAAGGACACGTTCGTGTGCCAGGCTGTGTGAAAACCTGTAGGGTAAACTGAATTGGGTCACACAGCTAACCACATGCCTATGTGTCAGCTCGTCTGTCCTTTTAAAATGGTCCACATGCCCGTGCATCAGGCCGTGTGCTAGGCCGTGTCAAAACCTATAGGGTATACTAACTTAAGCCACACGGCCTGCCACACTGTGTGAGGCCATGTGGAGTGCCCAAGCTCAATTCAAATTGACTTTCGAGCAACACGGCAGAGACAGATGCTTATGTCCTTACCCGTGTAGGCAAAAATAGGCCATTTGCAAGGCCATAATGCCATGCAATTTTGGGTCATCCCTACAAGCATCAAATGAAACAATTTCATAACCAAAACATTACCAAACCAAGCACCATTCATGTCCCAAAATCATCATTCATTTCCACATATACATCCAACTCAAAAATACAAATTCCATGTACCAAATTCTTACAAGAAATATATGATTCATAACTCATTTCAAACCTTTCCAAAACATGCTAATTACTCAGCATTTCATCTACCAAATCAAACATGAATCATACCATTTCATTTACACAAAAACATACCAAAATGACCATTCACATAAGACCATATATATGCAACAAATATACCATTATTCCATCACATTACTTATACCAAAATTAAACCATAATCTCAACCATAATCAAGCCATATCAAATGGCAAGATTTTCAATCTCAAAACATATAATAACATCTCTAGCCTATACATGCCATACATTAACATATACAACTTCAAAAGGTACCAAAATATTGATCGATAGTGTGATAAAAATCCTCGACAATCCCCGAGCTTTTAGTAGCATCGTTCATCTATAAAACAAGTGAAAACACACAAAGTAAGCTTTCAAAACCTTAGTAAGCCATATACAAATAATCTTAACACAAAAAACAATTATAAACCATATTATCCATGGAATTCATAGCAAAGCACATACACAAGCTTATAATTCATATCTGAATTACTTGTTCATAATTTACTTACATATAACCTCATTCTTTCTCACGCAATTCACATGTTATCTTTTGTAAACATACTTACCTTTCATTCTCAAATAACATATACATTTCATACGTGCCTAGATCGTATACTCATTCACATAGTCTTTCATACTTCAATATTGCCCATTGAATCATTTAGAATTGATAAGGATACTCAGATAGCTTATAAAGCTCATACAATGCCATATCCCAGATATGGTCTTACATGTTATCAAATATCGACGCCATTGTCCTAGACAGGGTCTTACACGAAATCATATACGATGCCGATGTCCCAAACATTGTCTTACACGTAATCTCAAATCGATGCCAACATCCCAAACATGGTCTTATACAATATCACATCTAGGAATCTTATGTCATGACATATGTATCCTATATTATTCCTATGGTTCGTATGGGGCTTACGAATATCTCAACTCTGTCGATACTTTCAATATCAAATAAACATATATAATTCACAGAAAACACATTTATTTGCATATGAACTTACCACATACAGAAACGAACTGTGGGGAACTATTATTCGACCACTTTCGACTTCCCCCGATCTAATTTTGATTTCTTTCGTTCTTGATCTATATAAATTTAAATTTGAGAATTTAATAACACATTTCATTCAATTAAATCCATAAACACATAATTTTTCCTCTTTACACGTTAACCCCTATAATTTCACATTTTGACATTTTAGTCCTTATTACAGAAATACACAAAAATACACATAATTTCACTATACTCAAGCTTGGTCGAATATTCTATTGGTCCTTAGAAACCCATATCTTTCATTTATTTCACACTTTAATCCCTCAATTTACAAATTTCACAATTTAATCCTTTTTATGCAATTTCATCAAAAATCATTATACAAAACATGTTAATCTATCATTCGATACTTATTTTCTATCAACAAACCTCATAAAACTCAATTTATCAACAATGTCATATCTCAATTTCATCAAAAATTTCTTGAATTAAGGCATGGGCTTGCTAATATACTAAGCAACAATCTCAAAAATGTAAAAATCATCAAAAATTGAAGCAAAAATATACCTTAATCAAGCTTAATAATGGCCGAACCCTAGCTAACTCTTTTCTTTTCTTTTTATTTCAATTTTTGGCAAACAAGATGAAAAGATGAACAAAATTTGTGTTTTGTTTAATTAATAAATATTAATACATCATTTACCAATTAACCTTTACTAAAAACATTTAAAATCCACTATCACATGTCCATGAATTTCCATTCATTTGTACTATGGTATTATTGCATCATAATAATCTCACATATATAAAGACATAGCAATTCAACTTCTAATTAAATAGAAGGCCACTTTTGCATTTTTTGCGATTAGGTCCTTTTAATCAAATTAGACACTCAAACGATATAATTTTCATACAAAACTTTCACACATATCATATATCATGCTGTAAACACAAAAAATAATATCAAAATGTTTTTTTGACCTCAAATATGTGGCTCCAAAACCATTGTTCCCACTAGGGTCTATACTGGGCTGTTATAATTTTGGTACATGACCAAGCTATGTGATATGGCTTGATTTGGTAATGGTTGGTATGGTGTATATATATATATATATGGAACTTATAGAATGTTTTTTATGGTAAATGTGGTGGATGATTCTTGGTATATGATAATGTTGGTTTAAATGGTCTTGTATGGAGTTGAAAATGACTTATAAAGATGGTATTATTCATGCAATAAGGTATTTGCAATAAGTCAATTTGGTATGTGTTGGGTTACATAAATGATGTTCAATTGAGGAAAGGAATTAGTTGATTATGATTTGTTCAAAATGTGCATTGCTTTAGCTGAATTGGTTCTTTATTTTGAAAGAGAGTCTTGTGCCATTTTAATGCTTATAGGTACATACAAATTTGGTGTGAAAAGAGGCTTAAACTAAGCCTATTTTCGTGCCACATGGCCTAAGCACACGGGCATGTGTCTCGACCGTGTGACCGCTACACCTTAGTTAAAACAAGTCAGTAAATTACATAGCTTAGACACACAGGCGTGTCTATTTGCCGTGTATGGTACACGGGCTGGCACACGGGCATGTGGTCGACCGTATGGCCAAGTCAATATACCCCTAATTTTCACACGGCGAGACACAAGGGCGTGTCTGGTGGCTGTGTGGACAAGTCAGTATGTATGTCCTGTTTTCACATAGCTTGGACACATGGGCATGTCTAGTGACCTTGTGAGGCACACGGTCGTGTGACCCTTATTTGAAAAATTTTCTAAGTTTTCGTAAAGTTTTCAAATGTTACCAATTCAATCCCGATCATATGTATTAAGCGTTAGATGTTTGAATTAAGCATGCTATGTGTTTGAAAGCTTGAAATTTACCAAAAGGTATTGAGATGTGATGTTTAAATGTTTTGAATTGTATTAAAGGTCTGATAATGCCCTTTTACCTATTCTAGCGACGGTTAGGGGATAGGGGTGTTACATGACTGGTTCTACCTTCTCAAAGTTCACAAGTTCTGGTTCTAACGAGATTGGAGTTTCAACAATTGGTTGAACTTCCACTGCATGCATCAATTGGCTCCTCTTCAACTTCGACAGTGTTACACTCTAACATCTTTCCCCTCCTCAATGTCAACACTTTACAATTCTCTTTCCCAAGATTTCTCGGATTCTCTGTATCACTAACCAAAGCACCTTGTGGATGGTTTCTAAGTTTAGTGGCAAGTTGACCCACTTAATTTTCAAGGTTTTTCAATATGGCTACTTGGCTTTGAATTAAGGCATCATTTTTTTGCTATGTATAGGTTTAATAGGTTTTTCAAACCATTGAATGGTTTAACTTAGGTTGGTTTCTAAACTTATTCGGTAAATCCAGTTGGCTAGCTTAGTCTGGGATGTGCATAAGTGTTATTAGGCCCAGTCCCTTTCTTACTCCAAGAGAAATTACGACGGTTTCGCCAAGATAGGTTATAAAAATTAGTATGCAGTCATTGCCTTCCTCAATTTTGGTTTTGGTTTCCCATGTAATACAAGGATTCTGGGTTTGATGAACATTCTTCAAACAAATGTTCTTCCCCACAACAAACACAGGCTACATTTTTGTAATGATTCAGTGGCTGAGCTGTGAAATTATTAAACCCATTAATGGTAAAATTTTTAATCATTGAGGAAATCGAAGATACTTGAGATGCTAGTGAAGTGAGAGCATCCACTTCATGAACTCCAGCAGCTTGTCATCCTGACACTACTCGATTGGTTAGTCATTGATAATTATTGTTGGCAATTTTTTCAATGATTTCATAAGCCTCATTATAAGACTTAGAAAGGAGAGCTTCATTAGTTGAAGCATCTACTATCATTCTCGTGTGAGCATTGACACCATTATAGAATGTCTCAATATGAATGCAACACGGGATTCCATGATGAGGGTACTTTCGTAATAATTCTTGTACCTTTCCCATGCCTCATACAAGGACTTGTCATCCATTTGTTGAAAAGTAGTTATCTCGTTCCTTAACATAGCATACTTGCTAGGTGGGAAGTACTTCATAAGGAATCTTTCTACTAACTCTTACCATGTGGTAATGGAATGTGGTGGCAATGAGTTCAACCAAGCTCGAGCTCTAGCCCTTAACGAATATGGGAACAACTTTAATTGTAGTGCATCTTCGAGTACCCCAGTTATGTAACAGCCCAAAATGGGGCTTACTCAGAATAGTATTTTCGAGACCACAAATTTGAGGTAGAAAGTACAGTTCATGATTTTTCTTGAGTGTGTGACATAAATTGCATTATAGTGATAACTGCCATGAAGAAATTTTTTTATAAAGAGTGATCAATCTGTCTTTAAGGACTAATTTGCAAAAGATGTGTTTTTAGAAGGTTTAAGTATTAAATAGCATTAGAGAAAATTATTTAGAATTATTTTATGTGTTGTAGTATTGTTATAAGAGTGCATGAAAATTTTGGCGAGCTTGAAGGCTTAATCGCGAAAAAGGACTAAATCACATAAAGGGGAAAAGTTTGATTTTGCTGGAAATTTGTGTTAATTAGCTATAGAACTAAAATTTGGGGGTCTTTAAAGGGCAATTAGGCCCTTTAAATTGAGTTGGCCGGCCATGATGTGTAAAGGCGACAAAAAGAGTGGAAAAGTCAAAACTTGTTGGTATTAGGTGGTATTTGTGCAATAAAATAAAACAAAAAGAAAAAGTTGTCATCTTTTTCATTTTCTTGTCTCTTTCACTGAATTTATCAGCCATTCTTGGGGATTTAGAGCTTAAAAATTTTAGCAACTTTTAACACTCATTTGTAAGTGATTTCTTTGTCATTTCTTGAATACTTTTGCATTTTGAGACCCTCATGACATAAGCTTCTACTGTGGGGTGTATTTAGCATTTTGGTGGAAAGTTTAAAGTTTTGCCATGGATGTATAGATGTTAATTGCTAGATTTTTATGAAAGAAAATGAATGTAGGATGCTTGATAAACAACTTTATAAAGAGGTGTTCTTAGAAACTACCTAAAAAGGACCTAGATGTAAAGAGAGTAAATGGTTTGGTAAATGCATGAAATAATGTATATTTGAAGTTTCCATAGGAGTAAAAAGGATTTAGATAGGCATGAGAAATAAGGAAATTTGATAAAACTCAATTTCCAAGCATAAGGGCAAAATGGTCATTTTACCAAAGTCTAGGGGCAAAATGGTCAATTTGTCAAATTATGAATTAAAAGTGGTCATAATTAATATGATGACTTAATTATTGAATTTTATTCATTATAGATCAAGAAACTCAAAGCCTAAATCAAAACCGGGGAAAAGGTAAAGTGGTGGACTAAACCGAGAAATTACCACATTTTGGACTTGAGGTAAGTTGTATGTGATAATCTAGCATTAATTATTATGGAATTTTTATAGAGATTGCTATGATATTTATGATGTTGCCATGAAATTTGTGACATTAAATTCCACTAAAAAATTATGAGGAAATAATAGAATGATTTTGGTTGAATGTTAATGAATATGAAGGATACCGTTGTTGTACCATGAGGATTTGTAGGTCCCATATAAGACCATGTCTAGGACATGGCATCGGCACCAAACTAAGATCCCATATAACACCATGTCTGGGACATGGCACTGGCATCGATATGAGGTCCCTTATAAGACTATGTCTTGTGCATGGCATGGGCATCTAAGAGTGATCCCGTATAAGACCATGTCTGGGACATAGCATTGACATCAGTTTACGATCCCATGTAAGACCATATCCAGGATATGGCTTCGATATCGACTTGAGATCCCAAGTAAGACCATATCTAGGATATGGCTTTGGCATCCTACCAAGTAAATGGCATTACAGGTATCCTTCGATATTCCAAGTATATTATAGCGAAAGTATTTAAGTTGATTGAGTTAATGAGAAAGACTAAAGTTTATGATGAGTGTTACAGGTAAATTTGAATACGTTACGAGAAAATGATAATGTAAGTTACCAAATTGACTAATTTAAGAGAATGAGCAAGGTATGAGATTGAGTGGATACTAAGGAGATGTAAGTTATGAGTAAGAGTAGTTATGAGAATTTGAAAGTTATGTGTATAAGAATGAAATTAACTAGAGTTTCTAATTTACTTTATGTGTAATAATGTTTCATTGGCTACATTGCTATTTTATTTGATATAGCTTACAAGCATTTTATGCTTACTCTTTCAATTTCCCTCTTCCACGTAGGTTTGTCGAATTTGCTCAGGGATCGTTAAAAGTCGAAGCTCGAAGTCACAGTATCAAGTTATCTATTTTGGTATAGTTATGTTAGTCAATTTGGATATGGCATGTATAGGACCTTAGTCATTTTGTTACATGATTCATACTAGTTAGCCAATTATGTTGGCCATTTATACTTACAAGTTTCCTTTTGTAAATGGCCTTTGGAATTGGCCTAAAACTGTCCAAGTTACTTAGTGAAATGAGAATGAATTTCATGGAAATTATGCAAATTTGCATGGTAGTTCATGCATGCATTCTGCTTAGGAATTGGTTGATGTGTGAGCACCTAATAAGGGACATTTAGACGAATATTGGTGCTATGATATGATGTATGAAGATTGAATTATGTTTTGAATGTGTCTTAGGGAGGCTAAGGGCTTGGTATCACCCACACGGGTAGACATACAGGCATGTGTCTAGGCCGTGTGCGACACATGGGCTGCACGCAGGCTTGTAGCTCAACTGTGTGTCCCCTGCACCTTGTATGGATAGAATTAATACTCATCAGTGTTCAACATGGGCATGAGACACGGCTGTGTGTCTCAACCGGGTGGAGGACACGGCCAACACACGGGCGTGTGCCATGGCCGTGTGATTGCTAACATCAGAAACAGAATACCCAGGTTTTTGCACATGGGCCACGACACGGGTGGGTCAAGGCCGTGTGAAGGACACGGGCTGGGCAAACGGGCGTGTGCCAAGCCATGTGAAAAACCCTGGCTGATGTTAGAAATTAAATCCACAAGGGAAAGGGGAACGGGTGTGTCCCTAGCGTGCCTAGGTTATGTGGGGTACACGGGCCTCTAGCACATCCATGTTTAAAGTTCACACAGGCGTGTTACCCTCCCACACGGGCGTGTGCCCTGTTTTCACTAGTTTTTGAAGAAATTTTCTTAAGTGCTCGAAATGTTCTCGGATTATTTTTGAACCATGATTTAGGGCTCGTAGGCCCATAAGAAGACTCGTAGGATAATATTCGAAAAAGTTTTAATTGGGATGCATCTCCATGAGTTTAAGTTGAATGTTTGCATGAGATTTAGAATGGTAATGCCTCATACTCTACTCCGGCATTAGTTTCGCGTAAGGGGTGTTACAAGCTAGCTTGAAAAAATCGCTCACCTCCATAAATAGTATTAAGTGGAGGTGAGGATCTTTGGTAGGCATTCCACTAAAATTAGCCCACTGTCTGAAGCATTTGGAACATGACTAGCTTCAATTCGAATTCTTGTGCCTCGATTTCAGGTCTCCTAATATTAGAGCTCTATCCTTATCATCAGCAATAAGGATAGGATTTTGAGCAGGTTTTGCTCCTTTTCCTTAATTCATATTTTCAAAGTTCATCTCTTCAGTCCTTCTCTGAATTGTTTGTCTTCTTCTTTGTCGAAAAGTTCTTTCAGTTTCAGGATCTACGATTAATAAATCAATAATTCGATCAATACTCATAAACACCTAAAACAATCACAGAAAAAAATTAGCTAAGTTAAAATTGAACAGAAATAATAAACCAAAATGCAATATTAACAAATTCACAAATAATGACCTTTAAAACTATCCTCGACAACGGTGCCAAAACTTGGAATGATGGAAATATGCAAGTGTACACAATCGTAACAAGTAATAAAGTGACAAGTAAATGTCGAGTTATCATACTCATAGGAATTGTGCAAAGAAATATTTATGAAATAAATAATTTAACAAGTTGGTGGTGAAATTTTGATGATTTGAAAATGGGTTTAATTAAGATTAAGATTTAAACTAAGTAAAATAAAATAAAAATAACAATTTCCAATGCAGGATTTCAAAACAAGTTTTAATAAATATGACATAAATGCGCTAGATCAATTGCATTCTTTAACTTAACATTATCAAAACCATGTTCATGTTTGTTACGAATTTAATTCACGACAACTCGGCAATTTGCTAACTTCTGAACATACTCACCTACCGAAATCCATTTATCTTTTGACTATATCTCTATGTCAATTCAACCAATTAAACAAATTTTAATAAGCAAACTTGTTAATGCACATACATACTTATGAAATTAAAATAATCTCTTGTACATATCTCTATGCCAATTCAAAAAATTAATTCAATTTTCATAAGTAAGTAAAAGATTAAGTGAGGTAATAATATGTCTCTATATTAAAACAATTTAATCAAAAAATCCTACAAGTTATGCAAGGCTAATGTATTGTTTAATAACATCGCTAATTCAAGCTTCAGCTACCTTAGAAGATTAAACATGCACCAATTAAACATTATGTCTATTAATTACAATTTCAATCCACCTAATAATTAATTCAATTGTTACTTTGCAATTTAAATGCAAGCATAACATAAACATGATTTTATTTAATTGAACAAATCAACAAGGCCTATAATAACACAAACATGATTTTTAATAAAATAAGCAATAGAACGCAATCAATCTAACATGAATTAAATTTAAGTCATTTTAATTAAATCAAAAGTAATGAAACAATGAGGATTCATCATAACAGAATTAAGAAAATAAAAGAATAGGGAATTAGAAACGAATCTAGTGTCTCTCTGAAGTCACTAGTCCGATCCTCTTCTTCTCTACTCGTTCTGTCAATTTGAGTCCTCTACGAACACTCTAGTCATGCTACTCCAAGGCAAAAGAAAGCTCTTTCTCAAGAGGAGAAATTGGGAAAGAAAGGGATAAGAAAGAAAAAAATGGAAAACAAAGGGAGAAAAGATATGTTGTGAATGAACTGAGTTGAGTTCACTTCTGAAATATGTAGCAAAAGGAGGTATTTATAGGTGGGATTGGCTACTAATTTAGCAAAGAAATTTCAGCCATTAACTCCCCCTATGATCAGCCACCACTCATGCATTTATTGATGATTTCAACCTGCTACATTTGGCTGGGGCAAATCTACAAAAGCATAATAAGTGGAGGGGTTTGATTGTGTAACACCCTATAACCCGTATCTGTCGCCGGAGTGGGTTACGAGTTATTACCAAACTAAACACTACACTAGTACATTCACATTGACATAAACTCATTAACATTCATACGCGCAATCAATGCAACCAGAGATCACAATATTTTTTTTTTTGAAACTTATACCGACATTCAAAAGATGCCATATTCACATGGCTATTATATACAATATCCAAAATAGCATTTACTATATAGTCTATTCTATACATGCCATGCTAGATCTAAAACATCATAGTACCAAAAAGTTAGATAGTGTGACGAGTTGCTGACGGTCCCCGAGCAGATGGCTGAAATCAACGATCTATAAAACAGTGAAACATAGCAAATGGAGTAAGCTTTCGTAAGTTGAGTAAGTCTTAAGCAATTTACACAATTGAACTCAATTAAAACCAGCTATTGAAATCACATACAACATTTAGCATTATTCACGATACAATACAATTTAGTCAAAAATGAACATTCACATATACGCACATATAACATTATATTCACCTAAGTATGCATTTCATCATTCGATACATAACCACGATCCATTTCTAAGGTTCATATACAGTTCACATTTACTAGAATCATATATTTACGAACACAGTTACCATATCACATTTCTCATATAATTTATTTGATTATAGTCACTTCTCATTAATCACGTCTCATTTTCATATGGACCATATAACATCTGATCAAGTTTTATCAATGTTTACAACATAATCACAAATTCACTACAAGCTGTCTTCCTGAGCAATAGTCACTAAATTATTTATAACTGGGGCTAAAAAACTCCAAATCAAGTGCCGTTAATTTTCCCTGGAAATAGACTCATATATCTTCTATCCATAAAATTTTAAAAATTTTTGGTTTGACCAATCAATACCAGATTTTTCTTGAAGTTTCCCTTATTTCACTATTTGACTATTCTGACCACTCTTCACTACAAATCAAATTTCTCATTCTACAGAATTCAAAATGTGTTCTTGTTTATTTCATTTGAAACTAGACTCATTAGGGAGTCTAAGCATATAAATTTCATCTTGTAATAATTTTTGTACAGTTTATAATGATTTTCTAAAAATAGAATAGGGGACCTTGAAGTCAATTTGACTCTGTCCTACGCCACTTCAAATATCTCATTATCAACAATTCTTTTACTTACATGGTTTCTTTTATAAGAAACTAGACTCATTAAGCTTTAATTACATAATTTATTTAGCCTCTAACTAAACTCCCACAATTTATGGTGATTTTCCACAATCATGTTACTGCTGTTGACTCAAGCAGATTTATTACAATTTTACTCTTTCACACAATCGTTGCGTTCATATCATTTAAACATGTATATCATTTTGTTCAAGATTTAACTCATGTAACATAGGCATTTAAAATGCTTCACTGTCAACTTTAATTTAATCGAAATGAACAAAATACAATGTCATATCCACATTTAATTTCACATGATCGTAATCACATATAAAAATTATATACTTCCATAGAACATTCCACAAGGACCAAATGGTTATATATATGAATTCAAACATAGAATCACTTCCCATATACTTCGCATCCATCATCTAATTCCCTTAATTCTCATGAGCATAAATAAGTTATACATACCTGGATAACTTAATTAATGAAACGAATCCACATGCCGTGTTAGCAAAAAGTCTCAAAATCACAACATCAAAATGCCTCGAAGTAATTCTTTAAATTCGACTTTCTAGGGTTAATTCAGAGCACTACATTCACATATAATTTCAATGATCATAATCACATATATAACATATACTTCTTGTTTCACTTCGTAATTCAATTTGCATTATCCTCATATGCATAAACAATTTATACATACCTGGACAATTTAATCTATCGAATGAATCCCGACGTCGTATGGTACAAAACTCATATTTATAGACTACTATTATTATTATTTTAAAACCATCAACTACGAAATGAAATTCATTATAACATTTTATCATCACTTCATATCAATATAAATCAAGCACAAAGCTATTTAACATTTTTACCTGCTTAATTCACTCAATCAGCCGAATCTCCTTAATCTTTTCCTTATACCATATAACATGGTACTATATGTACAACCACACATTATTTCATGAATTCCTAAATCACATGTTTAATCAATGCTACATTTTCACCACAACAATTACAAATATTTAAACTCATATATATATACTCACCACATAGGTCCGGCATTTGCCAATTGGCCTCAATACATAATAGTCATTCGTCTCACATTATATAGATTCTATTAACTCTATAATAAATCATCTATCTTTATCACTATCACATTCGGCATTACACCTCCATATGCATATACAATTAAGTTTATTTCCTTTCTTTAATTTACTAGGTCAATATACGATTATAGCACATGTTTAATCACTTAAAACTTACCTCGATGGTCGTCAAACAACTACGAATCGGCTATTCTACTATTTTCGCCTTTCCCCTATCTGAGTTTGGCTCTCTTTGCTCTTGAGCTAAATTAAACAAATTTTGACTTATTATAACCCAACTATTTAAACATTATATTATAAACATATTCGGTTTTCACACATATAGAACATATCAAATATCATTCACATTATAAAGCATCTTTGACCTTTCTATTTTGCTCAATTTGAACCATTCCTCACAACAAGTCACAATCAGCACTCATGCACACCAAGGTTAGTAACTATGCTTTCATTTCTAAAATCGAATACATTTCTTCCATTTCTCAATTTAAATAATATAATTCATTTATTAATCCAATCACATACACAATTTAAATCCATTCCTTTACTACATAATTTGCCATTTTAACAAATTTAAGACTCATATATATATATATATATATACCATTATCATTTTAACCCACGTAGCCGAATACATGTTTTACCACAACTAAAATAATTTATACACTCACAACTCCATCAATTCATTTCCACTTAAGTTCATCAATTCTAGGCTTAATCTAATAGGAAGATAGTTAATTTAAATAAGAACATTTTCCTGATCCCAACCCACCTTAATTTACAATAATTCACTCACTCAATTTATTATTTCATATTCGGTAATTAGAAACAAGTATAAGTACCATCTTAACAACCTTGCCGTCCACTATCTTAAGAAAGGGGTATTTGACATGCAAGTCCCCCATATTCTAAACCTCCTAATATTCGGCCACTACAAATTAACCCATCACATTTTCAATGCTTTTCACAAAAGTCCCTTCTAATAATTCCATATTAAAAGACAAAAATTCAAACACCAAACTTACACAACAGGCAATTCACATATTAAAAACATTGAAAATAATATTTTAAAATATTTTTGATTCAGTTTTGTGGTCCCGAAACTACTTTCTGACTAGGGTCAAAATAGGGCTGTCACAACTCTCCCCCCCTTAGGGATTTTTCATCCCCACATTGTTTCCTCAAATCTGAGCTTACACCACAGTACTTTAACTAACAAAATTTTCTTAGTTTAATCATGATAATCACAGAGATCCGCAGAATTGCACATTTACTCACTTACTTTTTATTTTGGTAATAATGCACACAAGTATAACATAATTTAACTCACCAGTATGAACCTGCTAGGTATAGGCTCGAGTCCCACATACTGGTTCAAGGCCTACTTGACCCAAAGTCCAAATAAACTTGACAGCCGTCAACTTGTATACATATAACTTAGACGATCTTTCATACACCCATCCATTAATAAAACACTATCACTAAGAATTTAATGCTATCCTTTACCTTCAGCTATTCCAAGTGACCACTGATATAGTAGCTCAAGGTTTTAATTCTCAATTGAGTAACATATATAAACCACTACAAGTAACATCTCATATCCATATTCAACTTACTTCTTTCAAAAAAAGAAATCATCATCCACATACCCGACCATTTGGGTTTGTTTAACACAATCAGTCTTAGTTATTATTGTCTGTACGAATTAGTCAAGGCCTAAAGCCTAATATAATACAGCAGCACGAAGCCTGCTAAGCATAGAGCCTGATACATCTCATCGGCACGAAGCCTGCTAGACTTTCACAGTCCGAAGCACATTTACCAGCGTTTAAATTGCCTGCTAGGTTTATAACCTGAATCACATATATATGGTAAGTATTTTCCCATTTAACGGACTTTCTCTTCGAGTCGTACAGATATGTATAGATTTCAAATAAGCCTTATACAATGCCAACGTCCCAGACGCGGTCTTACATGTTATTCAAGGTCGATGTCACTGTCTCGGACAGGGTTTTACACACTATCTCAAATCAATGCTTTCGTCCCAGACGAGGTCTTACATGAACTTATTTCACACACTTAGTTCCCCAATGACCGATTTCGTACACATAGTACTCGGTTAAGGGAATTCGCAGACACAGTGCCTCAATTACCGATCTCGCACACATAGTGCTCGGTTAAAGGAATTCGCACACACAGTGCCTCAATTACCGATCTCGTACACATAGTGCTCGGTTAAAGGAATTCGTACACACAGTGCCTCAATTACCGATCTCACACACATAGTGCTCAGTTAAAGGAATTCGCACACACAATGCCTCAATTACCAATCTCGAACATATAGTGCTCGGTTAAAGGAATTCGCACACACAGTGCCTATATTCACTCGTTATTATACATTGAAATGACTTAACCAAGTCTATAAAACATCACATATGTACACTATAAACATATCCTTTCATTTAACTTTGAATTCATATAGTAATGAACACTTAAACATTTCAAAACCAACTTCCATTCAATCAAATCAGTATAAAATTACAGATCATATCCTCTTTGAAATTTCCATGTCCATAATCACATAAATAAGTCATATGCTTACATGAATGATTTCCCAAAAACCATATGTTCATATATAAACATAGGTGTATAATTACTTCACGTACAATTCACATCAATCATTTAATGCACTTACATTAAACATCAATATCATTTACATGTAGGCTCATTCCAAATATATTATTTTCTCTTCAAAGTTCTCATTCATATATTTAAAACATAACATCATATATGCCATCATTTTATAATTGTCATTAGCCTTAACATATATTCAGCTTTAACATAAATACCTAGCTCACATTCATTCTAAAGACATATTACAAAGCTCACTTAAAGTTTCTAAATGCCATTCAGTCATAAGCTTAAAGCCACATTTTAACATTTCATTACATCTTAAATTAATTAGCTATATTCGACCTATGAAATTAAATTATTTCAAATACTTAAACTCTTACCTTAATTGTTGTTGAACGACTAAGGATCAACTAATCGGCTAATTTTGTCTTTCTTTTTCCCAACTCTTCTGCTCTATATTTTCTAATTTTGTCAATCGGAGACTTACTCGACCTCTACGGATCGGCCACAGGAGACACAACAGGTATCGGAAGGGGATTATTCGGGGGCGGAGGAGGTTGTGTAGCCAGGTTATTATTCACAAATTTAGAGAACCATTCGTTCGTCATAACATAAAAGGTTTGTTTCATCTCATCATTTTGATTATTCAAATTCGGCTAAGTGTCATTCGGCGCTACCCCTTGCGAGGGAGCAGGCGCAACACTCTCAACATCATCTACTACGGCTCGATCGGGATCGGGATTCATTACTATACGAAAAACACATTTTAACTGTCAGAAATCATCACACTATCATTTTATCACTCTATGGCATGTATAGCTAGACTCACAGGCGCTACGTTAGTCCTAGAATCAACTAAATCGTAGCTCTGATACCAATAAAATGTAACACCCTATAACCCGTATCCATCGCCGGAGTGGGTTACGAGTTATTACCGAATTAAACACTACACTAGTACATTCACATTGACATAAACTCATTAGCATTCATACGCACAATCAACGCAACCAGAGATCATAATATTTTTTTTTTGAAACTTATACCGACATTCAAAAGATGCCATATTCACATGGCTATTATATACAATATCCAAAATAGCATTTACTATATAGTCTATTCTATACCTGCCATGCTAGATCTAAAACATCACAGTACCAAAAAGTTAGATAGTGTGACGAGTTGCTGACGATCCCCGAGCAGATGGCTGAAATCAACGATCTATAAAACAGTGAAACATAGCAAACGAAGTAAGCTTTCGTAAGTTTAGTAAGTCTTAAGCAATTTACACAATTGAACTCAATTAAAACCAAATATTGAAATTACATACAACATTTAGCATTATTCACGATACAATACCATTTAGTCAAAAATGGACATTCACATATAAGCACATATAACATTATATTCACCTAAGTATGCTTTTCATCATTCGATACATAACCACGATCCATTTCTAAGGTTCATACACAGTTCACATATACTAGAATCATATGTTTACGAACACAGTTACCATATCACATTTGTCATATAATTTATTTGATTATAGTCACTTGTCATTAATCACGTCTCATTTTCATATGGACCATATAACATCTGATCAAGTTTTATCAATGTTTACAACATAATCACAAATTCACTACAACCTGTCTTCCTAAGCAATAGTCACTAAATTATTTATAATTGGGGCTACAAAACTCCAAATCAAGTGCCGTTAATTTTCCCTGGAAATAGACTCATATATCTTCTATCCATAAAATTTTAAAAATTTTTAGTTTGACCAATCAATACCAGATTTTTCTTGAGTTTCCTTATTTCACTGTTTGACTATTCTGACCACTCTTCACTACGAATTAAATTTCTCATTCTACAGAATTCAAAATGTGTTCTTGTTTATTTCATTTGAAACTAGTCTCATTAAGGAGTCTAATCATAGAAATTTTATCTTATAATAATTTTTGTACAATTTATAATGATTTTCTAAAAATAGAATAGGGGACCTCGAAGTCATTTTGACTCTGTCCCACGCCACTTCAAATATCTCATTATCGGCAATTCTTTTGCTTACATAGTTTCTTTTATAAGAAACTAGACTCATTAAGCTTTAATTACATAATTTATTTAGCCTCTAACTAAACTCCCACAATTTATGGTGATTTTCCACAATCATGTTACTGCTGTTGACTCAAGCAGATTTATTACAATTTTACTCTTTCACACATTCGTTGCATTCATATCATTTAAACATGTATATCATATTGTTCAAGATTGAACTCATGTAACATAGGCATTTAAAATGCTTAACTGTCAACTTTAATTTAATCGAAACGAACAAAATACAATGTCATATCCACATTTAATATCACATGATCGTAATCACATATAAAAATTATATACTTCCATAAAACATTCCACAAGGACCAAATGGTTATATATATGAATTCAAACATAGAATCACTTCCCATATACTTCGCATCCATCATCTAATTCCCTTAATTCTCATGAGCATAAATAAGTTATACATACCTGGATAACTTAATTAATGAAACGAATCCACATGCCGTGTTAGCACAAAGTCTCAAAATCACAACATCTAAATGCCTCGAAGTAATTCTTTAAATTCGACTTTATAGGATTAATTCAGAGCACTAAATTCACATATAATTTCAATGATCATAATCACATATATAACATATACTTCTTGTTTCACTTCGTAATTCAATTCACATTATCTTCATATGCATAAACAATTTATACGTACCTAGACAATTTAATCTATCGAATGAATCCCGACGTTGTATGGTACAAAACTCATATTCATAGACTATTATTGTTATTATTATTATTATTTTAAAACCATCAACTACGAAATGAAATTCATTATAACATTTCGTCATCACTTCATATCAATATAAATCAAGCACAAAGCTATTTAACATTTTTACCTACTTAATTCACTCAATCAGCCAAATCTCCTTAATCTTTTCCTTATACCATATAACATGGTACTATATGTACAACCACACATTATTTCATGAATTCCTAAATCACATGTTTAATCAATGCTACATTTCCACCACAACAATTACAAATATTTAAACTCATATATATATACTCACCACATAGGTTCGGCATTTGCCAATTGGCCTCAATTTGCTCAATTTGAACCATTCCTCACAACAAGTCACAATCAGCACTCATGCACACCAAGGTTAGTAACTATGCTTTCATTTCTAAAATCGAATACATTTCTTCCATTTCTCAATTTAAATAATATAATTAATTTATTAATCCAATCACATACACAATTTATACATACCTGGACAATTTAATCTATCGAATGAATCCCGAC
Organism: Gossypium stocksii; assembly: GCA_020496765.1. Taxonomy (NCBI): domain Eukaryota; kingdom Viridiplantae; phylum Streptophyta; class Magnoliopsida; order Malvales; family Malvaceae; genus Gossypium; species Gossypium stocksii. The sequence continues at coordinate 36,855,197 of CM035624.1, forward strand.
GTCGTATGGTACAAAACTCATATTTATAGACTATTATTATTATTATTTTAAAACCATCAACTACGAAATGAAATTCATTATAACATTTTATCATCACTTCATATCAATATAAATCAAGCACAAAGCTATTTAACATTTTTACTTGCTTAATTCACTCAATCAGCCGAATCTCCTTAATCTTTTCCTTATACCATATAACATGGTACTATATGTACAACCACACATTATTTCATGAATTCCTAAATCACATGTTTAATCAATGCTACATTTTCACCACAACAATTACAAATATTTAAACTCATATATATATACTCATCACATAGGTTCGGCATTTGCCAATTGGCCTCAATACATAATAGTCATTCGTCTCACATTATATAGATTCTATTAACTCTATAATAAATCATCTATCTTTATCACTATCACATTCGGCATTACACCTCCATATGCATATACAATTAAGTTTATTTCCTTTCTTTAATTTACTAGGTCAATATACGATTATAGCACATGTTTAATCACTTAAAACTTACCTCGATGGTCGTCAAACAACTACGAATCGGCTATTCTACTATTTTCGCCTTTCCCCTATCTGAGTTTGGCTCTCTTTGCTCTTGAGCTTAATTAAACAAATTTTAACTTATTATAACCCAACTATTTAAACATTATATTATAAACATATTCGGTTTTCACACATATAGAACATATCAAATATCATTCACATTATAAAGCATCTTTGACCTTTCTATTTTGCTCAATTTGAACCATTCCTCACAACAAGTCACAATCAGCGCTCATGCACACCAAGGTTAGTAACTATGCTTTCATTTCTAAAATTGAATACATTTCTTCCATTTCTCAATTTAAATAATATAATTCATTTATTAATCCAATCACATACACAATTTAAATCCACTCTTTTACTACATAATTCGCCATTTTAACAAATTTAAGACGCATATATATATATATATATATATACCATTATCATTTTAACCCACGTAGCCGAATACATGTTTTGCCACAACTAAAATAATTTATACACTCACAACTCCATCAATTCATTTCCACTTAAGTTCATCAATTCTAGGCTTAATCTAATAGGAACATATTTAATTTAAATAAGAACATTTTCCTTATCCCAACCCACCTTAATTTACAATAATTCACTCACTCAATTTATTATTTCATATTCGGTAATTAGAAACAAGTATAAGTACCATAGCCGATTCTTGCTTATCATGAAATCCACACCAATATACATCTAACTAGCCCAAACCTCACCTATTCACCACTTCTATTTTACTACATCAAAACATTATACAACTTACACATATAAACCAAAGCCGTAAGTCCCTTTAAACAATTTGACCATAAGAAACACAAATTTTACAATTTGACTTACTAGCTTAAGTTCTCCTACGTTCTAACATCAATAATCCTTTAAACACTTTTTAATCACTTTCCATCATCAAATATCAACCCACATCCTTTAATCTATGACCGAATATGAAACCATCACAAAATAAAAAGATAAATTCATGGGTTTTTGGATATAATCAAGCTCATGGGTTTTTGGATATAATCAAGCTAACATCTCATAAATATCAAATTTATATCAAATTTGCAAAGATTTTACCTTGTAGGAAACCCTAAATGGCCGAATGTTTAAGATTTCTTCCTTTCCTAATTTTTTTTATTTAGTTTCGGCTAAAAATGAAAAAGAAAGAACATGCCACATTGTTTTTATCACCTTCTTTTATTAAATCATTATAAAAATCATATATCAACCATTTACCAATTATAATTATTATAAAAGAAATATTTCGTCCAATCTTAACAACCTTGCCGTCCATTATCTTAAGAAATGGGTATTTGACATGCAAGTCCCCCATATTCTAAACCTCCTAATATTCGGCCACTACAAATTAACCCATCACATTTTCAATGCTTCTCACAAAAGTCCCTTCTAATAATTCCACATTAAAAGACAAAAATTCAAACACCAAACTTACACAACAGGCAATTCACATATTAAAAACATTGAAAATAATATTTTAAAATATTTCTGATTCAGTTTTGTGGTCCCGAAACTACTTTCTGACTAGGGTCAAAATAGGGCTGTCACAGATTGCATTTCAAGGATAATTCAAGGGCTGATTTGCAAGTCAATAAATCAGCTGATTTGAGCTGATTGGGTTAGCATTTTGGATGGGTTTGGGTAGCCCGATTGCTTGTTTGGATCAATCTTTCGTATTAGTACAACTAGGTCTCCTTTCCATAATATAATCAATAATAATTATTTAACCAAAAAAAATGGATTAAAATTAAAATTAAAATTAATTATATTATGTATTAATATTCATAATTTAAACTGTCTTAGGTTGAAAAATTTATTCGCCTCAACGCTTCAGAAATCGCTTAACGATTTGAGCTTCTAGCAGTGTCTACTGAGCCAATTTTCACCCTTTGTGAAAATCTGTCAAAAATAAATAAAAATTTATGAAAATTTTATTATATTTTTTGAAAAGAATTACTACGAAACTGCATAAATTTGAGTTAAAATGGACATGAAAAAGTCTATATATATTTTTTGTTTCCAGCCTGATAGGTTCCTCTATGTACACATAGTACGTAGAGCTCAATCAAAAATAGATTAAAGATTGGAACCATAGAAAAAAAAAAAGATGGACGTCCTGGCTTTGCTTAAATGAAAAGCAACACTGACACCTCAAAAAGCAATTGGCGAGAGTAGCATTCCATAAATGGAATGGATGATAAGATGGATGCAAGAGACGAGCCTAATTCTTCAAGAATTTGCATAGAAGAACAATATGAGATTACCAAACTATCCGCTAGACATTTGATTCATTCCCATTATGAAGAAGAAGTGCAAGTAAGCGAGGAAAGGGAAGATAGTGAAGATGAAGAAAGGTATGAGTTGGATTCCCAGGATGAGGAGGGGATTGACCAAACTTTTCAATTTTTAATTTTATTTTGGGAATGTAATTAGCTTGGGATAATTTTTATTGCTTTAGGAGTAGCTTGAATAGTAGATTTCTATATATTTTCTTTTTTTTCTATTTCAAATTTTCTATGTAGGAATCGCACATGACAAAAGTGTGACTTTTATGAGCTTTCAACAAACAAGGAAGTAACCCACCATTAGACCATGGCAATATCACGATCAATTGGGTAACTTCTTTCCTTATATATTCAGGGTCGCACATTAAGGAGAATATGCTATCTAAAGTGTGAGGATAACATAGGAATTTTTTTTTTATTTTTCTTGTTAATGTGTACTTGAGCTTGTAGAAATACAAGTGATTGGTTAGGAGTATATATATAGGTTGGTTATGTTTACTATAAATTTGGCATGATAGTGAATGATTTTAAATTTCCAATTTTTAGACTAATAAGTTCTATATATTACATTGTAAATAAGCATTAAGTAATTGAATATACAAAATGTCATAGAAAATATAAGGAAACGAGCATGCTAGTGTGAATGATAAATAGTTAAATTTGTGATTACTTGATTGATTAAATTTGTGAATATTGAGATACCTAGGGATAACATTAAATTTGTGAATATTGAGATACCTAAGGATAACCTAAGGCATTGTTTGGTATAACCTAAAGCCAAAAAACTAAACCTATTTATAGATCGTTAGTAATTATTTTGAGCCAAAAAACATTTCTTGATGAGCCTCTATACAAAAATCGAGCCAAAACACCAATTTGTACTTACCTTTTTTTTCTTTGGTCCCAGAATTGCATGAATTTAGACATCTAGCCATACTCATTAAGGGTTAAGTAGATACATCATGGCAGATTTTGTAAAATTAGAGTGAAAACGAAATAAGCAGTGTGATATAGTGATTATAGGATAGCCACATATGCAAAACAAAAGAAAAAGTCAAAACAAGTGGAAAAAGCATTTGGAAAATAAAAGCATTGTGAATGAGAAGTGTTCAAAAAAGTCAAATGTGACAAAGTCACAAAAATAGAAAAACTCATTCATTAATGCATAAAAACTCGTGAGCTAGACATAATTACTTTATTATGTTGTGACTTCCTATGTAGAGAAATAAGGTATGTACGAGAAGGAGAAATAAGGCGATAAGCAGGAAAAGGTTATTAAGGGGGAGAACAGGGGACAATACGATGTGCCAAACTACATTCGTGCTTGAAACTATTTTGATGCTTCTTGTTCTTGAATTCCATATCTGTCCTAAGCCTCAGAATGTTACAAGCTGAAAAGTCCTATGTGATTTAGGTAAATATATTCATGAATTAACCTCATATTGAGTAAATACAAGAATGACTGTATGTATCTACTGGGATATTCAAATTACCTATATGATTTATTGATGGATCCATATATTTGAGGACCTTACAATTTGTATACTTTTTACTATACTAAACTTATGTGTTTGAGATTGAAAATAGTAAGTCCTTTACATATCAGCCAGAATTATGTGTATATATGATTTCTCATAGCTATATGCTACTAGGTTTGCATCATGCTTGTTTAAGAGGCATCTTTTATTTTTCATTTTTCTCTTTCTTTGCCTGAAGACAAGCAATGACTTAAGTGTGGGGAGTTTGATCTGTCGTAATTCGTTGTAGCAGATTAAACTAGTTTTCATACTTAAGGAGCTTCAATAGGAGAAATTATATTATGTTTTAAGTAGTTTTTCAAATTTGGTTTTAATTCAATAAAAAGTGTAATTAGAGTTGTTTTATAACCTTACGGGTTAAATAAGGCTTACAAGAGGGCTAACGTACTTAGTGAGTATGCAGGACACAATTCAAAGGTATAAGAGCTCGAGGTTGGTCGCCATGTTGCGACACGAGAGTCAAATGTTGCAACATAGGGAGCAGAATACAAGAATTCCAAGACTGACTTTGGTGTTCTAACATAGCAAGTTGATGTCACAACACACCCCTAAAGCTAAACCTGAGTCAGGCAAACTGCCTTCGATGTCACAACACAAGCACTTGATGTCACGACACCAACCCACCACAGAAAAGATTTTGAGATGAGGATATTTTGGTCTGCACAATATATTTTTATGTAAAAATGTCAACCAACCTATGGCTAAGGACTATGGCCAACCCTAACTCTATAAATAGACTCTTTAGACACTTGTTTAGGGACAGCTTTTGTAATACCCCTAACCCGTATTCGTCACCAGAATAAGGTTAAGAAACATTATCGAAGATTACATTTCAACATAATCAAAAATATAAATCATTCACTTCACATCATTAATCATAGAAAATTCCATTAATAACATACATATTGTCCCTTATACGAGCCCTCGAGGCCCTAAAACACATTAGAAACAAATTGGGACTAAATAAAAACATTTAAAACTTTTCAGAAGAAAGATGAAAATCTTCAAGCTGCAGGGGTCACACGGTCATGTGGTCAGGCCGTGTACACGCCCGTGTCTTAGGCCGCGTGGTCATTCGAAGTAGGGACACACGGTCGTGTCCTAGCCCATGTCCATGTCTGTGTAACTCATTGACTTGCATCACTCGGCCAATCCACACGGCCGTATGCTAGGCCGTGTACCCTTCGAAATGGCCTCACATGCCCGTGTGCCAAGCTGTGTGCTAGGCTGTGCAACAACCTGGCTTACAACCCTTTGAAAATTACAGTGGACACACGGCCCAGTGGTCTGGCTGTGTGTCATACACGGATGAGAAACATGCCCGTGTCTCTGCCCGTGTGAACAAAAAATAGGCCACTTTCAAGCCATTTTTCTCACCCAAAAATGCATCCACCTAAAACCAATTTTCCACAAATAATCAATGTAACACCCCTAGCCCGTATCCGTCATCGGAAGGGGGTTATGAGGCATTACCGAGCAATTTTCAACTTTCATACATTCACTTGTTCACAAGTTCAAATTTCTTGATACAATCAAATGTAATATCATTAAGTCAATTAATATCTCATAGAACGAACAAATTGAACTTCCATGACATAAATATATATATATATATATTTGACAATTAAAGGCCACAATTCCCAAACAGAGGTGCAATTCAATTAACGATTCATACACCATAGCATACTATTCATATTGCCATTTTCAATGACTTAACGCAATAATTTATGGCTTCTCACCTATCACCAACAACTTGTTCAATTCATCCATGCTTACAATTTATGACTTAAAGCTGAACCTAAACTACATCACTTTGCATTATGTCCATTTTAGTAAGCCACATAATTATAATGCTTATGATATCAATTCTTAGTATCACATACATGAAGCTTTTTATACAAACATATTCGAACAAATACCATCTCCACCTAATCTCATTTGACACATATAACTCAATCACAGTCACCATCACTTATCTTATAGTAACATTTCAGGAGTCATTCTTTATACATTAAATTAAGCTCAAGCATTTCATAACCATTTCTACTATTATAAATCACACCAAGAACAACGCCAAAACCATAACCCATAATCAAAATCAACCACAATAGTTAATAGAAACATATAAACACATTTTCACAACGAGTAAGCCATATTGCATGGCTTATACATTTATACAAACCACGTTCAAAAGTATTCATAAGTTTGAAATATAGTCTTTTAAAAGTACTGAAGGATTGACGATAGTGTGGATGACTTCAATGTTGATCCCGAGCTCGTAACTTACTTCCAAAATCTATAAAACAAAGTTACAAGACACTCAAAGTAAGCAAATTAGCTTAGTAAGTCTTAAGTAAATTAAACAACTCAATCAAATATATAATATTCAAACTATCAAATTTTATCAATAACCTTGTACAATTACACAATAGCTATCTTGGTCGAATGTCTAATACCAATAATTAGCAACACTTAAATGTTTCCTATAATATCCTTTATATAACGTCATTGATACTTTCTTATAAATGTTCACACATATGGCCGAATATAAAAGTTAAGTAGACCTTATAAGCCACATATAATTCAACCTTAATATAACATCATATTCGCCAAATCAACTCATTCAAGGTAAATTCACATAAACCAAATACACAAGGTAATATAATTCGCCTAGAGTTAAATTAGCTATTTCAATATATACTAACATATACTTACCTATATGGCCGATTCTATGAAATATCATATAGCTCAATTACCATTGTTCATTATTTGTAATGACTTGAATTCTTATAATCACGGACTTAGAAACAAATCACCGGTATAAAACCTGTTAGGCATGGGCCTGAATTCATCATTGGCACTAGGCCTGTTAGACTCGAAGTCTGATATTTATTCACTGGTAGTATGCCTGCTAGGCACGAAGCCCGATCAAAATCACCAGCTTATAGCTTGCTAGGCCTAAGGCCCGAACATTACACATAAAAGTCATTCCGCAATGTTTCACATATCGAACCATATAACTATATTTTCCATGTAACATAAACACACTTTTAAGATCTTAGTACCATTCGAATACAATTCAACTAACTTATCTTCTTTTCATACTTCTCATTCGGCTTCATACAAATACATTATAAAAATATAATTCTTCATGATATATCATGTTATGTTCAAAAATAATCTATGTTTAATTACTTAAAACTTACCTCGGATATCGTCAAGCGTTACGAATTGGCTATTCGACTATTTTTGTTTTCCCCCGATCCAAGTCCAATTTTCTTTGTTCTTGATCTTAAATTAAGCTTCAAATTGCCGAATACCTAGCTTTCTTCTTTTCTTTTCTTTTCTTAAAGTTTTGGTCACTAGTGAATAAAATAATCTTATTTTCTCTTTTGTGTTTTATGATAACATATATGTGTAATTATTAATTTACAAATTTGACCTTTTAAAACAAATGAATTAAACACACTTAATATGGACACATTCGACACTTATATTATCTAATGGTTTATTTGCCACTTAAAGCCTCCATATTAAAAGAACAACCACTATTTGATCCTTTTACAAATAACCACTAATTCTTCACTTTATACAATTAAGTCCTATTATTAAATTAAACACATAAATAGTCAAATTTTCATACGAAACTTTCACACATGCAAACTCACATATAATAACACGAAAAATAATATTTTAGTATTTTTCTGACTCGAATTCGTGGTCCTGAAACCACCGTTTCGATTAGGGCCAAAATCGGGCTGTCACAACCCTCCCTCCTTAGAGATTTTCGTCCTCAAAAATCTTACCAGCGAAAAGGTTGGGATATCATTCTTTCATCAAATCCTCGAGTTCTCAAGTTGCCTCCTCGACCTCGTGCTTGTGCCAAAGCACCTTTACTAACAAGATTTTCTTCTTTCGTAATTCTTTCACTTCGTGAGCTAGAATGCGAATCGGTTCTTCCTCGTAACTCAAGTCAGGCTAGATTTCGATCCCAGACGGACTAATCACATGGGCAGGACCTGATCTGTATCGTCGCAACATCGAGACATACTCGGGTGGCAGGAATAGCCTGTACGCAACTAGTCTGATACGTTCAGTAATCTCATATGGCCCAATGAATCTCGGACTCAACTTGCCTTTACGACCAAATCTAATTACTTTCTTCCACGGTGAAACTTTTAGAAACACTTTATCTCTGGTCTGAAACTCTATATCTTTATGTTTAAAATCCATATACGATTTCTGACGATCCGATGCTGCTTTCAAACTTTCGCATATCACTTTCACCTTCTATTCAGTTTCTTTTACTAAATCAACTCCATGAATCTTGTTTTCACTGAGCTCATTCCAATACAAGGGTGTACAACATTTACGACCGTACAAAGCCTCATAGGGTGTCATTTTGATAGTTGATTGAAAGCTATTGTTGTATGCAAATTCAACCAGAGGCAAATACCGATCCTACAAACCTCTAAACTGAATGATGTAACATCTCAACATATCCTCAAGTATTTGAATGACTCGCTCAGACTGACCGTCTGTCTGGGGATGGAAGCGGTGCTAAATGCAGTTTAGTACCTAGCACATTTTGCAATTTCTTCCAAAACTGCGATGTAAATCTTGGATCTCTATCCGAAACGATAGAAACAGGTACTCCGTGCAATCGTACTATCTGAGAAATATACAATTCCTCTAGTTTATCGAGCGAGTAATATGTACAGACCGGAATAAAGTGAGTGGATTTTGTCAATCTATCAACAATAACCCAGATTGCATCTTTCTCGTTCGATGTTAACGGTAGACCCAATACAAAGTCCATCGTGACTCGGTCCCATTTCCACACAGGTATCACAATCAGTTGAAGCAATCCAAAAGGCCCCTGATGCTCGGCTTTCACTTGCTGACATACTAAGCATTTCGCAACGAAATCAGAAATGTCTCGCTTCATACCATGCCACCAATAATACTGTTTCAAATCGTTATACATTTTTGTGCTACCCGGGTGAACAGACATCCGACTATTATGAGCTTTCTTCAAAATCATCTGTAATAACTCTGTACTCCTCAAAACACATAATCGGTTTCTGAATCTCAAACAATCATTCACATCAATCAGAAACTCTGAATCAGTTTTTGAATCACATTGAGCCCTTTTTGCAGCTAACTCATCATCCACTTTCTGAGCTTCACAAATCTGTTGCACAAGTAACGGTCTTGCTTTTAATTCAGCTACTAATGCACCATAAACGGATATAGCCAAATGCACATTCATCGCACGCAAAGAAAACAGTGATTTTCGACTTAAAGCATCAGCAACCACATTAGCCTTTCCTGGATGATAATCAATCACAAGCTTGTAATCTTTGAATAACTCTAGCCACCGCCGCTGTCTCAAATTCAGATCCTTCTGAGTCATCAAGTATTTGAGACTTTTGTGATCAGAATAAACGTGACTTTTTTCACCGAACAAATAGTGGCGCCAAATTTTTAAAGAGAAAACAACAGTAGCCAATTCGGGATCGTGAGTCAGATAGTTCTTCTCATGTGGCTTTAACTATCTCAAGGCATAAGCTAAAACTTTGCCTTCTTGCATCAAAACGCAGCCTAGTCCATTCAGAGATGCATCGTTGTAAATCACAAATTCTTTACCTGATTCTGGCTGAACTAGTACTGGAGTTTCGGTCAAAAGAGTTTTCAACTGATCAAAGTTTTTCTGACACCTTTCTGACCATTCGAACTTGACATCTTTCTGAAGTAACTTTGTCAACGGTATCGCTATCATCGAAAAACCTTTCACAAACCGTCTATAGTAACCAGCAAGTCCCAAAAAGCTCCAAACTTTCGAAACATTCCTCGAAGGCTTCCAATCAAGTATGGCCGAAATTTTGCTCGGATCAACCGAGATACCTGATGCTGAAACAACTTGCCCCAGAAAGCTAACTTCTCGTAACCAGAATTTACATTTACTAAACTTTGCGTACAATTGCTTATTTCACAAAATCTATAACATAAGTCTCAAGTGCTCGGTATGCTCAGTTTTGTCGTGTGAATAGATTAGAATGTCATCTATAAACACAACCACGAACCGGTCCAGATACTGTCTGAATACCCGATTCATCAAATCCATGAAAATAGTTAGGGCATTAGTGAGTCCGAACGGTATCACTAAGAACTCATAATGTCTGTATCTCGTCCGAAAAGTAGTTTTAGGCACATCTGAGTCTCTAACTCGCAACTAGTAGTAGCCCGATCTCAAATCTATTTTCGAAAACACTGAAGCTCCCTTTAACTGATCGAATAAATCATCAATACGTGGCAACAGATATTTATTCTTTATAGTCACTTTATTGAGCTACCGATTGTCGACGCACATTCTCATAGTTCCGTCTTTCTTTTTCACGAATAACACTGGTGCACCCTAGGGAGAGAAACTCGGTCGAGCAAAACCTCTATCCGTCAACTCTTGCAACTGAGCTTTCAATTCTTTTAATTCAATCGGTGCCATTCTATACGGAGCTATCGAGATTGGAGTCGTCCCTGGCACTAACTCAATACCAAACTCTACCTCCCGAACAGGTGGCAAACCCGGTAATTCCTCAGGAAACACATCCGGATACTCACATACAATAGGTACAGATTTAATCTTCTTTTCGATTACTTTACTATCCAGTACATATGCTAAATAAGCTTCACAACCCTTACTCACATACTTCCGAGCCAACATCGAAGATATCACTACCGGTAACCCGTTTAAATCAGTAGACTCAATTCGAATTATCTTATCATTCTAACATTATAGATCAATAGTCTTTCGCTTACAGTTCACTACAGCATCATGCACTATTAACCAATCCATACCAAGGATGATATCAAACTCGTTGAATGGTAGTAACATCAAATCAGCCATAAAACATGAATCCTAAATCATCATAGGGCAATTCTTGCATACTTTGTCAACTAGCACACACCGGCCTAGGGGGTTCGACACCCGAATTACAAACTCAATAGACTCAACAGGTAAAGTGTTACTGAATACTAATGTTTCACACACATAGGAATGAGTCGAACCAGGGTCAATCAAAGAAATTATACTATTATCATAGAGAGTGAATATACCAGTGATAACATTTGGAGATGAAGCTTCCTCCTGAGCACAGATGGCATAAGCTCTGCAAGAGCACGAGCCTCGGATCGACTAGCTGTATCTTTCGTCCCTCTCTGACTGCCACTAGCATTACCTGCATGTCTGGGTGGTTTACTTCGTGCTGACATATTACTAAGTCGCACATCCTGAACGGTATTCTGCTCGACTAACATCGGACACTCTCGGATAAAATGATCCGTCGATCCACATTTGTAACAAGAGTGATCGTGCAGTCTACAATCCCCTGGATGCCATTTACCATAATGTTTACACTTAGCTCTATACTGTCGAACACTACCAACACTAGCAACTAAAGTAGCTCGCGAACTCACAGGAGGTCGGTCTCGATCTCGTCTAGAAGCCCACAGTAGCTTTAGATCGACTAGTATCCTCTCTAAACTTCTTTAACGACGACTGAAAAGTTTTACTCGTTGATCTTTTTCAGGAGTCTCTAGCTTCGAAATCAGCCTTTTTCTTTTCTTTCCCAAGCTCTTCGGCTTTACAAGCTCGCTCGACAAGTACTACGAACTCTTTAATCTCCAGTATGCCCACCAACAACTTGATATCTTCATTCAACCCGTCTTCGAAGCGCTTACACATAATAGCTTCAGTCGAGATACACTCCCGGGCATATCTGCTAAGTCATACGAATTCTTTTTCGTATTCGGTAACTGTCATTTGGCCCTGTTTGAGCTCAAGAAATTCTTTACGTTTCTGGTCGATGAATCTCTGGCTAATGTACTTTTTAGGGAACTCATTCTGAAAGAATTCCCAAGTCACTCATTCTTTCGGTACAACTGAAACCAAAGTATTCCACCAATGATAGGTAGAGTCATGTGACAAAGATATGACACATTTCAAACACTCATCAGGTGTACATGATAATTCTTCGAATACACGAATAGTATTATCGAGCCAAAATTCTGCTCGTTCAGTATCATTATCAACTGTGGCCTTGAACTCTTGAGCCCCGTACTTTCTAATTTTATCAACAGGAGGTTTATTCAATTTTATCGAATCAATCATCGGAGGCACCATAGGTATCGGAGATGGATTATTCGGGGGTCGGGGTTATTGAACAACCGGATTAGTTCGGATATTTTGAGTAAACCATTCATTCATCATTTGATAAAAGGCTTGTTTAGCCTCTCCCTCATGCCTACTCGAGGTCGGTCGAGAATCGACTGGCATTGTCCCTTGCGCGGGAGCAGGCGTTATACTCTCAACATAATTAGCTACGACTCGATCGGGATCCATACTATATGAAAACACATTTTCAACTGTTAGAAGTCATCACACTATCGCAATAAAAATTATGGCATGTATAGCTAGACTCACACACGCTACGTTAGTCCTAGAATCGACTAAACCGTAGCTTTGATACTAATAAAATGTAACACCCCTAACCCGTATCCGTCGTCGGAAGGGGGTTATGAGGCATTACCGAACAATTTTCAACTTTCATACATTCACTTGTTCACAAGTTCAAATTTCTTGATACAATCAAATGTAATATCATTAAGTCAATTAATATCTCATAGAATGAACAAATTGAACTTCCATCACAAAACGCTATATATATATATTCGACAATTAAAGGCCACAATTCCCAAACAGAAGTGCAATTCCATTAACGATTCATACACCATAGCATACTATTCATACTATCATTTTCAATGACTTAACTTAATAATTTATGGCTTCTCACCTATCACCAACAACTTGTTCAATTCATTTATGCTTACAATTTATGACTTAAAGCTGAACCTAAACTACATCACTTTGCATTATGTCCATTTTAGTAAGCCACATAATTATAATGCTTATGATATCAATTCTTAGTATCACATACATGAAGCTTTTTATACAAACATATTCGAACAAATACCATCTTCACCTAATCTCATTCGACACATATAACTCAATCACAGTCACCATCAGTTATCTCATAGTAACATTTCATGAGTCATTCTTTATACATTAAATTAAGTTCATGCATTTCATAACCATTTCTACTATTATAAATCACACCAAGAAATTCGACTACTTTTGTTTTCCCCCGATCCAAGTCCAATTTTCTTTGTTCTTGATCTTAAATTAAGCTTCAAATTGCCGAATACCTAGCTTTCTTCTTTTCTTTTCTTTTCTTAAAGTTTCGGTCACTAGTGAATAAAATAAGCTTATGTTCTCTTTTGTATTTTATGATAACATATATGTGTAATTATTAATTTACAAATTTGACCTTTTAAAACAAATGAATTAAACACACTTAATATGGACACATTCGGCACTTATATTATCTAATGGTTTATTTGCCACTTAAAGCCTCCATATTAAAAGAACAACCACTGTTTGATCCTTTTACAAATAACCACTAATTCTTCACTTTTTACAATTTAGTCCTATTATTAAATTAAATACATAAACAATTAAATTTTCATACGAAACTTTCACACATGCAAACTCACATATAATAAACATGAAAAATAATATTTTAATACTTTTTTGACTCAGATTCGTGGTCCCGAAACCACCGTTCTGATTAGGGCCAAAATTAGGTTGTCACAATCAATCACTCCAAACTGCACCAAACCAAGCTATAACAAACTATCTAATTAAGGTACATAAGCATAAAACCAATGTGCCCAAAAGGTACCTCAATCACAACCATTAAACATGTATATCCATATACATAAATTGGCCAATAGTTTAACTAACTTATAACTAAACTTATGTCATAACTTACCACTTTGTTTACCTATCAAATTTCACACCAAAAGTACCAAATATGTCATTTTACATCTAGCACCAATAGCCATACATGTCATCTATAACAATTATACCAATCCACCACATCCAAACATTTCAAATGACCATTTATAGTATACATTTTTATCTACCATTTGAACTTCCATCATATAGTTATGATGCATCTCAAATATACTTATATCTAACTTATACATATTTGACCATAACTCATCCATATATATATAGTTTAATTTCATACCAAGTTATACCATATCTTACCATGTTGAGGTCAATTCATCATATATTACTTTGGCCATATAAACATGCTTTAACAGATTACCAAATTAGCACATATCAACAAAGCACCAAATGTACCAAGGCTACATCACCCAAAATGACATATACATGCCAAAATCATCAACTAACATTCAACTAATCATCAATCATAAGTCCACCTATACATGCCATTATAACCTTAACCAAGACATCAAAATCGACTGATATAATCGCTAGATAATGTGATAGATATCTGATGAGCTTCCAAACTGATCAAGCTTCCGATAATCTAAAAAGTAAAGCAGAAACAACTATGTAAGCAATGAGTGCTTAGTAAGCTCGTATAAACTTTAGTCATACCAATCCATTTAAAATATGAAATTCATACATATCAAGAGTAATCCTATACCAATGCCTCAAGATTCATGAAACCTTATTCAACAACTCACTATTCCCTTTTTCATCATTTTACACTTCAAGTATGAACTTGATATTTCATTACCTTTCCACACCCGTTTCATATGCATAATATACAAGACATAAGCATATCATCAACCATAGTCACAAGTTAGTGCATTTGAACATAGCTCTTTTGGGAATTAATCACATGACAAACAATTTCATAAGAAATTACATAAGTTTAAACCTTACTGCTCTTTCATAAACACAAGTATATTACCATTTGAACACTTACTATTACAATGCATAACCTATAAATTAACATGGCATAATCCAACCAAAGCTTGGCAAAAGCTTAATCATTCACATCAAACATATTAGCATACATGATATAAATCATAAGCACATTAGCATGAATAGCCATTTAATCTCAACATGTATCATTTGAATCTATTACTCATCTTAACTTACATAATTTCCATGTATCGAGTAACACCCCTTACCCGTATTCGACGCCGAAACCGGGTACAAGGCATTACCAGACTTAACATGCTTTATCAAACAAGATCGAACCATAAATTTTCATTCCAACTTAAAACTTTTCATTCGTATTCATAACGTCCCTATCATGGGCCTACAAGACCCAAAACATACATATAAAGTGGTTCGGGACTGAACCGGAAGCTTTCAAACACTTAGAAAATTTTTACTCAAAACAGGCCCACACGCCCGTGTGGAAAGGAACATGCCCGTGTGGGCAGGCCATGTGGTCACACATGCCCATGTCCCTAGCCCGTGTGGATTTTATTTTTTATTTCGAACCTACAATGTTTTTCACATGGCCTGGCACACGCCTGTGTCTATGGCCCGTGTCCCTTACACGGCCATGACACGCCCGTGTCTTAGCCCGTGTGTGAAAACCTTAACATTCTGTTTATGACGTCAGCAAACATTTTGGGTCACACGGCCAAGTCACATGCCGGTGTGCTAGGCTGTGTGGCGAATTCAATTCTCATAATTAATGTGCAGACTTCACACGACCTGGGCATACACCCATATCCTAAGGCCATGTCCTTCACATGGCTGAGACACATGGCCATGTCTCTGCCCATGTGTTTACTATTGGACATTATGTTTTACAAAATTAGGGTGCAAAGGACACACCCATGTGTCTACCCGTGTGGACAAAAAAAGGCTATTTACCCAGCCATTTGCCATCCTGAAACATAAACACACTTATACCAAAACAATAACATAATTTATGAAGTTCTCATACAACCAAAACATAAACCACATTCATAAACAACATCATCATATGCATATGCCAAGAACCAATATTAGCCAATTTCAAATGACCTTATACAAAATAAACAATTATCAAAATAAGCCAACATCCTTGGCCTATTAAACTATGATACATATAACAAAATAAACAAGTTTCCTATACATGTCATAACTCAAAATAATTAACTTAGTATACCTAAAGATGATGATGTGATAGTGTGAAGCAGATCTCCAACAATCTCCCAACCGAGTTAGCGAAACAACACTATAAGAAAAGAAAAAGGAAGGGGAGTAAGCTAAATAGCTTAATAAGTTTATAGGCAAATAAATGAGCATTCATAACACCTTTTAATCATAATAATAAGATTATAGCAATTTTAGACTTTCAATTAAAACTTATGTTCACACTTACTCATTCACCACTAACCAATAGTCCATCACATATCGATCTCATTTTCTATAAGTTTCATATACTTGTCTGTACCACATCACAACAATATCACATGCACTTACACTTCACTAATTCACTAATTCACCCATTGAACCACTTGGAATGCTACAGGATACTTAGAAGGTTGCACATTAGTGCCACACGTATTTGTAGCCGAAGCTACCACTTATCACTTATCACTTAAAAGCTCACTCTCGAGCTATTCACGGGCCTACTCACACAAGCTGACAGTCAAAACGAAGCTACTCAGTGATGCTCACACAAGCTGATATGTATCCGTAACAAATGCAGGATTACCTAGCCACCGATAGTCGTACAAGACCAGTACCTGGAATCACATAAACACTTGATCACACTTGGTTTCCTAGTGACATGTCACTCGTATCCTACTCGATTGCTAAGGTTCAATCGGGACTTGTCACATTTATTGAGGCTTAGTCAATATACACTTTCAAGTAATTATTCGCAGCATATACACTTCTTAAAATATTTAAAACATAAATATAGCAAACATTCATTTACATACAAACTTACCTCGGTCCAAAACGTTTAGTTTTGCGATTTAATGCACTACCTTGCCTTTTCCCTGGTCAAGGTCAATATCTCGTCTTTCTTGATCTATAATATCAAATTTAATTCATTTAATTCTCACATTATTGATTTCAATCCAAAATTTACACTATAACAAATTTTACACTTTTGCCCCTAAACTTTGGCATATTTATGTTTTTGCCCCTAGGCTCGTAAACTAAAATGTACTCAATTTTCTTGACATACAAGCCTAGCTGACTCATATGCATAACTATAACAGCCCACAATTCTCACCAAATCACATCTTTACATACATATTTTACAACTTTTACATCTAAGTCCTTTTCATGAAATAATATCAAAATCACTTAGTAAAAGTTTTTTATCACACATCAAACGCCCATTTTCTACCATTAGACATCAAAATATATGCATGTCACACATGGCTAAATTTTTAAACATGAACCCTAGCTTAAAATAATGGTAGAAATAGCTAGACCATGCTTCAACAATCTCAAAAATGCAAAGAACATTAAAAACGAGGCTTGGAGACACTTACTTAGAGCTTGAAAATGAATGAAACCCTAGCTATGGTGACTCTTCAAATTTCGGCACAAGGAGAAAGAAGATGGACAAAATTTTTGACTTATTTTCCCATTTTTTTCATTTAATTAACCAAATAACCAAAATGCACTTAAGGCATTTCTTTAAAATTTTATCCTTCCATGTCTATTTTGTTCCATCTTCACATATAATGGTCTAATTACTAAATAAGGACCTCTAATTTATGAATTCATTTCAATTAAGTTATCAAGGACATTCGTATAGTTTCATGTCTTAATTCATATAGTTTTCTTTACCATTTCATTTACAGAACACATAAGACATAAAACATAACATCATTTGAATCATACTGTAACACCCCAAACCCAGCCCAGACATTATGGCCGGATTTAGCCATGTCACAATGAAGGGTGAGTCGTACAACTCGAGGACATTGGAATTTGGTTCTTGCGGTCTCAAAAAGTATTCGCGTAACGCATTTCTGCTACCAAAACTAGCCTCGTAAGAGAAGTATTTTAGTTTAAAACTAAAACCATTGAAAGCTTGTTCATTTGTAAGATTGAATTAAACCTTAAGTTGTTATTTGAAAGCCTTAGTACTTACATTCTTTAATAAATTCCCTTGTTTCATTTGTTAGTGGAAGCTTTTGGTTGAAAACGTTTGTTTAACATAAAATGTTATTTTCCTTTTCAGAAAACCAGATTTAAGTTTAGAAATTGAGCAATCAACATAATAAAATCCAAAACCAAACCAAAACCAGATAATGGCCTTATTACAACCCAAAAATAAAAACTCAAATTGTCAAGTAATAAAAACAAGTGAATTAAATTACGAAGCCGTAAGCCCGTAGCGTGGCCACCTCCGAGTCCTTCAATACGCTAAATCGCTTACTGAGGATTACTTGAGAAATTAAAAAGAGGGGGTGAGTTTACGAAAACTCAATGTGTACAACCCTCAACAAACATAAGAAATGCATTAATCAACTTGGGCCTAAGCCCATTTCAATAAGGATGGCATTTGGGCCTTAGCCCATGATAGCCTTAGTTGCGCCTTAGCCCAAATCACAATCAATATCAATATATATGCAATGAACAAATATCCCATCCAACCCTGAACTCCGTATCCCTTCCAACCCTACACTCATGTGCGGATTTAATCAACCCACATATCCCTACACTCCCAATGTAGCACCAATTGCGGCACTAACCAATATTACAGCAAAGTTGTCAATCACATATTAGGCTATAAATCCATCGATGGATCCACAGTCGTCAAGCGACCATGGGACCCTCACATATCATATTCTTCCTCTAATCCATAATCCCATCACTCATGCAGCATAACAATACATGAATGCAACAAATCATATATGGCATACAAAATCAATCATATAACGTGTAGGGGCATTTTAGTCATTTGCCCTTTAGGGCATAATGGTCATTTATCAATATGGGCCTAAGTACACAAACCGGCCCATTACTAAGCCCACAGTCATTCAGCGCGACTATTGTCATTTTTAGCAATCAACAATACATTAGGGCCCAAAGCCCACTATGTAGCCCAAGTGGGGCCCACACTCTCGTGTGGCCCTCGCAGCCCAAATCTGCCCTTGGCCATGTAGACAACATGACCAGCTCGCTATTTCCTATCTGTCAATGAATTTTGCTTGTGTAAGGCCCTCAGGCCCATTTCGGCCCATTTGGCCAAAAAGCAGCCCCAGTCCATGAGATCGCTAATGGGGCCTCTGCCATCATATCGATCTTTCCACACGAGCATTCGCATAATCGTGGGGGTTACCATCGCTAACCTTTCGGCTTTTCAGCTTTTCAGCATTTCAACTTTTGCCGATCTAATCCTAGAGTGGTGTCGGTACACACCTTAGTGGTGAAAAGTGTTAAGATCCACGTGCGTCCAACTCCTACAGTTATTTAAAACATACTGTCAGTTTTATGGCTAATCGAGTTGAAAGTTAGTCTTACCCAAATCGATAACCATCACTTACCTAGACTGGATAATTCGATTTATTCCTCCACGAATGTTGGCTAGAACTAGTCACACGACCCTTATCGATTAACTGCGATAAAGAAATCTGTTAGCTATGTCTGCCCAATCCCAAGGGTTATTTAAAACTGGAATCGAAGAACCAAAATCTCTAGATTAGGGAAAAACAACATTTGGCCAACCCATAACACCAACCAACCTACCTTCAATCGAACCAAATAAGAGTGTATGGGCTTACCTTTTATTGACAGACAAAAGATAAGATAGGTCCCGCACGCCTTAACAACTCTGATAACCCCTTCCTTCTACACCGAAATATAAGAATCAACAATATAAATCCCCTATTTGAGAAGGAAAGGAATCAGCAATCAATTTAGAAAAGGGAATTGGAAACTTACTGAGATAATCGAGGAGATAACAAATGCGCTTGAAGCAACCGAATCACCAAGGAAGTAATTCAGTAAAGAAACAACAAAGGAGAGGACAAATCGGCTCTAGTCAAATCAATTGAGAAAGTGAGGGAGCAATCAGCTTTACACCTTAAGATCAAAGAAGAATAGCATTGAAGCAAAGGAGATTCGGCTCACTTAGAGATGGTTGAGAGGAGAGGGAATTCAGTTATGAGAGATTAGTGAGAAAAAATAGAAGAGAAAGGCCACGGTTTAGAAGGGGAAAAGGGTTAATATTCGGCTTCAGCAAGAAGGAAAGAAGGGAGGTAAAAGATTAGAAAAGAAGGGAGAGAACTAGAAGATGAGAAATGGGGGAGAATCAACTAATAGATTGCCTAAATGGCAATGCCCTTTTGGCTTTTCCAAAGCAGCGTAAACCCCAAAGTTAGAGAGTCTTGAAATCGAATGGCAAAGGTACCCAAAACGAGTGATCAAAACAAAAGAAAACACTAAGAATTCTACTAGCAAGATTCGGCTTTACCAAAATAATACCCCAAAATGACAAAATCGGCACACCAATCCTACCTAAGCTGAATTTACACTGCCCTATTTCCCAAATCGGCTCCAACTCCCCATCAACCAAATTTCCTAAATTTTCTCCCCTTATCACTCCTTAATCCACTCCTTGATTCCCTCACTTGACTAATTCAAACTCCCTCCTTCAGAGTTTAATTCCAACTCAACCACTGGCTCTCCAAAGGTACAAAATAAATACTTAACATAATACCATACCAACCCTAGAACCTTGGACCTCCTTGTCCCCCTGTGATGGCACCTCTTTGCCTCTCATGTGGCACTACTTGCCACTAGACCACTTAGCTTGTTGTGTTAGAACTTCACCACAATTATTTAAATGGCTTAATACTTGGAGTCAGGGTTCCACTAAAGCTAAAAATAAAAATTTTCCCTATGCCTAGGCTTGAACCCAGGACTTCCTAGAGACCCCCAAACACTCCAAAATCACCAACCTAACAGTGCTAACATGCATTTAGTGCCATATTACACAAATTTAAAAGCTCAGGATTTTTGGGGCGTTACACATACTTTTTATAATCATGAATGTTCTTACTTGAATCATCGATAAATCATACCTTTCTATAATTATCGTAGTGAAATCAATCGAAACCCTTACCAGTTCATCCCTTTTCATGCCCACTGAACCACTAGGAATAATACCAGATACATGGGAAATCTCACACAAAGTGTGCTAAACATAAAGTCGTAGCTCACACGAACTGTAAAATGGGTCTGCTCACACAAGTTATTGGTTAGAATGTAAGCTATAAGATGCCGCTCACACAAGCTGTGGAGTATCTGCAACTAATGTCGGACCTCAACCATCGAT
Source organism: Gossypium stocksii (assembly GCA_020496765.1). Classification (NCBI taxonomy): domain Eukaryota; kingdom Viridiplantae; phylum Streptophyta; class Magnoliopsida; order Malvales; family Malvaceae; genus Gossypium; species Gossypium stocksii. The sequence goes on from CM035624.1 coordinate 36,876,792, forward strand.
AGGACATTCAAGACCAGCACCTGAAACATGGTAACCTGGGTCTACTCACTCAAGCTGTATGTCGTAACGTAGCTACACGGTGCTACTCACACAAGCTATCAAGTAACAGCAACACATGCCAAAAACTCAACCACCTATAGGACGTTCAAGACCAGCACCCGAAACACGGTAACCCTAATGACATGTCATTTGTATCCCAAGGTTCAAACGGAACTCGATAATCGTCGTACATCGTTGAATTTCCCTCATTTCATTACAAGATAAATTGTATAATAACATATATATATCAATTCATTTTTAATAAAATTAATATAATAACATTCAATTTAATCAAGAACATAAAACAGTTCATACAAACTTACTTGGCTAAATTGTAAAAATACCAAAGTTCAGAGGCATTTTGGTAATTTCTTAGTTTCCTCGATTTTCCACCCAGTCTTGATCTAAATGAATAATTTCATTCAATATATTAATTTAGACAACAAAACAATTCATTTCATGCAATTTATTCACTTTTGAAATTTTACAAAATTGCCCCTAAAATTTTACTTTTATTCAATTTAGTCCCTAAGCCCAAAACATGCAAATTAACCATTTTTAATGCCAAATTATGACAGTTGAATATTCATGGCACCCATATCAGCCCACATTTGCAACAATTTCACCTCAAATCCTTGAAATTTTATTATTTAACAATTTAGTCCCTAATCGATAAATTCATGAAAATTCACTTAACAAAATACTTTTAATTATCAATCAACACTCCAAATTCATCATTTAACATAAAAAATCACAAGATTAATCAATGGCAACATTCAAAATCTTTAATAATTTCAAAATCGAAGGTACGGGCTAGCTGGACCTAGTTGCAGCAATCTCAAAAACATAAAAATTACAAGAAACGGGGCTAAACCAAACTTACATGCATCAAAATTTCACCATGATAGAAACTTAGCTTCATGCTTTCATGGAAACTCGTGTTGTTGAAGATAAAAACAAAAAGATGATAAGAATTTAGCCTTTTGTTTTTATTTTATTTTAATTAATAATCAAATTAACATTTTACCCTTGGTTAAATAATAAATAAAACATCAAAGTCATGTCCATACTTTTCCATCACATAAATATATGGCATAATTACTAGGAAAGTTTAATTTCACAATTGGTCCTTCAATTAAATTAAATTCTAACTAAATAAACTTATTTACAATTTAATCCTAAACTAATTAGGACTAAAAGAATAATTATTCCAAAAGCTAGTGAATTGAATCATAACACCAGTGCTTGGAAACTTTTACCATGGTTTAATTACCATTTAAGTCCCTTTTCCTTTATTGAATTAACCATTTACTCACTCAAATCAAATAGTGATCAAATTTTACATCTTCTACAATTTAGTCCTTTTTAATTAATTAACCATCAAAATGTTAAAATTTTTCAAAGAAACTTCAACACCATCTTAATGACACTCCGTAAATACTTATAAAAATATTTACGACTCGATTTATAGAAATGAGGTCCCGATACCTCATTTCTAAAACCAGTTAACCTTCGGGTCTTACCACTTGAGCTTAATAAATCGCTTATATAACATAAATTATCAAATCGAAAACCTTTTCAAAACCATATTAGACTAGTAAAAATTAAATAATAATATTTATGAACATACTCATCAAATTTGGTGGCCCCAAAATTACTGTTTTCGACACCATTAAAAAACTAGTTGTTACATAAGAAATCCTTTCTTGAGTCTACCCACTTGGGTTGAGGGGAATCATTGTCCTTAGTGGTTAGGGCATCATCACTTTCCCTAGGCCTATTTTGATGCTTCTAAGTTACAAGTTTCTTGGGAGGAGCAGGTGAAGCACTCTCACTAGTATGAGATTGGTCCATAATGGCCCTAATATCCGACCTTGGTGTTTGAGTGGATGAAGTATGAGAATCTAGAATAGATCCTACACCACCAATGCAAATGTTAGATTCACTTGAAGAATAAAAGGTTGGAAGATGAATATTAGGAGTAATAAGCCAATTCTAGGAACATATCCCACAAAACTCATAAAAGTAAAAAAGGGGCCTCTCTAGTGTGCTCGGTCAAAATCTATGCTAGGACGGTATTGCGATTGTATGGCCAAGCATCAAAAGTCGAAGCAATATCGTAAAAATTTAGCCAATTAACACATTCAGTATTTTTGTGACCATTGGGGCTTTGATTTGATAAGCAGTATTGGTAAACATTTCTAGCTATAACCAATTCTACTAACTCAAGTTTAATATGCCTGTTTAGACACTTGAAATACTTCTTGGCAATCTTCGAGTCCACATACCAACTTTCAGAAAAAAAAAAAAAACAGATTCCTTAGAAAGTGACCAGCAAGTGGGAAAACCAAAACCATCCTTAAGCTTACAAGTGACTCTTATTGTAACACCCCAAACCCGGCCCAAACGTTACGGCCAATTCTAGTATGTCACATCAACGACAGATTAACCATGTTCCTTAGTTATTATAATTAGGGCGAGTTTTGCAAAACCGTTCTGATAGTTTGGGGAGAAAATCCAGGTTTAACTTGTGCTTGTCCTTACCAGTTTAAAACTCATCTTGTTACTAGATCTTGTTCGTTGACTAGTTATCCATTTGTTACGAGTGTTTTGTTTTGAAAACATTGATTAATTTTATAAAAAGCCCGCGCAGCCCTAATCTAGCCATTTGACCAAATTATAATTAAAAGAATTAAAACCCAAATTAAAATGCTTAAAGCGGCCTTATTACAAACCCAAAATCATAATGGAAAATAATCTAAAGTAAATATAAAAGTAGAAAAAAAACTTAATTAAAATCCATCAAACGCAATCCACATGGCCACTATGAATCCCTCCAGCTCCAAGTCCACTAGTCTAGGGCTCACCTGTAGAGAGGAAAGGAAAGGGTGAGTTTGGAAACTCAGTGTGTAAAGAAAGCCCAACTAGAGCCCAAATCAGCTCAAGCTTACTGGGCCTAAGCCCTATCCAGTCTTAGTGTGTAACTGGGCAGAAGCCCTATCCAATAATTAGTTAACTGGGCCGAAGCCCTATTTAGTGAACAGTACGGCCCAAAGGCCCATTACAATAACAGATCAGAAATAATGCATGTATCCAAAGCCCAGCCTATGTCTAGCCCTACACACCACCCGTACCAGCCCTACACACCAATAACTCAACCCACCCAGCCCTACACACCACAGTCACAGCATGGTTGCTTAATCAGTAAACGTGGCCAAGCCACTTTCAGTAAACGAGGCAAAGCCCCTAACAGTAAAACCGAAGCAAAGCCCCTTTCAATAAAAGTGGCAATGCCACTTAGCACTTCCTCCAATAAACCAATTCCCATGCAATAGTTAAACATGTCATGGCATACAGTGAACAGATAAAGTACAGCATGCATTTCAGTCAAATTTAGCCATAGGGTTATAATGGTCTTTTTGCACCTTAGGGTAAAATAGTAATTTTCCACCCTTAAGGGGTATTTCAGTAATTATACTAGTTTTTAGGGTTTTATTCATATTTTAGTTATTAACAGTCCAATTTTCACCTTAATAGTATATCTAGCCCATTTATCAACTTTAGAGCTATCGGACTCTACAGTGTCAATTAGCTATTTTGGCCCATTTAGCCCAAATTTCATGAATGTCTTAACAGTTTTAACCTATAGTTTACTGAAATACACTTACCGCTAGTTTTCACCCAAATGGGCCCGTAAGCCCATTGGGCCCATATTTAGCCCGTCGGGGCCCAAATTTACCAAAGTGCATGAAATCGAGCATTCACCAAATTTACATATTTCGGTTACCGATCTTACCACTTCCAATCGACCTACGAGTGATCACACGCTTGCAAGCCCATGAAATGTCAGAATTTTGACATTTCGGCTTTTCGGCTTTTGCCGATTTAGTCTACTAGAGGGTGTTCGTTACACACCTGATTTGCAATGGACGTTAACGAGATCTCCCACGTGTATCCTACAATCGGTCGCTAACATATCAGACTTATGAATCACTAATAACCAATGTAATCATGCTTACCATATTCGGCCAACATCCCTTAAGGCCCTAACTACATACCTTTACCGAAAATAAGGACTAGATCTAGATCTAGTCGTTCCAATGGTCCAAGCCCTTGATCGGTAGCCCTTAGTCCACACTAGCACAAAACATATCAAATAACAACACCGAAAAACCCTTTTAGCCTTAGTCGACAGCCACCCTATGCATATAGGGGTTTTCAGCTTTTCTTAAATCCTAAAATAATGAATAGAGAAGAGATCTGAGCACTTACCGAAGATCTACTAGACAAGAATGCTTCCAATCCAGTTTCTAGCACAGATCTAACGCAGATCTAGCCTCTAAACACAAGTAGAGAAAGAATCTAAGAGATCTAAGGGTTCAATTTCCAAATCACTATGAGTATGGTGATTTCAGCTTTTGGTATAATGAAGAAGAAGGAAAAAAAATGGAAGCTTTGCAATGAGAAGAAGAAGATGTCAACAAGGCTATAGAAGTTGTGAGATTCGGCTAAAAGAGAAGAAAAGAGTAAGGGTATTCAACCAAGGAGAAATCGACACAAAACTAAAACCTTTCAGAATTTCAGCTTTTATGAGTATTCGGGTAACAAGGTTGAATAGGCGAGGTTTTATGATTAGTGATGCAAAGAAGATGGAGAAGAGGGTGAGAAAAGAAAAGGAGAGGAAAAAGAATGACAGATTCAGCTTTGAAGAAAAGAGATGATGGTTTTGTCTTGCACAAGTTGACACTAGGAGAGTGTGGAGGACTTAGGTTTCGGTTTTTGGAATAGAAAAGTGGGGAAAAGAAAGCACGAAAGAACCCACTGCTAACCTTATTCGGCAATCAAAGTAATTGACCAAATCCTGAAAACTAACTCAAGAATTCGGTACTCAACTAGCCCCTAATGCTGAAACTACCACTCCAATCCCTCATGGCAGAATGTGCCTTCTCAAAACTCCAACTGTCGGCCAACTCTGCTTCCTTCAAAATTCCTAAAACTTCTCCCCCTTATCCTCTTCGATCAAATCCCATGAGCATCTCAAACTCTTCTCAGCAGAGTTTCACTTGAGTTCCAACACATTATTGGCACATGCGCAAAAATTAAAAACACACAATGCTTACCTTGAGACTTGAACTCTGGCCCTTGCACACATCCACACGCCACTTTTTTAGGAACTAAGTGGTGCCACACTGCCACTTTACCAAGGGCTCTCTTGTGTCTTAATTTACCCACTTTTTCTTAAAAGCCCACAAAACCAAGTCTCTTCTCTTTAAGTCCAAAATTCTAAAATTCTATCGGGTTTTAACTTAGGCTTGGGCCTTCTAAAGGCCCACTAACATACTTGAAACATAAATTTAATAACCAAACCACAAAATTCCATGATTTCACCAAAATCGCAAAAATCCTGAAAATCCCAAAAATTAGGGCGTTACACTTATAATTTTTTCCTTACTTCAGTGTAGATTGGAGAGACTATTTTGGATGATTAGGTGAAAACCTTGACGGACAGTAAAGTTGGTCGAACCAACGCCAGCCCCTTATCTGGTAATCTTCAATTGATAAAATTTCTAGAGGACTCCCAAGAGTGTAGGCTTGTATTTTTGGCAACAATCTATAAAGTAAGCCATAAAGGTCTACTAGGACAAGGCCAATAACTACACTAGTGCAATATCATACTCTAAAAGCACTTAATAGAAGAATGGGTGTAGAGGTAGATGGAAGCCAACCTCTAATAGAATAAGAGAAATGACAAAACCTTGAGAGTTGTCACTTAGGTGACACCTCGATGGCATTTCAATGTCATAGGAAAAGTTTAAATGACGGAAGCCTCGAGTTAACAAAATTAGTCCACTTCTTCTTGAGTTGTGCTACATTCATACACAGGAGTGGAGGATTGGGGAGGAGTATTTCCAAGCTCTTAGGGTCCAAATATGGTAAGATTTTGAGGGTTAAAACTTGGCCACTTTAGGTATGACCTCGACCACGAATACTCATTCTTGACATTCTTGTACAAAATAAGAAAAAGAACGAGGAATAGGAGGAATAGGATTACCTTTGAGGACTCTAAAAAGTCCAAAAAGACAAAGGCAGAGAAAGAAGTCAAGAAAGCTATTAAGGAATTCGAAAGGCTTGACAAAGTGTTAGAAAAAAGGTTCAGAGTCTTTGTTTTATAGAAATAAACATGCTCAAGAAGTTACTCCGCGAATAACTATTTACATTCACAAATGCAAGTGTGACATCTATAAATAGGTAAGCGTTTAGTGTCCATACTCAAGTGTTTAACCGCCAAGATTTGATTTCGCTCAGAGAAGCAGTCTGATGATATCTTTTAAGACTTTTAAGGGGTATGTCAGGAAGAGGGAAAAGCATGAAGTGTGTGTAAGGGAATTTGCATCATCTCTAATTTATACTTGGCGTGAACAACCAACTTCATGATGGTAAATAAAATCCTGTAGGGATGAAAATTTCGAGGACAAAATTTTATTAAGGGGGAGAGAGTTGTAACGCCCCAATTCTGGCGGGCACAAGGTCTGACGTAGTCTTTTAGAAGTATGATTGGCAGAGTTGTAACACCCCTAACCCGTATCCATTGTCAGATTAGGGTTATGGAGCATTACCTTACAAATAGAACATTAAAACATACATTTCCTACATCATCGAAAAATATTATAAAACATTCATTCACATACATATCATCCAGAAATCGAGCCCTCAAGACCCTAAAATTTCCCTAGAAATGATTTAGGACCAATTTGAAATCATTTGGAAAGTTTAGGAAAAAGTTATAAATTTTGGAAATCAGGGATCACACAGCAATGTGGTCAGGCTATGTAACCTTCGAACTAGGGACACATGGCCATGTCCAAACCCGTATCCTCACCTATGTAACTCTCTGAGTAGAATCACATAACTGTGTCATAGGCCCGTGTGCTAGGCCCTGTAACTAATTGACTTGCATACAAAGGAACCTATAGGGGACACACAACCGTGTCGCCAAGCCGTGTGTGACACACTATTGAGTCACATACCCGTGTCTCAGGCCGTGTGGACATAAATTTCCCAAAATCAAGTCATTTTCAACACCAAATCATGCATACACCTATAGGCCTTTTGTGCACATAACCAAGACATCAAAACCTTATCAAAACTTACTTATAATGACCAATTCAAGAGTCCTAAATCAACCAACCAATATGCCATTCAAGGCACCTCAATTACATTCCTAAAACATGCCATATATTAATCATAATCAAACCCACTTAACACATACCATTTGAGCCATTCAAACATGTAACAACATAGCCACATTGACACAAACTAGCATGGCATACCAAGCCAAACAACTTATACATACCAAATCATCATTTAAGTATTCAACTAAACATCATTATAATTCCACCTATACATGCCATAATAACCTTGGCCAAAACATCAAAAACTACCAAAATTTATGCTGGATAGTGTGATAGATCTCTGACGAGCTTCCAAACCGATCGAGCTTCTAATAATTTAAAAACATAAGAAAAAAAAAACTACGTAAGCACATAATGCTTAGTAAGTTCATAGAACATGAAACATAACTTACCATTTCATTACATAATAATAAGTATAAACATAATGTAATCCAAACCACAAGCTTGGAACAAGCCTAACATCATCATCAATGCACAAGTTAGTGTATTTATACATAACTCATTTGGATTAACCACATGATAAGCCATTTTCATAAGAAAATAAATCATTTAATCATACATCCCTTTCATGAGCATATACATAATTCCATTTGAAAACTTACTTTTTCAATCCCTATTCTTTCCAGTTGAACCAACTAGAATATCATCGGATACTTGGGAAAGCTCACATGAAGTGTGTAACACCCCTAACCCGTATCCATTGCTAGAACAAGGTTACAAGGCATTACTAATCTTATAACTCAAACATACTTTCATTTGACATACATTTGCATGCATAAGCATTTCTCATTCAAATACATGCACATTGTCCCTTATAAGGGCCTATGAGGCCTTAAACATGTTTTAGAAGTGGTTTAGGACTAAACTGATAACTCAAAATAATTTCAGGAAACTTAAAAAATTTTCATAAAAATAGGGGACACACGCCCATGTGAATAGGTTGTGTGAGACGTCAGTGTCACAGGCCATGTGGACATTCGAAATGGAATCACATGGCCTTGTCTCAGACTGTGTCCTACCCTATATAACTCTCTGACTTATGTCACACGGTCAACCACATGCCCGTTGAACCATTTGGAATCGCTAAGGATACGAAACCATACATAAATAATACAATGCCATATCCTGAATATGGTCTTACATGTAATTTAATATCGATGCCAATAGCCCAATTCTGGTCTTACACGATTTTTCAAATTGATGCCATGTCCCAGACATGGTCTTACACGTAACATCATACCGATGCCATATCCCAGATATGGTCTTACACGGACTTCTTCTTAATATTCCTAACGTCATGACATTTGTATCCTATACTATTTCTAAGGTTCGTACGAGACTTGTTGCTTACTGAATCGTCACCGAACATGTCCATAGTGTGAAACTTATCCAAAACCACAAATATACAATTCATGAAATATTACAACATTTAAACACAATTAAATTGAAGCTTATTTTTAACATATGAACTTACCTCGGTAAAAAATGACTATTTTTGCGATTTAGTCCACTACCTTGTCCTTCCCTCGGTCAACGTCAATTCATCGTCTTTCTTGATCTATAATAACACATTTAACTTATTTAATTATCACACTATTCAATTTAGTCCAAAAATTACACTATGGAAAAATTACACTTTTACCCTTAAACTTTTACATATTTACACTTTAGTCCCAAGGCTCGTAAAATGAAATGTACTCAATTTCTTTGTTACCCAAGCCTAGTTGAACCTCTTTCATGCTTATAATAGCCCACATTTTTCTTTTATTTCACATTTCTACTACCATTTTATCAACTTTCACAAATAAGTCCTTTTATACAATTTCATAAAAAATAACGTCATATATTACACATCAAGCTTTCATATTCTTCCATTAAACATCAAAACACATGCATGTCGCAATGGGTAAATTTTCAAACATGAACCTTACTTCAAAATAAGGTTAGAAATAGGTAAATCGGGTGATAACGACTTCAAAAACATAACGAGTATTAAAAACGGGGTTAAGATGCACTTACTATCAAGCTTGAAAGTTGGCCAAACCCTAGCTATGGCTTCCTTCAAAATTTTGGCTAAAGGGAGAAAGATAACACAAATTTTGACTTGATTTTACCTTTTTATTCTTTTATTAACCAAATGACTAAAATGCCCTTAAAGCCTTTCTTTGAAATTTTACCCTTCCATGTCCATTTTTGTCCATCATGAGATATAATGGTATAATTACTAAATAAGGACCTCTAATTTACAAATTCATTTCAATTAAGCACTCGAAGCTTCTAGAACACATATTTTACACTTTTTGCAATCTAGTCCTAATAGTCAAATTGGACACTTTATCGATAAAATTTCTTTACGAAATTTTTACACATGCATTCAATCATTCTATAAACCTTAAAACTTTATCACAATAAATTTTTCTACTCGAATTTGTGGTCCCAAAACCACTGTTCCAATTTGGCCCTAAATCGAGTTGTTACAGCAAATGGTACCATTTCTATACACAAATAGGCAGCCAATTCAATCTCAAATCATCATAAATTATGCCATATCTATTCTATCCATTTCAAGACACATTTCTATACCATCTACCTATTCAATTTACATACCAAAATCATCATGCTTTTCAAGCCATAATCCACATACAAAACATCACCTATAATCAACCATTGCTTCCCCCAAAATCAATTCACAATAAGCATATCACAACCAACAAATACCTCATATCATAATAACCGTTTAAGCACCAAATCTCATTATCAACTATACCAAAATAAACCATGTCATTCATCATTAGTCAATCCATACCCAAAATTACATCGAACTCGTCAAATGGCAACAACATCAGATCGGCTGAAAACAGTAATCTTGAATCATTAAAGGAAAATTCTTGCAAACTTTGTCAACCAGAACATATTTGCCGAAGGGGTTCGAGACTTTTATAACAAACTCAGTAGACTCAACAAGCAAAGTCTTACTAAACACTAAATTCACACATATATACGAATGAGTTGATTCGGGATCTATCAATGCAATCAGATTAGTATCATAAAGAGAGAAAGTATTGGTGATAACATCTAAAGATGACGCTTCTTCGAGAGCGCGAATACCATAGGCTCTAGCAGGAGCTCTTCCTCTAGCTCGATTACCACTCACATTATCGGCATTACTAATCTTATAACTCAAACATACTTTTATTTGACACGCATTTGCATACATAAGCATTTCTTAATCAAATACATTCACATTGTCCCTTATAAGGGCCTACAAGGCCTGACACATGTTTTAGAAGTGGTTCGGGACTAAACCAATAACTCAGAACAATTTCAAGAAACTTAGAAAATTTTTATGAAAAGGGACACACGACACACGACCACCAGACATGCCTGTGTCACAGGACGTGTAGACATTCGAAATGGGATCACATCGCTGTGTCCCAGACCATGTCCTACCCCGTGTAACTCTCCAACTTAGGTCACACAGTTGACTACACGCCCGTGTGTCTTGTGACAGCCCTATTTTGACCCTAATCAAAATAAGTGGTTTCAGAACCACGAAACCGACTCAGACGATTTTTTTAAATATTATTTTCTATGATAATATATGTGAATGGTTACATGTGAAAATTTGGTGCTTTAATTTTGTTAATTTAATGTTGAATTAATGAATAATGACTCAATTGAATAAAAGAAAAATATGTGGGAAAAATGTGTGATTGCCGAATTGAATATGTTCTTTATTAGGAGGGATTAAAGTCATAATTAGACCATGCATAAATATTATGGACACAATCAGCCTTGGTTAGTGGAATTTGAGTGATTTTATAAAGGCCATGTAAGTAATTTAGTAAATATCATTATGTGTCTTTAATAAAACATTAAAAAAATGGAAGGCATATTTTCTTGTTCTTGCCGAGGCTAGGGAGAATAGAAAAGAAATAGAAAGCCATTGAGTATTCGGCATTTGAAAGAGTCAATTGAGGTATGTTTTAAAAATTTTCTTGAAAATTTTTGTGAATTTGGATGAAATGCAAGTTTTTATGATAGCCCATTTGTAAATTCTTGAGATTTTGGCTTAAGGTGTATTCGGCCATGGTTGTTTTTGGCTAAATGGATTAGATGTTGATGTTGTGTAATGAATGGTGATCTTAGATGTATTTGAGCTAGCTAAATTTTGTTTTTGTAGCTAAAATTAGTTAAATATGTTAAATGCTAAGGTATAAGGTAGTATGAATACATTATGAAGAGAATTATGCATTTGGCCATGAGGTTATGTTTCCTCAGTGGTATTTTGATGTTTTGGCATTATAGTGATGAACAAGATGCATGTTTAATTTTTAGTAATTGTTTACATGTTTGCCGAAATATGAACCAAAACGTGAATTGAGGAGAGGGATGAATTAACGTTTATAATTGAATTTATGTGATTTATTTGATAAGTGACAATCGGCTAAACTAGTTAAATTGTATTTAGAGATTTATAGCAGCCGAATGTGGACTTAATTCTTGTGGGGAAATGTAGTTGTTATTGAGATTTTGCCGAATGAATTAATAATCTAAAGAATGTGGTTGTGCTATGTGAAGGAAATGATTATATAAATTCGATAGGTGTTTACTTGTGTCTTGAAAAGTAGTAATGTAATTGAGCATATGAACTTCAATTGATGAAAAAATTAGTTGAATAATTTAGAAAGTTGATTTGTTGATTTAAGCTCAAGAGCTAAAGGGGGCAAACTCGGATTAGGGAAAGGCGAAGGTAGCCGAGTAGTCGATAAAGCCGTACGATAACAGTCGAGGTAAGTTCTTAAGCGATTAAATAGATTCTATGTGTTTAATGATTAAATGAATATAGAAATTAGAATGTGAAGCTTATGAGATATATATATATATATGCATACGAATGAATAACAATGTTAATGTCATGAGCCGAAAATAGCTAGCACGTTTAATTGAATTGTAGATGGCAATGAATTATATGTTAAGAGTTCATAGAGAATGACAAATGACAATTGTATTTCAGAGAAGCAAGGGTAAATAATATGAGCATGAATCTGGTAATGGCTAAGTGTGATAGCCGAATATGCTATGAATTAATATAAGTGAATGGTATTTTGAATATATTGTATGATGTAAAGACCGAATGCATTATGAAATGGGATATGAGTCAATGCTATAAAGTGGATGAAATTACTATGTGTGATATTCAGGCTACGAGCCTAGCAGGCTAGTTGCTGTTGAAATAAACCGGGTTAATGGCCTAGCAGGCAAGTGCCATTGAAATATTAAGACAGGTTATTACCTAGCAGGTCGAGTACCATTGAAATGAATTCAGGTTATTACCTAGCAGGCTTCGAGCCGTTGAATCAAATACAGGTTTTAAAACCTAGTAGGCTAAGTGCCGTTGAATTATTCTGAGCATAGAATTAATGGTATACTTATAAGGGAAGGTTATAAATTGCTAGTTGAAGGCATATTGAATTAAGTAGCTTTCAGTCACATATGTAAATGCAAGGTATGGGTTATATTCGTTACTTATTGTGTGACAAGAATATGTTTGATCTTTTATGTTCCTATATGGAAAATCTAGTAGTATTTTAAATGATTCATTGAAGATATGGAAGTAACGATGAACTAAAGAATTAAACTACTATAAGTATATATAATTGTATGTACGTGTATGGAAGGAGTGTATCGAATAAGTAATTTAGAAGTATTGATACGTTGGACTTTATTAAAATGGTAATTGTGGAAGTTGTAAGTAAGTAAAGATTTATTAATATGATTATGCATTGATATAAACTTCGTGTTAAGACTTACTAAGCTTATGAAAGCTTACTTCGTGTATTTTTTTGTCTTCTCTGTCTTATAGATTTTTTTTGGGAACCAGCTAAAGATTCGGGGATTGTTGGAAATCACATCACACTATCGACTACTTTGGTACTTTATGTTTTAAGAAGTGAAGTTAATGGCATGTATAGGCTATGGTTTCTCTTTTCTATATATATGTTACAAAACCATGCGAAAATGGCTAAGTGGTTTAGTGTGTTACCTTGATACTTGTTTGGATGAGCATTGATAAGCTAAAATGGTTGGTTGGAAGACTTTCATATTTTGTTTTGAAAATTTTCTATGTGGATTTGTTTATATCTTATAAGATATTTGGTGTATGTAAAATTATATACATTTTGAGTATAAAACATTTTAAGTAAATGAATTTGAGTGGTTGTATTTGATTTTGTTTTGTATGAATTCTATATATATATATATATATATATATATCTATTCATACATGTTTAATTTGGTCTAGATACAAACTTTCTAAGCTATTAATATTAGGTGAAATTATACAAATGATAGTCATATGTATATGATCCTATATTAGAATGGTGTGCCTGTTAATAGAGATGAGTGATTAATATTGTAAGTTGAAAGTGTAATAGTTTTATTGCTATATGGTTCTTTAAAAGTTTTTTTTCTAATTCGAACTTAAATTGGGATTTTTAATAATTGAATTAGTCTCGTTTCTTACATGTATGATTATGACTTGTTTGTTTATCAAAGGTTGATATCGTCTTTGTTTGTGTAATGCCCTATAACCCTATTCGGCAACGGGTTAAGGGTGTTACATTTTATTGGTATCAGAGCTACGGTTTAGTCGATTCTAGGACTAACGTAGCGCGTGTGAGTCTAGCTATACATGCCATTATGTATAGATACGATAGTGTGATGATTTCTGACATTTAAAAATGTGTTTTTCATATAGTAATGAATCCCGATCCCGACCGAGCCATAGCAGATGATATTGAGAGCGTAGCGGCTACTCCCGCGCAAGGGACTGCGCCATTTGACTCTCAGCCGAATTCCAATCATCGAGATGATGACATGAGACAAGCCTTCTATGCTATGATGAGTGACTGGTTCACTCAATTCATTTGAACTAATCCGGCTGTTCCACAACCCCCGCCCCTGAATACTCCGCTTTCGACACTCGTAATGCCTCCTGTGACCGACCCATTGAGATCGAGTAAGCCTCCTGTTGATAAAATTAGAAAATATGAGGCTGAAGAGTTCAGAGCCACTGTCAATGATGATGCTGAGCAGGCCGAGTTTTGGCTTGATAATACTATCCGCATGTTTGATGAGCTATCGTGTACTCCAGATGAGTGTTTGAAATGTGCTGTATCTTTATTACGTGATGATGCTTATCACTGGTGGAACACATTGGTTTTCGTAGTACCAAGAGAGCGGGTCACTTGGGAATTCTTTTTGACAGAGTTTTGAAAAAAGTATATTAGCCAGAGATTTATTGATCAAAAACGTAAGAAATTTATTGAGCTCAAACAGGGCCGTATGACAGTTACTGAATATGAATGAGAATTCGTACAACTCAGCAGATATGCCAGGGAATGTGTTTCAACCGAAGCTATGATGTGTAAACGCTTTGAAGAAGGATTGAATGAAGATATTAAATTGTTAGTCGGCATTCTTGAAATTAAAGAATTCGTAGTACTCGTAGAACGAGCGTGTAAAGCCGAGGAACTGGGAAAAGAAAAGAGAAAGGCTGATTACGAGGCTAGAGATTTCCATAAGCGATCAACGAGTAAAACTCTTCAGTCATCCTTGAAGAAGTTCAAAGAAGACAGTAGTCGATCAAAAGCTAGTGTGAGCCACTCTAGACGGGATTGAGACAGACCCTCTGTAAATCCACAAACTATGTCCGTTGCTAGTGTTGGTAACATTCGGCTTCATAGAGTTGAATGCAATTATTGTGGTAAATGGCATTCAGGAGAATGTAGATTATGTGATCATGCTTGTTTTAAGTTGGATCGATGGATCATATGATTCGTGAGTGTCCAAAGTGGGCGGAGCAGAATACCGTTCAGAGTGCGAGACAGAGTAATAAGCCATCACGAGGTAGACCACCTAGACGCGAGGGTAATGTTAGTGGCAGTCAGAGAGGGACGAGAGACATAGTTGATCGATCTGAGGCTCATGCACCTGCCAGAGCCTATGCCATCTGTACACGTGAGGAGGCTTCTTCTCCTGATGTTATTACTGGTACCTTCACTCTCTTTGATACTGATGTTATTGCTTTGATTGATCCCGGTTCAACTCATTCCTATGTGTGTGAAACTTTGGCATCCAGTAAGACTCTACCTGTTGAGTCTACTGGGTTTGTGATTCAAGTGTCCAATCCTCTGGGCCGTTGTGTATTAGTTGATAAAGTGTGTAAGAAATGTCCCTTAATGATTCAAGACCTCTGCTTCCCAGTCGATTTGATGCTATTACCATTCGACGAATTTGGTATCATCCTCGGGATGGATTGGTTAATTGTACATGATGCTATAGTGAATTGCAAGTGAAAGACAATTGATTTGCGAAGTTCAAATAATGAGATAATTTGAGTTGAGTCTACTGATCTAAACGGGTTACCGGCAGTGATATCTTCTATATTAGCTCAGAAATATGTGAAAAAGGGCTGTGAAGCTTATCTTGCTTATGTATTGGATAACAAAGCATCTTAACGAAAGCTTGAGACTGTGCTTGTGGTTTGTGAGTATCCGTATGTGTTTCCCGAGGAATTACCGGGATTGCCACCTGTTAGAGAGGTTGAGTTCAGCATAAAGCTTGTACTAGGTACGACTCCGATTTCGATTGCTCTGTATCGTATGACACTGGCTGAGTTGAAAGAACTGAAATCTTAGTTGCAAGAATTGACAGACAGAGGTTTTGCACGACCGAGTTTCTCACCCTGGGTGCACCAATCTTGTTTGTGAAAAAGAAAGACGGAACTATGAGAATGTGTATCAACTATCGACAGCCGAAAAAAGTGACTATAAAGAATAAATATCCGCTGCCGTGAATTGATGATTTATTTGATCAGTTAAAGGGAGCTTCAGTGTTTTCAAAGATTGATTTGTGATCTGGCTATTATCAGTTGAGAGTTAGAGATTCTGATGTGCCTAAGACTGCTTTCAGAATGAGATACGGACACTACAAATTCTTAGTGATGTCGTTTGGGCTCACTAATGCCCCTGCGGTTTTCATGGATTTGATGAATCAGGTGTTTAGATAGTATTTAGATTGATTTGTGGCTGTGTTCATGGATGATATCTTGAGTTATTCTCGCGACGAGATCGAACATGTCGAGCACCTAAGAATTGTGCTTCAAATTTTACGTGATATACAGTTGTATGTAAAATTTAGTAAATGTGAGTTTTGGCTATGCGAGGTTAGCTTTTTGGGTCATGTTGTATCCACATCGGGTATACGAGTCGATTCGAATAAAATTTCGGCTATTCTTGATTAGAAACCTCCGAGAAACATTTCTAAAATTCGAAGCTTTTT
Organism: Gossypium stocksii; assembly: GCA_020496765.1. Classification (NCBI taxonomy): domain Eukaryota; kingdom Viridiplantae; phylum Streptophyta; class Magnoliopsida; order Malvales; family Malvaceae; genus Gossypium; species Gossypium stocksii. The sequence continues at coordinate 36,893,369 of CM035624.1, forward strand.
TGGACTCGCTGGGTATTATCAACGATTCGTTAAAGGTTTCTTGATGATAGCAACACCGTTGACAAAATTGCTTCAGAAAGATGTCAAATTTGAGTGGTCTGAGAAGTGTCAGAAAAGTTTCGACCAGCTAAAAACTCTTTTGACGGAAGCGCCAGTGCTAGTTCAGCCAGAATCCGGTAAAGAATTTGTGGTTTATAGTGATGCCTCTTTGAACGGTTTGGGCTATGTTTTGATGCAAGAAGGTAGAGCTGTTGCTTATGCTTAGAGACAGTTAAAGCCTCACGAGAAAAACTATCCGACTCACGATCTCGAGCTAGCTGCTATTGTGTTCGCTCTGAAAATTTGGCATCACTACTTATTTGGAGAGAAATGTCATGTTTATTCCGATCATAAAAGCCTCAAATATTTAATGACTCAGAGAGACTTGAATTTGAGACAAAGACAGTGGCTTGAGTTGCTGAAAGGTTACGAGCTTGTCATTGATTATCATCCGGGAAAGGCTAACGTAGTTGCCAATGCTCTTAGTCGGAAATCATTGTTTGCATTGCGAGCGATGAATGTGCACTTGTCCATATCTGCTGATGATATGTTGATAGCAGAATTAAAAGCAAAGCCTACATTGATACAACAAATCCGGGAAGCTCAGAGAGTTGATAATGATGTGATAAAAAAACGAGCACAGTGTAATTCGAATGAAAATTTAGAGTTTTTGATTGATGATGATGATTGCTTGAGATTCCGAAATAGATTGTGTATTCCGAGAAATTCTGAACTTATTTCGATAATTTTGAATGAGGCTCATAGTAGCCGAATGTCAGTCCATCCGGGTAGCACAAAAATGTACAACGATCTGAAACGTCAGTACTGGTGGCACGGTATGAAACGAGACATCTCTGACTTTGTTTCTAAATGTTTGATTTGTCAACAAGTGAAAGCGGAGCATCAGGTGCCCTCGGGATTGCTACAGCCGATCATGATACCTGAGTGGAAATAGGATCGAGTCACGATGGACTTCGTATATGGTTTACCGTTGACACCGGGTAAGAAAGACTCAATCTGGGTTATTGTTGATAGATTGACGAAGTCAGCTCATTTCATCCCTGTTCATACCGACTTTTCACTTGATAAGTTAGCGGAATTATATGTCTCTCAAATTGTATGATTACACGGAGTGCCTATTTCTATTGTTTCGGATAGAGACTCCAGATTTACATCGCGATTTTGGAAGAAATTGCCAGATGCGCTGGGCACCAAATTGCATTTCAGTACTACTTTTCATCCCCAGTCAGACGGTCAATCTGAGCGAGTTATTCAGATACTCGAGGATATGTTGAGATGTTGCATCCTTGAGTTTAATGGCTCGTGGGAGAGATACTTACCCTTAATTGAATTCGCATACAATAACAGTTTTCAATCGACTATTAAGATGGCGCCTTACAAGGCTTTGTACGGTCGTAAATGCCGTACACCGTTATTCTGGACTGAGCTTAATTAGAATAAGATTTATGGAGTCTATCTGATTAAAGAAACCGAACAAAAAGTAAAAGTGATCTGTAATAGTCTTAAAGCAGCCTCCGATCGTTAGAAATCGTATGTAGATCTGAAGCGTAAAGATATAGAGTATCATATTGGAGATAAAGTGTTTTTGAAAGTCTCGCCGTGGAAAAAGGTACTCAGATTTGGCCGTAAAGGCAAATTGAGCCCGAGATTTATCGGACCGTACGAGATTTCAGAATGGATTGGGCCAGTTGCTTACAGATTAATTTTGCCACCTGAACTTGAAAAGATCCATGATGTTTCTCATGTTTCGATGCTCCGTCGTTATAGATCCGATCCTTCGCATGTGATAAATCCATCAGAGGTTGTAATTCAATCTGATTTGAGCTATGAGGAAGAATCGGTCCGTATTTTGGGTCGCGAGGTGAAAGAATTGCGAAACAAGAAAATTTCGTTAGTGAAAGTATTGTGGCTCAAACACAGAGTCGAAGAAGCGACTTGGGAACTTGAGGACTCTATAAAATATCGTTACCCTAATCTTTTCACTGGTAAGATTTTCAAGGACGAAAATCCCTAAAGGGGGAGAGTTGTGACAACCCTATTTTGACCCTAATCGGAATAAGTGGTTTTGAAACCACGAAACCTACTCAGATGATTTTTTTAAATATTATTTTCTATGATAATATATGTGAATGGTTACAGGTGAAAATTTGGTGCTTTAATTTTGTTAATTTAATGTTGAATTAATGAATAATGACTCAATTGAATAAAAGAAAAATAAGTGGGAAAAATATGTGATTGCCAAATTGAATATGTTCTTTATTAGGAGGGATTAAAGTCATAATTAGACCATACATAAATATTATGGACACAATCGGCCTTGGTTAGTGGAATTTGAGTGATTTTATAAAGGCCATATAAGTAATTTAGTAAATATCATTATGTGTCTTTAATAAAACATTAAAAAAAATGGAAGGCATATTTTCTTGTTCTTGCCGAAGCTAGGGAGAACAGAAAAGAAATAGAAAGCCATTGAGTATTCGGCATTTGAAAGAGTCAATTGAGGTATGTTTTAAAAATTTTCTTGAAAATTTTTGTGAATTTGGATGAAATGCAAGTTTTTATGATAGCCCATTTGTAAATTCTTGAGATTTTGGCTTAAGGTGTATTCGGCCATGGTTGTTTTTGGCTAAATGGAGTAGATGTTGATGTTGTGTAATGAATGGTGATCTTAGATGTATTTGAGCTAGCTAAATTTTGTTTTTGTAGCTAAAATTAGTTAAATATGTTAAATGCTAAGGTATAAGGTAGTATGAATGCATTATGGAGAGAATTATGCATTCGGCCATGAGGTTATGTTTCCATAGTGGTATTTTGATGTTTTGGCATTATAGTGATGAACAAGATGCATGTTTAATTTTTAGTAATTGTTTACATGTTTGCCGAAATATGAACCAAAACGTGAATTGAAGAGAGGGATGAATTAACGTTTATAATTGAATTTATGTGATTTATTTGATAAGTGACAATCGGCTAAACTAGTTAAATTGTATTTAGAGATTTATAGCAGCCGAATGTCGACTTAATTCTTGTGGGGAAATGTAGTTGTTATTGAGATTTGGCCAAATGAATTTATAATCTAAAGAATGTGGTTGTGCTATGTGAAGGGAATGATTATATAAATTCGATAGGTGTTTACTTGTGTCTTGAAAAGTAGTAATGTAATTGAGCATATGAACTTCAATTGATGACAAAATTAGTTGAATAATTTATAAAGTTGATTTGTTGATTTAAGCTCAAGAGCTAAAGGGGGCAAACTCGGATCGGGGAAAGGCGAAGGTAGCTGAATAGTTGATAAAGCCGTACGATAATAGTCGAGGTAAGTTCTTAAGCGATTAAATAGATTATATGTGTTTAATGATTAAATGAATATAGAAATTAGAATGTGAAGCTGATGAGATATATATATATATATGCATACGAATGAATAGCAATGTTAATGTTATGAGCCGAAAATGGCTAGCACGTTTAATTGAATTGTAGATGGCAATAAATTATATGTTAAGAGTTCATAGAGAATAATAAATGACAATTGTATTTCGGAGAAGCAAGGGTAAATAATATGAGCATGAATCTAGTAATGGCTAAGTGTGATAGCCGAATATGCTATGAATTAATATAAGTGAATGGTATTTTGAATATATTGTATGATGTAATGACCGAATGCATTATGAAATGGGATATGAGTCAATGCTATAAAGTGGATGAAATTACTATGTGTGATACTCAGGCTACGAGCCTAGCAGGCTAGTTGCCGTTGAAATAAACTGGGTTAATAGCCTAGCAGGCAAGTGCCATTGAAATATTGAGACAGGTTATTACCTAGCAGGCCGAGTGCCGTTGAAATGAATTCAGGTTATTACCTAGCAGGCTTCGAGCCGTTGAATCGAATACAGGTTTTAAAACCTAGCAAGCTAAGTGCTGTTGAATTATTTCGAGCATGGAATTAATGGTATACCTATAAGGTAAGGTTATAAATTTCTATTTGAAGGCATATCGAATTAAGTAGCTTTCGGTCACATATGTAAATGCAAGGTATGGGTTATATTCGTTACTTATTGTGTGACAAGAATATGTTTGATCTTTTATGTTCCTATATGGAAAATCTAGTAATTGTTTAAATGATTCATTGAAGATATGGAAGTAACGATGAACTAAAGAATTAAACTACTGTAAGTATATATAATTGTATGTACGTGTATGGAAGGAGTGTATCGAATAAGTAATTTAGAAGTATTGATATGTTGGACTTTATTAAAATGGTAATTGTGGAAGTTGTAAGTAAGTAAAGATTTATTAATATGATTATGCATTGATATAAACTTCGTGTTAAGACTTACTAAGCTTATGGAAGCTTACTTCGTGTGTTTTTTTGTCTTCTCTGTCTTATAGATTTTTTTTTTTGGGAACCAGCTAAAGATTCGGGGATTGTTGGAAATCACATCACACTATCGACTATTTTGGTACTTTATGTTTTAAGAAGTGAAGTTAATGGCATGTATAGGCTATGGTTTCTCTTTTCTATGTATATGTTGCAAAACCATGCGAAAATGGCTAAGTGGTTTAGTGTGTTACCTTGATACTTGTTTGGATGAGCATTGATAAGCTAAAATGGTTGGTTGGAAGACTTTCATATTTTGTTTTGAAAATTTTCTATGTGGATTTGTTTATTTCTTACAAGATATTTGGTGTATGTAAAATTATATACGTTTTAAGTATAAAACCTTTTAAGTAAGTGAATTTGAGTGGTTGTATTTGATTTTGTTTTGTATGAATTATATATATATATATATATATATATATATCTATTCATACATGTTTAATTCGGTCTAGATACAAACTTTCTAAACTATTAGTATTAGGTGAAATTATATAAATGATAGTCATATGTATATGATCCTATATTTGAATGGTGTGCCTGTTAATAGAGATGAATGATTAATATTGTAAGTTGAAAGTGTAATAGTTCTATTGCTATATGGTTCTTTAAAAGTTTTTGTCTAATTCGAACTTAAATTGGGATTTATAATAATTGAATTAGTCTCGTTTCTTACATGTATGATTATGACTTGTTTGTTTATCAAAGGCTGATATCGTCTTTGTTTATGTAATGCCCTATAACCCTGTTCGGCAACAGATACGGGTTAAGGGTGTTACATGTCTAGCCCGTGTGCCTATTCAAAATGGCCACACACACCCATGTGTTAGGCCATGCCAAACCTGTAAGGTATACTGACTTATAACACACGGCCAGTCACACGACCGTATGGAAGGCCGTGTAGAGCATACTGACTTGTATTTAATTGCAACACCAAGGGACACACGATCATGTACTATGACCACGTGTCGCACACGATTGAGACACACGCCCATATCTCTGCCCATATGGACAAAAATAGGCCATTTACAATGCCATTTCATCACCCAAGTCAAACATACCTATATAAGGGCAAATCGTACCATTTCCAGACACAAATAGGCAGCCAATTCAATCTCAAATCATCAAAAACTATGCCATATCTATTCTATCCATTTCAAGACACAATTCAATACCATTTGCCTATTCAATTTACATACCAAAATCATCATGCTTTTCAAGCCATAATCCACATACAAAACATAACCTATAATCAACCATTGTATCTTCCAAAATCAATTCATAACAAGCAAATCACAACTAACTAAATACCTCATATCATAATAACCATTTAAGCACCAAAGCTCTTATCAACTATACCAAAACATACCATGTCACATGGCAATATATACATCAACCAAAATCATTATCAAGCCACTTCAAATGGCCAAATACACTTCCAACAATGGTACCAAAGTGACCATAGTCTATACATGCCATATACCATATATACACAATCTCAAAAGTACCAAATAGATGTCCGATAGTGCGATGAAGTCTCTGATGATCCCCAGATCCGAGCTAGCTCGATTACACTATAAAACATAGAAAAATAAAGACAAAATAAGCTTTATAGCTTAGTAAGCTAGTATGATAATAAACTTAATATATCAAAAAAGTGCAATTCAACCATAAGAACATAGCAAGTATTAACTATATCGAATCACAAACCTTTGACATATTTGATACATCAATAAGCATAAATTCATCAAGTTGCCCCCATTTGATACTCATATGATTTTCAACATACCTGTATCACTTAAGTCGACCTTACATTCATCCTCATCTCGATTATGCCTGTTGAACCATTCGGAATTACTAAAGGATACACGGGAATCACACATACATAGTATAATGCCAAATCCTAGATATGGTCTTACATGTAATCTCGTATCGATGCCATAGCCTAGCTATGGTCTTACACGAAGTCTCATATCGATGCCATATCCAAAATATGGTCTTACACGAAATCTCATACCTTAATGTCATGACACTTGTATTCTATATTATTCTTAAGGTTCATATAGAACTTTCGGCTATAGTATCTCTGTCGATTATGTCTGAATCTCATATCCAACCACTTTGCAATTCAATTCAATAAAAATAATACATTTATAACACAAATTAATAGCATTTATTAACATATGAACTTACCTCGGATAAGGAAATGACGAATCAGATTGACTATTCGATAACTTTACTTTTCCCTTGATCTAATTCTGAATTCTTCCTTTCTTGATCTATATATAATCAAAATCAGTTTATTTAATTATCTATTCATTCAATTTAGTCCAAATCACACATTAGATCACTTTTACACATTAGTCCCTATACTTTTACATTGTTACAATTTAGTCCTTATGTCATAAAATCACAAATTCATACAAATTTCAAAATACCCATGCTTAGGCGAATTACTCTTATGCCCCTAGTAGCCTATATTTATCACTTTTTCACACAATTAACCATACATTTTCAAATTTTCACAAATTAATCCTTATTTTACATTTTTACTCAAAATCACTTTACTAAACTTGCATAACTATCTTCAAATACTCATAATTCATCAAAAATCATCAACGAACTCATGTATTCAACAGTGGCAACTATCAAAACATTTAACAGTTTTGTAAAATAGTCCCTTGGCTAGCTAGTACTAGTTGCAACGAATACAAAAACATAAAAATCATCAAAAATCGAACAAAAATCACATACCCATTAGATCATGCAAGTGTCGAATGTCAAAGCTTCAAAACCCTTTCTTTTCTATTGATTTTTTAGAAGAAAGATGGGAAAAAGATTACAGCCATGTGATTAATTCGTTTTACTAGCCTTAATTACTAAATTACTATAATAACCTTTATTATAACCATTATAATTCACATAATATAAGCCCATTTATGACCATCCCCACTACCAATGATCTAATATCATCAGAAAGACCTTTGATTTAACATTTAATAGCCATTTTGATACTTCTAACTAATAGAACATCACTTTTGAATTTTATGCAATTTAGTCCTTTTTACCGAATTAAGCCTTCAAACGCTAAAATTTCTTCACAAAAATTTCAAAAAAATCTTGCTATCATGCCAAAGACTTCAAAATAATAATAAAATAAATTTTTTAACATCAGATTTGGGGTTCCAAAACCACTGTTTTGATTTAAAGAAAAACGGGCTATTACAAAGTGTGCTTAAACAAATAACTATAATCTTTCCTTTACATCGTTGCTTACACAAGCTGTGAATGGGCCTGATCACATGAGCTGTGGGCTGAAATGTAAGCTACACGATGCTGCTCACCCGAGTTGTGGAGTATCTGCAACAAATGTGGGACCTCAGCCATCAGTAGGACGTTCAAGACTAGTACCCAAAACATGAAATCCCTAATGACATGTCATGTAACACACTTTACCCGTATTTGAAGCCGAAATAGGGTACGAGGCATGATCAGAACAAAACACATATGCTCAAACTAAATAGAGACATAAAAATTACATCCAAAATTAAAACTTTTCAATTTTCATCACACTTATTCAACCTAATCATGCATCTCATAAATTGCATCATCATAAACATATAACTTGACTAATATTAGCCAACATCGATGGCCTTATAAAAAATGAGCTATCAAATATTAAAGGCCAACATTTTAGGCCAAATCAATTATGACATGTAACAAAATAACCAAGTCCTCTATACATGCCATAATTTTAAATATTGATTTAAAAATGCCAAAATTTGGATGATAGCGTGGATGGATCTTTGATGATCTCTGTATCCTGAGCTAGCTTGGTGACACTATAAAACAAGGGAAAAGAGAGGGGAGTGAGCATATAGCTTAGTAAGTAGGTATGTAACTAATAAAAAAATTATTAACATGCTTTTATAAAACCTCAAAATATATTTTCAAAATAATACAATCATAACTACACATAGATCAACCATTTACTCAAGTTCAAAACAAGCTGTCTATTCGAGTCACAGTCCCTAAATTATTTATATCTGGAGCTATGGAACTACAAATTAAGATCCACTAATTTTTCTTGTAACGAGACTAACATATCTTCAAACCATAAAATTTTCAGAATTTTTAGATTAGCCAATAAGTACAGTTTATTCTTTAAAGTCTCCCATGTTCTCCTCTCTAATAGGTCTAATCACTCACTATAAGTTAATTATCTCCTCGTACAAGATTTCTGTGATGTTATCATTTGCTTCTCCCAAAAATAGACTCGTTAAGGATTTTAATAATATAAATTACAACCCGTAATTATTTTTGCATGATTTTTAATGACTTTCCAAAGTCAGAATAGGGGATTCCAAAATCAATCTGACTCTGTTCCACTAAAATTAAAATATCTCATAATATGAAATTATTTTTCTTACACTATTTCTTTTATGTGAAAATAGAATCAATAATCTTTAATTTCATATCTTATTCAACCTCTAATTTGATTTCCACCATTTTTGGTGATTTTTCAAAGTCATACAATTGCTGCTGTCCAAAACTGTTTTATTGCTAATTTTACTCTTCTATAAATTTTCTTTGTATTAACTTTCATAGTAACACTTACCTATATCAACCATACCAAAGTTCAATCACGTATGGAGCATATTGCTCATAAGTTTACACATACATACCCGCACTTATTCATCACTTAGTCTTATTCGTTTACACTTAGCCAAAGCTACTTCAATTCACAAGTTTCACATACGCTCGTTCTCGAGCTAATCACATTTAGCACAATGCCATGGATTTATTTCACTTAGAATCCATGGTCTTATTTCACTTAACACAATGCCATGGACTTATTTCACTTAGAAGCCATGGACTTATTTCACTTAGCACAATGCCATGGACTTATTTCACTTAGGTGTCACGGACTTGTTCCACTTAACACAATACCATGGACTTATTTCACTTAAGTGCCATGGATTTATTTCACTTAGCACAATGCCATGGACTTATTTCACTTAGATGCCATGGACTTGTTTCACTTAGATCCTTAGTGGCATGTCACTTGTATCCATTTATATTCCTAATGTCCAACCGGGAAATTTCTCACTTATTGCCACTTTGTTGCATACATCAATTAGTCGTTCAATATTCAACCATACATCATAAAATATAGCAAAATATTAAAACATAAATAAAATGATGCATTATTTACATACAAACTTACCTCGGTGCAAAATATAGTAATTTTGCAATTTAGTCCATAATCTTTTCCTTTCCCCGATCAAGGTCGATTCCACATCTTTCTTGATCTATAATAACATATTTGAGTTATTTAATGATCACATTATTCAAAGCATCCCAAAAACATCCTATGGCAAAATTTACAATTTTGCCCCTAAAATTTCACAAAATTACAATTTTACCCCTAGGCTCAAAAAATAACTTTTTATTCAATTTCCTTGCATTTTAGGCCTAGCCGAACCATTTTCATAACTATAGCAGTCCACAATTTGCACTAAATCACACACTTACACACATTTTAGTACTTTTTACAAACTAGTCCTTTTATGCAATTTCATCAACAATAACTTAGTAAAAGTTGTTTAGCACACTCTAAACATTCATATTCTTCCATAAAACATCAAAATATATGCATGTCATCCGTGGGTAAGTTTTTAAACACAAACCCTAGCTCAAAATAATGGTGGAAATAGCTAAACCGAGCTACGAGGATCTCAAAAATGTAAAGAACATTAAAAATGGGGCTAGGATGTACTTACTATTGAGCTTGAAAGATGAAAAAACCCTAGCTATGGTGTTCTCCCAAAGGTTTGGCCAAGGTTGAAGAAACATGGACACAATTTTGGCTTATTTTTCTCATTTTATTCTTTTATTAACCAAAAGACCAAAATGCCATTCATTAAAAACCTTGGGTATTTTATTCCTCCTTGGGTATTTTTGTCCAAAATAAAGTATAATGGTCTAATTACTATCTAAGGAACTCCAGTTTAAAAACTCATTACTCACAAATACCTTTATGAAATAGAACACACTTTTTTCACTTATTTCAATTTAGTCCTAAATACTAAATTGGGCACCCAAACAATAAAATTTCGTAACGAAATTTTCACATTGTCATTCAATCTCACAGTAAATATTAAAACTTAATCACATTAAATTTTTCTACTTTGAATTTGTGGTTTCGAAACCACTATTCTGTTTAGGCCCTAAATCGGATTGTTACATGTCATTTGTATCCTACAAATTCTTAAGGTTCAATTGAGACTCAATAACTGCCATAGTATTGCTTGTACATACATTGTTCAATTACATGAAAAAAAACATATTAACATATAATTTGAAATAGTATTAAAATGATATTCATTTATATGAACTTACCTCGGCGACTAGGGTGTAGAAACAAAATCGACTAAACCGAGGCTTTAGTTTTTCCCCGATCTAAATCCGTACGTGGTCTATCTTGATCTGAATAGAAAAATTCAATCCATTTAATATCTCTAGCATTCAATTTAGTCCACATCTCATATTTATACAAATTATTTTTTGCCCTTAACATTTTAACTTTTCACAATTTTGTCCTTAAGTTCATAAATTGAAATCTAAGCATTTTAATCCTCCTTTCAAGCTAGCTAATTTCTCTAAGGACTTAAACTAACCCATACAAATCATCCTTTCAAAAATTTAACGCAAACTTTTACTATTTTTGCAAACAAGTCCCTAAATAAAATTTTCATAAAAATCACTTTACAAAACTTGTTTATTTATCAACAAGGACTCATAATCTATCATTAAACGTCAAGAATCATAAAAAAGCATTCATGGCATGACCCTCAATCTTTAGCAATTTTACAAATTGATCCTGAGCTAGCTAGGTTAAGCTACAACGATCACGAAAGCGTAAAAATCATTAAAAATAGGACAAAATTACATATCATGCAAATGAACTAAGCTTAGTCGAAACCTAGCTAAGTATCCCTTGATGAATCAGCTGAGAAGAAAATAAATGGGAAGAAGATTATGGTTTTTTACTTATTTGTTTTTATCTTTATTTACCTAAATTACCAAATTAACCTTTAAAAACTTTAATAGTTTCATTAAAACCATGTGTATAAACATCCACTATCACTTCAATTAGTCTAGTTACCATTAAAGTCCCTTATATTAAAATTTCATATCCATTTGACTCATTTCATTAATAGAACTCTACTTTTACACTATTTACGATTTAGTCATTTTCACTTAATTAATCATGCAAACAAAAAAATTTCTTAATGAAATTTTAATATAACTTTTCTAACATCTCATAGACACCAAAATAATCATAAAATCATAATTTACTCGTCAAATTTGTGGTCCCAAAAATACTACTCTGATTTCACTAAAAACGGGCTATTATAAGAGTGGTATTTGTCCAAATGCCCCTTCCTTGTGCAAAGAGTGTGCGGATATAGTTATTTGTTTAAGATGATGAGGGCTCCATACCGAGTTGCTATGATTTGTTGGAATAAAGATAATCAAGTGAATTGGTATTAAAGTTTTGAGCCCATGTTAGAGGAATATTGCGCCCTTTTTTCTATGGAACTATACAAGTTAAGTTGCAAGATTAGTTGGTTAAGAGCTGACCAAACATGAATGAGGATAGTTAAAGATAAGGGGAAATACTCAATTAGGTATCTTGGAAGTTGTGAACTTTGATAAGACAATTCAGTAGTGATGTGACATTTGTCTAGTTCTAATAAAGACTTAGATTATATTAATAGGTCTTTAAGTTTAAACAAAGGGAGTTTTCTTATTCTCTCTTCAAAAACACTAAAAACTAAGGCTGAAGGAAACAGAAACATTCCTTCAAGATGGATTTGGAAACCCTGAATATTAGCAGTGATTTTTTCATGTTAAAGTAAGTCTTATGACCCTGCAAATAGAATTGTTTGAGTGTATGAAAAAGTAAGGCTCTATTTGGGGGGTTATTTGGGTATAAGATGATTGTATAAGCTGTTCGGATAGGTTTTTTATGGTGATCTTTTATTTTACAAGCAGCGGTTGTTGCCATCCCTACTTAAATGACAGATCTGGAGTTCATGCTACTATCTGTGGTTTTCAGGTGAGTCCATAAGCCAACGCTTGTATATATGGTAATATTGAGATGTTTCTATAGAAAGTGGTCAAATTATGAACTTGAAATTAGGAAAATATGGTATGATGGTGATGTTGTGGTGTGAATATGAGATGAGTCTTGCATGTATAGTTTATGTGGAATTTGATAAGTTAAGCATGTGATGGATATTTTGATAATGAAATAAGACTTTACGGGTGCTTCTAGAATATATGAAATGATATGAAATGAAATTTGTGTAACACCCCTATCCCGTATCCGTTGCCAGAATAGTACGAGGCGTTACCGGAAATTAGGAAAAACAGATCAGAACAGTAAAAATTTTGAACATTTTCTTGAATAAAAGATCATTTATTTCTATAGATGCTAGGCACAACCAAAGATCGAATTTAATACTTATAAAAGTAAACTTCCAAAAGATACCATATTCGTATGGCTTATATACAATAGTCAAAATATCATTCTACTTATAGTCTATCCTATACATGCCATAAGCTAAATTCAAATCATATGGTTACCACAATAGTAGATAATGTGACAAAATGCTGATGATCCCCGAGCTGGTAGAAAGAGTCAACGATCTATAAAACAGAGAAATATAACATTCAAAGTAAGCTTTCATAAGCTTAGTAAGTCTTAAGTAAAACAAATAACTATGCTAAATTAAGCACATTTATATTATATACAATGTCTAAGTGAAATCTCATTTGGCCGAATAAGCCTACCCATAAATTGTACATAGTTTAATTAACATTATAGTTTCAATAATCACATCACATAGCTACCACATATACTTTTATGATAATGTCCAAAATGGTCAATTATTCACAAGCACATAATGCACACTTGGCATACAAATTTCAATAATCCTCGAATTCATATTTCATAGGAAAATCGATATCTGCACATAATTTCACACATTGGCCGAATGTGTCATACTCGAATAGAAAATCTTAATACTCGTTCACTTATATATATATATATATTGACATCTCATTTACTTAAGATTTGGAGTCATACAATCGCATCATTATAAACCACAAAATCATTCATTAATTCAACTCAATAGAGTTAATTTAAGGTACTATATCATCATTTACTTTCAATGACTGATAACACATATGCATAAAACTTATGCTTTCAAATATATAATTTCGCAAAGGCTGGATATATATACAATCACTCATGTGCACTAACAGTAGGTAATTTAATTACTTTCAAATTTATAAAAACATGAACACTTCAAGATCTTAATGTCAATAATTATTCGCTCAAATTGAGCTGTGATGCAATACCATTTCTACCTTTAAATCATACCTTCTCATTTTGTAACCACATACCTAATTGGTATACTTCTAAGAATAGTTTCACATGACTCAATGTTCACAATTGAATATAATCAAAAAATCCATTCCGAGTTATTCTTACTTCAAAAGGTAAGTATCACATGCCTGAGTCACTTATTGTGTAATACAAGTTCAATTTGTCATCTTAGCATAGGATCTCGTAGTCATATATTTTTATTTAATTCATCGGCACTTGGCTTGCTAGGTATAAAACCCGAATTCAATAATCGACTCGAAACCTGCGGGACTTTAAGCCCGAACTTATCACCAGCACGAAGCTTGTGAGACTTTAAGCCCGAATATATTACCAGCACGAAGCCTGCGAGTCTTTAAGCCCGGATATATTACCAGCACGAAGCCTACGGGTCTTTAAGCCCGGATATATTACTAGCACGAAGCCTGCGGGTCTTTAAGCCCAGATATATTACCAGCACGAAGCCTGCGGGTCTTTAAGCCCGGATATATTACCATATATACTTTTAGTATTCACATAACACGAACACATTAACAAGTGATGCCTTCATTTGAACCTATTTGTAAATCACATAATTTGTTTTCATCCTGTATTAACCATAGGGCCTCACTATGTACATCTATTTATAACTTGCACACATTTAACAATAGCCATTTCGGCTTCATCACATATACATATCTCATACATATTTCACATTAGCCATTCGGCTTTACCACATATATAACTTTCACACAATTTACATTGATCATTTGACATATCAGTATAGTAAATTTTATTTCACAAGAGCCATTCGGCCATATCACATCCACATATAAATACCATTTCAATTTCATCTTCATTTCATAGTAGCCATTAGCAATGTCACATATATATACTCAACTTATCTAAAATCCATAATGGCCATTCGGCTATATACATTTAAACACAATAAAGTCATGATTCTTTTAATATGTACTTAGCATATCATACTCAATCATATCACAGACTTAAATACTCAAAACTTACTAAGATCTCAATTTCCCTTCTTCAATTTCCTAATCACATTAGTAGTTTCACTCGCTTTGTAACATTATACCACAATTCATCTCATAATACATCCGGTAGTTTCATTGCATAATTTATTAAAATACCATTTCCTTATATTGATTCCGAATACATTCGGCTATCACATTTAGCCATTTCTAAAAAAAATAATACCCATTCCTTATGCATGTAACATTCGGCAATACACTTACATAATACCAAATATTTATTTATCAAGATTTAGCATGTCACTTTCACAACATATGTTTCAACTTCACATATATCTGAACATACACATTTGTACAAAGGCATTACATTCAATTTCCATACCTCAATTACGTTCGGCAATCACACATAAATAATAATAATATCATTCTCTTAACTATTTTCATTTAATCGTTAAGCATATAAAATCAAGTTTAGTACTTAAGAACTTACCTCGATATTTATAGAACGTAAATTTCGGCTATTCAATCAATTTCCCCTTTCCACGATCTGAATTTGTTTCCTTGACTTCTTGAGCTTAATTCAACAAAACTTAAACTAGTTTAATCATTTTATCAACTCATTACTTTCATTTAATAACTTATAAATTAAATAACATCCACATACACAAATGTGACCTTGTATATTACACAATATGGCCGAATTCATTGTTCTTTTTATTTTAAGCACATATAACCACCATAAACACACACATCATTCATACACTAATTCATACTGTTGAATTCATGCCAAAATTTCATTCACTAAAATCAAGCTTAATTGTTTCACATTCGTCATCCCATATAAAATTCAATATGTATTATGAGTATATATATAAATATGCCATAAATCACATCTCATGCTTATTATTTAAATTCACATTCAGTAATCATGTATACCAAAATTTGACATATATACACACAGCAAAATTTCATTTTCATCAATTCAGCACATTTGGCAATGATATAATAATTTTGACATTCAAGCATTATCTTTTATCAACTAACATGAGATTTCACACATTAACATCCTCACCCGAATGACATTTTAAACATTTTAACACTCTTTTCTCTTATACCATATTAGCCAAGCTCAATTATTTATTTTATCCACATAAATCTAAGTTTAGCTAGCTCAAACACATTTATAATCATCCTCCATTACACAACAACAAAACCTCAACCATTTAACACATAATTACCATGGCCGAATGCATCCTATGTCACTAAATCCATCAAGACTTTGAGTTAACAATTCGGCTTCTCACTACTAATCATTCAAACATTTTAAACTCAAGGACAATTTCATTCAAGACTAGGATAATCTCAAACTAATAGTTTACAAATGGCAAATCTCATTTCATACATCCCAAATTACTATCAATTCAAACCTTGCATTATAATTAAGCTTATTCGACCCTTATAAGTCGAATTTTTTTTAACATCTAAGCATCATTTTATAATATCTATCAAATTCCCACAACCTTGAACAAGTTGCCGAATATACTTAATTTCCTTAATTCAAGAATGTAAGCCATGGGCTAGCTAAGCAATGCATTAACCATGCTAATTTCACAAAAACTTTGAAAAAAATCTACTCAACTCACCTTAGATTCAAGCTTCATCCATGGCCGATCCCTTAGTGTTTTTCTCTTTTTCTTTTTACTAATAGTTTCGGCAAAGTCATGAAAATGAAGCAAAATTTATGTTTTATTAACTCATGCATGTGTTCAATTTCTAAGTTACCAAATTAGCCTTCATAATGACATTGCCTTTCCACAAACCAAGGGCCGAATGTGTCCATGAATTTATATCATGGCTTAATAGCATTTTGAGTCCTCCATCCTAATTAAGAAATCACAATTCGGCATTTATAAAATTTCCCCCAATTAACTAATTAAAAAACGTTTAAAAAAAATATTTCTAATTACAGCCGAATGTCAAAGAACCCTTTTTCCCTTGTTTCTTTTAGTTAATTCATATGTTCTCATTATAAAATACATATAATATTATAAGTTAAAACCCACTACCGTGCATTAATTTAAGAATTGGTTTATTTGCCAATTCAAACCTTTATACTAATAAAACATGACATTCAAACATTTTCAAAATAGCATGCATATAATTTCATTTGATACAATTTAACCCCTTTTTAGTAATTAAGCAACCAAATCTCAAAATTTAAACATGAAACTTTAACACATCTTAATTCACACCTTTAAAACATAAAAAAAAATATTCGAATATTTTTTGACTCGGATTCGTGGTTTCGAAACCACGGTTCCTATTAAGGTCAGATCCGGGCTGTCACAATTTGCGTTATGTCTCAAATGGGGTCAATGCATGAAAGGTTTACTAGGTGAGTCTTTGTTTGTTCACCATTGTGTAGTCAAGAGGGGTTCGTCGAGACTTTAAACACATTTTTTTGAAAGAAAAGCCCATGACCATGGCACCATATTGTTTAAAACCATAACTTGTAGGTTATGGCATCACATAGGATGATTTAAAGGAATGTTATTACCTAATGAGATTTTCTGCATGACTTAGGATGATGAAAGGCAAACCTCACGAAATGTGACTCTAGGCGAATCTCTATCGTGAACACTCTAAGACATGAAAGCCTTTGTGGCATATCTGAAATAGAAGCCTCTGTGGCATTCTTTAAAAGATTGGCCCTTGTGGCAACCATATGAAAGGAACGCCTCTATGGCGGTCCTTGAATGAAAAAAATAGAATGTGTGGCAGACTCTGGAAGAATGAAATTCTTGGTGGACTCTGAAGAAACAATATGAAAAGCAATCTCTAAAATTGAAGTCTTAGTAAAAATGTATGAAAGAGATGCCCTTACAGCAGATTGTAAATAAACAACCTCTATAGTGAATTCTACAAATAAGGTTTTTAGGGTGCACACGAGATGGGATACTTCTGTGATGTAATCTAGAAGGGCTTTTGTAACACCCCTTACCCGTGTTCTACGTTGGAACAGTGTACGAGGCATTATCGAAACAAAACACATACAGTTGAACTAAACTGAGACATAAAAATTACATCCAAATTTAAAACTTTTCAACTTTCATTACACACTCATTCAACCCAATCATGCATCTCATAAATTGCATCATCATAAACATATAACTTGATTAATATTAGCCAACATCGATGGCCTTATACAAAATGAGCTATCAAATATTAAAGGCCAACATTTTAGGCCAAATCAATTATGACATATAAAAAAATAACCAAGTCCTCTATACATGCCATAATTATAAATATTGATTTCAAAATACCAAAAGAGTGATGATAGTATGGATGGATCTCCGACGATCTCCGTATCCCGAGCTAGCTCGGTGACAATATAAAATAAGGGAAAAGAGAGGGGAGTGAGCATATAGCTTAGTAAGTAGGTATGTAAATAATAAACAAATTATTAACGTGCTTTTGTAAAACCTCAAAATATATTTTCAAAGTAATTCAATCATAACTACACATAGATCTACCATTTACTCAAGTTCAAAACAAGCTATCTATTTGAGTCACAGTCACTAAATTATTTATATCTGGAGCTACGAAACTCTAAATTAAGATCCGCTAATTTTCTCTGTAACTAGACTCATATATTTTAATACCATAATATTTTCAGAATTTTTGGTTTAGCCAATTAGTACAGTTTATTCTTTAAAATCTCCCCTATTCTGCTATATGATAGTTCTGACCCCTCTTCACTAAAAATTAGTTATCTCCCTGTACAGGATTCAGATAATGTTTCCATTTGTTTCTCTTGAAAATAAATAAGGATTTTAATCATATAAATTAAAACCCATAATTATTTGTTTACAATTTTTAATGATTTTTCAAAGTTAGAACAAGGGGTTCAGAAATCAATCTAACTCTGTTCCACAAAAATTCAAATATCTCATAATATGAATTTCTTTTTTTTACACTGTTTCTTTTATGTAAAAATAGACTCAATAAGATTTAATTTCACATCTTATTGAACCTCTAATTCGATTTCCACCATTTTTGGTGATTTTTCAAAGTCATACAGTTGCTGTTGTCTAAAACTGTTTTATTGCTAATTTTACTCTTTCATAAATTTTCTTTGTATTCACTTTCATAGTAACACTTACCCATATCAACCTTATCAAAGTTCGATCACATATCGAACATATTTCTCATAAGTTTACACAAACATACCTGCACTTATTCATCACTTAGTCATATTTGTTTACACTTAGTCATTTCCCGTTGAACACATCGGAGTATTAATGGATACATCGGGATGTTTCACATAGTGCCACACTTGTAGCCAAAGCTACTTCATTTCACAAGTTTCACATAGGCTCTTTCTCGAGCTAATCACATTTAGCACAATGCCATGGACTTATTTCACTTAGGTGCCATGGATTTATTTCACTTAGCACAATGCCATGGACTTATTTCACATAGATGTCATGAACTTGTTTCACTTAGATCCTTAGTGGCATGTCACTTGCATCCATTTATATTCCTAAGGTTCAACCCGGAAATTTCTCACTTACTGCCACTTTGTCGAATACATCAAATAGCCATTCAATATTTAGCCATACATCATAAAATATATCAAAATATTAAAACGTAAATAAAACAATGCACTATTTACATACAAACTCACCTCGATGTAAAATATAGTAATTTTGCAATTTAGTCCACAATCTTTTCCTTTTCCCGATCAAGGTCGATTCCGCGTCTTTCTTGATCTATAATAACACATTTGACTTATTCAATGCTAACATTATTCAAAGCATCCCAAAAACATCCTATGGCAAAAAATACAATTTTGCCCCTAAAGTTGCACAAAATTATGATTTTGCCCCTAGGATCGAAAAATAATTTTTTATTCAATTTCCTTGCATTTTAGGCCTAGCCGAACCATTTTCATAACTATAGTAGTCCACAATTTGCACTAAATCACACATTTACTGTAATGCCCCCACGCCCGAGACCATCACCGGAGTCGAGCTTGAGGTGTTACTACACATAATTTACCATTTTAAACAACTTTACATTATCTATTTTGATTTTCGGAATAAGCAGTTTATCTGCGTCATGGTCGGTTGAAAAATCATATCTCGAGTTACAAAACTCAAAATCAAGATCCGTAAATTTTCCCTGAATCTAGACTCATGTATCTATCTGTTAATTTTTTTCTAGAATTTTTGGCTGGGTTGATTAGTACAGTTTATCAGTTAAAGTTGCCCCTATTTCAGAACTCAACTGCACTGACCTCTACTTATTACGAACCACTTTTCTCCCTGTAAAAACTTCATATGACTATGCTGTTTGTTTCTCTTAAAACTAGACTCAATAAGAATTCTGAACATATAAAGTAATCCTCCTAATTATTTTTGTAAAATTTATGGTGAATTTCCAAAGTTGGAACAGGGGATCCAGAAATCGCTCTGGCCCTGTTTTACTAAAACTCAGATATCTCATAAAATACAATACCTCTACTTGTTTTGTTTATTCCATATGAAAATAGACACAATAAGATTTAATTTCATATATTATTCACCATCAAGACATGTTTCTATTATTTTTAGTAATTTTTCAAACTCACGTCACTGCTGTTATAATGTTCTATTTTTTAGCTACTTTCACATTTTTCCTTAATTTCCATGTGACAGTTATCACTCAAGCATACATACTATCATACTTGTATATCATTAGCCATTTCATTAGCTATTCACTATCAAGTATTTACATCCCATTCATTGAGCATGTCATAAGACATCCATATCAAAAGAAGCCAAGTCCGTATACATGCCATACATGAAAAGAAACGTCTAACTATACTGATAGGATTCCTCGATAGTGTGATCCGATCTCCAACGTTTCCTTTGATCCCCGAGTGGCTTGGCAAGAACTATAAGAAGAAAGAAATAAAGAGGGTAAGCAGTAGGCTTAGTAAGTTTACAAGCAAATAAATTACAACATTCATCATATGGGATAAGTATGCAAACTATCAATTAGCATTATAAGCTTTCTTTACATCTCATTTTCTGCCTTTTTCTTCTTCACTTACCTTCTTTCTTACCTGACCTTTCATTATTCATGATTACAATCTACCTTTCCTTTGCTAATAATTCACTGTACATTTACTTGAATAATGGCCCGTTGAACCACTCGAAATACTAAGGATACTAGGGTCGTTCCTGTCTAACAATATCCTACCAATGCCATGTCTTTGACATGGACTTACATGAATTATTCCTGTCTCCAATGCCATATATCTAATATGGACTTACATGGGTCAATCTTGTCTCCAAAGCCATATATCTAGTACGGACTTACATGGCTCATTTCTGTCCTGTCCTGTCCTGTCAACCCCTAATGTCATGACATTTCGTATCCTAACATTCCTAAGGTTCAATCGGGACTTTCTACTGCTTTTCTCT
The DNA here is from genome assembly GCA_020496765.1 of Gossypium stocksii. NCBI lineage: Eukaryota > Viridiplantae > Streptophyta > Magnoliopsida > Malvales > Malvaceae > Gossypium > Gossypium stocksii. Next base: position 36,914,702 of record CM035624.1, read on the forward strand.
GTCATATCACCTTATATTCAACTTGATTATTTTCATAAAATGAATATATAAATGCTGGAAAATGACAATAGTAATGTAAAATAACAGAATATTACATTTATTTACCGTAAACTTACCTCGATACCAAATGTGACAAAACTTTACAATTTAGTCCTTTACTTTTTCTTTTCCCTGATCTACTCCCGAATTTCGTTCTTCTTGATCTATAATAGAAAATTTAACTTATTTAATATCAACATTTATCAAAACAGCCCTTTACTCAAACTTTGGCAAAATTACATTTTTGCCCCTAAATTCTTGCATATTTACACTTTTTCCCCAAGACTCAGAAATCAAAACTTATCACAAATTCTTGTATTTTAAGACATGCTGATCATTTATTTACCAACATCATCTTCAAATTCCTACTATAACATACACTTATTTACAATAGGTATTTTTACCAATTAAGCCATTTTACTCGTTTTTACCTAAAACCGAGTAGCTCAAGTTGTCTAGCATAATTTAAAACCTCATATTCTATCATAAAACATCAAAATACACAAATTTCACCTATGGGTATTTTTCCAAATATGAACCCTAACTTAAAATATTGCTAACATAAGCTTTATTGAGCTACCGGGACTACGAAAACGTAAAGAACATTAAAAACGGGGCTTGGAATCACTTACTATGGAGCTTGGAAGCTTGAAACAAACCCTAGCTATGGAGAACCCTTGAAATTTCGTGGTAATGAAGAAGATGATCAAATTTGTGCTATTTTTCCCTTTTTATTTCATGTTAATATCCAAATGACCAAAATGCCCCTCCTTACTAAACTTTCAAAAATTCCATCCATGTCCAAATTTTGTCCATGAAATTAAAATTGGCCAAATTACTATTTAAGACCTCCTAATTAATATTTCAAAACAGTTTCATACTAGAAACTTCTAGAATGCAAGTTTTGCAACTTATTCAATTTAGTCCCTAATTTTAAATTAAACACTTTACGCATAGAATTTCTTCAAGAAATTTTCACACCATCATGCAATCATAATATAGACCTCAAAATAATTATAAAATAATTATATCTATCTCAGATTTGTGGTTATGAAACCACTATTCCGATTAGGCCCTATTTTGGGATGTTACATTTCTCCCCCTTTAGGGATTTTCGTCCCTGAAAATCTTACCTGTAAAGAGGTTTGGGTACTGTTTTCGCATGGCCTCTTCAGGTTCCCATGTAGCCTCATCCACCCCATGTCTATTCCACAAGACTTTTACAAGAGCAATACTTTTATTCCTTAATTGTTTTATCTCACGAGCTAGAATTTTTACCGGTTCTTCATCATAAGTCATATCTGGCTAAATCTCAACCTCTGTCGGAGAAATCACATGTGACGGATCTGATCAATAATGTCGTAACATTGACACATGGAACACATCATGAATCTTTTCTAACTCAGTCGGCAAAGCTAATCGATATGCTAATGGTCCAACTCTCTCAATCACTTCAAACGGTCCACTAAAACGAGGACTTAACTTGCCTTTCCTGCCACATCTGAGAACTTTCTTCCACGGGGATACTTTCAAGAATACCTTGTCGCCAACCTGATATTCGATCTCTTTTCTTTTTAAATCTGCATATGACTTCTGCCTGTCTGAAGCTGCTTTCAAACAATCTCTGATAACTTTCACTTTTTCTTCTATTTCTTTAACTAGATCAACCCCGTAAATCTAATATTCTTTAAGCTCTGTCCAATATAAAGGTGTACGGCATTTATGTCCATACAAAGCTTCGTAAGGTGCCATCTTCAAACTCGACTGGTAACTATTATTATAAGCAAACTCTACCAATGGTAAATATTTTTCCCAACTGCCTTGAAATTCCAATATACAACATCTAAGCATATCTTCAAGTACCTGGATAACTCTCTCAGACTGACCGTCGGTTTGGGGATGAAAAGCTGTACTAAAACTCAACTTGGTGCCCAAAGCTTCTTGTAGCTTCTTCCAAAACCGTGAAGTAAATCTCGGATCTCTGTCTGAAATGATCGATAATGGCACTCCATGTAGTCAACTATCTCTGAAATGTATAACTTGGCCAACTTGTCAAGTGAATAATCCATATGAACTGGGATAAAATGAGCTGACTTAGTTAGCTTATCAATCACAACCCATCCTACATCCTTTCTTTTTCGGTGTTAACGGTAATCCAGTGACAAAATTCATAGTAACTCTATCCCATTTCCACTTCGGAACTAGCACAGGCTGCAATAATCTCGAGGGTACCTGGTGTTCGGCCTTTACCTGTTGACAAATCAAGCATCTGGAAACAAACTCTAAAATATCTCTTTTCATTCCTACCCACTAGTACAATTTCTTCAAATCATTATACATCTTTGTACTACCTGGATGAATAGACAAAGAACTGCTATGTGCTTCCTGTAAGATCTTCCGAATAAGCTCATCATTCTTTGGTACACATATTCTGTCTCTAAACATCAAACAACCATCAGAACAAATCCAGAAATCTGATTCTATGCCTGACTCACATTGAACTCTTTTAGCTTGTAAATCACTATCATCTTTTTGAGCTTCACAAATTTCTTCAAGAAATACTGGTTTAGTTCTCAATTCAGCTAGAATAGAACCATCATTCAACATGGCCAAATTGGTATTCAAAGCTCGCAATGTAAATAAAAGTTTTTTGCTTAAAGCATCAGCAACTACATTTGCCTTACCTGGGTGATAATCAATCACTAGCTCATAATCTTTAATCAACTCTAGCCATCTTCTTTGCCTCTGGTTCAAATCTTTTTGAGTCATCAAGTATTTCAAACTTTTATGATCGGTGAATATCCGGCACCGTTCACCATACAAATAATGTCTCCAAATCTTTAATGCAAATACAATAGCAGCTAACTCCACATCATGCGTCGGATAATTTTTCTCATGTGGTTTCAATTGTCTAGAGGCATAAGCAATCACCTTTCCTTCCTGCATGAGTACGCAACCGAGCCCATTCAAAGACGCATCACTGTAAATTACAAATTCTTTACCCGGTTCTGGCTATACTAAGATGGGAGCTTCAGTCAACAATGCCTTTAACTTGTCAAAACTCTGCTGGCACTTTTCAGTCCATTTGAACTTGACATCCTTCCGCAACAATCTCGTCAACGGGGTAGCTATCATAGAGAATCCCTCCACAAATCGTCTATAATAACCAGCTAAACCAAGAAAGCTTCTGACCTCTGAAACGTTCCTAGGAGGCTTCCAATCGATAACGGCTGAAATTTTGCTTGGATCAACTCTAATACCTTCACCTGAAACAATATGTCCAAGGAATCCAACTTCTCGGAGCCAAAACTCACTTTTACTGAACTTAGCATACAACCGATTATCTCTCAGAATCTGTAAAACTGTTCTCAAATGCTTTTTATGTTCAGTCTCATCAGGAGAATAAATCAAAATATCATCAATGAACACAACTACAAACTTGTCCAAATACGGTCTAAATATTCGGTTCATTAAGTCCATAAAAATGGCAGGAGCATTAGTTAAGCCAAACGACATCACAAGAAACTCATAATGACCGTACCTAGTTTGGAATGCAGTCTTTGGAACATCTGACTCCATAACTCGCATCTGATAGTATCCGGATCTCAAATCTATCTTGGAAAACATGGTGGCTCCTTTTAATTGATCAAACAAATCATCAATTCTAGGCAGTGGATATTTGTTCTTGATAGTTACCTTGTTAAGTTGCCGATAATCTATGCACAATCTCATTGAACCATCTTTCTTTTTCACAAATAACACTGGTGCACCCCATGGCGAACTACTGGGTCTTACAAAACCTTTATCAGTTAATTCTTACAGCTAAACTTTCAATTCTTTCAATTCCGACTGGGCCATTCTATAAGGAGTAATAGAAATAGGTGTGGTACCTGGAATTAGCTCAATACCAAACTCAACTTCTCTAACAGGAGGCAAACCTGGTAATTCTTTTGGAAATACATCTGGATACTCGTACACTACAGGTACTGATTCAACTTTTAATTCTAAATCTTTAGTATTCAATACAAAAGCAAGATAAGCCTCGTACCCCTTTCTCAAATATTTCTGAGCTGTCATAACAGAAATCATAGCAAATGAACCATCTGACTCATCTGAATTAACTCGAAGAATCTCACCATTTTCACATTTTAACTCAATAAATTTCCTTCCACAATTCACTATCACATCATGTGCCGTCAACCAATCCATACCCAGAATAACATCAAACTCATCAAACGGCAATAACATGAGATCGGCCGAAAAACAGTGACCTCTAATCATTAAGGGGTAATTTCTACATACTTTATCTATCAATACACACTTGCCTAGTGGATTCGATACTTTTATCACAAATTCTGTGGATTCTATAGGCATACTCATTTTAGACATCAGTTTCACACAAACATAGGAATGGGTCGAACCCGGATCAATTAAAGCAACGACATTAATGTCATGTAAAGAAAATGTACCCGTAATCACATCGGGGGAGGATGCCTCTTCGCGAGCACGAATAGCATAAGTCCTTGCAGGGGCTCTAGCATCTGGTCTCACCATTGAATCTCTAGAGGTGCCTCTGTTAGTTGCTCCTACTCCCAGTTGTCTCGGTGATCTGCCTCTGGTAGGAGCATTTTCGGATCTAGCACTTTGTGTTACTTCTCGGTTAGCCACTTCCGGAACTCTCGCACAAAATGATCTGGAGCACCACACTTATAACAAACATTTTTGCCTGCTCGACAAGGACCATAATAAAGTCTACCACATTGTGGACATCCCGATCTACCCGATCTAACATTACCCACACTTGCGGTTGAAGTGGTCTGAGCTTTCAGATCTTTAAATCTACTACCTCTATTCTGACTAGATTGCCCTGCAGAAAAGCTAGACCTGGTAGAAAACTCTTTAGGCCTCTTGGATGTAGCCTGAAATGATCTGCTCATCTGTCTTTTCTTCGTATCTCGCGTCTCTGTTTCAGTTTTATCTTTTCTTTTTAACAACTCCTCCACTTTACAAGCTCTGTCAACTAAAATGACGAACTCTTTTATTTCCAGAACACCCACTGATAGTCGGATATCATCATTTAACCCATCCTCAAACCTTTTACACATAATAGCCTCTATGGACACACATTCTCGAGCATATTTACTGAGTCTAACAAATTCACGCTCATAATCAGTCACTGTCATATTACCTTGTTTCAGCTCTAAGAACTCTTTTCTCTTCTGATCAATAAACCTCTGGCTGATGTACTTTTTATGAAATTCCTCCTAAAAGAAATCCCAAGTGACCCTCTCTTTCGGTACAACTGATACTAGTGTCTTCCACCAGTGATAGGCTGAATCTCTGAGAAGTGATACTACACATTTCATACATTCCTCAAGTGTACAAGATAATTCATCGAAGACTCTGATGGTATTTTCTAACCAAAATTCTACTCTTTCTGCATCATCGTCTTTTGTTGCTCGGAACTCTTCTGCCCAATATTTCCTGATTTTATCAACTGGTGGCTTTTCTCTTATTACTGTACTTGTGATTGGGGGAGCTTGAGCTACATGGGTAGCCTGAGAATCTTGAGGGGGTGGAGGTCTAACTGCTGGATTCGTACGAACGAACTCGGTAAACCAATCATTCAAAGCTTGGAAGAGAGCTTCTCGAGTCACTCCTTCCTGATCAACTGTTACTAGCCTATTCTCAGATGGCACTGCCCCTTCCGTAGGAGCAGGCGCATTACTTTCCATATCATCATCACCAGCTCATTCGGGATCCATTACTATAAAACAAAATATTTAAAAATCGTCAGGAGTCGTCACACTATCAAAATATAAGTATGGCATGTATAGCTAGACTCTTACTCGTGCTAACTATTCTGAGAACCGACTAAACCTGGCTCTGATACCAATAAATGTAACGCCCCCACGCCCGAGCCCATCGCCGGAGTTGAGCTTGAGGTGTTACTACACATAATTTACCATTTTAAACAACTTTACATTATCTATTTTGATTTTCGGAATAAGCAGTTTATCTGCATCATGGTCTGTTGAAAAATCATATCTTGAGTTACGAAACTTGAAATCAAGATCCGTAAATTTTCCCTGAATCTAGACTCATGTATCTATTTGATAATTTTTTTCTAGAATTTTTGGCTGGGCCGATTAGTACATTTTATCAGTTAAAGTTGCCCCTATTTTAGAACTCAACTGCACTGACCTCTACTTATTACGAACCACTTTTCTCCCTGTAAAAACTTCATATGACTATGCTGTTTATTTCTCTTAAAAGAATTCTGAACATATAAAGTAATCCTCCTAATTATTTTTGTAAAATTTATGGTGAATTTCCAAAGTTGGAACAGAGGATCCAGAAATTGCTCTGGGCCTGTTTTACTAAAACTCAGATATCTCATAAAATACAATACCTTTACCTGTTTTGTTTATCCCATATGAAAATAGACACAATAAGATTCAATTTCATATATTATTCACCATCAAAACATGTTTATATTATTTTTAGTGATTTTTCAAACTCACATCACTGCTGTTACAATGTTCTATTTTTAAGCTACTTTCACATTTTTCCTTAATTTCCATGTGACAGTTATCACTCAAGCATACATACTATCATACTTGTATATCATTAGCCATTTCATTAGCTATTCACTATCAAGTATTTACATCCCATTCATTGAGCATGTCATAAGACATCCATATCAAAAGAAGCCAAGTCTGCATACATGCCATACACGAAAAGAAACGTCTAACTATACCGATCGGATCTCCAACGTTTCCTTTGATCCCCGAGTGGCTTGGCAAGAACTATAAGAAGAAAGAAATAAAGAGGGTAAGCAGTAGGCTTAGTAAGTTTACAAGCAAATAAATTACAACATTCATCATATGGGATAAGTATGCAAACTATCAATTAGCATTATAAGCTTTCTTTACATCTCATTTTCTGCCTTTTTCTTCTTCACTTACCTTCTTTCTTACCTGACCTTTCATTATTCATGATTACAATCTACCTTTCCTTTGCTGATAATTCACTGTACATTTACTTGAATAATGGCCCGTTGAACCATTCGGAATACTAAGGATACTAGGGTCGTTCCTGTCTAACAATATCCTGCCAATGCCATGTCTTTGACATGGACTTACATGAATTATTCCTGTCTCCAATGCCATATATCTAATATGGACTTACATGGGTCAATCCTGTCTCCAAAGCCGTATATCTAGTACGGATTTACATGGCTCATTTCTGTCCTGTCCTATCCTGTCGACCCCTAATGTCATGACATTTCGTATCCTAACATTCCTAAGGTTCAATCGGGACTTTCTACTGCTTTTCTCTGTCATATCACCTTATATTCAACTTGATTATTTTCATAAAATGAATATATAAATGCTGGAAAATGACAATAGTAATGTAAAATAACAGAATATTACATTTATTTACCGTAAACTTACCTCGATACCAAATGTGACAAAACTTTACAATTTAGTCCTTTACTTTTTCTTTTCCCTGATCTACTCCTGAATTTCGTTCTTCTTGATCTATAATAACAAATTTAACTTATTTAATATCAACATTTATCAAAACAGCCCTTTACTCAAACTTTGGCAAAATTACATTTTTACCCCTAAATTCTTGCATATTTACACTTTTCCCCAAGACTCGGAAATCAAAACTTATCACAAATTCTTGTATTTTAAGACATGCTGATAATTTATTTACCAACATCATCTTCAAATTCCTACTATAACATACACTTATGTACAATAGGTATTTTTACCAATTAAGCCCTTTTACTCGTTTTTACCTAAAACCGAGTAGCTCAAGTTGTCTAGCATAATTTAAAACCTCATATTCTATCATAAAACATCAAAATACACAAATTTCACCTATGGATATTTTTTCAAATATGAACCCTAACTTAAAATATTGCTAACATAAGCTTTATCGAGCTATAGGGACTACGAAAACGTAAAGAACATTAAAAACGGGGCTTGGAATCACTTACTATGGAGCTTGGAAGCTTGAAACAAACCCTAGCTATGGAGAACCCTTGAAATTTCGTGGTAATGAAGAAGATGATCAAATTTGTGCTATTTTTCCCTTTTTATTTCATGTTAATATCCAAATGACCAAAATGCCCCTCCTTACTAAACTTTCAAAAATTCCATCCATGTCCAAATTTTGTCCATGAAATTAAAATTGGCCAAATTACTATTTAAGACCTCCTAATTAATATTTCAAAACAGTTTCATACTAGAAACTTCTAGAATGCAAGTTTTGCAACTTATTCGATTTAGTCCCTAATTTTAAATTAAGCACTTTACGCATAGAATTTCTTCAAGAAATTTTCACACCATCATGCAATCATAATATAGACCTCAAAATAATTATAAAATAATTATATCTATCTCGGATTTGTGGTTACGAAACCACTATTCCGATTAGGCCCTATTTTGGGATGTTACACTTACACACATTTTACAACTTTTTGCAAACTAGTTCTTTTATGCAATTTCATCAAAAATCACTTAGTAAAAGTTGTTTATCACACTCCAAAAATTTATATTCTTCCATAAAACATCAAAATACATGCATGTCATCCATGGGTAAATTTTTAAACACAAACCCTAGCTCAAAATAATGGTGGAAATAGCTAAACCGAGCTAGAGTGTCTCAAAAATGTAAAGAACATTAAAAACGGGGCTAGGATGTACTTACTATTGAGCTTGAACGATGAAAAACCCTAGATTTGGTGTTCTTCCAAAGGTTCAGCCAATGCTAAAGAAAGATGAACACAATTTTGGCTTATTTTTCTAATTTTATTCTTTTATTAACCAAATGACCAAAATGCCACTCATTAAAAACATTTGGTATTTTATTCCTCCTTGGGTATTTTTGTCCAAACTAAAGTATAATGGTCTAATTACTATCTAAGGACCTCCACTTTAAAAACCCATTACTCACAAGTACCTTTATGAACTAGAACACACATTTTTCACCTATTTCAATTTAGTCCTAAATACCAAATTAGGCGCCCAAACAATAAAATTTCGTAGTGAAAATTTCACACAGTCATTCAATCTCACAGTAAATATTAAAACTTAATAGCAATAAATTTTTCTACTTTAGATTTGTGGTTTTGAAACCACTATTCTGTTTAGGCCCTAAATCGGGTTATTACAGCTTCCAATAATGGGCGTACACGGGATAAGACTCTATGCTACGTAATTGGCGTATCATACATTGTCCCTAAATGCAAACAGTAAGACCAGCAAGTACAAGACGTATCCATAGGTATAACAGTAAGGTATTTATTTTGATTAAAAATTGCACATAGATAGGGAATTAAAGAGATACAATGATGAAAAATATTTATTCTGGAAGTGGATGGAAACATGGTACGCTTTAAAGGAAATACCAATCATCTGTGTATGGGTCTCTTTCTGAAATTCAATAGAGTCATGGTTTAATGATTGAAGAATGTAAGTAAGGCTTTGAAGACACTGAATAGATCGAAAAAAGGCCTTAAGGTAAGATATGGAAATGAACATGAGTATAAGAATGACAATTGAGGAAGTAATCGTTAAAGACAAAATAAAGAATAAGGGCGAAGAGACAATAATTGAAACATTGAATGTAACGCACAAGTATGATTCCGGTAAATGAGTGTTCGAACTAGTCAAGCCATCGATTCATTGATCCGACCATAATAGATTTAAAAGCTTTTTCTAGACTAATACCCGAACTGTTCTTGATCCAACTGGTTTGACCGGCTGGTCCGATCTAGTTAAGATAACCATGGTTTTTCCTATAAAAAAACCCAAATAATTCCTTGTAAAACCTCAAATATTTTCCTTTTACTAAAAATACTAAAATTAATTCTAAAAAATTAAAATGATAAAATGGTTTTTCTTTTAAGAATCGAAGTTTTTTCTATAAAAACCAAGTAATTTCATATAAAATCTTATGTATTTTTTTTATAGAAAAATTAAAATTAATATTAAAAAAGGGAAATGAAAAAGATAAATCGATACTCAGTAAAAACAAAGTGTTTTTTTTTTTTGGTATAAAAGCACAAGTTGTTTCATATAAATCTCCAACTTTTTCCCTTAGTCATCGCTTGAGAAAAGATTAAATTAATTCTAAAATGGAAAAAAAAAAAAAAAAAAAAAAAAAAAAACTAAAAAGACAAAATAGTTTAACTCAAATTTCCTCGATAAAATCTCAGATTTTCCCTTAAAAAAATTAAAGTTAAATTTTTAAAAATAAAAGAAATTAAAAAAATAAAATAAACGATCAAAATAAAAATTTACTAAAATTGATAACTAAAATGAATGTATTAAATGACAAATTAACTGCGAGTAATTAAAATAATAAAAGTATATAATAACATTGATTAAAATAATAAAAATATATAATAACGGTGCTTAAATTACAATTTTTTATTTTCAATCTCTAAAATGAAAATTTATAAAAATTAGATAAAGTAGTTAGGTCATCGTTATTAAATTTAACCCTAAAAGCTTGCCCTCTTCTCTTAAATCCACTTCTGATTCTTTTTTATTTTGTATTCAAATCTCCACGTATATTAAATCCACTTCTCTTACAATATATCCAAAAATATGCGCACAAACTGATTCTTTTTTGGGGGTCAAATTTACCCTTAACAAATCCAGAAATTTAATTTAACCCTAAAAGCTTGCCCTCTTCAATGAGGTTACTGTAACTGCAGCTCCCAATGGCGACTTACCAACTTCGATCTCGAACGAATCGTAACGTCTGAACAGTTCCACTACGAAAAGCCGAGACATCAGCACCACGAAATCCTTGCCGGCACACTGTTTGTTCGCAGTCGTTGGATCTTCAGTCTCGGGTCCATTCGACCAAAGCACGTGCTTTAACAGCCTCTCTCCATCGTCACCCGTGAACCTGTCTGGGACAAATTCCTCCGGATTCTCGAATATTTTCGGGTCTTTTGTTGCAAAAGGTTGGTACCCGTACAACATCTCCCCTGCTTTCACCTGGTAAACGGCGTCGTGGCTCTCGATCAAGAGATCTTTCTTTGCTCTCCCGTACTGTGACGGAACTGGAGGTTCGATCCGGAGCCCTTCGTATACAACGGATTTCATCAATGGCATCTGTTCCATGGCGGCCATGGTGAGTTTCCCACCGTTGGATCTGATGGCTGATCTGATCTCTTGTGCTAAATCAGTATGTAATTTGACTCCAGCCCTGCTAATCCACTTTAGCATGTTGGGGAAGAAAATCTTCATGCCACCGAAGGTATTAAAGCACGTGGCGAATAACAGATTATGGCAAACTTCTTCTCGCGAGATACCCAGTTTCTCAGCTTCATCTTGAACGAAACCAGACGAGTGGTAGAAAAAATCGTAAAGTCTCTGGTAATCTTTTTTAACCAGAAATGGCGGAAGAGGAAAAGTACGGATTACAAGTTCTTCCACATATTTTGGGAGACCAAGAGACAAAACCGGTCCGAGTTGGAAAAGTACCCATTTACTAATCAAACTCGGACCGTCATGTCCTAGTTTAGTATCAGGCGGGTTCGAACCGAAGAAAGCCCTACACAAGAAGTTAAACCCAGCTTGATCATTCACTGTCTGAAAACTGCTTTTGCCTTTCTCGGCAAGTTCTTTGTCTAACGTATCGTATAACTCGGTGTAACAAGCTTCAAACTCAGGTATCACTCGTTTTGCGCTAGACTTGAGGAGAAAAAAGATAAGTTGTTTGAGCTTGGCGTGTTTTGGCTCGGAAGGGTCGAGATAGGACAGGATCCGGTAGCCGCCGGTGAGGTCGGTTGAGGGCATGTAAGTACCGGTGAAAAGGTCTTTTTTTTCAATCTTGGACACATCGAAAAGAACAGGGAAACTCTTACCGTCGAGTAAGGCAATTACCTTTGGGTCGGGAGAGATGAAAGGACCGGGTGGCATGTTGGTCCGAAACACCGTTGACTGGTATTTCTGGATTTTTGACTTGAAAAATTCATCTCGACCTTGGTTGTAGAAATAGTCAAGTCGGTCTTTGATTGGACCAACAAAAGGAATCCCATAGTTCCCTGGGATTTTCTTCAGCGGAAGCTTTTCGGAAAGCGCCGTCACGGGTGGCTCTGATACGGATTGTTTCCCTGACACTGAGGCTCTAATCGGCCGGACAATAACCTGACATTGCAGATGAACAGATGTAAAAGGTAAAGAAACAGATGCCATTAGGATCAACTAACAATTAAAGATTTCTTACAAGGTAGGCTTATGTTAACATCGGCAAGGGGAAGTTAATGAATAAAATATATGAATGATTTAAGACCGGTATGCGTCGGCGTGGGGACACAGTTTGATGCAGTGAGGCTGAAAACTTGTTAGTGCAGGGATGGGAGGGTGGAGTCTCTATTTATAAAACTAGCTAACCCTACTTCTGTAAAACGAAAGGTGAGGGGGTGGTCTCACTCATGACTCGTGTATTGCGCCTAATAGCTAATCCACTTGTGAAAGGTGTACACTATATGTCGTTTAATCATTGATTTTTTTTCTTCTCCTTTTTCACTATATTCTCTCTGGATTGGATATTTTCGATATACATTATTCCTGCTCAATGCTTTTTCAATGTATTCAAATTCTGTCACGTTTTTTTTTCTAAATTTTTTATTTATACTATATTTGACATGGACATGGGTGGCGCAAAAAACTCAACTTTTATAGATAATTTATATTTAAAATTAATATTAATAATTAATAAAGCGTATGATATTAATTATCCTAATAATCCATGAAATATGTACTATGTTAAAATAAAAGAAATTAGATTCAATTGTGAATAAAATAAAATTTAAACATATAAATAAATTATATTAATAATAAATATCAAATGCACTACAATTATTTATCATGGTTTTGTCATCAATTTTGAATTACCGTCGAGTTGACTTGTGATACTAACTCAATTATTTATAATAGTGTTGCCATAAATTGTGCATATTAAAATAAAAATGTATAAAATATATCAAAATGAAACTTTAGTTGAATAATAAATTTAAAATTTTATCAATCCAATTAACGTGAGTTTAAATCCCATCATATGCATATTTTTTTTCTTGGTTTATGTTAAAGTATAAAAACTAAATTACCCTCAAATAATATAACTTATTTTAATTACAAAATGACATTTTCGTAATTTTCGTAATCGAGTTGGTGCCCTGTTAACTTATGACACCAACTCAGTCAATGGGTTAAATAATATTATAGATATACAATTGATGAAAATAATAAATTGTACATATTAAAATAAAAATGTGTAAAACACATTACAATTAAGCTTTGGTTGAGTGATAAATTTCAGGTTTTACCAATTTAATTGGTGTGGGTTTAAATCCCATCGCATGCAAGATGTTGAAAAAAAACTTATTTGAGAAATTATGTCGTTTTTTTTTTAATTTACCGATATATATTGCTTTGGAGAGAAAGAAAAGAGCGTTGTACAAGGTGCGCTTTCAACCGCGTCAGTTAAAAACACATCGTACAAGACTTGTTTTCATTGAAATTTGATAACTTAGTTTTTTTGATCATGTGGTTAAATCTTAGTATTTTAATCCTTAAGTTTTAGGTTTGATTTATTTCTTACTCATACTTGTACTTTTTATTTCATGTTGTTTAAGATTTTTTTTTAATTAATACTTTTTTGACACATTAGATTTTTTGGTTAGATGGCTAAATAATTGTAATTTCATCATTGAGTCCTAAGTTTGATTCCTCTTATAAGCATTTTAATATGTATTTTTATTTTATGTTATTTCAAGTTTTTTTTTATTTTTAATTAGTATTTATAATTAATAAATGTATTTTTTCAAGTTTGTTTTATTTTTAATTAATAACTCTTTTATTTATAAAATAAAATAATAAATATGTAATTTTTTTAAAAACATCAACTAATTCTTCAGATATATTTTTCTTTATATATAATATTTATATGTCAAATGTTTATTTTCTTCACTTATATTGTGGGGCATGGTAATTTCTAATATTATAAAATTAAATAATTATTTCAAATACACATACAAATATATATATATATATATATATATATATAAAATATCAATTTACTACACTCATGATATGGATTGAAAAATAAATATTACACATATAAAAATTATATTTACTAAAAATAATGATATTTGCAATAATTATTTGGTTTTATAATAAAAGAGTTATTAATTAAAAAGATGAATTAAAAATAAAAAACTTGAAAACAATATATTTATTAATTAAAAGTAAATATAAGCCTGAAACAAAATTAAATAAAAAATACATATTAAAATGTTTATAAGAAGAATCGAACTTAGGACTTAAGGATGAAATCACAAATATCTAATCATTTAACCAAAAAAGCTAATGTGTCAAAAATATTAATTAAAAACAAACTTAAAACAACTTGAAATAAAAGTACAAATATGAGTAAGAGAGGAATCAAATGCGGGACTCAAGGATAAAAACACTAAGATTTAACCACTTGATCAAAGAGTTGAGTTATTAATTTTCAATGAAAACATGTCTTGTAGGACACGTTTTCAGCTGACGTGGTTGAAAGCACGCCCTATAGAACACGTTTTCCTTTCTCTCCAAAAACAACATAGATCGATAAATTTTCAAAAACTAATCAACCTACAATCTCAAATAAATTTTTTTAGCATATTTCTAAAAATAAGTCCACCGAATGCATGTTTTTATTTTTATTGGTTTTGTTAAAAATAAAAGGATTAAAATACTCTCAAATAATATAACTTATCTTACTTACGAAATTATATTTTCATAATTTCCCTAACTAAGTTAATGTCCGGTTGAACTTTTAGGACCCGGTATGGGCATTATGATTTTTTTGTTTTGTGATATCGTTTAGTTTAACTAATGCCCTTGCTGCGTTCATAAATTTGATGAATCGAGTGTTCCACTTGTACTTGGATCAGTTTGTAGTTATCTTTATAGACGATATTTTGGTGTATTCTCGTTCTAAAGAAAAGCATGACGAGCATCTAAGGGTTGTCTTACAGAGTTTGAGGGATAAACAACTACATGTGAAGTTAAGTAAGTGTGAATTTTGGCTTAGGGAAGTGACATTTTTGGGACATGTGGTTTCGATAGAAGGGATTCGAGTGGATCGTAAGAAGATTGAGGTGGTTTTAGAGTGGAAGTCACCTAGATTCCTTAGTGTATGTATGGCATGTTTTAATAATAAGAAATGGTTCTACAACTATATTTCATATGTATGACTAAGTAAAGATGACAATTGGTTACTTGTGAAATTGTTTACTAAAAAAATAATGCATGATGGTAGTGTAGCGTCTTAATATCCGGGCTCGGCGACCGGACCAGGTATAGGGTGTTACATTTGGTGGTATTAGAGCTCTAGGTTCAATAATAGTCGGACCTAGATAATTGTTGTTAATGTGTTGATTGGGGTTTTGCAACCCAAGTGATTAAGTTTTTTTGATAGCTTGTGTATGAGATATCTCTTGTTTGTGATGCATGTGGGTAAAAAGAACATATTCCGTTTAATACTAAAATTTGCTTGCAGGAACTAGACGTGGATCATTACCTTCGACACTCACACCTTTTTATTTTTTTATGTATGTTAAACTAGTACGATATGTCTTCTAAACCTGTGAATGTGAGTGCTAGTGCTCAAGAGGATGGTACATCTTCTGCACCTTTGATGCCTCCACATAGAGTGAATATTCCTGATGATAGTGTAGGCCTTTTGATTGGAGCAATAATTGGAGCATTTTAGTGAATTATTGGTGCTAAATCTGCTCTTACACCTGCTAATCTTGAACCTGTGAATTGGGGGTTTTCGCTTGAACGTCTTTGGCCGTTAGATGGTAAAGAGTTTTCTGAAGTCAAAGGGACTGATACGACTGTAGCTGAGTACTGGTTGGAGGGAGTCGAAAGGATCCTCGAGCAAGTGTCCTATTCTGACGAGGAAAAATTGGGTTGTATTGTGTCCCTATTAGATGAGTAGGCACATCGTTGGTGGAATACAGTTAAGAGAGGTACAATCACTAATTGTTTAACTTGGGATTATTTGTTAGAGGTGTTTGGGAGGATGTTTATGGTCAAACAGTACATGGAAGCTCGTAAATAGGAATTTCTAGACCTTGTGCAAGGTGGTTTGTCTGTGGTTGACTATGAGTCAGAGTTTGTGCGCCTTAGTCAATATGTGCTTAAGATGGTTCTAGCTGAAAAGAACCATTGTAAGAGGTTTTGTGTCCCAAATTGTTTAATGAGCTTTTGGAAAAAGCCAAAGCAGTTGAGGAGACTTTAGCTGAGCCATCTTGTTAAGTGGTGGCTGAGACTGGTAAGAGAGATTCTAATAGTGCTTCTGGATGACCGCCTAAGAAGGGGCATGATAATTACAGTTTTGGTAGGAATGCGAGATGTAAGTCTTGACCAAGTCAGTCTAAGTAGTAGAGAAATGTTGTTGCTAACACTAGTGGACTAATTGGTGGTTTTAGATGACCGCTTTATGTGCATTATGAACGTAGGCATCCTAGGGAGTGCAGTAAGTTGACAAGTGTTTGTTATAAGTGTGGTTCAAAAGTGCATTTTCTGAGGGATTGTCCAAATAAAGTTGAGGTTTCACAAATTACTTAGAGTTTGACACCTATTTATGTGCCTGTTAGAGGTCGAGGTCGTGGTAGAGGTAATGGGAGACTAGTTAGGTGGTGAATTGTTGCTTACAATGTTGCTTCGCAAGTTGAGTCTATAGGTCCAGCTTAGTTTTATGGTGTTAGGGAACTTGAGGATCAAGATCCGACTGATGTTATTGCATGTACATTCACTTTGCAATCTATTCCATTGTTTTCCTTGGTTGATTCTTGTTCTACACATTCATACATTTTGAATGAGTTAGCTTGTAAGTTAGGGATTCTTGTAGAGACTATTGACTTGTGTATGACTCTAATTAGTTCCTTTGGAGATAGTGTTGTTGTGAATAAGTTTTATCGTATATGTCTCATTATAATACAAGGGCGCGTTTTCCTTGTGGATATTATGGAATTGCCATTTTACGATCTTTATGTTATTCTTGGGATGGACTAATTGACTGAAGATAAGGCTAAAGTAGAGTTTGAGACGAAGTGAATTACCTTGAGAAATAATGATGGTTTGGAAATTATTATAGTGGGTGAAAGATCGGGATTCTTGTCTAATGTTGTTTCAACTTTGAAAGCTAAAAATATGATGGGGAAAGGTTGTGAAGCTTACTTTTCTTATGTGATGAACTCAGTTAGTAAGGAGTTGAGAGTTCAGGATATCCGAATCGTTAGGGATTTTCCTGATGTGTTCCTAAAGAGTTTCTTGGCTTACCACTGGAATGAGAAGTGGAGTTCGAAATTGAGCTTTATCTTGGTACTGCATTGGTGTCCATTACGCCCTATCGCATGGCACCAAAAGATCTCAATGAGTTAAAGATTTAGTTGCAAAAGTTGTTGGATAGAGGGTTTATACGATCGAGTGTATCTCTGTGGGGTGCACCGATTTTATATGTGAAGAAAAAGGATGGTAGGATGCGAATGTGTATAGATTATAGACAGTTGAATAAGTTGACCATTAAGAATAATATCATTTGCCTTGGATTGATGAATAGTTTGACCAGTTTCGAGATGCAATGGTGTTCTTGAAGATTGACTTAAGATCTGGGTATTATTAGTTGAAGGTGAAGGAGTCTGATGTGGTGAACGAAGCATAAGCCACAACTTTACCTTCTTGCATTAACATACAATCGAGTCTTGTATAAGAAGAATCACTATAAACTACAAAATCTTTTCCTGGTTTCGGTTGAATCAATACAGGTGCCTTCGTCAACACTACAATTAGTTGTTCAAAACTTTTCTACCTTTCATCTGTCCATTCAAACACTACATTCTTCTAAAGTAGTTTTATTAAGGCTGCAGCAGTAAGGGAGAACCCTCCAATGAACCTAAGATAGTTACCAGCCAAACCTAAGAAACTCCAAACTTTTGTAACACTCAAAAAATCCGAACTGTATATTTCATGTATTAATTTTCTAAACTGTATGTTTTTCTTAAATTAAGTGGCTCGAAAGTTTATGTCTGAATAGTCAAACAAAGAGTTCAATATTTTACAAGCAAACTAGTAGTTATACAAATTATAGTAAATTCTTTAAGATTCTTTTTGTCATGGTTCCATTAAAATTTGGTACTAGATTTGTCCATGCCCATATTTTCACTTTTAATTTTTGCTTAAATTTGGTTTGGTCCAATTTAATTTCTTTTGCAAAAAAAATTGTTTATTTTTTTTTTGTCAGATTAGATTTTGATTAAATTTAGAATAAGATAATATTAAACTTTTAAACATAGAAAACTCTCCAAATATTGTTTTTTTGTCCATATATATTGGTTAAGAGATATTGAATTCTTTACCAGTTAATTGGTAAAAGTATCATAGAAGTCATTATATTATGAGTAAAATTGGATTTTGCATCATTTACTCAAAAAATGGACAAATAGCCCCTATACATTAGATCAAAGAGCAAACTAGTTCCTTCTATTAAAAATTTCATCTCTTTGTATTGTTAAAAGCTGGCGTGGTTGATAGAATAACCAGATAGTGATGCTGTGTGACACGTGTGCCTCATTTTGACGTACAATGAGTAGTATTTAAAAGTAGATATGGATAAAATTTTTAATAGAATGAATAGTTTCCTCTTTGATCTAACGTACATGGATTAATTTGCCCATTTTCTTTAGTAGAGAGACCAAAATACAATCTGACTCTTAATACAGAGGCCTTCATGGCACTTTAATTGCATTTAACCCAACAAGTGTTGATATAATTTCTGTACTTTGTTTGATAAAAATCACTCATAAAATCTGAAAAAGACACATTCAACTACGACTAAAGTCAAAGTTGAGCTAAATCAAAATCTTAAATGACGAAAAAACTCTTCATCATTATTTTCTTTATCCACATACCTTACTTAGGTACTTCTTACCACTCCACCTAATAAGATTTCTAAAAATACAAATACAACATTCATAATCAGCTTTCATCAGCTTGTTAGTGCCTAGTACATATGCGCGTAATTACTCCCGTTCTCTGGGAGCTTCAGCTAATTTACATGGTTCACCTTTCATCATTTGTTGAAATTCATGGAAGTCAAGCACTCCATTGCCATCAAGATCAAACACTCGAATCATAGCAACGCAGTGTTCATACGATTTCATATCCCCTAAACGATTAAGCATCTGCTGCAATCCCACTGGCGTAATGCACCCACTACCTTTGTCAACTTCGTACATCTCGAACGCTCTTTTGATATCATCGCCTTCATTGCCTCCCTCCATCAACTTCACAAACTCTTTGAATTCCAACGAGTTATCGCCATCGTTGTCGAAATCTAGGATAACCCTTTGAGCTTCCTCTTTTGACATGTTGTCGCCTATGGAAGCAAAGTAAGAGATGAGTTCTTCGCGCGAGATCTTACCATCTCCATCAGTATCAAACCGACGAAAGACCGCTCGGAGGGCTTCTTCTTTAGTGTTATTATGTAAAGCGGGTGCAGTGGCAGCCACTGATGGTGGGAGCAAGGAGCTTGAGGATTTGGATCTTGAACGAAGGCGAGGAAGGCTTAACCTCAAACCCTTGTTGGAGAACCATTTGGTGGGTGGCTTAGAAATACTAACGATTTCCATGAAAACTACTTGAAAGAGTAATTTGGGTTAGAATTTAGCTTAGGAATTTCAGATTTCTCTACAACCTGCGAACAAAAGCCAAAGGGGGGAACATTGAGTCTTGCGTAGAAGTTGCGTGATGGAGGACATCGTAGAGGTGAAGCTGCTATGATGTTTCTTGACTTCTTGGGAGGGACCAAATTACATTAATTTCTTTTGGGATAATGACAGGAAAATTTGGATAGTGGAAGCTTTTTCTGTCCCTTTGGCCCTGTAAAATATAAGGTGACAAGTAATAATTGCAGAACTTCCAAGAATAAGTAAATATATAAAGAAATAAACTATTTGTGCCCAAAAAAAACTTAACTCACAATTTGACATTTGAGATATACTTCTTTTTTTTTTTTATCTATTTTTTTTTTTAAATTTAGTACTTAAAGTATGTTTTCTTTATATTTTTTAATTCATTTTTTAACATAAGTTAAAAAAGTTGGTGATCAATCACATAGTATCACGTGTCGTCTTTTTTGTTAAATATACATATTTTCTTTTATCAAATGTATATAAACATTAAATATATAAAAATAGAAATAAATACATAAAAATTCAAAATTATATATTCTAAAAAACATATGAATTATAAAAAAAATATAAAAATGACAAGAAATTATAAAAAATCATATATAAACTCTTTATATAAATATATGAAATAATTAAACATATAAAAAATTTAGAAAAAATATAAAATTATAAAATTTAAACCTTTTCTTTCTCTTATTAAATTGTAAATGTCTTATTGGATCAAGTTGATATTATTTTAAAACTCAGCCAATAATTTAAATTTTCATTAAAAAAATTTAAATCTTTTTGTTATAAACATGTAATTAATAATATAATTGTGTAATTATCTACCTTTTTCTTTGACTAGTCATTCAATGATCATTTTAGATAGATATAATATCAAATATGATTACTTTGTCTTGAGGATATGTTGTGTTGTTGTGTGATTGACTTTTAAGGCAGCTAGAAAAGATTCTTACCGTTATGTAAGTCTGCTTATAATAATAGTTATCAATCGAGCATGAAAATGACACCTTCTGAGGATTTATATAGTCGTTAATGCCAAAATCTACAATGTTGGTTAGAGTTGAGTGAAAGAAAGTTGGCAGAAACAAATTTGATGTGTGAGACAGAAGAGTATGTTCGCATTATTCGAGACTGTTTGAAAGTTGCTTCCGACCGATAGAAATCCTATGTTGACTTGAAAAGAAAAGATAATGAATTTAAGATTGACGATAAAGTCTTTTTCAAAGTTTTGCTATGGAAAAAGGTTTTATTTTGGCAGGAACAAAAACCTCAATATGAGATTTATTAGATCGTATGAAATTCACAAGAGATTGGACTTGTAGCTTACCAGTTAGCTCTTATGCCATAATTAGATAAGATTCATAATGTCTTTCATGTATCGATGCTATGAATATATAGATCTAATCCCTCTAATGTGTTAACCCTCAAGCAAATAAAGTTATAGCTTGATTTGATGTATGGTGAAAAACTGGTTAAGATTTTAGCTTGGGAAGTCAAAGAATTGAGAAATTAACAAGTGGCATTGGTGAAAGTGAGCATCGTCATGGCATAGAAGAGGCTATGTAAGAGTCAGAACAAACTATGAAATCCCAATACTCTTATCTTTATAATTCACTAACCTTGTGAGGTTTGTCTATATAAATTCACTAACCTTTTGAGGTTTGTCTGTATAAATTCACTAACCTTTTGAAGTTTGTCTTTATAAATTCACTAACCTTATGAGGTTTGTGGTGTGTATAGGAAATAAGTGCGCTTATGAGCTAGTTAACGAAATTATGCATGGATTGTTTAAGTTTATTCCTATTCAGTAAGTTTACGTTTAATTTTTATGCGAACTTACTAAGCATTGAATTGCTTAGGTCTGTTGCATTCTTTCTTTGTAGATTATTGGAAGTCACGGTCGATTGGAAGTTCAAGTCAAAGCTCACACTATCCGTTCATTAGCTCGGTAGTTAATTTGATCATTTTTGTTTGGTTGTAAATGACATGTACTAGGATTTTTAAATATGAATATGTATAACTTAGTTCCCTTACGTTTTGGTTGCAAAGGTGAATTTAATTGGCACTTTTGGCATAAGTATGTATATATATATGTGCCTATGAACCATTTGATTAATGCTTTTTGTGATTGATTTGAAATATGGTAAGCTACAATGGCATGAATGTTAAGTACATGATTGTGTTTAAAGAATGTGTAATGGTTTAATAATTGAATTGTGGTGTCAATGAAGGCATATTGGTTAGGCACTTAGGTTGGATGTTTTTGGCATGTTTTGGCGTGTTTAAATGTGTCTTGAATAGGTAAAAAAGGATGGAAATGGTATGGTTTGGAACATAAGTAATGGTAGTTGAAATGGCTTGGTTTTGAAGTTATTTTAGGTGCACACGGTCTACAACACGGTCCTGTACCACACACGACCACTCCATACGATTGTGTGGCTTATTTAATTTTTGGTGCAAGATTGCCCACATAATCTCAGAGAGTTACACAGCCTAGTGACACGGCCGTGTGATCCTAAGTTACACAGACTCAAGTTTTTACACGGTTTGGTCACACGACATGTCTTTGGCCACACGATCTGAGCCTGGCCACATAGGCTTGTGACCATTATTTTTATTTTTTTTATATTTTTCTATTTTGTTTCAAATTAGTCCATAATCCACTCTGAAATAATTTTAGGGTTCCAAATGCTCAATCTAAGTCTCATTTTAGTATTTATGCTATGAATAGTGAATGATTGTTAATTTTTTATGCTTAAATAAATTTTTTGGATTGTATTAATTTATTATTGTCTTGTTGACTGTTGTAATATATCGTAACCTTAATTTGGCAACGGAGATGGGTTTGGGGAGTTACATTTATTAGTATCAAAGATACAGTTTATTCAATTCTCAAATGAATGTAACAACCCATTTTTAGTGAAATTGGAACGGTGGTTTTGGGACCATAAATTTGAGGTCAAAATATTTTTTTAATATTATTTTGAGGCCTATAGTATGATAGTATGTTTGCATAAAAATTTCATTAGGAAATTTTATCGTCTGAATGCTTAATTTAATAAAAATGACTAAATTGTGTAAAATGTAAAAGTTGTATTCTATTAGCTAAAGGTGTCTAATAGCTATAGAACTTTAAAGTGGAGGTCCTTATGTTGTAATTATACCATTAAATAATTGAGTGGGCAAAGATGAACATTAAATAGGTGAATTTTAAGTTAAGCATAAAGGTTAATTTTGGTAAATGATAATTAAAGTTAAAATAAATAAAAAAATCAAAATTTGTTCCCATTCATCCTCTTCAACCAAATTTTAGGGCAAGAATAGCCATTAGAGAAGGTTTAACATTTGGCTATACAAATCCATTGCATGTAAGTACATTCTCTCTCAGTTTTTGATGATTTCTATATTTTTGATGTCGTTGTAGCTTAATCTAGCTAGCCCAGGGGCTAATTTGCAAAACTGTTAAAGGTTTAGGATGTTACCATTGATAAATGTGCGAGTATTTTGATGTTTAATGATAGAAAATGAATGGTTGTTAAATAAATAACATTTGTTAAGGGATTTTTGATAAAAAATTCAATTAGGGATTAAATTGAGAAATGTGAAAATTGTGTGATTAAATGTCTGAATAAATGAAACATATGGGCTGCTATATGCTTAAGTAAAATTTGGCTAGCATGGGTTAGTACTTAATTGCATGAAATTGCATTTTTTATGAGATAAGGACTAAATTGTAAAGTATTTAAAAGTTTAAGGGTAAAAGTATAAATTTGAAAAAATATATATTATGGGATAAATTGAATAGAATGATATGTAAATAAGTTAAATTTGATTATATATAGATCAAGAAAAGAAAAGATCAGGATTAGATTGGGGGAAAAATAAAGTAGTGGATTGAACAGTCGTTTACATCCGTATAAATACGAGGTGAGTTTGTATGATTAATTAGCTTTATATTATGTGTTTAAATGCTTTAATTATGTAATTGTGATAAATGACGTCGACAAGACATCGATAGAGAGTAGATCCCATTTGAACCTTAGGAATAGATAGGATACAAATGACATATCATTAGGGTTTACCATGATTATGTGATTCGGGTGCTGGTCCTATACGTGCTACCAATGCTAATTTTATCGGCATTTGTTGCGGTTACTCGACAACTTGTGTGAGCAGCACCGTGTAGCTGCGTCTTGATCTACAGCTTGTGTGAGCAGACCTAGTGATAGCTCAAGAGTGAGTACGTATATGAGATGTGATAGAGGTGGTTTAACCATGTATGTGATACTTAGTGTGCGAGATACCTGAGTATCCAATATTATTCCGAATGGTTCAACGGGCAAAGATGATAGTACGATGATAAAATGGATGATATAGAACGGTTTAGGTACTCGTGATATGTTCGACAAGTAAGTGATAGTTGATAAGTTCATATAAAAAGTAAGTGAAAGTTGATGAATTTATACATGATTCACTTGATTATGGCAATGTGCTAATTGTTAGATTGAATGAAGCTTATTTATATTTAATTATGCTTCTTTAAATTGTGAATGAATTGTTAAATTATACTAATTAGCCATACGAGCTTACTAAGCTTAATAACTTACTTTGTTTTTCTTTTCTATGTTTATACTATTTCAAAAGCTCGCTTGGATTGAAAGTTGTTGGAGATTTCATCACACTATCCAGCTATCATTTTGGTACTTATAAACTTGTGTATTTTGGTTAGATGACATGTATAGGAGTGGTGGTCATTATGGCTTATATTTTGGTAATGTTTTTAGCAATTGATTGGGCTTGTAAATGATGTATGCTTTGATTATGTTTATAGCCATGTGATTTGGCTTATTTTGGTATGCTTGGTTATGAGTTTATATGTGTAAATGGCCTTTTGTTAAGAGGTTTATAATTGCTTCATAAATGCTTTATTGTGAATTGGTAATGAAGATAGCAAATGGTTAAATTTGATAATGTAGTAGCATGTTAAGCATTAGGCAAGATAATGTATATATGAAGTTAACCATTTAGGTGATTATTGGACATGAAATTAGTATGTGTTTGAATGGCCATTTGTGATGAATATGAGTAATGTGTGAATGGTATTGAAATTTCATATTTTAGGCTTGATTTTTTGTTAGTTTGATTGCCTAATTTGGCTGTGATTATTCACTATTTGGTATGCCTAGGTTGATACAAGTTTGGGTGAGAGATGTGGCTTAGAAAATAGCCTATTTTCATCCATACGGGTAGAGATATGAGCATGTGTCTCAGCCATGTGTAACACACGGTCAAGTGACACGGCCATGTGTCCCCTGTAGTTTTTAATAAAAGCAAGTCAATGAGTTACATGGGCTACTCACACGGGCGTATGGTTGTCCATGTGACACAAGTCAAAGAGTTACATGGGGTAGGACACGGTTTAGGATACGGCCATGTAATCCTATTTCGAATGTCCACACGGCCTGTGACATAGGCGTGTCTTGTGGTCGTGTGTCTGGCCACACGTGCATGTGTCTGCTATATTTGAAAATTTTCAATGTTTTCCCAAAATTTTCCTAAGTTCTCGGATTAATCCCAAATTGTTTTAAATGTTTGTTTTGGGCCTTGAGCACTCGAATTAGGGACCATATGAATGTATGTGAATGATTTATGTTAGGAATGAGAAATGTATGTGAAATTTATGTTGAATTATGTGATATATCTGGTTATGCTTTGTAACCCTATTTTGGCGACGGATACAGATTAGGGGTGTCATATTTTGTTGGTATCAGAGCTACGGTTTAGTCGATTCTAAGACTGATGTAGCGTGTGTAAGTCTAGCTATACATGCCATATTTAACCTGTGATAGTGTGATATCTCCTACTAGCTTTTAAATCATGTTTTCATATAGTAATGGATTCCAATCGAGCTGACTCTGATAATGTAGAAAGTAATACGCCAGCCTCTATTCACGGAGCAGCGCTGTTTGAATCTAGACCCATATCTGTGGGTCGTAGAGGAGAGGCCGAAGAAGCCTTCTTCCAGATGATGAATGAGTGGTTTTCTGAGTATATCTGAAAGAATCTAACTACTCAACAACCTTTACCCTCGCCTATTTCCCAATCGTTCCCCATAGCTTCTCAAAGTTTAGAATCTATACGTGTGAGTAAGCCACTTGTTGATAAAATCTGAAAGTATGGGGCTAAAGAGTTTAGAGCTACAGTTGATGATGAACCTGAGAGAGTCGAGTTTTGGCTTGAGAATACTATCCAGGTATTTGATGACCTATCTTGTATGCCAGAAAAATATGTTAAATATGCCGTATCTCTTTTGAAAGATGCAACATACCAGTGGTGGAACACTTTGATATCTGTAGTGCCGAGAGAATGAGTCACTCTTTCAGACTAAGTTCAGAAAGAAATACATAAGCCAATGGTTTCTTGATCAAAAGTGCAAAGAATTTTTAGAGTGGAAACAGGGTCGTATGACTGTAATAGATTATGAATGAGAATTTGTAAGACTGAGCAAATGTGCTTGAGAATGTGTTTCTACTAAAGAAATTATGTGTAAGCGGTTCGAAGACGGGTTGAACAAAGATGTTAAACTTCTAGTTGGAATTTTGGAATTGAAAGAATTTGTTGTTTTGGTCGACGGAGCTTGCAAAGTTGAAGAGCTTAGTAAAGAAAAGAAAAGAGCTGATTTTGAAGCTAGAGAATCAAAAAAGAGGTTGATGAGTAAACCCTATCATTCCTCTTCAAAGAAATTTAAATATTCTTATAATCGTTCAACTGCTTCAAAGGGGTATTTAGATAGAGATTGTGGGAAGCAAAATGCGAGTCCAAAGGCTTCAGCCACTTCAGTAGTGAGTGTTGATAGTGTTAAAGTTAACAAATTAGTGTGTAAACAGTGTGGTAGATGATATTTTGTAGAATGTAGAATGAATGATAGAGCATGTTTCAGATGTGGTTCGCAAGAGCATTTCATTCGTGATTGTCTTGAATTACCTGAGAATAATAAACTTCAGATTGCTCGACCAAGTAATATAGTTGCCAGAGGGAGACCACTTAGAAATACGGGACATGTGACTAGTAGCAAAGGTACAACAAAGGATTTTGCTGTGAGATCCGAGGCTCGAGCACCCGCCAAAGCTTACGCTATTTGTGCTCGCAAAGTTGCATCATCACCAAATGTTATCACTGGTACATTTTCTCTTTGTGACACTAATGTAATTGCTTTGATTGATCCTAGATCGACTCATTCATATGTTTGTGTGAATCTAGTGTCTAGTAAGAGTTTACCTGTTGAGTCCACTAAATTTGTGGTTAAATTATTGAACCCTTTAGGTCAGTATGTTTTAGTTGATAAAGTTTGCAAGAATTGTCCTTTGATGACATGGGGCTACTGTTTCCCAACTGATTTGATGCTTTTACCGTTTGATAAATTCGATGTGATTTTGGGTATGGATTGTCTGACTTTGCATTATGCGGTTGTGAATTGTAGACGAAAGACTATTGAGTTGAAATGTCAGAATGATGAAATTCTTCGTATTGAATCTGATGATTCGAGTGGATGTGATATCATCTGTATTAGCCCAGAAATATGTGAGAAAGGGCTGTGATGCTTATATTGCTTATGTACTGTATACAAAAGTATCTGAATCGAAGATTGAATCAGTACTTGTAGTTTGTGAATATCCAAATGTGTTTCTAGAAGAGTTACCTAGGTTGCCACTACTTAGAGAAGTTTAGTTTGCTATTGAATTGGTACTAGGGACATCACCAATATTGATAGCTAAGTATATAATAGCTCCTACAGTGTTGAAAGAGTTGAAAGCTCGGTTGCAAGAGTTAACAGATAGAGGTTTTGTACGATCTAGTTTTTCGCCTTGGGGTGCACCAGTTCTGTTTGTAAAGAAGAAAGATGGATTGATGAGAATGTGTATCAATTATTGACAGCTCAATAAAGTTACGGTCAAGAATAAGTATCCTCTACCAAGAACTGATGATTTATTTAATTAGCTGAAAGGAGGAACAATGTTTTCTAAGATAGATTTAAGATCTGGTTATTATCAGTTGTGGATTAAAGATTTGGATGTGCCGAAAACTGCATTCAGAACCAGGTACTGACACTATGAATTTCTTGTTATGCCATTCGGGTTAACTAATGCTTCTGAAACCTTTATAGGCTTGATGTATAGAATCTTTAGACTGTATTTAGATAGATTTGTTGTTGTATTCATTGATGACATTTTGATCTATTCTCGACATGAGTCAGAGCATGCTGAGCATTTGAGAATTGTGTTGCAAACCTTGAGAGATAAGCAATTGTTTGATAAATTCAGTAAATGTGAGTTTTGGCTTAAAGAAGTTTGATTTTTTGGGACACATTGTTTCAACGGAAGGTATCAGAGTTGATCCGAAGTTTTCTAGGATTAGCTGGCTATTACCGAAGATTTGTTAAAGGGTTTTCAATGATAGCTACACTGATGACTCGATTTTTATAGAAAGATGTGAAGTTTGAGTGGTCTGAGAAATGCCAATAGAGTTTTGAATAGTTAAAAGCACTGTTAACTAAAGCACCAATTTTAGTTTAGCCTGAATCGGGTAAAGTATTTATGATATTCAGTGATGCGTCATTGAACATTTTGGGATATGTTTTGATGCAAGAAGGCAAAGTAATAGTTTATGCTTCTAGACAGTTAAAACCGCATGAAAGAATTATGTGACACATGACTTAGAGTTAGCTGCTATTGTTTTTGCATTGAAAATTTGGCGACATTATTTGTAACAGCCCAAATTAGGGCCTAGTCGGAATAGTGGTTTCGAGACCACAAATCTAAAGTAGAAAAGTATATTTCATGATCATTATTAAGTTTATGGTATACTCGTATGATAGTGAGAAAATTTCATAAAGGAAATTTTATGAATTAGTGATTAATTTGTCCTTTAAGACTCAATTATAAAAGTTGCAAAATTAAGTTTCTAGAAGATTTAAGGATGAATTAAAAACTGGAAAATTATTAAGAGTCCTTATCTAGAAATTAGACAAAATTTTGGCACTATGGACAAAAAAGCCCATGGAAGGGTAAAATTTTAAAGAAAGGCCACAAGGGCATTTTGGTTATTTGGAAAATTAAAGTAATAAAAAGGGAAAAATAAGTCAAAATTTGTGTCCATCTTCTTTCTTGTGTTCCGAAATTCTAAGGAACTCCATACCTAGGGTTTCTTTCATTTTCAAGCTCCAAGTAAGTGACTCCAAGCCCGGTTTTTCATGCTCTTTGTATTTTTGAAATCCTCATAGCTTAATCTAGCTATTTCTACCACTAATTTGAGCTAGAGTTCATATTCAAAAATATACCCATGCATGACATGTTAGTAAATTGATGCCTAGTGCTAGAAAATGAAAGTTTAAAGTGTTGTAAACATATTTTTCTAAGTGATTTTCATGAGAAATCCCTAATAGGGACTAAATTGTAAAGTATGAAAATGTGTAGTAAAAGTGTGAAGTTATGAGAAATTTGGACTGTTATAAGTATATGAAAGGTTCTGGTAGGCTTGGATAGTCAAGAAATTAAGTGCACTTCATTTTACGAGCCTAGGGACCATTTTGCAAATATGTAAAAGTTTAGGGGCAAAATTATAAATTTTGCCAAAGTGTCAATTATGAGCTATTTAGTCAATGTGGGTACTAAAGAAACTAAATTTGTCATTTTAGATCAAGAAACACGAAGCCTAGACCGAAACTGGGGAAAAAGTAAAGTTGTGGACTGAACTTAGCATTCACCCACATTTTGGACCCGAGGTAAGTTGTATGTAATAATTTAGCTTGTATGTTATGTAAATTCTTTATGATGATTTTCTATGAAATTATGATATTCCATGAAGTCATGGATGTAATCTTGTATGAATTATGTATAAATTCCATGAGATTATTGATATAAATTTCTACCAAGAAATGATGAAACATGAAAGAGAAATTACATGTAAGTGAAAAAGTATACGAATGATAATGTAATCATGTCATGAGTATTTGTAGGTCTCGTATAAGACCATGTTTGGGACATGGCATTGGCATCGAGATCTGATCCCCTGTAAGACCATGTCTAGGACATGACACGGGCATCCGAGACGAGGTCCCGTGTAAGACCATGTCTGGGACATGGCTTCGGTACTGAGATGAGATAAGGATCCCCTGTAAGACCATGTATGGGATATGGTATGGGCATCCTATATGAGATCCTGTGTAAGACCATGTCCAGGACATGGCGTCGGCATCAGAGTATGATCTCGTGTAAGACCATGTCTGGAACATCTCATCGACATCGATGTGTGATCCCGTGTAAGACCATTCTAGAACATGGCATTGGCATCATTTCATGGGATTGACTTACGGGTCTCCTTCGGTATTTTAAAAGGATCTTAAGAGAGAAAGTATCCAAGTTGATAAATTTCAAGATAAAGACTAAAGTTTCATGTTGAGTGTTGCAGGTATATACGAGTAAGTTATGAGAAATTGAAGTGTATCGTTATGAGAAATACAGCATGAAAAGCATGAGTAAGTTATATGAATGAGTAAGTCATGAGGATGAGTATAAATTATATGAAATTCTATTTTATTCATGCAACTTACTAAGCATATATGTGCTTACTCTTTTTCTTTCCTTCTTCCATGTAGATTTGTTGAACTAGCTCAAGGGTCGTTAAAGTCGGAGCTTGAAGTCACACTATCAAGCCATCCATTTTGGTATAGTAAAGTTGGTCATTTTGTTGTATGACATGTATATGAAGTTTGATTACTTTTGATAAGTGTCCTTTTGGTGTAGCCAAAGTCATTGGCTAGTAACATTTCTCATGTGGTATTATAATAGTCTTGTAAATGGGCTGATGTTGATTAAGTTATACCTTATTCAATGTGTATGAAATTCATGAGCATCCAAATTGCAAGTTCAAGTAGAATATTGATGGATGAGAATGATGTGCATAGTGGCATGTGCATGCCTTAGTTGTGAGTATTTAGGGAGTATATTATGCCTTGATGTGTGCTATGGAATTGGCATTGTGTTTGGTTATGTTTTAGGGTGGCAAAAAGGCTTGGAAAATAGCCTATTATTGTCCACACAGTTGGGCACATGGGTGTGTGCCTAGGCCGTGTGAGATACATGATCAACCTCAAAGGCGTGTTAATAGGTCGTGTGTCCCCTACATCCAATTTAGTTAAGTTAGTATAGAACATAGCCTGAGCACACAGGCGTGTGCCTTGGCCGTGTGCACCCCTGATAGTTATAGTGTTCTGGAAACACAAAAATTTATATACTTTTTCATGCCCTTTTTAACTTAAATTCATGGAAATCCGGTTAAATTCTTGTCAAAAAATAATTAAATATTATAAAATAATTAAATGGTGTTAAAAATATAAACATGATGAATTTTAATTAATTTTATAATTAATTTTGATTAATTTTGGTTAATTTTGACAGAATTGCACAAAGAACGAAAAATGGCCCGGCGGACACTGCGAGAAGAACAAAATCAAGAAGTGATTTGAAGTATCGAGGTGAATTAATTTCTAGCCCGAGACGGTCTAGAAATGTGTATTAATTCATAATTAAATTAATTTTAATTTATTTCCTATTTAATTTAGGTTAAATAAATTAGTTTTAATTAATTATGGAGAAAGGGCCTAGTGAACCGCACTGGTTGAACCGAACAGAGTGAGCCAAACCAGCCACTAATTGGGCTGACCAGAACCGGCCATAGGGTGACCCAAATCAGTAATTTAGCTAATTAAATATGCTTGCAAAAAGCCCCTTGAAAAACCTCTAAATTACGTTCAAACCCTACCTTTATTTTAGGCTTTGTAGATTTGCCCCAACCTATTTTTAGCAAGGTTGAAAGCGTCAACCTTGCCATGTGTGTGGCCAGCCATGTGTGGGGTCTCTTGGCTGCTGAGTTTGCTATTTTTAGCAGCCCTCTTCAGCTATAAAAACCACCCCTTGCTGTTCATTTCAATCATCCCTCACTTCACAGCATTCTCTCATTCTCTATTCTCCTCTCCACTCTCTTTTCTCTCCATTTCCCATTTCATTTTCCTATAGCTCTTGTGCCGATTTCTCCTCTTGGAAAAGAGGTGTTTTCCCAGCCAATTTGGGCAGCAAGCAAGCGTTCATAGAAGCCTTGACCGGCGCGGACAACGGAGACGAAGAACGGAGCAATTAGTCAAAGCCACGGAGAACACCGGATTTGCCTTCTTGTTCCCTATCTTTTTAATTTCTGTTGTTTTTATGATGAACATATCTATGAATATGATTTTTTTTGAAATGGTTATTTTAATCAATTTAGCTTGAATTTAATTCATGTTGGGTTGATTATATTCTGCCTACTTGAATTATTAAAATAGTGTTTATGCTGTTATAGGCCTTAGTAAAATGCTTGATTAAGTAAAATCATGCTTAAATTATCTGGCATTATAATTATTTAGATAATTAAAGAATTAATTGTTTAAACAAATTGAAATTGCAATTAATGGACTCAGTACTTAATCAGTGCATGTTTAATTCTTCTAAGGTAGCTGAAGATTAAATTAGCATAGTATCTGACGATTCTTATGCCTTGCATAACTTGCAAGATTGTTGTGATTAAATTGTTTCAAGGTATGGCTACTTTGTTACTTCACATAATCTTTTACATGTTTATTAGATTGAATTAATTGGTTGAATTGACATAGGAATGTGCGAGAGATAATTTAATTTAATAAGCATGTATGTGCTATAGCATGTTTATCTTATTAATTCTGTTTAGTCGGTTGAATTGGCATAGGAATAGGTTCAAGAGATGAATGGAATTTTAATTAGTAAACATGTTCATAAGTTAGCAGATTATTGGGTTGCCGTGAATTTATTCGTAACAGCATAAGCATGAATTTAATAATTCTGAGTTAAAAATGTATAATTAATCCAACACAATTATATCATCTTGATTAAATCTTATTTTGAAATCGTGCACTAGAACTCTTTTCTTTTTATTTAATTTGTTTACCTAGTTTAAAACCTTATTGTCCAAATCACTCTTTTCAAACCAAAATTATTTTTATCTCACCAAAGTGTTTTAATTAATTTCATAAATAATTCTTTTTACAGTCCCTATGGGTACGATAACTCGACATTTACTTGTCACTTTATTACTTTTTACGACTGTGTACACTTGCACATTTACCCCGTTCCATGTTCAAAGTCAGGATACTCCACGAGATATTAGCACGGGCGTGGCTAGGCCATGTGAGGGACATGGGCCATAGAAACGGGTGTGTGCTCATGACGTGTTCAAGTCTGTAGCTTTGAAATAAGAAATAAATTTAGCATGGGCTAAGTTTATGGGCGTGTGTGACCACACGTCCGGCCCACACGGGAGTGTCCCATCCCACACGGGCATATGACCCTATTTTAGGCAAAAATTTTCTAAGTGCCTGAAAGTACTCAGATTGGTTTCAGAACGCACCCGATGTATGTTTTGGGCCTTGTAGGCCCATGATAAGGTTATTAAGAGAATGAATGAAAAGTTTTAAAAAGAAAAGAAATTTTATAGCTCGAGTTTACGTGATTTAGTATGATTCAGCACGGTAGTGTCTCGTACCTTGTCCTGGTGTTGGACTCAGGTAATAGGTGTTACAAAAGTGCCGCATATTTACTGACTATAAGAGTTTGAAGTATCTGATGTCTCAAAAAGATTTTAATTTGCTACAACGTAGATGGCTCTAGTTGTTGAAAGACTATGAATTAGTGATTGATTACCATCCGGGGAAAGTAAATATAGTCACGGATGCTTTGAGTCAAAAATCTTTGTTTACTTTGCAGGGGATGGACACGCAGTTAACTTTGTCTAATGATGGTTCGATTTTAGCAATGTTAAAAGCTAAACCATTATTTCTTCAACAAATCTGTGAAGTTCAGAAATGTGACAGTGAATTGCAAGCTAAAAGAGTTCATAGTGAGTCGACTCCTGATTCAGAGTTTCAGATTAGAACCGATGATTGTTTGATATTCCGTGGTAGAATTTGTGTACCTAGATGCCCAGAGCTGATACAGAAAATTTTGATTGAAGCACACAATAGTAGTTTATCTGTTCATCCAGGGAGTAATAAGGTACCATGATTTGAAATATTTGTATTGGTGGTCAGGTATGAAACTAGATATTTCTAAATTTGTATCTAGATGTTTGATTTGTAAGTAAGTTAAAGCTGAACATCAAGTGCTTTCGGGAATATTACAGCTTGTGATGATACCTAAGTGGAAATAGGATAAAGTTATGATGGATCTTGTACCGAGATTACCTTTATCTCCGAAGAAAAAAAGATGCTATTTGGGTTGTTGTTGATCATTTGACAAAATCTGTACATTTTATTCCGGTATGTATAGACTTTCCACTTGATAAATTAGCTAAATTGTGCATATCTAAGATTGTCAGATTGCACGGGGTACCAATTTCTATTATTTCGGATAGAGATCCGAGGTTTACGTCACGATTTTGGAAGAAATTGCGAGAAGCTTTAGGTATGCAGTTGCATTTTAGGTACGCGGTTGCATTTTAGTACCATATTTCATCCTCAAACCGATGGTCAGTTTGAGAGAGTGATTCAGATTCTCGAAGATATGCTTCGTTATTGTGTTCTAGAGCTTGAAGGCAACTAGGAAAGATATTTACCGTTAGTCGAATTTGTGTATAATAATAGTTTTTAGTCGAGTATAAAGATGGCATCATATGAAACTCTATATGGTCGTAAATGCTGGACTCTATTGTACTGGACCGAGCTTAGTGAGAAAAAGATTCACGGGGTTGATTTGATCAGAGAGACCAAAGAGAAAGTGAAAGTAATTCGCGATAGTTTGAAAGTAGCTTCAGATCGACAGAAATCGTATGCAGATTTTAAACGTAAGGATATTGAGTTTCAGATCAGTGACAGAGTGTTTTTGAAAGTATCACCGTGGAAGAAGATTCTCCGATTCGGTCGCAAAAGAAAGTTGAGTCCGCGATTTATTGGGCCTTATGAGATTTTCGAGAAAATACGGTCAGTGGCTCATCACTTAATTTACCGTCAGAACTAGAGAAGATTCATAACGTGTTTCATGTATCTATGTTACTATGATACAGATTAGACCCTTCGCATATAATTTCTCCAATAGAAGTTGAGATTTAGCCTAATATGTCGTATAACGAAGAATCGATCAGAATTTTAGCTCGGGAGATCAAAGAATTGAGAAATAAAATCATAGCATTAATAAAAGTTCTTTGGCAATGCCACGAATTGAAGAGGCTACGTGGGAACCCGAGAAAGCTATGACAAAGCAATACCCTAACCTATTTTCTAGTAAGATTTTTGGGACGAAAATCCCTAAGGGGGGAGAGTTGTAACAACCCGTTTTTAGTGAAATCGAAATAGTGGTTTTAGGACTACAAATCTAAGGTAACTATATTTTTTAATATTATTTTGAGGTCTACAGTATGAAAGTATGTTTGCATAAAAATTTCGTTAAGAAAATTTATTGTCTGAATGCTTAATTTAATAGAAAGGACTAAATCGCATAAAATGTAAAATTTGTGTTCTACTAGCTAAAGGTGTCTAAAAGCTATATAAATTTAAAGTGGAGGTCCTTATGTTGTAATTATACCATTAAATAATTGAGTGGACAAAGATGGACATTAAATAGGTGAATTTTAAGTTAAGCATAAAGGTTAATTTTGGTAAACGATAATTAAAGTTAAAATAAATAAAACAAAAATCAATTTTTGTCCCCAATCATCTTCTTCAACCAAATTTTAGGGCAAGAATAGCCATTGGAGAAGGTTTAATATTTGGCTATACAAATCCATTGCATGTAAGTACATTCTCGCTCGGTTTTTGAAGATTTTTATGTTTTTGAGGTCGTTATAGCTTAATCTAGCTAGCCAGGGACTAATTTGCAAAACTATTAAAGGTTTAAGATGTTACCATTAATGAATGTGTGAGTATTTTGATGTTTACTGATAGAAAATGAATGGTTGTTGTTAAATAAACAACATTTGTTAAGGGATTTTTGATAAAAATGTCAATTAGGGATTAAATTGAGAAATGTGAAAATTGTGTGACTAAATGTGTGAATAAATGAAATATATGGGCTGCTATATGCTTAAGTAAAATTTGGCTAGCATGGGTTAGTACTTAATTGCATGAAATTGCATTTTTATGAGATAAGGACTAAATTGTAAAGTATTCAAAAGTTTAGGGGTAAAAGTGTAAATTTATAAAAATATATATTATGGGATAAATTGAATAGAATTATATTTAAATAAGTTATATTTGATTATATAGATCAAGAAAAGCAAAGATCGAAATTAGATCAGGGGAAAAACAAAGTAGTGGATTGAACGATCGTTTACATCTGTCTAAATATGAGGTATATTTGTATGATTAATAAGCTTTATATTATATGTGTTTAGATGCTTTATTTATGTAATTATGATAAATGATGTTACGGAATTCATCGCCGAGGCATCGACAAAGAATAGATCCCGTTTGAACATTAAGAATAGATAGGATACAAATGACATGTCATTAGGGTTTATCGTGATTATGTGATGTGGGTGCTGGTCCTCTCATCCTATCAGTGGCTAAGTTTACCGATATGTGTTGCGGTTACTCAACAGCTTGTGTGAGCAGCACCGTGTAGCTTTAATTTGGCTTATATTTGGGTAATGTATTTAGCCAATTGATTTAGCTTGTAAATATGTATGCTTTGATTATGTTTATAGCCATGTGATTTGGCTTGTTTTGGTGTGCTTGGTTATGAGTTTATATGTGTAAATGGCCTTTCGTTAAGAGGTTTATAATTGCTTCATAAATGCTTTGTTGTGAATTGGTAATGATGATTGCAAATGGTTAAATTTGAGAATGTAGTAGCATCTTAAGCATTAGGCAAGATAAGGTATATATAAAGTTAAACATTTCAATGATTATTAGACATGGAATTGGTATGTGTTAAATGGCTATTTGTGATGATTATGAGTAATGTGTGAATGGTATTGAAATTTCATATTTTAGGCTTGATTTTGGGTTGGTTTGATTGCCTAATTTGGTTGTGATTATGTAGTATTTGCTATGCCTAGGTTGATGGAGGTTTGGGTGAGAGATGTGACTTGGAAAATAGCCTATTTTTGTCCACATGGGCAGAGACACAGGCATGTGTCTTAGCCATGTGTGGCACATGGTCAGGTGACACGGCTGTGTGTCCCTTGTAGTGTTTAATGAAAGCAAGTCAGTGAGTTACACGGGCTAGTCACACGGGCTTGTGGTTGGCCGTGTGACATAAGTCAGATAGTTACACGAGGTAAGACACGGTTTGGGACATAGCCATGTGATCCCATTTTGAATGTCCACACGGCCCGTGACACGGGGGTGTCTTGTGTCTGTGTGAGACACACAGCCTGGCCACATAGGCGTGTGCCTATTGTAGTTAAAAAATTTCAATGTTTTCCCAAAATTTTCCTATGTTCTTGGATCAGTCCCAAATTGTTTTAACTGTCTATTTTGGGCATCTAGGGCTTGGATTAAGGACCATATGAATGTATGTGAATGATTTATGCTAGGAATGAGAAGTGTATGTGAAATGTATGTTGAATTTCGTACCCCTATTCCGGCGATGAATACGAGTTAGGGGTGTTACACTGTATGTAGCATGTATAGAATCTAGAAATAGATGCCATTTTATAACTTGCGATAGTGTGATGTCTCTTGACTCAAATTGATTCTATTTTTATTATAGATAAAAGATGTCGTATGAGTCCAACCAAGCTAATTCGATGCAGACTAGAGTAATGCTTAAGCCTCGATGCATGAGGCTGTCTATACTTCACTCATTTCTGAGGGCAGGAGTCCATGGATCTTTTATTCCACATGATGTCTGAATAGTTTACAAACTTTATGAGAACAAATATAATGGCTCAACAACCTCCGCCCACTCTCATACCTCAACCTATAGCCCCTAATCCTCAAGGTTTAGAACATGTATGAGTTCACAATCATCCTATCGATAAAATTCATAAATATGGGGTTGAAAAACTTCGTAGAAAAGTAAAAAATGATCCAGAAATGGTCGAATATTGGTTAGAAAGTACCTTAAGGGTATTAGATGAATTATCATGTTCTCCCAATAGTTGTCTGACGTGTGTTGTTTTATTGTTAAAAGAAGGAGCATATCAGTGGTGGAACACATTTTCAGTTGTAGCACCGAAAGATAGATTGAGCTCGGAACTTTTCTAGACTGTGTAACACCCTGAATTTGGGCCTAGAAGTATTGGGCTTGTGTAACGCCCTAGTTTTTGTGATTTTTTGGGATTTTTGTGATTTTGGTGAAAACTTGAAATTTTGGTATTTTGGTTATTGAAATTATGTTCAAGTGTGTTAATGGGCCTTTAGAAGGCCCAAGCCTAAGTTAAAACCCGGCAGAAATATCAATTTTGGTTTTTAAGTGAAAGGGGACTTGGTTAAGTGGGCCTTTAAGAAAAAGTTAGTAAATAAAGACACAAAGAGGGCCTTGGTAAAGTGGCAAGGTAGCGCCACTAAGTTTCTAAAAAAATGGCGTGTGGACTGAGTTTAAGGGCCAGAGTTCAAGTCGAAAGGTAAGCAGATGGTACTTTTATTTTTGTTTATGTGACGGGCATGTGATAGAGCTTAGGTAGCATTCAGCTAGGGCCGTAGGGGGATTGGGCCGTTGGTTTGAATGGCCACTAGGGAAAGCTTTATTTTCTTTTTGTCTTGCCGAATTAGGGTTAGCCACCTAGAGCCTTCACTTTTATTCTATTCTCTTTTCAGTGTTGTAAAAAGCTGAAAACGCAAAGTTAGATCTCCTAAGTGCCGAATTCTTCCTTTTCTTCTCCTCTCTTCCATTCTTTCTTTTTCTTTTTCTCTCTAGCCGAAAACAGTCTAATTGACTCACCTCCACTCTTCTGGAATCCTACCTGGTGCATAGTATCCATTCACTTTAAGCCATAACGAAGAAGGTCTAATTTTCCGATACTTCAACTATTTAAAGAATAACATGTTTTCTGCAACCAACAAAGGTTTACAATCTTCCATAATTTTCCATAAAATTTTACAGAGTTATTAACAATTTTTGAAAAGGGAATGATTATTTTAATGAACCACGTTTTCAAACAATAAACAAACACAAGCTGAGGTTTTATACAAGTTTAATGGAAGAAGTTTCTAAACACTAAGAAGGGTTTTCAATGAAAACATGGTTCTCGAAAAACACTTTAATGTGACACACTAGACTTGGCCGTAGCGTCTGGGCTGGGTTTGGGGTGTTACATTTAGTGGTATCAGAGCCCAATTGCAACAACTCGGCTGTGGATCGGGTCCAAAAATGTTTTCAAAAATTCTTAAAATTTAGGCCCAAGAGGGGTATTTTTGGAAATCGGTTTCTAAAATTTTAAAAAATCCTATTAAAATTCATTTTATTTTTGAATGCACTCATTAAAGGTTTTACTTTAAAAAGTTTAAGTTTTCTGGGCTTTCCGAAATCTGGTATTTGAAGAAGTGGCACACTGAATCCCCGACACCAAGTCTATAAGTATTACAGTTTCTCATACTGTACTATACTGAAATGTCACTGTAGATAGAACTAAGACCCTGCTATGATACTATAGCTAGGTTAATACTGAAACCATAGAGACTGAGACAGTAGGAAAAACTAAAAACCCTAAAAGATTGAGACTGTAGCTAGGCTATGATTCTGTAAAAAAATAAAAACTTTGAAAAACTATCTCAGCATAAAATATTTGAATACTAAATTTTTTGAATCAAGGTCTTTGTAGTTAATTGACATGTGTGCTGGTAATGTAGAATAGTGATATGGATTCTGAGGGTAAGCACAGTTTGCCAACTTCGGGTAGCAGTAACTCGGAGCTTGGTACTGGGGCACTGGCCGAGGTAGTAAGGAAAGTGGTAGAAGAAGTAATGGAGACCAAAGTTAAGGAAATTAAGGAAACAATTGAAGCTGGGTGCTTGAAGTGTAAACAGAGGAAGGATCTTAGTTCGCAGAGGACAGAGTCCCATTCTGTGAAACATGTTAGGGCATGACCAAACTTTCTGACCTGCAAGAACTACAACAGACGTCATCCAGGTGAATGTCATAGGGAGAAAAGAGCATGCTTTAGATATGGGTCCAGGGAGCATTGAGCTCAGGATTGCCAAGCTTATTCTAGTTAGGTGTGTGTGATGTTTGGACACGAATTGTATGCGCACGTTAAAAATGTTTATTTACTTCGGTAATTAGGTGTTCTGGGTCGTATTAAAAATTATTTAGATCACAGTGCGCAGCGGTAGCGTAGTAGAGTAGTGATGCAACGACTATCTTATTATTTAGAAATTTCGAGGACAAAATGTTTTTTAGGAGGGGTGAATTGTAACACCCTGAATTTGGGCCTAGAAGTATTGGGCTTGTGTAACGCCCTGATTTTTGAGATTTTTAGGGATTTTTGTGATTTTGGTGAAAACTTGAAATTTTGGTATTTTGGTTACTGAAATTATGTTTAAGTGTGTTAGTGGGCCTTTAGAAGGCCCAAGCCTAAGTTAAAACTCGGCAGAAATATCAATTTTGGTTTTTAAGTGAAAGGGAACTTGGTTAAGTGGGCCTTTAAGAAAAAGTTAGTAAATAAAGACACAAAGAGGGCCTTGGTAAAGTGGCAAGGTGGCGCCACTAAGTTCCTAAAAAAATGGCGTGTGGACTGAGTTTAAGAGCCAGAGTTCAAGTCGCAAGGTAAGCAGATGGTACTTTTATTTTTGTGCATATGCCGGGCATGTAGTAGGGCTTAGGTAGCATTTGGCTAGGGCCTTAGGGGGATTGGGCCGTTGGTTTGAATGACCATTAGGGCAAGCTTTATTTTCTTTTTGTGTTGCCGAATTAGGGTTAGCCACCTAGAGCCTTCACTTTCATTCTATTCTCTTCTCAGTGTTGCAAAAAGCCAAAAACGCAAAGTTAGATCTCCTAAGTGCCGAATTCTTCCTTCTCTTCTCCTCTCTTCCATTCTTTCTTTTTCTTTTTCTCTCTAGCCGAAAACAGTCTAATTGACTCACCTCCACTCTTCTGGAATCCTACCTGGTGCATAGTATCCATTCACTTTAAGCCATAACGAAGAAGGTCTAATTTTCCGATACTTCAACTATTTAAAGAATAACATGTTTTCTGCAACCTACAAAGGTTTACAATCTTCCATAATTTTCCATAAAATTTTACAGAGTTATTAACAATTTTTGAAAAAGGAATGATTATTTTAATGAACCACGTTTTCAAACAATAAACAAACACAAGCTGAGGTTTTATACAAGTTTAATGGAAGAAGTTTCTAAACACTAAGAAGGGTTTTCAATGAAAACATGGTTCTCGAAAAACACTTTAATGTGACACACTAGACTTGGCCGTAGCGTCTGGGCTGGGTTTGGGGTGTTACATTTAGTGGTATCAGAGCCCAATTGCAACAACTCGGCTGTGGATTGGGTCCAAAAATGTTTTCAAAAATTCTTAAAATTTAGGCCCAAGAGGGGTATTTTTGGAAATCGGTTTCTAAAATTTTAAAAAATCCTATTAAAATTCATTTTATTTTCGAATGCACTCATTAAAGGTTTTACTTTAAAAAGTTTAAGTTTTCTGGGCTTTCTGAAATCTGGTATTTGAAGAAGTGGCACACTGAATCCCCGACACCAAGTCTATAAGTATTACAGTTTCTTATACTGTACTATACTGAAATGTCACTGTAGATAGAACTAAGACCCTGCTATGATACTATAGCTAGGTTAATACTGAAACCATAGAGACTGAGACAGTAGGAAAAACTAAAAACCCTAAAAGATTGAGACTGTAGCTAGGCTATGATTCTGTAAAAAAAATAAAAACTTTGAAAAACTATCTCAGCATAAAATATTTGAATACTAAATTTTTTGAATCAAGGTCTTTGTAGTTAATTGACATGTGTGCTGGTAATGTAGAATAGTGATATAGATTCTGAGGGTAAGCACAGTTTGCCAACTTCGGGTAGCAGTAACTCGGAGCTTGGTACTGGGGCACTGGCCGAGGTAGTAAGGAAAGTGGTAGAAGAAGTAATAGAGACCAAAGTTAAGGAAATTAAGGAAACAATTGAAGCTGGGTGCTTGAAGTGTAAGAAGAGGAAGGATCTTAGTTCGCAGAGGACAGAGTCCCATTCTGTGAAACATGTTAGGGTATGACCAAACTTTCTGACCTGCAAGAACTACAACAAACGTCATCCAGGTGAATGTCATAGGGAGAAAAGAGCATGCTTTAGATATGGGTCCAGGGAGCATTGAGCTCAGGATTGCCAAGCTTATTCTAGTTAGGTGTGTGTGATGTTTGGAAACGAATTGTATGCGCACGTGAAAAATGTTTATTTACTTCGGTAATTAGGTGTTCTGGGTCGTATTAAAAATTATTTAGATCACAGTGCGCAGCGGTAGCGTAGTAGAGTAGTGATGCAACGACTATCTTATTATTTAGAAATTTCGAGGACAAAATGTTTTTTAGGAGGGGTGAATTGTAACACCCTGAATTTGGGCCTAGAAGTATTGGGCTTGTGTAACGCCCTGATTTTTGAGATTTTTAGGGATTTTTGTGATTTTGGTGAAAACTTGAAATTTTGGTATCTTGGTTACTGAAATTATGTTTAAGTGTGTTAGTGGGCCTTTAGAAGGCCCAAGCCTAAGTTAAAACTCGGCAGAAATATCAATTTTGATTTTTAAGTGAAAGGGGACTTGGTTAAGTGGGCCCTTAAGAAAAAGTTAGTAAATAAAGACACAAAGAGGGCCTTGGTAAAGTGGCAAGGTGGCGCCACTAAGTTCCTAAAAAAATGGCGTGTGGACTGAGTTTAAGAGCCAGAGTTCAAGTCGCAAGGTAAGCAGATGGTACTTTTATTTTTGTGCATATGCCGGGCATGTGGTAGGGCTTAGGTAGCATTTGGCTAGGGCCTTAGGGGGATTGGGCCGTTGGTTTGAATGACCATTAGGGCAAGCTTTATTTTCTTTTTGTGTTGCCGAATTAGGGTTAGCCACCTAGAGCCTTCACTTTCATTCTATTCTCTTCTCAGTGTTGCAAAAAGCCAAAAACGCAAAGTTAGATCTCCTAAGTGCCGAATTCTTCCTTCTATTCTCCTCTCTTCCATTCTTTCTTTTTCTTTTCCTCTCTAGCCGAAATCACCTCTCCTCCTTCCTCATCTTTCATTTTCTTCCCTTCAGAAACCGAAATTGTCACTCTTTTCTTCTCAAACTCATCAACTACTAAAAGCCGAAATCCCGAAAGGTTGCTTCCTGTGCCGTTTTGCCTATAGCCGAGCTCTCTTTGTTTTTCCCCACTTGTAGCCGAATTTCATACTCTCCAAACCCTTAGGCTCTGTCGACAAACACTCCTCCAACCATAGTCTCAAATCATATCTTCTTTCACTATTTAAAAAGCCAAAAACACCATAGTTTTTAGGGATATATAGTCGAATCCTTAGATCTCTAAGATTCGAATTCTGCTAGTTTTTAGGGGCCAGATCTGTATCAGATCTGAGTAGAAGAATCGCCTTGATTAAGGAAAACCTGTGGTAAGTACTCGACATCTCAGATCTACTCGTTACCTTTGAATTTAAGAAAAGCCGAAATCCTTAAACTCTTTAGGGAGGCTGTCGAATATGATGATAGGTAAAGACGGTTCTTTTAATTTGTTTTTTGTGTACTTGTGGTGCAAGGGGCGATCGAGCAAGGAGCATAAGAGGCTTGGACCTTTGGAATGACTAGATCTAGATCTAGTCACTAGTTTTGGCAAAGGTAAGATCTCAAGGGCCTTAGGTGGTGATGGCCGATTATGGTAAGTAGAATTATGGAGATTGGCATTGTATTTTGGATCTGATGCGTCTAGTAATCGATTGAAGGATATCGTGGGAGATCTCATTAGCAGTCGTCGCAAATCAGGTGTGTATCGAACACCCTATTGTAGTTCACATCGGTAAAAGTCGAAAAGCCAAAATGTTGAAATTCTGGCATTTTGTGGGCTTAAGTATGTGCGAACACTCGTAAGTCGATTGGAAGCGATAGATCTGTAATTGAAATCG
The DNA here is from genome assembly GCA_020496765.1 of Gossypium stocksii. NCBI lineage: Eukaryota > Viridiplantae > Streptophyta > Magnoliopsida > Malvales > Malvaceae > Gossypium > Gossypium stocksii. The sequence goes on from CM035624.1 coordinate 36,958,638, forward strand.
GTAAAGTTTGATTAGTGTGCAATTTCGTGCACTTCGGTAAGTTTAGGCTCGGTAGGCTGAAAATAGGCCCAATGGGCTTACGGGCTCATATGGGTATAGATAAGTGGTAAATGTGTTCTAGTATAATGTAGGTCTAAAACTATTAAAACTGGTAATCCGGTCGTAAAATTTGGGGCTAAATGGGCTTAAGTAAGTTATTTGACATTGTAGGGCGCATTAGGGGTTTTAGGGCCTAATAACTGTAATCTGTTAAAATGGGTTAAATAAGCTACCGAGGTAAAAGTTATTATATTAAGGATTAAAATATGCATAAAACCTTAAAAACTGGAATAATTATTGAAATACCCCTTAAGGGTGAGAAATTACAGTTTTACCCCTAGGTGTAAAATGACTGTTATACCCCTAGGGCTAAATTTGACTGAATGCATGATTGCTGTTTCCGTTTACTGTATGCCATGTCATGTTTATCTCTTGCATGGGACTTGGGATTATTGATGGAGGAAGTGCAAGTGGCATTGCCATGATTACTGAAAGAGGCTTTTCCTCGTACTGATTACTGAAAAGGGCTTTGCCCATACTGTTTACTGAAAGAGGCCTTACCTTGTATTACTGTTAGTGGCCACATTATCTGAGCAGCGATGCTACAATTGTGGAGTATAGCAGCTGGGTGGGTCGAGTTGTCTCCCCACATGGTGTGTAGGGTTGGTACGGGTGGAGTGTAGCGGTTGGACTTAGGATGGGCTTTGGGCTTTGCATTCATGCATGCATATTTACTGATCTGTTACTGTAATGGGCCTATGGGTCGTACTGTTGACTGAGAAGGGCTAAGACCCAGTTTACTGTATCTGAATAGGCTTCGGCCTAGTTATTACTGAGACTGGATAGGGCTTAGTCCCAGTGGGCTTGAGCTGATTTGGGCTCTGGATGGGTTTCTTTACACACTGAGTTTCCAAACTAACCCTTTTTTGTTCCATCCATGCAGGTGAGCCCTAGACTGGTGGACTTGGAGCTGGGAGGGATTCAGAGTGGCCACGTGGACGACGATTCTGGTTTAATTAGGTGAATTATTTAATTATTTAGTTTAATTGTTTCTATTTTTAATTTGGGTTTGTAATAAGGCCGCTCTAATTATTTAATTTATTTTTAGCTTAAGTATGATATTGTTTAAATCATTTTGAAATCGGATAGCTGTAAGGCACTTTTATAAAAGTTACTTGTTTTCAAAATATCACGATAACAGAGCAAAGCTTTCGCAACGTAAATGTTTTCATAAATAAATATTTTAAATAGACTTAAACCTAATTTGTTGTTCGTGTAAGAGTATGCCCAAAGATCAATCACAAGATGGTTGTAATAACATACTTGATTTATCATGTTTATTAATATAAGGCTTTGCCATTATTATTTCAGTTTCATTTCTGTGTGCATAAATAAACTGTTTTATAATAATGTCCTGAGAATAATATGATTATTCTTAAAAGACCCTTAGTCAAGTATTATTGTTGGCTAGGACAATAATAATGCATTAAGACTAACATGTAGTTGATTGATGATAAAGAGTTCTCATTGATATGGAGTGTCAGAATCAATGCATGAATGTGTGTGTTAGAGAACAACATATTGGACTGACCCGCTATGAGTATGTTTCTTGGATTATTATGTAATTGTCACAATATTACTCATAGTGATTAATATATGTATATGATCCTCATACTCGTGATCATCATCATCCCAACATCGTGAGTTGTATATTTTGATATAGTCAAACGAACACCGTAATTGGTTGTTCTATAAAGACTGATGTTGGATATACCACAATCTATGTAGAGGGATATGGTTGATCAATATAGGATGAGTCCCTCCTACATAATAGGAGTAATATCTCAGGCCACTTGATTGAGTGAGACTAGAAATGCATGGCCATGCTCAAATAAGTTGATATGAGATGTCATACTTATTTGTATATCATAGTCTACTCAAGGTATCAAGAAACATGGGATGGACTATGCAAGTGTGACTATTCCATGACTTGTGTCCATTCCAAAGATATAGGACTTAAGGATTAATGCATGAAAGGTTAATCACAAAAGGTTATGTCGAATCATGACTTCTTGTAACTTAGGTAGCAATGATGCATTGCTAGATGCCACTCATTGTTTGTAACATTAGAATCGTTCTAATATTACTGCTAACGTTACAAGAACCTATAGGGTCACACCCTACGATTGAAATGAACGGAGTAAAACATAGTTGGTATTGTGTCTGGTTGTCACATGAATTAAATTAATTATAAAATTAATTTAATTGGGCAATCAAACTGTTGAACATACTATATGTACAAGGATGTTGTACACATAATCAGAACATAATTTTTCTAATATATGAATTTGGTTTATATATATAAATTTAAATAAATATAGTTTACCGAAATCTTTATTATAATTAATGTAATTATAATTTTCGGTTAAACATTATTATATTTATTTTAATGATGACTATTATGTTAGGATTAATTTTAATGAATTAATATTCGTTATAAAGATATACCAATTAATACGGAGTTATATATGGCAAGGGTAAAAACCCTAAAGAGTTAATATAGGCAATCCCAAAACTATGTTGGAAGGTCTAGCAGCCGTCAAAGCAATATAATCTCTGAAAATTAGTTTTCTGGGATATTACTATTCATTGTCAATTGGGTGGACTACGTAGAGGCCGACATCGGAAAAGGTTGCGGCTTGGTTCGATAGTGATTCAGGATTCCCGTTACCTAGGCGTCGTTGTCTACTCAGATTGAAGTTTCGATAATTTCGAAACCTTTATCACGCCGATTCGTTCCTTACACATGGATCCATGGTTTGGATAGCTGAAATATTTTATTAATTTTATTTTTCCACTGCGCCTTGGAGGCACCGGCGTTCCAACAGTTCGTGGACCAGTCATAAGGTTAAAGTGTGGCAATGGATGTGTGCATGTCTAGGATTGGATCCAGGGAGAGCTTGGTACTTAAGTAGTCTAATTGACTCACCTCCCCTCTTCTGGAATCCTACCTGGTACGTAGTATCCATTCATTTTAAGCCATAACGAAGAATGTTTGATTTTCCGATACTTAAACTACTTTAAAAATAGCATGTTTTCCGCAACCTACAAAGGTTTACAAGCTTCCACAATTTTCCATAGAATTTTACAGAGTTATTAACAATTTTTGAAAAAGGGAATGATTATTTTAATGAACCACGTTTTGAAACAATAAACAAACATAAGCTGAGGTTTTATACAAGTTTAACAGAAGAAGTTTCTAAATACTAAGAAAGGTTTTCAATGAAAACATGGTTTTCGAAAAACACTTCAATGTGACACACCAGACTTGGCCGTAGCGTCTGGGCCGGGTTTTGGGTGTTACATTTAGTGGTATTAGAGACTGATTGCAACAACTCGGCTATAGATCGAGTCCAAAAATGTTTTTGAAAAATCTTAAAAGTTAGGCCCAAGAGGGATATTTTTGGAAATCAGTTTTTGAAATTTTAGAAAACCCTATCAAAACTCATTTTATTTTTCGAATGCACTCATTAAAGGTTTTACTTTAAAAAGTTCAAGTTTTCTAGGCTTTCTAAAATCTAGTATTTGAAGAAATGGCACACTGAATCCCTGACACCAAGTCTGTAAGTATTACTGTTTCTCATACTGTACTATACTGAAATATCACTGTAGATTGAACTAAGACCCTGCTATGATACTATAGCTAGGTTAATACTGAAACCATAGAGACTAAGACAGTAGAAAAAACTAAAAACCCTAAAAGATTGAGACTGTAGCTAGGCTATGATTTTGTAAAAAAATAAAAACTTTGAAAAACTATCTCAGCATAAATTATTTGAATACTAAATTTTTTGAATCAAGGTCTTTGTAGTTAATTGATATGTGTGCTGGTAATGTAGAATAGTGATATGGATTCTGAGGGTAAGCATAGTTTGCCAACTTCAGGTAGCGGTAACTCGGAGATTGGTACTAGGGCACTGGCCGAGTTAGTAAGAAAAGTGGTAGAAGAAGTAATAGAGACCAAAGTTAAGGAAATTAGGGAAACGCTTCAAGCAGGGTGCTTGGAGTGTAAGAAGAGGAAGGATCTTAGTTCGCAGAGGACAGAGTCCCATTCTGTGAAACATTTTAGGGCACGACCAAACTTTCCAACCTGTAAGAACTGCAATAGACATCATCTGGGTGAATGTCATAGGGAGAAAAGAGCATGCTTTAGATGTGGGTCCAGGGAGCATCGAGCTCAGGATTGCCAAGCTTATTCTCGTTAGGTGTGCGTGATGTTTGGACACGAATTGTATGCGCACATGAAAAATGTTTATTTATTTCGGTAATTAGGTGTTCTGGGTCGTAATAAAAATTATTTAGATCACAGTGCGCAGCGATAGCGTAGTAGAGTAGTGATGCAACAACTATCTTATTATTTAGAAATTTTGAGGCCAAATTTTTTTTTTAGGAGGGGTGAATTGTAACACCCTGAATTTGGGCTTAGAAGTATTGGGCTTGTGTAATGCCCTGATTTTTGAGATTTTTAGGGATTTTTGTGATTTTGGTGAAAACTTGAAATTTTGGTATTTTGATTACTGAAATTATGTTTAAGTGTGTTAGTGGGCCTTTAGAAGGGCCAAGCCTAAGTTAAAACCCGGTAGAAATATCAATTTTGGTTTTTAAATGAAAGGGGACTTGGTTAAGTGGGCCTTTAAGAAAAAGTTAGTAAATAAAGACACAAAGAGGGCCTTGGTAAAGTGGCAAGGAGGCGCCACTAAGTTCCTAAAAAAATGGCGTGTGGACTAAGTTTAAGGGCCAGAGTTCAAGTCGAAAGGTAAGCAGATGGTACTTTTATTTTTGTGCATGTGCCGGGCATGTGATAGGGCTTAGGTAGCATTCGGCTAGGGCCTTAGGGGGATTGGGCCATTGGTTTGAATGGCCATTAGGGCAAGCTTTATTTTCTTTTTGTGTTGCCAAATTAGGGTTAGCCACCTAGAGCCTTCATTTTCATTCTATTCTCTTCTCAATGTTGCAAAAAACTGAAAACGCAAAGTTCGATCTCCTAAGTGCCGAATTCTTCCTTCTCTTCTCCTCTCTTCTATTCTTTCTTTTTCTTTTCCTCTCTAGCCGAAATCACCTCTTCTCCTCCCTCATTTTTCATTTTCTTCCCTTCAGAAACTGAAATTGTCACTCTTTTCTTCTCAAACTCATCAACTACTAAAAGCCGAAATCCCGAAAGGTTACTTCCTGTGCCGTTTTGCCTATAGCCGAACCCCCTTTGTTTTTCCTCACTTGTAGCTGGATTTCATACTCTCCAAACCCTTAGGCTCTGTCGACAAACACCCCTCCAACCATAGTCTCAAATCATATGTTCTTTCACCACTTAAAAAGCCGAAAACAGCATAGTTTTTAGGGATATATAGCTAAATCCTTAGATCTCTAAGATTTGAATTCTACTAGTGTTTAGGGGCTAGATCTGCATTAGATATGAGTAGAAGAGTCACCTTGATGAAGGAAAACCTGTGGTAAGTACTCGACATTTCAGATCTACTCGTTGCCTTTGAATTTAAGAAAAGCTGAAATCCCTAAACTCTTTAGGAAGGCTGTTGAATGTGATGATAGGTAAAGACAGTTCTTTTAATTGGTTTTATGTATACTTGTTGTGGAAGGGGCGATCTAGCAAGGAGCATAAGAGGCTTGGACCTTTGGAACGACTAGAACTAGATCTAGTCACTAGTTTTGGCAAAGGTAAGATCTCAAGGGCCTTAGGTGGTGATGGCCGATTATGGTAAGTAGAATTATGGAGATTGGCATTGTATTTTGGATTTGATGTGTCAAGTAATTGATTGTAGGATATCGTGGGAGATCTCGTTAGCAGTCGTCGCAAATCAGGTATGTACCGAACACCCTCTTGTAGTTCAAATCGGCAAAAGCTGAAAAGCTAAAATACTGAAATTCTGGCATTTCGTGGGCTTGCAAGCGTGTAGATTCTCGTAAGTTGGTTTGAAGCGATAGATCTGTAATTGAAATCGGTAAAGTTGGATTAGTGTGAAATTTCGTGCACTTCGGTAAGTTTGGGCCTCGGTGGGTCGAAAATAGGCCCAATGGGCTTACGGGCCCATATGGGTATAGATAAGTCATAAATGTGTTCTAGTATAATGTAGGTCTAAAACTATTAAAACTAGTAATCCGGTCGTAAAATTTGGGGCTAAATGGGCTTAAGTAAGTTATTTGACATTGTAGGGCCCATTAGGGGTTTTAGGGCCCAATGACTATAATCTACTAAAGTGGGTTAAATAAGCTACCGAGGTAAAAGTTAGTCTATTAAGAATTAAAATGTGCATAAAACCTTAAAAACTGGAATAATTATTCAAATACCCCTTAAGGGTGAGAAATTACAGTTTTACCCCTAGGTGTAAAATGACTGTTATACCCCTAGGGCTGAATTTGACTGAATGCTTGATTTGTAACACCCCTAAACCCGTTCCGGTCGCCGGAGGGTTAACAGGCATTACACGACCTTCATGAATCGATTCGATGATCTAAGACAACTATTACTCTACTTGTGGTAAAATATCAAGGCTTAGTCAATTTCAACAATTAACATCTAGGCCGATTACACATGTATATATATATATATATATGATATTTCAAACATATTTACCAAAGCATGATTTAACTGCCATTCCATATTACGTAACCAAATTTAAAACCATGGACATGGATATAAGACATTCGGTTAAGCCATTTTCGCATGGCTGACATAATTACAACTTCAAAAATTAAGCTCGTTTAGCAACCACATGTTAAGTCTATACATGCCATTTTCAAAGTTTAGTTATAAGATACCGAAGGAAGTTTTGATAGTGTGGATGACTTCAGCCCTGGAATTCCCGAGACCGTAGCTGACGAACGAGATCTAAAAACAGAAAGTGAATAGCAACGAAGTAAGCAATCATATGCTTAGTAAGTTTTTAAGCGATAAGATACAAATTAAAGACTAGAGTGAAGAAATCTTTAACACTTGTTTACACCATTCTTTGGCCGAAGGTAACTCTGACTCTATAACGAGCTAAATTACTGATTAGGGTGTACACATATACTTTTACATTCATCCACTAAAACTTATTCACATACTCAACATCAATTAAGTCCCTTCCCGTAAGAACTGAATAGTTTCACATAATGTATAACCAGCACGCCTGCATATTTCTTTAGACCTCTATCCGAAACAACAATGCATAATGATAAATCACAATTCAACGAAAGTTCATTCATCATTAAGGTACTACACATACCTGATCATCTTACGATAATGAGCTCATTTGTTATGATGATTATTAGGATCGAAATCTGTATTTCTCCATCATGAGGACCCTCGTACTTGGCACAATTAGTTTTTAATTATAGTTCTAAGGCTCATCCGAATTTTCCCGATACGACATTAGCTCGAAAGCCCTTCGGGATTAACCCGGATTTCAACTTTGGCTCAAAAGCCCTTCGGGGTTAACCTGGATTCAACTTTGGCTCAAAAGCCCTTCGGGGTTAACCCGGATTTCAACTTTGGCTCAAAAGCCCTTTGGGGTTAACCCGGATTCAACTTTGGCTCAAAGCCCTTCGGGGTTAACCCGGATTCAACTTTGGACATATGCATTCGGATTCATCATGTATACTTTCCGCATAATTTATCGTAAAATAATGTCCATTTGCCACATTCACAAATTCATACATAGCATGACATTATTTCCCTATATGTTTGGTAATAAACATGTAAGTAATCCATATCTCAATTTACTTCTAAGCCTCTTTAAGTCTAGTAAATTTCAGTTATATGCCCATGTCACTATTACATTAACAATCATAAATCATGTAAAATAAAAGTCGTGTATTAAGCTAAGACGCTTAAAACTTACATCGCTTCCTTCTGAGTCTTTACAAGTTGACTATTCCGTCACTTTGGCCTTTCCCTTATCCGATGTTGCCCCCCTATGCTCTTGAGCTTAGATTAACAAATTAAATGTATCAGCTTCTATGTTCTTCACTAAATCAAGGCAAGTAGTACGAATATTCTCTTATAATGCATACATTCATTCATTTTCAACACGGCATACACACTCCTATTTCTTTCACACAAACATTCGGCTTTAATACCAATGTTATAAGTTACGACCAGCCTATGGCTTTAAATTAAACATACATAATTCCTTTAGCTAACCTCGTTATTCAATCAAGATAGTCATCAAAGATCGATCATGCTTTCATATAAAGAGCTCCAAATTGGCTCTCATTCGACATACACATACATATGGGGATGCATTAACCTAAATGTAGTAATTGTCCAATTGAAATTTTAATCACTCCATCAATTTACAATTTATGTCATACATACTAAAATTTGAATATATGCTCCCATTACCGAATACTCACTTTAGCAATTTGGTTCACCCAATTTGAATTTAATTCAAAAAGGCCGAATGTCATTTTCTTAACATGTTTCCTTTACCACGGCTAGCCTATGCACTCATCAAAGATATTAAATTCTCAATTCTAGTAATCAATCTAGCTCCTTTCATTAAACGAGCAAAAGATGTACATCCAAAACAATCAAAACATTCACAAGGCATCCTAATGTCTAATGTCGATTATACCCAAAATTCACATGTAGCTTTTTTATCAAGAAATATTCATATATCTACTATTTCAATCTTAAAACACTTCAATGACATGCTATAATTATAAGCTATCATCAAAACTCATCATAATTAAAAACTCCAAACTCACTCAACAATGACCGAATAAGCATCTCCCAAAAACAACCATGCCCCATTCGTCATCAACTCCACATATAACTCATTTAAAATTAAAACCTTCATTCCTATCAAGCTAACATCCAACTAGCAACAAAACATACTAATTTTATTCAAACGGCCGAATGCTTGAATTTAAATCAAAATGAAAATTTCAACATGGGCTAACTTGGGAACTAGGTGTCTTACAAAATTCTTGCAATAATTTGGAAAAATCCTTCAAAACATACCTTAGATTAGAAGTAGAAGTGGCCGAATGCTTAGTTTCTTCCTCTCCCCCTTTTCTAAATTGAAAGTCATTCAAAACAAAAATGAAGAACACCACTCTCCCTTGTTATTTTCACCATGTTTTTCATATTATTATATTACCATTATGTTAACCACCAATTACAAATTATTTAATATCACAAAAATACAATATTAATCATAAAAAGTTTGCATGGCCGGCCACTAAAGTGTAAATGTGCATATTTGACATGCAAGCCCAATTATTTCTCTTCAATCTACAATTAGTCCTTTGGATTTTTACCACTTATGTTTTAATTCAAATCACATGAGTCCTTACTATTAACTTCACATTCAATTTGACACTTTTCGAACATTCAATAATTCATACATAATTCATCACATAAAATAAACATAAAATTTTATACTCAATTATTTTCGTGACTTGGTTTAGCGGTCTCGAAACCACTTCCCGACTTGGTTCGAAATAGGGCTGTCACAACTCTCCCCCCTTTAGGGATTTTCGTCCCCGGAAATCTTACCAGAGAATAAGTTTGGATATCGCTCCTTCATAACTTCCTCGGATTCCCAAGTCGCTTCTTCGATCCCATGCTTGAGCCACAACACTTTCACTAATGGAACCTTTTTATTTCGCAATTCTTTAACTTCTCGAGCTAAAATACGGATAGGTTCTTCTTCATAACTCAAATCAGGTTGAATTTCAACTTCTGACGGATTAATCACATGCGAAGGATCAGATCTATAGCGATGGAGCATCGATACATGGAAAACATTGTGGATCTTTTCAAGTTCAGGGGGCAAAATCAATCTATAAGCAACTGGCCCAATCCATTCTGATATCACATACGGTCCAATAAATCTCGGACTCAACTTGCCTTTACGGCCAAAACGGAATATCTTTTTCCACGGTGAGACTTTCAAAAACACTTTATCGCCAATCTGATACTTGATATTTTTACGCTTCAGATCTGAGTATGATTTCTGACGATCGGATGCCATTTTCAAACTATCACGAATCATTTTCACTTTCTGCTCTGCTTTTTTAACTAAATCAATTTCGAGAATCTTATTCTCACTAAGCTCGGTCCAAAACAGGGGTGTACGACATTTTCGACCGTAAAGAGCTTCGTAGGGTGCCATCTTAAAACTCGACTGGAAGCTGTTATTATAGCGAATTCAACTAGGGGTAAGTATTTCTCCCACGAACCACTAAACTTGAGAATGCAACATCTCAACATGTCCTCGAGTATCTAGATAACCCGTTCAGTTTGACCGTCCGTCTGCGGATGGAAAGCTGTGCTGAAATGAAGTTTGGTTCCCAAAGCCTCGTGCAATTTCTTCCAAAATCGTGAAGTAAAACGAGGATCACGGTCTGATATAATAGAGGTTGGCACTCCGTGCAATCGTACAATTTGGGAGATATATAGTTCTGCTAACTTATCAAGTGAAAAATCTGTACGAACCGGGATGAAAGGAGCTGATTTTGTTAGTCTGTCCATAATATCCAAAATGGAATCCTTCTTGCTCGGAGTCAACGGTAAGCCCGACACAAAGTCTATTGTAACGCGATCTCACTTCCACTCTGGTATCAAAATCGGTTGGAGGAATCCCGACGGCACCTAATGTTCCACTTTCACTTGCTGACATATTAAGCACTTAGATACGAAATTAGAAATGTCTCGTTTCATGCCGTGCCACCAATATTGTCGTTTCAAATCACTATACATTTTCGTACTACCCAGATGAACTGACATTTGGCTATTATGGGCTTTGTTCAAAATCGTCGAAACTAACTCGGACTTTTTCAGAATACACAATCGGTGTTTAAATCTCAAACAATCATTACCGTCAACGCAAAACTCTGAATTCACATTTGAGTCACACTGAACTCGTTTAGCAATTAAATCGTCATCAACTTTCTGAGCTTCGTAAATCTATCGAAGTAACACGAGTCTTGCTTCCAATTCAGCAATCAACACATCATTGGCCGATAACTTTAATCTCGCGTTCAAGGCTCGCAGCGAAAATAGGGATTTTCGGCTAAGAGCGTCCGCAAACACATTAGCTTTTCCCGAGTGATAATCAATAATAAGTTCGTAATCTTTTAGCAATTCTAGCCACCGCCTTTGCCTCAAATTTAAATCCCTTTACGTCATCAGGTACTTGAGACTTTTGTGATCGGAAAAGATGTGACATTTCTCACTAAACAGATAGTGTCGCCAGATTTTTAGAGCGAACACAATAGCGGCCAATTCAAGATCATGGGTCGGATAATTTCGCTCGTGTGGCTTCAGCTGCCTAGAAGCGTAAGCGACAACCCGACCTTCTTGCATCAAAACGCAGCCTAAACCATTCAAGGATGCATCACTATAAACCACAAACTCTTTGTCGGATTCTGGCTAAATTAATACTGGAGTTTCCGTTAAAAGAGTCTTTAGTTGATCAAAACTTTGCTGACACTTATCAGACCACTCGAACTTAACATCTTTCTGCAACAGTCTCGTCAATGGTACCGCAATCATCGAGAAACCTTTGACAAATCGTCGGTAGTAACCGGCAAGTCCTAAGAAGCTTCGAACTTCGCAAACATTTCTAGGGGGTTTCCAGTCGAGAATAGCTGAAATTTTGTTCGGATCGACTCTAATACCCGAAGCAGACACTATATGTCCCAAGAAACCGACTTCACGCAACCAGAATGCGCACTTGCTGAATTTCGCATACAATTTATGTTCACGTAAGGTCTGAAGTATCCGTCTCAAATGTTCGGCATGCTCAAACTCATCACGAGAGTAAATCAAAATATCATCGATGAACACTACTACAAAACGGTCCAAAAACGGCCTAAACACCCGATTCATCAAATCTATGAAAACTGCAGGGGCATTAGTGAGCCCAAACGGCATCACTAAGAGTTCGTGTGTCTGTACCTCGTTCTGAATGCTGTCTTCGGTACGTCAGAATCTCTAACTCTCAACTGATAATAGCCAGATCGCAAGTCAATCTTCGAAAACACTGAAGCTCCTTTCAACTGATCGAACAAGTCGTCAATTCGGGGCAACAGATACTTATTCTTTACAGTGGCTTTATTCAGCTGTCGATAGTCGATGCACATTCTCATAGTCCCGTCTTTCTTTTTCACAAACAAAACCGGTGCACCCCAAGGCAAAAAACTAGGTCACGCGAAGCCTCTGTCTGTCAACTCTTGCAGCTGAGATTTCAATTCTTTCAACTTGGCGGGAGCCATATGATACGGGGCAATCGAAATCGGCGTCGTACCAGGAATCAACTCTATACCAAACTCAACCTCTTTAACTGGCGGTAAACCCGGCAATTCCTCAGGAAACACGTCTGGATATTCTCTAACCACTGGTACAGTCTTGAGTTCCCGTTCTGATACTTTATCGTCTAACACATAAGCCAGATACGCTTCATAACCCTTTCTCACGTATCTCTGAGTTGACATGGTCGTAATTACGGCAGGTAGCCCGTTTAAGTCAATGGACTCGATTCGGATTATTTCACTATTCGAACATCGCAAATCAATAGTTTTTCGCTTGCAATTCACTATCGCGTCATGAACGGTCAACCAATCCATTCTGAGAATAATGTCAAATTCATCGAATGGTAGAAGCATCAAGTCAGCCGGAAAACAGAAATCTCGAACCATGAGGGGACATCTCCTGCATACTTTATCAACCAAAACACAACGACCCAAATGGTTCGACACTCAGATTACGAACTCAATAGACTCAACAGGAAGAGTCTTACTGGAGGCTAAAGTTTCACACACATATGAATGGGTCGAACCAAGATCAATCAGGGCAATAACATCAGTGTTAAAGAGTGTGAAAGTACCAGTAATAACATCTAGAGAAGAAGCTTCCTCATGGGCACGAATAGCATATGCTCTGGCAGGTGCTCGAGCCTCGGATCCGACTTCAGTGTCTCTAGTCCCTCTCTGACTACCGCTAATATTTCCACCCCGCCGTGGCGGTCTACCCCGTGTAGCCGTGCCACTAGCTCTCAAACTCAGGTCGAGAGTGCGCTCATCAACCTTCGGACAATATTTAATAAAATGATCGGCAGATCCACATCTGAAGCAAGAGCGATCACGATGCCTACAACTCCCCAGGTGCCATTTACCACAATATTTGCAATTAGATCTATCCCGACGTTCATTCCCAACACTGGCAATGGAAGTAGCTCGCAAACTCATAAGAGGTCGATGATGCTCACGTCTAGAAAAACCCGATGTGTATTTAGATCAGTCTGAGTCATCCCTAGTCTTTTTAGACGATTGCTGTATCGATTTTCTTACAGATCTCTTACGGAACTCTCTAGCTCCATCGTTAGCTTTTCTTTTCTCAATACCGAGCTCTTCAGCTTTGCAAGCTCGCTCGACTAGTACGACAAACTCCTTAATTTCCAGAATTCCCACCAGTAGTCTGATATCTTCGTTTAATCCATCCTCAAAACGCTTACACATAATGGCCTCGGAGGAAACACATTCTCGAGCATAACGGCTGAGCCGCACGAACTCTCTCTCGTACTCAGTTACTGACATCTGACCTTGTTTAAGCTTAAGAAATTCCTTCCGTTTTTGATCGATAAATCTCTGACTGATATATTTCTTACGGAACTCAATTTGGAAAAACTCCCAGGTAACCCGCTCCTTTAGAACGACAGAGACCAGAGTGTTCCACCAATAATATGCAGAGTCGCGCAACAGAGATATCGCACATTTTAAACATTCCTCAGGCGTACAGGATAGCTCATCGAATACTCGGATGGTGTTATCGAGCCAAAACTTGGCCCGCTCGGCATCGTCACTGGGGGTAGCTCGAAACTCTTCAGCCCCATATTTTCTAATTTTATCAACTGAGGGCCTACTAGATCTCACTAGATCGTTCACTGGAGGGGTCATATAAGTCGAGAGCGGAGTATTCAAGGGCGGAGGTTGCGGAACAGCTGGATTTGATCTAATGAATTGAGTGAACCAGTCGCTCATCATTGTATAAAAGGCTTGTCTAGTGTCATCATCTCGATGACTGATATTCGGCTGAGAATCAGGCGGCGCTGTCCCTTGCGCGGGAGCAGGCGCTACACTTTCGACTTCATTCGCTACAGCTCGATCGGGTTCGGGATCCATTCTATACAAAAAAAAATCATATTTTAGCTCTTAGAAGTCATCACACTATCACATTAACATCAAATGGCATGTATAGCTAAACTCATATTTTCTACGGTAGTTCGAGAATTAACTAAACCGTAGCTCTGATACCAATAAAAATGTAACACCCCTAAACCCGTTTTGGTCTCCGGAGGGTTAAGAGGCATTACACGACCTTCATGAATCGATTCGATGATCTAAGACAACTATTACTCTACTTGTGGTAAAATATCAAGGCTTAGTCAATTTCAACAATTAACATCTAGGCCGATTACACATGTATATATATATATATATGATACTTCAAACATATTTACCAAATCATGATTTAACTGCCATTCCATATTACATAACCAAATTTAAAACCATGGACATGGATATAAGACATTCGGTTAAGCCATTTTCGCATGGCTGACATAATTACAACTTCAAAAATTAAGCTCGTTTAGCAACCACAGGTTAAGTCTATACATGCCATTTTCAAAGTTTAGTTATAAGATACCGAAGGAAGTTTTGATAGTGTGGATGACTTTAGCCTTGGAATTCCCGAGACCGTAGCTGACGAACAAGATCTAAAAACAGAAAGTGAATAGCAACGAAGTAAGCAATCATATGCTTAGTAAGTTTTTAAGCGATAAGATACAAATTAAAGACTAGAATGAAGAAATCTTTAACACTTGTTTATACCATTCTTTGGCCGAAGGTAACTCCGACTCTATAACGAGCTAAATTACTGATTAAGGTGTACACATATACTTTTACATTCATCCACTAAAACTTATTCACATACACAATATCAATTAAGTCCCTTCCCGTAAGAACCAAATAGTTTCACATAATGTATAACCAGCACGATACGACATTGGCTCGAAAGCCCTTCGGGATTAACCTGGATTTCAACTTTGGCTCAAAAGCCCTTTGGGATTAACCCGGATTCAAATTTGGCTCAAAAGCCCTTCGGGGTTAACCCAGATTTCAACTTTGGCTCAAAAGCCCTTCGGGGTTAACCCGGATTCAACTTTGGCTCAAAGCCCTTCGGGGTTAACTCGGATTCAACTTTGGACATATGCATTCTGATTCATCATGTATACTTTCCGCATAATTTATCGCAAACTAATATCCATTTGCCACATTCACAAATTCATACATAGCATGACATTATTTCCCTATATGTTCGGTAATAAACATGTAAGTAATCCATATCTCAATTTACTTCTAAGCCTCTCTAAGTCTAGTAAATTTCAGTTATATACCCATGTCACTATTACATTAACAATCATAAATCATGTAAAATAAAAGTCGTATAGTAAGCTAAGATGCTTAAAACTTACATCGCTTCCTTCTGAGTCTTTACAAGTTGACTATTCCGTCACTTTGGCCTTTCCCTTATCCGATGTTGCCCCTCTATGCTCTTGAGCTTAGATTAACAAATTAAATGTATCAACTTCTATGTTCTTCACTAAATCAAGGCAAGTAGTACGAATATTCTCTTATAATGCATACATTCATTCATTTTCAACACGGCATACACACTCCTATTTCTTTCACACAAACATTCAGCTTTAATACCAATGTTATAAGTTACGACCAGCCTATGGCTTTAAATTAAACATACATAATTCCTTTAGCTAACCTCGTTATTCAAAACAAGATAGTCATCAAAGATCGATCATGCTTTCATATAAAGAGCTCCAAATTGGCTCTCATTCGGCATACACATACATATGGGAATGCATTGACCTAAATGTAGTAATTGTCCAATTGAAATTTTAATCACTCCATCAATTTACAATTTATGTCATACATACTAAAATTTGAATATATGCTCCCATTACCAAATACTCACTTTAGCAATTTGGTTCACCCAATTTGAATTTCATTCAAAAAGGCTGAATGTCATTTTCTTAACATGCTTCCTTTACCACGGCTAGCCTATGCACTCATCAAAGATATTAAATTCTCAATTCTAGTAATCAATCTAGCTCCTTTCATTAAACGAGCAAAAGATGTACATCCAAAACAATCAAAACATTCACAAGGCATCCTAATGTCTAATGCCGATTATACCCAAAATTCGCATGTAGCATTTTTATCAAGAAATTTTCATATATCTACTATTTCAATCTTAAAACACTTCAATGACATGCTATAATTATAAGCTATCATCAAAACTCATCATAATTAAAAACTCCAAACTCACTCAACAATGACCGAATAAGCATCTCCCAAAAACAACCATGCCCCATTCGTCATCAACTCCACATATAACTCATTTAAAATTAAAACCTTCATTCCAATCAAGCTAACATCCAACTAGCAACAAAACATACTAATTTCATTCAAACGGCCGAGTGGTTGAATTTAAACCAAAATGAAAATTTCAACATGGGCTAACTTGGGAACTAGGTGTCTTACAAAATTCTTGCAATAATTTGGAAAAATCCTTCAAAACTTACCTTAGATTAGAAATAGAAGTGGCCGAATGCTTAGTTTCTTCCTCTCCCCCTTTTCTAAATTGAAAGTCGGCCAAAACAAAAATGAAAAACACCACTCTCCCTTGTTATTTTCACCATGTTTTTCATATTATTATATTACCATTATGTTAACCACCAATTACAAATTATTTAATATCACAAAAATACAATATTAATCACAAAAAGTTTGCATGGCCGGCCACTAAAGTGTAAATGTGCATATTTGACATGCAAGCCCAATTATTTCTCTTCAATCTACAATTAGTCCTTTGGATTTTTTACCACTTATGTTTTAATTCAAATCACATGAGTCCTTACTATTAACTTCACATTCAATTTGACACTTTTCGAACATTCAATAATTCACACATAATTCATCACATAAAATAAACATAAAATTTTGTACTCAATTAGTTTCGTGACTCGGTTTAGCTGTCCCGAAACCACTTCTCGACTTGGGTCGAAATAGGGCTGTCACATGATTGCTGTTTCTGTTCACTATATGCCATGTCATGTTTATCTGTTGCATGGGACTTGGGATTATTGGTGGAGGAAGTGCAAGTGGCATTGCCGCGATTACTGAAAGAGGCTTTGCCTCGTACTGATTACTGAAAGGGCTTTGCCCATACTGTTTACTGAAAGAGGCCTTGCCTCGTATTACTATTAGTGGCCACATTATCTGAGCAGCGATGCTGCAACTGTGGAGTATAGCGGCTGGGTGGGTCGAGTTGTCTCCCCACATGGTGTGTAGGGCTGGTACGAGTGGAGTGTAGCAGTTGGACTTAGGATAGGCTTTGGGCTTTGCATTCATGCATGCATATCTACTGATCTGTTACTATAATGGGCCTATGGGCCGTACTGTTGACTGAGAAGGGCTAAGGCCCAGTTTACTGTATCTGAATAGGGCTTCGGCCTAGTTTTTACTGAGACTAGATAGGGCTTAGGCCTAGTGGGCTTGAGCTGATTTGGGCTCTGAATGGGTTTCTTTACACACTGAGTTTCCAAACTCACCCCTTTTTTTTCCATCCATGCAGGTAAGCCCTAGATTGGTGGACTTGGAGCTGGAAGGGATTCAGAGTGGCCGCGTGGACAATGATTCCGGTTTAATTAGATTAATTATTTAATTATTTAATTTAGTTGTTTCTATTTTTAATTTGGGTTTGTAATAAGGCCGCTCTAATTATTTAATTTGTTTTTAGCTTAAGTATGATATTGTTTAAATAGTTTTGAAATCGGATAGCTCTAAGGCGCTCTTATAAAAGTTACTTGTTTTCAAAATATCACGATAACAGAGCAAAGCTTCCACAACGTAAACGTTTTCATAAATAAATATTTTAAATAGACTTAAACCTAATTTGTTGTTCGTGGACCAGTCATAAGGTTAAAGTGTGGCAATGGATGTGTGCATGTCTAGGATTGGATCCAGGGAGAGCTTGGTACTTAAGTAGTCTAATTGACTCACCTCCCCTCTTCTTGAATCCTACCTGGTGCATAGTATCCATTCACTTTAAGCCATAACGAAGGAGGTCTGATTTTCTGATACTTAAACTATTTTCAAAATAACATGTTTTCCACAACCTACAAAGGTTTACAAGCTTCCATAATTTTCCATACAATTTTACAGAGTTATTAACAATTTTTTAAAATAGAATGATTATTTAAATGAACCACATTTTGAAACAATAAACAAACACAAGCTAAGGTTTTATACAAGTTTAACGAAAGAAGTTTCTAAACACTAAGAAAGGTTTTCAATAAAAACATGGTTTTCAAAAAACACTTCAATGTGACACACCAGACTTGGCCGTAACATCTGGGCCGGGTTTGGGGTGTTACAGATTGAATTCAAAAAGAAATATGTCAGTTAGAGGTTTCTTGATAGAAAGCGAAAAGAGTTTCTCAAGTTGAAATATGGCCATAGAATTGTAGCTGAATATGAGAGAGAATTTGTTTGGCTCAATAAGTATGCTCGTGAGTTAATTTTGACAGAAGTCACTATGTGTACTCGCTTTGAGGAAGGATTGAATGAAGAGATCCAGTTACTCGTTGGGGCACTTGTGTTGAAAGAGTTCGTTGTATTAGTTGATAAAGCTTAGAAAATGGAAGACATTAGTAAAGCAAAGAAAAAGGTAGATTCTAAGGTTCGAGACACGAGTAAACGACATATGGGAAAATCTTTCTCTTTTCCCTCGAAGAAAGTAATAGAATCTTGCAGTCGTTTGTCAGCTTTGTCTAAATTTACGAGGAGAGATTGAGGAAATAGAAATAGGTCAAGACCTCAGGCCACTTCTGTAGCTAGCGTTGGCCGTGTTCTATACACCAACAAGCCTCAATGACAGCATTGCAATAGAAGACATTTTTAAGAGTGTCATTTGAAAGAAGAATTGTGTTTGGCTCATTGGATCACATCCTCAAAGGCTATCCAAAAAGATCAGATTGGAATGAAGCTCAAAATGTTTGAATAGGGGTTATACCTTCGAAAGGTAGACCACTTAAAAATAGTGGAAATGCTAGAGCAACTAGAAGTGGAATAACAGACACCATAATATGATCTGAGGCGCAAGCACCAACTAGGGCTTCTGGGATACGAGCTCGCGAGGGTGCTTTAGCATTTGATGTTATTTTTGGTACATTTTTTCTCTTTATTATTTCTGTTTACGCTTTGATTGCCTTGGGGTCAACTAATTCGTATATCTTCACTACATTAGTAACAGATAAGAAACTGCTTATAGAGTCAAATAAATTTGTGGTCAAAGTAACTAATCCACTAGGTCAATATGTGTTAGTTGACAAAGTTTATAAGAATTGTCCATTGAAAATTTGAGACTACGACTTTTCAGCTGATTTGATGTTTTTACCATTTAATGAATTTGACATTATTCTTGACATGGACTATTTGACTTTGTATGGTGCGATTGTGAATTGTAGACGAAAGAAGATTATATTGAAATGCTAGAACGGTGAATCAATTAGTGTTGAATCAGATAGAATTGATAGTATTGCTAAAATTATTTCTACTCTATTGGCTTAGAAATTTGTGAGAAAAGGGTACGAGGTATATTTGGTGTACATTTTAGATTCTCTAGTTTCAAAATCGAAGGTTGAATTAGTTTTGACTGTTTGTGATTTTGCTGATGTATTGTCGAAAGAGATGTTAGGGTTTCCACTAGTTAGAGAGGTTGAGTTTGCTATTGAGTTAGTGTCGAGAACTTCTTTGATATTAATCACTTCTTATAGAATAGCCCAGTTGAATTAATAGAACTAAGAGCATAGTTACAAGAACTATTAGGTAGAGGGTTTGTTCGATCAAGTGTATCCCCCCAGGGTGCACCAGTGTTGTTTGTTAAGAAAAAGGACAGGTCAATGCATTTATGTATTGATTATCGGCAACTATATAAAGTCACAATCAAGAATAAATATTTGTTGCCCCATATCAATGATTTGTTTGATTAGTTGAAAGGTACATTATTTTCAAAAATCAACCTCCATTCTGGATATTATCAACTTTGAGTTAAAGATTCAAATGTGCCAAAAATAGCTTTCCGAACTAGGTATGGACACTATGAATTTTTAGTTATGCAATTTGATTTAACAAATGCTCGAGTTGAATTTATGGACATGATGAACAAATTATTATGACCGTATTTAGACAAGTTTGTTATTGTTTTTATTTATGATATTCTGATTTACTCGAGAGATGAGATTGAGCGTGCCTAACATTTGAGCATTGTATTGCAAACATTTCATGAGAAACAACTATTTGTGAAATTTAGTAAACGTGAGTTTTGGCTTCAAGAAGTTGGGATTTTGAGTCACATGGTATTGGCAAATGGCATACAAGTTGATCCTAGTGGGATTTTAACAATATTGAATCAAAAACCTTCAAGAAATATTACTGAAGCAAGAAGTTTTCTAGGTTTGGTTGAGTATTACTGACGCTTTTTTAAAGGTTTCTTGATAATTGTATTACTAATGACGAAACTTGTAACACCCCAAACCCAGCCTGGACGCTACGGCCAAATCTGGCAGTGTCACATTGAAGTGTTAAGCATAAGACTTGTTGTTGTTGAAAACCTTAAAATCAATCAATCGGATTGTTATTAAAAAAGTGGTTCCAAAATAAGACGTACATTTTCAAAACATGCATCATTGAGAAGTTACTTTTAAAACGTGGCTTTATCTACAAAACCCAATTTTAATTTAGCCTCTTTGTTTAAATTGAAAGACTGATTTAAAACCTCGCGTTATTATCAAAAGTTATTTTTTTAATACGTTAGTAAACTTTAAAATCTCGTTTATAGCGGAAGCTTTTCTTTTTAAAAGAGTTGCGTAATTGTGTTTATTTTGTAAAAACATCATTCCTTTTCCTACTTCTAGCAGTTGTAATAAAAACTTAAAACCCCAAAACTTAAAAATAAAATCCAAAGGCCTTATTACAAAAAAAAACCCAACATTAAATCCAGAAATTATTTAAAGTATTGAATTATTCTTAGTAAAAAGCGTGGCCACCGCTGAGTCCTCCGATCACATCGAACCGCCTAAGAATGGGTATTACCTGCACAGTTAAAACAGAAGGGTGTGTTTACGAAAACTTAGTGTGTAATCCCCCAAACACACAAGCAATAAGAAATAGAGCAAACTGGGCCTAAGCCCTTCATAGTATCAGTATCAGTTGGGCCTTAGCCTATAACAATATCAGAAATCAGAATACGTGATGCATATAACCCCAACCAACCCTACACACCATCTTGTGTCCAACCCTGCACTCCTATGGGGATTAAATCAACCCACCCGTCCCTACACTCCAATGTTAGCACTGGTTGTGGCACTAACCAGTATTACAGCAAAGCTGCAAGTAATATAAGCAGCTTTAAGCCGTCAGTAGGTCCACAGTCGTCTCGTGCAACCTATACAACCTTAACAGATCAGTACACTTCCTCAAATTACAATAACCCATCCCCATGCAGCATAATATCATGCATGTATACAAATCATAAATATATCAGGTGACATGCTTAATCAAACATACATCAGATAAGGGCATAATAGACATTTTACCCTAGAGGGGCATACAAGTCATTTCTTAGTTTAGGGTCTAGGTACACTTACCGACCCATCAGTAGGTCCATAGTCATCTTGTGCGACCCACGCAACCCTTAACAGTCAAACAGTGTAAATGGGCCCAAAGCCCATTATGTGAGCAAAGTGAGGCCCGCACACCCATGTGGCCCACTAAGCCCAGAAATGACCTTAGCCATGTGAATGACACAACTAGATTCAATATTTTGCACACATCCGTGATATTTACCCATGTGGGGCCCATGAGCCTAAACCCAAAAAATTGAGTTTACAAATAGCATTTCAGAGAACATGCAACCCCAGAGTAGGGGAAAGCATTCGACATTCAGAGAAAGAGATATATATTCAGTTTAACAAAACTGCAGAAGAGGAGAGATTGGAAACAAATTAATAGAAAACACAAGAGAGAGACTTGAGTGTACCCACCGATTTTCTAGATAATAATAACCCAATCAAAACCAAAATGAAGAGTGTAAGGGATGAAGAAGAAAGATTCGGCCTAGAACCAAGACTAAAATCGACAGTGTATATCCGGCCAAGGTACAGATTGTAATAGAAGGGGATTTGTTAATCCTCAAAAGAGAAAAGAGGAAAAGGCAGTAATAGTATTCAACTAAAAGAAAGAAGAGAAAACAAATAAATGGGAAAAGAGAAGGATGTATTCGGCTAGAGGAAAAAGAATACCAAACCGAGAGACTTTAGTAGAGGAAAGGTATTCGGCCTAGGAGTAAGGTGAAAACTAAAAAGAAAAATAGTGTTGAAAACAAATAGCAAAAGAGAATATGGGAATCCCCAAAATCCTTTAGCAAAAACGGCTCCAAAGAGATGCAAAAAACCTAAGATAGAGAGCAAAGAATCGACACAACCTCCCCCACAACCACTCAAAGCTGAAATCCAGAGTGCTTAGAGTCCCACTTCGGCACTAACTTTCCCCAACTCAAATTCACTTGATTTTCTCCCATTATCCTTCCTACAATCTTGCCTCCAATCTCTCCATGACTAATTCAAACTCCAACCACTCAACAGTGTTCGAGTCAAACTCCACCACTCACATTGCCAAGAACTAAAATAAATACTCCTTGTACATAACGTGACTCGAACTCAAGCCCCTTTAGAAGCATTCACACACCACTACCACTGGACCATCAGGCTCTTTTGTGACATACTTTAATCACAATAATTTAAAAGGCTACATGCTAGAGTCAAGGTCCCTTCAAGCAAGAAAAACAAAAATTTTGCATAAGCCTAGGCTCGAACCCAGGGCTTCTCAAAGCCTCCCAAACACTACTAATTCACTTAGCCAATAAAGCAAACATGCAATTGTGCCACAAGATACATAAATTAAAAACTTAGATTTTTGGGGCGTTACAAAACTACTTCAAAAATATTTTAAGTTTGTCTGGTTTGATAAATGTCAGTAGAGCTTTAATCATTTGAAAGTGATGTTAACTGTAGCCCCTATATTAACTCAACCAGAGTTTGGTAACTCAACCAACGATGTTAATGATACTTCACTTAATGATTTAGGTGGTGTTTTGATGTAGAAAGGCAAAGTTGTCACTTATGCTTCTCGATAGTTGAAACCACACGAGAAAAAACTATCTAACTCACGATTTAGAACTTGCAGCAATTATTTTTACCCTAAACTTTTGGTGACATGCTGTAATATCCCTTTTTTCAATGGTGACAAAAATAGTGGTTTCAGGACCACAATTTTGACATGTGAGGTTGTGTTTTTATTTTAATTAAAATATATGAAGTTACATTAGGGTCGTATTAAATTTTTGGAAAGGAAATTTTAATGTTTAGTTAATTAATGGGACTAAATTGTTAAAGACATAAAAGTTAGTAGTTATTGAATTGGATTGGTTTGATGATTTAACTATTAAAATAAAGAGGACTTATGAGGTAATTAATCCATTATATATATGAATGGACAGTTGGTGGACTTTGAAAATGTAAATGGTAAGTTTGTTATTAATGGAAAATTGGTAAATAACTAATTAAGGTGAAATTAAATCAAAATAAAAGAGATTGTCATCTTTTTCCTTGGGTGTCGAAATTGAGAAAGAAAGAACCATGGAAAGAGCTTGAGCATTTGATTGAGTTGTGGTGTTGCATGTAAGTCCATTTTAAGTTTGTTTCTTGAAATTTTTATGTTTTTGGAATCGTTGCATCTAGGTCTAGCTAACCTATGTCTTCGTTTTTGAAACTGTCAAAATTTTTGGATATTACCATTGATGAATTATTGTTATATTGATGTTAGTTGTTGAAATGGAGGTTTTTAGTTGTTGGGAAGAATTAAGTTATCAGTTAATTTTGTTAGTTTTGAGTAAAGGGGAATTTTTGTAAATTTTGAGTAATTGTGGGTTGTATTAAATTGATAGTAAATTTGGTTATCTTGGGTATTTGAAATATTTTGCTAAATTTGGAGATTTTAGGTTTAAGGACTACATTATGAAAAATGTAAAAGTTTAGGAAAAACGGTAATTAATGAAAAGGTAAGGGTTATATGAATTAAATTGAATGTGAATTTTAATAGATTGAATTTAATTACTGTATAGATGCAGAATTGAGCCAAAAAGACAATAACCTAGGAAAGGGGAAAATTGCAGAGTTGGTCTATGCGATTTAATCGAAAGTGTTAGTAGGTAAGTTCATAATGTTTTTGATATATAGATATATGTTTTTTTTATTATATTGTTAATTGCTATACATAATTGAATGTTGCAAACAAGCACATACAAGAATGAACAAATGGATGGTATTAATCCTTGTGAGTACACAATTTCAGTATGATGTATTGAATTTATGTTATGTATACGGAAATGATAAAGTGCTAATAAACCGTAAATTATACACGTTTTTACCTCATGCTTAGCACATTTATGGATGAATTATTCCTTGATTTGTGGAATTTGATGATCCTAAACCTTTAACTTCATGTTTTAAACTTAGGTGAGCTTAGGGGAGTAAAAAGAACAAGAAACAGGCCGAAAGCAAAGAAAATGGGCCAAAGCAAGGAATCAACACGGCTTGGAGGTTCACCACACGAGTGTGTCACATAGCCGTACCACATTAACAGGCCCAAGCATGGCCTCCACATCGACTCACACAGGCGTGGCACACGGGCATGTCCCTGTTGCGAGGAAGTTCAATTTCACTTGGAAAAGGCTACTTAGGGGCTAAGAAAGAGATTCTAAACTCTATATAAAGACCCTAGCAGACAACTACAAGGGGGTACATTATTCCCCCCAAGACGGGGAGTTAAAGGTAGGGAATTACTTGAAGGAAAGCTGATTGATCCATCTTAAAAGCCAGGATCTACATCAAGACAGAGGATCTCCCTTCTATCCTTTCAGGAGTTTTGGGTTTTCTTATGTTTTGTTATTTTATTTATTCTGAGATGTTTCTTTTTATAATTATGAACTAAAAACCCAAATATCTAAGGGGGATGAAACCTAAGACGAATCTTGTTATTGTTATCTGAACTATATGATAAATATTTGATTTGTTCTTAATTGTGTTTTTAACTCCAGGATTGATATTTTTGGGATATTAATTTAAGTCAAATGTGATTATACAGAGGAGAAAAAGTCCCTGTTTAGGGTAGATCCAACACAATTAAGCGGAGTTGATCGCAATCCTAGACATAGAACGACATAAATCTGCCGGATTAGAGTCGAATCTAATATGGGGAGCCATAGATCGAGTTAATGCAAGACTAGGGGTTTTAATTAGAAAGAGATTTCAATTAATCAACCTAGGATTAGTTGTTCTTATCCTCGACGAAGGTATTAACATAATTTAGGGATCTTTACGGATCAAGTCAAATGAAGAAATCGTCTAGTTCAGAGTTTGATAACAAGTGAAGTCTAGTGGATTCTTCCTTAGGTATTGCCGTCATCAATCAGTTTTCCCAAAAGCAATTTCCCAATTTACTCTTTGTCGTTTCTTTAATTTAGTTTAAAATAGTTTACAACCAAACCCTTTTATTTCTTAGGCTAGATAATAGGAAGGAAGTCCTTACTAGTACTTTTAGTTCCTTGGATTTGATATTCTGGTCTTGCCACTAGCTATACTACTATTCGATAGGTGCGCTTGCCTTTTATCGTGATATTAGTTAGTTTATAGGTGCGATCAGATTTTATTACTTCATTTCATCACGATCAAGTTTTTGGCGCCGTTGTCAGGGAACTAAGATATTAGGAACACTCGATTCCTATTACTTTAGCTATTTTTACTTTTATTGCAAATTATTTTATGTTTTTTATTTTATTTTTAATTTTCTTTTTACCTTTCCCGTCTAGGTATCTCTAGTTTATGACTAGAAGAAACCTAGGAGGACTATTATTGTTTGACGATGATTTAGAAGCTACAGTTCGTAAAACTTGCAGAGAGATAAGAAGAAGCTTGCAATATCCAGAACAAAGTCAAGAAGAAGAACCTAAACCTGCTGAAGAGATGGAGGCAAATCACGATAATCAGCTACCTCCTGTAGTAGTCGCAAATCCTATTGAGCAAAATCCTGCTTTGCGTACTATGTATGATTAGGCTAAACCTAATTTGGCTGGTACTGAATCTAGTATTGTTAGGCCTACTATTACTACAAATAATTTTGAACTAAAACCTAATGCTATTCAGATGATGCAACAGTTTGTTCAGTTTGATGGTTTGCAGGATGAGGATCCTAACACTCATTTAGCCAATTTCTGGGAATTCTGCAACACATTTAAAATAAATGGTATTTCTGATGATGCCATTCATCTTCGGTTATTCCCATTCTCCTTGAGAAATAAAGCTAAATAGTGGTTAAATTCTTTACCACGAGGGTTTATCACTATATGGGAACAAATGACCGAAAAATTTTTACTCAAATATTTTTCGCCGGCTAAAACAGCTAAATGAAGGAATGATATCTCTTCCTTTGTGCAGATGGATTTAGAAACACTTTACAATGCTTGGGAGAGATACAATGACTTATTGAGAAGGTGCCCTCACCATGGGTTACCTCTGTGGTTACAAGTTCAAACCTTTCACAACGGTTTGAATCCTTCGACGAGACAAATGATTGATGTAGCTACCAGTGGAACAATTAACAACAAAACACCAGAGGCAACTTATGAGTTTATAGGAGAGATGTCACTGAATAACTATCAGTGGCAAGTCATGAGAACAAAGCCACAGAAAGCTACCAGAGTTTTTAATATTGATGCGGTCACCATGCTTTCTAATCAGGTAGAAATGCTTAATAAAAAGATTGATAATTTTGTTGGTTCTACGTAGGTACACCTAGTAATGCAGTGCGACTCAATTCAAGGAAACATGAGCTATTCTGAAAATCCCAATTATGGATATGGCATGGAAATTGAGCAAGCCAACTATATGGTAATAATTCTAGATCCCAAAATAACCCTTATAGTAATACTTACAATGCAGGTTGGAGGAACCACCCAAATTTCTCATAGGGAGGACAAGGAAATCAAAGGCAACCACCCCCTCCGGGATTTCAACAGCCACCGTTCCAACAAGAGAAAAAGCCAAACCTTGAAGAGATGCTCACAAAATTTATCATAGTGTCAGAAAGCCGTTTCCAGAACACCGAGACGACACTGAAGAACCAACAAGCATCCATTCAAGGACTCGAAACTCAAATAGGCTAGCTTGCTAAGCTAATTTCTGAAAGACCACAAGGTGGGTTACCAAACAACACCTAGGCTAACCCTAAGGAGCAACTTAATGCCAAAACCAACCCAGAGCCATGTAAGGAGACTGTGGTAAGTAAAGGTAAAGATGAGGTAAGTTCCAAAGATGGAATTAGCAAAGAGTATAAGCCTCGTATCCCATACCCAAATACGCTAAGGAAAGACCACACAGATGAATAATTAGGTAAATTCCTTAAACTTTTAAAGAAATTACATATTAAATTACCATTTATTAAAGCTCTTTCGCAGATGCCAAACACCGTTAAGTTTTTAAGAGAGCTACTGATGAATAAACGAAAGCTAGATGAGACATCTTATGTGGAACTGAATGCAATGTTCTTAGCTATTTTATAGAATAAGCTACCCAACAAACTAAAAGATCCAAGGAGTTTTACAATTCCTTGTTTACTTGGTAGTTCTAACATCAAAAATGCTTTAGCTAATTTAGGGGCTAGTATTAATGTAATGCCTTATAAATTGTTTAAACAACTAGGTCTTAGGAAGCCTAAACAAACTAAGATGAACATCCAATTGGCTGATAAAACCATTAGATTTCCAAAGGGCATAATTAAAGATGTACTTGTCAAAATTGATAAATTTATATTCCCAGTCGACTTTGTTGTTCTAGACATTGATGAGGATAGCAATGTACCCTTAATTCTAGGGCGACCCTTTTTAGCAACTGCTAGAACCATAATTGATGTAGGAACAGGCGAGCTTATACTTCGTGTAGGTGATGACAAAGTTACTTTACAAGCCCGAAACTCGAATAAGATTGTTGATGATAAAAATATTGTTCCGAGTCTTTGTAATAAGAATGATCTCACCATCCAACCTTCTTTGCAAGATATCCTTCACATAAGGGTGACCCAACCATAAATGAGTTGATAAACCATAAATTATACATATTTTTACCTCATGCTTATCCTAAATTCTAGATGAATTATCTTGAATTTGTGGAAATTCGTGCTCCTAATCCTTTTATTTCATATTTTATACTTAGGTGAGCATAAGGAAGAGAAAAGAGCAAGGAACGGGCCGAAAACGGGCAGATTAGGCCCAATTCAATAATCAACATGGCCTGAAGGTTCACCACACGGGCGTGTCACATGATCGTGCCACATTAACAAGCTCGAACACAGCCTAGAAGTTGACTTACACGGGCATGGTACATGGGCGTGTCCCTATCATGAGGAAGTTCAATTTCACTCGGAAAAGGCTACTTAGGGGCTAAGAAAGACATTCTAAACTCTCTATAAAGGCCCTAGGAGGCAACTATATTGAGACATATTATTCCCGCCAAGACGGGGAGTTAAAGATAGGGAATTACTCGAAGGGAAGCCAATTGATCCATCTCAGAAGCCAGGATCTACATCAAGACAGAGGATCTCCCTTCAATCCTTTTAGGAGTTTTGGGTTTTCTTATGTTTTGTTATTTTATTTCTTCTGAGATGTTTTCTTTTATAATTATGAACTAAAACCCCAAATATCTAAGGGGGATGAAACCTAAGATAGATCTTGTTATTGTTATCTGAACTGTGTGATAAATATTTGATTTGTTCTTAATTGTGTTTTTAACTCTTAATTTGATATTTTCGAGATATTGGTTTAAGTCGAATGTGCTTATGTAGAGGAGCAAAAGTCCCTGCATAGGAGTAGATCCAACACAATTAAGTGGAGTTGATTGCAATCTTAGACATAGGATGACAAAAATCTACCGGATTAGAGTCAAATCTAATATGGGGAGCAATAGATCGAGTTAATGCAAGACTAGGGGTTCTAACTAGAAAGAGATTTCAGTTAATCAACCTAGGATTAGTTGTTCTTATCCTCGACGGAGGTATTAACATAATTTAGGGATCTCTACAGATCAAATCAAATGAAGAAATCATCTGGTTTAGAGTTATATAACAAGTGAAGTCTAGGTGGATTATTCCTTAGGTATTGCCCTCATCAATCAGTTTTTCCCAAAAGCACTTTCCCAATTTACTCTTTGTCGTTTCTTTAGTTAGTTTAGATTAGTTTACAACCAAACCCTCTTTATTTTTAGGCTAGATAATAGGAAGGAAGTCATTACTAGTACTCATAGTTCCTTGGATTCGATATTCCAGACTGGCCACTAGCTTTACTACTACTCGATAGGTGCACTTGCCTGTTTATCGTGATAATAGTTAGTTCCATGCACTTACCTTCCTTCACAGTAATGAAAATCTTTCCTTATGGTACAGTCGAGATAACACACAAGACACTCGACACTTTCAAGGTAAATCATACTCGACTCAAACCTTATGTTGATAATGAAATTAAAAGCAGGATAGAAGATTTTCAACTCTTCAAACCACCGTGACCAAACAAGCTTGAGAAAAGTAGAGCTTAGACTATAAACAAGCGCTTCTCGGGAGGCAACCCAAGCACTGACATAGTAAAATTCTTTTATTTAAGCTCTCTAATACATCCACTAACCCTTTGAATGTAGGTTTTTCAAACCACACGCCCACGGGCGTGCCTAAGGCCGTGTGGACACCATGGGTAAAGACACGGTTGTGCGATATGGCCGTGTATGAGCAGGTTAAATTTTTCCTAAAGCCGTGGCCAATCATGTTAATTCAACATGGGCGTGCGACAAGCCCGTGTCCCAAAGCCATGGTCTAACCTACCATTTCAGGCACGCCCGTGCGACCCCCTACACGACTGTGGGAGAAGAGAACATTGAAGGATACGGCCGCGCGACACGACCGTGTGCCCCAACATGCCTTAGGAACACAAGCATGTGCCACGAATCAGGCGTGCCAAAATCCTCAAATTTCGAACCACACGGACTAACCCCGAGTCACACAGGCGTGTGACACGCTCGTGTGCCCCAAATCCGATATAAAACCCCCACTATTCATCTTCTTCTCCACTAAAACCCTAAAAATCCCTCCACTCAAAACCCGTACCAGCCCTATCTAGCACCGCCGCCAGCCTCAGCCATGCCACCACGCCCGTGCAAGCACCACCACGACTGTGTTTAGCTCCTAACCTCACGTTTTTTGTTCCTTTTTTTCACTTTTCTCATAATTTTTAATACTTTTAATTATCCATCTATTCATAATTTCATTTTTTTAGGTTGTTTACATTATTCTTGATAATATTCTCATACATTTTGCATGATTAATCTAGAATACTCATTATGCCACTTTGAATCATTTTCATGCTACCACTTTTAACTATCTCATGCAATTGGCTTTAGGCATACATTGATTATAAAAACCCACTAGAGCAACCATTGTCATCATTATTTCTGCTTAGGATGAATCTAATATGGTATCTAGGTTAGTGAAATTCTCTTTGCATGAAGCACTTAGTAATTCCTGATTAAGCTTAATTTGTTATTTAGTACTATATGAATATCCATAATATAGTTCTCTCTTTTTCTATTTTATTTCAGGTAAAATGTCGTCATCACGTGGAAAGAAAGCTGTCATACCCACTTTCAAAAAGCGAAAGGGGCCTGGTGGGTCCTCTTTTAGACCCACCACTGAAATTCGACATCCCTTCCTTCAATTCCCGCAAAACTCCCAGGAGGAACTATTCCAAATTTTACGAGCGAGACCACTCAGAGTGGGGAGATGCATCGATTGGGCAGCACTAGAGTAGGTCCAGCTAGCAGATGTAGTTCGGGCCTTGTTGATGACGGACCCATGGGACCAGTTTTTCCAAATCGTAGAGCCTACTTACCTTGAGCTCACCCTAGAGTTCTGCTCTACGTTCCATATCCAGACGGTCATGACCCGACATGATAATCTAGGGACGATCCAATTCTGTCTAGGAGGCCTTGTTTGACAACTCAGTGTACCTAAGTTCGATACAGCACTAGGCTTGTATACCGAGCAGTTTATGGAGGAGGAGAACCTTTCTGAGCTCCACCGCAACATACATCACTCTCCAGTCAAATATTGCCAGGCCCTAGTCCCAGTCTTGGCCACATACGACCGCAGTCGCTCCAAGGCGACAGCTCTCGTCCCTTCACTGAGGTTCATTCATGCCTTACTCGTGCATACATTGACAGACAGGTGAGAGAGCACCAGCATTGTTAACACCCACGGCCCCTACTTTTTGTGGAGCATGGCGCACGTACATGTGATCGACCTCGCCTATTTCATCGCCCATGCCATCCAGCACCAGATAGAGCGACACCGTAGGGGCATAATCTCGATGGGCTCGTACATCATGCGATTGGCCCGCTACTTCGACCTACTCAACACCGCAACCCAAACATCCTCCTATACTCTCGTTGGCCAGATGTCCCCACAGGGCATCCAGAGCATGCTCTACATGAGGATGATTTAGCGCTGACACAGGACCGATCCTCCACAGGGCATCCAAGGTGCCGAGCAGGAGGACCCAGCGGACATTCTTGATGATGTCTCACCACATGAGGAGGCACCGATTGAGCCACCATCTACTCGCCACAGAGTTCATGCGGCAGCTTCAGGCTACATCACTTTTGAGTAGTTCACCCAATTCTAGCAACAATGTTTTCAATGATTTGATCACATTAATGCAACCTTAACTCAGATTTGTCAGCATCTTCACCTTGCACCATTGCCCCCACATCACGAACCATCTGAAGATTAGGACTCACGAGTCCTCTTTTCTTCTCCTTTATTTTAATTTTAATTTTTCATTTTTCTTTTATCTTATCTTTTTCATTATTTGAATTTTAGTAATTTTAGAACTTAGTTTATTTTATTTCAATTATGTCATATTGGCTATTTCCTAACGAGTACAATGTGTTAATCCAAATTCCCTAAAATTGATAAATGCTATCGCAGTTTCAAAAGAGCTTTACAGCTCAAATCCATCTCTAATGGGAGAACCCTGCCACGACTGCCATGTGCTACTCAACCACGACCCTAGCCACCACGACCATAGCTACCACGACCCTGATCATCATATCTGTTTGGCATGGAAATTATGGATACACACCCCCTACAAATCTTCACTCCCAGCTCAAGGAATTTATCCAATATTCAGGGAGTTTCACTTCTCTCCCTATAACGGAACGGAAATTGTGGATACACACCCTCCCTTACAAATCTTCACACGCAGCTCAAGGAATTCATCTAATATTTAGGGAGTTTCACTTCTCTCCCTATCTTATGATTTTATGCTTCTATTGCTACTAATGTATCTTTATATATTGAGGGTAATGTACATCTTAAGTGTGGAGGGAACTCACTTTCATTCTTTGTATTATCTTTGGAACCCCTAAAAATTTTTACCACTAACTTGTTGCATTGTTCTCAAATTTCGAATTCTCTGCATTATTCTCAATCCCCTATTGAAATGAATTCTGATTGATTTATGATTTTTATTGATATGTTGAGAATTAAGACATAGGTACTTATGCTTTGATTATTCAAACTTTAAGACATTAGGGAATCAAGCATGATAAGTTGAAATTTTTGAGAATTTACAATTTTTCTAGGTTGGTTTCCCCAATTTTAAGTATTATCTTGAAATTTGAAATTCGCAGGATTAACATCAAAAGCCATAATTTTGGTGAGATTGTTGAGCCTTTTGAGCATACATCCTTTCGTGCTCACTTTTATTATTGCTTTGAGTGAGTCAATACTGATTTGTTATTCTAGAACTTGCTTTGATTATACATGTCATGACCACATCATTGATTTGATATACCGAAATGATAAAGGCACTTAGGATTTAACCCACTCACTCCATAAAAGCCTACCTCCATAAATTAACCCCTAGTAAACCCCATTGAGCCTAACAAACTTTTCCTTGACTTACCTTCAATATTAACCTATAACCCATTTTTTGTTGAATTCCCTTCAATTATTTTGATCCCTATTTTTGTCGAGATTTGAGTTGAATAATTGTTTAGCTTTGTTCTCTTTTTCAGTTTATAAAGTTCATAAATATTCAATTTATTTTTTATTTGATGTGTTTTTTTAAAAAACGTGCATATACAGTTAATTCAGTTCTAATTCATATTTCAGTTGTAATTCAAAATTTTTGCATATTTCTATTATAAGCTTCTGAATCCAAAACAATGAAAGAAGATGCTTACCTCTAAGAATATGTTTTAGTGATAGAGATTTTTCTAGTTAGATGATTTGTCAGTTCAATCTCGATTCTAACCCTCTTTTTCTGCTTGTGACAACACCCCTAACCAAAGCCTCATTACAACCAATGAAAGACCTTTTGATCGATGTATGGTAATAACTTTTCAGGTTGACTAATGAGTGCTTAATTCTTGAACCTTAAACACTTCGAGTGGATAGAGTGAATCTTTAGTGAGGATGTCAACTCTTATTGATTTTGAGTTCAAGGTAACTACTTAGGAGAGGGGAGAAAACCTATGTTTCTGTGATAAGATTCTCAACTTAGAGTGTTTGAAACTTTAATTTTCTTTCGGTTGAATTTTCAATGTATGATTACTTGTGAATTAGTTTGAAACTTTATTGATAAGGAATATAAGTTGAGAAGAACGATTTTTAATTGTGAATTGAGATTTTGCTTGAGGACAAGCAAAGGCTTAAGTGTGGGGGTATTTGATAAACCGTAAATTATACATGTTTTTACCTCACGCTTGGCACATTTATGGATGTATTATTCTTTGATTTATGGAATTTGATGCTCCTAAACCTTTAACTTCATGTTTTATACTCAGGTGAGCTTAGGGGAGTAAAAAGAACAAGAAACAGGCCGAAAACAGAGAAAATAGGCCAAAGCAAGGAATCAACATGGCCTGGAGGTTCACCACACAGGCGTGTCACATGACCGTGCCACAATAACAGGCTCGAGCACGGCCTCCACATCGACTCACACGGGTGTGGCACACGGGCGTGTCCCTGTCGGGAGGAAGTTCAATTTCACTCGGAAAAGGCTACTTAGGGGGTAAGAAAGACATTTTAAACTCTATATAAAGACCCTAGGAGGCAACTACAAGGGGGTACATTATTCTCGCCAAGACGGGCAGTTAAAGGCAGGGATTTGCTCGAAGGAAAGCTGATTGATCCATCTCAGAAGCCAGGATCTACACCAAGACACATGATCTCCCTTCTATCCTTTCAGGAGTTTTAGGTTTTCTTTTGTTTTGTTATTTTATTTATTCTGAGATGTTTCTTTTTATAATTATGAACTAAAACCCAAAATATATAAGGGGATGAAACCTAAGACGAATCTTGTTATTGTTATCTAAACTATATGATAAATATTTGATTTGTTCTTAATTGTGTTTTTAACTCCGGGATTGATATTTTTGGGATATTAATTTAAGTCGAATGTGCTTATACAGAGGAACAAAAGTCCTTGTATAGGAGTAGATCCAACACAATTAAGCGGAGTGGATCGCAATCCTCGACATAAGACAACGAAAATCTACTGGATTAGAGTCAAATCTAATATGGGGAGCCATAGATCGAGTTAATGCAAGACTAGGGGTTTTAATTAGAAAGAGATTTCAATTAATCAACCTAGGATTAATTGTTCTTATCCTCGACGGAGGTATTAACATAACTTATGGATCTCTACGGATCAAGTCAAATGAAGAAATCGTCTAGTTCAGAGTTAGATAACAAGTGAAGTCTAGGTGGATTCTTCCTTAGGTATTGCCCTCATCAATCAGTTTTCCCAACAGCAATTTCCCAATTTACTCTTTGTCATTTCTTTAGTTTAGTTTAAAATAGTTTACAACCAAACCCTTTTATTTCTTAGGCTAGATAATAGGAAGAATGTCATTACTAGTACTTTTAGTTCCTTGGATTCGATATTCCGGTCTTGTGACTAGCTATACTACTATTCGATAGGTGTGCTTGCCTTTTATCGTGATATTAGTCAATTTATAGGTGCGATCAGATTTTATTACTTCATTTTATCACGATCAACTGCCTCTAGATGATAAACATATACAAAGGTACTGAATTTATATATAATGTCTGGTTGAAAGCAGTTATCGCTAGGATACGATTGCCATGCCAATAAGGTCATTGTGTGCACTTGTACGAGATTACACTTCAGTGCTTCTATTACACTTCAATTTCTTTGTTAGCACTTCAGTGTCTTTGATTGCACAATTGTTCCTTTGTCTGCACTTCAGTGCCTCTGTTACACATCCGTGCTGCTCTTGGTGTGGTGTAGTTTCTCGAATATCTGAGTTAAGTTACTAGTTTATCGGGCCATGTGATAATTGAATTATAATCTATTTATGTACTCATATGTTATTGCATATTTCATAGAATTGGTAAGTGAGGAATGTTGCCATGGAATTCTTGGTTTCATATGCGAATTGTTACTTTGAATAAATGTGGTTCATAGTATGAACAAAACCTTTGAGATGGAAGCCATTCTGGTATATATGAATATATTGAAGTGAGTAATGTGAATTGGTGAAATTGTATTTGATAAAATTGTCTCTTTAAGTGTTTATTTTGGATTAAGGTAAGTCAATTTAATGTATATAATATGAGCTTACTAGGCTTACTTGTTTCATTTATGTTTTTATGTAGTTGTCAAAGTTACGGACTGACCGGACGGATTGATTGAAAGCTCACACTATATAGCTATTTTGGTAGCCTTGTATTTCATTTTTGGAATGTGGCATGTATATAAACATTTTGTTGTAAATATGAAGTGTTTGGTTATAATGGTGTTCCTAGTGTTTTGATTTTTTTTTTGAATGTACAAGTTTGTCGTGCTTTTGTTTGAATAGATTTCTAATGGTTATTGTTAGAAAATAATGTTTTGGTATGGTAAGATTTTAGGTATATGCATGTTTGGAAAAATTGGTTGATAGTTGAGTTCTTAGAAAGATGTTTGGTGTTATATGCTTTCTTATCTAGAATAGTTGGATGATTTATCTTTAATTGGGGTGCCTTTGAATGGAACATTGGTTATGCATGAAATGAATGTAATTTTGGCATGTAATTGATTATTTGAATGTGTTTTTGAACTTAGGAATTGATCTAGATATGTCATGTCATGTTGTGCAAGAAATGGGGTATGAAATTACTTGAATTAAGGGTTAAAATGGTGCAGATAGCCTGGGAAATAGGCTGTCACATGACTATGCGCCACACACGATCGCTACACATGGCTATGTGTAATTATTGAATTTAAGTTTAGTATCCACACGGTTTGGCACATGGCCTGAGACATGGCTGTGTAAGCCAAAACAATTAGTTACACGAGCTAGCACATGGCTATGTAACCCAACTTTGAATATACACATGGTCAAGCACACGACCTACGACACAGCCGTGTGGCCCTACTTTAGATACTCACACGGGCTGACACACAGGCTGAGACATGGTCATGTAACACCCTCTAACCCCGAACTATTGCCGAAACATGGTTACAAGGCATTACCAAACTTATACACTAGTAAACGATCAAAATCGAGACATTATTTTGAGTTTCAATCTAAAACCTTCTAATTTCCATAAAAAAGTCTTTAATATGGGCCTACGGGGCCCAAAATAAGCTTAGGAAGTGATTTAAGGCTAAACTGGGAACTTTGGAACTTTTTCTTTGAAAACAGGGGCACATGCCCATGTGGCTTGAGACATGCTCGTGTGGCCTGCCTGTGGGGCTCCCATGACCGTGGGGCCAGGCCGTGGGTAGATCTGACTAGTTACACATGGCCGTAGGACTAGCCCGTGGGCGATTTTGACTTTACCACACGGCCTGAGCACATGCCCATATGACTTGGCTGTGTGAAAACATCATTTTTCATCATTTTTAAGCTACTTTCACACACTAAACATACCTAATTCATGTCCAAATCATT
Organism: Gossypium stocksii; assembly: GCA_020496765.1. Taxonomy (NCBI): domain Eukaryota; kingdom Viridiplantae; phylum Streptophyta; class Magnoliopsida; order Malvales; family Malvaceae; genus Gossypium; species Gossypium stocksii. The sequence goes on from CM035624.1 coordinate 36,995,936, forward strand.
GACTTATAAATCCTAATCAAATAACATCATCATACTTTTCAAACTTAGCAAATATTCATTCATTCATACCAAAAACTTCTTAAGGATTATGTACCATATTTACAATCAAAATATAAAACATTTACAAGTGACAAACACTAAACCTAGTACATGCCACCTTTCTAAAAGATAGATTCATAACATAAAATTGAGCTGAGATCGAGATTGACTCGGATGCTTGACTGAACTTCAACTTTACCTAACCTGTGCATGGGAAACAACCGTACGCTAAGTATTGGAAATACTCAGTGGTATTACCATAATTCAAATTATAACAATAATAACATATCATATCATAAACAAATAATAACAAATCATAAATATAATTCCATACTAATCTATCATAATTCCATTGTAACACTTCCAATATTTGATTCATATCTCATCAATATAATTACCAACAATTTATAAATCTTTGGATTATTTCTCAATCACATATAATATTTCAAATCACATTTCAAATTTAAACATTTCATGAATCTTTGGTTCATGCCTTCATTCACATATCACAAATCTCATTTCATACTTTATTTCACAAATTCACTTTCTCATCTCTTCCAATAACTCAATCACATTTATTCAAAATTTATCATATCACTTATTTTCCCTTATTAACTCAACTCGGACCTTGGCGGATACACGGATCCAACCAAATACACTAGAATGGCGACCAACGCCTCATCGAATAGTTCGAAACAAATAAGTGACGACCAACGTTTCATCGGGATAGTTCGAAAGAAATAAGTGACGACCAACGTTTCATCGGCATAGTTGAAGTAAAGTGGCGACCAACGCCTCATCGAATCTATCTGAAGTAATATGACACACCAAGTGTCTCATTGACTCGAGGTCGAAGAATCCCTAAACCCTTCCAATCCTATAGCATGCCAACTATATCCACCCTAGCCCGAATAGTTAATAGGGTATTGGAATCACATAGTAATTTCACTTTCAATATCAAATTCACTTATCAATTAATCACGATCATTCAAATTCACATCAATTAACACTCTGGTCACATTTCTCACATCTTTCTCATTTCAAACACAAATTATTTCCAATTCACATTATCATCAATTTTCACTTTGATACACATATAATTCATAAAACAATTTTACATATATATAAATGTACATATTCATTATTCATATCCAATCACATTCAAATCAAATATCAATACTTGTCTCAATTTCAATTCCATGCATATATATATATATATATATAATAAAATTAAACACATAACAATAAATAACATGAATTATGATAATACAAATCGATATTTCTCGAGCTACTCCTCGATCACTTTTTCTTTCCCCTTCATATTAGACGTCTCGATTTCCTTGTTTGCTACAAAAATTAGCATAATTATAATTAATTAATAACACACATATTTTATATAAAATAATAACTTACCATGCAACTTTTATCATAATACCAAATTTGTCCTAACCACATTCATCTTCTTCCTTTTTATAATTCACATCATTTTCTTATTCAAATTCCATCAAAACTTCAATTCAACTATCAAATTTCCATCACTTTTCCATAATTTCGAATTTCTTTCAATTTAACCCCTACAACACAAAACTTATGACCTAGTTTACAAATTAGTCCTTAAATCAATTTTAATCAATAATTCTATCAATTTGATCCCTAATTTCACCATTAATTCAACATCAACCCTATTCAAAAATCTATCAACTTTTAATATTTCCACATAAATTCAAGAGTACTTTACTCTAGGACTCCAAAAACTTCAAAATTATAAAGAAAGGGACTAAATTAACTTACCAAATTAAGTTTGAAACTCAAAACCCTAAATTTTCCCTTTTTCCTTTCTTTTTCTTCTTTCTTTCTTCTTTCCCTGCTATTCCGTTTGCTCTTGTTCTCTTTTTCTTTTGTTTTTATTTCTTTTATTTACTAATACTTAATTATTATTATAAAATATCTATTTAATAACTAATGCATATATTACATGTGTATTAATTCATATATGTACACATGTAATAATCCCACACCATACATTTGTCATTATCTCAATTAATTAATAAAATATAATATTACATAATTATTAATAATAATTATAGTAAATAAATATCTTTTACTTAATTTATAAGTATATATATATATATATATATAACATACATTTGTACTAATAATTTAAATACACATGTATTTATTCTCTATCTTACACATGTCACTAATTTAGTTTAATTACTAATTTAATCCTTTAATATTTTTCTATTCTATAATTAATCAGTTTAGTCCTTTCTAATAACTACTTCTAATTAAACTAAATTCACTTACCAAAAATCTAATTCAACTCATAACTAACTTCATAAATATTTTTAATATATATTTATTGACTCGTTTTTCCTAAGACGGAGGCCCTAAACTCATTTTTTCGGTGCCCGTGGAATTTGGGTCGTTACATGGTCATGTGTCCTGATTTCGAATGTCCAAACAATTTGAGCTATGTCACACGGCTGTATGACCCTTTTAAAGTTTTCTGTTTTGTTTCAATTTGATTTCGAATCATTCTCAAACTGATTGTAGGGCCCCGTAAACTCGATTTATGTCCTATAAGTATATTTATTCTATGAATTGAGTTCCTTTCTTATATGTTTGTTGATTATTTGTTTAACTATTTTGAAATGAAATGAAATGAAATGAAATGTTCTGTTTTAGTCGGTAACACTCCGTAACCTAATCCAATAATGGAGACGGATTGGGAATGTTGCACATGCCGTGTCTTCAGGCTTTGTAGTCCCTTTTGTTTGAACTTTTTTTCAATGTTTTTTCAAAAGTTGTTTTCCTTTCCTTTTACTTAAAGCTTTTTTTCAATTTAAAAAAATCAATTTTTTTTCAATTTTTTAAAATAACATGAAATTAAAATAAATAAATATGCAAACTAAAAACACTCGGGTTATCTCTCGAGAAGCGTTTGTTTAAAGTCTAAGTTTGACCTCCCTTTTCACGATAATGGTTAAGGCAGATCTTGGAGCCGAAGCTCCTCTCTCTCGTTGTTAGTATTAGCACCAAAATAAAGCTTGAGACGAAGACTATTTACCTTGAATGTGCCATAATCAAGGTGCGTTACCTCAATGGTTTTGTATGGAAATACGTTTTGTACCATAAATGGGTTCGAGCTTCTTGACTTAAGCCTCTAATGGAACATTCGTGGATCTGACTTGTCTAGTAGCACTTTATTCCTGACTTTGAATTCGTTCGTCCTCTTTACATGTACATCATAGCATTGCTTTGTTACTTCGTTATGCTTTCTCGATTTCTTATCAGCCTTCTCTCTCCATTCATCTAGTTCATCAAGCTACACCATTCTCTCTTCACTTGTCTCTTGGTTCCTGTCACCTTGAAACGAATGCTATTTGAACACATATTCATTAGTGATTTCCTGCAAAGAATGTCAAGCTACATGATTACTAACATTAACAGAATAACAAGTATCATCTCGCTCCCTAGGAACTCTAACAAAATCACGTGCTTGAAGAGTAACCTTTTCAATACCTACACTTAGCACAAGTTCACCACTACCCTCATCAATAACACTTCAAGCAGTGGTTAAAAAGGGTCAACCTAAGATGATGGGTACCTCAATATCCTTATCCATGACCAATATAAAAAAATCCACAGGGAATATAAATTTATCGACTTTAACAAATACATATTCAATAATAACTTTAGGATACCTAATTGACCTGTCATCTAATTGAATATTCATCCTAGTGGGTTTTGGTTCCCCGAGACCAAGTTCTTTTGAACATTTTATAAGGCATAACATTTATATTAGCCCTCAAATTAGCCAAAGCTTTTTCAACATTTAAACTACCAATAAGACAAGGAATAGTAAAACTCTTTGGATCTTTAAGCTTGTTAGGTAGATTGTTTTGGAGAATGGCTGAATAATCCTCATTGAGCTCAATAGTCAACAACTCATCTAACTTCCTTTCTTTTGTTAACAACTCGTTTAAAAATTTTGCATATTTGGGCATCCGCAAAAGATTTTCAACAAAAGATAAATTAATATGCAATTTTTTTAAAAGTCCAAGAAATTTACCATATTGTTATTTTATGAGATCTTGCTTCAATGTTGTCAGATATGGAATTCGTGGTTAGTATCCTCTAACCACCAGCTTATACTCTTTCTTGCTTTCCTCAACCCCATCATTTTTCTTAACGGCTCCTAGATTCAGCTTCTTTCAGGCTTGACTAACCCTTCCATGCTTCAAGCAGTGATTGAGTGGACTTGCTCCTTTAGATTAGTTTTAGTGTTACTAGGTGAACTACCCTGCTGTCTTTCCGAAACCAATCTAATAAGATGTCCAATTTGATTTTCAAGTCCTTGAATTGATGTTTGCTAATTTTTTAGAGCTATCTTAGTGTTCTAAAATCAAGTTTCAAACATCAAAATAAATTTAGCTAACATCTCCTCAAGGTTTAGTTTTTTTTCTTATTGATAAGGTTGCTGAAAACTTGGAAGGGATTGTGACCTTTGATTACCTTGACGACCCCAAGAAAAATTTGGATGATTCCTCTATCCTCGATTATAGCTATTGTTATATAGGTTATTTTGGGGTCTAGAATTATTACTGATAAACTTGACTTGCTTATGCTCCATGTTAGAATCGAAAAGTAAACATTCTCGATTAATCATCCCTGCTCTAGTTGCATCACATTGCATTACCGGATTTATTGTGTTATAACAACTAAAACCATTAATCTTCTTACTCATTGCTTCCACCTGACTTGCCAAATGCATCTATGTTAAAAACACAGGCTATTTTAATTGGTTTTGTTCTCGTGACTTGCCACAGATAGTTATTCAGTGTCATCTCCTCAATAAACTCTTGAGTTGCCTCAAGTGTCTTATCATTCAATATTCTACCAGTTGTTACATCAATTTGTTGCCTAGTCGAGAGATTAAACCGTTGTGAAAGGCTTGAACTTGTAACCACAAAGGTAACCCATGATGAGTACACCTGCTCAAAAGATCATTAAATCTCTCCCATGCATCATATAATGTCTCAAAATCAATTTGAGCAAAAGATTGATGTCGTTCCTCAACTTAGTTGTTTTAGTCTATGGGAAGTATTTCAATAGAAACTTCTCAGTCATCTTATCCCAAGTCTTGATAGAACCGCGTAGAAGTGAATTCAACTATTGTTTTGCCTTCCTCCTCAAAAAAAATGGAAACAACAATAATCATTTAGCATCATTAGTAACACAATTGATCTTGATAGTGTTGCAAATCTCTAAAAAGTTAGCCAAATGAGTATTTGGATTTTCACCTTGCAACCCCAAAAATTGAACATATTGTTGCACCATCTAAATTATAGTCGGTTTGATCTCAAAATTATTCGCAGCAACTATTGGTCTGACAATACTCGATTCAGCCCCAAATAGAGTAGACTTCTTATAATCATACATAGTCCGAGGAGCAGGACGTGGAATAGGTTGTTGGTTATTTTGATTATTATCCATCTCCACAGTAATATCCTCTTGCTCTTGACCATCTATTAAAATCTACTAATCTTGGCTTACTTCTTTAACTTTTCTTCGATTTCTGTGGGCAGTTCTTTCAATCTCACTGTAAAAAATTAACGGTTCCAACGAGTTTCCTCTAGTTATAAACCAAAAGAACCTATCAAAATCAAACAAACGAAAAAAATTAAAATGTAAAAATTAAATTTAAAACAAAAATTGTAACACCCTTAACCAATAATCCATCGCCTGATTAGGGTTACAAGGTATTACGAACAACCAGAACAATTCACATTATTGAGACAATTACAAATCATACATCATCAATCTCATACAATACGTCCCTTTAGAAGGTCTACGAGACCTAAATCATGTTGTAGAGAGGGGTCGGCACCAAATTGAACACATTTGAAAACTTTACAAGTCATATAAAAATTTTGCCTTTGAAATAGAGCGCACGCCCGTGTGGATAAGCCGTGTACCTTGCATGGTCGTGCCTTGCACCTTACCTCAGTCCGTGTGCAACACTGACTAAAGCCACAAGGTCTATGGACACGCCCGTGTGTCCAGCCCGTGTATCATCCTGAGATAGCCACACGGTCAACAGACACGCCCGTGTGTCTATCCCGTGTGCTATACTGACATAAATAACTATAAACTATGGTTCACACGGTCACCAAACATGGCTGTGTGTCTAGCCCGTCTGCAAAACTGACCAAAAGACCCAAAAAACAAGGGTCATACGGTCGAGTCACACGTCCGTGTGCTCTGGCCGTGTGGCACAAAATAGGCTTGGTTTAACCCACTTTCACCCCCAAAATACTTAGTACCTACAAGCACAAAGTACACAACATTTACAACCCAATTTCAGCCAATTACAAGCTTCAACACAACCACCAATATGACCAAATTCAATGACAACTAACTCATGCATAAAATCCATTCCAAAACATATTAATCACAAACATGGTCATACATTTGCTACATAAACCATTCATGTAAAAAGTCAATTCATGCACATTACTACCAAAACATCTACCATTTAGTTCATACCAAAATGACCATTTCCAACCTAGCCATTTACGCACAAATAAACATATCAAATTTGCATCATAAACAAATACCAAGTCTAAACATATTCACAAACTATTAGCTAGCCAAATCACTTGGCATAACATATATACAACTCAAAATGTATTCAATATACTCCTAGCCTATACATGCCATACTTAGCTATTTTCAACCACAAGAGATACCAAAAGAGCTTGGATAGTACGATGATGATCCTCGACAATTCCTGAGCCTTTAGTAGCTTCAATAATCTATAAAATAGGAAAAAACACAGCAAGTAAGCATTAAAAGCTTAGTAAGTCATAAGCAAGTAATTCAATAAACCAATTCCATCGTAAAACATTCATTCATCCAAATTAAACCATTTACAAGCCTTTATCCATGCCTTACCACATGGTTTATTCAAAATTATGAACTTCCTCCCATAGATTCACAAGATCTCAACAACTACTCATTCATAACAATTATGTACATCTTACATACCTGTTCATTCTGTACAAACTCACTCATTTTCATATCCAAAACCCATTCATTAAATCATTCGAATTACAAGTCGAATACATGAATGTTTCATCCAATAAGTACTTATACCGTGGCCCGAAGCCAAATCAGAATAGCTTATCCCGAAGCACCTATACCATGGCCTGTAGCCAAATCAAGGTCATTGCCTCTCGATACCTATACCATGGCCCGTAGCCAAATCAAGGTATCTCTCGCACCCGTAGTGCTGATATCATGGCTTGAAGCTAAATTGAATCCTAGCGACATGTCACTTCATTCCAAAACAACCTACAGTTCAACCGAGCTTCCTCCATATCGATTTCTTTAATAAAGCATTCGTAACATCAATTTCACTATCTCCACCTCCTCTGAGTTTCATTCATTGCAATTCATATCGAATTTATGCATTTAACAACATTTATAACTAAATTACTACTTATGAATTTACCTCGAGTGTGATTCGTTGAAATAAGTCGATTACTCGTCGACTTTCATTTTCCTACGATCCAAGTCCAGATTTCATTTTTCTTGATCTATACGTATTAAAAATAACTCATTCAATCACACACTCAATCGATTCAATCCAAGGAGACACAATTAGGGCATTTACAAAATAGCCCTCACATTTTCACATTTTGACATTTTGGTACCCATTTCATAAAATCATCAAATACACCAAATTCCATTTTAATCAAGCTTTATCAAATTCTCCCTTAGTCTATTCAAGCTTACATATTTTATCAATTTTACATTTTAGTCCTCCAAATTAAAAATTTCATAATTTAGCCCAATTTAGCTAAATTCACTAAAAATCTAGAGATAAAACATATAATCAAACACATATCTTTTATTATTCATAAACTATCATCATAAATCTCACTATTTTATCAATAACACATCTCATAATCATCATCAATTCCTTAAATTACAACATGGGCTTGATAGTAGACTAAGCAATAATCTTAAAAACATAAAAATTATCAAGAATCAACTAAAAAACATACCTTAATTTAATCTCAAAGTGTCGAAACCCTAAATAGACATGAAAGCTTTTCTCTCTTCTTTAATTTGGCAAAGATGATGAATAATGAACTAAATTTTATGCCTTTGTTTTATTAATTCATCAATTAATAATCAAATACCATTTTTATCACTTTTATTTTCATTTAAAACCCACTAACACATGTCCATCTTTGTAATTTATTGCCTTCAATGGTTAAATAACCACATAAGGACTTCTCTTTCACAAAGACACACTAAATAGGTACTTTGATAAATAGAAGGACACTTATGCATTTTCTGCGATTTAGTCCATTTTCATAATTAAGCATACAAACGACCAAATTTTCATACAAAACTTTCACACATGCTAATTCACATGTCACAAACACAAAAAATAATAATAAAATATTTTTTAGACTCGGATCTGTGGTCCCGAAACTACTTTTTCGACTAGGGTCTAAACCAGGCTGTTACAAAAATATTAAAATAAAAATAAAAATGGCTAAATTAATAGAAATGAAGTTATCCTAATATTTTAGTACTCGATAATGATGCCCAAAAACTTGATTTCCTTAAAACCAACTAAACATTTGACTAAGGCAAGTACACCTATCAATTAATAGTTTAGTTACGGTGAGCAAAGATATCGTTCCCATGAAGACTAAAAGTACTAGTAATTACCGTCTTTCTATTATTTAACCGATAAATTTGAATGATTGATTGAAAACGAAAATTAACTAAACTAATTGCTAACGAACATGACAAAGAACAATTCAAGAAAATAAACGATTCACAACCAAGAAACGAAACAATACTTAGGAAGCAATCCACATAGACTTCATTTGTCACTATCAATCTAAACTACGCAATTTCTTCACTTAGTATCTTGATCCGTAGAAATCCCTAAATTATGCTAATATCTCTCTTCAAGAATAAGAGCAATTGTTTTTAGGTTGATTAATTGAAATTTCTTTCTAATTAAATCCCTATTATTGCATTAACTCGATCTATTGGTTCCCCTATTAGATTTGACTCTAATATGGTGGATTATGTCATCCTATTTTTAGGATTGCATGCAACTCCACTCAATTATGCTAGATCTACTCTTAAACATGGTTTGTTCCTCCTCTTATTTAAGCACATCAAACATGGATAAAAAATATAGAAATATCAAACCAAGAATTAAGTACAAATAATTGAGAACAAAATCTAAGAATTTATTGGGAAAAATAAAAATCAAAAGACAGAATTCATCATAAGGTTCATCTCCCTAGGTATTTAGAAAATTAGTTCATGCTAGCAAATAAAAGCACCTAAAATACAATATAAGCACAAAAACAAAGAAACTCATAATAATCTCCAAAGAAATTAAAAGAAAATCTTCAATCTTGATGGAAATCTACTTTAGAATCGACTTTAATGGTGTTTCTTGAGTTGTTTTCTTAAGTATTCCATGATGGCTCACTCCTATCTTCTTTTTTTTCATATATAGGCCTTAGATTGCTCGAAAAACCCTAAAAATTATGTTTTTCTGCTATTCAGAATGTAATTTGTGAAATCCACATGGTTGTCTAGTCAGGCCGTGTGGAATGGTGCAGCCCGTATGGCTATTTTAACTCACTCCAATTTCTCAATTTTTGCTTGTTTTGGCTCCAAATGCTCTTCTAAGTTTAAAAACATGAATTTAAAGGATGAGGAGCATAAAATTCACCATTAAGATCAAATAATCACCCAAAAATGCATTAAGAATGAGGCTAAAACATGTTACTTTTGGCACCTATCAAATGTCATTCTTTCACTAACCATAAGATTTTGAAATATTTGATGCCTAGAAAGAATTAAACTTGTGACAACAAGATGGATGAGTTGTTAAAGACTACGATTTAATTATCAACTATCACCTAAGAAAAGCTAATATTGTTGCGGATGCTTTGAGATAGAAATCATTGTATGCTTTGAATGCTCATCTGACACTTGTTGATGATGGTTCTATTTTGGCCAAATTAAAGGCTAAACCAATGTTTTTACAGCAGATTCATGAGGCACAAAAAAATGATCTTGATTTGATTGTTAAACGAGAACAAGTTGGTAAACTGCAAGATATAGAATTCCATATTGGTGCGAATGATAATCTCTATTTTTGAAATAGATTGCATGTTTCAAAGAATTATGAAGTTAAAAGAGAGATTTTGCGAGAAGCTCACTGCAGCGTTTACTCGAGACGCCCTGGTAGTAATAAAATGTACAGTGATTTGAAACAATTGCATTGGTGGCTAGGTATGAAACATGAAATTTTAGAATTTGTATCCAAATGTTTGATTTGTTAGCAAGTTAAAGTCGAGCATCAAGTACCTTTAGGGTTGCTATAGCCTATTATGATTATGGAGTGGAAATGGGAGTGGGTTACTATGGACATCCTGTCAAGGTTACCATTACCGCCGAGGAAGAAAAATGCAATTTGGGTTGCTGTCAATCATTTGACTAATTTGAATAAATCCACGCATTTTATTCCCATGCATATAGAATGTTCAGTTGAGAGATAGGTGAAGTTATATGTTTCTAAAATCATCAGATTACATGGTGTGCCATTGTCCATTAGTTTTTATCAGGATCCGTGGTTCACCTCTATATTTTAAGGTAAATTAAATTAGGCTTTAGGTACCAAATTGAATTTTAGCACTTCATTTTGTCCACAATTCGATAGTCGATCTAAGAGAGTAATCAAAATACTTAAGGGCATGCTTCAATGCTATATTTTTTAATTCGAAGGTAATTGGGAAAATTTTCTTCCATTGCTTGAGTTTGCCTATAATAATAGTTATCAGTTGAGTATAAAAATGGCTTAGTACGAAGATTTGTATGGTCGAAAATGTATAACTCCATTATATTAGACCGAGCTAAGTGATAAAAAGCTTTTAGGTACTGATTTGATTTGCAAAATAGAAGAAAAAGTTATGAGATTGTTTAAAGGCTGTTTCAGATTGTCAGAAATCATATACTGATTTGAAAAGAAGAGATATCGAGTTTCAGGTTGGCAATAAAGTGGTTTTGGAAGTATCGTCTTGGAACAAAGTTCTTTATTTTGGTCGAAAAGGGAAACTCAGTCCGCGGTTCATTGTTTCGTATGGAGTTATCAAGAGAATAGGGTTAGTAGCTTATTGTTTAGCTTTATCGTCAAAACTAGAGAAAATTCTCAATGTTTTCCATGTCTCGATGTTGAGATGGTACATATCTGATCCCTCACATGTAATTTCGCCGATTGATGTAGTGATATAGCTTGATATGTTGTATAGTGAAGAACTAGTTAGAATTTTGGCTCAAGAAATCAGAGAATTGAGAAATAAACGTATAGCTTTAGTAAAGGTTTTTTGGCAACGGCATAAAGTGGGGGAAGCTACCGAGGAATCTGATGAAGCTATGAAATTGCAATACCTGAATCTATTCTCTGGTCAGATTTTTGAGGATGAAAATTCCTTTAAGGGGGAGAGTTGTATTAGGTCGTTTTCAATGGTACCGGAAACAGAGATTTCAGGACCACAAATTCAAATTAGCAAGTCAGTAAATATTATTTACTTAATATTTACAAGTCTATATCAGTGTTGTATTAAAATTTAGTTAAGAAATTTTAATGTTTGACAGTTAATTACATAAAAATGACTAAATTGTAAAAATTGCAAAAGTTAATCTCTAATAGTAAAATGTGTTAAATGGCTATAGAAATTTGAATTGATGGACTTTTTTAGTAAATTTACCTATTTCTATTATAGTGGACAATTTTGGGGTTTTATAACATAAAATTAGAGTAAATTTTTAATTAAATAATTAAGTAAAATTAAAACAAAACATAAGACTAATCAAACATCATCTTCTCCATTTGTTTTTGGCCAAATTGAAATCACCATTAATATTTTAGAGAGCTTTCAGCCAAGCTTTGTTTTACATGCATGGAATGTATTTAACTTTTGTTTTTCATCATTTTTATGGTTTTGAGATCATTGTGGCTTAATATAGTTATCCCAAGGATTAATTTGCAAAATTGTTAAATGTTGAGTTGTGCCATTGGCGAATTTGTTGTGTTTTTGAAGTTTGGTGATGGATTTGCAAACTTGATAGTTAAATAGGATTATTTTATAAACTATTTTTTTAGTGACTTTAAGTTTTACGGACTAAATTGTATAATTAGTAGAATTTCATGAAATTCATGTAAAAAGGTGATAAATATTGGCTGATGATCAGCTCCAGACGCACTAATGTCCAAAGTGTGAATATTGCAACTAAAGATATGAATTTGAGGCGGTGTTTGCAAGTGTACATGTTATGTTGTAATATAGTTTTTAGAACAAAATATGTGAGTATTTTGATGATCGTACCCAAGGGAGGCAAGTACTAAATTAAAGTTAACCAAAATGAAAATAAAATTAATTAGTAGTTTAAATAAGTTATATTACAATAAAACATATAGGAAATATTTTGGGCCTTTGATAAGAAAGAATATAAAAATAGCATAAATAAAAGAGTCATTGAAAAACTAACTTATAAACCTAATAAAATCTAGACATGGGTGATTAGCTCGCTTCGGTGCTCATAAAAAAAAATTCCTATTTTTGGGTTTCTATTCAATCAACTAGTCGTTTCCCTAGTAGGATCTCTCGTTCTTCCACTAAACTGACGAGTTGGCAAGAACAACTTTTCTCTCAACCTCACAGTCTAGACCATTTTGAGGCTAAGGTATTCACAGATAGGCCATACCAATTTTGGGTTAATTCCCACTTAAATGACTTCCTAGGGTTTAAGTTCTTCCTCTCCCAAATAGCTTATTCGCTAAGAAAACCCTACATAGTAATTAATTAATCACACCTTCATTCACTAATCCCCATAAGAGGATTAGTTCCTCGAATCCATAAACATCATAAACTTGATAATAAAGACATGCATAAAGAGTAAATTAAGAATAAAGTTTAGAGAATCTTGTTTGTATTTGATAAATGAAGTGTAGAAAATCCACTGGCATTTGATCCCGTTTACAAATCACATTCATTGAAGAACACAAAATAGAAAAGAACTAAAAATAAACCTAAGGCCTAAAAGAAAGGAAAACTAAAACTAAAACTACAGAGAAAAACTTGTAATTTGAAAAAATGCCCTTAAACAAGTGATAAATGAGCCTATTTATAGAATTAGGGTAGTCGTGGTCCTCAACCCTATCTTAGCTAACTTTCTCGTATTTAATTTCCATTGTGCAGATCAAAACACTATTGACTCATTATTAATCTCGTACAGGGTCTATGTTGTGACACCCTAGTGTTTGTGTTGTGACATCAAAGGCAGTATGCTCAGGTTAAGAGGTGTCTCAGGGTTGTGTCGCGACACCAAAGTTAGACTTGAAATTCTTATATTTTGCTCCCTATGTTGCGACATAAAACTCCCCGTGTTACAACACAATGTCCAGCTTTGAGTTCCTACACCTTTGCATGGTCTTCCACATACTTACTAAGTACGTTAGCTTTCCTTTAGGCCTCATTCGACTCTTACGGTCAGTAAAAGATCAAAATACACTTATTACTAAATTTAAACTAAACTAAGAAAACATAACTAAAACATACAAAAATTGCTCATATTTAATCTACTTAAGTATGAAAACTAGTTTAATCTACTACACCAAATTATGGTAGATCAGTTGTATGAGGACTATAAAAAATTCGGTTAGCATAGTTTGGGGTTAAATGTAATTAAATATAAAGTTTCGGGTTGGAACTAAATTACTTAAAGTGTGAAATTTTGGGGTAATTTTGTAAAACAAGAATAAAAGAGCTTAAATGCATGAGTTGAACTATTTAAATTGTTTTAAGTGGCTAATTGAATTAAAATTACTATCTAGATTAAAAAAATCAATTAGACACAAATTGTGGAAAAGCAAAGTTAGTGGAATAGTCATCGACATTGTATTTGTAATCATTTTTAAGTAGGTACCTTCGTGTATTGTTTAAACTTATTAATTGCTATTTTTTATGATATGTTAATTAATATTCATGTATGAATAAATTAAATTGATTGATATATGACAATTAGTAAATTGTACTAAATTGCAATAGTAGCTAACTTGACGTTTATGTTTGGAAAATAGGAACTGTATGGATGTGTGCTCATAGTGGTATAATGTGAAGAAAGTTAAATGATTTGAATGTTAAATGTGGCCTGTATTGTAACACCCCTTACCCGAGACTGTCGCTGGAGTTGAGCACGAGACGTTATCAAACTTATCCTACTAGTTCGGGGCATAAAAAATTACTTTTAAATTTAATTCGCTCACATTCATCCAATATATCCCTAAAAAGGGCCCTCGAGGCCCTAAAACATGCAACTGAAATGGTTCGGGACCAAATCGAGAGCATTAAAAATTTTTCGATTAATTACACAAATCAAAACAATTTATTGCACTATTCACAAGAAAATTGACCACCTGCATAATAGTCACTAAATTAATTATAACTCGAGTTACAAAACTCAAAATTTAAATTTGTAAATTTTCCCTAAAACTAGACTCATATATCTTACCATAATTTTTATAGAATTTTTGGTTTGGCCAATTAATATAGTTTATTCATTAAAGTCTCCCCTGTTTCACAGTCTAGCAGACCTGACCTCTCTTCACTAAAACTTGATTATCTCTTTATACAGAATTCGGATAATGTTTCTGTTTGCTTCTAATGAAAATAGACTCACTAAAAAATCTAGAAATATAAATTATGACTCATAATTCCTTTTGTACAATTTTTAGTAAATTTCTAAAATGAGAATTCAGATAATGTTTCCGTTTCCCTTGTAAAGCTTACAGATGCCATGCCTTGGCATGGTCTTACTTGATATCCTTAAACCCCAATGTCATGACATTTGTATCCTATACATTCCAAAGGTTCAACAGGGACTTTTAAGTATCATTTCTCCGTCAATTCTTGCTTGAATCATCAACGAGTAAATTTAAAAAATAAACATATAGATGCTGAAAAATAACATCATTAATTATAAATAATAAAACATTGCATTTATTTACCGTAAACTTACCTCGATACAAAATACGATTAAATATTTTTAATCTAGTCCTCAACCTTTTTCTTTCCTTGGTCTAACCCCGAATTTCATTCTTCTTGATCTATAATAGCAAATTTAGCTTATTTAATACTCACATTTATCAAAACAGTCCTTGACTCTAACTTTGGCAAAATTATGATTTTGCCCCTAAACTTTTGCATATTTACACTTTTGCCCCAAAGCTCGGAAATTAAACTTTACCCCTAATTCTTATGTTTTATGACATGCTAATCATTTATTTAAGTACAACAACATCAAATTCTCACTCTAACATGTACTTATGAACATTAGGTATTTTTACCAATTATGACGTTTTACTTGTTTTCGCTTAAAATCGTTTAGTAAAAATCGTTTAACATAATTTCAAGCTTCATATTCTACCATAAAAAATCAAAATACATACATTTCACCTATGGGTATTTTTCCAAATATGTGACAGCCTTAAAACGACCCTAGTCGGAATGTGGTTTCGGGACCACAAAACCGAGGCATAAAATATATTTAATATTCATTTTGATGCCTATAATATGTGTTAATTCATGTGTGACATGTTTGGTGTGTTGATTTAGAGTTATAAATTTGAATTTCACTAAAAAGGACCTAGTAGTGAACTTTGAAAATATGCTAGGCAAGTGGATGATGACTAGTTAATGCATGCATGCAAATTGAGGGAGTTGCATGTCAAATTCCCCTTTTTAATGCTAGTGGACGGTAATGATGAAGGAAAATTTGGCATGTTGTGTATTTTATATTAAGGAAAAATGTGTTTAATAATTTTATATTATGAAAATACATGAAATAATAAAATAAAGGGTGATACAAACAAGGCTTTCCTATTTTCTTCTTATGGTTGCCGAAACTAAAGAAAAATAAGAGGAAAAAGAGACTTTGGTGGTCGGTCATGGAACGTCTAAGTTTAAGGTAAGATTTTGGCAATTTGCTTTGTATTTTTGATGTTGAATTCTTTGTTTGATACCCTCCTAGACCCATGTTTTTAATTTTAAGATTTGTGTTATTTTGATATTCGGTCATGGGAGAAGAATTTGTGAATTTTGAATTTGATAGTTAAAATTGATAAATGAGTATGTGAAGGGTATTTTGAGGTTAAATTCATGTGATTATAGGTTTATAAGCCTAAATTAAACAATTGGTGTTTTCAAGGGCTTAATCTTTTGTAAGAGAGTATATTCGGCCATGGATGTTGTGTTCTTGGTAGGTGTTTTGATGTTTTTGGTATTAAGATTGATGATAGATGAGTTGAGATTGTTAAACTAGGATGGTTGTGGCTAAATGAAATTGTTGACAATTTGCTACTATGTGAAATGCAAGATTAATGTATGATTTAGAAATTTTTGCTTAAAAGTAACATTCTATGTATGTGTATTTGCCGAATTTGAGCTTAGAGTGGTAAGTATAATTAGTGAAATTATGCTTTGTAAGAGTAAATTGTTCAAAGGAACATTCGGCCATGGGGTATAATTACATTGTTATTAGTTGGAATTAAGGTTTGTCATTGGTCCTTATTATGGCCGAATGTGATAAAGGTTAAAGAAAAATTGGTTAAAGGTGCAGTTAATTGAGCTCCGGCTAATAGTATGTGGTATGAGATTTGTCCAAAAATGCCTTATATGATGTTCGGCCTTAAGAAAATTTAGAACTAAGAAGCTTAATGTTCAATGCTTATTACATGCTTATACAATTGCTCAATGTGGCCTTGAAGACTTAGCATTCTTGAATTGCATTGTTAATTTGATTATTAAATAAAAGGCCAATTGTGTACAAGGGCTATCTCATGACCATTTGATTAAGTGTGTTAGAAAACATGATTAAATAGCTTTTCAATGAGACATTTGCATATTCGGCTATAAGGTTAGATTTTGTACAAGGGAGTGTGAAATTAACGCATGGTGCAAATTGAGTTGTGAGTTGATTATTACTGACTTGTATGATTCATCTAGTTAAATGAAATGAATATGAATTATGCATATATATGTTAAGGTCAATGACTTCTCTAAATGATGCCATATATGATGTAATGTTTTTAATATGTGAATAAGAGCTTTAAAGAGTGAATTTGTATAAATCTGCTTGGTACAGCAGCAGTAACGTGTTTTGGAAAAATCACCATAAATTGTGGGAAATGAATTAGAGGCTGAATAAATTATGTATTTAAAGCTTAATGAGTCTAGTTTCTTATAAAAGAAACCTTACAAGCAATGGACGTGCCAATAAAGATATTTTTAAAGTTGTGTGAAACAGGGTCAGAATGACTCCGAAAGCCCCTGTTCTGTTTTTAGAAAATCACCATAAATTGCATAAAAATTGTTATGAGGCAAAATTTATATGCTTAGACTCCTTAATGAGTCTAGTTTCGAATGAAATAGGCTAGGACATGTTTTGAATTCTGTACAAGGAGAAGTTCAATTCGTAGTAAAGAGTGGTCAGTTTAGTCAAACAGTGAAATAGGGGAAACTTTAAGAAAATTCTGGTATTGATTGGCCAAACCAAAAATTCTGGAAATTTTATGGATGGAAGATATATGAGTCTATTTTCAGGAAAAATTAATGGCACATCATTTGGAGTTTCGTAGCTCAAGTTATAAGTAATTTATTGAATGTTGCTCAGAAAATCAGCTTGTTGCGACTTATGATATGTATGTGAAATGACCGAATGTGTGTGTGTGCTTGCAATGAGAAGTATATGCATGTATTATTTGAGTATAAGTGAAAATTGATTAATTGAGATATTTGAATAAGGATTAATAAAATTAAATATTTTATTTAGCTCAAGAGCATAGAGGGGCAAGTTCGGATAAAGGGAAGGCTAAAGTGGTCGAATAGCCAACTCACAGTTGCTCGAGAAGGTTCAAGGTAAGTTTTGAGTAATTGAATTTGATATTTAATTTAAAATGCCATGATATACATGCTGATAGTTGAACGATGTCCCATTGAGAAAGAAACCTTATTCATGTTTGCTATATAGCCGAATGGCTCGTAGAGAAAGGGACTGAAATTGGGAGTTGAAATGCATTGCTTATGTATGTTTGATCATTGGGCCGAAAGTCTAGAAAAGAAGAGTATACATGAATAAGTTTTGAACTAGATATATTTATGATATAAAGTCGAGGAGCATGTTATGTTTGTATGCAAATGAATTGATTGAATAACAAGTGCGATCTTGTTATGTGAAACTTGGCAACATGTGAATATATATATATGTATGAGAATTTGTGATGTGAATCCGGGATTAAGTCCCGCTGACTATATGTGGAGACTACGTCCGGGTTAAGACCCGAAGGCTATATGCAGAGATGATGTCTGGGTTAAGACCCGAAGGCTATATGCGGAGATTATATCCGGGGTAGAGGCCCGATGGCTATGTATGGAGATTTTACCCGAGCTAAAGGTCTCGATGATGATGCGAGTAAAGTCTAAGACTAAAAGCCTTCATGGTAACGATTGCTAATGAATGCGCTTAAAGTGTTAAGTTATACAGGTATGTACCCTAAGCTTATATGCAAGCTAGTTTTTGGACCAAATACTAAGGTCATTATGCGATTACATATGTGTGCATGAAATGAGACCATTAATATGGTCAAAATACAATTGGTCAATGCAAAATGTTATTTGAAATTATGCGACATGTCTATGTTTACATGAGCTTACTATAAGTGAAAGTTATCTACTTTCGTATATGATGAGAATGTGTATGTTCGGTTAAAGGGTGACGTACCTAAAAGAATAGGGAAACAAAAATACGAACAACTATGTTATAATTTGAGTTTTATCTGTTGTCATTGCTTAAAACTTACTAAGCATTGTAATGCTTACTCCATTTACTTTGTTTCCTCTGTTTTATAGATCTCATTTTGGAAGCTACGGACTCGGGGATTGAAGCTTTAATCACCTACACTATCGTTGTTATTTTGGTACATTTGATATTTATTTTGGATCAATGGCATGTATAGGCTAATCTCCTTTTGTTGAACCAAATTACCCTTTTGAGTTGTAATTATTCTAGCCATGCGAAAATGGCTTGATTAGTCTTCGAGTTTGATTATATGTTTGGGTGATACTCATATGATTCGATGTTGTGGCATGATATTTAGTTAGTACCCAATATGCAATGAGTTTCTAATATGGTGTTCGGTTATTGAAAAGTTTGATTTAGCCAAATTGATAGTAGCCACATGGTAGAAATACGCTAGCATGCTTATAGAACGAATTTAATGAGATATGATGTACTGACCGAACCTATTTACAAGTGATATATTCAACTATAGAACTCAATGAATCTATGTCTAGCGTGTAACTATGAACCTCAGTAGGTTGTAGTTAGATATGTAATACTTTTATACCCTATTCCGGCGACAGACAGGGGTGTAGGGTGTTACAAAATATGAGCCCTAGGTTAAATTATTGCTAGAATAAGCTAAATTAAGTTACCGAGACTCCAAAAACGTAAAGAACATTAAAAAACGGGCTTGGATGCGCTTACTAAGAGCTTGAGAAGTTGAAGAAACCCTAGCTATGGTGTCCCCTTGAAGTTTAAGCCTAATGAAGAAGATGGACAACATTTTGCCATCTTTTTCCCTTTTTAATCTTTTAATTACCAAATGACTAAAATGCCCTTCATTAAAACTTTAGTTATTTTTATCCATGTATGTCCATTTTTGTCCATGAAAACCTAATGGTCTAATTACCATTTAAGGATCTCTACTTCAATTCTGCTCTTCAATTTAATCTTTTCCTATCTAGAACTCATATTTATAAACTTTTTCAAACAAGCCCTAATTGGCAAATTAGACATGTAATTCATAAAATTTTCTATCGATACTCTAACACATGCATCTAATCACTCGGTAAATTATAAAAATTAATCAGAATAAATTTTTCTATCTGAGATTCATGGTTTCACAACCACTGTTCAATTTAGGCCCTATTTTAGGATGTTACATTTCTCCCCCTTTAGGGATTTTCGTCCCTAAAAATCTTACCTGTGAATAGATTTGGATACTATTTTCACATAGCCTCTTCGGGTTCCCATTTATCCTCGTCTACCACATGCCTATTCCATAATACTTGCACAAGCGCAATACTTTTGTTTCTTAGTTGCTTGACCTCTCGAGCTAAAATCTTCACCGGTTCTTCACTATAAGTCATGTCTGGCTAAATCTCAACCTCTGTCTGTAAAATCACATGTGACAGATGAAAACAGTAATGACATAACATGGACACATGGAACACATCATGAATCTTCTCTAACTCTGGCGGCAAATCTAACAATATGCTCATGGCCAAGGTCTTTCAGTCACCTCAAACGGTCCAATAAAACATGAACTTAGTTTGCCTTTCTTGCCAAATCTAAAGACTTTCTTCCACAGGGATACTTTCAAGAACACTTTGTCACCAACTTGATTCTCAAACTCTTTTCTTTTCAAGTCTGCATAAGACTTCTGTCTATCTGAAGCTGCTTTCAAGCAATCTATGATAGCTTTCACTTTCTCTTTATTTTTTTAAACTAAATCAACCTTGTAAATCTGATTTTCTTTAAGCTCTGTCTAATACAAAGGTGTGTGGCATTTATGTCCATACAAAGCTTCATAAGGTGTCATCTTCAAACTTGACTGGTAACTATTATTATTGGCAAACTCTAGCAACGACAAATATTTTTCCCAACTACCTTGAAATTCTAAGACACAACATCTGAGCATATCCTCAAGTATTTGAATAACTCTCTCCGACTGACCATCGGTCTGAGGATGGAAAGTTGTACTAAAACTCAACTTTGTGCCTAAAGCTTCCTGTAACTTCTTCCAAAATTGCGAAGTGAATCTTGAGTCTCTATCTGAAATAATCGATAATGGTACTCCATGTAGTTTGACTATCTCTGAAATATACAACTTAGCCAACTTGTCAAGTGAATAATCCATACGAACTAGAATAAAATGAGTCGACTTCGTTAGTTTATCAATCACAACCCATACTGCATCTTTCTTTCTCGGTGTCAATGGCAATCCTGTCACAAAATCCATGGCAGCTCGGTCTCATTTCCACTCAGGAACTAACATAGGCTGCAATAAACCTAAAGGTACCTGATGTTCAATTTTTACCTGCTAACAGATCAAGCATCTAGAAACAAACTCTGAGATCTCTCTTCATTCCTACCCACCAATACATTTTCTTCAAATCATTATATATCTTTGTACTATCTAGATGAATAGACAAGGTACTGTTATGTGCTTCCTCTAAGATCATTCGAATAAGCTCATCATTCTTTGGTACACATATCCGATTTCTGAACATTAAGCAACCGTCAAAACTGATCTGAAAGTCTGACTCTATACCCGACTCACACTGAGCTCTTTTTCTTACAACTCACTGTCATCTTTCTGAACGTCACAAATTTCTTCAAGAAACATTGGCTTAGCTCTTAATTCGGCTAAGATAGAACCATCATCTGATGAGGTTAAACTAGTGTTCCAAGTACTTAATGCAAATAAAGATTTTCTACTCAAAGCATCAACAACTATGTTTGCCTTACCCGGGTGATAACCGATCACTAGTTCTTAATCTTTAATTAACTCTAGCCATCTTCTTTGCCTCAAATTCAAATCTTTCTTAGTCATCAAGTATTTCAAACTTTTATGATCAGTAAATATTCGGCATTTCTCACCATACAAGTGATGTCTCCATATTTTCAACGCAAATACAATGGCAACTAGTGCTAAATCATGTGTCGGATAATTTTCTCATGTGGCTTTAGCTGTCTAGAGGCATAAGTAATTACCTTTCCTTCCTGCATAAGGAAACAGCCTAGTCTATTCAAGGACGCATCCTTGTAAATCACAAACTCTTTACCCAGTTCTGGTTGTACTAAGATAAGAGCTTCAGTCAACAATGCCTTTAACTTGTCAAAACTCTGCTGACACTTTTCAGTCTATTCAAACTCGACATCTTTCTATAGCAATCTTATCAATGGGGTAGCTATCATGGAAAATCCCTCTGCAAATTGTCTATAATAACTAGAGAGACTAAGAAAATTTCTGACCTCTGGTACATTCTTGGGAGGCTTCCAATCAACAATAGCTGAAATCTTGCTCTGATCAACTCTAATACCTTCACTTGAGACTATATGTCCAAGAAAACCGACTTTCCGTAACCAGAACTCACTTTTGCTAAACTTGGCATAAAGCTGATTATCTCTCAAAGTCTATAAAACTGTTCTCAAATGCTCTGAATGCTCAATCTCATCATGAGAATAAATCAAGATATCATCAATGAACATAACTACAAATTTATCCAAGTAAGATATGAAAATTCGATTCATTAAGTCCATGAAAATGGCAAGAGCATTAGTTAAGCCAAATGGCATCATAAAGAACTCATAATGGCCATACCTAGTCCAGAAAGTAATCTTCGGAACATCTGACTCTTTAACTTGCAACTGATAATATCCGAATCTCAAATCTATCTTAGAGAACACAGTGGCTCCCTTCAATTGATCAACCAAATTGTCAATTCTAGGCAGTTGATACTTTTTCTTAATAGTTACCTTGTTAAGTTACCGATAATCTATGCACAATCTCATCTAACCATCTTTCTTTTGCACAAAGAGTACTGGTGCACCCCATGGTGAACAACTACGTCTTACAAAGCCTTTATCTATTAATTCTTGCAACTAAACTTTCAATTCTCTCAATTTCATTGGAGCCATTCTATAAGAAGCAATAGAAATGGGTGTTGTACCCAGAACCAACTCAATACCAAACTCAACTTCTCTGATAGGAGGCAAACCTGGTATTTCTTCCGGAAACACATTAGGAAACTCACATACCACTGGCACTGAGTCAATTTTCAACTCTGGATCTTTAGTATTCAACTCAAAAGCAATATAAGCTTCATATCCTTTCCTCAAGCATTTCTGAGTAGACATAACAAAAATCATGGCAAATGAACTATCTGACTCATCTGAATTAACCCGAAGAATTTCACCAATTTCACATTTCAACTCAATGAATTTCTTTCCATAACTCACTATCACATCATGCGTAGTCAACCAATCCATACCAAGAATCACATCAAACTTATCAAATGACAATAGTATGAGATCGACCGGAAAACAGTAACCTCTAATCATCAAAGGGCAATTCTTACATACTTTGTCTACTAATACATACTGACCTAATGGATTCGATACTTTAATCACAAATCTCGTAGACTCTATGGACATGTTGATACTAGGCATCAATTTTATGCAAACATAGGAATGGGTCGAACTCGGATAAATTAAAGTAATAACATTAACATCATGAAGAGAAAATGTACCCGTAATTAAGTCGGGGGAGGATGCCCCTTCACGAGTACGGATAGCATAGGTCCTTGCAGGTGCTCTAACATCTAGTCTCACAGCTGAATCTCTAGATGCACCTCTACCTGCCCCTATTCCCGAATTTCTCTAAGGTCTGCCTCTAACGGGGGCATTGCCTGATCTTACACTCGGTATTACTTCTCTTTTAACCATCTCAGGACACTCCCGAATGAAACGATCTAGTACACCACATCGAAAACAACCAGTCTCAGTTGCTCGACATTGACGTGGATGACGTCAACCATATTGAGGACACTCGGGCCTATCAGGCTGAATACTGCCAACACTCGCAATTGAAGTCGTCTGAGCTTTTTGGCCTATAAATCTTCTACCTCTGTTTCAGCTAGAATACACTGCTGAAAAATTAGGTCTCATAGAGATCTCTCTAGGCCTCTTGGATGTAGACTAAAACGACTTGCTCATCTATCTTTTCTTCGTGTCTTGCATCTAAATTTCAGATTTACCGTTTCCTTTCAACATCTCCTCTTCCTTATAAGCTCTTTCAACTAAAACAACAAACTCTTTTACTTCTAGAATGCCAACTGACAATCAAATATCATCATTGAGCCATTCTTCAAATCTCTTGCACATAATAGCTTCAGTTGACACACACTCTCGAGCATAATTGTTGAGTCTGACAAATTCAAGGTCATATTCAGTCACTGTCATCTTACCCTACTTTAGTTCAAGGAATTCTTTTCTTTTCTTGTCGATGAACCTCTGACTGATGTATTTCTTATGGAACTCCTCCTAAAAGAAATCCCAAGTAACCCTTTCTTTCGGTACTACTGACACAAGTGTCTTCCACCAATGGTAGGCTGAATCTTGTAAAAGTGATACAACACGCTTCATGCACTCTTTAGGTGTGCAGGATAACTCGTTAAAGACCTTGATAGTATTCTCGAGCCAAAATTTAGCTTTCTCCACATCATCATCTTTAGTAGCCTGAAACTCTTCAGCCCCTTATTTTCTAATTTTATTAACTGGTGGCTTCTCTCTTCTGACTGTATCTGTGACTAAGGAAGCTACATGGATAATATGAGGATCATGAGGGGGTGGAGGTCTAATGGCCGGGTTCTCATGACCGAACTCGGCAAACCATTCATTCATAGCTTGGAAGAAGGCTTCTCGAGCCTCTCCTCCTTGACTAACTGTAACAGGCCTTTCACTACTATCTGGTGGCACCGTCTTTTCTGTAGGAACGGGCTCATTACTCTCCACATCATCTACACCTGCTCGTTCAGGATCCATAACTATAAAAGAAAAATATTTTAAAATCGTCAAGAGTCGTCACACTATCAAAATATAAGTATGGCATGTATAGCTAGACTCTTACTCATACTGAATATTTTGAGATCCAACTAAACTCTTGCTCTGATACCAATAAATGTAACACCCCTTACCCGAGACCGCTGTCGGAGTCGAGCACGAGGCGTTACCGGATTTATCCTACTAGTTTGGGGCATAAAAATTTACTTTTAAAATTAATTCGCTCACATTCATCCAATATATTCCTAAAAAGGGCCCTCGAGGCCCTAAAACATGCAATTGAAATGGTTCGAGACCAAACCGAGAATATTAAAAATTTTTCGATTACTTACACAAATCAAAGCAATTTAATTCACTATTCATAATAAAAATGTCCACCTGCGTAATAGTCACTAAATTAATTATAACTCGAGTTATGAAACTTGAAAATTAAATCCGTAAAATTTTCCTGAAACTAGACTCATATATATTCTTCCCATAATTTTTCCAGAATTTTTGGTCTGACCAATTAATACAGTTTTTAATTAAAGTCTCCCCTGTTTCACTATCCAGTAGACCTGACCTCTCTTCACTAAAAACTGATTATCTCTTTATACAGAATTTGGATAATGTTTTCATTTATTTCTAATTAAAATAAACTCACTAAGGAATCTAGAAATATAAATTATGACTCATAATTCTTTTTTTAAAGTTGTTAGTAAATTTCTAAAGTAGGAATAGGTGATCATGAAGTCACCCTAAACCAGTCTCATAAGGATTTAAATATCTCAGAATACAGACTTCTTTTGCTTGCTTTATTCGTTTCCTACGAAAATATACTCAATAAGCTTTAATTATGTATCTCATTCACCATTTAATTCCATTTCTACAATTTTTACTGATTTTTCAAAATCACATCACTACTACTGTCCCAAAATTGTTCCATGGCCAACTTTTACTCTCTCATAATTTCTTTGTATAAACTATCGTTTAGGCATACATAACACCAAAACATGTTCTTAATTAGCCTTTTCAATAGCTAATCATTATCAAGTATTCACATACCATTCTTTAGTCATATCATAAGGACATACACACAAAATGACCAAGTTCCTATACATGCGATAACTTAAAACGTTTCGAATCACAAAATACCAAAATAACCCTTGATAGTGTGAAGCGATCTTCGACATCCTTATGATCCCCGAATTGGCTTGGTGATACTATAACAAGAGAGAAAAGAAAGGGAGTAATCATAAAGCTTATTAAGTTTGCATGTAAATAAATAACAACATTCTAAATGAATTATTTCATTCTTATCTTATCAAAACCACTATAACATTTAAACTCAATAAGCATAAGTCTTGAATCTTTACCTAAACCTTTTAGACATGAACTTATCTTACCTTTCCTTTGGTATACTCTTTGAATTTCCCGTTGAACCACTTGGAATATTAAGGATACACGAGTACCTTTCCTTTTTAAACTTACCATTGCCATGTCTTGACATGGTCTTACGTGGTATCCTTGCCTTATGAAGTTACCATTGCCATGCTTTGGCATGGTCTTACATGGGATCTTTGCCTTATAGTAGCTTATCAATGCCATGTCTTGACATGGTCTTACATGATTTCCTTGCCTTGTAAAACTTACCGATGCCATGCCCTGGCATGGTCTTACTTGGTATCCTTAAACCCTAATGTCATGACATTTGTATACTATACATTCCTAAGGTTCAACCAGGACTTTTAAGTATCATTTCTCCGTCAATTCTTGCTTCAGTCATCAAGGAGTAAATTTACAAAATAAACATATAGATGCTGAAGAATAACATCATTAATTATAAATAATAAAACATTGTATTTATTTACCGCAAACTTACCTTGATACAGAATACGATCAAATATTTTTTATCTAGTCCTCAACCTTTTTCTTTCCTCAGTCTAACCTCAAATTTCATTCTTCTTGATCTATAATAGCAAATTAGCTTATTTAATACACACATTTATCAAAACAGTCCTTAACTCCAACTTTGGTAAAATTACGATTTTGCCTCTAAACTTTTGCATATTTATACTTTTGCCCCAAAGCTCGAAAATTAAACTTTATCCCTAATTCTTATGTTTTATGACATGTTGATCATTTATTTACCTACGACAACATCAAATTCTCACTCTAACATGTACTTATGAACATTAGGTATTTTTATCGATTATAACGTTTTACTCATTTTCACTTAAAATCGTTTAGTAAAAATTGTTGAACATAATTTCAAACTTCATATTCTACCATAAAACATCAAAATATACACATTTCACCTATGGGTATTTTTCTAGATATGAACCCTAAGTTAAATTATTGCTAGAATAAGCTAAATCAAGTTACCGGGACTCCAAAAACGTAAAGAACACTAAAAACGGAGCTTGGATGCACTTACTATGAGCTTAAGAAGTTGAAGAAACCCTAGCTATGGTGTCCCCTTGAAGTTTCAGCCTAATGAAGAAGATGGACAACATTTTGCCATCTTTTTCCCTTTTTAATGTTTTAATTACCTAATGACTAAAATGCCCTTCATTAAAACTTTAGTTATTTTTATCTATGTATGTCCATTATTGTCCATGAAAACCTAATGGTCTAATTACCATTTAAGGACCTCTACTTCAATTATGCTTTTTAATTTAATTCTTTCCTATCTAGAACTCATATCTATAAACTTTTTCAAACAAGCCCTCCTAGGCAAATTAGACATGTAATTCATAAAATATTCTATCAATACTCTAACACATGCATCTAATCACTCGGTAAATTATAAAAATTAATCGAAATAAAATTTTCTATCTCAGATTCGTGGTTTTGCAACCACTGTTCTATTTAGATCCTATTTCAGGATGTTAAATGTATAAAATTCGTGAATACTTAGGATACAAATGACATGTCATTAGGGGTATTTACCGTTTTTGGTATTCGTCTTGGATGTCCTACTGATGACTGAGGTTCTACATTTGTTTTGGATTCTCCATAGCTCGTGTGAGTAGTATTGTGTAGCCTAATATCCCGACCCACAGCTCGTGTGAACAGGCCCATTTTACAGCTTGTATGAGCATATATAGTTACAGCTTCTGTGAACATTGTTTCTGCGTATCTGACGTTATTTCATTTGGTTCATTGGGTGATAAATGGGAAAATAGAAATGTTTATACGAAATGGTTATACGAAATGGTTATATGAAATTAGTCATGTGGATGGAGAATTTTTGTTACACACCAAAATAGGCCAAGAAGTTTTAATGGTAAATTGGGGATTTTAGCTCTAGTGTGCTCGGGAAGTTCGTAGCATGGTAAACCAGAATTGTTTTCATATATGACTTTATGAAAATAAAATCAATTTTTTAAAATAATATTGGAAAGGCTTTCAATTTTGTAATAAGGATTAATTTGTAAAAGGGTTAAATTTTGAGTGTTTATAAGGTAGTTAAAACAAATTTTAAAATTCAACCTAACATTTCCTCGACCTATAGGAAACTCATGCTAGCATCCCCATTACTTTGCTTTTTGCCATCCCTTGTTCTCCCAAGCTTCTTTCGTTTGAGTTCTATCATTACTCAAGCCATAAATCTCCATAAAATTTCAAGAAAAACACCTAAAAATACCATAGATTTCTACATTGTTTAACTTTTGGGTTTTTCGAATTTTTGATCAAACGATCTATTTTTTATCAATTAAGGTAATGATTTAATTCCTTATTAGTTTTTAATGTTATCTGATCCTTTAAACTGAGTTTTTACCCATTAAATTGTAAGTTTTAAATAAAAGCCGAAGTTTGGGTCGTTAATGGTGGATTTTTGGATTTTAAGTAAAATTCAAATTAGTTTTCAATTGGTTTTAATATGAATAGAAGGTTTCTAAATTGATTTTAAAGTTTCGTTAAAGATTTCAAGTGTTTTAATGAATTTTTGTAAAAATTGCCATAATATGTAGAAAAAGTTTGATGCCATGAATTGGGTGGTTTTGTGTAGTTTAAAGGTTGAGATCAGTCCTAGGTGAATAATTAGATGAATGGAATCAGTTTTAGGCAAAAAGATTAAGTGTAGACCGAGATAATTGAGTTTCAAGTTTGCCATGTTGAAGGTTTCGGTTTTAGGAGAATCCAACTTAGGCTTGTGTTTTTGCTTGATTTAAGTGTCTTTGACTATATGTTGATTGTGCTTGCTGTGTGATTTACTTCATTGAAGCTTCAGAATCGTTAGGACCTTCTACGAGTTAAGGAAAGCTAGTTTGAGTTTTCAACGTCTAAGAGAAAGTGTGAACAGTGAGTGTTTGGAATCACTGCTTGTAGACACGATTCATTATATTAATTAGGAATTTAGAAGTAGCCTAAACCCCTACTCTAAATGTAACACCCCTTACCCAGGTTCGACGTTGGAACAGGGTACGAGGTGTTACCTTACTAAAACTCAAACAAACATACATTTCCAAGTCAACAATTTCGTTCCAATTTTAATCTTTTCAAACTTTGCCTTAAAGTCCATAATATGAGCCTACGAGGCCCAAAACACACTTTAGAAACAATTCAAGACTAAATCGAGCACTAAAGTAAACACTAGAAAATTCTATTGAAAATAAGGCACATGCCTATGTGGAAGGGTGACATGCCTGTGTGATCTCCTAACATGGCCATGTTGAAGCCTCGTGTGGCTCACACAGCCTAAGCATATAGGGACATGCCCGTGCCCCACGCCCGTGTGGATTTATTTTCTAACATCGAACCTATAGGGGTTTTCACACGGCCTGGCACACGCCCGTGTCCATGGCTCGTGTCCCCCACATGGCCATGACACGCCCGTGTCTCAACTCATGTGCAAAAACATTGGTATTCTGTTTCTAACGTCATCAACTCTTAAGGGTCACATGGCCAAGGCAAATGCCCGTGTGCTATGCCATGTAGTGATTTTAAATTCCACATGCAAGATGCAGACTTCACACAGCTTGGGCACATGCCCATGTCTTATGGTCGTGTCTTTCACACGGTTGAGACACATGGCCGTGTCTCAGCTCGTGTGGTTACTACTGGGCATTCTAACTTGGCCAACTTAAGGTGAAAGGGACACACGGCCTGACCACACGCCCATGTGGCGAACCGTGTGTCACAAACGGCCTAGACACACACCCGTATGTCTACCCATGTGGACAATATAAGGCCATTTACCAAACCTTATTGCCACCCTTACTTGCACCAACCAAAACCTCATCAAGCAAAACCAATTCACACACAATCACATGCTTAAACAACCCAATCATGCACTTATCCATTCATGCATTAACATACTGCATGTCCCACGATACCAAAATTTGCACATTCATGAAAGACCTTCTCATATGCATATATCAATATTTCAATATTAGCTATCATTCATGACCTTATACAAAATGACTAGTTTCATATCAAGCCAACACATTTGGCCAAATTTAACAATTACACAAAACACAAAAAGACTAAGTCCCTATACATGCCATTACTCAAATGATAAAACTAGCTATACCAAGTGCTTCTATTGATAGTGTGATCGATGCCTCCGACGTCCATAGATCCACAAGCTAATTAGGCCGCACTATAAGAAAATGGAAAGAAAGGGAGTAAGCATAAAGCTTAGTAAGTTGCATGTAAATAACTAACAACAAATTTACCATGCGCTAACATACTCGCAACATATAATAATTTGCACATAATCCATAATGATCTTAGGCATAACTTACTCATTTTCATCCATAGAAATTGTATAACATAAACGGAGCTCATTTCACATGAGTTTCGTATAGGTACCTGTACCACTTACAACATAGTCATAACCAATCTCATTTTTAACATGAACTTTGAATTTCCCGTTGAGCCATCTAGAATTCAAAAGGATATTTGATAAGCCTCAAACGTAGGGTAAGATGCTGATGCCATGTCCCAGACATGGTCTTACACCAGCTCTCATGTTAATGCCGATGCCATGTCCAAGAGATGGTCTTACACTGGCTCACATATAACCCAATGTCACGGCACGGATATCTGATCTATTCCTAAGGTTCAACTAGGAGCTTACCACATCAATTTCGTCATGCTTATTCATAACACTAATCAAAAATTTTATGCAATATCAATTGTTCAGTGCATATTATCAATAGAGTTGTATTATTTACATACAACTTACCTTGGTATACAAAAATGTGGGCGATTAATTGTTTTAGTCTACTAGCTTGGCTTTCCCTCGGCCTAGGTCTGATTCCGTATTTCTTGATCTAAAATGATAAAATTCACTAATTTAATCATCACATTAATCAAGAAATTTTAAATTTTCTACTTTGGCAAAATGACCTTTTTGCCTTATACTTTAATGAAATTACGATTTTACCCCTAGGCTCGTAAAATGATTTTAATCAAATTTCCTCTTTAAGCAAGCCTAGCCAAATTTATTCTATGCTTATATCAGCCAAAAATTTCATTTATTTCACTTATTTACTACCTATTTTATAACCTTTACAAAAAGGTCCATTTTAGGTTTTTTCATGAACACCACTTCACAAAAGTTGTTTATTTCACAACTATAACTCATTTTGCTTCCATAATATTTCAGAAAAAAACACAAATTATTTCATGGTAAAACCCTAAATTCTCAATCCTATTGCAAAATAGTCCCTCAATTAGCTAGATTTATTTAAAAGGGTCCGAGAAGTACAAAAATTATCAAGAAAGGCCATCAAAATCACTTACTTGCAAGGGTGAAGAGTGGCTAAAATTTTCAAACTTCAAAACCCTTATAATGGCTGATATTTTCTATGGGAAGAGAGAATGGAAAAAGATAGAGCCTTTTGCTTTATTTTATTTTATTTCTAGTCAAATAAGCTACCAAATTTCACCTAATTTTGACTTTTCCATTTTCTTGTCTCCATGACCAGCCATCACTTAATTTTACGCCTATTTATTCAATAAGGGCCTCTAATTTAATGTTCCATATCTATTTAACATAGTTAGCTAGTAAAACAAAACTTTCGCACTTTATGCGATTTAGTCCTATCTTGCAATTAAGCACGAAATCGCTAAAATTAATTCACCAAAATTTTCAAGCACTCATATAATTATGTCATGACACATAAAATAGTATTAAAATAATTTCCCAGACCTCAAATTTGTGGTTTCGAAAATAATGTTCTGACTAAGCCCAAAATTGGGCTGTTACACTAAATTTTGAGTGTAAGCTTTGTAATACCCCAAACCCGGCCCAAACGTTATGGCCAGATCTAGTGTGTCACATAGAAGTCACGTTCAAAATTGGATTTAAAATAGAATCCAGTTAAACCATTTTTATAAGCTAAAAATCAAATCGTCTTATTTGCTTAAATCGATTATTTGAAGTTATGAAAACTCTTTGTTTATTTATCGTTTTTGAAAACATTTCACGTGAATTACATGAAACCATTTGTTGTTAGTTTTGGAAACTCGTTTAACTCCTTAAGCAGTTGAAATTATCAAATAGCTCAAATAGAGAAAATTAAACAAAAACCCCATAAGGGCCTTATTACATAAATAATACCCACACAAAAATTCAATAAAAACCAACGTCCAAAAGTGAAAGTCATGTGGCCACCCCAAGTCCCTCGCAGCTCCAAATCATATATGGCTGGGGGTTACCTGCACATTTAAATTAAAAAGGTGAGTTTGCAAAAACTCAGTGTATAACTTCCCCAACCAAAAACAGAACAGATAATCAGAATAGACTGGACC
The DNA here is from genome assembly GCA_020496765.1 of Gossypium stocksii. Taxonomy (NCBI): domain Eukaryota; kingdom Viridiplantae; phylum Streptophyta; class Magnoliopsida; order Malvales; family Malvaceae; genus Gossypium; species Gossypium stocksii. The sequence goes on from CM035624.1 coordinate 37,028,522, forward strand.
GAAGCCTTATATAGAACTAGATCACTCTGGGCCTTAGCCCTATTCAAAAAGCAGAATGGGTCGAAGCCCATTACAGATACAGAATAGTGCATGCATGAAAACCCAACCCAGTCCAACCATCACACCACCTGTACCAGCCCATCACACCATTTGGGGAATAAATCAACCCACCCAGCCCAGACACCAATACACAACCAAGCTGCTAATAACAGATATCGTGGCAGAGCCACTAGATACAGATTACGTGGCGAAGCCACTATTAAGAATCACGTGGCAGAACCACTTTAACAGAACTTCCTCCGATATCACACCTACCCCATGCAGAATAACATATCATAAACGAATACAACATGCATGCATACTAACAGCCATAGATACAGTTATTTATATATTTATTAGATCATCTATCTTTAAAGGGTATAATAGTCTTTTAGGCAGTCAGGGGTAAAATGGTAATTTACCCCTCAAGGGCATTTTGGTTAGCTTACTAGGTTTCGTTGTCACGTTGCCTATTATGACCTTCTAATAGGTGTAACGTCGCATTAAACAACTTAGGTAGTCTATATAGCCAAACGGTATATATGGGCACAAAACCCCTATTGGGCCCAGGTGGGCCCACACGCTCGTGTGGCCTATTCAGTCTAGTTTCACGTACGGTATCGCGAGCTTTTCCATCCATATTACTATTGATCACTTACCGAGCGAATTTACCCATATGGGCCCGTAGGCCTACCCATTTCGGCCCATTGAGGCCCATAATAGCCCAAGTGCACAAAACGCGCGTAAAGGCTTCGACAGTCTATTGCCCACGATTTGTGGGCTCAGTTTGGCCCACAAGCATTTGCACGCCTGTAAGGCCTCGAATGCCAACTTTTCGGCATTTTGGCTTTTCTGCTTTTGCCAACCTATGCTATTGAAGGGTGTGGTTACACACCTTTTGATGCGAAATGAGAGATTCCCTCAAACCTGTTTGATTAATAGCAACCACCTGACCTTTGACGAATATCTAAATCACATACACGTATATTATTAATCCAATAATTCGACTTATCCGCCATAACCACATAACTCTTACCAAATTTGACCAATCACCCGAAAGAACAACCCAAACGCTTACCTTTATTGAAGACTGATGAAAAAAACCTAAGTTGATCCCACAATACTATCGACCCTTCCCTTCTTACGAGATCGACTACTACACAATACCTATGAACCCAAGCTGAAAGGTTAAAAAGAAAGAAGTTTGAAGTTAATCATAAATGGAAAAAGACCAAAGGTCGATTTAACACAACTCAAAAGAGGAGAAAGGAACCATTTACGCAATATCAATTAGTATAGGCGATAAATTAAAATATCACATGCTCCCTTCACAAAGTTCAAACGGCCACACCGAAATATCTCCACGTTAGAGGGAAGGAGTATTCGGCTACTTAAGAAAATAGAGACGATACAGGGAATATGAGAAGTTGGACTCATAGATTCCGGTATTATGTCAAATTGATTTCGGCTAACTACATGAGAAGGGACAAATCGAAGAACAGAAGAGAGAAAAAGAAATATGGATTCGACAAGGATTCAGCCAAGCAAGATAAGAAGAAAAGAAGAGCCAATCGATAAACAAGATTCAGCAACTGTTTTGATCAATTTGAGGTTTGGAGAAATACGAAGGTATGCAAATGGCCAATGAGATGTGGTAATTGACTTAGGAGAAATAAGAAGAAACCAAATGGGGTTCAGCTAGCAAAGAACAAATGAAGAAAGAAGGATTAAGAAAAAAAAGAAATGAGGTTAAGGTTCGGCAGTTGGCACCCCTTTTTGATTTCAGCAACAAAAGAAAATAAGGTAAAGTTTCGGCACTTGCTGCTTAAGTTTCGGCAACGTGAACCAACAACAACTGAGAAACAAAGTTGAGAAAGAGAAAATGACCTGAATGGTAAAACGTACTAAGGTAAAAACAAATCACTCAGGAAAAATGCTTCTAAAACAAAATCAACATAAAAAATCCTTACTAACACATACAAATTCGGCACTAAAATCCAAATGCCGAAACAAAAGATGTATATCCCCAAATTACCCATACAAAGTCGGCTACACCATCCCTCAAACCCAACTCTTTCAAAATCTCCACAATATTCTCCACATATTTCTCTCCTTGATCTCTTCCAACATCCCACTTCAAATTCAAACCAAGCTTTGATCAATTCAAATTCTTATCTCTTAGCAAGTCAATAACCACCTTCAGAGTTTGATCTCCATTCCACCTCTTGCTGTCCACATGTAGCAAAAATCGTCAACTTTTGCTTGTAAGGGGATTTGAACCCCCTTCCTTCCCTTGTTAATGACGCCACAAGCCACTCCACCACATGCCTTTTTGTGTCATGAAATCCTAATAACTTTACTTCAACCCTATGAGATAACATTCATACTCCCCTAAGCCTAAAAATAAAAATTTTACCCAAGGCTTGGCTTTAACACAGGCCTTCTAAAGGCCCTCCAAACACACCCAAATCATCAATTCAGCACAACCAACCATGCAATTACCAATTCATGCAAAAATTCAAAAACCCTAAAATTTGGGGCATTACAACTCCACCCCTTGAAAATAAATTTTAGCCTCGAAATTTACCTTGTCAAAATAAGTGAGGGTACTGTTGCCGCACCGCCTCTTCAGGCTCCCATGTGGCTTCTTCTGTATAGTGATTACGCTAAAGCACATTTACCAGTGTAATGGATTTCCTTCTCAGTACTTTAACATCACGATCCAGAATTCGTACTGGTTCTTCCTCGAAGGTCAAATCAGGCTTAAGTTCAATCTCTTCAACTGGCATTATATGTGAGGGATCCGAACGGTACCACCTCATCATGGAGACATGAAAGACATCGTGAATCCAGTCTAATACAGGAGGCAGTTTAAGTTTATACACCACCGGGCCTACCCGCTTCAGAACTCAATAGGGCCCAATAAACCGAGGGCTCAACTTACCCTTCCTTCCAAATCTTAAGATCTTCTTCTAAGGAGAGACCTTCAGAAATACCAAATCCCCCACAGAGTACTCAATCTCTTTGCACTTCAAATTGATATATACCTTCTGCCTATCGGATGCTTCCTTTAACCGATCCTTAATCAACTTAACTTTATCTTCACTATCTGCCACCAACTCTGGCCCCAAAATTTGACAGTCACCCAGCTCAGTCCAACAAGTAGGCGTGTGACACCTTCGACCATACAACGCCTCATATGGTGCCATCTAAATACTTGCATGGTAACTATTGTTATATGCAAATTCTGCTAGCGGTAAGTAATCTTCCCAGCTACCCCAAAAATTGATAACACAACCTCTTAGCATAACTTCTTGTACTTGAATCACCCTTTCTGATTGTCCATGCATCTAAGGGTGAAAGGCCATGCTGAAATCCAACCTTGTACCCAATGCCTCATGTAATTTTTTCCAGAACCGAGACGTAAACCTAGGGTCTCTATCAGTAATGATTGAAACTAGCACCCCATGAAGTCGCACTATCTCAGCTACGTATAATTTAGCTAACTTCTGAAGTAAATAATCCGTACGGACCGGTATAAAATGGGCAGATTTCGTCAGTCTGTCTACGATAACCCAAACTGAGTCTTTCTCAGAAGGCGTTAAGGGTAGCCCACTCACAAAATCCATGGTTACCCTTTCCCACTTCTAGAGTGGAATCATGACTAGTTGCAGAAGCCCAGAAGGTAATTGATGCTCAACTTTCACTTGCTGGAACGTCAGACACTTACCCACAAATTCTGTTACCTCGCGCTTAAGTCCAGGACACCAGTACAACTCACGCAAATCCCGATATAACTTATTTCCACCAGGATGCATGGCACAAGGGTTGCCATGCACCTCCCACAATATTGATTACCTCAAATCAGAGTCTTTTAGAACACAGACTCTCCCACGGAAACACAAAACACCTTCATTGTTCAGTCCAAAATCAAATGTCTCGTCATTCTCCACTTGTCAAAATTGAGGAACCAGTGACTCATCCAATAATTGTTTCTCCCTAATTTGCTTAGTTTAAGCCAGTCTAACTTGTAATTCAGCCATTAAACTACCATCGTCAAAGAGACTGAGATGAGTGAACATCGCTCTCAGATCAGATATAGCCTTATGGTTCAGGGCGTCTACTACCACGTTAGCCTTACCTGGGTGGTATTCAATTGAACAATCATAATCCTTAAGCAACTCTATCTACCTTCATTGCCTAAGGTTCAACTCCTTCTGAGTAAAGAGGTATTTGAGGCTTTTATGGTCCGTGTAAATAATATACTTTTCCCCGTATAAGTAGTGCCTCTAGATCTTTAACGCGAATACTACCGCTGCTAACTCCAAATCATGAGTAGGGTAGTTTGCTTCATGAGGCTTAAGTTGACGTGATATGTAAACAACCACTTTACCCTCTTGCATCAGCACACAGTGCAATCCAATATGTGACGCATCACTATATACAGTAAAATCCTTCCCAAACTCAGGCTGTATTAAAATAAGGGCTTCAGCCAGAACCTTTTTCAGTTTCACAAAACTCTCTTGCTGCTTATTAGTCTAGATAAATGGTACCCCTTTTCTTAGTAACTTAGTCAATGGTGTCGCAATCACAAAAAACCCTTCCACAAACCTTCTATAATACCCAGCCAGACCTAGAAAACTCTAAATTTCTGACACAGTCCTTGGTGGTTTCCACTCCAAAACAGCTTCAATTTTTGAGATCCACTATTATCCCCTCGGTAGATACCACATAACCCAAAAACGCCAGTTCCCGTAGCCAAAATTCGCACTTAATGAATTTTTCATAAAGCTGCTTCTCCCTCAGAATCTGTAAAACAGTTTAGAGATGCTCATCATGATCCTCCTTAGTTTTTGAATACACCAAAATATCGTCTATAAAGACAACTACAAATCGATCCAGGTAGGGTTGGAATACCCGGTTCATGAGATCTATAAAGGCCGCTGGTGCATTCGTAAGTCCAAAGGGCACTACCAAGAACTCGTAGTGGCCATATTGCATTCTAAATGCCGTCTTACAAATGTCTATCTCCTTAACCCTCAATTGGTGGTACCCAGAACAAAGGTCAATCTTGGAGAACATCGAAGCTCCTCAAAGTTGATCAAAAAGATCGTCGATCCTTGGCAAAAGGTACCTGTTCTTAATAGTCAATTTGTTCAACTAACGATAATCAATACACATACGCATCGTCCCATCTTTCTTCTTGATGAATAACACTAGTGCTCCTTACGGAGACACACTCAGTAGGATAAATCCTTCATCCAAAAGTTCTTAGATCTGAGCCTTTAAATCCAAAAGCTCCTTCAGTGCCATCCTGTAAGGGGCGATAGATACCGGAGCTATTCTAAGCAATAGATCAATTCCAAATTTGACCTCATGATTCAGAGGTAACCCAAGAAGCTCATCCGGAAAAAATCTAGAAATTCCTTGACAGTTCTAACATTACCTACGGAAGGACCTTCAGATTCACAATTGCTAACATATGCCCGAAATGCCTCGAAACCTTTACGCACCAACTTTTCGGCCCTTAACATTGAGATAACATTAAACAGATAATCTCTTCGCTCCCCTATCACAGTTACCTCCTCATCCTTTAAAGTCTTTAATACCATTCGCTTAGCAACACAATCCAAGCTCGAACGATGCTTAACAAGCCAGTCCATACTCAAGATAAGATTGAATTCCCCAAATGGGAATTCCACCAAATCCACCAGAAAGAACTTACCTTGTACTTCTAAAGGCACATCTCTAAAAAGTTTGTCTACCCTAACCGAGTGTCCCAGTGGACTGATTACAGATATCTCACTAGCAATATTCTCAAATTGCATACCCAATATCCCAGACACATCGCATGCAACATACCAGTGTGTAGACCCAATATTAATCAAACCTGTGTATGGCATGCTATGAATTAAAAACATACCAGTTATGACGTCAGATGCATCACCTTCCTCTCGACGACGAGAAGCACAGACCAAAGCTGGCTGTTGCGCCTCAGTATTACCAGCACCCCTATCCAGTGCTCCATGGCCTCGTCCAATATCATTTCAGCCCCTGGCCTGACCACGGCCTCTTGGTGGCTGCTGACCACCTTTCGCTGGCTGCACTACCCTCTGTTCCACCGCTTGTGTCTGAACCAGCCCCTAAGGGCAATCTCTGACCCAATGATCCTTGGACCCACATCTGAAGCACACCTCACTACGCCTCTAACACTCACCTTGATAAGTTTTTCTACAATAAGCACACATCTAGGGTCTAACCATAGTCACCGAACTGTTCAAACTGGCTTTTCAACTCTGGCCTTCTTCGCAGGCCTCCCTGAAGCACCTGAGGGCCCTGAATCCCTTTTGAACCTGCCCCTATCTTTCTCTCGATTCTCGCATCCTCAGCCATCTTTGCTTTTTTAACCAGGGCAGCAAAATCACGCTCCTTCTATGGAGCAATCAGCACCTTAAGAACTCCACCTTATACTCAGCTATAGACTTGTTCCCTTGAGTTAGACCCAAGAATTCCTTTATTTGGGCATCCACATAACTTGCCCTGACGTACTTTCCTTGGACGGTCGTTTTGAAAAGGTCCCATGTCAATTGATCAGCCGGTGTGCCATCTCTCACAGTGAGCCACTATTGGTAGGCCTTATCACGCATTAAAGATACTGCTCCCTTCAGCTTCTGCTCCACCGAGTAGTCCATATTGTCCATTATCTATTTGTGGCCTCTAACCAGTACTCGGCCACATTCGAGGCTACACCTGATAAACCCCTGAAAATCTCTACTCCACTAGCCCGGAGCCGCTCAAAAATTGATCCTCGATTCACCGTTCTAGTACTCGCTTTGATAACTCTTTCCAGAACGCATAGCATTGCCTGGGATAAAGCGTCATCCCTAGCTACTCAATCGTGAGACCCTGTCTCAGTCGCTAGTGATGCTGGTGCCTCCCTAGCAGGCATATGACCCGACGCTGAAGATCTAGCTTGGGCACTTTCTTGGCCTCTACCACGGCCCCTTCCACGTGCGACTCTTGTATTCATATCAGTGTTGCATATTCTCTGATTGCGAATTTTATGAATTAGTTCATAATTTAAGTAGTTATTACGGATGTCTTATGCAATAGGAAGTAATTTAGAGGTGTCTTTTCACAGATTGAGATCTAGCTACAATTTTCAGTCTTATATAGTTTTTCCTACAGCCTCAGTTTGCCCTAACTATAGAGTTTCAGTATAGTACTACTAACTACGGTAGTTTCTCAATGTCACAATTTAATCTCATACCGTTAAGGATAACAAAGAACTTACAGATTTGGTGCCGGAGACTTGGTGTTCCACACTTCCCGAAACACTTTTAGAACAATTCAAATTTTTTATCAGAAAATTATTCCACCCAAAATTTAGATAAACTTTATTGAAAAACCTTTCAAAAACCCATCTTTTGAGAAGAATTTCCAAACGAAACCCTTTTAAGAGAATTTTGAAAGAAACCATCCTTTCAAAATAATTTAAATCATTAAAAATCAATTTTATGGAAACATTTTTGAAACCCATACCATAGCTGAGTTTTGCAACCTGACGTGATACCATAAAATGTAACACCCTAAACCTAGCCCACACATTGTGGCCAGATCTGTTGTGTCACATGAAAGTCACGTTCGAAATTGGACTTAAAACAGAATCCAATTAAACCATTTTTATAAGTTATAAATTAGATCGTCTTATTTACTGAAATCTATTATTTGAAGTTATGAAAACTCTTTGTTTATTTATCGTTTTTGAAAATATTTCACGTTAATTACATGAAACCATTTGTGGTTGGAAACCCGTTTAACTCATTAAGTAGTTGAAATTATAAAATAGCTCAAATAGAGAAAATTAAACAAAAACCCAATAATGGCCTTATTACATAAATAATACCCAAACTGAAATTCAATAAAAACCAACATCCGAAAGTGAAATTTATGTGGCCGCCCCGAGTCTCTCGCAGCTCCAAATCATCTATGGCTGGGGGTTACCTGCACATTTAAATTAAAAGGTGAGTTTGCGAAAACTCAGTGTGTAACTTCCCCAACCAAAAACAGAGAACAGATATTCAAAACAGACTGGACCGAAGCCCTATATAGAACCAGATCAGCCTGGGCCTTAGCCCTATTCAGAAAATAGAATGGGCCCAAGCCTATTACAGATACAGAATAGTGTATGCATGAAAACCCAACCTAGTCCAACCATCACACCACTCGTACCTGTCCATCACACCATGTGGGAAATAACTCAACCCACCCAGCCCACACACCAATACGCAGCCAAGCTGCTAATAATAGATATCGTGGCAGAGCCACTAGATACAGATTACGTAGCGAAGCCATTATTCAGAATCACATGGCAGAACCACTTTAACAGAACTTCCTCCGATATCACACCCACCCAATACAGAATAACATATCATAAACAAATACAACATGCATGCATACTAACAATCACAGATACATTCATGTATATGTTTATCAGATCATCTATCTTTAGAGGTATAATAGTCTTTTAGGCAGTCAGGGGTAAAATGGTAATTTTACCTCTTAGGGGTATTTTGGTCATTTTACTAAGTTTCGTAGTTACAATGCCTATTATGACCTTCAAATAGGTCTAACGTCACATTAAATGACTTAGATAGTCTATATGGCCAAACGGTGTATATGGGCCCAAAATCCCTATTAGTCCAGTTTTAGGTACGGCATCATGAGCCTTTCCATCCAGATTACCATTGATCACTTACTGAGCAAATTTACCCATACGGGCCTGTAGGCCTATTGGGCCCATTTCGGCCAATAATAGCCCAAGTGCACGAAAACGCGCGTAAGGACTTCAATAGTCTATTGCCCATGATTTGTGGGCTTGCTTCAGACCACAAGCGTTTCCACGCCCGTAAGGCCTCGAATGCTGATCTTTTGGCCTTCCGGCTTTTCGGCTTTGGCCAACCTATGCTACAGAAGGATGTGGCTACACACCTTTTGACGCGAAACGAGAGATTCCCTCAAAGCTGTTTGATTAACAGTAGCTGCCAGACCTTCGACGAATATCTAAATCACATACACGCATATTATTAATTCGGTAATTCAACTTATCCAACATAACCACATAACTCTTACCAAATTCAACCAATCACCCGAAAGAACAACCTAAGCGCTTACCTTTACTGAAGACCGATGAAAAAAACCTAAGTTGCTCCCACAATACTATCGACCCTTCCCTTCTTACGAGATCCACTAGTACACAGTACTTAAGAACCCAAGCCGAAAGGTTAAAAGGAAAGAAGCTTGAAGTTAATAATAAATGGAAAATAACCAAAGGTCGATTTAACACAACTCAAAAGAGGAGAAAGGAACCACTTACCCAAGATCAATTAGTATAGGCAATAAATTAAAATATCACACGCTCCCTTCACAAAGTTCAAACGCCCACACCGAAATACCTCCACATGAGTGGGAAGGAGTATTCGGCTACTTGAGAAAAACAGAGACGATACAGGGAATTGGATAAGTTGGACTCACAGATTCTGCTATTATGTCAAATTGATTTCGGCTAACTAGATGAGACGGGACAAATCGAAGAACAGAAGAGAGAAAAAGAAATATGGATTCGGTAAGGATTTAGCCAATGAAGATAAGAAGAAAAAGAAGAAAAGAAGAGCCAATCAAAAAATAAGATTCGGTAATATTTTGGATTTGTTTGAGGTTTAGAGAAAAGACGAAGGTATCCAAATGGCCAAGGAGATGTGGTAATCGGCATAGAAGAAATAAGAAGAAACCAAATGGGGTTCGGCTAGCAGAGAACAAATGAAGAAGAATTAAGGAAAAGAAGAAAGGAGGTGAAGGTTCGACAGTTGGCACCCCTTTTTGATTTCAGCAACAAAAGAAAATAAGGTAAAGTTTCAGCACTTGCTATTTAAGTTTCGGTAATGTGAACCAACAACAACTGAGAAACAAAGTTGAGAAAGAGAAAATGACTCGAATGGTAAAACGTACTAAGGTAAAAACAAATCGATCGGGAAAAATGCTTCCAAAATAAAATCAACATAAAAGACCCTTACTAACACATACAAATTCGGCACTAAACCCTAAATGCCGAAACAAAAGATGCATATCCCCTAATTACCCACACAAATTCGGCTACACCATCTCTCAAACCCAACTCCTTCAAAATCTCCACAATATTCTCCATATATTTCTCTTCTTGATCTCTTCCAACATCCCATTTCAAATTCAAACCAAGCTTTGATCAATTCAAATCCTTATCTCTTACCAAGTCAACAACCACCTTCAGAGTTTGATCTCCATTCCACCTCTTGTCGCCCACATGCAGCAAAAATAGTCACATTTTGCTTGTAAGGGGATTTGAACCCCCTTCCTTCCCTTGCTAATAAGGCCACAAGCCACTCCACCACATGCATTTTTGTGTCATAGAATCCCAATAACTTTCTTAAACCCTATGAGCTAACATCCTTACCCCCCTAAGCCTAAAAATAAAAATTTTGCCCAAGGCTTAGCTTTAACCCAGGCCTTCTATAAGCCCCTCAAACACACTCAAATCATCAATTCAGCACACCCAACCATACAATTACCAATTCATGGAAAAATTCAAAAACCCTAAAATTTGGGGCGTTACAAGCTTTCTCATGCCCTTGTTTTAGTATGTGATTGTGTGTTGCAAATTTGTGGATTAAGATGTGATACTGTGACATGTTAATTAGGGTTATGATAGTTATTGTAAAAGAGTTAAATGTGGACATGTTGTACATATTGAATATCAGTGATTATGTTGATCTTATAATGTGAATATGCATTGAAAAAGTACAGAAAATGATAAGTAATATGTGTGTTTAATAACAAATATTTTGGCCTTGTGATGTTTGAGACCGTTAGATATAGTTGGCATGCCATAGGATTGTGAGTACTCACCTATATGTGTTATGTTTTTGGGGCGTTAAGGCCCGGGACAGATTTAGAGAGATAAAGGAGTGTGAGCTAAGCTCTATTCACCAAGACATGTTTGGCCTGGCCAAACGGCCGTGTGACCCCTGTTTTCTATTTTTGCTATTTTTTTTGTTTTACTTTAGATTAGTTTATATTTATTTCTAAACTGATTTTAGGGTTCCGAATACTCAATTTAAGTCTTGATTTAGTATTTATGCTATAAATAGTGAATGATTGTCAATTTTTATGCTTAAATATATTGTTTGGATTATGTTAATCTATTATTGTGTTGTTAACTGTTGTAATATCTCATAACCTTAACTCGGCAACGGAGATGGGTTAGGTTTGTTACAAGAAAACCCTTAGAAGTTTTACGTACTGACGTATGTGGCCCTATAACCGCTAGTTGTCACATCTAAAAATTCTAATTGTTGTTGTTAAATCATTAACAAGTAATTGAGTTTCTTAGTGGTTAAGCACCTTAAGTAACTCCTTAGTGACCCAAGTTCAAGTCTTCATGCTATCAATTTTTTTTTAATATTTGAACAAAGTTGGTCATTCTTTCTATGCAAAACCATCCATATATGTGCATGGTAACTCCCATTTCAATTGTTTTGTAACTCCATAATACAAATTTCAAAGGTGTAACTTCCATAGTTAAGTGATGTTAATTTTATAACATCTTTTGTCTCCAACTTGAATGTTTTGTTGGAAGGCTATGCTTGCGTTGGCCTATATCTCTCTCAATCACTCATTTTATTTGAATTTTTCACTATCTTTTCTTTCTTTTTTCCTCCTTGACCACCACCTTGTACCGCCCATTTTGGTTGCTCTTCCTTGCTTCTTTTTTTTTTTTGCTTTACCTTATTCTTGTTTGAATAATTTGATATCATTACCTCGATACCACCACCCAAGCACCACAATACCACCACCATAGCACCACAACATCACCACACTTGCACGATCATAATTGTTTTATAACTCTATAATGCAAATTTCAATGGTGCAACTTCCATAGTTAAGTGATGTTAATTTTCTAACATCTTTTGTCTTCAACTTGAATGCTTTCTTGGAAGGCTATGCTTGTGTTGCCCCATATCTCTCTCAATCATCATATCTTTTTCTTTCTTCTTTCTAAATAACATAATTCTCATAGATTTAATTCTTATCATATCTTTTTTTTCTTCTTTCTAAATAACATAATTCTCTTAGATTTAATTCTTTCCCTACTCTTTTTCTTTATATTGCCGAAGTCTATAATTATTTTTGGAGTGTTCTTCATCGTTTTCCATCATTAAAAACTATTGGTAAATAAAAGTGTTCTTGATTCCTTTTTCTTTTCTTTTCAGTTCTGCTCAACTTATTTTCTTTTCATGATCATCAACAATACTTAGATCCTCACACCAACATTGATCATTAACAATACTAGAAGTTCTTTCGGGATTTTGGAAATAAAATGTAAGTGATATAAGTATGAGGAGTAAGTTGCTTTTTAGTTAAATTCTTTTATCAAAGATAAGAGATTACTTATCGTGAATATGATTTCATTATGTGCAAATCAAGTTTCTACTCTTTTAGATCGAAATTATATGAGTTCAATTAGGATTTATGATTAGGATCACTTCAGGTGTGTGTTTTATTCAAGTTTATTATGTGATGATATTGGTTATGGTTAACTATATATTTTTATAAACATAAGTTATAGCAAAATATCATGTGAGTGATTATGTGTATTTAAGGTAAGTTTTTAACTTAAATCTTATTGATACGTTATACTATTTGTTGCTACTATGTGATTTTATTCTAATCTAATGTTATTTGACATCATGGCCTATATGCTCGTTTTGTAAAGCATGGATTATCATAACAATTGATATTTTATTTGTATAAGAATACATGGTTAACATGCCTATTATTTTGATAATGAGTTTGCCTGCCATGTCACATTTCCTGGGGTTTGGATAGTTTGTAAGGAGGAAGATGTGGCAATTCAATAATTTGCAATATTTGGTGGTTTATCTACATATGTGTTTCAGTAGCTTGTCTGCGATTTTAGTGGCCTGACCACAATTATGTGTTTTGGTAGATTGTCTACAAATTTGGTGGCTTTGTCCACATATGTGCCAGTGTGTTTTGCATGGATGAGTTCTAGGGAACTTTTAGTGTGTTGCAGTGATGGGTAGGATTTTTTTACAAATTTTGCATATTTGTTTATAAATTTTTCATTGACATAATCAAGTGCATAAAAACTACATATTAGATTAATATGTGAATGAAAATAAATTTGTTTTATTAAAGTGATTTTTGTTATTTAACTTGATATAAAACTTACATTGAGCTTATTAGCTCACTCTTTTAGATTTTATAAACTGTTTAGGTAATACTCGTGCGTAGGACTTGGATGCCACATGTAACACCCCTTACCCGAGTCTGATGCCGGGACAAGGTACGAGGCGTTACCGTACTTGAACTTGCTTGAATACTCCAAAATTGAGACTTACTTTTCACTCTAATTTGAAACTTTTTCAAATGATTAATACCTTTAATACGAGTCTACAAGGTCCAAAACATACACCGAAAGTGGTTTGGAACTAATCTGGGAACTTTGGAACTCTTCGAAAAAAATTCTTCTTGAAACAGGGCCACACGCCCGTGTGAGGTGGAACAAGCCCATGTGGGTAGGCTGTGTGGTCACACATGCCCATATCCCTCGCTCGTGCTAAATTTATTTCTTATTTCAAACCTACAGGATTAGACACGATTTGGGCACACGCCCGTGTCCGTGTCCCTCACACGGCCTAGACACGCTCGTGTCTACAACCAGTGGAGCACTCTGACTTAAATACTATAAACATCAGAGGTTCATACGACTAAGGCACACATCTGTGTGCTCAGCTCGTGTGTAATTCTGACCTAACTATTTAAGATGCAAGGGACACACGGTCTATTAACATGCCCATAGAAGCCAACCGTGTGTCACACACGACCTAGGTACACACCCGTGTGCCCATCGGTGTGGACAATTATAGGCTATTTTCCAAGCCTTTTTGCCATCCTAAAACACATCCAACTTATACCAGCTTCAAACTCACAAATCAAGGTATAACATACATTAAAGAAATTCATCATTGAGGCACTCACATGCCATCATGCATGTCATGAATTTCATTCTCATTGCATAAAATATAGCTTAGAAAATATTAGCCAATTTTAAAGGCCATTTCAACTTGACTAAAGTGATAACAATAGCCAACACATTTGGCTACTCAAAATAACAGATACCAAAGTAACTAAACTTCCTATACATGCCATACAACAAAAAGACTAATTTTACTATAGCAAAATGAATTCCTTGATAGTGTGACTTTGAGCTCTGACTTCGAGTGATCCCCGAGCTAATTTGACAAATCTAAATGGAAAGGAAAATAAGGGAGTAAGCATAAAAGTGCTTAGTAACTTGCATGAAATAAAAAAGCAATAAATATCATGGAAAGTCGTTTAAACATGGCATCATGGGGTTTATATAACTTCTTACTCTTTCTCATATCTTACGTATTCTTATCACATATTCATTCAAGACTTCCTTACTCTCATGACTTACTATTTCCCATTGCTTACTCATTCACATTTTTTGCTCATTCTCATCCCTTACATTTTCATAATTTCTCATGACTTACTCAAATGTACCTGTAACACTCATCATGAAACTTTAGTCTCTCTTGTTAGCTAAACAACTTAGATACATTCTCTATTAACATGCTTAGAATATCAATAAATTTCATGAAATTTTACATAAGCATATAGAATATCATCACCATAAATTTAAATAATGCCTAGGGTTAAATTATTACATACAACTTACCTCAGGTCCAAAACGAGGGCAATTATTCGATTTAGTCCACTATCTTGCTTTTTCCTTAATTTCGGTCCGGGCTTCGTGTTTCTTGATCTAAAATAACAAATTAAGCTAATTTAATATACACATTGGCTAAATATCCCATAATTTACACTTTGGCAAAATTTATAATTTTTCCCTAAACTTTTGCATATTTACAAAATGGTCCCTAGGCTCGTAAAATGAAATGCACTTAATTTCTTTACTATCCAAGCCTACCCCAACCTTTTATGTTCTCATAACAGCCCACATTTCTCAACAATTTGTACATTTACTACACATTTTACTAACTTTGCAATTTAGTCCCTATTAGGGTTTCTCACGAAAATCACTTAGAGAAATATGTTTATTACACTTTAAACTTTCATTTTCTACCACTAGGCATCAATTTACTTGTTTGTCATGCATGGGTAAAATTTTGAATGTGAAACCTAGCTCAAATTAGTTGTAGAAATAGCTTGCTCATGTTGCAAGGATTTCAAAAATATGAAGAAAATTAAAAACGAGACCAAATTGCACTTCCTTGAAGCTTGAAAAGTTGAAATAAAACCTAGCTATTGAGCTTCAAATTCTCGGCACCCCTTGGAGAAGATGGACAAGGTTTTTTCTTTCTTTTTCCCTTTTTATTACTTAACTTTACCAAATGACCAAAATGCCCTTATGGCCTTTCTTTGATATTTTTCCCTTCCATGGGCATTTTTGTCCATCATGCCAAAAATTGGTATAATTGCTAAATAAGGACTCCTAATAATTTTTCAAGTGCTAGTTCATCCTTAAAGCTTATAGAAACTTAATTTTGCAACTTTTACAATTTAGTCCTTAAGGACAAATTAATCACATTTTCTCAAAATTTCCTACATGAACTTTCATCACTATCATGCGATCATGTCATAAACTTAATAATAATCATAAAATATACTTTTCTACTCCAAAATTGTGGTCTCGAAACCAGAATTCTGACTAGGCCCTAACTCGGGCTGTTACAATTCTCTCTTTTAGGGATTTTCGTCCTCGAAAATCTTACCAGTGAATAAGTTCGGATATTGATTTCTCATGTTTTCCTCGAGCTCCCATGTTGCCTCTTTTACCCTGTGTCTTTGCCATAGTACTTTCACAAGGGCTATACTTGTATTTCTCAACTGTTTGACTTCTCGAGATAAAATCTTAACCGGTTCTTCACCATAAGTTATGTCTAGTTGAATCTCTCTCTGTCGGGGTAATCATATGTGAAGGGTTCAATCGATAGCGTCTTAGCATGGATACATGGAATACAACATGAATCTTTTCCATTTCGAATGGTAAAGCTAGCCGATAAGCTACTGGTCCTATCCTTTCGATGATCTCGTATGGTCTGATAAATCGCAGACTTAACTTGCCCTTTTGGCCAAATCTAAGAACTTTTCTCCCCAGAGATACTTTCAAGAACACTTTATCCCCGACTTGGAACTCAAATTCCTTTTTAAATCTGCATATGACTTTTGTCTATCGAAAGCAGTTTTCAAGCAGTCTCAAATTACTTTTACTTTCTCTTCTGTTTCCTTGACTAGATCAACCCCATGAATCTATTTTTCCTTGATCTCAGTCCAATATAAAGGCGTTTGACATTTATGCCCATACAATGCCTTATAAGGTGCCATTCTCAAGCTTGATTGAAAACTGTTGTTATACGCAAATTCAACCAAAGCTTGGTACTTTTCCCAACTACCTTGAAATTCCAATACACAACATCTAAGCATATCTTCAAGCACTTGTATTACTCTTTTCGACTGACCGTTAGTCTGTAGATGGAAAGCTGTACTAAAGTTTAGCTTTGTACCCAAAGCTTCTTGTAACTTCTTCCAAAATCGTGACATGAATCTCGGATCTCTATCGGAGATGATCGATAGTTGTGCTCCATGTAGTCTCACAATCTTTAAAGTATACAAGTCAGCCAACTTATCAAGTGAATAATCTGTGTGTACCGGTATAAAATAGGTTGACTTTGTAAGCTTATCAATCATAACCCATATAGCATCTTTCTTTTTTGGGGTCGTCGGCAAACCCATCATGAAATCCATAGTAACACGGTGCCATTTCCACTCGAAAACCATGATGGGCTGTAATAAGCCAGGGGTTACTTGATGCTCTACTTTTACTTGTTGACAAATCAAGCTTCTCGAAACATACTCAGAGACATCTCTTTTCATATTCGGCCACCAATACTATTTCTTCAAATCATTGTACATCTTGATACTACCGGGGTGAAAGGACATTAGGTTACTATGAGCCTCATGTAGAATTCTCTGAATAATCTCATCATCTTTTGGTACACAAAGCCGATCTCGGAACCTTATACAACTACCTGAATCAATCCAGAAGTCTGAGTAGTACTTAACTCGCACTGAGCTTTCTTGACTTGCAATTCTCTATATTTTAATTGTGCCTCACAAATCTCTTGAATGAACATCGGTCGAGTTGTCATTTGTAACACCCCAAACCCAGCCTAGACACTACGGCCAAGTCTGGCGTGTCACATGAATGATGAATTATACTTCATTCTTTAGTTAATACATTTAGGGTGAGTTTGCAAAACCGTTGTTAAGAGTTTGGAAAGAAAAACAAGTCATTTAATTTATGAAAGTCCTATCCACTACCAATTTAGAGTTTATTTCCTTAGAAGATCTTGCTTGTCGTTAAGTTATCCATTTGATGCATGTGACATATTTTGAAAATGTTGATTAATTTGAAAATAAAAACCCGCTCAGCCTAATTCTATCAATTTGAACAAGTAATAATTTAATAACTAAAAACCCACATAAAGAAGAAAAAAACCAATGAGTGGCCTTATTACAAATTTAAACCCAAAAGAATATGAATTAAAGAAAAATACTGAAATAAGTAATTTTGAGAAAAATTAACCTAGTGCAGTCCTCGTGGCCACTACGAATCCCCACAGCTCCAAGTCCACTAAGGTTGGGGCTCACCTGCATAGATGAAAGGAAAGGGGTGAGTTTGGAAAACTCAGTGTGTAAGCTAAACCCAACCAGAGCCCAAATTAGTTCAAGCTTAACTGGGCCTAAGCCCTATCCAGATACAATATTAACTGGGCCTTAGCCCTATTAAGTAAACAGTAATTACTGGGCCTTAGCCCTCTTCAGAAATCAGTGTAGCCCTTAAGCCAATTACAGTAACAGAACAGTTTTAATGCATGTATACAAAGCCCAGCCCAATCGAGCCCTACACACCACCCGTACCAGCCCTACACACCATGTGGGGAATAACTCAACCCACCCACTGTACACACCACAGTCGCAGCTTAGCTGCTTAATCAGATAACATGGCCAAGCCACTAAACAGTAACACGAGGTAAAGCCCCTAACAGTAAACGTGGTATTGCCACTTAGCACCTCCTCCATAAAAAAACCCAATCCCATGCATCAATGTATATTATGACATGGCATACAGTGAACAGGTAAAATTTAGCATGCATTTCAGTCAATTTAACCGTAGGGGTATAATGGTCTTTTGCACCTAAGGGTAAAACAGTAATTTTCCACCCTTAAGGGGTATTTCAGTAAATTCACTAGTTTTAAGGGTTTTTTTGCTCATTACAGTTTGTTAATAGTTTTAATGGCATCCAGATAACTTATTTAGCCCATTTTAACAACTTAAAGTTATGAGGCCCTAAAACCCTTAATGGGCCCCTACAGTGTCCACTAGCTATTACGGCCCACTAAGCTCAAATTTCACATTCATTTTAGCAGTCTTAACATTCAGATTACTAGAATCCACTTACCGCTCATTTTCACCCATGTGGGCCTGTAAGCCATTGGGCCCAAATTCAGCCCCTTGAGGCCCAAATCCATCAACGTGCACAAAAATGCGCACACAGCCCTCTTACCACTTGCAACTACCGATTTTACCGTTTTAACCGACCCATAAGCGTTCGCACGCTCGCAAGCCCTCAAAATGCTAGAATTTTAGCATTTCAGCTTTTCAGCTTTTGCCGATCTAGTCTACTAACGGGTGTCGTTTACACACCTGATTTGCGAGATTTGCAGGAATCCTCGAACTATCAACCTACAGTCGCTTAGATCACACTGTTAATCTACAATCCACGAAATCAATCTAACTATCAACTTACCATATTCAGCCAACATCCTCTAAAGCCCTTGAATACTTACCTTTGCCGAAACTATAACTAGATCTAGATCTAGATTGTCCCACGGTCCTAGCCCCCAATGCTCCTTGTTAGATCACCTTCTATCCATACTAAACACAAAGAACTGAAAGAAAGAGGCTAATATAAGTCATAGCCAAAATGATAGCTACCCTAAGGATTTAGGGGTTTTCAGCTTTTCTTGAATTACCAAATTACGAAAAATGGGGTTTTGAGCACTTACCACCATTTGTACTGCCAAAGAAGAGTCCTGAATACAAGCCTATTCTAAATCTGTTGTAGATCTAACCAAAACACGAGCAGAAAGTAGATCTAAGTGATTTGAGCTTTTGGACCTATCCTAGAGTATGTTTGTTTCGGTTTTAAAGAAAAATAAAAGAAGAGAGTTATCAAAGTAAAAGAAATAATCGGTAGAGAGAGATTAGAGGTTTGAGATTCAGCTTCTTGAAAAAAAACAGCAATGGGGAGAAGTTTTGGTCAATGTGAAATCGGTAACAAGGTTTGAGTAAGGGTTACTTCAATTGGTGGAGTGAAAAAAGATGAAAAAAAAGGTGACGAAAGAAGAAGGGAATTCGGCTTTGAGAAACAAAAAAAAAAGAAAGGAGTTTTGGCACTAGGACAAATCGGTACAAGGAGAATTTAGAGATCTAGTTTTCGGTTTTTAGAAAAAAAGAAGGAGGGAAAATAGAAAACTAAGGGCACTATACCTATTCGGCCAAAAGAAACATCCTTTATTTTCCAAATTCCGAAGGCTTAACCCCTACAAATGTCGGCACAAACCACCCTAATTGTCGAAAGTGACAACTCCTAACACCCTAGCCGAAAATGCTAAACCAAAGTCCCTTGGCTAGAAAACTCTTGCTTCGATTTGAAATCCCTAAATTTTCTCCTCCTTATCCTCTTTGATTCAATCCCATAAGCACCTCAAACTCTTCCCAACAGAGTTTCACTAGGAGTCTATCACGTGCGTTGCACATGCATTAAAAATAAAATAGCACCTTGCTTACCATGAGACTTGAACCCAAGCCCTTGCACAGCATCCACACGCCACTCCCTTGTCCCTTATTTGGTGTTACACAGCCACTTTACCACTGGTCACCTTGTGTCTTAAATTACCAACATTTTCTTAAAAGACCACTTAAACAGAGCCCCTTCTCTCATAAGTCCAAGATTTTAAAGTTCTGTCGGGCTTTAACTTAGGCTTGGGCCTTCTAAAGTACCACTAACACACCCAAACATAATTTAGCATAACCAGACAAACAAAATTTTAAGTTCACACAAAATCGCAAAAATCCCAAAAATCCCGAAAATTAGGGCGTTACATCATTTCTGCTAAAACCAAACCATCATCAGTTAGAGACAATCGTGAGTTCATGGCTCTCAAAGCAAATAGAGACTTTTGACTTAAAGCATCCGCAACAACATTTGCTTTCCCCAGGTGGTAGTCGATAATCAACTCATAATCCTTTAATAACTCGAGCCACCTCATTTGTCATAGATTTAAGTCTTTCTGTGCCATCAAGTACTTAAAACTCTTATTATCAGTGAACACTCAGCATTGCTCGCCATATAAATAATGCCTCTACATCTTTCGTGCAAATACTATTGCGGCTAACTCCAAATCATGAGTCGGATAATTCCTTTCATGAGGTTTCAATTGTCCCGAGGCATATGCAATCACTTTGCCCTCTTGCATAAGTACATAGCCCAATCCATTTAATGATGCATCACTATAAACTATGAATTCCTTTCCGGGCTCTGGTTGTACTAGAATGGAAGCTTCAGTCAATAATGCCTTTAACTTCTCGAAACTTCATTGGCACTTTTCTATCCACTCAAACTTAACATCTTTTCGCAATAGCTTTGTCATTGGAGTAGCAATCAAGGAAAGTCCCTTGACAAATCTCCAGTAATAACTGGTCAAACCCAAGAAACTTCTGACTTTAGATACATTTCTCGGTTGCTTCCAATCAACAATTGTCAAGATCTTATTTGGATCTACTCTGATGCCATCACTCAAAATGATGTGGCCCAAAAATCTGACTTCTTGAAGCCAAAATTCACTTTTGATGAATTTGGCATAAAGTTGTTTATCTCGCAGGGTTTGCAGAACTATCCTCAAATGCATAGCATGCTCGTCCTTGTCAGATGAATAAACTAGGATGTCGTCAATAAAAACCACAACGAACTTATCTACGTATGTTCGAAAGATATGGTTCATTAAATCCATGAAGATTGTAGGAGCATTTGTTAATCCGAATGGCATGACAAGAAATTCATAATGGTCGTATCTCGTTCGAAATGTAGTCTTCGGCACATCAAACTCCTTAACTCTTAACTAATAGTAGCTAGATCTCAAATCTATCTTAGAGAACACTGTGGCCCCTCTCAACTGATCAAATAAATCATCGATTCTTGGTAAAGGGTACTTGTTCTTTATGGGCACCTTGTTAAGTTGTCGATAATCTACGCACAACCTTAAAGAACCATCTTTCTTTTTCACGAATAATACGGGAGCACCCCATAGAGAATGACTTGGTCTTGCAAAACCTTTATCAGTTAATTCCTGTAGTTGAGCTTTCAACTCCTTTAGCTCGGTTGGACCCAAAGAGTAATAGAGATAGGTGTAGTATTGGGGGCCAACTCTATACTAAACTTTACCTCTCTAACTGGAGGTAATTCGGGCAATTCTTCTAGAAAAACATCTGGATACTCGCAAACCACTGGCACCGACTCAATTTTCAACTCCGACTCTCTTATGTTCATCACAAAACAAAGAGAAGCTTCAGGCCCTTTCTTACGCACTTTTGAGCGATCAAGGAGGAAATCACTGTAGGCAACATCTTGGATTCATCTGACTCAACTCGAAGAGTTTCACCATTCATACACTCTAGTTCAATAAACTTTCTACTACAGTTCACTATTACGTCATGAGTGGTTAGCCAATCCATACCAAGGATCACATCAAATTCATCGAATGGCAAGAACATGAGGTTAGCAAGGAAACAATAACCCTTAATTATCAAAGGACAATCTCAACATACTCTGTCTTCTAACACACTCTTGCCTAGAGGATTGAAGACTTGTATCATAAGTCCAGTCCTGTAGATTCTACGGGTATACTCATACTAGAGGCTAATTTCATACAAATATACGAGTGGGTAGATCCGGGGTCTATCAAAACAATAACAGAAGTTTCATGAAGAAAAAATGTACCCATTATCACATCGAGTGAAGATACCTCTTCGTGAGCGCGAATGGGGTACGTTCTTGCTAGCACTCTACCCTCAGGTCTTGTAATCTATTCTTTTGGTGCACCTGTACAACTCGCTCCCGCTCTCGAGTTCCTCTGTGGTCTTCCTCTAGAGGGAGTATTACCCGACCTTGCACTTTGATCTTTATCTTTTTCAATCATCTCAGGGCATTCTCTAATGAAGTGGTCTTAAGAGTCACACTTGAAGCAAGCCCTCTCATGTGTCCGACATTCGTCGATGTGACGTCTACTGCATTGGGGGCACTCAGGCCTATTGGGTCGAGTATTACCCACACTCGCAACTAAGGTGGTCTAAGCTTTAGAGACTAAATAGTGTTTACTAGTGCCTTTACTTGAAAACCTTGCTGAAGTAGCTATCCGAGTAGAGAATTCTTTTGACTTCTTGGAAGAGGGTTGAAACGACTTACTAAATGGTTTCTTTCTCAAGTCACGAGACTGCATCTCAGCTTTTCGCTTCTCTTTGGCCAATTTTTCAGCCTTATAGGCTCTATCTACGAGCAGTACAAACTCTTTATCTCTAGTATACCAACAAACATCTTAATGTCTTCATTCAATCAATCTTCAAACCTCTTGCACATGATGGCCTCAGTGGAAACACATTCTCGAGCGCACTTATTAAGTCTCACAAACTCACGCTCATATTTTATCATAATCATCTGACCTTGCTTCAACTCTAGAAATTCCTTACGTGTCTGATCAAAGAACCGAGGACTGATATACTTCTTACGAAACTCCTCTTGGAAGAATTGCCAATTAACTGTCTCCATTGGTACCACCGACACAAGGGTATTCCATCACTGATAGGTGAAATCTCGCAGGAGAGATACGACACACTTCATGCACTCTTCCTGCATGTAAGATAACTCATCGAATACCCTGATGGTATTCTCTAGCCAAAAATCAGCTCTTTCGGGATCATCATCTTTGGTAGTCTAAAATTCTTCTGCCCCTTGCTTTCGAATTCTATCAATCAGGGGCTTTTCTCATTTTACTACCTCTATTATCTGAGGAGCTGCTAGGGTAGATTGAGGAAATTGAAGGGGTGGAGCTTGATGCTGAGTGGTCGGGTTCGTTTAAATGAACTCAGTGAACCACTTGTTTATTATTTGGAAAAAGGCCTCCCGGGCCTCTCCCCATGACTTTCAGTAGCTGGCCTATTCTCAGTTCTAGCTGGCACCATCCCTTTAGCAGGAGCTGGTGCGTTACTTTCTACATCATCTACCGTAGCTCGTTCGGGATCTATTTGCTATAATAAGACACATTCAGATTGTCAGAAGTCGTCACACTATCATATAACATATGTACATAAGTATCTCATGTATAGCTAGACTCGTACAAATGCTATGTTAGTCCTAGAATTAACTAAATAATAGCTCTGATACCACTAAATGTAACACACATTACCCGAGTTTGATGCCGGGATAGGGTATGTAACACCCCAAACCCGGCCCAGATGTTATGGCCAAATCTGGTGTGCTACATCACCTAACTAATCCACGTTACCTAGTTACTAAGTTTGGTAGTGAGTTTTGTAAAATGATATTTAGAGTTGAGGAGAAATTCTCGGTTGATTTTGACGTTCATACTAATCTCTACCAGTTCTTAATAAGTTTACTTCTTTATCATTATTTTGGTTAACCGATGGTATTATAAGTTGGTCTTGAAAACATTGGTTAAAGTTTGGAAAAACGTGCGTGGTTGTAGTTAAAGTAAATCATGCATAAGTAGAAAGACATAAAAACCCCAGATACGAATAGTTGAAGCGGCCTTATTACAAACCCAAAATGAAAATAAAATGAGTAAGTAAAAATAACGAAATAACTTAAGCAAGTTTAAAACCAAAACTCGGTCCTTGTGGCCACTCTGAATCCCTCCCAGCTCCAAGTCCACGAACTAGGGCTCACCTGCAAGGATGGAAAGAAAAGGGTGAGTTTGGAAAACTCAATGTGTGCAGAAGCCCATACAAAGCCCAAGTCAGCTCAAGCCCACTAGGCCTAAGCCCTATACAGTCTCAGTCGGTTACTGGGCCGAAGCCCTATTCAGTCTCAGTAATCTGGGCCGAAGCCCTATTTAGATAGCAGTATGGCCCATAGGCCCAACAGAACAGTACAGATAAACAGTATGCATGCAAGCCCATATGTGGGGAGGCTACTCAACCCACCCAACCGCTACACACCACCCATACCAACCAACACACCATGTGGGGAATAACTCGACCCACCCAGCCCACACACCACAGTCGCAGCATGGCTGCTCAGATAGACAGTATAACGAGGCAAAGCCCCTTTTCAATAATACGATGCATAGCCCATTTTAGTAAACATGGCAGTGCCACTCACACTTCCTCCATTATTAACCCAACCCATGCAACAGATATATATATATATATATATATATGTATAGTATGGCACACAGTAACAGTAACAGTCAAATCATGCATTTCAGGCATACCTAGCCCTAGAGGTATAACGGTCATTTTTCACCTAGGGGTAAATCGGTAATTCCTCACCCTGAGGGGTATTTCAGTACTTATTTCATAATTTATGAGTTTTATGCATGTTACAGTCTCTACCAATCTCTATTTTCATCTCCACAGTCTATGTAACAGATTTTAACCATTTCAGTCACTAGGCCCTAAAACCCCTAATGGGCCCTACAATGTCCATTGGTCACTTAAGCCCATTCAGTCCAGTTTTAGTATTCAGTTACCAATTTTAGTAGTTTTAACCCTACAGTCTTCAAAATACCCTTTAAGCCTATTCTTACCCAAATGGGCCCGAAAGCCCATTGGGCCCACATTCAGCCCACCGAGGCCCAACTCACCGAAGTGCACGAAATTATGCACTCGACTTACATACTAGTAGCGACTTCAGATCCATCATACTCCTTTCGAATTGAGAGCATTTGCACGCTCACAAGCCCACAAAATGCTAGAACTTCGGCATTTCAGCTTTTCAGCTTTTGCCGATTTGAACCACGAAAGGGGGTTCGATACACACACCTATTTGCAATTCCACCGACGAAATCCTCTATGCGATAACTCCTACAATCCATCACTTAACCAATTAGACCACAGATCTACGAAAACCACAGTGGAAAATCCTTTACCATATTCAGCCGGTGTCCCTAATGGTCATGAAATCTCACCTTGTCGACTTAGATGCACTAGATCTAGATCAGGTTGTATCGATGCCTTCAGTTCCTTGTCTGCTCACCTCTTTCGCTAACTAACACGTATAGAAACCACAATACAACACTGGGTTATCAATAGACTATGTTGACAAAGCACCTAAGGATATAGGGGTTTCGGCTTCTTCTCAAGAAAATGATAATACACAATGATTAAACCACTTACCAATGACCCTACTCGATGGATATTGCTTCTACGCCTTCACTAACTAGATCTGTAATAGATCTTACCCCAACCGCTAGCAAAGTATGGCTCTAGGATATTCGGCCCTTATATCTATGCCTGGGTACTCTTGTCGACTTTAGCAAGGGGTTAGATGGGATAAATCGATAGAAGAAAGAGATGAAGGAGTAGTGTTTCGGCTTGATGTAGGTTTGAAGAATAAGAAGAGTTGCTTATCGGTCAAGGGGTAAACAACAATGGCATTGATTCGGCCAAAGGGGTATTCGGCTATGATAGGGGTTTCGATCAAGTGATTGTCGACAGAGGCTTGAAGAAGAAGAGAAGAAGAAGATGGATTCGGTCTTGAAGAGAAAGTGATGGTATGGGGTCAGTTTGAGGTGCAAGAGAAAAGAAGAAGAACGAGAGAAGAAGAAACTAGAGAAGTGGTTTCAGTCAAACAGAGAATTCGGCAACAGAAAAGAAAGAAAAGAATGGCATAAAGATTGATAAAAAGAAAACCTAAGGTGCTCCACTCAATCGGCACAAGAAAGCTAAAAAAGAACCCTAAAGAAATCGGCACAACTAGCATTCAAATTGTCGAAATACTATATCTTGATTTGGGTGCCGATTTGCATTAAGCAGAGTCCCTTGGCCGGCCACTACTTCTCCAATTTGAATTCCCTAAAAACTCTCCTTGATTCACTCTCATGAACAGTTCAAATTCTTCAAACTAGAGTTTCACCTGAGTGCTAACACTTGACCACACATGCACATAAAAATAAAAGTATCTTAAGCTTACCTTGTGACTCGTACCATGGACCTCAACTACCTCCTAGGCGCCACTTTTTAAGGAGCCTAGTGGTGCCACCTTGCCACTTTGCCAAGGCTCCTTTTGTGAAAAATTTCACCAAGTTTTTCTTAAGAGCCCACTTAAACCAGCTCCCATTTCTCTTAAAACTTACACTTGATATTTTTACCGGGTTTTAACCTAACCTTAGGCCTCCTAAAGGCCCACTAACATACTTAAACACATATTTAACAATCACAACACTAAAAATTGCATTTTCACCAAAATCACACAAAAGCCGAAAAATCTCGAAAATCAGGGCATTACAAGGTACGAGGCGTTACCGTACTTGAGCATGCTTGAATATGCCAAAATTGAGTCTTACATTTCATTCTAATATAAAACTTTCTCAAATGAACTCTTAATACCTTTAATATGAGCCTACAAGGTCCAAAACATACACCGGAAGTGGTTTGGAACTAATTCGGGAACTCTAGAACTCTTTAAAAAAAATTCTTCTTGAAACAGGGCCACACGTCCGTGTGAGGTGGAACATGCCTGTACGGGCAGGTTGTTGGTAACACATGCCCATGTCCCTCATCCGTGTTCCGAGAACTCATTTTCTTTGTTACCCAAGCCTAGCCGAATCTATATCATACTTATATCAACCAACATTTTCCTTCAAATTAGATTTTTACCACCTATTTTACAACTTTTACAAAAATGTCCCTTTTAGGTGTTTTCATGAAAAATCATCTTGTAAAGATATTTATTACACATCAAAATTTCATATTCCTCCACTAAACATCAAAATTATGCATGTCACACATGGTAAATTTTTGAACATGAATCCTAGCTCAAAATAATGGTAAAAATAGCTAAATTTGTTGATGACAACTCCAAAAATGTAAAGAGCATTAAAAATGGGGTTAGGATGCACTTACTATTAAGCTTAAAAATGACAAAAACCCTAGCTATGGAGGGCTTGTGAAATTTGGCTATGGCTTGGAGAAGATGGACACAATTTTGACTTCTTTTTCGCTTTTTATTAATTTATTAATCAAATGACTAAAATGGCCTTTTAACCCTTCTTTGAAATTTTACCTTTCCATGTCCATTTTTGTCCAAAAATATAAAAATTGGGAAAATTTCTATTTAAGGACCCCTAACTAATAATCCAAAGCTATTTCATCCTTAAAGCTTCTAGAACCTCATATTTTGTAACTTTTGCAATTTAGTCCTAAAAGTCAAATTGGACTCTTATTTACAAAATTTATTCATGAAACTTTCATCCAATCATGCCAACATCTCATGGACCTCAAAACAATTATAAAACAAATATTTCTACTTCAGATTTGTTGTAACACCCCATACTCGGCCCGGACGTTACGGCCAAGTCTGGTGTGTCACATCAATGATGAACTAACCATGTTACCTAATTACTATGATTAGGGTGAGTTTTACAAAACCATCAATAGAGTTTAAAGAGAAAATCCAGGTTAAATTGTGAAACTACTAATTTTTAAGGGTATTCCTTATTATAAGATTTAACTTTATTATTCGTTTGAAACGTGTGATTGATTTTGAAAACGTTTGATTAAATTTTAAGAAAACTCGTGCAACCTTATTCAAATCAATTATTATATAGTAAAGGAAAATAATTAAAAACCCAAATTAAAAAAAATAACTAAAGCGGCCTTATTACAACCTAAAACCAAAATGAAAATAATTAAAAATAAATGCGAAAATAAAATGACTTAATTAAAAACCAACAGTCCAGTCTATGTGGCCACTTTGAATCCCTCCCAGCTCCAAGTCCACTAGTCTAGGGCTCTCCTGCAAGGATGGAAGAAAAAGGGGTGAGTTTGGAAACTCAATGTGCAAAGAAAGCCCATCCAGAGCCCAAATCAACTCAAGCCCACTAGGCCTAAGCCTTATCCAGTCTTAGTAATAACTGGGCGAAGCCCTATTCAATATTCAGATAACTGGGCCTTATCCCTTTTCAGATAATAGTACGGCCCATAGGCCCATTTCAGTAATAGAACAGTTATTATGCATGAATGCAAAGCCCATAGCCCATCCTATGTCCAACCGCTACACTCTACCCGTACCAACCATAAACACACCATGTGGGGAAACAACTCAACCCACTCAGCCGCTACACTCTACAGTCGCAGCATAGCTGCTCAGATAATGTGGCCTAGCCACTAACAGTATATCGAGGCAAAGCCCCTTTCAGTAAACAGTACGAGGCAAAACCCCTTTCAGTAATCAGTACGAGGCAAAGCCTCTTTCAGTAAACAGTACGAGGCAAAGCCCCTTTCAGTAATCGTGGCAATGCCACTTGCACTTCCTCCATCAATAAACTCAGTCCCATGCAACAGATACTCATGTCATGACATACAGTGAACAAAAACAGTAAAACATGCATTTCAGTCAAATTTAGCCCTAGGGGTATAACGGTCATTTTGCACCTAGGGGTAAAATAGTAATTTTTTACCCTTAAGGGGTATCTCAGTAAATATTCCAATTTTTAGGGTTTTATGCATATTTCAGTCCCTAATAGTCCAACTTACATCTCAGTAGTTAATTTAGCCCATTTTAGCAGTTTTTAGTTATTGGGCCCGAAAACCCCTAATGGGCCTTACAGTGTCATTTAGCTACATAAGCCCGTTTAGCCCCAAATTCTAAGTCTAGTTTAATAGAATTAACCTACAGTATACCAGAACACACTTACCACTTACTTTTACCCGTATGGACCCGTAAGCCCATTGGGCCCAAATTTAGCCCATCAGCCCAAACTTATCAAAGTGCACGAAATCGCACACTTACCAATCTTACCGATTTCGATTACAGATCTATCGCTTCCAACCGACCCACGAGCACTCGCACGTTCGCAAGCCCACGAAATGTCAAAATTTCGGCATTTCAGTATTTTAGCTTTTGCCAATTTAGACTACAGAAGGGTGTTCGTTTACACACCTGATTTGCGACGGACGCTAACGAGATCTCCCACAGTATCTTACAATTGCTTGAAACCATACTGTTAATCTAACATCTAAAAATCAAATCGAATAACCACTGCTACCCCAACATACATATTCGGCCACCACAACCTTAGTCTCTTGTACACTTACCTTGGCCGAAATTAGTGACTAGATCTAGATCTAGTCGCTTCCACGTCTTCAACTTTTACTGCATCTTGCTAAGCAGCCCTTCTTACGAACAAGAACACATAAAACCATATCACAAGATTAGCATTACTTCTTACCAAATTCGACAGCCTCCCTAATATGTTTAGGGATGTCGGCTTTTCTTAAATCCAAAGATAACGAATAGACAGGAGGTTCCGATAACTTACCAAAGGTTTACTAATCCCGAATCGTTCCCAAACACCTTCTTATTTCAGATTTGATGCAGATCTAATCTTAAAGTATGAATAATGAATAGATCTAGAGGTTTAAATCCCGAATCACTATGAATATGGAGGTTCGGCTTTTGATAGAATAAAAGAGAGAAAGGTAGAGATTATAGTTGAAAAGAAAAGAGATATAGACAGAGGGTAGGGATGTGGTGAGGTTCGGCAACTTGATTGAAAACAAGAATGAAGTTTTGGCTTCTATGGAAAACGACAGAGGCTTGTATGTCTCGGGATTTCAGCTTTTTATGGCAGACGATAAAAGGCTTTGTGAAGAAAGTAGAAAAGAAAAGAAAAGAAGGAAAGATGCACCAATAATTCAGCTAGATAAGAAGGAGAAAAAAAGTAAGAAAAGAAGAAGAGAGTGTTTAGTCTTGAACAATTGGCACAAGTGGAGGGGGATTGCATTTTTGGCTTTTGACACAAAAGGAATGAAGTCAAAAGAATAACAAGAAACCCTAATGTTCTATACCTATTCAGCAAAAGAAAGGAATGGACCTGCAATTATTAAATCTCGAAGGCTCAGCCACCTAAAGAAATTGGAACACAGAACCAAAATGTCGAAAATGCTAAACCTATATTCAAATGCCGAAATTGCAACTAAACAAATCCCTTGGCCGGCCATCACTTACTCCCATTCGAATTTCCTATAATTTCTCTCCCTAATCTACCTAATCTAAACTCATAGACAACTCAAACTCTCTTCAACAGAGTTCCACTTGAGTTCCATCACATGACCAACACATGCACAAAAATAAAAACACCATCTGCTTACCATGCAACTAGAACCTTGGCCCTAGCACTCAGTCCACACACCACTTTTTTTAGGCATCTAAGTGGCACCACACTGCCACTTTACCAAGGGCTTATTTGTGTCTTATTTTCCCCACTTTTTCTTAAAAGCCCACTTAACCAAGTCCCCTTCACTTTAAATCCAAAGTTGATATTTTTGCCAGGTTTTATCTTAGGCTTGGGCCTTCTAAAGGCCCACTAACACACTTAAACAAAAATTTAATAACCAAATCACCAAAATTTCAAGATTTCACCAAAATCACAAAAATCCCGAAAAATCTCAAAAATCAGGGCGTTACATTTGTGGTCTCAAAACCATTATTTTGACTAGGTCCTATATCAAGATGTTACAAACAAGGCTATACAATAATAACTTAAAACTATAGTATGAAGAACTTGATTAAAATTAAGTAATCAATATAACATAAATTTAAAAAAAATAAAGAAATCAAATTAAAAATTGAAATTAATAAAATTAACAAGCAAAAAATTAACTCACATCAATGTTCCTAATCAACATCTGAATTTAGGTTTTATCAAATTAGCTTTTTACTAACTAGATATTACCTTTTGGCCTCTAACTAGTTAACTAATTGACCAATACTCACTTTTATTTCGACCTCACTTTCTTGACATGGATAAGTTATAAATTATTCAGTAAACTTATCTTTCGATCTTGTTTATCCGAAATTAATTTATATTGTCGTCAATCCTAGGGTTTAATCAAACATAATTTAAGCCAGCTAACTTGGAAACAAACCCTAAATCTTCCATTAATTATTCCCATATCTAATCTTTAATGTCCCTAAGGAAATTATTCACTCATGGATCTAGATGCATTTTCCCTAATTTTATATTGAACATACAAATCAGATAATTAAATAGAAAAGGGGAATAAGGAAAATGATTTGTTTCGATATTGATTTGCATGCAAAAGTCAAAATTCTTTTGGCAATTGTGAAGTAAAATCTCAATTGCAATTGAAAATTTAAAACAAATTAATATAAACTAATTAAATAAAATCTTGAATCCAAATCGAATCCAAGTTAAAACAAAGGAAAAATTATGTTTTGTAACTA
This sequence comes from Gossypium stocksii, assembly GCA_020496765.1. NCBI lineage: Eukaryota > Viridiplantae > Streptophyta > Magnoliopsida > Malvales > Malvaceae > Gossypium > Gossypium stocksii. The sequence goes on from CM035624.1 coordinate 37,060,273, forward strand.
AAGGAATAAATTGAAAGAAATAAAAATCCTAAAACTAATTTAAATGACTTACTCGTCGAAGCCTTCTAAATAGAAGTTAAACATTCATATTTATAGCCAAAATGTTTTGCCCTAACTAGGTCAATTAACAACCCTAAAACTGAATAATATGTATTGTGCGGACAAAAACATCCCTGACTTAAAATTCAAGTTCGTCACTTCTGCGTCGCGACACCACAAGACCGATGTTGCGACGCTGCCTTTCGAGGGTGACTTATTTGGCTTTGAAGTTTGGTGTTGTGACACAACATGCAGGTGTCGCAATGCTATCACTATCATTTGTGTCCTCAGCCTGAAAATAATGTCTTACACATTTAATTAACTTGTTAGTTCATACTTAGGCCCATATTGGCCTGTTATGTTATCACATGGCTAAAAATTGCGTAAAAATTATTTTATTAAAATTAAACATCAAGTAATAAAAACTAAAAACATAATAAAATCATATAAAAGAGCTAGAAAACAAGATAGGTAAGTGCCGAAAAAACTCTAATTCGCCACAATGAATTGTGACTGATCAGATAATGCTTGAATTTGGGATTGCTAATGATTATATATAAGTTTATGTTTGGTTATTTGTTAAGTTACAAACATGGTATATGAGTGGAAAATTTGAAAGTGGAATAGTATGGTCAATGTGATGAAATAGAATGAGTAAGCATGTTGAATGGTTTGTGATTTTCATAAGTTAGAATGGTATGCTTAAGCGCTTAATTATGCATAATGGTTTGGTTGATTTTGGAAATAGTAAAATAGATGTTTTGGTACATGTTTTGGTTGGTTTTGTGCAGGTTTAAGTGTGCTCTTAAGCACCATTTGAATATCAGTTGGTTTGGGCATGAAATAGGTGCAAAAATGTAAGATTTTAACATATTTTGCACTAAGGTATCGATACCCTAGGTAAAGGTATCGATACTTAGTATTTTTCATCAATTTTTTTAAACATCAAACCTTAAAATGGTATCGATACAAAGGTAACATATCGATACCTTGAGGAAAGTATCGGTACTTTAAGTCTGGTATCGATAGCTTTAGTTTTAAATTGATTTTTCTAAAACATCGAAGCTCAAAATGTTATCAGTACCTAGCAAGGGTGTCAATATCTATTCTGAAACTTTAGAAACTTTGTAATTTGGCCCTATTTCGTGTTCGAATTAGCATTTGAGATTTCATAAGCTTGATTGAGTCTTGAAAAAGTTTGTTTAGTGTGTAATGATGACATGTATGGAATATTTGAATGCTTAAATGATTTATTTATAGTGTTTTTTACGGTAGTTGCTTCGCAAAGATTGTAGCATTTCCTAACTCGGACTCGACGATCTGGTTAGGCGAAGGGTGTACATAGCTACTCGAACTCATGACATGGAATTTAGTATAGTAAATTTTACAAATCAAGAACCCCCTGAGCAAGTAACCCATGACATTGGAAAAATTTTAGTTGATGATGAAGATTTCGATTAGTTTATGGCTGCAAATGTGAAACCCACATCTACTCAAGTTAAATGTACAACAAGAGTTACACTAAATGAGAGGCAACAAAAGAAGTATTCTTCCTTGATGTTGATATTCCAAATATGCTCAAAGAACTATTAGAAGCTAAGTTGATTTGGTTTCCAAAAATGAAGTGACTTGAAGAAGTTGATCGAGTAGATGGTCCCAACTATTGCAAATACAACTGGTTGATTCGTCATCCTCTCAAGAAGTGCTTTGTGTTGAAAGAAAAAATTATACAACACTATGTGTACACCCTAAACCCGGCCCAGACGTTACGTCCAAGTTTTGTGTGTCATATCAACGACAGATTAACCATGTTCCTTAGTTCTTATAATTAGGGTGAGTTTTGCAAAACTGTTCTGATAGTTTGGGGAGAAAACCTAGGTTTAACTTGTGTTTGTCCTTACCAGTTTAAAACTCATCTTATTACCAGATCTTGTTCGTTGACTAGTTATCCATTTGTTAAGAGTGATTTGTTTTGAAACCATTAATTAATTTTATAAAAAGCCCGCGCAGCCCTAATCTATCCATTTGACCAAATTATAAATAAGAAAATTAAAACCCAAATTAAAATGCTTAAAGCTACCTTATTACAAACCCAAAACCATAATGGAAAATAATCTAAAGTAAATATAAAAGTAGAAAAAAACTTAATTAGAATCCATCAAACGCAATCCACATGGCCACTCTGAATCCCTCCAGCTCCAAGTCCACTAGTCTAGGGCTCACCTACAAAGAGGAAAGGAAGGGGTGAGTTTGGAAACTCAGTGTGTAAAGAAAGCCCAACCAGAGCCCAAATTAGCTTAAGCTTACTGGGCTTAAGCCCTATCCAGTCTCACTGTGTAACTGGGCTGAAGCCCTATCCAGTAATCATTTAACTGGGCCGAAGCCCTATTTAGTGAATAGTACGGCCCGAAGGCCCATTACAGTAATAGATAAGAAATAATGCATGTATGCAAAGCCCAGCCCATGTCTAGCCCTACACACCACCCGTACCAGCCGTACACACCATATGGGGAGATAACTCGACCCACCCAGTCCTACACACCACAATCGCAGCATGGCTGCTTAATCAGTGAACGTGGCCAAGTCACTATCTGTAAACGAGGTAAAGCCCCTAACAGTAAAACCGAGGCAAAGCCCCTTTTAGTGAACATGGCAATGCCACTTAGCACTTCCTCCATCAATAAACCTAGTCCCATTCAATAGTTAAACTGTCATGGCATAAAGTGAACAGATAAAGTACAGTATACATTTCAGTCAAATTTAGCCCTAGGGTTATAATGGTCTTTTTACACCTAGGGGTAAAATAGTAATTTTCCACCCTTAAGGGGTATTTCAGTAATTATACCAGTTTTTAGGGTTTTATACATATTTCAGTTATTAACAATCCAATTTTCACCCTAACAGTATGTCTAGCCCATTTATCAACTTTAGAGCTATCGGGCCCTAAAACCCCTAATGGGCCCTACAGTGTCAATTAGCTATTTTAGCCCATTTAGCCCAAATTTCATGAATGTCTTAACAGTTTTAACCTACAGTTTACCGAAATACACTTACCACTAGTTTTCACCCAAATGGGCCCGTAAGCCCATTGGGCCCATATTTTGCCCATCGGGGCCCAAATTTACCGAGGTGTACGAAATGCGCACTCACCAAATTTACCGGTTTTGGTTACCGATCTTACTGCTTCCAACCGACCCACGAGTGCTCACACGCTCGCATGCCTACGAAATGTCAAAATTTCGGCATTTTGGCTTTTCGGCTTTTGCCAATTTAGTCTATTAAAGGGTGTTCGTTACACACCTGATTTGCGACAGACGTTGACGAGATCTCCCACGTGTATCCTACAATCGGTCACCAACATATCAGACTTATGAATCACTAATAACTAATGTCATCATGCTTACCATATTCGGCCAACATCCTGTAAGGCCCTAACTACTTACCTTCGCTGAAAATAGGGACTAGATCTAGATTTAGTTGTTCCAATGGTCCAAGCCCTCAATCGGTAGCCCTTAGTCCACACTAGCACAAAAAAAATTAAATAACAACACCATAAAACCCTTTTAGCCTTAGTCAATAGCCACCCTATGCATATAGGGGTTTTCGACTTTTCTTAAATCCTGAAATAACGAATAGAAAAGAGATCTGAGCACTTACCAAAGATCTACCAGACAAGAATGCTTCCAATCCTATTTCTAGCACAGATCTGACGCAGATCTAGCCTCTAAACACAAACAAAGAAAGAATCTAAGAGATCTAAGCTTTCGACTTCCAAATCACTATGAGTATGGTGATTTCGGCTTTTGGTACAATGAAGAAGAAGGAAAAAAATGGAAGCTTTGCAATGAGAAGAAGAAGATGTCAACAAGGCTATAGAAGTTGTGAGATTCGGCTAAAAGGGAAGAAAAGAGTAAGGGTATTCAACCAAGGAGAAATCGACACAAAACTAAAACCTTTTGGGATTTCGACTTTCATGAGTATTCGGCTAAAAAGGTTGAATAGGCGAGGTTTTATGATTAGTGATGCAAAGAAGATGGACAAGAGGGTGAGAAGAGAAAAGGAGAGGAAAAAGAATGACAGATTCGGCTTTGAAGAAAAAAGATGATGGATTTGTCTTGCACAAGTCAGCACTAGGAGAGTATGGAGGACTTAGGTTTCAGTTTTTGGAACAAAAAAGAGGGGGAAAGAAAGCAGGAAAGAACCCACTGCTAACCTTATTCGGCAATCAAAGTAATTGACCAAATCCCGAAAACTAACTCAAGAATTCGGCACTCAACTAGCCCCTAATGTCGAAACTACCACTCCAATCCCTCATAGCCGAATGTGCCTTCCCAAAACTCCCACTGTCGGCCAACTCTACTTCCTTCAAAATTCCTAAAAATTCTCCCCCTTATCCTCTTCGATTAAATACCATGAGCATCTCAAACTCTTCTCAGCAGAGTTTCACTTGAGTTCCAACACAGACTAGCAGATGCATAAACATTAAAAACACACAATGCTTACCTTGAGACTTGAACTCTTGCCCTTGCAGACATCTACACGCCACTTTTTTAGGAACTAAGTGGCGCCACACTGCCACTTTACCAAGGGCTTTCTTGTGTCTTAATGTACCCACTTTTTCTTAAAAGCCCAAAAACCAATTCCCCTTCTCTTTAAGTCCAAAATTCTAAAATTCTATCAGGTTTTAACTTAGGCTTGGGCCTCCTAAAGGCCCAATAACATACTTAAAACATAAATTTAATAACCAAACCACAAAATTCCATGATTTTACCAAAATCGCAAAAATTTTGAAAATCTCAAAAATTAGGGTGTTACAACTCTACCCCCTTAAAGAAATTTCGGCCTCAAAATTTTACCTGATCCAAAAAGGTGAGGGTATTGTTGACGCATCGCCTCTTCTACCTCCCAAGCAGCCTCTTCCCTGCCATGATTGCGCCAGAGTACCTTTACCAAAGGAACTGACTTCCTCCTCAACACCTTGACCTCTCGATCCAGAATTTGCACAGGCTCCTCTTCAAAAGTCAAATCAGTCTTTACCTCAATCTCCTCTACTGGTACGACATGTGAAGGATCCGATCGATACCGTCTTAGCATGGACACATGAAAAATGTCATGAATACAGTCCAGCTCCAGTGGTAACTCCAGCTGATAAGCTACTGGCCCTACTCGTTGAAGAACCTGATAAGGCCCTATAAATTGTGGACTCAACTTGCCCTTCTTGCCAAACCTCAAGATCTTCTTCCAAGGCGAGACCTTCAAAATGACCAGATCCCCCACTGAAAACTCAATTTCTTTACGCTTTAAATTAGCATAAGATTTCTGTCTATCAGATGTATCCTTTAACTGATCTCTGATCAACTTGACCTTATTCTCAGTATCTGCCACTAACTCTGGTCCAAGAACCTGTTGTTCTCCCAACTCTGTCCAACACGTAGGCGTACAACACCTTCGGCCATATAGTGCCTCATATGGAGCCATTTGGATACTTTCCTGATAGTTGTTGTTATAAGCAAACTCCACCAATGGCAAGTAAACCACCCAACTACCTCGGAAGTTGATAACACAAGCCCTCAACATGTCCTCTAGAACCTGAATAACCCTTTTCGACTGTCCATCTGTTTGAGGGTGAAAAGTAGTGCTGAAATCCAATTGCGTACCCAACGCCTCATGTAATTTCTGCCAGAACCAAGATGTAAACCTAGGATTCGGTCAGAAATAATCGAAACTGGTACCTCATGCAGTCGCACTATCTCTGCCACATACAACTTGGCCAACTTCTAAAGTGAGTAATCAGTTCGGACAGGTATGAAATGGGTAGATTTCATGAACGTATCCACAATTACCCATACAGAGTCTTTCTTAGAGGGTGTCAACGGTAGTCTACTCACAAAATCCATGGTTACCCTCTCCCACTTCCAAAGTGGAATCTTAACTGGCTGCAACAGTCCAAAAGGCAGTTGATGCTTAGCCTTTACTTGCTGGCATGTCAGACATTTTCCCACAAATTCGATCACCTCTCGATTAAGTCCAGGCCACCAGTACAATTCTCTTAAGTCTCGATACAGCTTATTCCCTTTAGGATGCATGGCACAAGGTCCACCATGAGCCTCTTTCAGAATTAACTGCCTCAAGTCAGAGTCCTCCAGAATGCAAACTCTTCCTCGAAAGCATAGAACTCCATCAGTATTTAGTCCAAAATCAGAATTCTCCTTATTCTCCACTTGTTGAAATCGAGGAACTAACGACTCGTCCTTTAATTGTTTCTCTTTAATCTGCTCAGTCCAAGTTGGTCTCACTCGCAACTCCGCTAACAAGCTTCCATCGTCATATAGACTCAGACAAGCAAACATTGCTCTCAACTCAGCTACAGCCCTTCGGCTCAGTGTATCAACCACCACATTTGCCTTGCGTGGGTGATACTTAATCAAACAGTCGTAATCCTTAAGCAACTCTATCTATCTCCATTGCCTAAGATTCAACTCCTTCTGAGTCAACAAATACTTGAGACTCTTATGGTCTGTGTATATAATACACTTTTCTCCATATAGATAATGTCTCCAGATCTTTAACGCAAAGACTACTGTTGCCAACTCCAGATCATGCATAGGGTAATTCGCTTCATGAGGCTTAAGCTGTTCCAAAGCATAAGCGACCACCTTACCTTCTTGCATCAGTACACAACCTAGCCCCACATGCGACGCATCACTGTACACGGTGAAATCCTTCCTAGACTCCGGCTGAATCAACACTGGTGCCTCAGTCAATACCTTCAACTTGTCAAAAGCTTCTTGCTATTTCTTAGTCCATACAAAAGATACTACTTTCCTTAGCAGTTTCATTAATGGTGCAGCAATCAGAGAGAATCCTTCTACAAACCTTCTACAATAGCCTACTAAACCCAGAAAACTCCGAATTTCTGATATCAACTTCAGTGGTTTCCAATCTAAAACTACCTCAATTTTTTGAGGATCCACCCTAATCCCCTCAGCAGAGACAACATGACCCAGAAATGTCACTTCTTGCAACCAAAATTTACACTTACTGAATTTTACACAGAGTTGCTTCTCTCTCAACACTTGCAGAATAACACGGAGATGTTCATCATGCTTCTCCTCAGTTTCTGAATACACCAAAATATCATCGATAAAAACGACTACGAATCAATCCAAATATGGTTGGAATACCTGATTCATCAGATCCATGAAAGCTGCAGGTGCATTCGTCAGTCCAAATCTTAATGACCATACCGAGTTCTGAATGATGTCTTATGAATATCCACCTCCTTGACCCTTAACTGATGGTGTCTAGATCGAAGATCGATCTTGGAAAATACCGAAGCTCCTCTAAGCTGGTCAAACAGATCATCGATCCTTGGCAGAGGGTACTTGTTCTTTATCATCAGGTTGTTCAACTAGCGATAATCGATGCACATACACATCGTCCCATCCTTCTTCTTCATGAACAGCATTGATGCTCCCCATGGAGACACACTCAGTCTAATAAAACCTCTATCCAACAACTCTTGGATTTGTGCTTTCAATTCCACTAACTCTTTCGGTGCCATCCTATAGGGTATGATGGACACTGGAGCCGTTCCAGGCAGCAAGTCGATTCCAAACTCGACTTCACAATTCGAAGGTAATCCAAGAAGCTCCTCAGGAAAAACATCTTAGAATTCCCTAACAGTTCTAGCCTTCTCCACAGTCAAACCCTCAGTCTCTGTCTGACTTACAAAAGCCAAGTACGCCTCGTAACCCTTGCGAATCATCTTCTCAACCCTTGAGCCAAAACAACTTGGATAAATAGTCCCCTCGCTCCCCAATAACCATCACCTCTTCATCCTCTGTAGTCATTAACACCATCCTCTTAGCCGTACAATCCAGAGTCGCTCTATGCTTAGTCAGCCAGTCTATCCCGAAGATAAGATCGAACTCTCCGAACGGTAGCTCCATCAAGTTTCCAGGGAAAATCCTACCTTGAGTTTCTAAAGGCACCTCCCTAAAGAGTTTGTCTACCCTAACCGAGTGACCCAGTAGACTTATCAGAATTACCCCACTCACAGTTTCCTCAGAGTGCACACCTAACGACCCAGATATATCACATGCAACATACGAGTGAGTAGAACCCACGTCTATCAAAGCAGTGTATGGCATGCTAGAGATCAAGAACGTACCAGTTATGATGTCAGGCGTGTCACCCTCTTCTCGACGTCGAGTAGCATGTACCAATGTTGGCTGGCGAGCCTCAGCATTCCCAGTACCCCTTCTAGGTGCTCCACGTCCATGACCATTTTCGTTGCCACCTCTACCTTGACCACGGCTATTCGGCGGTTGTGGTCCACCACGCACTGGTTGTGCAACCCTCTGTTCAGCAACTTGAGTTTGAGCTGGCCTCCGAGGACAGTCCTTGACCTTATGTTCCTTGGACCCACACTGGAGACATGTCCCAATACGCTTCCAGCATTCTCCCAGATGCACTCTACCACAGTCCCCACAAGCTTGTGGTCTAACTGTATTTACTGGAACTACTCGGATCAGTTCATCCATTCTGGCTCGCTTAGATTCCTGTTTGCAGTACCAGAGGGTCCAGAATCCCTCCTAAATCAGTTTTGATCCTTCTCACGGTTCTGCCGTTCAGTTTACTTCACCTTCTCGGCTATCTTAGCCTTTTCCACTAATGCAGGAAAGTCACGCTCCCTCTGCGGAGCTATCAGCACCCTAAGCTCATCCCTGAGGCCATCCTCAAAATGCACACTACGCTCATACTTAGTAGCAACTATACCGCTGGCATACCGGCTCAACCTCAGAAACTTTGCCTCATACTCAGTAACAAACTTATTACCCTGGGTCAAGTTCAAAAATTCTTTCCTACGAGCATCCACAGAGCTTGCTCCGATGTACTTTCCCTTCAAAGCCGTCTTAAACAGCTCCCAGGTTACCTGCTCAGCTAGGGTACTATCATTCACAGTGATCCACCACTAATACACCTCGTCTCGCAGCAGAGACACCGCTCCTTTCAACTTTTGCTCCACCGAGCAATCCAGGTCGTCCATGATCCATTCTGTAGCTTCTAGCCAGTACTGAGCTACATTTGGGGCTACTCCAGATATGCCCCTAAAGACCTCTGCTCCATTAGCCTGGAGTTGCTCAGAAATGGATCCCCTACTCACAGTCCCAGTGCTCGCCCAAGCGATCCTTTCTAGAACCCTTAACATTGCTTGGGACAGAGCGCCATCCCCTGCAGCCCGATCATACGATCCAATCTCAGTCACTGGTGGCGCTCGTGCCTCCTCAGCTGGCATATGTCCTAAAGACAAAGATCCAGCTTGCACACTACCTCGGCACGTCCACGGCCTCGTCCACGAGCTACCCTCATACTCATATCGACTTATCTGATTACGAATTTTATGACATTAGTTTAATATTTCAGTTGTTTATTACAAAGTGTCTTATGTACAAATAGAGTTTTAGAGTTTGTTTTCGCGAAATTGTAGCCTAGCCAAAAAACTTAAACTTTTTAAAGTAAACCTCAAATGTGTATTCCTTGATGAAAATGAGTTTGGAAAGGGTTTCCCTTAAAGATTTTCCCAAAATTGATTTTAAATTACCCTTCTTGGGCCTTGTTTTAAGATTTTATAAAAACTTTTTAGACCCGATCCACAGCCGAGTTGTTGAAACTGGGCTCTGATACCACTAAATGTAACACCCCAAACCCGGCCCAGACGTTACGGACAAGTCTGGTGTGCACATCAATGACAGATTAACCATGTTCCTTAGTTATTATAATTAGGGTGAGTTTTGCAAAACTATTTTGATAGTTTGGGGAGAAAATCCAAGTTTAACTTGTGTTTGTCCTTACCAGTTTAAAACTCATCTTGTTACTAGATCTTGTTCGTTGACTAGTTATCCATTTGTTATGAGTGCTTTGTTTTAAAAACGTTGATTAATTTTATAAAAAGCCCACATAGCCCTAATCTATCCATTTGACCAAATTATAAATAAGAAAATTCAAACCCAAATTAAAATGCTTCAAGTGGCCTTATTACAAACCCAAAACCATAATGGAAAATAATCTAAAGTAAATATAAAAGTAGAAAAAACTTAATTAAAATCATCAAACGCAATCCACATGGCCACTCTGAATCCCTCCAGCTCCAAGTCCACTAGTCTAGGGCTCATCTGCAAAGAGGAAAGGAAGGGGTGAGTTTGGAAACTCAGTGTGTAAAGAAAGCCCAACCAGAGCCCAAATCAGCCCAAGCTTACTTGGCCTAAGCCCTATCCAGTCTCAGTGTGTAACTGGGCCAAAGCCCTATCCAGTAATCAGTTAACTGGGCCGAAGCCCTATTCAGTGAACAGTACAGCCCAAAGGCCCATTACAGTAATAGATCAGAAATAATGCATGTATGCAAAGCCTAGCCCATGTCCAGCCCTACACACCACCCGTACCAGTCGTACACACCATGTGGGGAGATAACTCGACCCACCCAGCCCTACACACCACAGTCGCAGCATGGCTGCTTAATCAGTAAACGTGGCCAAGCCACTATCAGTAAATGAGGTAAAGCCCCTAACAATAAAGCCGAGGCAAAGCCCCTTTCAGTAAACGTGGCAATGCCATTTAGCACTTCCTCCATCAATAAACCCAGTCCCATTCAACAGTTAAACATGTCATGGCATACAGTGAACAGATAAAGTACAGCATGCATTTCAGTCAAATTTAGCCCTAGGGCTATAATGGTCTTTTTGCACTTAGGGGTAAAACAGTAATTTTCCACCCTTAAGGGGTATTTCAATAATTATACCCGTTTTTAGGGTTTTATGCATGTTTCAGTTATTAACAGTCCAATTTTCTGTAACGACCCGAATTTTTCGGTTATCGGAAAAGTTTATTTTCGGGTCTTCGTTTATAAAAAAAATGGGTTCATAAATAATTATTAAAAATAATTATAAAGTTAGATGAGTGGTTAATTAAAGTTTAATTAAGTAAATTTAGTTTAATAAGAAATAACTAGTAGAAAGGACTAAATTGAATAGAATGCAAAGGTTTGATTTTAGGAAAAAGAAATAATAAAGGATTAAATTAGTAATTAGACCATAGAAATTGACATGTGTGTATTATGGATAAAATAAATGTGTATCAATTTTATTGGTACAAATGTATGTTATGTATATTTACTTAATTATTAAGTAAATATTATTAATTTATTTGTTATAATTATTATTATTTGGGTAAATTTTATTTTATTAAATTGTTGAGATGATGACAAGTGGGTGGCAAGGATTAAAACAAGTGTATGTATTTTAATGGTATAAGTGTATGTATTTAATTGGTTGATAAAAAGATATTTTGTAATAATTAATTAAATAAGTAATAAAAGAAATTAAAAAGGAAATAAAAGAATGAAAAGAAGAAAAGAAACAGAGAACCAAACGTGAGAAGGGGAAGAAAAAGAAAGAAAGAAAGAAGAAAGGAAAAATTGGGGGTTTGATGCTTGAAGCTAAAATTGGTAAGTCAATTAAGTCCTTTTTACTTAATTTTGATGCTTTAGAAGCTTTGGAACAAGATTTTGAGGAAATTAAATGAATATTTTGAAAGTTATTAGATTTCTAGATAATGTTTATGTTGAGTAAAAAGATGAATTAAGGGTTAAATTGATAAGAACTCAAGTTAGAAATGAAATAAGGATTGAATTGTAAAGTAATTCATAAGTTTCAACATTGTAGGGACTAAATTGATGAAATTTCGAAATTAGGGAAATATGCTGGAAATTTAGTAGTTAAGAATGAGTTTGGACAAAGTTTGAATAAAAATGAAGAATGAATTGAGTTGTAAAAGAAAGTAAACTTAGTTAGGATTTAATTGCAAAATAGGCTACAAGCAAACAGTTTTGGGCAGCAACATAAGTATAGCTTTGAAAAATCACTAAAAATTGTAGGAACTGAATTAAAGGGTGAATAAGATATGAAATTAAAGCTTATTGAGTCTATTTTTATATAAAAGAAACATAACAAGCAAAGGAAGTCTATAAATTGAGATATTTAAATTTTGGTAAGATTAGTTCAGAAAGATTTCGAGATACTCTGTTTTAAGTTTAGAAAATCATTAAAAATTGTACAAAAATAGTTATGAGTTGTAATTTATATGTTCAGAATCCTCAGTGAGTCTAGTTTCAATAGAAATAAACGAGAACATTATCCGAGTCCTGAGCTATGAGAAAATTGAACTTTAGTACAGGAGGGTCGGAACTGTCAGACAGTGAATCAGGGGTAATTTTGAGGAATAAACTGTATTAATTGGTAAAACTAAAAATTCTGGAAATTTTATGGTAGAAAGGTACATGAGTCTAGTTTTATGGAAAATTAACGGAACTTGATTTGGAGCTTCGTAGCTCCAGATATAAACAATTTAGTGATTGTCGCGCGGTTAGACAGCTTTAAAAGATTATATAATAGGATTGTGTAAAAAGAAAGTAGAATGAAGAAGAAGAATAGGACTTGAATAAAAATTCAATTATTTAAATTTTAATGCTGCAATTAATAATGTAAATTTTTATTTCCGTAGTAAACAAGTATTCGAGACATCGGGCGAGGAAAGAAAAGAGAAAACAAATGAGGAGTAAAAACGAGAAATCCAGGTTAGTATTACTATAATTCGAATTTGATTATTGTTAAATTCTAAATTAATATTTATATATATATATATATATATATATATAAAATAAGCAAATTAAGGTTAATATTGATATTGAATTAAATAAAATTGAATTAAATTGTGAGTTGAATGAAATTGAAATAAAGTTTGAAGATGTATGAGCATTTGATGAAATATTGACTGAAAAGTGGAAAATGCATTGAATTGATGAAATGTATCAAAATGTATAGAATGGAAATGTGAAAAGTGATTGGATTTGAATCAAATTGAATTGAATGTGATTATTTGAAATGTATATGAATTGAAAGTATGAGGAAGAGATCGAGTTAAAATGTGGCTTGAAGTGAAATTATGTGATTATGTGAATTTGAAAATGTGATTGAATTGTTATTGTGATTGAATTGAATCCAAATGGTTATGATCAATTGAAATTGAAAGTGAAAGCAATATGAATATGTGATTTCGATACCCTATTAACTAGTCGGGCTAGGGTGGATATAGTTGGCATGCCATAGGATTTGAAAGTGTATGGGATTTGCCGGCTTTACCGATCAGGCACTTTATGTGTCGTATTTCAGGCACCTCGTGTGTCGTATCAGGCACCTCGTGTGTCGTTTCAGGCACTTATGTGTCGTATACTGATCAGGTACTATGTACCGTTTTAGGCACAATGTGCCGTACTGGTGTGTTTGGTTGGATCCGTATATCCGCCAAGGTCCGAGTCAAGTTAATAGGGGTAAATATGTGAAATGATAAATTCTGAATAAATGTGATTGAGGTATTGAAAGAAATAAGAAAGTGAATTTGTGAAATAAATTATGATATGAAATTGGTAATAAGAGATTGAATGCAAGAACCAAAGGTTCATGAATTGTTTAAAGTTGGATTGTGAATTGAAATATTATGTAAGATTGAGAAATGAAAATAAAGTTCACAAATTATTTGAAATCATATAATAATATGAGACTTTAATTGAAAAGAATAACATAATTGAATTATATAAATTGAATGTGAATTTGATATGTAAAAATAAAATTGAGATATGTGATTTTAAAATATGAACTAAAGGTGTAAGAAATGATTAAAGTAAGTGATATATGAAATTAATTAGTTGAAATTGTTATTGTTGAAATACAACGTTAGTAAGTACAAATTGCAATAGGATTATTATTGAATAAAGTGATAAAATTTAGTAAATTGTATATGATATGAAACGAGCTAACGAAATGAGATGTGAGAATTTTAATGAAATTAAGATAGTGAAATAAGTTATAAATTTAATTAAAAACAAGAGTTAGAAATATGGTTTACTGTTATTAATGATTAAGTTAATTGGAAGTATGAGATATTTATGAATAATTGTAGGCATAAATTAAATGTTATAATTTATTGATTAAGGTTTTAAATTTGAATTATGGTAATACTACTGAGTATATTTATACTCAGCGTACGGTTGTTTCCGTGCGCAGGATTAATTGGAAGTTGGTGTCCGGTCCAGCATTCAGAGTAATCCCGACCTCAGACAAAATTTTAAATAATGTACTCTTCTTTTGGTAGTGGTGGCATGTATCTAGGTAATGAATAGGTTGAGTATATGAGTCTTGTAATTATGGTTGTAAAATAATGTTTTAAATTGGTTATAAGTATAAAAAGAGAACTAATATGATATATTTGATATGAATGATATGAAATAAAAATGAAAAAAAAAAAATTTTATTAACATGAATTTACTTGTATATTATTTGTAAATTGTTCCGATAGTTCCGGTAATGCTCTGTACTTGATTCCGGCGACGGTCTCGGGTATAGGGTGTTACATTTTCACCCTAACAGTATATCTAGCCCATTTATCAACTTTAGAGCTATCGGGCCCTAAAACACCTAATGGGCCCTACAGTGTCAATTAGCTATTTTGGCCCATTTAGCCCAAATTTCATGAATGTCTTAACAGTTTTAACCTACAGTTTACCGAAATACGCTTACCATTAGTTTTCACCCAAATGGGCCCGTAAGCCCATTAGGCCCATATTTAGCCCATCGGGGCCCAAATTTACCGAGGTGCACGAAATCGCGCACTCACCAAATTTACCGATTTTGGTTACCAATCTTATCGCTTCCAAGCGGCCCACGAGCGCTCACACGCTTGCAAGCCTACGAAATGCCAGAATTTTGGCATTTCGGCTTTTCGGCTTTTTGGCTTTTGTCGATTTAGTCTACTAGAGGGTATTCGTTACACACTTGATTTGCGATGGATGTTAACGAGATCTAATAAAAACACCAACATATCACTAACAATCGGTCACTAACATATCAGATTTATGAATCACTAATAACTAATGTAATCATGCTTACCATATTCGGCAAACATCCCTTAAGGCCTAACTACCTACCTTTGCCAAAAATAGGACTAGATCTAGATATAGTCGTTCCAATGGTCCAAGCCCTCGATTGGTAGCCTTTAGTGCACACTAGCACAAAACAAATCAAATAAAAACACCATAAAACCCTTTTAGCCTTAGTCGACAGCCACCCTATGCATATAGGGGTTTTCGACTTTTCTTAAATCCCGAAATAACGAATAGAGAAGAGATCTGAGCACTTACCGAAGATCTACCAAATAAGAATGCTTCCAATCTCGTTTCTAGCACAGATCTGACACAGATCTAGCCTCTAAACACAAGCAGAGAAAGAATCTAAGAGATCTAAGGGTTCGGTTTCCAAATCACTATGAGTATAGTGATTTCGGATTTTGGTATAATGAAAAAGAAGGGAAAAAAATGGAAGCTTTGCAATGAGAAGAATAAGATGTTGAAAAGGCTATAGAAGTTGTGAGATTCGGCTAAAAGAGAAGAAAAGAGTAAGGGTATTCAACCAAGGAGAAATCGACACAAAACTAAAACCTTTCAGGATTTCAGCTTTTATAAGTATTCAGCTATCAAGGTTGAATAGGCGAGGTTTTGATTAGTGATGCAACGAAGATGGAGAAGAGGGTGAGAAGAGAAAAGGAGAGGAAAAAGAATGACAGATTCGGCTTTGAAGAAAAAAGATGATGGTTTTGTCTTGCACAAGTCGGCACTAGGAGAGTGTAGAGGACGTAGGTTTCAGTTTTTGGAACAGAAAAGAAGGGAAAAGAAAGCACGAAAGAACCCACTGCTAACCTTATTCGGTAATCAAAGTAATTGACCAAATTCCAAAAACTAACTCAAGAATTCGGCACTCAACTAGCCCTAATGCCGAAACTACCACTGTAATCCCTCATGGCCGAATATGCCTTCCCAAAACTCCCACAGTCGGCTAACTCTACTTCTTTCAAAATTCCTAAAACTTCTCCCCCTTATCCTCTTCGATTAAATCCCAAGAGCATCTCAAACTCTTCTCAGCAGAGTTTCACTTATGTTCCAACACATGACTGGCACATGCACAAAAATTAAAAACACACAATGCTTACCTTGAGACTTGAACTTTGGCCCTTGCACACATCCACGCACCACTTTTTTAGGAACTAAGTGGCGCCACACTGCCACTTTACCAAGGGCTCTCTTGTGTCTTAATTTACCCACTTTTTCTTAAAAGCCCACAAAACCAAGTCCCTTTCTCTTTAAGTCCAAAATTCTAAAATTCTATCGGGTTTTAACTTAGGCTTGGGCCTTGTAAAGGCCCACTAACATACTTAAAACATAAATTTAATAACCAAACCACAAAATTCCATGATTTTACCAAAATCGTAAAAATCCCGAAAATCCTGAAAATTGGGGCGTTACACCATGAAGAAGGGGAACTCGAGTTTGAAGAAGATGTAGCATCCTCAAACTTGACCTCAGCCACTATGGTTTCTCAATTCAACTTGATGGACATAAGCATAACATTCGGCTCCTTCGATCCTATTACACTGGCTCCAAGCAGAAGCAAGATAGTGGATTTCTAAGGGATTGGGGGCAATCATTTATTTCCAAGATATTTGAATGCTCATGGTTGGACTCCAATCATGTGAAAGTAGCCTATAAAAACCAACGCTCCTAGGCACAAGCTTAAACTGTCACATCGCTCCTAAGCATGAGCTTAAACTACACATACAAAAAGCTTATTAAGTTAAAATCTTTTTTTGAATAGATTAAGCAAAAGTTAGAGCACAAAAAAATCTATTTAAGTTGAAAATTCTATTTTGGACAACTTATGAAAAAGTTGGGGCGTCAAAAAAATAAAGGAAAAGGAAAATAAAAAAAAATATTCAACTATGTTATGACTTGATCCTTTAAACTTGAGGGTACGTAAGTAGTTTGGTTTTATAACCAGGTTCAGTCACCGAAAACAATTTCTAGAAACAAAGCTTCAAAGTGAATTTGGCTTGTAGGTTTCTTTCAAGCATGAGTTCAAAGAAGCTTCGACTTGATACTGTCACCATAAAGTGTGCAAGAATCTCTTTAATAGCTTTTTTAACAGTACACCGTCGACTGTTATAAATGACTGCAAATGCAAATACTCTTTGTGCTCTTTGAAGTACACCATTATGAACCTAAAATAATATCCAATAGTGCGATTGACTTTAATACATCTTCTGAAGCGGCAAAATTTGGAAAAGATACTACAGTTGATGAAAAAAAAAAGTGTCCGCCCCTTGTTTCTTTAGGTACAATAATTTGGATCATGGGCGTTCAAGGAACTCTATTCAACTTTGAGTTCATCTTGAACTAAAACAAATTTTAGTTGGATGTAGAGTTGTCCATGGGTCTGACCACTGAATCCGGCTTAAAGGTCTGCTTGAAAAATTAAAGAGTTTGGGTAAAAATATAAACTCGAAATATGGGTCTAGGCAAAAAATAATGCCTGTTTAGAGAATGGGTTGAGCCTCGCGTAAAGTTTTTTTTGCCTGAACTCGATCCGAATTTGCAATAAAAAAAAAAACCTTCCTATTTTGCTGCTATTTTCTATGTTTTGGTGTTGTTTTTTCAACTTCTACCACTATTTTGCTATCATTTCACTGTTATGTTCGTACTATTTTGTTGTTAATATTTAAATATTGTATAACTTTTGTTTTATTGTTAATTTTGCTACTAATTTAGAGGTATTTGCTTGTTAAATTGCACTAGTCTTAATATTATTTAAGTATAAAGATTTTTAATTTATTTTCAATTTGTTGGAAAATTTAATATTTTTAATATATTTTGTGATTTATTTTTAAATTTTTTATATAAAAAAATTAAAATGATCGGATCGAACCTAAATTTTAATATTTTATTCGAATCGGATTTAAATAAAAATTTAAACTTATTTTTTAAGTCGAAACAAACCTATCAATCAAACTTAAAATTTTGTTAGAGTCATGTCCGAACCACCTAACCCAACCCGGGACATGGAAAACTCTGGTCGGATGCTACTTCAGGCCAGCTTTGTAGCAAACCAATTACCAATTGAACTCTACAAATACCGGTGCATACGTTGACAAGTTTAGTACATGGAAAATTGAATTGCAGCTCAAAGCCTGCGATTAAAACCGACTTGAAGTTGGAATTTTATCGTTTTGGTTGCCACGTACAACAGGAGTATGCTGAATTATTGTTACTTTTTTATATTTTGCATAAAAGAAGTATCTGAATCAAGATCGAGTAATTGTTTTTAGTCGGACATGACAGATTTTCGTCAGCTTTACATCAAATTTGAAGACTACCTCACTTGTTCCGCTTCAAAATTCGTGTTTGAGATCAAGTCTTATAGGAAGCATTTGTAAATAATTTTTTCTCACTAAATATATAAAGTACCATGTCGCAAGCAAATTTTACTATGGGCAAAATCGAAATTGTCATTGTAAAACTGATAACATTATACAATATATCATAATTATTTTTCTCTAATTAATTTAAATAAATTATGAGATAAATAATAAAAATTTATATCATCAATAATTAAATGATAATATTAAATATTTATTTTATAATTAAATAAATTAATAAGACATAAATAATAAATAAAAAATAGTTTAAATTATTATAAAACTATCAAATAAAACATTTAAATTCTATTAGAACTCTCTTTAATCAAGTAATTAGAACTACAAGAAGTGGTCACTCCAACCTATTCTATATATTCATAAGTTGAAGAACCCCATAAGGTCCCTGCAGAAATGTTTGAAGAAAGAGAAGAACGTGAAAAAAATTCTAAAGAACACTTAATTAGTTCTAAAGAAAAGTTGTCTCTCGATCCAGTTCAACCACGAAGAAGAAGCCAAAGTCATTTCTTAAGTAAGTGACATTTCAATCCAAATCAACTAAACAAAAGGAAGTCCAAAATCATTTTCAAAATCAATTCTCAACAACCCTTGCAGCAAACATCTTTGATTCAAAATCAAGTTTCAATGATCATTGAATCCAAATAAAATAAAATCAAATTCTCAACCAAGCATCTCTCCTTCAAGATCAAGTCTTGATAACCCTTGAAGAAAGCTGCATCCTTCCATTATCAAGTGAGACGACCCTTGGATTGAAGTTCAAATTGAAGAGAAGAACCAGGCGAGTTTTCTTTGTAAAGAAATTTCCAAAGATTATAACCTCTTTTGAAGTTATCAATAAAATTTGACATCAAATTCTCAAGACAACTTTCGACTCAAAATTTTGTTCATACAAACGTCAGTTTAACAATTCTTAAATTCACATCAATATTTTAATCAAAATAAATTATTTAGAAAATCTAATCATATTATAAGAGTTAAAGCACCAAATTATGTCAAAAATTAAATATAAAGATTAAATCTCAAATTTAAGCGTAATATAGAAATAGAAATTGAGATTAGAATTTGGTCATTATTATATAATCTAAACAAAGTAGAGGGATTAATATTACAATTGAACCATTAGCTTATAATGTAAAAAGATAGCGAGACAAGTGTCCTTCAAAGCTTCCTTTTATATGTAGGAACTGAATTGGTTATTGAACTGATCAGATCATCAGTTCTTGGTTCAATCAATTTGGATGGTTGAAAGTAAATAAATTATTAAAAAATTAAAAATTAAAAATAAAATTATTTAAATAATTATAAAAATATAATCAACCACTAGTTCAATTGTTTTTTTAACTCAATTCAACTGACCCTATCAATTCACGAATCAACTGGTTTTATATCTCTAATCGAATCAATTTCTCATTAATTTCTAATCCAATCGATCTGACCAACAGATTCGACTTGACTCATGCATCACTAATATATATATATATATAGTTTATATATATATATATTAAACGTGCATATTAATATCCTATTGTATCTTGTTCAAAAATATTGCATTTGATCTTTTAATTTGAAAGATGAGAAATTCTGTAATTTGTATATTTATATCTTGTCATAAATGTATATAAATATTATTATATAAATAATTCATAATCATAAAATTTTAAAGTAGTAGTGTATTTACGGAAAAGAAAGAAATTTTTTAGATTAAGATTAAGTTATATATTTATTTATATAAGATTTAAATGTAGTTTTACTTTTATTGGTTTATATCCTTTTAAAAGGATATAATTCAAATTTTAGTATTTTGGGAAGGTTTAATTATAATTTTATTATATATTAATTTATAATTTTGTAAATTTTGGGGGATTAAGGTAGAAATTTTAAAATGTTTACCCTGTGTAGTTATATTTCTGTTACTTTTTATTTTACATTATGTTGTATGTGGTATTTAAGTTATTCTATTAAGCGAGAGTGATGGTCACTATTACTAGAAAGACCGGAAGACAGGCAAACCAGACTGATCAGATGACAGCTCGTAAAGCAACACAATTGGGGCCATTTTCGTGCCATTTGCACCAAAGCTTTTGCATGATGGCGGTGACCAGCACATGCCTGTTCTAGATAATAATAATAATAACAACAACAACCGAACATATTATTGACTCAGATCAAATTCAAAGTCACTTGGCCTTTGCATTTGATTTATGTTTTATCTTCTTTTCATATTTCAGCAGAAATTGTCAGAAAAAAAACAACCTAATTAAAGGATCATACGCATTAGACATTGCTTCAGGAATCGTATAATTGGTACAATATTGTACAGTTGAATTATATGTACAAGGAAAATGAAACTACCTGAGATGAGACCAAAGCTTTCAAACACGCACTAGGCCAAGCAACAACCCATGTGCTTAAGCACTCTTTCCCCAGGGCAGCCAAGTCATGTGTTGTTTGTCGGGTTTTTTTTTTTTTTTTTATAAAAAGAATACTAAAAAATTAATTCAATATGAAAATAAGGTGAATAACAGATTAATTAAGAAAATGAGATAGTATCTATTGTGAATATCGGTGTCGTTTAATTGGTTGGTGGTATTATCCTATTTTTTATTTAAAAAAATTATTTTTATTGGTGTCACCTGACACAATAATTATACCGACCTGAAATGTGAAAATTAAAATGTTCAAGAACCTAATATCAAGCTTTCCCTTTCATTGACTGTTTGTAAAAAAAGAAAAACTCTTCCTTTCTTTTCAAAATATCAACTATGGTGATTGTTGTTTGTTTTTCTTTTATAAACTTGATTTCAAATTTGCAATGATCAAAGATCTTAGCTTTTTAGTGTCAAGGACTTGAAGCTAGTTTATTCCTTGTTACTAAGAACTTGAAGCTAGTTTAATCCTTGTTACGCTAGTTTAGTCCTTATTACTAAGAACTTGAAGCTAGTTTAATCCTTGTTACTACTCTATGCCTTTCCGGTGTTTATGATGTGTTGGTTTATGCGTAGTTATCATAGGAAATGTTTCCTTATACCTTCCTTTACCTCTCTTATTAATAAAATTAATGATTTAGAAAATAATAAAAATAAAAATAATAAAAGGATTCAACAAATTTTCTTTGAACATTTTTTTATCTTTATTTTATATAATAATGGTTAACCTTGATTTTTATTTCTAAAATTTGAGATTTCTAATTGTGGGTAAGGTCCCTCTAACAATATTAAAATATTAAATGTTTGACACTTAGACTAATATTTAGTTGCCACATGGCACAATTTATCATATTATCATTTTATAAAACCCTTCATTTGTTTCTACGTACGATATAAATAAGAGGTGATACCAAAGCACTTTTAAACTTGAACCAAAATTTTTATTTTATGAAAATATTCATTTTACAATATATTAATATTCTTTGAATCAAATTAATCTAGTTTAAAAAGGATTTATTATGATTAGAGATAATTCCAAGTCATTGAGTGGAAATAGGGACTTGCCCTAATCATAAATCAAGTGCTTGAAGATCATTGGTTGACAACAGGTTTGTTTGGGTTGAGATAAGTTAGAGTTTTACCATAATTTAAAATTTTAATTTTTTTTATAAAAACCATAATACAAGTTTAGGACAATTAAATGTATTTAGAGACAATTTAAAGTCTTTTTTAGGTTTATTGGGGTGGTTGGAGGTGTTTAAGCCTCAAAATAGACCCCAAAAAGTCAGAACAAGCCAAATTAATGTAGTGGCTTGGATCTAGGGCACTTGGTGTGGCACAAGTCCCCAATTTTGCCCATACAAGTCCCTTGAGCTGTTGGATTCGGTGCTTGAAGTGTAGTATATTCGTTTGTAAACTTATAATTTTTTCAAACATATTGGTTAATGAAACAAATTCATTGATTACATTGATGTACTTGTATAATTGTCCTCACATTATTTTTGCACACAAGCAAAACAGAAGTAAATGTTGCTCATTATTTGTTAAAATGTTTAACTAATACTAAGCAGTATTACATGGTTAAATCATAGTACAAAAAGACAACTTGTATTAGTAGACGAACTAAACATGTCCTTAGTCTAATTGGAAATGAGCAAATTGATTAAAAGACTAATACGTCGTCTATCAAGTTCAATTGGGGAGATGTCTTGTCTTGGGCAACAGAGCGGATGACTCGCAGAATATAGAGACATAGATGTGACTGATTGGACTAATAGTATATTGGATTGAACCCAAGTAGAATAGATCCTAAATCCGTTTATGGATTTATTCACTTGTAACGTTTATAGTGTGACATACCTAAATTTTGAGTGGATGGATGGGCTATGTATGCGTGACTCGTACACTTTGATAAAATAAAAGCTTGAGTTCTAATAGATAAGGAACCGTAAGTTGATGTGTTAGGTTTATGACTTCTGTAGTCTATAGTGTCATTCACAATAGTGGAATTCATAGCCCAAAACATGGATAAATGATATCCTCTTGTTCGCCTTTGTAATGGATGATCTAATCACTATTTAATAGTGTTTGACTTTTCATGAAGGAAGATGTAATGGTTACCATGAGATAAAACAAGATCATATTGGGAGAATGGATATTATCCTAAAGAGATCAATGATATCTTATGAGGGTAACACACTTATGACAAGGTCATTGGATGAGCACTAAGTAGTTGTTTTCGTAATGGCATGTTGTTGGGGAGAGCTCAGTCACGATACTATAGTGGAATGACTTTGTGACTAAATGATATTATAAATCATTTGAGCCTCAACTACATATGTCCAATCCAGCAATGAATTGCATGTTTGAATGGAAATGAATGAAATGAATAGGAAAAAGGAAATGAGAAACATTTTTTAGAAATGATTATGGTTTCTCCGAAATAGAGAAATGGAAACATTTGGAAATGAATGTAGGCTTCAAAAAATGAAAATGGAAATGATCGATTTGCAATCCTCTATGGATTACTTAAAAAATGACCAAAAGAATGTGTAACACCCCAAACCTAACCTAGAAGTTAGGCTCAAACCCAGTGTGCCACATTGAAGTGTTTTCTGAAAACCTTGTTTTCATTGAAAACCCTTCTTATTTGAAAATTGTTGCCATTTAAACCTTGGGTAAAATCTCAAATTTCGTTTGCTTATTTTCAAAATGTGGTTTATTAAAAAATATTCCCTTTTTAAAATGTTATTAATTACTTTGTAAAATCTTTTTTAGTTGCAGAAGCTTAATTTAAAAATAAATGATTTATGGAAACGTAGTGTTATTTTAAAATAGTTAACATTTTGGAAAACCGCAATTTACCTCTAACAGATATTAATCAAAATAAATAAATAAAAGAAAAAACCCTAAAATTAAAATCCAAAAACTTTAAGAGGCCTTATTACAAACCAAACCCAAAATTAAGTACTTATAAAGAATTTAATAGCAAGTAAAAGCAGATGGGTGGCCATCTCTAAGTCTCTCACAGCATCGAACCTCCTAAAGTTGGGGATTACCTGCACAATTAGACAGAAGAGTGAGTTTACGAAAAACTTAGTATGTAATCCCCTTACTAAAGCAACAGTCAGTATACAGAAACAAATATAGAAATAGTTACAGAAACAGTCTGGCCAGAGCCCTTTAACAGTATCAGTCCAATCCAGTTAGAGCATACGTGGTCTAAAGTCCACTACACAATATCATTTGGGTCATAGCCCAAAACAGAATCAATTGGGCCTAGCCCAAATCAGAATCAGAACAGTGTAGATATGAACCCAGCCCAATCCAACTAACATACCACCCATACCAACCAGCACACCATGTGGGGAATAACTCAACCCACCCAACCAACACACTAATACGCAGCCATGCTGCTAATAATAGATAATGTGGCAGAGCCACCAGAATCAGAATACGTGGCAAAGCCACTAGCACAGGAATTCCTCCAAATCAATGCCCTAACCACATGCAATATGTCGTGTATGCTATGCTCAATCATCACACATGTGTGCAGAATGACCATGCTTAGTATCAGTCATTTTTAACATATTTTAAAAGCCAATCAGTCACACATTCACAATCAAGTCAGTTAATACACAGTCATACAATCACAGTCAAAATAGTCAAACACACAGTCCAAGGCAGTCTTTCTTATAAGGGCAAAACAGTCATTTCCCACATTAGGGACAAAACAGTCATTTTACCCTACAGGGGTATTTCGGTGATCTTACCCTATGAGGGTATTTCAGTACTCCTACCTTATAGGGGTATTCCGGTAATCTGGCAAATCGAGGGCATTTTTGTAATTTCGCAAACCAGAGGTATTTCGGTAATTTTATAAACCAGATGTATTTTGGTAATTTTGTAATCCAGGGTATTTCGGTAATTTCACAAACTAGGGGTATTTTTGTAATTTTACAAACCAGGGGTATTTCAATAATTTTACAAAATAAGGGTATTTCAGTAATTTCTCAAACTAGGGGTATTTCAATAATTTCGTAAACCAGGGGTATTTCAGTAATTTTACAAAACATGGGTATTTTAGTAATTTCATAAACCAGGGGTATTTTAGTAATTTTACAAAATAGAGGTCTTAACGCCCCAACCGAAAGTCTATCGTCGCCTCAGGCGACTAACATAACCTAAGCCGACATAACGGTGCAAATGGGCTTAAGGTCCATTACTCGGCCCTAGTGGGCCCATGCACTCTTGTGGCCCAATTAGCCCAGAAATAGCCTTAACTATGCGTACTACACAATTTAAACCAACAATAGCCATATAACATATGTTTCGTCTGTGTGGGGCCCACAAGCCCATTAGGCCCACACGACCCATTTAACCTAAAAAAATTCTAGCCACGTGGACTACACGTTATGGTATAATATCTACCATAATATGCAAATTTAATTTGTATGGGCCCATTAGCCCACACAGCCCATTTTGGCCCAATGCGGACCAAATCGACCTAAACCTATGAGAATGCTCATGGTGCCTCAACCATCTGATGCTCATGTTCGTGGGCTCGATTCACCACACACACCTGTGTGGTATCATTCGCTTGTATTTCGGCTCTTCAGCATTTTTCCAATCTATAATCAAACAGTATAAAATACACATTTTTAGCTTTTTAGTCGATCAACAATCAGAATAGTGCATACGAATACACACCTTATCACGTAGAGTACTAAATAATCACGAGCGTTGTCACCTATATTAAACATAACACACAGTTAAACTACTCATCAAAAGAATTAGGAAATCTTTAATCCAAATCTTAGCCATAAAATTCACTCTCACTTGCCTTCACTAGAGCGATCAACTGCGATTTGCCTCGTTAACCCAAAGTTTGATACGGTCACCCTTCCGCATCCTGGCAGAAAGTCTCAAATCGTTGACACCCTATGCCACTTAAACTTAGGGGTAGAGGCTACACACATACTATCCACCGGCACCACTGCTTTCACTTTATTACTAGCACCCTCTTTACCCATCAAAATCCCTAAACCCAAGATGGGCTTAACACAGAGAAGTAACGTTTTATAAACAAAAGGTGTAAGGAGAACCATGTGGGTATTAGGAAAGAAATCAGATAAAACCAGAGTTACCGACAAAGAAAGGATGATACACTCACCGATTGTCAGAATCCTTGCAGAATTGTAATAGAGGATGACAGATTGAGTTTCAGCCAAGAACCACTTATAGGATGAAATGAATTCAATTAACCAAAAAGAAATAGTGGGTATTCAGCCTAGACAGAAATGGAGAATTGGAATAAAATAAAGGATTGAGAAATAAGATGATTCGGTTGCGGCATAAAACTAATTGAAGAAGGAAAACAACCGAGAAGAAAAGAAAGTTGAATTCGGTTTATAAGAGTTTTATGAACAAATAAAAAGGGAGGTAATAGAAGAAAACAAAACAATCGACTAGAAAAAAGTTGAGGGAATAATAGTAGAATCCCAATACTATTCGACTAAAGTAGAGAAGGTAGGAGATGTAACTCACTAGTGAGTGATTCGGCAACAATTACAACAAAGAAAAGAGAAAAAGGTTTTAGAAGAAACAACCAAAAGCTTTCGATATAATGACAGTTAAGGGTTTCAGCATAAAAAACTTGCACTCATAAAATCTCGAAGAAACACAAGTGGCTGTTAATGAAATCGGCACTAGAGAGAAAGAAACTAAAATGCCAAAAGAATCACCCGAAATGACTCAGAGGAAATTTGGCACCTAAACACATACTAATTGCCAAAAATGCCTATGCAAGACACCAAATTCGGCTGCCACTCTCTCTTAAACTTCAAATCCCTTGAACCACTCTACCAATTTCTCTTCCTAATTTCCTCCAACTCCCACTTTCAAACTCAATTCAAATTCCTTTGACCAATTCAAATTCCTCCTTTTACCAAGTCCACAACTACTCCATGAAATTTGAATCCAACACAACCACTTGCTGCCCTCATGTAGCAAAATAGAAATCCAATACCTGCGATGAGATTCGAACCTTAGCCATTTCTACATGCTTGAGGTGGGTGAAGGAAATGGCTTGATTTTGATCAATTTCTTGTCCACACGACCTAAGACACGGGCGTGTCTCTCATCGTGTGTGACACACGACCATGCAACATGGCCGTGTTGTAATAGCTCGATTTTTAGTAATGTTAGAAACAATGGTTTGAAGCCACCAAATCCGAAAAATAAGCTCATAAATTTTTCATCTACTTAGATTACTAAGCTGGATTGTAGGCCAAATCAGTCTTCTACTCATTAGAATTCAGGTATGTGTTTCTACATTAATACTGACAGTGCTATTAATTTTGTGTCTGGTTTCTCTACTGCGGGAGGAGTTATACGTGATGGTAGAAGAAAATGGATCTTAGGGTATAATTGACCTTTGGGGAAATGTGCAGCAGCAGTTGCTGAGCTATAGGGAATTTTGGATGGGTTACTTCTCCTTCGGAAACAAGGTTATGATGAGGTCATTGTTTAGTTTGATAACCTTGAAAATGTTATCTCTATTTGTGAAAGCAAGCTTGATGGCCCAAAAAGCTCTCTAATAAGAAGGATTCAACAAATTCTAGCCTTTGAAAAGAAGTTCTCCTTGAATTATATTCCAAGAAAGTCCAATCAAGTAGAAGATGCTTTAGCGAAAATGGCTTTAATGAGGAGCGAAACATTATACATGTTTGAGGAACCTCCTTTGGAGATTAAAGGGATTATGAAGCAAGACTGTACTTTCAATAATATGTCTAGGAAGTAATCTTTGTATTTCTTTGTTTCAATTACCAAAAAGAAAATATTTTTGAAATAGTAATTTATGTTTTATAAGGAATTATTAAGTCAAGTCATTTAGAAAAAAAGATATCGAGACCTCGATTTTATAAACCGAGTCGTAAATATTTTTATAAATATTTACGGAGTTTCATTAAGGTAGTGTGAAATTTTTGTTTAACATTTCGGTAGTGAATTAATTAAGAATGACTATATTGGAAAAGGTGCAAAACTTGCTAAAGTGATGAAATAGCTTAATAATTAAATCAGGGAGGACTAAAAGGGCAAATAGACCCATTTTAAATGGATGAGGCGGCATAACCTGAAAAAAATCAAAGATTTTATGTGATTAAGGACAAAATTGGAATTTAAACAAAATTTATATGGCCAAATGTGATTTTAATAGTTTCTAGACATTTTCTTCACCATATTTCTGTTAAAAATAGCCATTGAAGAGGTTTTAAGATGGTCTTTCATATTTTAGTTTCATGTAAGTTTAATTCTTGCTTTTTCCTTGAAATTTTTATGTTTTTGAACTTTTACAACTAGGTTCAACTTACTATTTCATTAGTTTTTGACTTTGTTGAAAGTTTCGGAGGATACCATTGATAAGTTCATATGATTTTAGTTATTTGATGAAGAAATCGAGATGTTAATAGATGTTTAAAGGTATTTTATCAGAGAATTTTGGGTGAAATCATGTTTTAAGGATTTAATTGAAAAATGTTGAATTTAGGGAAAATTCTAAAATTTCATGGAATTCATGGGCTGTTATTGATATGTATGAGAATAATTAGGCTTGGAATAAGAATTAAATGGCCTGAATTTTATTTTTCAAGCCTAGGGACGGAATCGTCTTTTAGTAAAAGTATAGGGGCAAAATGGTAATTTTGCCTAAGATGTGACTTGGATAGAACTGAATGTAATTTGTATTAAATTGATGATAAATTTACTCGTATAGATCCGGATAGATTAAAAATGGAGTTAGATCGTGGAAAGGAAAAAGTATCAGATTAGTACACTATAACTCACGAACAATTATTGAGGTAAGTTCGTGTAACTAAATTGTATATATTTATATGCTTAAAATTGAATGAATGAATATGTAAATTATATAGATGCCTTGTATGTGTATGTAATTGATATTATATCTAATATTCCTTGATAAATAAATAAGTCTCGTATGGATAAGAAGATTCGATTGGATACAGGGTTTTATTTTTTGAAATGGAAGTGGTCCTGCATTTGTTGCAAACGTACCATAACTTGAAAGAGCGTCCCATTACAAGCCCTCTCAAGCTTCCCGTTATAGTGTTCGTGAGAGCTTCTCGTTAAATGCTCTTCGGAGCATCCCGGATGGTCGTGATCTGCATATGTTGCGGACACAAACGTAGCTCTTTGTGATCGTCCTGTTATGAGATCGGTTACGATCCTGCATATGTTGCAGACACAAATACAGCTCCTTGTGAGCGTCCCGTTATGCGATCAGTGGTGATCTTGCATATGTTGCAGACACAAATGCAGCTCTATATAAGTGTCTTATTAATGCACGTTTGAACTTCCTGTTATATGGCTCTTCGGTGCTTTCTGATTAAGTGCTCTTCGGAGCTTCCCGTTAAATACTCTTTGGAGCTACCCAATATAGACTCTTTGTGAGCTTCCTGTTACCATGCCCGGATAAGCTTTCTGTTACATGGCATAATGAGCTTCCTATTATAGTGCTTGAGAAAGAGAGTTTTCTAATTTAGTGTTCTAATGAGTACTCCCAGACAAAAATTGACGGATTTCTGATTTGTACACTTATGTGTACTACCCTCATATCCATCGAGGTTTTAACTAGTGAAATTCTGACATGGAGAAAAGTGAAAATCAAAATGAAATCAATATTTGAAAAATACATGAAATGCAAGGAACCTAAAATTTGATGAGCTCATCTTTGCTATTGATATTTGTATAAAATGAATAACTAACATGTTTATGAGATTGTGTGCTTAGGTTATGGCCAAATTGCTTGGATTGCATGTGTATGTTTGCTTATTGTACAAATGTATGGTAAGTTAACTTCCTGTTATACGAACTTACTAATCACTAAGTGCTTACTCTGTTTCATTTTCTCTGTTTTATAATACTCAGAAGCTCGTAAAGCTTGGATGTGGGTCGGAGAAACATCACACTATTCTTCAGCTTGTTTTGTGTACTAAATGGAGAACTTTATTTCGAATATAATGGCATGTATATATTAATTAACTTAGGTTGCTATATTAATGTTTTGGTTGTAAATAGCCATTGGAATGGCTTATGATAGATGTGTTTTGATATGAATGCTTAATTTGGTATGAATGAGACTTGGGTTTGGCATGATTTAAATGTTTTGGATTGACTTTTGGATGTGTTGAAAATGCTGAGCAAATGGGAGAGATATAAAGCTAGGAAATGGCCTTATTTTGTCCACACGGGTAGACACACGAGCGTGTGTGTTGACTGTGTGTGACACACGGCCTAGCACATGGGCATGTGGTTTGGCCGTGTGTCCTTTGCATCCTAAAATTGAGAAACAGAATGCTCAAAAATGAGCACACGGGCAGAGACATGGGCTTGTGTCTTAGCCGTGTGAGATACACAGCCTAGAACACAGGTGTGTGTCCTGGCCGTGTGAATCCTGCACCTAATTTTTGAAAATTAAATTGTCCACACGGCTTAGTACACAAACGTGTGACTTGGCCGCGTGACGCATGCACTAAATTAAGTTACAAGTCAGAGAGTCACAAGGGTTAGGGACAAGGGTGTGTGCCCTACTTCATATACCACACAACCTGAGACATGGGCATGCCACCTGGCCGTGTGAGCCACATGGCCTGATCACACGGGCGTGTGACCACTTAACTTAAGAAAATTTTTGAAATTTTGCAAAAAATTTCCTGAGACTCCAATTTAGTCCCGACTTATTTCTAATGATTAAATTGGCTCTCGATGATCCAATCATGGGACGATATGATTAGTTTTGGATATGAACAATAAATGGCATGAATTATCTTTTCTTGTTTTGTAAACTCCGATAATGCTCCTAAACTTTCTTCTGACAATGGATAGGGTTAAGGGTGTTACATTTGTTGGTATCAAAGCCACGATTTAGCCTATTCTTAGACTAACGTGGCGAAGTACTAGTTTAGCTATACATGCCATTATATAATTTGTGATAGTGTGATATCTCCTGACCATTTAAACATGTTTTTCGTATAGTAATGTCATCCAACTGAGCTAAATCTTAGGAAGTTAAGAGCCAGGCTCAAGCTTCTGTGGGAAGAGAAGTATCCAGTAGTAGAAGGCCCGTATCTGAAGGCCGAACAGGAGATGCTAAAGAAGCCTTCTTTTAGATGATGAATGAATGGTTTACAGAATTTGTAAGAACAAATCCAGTTGTAGAGCAACCTCCCCCTCCTGTTCCTCAATCTGTTCCCAATATTCCACAAGGTACAGAACTTGTTAGAACTGGTAAGCTTCCTGTTGATAAAATTCGAAAATATGGGGCAGAAGAATTCCGAGCTACTATTGATGATGGTTCAAAAAGGGATAAATTTTGGTTAGAAAATACCATCAGAGTACTGGATGAATTATCTTGCACACCTACTAAATGATTAGAATGTGTAGTATCTCTGTTAAAAGACTCAGCCTATTAGTGGTGGAATACCTTGATTTCTGTTGTACCAAGGGAAAATGTTACATGAGAATTTTTCCAAACAGAATTTAAAAAGAAGTACATTAGTCAAGTATTCCTTGATCAGAAAAATAAGAAATTTTTAGAGCTCAAACAGGGAAATATGGCTATATTTGAGTATGAATGAGAATTTTTCAAATTAAGCAAGTATGCCAAAGAGTGTAATCCGACTGAAGTTGCAATGTGTAAACGATTTGAAGAGGGCCTGAATGAAGACATAAAGCTGTTAGTTAGGATCCTTGAATTAAAAAAATTTGCTGTATTGGCTGACCGAGCACATAAAGCTGAAGAGTTAAATAAATAAAAGAGGTAGGCAGAGATGGAAGCCTGAACTCCGAATAAAAGATTTATGAGAAAGTCACAATCATTTGCTTCAAAGAAATCGAAGAAATGTCACGATCGTTCTACCATATCTGTGAGGTATTTTAGGAAAGATCAAAACTCTCAACATTTTAATCCGAGATCTCTGACCCCATCGGTAGCAAGCACTAGAAGTATCCGGATTTCCAAACCCAAATGCAATTATTGTAATAAATTTCATCTTGGTGAGTGTCGTGTGAAAAGAGAAACTTCTTTTCGATGTGGTTCTCTGGACCACTATCTTAAAGACTGCCCAGAAAGAATTGAAAAGCATACTGTTTAGACTTCAAAACCAAGTAACACTGTTACAAGAGGTAGACCACCTTGAAACCCTGGTAATGTGGGTGGTAGTTGGGGTACTACAAAAGATTCAATTGTCAAATCTGAAGCATGAGCACCGACAAGGACATATGCTATTCGAGCATGTAAAGATGCCTCCGCACCTGATGTGATTATAGGTAGTTTTTCTTTTCTTGGTACTGATATTACTACCTTGATTGATTCTAGTTCAACACATTCATACATATGCACAAATTTAGTGTCTATTAAAAATTTACTTGTCGAGTCCACTGAATTCGTGGTTAAGGTCTCGAACCCTCCAGGCTAGATATGATGGTTGATAAGATTTGTAAGAATTGTTCGTTAATGATACGGGGTTATTATTTTCTTAATGATCTGATGCTATTTCCCTTTGATGAATTTGATGTAATTCTCGGTATAGATTGGTTAACTCAACATGATGTAGTGGTAAATTGTAAACAGAAGTCCATTGTGTTGAAATGTCAGAATGGTGAATTGCTTCGTGCTGAATCAAATAAATTGGATGGATTGTCTAATATGATCTCAGCTATATCAACACAACAATATATCAGAAAAGGATGTGGTGCCTATCTTGCTTATGTAATGGATACTAAAGTGTCTGAATTGAAAATTAAGTCAGTGCCAGTTGCTTGTGAGTTTCTTAATGTATTTATAGAAGAATTACCTAGATTATAGCTGATAAAAAAGGTGGAATTTTCTATAGATCTTGCTTCAGGAACAACTCTTATATCATAGCACCTTACAGAATGACTTCTACTGAGTTAAAAGAGTTGAAAGCACAATTGCAAGAATTAATTGACTGAGGATTTACTTAACCTAGTTCTTCACCTTAGGGTGCACTGATTTTGTTTGTAAAGAAGAAAGATGGATCACTGAGATTATGTATTGATTATAGACAATTTAACAAAGTCACAATTAAGAACAAGTATCCATTACCTCGAATTGACGATCTATTTGATCAGTTGAAAGATGCCACTATATTTTCAAAGATTGATTTTTGTTCTGGCCACTATCAGCTACGGGTAAAAGAATCGAATGTCCCAAAAACAACTTTCAAAACTAGGTATGAGCACTATGAGTTTCTTGTGATGTCGTTCGGATTAACAAATGCACCTGCAGTATTTATGGATCTGATGAACCAAATTTTCAGATCGTATTTAGATGAATATGTAGTGGTATTCATTAATGATATTATGGTATATTTCCGAGATGATAATGAACCTGCTGATCCTTTAAGAATTATTCTGCAAACTCTGCGTGAGAAACAATTGTATGCCAAATTTAGTAAGTGTGAATTTTGGCTTCGAGAAGTTGGTTTTCTTAGACATATAGTATCCGCTGAAGGCATCAAGGTGGACCTAAGTAAAATTTCAGCAATTGTTAACTGGAACCCACCGAAGAATGTGCCTGAAGTTAGAAGGTTTTTGGGATTAGCCGATTATTATCAGAGATTTGTACAGGGAATTTCAATGATAACTTCTCTGATGACACGGTTACTAATCACACCAAAACTAACTAATGTCACGACCTTAAAGGCAAGCGCACCTGTCGAACAATAGTATAGTTTAGTGGCAAGACCGAGTTATCGTACCCAAGGGAACCAAATGTACTAGTACTTACTTTCTTTTATTATCTAGCCTAAAAATAAAGAGAGTTGATTTAAACTAATTCTAAAACTAACTAAAAGTGCATAAAAAGTAAATTGAGGAAAAACTTTCAAGAAAATTGATTGATATGAGCAATACTCAAGGGAGAATCTACCTAGACTTCACTTGTTATTGATTTCTTGAACTATATAATTAATTACTTGCCTTGATCCCGTAGAGATCCCTAACTTATGCTAAACCCTTCGTCGAGGCATAGAGCAACTAGGCCTAAGTCATTAATTAAAGTTCCTTTATTTGCATTAATTCGATCTATGGATCCCCATATTAGGTTTGACCCTAATCCGGTAGATTTATGTCGCCCTATGTCTAGGGTTGCATGCAACTCCGCTTAATTATGGTAGATCTACTCTTATCACAGGGACTTTTGCTCCTCTGCTCTAAGCACATCAATTTCTTAAAGTAATACCTAGGATTATTAAATCAAGAATGAAGAACACATAATTAAGAACAATTCAAGAAATTATCACATAACTCAATATATAATAACAAGATCTATCTTAGGTTTCATCCCCCTCAAGTATTTGAGGGGTTTAGTTCATAATTAAGAAAAGAGACATCTCAGAAGATAATAAATAACAAAACATAAAGAAACCAAAAACTCTTGAAGGAATTTAGGAGATCCTTTGTCTTGATGTAGAATTCTAGCTTCTGGGATGAATCAATCGGCTTCCCTTGGAGTGATTTCTTTCTTTCACTCCTCGTGTTGGCAGAAAGATGGCGCTCCTATTGGGAGAAAAAGAGTACAACCTTAGAGTTGCTTCCTAGGGTCTTTATATAGAGCTTTGGGGAGCCTTTCTTAGCCTCTAAGCATCCAAATCCGAGTGAAATTCCTCTTTCTCACTACTAGAACACGCCCGTGTGCCAGCCCGTGTGCTTCGACAAGAGGCCGTGTGAGATTCTGTCGATTGGGGCACGGCTATGTGTCCTGGCCGTGCTTGTTGAGGCTGGACCGTGTGATCTTTGTGTGGCACGACTGTGTGCCACGGCCGTCTTGGGCCGTGCATTTGTACATTTTGGCTCGTTTTCTCAGATTTTTGTTCTATTTTCTGTTGTTTTCTCTTTCCTATGCTCTCCTGAGTATAAGATATGAAAAAGAAAGATTAAGAGTACCAATTCTCACTAAATTGATAATAATTCATCCAAAATATAGGTTAAACATGGGGTAAAAATATGTATAATTTAGCATTTATCAAATACCCCCACACTTAAACCTTTGCTTGTCCTCAAGCAAAATCACAATCCCTAAATAAGAATCATTCCTCTCAACTTAGAATCTTTATCAATAATGTTTCAAATTAATCCACATGTAAGCATACAATGAAAATTCAATCAAAAGAACATTAAAGACTCAATTACTTTAAGTTGAGAATTTTATCATTGAAACATAAGTTTTCTTCTTTCTCCTAAGTGGTCATCTCTCCATCTTAATTAACAGGAGTTGACATCCTTACTAAGGATTCACTCTATCCACTCGAAGTGTTTAGGGTTCAAAAATTAAGCACCCTCTAGTCAACCTGAAAAGTTATTACCATAGGCTTACTAGAAAATCAAGTCTCCAGCACAGTAGATTGATATGATACATCGATCAAAAGGTCTTTTAAAGGTTGTAATGGGGCTTGGTTAGGGCATTGTCATAGGCTGCAAAAGAGGGTTAGAATCGAGATAGAATTGAAAAATTATCTAGCTAGAAAAATCTCTATCACTGGAACATATTTCCCAAGCTAATCCTTAAGATAATATCAATTCTGCCTTGGTAGCCTTAAAATAGAAATATGCAAAAACTATTTGAACTATTATAGATTACAACTGAATACATATGTTTTTTTAAGAACAATTCAAATATGATACAATACTTTGAACAAAACTTTACAAACTGAAAAGAGAATAAAGCTAGATAAAGTTTTCAACTCAAATCTCGACAAAATAGGGGTTAAAATAATTGAATGGGATTCAACAAAAAATCAGTTATTGGTTAATAATTAGGGGTAAGTTGAAGAAAAGGTTGTTAGGCTCAATGGGGTTCACTAGGGGTTAATTTATGGAGGTAGGTTTTTTGTGGAGTAAGTAGGTTAATTCCTAGGTGCCTTTATCATCTCGGTATATCAAATCAATGATGTGGTCTCGACATGTATAATCAAAGCAAGTTCTAGAATAACAAATCAGTATTGACTCACTCAAAGCAATAATAAAAGTAAGCACGAAAGAATGTATGCTCAAAAGGCTCAAAAATCTCACTAGAATTATGGCTTTTGATGGCAATCCTGTGAATTTCAAATCTCAAGATAATACTTAGAATTAGGGATAAGAACTTATGCAAAAATTAGAGTTCTCAAAAATTTCAACTTATCATGCTCGATTCCCTAATGTTTTAGAGTTTGAATATTCAAAGTACAATCACCTATTTCTTAATTCTCACATATCAATAAAAATCATAAAGCAATCAGAATTAATTCCTAATAGGAGACTAAAGATGATGCTATTGAGAATAGTACAATCAGTTAGAAAAATTTCAGGGATTTCAAAAAGAATGTAATGATTTGAAAGTAAGTTTTTCCCCCCCACACTTAAGATGTACATTGCCCTCAATGTACAAAGATAACATTAGTAGCAATATAAGCATTAAATCATAAGGTAGGGAAGGGTATGAAACTCCCTGAATTTTGGATGAATATGTGAGACAGAGATTGGGCTTGGAAGAGCCGGCTGTTGTGGCACGGTGTTCCCATGTTCGTAGAGATTGGAGCTGGAGAGCTCCTTTGGAACTGCGAATGGATCTATTAGTCGTGGGGAATTTGGATCAATAGAAATTACTTGTTAGGGGTTGGCCGTTATGAAAAATAAATAAAACAAAACAAAATATTAAAAATACTAATATGCAAAAAATGAAAAAGATGAAATGAAAGAAAATATAAATACTGAAAAAGAAAAACAAAGTTAGTAGAAAAGATAAAAATAAAGATTAGTGTTCAAATCTAAGTGAAGATAAAAATAATAAGAAAAAGAAAATAAACATAAGAGGATCTAGTCCTCGGATAGATCACGCGGTGGCGGGGTGATGCTCAAGTGCTGACATATCTGCGCCAAAGTGGTGTCGATATAATCGAGGCACTGGAAGTATTACTGCTCAAATTAATCTTGGCGCTCGTGTATGTCAGCATGTGGGGCCGCCGTCTGGTTGGATCGTCTGGGGCGTGGTGGCTCAACAGGCTCATCCTCCTCCGATGGTGGTGGTGGGACATCATCAGCAATATCCTCTAGGTCCTCGCCCTCCTGTACAAGGCGGAAGTGGAAGTGGCCGCCACCTGGCCGTCGCTCTACCATCCTCATGTGGAGCATGCTCTGGATGCCCTGTGAGGACATCTGGCTGAGTAGGGTATAGGAGGATGTCTGGGCTATAGTGTTGAGGAGCCTGAAGTGACGAGCTAGGCGTGTGATGTAGGGCCCTATCGATAAGATGCCTCTGCAGTGCCTCTCTGTCTGGTGCTGCATGGCAAGTGCGATGAAGTATGCGAGGTCGATAGTGTGTCCATTGGCCATGCACCAGAGGAAATAGGCGTCATGAGTATTGACGACACCTGTACTCTCCCGCCTACCTGTCAAAGTGTGAGTAAGAAGAGCATGAATGTACCTCAGAGAAGGCACGAGGGCGGTGCCTTGCTGACACTGGGGTTATAGGTTTGCCATCCTGGGGCGATCTCATTCTAGCAGTCGACGGGCCGAATGTGGATGCGACGAGAAAGGGTGGGGAAGTCCTCGTCCATCATAAATTGCTCTGTGTAGAGCCCAAGTGCTGTGCCGAACTTTGGCACGCTGAGGTGTCGCACGAGTCCTCCCAGACGGAACTAGACCGTGCCTAGATCGTTGAATCTACTTATCACGGTCTATAGGTGAAATGTGGAGCAGAACTTGAGGGTGAGTTCTAAATATGTCGGCTCTATGATCTGGAAGAACTGTTCCCATGGCTCTGTCATCAGTAAGGCCCAGACGTCATCTACTAACTGTATCTGCGCGAGGGCGTCCTAGTCTATGTAGCGGCCCGTGGAGATAGTGCGGGTCCGGAGTAGTTGATAGCGTTCCTCCTGGGAGGCTTGCGAGAAGGTGATGAACGGGTGGCGCTCCTCGGATATGGGCCTAGATGAGAAACTTCCTGGTCCCTTTCGTTTTTTGGAGACGTGGACGGCGGTTTTCCTACTGCTTGATGATGACATCGTATCTGAAATAAAATAAAATAATCATTAGTCCTAAATATTGAAATTAAACTAGATAATAAAATATAGATTAAAATGACAATGTGCTAAAAAAATAAAAATGAGGATTAACCTAAATAGTAGAATTTAATAATATTGACTTGTAACAAAATGAAGAACTAGGGGTATGTATATATACTAAAATTATAACAAAATGGCATGCAAATATGAGTTTAAATGGCAAAGAAAATGAAATCTAAATGGCAAGCAAAAATGAAATTAAGTGGCATGCAATCCTAATATATTCTATACTATTCTAGATTATTCATCCTATTTTTCCTAATTCCATGCTTGAATTATCATAAAGAAGAAAGCAAAATAAAAAATATAGATAATGAAAATGAGTTATAAACAAATAATAATGAGAAAAATTGAGAGAATAGAACCAAAATTGACGGTGCACGGTCGTGGGTTGAGTTTACACGGGCGTGGGTTGGCTGAATGGTGGTGTTTTGAGGGCTGTGGTGGCGCTAGTGGTGGTTTGGGAAGGAGTTTGGATGAGAGAATTTAGGGTTTGAGTGAAAGGGAAGGTGAATAATGGCCCCTTATTTATAGTTTTTGGGTCACACGGGCATGTCACACGCCCGTGTGAGTCATGTTTTGCCCGTGTCTTTCAAAAATCGGTGGTTATGGAGCGCCTGGTTTCGACGAGCACGCCCGTGTACTTGATTCGCACGACCATGGAAGACCGGGTCTTCATTACTCACACGGTCGTGTGATGGTATACACGGCCGTGTGCGATCATGTTCGTGTTTTACACAGTCGTGTGATAGGTTCCACGGCCGTGTGAAATTTGACAGTGTCTTCCATGGTCTGGGAACACGGGCGTGTGGAATTATGTGAGCCCGTGTTGATACTACAGTGTTGCCACAGCCATGTCGCACGGCCGTGGGGTGTTGTTGGTAGTCCGTGTTGAAGTCGAAAGGTTGCCACGGCCATCTCGCACGGCCGTGGGGTGATATCGGTGGCCCGTGTTTTGGGAAAATTCTACTTTATTTGTACACGGTCTAGGTGCACGACCGTGTCTCTGTTTTAAGCATTTGCACGGCCTGGGGCACGCCCGTGTACCTGGCTGTGTGGTCCTAAACTTCTGCATGAAGAAGTGTTAGTTTATACCAAAAAAATTTTAAGAAAGAAAGTTACTAAGTTAGTACTCGGGTTGCCTCCCGAGAAGCTCTTATTTAGAGTCTAAGCTCGACTCTGCCTGGATGTGTCATGACGGAATTTCGTGGAGCTGTAGCCCCTCCCTGTTTTCTGTAAAATTCTCACCTCTATAATGTTTAAGCCTATGGCCATTTACGTTAAACGTACCATGGTTAGGGTAAGTTACCTCAATGGTGCCGTATGGGAAAACATTTAAAATAGTGAATGGACCTGACCACCTTGATTTGAGTTTTCCAAGGAATAGTTTCAGCATTGAGTTGTAGAGTAAGACGAGATCTCCTATTTTGAACTGCTTAGGTTGTTTCAGCCTTTTATCATGATGTCGCTTCATGGCTTCTTTATACAGTCGTGAGTTCTCGTAAGCATTACAGTGCCATTCGTCTAGTTCATTTAACTGCATTAATCTTTTCTCACCTGCAAGCGTGAAATCAAGGTTCAAAAATTTTATAGCCCAAAATGCTTTGTGTTCGAGTTCAAATGGTAGATGACAAATTTTTCCATAAATGTGTTTATAGGGAGATGTACCTATGGGTGTTTTAAAAGCAGTTCTATAAGCCCATAATACATCGTCTATTTTTCTTGACCAATCTTTTCTATTTGTTTTTATTGTTTTCTCTAGAATGCGTTTTAATTCCCTATTTGTTACTTCGACTTGACCACTGGTTTGTGGGTGATAAGGGGTAGCTATCCTATGGTGCACTCTATACCTTTTTAAAACTTTTTCAAACTGGGCATTGTAAAAATGATTACCCCTATCACTAATAATTATCCTAAGTGTTCCAAATCGAGATAAAAGTTTCTTTAAAAATCGTACTACCATTCTAGCATCATTAGTAGGCAAGGCTTGGGCTTCCACCCATTTTGACATGTAATCTACTACTACTAATATGTACTTATTCCCAAATGAAGTAGGGAATGGATCCATGAAATCAATACCCCATACATCAAATATTTCACAAGAAAGTATATAGTTCTGAGGCATTTCATTACGTTGAGAGATGTTACCTGTTCGTTGATATTTATCACAAGAGGTCACATACCTGTTGGCATCTCTGAAAAGTAGTAAAAGCCGGATTCGAGTACCTTATGAGCAGTTCTAGCTCCACTGTAATGTCCTCCTGTGGGTCCTGAATGGCAGTGATTTAGAATCTAGTATGCTTCTGTTTCAGTAACGCATCTCAAAATAACCTGGTCTGCACAAATTCAAAAAAGAAAAGGATCCTCCCAAAAGTAGTTTTTCACATTAGCGAAGAATCACTTCTTCTGCTGATGTGTCAACCCTTTTGGGGTTATGTTAGCTGCTAAATAATTTGCAAAATCGGCAAACCAAGGCACTGTTGTATCTGCTAAGGATAGGAGTTGTTCTTTAGGGACAAGTCATTTATCTTATTGAGATATGTGGGTTGCATGTTTTCCAATCTTGAAAGGTGATCTGCTGCTAAATTTTTAGCTCCTTTCTTGTCCTTTATCTCTAAATCAAACTCCTGTAGCAATAAAATCCATCTTATTAGTTGAGGTTTTGCATCGGTTTTGGCTAAAAGATAGCGAAGAGCAGAATGGTCAGTATAAACAATGACTTTTGACAAAATTAGATAAGATCTAAATTTATCAAATGCAAAAATAATAGCTAGCAACTCTTTTTCTATGGTAGTATAATTTGCTTGGGTAGCTGTTAGAGTTCTGCCAGCATAGTAGATTGGTTGAAAGTGCTTGTCTCTTCGCTGTCCCAAAATTGCACCTACTGCAAAATCACTTGCATCGCACATTAGCTCAAAAGGTAAGTTCCAATCGGGTGAAATCATGATTGGTGCATTGATTAATTTTTGCTTAAGAGTATTGAAGGATTCTAAGCATTATTGGTCAAAATTGAAAGGCACGTCTTTTTCTAGCAACTTTGTTAAAGGCTTAGCTATTTTAGAAAAATCTTTAATAAATCGATGATAAAAATCGGCATGTCCTAAAAAGCTTCGTATAGCCTTAATGAGTTAGGGGGAGGTAATTTTTCAATATTTTCAATTTTTGCTTTATCTACCTCTATCCCTTTGCTAGAAATTTTATGTCCTAAAACAATACCTTCTTGAACCATAAAGTGGCATTTTTCCCAATTTGGCACTAAATTTGTCTCTTCACATCTTATCAAAACACGTTTTAGATTATTAAGACAAAGTTGGAAAGAATTACCGAAAACTGAGAAATCATCCATAAATACCTCCATGATGTCTTCCACGAATTCATTGAAGATAGCTAGCATGCATCGCTAAAAAGTAGCAGGAGCATTACATAAACCAAAAGGCATTCTGCGATAAGCAAACATACCGTAAGGACATGTGAATGTTATTTTCTCCTGATCTTTTGGAGCTATCGGGATTTGGAAGTAACCAGAGAGGCCGTCTAGGAAACAATAATACATGTGACCTGACAATCTTTCCAACATCTGATCAATAAATGGTAAAGAAAAATGATCTTTTCGAGTGGCGTCATTCAGCTTCCTGTAATCAATGCAGACTCTCCATCCTGTGACTGTTCTTGTATGTATTAACTCTTCCTTGTCATTGAACATCACGGTCAATCCACCTTTCTTAGGAACAACCTACACAGGGCTTACCCAAGAACTATCAGAAATAGGATAAATAATACCTGCATCTAGAAGTTTAATTACCTCGGCTTTTACAACTTCCTTCATGTTGGGATTCAATCGTCTCTGGGCTTGCACTGATGGTTTGAATTTGTCCTCCATTAAAATTTTGTGGGTACGAAAAGAAGGATTTATTCTTTTGACATCTGAGATTTTCCAAGCTATAGCACGTCTATGTTCTCGTAACACATGGAGTAATTCCTCTTTTTCTGCAATGCTTAAATCTGATGCGATAATGACTGGTAAAGTTGATTCTTCCCCTAAAAAGGCATACTCTAAATGATCTGGCAATTGTTTTAGTTCTAATTTAGGGGGTTCAGTAATGGAAGGTTTCTGTCTCAATTCAGGACTCATCTTTATATTTTCATAACTTATGTGCCTAGTGATGATTTCATTAGAACCTAACTCATTCCTTACTTCATCAATTTCAGGGGTGGTTTCATCTTCCCCCCACCTTGAACAGGACACAATTCCCACGTGTCTGCGAGAGAAAGTTCTTGAAATTTATCTTGAACAAGATGATCAATAATATCAATGAAATAACAAGAATCATCTTGTTCTTTAGAAAATCTTATGGCATCATAGATTTTGAAAACAACTTCTTCATCACCAACTCTAAGCACTAATTTACCATCTCCTGCATCAATAACAGCTCTAGCAGTGGCTAAGAATGGACGTCCCAAAATTAAAGGTACTTCAATATCCTCATCGATGTCGAGTACAACAAAATCAACAGGGAATATAAATTTATCTACCTTTACTAGCACATCTTCAATGATTCCCCTAGGATATTTAACAGATCTATCGGCTAATTGAATACTCATCCTAGGGGCCTTGGGTTCCCCTAGACCTAGTTGCTTGAACATTTTGTAAGGCATGAGATTAATGCTAGCACCTAAATCAGCTAATGCTTTATTAATAAATAAACTACCAATTAGACAAGGAATAGTAAAACTCCCTGGATCTTTTAGTTTTGCCGGTAATTTATTTTGAAGAATAGCTGAGCATTCCTCGTTGAGTTCTACTGTGGCCAATTCTTCCAACTTTCTTTTATTTGTCAGAAGTTCTTTAAGGAACTTCGCATACTTCAGCATCTGTGAAATTGCTTCAACAAAAGGTAAGTTAATGTGTAATTGTTTAAAAAGTTCAAGGAACTTACCAAATTGAGCATCTGTATGGTCTTTCTTCAATTTTGCCGGATATGGGATGCGCGGTTTGTATTCCTTGAGTGGTGGTAGAGTGTTTTCCTTGGGTTCCTCTACCTTTTCTTCTGAAGGTTCTAGAATAGTCTTCTTTTCTGGCTCGGCTAGGACCTTTCCATCTCTTAAAGTAATTGCTTTGACATGTTCTCTGGGATTTGGCTCAGTGTTACTTGGTAATCCACCTTGTGGTCTTTCTGAAATCAATTTCGCAAGTTGACCGATTTGGTTTTCAAGCCCTTAAATTGATGCTTGTTGATTTTTCAGTGCCGTTTCAGTGCTTTGAAAACGGGTTTCCGATACGGCCATAAATTTGGTAAACATCTCTTTAAGATTCAGCTTCTTCTCTGGTTGCGATGGTGGCTGCTAAAATCCTAGAGGAGGTTATTGTCTTTGATTTCCCTGTCCTCCCCATGAAAAGTTTGGGTGATTTCCCCAACCTGCATTGTAAGTGTTACTATAAAGGTTATTTTGAGATATAGAATTGTTACCCACATAGTTGGCTTGTTTAGTTTCCACATTGTGTCCGTATGGTGAGAAATCTGGA
The DNA here is from genome assembly GCA_020496765.1 of Gossypium stocksii. Taxonomy (NCBI): domain Eukaryota; kingdom Viridiplantae; phylum Streptophyta; class Magnoliopsida; order Malvales; family Malvaceae; genus Gossypium; species Gossypium stocksii. The sequence continues at coordinate 37,103,781 of CM035624.1, forward strand.
TTGAACATGGTTACTGGAGTTATGTCACACTGCATCACTGGTTGTGCCTGTGTAGAACCAACAAAATTATCAAACTTTTTATTTAAGAGTGCTACTTGGTTAGTAAGCATTATAACAGCATCAATATTATAGACTCCTGCAGCTTTCGTCGGCTTTGTCCTCATGACTTGCCACTGATAATTATTCAATGACATTTCTTTAATAAATTCATAAGCTGCTTCAGGTGTTTTATTATTGATCGTCCTTCCTGCGGCTGCATCGATCATTTGTCTGGTTGACGGATTTAAACCGTTGTAGAAGGTTTGAACTTGTAGCCACAAAGGTAGACCATGATGAGGACACCTTCTCAAAAGATCTTTGTATCTCTCCCATGCATCGTAAAGTGTTTCTAAATCCATCTGCACAAAAGAAGAAATATCGTTTCGTAATTTGGCTGTTTTAGCTGGAGGAAAATATTTGAGTAAAAATTTTTCGGTCATTTGTTCCCATGTAGTGATTGAGCCTCGTGGTAAGGAATTTAACCACTGTTTGGTTTTATTTCTCAAAGAGAATGGAAATAGCCTCAAGCAAATGGCATCGTCAGAAACACCATTTATTTTAAAAGTATCACAAAATTCCAAGAAATTTGCTAAATGTGAATTTGGATCTTCGTCCTGTAAACCATCAAACTGCACAAACTGCTGAATCATCTGAATAGTGTTAGGTTTCAATTCAAAATTATTAGCAGCAATAGCAGGTCGAATAATGCTAGTTTGGGTACCAATCAAACTAGGTTTAGCATAATCATACATAGTACGAGGAGCTGCGTCCTGGTTTACTGGTTCTGCTGGTAGTGCTGGAGGTGGTGGAACGTTTTGATTCGCGTCCATCTCTTCTGTAGTTTCAGGCTCTTGCTCAGGTTCTTGTTCTGGATAATGTAAACTATGTCTAATTTCTCTACGATTTCTGCGAACTGTTGCTTCTAGATCTTCGTAAAAAAGTAGTGGTCCTGTTCGGTTGTTTCTAGTCATAAACTAAAAATACCTAAAAAGAAAAAGCAAAGAAAATTCAAAAATTTAAAAGAAAATAAAAATAAATAAATAAAAAATGAAAATAAAAATAAAAGAAAAATAAATAAATATATATAAATATAGTAATGGCTAAAGTAATAGAAATAGAGTTTTCTTAATATTTCAGTTTCCCGGCAACGGTGCCAAAAACTTGATACGGCTATCGCGATATTAAGTAATAAAATTTATAAAACTAATCACACCAAAACTAACTAATATCACGACCTTAAAGGCAAGCGCACCTGTCGAACAATAGTATAGTTTAGTGGCAAGACCAAGTTATCGTACCCAATGGAATCAAAAGTACTAGTACTTACTTTCTTTTTATTATCTAGCCTAAAAATAAAGAGAGTTGATTTAAACTAATTCTAAAACTAACTAAAAGTGCATAAAAAGTAAATTGAGGAAAAACTTTCGGGAAAACTGATTGATATGAGCAATACTCAAGGGAGAATCCACCTAAACTTCACTTGTTATTAATTTCTTAAACTATATAATTGATTACTTGCCTTGATCCGTAGAGATCCCTAACTTATGCTAAACCCTCCGTCGAGGCATAGAGCAACTAGGCCTAAGTCATTAATTAAAGTTCATTTATTTGCATTAATTCGATCTATGGATCCCCATACTAGGTTTGACCCTAATCCAGCAGATTTATGTCGCCCTATGTCTAGGGTTGCATGCAACTCTGCTTAATTATGGTAGATCTACTCTTATCACATGGACTTTTGCTCCTCTGCTCTAAGCATATCAATTTCTTGAAGTAATACCTAGGATTATTAAATCAAGAATGAAGAACACATAATTAAGAACAATTCAAGCAATTATCATATAACTCAATAAATAATAACAAGATCTGTGTTAGGTTTCATCCCCCTCAAGTATTTGAGGGGTTTAGTTCATAATTAAGAAAAGAGACATCTCAGAAGATAATAAATAACAAAACATAAAGAAACCAAAAACTCCTGAAGGAATTTAGGGAGATCCTCTGTCATGATGTAGAATTCTGGCTTCTGGGATGAATTAATCGGCTTCTCTTAGAGTAATTCCTTGCTTTCACTCCTCGTGTTGGCAGAAATATGGCGCTCCTATTGGGAGAAAAATAGTACACCCTTAGAGTTGCCTCCTAGGGTCTTTATATAGAGCTTTGGGGAGCCTTTCTTAGCCTTTAAGCATCCAAATCCGAGTGAAATTCCTCTTCCTCAAGACTAGAACACACCCATGTGCTTCAACAAGAGGCCGTGTGAGATTCTGTCGATTGGGGCACAGCCGTGTGGCCTGGCCGTGCTTGTCGAGGCTGGACCGTGTGATATTTGTGTGGCACGGCCGTGTGCCACTGCCGTGTGATGACTTCTTGGGCCGTGCGTTTGCACATTTTGGCCCATTTTCTCCGGTTTTTGGTCCATTTTCTATTCTTTTCTCTTCCTTATGCTCTCTTGAGTATAAGATATGAAAAAGAAAGATTAAGAGCACTAATTCTCACTAAATTGATAATAATTCATCCAAAATATAGGTTAAACATGGGGTAAAATATGTATAATTTAGCGTTTATCAGTTACTACAAAAAGATGTAAAGTTTGAATGGTTTGACAAATGCCAGCAAAGTTTTAACAGATTGAAGGCTCCGTTGACTAAAGCACCCGTTTTGGTCCAGCCTAAATCAGGTAAGGAGTTTGTAATTTACAGTGACGCGTCATTAAATGGTTTAGGCTGTGCATTAATGCAAGAAGCCAAAGTAATAACTTATGGCTCTAGATACCTTAAGCTACATGAAAGGAATTACCTAATACATGATCTTGAGTTGGTAGTTATTGTTTTTGCATTGAAAATTTGGCGACACTATTTGTTTGGTGAAAAATGTCACATATTCGTTGATCATAAAACCTTGAAATACTTGATGTCACAAAAAGATTTGAATTTGAGATAGTGCATGTGGCTTGAATTGTTGAAAGATTATGATCTGGTTTCCAACTATCATCCGGAAAGGCAAATGTGGTTGCAGATGCTTTAAGTAGAAAGTCACAGTTTGCTTTGCTAGCAATGAATACTCGGTTGACTTTATCTGATGATGGTTCAATCATAGCTGAGTTAAAAGCTAAACTGGTATTTCTACAACAAATTTGTGAAGCTCAGAGAAATGATGATAAATTACAAGCTAAATGGTTAAAATGTGAGTCAAATTTTGATTCAGAATTTCAAATTGGGTCTTATGGTTGTCTATTATTCAGAGCCAAAATATGTGTACTGAAGAATTCAGAATTTGTATAGAAGATTTTGAATGAAGCTCATAATGGTATTATTTCTGTTCATCCAATGAGCAAAAAAATGTACAATGATCTAAAAAAGATGTACTAGTGGTTGGGAATGAAACGTGATATTTTTGAATTCGTATTTAGATGTTTGATATGTCAGTAAGTTAAAACCAAACACGTAACGCCCCAAAAATCTAAGCCTTTAATTTTTGTATGTTGTGCCATAAAATGCATGGTTGTTTTAGTGACTAAGTGAATTAGGAGTGTTTAGGGGTGTCTGGGAAGCCTTGGGTTCAAGCCTTGGCTCATGCAAAATTTTTGTTTTTCTCTTAAGTAAACCTAGACTTTAGCTTGTAGGCCTTATAGGTAAATGTAGATGAAATGTGACGCAAAAGAGCATGGTGGCATAGTGGTAGTGGTGTGTTGTGCTTCCAAGGAGGTTGGGGGTTCGAGTCGCACATTGCATAAGGGGTTGTTTATTTTATTACTCTTGCCAGGTAAGAAGCAGAGGTTGGGTGAAACTCTGCTAATGTGGTTGTTGAATTGGTCATGAGGGGAAAATCAAGGGATGTGATAGGGGTTGGTTTGGATATGGAGGAGAAATTGACAGAGTAAATCAAGGAAATTTCAAATTTGGAGTGTTGTAGCCGAATAGGAAGCTTGTGTATGTAGGATTCGGTTAGGGGGAGGTTGGATCATTTTTTCGGCTATGGGGTGTATGAGCACTGTGTTTTCAGGATTTCTTTCTCTCTATATCGTTTTTGTCAAGCACATTTTCGTACTTTTGTTTTTAGCACCGAATTTTTGCTAGTCTTGGTAAATACATTTCAGGTCTTGGTTATTGTCTTTTGTTTCATTGGTAACATTTGCTTCCTTCAATTCCTGCACCTGTTGATCTGAATTCTCTCTCCATCACTATTCTTTTCTTTCGATTTTCCCCCAGCAGAACCTTCCTCTTCTCTCTTCTTTGTACTCTCTTTTCTTCTTTTCTTCCTTGCCTGTAACGCCCCTAACCCGAATCCAACACCAGATTAGAGTTACAGAGCATTACTGGAGTTACTAATTTATTTATCAAATATTTTATTTCATCTAACATTTATATTTTGAACCACTTAAAATTAGACATATTTTCCCCCAAACATATTTATTTTTCTCGACATATTTTATTTGGATTTATTATTCGTCTCAACATACTTAATTTCCTTGTATCAACGTCTTAAAGGTAATCACATATTTACATGTCATGATAAATGTCATTTTTCTTTCCATATTCTAGTCTCGTATTTGAGTCATCCGGATTTTTATAATACATTTGGTCATCGTTTTCATTTATTCTATATTCTAATACATTCAATTAATGATCTAGGAAAAATTACCATTTTGCCCCTAAATCTTTAATTAATGACGATTTTACCCTTAGGCTAAGAAAAATAAATTCTTGCAATTTAATCCTTATTTCCAGCCATTATCATCATACATATTAATAACAACCCATAAATTCTATAAAATATCAAAATTTTACATAATTTCAACACTTTTCAATTTAATCCTTAAAACATGTTTTTCCCCGATCTTAAACTAAATTAGTAATTTCATTTAAATTTTGAAATTTAAATAATAAAATAATCCATTTCATGTAATTTGATCATTTCTAACATTTTTACAAAATTGCCCATAAAGTTTTACTATTATTCAATTTAGTCCCTGAGCCTAAAACATACAAATTAGCCATGCTAACTGATTATTCATACATATTTTCCTCCTCCTCCTCTCCATTCCACAACCTTAATTTATATAACATGCTTATGAGTAACATTATCAGTAATTTCACTATTTACTTATGTGTATATTCAAAGCTGTCCATTTAAGTCATAGTCACTAAATTATTTATATCTTGAGATACAGAACTCCAAATTAAGATCCACTATTTTTTTCTGAAACTAGACTCATATATATTCTTACCATAAAAATTTCATAATTTTTGGTTTAGTCAATTAGTACATTTTATTCTTTAAAGTCACCCCTGTTCTGCTATCTAATAGTTCTGACCCTTCTTCACTAAAAATTAATTATCTCTTCATACAGGATTCAGATAATGTTTTTGTTTATTTATCTTGAAAATAGACTCATTAAAGAATCTAACCATATAAATTATGTCCCATAATCATTTTTATACAATTTTTAATGAGTTTTCTAAGTCAAAACAGAGGATACCAAAATCATTCTGAATCAGTCTTACAAAAATATAAATATCTCAGAATACAGAATTCATTTACTTGTTATATTTCTTTTATATGAAAATAGGCTCAACAAGTTTTAATTCCATATCTCACTCAACTTCTAATTAAGTTTCTACCATTTTTGGTGATTTTTCAAAATTAACTTACTGCTGCTGTCCAAACTATTTTAGTGCAAGATATTAATTACTAAGTTTATAACACCCTTATTTCCTTTCTCTACAATATTTCTCATCACTTTCTCTTATTTCTCTTCATTAATATATCAAGAACATAGAACCATATATATAAGAAAACTCTACATTAACATCATTTCCATGCTTTTTCAATAATATCAAACTTAAAAGTATATGAAAACCTTGATGTTCTTACCTTTTCCCCTTGGTTTCAATCTTTAACTTGATATTCTCTCTTCCAGCTTCTATTTCTTGAGTCCAACTTGACATTCTAACTTCCCATAGTCTCCTTAACATTTTTCTCCATTGGTAGCTATGGAAATTCTTTTGATTTCTAGGTTAAAATGGTGAATTTTTGGTGGAAGGACTAAATTGTAAAGAATGAAAAGTTTCTTTCTTCTCTTCTCTTCTTCCTAACGTGAATGCATGGAAATTGGATGAGAATTTCATCATCTTTATTTCTTTATATATACTAATAAAATAATAATAAAATAATAAAATATCATATAAAAAATCAAATTAAAATATTAATAACTAATAATTAATTAATTAATTAATCTAAAATATCTCTAACATCATCATTACTTTCTAGATTTCTCTCTCTTCCAATTGACCAGTTTGCCCTTTGTGATATTTTAAAATTCCATTATTGAATCATCACTTAATTTTGATAAAATTGCAATTTAGTCCCTCATAATTCTTCATCTATTCAATTTGGTCCTAATTCATCCTTTTTCCTTAGTTTCTAGATTATTCCACCCATAAAATATTTTCACTATTGGTCCTTTAACTTTTCATATTTACTCTTTAACCCCTTAAATTTTGAGTATTTACTCTTGGGCAACAAAACTTTTCTCACTTTTACAATTTAGTCCTTTCTTGAATTAATTTGTCATAATATACTTCCCAATGACATAACTCAAATTTTCTCTCCTTGCCACTTTATTTTCTTATTTTACCATATCAAGGATAATATCTTACTGTAAAAATATTCGAGGTGTTACATTGCCTCTTTTGTTTGGTAAACTGACTCACTGCTTTTCCTTCTTGGTTTCTCCTCTAGCTAATCGTTCCTTTCTTTTTCTTTACTCTATTTTCTTCGATATTCCCCTATTACTGGGTTTTGGCCGTTTGTTGTTGCGTTCTGTTGTTGGTGTTGCTATTTCGGGTTTCAAGAGTTTCTGACAGTTGGTGGGTACTTGTATTTTTTCCCCTCTTTTGTTTCTCTATTTTTCCTCTATTGGTGTTCAAATCTTTTCTCTCTTATCTTTTGCTGATAAATTGAATATTTTCTTCTTGTGTTCTTTGATTGTGTTTCTCATCCTTTCCTTACTATATGATGTTGTGGGATTCTAGGTTTTCCTGAAGAGTGAAAGAGTACAAGGGTAATTCTCGCCGTCAAAACCGTCTCTTCCCTCGTTATTCAATTAAGGTAAGAACATTGCTTTACTCTTTGGGCATATGTCGAATATCCCTATGCTCATAAAAGTGATACTTGTGGGTTTATCCCACACATGTGGATGAATCTGTCTTATAAGATCTGTTATTAATGCTGTATGTAACACCCCTAACCTGCATCCGTTGCCAGAATGGGTTACGAGGTATTACTAGACAAGTCAATATTGTCCAAACTATCACAAACATACTCGGGATATAACTCAAATATCAGAAATTTTAAACATAAATAATCATTTATATCTCTTGTATTGATCATTTCATAACTTCAAACATCACATAAATATTATACGAAGAAATACAAAACTCAAAATGGCATATAAATCACTATAACATTTTAAGACACCAAAGGTAACTATAATTAGTTCACTGACAAAAGTGTTAACCAAATAAACATATATGCTTTTCACCCTAAAGTCATTTCATTAACTATTATAAAATACAAAAAAATGCAAAGCCATAATATCACATACATGAAATATATATATTGATACACCTATTCAAAAATATGCTATCTTTACTCAAAATCATTCGGCATATGTAACATTAGTCACAAGTAATAACCAATTGTCCCTATCAATTACCAATAAAAACTACTATTCATATGGTAAATTTTATCTCATTAACCGATTAAGTAAATCTTTACCATCACATTCCTTTCAACTTTATTACATCACAAACAATGATACATTCACACATGAATTCATGTATAAACCTCTTATAAGTTACATATTTAAACTCAACATTCAAATATACTTTATCCAAACCAAAAACCTAAGCTGAAACATATAATTATATCAGGAGATTTGTATATATAGCCTTTACACCAAACCACTTTCAAACCTAATATCAATAAACCATTTTCAAACATACCACATATATCACATAATTCATTCACATATAATATATATAACATTTTAACTAAAAGTAACACTCAAACCATATTCGAGTATAAACAATCTATCATGAAAATTTAAGCCATTTTCGCATTGCTAAAGTTATACATATTCAAGGTCAAACAAAATACAAATTAGTGTATACATGCCAAAAGTTCGAAGATAAACTTTTATAAGTACCAAAAATCAAACGATAGTGTGGATGACTTCACCGATGATCCTCGAGCACATAACGACCTCAAAAATCTAAAAAAAACAAATTATAAAACAAATACACAAGTAAGCTAATCTAGCTTAGTAAGCATTAAGCAAGTTAAACATTTAACTAAATTATCATAAATCACGTATATTTTTAAACTTTCAATCCCGTACATATATACCATATACTTTAATAATAATAACAAAAAAAATATTTCATCTTAACCGAATGTACATAGCTAAAAAATGTAACGCCCTAAATTTTTGGGTTTTTCTTAGATTTATCATTATCGGTTAAAATGTTTAAATGCTAGTATTTGGGTGCGAAATGCATGTCTGAGGTGTGTTAATGGGCCTATGGAGGGCCCATGGGTTAGTTAGAAGCCCGGCAAAATTTTGTATTTTTGACTTAAGGGTTAGGGGACCTTTGGAAGTAAGGGTCTTAAGAAATTGTGTGAGAAATATAACACAAGTGGATCAGTGGTAAAGTGGCAAGGGAGACGCCACTAGGCTCCTTAAAAGGTGGCGCCTAAATGAGCTTAGAGGTCAGGGGTTCAAGCGCCAGAAGTTGCAGGGGTAGCGTTTTATTTTTCAGCTTGTGCAGGTAGGAGTTTAAAGCAGAACTGAACTCTGCTTGAGAGAATTTGAACTGGTCAAGGGAGCAACTTGAGGAGCAAATCAAGGAGTGATTTGTAGAGCCTTTGAATTTTGAAAATGATGATCGGTTGAAGGACTCTTGGTGTGGTAATTTCGGCTATAGGTTTGGTAGTGCCGAATTCCTTAGATTCTTTGGAGTGTGCTGGTGCTGATATTCCTATGAGAGTAAGCTTCCAACCTTGTGTTGATTTTGCATAGCTTAATAGGTACTTTTCGCCACTTTGCTCTTTCCATCCAAACCGAGTAGCCGAATCCTAGTGAACCCCATTGTCGATTTCCCTTTCTTTTCATTGCCGAATTTGGAACTTCTAAAGAAGCCTATTGTGTACTGTTCTTCTTTTGGTTAAACTGATTACTCATTCTCTACTCTCTCTCGAACCTTCTTTCTTATCTTCTTTTCTCCATTTTCTTCTTCTATCATTCACACATCTTCTTTTGGCATTACTCTCTGGTTGATAGTCACAAAAAGCCGAAAGTAAATACCCACTTTGCCGAAACACCTCCTTTACACTCTCATTCCTTTCTTCTTTTTTTCAAACCCCTAAACTGAATGTCTATTTGATCACAACCCTCCTGGCCGAATACCTTGTATGACCGAAACCATACCTCCTTTGTTTGCCTATTGATCGAAATCTATCACTTCTCCTTCCTAACCCTCTTGGTTAGCCGAACCCTCTAGTGCTCAAAACTCTATTTCTTTCTCTTCTAAAATTGTAATCCTTCAACACCCTTTACTTTCTCGTTGTTACAAAGGGAACGGCTGTGGTTTGGTATTTGGGTCGGTAAGTATTTTGTAGCATTATCTCGTTTATTCTTTCAAGTATAAGGCTAGATGCCGAAACCCTTGGGGGGGAGGTTAACGTTTCTGGACTAAGGCCTTATGGCTTTTCTCTTTAGTTCATATGCATTAGAGTGGACAAGGGGCGTTCAGCAAGGGAGGCGATTGTAGGTTACCGCAGTTGGACACTGTGATCTAGTCCAAAACCGAAAGGGGTAAGATCTAATACCTTAGGCCATGTTGGCCGATTGTGCTTAGTGGGTGAAGGTCTTATATATGTGGCCGAATCTTAGACTAACATTTAGTGATCAATTGTAGGATTTCATTCGTGGGTTCTTCAGCGATTCCGACAGTTAACAGGTGTGTAACGTATCTCCATCATAGACTAGGATGGCTAAAAGCCGAAATAATCAAAACTGTGCTAAGTGACCGATCAAAAGTGACCGAAAAATCAGCCTTGGAAAGAAATAAGAGTGACCGAATACTCTGTTGTGGTCACATTGGGAATTGGCGATGGCGAAATTGCAGAAGGTGCAATTTCGAGCGTTTTGGTAAGTTGGGCCTTAATGGGCCAAGGTGGGCCCAATGGGCTTCCGAGCCCAAATTTGAATATGTTCATAAAAGACTTTCTGGTAACTTGAATAATAAAAACTTGGTAAAGTCGGTAAACTAAAACCTAAAATTTGGCTTAACGGACTTATCGACGATATTGGACATAGTAAGGCCCATTAGGGGATCTAGGCTAAAAAGGGCAAAATTGGAAATTTGGCTTAAGTGGACTTCCGTGGTTATTTAGGGACTGTTAATTTATCAGACTTGCATAAAATCTCTGAAAATATGAAAAAGGACTAAAATACCCTTAAATATGGGAAATTACCAAAATACCCCTAGGTGTAAAAAAACTGATATACCCCTAGGGTCAATTCTGTATGAAATGTATGATGTTATGTATCTGCATGAGTTAATTATTAATATGAATATATCTGATGCATGAGATGCTATATATTGCATGCTAATATGATTATCTGTTGCATGGGGTATGGGTTTATGATGGAGGAAGCGTTCTAGCAGCCTCGCTGCAATCTGGTGGCCTCGCCACAATATCTGTATCTGGTGACCTCGTCACAATATCTGGCAGCCTCGTTGCAAATATATCTGGCAGCCTCGCTGCAAATGTTATCTGGCAGTCTCACTGCAAATTATATCTAGCAGCCTCGCTGCAAATATCTGTGGTGTGTAGCGGTTGGGTGGGTCGAGTAGTCTCCCCACGTGGTGTAAGGCTGGTACGGGGGTGTTAAGGATGGATCTGGGTTGGGTTTCTGTTTGCATAATGCTTATATCTGATCTGTTTCTGTTATGAGCCTTTTGGGCTTAACCTGATTCCTGTAATGGGCCAAGGCCCAATTAAATCTGTTTCTGAGGCTTGATCTGTTTTGGCCTATGGTTGAGATAATGTTGCACACTGAGTTGTCAAACTCACCCCTTTTTAATTAATCTCTGCAGGTAACCCTCAACCATAGTGGGCTTGGAGCTGCGGGAGATTCGGAGTGGCCACAGCGACTGCAATAAAACTGGTTTTCATTTATGTTTTAGTATTTTAAATTTTATGTTAATTTTTGGGTTTTAATGTGTAATAAGGCCGCTATTAAATTTTCTTTTTGGGTTTTAACTTTCTAAAGGGTTTGGTTCGTACTTTATCGAAACTGCTAGATGCAGGCTGCGCGGGTTTTCAAAACCTTAATAACGTTTTCAAAATAATGTTTATAAAATTTAAACAATCTTGAATAATGACAACTTAAAGTAGTTTTAACAAGAACTTTTCTCACCTTGCTAGTTTTATAAAATATCACCTAAGTCTCAACGCGTATTAAAAGGTTACATTCGTAGTTTAGGATCATGTGACACACCAGATCTGGTCATAGCGTCCAGACCGGGTTTGGGGTGTTACATTTAGTGGTATCAGAGCCAGGTTGCAACAACTCGGCTGTGGAACGGGTCTAGAAATGAAGGTTTTCAAACAATCAAAATGAAGATTTTCAAAAGATCATGATTTTTCAAAAATTATTTGGAACTAGTTTTGATGAACTTCTTTTCAAGCATAAATGATTTATTTTCAAAGAAAACAAAAATTTATTAAGTTTTTCTATGAAATCTTTCGAAAGAGTGGCACACCGAATCTCTGGCCCAAGCCTGTAAGTTCTCTAAACTTTTCTGATTATTTCTGAAAACTCTGATTGCATGCCTGACTAAAGACTTTATTATGATACTTTAGCTAGGGTATTACTGAAACTGTAGAGACTCTGATAGGTAGACTGAGACTGTAGCTAGGCTACCGCGAAAGAAGATAAACTCTGAAACTCTACTTATTCATAAGACATCTGTAATAAACATTGAAATATTAATCTGACTCATAAAACTTCTAAAACAGAAAATACGAAATGAGTACGCGAGCAGCTCGGGGTAGGGGCCGTGGACGTGGCCGAGGTAGTGCACGAGCTGAATCTTCTCCTTCGGGTCATGCACCAGCAGCTGAGATACCAGTACCACCGGCAACAGAGGTGGAATCTCATGATAGGAGTGTAGGGGATGATGCCCTATCACAAGCGATGCTTCGAGTTTTGGAAAGGGTTGCTGGGGCGAGTACTGGTAATGGATTTCGGGGTGCGATATCTGAGCGACTCCGAGCTAATGGAGCAGAATTCTTTAGGGGTGTGTCTGGAGTAGCCCCAAATGTGGCCGAGTATTGGTTGGAGGCCACAGAGCGAATTATGGACGATCTGGACTGTTCTGTGGAGCAGAAGCTGAAGGGAGCTGTATCGTTGCTTAGAGATGAGGCTTATCAGTGGTGGCTCACAGTAAAAGATGGAACTGCAGCTGGTGAGGTAACATGGGAGCTGTTTAAGACAGCCTTTAAAGGAAAATACGTTGGAGCTAGCTATGTGGACGCTCGTCGGAAGGAATTTCTGAATTTGGTTCAAGGAGGTAAGACGGTATCTGAGTACGAGGCTGAGTTCTTGAGGCTGAGTCGATATGCTTCTGGGATAGTTGCCACTGAATACGAGCGTAGCGTGCGCTTCGAGGATGGTTTGAGGGATGAGCTAATGGTGCTGATTGCTCCGCAGAGGGAGCGTAACTTTGCTGCGTTGGTTGAGAAAGCTAAGATAGCTGAGGAAGTAAAGCGTACTGAGAGGCAGAACCGCGAGAAGGATCGGAACCGCTTCCGGAGGGATTCTGGACCATCAGGTGGGAATAATAGGAATGTTAAGAGAGCCAGAATGGCAGAACCAGTGCGAGCGGTGCCAATGAATGCTGTCAGACCGCAGAGTTGCAGGAATTGTGGAAAGGTCCATTTGGGCGAGTGTCGGAAACGTACTGGAGCCTGTTTTCGATGTGGGTCGATGGAGCATAGGATTAAGGATTGTCCTCAGGAACCAGATCAGGATCAAGTTAGAGATCAGAGGGTTGCTCAACCAGTGAGAGGGGGACCACCAGCTCCAAGAGGTCGTGGGCAAGGCAGAGGTGGAAATGGACGAGGACGAGGAGCACCTGGCAGGGGTGCTGGTTTTGCTGAGGCTCGTCAGCCAGCATTAGTCTATGCAGCTCGTCCCCGAGAGGAGGGTGATGCTCCTGACGTTATAACCGGTACGTTCTTAATTTCTGGTATGCTATACACTGCGTTGATAGATGTTGGATCTACCCATTCTTATGTTGCATGTGCCATATCTGGGTTGCTGGGAGTGCGTTCTGAGGAGTCAGTGAGTGGGGTAACTGTACTAAGTCCTTTGGGTCACTCGGTTAGGGTAGACAAACTGTATAGAAACGTGCCTATAGAAACTCAAGGGAAGATCTTTTCTGGAGATTTGATGGAGCTGCCCTTCGGAGAATTCGATCTCATCTTAGGAATGGATTGGCTTGCAAAGCATAGGGCTACTTTGGATTGTGCTGCAAAGCGGATGAGTTTAAAAACCGCAGAGGATGAGGAAGTTAGGGTGATTGGTGAACGTAGAGGTTATCTGTCTAATGTGGTATCAGCATTAAGAGCTGAGAAATGGATTCGTAAAGGATGTGAGGCTTTTATGGCATACATAAGTCAAGCTGAATCTGAGGAGCTAACTGTAGATCAAGTTAGAACCGTTAAGGACTTTCAGGATGTGTTTCCAGAAGAGCTTCCAGGGCTACCTCCGAATCGAGAGGTTGAGTTTGGGATCAACTTGTTGCCTGGTACGGCACCGGTGTCCATTGCACCGTATAGGATGGCACCAAAGGAGTTGGTGGAGTTAAAAGCGCAGATTCAAGAACTGTTGGATAGAGGTTTCATTAGGCCAAGTGTGTCTCCGTGGGGAGCACCAGTGCTTTTCGTTAAAAAGAAAGATGGGTCAATGCGGATGTGCATTGATTATCGGCAGTTGAACAAGCTGACGATCAAGAATAAGTACCCGTTACCTAGAATCGATGATCTGTTCGACCAGCTTAGAGGAGCTTCAGTATTTTCCAAGATTGACCTTCGATCTGGGTACCATCAATTAAGGGTGAAGGAGGTGGATATTCACAAGACGGCATTCAGAACTCGTTATGGTCACTATGAGTTCTTGGTTATGCCATTTGGGCTGACCAATGCACCTGCAGCTTTTATGGATCTGATGAATCGAGTGTTCCAGCCATACTTGGATCGATTCGTGGTCGTCTTTATCGACGATATTTTGGTCTATTCGGAATCTGAGGAGAAACATGATGAGCATCTCCGTATTGTGCTGCAAGTGTTAAGGGAAAAGGAGCTTTGTGCGAAATTTAGCAAGTGTGAGTTTTGGTTGAGGGAAGTAACTTTCTTGGGGCATGTTGTTTCTGTTGAGGGGATTAAGGTGGACCCTCGAAAGATCGAAGCAATTCTGGAATGGAAACCACTGAGGTCTGTGGCAGAAATTCGGAGTTTTCTGGGTTTAGCTGGATACTACAGGAGGTTTGTAGAAGGATTTTCTGTGATGGCAGCACCGTTAACAAAGCTTATAAGGAAAGGCATACCATTTGTCTGGACTCAGCAGCAACAAGAAGCTTTTGAGAAGCTTAAGAAGGTTCTGACCGAGGCACCTGTACTGATTCAACCAGAGTCTGGAAAAGATTTTACCGTGTACAGTGACGCATCACATGTTGGGTTGGGCTGTGTGTTGATGCAAGAAGGTAAAGTGGTTGCTTACGCATCGTGACAGCTTAAACCTCATGAAGTGAACTATCCTACCCATGATTTGGAGTTGGCAGCAGTGATCTTCGCACTTAAGATTTGGAGACATTATCTGTATGGAGAAAGGTGTATTATATACACAGATCATAAGAGTCTTAAGTACTTGTTGACTCAGAAGGAGCTGAATCTTAGGCAACGAAGATGGATAGAGTTGCTCAAGGATTATGATTGTGCGATTGAATATCATCCAAGCAAAGCTAATGTGGTGGCTGATGCCCTAAGTCGTAGAGCTGTGTCTGATCTGAGAGCGATGTTTGCTCGTTTGAGTCTATATGATGATGGTAGTCTATTAGCGGAACTGCAAGTAAGGCCAACCTGGATGGATGAGATTAAGGAAAAGCAGTTGAGGGATGAGTCTCTGGTTTCTCGAATTCAAAAGATGGAAGATGGGAGTACTTCTGAGTTTGGACTGAATAGTGAGGGAGTTCTATGTTTCCGCGGTAGAATCTGTATTCCTAAGGATTTCAATTTGAGGCAAACAATTCTGAATGAAGCTCATAAAGGGTTGTGTGCTATGCATCCTGGAGGTAATAAGATGTATCATGACTTAAAGGAGTTGTATTGGTGGCCTGGACTGAAGCGTGAGGTAACAGAATTTGTAGGAAAATGTCTGACTTGTCAGCAAGTGAAAGCTGAACATCAGTTACCTTCTGGACTTCTGCAACTAGTAAAGGTACCACTTTGAAAGTGGGAGAGGGTAACCATGGATTTTGTAAGTGGGTTGCCCTTGACGCCGTCAAAGAAGGACTTGATTTGGGTGATCGTGGATAGATTGACTAAGTCTGCTCATTTCATCCCTGTACGTACTGATTATTCGCTTCAGAAGTTAGCTAAATTGTATGTGGCAGAAATCGTACGACTGCATGGGGTGCCATTGTCTATCATTTCTGATCGAGATCCTAGATTCACATCTCGGTTCTGGCAAAAGTTGCATGAGGCGTTGGGAACGCGACTGAACTTTAGCACGGCCTTTCATCCTCAGACTGATGGTCAATCAGAAAGGGTTGTTCAGATTCTGGAAGATATGTTGAGGGGTTGTGTTATCGATTTTCGAGGTAGTTGGGAGGATTATCTACCGTTGGCAGAGTTTGCGTATAATAACAGTTATCAGGCGAGTATCCGCATGGCACCTTATGAGGCACTGTATGGGCGTAAGTGTCGTTCACCTAGTTGTTAGACTGAATTGGGCGAGCGGCAAGTTCTTGGACCTGAATTGGTAGCAGAGACTGAAGAGAAGGTCAAGGTGATAAGGGACCGTTTGAAAGAGGCATCTGATCGACAAAAATCTTATGCAGATTTGAAGCGTAAAGAGATTGAGTATTCAGTAGGTGATATGGTTTTTCTGAAAGTTTCGCCTTGGAAGAAGATATTAAGGTTTGGTAAGAAGGGCAAGCTGAGTCCGAGGTTTATTGGGCCGTATCGGGTTGTTAAGCTAGTGGGTTCGGTGGCGTATCAGTTAGAATTACCGCCAGAGTTAAATAGAATTCATGATGTGTTTCACGTACCCATGCTGAGACGATATCGTTCTGACCCTGCCCATATTCTACCAATTGCAGAAGTGGAAGTTCAGCCTGACCTAACTTACGAGGAAGAACCTGTGCAGATTCTGGATCGAGACGTGAAGGTTTTAAGAAGAAAATCAGTCCCATTGGTGAAGGTACTATGGCGTAATCATGGCAGAGAAGAAGCTACTTGGGAACCAGAGGAGGCTATGCGACAGCAACATCCTCACTTGTTTAGATAAGGTAAATTTCGAGGACGAAATTTCTTTAAGGAGGGTAGAGTTGTAACGCCCTAAATTTTCGGGTTTTTCTTAGATTTATCATTATCGGTTAAAATGTTTAAATGCTAGTATTTGGGTGTGAAATGCATGTCTGAGGCGTGTTAATGGGCCTATGGAGGGCCCATGGGTTAGTTAGAAGCCCGGCAAAATTTTGTATTTTTGACTTAAGGGTTAGGGGACCTTTGGAAGTAAGGGTCTTAAGAAATTGTGTGAGAAATATAACACAAGTGGATCAGTGGTAAAGTGGCAAGGGAGACGCCACTAGGCTCCTTAAAAGGTGGCGCCTAAATGAGCTTAGAGGTCAGGGGTTCAAGCGCCAGAAGTTGCAGGGGTAGCGTTTTATTTTTCAGCTTGTGCAGGTAGGAGTTTGAAGCAGAACTGAACTCTGCTTGAGAGAATTTGAACTGGTCAAGGGAGCAACTTGAGGAGCAAATCAAGGAGTGATTCGTGGAGCCTTTGAATTTTGAAAATGATGATCGGTTGAAGGACTCTTGGTGTGGTAATTTCGGCTATAGGTTTGGTAGTGCCGAATTCCTTAGATTCTTTGGAGTGTGCTGGTGCCGATATTCCTATGAGAGTAAGCTTCCAACCTTGTGTTGATTTTGCATAGCTTAATAGGTACTTTTCGCCACTTTGCTCTTTCCATCCAAACCGAGTAGCCGAATCCTAGTGAACCCCATTGTCGATTTCCCTTTCTTTTCATTGCCGAATTTGGAACTTCCAAAGAAGCCTATTGTGTACCGTTCTTCTTTTGGTTAAACTGATTACTCATTCTCTACTCTCTCTCAAACCTTCTTTCTTATCTTCTTTTCTCCATTTTCTTCTTCTATCATTCACACATCTTCTTTTGGCATTACTCTCTGGTTGATAGTCACAAAAAGCCGAAAGTAAATACCCACTTTGTCGAAACACCTCCTTTACACTCTCATTCCTTTCTTCTTTTTTTCAAACCCCTAAATCGAATGTCTATTTCATCACAACCCTCCTGGCCGAATACCTTGTATGACCGAAACCATACCTCCTTTGTTTGCCTATTGATCGAAATCTATCACTTCTCCTTCCTAACCCTCTTGGTTAGCCGAACCCTCTAGTGCTCAAAACTCTATTTCTTTCTCTTCTAAAATTGTAATCCTTCAACACCCTTTACTTTCTCGTTGTTACAAAGGGAACGGCTGTGGTTTGGTATTTGGGTCGGTAAGTATTTTGTAGCATTATCTCGTTTATTCTTTCAAGTATAAGGCTAGATGCCGAAACCCTTAGGGGGGGAGGTTAACGTTTCTGGACTAAGGCCTTATGGCTTTTCTCTTTAGTTCATATGCATTAGAGTGGACAAGGGGCGTGCAGCAAGGGAGGCGATTGTAGGTTACCGCAGTTGGACACTGTGATCTAGTCCAAAACCGAAAGGGGTAAGATCTAATACCTTAGGCCATGTTGGCCGATTGTGCTTCGTGGGTGAAGGTCTTATATATGTGGCCGAATCTTAGACTAACATTTAGTGATCAATTGTAGGATTTCATTCGTGGGTTCTTCAGCGATTCCGACAGTTAACAAGTGTGTAACGTATCTCCATCATAGACTAGGATGGCTAAAAGCCGAAATAATCGAAACTGTGCTAAGTGACCGATCAAAAGTGACCGAAAAATTAGCCTTGGAAAGAAATAAGAGTGACCGAATACTCTGTTGTGGTCACATTGGGAATTGGCGATGGCGAAATTGCAGAAGGTGCAATTTCGAGCGTTTTGGTAAGTTGGGCCTCAATGGGCCAAGGTGGGCCCAATGGGCTTCCGAGCCCAAATTTGAATATGTTCATAAAAGACTTTCTGGTAACTTGAATAATAAAAACTTGGTAAAGTCGGTAAACTAAAACCTAAAATTTGGCTTAACGGACTTATCGACGATATTGGACATAGTAAGGCCCATTAGGGGATCTAGGCTAAAAAGGGCAAAATTGGAAATTTGGCTTAAGTGGACTTTCGTGGTTATTTAGGGACTGTTAATTTATCAGACTTGCATAAAATCTCTGAAAATATGAAAAAGGACTAAAATACCCTTAAATATGGGAAATTACCAAAATACCCCTAGGTGTAAAAAGACTGATATACCCCTAGGGTCAATTCTGTATGAAATGTATGATGTTATGTATCTGCATGAGTTAATTATTAATATGAATATCTCTGATGCATGAGATGCTATATATTGCATGCTAGTATGATTATCTGTTGCATGGGGTATGGGTTTATGATGGAGGAAGCGTTCTAGCAGCCTCGCTGCAATCTGGTGGCCTCGCCACAATATCTGTATCTGGTGACCTCGTCACAATATCTGGCAGCCTCGCTGCAAATATATCTGGCAGCCTCGCTGCAAATGTTATCTGGCAGTCTCACTGCAAATTATATCTGGCAGCCTCGCTGCAAATATCTGTGGTGTGTAGCGGTTGGGTGGGTCGAGTAGTCTCCCCACGTGGTGTAAGGCTGGTACGGGGGTGTTAAGGATGGATCTGGGTTGGGTTTCTGTTTGCATAATGCTTATATCTGATCTGTTTCTGTTATGAGCCTTTTGGGCTTAACCTGATTCCTGTAATGGGCCAAGGCCCAATTAAATCTGTTTCTGAGGCTTGATCTGTTTTGGCCTATGGTTGAGATAATGTTGCACACTGAGTTGTCAAACTCACCCCTTTTTAATTAATCTCTGCAGGTAACCCTCAACCATAGTGGGCTTGGAGCTGCGAGAGATTCGGAGTGGCCACAGCGACTGCAATAAAACTGGTTTTCATTTATGTTTTAGTATTTTAAATTTTATGTTAATTTTTGGGTTTTAATGTGTAATAAGGCCGCTATTAAATTTTCTTTTTGGGTTTTAACTTTCTAAAGGGTTTGGTTCGTACTTTATCGAAACTGCTAGATGCAAGCTGTGCGGGTTTTCAAAACCTTAATAACGTTTTCAAAATAATGTTTATAAAATTTAAACAATCTTGAATAATGACAACTTAAAGTAGTTTTAACAAGAACTTTTCTCACCTTGCTAGTTTTATAAAATATCACCTAAGTCTCAACGCGTATTAAAAGGTTACATTCGTAGTTTAGGATCATGTGACACACCAGATCTGGTTATAGCGTCCAGACCGGGTTTGGGGTGTTACAAAAAAAATATTTCATCTTAACCGAATGTACATAGCTACATCATCATCATATCTTCCATTCCATGACTAAATTAACTCATAAATCCGAATTATCACATACGTTAGTAAACTTAAAATTTTCACTCAGATCTTAACATTTCTTTCATATTTTCAATCAAAACCAAAGGCATATCTCAACTTAACATATAAAATACCTCAACTTCACATAAAACTCTTTCCAGCTTTCATTAAGAAATTAATTCACCCTATTGCTAAGTAATTGACTAATTATCACGTACCTGAATATCTTAATTCATTTACTAAATTCGATTGCCACATCCACACAATGTATCATAAGTTTAATCTTGTAATATCTCACTGGCATTAGCCTACTAGGTATAACCTGAATTCACACCGACACACAGCCTGCTAGGCTTATAACCCGAATTCTATTCACCGGCAATAGCCTGCTGGGCGTTAAGCTCGATTTATGTTCACCGGCAATAAGCCTGCTAGGCATATAGCCCAATTTAACTTCACCAGCATAATGCTTGCTAGGCTTGAGGACTGAACATCCATATCACACATTCATTTCATTCATGACTATTTTATAACAATTTCAATGGTACTCATTCAATGTTTGACATTTCAATTTCACACTATAATTCAAATCAACTTAATATACAAATCTATAAAGTCATATTCGACCTATAACACCCCAAACCCGGCCTAGAAGTTAGGCCCCAGTCCAGTGTGTCACATTGAAGTGTTTTTCAAAAACCATGTTTTCAATGAAACCCTTCTTGTTTAAAACTTGTTGCCAACTAAAACTTGTGTTTGTTTATTTTCAAAACGTGGTCAACTAAAAGTTAATCCCTTTTTAAAAACATTATTACCTTTAAAACCTTCTTTGTTGCGGAAGCTTAATTTAATTAGTTGTGGAAGACATAGTGTTCGAAAATAGTTATCATTTTGAAAAATCGCGATTCACCTCTAACAGATATAATTTAAAATAAATAAAAACCTTAAAATAAAAATCCAGAAATTATAAAAGGCCTTAATACAAACCAAACCCAAAATAAAGTACTTGAGAGTAAATAATCATAATAGAAAGCATAAGCAGTGTGTGGCCTTCTCCGAGTCCCTCGTAGCTCCAATCCGTCTAAGGCTGGGGATTACCTGAAAGGTTAATAAACGGGGTGAGTTTATGAAAACTCAGTGTGTAATCCCCTACTAAAAATACGAACAGTCAGTCATGTAAAAGAATTTAAAAGTTTGCCCTACCACAGTTCCAGTATCAATTGGGCCTTAGCCCATTATAAAAGGTAGTACCAGATGAGCCTTAGCCCAGTACAAAATCAGGGACGTTATCTGAACCAAAATCAGTATCAGAATCAGAATCAGAGTCAGTATCAGTATCAGAATCAGAATCAGAATCAGAATCAAAATTAGAACCAGAATCAATTAACAGAATCAGAATCAGAATCAATTAACAAAATCAGAATCAGAATCAGAATGTGAATGCAATCCCAACCCAGTCCATCCTATACACCCCCGTACCAGTCTTACACCATGTGGGGAGACTACTCAACCTACCCATCCGCTACACACCACAGAATTTGTAGCGAGGCTGCTAGAACAGATATTGTGACGAAGTCACCAGATACAGATATTTTGGCGAGGCCACCAGAACAGATATATATGTGGCAAGGCCACCAGAATAGATATATATGTGGCGAGGCCACCAGAAATAGATAACGTGGCAAAGCCACTTAACAGAATACGTGGCACAAAGCCATTGATAACGTGTCTATAATCGGCACAAAGCCTGTGATATTGGCACAAAGCCTTCGGTAATGGCACAAAGCCCATAATAACAGCACACAGCCTTCGGTAATGGCAAAAAGCCCATAATAATAGCAAGAAGCCCACAATAACAGCACACAGCCTTTGGTAACATGATCGGCACTCAGCCATCAATCGGTCCACAGTCGTCAAGCAACCATGCGATCCTAATAGATCAAATCTTCCTCCATACAGAATCCCAACCCATGTAACATGTCATGTATGCAAATTGGCATGCCCATATTTGCATCAAACAATCACAGTCAAGTCATTCATATCACCAACATATATTCACAATCAAATCCGTCAAACACACAATCAAAGTCAGTCACTTGCCCACAAGGGCAAAACAGTCATTTAATAACCTAGGGGCAAAATGATAATTTTATCCCACAGGGGTATTTTAGTAATCCTACCCTAAAGGGGTATTTCGGTAATCCTACCCTAAAGGGGTATTTCGGTAATTCTACCCTAAAGGGGTATTTCGATAATTCTACCCTAAAGGGGTATTTCGGTAATTCTACCCTGAAGGGGTATTTCGGTAATTCTACCCTAAAGGGGTATTTCGGTAATTCTACCCCGAAGGGGTATTTCGATAATTCTACCCTAAAGGGGTATTTCGATAATTCTACCCTACAAGGGTATTTCAATAATTTCATAAATCAAGGGTAAAACAGTAATTTTACAAATCAGGGGTAAAATGGTAATTTTACAAATCAGGGGTAAAATGATAATTTTGCAAATTAAGGGTAAAATGGTAATTTTGTAAATTAAAGGTAAAATGGTAATTTTACAAATCAGGGGTAAAATGGTAATTTTGCAAATTAGGGGTAAAATGGTAATTTTACAAATTAAGGGTAAAATGGTAATTTTGCAAATTAAGGGTAAAATGGTAATTTTACAAATCAATGGTAAAACGATAATTCTATAAATTAGGGATAAAATGGTAATTCTGTAAATCGGGGGTACTTTGGTAATTTTACAAGTTGAAGGTATTTTAGTAATTTGGTAAACTAAAGCATTCTAAACAGAGATAACAATGCGAATGGGCCTAGGGCCCATTCTCGGCCCAAATAGACCCACACGCTCGTGTGGCCCTTTTAGCCCAAATCTAGCCACAGATATGAGATTCACCTAGTCTAATCCAATATTTACTACACAATCAAACAACTTATCCAATTGGGCCCGTTGGCCCATTAGGCCCACATGGCCCCTTTCGGCCCATCGCGGCCCGAAGTAGCTGTCCTACAGCTAGAGTAGTGAGAAATACACAACTGATAGGCATCTGAAGCGAATCCACCCTCTGAATGCTGCTATGCCCAGAAGCCAACAATAATTACACCCTTGACTCCCCGAGGTGTCGATCAACTACGGTCACCATCATTATGACCCAACGGCATACAGATCAACGAATGATCCAACGCCTAACCCAAATGAACACGCTTCAACGTGAAAGGGGTAAGCCAAGAAAGGCATGCCTACTCTCCTCATGGATCGCTCTATTTAAAGCCAGCTTCTCGCCTACTCCCATGCTAGCTTCCCGATGTGGGATCCTCCATCAATCTCCAAAAACTAACGTATTAGCAAAATAATCAACCTTTGCGTGTAAAGGGATTCGAACCATAGACCTCTTGAGTAGTCATGTCAAGGCACCACCACTCGGACACAAGTCCCTTTGTGTCATAAGTTCAACACATTTATCTTTAAAGCCCACCTACTCGCTTCCAGATTTATTTAAAAGAAAAACCAAAATAAATTGCAAGAGCCAAGACTTGAACCTTGGACCCCTTGCTTCCTTTATGGCGTCACTTCCTTGTCCCCTAAGTGGCGCCACTTTGCCACTACACCACACTCCTTTTTGTCTCATGCTTTCACCAAAAATATTCTTAAAGCCTACCCACTAACGTCAAGGCTCCCGTAAGAGAAAAACATAAATTTTTGCTAAGGCCCAGGTTTGAACCCAGGACTTCTCCAACACTTCCAAACCTCTTAGCCATCACACCAACACGTCATTCAGTGAATATGGGCCCGGGGCCCATTACACAACCCAAGTAGGGCCCACGTGCTCGTATGGCCCGCCTGGCCAAATTTGCCTACACCACATGTACGACATAGCCAGACCACTAATTCTCGTAAGTCTAAAGACAAGACCCGTGTAGGCCCACAAGCCCATTGGGCCCACACGGCCCAATTTTGGGGCGTTACAATTCACCCCTCCTTAAAGAAATTTCGTCCCTGAAATTTCCAACTATTAAACAGTCACATAGTCTAGACTACACCACTATGCTCCCGCTGCGCACTCTAATCCTAATAATACTAACACACATCCAAAAATATCTATTCAGCGAAGTGGATATATATCACATGCATACAATTTCTATGTTCAAATCATCACATCCAAACAATTCCAAACATGCAGAATAAACACCAAATCTCAATACAGTCCAATATCTAAAGAATCCACAGTATTTCAATTCTAAACATACAAAAGTATTTAGAAAACTTTCGGATTCGGCGCCAGAGACTCGGTGAACCACACTTTCAGGAAAACAGTTAGTAAAACATTTTAAATACTACAAATCGTTTGAAATAGTTCTTTCAGAAATTCAATATTAAAAGCCCAATCCACAGCCGAGTTTTGCAACCTAGGCTCTGAAACCACTAAATGTAACACCCCAAACCCGGCCTAGAAGCTAGGCTCAAATCTGGTGTGTCACATGGAAGTGTTTTTCGAAAACCTTATTTTATTAAAAACCCTTCTTATTATTTAAAAAATTAAATCTCAGTTTGCGTTCGCTATTTTCAAAACATGGTTCATTGAAAAATAATTTACTTTTAAAACCTTAATTACTGTTATAAGTGAGTACCAAGTAAGTTTACGAAAGCTGAAAAAAATTAGTAGTTTGTAGGGACGTGTTGATTTGAAAACAATTAACATTTTTAGGAAATCGAGTTCTACTTAGAGCAGATAAAAAACCAAACTTAAAATTCAAAAATTATAAAAGGCCTTATTACAAAAATAAAATCCCATAATGAAATTAAATGGTAAATAAAAGCCAAATAAAAGAAAACAGGAGCAGTAGTGTGGCCACCTCCGAGTCCCTCGTAGCTTCGATCTGTTAAATGCTAGAAATTACCTAAAAGGTTAATAAACGGGGTGAGTTTATGAAAACTCAGTGTGTAATCCCCTACTACAAATACGAACAGTCAGTCATGTAAAAGAATTTAAAAGTTTGCCCTACCACAGTTCCAGTATTAATTGGGCCTTAGCCCATTATAAAAGGCAGTACCAGATGGGCCTAGCCCATTACAAAATCAGAGACATTATCTAAACCAAAATCAGAGACATTATCTGAACCAAAATCAGTATCAGAATCAGAATCAGAATTAGAACCAGAATCAATTAATAGAATCAGAATCAGAATTAGAATCAGAATGTGAATGCAATCCCAACCCAGTCCATCCGTATACACCCCCGTACCAGCCTTACACCATGTGGGGAGACTACTCAACCCACCCATCCGCTACACACCACAGAATTTGCAGCGAGGCTGCTAGAACAGATATTGTGACGAAGTCACCAGATACAGATATTGTGGCGAGGCCACCAGAACAGATATATATATGGCGAGGCCACCAGAAATAGATAACGTGGCAAAGCCACTTAATAGAATACGTGGCACAAAGCCATCGATAACGTGTCTATAATTGGCACAAAGCCTGTGATATTGGTATAAAGCTTTCGGTAATGGCACAAAGCCCATAATAAGAGCACACAGCCTTCGGTAATGGCACAAAGCCCATAATAACAGCACGAAGCCCACAATAACGGCACATAGCCTTCGGTAACATGATCGGCACTCAGCCATCAATCGGTCCACAGTCGTCAAGAACCTATGCGATCTTAACAGATCAGATCTTCCTCCATACAGAATCCCAACCCATGCAACATGTCATGTATGCAGAATGCCATGCCCATATTTGCATCAAACAATCACAGTCAAGTCATTCATATCACCAACATATATTCACAATCAAATCCGTCAAACACACAGTCCAAGTCAGTCACTTGCCTACAAGGGCAAAACAATCATTTAACAACCTAGAGGCAAAATGGTAATTTTATCCCACAGGGGTATTTCAGTAATCCTACCCTAAAGGGGTATTTCGATAATTCTACCCTAAAGGGGTATTTCGATAATTCTACCCTGAAGGGGTATTTCGGTAATTCTACCCTAAAGGGGTATTTTGGTAATTCTACCCTGAAGGGGTATTTCGGTAATTCTACCCTAAAGGGGTATTTAGGTAATTCTACCCTACAAGGGTATTTCAGTAATTTCACAAATCAAGGGTAAAACGGTAATTTTACAAATCAGGGGTAAAAAGGTAATTTTGCAAATCATGGGTAAAATGGTAATTTTGTAAATTAAAGGTAAAATGGTACTTTTACAAATTAAGGGTAAAATAGTAATTTTGCAAATTAAGGGTAAAATGGTAATTTTGCAAATTAAGGGTAAAATGGTAATTTTAAAAATCAAGGGTAAAACGATAATTCTGTAAATTAGGGGTAAAACGGTAATTCTGTAAATCGGGGGTACTTTGGTAATTTTACAAGTCGAGGGTATTTTAGTAATTTGGTAAACTAAAGCATTCTAAACAGAGATAACAATGCGAATGGACCTAGGGCCCATTCTCGGCCCAAATAGGCCCACACGCTCGTGTGGGCCTTTTAGCCCAAATCTAGCCACAGATATGAGATTCACCTAGTCTAATCCAATATTTACTACACAATCAAACAACTTATCCAATTGGGCCCGTAAGCCCATTGGGCCCACTGGCCCCTTTTGGCCCATCGCGGCCCGAAGTAGCCGTCCTACAGCTAGAGTAGTGAGAAATACACAACTGATAGGCATCTGAAACTAATCCACCCTCTGAACGCTGCTATGCCCAGAAGCAAACAATAATCGCACCCTTGACTCCCCGGGGTGTCGATCAACTACGGTCACCATCATTATGACCCAACGGCATACAGATCAACGAATGTCCAACGCCTAACCCAAACGAACACGCTTCAACGTAAAAGGGGTAAGCCAAGAAAGGCATGCCTACTCTCCTGATGGATCGCTCTATTTAAAGCCAGCTTCTCGCCTACTCCCATGCTAGCTTCCCGATGTGGGATCCTCCATCAATCTCCAAAAACTAAAGTATTAGCAAAATAATCAACCTTTGCATGCAAAGGGATTCGAACCATAGACCTGTCGATTAGTCATGTCAAGGCACCACCACTTGGACACAAGTCCGTTTGTGTCATAAGTTCAACGCATTTATCTTTAAAGCCCGTCTACTCGCTTCCAAATTTATTTAAAAGAAAAACCAAAATAAATTGCAAGAGCCAAGACTTGAACCTTGGACCCCTTGCTTCCTTTATGGCGTCACTTCCTTGTCACCTAAGTGGCGCCACTTTGCCACTACACCACACTCCTTTTTGTCTCATGCTTTCACCAAAAATATTCTTAAAGCCTACCCACTAACGTCAAGGCTCCCATAAGAGAAAAAGATAAATTTTTGCTAAGGCCCAGGTTTGAACCTAGGACTTCTCCAACACTTCCAAACCTCTTAGCCATCACACCAACACGTCATTCAGTGAATATGGGCCCGGGGCCTATTACGCAACCCAAGTGGGGCCCACGTGCTCGCATGGCCCGCTTGGCCAGATTTGCTACACCACATGTACGACACAGCCGGACCACTAATTCTCATAAGTCCAAAAACACGACCCGTGTGGGCCTACAAGCCCATTGGGCCCACACGGCCCATTCATCTAGGCCCAATTTTGGGGCGTTACGCGGCCAACCACAGTTACACACACACACACACACACACACACATATATATATATATATATATATATATCAATCCAAATGTAACATTTAACAAATTTTCATTCAAATAAATGTGTTTAAAATTGCTTATAGGCTTACCTCGGATATTGTCGAACAGCGTAAATCGCCTATTCGTCTATTTTTGCTTTTCCTCGATCCGAATCCGATTATCTCTTTTCTTGATCTAAATTAATTTAAATTAAAATTATTTAATCAAATGTTCAATCAAATTCACTCAAAAACACATAAATGGGTAAATTGCACTTTTACCCGATAAATTTTACACTTTTAGCAATTTAGTCCAAAAATTCATAAAACACAAAATTTGCATAATTTGTTTGTATTTAGCCTAGGCCGAATGTTACCCCTATCCATAAAAGTCCTCACATTTAATTAGTTTCACAATCTAATCCCTCTAAGTATCTTTTTTTAACTAAGCCCTATTCACTAAATTTTCATGAAAATTGCCATTATAAATTTAATAATCTAACACATATCTTCATTTTAACAACATCTAACAACAATTTCATCAAGATATCAAAAATGAGGGATTATGAAATCATCACCAAAATAAAAAATTAGAACATGGGCTTTGAATATTTCGAAGTAACGATCTCAAAAACGTAAAAATTATCAAAAACCGAAGCAAAACTCACCTTGAATCAAGTCCCAACTATGGCCGAACCTTCAAGCTTTATTTTTCTTTATTTCTTTTTTTATTCGATGATGAACATGCATATGAACACCTTATTTTATTTTATGTTTTATTAAGACACATATAATATTGTTATTTTACTTAATTAACCTTACTAATAATATGCATAACCTTTTTACTTTATGACCAAAACCGTCCACACCTATTTCATTTGGTTTATTTTCAACATAAAGACCCCATATAAAACAAACAAAGCAATTTGATACTTTAATAATTAGATAGCAACTTTTATAACTTACGCGATTAAGTCCCTTTTTTTTTAAATTAAACACACAAACAATCAAATTTTATACGAAATTTTTGCACATGCAAATTCACATATAATAAACACAAAAAATAATATTTAAATATTTTTTGACTCGGATTCATGGTCCCGAAACCACCATTCCGAATAGGGTCAAAATCAGACTGTCACAACTCTACCCCCTTAGGGATTTTCGTCCCCGAAAATCTTACCAGTGAAAAGGTTTGGATAACGTTCTTTCATTGAATCCTCTAACTCCCACGTTGCTTCCTCGACCCCGTGAATCTTGTTTTCGCTGAGCTCATTCCAATACAAGGGTGTACGACATTTATAACCGTACAAAGCTTCGTAAGGTGCCATTTTGATACTTGATTGAAAGCTATTGTTGTATGCATATTCAACCAGAGGCAAATATCGATCCCATGAACCTCTAAACTCAAGGATGCAACATCCAAACATATCCTAAAGTTTCTGAATGACTCGCTCGAACTGACCGTGTAACTCCCTAAATTTTAGGGTTCTGTTTTTTTACTTATTTTGATTATTGCATGTGTGGATGTCCTATATTGATGTGTGTGCGTGTTAGGGGGCCTTTGAAGGCCTGGGTTAAAGCCTAACCCTTGGTGGAATTTTGGTTTTTGGCTTAAGGGGTATAGGCGTTGGTCTGCAGGGCTTAGGTGTAGTTTTTGGAAGGTTTTGTCGTAAAAAGGCTTGTGGCAAGGTGGCTAGTGGCGCCACATGAGGAGATAGGATGTGGCGTGAGATGGAAGATGGGGGAGCCAAGGTTCGAGTCACAGTAAGGAGCTAATAGTTGTTATTTTGCTGCATGGACCTGGTAAGTGTTGGAGTTGGATGCAAAGACTGGAGTTCATGGGAGACTTGGTAAAAGTTGAGTTGATCATGGAATTTAATTTGAATTCGAATAGAGGTTGGAGCAAATTAGGGAGAAAATTGAGGAATAGGGATGTGAGGATAGAGTTGGCCGAATGTGTGATACTTGGGGGAGTAAATTCGGCTCTTGAGCATTGGACTTGGTTTTTTCGGCAACTTGGGGAAAATAGGGTGAGTGCCGATTGCTTCTTGGGATTTTTGGGTTGTTTTATAGTAATGTTTTGGTATTTGAGGGTTAAGTGCCGATTTCTCCCTTAGGTTTTTGGGATTATTCTTTGGGAAGTGCTTTGTGACCATTCGGGGTTAGTGCATTTGTTGGTGCTGAGTTATCGTTGAAGTCTCTTTTTCTACTCTCTTCTCCCTGGTAGACAAAACCTAAAACCTATTCTCTTCTTCTTCTCCAGTTTCTCTTTTTCTTCTTTTCTTGGAAACCGATTCCTTTAGGTCCCCTTTTGGCCGATTCTTCCTGAAGTGCTGAACCCTCCCTCTCTATCTTTTCCATTCTGTGGAACCGACTCCTTTGAACCTTGCTTAGCCGAACTTTGCTCCTATTTTCTCCAAATACACCTTTTAGCTGAATACTCTGAGTTCTCCACCTATTTTATTTTGGGTTGAGCTAGTATAGTTGTGAACGTGGTGGTAGGCAACTCATTTCTTCATCGGTCCATTCAAGCGAACATCTAGGGTAAGAACTCAAGTATTTCTTTCTTTGCTCTCGATTAATGTAGGGGAAAGCTGAAATCCCTCCTAACCTCCTTCCTGTTAATCGACTTTGTTAGTGAAAACCAATTTAAGTTCTCTTTTTCTACTTATGTTCGTAGCCGTTCGTAGAGGGGGTGGTTATCATGGAGGCTAGCCAGTGGTTACAAGAAGTAGGACAATCTAGATTTACTAGTTAGATCGCAACAAAGGTAAGTTGTGAATGTTATAAGTTGGTATGGCCGAATGGGTCATGGTTTGTGAATGATGGTTCTAATCGAGCTATAGTCTAACAATGTGGCTGGTCAATTGTACGTTAATCTTTCGCAGAACTATGGAGTTGATCCGAAATCAGATGTGTAACTACACCCTCTGTAGTGTAGATCAGCGAAAGCAGAAAAGCTGGAATGCCGGCAAATCAAGGCTCTATTGCCGTGCGAATGCTAATGGGCCAATCTGAACCCGTTAAGAGGGGTTTTGGGTCCGGGGAGACCATTCGGTGCAATTTTGCACACTTAGGCTAGATTGGGTTTTGATGGGCTGAAGCGGGCCCAATGGCCTATAGGCCCGTAGGAGTAAAATATCCAGTAAGTGGTGATTAAAAGGTGAAATAGTAAAAATCTAAAATTTTGTGCACAAAATTAGGCATAATGGGCCACTAGGACGAGTGGGCCCGCATGGGCCAATATGGGCTTTTGGGCCCAAAATTACTTTAGAACTAATTTATGAATCTAGACTACTAAGTATGAGGTGGGATCTGTTAGGAGATTATATCTAGTGTTAAGACATTAAAATCTAATAATAAGAATTGAAATATTGTTAAAGGGTAAAATTACTATTTTACCCCCCAACTTTGGAAATGACTATTATACCCCTGGAGGGTAGGTTAATGACTATGCATGATTAATTCTGTATCTACTATTCTGTAAGCATATTATATATGTTTATTCTGTTCTGTGTATTTACATGGGGTTGGGATTATGATTATGGAGGAAGTTCTGTTACAGTGGCTCTGCACATACTTCTGTTAACAATGGCTCTGCCACTCATTCTGCTTCTGGTGGCTCTGCCACAATTTTCTGTATTAGCAGCTTTGTTGCATATTGGTGTGTGGGCTGGGTGGGTTGAGTTATTCCCCACATGGTGTGTTGGTTGGTACGGGTGGTGTGATGGCTGGCTGGGGAGGGTTTTGCATATTCGATATTTACTCTGTATCGGTTATGGGCTTGGGCCCGATCTGTTTCTATTTGGGGCTATGGCCCATTCTGTTCTGATGGGAAGTTGCACACTGAGTTTCCACAAACTCACTCTGTTAATGTTCAATATGTGCAGGTAACCCCCAGATTTGGTGGATTTGGAGCTGTGACTGACTCGAGGTGGCCACATATTTTCTATTTGTTTCCGCACCAGTTAGACTTCCGCTATTTGTTTTCTTTTCCTATTTCTGTTTCCTATGTTGGTTTAAATTTTGTAATAAGGCCATTACGGTGTTATAACATTTAATCGGTTATTTATTTATTTTGGAATGGCACAAGCATGAAACTGGATAATTAATCAAACTGGGCTTCTAAAACTTTTAACAAACGTTTTGAAAGAAAAACCACGTCCTTTATTTTTGTTTTGCAACCCAACTCGTTAAATTAACGTTCACCATGATTTCAAATAAGAGGAAAAATTTTTTTGAACTAAACTAGAAGGATGTTTTCCAACTAAAACGAACTTGTGCTAGACGAGACCCTAGCTTTTTAATAAAGTTTCAAACAGTTTTCAAACTTCAAGCCATGTAACCCTCCAGATCCGGGCATAACGACCTGGCCGGGTTTGGGGTGTTACAGACCATCTGTCTGGGGATGAAAAGCAGTGGGATGAAAAGCGGTGCTAAAATGCAGTTTAGTACCTAGCGCATCTTGCAGTTTCTTCCAAAACTGTGATGTAAATCTCGGATCTCTATCCGAAACAATAGAAATAGGTATCCCGTGCAATCGCACAATATGAGAAATATACAATTCTGCTAATTTATCGAGCGAGTAATCAATACGGACCTAAATAAAGTGAGTGGATTTTGTCAATCTAGCAACAATAACCCATATTGCATCTTTCTTGCTCGATGTTAATGGTAGACCCGATACAAAGTCCATCATGACTCGGTCCCATTTCCATTCAGGTATCATGATCAGCTGAAGCAATCCAGAAGGCACTTGATGTTCGGCTTTCACTTGCTGACACACTAAGCATTTCGAAACAAAGTCAGAAATGTCTCATTTCATACCATGCCACCAATAATGATGTTTCAGATCGTTATACATTTTCGTGCTACCCGGGTGAACCGACATCCGACTATTATGAGCTTCGTTCAAAATCATCTGTAACAACTCTATATTCCTCGGAACACATAACTGATTTTTGAATCTCAAAGAATCCTTCACATCAATCAGAAACTCTAAATCAGCTTTTGAGTCATCTTGTGCCTGTTTTACAGCTAAATCATCATCAATTTTCTGAGCTTCACAAATCTATTGCACAAGTAACGGTTTTGCTTTTAATTCAGCTATTAATACATCATCAACGGATATAGCCAAATGCGCATTCATCGTACGCAAAGCAAATAGGGATTTTTGACTTAAAGCATCGGCAACCACATTAGCCTTTCTCAGATGATAATCAATCACAAGCTTATAATCTTTAAGTACATCGCTATTTCAAGTTCAGATCCTTCTGAGTCATCAAGTATTTCAGACTTTTATGATCGGAATAAACATGACATTTCTCACCAAACAAATAGTGGCGCCAAATTTTCAAAGCGAAAACAATAGTAGCCAGTTCAAGATCATGTGTCGGATAGTTCTTCTCATGAGGTTTTAAGTGTCTCGAGGCATAACCTACAACTTTGCCTTCTTGCATCAATACACAACCAAGTCCATTCAGAGATGCATCGCTGTAAATCACAAATTCTTTACTCGATTCTGGTTGAACTAGTACCGGAGCTTCGGTCAAAAGGACTTTCAACTGATCAAAACTTTTCTGACACTTTTCTGACCATTCAAACTTGACATCCTTCTAAAGCAACTTTGTCATTGGTGTCGCTATCATCGAAAAGCCTTTCACAAACCGTCTATAGTATCCCGCCAGCCCTAGAAAACTTCTGACTTCAAAAATTTTTCTCGGGGGTTTCCAATCAAGTATGGCCGAAATTTTGCTCAGATCAACCCAGATACCTGATGCTGAAACAACATGCCCCAGAAAGCTAACTTCTCATAACCAAAATTCACATTTGCTAAACTTTGCGTACAATTGCTTATCACGCAAAATCTGTAACACAAGTCTCAAGTGTTCGGCATGCTCGGTTTCATCGCGTGAATAGATCAGGATGTTATATATAAAAACAATCACAAATCGATCTAAATACTCTTTGAAAACTCGATTCATCAAATCCATGTAAATCGCAGGGGCATTAGTGAGTCCGAACAGCATCACTAAGAACTCATAATGTCCGTATCTCGTCCTGAAAGTAATCTTAGGCACATCAGAGTCTCTAACTCACAACTAGTAGTAGCCCGATCTCAAATCTATTTTCAAAAACACTGAAGCTCCCTTTAGCTGATCGAATAAATCATCAATACGTACCAACAAATATTTATTCTTTATAGTCACTTTATTGAGCTGCCGATAGTCGATGCACATTCTCATAGTTCCATCTTTCTTTTTCACGAATAACACTGGTGCACCCCAAGGAGCTCGCTCGAGCAAAACCTCTATCCGTCAACTCTTGCAACAGAGCTTTCAATTCTTTCAATTCGGTCAGTGCCATTCGGTACAGAGCTATCGAAATCAGAGTCGTTTCCGGTACTAATTCAATACCAAACTCAACTTCTCTAATAGGTGGTAAACCTAGCAATCCTTCTGGAAACACGTCCGGATACTCGCACACCACTGGTACGGATTCAATTTTCTTTTCAGTCACTTTACTATCAAGCACATAGGCAAGGTAAGCTTCACACCCTTTTCTTTTATATTTTCGAGCCAAAATCGAGGATATTACAGCTGGTAAACCATTCAGATTATTAGATTCAATCTGAATAATTTCGTTGTTCTGATATCTCAAATCAATGGTCTTTCTTTTGCAATCACAACCGCATCATGCAAAGTCAGCCAATCCATACCCAAAATTATATCAAATTTTTTGAATGGTAACAACATCAAATCAGTTGAAAAACATAAGTCTCGAATCATCAACGGTCAATTTTTGCACACTTTATCAACCAAAACGTACCAGCCTAAGGGATTTGACATTCGAATCACAAACTCAGTAGACTCAACAGGCAGAGTCTTGCTGGATACTAATGTCTCACACACATATGAATGAGTAGAACCAGGATCAATCAATGCAATAACACTAGTATCATAAAGAGTGAAAGTACTAGTAATAACATCTGGGGAAGAAGCCTCCTCACGAGCGCGTATGGCACAAGCTCTGGCAGGTGCACGAGCCTCAGATCGAACCGTTGTATCTTTCATTCCTTTCTGACTACCATTCACAATACACAAATGTCTGGATGGTCTGCCTCTTGCTGACATGTTACTCGGTCTCGCATTCTAAACAGTGTTTTGCTCGGCTAACTTTGAACAATCTCGGATGAAGTGATCCATCGATCTACATTTAAAACAAGACCGATCATGTAGTCTACATCTTCCTGAATGCCATTTACCACAATTCTTACATTCAGATCTGTCCTGTCGATCATTGCCAACACTAGCAATTCAAGTAGCTCGTGAACTCACAGGGGGTTGGTCTCGATCTCGTCTAGAAAAGCTCGTAGTAGTTTTAGATCGGTTAAAATCATCTCGGAACTTCTTTGATGAAGACAGGAAAGTTTTACCCGAAGATCTTTTACGAAAATCTCTGGCTTCAACATCAGCTTTTCTTTTCTCTTTCCCAAGCTCTTTGGCTTTATAAGCTCGCTCGACAAGTACCACGAATTCTTTGATTTCCAGTATGCCAACCAACAATTTAATATCTTCATTCAACCCACCTTCAAATCTTTTACACATTATAGCCTCTGTCGAAACACACTCTCAGGCATATCTACTGAGTCTCACAAACTATCGTTCATATTTAGTAACCGTCTTACAACTTTGTTTAAGCTCGAGAAATTTTTTATGTTTTTGATCAATGAATCGTTGACTTATATATTTCTTGCGAAACTCAATCTGAAAGAATTCCCAGGTGACTCACTCTTTCGGTACAACCAAAGCCAAGGTGTTTCACCAATGATAAGTAGAGTTGCGTAACAAAAATATGGCACATTTCAAGCACTCGTCAGGTGTACATGCTAATTCTTTGAATACGCGAATAGTGTTATCGAGCTAGAATTCTGCTTGTTCAGCATCATCATCAACTGTAGCCCTGAACTCTTGAGTCCCGTACTTTCTAATTTTATCAACAGGAGGTTTAATTAATCTCATCGAATCAATCATCGGAGGTACCATAGGTATCAGAGATGGATTATTCGGGGGTGGAGGTTATTGAACAGTCGGATTAGTTCAAATATATTAAGTAAACCATTCATTCATCATTTGGTAAAAGGCCTATTTAGCCTCTCCCTTATGGCTACCCGAGGTCGGTCGAGAATCAACTCGCGCTGTCCCTTGCGCGGAAGCAAGTGCTATAATCTCAACATCATCAGCTACGGCTCGATCGGGATCTATTTACTATACAAAAATACATTTTGAACTGTCAAGAGTCACCACACTATCATAATGTAAATTTTGGCATGTATAGCTAAACCCACACGCGCTAGTTAGTCCTAGAATCGACTAAATCGTAGCTCTGATACCAATAAAATGTAACACCCCTAACCCGTATCCATCGCCAGAATGGGTTACAAGGTATTACTAGACAAGTCAATATTTTCCAAACTATCACAAACATACTCGGGATATAACTCAAATAGCAGAAATTTTAAACATAAATAATCATTTATATCTCTTGTATTGATCATTTCACAGCTTCAAACATCACATAAATATGATACGAAGAAATACAAAACTCAAAATGGCATAGAAATCACTATAACATTTTAAGACACCAAAGGTAACTATAATTAGTTCACTGACAAAAGTGTTAACCAAATAAACATATATGCTTTTCACCCTAGAGTCATTTCATTAACTATTATAAAATACATAAAAATACAAAGCCATAATATCACATAAACGAAATATATATATTGATACACCTATTCAAAAATATGCTATCTTTACTCAAAATCATTCGGCATATATAACATTAGTCACAAGTAATAATCAATTGTCTCTATCAATTACCAATAAAAAATACTATTCATATGGTAAATTTTATCTCATTAACCGATTAGGTAAATCTTTACCATCACATTCCTTTCAACTTTATTACATCACAAACAATGATACGTTCACACATGAATTCATGTATAAACCTCTTATAAGTTACATATTTAAACTTACCATTCAAATATACTTTATCCAAACCAAAAACCTAAGCCGAAACATATAACTATATCAGAAGATTTATATATATAACCTTTACACCAAACCACTTTCAAACCGAACATCAATACACCATTTTCAAACATACCACATATATCACATAATTCATTCACATATAATATATATAACATTTTAACTAAAAGTAACACTCAAACCATATCCGAGTATAAACAATCTATCACGAAAATTTAAGCCATTTTCGCATGGCTAAATTTATACATATTCAAGGTCAAACAAAATACGAATTAGCCTATACATGCCAAAAGTTCAAAGATAAACTTTTATAAGCATCGAAAATCAAATGATAGTGTGGATGACTTCACCGACTGTAATATCCCGAATTAGGGACTAATCAGAATAGTGGTTTTGTGACCACAAATCCGAGGTAGAAATAATTATTTTATAATTATTTTGATGTTTATGATATGATTTTATGATGGTGTGAAAATTTCGTGAAGAAATTCTAAGCGTAAAGTGCTTAATTTGAAATTAGGGACTAAATCGAATAAGTTGCAAAACTTGCATTCTAGAAGTTTCTAGTATGAAATTGCTTTGGAATATTAATTAGGAGGTCTTAAATAGAATTTGACCAATTTTAAGTTCATGGACAAAATTTGGACATGGATGGAATTTTTGAAAGTTTAGTAAGGAGGGGCATTTTGGTCATTTGGATATTAACATGAAATAAAAAGGGAAAAATAACACAAAATTGGTCATCTTCTTCATTACCACGAAATTTCAAGGGTTCTCCATAGCTAGGGTTTGTTTCAAGCTTCCAAGCTTCATAGTAAGTGATTCCAAGCCCCGTTTTTAATGTTCTTTACGTTTTCGTAGTCCCGGTAACTCGATAAAGCTTATGTTAGCAATAATTTAAGTTAGGGTTCATATTTGGAAAAATACCCATAGGTGAAATTTGTGTATTTTGATGTTTTATGATAGAATATGAGGTTTTAAATTATGTTAGACAACTTGTGCTACTCGGTTTTAAGTAAAAACGAGTAAAACGGCTTAATCGGTAAAAGTACATATTGTTCATAAGTATGTGTTTTAGTGGGAATTTGAGCTTGCTAATGGTAAATAAATGATCAGCATGTCCTAAAACATAAGAATTTGTGATAAAATTTAATTTCCGAACTTTGGGGCAAAAGTGTAAATATGCAAAAGTTTAGGGGCAAAATTGTAATTTTGTCAAAATTTGAATTTAGGACTATTTTGATAATGTGAGTATTAAATAAGCTAAATGTGTTATTTTAGATCAAGAAAGACGTGGAATCAACCTTGATCGAGGAAAAGAAAAGATTTTGGACTAAATCGCAAAATTGCTATATTTTGTACCGAGGTAAGTTCATGTGTAAATAATGTAACATAATTGTTATTTTTAATTTAATTGATGTTATTTATATGATATGCTGATTTTATCATGAAATATATGCTTTGTGGTTTTTATCGAATAATATGCAAATTATGTGTGCTACTTGTTAAATATAAATTGCTACCGAGTATTGGTTTCGGCATTCTATGGAAGACGGCAAGGATATGTGATTGAGGAAAATCCCGTTTGAACCTTGGGAATAGATTAGGATACAAGTGACATTTCACTAGGATGGTTGGGCATCCGAGCTCGTTGAGTTGAGTCCGAGTTCACTTATGGATGCAAATGTCCGAACTCGTTGAGTTGAGTCCGAGTTCGTGAGATGTAACTAGGCATCCGAGCTCGTTGAGTTGAGTCTGAGTTCACTTATGGATGCGAACACCCGAGCTCGTTGAGTTGAGTCCAAGTTCGCTTATGGGCGGGTTACATGATTCATTGATTACATATGTGGCACTTATGTGCAAATGATCCGTGTATTCGAGTTATATTTCGATGTGTTCAACGGGTAAAATTCTAGCGGAATGGAAGAATACTCAAGATGAAAATGATATTTTGGTAAGTGTTGTGAAATGGACAATTTGGACAGGTATGTACTTAACCCTCGGGTTGAAACTTGATACAACAGAAATAAGGTGGTAAGATGATACATGATAGCTAGAAATGTGGTTTGTATCTTGGTGATATCATGCTATTGTTGTTGATATAATTGCTTTGTTATGTTACTTGTTATTTCCATGTGAACTTACTAAGCATTTATGCTTACTCCCTCCTTTACATTCATTGTCGTTTTTAACGAGCCAACTTGGATATCGGGAAGGTCGAAGAAACACTCACACTATCCGAGGAATAATTGGTATATTGGTTTGTATGTTTTGATGTATGGCATGTATAGCAATATACTTGTTTTGTGTAAATAATCTTGTGATATGGTTGTGGTTTGGTTGAGAAAATGCTTGATAATGATTAGTCATTGGTATGGCTAGCCTAGATAATGTTGGATGCCTTGTGAGTTTAATATGTTATATAGTTCATGAGAATTCATAAAAAGATGAAACTTGCCATAAAACAGAACACTACAGCAACAACGATGTGAGTTTGAAAAATCACCAAAAATAGTAGAAAATGAATTAAGTGAATAATTAACTATGAAATTGAAGCTTATTGTGTCTACTTTCAAATGGGAAAAATCAAAATAGGTAAAGGAGTTATATGTTATAAGATATTTGAGTTTTAGTGAAACAGGGCCAGAGCGATTTCTGGATCCCCTGTTCCAACTTTGAAAATTCACTATAAATTGTAAAAAAAATAATTAGGAGGTGTAATTTATATTCTTAGAATCCTTACTGAATCTAATTTTAAGAGAAATAAATGGTATAGTTATATGAATTTTTTACAGGGAGAAAAGTGGTTCGTAGTAAGTAGAGGTCAGTGCAGTCAAGTCCTGAAACAGGGGTAACTTTAACTAATAAACTGTACTAATTGGCC
The DNA here is from genome assembly GCA_020496765.1 of Gossypium stocksii. Taxonomy (NCBI): domain Eukaryota; kingdom Viridiplantae; phylum Streptophyta; class Magnoliopsida; order Malvales; family Malvaceae; genus Gossypium; species Gossypium stocksii. Next base: position 37,143,274 of record CM035624.1, read on the forward strand.
CAACCAAAAATTTTAGAAACAAATTAGTAGATAGATATGTGAGTCTAGATTCAGGAAAAATTTACAGATCTTGATTTCGAGTTTTTTAACTCGAGATATGATTTTTTTAGCGACCATGACGCAGAAAAACTGCTTATTACGAAAATCAAAATAAATGATGTAAAGTTGTTTAAATGATAAATTATGTTCGGTAACACCTCAAGCTCGACTCCGGCGACGGTCTCGGGCGTGGGGGTGTTACACCGACGATCCCCGAGCACGAAACAACCTCAAAAATCGAAAAAGAATTATAAAACAGATACACAAGTAAGGTAATCTAGCTTAGTAAGCATTAAGCAAGTTAAACATTTAGCTAAATTTACTAAGGTATCATAAATCACGTATATTTTTAAACTTTCAATCCCGTACATATATACCATATACTTTAATAATAATAAAAAAAAATTTCATCTTAACCGAATGTACATAGCTACATCATCATCATATCTTCCATTCCATGACTAAATTAACTCATAAATTCGAATTATCACATACATTAGTAAACTTAAAATTTTCACTCACATCTTAACATTCTTTCATATTTTCAATCAAAACCAAAGGCATATCTTAACTTAACATATAAAATACCTCAACTTCACATAAAACTCTTTCCGTCATTCATTAAGAAATTAATTCACCCTATTGCCAAGTAATTGACTAATTATCACGTACCTGAATATCTTAATTCATTTATTGAATTCGATTGCCACATCCACACAATGTACCATAAGTTTAATCTTGTCATATCTCACCGGCATTAGCCTGCTAGGTATAACCTGAATTCACACTAGCACACAGCCTACTAGGCTTATAGCCCGAATTCTATTCACCGGCAATAGCCTGCTCGGCGTTAAGCCTGATTCATGTTCACCGGCAATAAGCCTGCTAGGCATATAGCCTGATTTAACTTCACCAGCATAATACTTGCTAGGCTTGAAGCCTGAACATCCATATCACACATTCATTTCATTCATGACTATTTTATAACAATTTCAATGGTACTCATTCAATGTTTGACATTTCAATTTCACACTATAATTCAACTCAACTTAATATACAAATCTATAAAGTCATATTCGGCCAACCACAGTTATACACACACACACACATATATATATATATCAATCCAAATTTAACATTTAACAAATTTTCATTCAAATAAATATGTTTAAAATTGCTTATAGACTTACCTCGGATATTGTCCAACAGCGTAAATTAACTATTCGTCTATTTCTGCTTTTCCCCAATCTGAATCCGATTTTCTCTTTTCTTGATCTAAATTAATTTAAATTAAAATTATTTAATCAAATGTTCAATCAAATTCACTCAAAACACATAAATGGGTAAATTGCACTTTTACCTCATAAATTTTACACTTTTAGCAATTTAGTCCAAAAATCCATAAAACACAAAATTTGCATAATTTGTTTGTATTTAGCCTAGGCCAAATGTTCCCCTATCCATACAAGTCCTCACATTTGATTAGTTTCACAATCTAATCCCTTTAATTATCTTTTTTTTTAATTAAGCCCTATTCACTAAATTTTCATGAAAATTGCCATTATAAATTTAATAATCTAACACATATCTTCATTTTAACAACATCTAACAACAATTTCATCAAGATATCAAAAACGAGGGATTATGAAATCATCACCAAAATAAAAAATTAGAACATGGGCTTAGAACATTTTGAAGCAACGATCTCAAAAACGTAAAAATTATCAAAAACCAAAGCAAAACTCACCTTGAATCAAGTCCCAACTATGGCCGAACCTTCAAGCTTTATTTTTCTTTATTTCTTTTGTTTATTCGATGATGAACATGCATATGAACACCTTATTTTATTTTATGTTTTGTTAAGACACATACAATATTGTTATTTTACTTAATTAACCTTACTAATAATATGCATAACCTTTTTACTTTATGACCAAAACCATCCACACCTATTTCATTTGGTTTATTTACAACATAAAGACCCCATATAAAACAAACAAAGCAATTTGATACTTTAGTAATTAGATAGCAACTTTTATAACTTACGCGATTAAGTCCCTTATTTTAAATTAAACACAAACAGTCAAATTTTTATATGAAATTTTCGCACATGCAAATTCACATATAATAAACGTAAAAAATAATATTTAAATATTTTTCTAACTCAGATTCGTGGTCCTGAAACCACCATTCTGAATAGGGTCAAAATCAGACTGTCACACTGTAGATTGGCAAGAAGCGTGTGATCAGTTTTAGCCAGCGATCGAAGGAGATTAAAGTGCGGATCTTGTAGCCAGGGTAGTGATTATTGGTTTGGGGTTTAGAAATTTTGAATGCGAATAAAGGAAAGACTAACTGTATGTTTGGGATGGTTGTAAGTTGGGTACTTGAGAAACTTGGAACGGTTTTGTAATCAGGTGTGTACTCACACTGGTCTAAATCAGAGAACGACAAAAAACCGAAAAGCTAAAAATCTGAAAAGCTGAAAAGTACTGCAACGGTTGCCACACGGGTGCACGAACGCATGTGTGGAAAATTTGATATGATGGTAGAGGCCACCATGAGCGACCTCATGGGCTTAGGCCGTTTTTGGGCCAAAATGGGCCGTGTGGGCCCAATGGGCTCGTGGGCCCCACACGGGAAATTATCATGGACATGCAGGAAATATTGGACCTGGCTGTGTTATTCACATGGCTAAGGTCAAATTTGGCTTAGTAGGCCATACGAGCATATGGGCCTCACTTGGGCCACATAATGGGCTTTGGGCCCAATTATACTATTTGATTGCTAAAGGTTGCATGGGTCGCACGAGACGACTGTGGACCTACTGATGGGTCGGAAAGTGTACCTAGACCATGAAATGAGAAATGACCATTATGCCCCTGTAGGGTAAAATGTCTATAATACCCCTATGTGATATGTGATTGATTATGTATGCCATTTGATATATATGTTTTGCATTCATACATGACATTATGCTGTATGGGGATGGGACATTGTAATTAGAGGAAGTGATTGATCTGTTAGGGACGCACGGGATGCACGAGACGACTATGGACCCACTGACAGCTTAAAGCCGCTTATATGATTGGGAGCTTTGCTACGATAGTGATTAGTGCCGCAACCAGTGCTAACATTGGGAGTGTAGGGATGGGTGGGTCTGTAAGACCCCAAACCCAGCCCAGACGTTATGGCCTGATCTGGCGTGTCACATTGAAGTGTTTTTCGAAACCGTTCTTTGTTGGTAAAAATCCATTTGTCGAAAAAATCTCTTTGTTAGCTTAGTTAATAGTTTAAAATGTAAATACTTTAAATCGTCATAATTTGGTTGTTATGTTTGAAAACGAAGGATGTTGCAGAAGCATTTGTGATATTTTGCGGAAACGTGATGTTTGAATACCGTTATTGTTTTTGGAAAATCGTGTTCTACTTCTAACGAGTATAGTTCTAAATAAACCATAAATCCCAAATTAAAATCCATAAAATTAAGAGAAAGGCCTCATTACTACAAAACCCAAATAAAAGGAAACACGATTAAAGCAATGTAATTAGAAATACGAGAAACAAATGTCCATAGTGTGGCCACCTCCGAGTTCTCTAATACGTCGAACCGCCATTCACTGAGGATTACCTAAAAATTAAAAAGAGGGGTGAGTTTATGAAAACTCAATGTGTATTACCCCCAACAATCAATTAACATACATCACATCAATCTGAGCCTAAGCCAATTACGGTAACAATGGCAAATGGGCCTTAGCCCGCAATAGCCTCAATTGTGCCTGAGCCAAAAGCAATATCAGAATCAATGTATGTAATGGATATAAGCCCCAACCAACCCTGCACTTCGTGTCCCGTCCAACCCTACACTCCTGTGGGGATTAAATTGACCCACCAATCCCTACACTCTCATTATAGCATCGGTTGCGACACTAACCAATAATGCAGCAGAACTGCCAAAAGTATAAGTGGCTTTAAGCCACTGGTAGGTCCATTGTCGTCTCGGTGACCTGTGCGACCTTACCAGAATGGATTCACAATTGTCTCGGATGACCCGTGCGACCAGGTCCACAGTTGTCTCGAGCGACCCGTACAACCCTAATAATTAGACACTCCCTCCAATTATAAGATCCCGTCCCCATGCAACATAAAATCACACATGAATGCAAACATAAATAACAGATGGCATACTTAATCAAATACATATCGCATAAAGGTATTATAGACATTTCACCCTATAGGGGCATAACGGTCATTTCACAAATCAGGGTCTAAGTACACATACCGACCCATCAGTAGATTCATAGTTGTCTCGAGCTACTCGTGTAACTTTTTTCAATCAAAATGTACAATTGGGCACAAGGCCCATTACATAGCCCAACTAGGGCCCATATGCTTATTTGGCGCGCTAAGCCCAAAATCAATCTTGGCCATGCGAACAACATAGCCTGGTCCAATATTTCCACATATCCATGACAAAAACTTGTGTGGGGCCCATGAGCCCATTGGGCCCACACGGACCGCTTTGGCCTAAAATCAGCCTAAACCCATGACGTCGCTCATGGCAGCCTCTACTATCGCATCAGACTCTCCACATGTGCGATTGCATACTCGTATGGCAACCGTAGCTGAACTTTCAGCTTTTCAACATTTCTTCATTTCGGCTTTTCGCCGTTCTACGAGCTATTAGTGTGAGTACACACCTTGATACGAATGTGTTAAGATCCTCAAGTGCCAAAATCTACAACCAAACACATTTCACCATCAATCCCCTTTCAAAATATATGATCAACCTTCACAAACCTTTTTGCTAACAACTCAAGAAACCTTAACCTTTACCTTGATTGATCAATAGACAACACGCACTTCCTTCATTTGTCAGGGCCTAACCACTCGACCTTAGAGATTCCCTGCAAACCAACCAATCCTATTAATCATTCCCCAACAACAACTTAATTAAGACTGAAAGAGAACTTTACTGAAACCCACCGTTAACTTAGGAGAAGCAACAATTGGCCTAGCCCATTAGAAATGATTACTGCCTAAAAGAGACATCGCACGTGAGTTGAGTACTGTATCAAAACTGAGAGAGTAGGACAAGAAAAGCAGTCGATAAGAGAAGAACCCAGGGATGATAATCACAGAAGGGGAACCAAAAAGTAAAAAGAACAAACAACACAACTACTCACCTAATCAACATTTGACCGAAAGAATAGTCGAAAGAGAAAGCAGAGAATAAAAGCCAAATAACAAAGGAGATGCTACATTTGGCCAAAGTGTCGAGAGATTAAAGGAAAAGAAAGAACTATTCGGTTAAGGCTTAGAGGAATTCAGAGAAGGCTTGGCAAAGAACAAGAGAAGAAGGGAAGAATTGAGAAGAGAAGAGGAGTATTTGTTTAGAAGAAAACAAGAAGAAAGGCCATAAAAAAGGTATAGTCGGCTATAGATGAAAAAGAATCCACAAGCAACAATGGCCAAATGGTCCCAAACATATTCGGCTATACCCCTCAGTTAAGAATACCAAAACCCTGATCAAGTAAAACGAGCTTGGAAAGACAGCAAACAGCAAAATAAAAAAAAAAACCTTGAAAGCCCCTTAAAGAACACGACTACCACAAGAATAAGCCAAAATTGAATTTGCTAAAAGAGAAACGACAGCCCTACAACACACAAGCCGAATTTTCCAAGAGCAAAGACCCCATTTTGGCACTAATTTTTACCAACCTGAAATCTCTTAATTTTTTTCCCCTTATCTCTCTATAACCCCCTCCTCAATCTTCTCCATAATCCACTTCTTAAATCACTCACTTGACCAATTCAAACCCTCTCCACCAGAGTTCAATTCCAACTTAATCACTAGCCGTCCAAAGATGCAAAATAAATACCCATCATAATACTATGGCAACACTCGAACCCCTGACCACATGCACACTCCTAACGCCTCCTTGCCATTAGACCACATGCTTCTTTGCGTCACCTTTTAACCTCAATTATTTGAAAGGCTTACTACCAAGTAAAGCTGCTCATGGGCAGAGTTCGGGTCGAGCTCAACTAAAAATCTAGGCCCATTCATCGGGTTTGGGCCGGGCCAGGCCTAAAAAATGGGCCTAAAATTTTGCCCAGGCCCGACCCATATAAAAATACTAAAACCCGGGCCCAGCCCGGCCGGCCCGTATTAATTTTTTATATTATTTTATATAATTTTTAAATATATATAATACATCAAAAATATTAAAAAAATCAAAATAAATATTTCCCAACAAATTGAATATTAATTTTAGAAAATATGTAGACTTAAATAACACTAAGATTGATGCAACTTAACAAGCAAATACCTCTAAAATAATAACAAAATTAACAAATGCCTTTAAAATAATAACAAAATGAACAATAAAATAAGTTTTATACAATATCCAAACAATAACAATAAAATAGTAGCAACATAATAGTAATATGGTATCAAAATAAGGAGAAAACATCAAGAAAATAACATTCAAAAATAAAAAAAATAGCATATTTTTTTTGTCATTTAGTAAATTCGAGCCAGGCCGGGCCGGGCCAGGGCCAAAAATACCTTACCCGAGGCCCGGCCTATTTTTTAAATGGGCCTTATTTTTTTCCCAAGCCCATTTTTCGGGCCTATAATTTTGCCCAAACCCTCCCACATTTCGGGCGGGCCTTCGGGCCGGGCCGCCCGACCGATGACCAGGACTACTACCAAGCATTCAGGGTTTTATTCACTTAAAACCAAAATTTTGCCAAGGCCCAGGTTGAACCCGAGACTTCTCCAACACTTCTCAGGACCCTTAACCACTGAAGCAGACATTTAATTATCACTTCTTGTACAGAAAAAATTCATGTGCCGACTTCCAAACACTTCCCAAACTCAAGGCCCATTTCTTCTAGGCCCAAAATTTGGGGCGTTACAGGGTAGATTTAATCCCCACAGAAGTGTAGGGTTAGACAGGAGATGGAGTGCAGGGCCAGTTGGGGTTATATGCATCAGATATTTTGATTTCTAATACTGATATGGGCTAAGGCCCAACCGAGGCTATTACGGGCTAAGGCCCAATTACCACTGTTACTGTAATGGGTTAGGCCCAGACTGATGTGTTACATGTTATTTGTTTGTTGGGGTAGTACGCACTGAGTTTTCATAAATTCACCCCTTTGTTTAATTGTACATGTAATCCCTAGTGATAGATAGTTCGATGTATCGGAGGACTCGGAGGAGGTCACACTATGGACAGCTAAATATTAGTATTTTATTTTATTTTATTTATGTTTTTATTATTTGGGTGTTGATGTAATAAGGCCTTTCTCTGGATTTTATTTTAATTTTGGGTTTTTATTTCGCTTTGATTTCTTAACTTCTAGTTTTAGGTCTCGGGTTTTAAAAAGAAAAAAAAATGTTTTACAAACTAAACGTAAGTATGCAAATGTTTTCAAAGAAAAGCTTCCGCTGTAAGGAAATGTTGAAAGTTTAATAACATTTTTAAAATAATGAGACTATCATTAACAACATAAGGTTTATAATCAACCCTTAATATACTAAAAGAAGTTGAACCTAGTTTTTCAATGACATTTGTTTTAAAAACCAAAGACTTAACAAACGACGCATATTTTGGAAATGAAACCCATTTCGAAGTTACTGTTAATGGCGAATTGACCAAATGATTTCGAGGTTTTTCCAACAACAAATATTACGTTTCACCCTTCAATGTGATGCCGCCAGATTCAGCCATAACATCTGGGCTAGGTTTAGGGTGTTACAAAACATCAGGTACCTTCAGGATTATTACAGCCAATTACAATACCGAAATGGAAATGAGAAAGAGTTATGATGGATTTTCTATCAGGGTTACCCTTAACTCTGAAAAAGAAAGATGCCATTTGGGTAATTATTAATCATTTGACAAATTCTGCATACTTTATTCTGGTACGAATGGATTTTTCTCTCGACAGATTAGCTGAATTATATGTTTCTGAGGTTGTCAGACTGCATTGAATGCAGGTCTTCCTAATTTCAGATAAAGATTCTCTATTTACGTCTCGATTCTGTAATAAGTTGCAAAAAGCTCTAGGTACTCAATTGTATTTTAGCACTGTCTAAATACAGTCTAAATATATGATTCATCAGATCCATAAACACCGCAGGAGTGTTAGTCAAACCAAATGGCATAACTAAAAATTCATAGTGATCGTACCTTGTTCTGAAAGCAGTCTTCGGTATATCTGAGTCTTTAACTCGCAACTAATAGTAACCTGATCTTAGATCAAGTTTTGAAAATACTATAGCCCCTTTCAACTGATCAAATAAGTCGTTGATTCATGGTAGAGGATACTTATTCTTTATAGTTACTTTTTTCAGTTGTCAGTAACCAATACACATTCTTATCGTACCGTCTTTCTTTTTCATGAATAACACCGGAGCACCCCAAGGTGAGAAGGTCGGTCATGCAAAGCCTCTGTTCGTTAACTCTTATAACTGTGCTTTTAGCTCTTTCAATTAGTTGATGCCATTCTGTACAGAGATATCGATATCGGTGTAGTGCCCGATAACAATTCAATGCCAAATTCAACCTCTATAATCGACGGTAAACCCGATAACTCTTCTGGAAATACATTTGGAAACTTACAGACAACCAGTACAGATTCAATCTTTGATTTTGACACTTTGGTATCTATGACGTATGCTAGATACGCATCACACCCCTTTTTCACACATTTTTAAGCTCCTATAGAAGATATCATAACCGGTAATTCATTCGAATCATTAGATTCAATCCGAAGAATTTCACCGTTCTGACATTTCAATTCTATACTCTTTTGTCTGCAATTAACAACTGCCTCATGCATATTCAGCCAGTCCATACCCAGTATCACATCGAAATCATCAAACGGTAGGAGCATCAAGTCAGCCGAAAAATAGTATCCCCGACTCATCAATGAACATTTCTTACAAATTCTATCAACTAGTACTGACTTGCCTAACGGGTTTGATACTTTAATTACAAACTCTATAGACTCAATATGTAAACTCTTTTTAAACACTAATTCCATATAGATATAGGAATGGGTTGATCCAGGATCTATCAACGCAACTATATAAGTGTTATAAAGAGAAAAATTACCGGTAATAACATCAGGTGACAAGGCTTCCTCGCGTGCTCGTATATCATAAGCTCGAGCAGGTGCTTGTGTCTCCGATCTCACATTTGAATCTCGTGTAGTACTGTGATTTCCACCCTAATTCCCAGCATTTCTGGGTGGTCTACCTCTGGTAACAATATTACTCACTTGAACTGATTGCTCTCTATCAGTTGTAGATCTCTTTGGACAATCTCGTAGGTAATGATCTAATGATCTGCATCTGAAACATGCTCCACCTTTCAATCAACATTCACCATAGTGCTTCGGTTACAATGCTTACATTCAGGTCCCACATTTCTCATGCTACCCACAGTGGCAACGGACGTCGTTTGGGGCTTTGGATTGAATGATCTAACATCTTTATCTTTGATTGATATACCCGCAGAAGCAGTGGAGCGGGGATGAAAATCTTTTGATTTCTTTGATCAATATTGATGTGATTTACTCGAGAATCTCTTTTTAGAATTTCTTGCTTCATAATCGGCTTTTCATTTCTCTTTGGCAAGTTCATCGGCTATACAAGCCTTATCAACCAGAGCAACAAACTCTTTCAGCTCGAGAATTTCCACTAACAATCAGATATCTTCATTCAACCCATCCTCGAACCTTTTACACACAATAGCTTCGGTAGAGACACACTCACGAGCAAATTTATGGAGTCGTAGTAACTCACTTTCATACTCGATTACTGACATACGACCTTGTTTCAAGTGAACGAATTCTTTTCGTTTTTGATCGACAAACCTTTGACTGATGTATTTTTTCGAGATTCAGTCTGAAAGAAATCTCATGTAACTCTTTCTCATAGAACAACAGATATTAGGGTATTCCACCACTGATACGCCACATCTCCTAACAATAAAATTGCACACTTTAAGCATTCTTCCAGTGTACAAGCTAATTCATCAAAAACCCCTGATGGTATTTTCAAGCCATATTTCAGTCCTTTCAGCATCAGCACTAGCTGTAGCTCTAAATTCTTCAGCCCAATATTTCTGTATCTTATCAACAGGAGGTCTATTCAATTTCAAAGGATCCATACCTCGTATATTTTCAGAGATTGGTTAGGGAACCAGAGGGGGTGGAGGTGTTGGAGTAGCCGGGTTTACTCACATAAATTCAGAAAACCATTCGGACATCATTTGGAAGAAAGCTTGTTTAGTTTCTCCCTGACTGGCCGTAGCGAGACTTGATTCAGAAGGCACAGTCCCTTGAGTGGGAACTAGCGTATTACTCTCTACATCATCGGCTATTGGTCGATTTGGATCCATTTAGTATATAAAACATAATTCAGAAGCTGCCAAGAGATATCACACTATCACAGTTTATATATGGCATGTATAGCTGGACTCGTATACACTACGGTAGTCTAAGAATTGACTAAACCGTAGCTTTGATACCAATAAAATGTAACACCCCTATCCCGTAACTGTCGCCAAAATAGGTAAGGGGCATTACCAGACCTTTAACTCAGTTCAGAACGAAATTTAATCAAACATTTAACAAATGTAATCTCATTTTAGTGATTATCAAACAATTACATTCAAAACATGCTTAATTCAAGCATACAAAGTATACTACATGTGTTCAGGACTGATTTGATAACATATGAAAAAGTTAGGAAAACTTAGAAAATTTTTCGAATAAGGGTCACACAACTGACCACATGCCCTTGTGCTAGCCTGTGTGCCACACACAGCTAGTAGAACGCTCGTGTGTCTAGGCTGTGTCAATCTTGTAGGGTATACTGACTTAATTAACTATAGTGCAAGGGTTACACGGTCGAGTCACACGCCCATCTACTCAGCTGTGTAGAACAAAAATAGGCTTGGTTTAAGCCACTTTTCCCACACAATTTCCTTGTACCTACAAGCATCTCTTTGGCACAAAAATAATACTCATAAAATGTAACCAATTCAGCCAATTCAAGTCACATATAAACCATTCCATTATCAACCAAAACAATGCCATTTATAACACAACTCATGTACCAAATAACCAGCCACAAGCACTCACACAACATCATTCATTTCTACCTTATCGAGTCACAACATCATTCATCAATTTACCCAAGTATAGACATACCATATAAAGCCTTCATAATAAACCAACCATTTCTAATTCAAGCCATATCACATAGCTTGTTAAAGGACCAAAATTCTCATCACCTCATTAGCAAATCAGGCCATGTAGTTCAACCTTTAAACTAGCCTATACATGCCATATTTACATCATTTACAATAGTTCTAAAGGTACCAAAAGTTTGCTTGGATAGTGTGATAGAAATCTCTGACTTTGTCCAAAATCGAGCTAGCCTTAGATATCTATAAAACACAAAAAAAAGAACAGAGTAAGCTCAAAAGCTTAGTAAGCCTGTATAATATAGAAATTAAACTTACCAATAAGACATTTAACATTATAACAATCAAAATCCAACTCATTTGCTCATAATGCCTAATCACAACACCATTCACATGTTAGTTCATTATCAACCATATATTCACCCTTTCAAAAGGATGAAACCAAACATATAACATTCATATAACATTCCATCTATACATATCATATATTTTAGGTACAATTCATCTTATAGCACATATATATATACACTTTTGTACCATTTCATTTCATATTACATTTACTCCTATAACGTATAAATCATGTAAACCATCTAATTCATGTGACATATATCATGTAAGACTTATAATTCATGTAATATATAATTCATGTAGTTTATGTAACCTTTGTATCATGTAATCCTTTTATTTCATATAAGTATAATGCCCGTTGAACCTTTGGAAACATCAAGGGATACTCAGGTGATACACACTAACGGCATGCTTGGTTGGAGGGAATGGCTATTCCATTCTCTCATTCTTTAATGAACAGTAAAATGCTAGTTTGAAACTGAATAAGCCATTCCATGGAATGTCATTCCCTCGTTATCCGTTGAAAATGTTGAATAGCCATTTAGCAGTAAACCATTGTAATGGTTATTCAGCAATTCAAAGAGCCACTTAAAACTTTTTTTCTTCCCAGCGTACCCATCAAAAACCATAAATTTACAAGTTTATTTGGCAAAAACTAGAGACGACTTTCTTTTGCCATTTTCTTCTAAACTTTCACTTTTCATCTTTGAATATGTTTTTTCCTTACTCGTTTTCATAACAAAAGCTTTTCCCTGTTCTTGGGTTTTGATCTGTGAAAGACGAAAAGCTCATTCCTTTCTCTGTTTTATTTCCCTCTCTTATTTACATTTATTTTAGTTACAAATTGGTACTTCTTTTTTCTTCAAGCTCCAATACTCATTTTATTCACCCCTTTTGTTGTCCTGTTTAATGTAATATCTATTGGAAGAATTGGTTCATAGGTTTTATGGATATTAGAGAATATGTTGGTCAACAAAATCAACTTCAATTCAAACCTGTCTTTCTTTCTTTTTCGTTTTAAACACTAATTTGATTGTTGTTTATGATTCAAAAATTATTGAATGAAGATACAATAAGTGAGACCATGAAGAAGTTTTATACTGACTGCAAGACCACAAAGACCCCTTTTTGGAGAGGTGGCCCTTCTGGCCCCAACGTATTTCATCATTTCAACTCTGGTTTTATTTATTGTCTTCTTTTAATATCATTTATTAGCTTTACTATAAACCCTTCACTTGTAAAGTTTTCATATTTTTTTCCCATACATGATTTTCTTTGGTCAATGATCAATTTATTAGGTCATTATTGATTAATAGGGGTATGCATGTTTTTGGTGCTTGGGTTTGATTTGGATTTCCAAAAAAAAAATTCAATGGGTTTGATTTGGATTTCTAAAATTTCTTTCTCAATTGAAATTTTAACTTTCTTTTACTATTAACTTAAATAAAAGGGTAATTTGTTTCTTTTTTATTTATTTATTTTCTATGTTTTAATTTTACTTTTCTGGTGATTTCAGTAATTCATGTATGTTGCAAATCCATGTTTTTTTCAATAATGTTCTAATGCTGATCATAGAGGACAAATTCTTTGTTTAAATATATAAATCTTATCATTGAATCCTTTCTTATTTCTAGTAAATGGAGGTTTCTAACTTGAATGGACTGCAAAATAATGAGGAAAAGGCATTAAAAAATTTGCTCGATGCTTTCAAATCCATTTTTTTCTCTTAATGACATCGCTTATGCTTACATTGAGGTTGACTGGAATCCATATTTGGCTGGTTTAATTCTAGGTGTAATGTAGGGGATCCCTCTTCTAGTTTCCACTAACCAATCTAACAACAAGGTGAAAAATGATGAAACTTCGGGATCAAGTTATGTTAAAAGTTCAAAAAAGTATTCACAAACATGTGATGTTTTTATAGCAGATCAACCAGTTTCAACCACTACTGATAAATGTAGTGCCAATGGGAAAAAGTATGAACCTATAGAATCATCTTGTTATAATAGTTTTCAGAGTTCTTATCAAGCAAATGGGGATTTAAGATCTCCGAAGCAAAAGGCGAGACCAGTTTCAGGAGGCACTATTCGAGCATGCTAGGGAAGGGGCTTATGCAATCTGTCATTTGGCTAATGGTTCGTACTCGGGGACCAAACCTATGAAAGTAGACTCAAAGGAGATGCTAGTGTCTTTGTTTTGGGGTGAAGAATTCGAATCCAGTAGTCAAAACGAGGAATGGATGAACAAGGATATGGAAGATTTTCTTTTCAAGATGCTAGGAGAGGAATTTCGATTGGAAATGGATGTGATTCAAGAAGTTCTCAGTAAACCTTCATACGGAATCATTTGTCATTGTTAATTGAATTTTGAGTCAATATTAAATTTGTTTAACAGCTAATCAAGTTTTATTTTTTAATATGCAGATAGATGTGGATGCAACATGCAAAAGGTATGGAACTATGAACAATGTCCTTGTTTTAGAAGATCTTATGTTTGTATTAAATAGATATGCAATTACTAAGCTTTGTTAGTGCAATTTATCGTGCATTATTATGGAAAATTAAGTTTCAATTGTTATTTTATTATTGCTCATTAGACTTTTAATGGTGGTTTACATTGCGAAATATGATAATCCTGAAGGTTATCTTAACAGTTGTGAATGACATTTCTCTATTACGATGGTATGTTTGAACTTGTTAGAACTGATAGATATTCCTTTCCTCCCTCTTGACTTATAAGAGCATGGAGAAGCTTCTTGACTAGTCGTGTAACGCCCCGAATTTTGGGCCTAGAAGAATTGGGCCTTGGGCTTGGGTGCGTTTAAAATTCTTGAGTGTAAGACATCGGCTCAATTTGGAAGTTAGAATTGTTGGGTTAGTGATTTTTGAATGTTAGAGGGTTTTTATGAAGTTCTGGGTTCAAGCTTAGGTATAGGAAAAATCTTGGTTTTGGCCTTAAAGGAACCCTAAGCTCAAGTGGGATAACTTATAAATAAAAGAGACACAAAAGGAGATGTGGTCTAGTGGCAAGGAAGTGACGCCATAGGGGAAGCAAGGGGTCCAAGGTTCAAGTCTTAGCTCTTACAATTTATTTTGGTTTCTCTTTTAAATAAATCTGGAAGTGAGTAGATCGGCTTTAAAGTTAAATGTGTTGGACTTATGATACAAAGGAGTTTGTGTCCTATTGCTGGTGGCGTGCCATGGCTATCGAGAGGACTCTGGTTCGAATCCCTTTGCATGCAAAGGTTGGTTATTTTGCTAATAAGTTGGTTTTGGAGGATTGATGGAGAATCCCACATCGGGAAGCTAACATGAGAATAGGCGAAAAGCTGGCTTTAAAAAGAGCAAACCATGAGGAGAGTAAGCATACCTTTCTTGGCTTATCCCTTTTGCGTTGTGGCGTGTTCATTTGGGTTAGGCGTTGGATCATTCGTTGATCTGTATGCCGTTAGGTCATGGTGGTGGTGACCGTAGTTGATCGACACACCCCCTGGGGAGTCAAGGGTGTGATTATTGTTGGCTTCTGGTCATAATAGTGTTCAGAGTGCGGATTAACTTCAGATACCTATCAGGTGTGTATTTCACACTACTCTAGCTGTAGAATGGCAAATGTTAGAATACTGAAATGCCGGTCACATGGTGATGGTAGCCACATGACTGTGCGAGCGCACATGTGGGAGTTTTGACGTGATAGTTGAGACCATCATGAGTATTCTCGTGGGTTTAGGCTGCTTTGGGCCACGATGGGCCGAAATAGGCCATGTGGGGACAATGGGCTCGTGGGTCCAATTGGTCAAATTGTATAACTGTGTAGTAAATATTGGACTGGACTATATGAATCTCATACCTGTGGCTAGATTTGGGCAAAAAGGACCACACGAGCGTGTGGGCCCTCTTGGGCCGAAAACGCGCCTTAGGCCCATTCGCAGCGTTATCTCTGTTTAGAATACTTGAGTCGCTCAAGGCGACTGTAGACCTTCTGAGGGATCGACAAATTACAAAAATACCCTCGATTGAAAAAATTACCAAAATACCCTTGATTTACAAAATTACCGAAATACCCCCGATTTGTAAAATTATAGAAATACCCTTGATTTGCAAAATTATTGAGATACCCCTGACTTAAAAAATTACTGAAATACCTCTGGTTTACAACATTACAGAGATACCCCTAGTTTGTAAATTTATAGAAATACCCCCAGTTTGTAAAATTACAAAAATACCCCCGATTTGCAAAATTATAGAAATACCCTCGGTTGGCAAAATTACTGAAATACCCTGTAGTGTGAAATTACCAAAATGCCTCTGTAGGATGAAATGACTAAAATACCCCTAATAAGTAAAAAGACCATTTTGCCCCTCGAGGGTATACAACTCATTGGTGATACAATTTGATTGATTTGACTATGTTTGACTGAGAATGTATGACTATGATTGGACTGTTGCGACTGGGATTTGTATGATTGTTTATGGGCATGACGTTTCACATACATGACATACTGCATGGGGTTGGGATATTTGTTATGGAGGAAGAAACCGTACTAGTGGCTGTGCCACATATTCTGATATTAGCAGCTTTGCTGCAACGTTCTGGTAAGTGCTGCAACGGGTGCTAACATTGTAAGTGCAGGGATGGCGTGGGTGATTTATTCCCCACAGGTAGTGCAAGGTTGGACGGAGGCAAGTGCAGGGTTGGTTGGGGATGGCTTTGCATTATGCATACATTTGGTAATTGTTACTAATATGGTCTAGGCCCAATTGTGATAGTAGGGGCTGAGGCCCAAATGACTCTGCTACGGGTTGTGACATAAATGATTCTTTTGTGGGCTGAGACCCAAATGATTCTGTCACGGGTTGTGACCCAAATAATTCTGTAAAGGGCTTAAGCCCACTGAATTTTTATTGTTTCTATATTAGAGCTTAGGCCCAAATTGATTAACATTTGTTTATGTTTGACGAGGGTCGTACACACTAATTCTTCATAAACTCGCCCTGTTTATTAACCTTTCAGGTAATCCCCAGGTTTAGATGGATCGGAGCTGCGAGGGTCTCAGGGAGGGCCACAACTGCATATGTCTTATTCTGTTTTGCTCATTTACTTAAAGCACTTTGGTTTTAATTTGGGTTGTAATAAGGCCTCTATAACTTTTAGATTTTTTTTTAAATTTGGGATTTTTAGTTATTATGGTTTATATCTGTTTTAAGTAGAACTCGGTTTACCAAAAACATTAACTGCTTTCAAATCAACACGTTTCTGCAAAGTACAAACTTTTACAAGCTTCCACAACTTACTTGGTTTTCACTTATAATAATAATTTAAGGTTTTGATTTCAACCCTACAAATACACAAATTTTCAAACGAACTTCATTTTAAACTAAAGTACTCATTTTGCAAGACTGGTTTTAGAAATGGAAATCGCTTTGTAAATACTGTTGTAAACCTCAAAAAATCAAATGTTTTCAAAGTTTGTTAACTACACCAGTTTTTACGATTCTCCCTTCAATGTGACATGCCAGACTCAGGTCTAACTTCTAGGCCGATTTTGGTGTAACACCCCGAATTTTGGGCCTAGAAAAGATGAGCTTCGTGTGTCGAAAAAAATTGGATTTTTTTTGTGCGAAGAAAAAATAAAATTATTATAAATTACATGTTTAGTTTAATATTTAAGTGATTTAGGAAGGGTTGGGAGTGTTGGAAAAGTCCTGGGTTCAAACCAGGACTTTAGCGAAAATTTTGGTTTTTACCCTTAAGTGTGGTTGGCGTTAGTTGGAAGGCTTTAAAAATATTTTTTTAGTTAAAAGATAGCACAAAGAAGTGGGTGGTTTGGTGGTCAAGAGCGCTGGTAACAAGCTTGTGGTCAAGGGTTCAAGTCCTGGCCTTGGCAAAAATTTTGTTGCGCATATGTTAAGTATGAACGCCAACGTTTAGGCCTTATAATTAGTTGGGGCTGATTCACGACACAAGGAACACGCCTGGCCTAGTGGCAAAAAGAGCTAAGAGTATGGAAGGGTGTCTGGGTTCGAGACTTTGCTCGTGCAAGTTGTTTTGTTTTTCTTTTAAGTGAACTTGGAGTGCGGCCTAAAGACCTTATATTGAATTGGGGAGGAAAAACGATGCAAATGAAGCAGGTGA
Source organism: Gossypium stocksii (assembly GCA_020496765.1). Taxonomy (NCBI): domain Eukaryota; kingdom Viridiplantae; phylum Streptophyta; class Magnoliopsida; order Malvales; family Malvaceae; genus Gossypium; species Gossypium stocksii. Next base: position 37,161,024 of record CM035624.1, read on the forward strand.
CATTGTGGCAAGGGAGGTTTAGAGTAGCCATGAGAGTGGGGGTTTCAATCTGGGTGGTAACAAATATTTTTAGAACAACCTGGGTGCGGAATAATAGGCTTTAAAAGAAGTTGAGGTTGGAATATGTCACAAGGAGTGCTTGGGGTGCAATGGCAGTAGCATGCTAAGGGTTATGAAAGGGCAAAGGTTTGAATCGTAGGCTAGGCAAAGTTTTAATTTTTATTTTAAGGAAACCATGGCTTCAGCAAGTAAGCCTTAAAAGTATTTGTGACAGAAATATAGCGCAAGAAGAGCTTCGTTGCGGTGGCCAATAGCATGTTAAGGGACCTGGAGGACTAGGGTTCGAGCTATTTTGTGCGCAAAAGGAATAATGTTTTTGCTGCTCATACAAGAAGGAGTTTGTGGTTGACCGAAACACCAAGGTTTGGTCGGTGGAAGGAGTTTGAAAGTGATTCAAACGGTGGAATTTTGGATGGAATTGGAGATAAGGATTGGTGTGGTTATGATGGAGATAAATTTTGAGAAAGATGAGGATTGGTGTGGTTATGATAGGGATAAATTTTGAGAAAAATAAGGAATTTGAATTGGAAAGGGCTATGGCTGATTATGGAACATTGTTTTTCTATTTTATTTATTTTATTATTTATTTGGTGCAAATTGGCAATAGGTGAGGAGGTGCTAAAAATAGGTGGTGTTCTTTTTTTTTTTTTAAAAAGGTGACTTTGTTCTTCTATTCTATTTATTTTATTATTTCTTTCACACTTCTTATTTTCTTTCCCTTAAAGCCGATTAACTCCTCTCCCTTTACCAAAATTCTTTTGTGCCGTCTCTATCTCTTCAACCTTTATCAAACTGATTCTTGTTTTCAACTTTGCTCTCTTGGGCTCTCTTTATTCGAATCCTCTTTAAGCAACCTTGTTCGTGTGATCGAAGGCTAAATCCTAGTAAGTGATATTTTTCTCTCTGTTCGTTTTGGTAATTGTTGAACCAACCCTCCATCTCTCTCCTTTGTGTTTCTTTTATTTTTTCCTCATTTTAGAAGATAGTCGTATTATTGTTGAGATGGAAGAAGAGAGCATTAGTGGTAAAGAGATGGCAACGGTGACGTCGGCGTTTGAGCACGTGACCACTACTCCTAAGTTTAAGCAACGTAAGGTGTCAACGGTTCGGGACTTTTTGTCTGGATACGGAAGAGGGGCTACAATAGACTTCGGATTAAATAGGCAAATCGCAGTCGATTAAGGCAAGTATAATTGTCCTTTGGTAAGTGATTATAGTAGATTTGTTTTGCATTAATAGGAAGTGACAATGAAGTACAAATTTGGAATATAGGTGCTGGCGACTATGATTATTTAGCACTCGACGTAATAAGGTGTGTACTTTTAACCTATGTTTGACTGTTTGTTATAAAGCCGAAGATGTGTACATACACTACACACACAAAATAGATCGGCAAATCCTGAAATGTGGAAATACCGAAAAGCTGAAAGTTTGGCTACAGTAGTCGTGTGAGTGCGCGAACACTCGTATGAGGGTAATTGATGCGATATCAGAGACCCCATGAGCGATTTCATGGACTGGGTTCACGTTTTGGCCGGTTGGGCCAAAATAGGCCAAACGAGTCCAACAGGTTCGTGGGCCCGATAAGCAGAAATTGATTAATTGGTAATAAGTGACGTGCTAAGTATGCTGGTGGTATGGTTTGGAAAAGATTTAGGCTGATGGGCCGTATAAATGTGACTGGGCCTAGTGGGCCATATAAATGTGATTGGGCCTAATGGGCTATATGGAAGTATGTGGACTTGTAGGGTTATATAATAGACTTTAGGGCCTGGTATCTAGTAATTGTTTAAGCAGACATAAAACTTAAATAACCAATTATGTGTAACTGTGGACAAGTCATAAGGTTAAAGTGTGGCAATGGGTATATGCTTGTCTAGGATTAGATCTAGGGAGAGCTTGGTACTTAAGCGGTCTTAATGACTCACCTCCTCTTCCCTAGAATCCTACCTGGTGCATATGTCTATTCACTTTAGCCAACGAGGACTTGTTTACTGGCCAAGGTGCATAATTAGACCCATAATGTTATGAAATTACTAAAATACCCCTATAGGGTAGAATTACTACAATACCCTTGTAGGGTAGAATTACTAAAATATCCCTATAGGGTAGAATTACTAAAATACCCCTGTAGGGTAGAATTACTGGAATACCCCTGTAGGGTTGAATTACTGAGATACCCTTGACTTACAAAATTACAAAAAAACCTTTAGTTTGCAAAATTACCAATATACACCTGTTTTGTGGATTCACCCAAAACACTCTTGTAGGATGAAATGGCTAAAATACCCCTTTGTGTTATGAGTAAGATTTATGTATGCTATATGTTTTCTGTTGCATTCATGTATCATTATATTGCAAATGGGCCTGATGGGCCATAGGCCCATCGCGAGTAGAATTGATGGATTAGTAGGTTTTGATGAGCTGGATAGGCTAACTACATTACTTATGGTAGCTTTGGGCCTAATGGGCCATATGATTATGTGGGCCCGTTTGGGCTATGTATTGGGCTTTTGGGGCCTAAGCGTAATTGTAACTCTAGTGAATTGACTTTAAATACATGGAATAATTGTGGATATGATAATGGGCTGAATGGTATACTCTAGCCCACGATATGATTAATATGCCTAAGAAAAAAATGACTAATATACCCCTAATGGCAAAATCACTAAAATGTTCCACTCACTAGATGTATAATTTTGTATGCCATATGTGTTTATATGATGCATTCATGAGATATTAGGTTGCATTTAGGCAGGTATTTTGATACGGAGGAAGATATGTGAGGATCGCATAGTTGCTTGACGACCGTGGATCCACCGATGGCTTTTAAGCCCAATATATGATTAGCAGCTCTGCTGCAATGATTGACTTAGTGCTACAACTGGTGCTACCATTGGAGTGTAGGGATGGGTGGGTTGATATTTATATCCCTACAGGAGTGTAGGGTTGGAAGGAAAAATAGAGTGTAGGGTTGGATTGGGATGGGAGCATTGCATACATATGATATTGATGTGATATGGGTTTAGGCCCAACTGAGGCCACTAAGGGCTTAGGCCTAAAGGCCACTGTTAATTGTGATATGGGCTCTAGCCCATTTGAGGCCATTATGGGTTAAGGCCCAGAGGCCACCGTTATTGAATAGGGCTTAGGCCCAAATTGTTTGTTGCATGTTATGTGTTTGACGAGGGACGTACACACTGAGTTTTTGCAAACTCACCCCCTCTTTGTTTTAATTTTTCAGGTGATCCTTAGTAGGTGGCTCGACGATGGAGGGACTTGGAGGTGGCCACGCTGCAAGCCATTTATCGGCTTAGTAGTTTCATTTACTTTATCTTTAATTTTCATTCGGGTTGTAATAAGGCCTTTAAAATTCCTAGATTATAAATTTTGGGATATTATTTGTGGTTTTACAATTGTTAGTGGTAGAAACCGGTTTTTCCAAAACAACGACTATTTTAAATTAAGCTTCCGCAACATTTAAGATTTTATAGGTAATAACGTCTTAAATAGGGAATTGATCAAATGCAAACTGAGGTTTTAAACAAATTTTTAAACAAGAAGGGTTTTCAATGAAAACTTGGTTTTCGAAAAACACTTCAATGTGACACGTCGGGTTCAAACCTAACTTCTAGGTCGGGTTTGGAGTGTTACATTTGTGGTGTTACAAGTTGATGTTTACTTTATATGTGAATTTTTGTAACGCCCTCTTACCCGAGACCGTCACCGGAGTCGAGCTTGAGGTGTTTCTAAACTTAATTTATCATTTAAACAACTTCAAACCATTTATTTTAACTTTCGGAATAAGCTGTCCTTCTGCGTCATGGTCGCAAAAAAAATCATATATTGAGTTAAAAAACTCGAAATTTAGATCCATAAATTTTCCTTGAAACTAGACTCATATATTTATGTACTAATTTTTTTCTAGAATTTTTTCTTGGGCAAATTAGTACAGTTTATTAGTTAAAATTTCCCCTGTTTCAGTGTTTGACTGCTCTGACCTATGTTCACTACGAATCACTTTTCTCTCTGTAAAAAGCTTAAATTACTATGATGTTTATTTCTCTTAAAACTAGACTCAATAAGGAATCTACACATATATAGTATGACTCCTAATTGTTTTTGTACAATTTTTAGTGAATTTCTAAATTCATAACAGGGGATTCAGAAATTGCTCTGACCCTGTTCCACCAAAACCCAAATATCTCATAAAATAAAACTCTTTTACCTGTTTCGTTTCTTTCATATGAAAATAGACACAATAAGATTCAATTTAATATTTTATTCACCACCTAATCTTGTCTCTACTATTTTTAGTGATTTTTCAAACTCACGTCATTGCTGCTGCAATATTCTGTTTTATGGCAAATTTCACTTTTCTATGGATATTCATGGACTAAGTGTCACTTTAAGCATGCATGGTCTCACACTTGACCTAGATTAACCATTCCAATGACTAACCATTATCAAGCATTTTCTCAACAAAACCACAACCATATCACAAGAGTAATTACACAAAATGAGTATATTGCTATACATGCCATATTCAAGTTATACAAGCCATTTTACCAAAATAGTTCTTCGGATAGTGTGAGCGAGCCTTTGACCTATCCCGATTCCCAAGCCGGCATGTCCAAAACTACAATGAATAAAAAGGGAGGAGTAAGCATAAATGCTTAGTAAATTCATATGTAAATAACAAATAACATAATTATGAAATTCAACATAACATCGATTGCAATAGCATCACTAAAACATTCATGGCACAAGAACATTAGCTATCTTAGCACATTATAGTTCTACCAAGTTCTCAACCCAAAGTTTAGGGTCATACCTGTCCAATTTCTCTTTCACAATACGTTTCAACCTTCCTCGTTTGTTTAGGCGCTCTCATTATTCATTTATCAATCTACTCGTTGAACACATAGGAATATAATTCGGATACACAAATCATATACTCATAAGTGTCATATTCGTAGCCAAGCTACCATGTAACCCGCTCATAAACGAACTCGGACTCAACTCAACGAGCTCGGGTGTTCGCATCCATAAGTGAACTCGGACTCAACTCAACGAGCTCGGATGCCTAGTTACATCTCACGAACTCGGACGCAACTCAACGAGTTCGGAACTCAACCATCCTAGTGACATGTCACTTGTATCCTAATCTATTCCCAAGGTTCAAACGGGATTTTCCTCAATCACAAATTTCCGGTCATCTTCCTCGAAATGTCGGAACCAATACTTTCTAGCATCTCATACTTATTAAGTTAACCACATACTTTGCATATAAATAAATAATAATTCACAAAGCATAATATTCATGATAGTAAGTACCAAATCATATAAATACATTAAATTACTTAAAATAACAATTATGTTACCTTATTTACACATGAACTTACCTCGGTACCAAAATATCAATAATCGAGCCTATTCGTCATAAACTTTGTTTTTCCCTCGATCACGACTTGAATCTCGTTTCTCTTGATCTAAAATAACACATTTAGCTCATTTAATACTCACATTTATCAAAACAGTCCTTGACCCTAACCTTGTCAAAATTATAAATTTGCCCCTAAACTTTTGCATATTTACACTTTTGCCCCAAGGCTCGGAAATTAAAATTTATCCCAAATTCTTAGGTTTTAATACATGCTGATCATTTATTTACTAACAGCAACCCCAAATTCCAACTATAACATGCACTTATGAACAATAGGTATTTTTACCGATTAAGCCGTTTTACCCGTTTTTACTCAAAACCGAGTAGCACAAGTTGTCTAACATAATCTGAAACCTCATATTCTATCATAAAACATCAAAATAAACACTTTTCACCTATGGGTATTTTTCCAAATATGAACCCTAGCTTAAATTATTGCTAGCATAAGCTTTATCGAGCTACCAGGATCACAAAAATATAAAAATCATTAAAAACGGGGCTTGGATGCACTTACTATGAAGCTTGAAAGTTGAAGAAACCCTAGCTATGGAGAGAGGTGATATTCGGCCAAGGTTGAAGAAGATGATAGCTTTTTGTCATCTTTTTCCCATTTTATTCTTTTAATTTACCAAATGACCAAAATACCCTTAATGCCTTTCTTTGAAAATTTTTATGTATAAGCCCATTTTTGTCCAAAATTTTAGAAATTGGTCAAATTGCTATTTAAGACCTCCTAATTAATATTCCAAAGCAATTTCGTACTAAATGCTTCTAGAATACAAGTTTTGCAACTTATTCAATTTAGTCCCCAAATTTCAAATTAAGCACTTTATGCAAAAAATTTCTTCACGAAATTTTCACACCATCAAGCAATCATATCACAAACATCAAAATAATTATAAAATAATTATTTCTATCTCAGATTTGTGGTCACGAAACCACTATTCTGATTAGGCCCTAATTCGGGACACTACAATTTTAGTTTACCTTGTTTCGAAGTTCACTTGCATCTGAAGAAGAAGAAGAATAATAAGATAGTTCCTAGTTTCTTCAAGGAGTCGTGAAGGAATACAGGGCTACAATGAAGGAATATTATAAGGATACAAGTCTTGAGTTTTCAAAATGCCAGTCCTTTGTATTTGCACAATGCCAGTTTCCTCAAATGTCTGGTGTTGTTTATACAATATCAATACCTTTTATATTCTTAACTTCTATATGTTCTTTTTTAGGTTGTTGATGCTTTTGTTAAGGGGGATCAAGATCAAGCAAACAAAATTCTCTAACAGGTAACATATATGCATTTTTCGCACTCTTTGTTTCCAAAAAGATCAAGATACAAGTTAAGTTAACCTATTTTTCCTGGGAACTTACAGATAAAGTAGATAAAGAGTAGTAAACCAAATGAAAGGAAGTTTTTCCAATGCTAAGCTTTGGTGTCAAGTGTTCAACTTTGTTAGGAATGTGTATCTGGCTGTAGGAGCTTTGTTTTTTAATTTAAACTTAAAAATAACAGTTCTGATAGGCATTCAGTGTTAGGTAATTGGGTGTTAGTATACAAGTTAAATGACTGTAATGAAGGATTTTGGTGTTGCATGGACAATATAAAGAATCGAATCAAAAGAGTTTTCAAACTCGGTTAGCTTCTTGTTCTTCGACCATGTTTGCAGAAGAACCTTGTTGGTTCTTTCATTTGCTGTCACTCTCCATTATCGTTTTCTCGATTTTATTTTTTAGGAACACCGAGATAGAAGAAGAAATGTTGCTTGAGTTACACGATCATGGCATAAGGGAGGCAATCCAGCTTTTGAAGTATCACTTATCTTCACTAGCCAGCATCCTATATAACTTTTTGATGATGTAAAATTTAACATATAGATTATGACGTATAAGTTAATGACAGTAACTTTAATGTATGAAATTATGTTTGGATATAAAATATAATTCTCAAGTTATTTATTACTTTTAATATTTTTCTTTTTAGTTTAGATGATAATTAAATTATTTTTTCGCTAATAATATTCCAGCACATTAGATATGCGTTGCAGTTTAAAAATAATAAAGTAGGTTGTATATTATTTTTCTAATACTATATATTATATATTATTAATTCATATTTCATTAATAATTATATTAAAATATAATTAAATTCTGTTAGGGGTACTTTGGTCATTTAAGTCTTTTTCCTTATACTATTACAACATCTATTCCATTCAACCAAACACAAAAATTCTATTACAACTCTATTCTATTCCATTCAACCAAATAATTGAATTACTGATTACAGCTCTATTCAATTACAACCCTATTCCATTACAGTGAACCAAACATACTATAAGTGTATATATTGGTAATCCATCAATTCATCATTATATACGCTCTTTCGAGTCAAAATCAGTATGCTCCTCCTGAGCCGGTAATCTGTAAGCTCAAATGAGCTGAACGATAAGCTCCGTAGAGCTGAAACGGTAAGCCCCAAAGGACTAAAATGGTAAGCTTCGAAAAGCTAAATAGTAAACTCATAAGAGCTGAATCGGTAAGCTCATACAAGCTATGGTGAGTCCGTAACAAATGCAGGAGCTCGACTAAAATAGTAACCCTAGTGACATGTCACTTGTATCCTACGACTTTCTACGGTTCAAACGGGACTCGATAATCAATTTGTACAAGTAATCAATAGGCATTTCCGTTCAATATCTCATATATACAATCATATAAATAGATAATTCAACAATTTAAAATACATATATAAGTTCGATTGTAATTATATGAACTTACCTCGTATTTGCTCATTTAGCTTTCGTCTACCCGTCTACCTTTTGTTTTTCCTGATCAAGTTTTGATATTTGTTTATCTTGATTTATAAGTTATCAAATTCAATATTTTTAGTAACTATTTAATTCAATTTAATCGAATTCACTTATATGGCAATTTGCACATTTGCCCCTATACTTTTGACTACTTTACAATTTAGTCTTTTTTAACTAAAATGGAAAATTTGCACAATTAATCCTTAGCCCATAGTAGCCGAATTTTATATAGTCTCTAATCAGCCCATATTTTTATTTATTTCACAATTCTAACCACAATATTTCTATCTTTCTCAATTTAATCCTCAATACTCATTTTTATCCAAAAACCACTTTATAAAACTTGTATATCTATTAACAACCATCAATAATTTATCAAGAGACATCAAAATATACATGTACTCAACAATGGCGTATTTCAAAATCTTCAAAACTTTCAGAAATTGAGGTGCGGGCTTGATAGATTACTAAGCAACAATCTCAAAAACGTAAAAATCATGAAAAACTAAAGCAAAACATACCTTAATCTTGCCAAAATAAGTGTCGAACCCTTAAAACCACATTTTAAGCTTCTTTTTCTCATATTTTTGGCTATGAATGATAATAATGTGGTTTATTTTAACTTTGTTTTAATTAATAATATCATATTAACCAATTTACCATTTTAACCTTACTTTATAAACTTATAAAACATATATATATTAAGGCCATTAATGTCCACTACCATATAAGATGGTCTAACTACCATTTAAGGCCACTATATTCAAAATCCAAAGCAATTTAACACATTAAACATATAGAATATCACTTTTATCTTTTATGCGATTTAGTCCTTTTTACCAAATTAACAATTCAAACAGTAAAATTTCTTTATAAAATTTTCACACGGTAATTCTATCATGCTGTAACCATTAATAAAATAATAAAATAATTATTTTGACTTGGTTCAGTGGTCCAAAAAATACTTGTTCTGATTGGGGTCTAAACTCGGCTGTTACAACTGGGAAAATATCTGCCTTTAGTTGAATTTGCTTATAATAACAGCTATCAGTCCAGCATTAGAATGGCACCATATAAGGCTCTGCATGGCGATAAATGTATTGGATAGAGCTTAGTGAGAAAAAGATACATGGAGTTGACTAGATTCGTGAAACTGAAGAAAAGGTAAAGGTGATTCGAGATAGTTTGAAAGCAGCCTTTGATCATCAAAAGTCTTATGCCGATCTTAAACAAAAAGAAATAGAATTTTAGGTCGACGATAAGGTATTCTTAAAAGTATCACCCTGGAAGAAAGTTCTCCGGTTTGGCCGTAAAGGAAAACTAAGTCAATGATTTATTGAGCCATATGAAATCATTGAGAAAATTGGACCTGTTACATACCGATTGGCATTACCGCTAGAGCTTGATCAAATTTGTAATAGCCTGTTTTTGAATCAGATCAGAACAGTGGTTTCAAGACCACTTGACCGAGGTAAAATATTTATTTTATTAATTCTATGAGCTTTACAACATGATAGAATGATAGTATAAAAATTTCATTCAGAAATTTTACCAATTGAATGTTTAATTCGGTAAAAATGACTAAATTGCGTAAAGCGTACAAGTTAGGTTCTATTAGCAAAAAGAATTTATTAGCTACGGAGCTCTAAATGGAAGGTCCTTAATTGGTAATTAGACCACAAAGATTAATAGTGAATGATAATGGCATGGTACATGTGTAAATATTAAAGTTTATTCAGGTGAAAGTAGTAAATTAGTAAATAAGGTTAAGAATTAAAGAAACAAAAATCACTTCATCACTTTCATTTGTCATCCACCACAAAAAATTAAAGAAAGAAACCATGGAAGCATGCTAGGGCATTCGCCCAAGATTTGTGTGCTCATTTAGGTATGAAATTTTAATCGATTTTTAATGATTTCTATGTTTTTGAGCTCGTTGCAGCTTAATCTAGCTAGCTCGTACCTTAGATTTTGAAATGTCTAAAGATTTTGAGTTATGCCATTATCGAATACTTGTGTAAATTGAAGTTTCTTGTTAGATAATTGTTGGTTGTTAGTAGATGTACAAGTTTTATAAAGTGATTTTTTTTGACAAAAATGAGAATTTGGGATTAATTTGTGAAATGTTGAAATATTGTGAAAATGTGAAATAAATAGAAATATGGGCGGCTAGTATTGTCATAAAGATTCGGCTATGCATGGGTTAAGGCCAAAATGCACAAATTTGATGTTTTGTGTAATAAGGACTAATTTGCAAAGTAGTCAAAAGTATAAGGGCAAATGTGTAATTTGCCAAGTATATGAATTATGGATTAAATTGAATTTAGCTGCTGAAAGTACTGAATTTGATAATATTTAGATCAAGATAAACAATTACATAAACTAGATCGGGGGAAACAAAAGGTAGACAAGTAGATGATGGTTATCTGAGCAATACGAGGTAAGTTCGTATAATTAGAATCGAACTTTTATCTAATTGTAATTGTCTAAAATGAATATATACATGTGATATGAGAAATTAAAGTACATGATATTTTTAAATGATTAAATTGATGTTTACCGAGAACTACTAAGTCCCGTTTGAACGGTAGAAAATCATAGGATACGAGTGATATGTCACGAGGGTTACCATTTTGGTCAAGTTTCTGCATTTGTTGTGGACTCACCACAGCTCGTATGAGCTTACTTATATTTCATCTCTTCGGAGCTTACCGTTTTAACTCTTCAAAGCTTGCTGTTCAACTCGATAGAGCTTATCGTTTACCAGCCCAAGAGGAGCTTACCGATCATGGCTCAAAAGAGCGGGAATGATGATGAATTGACAGATTATCGATTTATACACTTAGTGTGTATCACCTGGGTATCCCTTGATATTTCATTAGGTTCGACGGGCATTATACTATTATGGGTTACATGAATTATGTAAATGGGATGTGATATGAATACATGAATTATATAGATGAATGTGATATGAATTACATGAATTATATAGATGGAATGTGATATGAATTACATGGATTGTATAGATGAAATGAGAAGATGTATTGGATGTTAAATGAAGATTTCATGTTTGGTTTTACCCTTAAGAAAGGATGATTATATTGTAACTATGTGACTAACTTTTGAATGGATGGTTGTGAATAGGCACATGGCTAATGAGTTGGATTTAAATTGTTTTATTGCTTATTGTCATATTGGTAAGTTTAATTCTATATTATACGGACTTACTATGCTTTTAAGCTTATTCCGTTTATTTTCTATGTTTTTATAGATTTTGAAAGCCTGTTCGATTCGAAAAAAGTCAGATATTCGCATTACACTATCCAGTCAAGTCATCGATACTTTTGGAACTCAAGGAAAATGTGTAAATATGGCATGTATAGGCTAGTTTATAGGTTGAAATGTATGGCTACTTAAGTTGTTGATTTTGGCACAAATTTTGGTATATGACTAAGCTATATGATGTGTCTTAGGTTGTCTTAGCCCGTGTGTTTACTACTGGCATTAAATTCTACCAATTCAAGGTGTAAGGGACACACGGCCTAACCACACGCCCGTGGGGCTGACCACGTGTCACATATGGCCTAGACACACGCCCGTGTGTCTACCCATGTGGACAAAATAAGGTTATCTACCAAGTCTTTTTGCCACCCTAAAACAAAGTCAAACACATACCAAAACATAACAAATCTCAAATACTCAACCAATGGCCCCAATATTGTAACACCCTTATCCCGTATCCGTCACGAAATGGGATTAAGAGATGTTACCAAACGAGACAACTTTTGGATAGTCATAGATGCACATATGTTGTAATCACATTTTTCAAACATAAGTCTATTAAATACATTATTCAAAACAATTTAAATCAATATTCAATTAGCAATAAATCTCAAATTCATATATAATATGCTTTCCAAATACATTCCAATATTTAAAAAAAATCATTTCATAAGGAAATTGAATGGCACATACAAATTCAGCATTAATACCTTAACGAAAGACACATGTATTTAGTAACCTAACATATCATTTTATTTCAAAAATGTATACACATGCTATTTTAAACATTTCGTTTCATATATTTATACATGCACATCTTAAACCAATCAAATCAAAACACATAATATTTTTGAATATCGTATTTTCGGCACAGACAAGTAATATCATATAACAAAGGTTTATGTCTAATATCATATATAATATTGGCTAATGAACTTTATGAACACATATGCTTTATACATTTATTTTAAACAAAACATATTCTTTATAAAGTCATTTAAACCCAACGTATAAGACCACATCAGTTTAAAATTATTTTAGCACAAATGTCAATTAAGGTCGCAAACAATCTATATGCCAATTTTCCATACACATGTATATATAAATATTTATTTCACATAGTGATGTTTTAAAACCATACAAAATATACTTACTCATTTATTACCCAAAGGATACACATATATTGTAACACCCCAAACCCGGCCTGGACGTTATGGCCAGATCTGGTGTATCACATGGGCGACTTATCCTCAACCAGTTACTTTGGCAATTTGTTATGATATTTATTGGAGCTTCATGACTAGTAGCTTGTAGTTATTAAGCAAAATCAGATTAAAACTATTTTTGTTATTGTGAAGTGTTTATACCAAAATCCCATTTATTGTCTTTCTTATTATTAAGTCATCCAACCATTACGTAAAGCTTGTTTGAAAACGTTTGCTATTAATTTTGAAAACCCGCATATCCTAGTCTATCGCTTTTAAGCTAATAATAGTGCAACCCAAAACCAAACACCCATAGTGGCCTTATTACAAAATAAATCTGAAATTAAAAGAAAAATAAATTACAACAAAGCGAAAACCAGAAACATAAACTATATGGCCACCCCGAGTCCCTCGCAGTTTCAGATCCTCTATGGTTGGGGGATACCTGCATAGGTGAAAATAATAGGGTGAGTTTGTGAAAACTCAGTGTGTAATTTAACCCAACCAACAACAGAGATCAGTCATGCAGTTCAGTCTGGGCTGAAGACCTATTCAGATGCAAATCAATTTGGGCATTGGCCCTGTTCAGAAACAGAGTGGGACTTAGGCCCTGTACAGATACAGAACAGAATATATACAAAAACCCAATCCCAGTCCAGCCCATCACACCACCCGTACTAGTCCATCACACCATGTGGGGAATAACTCAACCCACCTAGCCCTACACACCATAGACGCAGGAGAGCTGCTAATACAGAGATCGTGGGAGAGCCTCTAAAGAGAATATGTGGCAGTGCCACTATACAAAACTTCCTCCGAATCCAAACCCAACCCCATGCAGACTAAAGAACTACATATCATATGCAGACAGATTAGCAGTTACAAATATAAGCATACACAAATTAGTCAACCTACTTCTAGGGGTAAAACAGTCTTTTGACAATTAGGGTAAAATAGTAATTTTACCCTTCAAGGGTTTTTTGGTCATTTTGCCAAGTCTCAATTATTCAACACCTAATACGACCTTCTAGTAGGTCTAACGTTGCTTCAAGCAACTCAGGGAGTCCATACAGTCACATAGTGTATTCGGGCCCAAAACCCCTAATGGGCCCGAGAGGGCCCACACACTCATGTGGCCCACTTAGTCTAAGCTTTTGCATATTAACAAAGATTTAGCATCTAACGTACCAGTAAACACTTACCGCATAATTTTACCCATATGGGCCAGAACAGTCCAAGTGCACGAAAATACGCACAGTGACCCTTACAGTCCAATACCCAAGATTCGTGATATCGAATCGACCCACAAGCGTTCGTACGCTCGCAAGACCTCGAAATGTCAGCATTTCGACATTCTGGCTTTTCAGCTTTTTGTCGATCTACACTATTGGAGGGTGTCGTTACACATCTGTTTACGATTAGCGTCGGACGATCCCACGAACGATTAACCTACAATAGTTTAACCACCACGTTAAACTATAATCCGATAGAAAACTTTCCTTACTTAAACCTTCATGTATTCGGCCATTATTAAAAAACCCATCAACCACTTACCTTGTAGAAATCTAGCCACTAGACCTAGACTGACTCGATAATATTAACCACCAACTAGCCTCCACGAGATCAACCTTAACGAAAGGCCACGAAACTCAGTCAGTTAACAAAAGACAACCATAAATCGGTTCCCAAAGAAGGGATCTAAGCTGATTGCCAAAAAGAAAGTCAGGGGGTTTTGGCTTTTCATACAATACTTAAAAGAAGAGAAGAAAGAATAGAGTCCTTACCCAAAAGTCTGCTTAACTGAATTGATACTACAAGAAGTCATCTTTCACTAGCCTAAGCCCAAATCTTCTTTAGATCTAATCAAAACGCAAGAGGAGGAGAGATCAATTGTATTCGGCTAACTAGGCAACAAAAGGGGTTAATAATTGATGAGGGACAATCGGCCAAGTATGTGTTTTAGGGAGAGGTGAGGAATAGATGAATGGGGTTGGAAGAATAATAATGAAGGAGGATTAAGGTTTGGCCAAAAGAAGAAATCGGCAAAGAGGAGATGATGAGTCTTGAATGTTGTCTTATGGATATCCACTTCTTTAACCCTTAGCTGATGATATCTAGATCGAAGGTCGATCTTGGAAAAAACTAAAGCTCCTCTTAGCTTATCAAACAGATCATCGATCCTTGGCAGAGAGTTCTTGTTCTTAATAGTCAGTTTGTTTAACTAACGATAATCAACGCACATGCGCATTGTCCCATCCTTCTTCTTAATGAATAGTACCGGTGCTCCCTACGGAGACACACTTGGTTGGATAAAACCTCGATCCAGAAGTTTTTGTATTTGCGCCTTCAACTCCAACAGCTCCTTCGGTGCCATTTTGTAAGGAGCGATGGACACCGGAGCCGTTCCAGGCAACAGATAGATTTCAAATTCAACTTCACAATTTGGAGACAACCCAAGAAGCTCATCCAAAAAAACATCCTAAAACTCCTTGAAGGTTCTAACTTCACCCATGGACAAGTCCTCAGAATCAAACATACTCGCATACGCCAGAAACGCCTCGCAACCCTTGCAAATTAGCTTTTCAACTCTTAATGCCGAGATAACATTAGAAAAATAATCTCTTTGCTCCCCTATTACAGTTAGCTCCTCATCATCCGAAGTCTTTAATACCATTCGCTTGGTAGCACAATCGAAGTTTGCCTGATGTTTTCCAAGCCAATCCATACCCAAGATGGGATCAAACTCTTCGAATGGTAACTCTATCAAGTCCACAGGGAAAATTCTATCCTGTGTCCCTAAGGGTACATCCCTAAAAAGTTTGTCTACCCTAACCGAGTGACCTAGTAGACTTATCACAGATACCCCACTCACTGTATTCTCAGATTGCACACCCAACGTCCCAGACACATCACACGCAACATACGAATGTGTAGATCCAATGTCAATCAAAGCAGTGTATGGCATGCTATAAATTAAAAACGTACCAGTTATGACATCAGGCGCATCACCTTCCTCTCAGCGACGAGTAGCGTAGACCAACACCGGCTGTCATGCCTCAGTATTTCCAGCACCCCTACCTGGTGCTCCACGTCTACGTCTACTCCTATTACTGTCCCTAGCCTATCCACGGCCTCTCGGTGGTTGCTGACCACCTCTCACTGGCTGAGCAACTCTCGGTTCAGCAACTTGCATCGGTGCCAGTCTCTGAGGGCAATCTCTGACTCAATGATCGTTGGACCCATACCGAAAACACGCTCCAGAATGTCCCCAACATTCCCCCAAATGCATCTTTCCACAATCTGCACAAGCTTGCAATCTAACCATATTCACCGGAACTACTCAAACCGGCTCGTCCACTCTAGGTCTTTTACCAAACCTCCCCGTAGCGCCTGAGGGCCCTGAATTCCTCTTAAATCTCTTTGATGGTTCAGGCGCTCTGAGCTCTTCACCTCCTCAGCAATTTTGGCTTTTTCCACCAGAGCAGCAAAATCACACTCCCTCTGTGGAGCAATCAGTACTCTTAGCTCATCTCTAAGGCCATCCTCGAATTGCACACTATGTTCATATTCCATAGCAACTATATCACTCGCATACCGATTCAGCCTTAAGAATTTAGCTTCATACTCTGCTACAGTCTTGCTACCCTGAGTCAGATTCAGGAATTCCTTACTTTGGGCGTGCACATAGCTCGCCCCGACGTACTTCCCTTTGAAGACTGTCTTAAATAACTCCCAAGTCACCCGCTCAGCTGGTGTACCATCTCTCACAGTGAGCCACCACTGGTAGGCCTTATCACGCAGTAAAGATATTTCACCTTTAAGCTTCTGCTCCACCGAGTAGTCCAGATTGTCCATTATCCACTCTGTGGCCTCTAACCAGTACTTGGCCATATTAGGGGCTACACCAGATACACCCCTCAATACCTCTGCTCCATTAGCCCAGAGCCACTCAGAAATCGATCCTCGATTCACCGTTCCAGTACTCGCTCCACTAACCCTTTCCAGAATACAGAGCATCGCCTAGGACAAAGCATCATCCCCTAGAGCCCAATCGTACGACCCTGTCTCAGTTGCTGGTGGCGCTCGTGCTGGATGAAGATCCAGCCTAGACACTTCTTCGACCCCTACAACGGCCTCTTCCACATGCTAATCTTGTACTCATATCGTATTATTTGATTTATGAATTTTATAAATTAGTTCATGACTTCAATATTTATTTCAGATGTTTTATGCAAAAATAGTAATTCAGAGCTCTGTTCTCGCATAATCGCAGTCTAGCTACAATTTCAGTCTTCTAGAGTTTTCAGTTTTTCCTACTGTTTTAGTCTTCTACAATCTTAGTGCTACCCTAACTATAGAGTTTTAGTAGGGTCTTAGCACTATTTACAGTAATGTTTCAGTATGACAGTTTAATTCAAAACAACATAGCAGAGAATACTTACGGATTTGGTGCCGGAGACTCGGTGTGCCGCACTTTCCCGTAACCATATTCAGAGAAATTCAAGTTTTGTCGAAAGTAAATATTTTAAATCAACTTTGTTGAAAACTTCTCTAAAACCCTAGACTTCAGAAAGGAAATATTTTTGGAAATGAAGCTAACTTTAAAAGGAATTTCTCCAAGAAGTTTTCAAAATCGAATTTTTGAAAACATGTTAATTCTTTAAATTAATTTTTTTTAAAAACTTTTGAGCCCATTCCACAGCTGAGTTGTTGCAACCGGGCTCTGATACCACTAAATATAACACCCTAAACCCAGCCTGGACATTATGGCCAGATCTGGTGTGTCACATGGGTGGCTTCTCCTCAACCAGTTACTTTAGCAATTCGTTATGGTATTTATTGGAGGTTCATGACTAGTAGCTTGTAGTTATTAAGCAAAATCAGATTAAAACTGTTTTTGTTATCATGAAGTGTTTATACTAAAATACCATTTGTCGTCGTTCTTATTATTAAGTCATCCAACCATTACGTAAAGCTTGTTTGAAAACGTTTGCTATTTATTTTGAAAACCCGTATATCCTAGTCTATCGCTTTTAAGCTAATAATAGTGCAACTTAAAACCAAACACCCATAGTGCCCTTATTACAAAATAAATTCAAAATGAAAATAAAAATAAATTAAAACAAAGTGAAAACTAGAAACATAAACCATGTGGCCACTCCGAGTCCCTCGTAGCTCCAAATCCTCTATGGATGGGGGTTACTGGCATAGGTGAAAATAAAAGGGTGAGTTTGTGAAAACTCAATGTGTAATTTAACCCAACAAACAATAAAGATCATTCATGCAGTTCAGTCTGGGCCGAAGCCCTATTCAGATACAGATCAATCTGGGCCTTGGCCCTAATCAAAAATAGAATGGGCCTTAGGCCCTTTATAGATACAGAACAAAATATATGCAAAAACCCAATCCCGGTCCAGCCCATCACACCACCCGTACTAGCCCATCACACCATGTAGGGAATAACTCAACCCACCCAGCCCTACACACCACAGATGATCTCTCGTGATGTGATGAAGTAATAAAATCGACCATACCTGTAAACTAACTATTATCACGATAAAAGGCAAGCGCACATATCAAATAGTAGTATAGCTAGTGGCAAGACCGGAATATTGAATCCAAGGAACTAAAAGTACTAGTAATGGCTTCCTTCCTATTATCTAGACTATAAATAAAGAGGGGGTTTGGTTGTAAACTATCTAAACTAAAGAAACAGCAAAGAGTAAATTTGGGAAATTACTTTGGGAAAACTAAATGATAAGGACAATACCTAAGGAAGAATCCACCTAGGCTTCACATGTTATCTAACTCTAAACTAGATGATTTCTTCATTTGACTTGATCCGTAGAGATCCCTAAATTATGTTAATATCTCCGTCAAGAATAAGAACAACTAATCTTAGGTTGATTAATTGAAATCTCTTTCTAATTAAAACCCCTAGTCTTGCATTAACTTGATCAATAATCTAATAGGGGGATCTACAGATCCCCTTATTAGATTTGACAATAATCCGATAGATTTTTGTCATCCTATGTCTAGGATTGCGATCAACTCCACTTAATTGTGTTGGATCTACTCTTAAACAGGGACTTTTTTGCTCCTCTGCCTAAGCACATTCGACTTAAATTAATATCCTAGAAATATCAATTCAAGAATTAAAAACACAATTAGGAACAAGTCAAATATTTATTATATAGTTCAGATAACAATAACAAGATCCATCTTTGGTTTCATACCCCTTAGATATTTTGGGTTTTAGTTCATAATTATAAAAAGAAACATCTTAGAATAGATAAAATAACAAAACATAAGAAAACCCAAAACTCCTGAAAGGATTGAAGGGAGATCCTCTGTCTTGATATAGACCTTGGCTTCTGAGATAGATCAATCAACTTTCCTTCGAGTAATTCCCTGCCTTTAGCTCTCCGTTATGAGAGGATTGTACCCTTGGCGGGAATAATGCACCCCCTTGTAGTTGCCTCCTAGGGTCTTTATATAGAGTTTGGAAAGTCTTTCTTAGCCCCTAAGTAGCCTTTTCCTCTTGAGATTAAACTTCCTTACGACAGGGACACAACCATGTGCCACGCCCGTGTGAGTCATTTGCTAGGTCGTGTTCAAGCCTGTTAATGTGGCATGCCATGTGGGTTACCCGTGTGAATCGAGTTTAGGCCATGCTCAAGCTTGTTAATGTGGCACGGTCATGTGACACGCTCGTGTGGTGAACTTCCAGGCCGTGTTGATTCCTTACTTTGGCCTATGTTCTTCTTTTTCGGCCCGTTTCTTGTTCTTTTCACTCCCCTAAGCTCACCTAAGTATAAAACATGAAATTAAAGGTTTAGGAGCATCAAATTTCACAAATCAAGGAATAATTCATCCATAAATGTGCTAAGCATAAGGTAAAAATATGTATAATTTACAGTTTATCAAATACCCCCACACTTAAGCCTTTACTTGTCCTCAAGCAAAATCTCAATTCATAATTCAAAATCATTCCTCTCAACATATAATACTTACCAATAAAGTTTCAAACTAATCCACAAGTAATCATACATTGAAAATTCAACGAAAAGAAATTCAAATTCTCAAACAGTCTAAGTTGAGAATTTTATCACAGAAACATAGTTTTTCTCCCTTCTTCTAAGTAAGTACCTTGAATTTAAAATTAACAAGAGTTGACATCCTCACAAAAGATTCACTCTATCCACTTAAAATGTTTAGGTTCAGAAATTAAGCACTTATTAGTCAACTTGAAAAGTTATTACCATAAGCTTGTAGGAAAATCAAATCTCCATCACTATGTATTGACATGATACATTGATCAAAAGGTCTTTTAGGGGTTGTAACGTGGCCTTGGTTAGGGGTGTGGTCACAAGCTAAAAAAGAGGGTTAGAATCCAGATTGAATTGAAAAATCATCTAACTAAAAAAATCTCTATCACTAAAACATATTCCTAGAATAAAGCCTTTTGGATGACATTTTTTAAGAAGAAGAGCTAAAAAATTACATGGAAATATACAAAATATTGAATTACAACTGAAATATACATTTTTTTAAGAACAAGTCAAATATTTATAAACTTTACAAGTTGAAAAGGAGAACAAAGCTAGATAATTATTCAACTCAAGTCTAGACAAAAAATGGGTTATAGGTTAATATTGAAGGTAAGTCAATGAATGGTATGTTAGGCTCAATGGGGTTCACTAGGGGTTAATTTATGAAGGTAGGTTTTTATGGAGTAAGTGGGTTAAAACCTAAGTGCCTTTATCATTTCGGTATATCAAATCAATGATGTGGTCTCAACATGTATAACCGAAGAAAGTTCTATAACAACAGATCAATATTGACTCACTCAAAGCAACAATAAAAGTGAGCACGAAAGGATGTATGCTCAAAAGGCTAAAAAATCTCACCAGAATTATGGCTTTTGATGTCAATCCTGTGAATTTCAAATTTCAAGATAACACTTAAAATTGGGGAAAACAACCTAGAAAAAAATTAAATTCTCAAAAATTTGAACTTATCATGCTTGATTCTCTAATGTCTTAAAGTTTGAATAATCAAAGCATAACTACCTATGTCTTAATTCTCAACATATCAATAAAAATCATAAATCAATCAGAATTCATTTTAATATGGGATTGAGAGTAATGCAGAGAGTGAAAGTGAGAATCTGAGATTTGAGAACAATGCAACAAGTTAGTGGCAAAAATTTTCAGGGGTTTAAGTATAATACAAAGAATGAACGTGAATTCCCCCCCACACTTAAGATGTACATTGCCCTCAATGTACAAAGATATCATTAGTAGCAATAGAAGCATAAAATCATAAGATAGGGAGAGAAGTCAATTCCTTGAGCTGGGTGCGAAGATTTATAGGGAAGGGTGTTTATCCATAATTTTTGTGCCAAAAAGATATGATGATCGGTGTAACACCCCAAACCCAGCCCAGACGTTACGGCCAAGTCCAGTGTGTCACATCACCTAGAACTAACTATGTTACCTAGTTACTAATATTAAGGTGAGCTTTGCAAAACCGTTATTAAAGTTTTAAGAGGAAATTTTCGGTTTATTGGTGAACGTCCTATCCTATACCAGTTATTAAGAGATTATTATAAAATTTACTTTGTAACTCAATTGAATCGTGAGACTAATTTTGAAAACGTTTGATTAACTTTCAGAAAAACTGGCGCAGCTATATTCAAAATAATTTAAGTAATGTAAGAAAAAGTAATTAAAACCCAAAATAAAAAAATAAAGCGGCCTTATTACAAACCCAAATTAAAAATAAAAATGATTAAGTAAAATAATGGAATAATTAATCTTAAAACCAGAAATGCAGCCTTTGTGGCCACTCTGAATCCCTCCCAGCTCCAAGTCCACAATCTAGGACTCACCAGCAAGGATGGAAGAAATAGGGGTGAGTTTGGAAAACTCAGTGTGTAAGGAAACCCATCCAAAGCCCAAATCAGCTCTAGCCCACTGGTCCTAACCCCTATACAGTCTCAGCAATTACTGGGCCTTAGCCCTTTTTGGATAACAGTATGGCCCATAGGCCCGTTACAGTAACAGAACAGATATCAATCATGAATGCAATCCCAAACCCAACCTAAATCCAACCGCTACACTCCACCCGTACCAGCCCGACACTCCATTTGGGGAATAACTCAACCCACCCAGCCCTACACTCCACAGTTGCAGCATAGCTGCTCAGATAACAGTAAATTGAGGCAAAGCCTCCAGTACGTGGTCAAGCCACTATCAGTACTTCCTCCATCAATATCCCAGTCCCATGCAATAGATATTCATGACATGGCATGTAGTAAACAGTAACAGTAGAACATGCATTTTGGTCAAACTTAGCCCTAGGGGTATAACGGTCATTTTGTACCTAGGGGTAAAATAGTAATTTCTCCCCCTAAGGGTATTTCATTAATTTTAATCAATTTTTAGGGTTATTGCATATTTCAGTCTTCAGTAGTCTAACTTTCATCTCAGTAGTCAACTTAGCCCATTTTAGCAGTCTTTAGTTACTGGGCCCTAAAACCCCTAATGGGCCTTACAGTGACATTTAGCTAATTTAGCCCATTTAGTCCAAGTTTTACGATTGATTTACCAGTTTTAGCAGTTTTGGACCTACAGTCTATTAGTACACATTTAGTGCCTATTTTTACCCATATGGGCCCGTAAGCCCATTGGGCCCACTTTCAGCCCATCGAGGCCCAAACTTACCGAAGTGCACAGAATCACACACTCACCAACCTTATCAATTTCAATTACAAATCTACTACTTCCAACCGACCCACGAGTGCTCACATGCTCGCAAGGCCACGAAATGCCATAATTTTGACATTTCGGCTTTTCAACTTTTGACGATTTAGACTATAAAAGGGTGTTCGATAGACACCTGATTTGCGATGAATACCACTAAGATCTCCCACCGAGCGTCCTATAATCAATCACTAGACATATCAAACTCAAGATCTAATGATAACCAACATAACCTTACTTACCATAATCGGCCATAAACACCTAAGACCCTTGAGATTTACCTTTGTCGAATTTAGTGACTAGATCTAGATCTAGTCGTTCCACTTGTCCAAGCCCTCGATCAATAGCCTCTAGATCACACTAACACCAAAATAAATTGATTGTTAAAAACCCTTAGAGCCTTAAGCCCCAAATCGACAGCCTCCCTATGCCTCTAGGGACTTCGGCTTTTCTAAATCCCGAAATAACGAATAGATATGGGATGTCAAGTACTTACCACAGGTTTTCTTAATCAAAACGATTCCACTTTTGTTTCTACTCAGATCTAATGCAGATCTAGCCCCTAAACATTAGCAGAGATCGAGTCTTAGAGATCTAAAGATTCGGCTACAAGTACCTAAAAATATGGTGTTTTCGACTTTTGGACCAGTGAAGAGGAAGATGATTTGGTGTTGTGGGTTTGAAGTGGTGTTGCTGACAGGGGTTAGGGGTTTAGAGGATGTGAAAATTGGCCAAAAGATATGGAGAAGGTAGGAGGATGCGGCTATAGATAAATCGGCATAGTAGCAATCTTTCGGGATTTTGGCTTTTAGTAGTTGATGGGCTTGAGAAGAAAAGAATGGCAGATTCAGTTTTTGAAGAGAAGAAAAGGGAAGATAAGTGAGGAGGAGAGGTGGTTTCGGCTTGAAAAGAAAGAAGAAGGAAAAAGAATGGAAGAAGAGAGGAGAAGAGAAGGGAGAATTTGGCACAAAGGAGAACTTACTTGCATTTTCGGCTTTTTGGTACACTAAGGGGAGGGTAGAACAAAAGTGAAAACCCTAGGTGGCTAACCCTAATTCGGCAAGACAGAAAAAGAAATTAGAACTTGCCCTAATAGCTATACAACCAAACGGCACAACCTCCCAAAAGCCCTAGCCGAATGCCCCTATCCATATAACCAAATCGGTAAAATTAAAAGTATCACTGCTTACCTTGTGACTTGAACTCTGGCCCTTAAACTCAGTCCACACGCCACTTTTTTTAGGCACTTAAGTGGCACCACATTGCCACTTTACCAAGGGCCTCTCTGTGTCTTATTTTACTAACTTTTTCTTAAAGGCCAACCTACAAAAGTCCTCTTCTCTTTAAATCCAAAATTGATATTTCTGCCAGGTTTTATTTTAGACTTGGGCCTTCTAAAGGCCCACTAACACACTTAAACACAAATTCAATAATCAAAACATCAAATTTTCAAGATTTCACCAAAATCATGAAAATCCCAAAAAATCTCAAAAATTAGGGCGTTACAACTCTACCCCCTTAAAGAAATTTTGGCCTCGAAATTTACCTGATCCAAATAGTTGAGGGTATTGTTGATGCATCGTCTCATCTGGCTCCCAAGTAGCCTCTTCTCTACCATGATTACGCCAAAGTACTTTCACTAATGGAACTGACTTCCTCCTCAGTACTTTGACCTCACGATCTAGTATTTGCACAGGTTCCTCTTCAAAGGTTAAATCAGTTTTTACCTCAATCTCCTCCACTGGCACAACATGTGAAGGATACGATTGATACCGTCTTAGCATGGACACATGAAAGACATCGTGAATGCGGTCCAACCCCAGTGGTAACTCCAACTGATAAGCTACTGGCCTTATCCGTTTAAGAATCCAATAAGGCCCAATAAACCACGGACTCAACTTGCCCTTCTTACCAAATCTCAAGATCTTCTTCCATGGCAAAACTTTCAGAAAAACCATATCCCTAACAACGAACTCGATTTCCTTACTCTTCAGATCAACAAATGACTTTTGTCTACCAGACGCTTCCTTTAACTAGTCCCTGATCAACTTAACCTTACTCTCAGTATCTGCCACTAATTCTGGTCCAAGAATCTGTCGTTCTCCCAACTCTGTCCAACACGTCGGCGTACGACAGTTCTGCCCATAAAGTGCCTCATAATGAGCCATTTGAATACTCGTTTGGTAGCTGTTGTTGTATGCAAATTTCCCCAATGGCAAATAGTCCTCCCAACTGCCATGAAAGTCGATAACACAACCTCTGAACATATCCTCCAAAACCTGAATAACCCTTTTCGACTGTCCATCCATCTGAGGGTGAAAGGCAATGCTGAAGTCCAATCGTGTACCCAACGCGTCATGCAACTATTGCGAGAATCGAGATGTAAACCCAGGGTCTCGATTAGAAATAATCGAAACTGGCACCCCATGCAGCCGCACTATCTCTGCCACATACAGCTTGGCCAACTTCTGGAGTGAGTAATCACTTTCAACAGGTATGAAATGAGTAGATTTTGTTAGCCTATCTACAATCACCCACACCAAATCCTTCTTAGAGGGTGTCAACGGTAGCCCACTCACGAAATCCATGGTTACTCTCTCCCACTTCCAAAGAGTAATTTTCACCGGCTGTAACAATCGAGAAGGCAGTTGATGCTCAGCCTTTACTTGTTGGCATGTCAAACATTTTCCCACAAATTCAGTCACCTCTCGCTTAAGTCCAAGCCACCAATACACCTCTCGAAAGTCTCGATACAACTTATTCCCTCCAGGATGCATGGTACAAGGTCCTCTATGAGCCTCTTTTAGAATTAACTGCCTCAAGTCAGAGTCCCTCAGAATATAAACTCTTCCATGAAAGCAGAGAACCCCATCAGTATTCAGTCTAAAATCTGAATTCCCCTCATTTTCAGCTTGTTGAAACCGAAGAATCAACGACTCATCCTTTAACTGCTTCTCTCTAATCTGCTCAGTCCAAGTTGGTCTCACTTGCAACTCCGGCAATAGACTTCCATCGTCATAAAGACTCAAACGAGCAAACATCGCTCTCAACTCAGCAACAGCCCTTCAGCTCAGTGCATCAGCCACCACATTCGCCTTGCCTTGGTGGTACTCAATCGAACAGTCGTAATCCTTAAGCAATTCTATCCATCTTCATTGCCTAAGATTCAACTCCTTCTGAGTCAACAGATACTTGAGACTCTTATGGTCTGTGTATATAATACACTTTTCCCCATATAGATAATGTCCCCAGATTTTCAATGCAAAGATCACCGCTGCCAACTCTAAATCATGCGTGGGGTAATTCGTTTCGTGAGGCTTCAACAGTCGCGAAGCAGAAGCGACTACTTTACCCTCTTACATCAGTACACAGCTTAAACCCACATGTGATGCATCACTGTACATAATAAAATCCTTCCCAGACTCTGGCTGAATCAACACTGGTGCTTCAGTCAAAACCTTTTTCAACTTGTCAAAAGCCTCTTGTTGTTTCCTAGTCCATACAAATGCTACTCCCTTCCTTAACAGTTTCTTCAACGGTGCAGCTATCAAGGAGAATCCTTCCACAAATCTTCTGTAATACCCTACCAGACCCAGAAAACTCCGAATTTCTGATACCGACCTTGGTGGCTTCCATTCCAAAACTGCCTCAATTTTTTGAGGATCTACTCTAATCCCCTTAGCAGAAACAACGCGACCCAGAAAAGTAACTTCTCGCAACCAAAATTCACACTTACTAAACTTCGCATAGAGTTGCTTCTTTCCCAGCACTTGCAGCACAATACGGAGATGCTCATCGTGCTTCTCCTTAGTTTATGAATATATCAGAATATCATCGATAAAGACGACTACAAATCAGTCCAAGTAAGGTTGGAACACTTGATTCATCAAATCCATGAAAGCTGCAGGTGCATTCGTCAGTCGAAATGGCATAACCAGAAACTCGTAATGACCATACCGAGTTCTGAATACTGTCTTATGAATATCCCCTTCCTTTACCCTCAACTGATGATATCTAGATCGTAGATCGATCTTGGAAAACACTGAAGATCCTTTAAGCTGGTCAAATAGATCATCGATTCTTGGTAGTAGGTATTTGTTCTTTATCGTCAGTTTGTTCAGCTGGCAATAATTGATGCACATACACATCGTCCTACCCTTCTTTTTCACAAACAGCACTGGTGCTCCCCATAGAGACACACTCGGTCTAATGAAGCTCTATCCAACAACTCTTGAATTTGCACCTTCAGTTCTACTAACTCCTTCAGTGCCATTCTATAAGGCACAATGGACACTGGAGCCGTTCCAGGCAGCAAGTCGATTCCAAACTCGACTTCTTGATTCGGAGGTAATCCAGGAAGCTCCTCAGGGAATACATCTTGAAATTCCCTAACAGTTCTGGCTGTCTCTACAGTCAAGTTCTCAGTCTCAGCTTGGCTCACAAAAGCCAAATACACCTCGCAACCTTTACAAATCAGCTTCTCAGCCCTCAAGGCTGACACAACATTGGACAAGTAATCCCTTCGCTCCCCAATAACCATTACCTCCTCATCCTCAGTAGTTTTTAACACCATCCCCTTGGTCACACAATCCAGAGTCGCCTTATGCTTAGTCAACCAGTCCATTCCTAAGATCAAATCGAATTCTCTGAATGGTAACTCCATCAAGTCTTCAACAAAGATCCTACCTTGAGTCTCTAAAGGCACCTCCCTAAAGAGTTTATCTACCCTAACTAAGTAACCTAGAGTACTTATCATAGTTACCCCACTCACAGTTTCCTCTGAGTGCATACCCAACGACCCAAAAATGTCACATGCAACATACGAATGGGTTGATCCCACATCTATCAGAGTAGTGTAAGACATGCTAAAGATAAAAAACGTACCAGTTATGACGTCAGGTGCATCACCCTCCTCTCGGCGACGTGCAGCATATACCAATGCTGGCTGATGAGCCTCAACATTCCCAGCACTCCTGCCAGGTGCTCCACGTCCACGTCTAATTCCATTGCCACCACTACCTTGTCCATGACCTCTCAGCGGTTGTGGTCCACCTCGCACTGGTAGGGCAACCTTCTGTTCAGCAACTTGAGTTTGAGCTGTTTTCCTAAGATAATCCTTGATTCTATGCTCCTTGGACCTACATCGATGACATGCCCCAGTACGCTTCCAGAATTCTCCCAGATGTACTCTACCACAATCCCTGTAAGCCTGTGGTCTCACTATATTTACCAGAACCGCTCAGACTGGTTCCTCCACTCTAGCTCTCTTAGTATTTCTATTTGCTGCACTAGATGGTCTAGTAACCCTCCTGAATCAGTTCTGATCCTTATCACGATTCTGTCGTTCAGCTTGCTTCACTTCTTCGACTATTTTACCCTTCTCCGCCAGTGCAGAAAAGTCACGCTCTTTCTACAGAGCTATCAGCACCATCAGTTCATCCCTGAGGCCATCCTCAAAACGAACACTACGCTCGTACTCAATGGCAACTATACCGCTAGCATAACAGCTCAACCTTAAAAACACTATCTCATACTCAGCAACGAATTTATTACCCTGGGTCAGATTCAAAAATTCTTTCTTACGCGTATCCACAAAGCTTGCTCCAATGTACTTTCCCTTGAAAGACGTCTTAAACAGTTCCCAAGTTACCCGCTCAGCTAGGGTACTCTCTCTCACGGTGATCCACCATTGATAAGCCTCGTCTCGTAGCAGCGACACCGCTCCCTTCAGCTTTTGCTCAACTGAGCAATCCAGATAGTCCATAATCCATTCCGTAGATTCCAGCCAATACTTAGCTACATTTGGGGCTACTCCAAATATGCCCCTGAAAACCTCTGCTCCGCTAGCCCAGAGTCGCTCAGAAATAGATCCCCTATTCATAGGCCCGACATTAGCTCCAGCCACCCTCTCTAAAGCCCTTAACATGGCCTGGGATAAGGCACCATCCCTTGTGGCCCATTCATACGACCCATTTTCAGCAACCGATGGCGGTTGTGCCTCACCAACTGGCATGTGTTCCAAAGATGATGACCCAGCTTGAGTACTGCCTCGGCCTTGTCCACGAGCAGCTCTTGTTCTCATATCGTCCTATCTAATTACGAATTTTATGACATTAGTTTAATATTTCTGTTGTTTATTACAAATATCTTATGTACAGATAGAGTTTCAGAGTTTGTTTACGCAAAATCGTAGCCTAGCTACAGTCTCAGTCTTCTAGGGTTTAGTTCCCCTACAGTCTCAGTCTTACAGTTTTTAGTACTACCCTATTTGCAGTATCATAGCAGGGTCTTAGTTCTATCTACAGTGTTGTCTCAGTATAGTATATTATAAGAAACAGAAATACTTATAGACTTGGTGCTGGGGATTCAGTGTGCCACCTCTTCAGATACCAGATTTCAGAAAACTTAAAAAAACTTAGACCTTTTTAGATCAGACCTTAAAACATGTATATATTGAAGAAAACGAATTTGAAAAGGGTTTTCTAAATTTTCCAAAGATTGATTTCCAAAAATACCCCTATTGGGCTTCAATTTAAAAAAAATTCTAAAAGCTTCAATTTAAAAAAATTTTGAAAGGCTTTTTGGACCCGATCCACAGCCGAGTTATTGCAACTGGGCTCTGATACCACTAAATGTAACACCCAAAACCCAGCCCAGACGTTGCGGCCAAGTCCGGTGTGTCACATCACTTATAACTAACTATGTTACCTAGTTACTAATATTAGGGTGAGCTTTGCAAAACGTTATTAAAGTTTTAAGAGGAAATTTCCGGTTTATTGGTGAATGTCCTATCCTCTACCAGTTATTAAGAGATTATTATAAAATTTACTTTGTAACTCAATTGAATCGTGAGACTAATTTTCAAAATGTTTGATTAACTTTAAGAAAAGCTCGCGCAACTATATTCAAAATAATTTAAGTAATGTAAGAAAAAGTAATTAAAACCCAAAATAAAAAAAATAAAGCGGCCTTATTAAAAACCCAAATTAAAAATAAAAACGATTAAGTAAAATAATGGAATAATTAATCTTAAAACCAGAAATGCAATCTTCGTGGCCACTCTAAATCCCTCCCAGCTCCAAGTCCACAATCTACGGCTCACCTGCAAGGATGGAAGAAATAGCGGTGAGTTTGGAAAACTCAGTGTGTAAAGAAACCCATCCAAAGCCCAAATCAGCTCTAGCTCGCAGGGCCTAAGCCCTATACAAACTCAATAATTACTGGGCCGTAGCCCTATTCAGATACAGTAAACTAGGCCTTAGCCCTTTTCGGATAACAATATGGCCCATAGGCCCATTACAGTAACAAAACAGATATCAATCATGAATGCAAGCCTAAACCCAACCTAAATCCAACCGCTACACTCTACCCGTACCAGCCCTACACTCCATGTGGGGAATAACTCAACCCACCCAGCCCTACACTCCACAGTTGCAGCATAGCTGCTCAGCTAATAGTAAATTAAGGCAAAGCCTCCAGTACGTGGTCAAGCCACTATCAGTACTTCCTCCATCAATATCCCAGTCCCATGCAATAGATATTCATGACATGGCATGCAGTAAACAATAACAGTAGAACATACATTTTGGTCAAACTTAGCCCTAGGGGTATAACGGTCATTTTGTACCTAGGGGTAAAGTAGTAATTTCTCCCCCTAAGGATATTTCAGTAATTTTTATCAATTTTTAGGGTTATTGCATATTTCAATCTTCAGTAGTCTAACTTTCATCTTAGTAGTCAACTTAGCCCATTTTAGCAGTATTTAGTTACGGGCCCTAAAACCCCTAATGGGCCCTACATTGACATTTAGCTAATTTAGCCCATTTAGTCCAAGTTTTACGATCGATTTACCGGTTTTAGCAGTTTTGGACCTACAGTCTATCAGTACACATTTATTGCCTATTTTTACCCATATGGGCCCATTTTTAGCCCACCGAGGCCCAAACTTACTGAAGTGCACAGAATCGCACACTCACCAACCTTATCGATTTCGATTACAGATCTACTACTTCCAATCGACCTACGAGTGCTCGCATGCTCGCAAGGCCACAAAATGCCAGAATTTCAGCATTTCAGCTTTTTAGCTTTTACTGATTTGGACTATAGAAGGGTGTTCGATACACACCTGATTTGCGATGACTACCACAAAGATCTTCCTCTGAGCATCCTACAATTGATCACTAGAAATATCAGACTCAAGATCCAATGATAACCAACATAACCTTACTTACCATACTCGGCCATCAACACCTAAGACCCTTGAGATCTAGATCTAGTCGTTCCACTTGTCCAAGCCCTCAATCAATAGCCTCTAGATCACACTAACACCAAAATAAATCGATTGTTAAAAACCCTTAGAGCCTTAAGCCCCAAATCGACAACCTTCCTATGCCTCTAGGGACTTCGACTTTTCTAAATCCTGAAATAACGAACAGATCTGGGATGTCGAGTACTTACCATAGATTCTCTTAATCAAAATGATTCCACTTCTATTTCTACTCAGATCTGATGCAGATCCAGCCCCTAAACATTAACAGAGATCAAGTCTTAGAGATCTAAAGATTCGGCTACAAGTACCTAAAAATATGGTGTTTTCGGCTTTTGGAACGGTGAAGAGGAAGATGATTTGGTGTTGTGGGTTTGAAGTGGTGTTGCTAACAGGGGTTAGGGGTTTAGAGGATGTTAAAATCAGCCAAAAGAGATAGAGAAGGTAGGAGGATGTGGCTATAGATAAATCAGCATAGCAGCAATCTTTTGGGATTTTGGCTTTTAGTAGTTAATGGGTTTGAGAAGAAAAGAATGGCAGATTCAGTTTTTGAAGAGAAGAAAAGGGAAGATAAGTGAGGAGGAGAGGTGGTTTCGGCTTGAGAAGAAAGAAGAAAGAAAAACAATGGAAGAAGAGAGGAGAAGAGAAGGAAGAATTCGGCACAAAGGAGAACTTACTTACATTTTCGGCTTTTTGGTACACTAAGGAGAGGGTGGAACAAAAGTGAAAACCCTAGGTGGCTAACCCTAATTCAGCAAGACAGAAAGAGAAATTAGAACTTGCCCTAATGGCTATATAAGCAAACGGCACAACATCCCAAAAGCCCTCGCCGAATGCCCCTATCCATATAACCAAATCGGCAAAATTAAAAGTATCACTGCTTACCTTGTGACTTGAACTCTGGCCCTTAAACTCAGTCCACATGCCACTTTTTTTAGGCACTTAAGTGGCGCCACATTGCCACTTTACTAAAGGCCTCTCTGTGTCTTATTTTACTAACTTTTTCTTAAAGGCTCACCTACAAAAGTCCTCTTCTCTTTAAATCCAAAATTGATATTTCTGTCAGGTTTTATTTTAGACTTGGGCCTTCTAAAGGCCCACTAACACACTTAAATACAAATTCAATAATCAAAACACCAAATTTTCAAGATTTCACCAAAATCACAAAAATCCCGAAAAATTTTAAAAATCAAGGCGTTACAATCGGGCTCGTGGTGGCTACAATCGTGGTGGCAAGGGTCACACGGGAGTGGAGATGTGGCTTAAGTCAGCAGCGGCGTTAGGAGGGGCTGGTGGTGGGACAAGATTTAGGGTTTTGAGTGAAGATGATGATGAATAGTGAGGGGTTTTTATAGAAATTAGGGTACACGGGCGTGTCACACGCTCGTATGAATCATTTGTAGCCCGTGTGGTTCAAATTTCAAGGGTTTTGGCACGCTTGAGTCATGGCACACGCCCGTGTTCCTTGGGCATGTTGAGGCACACGGTCGCCTCTCACGAATGTGCCCTTCGATGTTCGCTTCTCCCACACCCGTGTAGGGGGTCAAACGCCCATATTAAATTGGCAGGTTCAGCCACGGGGTTGGGACACGAGCGTGTCGCATGCCCGTGTTGATTTATCAGGATTAACCATGGCCTTGGGGACTGATGTGTCGCACGCCCGTGTTGATTTATCAAGATTGGCCACGGCCACCTCGCACGGCTGTGGCAAATTATCGCAGCCCGTGTTGGAAAAATTTTTGTCATATGTGCGCAGGCCATATCGCACGGCCGTGGCTTTGCCCATGGTATCCACACGGCCTTAGGCATGACCGTGGGCATAGCCGTGGGCATGGCCATGGGCATGGTCGTGTGGCATGGCCGTGGGCATGGCCGTGTGGCATGAAAAACCTGCATTCAGAAGGTTAGTTGATGAATTAAAGAGCTTAAACAAAAGTACTCTACTATGTCAATGCTCGGGTTGCCTCCCGAAAAGCGCTTGTTTATAGTCTAAGCTCGACTTTCTTCAAGCTTGCATGGTCACGGTGGTTTGAGGAGTTCGAACTCCTTTCTCTTACTATTAGTTCCATTATCGGAATAAGGTTTGAGTCGAATATAATTTACCTTAAAAGTGCCAAATGTCTTATGTGTTATCTCGACTGTACCATGGGGGAAAATTTTCATTATCATAAAAGGAGGAGTATTACTTGTATGAATTTTTAAATTTGAAATTCGAGAATCTTCCTCCTCTAAGTATACCTTATCCCCTACCTTAAATTTATTCATTTTTACCTTAGGGTCATCATGGTGATGCTCTGGTGTGATGTGGCATACTTTGGGTTTCTCTTGTCGGTAGTTCAGCCACTCGTCTAATTCTTCAAGCTGTAGCATTCAT
This sequence comes from Gossypium stocksii, assembly GCA_020496765.1. Classification (NCBI taxonomy): domain Eukaryota; kingdom Viridiplantae; phylum Streptophyta; class Magnoliopsida; order Malvales; family Malvaceae; genus Gossypium; species Gossypium stocksii. The sequence goes on from CM035624.1 coordinate 37,194,231, forward strand.
TTTTCATGGGTGTTTTCCTTGGAAGGACTCGTCTGCCGTTTGAGCTTACCTATGTGAAGAGTATCCTGCAAAGAAGGTCAGGTAGTGAGATCGTTTTTATTATTAGGACTCGTAATAACGTCTTTATCGTCAACAGTCTTATTAGAGTTACGAGCCTGCAAAGTAATTTTGTCATCACCTACGTAAAGTGTGAGCTCGCCTGTGCCTACATCAATTATGGTTCTAGCAGTTGCTAAGAAAGGTCGCCCTAGGATTAGGGGTACATTGCTATCCTCATCTATGTCTAAAATAATAAAGTCGACTTGGAATATAAATTTATCAATTTTTACAAGCACATCTTCAATTATACTCTTAGGAAATCTAACAGTTTTATCAGCTAATTGAATGCTCATCTTAGTTTGCTTAGGTTTCCCAAGTTCTAGTTGTTTAAACAATTTGTATGGCATTACATTAATACTTGCTCTTGAATCAGCTAAAGCATTTTTAACATCTAAACTACCAAGTAAACAAGGAATTGTAAAACTCCCTCGATATTTTAGTTTGTTGGGTAGTTTATCTTACAAAATTGCTGAGCACACTACATTCAATCCCACATGAGATGACTCATCTAGCTTTCGTTTGTTTGTCAGGAGCTCTCTTAAAAACTTAACAGCTTTTGGCATCTGCGAAAGAGCTTCAATAAACGGTAAGTTAATATGTAATTTTTTAAGAGTTTAAGGAATTTACCGAATTGCTCATCTGTGCGGTCTTTCCTTAGCGCATTAGGATATGGGACATGAGGCTTATATTCCTTAACAATCGGTTCTTTGTGACTTACCTCATCCTTATCACTACTTACCACAGTCTCCTTACTTGGCTCTGGTTTAGTTTTTGCTAACCCTTCTTCATCAATCGTGTTGATGGCATGGAGTTGCTCCTTAGGGTTGGTCTCTGTGTTGCTCGGTAACCCTCCTTGTGGTCTTTTAGAAATTAGCTTAGCGAGCTGGCCTATTTGAATTTCAAGTCCTTGAATGGATGTTTGCTGATTCTTAAATGGCGTCTCGGTATTCTAGAAATGGGTTTCTAACACGGCGATAAATTTCATGAGCATCTCCTTAAGGTTCAACTTTTTCTCTTGCTGGTATGGTGGTTGCTGAAATCTTGGAGAAAGTGGTGGTCTTTGATTTCCTTGATTGCCTTGTCCTCCCCATGAGAAATTAGGGTGATTTCTCCAGCCTGCATTGAAAGTATTACTATAAGGGTTATTTTGAGATCTAGAGTTATTACCGATATAATTGGCTTGCTCGGTTCCATGCCATATCCATTAGTGGGGTACTCAGAATTGCTCATGTTTCCTTGGATTGAGTCATATTGCATCACTGGGTGTACCTGCATAGAACCAACTAAACCATCAATCTTTTTATTTAAAAGTTCTACTTGATTGGAAAGCGTGGTGACTGTATCAACATTAAAAACTGCAGCTTTTGGTGGCTTTGTTCTCATGACTTGCCATTGATAATTGTTTAGTGACATTTCCTCTATAAACTTGTAAGCTGCTTCTGGTGTTTTGTTATTGATTGTTCCATCGGTGGCTGCATCAATCATCTGTCTCGTAGAAGGATTCAAACCATTGTAAAAAGTTTGAACTTGTAACCATAAGGGTAACCCATGGTGAGGGTACCTTCTTAATAAATCCTTGTATCTCTCCCCAGCATCGTAAAGTGTTTCTAAATCCATCTACACAAAAGAAGGGATATCATTCCTTAATTTAGCTGTTTTAGCTGGCAGAAAATATTTGAGTAAAACTTTTTCGGTCATTTGTTCCTATGTAGTGATAGACCCTCATGGTAACAAATTTAACAACTGTTTAGCCTTATTCCTCAAGGAAAATGGGAATAGCTAAAGACGAATGGCATCATCAGAAATGCCATTAATTTTAAACGTGTCGCGGAATTCCAAAAAGATGGCTAAATGAGCGTTAGGATCTTCATCCTGCAAACCATCAAACTGAACAAATTGTTGTATCATCTGTATAGTGTTAGGTTTCAGTTCAAAATTATTTGGAGCAATAGTAGGCCTAACAATACTAGATTCAGTACCAGCCAAATTAGGTTTAGCATAATCATACATAGTACGAGGAACAGGATTTTGCTCAATAGGATTTGCGGCTACCACAGAAGGTAGCAATTATCTTAATTTGCCTCCATCTCTTCAGTAGGTTCAGGTTCTTCTTCTTGGCCTTGTTCTGGATATCAAAAGCTTCTTCTTATCTCTCTGCGAGTTCTACAAACTATTGCTTCTCAATCGTCGTCAAACAATAATGGTCCTCTTGGGTTTTTTCTAGTCATAAACTAGAGACACCTGGAAGAGAAAAATAAAAAGGAAATTTTAGTAAATAAAAACCTAAAATAAAAATAGAAAATAAATTTCAATAAGTAAAAATGGCTAAAGTAATAGGAATCGAGTGTTCCTAATATTTTAGTTCCCCGGCAAGGGTGCCAAAAACTTGATCTCTCATGATGTGATGAAGTAATAAAATCGATCGTACTTGTAAACTAACTATTATCATGATAAAAGGCAAACGCACCTATCGAATAGTAGTACAGCTAGTGGCAAGACCGGAATATCAAATCTAAGGAACTAAAAATACTAGTAAAGGCTTCCTTCCCATTATCTAGCCTAAGAACAAAAAGGGGGTTTGGTTGTAAACTATCTAAACTAAACTAAAGAAATGACAAAGAGTAAATTTTGGAAATTACTTTGGGAAAACTGAATGATAAGGACAATACATAAGGACCTAGACTTCACGTGTTAGCTAACTCTGAACTAGACAATTTCTTCATTCGACTTGATCCGTAGAGATCCCTAAATTATGTTAATATCTCCGTCGAGAATAAGAACAACTAATCCTAGGTTGATTAATTGAAATCTCTTTCTAATTAAAACCCCTAGTTTTGCATTAACTCGAGCTATGGATCCCCTTATTAGATTTGATTCTAATTCGACAGAGTTTCGTCGTCCTATGTCTAGGATTGCAATCAACTCTGCTTAATTCTGTTTGATCTACTCTTAAACATGGACTTTTTTACTACTCTACCTAAGCACATTCGACTAAAATTAATATCCCAAAAATATCAATTCAAGAATTAAAAATACAATTAAGAACAAGTCAAATATTTATCATATAGTTCAGATAACAATAACAAGATCTGTCTTAGGTTTCATCCCCCTTAGATATTTGGGGTTTTAATTTATAATTATAAAAAGAAACATCTTAGAATAGATAAAATAACAAAACATAAGAAAACCCAAAACTCCTGAAAGGATTGAAGGGAGATCCTCTGTCTTGATGTAGACCCTGGCTTCTAAGATGGATCAATCGGCTTTCCTTCTAGTAATTCCCTGCCTTTAGCTCTCCATCTTGGCGGGAGGATTGCACCCTTAGCGGGAATAATGCACCCCATTGTAGTTGCCTCCTAGGGTCTTTATATAGAGTTTGGAAAGTCTTTCTTAGCCCCTAAGTAGCTTTTTCCTCTTGAGATTTAACTTCCTCACAACAGGGACACACCTGTGTGCCACGCCCGTGTGAGTCGTTTGCTAGGCCGTGTTCAAGCCTGTTAATGTAGCACGGCCGTGTGGGTTGCCCGTGTGAATCGAGTCTAGGCCGTGCTCAAGACTGTTAATGTGGCACGGTCGTGTGGCACGTCCGTGTGGTGAACTTTCAGGCCGTGTTGATTCCTTGCTTTGGCCTATTTTCTTCGTTTTCGGCTCGTTTCTTGTTCTTTTCACTCCCCTAAGCTCACCTGAGTATAAAACATGAAATTAAAGTTTTAGGAGCATGAAATTCCACAAATCAAGGAATAATTCATCCATAAATGTGCTAAGCATGAGGTAAAAATATTTATAATTTACGGTTTATCAATAGACGCAGCACAACAGCTAATACAGAGATCATGGCAGACCCACCAGAACAGAATTACAAGGTGGAGCCTCTAAACTGAATATGTGGCAGTGCCACTATATAGAACTTCCTCTGAATCCAAACCTAACCCCATGCAGGCTAAAGAACTACATATCATATGCATACAAATTAGCAGATACAGATATAGGCATACACAAATCAATAGGGGTAAAACAGTCTTTCGGCAACTAGGGGTAAAATAGTAATTTTACCCTTCAAGGGTATTTTGGTCATTTCATTAAGTCTCAATGATTCAACACCTAATACGACCTTCTAGTAGGTCTAACGTCGCTTCGAGTGACTCACGGAGTCCATACAGTCACATAGTGTATTCGGGCCCAAAACCCCTAATGGGCCCGTGGGGGCCCACACACTCATGTGGCCCGCTCAGTCTAAGCTTTTGCATATTATCACAGATTTAGCATCTAACGTACCAAAAAGCATTTACTGAATAATTTTACCCATATGGGCCTATAGGCTTATTGGACCCATTTCGGCTATCGAGGCCTCGAACAGCCCAAGTGCACGAAAATACGCACAGTGGCCCTTACAGTCCAATACCCAAGATTCGTGATATCAGATCCGCCCACGAGCGTTCGTACGCTCGCAAGACCTCGGAATGCCGGCATTTTGGCATTTCAACTTTTTGGCTTTTTGCCAATCTATACTAATGGAGGGTGTCATTACACACCTATTTACGATTAGCATCGGACGATCCGGCGAATGATTAACCTACAACAGTTTAAACACCACGTTAAACTATAATCCGATTGAAAACGTTCCTTACCTAAACCTTCATGTATTCGGCCATTATCGAAAAACCCATCAACCACTTACCTTGCTAAAATCTAAACACTAAACCTAGACTACCTCGATAATATTAACCACCAACTAGCCTCCACGAGATCAACCTTTATGAAAGGCCACGAAGATCAGTCAGTTAACAAAAGAGAACCATAAATCGATTCCCAAAGAAGGGATCTAAGCCGATTACCAAAAAGAAAGGCGGTTTCGGCTTTTCATACAATACTTAAAAGAAGAGAAGAAAGAATATAGTCCTTACCCAAAAGTCTGCATGATTGAATTGATACTACAAGAAGTCGTCTTCCATTGGCCTAAGCCCAGATCTTCTTTAGATCTAATCAAAATGCAAGAGGAGGAGAGATCCAAGGTATTCGGCTAACTAGGCAGCAAAAGGGGTGAATAATTGATGAGGGACAATCGGCCAACTATGTGTTTTAGGGAGAGGAGAAGAATAGATGAAAGGGGTTGGAAGAACAACAGAGAAAAGAAAGAAGAACATCTTGGAGAAATAATAATAGTGGAGGAGGATTAAGGTTCGGCCAAAAGAAGAAATCGACAAAGAGAAGATGATGAGCTTTAAGGTTTTCGGCTCTTTGAACAAAGGAGAGAAGGGAAAGAAAAATAAAAGAAACCCTCAAAAGAAAATATACTTATTCGGCACTACAAGGATGACTCAAAACGCAATACCCAAATACCCCAAAGAAAACGGTACCTACCCCACTCAAAATGTCGAAACTTAAGAAGCTAAAATCCTGAAGAATATCAAAAAGGAATTCGGCACCCTCTTTCACAACATATACCGAAATGTTGAACCCTCACCACTATGCCGAATTTGCACTCCAAACAATCCCACAATTGGCCATCACTTCCTTCCCATTTCATCCCTAAATTTTCTCCTTGAAAATCACCCCTTATCACTCCCCCAATCCAATCCCATGAGCAACTCAAACACCTTCCCTTAGAATTTAACTTGGAGTCCACCTCTTACCTTGTCCAAGCAGTAAAATTAGAACATTTTGCCAGTAAAGGGGATTCGAACCTGGGCTCCCTCGCAAGCTACAACACGCCACCCCCTTGCATTTTAAGTGGCGCCACTCTGCCACTTTACTACAAGCTTTCTTGTGTCACAAATCCACAACATTAATTTAAAAGCCCTATATGCTGACACCCAGATTTCCCCAAAGCAAAAATTAAGATTTTACCAGGACTTAGGTTTTAGCCCAGGGCGTCCAAAGACCCACTAAACACACCCAAATCATTACTTCAGCACATCAAGCCATGCAAAAAAAAAATTTAGGCAAAAATTCAAAAACCCTAAAATTTGGGGCATTACACATATATTCATATACCAGAATAGAACCATTAAATCGATGCAAGTACTACTTTATTGGTGGTATATGTTCATATTCATTTTCTTCTATACTATCCAATAATACTATTTTAACTACACTGAAGTGCTTATATAAAAAAATATAACCTAGTTACAAATTCAATACATTGTTTCATTAGCTGAACCTATTAATCAAATATTAATCATAATATGTATTCATATAAATTTATTATCAAACTGATTTAACATGTACTAAAATCCAAGGACATAAAATCATTCATCACACCATTCGTAGTATAAAATATTCTTCTCTAATGAGCATAAACCAAACACCACACTCGCACCTTATATCAATTATTTACAAATATCATGATCAGAATTATTTAACCGAAGTATTAACCAAAAAACCCATAATCAAATTCAAGCATTAACAATTCATACCAATTCACTTTATCTTATAAGCCACAGCAAACCTACCTTACACTAGAACACTTAACAAAACATATTAAACATAATTTCCTATACATATACAAGCCATGACCTAATCATCAAAACCAACAAATTCATCATTAATCAAAACATAAAAAAAAAACAAGCTTAACATAAATAATAAGCCATTTTCGCATGGATCTAATTTACATACCCCAAAATCATACATTTAAGCTAGCCTCTACATGCCGTAGGTTTAAGTTCAAACTTATAAAAATACCAAAATAGTCGATCGTGTGATAAGTTAGCTTCTCTGATGATTTCCAAGCTCGTATCTTGGATCCAAAATCTATAGAACAAAAACAAACATACACACAGAGTAAGCTTTTATAGCTTAGTAAGTCATAGGCAAATATTAATGATGTAATCAACTCAATTAAGCTAAACCAAAGTATATTATCATTACCACAATTAGTCTTGAACTTACAAATTTCATAAATAATACATTTTCATATACAAACAAAACCTTGGCTAAATGCTCAAATAATTAAGGTAGCAAATTATCATTCCACTTTCAAAACTAAAATGTCATTATATAACCAAATGTACACACACCCATATGCGCTAAAATACCTTAAGCTTACAATTTCATGTATTTAATATATACTTTCACATAAAAGCTATTCATGGCCAAGTATACATATACATATTTTGATAAGCTATCATTCAATTTCCAAGCCAAAATATCTTTATCATTGCTAGTACCCATACACTTATCTGCATAAATTTATAGATCAAAGAATAACAATCACATACATATTTATATTATATGGCCGAATACACTCACATCATATATGCACATTTAAGAAGTATTTCGATGGTACACAAATTAATTATTCACAAGCCAAATACACATACTACATACACATATATTTTTCATTACCACCATACATGATTTAAAACAAATATTCCAAGTACTTACTTACCTTATCTTTAACAGGCAACTAATTAATTCATACTTGGACCTTTAACTTGTTTTACTCCTTAAACACAACTTGTCTTTGCCCGATGAACCGTTTAGAATTGGGTAAGACACTCGGATAATCATATATATCGTATAATGCCAACGTCCTAGACGTGGTCTTACATGTAATCACATATCGATGCCACTGTCCCAGATAGGGTCTTACTCGCACACATATATTGGAATCACATATCGATGCCAACGTATAAACCGTGGTCTTACTCACACACATATATCGGAATCACATATTGATGCCATGGTCTTACTCACACATCATATATCGGAATTCACATGTCGATGCCTCATATACATCCTTATACCAACTTTAAAGTGGTCAGAGCATACATATGTTTATTAACAAAATTATCATTCACTATAAATATCACAATGTCTTCATATAATTAAATATATATATGTATATATATATATCCATAATTCATACTTTAACATCACATAATAAACATATCCTAGTAGCTGAATATAAACTTGCAATTTAAATACAAATAATTAACTTTTTAATATGTATAGCTCATGTTACCACTTTCCATTCTAGAACTCATTCATTACTTTATCATCAAACGTAAATTAATTTCATTACTCAATGCCGAATCATACTTTACTTCATATTATTACAACTATTTATTAATCACATATATATATTAAAATTTAACCACATCTATTTGCTTATAAACTTACCTCAGACGATGAAAAACAGAATAGGACAACTAGTCGATAACTTTTATTTTTCCCCGATCCAAATCCGATTTCGTTGGTTCTTGATCTAAACATATTTAAATTAAGCTCATTCAAACATATTTTTATTCAATTTAGTCCTAAAACAAATAAATGGGAAAATTACCATTTTACCCCTGACATTTATGATTTTTACAATTTAGTCCCTATTCCACAAAAGACAAAATATGCAAAATTTCACACACCCATGTTAGGCCGAATGTTCGTAGTGTACATACAAGTCCATATATTTCATTTATTTCACATTTTAGTCCCCCTAAATTATTATTTTTCAATTTAACCCTAATTACTCAAAATCATCAAAAATTTACATACAAAATATGTTAACTTACAACAAATCCTTCATGTTTCATCATTAGACAAAAAAAATCACAAGCTCTCATTAATGGCATAACTCAAAATATTCATCAAAATAAAAAATTCAAGCATGGGTTTAGTAGTATACAAAGCAACGATTTCAAAAACGTAAAATTATTAAAAACCGGCTAAGAACGAACCTTGAATCGGGCTTGAAAGGATGGTCAAACCTAAGCTTTCTTTATTTCTTTTTCTTTTCTTTTTTTTAAGTTTCAGTCAAGAAGAAAGATATATGAAAGCTTATTTTAATCATGGTATATTATAACATATATATTAACATATTATTTAATTTACCAATTAACCTTATTATATAATATAATTTCTTTATAATGGTTGTCTACAACCGTCCAACATTTATTATATTGGTCTAATTACAACTTAAATGCCTCCATTTAAAAAGACATCAACAATTTGGCCCTTTTACAATTAACCATCATTTTTTCATTTTACACGATTAAGTCCTTTTTATTTAATCGAGCACTCAAATGACAAAATTAAATCGCGAAACACAAATTCACACATAATAAACACAGAAAATAATTTTTAAATATTTTTCTAACTCGAATTTTTGGTCCCGAAACCTCCGTTCTGATTTGGGTCTAAATCAGGCTGTAACAAATTTGGTATCCCAACAAATTCATCCAAAATACTTTGCACATCATAAAAACCTCATTTGCATTTATCAACCATTACTAATAATTAGCCAATATCCATGGCTTTATACAAAATGATGTATTTCGAATTCAAGCCAACACATTTGGCACCAAAATAATATGACACTTAACAAAAGAATAAAATCCTATACATGCCATATTTCAAAAGATTAAACTAACTATATGAAGAGCTTTGGTGGATAGTATGAGCGAAGCCTCCAACGTTCTTTAATCCTCAAGCTATTTAGGTGGCACTATAGGAAAATAGAAAGGAGAGGGGTAAGCATAAAGCTTAATAAGTTATAAGTAAATTTACCATGCTAAGACGTGCTTTCAATGCTTCATAATTTATACATGATACAAAGAATGGCCACAACATAACTTACTCATTTTCATCCATTTCTAATTATACAACATAAGTTCGAGCTCATACTTCATACATCTCATATAGGTACTTGCACCACTCACAAGATCATCATAATATCTCTCAATCTTAATACAACTTTAAATTTCCCATTGAACCATTTAGAATACGATAGAATATTCAATAAGCCTCAAACATAGGGCATCAAGCCGATGTCATGTCCCAGACATGGTTTTACACTGGCTCACATGTCAAGTCGATGCCATGTCCTAGACATGGTCTTAACTGACTCTCAATGTATCAAGGCCAATGCCATGTCCTAGACATGGTCTTACACTGGCTCTCCTCTATCCGTGCTGATGCCATGTCCAAGACATGGTCTTACACTGACACACCTCCAAGCCGATGCCACATCCTAGACATAGTCTTACACTAGCTTGCCTGTCGAGGCCGATGCCATGTCCCAGACATGGTCTCACGCTAGCACTCGTATCAACACCGATGCCATGCCCCAGACATGGTCTTACACTGGCTAGCACATATTCGTGTCGATGCCATGTCCCAAACATAGTCTTACACTAACACGTAACGAGACCGACGCCACGTCCTAGACATGGTCTTACACTAGCTCTCGTATATCCCTCGTATCATGGCATGAATATCCAATCTATTCTTAATGTTCAATCGGGTTCTACCGCATAGTTTCTTATCAATTCATTACTAAAAATTATCATTTGACAATTCTTGCTCAATGAATATTCTCATACATAGCTTATTTCACAATGCATTATCTTATGACAAAATAATGATTTCATGCATAAAAATTGGTAATGTTGTATTATTTACCTACTACTTACTTCGGTATACAAAATGTAGACGAGTAATTTGGTTCAATCTGTTAGCTTGGCTTTCCCCCGGTCAAGGTTTGAGTCTCATACTTCTTGGTCTATAATAATCAAAATTCATTGATTTATTCATTACTTTAATCTAAACAATCCAAAATTCGTAATTTGGCAAAATAATCATTTTACCCCTAAGCTCGAAAATTGATTTTTATTGAATTTCCTTATTCACCAACCCTAATTGATTTCTTTTCTTATGGCAACCCAAAATTCCCATTCTTTCACTTATATATCATCAACTTATCAACTTTACATATTAGTCTATTTTAGGTGTTTTCCATGAACACCTCTTCACAAAAGTTGTTTATTTAACAACTATGACTCATTTTCTTCCATAAAAATCCAGGAAACAACACTTATACATTCATGGTAAATCTCTAAACTTCTAACCATTTTGCACAATAGTCCCCTCAATTGATAGCCCATGCTATAAGGGCTCTAAAAATGCAAAAATTATCAAGAAAGACCATCTAATTGACTTACTTGTGAGGGTGATAAGTTGCTGAAATTTTGAAATTTTGCTATTATTTTTCGGCAAGGAAGAAGAAAGAATGAAGAAAAATCAAGGCTAAGCAATTTTTGGCATTATTTTATCAATTTAGTCAACAAAACTACCTAATCTTTGACTTTTCTTTTCTTTTTGTCTCCTTTGGCTGGCCTTGTAAAATTTATTGGCCTATTTGCACTTGAAAAACCTCCACATTAAAATTCATAGCTATTTGACACCCTTTTCTAGTAAATCTCAACTTTTACTTCTTATGCAATTTAGTCCCTTTTCGCGATTAAGCCCACAATTGCTAAAATTAATTCACCAAAATTTTCATGCACCGTCATACCAATACTATAACACATACAATAGTATTAAAAATAATTTCTCCAACCCCGGGTCAGTGATTCTGAAATCACTATTTCAACGAAGCCCAAATTCGGCCTATTACAAAAAGATTCACAGGGTTGAATTGATTAAAGAAATGAAAGAGAAAGTGAAAGTGAAAGTGATTTACAACGGTTTAAAAGTAGCTTCAGATTGACAGAAATCATACGCGGAATTAAAACGTAAAGAAATTGAGTATCAAGTTGGGGATCGAGTAATTTTGAAAGTATCACCGTGGAAGAAACTTCTTCGTTTCTATTGTAAAGGAAAGCTGATTCCTCGATTCATTGGGTCATATGAGATTGTTGAAAGAATAGGGCCTGTAGCTTATCAATTATCATTACCATCTGAACTTGACAAGATACATAATGTCTTTCACGTTTCAATACTACGTCGATATCGATCAAATCTATCACATGTGATTTCTACAGTTGATATTGAGTTACAGTCTAATTTATCATACAATGAAGAACCGATCAGAACTTTGACTCGAGAAATCAAAGAATTGAGAAATAAACATATAGCTCTCGTGAAAGTCCTTTGTAATAAACATGGGATAAAGGAAGCTATGTGGGAACCCGAGGAAGATATGAGAAAATAGTACCCTAACCTGTTTACCAGAAAGATTTTCAAGGATGAAAATCCCTATAGGGGGAGAGTTGTAACAACCAATTTTTGAGTCAGATCAGAACAGTGGTTTCAAGACCACTTAATCGAGTCAAAATGTTTATTTTATTAATTTTATGAGATTTACAACATGATAGAATGATAGTATAAAAAGTTCGATAAAAAATTTTACCGATTGAATGCTTAATTTAGTAAAAAAGACTAAATCGCTTAAAGCGTAAAAGTGAGGTTCTATTAGCAAAAAGGATTTATTAGCTATGGAACTTTAAATGGAAGGTCCTTAATTGGTAATTAGACCATAAAGATTGATAGTGGATGATAATGGCATGCTACATGTAAATATTAAATTTTATTAAGGTTAAAGTAGTAAATTAGTAAATAAGGTTAATAATTAATGAAACAAAAATCACTTCATCTCTTTCATTTATCATCCACCACTAAAAATTAAAGAAATAAACCATGGAAGCATGCTAGGACATTATGTAACAACCCGAATTAGGGCCTAAACAGAATTATGGTTTCGGGACCACGAATCTGACATAGAACATTTATCCCGATAGAGTTTTAAGGTATATTGTGTGATTGAATGCATGAATAAAAATTTAGTAAATAAATTTTACTAATAAAATGCCTGACTGAGTGATAGGACTAAATTACAAAAATTTCAAAATATGTGTTCTAGAAGCTTTTAGTGTGAAATTGAAATGAAACCATAAACTAGAGGTCCTTGTTTAGTAATTAGACCATTTTATGGCAATATGGACAAAAATGCCCATGGAAGGAAAAATTTGCAAAGAAGGCCATTAAGGGTATTTTGGTCATTCGGTTATTAAAAGAAATAAAAAAGGGAAATAAGGCCAAAAACTATCCATCTTTACTTCCTCATTGGCCGAATTTTACAAGCACCATAGCTAGGGTTTCTTTCAACTTTTGAAGCACCAAGTAAGTGACTCTTAGCCCCGTTTTTCATGTTCTTCGTATTTTTAAGATCCTCGTACCTTGACCTAGCTTTCTATACCACTATTTTAAGCTAGCATTCATGTTCAAAAATTTACACATGTGTGTCATGAAAGCATTTTGATGTTTATTGGTAGAAAATGGAAGTTTAATGTGTAGTAAACAACTTTTGCTAAGTGATTTTTCATCGAAATGCAATTAGGGACTAAAATAAAAAAGTTGTAAAATATGTGTATAAGTTGTGAAATGTTGAAAATTGTGGGCAACTATAAGAGAGAAATATGGTCGACTGGGCTTAGAAATGTAGAAAAATAGATACATTTCATTTTACGAGCCTAGGGACTAAATTATAAAAACTGGCAAAGTTAGGGGTAAAATGGTAAAAATTACCATAGGATGATTTTCTGTCCAATTGAGTAATGTATGTATTGAGTGAGTTAAATTTGATGTTATAGATCAAGAACGACGCAAAATCGACCTTGACCGTGGAAAAGGCAAGATATCGGACTAAATCGAAAAGATTTGCATTTTTGCACCGAGGTAAGTCCTATATGTAAATAATGAGTTATTTTTAATCATTAAGTTTAATTATATTAATTATTTTTGAAATTCTAAAATTTTATATCAAACTATCAAAAATGTGATGAAATAAAATCGATAAGTAAAGAAAGGTCCCGGTTGAACCTTAGAAATCATTAGGATACGAGTGACATGTTCCTAGGAAACCATTGATTTTTATCGATTGTTTATGTGATTCTGAGTGCTGGTCTAGTTCAACTACCAGTGGCTAGGTAATCTGCATTTGTTGCAGATACCTGTCAGCTTGTGTGAGCAGCAGTGAGTGGTATCGACTACACCGTCAGCTTGTGTGAGCAGACCCGAGAACAACTCATTATTGAGCCCTTATGTGATAAGTGGTAGCTTCGACTACGTATTAGTGAGAGCTTCAGCTACATTATGTGTGTCACTTGTTCCTCATTTCGTGTATCGTTTAGTATTCCATGTGGTTCATCGGGTTATTCGAATCGATTTGATAAAATGCGATTGCACGTAAAAAGATTTGACTGTATGTTTAAGAATGTGTATGTGCAGGTTATATGAAAACCATCATGTGTGCTAAGTACTTAATGTATGTATTGAATCATGTGGTAAGATCACATGAGTAAGTGATAACTCCCAAACTTAATTATGTGATAGGAAAACTTGTTTTCCATTTGCTATGTCCATTTAGATTTAAATGCTCATTAATTTTGCATATAGACTTACCAAGCTTTATAGCTTACCCCTTCTCTTTTCCCTTCCCTTATACGTTTGTCAAGCTAGTTTGAGGTTCAGGGATCATCGGGATTCCATCAACACTATCAACAATCATTTTGGGTATTTGATTATGAACTTTAAATATTATGGCATGTATAGGTGGTCTATTGTTTTGGTTATGTTTCATAGTTCTATTGGGTCTATTTGTTAATAGTGGTGTTCTGGTACTTTAGCCATGAGAAATGAGCCATGAATGGTTAAGTCATAATTTGTCAAAAATGTTGTAATCTACTAATGTGCAAGCCTACCTAGTATGAGTAAAATGTGTGTGGATGCACAAGTTTTATGATGCTAGATAAATTTAGTGTGTGGATGGCTTAACATGTATGTTTTGATGAGTTTTGAGGTTATAATGTGAATTGGCAGAATTGGTTGATATTGGTTTGTGTTCAGTGTGGCAATTGGCTTGGAAAATAGCCTATAATTGTCCACATGGGAAGACACACGGGCGTGTGTCTAGGCCGTGTGCGACACATAGCCAGCCGACGGGCATGTTGATAGGGCGTGTGTCCCTTGCTCCTAAAATTATGAAAATTAAATGTTTAGTAGTAAACATACGAGTGGAAACACATCCGTGTGTCTCGACCGTGTGATAGACATGGCCTACCCTACGGGTTTGTAACTTGGTCGTGTGATGAAAACTTCATGATGATGTCATAAACATTGCGATGACGTCATAAACAGAATACCCCAGTTTTTCACATGGGGTGAGGGTACGGGCATGATGAAGCCTAGTGAAAGACACGGGCTAGAGACACGGGTATGTGCTCGACCATGTGAAAACCCCTGTAGGTTCAAACTGAAAAATAATTTTGCACGGGCTATTGACATGGGCGTGTGCGACAACACGGCCTGCCCAAACGGGCGTGTCCCTGTCTCACACGAGCGTGTGCCCTGTTTTGAGTCAAATTTTCATAAGTGTTTGAGAAGTTCTAGTTTGGTCCTAGATCGTACCCAATGTATCGTTTGGGCCTTGTAGGCCCATAATGTGGATGTTATAGGTATGAATGAAAAAGTTTTAAATTTTACGTGAAATTTATGTGTCCAAATCAAGTGATCATGCGAGTGTATGTTCGGTAATACCTCGTACCCGTGTCCGGCGACAGTTACAGGTGAGGGATGTTACATTTAGTGGTATCAGGGTTATGGTTTAGTCGGTCTTTGGACTAACATAGCAAGTATGAGAGTCTAGCTATACATGTAATAATTGTGAATATTGATAGTGTGATGGTTTCTAATCCTTAAATTGTGTTTTCATATAGTAAATGAATCTTGACCCAGCAGTAGCTGACGACGCTGAAAGTAACGCGTCAGCTCCCACTCAAGGGACCGTGCCACCAGAGAGTAGAACTGTTGAATCTAGCTGAGAAGAAGAGGCTCGGGAGGCTTTTCTCCATAGAATGAGTGAGTGGTATACGGAGTTCATTTAGGCGAACCCGAATGCTCAACCTCCCCCACCCCTTCCCATCCTTTAACCGATTCCGGTAGCCCCACAAAGTACGAAAAGGACAAGGCTAAGTAAGCCCTCTGTTGATAAGATTCATAAGTATGGGGCTAAAGAATTTAGAGTCAGTGTTGATGATGACACCGAGAGGGTAGAATTTTGGTTAGAGAACACAATTCGAGTATTTGATGAACTCTCTTACACACTCGAGGAGTGTTTAAAGCGTGCCATCTCACTTCTGAAAGACTCAGCATATCAGTGGTGGAAACCGCTAGTCTCGGTAGTGTAAGAGTATGCCTAAAGATCAATCATGAGATGGTTGTAATAACATACTTGATTTACCATGTTTATTAATATAAGGTGTTGCCATTATTGTTTTAGTTTCTTTTCTGTGTGTATAAATAAACTATTTTATAATAATGTCTTGAGAATAATATGGTTATTCTTAAAACATCCTTAGTCAAGTATTATTGTTGGTTAGGACGACAATAATGCATTAATACTAACATGTAGTTGATTGATGATAAAGAGTTGTTATTGATATGGAGTGTCAAAATCAATGCATGAATATGTGTGTTAGAGAACAACATATTGGACTGACCCGCTATGAGCATGTTTCTTGGATTATTATGTAATTGTCACAACATTACTCATAGTGATTAATATGTATATGATCCTTAGACTTGAGATCATCATTATCCCAACATTGTGAGTTGTATATTTTTATACAGTCAAACGTACACCATAACTGGTTGTTCTATAAAGGCTAATGTTGGATATACCACAATCTATGTAGAGGGATATGGTTGATCAATATAGGATAAGTCTCTCCTACATAATGGGAGTAATATCTTAGGCCACTTGATTGAGTGAGACTAGAAATGCATGGCCATGCTCAAATAAGTTGATATGAGATGTCATACTTATTTGTATATCATAGTCTACTCAAGGTATCAAGAAACATGGGATGGACTATACAAGTGTGACTATTCCATGACTTGTGTCCATTCCAGAGATAAAGGATTTAAAGATTAATACATGAAAAGGTTAATCACAAAAAAAAGGTTATGTCGAATCATGACTTCTTGTAACTTAGGTAGCAATGATGCATTGCTAGATGCCACTCATTGTTTGTAACATTAGAATCATTCTAGTATTACTGCTAATGTTAGAAGAACCTACAGGGTCATACCTTATGGTTGAAATGAACGGAATAGAACATAGTTGGTACTGTGTTTGGTTGTCACATGAATTAAATTAATTATAGAATTAATTTAATTAGGCAATCAAATATTGAACATATTATATGTACAACGATGTTGTACACATAAGGAGAACATAATTCTATTAATATATGAATTTGGTTCGTATATAAATTTAAATAAATATAGTTTACCAAAATCTTTATTATAATTAATGTAATTATAATTTTCAGTTAAAACATTATTATATTTATTTATTTTAATTATGATTATTATGTTTGGATTAAAATTTAATGAATTAAGAATTCATTATATACATACAATTAAAGGGGAGCTATATATAGAAAGGGAGAAAAAAAAACCCTAAAAGTGAATATATATACAAACTCAAATTTTTGCTATTAGGTCTAGCAGCCATCAAGCAAAAATATCTCTAAAATAGTTTTGGGGATTTCTTTGTTCAAACGTCAACTGGGTGGATTATGTAATGGTCGGCTTTTCAAAAGGTTGCGGCTTGGTTCGATAGTAGATTAGCATTTTGGTTGCCAACGCATCACTGTCTACTCAGATTGAACTTTCAGTAATTTTGAAATCCTTTTCACCCCGATTCGTTCCTCACACCTGGATCCATGGTTTGGATCACCGGAATATTTTTTTCTACAGTGCCTTAGGGGTACCGACGTTCCAACGGGTAGTGCTTACCGAAAGAGTTACTTGGGACTTCTTCCAAGTGGAGTTTCAGAAGAAGTATATAAGTCAGTGCTTCATTGATCAAAAGTAGAAGGAGTTTTTAGAGCTGAAACAAGGCTGCATGACTGTGTCTAAATATGATCGATAATTCGTTCAACTTAGCAAGTACGCTTGGGAATGCGTTTCTACAGAAGAAATTATGTGTAAGAGATTTGAAAACGGCTTAAATGGAAACATTAAGATATATGTGGGGATTTTGGAATTGAAAGAATTTGTTGTGTTAGTTGATCGGGCATGCAAAGCCAAGGAATTGTGCAAGGGAAAAAGGAAAGTCGAATCGGAGGCTAGGGATGTGAAGAAGAGATTGATGAGTAAGCTCTTCCAATCATCATCAAAGAAAGTGAGAAATGTGCCAAACCGTTTAATCGTTTCAGCTGGAACTCCGGGTGGAACTCATGGAAGGCAAAATACGGGTTCTAAGGTTCAAACTACTTCTATAGCTAGTGTTGGTAATGTCAATCCAAGTAACCCTGAATGTCAACACTGTGATAGGAGACATCCCGGTGAGTGTTGGATGGTCACCAGGGCTTGCTTTAAATGTCGCTCCCAAGACCACTTCATCAAAGACTACGCGAAAATGGTAGTGAAAGAAACTAAACAGAGCACTAAACCGAGCAATGTACCCACTAGAGGGAGGCCTACCAGAAATGTGAAAGAGGGAGCTAGTAGCAGAGGCATAGTTAGAGATTCAGCTGCAAGATCGGAGGCCAGAGCGCCTGCAAGAACCTATGCTATTCATGCCCAAGAAGAGGCATCATCCCCTGACAAGATCACTAGTACATTCTATTTTTATGATGTTAATATAGTTGCACTGATTGATCCCGGGTCCACACACTCTTACATTTGCATGAAATTGATAAATGATATGAAATTGCCTATAGAGTCAACTGAGTTTGTGATTAAGGTGCCAAGCCCTCTTAGCAAATGTATGTTAATTGATAAGATTTGTAAGAATTGTCCCTTAGTGATCTGAGGTCATTGTTTCCTAGCCGATCTAATGTTGTTGCCATTTGATGAGTTTAATGCCATTTTGGGCATGGATTGGCTATCAATGCATGATGCTAAAGTGAGTTGTAGACAGAAGGTTATTAAGTTAAAGTGTGAAAATGGTGAAATCCTCCAGGTTGAAACAGATGAGTTTAGCAAATTGCCTGTTTTGATTTCATCAAAAAGTGCTCAGAAGCGCTTGAGAAAAGTTTTTGAAGCATATTTAGCTTATGTATTGAATACGAAGGAGTCTGAATTGAAAGTGGAGTCAGTGCCAGTGGTTTGTGAGTTCCCGGTTGTATTTCTTGAGGAATTGCCAGGTATACCTCCTGTTAGAGAAATTGAGTTTGCTATTGACTTGTTGCCAGGGATTGCCCCAATATCTATAGCTCGATCTATATAGAATAGCTCCAACTGAGCTAAAAGAGTTAAAACTAAATTTGCAAAAGTTGACAGATAGAGGGTTTGCATGGCCAAGTTTTTCTCCTAGGGGAGCTCCAATATTGTTTGTGAAGAAAAAGGATGGGTCGATGAGACTTTGTATCGATTATAGACAACTCAACAAGGTGACAATAAAGAACAAGTACCCCTTACCAAGAATTGTTGATTTATTTGATCAATTAAAAGTGGCAACAGTGTTTTCAAAGATTGACTTGAGGTCCGAATACTACCATGGGTGAAAGAGTCTGATATGCCAAAGACTGCTTTTAGAACAAGGTATAGACACTATGAGTTTCTCGTAATGCCTTTCGGTCTAACTAATAACCCAGATGTGTTTATGGATTTAATGAACCAAATTTTTAGACCGTACTTGGATAAGTTTGTAGTGGTCTTCATTGATGACATCCTAATTTATTCTCATTACGAAAACGAGCATGCTAAGCATTTAAAGACAGTTTTGCGAATTTTACGAGATAAACAATTGTATGCAAAATTTAGTAAAAGTAAGTTTTGGCTTAGTGAAGTTGGGTTTTTAGGTCACATTATTTCAAGAGATGGCATTCGAGTGGATTTGAGTAAGATCTCGGTAATAGTAGATTGGAGGCCGCTGAAAAATGTACTAAAAGTTAGAAGTTTTCTAGGCTTTGCTGGTTACTACCGACGCTTCGTAAAAGGATTTTCAAAGATTGCTTCTCTGATGACCAAGTTGCTGCAAAAAGAATTTAAGTTTCAGGGGACGAAGAAGTGTCAAAAAAGTTTTGAGAAGTTAAAGGCAGTGTTCACAGAGACATCAGTACTAGTGCAACCTGAGTCTGTTAAGGAATTTGTGATTTATAGTGATGCGTCCCTAAATGGCCTTGGATGTGTATTAATGCAAGAAAATAAGGTGGTAGTGTATGCCTCTAGACAATTGAAGCCACACGCGAGGAATTACCCGACACACGAGTTGGAGTTAGCCACCATTGTCTTTGCCTTGAAGATTAAGCAACATTATATGTATGGTGAGAAGTGACGTATCTTTACCGACCATAAAAGCTTGAAGTACTTAATAACACAAAAGATCTGAACTTACGGCAACAAAGATGGCTTGAGTTGTTGAAAGATTACAAGTTAGTGATCAACTATCATATAGGAAAGGTGAATGTGGTTGCTGATGCTTTGAGTAGAAAATCTATGTTTGCACTGAGACTGTTGAGCACGAGATTGACCCTATCTGATGATGGCTCGATTCTGGCTGAGCTGAGAGTTAGGCCATCGTTCATCCAACAAACTTATGATGCTCAAAATGATGATAGAGACTTGCAAGCAAAAAGGACTCAATGTCAAAAGAATTGTAAGATAGATTTTTGCATCGGTTCGAATGATTGTTTGATGTTTCGAGATAGGATATCTATACCGAAAAATGTTGAGTTGATTCGAAGTACTCTAAATGAAGCCAATAATGGTTGTTTATCTGTCCACCCTAGTAGTGCAAAGATGTATAACAATTTGAAGAAATTGTATTGGTGGGCCGGTATGAAAAGAGATGTCTCCTAGTTTGTGTCAAAGTGCTTAGTTTGTCAATAAGTGAAAGCTGAACATCAGGTGCCTTCCAGTTTGCTTCAGCCAATTATGGTTCCCGAACAAAAATGGCATCGAATCACTATGGACTTTGTTACGGGTTTGCTTTTAACCCTGAAAAAGAAGGATGCAGTTTGGGTTGTTTTTAATCGGTTGACGAAATTAGCTCATTTCATTTCGGTACGTACGGATTTTTCACTTGATAAGCTAGTTGAATTGTACATTGCCAAAATTGTAAGATTGCACGGAGAATCGACTTTTATCATTTCGGACAGAGATCCGAGATTTACCTCGAGGTTTTGGAAAAAGTTGCAAGAAGCCTTAGGTACCAAGTTGAATTTTAGTACCATTTTTTACCCACAAGCAGACAGTCAATCCGAGCAGGTGATTCAGATCTTAGAAGATATGCTTCGATGCTATGTTCTTGAATTCGAAAGTAGTTGGGAAAAGTATCTACCATTGGTTGAATTTGCTTACGATTATAGTTTTGAATCGAGCATCAAAATGGCACCATATGAGGCATTGTACGGTTGCAAATGTCGGACTCCATTGTATTGGACTAAACTTAGTGAAAAGCAAATTCATCGGCTTGATTTGATTAAAGAGGCTGAGAAAAAAGTGAAGATAATTCGTGATTGTTTGAAAGCTGCATCGGATCGAAAGAAGTCCTATGCAGATTTGAAGCGAAAAGAGATCAAGTTTAAAGTGGGTGATAAAGTGTTTTTGAAAGTGTCTCCATGGAAAGAGATTTTGAGATTTCAACGGAAAGGCAAATTAAGTCCACACTTTATCGGACCATATGAAATCGTGGAGAAGATAGGACCGGTGGCATAACTATTGGCTCTACCGAAATAGTTAGAAAATATTCACGACGTATTTCATGTATCGATGTTACGACGTTATCGTTCTGATCCATCACATGTGATCTAGCCGACCGAAGTGGATATTCTGCCGGATATGACTTATAGTGAGGAGCCAATAAAAATCTTAGCCCGAGAAGTGAAACAGTTAAGAAACAAGAATGTGGCATTAGTGAAAGTATTATGGCAAAAGCATGGTATAGAAGAGGCTACATGGGAATCGAAGGAGACCATGAGGAAACAATACCCACATCTCTTCACTGGTAAGATTTTTTTGTACGAAAATCCCTTAAGGGGGAGAGTTGTAATAGCCCAAATTAGGGCCTAAATTGAATGGTGGTTTTGGGAACAGGAATCTGACATAGAAAATTTATCCCGATAGAGTTTTAACTTCTATTGTGTGATTGAATGCATGAATAAAAATTTAGTAAATAAATTTTACTGATAAAGTGCCAGACTGAGTCATAGGACTGAATTGAAAAAATTTTAAAATATGTGTTCTAGAAGCTTTTACTATGAAATTAAAATGAAACCATTAACTAGAGGCTCTTATTAAGTAATTAGATCATTTTATGGCAACATGGACAAAAATGCCCATGGAAGGAAAAATTTACAAAGAAGGCCATTAAGGGCATTTTGGTCATTTGGTTATTAAAAGAAATAAAAAGGGAAAATAAGGCCAAAAGCGTCCATCTTTTCTTCCTCCTTGGCCGAATTTTACAAGCTCTAAGTAAGTGACTCCTAACCCCATTTTCATGTTCTTTGTATTTTTTAGATCCTCGTACCTTGACCTAGCTTTCTAACCCACTATTTTAAGCTAGGGTTCTTATTCAAAAATTTACCCATGTGTTTCATGAAAGCATTTTGATGTTTATTGATAGAAAATGGAAGTTTAATGTGTAGTAAAAAACTTTTGCTAAGTGATTTTTCAAGGAAATGCAATTAGGGACTAAAATACAAAAGTTGTAAAATATGTGTATAAGTTGTGAAATTTTGAAAATTGTGTGCTGCTATAAGAGAGAAATATGGTCAGCTAGGCTTAGGAATGTAGAAAAATAGATACATTTCATTTTACGAGCCTAGGGACTAAATTGTAAAAATTGGCAAAGTCAGAGGTAAAATGGTAAAAATTACCATAGGATGATTTTCTATCCAATTGAGTAATGTATGTTTTGAATGAGTTAAATTTGATGTTATAGATCAAGAACAACATGAAAGCGACCTCAACCGTGGAAAAGGCAAGGTATCGGACTAAATCGAAAAGATTTGTATTTTTACACCGAGGTAAGTCCTATATGTAAATAATGAGTTATTTTTAATCATTAAGTTTAATTATATTAATTATTTTGAAATTCTAAAATTTTATATCAAACTATAAAAAATGTGATGAAATAAAACAGATAAGTAAAGAAAAGTCCAGGTTGAACCTTAAGAATCATTAGGATACGAGTGACATGACACTAGGAAACCATTGACTATTATCAATTGTTTATGTTATTCTGAGTGCTGGTCTAGGTCGACTACCATTGGCTAGGTAATCCTGCATTTGTTGCAAACACCTGTCAGCTTGTGTGAGCAGCACTGAGTGGTATCGACTACACCATCTGCTTGTGGGAGCAGACCCGAGAATAGCTCATTATCGAGACCTTATATGATAAGTGGTAGCTTTGGTTACATCATTTATGGCACTTGTGCCTCTTCCCGTGATCCTCTAGTATTCTATACGGTTCATCGGGTTATTTGAATCGATTTTATATAATGTGATTGCATGTAAAAAGATTTAACCGTATGTTTAAGAATGTGTATGTGCAAGTTATATAAAAACCATCATGTGTGCTAAGAACTTAATGTATGTATTGAATCATGTGGTAAGATCACATGAGTAAGTGATAATTCCCAAACTTAATTATGTGATAGGAAAACTTATTTTCCATTTGCTATGTCCATTTAGATTTAAATGCTCATTAATTTTGCATATAGACTTACTAAACTTTATAGCTTACCCCTTCTCTTTTCCCTTCCCTTATAGGTTCGTCAAGCTATTCCAAGGTTCGGTGATCATCGGGAATCCATCAAAACTATCAACAATCATTTTGGGTATTTGATTACGAACTTTGAATATCATGGCATGTATAGGTGGTCTATTGTTTTGGTTATGTGTCATAGTTCTTTTGGGTCCATTTGTTAATAGTGGTGTTTTGGTACTTCGACCAAGAGAAATGAGCCATGAATGGTTAAGTCATAATTTGTCAAAAATGTTGTAATCTAGTAATGTGCAAGCTTACCTAGTATGAGTAAAATGTGTGTGGATGCACAAGCTTGATGATGCTAGATAAAGTTAGGGTGTGGATGGCTTAACATGTATGTTTTGATGAGTTTTGATGTTATAATCTTAATTGGCAAAATTGGTTGATATTGGTTGGTGTTTCAGGATGGCACCTGGCTTGGAAAATAGCCTATAATTGTCCACACGGGTAGACACACGAGCGTGTTGAGGCCGTGAAAAGGACACAGGCCAGAGACACAAGCCTGTGGTTGGTTGTGTGAAAACCCCTGTAGGTTCGAAATGAGAAATATTTCTGCACGAGATAGAGACATGCACGTGTGCAACCACACGGCCTACCCATACGGGCATGTCCCTATTCCACATAGCCGTGTGCCTTGTTTTGAGTCAAATTTTCGTAAGTGTTCGAGAAGTTCTGGTTTGGTCTCGGATCATACCCAATGTATCGTTTGGGCCTCGTGGGCCCATAATGTGGATGTTATACTTATGAAAGAAAAACGTTTTAAATTTTACGTGAAATTCATGTGTCAAAATCAAATGATTGTGCTAGTGTATGTTCAGTAATACCTCATACCTATGTCCGACGACTGTTACGGGTGAGCGGCGTTACATTTAGTGGTATCAAAGCTATGGTTTAGTTGGTCTTCAGACTAACATAGCAAGTATGAGAGTCTAGCTATACATGCAATAATTGTGAATAATGATAGTGTGATGGTTTCTAATCCTTAAACTGTGCTTTCATATAGTAAATGGATCCTGACCCGGCAGTAGCTGACGACGTTGAAAGTAACGCGCCGGCTCCCGCTCAAGGGACCACGCCACTAGAGAGTAGAAATGTTGAATCTGGCCGAGGAGAAGAGGCTCGGGAGGCCTTTCTACATAGAATGAGTGAGTGGTATACGGAGTTCATTCAGGCAAACCCAAATGCTCAACCTCCCCCACCCTTTCCCATCCCTTAACTGATTTTTGTAGCCCCACAAAGTACGGAAATGACAAGACTAAGTAAGCCCGCTGTTTATAAGATTCGTAAGTATGGGGTCAAAGAATTTAGAGCCAGTGTTGATGATGACCCTGACAGGGCAAAATTTTGGTTAAAGAACACAATTCGAGTATTTGATGAACTCTCTTGCACACCGAGGAGTGTTTAAAGTTTGCCATCTCACCTTTGAGAGACTCAAGGTATCAGTGGTGGAAAACGCTAGTCTCAATAGTGCCTACCGAAAGAGTTACTTGGGACTTCATCCAAGTGGAGTTTCAGAAGAAGTATATAAGTCAGCACTTCATTGATCAAAAGAAGAAAGAGTTTTTAGAGTTGCAAAAAGGCCGCATGACTGTGTTCGAATATGAGCGAGAATTCGTCTAACTTAGCAAGTACGCTCAGGAATGCATTTCTACAGAAGAAATTATGTGAAAGAGGTTTGAGGATGGCCTAAATGAAAACATTAAGTTATATATAGGGATTTTGGAATTGAAGGAATTTATTGTGTTAGTTGATCGGGCATGCAAAGCTGAGGAATTGTGCAAGGAAAAGAGGAAAGCTGAATCGGAGGCTAGGGATGTGAAGAAGAGATCGATGAGTAAGTCCTTCCAACCATCATCAAAAAAATTGTGAAATGTGCCAAACCGTTCGACCGTTTCAGCTAGAAATCTGTGTAGAACTCGTGGGAGGCAAAATACGGGTTCTAAGGTTCAAACTACTTCTATAGCTAGTGTTGGCAATGTCAAGCCAAGTAACCCTAAATGTCAACAATGTGGCAGGAGACATCCCAGTGAGTGTTGGATGGTCACTGGGGCTTGCTTTAAATGTGGCTCCCAAGACCACTTCATCAAAGACTGCCCAAAAATGGTAGCGAAAGAAACTACTCAGAGCACTAAATCGAGTAATGTACGCACTAGAAGGAGGCCTACCAGAAATGTGAAAGAGGGAGCTAGTAGCAGAGGCATAGTTAGAGATTCAGCTGCAAGATTGGAGGCCAGAGCTGCTGCAAGAACCTATGCTATTCATGCCCGACAAGAGGTGTCATCCCCTTACGTGATCACTGGTACATTCTTTTTTATGCTGTTAATATAGTTGCACTGATTGATCCCGGGTCCACACACTCTTACATTTACATGAAATTGGTAAATGAGATGAAATTGCCTATAGAGTCAACCGAGTTTGTGATTAAGGTGTCAAGACCTCTAGGCAAATGTGTGTTAATTGATAAGATTTGCAAGAATTGTCCCTTAGTGATCCAAGGTCACTATTTCCTGACTGATCTAATACTATTTCCATTTGATGAGTTTGATGCCATTTTGGGCATGGATTGGCTATCAATGCATGATGCTAAAGTGAATTGTAGATTGAAGGTTTTTGAGTTAAAGTGTGACAATGGTGAAATCCTCCGGGTTGAAAGAGATGAGTCTAGCAAATTGCATGCTTTGATTTCATCAATGACTGCTCAGAAATGCTTGAGAAAGGGTTGCGAACTGTATTTAGCTTATGTATTGAATACGAAAGAGTCTTAATTGAAAATGGAGTCAGTGCCACTGGTTTGTCATTTCCCGAATGTATTTCCTGAGGAATTGTTAGGTATACCTCCTGTTAAAGAAGTTGAGTTTGCTATTGACTTGTTTCCAGGGATTGCCCTGATATCTATAGCTCCTTATAGAATGGCTCTGACTGTGCTAAAAGAGTTAAAAGTGCAACTACAAGAGTTGATAGATAAAGGGTTTGCAAGGCCAAGTTTTTCTCCCTAGGGTCTCCCGTATTATTTGTGAAGAAAAACAATGGGTTGATTAGACTTTGTTTCGATTATAGACAACTCAATAAGGTGACAATAAAGAACAAGTACCCCTTACCAAGAATTGATGATTTATTTGATCAATTAAAAAGGGCAACAGTGTTTTCAAAGATTGACTTGAGGTTCAGATACTACGAACTAAGGGTGAAAGAGTTCGATGTGCCGAAGGCCACTTTTAGGACAAGGTATGGACACTATAAGTTTCTCGTAATGCCTTTCGGTCTGACTAAAACCCCATATGTGTTTATGGATTTAGTGAACGGAATTTTTAAACTGTAACGCCCCTACGCCCAAGACCATCGCCGGAGTCGAGCTAGAGGTGTTAATAAACTAAGTTTCGACATTTTAGAAATTTTACCTTGTTGATCTCAACATTAGCATTAGCAGTCCACCTGCGTCATGGTTACAAAAAAAATCATATCTCGAGTTACAAAACTCGAAATCAAGATCTGTAAATTTTTCCTGAATCTAGACTCACATACCTATTTACTAATTTTTTTTTTTTTAGAATTTTCGGTTGGGCTAATTAGTACAGTTTATTGGTTAAAGTTACCCTTATTTCAAGACTCGATTGAACCAACCTCTGCTTACTGCGAACCACTTTTCTCGCTATAAAAAATTCATAACTTATATCGTTTGTTTCTCTTAAAACTAGACTCAATAAGGATTCTGTACATATACAGTATACCTCCTAATTATTTTTGTACAATTTATAGTGAATTTCCAAAGTTGGAACAGGGGATCCAAAAATCGCTCTAGCCCTATTTCACTAAAACTCAAATATCTCAACATATAACTCCTTTACCTGTTTCACTTTTTCCATATAAAAATAGACACAATAAACTTCAATTCCATATTTGATTCATCACCTGATTCGATTTCTAATATTTTTAGTGAATTTTCAAACTCATGTCTTTGCTGCTGCAATGCTCTGTTTTATGGCTAATTTCACTTTTTTATGGATATTCATGGACTAAGTGTCACCTTAAGCATACATGGTCTCACACATGATCAAGATTAACCATTCCAATGACTAATCAACATCAAACATTTTCTCAACAAAACCACAACCATATCACAAGATTAATTACACAAAATGAGTATACTGCTATACATGCCATATTCAAGTTATACAAGCCATTTTACAAAAATAGTTCTTAGGATAGTGTGAGCGAGCCTTCGACCTATCCCGATTCCCAAGCTGGCTTGCCAAAACTACAATGAATAAAAAGGGAGGAGTAAGCATAAATGCTTAGTAAGTTCACATGCAAATAACGATTAATATAATATACATAGCATCATTTGCTTAAACATCATCAAGTCATTACATTCATGACATAAGCATTCTTATTACCTCACCACAATTTATCTTACCACATTCTTCACAAAAAGGAATAAGTCCATACCTATTCACTAACCTTTATTTATCGCATTCACCATCAATTCACTTTCATTTTAGGTGTTCTCCCAATTTCCTTAAGGTTCACCCGTTGAACACATTGGAATATAACTTGGGTACGTGGATAGTATGCACGTAAATGTGCCATCCCCTTAGTTTAACAAGCTCAATAGCTTTTATAATTCAAGTAGCCAAGCTACTATGTAACCCACCCATAAACGAACTCGGACTCAACTCAACGAGCTCGGGCGTTCGCATCCATAAGTGAACTCGGACTCAACTCAACGAGCTCGGATGCCTAGTTACATCTCAAGAACTCGGACTCAACTCAACGAGTTCGGAACTCAACCATCCTAGTGACATGTCACTTGTACCCTAATCTATTCCCAAGGTTCAAACGGGATTTCTCTCTCAATTCCACAATTCAATCGTCTTCCTCGAGATATCAAAACCAACATTCACTATATTCCATACTTATTTGCACATCAATAAGAAATAGTTCACAAAACATAATATTTCATAATAGCAACGACAATAGCATATAATGACATTAAATAACTTAGAAATAACAATTATATCACATTATTTACACATGAACTTACCTCAATGCCAAATATTTGAAATCGAGCCTATTCCTCGAAAACTTTGTTTTTTCCTTGTTCACGACTTGAATCTCACTTTTCTTGATCTAAAATAGCACATTTAGCTTATTTAATACTCAAATTTATCAAAACGGCCCTTGACCCTAACTTTGCCAAAATTACTAATTTACCCCTAAACTTTTGTATAATTACACTTTTGCCCCAAAGCTCGGAAATTAAACTTTATCCCAAATTCTTATGTTTTAAGACATGCTAATCATTTATTTACTAACAGCAATCCAAAATTCCAACTATAACATGCACTTATGAACAATAGGTATTTTTACCGATTAAGCCATTTTACTCGTTTTTACTCAAAACCGAGTAGCACAAGTTGTCTAACATAATGTAAAACCTCATATTCTATCACAAAACATCAAAATACACAAATTTCACCTATGGGTATTTTTCCAAATATGAACCCCAGCTTAAATTATTGCTAGCATAAGCTTTATCGAGCTACCGGGATTCCAAAAACGTAAAAATCATTAAAAACGGGGCTTGGAATCACTTACTATGAAGCTTGAAAGTTGAAGAAACCCTAGCTATGGAGAGAAGCAAGGTTCGGCCAAGGCATGAAGAAGATGATAGCTTTTTGTCATCTTTTTTCCCATTTTATTCTTTTAATTTACCAAATGACCAAAATACCCTTAATACCTTTCTTTGAAAATTTTCATGTACAAGCCCATTTTTTTCCAAAATTTTAGAAATTGGTCAAATTGCTATTTAAGACCTCCTAATTATTATTCCAAAGCAATTTCATACTAAAAGCTTCTAGAATGCAAATTTTTCAACTTATTCAATTTAGCCCTTAATTTCAAATTAAACACTTTATGCATAGAATTTCTTCACGAAATTTTCACACAATCATGCAATCATATCATAAACCTCAAAATAATTATAAAATAATTATTTCTATGTTAGATTTGTGGTCACAAAACTACTTGTCGAAACCACCTTTTTTGGACGTAAGGGGAATCGACTTTAAAATTTAAAATTGGAGTCGCCACCGGCCCTTTTCCAAGGTGCGGTCGGAACACCTCAAATCAATTTAATAAAACATTTTGATTTATTAAAATGATTTGTTTTTGGTCTACGAAATTTTGAGAAATCGGGTTCGGGAGTCGGTTACGTGCGAGGAAGGGTTAGCACCCTCGACACGCCCAAAATTGGTACCAAATTGATTAAAAATGTCCTTATGTCAAAAAGTTTTGAAATGTGGTTTCTTTTAAAGCATTTGAATGGCTTAAATTTGATGGAAAGATTCTCTCGTTTCAAAGGAGTATAGCATCGGATCCAACACGTTAGGACACGATCCTTTAAACCCTCGAATCTATGGTCGAACCTTTTCCAAAAATTTACACGTTTGAAAATTAAGAGAAGGATGTCCTCGTATTCGGTCTAACCGAAAGAACGAGACCCAACACGTTAGGGCACGATTTCTCGGATTTCCGAACAAAGGACATTGCCTTATTTTGAAAAAATTAGAGAAGACGAGTGAAATCAAAAAGGGTATTTGATTGTTTGAACAAACGAAAGAATCGCGGCCCAGCACGTTAGGGCACGATTTCTCGAATTTCCAAGCATAAAATGTTGTCTTATTTCAAAATATTTAAATTACCGAATTTGAAAACGATTTAATGCATTTAGCTTGAAATTGGGCGAATGTTTGAGTTGAAACCATGAAGCTATAACGAGGATCAAAGATATAGCAAATAAGTATGGAATAGAATATACAATAACAATAATCATGTATAAATATAAGCATTTAATACCACATGAATACCAATATTAACAAATACAAACAAGAAAAATAAAATGAATATGAAAGAACTTAAAAATAATAAATGTAATCTCTTTAGAAAGATAAAGCATGAAGAAAAATAATCAAAGTACAAAGCGATTTCAAGGCCAAATAATTTGAGGTAATTTAACTAAATAATTTATGGAATAATTTAAAAATAAGATATGCGAAGTTTAAAACAAATAGTGTATATAAAAAATGGCATTAAAAAAGAGTATATACATAATGTAGTTATAACAACATATATACGTGAAATAATATAAAAATATATGAACAATATAATATTAGAATATTTATGCGATATAATATAAAAGGTATGTGTCCGATAAAATGAAAAATATATGTATATAATATATAAAAACATAATACATACATAACTAGATTTACGCAGAAACATATACATAGGTGAATTTAAAAAATACGATACCTACCTAAAACAATATAAGAGCTAAATATTTATGTTATATAAGATAACTTTATATAAAACGCAAATATACACAAATAATTACTAGAAATGTAAAAATAGGCTTAGTATCCAATTTTTAAACAAAGTATTTAAATGAAACTACATGAAATTTGAAAGACGTCTAGAAACGAGTATAATACAAAAGTTTATTAAAATAAGCAATACAAAAGGTGTTTAATATGCGATATAATATAAATAATATATACAAAGTTTTAATAAATAGAAAATGGAGGGTTTAAATAAACAAAAGGTTAAAAATAAAGATAATAATAATAATAATAATAATAATAATAATAATAATGTTATAACTAATTAGTGAATTTGAAAATCAAACAACAAAAATAAAAAAGAGATTAAAACGGAGCTCAAAACTCAAATTTTGGGGCAAATCAGATATAAATAGAAGTAAGAAGGACTAAAATACGTCGCGAGCAAACCCAGGAGTACCAAGGACGCAAATGTTCCAAGTTTTAAAACGCAGCGCTTAAACGAAGATTAATTTGAAACAGGAAACCAAATACAGGGCCAAATTCGAAAAATCAAGAAAAACTGAAATAAGGCCCCAATCATAGGACCGCGTAAAGGAGAGGGATTATTCGCGAAAATATCCCCTCTATGAAGAACACGCGGATCCTCCTGAGCTTTGGGTCGGGTCGAACGGGCATAAAAACGGGTCGGCCTATACGGCGCCGTTTTAAGGCCATTGAAATTGGCCTAAAACGGTGTCGTCTGACGCTCTTTAAAAACAAAAAAAAAACCTAAAATCTACTCTCAGCCACCCTCTATAACCGAGACACAAACCCAAAAAAAAAGAAAATCTAACTACTCCCCCCCCAATCTGCCGAAATAGGGGAGACCATCGGACCCGTTGGACGACCATTCGGTCATTGAATCGACCGGGGACATCGTATAAAGGGTAGGCCCGACGATCTTGCTACCCTTGATGCTCCAACAACCCCTCTCGACTCCTATGGCGACGAGGTGAGGGGATTCGGGACCCCGATCGATGCACCCCGGTGAGTTTTCTAATCCCTCTTTTCTTCTTTTTTTTTTAGTATTCAAAAGCCCCCTGTTACCTCGCTTTATTCTTTTATTTTAGAAACTTAAGAACAAAATCAAAAATCAACGAAAACCAGAAATCAAAATACAACCTTTAAAACGTCTCTGCTTTCTATTCCAGTGTTCAAAAAATGTAAGTCCGTTTACAAGTTGCTTCTTTGGCTCTTTATAGCCGATTTGCAGAAAAACCAAATGTAAAATTACAAAAGAAAACTGTTTTTGTCCCTATTTTTTCTGCTGTCTGTTGCTTGTTTTTGTCTGATTTTGCAGGTGCGAGAGGTGCGCTGGGAAGGCTCGTCTGTTGCGCACGTACAGAGGCGAGGGCGCAGGCAGTGGGTACGGAGGCTGGCACGAGGGTGGCATGCGTGGAGATGCTTTGAAGACTAGCGGCGCATGAACCCTAGAAACCCCTAGGGTTTCTGTTTGCTGGATGTTTGCTGGGTTATTTGGGCCAATTTTAACCCGATTTCGGGCCTTGTACTTGGACACTATGGACTTTTTATTGCTTTTATTTATTTGTTTAGTTGGTTTGGATTTTACTCGGTCCAAAATTGGCTATTACAGCTGCCCCTCTTTGCTCATTGTCGTGTAACGAGAATAGAGCAAAGACTTTAAAAGAGCCAATTTTGCCTGGTCTTGCTAAATCTTGGCTTCTTGAGTGCCTTTCTTTGATTAGCCTCAATCCGTTCCACTGCATCTTCAGGGGTATAGGACTTGTGGCTTTGGTCTGCTTTACTAGATTTAAATTTTCAGCCAAATCTTCTATCTTCAATCTGCTCCGCTGCAACTTCAGGGAGGTAAGACTTGTCATGGTAACTTCAATCTGTTCCTCTGCAACTTCAGGGAAGTAAGATTCGCCATTTTCAGCCTGCTCCACTACAATTTTAGGGAGATAAGACTTGAACTCCAACCTATTCCGCTGCAACTTCAGGGAGATAAGGTTTGTGGTTTTAACGTAATATCAGGGAAAAGAGATTTGCAACCTCAATCTTTTCCACTACTTCATTGAAGTTAAGGATTGATCTTCAATGTGATTTCAAGGAGGAGGGATTTGTAACCTCAACCTACTCCATTGGAAATTTAAGGAAAAGAATTCAGAGGGAAGAGATTTGTAGCCTCAATCTTCTCTGCTGAAAACTCATGGAGGAGGGATTTGTAGCCTCAACCTACTCCACTGGAACTTCGAGGAGAAGGATTCAAGGAGAAGAGATTTGTAGCCTCAATCTTCTCTGCTGAATAAAGATTGATCCTCAATGTAAACTCATGGAGGAGGGATTTGTAGCCTCAACCTACTCTGCTAGAGCTTCGAGGAGAAGAATTTAAGGAGAAGAGATTTGTAGCCTCAATCTTCTCTGCTGAATAGAGATTGATCCTCAATGTAAACTCATGGAGGAGGGATTTGTAACCTCAACCTACTCTACTGGAGCTTCGAGGAGAAGAATTTAAGGGGAAGAGATTTGTAGCCTCAATCTTCTCTGCTGAATAAAGATTGATCCTCAATGTAAACTCATGGAGGAGGGATTTGTAGCTTCAACCTATTCCATTGGAGCTTCGAGGAGAAGAATTCTGAAATCTTTAGTCTGCTTCCTTGCTATCTTAGGAAGATAAGACTGCAATCTTCGATCTGCCCCACTACCATTTTGAGGGGACAAATCTGTGAATTCACTAACATTGCTACGCCGTTCTCTGGGGAACTTGTCCTGTAGAGTCAGTTTTATGTGTTTATGCTCATGCAAAATGATTAGGGTGCTATGATCAGAATGAATCAAATGCTCCTACTGAATGACACTTGTATGAATGCAAAATGTCATGAAAATGCTCCTCTTTAATAATTTGGGCGTCATCATTCGTTACTTATCAGGGCGCTATCACTGACGAAGTATGCTGCCCTCTTGGTACTTTGACCAAGATCTGAAGAAATAGTCGTGTCATGCTTAACCAGTTTGACCCACTGTAACTTCAGTGTCCATCAGGTTTATACCTTCTTTAAACTATCCCACTGCACCTCAGGGGCATAGGATCTGTAACTTGTTCCATCAATTGATCGCTCCTCGAGTA
The DNA here is from genome assembly GCA_020496765.1 of Gossypium stocksii. NCBI lineage: Eukaryota > Viridiplantae > Streptophyta > Magnoliopsida > Malvales > Malvaceae > Gossypium > Gossypium stocksii. The sequence goes on from CM035624.1 coordinate 37,228,300, forward strand.
ATTTGACCAGATGTGCATGCATGATATTTGCAGAATATCATTTTTCTCTAGAATGATCCCCCTCTTGCTTGGGTTAACATTGCTTGTTTTCATTGAAACTTTACACTCGATGAGCTTTTAAGCAACAGCCTTGTTTCAGGTTCCTGTACTGTTTAGAAGCTTCTAGAATAATATGCGAAACTCCTTTTATGAAAGTAATATTAATCCATTAATCGTTATTTCAATGCGAAATGCTTGAAAAAGATCATACCAATGGACAAGAAAGTGATAGCTCAAAACAAATGAGTTAAGCAAATGCAATCAAGAAGGAAATTTATTGGGACTGTACTTTGATACGGGTAAAATAATCAACGATAGGAAATTCAATATGGGCGAAATGGAAACTAGGTGCCCCAAATATCGCAGCCTGAGCTTCTCTGTTCGAACTTCTTGAGGACCATTTTAAGCTCTTTACGTGTTTAGGGGATCCGGAGTACTTCGTCGATGCCCCAAGACGTAACATACTTCTTCATTGCCAATTCAAGCATAACGAGACTCCTGTGTACCATGCTTTCGATCAGAATTCGAGCTGCCCTTTTCGGGTTTTCAACTCAAATCCCCTTTGGTCTCAAAGTGCCCTTTGCGGGTTTTCACTTTGGCCTCTCTTTTTCCTTGATTGTTTTTTTCTTTTCTCTTTCTTCTTCTTTTTTCTTTTTCTTCTTTCTTTCTTTCTTCTTTTTTTTCTTTTTTGCTTTTAAAATCCAAAAGATCTTTTTCAATATCAGGTCCCATCATGAAATTTTTCTGGGCGAACCCTTTCATTAACCTGTATCATTTGTAACAGCTAGCCTTTCTCCTTAAATCAGATCATGATTAGGTCCATTCCGCCTCGTCTAGCCTTAGCTCTGATAAAACTTAGTAGCAAGAATCTGAACTTCAATGTGTTGCCCTGGCAAAGGTCTCGGCCAACATTTTACAAGTATAGAGGGTAAATGGTAACTTCTCTATGCCAACCTTTACTAATCTCAGTCATCATTCGAAGTCTTTTTGGACGGTTTTTGGTTACCTTTACTGCATTGATCTGATCTTTGAATAGACTTTAAATTGTCTTTTTTGGATTTGAATTTGAATTTGAATTTGAATTTTGAATTTTGAATTTGGATTTCAGATTTGAACTTGGATTTGGTTTTGAATTTGGATCTAGTTTTGAATTTGAATTTGGAGCTAGTTTTGAATTTGAATTTGATGACCGTTTACCTGGTAACTTTGGCATATAAAGCGACCTTACCCCGTAATTAACAACCACGAATTGATGTTGGCGTCACTGATCCTATAACATTCATGCCCCACATAGAGAGTCCATGAAGGAATAGATTGGAACGTATAAGTCTTGTCTTATTCCTGCGGTGAGCTAGGTTTTAATCTTCATCTCTTTTTCACGCTCGCAATGTCAACTGACCCTTTGTAAGTTAGGATCTACTTTTTATCACTCTACCATTCTTAACAAATCGGAAGATATGTGTAATCTCTGTCATCTTCGAAGTCCTGTGATCCCTTTAGACACGCATCTCACTCAAAAGGGAGTCAGTAACAGCCTCGCTCGTGGCATTGATACTTGGGGACCTATTGTAAGGATGAATAACTCTAAGGATGATTATTGCATGGTATGATTATGAATAAAGAATGAAAGAATATTTGAAAGGATCTATAGAAATAATAAAAGAATATTTACTCAAAAGAAATGCATTTCATTGAAATAAAGATTTTGAACATAAGCCTATTTCACAAAAGGACTCTTGTTGCTTCTAGGCTGAAAGCAACAAGCGTTTTTTGAATATTACTCTAGATTGGCTTAAAAAAAGTACATATCCCTTCCACAATCCTATTGTTCAAGACACTCCCCAGTACATGAGGGTTTGAAAACTTTTGAGTCCTTGATTCCCTCTTCAGATGCGTCATTAATGTTCAAATTCCCCAGTATCATCGTCTTACTTTAGAGGCCCGAACTTGGTGCACTATTGGATCCCATGCCCCTATTTATCGTGGCACTCACCATATTCCTCTCGGGTAGTGGATTTTCTTTATTAAAGGGATCATCGAATTTTATAACTCCAATTTTGACCAATCTTTCGATTACCTTCTTGAAGCGGTGCAGTTCTCGATCGAATGCCCCATAACTCCCGCATGGTATTCACATTTGGAATTCACATCGTACCATTTAGGGTATGGGGGACGTATTGTTTCTATGTAAAAGGGCGACACCACGCGCGCATCAAATAGACTTTGATATAGCTCCTTATATGACATTGGAATTGGCGTAAATGGGAGCTTCTTAGTTCTCGATCTAGAATTGGATTCCTGATGGCTAGTGGTTGTCATTCTTGGCTGGCCCATGGTAACCAATTTCACCTTACTTCCATTTCCCTTCATTGCCCTCGAAGTATCCTCTCGGGGACTCCATTCTTGCCTTTTAAAAGCCTCGCACTGCTTCGAGCGCTCCCTACTGGCCTGATGCTGTGGGGGTCTGGTAGTATCAGATCCCCCTCGCGGAGGCACGTCTAGTTGAGTCTGGCCGCTTACTGGGGTGAAATTTAGGGAATAAACGATGTCTTCGTTATCATCCTCGCTGTTGTCCATCGGGTTTTTTCTTTTTTCAAGCCTTTCGGTTAGTAGCTGAGTCAATCGGTCCATCACATCCTTTTGGAACTCTAACATCTGATTCTGCGTTTCTTGTTGAATTCTGGTCAATTGCTTTTGCATCTGTATTTGCCTTTGCTCTATTCTCTCCAACCTTTGCTCCATATTTTCTAGGTTAGCCGGAATAATTTTATCCAATTAGGGTCGTTTTGTAAAAAATCTAATGCAAATGATGCGATGTAATGCAAATGTATGAATGCAAATGTAAGAAAGAGAGGCGTTGATTTTGAATTCAATTTCTTTAGAAAAACTTCTCCAAAAAATAAATTTCTTTTCATAAAACGGATTACGTATGTGGCGTTGCCTTTAGAACCCAGGTGAAAGCTTCGATCTTTTCTTCATATATGGATGCTATGGCCAAATCTCGCAAGCTTCCAATAGTTCTCTTCACTAGCTCCTTTTGGGTTGATCTGGGTCATGACCATCGCTTGCTCATGCTTGTGAGACTCGTTAGCTTCTTCAAGAGAATTGATGACTCGTGAATCATCTTTGTCAACTTCAATCTTGACGCTAAGGAATAGCGTCGAATTCCTCCACGGACTGCTTAGATCATATTTAGGTGACCACATTATATTCCACTTTATTAAGAAATTCATTTTCTTACGACAAACTTTTCTATTTAGTAATCGAATTTAAATTAACACCTCCTTTCTATGAAGATGCAATGCAACGCAATCAAAACAAAAGAGAACACGTTAGTATAAGAGAAATAAACAATATAGAACACTTAAGAGGGTAACCGCTAGGTTTTGGGTACGATTCTACCTAGGGTAGGCTCCTAAGGTTCACTATATGAGGCTCGGTTCTAAAGAGAGGGTACCTGAACCCGCGGATTCCTCGATCATCACCCATTATAGGCTCATATCGATCGAGTTCGGTTCAGGGGGATACATTTCCCTATGGCCATGCGGAGGTGAGAACCTCACGAAACACATAGGTACGGATGTATCCCGGAAGCGATCTACTAGCCCGTGCGGAGGTGAAAACCTCACGAAGGCCTAGTGTCTCACTCCCACTTACAGGTGCGACCACAACGGTCATGTAATGCAATGCGAAAAATATTCTACGCAGCCATAGCACTCTCAAACAAATGCAAGAAAGAAACGATGATTTTCCAAATTGATTTTCAAATTCAAACATAAGAACAAAATCAATTTACGGCCTGACTCTCTCGGTGTCCCCAGTGGAGTCGCCAAGCTGTCGAAACCGTTTTTTTGAAAATAGGGGAATCGACTATAAAATTTAAAATTGGAGTCGCCACCGGCCCTTTTCCAAGGTGCGGTCGGAACACCTCAAATCAATTTAATAAAACATTTTGATTTATTAAAATGATTTGTTTTTGGTCTACGAAATTTTGAGAAATCGGGTTCGGGAGTCGGTTACGTGCGAGGAAGGGTTAGCACCCTCGACACGCCCAAAATTGGTACCGAATTGATTAAAAATGTCCTTATGTCAAAAAGTTTTGAAATGTGGTTTCTTTTAAAGCATTTGAATGGCTTAAATTTGATGAAAAGATTCTCTCATTTCAAAGGAGTATAGCATCGCATCCAACACGTTAGGACACGATCCTTTAAACCCTCGAATCTATGGTCGAACCTTTTCCAAAAATTTACACGTTTGAAAATTAAGAGAAGGATGTCCTCGTATTCGGTCTAACCGAAAGAACGAGACCCAACACGTTAGGGCACGATTTCTCGAATTTCCGAACAAAGGACATTGCCTTATTTTGAAAAAATTAGAGACGACGAGTGAAATCAAAAAGGGTATTTGATTGTTTGAACAAACGAAAGAATCGCGGCCCAGCACGTTAGGGCACGATTTCTCGAATTTCCAAGCATAAAATGTTGTCTTATTTCAAAATATTTAAATTACCGAATTTGAAAACGATTTAATGCATTTAGCTTGAAATTGGGCGAATGTTTGAGTTGAAACCATGAAGCTATAACGAGGATCAAAGATATAGCAAATAAGTATGGAATAGAATATACAATAACAATAATCATGTATAAATATAAGCATTTAATACCACATGAATACCAATATTAACAAATACAAACAAGAAAAATAAAATGAATATGAAAGAACTTAAAAATAATAAATGTAATCTCTTTAGAAAGATAAAGCATGAAGAAAAATAATCAAAGTACAAAGCGATTTCAAGGCCAAATAATTTGAGGTAATTTAACTAAATAATTTATGGAATAATTTAAAAATAAGATATGCGAAGTTTAAAACAAATAGTGTATATAAAAAATGGCATTAAAAAAGAGTATATACATAATGTAGTTATAACAACATATATACGTGAAATAATATAAAAATATATGAACAATATAATATTAGAATATTTATGCGATATAATATAAAAGGTATGTGTCCGATAAAATGAAAAATATATGTATATAATATATAAAAACATAATACATACATAACTAGATTTACGCAGAAACATATACATAGGTGAATTTAAAAAATACGATACCTACCTAAAACAATATAAGAGCTAAATATTTATGTTATATAAGATAACTTTATATAAAACGCAAATATACACAAATAATTACTAGAAATGTAAAAATAGGCTTAGTATCCAATTTTTAAACAAAGTATTTAAATGAAACTACATGAAATTTGAAAGACGTCTAGAAACGAGTATAATACAAAAGTTTATTAAAATAAGCAATACAAAAGGTGTTTAATATGCGATATAATATAAATAATATATACAAAGTTTTAATAAATAGAAAATGGAGGGTTTAAATAAACAAAAGGTTAAAAATAAAGATAATAATAATAATAATAATAATAATGTTATAACTAATTAGTGAATTTGAAAATCAAACAACAAAAATAAAAAAGAGATTAAAACGGAGCTCAAAACTCAAATTTTGGGGCAAATCAGATATAAATAGAAGTAAGAAGGACTAAAATACGTCGCGCGCAAACCCAGGAGGACCAAGGACGCAAATGATCCAAGTTTTAAAACGCAGCGCTTAAACGAAGATTAATTTGAAACAGGAAACCAAATACAGGGCCAAATTCGAAAAATCAAGAAAAACTGAAATAAGGCCCCAATCATAGGACCGCGCAAATGAGAGGGATTATTCGCAAAAATATCCCCTCTATGAAGAACACGCGGATCCTCCTGAGCTTTGGGTCGGGTCGAACGGGCATAAAAACGGGTCGGCCTATACGGCGCCGTTTTAAGGCCATTGAAATTGGCCTAAAACGGTGTCGTCTGACGCTCTTTAAAAACAAAAAAAAACCTAAAATCTACTCTCAGCCACCCTCTACAACCGAGACACAAACCCAAAAAAAAAGAAAATCTAACTACTCCCCCCCCAATCTGCCGAAATAGGGGAGACCATCGGACCCGTTGGACGACCATTCGGTCATTGAATCGACTGGGGACATCGCATAAAGGGTAGGCCCGACGATCTTGCTACCCTTGATGCTTCAACAACCCCTCTCGACTCCTATGGCGACGAGGTGAGGGGATTCGGGACCTCGATCGACGCACCCCGGTGAGTTTTCTAATCCCTCTTTTCTTCTTTTTTTTTTTAGTATTCAAAAGCCCCCTGTTACCTCGCTTTATTCTTTTATTTTAGAAACTTAAGAACAAAATCAAAAATCAACGAAAACCAGAAATCAAAATACAACCTTTAAAACGTCTCTGCTTTCTATTCCAGTGTTCAAAAAACGTAAGTCCGTTTAAAAGTTGCTTCTTTCGCTCTTTATAGCCGATTTGCAGAAAAACCAAATGTAAAATTACAAAAGAAAACTGTTTTTGTCCCTATTTTTTCTACTGTCTGTTGCTTGTTTTTGTCTGATTTTGCAGGTGCGAGAGGTGCGCTGGGAAGGCTCGTCTGTTGCGCACGTACAGAGGCGAGGGCGCAGGCAGTGGGTACGGAGGCTGGCACGAGGGTGGCATGCGTGGAGATGCTTTGAAGACTAGCGGCGCATGAACCCTAGAAACCCCTAGGGTTTCTGTTTGCTAGATGTTTGCTGGGTTATTTGGGCCAATTTTAACCCGATTTCGGGCCTTGTACTTGGACACTATGGACTTTTAATTGCTTTTATTTATTTGTTTAGTTGGTTTGGATTTTACTCGGGCCAAAATTGGCTATTACACTACTATTCCGATTAGGCCCTAATTCGGGATATTACATAGACGGTACTTGGAAAAGTTTGTAGTGGTCTTCATTGATGACATCCTAATTTATTCTCGTGATGAAAATGAGCATGCTGAGCATTTCAGGACAATTTTGCAAATTTTACAAGATAAACAGTTGTATGCAAAATTTAGTAAAAGCGAGTTTTGGCTAAGTGGCATTCGAGTAGATTCGATTAAGATCTCGGCAATAGTGGATTGGAGGTTGCCGAAAAATGTACCAAAAGTTAATAGTTTTCTAGGTTTGGCTGGTTACTACTGGCACTTCGTAAAAGGATTTTCAATGATTTCTTCTTCGATGACGAAGTTGCTGCAAAAAGATTTTAAGTTTGAGGGGACAGCGAAGTGTTAACAAAGTTTTGAGAAGTTAAAGGTAGTGTTGATAGAGACGCCAGTACTAGTGCAACCTGAGTTCGGTAAGGAATTTGTGCTTTACAGTTATGCATACCTAAATGGCCTTGGATGTGTATTGATGCAAGAAGAGAAGGTGGTAGCGTATGCCTCAAAACAATTGAAGCCACACAAGAGGAATTACCCGACACACGATTTGGAGTTAGCCGCCATTGTCTTTGCCTTGAAGATTTGGCGACATTATTTGTATGGTGAGAAGTGTCGTATCTTTACCGACCATAAAAGATTGAAGTACTTAATGACACAAAAAGATCTAAACTTGCGGCAATGAAGATGGCTTGAGTTGTTGAAAGATTACGAGTTAGTGATCAACTACCATCTAGAAAAAGCGAATGTGGTTGCCGATGCTTTGAATAGAAAATCTCTATTTGCCTTGAGAGTGTTGAACACGAGATTGATCCTATACGATGATGACTCAATTCTGGCTGAGCTGAAAGTTAGGCCATTGTTTATCCAACAAATTTATGAAGCTCAAAAGAATGATAGAGAGTTGCAAGCAAAAAGGACTCAATGTCGAAAGAATGGTGAGACAGATTTTCGCATTGGTTCGAATGATTGTTTGATGTTTCGAGACAGGATATGTGTACCGAAAAATGTTGAGTTGATTCGGAGTATTCTACATGAAGCCCATAATGGTTGTTTATCTATCCACCCTGGTAGTGCAAAGATGTATAATGATTTGAAGAAATTGTATTTTGGCCCGGTATGAAAAAAGATGTCTCTAAGTTTGTGTCAAAGTGCTTAGTTTGTTAACAAGTGAAAGTTCAACATCAGGTCCCTTTCGATTTACTTTAGCCAACAATGGTTCCCGAATAAAAATGGTACCGAACCACTACGGACTTTGTTATGGGTTTGCCTTTAACCCCGGAAAAGAAAGATGCAGTTTGTGTCATTATTGATCAGTTGACAAAATCCACTCATTTCATTCTGATACGTATGGATTTTTCACTTGATAAGCTAACTGAATTGTACATTGCCGAAATTGTAAGATTACATGGAGTACCGCCTTTTATCATTTCTGATAAAAATCTGAGAGTTACCTTAAGGTTTTGGAAAATGTTGCAAGAAGCCTCTGGTACCAAGTTGAATTTTAGTACCGCTTTTCACCCAAAAACAAACAGTTAATCCGAGCGGGTGATTCAAATCTTAGAAGATATGCTCTGATGCTGCGTTCTTGAATTCTAAGCTAGTTGGGAAAAGTGTCTACCACTGGTTAAATTTGCTTAAAATAATAGTTTTCAATCGAGCATCGAAATGGCACCATATGAGGCATTATATGGTCGCAAATGTCAAACTCCATTGTATTGCACTGAACTTAGTGAAAAGCAGATTCATGGGCTTGATTTGATTAAAGAAGCTGAGAAGAAAGTGAAGATAATTGGTGATTGTTTGAAAGCTGCATTGGATCGACAAAAGTCTTATGCAGAATTAAAGAGAATAGAGATCAAATTTCAAGTGGGTGATAAAGTGCTTTTGAAAGTGTCTCCATGGAAAAAGATTTTGAGATTTGGTCGGACAGGCAAATTGAGTCCGCGCTTTATCGGACCGTATGGAATCGTGGAAAGGATAGGACCAGTGGCGTATCGATTGACTCTACCGACAGAGTTAGAAAAGATTCACGATGTATTTTATGTATCAATGTTACGGCATTATCATTCTGATCCATCAGATGTGATCTCACTAACCGAAGCGTAAATTCTGCATGATATGACTTATAGTGAGGAGCCAATCAAAATCCTAGTCCGAGAAGTGAAACAGTTAAGAAACAAGAATGTGGCATTAGTGAAAGTATTATGGCAAAAGCATGGTATAGAAAAGGCTACATGGGAATCAGAGGAGACCATGAGGAAATAATACCCACATCTTTTCACTGGTAAGATTTTCGGGGACGAAAATCCCTTAAGGGGGAGAGTTGTAATAGCCCAAATTTGGGCCTAAATGAAATGGTGTTTTCGATACCATGAATTCGACATAGAAAATTTATCCCGATAGAGTTTTAAGGTCTATTGTGTAATTGAATGCATGAGTAAAAATTTAGTAAATAAATTTTACCAATAAAGTGCCCGACTAAGTGATAGGACTAAATTGCAAAAATTCCAAAATATGTGTTCTAGAAGATTTTAGTGTGAAATTGAAATGAAACCATAAACTAGAGGTTCTTATTTAGTAATTAGATCATTTTATCGTAAACATGGACAAAAATGCCCACGGAAGGAAAATTTTGCAAAGAAGGCCATTAAGGGCATTTTGGTCATTTGGTTATTAAAAGAAATAAAAGGGGAAAATAGGGCCAAAAAGTGTCCATCTTTTCTTCCTCCTTGGCCAAATTTTACAAGCACCACAGCTAGGGTTTCTTTCAACTTTTCAAGCTCCAAGTAAGTGACTCCTAACCTCGTTTTTCATGTTTTTCGTATTTTTGATATCCTCGTACCTTGACCTAGCTTTCTATACCAGTATTTTAAGCTAGGGTTCATGTTAAAAAATTTACACATGTGTGTCATGAAAGCATTTTGATGTTTATTGATAGAAAATGGAAGTTTAATGTGTAGTAAACAACTTTTGCTAAGTGATTTTTCATAGAAATGCAATTAGGGAGGAAAATGTAAAAGTTGTAAAATATGCGTAGAAGTTGTCAAATGTTGAAAATTGCAGGCTGCTATAAGAGAGAAATATGGTTGGCTAGGCTTAAGAATGTAGAAAAATAGATATATTTCATTTTACGAGCTTAGGGACTAAATTGTAAAAATTGGCAAAGTTAGGGGTAAAATGGAAAAAATTTCCATTGGATGATTTTCTGTCCAATTGAGTAATATATGTATTGAATGAGTTAAATTTCATGTTATAGATCAAGAACGACGCGAAGTCGACCTTGACCATGGAAAAGGCAAGGTATCGGACTAAATCAAAAAGATTTGTATTTTTGCATCGAGGTAAGTCCTATATGTAAATAATGAGTTATTTTTAATCATTAAGTTTAATTATATCAATTATTTTCAAATTTTCAAATTTTATATCAAACTATCAAAAATGTGATGAAATAAACCGATAAGTAAAGAAAAGTCCTGGTTGAACCTTAGGAATTATTACAATATGTAACGCCCCAAAAATCTTGAACTTTCATTTCTATGTCTATTGGCTCTGTTGCATGTTTAGCACTATTGGGGTAGTAATTTTGGCAGGTTAGAGGGTTCTTTGAAGTCTTGAGTTCGAGCTTTAGTGTAAGAGAAATTTTGATTTTAGCCTTAAGGGAACCCTGACCTCTAGTGGTATAACTCATAAATAAATGGAGGAGATTTAAGACACAAATAAGCTTGTGGTCAAGTAGCAAAGTGGCGCCACATAGAGGTCATGAAGGTGGCGTCACAAGGAGGTAGGGAGGTCCAAGGTTCGAGTAGGGGCATGATGTTGTGTTGGGGGTTTTATTTTGCACCTTGGACAGTCAGTGGTTGTGTTGGAGTTGAGCACAGGTGTAGAGACTTTCAACTGGTCAAGTGAGGAAATTAAAGAGAGAATTAAGGAGAGATGATAGGAGTGGAATAAGTATTAAGCGGTTAGATGAAGTGGAGCCGATTGGGACTTTTAAGGAGCTTAGAATTGGCTTTAAGGGGGTAGTAGTGCCGTATTCTTTAGGCGATTCAACTATTAGGATTGTTTTTGGAAAAGCCGAATCTTTCTTGTGTTTCTCTCAAGTGATATCTTGCTTTTTGCAAATTTGGTATTCTCTTGTAGTAAGTTGAATTTCTTTTTTACCATATCAGTTTTTGGGTTCTTTTGGTGCTGAAATTGTTTGTTCCTCTCTTCTCTTTTAGCTATTTGTTGTTGGCCAAATCTACTTGGGTTTGTTGGTGGCCGAATACTCCCTCATTATTCTTCTTGTTCTCTTAATTCCTTTCCTGTTCGATGATTCTTCCTATCTAAACCACACTCCTTTTGTAAATACCTTGCCGAAATCTTCTTCTACTCCCTATTGAGTCTTCTTTTGGTTTATAGTCAATCATTCCTTCCCCATCCTCAAAACCGATTCCATCATTTTTCTTGTAAACCGAATCTCTCAAGAAGATCTCCATTTTCTCTTCACTTCCTTAAACCGACTACCTAGATCTATTGTGCCATTCCCTTTCTTTTCATTTCAATCTTTGTGCTGATTTTTGGAATCTAAGTTCTCTGTTCCTCACTTCAACAACAGCCAACTTCTCTATTGTGCCAAGGATCGATTTAACTCTTTTTCTTCTTCTCAAGTGGAGGGATCAATTTCTTCCTCTATTGAATCTTTTGGATTCTTTACCGATCTACTCGGGATTTGGTGTGGTGAGGGCCTCTGGCAACCAATAAGTATATTCGTTCTTAGTCTTGATTTTGGGTACTAGCCGAATGTGTTTAAGAGATGATAAGCGTGACTTATGATGGATGTAGGTCACCTATTTATTCCTTCTTTAATGGTTAGGGTATGGATGCAGATCTTGGAAACAACCGTGACGAATGATGAGGGAAGAGTCAGTAAGGCGTGTCGTTCAAGGAAAGTGAATAGTTGTGATTTCGACTTGTGGAATAGGAGAGGATTTGTTCTGAGCGAGTGACTAATAATAACTTTGGATTGATTTTAGGTTTGAGACTCATGGGCTCGAGTGTCGTTTCCCAAAAAGGTGCTTACCCACAGTACACACACAATAGATAAGCAGAAGTCAAAATGCCAAAAAGCCAAAAAGCCGAAAGGTTGGTGCCGGTAACCACACGAGGGGGAAAACACTTGTGTGGAAAGACTGATATGACGATAGAGGTCCCGCAAGCGATCTCACGGACTAGGGCCACTTTGTGGCCAACCAGGCTGAAATGGCCAAATGGGCCCGATGGACCCGTGGGCCCATCGCAAGTAAAATTGATGAATTGGTAGGATTTGACGAGCCTGTTGGGCTAATTACGTGGGTTATGGAAGATTTGGGCCTAATGGGCAGTATAAGTGTGTGTGTGGGCTCTACTTGGGGCTACGTATTGGGCTTTGGGCCCTAGTGAATTTTTAACTCTTATAAAAGTGACTTAAAATGCATTGAATAATGGTGAAATTATTTTGGGCCAAATTATGTGCTTAGGCCCATGATAAGATACGACCAATATGCCCCTAAGGGCTACATGACTAAAATGCCCTATACGCTGTATGTATATTTATATATGCCATACATTTATTTACTGCATTCATATGATATGATGTTGCATGTGGGATGGGTTTGTTTTGGAGGAAGTGCTATATGAGGATCACATAGTCGTTTGATGACTGTGGATCCACCAATTGCTTTTAAGCCAGAATATGATTGGTAGCTCTGTTGTAATATTGGTTAGCGCCGCAATCGATGCTACATTGGAGTGTAGGGATGGGTGGGTCGATCTGTATCCCCACAGGAGTGTAGGGCTGGACAGGAGATGGAGTGCAAGGCTGGATGGGCATTCATGCGTGCATTCATTAATTCAATAATGTAATGGGCTCAGGCCCAACTGAAGCTATTATGGGCTAAGTGCCACTGATATTGAAATGGGCTTATGACCAATCTGTTTGATGCATGTGTTATAATTCATTGAGGGTCGTATGCACTGAGTTTTCAAAAACGCACCCTCTCTTTAAATTTTCTAGGTAACCCTCAGTAGGTAGTTCGAACGGGAGGACTCGGAGGTGGCCACTTTGCAAGTGGTTTAATGTTTTAGTAATTATATTTATTTTTATCTTTAATTATTTTTATTTGGGTTGTAATAAGGCCTCTATCCTCTGGTTTGATTTCATATTTGGATTTATTTTATTATTATAATCGCTAAATTTTCAAACTCAAACTAGTTTTCTTAAACTGGCAATTTGGAATCAACATAAAAACCTAAACGATTTTCTTTTACAAGATGGAGCTTCCACTTTTAACTGAAACTATTTGGATTTATTTTATTATTATAATTGCTAAATTTTCAAACTCAAACTAGTTTTCTTAAACTGACAATTTGGAATCAACATAAAAACCTGAACGATTTTCTTTTACAAGATGGAGCTTCCACTTTTAACTGAAACTTGTAATCTATTTCTGGATGCTTAAATATAATTATGGTTTTCACAAATGGTTTTTTTCAAATAACTCTCTCAAGGTTATAACTAGATGTGCAATTGAATGAATCTTCACTGATCTCGTGTTGAACTAAAGTACTATGTCTTTTTAAGCTGGTTTTGGAATATAAAGAAAACACAAATCGGTTTACATCACAAGCTGCATAATGTTTTTAAGTTATCAACAACTACGATTTGTACGAGTCACACTTCAATGTGGCACCGCCAGATTCAGCCATAATGTCTGGGCCGGGTTTGGGGTGTTACATTTAGTGGTATCAAAGTTCGGTTGCAAAGCTCGGGCTGTGAAATGGGCCTTAATTTTTTTGAAATTTAAAACTATTTACTAATGAATTAAAATATTTTGAGGATTTCTAATGTATGGCACCTTGAGCCTCCGACATCAAATCAAGTAAGTTTTCTGGATAATTGAAACGTATTTAGATAGATAAACTGTAGATAGTTATTGGGCTACTTTAGAGGATAGACTATATTGAAACTCGCAGGTAGAGAAAACAACTGAAGCTCATAAGAAACTTAAGACTGTAGTGGATTCACGACTGCTAAAATAGCTTCTAAACTACTACTTCCATAAAACATCTACTTAATTACTGAAATTATGAACTAAATTTCATAAAAATTTTAATTCAGATAATACATAACTCGATGATGAGTGCTAGAAGAGGTGAAAGAGGCTGCGACAGAGGCCGTGGAAGCGTTAAGGTTGGGTCTTTAGCATCAGGCCATATGCCCACTGTTGAAGCAGATGAGGCTCCAACTTCACCAGTGACTAAGACGGGATAGTATGATCGAGCTGCTGAAGACGATACGTTGTCTCAGGCAATGCTGAGGATTTTGGAAAGGGTCACTGGGCCCAACAATGGTATGGGAAGTCGAGGGTCGATTTCGGAGCGACTTCGATCTAACGGAGCTAAAATTTTTAAGGGTATTGCCAGTGTGGCTCCGAATGTGACTGAATACTGGTTGGAGGCCACTAAAAGGGTAATGGACAACCTGGACTGCACTAGGGGCAGTGTCATTGCTAAGAGAGGAAGCCTATCAGTGGTAGCTGACAATGAAAGAGGGTACCCAACCTGAGCGAATCAATTGGGAATTCTTCAAATCTACGTTTTAAGGAAAATATATGGGTGGAAGTTACGTGGATGCCCGGAGAAGAGAATTTCTGAATTTAACTCAAGGAGACAGATTTATGGCTAAATATGAGGCTGAGTATCTATGACTCGGTAGGTATGCCAAGGGGATTGTGGCAACAGACTACGAGCATTGTGTTAGGTTCAAGGATGGCCCCAAGGATAGTCTTCGGGTGTTGATAGCTCCGCAAAGGGAGTGAGATTTTGCAGTATTAGTAGAAAAAGCAAAGATAGCCGAGGAGGTAAAGCGCACTGAGCGCTTGAATCGGGAAAAAGAGAGAGGCAAAAACAAGACAGATGCAAAGCCAGCTGGTCCTGGACAGAGGCCTAGAAGAAGGGCCAGAGTGGATGGGACAGTCAGAGCTGGGCCCCCTGTTGCTAATACTGGGTTATCGCCATGTGCTACATGTGGGAAAGGTCATGTGGGCGAGTACTGGAGAAGGACAGGAGCCTGTCTGAGTTATGGTTCTAAGGGTCATCATATCAGGGATTGTCCCAGAAGACCAGATCAGGTGCAAGCTATAGGCAGAGGTAATGTTCAGCCACGGAGAGATAGTCAGCAGCCGCCAAGGGGCCTTAGGCAGGCCAGGGGCAGTAACAAAGCAGGACACGATCGTGGAGCACCGAGCAGAGGTGTAAGGCATGCTGAGGTGAGGCAGCCAGCCTTGGTCTATGCTACTTGTCGTTGAGAAGACGGAGACGTCCCAGATGTGATAACGGGTATATTTTTTATTTATGAGCTACCTTACACTACACTGATAGATATTGGGTCAACACATTCATACATTGCATGCAATATGACTGAAACCTTGGGTGAAATGTTTGAAATTACTGTAAACGAGATCACCGTGTTGAGTCCTTTAGGCCAGTCGGTGAAAGTGAATAAGTTATTTAGGGATGTACCCTTAGTAGTCCAAAAGGTTACCTTTTTAGCAAACTTGATGGAATTATTGTTTGGTGAGTTTGATCTAATCTTGGGCATGGATTGGCTAGTGAAAGACCAAGCAACTCTAGATTGTGCTGCTAAGTGAATGGTATTCAAAATTGCGCGGATGATAAGGAGGTGGTGGTAATAGGGGAACGTCGGGATTATCTTTTGAATGTGATTTCAGCCTTAAGGGTTGAGAAGTTAGTACGAAGGGCTGTGAAGCTTATTTGGCCTACATTAGTGATGTGGATCTTAAAGGTATTACGGTTAAGGAGTTAAGAATGGTTAAGGAATTTCTTGATGTCTTTCTCGATGAATTGCCTTGACTACCTCCTAGTAGAGAAGTGGAGTTTGGAATCGAGTTATTACCTGGTGCAGCTTCGGTGTCCATTGCTTCTTGCAAAATGGCACCGAAGGAGCTGGTAGAACTTAAAGCGTAGATTCAAGAATTGTTGGATCGAGGATTTATTAGACCGAGTGTGTCTCCATGGGGAGCAGCTGTGTTATTCATGAAGAAGAAGGATGGGTCTATGCATATGTGCATCAACTATCGGTAGTTAAACAAGTTAACCATCAAGAACAAGTACCCTCTATCGAGAATAGATGATCTTTTCGATTAGCTTCGGGAAGCCTTGATTTTCTCAAAGATTGATTTGTGTTCAGGGTACCATCAACTGAGAGTTAAAGAGACGAATGTTTATAAGATAGCTTTCAAAACTTGTTATGGGCACTACGAGTTCTTGGTAATGCCGTTTGGGCTAACAAATGCACCTGTCACTTTCATAGATCTCATGAACGAGGTTTTCCAACCCTATTTGGATCAGTTTATGGTGGTCTTCATAGACGATATCCTGGTGTACTCAAGACCTAAGGATGATCATGATCAACACTTGAGGGTGGTGCTGCAGATTCTACGGGAGAAGCAGTTATATGCCAAGTTCAGCAAGTGTGAATTTTGGCTAAAAGAAGTCACATTTTTTGAGTCATGTGGTTTCAGCTGAGGGGACTAAGGTTGACCCTCGAAAAATTGAAACGGTGTTGGACTGGAAACCGCCTAAGACAGTGTCAAAAATTCAGAGCTTTCTGGGTTTGGCTGGGTACTATAGACGGTTTGTTGAGGGTTTTTCGCTGATTGCTACTCCCTTAACCAAGTTGTTGCGAAAAGGGGTACCGTTTGTTTGGACTGATAAGCAATAGGAAAACTTTGAGAAGCTTAAAAAGGTTTTGACTGAGGCACCTGTTTTGATTCAGCTAGAGCTTGGGAAGGAGTTTATGGTCTATAGTAATGCATCACACATTGGTTTGGGTTGTGTATTGATGCAAGGGGGTAAAATAGTTGCTTATGCGTCACGCCAGCTTAAGACTCACGAGGTAAATTACCCAACTCATGACTTGGAGATGGCAGTAGTGGTATTCGTGTTAAAAATATGGAAACATTACCTGTATGGGGAAAAGTGCATAATTGACACGGATCATAAGAGTCTGAAATATCTCATTTCCCAGAATGAGCTGAACCTTAGGCAACGCAGATGGATTGAGTTGCTAAAGAATTATGACTGCACGATTGAATACCACCCTAGCAAAGCGAATGTGGTAGCCGACGCACTGAGCCGTAGGGCTATTTCTGACTTGAGGGCTATGTTCACTTGCTTGAGCTTGTTTGATGATGGAAGTTTATTAGCTAAGCTTTAGGTAAAGCCGTTGTAGGTTGGGCAGATAAAAGGTAAGCAATTGTTGGATAAGACTTTAGGTTCTCGATTCAGGCAAGTTAAGAATGGGGAAGCGACAGACTTTGGGCTGAATAGTGAAGGAGTACTGTGTTTCCGTGGAAGATTTGTGTACCGAAGGATAATGATCTAAGGCAGTCTATACTACAGGAAGCGTATAGTAGTCCTTATGTTATGCATCTCGATGAAAACAAGATGTATCGGGATTTGCGTGAGCTTTACTGGTGGCCAGGACTTAAGCACGAGGTTACTAAATTTGTGGGCAAGTGCTTGACATGTCAGCAAGTGAAAGTAGAACATCAATTACCTTCGAGATTACTTCAGCTAGTGAAGATTCCACTTTGGAAGTGGGAAAGGGTTACTATGGACTTTGTTAGTGGGCTACCCTTGACGCCTAGTAAGAAAGACTCAGTATGGGTTATTGTGGATCGGTTAACGAAGTCTACCCATTTTATACCGGTCCGCACTAACTACTCATTACAGAAGCTGGCAAAGTTGTATGTGGATGAAATTGTAAGACTGCATAGAGTGCCGGTCTCTATAATATCTGACAGAGATCCTTGATTCACGTCTCAGTTTTGGAAGAAATTGCACGAGGCGCTGGGCACTAGATTGGACTTTAGTACGGCGTTCCACCCTAAAACAGATGGTCAGTCGAAGAGGGTGATTCAAGTTCTGAAGGATATCCTAAGGGGATGTGTAATGGAGTTTCGAGGCAGTTGGGAAGATTATTTTTCGTTAGTCGAATTTGCTTATAATAATAGCTATCAGTCAAATATTGGGATGGCACCGTACGAGGCGCTGTATGGGCGAAGGTGTCGTACTCCAACATGTTGGACAGAATTGGGCGAACGCCGTATTTTGGGCACTGAGTTGGTAGCAAATACTAAGGATAAGGTGAAACTGATTCGGGATTAGTTGAAGGAGGTATCGGATAGGCAGAAATTATATGTTGACCTTAAGCGTTGAGAGATTGAGTATGCAGTAGAGGACTTGGTATTTCTTAAGGTCTCTCTATAGAAAAAGGTATTAAGGTTCAGACAGAAGGGTAAGCTAAGCCCTAGATTCATTAGGTCATATCATGTGTTAAAGTGAGTTGGGCCGGTTACCTATCAGCTGGAGTTACCTCTTGAGTTGAGTTAGATACACGATGTCTTTCATGTTTCCATGCTAAGGCGTTATTGCTCGGATCCTTCACATATCGTGCCAGTCGAGGAGATCGATGTTAGGCTGGACCTAACTTTCAAGGAAGAGCCCGTATAGATAATTGATCATGATGTTAAGGTGTTGAGAAGGAAATATGTTCCCTTGGTCAAGGTGCTTTGGCGTAACCACAATGTTGAGGAGGCTACCTGGGAGCCTGAGGAGGCGATGCGGCAACAACACCCTCATCTGTTTTAGCCAAGTAAATTTCGAGGCTGAAATTTCTTTTAGAGGGTAGAGTTGTAATGCCCCAAAAATCCTAAACTTTCATTTCTGTATGTATTGGCTCTATTGCATGTTTAGCACTGTTGGGGTAGTAATTTTGACAGGTTAGAGGGTTCTTTGAAGTCCTGAGTTCGAGCTCTGGTGTAGGAGAAATTTTGATTTTAGCCTTAAGGGAACCCTGGCCTCTAGCATTGTGACTCATAAATAAATAGGGCAGACTTAAGACACAAATAAGCTTGTGGTCAAGTGGCCAAGTGATGCCAAATAGGGGTCATGGAGGTGGCGTCATAGGGAGGCAGGGAGGTCCAAGGTTCGAGTGGGGGTATGATGTTGTGTTGGGGGATTTATTTTGTACCTTGGACAGTCAATGGTTGTGTTGAAGTTGAACACAGGTGTAGAGAGTTTGAACTGGTCAAGTGAGGAAATTAAGGAGAGATTTAAGGAGAGATGATAAGAGTGGATCAAGGATTAAGCGGTTGGATGACGTGGAGCCGATTAGGACTTTTGAGGAGCTTGGAATTGGCTTTGAGGGGGTAGTAGTGCTGAATTCTTTAGGTGATTCAGCTATTAGGATTGTTTTTGGAAAACCCAAATCTTTCTTTTGTTTCTCTCAAGTGATATCTCAGTTTTAGCAAATTTGGTATTCTCTTGTAGTAAGCCGAATGTCTTTTTGACCATATTGGTTTTTGTGTTCTTTTGGTGCCGAAATTGTTTGTTCCTATCTTCTCTTTTAGCTATTTGTTGCTGGCCAAATCTACTTGGGTTTGTTGGTGGCTAAATACTCCCTCATTATTATTTTTCTTTTCTTAATTCCTTTCCTCATTGACGATTCTTCCTATCTAAGCCACACTCCTTTAGCAAATACCTTGCCGAAATCTTCTTCTCCTCCATATTGAGTTTTCTTCTAATTTCTAGCCGATCATTCCTTCCCCGTCCTTAAAACAGATTCCATCATTTTTCTTGTAAACTGAATCTCTCGAGAAGATCTTCATTTTCTCTTCACTTCCTTAAACCAACTACCTAGATCTATTGTGCCATTCCCTTTCTTTCCATTTCAATATTTGTGTCGATTTTTGGAATCTAAGTTCTTTGTTCCTCACTTCAACAACAGCCAACTTCTCTACTGTGCCAAGGATCGATTTATCTCTTTTTCTTCCTTTCAAGTGGAGGGATCAATTTCTTCCTCTACTGAATCTTTCAGATTCTTTACCGATCTACTCGGGATTTGGTGTGGTGAGGGCCTCTGGCAACCAATAAGTATATTCATTCTTAGTCTTGATTTTGGGTGCTGGCCAAATGTGTTTAAGAGATGATAAGCGTGACTTATGATGGATGTAGGTCACCTGTTTATTCATTCTTTAATGGTTAGGGTATGGATGCAGATCTTGGAAACAATCGTGACGAGTGATTAGGGAAGAGTTAGTAAGGCGTGTCGTTCAAGGTAAGTGAATAGCTGTGATTTCGGCTTTTGGAATAGGAGAGGATTTGTTCTGAGTGAGTGACTAACAGTAACTTTAGATTGATATTAGGTTTGAGACTCGGGGGCTTGAGTATCGTTTCCCAAAAAGGTGCGTACCCACACCGCACACACAATATATAGGCAGAAGTTGAAATGCCGAAAAGTTAAAAAGCTGAAAAGCCGAAAGGCTGGTGTCGGCAACCACACGAGGGTACGAACGCTCGTGTGGAAAGACTAATATGACAATAGAGGCTCCGCAAGCGATCTCACGGACTAGGGCCAATTTATGGCCAACCGGGCTAAAATGGGTCAAATGGGCCCGATAGGCCCACGAGTAAAATTGATAGATTGCTAGGATTTAACAAGCCAGTCGAGCTAATTACGTGGGTTATGGAAGATTTGGGCCTAACGGGTCGTATATGTGTGTGGGCCCTACTTGGGGTTTCATATTGGGCTTTGGGCCCTAGTGAATTTGTAACTCTTATAAAAGTGACTTAAAATGCATTGAAAAATGGTGAAATTGTTATGGGCCAAATTATGTATTTAGGCCCACGATGAGATATGACCAATGTGCCCCTAAGGGTTACATGACTAAAATGCCCTATACGCTGTATGTATTTTTATGTATGCCATATGTTTATTTATTGCATTCATACCATATTATTTTGCATGTTGAAGGAACTGATATATGAGGATTGCATAGTCGTTTGACGACCATGGATCCACCGATGGCTTTTAAGCCAGAATATGATTGGCAGCTCTACTGCAATATTAGTTAGTGCCGCAACCTGTGCTACATTGGAGTGTAGGGATGGGTGGGTCGATCTATATCCCTACAAGAGCGTAGGGTTGGACAGGAGACGGAGTGCAGGGTTGGATGGGCATTCATGCATGAATTCATTAATTTGATAATGTAATGGGCTTTGGCCCAGATAAATGTGACATGTGCTATTGATATGGGCTCAGGCCAAACTAAGGCTATTATGGGCTAAGTGCCACCGATATTGAAATGGGCTTAGGCCCAATCTGTTTGATGTATGTGTTATAATTCGTTAAGGGTCGTATGCACTGAGTTTTCGAAAGCTCACCTTCTCTTTAAATTTTTTAGGTAACCCTCAGTAGGCGGTTCGATGTAGGGAGGACTCGGAGGTGGCCACTTTGCAAGCGATTTAATATTTTAATAATTACATTTATTTTTATCTTTAATTATTTTTATTTGGGTTGTAATAAGGCCTCTATCCTCTGGTTTGATTTTATTTTTGGATTTATTTTATTATTATAATGGCTAAATTTTCAAACTCAAACTAGTTGTTCTTAAACTACAATGACAATTTGGAATCAACATAAAAACCTGAACGATTTTCTTTTACAAGAAGGAGCTTCTACTTTTAACTGAAACTTAAAATCTATTTCTAGATGCTTAAATATAATTACGGTTTCACAAATGGTTTTTTCCAAATAACTCTCTCAAAGTTATAACTAGATGTGCAATTGAACGAATCTTCACTGATTTCGTGTTGAACTAAAGTACTATGTCTTTTTAAGCTGGTTTTGGAATATAAATAAAAAACAAATGGGTTTACATCCCAAGCTGCCTAATGTTTTTAAGTTATCAACAACTATGATTTGTACGAGTCACACTTCAATATGGCACCGCCAGATTCGGCCATAACGTCTAGGCCGGGTTTGGGGTGTTACAAGATACGAGTGACATGTTGCTAGGAAACTATTGACTGTTATTGATTGTTCATGTGATTCCGGGTGCTGGTCTAGTTCGACTACTAGTGGCTAGGTAATCCTGCATTTGTTGCGGATACCTGTCAACTTGGGTGAGCAACACTTAGTGGTATCAACTACACCGTCAGCTTGTGTGAGCTGACCCAAGAATAGCTCATTATTGAGCCCTTATGTGATAAGTGGTAGCTTCGGCTACATCAGGTGTGGCACTTGTGCCTCATTTCATGTATCCTTTAGTATTCCATGTTTATCGGGTTATTCGCATCGATTTGATAAAATGTGATTGCATGTAAAAAGATTTGACCGTATGTTTAAGAATGTGTATGTGCAGGTTGTATGAAAACCATCATGTGTGCTAAGTGCTTAACGTATGTATTGAATCATGTAGTAAGATCACATGAGTAAGTGATATTTCCTAAACTTAATTATGTGATAGGAAAACTTATTTTCCATTTGCTATGTCCATTTAGTTTTAAATGCTCATGAATTTTGCAGATAGACTTACTAAGCTTTATAGCTTACCATTTCTCTTTTCCCTTCCCTTATAGGTTTGTCAAGCTAGTCTGAGGTTCGGTGATCATCAGGGTTCAATCAACACTATCAACTATCATTTTGGGTATTTGATTATGAACTTTGAATATTATGGCATGTATAGGTGGTCTATTGTTTTGGTTATGTGTCATAGTTCTTTTGGGTCCATTTGTTGATAATGGTGTTTTGGTACTTTGGCTATGAGAAATGAGCCTTGAATGGTTAAGTCATAATTTGTCAAAAATGTTGTAATCTACTAATGTGCAAGCTAGCCTAGTATGAGTAAAATGTGTGTGGATGCACAAGTTTGATGATGCTAGATAAAGTTAGGGTGTGGATGGCTTAACATGTATGTTTTGATGAGTTTTGATGTTATAATATGAATTGGAAAAATTGGTTGATATTGGTCTGTGTTTCAGGGTGGTAATTGGCTTGAAAAATAGCCTATAGCTGTCCACAAGGGTAGACACACGAGCGTGTGTCTAGGCCGTGTGTGACACATGGCCAGCCCACCGGCATGTTGATAGGTCGTGTGTCCCCTGCACCTCAAATTATGAAAATTAAATGTTTTGTAGTAAACACACGGGTGGAGACATGGCCGTGTGTCTCGATCGTGTGATAGACACGGCCTAGCCCACGAGCTTGTGGCTTGGCTGTGTGACGAAAATTTCGCGATGATGTCATAAACAAAATACCCCAGTTTTTCACACAGGGTGAGGGCATGGGCGTGTTGAGGCCGTGTGAAGGACACGGACTAGACACACAGGCATGTGCTCGTCCGTGTGAAAACCCCTGTAGGTTCTAGATGAAAAATAATTCCCCACGGGCTAGGGACATAAGCGTGTGCAACCACACGGTCTGCTCACACTAGCATGTCCCCGTCCCACCCGGGTGTGTGCCTTGTTTTGAGTCAAATTTTCATAAGTGTTCGAGAAGTTCCAGTTTGGTCCCGGATCATACCCAATGTATCGTTTGGCCCTCATAGGCCCATAATGTGGATGTTATATGTATGAACGAAAAAGTTTTAAATTTCACGTGAAATTTATCTGTTGAAATCAAATGATTGTGCGAGTGTATGTTCGGTAATGCCTCGTACCCGTGCCCGACGACGGTTACGGGTAAGGGGCATTACACATTCGGCCAAGCTTTGTGTACTCATTTAGGTATGAAATTTTAATCGGTTTTTAATGATTTCTATGTTTTTGAGCTTGTTGCAGCTCAATCTAGCTAACTCGTATCTTAGATTTTGAAATGTCTAAAGATTTTGATTATGCCGTTGTTGAATACTTGTGTAAACTGAAGTTTCTTGTTAGATTATTGTTGGTTGGTAATAGATATACAAGTTTTATAAAGTGATTTTTTTACGAAAATGAGAATTAGGGATTAATTTGTAAAATGTTGAAATATTATGGTTGAAAATGTGAAATAAATAGAAATATGGGCAGCTAGTATTGTCATAAAGATTCAGCTATGCATGGGCTAAGGCCTAAATGCACAAATTTGCCGTTTTGTGTATTAAGGACTAATTTGCAAAGTAGTCAATAGTATAGGGGAAAATGTGTAATTTGCCAAATATATGAATTATGGATTAAATTGAATTGAGTAGTTACTGAAAGTATTGAATTTTATAATATTTAGATCAAGATAAATAATAACCGGAAATAGATCAGGGGAAACGAAAAGTAGACGAGTAGACGACGGTTATCCAAGCAATACAAGGTAAGTTTGTATAATTAGAATCGAACTTTTATCTAATTGTAATTGTATGAAATGAATATATACATGTGATATGAGAAATTAAAGTACATCATATTTTTAAATGATCAAATTGATGAGTCCCGTTTGAACCGTAGAAAGTCATAGTATACGAGTGACATGTCACTAGGCTTACCATTTAGGTCGAGTTCTTACATTTGTTGCGGACTCACCACAGGTCGTATGAGCTTACCAATATTTCAGCTCTTCGAAGCTTACCGTTTCAGCTCTTCAAAGCTTACTGTTTCAGCTTGATAGAGCTTACCGTTAACTAGCTCGGGAGGAGCTTACTGATCATGGCTCGAAAGAGCAAGAATGATGATGAATTGACGGATTACCAATTTATACACTTAGTGTGTATCACTCGGGTATCCCTCGATATTTCATTAGGTTCAATGGGCATTATTCTTGTAATAGCCCGATTTTGACCCTATTCAGAACGGTGGTTTTGGGACCATGAATTTGAGTCAGAAAAAAATATTTTAAAATTATTTTTCGTGTTTATAATTTGTGAATTTGTGTGTGCTAAAATTTCGTTTAAAAATTTTATCGTTTGGATGCTCGATTTAATAAAAGGGTTTAATCGCGTAAAATGAAAAATTGGTGGTTTAATGTGCGATGGTCGAATTGAATATGTCTTTATAATATGGAGTGTTTATGTTGTAATTAAGCCATTTTAAAATGAAGTGGACGTCCTTAACCTTATGATATAAAGGCTTTTAATTTAATTAAAAAGGTTATTTTTGTAAATTAGTAAATACATAATATATATTAAATCATAAAAGATGAAACATGTTCATCTTTATTGTTTGCATGGTTGAATGTGTTAAAGAAAAAGAAAGAAAACATTTTCAAAGGTTCGGTCTTGTGTTTCTTCAATTTAGGTATGTAACTAGCTTGGTTTTTGTTAATTTTTACGTTTTTGAGATCATTGCTTCGAATACCACCTGACCTATGCTTAAATTTCTCATTTTTGATGAATTTGAGTAATTAGGGCTAAATTGCAAAAATTATAAATTGACGGACTAAAATGTGAAATAAATGAAATATATGGACTTGTATGAACATGGGTGAAATTCAGCCTAAGCATGGTGTGTTCAAATTTGCATGTTTTGTGTTTTATGCAACTTGGACTAAATTGTAAAAAGTGTAAAATGTCAAGGGCAAAATGGTAATTTGCCCATTTATGTGTTTTTTGTGACAGCCTGATTTAGGGCCTAAAAGGAATAGTGGTTTCGAAACCACAATTCCAAAGTAGAAAAATTTATTCCGATTAATTTTTATAATTTATCGAGTGATTAGATGCATGTGTTAGAATATCGATAGAAAATTTCATGAATTGCATGTCTAATTTGCCTATTAAGACTTAATTGCAAAAGTTGATAAATATGAGTTCTAGATGTTAAAGGATTAAATTGAAGAGCATAATTGAAGTAGAGGTCCTTAAATGGTAATTATACCATTAGGTTTTCATGGACAAAAATGGACATACACAGGTAGAAATAACCAAAGTTTTTAATGAAGGATCTTTTAGTCATTTGGTAATTAAAAGATTAAAAAAGGGAAAAAGATGGTAAAATATGTCTATCTTCTTCATTAGGACGAAATTTCAAGGGTTCTCCATAGCTAGGGTTTGTTTCAAGCTTCCAAGCTCCATAGTAAGTGATTCCAAGCCCCGTTTTTAATGTTCTTTACGTTTTCGGAGTCCCGGTAACTTGATTTAGCTTATTCTAGCAATAATTTAACCTAGGGTTCATATTTGGAAAAATACCCATAGGTGAAAAGTGTTTATTTTGATGTTTTATGATAGAATATGAGGTTTTAAATTATGCTAAACAACTTGTGCTACTCAATTTTAAGCAAAAACGAGTAAAATAGCATGATCAGTAAAAAATACCTAATGTTCATAAGCATGTTAGAGTGGGAATTTGATGTTGCTGTTGGTAAATAAATGATCAGCATGTCCTAAAACATAAGAATTAGGGAAAATTTTTAATTTCCGAGCTTTGGGGCAAAAGTGTAAAATGCAAAAGTTTAAGGGCAAAATTATAATTTTGCCAAAATTAGAGTTAAGGACTGTTTTGATAAATGTGAGTATTAAATAAGCTAAATGTGTTATTTTAGATCAAGAAAGATGTGGAATCGACCTTGATCGGGAGAAGGAAAAGATTGTAGACTAAATTGCAAAATTTCTATATTTTGCACCGAGGTAAGTCTGTATGTAAATAATATATTGTTTTTACTTATGTTATAATATTTTGTTATTAAATGAGTCGTGGTTGCATATTGAATGCTCACTTGAGGTAAATAAATTGAAATTGAGTATAGATGAATTAGTAAAATGTTGAAAAGTGAAGAATTTCCCGGTTGAACCTTCAGAATAGAAAAGATATGAATGATCCGTTGTGAGAACACATGTATAGTACTATGTGCAAGCTACTATGTGTTCAAGATGGTTTAGGTCACGTGTGTCATACAAAGTGCAGGCTACTACGTGTACCAAATGGTTGGGTCGCACGTGTAGTACTATGTGCAAGCTACTATGCGTACTCGATTATTTCGATCACATCCGTTCTGATTTTCATTATCTGAGGTACGTTTATAAGCAAATATGTGTTGTTAATTATAAATAAATACGAGTTTATATGCTGAATTGTTCTATATGAAAGTAAATATGTGAATGCCTAATTTGAATATGTTTGGAAGCTCTGTTTACGAGTTTGATTCGACCAAGATACAACATCCGAAAAGCCCCATACGAACCTTAGGAATAGATAGGATACATATGTCACGACATAAGATTTTCGATATGTGTTCTCGTGTAAGACTACCTCTGGGACGTTGGCATCTATATGTGATTACATGTAAGACCATGTTTGGGACATCGGTATCATATATGTGATTCGTGTAAGACCCTGTCTAGGACAGTGGCATCGATAGGTGATTACATGTAAGACAATATCTGGGACGTTGGCATTGTATGATATGTGTGATTATATGAGTGTCCTATTCAATTACAAATGGTTCAACGGGCAATGATAAATTGTGATCGAATGTGTTAAACGAGCTAAAACGATCAGGTATGTGATGGTTGGTTACCTATTTGAAAATAAGGTAAGTTGGTTACTTGATATGTGATAAAAAATGATACATGATGCTATTGTAAGTATATGTGTGAATATGAGAAGTATATTGTAACAACCAGTACCCTTGTTCAACACCGAAACAGGATATGAGGTGTTATCGAACTTAAACATACATGTAATTGATCATTTTCGAGTAGCTAATTTATGTTCAAATTTAAAACTTTTCACTTATTCACTCATACACACACAAATATACTCATTTATGGAAAACCTCAACATAACTTATTTCATAGCTAATATTAGCCACCTCAAATGACTTTATACAGTACTGAATTTTCAAAGGGCATGGGCCATCTACTTAGACCAACTCAAAATAATGTATATACACATATTCAAGTCCCTATACATGCCATAGACTTATAAGTACTTGAAAACCTTTTTGTATCGACCAACAGCTTGATAGTGTGATTGAGTCTCCAGCGACCTCCAACTCAAGCTAGCATCTCTGACACTATTGGAAAAAGGAAAGGAAGAGAGTAAGCATATAGCGTATTAAGTAAGTACGTAAATAATAAACGAACTATTAACAGCTTTTATAAATCTTAAAAATATGTTTTCACAATCATACAACTATAACCAAACATGGATTCACCATTTACTCAAGTTCAGAACAAGTTGTCCATTCGAGTCATAGTCACTAAATTATTTTTATCTAGAGCTACGGAACTCCAAATTAAGATATATTAATTTTTCTAGAAACTAGACTCATATTTCTTCTTACCATAAAATTTTCAGAATTTTTGGTTTGGCCAATTAATACAGTTTATTCATTAAATTCTCCCTTGTTTCACTTGTAATATCCCGAATTAGGGCCTAATCGGAATAGTGGTTTCGTGACCACAAATCTGAGATAGAAATAATTATTTTATAATTATTTTGAGGTTTATGATATGATTGCATAATTGTGTGAAAATTTCGTGAAGAAATTCCATGTGTAAAATGCTTAATTTGAAATTAAGGACTAAATCAAATAAGTTGCAAAATTTGCATTCTAGAAGTTTTTAGTATGAAATTGCTTTGGAATATTAATTAGGAGGTCTTAAATATAAATGTGACCAAATTCTAAGTTCATTGACAAAAATTGGACATGGGGGGAATTTTTGAAAGTTTAGTAAGGAAGGGCATTTTGATCATTTGGACATTAAATGAAATAAAAAGGGAAAAATAACACAAAATTGATTATCTTCTTCCTTAGTTGCTGCCGAATGCTCCCTCTCTCCATAGCTAGGTTTTCTTCAATTTTCAAGCTTCATAGTAAGTGATTCTGAGCCTCGTTTTTAATGATTTTTACGTTTTTGTGATCCCGGTAGCTCGATAAAGCTTATGTTAGCAATAATTTAAGTTAGGGTTCATATTTGGAAAAATACCCATAGGTGAAATTTGTGTATTTTGATGTTTTATGATAGAATATGAGGTTTCGGATTATGTTAGACACCTTGTGCTACTCGGTTTTGAGTAAAAACTAGTAGAACGGCTTAATCGGTAAAAATACCAATTGTTCATAAGTGCATGTTGTAGTTGGAATTTGAGCTTGCTAATGGTAAAAAAATGATCAGCATGTCCTAAAACATAAGAATTTGAAATAAAATTTAATTTCCAAGCTTTGGGGTAAAAGCGTAAATATGTAAAAGTTTAGGGGTAAATTTATAATTTTAAAAAAGTTAGGGTCAAGGACTATTTTGATAAATGTGAGTATTAAATGAGCTAAATGTGCTATTTTAGATCAAGAAAAATGAGATTCAAGTCGTGATCGAGGGAAAAACAAAGTTTACGAGGAATAGGCTCAATTGTTGATATTTTGGTATCGAGGTAAGTTCATGTGTAAATAATGTAACATAATTGCTATTTTAAGTGATTTAATTCTATTTATATGATATGATACTTGTTATTATGAATATTATGCTTTGTGAAATGTTATGTGTTGGTATGAAAAGTATGTGATTAAATTGATAAGTATGATATGCAAGCAACGTATTGGTTCCGATATTCCGAGGAGAACGACTGGGAAATGTGTGATTGAGGAAAATCTCGTTTGAACCTTGGGAATAGATTAGGATACAAGTGACATGTCACTAGGATGGTTGGGCATCCGAGCTCGTTGAGTTCAGTCCGAGTTCAATTATGGATGCGAATGTCCGAACTCGTTGAGTTGAGTCCGAGTTCGTGAGATGTAACTAGGCATCCGAGCTCGTTGAGTTGAGTCCGAGTTCACTTATAGATGCGAACGCCCGAGCTCGTTGAGTTGAGTCCGAGTTCTCTTATGGGCGGGTTACATGGTTACTTGATTATATATGTGGCACTTATGTGTAAATTATCCATGTATCCGAGTTATATTCCGAGGTGTTCAACGGGTAAAATTCTAGCGAAATGGAAGAACACTCAAAAGGCAAGTATCATTTTGATAAGTGTTGTGAAATGGATACTTTGGACAGGTATGTACTTAACCCTTGGGTTGAAACTTGATACAACATCAATAATGTGGTAAGATGACAATTGATGATTAGAAATGTGATATATGTTTTAGTGATACCATGCTAGTGTTGTTTGGAAGAATTGCTTTGTTATGTTACTTGTTATTTGCATGTGAACTTACTAAGCATTTATGCTTACTCCCTCCTTTTCATTCATTGTAGTTTTGGACAAGCCGGCTCGGGAATCAGGTAGGTCGAAGGCTCGTTCACACTATCCGAAGAACTATTTTGGTAAAATGGCTTGTATAACTCAAATATGGCATCTATAGCAATATACTTGTTTTGTAACACCCTACACCCCTGTCCGTCGCCGGAATAGGGTATTAAGGTATCACATATCTAATACAACCTACCGAGGTTCATAGTTACACACTAGACATAGATTCATTGAGTTTTATAACCAAATGTATAACACTTGTAAATAGGTTCGGTCAGTACGTCATATCTCATTAAAAGCGTTTCATAAGCATGCTAGCAAATCTCTACCTTGTGGCTACTAACAATTTGGCTAAATCGAACATTTCAATAACCGATCACCATATTAGAAATTCATTTCATATTGGGTACTAACCAAAAATCATGCCACAACATCGAATCATATGAGAATCATCCAAACACATATAATCAAACTCGAAGACTAAGCAAGCCATTTTCGCATGGCTAGAAATATTTACAACTCAAAATGTAGTTTGATTCAACAGAAGGAGATTAGCCTATACATGCCATTGATCCAAAAATAATCATCAAAAGTACCAAAATAACAGCGATAGTGTAGGTGATTAAGGCTTCAATCCCCGAGTCCGTAGCTTCCAAAAAGAGATCTATAAAACAGAGGAAACAAGGGAAACGGAGTAAGCATTACAATGCTTAGTAAGTTTTAAGCAATGACAACAGATAAAGCATCAAATTATAGCATAGTTGTTCGTATTTTTGTTTCCCTCTTCTTTTAGGTAAGTCACCCTTTTTTTCCAAACATATACATTCACATCATATACGAAAGTGGATAGCTTTCACTTATAGTAAATTCACGTAAACATATACATGTCACAAAATTCACATAACATTTCACATAGGCCAAATGTACTTTGACCATATTAATAATCTCATTTCATGCACACATATGAAATCACATAATGACCTTAGTATTCGGTCCAAAAATCCAGCTTGCATATAAGCTAAGGGTACATACCTGTATAACTTAACACTTTAAGCACATTCATTAGCAATCGTTACCTTGAAGACCATTAGTCTTAGGCTTTACTCGCATCATCATCGAGATCTTTAGCTCGAGTAAAACTCTATACATAGCCATCGGGTCTTTACCCCTGATATAATCTCCGTATATAGCCTTCGGGTCTTAACCCGGACATCATCTCTGCATATAGCCTTTGGGTCTTAACCCGGACATAGTCTCCACATATAGTCAGCGGGACTTAATCTCGGATTCGCATCACAAATTCTCATACATATATATATATATTCGCATGTGGCCAAGGTTCACATACCAAGATTGCACTTGTAATTCAATCATTTCATGTGCATACAAACATATAACATGCTTCTCGCCTTTATATCATAAATATATATAATTCAAAACTTATACACGTATACTCTTCTTTTCTAGACTTTAGGCCCAATGATCAAACATACATAAGCAATGCATTTCCAATCTCAATTTCGGTCCTTTTCTCTATGAGCCATTTGGCTATATAGCAAACATGAATAAGGTTTCTTTCTCAATGGGACATCATTCAAATATCAGCATGTATATCATGCAATTTTAACTTAAATACCGAATTCGATTACTCAAAACTTACCTTGAACTTTCCCAAGAAATTACGAGTTGGCTATTCGACCACTTTAGCCTTCCCTTTATCCGAACTCGTCCCTCTATGCTCTTGAGCTAAATAAAACATTTAACTCTATTAATCCTTATTCAAGCATCTCAATGAATCATTTTCACTTAGTCAAATAATACATGCATATTCTTCTCATTGCAAACACACACGCACATTCGGTCATTTAACATACATCTCATAAGTCACAACAAGCTGATTTTCTAAGCAGCATTCAATAATTTACTCATAACTGGAGCTACGAAACTCCAAATGAAGTGTCGTTAATTTTTCATGAAAATTGACTCATATATCTTTCATCCATGAAATTTTCATAATTTTTGGTTTGGCCAATCAATACCAGAATTTTCTTAAAGTTTATCTATTTCACTGTTTAATTAAACTGACCACTCTATACTACGAACCGAATTTCTCCTTGTACAGAGTTCAAAATGTGTCCTGGCCAATTTCATTAAAATCTAGACTCATTAAGGAGTCTATGCATATAAATTTTATCTTATAACAATTTCTATACAATTTATAGTGATTTTTCAAAAACAGAGCAAGGGACTTCGGAGTCAATCTGACACTATCTCACTCTACTCTAAAAATCTATTTATCGGAAATTCCTTTGCTTGCAAGGTTTCTTTCATAAGAAACTAGGCTCATTAAGCTTTAATTACAAAATTTATTCAGCCTCTAATTCAACTCTCACAATTTATGGTGATTTTTCCAAAACACGTTACTGCTGCTGTACCAAGCAGATTTTATACCAAGTTCACTCTTTAGTGTTCTTATGCACATACTTAAAACATAGCATTTCCTAAGGCACCATTTAGAGTAGTCATTGACCTTAACATATATATACACAATTCACATTCGTTTTAATCAAAGAATTCATGCACTTTGCCGAATAGGTCATTTCTTTAACCAAGAAGCTCCCACAAGCACAAATTGCTCAATTAGTCTAACTACCATTTCTAATGCATACACACTAAGGCCATTCGGCCATATGTCCAAGCATGGACTTTTATTCAAGTCCCTCTCCCAAACTTTAACTAACATTTTATAGCATTCCATCTCATACCTAACTCATTCATATAACTTACCCTACTAAACAACTAACATCAAATCTTATTAGCACTACAATTCAAGAGTACTAAATCCTTAAGACCACATGAAACAATTGTACATGCACACAAGGTATTTTAGACAACTTAGGCACCATTCCCTAAGCTTCATATTAAGCCTCAACCATTCAAATCAATCAAATTAACACATACTAAGTTCAATTTGAAACATTAAACATTCAAACCAAATAAAGTTTCAAATACATTAGTTCATAGCCGAATATCCATGCTTAGTCCCAAACACATTAATTCGTCCACCCCAAAGCTCAATTTAACAACTTGTGCTTCTATTTGCTAAAATCACATTCGGCATTTAGCAATTAAATCACACTAAAGCCGTATATCACCTCTTTCTTGATTACTTAAACCACACAAAACATATTTTCATGCTTTTCAACCAAATTCGAACCTAATGACCTTAATTCGCCACTTAAAAATAGAATTTTAACAATTCCATGTTACAAAATTTTACCAAATACACACTCTTATCAAGCCAAAATGACCGAATGCCTTACTTCAATCTAAAATTCCATTAATTCAACTCATGCATAACATTGAGCTCATTCGGGCATTAAGCAAAAACAAAACTTAACTTCTACAATTTTTTTATAATCTCACAAGCATTTATCCAACCGAATCAACATTTTTATACACCACTCTTTACTCACAATTCAAATTAAAAGCAACAGTTAGAAATCATACAACCCAAGCATGCAAGCCGAATCCTCTCTAGCAATTTACTCCACATATAAGTGCATTTGTTTAGTTCCATTTCTCTTAACCACCATTACTTCTAAATGCATGAAACAACAACCATTTCTTACAAATTTGAACAAGACCGTATGCTCATAACTCTACCCAAGAATCAAAATTTAACTTGAGTTTAAAAGAATACAAGACAAGGAGCTCACATTTCCAAATTCAACACAAAATATCAAAGATTTACCTTGAATCTTTGCCTCTCAAGTGACCGAATGCCCAAAGCTCACCTTCTTAAAATTTTCTTTAGTTTCGGCTATGAACAAAGAAATATGAAGCTTTCTTTGTTTTTCACACCTATTTCTAATTTTGTTAATTCTTTATTAATTAATTTATCTTTTATTTTATGATAACTAAATATTAATTTCTTTTATCATATTAATACATAACTAAGCTACAAATCACAAAATGCCAAAACCTCATCATTGCCATCCACTATCATAAAAGTGGGTAATTTGACATGCAAATCCCTTATTTTGCATGCATGTAATTATTAGTCATCATACACTTGCCTAGCATATTTTCAAAGTTCATTACTAGGTCCTTTTTTAGTGAAATTCAAATTTATAACCCTAAATCAACGCACCAAACATGTCACACATGAATCAACACAAATCATAGGCATCAAAATGAATATTAAATATATTTTATGCATCGGTTTTGTGGTCCCGAAACCACATTCCGACTAGGGCCGTTTTAAGGCTGTCACAACTCTCCCCCACTTAAGAAATTTTCGTCCCTGAAAATTCTTACCGAAAAATAAGTTTGGGTAACGTTCTCTTATCGAATCCTCAAGCTCCCAAGTAGCTTCTTCGACCCCGTGTTTGACCCATAACACTTTCACTAACGAAATCCTCTTATTCCGCAATTCTTTAACCTCGCACGCCAAAATACGAATTGGTTCCTCCTCATAACTCATATCAGATCGAATCTCAATGTCAGATGGGTTAATTACATGTGATGGGTCGGATCTATATCGTCGGAGCATCGAAACATGAAAAACTTTGTGGATCTTTTCAAGTTCGAGAGGCAAAATCAATCGATAGGCTACCGGTCCAATCCGTTCAGATATTTCATATGGTCCAATGAACCTTGGACTCAATTTGCCCTTACGGCCGAATCTGAGCACCTTTTTCCAAGGTGACACTTTAAGAAATACTTTGTCTCCGACCTGATACTCGATATCTTTCCGCTTTAAATCCGCGTAAGACTTTTGACGATCTGAAGCTGCCTTGAGACTATCTCGAATCACCTTTACCTTTTGCTCGGCATCTCTAATCAAATCAACCCCAAAGATCTTACTTTCGCTGAGCTCGGTCCAAAACAACGGGGTGCGGCATTTGCGACCGTACAAAGCCTCGTAAGATGCCATCTTAATGCTCGATTGGAAACTGTTGTTGTAAGCGAATTCAATCAAAGGCAAATACCGTTCCCACGAACCACTAAACTCGAGGACACAGCATCTCAACATATCCTCGAGTATCTGAATTACTCGTTCCGATTGACCGTCCGTCTGAGGATGGAACGCGGTGCTAAAATATTGATTTCTGTGGTACCGAAAGAGAGAGTAACCTGGGAATTCTTTCAAGAAGAGTTTCAGAAGAAATACATCAGTGAAAGATTTATTTATCAGAAGCGTAAAGAGTTTCTTGAGCTGAAGCAAGGCAATATGACAGTCACTGAATACGAAAGGGAGTTTGTCAGATTGATTAAGTATGCTAGAGAATATGTTCCTACAGAGGCCAAAATGTGCAGACGATTTGAAGACGGGCTCAATGACGACATCAAGGTATTTGTTGGGATTCTTGAACTAAAAGAAATGGTGGTACTTGTCGATCGAGCTTGCAAGGCTGAAGAACTACTTAAAGAGAAGAAAAAGGTAGAATCTGGGACACGAAATTGGAAGAAAAGACCAATGAGCAATGTACCCTCACAGCAACCCAGAAAATCAAGAAATATGAATCCTCGTTCCCAAGTTTCAGCTGGACAATCATATGGGAATTCTAAGAAGCAAAATGTGGGTCCTAAGTCCCAGACTACTTCGGCAGCTAGTGTAGGGAATTCAAGATTTGTTAAGCCCGAGTGCCAGCGGTGTGGTAGAAATCATTTTGGTCTGTGCAGAGCAAATGAATGTTTCTGATGTGGTTCTCCGGATCATTTTATTAGAGACTGCCCAGAGAGAATTGAAAAAGAAAAATTTTAGAGTACAAAAGCAGGTGGTGCGGATTCGAGAGGAAGGTATCCAAGAAAAGCTGGGAGTGAAGCAAGCAGCAAGAATGTGGTCAGAGATTCAACAGTTAAATCTGAAGGAAGGGCTCCGACTAGAACTTATGCCATTAAAGCACGTGAAGATGTTTCCTCACCCGATGTGATCACCGGTATATTTTCTCTCTATGATGCTAATGTTACTGCTTTAATTAACCCCGGTTCTACTCATTCATATGTGTGCATGAAATTGGTGTCTAGCATGAATATACCTATTGAGAATACAGAATTTATGATTAAAGTGTCAAATCTGTTAGGCAAATGTGTTATAGTTGATAAAGTATGCAAGAAATGTCCTTTAATAATCGGGGTTATTACTTTCCGGCCGACTTGATGTTGTTGCCGTTTGATTTATTTGATGTTATTTTGAGTATGGATTGGTTGACATTGCATGATGCTATATTGAATTGTAAACAGAAAGTTATTGAATTAAAGTGTGAAGATGGAGAAACTCTGCGGGTTGAATCAGATAAATCAGAGGCACTGTCTAGTGTGATTTCTTCAATGTCGGCTCAGAGATATTTGAGAAAGGGTTATGAAGCTTATTTAGCGTATGTGTTGAATACAAAAGAAATTGAAAAGAAAGTGGAATCAGTGCCGATTGTGTATGAGTTTGTGGATGCATTTCCAGAGGAATTACCGAGTTTACCTCCAGTCAAAGAAGTAGAATTTGGTATAGAATTGATGCCGGGAACAGCTCCAATCTCAATTGCTCTGTACAGAATGGCAACAGCGGAGTTGAAAGAATTAAAGTCGTAGTTGCAAGAGTTGACCGACAAAGGCTTTGTGAGACCGAGTTTTTTGCCTTGGGGTGCTCCTGTATTGTTTGTGAAAAAGAAAGATGGTTCAATGAGACTGTACGTTGACTATCGGCAGTTAAACAGAGTGACAATTAAGAATAAGTATCCATTGCTGAGAATTGACGATTTGTTTGATCAGCTAAAAGGAGCAACATGGTTTTCAAAGATTGACTTGAGATCTGGGTACTATCAATTGCGGGTAAAAGAGTTAGATGTGCCTAAAACTGCTTTTAGGACAAGGTATGGTCATTATGAATTTTTAGTTATGCCGTTTGGATTAACAAATGCTCCTGCTGTGTTTATGGATTTGATGAACCGTATATTTCGACCATACTTGGACAAGTTTGTTGTGGTATTTATAGATGACATCTTGATTTATTCGAAAGATGAGACAGAGCATGCCGAACATTTGAAGATAGTTTTGCAAACCTTGCGAGACAAGCAGTTATATGCCAAGTTTAGTAAAAGTGAATTTTGGCTTCGGGAAGTTGGACTTTTGGGTCATATTGTTTCAGGTGATGGTATACGGGTTGATCCCAGTAAAATTTCAGCTATTGTTGATTGGAAACCACCGAAGAATGTAACCGAAGTTAGGAGTTTCTTGGGGCTAGCTGGATATTATCGACGGTTTGTGAATGGATTTTCTATGATTACTGCTCCTATGACTAGATTACTCTGAAAGGATGTTAAATTTGAGTGGACGGAAGAATGTCAACGGAGTTTCGAAGAATTGAAAAAGTTATTAACAGAGGCACTAGTGTTTGTGCAGCCCGAGTCAGGTAAAGAATTTGTGGTATTTAGTGATGTTTCTCTAAATGGTTTGGGATGTGTACTGATGCAAGAAGGAAAGGTTGTGGCTTATGCTTCAAGGCAGTTAAAACCTCACGAGAGGAAATATTCGACTCATGATTTGGAATTGGCGGTGGTGGTGTTTGCTTTGAAGATTTGGCGACATTATCTATATGGTGAAAAGTGTCGAGTATATACCGATCACAAAAGTCTTAAATACTTGATGTCACAAAAAGAATTGAATTTGAGACAGCGAAGATGGTTAGAATTGTTGAAAGATTACAAGCTTGTGATTGACTACCATCCAGGAAAAGTAAATGTAGTTGCCGATGCTTTGAGTAGAAAGTTGTTGTTTGCTTTGAGAGTTATGAACACTCAGTTGGAAATGTCAGATGATGGTTCGATTCTAGCCGAGTTGAAAGCAAGATCGATGTTTTTACAAGAGATTTGTGAAGCTCAGAAAAGCGATGAAGGCTTGTAAGCCAAAAGAAAGCAATGTGAGGTTGATACAGAGTCAGATTTCAAAATCGGTTCTGATGGGTGCTTGATGTTTAAAGATCAGATTTGTGTACCGAAGAATGAGGACTTGATTCAAAAGATCTTGCAGGAAACACATAATGGTTGTTTGTCAATTCATCCAGGTAGTACGAAAATGTATAATGACTTGAAGAAAATGTATTGGTGGAATGGAATGAAAAGGGATATATCGGATTTTGTATCCAAATGCTTAATTTTTCAACAGGTGAAAGCTGAACACCAAGTGCCTTCGGGATTACTTCAGCCTATTATGGTTCTTGAGTGGAAATGGGATTGGATTACGATGGATTTTGTCTCAGGGTTGCCATTGACTCCAGGAAAGAAAGATGCCATCTGGGTAATAGTTGATAGATTAACTAAGTCAGCTCATTTTATTCCGATACGTACAGATTATTCTCTTAACAAGTTGGCTGAACTATATATCAAAGAAATTGTTAGATTACATGGAATACCATTGTCAATCATTTCGGATAGAGATCCGAGATTTACCTCGCGGTTATGGCAAAAGTTACAAGAGGCATTAGGTACGAAGTTAAATTTCAGCACTGCTTTTCATCCACAAACTGATGGACAATCAGAGAGAGTAATTCAGATTCTTGAAGATATGCTCAGATGTTGTGTATTGGAATTTCAAGGAAGCTGGGAAAGATATTTACCGTTGGTAGAATTTGCTTACAATAACAGTTATCAGACGAGTTTGAATATGGCACCTTATGAAGCATTATACGGTCGTAAGTGTCAGACGCCGTTGTATTGGACTGAACTTAAGGAAAATCAGATCTATGGAGTTGATCTAATAAAAGAAACTGAAGAAAAAGTGAAAGTGATCCGAGATTGTTTAAAAGTTGCTTCAGATAGATAGAAATCTTATGCACATTTGAAACGAAAAGAAATTGAGTTTCAAGTTGGTGATAAGGTATTTTAAAGGTATCTCCTTGGAAGAAAGTTCTTAGATTTGGACGGAAAGGTAAGTTGAGTCCGCGTTTTATCGGGCCGTATGAAATAATTGAAAGAGTTGGACCGGTAGCCTATCGGTTAGCATTACCATCTGAATTAGAGAAGATTCATGATCTGTTCCATGTGTCTATGTTAAGTCGGTATCGTTTGAATCCTTCACATGTGATTTCACCGACAGAAATTGAATTACAACCGGACATGACCTATGAAGAAGAACCGATTAAGATTTTAGCTCGAGAAGTCAAACAACTAAGGAACAAAAGTGTTGCTCTTGTGAAAGTGTTGTGGCAAAAGCCTGGAGTAGAAGAGGCTACATGGGAGCCTGAGGAAATTATGAGAAATCAATACCCACACCTATTTACCGGTAAGATTTTCGAGGACAAAAATCCAAAAAGGGGGGAGAGTTGTAATATCCCGAATTAGGGCCTAATCGGAATAGTGGTTTCGTGACCACAAATCCGAGATAGAAATAATTATTTTATAATTATTTTGAGGTTTATGATATGATTGCATGATTGTCTGAAAATTTCGTGAAGAAATTCCATGCGTAAAGTGCTTAATTTGAAATTAAGGACTAAATCAAATAAGTTGCAAAATTTGCATTCTAGAAGTTTTTAGTATGAAATTGCTTTGGAATATTAATTAGGAGGTCTTAAATAGAAATTTGACCAAATTCTAAGTTCATGGCCAAAAATTGGACATGGGGGGAATTTTTGAAAGTTTAGTAAGGAAGGGCATTTTGATCATTTGGACATTAAATGAAAAAAAAAAGGGAAAAATAACACAAAATTGATTATCTTCTTCTTTAGTTGCTGCCGAATGCTCCCTCTCTCCATATCTAGGTTTTCTTCAATTTTCAAGCTTCATAGTAGGTGATTCTGAGCCCCGTTTTTAATGATTTTTGTGTATTTTGATGTTTTATGATAGAATATGAGGTTTCGGATTATGTTAGACAACTTGTGCTACTCGGTTTTGAGTAAAAACGAGTAGAACCGCTTAATCGGTAAAAATACCAATTGTTCATAAGTCATGTTGTAGTTGGAATTTGAGCTTGCTAATGGTAAAAAAATGATCAGCATGTCCTAAAACATAAGAATTTGAAATAAAATTTAATTTCCGAGCTTTGGGGCAAAAGCATAAATATGTAAAAGTTTAGGGGTAAATTTATAATTTTAAAAAAGTTAGGGTCAAGGACTATTTTGATAAATGTGAGTATTAAATGAGCTAAATGTGCTATTTTAGATCAAGAAAAATGAGATTCAAGTCGTGATCGAGGGAAAAACAAAGTTTACGAGGAATAGGCTCAATTGTTGATATTTTGGTATCGAGGTAAGTTCATGTGTAAATAATGCAACATAATTGCTATTTTAAGTGATTTAATGCTATTTATATGATATGATACTTGTTATTATGAATATTATGCTTTGTGAAATGTTATGTATTGGTATGAAAAGTATGTGATTAAATTGATAAGTATGATATGCAAGCAACGTATTGGTTCCGATATTCCGAGGAGAACGACTGGGAAATGTGTGATTGAGGAAAATCTCGTTTGAACCTTGGGAATAGATTAGGATACAAGTGACATGTCACTAGGATGGTTGGGCATCCAAGCTCGTTAAGTTGAGTCCGAGTTCACTTATGGATGCGAATGTCCGAACTCGTTGAGTTGAGTCCGAGTTCGTGAGATGTAACTAGGCATCCGAGCTCGTTGAGTTGAGTTTGAGTTCACTTATGGATGCGAACGCCTGAGCTCGTTGAGTTCAGTCCGAGTTTGCTTATGGGCGGGTTACATGGTTACTTGATTATATATGTGGCACTTATGTGTAAATTATCCATGTATCCGAGTTATATTCCGAGGTGTTCAACGGGTAAAATTCTAGCGAAATGGAAGAACACTCAAGAGGCAAGTATCATTTTGATAAGTGTTGTGAAATGGATACTTTGGACAGGTATGTACTTAACCCTCAGGTTGAAAGTTGATACAACATCAATAATGTGGTAAGATGATAATTGATGATTAGAAATGTGATATATGTTTTGGTGATACCATGCTAGTGTTGTTTGGAAGAATTGCTTTGTTATGTTACTTGTTATTTGCATGTGAACTTACTAAGCATTTATGCTTACTCCCTCCTTTTCATTCATTATAGTTTTGGACAAGCCGGCTCGGGAATCAGGATAGGTCGAAGGCTCGTTCACACTATTCGAAGAACTATTTTGGTAAAATGGCTTGTATAACTCTAATATGGCATGTATAGCAATATACTTGTTTTGTGTAATTAATCTTGTGATATGGTTGTGGATTGGTTGAGAAAATGCCTAATAATGATTAGTTCTTGGAATAGTTAATTTAGATCATGTATGAGACCATGTATCTTCAAAGTGTTAATAGTTCATGAATTTCCATAGAAAAGTGAAAATTTGTCATAAAATAGAATGTTGTAACAGTAGTGACGTGAGTTTGAAAAATCACTAAAAATAGTAGAAACTGAACTAGGTGATGAATTAAATATGAAATTGAATCTTAATGTGTCTACTTGCGTATGGAAGAAGCGAAATGGGTAGAGGAGTTATATGTTAAGAGATATTTGAGTTTTAGTAAAATAGGGCCAGAGCGATTTCTAGATCCCCTATTCCAAATTTGGAAATTCAGCACAAATTGTAAAAAATATAATTAGGAGGTGTACTTTATATGTTCAGAATCCTTATTGAGTCTAGTTTTATTAGAAACAAATGGTATGGTCATACGTATTTTGTACAGAGAGAAAAGTTGTTCGTAGTAAGCAGAGGTCAGTGCAGTTGAGTTCTAAAACAGGGGTAACTTTAACTAATAAACTGTACTAATTGACTCGACCAAAAATTCTAAAAAAAATTAGTAGATAGATATATGAGTCTAATTTCAGGGAAAATTTACGGATCTTGATTTCAAGTTTCATAACTCGAGATATGATTTTTTAAGCGACCATGACACAGAAAGACAACTTGCTACGAAAATTTAATTAGTTGATTTAAAATTTAAACAGTGATGAAATAAGTTTAGTAACACCTCAAGCTCGACTCCGGCGACGGTCTCGGGTAAGAGGGCGTTACATTACTGCTCGACAATTCTAACCACTCTTCACTCAAATTTAATTATCTCTCTTTACAAAATTCAAATAATGCTTTTGTTTGTTTCTCCTGAAGATAGAATCATTAAGGAATCTAACCATATAATTATGTCCCATAATTATTTTTTACAATTTTTAATGATTTTTCCAAATCAGAAAAGGGGATCTCGAAATCATTCTGAGCCTGTCTCACAAAAATCTAAATATCTCATAATACTATTTACTTCCTCTACTTCATTTATCTGAAAATAGACTTAACAAGCTTTAATTACATATCCAACTAATCTTCTATTTCAATTTCTACCATTTTTGGTGATTTTTCAAAATTAGTCTACTGCTACTATCCAAAACTGTTTTACTGCTAATTTCACTCTTACATGATTTCTTTGTATTACTTTTCATAATATCACTTACCCATTTCAACCTTACCAAAAATTCGATTATATATCGAGCATATTGCTCATGAGTTTACATACACATTTCTGCACTTATTCACCACACAATCATATTCAATTTCACTTAGTCATTTCAACTTAATTCCTGTTGAACATATCGGAATAATAATGGATACATTGGAACTTGGAACATTTCACATAGTGCCACACTTTTAGCCAAAGCGACTTCACTTCACATAGTCATTTTCACTTAAATTTCACATAACACAATGCCATGGATTGAGACCACTTAGCACAATACCATGGTTTTGTTTCACTTAGATGCCATGGATTGAGACCACTTAGCACAATACCATGGACTTGTTTCACTTAGATGTCATGGGATGAGATCACTTAGCACAATACCATGGACTTATTTCACTTAGATGCCATGTCACTCGTATCCTTTTTCCTATTCCAAATGTTCAACCGGTAAATTTCTCTTTTGTCGATATATTTTGTGAAATACATCAAATATTCAACAACATTTCATAAGGTATATCGAAATATGAAAACATAAATAGATAGTAATGTCATTGGGCCTTTTGCCACTGGGCCAAGCGCATCCTTTATGTCAAATTCCATTAGGCTTTATTAATAAGCCTTTATCCTACTGCCCAAATTCCTTAAAAAAATGCAAAATTTTGCTAAAGCCCTAGATCGAGCCCAGGACTTTTCCCACACTACCAACCCTTCCTAATTCACTTAAATATTAAACTAAACATGAAATTATAATTTTTTTACACATTTAAATTATTTGAGCCTCCTTCTAACAGATCCCAAACTCAAGGCCCAAAACTTCTAGGCCCAAAATTCAGGGTGTTACCCAAATCAATGAAAATGTATACTCTGTGTAAGCTAACGATCTCATAAATTTTATAACTTATTGTTTCTATCAATAGAAAGGTTCGTACGTACTAAGATAAAATACGTAAACTTCACTAAATAATCAATAATGATTCATGTAACATCTCTCTTTTTCGGTGATAAGTATAACTCCAATACAAAATCCATTGAAATTTTATCGCATTTTAATTACTGCTTTCAACATATGTTATAACAATCCCGAATATGCTTAAGGATCAGCCTTAGCTTGCTGATGGATGAAACATCCAAACATAAAATCAAAATATCTCTAGGTTTCTCAATACACATCTTGTTTTGGGACAGTAAACAATCATTGTCGCTAATTATTCAATGCAAATACATTATCAATCATATCCAATTCACACGTCATGTACATTCTTGTAGTAAAACACATACCAATCTGCTCAATAGGGTATTACTGACAAATCACAAATTCTTTACTCAGTTCAAGCTGAAACCAGAACTATCTCTATGGTTAACAATGCTTTCAACTATTTAAAACTCCGCTAACATGTATTATACTATTCGAACTTCACAGATGCAATGACTTCCTCAATTAGAGCAACTTTACTCATAATTACATTTCTCAATTTAGAGAAATCTACTGATATGTTTCTGTATCATGCTTTCAAGAATATAAATTCTTTATTCAGACTGTCCGTTTATTTACCAGTGAATGATTCAAAATTATTTTCAATTATATGTATGCATAAAACAAAATAACATCCAGCAGAAACAGAAGATGACCTCACATGAATTCTTACCATAAAACGAAACAATCACGTATGTTTCCAAGGATATGTGAATATAAAAAATACTCAGGAGGGTCACCATAACCTATTCAATTACATCTATTACACTCAGACATCCTTACAATTTAGATACCATTTATATGATTAATTTCGTCATCAATGACCCCGTATTATTCCATTCACTAACAAAAATCAATCTAAGCGGAATTTCAGCAAACACATATTTTAGACATCGTACTCTAATGAGTCAATTTACTGAATTTAACTATTTCTTTAATCGAGATATTGCGAAATTCGAATGACCTTTAGGATAACCTAACATCTTTTCCAAAACTGCATTTCGTTGCCAATCTATTTTCAATTCTAATCATATTATTAGTTATTCTGCTACTAAACTCTTTAATCTCTCACTTGTGAGCTCATTCAATATAGATCTTGAAAAATTTCGTTACAAAATATCACATTGGTAAAGGGTAAGGTCGTAAAGTCTCTAACTCAACTCCTATATCTAGCCACACATGTAACTTAACATTCATTATTGTCATAATATTATCACAGTTATATAATTCACTTTAGGCAACTTTCACACGTATTCATGTTTTCACAAATTTTTTATTATCTTATTCAAATAAGTGCAATTTTCAAGTAGGTTTATATATCACATTCGCTTAGTCAAACAAGTGTATATAAACACATATTCCATCTATTTGAGTAAGATTACTTATCACGTTCACTTAATCAAATAAGTTAGGCACTTAACATCACATGAATGCCAAATAATTTAGATTCTTATCATATATAAACTCTCATTTCGTTTCACTTTTCTATATCTCAAGTATAATTCTCACTGAACTATTGTAGCTTCAATGGATACTCGGGTGGCATACTCGAGGTATGCATGTCACAATCCATTATTTCATATTTAAAGGTGTCGCTCTTGCACATACCCAATGAGCACACTTCCCAATCACATGTGATATAATAAGATTATCAATTCAAGCTAAATCTTTTCATAACACTTATAACAC
Source organism: Gossypium stocksii (assembly GCA_020496765.1). Classification (NCBI taxonomy): domain Eukaryota; kingdom Viridiplantae; phylum Streptophyta; class Magnoliopsida; order Malvales; family Malvaceae; genus Gossypium; species Gossypium stocksii. Next base: position 37,273,230 of record CM035624.1, read on the forward strand.
TTTATCTGTTTCATGAAATCACTATAATTCATTGAAATATGACATCTAACTAGAACTATGACATTTTTGCTCATTTTTTCTTAACTTACGATCATTTTGTTTTGTACACCATCGCATGTATATCATAAACATTGATTCATACTTTTCCAAGCTTTGACTCACCATAACACATTTTCCATCATCTTAATATCACTTTCAACAATTTCAAAAATAGCTCGGTTGGAAAGTATCTTTGCCTCATCAAAAAACAATTTCGTTAGCGTCAGTAGACATCACACTATCACAGGTAGTAATATGACATGTATAGCTGACTCTTACATAGACTAGGTTAGTCCAAGAATCGACTAAACTATAGCTCTGATACCACTAAATGTAACACCCCTTACCCGTATCCGACTCTAGGACAAGGTTTGAGGCGTTACCAGACTAAAACAATAACATTCATACATAATCAAACCATGAATTTCAGTCCAAATTTAAAACTTTTCACATTTCATCTTAAGGTCCTTAATATGGGCCTACGAGGCCCAAAACATACGTTGGGAGTGGTTAGGGACTATACTGAGAACTTTCAGAACTTTTAGGATACTTAGAAAATTTTCAAACTTTCGAGAGTCACACGCCGGTGTAGGTAGGCCGTGTGGTCTCACACGCTCGTGTCCTCAACCCGTGTAACTCTCTGTTTATGACGTCATCAGTAATTTAGGTTCAAACGGCCAAGTCACATGCCTATGAGGCTGACCGTGTGTCACACATGGCCTAGACACACGTCTGTGTATCTACCCGTGTGAACAACAACAAGGCTATTTTCAAGCCATGTTGTCACCATTCACTTACACACATTCACACCACATAACAAAGTATCAATTTAAGCATATACATACACTAAATTTAGCTGCAATCAACACCATAATTTGACACTCACATGCACATACACAGTCTTAAAATAAGCCAACTTAAATGGCCAAACATACATTATTCAATTTAAATCACGACACTTGGCTACTTCTATCCAACTCACTTAGGCTTCAGTAACAAAGGCTCATACACTTCATAACTAACTAGCCTATACATGCCATATGCCAAGTTTACAACTTTTCCATACCATTACATTAATTGGATAGTGTGATGGGATCTTCAACAGCTTCTAACCCAAGCAAGTCTTCAAAATCCTATAAGCATAGAAATGGTAACACGAGTAAGCTATAAAGCTTAGTAAGCTTGTATGTACATTTATTTAAACAATTCATTTACATGCTTTTAACAATCCTCATAATATTTTCTTAAGGTAATCCAATCATAATTGCACAAAGTTTCACTATTCACTTATGTTTGTATCAAGCTGTCTGCGTGAGTCATAGTCATTAAATTATTTATATTTTGTGCTACGGAACTCCAAATTAAGATTCGCAAATTTTCCCTAAAACTAAACTCACATATATCCTTTCCATAAAATTTCTAGAATTTTTGGTTTAGCCAATAAGTATAGTTTATTCTTTAAAGTCGCCCCTGTTTCACAGTCCGATAGTTCCGACCCATTTTCACTAAAAATTAATTATCTCCTCTTCCTGAATTAAGAAGATGTTCTTATTTGTTTTCATTGAAAATAGACTAATTCGGGATTCTAAAATATAAATTCTAAACCATAATTATTTTTACATAATTTTTGATGATTTTCCAAAGTCAAAACAGGGGATTTCGAAATCATTCTGACCCTATCTCACAAAAATTCCAATATCTCATAATATGAAAGTCTTTTGCTTACACCGTTTATGTTGTTAAGAAGAGACTTAATAATGTTTAATTCCATATCTTATTCAACCTCTAATTCGATTTCCATCATTTTTGTTGATTTTTCAAAGTCACATAACTGCTACTGTCCAAAACTATGTTATTGTTAAATTTTACTCTTTCACATTTTCTTTGTATTAACTTTCATTCAACATTCACCTTTCTTATATCACTCACTTCATATTTCCACATTTTCAAGTAAATACATTATAGCATGAAGCACATTTATATACTAATCTTTCTCATTTTCCACACATAATACATTATAAGCACATCACTTCACTATCATTCGATCTTCCATGAGTTGAATACATACCTGTTTTATTTAATTCGATAGTACTTACATTACTATCATGACCTTGCTCATTGAATCATTAAAGATACTCCATAAATTGCACATAAGTGACACACTTAATTATAACCGAACTATTACTTGTCACTCGTAGTCAAAACTACCACTTATCACTTGTAGCTGAAGCTACCACTTATCACTTTTCACTTAAATGCTCGTTTTTGAGCTAGTCACGAGTCTGCTCACACAAGCTGAAGGTCAGAACGTAGCAACATAGTGCTACTCACACAAGCTGACAAGTATCTACAACATATGCAAGACTACCTAGCCACTGGTAGACGTACGAGACCAGCACCCGGAATCACTTAATCACTTTACACACTTAGGCTAGTTCTTGAGCTATTTCGTGGGCTTGCTCACACAAGCTGATGGTCAGGACATAGCTACACAGTGCTGCTCACACAAGCTGATGGTAACCGCAACGTATGCAGGACTACCTAGCCACTGGTAGACATACGAGACCAGCACCCGATTCACTTAATCTCTTAACTCTGATGCCATAGCTCAACTATGGTCTTCTACGGGAATCACTTATCACTTGATGTTAGGGTCCACCTGTGGTCTTTTCCGTCAATTCATCACTTTAGAATGCCGTAGTCAAGCTATGATCTTACATCCTCACTATGCCATGGTGAAACCCTAGACTTATCCGTTGATTCATATGTCACTATAAAATGATCGTAATCGATCCTGCATCTTTACTCATTTCGAACATTTAACTTAAATTTTGCAAATCAATAAATATATAATCATAATACATTTCTATCACTATTCGCTAACATTATTAACATATGAACTTACGTCGACGTAGAAATGACGAAAAGGATCGCATTGTCCAAACACTCGTTTTTGCCCTCGTTTTAGTCTCAAACCTTATTTTCGTGATCTATTATATCACATTTAGCTCACTTAATTAACACGTTGTTCAATTCAGTCCAAAAACCACACTATGGCAAATTTACATTTTTACCCCTAAAGTTTGACATAATTACACTTTTACCCCTAGGCTTGTAAAATGATTTTTATTCAATTTTCTTGTATTTTAGGCCTAGCTAAACCATTTTCATAACTATAGCAGTCCACAATTTGCATTTTTTCACACATTTACACACATTTTACAACTTTTTACAAACTAGTCCTTTTATGCAATTTCATCGAAAATCACTTAGTAAAAGTCATTTATTACACACCGAACATTCATATTCTACCATTAGACATCAAAACACATGCATGTCAACCATGGGTAAATTTTTAAACACAAACCCTAGCTTAAAATAATGGTAAAAATAGCTAAACCAAGTTACGAGGATCTCAAAAATGTAAAGAACATTAAAAACGAGGCAAAGACAAACATACTACGAAGTTTGGAAGCTTGAAAGCCCTAGCCATGGCTTCCCCCATGCTACATGCCGCCAAGCAAGAAGATGGACACCAATTTTGGCTTGATTTTCCCTTTTTAATTCTTTTTATTACTAAATGACCAAAATGCCCTTCATTAAAACCTTTAGTATTTTATCCATCTTTGTCCATTTTTGTCCATCTTAATATTTAATAGTCTGTTTTCCATTTAAGGACCTCCACTTTAAAAACTCATTTCAAATAAGTACCTTAGCTTCTAGAACTCACATTTTTCACATATTGCAATTTAGTCCTAATTATCAAATTAGACACCCAAAAGATAAAATTTCATAATGAAAATTTCACACGAGCATTCACTCACACAAAAAACATTAAAACTTAATTGTAATAAAATTTTCTATTTTAGATTCGTGGTTTTCGAAACAACTGTTCCATTTAGGCCTTAATTCGGGCTGTTACAAAATGTGAGCTGCTATAAGTATAAAAGAGGTTTTGCTAGGCTTGGGAATCGAAGAAATTGAATAAATTTCATTTTACGAGCTTAGGGGAAAAAATGTAAATATTTGAAAGTTTAGGGGCAAAAATATAATTTTTCCATAATATGATTTTTGGGTCACATTGAATAATGTGACTAATAAATGAGCTAAATTTGATATTATAGATCACGAAAAATGAGATTCAAACCTAGAATGAGGGAAAAACATGTATTTGACGGTTAGGTCCTTTTTCACCATTTTTGATATCGAGGTAAGTTTGTATGTAACTAACACATCGATTTTATTTATGTTTTCATATTTTGATATACTTTATAAAATGTGGCTGAATATTAAATGCATTTGACAAAATATTGACAAGTGAGAAATTTCCCGATTGAACTTTAGGAATAGAAATGGATACGAGTAACATGCCACTAGGGATCTATGTGAAAATCTAAGTGAAATAAATCCATGGCATTGTGTTAAGTGAAATAAGTCCATGGCATCTAAGTGAAATAAGTCCATGGCATTGTGCTTAGGGGTGAGCAAAACTCGATTCGACTCAAAAAAATCGAAAAAAATTAAAACTTCGAGTTAAACGAATCGAGTTATTCGAGTTATTCGAGTCAACTCGAATTTTTTTTGAATTTCGAGTTCGAATTGAGTTGAGTTTTCAAATTTGAATAACTCGAATAATTCGAATAGTTTGAATATCAAACTATAATATTTTACATTTTTACCCCAAACTCCCAAACCTTTTTACTTTTCCCTCAAAACACTTACTCCTTCCCACTTTCTCCTCAAAACTTTTACTCCCCTCTCATCCCAACCCCCCATATACCCAAAATCCATTTCCCACCAAAATTTTACTCTCCTATTTACTTTTCCTCAAAATTTTACTCCTAAAAACCCTCAAAACTTTTTATTTTCCCCCAAAATTTTTACTCCCTCCCACTTTCCCCTTAAAACTTTTACTCCCTTCCCATCCCACTCCCATCTACCCCAAACCATCCCCCTTCCAATTTTTTTTAATATTTTCCCTCCAAAATTTTACTCCCCCTATTTACTTTCTCTCAAACTTTTACTCCCAAAATTTTTGATTTTCCCCTTAAACTTTTACTTCTCACCATTTACTCCTAAATAAAAAATCAAAATTATCCCAAAAAAAAACTCATAAACATAAATAGTAATAATTTTATTTATATCTAATATTTATATTATTAAATTAAATTTCACATTTTATATTATTTATATTATTGAATTGTTTAGTCATATTGAATATTTATATCAAAATTGAATTATTAATGATGCCATAAAATATTCATGTTAAAATTTTATATTGGTATCAATTTCACATTTTATCTTTAAAATAATTTTTATTAAAAAGTCACATTTTTACATTTAATATATTTTTTAATTCCAAAATACATAGTAACAAGAATCTGAAGATAATTGAAACAACTAAGCAAGCAAAAAAGCTAACCCGTATATAAAAGATTAATAAATAAATTATGAGGTGACGAAAGTTAATAAAAAATTTGATTATGGTGGAAAATTTTTATTACGATGGGTAACAGTGATTATAAGTACCCAAAATTATTTTTTAAAATTTAACTCGAACAAATATATTTGATTCGATTTGAATTCCATTTCACTCGACTCGATTCGAAAAAATTTCAAATCAAATTAGGATGATAAAATATGATTCGTCAACTCAATTAACTCGAAATTTTTTCATTCGATTCGATTCGATTCGATCGAATGCTCACCCCTAATTGTGCTAAGTGAAATAAGTCCATAGCATCTAAGTGAAATAAGTCCATGGCATTGTGCTAAATGTGATTAGCTCGAGAACGATCCTATGTGAAACTTGTGAAATGAAGTAGCTTTGGACACAAGTATGGTACTATGTGAAGGCCACTTTGTGAATAAAATAGCTTTGGATACAAGTGTGGTACTATGTGAAAGCCACTTTGTGAATAAAATAGCTTTGGACACAAGTGTGGTACTATGTGAAGGCCACTTTGTAAATAAAATAGTTTTGGATACAAGTGTGGTACTATGTGAAGGCCACCGGGTATTCGTTATTATTCTGATGTGTTCAACGAGAAATGACTAAGTGGAAACGAATAAGACTATGTGATGAATAAGTATAGGTATGTGTGTGTATACTTATGAGCAATGTGCTCGATTGATCGAATTTTGCTAAGGTTGATATGGAGTAAGTGTTACAATGAAAGTTACTATAAAGAAAATATGAAAAAGTGAAATTTAGAAATAAAACAGTTCTAGACAGCAGCAATTTTATGACTTTGAAAAATAACCAAAAATGGTGGAAATCGAATTAGAGGTTGAATAAGTTATTAAATAAAATATTATTGAGTCTATTTTCATATAAAAGAAACGGTGTAAGCAAAAAAATTTCATATTATGAGATATTTGAATTTTAGTGAGACAGGGTCAGAATGATTTCGAAATCCCCTATTCTGACTTTGGAAAATTATTAAAAATTGAACACAAATAATTGTGGGTTATAATTTATATGCTTAAAATCCTTGATGAGTCTATTTTCAAAAAAAAAAAAGAACATCATATGTATCCCGTACAAGGAGATAATTAATTTTTAGTGAAAAGGGTTGAAGCTGTCAGATAGTAGAATAGGGGAGACTTTAAAAAATAAATTGTACTTATTGGCTGAACCAAAAATTCTGAAAATTTTATGGCAATAATATATGTGAGTCTAGTATCAGAGAAAATTAGCGGATTTTAATTTGGAGTTCCATATCTCAAAATATAAATAATTTAGTGACTGTGACTTGAGTAGACAGCTTGAGATGAACATGAGTAAATAGTGGAACTATGTGCAATTATGATTGTCTTATCTTGAGAGCATATTATGAGGATTATTAAAAGTATATTAATAAATTTGTTTATTATTTACATACCAACTTACTAAGCTATATAGCTTACTCCGTTTATTTTCTATGTTTATAATGTCCTCAGGTTAGCTCGGGTTGGAAGTCGCCGGAGAACCTATCACACTATCTAACTAACAAATTGGGTATTGATGATTCTTATACTTAATGTCATGGTGTGTATAGGGGACTTAGTTATTTTTGTATGTGTCATAATTATTTTGGCCTAAAATGTTGGCCTATGCGATTTGAAAGTTCATTGTTGTGTAAGGCCATTTGATGTTGGTATATTGGCTATATTATAAGTCAATGATGATGCATTTCAAGGATGTGTATGCTTACATATGTGGATGAATGAGTGGTGATATCTATGTGTAACGTAAATTTGTTTGCAATGGCAAATTAGATTAGTGCACGGGCTAGGGACATGGCCATGTAAGCTACACGGCCGTGCCCTAATACCACACAGGAGTGTGCCCCTATTTTTCATGAAATTTTTCAAAGTTTTCTAAAGTTCTCGGTTAGGTCCTGAATCGTTTCCAAAGTATGATTTGGGCTTCGTAGGCCCATATTAGGGACTTTAAGATGAAATGTGAAAATTTTTAAATTTGAACGCAAATTCATGACCCGATTTTATATGATTACATGTGTATATGTCCGGTAATGCCTCATACCCTGTTACGGTGTCGAACACGGGTAAGGGGTGTTACAACCAGCCTCTACTGCGCCACCTTAATCTCCTTCTTGTTCCACCTTGTCTTCTTCCTTGTTGTACACTGTATCAACACTTATTAATAGTTCGGTGACTCCTAGTGTAATTTACTTTCTAAAAATTCATTTATTAATAATTAAGTAAATTGCATCCAACGTCCCCAAGCTTGATTAATATAATCTCATCCCCAAGCTTTGGAGATTATATCAATCAAGTCCTTCCATTACTAAAACCGTTAATTTTACCATTAAATGACACATCATATACATGTATATATGTATGTATTTTGATATTGATATGCTTAAGTTAATTAAAATTTCAATACAAAAATTCCATTCTTGTAATTTTTCCCACCAGTCCTACAATCTCCTTATAATTTTAATATTGTTCAATCTTTAACCTTTAGGTTTTTATGTTTTTAAAAGGTTTAATTGGTGTTCAAAGTTCCTCTATTTCTTTATAGTTATAGCTTTAATTTGGTTACTTTTTAATTTTTTTGGTTAAGTTTATGTCATTTTGTCCTTTTCTTTAATTGAATATAAAATCATTTCACATAGTATTTGATGTGTCATTTAATAGTAAAATTAATAGTTTAAATAATAGAAGGACTTGATTAATATAACCTTCAAAGCTTAGAGATATAATTAAAATGTTTTAAAATTTAGAGAGCAATTTAGAATGTAAGACATAACTTAGAGACATTTGGTGCAATTTACTCTTACATTTAAAAAAAAAAATTGTAAGGGAAAGGAAATGTTAAATTCCGTATCATTTGTACGTAAATATATTTCTTTGTATATAATTGAGATATACTTGTATATATAATATATTTTAAAAATTACTATAAATATATAAAAATGTAAATTAAAATACAGATAAATAAAAAAATGACATATTAAGTCGCACTAAAATCAATATGTATCTTATCATACTAAAAAGTCTTAATATATTATTTGGCACTTGAGTTTAACATTTTTTTTAATGTGGTAGTTATGTTATTTTTTGGTCAAATCTAGTACTTGTATTTGATACAGTTGTATATTTTGGTATCCAAAGGTAATGATGTTAACTTTTAGTGTTTAATTCAAGTTTCAGTGTTATTTTAATGAGAGTTAATTAATAATATTATTAGATTTGAATATTTCAAGATTTTGTAAATAGAATAAATATAGTGTTAATTATGAGTTTGTTCAATTTTACGTTCATTTTGTACATACAATAAGTAATATAATTCATATTTTAAGATTGATTTGATGAACATTGTTTGTTAATACCATTAGTTAATTATGAATTTTTATTAAATTAACTCTAAAACTCGAATTAAACATTAAAAGATTAACGTTATTATTTTCATCTACTAAAATATAAAATTTTTGTCATATGTAAATACCACATTAGAAAAAACACAAATATTACATTAAAAAAAATTAAATTCAAATATGCCTCAAACCTAAGAAAAACTATACTAATAAAATTATATGAATCGTGATGGAATAATATATATGCAATTCCAATGTAATGGGAAAAGTAGGTGTAGATTAATAATGCGTTTAAGTTGAGTACTTGACGGACATTGTTTTTGTTGAAAAAAGAGGCGACATCTTTTCTTATTTCAACCTGACATTCTAGATGTGCTGATATAAGATTTATATTTAATTCTCTCTAGACGTATTGATATTTAATTCTCAAAAGTACATTTGTTTATGATATTTAATTGAGGCTAGAAACGTAATAAATCGTGGGAAGGCTGCCGCACTTGTGAATATCACATCTTGTTCCAAACGTAATATATTAGTTTTATAATATAAAAAAATATTTATTTGAATAATTTACTTCAATTTTCATATTTAAAATATAATATTCTTGTTATTGGATTAAGAGATTACTAACGACATGATAATTTATTAGTTAAGTATACCACTCATTATTTGATAAAATTCACATATTTTCTTAGAAAAGAGTTATGGCTATTGATATTGATGAATAAATTTCTTAGGACATCCTACATTGCTTTCTCTCTTTTTTCTATAAAATATTATTAACATTCCAATGTTGACTATTTGAAAGATAATTGGAGGATAATTTTTATCCATTGCATTATATTTTTTTAAAAATATATAAGAGATAAAAGGGGCAGGTTGTTCAAGATGTAATCCGAAATAGAATATTTAGACATAATCTTTTACCATTTTATCTATGACTTAATCAATTCAATATCTTATTTATTTATTTTCGATTTTTTAAAACAACTAAAAATTATAAATATATTTACTTCCGCTCTATGATTTTTAAGTTGATTATAAAATAATTCTAGTGCATTAAAGCTATAATTCAAATAAATTGAATCAAACATGAAAATTTATATTAGATTATGACATATTTATGATGAATGTAAATAAATTATATAAATAATATTTTTAAAATTTTGGAACACTTTAATATTTTAAGTTTATTTCTCACCATAAATATATATTTACTTTGAATTTAAATTATTTATATATTAAAAAATAACGAAATGTTTCGATTCATAAAACCAATTCAATTAAAGATAGATATAAAGATGCTAAGCATTTAGAAATAAGTAAAATGCATTCCAATGAACATTTGACTATTTCGTACCTTTCATTTGAAAAGCCTGAAGGATTTAAATATCAAAGTAAAATTTGACAATTAAACTCTAATTCCCCCCAAAAGGATTGTATGAAATGTATTCCTTTGTCAGCTTTTATCTCTTTCACTAATTCAAATCATATGATATAATTAAATTTTAGGAAAAGGTCAATTATTAATTATAATAATCAGCATCTAATATTGCTCGTAATGTGTAATAAATAATTAATATATTTAAAAGTAATGGAAGTTATGAAACTGACACCAAATCTTACATGATTTTCTTGGATATACTAACTGCAGTTTTTTTTTTTTTTTTTTTTTAAATTCCCTGCAGTAAAGCTTCCCATGTTTTAGATTAAAAAAAAAAAAATTATGGCACCCTTAGGATCGGCCAAAAATACAGTACATCTAAAATTTACCTTCAAACATCTCTGGTTTCTTTGAGAATTTTATGATCTCATACTTTATATAAATTATGCAATTCATTTTTTTAATTTAAGTTTAAATATATTATAATTATTTATCTGATTGTATTTTGTAATATTAATTCTAATTATTGTTATTTTACCCTCAAAGAAGTAATTTCCTTTGGTAGATTAAAAGCCGCATTTCTAATTACTCAACATCTTAAAAACTAAACTACAGCCCAACAAAATATCAAAAGTAATCAAATTTCATTCAATTCCATTAAAGGTAATCGAATTTAACCAAACCGAATTCCACTAGCTCCTAGTTGGATTCATTGGTTTTTAAAATTTTTTTAGGAGTATTTTTTTATAGCATTTAAAGTTTTTTTTTATTAATTTAAGAGTAAATTGTATTAGAGGTGAATCTTTAAAATACTTTAATTACATCTTTAAATTTTTTATATTACATCAATAAAAAATCTTCAATATCAATATAATTATTTTATTATTAAGTGACACAGCACTAATTTAAAATTAAAAAAATAAAACTTTAAAAAAGAAAAAAAGGGTTAAAGGGCCAATTACTAAAAAAAGCCTTTTTTAAACAAAATTTACGGAAATGGCCCGACTTTTCAATTAATTACGAGAATAGGCTAAATACTCTAAAAATGCGTCCACGTCAGCGCGATTTCGGGGTAAAAATAAGCAAAACGCTTTCTCAAAGAAGCATTTTGCCCATGTTTTTTAGGGTTAGGGTTAGGGCTGTATTATTTTTTTTTGTTTTAGGGTTAGGGTTTAAGATTAGTAGTTTTAGGGTTAGGGTTTAGGATTAGTGGTTTATGGTTTATGGTTTATGGTTTATGGTTTTAGGTTTTTTATTTTTTTAAATCAAATAAATTAGGGATTATGGTTAATTAATTAAATTAATTAGTAATTAAAAAGTATATATTTTAAATTTGTGTTTTTGATTTTAGGGTTTAGGGTTTAATTATGGATTAATTTTTTAAGTAGTTTTGTGTTTAGGGTTATGAAGAAATTATTTTGAGTAGACGTTTCTGAACAAATAGTGTCGGCAGAAGTGATGAAAAAAGCTCCTACGTGGACGCGCTTTTGCTACAGTACTTTCTGAAAAAATTATTTTGAGAAGACATTTTGAAAAAACACTGTTTTTAGGGCTATAGTGGTTTAGTGGTTTTAGGGTCAAGCTTTTTAGGGTCAGGCTTTTTAGGTTTTTAGGTGTTATAGGGTTTTAGGGTTTTTTAAGTCAAATAAATTAGGGATTATAGTTAATTAATTAAATTAATTAGTAATTAAAAAGTATATATTTTAAATTTGTGTTTCTAATTTTAGGGTTTAAAGATTTAATTATGGATTAATTTTTTAAGTAGTTTTGTGTTTAGGGTTATGAAAATATATATATTAGCAATATAATTTTTTTTAATTTATTTGGTTTCTAAAGAAATTATTTTGAGAAGACGTTTCTGAACAAACAGTGTCAAAAACGCTTCAAGCAGGATGCACTGTCGGCAGAAGTGATGAAAAAAGCTCTCACGTGGACGCGCTTTTGCTATAGTACTTTCTGAAAAAATTATTTTGAGAAGACGTTTCTGAACAAACACTGTTTTTAAGGCTGTAGTGGTTTAGTGGTTTTAGGGTCAGGCTTTTTAGGTTTTTAGGTGTTATAGGTTTTAGGGTTTTTTTAAGTCAAATAAATTAGAGATTATGGTTAATTAATTAAATTAATTAGTAATTAAAAAGTATATATTTTAAATTTGTGTTTCTAATTTTAGGGTTTAAAGATTTAATTATGGATTACTTTTTTAAGTAGTTTTATGTTTAGGGTTATGAAAAAATATATATTAGCAATATAAATTTTTTTATTTTTTTAATTGATTTGGTTTCTGAAAAAATTATTTTGAGAAGACGTTTCTGAACAAATAGTGTCAAAAACGCTTCAAGCAGGATGTACTGTCGGCAGAAGTGATGAAAAAAACTCTCACATGGACGCGCTTTTGCTACAGTACTTCTTGAAAAAATTATTTTGAGAAGACATTTCTGAACAAATAGTGTCAAAAATGCTTCAAGTAGGATGCACTGTCAGCAAAAGTAACGAAAAAAGCTCCCACGTGGACGCGCTTTTGCTACAGTATTTTCTATTTGACCTAAGGCTATAAATAAGCCAAATTTCATTCTCAGGTTGCATAACTCACAACAAAGAAAAAATAATAGAGAGGTTAAGAAGAATAGAAATTGAAAATGAGTGAACGTATTAGTGTTGTTATTTACTATGATGGTGAGGTTCGTCACACCAAGAACGGTGTTGTTTTTTTATCGGAGAATACAGCGCGACTGGTTTTTAACCAGAACATTGATTTGACAGAACTTCGCAAAAGAATTAAGTGTAAAATCTTCGGAACGACGCCAATGAAAGTTTTGTCTATTAAGTATCGATTTTGTGCTTCTGTTGATCCGGTAACATACGACTCATTTGACATCAAAGGTGCTCGTGGCTTGGAGGCAATGGTGTAGACTCATCTCGCTAGTGGAGCACCATATCTTGAGTTATATGTACAATTTTCATCCTCAAATGATGCATTTGCGGCTTCAACATCTAATTCTATTTGAGAGGAGTACACGACCCCTACCCGACACTCCGTTAGTAGGTGGCAAAACACAGAAGCTCCGGTGTTTGGCAGCAGTACGGAATACACAACCCCTGCACGACACTCCTTTAGTGGATGGAATATGCACCTCAGTGAGTCGATATCTGATACTGAGAATACGTATTAGGGAACATCAACTTCTACTAGTTGGCAAGCCACATCTGATTAGGGATGTTATAAAATGTCCAGAAGAAGGGATGATGTACTCCCTACGACGTCCACCGGTGAGGGGACCTCGTATGTTGCAGCTGATGGTAGGTCGGATGACGAGTCCGATGTGGATCCACCTCGAGAGGATGGGCCTGATGGTGCAGAAGTTGCATTATTTTCTGAACCGAAGCCTGTGCCAACTGAACTTGAAGGGAGTTCAGATGAAGAAGAAGAAGATCTGCGATTTAGGGCGTACTCGCCTCCAACCCACATGCATAATGTCGATCTATCTGAAGATGATGCATTGGAGTTTCCAGATCTACCACACAGAAGGCGTGACCATGCAAGTTCGTCATTGGAATCGGGTGAATTGGAAGTTGGCAAGGAGTTTTCTAATAAGGATAGTTTTCTTGGTGCATTGAAACAACATAGCATCATGAATGGGGTTAACTACAATATGGTTAAATTCAAATCTGATAAGTTTGAGGCCAAGTGTACGGTGAAAGACGGTACATATTCATGGAAAATCATGGCCTCGTTAAGGAAAATGACAGGGTTGTGGGAGATTAAAAAGTACAAATGTCCACATACATGTGTTAGAGGTACAATATTTAAGGTTATTTAATACGTAATGTTATATTATCTAATACGTAATGTTACATTATTTAACGTACTTCGTTGACAGGTGTTTCACAAGATCATCTTAAAACGGATTCAAGTATATTAGTTAGCTTAATATTACCGATGATGAAGGAGAATCCCAGGACTTCAGTACCGATCTTAATTTCCCATATTCATAGCCAATTAAGGTACACGCCCTCTTATCGCAAGGCTTGGATAGCTAAGTAGAAGGCATTGGAGAAGATGCATAGTGGGTGGGATGCTTCATATAATGAAGTGTGGCGGTGGTGTCAGGTACTGTAGAGATACGACCCAAGTTGCAATAATAGACCTTGAAACGGCACCTGCGTACTACAATGACCGATTGCTCGGTGGATGCTAAGTGTTCAAACGCCTTTTTTAGACCTTTAAGCAATGCTGAGACGCATTTCTATACTACAAGCCATTGGTACAAATTGATGGTACCTTTATGTATGGTAGATATACCCATTCGCTATTGCTAGCTATGGCAGAGGATGATACTGGGAGAATCATTCCAATTGCGTTTATAATAACACGGGGGGAGTCAGCTGATGACTGGGATTTTTTTCTTTCTAGGTTGAGGAGGCATGTTTGCCCCCAACCTAATATATGAGTTATATCCGATCGGGGTACTGGAATATTATCCGCAATTGAGTAACAGGGAAGCCTATGGCAGCGCACACACCATCGATATTGCCTAAGGCACGTTGCGTCCAACTATTACAGGCAATATCGATCTACAACTGAACGACGACAAGTGACCAACATGGGTAAAGAACTTATTCTCTATTAATTAATTTCATTTGTAATATTTAATTTATTATGAATGGATAAGTGTTATGTAATTTTCGCTATGAACTTATATTGGCAGGGTATGAGATAAGTAAGGATTGTTTTCATGAGATGCTGGCAATTTTGCGTTCAGTTAACGAAAAAGGCACGGACTACCTCTGTAACATACCTTTTGAACAGTAGACAAAAACATATGACGGCGACCTACGATATGTTCAAATGACCACAAACCTGGCTGAATGCATAAACTCTGTTCTAAAAGGAGCGCGTCATTTACTGATAACATTAGTTGTACGAGTGACATATTTTCGTTTAGCTGCATTATTTCCAAAACGAGCAGCGAGTTATAAAGGCCAAATGTAGGGAGGCCATGTATGGTGCCGGAAGGTGTTGCAAGCAATTAACAAATCCAAAGCGCGGGCGAACACCATGTACACAGTGTGTCACGATCGTGACAACCTATAGTTTCGTGTGACAGAGTTTGACATACCGAACCAAGGAATTGTCGGCGGGCAATATCGTGTACATTTGCGTAAGAGGACTTGCCACTGTGGGAGATTTGACGCACTCCATTATCCATGCGCCCATGCAATTGCAGCTTGTCAAAATCTCCGTTTGGATCCCATGAACTATGTGGACGATGTGTATAAAATAAAATACATGTACAACGTGTGGAGACACGTATTCCCACCGGTCTTAGATGAACGTAAGTGGCAGTCTGTATTACTTGCTCCATTTAAGTTGTTACCGGATAGAGAACTGCATCGCAAACCAAAGGGTCGACCTTGCTCGAGTAGAATACACAACAATATGGATATCCAAGAAACAACCAACTAATAAAAATTGTATGGATGGTGTAGGAACCCAGGCCATACAAGTCGATCATGTCCCAATCGGAATGGCTGATAGTTGTTGTAACATATTAAAAATAACTTTTATTTTATTAAATAAAAATGTATAGAAAATATTTATACGAATATATTACAAAAAATCAAAAAATTAAAAATATTACCTTATTCAAAAGAACTTCTATTTTTATTAAAAATATTACCTTATTCAAAAGAACTTCTATTTTTATTAAAAATAGAAAACTAAACTAAAATTAACATATTAAAGACAACTTTTATTTTATTAAATAAAAATGTATAAAAAATGTTTATACAAATATATTAAAAAAATCAATGTTGATGGCCGTCGGAATCCGTGCCACATGGGGGTCGTCGACGGTTATGCGCCGGATTCCTCCTTTATTTAGCTTCTAGCGGGTGTTGTGATTCCTCGGACGGGGATTCTGGTTCCTCCGGTAGGGGATCTAGTTGTGGGTGTTGGGAAGATGACCCACTTTGATAAAATAATGAACCCGGAGGTGTTTGTATCATTCATGGCGAAGGTGGTTGAATCTCATAAGGCGATGGAGATTGGTAAAAAGAATAGCTTCCGGATAGCGCCTCGTGTGATCCCTAATGCAACGGCGGCCTATAGACCGACGGTTGAGCAGGAGTAATCGGAAACGAAGATGAATCGGGCCATGCATTCCAACCTGTCATGGGACTGGAAAAAGGAAACATATAAGGGTTAGGATACATAAAAGGGCTAGGGTATATACCTAGCATAATCTGAAAAGGCTGTGATAGGGGTGTCGTCGATTAAACTGTTAGGTCCGGTGACTGTGGGGGTGTTGTTGATGGGCCCAGTGACTGTGTGGCCGCTATTGATGGGCTCGCGTGGTCATCCCTTCTTCTTGGATTTAAAGGGCCCCGTCATTCCTTTTGGACACGAATTTGTCGCCGCCTCTTCTCTTCCGACAATAGATATGGCTTACCATGGATCCTAAATCATGGCATGTATTTCGGTACGTACACCAACTCTGGAATGATGACCGGTTCCCGAATAGGTATAGAATCATACCGATTTTCCCACATTTAGATATAATCTAACCAGTATCTTGGCCAATCCGTATTCAATTGTCGTAAATCGTTTCCGTGCTCATCATCTAGCTTCTCAGATGCCACGAGAATCGGTTGTTGGAATCTAAATTGCCGCAATACTCTATCTGACTGGTGCATCTCCACGATAGCATATGTGACATTGGGACCTTCACATGCCAAACGTTCGGATTTTGGAAGAATTCATCTGGAATTACTGCCCAAATTGCCGGATCCTCATATGGTGTCCATTGAAACTATATGAACATGATAAAAATATTAGTTATATACATAATACTAAATACTATCTATGAAATGAATATTTTATTATGTATACATATTTTGATATAATACTTACTTGTGCTTCCGACCGTTGGTCTAATAGAAGTCGTATATCTTCTAGAGAGGTCGGTATTCCAACATAACTTGCCGAATGGTTCCACCTAATTAAATAAATTTTTAGCATACAATTATATTTTAAATTTACCTAATAATTGTAAAATATATTATAAAATTTACCTCGTTATGAGTGGAAATGTATGTGGGTGGTTCACTCGAGGACGTAAAAATAAAAGCTGATATCGTACCCATAATTGCAGTAGTGATAGGCAACCTCCGATTTTGGCTTTATTCGGTACCGTTGCCCCGCACATCTCCCGGTATAATGTTGCCAACATGGGAGACCCCAACTAAGTTCACCGACTGCCCTAAAATCAACGAGTTTTAGTAGCCACCTCAAATGTACGAGGTTTCGGGACAAGTCCGGCATCAGATAACCTCCAATAATCTGAAGAATATATGCTCGAGCATATCGTATTCTTTCTAGTTCGGTAGAATCATCATTCGGCTCCGGGAATGTGTCTCGTAACCAACCCATCTCGATCTGACCTCCCTTAATTTTATCCAGAATAGCACCCAAAAGTTCGTAACATACGACACCCCAATCAGTAGATTGACTGGACTCGGTCACTACATACCCATCCACCGACAATTCCAATTGCAATTGCACATCTTCTAGAGTGTTAGTACACTCTCCGCATGGAAGATGGAATGTGTGCGTATCAGGTTTCCACCTCTCTATCAATGCACTGATAAGTTTCGGGTCCAACTTTCATCCTCGGCCTATTGTGGCCACATGCCAAAAACCCGCTTCACGCAGGTAATTCTCTATCAATGGCGATGGAGGAGCAGACATATTACGGATATAGCATTGCAACACCCGATCTACAGGATGTTATAAAAAATTATAAAATAAAAATTAATTAAAATTGCATAAATGAAAAAATATTAAATAATATTGAAAATTTAAAATAAACACTTACCATTCTCATTTGTTCGATAGAGATGTGTGTAAGATCGAGACGAATTAATTCGAAAGCCATTGCTAACACGATCGAAATTTTAAAATCTTAGAAAACAATTTCAAAAAAATTGTAAAGAGAGCTTTTTTGCAAAAATTAAAGACAAATTTGAGAGAATTTGAGCAAATTATTGAAAATTTGAGAGAAATTTTAGAGAAATTTGAGAGAAATTTGAGAGAATTTAGAGAAATTTTAGAGATGATTTGGAGAGGATTTGTGTATGACAAATATTAAAGGGGAGGGGGTTTTTATAGGTTTTTTTTTTACCGTTGGGGGCCAAACGGTCAAAAAATTTGACCATTGGGGTTTGAAAAACACGGCCAAAAACGCTTCCTTGAGGAAGCGTTTTGCTGATTTTTACCCCGAAATCGCGCTGACGTGGACACGTTTTTGGGGTATTCAGCCTATTCCCGTAATTAATTGAAAAGTCGGACCATTTCCATAAATTTTGTTTAAAAAGGGCTTTTTTTAATAATTAGCCCGGAGTTAAAAGTTATATATATAATTATATATATATGAAAGGAGTTTTATGTTTTTCGAAGGTTTCATAGCGCCGTAACTCTCTCTCTCTCTCCCTTTTTTTTCACTTCCCTTTACCTTTTAGTTTGCTTTTTCCTCTTACATAAGTTTTTACTTTATGCCGTGTTTTCCATTTTAACCCTTTTTTGGTTTTTTTTTTTTCAATATGTTAATTTTAGATTCTACCATATAGGGTATGATGTATTACTTAACAATAAAATTAACAATTTTAATAACAAAAGAATTTAATTGACATAACTTCAAAATTTTGTTGATTTAATTATAATATTTTAAAGTTTAAAGACCAATTTAAAATAAGAATCAAAGTTTAAGGACCTTTAGTACAATTTAATCTTAATTAAAATATAAAATATTTATTTTTATATTATAAAATTATAAATCAAATAAAAATGAAATTTAATTTGATTTAGACAATTAGGATTTTTTAACTTTTAGACTTCAAATTAAATCAAATAAAATATATTTAAATAATAAATCAATAAGAAATAAATAAAAGGGAATCAAAAGTGAGCCAAAAACTAGATTTGCCCAAAAAAAGATATAAATTTTCTCCTTTTTGATGCTGAATCCTATTACAATGGAAACTTCTTCAACCCACTTACCGGGGGTAGCTACCGCAGTTCACAGATGCTGAAAAATTTTTATTTAAGTCTTTTTAAAATTTATAAAAAATTAAATTTATAAAAAAAAATTACACTTTAACTCTCTTTAAAAATAAAAAGTTAATTTAATTATTTAAAAATTATAAAAATATAGAAATTAAAATAATAAAATTATGTTTTTATTATTATAAAAATATAAAATTTAATTTCAACGCTTTCAAAAAAAAATTTTGACTTGGCCCGCAAGGTACCACGGCTGCACCTACAATGGTGCACCTATTATCTTATTTTTACCTTTTCTTTAAATTAAATAAAAACATTGGAACTCAGGACATGGAAGCTTCCATTTGACTTTCAATATCTCAATTTCCAACCAGCGTGTCAAGCTCAAAGGTACAAATAGATAGCCAGCGTCGTCTTCAATTTGTCTTCGTAATTCAAACTTCCCATTCTGAATCTTCAAGAACATAAGTAGAACTCCTAGAAATTACACAATAAATTTGTTATTTTTGTTTTTAGTTTGATTTTGATGTAACATAAAAGATGATCATCATGCAGTCCGTGAAATACTATCTTTCAGAGCATCCATCCATCGTCAACTTCCGATGGAGCAACACCCAAACGTTTGGCTCCACGTGGTCCTTCCTCTTCTCCTCCATCTCCGTCTACGTCCTCGCCGCCACCACCCTACACAACTTTCTCTCTCACATCCTCCCCAAGCGCCGGGGTGTTCCGCTTGGCCCTATCCCAGCCATCCACAGCCTCTGCATCTCGTTAATCTCCGCTGTCATTTTCATCGGCATCCTCCTATCCTCGGTCGCCGATATTCGCGACACCCGCTGGTTCTGGCGCCGTACGAAAACCATCACAACACCATTCCAATGGTTCCTCTGCTTCCCACTGGGAACCCGCGCTTCGGGTCGGGTGTTCTTCTGGTCCTACATCTTTTATCTTTCCCGTTTCCTTCACCTCCTCCGAACATTCTTCATCATCCTCCGCCGCCGTAAACTAACATTCTTTCACCTTTTCAACCAATCAATTCTTTTATTCATGTCTTTTCTATGGCTGGAGTTCTGTCAATCGTTTCAAGTGTTGGCCATTTTATTATCCACTTTGTTATACTCAGTGGTGTATGGGTACCGATTCTGGACGGAGATTGGGCTGCCGACCGCCTGCTTCTCGTTCGTGGTGAATTGCCAGGTGGTGCTTTTGGGGTGTAATTTGGTCTGCCATTTTGGGGTTCTTTTCCTGCATTTTGTGAAAGGTGGGTGCAATGGAATGGGAGCTTGGGGTTTCAACTCTGTTCTCAATGCCGTAATTCTTTGTCTCTTCCTCGATTTCTACTTCAAAAAGCATTTGAAAAAGGGAAAGGTTGGTAACAATAGTGGACACGCTGGGGGATCTTCTTCTGCTCGTTACCGCCGTCGCTCGGTGTCGGAATTAAAGAGCGAATGATTTTATTCAACCATTTTTTCGTTGGTTGTAACTGTTTTGCTCTATAAGGAAACGAAATGTGTAAATATATTCTTCACATGCTTCAACAGCGATAGTCACCTAAGATAATATGAGAAACAATTTTATAATATTATCACTTTTTAACAGTTAATGGTAAATCAACTTGAATTTCATAATTTTTATTTAAATTTAATTTTCTGAAAATGAAAATACAGATGTAATATCCATTAAAAAAATACACACCATTAATTGAGTAATGATTATTGATAATTAAAATCACCAACGTCAACTACAGATGTCACGATTATAGATAATTATAATTTTTATAAACTACATTTTATATATTTCTTAAAAATTATTCAAAGAAACTATCTTTATATTTATGCCTTGTTTTGTTATTAGTTTAATAACATAAGAAAAAAATTATTTATTATATATGCATTAATAGTTAAATATAAAATAAAAAATAATTAATATAATTAAATTAAAAATATTAGTAAAAGTTTTTGTAAAAAAATAAATATCTTCAAAATAAACGAAATTTTTTTTCTCTTTATTAAAAGTAAATTATAAAAATAATTAAATATTACCGATTAAATTAATTTATTGTTAACTCATATATGTTATAAAATTTAGCATTATAATTTTAAAACATACTTTATTTACAATAACATTATTTCAAGTAGAATTGTGATAAATGCAAGCCAATCCAGATAAGAAAATACTATACAA
Organism: Gossypium stocksii; assembly: GCA_020496765.1. Lineage (NCBI taxonomy): Eukaryota > Viridiplantae > Streptophyta > Magnoliopsida > Malvales > Malvaceae > Gossypium > Gossypium stocksii. Next base: position 37,294,717 of record CM035624.1, read on the forward strand.
TTCCAAGAAAATAAGGGGTCATTTATTTGGATAAATAAAAGTTCACATATAAATGAAATTTAGGAATTTTTTATATATTTTACAAAATTATAAGGAAGAAAATAAACAAGTATGTCATCAATTATATCACTGTATGTAATATTCTTAATATAAATTTGGAGAATTTGACATTAATACTATTTTATTTTCTCCAGAAGCAGATGAAGCACGTGATTTGAAATTTTAGGAGTTTATTTATTTTTTAAAACGTAATGTAAAGTTAATCTTAAACCAAAGGCATAATGTTAAAAAAAAATATTTTATTCCTTTCATTTTATTTTTTTTATTTTTTGTATTACCTATCAAATTATCTTAAAATAATGAAAATTTTAACATTTGTTAATTTTGTTGACGTGGCATATATGTGGATTACCATGTGAAAAATTTAAAATAATTAATTTTTTAAAATTTTAAAAAATTAAATTTAAAATATTTTAAATATTAAAAATAATTAAAATGATAAAAATTTATAGAAAAATAAAAAAATATTTTTCATATTTTTTATTTTTTAAAAAATAATTAATTGCAACATGGTATGCACATGACCATCCATGTGGATGTCAAGACAATAAAGTTAACAAACGTTAATTTATTTATACATTTTGGGTGATTTGATAAACAACGAGGAAGAAAAGTTAAATAGATTACTAAAAAAAATTTTAAAATGAGAGGGTTAAAAGGTAATTATGCAAAAACGAAAAATCAGTGATTGGGAGTCAAGATTAGACCCCATAAAACGTTTACTTGGTTGGAATTGTTATCACAAAGACTGGTAGGCGCCGCGCTTGCGTAGCTGCTTCATCTTAGTTTCTCATTTATATAAGTAATTTAACTACGGCTATAATAATGATATTATCATTTTTGACCAAAAAACAGACATATGTAATTAATCATGAGATCTAATTTGGATATGGTAATTTTATAGCACAACGATTATACCATAAATAATAAATTATTTTCAATACGATTATTGCACAAATTAATGGATTTGTTGAACTATAATTCATATAACTTCCAATCTCATGTGATGTGAAATTCTATACAGTTATAAAAGTTTTTTGGTAATTTATAATTTAAATCATTAAAGTAAGCATTAATTTTCATATACATCATAAACTTTTAATTTAATTTAATTAAATCATTTAATTTTTATTATTAATAAATTAGGTCACTTGTCGTAACCCTTCACTTAACACATTTTTTACATGTTACCAAAATAAAATATACTTGATAGTTTAGGTAAAAGAGATTAGAATTTTCTCGAACATTTGATTTTGGTAAAGAAATATAATTTCATGGTCATGAAGTATAATAACTTGTACAACACAATTTATTCATATGAACCCTAAACAATGGATAGAAAGAGTTTATGATACTAAATAAAATAAAAATAGGAAAAAAAAAATATGTCCATAACTTTTTCATCCGTTACATTTAAATACACTAATCATTACTATTTAAATATGTACGGTTCATTTCTAAATTGTCAAATTCATACTTTTAAGTTAATTAAAGTTGTTTTAAATAAAAATATACACAAAAATAAATATATGGGAGCCGTACCATTAATTATTTTTGTTAGATAATATATATTAGAGACCAAAACTAATTAATTTCAATACAATATCCTTCATAAATAATATTTTAAATGCTATGTTATTGTAGTCTCTTCAATCTGGCCCAAACGTAATGGTCAATTTATGAAGGTCACTTTAGCCACCAAAATAATTTAGTAAAATGTTCAATTTCAATATACGTCGAAACTCATTATTGTTTTAATCAATTTTTTTATCGATCGAAAATCAAAGTTTGCTTTCAACAAGTTTTAACAAAAACATTATCATTTCAATTCAGAATTGGTTTAGGGACTAAATTGCTATGTTTTAAGCCAATTAGAAATCGAATTTATTTTTTAGATAAATTTAACATTCTATTCCATCTCATATTTTGTAATTGAAAATTTAAGACCAAAGTTTTATTCATTATTTTAAAAAAATGATACATTTTTCATGATTAAAAATAGATAATAAATATTATTTGATTTTAATGATATAGCGTAATATGCAAAACCCAAACCAAAAGAATAATCACGTTCATGCCACAATCCGTTTATACAAAACAAAAACGAACATGATTTATCAAATAAAGTTTAAAAATACTTTTGTTCAAAACCGATGACAATTCTTAGAGTGCCGAGTTTGAGCTTAACCTCACAAGTTATCAAAAAAGATAAGAAAACTAAAGAGTGAGCTATGAAGCCCAGTGTGGCCTTAGCATATGTATAGTAATCAAACAAAGCAGTAAATAATAGCATACAAGCATACAATACATGGTATAAGCCAGAATCACGTTTTCTACAGAATTCATAGTTTTCAATGATATGTTCATGAATAACAATGCAGTCCTCTACCCCAATCTAACCCTACACACCATAATAAGAGTTCCCCATAACTCGTCCATCCCTAAACACCAAGACAGTATATTGCGAATGTATCGCCAATATAACAATAGATTTGATTAACAAACTGATTCGGCATTTAAAGCTTGTACTTCTTCCTTCAATATCCCAATCCCAATGCAACAGTATGTCATGCTAACAATATAAAAAAATAGAACAGTAACAGTGTTAACATGTTATTATCATGCAACCGGTAACAGTTTACTGTTTAAATAGAAACGATAAGCATGCATCAGTCAAATTTGCGGAATTAACATTGAAACAACATCGAACACATTCTCAACAATAATGAATCTAAAAATGGCAACATACTACACCCATACTTACGGCACATAGTTGACTTTTCAACCAAACAATACTCTCGGTTTATCAACAATTTACCAAAGGATGTACTCCTTTTAGATATGACATTTCTATGTGCTTTCATATTCACAAATCGACATTGTTTAGCAATGATAAAAAAAGGTAATAATACTCTAAAGAACTTATACATTTGACCAAAACCACATATACACATGACATAACATAATTAGGACACACAACTTCACCCACACGCTTGTGTGACACTCTTTTACTCCTCTGGTACATTCTTCTAATTCAGATCTGATCTGATTCTCCCAAACCTAGTCCTTCAAACGACAACCACACAAAATACTAAACACACATGTTAGAAAACAAAACTAGCTAGAAACAAAAGACCACATAAATCCTGTAAAACATAATAAAAATAGGGAGTATTGATCACACTCCCTAATGCTAACCAACATGAGATCACACTCCCTGATGCTAACCAACATGAAGGATCACACTTACCAATCACTAGCGATTGGGAACGGAATCAATCGTGGATTGATATAAGCACCAATGGGTCCAAACTAATAGAGGGTAATTCAGAAAAGAGAAGCAAAGTGGTAGTCCAAAGTGGTGGTAGATGTGACAGCATCTAAGGAGAAAAGAGAGGGAATTGACGACTCAAGGGTGCAAAGCACAATGACTAGGAAAAGTGAAGAAAGAAAAGAAAGAAAGAAAAGAGAAAAAAAAGGAGAAGAGAGGGGGGTGATGTAAGGGAAAATAAGGAAAAAAGAGAAGAGAATGGAGGAGGAGAAGAAAAATACGAAGCTAGAGAGCAATGAGAAAAGAAACTGAAAAATTTAGGGTTTAAGGGGTGGCACAAAACTAGGGAAAAGATAGGAGGCACACTAGGGTTATGGCACTAGGTTATGTGGCTCATAGCGAAAAGATAGGAGGGAACAAATAGGGTTTTAAGAGGTTCTTAATAGATCAGTATTAGTTAGAGGCCCATTAACACGCCTAAGCAAATAATAAAATAAATTCAACATTAATAAATATATCTTGAAATTTTAACCCACGCTTCGGGGCATGACAACTCTTCCCTCCTTAAAAGAAATTTTGTCCTTGAAATTTACCTGATCCAAACAGATGAGGATACTATCACCACATTGTGTCTTCCAGCTCCCATGTAACCTCTTTAGTGTTGTGATTCTACCATAGTACCTTAACCAATGGAATTCGCTTCCCCCTCAGAAATTTTTCCTCTCGATCCAGAATACGTATGAGTTTTTCCTCAAAAAACAAATTTGGTCTCACCTCTACCTCTTTTATCGGAACACCATGCGACGGGTCAGATCTGTACCTCTATAGCATAAAGACGTGAAAAACATTATGGATTCAGTTTAGCTTAGGAGGTAACTAGAACGATGGAAATATGCAAGTGTACACAATCGCAACAAGTAATAAAGTGACAAGTAAAATGTCGAGTTATTGTATTTACAGGAACTGTGTAAGAAAATATTTATGAAATGCAATTAAAAACACTTTGGTGAAGGAAAATCTTTTGTTTTGAAGAAAATGGTTTAATAAAACTAGATTTTAACTAAGAAAATTAACTAAGAAAATTAAAAGGTAAAAATTCCAAAGCACGATTTCAAAAGATGGTTTTAATCAATATGACATAATTGTGTTAGATTAATTACATTTCTTTACTTAATATTACCAAAACAATGTTCATGTTGTTACGAATAAATTCACGGCAACTTGGTAATTGGTTAACTATAGCACATACAGACTTACTAAATTAACTAATCTCTTGAAATATTACTATGCCAATTCAAACAATTAATCAATTTAAATAAACAAGTAAAAGATTAAGTGAGGTAACAATATATTTCTATATTGAAATAGTTTAATCACAATAATCTTGCAAGTTATGCAGGGCTAATGTACTATTTATTATCGTCGCTAATTTAACCCTCAGCTTCCTTAGAAGATTAAACATTCACTGGTTAAGTATTATGTCAATTAATTACAATTTCAACATGGTTAATAAATAATTTATTAGTTACCTTACAATTATAATGCAAGTATAACATAATCATGGTTTTACTTAATCAAACAATTTACCAAGACTTATAACAACACAAACATGATTTTAATAACTTAAGTAAACGAAATGCAATCAACCTAACACAAATTAAATTTAAGCCATGTTAATTAAATTTAGAATAAAAACATAACAAATATTCATATACATGTTCATAACAACAACAATAAAATTTAAAGGATAGGAAACTAGAATCAAATCCAGTGTTTCTCCTAAGCCTAACTAATTTGCTCCACTCCTCCTTCTCAGCTCGTTCTGTTGAACCAAGGCTTTTATAAGCACTTAAATGCTACTACCCAAGGTGGTTGAAGGGCTCTTTTCCAAGAGGGAAATCAGCAAGGGAAGTGGAAGGAAAAATGGGAAATAAATGAGAGAAAGTGAGTGAAAAAGAGAGAGATGTGTGAGATGAGAGGTGTGTTGAATAAATAGGAGAAGAGGGTATTTATAGGTGGGATTGGCTACTAAAAATAGAAAAAAGTTAGCAGTCATATACCCCCATTGATCGGCCACACATGTAGCAAAGTTTGAATGTTTCAAACTTTGCTAAATTTAGCTTGGGGCAAATCTTTAAAAGCACAAAATGTGAAAGGGTTTGAATGCGATTTTAAGGAGTCTTCAAAGGTTGATTTGCAAGTCAATAAATCAGCTAATTTTAGCTGATTGGGTTAGCATGATGGAATGGTTTGGGCAACAGGTTTTCTCAATTGGATTAGTCTTTCGGTTTAGCACAACCAGGCCTCTCGTCTATAATATAATTAATAATTATTATTTAACCTAAACTAAATTGAATTAAAATTAAAAGTAAAATAAATTATATTATATATTAATATTCATCATTTAGACCGCATTAGGCTGAAAATTAATTCACCTCAATGCTTCAGAAATCGCTTCACGGTTTTGAGCTTCTAGTAGTGATTGCCGAGTCAATTTTTACCCTTTGTGCAAATTTGTCGAAAAAAAATTTATGAAATTTTATTATAAAATTAATTAAAATTTAATTTTTTAATAATTTAAGTACAATTTAATTATTTTATAATTATATTATTTTTTTAACTTATTACAAAACGACATGAAAAAGTCTATATATTTTTGTGTTTCCAGTAACTCCAACTGATATGCTACTGACCAATCCTCTTAAGGATCTTATACTGCCCAATAAATCTTGGACTCAATTTACCCTTTCGCCCAAATCTTAACAGTTTCTTCCAATCTGACACTTTTAAAAAGACGTGATCTCCTACACTGTACTCAATATCCTTCCTTCTCAAATCTGTATACAACTTTTGTCTATTTAAAGTCGTTTTTAGCCTATCTTAAATCAATTTAACTTTCCCTTCAGGATCCTAAACCAATTTGTGACCCAAAACTTTCCTTTCATACAACTCAGTCCAACATAGTGGTGTCCTACATTTACGACCATACAATGCGTCATAGGGTGCCATCTGTATACTCAATAGTAAATTGTTATTATATGCAAACTTAGCCAATGACAAGTGATCCTCCCAACTACCTCTGAAGTTAATAGTACAACTCTTTAACATGTTTTCCAAAATTTAAATTACCCGTTCCGACTGACCATCTGTCTTGTAACACCCTTTACCCGTATCTGATGCCGGGACAGGGTTCGAGGCATTACCGGACGATAACACAACCAACCGTATATTATCGAGCCATAAACTTCACTCCAATTTAAAACTTTTCAACTTCCACTTTAAAGACCCTTATATAGGCCTACGAGGCCCAACACATACGCTGATAATGATTCAGGACTAAACCAAGAACTTTTGAAAACTTTTGAGACACAATTAAAATTTCCCTATTTTGGAGAGTCACATGCCCGTGAGGGCAGGCCCTTGTGGTCTCACACGCCCAGTGGCTCAGGATACGCCTGTGTCCTCCACCCGTGTAACTCTCTGTTTATGACGGCATATTGTCTTAAAGCTCTATCCCTATCATCAGCAACAATGATAGGATTTTGAGTAGGGTTTGCTCCATTTCCTTAATTCAAATGTTCAAAATTCATCTCTTAAGTCCTTCTTTGATTTGCCTGTCTTCTTCGCTGTCGAAAAGTTCGTTCAATCTCAGGGTCTACAGGGAGTAAATCAATAATTCGGTCAACACTCATAAATACCTGATGTAATCACAGAAAAATTAATTAAGTTAAAAATTAAACAGAAAATTAAACCAAAATGCAAAAACAAATTCACAAATAAAGACTTTTTTAAAATAATCCCCGACAACGGCGCCAAAAACTTGGAACGACAAAATGTGCAAGTGTACACAATCACAAGAAGTAATAAAGTGACAAGTAAATGTCGAGTTATCGTACCCACAGGGACTGTGAAAAGAATTATTTATGAAATTAATTTAAAACACTTTGGTGAAGAAAAATAATTTGATTTAAGAAGATTGATTAAAAACTAAGATTTTAAACTAAGTAAAATAATTAAAATAGAAAATAAAAATTCTAATCCACGATTTCAAAATATGATTTAATCAAGATGACATAATTATGCTAGATTAATTACATTTCTTAACTTTGAATTATTAAACTCATGTTTATGTTGTTACGAATAAATTTACGGCAAATCAGTAATTTGCTAACTTATGAACATACTCACCTACAGAAATCCATTCATCTCTTGTACATATCCTTATGTCAATTCAATCGATTAAACAGATTTTAATAAGCAAACATGTTATTGTGCATACATACTTATTAAATTAAAATAACCCCTTGTAAATATCCCTATGTCAATTCAAACGATTAATTAAATCTAATATGCACATAAAAGACTACGCGACGTAACAAGGTATCTTTACCTTGAAGCAGTTTAATCACAATAATCTTGTAAGTTATGCAAGGCAAATGTATCGTCAAATACCGTTGCTAATTTAACCTTTAGCTACCTTAGATGATTAAACATGCACTGATTAAGTACTGTGTCCATTAATTACAATTACAATCTGTTTAAATAATTAATTCATTAGTTACCTAACAATTGTAATGCAAGAATAACTTAGTCATGATTTTATTTAATCAAGCATCTTACTGAGGCCTATAACAACATAAACACAATTTTAATAATTTAAGAGGACGAAATGCAATCAACCTAACACGAATTAAATTCAAGCTAAATTGATTAAAGTAACTATTCCAACAACATAAATATACATAGGCATGTTCATCACAACAGCAACAAAAATTAAAGAGATAGGGAACAAGAATCAAATCTAGTGGTTTTCCGTAGCTTGACTAGTGTGCTCCGTTCTTCCTTCTTTGTTGTCTTCGTCGACCAAGGCTGCTATGAACACCTAATTGCTGCTCCAAATGGCCGATAAAAGTTTCTTTTCCAAGAGGAGAAATCGAAAAATGAACGAAGGAAAATGGATGGGAAAATGAGAGGAGAAATTGACAGAAGAGAGAATAGATATGAATGAATGAGGTGTGTTGAATGATTAGCCAAGGGTATTTTTATAGCTGAAGATGGATGCTAAAATTAGCTAAAAATAGCAGCCAAAGAGCCATCCCTTGGCCGGCCACACATATGGCAAGGTTGATGGTTTTAACTTTGCTAAATTTGGCTTGAGGCAAATCTATAAAGCCACCAATTGTGGAGGGGTTTGATTGCAACTTGAACAAGTCTTCAAAGGCCTCTTTACAAGCTTAAATAATCAGCTAATAAGCTGATTTGGGTCAGCATATGGACAATTTTGGGTTGTCCATTTCTTGGTCAGTTTGGTTCACTCGGTTCTGTAACACATATAACCCATATTCGTGGCCGAAATAGGGTTATGAGGTATTACCAGACGAAACACAATTTCTGGACAATCATAAATGCACATATAATATATTCACAACTTTAAAACATAAGTATGTTTAAAACGTTCTTTAAACAATTCAAAAAGTAATATAATTAACAATGAAAGCCTTAGGTCGTGCATAATATACAGTACAAATACATACAAATATTCATAATTATAAATTATAAACAAACAACAAATTTGAATTAACAAAACTCTCAATAAATCAAAGCTTTTTCTATTACTAAAGCTTTATGCGCATAACCCATAATTATATGAACCCTTTTTTAGCAAATGCGAACATGATTCCTTATAATATGAATTACTATTCTTAGCCGAATATGATCATGCTTAATGCCTACACACAAGTTACTATTCAAATGGTCAAATCAAATTACCAATTGTCCAATTAAAAAGTACACATATCAATAACTACATGTGATATGCAATTAGCCATTTATACAAAAGCAATACTACAATTCATATGGTCATTTTTTAACATTTTAACCAAAATATCCAAGCCCAAATTATAACACCATTCATTTTGCATTGGATCAAAAGTCATACATAAAACCAACTCAATGTATACACCTTGGTTATGTACACATGGTCGCCTGTCAAACAAATATATCAAATTCCTATATAAATACAATTGCCAAATCAAACTTTACTCATGATCAATACTTATATCTATGCACATAGCTTGGTGGAATCAATCCTCAAATATACATTAAGATCATTATCATGAGTTAAGCAAATACACTTATCAAAATCTATACCATTTCAATAGCAAAGTCGAATCATCAATCCATGTACAAGTGTTAACCACAATAATAGATTCATCTTTACAACATAGCAAAACCTATACATATATAAATCCAATCTCCATCTCAAACACCATATATATATACATCATTTAAAAACAAGCAATATTTATAACACATCTCATAGTCAAAATCCATAAGTCATTTAATTTTAACCAACCACTTCAAGCAATATTCATATCTAAATATATATATCATAACCGAATATGCCAACCACAACCAAAATATCAACCACATCATTAGCTCAAACCATGAAACAATACTTGGCAAAATGAACAAGCCATTTTCGCATGGCTTTTAAATATATACATACCAAATTCAAACATGTCCAAAGGATAATATAGCCTATACATGCCATAAGTTTCAGATTTAACTTTTAAAAGTATCGATAAATAGATGATAGTGTGATTGACTTTGCTGACGATCCCCGAGCTCGAAACAAATCTCCAAATCTATAAAACAGAGACAATTGTATATACACAAAGTAAGCTAACTTAGCTTAGTAAGTCTTAAGCAAATAATCAACTCAATACATTTATAATTCAATATGAAAAGATCAATTCATACTATTATAATCATATACACATTTAAGCTTACTAAATAGATTTATCATATGTATATATATCAAACTCAATTGGTCGAATACACATATCATAAATAACATAATTATTCTTCACTTCTAAAGTCGTTTACATAATCATGGCCAAATGTCATCACTTATATAAACATGCTTATAAATCACATATATAATTTCACATCTATTAACATTTAACCGAGGATACATAAATTCAATGATATTTTCAACTTTCAAGCTTATCTTATTTCACATAAACATTTAACTAACACATACCTATAACTTTTATTTCGTTTTCACTGTCGTTTTTTATTTCACTTTGCCCGTTTGAACCATTTGGAATTGAATAAGATACTCGGATAATCACACATATCATACAATGCCAACTTCCTAGATATGGTCTTACATGTAATCGCATATCGATGCCACTGTCCCTGACAGGGTCTTACACGAATCACAAATACGATGCTGATGTCCCAGACATGGTCTTACACGTAATCACATATCGATGCCAACGTCCCAGACGTGGTCTTACACAAGAACATATATCGAATATCCTATGTCATGACATATGTATCCTAGCTATTCCTAAGGTTCGTACAGGGCTTTCGGACATTGTAACTCGATCGAAACAAATTCATAAACAAAGCTCCCAAGTATATATAAATTTGGCTAAGTATATATACATTCGGCTATCACATGAATACTTCCACATACTTCATTTCGGCATATAAAGTTCATGTATAATCAAAATTAATAGCATTTATTTGCCTAAAGACTTACCTCGGATATCGACGGACGGTATAGAACAACTATTCAACTATTTTTGTTTTCCCTCGATTCAAATTAAGCTCATTCAACTCCATTTCATTCAATTTAATCCAAAAACACATAAATGAGAAAATTACCGTTTTGCCCCTGACATTTTACACTTTTTACTATTTAGTTCAAATTGCATAAAACACAAAACATGCAAAATTTGAACACTCCATGCTTAGCCCGAATTTCACCCATGCCCATACAAGTCCATATATTTCATTTGTTTCAAATTTTAGTCCCTCAATTTATAATTTTTACAATTTAGCCCTAATTACTCAAATTCATCAAAAATTCCATGACAAAACATATTAATTCAAAACATATCTTTCATAATTCATCATCAAACTTCACAAAACACAATGATTCATCAATGGAATAACTCAAAATAAAACACAATTATTCATCAATGGAATAACTCAAAATATTCATCAAAATCAGAAATTCAAGTATGGTTCGAGTAGTATTCGAAGAAGCGATCTAAAAAATATAAAAAATATAAAAAACCGAGCTCGTTACATACCTTGATTAAGAACAACAATGGCCGAAACCTTCAAACTCTTTTCTTTTCTTTTTATTTTGAGTATTCGGTCAAATGAATAAAGATGAAAGCATGGTTTTATGTGTTTTAATATATTATAACATATATTATTTATTTAATTGCAAATTTAACCTTGGTTGTAAAATTATAAACCATTATAAACCAAGCCTTTAACCATCCAACATATTTAATAATGGCCTAATTACAACTTAAACAGCCCATATTATAAAGACAAATGCAATTCGGCCATTGCACATTAAACCACCAAATTTTCATTTTACGCAATTAAGCCATTTTATTAAATCGGGCATCCAAACAATAAAATTTTAATATGAAAATTTCACACATACAAATTCACACAAAATAAAAATAGAAAATAATATTAAAATATTTTTTGACTCAAATTCGTGGTCTCGAAACTACTGTTCCGATTAGGGTCTAAACCGGGCTGTTACAGGTTCAGTTCAACTGGACCATTTTTTCATAATTAATTAATAATAATTTATTAACCCAAATTAAATTGAAATAATTTAAAATTAATTATATTATGAGTTAATAACGTAATTTTGGACCGTATTAGGCTGAAAATTAGTTCGCCCCGATACTTCAAATTGTTTCTCGGTTTTGTGCTTCTAGTAGTGTTTGCCGGACCATTTTTCGCCCTTTGTGCAATTCTATCAAAAATAACCAAAATTAATCAAAATTAATTATAAAATTAACTAAAATCCAACATGTTCATATTTTAAGTACAATTGAATTATTTTATAAAAATTAATTATTACTCGACAAGTAATTTACTGAAATTGCATGATTTTAAGTTAAAAAATGGCATGTAAAAGTGTGTAATTTTTCGTGTTTCCAGTTTCTCATCAACCGTCGTTCTACATTCATCTAGTTCATCGAGCTGCACCATTTGCTCATCACTTGTCCCTCGAGTTCTATCACTTTGTATAAAATATGGCTCTAACACATTTTCATGAGGAATTTCCTGCAAAAAAGATTGAACCCCATGATTACTAACATTAACAGAATAATTAGTATCATCTCTCTCACTATGGAACAAAATCACGTGCTTGAAGAGTAATCTTTTCATCACCTACACGAAGCATAAGTTCACTGGTACACACATCAATAACAGTTCTAGTAGTGGCTAAAAGGGGTCGACCTAAGATCATAGGTACCTTATTATCCTCATCCATGTCCAATACAACAAAATCAATAGGGAATATAAATTAATTGACTTTCACAAGTACATCCTCAATAATACCACTAGGATACTTAATTGATCTATCAACTAATTGAATACTTGTTTGAACATTTTATAAGGCATAACATCCATACTAGCCCCCAAATCAGCCAAAGTTTTTTCAACATTTAAACACTAAGGAGACAAGGAATAGTAAAACTCCCTAGATCTTTAAGTTTGTTAGGTAATTTATTTTGAAGAATGGCTGAACAAACTATATTGAGCTCCATAGTCGACTAACTTCTATTTGTTAATAGCTCCTTTAGAAATTTTACATACTTTGGCATCTGTGAAAGGGCTTCAACAAACGGTAAGTTAGTGTGCATATTTTTAAGAGTTCAAGAAATTTACCATATTGTTCTTTTATGTGGTCTCTCTTTAATGTTGTTGGATATGGAACACGTGGTTTGTAGTCTTTAACCCTTCCACGTTTCGAATAGTGATTGAATGGATTTGCTCATTTAGATTATTTTCACTGTTACTAGGTAAGCTACCTTGTGGACTTTCCAAAACAAGTTGACAAGCTGTCTAATTTGATTTTCAAGCCCATGAATCGATGCTTGCTGATTTTTCAGTGTTGTTTTAGTGTTTTGAAATCAATTTTCTACCACCAAAATAAATTTAGCAAACACCTCTTCAAGGTTTGGTTTCTTTTCTTGTTGATAAGGCTGTTGAAATCCCGAAGGGGGTTGTGACTTTTGATTTCCTTGACCACTCCATGAGAAATTTGGATGGTTCCTCCAACTTGGATTATAACTATTACTATAGGGGTTATTTTGAGATCTAAAATTATTACCCTTAAAGTCGACTTGCTCATACTCCTTGTTACACTTGAAGGGTAAATATTTTAAATTAATCATCCCCACTCCATTTGCCCCACACTGCATCTTTGGATTCACCTGCTTAGAAAAATTCAAACCATCAATTTTCTTACCAAGAGCTTCAACCTGATTTGAAAACATAGAAATTGCATCAACATTAAAAGCACTCGATGCTTTAATTGATTTCATTCTCATGACTTGCCACTGATAGTTATTCAGTACCATCTCCTCAATAAACTATTGAGTTGCCTTAGGTGTTTTATTATTCAGTGTTCCACCAATTGCTGCATCAATTAGTTTCCTAGTCAAAGGATTCAAACTGTTGTAGAAGGTTTAAACTTGCAACTACCAAAGGTAATCCATGATAAAGACACCTTCTCAAAAGATCTTTAATTCTCCCACATGCATCATATAATGTCTTCAATTCAATTTGAGCGAAAAAAAAGATATCATTCCTCAACTTAGTTGTTTTAGTTGTTATTCAACAGAAACTTCTCGGTCATCTGATCCAAGTCGTGATAGAACCTTGTGGTAATGAATTCAACCACTTTTTGCCTTACTCCTTAAAGAGAATGGGAATAATCGTAAACATATGGAATCATCAGTAGCACCATTGATATTAAATGTGTCGCAAATCTTTAAAAACCTAGCCAAATGAGTATTCAGATCTTCATCTTGCAAACCATCAAACTGAACATATTGTTGTACCATCTGACTTGTGTTCGACTTTAGTTCAAAATTTTTTACAGTGATGGTAGGTCTCACAATACTCGATTCAGCCCCAATCAAAGTGGGCTTAGCATAATCATACATAGTACGAGGAGCAGGATCTGCAGAAGGTAGCTGATTATTTCTATTATCACCCATCTCTATAGTAATATCCTTTTGTTCTTAATTGTCTACTATATTTTGTTGACTTTGCCTTGCTTCTCTAACCTCTCTTGATTTCTACGTCCTAACTTTTCAATCTCACTATCCAAAAGTAAATTAGAATATAACAAGTTTCCTCTAGTCATAAACCAAAAGAACCTACCAAAAGCAAACAAATGAAAAATTAGAATATAAAAATTAAATTAAAAAATATTAAAATAAAAATAAAAAATGGCTAAATTAATAAAAATAAAGTTTTCCTAATATTTTAGTCCTCAGAAACGACACTAAAAACTTGATGTAGTCGTAAACCAACTAAAAATTTGACAAAAGGATGTGCACCTATCAATTAGTAGTATAACTATGGTGAGCAAAGATATCATTCCCACAAGGACTAAAAGTTCTAGTAATTACTATCTTTTTATTATTTAACTGACAAATTAAAGATATTGATTAAAACTAAAATTAACTAAATTAACTTACTAAAGAACACGACAGAGAACGAATTAAGAAAATAAGCGATTAACACCCATAAAGCGAAACGATACCCAGGATAGAATTCACTTAGATTTCATCTGTCATTATCAATCTAAATTATGTAATATCTTCATTTAGTATCTTGACCAGTAGAAATCCCTAAATTATGCTAATATTTCTCTTCAAGACTAAGAGTAATTGTAACAACCGAATTAGGGGCTAAACGAAATAGTGGTTTCAAAACCATGAATCCGAAGTCTAAAATATTTTTCCAACTGATTTTTGATGTTTGTTGGATGTTTGAATAAATATGTGAAGTTTTGGTGTAGGGAATTTTATTGGTTGCCTGTCTAATTTGATATGTTGGACTAAATTGTAATAGGTGAAAAATATGGGTTTTATTCCATAAAGGTACTTGATTGAAATAGGTTTTTGAATTAGAAGTCCTTATATGGTAATTAAACCATTTTAACTTAGTTTGGACAAAAATGTCCAAGGAAGGATGGAATACCAAAGGTTTTTAATGAAGGGCATTTTGGTTATTAGTTAATAAATGAAATAAAAAAGGGAAAAAATGGGCCAAAAATGTGTTCATTTTCTTCTTCCTTTGGCCAAACATAGCATCTCTCCATAGCTAGGGTTTTGTTGATTTTCAAGCTCACAAGTAAGTGCAATCTAGCTCCGTTTTTAATTCTCTTCATATTTTTGAAATCCTTGTAGCTTAATCTAGCTATTTCTACCACTAATTTAAGCTAGAGTTTATGTTCAAAAATATACCCATGCATGACATGCAAGTATTTTGATGCCCAGTGGTAGAATATGAAAGTTTAAAGTGTAGTAAACACATTTTTCTAAGTGATTTTTCATGAAAGTCTCTAATAGGGACCAAATTATAAAGATAGTAAAATGGGTAGTAAAAGTATGAATTGATGAGAAATGTGGGCTGTTATGAGCACTACTAAGGTTCAGCTAGGCTTGGGTAGCCAAGAAAATAGATACATTTCAATTTACGAGCCTGAGACTAAAGTGTAAAATTAAGAAAGTTAGGGGCTAAATTGTAAAAATTGTCATAGGATGATTTAGGAGTAAATTGAGTAATGTGTGTATTAAACGAGTTGAATGTGTTATTATAAATCAAGAAGAACAAGGAATCGACCTTGACTGGGGCAAAGGCAAGGTTTCAGACTAAATCACGAATCAGACTTATTTTATAATCGAGGTAAGTTTATATGTAAATAAACTTTGATTAATTATACTAGAACATTTTATTTTATCATGTAGGATGAAATTGAGTATTAAATGGTTGTATGATACAAATTGTGAATTGTGGAAATATGGTGAGATTAAATAAAAAAATTTACAAGTAAAACTATTTGGATATGAATAATTGCATGAAAGGGTGGAACTATGTGCTGAAACCACTTGTAAATGCATATGTCAAAATATCGTAGAGCTATGTGCTATAATCACAAATATAAGGTATCGTGTTGACATCGTAGAGCTATGTGTTGTTACTACGATAAAATACATTACATTGTTTTAGAAGCGTGGAGCTAAGTGCTGTTACCACGACTAAAGAGAATCGATTTATTAAGGTGGAGCTTTATGCTAAAACTACCGAATATCAATTGATAAATCGAAGGGGTTAATGTGGAAAATTTCTAAAAGATGTCTTGTGTGAAATATGATATATAGATGCAGGGATGTATGCAAATATGTGTAAGTGTGAGCAAGGGTATATAAGAGTAAGGGTGTTGTGAGTATATACATGGATAAGCAAAATTTCATGAAGTATATGTGGAGAATTGGTAAGGTTAAAAGAGTAAGTGAGGTTGATAAGGATTCAAATTTTATTATATTAATCATGAGCTTGAATTGAAATTATATTGTAATGTTATTTATTTGCATATAAGACTTACTAAGCTTTTTGAAAGCTTACTCCTTTCCTTTTTCCTTGTCTTATAGTATAGTCAAGCTAGCTCGGGGATTGGGACGCGTCAGAAGATCACCCACACTATCAACATCTTTCATTTGGTATAGTGAAATGAATTTCTTTTGAACTATGGCATGTATAGGGATGCATTCGTGTTGTAAGTGTCATTTTGGGTTGGCTACTATAAGGGTATAAGCTTTTTGATATGTATTTTGTAGTTAAGGCCATGTGAGATGGCTAATGATGTTATTGGTCTCTATACATATATCTTTATGAGGAAATTCATGGAACAATTGTTGTACTTGTAAATGGTTAGGAAGAATGTAGTGTATGGATAACTAAAATGTGGTTGTTTGGATGTGTCTTCATGTCTTATTGTGTATTGGCAAAAGTGGAATGAGTTGGTATATGTTTCCAGGGTGGCAATTGACTTGGAAAATAGCTTATAATTGTCCACACGGGTAGATACACAAGTGTATGTCTACGCTGTGTGTGACACACGGCTAGCCCCATGGGTGTATGGATAGGCCGTGTGTCCCCTGCACTTGAATGCATGAAAAATTAAATGTCCAGTAGTAAACACACGGGTGGAGACACGGCCATGTGTCTCGACCGTAAGATAGACACAGCCTAGCCCACGAGTGTGTGGCTTGGCCCTGTGACGAAGTTTTCGAGATGATGTCATAAACAGAATACCCTGAAGTTTTTACACAAGCTAGGACACGAGCGTGTGCTTAGCCATGTAAAGGACACGGGCATGGAACACGGGCGTGTGCTCAGCCGTGTGATAACCCCTGTAGGTTCGAAAAAATAATTTTGAAATAAATCTGCACGGGTTGGGGACACGGGCATGTGTGATCACACGGCCTGTCCACACGAGCGTGTCCCTATCTCACACGGGCGTGTGCCCTGTATTTGGCCAAATTTTCCAAAATTTTTTTGAGTTCTCGGTTTGGTCCCGGGCCACTTTCAAACTATGTTTTGGGCCTCGTAGGCCCATTTTAAAGATTGTATCATATTTTATGAACGGTTTTAAATTGAAATGAAATTTTATGGCTCAATTATGTATGATTGGTTGTGTTATCGGCCGGTAATGCCTCATACTCAGTTCTGGTGACAAACTCGGGTAAGGGTGTTACAGTAACTGACTCTAGGTTGATTAATCAAAATTTTGTTTTAATTAAAACCCTTATTGCCGCATTAACTCAATTTATGGATCCCCCTATTAGATTTGACTTTAATCTAGTAAATTTATGTCGTCATATTTTTAGAAATGCATACAACTCCACTCAATTAGCTAGATCTACTCTTAAACATGGTATATTCCTCCTCTGATTTAAGCACATCAAACATGGATTAATAATATAGAAATATGAAAAAAATAATTAAGGACACATAATTGTGAACAAGATCTAAGTATTTATTGCGTAAAAATAGAAATCAAATAACAAAATCAATCCTAGGGTTCATCTCCCTAGGTATTTGGAAAATTAGTTCATAATAGCAACTAAAAACATCTCAAAGATAGTATAACCATAAGAAATAAAGAAATTCATAATAAACTTCAAAGAAATCAAAAGGATATCTTCAATCTTGATGGAAATCTATTTCAGAATCAACTTCAATGGTGTTTTCTAAGTTGTTTTCTTATGTATTCTATGACAGCTTCCTCCCCTCTTCTTATATTTGGTATATAAAGGTCTTAGATTGCCCAAAAAACCTAAAAGTAATTATTTTTCGTGTGTTTAAAGTGCAGATCACGATTGCCACAGGGTTTGGCACACGTCCGTGTGGCAGCCCGTATGGCTCACATAACTGTGTGCCCATCTCGTGTAGGAAGGTCCAGCCAGTGTGGCTCTTGAAACTTGCTCCAATTTTTTAGTTTTCCCTCATTTTCCACTCCTTTTACTCCCAAATGCTCTTCTAAGCATAGAAATATGAATTTGAAGGATTAGGAGCATAAAATTCAACATTTTAAATTGAATAATCATCCAAAAATGCATTAAGAATGAGACTAAAACATGTTACTTTTGGCATTTATCAGCGACACTCCTTTACTCCTTCCGTATATTCCTTCGGTTCAGATTCTCCTAGATCTAGTTCTTCAAATGGCAACCACATATAAATGCATAACACACATGTTAGATGACTATAAAGATCCCGTAAAACATAACAAAAAGAGGGAGTATAGATCGCACTCCCCAATGCACACCAACAATTGGATCTAACCAATATGAAGTATCACACTTACCAACCTATAGCAGTTGGGAACATAATCAATCATGGACTGATCTAAGCACCAATGGGTTTGAACTAATAGAGGGTAATTTGACAAAGAAAAGCAAAATGGTAGTCCAAAATGGTTGTAGATGCAGTAGAAAATAAAGAGAGAAGAGAGAAAATCGGTGGCTCAAAAGTGGAAGGCACGACGACTAGGGATAGTGAAGAAAAAAAGAAAGAAAGAAAAAAGAGAAAAGAAGTAGAAGAGAGGGGGATGACATAAGAAAAATAGGGAAGAGAAGAAGAGAAAAATAATGCTAGAGAGAAAGGAGGAGAGAAACTGAAAATTTTAAGGTTTAAGGACAACACAAAACCAGGGAAAATGAAAAGAAGGGGTCGACCTATAACATCCATTTCTAGCGGAACAACAGTTTTGGTTTATTATAGTAAACAGACTGTCTGGCGAAGTGATATCTGCCAAAAGGGTTATTTGGCGTATGCTTGTGGGCGAATTGTATCCGTCACATAAGAAAGTAGGAATTTTACTTCATGATATTTTGCTATATTAAGGAGAAATTCGTGTTAAGTGATAAAGGGTAAGTATGGAATGAGTATTCCCCAAAAGTATGGTATGCCTGGTTTGTATGGAATATTGTGCTAGTTAGACTTTAGGTAATCTGGTTAGAAACCAACTATATTGCTTAGCCTTATAAGTATCATGAAGGGTACTTATTTATAGTTCTTTCGGGAATTGTATGCTAATAAGAAGGCAAGTTATGATATGCATGATACATGTTAAATTCCACAAAGTAAGTTGAGTCATATTTATATGTGAGACATGAGTTCTGAAAGGGTTCTTCTTTCTTCTTTTTTCTTAAGTGGTATTTACTGATACCTTCCTCAAATTTGAATGTATCTTTCATTGATGATCTAGAAGTTATGGTTCTTTTATGTCAGTGGTTATTCCACACCAGGGTAAGTATTTCAACTTTGCATGTTAAGTTTTGAATGAGTAAATCTGTATATGGTAATTGAACAATAAGATTGTAAGTATAAGTTTTCTGCATGAGATTGTTAGTGATTGAGATGATAAGTAATTTGTATGTACAAGAGTAGTAATAATGAAATTATGTTTCTAAGCCATGGTTGTTGCTAGTTCGAGATGGATATCTAGATCTAGAGTTTTGAACTGCATTAAGTAAGAATCAGGTGAGTCTCTACTTTGAATCTTGCACGTATACTATTCATATTGAAGTATATCTATATGAAAGTGATCAAACTGGAAATCATGGATAATATAGTATGAATATGTCACTTATTCAACTATAGGAATAAGGATATGATTAGATTAAGAGATAAGTTAGTTGGCTTGAAAATAAGTTCTTTAGGATGTATGAAGAGTGTTATGAAATTATCAAATTTTGAGTTTGGGATGTGTCTGGTTCGTAGAGTTTGTAAAATGATTCAAGTTACCGCGATGGTAAATAAAGAAGTCTGTCGAGATTGTAAACATGAACTCTGAAGGAAAAAGTCCATGGCCATGGCATACCCTAAAAAAGAACTGTTGAATGACATTTTCTTTAACGAGGTTCTCTACTTATCCCAGAGTGATGATAGGCAAACCTCACTCAATGTGATTTTAGGCAAATCTATACCGCAAACACGATAGTTATGGGCTGTATATATGGCATCTTGTCAGCCTTTGTGGCATACTCTAAATTAATCGCCTTTGTGGCATACTCTGTATATATAACCTTTGTGGCATACACTACATAGATCGCCTTTGTGGTGTATTCTGAAATAATGACATATGACGTGTACGATATATTGTTTCTTTCCCTCCAATGTGTTTTGTGAAGTTCGCTAGGACAATAAACACGAGGTTCCATATAATTTCTTATATGACGTTTTGTTAGGCCTTTGTGACATGAACTATCAAAATGTCTGGTAAGAGTTAAATTTTAATGTCTATCCTTATTGTAAGATATAAGTAAATTCTTTTAGTTCTATAATAAATAAAACTAAGATAAGGTATTGATATGCTTTGGGTTATGGGTGACTAAGTCTTAAGGGTTTTCTTAAAAAAGAGATGTGTATCTGTATGTTAAGAAGGGTATACATTAGGATGATTTGTATATATGGAAAGTGAGGTGTAACAGCCCACTTTATACCCTAGTCGGAACGAGTGGTTTTGGGACCACTTAACCGAGTCAAAATATTATTTTAAATGCTTTAATATGTTTTACTGTATGATAGATATATGGTGTGAAAGTTTCGTATTGAAATTTTACTGTCTGATCGGTTAATTTGATAAAAAGGATTAAATCGCATAAAGCGATAAATTAGAGTTCTATTTTATAAATGGCTTATTTGAGCATGGCTTTATAAAAGGAGGTACTTGCATGGCAATTATGCCATTTTTAATTGGAGTGGTTGGTAATGGACCATTATGTCCATGTTTTATAATGTTTTATAATAATTTTACAAAGGGTAAAAGGGTCATTTGATTTATTATATGTTTTAATTAAAACAAAACATAAAATGTCTTCATTTTCATTACCTTCTTCACCGATTATATGAACAAAAATTAAGGGTTTTACACTTTCAAGCATTCGGCCACTTTAAGCTCCAAATTGAGGTTCGTTTTTATTCCGTTTTCGATAATTTTTACGTTTTTGTAATCGTTGCTTCGTATATTAACCGACCCGTACCTCAATTTTTGATTTTGATTATGTTTTTGAAAAATGCCATTGATGAATCCTTGATATATTGATAGATTTTGATGAATTATTGTATATTATGTGAGAAAATACAAGAATTTTAAAGTAAATTTCGATGAAAATGAATTTAAGGATTTATTTGCAAAAAGATAGAATTTTTGAGGTTAAATTGTGATTAATTAAAAGATATATGCTTGTATAAGCCCCTTGAATATTCGGCTATGGTAAATTGGGGGATTGATTGTGTAATTTGCCATTTGGTGTTAAAGGGGCTAAATTGCAAAGTGTTGAAAATATAGGGGCTAAATTGCAAATATGTCAAATTATATGTTTTTGGATTGAATTGAATATGTGAGTTAGTAAATAGCTGAATTTTGCATTAATTTAGATAAAGACGATCGAATCCTGAAACTTAATCGGGGAAAACGAAAAATAGACGAGTAGATACGGGATGACGAGGTAAGTTCGTATAATGAAATTTAATGTGTTTATGTTTATAATTGTTGTTAATGGAATATATGACATATTAGTTGATTGAATAGCCTATTTGGATGTATACATATGAAATTGAAATGAAATTGTTACAAGTGAGAAATGAATACCAAGCCCCGTTAGAACCGTAGAAGTTGATAGGATACAAGTGACATGTCACTAGGGCTACAGGGTGGTTCGAGCTCCTGCATTTGTTGTGGACTCACCACGTGCTCATGAGCTACAGGTTTATCCTTCGGGATCACATGTTTAGTCTTCGGACTCACCGTTAGCCTACGGGCTTTCCGTTCATCCTTCGGGATCACATGTTTAGTCTTCGGACTCACTGTTAGCCTACGGGCTTACCGTTCATCCTTCGGGATCACATGTTCAGCCTTCGGGCATACCGATACAGGCTCGAAAGAGCATACATGATGCATTGACGGATTACAGGTTATATGTATATACACTGTGTGTGTATCACCCGAGTATCCCTCGATGTTCTTATAGGTTCAACGGGCAATTACCGATACATGTTACATGAAGATTGAATGATATATGTATTACATGTTATATGAGACATGAGAATTACATGGATTATATGGTATAAGTTATATGAAATACATGTACAAGTATTTGAGCAATGATATGATACATGAATGTTGTGGTTGGTACATGAATGAATTTATATGTTACATGAACTAACAAGGGTATACTTATGAAATAGGCAACTTGAGTATATGAATTGAATTAGCATTGTTGTTGTAATTATCGCATTGATTCGGTAAGGTTTAATTTCTATATTATACAGACTTACTAAGCTTTAGAAGCTTATTCTGTTTATTTCTTTCACTGTCTTCTAGATTCGGAAGCTAGCTCGGATATCGGATGAGTCGGGGATCGCTATCACACTATCGATAAAGCTTCGGTACTTTTAAGTATTTTTGCAATCGTTTGGTCATGGCATGTATAGGCTAGTACTTCTATGAACATGATACATTTTGGTAAATGATCAAGCTATGAGATGTGGCTTGGGTCATATGTGTTTATAATCAAGCACTTGAGTTGTCCTTTAGCTATATGTGCTTATGGAAAGATATGTGATTTTGATGAGGTTATAAGCTTGCATAATTGATATGTATATATGTGTGGATGAGTGCATGGAAATGGTCATTTAGGCCTTTGAGTTGGTGTGCTTGATTTGTGAATGAATTGAGATGATTTTGGGTCCTTTTTGTGCTTCAATTAGTATGTTTTAGGTTGGTAGAATGGCATGAAATGTTGTTGGTTAATGGCTAGTTGAAATGACCCTTATTGGGTGGCAAATTTGGCTTAAACCGAGCCTATAACGTGCCACACGGCCAGGGAACACGGGCGTGCGCTTTGACCGTGTGTCCCCTGCACCTTGATGTCTTGGTCAGTTTTGGTGCACAGCTTAGACACACATGCGTGTCTGGTAACTTGTAGCCGTGTGAAATTTGGGAGTATAGTCACACGGCCTGCTCTATTTTGTACACGGGCGTGTCAGGTAACTGTGTGATATTTGACAGTTTCGACCACGGGGTAAGGGCACGGGCGTGCCTAGGCCGTGGGCGACACACGGCCTAACCCCATGGGCGTGTTGGACAGCCGTGTGGGATAAGTCAGATTTGACCACGGACTAAAAGGTTTGGGCATATCTGGAGGGACACGGTCGTGTTTTAAAACACACCAGCTAGGGGTACGGCCGTGTGTCCCTAACTTTGAAATTTTGCAAATGATCTCCTATCTTTTAGCATGTTTCCAATTAGATTTCCAATAGTTATATGCATCATTTTATGATCAATTGAAGCATGCTCTAATAATAGATGATACGCGATGGTTCTTGATTGAAAAGTTTAAAATTTTACTGCTCCGGTATATGTTACAAGTCCGGTAATGCCCCTTACCTATTCTGGCGAAGGTTACAGGATAGGGGTGTTACATTTGGTTGGTATTAGTGCTACGGTTTAGTCGATTCTAGGACTACCGTAGTGAGTATTAGTTTAGCTATACATGCCATGTACATGAAATGTGATAGTGTGATATCTCCTGACATCCTCTGAAAATCTATTTTATATAGTAATGGATCCGAATCGAGCTTTAGCTGATGATGTTGAAAGTATTGCGCCAGCACCCGCACAAGGGGCTGTGCCTTCTGAATCGGGCCCTGCTGTAGCCAATCAGGAAGAAATTAAACAAGCTTTCTTCCAAATGATGTCTGGTTGGTTTAGTGAGTTTGTGCGAGCAAACCCGGCTGCTCCGCAACCTCCACCCCCTCCCGTCCCACAACCTAACCCTGATAATGTACGAGTTGTAGATCCTCTGAGATTGAACAGACCTCCTGTCGATAAGATACGAAAGTATGGTGCTGAGGAATTCCGAGCTTCAGCAGGTGATGATACTGAGAGGGCCGAATTTTGGCTTGAGAATACGATCAGAGTTTTTAATGAACTAGCTTGTACTCCTGATGAGTGCCTGAGATGTGCTATTTCTTTGCTTCGGGATTCAGCATATCAATGGTGGAATACATTGACCTCGGTTGTACCACGAGAACGAGTCGATTGGGATTTCTTCCAGACGAAATTCAGAAAGAAATACATCAGTCAACGATTCATTGATCAGAAAAGAAAAGAGTTTTTAGAGCTGAAACAGGGTCGAATGTCTGTAACTAAATACGAGAGAGAGTTCGTTCGACTCAGCAAATATGCTCGCGAATGTGTTTCTACCGAAGCAACAATGTGCAAAAGGTTCGAAGATGGGCTAAATGAAGTAATTCGACTATTAGTCGAAATACTTGAGCTGAGAGAGTTTGTAGTTCTCGTTGATCGGGCCTGTAAAGCCGAAGAGCTTGCTAAAGAAAAGAGAAAAGCTGATTCTGAATTCAGAGAAGCTAGAAAAAGGTTTGCGGGTAAACCGTATCAGTCTGGATCTAAAAGATCAAAATATTTTCATCCTCGTCCTGCTGCTTCTACGGGCACATCTATTCGAGATAATAATGTTAAATCTTCCCATTCGAGACCTCAAGCAACCTCGGTAGCTAGTGCTGATAGTGTGAGAGCTCCCGGGCCTGAATGTAAGCATTGTAATAGGAAGCATTTTGGTGACTGTCGATTGAAAAGCGGAGCTTGTTTTCGATGTGGATCGTTAGATCACTATTTACGTGACTGTCCTGAAAGATCTGTAGCTGATAAGGAACAAACAAATAAGACACATAGTGTTGCATCGAGAGGTAGACCGCTCCGGAATACTGAAAACCAAAGTGGAAATCGCAGTGTGGCGAGAGATGCTAATGTGAGATCTGAGATGCGTACTCCCGCGAGAGCTTATGCAATACGTGCACGCGAGGCAGCCTCGTCGCCTGATGTTATTATCGGTACTTTTTCTCTCTATAACACTGATATTGTTGCGTTGATAGATCCTGGATCAACTCATTCCTATATCTGTATGAAATTAGTGTTTGAAAAGAATTTACATGTTGAATCTACTGAATATGTAGTTAAAGTATCGAATCCGTTAGAAAGGTCTGTATTAGTTGATAAGATATGTAAGAAATGTCCGTTGATGACTTGGTGATATTGTTTTCCGGCTGATCTGATGCTCCTCCCTTTTGACAAATTCGATGTAATACTGGGCATGGACTGGCTAAATGTGCATGAAGCTATTATGAATTGTCGAAGTAAGAGTATAAAATTGAAATGTCAGAATGGTGAGATTCTTCGGATTGAATCAAATGATTCGAATGAATTACCGATAGTGATTTCTGCCATGAGGGCTCAGAAGTATGTTAGAAAAGGCTATGATGCGTATTTAGCGTATGTGATGAATTCTAGCAAGACAGAATTAAAAATTGAGTCTGTACCAGTTGTTTGTGAGTTTTCTGATGTTTTTCCGGAAGAATTACAGGGTTTACCGCCGATTAGAGAAGTTGAATTCGGTATTGAATTGTTACCGGGCACTACTCCGATATCGATTGCTCCATACAGGATGGCACCGACTGAGCTAAAAGAGCTGAAAGCACAGTTACAAGAATTGATAGATAGAGGTTTCGCGAGACCGAGTTTTTCACCTTGGGGTGCTCTCGTATTATTTGTGAAAAAGAAAGATGGAACGATGAGAATGTGTATTGATTACCGACAGTTGAACAAGGTGACAGTGAAGAATAAATACCCTCTTCCGCGGATTGATGATTTATTCGATCAGTTGTAAGGAGCTACTGTATTTTCAAAGATTGATTTGAGATCGGGTTATTACCAGTTGCGAGTTAAAGATTTAGATATACCGAAGACTGTTTTCAGAACACGATACGGACATTATGAGTTTCTTGTCATGCCTTTCAGTTTAACAAATGCTCCGGCAGTGTTTATGGACTTGATGAATCGTATTTTCAGACCGTATTTAGACAAGTTCGTTGTAATATTCATTGATGAAATTTTGATTTATTCGCGTGATGAGGTAGAGCATACTGAACATTTGAGAACTGTGTTACAAATTCCGAGAGATAAGCAGTTGTTTGCCAAATTCAGCAAATGTGAATTTTGGCTTCGAGAAGTCAGATTTTTGGGTCACATTGTTTCTGCGGAAGGCATTAGAGTAGATCCGAGTAAAATATCTGCTATTATAGACTGGAAACCCCCGAGAAACATATCTGAGATTAGAAGTTTTCTGGGATTAGCGGGATATTACCGAAGATTTGTTAAAGGATTTTCGATGATTGCAGTGCCGTTGACCCGAATGCTACAAAAAGATGTGAAATTCGAGTGGACTGATAAATGTCAGCAGAGTTTCGAACAGTTGAAAGCCTTGTTAATAGAAGCTCCGATTTTAGTTCAACCCAAATCGGGGAAAGAATTTGTTATATACAGTGATGCATCTATTATTGGACTGGGCTGTGTATTGATGCAAGACGAGAAAGTCATAGCTTATGTCTCCCGACAGTTAAAGCCGCATGAGAAGAATTACCCGACGCATGATCTTGAGTTAGCTGCTATAGTATTTGCATTAAAGATTTGGCGGCATTACTTATATGGTGAGAAATGTAGAATTTTTACCGATCATAAAAGTCTGAAGTATCTGATGTCACAGAAAGATTTAAATATGCGACAGCGGAGATGGCTCAAACTACTAAAAGACTATGAATTTGTAATTGATTATCATCTAGGGAAAGCTAATGTTGTAGCTGATGTGTTAAGTCGAAAGTCTCTGTTTACTCTGCGAGCTTTGAATGCTCAAATGACGTTATATGATGATGGATCTGTTTTAGCTGAGCTAAAGGCTAAACCTTTGATTCTGCAGCAAATTTTCGAAGCTCAAAGGACTGATCCCGATCTGCAAGCTAAACGACTTCACTGTGAGTCTAATTCTGATTCTGACTTTTCTATAGGGAATGATGATTGTTTAATGTTCGGAAATAGAATCTGTATACTGAAAAATAGTGAACTCATTCAGAAAGTTCTGCACGAGGCACATGATAGTCGATTTTCAGTTCATCCGGGCAGTACTAAGATGTATAACGATTTGAAACAGCAATACTGGTGGTCAGGAATGAAACGTGACATATCAGAATTCGTATCGAAATGTTTGATCTGTCAGCAAGTTAAAGCTGAACATCAAGTACCGTCAAGTTTATTACAGCCTATTATGAATCAGGAATGGAAATGGGACAGAGTCACTATGGATTTGGTATCTGGACTACCTCTGTCTCCGAAGAAGAAAAATGCAATCTGGGTTATCGTTGACAGATTGACAAAGTCTGCACATTTTATACCGGTACGTACTGATTATTCTCTGGATAAATTATCGGAATTATATGTATCTGAGATTGTGCGATTACATGGTATACCATTATCCATTGTATCCGATAGAGATCCGAGGTTTACCTCGAGATTCTGGAAGAAGTTTCAAGAGGCTTTGGGAACAAAATTGAGTTTCAGTACAGCATTTCATCCCCAAACCGACGGTCAGTCTGAAAGAGTTATTCAGATTCTAGAAGACATGTTACGGTGTTGTATCCTTGAATTTGAAAGTAATTGGGAGAAATACTTACCTCTGATAGAGTTTGCATACAATAACAGTTTTCAAACGAGTTTAAAGATGGCTCCATATGAAGCTTTATATGGTCGTAAATGTCGAACACCGCTATACTGGACAGAATTGAGTGAGAGAAAGTTACACGGGGTTGATCTAATCCGAGATACAGAGGAAAAAGTGAAAGTGATACGTGACAGTTTGAAAGCAGCTTCAGACAGACAGAAATCATATGCTGATTTGAAACGGAAAGAAATAGAGTTTCGAGTCAGAGACAGAGTATTTCTAAAAGTATCACCGTGGAAGAAAATTCTTCGTTTTGGCAGAAAAGGCAAGCTAAGTCCTCGTTTTATCGGGCCGTATGAAATTGTGGAACGAATTGGACCTGTAGCTTACCGATTATCGTTACCGCCTGAGCTTGAAAAGATTCACGACGTATTTCACGTTTCAATGCTTCGAAGATACCGATCTGATCCGTCTCATATCATTTCTCCCACTGATGTTGAAATACAGTCTGATTTGTCATACAGTGAAGAACTGATTAGAATTCTGGCCCGAGAAATGAAAAAGTTGAGAAATAATCGTATAGAACTTGTAAAAGTTCTCTGGTGTAAACACGGAATAGAGGAAGCTACATGGGAACTCGAGGAAACTATGCAAAAACAATACCTTAACTTGTTCACTGGTAAGATTTTCGGGGACGAAAATCCCTAAAGGGGGAGAGTTGTAACAGCTCACTTTATACCCTAGTCGGAACGAGTGGTTTCGGGACCACTTAACCGAGTCAAAATATTATTTTAAATGCTTTAATATGTTTTACTGTATGATAGATATATGGTGTGAAAGTTTCGTATTGAAATTTTACTGTCTGATCGGTTAATTTGATAAAAAGGATTAAATCGCATAAAGCAATAAATTAGAGTTCTATTTTATAAATGGTTTATTTGAGCATGGCTTTATAAAAGGAGGTACTTGCATGGCAATTATGCCATTTTTAATTGGAGTGGTTGGTAATGGACCATTATGTCCATGTTTTATAATGTTTTATAATAATTTTACAAAGGGTAAAAGGGTCATTTGATTTATTATATGTTTTAATTAAAACAAAACATAAAATGTCTTCATTTTCATTACCTTCTTCACCGATTATATGAACAAAAATTAAGGGTTTTACACTTTCAAGCATTCGGCCACTTTAAGCTCCAAATTGAGGTTCGTTTTTATTCCGTTTTCGATAATTTTTATGTTTTTGTAATCGTTGCTTCGTATATTAACCGACTCGTACCTCAATTTTTGATTTTGATTATGTTTTTGAAAAATGCCATTGATGAATCCTTGATATATTGATAGATTTTGATGAATTATTGTATAGTATGTGAGAAAATACAAGAATTTTAAAGTAAATTTTGATGAAAATGAATTTAAGGATTTATTTGCAAAAAGATAGAATTTTTGAGGTTAAATTGTGATTAATTAAAAGATATATGCTTGTATGAGCCCCTTGAATATTCAGTTATGGTAAATTGGGGGATTGATTGTGTAATTTGCCATTTGGTGTTAAAATGGCTAAATTACAAAGTGTTGAAAATATAAGGGCTAAATTGCAAATATGTCAAATTATATGTTTTTGGATTGAATTGAATATGTGAGTTAGTAAATAGCTGAATTTTGCATTAATTTAGATAAAGACGATCGAATCCCAGAACTTGATTGGGGAAAACGGAAAATAGACGAGTAGATACGGGATTACGAGGTAAGTTCGTATAATGAAATTTAATGTGTTTATGTTTATAATTGTTGTTAATGGAATATATGACATATTAGTTGATTGAATAGCCTATTTGGATGTATACATATGAAATTGAAATGAAATTGTTACAAGTGAGAAATGAATACCGAGCCTCGTTAGAACCGTAGAAGTCGATAGGATACAAGTGACATGTCACTAGGGCTACAAGGTGGTTCGAGCTCCTGCATTTGTTGTGGACTCACCACGTGCTCATGAGCTATAGGTTTATCCTTCGGGATCACATGTTTAGTCTTCGGACTCACCGTTAGCCTACGGGCTTACCGTTCATCCTTCGGGATCACATGTTCAGCCTTCAGGCATACCAATACAGGCTCGAAAGAGCATACATGATGCATTGATGGATTACAAGTTATATGTATATACACTGTGTGTGTATCACCCGAGTATCCCTCGATGTTCTTATAGGTTCAACGGGCAATTACCGATACATGTTACATGAAGATTGAATGATATATGTATTACATGTTATATGAGACATGAGAATTACATGGATTATATGGTATAAGTTATATGAAATACATGTACAAGTATTTGAGCAATGATATGATACATGAATGTTGTGGTTGGTACATGAATGAATTTATATGTTACATGAACTAACAAGGGTATACTTATGAAATAGGCAACTTGAGTATATGAATTGAATTGGCATTGTTGTTGTAATTATCGCATTGATTCGATAAGGTTTAATTTCTATATTATACGGACTTACTAAGCTTTAGAAGCTTATTCCGTTTATTTCTTTCACTGTCTTCTAGATTCAGAAGCTAGCTCGGATATCGGACGAGTCGGGGATCGCTGTCACACTATCGATAAAGCTTCGGTACTTTTGAGTATTTTTGCAATCGTTTGGTCATGGCATGTATAGGCTAGTACTTTTGTGAACATGATATATTTTGTTAAATGATCAAGCTATGAGATGTGGCTTGGGTCATATGTGTTTATAATCAAGCACTTGAGTTGTCCTTTAGCTATATGTGCTTATGGAAATATATGTGATTTTGATGAGGTTATAAGCTTGCATAATTGATATGTATATATATGTGGATGAGTGCATGGAAATGGTCATTTAGGCCTTTGAGTTGGTGTGCTTGATTTGTGAATGAATTGAGATGATTTTGGGTCCTTTTTGTGCTTGAATTGGTATGTTTTAGGTTGGTAGAATGGCATGAAATGTTGTTGGTTAATGGCTAGTTGAAATGACCCTTATTGGGTGGCAAATTTGGCTTAAACCGAGCCTATAACGTGCCACACGGCCAGGGAACACGGGCGTGCGCTTCGACCGTGTGTCCCCTGCACCTTGATGTCTTGGTTAGTTTTGGTACACGGCTTAGACACACGGGCGTGTCTGGTAACTTGTAGCCGTGTGAAATTTGGCAGTATAGTCACACGGCCTGCTCTGTTTTGTACACGGGCGTGTCAGGTAACCGTGTGATATTTGACAGTTTCGACCACGGGGTAAGGGCACGGGCGTGCCTAGGCGTGGGCGACACACGGCCTAACCCCATGGGCGTGTTGGACAGCCGTGTGGGATAAGTCAGATTCGACCATGGGCTAAAAGGTTTGGGGGTGTCTGGAGGGACACGGCCGTGTGTGAAGAACACGGGCTAGGGGCACGGCCGTGTGTCCCTAACTTTGAAATTTTGCAAATGATCTCCTATCTTTTAACATGTTTCCAATTAGATTTCCAATAGTTATATGCATCATTTTATGATCAATTGAAGCATGCTCTAATAATAGATGATACGCGATGGTTCTTGATTAAAAAGTTTAAAATTTCACTGCTCCGGTATATGTTACAAGTCCGGTAATGCCCCTTACCTATTCCGGTGATGGTTACGGGATAGGGGTGTTACATGAGGGGTATTGTACCTTCTTTTAGAATGATTCTGAATTAGAGTCAATGTTATCTTTAATTATAGGATTCTGATATATCATGATATGGAGTTCGTTAGATTGGTCTATACAGTGATTTATCAGTATGGATATGTGCGGTACTAAATCAGGGTATGTCTAGCTATAGATTGATGGTATTATATTCTACGTAAGTATTTGCCAAAACATATATATCTGCTCGTGGTAAATGTTAGTGAACAACTGTTTGAGATAAGAATATAAGTTAAGGCAAGGATTATTGGAAGTGATTTCTGAGGGTATGTACTATTAAGAAATTATTATGGGACAAGAGATTTATGAAACGTTTGGACGGATTCCTCAGTTAGATAAAGGCGATGGAGTATGACAAGAGTAGGATAGTTGGAGTTTAAAATAATAGTATTATGTGGTGGTATCAACCGAAATAAATGATGCAGAATAATTAGCACCTAGTAGTTCATACAAGATTCCAAAGAATCCATCAAGGTATTGTTATTATGAGCTCACTAAGTACTTTTTTACTTACAAGATTTGTTATTGGTTTTCAGGTATCTAAGAGGAGATTTTGCCTAGAGGGACAGAGCCAGGAGTACGCCAAAGAGGTGGTGGAGTGGGCTATTATGCATACAGTGGATATATGGCGTAATCTAGGAATACACCTTCTGAGTATGTATGAAATAAACTTCTAACTTATAAAGATTTGTATCAAGATTGATGTAATCAAATATATTTTAAACACTTCCTTTGTTTTCTTGTAATAGTTTTTAATTAAAATGCCAAAGAATATGTTTAAAGAAATAGGAAATTGTAAATTGTTTTTGGTAATGGTTTAGTTTTGTTTAGTAAAACCCAAAATTTGAATCCAGTAAATCAGTTTGGGTTTGGGACATTACATGACCTTAAAAAAGTACGTTTATATATTAGGGTTGGGAAACACACTAAGGTTATGGCACTAGGTTATGCGGCTCATAGGGAAAAGATGATGATGGGAAAAAATAGGGTTTTCAGAAGTTCTTAATAAATTAATTTTAGTCAGAGGCCCAATAACACACCGAAGCAAATAATAAAATAAATTTAACATTAACAAATATGTCTCGAAATTTTAAACCACACTTTCCAGGAAGGTGTGACACTTGTTGTTAGTTAGTAATGAAATAATTTTTAATTGATGTCTATGGACTCAAATTAATAAACCATATTCAGAATTTGTTTTAGTAATTGGGAGAAAATGATAGAAAGAATAAAATGTTAAATATAAAATTGGTTCCCAAACATGTGCACTTTTTCTAAATTGGTGCTTATGGTTTTTTTGTCCCAAATTATTACTTGAACTTTTTTTGTCCACTAAATGGGTACCTAAGCCTAACGACATTAAGTTTTTGATGACGTGAAAACTTTGGCTAATCTCATGCTGCCATGCATCACCCTCTTTGACCCCTTTGACCTGCTCCCTTTTAAAAAATGATTAAAATTTTTCTCTTAAATAAATAACATCATTTGTTAAAATAAAAAAATTAAAATCTTTTAAAATTTTTCCATCGGTTAGTGAGTCGATTGCTGAAGAAACATTTTCGATTACAGACTTTTCCATCCTTCAACATCAAAAGCCATCTCTGATTCTTTATTTTTTTTTCACATTGGATCCTTTCACTAGATGTTTCCATCCTTCAACATTTGCGTAAAAACCCTTTCGATTCCATCCTTTAGCCATCTGAGAAACCCTTTCGATTACCCAACCATCTGAAAATTTCTTTATCATCTCACAGAAAGAAGCCCTTTTCATCATCAATTACCCAACCTTTCATAAAAGTGAAGTGGTATTTGAATCGAGATTACTCTATTTTCATCATCCATTATTAGTATTTTACTTGGCCTTTTTTTGTTTCTATTTAAATAGCATAAGTTTTTTTTTAAAAAAATTATTGGTTTCTCGATGTGCTTTTTATTGTGTATTTTTTAAAAAATAGAAAGTTTTTATTTTTTTTCCACTACTTGGATTTTGACTCATTCTCAAAAAGTGACAATTTTTTGTATTGAGACCATCGGTTTTCTGGTTTAGCGAATGTTTAACAATTTGTAATAGTTTCTTAGTGTTGGTTTAATGTTAGAACAAAATTTTAACAATTCTTAGGGTTTTTCTTATTTAGATATTTTATTCATATTATAATTTATTTATAATTTTTTTGTTGGCATTCGTGTGTATGCAGATAACTACATATTGAAGGGGATTTTTTTTAGGGTGAAATTGATTAAGGCTAAAAGGAAAGTCAATTGATATATTAGTATGTTTGTTATGTATGTATATTACTATTTATGTATTTTATGCATATTACTGTTTATGTATGTTATGTATATTACTGTTTATATCATGTATGTTATGTTTATTAATATTTATATTATGTATGTATATCATGTATGTATATTAGTGTTGATATTATGTATGTTATGTATATTACAATTTATATTTTATATGCTATGTATATTACTGTTTATATTATTTATGTTAAGTATATTATTGTTTATATTATGTCACTGACTGTATTATATAACTGATTTTGTCTATGCAGTATTTTATCATGACTTCAGATAAATGTGTGGTGTATATGCATTTGGATGAAACTTTTTTCATAGACCTTTGTGTAATGTATGTAGGAAGGGAAGTGCTAAAATGGGATTTTGACCCTAATTTCTTATGTTATTACACTTTGTGTGAGATGGTAATGGAAGCTGGGTATAGAGCTGTGAAGAACTTTGTATACTATGAAGGTGGGTTAGATTTTAGTAAGGGACTGAGTGTTTGTTATGATGATTTACCATTCATAGTAATGATTAACCATACGAGAAATATAGGGTCCAAACATGTATATGTTGAGCACGAGGTAGACACGCTTGATGTTATTAATGATACAATGTTGTTAGCAACCACTAAGGAAAAGGAATTAAATAGCGGGGGTTAGGATACCAAATTGTAATGAAGAATTAAATTGTAATAAGAGAGTTAATAGTGAGGTTTGGAAACCATTTACCGAGTTAGGTGGGGAATCTAATGTGGGACCAAATTTGGGTAGGAGTAGTGATGCATGTGCTAAGAGTGGGGAAGAAACTTCTAAAGGTAGTAGGCCTAGTGATACATACAACTTATTTGGTAGTGAAAGGGTTTTGGGGGCAAAATTTTAGGATGAAGAGGTGAGAAATATCAAGGCTTGGTATAGAAATTATAAATGCAAGAAAATGAGCCAAACAAAAACAACAAATAGGGTTAACAGTGAGGATGTAAAGGTAGGTAAAGGTAGTAAAAGGGGAGAGACAAATGATGAGGTATTAGATGCATCAGGTGGGGGAACAAATTATGTTGATTCATCATATTTGGGTTCTTATGGAAATGATTCAGATGGTGAGGCAGTTTATAGGAGAAGTTGACATGTATGTTTCGATCCTACTAAACAATTCCACATTTAGAGCTTGGTCAAGTGTTTAATGGACCAAAGGAATTCAAGACTACTTTAGCAAAGCATGCAGTAAACAAGAGGTTTGATATTATCTATCTTAGGAATGAAAAGGGGAGGACTAGTGCTAGGTAAAGGGAAGGTGGTTGCTTTTTTAGAATATATGTTGTTGTAGATAACAGTGATTGGTGTTATAAGATAAAAGCCTTTATAGAAACCCACAGGTGTTCAATAACTTTTGAAAATAAAAAGGCATCTCACAAGTTTGTTGGGGACATTTCTTAAGTAAAATCAAAGTGATTCCAAAGATGAAGTTAATTGAGATGCAGAAACTAGCCAAGGAAGAGTTGAAAGTTAATCTAAGTAGGAGTACATGCAGCAGTGCTAGGAGATAGGCACTAGAGAAAATCAATGGAAGGGTAAGCTATGAATTTAATAGACTATGGGACTATGCAAATGCACTTAGAAAGGTAGATCCAGATGGCAATATAGAGGTGATGGTAGAAAGACTAACCCCTACTGAGGTTCCCAAGTTTAGGAGATTTTATGTGGGTTTAATACATTGAGGAAAGGGTTTAAGGAGTGTTGTAGAGCTTTTATTTATCTAGATGGATGTTTTCTGAAGGAAAGATTAAAAAGGGAGACTTCTGTACGCTATCGACAGAAACGGCATGTAACACCCCAAAATAGGGCCTAGGAGTTTTAGGGATTTTAGCCCCAGAATGTTCAGAATTCTACAATATGGTTTATCATTAATATTTTTTTCTACTATGGTTTTCAGAAAATTAAATCAATTTCTGAAAAAAATTTTAAATACCTTTAATTTTGAAAATAGGACTGATTTGTAAAAGAGTCAGAACTTAGAGTTTTTAAGAGGTAATTAGACCATATTTTAAAATTCAACCTAAAAACCCCCATTTATAGTTTGTTCTCAAGTTAGTCTCTTCCCCAATATTGTGTGTTGTTGTCCCTTGTTTGAAGAAGCCTCTCCCAATCGATTTTGATTTCTAAACTCCATACTCTTGATTTCTTTCACATTCCCAACATTAAATCTCCATAATACTTCAAGAAAACATCCTAAAATTCCGTAGATTTCATGGTTTTCTGGGTTTTCGACAAAAGTTTATTTTTTTCCATCAAAGGTAGCGATTCAACTCGTAAATAGTTTTAAATGTTATTTAGACTTTAAAACTAACTTTGTAGCCATTAAATTGCCGGATTTAAATAAAAGTCGAAAATTAACTCGTTAATGGTGGATTTTGGGATTTTGAGTAAAAAAGTGGTTTCAAAGTGTTTTTCAATTAATTTTGATGTAATTAGAAGGTTTCTAAAGTTACTTTAAAGTTTCGTTAAGGATTTCTATGGTTTTTATGAATTTTTGTGAAAATAGCCAAAAACATGTCGAAAAAGTTGATATTATTACCTGAGTAGTTTAGTGTAGTTTAAATCTTTGGAATTAGTTGTAGGTAAAATATAAGATGAACGAAAATGGTTTTAGGCGAAAATATTAAGTAAAGACCAAGATATTTTAATTTTAAGTTTGTTATGTTAAAGGTTTCGGTTACATGAGAACTTAGTTTAGGCTTACGTTTTTTATTTCTTGTGGTGAGTCCTTAGTTGATTTTTGAATGTATTGCGTGAATTATTGGGTTGAAGCTTCAGATTTGTTAGAACCTTCTACAAGTAGAGATAAAGATAAGGAAAATCTAGTTTGAGTTTTTAGCTTTTCGGCGAAAGTGTATTGATGAGTGTTTGGAACCGCTACTTGTAGACACGATTCATAGTGTTAATTGGAAGCTTAAGAATAGCCTAAACCCCTATCGTAAGTTCCGGGTGTAAGCTTTCTATTTATCCTGTTTTATTTTTGGTAAATTATGTAATTATGAGAATATTTATGGATTGATTATGATGATACAATATTGTGATATGAGACATGTGTGATGACTATTATAAATTGTATTGTGTTGTGGGCATATTAAATATGCTGAAAAATAGTGATGATGTTATGTTAGCAATATAAATGTGCAGTGAAAGGGTGCAAAAAATCGATAAGTACGTATGTGTTGAATTATGGAATGTAATGCTAATGTAACAGGTTATGTATGTGACAAACTGATTTTAATGCACTCAGATGTGGTTGGATATGTGATGGAATTGATTAATATAAATAGAGAAGATGTGCATTAAATCAGTAATTAAAATTGTGTAATTGGGGATATTTTGGCCTTGTGACTTTATGAGACTATTGGATATAGTTGGCATGCCATAGGATTGTAAGTGGAGAGATAAGGGAATGTGAGCTAAGCTCCATTCAACGGGACATGTAACAGTTAGAGTTAGGGCCTAGTCGGAATAGTGGTTTCAAGACCACAATTCTAGAGTAGAAAAGCATAATTTATGATTATTATGAAGTTTATGACATGATCGCATGATAGTGATGAAATTTCACGTAGTAAATTTTGAGAAAATGTGATTAATTTGTCCTTAAGGACTAAACTGCAAAAGTTACAAAATTAAGTTTCTAGAAGCTTTAAGGATGAACTAGCATTTGAAAAATTATTAGCAGTCCTTATTTAGCAATTAGACCAATTTTTGGCATGATGGACAAAAATTCCCATGGAAGGGAAAAATATCAAAGAAAGGCCATAAGGGCATTTTAGTCATTTGGTAAAGTTAATAATAAAAGGGGAACAAGAAAGCAAAAATCTTGTCCATCTTCACCAAGGGGTGCAGAAAATTTGAACCTCCATAGTTAGGGTTTTATTTCAACTTTTCAAGCTTCAAGTAAGTGCAATTTGGTCCCTTTTTAATTTTTTTTGTATTTTTGAAATCCTTACAACATGAGCAAGCTATTTCTACCACTAATTTGAGCTAGGGTTCACATTGAAAATTTTACCCATACATGACATGCAAGGAAATTGATTCCTAATGGTAGAAAATGAAAGTTTAAAGTGTAATAAACATATTTCTCTAAGTGATTTTCATGAGAAACCCTAATAGGGACTAAATTGCAAAGTTAGTAAAATGTGTAGTAAATGCAGAAATTGATGAGAAATGTGGGCTGCTATGAGAACATAAAAGGTTCGGCTAGGCTTGGGTAGTCAAGAAATTAAGTGCATTTCATTATACGAACTTAGGGACCATTTTGTAAATATGTAAAAGTTTAGGGGTAAAATTATAAATTTTGCCAAAGTGTAAAATATGGGCTATTTAGCCAATGTGTGTATTAAATTAGCTTAAATTGTCATTTTAGATCAAGAAACACGAAGCCCAGACCGAAACTGGGGAAAAAGTAAGATAGTGGACTAAATCAAACAATTACCCTTGTTTTGGTAAGATAGTGGACTAAATCAAACAATTGCCCTCGTTTTGGACTCGAGGTAAGTTGTATGTAATAATTTAGCCCTAGGCATTATTTAAATTTATCATGATGATATTCTATGTGCTTATGTAAAATTCCATGAAATTTATTGATATGAATTTTACCAAGACATGATGGAAACATGAAAGAAAAATTACTTATAAGTATCAAAGATACGAAGGATACTGTAATCATGTCATGAGCATTGTAGCTTCTATGTAAGACTATATCTGGGACATGGCATTGGCACCGAACAGGGATCCCATGTAAGACCATGTCTGGGACATTGCATTGGCATCCATATGAGGTCCCGTATAAGACCATGTCTGGGACATGGCGTTGGCACCGAGATGAGACATAGATCCCCTGTAAGACCATGTCTGAGACATGGCTTGGGCATCTAAGAGAGAGATCCCATATAAGACCATGTCTGGGACATGGCATTGGCATCATTCTACGATCTCGTGTAAGACCATGTCTGGGACATGGCATCGACATCGATATGAGATCCTGTGTAAGACCATATCTGGGATATGGCTTCGGCATCAGTTTGAGGTCCTATATAAAACCATGTCTGGGATATGGCTTGGCACCTTAGCATAAGAATGACATTGAGGGTATCCTTCGATATTCTAAGCATGTTAATAGAGAATGTATCTAAGTTGTTTAGCTAACAGGAGAGACTAAAGTTTCATGATGAGTGTTATAGGTACATTTGAGTAAGTCATGAGAAATTATGAAAATGTCATGTGAATGAGTAAGCCATGGGAAAGATTAAGTCACGAGAGTAAGTAAGTCTTGAATGAATATGTTATAAGAATAAGTAAGATACGAGAAAGTGTAAGAAGTTATATAAACTCCATGATGCCATGTTTGAACTACTTTCCATGACATTTATTGCTATTTTATTTCATGCAACTTACTAAGCATTTTTATGCTTACTCCCTTATTTTCCCTTCCATGTAGATTTGTCAAATTAGCTCGGGGATCACTCGAAGTCACACTATCAAGGAATTCATTTTGGTATAGTAAAATTAGTCTTTTTATTGTATGACATGTATAGGAAGTTTAGTTACTTTGGTATGTGTTATTTTGAGTAGCCAAATGTGTTGGCTATTGTTATCACTTGAGTCAAGTTGTAATGGCTTTTAAAATTGGCTAATATTGTCTAAGTTATATTTTATGCAATGAGAATGAAATTCATGATATGCATGATGGCATGTGAGTGCCGCAATGATGAATGATTTTAATGTATGTTATACCTTGATTTGTGAGTTTGAAGCTAGTATAAGTTGGATGTTTCAGGCTGGTAAAAAGGCTTGGAAAATAGCCTATATTCGTCCACACGGATGGGCACACGGGCGTGTGCCTAGGTTGTCTGTGACACACGGTTGGCCTCCATAGGCATGTTAGTAGACCATGTGCCCCTACATCTTAAATAGTTAAGTCAGAATTGCGCACGGGTGTGTGCCTTAGCCGTGTGAACCCCTGATGTTTATAGTATTTAAGTCAAAGTGCTCCACGGGTTATAGAAATGGGCGTGTCTAGGTCGTGTGAGGGACACAGGCTACAAACAATGGCGTGTGCCCAAACCGTGTCCAAACCTGTAGGATTGAAATAAGAAATAAATTCAGCATGGGTGAGGGACAGGGCCGTGTGGCCCACACGGGCGTGTTCCACCTCATACGGGCGTATGGCCCTATTTCAAGCAGAATTTTTTTCAAAGAGTTCGAAAGTTCCCAGATTAGTTCCAAACCACTTCCGGTGTATGTTTTGGACCTCATAGGCTCATATTAAAGGTATTAAGAGTTCATTTGAAAAATTTTTAAATTAGAGTGAAAAGTAAGACTCAATTTTGGCGTATTCAAGCGTGTTCAAGTACGGTAACGCCTCGTACCTTGTCCCGGCATCGGACTCAGGTAAGGGGTGTTACAGGACATGTTCGGTGTGATGGAGACTGTTTGCTATATGCTTCACTTTTTGGGATATGTTCGACTCTATAAGTCATTTGGTGTGTTGGAGATCCGTGTATTCAATGTGTGGTGATAGAGCCCACTTTTTTGTTTCATAGTCTCTAATGCCTAATTATCTTAAAATGTATATATGTGTAATGTGATTTATGCCTAAATGAGTATGTGGTTGCTAAGAAAATTATCGTTTAAATGTGATCTTATTTTTTTTGGTAATACGATGTGAGATGGATGCTTAAACATGTGAATAATATACTAAGTGAGTTGATTTAAGTTTCATGAAAATGTTAGTATATTCTCATAGTAAATTGCATATATAATTGTGGTTTGAATCGTTTCCATTTAACTCGTGAATGCATGTGAATATATCAGCTAGACTTGTGGGTTATTAAAGCATGTATACGTCATTTAGTCTTAATGAATTATTATTAAATAATTTATTTATAAGCGAGTTGAGTGTAATTGCATGTAGGAGTATATGTTAGTTTTATGACTTAATGAAACGTGAATATGATATTTTGACTTGAATAGAATATGGTTGTGAATGTGTTGTAGTATGCTCTTGTCTGACCTTTGACATTTGGTGTACATTGCGGTTATTTTGAGCATTCACTGAGCTTGCTAAGCTCACCCACTCCCTTCTTAAACCATTGAAGATTAGTTAAGTGCTAGTGTGAGCGATGTGGTTCCAAAGGGTAAGGGTGATCCAAGCAAATTCATTTTCGTGTTTCCATAGGTGTTATCATTATTTGTTTTCATTTTTGGGAAATAAATGCAATGTGATAGAATTGTTGCATGAATTTTGCCATGATATTTTGGATGTTTCTGTAACTGATTTGTTCTCAGGATTTAAAGGTTTGAATCATGATATGTTGATTATTGCTTGGACTTATTCTCGATGTTTGAAAATGAGATTATAGTCGTTTTGACGTTTATTTGATATGGTAAAAGATGCATGTTGAATAGATTCGTGTTGGAATGGTTTATATGCCGAATTTTTACTACTTAGAGTAGATGTAACACCCCTATCCTGTAACCGTCGCTAGAATAGGTAAGGGGCATTACCAGACTTGTAACACTGATTAGTACAGTATATTATCAACATAATCCAAAACATTTTCAGGTATTCATAATTAAGTCATGTTTTATTCAAACATATAAAGCTATAATAATAACATAGGGACTAATTTGAAAACATATAAGAGATAGAGGAAAACTTAAGAAAATTTTCGGAGTAGGGTCACACTGCCGTGTGCCTCACACAGTCACCAGATACACCCGTGTGTCCAGGCCGCGGCAAAATATGGCATACATACTGACTTGTGCACACGGGCACAAGACACACTCGTGTGTCTTGGTTATGTGCAATTAAAGAGGCTACTGACTTGCACACACGGCCACGAGGCAAGCCCGTGTGTCTAGCCCGTGTGACATCTTGACCATTTTAGTTAAGGTGCAAGGATCACACGGTTGAGTCACACGCCCATGTGCTCAGGCCGTGTGGCACGAATTAGGCTTGATTTAAGCCACAATTCACGCCTCACAATGTTAAGTACCTACAAGCACAAATTATGCATCATTTATAAATCAATATCCAGCCAATTTCATGCCCAATACAAATATCAATATAGCCAATTTATTAACAACCAAAATCCATTTCATTTTATACCATTTCACAAGACATAAACATGGTCAAACATTCACTTCAAAGATTATTCATGTGCCATTTCAATTCATGTACCAAACTTACCAAAATTCATCATTTAGCTCAAACCAAAATGACGGTATTTAACTAGGCGATTCATGTAACACCCCTAACCCGTATCCCTTGTAATACCCCGAAAATTTTTATTCTTGATATAGTAAAAGAAGGAAATAAAGAAATAAAAAGAGAAATTTTGAACTATGTCAACAAAATCTATGTAGGAAGTATATTATGATTTATTAATCCAAGAAAGGATTAAATCGTAAAAGTGAGAAAAGTCTTGTGGCCCAAGAGTAAATACTTAAAATTTAAGAGGTTAAAGTGTAATTATGGAAAAGTTGAAGGACCAATAGTGCAAATATTTTAAGGATGGAATAATCTAGAAACTAGGAAAAATGGATGAATTAGGACCAAATTGAATAGGTGAAGAATTATGAGGGACTAAATTGTAATTTTACCAAATTAAGTGATGACTCAAGAATGGAATTTTGAAAGATCACAAAAGGCAAAATGGTCAATTGGAGGAGAGAGAGAACATACCATCCATTCCATGCACTCAACGTATGGAGAAAAAAAGGAAGAAAGAAACTTTCATTTCTTTACAATTTGGTCCTTCCACCAAAAATTCACCATTTTCACCTAGAAATCCAAAGAATTTCCATAGCTACCGAAGGAGAAAAATGTTAAGAGGCTATGAGGAGTTAGAATATCAAGTTGGATTCAAGAAATAGAAGCTGGAGGAGAGAGAAAGTGAAGTTAAAGTTTGGAAACAATAAAACAAGGTAAGAACATCAAGATTTCCATGTATTTTT
The DNA here is from genome assembly GCA_020496765.1 of Gossypium stocksii. Classification (NCBI taxonomy): domain Eukaryota; kingdom Viridiplantae; phylum Streptophyta; class Magnoliopsida; order Malvales; family Malvaceae; genus Gossypium; species Gossypium stocksii. Next base: position 37,337,956 of record CM035624.1, read on the forward strand.
AAGTTTAATATTATTGAAAAAGCATGTAAATGATGTTAATGTAGAGTTTCCTTATATATGATTCTATGTTCTTGATGTGGTAGTGAAGAGAAAATAAGATAAAGTGATGGGAAATGGTGTAGAGAAAGAAAATAAGGGTGATATAAACTTAATAATTAATATCTTGCACTAAAACAATTTTGGACAGCAGCAGTAAGCTAAATTTGAAAAATCACCAAAAATGGTAGAAACTGAATTAGAAGTTGAGTAAGATATGGAATTAAATCTTGTTGAGTCTATTTTCATATAAAAGAAACAGAACAAGTAAATGAATTCTGTATTCTAAGATATTTATATTTTTGTGAGACTGGTTCAGAATGATTTTGGGATCCTCTGTTTTGACTTTGGAAAATCACCAAAAATTGTATAAAAATAATTAGGGACTTAAATTTATGTGTTTGAAATCCTTAATGAGTCTATTTTCAAGAGAAATAATCAGGAACATCATCCGAGTCCCGTACGAGGAGATAATTAAATTTTAATGAAGAAAGGTCGAAACAGTTATACAGCAGAACAAGGGTAACTTTAAAGAATAAACTGTACTTATTGGCTAAGTCAAAAATTCTGAAAATTTTATGGTAAGAAGATATGTGAGTCTAGTTTCAGGGAAAATTAGTGGATCTTAATTTGGAGTTCTGTAGCTTAAGATATAAATAATTTAGTGACTATGACTCAAATGGACAGTTTTGAAAATACATATAAGTAAATAGTGAAAGTTTTGATAATGTTACTTATAAGCATGTTATATAAATTAAGGATGTGGAATGGAGTGGAGGAGGATGAAAATATGTATGAATATTCAGTTAGCATGGCTAATTTGTATGTTTTAGGCTTAGGGACTAAATTGAATAAAGTAAAACTTTATGGGCAATTTTGTAAAAATGTTAGAAATGACCAAATTGCATGAAATGGATTATTTCATTATTTAAATTGAAAAAAAAATAAATGAAATTATTAATTTAGTTCAAGATCGGGAAAAAACATGTTTTAGGGATTAAATTGAAAAGTGTTGAAATTATGGAAAAATTCTGATAATTATAGAATTTATGGGCTGTGATGAAAATATATGATGATAATGGTTGGAAATAAGGATTAAATTGCAAGAATTTTATTTTCTGAGCCTAAGGATGAAATCGTCATTAATTAAAAGTTTAGGGGCAAAATGGTAATTTTGCCTAGAGCATTAATTGAATGTATTAGAATATGGAATGAATGGAAACAATGGTCAAATTTATTTATAAAGTTCCGAACGACTCAAATACGAGACTTGAACGTGGAAAAGAAAAGATATCGGATTAATGAATTTATAAACACGAACAAGCAACGAGGTAAGTTCGTGTAACTTGAATTATATTCTTAAATGCTTGAAATGTATGTTATTGATGTGAATATGAATTGAATGTTCATTATATGAAAATTGATGAAACATTGATATATTTGATAAAAATGGGAAGAAATCCCGGTTGAATGAAAGGAAAATTCGATGGATCTCTAAAAAGGAATTGATGGTAAAAAGGAATCTAGCCCGGACGGGTGATCCTATTATTATCCCTCCCAAAGAATACAGGAAAAAGGATTAAGCCCGGAAGGGTAATCCTAATATTAGCCCTCCCGAAGAATATATGGTAAATGAGGTTCGCTGGAGTGTGCTGGTGGCTCTCCCGAAGAATACATGTGTATAGCCCCTTCCGAAGAATACATGGGAGCTGAGGTTCGCGGAAGTGTGCCAAGAATTGAGGTTCGCGGGAGAGTGAGGTTCGCGGGAGTGTGCTTACTGAAATGAAATGTTTAAGACCATGGTTGAAAGATACCATGGCAATGAATAAGACCATGGTTGAAAGATACCATGGCAACACATGTATATGAATTGACGGACCCGGAATTGTACACTAAAAGTGTACCCCTGTATGAATTGACGGTTAATGAGATTGTACACCAAGAGTGTACTATTGGGAATCCATCGAAATTCCGAGAAATTCAACGGGATAAATATAGAGGTAAATGTGAATTAATGGATTATGGATTTGCATATATTAAGTATACTATATGATCTTAACTATTGATATTCTGATAAATTCAGTAGGTAAAAGTCCTAACCAGAAAAGGGAATATGTATATAAAAAGATTCGTACATATATATTCCTGAAGTACATGAAAAACGATAGTGATACTGGAAATATGGAAATATAAAATGATGATATTTGTACATGGAATTTATTGATGAATATATGGATCCATGATTATAGATTCTTATACCTTAAAAACATTAATTGTATGACGATGATATTTTGAATGACTTGATGAATAAAGTCCCGACATGGAATAATTCGAGCACGAAACAATAACCATGAAATTGAACTTGAAATACACGAAAATAATATTTATTCGATATTTTAAAATATGACATGGAAAATACATGTATATGAAACTTACTTGATAATTATGCATATTCAATATTAAGAATTGTCCTGAAATAAATATATACAAAATTCATGAAAACAATGATACATGAACATGTGACTATCTTTAATATGCTGATACATGGAAACTAGGTAAGCCATGATGAGTGATAATCTCGAGTATGGTATGTTGATAAAATGAGTTTATCGATTCTAAAATTATATGAAATATGTTCAAGTATGCTAACAACTGTTATTGTTGAAGCTTAGACAAGTGACCAGTTATTGGTTAAATGGTAATACGATTATTATATGATACGTCGAAAGGGTAAATGATCAAATGAAAATATACTTGTGCTTATGGAAGAGTGGTAAAATTTAAGTTATACAATTTCTTATAAAATGAGTTATTATGTGATTAATTGAAAAAAAAAAATTCTATAAACTCCGGTAATACCTCGTGACCCTATTCCGACGATGGATACGGGTTGGGGGTGTTACATCCCTCACTGGAATAGGGTTAAGAGGCATTATCGGACAAGACTCAATTTTTGAATAAATACATATTCATATAGGTCACATTCATTCATATATAAAACATATATCATAATCACAAGTCAATAAGTATGTCTCAAAGTCTTACCATAATTGTTTTATTAATGCATCACTCACGTCATGTGTTTGTCACTTTAGCAGCATTCGAATAAACATTTTTTTTAATAAAATTACACATGCACTTTTTAGACTAAAGGATTAAAATTCAAAGCTTTTTGACCATGTCATAGTTAACACGTAGATCTATTTAATTTTGACAATTATCAAACTTACCATTTTCTTAACTCTACATGTGCGTATACTAAAAACCAAATAAACCATTACACACCAATTATTGTCCAAACATGTTTACAATCTTAATGTCACTACCAAATGGCTGAACATAACTTTAATGCCACAAATGTATATAATATGCATTTTAGTCTATCACTATGAAACATTATAAGAGCACAAAATATAAACCAAATAATCGATGTTCCACGGCTTGTTGACTAAAGCACATTTCATCATAATCAACCTTACTAAATGGTCAAGCATAGACTCTTATACATCAAAGTCATGTGCGTATCTTTACCAAAATAATCTGGACCATTTAAAACTCATAATGCAATTCATAATATACCTAATTTGTATATTCATTAACCAAACCAAATCACATATACCTAGCCATTCATGAACTATTCGGCTAGTACATTAACTTATAATAATTATACTTTTACCAATTCAAGTGTTATGCATATTAATCAAAGTTAAAATTATTCATACAACATACTAAACGTATATATATAAATAGATAATATATATATATATATATTACATAATAGTAGATTTATATCTATACCAAATATGCATATTTTCTAGTCACAAATTTATGTGCATAAGACCATATCCATTTGAGCCATTTTCCAAACACTCATGCTAAAACCATATATGCTTATTTCGTATCAGATTTATACTTCCCTCTTACAGCTTTAAACGAGCTAAGTAAAATCGAATTTATGTACCAACTAACTAATCATAATGCATATACACACTTGCCATCACAAACCAATTCTACACGGCTACCCCACAAGTGAATATGTCACAAGCATATACATTTATTTAAACAAGGTTTAGCTGAATATACTCATGCATTAAACAGTTCACCATTTATCTTGCCAAATAATCGAATCAAGTACGTATACATGTAACATAAACACATCTAAATCACTTAAATCAAATTATATCTAACCATCATAGCAATTTACACCAAGCACATCACACACATACCATGCCCGAATCATCAAACCAAACTCATCAAATATTCACCCAAGAACATATAAAACTGAGTTTAATTTAATGTTCAAGCCATTTTCGTATGGCTTTATAAATACACAACTTCCAAACTTGTCAAACACATAAGCTAGCCTATACATGCCATAGGTTCGAGAATTTAGCTCATAGAATACCGAAGACAGTCAATAGTGTGATAAGCTTCTGTGATGATTCCTGGGCTCATAACTTGAATCCAAAATCTATAGAACAAAAACAAACATACACACACAGAGTAAGCTTTTATATCTTAGTAAGTCATAAGCAAATAAACAACTTAATGATATAGTCAACTCGAATAAATTAAACCAAACGATAATATCATTATCTCATATAATCTCAAACCTAGCATTTCAATAATAATATATATACTTTCATAAACAATTGGTACCTTGACTGAATGCTCAAATAGCTATATTAACAAAAAACCATTTAAATTTCAAAGCCAAAATGTAATATTATGACCAAGTAGACTTACACTCATATACACAAGTTCATGAATCAAATTATAACATCTTATGTATACACTTAGTATATGGCCGAATATACATAATCAATAACACTCATATTCAAGAATCATTTCAAAAATATTCATATTGTTTGTTCACAAGGCCGAATACACATTCCATATTCACATTCATTCTCTACTTACATTATACGTGATTTGCAATAAATATTAAATAACTTACCTTCTAGTAGGTAATAAGGTAATTCATATCTGGTCATTTTAGCTCGTTTAAAACATTCGATCTTGACTTACAATTTCCTGATGAACCATTCGAAATTGGATAGGACACTCGTATAATCACACATATCGTACAATGCCAACGTCCCATATGTGGTTTTACATGTAGCCACATATCGATGCCACTGTCCCAAACAAGGTCTTACTCGTACACATAAATCGGAATCCTATGTCATGACATATGTACCCTAACTATTCCTAAGATTCATACGGGGCTTCTGGACGTCGTAGCTCAGTCGAAACGAATTCGAAAACATTGTAAATCAAACTCTTTCACATTTGGCTTTAATGTATATAAAATCATATATCATACGAATCGAACTTGAACCATGAAATTAGAACCAATTTTTGTATTAAAATTCATAGCTCATAATCATGTATAAATACAATCAATCTACATGTATTCGGCCAAATGTAACATGAGCATCAATTTACTTTCATAGTATATTTAATAGTTGATACACAAATAACAAAGCCACTTACTAAATTTGCATCAAATCCTCTTGTTTAGTAGAAACATAAGATACTACTCATATAGTCAATTTCTATAGCCTTGGCCAAATATAAAATTTGCTTTTTACTTATGCTTTTTTCAAAGATCACTTTTAACTTTACTAAATCCCAATACAAACATATAATTTCACATAGAACCGCTTCCAAATATTAAACTTAATTTGCATTTCACTTAATAAATATCTCAAATGTGTATTTATACATATAATACACTATCCCTTTGTTTAACACTTTAAAATACCAAGACCAAATCTACATGCCAATATTCCTTATCTTGTAATGTAACAATTTCATAGTCAAGGCCAAATAGATGAATACCTATTCGGCTAAGCACATATAAATATACTAACATAACATTTCAGCATATATATATATAGTTCATTTTTTTAGTAAAATAAATAACCTCTATTTGCTTATAAACTTACCTCGGACGATATAAAACGGAACAGGACGACTGGTCGACAACTTTCGTTTTTCCCCGATCCAAACCCGATTTCTTTGATTCTTAATCTAAACATATTCAAATTAAGCTCATTCAAACATATTTTCATTCAATTTAGTCAAAAACACTTAAATGGGCAAATTACCATTTTACCCCTGACATTTACACTTTTTTACAATTTAGTCCCTATTGCACAAAACACAGAATATGCAAAATTTCACTTCACTCATGTTAGGCCGAATCTTACCCATGACCATACAAATCCAAATATTTCATTTATTTCACATTTTAGTCCCTCAAATTATTATTTTTGCAAATTAAATCCTAATTACTCAAACTCATCAAAAATTTCCATACAAAATATGTTAATCTAAAACATATCCTTCATATTTCATCATTAAACAACAAAAATCACAAGCTCTCTACAATGACATAACTCACAATATTCACCAAAATCAAAAATTCAAAAATGGGTTTACTAGTACTCGAAGAAACGATCTCAAAAACGTAAAAATTATCAAAAACCGAGCTAAAACTTACCTTGGATTGAGCTTGAGAAGTGCCGAACCCTAAGCTCTTTTTCTTTTTTTCTTATTTTGTTATTTCGGCTAGAACATGATAATATGAAACCATGTTCTAATTTTTTTATGTTTTATTATTACAAGACATATCATAATTTACCTATTTAGCCTTTGAAATAAAATTATAAAACCATGCACAATAAGGGCACTGCCGTCCAAATCATTTTTATATGATTTATCAATTTATGCTTATTATATATATAAATATATATATATATATTATATTTTACTATTATAATACCTTAATAAATTTAATTAGAAAACATGTATAACATGCCTACTACCGTCCACTAACATGCAAAATGGAATATTTACCACATAAATGCTTCCATTTAGAAAGCCACTAACAATTCGGCCTCTATACTTTAAACCACCAAATTTTAAATTTATGTGATTAAGTCCTTTTATTTAATGGGACACTCAAACAATAAAATTAAACCACGAAAATTTCACAGATATTAATTCACACATAATAAATACATAAAATAATTTTTAAAATATTTTTCTGACTTGGATTTGTGGTCCCAAAACCACCGTTTCGATTAGGGTCTAAATTCAGGCTGTTACAATTCATGCACTGTAAGGCATGCTAAAATTTCATCACATATCACATACCAAAGCAACCATATTCACAAACTTAGCTAGCCAAATCACATGGCTTAGCCTATTTACAAGTCAAAATATATACAAACCTCCCTAGCCTATACATGCCTTACTCAGCTATTCAAAAACCCAAAAAGTACCAAAATGAGTTCTGATAGTGCGATGAAGATCCTCGATGATTCCTAAGCCTTCAGTAGCTTCGATGATCTATAAAATAGAAATAAACAAACCAAGTAAGCTTATAAAGCTTAGTAAGTCATAAGTAAGTACTCAATGTACAAATACAATAGTAAATCTATCATTTACCAATTCAAACCATTTGAAAGTATCACAAACCTTGTCCCATGCCTTACCACATGGCTTATTCACCTACATGAATTTCCTCCCTTTGATTTAAGTGATTTCATCACATATTCTTTCATAGCAAACATGTACATTTACATACCTGACCATTTCATGCTATTTCATCCAAATTCACAACCATAACTCATTCATTGAGTCCTTTGGATTAATAGTCAATTCGTCGAATAGTTCTTCCGATAAGTACCTATACCATGGCCCCTAGCTAACTCAAGGTAACTTATCCCGAAGCACCTATACCATGGCTCGAAGCCAACTCAAGGTCACTCTCGAAACATTTATACCATGGCCCGTAGCCAAATCAAGATGTTTATCGCACCCAAAGTGCCAATATCATGGCCCAAAGCCGAATATTTATCCTAGTGACATGTCACTAACTTTTGAAACTAAACCTACAGTTCAACCGAGCTTTATCTATCTCGTTTTCTTTAATAACTCGACCATATCATTCATTTCATTATCTTCACCTCATCCGAGGTTTCATTCATCAAATTCAATCTATAATAATAGAATTAACAACATTTATAACTAAATTACTACTTATGAACTTACCTCGAGTGTGACTTGTCAAAAAGAGTCGATTACTCGTCGACTTTCGATTTCCTGCGATCGAAGTCTAGATTTCACTTTTCTTGATCTATATGTATTAAAATCAGCTTATTCAATCTCACAGTCAATCAATTCAATCCATAAACACATAATTAGGGCACTTTGCAAATTAGCCCTCACATTTTCACTTTTTAACTTTTAAGTCCCTATTTCATAAAATCATCAAATACACCCAATTTCTTTAAACAAGACCTTGCCGAATTTCCATCTAGTCCATTCAAGCCCACATATTTCATAAATTTCCAATTTAGTCCCTTTATATAATCATTTTTCACAAATTAGTCCAAATTAACTAATTTTCATCAAAAATTCAATACAAATATATCAACCCAATTCATATATTTCATTAAACACCAAAAATAATCACCAAGCTCACCATTTCATTAATGGCTCATTTCAAAATCATACTCAAATTCAAAAATTGAGGCATGGGCTTGAGAAAACATGAAACAACGATCACAAAAACACAAAAATATAAAAAACCAATCAAATTTCATACCTTAATTAGCCAAAACCCTAGCTGAATGCAAGACTATCTTCCTTTTCTTTTTCTATTGTATTTTCGGCCAACTAAGATGAATATGGCCTATTTTCATATCTTTATTTTATTAATTCATCATTTAATTATCAATTTCCCTTTTTATCCTTTAATAACACATGGACATTTACCTAACCTTGTCCAATATTGTCCACCATTAATAATAATGGTTTATTTGACATGCAAGTACCCCATATTAAAAAGCCACATTCAATTAGACACAAATTCAAATAATTGGCCACTTTTACCTTTTGCAATTTAGTCATTGTTACAAATTAATCATACAAACGATCAAATTTTCGTACGATATTTTCACACATGCTAATTCGCATATTGTAAACATAGAAAATAATAATAATTTATTTTTCTGACTCGGATATGTGGTTCAGAAACCACTATTCTGACTAGGGTCTAAACCGGGCTGTTACAGCGATGTATCGATATTTGTGTTTTACATATGACACCTCTGTGATTTTCAAATGTGCAGGAAGTCAGAATCGTAATTTGGTACCGATACCATACCACGAGTATCGATACTCAGGGAAAAATTACTGATACTTTTTGAAAGGTATCGATATTTTATTATGTTTTGGTTTTAAACGAAAAATAGAATATTGATTTGGTACCAATTTTGCAAACGGTATCGATACCCTTGTCCTAGTATCGATACCTACGTGATTATCTTGAAAATTTCGCTAAGTGGTCCCAATGCATGTTTAATTATTATTATAAGTTTATTTAAAGTATGTTCAGCAAGTTCTAATGATGATTAATATAAAATTGACCAAAATTTGTAAGATCACTGATAAAGAGGATGATTTCTTAATAATGTGACAATTTATTATGAGTATAATGTGTGACGGTGGTATGACATCCTGTTATTCGAGCTCAGGGACCGAGCCAGGTATTGTAACAGCCCGATTTAGACCCTAATCGGAACGGTGGTTTCGGGACCATGAATCCGAGTCAGAAAAATATTTTAAAATTATTTTCTATGATTATTTTGTGGGAATTTATATCTGTGAAATTTTCGTGATTTAATTTAGCCGTTTGAGTGTCCGATTAAATAAAAGGACTCAATCGCATAAAAGAAAAATTGGGTAGTTTAAAGTATAAAGGGCTGAGTTGCTATTGGCTTTATAAATGAAAGCCTTTAAGTGGTAAATAACCCACTCATAAATTAGTGGGACGGTAGTGGGCTTATATTGTATAGTTTTTTTTTATTATTTATTTTATTTTATTTTATTAAAGTTATATATATAATAAACTTTATGTTAATTATAAGATATAATATATATTATAAAGTATAAAAGTGGAAGCCATTTTTATGCTTTGACTTAGTAAATGGATGATAAATGGATTATAATATACAGCCTTATTATAGATTTAATAAGGTTAATTTGGGAAAATAATAAAATATGCTAATATATTATAAAATATATTATAACCATAGTGCTCATGTTTTTTTATTACCTCCATTGCCGAACTAAAACAAATAAGAAGAAAGGAAGAAGACAACCTAGTTCGGCCATTTCTCTAGCTAAATCCAAGGTTCGTTTTTAGTCGGTTTTTTATAATTTTTACGTTTTTTGAGATCGTTGCTTAGTAACCTTCAAGACCTATGCTTTAATTTTTTATTTTGAGGAATATTTTGAGTTATGTCATTGATGAGAGTTTATGATTTTTATTATTTGATGATGAATTATGGAAGATATGGATTGGGTTAAAATATATTGTAAAAGAATTTTTGATGATTTTGAGTAATTAGGACTTAATTGCAAAAATAATAATTTGAGGGACTAAAATGTGAAATTAATGAATTATATGGGCTTGTATAGACATGGGTAATATTTGGCCTAGCTTGGGTATGTAGAAATTGGTATATTTTGTGTTTGGTGCAATAGGGACTAAATTGTAAAAATTGTAGATGTCAGGGGTAAAATGGTAATTTTCCCATTTATGTGTTTTTGGACTAAATTGAAAGAAAATATGTTTGAATGAGCTTAAATTGAATATGTTTAGATCAAGAACTAAAGAAATCAGATTTGGACCGGGGAAAAACAAAAGTTGTCGACTAGCAGCCCTATCTCGTTTTACGACGTCCAAGGTAAGTTTATAGGCAATTAGACGTATTTAATATTAATTACATGTGATTTATATATGCTGAAATGAAATATGTGAATTGATATCTTCAATAGCAGAATGTATACAAGCTTGGCTACTATATTTCTGAATTCATTTTGACCGAGTTATGACGTCTGAAAGCCCCGTATGAACCTTAGGAATAGTTAGGATACATATGTCATCAAATAGGATTCCAGTATTGGTGTGCGAGTAAGACCATGGCATCGATATGTGATTTCGATATGTGTTTACGAGTAAGACCCTGATTGGGACAGTGGCATCGATATGTGGTTACATGTAAGACCACGTCTGGGACATTGGCATTGTATAATATATGTGTGATTATCTAAGTGTCCTATCCAATTCTGAATGGTTCATCGGGCTTCGATAAGCTGCAATCAAATGTGAAAAAGTGAGATAAAATGATCAGGTATGAATTGGTTTATTACCTATTCGAAATAAAGTGAGTAAGTTACTTAATCTTTGATATAAAACATATTTGAAGTAAAATAAAAATTATGTGTGAATGTGGAAAAAAGCATCCGGCCTTGTAAATAATTAATATGAATACTATTGGAATTATTTTTTAAATATATGCAATTGGTAGTATTTCCGGCCAATGATATAAAAAAAATGTGTATGATTGTTACATTTTGACTTTTGAGTGTGTGCATATAAATGTATATGTATTTGATATAGAAAATGTGTTTTGGCTTGGCCGTTGAAAAATAGTTAGTAAAGTATCTTTATATATAAGAGTATTCATTTGGTCATCACCATGTTTATGCATAAGGTGTTGTAATTTGGTTTATGAGTATACATATATGTGCTTACATAATGATGTATAGCTTTAAAATTGGAGGACGTTTTGTTTATAAATATGTATGTGTATTCGGCCATATAAAATAAATATGTATATAATTATTATTCTTGACCTATGAAGTTATGCATATAACAGTATATGTACTAGTTATGATTAAGGTATTTTAGCTTAGAAATTAAATGATAGTTCAATGAAATATATATACGTTCATTCGACCATGATTAATATACATGTGGAAGTATATATAAAATACATGAATTTGTAAGTTTAAGACTTAAAGTAACTATGATAGTATAATTTGGTGTAGTTTAAGTGATTCGATTATGTATTCACGTCGTTCATTTGCTTATGACTTACTAAGCTATGATAGCTTACTGTGTGTATAATTGTCTCTGTCTTATAGATTGCGAATCCAAGTTAGGAGCTCGGGAATCGTCAGAGAAGCTTATCACACTATCGACCGCTTTCGTTATTTCATAGATTGCATTTTAGAACTATGGCATGTATGAGCTAGAATATGTTATGTTTGGTTTGAATTGTAAATTAAATGGCCATGCAAAAATGGCTTTACTTCTTAGTTTGATTTCGATTATGTTAAATATTAGTCTAATTGTCTGGTGAAGATGCTATGTGTCGTGAATGAAGGGCCTAGGTGATATATGATATATGTTTTAAAAATGGTTGAGTAGTGGCACATGTTTGAGCATGGAAATTGATAAATGACTTGGAAGAGGTGTCAACATATTGATCGTAATATATATGCATATATCCTTAGGTATGTTTAATTGTTTTAAATGTGATTCATAACAAAATAAAGTATGAATGAAAACTCAATTGACATGCTATTAAGGTATTGATATGTGGTATCGCATTAATATTTATTTGGTCAAATTAGAACACGAGATAAGTTTGTTTGGCATGATTATTACACAGCATGTGTGAAATGTATTTTTGACTGGGTCTTAAAGAATAATCAGATGCTCAGGGTGGTTAGAATTGATAATAGGAGATGTGTTGTTTGATATGTTTGGTGCTTGGGAATAGTAAACTAGTTTCAGCTTAATACTGAAACGTAATAATTATCATATGCATGCACATATTGAATTGGGTTTTAATTGTTTAAAATTAGTTGTGATAGTTTTATAATGAGTGGACAAATGTTGAAAATTTGTACAGGTTGTTAGGAATTATTAAATTATGTTACCTTATAGTTAGGCAAATGTGATTAAAATAGGCAAATTTTAGCAAGTTTGAAATCAGGCATGACTTATTAATTGTTGGTATTATTATTATATTTTATAATATGTATTTTGATTTGGAGATTTGAATTGTATGGATTTGTCAAATATGATTTGACTTTACTTAAATGATTATATGTTGTGGTTTTTGTATATTCCATCTATGTATAGAATAAAGTAGGCAATTTAAGTGTAATAAAGCTTAAATGTCTGCACCCTTTTATATCTTAAATCAAATGTATATTCAGTTATGTGATAAGTTAATAATAATAATAATTGTTTTTAAAAGTTTATGCTAGTGTACTCATGAGAACGTTTGAATTTGTGCTTGATTAGTAATACCTCATAACCCTAATTCGACGACGGATACGGGTTAGGGGTGTTACAGGTACGGGGTGTAACATGGTAATAACCAAATCTATCCTATTTCATTGGCTGTTGTAGAGAATGAAAGCAGAGAAACATGATGTTAGTCTGTTAAGGATCTTATTTTAGATTTACAAATTGATGATTGTTTTGGATTCACATTCACGACTAATAAATAAAGGTATGTTTGGGATATTACTTAAATAATTTTGTACTACTATGCTTAATTTATTAAAGTAGATCCATTCAATACCTTTTTTTTTTTTTGTTATTAGGGGTTGATGGAGGAGATATCTAAGTTGTTGCCAAGAGTTGAGCACAGAGTCTATGCAAGGCATTTATATGCCAACAAGAGGGAATAAAATCCAAAAGGATACCTGCAACAAGCATTTTGAGGAGCATGCAAATCATACATAATTGCTAACTTTGAACATAACATCAATAAGATTAACCGTATCCAACATAGTACCCAGGTAAGTCTACCTACAACTAATCATAAGTAATGGTTAAAGGCTTTTTTTTTTTTCTGGTAGGTCTATATATGATGCAACTGACGACAATTTTGTTTAGTCCTTTAATGCAACAATTTTAGGAGCTAAGTCAATGTCTATCATTTCCATCTTAGAAGAAATTAGGCAATATGTAATGGGGAGGATTGTAAACAATTTGGCCATATGTAAAAATTGGAATGAACAGTTCTATCCTAAGATATGTGATAATTTACACAAGAGTAACCAAATGAGTTCATACTGTCATGTTAAATGGAATGGTGTTGAAAGGTTTGAAGTGGAAAACTTTGGTGATATTTTTGTTGTCAACTTAAGTTAGTTTCATGTAGTTGTAGGAGATGAGACCTCACTGACATCCCATGTCCACATGCTGTTGCAAACATTTTGTGGAAAAAATTAGATATTTTTTATTTTGTCTATATGGGGTTTAAAAATGATATGTTTGAATAGTTGTATAGGTTCATATTGCCTATTCTCCCAAGTGAAAAATTTTGGTATAAAACCGATATTAGACCAATTGACCCCCTCATCCCAAGGAAAATGCCCGGGAGACCACAAAAGAATAGAATAAAAGAAAATGGAGAAAAGAGTGGGAGTAAACTATTTAGAAAATGGTGAAAGATAAAGTGTGACAAGTGTTTCATGGTTGAACATAACTCTAGGAGCTGTCAAACTTCATCTACTACAAGTGTTCTCATGAATAAAAATTTTAATGCAATTGTTGGCTAATTTGAGAACTCATGACATGTGAAATTTGCATAGTACACCTCCACCAGCTCCTTCTTAAATAGTTGCATCTGAAGAGTCTGCATCATCACCACCAACTCCTTCAACATAGCCAACTCCTCCCACCATGCCAATCTCTTCAAAACAGCAAATACTTACAAGACTTCGTAGTAGGGGGAAAATAAGTTGTGCAAGGGATTGGGTTATACACTGATGAAAGGATAAGGATGAAAATTTTAAATGTAAGTTACCCATTGTTGAACTACTATACTTATTTTATTTTGGGAAAATATTTTTTTAATTATGAGTCATTGCATTGCAGCCTGGTATGAGAGAGGAAACCATGGTAACTATCCCCACCAAGTGCACCAATAAAAAGAAGGGAAGCAATAACATGGAAACTATCGGTGTGACTTAGGAAAGTAGGAACACAAAAAAAGATAAGTCCAAATATCCACCCAAGCACAATCGTAAGTCTTGGAGATAATTGGTGTTGAGTCTACAATCCTAAGCAAACATGTTTTTTTATGTCAATCTAATTTCGTGGATGAGTAATGGACTTTATTTTGGTGTTTATACCTCCTAGTTGGGTTTAGTTAGTCAACACACAATGGATACTTTGGTGTCACTTTATTTTGTTGGATAACTTTATCTTTCTATTTTGTTGATGTCAATCTGATTTTTTTTCATGGGTCTTTTATATGATGGTTTTACTTGATGGTTCTATTTTGTTGATATCAAATTTGGTATTTGCATATACTTTTATAACAAAATTTTACAACAACATAAAAAGATTTTCCATTCAATTCATTCATTCTTCACAACTAATACAACAAATACACGGACAACATTTCACCATCCACAAGCAAGACAACCAAAAAACACCATCCATGATACAATTAACAACGAATTACAAGCAATTATTACTTTGTTCTTCCTTGACATTTTAGCCTTATATAATGTGATCTTCTCTTCCAAACGAGTTACCTTCAATCACATTCTTCGGATTTTGTCAATATTAAGCTCAGTGTTCCTAAGACTTAATCTCCTTTTTTTTGTCAATAACATCTTATTTTGAAGCATTATTTCATCAATTCTACAATTGATTTGTCCTGTCATTTTTACCTTCAACCCACCAAAAAAAGTCATAACCCCCGGTCTTCATTTCTAACATTCAACAAAAAAATCAGAATATTAAAAATCTCATAATATATCTTCAACCCAAATTGAAACAAAATATCAGTACACAAAATTGCACAAAAATCTTTAACTAACATCACGAAACCCTTTGTTTCTCACAAACCTAACTATGACAGACCAAAACACAAACCCTAATTTACCTCTTTGAAGTTCACACACCCAAAGAATTTTCTTCCTTTGTTCTTTGGAGTATTCACATTGCAAACGAGAGCCCTTAACCTGCAATGATAGTACAAACCTTTTTTGAGCACTTGATTTTCTATTTGTAGAAGAAGACATTTTTGTCTGTTTTCTTCCTTTAAAAGTGTTATGAACAGATCGTTAAATGAAAAAAAGAAAAAAACAAAGAGGTAGAAGACGAAATAGATGGTGAAAGGAAAAAAAAGTTGGAAGAGAGGTAAAGGATGAAAAGGTTAGAAAGAAAATGAATTGCTTGAAAAAAAAATTAAAGGAACAATGAAAAAGGAAAGAATCGTTGAAGACGAAGGGTTTAAAGGAACAATGAAAATGAAAAATTAATTAAAGGAACAATGAAAGGAAAAATAAGTAAAGAGGAAAGGTCAAATAGGGTGACACATGGTAGCGCGTAATTGCCAGAGCTATCACGTTATAAAAAATTTAATGTCGTTAAGCTCAGGTGCTAATAAAGTGGATGAAAAAAAAAAAACCCTAAGTACCAATTTGGAAGAAGTGGACAAGTTTAAGTACTAATTTTACATTTAACCCAAGAATAAATTTAAAAAGATATATACCTGTAACATTTGAAAATAGATGTGGAATATGATTATATAATTTATAGGTAAATTATATTCATGGTTACTTTAAAATATGGTTTGTCATATTTTGGTCATTTTAAATTTTTTATTACAATTTAGTCACTTTAAATAAAATAATTGTGTAAATTAGTTTCTGCTGTTAAAATTGTTTTTTTAATAGATTAGTGATGTGGCACTGAGTGAAGGTGACATTTTTTATTTACTTTTTAGTAAAGTTTAGGCAACTCTCTATAATTAGTCCAAAAACTTTTTCACTTTCTCTTTCCCTTCCAAGTTTGAAGATAATGGTTAGAACAACTCCCCGCAAGTGTAGGGATTCAACAATTTATAGTTTCTTATTTTCATCAACATGTTGAAAGTGTACATATACACAAAACTTGTTATTTTCAATCTTGGCTCCCTAATCAATTTTAATTTCTCTACCAATTCTTTATAAATCTACAAAGTTAATCCCCAATAAATGAATAGAGATGCATTGTTTGTTCCTTTGTCTTTTTTCCTTTTAACCCGAAATTCAAGCAAGTATGATAATCAATATACCTCATCAATCATGGGCAAGAGCCAAGAATTTACTGTCAGGTTGGAAAAGAACTCCCTAGTTACCCTGAAATGAATAATACAAAAGTTGACAGGACATAGAAAATTAGATCTAGACACAAAGACTAACCAGGAAACAAAGAAGAAAGAAAGAAAATGAAATTACAAAAAGTACAACATAGATGTTGTTACTCACTTTCTTGTATTTGCAACTTTTAGATGGTCCCTTAATGTCCATCCCATGGCTATCGGCATAATAAAGGTTAGACAATTTTACAAAGCTGTAAACCTGTTGAATACCTAAACTTGCGAGAGTGGCTGAAGGATCCAATGATTACTTTCGGCCATTGTCTTTGAAAGGGGAAAGAAAAAGTGGAAAAATTTTGGACTAATTACAATTCCCTAAATTTTAGCCAAAAGTCAAGAAAAACGTTAGGTGTCAATCACTCAATGCCACATCAGCAATCTTTTAAAAGAAAATAAAAAAGTTAAATAACACTAATTAATTCACACAATTATTTTATTTAAAGTGGTTAACTTAAAAAAATTAGAGTGAATAAATTAGGACAAATCCTATTTTAAATTGATTATAATGTAGTTTACCCTAAATTTATTAAGATTCTATAACCTAGTATTCTACCACAAAAGTTTTCTTATATAATATGGGACAAAATAACATTTAGTTTATGAACTTGGTATTTTCTTCAACTTGATCCATAATTTTTTTGTCCACATTATTCTTGGAACTTGATAACTTTTTTTTCAAATTGATCATTGAACTTAGATTCTCTCAAAATGTGATGATGTGGTACTCTAAAATCGTTTTATGTCATCACTTGAATTTAAAATATATATATATATATATATATATACAATAATATAAAAATAGTTATTACAAATTATTAATATATTTTAAGTGATGACGTGACGCAAATTTAAATTGTCACACCATTACACTTTAACGAAATAAAAAATTTATGGGTTAAATTGGAAAAAAATTACCAAATTCTAGAACTAATATGGACAAAAATATTTATGGGCTAATTTAGAAAATATTGTCAAATTCAAAGATTAAATGCTACTTTATCCCTAAAAATAAAACCCCGATGGTTGGGAAATTGGTAGTCTTACATGTATCAAATTGTTTATAATCATATATATATTATACTAAAAAAATTGAAATTATTTTTTAAAAAAAAAGTAGCATGCACATTTTGATATTCGAAGAGAAAAAAATAAGAAATTTGAAGGTTACTAATAATTATGGGAATTAAAAGCATGATACTTAAAAAAAATCAAAGATAATTAGAAAAAATAGTTAAGTACTAAAATTTTACATTTAAAATGAACTAATTAAATTAAAACATAATATTTTATCTAAATTAATTAAAAGAATTGAATTCTCTAAAAGAACGTCTACAATTATTTCAAACGAATAGCAACGTGCACTTTTTTTTTTGTAAGGTAACGAGCTGGTTTCCATAAACATAACCATAATTACATCACTAGCATTAGTTCCCCTTCCACCTGTCCCTATTTATTTCCCTAACATAATAGCTAAAAATAAAGCATAAAAAGACCCAACTGTAACAAGAGCCTTTCCTCTCTTCCAAGGTTGATAACTGTTCACCTCCCATGGCTCTCTTCAGATCTTTCCTCTCTTCCAAGGTTAATAACTGTTCATTTCCCATGGTTCTCTCCAAATCTTCCATTTCTTCCCTTTCTGAAACTGGTTTTCGATCATTTCTTCCCTTTCTCATCTATGCTTTCTGCTTAAACTCGTATTTCTGAACTCCTTTTATCCCGCTCCACCGCCATTTTAGCGAACTTCGACACCCCTCCCAACAAGTACGACGATGTCCCCCTCTTTATCCGCTCAATCACCAATATATGTGCTAACCCCTTGCTTCCCTTCACTACATGCATATATTTACATCTGCCAAACCCTCCCTTTAATACTTTGATATCTTCAATATAAGTCCCGATCGTCGATCTTTGTTGATCACATCCACTTTATTTACCACGGCGAGAGAGTTGCATTCAATTTCTATCTCCCTGTATCCTAGATCCGGACCTATCTGAGTCGCCTGAAGGCATGTAATCGCCTCCGCCACGAATGCCTGTGATATATGCCCATTGATGATGATTCACGAAGCTATAACCGTCCCATTGGCATCTCTCTCCACTATCCCCGAATAAGACTTCTTTGTATGATTTTGAATCGTAGCATTGAAGTTTATTTTTATTAGATATTCTTTCGATGATCACCAACGCTCCATTCCAACCGGCTTGTAAGGCAGTCTCTCCCTAAACATCTTCAACTCCTAGACGTATGTGTAAATAAATTGCTTCAGCTGCTGAGTAGATTGGTGTTTTCTTTCATGCAGGGCCTATTTCTCACTGTCCATATGGTCCAGACAGCACATGCCACTAGGCTTCTCTGATCTCTAGTGAGCAACACAAATCGATAAGTCATCCACTCCCTATATTCCGCCTCTGAGGTCTCCTACGACCATGTTATATCCAAACTAACCCATAAATCTTTTGCAATTGGACAATATCTAAAAGAGTGCTCACGAGTCTCACAACCATTCATGCACTTAGGACACACTGTTGAATTACCTAACCATTTGAAGGCTAGATTATTAAGAGTAGGAATATAATTTTGAAAAACTCTTCAATTTGTAAGCTTAACTTTCTTTGGGATCTCCAATTGCCAGAGAGCCTTGTAAAAAGCACTATAATAGTTCGGGTTGTCATTAGGATCTCTTATACGATTTTCCTGTAACAATTTACTCTACCTACTCCACAACGTATACTCACCTATTGCTTCACCCCACCATATCATCTTGTCGCCCTTCACCTCCGTGATAAAGGGACACCTAGAATACGCTCTGTATCTTGATGAGAGAACACTCTAATAATTAGTGAATTTTCCATTATCTCATTTTAGAATCAATTAAATCAAATACTTTTGATAAATTATCACTACTAATTGTGTTGCTGACTATGTACTCCATAGAGCTTAGGCCCCAAACATCGCTCCATATCAATATATTCTCTTGTTCCCACCGGCCAATCCATTTCCTTACTGAAGGACGCCTTTTGCCGCTCAGATGCTTTTCTAGGTATAAGATTGGTAATTTTCTAACATTTACTCTTAAAACATAGATGTCAAATAATATTTTTCCTTTAACGTTTGTGCCAATAATGAATCCGAAAAATTATGTAATCTCCAACCCTACTTTACAAGAATGGCCAAATTCAACTTCATTAAACTCCTAAAGCCCAACCCCATCCTCTTTAAGATCACATAATTGTTGCCATTGACACTAACGAATCCCTTTTTTGCTTTGTGTTTTTACCACAAAAATCAGCGAATAATTCCTTGCATCTCACAGAAAAGTGACCCCGGTAGTAAGAAACCTAACATGGTATAAGTAAGAATAGCCTATAAAATACTCTTAAAAAATTCCTCTTTACCTCCGTGAGAAAGAGGTTTCATAATCCAACTATTAATGCAAATGTGCAATTTGCCCTTCAGATTGTGAAATGCCAATTTTAGCTTTCGACCCACCATGCTCGATAATAAAGCAATTGAGAATTTGTAACACCCCTCACTTGAGACCGTCGTCGGAGTCGAGCACGAGGCGTTATCAGGCTTATCTTACTAGATCGGGGCATAAAAAATTACTTTTAAAATTAATTCGCTCACATTCATCCAATGTATTCTTAAAAAGGGCCTCGACGCCCTAAAACATGCAATTGAAACGGTTCGGAACCAAACTGAGAACATTCAAAATTTTCTGATTACTTACACAAATCAAAACAATTTATTTCACTATTCATAATAAAATTTTCCACCTGCATAATAGTCACTAAATTAATTATAACTCGAGTTATGAAACTCAAAATTTAAATCCGTAAATTTTCCCTAAAACTAGACGTATATATCTTCTTACCATAATTTTTTCAGAATTTTTGGTTTGACCAATTAGTACAGTGTATTCATTAAATGTTCCCCTGTTTCACAGTCCAGAGGACCTGACCTCTCTTCACTAAAAATCAATTATCTCATAGTACAGTTTTTAGATAATGTTTCTGTTTGTTTCTAATGAAAATAGACTCATTAAGGAATCTAGACATATAAATTATGACTCATAATTATTTTTGTACAATTTTTTGAGAAATTCTAAATTCAGAACAGGGGATCACGAAGTCACCCTAAACCAGCCTCGAAAGAGTTTAAATATCTCAAAATAAAGACTTCCTTTTCTTGCTCTGTTTCTTTCCTGTGAAAACAGATTCAATAATCCTTAATTCTATATCTTATTCACCATTTAATTCTATTTCTACAATTTTTAGTTATTTTTCAAAATCACGTCACCGCTGCTGTTCCAAAATTGTTCCATGACCAACTTTTAATCTCTCATAATTTCTTTGTATAAACTATCATTTAGGCATACATAACACCAAAACATATTATTAATTAGCCATTTAAATAGCTAATCATTATTAAGTATTCACATGCCATTCTTTAGTCATATCATGAGGACATACACACAAAATGACCAAGTACCTATACATGTCATAACTTAAAATGTTTCAAATCACAAAATACCAAGATAGCCCTTTGATAGTGTGAAATTATCTTCGACATCCTTACGATCCCCAAGTTGGCTTGGCGATACTATAAAAAAAGAGAAAAGAAAGGGAGTAAGCATAAAGCTTAGTAAGTTTGCATGTAAATAAATAACAACATTCTAAACTTACCATTGCCATGTCTTGACATGGTCTTACGTGGTATCCTTGGCTTATGAACTCACCATTGCCATGCCTTGGCATGGTCTTACATGGGATCTTTATCTTATAGTAGCATATCAATGCCATGTCTTGACATGGTCTTACATGATTTCCTTGCCTTGTAAAATTTACCAATGTCATGCCTTAACATGGTCTTATTTGGTGTCTTTAAACCCTAATATCATGACATTTGTATCCTACACATTTCTAAGGTTCAACTGGGACTTTTAAATATTATTTCACCATCAATTTTTACTTGAGACATCAATGAGTAAATTTGCAAAATAAACATATAGATGCTGAAAAATAACAGTATTAAATATAAATAACAAAATATTGCACTTATATACCACAAACTTACCTCGATACAAAATACGATCAAATTTTTTAATCTAGTCATTAACCTTTTTCTTTCCCCGGTCTAACCCCAAAAGAGTTTAAATATCTCAGAATACAGACTTCTTTTGCTTGCTCTGTTTCTTTCTTATGAAAATAGAGTCAATAAGCTTTAATTCTATATCTTATTCACCATTTAATTCCATTTCTACAATTTTTAGTGATTTTTCAAAATCACGTCACCGCTACTATTCCAAAATTGTTCCATGGTCAACTTTTACTGTAACACTCCTAATCCACATCCGTCGCCAGGTTAAGGTTACAAGACATTACCATATAAGACACAGTTCAGCACAACCATAATTTATCTCATGTTCAAAACATATACTAACTCATTTACAATAAACTTTTAAATCACATATCAATCATACATTCAATCATTAAAATAATTATCGCACAACTAAATCACTTAATCAAATAAAATCATTCATACTTTATTGCTCATTTTATATATTTAAACTATGATCTAAAAAATATTTTTGATCATGACAATATCATTATTAATCACATATTTGAATCAACTAACATGTAATAAACCATATTACATGTACTTTACAAATATAATATTTGAACTATAAAGGCATCACATATTTGGTATTCGAATACCTAAATCAAAGGGTTAAGCATATTTCATTTCTTATACTATCCGCATATATCATATCATTCCTTTATACATATCTATTTCATAAGCTATATTTATATATCGGTTATATCATATTATTAGGTTTAACCACATGCACACATTAAGTCAATTCAAATATATTATAAGGCATAACCTTTATTTGCTATTTAATATGTGCATATCACCCCTAAAATCATAAGTCATTTCCAAACATAAATACCAAATCAAAACTCACTAAATTCATATATTTAATATTCTGTCAAAATTTCATATACATTATCAAGTCCCTTCTCACTTAATTAGCTATCAAATATACCATTTCTTAACTAAAACCATTATCAACTTAACACTTTATAACTATCTAAATAATTAACAAATCATACCTAATATTAAATCATTATTTACCATTTGGAAAATCGCCTAAATAACTAATTCACAAGCCATTCAACTTTTCATTTATTTGGCTATTAAAGTTAACCTTCAAAACACATATTAATTACAAAGTCACATGCTTATCAAAATGAACTACACGTCAAAACCAAATTTCCTACCACCTTTATATAACACATTTCTCAACCACCCATTGAACCAATAACTTAACCTTTAAAAAAAATCAAGCTAAAATCAAACGTATCATAATTATATACATTTGTTTTACCCAGCACTGTTAAATATAAATGCACAGCATTTACCACTTCCAAACCAATTTACAATACAAATTATTCATCTAAAATAAGTCAATAATAATCCATCACCAAAACATATTCAATAATCATATTTGCTTCGCTTAGCGGAATTATAACAATTTACAAATATAGAATTTACCATATATCAAGTTTACCAAAAAGAGCTAATTATAAACCATGCATATCATCATTCAATGCCGAACTTATATAACCTAACACCATATAAAATTTACCAAAATCATATACTTCCTAACTAAACTTATCATAATCGAATATACACAACTTTAACATTTTAATCAAGCCATTTTTGCATGTCTATATATATATATATATATATAAATTTCAAAATCAAGCATACCAAACTAGCCTATACATGCCACATAACCAATATTTAAAACTTTAATTTTACTGAATCGATAACCGGATAGTGTGATGACATCTCCAAAAACTTCCAACCCGAGCAAAACTCCAAAACTTTATAAACATAGGAAAAACACACAGAGTAAGCTTTGAAAGCTTAATAAGCCATGAAAGCTTAGTAAGCCATAAGCAAATAAATCATTTCAATAATATTTATAAATCAATATCATTAAGATGAATTTAACAATCTCAATTACATATACATTCATTACAATTGTAAATTCATGTACCAAAATAAAATTTCTCTTAACTTATTTATCAATGAATATACAAATCATGCTTTAAAACTTAACCATTTCAATCTCATTTATAAATTCAAAATTCAAATTAGTTACCATACATCAAATTCATATTACACTTGCTTCATAAATCCACTATTCAAACCATATATGCTTCTCATTCAAATATATCACATTCGATCATACAAAACACATAACCAACAAATAAAAACATGCGTATTTAACTTTTTCAAATATACATAACATATTTAATAATTTAACCTTATCAATAACATTTATCTAATCATCTTCCAAACCAAACTATCATACCTCAAATCCATGTTTCATGTTTCATAATTCTCATGTTCGAATCATAGGATCACAATTTTATATAACGAGTACATATAACATAACATCCATTCGTATACATTTATTTCATCCATTTTCATATATTTCTCATATTGTCATTTGGAACATACTCACCTTTCATCTCTAAATTTCAAAATACAATTCACACGTACCTGAATTGGATACACTTTCACATAATCAATCATTTCTCGATATTGCCCGTTGAAAATCTGCTAGGCATAAAGCTCGATATAATACACTGGCACGAAGCCCGCTAGGCATAAAGCTCGATATAATACACCGACACGAAGCTTGCTAGGCATAAAGCCCAATATAATACACCGGCACGAAGCCTGCTAGTTAGAAAGCCCGATATAATACACCTGCACGAAGCCTGCTAGGCATAAAGCCTGATATAATATTGACACAAAGTCGGTCTTACACATAATTCAATATCAAAATTTCTATGTTACAACATATGTATCCTAACTATTCCTAAGGTTCGTACGGGGCTTTTGGACATTGTAACTTGATCGATTTAGGCATCGTAGACATTTCTCCTATACTTTTACTAATTCAACATACACATATATATTCTAAATAAATTCAGTTCAACGTAATAAACACAATTTCATATGAATTTAACAATGATTATTTACTTATGAACTTACCTCGACAAAGACGGATGAACCGGGACGACTATTTGACAACTTTAGATTTTTCCTTGATCCAATTCTAATTTCCTCTTTTCTCGATCTAAATTAATACAAATTTAACTTGTTTAATAACATATTCATTCAATTTCATTCAAAAACACATAAATGGGTAAATTGCACTTTAGCCCCTAACATTCTGCATTTTTTACAATTTAGTCCCTATTTCACAAAACACGACATATTCAAAATTTCACCATACCCAATCATAGCCAAATTTTATCTAGGTCCCTAGTAGCCCATTTATTTCATTTATTTCATATTTTGACCCCTCAATTTACAAAATTCACAATTTAGTCCTAATTAGGCATTTTTACCAAAATTCACTTAATTAAACAAAATAATCTAATAGCATATATTTATTTTTTATCATCAAACAACAAAAACCTTAAGCTTCCATCAATGACAAATCATGAATATATCATCAAATTCAAAAATTTAAGCATGGGTTTGCTAGTATTCGAAACAATGATATTAAAAACGTAAAAATTATCAAGAACCGAAATCAATACATACTTTAATTAATATTGTTAATGGCCGAACATGGCTTTCTTTTTCTTTTTCTTTTGTATCCGGTCATGCAAATAAAGATGAATATATGTTTCATCTTTTTATGCTTTGTTATTATATATATTTATTATTATTTTACAAGTTTACCCTTTGTTATAAAATAATAAACCATTACACATTATGTCCACAACCGTCCATCATTAAAATCATGGTATTATTGCAACATAAAGACCCCGCCTTTAAAGAACAAAGCAATTTAGTGCTTTAAAAATTAGCTAGTCATTTTTTTATTTTACGCGATTAAGCCCTTTTATTTAATTGGGCAGTCAAACGATAAAATTTTTAAACGAAATTTTAACACACACTAATTCACACATTACAAACACCAAAAATCGTTTTAAAAATATTTTTCTGACTTGGATTTATGGTCCCGAAACCATTGTTCAAACTAGGGTTTAAACCGGGCTGTTACATTTACTCTCTCATAATTTTTTTGTATAAACTATCATTTAGGCATACATAACATCAAAATATGTTCTTAATTAGTCATTTCAATAGCTAATTATTATCAAGTATTCACATGCCATTCTTTTGTCATATCATAAGGACATACACACAAAATGGCCATGTACCTATACATGTGATAACGACTCGCGATATTAAGTAATAAAATTTATAAAACTGATCACACCAAAACTAATTAATATCACGACCTTAAAGGCAAGCGCACCTGTCGAACAGTAGTATAGTTTAGTGGGAAGATCGAGTTATCGTACCCAAGGGAACTAAAAGTACTAATACTTACTTCCTTTCTATTATCTAGCCTAAAAATAAAGAGAGTTGATTTAAACTATTTCTAAAACTAACTAAAAGTGCAGAAAAAGTAAATTGGAGAAAACTTTAGGGAAAAGCTGATTGATATAAGCAATACTTAAGGGAGAATCCACCTAGACTTCACTTGTTATTGGTTCTTGAGCTAGACGATTTATTCACTTGACTTGATCCGTAGGGATCCCTAACCTATGCTAAACCCTTCGTCGATGCGTAGAGCAATTAGGCCTAAGTTGTTAATTAAAGTTCCTTTATTAATTAACTCCCTAGGTTGCATTAATTAGATCTATGGCTCCCCATATTAGGTTTGACCCTAATCCGGCAAATTTATGTCGCCCTATGTCTAGGGTTGCATGCAACTCCACTTAATTATGGTAGATCTACTCTTATCACAGGGACTTTTGCTCCTCTGCTCTAAGCACATCTAATTCTTGAAGTAATACCTAGGATTATTAAATCAAGAATTAAGCACACATAATTAAGAACAACTCAAGTATTTATCATATAACTCAAGAATAAATAATAACAAGATCTATCTTAGGCTTCATCCCCCTCAAGTATTTGAGGGGTTTAGTTCATAATTAAATAAGAAAACATCTCAGAAGAATTAAAATAACAAAACATAAAGAACCCGAAAACCCCTGAAGGAATTTAGGGAGATCTTCTATCTTGATGCAGAATTTCGGCTTCTGGGATGAATCAATCGGCTTCCCTTGGAGTAATTCCTGGCTTTCACTCTTCGTGTCGGCAGAGAGACGACTCCTCACTTTAGGGAAAAGATTACCTTTGGCAGGGGAAATCAACTACCCCTAGATTTGCCTCCTAGGGTCTTTATATAGAGTTTTGGGGAGCCTGTCTTAGCCTTTAAGTATTTAAATCCGAGTGAAATTCCTCTTCCTCACGACTAGAACACGCCCGTGTGCCACACCCATGTGATTTCGACAAGAGGCCGTGTGATTCTATCGGTGGAGGCATGGCTTGTGGCCTAGCCGTACTTGTCGGGGGCTGGACCGTGTGATCTTCATGTGGCACGGCCGTGTGCCACGGCCGTGTGGTTACTTCTTGGGCCGTGCGTTTTCACATTTTGTCCCATTTTCTCCAGTTTTTGGTTCATTTTCCGTTCTCTTCTCTTTTCTATGCTCTCCTGAGTATAAGATATGAAATAGAAGGATTAAGAGCACCAATTCTCACAAAATTAATAATAATTCATCCAAAATATAGGCTAAACATGAGGTAAAAATATGTATAATTTATCGTTTATCAAATACCCCCACACTTAAGCCTTTGCTTGTCCTCAAGCAAAATCTCAATCCCTAATAAAGAATCATTCTTCTCAACCTACAATCTTTATCAAGAATGTTTCAAATTAATCCACAGGAAATCATACACTGAAAATTCAATCAAAATAACATTAAAGACTTAATCAATCTAAGTTGAGCATTTTATCATTGAAACATAAGCTTTCTCCCTTCTCCTAAGTAATTATCTCTCCATCTTAGTTAATAGAAGTTGACATCCTCACTAAAGATTCACTCTATCCACTCGAAGTGTTTAGGGGTCAAAAATTAAGCACTCTCTAGTCAACCTGAAAAGCTATTACCATAGGCTTGCAAGGAAATCACATCTCTACCACTATAGATTGACATGACATATCGATCAAAAGGTCTTGTAAGGGTTGTAACAGGACTTGGTTAAGGGTGTTGTCACAGGCTGCAAAAGAAGGGTTAGAATCGAGATTGAACTGAAAAGTTATCTAGCTAGAAAAATCTCTATCACCGGGAACATATTTCTAGGGCTAGTTTTTATGATAATATCGTTCATGCTTGGGTAGCCTTTAAATAGAAATATGCAAAAGCTTTTGAACTATTACATATGACAACTAAATTTAATTGTAAATACACGTTTTTCTCTTTTTTTTTTTAGAACAATTCATAATAATCTTGAATATTTACAACTTTACATGCTGGAAAAGAGAATAAAGCTAGATAATAATTTCAACTCAAATCTCGACAAAAATAAGGGTCAACGTAATTGAATGAAATTAAATAAAAAAATGGGTTATTGGTTAGTAATTAGAAGGTAAGTCAAAGAATGGGTTGTTAGGCTCAACGAGGTTCACTAAGGGTTAAATTATGGAGGTAGGCCTTTGTGGAGTAAGTAGGTTAAATCCTAAGTGCCTTTATCATTTCGGTATATCAAATCAATGATGTGGTCTTGATGCGTATAATCAAAGCAAGTTCTAGAATAACAAATCAGTGTTGACTTACTCAAAGCAATAATAAAAGTGGGCACGAAAGAATGTATGCTCAAAAGGCTCAAAATCTCACCAGAATTGTGGCTTTTTGATGTCAATCCTGTGAATTTCAAATTTTAAGATAATACTTAGAATTAAAGAAATAACTTATGCAAAAATTGGGGTTCTCAAAAATTTCAAGTTATCATGCTTGATTCCCTAATGTTTTAAAGTTTGAATAATTAGAGTACAGACACCTATATCTTAATTCTTAACATATCAATAAAATCATAAATCATCAGAATTAATTCCTAATAGGAGACTGAGAATTATTTGAGAATAAAGCATGAAAAATTTCAGGGATTTCATAGATAATTATAGATTTAAAGTAACTTCCCCCCACATTTAAGATGTACATTACCCTCAATATACAAAGATATAGATAGCAAGAGAAGTATAATATTATAAGATAGGGGGAGGATTGAAACTCCCTAAATTTAGGATGAACTTGTGAGGAAGAGTCAGCAATTGTGGTAGGGTGTTCCCATTTTCGGTTGAATATGAGCTATAGAGCTCCTTTTTGAAGCTGCAAAAATATTAATCAGTCGTGGGACTTTTGAATTAATAGAGATTGCTCGTTAGGGATTGGCCGATATGAAAGATAGAAAAATAAATAACAGAAAAATAATAAACTAAGTTCTAAAAATACTTAATAATGTAATGATTAAAAGGAGTTAACATAATAAAAATAAGATTCGAAATAAAAATGAGACTAATAAAGGAAAAATAAAAATGAAAAATGAGAAAGATAGAACTGAAAGGGAGAATAGAGGCACACGCCCGTGTGGCTCGGGTTTAGCCCGTGTTGGCCATATTGCATGGCCATGTGTGATCTTGTTCGTACTTCACACGGTCGTGTAGGACGTCCTATGACCGTGTCCGATGAGGTTTCGCTACTCCCATGGTCGTGTGGGAGGGCACACGGTCATGTGATATGTTCTACGGCCGTGTCTTAATTAACAGTGTTGGCCACGGTCTGAGGACACGGGCGTGGAGATTTGTGCAAGCTCGTGTTGAAGTCGAAAGGTTGCCACGGCCATATCGCATGGCCGTGGCTATATATTGGTGGCCCGTGTTTTGGGAAAATTTGTGCTCTGTTTATACACGGCCTTGGTACATGACCGTGTCTCTGCTTGAAGTGTTCACATGGTCTCAGACACGCCCGTGGGCATGGCCGTGTGGTCCTAAATTTTTGCATTAAAAAGGGTTAGTTGATGCATAAAAAATACTAAAATCAAAAATAAAAGAGAAGTTACTAAGTTAGTGCTTGGGTTGCCTCTCGAGAAGCGCTTATTTATAGTCTAAGCTCGACTTTGCTCCAGCTTGTACGTTCACGGTGGTTTGAAGAGTTGATACTCTTTTATCCTACTTACTATTTTATTATCAACGTAGGATTTGAGTCGAGAGTGATTTACCTTGAAAGTGCCGAGTGACTCATGTTTTATCTCGACTGTACCATAAGGAAAGGTTTTCTTTACCGTGAAGTAAGGTGTATTACTTGTATGCTCTTTTGAATTCAAGATTCGAGGATCGTCTTCCCCTAAGATTACCTTATCCTCTACCTTGAGTTGATTCATTGTACCTGAGGGTCGGCTTGGTGATGCTCTGGGTTGGTTTGGCATACTTTGGCCTTTTCATGATAGTTCAGCCACTCATCTAGTTCCTCGATCTGAAGCATTCGCTTTTCAGGTGCATCTCCCTTGGATGGACTTGTTTGTGATTGGGTTTCCTTTATGTGGAGCGTATCCTGCACAGAAGGTTGGGTGGTGAATTTAGTGTTTTTACAAGGACTCGTAACTATATTATTATCAGCAATCTTAATCGAGTTCCAAGCTTGAAAAGTAACTTTGTCATCACCTATGCGTAGTGTAAGCTCACCTGTTCCTACATCAATTATAGTTCTGGCAATTGCTAAAAAGGGACGCCCTAAAATTAAAGGTACCTCAATATCTTCATCCATATCAAGCACAACAAAATCAATAGGGAATATAAATTTATCTACCTTTACTAGCACATCTTCTATGATTCCCCTAGGATATTTAACAGATCTATCAACTAGTTGAATATTCATCCTAGTGGGCTGTGGTTCCCCTAAACCTAGTTGCTTGAACATTTTGTAAGGTATGAGATTAATGCTAACACCTAAATCAGCTAAGGCTTTATCAATAAGTAAACTACCAATTAAACAAGGAATAGTAAAACTCCCAGGGTCTTTCAGTTTTGTTGGTAGTTTATTTTGGAGAATATCTGAATATTCTTCGTTGAGTTCCACTGTGGCTAATTCTTCCAACTTCCTTTTATTTGTCAGAAGTTCTTTAAGGAACTTCGAGTATTTCGGCATCTGCGAAATTACTTCAACAAAAGGTAAGTTAATATGTAATTTCTTTAAGAGTTTAAGAAACTTACCGAATTGTTCGTTTGACTGGTCTTTCTTTAATGCATTTGGGTATGGGATACGAGGCTTGTATTCTTTGATGTCTGGCGTATTGCTGTTTACCTCTACCTTACATTTATTCAACTCAAGTTCCTCGCTTGATTCTGGATTGTCTTTGGTTAATGTCTCATTTTCTATTGTACTGACGGCATGAATTTGCTCTCTTTTTCTTTTGCTAATGGCCGAAATCAATACATACTTTAATTAATATTGCTAATGGATGAACATGGCTTTCTTTTTCTTTTTCTTTTGTATCCGGTCATGCAAATAAAGATGAATATATGTTTCATCTTTTTATGCTTTGTTGTTATATATATTTATTATTATTTTACAAGTTTACCCTTTGTTATAAAATAATAAAACATTACACATTATGTCCACAACCGTCCATCATTAATATCATGGTATTATTGCAACATAAAGACCCCGCCTTTAAAGAACAAAGCAATTTAGTGCTTTAAAAATTAGCTAGTCATTTTTTTATTTTACGCGATTAAGCTCTTTTATTTAATTGGGCATTCAAACGATAAAATTTTTAAACGAAATTTTAACACACACTAATTCACACATTATAAACACCAACAATAATTTTAAAAATATTTTTTGACTCGGATTTATGGTCCTGAAACCATTGTTCAAACTAGGGTCTGAACCGGGCTATTACATTTACTCTCTCATAATTTTTTTGTATAAACTATCATTTAGGCATACATAACATCAAAACATGTTCTTAATTAGTCATTTCAATAGCTAATCATTATCAAGTATTTACATGCCATTCTTTTGTCATATCATAAGGACATACACACAAAATGGCCATGTACCTATACATGTGATAACGACTCGCGATATTAAGTAATAAAATTTATAAAACTGATCACACCAAAACTAACTAATATCACGACCTTAAAGGCAAGCGCACCTGTTGAACAGTAGTATAGTTTAGTGGCAAGACTGAGTTATCGTACCCAAGGGAACTAAAAGTACTAATACTTACTTCCTTTCTATTATCTAGCCTAAAAATAAAGAGAGTTGATTTAAACTATTTCTAAAACTAACTAAAATTGCAGAAAAAGTAAATTGGGGAAAACTTTAGGGAAAAGCTGATTGATATAAGCAATACTTAAGGGAGAATCCACCTAGACTTCACTTGTTATTGGTTCTTGAGCTAGACGATTTATTCACTTGACTTGATCCGTAGGGATCCCTAACCTATGCTAAACCCTTCGTCGATGCGTAGAGCAACTAGGCCTAAGTTGTTAATTAAAGTTCCTTTATTAATTAACTCCCTAGGTTGCATTAATTAGATCTATGGCTCCCCATATTAGGTTTGACCCTAATCCGACAGATTTATGTCACCCTATGTCTAGGGTTGCATGCAACTCCGCTTAATTATGGTAGATCTACTCTTATCACAGGGACTTTTGCTCCTCTGCTCTAAGCACATCTAATTCTTGAAGTAATACCTAGGATTATTAAATCAAGAATTAAGCACGCATAATTAAGAGCAACTCAAGTATTTATCATATAACTCAAGAATAAATAATAACAAGATCTATCTTAGGCTTCATCCCCCTCAAGTATTTGAGGGGTTTAGTTCATAATTAAAGAAGAAAACATCTCAGAAGAATTAAAATAACAAAACATAAATAACCCGAAAACCCCTGAAGGAATTTAGGGAGATCTTCTATCTTGATGCAGAATTTCGGCTTCTAGGATGAATCAATTGACTTCCCTAGGAGTAATTCCTGGCTTTCACTCTTCGTGTCGGCAGAGAGACGACTCCTCACTTTAGAGAAAAGATTACCCTTGGCAGGGGAAATCAAGTACCCCTAGATTTGCCTCTTAGGGTCTTTATATAGAGTTTTGGGGAGCCTTTCTTAGCCTTTAAGTATTCAAATCTGAGTGAAATACCTCTTCCTCACGACTAGAACACGCCCGTGTGCCACACCCGTGTGATTTCAACAAGAAGCCGTGTGATTCTATCGGTGGAGGCACGACCATGTGGCTTGGCCGTTCTTGTCCGGGGCTAGACCGTGTGATCTTCATGTGGCATGGCCATGTGCCACGGCCGTGTGCCACGGCCGTGTGGTTACTTCTTGGGCCATGCATTTTCACATTTTGGCCCATTTTCTCTGATTTTTGGTCCATTTTCCGTTCTCTTCTCTTCCCTATGCTCTCCTGAGTATAAGATATGAAATAGAAGGATTAAGAGCGCCAATTCTCACAAAATTAATAATAATTCATCCAAAATATAGGCTGAACATGATGTAAAAATATGTATAATTTATCGTTCATTAACATGCCATAACTTAAAACATTTCAAATCACAAAATACCAAGATAACCCTTTGATAGTGTGAAACGATCTCCGATGTCCTTACGATCCCTGAGTGGGCTTAGCGATACTATAAAAAGAGAGAAAAGAAAGGGGATAAGCATAAAGCTTAGAAAGTTTGCATCTAAATAAATAACAACATTCTAAATGAATTATCAAGATAACTTTAACCTTCAAGCTCAATATGCATAAGTCTTGAATTTTCTTACCTGAGCCTTTCGAACATGAACTTATCTTACCTTTCCTTGAGTATACTCTTTAAATTTACTATTGAACCACTTGGAATATTAAGGATACACAGGTACCTTTCCTTTTTAAACTTACCATTGCTATGTATTGACATTATCTTACGTGGTATCCTTACCTTATGAACTTACCATTGCCATGCCTTGGCATGGTCTTACATGGGATCTTTGCCTTATAGTAGCTTATCAATGCCATGTCTTGACATGGTCTTACATGATTTCTTTGCCTTGTAAAACTTTCCAACGCCATGCCTTGGCATGGTCTTACTTGGTGTCCTTAAACCCTAATGTCATGACATTTGTATCCTACACATTTCTAAGGTTCAACCAGGACTTTTAAGTATCATTTCATCATCAATTCTTACTTGAGACATGAATGAGTAAATTCAAAAAATAAACATATAGATGCTGAAAAATAACAGTATTAAATATAAATAACAAAACATTGCATTTATGTACCGCAAACTTACCTCGATACAAAATACGATCAAATATTTTGATCTAGTCCTCAACCTTTTTCTTTCCCCGGTCTAACCCTGAATTTCATTCTTCTCGATCTATAATAGCAAATTTAGATTGTTTAATACTCACATTTATCAAAACAATCCTTAACTCTAACTTTGGTAAAATTACAATTTTGCCTTTAAACTTTTGTATATTTACACTTTTGCCCCAAAGCTCGAAAATAAACTTTATCCCTAATTCTTATGTTTTAGGACATGCTGATTATTTTTTTTCCTTCTATGGCCATCAAATTCTCACTCTAACATGTACTTATGAACATTAGGTATTTTTACTGATTATGTCGTTTTACTCATTTTTCGCTTAAAATCGCTTAGCAAAAATTGTTTAACATAACTTCAAGCTTCATATTCTACCATAAAATATCAAAATAGACACATTTCACCTATGGGTATTTTTTCAAATATGAAACTTAGGTTAAATTATTGCTAGAATAAGCTAAATCAAGTTACTGGGACTCCAAAAACATAAAGAATATTAAAAATGGGGCTTGGATGCACTAACTATGAGCTTGAGAAGTTGAAGAAACCCTAGCTGTGGTGTCCCTTGAAGTTTTGGCCTAATGAAGAAGATGGACAACATTTTGCCATCTTTTTCCCTTTTTAATCTTTTAATTACCAAATGACTAAAATGCCCTTCATTAAAACTTTAGTTATTTTTATCTATGTATGTCCATTTTATCCATGAAAACCTAATGGTCTAATTACCATTTAAGGACCTCTACTTTAATTATGCTCTTCAATATAATCTTTTCCTATCTAGAACTCATATTTATCAACTTTTTCAAACAAACCCTAATAGGCAAATTAAACATGTAATTCATAAAATTTTCTATCGATACTCTAACACATGCATCTAATCACTTGGTAAATTATAAAAATTAATCAGAATAAATTTTTCTATCTCGGATTCATGGTTTTGCAACCACCATTCCATTTAGGCCCTATTTGAATGTTACAAAATTGAACTTTTTCTTACACATCTATACTAAAATAGATAAGAGACTTACCAAAATTAATACACCAACCTGAACACATTTTAAACTTTCCCACCCCTACAAATAGCTTCCGTAAATAGAATGCAATCATCCATAAATAATAGATGAGTAATTACAAGACCTTGTCAACACACATTGGTCTCTAGCATCAAACCATCAACATTTTCCAGTCGCATAAGAGAGATTAAACCCTCACTACAAATTAGAAATAAATATGGATTAAGTGGATCACCTTGTCGAAACCCTCAACCTGTTCTAAAGACCTTTCCCTCTTTTCCATTATGCATTATCACATATGAAACAGTACTAATACATCGCATTATGAGCTCCACCCACTAAACTGCAAATCCCATCTTTAGCATCATACACCGTAAAAAGGTCCATTCCACTCTGTCATAAGTTTTGCTCATATCTAGCTTAAGCGCAAAATTCCTCCATCTCCCTGACCTTTTTTTCTTAAACACACATAATATTTCGTATGCAAATAATACATTATCTGAAATTAACCTATAAAGAACAAAAGCACTTTGTGCTACATCAATACATGTATCAAGAACTTTTTGAAAATGATTTGCTATAACTTTCAAGATAATCTCATAAAATACATTGTACAAACTAATTGGACGAAAATGCTACAAATTAGAAAGATGAGTAGTCATCGATATAAGAACAATAAGCATGGTAAAGGTTCTAGTGAATTACCTCCATTAATAATTCCAAGACAATAATCACTAATGTCACTTCCCACAATATGCCAATACTTTTGGTAAAACATTGCTGGAAAACCATCTACTCTAGATGCTTACATTGAGACCATTTCCTTCAATGCCATCCATATTTCTTCCACTTTGTATTTAGTAGTGAGGGCTTAATTCATACTTTTTGGAATATTTTGATTCACCCCTAATAGGATATAACCTACATCTCTTACCCCTTGAGAAGTGAATAGGGTCAAGAAGTACTCCTTTGTAATATTAGCCATTTCCTTTTTATTCAATGTAATCTTCCCTCTACTCATTTGTAACCCTCTTAAGTAATTTGACTGTCGTCTCTGAGTACTCGATCTATGGAAGAAAACTGTATTTTGATATCTATTCTTTACCCAATTCACTTGCATTCTCTGTTCCCAATATAACCCCTCTTTACCAATCTCCATATTAAGGTGCAACTTTTGAGCCCATTAGATTGTCTAATACCTTTTCATCTCTCTCCCTCTTATTTAGTTAATCAATTTTCGATAAAGATCTTTTGTTATATTTTTTTCTCATTTTTCAAGTGCTCCGTCCATCTCTACATTCCTTTAGCAAGATAGTTGAGCCGAATAGGAATACTACCTTAGTTGTTTTCCCATAATCGTTGTATTTTCGCTTCACAGGTATCTTTCAAACTCTACCATGCCTCAAATCGAAACCAATACTTTCTTGTTTTACTCTCATCATTGGTCATGGACAAAAGTAAGGGGCAATTTTTTGAAAAAAGAATGAGGCAGATGATTAAGAGAAAACCCTAGAAAAATTGAGTAACATAATGAATTTGCAACAGCTTGATCCAGTCGTTCCCTTATATTGTTCTCTTTGAAGTTACCTCTTTTCCACGTGAACCACAGTCCAATGTAAACCAAATCCTCTAACTGGCAGTCAAGCAGAAAACTTCTAAAATCTTCCATACATTTTTCCTCTTCTGGCAACCCTCATTTCTTTTCAAACACACAGAACACTTCAATAAAGTACCCCAACACTACCCACGATAAACTTTGATATTGCCCTAATTGTCTTAGTTGATTCCAAGAGTCTTCCTTGAACTGTCCATCAAGAAAGCCATAAAATCTTGTGAATCTCCATTTTAACTCACTCACGGTGTCTTCAATCTCCACATCAATATGATTCTTTGAAAAATTCCTTAGTACTACCAAGCTTCTTGACCTCCACCCAATACTAAAACCCCTTCTTGTCCCTTCTATTGCCATATCAATATCACAATAAAACCCATAACTCCTCTTAAATTTCTCCATCCAACTTGAGCTCAGTTTTGTCTCATTAGTAAGACAATTTGGGGATTATGAGATTTTAGCATATTTTGAAGCCCTCTTCTAGCCCACAGACCCCTCAAACCACGAATATTCCAACTTAACCATTTTCATTGCGTATAGCTAGTCTGCCATCTGGCAGCCGTCGATATCTCGTCATTATACTCCTCTAGAATTAAGAGATCAGTACTGTATGGTACCTGACTATCATTTATTGGTCTTTTTTTACCTTCAATTCTCAATATGGGTCTATCCTCCGAATCATACTCCATGAAATCCTTCCCGAATTCCTCGAGAAACCCTGACTACTTTCCACCAACCTCTTATATATTTCCTTTAAAACTAAAACCAAGAATCTTCTGAGATCTTTGTCTCAATTCAGTTTGTCATGCATCCTGATTAACATTGTGATGTGATTTCCCCCATTTGAATATATCAAAAACCGCGAACTATCATCTTCGCAAAGCCAAACACTGGGTGTAATATTAACCCTTTTGAGTGGTGGCCTCCGAGTAAGATCCCATCCAAATTCCATCTTCTTTTCTCCTTCTTTCATTCTAATTCAGCAAAAACTACCATTATGTCCCAAACATCCGCATAAGAAACAAAACAATGATAACTTTTCATACTTAAACTTTGCATATATCTGATTGGATGGTATTAGAATGATCTTTTTCCTTTTCAAAAGAAGTCGGACATTCAGCCTAACCTGAATTCTCATATAGTTTCAAAACCCTTTACTAATATGTTTAGCATCATACTCCATAAAACTCCCAATAAAGTCCCTAAACTATTCTGTTATCCTTTCCAAAAATAGACCAGAAGGAATGTCATAGATTTTCTCCCAAAAATAAGAATATATCAAAGGGACCTGTGATGGATCCTTCTTGTCTTCTAACCTATGGAAAATTAGAAGATGATTGTTAGAAGTCCACAGGGCACCAATAAAAACCCAATCAATGTCCCCATCGTGGTAGAACTTGAATAGAGAACACTTTCTCCCTAGATTCGAGATGATAACCCTTTCAAGCGAACGCCAGAGATTTGCCATTGTATTTTGCATTACCAAAAAATAAACCACTTATTGTAAGAAAGCAATCCACTAGAAAACATTCATACAAAGATTTCTCTGAACCATCCTATCCATTTAATTCCTGAGCCTCCTCTCCCCCATTCTTAATCCTCAATCTTGCTAAATCATCCTCCACATCTAGCTGTAGTTTATCACAAACCATACAAAATCTTAAAAAAACTAATGAAACCCCTAAAAAACTAATAAGCAAAGAAACAAGTCACTTATAGATAGACATAGAAACAACGAAATGTGCCATGTGGCAGAGCAATGCACACTTTTTAATATTCAAAGAACAAGAAAATTTAAGAGATTTGAGAGTTACAAATTTTATGAGAATTAAAAGTATGGTATTTATTGGAAACAAATAAGAATAGAAGAAAGACAATCAACGAACATAGTTAATAAGTACAGAATAACAATATTTAAAATAAATTAACTACATTAAAATATAAACTTTTATCCTTATTTAATTAAAATAATAAATTAACTCTATTTAATTAAGTAAAATATCAAACTAACCCTGTTTTCATCCCTTAAAGACTTAGAAATTGCATAAAAAAATTATGGAAGATGAAAATATTATTACTAAGAATATAATCTAGCAATGCGAGGCCTCATTTTATTTTTTAAACAAAAATATTTTATATATTTTTAGGTTTACAAAGTTCAATAATTTTTTTTATCTTTTGCTAAATTATTTAATGAATTTAGGTATGTTCTTAAGTTGTTTAAGACTTCAAATTATATCAGTACTTTAAGTTTTAATATAAAACATTATAGTCAATCTAGAATTCAAGTTTCTCATGTTTTATATAAGAAATTGCAATTAAAAAAATAAAATTCACAACTCTAAAATCTATTAAAATAAAATTACAGCCAATTGAAATTTTACGTGAAAATATTAATTAAGGTCTATTATTTAATTTATTTATTCTTAATTAAAATTATCTAATTAAGAGCTTCTTGTAATCATGATTATTTAGTAATAAAAAAATTTATTTTTTCTCTTTTTGTATATTTTATTTTAGAATAAAAAGTGCTTTATAAAAATAATATAGTATGACCAATAAATGCAAACATGTTCGTAGCATAAAGTTGTAAGATTAAATGATTGAAGTCTTTATATCACATTTCAATTTAAGTTCACATCTTTCAAGTGCTTATTAATGGAAAGGTTGATAACGTTTAGCAATTAATATATATATATATATATATATATTAGTTAAATTTAGTTTTTAATCTTTTAAAAAGAATTAAATTTGATCATCAATTTTTCAAAAAGAGTTGAATTACTATTTTTTTATCGAAAATATTAATTAAAATATTAAATTGTAAACATGCAACCTACATAGCAATCCACTTGTACTTCATGCTTTTTTTTTAAAAAAATTATGAACTTTTTATTATTTTAATACTTTTAAATTATTTATTGATGTGATGACATATAAGACAAATAGTGTCATGTTAACATAAAATACATATGAACTGTTATGCGGGTTGTCACAACAACATTGTTAAAAGTTAATGTTTTAAAAAATATTTTCGTTAAAAAATAATTTAACTCATTTTTGAAATATTAATAGTCAAATTTAATTAAAAAAAATAAAAATTAAATAAACAAAAAAATATAAACATTAAAAACTAAATTTATTATAATACTTCTAAAATACTAACCACATACTTATAAATATTGAACATTAATTCTCAAATTCAAAACTATTATATGATTTTCTTTTAATAAAAACCACTCCGCTTAATATATTTAATTTATTTGTTTTGAAACTATCTTTTATTTTTTTTATTTCCTTTTCCTCCTTTAAATCCAATTTTTTTTCAAGCGGCATATGATGTATAAATATTGACATATCACAAAGAGAGTTATAAATGTAAGATGTTGAAGCTATATTTAATAAAAATGCCACATTCTCCTCAATATTTTGCCAATTTGTCACCATTTCATTTTTCAAGAAAAATTAATAGATGAATATAAGGTCACAATTCTAGAATTTGGATGAATTAACTATTTTCTTTTATTTTTGGAGGGTCAAAACCCAATACCAAACTTATATGGAAATTGTTGTAAGTTAACCATAGTTGCAGGTTATATCATTTCTCAACTAAAATTTCAACAAATATTTTTTCTTTTATAAAATAATGCTTAGTTATAATTGCATAATTCAACCTTTCAAAATTAAATACAGAAACAAAAACATTGAATGTATCTGTTAGACGAGGAAAAAATAATTCATTCTTGTAACATTTCAAACTCAATCTTTAAGGAGGATTTAAGAATGACGTGTCACTTCTTTAAAACTATTATTTTCCAAAACCGTGTCTGGCATAAACTTATTTACATCATAATTTAAATTAATATAAATTGCAAACTATTAATCATACAAATAATTCAAGTCGTTCCAACTCAGCAAGGTTACATAGTTCGCCACTTGGTAAACACCAAACGTAGATAGGCTATACGTCGAACACTATTCATTTGGTGTGTACACTACGCCTATGCAACCATACAGACTACCTTCTTCGTGTTAGCCACAAAGCCTACTCCATGTACAGAGCCATACCATTGTTTCATTCTTTTTCCTTTGTCATGTTTTGCCAATCTGATTTGCAATAAAGCTTGCCCTACTAGAGGCTACACGACCATTTTCATGTATCACGATTTACCAATTCAATGCTCATCTTATTGAAGGCAATGCCATGAATTCATTTCCATGTATTAGATCATGTTATTCATTTCAGAAACAAGGGGTAATGGCTTAAACACAAAAGAAGGTTCTTACATCTTAACACGAACAGACCAAACCAGATAGATAACAACAAGCATTCATCACTCTTATACAAACATTTCATCTTCATAGAATATGTATACTTACCTTAATCCAAACATAAACAAAGACGTCACACACACATGGAGTAAGAAGGAACTCACCATAAAATGCAACAAGTTCAAACAACAGGACTCTTACCTTTATCACGAGAACTTTTAACAGTGTCTTAAGCTATAATATAAATAGTTAAACTTATCAAACTATACGCCAAAAAACTAAACAAACTCTCAAGTAACATCATCACAAAACCCAGATTCAAGAAGTTTCCTTCCTTACTCTTAAAATTGATGCTTAAGCATGCAACCCTAATGTAACACCCCTAACTTGTCTCTGTCATCGGGCTAGGGCTACGGACTATTATCGTATAATCAAAATTATTTAAATAACATAACATTTAATAATTTAAATATATCATAAATCATTCATTCTCATACATTTCATCTCTAAATCGAGCATTTGAGGCCCTAGAAATAGCTTGGAAGCAATTCAAGACTAATTTGAAACAAAATAGGAAGTTTAGAAAAAAGTTAAAAAAATTGGAAATAGGGGTTACACGGCCGTGTAATTTTCGAACAAGGGACACATGGCCGTATCCTAGTCCATGTCCTCACCCTGTAACTCACTAAGTAGTGTCACACACCCGTGTGTCAGGCCGTGTGCTAGGTCGTGTAACTCACTGACTTGAACACTAATAAATCCTCAAATGACACACGGCGGTGTCGCCAGGCTGTGTGCCTCACACGGCTGTGTCACATGCCTATGTCCTAAGCCGTGTGAGCCCAAAATTTACCTAAAATCCAACCATTTCAAAATAACTTTTCAAACCATTTAAGCACACATTCAAGAGGTTCAAACACCATTCAAACTTGCATAATTATGCCATTTCAAACAACCTAATTCACCTAACCTGTAACACCCTTTGCCCGAGTCCGACGCCGGGACAGGGTATGAGGTGTTACCATACTTAATCTTGCTCAAACTTACAAAAATGAGCCTTAATTCTTTCTTCAATGTAAAATTTTTGCAAACACATTCTTAATAATCTTATTATGAGCCTACGAGGCCCAAAACATACACCAGAAGTGGTTTGGAACCAATCTAGGAACTTCGAGCTCTATGAAAAATTTTGCTTGAAAAAGGGCCACATGCTCGAGTGAGGTGGGACATGTCCGTGTGGTCGCACACACCCATGTCCTTAGCCAGGGCCACATGCTCGAGTGAAGTGGGACATGTCCGTGTGGTCGCACACACCCATGTCCTTAGCCCGTGCTGAATTTATTTCTCATTTTAATCCTATAGGTTTTAATATGGTTTGGGCACACACCCGTATCTATTTCCCGTGTCACTCACACGGCCTAGACACGCCCGTGTCAATAAACCGTGGAGCACTCTGATCTTATTACTATAAACAACAGGCGTTCACACAGCCAAGGCACACGCATGTGTGCTCAACCCGTGTGCAATACTAACTTAACTACTTATGAGGCAGGGGGCATACGGTCTATCAACATGCCCATGGGGAATGACCATGTGTCACGCACGGCCTAGGCACACGTCCGTGTGCCCATACGTATGGACAATTATAGGCTATTTTCCAAGCCTTTTTTCCCTTGAAAACATAACCAACCACAAGACCAATTTCAATAACACATTATAAACCACTTATAGACATCCAGTACTCACAATTTAAGGCATTCTCCTTAATCACTTTTCCTACTAAAACGTGTAATTTACACTACCATAATTTCATCAACCTTGCATAGGATTAACTTAAACAATCATTAGCCCATTATAAGGCCATTACAACATGATTTGAGAAATGCTAATAGCCAACACATTTGGCTACCCCAAAATGACACATACTAAGGTAACAAATTTCTTTATAAATGCCATACTCAAAATAGCTAATTATACTATACCCAAAATGGACAGCTTGATAGTGTGACTTTGAGCTCTGACTTTAACGATCCCCGAGCTAAAATTTGGCAATCTACATGGAAAAGGGAAAAGAAAGGGAGTAAGCACATATATGCTTAGTAAGTTGCATGGAATAAAAGTAGCAACATAGGTAAAGAAACATCTTTCAAATCGAAAGTCATGAAATATCATATGAGGTCTCATTTATTCTCATGACTTACTCATTTGACTTAATCTCATCATTTATACATTTTCGAAACTTACTCGTGCCTTTCTTGATGTATTACTTATAACCATATATTTTCAGTTTTTCATAACTTACTCTTGTGCACCTGCAACACTTATTATAAAACTTTAGTCTTTCTCGATAAACTCATTTACTTACATGCTTCTCTTGTTAATTTACTTGGAATACTAAAGGATACCCGAATGTCATTCTCATGGTAAGATGCCAAGGCCATATCCCGAATATGGTCTTACATGGGATCTCAAGTCGATGTTGAAGCTATATCCCAAATATGATCTTATACGGGATCTCATATCGATGTCGATGCCATATCCCAAACATGGTCTTACATGAGATCGTAATCTGATGCCGATGCCATGTCCCAGACATGGTCTTATACGGGATCTCTTTCAAATGCCAATACCATGTCCCAAACATGGTCTTATAGGGGATCTAAGTCTTATCTCAGTGTCGACGCCATGTCCTAGACATGGTCTTATACAGGACCTCATGTCGATGCCAATGTAATGTCCCAAACATGGTCTTATATGGGATCTTATCTCGATGCCAATGCCATGTCCCAAACATAGTCTTACATGGGATCTC
The DNA here is from genome assembly GCA_020496765.1 of Gossypium stocksii. Lineage (NCBI taxonomy): Eukaryota > Viridiplantae > Streptophyta > Magnoliopsida > Malvales > Malvaceae > Gossypium > Gossypium stocksii. The sequence continues at coordinate 37,382,018 of CM035624.1, forward strand.
AGTTTGGTGCCGAAGCCATGTCCTATACATGGTTTTACATGGAACCTACGTAACTCATGTCATGACTTCGGTATCCCTCGTATTCATTGGCATCTTAATCAGGATTTCTCAACTAATATTTCATTCTTTCTTGATGAAAGTTATATTAAATAAAATCATGAAAGTTAACAAAATTTCATAGAATATCATCATCATAAATTTACATCATGTGTAGGGCTAAATTATTATATACAACTTACCTCGAATCCAAAATACGTATGGATGCTCGGTTTAATCCACCACCTTACTTTTTCCTCAGTTTCAGTCTATGCTTCGTTTTTTTTGATCTAAAATGACAAACTAAACTTATTTAATACTCACATTGACTAAATAGCCCATAATTGACACTTTGGCAAAATTTATAATTTTACCCCTAAACTTTTTCATATTTGCAAAATGGTTCCTAGGCTCGTATAATGAAATGCACTTAATTTTTTAGTTACCTAAGCCTAAACGAATCTTATTAGTGCTCATCCTATTTCTCATCAATTCACACTTTTACTACACATTTTACTAACTTTACAATTTAATCCCTATTAGGGACTTTCATGAAAAATCACATAGAAAAATGTGTTTACTACACTTTAAACTTTCATATTCTACCACTAGAAATCAAAATACTCACATGTCATGCATGGGTATATTTTTGAACATAAACCTTAGCTCAAATTAGTGGTAGAATTAGCTAGATTTAGATACGAGGATTTTAAAAATACGAAGAAAATTAAAAACGGGGCTTGGAGTCACTTACTTGGAGCTTGAAAATGAAAGAAACCCTAGCTATGGAGGGCTTGGAAATTTCGGCACACAGGAAGAAGAAGATGGACACTTTTTGCTTTCTTTTTCCCTTTTTATTTCATTAATTTACCAAATGACCAAAATCCCCTTATGGCATTTATTTAAAATTTTACCCTTCCATAGACATTTTTATCCATAGTGTAATAAATTGGTCTATTTGCCAAATAAGGACTCCTAATACTTTTTCTAATGCCAATTCATCCTTAAGGCTTCTAGAAACTCAATTTTGCAATTTAGTCCTAAGGGACAAATTAATCACTATTTCATAAAATTTCCTTTATGGAAGTTTTCTCACTATCATGCAAGCATGCTACAAACTTAATAATGATCATGAAATATACTTTTCTACTTCAAATTTGTGGTCTCGAAACTACTATTCTGACTAGACCTTATTTCGGGCTATTACATAACCAATATGCTATTCTAAGGCACCACATTTGCATCCAAACATCATTTACCTAAACATGTCAATATTGCCTTATTTCAAGCATGAATACCTAATTCCATTATGTACCTAAAACACATCGCAAATGACTATTTCCAAGCCAACATCAACATACCATATGGCCATGTACATCAATTACCTAAAAGTGATCAAAGAGACATAACATAACAAGCATTACAAGTCCATCAACCATACATAAACATCAAGGCACAAACATATCACATTACCATTTACACATTCACTAAATGCCATTATATAACATCCTATACATGCCATTATAAACATTGGCCAAAATACTCAAAAACTATCGAATTGACTACTGGATGGTGTGATAGATCTCCAACGAGCTTCCAACCAAATTGAGCTTCTGATAATCTATAAAACAAATAAAAGAAAACTACGTAAGCAACGAGTGCTTAGTAAGCTCATATAAACCAAAACATAACTTACCATTTCATTTGCATAATATAAAACATAAGTATAACATCAACCAAAAACCATAAGCTTGTCATATGCCTATACAATATCATTAAATTCACAAGTTAGTACACTTGTACATGATCCAAATGAATTTAATCCACATTTCATATTTATGCAAAATTATCGTTTACCCTAATATTTTAACTTTTCACAATTTAGTCCTTAAGCATATAACTTAAAATCTAACCATTTTAATCTAAATTCATGTTAATCAAAGATGAAAAGGACCTTGAAACAACCCATATTTACCATCATTTCACAATAAAACCCTAAAATTTATACCTTTTACAAATTAATCCCTATTTCTAAAATTCATAAAAAATCACTTAACAAAACTTGTCTATTTTTCAACAGTCAATTAACATAAAAAATAATTCAAAAAAATTCATGGTAAGTCCCTCAACCATTAACAGTTTTGCAAATTAACCACCGTGTTAGCTAGATTAAGCTAAAACGAACTAAAAAATATAAAAATATTAAAAAACAGGGCTTGAAAATTAACCATGCAATCAAACTAAGGTTGACTGAATGTTCTTCTTCTCCAATGGATAATTTTAGGGTTTGAAACTAAAAATGATCAAGACAATATCTTTATTTTATGTTTTATTTAATTAGTTTTTTTATTTACTAATTTACTAAATTAACTTTAATAAACCATTTAAACTACCATAAAACCTATCCATTAGAATACATTATCTTAAAACATGGTATAATTTCCATATAAGTCCATTAGCTTTTCTTTCCATAGCCATTTAGCCCTTTTAACTAGTAGAACTCAAATTTTTCACCTTTTACAATCTACTCCTTTTCACTTAATTAACTAAGTAAACTTTAAAATTTCTTAACAAAATTTTAATACGACCCTCATATAATCTATAAACATTAAATAAATAATAAAATAATAATTTATTCATCAAAATATGTGGTCCCAAAACCATTTTTTCAATATTACTGAAAATGGGTTGTTACACCAAAAGTCACATAAATAAACATTAAAATAACCGAAGGTCCATCGCCATTTACCAAGTGCTAAAACAACGAAAGAGTTGGCTGAGTACAGCAAACCCAAAATTCAATTAGTCTTTAATCTTAGGCTTTTCGAGAGAAAAATGTAGAGAAAGTTTGAGAAGAAAATGTGAATGCAAGGGAAGGCGTAAAACTTGCTCAAGAAGCTAATACCAACATTATCATGTTAAGTATACAAAAATATATGATCTAATTCAACCATTCAAGTCTCAAGAATTAAGTTTATGAATTAATCTATTTAACCAAGTTTGTATACACATTCCAAGCCAAGTATTATAACCATTTAATACATTCATTTCCTTTTCCATCTCATTTCATACTAACTATTCATTTCATTATCTTGTTCTTTCTCAAATCTATTGATTTATTTCATTACCATATTAGCCTTTAAGGCTCTTTTAAACCGGTCCACATGATCTTTCACATGTTGTCATTTGATACATTTCATATATATATACACACACACACATATTGTACCATTTCATTTCATAATTCAGTCCAAATATCATTATCAAATTCATGTTTTGTAATCCCTATTAACTTGACTCGGACTCAAGACGGATACATGGATCACCTAACCAACACACCAATTTGGCACCTCAGTGCATTATCGAAAAGTTCAAAGTAATATATTTGGCACCTCGGTGCATCATTAGAAGGTCTAAAGTAATATACGCTTAATGTTATCAAATCATACTGGCACAAAGTGTATTATCAGAATATAACTAAAGTGTAACCTGTGCATAATCTAAACCTACGACATGCCAATTACATCTGACTTTGCCTAGACAATTAATATTGTACCGATGTTCCAATTATATATCATTTACATGTTTGGAATCACAATCCATGCTTCCAATTCCTTATCTATTTGAACTCAGGCTTTTACTTTTTTATTTGAACTCAAGATTTAGGTATGTCATACTATGAACATCACAAGTGAATAAATCCATAAACAGATTTAGGATCTATTATTATTGGGTCCAGTCCAATGTACTGTCAGTCTAGTCAGTTATATCTATATCTTTATCTTTTGGGAGTCATCTGCTCCGATACTTAAGACAAAACATCCCCCAATTGGACTTGATAAATAGCATATCAGTCTTTTAATCGGTTTGCTCATTTTCGATTAGACTAAAGACATGTTTAGGTTTTTCTACTAATATAAGTTATCTTTCCATATTACGATCCGACTAGTTAATACCATTTAGTATTGGTTTCAACAAATGAATCACTATTTGCTTCTATTTTTGCAAAAACTACATGAGGACAATTATACAAAGAATATTAATGTAATCTATGGATTATTTTATTAACCAATCTATTTAAAAATTACAACTTTACAAACGAATATACTAAACTCAGGGCACCATATTTAACAAAGTCATCAATGTGGCTACCACCTAAGAGAGATATGGGTTGTGCATCATACTTTATAGGAAAAGTAGTGATGTAAGTTGGGCAGTCGGATCTAGTAAATGCTATGAGCGAGGTACATCTCAAACACTTATCTATTGTTTTACATTATGACTTACTGTTGGCTTGGCAAAGACAGAAGAGTCCTTTCAAAGTTCTGAAGCGGGTAAGCCAAATGACCTACAAACCAAAGTTAGCAACAATACTTAAAGTTAACCTAATGTTCAATATTAGTATGTCGAGGCCTATTTGTAATGATCAAGATAATCCTGATAGAGGCAAGTCACAATTAGGACAAGTAAAAGTGGTGATCTCTTATGATCGAGATGTATAAGAGAGAAATGTAGTTCGAGTTAGGCAACGGGGGAGACATAAGTCGAGGAAAATGTTCCGAGGGGTGGAACTAACCAACATAGAGACTAGTTGGGAATTAGTTGAGGCATTAAGACCATTTCAAGACGAGTCAAACCAGTGTCATTTCGAGGATGCGATAAGGGCACCACAAGAATAGGTAAGGGAGAATGTCGTGGGCCACAAGTCAAAGCCCATGACCATTGCACACAAAACGTCCCATGGAGGTCAACTAACTACATAGGGCTAATTTTGACCTGCTTGGACTAGTTCGACCCGTGGAACACATGGAGAAGCCTATATGCTTGAAGTTTTGATGGCCCAGTTGAACTAGAGTTATCAAAGTAATTATTATAAATCTTAATGGATAAAGATGTATAGAGTTTAAATCCATTAGGACTCTCATTTTGTAAATAGGCACTAGTCTTAGTCATTAATGTAATTCGATCTGTATCATTGGATTTTGGGGAGCTCAACTATAAATAAAGGTCCTCCCTCTTATTCATAATCACTCAGTTGTTATCATTCATAGTAATAGAATACTATTGAGAGCATTTACTTAAACATCTTGTGTGTGTTGCTTTCTTGTGGCATTTTTCTGTTATTTTGTTTCATTTTGGTTTTGAATTGCTTTTGTTTTATTTTTCAATGCTTGAAGGAAATTTCTATCAAGAATTTTCACTTTGCAAAAGTTGGATAACTTAGGCAGATTTGAATCTAATAAATCGTCTAAGGTCACATTATTGCGAGACTAAAGTTCTAGCCCCAATACACTTGTCCCAACTCAATTGAGTAATTACTAAAAACCCTTTCTTTTATAAAATAATAAATATTATATTTTTGCTATTGCAAATAATATGAAATCTAAAAGAATGAATTTGATAAGATCCAAATCTAAAGACACTATAATTTTCAATGTTTTTCCTATCAACTAAAGCTTCATTTTATCTTTAAATTATTTTTTTTTATAAATTTATTTGTTACATACTTTTTTTTTTCATCCACATTGCCTAGTGTTTGTAAAAACATTATCCATAATAAAATTTTAAACAACCACTTTAAGTGAAAAATGATAAAAAGTAATAAAAATATGAAAGATAAAAAAGGTTATTTGGTAGTTAAAAAAAAAAAAGAAGTGATTATGAAAAAAAACATTTGTTTTTAATTAAAAAGGAAAATGAGCTAAAAAAACTTAAATAAAAGGAGTTAACTACATCAAACATTTTTAAACTATGATTTTTGTTATAAATTCAACTTCAAATTTTAAAATATTCTAAATACAATTTTAAATTATTGATGTTATATCAATTAAGTTATTTTATTATTAAAATAATTAATTTAATCGTCAAATTACACATTAAATTTTATATGATAGTTTAAAATGATGTTTTTAAGAAAAAGTAAAAGGTTATCGTATAATGTTTAAAAGTTAAAACTAAAAATAAAATAAAATTGAAAAAAGAGAGGATGAACAATAAAACTTTTGAAAAGATTTGAAAACCTCTCAAAACCAAGATTTTTACAACATTCAATTTTATAATATTTGTTTTTCTTTAAATTTTTCACTTTAAACTATGTCATATAAGATTTAATGTTTTATTTAATGGTTAAATTCGTGATTTTAGTAATTATTGATATAACATTAATATTTTAGAGATATAATTAGAACGTTTGAAAGTTTAGAGACTAATTTAGAATGAAGACTATAATTTAGAATGTATGGTGAAATTAACTCTTAAAAATGAGAAGTTATATGTTGAGAGAAAATAAGAGGAAAAAAAAAAGATTTCCGTTGGGGGTAATTTATAAATTAAATAATTATAAATTTAAAACCTCATTTATATAAATATTTAAAGTACAATATTAAATAACCTTTATGCTTTCTAAAATAAAATAGATTTTTTTTGTATTTTTATTAATTAAAGTGATGTAACCTATGATATTAAATGAAGTCAAGCCTTTTATATTGGTGTTAAAAAATCAATTAGCCAAGAATAACTCGCCATGTCGCATTTTTAACCCTACATGAAATTTTTAAAAAATTAATTAAGTAAAAAATTATTTTTTACTCTCTCCCATCCCATCCCACTTTCTGTCTCTCCCCTCACCCCCACCCCCACCCCGACCCCCACGTTCTCACCTTCTCAATCCCAACAATAAATCCAGCTTTTTTACAAACACTTGTGAATCAACCTAATGATTTCTGGGTGTCTTTTATTTAGTCGCGAAGAAAAGGGTACAGACAATTGAACCCCATGGATTTTTGGTAGAAGAGGCTTATCAGTCAGTCGGGTATGCTAAATAAAGCAAGGGACCCCTCTTAATTAAGATTTTTGAAAAGGAATATTACATTGTGGTTGTTGCTGAGACGTTTCAACTTTGAAATTAGAGAAAAGAGAAGGCTTGGTTTTAAAAAAGATTTTTCTTTTTTCAGTTTTTGAGCCCTTGAATCAAATACAAAAGCTGCCTTACCCCATCATTATTGACTCTTTTAACTTTCCTTGGCTTTTGCAGGGGTGTTTAGGGAGAATTACAGAAAATTTCCATTAAATGCTTTTCAACCTTTAAGTAACCAGATTCAGACAATGAGCAACCAGGTTCAACTTCAGTTGGTGATGCTATTTTCTATTTCTTTTTATAAGTATTCGCATTGGATCCTCAATCACTGGTTCATCCTGTAATTGTGATGATGCTATTTTGATCATGGTAGTTAGTATAGTTTTGGTACCATCCATATCAGTAAATGGAACAACAAATTTTAAGTTCTATTTTGATGCAAGTTTCGGTTGATATGGGTCGTACCGGTGTGTATCAATTGATTTCGTTTGTATCAATTAAAATATGGTGTTTTGGTTAGTGGCAAAAAATAATTTTAATTTTTAATTTTTAATTTTTATTAGTTATTTTGAATTTGTTGAATTATGAATTGTTATATATATAGAATGTGATAATTTTCCTATTTAATTTATGTATTAAGTTTTTTACTTGTTTATTTTGAATTTGTTCAATGAATGATTGTATAATTGTGAAGTTTATTAAAGAATATTTTATATGATTAATAGTATTTTTTGGTATATTAAAATTTTAAATTTATATAAAGTGTTATTTGAACTCATGCCATCAATATTTTTAAAATCTTTCCTTTACCATTTCAAGGAAAGTTTTATTTTTGATGACTATTCTGTATTTGAGATTTATTTAATTTCATTATTTAATATTTGTAAATATATTATATATATATATGAAATATTTTATAAAATAATTATAAATATGAAATAATACATTAAATAGACTAATATTAATATATCTCTATTCTAATAGAAAAATAATGCGTACATCCACACAGTATTAATTACCTTGATCATGGAAGTTGAGATTGACAAGAAAAAAAAAAAAAAAACAGAAAGAGCGTCGGGGCGGAGGTGGCATGGTGGGAGGGGAGGGGAGAGAGTAAAAAATAATTTTTATTTGCATTTAATTTAATTTATTTAAAAAAATATTAATTAATTTTTTCCATTTCATGTAGGGTTAAAAATGCCATATTTGCTAATTGATTTTTCTTTTAATGCGGTTAGCTTTTAAAAAATATTAAATTATAATTCACCCACAAAAAAATTATATATATTATATATTTGTAAAATATTATATGAAAATAAATATGACTTTGATTAAATGATAATATTAAGGTTATGAAGTATAAGTTTCTTAAGTTCAAATCCCACTGGCTATTCTTTTAGGTTCTTTTTTTTTATTTTTAAGTTGATTTTTATAGATGTAAAATACAAAACAAAAATATTTTCATAATTATATTTGTTAATTTGTAAAAACAACTTATCCTTTAGTCATTTTTTTAATTTAATCAAAAATTTGATTATTAATAATATGGTTAGATTTTACTTTTCATTAGGGCTAATATTACTTTGATTATTAATAGTATGAATGATTCAAGAGGGATCACATGCTTAAACCATGATATTGTCATCACAAAATCCTAGATTCTACAAAAATATTGTAGAGACAATTGTACTTTAAATTATGCTTAACGAATGTGTATTAAAGAAGAAAACAAAAGTTCTAAAAACCTATTTATTATGTTATGTTTAAACATTAAATTAAATTAAAAGTAATTGAACATTAAAATTACATAAAAGAAACTTCATGTTATCGACCACATGTCTATCCTTCATTTGTTATTTATGTCCCCTCGTAATAAAACTAATACCATTAATGTTTCGAGTGTAACACCCCTAACCCGTATCCGTCGTCGGATTAGGGTTACGAGGTATTACCGAACAAAACACAACTTTTAACATCATTTCACAATTCAATAATCAATCATATTCGTTAATCATTCATTTACATACAAAATGTCCCTTATATAGGTCTATGAGACCTTAAACATGCTTTAGAGAAGGTTCGGGACCAAACCAATCTCGTATAAAAATTTTCAAAACTTTAAGAATTTTTCTAAGTAACAAAGGTCACACACCTATGTGAACAAGCCGTGTGACTCACACAGCTTTAGACATGCCCATGTCTCAGGTCGTGTGAAAACAAGGCATACATAGGCTGTGCCAAACCTGTAGGATATACTGGCTTGTGCCACACGGCCAGTCACACATCCGTGTGTGAGGCCGTGTGAAACACCCAGACTCAATTCTAATTGAACCCTCGAAGGACACGCCCGTGTCTCAGCCCGTGTGGGCAAAAAATAGGCCATTTACAAAGCCAATTTGCCACCCATAAGGGCCATACCTACAAATTCAAACCAAGGCACCCATTCACACATCATTTCAACCAAATTCATACATATTTCATGCAATGATATCATCCATCATTTCTAAACACAATTACCAATTCAAGTCATACCAAAATCATATGCCAAACTCATAACAAAATTACAACTCTTAATCATCTATCTAACCTAATCTAAGACATGCCATTTTTCATAACTAATATACATCATGAATAACTTACCAATTACTTATTCAACCAACTACCAAAGTTACCAAATCAAGCATTCCCAAGACATAAAACATTATAAACACATCATATACCATATATCATACTTCTCAAAATGAGCCAATTCACATGACCATATGCACACCAACATTTACATATTCAAGCCAAATCACATGGCTATGTTTTCATAATTCAAAAGCATATCAAGATAATATTTAGCCTATACATGCCATATACCATATTTACAACTTCAAAAGGTATCAAAAAGATGTTTATAATGTGATGATGTTCTCGACAATCCCCGGATCTGAGCTAACTTCGTTTATTTATAAAAACATAGAACAATATCACACAGTAAGCTTCATAGCTTAGTAAGCTCATATGAAATAAATTTGATACAACCACATAAACATAATTCAATGAATTTATCCACAAACTCATAGTTTATTCCATTCAACAAACCTTGCAAATGATCATTCATAAAACTATATACTTTCATCATCATTTCCTCGATCCAATGTTAAAATAGTTCATACACATACCTGTAACATCTCGTACAAAACTCATACACATTATCGTCTTCCATTTACCTGTTGAACCATTCGGAATAGAATTCGGATACACAAAGCTTTCACACGATAAGTACCTATACCATGGTCTGAAACCAAATCAAGGTAACTTATCCAATTCTGATATTATGGCCCGTAGCCAAAATCAGCCGATATGCATGGCCCGAAGCCAAATCAGTTTATCACGCACCCGTAGTGCTATATCATGGCCCAAAACCAAATCAATTGTCCCTAATGACTTGTCACTAGCCTCCTAACTATTCCTAAGGTTCAACCGGGCTTTTAATTGTCGTATCATCGTTGACTCATTTCTGTGCTTATCCGTAATCACATAATCACAATTCATGTAATAGCAAAGCATATAAAATACATTTATAATGAATTTATAACATATGAACTTACCTCAGATGCTAATACGGCTAAACAAATTTATTAATCAAGAACTTTGTTTTTCCCTCAATCGAGATCCGAGTTCCTCTTTTCTTAATCTAAATATATTCAAAATTAACTAATTTAATCATCTATGTATTCAATTAAATCCAAAAATATACATTAGAGCCATTTTACACATTTTCCCCTAAACTTTCACATTTCTACAATTTAGTCCCTATTTCACAAAATCACAAATTAATGAAATTCCAACCATACTCATGGTAGCCGAATTACTATAAGGCCATTAGTAGCCCATATCTTTCTTTTATTTCACATTTCAACTACCAAATTTACATAATTCATAATTTAATCCCTAATATGCTTTTTCATCAAAAATCACTTTACAAAACTAGTATATTTATCATCAAACTTTAATATTCCATTAACAAACACCAAAGAACACATAGGTTCAACAATGGAAACTCTCAAAATCTTTAACAAATTCAAAATTTAAGGTGCAGGCTAGCTAGATTACAAAGCAACAATCACAAAAAACATAAAAATCATTAAAAACCGAACTAAATTACTTACCCGATCAAGCTCGCAAAGTGTCGAATTGTTTTGAGCATTCAAACCCTATTTTCCTTTTGATTTTCTGTCACACAATGAAGAATATGAACCAAAAATTGATTTTGGTTTTATTTAATTAACCTTTATTACAAAATTACAAAATTAACCTTAATGATAAAACATTAATAATACATAATGCTTGTCCATAAAAGTCAACTTACCATATCAATGGTCAAATCACAACATAAGGACTTCTAATTTAATAATTCATAGCAATTAAGCACTTAAACAAATAGAATGCAACTTTTGCATTTTACGCGATTTAGTCCTTTTTTGCAAATTAAGCAACCAAACTCTAAAATTTCTTCACGAAACTTTCACCCATATCTAATCACATGCTATAAACACCAAAATAATATTAAATTAATTTTACAATCTCGGATTTGTGGTTCCGAAACCACTGTTTCGATTTAGCTAAAACCGGGTTGTTACATCGGGTAATTTGTATAATATTTGACAATTTTAGATACCAAATTGAAAAAAAAAACTTAAGTATCAAATTAGCCAAAAAAAAAAAAAAAAAAAGAGACTAAATTTAGGTATCAAATATTATATTAAGTTTTATAATTTTTACTTTGTAAAAAGAAAGTATCATTTAGCCACTTCCTAACTAAATCAGTATCCTCTAAATAACTTAATGTCACAAGTCAATTAAACGTGAATTCAACTGAAAATAACTAAAAATATTTTTTTACATAATTATATTATTATGATTAAGTTTTTATCATTTTATATTTTTATATCAAATCAATAAAAACTTACATATTACAATATTTAAACTTAAGATACTATAATCTTTAAATATATAATTTTACTATTTCAATCTTTTACATAAATATATATTTTTTACAACAATATTTTTACTCGGGTGCCTCATAATCTACTCTTATTTAAGATTTCTTTTTCGAACATTAGCCATAAGACTAATATAAAGAAAGAAAAAACTGATAATTTACTCTAATCTCTAAAGAGAACCCAAAATCTAATCTTGTTCACGAGAATATAGGAAAAGTTTTATATACTTGGTAGCAAAATTCGTGGGGTAGAGGAAGTGGTCCTAACTTTCTATATTAACTCCCCATCTTTCCATTTCCCTGCATCTAATACTTCCCATCATTTCAAGTCTCAACCCCTTCTTCCTCGCAAAGCAGTAATGGCGATTCCCTTTACGGTTTATCTTCTTTTCCTATTCCATCTCCTGGCATTTAGTAAATTTATCCCCTTCATTAAATAGTAACTATATATATATGTATGTGTGTGTGTCGGATTATTGTAGTTTAAATTTGTTTTATTGTTTCTCTATTATTTAGTATTTCCTCTCGATACTTTTGATGCTTTTAGGCTTATGATTCAACGGACATTGACTTGACTTAGATTATAACGAAAATTTCAGGGACGTTATTTTCTTCAGCTACCCTTTTTACAGTCCAAAACCATTGCAGTTTCACCACATGGCCCGCTTCTCTCTCCGGCAATGGTGCTCCACTTGGTCATGGTGGTTTTGAATTGTCATCTGGTTCATCAGCTCGATTCCAGGCTCCACCTGGTTGGTCTGGCCGCTTCTGGGGTCGAACTGGCTGCAAATTCGACAACTCCGGCTCCGGCAAGTGCATGACCGGTGACTGCGGGGGCATACTAAATTGCACTTTCGGTGGTGTGCCACCCGTCACCCTGGTAGAGTTCACCATTGCTGGTGGCTCTATTGATAATAAAGACTTTTATGATGTTAGTCTTGTGGATGGTTACAACGTTGCCTTAGGAGTCAAGGCAGTAGGTGGTTCAGGGGATTGCCAATATGCAGGTTGTGTCACAGATCTTAATGCTAATTGCCCGGTTGAATTACGGGTCCTGGATTCTGGTTCGGTCGTTGCTTGTAAAAGCGCCTGCACTGCGTTTAACACGCCGGAGTTTTGCTGCACCGGCGATCATGCTACTCCTCAGACTTGCTCACCAACACAGTACTCGAAGATGTTCAAGAGTGCATGCCCCACGGCTTATAGTTATGCTTATGATGAAGCTTCAAGTACTAGGACTTGTTCCGGGTCGGATTATGTGATTACATTTTGTCCAACCGGGTTATGAACATGATCTCTCTCCACTCATAATCATGATTAAGGTTAACCTTTTTCTTATATATTTATAAACTTTTTTCAATAAATTTAAATGGTTTTTTTTACCAGTGTTATTAGATATTGAATTAAATAAAATCAAACGTTTGCTTTCATCTCTCTGATTTAACATTAAGTAAATTATGTGTATAAATAAGAAAGCAATTTTATTGAATCTAATGCAAATTAAAGAACCCAAGATGAACCGAAGCCATAAGCTTTGCGTGAGCCACAACTTTTATGGGAGGTTGTTGGGTTGCACTTTGAATAATTTTCATGTTCTCCATTATAAAGAAAATGCTTTAAAGTTCCAGTTTTAGTTTCAATTTTAGAGATATTATTGTTGGGAGGAACAATTCCGAACCTTAAATATGAATTGTAAATAGACATGGAAAACACTCAAAAATATATATACTAATTCTTTGATACACCCATGTTGTGGATGAAAAATAATTTTATATTTTATAAAAATTGTACATTAAAACCAAATAGATAATTGGTTGAAATGGATAAGTTAAAACATTAAAATTTATGTGGTTAATTCGTATTATAATATTATTTTACTAAAAGACATGAAATGACAAAATCACCCTCATATTGACATTTGTTATTTTATAAAATTAAAGATATTTTAATAATTTCTCAATTAAATTGATGTCTAATTAACTCGTGATGCCAACTCAAATAGAGATTTAATATAAGTGTATGTATATATATATATATATATATATATACTAGATTGTGTCATACTCACAATATTGGTGAAAGAAAATATTTTATGTAAAAATATATATATTTTTAAATTTATTTAACAATGATTATAGGTATAGTGATAAATAATTTGTATATAAATTTATTTTAGATATGTGATTTCTAATTATTTTATTTAAAAATTATATAAAAATATGAAAATACGAAAGCATCATTAAAATAATATTAATTATCATTTAAAAGAAATGATATATTATTTTTCTTCTAACTACATTCATCGTCATATTAATTGATAACACATAATATAATAAGTTACACAAGTATTTTAAAAACCATTTGACGTGCCACTAGAATTTGTGACAACCTACTGACATGCCATTGATACAAAAATATGTTCACATGTCATTTGATTTTAAAAAAAAGTTAAATTAGGTAAATTAAAAGATGTAATTTAAATAAATTAAATTAGATTAGATGAAGAATATTTTGTTTAAAATAAATTAGATAAGTTTCTTAAACAATTAGATAAATTAAAACTTAATGAGATAACTTATTCATTTACTTTAGCTTAATTAAATTTGATAGATATTTAATTATATATTAACTATTTAGAAAACAGTTCATTAGAGTAGAAGGGATATAAAATTTTAGATATGTTATAAAATTAATAAAAATTGTAGTAAGAACAAAAGAGAAATGTAAAACATAATATATAACAACCTATTTTTTAATAGTGTAGGAAATGATAGTTTTAGAATTCTATTTTCGACATTCGATAATATTTATGAGGTTAGTATAAAATTTAATTAACATTTAGTTTATTAATTTTGTTAATTGGATTGTTAATTAAGGTACAATGACTACATTATAAAAGTGATAAAATTAAATTACTATAAATTTTTAATTAATTGAAGGACCAATTAAGCAATTGAACCTTTTTTTATTATGCCAACCTGTGGTGGTGGACAACTATTGTCCACCAAAATTAGCTAAGTGTGATTAATGTTAGTTAATTAAATGTTAATAAGGTTAATTATAATAAATTATATGTTAATCTTAATCTAAATAATAAAACAAAAACATTTGCTTCATCTTTCTCATCAGGAAATAAGTTTTGAAGCATTTTAACTTTCGGCAAAAAATTGAATAGGTAATGATTTTTTTTTTTTTGTAATTTTTATGTTTTAGAGGATCCGGGAGCTTGATTTAGCTAATTCGTGTATCAATTTGTAAAACTGTTAAAGATTTCAAAAGTTACCATTGTTGAATAATTAATGAAATTGGTGTTAATTCATTAAACTTTAAGCTTAAAACTGAAAAATGACTAATTTGTAAAGTAAAAAATGTTAGTTTTGAACATAGAAACTAAGTGTAAATAATTCAAATTTGATGTTAAATTTCTATAATTATAGATATTGGAGGGATTTAGAAGGATAAAATTGAGATTAGATTCGAAATTAAAGCTCAAATTTGAAAGTTATAACAAATTCAGTTTTAGGGACTAAATTGAATACAATAAAAAAATTTAGGAGAATTTTAAAAGTAAAATTAAGCTTCCATATGCATATAATAGGATGACTTAAGGTCTTTGAAGTTCATAAATTGAAACAAATTATCGTATAGATTAATATTTTGAATCAATTAGAGGATAATAGAGGAAAATGCAAAATTTTGGATTAGTCCTCGATTTTTCATTTGTTGCAGTTTTGTCAAGTAAGTTCGTATGGAACTTACTATATTATCTGTTATGTTTGAATTATATTATGATGTCTATCAGTTTAGGTTAATTTTAATTTGATAATGTTGGCGTCTAAAGGACTAAATCGTAAAGTATTATTTTGAATAGATATAATGTATTGAATGACTGTGACAGGGTGTTTGATTAGGATATGAATGACATGCCATTAGGATCCAAATGGAAAAAGGAAATGTTTCAATCGAAAAGAATGAAAAAGGGTGTTTGATCAAGGATTAATATGACGGCTTGAAATCCAACATATGTTGTGAATTCTTTAAAGCTAGTGTTAGCATCATTGAACTAAGATCGTATGAGCAACCCTGGTTTGAAGCCAATGTTAGCAGCCTAAATATGTCAACTCGTGTGAGCAAATTAGTCTTGTGTATTCGAGTTCAATTTGGTATAGTTCTTCAGGCAAAATAGAAATGGAAATGGTAATTAAAAGCAGAAATGAAATGATTTATCATGGATTGAAATGTGGTATTTATAAATTGAGCATAGTTTAATAGTATAATTTATAATATGAAATGGTTATATATGCATATGATTTTGGTATTATGATTTGATATGCAAATGAACTAACAAGTGATTGTGTGATTGAATTGTGCATGAAAGTATAAGGTTGCCAAAAGATGGCATATATGTTATAATTGTTTTCCCTTTTTCTATAGATTTTTCATTTGTGGAACCTGTCGGTCAAATTAACTTGAAGACCACACTATCCGACCATCTATTAGTTTGGTTTGAAACTTTGGTAATGCTTGATTTCATGCAAACTAATGCCAAGTTTTGTATATGTTTGATTTTGTAATTTGCATGATAGTGTATTGATCTATCGTAACTTCATACATCAAATTAGGCTCTCCATTACACTTAAAAAGCTTAGTCAAGCAAATTAGGTGTATTTTCTTTACTTTTGTTGAATTTTAGTTTTATTGTTAAGAAATTGTTTTTGTTAGTTTTATGTCATTTTTTAGACCCAAATTGGCCGATCATGCCATGAGGAACCTAACAATTATATTGAGTGGTGTAGGGCTAAGCCCAGGTATCACAATACCATTGCCTGATGGTTGAAAAAACTATAGGGGCAATTTTATGTCCAATAAGCTTAAATTTATTTTTCATTTTAGGGCATAATGATCAATCTTAGGTTAAATGTTAGTAAGTTATAAATAAAACTTTATAAGCCTTTGTTTTTAGAGATTTTGATGGTTGAACACTCTCTTTAAGTTTCCATAGTTTTAGTTTAGGGTTTTTCTTTTCTTTTCTTTTCACTTTTTTTAGACTAGGTTTTCTCTTTTCTTTTTAGAATAGATTTTATGTTTGTTGTTTTATTTCTTTTTTCTTGTAGAAGAATATGTAAAAGGGATATGATCAAACTCTTGGGCTTCATTAGATTCCAATAAATTAAATGAGCATTTTCTCAAATTCTTTACTTTTATTTTATGCCTATCACGTGTTTGATAAAATGCTTGTTTAGAATTTAAGTTTGATTATGTGCTAAATTGTTTGATGGTTGGTTAGTTATTTGTTAGCTTAAGTTCATGCTTATGCTTGATTAATTAATTGTTCAATTATATTGAAATACTTAATAAACTAGAATTGATGCCTCTAGTGGAAAATCGAGATAAATAAGACCGAGAGGAGAGTTTATCATTAGATAGTTTGATATAACTGTGCTAAATAGTGAGACCGAAAGGAAATCTATATGCCAAAGTGAGATCGAGAGAAGAACCTAGTTGGTATCTTTTAGTCTAAGATGAGACCGAGAGGAGATTCTTAGCTAAAAGTGACAAACAATATAATCGGTATAGGTTTATTAGCTTATTTAGCAATTAACAAATCAACCAACCATTGTTTTATCATTTACATTGTCTAAAGCAATAGGGAAGAAAATTAAATTAGTTAGTTCAATTGATAATTTAAATTAGTTTATAGACAAATTTTTTTGGAATTTCCACTAATAATTTCTAACTCGATTAGATTAGTAAATTCTTAACTTGTAATTAACTTGATAAAAATATTTACCAACAATCCCTTGGATTCAATACTTGAAATACTTAAGTGTTCTATTGAACATAATAAATATTACATTTAACCCGTCAAACTTGTAGGTACAACTATATTATTGATTATTGTAGTGTTGATTCTTGTCCCAGTGCACGCACGCCAAGGCGAGTGATCATGTATATGGCATTTTAAATAGCATAATTAAGCTTGATATGACATGGTTAAATGTTGTTTTAAATGGATTAAAAGCATGATTGTATAAGTGATGTTTGAATAGATTGAATTGGTATGAAATGGAGCCAAATTGAGGCATATTGGATTTACTAGTTTTGGGAAATGGTTAAATGAATGTTATTGTAACATCCCGAAATAGGGCCTAAACGGAACAGTGGTTTCGTGACCACAAGTCCGAGATAGAAATAATTATTTTTTAATTATTTTGATGTTTATGATATGATTTCATGATGGTGTGAAGATTTCGTGAAGAAATTCTATGCATAAAATGCTTAATTTGAAATTAGGGACTAAATTGAATAAGTTGCAAAACTTGCATTCTAGAAGCTTTTAGTATGAAATTGCTTTGGAATATTAATTAGGAGGTCTTAAATAGAATTTGACCAATTTCTAAAATTTTGGACAAAAATGGGCTTGTACATGAAAAATTTTCAAAGAAAGGCATGAAGGGTATTTTAGTCATTTGGTAATTAAAAGATAAAAAAAGGGAAAAAGATGGCAAAATATGTCCATCTTCTTCATTAGCACGAAATTTCAAGGGTTCTCCATAACTAGGGTTTGTTTCAAGCTTCCAAGCTCCATAGTAAGTGATTCCAAGCCCTATTTTTAATGTTCTTTACGTTTTTGGAATCCCGGTAGCTCGATAAAGCTTATGCTAGCTATAATTTAAGCTAGGGTTCATATTTGGAAAAATACCCATAGGTGAAAAGTGTTTATTTTGATGTTTTATGATAGAATATGAGGTTTTAAATTATGCTAGACAACTTGTGCTACTCGGTTTTAGGTAAAAACAAGTAAAAGGGCTTAATCGGTAAAAATACCTATTGTTCATAAGTACAAGTTATAGTAGAAATTTGAGGTTGTTTTTGGTAAATAAATGATCAGCATGTCTTAAAACATAAGAATTTGTGATAAAATTTGATTTCCGAGCCTTGGGGAAAAAGTGTAAATATGCAAAAGTTTAGGGGTAAAAATGTAATTTTGCCAAAGTTGGAGTCAGGGACTGTTTTGATAAATGTGAGTATTAAATAAGATAAATTTGCTATTATAGATCAAGAATAATGAAATTCAGGAGTAGATCGGGGAAAAGAGAAAGTAAAGGACTAAATTGTTAAGTTTAGTCATATTTTGTATTGAGGTAATTTTACAGTAAATAAATGCAATATTTCATTATTTTACATTAATGTTGTTAATTTCCAGCATTTATACATTTATTTTACGAAAATATTCAAAGTCGAATCATAGACGAGATGACAGAGAAAGAGTATCGAAAGGTCCCGTTGAACTTTAGAAATATAGGGATACAAATGTCATGACATTTGGGGTTGACAGGACAGGACAAGAATGAGCCATGTAAGCCCATATCAGATATATGGCTTTGGAGACAGGAATAATCCATGTAAATCCATATCAAATATATGGCTTTGGAAAGACAGGAACATTTCATGTAAGTTCATGTCAAGGACATGGCAATGGCAGATTATTATCAGACAGGAAAACCCGAATATCCCTAGTATTTCGAGCGGTTCAAAGGGCTATTGTACAAGTTAAATTATGGAAAATTTATCAGCAAGGGAAAGGTAAGTTATATTCATGAGTACTGAAAAGATCAGGTAAGAAAGAAGACAAGTGAATAAGGAAGAAAGTAGGATATGAGGTGTAAAGAAAGCTTATGATGCTTGGTGATATATTGAATAATTATCGTTTATGATGAATGTTGTAATTTATTTGCTTGTAAATTTATATTCATTTCGTGTATGGCATGTATAGGGACTTGGCTTCTTTTGATATGACAAGTTCAATGAATGGTGTGTAAATACTTGTTAGTGAATAGCTAATGGAATGGCTAATCATACACATGTTTAATAGTATGTATGTTTGAATGGTAACTATTACAAGGAAACTATGAAAAAGGTGAAAGTAATTTTAAAAATAGATTCAAATAGCAACAATGATGTGAGTTTTAAAAATCACTAAAAATAGTAGAAATGGAATTAAAAGGTGAATGAGGCATGAAATTAAAGCTTAATGAGTCCATTTTCATGTAGAAGAAACAAAGTAAGCAAAAGAGTAGTATATTATGAGTTATTTGCACTTGAGTGAGACTGCTCTAGATTGACTCTGTGATCCCCTGTTTTGACTTTAAAAATTTACCATAAATTGTACATAAATAATTAGGTGTTATAATTTATATGACTAGATTTCTTATTGAGTCTAGTTTTTAATGAAACAAACGGCATGCCTATTTGAGTTTTGTACGAAGAGAAAATTTTTGTAGTGAACAGAGGTCAGAGTAGTCGAACTGTGCAACAGGGGAGACTTTAACTAATAAACTGTACTAATTGGATGAACCAAAAATTCTAGAAAAAAATTAGTAAATTGATACATGAGTCTAGATTCAGGGAAAATTTACGGATCTTGATTTTGAGTTTTGTAACTCGAGATATGATTTTTTTGTAACCGTGATACAGTTGGACAGTTTTATAAGGAATAGAGAAAGATTCATTTTGGCTCGTTTAAGTAACCGGTAATATTTGATTGATCCCAGTTTGGTCTCGAACTATTTACCATGATTTAGGGTTTCTATGACCCCTTTTTAGGGACGTATTGAACGAATAAAAATAAATTAATTTTAAAAAGCAAATTTTTATACTCGTTTGAGTAAGTAAAGTCCGGTAGCGCCTCGTGCTCGACTCCGGCGACGGACTCGGGTAAGGGGTGTTACAGTTATGGAATGTATTTTGGTTGGATTGATGTAGGTACAAAGCTGCAATTAGGCACCAAATGAGGTAATGTTGTGGTTGGCTTGATATAGGTAACAAAAGGCTTAATTTATGGCTAAAACAGAGTCCAATGTCATGGCGTCAAGTTGTGATTGTCATGACGAGACGTGGACTCTGAGCCATGGCATGACGAGGAATCCCCGTCTTCACAATGAGGCAAGTCAGTATGTCATGTCATGACGAGGAAACCCCTCATGTCGTGACGTCCTTTTGAAAATTTGAATTTATTGCAAATTGGTCCTTGTTCAATTTTGGGTCAATTCTAGAGCATACGTAGGCTTGTATAAGACTCAAAAAAGGTTGTATATATGATTATGAACGAAAATAGCTACAATTGTATGATTCAAGTTTAATTTGAATGTTATTTGTCCGTAGTTGCTCCGACAACGATTGTAGCATCGCTAATTTGGACCTGGCAATTAAGTCGGGTGAGGGGTGTTACATTTACTGATATCAGAGCTAGGATTAGTCAATTCTAAGATTGAAATGTAGCACGTGTGAGTCTAGAAATGCATGCCACAACTTGTAATAGTATGACGTCTTTTGCTTTGAATTGATTTTATTTTTCATATAGTTAAATTATGTCTATTAAATCAAATCAAGTCATTTCATACAAAATAAAAAGTAATGTTCAGGCTTCCGATCAAGGAGATACTCTTAGTGTGCCTGTTTTGCAAGCGTGAGGGAATGAGGCGAGAGATGTCTTCTTCCAATTGATAAACCAATGGGTTACCTAATACGTGGAAGTTGCCTCTTCATACCTACAACCATAAATGCAACCTCTACCCTCGATCGTGTCTTCCTTGACACCCTATTGTCCTTAGAACACTAATACGGTAAATGATCAGTGACCTAACGTGTGACAAATGAATTTAAAAACAAAAATGAAGACATGCATAATGACAAAAAGCCAGATGGATTCAAGATCAGAGACTCAAGAAAACGCAGTATAAGGACATGTTTATTGTTACATTTATCGATGACATTCAAATTTACTAGAGGAACAAAACTGAACATAATCCACATTTGAGAACAGTGTTATAGACCTTATGAGAGAAACAGTTGTATGCGAAGTTTTGTAAATATGAATTCTGGCTTTGAGAAGTAAGATTTCTAAGACATGTAATTTCAGCAATTGTGAACTGAAAATTTTTGAAGAATGTTACTGAGGTGCACAATTTTTTAAGACTGGCCGGGTTTTATAAACAGTTTGTTAAAGACTTCTTGATGATTGCATTATCGATAACAAAACTATTATAAAAAAATGTTAGTTTTGTCTAGTCAGAAAAATGTCAACAGAGTTTCATCAATTAAAAGCTATGTTAATAGAAGCTCTAGTGATGACTCAGCCTAAATTCGGGAAAGAATACATTGTTTACAATGATGTTTTATTTAACAAATTAGATTGTGTATTGTTACAAGACGAAAAAGTAACGCTGATGATTCTCTACAACTTAAACCACACAAGTTTTCAGACAATGATAACATTTTTTTTAAGTTTTGCTCTAAAAGAAAAGCTCAGTCTAAGATTTATAGGGCCATATGAGATTCTTGGAGGGATGATGAAATTTCCTAAGAGGGAGAGTTGTAACAACCCATTTTTTTCAGTGATACCGGAAATGATGGTTAGTAAAAAGTTTAATCAAAGTTTAGTCCATTAATTTTGTTAATCAAATAGTTAATTAAGGTATAAGGATTAGATAGTAAAAGTGGTAAAAGTTAGTCGCTGTGGATTTTTAATTAATTAGAAGACCAATTAAGCAATTGGACCCTCATTATTTTGTCAAAAGGTGGTGGTGGACAACTATTATTCACCAAAATTAGTTTAGTGTGATTAGTGTTAGTTAATTAAATGTTAATTAGGTTAATTATAATAAAGTATATGTTAATCTTAATATGAATAATAAAAGAAAAAAAAACATTTGCTTTATCTTTCTCATCTTCATGAAACAAAAAGAAGGAAATAGGTTTTGGAGCACTTTAACTTTCGACCAAAAATTGAGTAGGTAATTCGATTTTGTTTCTTGTATTTTTTTTATGTTTTTGAGGTCTTGGGAGTTTGTTTTAGCTAACTCATGTACCAATTTGTAAAAATTTTAAAGTTTTAGACAGTTCACGTTATTGAATACTTGATGAAATTGGTGTTAATTTGTTAGATTTTAAGCTTAAAAGTGAAAAAGACTAATTTGTAAAGTGGAAGTTATTAGTTTTAAATAGGGGTGAGAAAAATTCGATTTGACTCGAAAAAATCGAAAAAAATTTGAATTTTGAGTTAAATGAATCAAGTTATTCGAATTATTCGAGTCAACTCAATTTTTTTTCGAATTTTGAGTTCGAATCGAGTTCAGTTTTCGAATTCGAATAACTCGAATAACTCAAATAATTTGAATATTAAACTATAATATTTTACATTTTTACCCCAAACACCTAAACCTTTTTATTTTTCCCTCAAAACTTTTACTCCTTCCCACTTTTCCCCCAAAACTTTTACTCTCCTCCCATCCCAACCCCCAACTACCCAAAATTCATTTCTTACCAAAATTTTACTCTCCTATTTACTTTTCCTCAAAATTTTACTCCCAAAAACTCCCAAAAATTTTTATTTTCCCCTAAAATTTTTACTCCCTCTCACTTTCTCCTTAAAACTTTTACTCCCTTCCTATCCCACCCCCTATCTACCTCAAACCCATCACCCCTCCAATTTTTTTTTAATATTTTCCCTCCAAAATTTCACTCCCCCTATTTACTTTCCCTCAAACTTTTACTCTCTAAAAATTTTTATTTTCCTCCTAAATTTTTACTTCTCACCATTTACTCCCAAATAAAAAATCAAAATTGTCCCAAAAAAAAATCTAAACATAAACAGTAATGATTTTATTTATATCTACTATTTATATTATTAAAAATAACTAAGCAAGCAAAAAAGCTAACCCGTATATAAAAGATTAATAAATAAATTATGAGGTAATGAAAGTTAATAAAAAATTTGATTATGGTAGACAAATTTTATTACAGTGGGTGACATTGGTTACAAGGACCCAAAATTATTTTTTTTAAATTTAACTCGAACAAATATATTCGATTCGAATTCCATTTCACTCGACTCGATTCGAGAAAATTTCAAATCAAATTAGGATGATAAAATATGATTCGTCAACTCGATTAACTCGAAATTTTTTCATTCGATTCGATTCGATCGAACGTTCACCCCTAGTTTTAAACATAGGGACTAAAGTTTAAAGGATTCTAAATTGATGTTAAGTTTCTGTAATTATATATATTAAAGGGCTACAGAAGGATGAAATTGATATCAATTTTGAAATCGAAGCTCAAATTTGAAAGTTATAGCAATTTTGATTTTAAGGACTAAATTGAATAAAATGCAAAACTTTACGAAATATTTGAAAAGTGAAATTGAGTTTTATATGCATAAAATAGGATGATTTATGGTATTCGGGGACAAAAGATATGTTGAGCTTTCCACATGATCAGAAAGGCTTCCAACTCATACTTGTGATCAAGAAATTCAAGAGAGCTATCTTCACCTTTTCTAAAATTAAACTTCCAGTGAAACATTACAATCCAATTGGAGAATCAAGCAACCCTGATCTTTCACGCTCGCTTTTAAATGAGTAAAAAAAAAACAGAAGTCTTGAATTTGTTTCTCTTCTTTAAATAACTCTAAGGAACAAATATTATATTTTTTTTCAAAACATGAAAGTTCTAAAAGAACACGCACATCCTTAAAAGTGACAGTGAACTCCCCCCAAGAAGTAACGAAAGTGTGAGAAATGATACTCTATTTAGCAAGAATGGCACACCACAACTTTGCCATAGTTTTTAATATAAATGAGAAGTTTGGAAATGACTTGTAAAACATTTTCATATAAAAGTTTTTTCAAGAATTTTCTTTACCCAACTTTGCTAACCTTGGAAAGGTTGAAAATTTGAACCGAACTTGGTCGTCGAAAGTGGGAATTCTTCACGGTTAAATTTGAACTTTAGAGCAAAGTTAGTCAGAATTTCAAATCTATTACTTGAATGATATATGATGTCAATACATAGCCAATAAACTGGCAAGGGGAGTTGGATAATTGAAATTTCTATTTTTTTTTTCACA
Organism: Gossypium stocksii; assembly: GCA_020496765.1. NCBI lineage: Eukaryota > Viridiplantae > Streptophyta > Magnoliopsida > Malvales > Malvaceae > Gossypium > Gossypium stocksii. Next base: position 37,406,810 of record CM035624.1, read on the forward strand.
TAGACTTCCTAAAATGATATTCTCCCTCTTACTTAATTATTAGATCAAACCAATTTTCAAGAATAGAAGGCCACACTCCATGTTTTCCTATATGGATATGGATTTTCTTTCCAAAAGGAGCTGTAAATCATTTAAAACATTTTTTTCCTGTCAAGAACACGAGCAACATGTGAAGGATGTCCGTCATTCAACTTGCCCACTACCAAAAAGACTACCTGCTAAATCAACAACAAACATAAGATAAATACCTATAATAATTTCATAATTTACAATTACGTCAGTATGTTACCATTTTTTTTCCTTTCTTTTTAATTTGCAATGCCCTATGCTTTATATGTATTATGTGTGAATCTACCAAAACAAGCAGGGGAGGCAAGTGCAATGCACCCTTTCTTCCAACTTTAAAAACAAAAAATATCTATATATGTATTCAAATTAGCTTTACTTTCATGAAAGAACAATCATTCACAACAATTCATTTTTAAGAAAAATCTATTTACAATAATTTTCATGTCTTGGAATACTTATTTGATAAATAAGATGCTTAAAAAGAACCTTCAAAATTTTGAAATGAAACAAAATTTGCTTTATTTGGAATTGTAATTTTTTTAATAAAACAAGTTTGTATTTATAAATCCTGGTATATCAAAATATTTATGTACAATATTTTCTTACCTTATTAGTTTAATTATAAAATTTTATCATTATTTATAAAAGGGTTAAATATAAAATTGGTACCCCAACTTGTCCACTTCTCCCAGATTGGTACTTATGATCTTTTTGTCCTAGATTGGTACCCAAACTTTTTTCCATCCACTATATTGGTACTTGAGACTAACGACGTTAATTTTTTGTTGACGTGGCAACGGTGGCCAATAACATTTCATTTTCCCTCACTTTTTGACCATCCAATCACCACAAAAACTTCTTCTTTCTTTCTTCTGTCAAATTCTACACTTCATCTTTCTTCTTTCTTTCTTCTGTCAAATTATTGTGAGTTCATCGCTGCTAGAGCCATTAAAATTTACGTCATTAGTGGTTGTGTGGTTGATAATTGGGCTCGATCAAAGAATTAGGCTGAATTTAATGACCCCAAAATAGGGAAATGCAACTTTATTCCAAGTTTGATCCAAATCTGGGATAAATGGATGCATGCAAGCGCTGTTATTGATAGAAAAGTTTACACGATGGCTGATAGAAATAGGGTTTGCTACGAAGTTAAAAGTGAGAATTGGGAAATAATAGATAGTGATTAGGATAATGGGTGGCAAGGGAAAGCTTACGTGATCAATGGGGTATTATTTTGTTATGATTGTTTGGGGAATATAACGGGGTATGATGTGAATGAGAGGACTTGGAAAGAATTGAAAGGGTTGGAAAAAGGTTTGTCAACGTTTCTATGCGGTGCTACAATGGCGAATTTGGAAGGGAAGTTGATGGTGGTTTGGGAATCAAAGAATAGAGGTGGGAAAGAAATAAAAATTTGATGCACTAAGATTGAAGTGAAGACAAATGAAGCTAGGAATTTATGGGGGAACATTGAGTGATCGGATGTTGTTCTTTTGGTTCCTAAAGAAGCTTCCATTGTTTATTGCTTGGCAATTACTATTGTGAAACTTAATGGAAAGGCTTGGTTGGTAAAGTTTTTTGCTTTGAATCCTTATAATTTCATACTCTATTGTTAACATCTTGAATTTTCTTTTTTATATGAAAAACAATGATCTTTACTTATGTAACACCCCAAACCCGACCTAGATGTTATGGCCAAATCTGGCAATGCCACATGATAGTGTGTCTTGAAAACTAAGTTGTCGCGAAATAAACATTTCCATGTTATTATCTTCCTTAAACTCTTATTAGTTCCAAAAAAAAAATGTTTTACTCGTTTAAATTATTTGTTTAAAAGCACCTCTCGTTGTGGAAGCTTTTCCAAAAACAGTTTATGTGATCGCGAGTCTAGAAAATACTTTAACTTTTTGAAAATCAAATTTCCTACAACTAACAGTTATAAATCCATAAAATAATTAAATAAATAGAAGCCCAAATTAAAGCAAGAGTCCCCAAGAGTCCACAAATTACATCAAAATAACCCAAAAATAATAATATAACCCAAGTATAAGCTAAAAACCGTAAAGTCCAAAAACTATGTTACCGTCGAATCCTCCGCTGCACCAATCCATCTAGGTGTAAGAATTATTTGTGCGTAATAAACAGAGAAGGGTGTGTAACAGCCCGAATTAGAGCTTAGTCAGATTGTGGATTAGAGACCACATATCTGAAGTAGAAAAGTATATTTCATGATTTATTTTAAGTTTATGACGTGAATTCATGATAGTGATAAAATTTCATGAAGGAATTTTTATGAGATAGTGATTAATTTGTCCTTTAGGACTAAATTGCAAAAGTTAAAAAATATAAGTTTCTAGAAGGTTTAAGTATGCAATAGCATTAGAAAAATTATCAGAGGTCCTAATTTAGCAATTTGACCACTTATTATCATGATGGACAAAAATGCCCAAGGAAGGAAAAATATTAAAGAAAGAACATGAGGGCATTTTGGTCATTTGGTAAAGTTAAGTAATAAAAAAGGAAAAAGAATAAAAAATTGTGTCCATCTTCTTCCTAAGTGTGCCGAAAATCACAAGCTCCATAGCTAGGGTTTTGTTTCAACTTTTCAAGCTTCAAGTAAGTACAATTTAGCCTCAATTTTTTTAATTCTATTCGTATTTTTGAAACCCTCGTAGCAATTTAGCTATTTCTACCACTAATTGAGGCTAGAGTTTATGTTCAAAAATATACCCATGCATGAAATGCAAGTAATTTGATGTCTAGTGGTAGAAAATGAAAGTTTAAAGTGTAGTAAACATCTTTTTCTAAGTGATTTTCATGAAAAAAACCCTAATAGGGACTAAATTGCAAATTTTATAAAATGTGTAGTAAAAGTGAGAATTTATGAAAAATAGGGGCTGTTATGAGAATATGAAAGGTTCAGCTAGGCTTGGGTAATCAAGAAAATAAGTACATTTCATTTTACGAGCCTAGAGACCATTTTGCATATAGTGTTAATTATGGGCTATTTAGACAATGTGTGAATTAAACAAGCTTAATTTGTCATTTTAGATTAAGAAACACGAAGTCCGGATCAAAACCATGGAAAAAGCAAAGTGGTGGACTAAATTGAACATGCATCCACAATTTGATTTCCGAGGTAAATTGTATGTGATAATTTAGAATTAAGTTTTATAAAATTTTGTTATGAGGGTTTCTATGAATTTATGATATTCCATGAAGCTTATTGATATGAATTTTCAGAAAGAAATGAAGAAGTGATAAATGAGAAATCCTAATAAGTGTTAAAGAATACGAAGGGTACCAAGGTCACGACATGAGCATTGTAGGTCCCATGTAAGACCATGTTCGGGACATGGCATCGGCACCGAACTGAGATCCGATGTAAAACCATGTTTGGGACATGGCATTGGCATCGACATGGGGTCCCATATAAGACCATGTTTGGGACATGGCATCGGCAGTAAGATGAGATATAGATCTCCCGTAGGACCATGTCTGGGACGTGGCATGGGCATCTAAGAGAGATCCTCTGTAAAACCATGTTTGGGACATGGCATCGGCTTTATCCTACGATCTCGTGTAAAACCATGTCTGAGACATGGCATCGACATCGATATGAGATCCCGTGTAAAACCATATCTGGGCTATGGCTTCGGTATCGACTTGTTCCCATGTAAGACCATATCTGGGATATGGCATTGGCATCATACAATGAGATTCACTCACGGGTATCCTTCGGTGTTCTAAAATTTCTTAAAGAGAAAGTATTCAAGTTAATTAGTTTAACGAGAAGGACTAAAGTTTACGATGAGTGTTACAGGTACACTTAAGTAAGTTACGAGAAAAATGGAAATGAGTAAGTCATGAGAAAAAGCAAGTCATGAGAATGACTAAGTCAAGTGAATAAATAAGTCATGAGATTGAGTAAGTTATGAGAATGAGTAGAAAAGTAATGATATTTTATGATATTTTAATCGAATGATGTTTTATAATTTATGTTGCTATTTTACTTCATGCAACTTACTAAGCATTTTATGCCTACCCCTTCATTTTCCCCTTCCATGTAGAATTGTCGAATTAGCTCAGGAATTGGTCAAAGTCGGAGTTCGAAGTCACACTATCAAGCCATTCATTTTGGTACAGAATAGATAGTTGTTTTTTTATGTATGGCATGTATAGAAAATTAGTCATTTTGATATGTGTCTTTTTGGGTAGCCAAATTTGTTGGCCATTGATAATACTCAAGTCATGTTGTAATGGCTTTTGAAATTGACTAATATTGTCTAAGTTATATTTTATGCAAAGTGGATGAGTTTCATGATTGTGCAAGTTGCATGTTTAGTTAGAGTAATGATGGAAGAGAATGACATGTATGGTGGCATTTGGATGCCTTAGCTGAGAATGTTTATAACGTATATTATGCATGGTTATGTGAGGTTGAATTTGGTATGAGTTTGATTGTGATTCAAGGTGGCAAAAAGGTTTGGAAAATAGCCTATATTATCTACACGGGTTAGGCACACGGGCATGTGTCTAGGCTGTGTGTGACACATGATCTGCACCAAGGGGTGTAACTTGACCATGTGTCCCCTGCATCTTAAGTAGTTAAGTCAGTATTGCACACGGGCTAAGCACACGGACGAGTGCCTTGGCCGTGTGAACCCCTGGTAGTTTATTATGTTCAAGAAAAGAGTAGTACACGGGATAAGGACACGAGCGTGTGCTCAAGCCGTGTTGAAACCTATAGGTTAGAATTGAGAGATAAACTCAGTACGAGCTAGGGACATGGACGTGTATGACCACACGGCTAGCCCACATGGGCATGTCCCATCTCACATGGGCATGTGGCCCTCCTTTAAGCAAAATTTTTTGAAGGGCTTGAAAGTTCCCGAATTGGTTTCAAACCACTCTCGGTGTATGTTTTGGGCCTCGTAGGCCCATGATATAGATATTAAGAGAGCGTTTGAAAAAGCTTTAAATTCGATCAAGCATTAAGGCCCGAATTCGTAAGCCCAAGAAAGTTAAGTACGGTAATGCCTAGTACCCAATCCCGGCGTCAGACCTGGGTAAGGGGTGTTACATTTAGTGGTATCAGAGCTAGTATTTAGTCTATTCGAGGACTAATCCAGTACATGCATGAGTCTAGCTATATATGCCATGCTTATATATATGTGATATGATAATATGATGATTCCTGACAATCTAAATGTGTTTTCTTATAGCAAATGGATCTCGAACAAGCTATGACAGATGTTGTAGAAAGCAATGCGCCGGCTCCCGCTGAAGGGACTGTGCCAGCTGGATCAGAAAATAGACCAGCTACTGTTAGTCAGGGAGGAGAGGCCCGAGAGGCCTTCTTCTAAATGATGAATGAGTGGTTCACATAGTTCGTTTGAACGAACCCGGTCACTCAACAACAAGCTCCACCCCCTCAAATTCCTCAATCTACCATGGTAGCTCCTCAAATAGGAGAGGTAGTAAGATGAGAGAAGCCCCCGGATGATAGAATCCAAAAACAAAGGGTAGAAGAATTTCGGGCTACGAAAGATAATGACCCAAAAAGAGCCGAATTTTGGCTAGGGAATACCATCAGGGTATTTGATGAATTATCTTGCATAACCGAAGAGTGCATGAAATGCGTTGTATCTCTCTTACGAGATTCCACCTATCAGTGGTGGAACACCCTTGTATTAGTATTACTAAGGGAGAAAGTTAATTGAGAGTTTTTCCAGGAAGAATTTCATAAGAAGGGTATTTGATGAATTATCTTGCACAACTGAAGGGTGCATGAAGTGCATTGTATCTCTCTTACGAGATTCCACCTATCAATGGTGGAACACCCTTGTGTCAGTAGTACCAAAGGAGAAAGTTAATTGGGAGTTTTTTCAGGAAGAATTTCATAAGAAGTATATCAGTCTAAGATTTATAGATCAGAAGCGCAAGGAATTCCTAGAACTGAAACAAGGATGGATGACCGTGACAGAATACGAGCATGAGTTTGTGAGGCTCAGTAAATACACTCGAGAATGTGTGTCCATTAAAGCTGTCATGTGCAAAAGGTTGAAAGATGGATTAAATGAGGACATTAAAATGTTTGTTCATATTCTGGAACTAAAGGAGTTTGTAGTGCTCATGGATAGAGCTTGTAAGGCCGAGGAACTGGCCAAGGAAAAGAAGAAAGCTGAGATAGAGTCTCGTGACTCGAGAAAGAGACAGTTAAGCAAGTTGTTCCAATCCTCTTCTAAGAGATCAAAGGAATTTACTTCATGATCAGCTACTTCAGTAGGGTTCTCAAGTAAGGGAAAAGGTAAACAACATTCAGCCTTCAAAGCTTAGACTACTTCCGTTGCGAGTGTGGGTAACCCTCGATCCAGTAGGCCTGAGTGCCCTCAGTGCAGTAGACGCCACCTTGGCGAATGCCTGGCACAGAAGAGAGCTTGCTTCAAGTGTGGTTCTCAAGACCACTTTATTAGAGAATGCCCCAAAATGGTTGAGAAAGATAGAGATCAAAGTGCAAGATCGAGTAATGCCCCCTAGAGGCAGACCTCAGAAAAACCTGTGAACGGGAGATAGTAGTAAAGTTGCACCAAGAGAACAGACTGCGAGACTTGAGGGTAGACTGCCAGCAAGGACATACGCCATTTGCGCTCGCGAAAAGACATCATCACCAGGTGTAATTACGGGTACATTCTCTCTTTATAAAACTCTTGTTATTACTTTGATAGTTTCGGGATCTACCTACTCATATATTTGCATGAAACTAGTCTCTAATATGAATATACCCGTAGACAAATGTGTGTTGGTAGACAAAATATGTAGAGGTTGCCCTTTGATGATTAGGGGTCATTATTTCCCAGCTAATCTCATACTTTTTCCATTCGATGAATTTGATGTGATCCTTGGTATGGATTGGTTGACCACTCATGATGTAATTGTAAATTGTGGTAGAAATTTTATAGAACTGAAATGTGAGAATGGTAATACTCTTCGAATTGAATCAGATGAATCTGAGAACTTACCTACAGTGATTTCTTCCATGGTTGCTCAAAAGTGTATAAGAAAAGGTTACGAAGCTTACCTCGCTTTTATGATGAATACAAAAGAGTCGGAGTTAAAAATTGAGGCAGTGCTAGTAGTTTGTGAATATCAAGATGTCTTCCTAAAAGAGTTGCCCAGATTACCTCCAGTTAAAGAGGTAGAGCTTAGTACAGAATTAGCTCTCGATACAACGCCTATTTCTATTACTCATTACAGAATGGCTCCAACTGAGTTAAAGGAGTTAAAAACTCAACTAGTAGAATTGACAGACAAAGGTTTTGCTAGACCAAGTCATTCTTCGTGGGGTGCTCCCGTACTATTCGTGAAAAAGAAAGATGGTTCGATGAGATTGTGTATAGATTATCGGCAACTCAATAAGGTAACAATAAAGAACAAGTACCCTTTGCCAACGATCGATGATATATTTGACCAGTTGAGAGGAGCCATAGTATTCTCCAAGATAGATTTGAGATCCGGGTACTATCAGTTAAGAGTTAAAGAGGCCGATGTGCCGAAGACTGCATTTTAGACGAGGTATGGCCATTATGAATTCCTTGTTATGCCATTTGGTTTAACCAATGCTCCTGCAGTATTCATAGATCTAATGAACAGTATTCATTGATGACATCCTAATTTATTCATGTGATGAGGACGAACATGCTGAGTATTTGAGGACTGTTTTACAAATCCTATGAGATAATCAACTTTATGCTAAGTTCAACAAAAGTAAATTTTGGCTTAAAGAAGTTGGATTCTTGGTACACATTGTGTCAGGAGATGGGATTAGAGTTGACCCGAGTAAGATCTCGGTTATTATTGAATGGAAACCGCCGAGAAATGTGTTAGAGATTAGAAGCTTCTTGGACTTAGCGGCTTACTATAGACGATCTGTTAAAGGTTTCTCCATGATCGTTACTCCGATGGTGAGACTAATACCGAAAGACGTTAAGTTTGAATGGATGAAAAAATGCAAGCAAAGTTTTGAGAAACTAAAGGCTTTGTTGATCGAAGCCCCAGTTTTAGTGCGACCGGAACCGAGAAAGGAATTCGTAGTGTACAGTGATACATCCTTGAATGGATTAAGGTGTGTACTCATGCAAGAAGGCAAGGTAATAGCCTATGCCTCGAGACATCTGAAGCCACACGAGAAAAACTATCCAACGCACGACTTGGAGCTGGCCGTCATAATTTGGAGTCACCATTTGAATAGTGAGTAATGCCGAGTGTTTACAGATCACAAGAGTCATAGTACTTGGTGACACAAAGAGATTTGAATCTACGACAACGACGATGGTTAGAGTTGATCAAAGACTATGAATTGGTGATTGACTATCACCCGGGGAAGGCAAATGTTGTTGCCGATGCTCTTAGTCGGAAATCACTATTTGCCTTGAGAGCTATGAATACACGATTATTCATAACTGATGATGGTTCTGTTCTAGTAGAAATGAGAGCTAGACCGATGTTCATTCAAGAAATTTGTGAAGCACAGTCAAGTGCCAAAGATTTACAAGCCAAGAAAACTCAAAACGAATCGGGTACCGATTCAGACTTTCAGATCAATTTAGGTGGTTGTGTAAAGTTTCGAGGTCGGATTTGCCTACAATAACAATTTTCAGTCGAGTTTGAAAATGGCGCCTTATGAGGCTTTATATGGGCGTAAGTGTAAAAAGCCTTTGTATTGGACTGAGCTCAAAGAAAATCAGATTTACAGGGTCGACTTAGTCAAGGAAACAGAGGAGAAAGTAAAAGTGATTCGAGACTGTTTGAAAGCTATGTCTGATAGACAAAAGTCGTATGCAGATTTAAAGTGGAAAGAAATAGAATTTCAAGTTAGGGATAAAGTATTTCTAAAAGTTTCTCCATGGAGAAAGGTCCTTAGATTTGGCCGAAAAGGCAAATTAAGTCCACGTTTCATCAGACCCTATAAGATCACCGAGAGGATAGTACCAGTAGCTTATCGGCTGGAGTTGCAGTCTGATTTAGAAAAGATCCAAAATGTTTTTCACGGGTCAATGTTGCGATGCTACCGATCAGACCCTTCACATGTGATTACCCTGACAAAGATTGAGATGTAACTGGACATGACTTATGGTGAAGAACCGGTTAAAATTCTAACTCGAGAAGTCAAACAGTTAAGGAACAAAAGTATTGCCCTTGTGAAGGTATTGTGGCAAAGACATGGGGTAGAAGAGGCAACATGGGAACCTGAGGAAAATATGAGAACTCAATACCCAAACCTTTTCACCGGTAAGATTTTCGGGGACAAAAATCCCTAAGGGGAGAATTGTAATAGCTCGAATTATGGCTTAGTCGAAATAGTGGATTCGAGACCACATATCCGAAGTAGAAAAGTATATTTCATGATTTATTTTAAGTTTATGACATGATTTCATGATAGTGATAAAATTTCATGAAAAAATTTTTATGAGATAGTGATTAATTTGTTCTTTAGGACTAAATTGCAAAAGCTGCAAAATATGAGTTTCTAAAAGGTTTAAGTATGAAATAACATTAGAAAAATTATCAAAGGTCCTAATCTAACAATTAGACCACTTATTAGCATGATGGACAAAAATGCCCAAGGAAGGGAAAAATATCAAAGAAAAGCCACGAGGGCATTTTGGTCATTTGGTAAAGTTAAGTAATAAAAAGGGAGAAAGAATCAGAAATTGTGTCCATCTTCTTCCCAAGTGTGCTGCAAATCACAAGCTCCATAGCTAGGGTTTTGTTTCAACTTTTCAAGCTTCAAGTAAGTACAATTTAGCCCCGTTTTTAATTCTCTTCGTATTTTTGAAACCCTTGTAGCTTAATTTAACTATTTCTACCACTAATTGAGGCTAGGGTTTATCTTCAAAAATATACTCATGCATGACATGCAAGTAATTTGATGTCTAGTGGTAGAAAATGAAAGTTTAAAGTATAGTAAACATCTTTTTCTAAGTGATTTTCATGAAAGAAACCTTAATAGGAACTAAATTGCAAATGTGATAAAATGTGTAGTAAAAGTGAGAATTTATGAAAATTAGGGGCTATTATGAGAATATGAAAGGTTCAGCTAGGCTTGGGTAATTAAGAAAATAAATACATTTCATTTTATGAGCCTAGGGACCATTTTGCAAATATGCAAAAGTTTAGGGGCAAATTTAAAAATTTTTCCAAAGTGTTAATTATGGGATGTTTAGCCAATGTGTAAATTAAACAAGCTTAATTTTTCGTTTTAGATCAAGAAACACGAAGCCCGAATCGAAACCAGGGAAAAAGCAAAGTGGTGGACTAAATTGAACATTCATCCACAATTTGATTTCCGAGGTAAGTTGTATGTGATAATTTAGCATTAAGTTTTATAGAAATTTATTATGAGGATTTCTATGAATATATGATATTCCATGAAGCTTATTGATATGAATTTTCACAAAGAAATGAAGAAGTGATAAATAAGAAATCCTAATAAGTGTTACAGAATACGAAGGGTACTGAGGTCACGACATGAGCATTGTAGGTCCCGTGTAAGACCATGTCTGGGACATGGCATCAGCACCGAACTAAGATCCCATGTAAGACCATGTCTAGGACATGGCATCAACATGGGGTCCCGTATAAGACCATGTTTGGGACATGGCATCGACACCATGGTGAGATATAGATCCCCAATAAGACCATGTCTTGGACATGGCATGGGCATCTAAGAGAGATCCTGTGTAAGACCATGGGATATGACATCAGAATCATCCTACGATCTCGTGTAAGAGCATGTCTGGGACATGGCATCGACATCGATATGAGGATATGGCATTGGCATCATACCATGAGATTCACTCACGGGTATCCTTCGGTATTCTAAATTTTTTTAAAGAGAAAGTATTCGAGTTAATTAGTTTAACAAGAAAGACTAAAGTTTACGATGAGTGTTACAGGTACACTTAAGCAAGTTATGAGAAAAATGGAAATAAGTAAGTCATGAGAAAAAACAAGTCATGAGAATGAGTAAGTCAAATGAATGAGTAAGTCATGAGATTGAGTAAGTTATGAGAATGAGTAGAAAAGTAATGACATTTTATGATATTTTAATCGAATGATTTTTCATGATTTATGTTGCTATTTTACTTCATACAACTTACTAAGCATTTTATGCTTACCCTTTCATTTTCCCCTTCCATATAGATTTTCCGAATTAGCTTGGGGTTTGGTCAAAGTCAGAGTTCAAAGTCACACTACCAAGCCATTTATTTTGGTACAGAATAGATAGTTATTTTTTTCTGTATGACATGTATAGGAAATTAGTCATTTTGATATGTGTCTTTTTGGGTAGCCAAATGTGTTGGTTATTGACAATACTCATGTCATGTTATAATGGCCTTTGAAATTGGCTAATATTGTTTAAGTTATATTTTGTGCAAAGTGGATGAATTTCATGATTGTGCAAGTTACATGTTTAAGTAGAGTAATGATGGAAGAGAATGACATGCATGGTGGCATTTGGATGCCTTAGCTGAGAATGTTTATAATGTATATTATGCATGGTTATGCGAGGTTGAATTTGGTATGAGTTTGAATGTGACTGAGGGTGGCAAAAAGGCTTGAAAAATAGCTTATATTATCCACATAGTTTAGGCAAACGGGCCTGTGTCTAAGCCTTGTGTGATACATGGTCCGCACCAAGGGCGTGTAACTTGATCGTGTGTCCCCGCATCTTACGTAGTTAAGTCAGTATTGTATGCGGGCTAAGCACACGGGTGTGTTCCTTGGCTGTGTGAACCTCTAGTAGTTTATAGTGTTGAAGAACAAAGTAGTACACGGGATAAGGACACGGACGTGTCTAGGCCATGTAAGGCACATGGTCCATAGACACGGACGTGTTCTCAAGCTGTGTTGAAACCTGTAAGTTAGAATTGAGAGATAAACTTAGCACGAGCTAGGGACATGGACGTGTATGATGACACAGCCAGCCCACACGGGCGTGTCCCATCTCACATGGACGTGTGGCCCTGCTTTAAGCAAAATTTTTCAAAGAGCTTGAAAGTTGCCGGATTGGTTTCAAACCACTCCTAGTGTATGTTTTGGGCCTCCTAGGCCCATGATATAGATATTAAGAGAGTGTTTGAAAAAGCTTTAAATTTGATCGAGCATTAAGTCCCGAATTCATAAGCCCAAGTAAATTAAGTACGGTAATGCCTCGTACCCCATCCTGGCGTCGGACCTGGGTAAGGGGTGTTACAGGGTGAGTTCACGTAAACTCAATGTGTAATCCTGTAGAAAACAAATAGACAGTAAACAAAATCCATAGTTAAAATAGTATGGGCCTAAGCCCTTTTCAGTATCAGTAGTAGTTTGGGCCTTAGCCTGTTTCAGTACAGTATTAAGTATGCAATAGGGCCTTAGCCCATCATAGCATCAGTTTCAGTCATATAATATTCAGTAGCAAAGTCCTACCCAACCAGCCTCTATACATAATCTCCATCTAACCCTACACTCCATGTGGGGATAAAATCACCCACCCATCCCTGCACTCCAGGTAGTACTGAATGTGGCACATATACAGTAATTTGCAGATGAGCTGCCAGATATTAGGCCTACAGGCCTTTCAATACACTTCCTCCAAATATCTATATCCCAACCCAATGCAATGCAACCATACAGTGAATGACATTCTTATATGCAACTATCAGTAAACAAGCATATATATATCAGTAAGCAGGCATACAGTTATCATGCTCAATTCAATCATCATTTATTCTGTTCATACACTTAAGGGTCTAAATAGTGCTTATCGACCCTACAATGGGTTCACAGTCAACTTGGGTGACTCGCGCAACCTTATCAATCAATTCAGTAAAGATGTGCTCAGACGCCCGTGTGGCCTGCCTGTGTGGGCCCATATGTCGGTGTGGCCCACATGGCCCAACTTGGCCTTGGCCATGTGGATCACACGGCCTGGCCCAAAATCCCACACGTCCATGTGGACTACCCGTGTGGATCACATGGCCTACCTGGCCATCACACAGCCATGTCCTTCACGCACGACCTGGCCTCGTCAATCATACAGTCGTGTTAGGGTACACGGCCTACCACACGGGCTACCACACACCCGTGTAGTGTTGACAGTGAGGTTTTTGGCTTTTGCTGAAACCTTATTTTCTGCATAATTAGGTACACACCTGTATCGTTTTTTATGCTTAAACACTCTGAGCACTTGAGTACCTATAATTGACCAATATTTCACTCAATTAATCACTTACACAATCGAATTAAACTAGACCTGAAACGAAATATTCATCTTTCAAGTGGAAAAATCCATACCTTCAATCAAATAACAAAAATTCCACACCCTTAACACGTCAATGGCAATTTCCAGCCCCTCGGTTAACTCTTAATCAATAACAAAATGCCTCTTAACCACTTAACCGAAGTAATGTTAAGATTTGCTAAAATGAAAACTTACCAATCACGCACATTCCAACCTTGTACAGAAAGGAATACAAAGAAAAAGAAGGAATCGAAGGGGAGGCAAATCTTAATAGAATTCAATAAGGCGGAGAGGAGCAAATTTTTGCAAAAAGGGAAGAAGAGGAGAGTATTTTCAGCAAAGAGGGAAAAAACAAAGTGAAACTACCGTCCAAAATTTTCTTTGAATGGGGGCAACAGTTTATCTAGATTCTGATAACTCTCCACTTCTCAGAATCTTAATTAAACTCAAACTCTTTACAAGACGATCGCGCAAAAATAATGCCTAGGCAAGGACTTGAACACACAACTTCCCTCAAACTAACACTCCACTTAACCACCAGACCAGCAAGCCTATTCTGATATAAACTAACTAACAATTACTTAAGAGCCTGTTAGCCAAGGATACGGCTCTATCCATAAAAATTCCAAAATTTTCCCAAGTCATGGCTTGAACTTGGGACCTCCCACACACACCCAGAACACTTAACCATTGAAGAATGTAGGTATTTGTGTCATACATACTCAAAAAAAAATTAAAATTTTGGGGTGTTACAATTCTACCCCCTAAAAGAAAATTTTGTCCTCGAAATTTACCCGATTAGAACAAATGAGGATACTATTGATGCATCGTATCCTCAGGTTTCCACGTGACCTCCTTAGTGCTATGATTCTTCCACAACACCTTCACTAAGGTGATAGACTTCCTCCTCAAAACCTTTACATCGCGGTCAAAAATCTAAACCGGCTCCTTCTCAAAGGTCAAATCTAGCCTAACCTCAATCTCCTCAACAGAAACAATGTGAGTAGGATCAGAGCAGTAGTGCTTCAACACCGAGACATGGAATACATCATGAATGTGATCTAACTCCGAAGGTAACTCCAACTGATAAGCAACCGGTCCCACTCACTTCAGAATATGGTAAGGCCCAATAAACCTAGGGCTCAGCTTGCCCTTACGACCAAACCTTAGAATCTTCTTCCATGGAGAAATCTTAAGGAACACAAAGTCTCCCACAAAATACTCAATATCCTTTCTCTTCAAATCTACATAGGACTTCTGTCTATCTGAAGCTTCTTTCAGACGATCTCGAATCAATCTGACCTTATCCTCTATTTTGGAAACCAATTCAGGACCCAGAACATGTCGTTCACCCAACTCAATCCAACATAAGGGAGTACGACACTTACGACCATACAGAGCCTCGTAAGGTGCCATCTGAATGCTAGACTGGAAGCTATTATTATAGGTAAACTCTGCTAGCAGTAGATAATCCTCCCAATTGTCTCAAAAATCAATACCACAGCTCCTCAACATATCCTCCAGTATCTGAATCACCCTCTGAGATTGACCGTCAGTCGAGGATGGAACGTAGTACTGAAGTCTAACCTTAAACCTAGAGCCTCATACAACTTCCTCCAAAACTGAGACATGAAGTGAGAATCCCTATCTGAGATGATAGAAATCGGTACTCCATGTAGTCTCACTATCTCAAAAATATAAAGTTTCGCAGCTTTTGTAGAGAATAATTAGTACAAACCGATATGAAGTGGGCGGACTTGGCCAGTCGATCCACGATAACCCATACTGAATCCTTCTTAGTGGATGTTAGGGGTAACCTAATAACGAAGTCCATAGTCACTTACTCCAATTTTCATAAAGGAATCTTAACCGGCTGTAGCAAACCCAATGGTAACTAATACTCAGCCTTTACCTGCTGGCAAGTCAGACATCTACCCACAAAATTTGTAACCTCTCACTTCAAAATTGGCCACCAATATAACTCACGAAGGTCTCGGTATATCTTATTTCCACTAGGATGCATAGCATAAGGGCTACTACGCGCCTCTCTCAATATAGATTGTCTCAAATTAGTATTATTCGGAACACAAATTCTCCTATGGAAACAGAGTACCCCATCACTATTCCGTCTAAAATCCGTAGTGCTACCACTCTCAATCTGTCAAAACTTTAGACACAAAGACTCGTCCTCCAACTGCTTACCCTTAATTTGCTCAATACAAGTCGGTTTAACCTGAAGCTAGGCTAACAAACTACCATCACCAAATAAGCTGAGGCGAGCAAACATTACCCTCAGATTGGTCATAGCACTGCGGCTTAGTGCATTGGCCACCACATTGGCTTTGCCAAGATAATACTCAATAGTACAGTCGTAATCCTTAAGCAGCTCAATCCATTTATGCCACATAAGATTCAGCTCCTTCTGAGTAAGGAGATACTAAAGGCTATTGTGATCAATGTAGATGATACACGTCTCACCATACAGATAATGCCTTTAGATTTTCAGAGCAAATACCATGGTAGCCAACTCCAAATCATGCGTCGGATAGTTCGTCTCATGAGTCTTAAGCTGGTGAGACGCATATGCTACCACCTTACCATCTTGCATCAGTACACATCCCAAACCAACATGTGATGCATCACTATAAACCATGAACTCTTTTCCCAATTTTGGTTGTATCAAAACAGGAGCCTCAGTCAATACAGACTTAAGCTTCTCAAAGCTCTCTTACTGCGTATTAGTCCAATCAAATGGTATACCCTTACGTAGCAACTTAGTCAAAGGTGCTGCACTGAGTGAGAAGCCCTTCACAAATCGTCGATAATAACCCGCCAGTCCCAAAAAATTACGGATCTCTGACACGTTCCTAGGTTGTTTCCACTCCAACACAACCTAAATCTTTCGAGGATTAACTCGAATCCCCTTAGCTGAAACCACATGAGCCAGAAATGTCACCTCATGTAACTAGAACTCGCACTTACTAAACTTAGCATAGACCTGCTTCTCCCTTAGAGTCTGAAGAACAACTCTAAGGTGCTCGTCATGCTCATCCTCAGTCCTCGAGTAAACCAGTATATCATCGATAAACACCACTACAAACTGATCCAGATAAGGCTAAAATATTCAGTTCATCAAGTCCATAAAAGCTAACGTTGCATTAGTCAGTCCAAATGGCATCATTAGGAACTCGTAGTGACCATAACGAGTCCTAAATGCTGTTTTATGTACGTCAGCCTCCTTAACCCTTAACTGATGGTACCTAGATCGGAGGTCAATGTTAGAGAATACTGAAGCTCCTTGAAACTGGTCAAATAGGTCATCTATCCTCGGTAGTGGGTATTTGTTCTTACTGACTAACTTGTTCAATTACCGGTAGTCAATACACATCCGCATGGTTCGATCCTTCTTTTTTACAAACAGAACTGGTGCTCCCACGGAGACACACTTGGGTGAATGAACCCACGATCCAATAACTCCTGAATCTGATCCTTAAGCTTCGTAAGCTCCTTCAGTGTCATTTAGTAGGGGACGATAGACACCGGAGCTGTACCTAGAAGTAGCTCAATCCCAAACTCTAGCTCGCGATTCGAGGGTAAACCTAGTAGCTCCTCAGAAAAGATGTCTAGAAAATCCTTTACCATTCTGATATCCTTAACAGTAGAGTCTCCAAAATCAAAAACACTTACATAGGCTAAGAAGACCTCACATCCCTTATGAACCAACTTTTCCGCCACCAATGCAGAGATCACATTAGACAAATAATTTCGGCGCTCCCCAATCATGGCTACCTCATTATCCTCCTCAGTTCTTAGTACAACCCTCTTAGTCGCACAGTCTAAGCTAACACGGTCCTTGATCAACCAGTCCATCCCTAAAATTAGATCGAACTCCCCAAATGGAAGCCCCATCAGATCAACCAGAAAGATTGCCCCTTAAACCTCTAAAGGGACATCTCTAAACAACTTGTTAACCCTTATAGATTGCCCTAACAGACTCAGTACAGTAACCTCACTCGTAGTGCTCTCTATCAAAATCCCCAAGTTTTCAAACATAGCACAAGCTATATAGGAGTGAGTGGATCCTATATCTATTAATGCAATGTAAGGTACATCATACATGAGAAACGTGCCTGTGATGATGTTCGGAGCATCGCCATCCTCTCGGCAGTGTGCAGTATATACTAAAGCTGACTGCCTTGCCTTAGTTTGCCAAGTACCTCTGCCCAATGCTCTCTGCCCACTGCCCATACCATTACCACCCCTAGCCTGACTGTGACCTCTCGGTAGCTGCTGTGCTACCCTCTGTGGCTGTGCAGTACCAGTACCCTGACTTTGCATCTGATCACCCCTCAACGAACACTCTGTAATATGGTGATCCAATGATCCGCACCTCAAACACACCCCAGTCCTCCTCCAACACTCGCCCTGATGGCGTCTACCACAATCCCCACAAGGTAGCATCCCAACAGGGGGTCCAACTTTAATCGGCCCATCAGCTCTGACCTTTTTCTTATGTCTCTGTACAGAAATCAAGGGCTCTAAATCCCTCTTTTTCTACGTAATCAGGTAATCAGGTACACACCTGTATTATTTTTTATGCCTAAACACTGCCGAGTACTCCAGTACCTATAATTGACCAATATTTCACTCAATTAATCACTTACACAATTAAATTAAACTAGGCCCGAAACATAATATTCATATTTCAAGCAGAAAAATCCATACCTTCAATCAAATAATAGAAGTTCCACACCCTTAACGCGTCAATGGTGATTTCTAGCCCCTCGGTTAACTCGTAATCAACAACAAAACACCTCTTAACCACTTAGCCAAATTAATGTTTTGATTTACTAAAACGAAAACTTACCAATCGCGCACAGTCCAACCTCATACGAAAAATAATACGAAGAAAAAGAAGGAATCGAAGGGGAGGCAGATCTTAAGAGAATTCGGCAAGGAGAAGATGAGCAAATTTTTACAAAAAGGGAAGAAGAAGAGAGTACTTTCGGCCAAGAGGGGAAAAACAAAGTGAAACTACCGTCCAAAATTTTCTCTGAATGGGGGCAACAGTTTATCCAGATTTTGATAACTCCCAATTACTTAGAATCTTAATTAAGCTCAAACTCTTTACTAGACGATAGCACAAAAATAATGCCTAAGCAGGGACTCAAACACACAACCTCCCTCACACCAACACTCCACTTAACCACCAGACCAGTAGGCCAATTCTAATATAAACTTTCTAACAATTACTTAAGAGCCTATTGGCCAAGCATAAGTCTTTATTCAAAAAAATACCAAGATTTTCCCTAGTCATGGCTTGAACTTGGGACCTCCCACACACCCCAAAAACACTTAACCATTAAAGTAGGTAGATATTTGCGTCACATATGCTCAACAACAAAAATTAAAATTTTGGGGCGTTACAACTTATGTAACACCCTTAACCTATTTCCATCATTGGATTAGGGTTACGGAGCATTACTATACCATTCAGAACATTTTACATTGAAATAATAATTAATAAATAATTTACATATTAACATTTGATCACTTAATTTAATTATAGCATAAATACTCTTATGGGCCAAAATCGAGCCAAAGAGACCTTAAAAATAGTTTGGAAACATTCAGCGACTAATTCAAAATAAAACAGAAATTTAGATAAAATTTTAAAAAAATTGTGACACAGGGGTCACACAATCGTGTGGCTAGGCTGTGTTACAACTTAGACTGTGTGGGCATTTGAACTATGGGACACACGATTGTGTCCCAAACTGTGTGTCTGCCTGTGTAACTCACTGACTTGGATCACAAGACTATTTGAAACTTGCACTTGAAATTAATATGACACACGACTATGTGGGGTGGGTGTGTGTCGCACACAGTCGTATGACAACCCGTGTGCAGCATAAACTGCCCCTAAACCAATCCATTTCAAACCTTATTCTTGCACACCAAGACTCTTCATTTCTACAAGTATTCATATGATCAAAACACATTTCAATCACACTCAAGACAAATCAAATCAATCATCCAATAAGTTCTAACCAATGTACCAACAATAGTTACCTGTGACAGCCCGATTTTGGCCCTATTCAGAATAGTGATTTCGAGAAAACAAATTTGAGTTATACAATTATTTTAAAATTAGTTTTGATGTTTATAATGTATGAATTTGTGTGTGCTAAATTTTCGTATAAAAATTTTATCATTTGGTTGCCTGAATTAATAAAAGGGCTTAATCGTAGAAAATGAAAATTTGGTGGTTTAATATGCAAGGGCCGAATTGTATTTGTTTTTATAACATGGAGTGTTTAAGTTGAAATTTGGCCATTTATAAATTTGGTGGACGGCTTTGACCTTATTATATAAAGATTTTATATTTATTATAAAAGGTTAATTAAGTAAATGTTTTAATATATTATATGTTATATTATAATAAAATGAAAGTGGTCATTCATTTAGTCCATAAACTAGCCAAAAATACTAAGAAAAGAAAAATAGAAAAGAGTTCATACATTCGGCCATTGTTAGTGCTAAATCAAGGTTAGTTTTGTTTCGATTTTTGATAATTTTTACGTTTTTGAGATTGTTCCTTCGAATACTATAAGACCCATGCTTGAATTTTTGAATTTAATGATGTATTCATGATTTTCCATTGTTGATAGCTTGGTGAATTTTGTGTTTAGTGATGTTAAATAAAAGATATGTGTTAGATTAACAAGTTTTGTATCGGAAATTTTTATGAATTTAAGTAAATAGGGCTTAATTGCAAAAATGATAAATTGAGGGACTAAACTGTGAAATAAATGAAATGTATGGATTTGTATGAATAATATTAGCATTCGGCCTAAGCATATTGTTTTGAAATTTTGTGTATTTTGTGTTTTATGCAATTTAGACTAAATTGTAAAAGTGTGAAATGTCAGGGGTAAAATGGTAAATTGCTCATTTATGTGTTGTTGGATTAAATTGAATGAAATTGTGTTTAAATGAGCTTAATTTTGAAAATGTATAGATCAAGAACAAAAGAAATCAGACTTGGATCGGGGGAAAACAAAAACAGTCAAATAGTCGATTTATACCGTTCGTCGATATCCGAGATAACTCTATAGGCAAATAAATGTTGTTAATTTTGATTATATGTAAACTTAACATGCTGATTTGAATTTTTTGAGTTATAAATGAAATTACCGAACGTGACTATGCATGGGAGAATGTATTCAAGTTCGATATATGAATTATGTGTAAAACCAACTCTATATCAGTATTATATTAGGCTTTATGCCTAGCAGGCTTCATGCCGATGTATTATATTAGGCTTTATGCCTAGCAGGCATTGTGCCGGTGTGTTATATCAGGCTTTATACCTAGCAGGCTTTGTGGCGGTGTATTCTATCAGGCTTTATGCCTAGCAGGCTTTGTGCCGGTGTGTTATATCAAGCTTTATGCCTGGCAGGCTTTGTGTCGGTGAATTATATCAGGCTTTATGCCTAGCAGACTTTGTGTCGGTGTTTTACACTAGGCTTTATGATATTCGCGATATGAAGTAATAAAATTTATAATAATGGTCACACCAAAAACTAATTATTATCATGATTTTAAGGCAAGCGCACCTATCAAACAGTAGTATAGCTTAGTGGCAAGACCGAGATATCGTACCCAAGGGAACCAAAGTACTAGTACTAACTTTCTTTCTATTATTTAACCTAGAAATAAAAAGGAGTTTTTATGAAACTAAACTAATTCTAAACTAAACTATGAATGCAAAAAAGTGAATTGGGGAAAACTCTTAGGGAAACCTGATTGAATTGGGCAATACTCAAGGGAGAATCCGCCTAGACTTCACTTGCTATCAACTCTTGAACTAGACGATTTATTCACTTGACTTGATCCGTAGAAATCCCTAACTTATGTTAATATCTCTCTCGAGACTAAAAACAACTAACCCTAGGTTGATTAATTGAAATCTCTTTCTAATTAAAACCCCTAGTGTCGCATTAACTTGATCTATGGATTCCTTTATTAGGTTTGACCCTAATCCAGCAGATTTTTGTCGTCCTATCTCTAGGATTGTGATCAACTCTGCTTAATTGTATTGGATCTACTCCTATGCAGGGACTTTTGCTCCTCTACATAAGCACATTCAACTTAAGTCAAGATCTCAGAAATATCAATCTAAGAATTAAAAACACAATTAAGAACAAATCAAATATTCATCATATAATTCAAGAGAAAATAATAAAAAGATCTGTCTTAGGCTTCATCCCCCTCAAGTATTTGGGGGGTTTAGTTCATAATTATAAAAGAAAACATCTTAAAAGAAATAAGATAACAAAACATAAAGAACCCAAAAACCCCTGAAGGAATTCGAAGGGAGATCTTCAGTCTTGAGGGAGAATTCATGTAACGCCCTAATTTTCAGGTTTTCTTAGATTGATCCTTATCTGATAAAATGTTTAAATTCTAGTATTTGGGTGTGTAATGCATGTTTGGGGTGGGTTAATGGGCCTATGGAAGGCCCATGTGTTGGTTAGAGGCTCGGTAAAATTTTGGATTTTAAGCTTAGAAGATAGGGGGACCATTGAAATAAGGGTCTTAAGAAATTGTATGCGAAATATAACACAAATGGATCAGTGGTAAAGTGGCATGGGAGACGCCACTAGGCTCCTTAAAAAGTGGCGCCTAAATGAGCTTAGAGGTCAGGGGTTCAAGTACCGGAGGTTGCAGAGGTAGCGTTTTATTTTTTTCAGCCTGAGCAGGTAAGAGTTTGAAGCAGAATTGAACTCTGCTTTGAGGAGATTTGAATCGGTCAAGGAGCAAATCGTGGAGGAGGTTGAGGAGTGAAATAAGGAGCTTTCAAATTTTGAAAGAAGTGGCCGAACAAGGGATTCTCCATGGTGTGATTTCGGCAATAGCATAGGTAAGGTACAATCGGCATTAGAGTTTCTTTTGGTGCCGATTTTCTTAGTTGAGTAGGTTTTCTCTTTTGTCATTTTTGTCTATTGAATTAAGGGTCATTCTTTCCCATCTTATCTAAACCAAATTGCCGAATTCCACACTCCAAAAGACCTCCTGCTGAAACTTTTACTTCTGTCTAGCAACACTTTGTATTCTCTTTCTTCTATTCTCATCTTTTCTCATCTTGCTTTCACGAACCAAACCTACCTTGCTACCTCCTCCCTGGCCGAATCAACTAAAGCTTTCTCCTACCTCTTTTCTTCAAGCCCTAAACTGAATGTTCATTTTATCAAAACCCCCATGGCCGAATACCTTGTATCACCGAAACCATACCTCCTTTGTTTACCTATTGACCGAAAACTACTTCTTCTTCTTCTTTATTCTCTAGCAAGCCGAACCCTATTCTTCCACCCCTTCTATTTGTCGGTTTACCCCACCTACTTTATTGGTTGAATCGGCAAGTGCACCACATCATTTCTTCAAAAGCCGAATATCCCTAGAGCCACTCTTGTGGCATTAGAGTTAGATTTGCGATAGATCTAGAATAGACCAGAGGTAGTGGAAGCGTCGGAGCGATACTCTTCGAGTGGTGGTATCAGTAAGTGATCTAATCACTACGTATCTTCGTTATTGAATATCTTAAAAGGAACCAAACCCTATAGGGCCTTAGAGGGCATGTCGACATTTCTTGTAAGATTCTAATACTATGGTTGGTTTCTTTTGCGCATTGAATAGCAAGGAGAGCTGATCAAGCGAGGGGTTTTGGAGGCTAACGTGATTAGACATCGAGAGTTATTCTCTAATCGACGGTAAGGGGTAAGATTTCAATGTTGGGCCATGTTAGCCGATTTTAGTACTAAGATTTTAGGTTAGTGGTTGAAAATTACTAAGCTAACAATAAGATGTTGTTCGATAGGTTTCGTTCGTGGATTTCGCCAACGTTTCGACAGTAACAGGTGTGTAACTAATCTCAATTCTTAGACTGATGTGGCAAAAGCCGAAATGGCCAAAAAAGTGACCGGCAACTCGTTGAAAGTGACTGAAAAATACATTCTGTGATATTGGAGAGTAATCGTTACCCCATTGGGGTTAACCATGTATTTGGTGGCGAAGGAATTGCAAAAGGTACAATTCTGATTGTGTTGGTAAGTTGGGCCTCGATGGGCCAAGGTGGGCCCAATGGGCTTCCGAGCCCAATTCGAAAAATGGCATAAAAGACTTTCCGGTAACGTGAATAATCAAAACATGGTTAAAATGGTAAAGTAGGCCTAAAAATTAGACGTAATGGACTGGAGACAAAATGGACTTAGTAAGGCCCATTAGGGGTTTTAGGCTTAAAAGGGCAAAACTGGAAATTTAGCTTAAATGGACTTCCGTGGTTATATGAGGGCTGATAAATTAGCGGATTTGTGCAAAATCTCTGAAAATATGAAAAAGGACTAAAATACCCTTAAATATGGAAAATTACCAAAATACCCCTAGGTGTAAAAGACTATTATACCCCTAGGGTCGATTCTGTATGAAATGTATTATTTTATGTATATGCATGAGTAATCTTTATTATGAATATATCTGATGCATGAGATGCTATATGTTGTATGCTAGTATGATTACATCTGTTGCATGGGGTATGGGTTTATGACGGAGGAAGCGTTCTGGCAGCCTCGCTGCAATCTGGTGACTTTGTCACATTATTATCTGGCAGCCTCGCTGCAATCTGGTGACTTTGTCACATTATTATCTGGCAGCCTCGCTGCAATCTGGTGGCCTCGCCACAATATCTGATCCGGTGACCTCGTCACAATATCTGGCAGCCTCGCTGCAAATTATATCTGGCAGCCTCGCTGCAATTATCTGTGGTGTGTAGCAGTTGGGTGGGTCGAGTAGTCTCCCCACATGGTGTAAGGCTGGTACGGGGGTGTTATGGATGGATCTGGGTTGGGTTACTGTTTGCTTATTATATCTGATCTGTATCTGTTATGGGCCTATGGGCTTAACCTGATTTCTGTAATGGGCCAAGGCCCAACTAATCTGATTCTGAGACTTGATCTGTTTTGGCCTATGGTTGAGATAATGTTGCACACTGAGTTGTCAAACTCACTCCCCTTTTATTTAATCTCTGCAGGTAACCCTCAACCATAGTGGGCTTGGAGCTGCGAGAGATTCGGAGTGGCCACAGCATCTGCAATAAAACTGGTTTTTATTTTGATTAAGTATTTTATTATTATCTTATTTTTGGGTTTTATTTTGTAATAAGGCCGCTATCTAAGTTTTTATTTGGTTTAATTTTCTTTGATGATTAAATTACGTTTTATAGAATCGCTAGTTTAGGCTGCGCTGTTTTTCAAAATCTAAAGAATGTTTTCAGAACTCAACGAGTGTATAATATGGATAACTTAAAGGATTAATAAACTGGTTTTAGCAAACTTACCCTTTTGATTCAAACCTCACCTAAGACACAACAAGACTAAAAGGGTCGTAAACTTAGTTTTAGGATCGTGTGACACACCAGATCTGGTCGTAACGTCTAGACTGGGTTTGGGGTGTTACATTTAGTGGTATCAGAGCTAAGTTGTAACAACTCGGCTGTGGAACGGGTCCAAAAATGGAAATTTTCAAATCGTCAAAACAAAGATTTTCGAAAGATCATGTTTTAACATAGTTTTCAAAATTACTTGGAATTAGTCCTGATAAACTTCTTTTCGAACATAAATTTTCAAAGACAACAAAAATCTATTAAGTTCTCCTATAAAATCTTTTGAAAGAGTGGCACACCGAATCTCCGGCCCAAGCCTGTAAGTTTTCTAAACTTTTCTGGTTGTTTCTGAAAATTCTGATTGTATGCCTGACTAAAGACTATATTATGATACTCTAGCTAGGGTAGTACTGAAACTATAAAAACTCTGATAGGTAGACTGAGACTGTAGCTAGGCTACCGCGAAAGAAGATAAACTCTGAAACTCTACTATTCATAAGACATCTGTAATAAACACTGAAATATTAATCTGACTCATAAAATTTCTAAAACAGAAAGTACAAAATGAGTACGCGAGCAGCTCGTGGTAGGGGCCGTGGACGTGGCCGAGGTAGTGCATGAGCGGAGACTTCATCTTCGGGTCATGCACCAGTAGCTGATATGCCGATACCACCGGCAACAGAGGTGGAATCTCATGATAGGGGTGTAGGGGACGATGCCCTATCACAAGCGATGCTTCGAGTTCTGGAAAGGGTTGCTGGGGCAAGTACCGGTAATGGATTTCGGGGATCCATTTCTGAGTGACTCTGAGCTAATGGGGCGGAATTCTTTAGGGGCGTGTCTGGTGTAGCCCAGAATGTGGCCGAGTACTGGTTGGAGGCCACAGAGCGGATTATGGATGATCTGGATTGCTCTATGGAGCAAAAGCTGAAAGGAGCCGTGTCGTTGCTGAGAGATGAAGCTTATTAGTGGTGGCTCACAGTAAGAGATGGAACTTCAGATGGTGAGGTAACATGGGAGCTGTTTAAGAAAGCCTTTAAAGGAAAATATGTTGGGGCTAGCTATGTGGACGCTCGTAGGAAAGAGTTCTTAAATTTGGTTCAGGGAAGTAGGACAGTATCTGAGTACGAGGCTGAATTTCTGAGGCTGAGCTGATATGCTTCTGGGATAGTTGCTACTGAATATGAGCGTAGCGTACATTTCGAGGATGGTCTGAGAGATGAGCTAAGGGTACTGATTGCTCCACAGAGGGAGCGTAACTTTGCTGCTTTGGTTGAGAAAGCTAAGATAGCTGAGGAAGTGAAGCGTACCGAGAGGCAGAATCGCGAAAAGGATAGAAACCGCTTTCGGAGGGATTCTGGACCATCAGGTGGGGCTAGTAGGAATGTTAAGAGGGCAAGAGTGGCAGAACCAGTGCGAGCGGTGCCAATGAATGCTGTCAGACCGCAGGGTTGTAGGATTTGTGGTAAGATACATATGGGCGAGTGTCGAAAATGTTCTGGAGCCTGTTTTCGATGTGGGTCGATGGAGCATAGGATTAAGGACTGTCCTGAAGAACCGGATCAAGGACAGGTTATGGCTCAAAGGGTTGCTTAACCAGTGAGGGGTGGACCACCAGCTCCGAGGGGTCGTGGACAAGGTAGAGGCGGAAATGGTAATGGTCGAGGACGAGGAGCACCTGGTAGGGGTGCTGGTTTCGCTGAGGCTCGTCAGCCAGCGCTAGTTTATGCAGCTCGTCGCTGAGAGGAGGGTGATGCTCCTGACGTCATAACTGGTACGTTTTTGATTTCTAGTATGCCATACACTGCGTTGATAGATGTTGGATCTACCCATTCTTATGTTGCATGTGCCATGTCTGGGTCGCTGGGAGTGCGTTCTGAGGAGACAGTGAGTGGGGTATCTGTATTAAGTCCTTTGGGTTACTCGGTTAGGGTAGACAAACTGTATAGAGACGTACCTATAGAGACTCAAGGAAAAATCTTTTCGGGAGACTTGATGGAGCTACCTTTCGGAGAATTTGATCTCATCTTGGGAATGGATTGGCTTGTAAAGCATAGGGCTACCTTGGATTGTGCTGCAAAACGAATAAGGCTAAAGACTGCAGAGGATGAGGAAGTTTTGGTGATAGGTGAACGTAGAGATTATTTGTCCAATGTGGTGTCAGCATTAAGAGCTGAGAAGTGGATTCGTAAAGGATGTGCGGCTTATTTGGCATTCGTAGGTCAAGTAGAAACTGAAGAACTAACTGTGGATCAAGTTAGAACCGTTAAAGATTTTCAAGATGTTTTTCCAGAGGAGCTTCCAGGTTTACCTCCGAATCGAGAGGTCGAGTTTGGGATTGATTTGTTGCCTGGTACGGCAGCAGTGTCTATTGCACCGTATAGGATGGCACCAAAGGAGTTGGTGGAGTTGAAAGCGCAGATTCAAGAACTGTTGGATAGAGGTTTCATTAGGCCAAGTGTGTCTCCGTGGGGAGCACCAGTGCTGTTCGTAAAGAAGAAAGATGGGTCAATGCGAATGTGCATCGATTATCGGCAGTGGAACAAGCTGACGATTAAGAATAAGTACCCGTTGCCAAGGATCGATGATCTGTTCGACCAGCTTAGAGGAGCTTCAGTATTTTCCAAGATTGATCTTCGATCTGGGTACCATCAATTAAGGGTGAAAGAGGTGGATATTCACAAGACGGCATTCAGAACTCGTTATGGTCACTATGAGTTCTTGGTTATGCCATTTGGGCTGACCAATGCACCTGCAGCTTTCATGGATCTGATGAATCGAGTGTTCCAGCCATACTTGGATTGATTCGTGGTCGTCTTTATTGACGATATTTTGGTCTATTCTGAATCTGAGGAGAAACATGATGAGCATCTCTGTATTGTGCTGCAAGTGTTAAGGGAAAAGGAGCTTTATTCGAAATTTAGTAAGTGTGAGTTCTGGTTAAGAGAAGTAACCTTCTTGGGTCATGTTGTATCTGCTGAGGGGATTAAGGTAGACCCTCGAAAGATTGAAGCAATTCTGGAGTGGAAACCACCGAGGTCAGTGGCAGAAATTCGAAGTTTTCTGGGTTTAGCTGGATACTATAGAAGGTTTGTAGAAGGATTTTCTGTGATGGCAGCGCCATTGACAAAACTCGTAAGGAAGGGAGTACCATATATTTGGACCGAGCAGCAGCAAGAAGCTTTTGAGAAACTAAAGAAGGTTCTGACCGAGGCACCTGTACTAATTCAACCAGAGTCTGGAAAAGATTTTACCGTGTACAGTGATGCATCGCATGTTGGGTTGGGCTGTGTGTTGATGCAAGAGGGTAAAGTGGTTGCTTATGCTTCGCGACAGCTTAAACCTCATAAAATGAACTATCCTACCCATGATCTGGAGTTGGCAGCAGTAATCTTCGCACTTAAGATCTGGCGACATTATCTGTATGGTGAAAGGTGTATTATATATACAGACCATAAGAGTCTTAAGTACTTGTTGACTCAGAAAGAGCTGAATCTTAGGCAACGGAGATGGATTGAGTTGCTTAAGGATTATGATTGTGCGATTGAGTATCATCCAGGCAAAGCAAATGTGGTGGCTAATGCCTTAAGTCGTAGAACTATATCTGATCTGAGAGCTATGTTTGCTCATTTGAGTCTGTTTGATAATGGTAGTCTGTTAGCAGAATTGCAAGTAAGACCGACTTGGGTGGACGAGATTAAGGAGAAGCAGTCGAAGGATGAGTCGCTGGTTTCTCGATTTCAGCAGGTTAAGAATGAGAGTACTTCTGAGTTTGGATTTAACAGTGAAGGTGTTCTATGTTTCCACGGTAGAATCTGTATGCCTAAGGATTCCAATTTGAGGCAAGCAATTCTGAATGAAGCTCATAAAGGACTGTGCGCTATGCATCCTGGAGGTAATAAGATATATCATGACTTAAAGGAGTTGTATTGGTGGCCTGGACTGAAGCGAGAAGTAACAGAATTTGTGGGGAAATGTCTAACTTGTCAGCAGGTGAAAGCTGAGCATCAGTTACCTTCTGGACTTCTGCAACCAGTGAAGGTACCACTCTGGAAGTGGGAAAGGGTGACCATGGATTTCGTAAGTGGATTGTCCTTAACGCCATCAAAGAAGGACTCGATTTGGGTGATTGTAGATAGGTTGACTAAATCTGCTCATTTCATCCCTGTACGTACTGATTATTCGCTTCAGAAGTTAGCCAAGTTGTATGTGGCAGAGATTGTGCGACTGCATGGGGTGCCAGTGTCTATTATCTCTGATTGAGATCCTAGATTCACATCTCGGTTCTGGCAAAAGTTGCATGAGGCATTGGGAACGCGACTGAATTTTAGCACAGCCTTCCATCCTCAGACTGATGGGCAGTCAGAAAGGGTTATACAGATTCTGGAAGATATGTTAAGGGGTTGTGTTATCGACTTTCGAGGCAATTGGGAGGATTATCTACCGTTGGCAGAGTTCGCGTATAATAACAGTTATAAGGCTAGCATCCGTATGGTACCTCATGAGGCACTGTATGGGCGTAAGTGTCGTTCACCTAGTTGTTGATCGAATTGGGCGAGCGGCAAGTTCTTGGACCTGAATTGGTAGCAGAGACTGAAGAGAAGGTCAAGGTGATAAGGGACCGTTTGAAAGAGGCATCTGATCGACAAAAGTCTTATGCAGACTTGAAGCGTAAAGAGATTGAGTATTCAGTAGGTGATATGGTTTTCCTAAAAGTTTCGCCTTGGAAGAAGATACTAAGATTTGGTAAGAAAGGCAAGCTAAGTCCGCGATTTATTGGGCCTTACCAGGTTCTTAAGCGAGTGGGTCCAGTGGCGTATCAGTTGGAATTACCGCCAGAGTTAAATAGAATTCATGATGTGTTTCACGTATCCATGCTGAGGCGATATCGTTCTGACCCTACTCATATTCTACCAGTTGCAGAAGTGGAGGTACAGCCTGACTTGACTTTCGAAGAAGAGCCGGTGTAGATTCTGGATCAAGATGTGAAGGTTCTAAGAAGAAAATCAGTTCCGTTGGTAAAGGTACTTTGGCGTATCCATGGCAGAGAGGAAGCTACTTGGGAACCAGAGGAGGCAATGCGTCAGCAATATCCTCATTTGTTCGGATAAGGTAAATTTCGAGGACGAAATTTCTTTAAGGAGGGTAGAGTTGTAACGCCCTAATTTTCAGGTTTTCTTAGATTGATCCTTATCTGATAAAATGTTTAAATTCTAGTATTTGGGTGTGTAATGCATGTTTGGGGTGGGTTAATGGGCCTATGGAAGGCCCATGTGTTGGTTAGAGGCTCAGCAAAATTTTGGATTTTAAGCTTAGAAGATAGGGGGACCATTGAAATAAGGGTCTTAAGAAATTGTATGCGAAATATAACACAAATGGATCAGTGGTAAAGTGGCATGGGAGACGTCACTAGGCTCCTTAAAAAGTGGCGCCTAAATGAGCTTATAGGTCAGGGGTTCAAGCGCCGGAGGTTGCAGAGGTAGCATTTTATTTTTTTCAGCCTGAGCAGGTAAGAGTTTGAAGCAGAATTGAACTCTGCTTTGAGGAGATTTGAATCGGTCAAGGAGCAAATCGTGGAGGAGGTTGAGGAGTGAAATAAGGAGCTTTCAAATTTTGAAAGAAGTGGCCGAACAAGGGATTCTCCATGGTGTGATTTCGGCAATAGCATAGGTAAGGTACAATCGACATTAGAGTTTCTTTTGGTACCGATTTTCTTAGTTGAGTAGGTTTTCTCTTTTGTCATTTTTGTCTATTGAATTAAGGGTCATTCTTTCCCATCTTATCTAAACCAAATTGCCGAATTCCACACTCCAAAAGACCTCCTGCTGAAACTTTTACTTCTGTCTAGCAACACTTTGTATTCTCTTTCTTCTATTCTCATCTTTTCTCATCTTGCTTTCACGAACCAAACCTACCTTGCTACCTCCTCCCTGGCCGAATCAACTAAAGCTTTCTCCTACCTCTTTTCTTCAAGCCCTAAACCGAATGTTCATTTGATCAAAACCCCCATGGCCGAATACCTTGTATGACCGAAACCATACCTCCTTTGTTTACCTATTGACCGAAAACTACTTCTTCTTCTTCTTTATTCTCTAGCAAGCCGAACCCTATTCTTCCACCCCTTCTATTTGTCGGTTTACCCCACCTACTTTATTGGTTGAATCGGCAAGTGCACCACATCATTTCTTCAAAAGCCGAATATCCCTAGAGTCACTCTTGTGGCATTAGAGTTAGATTTGCGGTAGATCTAGAATAGACCAGAGGTAGTGGAAGCGTCGGAGTGATACTCTTCGAGTGGTGGTATCGGTAAGTGATCTAATCACTACGTATCTTCGTTATTGAATATCTTAAAGGGAACCAAACCCTATAGGGCCTTAGAGGGAATGTCGACATTTCTTGTAAGATTCTAATACTATGGTTGGTTTCTTTTGCGCATTGAATAGCAAGGAGAGCTGATCAAGCGAGGGGTTTTGGAGGCTAACGTGATTAGACATCGAGAGTTATTCTCTAATCGACGGTAAGGGGTAAGATTTCAATGTTGGGCCATGTTAGCCGATTTTAGTACTAAGATTTTAGGTTAGTGGTTGAAGATTACCAAGCTAACAATAAGATGTTGTTCGATAGGTTTCGTTCGTGGATTTCGCCAACGTTTCGACAGTAACAGGTGTGTAACTAATCTCAATTCTTAGACTGATATGGCAAAAGCCGAAATGGCCAAAAAAGTGACCGGCAACTCGTTGAAAGTGATCGAAAAATACATTCTGTGATATTGGAGAGTAATCGTTACCCCATTGGGGTTAACCATGTATTTGGTGGCGAAGGAATTGCAAAAGGTACAATTCTGATTGTGTTGGTAAGTTGGGCCTCGATGGGCCAAGGTGGGCCCAATGGGCTTCCGAGCCCAATTCGAAAAATGGCATAAAAGACTTTCCGGTAACGTGAATAATCAAAACATGGTTAAAATGGTAAAGTAGGCCTAGAAATTAGACGTAATGGACTGGAGACAAAATGGACTTAGTAAGGCCCATTAGGGGTTTTAGGCTTAAAAGGGCAAAACTGGAAATTTGGCTTAAATGGACTTCCGTGGTTATATGAGGGCTGATAAATTAGTGGATTTGTGCAAAATCTCTGAAAATATGAAAAAGGACTAAAATACCCTTAAATATGGAAAATTACCAAAATACCCCTAGGTGTAAAAGACTATTATACCCCTAGGGTCGATTCTGTATGAAATGTATTATTTTATGTATATGCATGAGTAATCTTTATTATGAATATATCTGATGCATGAGATGCTATATGTTGCATGCTAGTATGATTACATCTGTTACATGGGGTATGGGTTTATGAAGGGAGGAAGCGTTCTGGCAGCCTCGCTGCAATCTGGTGACTTTGTCACATTATTATCTGGCAGCCTCGCTGCAATCTGGTGACTTTGTCACATTATTATCTGGCAGCCTCGCTGCAATCTGGTGGCCTCGCCACAATATCTGATCTGGTGACCTCGTCACAATATCTGGCAGCCTCGCTGCAAATTATATCTGGCAGCCTCGCTGCAATTATCTGTGGTGTGTAGCAGTTGGGTGGGTCGAGTAGTCTCCCCACATGGTGTAAGGCTGGTACAGGGGTGTTATGGATGGATCTGGGTTGGGTTACTATTTGCTTATTATATCTGATCTGTATCTGTTATGGGCCTATGGGCTTAACCTGATTTCTGTAATGGGCCAAGGCCCAACTAATCTGATTCTGAGACTTGATCTGTTTTGGCCTATGGTTGAGATAATGTTGCACACTGAGTTGTCAAACTCACTCCCCTTTTATTTAATCTCTGCAGGTAACCCTCAACCATAGTGGGCTTGGAGCTGCGAGAGATTCGTAGTGGCCACAGCATCTGCAATAAAACTGGTTTTTATTTTGATTAAGTATTTTATTATTATCTTATTTTTGGGTTTTATTTTGTAATAAGGCCGCTATCTAAGTTTTTATTTGGTTTAATTTTCTTTGATGATTAAATTACGTTTTATAGAATCGCTAGTTTAGGCTGCGCTGTTTTTCAAAATCTAAAGAATGTTTTCAGAACTCAACGAGTGTATAATATGGATAACTTAAAGGATTAATAAACTGGTTTTAGCAAACTTACCCTTTTGATTCAAACCTCACCTAAGACACAACAAGACTAAAAGGGTCGTAAACTTAGTTTTAGGATCGTGTGACACACCAGATCTGGTCGTAACGTCTAGACTGGGTTTGGGGTGTTACAATTCAGCTTCTGAGATGGATCAATCGGCTTCCCTTGGAATAATTCCCTACTTCTACTCTTTGTGTTGACAAGAGATAAGTACTTTCTTAGGGGAAAAAAAGCACTCTTTTGAGGAGAGGAAAAGTTCTCCCTTAGTAGTTGCCCCTAGGGTCTTTATATAGAGCTTTGGAGTGTCTTTCTTAGCCCCTAAGTAGCCTTTTCCGAGTGAAATTTAACTTCCTCATGACAGGGACATGCCCGTGTGCCATGCCCATATGGATCGAGGCCCAGGCCGTGTTTGGGCCTGTTGATGGTGGCACGGCCGTGTAGTGAATCTCCGGGCCGTGTTGATTATTGAATAGGGCCTAAATTGCCTATTTTTGGCCCGTTTCTTGGTCTTTTCTCTTCCTTAAGCTCACCTAGGTATAAGATATGAAATAGAAGGATTACGAGCACCAGTTCCACAAATTCAATGATAATTCATCTCGAAATTAGGCTAAGCCTGAGGTAAAAACATGTATAATTTATCGTTTATCAAATACCCCACACTTAAGCCTTTGCTTGTCCTCAAGCAAAATTCAACTCACAATTAAGAATCATTCTTCTTACTTTACAATCCCTATCAATAATGTTTCAAACTAATCCAAAAGTAATCATACAATGAAAATTCATTCAGAAGAACATTAAAGATTCAATCATTCTAAGTTGAGAATTTTATCACAGAAACATAGGTTTTCTCCTTTCTCTTAAGTAATTACCTCTCAATCAAAATCAACAAGATTTGACATCCTCACTAAAGATTCGCTCTATTCACTCAAAGTGTTTAGGGTTCAAGAATTAAACACTCTTTAGTCAACCTGGAGAGTTATTAGCATAGGCTTACAAGGAAATCAAATCTCCACCACTATAGATTGATATGACACATCGATCAAAAGGTCTTTCAATGGTTGTAATGGGGCTTTGGTTTAGGGGTGTTGTCACAAGCTGAAAAAGAGGGTTATAATCGAGATTGAATCGAGAAATCATCTAGCTAGAAAAATCTCTATCACTGGAACATATTCCTAGAGCTAAGCCTTATGATGGCATCGTTCTAGATTCAGAAGCTTGTAAAAATATGCAAAAACTATTGAACTATTACGAATTACAACTGAATTAACTGTATACACACATTTTTTTAAGAACAAATCAAATCAATTATAATAAATTGAATATTTACAACTTTACAACCTGGAAAAGAGAATAAAGCTAGATAATAATTCAACTCAAATCTCGACAAAAATAGGGATCAAAATAATTGAATGGAATTCAACAAAAATGGGTTATGGGTTAATATTGGAGGTGAGTCAAAGAAATGGGTTGTTAGGCTCAACGGGGTTCACTAGAGGTTACTTTATGGAGGTAGGCTTTTATGGAGTAAGTGGGTTAAATCCTAGGTGCCTTTATCATTTCGGTATATCAAATCAATGATATGGTCTCGACATGTATAATCAAAGCAAGTTCTAGACTAACAAATCAGTATTGACTCATTCAAAGTAACAATAAAAGTGAGCACGAAAGAATGTATGCTCAAAAGGCTCAAAAGTCTCAACAGAATTATGGCTTTTGATGTCAATCCTGCAAATTTCAAATCCCAACATAACACTTAAAATTAGGGAAAATAACTTAGAAAAAATTTAAATTCTCAAAAGTTTCAACTTATGATGCTTGATTCCCTAGTGTTTTAAAGTTTGAATAATCAAGGCATAAACACCTATGTCTTAATTCTCAACATATCAATAGAAATCATAAATCAATCAGAATTAATTTCTAATAGGAGATTGAAGATAATGCAAAGAGTGAAAGTGAGAATTCAAAATTTTGAGAACAATGCAAAATGTTAGTTGTAAAAATTTTTAGGGGTTTCAAGGAGAATGTAATGACTGAAAGTAAGTTCCCCCCACACTTAAGATGTACATTGCCCTCAATGTACAAAGATACATTAGTAGCAATAGAAGCATAAGACCATAAGATAGGGAAAGGCATGAAACTCCCTGGATTGGATGAATTTGTGAGGTGGTGGTGCCTATAGAGTGTCTGGGATAAAGAAAGGTACGGAGGTGGATACTCCGGTGGTTGTAGCATTTGTTTGTCCATAGCTTTCATATTAGGAGTGTAGGCTTTGGCAGTGTCATCCGTGTGAAGTTGTGGCAAGGTTCTGTTTAGTTTTTAGATTTGAGCTACAAAGCTCCTTTGAAACTGCAAAAGCATTTATCAGTTTTAGGGAATTTGGAGTAATAGAATATGTTTGTTAGGGGATAGCCGATATGAAATAATTAAAATAAAGGAAAAAATTAAATTAAGTTCTAAAAATACCGATATTCAAATAATGAAAAAGATAAGATAAGATAAAATAAAATAAAAGGAAAAATAAAAAGGAAAATAAAGGATAAGATAAGAGGACTCGAAAGTCTTAATCCTCAGATGGTTCGTGCGGTGGAGGTGGTGCGGAGATGTTGAGGTGCTGGTATATCTGCTGAAGAGTAGCATCAATATGATCTAAGCGTTGGAAACACTACTGCTCGAATCGTGTGAGGCGCTCAGATATGTCAGCGAGTGAAGCTACCGCATGAACTAGGCGACGAGTGTAATGTCCCGAATTAGGGCCCAATCGAAATAGTGGTTTTGTGACCACAAATTTGAGATAGAAATAATTATTTTATAATTATTTTGATGTTTGTGATATGATTGCTTGATGGTGTGAAAATTTCGTGAAGAAATTCTATGCATAAAGTGCTTAATTTGAAATTAGGGACTAAATTGAATAAGTTGCAAAACTTGTATTCTAGAAGCATTTAGTATGAAATTGCTTTGGAATATTAATTAGGAGGTCTTAAATAGCAATTTGACCAATTTCTAAAATTTTGGACAAAAATGGGCTTGTACATGAAAATTTTCAAAGAAAGATATTAATGGCATTTTGGTCATTTGGTTATTGACATGAATTAAAAGGGAAAAAGATGACAAAATTGTTATCATCTTCTTCAACCTTGGCCGAATATCACCTCTCTCCATAGCTAAGGTTTCTTCAACTTTCAAACTTCATAGTAAGTGCATCCAAGCCCCATTTTTAATGATTTTTATATTTTTGCGATCCCGATAGCTCGATAAAGCTTATGCTAGCAATATTTTAAGCTAGGGTTCATATTTGGAAAAATACCCATAGGTGAAAAGTGTTTATTTTGATGTTTTATGATAGAATATGAGGTTTCAGATTATGTTAGACAACTTGTGCTACTCGGTTTTGAATAAAAACGAGTAAAACGGCTTAATCGGTAAAAATACCTATTGTTCATAAGTGCATGTTATAGTTGGAATTTGGGGTTGCTGTTAGTAAATAAATGATCAGCATGTCTTAAAACCTAAGAATTTGGGATAAATTTTAATTTCCGAGCCTTGGGGAAAAAGTGTAAAAATGCAAAAGTTTAGGGGCAAATTCGTAATTTTGACAAAGTTAGGGTCAAGGACTGTTGTGATAAATGTGAGTATTAAATGAGCTAAATGTGTTATTTTAGATAAAGAGAAATGAGATTCAAGTCGTGATCGAGGGAAAAACAAAGTTTACGAGGAATAGGCTCGATTATTGATATTTTGGTACCGAGGTAAGTTCATGTGTAAATAAGGTAACATAATTGCTATTTTAAGCAATTTAATGACATTTTTATGATATGATGTTTATTATTATGAAATATTATGCATTGAAAATTATCATTTAGTATTATGTTGATTATGTGAGCTATTGATAAATGTGAAACGTTATCAAGTATCGGTTTCGACGTTTCGAGAAGGACGACAAAAATGTGTGATTGAGGAAAATCCTATTTGAACCTTGGGAATAGATTAGGATACAAGTGACATGTCACTAGGATGGTTGAGTTCCGAACTCGTTGAGTTGAGTCCGATTGTGAGATGTAACTAGGCATCCGGGCTCGTTGAGTTGAGTCTGAGTTCACTTATGGATGCGAACGCCCGAGCTCGTTGAGTTGAGTCCGAGTTCATTTATGGGCGGGTTACATGGTAGCTTGGCTACGAATATGACACTTATGAGTATATGATTTGTGTATCCGAGTTATATTCCTATGTGTTCAATGGGTAGATTAATAAATGAATAATAATAGTGCCTAAACAAACGAGGTATGTTGAAACGTATTGTGAAAGAGAAATTGGACAGGTATGACCTTAAACTTTGGGTTGAGAACTTGGTAGAACGATAATGTGGTAAGATAGCTAATGTTCTTGTGCCATGAATGTTTAGTGATGCTATTGCAATTGATGTTATGTTGAATTTCATAATTATGTTATTTGTTATTTACATATGAATTTACTAAGCATTTATGCTTACTCCCTCCTTTCCATTCATTGTAGTTTTGATAAGCCAGCTTGGAAGTCGGAAAGGGTCGAAGGAACGATCACACTATCCAAGGAAGAATTTGGTACAATGGCTTGTGTATTTTGATGTATGGCATGTATAGCAATCTAATCATTTTGTGTAAATAATCTTATGATATGGTGAAGGTTTGATAAGAAAATTCTTGGAAATGATTAGCCATTGGAATGGCCAATCTTTATTATATTTGGTGTCATGTATGTTTAATGTGTTACTTAGTCCATGAAATGCCATAGGAAGATGATCTTTGTTATAAAACAAATTTTTTTTTCAGTAGCAATGATGTGAGTTTGAAAAATCACTAAAAATAGTAGAGACAAGATTAGGTGGTGAATAAAATATGAATTTGAAGCTTATTGTGTCTATTTTCATATGGAAGAAACGAAATAGGTAAAAGAGTTGTATTTTATGAGATATTTGGGTTTTGGTGGAATAGGGTCAGAGTGATTTCTGAATCCACTTTTTTGACTTTATAAATTCACTAAAACTTGTACAAAAACAATTAGGAGTCATAATATATATGCCTAGATTCCTTATTGAGTCTAGTTTTAGGAGAAACAAACAGCATAGTCATTTGAGCTTTGTACAGAGAGAAAAGTGATTCGTAGTGAACATATGTCAGAGCAGTCAAACACTAAAATAGGGGAAAATTTAACTAATAAACTGTACTAATTGGCCCAACCAAATATTCTAGAAAAAAATTTAGTAGATAGATATATGAGTCTAACTTTAGATAAAATTTACGGATCTAAATTTTGAGTTTCGTAACTCAAGATATGATTTTTTTTGCGGCCATGACGCAGAAGGACAGCTTATTCCGAAAGTTAAAATAAATGGTTTAAAGTTGTTTAAATGATAAATTAAGTTTAGAAACACCTCAAGCTCGACTCCGGTGACAGTCTTGGTAAGAGGGCGTTACAACGAGGGGGTGGTGGCTCAGTTGGGGCCTCTTCTAGTGGTGGTGGGACATCATCAGGAATGTCCTCGGGATCCTCGGCCTCTCGGAGTAGACGATTCTGTGGAGGGTCGATCTCGGGTTGCCTCTGAACCATCCTCATGTGAAGCATGGTCTGGATGCCCTGTGGAGACATCTGGCTAATAAAAGTGTAGGAGGATGTCTGGGTCACAGTGTTGAGCAGGCCGAAGTAGCGGGCGAATCGTGTGATGTACGAGCCCATAGATATCACACCTCTCCAATACCTCTCGGTCTGATGCTGGATGGCATGAGCGATGAAGTAGGCAAGGTCGATGGTATGTACGTTTTCCATGCTCCATAGGAAATAAGCATCGTGGGAGTTGACGACACCCGTGATCTCGCGTCTGCCCGTCAATGTATGTGCCAGGAGGGCATGTAGGTACCTCAGAGATGGGGCGAGGTTGGTCGCTTTTGAGCGACTAGGGTCTTATGTGGGCTGCTCAGGGACGATGGCGCACCAGCAGTTAAGAGGAGTGACGTGGATGTGGCGATAGAGCGTAGGAAAGTCTTCATCAGCTATGAACTCATCTGTGTAGAGCCCTAGTGTGATACTAAATTCGGGAATGCTCAACTGGCGCACCAACCCACCGAGGCGGAATTGAATACTACCTGGGTCATCGTGGTTTGTCATCACTACTTGTAGATGAAAAGTAGAGCAGAACTGTAATGTTAGCTCAAGGTATGTGGGCTCAATGATGTTGAAGAATTACTTCCAAGGGTCGGTGGAGAGTAGGGCTCGAACAGCATCAGCAAGCTGGACTTGCTCTAGAGCGGCCCAGTCGATGCATTGTCTGGTTCCTAGAGGGCGGGCTCGTAAAATTTGAAATAACTCCTCTTGGGAGTTCTGTGGGAACTGGATGAATGGATGGCGAGTTTCTGCTGTGGGTCTAGTGGATGAACCACCGGGCCCCTTCCTTTTCTTTGAAGTAGGGGCGGCAGCTCTCTTACCACGTGAAAATGACATAATTCCTAAAAACAAAATGGAAAATGATATGTATTAGTGTTAAAAATTTAGACTAAATTAAAAAAACAATATGAATATTAATAAATTCTCATGCTTAAACCGGAAACAAAACAAAATATATTTAAGTGATGGTGATTCACTAACCTAAGTGATATATTCTACTCATCCTAAGCATGGTATCAAATGGAGGCATGGACATCAATTTATACTAAGTGAATACTACTCTAGATAAGGAAAAGTGGCAAACAAAGGAGAGTCTTAAATGGCATCATGAAATTCTCTATAGTATTCTAGATTGTTCACGCTAAGTCAATGAATTTTATGCCCAAAAAATAATGCAAAAACTAAATAAAACATTTTATTAATAGAAATATAGATAAAAACATTAGAAATTAAAAAGGAAAATGAGAAAATGGAACCGAATAGGTGACTAAAGGGGTGGAGCACGGTCGTGGGACGGGTGGCACGGTCATGGAGGAGCTTTGGAGGCTGGCGGCGGCGCTAGGGAGGGTTGTTGTGGGTTTTGGGTGAGGGGATTTTAGGGTTTTAATGGAGAAGAAGGTGAATAGTGGCTTGTTTATATAGGGTTGTGGGTCACACGGGCATGTCACACGCTCGTGTGGCTTGGGTTTTGGCTGTGTGGTTCGAAAATTGGGGATTTTGGCGCGCCTGGCTCGAGACACACGCCCGTGGTGCGAGGGCTTGTTGAGGTACACAGCCATGTCGTACAGCCGTGTCCTTCGATGTTCACTTCTCCCACGGCCGTGTATGGGGTCACACCCTGTGTCTGATTTGACAGGCTCGACCACGGCTTGGGGAAACGGGCGTGTCGCACGCCAGTGTTAGAAGTGATAGTGTTGGCCATGGCCATATTGCACGGCCGTGGCACTTTGTCGAAGCCCGTGCTTGGATTGGTAGGATTGGCCACAGCCACATCGCACGGCCGTGGCGATTTTGTTGAAGCCCGTGTCTTAAGAAAATTTTTGCCTTACTTCTACATGACCAAATTGCACGACTGTGTCTCTGTTATAGTGCCCGCACGGCTTTAGGCACACCCGTGTGCATGGTCGTGTGGCTCAAAAATCCTGTGTTCAAAAGGGTTAGTCGATGAAATAGAAAGTTGAAATAAAAGGATTTACTAAGTTAGTGCTCGGGTTGCCTCCCGAGAAGTGCTTATTTAGAGTCTAAGCTCGACTCTGCTTGTATGTATCACGACGAGAGTTCGTGGAGCTAAAGTTCCTCCCTATTATTCTTGAAATTCTCACCTCTATAATGTTTAAGCCGATGGCTGTTTACCTTGAAAGTGCCGTGGTTTGGATGAGTTACCTCGACTGTGCCATATGAAAACACAGTTTGAACAGTGAATGGGCCTGACTATCTTGATTTAAGTTTTCTAGGGAATAGTTTAAGCCTTGAGTTGTATAGCGAGACAAGATCATCGGTTTTGAACTGCTTAGGTTGTCTCAAACGGTTGTCATGGCGTCACTTTGTGGCTTCCTTATATAATCGTGAGTTTTCGTAGGCATTGCAACGCCATTCATCCAGCTCATTTAATTACATTAGACGTTTCTCACCTGCAAGCTTAAAATCAAGATTTAAAAATTTAATAGCCCAAAATGCTTTATGTTCGAGTTCAAATGGCAGATGACAACTTTTTTCGTAAACAAGTCTATAAGGAGATGCTCCTATGGGAGTTTTGAGTGCAGTTCTATAGGCCCATAAAGCATTGTCTACTTTTCTTGACCAATCTTTCCTCTTTTTTTCTACCATTTTTTCTAGAATGGTTTTAATTCTCTATTTGTTACTTCAACTTGTCCACTGGTTTATGGATGATAAGGTGTAGCTATTCTATGGTGTACTCCATATTTTTTCAAAACTTTATCAAATTGTGCATTGCAAAAATGAGTACCCCTATCACTGATATCCTAGGTGTTCCAAATCGAGAGAAAAGTTTTTTAAGAAAACGTACTACCATTCTAACGTCATTAGTAGGTAAGGCTTGGGCTTCCACCCATTTTGACATGTAATCTACTGCTACTAGTACGTACTTATTCCCGAACGAAGTAGGGAAAGGACCCATGAAATCAATACCCCATACATCAAACATTTCACATGAAAGTATGTAGTTTTGAGGCATTTCATTATGCTGAGAGATATTACCTGTCTTCTGACATTTATCACAAGAGGTCACATACCTGTTGGCATCTTTGAAAAGGGTGGGCCAGTAAAAACCTGATTCGAGTACTTTGTGAGCAGTTCTAGCTCCACTGTGGTGTCCTCCTGTTGGTCCCGAATGGCAGTGATCTAAAATTTTATATGCCTCTGTCTCAGTAACGCATCTTCGGATGACTTGATCTGCACAAA
Source organism: Gossypium stocksii (assembly GCA_020496765.1). Lineage (NCBI taxonomy): Eukaryota > Viridiplantae > Streptophyta > Magnoliopsida > Malvales > Malvaceae > Gossypium > Gossypium stocksii. Next base: position 37,448,573 of record CM035624.1, read on the forward strand.
TACGAAAAAGGAAAGGGTCTTCCCAAAAGTAGTTTTTCACATCAGTGAAGAATCACTTCTTTTGCTGATAGGTCAACCCTTTTGGGATTATGTTAGCTGCTAAATAATTTGCAAAATCAGCAAACCAAGGAACTGTAGCTTCTGTTATGGCTAGGAGTTGTCTTCAGGAAACAAGTTGTTTATTTTATCAAGGTCCCCGAGGTATGGATTTTCCAATCTTGAAAGGTGATCTGCTACCAAATTTTCAGCTCCTTTCTTGTCTTTTATCTCTAAGTCAAATTCCTGTAACAATAGAATCCATCTTATTAATCGAGGTTTTGCATCAGTTTTAGTTAAAAGATAACGAAGAGCAGAATGATCAGTATAAACGATGACTTTCAATAGTATCAAATATGATCTGAATTTATCAAATGCAAAAATAACGGCTAGCAATTCTTTTTCAGTAGTAGTGTAATTTGCTTGTGCGGCTGTCAAAGTTTTGCTAGCATAATAAATTGGTTGAAAGTGCTTGTCTCTTTGTTGTCCCAAAACTGCACCTACTGCAAAATCACTCGCATCACACATTAGTTCAAAAGGTAGATTCCAATTAGGTGAAATCATAATCGGGGCATTGAATAGCTTTTTCTTGAGAGTGTTAAAAGATTCTAATCATTCTTGGTCAAAATTGAAAAGCACATCTTTTTCTAGTAATTTTGTTAAAGGCTTAGCTATTTTAGAAAAGTCTTTAATAAATCTGCGATAAAAACCAGCATGTCCTAAAAAGCTTCTTATAGCCTTAACCGAATTAGGGGGAGGTAATTTTTCAATGGTTTCAATTTTTGCTTTATCTACCTCTATCCCTTTACTAGAAATTTTATGTCCTAGTACAATACCTTCTTGAACCATAAAGTGACATTTTTCCCAATTGAGCACTAGATTTGTCTCTTCACATCTTATCAGAACATGTTTTAAATTATTAAGATAGAGTTGAAAAGAATTACCGAAAACTAAAAAATCATCTATAAATACCTCCATGATGTCTTCCACGAGTTCGTCAAAGATAGCTAGCATGCATCGCTGAAAAGTAGCAGGAGCATTACATAATCTAAAAGGCATTCTACGATAAGCAAACGTACCGTATGGACATGTAAATGTTTTCTTTTCTTGATCTTCTGGAGTTATTGCGATTTGGAAGTAACCAGAGAGGCCATCTAAGAAGCAGTAATACATATGTCCTGACAATCTTTCCAACATCTGATCGATAAAGGGTAAGGGAAAATGGTCTTTTCGAGTTGCATCATTCAGCTTCCTATAATCCATACAAACTCTCCATCCAGTGATTGTTCTTGTAGGTATTGACTCCTTTTTGTCATTAGACACCACAGTCATGCCTCCCTTTTTAGGGACAACCTGCACAGGACTTACCCAAGAACTGTCAGAAATAGGATAAATAATGCCTGCATCTAGAAGTTTAATTACCTCAGCTTTTACGACTTCCTCCATGTTGGGATTCAATCATCTCTAAGCTTGCATCGATGGCTTATATTCATCTTCCAGTAAAATTTTGTGGGTGCAAAAAGAACGGCTAATTCCTTTAATATCAGAAATCTTCCAAGCTATAACCTTTTTGTGTTCCCTTAATACTTGAAGTAATTCTTCTTTCTTTTCAGCGCTCAAGTCTGATGCAATAATTACTGGTAATGTAGAATCTTCTCCCAAAAATGCATATTCCAAATGGTCAGGCAATTGTTTTAATTCCAATTTAGGAGGTTCATTAATCGAGGATTTTTGTCTTAGCTCGTCTTTTAACTTAATACCCTCATAACTTATGTGCCTTGTGACAGGTTCATGAGAGTTCAACTCCTTTATTACTTATTTTACTTCAGTAGTAGCTTCATCTTCCTCCCCACCTTGAACAAGACACAGTTCCAACGTGTCTTCAAGAGAGATTTCCTGAAAATTATCTTGAACAACATAATCAGTAGCATCAATGAAATAACAGAAATCATCTTGTTCTCTATAAAATCGCATAGCATCATAAATTTTAAAAACAACTTCCTCTTCACCAACCCTAAGCACTAGTTTACCATCCCCTACGTCGATAATAGCTCAAACAGTAGCTAAAAATGGGAGTCCCAAAATTAAAGGTACCTCAATATCCTTATCCATGTCAAGCACAACAAAATCAACAGGGAATATGAATTTATCTACTTTTACTAATACATCTTCAGTGATTCCCCTAGGATATTTAATAGATCTATCAACTAATTGAATACTCATCCTAGTGGGTTTTGGTTCCCCTAGGCCTAGTTGCTTGAACATTTTGTAGGGCATTAGGTTGATACTAGCACCTAGATCAACTAAGGCTTTTTCAATGATTAAACTACCAATTAAGCAAAGAATAGTAAAACTCCCTGGATCTTTTAGTTTGGCTAGCAGTTTATTTTGGAGAATAGCTGAGCATTCCTCGTTGAGTTCCACTGTGGATAATTCTTCCAACTTTCTTTTAATTTGTGAGAAGTTCCTTCAAAAACTTTGCCTATTTGGCATCTGCGAAATTGCTTCAACAAAAGGTAAGTTAATATGTAGCTATTTAAAAAGTTCAAGAAATTTACCGAATTGAGCATCCGTGCGGTCTTTCTTTAACTTTGCCGGATATGGTATGGGTGGTTTATATTCTTTAAGTGCTAGTGGAGTGTTTTCCTTGGGTTCCTCTTCCTCTACCTTACTTTTTTTGGATTCGTGAACAGGCTTCTTTTCTAGTTCAGCTAGTACTTTTCTATCCCTTAGAGTAATTGCTTTTACATGTTCTCTAGGATTTGCCTCAGTATTACTCGGCAAACTACCTTATGGTCTATCAGATATCATCTTTGCGAGTTGACCAATTTGATTTTCAAGCCCTTGAATGGATGCTTGCTGGTTCTTCAGTGCTGTTTCAGTGTTTTGGAAACAGGTTTCTGATGCAGCTATAAATTTTGTGAACATCTCCTCAAGGTTCAGCTTTTTCTTCTGTTGTGGAGGTGGCTGTTGAAATCCCGGAGGAGGTGGTTGTCTTTGATTACCTTGTCCTCCCCATGAAAAATTGGGGTGGTTCCGCCAACCTACATTGTAAGTGTTACTATAAGGATTATTTTGAGTTCTAGAATTATTACCCATATAGTTGGCTTGCTCGGATTCCATGCCATGTCCATAGGAGGAGTAATCTGGATTGTACATGTTTCTGAGAATTGCATCACACTGCATCACTGGGTGTGCCTGCGTAGAACCAACAAAATTATCAAACTTTTTATTTAAAAGTTCTACCTTATTAGAAAGCATAGTGACTACATCAATGTTAAAAACTCCTGCAGCTTTTGTCGGCTTTTTCCTCATAACTTGCCACTGATAGTTATTCAGTGACATTTCTTCTATAAACTCATAGGCTGCTTTGGGTGTTTTATTTTTTATTGTTCCTCCGGCGACTGCATCGATCATTTGCCTTGTTGATGGATTCAAACCGTTGTGAAAGGTTTGAACTTGTAACCACAAAGGCAACCCATGGTGGGGGCACCTTCTCAAAAAGTCCTTGTATCTCTCCTAGGCATCATAAAGTGTCTCTAAATCCATCTGCACAAAAGAAGAGATATCATTCCGCAATTTAGCTATTTTAGCTGGAGGAAAATACTTAAGTACAAATTTTTCAGTCATATGTTCCCATGTAGTGATTGAGCCTCGTGGTAGGGAATTTAACCATTGTTTAGCTTTATTCCTCAAGGAAAATGGGAATAGTCTAAGACGAATGGCATCATTAGAAACGCCATTGATTTTAAAAGTATCACAAAATTCCAAGAAATTGGCTAAGTGTGAGTTGGGATCCTCATCTTATAACCTATCAAACTGAACAAATTGCTAAATCATCTGAATATTGTAAGGTTTTAATTCAAAATTATTTGCAGTAATAGTAGGTCTAATAATACTAGATTGAGTACCAGCCAAATTAGGTTTAGCATAATCATACATAGTACGAGGAGCATCATTTTGGTTCACTGGTTCTGTGGCTATCGCGGGAGGTGGTAGATTGTCTTGATTTGCTTCCATCTCTTCAGTAGATTTAGGTTCTTGTTCCTGCTCTTGTTCTGGATAATGTAGGCTTCGTCTGATCTCTCTACGATTTCTACGAACAATAGCTTCCAAATCTTCGTCGAATAGTAGTGGTCCTCTTGGGTTTCTTCTAGTCATAAACTAGAGATACCTAGAAGGGAAAAGGAAAAGAAAATTAAAATAAATAAATAAATAAAAATAAAAGTAGAGAACAAATAAAAATAGTGATGGATAAAGTAATAAAAATCAAGTGTTCCTAATATCTTAGTTTCCGGCAACGGCGCAAAAAACTTGATATTCGCAATATGAAGTAATAAAATTTATAATAATGATCACACTAAAAACTAACTATTATCACGATTTTAAGGCAAGCGCACCTATCGAAAAGGAGTATAGCTTAGTTGCAAGACCGAGATATCGTACCCAAGGGAACCAAAAATACTAGTACTAACTTTCTTTCTATTATTTAACCTAGAAATAAAAGGGGGTTTTATGAAACTAAACTAATTCTAAACTAAACTATAAATGCACAAAAAGTGAATTGGGGAAAACTCTTAGGGAAAACTGATTGAATTAGGCAATACTCAAGGGAGAATCCACCTAGACTTCACTTGCTATCAACTCTTGAACTAGACGATTTATTCACTTGACTTGATACGTAGAAATCCCTAACTTATGTTAATATCTCTCTCGAGACTAAAACCAACTAACCCTAGGTTTATGAATTGAAATCTCTTTCTAATTAAAACCCCTAGTGTCGCATTAACTTAATCTATGGATTCCCTTATTAGGTTTGACCCTAATCCGGCAGATTTTCATCGTCCTATCTCTAGGATTGCGATCAACTCCGCTTAATTGTGTTGGATTTACTCCTATGTAGGGACTTTTGCTCCTCTACATAAGCATATTCGACTTAAATCAATATTCCAGAAATATCAATCTAAGAATTAAAAACACAATTAAGAACAAATCAAATATTCATCATATAATTCAAGAGAAAATAATAACAAGATCTGTATTAGGCTTCATCCCTCTCAAGTATTTGGGGGGGTTTAGTTCATAATTATAAAAGAAAACATCTCAAAAGAAATAAGATAACAAAACATAAAGAACCCAAAAACCCCTGAAGGAATTCAAAGGGAGATCTTCAGTCTTGAGGGAGAATTTAGCTTCTGAGATGGATCAATCGGCTTCCCTTGGAATAATTCCCTGCTTCTACTCTTTGTGTTGACATGAAATAAGTACTTTCTTGGGGGAAGAAAAGCACTCTTTTGAGGAGAGGAAAAGTTCTCCCTTAGTAGTTGCCCCCTAAGGTCTTTATATAGAGCTTTGGAGTGTCTTTCTTAGCCCCTAAGTAGCCTTTTTCGAGTGAAATTTAACTTCCTCATGATAGGGACACGCTCGTGTGCCAGCCCGTATGGATCGAGGCCCAGGCCGTGGTCAGGCCTATTGATGGTGGCACGGCCGTGTGGTCTGGCCGTGCTTATCGGGTTTGGGCCATATTTGAGCTCAAGATGGCATGGCCATGTGGTGAATCTCTGGGCCGTGTTGATTATTGAATTGGGCCTAAATTGCCCTTTTTGGCCCGTTTCTTGCTCTTTTCTCTTCCTTAAGCTCACTTGGGTATAAGACATGAAACAAAAGGATTAAGAGCACCAATTTCCACAAATTCAATGATAATTCATCCCGAAATTAGGCTAAGCCTGAGGTAAAAACATGTATAATTTATCGTTTATCACTTTATGTCTAGCAGACTTTATGCGGGCAAAAATAAAAATAATCGAATGTGTTTAACAAACTAAAATGTTCAAGTATGTGGAAATTGTTTACTATTTGAAAATAAAGTAAGTTTTGATAGTTGAAATGATGTTATGTATTCTATATGTTATAATGTAAATTATATATGTACAAAATGTAAGCTTAAATTTGGCCAAATGATATTAGTATATGAAATTAAAGTATGACATATGTGTACACTTATATGAATGTGCATTTATTTAATCATATGATGAAAATGTGATTTTGAAGGTGAATGATAATGTGGTTAGTGAATATATGAGTATTCTACCCTAAGACTAAGAAATATGGAAGTTTATGAAATGTTACACAAGATATAAATATGATTATATATATATATATATATATATACACATTCTTGATTGAGATTAAATTGATTTGGTTTTGCTGTAACATCCCGTAATAGGGCCTAAACAGAACAGTGGTTGCGAAACTATGAACCCGAGATAGAAAAATTTATTCTGATTAATTTTTATGATTTACCGAGTCAATAGATGCATATGTTAGAATATTGATAGAAAATTTTATGAATTGCATGTTTAAATTGCCTATTAGGGCTTAATTGCAAAAGTTGATAAATATGAGTTCTAAATAGAAAAATATTAAATTGAAGAGCATAATTGAAGTAGAGGTCCTTAAATGGTAATTAGACCATTAGGTTTTCATGGACAAAAATGGACATATATAGATAAAAATAACCAAAGTTTTAATGAAGGGCATTTTAGTCATTTGGTAATTAAAAAGATTAAAAAGGGAAAAAGATGGCAAAATGTTATCATGTTCTTCATTAGGCCAAATGTCAAGGGTTCTCCATAGCTAGGGTTTGTTTCAAGCTTCCAAGCTCCATAGTAAGTGCATCCAAGCCCTATTTTTAATGTTCTTTACATTTTATGATAGAATATGAAGTTTTAAATCATGTTAAACAACTTCCGCTACTCGATTTTAAGTGAAAACAAGTAAAACGACAAAATCGATAAAAATACCTAATGTTCATAAGTACATGTTAGAGTGAGAATTTGATGTTGCCATTAAGCGAAAATGATCAGCATGTCCTAAAACATAAGAATTAGGGAAAAAAATTTAATTTCCAAGCTTTGGGCCAAAAGTGTAAATATGCAAAAGTTTAGGGGTAAAATTATAATTTTACAAAAGTTAGAGTTAAGGACTATTTTGATAAATGTGAGTATTAAATAAGCTTAATTTGCTAATTATAGATCAAGAAGAACAAATTTTGGGGATAGATTAAGGAAAGAAAAAGGTAGAATATTAAGTTGTCAAGTTGATTGTATTTTGCACCGAGATAAGTTTACGGTAAATAAATGCAATATTTTGATATTTTATATTAATGTTGTTAATTTCCAGCATATATACATTTATTCTATGAGAACATTTCAAGTTGAATCAAAGATGAGGTAACAGAGAAAAAGTATCAGAAAGCCCGTTTGAACCTTAAGAATGTATAGGATACGGAATGTCATGACATTTTGGGTTGAGATAGTTGAGGAACATCCCATGTAAGTCCATATCAGACATATGGCATTAGCAGGTTGAGATAGTTGAGGAACATCTCATGTAAGTCCAAATCAGATATATGGCTTTGGCAGGACAGGGAACATCCCATGTAAGACCATGCCTAGAGCATGGCATTGGCAGGCTATTATCAGGTAGGAAAACCCAAGTACCCTTAGTATTCCAAATGGTTCATTGGGCTAATATACAGGCTATGTTGCAAGAAAGTCCAGGTAAAGAAATGATAAATAGGAAAGTTAAAGAGTAATTGGAGAAGTAAAATAAAGTTTTGTTAATTGATGGTATAATATGAGTATATTTATACTTGGTGAATGTTGTCATTTATTTACTTGTAAACTTACTAAGCATTGTAGCTTACTCTATTTCCTTTCTCTCTTTTATAGTGTAGCCAAGCCGATTCGGGAATCGTAAGGATGTCATAGTTCGTCTCACACTATCAAAGGCTATCTCGGTATTTTATAATTTGAAATGTTTTGAGTTATGGCATGTATAGAGACTTGGTCATTTTGTGTGTATGTACTTATGATACGATTAAAGAATGACATGTGAATACTTGATAGTGGTTAACTATTAAATGGCTAATTAAGAACATGATTTGATGTTATGTATGCCTAAATGATAGTTTATGCAAAGAAACTATGAAAGAGTAAAAGTTGGCCATGAAACAGTTTTGGAAAGCAGCAGCAAGTGAATTTGAAAAATCACTAAAAATTTTAGAAATAAAATTAAATAGTGAATGAGATATATAATTAAATCTTATTGAGTCTATTTTCATAGGAAAAAAACAGAGCAAGCAAAGGAATTCTATATTCTGAGATATTTAAATTGTTATGAGACTGGTTCAGAGGGATTTCGTGATCCCCTATTCTGATTTTAGAAATTCACTAAAAATTGTAAAAAAATTTATGAGTTATAATTTATATGTATAAATTCCTTAGTGAGTCTATTTTCATTAGAAACAAGTGGGAATACTGAATGGAAACTGTACTATGAGATAATTGATTTTTAGTGAAGAGAGGTCAGGTCTGCTAGGCTGCAAAACAAGGGAACCTTTAACTAATAAACTGTACTAATTGGCCACACCAAAAATTCTAGAAAAATTATGGTAGGAAGATATATGAGTCTTGTTTCAGGGAAAATTTACGGATTTAAATTTCAAGTTTCGTATCTCAAGTTATAATTAATTTAGTAACTATTACACAATTAGATAGTTTTATTCTGAACAGGTAAATAAATTGTTTTAATTTGTGTAAGTAATTGGAAAATTTTTAAATGCTCACGATTTGGTCCCGAACGGTTCCAATTGCATGTTTTGGGCCTCAAAGGACCATTTTAGGGATATATTGGATGAATGTGGATGAATTAATTTTAAAAGAAAATTTTTATGCCCAGAACTAGTAAGGTAAGTCTGGTAACGCCTCGTGCTCGATTCCGGCGACAATCTCGGGTAAGGGGTGTTACATTTATTGGTATCAGAGCAAGAGTTTAGTCGGTTTTCAAGATATTCAGTATGAGTAAGAGCCTAGCTATACATGCCATACTTATATTTTGATAGTGTGACGACTCTTGATGATTTTAAAATGTTTTTCTTTGATAGTTATGGATCTCGAACGAGTTGGTGCAAATGATGTAGAAAGTAATGCGCTCGCTCCCGCAAAAGAGACGGTGCCACCAGATAGTAGTGAAAGGCCTGTTATAGTTAGTCAGGGAGGAGGGGCTCGAGAAGCCTTCTTCTAAGCTATGAATGAATGGTTTGCTGAGTTCATTCGTACGAATCTGGCTATTAGACTCCACCCCATCATGATCCTCAGACTAACCATGTAGCTTCCCAGTCACAGATACAGTCAAAAGAGAGAAGCCACTAGTTGATAAAATTAGAAAATAAGAGGCCGAAGAGTTTCGGGCTTCTAAAGATGACAATGTAGAGAAAGCTGAATTTTGGCTCGAAAATACTATCAGAGTTTTTGATGAGTTATCTTGCACACCAGAAGAGTGTATTAAGTTTGTGGTGTCACTTCTTAGAGATTCAGCTTACCATTGGTGGAAGACACTTGTGTCAGTAGTACTGAAAGAAAGAGTTACCTGGGATTTCTTTCAGGAAGAGTTCCGTAAGAAGTACATCAGTCAGAGGTTCATCGACTAGAAAAGAAAGGAATTCCTTGAACTAAAGTAGGGTAATATGACAGTGGCTGAATATGAACGTGAATTTGTCAAACTCAGCAATTATGCTAGTGTGTGTGTGTCAACTGAAGCTATTATGTTGAAAAGATTTGAAGATGGGCTCAATGATGATATTCGACTGTCCGTTGGTGTTCTAGAGATAAAAGAGTTTGTTTTTTTAGTTGACAGAGCTTGTAAGGCAAAGGAGTTGCTGAAAGAAAAAGAAAAAGGCAAAGCTAAAATTGAGATGCAAGATACGAAGAAAAGACAAATGAGCAAGCCGTTTCAATCTATATCCAAGAGGCCTAGAGAGTTCTCTACTAGATCAAACTTTTCAGCTAGGTATTCGAGTAGATACAGAGATAACAGAAATATGGGTTCGAAAGCTTAGACTACCTCGATTGCGAGTGTAGGCAGTGTTTGATCGGGTTGACCAGAGTGTCCACGGTGTGGTAGACGTCATTTTGGCCAGTGTCGAGCAGATGAGAGTTGTTGTTACAAGTGTGGTGCTCCAAATCATTTTATGCAAGAGTGTCCAGAAATGGTTAAAAAGTAAGAATTACAGAGTGCTAGTCTGGGAATGTTCCAGTCCGAGGTAGACCACAGAGAAACCCGGGAACAGGGGCAGGTAATAGAGGTGTGTCTAGAGATTCAACAGTGAGACCAGATGTTAGAACACCTGCAAGGACCTATGCCATCCGAGCTTGTGAAGAGGCATCCTCCCTCGACATAATTACGGGTACATTTTCTCTTCATGATGTTAATGTTATTGCTTTGATTGATCTAGGTTTAACCTATTCCTATGTTTGCATGAAATTAATGCTTAGTATGAACATGTCCATAGACTCTACGGGATTTGTGATTAAAGTATCAAATCCATTAGGTCAGCATGTATTAGTAAACAAAGTATGTAAAAATTACCCTTTGATGATTAGAGGTTACTGTTTTCCGGTTGATCTCATGCTATTGCCATTTGATGAGTATGATGTGATTCTTGGTATGGATTGGTTGACTACGTATGATGTGATAGAGAATTGCGGAAAGAAATTCATTGAGTTGAAATGTGAAAATGGTGAAATTCTTCGGGTTAATTCATATTAGTCAAATAGTTCAATTGCCATGATTTCTGTTATGTCTACTTAGAAATGTTTGAGGAAAGGATATAAAGATTATCTTGCTTTTGTGTTGAATACTAAAGATCCAGAGTTGAAAATTGAATTAGCGCCTGTGGTATGTGAGTTTTCTGACGTGTTTCTAGAAAAACTACCAGGTTTGCCTCCTATGAGAGAAGTCGAGTTAGGTATTAAGTTGGTTTTGGGTACAACACCCATTTCTATTGCTCCTTATAGAATGGCTCCAATGGAATTGAAAGAATTGAAAGTTCAGTTGTAGGAATTAACAGATAAAGGCTTTGCAAGACCTAGTTGTTCACCATGAGGTGCACCAGTACTTTTTATGAAAAAAAAGATGGTTCAATGAGATTATAAATTATCGACAACTTAACAAGATAACTATTAAGAACAAGTATCCACTGCCTAGAATTGAAGATTTGTTTGATCAATTGAAGGGAGCTACTATGTTTTCCAAGATAGATTTGAGATCCAGATATTATCAGTTGCGAGTTAAAGAGTCAGATGTTCTGAAGACTACTTTACAGACTAGGTATGGCCATTATGAGTTCCTTGTGATGCCATTTGGCTTAACTAATGCTCCGCCATTTTCATGGACTTAATGAATCGAATTTTCAGACCTTACTTGGATAAATTTGTAGTTGTGTTCATTGATGATATCTTGATTTATTCTCATGATGAGACTAAGCATTCAGAGCATTTGAGAACAGTTTTACAAACTTTGAGAGATAATCAGCTTTATGCCAAGTTTAGCAAAAGTGAGTTCTGGTTACGGGAAGTCAGTTTTCTTGGACATATAGTCCCAGGTGAAGGTATTATAGTTGATCCGAGCAAGATTTTAGTCATTGTTGATTGGAAGCCTCCCAGGAATGTATTAGAGGTCAATAGTTTTCTTGGTCTCATCGGTTATTATAGATGATTTGTAGAGAGATTTTCCATGATAGCTACCCCATTGACAAGATTGCTACAGAAAGATGTTCAGTTTGAATGGATTGAAAAGTGTCAGCGGAGTTTTGACAAGTTAAAGGCATTATTGACTAAAGCTCCTATCTTAGTACAACCAGAATCGGGAAAAGAGTTTGTGATTTACAATGATGCGACCTTGAATGGACTAGGCTATGTACTTATGCAGCAAGGAAGGGTAATTGCTTATGTCTCTAAACAACTAAAGCCACATGAGAAAAATTATCCGACACATGATTTAGAACAAGCTGCCATTGTATTTGCGTTGAAAATCTGAAGACATCACTTGTATGGTGAGAAATGTTGAATATTTACTGATCATAAAAGTTTGAAATACTTGATGACTGAGAAAGATTTGAACTTGAGACAAAGAAAATGGTTAGAGTGGATTAAAGACTATGAACTAGTGATCAATTATCACCCGGGTAAGGCAAACGTAGTTGCTGATGCTTTGAGTAGAAAATCTTTATTTGCATTAAGAGCTTTGAAAACTAGTTTAACCTTATCAGATGATGGTTCTATCTTAGTCGAATTAAGAGCTAAGCCAATGTTTCTGGAAGAAATTTGTAAAGTTTAGAAAGATGACAGTGAGTTGCAAGCCAAAAGAGCTCAGTGTGAGTCGAGTATAGAGTCAGATTTTCATATCAGTTCTGATAGTTGTTTAATGTTCAAAAATCGGGTACGTGTTCCAAAGAATGATGAGCTTATTCAAAAGATCTTAGAGCAAGCACATAGCAGTTCCTTGTCATTCATCCAGGTAGTACAAAATGATTTGACGAAAATGTATTGGTGGGTAGGAATGAAAAGAGATATCTCAGATTTTGTTTCTAGATGCTTGATTTGTCAGCAGGTAAAAGCTGAACATTAGGTACCTTCAGGTTTCTTGCAGCCTGTGTTAGTTTCTGAGTGGAATGGGACCAAGTTGCCATGGATTTTGTAATAGGATTACCGTTGACATCGAAAAAGAAAGATGTAGTATGGGTTGTGATTGATAAGCTAACGAAATCGACTCATTTTATTCCAGTTCGTATGGATTATTCACCTGAGAAGTTGGCCGAGTTGTATATTTCAGAGATAGTCAGACTATATGGAATACCATTATACCGTTATCGATTATCTCAGATAGAGACTCGCGATTCACTTCGCGGTTCTAGAAGAAGTTATAGGAAGCTTTGGGCACAAGGTTGAGTTTTAGTACAGCTTTCCATCCTCAGACCAATGGTCAATCAGAGAGAGTTATTCAGGTACTTGAGGATATGCTTATATGTTGTGTCTTTGAATTTTAAGGTAGTTGGGAGAAATATTTACCGTTGGTAGAGCTTGCCTATAATAATAGTTACCAGTCGAGTTTGAAGACGGCACCTTATGAAGCTTTGTATGGATGTAAATGTCGAACACATTTGTATTGGACTGAGCTTAAAGAAAATTAGATTTACGGGGTCGATTTAGTTAAAGAAACTGAAGAGAAAGTGAAAGCTATCAGAGATTGCTTGAAAGTAGCTTCAGATAGTTAGAAGTCTTATGCAAACTTGAAAAGAAAAGAGATTGAGTGTCAGGTTGGTGACAAAGTGTTCTTGAAAGTATCCCCATGGAAGAAAGTCTTTAGATTTGGCAAGAAAGGTAAGTTAAGTCCATGTTTTATTGGACCGTTTGAGGTGACTGAAAGAGTTGGGCCATTAGCATACCGATTAGCTTTGCCGACAGAGTTAGAGAAGATTCATGATGTGTTCCATGTGTCCATGTTACATCATTAACATTTTGATCCGTCACATGTGATTTCACAGGTAGAGGTAGAGATTCAGTCAGATATGACTTACAGAGAAGAACCGGTAAAGATTCTAGCTCGAGAGGTCAAGCAACTAAGGAACAAAAGTACTGCACTTGTGAAAGTAATATGGAATAGGCATGGAGTAGACAAGGCTACATAGGAGCCCGAAGAGGATTTGCGAAAATAGTATCCAAACCTATTCACAGGTAAGATTTTCGGGGATGAAAATCCCTAAAGGGGGAGAAATGTAACATCCCAAAATAGGGCCTAAACGGAACAGTGGTTGCAAAACCATGAATTCCAGATAGAAAAATTTATTCCAATTAATTTTTATGATTTATCGAGTGAATAAATGCATGTGTTAGAATATTGACAGAAAATTATATGAATTGCATGTCTAAATTGCCTATTAAGGCTTAATTGTAAAAGTTGATAAATGTGAGTTCTAGATAGGAAAGGATTAAATTGAAGAGCATAATTGAAGTAGAGGTCCTTAAATGGTAATTAGACCATTAGGTTTTCATGGACAAAAATGGACATACATAGATAAAAATAACCAAAGTTTTAATGAATGGCATTTTAGTCATTTGGTAATTAAAAAGATTAAAAAGAGAAAAAGATGGCAGAATGTTATCATGTTCTTCATTAGGCCAAATGTCAAGGGTTCTCCATAACTAGGGTTTGTTTCAAGCTTCCAAGCTCCATAGTAAGTGCATCCAAGCCCCGTTTTTCATGTTTTTTACATTTTTGGAGTCCTAGTAACTCAATTTAGCTTCCCCTGGCAATAATTTAACCTAGGGTTCATATTTGGAAAAATACCATAGGTGAAATGTGTTTATTTTGATGTTTTATGATAGAATATGAAGTTTTAAATTGTGTTACACAACTTGTGCTACTTGATTTTAAGTGAAAACGAGTAAAACGACATAATCGATAAAAATACCTAATGTTCATAAGTACATGTTAGAGTGAGAATTTGATGTTGCCATTAAGCGAAAATGATCAGCATGTCCTAAAACATAAGAATTAGGGGAAAAAATTAATTTCCAAGCTTTGGGCCAAAAGTGTAAATATGCAAAAGTTTAGGGGCAAAATTGTAATTTTACAAAAGTTAGAGTTAAGGACTATTTTGATAAATGTGAATATTAAATAAGCTTAATTTGCTAATTATAGATCAAGAAGAACAAATTTTGGGGATAGATCAAGGAAAGAAAAAGGTAGAAGATTAAGTTGTCAAGTTGATTGTATTTTGCACCGAGATAAGTTTACGGTAAATAAATGCAATATTTTGATATTTTATATTAATGTTGTTAATTTCCAGCATATATACATTTATTTTATGAGAACATTTCAAGTTGAATCAAAGATGAGGTAACAGAGAAAAAGTATCAGAAAGCCCGTTTGAACCTTAAGAATGTATAGGATACGGAATGTCATGACATTTTGGGTTGAGACAGTTGAGGAACATCCCATGTAAGTCCATATCAGACATATGGCATTAGCAGGTTGAGATTGTTGAGGAACATCTCATGTAAGTCCAAATCAGATATATGGCTTTGGCAGGACAGGGAACATCCCATGTAAGACCATGCCTAGAGCATGGCATTGGCAGGCTATTATCAGGTAGGAAAACCCAAGTACCCTTAGTATTCCAAATGGTTCATTGGGCTAATATACAGGCTATGTTGCAAGAAAGTTCAGGTAAAGAAATGATAAATAGGAAAGTTAAAGAGTAATTGGAGAAGTAAAATAAAGTTTTGTTAATTGATGGTATAATATGAGTATATTTATACTTGGTGAATGTTGTCATTTATTTACTTGTAAACTTACTAAGCATTGTAGCTTACTCTTTTTCCTTTCTCTCTTTTATAGTGTAGCCAAGCAGATTCAGGAATCGTAAGGACGTCGAAGTTTGTCTTACACTAACAAAGGCTATCTCGATATTTTGTAATTTGAAATGTTTTGAGTTATGGCATGTATAGGGACTTGGTCATTTTGTGTGTATGTACTTATGATATGATTAAAGAATGGCAAGTGAATACTTGATAGTGATTAGCTATTGAATGGCTAATTAAGAACATGATTTGATGTTATGTATGCCTAAATGATAGTTTATGCAACGAAATTATGAAAGAGTAAAAGTTGGCCATGAAACAATTTTGGAATAGCAATAGTGACGTGAATTTGAAAAATCACTAAAAATTTTAGAAATAGAATTAAATGGTGAATGAGATATAAAATTAAATCTTATTGAGTCTATCTTCATAAGAAAGAAACAAAGCAAGCAAGGAAGTCTATATTCTGAGATATTTAAATTCTTGTGAGATTGGGTCAGAGAGATTTTGTGATCCACTATTCTAATTTTGCAAATTCACTAAAAATTGTAAAAAACTAATTATGAGTTATATTTTATATGTATAGATTCCTTACTGAGTCTATTTTCATTAGAAAGAAGTAGAAACACTAAATGAATACTGTACTATGAGATAATTGATTTTTAGTGAAGAGATGTCAGGTCCACTGGGCTGCAAAAATAGGAAACTTTAACTAATAAACTATACTAATTGGCCTCACCAAAAATTCTGGAAAAATTTTAGTAGGAAGATATATAAGTCTAGTTTTAGAAAAAATTTACGGATTTAAATTTAGAGTTTTGTAACTCAAGTTATAATCAATTTAGTGACTATTACGCAGGTGGATGGTGAAATAAATTGTTTTAATTTGTGTAAGTAATTGGAAAATTTTTAAATGTTCCCGATTTGGTTCCAAACCGTTCCAATTGCATGTTTAGGGCCTCGAGGGCCCATTTTAGGGATATATTGGATGAATGTGAATTAATTAATTTTAAAAGCAAATTTTTATGCCTCGAACTAGTAAGGTAAGTCTGATAACGCTTTGTGCTTGACTCCAGCGACAGTCTCGGGTAAGGGGTGTTACATTTGCTAAGATAATGTCATTATGCATTCATTATTATATTTTCTTATAGCTTACTAAGCTATGTTAGCTTACTTTGTGTATATATATATTTGTCTTTGTTTTATAGATTTTGGAGATCGTTACGTGCTCGGGGTCGTCAGTAAAGTGAATCACACTATCGTCTACTTTCAGTATTTTAAAAAGTTTTAAACTCTATGTATAGGATCATATGTGTATGTTTGATTTTGAAGCATGTATATATTTAAAAGCCATGAGAAAATGGCTTGTTTATTTGCTAAATATGGGTTCATAGTTTGATTGAATGATGTGGTTGAAATTTGGATGTGTTTGGTATATTCGGATAAGATATATATATAAATGAATGGCATAAATGTTAAGATGTGAACTTGTGGTTTGAGTTATGTGTGGTAATTATGGATAATGAATGTGAGTATTTTGGGTTGTGGCAAAAATCATATTTCGTAATGAAGTGTATATTATGTTTATAAACCATATTTGAGTTGTGATTATTATTAGCTTTGGATTAAATTATAATTGATGGTTATGTGTCAATTGTGGTTCGACATGTGTATATATGACATTTTGTTAAAAGTGAGTTTAGTATGTGTGATACATGTAGAGATGATTTGAATAAGGGTCATGAGATAAATTTGCTTTGGCATCGGTTTATAAATCGATTTGTAAGTTTGATATGTATTTATATGTGCTTAGCCAAATTTGGGTGTAAAGAAATGGTCAATGAATGAAATGCATGATATGACGGTATATCATTGATTATTTTTGTGTAATGAATGAGCATGTTTTGGTTAACTTTTGAAGAGTTGTTAAGGGTGATATGTGTATACCTACATTCGGCTAAAGCATAGAAAAATGACCATATGAATAGTGAATTCATTTCTATTAATTAAGATGTTTTGGTAAACTGTGCATCAATTATTAAGTATGATATGAAAGTGAATAGATATTCATGCTACATTCGGCCAATTAATATATGCAGTTGATTGTATTTATATATGACCATGAGTTATGATTATTATTATCTAAATTGATCCAAAATTTTATGATTAAAGTTTGGTTGGCTGATTGGTAATTTGGTTGTGTATTTATATATGCCATTGTGATAGTGTTTTATTTCAGATAAATGGGCTTGTGAGTTAAGTGATTATACAATGATACGAATTTTACAATTGATTGGTCTAGGAATAAATATGAGCTTATAGAGGTTATGTATTATCCGGTAATACCTCGTAACCCTTTCAGCGACGGATACGGGTTAGGGGTGTTACATTTGATTGGTATCAGAGCTACGGTTTAGTCGATTCTAGGACAAACATAGCACGTGTGAGTTTAGCTATACATGCCATATTTTATACTATCATAGTGTGATGACTCCTTACATTTGAAAATATGTTTTCGTATAGTAAATGGATCCTGATCGAGCCGTAGCTGACGATGTTGAGAGTATAGCGCCTACTCTCGCGCAAGGGATAACGCTAGTTGATTCTCGACCGACCTCGAGTAGCCATGAGGGGGAGGCTAAACAAGCCTTCTATCAAATGATAAATGATTGGTTTACTCAGTATATCTGAACTAATCCGACTGTTCAACAACTCCCACTTCAGAATAATCCACCTCTGATACCTATGGTACCTCCGATGATTGATCCGATGAGATTTAATAAGCCTCCTGTTGATAAAATTAGAAAATGAGGGGCCAAAGATTTTAGGGCCACAGTTAATGATGATGTTGAGCGGGTTGAATTTTGGCTCGATAATACTATTTGTGTCTTCGATGAATTATCATGTACACCCGACGAGTGTTTAAAATGTGTCATATTTTTGCTACGCGATTCTGCCTATCATTGGTGGAACACTTTAGTTTCGGTTGTGCCAAAAGAGTGGGTCACTTGAGAATTCTCTCAGACTGAGTTCCGTAAGAAATATATAAGTTAGAGATTCATCGATCAGAAACGTAAAGAATTTCTTGAGCTTAAATAGGGTCATATGACCGTAACCAAATATGAGCGAGAATTTGTGAGAATCAGCAAATATGCTCGAGAGTGTGTATCAACCGAAGCTATAATGTGTAAAAGATTCAAAGAAGGGTTGAATTAAGATCTCAAATTGCTGGTTGGCATACTTGAAATCAAAGAGTTCATGGTACTTGTTGAGCGAGCTTACAAAGTCGAAGAGCTCGGGAAAGAGGAAAGAAAAGCTGATGTTGAAGCTAGAGATTTCTGTAAAAGATCTTTAGGTAAACCTTTTCAGTATGCATCGAAGAAGTTTCGGGATGATTCTAGCCGATCTAAGACTATTACAGGCTTTTCTAGACAAGATTAAGACCGACCTCTTGTGAATTCACAAGCCACTTCGATAGCTAGTGTTAGCAATGTTCGGCAAAATAGACTCGAGTGCAAGCATTATGGTAAATGGCATCCTGAAGATTGTAGATTGCATGATTGGTCTTGTTTTAAATGTGGATCAATGGATCATTTTATTCGAGAGTGCCCGATGTTAAGCAAAACACTGTTCAGAGTGAGAGGCAAGGAAAGGTGCCAGTACGAGGTAGACCACCCAAAAATACAGGTAATGTGAGTGGCAGTCAAAGAGGGACAAAAGATACAACAGTTTGATATGAGGCCCGTGCACCTGCCAGAGCATATGCTATACGCACTTGAGAGGAGGCTTCTTTCCCAAATGTTATTACTGGTACTTTCACTCTCTATGATACTAGTGTTATTGCATTGATTGACCCTAGTTTGACACATTCATATGTGTGTGAGACTTTAGTATCCAGTAAGACTTTGCCTGTTGAGTCTATTGAGTTTGTGATTCGAGTATTGAACCACCTGGGTAGGGATGACAAAGTGTGTAAAAATTGCCCGTTAATGATTCGAGATTCATGTTTTCGGCTAATTTGATGTTATTACCATTCGACGAGTTTCATATAATTCTGGGTAGGGATTGGTTGACTTTGCACGATGCTGTTGTTAATTGCAAAAGAAAGACTATTGATTTGAGATGCCAGGACGACGAGATTATTTGGATTGAATCCAATGATCTGAGTGGTTTACCGGCAGTAATATCATTGATATTGGCTTAGAAGTATGTGAGAAAATGTTGCGAAGCTTACTTTGCATATGTGCTTGATAGTAAAGTGACCAAAAAGAAAATTGAATCCGTAACAGTTGTGTGCGAGTATCCGGATGTGTTTCCTAAAGAATTGTCGGGTTTGCCACCTATTTGAGAGGTAGAGTTTGGTATTGAGTTAGTACTGAGAATGACTCCGATTTCGATAGCTCTGTACCGAATGACACCTACTAAATTAAAAGAGTTGAAAGCACAGTTGCAAGAGTTGACAAATAGAGGTTTTCGGTGACTGAGTTTCTCTCCTTGGGGTGCGTCGGTTCTATTTGTGAAAAAGAAAGACGGAACTATGAGAAGGTGTATTGATTAGTGACAGCTCAATAAGGTGACTATAAAGAATAAATATCTGTTACCACGGATTGACACTTGTTTGATCAGTTGAAAGGGGCTTCAATGTTTTTGAAGATAGATCTGAGATCAGGTTACTATCAGTTGCAAGTTAAAGACTCTGATGTGAACTGCTTTCCGAACGAGGTATGGACATTATGAGTTTTTGGTTATGTCGTTCGGACTCACTAATGCACTAGCTGTTTTCATGGATTTGATGAATCAGATCTTCCGTTAGTATTTAGATCAATTTCTGGTTGTGTTTATAGATGACATTTTGATCTATTCACATGATGAAACTGAGCATACCGAGCATTTGAGACTGGTGTTGCAGACTTTACGAGAGAAGCAGCTGTATGCAAAATTCAGTAAATGTTAGTTTTGGCTCCGTGAAGTCAATTTTCTGGGACATGTTGTATCAGTAACGAGTATTCGAGTTGATCCAAGTAAGATTTTGGCTATCCTTGATTGGAAACCTCTGAGAAACGTTTCTGAAGTTCAGAGTTTTTTAGGACTGGCTGGTTACTATAGATGGTTCATAAAAGGTTTTTCTATGATTGCGACACCGATGACAAAGTTGCTACAAAAAGACGTTAAGTTTGAATGGTCAGAAAAGTGCCAAAAAAGGTTTGAACAGTTGAAAGCCCTTTTGACTGAAGCTCTAGTACTAGTTCAGCCAAAGTCGGGTAAAGAATTTGTTAATTATAGAGATGCATCTTAGAATGGTTTGGGCTGTGTTTTAATGCAGGAAGGCAAAGTGATAGCTTATGCCTCGAGACAGTTAAAACTGCACGAAAAGAACTATCCGACGTACGATCTCGAATTGGCTGCTATTGTGTTTGCTTTGAAAATATGGCGTCACTATCTATTTGGTGAAAAATGTCACGTCTATTCCAATCATAAGAGCCTTAAATACTTGATGACTCAAAAATATCTGAATCTGAGACAGAGACGGTGGTTAAAGTTGCTAAAAGACTACGATCTTGTGATTGACTATCATCTGGGAAAGGCTAATGTTGTTGCTGATGCCTTGAGTCGAATTTCACTATTTGCTTTGCATGTAATGAATGAGTATATAGCTATGTCTGACGATGTTGTGATAATAGCTGAGTTAAAAACAAAACCGTTATTTGTTCAGTAGATTTGTGAAGCTCAAAAAGCCGATAATGATTTAGTAGAAAAGTAGGCTCAATGTGATTTGAATGTTGATTCAGAGTTTTTAGTTGATGCCGAGGATTGTTTGAGACCCAAAAACCAGTTGTGTTCCTAGAAATTCAGAGTTGATTCAAATGATTTTGAATGAAGCTCATAATAGTCGGTTGTTTGTTCATCTGGGTAGCACAAAAATGTACAATGATCTGAAATAGCATTATTGGTGGCATGGTACGAAACGAGACATTTCTAACTTTGTTTTGAAATGTTTAATATGTCAGCAAGTAAAAGTCAAGCATCAGGTACCTTCTGGATTACTTCAGCCGATCATGATACTTGAATGGAAATGGGATCGAGTCACGATGGATTTTGTATCCAGTTTACCGTTGACATAGAGCATGAAAGATGCAATCTGGGTTATTGTTGATAGATTGACAAAATCGGCTCACTTTGTTCCAGTTCGTACTGATTATTCACTCGATAAACTTGCTGATTTATACATTTTTCAGATTGTGAGATCGCACGGGGTACCTATTTCTATTGTTTCGGATAGAGATCCAAGGTTTATATCGCGGTTTTGGAGGAAACTGCAAGATGTACTAGGTACTAAACTGCATTTTAGCACTACTTTCCATCCCCAGACAGATGGTCAATCTGAATGAATCATTCAGAAACTTGAGGATATGTTGAGATGTTGCATTCTCGAGTTTAAAGATACATGGGATCGATATTTGCCTCTGATTGAACTTACGTACAATAATAGCTTTCAATTGAGTATCAAAATGGCACCTTACGAAGCTTCATACGGTCATAAATGTCGTACACCTTTGTATTGGACTGAGCTCAGCGAAAATAAGATACACGGGATTGATTTGATTAAAGAGACATAACAAAAAGTAAAAGTGATCCGCGAAAGTTTGAAAGCAGCGTTGGATCGTCAGAAATCATATGCGGATTTGAAACGTAAAGATATAGAATTTTAGATCAAAGACAAGGTGTTTTTGAAAGTCTCGCCGTGGAAGAAAATACTTAGATTCGGACGTAAAGGCAAATTGAGTCCGAGATTTATTAGGTCGTATGAGATTATTGAGCGTATCGGGCTAGTTGCGTACATATTGTTGTTGCCACCTGCGTTAGAAAAGATCCATAATGTATTTCATGTTTTGATGCTTTGACGATATAGATCTGACCCCTCGCATGTGATTAATCTGTCAGGGATTGAGATTCAGTCCGATTTGACTTATGAGGAAGAACTGATTCATATTCTAGCTCCCAAAGTTAAAGAATTGCGTAATAAGAAAATTTCGTTAGTGAAAGTGTTGTGGAATAAGCACGGGGTCGAGGTAGAAACTTGGGAGCTAGAGGATTCAATGAAAGAACGTTATCCCAACCTATTCACCGGTAAGATTTTCGGGGACGAAAATCCCTAAGGGGGAAAGTTATGACAGCCCGATTTTGACCCTATTCAGAAAAGTGGTTTTTGGACCAGGAATCTGAGTTAGAAAAATATTTTAAAATTATTTTTGGTGTTTGTAATGTGTGAATTTATGTGTGCTAAATTTTTGTATAAAAATTTTATCATTTGGATGCCCGAATTAATATAAGGGCTTAATCGCAGAAAATGAAAATTTAGTGGTTTAATATGCAAGGGCCGAATTGTATTTGTTTTTATAACATGGAGTGTTTAAGTTGAAATTTGGCCATTTATAAAGTTGGTGGATGGCTTTGACCTTATTATATAAAGGTTTTATATTTATTATAAAAGGTTAATTAAGTAAATGTTTTAATATATTATATGTTATATTATAAAAAAATGAAAGTGGTCATCCATTTAGTCCATAAACTAGCCAAAAATACTAAAAAAAATAAAAAAAGAAAAGAGTTCATACATTCGACCATTGTTGGTGCTAATTCAAGGTTAGTTCTGTTTCAGTTTTTGATAATTTTTACGTTTTTGAGATCGTTGCTTCAAATACTATAAGACCCATGTTGAATTTTTGAATTTGATGATGTATTCATGATTTGCCATTGTTGATTGCTTGGTGAATTTTGCGTTTGATGATGTTAAATAAAAGATATGTGTTAGATTAACAAGTTTTGTATTGGAAATTTTCATGAATTTGAGTAAATAGGGCTTAATTGCAAAAATGATAAATTGATGGACTAAATTGTGAAATAATTGAAATGTATGGATTTGTATGAATAAGATTAACATTCAGCCTAAGCATATTGTTCTGAGATTTTGTGTATTTTGTGTTTTATGCAATTTGGACTAAATTGTAAAAGTGTGAAATGTTAGGGGTAAAATGGTAATTTGCCCATTTATGTGTTGTTGGATTAAATTTAATGAAATTGTGTTTAAATGAGCTTAATTTGAAATTGCATAGATCAGGAATAAGAGAAATCGAAATTGGATCGGGGAAAAATAAAAATAGTCGAATAGTCGATTTATACCATTCGTCGATATCCGAGGTAAGTCTATAGGCAAATAAATGTTGTTACTTTTGATTATATGTAAACTTAACATGCTGATTTGAATTTTTATGAGTTATAAATTAAATTGCCGAATGTGATTATGCATGGGAGAATGTATTCAAGTTCGATATATGAATTATGTGTAAAACCGACTCTGTGTCAGTATTATATCAAGCTTTATGCCTAGCAGGCTTTGTGTCGGTGTGTTATATCAGGCTTTATGCCTAGCAGGCTTTGTGTCGGCATATTATATCAGGCTTTAGGCCTAGCAGGCTTGCCAGTGTTTTATACTAGGCTTTATGTCTAGAAGACTTTATGCGGGCAAAAATAAAAATAATCGAATATGTTTAACAAACTAAAATGTTCTGGTATGTGGAAGTTGTTTACTATTTGAAAATAAAGTAAGTTTTGATAGTTGAAATGATGTTATGTATTCTATATGCTATAATGTAAATTATATATGTACAAAATGTAAGCTTAAATTTGGCCAAATGATATTAGTATATGAAATTAAAGTGTGACGTATGTGTACACTTATATGAATGTGCATATATTCAATCATGTGATGAAAATGTGATTTTGAAGGTGAATGATAATGTGGTTAGTGAATATATGAGTATTCAGCCTTAAGACTAAGAAATATGGAAGTTTATGAAATGTTACACAAGATATAGATATGATTATATATATATTCTTGATTGAGATTAAATTGATTTGGTTTTGATAAGATAATGTCATTATGCATTCGTTATTATATTTGCTTATAGCTTCCTAAGCTATGTTAGCTTACTTTGTGTGTATATATATTTGTCTTTGTTTTATAGATTTTGGAGATCGTTACGTGCTCAGGGATCGTTAGTGAAGTCAATCACACTATCGTCTACTTTCGGTATTTTAAAAAGTTTTAAACTCGAACATATAGCATGTATAGGATAATATGTGTATGTTTGATTTTGGAGCATGTATATATTTAAAAGCCATGCGAAAATGGCTTGTTCATTTGCTAAATATGGGTTCATAGTTTGATTGAATGATGTGGTTGAAATTTGGATGTGTTTGGTATATTCGGATAAGATATATATATATATATATATATATATGAATGGCATAAATGTTAAGATGTGAACTTGTGGTTTGATTTATGTATGGTAATTATGGATAATGAATGTGAGTATTTTGGGTTGTGGCAAAAATCATATTTGGTAATGAAGTGTATATTATGTTTATAAACCATATTTGAGTTGTGATTATTATTGGCTTTGGATTAAATTATGATTGACGGTTATGTGTCAATTGTGGTTCTGCATGTGTATATATGACATTTTCTTAAAAGTGAGTTTAGTATGTGTGATACATGTAGAGATGATTTGAATAAGGGTCATGAGATAAATTTGATTCGGCACCGGTTTATAAATAAGTTTGTAATATGTTGGTTTGATATGTATTTCTATGTGCTTAGCCGAATTTGGGTATAAAGAAATGGTCAATGAATGAAACGCATGATATGACGGTATATCGTTGATTGTTTTTGTGTAATGAATGAGCATGTTTTGGTTAACTTTTGAAGAGTTGTTAAGGGTAATATGTGTATACTTACATTCAGCTAAAGCATAGAAAAGGACCATATGAATAGTGAATTCATTTCTATAAATTAAGATGTTTTGATGCAAGATTACTAAGTAACCTTGTAAATTGTGCATCAATTATTTAGTATGATATGAAAGTGAATAGATATTCATGTTACATTCGGCCAATTAATATATGCAGTTGATTGTATTTATATATGACCATGAGTTATGATTATTATTATCTAAATTGATCCAAAATTTTATGATTAAAGTTTGGTTGGCTGATTGGTAATTTGGTTGTGTGTATATATATATGCCATTGTGATAGTGTTTTATTTTGGATAAATGGGCTTGTGAGTTAAGTGATTATACAATAATACGGGTTTTACAATTGATTGGTCTAGGAATAAATATGAGCTTATAAAGGTTGTGCATTGTCCGATAATACCTCGTAACCCTTTCGGTGACGGATACGGGTTAGGGGTGTTACATTACCACAATCGCAATCAACCTTGTTTCATTTTAACATCTTAAAATCAACCATATAGCACATTTCTAGCATACTAAATAACCATTTCTTTTTCATAACATTAACCTATAAGCCATTTGCTTTCAAGAGGCATGAATAAAGTGACCAAAACACACATCTCATTTGGTCTAATTGCCTATCCAATGTACCCTCATTGGTACCTTAAATTTAAACGTCCAAACAAATCCATACTCAGTATTTACAAGACACTATCAAAGTCTCCATTTCATCACATATGTTTACCATAGATCAAGCTAATCACTTAAGGTATTTAGCTAATAACCAAAAGCACATCAAGTTTCAAACATACACCAAAGATACTAAACATTTATAACTACAAAGCTTACTCAAACTAACTTATAAACATCATCATCATAAACAAAATAACTTAAGGGCTCCTAATTCACGCCATTTATAACCCGACATAAATATATCCAAATCTTCTACCGAGATATAGGATGGATAGTGTGAATGTACTCTGACTTGATTCTAATCGATCGAGCTTTCTAAAAATCTACAAGAAAAAGACAAACAACTACGTACACAACCAGTGCTTAGTAAGCTTGTATAAAGGAAACTTAACTTACCGAACATAAATGATTAAACCATTAAAACATTGCTCATTTAAAATTATGCATACTTTTCATTCCAATTCACAACACACCACAAGGTTAATAAGTGTATTAAAGAGTATATACAATAAATTGAACATGAAACATATCAATATGAATTTCAATACATAATTCCTCAATATATTACTCAATTTGTTCCCTTTTTCATTTCATATTTATATACCAACATTTTTCATTTCATGTTTCCATGACACAGTTCTTTTCATTACGCAATTCATTCATTAAAACTTAAATCGTTCATTGAATCAAATAAAATAACATTGAATACTTGGAAAATACTCATATAACCATTTAATTCCCTAAACACACCACAACATCATGAGTTAACTTATTTATAGACATATGAAGCATCTAAATGTAACAGCCCCAACCCGGCCTAGAAGTTTAGACCGAATTCAGGATGCTACATTGATCACCGAAGTGATTGTGGGAAAATTTTACAAATCCAGCTGTTCAAAATTCCATTTCTGAAACCATTTAATTATTTAAATCAATTAATAAAAATTACAGACAAGTTTAATAACTAGTCAGAATCAAATAAACGAGTAAAAGTTTAAAACAAAAATTGTACCACAATATTATAATGCTTTTCAATTCCAAAACAGTGTAATCAAAATATAAATCAGAAAATACAACCAAAATAATATTTTGCAACTGAGATTGTCCAAGGCCTCCGTGTACTAGGTCCAACATTAAAATCCAGGAAAGTATTTGAAAGGGGAAACAGAAGAGGGGAGTGAGCTACTCGAGCTCAGTGTGAGGTTAAACTAACTATCTACAGAGCCAGAAATAGAATCAGAAAGTAGAAAGCAATAAGCAGTTCAGAGACGGAACGTACTTACAGCGCTATACGGTTACAGTTGGCACATTCACAATGGAGGTACCGGCAAATAAAAATATTTAGAGCATGTTAAAAACACACTCAGACATTTATTCGCACATACCATCCAATCACAGCAAGGATGGTTCTCATTCAGTCATACAGTCACAGTAACGATTCAGTCAAATAATTACAATTAGATGGCCTAACACAAGGAACTATCGAATGGATAAACAGATCGTACTTACAAAATCAAACGGTAAGCTTAAGACAAAAGTCTCAAAAAACAGTAACGGTCCACACGTATCAACTCACAATTAGTCACAAGTTCTATTCAGTCCAACAATCACAGTCACAAAACAGTCAATAAGATGCATATGAATGCAGTTGAAATGCATAGCCCACCCATCCAGCCAACACACCTCTCCGTCCATCCCTACATTTACTGTGGGGTTTAATGTACCGAAAGCGGCACATATCAGAATAATGCAGCTGAGCTACCAATCAATAGGCTTAAGAGCCTTTTAGTAACTCCATGACTCTCAAGGTATTGGGATTGCATACAACCCTCTGGGAATTGGGGCTATCAATAAACAGGTAAACTGCCAATCTATATATATAATCGCGCAGCAAAGCTAGCATATAAGCTGTACAGTGCCATGTAGTAAACTACAGTACAGTCGTGCAGTATGAACTGCCAGATTAGATAAGGGTATGTAGCATAGCTAACGCACATGCGGTACAGTGCAAT
Source organism: Gossypium stocksii (assembly GCA_020496765.1). Taxonomy (NCBI): domain Eukaryota; kingdom Viridiplantae; phylum Streptophyta; class Magnoliopsida; order Malvales; family Malvaceae; genus Gossypium; species Gossypium stocksii. The sequence goes on from CM035624.1 coordinate 37,476,317, forward strand.
GCCGCAAACCGCTATACCGATATATTGTAGCAGAGCTACCAGACCAGTCAACGGTATATAGCATAGCTAACATACATGCTGTACGGTGCAGTGCGGTAGTCCACTGTACAGTCCAGTTGCAGTAAAACTGTCGTTCAATTCAGTATCAGTCTTCCTTCTCTTCAAAATTCCATCCAGACACTCTATGCACATGAATATATGTATGCAGTCAAACGAGCAAAATGGAACAACAATTTCAGATAGTCATTAAAAAGTAGTCATTCACATCCAATCAGTCAGTTACAAAATCAGACATGTGCATACTCATAACTCGAATCTAGTATCAAGCTTATCACACAACCAATCACAAATACACACATATCAAGCCCAGATCAAAGTCATACTCACCCTCAGTAAGGCTTAGTCAAGGGTTGGAACACACAGAGTTGCGATTACCCTTACATTTGTCTTAAAACCAAAATCTAGTGAAATAGGGCGACAAGCCAGTATAACCTGGCCATGTGGGATAACCCAGGCCATGTAGGGGTCCAAACGCTCATGTAAAGGGTACCACATGGCCGTGTGTCAAAAGCACACACCTGTGTGAGGCAAGGACATAACCATGTGAACAGGCCATGTGAGGTAGAGACACGATCGTGTAAACAGGCCGTGTAACTCACTGTCTAATTTCGCTAAAACCAAGTGCAGGGCAGACACGACCGTGTGAGGGTATCACACGCTCGTGTGCCCACTAGACATGACCGTGTGAGGGTATCACACGTCCGTGTGCCCATCCGACATGACCGTGTGTCCAAAACACACGCCCATGCAGGATACCTAAATCCCCAAATCAATCACAAGACTGTGTGGCTAGGCCGTGTGACTCCAAATCACTGAATCCCTAATTCCCAAATCCATACACTCGTGTACACAAGGGACACGACCGTGTGAATTCCGGCAAAATCCCCAAATTGGCCACACGGCCATGTGGTTCCCAAATTTAGCCGAAAACCCTAATGCACAATTCCACATGGCCGTGTGAGTCGACACATGCCCGTGTGGCCGCTGGAGAGGTCACCAAACCACCCCAAATTAGCCCCAAAATCACCGTTCAAGCCACCAAAATGGTCCCCAATCCTCGATGGTTCTATAATACACTGAAACTTACGAATTCTAAGCACAATACGTTAAACCACATCGAAAATAACGGGTTTACGACTCCCTAATCAACATTATCAGCTTTTCAGAGAATTGAATACAAATTCACAAATTAAATAGAAGAAGGTTTAAATCCCACACCTGTTTGTGATCGAAAAAGACGACAGAGGTGCGAAATTTCCAAAACCAAAACACCGAAACCAATTTTTGGGACTTATTTTCAAAGAAACAAAAGAAGAAAATAGAGGAGGAGAGGAAGAACGTGAAACCCCCAAAATAAGAAGGAATCACTAAAAAATAAAATAAAATAATGATAATACTTAAAATAAACAATAAATAAATAAATGACATAAAATAAATAAAACAATCTCCAAAAATGCGCACCAAACGACTGGAACCCAAAATATCAAGGTACGCTAACACTCATTCATCCACCAGACCAACAGGCCCATTCTGTCACTAGATTACACAACTAAACACATATGTCCAACCTCCTCACTGACCTTATGGTCCAAACTCAAAACTTCTAGGCCCAAAAATTCGGGGCATTACAATAACGACACCAAGGCATTAACATTCGTTATCAAAATACACTAGTCAAATGTTCAACTCATATTCATACTTATGATACATACTTCACTCGAAATGTGTTGCCTGAATAGCAAATGATCGAAGGGTGCCATGGTGTCTTTCAATCATGGTCTTATTTATTCTTAACTTGATGTTATAGTGTCTTTCAACCATGGTTTCATTTTTCGTCGTGTTGTCATAGTGTCTTTCAACTATGGTCTTATTCATTTGATTTGTGATGCCATAACGTCTTTCATCTATGGTCTTACTCGATAGAATCGTGATGCTATAATTTCTTTCCGCTATTGGTCTTACTCGTTTTTGGTATGGTGCAATAGTGTCTTTCAACTATGGTCTTACCATCTCCTTCAAGCCATCAAACTCGATTCATATATAAACAAGTGGATATTAAACAACTGAAACAACAATTAATTGATTTAATCAAATTACGAACTTACCTCAACTATAATAGTTGTAAAAACAAAGCCGATGACTAATTTGACACATTAGCTTTTCCTCGGTTTAGATCCGTTTGGTTCATTTATTGATGTAAATGATAATTTTCATTCAATTAAACCATCCAAATAACTTAATATAATTAATTAAACTTATAACCCTTATTAATGGGAAATTTACAAAATTACCCCCAATGTTTTACTTTTTATGCAATTTAGTCCCTAAACCTGAAACTTGCAATTTAACCACTTTTAATTAAAATTCATGCTAGCCAATTTTCCCTTAGTCTTATAACAACCCACATTTTCCCTCATTTCACACAATTTACATTAAATTTTACTATTTCAATAATTTAATACCTAAACATTAAAATCATCCGAAATCACTTAACAAAATACTTATATCTAGCTATTAACTTTAATAATTCATCAACTAAATTAAAAAAAAATACATCAAAATCATTCATGGAAAGTTCCTAAACTTTCAAAAACTTTACAAATTGATCCCTAGATCAACTAAATTAAACTAATACGATAACAAAAACATAAAAATTACTAAAAATAGACCAGAGAAACATATCATGCAATTGAAATTAAGTTGGCCGAACGTTGCGAAAGCTTTAATGGTTGAAACGGTGATAGGAAAAAAAACAAGCAAGAAGATGATGTTGTTTTTCTTTTTAATTCCATTAATATTACTTTAATTATTTAAACATTTTAAGTTATAAAATTAACATATATTTTATTCATTTCAATGCACCAACCGTCCACCATAATCATTTATGGTCAAATTACACAATAAACCCCTTTCAATTTGTTTTTAAACACAATAAACTCATTTACCTATTAAACATCAACTTTTACATATTTTACAAATTAGTCCTTTTCAATTAATTAACTATTTAAATGTTAAAATTTCTTAACCAAATTTTAATATGACCCTAATAACACTCCATACATATTTAATTATATTTACGGGCTCTGTTTATAGAAATGAGGTCTCGATACCTCCTTTTCTAAAACCACTTGGCTTTAGGGATATAGCACTTGAACTAAATTATTAGTTGAAATAATATAATTATCAAATCAAAATTTACTATAACACTATATTCGACTCATAAATATTAAATAATAATATTTATAGACTTGCTCGTCAAATTTGTGGTCCTGAAACCACTATTTTCGACACCATTCAAAAACAAGTTGTTACAAATTAGCTGTTAAACCTTAACAAATTCTCGTGTTAGACACAAATTGGGACATCAAGAACCTCCTTCAATTCTTGATGATGATGTTATCATATAAAAATTATCTCTTACATTGGTCATTTTTAGTTGATTTTGTACGAAATATTATTGGCATACGATTGACATACATGTGGTAGTTAAAGAAAATTAAATGTCAGAACAACATGGCTTAAAGGCCTTAGGCTATTTTACAATTTTAGGTTTGATTTTTTACCTCTCTTTTAGAGGGTTTTGACAGAAGAAATAGAAAATAAAGATGAAGCATAGAATTTGATAGAAGAAAGAAAATACAAATTTTGGTGGTGATTGGATAGTGAGAAAGTGAGGGAAATTTTTAGGGGGTTTTGACAGAAGAAAAAAAAGAAGAAAAATGAAGTGTAGAATAAGGCCTAGAAAAAGAAAAGGAAAAATAAAATAAAAAGAAAAGAAAATTGAGGTATAAAAAGACGCCACGTGGTGGCGTGCTTTTGGCCAGCTCTTCCACGTTAGCAAAAAATTAATGTCATTAGTCACAGGTACCAATATAGTGGACAAAAAAAAAGTTTAGGTATCAATTTGGGATAAAAAAACCATAAATATCAATTTGGGAGAAGTGGTCAAGTTCGAGTACTAATTTTATATTTAACCCTGTATAAAAATTTAACAGATGACACAATTTTCAATATTTAACCCACATACTTCACAAGTGGGGCATAACTTTGGACACCATTTACTTTAACTTCAGATTTACTCATATATATATATATATATATATATATAAATATATAATAAGATATTTTATTTCTTTTTTCAATGCATTTACTTTATTTTTTTAAAACAATCGCTAAGCTATATTGTTATATATTTTACAGAAACATTATAGCTAGTTCTTTTAGAAATAATATAGTTGGTTCCTTTTTTTTTAAGGAAACACTATAATTGGTTATTTTCCCCTTTTTTAAGGGAACACTATAGCTAGATATTTTGGAAACCCTATAGTTGGTTGTTCCAACCTTTTTAAGGAAACACTACAAGTTATTCCCATTTTTTTAGGGAAATGCTTTAACTAGTTATTCCCAATTTTTCTCAAGACAAGCTATGACATGCTCTTCTCAAATTTTATTTCATTTTTCAAGGGAAAAACAATGTTTAGTGAAACATTTTAGCTCGATATTTTCAATTTTCCTACGGGATAAAATTTTCATGCCTTTTCGAAATACAATTGCTTTTATGCATGAATCTATTTTCTCTTTCTTTCATCTTCTTTCATCAAACAAAAGTTTATCTAAAGGGCAACAAAGTGAAAAATACTATTTAAGGACTTCTACTAAGAATTCTCATGCAATGGTCAAAATGTATATACTTGCTTTAAGCTACCATTTCAAGAAATTATGTTACAAGCTCGAAATAAGATACAATGTTGCTTCACTTAATATCTCTTCTAAAAGAAAAACAATTACTCAAAATAGTTGTTGTTCAACACAACTGATGTTTGAGAATAGTTATGTCCAGAATAGCTATTTTCAAAACAAGGTTTTAGTTAGAACCGTTGTCTTCTAGTGCAATTATCATTTGAGAACGACTCCTATTAAGAACATCTAATGTTTGGAATAACTCTTGTTTAGAATAATTGTGTTTCAAGAATATTTTTGTTTAGAACAACTCTTGTTTGTAATAGTTTCTATTTAGAACAATTGAGTTTTTTTTAGAATAGTCATTATTCAGAACAATTTCTACCAAAAAAAAAATTACCACGAAACACCTCTTGTTTGGAACAATTATGTTGAGGACAATGCACATTTTGAACAAGTCAAAATAACCTTTATTCAGGAACAACTCTTTTCTAAGAACATCCCTCGCATTGCATTCCAAGAGATGTTCCGTGATAGATGTTTCACAAGGTACCACTTCACGAAAGTAGAAGTGGAAATAACCCCGGAATATGGTAGGGTTCTTAGGTTGCCTTCACTCTTAGGATGTTCAAGAGAGCTTGACTTCGTGGATCATATATGGAGGTAGTTAAGAGGTTTCCTCTTAACTTTTTCCTGTAACGCTAAGTGTTTTCCCCTTCTTTTAGAAATATAGTGAAATCTTCTTCACTATTCATCATTAGCATCTCCAACAAAACTATTCACCATCTCCTCTTAACCACTAATGCTATTGTAACTGGAAATTAATTTCATTACTTATATTAATTATTTAGCTTTTTAACTCATTTTTTAAAATCTATGAATAGGAGCCCTTCACAACTAGTGAAGAGAATTTTAACACTTTGGCATTCCAACTTTCAAAGCTCTCTCTAAAGTTCTCTCTATTTGTTTTCTTTGTTTAGCTTTATCATTAACGTCATTTCCCTTTCTCCACCTTACCAACCACCACATGCCATTGCGATTAATATTACTAGGTTTGCTTCAATATTCCTCTCCGTCTTTTTTCAATACATCTCGTTCTCTTGTTTCTAACACTTCCTCTCTTCATCAAAAAACCCTTTACATTATTTCACCACCCAATTTGTCTTTACTTGCAAAATAGTCATAGCACAACTTTCCTAAAATCTCAATCTCAACTAATTAGAGAAGATTTCATGGTCGAAATTTTCTTTTATCCAATTGTATGAATAATTTGATACATGTTCTCAAAAAGCCTCATGGTTAAATTCCAGAACATTGTGAATTCCAACATCAAAAATTTTAGGGCATTACAAGAATAATTGGTTTTGATTGGAAATTAGTTGTTTTTATCACACATAATCCCTATTAAAGCCTTGAAATTAAGGAAAAGTTAAGAGTTTATTAAATAAATTAGAAAGTCGATGGGCTCTGCTAAAAATCTTGAAAAATTTTAGTAGCTAAATAGAAAATAGTTAAGTTTAAATTATGGTTTAGTTAAGTTGTAACTAGTCAGTTCCTTAAGGAGGAACAAAATAATAATTAACGGCTCATGATTTAGAATTTGGTCTTTGATGATCATGCATGGGGGATTATATATGTGAGAATTTTTGTTCTACGAGGGGATTCTTCTCATTTCTGTTTCATTTTCTTCATCTTCTTCTTAAGTCTGCCTCAAAAAAGAGAGTGTTTAAGGGAAAGCTTTGCATGGTGAGCTGGAATTAGAGTTTGATATCTAGTAGTAGAGAATTTCATAAATCGGTAAGACTTCTAACCTTTCTACCTTCATGGATTTGATGAAAGAGAAGTGAGTTAAGGATTTCTAGAAAATCTCTAACAAGTTTCTACATGTTATTAGAAACTGGTTTCTAAAGTATGAATGTCCTTGGTTTAATTGGTATTTTAATTGTCATGCTTAGTTCCCAAAACAAAGAAAGCTTTGGCATTTGGAAAAGCTAAGCTAACAAAGATGAAAGAGTTCAGGTAAGTTTCTGTACTCCATATTTGAGTGGTTGATGAAAAGGTGTTATGGTGATTTGTGTTGTGTCTGCTCTGAATTTGTTTGAGTTTGTTGTTGTCTGTGTTATGAAGGTGAATGAGTATGTTGTGAATGTATGATCCTGTACAAGTATGCGAATGTTTGAAAGCATGATTGTTGAATGTCAAATGTTTATCACATGCATTTTTTATAAGTGGTGTACTGTGTGTTATGTAATAAATACCTTGATTTGCATAAATGGTATGATCTTAATTATAAGCAGGGTATGGAGGAATTACCTTAACCAGGTAGATGAAGATAGGGAAATATGTCATAATAGAGGAATGGGCGAATTGTGTTAGGATTTAAGGGAATTGGGTGACATCTTGGGATGATTATCTATTGGCTTACTAGAATGGCACTATGATGACAGTTATTGACTAGTCCTTCGGGGCGACACCGTGACGACAATTTATAGGTTCCATAGAGTAACATTATTATGGCAGTCTACAGGCTCTATGGGGCAACACCGTGGCAACGATATACAAGCTCTACAGAGCGACACCTTGAAAGAGGTTTAAAGACTCTCGGAGTCAGAAGACACAAGGTATTCCACCAGGATATGAAATATGGGATAGTTCATCGGGAATGTAAATAAGATGCTTGTCAGGGCAGAAAAAAAGGAAAACACGGTATGACTCGCGCGATAAGTAGTTTGATAAAATGAGCATGGAGAGTTTACAAATGCGGGCAAGCATGGTAATGAGTGGCTCCACCAAATTTCTAATGTAAGTGGATCTGATAGAGGCATCCTAATGTGGGTATATATGAGAAGAAGGAGGAATTCATTCAAAGTATGGGCAAATAGGCATTCACCATTAGAGCCCATCAAAATTGGCGAGCAAACTAGCTTAACTGTAATAAAGCTAAATGATTATACAAATGCTAGCCCTATGTATTCATGGATAAAGAGGTTGCCAAAAAAAGGGGAAAGTCCATCAAAGACTCTTTTAAGAAGGAAGTTTACCGGGGACTATTTTGGTTGGGTAGTCTGTTAGGGAATAATGGGAGAAACGGAAGTCCTTTATGACTACATAGAGCAAGGAATGTCCATTTAAGACTGTCAAATGTAAGAGCTCGCCCGAAGAAATCTAAGGAAGAAGTAGTCTACAGAGAACTATATGTTACTAGAAATTTTTGAGTAGAATGGTCTAAAGTGTAAAAGTCTTATAAGACTCTCTTGTAAATATGAGTCTTCAAAGAAAGAGTTGAGTTTATCAATCAGCCAAATCATACATTTAAGATAGCAAATGAGGATGTTAGAATGAGATCTCCTTAAAAAAGGGTCTATGTGAGGATTATGTTAAAAGAAGGTGAATGTTGGGGTAATATGGTAAACATATGTTGAGTTCAGTGTGGAATGAGTGGATCAAGGTAGTGGTGAGGATAATTTTTAACCCGTCAAATGTAATAGTCGACATTCTGTGTATTTACCTGTATGGTTTTCTTTCATAAGTTAAGCTATGAAAGTGAAATGAGAGTCTAGGATAGAACCAGATAAGGTTAAGTTTTAGAAAAAAAGGTTACTTGAAAGAGTACACCGACGGTTCAGTCAATCATTAAGTCCTTTAATGATTGATGCAGAGGAAGTATGGGTGTTGGCAACACCAGTCCAACTGTGGAATCCCCTACAATAAATGGTGAGTTTTAATTATGTGCATAAAAATTTACTTCTTCCAAAAAAATTAAGAATTTTCTATGAATATCGAGTTGCAGGACCTTATTAAGTTCACTTGAACTTATAAGCCTCCTGCCCTATATGTAGGGTAAATAAATGACTCGGGGTTCATGTGGAGGGACCAAGCCAGACACTACCAGAGTTGTGTGAAGGGGGTAGTACTTGTATCATGAAAATAGAGGGGCACCCTGTAATAGCCTGATATAGGGCCTAAATGGAATAGTGATTACGAAACCATTAATTCGAGGTCAAAATATTTATTTTGATTGAGTTTTAAAATTTATTGTGTGTTTGAAATGTTGTGTGAAATTTTCTTTAAGAAATTTTATCGATTAGGTGTCTAATTTTATAATTAGGACTAAATGAAATAGATGAAAAATGTGTGTTCTTGTTCATAAATGTATTTAATCGGAATGGGTTTTCAAATGGGAGGTCCTTAAATGGTAATTAGACCATTATATTTCAAGATGGAAAAGAATGGGCATAGTAAGATAAAATACTAAAGTTTTTCATTAAGGGCATTTTGGTCATTTAGTAATTAAAATGAATTAAAAAGATAAAACAAGCCAAATTCTTGTCCATCTTCTTCAAATGGCTGAATCTAGCATGGGGGAAGCCATGGCTAGGGTTTTCAAGCTTCCAAGCTTCATAGTAAGTCTACATTTTCCCCGTTTTTAATGTTCTTTACGTTTTTAAAATCCTTGTAACATGTACTCTCTATTTCTACCATTATTTTGAGCTAGGGTTGAGATTTGAAAATTTACCCATATGTGAAATGTTTGTGTTTTGATGTCTAATGGTAAAATATGAATGTTCGGAGTGTAATAAACGACTTTTACTAAGTGATTTTCAATGAAATTGTTAAAAAGGACTAGTTTGTAAAAGTTGTAAAAATGTGTGTAAATGTGTGATTAAGTGGGAAATGTAGACTGCTATAGTTATGAAAGTGGTTCGGCTAGGTCTAAAGTGCAAGGAAATTGAATAAAAATCATTTTACGAGCCTAGGGGCAAAAGTATAATTATGACAAAGTTTAGGGGTAAAAATGTAATTTTTCCAAAATATGAATTGGGGTTAACTTGAGTTGTATATTGAATAAATGAGTTAAATGTGTTGTTATAGATTGAGAAAAATGAGATTCAGACTTAGAACAGGAGAAAATCAAAGAAAATGTCGAATACGTCTGTTTGTCGTTTTCGTGTCGAGGTAAGTTTGTATGTAAATAATATATCGTTTTTACTTATGTTATAATATTTTGTTATTATATGAGATGTAATTGCATATCGAATGCTCACTTGAGGTAAATTATGAATTGAAATTGAGTATGGATGAATTGGTAAAATGTTGAAAAGTGAAGAATATCTCGGTTAGACCTTCGGAATAGAAAAGATACGAATGATCCGTTGTGAGAACACATGTGTAGTACTATGTGCAGGCTATTATGTGTTTAAGATGGTTTTAGATCACATGTGTAGTACTAAGTGCAGGCTACTACGTGTACCAGATGGTTAGGTTGCATGTGTAGTACTAAGTGCAGGCTACTATATGTACTCGATAGCTTCGATCACATGTGTGGTACTAAGTGCAAGCCACTATGTGTAAGAGATGGTTTTGGTCACAGATGTAGTACTAAGTGTAGGCTACTATGTACACCAAATAGCTTCGACTATAAGGGTGGTACTATGTACAGGCCACCATGTATCTGTTATTATTCCGATGAGTTCAACGCGAAATTGACCAAGTGAAAATACATGTGATCATGTAATGACTAGTGTAATTGAATATGACTAAGTGATGAATAAGTGCAGGTATATGTGTGTGAAAATTTATGAGCAATGCGCTTGATAGTTTATCGAACTTTCGGTAAGATGAAATGGAGTAAGTGAAATTATGTAAGAGTGAAATTTGTAATAAAATAGTTTTTAGACAGCAGCAGTTGTGTGATTTTGAAAAATCACCAAAAATGATGAAAATCGAATTAGAGTTTGAATAAGATATGAAATTAAAGCTTAATGAGTCTATTTTCACATAAAAGAAATAGTGGAAGCAAAAGAATCTTGTACGAAAAGATAATTAATTTTTAGTGCAAAGAGGTTGGAACTATCAGACAGCAAAATAGGGGAGAATTTAACGAATAAACTGTACTAATTTGCTAAACCAAAAATTCTGAAAAATTTATGGTAAGAAGATATGTGAGTCTAGTTTTATAGAAAATTAGCGAATCTTAATTTGGAGTTCCGTAGCTCTAGATATAAATAATTTAGTGACTATGACTCGAATAAACAGCTTATTTTGAACTTGAGTAAATAGTGGATCAATGTGGAGTAATGATTATATTATTTGGAGAACATATTGTGAAGATTTATAATAGCATGTTAATAAATTGCTTATTATTTACAAACTTACTTACTAAGCTATAATGCTTACTCCCTTCCTTTCCTTTTTCCTATAGTGTCACAGATGCTAGCTCGAGTTGGAGGTCGCCGGAGACTCAATCACACTATCAAGCTATTGGTTGATATAAAAAGGTTTTCAAGTATTTATAAGTCTATGGCATGTATAGAGACTTGGTTAATTTTTTATATGATATTATGAGTTGGCCTAAAATATTGGCCTATGCTATTTGAAGGTCTTTGTTGTATAAGGCCATTCAATGTAGCTATTATTGGTTATATTATAAGTTAAAATGATGCAATTCATGAATGAGCATGCTTGCATATGTGTATGGATGAATTAGTGCATGATGTTGATGTGATAAATGTGGCATGTGAATGGTTTTGTGAAAGGCACGGCCTTGGACACGGGCGTATGCCCCTATTTTTAAGAAATTTTTCAACATTTTCCAAAGTTCTCGGATTAGTTCCGGACCACTTCCATAGTATGTATTGGGCCTTGTAGGTCCATATCAGGGACTTAGTGATGAAAATTGAAAAGTTTAATTTGGATGTAAAACTTATGTCTCGGTTTTGTACGATTGCATGTGTATGTTCCGGTAATACCTCATATCCTATTCTGGCGTGAACACGGGTAAGGGGTGTTACACACCCCTAGAGGTCATGCCTCGAGGGTCATTTTAAAGTATCTATAGCAAAGTCTCAAATTAAAACTTGTAAATCAATATTTATGTTTAATAAGATAGAATGTCTGTAAAAATTTAGAGTTTTATGGCAAAGAATATAATAGGATTTTTAATTTGGGCTCGAGTGTTGCTTTCCATAATTCAATATTGAATAATAATAATGTATGTATAAATTGACATGGTCTAAGTTTGTAAGTAAGTCAAGGTAGAAATTCTGTTAGGTATTCGGGTTGATTGTGACACTTGATACTCGGACCTAGTGATCAGGTCGAGTAAAGAGTGTTACAGTCTTACTTTATATATGAAATTTTGATGCTCTCTATCCTAGATTGTAAGTATTTGAATAGAGGTCACATCTCATTTGTAATGGGTCAAGAAATCCTCAAATTACATTAACATGCTCACAAACAAGTTTTTGAGATGTGGGACACATATCACTTATTGTTTTTGGCCATTTTTATTTCTTTTCTAGTTTGCTATATGAATCAACCTAAACGGGTGTTATTTTCAACCTAGGGGATGAAGATGTTTAGTTGTTTCATGGTTTGGCTTCATTTCTCAATTTTCAAGTAGTATATTCAAACTTCAACTTTGGATGCCTTACGAATAAAAGGAAGAAGTTTTGTGTGAAATAGAGGTAAATCAATAAAAAATGTATCATACCTCATAGGTTCAAATGATTCCAATTCCAGAGACTACATCTTCCAAATATCATAAATGTGTTCTCATTTTTTTTTTTTTATAAATCTTTATTAGTGACATTTTGCAAAGCAAAATTTCCAGTTCATCATCATTCAAATTGAATGTTTATTGGACTAAAGAGTCAGCAGTATCTTTAACGTAAACACAAAGTACATCAATAGGATATTTCATATAAAATTGTATAACTAAATAATTTTTTTAGGGTAGATCTCGTTGTAAAAGATCTATTACTGAAAATTTTATGAGTAGACGAAGCGTGTGAACTATAGAAATTACCAATTAAAGTAAAGAATAAACTCTGATGTATAAAGAGGGTCTCACTGTTTAAAAAGTAACCATAAAAATGATGGAACCCATTATTTATTTATCAATTTCTATTTACTCCTTTATTTTAATTAATATGCATTTTTATACCTAATATCAATACAATTTCTTATATCAAGGGAAATGAAATGCCTAGAAAAAGGGAAAAATTATGGTCGGGACTGTTGTGATTTACTAATTAAACTTCCATTAATCCTTTTTTTTTTTTGTTCTTTTATTCCATGTAAAAACTTCCATGACGTATCAACTACTGTAGGGCAGGAGGAGTTCTTTTAGACAACCCGTGATTTTTTCTTCTTTTCTTCACAAATGGAGAGTTTCAAATACAATTCGTATACCAGACAAATTACCATATATAACACAATTTCTCCACCGATTCCTTCTAGTCGAGCCTCATGGTCTGTCATTATACCCCGAGAAGTAGAAACAATTACAATCCCCATCTCGCCTAAAATTTTAGGAATTTGTTTATAGTTAGAATAGATTCATAGACCACTCTCACCAATAATGACTAACATCCTCATCGAGGGTACTCTCTATAAAAGAAAACAATTAGTCATGAAATGTGCTTCATTTTCAATAACTAGGATTGAACCCTCAACCACATGATTAAGGGATAAGGTAAGCAACCACCACACCACACATCATGATTGAATAAATAAGGTTTTTTTTATATTATACTATATCACTAAAGAGAAAGGATTGTATAAAACTGTGATTCCACGTCATACTTATCCCTTTCCAATGAGAGAATGACAAATCAAATTTTTTTCTCCTGATTTTCAGCTTTTTCCACCTGAAAAATTTTAAACTAAAAATGCTAAAAATCAGGAGGAAAAATTTAATTTGTCATTCTCTCATTAAAAAGAGATAAAAATGATGTGTAATCACAGTTTCATACAATTTTTCTCTATCACTAAGATTTATTTCGTTCCTGTTTATAAATTTTGTATTACAAATATGAAACAATTATAAAATTAGGGTTTGCTACGTAATTAAAATGTAATTAACACCTAACGTGATATAAACGCAATGAGTAAAGAAATTTAGAAGGGATAATTTTTGTTTTACATGTGAGTGTACGAAGATAAACAAGGATGCAACTAAGAAACATATATATGACAAATTGGACCTTGAAATTTAAGTCAATTAATTCATATAATGACCTTTAGAGATAACAATTCTAACATTTGTAATATCTTTGGCATACTCTTCCACCAATATACCATAAATAGAAAAGGGTGTTGATTTCAATATGGAGGAATGGGCCTACCAGTAGTTGTGTGGGCACAATACGAAATTATATTTTATACTTTACAGTGAAGCCGGTGGGTGCATCAACTTTTAAGCTGCAAATTTTAAGCAAATGCGGGGGTAAAATAGCACAGCACATGGGCCATGCCTTGGACAACATTTCATACTTCGAAGGTCGTAAGGACTACTTGCGCCTATTTTAATAACAACAATAACAGAAGAAACTTGTGATTCAATATTTTGCTATTGTTGTAAAAATAATGTATAAAGTAATAATAGTTTGAATTTTCAAACTGCAAAATAATCCTTCAATTTGAATTGCAAAATTTATTTTATATGGTGATTGCTATGGAATGTAATTTTTTTTTTTAACCCAAATAAAAAGAGAGAATTTGGTAGTAGTTATTTTCTTTACAAATTTAAAACAGTAAAAATGGTTTTTTTTCCTCCTTTTAAATAAGATAAGAGTGCGCAAATTCACCAGTACTAGTGGGGCTGAATTTCTTTCCCTTGAAATGCAGGAGGGGCACTCAAATTCAACTCTATACGTTTATTGCTTACCTTTTTATTAGGCTTGTTTTGGTTTCTAACTCAAAAGCAAAATTTAGGATCACACCATTAGTCATTAAATTATAGTTGAATTTCTATTTTAGTCACTTAATTAAGAAAAGTTACAATTTAGTTACTAAGTTATTCGAAAGTTTTTATTGAAGTTACCAAACTATTTAAAAAAGTTTTTATTTAAGTCATTGAGTTGATAAGTTTTTTTTTTTTTGAAAAAATATGTTCTACCAGCGAGCTCCAAGCGACGACTTGACGAGTGGTACGGTGGATCAATACTCATCGACAAGTAAAAAAACATACCTTAAATCTAAGTAGATCTAACGGTTAGTGCCGAAGATTGAAGAAAAAATTTGTTTAAATTTCAGTTGGCAGATTCATGACGTGTAAAGTTGTTTCATAAAAAAATTGAATTATAGAAGAGAATGGGAAAGAGAGCTTTTGATTAGTGTAAACAGTGTGAATAGAAAAAACCATATAACATCAATTTTAACAACCCGATGACTTAAATTAAAAAATTTAAATACTTCAGTGACCAAATTATAACTTCTTTTACTTAAATTATCAAAATGAAAACTTATCTATATTTTGTTTACCCTTAATTATTAAGTAGGAAATGAAGGGAAAAAGGTTACATTTGACTGGTTTATTAGACTTAAGAAAGCCTAAAAAATTTGTTGTATTCCGAGCTGTAATGAACCAAAAAAAGCAGGTTATAATTGAGGAGTATGAAGACCAACACCTTTGCCTCCTATAATCCTAATCATATCAGATTCTCTGAAATATATATATATAAAAGCAGTACTAAACGTTCATTTATTAAATAAAAGTCATTCCAACACGTTCATTTAATTAAGATGCTGTTTTCTGATTGGAATCTGTGATGTTTTAGTGCTTTTAGTTTTTATTTTCATTGACAAATGAAGTGCCATGGTTACATTATATTACTTGGGAGGAGGCAAGATATCAACGGAAGGGACGGTTGCGGGGTCCTAAATTGATACAGATATTTTACGTATGACGAGCGTGACGAAATATCCACAATGAACAAAAAAAAAACACGACATTCAGGGCCCCATAAATATATAATTGGATTTGAGAAAAAGGAATCCACGAATCATAAATTTGATTCTATTTTTTAGTAAAATTAGTATATCAAACATTTTAAGGAAATGAAGTGAATCAATCCCAAATTTGGATTTGGACTTTGAAAACCAAACCTAATCACAATTATATGGATATTAAAATGACAAAAATTTAAATATCCGATTCAACAGCCTCATGTAATTACACTTTCTTCTATGCCTGCCCACTTTGTGAGTTCAATACTCAATTGAAAATGCAGATATAACTGAAGTCTACGTTTTTCTTTTTGTTACAAAACTACAATCAACTTCATGTTCTTTTTTCTTTCTTTACCCTTTCTATTTATCAGCTTAACCCCAAGTATAAATGAATAATAAAAATATATACATCTTAAGAAATCCACTTCACCAAGTCTGCAGTACATAGAAAGTAAGTCACAAGGATTTCTTAGAGGTCTCGTAACTCAGTTTTGGATCATATCTACATATAACTAATCTACCAAAAAGGAAGAAAGAACCTCTATAGCTTCAAGTAAATATTAACCTACTCAACAGAGGGAGTGCAAAGATAAACAAGCCACAAGTACATACATACATACATACATACATATATATATATATATATATATATTACAGATATAGCTACTAAGGGACAAGGACATTAGGATACCAAGTTTCTGTTAGCATTGACAACCCAACTCAAAACCCGTCTGAACATTCTCATCAGGGTCATTTGCAGACGGTCTTCAATCTCTTTGCAGCCTGAACAAATCCCACAATGACCTGAAGCTCATCCATTTGCTGCACCAACACACGCCATTTGTTTAGAAACCAGTCAACTATCAATCTGGTTTGAGAGGAAGAGAAGAAAGTTTACCTGTGACACAAAATGCCTTTGGACAATATCGACTAGTTGCTCTTTTGATGGATTGGGAATGGCATCCACCTAGCAATAGCAACAACGACGTCAACATTTAAACATCTTTTTTTTTCCTTTACTTACAAATGTGTACTGTTTGTTGTTTCTCAGTAGGAAACTTACAAGATTGAAGTGTCGCCAATATCTCCACAAAGCAGCCATCTCAAGTTTGCTGAGGTCAACCTTCTAAAAGGGAGATATTATGGAAAAACAAAGACAACAATTAGGCTAAGAATAGATGGCTAACATAAATTAGCAATACTGTATTATTGCAATAGACCAAAACAAACTATGCAAAACTCATTATTTACCGTGGACCCACGAGGTGTGGAAACAGACCCCTTAGACTGTGAGTCACAAGAAAAAGACCTGCTCATAGTCTTGTGAGAAGAACCGGTCGATTTATGCGTTCTATGCCTCGATCTGTGGGACTTTTGAGTGTCATCAGATGCTGGAAATTGAGACATAGAACAAGCAGGATTAAAGTAAAATAAAGGGTGGTGGGACCAATAAAAAGATAAAGAAATTAGACATTGAAGCTTTTAGAAATAGTGAAAGTTAAAGTGAAGACACAGAGGATCCAATGTTCCAAGCTCAACTAAACAAATTATCCAAAATCATAGTCCAAAATGGTTAATCACCAATTAAGTATAATTATTAGGATGATGGGCATAGCACTCCCCTGCCCCTCCAAGACAGAACGCATAAGAACACATAGGAACTCACCCATGTCTGATCCATTCCACTGCATGTTTTCGAATTCAAGATCGTCATCTTCTTCATTACCGGTGGGTGCTTCAATCACGCTAAGTGCATTTCTCTGGAGCTTTACTTCTATGCCATTGGTAAGAACCTGTGGTTTTATTAATTAGACAAACAAATATCACTATCAGCTACAAAGTAAAGAAATGCCTACTCTTAACTAAAATATGCAACATAATCAGCTAGAATTAACATTGTTCAATTGTCTTTCCATCCACCAGCTAATCCATAGTTTTTTTTACCTCTTTTTGTGTCTACAACACATAAACTCAAGGAGAAATCTATGAATTTGTCAAAAAAAAAAAAAAAAAATCGGCAGTAATAATAAAAGAGGAGCAAATTACTGGGAAACAAAATCCAGCTCATTTGAAATTTATCAAAAGTGGAAGCATCTCAATTGAATGAAAATATAATCATTTTCAGAAAACAATGAATTAATAGCATATTAAATCATGTGATCCACAAACGGAAGTTACAAATAATGGGAAAAACAATGAACAACAACAACAACAATAATAATAATAATAATAAGTGGGATTTTCTCAAAAACCAAGAAAGCAAAGTCAAGTGTGGAAATGATTGCAAGTTTTGAATAGCTGATGAACATCAAAAAAAGAAGTATGGAGAGATCGATATCCCAGCAGAAACAACATCAAAACCCAGAAAATAAAATATGCGTTTTTTTTTTATTGAGAAATGTTATAAAATCAATTCCAACAATATCAAAAGAATAGCCCAATCATGCATAATGATAAATTTCTTAACAAATTTCAACAGGAAAGAAATGGAAACGATTAGCAACGATTTAGAGTAGATTGCAAACATTAAAAAATTGACTAAAAATCCAGAAAAATCAAAATCCATTGTAACAATCCAGAATAGCATCAAACATTAGGTAAAACAATTAAAAATTCCAGATCCAGGGACGAACACTTACATGCAATCAAAACCCACATCCAAAACCTCAAATTTGTATTTTGTGAGAGGTAAAATGTCATTGATTTTATTTGATATAATGATACCGATCAAATTCAAGCAAATATAGAGAATATTTTTTTTTTAAATTTGCAGTTTTTCAAAAAAAAAAAAAAAACTTATAAAACAGGACATTTAATTGATTTAGAGAGATTGTTTAATGCAAAATAACCCAAAAAGATATGAATTCATGTAGTGAACCAAAAGCTTTACTAGCAAACATTTAATCATAAAAATAAAAACTTCAAATTGAATCCACATTACCTTAAAATTTCAAATTTAAATTTACTTAATCTTGAAAAAATATATATCAACATTATAAAGAAAAAAAAACCAAGAGCAACCAATTTCCAGATCAAACAGCAGAACCCAGTTTCCACCAAAACTGAAAAAAAAAAACCCAAAGAATTACCAGCCAATGCCACCCGCCAAGTCCAACAGCCTTCTTGACCACGCCTTGAAGACCAACGAGCACAGATTTAGTACGGTTATTCCCGGTGACAACCACCTTAGTATGACGTGGCAGAACCGAGAGCTCTTCTTCACTACTGTCTCCGCAGCTCTGAAACTGCGAGAAACCCCCGCCATTGACGGAACTCTCCATTGCCTCCAACATAGTTTCTCCAACAAAAAGAAGCCCCAACTCAGTGAGTCAATCAGGTGGGTCAAACTCGGTAAAAAAATTCAAAGCTAAGGATCAAAATTACATTGGATCGGAAGATCATGCATTGGTGAATACATATATGCTATTATCGTAAGCAAAAGAGAAAGAGATTAAGAAAAAATATGGGATTTTTGTGGAGAAGAGAGAGAGAGAGAGAGAGAAAACACAATTCAGAGAGAGAAAGAAAACAAAAAATCAGAGCATTTTCTAGTGAGAGAAAGACGAGTTTCTGGTTTTTCTTTATTGGTTGGTGTCGCTAGGAATCCCGACAAACCGAAATGGACCAATTAATGAATGCCACGTAAGGATGTTATAGTTTTCTCATCAATCATTCGTTACAGTGAGGTAGAGAAAATTTTCTAAAATGCCACTAGCGGTTTTTTCTTCAAGGAGCGGTTTTATTTTGTGGGGGTTGACCGTTTGACTAGCAGTAGAATGGAGTTCGTGGGTATGGAAAAATGACCTCATTGCCCTTCCATCAAATTTCTAATCTATGTCGAATTTTAAGATGTCTTGTGGAAGAAGGAAATAATTAAAAAAAACTTCTGAAAATACTTTTGGTCATGGGAAACACATGATAATAGTACAAAATTTTCTTCTAAAAATTATTGTTTATTGAACGTCATTAAAATTATTTTAATATATTTCTCTTTTCTTTTCATGCTATTGGAATTTTTTTAATTTTTTTTAAACTTTTTTAAGTGTTACATGAATAGTACAATTAAAATATATAACATAATTATTAGATTTTGTCACACGCGATAAATAAAATTGTATATTAAAATTATTTTCTTTTAAAAATATTATATATTAAATAAATATAGGTGGAGCAATAATAAATTTGTATTTTAATATTATTATACACGTGTTTGATCTTTGAATTTTTAATCTTTAATTCTTTTATTTAAAGATGGTACCAAAGTATGAGAAGACAAAATGTCATCATAATAATATTAATTATAATTTAAAAAGAGTATTTATGTAATTTCATAACTAAGTTGGTGACCAAATTAAGGTAACACCAATTTAGTATAATGCTTAAATATAGTATAGATGTACCAAAAATACAATATAAATACATGTCCGAGTAAACGCACATATCAAATTATTATAGCACAAATAAATTGTTCAAGTTGTCACAAAGAAGAATCAAATTATTATAGTACAAACGAATTAAGAATTGATACAATTCAAACTAAAACCAATGAGTTGAACTAAAATCTACACATGGCAACCACAAAGAATAGGACACGAAAATCCATGCATATAATTGCACATGATGGGACTCAAATTTGGGTATTCAAGACCTAAGACCTCTACCTTTACCAATTGTTCAAGGTCTTCGAAATGTCTTTTATGACATAATAAAATATAATTACAAGTATAAATAAATGTTTGGGAAACTATAAACATGAATCAAATCATTATAATGCAGAGACAAATAAAGAATTGTAAATGATTTAGGCAAAAACTTTCACTTACACAATTGTGTGTAATGTAACTGGAACTTGGATATTAACTCAATGCCTAGGACCTCGTCCTTTCTTAATAATATTTTGATTGAAGATCAATTTTAGAAAATAAGGTTGCTCCCTTCAATTGATCAAACAAATCATCAATTCGAGGTAGCGGATACTTATTCTTTATGGCGACTTTACTCAAATGTCGATAGTCGATACGCAATCTCAAGGCTTTGTTTTTCACAAACAACACTAGAGCCCCCCAAGGTGACACAGTCAGTCAAATAAATCCCCAATCTAAAAGTTCTTGGAGTTGAGATTTCAATTCTTTCAATTCAGTCGGAGTCATTGACCGTCTTCGGATGTACCAACATCCATAGTAGAAATCTTGCACAAAATATATGAAAAGGCGATATCCACAAGTATATGGGTCAGGTTGTAATATAGTTACAACGGAGTAGATGAGTACTCCAAGGATTGTACCCAAGGGAGGTGGGCACTAAATTAATTCTAACCTAAGCATAAATAGATCTAATTAGTACTTTAAATGAATTATATTATGATAAGATAAAAAGAAAGGTTTTGGTGATCTATACTAATAATAATGAAGAAAGAAAATAAATAAATAAAGCACGAGAAATCAAATAATAGAATATATCAAATCTAGACATGGGTGATTAGCTCGCTTCAGTAATCATAACCAATTGTTTCTTTGGGTTTCCTTGTTCAATCAACTAGTCGATATCCTAGTAGGATCTTTCGATCTTCCACTAAAATGACGAGTCGACGAGAACTACTTATCATTCGACCTTACAGTCTAGGTGTTCACGGATAGGCCATACCAAATTTAGGTTAATTCTTACCTTAATGACTTCTTAGGGTTGTTAGGCGTAAAGTTTAGGTTCTTCCTTTTTTGAATAGTTGATCCACTAAGAGAACCCTACAAAACAATTAATTAATCATACCTCCACTTGCTTATCCCCCACAGGAGGATTAGTTCCTCATGGATCTCATAAACAATATAAACTTGATAAAAAGAGTAAATATGAATAATAATTCAAGAGTATAAAGTTTAGAAGAAACCTGATTTGTATTAGAATTAAGTGCAGAATCCTCATAGAGTTTGATTATGTTTCACAAATCTGGTTTTTTCCACAAGAACAAATAACAAAACCAAAATAAACCTAAAGTCTAAGAAAAGAGAAAAACTAAATACTAAATATAAGAAGAAAGTTATGCAATATGAAAGTTGTCTATAACATGTGTTAAATGAGCCTATTTATAGACTTTAGAGTGGTCGTTGTCCTTAACCCTAGGTCAATTACCGTCCTCGTGTTTAATGTTTGATTATTTGAACCAAAATGCCCCTAGTTTGTAATTATTTCCCATACAGAGGTGATGTCACGACACACTAGGTCTTGTGTCGCGACACCGAGGACAGTATGCTCAATCTTCAAGGGTGTGTCATGACATCCTTAGGCTGTGTCGCAACACTGAAGGCAGTCTTGAAATTCTTCTATTGTTCCCTATGTTGCAACATTCAAAGCTCTGAGTTGCAACACAGTAACCAATATCGAGTTAGCACGCCTTCTAATAGTCTCAATTGAACCTTAGGAATAGAATAGGATACAAGTAGCATGTCACTAGGAACTATGTGTGCAAGAATGTGATTATGTGATGTCCAGGTACTGGTCTTGTACATCTACCAATGTAACAGCCCGAATTAAGGCCTAAACGAAATGGTGGTTTCAGGACCACGAATCTGAAATAGAAAAATTTATTCCGATAAAGTTTTTAAGGTCTATTTGTGTGATTGAATGTATAAGTGAAAATTTGGTAAATAAATTTTATCGATAAAGTGCCCAATTGAGTGATAGGACTAAATTGCAAAAATTTCAAAATATGTGTTCTAGAAGTTTTTAGTGTGAAATTGAAATGAAACCATAAACTAAAGGTTATTAATTTGTAATTAGACCATTTTATGGCAACATGGACAAAAATGCCCATGGAAGGAAAATTTTGCAAAGAAGGCCATTAAGGGCATTTTGGTCATTTGGATATTAAAAGAAATAAAAAGGGAAAATAAAGCCAAAAAAGTGTCCATCTTTCTCCTACCTTGGCCGAATATCAAGGGGACTCCATAGTTAGGGTTTTTCAACTTTTCAAGCTCCAAGTAAGTGACTCCTAGCCCCATTTTTTATGTTCTTCGTATTTTTGAGATCATCGCACCTTGACCTAGCTTTCTATATCACTATTGTTAAGCTAGGGTTCATGTTAAAAAATTTACCCATGTGTGTCATGAAAGCATTTTGATGTCTATTGGTAGAAAATGAAAGTATTTTGATGTCTATTGGTAGAAAATGAAAGTTTAATATGTAGTAAACAACTTTTGCTAAGTGATTTTTCATGAAAATGCATTTAGTGACTAAAATGCAAAAGTTGTAAAACATGTGTATAAGTTGTGAAACATTGACAATTGTGGGCTGTTATAAGAGAGAAATAGGGTCAGCTAGGCTTGGGAATGTTGAAAAATAGGCACATTTCATTTTATGAGCCTAGGGATTAAAGTGTAAAAATTGAAAAAGTTAGGGGTAAAATGGTAAAAATTACCATAGGATGATTTTGTGTTCAATTGAGTAATGTATGTATTGAATGAGTTAAATTTGATGTTATAGATCAAGAACGACGTGAAATTGACCTTGACCGTGGAAAAGGTAAGGTATCGGACTAAATCGAAAAGATTTGCATTTTTGGACCGAGGTAAGTCTTATATGCAAATAATGAGTTATTTTAG
Source organism: Gossypium stocksii (assembly GCA_020496765.1). NCBI lineage: Eukaryota > Viridiplantae > Streptophyta > Magnoliopsida > Malvales > Malvaceae > Gossypium > Gossypium stocksii. The sequence goes on from CM035624.1 coordinate 37,499,386, forward strand.
CCCTTATGTTTAATTATTATAATTATTTTGAAATCCTGAAATTTTATATTGAATTATTAAGTAAGTGATGTGATAAAACTGATAAGTAAAGAAAAGTCTCGGTTGAACCTTAGGAATCATTAGGATACGAGTGACATGTCACTAGGAAACCATTGACTGTTATCGATTGTTTATGTGAATCTGGGTGCTAGTTTAGTTTGACTACCAGTGGCTAGGTAATCCTGCATTTGTTGCAGATACGTGTCAGCTTGTGTGAGCAGCACTGAGTAGTATCGACTACATCGTCAGCTTGTGTGAGCAGACCCGAGAATAGCTCATTATTGAGCCCTTATATGATAAATGGTAGCTTCGGCTACGTATTAGTGGTAGCTTTGGCTACATTATGTGTGGCACTTGTGCCTTATTCCGTGCATCCTTTAGCATTCCACGTGGTTCATCGAGTTATTCGAATTGATTTGATAAAATATGATTGTATGTAAAAGATTTGACCGTATGTTGAAGAATGTGTATGTGCAGGTTATATGAAAAATATCATGTGTGCTAAGTGTTTAATGTATGTATTGAATCATATGGTAAGATCACATGAGTAAGTGATAATTCCCAAACTTAATCATATGATAGGAAAACTTATTTTCCATTTGCTATGTCCATTTAGTTTAAATGCTCATTAATTTTGCATATAGACTTACTAAGCTTAATAGCTTACCCCTTCTCTTTTCCCTTCCTTTATAGGTTTATCAAGCTAATCCAAGGTTCGGTGATCATCGAGATTCCATCAACACTATCAACAATCATTTTGGGTACTTGATTATGAACTTTGAATATTATGGCATGTATAGGTGGTCTATTGTTTTGATTATGTGTCATAGTTCTTTTGGGTCCATTTGTTGATAGTAGTGTTGATGAATGTGATAAGTTTTAATATTTTTATGATCGTACCTAGACACTAATTATTATCACGAATAAGGCAAGCGCACCTATCAGACAGTAGTATAGCTTATGGCAAGACTGGAATGTCGAACCCAAAGGAACCAAAAGTACTAGTAATAACTTCATTTCTACTATCTAGCCTAGAAAATAAAAGAGAGTTGGTTTAAATTAAAAACTAACTAAACTAAAGATGCGACAAAGAATAAATTGGGAAAATACTTTGGGAAAACTAATCGATTAAGACCATACCCAAGGAAGAATCCACCTAGACTTCACTTGTTATCTAAGGAAGAATCCACCTAGACTTCACTTGTTATCTAACTCTGAACTAGATGATTTATTCATTTGATTTGATCCGTAGAGATCCCTAAATTATGTTAATATCTCTTTCGAGACTAAGAACAACTAACCCTAGGTTGATTAATTGAAATTTCTTTCTAATTAAAACCCCTAGTGTTGCATTAACTCGATATATGGATCCCCCTATTAGATTTGACTCTAATCCGGTAGATTTTCGTTGTCCTATGTCTAGGATTGCGAGCAACTCCGCTTATTTGTGTTGGATCTACTCTTAAACAGGGACTTTTGCTCCACTGAATAAGCACATTCGACTTGAATCAATATCTTGAAATATTAACTCAAGAATTAAAAACACAATTAAGAACAAATTGAATATTTATCATATAGTTCAGATAACAATAACAAGATCCGTCTTAGGTTTCATCCCCCTCAGGTATTTAAGGGATTTAGTTCATGAAAGAGAACATCTCAAAATAAGGAAAACAACAAAACATAAAGAACACCCAAAACTCCTAGGAGAAATTTAGGAAGATCTTTAGTCTTGATGTAGATCCTTGCTTCTGGGATGGATCGATTGGCTTTCCTTGAGAAATTCCTTACTCTCTACTCTCTGTGTCCTTTTTATTTCTCTCCTAGGGTGTTTATATAGACTTCGGAATAACTTTCTTAGCCCCTAAGTAGCTTTTTCCGCGTGAAATTAAAATGGGTCATGACAGGGACATGCCGGTGTGGCACACCTATGTGAATCAGGCTCAGGCCGTGTTCAAGTCTATTAATTTGGCATGGACGTGTGTCGTACCCTATGAGGAACTTCAGGCCGTGTTGATTTCTCACTTTAGCCTATTTTCTCTGTTTTTGGCCCGTTCCTTGCTCTTTTCTCTTCCTTATGCTCTCCTAAGTATAAAACATGAAATTAAAGGACTAGGAGCATCAAATTCCACAATTCTAATGATAAATCATCCATAAATGTGCCAAATGTGGGATAAAAATATGTATATATTATAGTTTATCAAGTGTTTTGGTACTTTGGCCATGAGAAATGAGCCATGAATGGTTAAGTCATATTTGTCAAAAATGTTGTAATCAATTAATGTGCAAGCTCGCTTAGCAAATGAAAAATGTGTGTGGATGTGCATGCTTGATGATGCTAGATAAAGTTAGGGTGTGGATGACTTAACATGTATGTTTTGATGAGTTTTGATGTTATAATGTGAATTGGCAAAATTGGTTAATATTAGTTTGTGTTTCAGGGTGGCAATTGGCTTGGAAAATAGCCTATAATTGTCCGCAAAGGTAGACACACGGGTGTGTGTCTAGACCGTGTGAGACACACGGCCAGTGCACGGGCATGTTGATAGGCCGTGTGTCCCTTGCACTTGAAATTATGAAAATTAAATGTTTTGTAATAAACACACGTGGTGGAGACACGGCCGTGTAATAAACAGGGCCAAGCCACAACTTCGCGATGATGTCATAAAACAGAACCCCAAGTTTTCACACGGGGTGAGGACACAAGCGTGTTGAGGCCGTGTGAAGGACAGGGCTAGAGATACGAGCGTGTACTCAGCCGTGTGAAAACCCCTGTAGGTTCACAATGAAAAATAATTCTGCACGGGTTAGGGACATGGGCGTGTGCGATCACACGACCTACCCACACGGGCGTGTCCTTGTCCCATACGGGCGTGTGCCCTGTTTTGAGTCAAACTTTCATAAGTGTTCGAAAAGTTCTAGTTTGGTCCCGAATCATGCCTAATGTATTGTTTGGACCTTGTAGGCCCATAATGTGGATGTTATACGTATGAATGAAAATTTTTTAAATTTTACGTGAAATTTATGTGTCGAAATCAAATGATCATGCGAGTGTATATTCAATAATGCCTCGTACCCGTGTCCGGTGATAGTTACGGGTGAGGGGCGTTACAACCAATGGCTACGTAGTCCTACATATGTTGAGGATGCTTGTCAACTTGTGTGAGTAGCACTAAGTAGCTACGTCCCGACCATCATCTTGTGTGAACAGACCCATGACTAGCTCGAGAACGAGCATATATGTGAACTGTGATAAGAGGTAGCTTCGGCTACATATATGTGGCACGTATGTGCAAGCCTTCCGAGTATCCGTTAGTATACCGAGTGTTCAATAGTAATATCAAAGATGTGAAAGCATGTGATAATGATACAATTGGGTACAGGTATGTACATAAAACTCATAAGTATTGAATGCATTAACTGGTGAACTGTTGGTAAGGTGATGTTTGAGTAATGTTATCGCTACAAAATTGTTTTATGAAAGCTTGTGAATATTGATCCATGCTTGTGATGTATGAAATACATGGTGAATTTGGTTGATGATTGTGAAATTGGCCTTCGGGTCAAATTAAGTTATGACATAGCATATTTTATTTGTACAAATTATGATTTACCGAATATGAGAAAAAGGAAAAATTGGCATAATTGCCTATTAAAACGATGATAGGAAAATATGTGCTTTGATCAACTGAAAGATGTTAAAAGATATATATATTCGAAAAGTGAATAATCATAATTAACGTGTATGTATAATATGAGGTTGGGAATGATTGGATAATTGTGGTAGTTTGTTATAATGGAGAGCTTTTGATTGCTAGACTAATGACAAGATTTGTTAAATTATGCTTGCAAATTGATAGAATAGACAATGTGATTGAATAAGTTATATTATCTTGTGGTTATATTGTTGGTCTTGGAAAATAAATTGTAGGATGCTTATTATTTGCATATAAACTTACTAAGCTTTATAGCTTACTCCCTTTTCCTTTCCTATGTTTTATAGTGTCGTTAGGTTGGCTCGAGTTAGAGATCGTCGGAGATTCTTTCACACTATCAAGCTAATAATTTTGTATCAATGTTTTCAAGCATTATAAGTCTATGGCATGTATAGGGACTAGATTACTTTGTTATATGAGTTATTATTGATTAGCCAAGTGTATCAATTTATAATGGTCAAACGATTCATTTGTATTTGGCCATGAGATTTGGCTTATATTGGCTAATTAGGTTGTAAACCTATTTATATGTGCATGCATGAGTTAATGCCTTTGATGTTGTGGGAATGCCATGTTTGAGCCATGTTTTGTGGTTGTTTGATTGCCAATTAATGCCATGTTAAATGCTATTGAGATATATAGGTATGTGTGTGAAGTTGAGGGTGGCAAATGGCTTGGTAAATAGCCTTATTTTTGTCCACATGGGTAGACACACTGGCGTGTGTCTAGGCCGTACGTGACACACGGTCAGCCCTATGGGCGTGTTGATAGGTCGTGTGTCCCCGTACACCTTAGTTTTGAGAAACAGAATGCTCAGTATGGAGCACACGGGTAGAGACACAGCCGTGTGTCTCGACCGTGTGGAGGACATGGTCCCGGGACATGGGCGTGTGTCCAAGGCATGTGAAGTCTGCACCTATTTTGCAAAAATTAAATTTGCGACACTGCCTAGCACACAGGCGTGTGACTTGCCGTGTGACTTCCTTTGGTGCATGACTTCATAAACAGAGAGTTACAAGGGGTAAGGACATGGGCATGAGTGACCACACGGCCTACCCACACGGGCGTGTCCCATATCTACACGGTCGTGTGACCCCTGTTTAAGGCAAAATTTTTATAAGGTTGCAAAATTTCTGAAAGTTCTCGGTTTAGTCCCGAACTATTTCCAAAGTATGTTTTGGGCCTCGTAGGCTCATTTTAGGGACGATGTGAAAAAATGTGAAAAGTTTTAAATTTGGATGGAAACTTATGGCTCGAAATTGTATGTGTGTGTTTAAGTCCAACAATGCCTCGTACCCTATTCCGACGTGAATACAAGTAAGGCGTGTTATAGTAACACCCTATACCCGACTCAATCGCCAAGTTCAGCTACCAAATGTCACAATCAAACCATATTACTCAACAACATTACTAACTTGATTATTTACAAAATTTAACAACACCATATTTAACCCATATTTACCACAAAACTTTATCCTAAACTTTTAGATATCAACATGTTTCAAAACTAAAACTTGGAATAAATTTTCTATTATACAAGTGTTGGGGTTCTTACAATAATTTTACTTTACTAAGCATGTATATATATTCACAGTGACCTAGAAGTATAAAAATTTTCTAATTTGAACCTTGAAACGTAGTCTCTAAGGGTGCCCCACTCTATGCATGATACAACCACGACATTACTCGTGTGGGCTTTGGTGGTGTCTGGCTTGATCGTTCCACACAATCCTGGAGTCATTCTTTAACCATGCATTCAAGGTAAGACACTCGTAAGTTCAAATGAACTTAGTGAAATCCTGTACAACAATTTTCATAAAAGATTCTTAAACTTTTGGGAAAATAAGAATTAGTGCACATAATTAAACTCCTTAGGTAACACAGAAGGTCTCGCAATTTGGTTGGTATAGACAACACATGTACGTTCTTCCTAAACATATTATTGGCGTATATATCAGTGCAGATTTGAACATAATCGTTCTCTTTCAATGACTTTCATTTGAGACATGTCTTGTCAAACTTTGACTTATTTTGGCGGACTTGTAGATGTTTCACCAAAATGGCAAATTCTTACCCTGATCCTTTCATTCTGCGTCAAATCCAAATTCTACTTACTGTATTATCCCCGTCATCCACTTTCTTATAACTTAGCTTGTGCATATACCATTTTTAGAGGGAAACCCATTTTCTTCCATCTTCGTGTATGGCCATCGAATTTAGATTCGACAAATATTTAAGTATTACTCTTTCCTCACAAAATTGTACCTATAAGATAATCCCAACTGGACTTTCCCCTCTTCATGATAGTCCAAACATATATTTTCTTAATTAGGTTATCCTAATGGGCTTCCCAAAAACAGATAATCCCTAGCAAACTATCTCCTCACTAGATCATGAAGAGCAGACTTTCCATTTATAAGATAGTACTTAGTAGGCTTCTCAATGCTAGATAGTCCTAACGGACATCCTTTTCATTTGTTAATCCTTGGCGGGCATTCTGTAACAGCCCAAATCAGGGGCTAAGCAGAATAGTAGTTTTGAAACCATGAATCCGAAGCCTAAAATATTTTTCTCGATTGAGTCTTGATATTAATTGGATGATTGAATGTTTGTATGAAATGTTGTTAGGTGAATTTTATTGTTAGCATGTCCAATTTGATAGGTTGGACTAAATTGCAATAGGTAAAAAGTATGTGTTTTAATTCATAAAAGTACTTGATTGAAATGAAATTTTAAATCTAAGGTCCTTATGTGATAATTAGACCATTTTATTTGAGTTTGGACAAAAATACCCATAGAAGGGAAGAATTTTAAAGAAGAGCATGAGGGGCATTTTGGTCATTTAGATAATTAGAGAAATAAAAAGGGAAAATAAGTCAAAATTGGTGTCCATCTTCTCCCCCTTGTACCAAATTTGAAGAGTCACCATAGGTAGGGTTTTGACAACTTTTCAAGCTCATAGTAAGTGACTCCTAGCCCCGTTTTTAATGTTCTTCGTATTTTTGAGATTCTCGTAACTTGATTTAGCTATTTCTACCACTATTTTGAGCTAGGGCTAATGTTTAAAATTTTACCCATAGATGACATACATGTATTTTGATGTCTAGTGGTAGAATAAGAAAGTTTGAAGTATGGTGAATAACTTTTACTAGGTGATTTTTGGTGAAATTTGTAAAAAAGGACTTATTTGTAAAAGGTGAAATATTATGTACATAAAATGTGAAATGATGGAAATTGTGGGCTGCTAGGCTTAAAATACAAGAAAATGGGATGAAAATCACTTATCGAGCCTAGGGACTAAATTGTAAAATTTGAAAAGTTAGGGGTCAAATTGTAAAATTTGCTATAAGAAGATTTTGGACTAAACCGCAAATTCGACATATTTTGTATCGAGGTAAGTTTATATGTAGATAGAGCTTTATTTAATCATGTTAAAATATTTTGTTATACTATATGAGATGAAATTGTGAATTTGGTGGTGTTTGGAAAATAATAAGGATAATGAATATTGCCTATTCCACATTCTTACAATTTAGTCCTTGTCACATAAAAGTGCCAATTCATGCAATTAAACACAATTCGTGCTTAGCTGAATTTTATAATTATTACTAGCTATCCATAAACACACTTTGGCAAATTTATAGTTTTGCCTCTTAACTTTCACAAAATTACAATTTTCCCCTAGGCTCGTAAATCAAATTTTATCGAATTTCCTCACTAACTATGCCTAACCGAACATTTTCTAAGCTTATAGCAACTTCTAATTCCTACTATTTCACCCGATTATCATCAATTTTACAAAAGTTGTTTATTTGGCAACCAAGATTTATTTTCTTCCATAAAGACTCAGCAAAAATCAATACTATTCTCATGGCATATCCCTAGACTATCAACCATTTAGCAAAATAATCCCCTCAATAGCTAGATTAAGCTTTAGGTGTCCCAAAAGTACAAAAATCTTCAAAAAAGACCATTAAAATCACTTACTTGCATGATAAATAGGTGGCTGAAAGTTTGAGTTCCTAAAACCCCCATGTTTGCTACTATTTTCATTGAATGAAGAAGAAAGAAGAAAGAAATACGAGAACTTATTCTTTTATTACCTAATGGTTACCTAATACCCCCAACTTTGACTTTTCAACCCCTTTTTGCCTCCTATGGCTGGCTATCACTATAGGGAATGGCAAATTGACCTTTAAAAGCCCTACATTATGGTTCTTAAGCAATTTAACACAATTAGCTAGCAATATAAAACTTTTACCCTTTATGCGATTTAGTCCCTTTTTGCAATTAATCTTCTAATCGCTAAAATTAATTCACCAAAATTTTCATGCTTCCATATAAATATGCTATAACACATAAAATAATATAAAAAAATAATTTCTTCACCTTGCATTTTTGGTTTCGGAACCGCTGTTCTGATTAGGCCCAAAATCGGGCTGTTACACGGGCGTGTCCTTGTCTCACATAGGCGTGTGCCCTGTTTCTAGCCAACTTTTCCAAAAATTTTTTAAGTTCTTAGTTTGGTCCTGGACCGCTCCCAAATTATGTTTTGGGCCCCGTAGGCCCACTTTAAGGATTGAATGACATATTATGAATAAGTTTTAATTTGGAACGAAATTTTATGGTTCGACTTTGAGTGATTGGCTGTGCTATTGTCCCGTAATGCCTACTATCCGGTTTCGGCGACGAACTCGGGTAAGAGGTGTTACACATTCCACTTAAGATAGTCATTGGCGAACATTCCACTTAAGATAACCCCTAGCGTACTTCCCCTTTCTAGCGTCCTCCTTACCAATAAATGCTTAGAATTAAAATATGAAGATTCATCTCACTTCCTTACAACCAATATTGGCTTATTTGTTACTTCTAGCGGACTCTTGATGGTAGATACTTATTCACAATACTCTGAAGAGAACACCATTTTTTTCCACACATATCCTTGAGTACATCTTGGTTGGGCCTCTGATCAGTACGCTTGTCAGCGTTCTCATACGTCATAACTATTGTAACTGACTCCTCGTTACGCGAATCATATATTGGTTTCCACAAGTATGTCCCGATGGGCTTCTAAGTTTACTTTTTTGTAGACTTCAACTTGTCATAAGTCGTACTTATCCTTCACTAAATCATGTAATGACTCATCATAGACCTTCAACTCCAATGAGTCAATGAACCTCTTTCGAAGTGTCGCTTTGCAGAGCTTATAGACCATTTTCTTGGCGTTGCTCTGTAGAGCCAATAGATAACCATTTTCATGGTGTCACTCCGTAAAGTCAGTAGACTTTTTATCCAACCAAACCTCTTCAAATCCCTTTTAAATTTATCATTTCCTCCATTACGCCAATTTCTTTATCTTTAACTAACCCACCAAAGTAACTCCCTCCGTACTCCACATTTTATAAACATACATTCCACACACAACATTACACTCACTTCTATAACATGGAGTACACCATATATCAATACATTGATACACAATTCTATCATGCAAACCCAATATCATACTTGTAGAAACTTATGTATTAACACAACCTTATGTACGTATAACTTTCTTATTCACCATAATCATATACAGAGCAGAGATACAAGTAGAACATACAAGCAGCACAACAACCAGTAAACACCCAAAGTTGGAGTAAAAAGAACTCACATGTTATCTTTTGTCCTCGCTAGCTTAGCTTTTCCAAATGCTAGAGCCTCCCTCGTCCTGACAACTAAGCATGACAACCTAGACACCAATTACACTAGAGGTATTCAAATTTTAAAATCCCAGAATCCAGTATCATTTTCAATGATTTCAAAAATCCTTACTTCTCTTTTTATCGAATTCACTAATATAAAGAAATTAAAAAGCTTACCAGCTCATCAGATTCTCTACTTTCCAAACTCAAACTTCCTGATCACTATACCATGCAGAGATTTCCTCAACTTTCTCTTCTTCTGAGTAACTAAAAAAGATGATGTAGAAGAGAAGAAAATAAAAACTAAAAAGAATTCTGCCTGCAGAGTAATCCTCCTCATACATATATATGACCTTTTTCATGCACGGCCACCGAAGTCCTAATTAAGCCATTTATCTCTAATCATTTTGTTTCTCATTAAGGAACCAGCTGGTTCCAACTTAACTAAACCAGGATTGAGACCTCAACTATTTACCATTTAGCCTTTAAAATTTATGGATTTTTTAGTAGAGCCCGTCCAACTTACTATTTATTTCAATTAACTCCCAAATCTTCCTTAATTTTTAGACCTTAATGAAAATCAGGTGTGACAATCAGTATTATATTAGTTGAACATTCAGACCTGTTGACTTCTATATTTATCATTTCACCATCTACACTTTGCAGTAATATTCTCCTCTTTTTACAATTGACCACAGTATTGTTAAGAGTTAACTAATCCATATCGAGGATTATATCAAATTCATCAAATGAAACAACATCAGATTAGTCAAAAACTCTCGGTCCTAAATTTCAGTAGATAGTTCATACAAATTTTATTGACAATTACACTTTGGCCTAACGGGTTGATTACCGAAACATTAAAAATTTTCAATCCTATTGGTATGTTTCTTTTCGCTACTAGTGAATTACAAATGTATGAATTAGTTGATCCAGGGCCAATCAATACATGCATAGATATATCAAATAAAGAGAATGTACCAACAATAACATTGGGAGCAGTAACCTTCTCTCTGGCCCGAATAACATAAGCCTTAGCAGGCGTACTAGCTTTTGACCTCATCAATGTGTCTCTTGTTCCAACTAGTTGATACCAGCACTTCTACTAATTCCTAGTCTTCTACCCCTCTATTGAGCTGACACCAGCTTCGAAACTTGCTCAATACTAGCATCAACTTTACTTGGAAAATTTTTCATGAAATGATCAGTCTACACTCTCCGAAATGATTTTTACCACAGTGCTCGCAAAATGCTTTACTCGTGTTCCGAACACTTTCCTCATTAGCCACTAATGTAGCTTGAGGCTGTTGATAGCTCTATATTGACATTTCTTTTCTTAGATTTCCTGTAGGAGTGGAAGAATGACTTCGAAAGTCTTTTATCTTTTTGGATGGAGGTGTCAAAAGAGATTTGGCTATATTGCGCTTTCTGATATCTTGACTTCTCGACTTTGCTTGTTTCTTTTCATTTCTTATATCTTCTATTTTTTGGTCTCGCTTAGACAAAACAACAAACTCTTTTAGTTTTAATACCCCTACAAGCATATATATGTCTTCATTCAATCCTCACTCGAAATGAGTACACATTTCTACTTTGGTAGATACGAGCTCTTTTCGCTAAGGTGACCAAACTCGTGCTCATATTCAGCTATTGACATGCCCCTCTTTTTTAAATATAACTGCTAGATGTATTTCTTTTTAAACTCAGTCTAAAAGAATTCCCAATTTACTCGATCTCTCGGGGTTACAGATGTTAGACTAATCCACCATTGGTATGCTTCTTTTTTAAGTAGAGATACTGCTCATCTCAAACAATCCTCTAAAGTACACATCAATTCGTCGAGGACTCTCATGGTGTTCTATAACCAATACTTGGCTTTGGTGGGATCATCATCTTTCTTGCCTTTAAACTTCTTCGCTCTATATTTGCCTTTAAACCACAAAAGGCATTACCAAGGGAGGAGGGGGTATATGTTGCTAATGAGCTAAAGGGGTAGCTCTCATATATTATGTGAACTACTAGTTCACCATTTGCAAGAAGGCATCTCTTGCCTCATTCCCATAAACCTATTTGTTCCATTCCTTAAAAGATTTCTGGAAGTGTTTCAGATTATCACCAACCGCTAACTCATTATTCTAGCTACTCTTAATAATGTTGCCAAAATCCACATGAGACATCCAACTAGCAAGACAAAGGAAAGGCCTTAAAAATTTGCTAACGCTCGGCTTAAGAGAAATTAATATTAGTCTATGATCATATTTCAATCTGTGAACGTTCCTCACTGAATGTTCTAACAAAAACGAATCTAACTTTGAATTATAGATAGACCTATCAAGTCTCTATGAAAAAGCCCCTCTACACTGTGTAAACTTAGCACCACTAGCACCCAAATCTCGTAAAACATTATCGAATAAAAACTCTCTAAACCATTTACAAAATACACGTGAAATAGAAGCCCCACATTTTCTTTCACTTCTATTAAAAATAGAATTGAAGTCACCGACAAGCATCCAAGGTCCCTCTACCAAAATAGCCAGGGAGCTGAGAAAATGCCACAATTCCCTTCTCTTCGCAACATGAGGGCTCGCATAGACAATAGAACAAAAGAAAAGATTTGAGCTTATCGTACTATGAATTTTAACATGAACCACCTGAGAATGTATATTTAAAATATCCACCATTACATCATCATTCCAACACAACCAAATCCCTCAGAAAATTGTTCTCTTCTACCCTAAAAGAATTCAGATATCAAAATTTTAGAATAATACCATCGACCCTAGCTTCACTAACCCAGGTTTCAAGCAAACAAAACAAATCCAGTGAAAACTCTTTCCTGTATTCTTTAACAAAATTGTAAACACAAGGATGTATTGCTCCTTAACAATTCCAAAAAAATTATTTTAGTGTTCATAGAAATAAGGAAATTTACAAGGCAATCCTAAAATAAGACTACAATAAATCCCAACAAATAACCTCAACACCATCAGTGTCATCCATAATCATACCTTCCTTAACAACTTCAGGATCCAACACCATAACATCTTTGTCTGGATTCCTTTTGATATCACAAACCAACCCTTCCATTGCTAATTGAAGATCAATCGATTGATGCTTCTAGATCCCGAGAGTCTCATCGAGTGGTTTCCCTCGTTGTTTATAGCAAGTAGTGTAACATCCCAAATTAGGGCCTGGTCGGAATAGTAGTTTCGAGATCACAGATCCGAAGTAGAAATAATTATTTTATGATTTTTATAAGGTCTATGATATTTTTATATACTTGTGTGAAAATTTCGTGAAGAAATTTTATGTGAAAAGTGTTCAATTTGATTTTAGGGACTAAATTGAATAAGTTGTAAAAGTTGAGTTCTAGAAGCTTTTAGCATGAAATTGAATTGGAATATTAATTAGAGGTCCTTAAATAAAAATTTGACCAAATTCTAAAAATTTGGACAAAAATGGACATGGAAGGGTAAAAATATCAAAGTTTTAAGTGAAAGGCATTTTGGTCATTTGTCCATTAAATGAATTAAAACATAAAATAAAAGCAAAAAAGTGTCCAGATTCTTCAACCCATGGCCGAACCCTTCGTCTTCTCCATGGCTAGGGTTTTCAAGCTTTTTAAGCTCAATAGTAAGTGCACTCAAGCCCTGTTTTTAATGTTCTTTACATTTTTAAAATTCGGGTAACTCGGTTTACCTATTTCCACCCTAATTTTGAGCTAGGGTTTATGTTTAAAAATTTACCCATGTTGAATAATTGTGCATTTTGATAGATTATGGTAGATTACGCATGTCTATGGTTAGAGAAATGGTTTTTACTAAGTGATTTTCAGCGAAAACGTCCGAAAGGACTAAATTATAAAAGTTATAAAATTGGTCATAAGTGTGTGAATTAGTAGGAATTGTGGACTGCCATAGTTATGAAAATGTACTGGCTAAGTAAAAAATACAAGAAAATTGAATAAAAATTTATTTACGAGCCTAGGGGCAACAGTGTAATTTTGATAAACTTTAGGGGCAAAAATGTAAAATTTTCAAAATGTGATTTTTAGACTAATGTAAGTAATGTGATTGTTAAATGAGTGTTATTTGATGTGTTAGATCAAGAAAACACGAAATTCGGGCTTAGAACGGGGAAGAACGAGGTTAGGGGCTAAGTTATGAATAATAGTCGTTTTTATGTTCGAGGTAAGTTGGTGTTAATAATGATACAATACTATTGTTGTTTATACTTAAAACCTAGATTAGTATGCTGATTTGAATATGTCAATTAATGGTTAAGGTGCTATAGATATGAAATGATATAAAGGTATGTTATGATACATGAAATTGAAACTTTCTGTGCAAGTGCTTTTCATGAATTATGGTTATTATGTGAAATTGTAAATTACTTATTGTTATGAGATATGTGGTTAAGTGTTTATTAACAAGTTTCGACAATTGTGAAAAAGTCCCGATTGAACCTTAGAAATCAAATAGGATACGAGTGACATGTCACTAGGATTCCATTGACCGTATCGATTGTTTATGTGATTCCAGGTGCTGGTCTAGTTCGACTACCAGTGGCTAGGTAATCCTGCATTTACTGCGAATGCCTGTCAGCTTGTGTGAGCAGCACTGAGTAGTATCGACTACACTGTCAGCTTATGTGAGCAGGCCCGTGAATAGCTCGATAGTGAGCATATCAGTGGTAGCTTCAGCTACATATCAGTGGTAGCTTCGACTACAATATATGTGTGGCACTTTTGTGCATTTTTCTGAGTATCCTTTAGAATTCTGTATGGTTCAGCGGGTAGCGAAACGATATAATAAAGTGCTATAGAAAGGGATAATGACCATGTGATGTGATGAAATAATGTATGAATATGTTTTATGCTATGATGCATTTACATATGTAAGTGTGGATATGAAGTTATGAATAAGTGCAAGTATGTATATGTAAATTATGAGCAATATGTTCATTATATGATCGAACTATGGTAAGTTTGATAAGAGGTAAGTGCTACAATTTTAGCTGTTACAATGAAAGCATGAAAGAGTGAAAATGAAAATAAAACAGATTTGGATAGCAGCAGTGTTGTGACTTTGAAAAATCACCAAAAATATTGAGAATTGAATTAGGAGTTGAATTAGAAATGAAATTAAAGCCCATTGAGTCTACTTTCACATAAAAGAAGTATAGTAAGAAAATGATCTTCAATTTGTGAGATATCTATATTGTTGTGAGATAGGGTTAGATGGATTTCGAAATCCCCTGTTCCGAATTTGGAAAATCACTAAAAATTGTATAAAAATGTTTATGGTGTGTAATTTATATTCTTAAAATCCTTGGTGAGTCTAATTTCAAGAGAAATAAACGGGAAGGTCATCCAAATTTTTTTTAATGATAAAATTGATGTTTAGGGAAGAGCAGTTAGAGCTGCCAAATAGCGAAATAGGAGAAAATTTAATGAATAAAGTGTACTAATTGGCTAAACAAAAAATTATGAAAAGTTTATAGAAAAAAGGTATATGAGTCTAGTTTTAGGTAAAATTTATGGAACTTAATTTTGAGTTCTGTAGCTCAAGATGTAATTAATTTAGCGATTATGACTCAGGAAAACAACTTTAGCTGAACATAAGTAAAAAGTGAGAACATGTGAATAATGATTTTATTTCTTAAGATTACATTTTGAGGAATGGAAATATCTTGTTAATTAAATTGCTTATTATTATATATCAACTTACTAAGCTTTAAAGCTTTCACCCCCTTTCCATTTCTCTCAGTGTTGTCAGGTTGGCTCGAGGTTGGAGACCGTCGGAGGCAGCGCCACACTATCAATTTGTCAAGATAGAGTAATAACAATTCTTATTTTCTTTCAAATGGGTGGCATGTATAGAGAATTATTCTTTGGTAATATGTATTCTTGTGAATTGGCCAAATGTATTGGCTTATGTTACTTCATTGTATAATGCCATGAGATGTGGCTCATAATGGTTATGGGTATGTAAGTTTATTTTATGCATGCATGTGGAAGTGCTTTGATGTAGTTGGGCATATTATACGTATTAAGTAAGGAATAATTAAGGGCTTGATATGTGTTGACGAAACGTATTTGAGTGTAATTTATTGAAAGTAACAAAAAGGGCTTGGAAAATAGCCTAAGTGTTGGCCACACGGGCAGGGACATAGCCGTGTGTCTCAGCCGTGTGGAGGACACGGCCTAGCACACGGGCTTGTAACTTGGCCATGTGCCCTTATTGGTATGTTGATGTCATAAACAGAATGCTCGGTTTTTTTAACACGGGCTGGGACACGGACGTGTTTGACCACACGGCCTGCCTACACGGGCGTGTCCTAAGTCACACGAGCGTGTGACACTGTTTTGAGTCAAAATTTCATAAATGTTCAAAAAGTTCCGGTTTGGTCCTGGATCATACCCAATGTATCATTTGGGCCTCGTAGGCCCATAATGTGGATGTTATGAGTATAAATGAAAAAGTTTTAATTTTATGTGAAATGTATGTGTCGAAATCAAATGATTGTGCGAGTGTATGTTCGGTAGTGCCTCATACTCATGTCCAGCGATGGTTACGGGTGAGGGGCGTTACAAGTAGTGTTAGTACGCATTTGTTGCGCTACGGGAGAGCTCATTTTACCAAACATAAAAATCTCATTCTCTTTGTTAGTATTAACTCCCATTTTTAAATTTCTCCAAAATACAACCTGCTGCATGTTTCTTCTTATATAAATTAGCCGAAAATTCCATTTTTCCCATCACTATACCTTTCCATTTGTCAGTGGCATCCACTTGGGCCAATCTTGATCCATCATCAAAAGCAACCCATCCAATATTCAAATTCATACCCAAGCTTCCATTATTAGGCTTCAAAACCTTCAAAGTCGACTTTGGCCCACTCCCCATAACCACTTTTTTCCCCTTAGCCCTTAGCTTAGCCTGCTTCCTTTTCGTCTCAATAACATCTTTTTTTCTTGAAACCCTAACCCCATATCCCCCTTACCTTATACCTCTCTTTATTCACTACCTCATCACTCTCATTAATCTCACTATTATAAACTTCGAAAATCTCTCATCCAACCTTCAGCGTTGCAAAGTGAGACCCTCCAGTAAGACCCCTGAAACTGTAACAACCCATTTTTGGGTCAAATCAGAACAGTGGTTTTGGGACCACAAATCTGACATTGAAAAATTTATTTTATTATTATTTTAATGTCTATAGTGTAATATTAGAGTTGTGTGAAATTTTCGTAAAGAAATTTTATTATTTGAGTGCTTAATTCGTAAAAAGGACTAAATTGCATAACACGTAAAAGATGAAGTATATTTGTAAAAGGTATTAAATGGTTATGAAATTAAATAGTAAAGGTATTTATGAGGTAAATAAGCCATTGCTATTTTGAGTGGACTTAAATGGACATCATTAATGCATGTTTTAATATATTAGTAAATGTTAAATTAGTAACTTGTGAAATTATATTAGTAAAATGTGATAAACATATTTTTATCATCTTTTTGACTTCATCTTCCATCGAAAATGGAGTTTTAGAAAGCCATTGAAGAACTTCAAAGTTTCGGCTAGTTTAAGCATGGCATGTAAGTGTATTTTTTATCTGTTTTTAATGATTTTTACTTTTTTGTGGTCGTTGCAACTAGTATTAGCTAGCCGGTGTCTTTGATTTCAAAACTGTTTAAGTTTGTGAGTTTTGGCATTGTTGATTAAGTGTGTATTTTGATAGTTGATTATGGAAAATGAATCATTGTTGTTAGATAAGCAAGTTTTGTTAATGATTTTTTTGATAAAAACGTCAATTTTGGACTAAATATGAAATATTGAAATTATGTGAAAAAAGTGTGATTAAATGTAAAATATGTGTGACAGCCCGAAATTGACCCTAGTCGGGAAGTGGTTTCGGGGCCACTAAACCGAGTCGTAGGAAAAAAATTAAATACCAAATTCTATGATTAATATATATGAAAATGCATGTGTGAATTTCGAATAATTGATTATTGTCTATTTGAATGTGAATTTAGAGATAAGGACTTAGGTGAGAAATTTTAAATTTTGATAGACAAATTGAAGTGATTAAATAAGCTAAGACATTAAACAAGTGGACTTGCATGTCAATATCACCATTTATATATAGTGGCCGGCCAGGGTTATAAAGTATCTATGTGTATATGTATTTTAATTTGATAAAAAAAATGAATTGGTGACATTATAATATATTAGTTAAATAAAATAACAAAATGGGGGAAATGAGCCAAGTGTTCATCTTTTTTTTTTCTTTTCTCTTGGCCGAAACATTAAGGAAGAAGAAGGGTGATATTCGGTTCTTTGCATGCTCAATTTAAGGTTAGTTTTCATGTAAAATTTTATGAATTTTATAAAATTTAGTTAGCATGGTGGTTCTTTTCATTGCCCATAAATGAATTTTTGAGTTTTTGATGTGTGAGTTATTCGACCATGGCAAAAAGGTGCTTAATGGTTGAAGCCTTAAAGCTATGAAGCTTTGATTGATTATTTTGGATGTTTTTGGTGTCCTTTTAATGATAGACAAACAATGATCTTTGAATTTGTAAGAATTTTTAAGTTTATGCAAATAATAGCATTCGGCCATTTGCTTGATTGTGCAAAAACATTTATAATTGGAGGTTGCTGTTAGGGAATGAATATATGTGTTTATAATGGAGTTACATGTTGCTTTAGGTGATTAATTTAAGCAAATTTTGCATTCGGGCATGTTAGGGAGTTTCAAGGAATTTACTTGGTTGTAAATGCACTTTTGGTCATGGTAAATTATGTATTCCTTGTTGAATTTTGATGGTTTTTGTTATAAGAGCTACTAATGATGAATATAGAATTTAGTTTAGTACATTGTTATTAAATTATGTGTTTGTGAGCCAAAAATACCGTGTGGTGTATTGGTGATGAGATAAAATGTTTTGGTTGTTATAAAATGTGGATAATTCTTTGATGTAGGAGTGGAAATTTACCGTGTATAAGTAAATAGCCAAGGGTTGAGTTTTGGTAAAGGTTAAGGTAGCCGTATGTTTTATTATGATAGTATGAAAATGGATATATGTTTGGATGTTTAATAGTTACCAAAAAGGAAAATGGCTATCATGCTTATATGTTTTGCTAGGACCGAATGTGAGCCTAAATGGTTGGTAATATTCGCCTATAAGCTTTAAATGGTAGGATTTTGATTAGTAAATTTTTCTTTGTTTATTTTAAGCTCAAGAGCATCAAAGACAAAAGTCGGATAAAGGGAAGGCAAAATTAAACGAATAGCTGTAGATATACAGTCGTCAACAACTTTTTGAGGTAAGTTTTGAGAAATAAAACCTAACATATAATTAAAGATGACATGATATATGCATGATAGATGAATTATGGCCTATTGTTCTTACTTTAATAAGTTTAATTGTGAAATGTTTTGTATATATAAGGTATGTAGCTGAATGGCTAATAGGGAGATAAACTAAGATATTACTATGGTTATGTGATCATGTGCATTTGCTTGTTGAGCTGTAAGTTTAATGAAGGGTGTATATATGTCTAAGGTTGAATGATATTTACGACATGACGTCAAAGTATGTATTATATGCCTATTTTTCAAATGTAGCAAATGAATTACAAATGTGATAGGCCTTGTGAAATGTATTAGTATGTGGATAAGTATACATGAAACTTGGTGAATTATATCCGGGCTAAAGTCCCGCAGGCATTCGTGCTGGAATTATATCTGGGTTAAAGTCCCACAGGCTTCGTGCTGGAATTATATTCGGGCTAAAGTCCCGTAGGCTTCGTGCTGGAATTATACCCGGGCTAAAGTCCCGCAGGCTTCGTGCTGGAATTATACCCGGGCTAAAGTCTCGCAGGCATTCATGCTGGAATTATGTGATTTCGTAGTAATAATCCAACAAATACGCTCAATGCCCTAAGTTGGTCAGGTATGTATCATATACTCGTTCATGAATTAAATTCGGATTAAAATCATAGGTGTCCATTAAGATGATGATACTCCGGCCATTGTATAAGGCTATATGAAAGTCTATTATTTATTCATGATATATGAATTTTTAATTCAAGTGAAATTATGTTAAACTTTGCTTTATGTATATGTGCACATTCGGCCAAAGTGTGGAATAGCATGAAATGTGTGAATATGTGTATAAGTGCTAAGTCAAAATGTAAATGATTTAGATGCATTCAGTCAAGGGATGAAACCATGTGGATAGAATTGAATTGTCTGGTAATATGAATTTAGGTTCAAGAGAAGTTAAAATGTTCAATGCTTATTCAATGGTAGTATGTTATCTTCGGCCAAAAAGGGTATTAGATCAAAGGAATGTTGTTTGAGAATTTGGTTGATTATTATTCCATTGAGTTAAATGGTTGTATTGCTTAAAACTTACTAAGCATAGTAATGCTTACTCTGTTTGCCTTGATTTTCTATTTTATATATCTCATTCGCTAGCTACGGTCTCGGGAAACTCAAAGTCGAAGTCATCCACACTATCTAAGCTCATTTCGGTACCCTTAGTAACTTAATTTGGATAACGGCATGTATAGGTTCGACTTTTGATTTTGGACAAGTATCATTTTGATGATGTAAATATGTATAGCCATGCGAAAATGGCTTGCCAAGTTATCTTTTATATATATATACACACGTACAGTTGATGCAAATATATGAATGTTATTTGATAAGTGTGCACCGTGGTTGAATTGAATTGGTTATATGAATAAATTATTGTACTTATTAGTATAAGATGACTTATATTCGGCTAAGCTTAGGATAAATTACCAAATGAATAGTGTTATAAGCATTGATAAGCAATAAGATACTCCATGACATTAGTATAATGTGAAATCAGAAACAAGTTATAACTAGGTCGGGTTTATCAAGCCTGGTGTTACACGTTGTGGTGTAGGGATGTATGCATATTCGGCTCTAGTTGACAAGGTTGTGTAATTGGTTAAGTCTTAAAATTTTTACCACATGAATAGTAACTTTTTGTTAAGACGCATAATTGGTTCAATGTGTATTTTGTTATTCATGCGCATATGCTTAGTTTAATAAGTGCTTGAAATCTTATATGAGTGGATGCGGATATTTATTTATATATTTTATTTGAACTTGGTTATATGCATAAGTTATATCTGCGAATGTAAGAGCATGACTTGGGTGTTATGGGTTTATTTAAACTTTGTGCTTGTCTAGTAATACCTCATAACCCTCCGGTGACGGATACGGGTGTGGTGTGTTACAATATGGGCTGTTTTGTGAATGGGTAAAATTCGGCCATCTTGTATTTGTATTAAATTGAATGAATTTGTGATTTTAGGTGATAAGGACTAAATTGCAAAAATATGAAAGTTTAGGGGCTAATTTTCAAATGTGCTTACATGTGTGAATTGTGTTAAATTAAATAAATTGTTGATTAAATAAGTAAATTTTGATATTATATAGATTTTGATATTATATTGACGGGGGAAAACAAAATATCGGATTAATCGACTTAATTCGTCGTTACAACGAACAAGGTAAGCTCATATGATAATAAATGTTATCGAATTGTGTTATTTATGCATTATTATCATTGAATTTAATTGAAATGATTATATACAACCCTTCGAGACATGAACGACAAAGAATCGACAAGTGAAAGTCCTATACGAACCTGAGGAATAGTATAGGGTACAAATGTCATGACATTAGGGTACTGATATTACGTGTAAGACCATATCTGAGATATGACATCGGTATGATATTACGTGTAAGACCATGCCTAGGACATGGCATCGATATGAGATTTCATGTAAGACTATAGCTAGGCTATTGACATCGATATGAGATACATGTAAGACCATATCTGAGATATGGCGTTGTATGACCTATGTGGAATTCCTGAGTATCCTTAGTGATTCTGAATGGTTCAACGGGCATAGTTAAGATGTGAATGAAAGCATGATCTAATTAAGTAATACAAGTATGTATAGAACCAATGTGAGAATCTAATGAAGGTAACTTAGTAAGTTTATATCGTAACATGTTTATGAAATGAGAAAGATATGTGTGTAAGAATGTTTTTATGCCAAATTATGTTTAATTGGCTGTAATGAGGTATGAATTGAATGATATATGAGATGTAAGTTATAGATGTTTTAACTATTAACATGTAAGGCACATATAATGAAAATAATCATTATTTGATGATATTGCATGTGATTCACTTGGCTAAGGAAATGTGATGAATATTAAATCGAATAAAGTTATTATGATATTCATTATGCATATGTAAGTGGGAATGAATTTATAAGAACGTATTTGATCTATATGAGCATGGAAATGAGCAAACTTGTGAAGCTTTTAGTTAATTATGTGATTGGATTTATGTTATAAAGGTGAAAATAAATGAGTTACATTATAGTATATATATAAATACTTAATATGTGTTTATTCTATAAGATAAGTTTAATATCATACAAGCTTACTAAGCTTTAAAGCTTACTAAGCTTTATAGCTTACTTTGTGTTATTTTTCTATGTTTTATAGTGTTTCGAATGTTTGCTCGGGTTGGAAGTCGACGGAGATCGTATCACACTATCTGGCGGTTGATTTCTGTATTTATACACTTTATGATTTGGTTATATGGCATGTATAGGCTAGTTGATAACATGAGGTGTATAAATTACTTTAGCTATGAAAGCTTATATATTTTGTTGTGTTTAAGCCATGTGATTTGGCTTAACTTGGGACAAGTTTTAGTTGTGTATATGTCTATATGATGTGCTATGCTTTGGTAAATTTGATGATGGTTATTATTTATGCCAGTGGTATATTGATATGTGGTTGGAAATGGATATATACATGCTTGATATGATTTGGTAATTTGATGCATTAGTGGAAGTGTCCAAATTGATATTCATAATTGGTGTATAGTGGTATTTATGCGCTTGCTTATATTGGTATTGAAAAGTTAGGTTGCCTGAGATTATGAAAAAGGAATGGAATACTTTAGACCTAAAGAATATTGGTTTACATGCCTTGTTAAATTGGTATAAATGATGATTGATGGTTGGTTAATAAATCATATTGACTTGGTATGTTTGTGGTTAGACAAAAGTCTATGTTATGAGTAGGTGAAACAGTTGAAATGGTATGGTATGGTATGTTTTGTACATGAAATGACATTGTTTGGATGTCTATTATGTTTTGGTTTGGTACCATTTGATCTTGTGTAGGTATATGCAAATTTGGGTGAGAAATGTGGCTTGTAACTAGCCTATTTTTGTCTGCACGGTTGAGCACACGGGCGCATGGCTCGATCGTGTGTGACACATAGCCTTAGTACACGGCCGTGTGTCCCTTGGTGTTGCAATTCGAATTAAGTCAGTATGTACCACACGGCTTCACACACGGGTATGTACGTGGCTGTGAGGCATAAGTCAGTATACCCTACAAGTTTGGCACGGCCCAACACATGGCCTAGGCACGGCCGTGTGAGGTCATTTTGAATAAGCACACGGGCTAGGCACACGGGCGTGTGACTGGCCATGTGACCCAAGTCAGTATGTATACCCTGTTTCCACACGGCCTGTGACACGGGTGTGTCCAAAGCTATGTGAGGCACACAGCCTGTTCATACGGACGTGTGGCCCTTGAATTCATGAAAAATTTTCTAAGTTTCGAAAATTTGTTTCGAGTTATCGGTTTGGTCCCAAACCATCATTAATACAAGTTTAAGGCCTCGTAGGCGTTTTAAGGGACATTAATGTGATATATTTGACTGATGAATGGTGATAAATGCTTAAGGAATGTGAAATGTATGTGAAATGTATGTTAAATGTTATGAACTATTTGGTAATACCTTATAACCCTATTCCGGTGACAGATACGAGCTAGAAGTGTTACAGAAACTGTTGTTTCTTCTCTCACCGGAAGCCCGACTACGCCCTCTCCATCTCTCCACCACCATCTATGAACCATAGGGTTCATCCTCTACCTTTTTTTTCAAGACTTGACTTCTCCATAACCAATCGAGCGCAACCTGACTCCTCTACCTATGAAGCCGTCGCAATCCCAGGACAAACGTCCACTGCATGTCTGTACATACCACATTGGAAATAGATATTTGGTAAAGCTTTGTATTCAACACGCTGAAGATGAGCATTAATCTGAACCTTCGACACCAATGGCTTCCTCAAATCAACATAGACTGCTAGCCGCACAAATCGTCCCCTGCGAGCACAATCCATATAAACATCCAGTATCACCACCGGACCAACCATTTGACCAATCACCCTTAGGAGGCAATCTGAATAATAACCTTCAAGAAGTCCAGGTAACCTAATCCAAACAACCTACGACTCAATACCACTCTGACTTGTTGAAAACTCCGGTGACCATGGCCGAACAGTTAGGTCTCTGCCAAAAATTAACCACGGCCCTCCTACTAATACCTTATTATAGTCAATTCATCCTGAAAATGAACCAAATAAAAATCATTCCCAATATCCATGAGTTGGATCTGACATTGAGGATTCCATAGTAAATTGATTTTATTCAACAAAACATTAAAACCAATCATTCCCCTTAGTAATTTCACAATAACTGTATTGTACATTCGTTGTTGGATAAACTCTTGCACTCTGTTAGAGAATGTAATCTATGAAGCACCCTCAATCACTTCAGTAATAGCGTCGCCATCCAAAAGTGTAAACTCCTCTTCTAGAAAACCACCATTATTCTTCTCTGAGGAAGCCCCTAAGAAGGTTGATTTGTACGACACCTTCAGAATCTCTGACTGAATCCTCTGGCCGTTATTATCCATAATTGGGTCATCAAAATCTAACTTTACTTTTAGTCTAATGCGAACTTTCTTCGTGGTCTTTCCGATACCACTAGTCAAAGCCGATTTATTGGCACCCGCCGCGAAATCCACCGTAGGAAGCGTCCCACTCATCTCCCGCCTAAAAAATTTACTTCAAAAAAGCCTAGTTCCGCATATCTAAATGCCATCTGTAAAATATATCCTATTTTATTATATTAGATAATCATATTGTTTTATTTATTAATTAATAAAAAGATGAGATTAAAAATTATGATTATCTAAATAACATATTAATTTGTTTAATATATAAAAGGAGGGAAGAAAATCGTCTATTCATCTTCAATATGTGTTTGCCTTATTGGTTTATTATTATTATTATTCTAAAACTTAATTATCTAGTTTTGGGATTAAATATCCCTTGTTTGGCTATATGATATAAATTTAAAGGTTAAATAAGAATTTAAAAATTAAAACGCTTTAAAAATTTAAATATATTATTTAATGGTTAATTAGTAACATATAATTGAATATATTGATATTATTTTTAAAATGTAAATTATTATTTGTACGGGTTATCATATATTGATAAAAATATATTGTTTAATATGCTTTTAATTGATAAATAAACCATCCAAATAATAATTTATATTATCATTAAAATATATTTAAATCATTGTATACATTTGTATAAACTTTATGATAAACAGCTTTAAATTATTTATATATTTAATGGATTTTTTGATTTAATCTTTTATTTCATAAATATAATGATTTAAGCAGCAGCAGCAACAATAATAATATTATTATTTATTATTATTATATACGATGCATAATTTCTTAGAGTAAAGATATAGTAAAAATGTAATATAATTTAAAATTTTGAAACGAAATTGGTTAGGTATATTTTAATAAAAATAATATAATATTATTTTTATTTAAAATTTGATGATATATCTATAACATGATTTTATTACAAAAATAAATTTAATTGATAATTAAAATTTTTAAAAAGTAAATAAAAAATATAATTGGATCAGTTGTCATAATTTTAATCTATACACCTTGTTATATTAAATATATATGATTCGTAATAACAATTAATAAAATTAACGATAAAAATAAAATAAAAAAAAATTCAAAAGAAGAATTGGAAACCTATAAGCTTTGGCTTTGGTTTTTGGCTTTTGACTGAAGTTGTATTTGAGTTATTGAATCTTTCCTTTTATATAGAATTTAATTCTAGTGTTTAAATTCATTTGAAACTCTTTTCGATATCATTATTGAATCCTAAACAGATAAAAATAAAATAAAATTCACTTCCTATCTTTGTTCCAAGGAGCAACCTTAAAGATCCAACTGTAGGTTCAACCCTTGGCTTGGCCTAGGGTTTTGAATTTGGAAAAACAAAAGAAAAGAAAAGAAAGAGAAGATAGAAGAGGGGGATAATTGAACTGTTGAACTATTTTGTACACGCATGGCGGCACAGTCAGCATTACGTGGTGACAATCAGCATTTCATTTAGTTTTTAATGGAGGAGTAATTAGTTCTTAATGGTAGTTTTAAATTTGACCAAAAAAAATTAGTGTTACTAAAATATTAATACAGTAATTTTAAAGTGAATATCTAGATAATTTACCCAAAATTATATCACATAAAATGTTGGTTTGTATTATAAAAATTTGTGGAGTGTTTTTCGCATTTATTAGACTCTGCGGGCACTTAGAAAGATAATCGATGAGCAACCAATGAAGGACCAAAACAGTCCCAACATCACGACAAAGAACGTCAGGACGACGCGACGGACGACATCACGACGAGCTGATAAACGACGTCACGATGTGGCGATGTGTTCCCACAAAAATTGAGTCTTTTCTCCTCGTTAAACTCTGCCATCTTTTCTTAATTAAACTTTGGTTAATCTAGGAATATTTTAATCATATTAGGACTTTAATATTAGCCATGTAAAAGGTCTTTGTAACCCTGTTTTAGAGTGTTGATGGAATATTTCTTATGTGAGATTTGATGAAGAGTCTTTTAGAGAATTTTGCATTCGGATTTTGGGTTTTGCTCTTTTAAGTTTTTTTTCTCCATCTTGTACTCTTCATTGGTTTGTCGATTAGTGAAGCTTTTTTGGCCGTGATTTTTATACTCTTCAGAGGAGTTTTTCATATAAAATTTGTATGTTCGATTTTCCCTATCTTTTCTATTTCGTTATTTATACAGATTAATCCCCAACAAAATTAAATAAAAAATAAAAACACTTGTTATAATGTTAGTGTACACACTAAAATAATAAATAACCGTCATTACAATTTATATTTCATTTAAAATAATTAACCTATTTTTAATTTATTTTTCCAAATATAATTATTATAATAAAAACTATAATTTTACCGAATGAAATGATGTTTAATTAATTATTAACACCGACACTTTATTATTAGTAGAGATATACTCGAACAAAACTCATATCACTTTATTCATGACATCAAATTTGGTTAAAAGCATCCATCAGTATTAATACTATTGTAAAAATTCCTCACTAAATTGAGTATCAACGAAGTTACAAAATACTTTATTTATAAAAATGTATAAATCCATAAGGATGTTTAGATCTTTTTATTATTTACTTAAAAATTAAAAGTAAATGTATTTAAGAATACTACCTAGATCTTTTTGAATAAATTGATATTTATTATTTCATAGCTCTAGGCGATAAAGTAATTGAACCAACATAACAAACAGTAA
This sequence comes from Gossypium stocksii, assembly GCA_020496765.1. Classification (NCBI taxonomy): domain Eukaryota; kingdom Viridiplantae; phylum Streptophyta; class Magnoliopsida; order Malvales; family Malvaceae; genus Gossypium; species Gossypium stocksii. Next base: position 37,526,418 of record CM035624.1, read on the forward strand.
CATGAAAAGCCAAAACAACAAAAAGCAAAAGAACTAAACAGCTGTCAAAACAAACAGAAAAGCAAAACCAGAAAATAAAGAAACACGAAACAGTCAAGCAAGAGAAAACCAATCGCCTAAAACCAACAGCCAACAACGATCCACATCCTAATATCAGTCGGCCATCTCTCTTCCTATTCTGCTGAAAAAACTAATATTAGAGAAAGAAGAAAGACGAGAGCTTTGGAATCAAATATGGAGATTCAGCGAACCTTCTCCACAACCAAAGCAAAATCAAAGAAAACCTCAACGATCCTGGTTCCAACGCAATATTTCCTTCGTAGCCAACGCCTGCACAGACTCCGGCACACCATCGACCCAGTCCTTGAAAATCTGCCTTCGCCATCATTCCACCGCCAATGCATGAGCCACTCCATTCATCATACGAGGCACAAAAGAGTAAGAGATAACATCAAAAAATACTTCCAGATTACTAATTTGGTGTGTTATCGGCCTAAGTACCAATTTATCTTCCTCCTTTTTCTTTACAGTCTTAATCACTGTGAGCGAATCTCCATCCACAATCAGACACCGAAATCCCATTTTGCGAGCAAAGATCAGTGCCCTTTCGCTAGCCCTTGCTTCTGCCACACATGCATCAACAGTATCTATAAAGAGATAAGTTTCTGACCCTACAATTTCTCCCTCTGAATCCCTGGCTAAAAATGCTGTTGTAGCTAGTCGACCCTCCTTTTGAAATGCCACGTCAAAATTGATCTTAATGACTCCAATGTTTAGGGGTCTCCACAGATCTCTCTCCTTAGGCTTCGAACACAGATTAAGATTCTCTAAATGTAATTTTAGATCTTGAATATATCCACAAACAAATCCCAATAAATCCTGCAAGGAGAACTTTACATCTTCATGAATTAGTTTATTCCTTCTATACCATAGTGCCCAAATGGAAATTACAATGACTTGTCTTTGATAATCATTTGCTGCAGAAAAGGTTTTAGCAAAGCGAGTCCTACAACACGACAAAACATCAAAAGATGGTATCGAAATTTGAAAATATGCCCAGACACTTTGTAGAATACTACAAGTCCACATCAGGTGACCCACGTCCTCCTCAGCTTCTTTACACATAGGGCAAATTACATCAGCTCTCAAAGTTCTTCGCTTTAGATTACAGAAATGAGGCAAAAAAACATGTATCAGCCTCCATAAATGTATTTTGATTTTCCCTGGAATGTACATAGCCCATAGTAATTTATAAACTTCAGTAAAATTGCCCATCATAGGATATATGTAAGTAGTTATCTGTGGTTGTTCATTAGAAAGAACCCTATATCCACTCTTCACTGTATATATCCTAGACCCTTCATACTTCCAAACCTGCATGTCCACCTAATTACTCCTAGATATTGGAATGGAAAAAATACGAGTGGCTGTATCCTCGTCAACTATGGTATTTACCAGCTCCTTATTCCATGTATAAGTTTCAGGTTCAATTAACTGACTCACCGTTATCCAACTCGGTATAATCTTTTGAACTGATATTCTGTTATCCCCTCTGCCAGGCAACCAAGGATCATTCTATATATTGATAAGGGCACCATTACCGACACGCCAAACTAGTCCTTCCGCAATCAACTCTTGCGCGCTACAGATGCTTCTCCAAGTAACCGATGGGTAAGATCCAACTTTAGCCGATAGAATATCTGAGAAGGGATAGTAACGAGCCTTTAAAACTTTAGATAGGAGACAATTAGGCTGAGATAATACACGCCAAATTTTTTTTGCTAGCAAAGCTTTATTAAACAATGACAAGTCTTTAAATCCCATTCCACCAAGACTTTTTGGTTTACAAAGCACCTCCCATCGACTCCAATGGATGCCTTTCACAGACTTGTTATTAGTCTACCAGAATTTGTTCATTATACCTTCCATCTTCTGACATAACGATTGTGGCAAGAGAAAACATTACATTACATAAAGTGGGATAGCTTGCAATACAGACTTGATGAAAACCTCCTTTCCCCCCATAGACAAGTAACGCAAACTCTACCCTTCCACCCGTTTTCGGAATCGATCAGTAAAATTAGCAAAAGCCCATGTTTTTTTCTGACCAACCATCATAGGTAAACCCAAATATTTCTCAGGGTTTGAAGCCACCCGAACTCCTAACAGATTGACAATGTCATCCTTAACCCCAGAATCCACATTAGAACCGAAAAAAATAAGAGACTTGTCAAAATTCACCCTCTGCCCCGAAACCATCTCATATTCCCGAATAACATCACGAACCACTCTAGCTCCTTCACCAAAAGCATTTCCAAAGAGAATGCAATCGTCAGCAAAGAACAAATGATTGATTGAAAACTTTTCCCTTCCAATAGGAGCCCCATTCATCAAACCTTTAAGTTTAGCTTCGTTGATCAATGTAAAAAAACCCTCAGCAAATATAAGAAATAGATAAGGGATGAGAGGATCGCCTTGCTTTAAGCCTCTGGATGGTGAGAACCACTGGCTACGAGCCCCATTAAGACTTACAGAGTAGGATACAAAACAAACTAATCTCATAACGAGAACAATCTAATCAGTGTGGAAGCCCAAATGTTTCATCATCCCTACCAGAAAATCCCATTCAATGTGGTCATACGCCTTACTCATATCAAGTTTCAGCGTAAAATTCCATTTCTTGCCACTCATCTTCATTTTGAGAGAATAAAGAACCTCATAAGCTATTAAAACATTATCCGATATAAGTCTCACTGGGATAAAAGTTACTTGAGTTTCATTAATACAATTCCCCAAAATCGAACTCATTCGAAGCATCAAAACTTTCGTGATAATTTGTAAACGACATTACACAAGCTTATAGGTCTGAATTGTGACAAATTTTTTGGTTTTTTGACTTTCGGAATCAACACAATGCAGGTTTTATTAATCTCTCCTACTTCAGATCCACCATTCAATATAGATAAACAATAAAGCGAGATTTTAGGCTCAACAATATGCCAATACCTTTGAAAGAAAAAAACTGGAAACCCATCAACACTGGGAGTTTTCAAATGAGCCATCATCTTGACCGCGCGTGCAATATCATCCTCGTTGAACGGTTTTAATAATTCCCCATTCATACTATCTGTAACCTTCTCCTCGACTAAACTAAATAAATGCTCATCCGAGCCCACTTCAAAAGCCAAAAAAAGATCTTTAAAGTAATCTGTTTGCAAGCTTTAAAATCTCCTCTGTCGACGTAGCTTTTCTGCCATTCTCATAGTCTAATTCAGAAATTTGAGCACAAACTTGGCGTTGAATAGCTACCTTATGAAAATAGGCGGTATTCCGATCACCATTCTTCAGCCAGTTAATACGAGCTCGTTGTTCCTAAAATAATTCTTCTTTATCCGCCTCCAAATTGAGACCTAATTGGATATTTGTAATTTCAGCCAAATTTTCATCAGACGGGTCTTGATTGTAGAGAAGATGCAATCTGTCTTCAAGAGCCGCACGATTTTTCTTTTCCTCCCTACACCTGGTTCTACTCTATTGTTGCAGCCGATGACCCAATCTTTCAAGTTTCATAGGAACAGAACCTAATAACTCGGCCCACCACTCTTTAATTAGCTCCTCAAATGAACTTTCCAAACACTGTTTAGCTTCAAAATGAAACAGCTTACTATGACAACGCCATCTCATCCTCCAAGTGTCCAACAGTATAGGACAATGATCAGAAAATGAGTGATTGATGTGTTCTAATTGATAGCTTGGGAAAAGATTCACCCAATTCAACGTAGCAACTCCACAGTCTAGCCTCTCCCGAATATTGGTGTCAAAGAACCTTTCTCTTTCCCATGTAAACCACTGACCAATAAAACCCAAAACGTTAAGAGCATAATCTTCCAAAGCTATCTGAAATTTGTTCATCTGGCGTTTTGGTCTACGTCGACCGCCTTTTTTCTCAGTAGAATTAGTAATCTCATTGAAGTCTCCCAAAACAACCCAAGGAATAGATTGGTCAAGGCTCAACTTTCTAAGCAATTCCCAAGAAGCATTTCTTCTCCTTTCATCCGGATTCCCATAGAACCCCGTTAATCTCCAAACTTTACTACATTCATCATCGTGAACTTCAACATCAATATGGTAAAAGGAAAAGCTCTTAAGATGCACCAACAAGTTCCCTTTCCAGCACAAGGATAGCCCCCCTTTCGACCCTATCGCCCCAACCTCAATCCCATTCTTGAATCCACATTTTAGCCTGACCATCTCTATTTTTTTAGCACTTAATTTTGTCTCCATAAGAAACAAAATTCAGGGATTAATGGCTCGCACTTTATTCTTGAGCCTTTTAATAGTTCGTGGTCTCCCCAAACCACGAACATTCCAGCTTAGGATTTTTATTGCGATCGGCTGCTCTGCTCACCAGAGCTAGCCGTTAGCATAAAAGGTTTACCTTCAGCAAGACTTCCAACTTTAGCTTTGGCACTCAATATAGCTTGGAGGCCCTCCACAACCCTCTGTCGCTTCTTACCATCCAAATCAGCTATTGGGTCATTTTCCTCCTCAATAACTAAAACCATAGGCCCATTGACCAAGCCATCACTACCCGAATCACCATTATTCCAATTGCACCAATTACTTTGCCCATTACTAAAATACTACTGATTCTGCATGGGTCCCAACAGAATTAAATTCGGATTTGATATTTGATTCCTAGAATCTCCCCTAAAATCTCGCCTAGTATCTTTCTCTCCAACCGACATACTGCCATGATTCAGCCTTTCCATCTTTTCATCACTACATCGTGCCCCGTCCATCTCACGCAACCATCTACTCGTTACCAAGTTTTGGTGCCTTGGTGTTGCACGTAGTGACAAATCCCACCCGAACACAATTTTAGAAGGTTCAATTCTAAGTCGAAAAGGATAGTAACTCTCACCATGTCCCATTTTGTCGCAGATAAAACAAAAAAGACTTAATTTTTCGTATTTAAAAAGAGCATAAATAGTCACAGTATTCTAATCAAAATCTTCTTTTTGCGTCTTAACGGAGCAGCTACATCCAGACAAACCCAAATACGCATATATTTTTTTACACCCAAAGTTGGTATGGAAGCATCGTACTCCAGAAATTTACCCAAAAAAGCCCCAAACTGCTTAGCCATTGCTTCAGACATCAGGCCTGGGGGCAGTTCATGTACTTGTACCCAAAATTCAGTAGAATTTAGATCTACCATTAATGGATTCTCATCATTTTGGATTTTTTTAGTATAAGTAGATGATTATTGAAGAACCACGGAGTACCAGAAAGTACACTTTAACATCAACATCGCGAAAGAATTGGAAAAGATATCGTTTATCCCCTAAATTCATGATGCATACCCCTCCAATTGGATGCCAAAGATCCGCCATGGTGTTACGTAAAGAAGGGAAGTGCACAACACTATCTGTAAGGCATCGTCCCACTAAACAGAACTGATAACTCGGCTCCACCACCGCTATTTCTTCTTGAAACACCTCCTCCTCCTCATCCAATAAAGACAAACTGGCAGACAAAGCAAACGTGCCAAGAGACTACCTATATCTTTTTGAACTGTTCATTTTTAACCAACAAAATCATTTTTATATAAAAATATTAAATAACATAATTACTTTGATAATAATATTTTTATTTTAAAATTTTTTTATTCTTTTTCCTATTTTCTTACTTGAGTTATTGTTGGGTTAAATTGTGATACAAAGTAAGTCAAAAGTTTTAGGATTAAATCACTATTTGGGGCTTTAACTTAATAATTTTTCTCACATTGGGGTTTAAATTTTATTTGTGGCTAAGTTAGGTCCTAAACTTGGCAATTATTCCCACATTGAGACCTGAACTTGGCAACTTTTCCCATATTAGGGCTTGAATTTTTTTGTCCAAGTTAGGTTCTCAACTTGGCAATTGTGCCCACATTGGGGCCTAAACTAGTGTCATGGGCTACGGATCAAATCCCGTGACTATTATGCACAGAACGTCCTATGGAGGTAAACTAATTAAATAAGCTCATTTGACTCATTTGAACTGGCCTGATTCATGGAAGATATGGAGAAATCCATCTACTTGAAGCCTTGGTGGCCCAGTGAAACACTCCAGTAAAACTAGTGTAATAGCCTGATATTTAGTGGTGTCGAAAACATCGATTTTGGAACCTTATTTTTGTAAAATGAGTCCATAAATATTAATATTTAATATTTACGAGGCAAATATAGATATATATTAAATTTTGGTTTAGAATTTTTATCGAATTGATAGTTAATTAAGGTACAGAGACTAAATTGTAAATGTGTATCACTATAGATTTTTAATTGGCCAAAGACTTAAGGATTCAAATTGCAATTAACCCAAGGTTTAATTAGGCAAATAAACCATCTTGAATTAAGAATAGTGACGGTAAGTGAAATGTTAAGTTTGTTTATTATTAAAATTATAATTAAATGATTATAATTATATAATATATGTAAAATATAAAATAAAACAAAGTGGAAAGAAAGGGAATTCATCTCCTTCTTCATTCACACTCGAATGTAGAATACAAGAAAAGAAAGAAGAATCTTAGGGTTTCCAGCTTTTAGCAATTAATTGGTGAGTTCAATTAAGTCATTTTCTTGTAATTTTTATGTTTTTTGAGGTCATGAGAGCTTGATTTAGCAAGTCCATGTACCAATTTGTAAAACTGTTAAAGTTTTTAAAAGTTTTCATGATGATTTCTTAAATAAATTAGTTTTAAATTGATAAATTTTAAGCTTAGAAGTGAAAAAGGACTAGATTGTAAAGTTTAAAATTGTTAGTTTTGTTCAAAAGAAACAAAATGTATAAATTGCAAAATTGATGTGAAATTTTTGTAATAATAGATAGTAGAGGGTCTTCAAAGGATGTGATTGGGATCGATTTTGAAACCGAAACTCAAAATTGAAAGATATTGTTATTTTAGTTTTAGAGACTAAATTGAATAAAATGCAAAACTTAAGAGGCATTCAAAAATGAAATTAAATAGGTTCATTTATATCATGGAATGTTATAAAATGTTTGGTGTTGATAAATTGAATTGAATAATTGTATAGATCGAAAATTGAACCAAACTGAAGATAATCAGAGAAAAGCAAAAATTATCGATTAGTCCATAAAAGCTTGTTTATTGTTGTTTTCCCATGTAAGTTCATATAGAACTTACAGTTTTGTTTGATTGCTATGCCGAATTGCATTTATTTTCTTTATAATTTATATTATTATGAAATGGATGAACTTGGCATCAATTGAACGAAATTGCAAAGTATGAAAATTATGGTTATTATGAATAGGTATAAGGTACCAAAATAGATAAGGAATGTTTATAGGATTTGTGTAAAACATGTATACTGTTACAGGGTTTGAAATGATACATATGGCATGCCATTAGGGTTGAATACGAAATTTATTAGGGATTTACATGATGATACGAGATCCAACATTTGTTGTGGATTTTTCATCTTTCGTAGTAACACCACCAGCTGTGTGAACGTTTGGACTGGAAATACTGCAGTAAAAAGATAATTAATTAAGAAATGGTGTCCGCAAGTATAAGAGTCAAATTGTAATATAGTAATGTAACATCCCAAAAATCCCTTATATATTTATTTTCGTATGTTTGTGACATAAATACTTGTCTGCTTCAATGATTAAGTGTTCTGGGAAATCTGAGAGGTCCCAAGCTCAAGCCTTAGCTTGGGAAAATTTTTGTTTTTAAATGAATAAACCCCTATCTCTAATCAGTAGGCTTATAAATAAATGTTAGTAAAACATGTCAGAATGGGCCTACTGGTCTGGTGGTTAAGTGGAGTGTAAATAAGCTGGGGTCTAGAGTTTGAGTCTTTGCGTAAACAAGGGAATATTTTGCTACTTGTGCTATGTAGGTGTTTTGGTTTAGCCAAAATACTGAGGTGTTTGACTGGAATTTGAATCCGGTTGTTGTGAGGAGGTGGTAGATGGTTTTGGGGAGTGGGATTAGGGATATGGGGAGAAAAATTAGGGGATTATGGATAATTGGGTAGTTATCGAAATATTCTGATCATTATTCTTTTTTTGCCTCTCTTTTTTCATTTTGGCAAAATGCTGTTTCTCTTCTCCCCCTTCCTCAATCGTTTCCTCTTCTCCACTTACTACTAAAATTTCTTGTTGAATCCCCTCCTTTTCTGCTGAAATCTGTCTTTCTCCTTTTCTTCCTCTTTTCAATTTGTTTACAATCCGTTTTGGTTGCACGACATAGTTTTACGTATTTGGTAAGTTTGGGGTTTTTGTTTCTTTTTCTTAACTGTTTGCCTAATTTGATTAAAAGGGGTTTGGCTAATTTTAGGTGTTAATCGAGAGGCTGAACAGTGGTCATCGACTATTTGAGGGTATAGGTTCTTTGTTGATCGATCGAAAGGAAGGATTTTTTTATGATTATAGTTTGGTATACCTCACCAAATTTTGATTAATTATCGATTAAAAGTGACTGATTGGGGGGTTACTTTCTATTTTGACAGCAAGGAATTAGGTGGAACAGGGCTATTATAGCACTGTTTTGTAGTTGGATCGTCGAAGTTTTGAGGGTAAGTGAGCTTGTGAATAATTGTTGCTGTTGCTGGTTTCACTAACACAATTCGATCGTGATTAAACCTATTTCTAAACTCTGGTTTGACATTTTTAGGGTGCTGGAGTGATTGTGGTGGCGTTAGTATCGAAAACACTACATGTGTGTAATCACAACACTGAAAATCGATAATTAGCGAAAACCCAAAAAAAGGAACTGTCGACGCCACACGGGTGTGTGGCCACCCGTGGCGTAGGCCGTGAGATCGAACACAGGCATGTAATCGATGAGACTGTTCGTGTATGATACACGGGCTAGACCAATTAGGTCTTGTGGGCCATACAGGCGTGTGGGATTATTGGGCCAGGTCGTGTGAACCACATGGCCAAGGACATTTTGGGCCATGTGGGCCACATGAGCAAACAACATGGGCTTGTAGGCCCATTTTCACTGTTTGATTGCTAAGGTTGCACATGTCGCCTGAGTTGACTGTGGACCTACTGTAGGGTCGGTAAGCTTACCTAGAGCCCTAATTGACTGAAATGACTGTATGACTATATAATTGTGCATGTTATTAAACATGATGATGTTCAATTGATTTGATATTGTATGCACTGATTATATGCATGATACTATGTGTTAGCATGCCATAACTGTATATTGCATTGCATTAGGTTGAGGGTTGTTATTGATCGAAGGAAATATACTGAAAGGCTTCAAGCCCAACTTACTGGCAGCTCAACTGCATATTATTGTATAGTGCGGCATTCGGTACTACTTGGAGTGTAGGGATGGGTGGGTTGATTATATCCCTACATGGAGTATAGGGTTGGACGGAGATAGTGTGTAGAGGCTGGCTGGGTAGGATTCTGTGATTACATATTTGATACTGTAATGGGCCAAGGCCCTAATGCATGACCGCTCCTGTATTGAGATGGGGTAAGGCTCTAACTAAAATTGAATCTGGTACTAAAAAAGGCTTAGGCCAGACTGTGATTGCTTTCTGTTTGTTTGTTTTATATGGGATTACACACTAATTTCTTGTAAACTCACCCTTCTGATTTATCTGTACAGGTAATCCCCAAAAATAGGCTGATCGGTACGGCGGAGGACACAACGGTGGCCACACTACCTATTTCCTTTTATTTAGTACTTAATTATGATTTTGGTTTTATTTTGGGGTATTTTACTATATCATGGCCTCTTTGGATATTTATTTTAAATTTGGGATTTTTATTGTTTTGGTTTATAACTGCTAGTAGTAGGGATAATCGAGTTTTCAAAATGAATCAAATGTTTGAACAAAATACACACAAATATGCAAGCTGTTTTAAATGCTTCTGCTTTAATAACGTTTTGAAAAATTACGATTGAGTAAATAGCACGATTTTGGAATTAATAAGTAAACATGAAGAGTTTCTAAATGGAAAATGTTTTAAGCAAAGTTACAGTTTTCAAACACACTACCATGTGACATCGCCTGATCCGGTCATAACGTCTAGGCCAGGTTTGGAGTGTTACAAGTAAAGTGTTAGAACGAAACACTCCGAGAAGTACTCCAAGGATCGTACACAGGAGAAATAGAATTAAACCAAAATTTGCGTTTCTACACTAATAGGGCAAAATAGTAATAACCTAAAATTATAGTATGAAAAACCAAATTAAAATTAGATAACTGAAATAACATAAATTACCTAAAACTAAAGAAAATAATTTAACAATCAAAATTAGTCCAATTAAACAAGCAAAATATTAACTTACGTCAGTGTTCCTAATTAACTTCAGAATTCAGGTTTTAACGAATTAGTTATTAATTAACCAGTTATTACCCTTTGGCCACTAACTAATTAACTAATAGACCAATACTCACTTATCTTTTGACCTTACTTTCTTGACCAAGATCAATTATGATTCACTCAGTAAACTAATTTTGTAACAGCTCGAATTAGGGGCTAAACGGAATAGTGGTTTCAAAACCATGAAATAGAGGTCTCAAATATTTTTCCGATTGAGTTTTGACATTTATTGGGTGATTAAATGTTTGTGGGAAAAGTAGGTTGATGAATTTCATTATTTGCATGTCCAATTTGATAGGTGGGACTAAATTTCAATAAGTGAAAAGTATGTGTCTTAATTCATAAAAGTACTTTATTGAAATGAGAATTTAAATTAAAGGTCCTTATTAGGAAATTAGACCATTTTAACTTTGTTTGGACAAAAATGCCCAAGGAAGGATAAAATGCCAAGGGTTTTAATGAAGGACATGTTGGTCATTGGGTTAATAAAAGAATTACAAGGGAAAAATACGTCAAAATTGGTGTCCATAAGCTTCTTCCTTAGCCGAATATCCCTTGTTCTCCATAGCTAGGGTTTTGTTCACTTTCAAGCTCGATTGTAAATACCTTCTAGCCTCGTTTTTAATGCTCTTCGTATTTTTGAGATTCTCGTAGCTTGATTTAGATATTTCTACCACTAATTTGAGTTAGGGTTTATGTTTAAAAATTTACCCATGAGTAACATTCATGTATTTTGATATCAAGTGGTAGAATATGAAGGTTTGAAGTGTGGTGAACATATTTTATTAGATGATTTTTGATGAAAATTACATAAAGGACTTGTTTGTAAAAGATGAAATATTGTGTGCATAAATTGTGAAATAGTGGAAATTGAGGGTGGTTATAAGAGGGAATATGAATCGACTAGGCTTGGTTGTATGAAAAATGAACACATTTCATTTTACGAGCCTAGGGACCAAAGTGTAAAACTTGAGAAAGTTAGGGGCTAAATTGTAAAAATTATCATAGGATGATTTTGGACTAAATTGAGCAATGTGTGTATTAAATGAGTTAAATGTGTCATTATAGATCAAGAAGAACGTGGAATTGACCTTGATCGGGGCAAAGGCAAGGTTTCGGATTAAATTGTAAATTTGACATATTTTGTAATCGAGGTAAGTTCATATGTAAGTAACACATCGATTTTTAATTTTATAATAATTTAATGTCTATTATCAAGCATTATTGGTGACATTTATGAATGGGAAATCTATGGAAATTGAAGTTCCCGATTGAACCTTCAGAAAACGAAAGATACGTATAATGTGTAGCTAGGTCACATCTGTAGTTCCGAGGGTAGGACACCATGTGTACAAGAGAGTTACGAGATACTATATGGTAGCTAAGTCACATGTGTAATATTGGGTGTATACCATGCGTACACGAGAGCTATGGGTTAAAGATAGCTAGGTCACATGTATGGTACTGGGGGTACATCATGTAGACACGAGACTTATGTTACATGTAGCTAGGTCACATGTGTGATTCCGAGTGTTGGACACCATGTAGACACGAGAGCTACGAGATTTAATAGCTAGGTCACATGGGTGATATCAAGAGTTCACCATGTGTACACAAGAGTCGGGTTATATGTTGGTGGAGCTATGTGCTGAAACCACCGAGTATCGGATGTTATTCTGAAGGGTTCAATGGGAAAGCTTACTAAAAGAGACTTGTGTGGTTATGTGGTGTGTAAGTGCAAGTGTATATATGAGCAAGTGAATATGTGGACAAGTGTATGTGTTTATAAGGGTGCATGTAAACTTGAGTATATGTAAATAATGTGCTTAATATGTATGTGAATATTGGTAAGGTTAGGTGGGTAAGTTGATCTGTTGAGATATAACCTTTGGCATTAAGAATATTAGTATGATGTTAATCATTTACATATAGACTTACTAAGCTTTTTAAAGCTTACTTCTTTCTTTTTTTCCTTGTTTTATAGAGTAGTCAAGCCAGCTCGGAGATTTAGAAGTGTCGGAGGATCACCCACACTATCAACAACATCCTTTTTGATATATTAATATGAACTCTTTTGAACTATGGCATGTATAGGGACTAAGTTGTGTTGTAGGTGTCAAATTGGGCTGACTACCATGTGGGTACATGTCTCTTGATAAATCATTTTGTATTAAGGCCATGTGGCATGGCTAATGTTGACTAAAGTTTGTATACCTATATGAGGTAATTCATGGAATGGTTTGTGTGCTTGTGTGTGGACGAAGTGATATTTGCTGATAAACTATCAAATGTGGCCATTTAGATGCCTATTGATGTTGTGGTGTGTTATCGTGAAGATAGTGTAAGTATGCATGTGTTTTAGGGTGATAATTGGCTTGGAAAATAGCCTAACTTAGGGCCACACGGTCGGCCACGGCAATGTGTGTAGGGCGTATGAAAATTGCATGAAATTTTTAGAGAATCAAGATGTCACACGGCCTACCCACATGAGCGTGCAACAGCCCGGATTAGGGCCTAGTCAGAATAGTGGTTTTGAGACCACAAATTTAAAGTAGAAAAGTATAATTTATGATTATTTTTAAGTTTATGACATGATTGCATGATAGTGATAAAATGCCATGACAAAATTTTTATGAAAAAGTGGTCAATTTTTCCTTTAGGACTAAATTGCAAAAGTTACAAAATATGAGTTTCTAGAAGGATTAAGTATGAAATAGCATTATATAAATTATTAGATGTCCTTATTTAGTTATTAGACCATTTTATAGCTTGATAGACAAAAATGCCCAAAGAAGGGTAAAATTTTAAAGAAAGGCCATAAGGGCATTATGGTCATTTGGTAAAATTAAGTAATAAAAAGGGAAAATAAGCCAAAAATAAGCTCATCTTCTCCATGTACCAGCCGAAATCTCCAAGCCCTCCATTGCTAGGGTTTCTTTCATTTTTAAGCTTCAAGTAAGTGCAATTTAGCCCCATTTTTAATTCTCTTCGTATTTTTGAAATCCTCGTAGCTTAATCTAGCTATTTCTACCACTAATTTGAGCTAGGGTTTATATTAAAAAATATACCCATGCATGACATGTAAGTATTTTGATGTCTAGCGGTAGAATATGAAAGTTTGAAGTGTAGTGAACATTTTTCTTTAAGTGATTTTTCATGAAAATCCCTAATAAGAATTAAATTGTAAAAGTATAAAAATGTGCGGTAAAAGTGTGAATTGATGAGAAATAGGGGCTATTATGAGCATAAATAAAGTTCGGCTAGGCTTGGGTAACTAAGAAAATAAGTGCATTTCATTATACGAGCCTAGGGACCATTTTGTAAATATGTAAAAGTTTAGGGGTAAAATTATAAATTTTACCAAAGTGTTAATTATGGGTTAATTAGCCAATGTGTGTATTAAACGAGCTTAACTTGTCATTTTAGATCAAGAAACACGAAGCCCGGAATGAAACCAGGGAAAAAGTAAAGTGGTAGACTAAATCGCACGTTCACCCGCATTTTGGACTCGAGCTAAGTTGTATGTAATAATTTAACATTTTGTGTGATGAAAATTATTATGATGATATTTCATGAATTCCATGTATTTCTATGAAATTTATTGTTTTGAAATCCACAAAGAAATGATGATAACATAAATGAGAAAGCCCGGTTAAGTGTTAAAGAATACGAAGGGTACCGTAGTCATGACATGAGCAATTGTAGGTCCCGTGTAAGACCATGTCTGGGACATGGCATCGGCACTGAACTAAGATCCCATGTAAGACAATGTCTAGGACATGACGTTGACATCGATATGAGATCCCATGTGAGTCCATGTCTGGGACATGGCATTGGCATCGACATAAGGTCCCGTATAAGACCATGTCTGGGACATGGCATCGGCACCGAGATGAGATATAGATCCCCTGTAAGACCATGTCTGGGACATAGTATGGGCATCTAAGAGAGATCCCATATAAGACCATGTTTGGGACATGGCATCGGCATCAGCTTACGATCTCATGTAAGACCATGTCTGGGACATGGCATTGACATCAATATGATATCCCGTGTAAGACCATATCTGGGATATGGCTTTGACGTCGACACAAGATCCCATGTAAGGCCATATCTGGGATATGGCTTTGGGATCATTCCATGAGAATGACTTTATGGGTATCCTTTGATGTTCTAAGTACATTAATAGAGAAAGTATTTAAGTTGATTAGTTAACGAGAAAGACTAAAGTTTCTTGATGAGTGTTACAGGTACACTTGTGTAAGTTACAAGAAAATGAAAAGTAAGTCATGAGAACAAGTAAGTCATGATATTGAGTAAGTTATGAGATTGAACTAGTTATGAGAAGGCGTAGAAAAGCAAATGACATTTCATGATATATTACTGGAATGGTGTTCTATGAATTATGTTGCTATCTTATTCCATGCAACATACTAAGCATTTTATGCTCACCCCTTTATTTTCCCTTCTTCTTTATAGATTTGTCGAATTAGCTCAGGGATTGATCAAAGTTAGAGCTCGAAGTCACACTATCATGCCATTCATTTTGGTATAGTATAGTTAGTTATTTTTTAATGCATGACATGTATAGGAAATTAGTCATTTTGATAAATGTCTTTTTGAATAGCCAAAGGTGTTGGCTATTGATAATACTTAAGTCTTGTTGTAATGGCCTTTGAAATTATCCAATATTGTCAAAGTTATATTTTATGATATGATGAGGAAGTTCATGATTGTGCAAGTTACATGTCTAAGTAGAGTAATGATGGATGAGAATGATAGGCATGGTGGCATGTGGATGCCTTAGTTGTGAATTTTTATAATGTATATTATGTGTGGTTTTACGAGGTTGAATTTAACATGAGTTTGATTATGTTTCAAGGTCGCAAAAAGGCTAGGAAAATAGCCTATATTGTCCACATGGGCTAGGCACACGGGCAAGTGTCTAGGCCGTGTGTGATACACGGTCCGCACTAAGGGCGTGTAGCTCGACCGTGTGTCCTCTACATCTTAAGAAGTTAAGTTAGTATTGCACACGGGCTAAGCACACGAGCTTGTGCCTTGGCCATGTGAACCCATGGTAGTTTATAGTGTTCAAGAACAGAGTAGTACACAGAATGACTATGTGAGGGACACGGGCCATAGACACAGGCGTGTGCTCAAGCCGTGTTCAAACCCGTAGGTTTGAAATAAGAAATAAATTCAGCACGGGCTAAGGACATGGGCATGTGTGACTACACGGCCAGCCCATACGGGCATGTCCCACCTCACACGGGCGTGTGGCCCTGTTTTAAGCAAAATTATTCTAAGATGTCCGAAAGTTCTCGGATTGGTTTTAAACCACTCCTGATGTATACTTTGGGCCTCATAGGCCCATGGTAAGAATATTAAAATCTTGTTTGAAAAAGTTTTAAATTGGATCGAGAATTAAGGCCTGATTTAATAAGATTTGAGCAAGGTTAAGTACGGTAATGCCTTGTACCCCGTCTCAGCGTCAGAATCGGGTAAGGGGTGTTACAGGGTGTTTGTCGTGGCCGTGTGACCAAATTTACATGCTGACATCATAAATAGAATACCTAAGGTTTTGCACACGGGGTGAGAACACGGGCGTGTTGAGGCCGTGTGAGGGACACGGGCCAAGGACACGGGCGTGCGCTTGACCGTGTGAAAACCCTTGTAGGTTTGGAAGGAAAAATAAATTTGCAATAATTCCACACGAGCTGGGGACATGGGTGTGTGTGATCACACGGCCTACCCACACGGGCGTGTCCCTATCCCATACGGGCGTGTGCCCTATTTTTAGCCAAGCTTTCCAAAATTTTCCTAAGTTTTCGGTTTGGTCTCGAACCACACCCAAACTCTATTTTGGGCACCATAGGCCCATTTTAATGATTGTATGACATTTTATGAAGAAGTTTAAAATTGGAATAAAATTTTATGGCTCGATAATGTACAATTGGTTGTGTTATTGTTCGGTAATATCCCGTATCCTGTTCCAGCATTGAACACGAGTAAGGGGTGTTACAGATTTTTTGATCTCGTTTATCCTATATTACTTCATAGGGTCACCAATCCTAGGGTTTAATCGCACATAATTTAGGCCAACTAACTCAAAAACCAACCCTAATTCCTCTGTTAATTATTCCCACATCCGATCGTTAATCTCCCTAAGAAAATTAGCCATTCATGGATCTAGATGCAATTTTCCCTAATTTTATATTCAACATGAAGGAAAATAATTAAATAGAAAAAGAGAATAAGGAAATTGATCCGTTTCAATATCAATTTGCATGCGAAAGCCAAAATTCTTTTGACAGCTGCGAAGATGATCTCAATTGCAATCAGTAACCAAAAAGAAATTAATATAAACTAAGTAAAAGAAAGCTTGGATCCAAATCAAATACAAGTTAGAACAAAGGAAAAATTGTGTTTTGTGAAATAAAGGATTAAATTGAAAAAAAAGTAAAACTAAAATAAAATCCTAAAACTAATCTAAATGACTCCCTCGATCAAGCCTCTAAGTTGAGGCTAAACACCCATATTTATAGCCAACATGTTTTGCCCTAACCAGGTCAATTAGCATCCCTAAAATTTAATAATATGCATTGTGGGACAAAAACACCCCTGACTTGAAATTTCATTCTATTGCTCTAGTGTCGCAACACTACCTTTTGAGGGTGACTTTCTTGGCTTTGAAGTGTGGTGTTGCAACACCACATGCAAATGTCGCAACGTTGCCATTGTCCTTTACATTCTCAACCTGAAAATAGTGTCATGCATACTCAATTAGCTCGTTAGGTCGTCACATGGCTAAAATTTGCGTAAAAACATTTATTTTACCAAATTTAAACATCAACTGATAAAAATAATAATAAAATCATATAAAAACATCTAGAAAACAAGCTCGGCAAGTGTCAAAAAGACTCTAATTTGTCACAATAAATTGTGGCAGATCACGTAATTTTATATGTCAAATTAGACTCCCCATTGCACTTAACGAGCTTGTTTCCGAGCAATTTAAGTGTTTTTGTTATATTTTTACTTAATTTTTGCTATTGGCTTGAATAAGTGAATTAGTATGCTTTTTATTACTTTTCAAACCCGAAATGACCAAATGCACCATCAAGAACCTACTGGTCGGTTGAATGTTGTAGGGGGTCATTGAGGCCCAAGTGTGAGCAAGAACATTTCCTAAAAAAGGGCATCACGATATTGAAGCCTAAAAGTCATGATACCCCGAGAATGATGAATTGAAGAGAATTGAGCTTTTTCATAATGGCATTGTGATACCTAGCTCCCAAGTACTCCCTCATTTCAAGATTGTCGAGGATATCACGAGATCAATATCGAAGGGAGACAAAAAATTACCAAATGGGTAGTCCTTGTCCAACATGTCCCCCAATAAAAAATACACACTCAGGTGCAAATTGGTCAACAAAATAGGGTTTGATACCTGCTAAAAAAGGGCAAACTATTGGCTGGAGAAAGATAGCCATCTAGACACTAGACTTAGCTTAATTTTTTTTAGTTTTCTCTTCATCTTTTAGGGTTTAGTTTTCTCTTCTCTTCTCCATAGCTTAGGTTTAATTTTCCTGCACATTTTCTTGTCTTTCTTGGTTCCATAGTTGGTAGTTCAATTAATTATTACTTAGTAAGTGTAACACCCCTAACCAGTATCCGTCGCCAAATTAGGGTTCTAAAGCATTACTAAACAAAAACGCAGTTCAAAACAGACATTCTTTACATTCATGCACCCAGTAATGTATTCTCCTTTATAAATTTTTTTCGAAATAAATAAATTAATAAACCAATGTCTTATTCATACAAGACAAATTCGTATTTTTGAATAACATAGCCAGCCATACAAAACATGCTTTATTGAACATTCTCTTATATGAATTAAGTTTCAATATTAAACCATTTCAATTCTGTTTGCCTATTCGAAAATTTCAAACTAAGCTATCAAAAATCAAAACCAAATTGTACCTATTTCATAATTAAAAAAATTGAAACCATATGGCAATCATTTCCATAACAATCGAATACCCAAGTCATAATCAAACATATTGCATTTCATATACTGAGCATATATCAAAACATCTCTCTTAAACCAAAATTCGTATTTCAAACCATACTCTGAAAATCAACCAAGTCATTATCGTTTATTTATTCAAATAGTCAAACCAACTAACATATACCATATCATATTTCACATGCATCATAAATCCACTATTCGAAACATATGTATATCTCATTCTTTTAAATTCCATTCAATCATAGAAAACACATACTACATACTCAACAAAATCCAATCATACTTATTTAACTCTTTCATATATATATATATATATATATAGAACATATTTAATAATTTACCTTATCAATGTCATTTATCAATTCACATTCCAAGCCAAACTAGTATACCACAAAACCATATTTTACATATCATAAATTCCATACTCGAATAAACTAATATATATATATCAAATCATATTACAAATGCTTAATAAATCCAAGAGCCAAAACATTTAACCTACAACCATGACATGCGAATATTCAAATCATAAATAAGCTTATCACATTACACTAATTAAATATCAAACATATCTTTTATAAACCTAAGTACAAATGCATATTAAGCCATTTCAACCCATATCATTAACTAAATAGCAAACATAACATTTAATAAACATTATACACGCGAATATTAAAACAATCCAACCATATCTCATAGCTTAATACACAACTAAAAATATAAGAGACATGAACATATATGACCAAACGAACTAGTATTTTTGCAACTTTTACTTAATTCATACTCATTTCACCATATCATTATGGACTATGTTCAATCACAAATAAACAAATCATATTATACTTAATCCATATACATAAAACTGATTCAAATTTCATATAATTAGCTATTCATCTTATCATCTAATCGAATAACAATTTAACCTATAAAATTTATACCCATTTCATCACATTATACATTCTTAAAAAGGCCAACCAAACATCCTTATAACAATATCATCTTTTATCATTAACAACCATACCAAAATAACTAATATGCATACAATCACATATACATAACTTAGCTTATGAAAACATTTGCATTTTAGCAAAAACATATTCATCTATCAAACCATTACTAAACCAAAACATATAACCAGAACACCTTATATTCGTACCATGTTTATAATCATCACCTACCTTTATAACCCATAACTGAATTAACCAAATGCATCATCTATGATACATTCATCATTTTACCTATTCAACCAAGCCAAATCATATTATCATCCAACACACAAGATATACCTCATACCATACTTCCAACATGAGCTTAAATCATGACTGAATATATATACAAACTTTAATATCATGATTAAGCCATTTTCGCATGGCTAAAAATACACAACTTCAAAACCAAACATATCAAAACTAGCCTATACATGCCACATAACCAAATCTCAAAGCATTTATTACCGAAACAAATACTGGATAGTGTGATGAGGTCTCCCACGACTTTCAACCCAAGCAATTCTCTGAAAATCTATAAACATAGGAAAAATACACAAAGTAAGCTTTGAAATCTTAGTAAGCTCGTATCTTAATAAACTTAGCATAGCAAATAATTTAATTACAATGCTATAAGTATGTTATGCTATCACACACACCTTTTCCAAATTTTATAACTTGTTCACATTTCGAATTATCATCATTCAATATTATACTTACATAACTAGCTAACTTGAGCTTTCACAAGCTTATTCAATTCAATTTTCATATATCAATTAATTCACATTTTCGTATAACCATATGACCACTTTATGGGAAATAACACATTCGATCATATATCGTTCTCATATAAATCTCATATCATCACTTATACTCAAATTCACCTTTCATTCATATAACATCTGATAATTTCACATATGCAATTTTATAAATCACATCTTATTCATTTGTTCATATTACCTTTATACATATTCACATTTTATTTCCATGTACATCGCATAACATTCTTTGCACATATACTTACCTTTCATTTTCAACATTGTATACCTTTCACCGTACCTGAACCGGAATGTCATTCACTTAGTCACTTATTTCTCGGAATGCCCGTTGAACCATTCGGAATCAATAAGGATACTTGGATGGCTCAGAAAGCTCATACAATGCCAACGTCCGAGAAATGGTGTGACAGCCCTAATTTGACTCTAGTCGGAAAGTGGTTTCGGGACCACAAAATCGAGTCAAAAAATTTTCTAAATACTCTTTTCTATGTTTACTCTATGTGAAGTTGCAAGTGTGAAAGTATCATGTTTTAATTTTATCATTTGAATGTGAAATTAAGTAGAAAGGATTCGGGTGATAACTTGAAAAATATGCTAGGAGGAATGGCAGTGACCGAATAATGCATGGTTTTTATAAATGAGGGACTTGCATGTCAATTATGCCATTTTAATTTAAGTGGCTCGCCAACTAATGCATGAAATGATGTTGTTTTCATATTTTATAAATTATAAGCATTATATGTTAAAAATGAGCATGAAAATAAATAAAATAATAATAGTATGAGAAAGTGGGAGGAAAAACCAAAGCTAATTCATTTTCATCTCCCATTACCGTAACTCAAAGAAAGAAAAGAAGAAAATTGAAGATAGGCATTCGGTCACCTTTTGTTGGCTAGAGTAAGCTCAAGAACCAAGGACACCAAATTCGGATAGGGGGAAAGCTAAAGTGCTCGAATAGCTGTTTTCAATCATACAACAACTTTTGAGGTAAGTTTTGAGTAATCAAATCTAGTATATAATTAAAAATGACATGATATATGTATGATAGATGAATTATGGCTTATTGTCCTTACTTTAATAAGGTTATATGTGAAATAATTTATATACATGGTATGTAGCCGAATGGCTATTAGGAAAATAAGCTAAGATAGTAGTATGGATATGTGATCGTGTGTGTGTGTTTACTTGATGAGCCGGAAGTTTAGTGAAAAATGAATATATATGTTTTAAGGTCAAATGATATTTTTATAATGAGGTCAAGTTGTATATTATATGCTTATATTCGAATGAAGCAAATGAATTACAAATGTGAATTGCTATGTGAAATGTATTAACATGTGAATAAATATACATGAAACTCGGTGATGTATATCCGGGTTTAAAGTCCCGCAGGCTTCGTGCTAGTACTATATCCGGGCTAAAGTCCCGCAGGCTTCGTGCTGGTACTATATCCTGGTTTAAAGTCCCGCAGGCTTCGTGCTGGTACTATATCTGGGCTAAAGTCTCGTAGGCTTCGTGCTGGTACTATATCCGGGCTAAAGTCTCGCAGGCTTCGTGCTAATAATATACCCGGACTAAAAGACCCACCGGTAATTTGAGTAAAGTTTAAGATTATGAGACTTCGCGGCATTAATTACCAACTAATATGTTCAATGCATTAAGTTCACCAGGTATGTATTATATACTCGTTCGTGAATTTAATTTGGATTAAATTATAAGTATCTAATGTGATGATGGTACATCCGGCCATTGTATAAGGTTATATGAAAGTATGTGATTTATTTATGATATATGAATTTCAATTCAAGTGAAATCATATGCTAAACTTTGCCTTATATATATGTGCATATTCGGTCAAAGTGTGGAACTATATGCAATGATTCGAATTAGCTAAGTTATATGAATATCGATTTAAGAGAAGTTAAAAATGCTCAATGCATGATAAGTGTTCGTATATCTAGTCGTATATGTGTTCAGTCAGAAAGAGATAATAGGCCATAGGAATACTATTTTCAAATTTGAATGACCTCTATTCGATTGAGCTAAATGATTGTATTGCTTAAAACTTACTAAGCATAGAAATGCTTACTCTGTTTATCTTTGATTCTCTATTTTATAGATCTCGTTTGCTAGCTACGCTTTTGGGGGATTCAAAGTCGAAGTCATCCACACTATCTAAACTTGATTTTGGTATCTTCAAAGACTTTATGTTTTGTTAATGGCATGTATAGGCTTAACTCCTTTTTGAAATAAGTTATTTCGGTTATGTATTTGTAAAAGCCATGCGAAAATGGCTCGATTATTTTGCTTATTTTATGTTACATAAAAAGACTATATGTGGTCAATGTTTATAATGTGATGTGTTTATTCAATTTGTTTTATAGTCATAAAATAAGTATACATGGGTTATAATAGAAAATATCAATTGTTAATGATTGAAACAGTATTAAAGTAGCAATGTATTTCGATTATGATTAATGTGTAATATAGTAGCGGATGATAGTTGATTTAATGTCATATGGTATCTGATAGTTATGTTTTGCTTGGTAATACCTTATAGCCCTATTCCGGTGACGAATAAGGGTTAGGGGTGTTACACATGGTCTTACATGTAATCAAATATCAATGCCACTGTCCCAGACAGGGTCTTACACGAAATCACATACGATGCCGATGTCCCAGACATGGTCTTACATGTAAATCTCAAATCGATGCCAACGTCCTAGACGTGGTCTTACACGATAACACATATCAGAATCCTATATCATGACATATGTATCCTAACTATTCCTAAGGTTCATACGAGGCTTTTAGGACGTCGTCACATTATCGGAACTTTCTTGTATTCATATACTCTACTTCTCGAACAATTCAATATCATAATAACATATATATAACTTATTCAAAATACATATATTTGCATTTCCATTCAGCATTAAATTTAATCACATAAATAACATGCAATTATAGCATGATTTCATAACGTCTATCAAAATACGAACTTACCTTGTTCGTAGTAATGACAAATTAAATCGACTAATCTGATATTTTGACTTTCCCTCGATCTAGATCCGAATTCTGCTTTCACTAATCTAATTAATACCAAAATTAACTTACTTATTCTTATATTCATTCAAATTCATCCATAAACACATAAATGGGCAAATTGGACTTTAGCCCCTAACATTTCACATTTTTCTCAATTTAGTCCCTATTTCACAAAACACAAAATATTCAAAATTTCACCACACCCAAGCATAGTCGAACTTCACTAAGGTCTCTAGCAGCCCATTTCTTTCATTTATTTCACATTTTGACCCCTCAGTTTACAAAATTCACAATTTAATCCCAAATAAGCATTTTACTAAAAATCACTTAATTAAACATGACAATCTAACAACATATATTTATTTTTCTTCATCAAACAAAAAATTCATCACATTATCAACAATGGAAAATCTCAAATTCATCATCAATTCCAAAAACTAAAGCATGGGTTTGCTAGTATTCGAAGCAATGATCTCAGAAATGTAAAAATTATCAAAAACCGAGCAAAACACATACTCGAATTAAGCTTCAAAATTGTCGAATATTCAAAGCTTCATCTATGGCTTCTTTTTCGTTCAACATTCAGCCAAAAAGATGATAATGCATGGCCATTTATGATTTGTTTTATTTTATTATCAATTATTTTATCATTTATAAATTTAACCTTTATAATTTAATTAAAAAACCATATAACTAATGTCCATTACTGTCCATTAATCATAATAGTGGCATAATTCCATTTTAAGGACTTAGCAATTAATAAACCATAGCAAATTAGTATTTTAACAAATAGTAAGGCACTTTTTTATTTTACGTGATTAAGTCCTTTTATCAAATTAGCTAACCAATTGGTGAAATTAAATCACGAAATTTTTACACTTATCAAATAACATGCTGTAAATACCAAAAATAATATTAAAATAATTTTACGACCTCAAATTTGTGGTTCTGAAACTACTTTTCTGACTAGGATCTAAACCGAGCTGTTACAGTAAGTTTTATTTACTTAGTTAATCTTTCAAACTCTTGTATTTACATTTTAATCCTAGTTTAATGCTAATTATTTTTCCTTAATTTCTTCTATTAAAAATCACTTCTTTAATGTTCTTGTTTACTTCTCTTGTAGTCAATGTTGTTGTATCCAAGTTTTTGCATGAAAAGCTTGGGTTTTTATTAATTTGTTTGGGGTTTAGTGTAACAACCCATTTTTAGTAAAATCGAAACAGTGGTTTCGAGACCATAAATAAGAGGTCAAAATATTTACTTTATTATTATTTTAATGTCTACAGCATGATAGTATTATAGTATTAAAATTTTGTTAAGAAATTTTGATGTTTGTATGCTTAATCGAGTAAAAAGGACTAAATAGAGTAAAATGAAAAAGTTGTGTTCTATTAGTTAAAGTTGTGCATGTAAGTGAAACTTGTCCCTTTTTTTATTTCTATGTTTTTGAGGTCGTTGTAGCTTAATCTAGCTAGCCTAGAGACTAATTTGTGAAATTGTTAAAGTACTAGGGTTCTACCATTGATGAATGTGTAAATGTTTTGATGTTACATGGAAGAAAATGAATCCTTGTTGTTAGATAAACAACATTTGTTAAGTGATTTTGAATGAAATTGCAAATTAGGGGTTAAATTGAGAAAAGTGAAAATTATATCGTAAATGTGTGAATAAATGAAATATATGGGCTGCTAGGGGCTTAGATAAAATTCAGCTACCATGGGTGTGGATTAAATTGCATGAATTTGTACTTTTATGAGATAATGACTAAATTGTAAAGAAGTCAAATGTTTAAGGAAAAATGGTAAATTTTCCATAATATGATTTTTGGATTGAATTGAATAGAATGATGCTTAAAATAGTTAAATTTGATTATATAGATCAAGAAAAGCCTGGTACGAATTTAGATCGAGGAAAAGATAAAATTTTGCACTAGACAATCATTTTCAGTCATTTGAATTTGAGGTAAGTTCGTATGTTTAATAAGCATAAAATTATACATGTTTAAATGCTTAATTGATATAATTGTGATGATACGAAACCACAAAAATTCTCAACGAGATATCGATAAGTGAATGGATCCTGGTTGAACCTCAGGAATAGATAGGATACAAATGACATGTCATTTGGAGTTACCGTGTTGTGGGTGCTGGTCCTGTACGTTCTACCAGTGGCTAAGTTTTCCAGCATATGTTGCGGTTACTCGTCAGCTTGTGTGAGCAGCACCGTGTAGCTATATCTTGAACATCAGCTTGTGTGAGTAGACCTAGTGATGGCTCGAGAGTGAGCATTTATATGTGAAACGAGATAGAAATGGTTTCGACCATGTATTGGCATTTAGTGTACGAGATGGTTCAACGGTCGTGTGTCCCCTAAGATTTCTAATAAAAAACAAGTCAGAGAGTTACACGAGCTAGTCATACGGGCGTGTGGTTGGCCGTGTGACCCAAGTCAATGAGTTACATGGGGTCGAACACGGGTTGGGACACGGCTATGTGATCCCAGTTCGAATGCCCACACTGCCTAAAACATTAGCGTGTCTCTTAGCTGTGTGTCTGGCCACACGAGCGTGTGTCCCCTATACTTTGAAAATTTTCAATGTTTTCCCAAAATTTCCTTGAGTTCTCAATTTAGACTCGAAATGTTTTTATGCTTGTTTTAGGCCTCAGGGGGTCGTGTTAGGGGCTATATGATTGGATTTGGATGACATTTGCTTGGATAAGATAAATAAATATGAAATGTATGAATGTTTAAGTGATAAGTCTGGTAATGCTCTGTAACCTTATTCCAACAACGGATACGGGTTAGGGGTGTTACATTTAGGATAATGTTATTTTCATTTGATTTCTTGTTGATTATGGGTTCCAATGTGAGCATGAGCAGCTAAATATTTAGGGGTTGGTTGATGAAAATGTTGGGTAATTGATTTTTGGGTTTGGGGACTAAATTTCAAAACTAAACAAAATTGAAAGACTTAAAAACTTAAGATTGACGCCCTTAAGGGAAAATCAAGATAAGTGAGACTGAGAGGAGATCTTATTGGTCACCAATTTGATAAGTCCCGAGTTAGTCGATGAGGTCGAGAGATAAACCAAACTAATTTGTCTAATTTGGTAAAGTTGAGGTCGACAACTAAAATGGAGCCTATTTAAGAGTAATAGAAATTTAGATCCCTAATTCGTAAGTCAACCAATCGGGTGGGAATCAACCAACCGCTATTTGTTATCGCATTTGCTCGTATTTTATAGTTGTGTAATTTGTTTTCTTTATAATATAGTCCTTTACAAATTTTAGTTAGTTAGTTAGTATAATCTAACTCTTGAATAGTTTGTCATACTATAAAATCTAGCAAGTAATTGTTTAGACTCTTTAATTGCATGTTTGTAGCTAAAATTCACTTAATCACTGACTCCTTTGGGTTTGATCCTCGGAGTACTCTTGTACCCTATTGTACAAATATATTACAACTAACCTGTCACACTTGCAGATACCGCGCGTAATTATTTTAATTTGATTGTTGTTTTTTGTAACGCCACAGAAATATCTTATATTTATTTCTGTGTGTTTACAACACAAAATATCTACCTACTTCAATTGTTAAGTGTTCTGGGTGTGTTTGTGAAGTCTTGGGTTCAAGCGTTGTCTTGAGCTAAATTTTATTTTTTATATGAATAAAGCCCTATCTCTAGTCAGTATGCTTATATTTAAATATTGGTAAAATATGTCAAAATGGATCTGCTGGTCTGGTGGTTAGGTGGAGTGTCAAAATGCTGGTGGTCTTGAGTTTGAATCCCTGTGCATGCAAGAGAGTGTTTTATTTTGCTACTTGTTCTGTGTAGGTGTTTTCGTTTAGTTGAAATAGTGAAGTGTTTAACTAGAATTTAAATTCAGTGGTTGAGGGAGGGGATGATAGTTTTGGGGAGTGGATTTAGGGATATGGTGAGAAAATTAAGGGGTGAGAAGTTTGAAAATATCCAAATTGTGGTTGCAAGTTTGGCTCTCTTCCCTCACTTTCTGAATTTTCTGACAGTTCCCTCTTTTGGCTTTTGTTTTTCACCATTACTAAATTGTGGTTTTCAAAAAGTTCTCTGCCAAATTCTACTTCTCTTCCCCCACCATTGACGTTTCATTTCTTTTCTCCAACTCTCTCCTCTGTTTTCTTGTCTCTATTTTTCTCTCTTTCTACTTCACGCCGCTTTATCCCTTGTGCCACTCCATCTCGATTTTGCTTTCTGTTACTAACTCTGTCTCTTTCGTAGGCCTTGTGGTGTTTCGGTAAGTATGGTTACTTTGCTCTCCACATTGGTTTGGTAATGCATTTAAGGGGTTTTTTGTTTGGTGTTAGGAGAGGACTAAGGGACTAAGGTAGTTCTTGATGGTGCTATAGTTATGAGGATTCATCAGTGTACGACCGAAGGTAAGGGATTTTATGATTATAGTTTGCTTTACCTCACCAAATTTTGATTAGTTATCGATTAGAAGTGACTGATTGAAGGGTTACTTTCTGTTTTGACAGTAAGGAATTGGGTGGAATAGGGCTGTTATAGCACTGATGTGTAGTGGATCATTGAAGTGTAGAGGGTAAGTGAGCTTTTGAATAACTGTTGTTGTTGTCAGTTTCACTATCGCAATTCGATCATGATTAAATCCGTACTAAACTATAGTTTGACGTTTTTAGGGTGCTGGAGTGATCGTGGTGGTTCTAGCATAAAAAACGTTTCAAGTGTGTACCTAAAACACCGAAAACAAGACTCAGTGAAAAGCCAAAAAAGAAAACTATCGACGCCACACGGGCGTGTGGTCTCCTGAGTGGTAGGCTGTGTGACTGAACATGGCCATATGATCGATGAGCCAGGTTGTGCGCGCATGACACGGGAGCATGACTTGGCCGTGTGATGGCCAAGCAACGCCGTGTGCGACACACGGCTTGACCAATTAGGCCGTGTGGGCCACATGGGCATATGGGGTTCTGGGCTAGGCCGTGTGATTCACATTGCCAAGGCCAATTTAGGGGGCGTAAGCCCACACAGGCGTATGAGCCCACACGGGCAGGCCATATGGGTGTGTGAGCCCATTTTCACTAATTTGTTGCTAAGGTTACATAGGTCGCTCGATACGATTGTGAACCTACTGTACGGTCGGTAAGCTTACCTAGACCCCTAATTGAATGAATTCCCTGTATGACTAAATTAAATGTACATATATACATTTACATGTTTTCGAGCATGATGATATTTACTGAATTGATATTGTATGCACCGTTGCCATGTTATAGCATTTCATAATTGTATATTGCATTGCATTGGGTTAGGGGTTGATATTGTTCAGAGGAAATGTACTGAAAGGCTTTGAGCCTATTTTACTGGCAGCTCAGCTGCAACTACTGTTTAGTGCTGCATTTGGTACAATTTGGAGTGTAGGGATGGGTGGGTCGATTATATCCCTACATGGAGTGTAGGGTTGGAAGGAGATGGTGTGTAGAGGCTGGCTGGGTAGGATTTTATGACTGCATATCTTTTATTGTACTGATACTGATACTGTAATGGGCCAAGGCGCTAATGCAAGACTGCTTTTGTACTGAGATTGGGCTAAGGCCCTAACTGAAACCAGATTTGATAATGAAAAGGGCTTAGGCCCAGACTATGATTGCATTTTATCTGTCTATTCTATACGGGGATCACACACTGAGTTTTCAGAAACTCACCCTTCTGATTTATTTGTACAGGTAATCCCTAGGCTTAGGTGGATCATGTGGCGGAGGACTCAACAGTAGCCACACGATTTCTTTGACTCTGTTTTGTACCTATTTTAAATTTTGTTTGGGTATTTTATTGTACATATGGCCTCTATGGATTTTTATTTTAATTTGGGATTTTTATTGGTTATGGATTATAACTGCTAGTGTTAGGAAAACTCGGGTTTTCAAAAGAAATAAGCATTTTAACAAAATACTCATAAATACGCAAACTATTTTAAAAGCTTCCGCAACAAATAACTTTTTGAGAATGAATATCATTTTGAAAATGAATAACATTTTTGAAAATGATCGACACGACTTAGAATTAACAATAGATAATGAAAAAAGGTTATATAGAAAAAAGGTTTTAACGACGACATATTTTCTGAAAAGCACTACCATGTGACATCGCCAAATTCGGCCATAACGTCTAGCCAGGTTTTGGGGTGTTATATTTTTAGTTTTGATTTCTCGCGTGTTCACAAAGATAGGGAGAGGCGATCAATTCTCAGTTTATAAGTATCATTGGTTTAGCCTAGACTGGTAACCTCGATTCGATGTTAGCTTGTTAGAGTAAATTTGTAAAAATATCAGCTTATGTGAGCAACCCTAATCACTGTCAGCTTATGTGAGCAAAATAGTCTTGTGTATCCGAATTCAATTTACTATAATTCTCTCAGGCGAAACTTTAACCTAATTAAAATGGAAAGGATGAAATGGATTAAATATAGATTGAATGATGTATAATTTCAACTGAAATTGTGGTACATGAATTCTTATCTATTCAACTTGATATACAAATGGACTAACCTTTTGGTTGTATACGATTTTATGCATTAGTCATTCCAAGGTATGCCAAAGAATGTCTTATTGATTGCTTAACTTGTTTAAATTTTTAGCTTGTTGAATTGTTAAGGTAAGTTAAGTAAATTTCATATGAAATATGAACTTACTAAGCATTCAATATGCTTACCCTGTTTTTTCCTCTTTCCTTGTAGATTGTCAATTTGTGGAACTTGATAAATGGATCACGTTGAAGCTCACACTATCTTGTTTTTGAATCGATAAGTTTTCGATCGTTTAAAGTCTAGAATTATGACATGTAAGTAAGAGCCCAATTTTGTTCGGGCCTAATAATAAAACAATGAATAATAATAACAGTCTATTTACAAGGCCCGAGAGCCCAAAAAAATTATTACAAGCCCAAGAACAAAGAGAGGCCTAGTGGCCTAAAAACCTAAACTTTTGCAGAAAGCTAAAAACTAGGATTTCTGCGTGCCGCCGCCTCCACCTTGCCAGCAGTTTCGTCGCCCAAGGTTTGACCTCTCATCTGCCTCTTTCACCAAAATACTAAAGGAGTGCCTCTCCCCACCATTGACTGCATATTGCCACCTACAAAATAGAAAACAAGAGGACAGAAACAATGTTAAAATAGGAAACAAAAATAGCAGAAAAGACAGAATCAAAAAAGTAAACAAAAAAATACGAATATTTGTAATCACTCGACTATAAAAGCTGAATAAATAGTTTGTAATATATAAAAAGCAATCAAAAATACAAAAAATCGAATACGAAAAGGTGATTTTTTTATTTATTTTTCGAAAAAAATAGAAAAATAATAAAAATGGATTTTTACCTATTTCGACCGTCGGTAAAAGACGTCTCTGGCTCGAGAAGCATCGTAGTCCCTCTAGGGCTCCGTTGAGGGCCTCGTGGAGGGAAGAAGAAACCGAAGGGTCTCTTTACTTTCGACCCAATTTGCCAAGATTTTAGTGTTTTTAACCCCAAAACGGGGTTTCTTATAAAAAAAGGGGTTAAAAGAGGTTTTTTGGTGATTTTTTTACCACCGGTAATGGCGGTCACCATCGCCAGCGAACGGCGGCCACGACGGAGGTCCGCCGTCCCCATGGTCGGCCTAAGAAAAAAATTCAGAGAAAAAAAGGGATTTTTTAAAAAAAAAGGAAAAATCAATTTTTTGGGAAAATTTTGACGTAAATAGGGTATTGCAATGGTGTCGTTTTGGCCTGGTACCATAAACCTCAAAACGGCGTCGTTTTGGGCATGGTTCGCTGACCCGACCTGACCCCTTTAGGATCCACACGTTTTTAAAAGGCAGGGTCTAATTGCTTCTTTGGCCCTTCCACTTTTTTGCTATTTTTCAATTTCATCCAACTACTTTTTTTTGCCCTTTTATTTTGTTTTCGTGCAATTTGGTCCTTCGACTATTGTTGACACATTAAAGGAAGGACACACGTCAATTTTGAGGGAAAATTTGCCTTTTGAGCCCTGTATATTTTATCCTATTTTAATTTAATCCTTTTATGCCTTTTTCTTTATAATTTATACCTTTAATTTTGTTATATCTTCGATTTAGCCTTTTATTTCTTTTTTTTCTTTATTTACCCATTTATTTATTTCTTTTTCTAATACGTACCTTAAATGCCATTTAAATTTTGATTTAGACCTTTACATATTTAATTTTAACCTTCTAAAAACTATTTTTTATAATTATTAATTTTTTATTTCTTTACTTTTTATATATTTAAAAATTATGTTGTTTACATTTCCTTTTATTTGTGTATTTTTTGCCCATTTATTTTTGTCATTATTATTTTATTTTTATTTTATTCTTATTATTTTATTATTTATTTTATTATTCTCACGTCATTTATATTTAACATTTGTAATTATGCATCTTTCATTTTTATTTTTTAATTTTTATTTTGAGTTATCTTATTTACTTTAATATCTAGCATGGTATTATGATTATTATTATTATCCTTATTGCTACTGATCAAAGTTATCATCATTATTATTATAGTTATATTGTTCATGATACATTATTATTGCTATCGCTACTATTATTTCATTTCTTGTATTTTATTTATAATACTATTTGAACTCGTATAGCAACTTCATTTTTACTAATAATTCCATTATACTTTTATTTTATATTATTTTTGCTACATCCATGCCACGAACCGTGTTTAAATATATTTATCCATTTCTATCCTATGCTCGAATAAGTTAAATACACATTACTTTAAATGTTACATTCATTTTTACTCGATGCATAAAAAGGAAAAAAAAATTAAAATCAAGGCAATGTTACGCATTTGGAGATTCGACAAGTTGCGCCCTAACTTACGGGGCTCGACTTTCTCTTTGAACCAAGATAACTGAACATCCTTTCTTTAAGCTAAAACGCATGAGATTTAAATAAAGATTAAATAATGAGCAAGCTTATTTTCGAGGATTTGAGATGTCGTGTCCTAACTTACGGGATGTGATCTTTACATTTTGGTAACCTCTAGATAAGGAGGCCTTTTACACATGTTTTAATTTACTTAAGTGGTTGTAACACCCCTATCTCGAGACCGTTACCAGAATAGGAAGGGGCGTTATCGAATATTCAGAACAAATCAGAACAGAATATTCAGAGATTATAACAAGATTCAAATATAAAGTCCCTTATGAAAGTCTACTAAACCTTGAACATGCATTAATATAGGGTCGGGACTAAACCAAACACATTCATGAACTTTAGAACACATATAAATTTTCCAAATTTATGAGGTCATACGCTCGTGTGACCAGGCCGTGTGCCTCACACGAGACTCAAGCACACCCATGCACCCAAGCCATGCCAAAATGGAGCAGGCATACTGACTTTTCACCACGGCCACAAGACACGTCCGTGGGTCTTGGCAATCGGATTTATCACATGTGGTACAACCGGAATTTGTTGAGGAACATTCGGGGGTGGAGGTTGAACAGTTTGATTTGTTTAGACATACTAAGTGAACCACTCATTCATCATTTGGAAGAAAGCTTGTTTAGCTTCTCCCTCATTACCACTTGTAACCGATCTCAAATCAGATGGCACTGTCCCTTGAGCGGGAGTAGGCGCATTACTTTCAACATCATCAGCTACGGCTCTTTCGGGATCCATTACTATATGAAAAACACATTTCATTTGTCAGGATTCATCACACTATCACAGTTCAGATATATGGCATGTATAGCTAGAATCAAACACGCTACGTTAGTCCTAGAATTGACTAAACTGTAGCTTTGATACCAACCAAATGTAACACCCCTATCCCGAGACCGTCGCCGGAATAGAAAGGGGTGTTATTGGATATTCAGAGCAAATCAGAACAGAATATTTAGAGATTATAACAAGATTCAAACATAAAGCCTCTTACGGAAGTCTACTAAACCTCGAACATGCATTAATATAGAGTCGGGACTAAACTAAACACATTTATGAACTTCAGAACACATATAAAATTTTCCAAATTTTAGGAGGTCACACGCCCGTGTGACCAGGCCGTGTGCCTCACACAAGACTCAGGCACGCCCATGCACCTAAGTCGTGCCCGTGTGACCAGGCCGTGTGCCTCACACAAGACTCAGGCACGCCCATGCACCCAAGTCGTGCCAAAACAGCGCAGGCGTACTGACTTTTCGCCACGGCCACAAGATACACCCGTGGGTCTTGGCCGTGTGAGTTTTTGTGTCAATACTATAAAATTAACAAGGCCATAAGGCACGCCCATGTGCCATAGCCGTGTGGCACTAAGTGAACTTGGTTTAAGTCATTCTTTCCACCCACTAAGGGTCATTCCTTACAAGCCAATCATGCCACAACAATACCACAATTTCAACTAAATTCAATGCCTAATCATACCTCAACATGATCAAATTATTTCATACACACATACATATTCAAATCTCACACCAAATATGCTCATATCATAAACAAGTTCATGACTAAACACATAGTACCTATCTTAATCATACCACGTCCAAATCTTACCATTTCTTCACATTGATATGTTTTAAGATGGCCAAAACAAACTAGATCACATAACCATTATAAGCTTACACAATTTGACATCATAATCCATATACCAAAACCAAGCACAAACATACCATTTACTAGCTAATTCTCATGGCATTACAAATAAACATATCCAAACCCAACACATAGACATTCTAGCCTATACATGCCATACTCAAACTTTGTACATTCAAAAGGGACAAAATCAAGCTCGATAGTGTGGTGACGATCATTGACTATCCCTGAGCCTTCAGTAGCTAGGATATCTGTAAAACAGTTGAAAGAAAATATAGAGTAAGCTACAATGAGCTTAGTAAGTCAAATACAAACGTATGCAATCCCTATACACAATATGATAAAAGTCTTATGTAAATAATTCATGAACCAAAATATATTCATTCGTCACACACTCATAGTTCACAATAGCATACCTTTCATGCTCATAAATTCAATATAGAACAGACGTACCTGAGTCATACATATAATGTATGCATTCATTTCAGAATAGTTACAGAGCTCATATAGGCCTTATATAATGCCTACGTCCCCGACGTGGTCTTACATGTTATTCAATACCGGTGCCACTGTCTCAGACAGGGTCTTACACGAAACAATTCCGATGCCAGTGTCCTAGACAAGGTTTTACACTCAATTCTCTAATCAATGCCTACGTTCCGGACGAGGTCTTACATGATATTGTTTTACCATTTCTCATTTGTAAATAACTTGTAATAACACTTCAAGCTCTCATGGCCATCCAAAAATAGTTTATAAAATAAGAAATCTATAACGGACATCAATATGATGTATATTTGTATTTTGACTTACCTCGTGTAGATTTTAAACGATTTCGACCCGACTATTCAACGATTTTGGACTTCCCTCGATCTAAGTCTGATTTCCTTGGTTTTTGATCTAAATAAATCCAAATTCAGCCATTCAATATTCCATTTCATTCAATTCAATCCATGAACACAAATTTAGGGTATTTTGCATTTTAGCCCTCATAGTTTCATACTTTAACAATTTAACCCATTCTTTACAAAATCACAAATATGCCAATTTTACCAAGACTATGGCTTGACCGAATGTATATGTAGCTCATACCAATTCATACATTTCATTTATTTTACAAATTAGTCTTCCAAAATTTTCATTTTCACAATTTAACCCACATAACCCAAATTCATCAAAATTTCATGGCAAAACATGTTTATTCAACACCTATCCATTATAATTCAACTAAATTCATCACAAAGCTTCAAAATTAATTAATGGCATCTCATGATAAATAGAAATTTAGACATGGGCATTGTAAAACACGAAGCAACGATTACAAAAACGTAAAAATTATCAAAAACAGATCAAATTACATACCTTAATCTTAAAATAAAAAGGCCGAACCCTAGCTTGGTGTTTTTATTTTCTTTCTTTGGTATTTACGGCAATGGTGGATGAATTAAACACCATTTTATGTTTTGTAATAATATTAATTCATGATTATATCATGAATTACCAAAATGTCCATCATAAATCAATTTATAAAACATATATAATAAGGTCATTTATGACCACCATCAAATAGAATGGTACAATTTCCATTTAAGGCCCTAAAAAATTTAAAAGCCAAATCAATTGAATACATGAACATGTAGCATACTAATTTCATCACTTATGCACTTTAATCCTTTTCCAGAATTCAGCACAGAAACAGACAAATTAAATCACAGAAATTTCATAAAAGTTAATTCAGATAACACAGACATAAAATAATATTAAAATAATTTTTTCAGACTCGGATATGTGGTCCTGAAACCACTATTCTGACTAGGGTCTAAACCGGGCTGTTACAGTGGTTTTAAATATAATTATGCAAGATGGGATCATGTTTTAAATTCTTTTCAAATTTTTAATTCTCAACGCTAAGACATCAAGTAATCAATTAGGTACCAACTTTGGGCGTCACGAGGGTGCTAATTCTTCCTCGTGCGTAACTGACTCTCGAACCCACTTTTTGAATTTTCTAGACCGAAAAACATTGTTTTAGTAAATCAAACCTTTTATTAAAATGATCAAATTACAAGATGATCCGATCACACCTCATGAAAATGATTGGTGACGACTCCATTTTCTTTTTTTAAAAATAAAAAGTCAATTTCCAAAAGGGTTTCGATAGCTTGGCAACTCCATTGGGGATAAAATAAGAGAGTTAAGCCGTAAGTTGATTACTTTTTGGTCTTTTTGTCGAAAGATGATAATTGGGTTTAAATTAATGATCCCTTCATTGCATTTCATCTTTCATGTTTTGTCTTTGATATCTCGAGTTATATAGTAATCTAGTATATCTTTTTTATTGTTTGAAAGCTTTTATTTGTATGTTTTCACATATATTGCATTGCAAAATTATTCCATTCTGCCCTTCTTAAGTGGGAGTGAGAAGCTATTCTTTTGTGAGGTCTTCACCTCTGTATAGGATAATGGATCGCTTTCGGGATACATTTGTACCGATGTCTTCCTGAGATCTTCATCTTCGTATAGTCATAGGGAAATATATTCTCCTAAATTGAAGTTGATTCGTATGAGCCTATAATGGGTGAGGATTGAGGAATCTACTGGTTCAAGTACCCTTACTTTAGAACTGAACCACATATAATGAGCCCTAAGAACCTACCCTAGGTAAAACCATACCAAACCTGTAGTGGTCACCGGAATAGATGTTCTATTTATTATTTCTTGCTTTATATTCTAGCTTTGTATGAAATATACTAACTTGTTTAGTTTTGTTTTGGTTATGATTGCATTGCATTTTCATTATAGAAAAGGGTGTTGATTCACGTTCAGTTGCTAAATAGAGAGCTTGTCATGGAAAAGGGATTTCTTGGTAAAGTGGAAGACAATGCGACCGTACGAATATGATTTAAGAAAACACAACAAGAGAAGGGCGACAGCCTGATGGGGGCATATATGTCAGAACTATGGGATTTCACTCACATCAGTGTAACTCAGAATAATCTCTAAGAGTTGAAAGAAATATGGGACCAATGGGATAAGGAAACCAAGCAGTTATTCTACCATGACTATGGTGACTTGCCTTATTTACTCGATGTCAAAGTGGATAAGCACTTATTCCGAGCTTTTGCCCAGTATTAGAATCCCGCTTATCGCTTCTTCACTTTTGAAAAGGTAGACTTAGTACCCACCGTAGAAGAGTACACAACTCTGCTCTGTTGCCCTAGCATCTAAGCTGACAAAGCTTATTCTAGAGCCACGAACGTCCCGACTTTCTTAAAGAGGCTAATGAGCATAACTAGAATGAGCGAGCAATGGGTCGTGACCCATGTTAAACAAAAGGGAGATGGTAAATGCATCCCTTGGAAAAGTTTGAGGGATTTGATCTTAGCACATCCGGATAGGAAAAAAAGAGTCGATGTCTTCTCCTTGAGTATTTACGTTTGGTCATCTTCTTTAAAGCACTAGTGCACGTAAATGATGCAGTTTTAGATCTATTTGTCTGGCTTGAAAAAAGGGTCACTCTTATCCTGGAAATTTTGGCTGAAACTTTCAGATCTTTAAGTACATGCCGAAGATTAAGTGAAGGAAGATTTATTGGGTGTTCACAACTCTTCTTAGCCTGGTTTCATAGCCACTTTTGGAAGGTTAAAAAAGATCTCTTTTTGATTGTTATTCGAAAATTACTCTTCGTTGAAAGAACTCATGGCTATTCCAAGATGAGACAACATTTCAGAGGAAAAGTGGATGGCAATTCACTAGAGTCTCCGAGACAAAAACATTGAATGGAGGGCCTTTTGGATAATCCTTGATGAAATTGTGTACTGATGTGGTGACTTCGGCTAGGTCCCTCTACTCAAAATATTGGGAGCTATTAGATATGCCCCTCTACTTCTATTGAGGTAATATAGGTCAAGATAGTTTATACCGACAATGCAAGGGTTGGCTCAATGTGAGTTTGTGTACAAAGGTCATAATTTCAAAAAAAAATATTTATCGCAAATCCCATGACGACCCCCGAATATGATTGGTGGTGGGGTAAATGAATCAATGACAATGTCCCTTCATCAAGTCAAGAAAACACTCGGCCAATAGAAGAACACTTACAAGTGATTTTGTCTGAGCTAGAGATTATAAAGCAAGACTTTGCAAAGAAGAGTTTGGAGCTGGGTAAAAAGATAGAAAAGTTGGAACATGAAAAGATTCAGCTAGGATTAGACGTAAACGTCCAAAAGTTAGAAGTTGAGAAAATGAAAAAAGGAAAGAAAAAGGCTAGGGAAGACTTGAACAATCTAAAAATAGATTATAAGAAGCTACGTTTGCCTATGAGGACTACTGCGTTGGGTAAAACATCGGAACAATGGTAGCAAGTAATCCAAGAAGAAAAGATTAGAACTGATCAGTGGGAAAAAATTCCAAAATGCTCAAGTTCAAAAAGATACTTTAGAAAGGTATTTTTAGAAAGCCGAAATGAAAAGGTTGGATTGAGAGCTGGGGTAGCAGAATTAGAAAGGTCGCTGCATCAATATCGTAGTCGCAACTTTGTGATTGAATTGAAAGGAAAGATAGAAAAGCTCGAGGTTACACTGTAAAATTATGAAATTTGAATTGAGCTTCTCAGATGAATAATGAACATTGGAAAGAACAACTCCAATGCTCTCAAGGTCAGATAAAGTATAGAGTCACATCATGGGCAAAGCTATGACTCAAATACGGGGAGTAGCCGATCATTTGCAAACCCTAGAGGTTTAAGTTGACATACTAAGCTTAAGATACGAATCAGAATCAAATTAGAGCCGAGAATTAGCTTGGCTTCGTAGGAAAGTCAAGGTTTTGAGTACTAGGGCAAGGTCGTATATGTAAAATATATTCGTTTTATGTAAAGAGATCTGTTTTCAAGTAAAGTTGTTCTGATAGAATTGAATCAGAATTAATGCCTCTTTTTGTATTCATTTTTCATTCATCAACATTACATTTCACCATATGCATTCCTAATTAATCAAAATTATGACAGTTACGAGA
Organism: Gossypium stocksii; assembly: GCA_020496765.1. Taxonomy (NCBI): domain Eukaryota; kingdom Viridiplantae; phylum Streptophyta; class Magnoliopsida; order Malvales; family Malvaceae; genus Gossypium; species Gossypium stocksii. The sequence goes on from CM035624.1 coordinate 37,565,248, forward strand.
AACCAATAAGAATTTGCCAACCGAATATCGTTACCATACCCACAGTAAAACCAAAGCCATGCATCAAAGGTTAGAGAGATTGGACCAAATTCAGAAAGACATGCAAGATCAGTTGCAAGCACAACTGCAAGAATAATTAGCTAATGTACAACAAGACATTAGGTATCAAATACAAGAATCTCAACGAAGTATGATAAGCCAGTTGACCCAATTGTTGGCTGGAGAGATTGAAAAAGGGAAAAGTATTGTGATTAACTCTGGGGATGATAATGAAGACCCTACATACCCCCGAGGCTTTACTCCGGTGAATGTCCAAGCCCAACCAGTTACGTATCCATGAAAGGTACCCGTTACCATAAGACTTCAACAATATCAAGCCAGTACTTCAGCATCGATAAATTACCCAATGAGTTCAAGGTCCAATCCCAGAGATAATCCGACCAACCATGTTGTTCCAAATCTGGGTGACATGGTGAAAATAGATAGAGTAAGAGTAGAATTGCATAGTTAGAAGATCAGTGCAAGTGGTTGGGGAGAAATTTTGAGCTATAGAGAATGTTGATTACCTTTGCGAGGTCGATGCTAAAGAATTCAATTTAGTCCCAGATCTTGTGCTCCCACCAAAATTCAAGACTCCAGAATTTGAAAAATACAATGGGACTAGTTGTTTTGAAGCCCATATCAAAATGTTCTGCTGAAGAATGATGGGATACGTTAATAATGACCAATTGTTAATCCATTGCTTTCAGGATAGTTTGATCGAGTCGGTTGCCAAATGGTACAATCAGTTAAGACGTGCCAAAATTAACTCATGAAAAGAGTTGGCATAGATATTCATGAAATAGTACAGCTATGTAACCGACATGACACCTGATAGAATTACACCGTAAAACATGAATAAAAAGAAAAGTGAAAGTTTTAGGCAATGAGCTAAGAGATGGAGAGAAGTGGCAATGCAAGTTCAGCCACCTCTTCTAGAGAATGAGACAACAATGCTTTTTATAAACACTCTGAAAGCCCCGTTCATTAACCACATGCTGGGAAGTGTTACCCAGAGCTTCTCAGATGTAGTAATGTCCAGAGAGATAATTGAAAATGCAATAAGGAGTAGGAAAATAGACGTAGGGAGAAATGGTAAAAGATCTATCTCGAGAAAGAAAGAAAATGAAGTAAACACCGCAAGTGTGTATAATAAAAGCTATTCAAAACTGGTCACCGTAGGCCAATTAAGGATCGTAACAACCAGCCACCAAAGCCCTTCGAAGCAAGAATCTATCTCAAGGTCAAACATGGAAAAACTTCAATTTACACCCATCTCGATGACATATAGAGAGTTATATAAGAATTTGTTCACACATGTGGTATCCCTGTTTTACTTAAAACCCATGCAACCTTTGTTCCTAAAATGGTATGATGCGAATGCTCAATCTGAGTACCACACAAGAATAACGGAACACTTAATTGAGAACTGTATTGCATTCAAAAAGTTGATTGAGAGGTTCATCAAGATGGGGATTGTAAGGTTCGATGATCCCTCGGGACCTAATGTGGTAGAAATTCGTGACCCAATCATTCAAACCAATAGGTAAATGCGACAATTTAGAGTGGAGGAAAGAGAACCAAAATTGATATTGCGAAAGTAAAAACCCCACTAACATGGGTTTAGCGAAAGATGATTAACATAGGATTAATCCTTCAAGATTTAGAAGAGATGCCCAAAGGTTTGAGGAGCTATTATGAGTTCCATGCTAAACAAGGTCATCAGATCTAAGAGTGCGTTGAGTTCAGGGCTCTAGTGCAAAGTCTGATGGATAACAAAGAAATTGAATTTTTTTGAAGATGTCAAGGGCTTAGAAGGAGGAGATGTTTGAGCCTCAAAGGAAGGATCAACAGATAAAGTCTACAGGGTGAATCACCCAGTGGTGATTATTTCATGACCAAGAAGTAATAAAGTGGAAACACAAGCTGTGCCAAGAGTCATAACTCAGAAACCCATGGCTTTTCTCTACAAGGATAGCAAAAGGGTTCAATGGAATTATGACTGCAATGTGATGATCCTGGGAGAGGAGAACTCAGTTAGCACTTCAGAAGAAGGCCAGGATATTGGTTTTTTCACATGCAGTGGGAGGCTATGACCCTGCAAGTGCAAGACCTGAGCCCATTAAAGGAAAAACCCTGGTAGTTGAGCATAAAAAAGAAAAGACGGCTAAACTTGAATCACCTGTTAATGAGCTAGTAACTGGGAATGAGGCTAAGGGATTCGTAAAATTATTGAAACATAGAGAGTATAGTGTTGTAGAACAGCTACACAAATAGCCAACTCGCATATCAGTATTAGCCTTGCTCTTGAGCTTAGAGACACATTGTAACACATTGATGAGGGTGTTAAATGAAACTTATGTCACTAATAATATCTCTGTAAACAAGCTAGATCGTCTGGTTAACAATCTGCGTGCCAACAATTTCATTATTTTTAATGACGATAAAATACCTCCAAGGGGCATGGGGTCTTTAAAGCTTTACACATCATTATCCACTGCAAATGATATACATTGCTAGGGGTGTTAATCGACAATAGATCTGTAACAGCCTATTTTTCGATGAAATCAGAACAGTGGTCTCAGGACCAAAAATCTGATCTGAAAATAAAATTTATTTTTATTTTATTACATGCTTCATATTATGTTAGGGGGTCATGTGAAAATTTTGATAAGAAAATTTTACCAATTTCGTGTTTAATTACAAGAATGACCAAATCACATAAAAGACTAAAGTAGAATTCTAGTAGCTATAAGGATTAAATAGCTATGGAATTCAAAACTAGAGATCCTTAAATGGAATTAGACCATTAATCAAAGGTATTAGATATTTTGGTATGAATCATCCATGGAAAATTGGAAAAAGGCTAAAGACTAAATTAGAAAGTGAATTAATTTAATTTATTAAAAGATGATAAAAGAATTATCATCTTATTTTCTCATCATCTTCCCCAAATAAAACATGGAAACCCTAGGGGAGAGAGAAGAAACTTTCATGGCCAAATTGGGTAGGTTTCCTTGTCCCATTTTTAATAATTTTGATATTTTTGAAACTAGGATAACTTAATCTATCTATTTAGGGGATAAATTTGTAAACTTATCAAAGTATGGAAAATAGGCCATGAATATAGATGATGGAAATTGAAAATTTATGGATGTAAATGAAAGGTTGTTAGTAAATAAACAACTTTTACAAGGTGATTTTTGATGAAAACATGATTTAGGGATTAAAATGCAAAGTTGTGAAATTTGATGAAAATATTGAATTTTTATAAATACATGTGCTGTAAATTTTGTAATGGGATTTTGGTTAGGCTTGGAATAGGGAGTAAATTGCAAAAGTTTCATTTTTCCGAGCCTAGGGACAAAATGGGAATTTATGGAAAAGTTAGGGGTAAAATAGTATTTTTTCCTAGATTGTAAATTGAGTCCAACTGAGTATAAAATATGAGAAATTGATGTAAAATTTACTTGTATAGATTCGGATAGATCAAATTCAGAGCTAGAATAATGAAAAAGGAAAATATTAGATTTGTAGACTTTACGAACATGAACATTGTCGAGGTAAGTTCGTGTAACTAAATTGTGTTTAATTACATGCTTGCATTGATTGTGTTTATGTAAATTGTATAAGTGCCATAAATATATGAAATATTTACATATCCAATCAAGCCCAATAAATAAAAATGATTAAATTAAATGATAAGGTCCGATAGATGATAAAGGATAAATGATTAGCATATTACTTATATGCTTGAAATGAATGAGGAATGTGTTTATTTGAATTATACAAATGTTGTGGATGTATAAATAATCACATGCCTGATAATGCTTGAAAAAGATGAAATCCCAATTGAATATTGGATTTTGATGGATAAATGTGAAAATGAATTGACGGATTATAAATAGGTAATTTCTTGAAATGAATGAGGTTCTGCATTTGTTGCTGACGGGATTTAGCTCGGACCAGTAATCTTATTAACCTCATTTATGATAGGATTTAGCCTAGACGTGTAATCCTAATATAAGCCCTCTGAAAGAATATGGGTGAAATGGATTTAGCCCGGATGGGTAATCTGAATTATATGTGGGTCTGGATTTAGCCTTGACTAGTAATCCCGACAAAGCTCTATAAAGTACTTGTCATTGCAGGGGATTTAGCCTGGACTGGTAATTCCGACAATACTTTTTGAATATATGTTATAAGGGATTTAGCCTGGACTGGTAATCCTGCTGTAAGAAATGAGGTTAGCGGGAGTGTACTCTCTGAAAATGATATATACGAATTGACGGTTAATGGGATTGTACACTATAAGTGTACTACTGGATATCCATCGAAATTTTGAGAAATTCAACAGGTTAAAAATAGGAAATGGAATTCACAAGATGATAATACATGAGATGATGATACATGAGATGATAATACACGAGATGATAATACATGAAATGATAATACATGATAATCGATATATGGAAACATGAAATTATGATGTTTGTACATGGAAATCATTTGATGAGAATGTTCATCCTTGATTATAGACTTGTGCTCCTTGAGCGAATTACTACTGGTATGACCTTGATATTTTGAACTATACGAGTAAGGCTCTGACATGAAATAACCTGAACTCAACATAAATTAATATGAAATTGCATTTGAAATATAAAGAGATGATTTATACATGTTAATGAATACCTGATGTGGAAAGTATGTGTTCATGGAAACTTAATTGTTGTTTAGCCCATATATGTTTCGATGTTAATATGGAATATATGATTAACAAGGGCAATGAGGATATGTGTAGGGCTTGAGGTCAAATTGATTGAATATTCCTTGCATAGTTACCTCAAAATAGAATGAATGGTAAGTTAAGTACCATGTTATACGAACTTAGTAAGCATTTTATGCTTACTAGTTCTATTTTACTGTCTTATAGTAAATCGAAAGCTCGTGGAATTGGAAGCTTGGTGGAGATAACTCACACTATTCGTCAACCCATGTTGGTATAAAAGGGTAAATCAATTATGGTTATAATGGCATGTATAGGATATATTGGCTCTATTGGCATGAAAATGTAAATGATGTTTGTGATCAAGTTAATGGAATGGCTAGTAATGTTTGTTCTAATATGGTTGTAATGTCTAACTCAAGGTCTTAACTAAAGTAAGATTATATACATGCATGCATGAGGAAATATGGTTTTTGAATGATGAAATTGATGGGAAATCAGTTATAAATTGTTTAGTTGGAATTCTTATGATTTGGTGCAGGTATTGGATGAAAATGGGTGAGAAATGAGGCTTAGATATAACCTTGTTTTTGTCTACACAGGTAGATACACGGGTGTGTGTCTAGGCCATGTGTGACACACGATCTGTAACATGGGTGTGTAGCCTGGCCGTGTGTCCCCTGCATCCAAAAATTGCAAAATAGAATGCTTAAAATCAAGCACACGAGCTATCACACAAGAGTATGCCTTGCCCGTGTGAGGTACATGGCCTGACCACATAGGTGTATGATACGGCTGTGTGATTCCTGCACCTATTTTTAAGCATTTGAATTAACCACATGGCCTAGCACACAGGTGCGTGACTTGGCTGTGTGAGATCAATTTGTTCAAGGGTTGCAAGTTAGAGAGTTACATGCCTTGAGGACACAGGCATGTAAAACCACACGGCCTAGAGTGAGGTAAGGCACATGCGCGTGTTGACCACACGGGCGTGTCTCTTGTCCATACGGGCGTGTGACCCTTGTAACTAAGGAAAACTTTGGGATTTTTTGAAAAATTCCTTAAGATTTTGATTTGGTCCCAGTTTGATCCCGATTCATACTTTAGGCTTTGAGAGCCCATCTACGGGACATTATGATACAATCTCGGTAAATGAATAGTACTTGGTTCGATTTAATGGAAAATAATATGGTAAACTCTGGTAATGCATCGTAGCCTATTCTGACAATGGATACCGGTAGGAGGTGTTACAAGGTCTACGCTGAACGTCTTACCTCTATCCACACTAAATAGATTGCCAATGGATAACTCTCACATGAAGACATGCCAAAATATAGTGAGAGCATTTGATGGTACAAAAAAGAGGGTGATGGAGAGGATTAAAATACCTCTCTTAATTGGTCCAAACACATATGAGGTAGATTTTTTGGTAATGGATATCAAACCCTCTTATAACTACTTGTTGGGTAGGCCTTGGATTTATTCGGCTGGGGCAGTGCCGTCGTCATTGCACCAAAAGTTGAAACTAGTAACAGAAAGTTGACAGGTAATAATAAACGCTAAAGAGGATATCATTGCATCTGTAACTAGTGACGCACCATACATAGGAATGGATGAAGAGGCAATAGAATGTTCCTTTTGATCACTAGAATTTGTTAATGCAACTTTTATTGTTGAAGGAAACAAGATCCCAGTGCCAAAAATATCCAAAACCACGAGAATAGGCCTACAACTGATGGTTGGGAAAAGAGCCTTACCTAGAAGAGGACTCAAAAAATACCTTCAAAGACGGGTCAAAGCACCAATATTAATGGACAAACAAGACCGCTTTGGCTTAGAGTACAAGCCAGATGCGAGACAAAATAAGAAAGAGCTGGAAAAGAAGCAAGAAAGAAGAAAAGTGCGACTAAGTGGGGGAGAGATCAAATGGGAACCAATGATCTTTCCTCATATATCTAAAATGTTCGTGTTAAGAGAAATCATTTATCCTGAACAAAAGATGGCAGAAAAGAGAGCCCGTTAACCAAAATTGCGGAAGGAATGTTGGGAAATCTGAGCATCAATGCCATATCTGAAGAAGGAATTAGGGGAGAAAACCTATAAGGCATTTGTCCTTATATTCCCGGAAGTGTTCTGAACAATTGGACTACAAAAGAAATCCCTATAATTTTTAGAACTAATTCAGAGTAATGCTCAAAATACATTTATTTCTTTAAGCCTGAAAGTAATAAGAATCCTTTTGTGAAAAAGGCATATGTCTTTGTGTCTTTGTGTCTTTTTTATTTCAAAAAGAACCCTGTAATTTTTAGAACTAATCTTTTTTATTTCAATAAAATGCATCTTTGTGTCTCATTTTGCAAATATTCTTCTATTTTTTCATTTCAATTATATTCACACCCCATAGATAATTATTCTTAGATTCATTTGTTCTTTGGATCTTCTTTTATTCCTGTAACATGTAATAGCCTATTTTAGGGTCAAATCAGAATAGTGGTTTTGGAACCACAAATTCGACGTAAAAAAATTTATTGTGATATTATTTTAAGGTTTGTAGTATGATTGAATGCTTGTGCGAAAATTTCGTTAAGAAATTTTATCGATAGAGTGTCTAATTTGCCTAATAGGACTAAATTGAAATAAATGCAAAATGTGTGTTCTAGAAGATATCGATGCTTAATTGAAATGAATTCTTACATTAGAGGTCCTTAAATGGTAATTAGACTATTTTTTCATAGGATGGACAAAAATGGACATGGTTAGGTGAAATTTCAAAGTTAGGCATGAAGAGCATTTTGGTCATTTGGCAGATAAAGACAAAATTAAACAAATAAAAGATACCATCTTCCCCAATTTAGTCCCTTAGTGCTAAAATTTCAAAGCTAGCTTAGATCAGAGATCGTCGAAGATTCGAATCACACTATCAAGCTCTCATTTTGGGTATTGATGATCTTAGTATTTTTGAAAGTATGGCATGTATAGGGACTTGGTCAATTTGTCATATGTGTCACAATTGATTTGGCCAAATGTGTTGGCTTATAATGGTTAGATATTTCTTTTTGTATAAGGCCGTTGGAATTAGGCCAATATTGGATATAAGTATATTCATATGATGATATATTTCATGAATGATGTATTAATGTCTTGGTTGTGGATATTTGGTTGTATATATATGCTTGGCTTCGTATTATCTTTTATTGCGTAGGTGTGTGCTTTAAGGGTGGCAAAATGGCTTCGTAAATAGCCTATATTTTTTCCAAATGGATAGACACACGGGCATATGTCTAGGCTGTGTGTGACACATGGCCAGTCCCACGGGTATGTGTTTAGGCCGTGTATCCCTTGCACCTTAATTTCAAGAAACAGAATGCTCAGAATTGAGCATACAGACAGAGACACTAGTGTATGTCTCAGCCGTGTGGACGGTACAGCCTCAAACATAGGAGTGTACCCTTATCGTGTAAAGTCTGCACCTATTTTTGTGAAAATTAATTATCCACACGGCCTAGCACATGGGCATGTGACTTGGCTGTGTGAGCTCAATTTGGTCATAAGTTACAAGTTAGAGAGTTACACGGGGTCGAGACACGAGCGTGTGTGACCACACGGCCTGCCCACACAGGCGTGTCCCAAGGCGTGTGACCCCTGTTTTGTGGAAAAACTTTCTAAGTGTTGTAAAAATTTCTAAAGCTTTCAGTTTAGACCCGAACCACTTCTAATGCATGTTTTGGGTCTCGTAGGCTCGTATTAGGAACTTTATGATTAAATGAAAATGATTTTAATTTGAATACAAGTTTGTAAGCCAAGATTGAATGTTTGTTCGAGTGATAAGTTCGGTAATGCTCATACCCTGTTCCAGCATCAAAAACTGGTAAGTGGTGTTACATTTAGTGGCATCAGAGCTATGGTTTAGTCAATTCTCGGACTAACCTAGCATGTGTAAGAGTCTAGCATCACACGCCATATATAAATTGTGATAATGTGATGAATCTTGACAATTTAAATTGTGTTTTTTATATAGTAAATGGATCCCGATCGAGCTGTAGCTGATGAGGTAGAAAGTAATGCACAGACTATCGCTCAAAGGGCAGCGCCATCTGATAGTAGACCTCCCACAGTTAGCCAGGGAGAAGGGGTAAGGGAAGCCTTCATCCGTATGATAAACAAGTGGTATACGGAATTTGTTCGAACAAATCCGACTATTCAACACCCTCCACCCCCTCATTATCCTCAACCGGTTCTGGTAGCTCCTCAAGGTGTAGAAATGGTAAGACTGAATAAGCCTCTGGTTGATAAGATTCAAAAGCAAGGGGCTGAAGAATTTAGAAAAAAATGTAGATAATGATCCCGAGAGAGCCAAGTTCTGGCTAAAGAATACTATTAGGCTATTTGATGAGTTATCATGCACACCTGATGAATGCTTGAAATGTGCTATATCATTATTGAGGGACGCAGCATATCACTGGTAGAAGACACTAGTATCTGTGGTACCGAGAGAGTGGGTTACATGGGAATTCTTTCAAGAGGAATTTCAAAAGAAATATATTAGTTAGCAGTTCATCGATCAGAAACGTAAAGAATTTCTTGAGCTAAAACAAGGATGAATGCCAATGACAGTATGAGCGAGAATTATTCAAAATCAGTAAGTATGCTCGAGAGTGTGTTTCCTTCGAGGATATTATGTGTAAAAGGTTTGAAGATGGGCTGAATGAGAACATTAGACTGTTAGTTGGAATCTTGGAACTAAAAAAATTCGTTGTATTGGTTGAACGAGCTTGCAAAGCCGAAGAACTAAGTAAAGAGAAAATAAAGGCTGGGTGTGAGGCTAGAGATGTAAGAAAAAGGCCGATGAGTAAGTCATTTCAATCTCAGTCAAAGAAGTTCAGAGAAATGAATTCTCGTTTGAATATTTCAGCTGGGTATTCACATAAAGACCGCGAGAAACAATATTTGGGTTCTAAAGCTCAAGCTACTTCGATGGCAAGTGTGGGTAATGTTAGGTCTAACAGACTTGAATGTCAGCATTGTGGTAGATGACATCCTGACAAGTGTAGGATGAATAACCGAGCCTGTTTCAATGTGGTTCTCAAGAGCATTTTATTTGATATTGCACTGAGAGGGATGAAAAAGAAAAATTTCAGAGTGTAAGGCCGAGTAATACTACCAATAGAGGTAGGCCACTGAGAAACACGAGGAATAGAACTACCAGTAAAGGTGTGACGAAGGATTCAACTGTGAGATCCGAAGCTAGAGCACCTGCTAGAGCTTATGCCATAAGTGCTCGTGAGGATGCGTCATCTCCCGATGTGATTACTGGTACATTTTCTATTTATGATACTAATGTTATTGCATTAATCGATCCTAGATCCACTCATTCTTATGTATGTGTGAATTTGCTATCTAGTAAGAATTTTCCTGTTGAGTTTACTGAGTTTGTGATTAAAGTGTCAAACCCTTATGTGTTAGTTGATAAAGTTTGCAAGAATTGTCCTTTGATGATTCGAGGTCATTGTTTTCTGGCTGACTTAATGTTGTTGCCATTTGATGAATTCGATGTTATTTTGGTTATGAACTGGTTGACATTGCATGATGCCAAAGTAAATTGTAGGCAAAAAACTCTTGAGTTGAAATGTGAAAATGATGAAGTTCTTTGGGTTGAAATAGATGAATCAGGTGAATTGTCTATTGTGATTTCATCTATATCTGCTCAGAGGTATGTAAGAAAGGGTTGTGAAGCATTTCTTGCATATGTACTGAATATAGAAGTATCTGAATTGAAGATTGAATTGGTACCAGTAGTTTGTGAATATCCGGATGCGATCCTAAAAGAGTTTCCAAGACTACCACCGGTCAAAGAGGTAGAGTTTGCTATTAACTTGGTACCGAGGACTGAATTGATATCGATAGCTCCATATAGAATGGCTCCAACCGAGTTAAAAGAATTGAAGTCTCAATTACAAAAGTTGACAGATAAGGGTTTTACGAGACCGAGTTTTTCACCATGGGGGTGCACCGGTGTTATTTGTCAAGAAAAAAGATGGATCCATGAGACTTTGTATCGATTACTGACAGCTCAACAAGGTGACTATAAACAACAAGTATCCTTTATTGAGTATTGATGATTTGTTTGACCAATTGAAAAGGGTAAAAGTGTTTTCGAAGATAGATTTGAGATCTGGCTACTATCAGTTGAAAGTTAAAGACTCAGACGTGCCGAAAACCGCTTTCAGGACAAGGTATGGGCATTATGAATTTCTTGTTATGCCTTTCGAAATTGTAACACCCCTTACCCGTATCTGACATCGAGACAGGGTTTGAGATGTTATCAAACTTAAATGTAAACATTCATGCAAAACTGAACCATAAAATTTCAAACTTTTCATTTACCTGCATAACGTCCCTTATATGGGCCCATGAAGCCCAAAACATACTTTGAGGGTGGTTCAGGACTTAACTGAGAACTTTAGGGACTCTTAGGAAATTTAGAAAATTTTCATGCTTTGGAGAGTCACACGCCCGTGTGGTTACACATGCCCGTGTGGCTTGGGACATGCCCGTGTCTTTCGCCTGTGTAACTCTCTGTTTATGATGTCATCAACAATTTAGGGTCACACGGCCAAGTCACACGCTCGTGTGCTAGGTCGTGTTGTAACACCCTATACCTGTGTTCAATGCCGGGGCAGGATACGAGTATTACCAGAATAATATACGTGTAATCAAAACAAATTGAAACATAAAATGATTATTTAAATTAAAATTTGTTAGCTATTCACTTATCCTTTAAAAATCAAATTTAAATATAACATAAACTTATAATTTAACTAATAATTGATCATACCAATAATATAATACGAGTGATATTACTAAAATTTACAACAAAATACTCAAGCCTTCTATACATGCCATATATCAAAAATATGTTTACGAAATACCAAAAAGGAAGGACGGATAGTGTTGATGAGCTTCCGACAATTTTTCCCCGAATCAGGAGCGAACTTGATTACACTATAAAATAAGATAAGAAAGAAAGAGGAAGCAAAGTAAGCTTATAGCTTAGTAAGTAATATGTAAAAAATAATAAAATAACAACTAATAATAGGATTTATAGATTCCAAAATATGTATCCATAAATACACAACCTTATTCTCACATGTATTTATCATTTGCCTAAGTTCAATACAAACTGTTAATTCAAGTCCCAGTTACTAAATTATTTTTATCCAAAGTTACGAAACTCCAAATTTAGATTTATCAATTTTCCTAGAAACTACACTCATATCTCTTCTTACCATAAAAATTTCAGAATTTTTGGTTGGTCCAATTAATACAGTTTATTCATTAAAGCTTTCCCTATTTTGCTACTCAATAATCCTGACCACTCTTCACTAAAATTTAAATTTCTCGTTATAAAAAATTCAAAAGATGTTCACATTTGTTTCTTATAAAAATATACTCAATAAGGATTCAAACTATATAGACTATATTCCATAAATATTTTTTTTACAATTTTTAATGATTTTTACAAATCAGAATAGGGGATCACGAAATCAATCTGAACCAGTCTTACAAAAATGTAAATATTTCAAGATACAAAATTCCTTTACTTTCTCTGTTTCTTTTGTATGAAAATAGATTAAATAAGATTTAATTCTATATCTCATTCCACTTCTAACTCAATTTCTACCATTTTTGGTGATTTTTCAAATTCACTCCCCTGCTGCTGTCCAGAACTGCTATATTTCAAATTTCACCTTTTTCATATATTCCCTTGTATCAATTTTTTTTCATAGTAAAACTTAACCATATCAAACATACCAAAGTTCGATCATTTATCGAGCACATTGCTCACATATATTCATGTCCTTATCCTTATCACCATATTTTCATATAAATTCACAATTAATAGATTTTCTCGTTGAACACATTGAAATAGTAACAGATATTCGGTGACCTGCACATAGTACCACCCTTGTAGCCGAAGCTAATTGGTGCACATAGGAGCCTACACTTAGTACTACACATGTGACCAATATCATCTGATACACGTAGTAGCCTGCACATAGTACTACACACGTGATCGAAATAATCGAGTACGCATAGTAGCCTGCACATAGTACTGCACATAGTATGCACTTAGTACTTTTCACCTATGGGTATTTTTCCAAATATGAACCCTAGATTAACTTATTGCTAGAATAAGCTAAATCAATTTATCGGGACTCTGAAAACGTAAAGAACATTAAAAACGGGGCTTAGAATCACTTACTATAGAGCTTGGAAGCTTGAAACAAACCCTAGCTATGGAGAACCCTTTAAATTTCGTCCTAATAAAGAAGATGGACATATTTTGCCATCTTTTTCCCTTTTTTAATCTTTTAATTACCAAATGACTAAAATACCCTTCATTAAAAACTTTGGTATTTCTACCTATGTATGTCCATTTTTGTCCATGAAAACCTAATGGTATAATTACCATTTAAGGACCTCTACTTCAATTATGCTCTTCAATTTCATCCTTTAACATCTAGAACTCATATTTATCAACTTTTGCAATTAAGTCCTAATAGGCAAATTAGACATGCAATTCATGAAATTTTCTATCGATGTTCTAACACATGCATCTAATCACTCGATAAATTATAAAAATTAATCGAAATAAATTTTTCTACTTCAGAATTGTGGTTTTGAAACCACTATTCTGTTTAGGCCCTAAATTGGGCTGTCACACGTGTGGCGAATTTATTTTTCACATTTAAGGTGCAGACTTCACACGGCCTAGGCACACGCCCATGTCCTGAGGCTGTGTCCTTCACAAGGCCGAGACACACGACTATGTCTCTGCCCGTGTGTTTACCACTGGGTATTCTGTTTTGCAAAATTAGGATACAGGGGACACACGGCCTATTCACACTTCCATGGGGCTGACCATGTGTCTCTCACGGTCTAGACACACTCCCATGTGTTTACCTATGTGGACAATTATAAGGCTATCTACCAAGCTTTTTTCCATCCTGAAACACAAGCAAACTCATACCAATTCAAGAGCACATAACATATCACATATAGATTATCAAACATCTCAAAACCAAGTCATCCACACATCATGTACTTAGCCACTTAAACATGCAAGCCATCACTTCCATGAATAACATCATCATATGCATATACCATTAATCAATATTGGCCAATTTCATATGGCCTTATACGAAAGGATCCTTCATCAAAATAAGCCAACATTTTGGTTAACCAACATGGCATATAACAAAAAGACCAAGTCCCTATACATGTCATTCTCAAAATGTCAAATCTAATTATACCAAATATTTCAAATGATAGTGTGAATCGAGCTCCGATGTCCTACGATCCCTGAGCTAGCTTGGCGACACTATAAGAAAAATGGAAAAGAAAGGGCAGTAAGTGTAAAGCTTAGTAAGTTTGCATGTAAATAATTAACAACACTAATCATGAAAGATCATACGCATAATATGAATATAACTTTATACAATGTCACCAATTATGATGGATATGTCTTAGATTATATCCTTTATCTAATGTACCATAAAACTCATGTTCATGATTCTTTCATTCACTTCTTACTGAGACCTTATCGATGCATAACTCAAGAATTTTGAGCTTCATGTACATACCTATACCCTTTCAACATGTTCATACCTTGTCATTACTTTGACATACTCTTGTATTACCCGTTGAACCACTTGGAATACTAAGGATACTTGGGAAATCTCGTACACATGGTAGGACGCCAATGCCATATCCCAGATATGGTCTTACATGGGATCACAAGTCGATATCAGCGCCATATCCTAGATATGGTCTTATACGGGATCTCATAATGATACCAATGCCATATCCCAGACATGGTCTTACATGGGATCCCATATCAATGCTAATGCCATGTCCTAGACATGGTCTTACATGGGATCACACATAACCCTAATCTCATGACATTTGTATCCTATCTATTCCTAAGGTTCAACCGGTATTTCAAAACTTTAAACCTCATTACGTCATCATCGAGTCATTGTAAACCAAAATTCATAAAACAATTATACATATCATGCAAAAATTAAAGCATTAAACACATAATAACATAATGTTGCATTATTTACCCACAAACTTACCTCGGTAACAAAACATGACTAACTATTCAATTTAGTCCTCAACTTTTTTCTTCCCTCGATTTAGGTTCGGACCTCTTTCCTCTTGATCTATAGTAGAAAGTTTTCACTTATTTAATTATCACATTGTCCAAATCAGTCCATAAATCATACTTTAGCAAAATTATAATTTTACCTCGAAACTTTTACATATTTACAAAAAATGCACTCATTTTCTTTGTTACCCAAGCCTGAACGAACCTAACACATGCTCATATCAACCCACATTTTTCTTCAAATCAAAATTTTACCACTCATTTTACAACTTTTACAAAAAGGTCCTTTTTAGGTGTTTTCAAGGAAAATCACTTAGTAAAGGATGTTTATCACACATCAAACTTTCATATTCCTTCATTAAACATCAAAATACATGCATGTCATCCATGGGTAAATTTTTGAACATGAACCTTAGCTCAAAATATGGTTAGAAATAGCTAAATCAAGCTACGAGGATTTCAAAAATGTAAAAAGCATTAAAAAACGGGGCTAGAATGTACTTACTATGAAGCTCGAAAAGTGACAAAACCCTAGCTATGGAACCCTTAGGAGTTTCAACCCTAGCTTGAAGAAGATGAGAAAATTTTGCTTTCTTTTTCCCTTTTTATTCTTTTATTAACAAAATGACTAAAATGCCCTTAAGGCCCTTTCTTGGAATTTTTCCCTTCCATGCCCATTTTTGTCTATTATGACATAAAATGGTTTATTTACTAAATAAGGACTTCTAACTTGCACATGCATTTCAATTAAGTACCCCAAAGCTTCTAGAATCTTATATTTTATAACTTTTACAATTTAGTCCTAAAATTAAGCATTTATTCACAAAATTTCTTCCTGAAACTTTCACACAATCATGCAAACATGTCATAGACCTCATAAAAACCATAAAATAAATATTTCTACTTCAGATTTGTGGTCTCAAAACCACAATTTTGACTAGGCCCTAATTTGGGATGTTATAGGACAAACTTATGCACCTGTCATTTTTATGGACTTGATGAATCGAATCTTTCGACAATATTTAGATAAGTTTGTGGTCATATTTATTGATGACATTTTGATTTATTCTTGGGATGAGTCTGAACATGCCAAACATTTAAGAATTGTATTGAAGACTTTGAGAGATAAGAAATTGTTTGCTAAGTTCAGTAAAAGTGAGTTTTGGCTCCGAGAAGTAGGCTTTTTAGGGCATATTGTCTCTGTAGAAGGTATAAGGGTTGATCTGAATAAGATTTCAGCAATTGTTGATTGGAAATCGCCGAGAAAAGTATCCAAGGTTAGAAGCTTTTTGGGCTTGGCCGGGTATCACCGACATTTTCTCAAGGGATTCTCTATGATCGCTACACCTATGACAAGATTATTGCAGAAGGATGTAAAGTTTGAATGGTCTAAGATATGTCAAAAGAGTTTTGAACAGTTAAAAACATTGTTGACTGAGGCACCGATATTAGTACAACCTAAGTCGGGAAAGAAGTTTGTGATTTTCAACGATGCATCTTTGAACGATCTTGGATGTGTGTTGATGCAAGAGGGAAAAGTGATAGCTTATGCCTCAAGACAGTTGAAGCCACATGAGAAGAACTACCTGACGCACGATCTGGAACTAGTTGCCATTATATTTCCTTTAAAGATTTGGCAACACCATTTATTCGGTGAAAGGTGCCACATCTATATCGATCACAAGAGTTTAAAGTGCTTGATGAATCAAAAAGATCTAAGCTTGTGACAATGGAGATGGCTCTAGTTACTGAAAGATTATGAAATAATGATCAACTATCATTTGAGAAAGGCGAATGTAGTCGCAGATGCCTTGAGCAAAAAGTCCTTGTTTACTTTGGGAGCTATGAATACGAAATTGACCTTGTCTAATGATGGTCCAATTTTGGCCAAAATGAAAGCTAGACCGTTATTTCTTCAGTAAATTTTTTGAAACTCCAAAAGACGATAATGAGTTACAAGCTAAAAGAGCTCAGTGCCAATTAAGTAGTAATTCAAACTTTTAGATCGGTTTAGATGATTGTTTGATATTCTGAGATAGAGTATGTGTGCCAAAAAATGATAAACTTATTCAGAAAGTTTTGCATGAAGCACACAGTGGTTGTCTATCCGTTCATCTAAGAAGTACAAAGATGTACAATGATTTGAAGAAATTGTATTGGTGGTCAAGTATGAAACGAGATATCTCTGAATTTGTATCTAAATGTTTGATTTTTCAACAAGTAAAGGCCGAACATCAAGTACCTTTAGGTTTACTTCATCCTGTGATGATTCACGACTGGAAATGAGATAGAATTACGATGGATTTCATAACTGGACTACCTCTGACTTCGAAGAAGAAAGATGTTGTTTGGGTCGTTGTGGATAGATTGATGAAATCAACTCATTTTATTCCATTACGCACTGACTATTTAGTTGATAATTTAGCTGAATTGTGCATTGCTAAAATTGTTAGATTGCACGGAGTGCCTATTTATATTATTTTGGGTAGAGATCCGAGGTTTACGTCTTGATTTTGAAAAAAGTTACAAGAGGCTTTGGGCACGAAATTGAACTTTATTACCGCATTTCATCCACAAACCGATGGTCAATTAGAAAGAATGATACAGGTTCTTAAACATATGCTTCACTGTTGTGTTTTAAAATTCGAAGGTAGTTGGGAAAAATATCTACCTTTAGTCAAATTTTCTTATAATAACGATTTTCAGTCGAGAGTAAAGACAGCACAGTATGAGGCTTTGTATGGCCGCAAGTGTCGAACTCCATTATACTAGACCAAACTCAGTGAGAGATAGATTCACGGAATTAATTTGGTTAGGGAAACTGAAGAAAAAGTGAAAGTAGTTCGTGATTGTTTGAAACCAGCTTCAGATAGACAGAAATCGTACGCAGATTTGAAGCAAAGGGGGAAGTTGAGTCCGTGCTTTATTAGTCTGTATAAGGTAATTGAAATAATAGGGCCGATAGCATACTGATTAGCTTTGCTGACAAAGTTAGAAAGGATTCACAATGTTTTTCATGTGTCTATGTTACACCATTGTCGATCAGATCCTTCGCACATAATTTCAGTAAGAGTGGGAAGTCAAACAATTGAGAAATAAAAGCATAGCCCTAGTGAAAGTTTTGTGGAAAAGACATGGGATTGAAGAGGCTACGTGGGAACCTGAGGAAGCCATGAAAAAATAGTACCCAAACCTCTTTTTTGGTAAAATTTTCGGGGACGAAAATCCCTAAAAGGAGAGAGTTGTAACAGCCCATTTTAGGGTAAAGTAGGAACAGTGGTTTTGGGACCACAAATCTGACTTTGAAAAATCTATTGTGATATTCTTCTAAGGTTTGTAGTATAATTGAATGCTTGTGTCAAAATTTCGTTAAGAAATTTTATCGATAGAGTGTCTAATTTGTCTAATAGGACTAAATTACAATAAGTGCAAAATGTGTGTTCTAGAAGATATCGGTGCTTAATTGAAATGAATTCTTAAATTAGAGGTCCTTAAATGGTAATTAGACCATTTTATCATAGGATGGACAAAAATAGACATGGTTAGGTGAAATTTCAAAGTTGGGCATTAAGGGCATTTTGGTCCTTTGGAAAATAAAGACAAAATTTAACAAATAAAATATATCATCTTCCCCAATTTAGTTCTTCAGTGCTGAAATTTCAAGGGTCTCCGTAGCTAGGGTTTTGGCCAAGCTAGCTCAGATCGAAGATTGTCGGATATTCGAATCACACTATCAAACTCTCATTTTTGGTATTGATGATCTTAGTATTTTAAAAGTATGGCATGTATAGGGACTTGGTCAATTTGTCATATGTGTCACCATTGATTTGGCCAAATGTGTTGGCTTATAATGGTTAGATATTCATTTTGTATAAGGCCGTTGGAAATGGGCCAATATTGGATATAAGTATATTCATATGATGATATCTTTCATGAATGATGTTTTAATGTCTTGGTTGTGGATATTTGGTTGTATGTATATGCTTGGATTCGTATTATGTTTTGTTGTGTAGGTGTGTGCTTTAAGGGTGGCAAAATGGCTTGATAAATAGCCTATATTTTTTCCACATGGATAGGCACACATGCGTGTGTCTAGGCTGTGTGTGACACATGGCTAGTAGCACGGGCATGTATTTAGGCTGTGTGTCCCCTGCACCTTAATTTTGAGAAATAGAATGTTCAAAATTGAGCACACAGGCAAAGACACGGGAGTGTGTCTTAGCTGTGTGGACGGCACAGCCTCGAACACAGGCGTGTGCCATGGCCATGTGAAGTTTGCACCTATTTTTGTGAAAATTAATTTTCCACATGGCCTAGCACACAAGCGTGTGACTTGGTTGTGTAAGCTCAATTTGGTCATAAGTTACAAGTCTGAGAGTTACACGGGGTCGAGATATGGGCGTGTGTGACCACACGACTTGCCCACACAGGTGTGTCCCAAACCACACGGGCGTGTGACCCCTATTTTGTGAAAAAAATTCTAAGTGTTGTAAAAATTTCTAAAGCTCTCAGTTTAGTCTCGAACCACTTCCAATGCATGTTTTGGGCCTTGTAGGCTCGTATTAGGAACTTTATGATTAAATGAGAATGATTTTAATTTGGACACAAGTTTGTAACCCGAGATTGAATGTTTGTTCGAGTGATAAGTCCAGTAATGCCTCGTGCCCTGTTTTGGCATTGAATATGGTTAAGTGGTGTTACACAGTAGTTTTCTGGATATCAATGGCATGAGCGACACTGTTACTAACTCAGAGTTTCCTTTTGAGCAGGATATGTGCCTACAGGATATGGATCGACAAACAACTACAATGTGCCTCTTGCAAAATCTTCTGAATAAGCTCGTCATCTTTCGATACACAAATTCTATCTCGAAACATTAAACAACCATTGGAATCAATCCGAAAATCTGATTCAATACCAGTCCTGTACTAAGTTATCTTAACTTGCAAAACTTTCTCCTTTTTCTAGGCTTTACAAATCTCTTGAAGCAACATCGGTCTAGCTCTCAACTCTACTAGAATCGACCCATCATCAGTTATAGACAACTGAGTATTCATGGCTCTCATCGCAAACAATGACTTTCTACTCAACGCATCAGCGACTAAATTCGCCTTCTTATTGTGATAGTTAATTATTAATTCATAATCCTTTATCAATTCTAACCATGTCCGTTGCCATAGGTTCAACTCCTTTTGAGTCATCAAATACTTTAGGCTTTTATGGTCTGTAAATACTTGGCATTTCTTGCCATACAAACGGTGTCTCTATATCTTCAATGAAAACACGATGGTGGCCAGTTCTGAATCGTTCATTGGATAGTTTTTCTCATGTGGCTTTAGCTATCTCGAGGCATAGGCTATTACCTTGCCTTCTTGCATGAGCACAAATCCTAATCCATTCAAGGAGGCGTCGCTATACACCACGAATTCTTTTCTCGGTTCCAGTTGCACTAAAACTGAGGCTTCAATTAACAAGGCCTTTAGTTTCTCAAAACTCTGCTGGCACTTTTCTGTCTATTCAAACTTGACATCTTTCTACAACAGCCTCGTCATAAGAGTAGCAATCATAGAGAATCCTTTAACAAATCGTCTGTAGTAACCCGCTAAGCCCAAAAAGCTTCTAATCTCTAACACATTCTTCGACAGTTTCCACTCAACAATAGCTGAGATCTTACTCGGGTAAACTCTAATCCCATCACCCGACACAAAGTTTCCCATGAATCTGACCTCTCAAAGCCAAAATTCACTTTTGCTAAAGTTAGCGTACAACTGCTTATCTCTTAAAGTTTGCAAGACAGATCTCAAATGCTCCGCATGCTTACTTATATCACGACAATAAATTAATATATCATTAGTAAAAACAAAGACGAACTTCTCCAAATACGGTCAGAAAATGCGGTTCATTAAGTCCATAAACACCGCAGGAGAATTCGTTAAACCAAAGGGCATGACAAAGAACTCATAATGGCCGTACCTCATCCAAAATGCAGTTTTCGGCACATCTTGCTACTTAACTTTCAACCGGTAATAACCGGACCTCAGGTCTATCTTAGAAAACATGGTAGCTCCCGTCAATTGATCAAACAAGTCATCGATCATCAGCAAAGGATACTTATTCTTAACTGTAACCTTATTGAGCTGTTGGTAGTCTATACACAATCTCATCTAACCATCTTTTTTCTTCACAAATAGTACCGGAGCACCTACGGAGAAAAACTAGGTCTTGCGAACCCTTTATCCGTTAACTCTCGCAACTAAATTTTCAACTCCTTTAATTCTGTCAGAGCCATCCTATATGGGGCAATCAAGATTGGTTCCATACCAGGGGCTAACTCAATACTGAATTCAACATCTCTAGTCGGAGGCAATCTGGGCAACTCTTCCGGAAACACATCATGGTACTCACATACCACGGCACTAATTCAATCTTTAATTCAGACACTTGGGTATTCAACACAAAAGCGAGATAAGCTTTGTAACCTTTTCTCATACATTTCCCCGTAGTCATAGACGATATCACTACAGGCAAGCTATCCGGTTCACCTGATTCAACCCGAAGAACATCCCCATTTTCACATTTCAAATCAATGAATTTTTTTCCATAATTTACTACTACATCATGTGTAGTCAATCAATCCATACCGAGGATGACGTAAAATTCATCAAACAACAATAACATGAGGTTAGCCGAAAAATAATGACCTCTAATTTTCAAGGGACAATTTCTACACACTTGGTCAACTAACACATGTTTGCCTAACAGGTTTGGCACTTTTACCACAAATTCAGTAGACTCAACTAACATATTCATACTAGGTACCAATTTTATGCAAACATAAGAATGAGTGGATCCCAGATCAATCAAAGCAACAATAGGTATATCATAGATAGAAAAGGTACCTGTAATTATATTGGGAGAGGAAGCCTCTCCGTAGGCACGAATAGAGTAAGTCCTCGCAGGCGCTCTGCCCTTAAACCACACGTCTGAATCTCTAGGAAAACCTCTGTTGCTAGCCCTACTTCCCAAGTTCTTTTGCGGTCTACCCCTCGAAGGAGCATTACTTGCTCTCACATCATGCTTTTTGTCATTCTTATCCATCTCAGGATAGTTTCGCATGAAATGGTCTAGCGAACCACACTTAAAACTGCCTCTATCATTTTCTTGGCACTCATCGAAATGTCGTCTACCACACTGGGAACACTCCAGTCTATTTAGTCGAGCACTACCAACACTTGCGATAGAAGTGGTTTGAGCTTTAGACGTCCTGTACTGCTTATTCTTATTTCTGCTCGAGAACCCCACTAAAGCATTCGGTCGAGTAGTGAACTCTCTCAATCTCTTGGATGAGGACTGATATGATTTCCCCAACTCTCTTTTCTTTAAGTTACGAGACTCAATGTCAGCTCTTCTCTTCTCTTTGGCCAATTCTTTGGCCTTACACGCTCTCTCAACGAGCACCACAAATTCTCTTAACTCTAGAATGCTAACCAATAATTGGATGTCTTCGTTCAAACCGTCTTCAAACCTCTTACACATTATGGCTTCTGTAGATACGCACTCCCGTGCATATTTGCTAGGCCTGACAAACTCACGCTCATACTCCGTCACTGTCATGCGGCCTTGCTTCAGTTCAAGAAATTCTTTCCTTTTTTGGTCTATAAATCTTTGGCTGATATACTTTTTTACGAAATTTTTCCTGAAAGGATTCCCAAGTTATCCTCTCTCTTGGTACAATCGACACGAGAGTATTCCACCATTGGTATGCCAAGTCTCGTAGGAGTGACACCACACACTTCATGCACTCTTCTGGTGTGCACGACAACTCATCAAATACTCTAATAGTATTTTCCAACTAGAACTCTGCTCTTTCTGAATCATCATCAATATTTGCTCGAAATTCCTCAGCCATTTGCTTTCGAATTCTATCGACCAGAGGTTTCTCTCTTCTAACCATTTCTACTCCTTGGGGAACTACAGGGGTAGGTTGAATGATTGGAGAAGGTGGGGGAGGCGGAGCATTCAGATTTGCATGAACAAACTCCAAATACCAAGCATTCATCATATGGAGGAATACTTCTCTAGCCCCTCCACCTTGACTTATTGTCATAGGCCCACTTTCGACTGGCGCGGTCCCTTCCGCGGGAACCGACGTATTACTTTCTACATCATCCTCCATTGCTCCGTAAGGATCCATTTACTATATGAAAGCGTAATTTAAATTCATCAGAAGTCGTCACACTATCATATTACATATAATGGCATGTATAACTAGACTCATACACACGCTAGGTTAGTCCAAGAACCGACTAAACCATACCTATAATACCACTAAATATAACACCTCTTACTCGTGATCGACATTGGAACAGGGTACAAGGCGTTACCTTGTCTAAACGAAAACAAGCATACAATTGTGGGTCATAAAACTTTGCTCTAATTTAAAACTTTTCAAAATTTGTCTTACAGTCCCTAATATAGGCCTATGAGGCCCAAAACACACTTTAGGAGCAATTCAGGATTTAACCAAGCACTATCAAAAACATTAGAAAAGTTCAATAAAAAAAGGGCACACACCCTTATGGAAAGGTGACACGCTCGTGTGATCACTTAACATGGCCATGTGGAAGGCCCATGTAACTCACACGGCCAAGACATATAGGGACACGTCCGTGTCCCTTGCCCATGTGGATTTATTTTTTACATCAAACTTACAGGGGTTTTCACACGGCCTAGCACACGCCCGTGTCCATGGTCCGTGTCCTCCACATGGCCATGACACACCCTTGTCTCAGCCCGTGTGCAAAAACCTTGGGATTCTATTTCTAACATCATCAACTCCTAAGGGTTACACGGCCAAGGCACACTGTAACACTGCAAACCCAGCCTAGACGTCATGGCCGAATCTGGCGTGTCACATAAAAGCTATGCTCAAAACCGAATTTGTTGATAAAAGATTAGTTCTAAGTTTAAAACTCTTTTCATTCTTAATTGCCTAAGCAAATTCAGCAAGTTTGGTTGTTATAAGTTTGAAATCATTTCATCAAAATGTTTGCTTAAGAGTTAAACTTTGTTGTATCCTGTTATTTAAAATCGCGAAAGCTTCGAATGTTTGAAGTCAAAACGTGTGAATTTCTTGAAAACATTTATTATTTTGAAAACTCAGTTTATCTACTTTAACAGTTTAAAATCATCAACCAAAAGCCCAAATAAGAAGAAATTAAAATCCCAATGGCCTTATTACAAAATGTAACCCAAATATCAAATTTAAAAACGACTCAGTTTAAATTAAATTATCAATGTTCGCGTGGCCACCTTCGAGTCCCTTGCGGCTCTAAATCGCTTAAGGCTGGGGATTACCTGCACATATAAAAGAAAGGGAGAGTTTGCGAAAACTCAATGTGTAATCCCCTATCGGACCACAGAAACCGGATCATGCAAAATAGACTGAGCCGAAGCCC
Source organism: Gossypium stocksii (assembly GCA_020496765.1). NCBI lineage: Eukaryota > Viridiplantae > Streptophyta > Magnoliopsida > Malvales > Malvaceae > Gossypium > Gossypium stocksii. Next base: position 37,589,642 of record CM035624.1, read on the forward strand.
TATGCAGTAACAGAGCAGTTCGGGCCTTTAGCCCTATACAGAAATAGTGGGGCTTGAGCCCAAACAGAACAGAACAGAACAAGTATGTATTCCAACCCAATCCATCCAAGTCACCACTAGTACCAACACACCATGTGGGGATTAAATCGACCCATCCAGCCAACACACCAATAACGCAGACTACTGATAACAGAATTATGTGGCAAAGCCACTAGTATAGAACTTCCTCCATATTAGACCCCAACCCCATGCAGAATGTCATGTCATACATATATATCATACATACAAAAGATCATACTCATCAGTCAACCTATCTCTAGGGGTATAATGGTTATTTTGACAATCAGGGGTAAAACAGTAATTTTACCCCTTAGGGGTATTTTGGTCATTTAACTAATGTTGGTGTCTTGGTACATATTACCACCTCTTAGAGAGTCTATCGCCGCCTCGACTGACTTAAATAACCTCAGACCCGCTATTGGGCCCAAGTGCGCCCACATGCTCGTATGGCCCATTAAGTCCAAATTCAGTGACGGCAACGCAAGCCTCACAGTACAAATAGCTAATTATCACCTACCAAGAATTTTACCTGTGTGGGGCCCACAAGCCCATTGGGCCCATACGGCCCATTGAGGCCTATGATAGCCTAAGCCCACGAAATCGCTTGTGCAGGCCTCTACAGTTTGTCGCCCATGATTGGTGGGCTCAGTTTACCCCGTGAGTTCGCACACCCACGAGAACGTCAATGCCAGGGTTTCAGCATTTCGGCATTTCGGCTTTTGTTGATTCACAGTAATCTAGGGGCACGATTACACACCTGTTTCGTGAAGTTGAATGTACCACTACGTCCAACGCCTACATTCCAATCATGCCTAACGTTAGCCTTCCATTTGCTAAAACCACTACATAAAATCCCCAAACCAATTATCACTACTAACCTTAATTGATTCGCAAATCAACCTAATTCCCGAAGATCGCCAGTTAGAAGATGTTCGCTGCCAAATAACTACACCATGATAGACCTATTTAGAAAGAATTAACTAACGGTGTGATTAAAACCTAGAAATAACACCTTACTGTACACCCATTATACAATCGACCTACCATACATAATGGTGAGAGAAAACTTGATTTGCTTTTGGTTTTCCTGTGCTCCTTTGTTCTACCTAGCACCCTACAAGTATCCCATTGCAGAGATGAAATAAGAAATAAAAACAACACACATAAGAAGGAGAAGATTCAGCCTCTAGAGAGAAAGCAAGATGAGCGTTGGTAATGGGAAAAAGAGAAGAACCCGATATTAAAGAACACTTGCCAATATTATTCGGCCAATGAAAAACCGTTTGAGAAAAGGTAGAGAACTGAGTACACAGTCAAGAGAGGTGATCGTGATGAGATGAAGTAATAAAATCTGATCGCACTTATAAACTAACTAATATCACAATAAAAGGCAAGCGCACCTATCAAATAGTAGTATAGCTAGTGGCAAGACCGGAATATCAAATCCAAGGAACTAAAAGTACTAGTACTGACTTCCTTCTTATTATCTAGCCTAAGAAATAAAAAGGTTTGGTTGTAAACTATTTTAAACTAAACTAAAGAAATGACAAAAAGTAAGTTGGGAAACTGCTTTTGGGAAAACTAATTGATAAGGGTAGTACCTAAGGAAGAATCCACCTAGACTTCACTTATTATCTAACTCTAAACTAGACGATTTCTTCATTTGACTTGATCCATAGAGATCCTTAAATTATGTTAATACCTCCGTCGAGGAAAAGAACAACTAATCCTAGGTTGATTAATTGAAATCTCTTTCTAATTAAAACCCCTGGTCTTGCATTAACTCGTTCTATGGCTCCCCATATTAGATTTGACTCTAATCCAACAGATTTTCGTCATCCTATGTCTAGGATTTTGATCAACTCCACTTAATTGTGTTGGATCTACTCCTATACAGGGACTTTTCCTCCTCTGTATAAGCATATTCGACTTAAATTAATATCCCAAAAATATCAATTCAAGAGTTAAAAAAACAATTAAGAACAAATCAAATATTTATCATATAGTTCAGATAACAATAACAAGATTCGTCTTAGGCTTTATCCCCCTTAGATATTTGGGGTTTAGTTCATAATTATAAAAAGAAACATCTCAGAATGAATAAAATAACAAAACATAAGAAAACCCAAAATTCCTAAAAGGATAGAAGGGAGATCCTCTATCTTGATGTAGATCCTGGCTTCTGAGATGGATCAATCGGCTTTCCTTCAAGTAATTCTCTGCCTTTAACTCCCCGTCTTGGCGGGAATAATGTACACGGCACTATCTCCATTACTGTATACCTTTGTAGTTGCCTCCTAGGGTCTTTATATAGAGTTTAGAATGTCTTTCTTAGCCCCTAAGTAGCCTTTTCCAAGTGAAATTGAACTTCCCCATGACAAGGACACGCTCGTGTTCCATGCCTATGTGAGTCAATGTGGAGGCCGTGCTTGAGCCTATTAAAGTGGCACAGCCATGTGACACGCCCGTGTGACGAACTTCTAGGCCGTGTTGATTATTGATTTGGGCCTAATTTGCCCGTTTTTGGCCCTTTCCTTGTTCTTTTCACTCCCCTAAGCTCACCTGAGTATAAAACATGAAATTAAAGGTTTAGGAGCATCAAATTCCACACATTGAATGATAATTCATCCAGAAATTAGGCTAAGCATGAGGTAAAAATATGTATAATTTACTGTTTATCAAACACCCCCACACTTAAGCCTTTGCTTGTCCTCATGCAAAATCTCATCTCACAATTAAAAATCATTCCTCTCAACTTATAATTCTTATCAATAATGTTTCAAACTAATCCACAAGTAATCATACATTGAAAATTCAACGGAAAGAAAATTAAAGTTTCAAACACTCTAAGTTGAGAATTTTATCACAAAAACATAGGGTTTCTCCCTCTCCTCAGTAGTTATCTTTTAATTCAAAATCAACAAGATTTGACATCCTCACTAAAGATACACTCTATCCACTCAAAGTATTTACGGTTCAAAAATTTAAGCACTCATTAGTCAGTCTGAAAAGCTATTACCATAAGCTTGCAGGAAAATCAAATCTCAACCACTATGTATTAATATGACACATCGATCAAAAGGTCTTTAAATGGTTGTAATGGGGCTTTGGTTAGGGGTGTGGTCAAAAGCTAAAAAAATGGTTAGAATCTAGATTGAATTGAAAAATCATCTAACTAGAAAAATTTCTATCACTGAAACATATCCCTAGAACTAAGCATCTTGGATGTCATCGTTTTGGATTCAGAAGCTTATAGTAGAAATATGCAAAAATATTGAATTACAACTGAAATATGAATTACAACTGAATTAAATGTATATACATTTTTTTAAGAACAAATCAAATAACAACAAATTGAATATTTATAAACTTTACAAACTGAAAAAGAGAACAAAGCTAGACAATTATTCAACTCAAATCTCGAGAAAAATAGGGATCAAAATAATTAAAGGGAATTTAAAAAAAATAAGTTATAGGTTAATATTGAGGGTAAATCAAGGAATGGGTTGTTAGGCTAAATGGGGTTCACTAGGGGTTAATTTATAAAGGTAGGCTTTTATGGAGTAAGTGGGTTAAAATCTAGGTGCCTTTATCATTTCGGTATATCAAATCAATGATGTGGTCTCGACATATATAATCGAAGTAAGTTCTAGAATAACAAATTAGTATTGACTCACTCAAAGCAACAATAAAAGTGACACGAAAGGATGTATACTCAAAAGGCTCAAAAATCTCACAAGAATTATGGCTTTTGATGTCATTCTTGCGAATTTCAAATTTCAAGATAACACTTAAAATTGGGGAAAACAACCTAGAAAAATTGTAAATTCTCAAAAATTTCAACTTATCATGCTTGATTCCCTAATGTCTTAAAGTTTGAATAATCAAAGCATAAGTTCTTAACATATCAATAAAAATCATAAATCAATCAGAATTCCTTTCAATAGGGGATTGAGAATAATGCAGAGAGTGAAAGTGAGAATTTGAAATTCGAGAACAATGCAACAAGTTAGTGGCCAAAATTTTTAGGGGTTCAAAGATAATACAAAGAATGAAAGTAAATTCCCCCCTCACACTTAAGATGTACATTGCCCTCAATGTACAAAGATACATTAGTAGCAATAGAAGCATAAAATCATAAGATAGGGAGAGAAGTGAAACTCCCTGAATATTGGATGAATTCCTTGAGCTAGGTGTGAAGGCTTGTAGGGAAGGGTGCTTATCCACAATTTCCATTCCAAAAATATGATGATCGGAGTCGTGGTGGCTATGGTCGTGGTCGTATAGGATCCAGCAGTAGGGTCTTCCCATTAGATATAAATTTGAGCTTTTAGGCTCTTTGAAACTGTGATAGCATAAATAAATTTTTAGGGATTTAAGATCAACAAAGTATACTCCTTAAGGAAAAGCCGATATAAAACTAAAAATAAAATGAAAACATAAAATAACATGTTCAATAAAAGTTAGATTGTTAGAACATAAAGATAGAAATAAAGATAAAGAAAAATCTAAAAAACCTAAAAAGGAAAATAAAACGAAAAATAAGGTGAAAATAGAGATCAAGAAGGAAAATAAAAAAGAAGATAAGAGGGTTAGGAAAATCTAATCCTCAGATGGTTCGTGAGTTGGGGACGACGGTGCGAGTTGGAGTTGCTGACAAATCTGAGCTAAAGTAGCGTCAGTGTGATCAAAGCACTGAAAACATTGTTGCTGGAATTGGGTGAACTACTCAGAAGTGACATAGCCTAAAGCTGCTGCATGAACTGGGCGGCGTGTAGGTGGTGGCTCAGTTGGTGCTTCCTCTTATGGTGGGACATAATCGGTAATGTCCTCAGGGTCCTCCTGCTCAGCATTCTGGAATAGGCGGTATTGTGGAGGATCAATCCCGATGCCCTGTAGGGACATCTGGCCAACTAGAGCATAAGAGGATGTTTGGGCCACGGTGTTGAGTAGGCCGAAGTAACGGGCCAATCGCGTGATGATGGGCCCATCGAGATTACGCCCCTACGGTGACGCTCTGTCTAGTGCTGGATGGCATGGGTGATAAAATAGGCGAGGTGGATCACGTATTCATGCGCCATGCTCCACAAAAAGTAAGCGTCATGGGTGTTGATGACGCCGGTGCTCTCGCGTCTTCCTGTCAATATGCACGAGTAAGGTGTGAATGTACCTCAGTGAAGGGGCGAGAGCTATTGCCTTGGAGCGACTAGGGTCGTATGTGGCCAAGACCGGGATTAGAGCTTGCCAATATTTGATTAGAGAGAGATGTATGTGGCGGTGGAGCTTGGAAAGGTTTTCCTCCTCCATAAATTGCTTGATGTACAGGCCTAGTGCTGTACCAAACTCTGGTACACAGAGTTGTCGAACAAGGCCTCCTAGACGGAATTGAATCATCCCTGGATCGTCGTGTCGAGACATGACTATTTGGAGGTGGAATGTTGAGCAAAATTCTAGGGTGAGCTCGAGGTAAGTAGGCTCAACGATTTGGAAGAACTGGTCCCATGGGTCTGTCATCAACAAGGCCTGAACCTCATCTGCTTGTTGGACCCACTCTAAAGCGGCCCAATCGATGCATCTTCTCGCTCCGAGTGGTCTCACTCATAGAATTTGAACCAGTTCCTCTTAGGAACTTTGTGGAAATTGAAGGGAAGGATGTTGAATTTCAACGGTGGGTCTGGAAGAGGAACTACTGAGTCCCTTTCACCTTTTGGAAGGTATGGCAGCTTTCTTTCCTCTTGAAGATGACATGATTCCTAAAAAAATAGAATGAATAAATTATACTCAAAAAGAATAAGTTGTTTCTAGTGTTTAGTTGTTGATTGTTACACCAGTGGCTACATCGATCATTTGCCTCGTCAAAGGATTCAAACCGTTGTGAAAGGTTTGTACTTATAACCACAGAGGTAACCCATGGTAAGGGAACCTTCTCAATAAGTCCTTATATCTCTCCCAGGCATCGTAAAGTGTTTCTAAATCCATCTGCACAAAAGAGGAGATATCATTCCTTAATTTAGCCGTTGTAGCCGGCGAAAAATATTTGAGCAAAACTTTTTGGGTCATTTGTTCCCATATAGTGATAAACCATTGTGGTAAAGAATTTAACCACTTTTTAGCTTTATTCCTCAGAGAGAATGGGAATAGACGAAGATGAATGACATCATCAGAAACGCCATTTATTTTAAATGTATCGTAGAATTCTAAGAAATTGGCTAAATGAGCGTTAGGATCTTCATCCTGTAAACCATCAAACTGAGCAAATAGTTGTATCATCTTAATAGTGTTAGGTTTCAGTTCAAAATTATTTACAGCAATAGTAGGCCTAACAATACTAGAGTCAGTACCAGCAAAATTAGGTTTAGCATAATCATACACAGTACCAGCAAAATTAGGTTTAGCATAATCATACATAATCATAGGTTGAAAAGATTATTCGTTAAGAATAAAAAGTGATCGATCCAAATTCTAGCATGAGAGAAGAAGAATGCCAATTCGGCAGAGACAATGAGAAGAAGAAAAGAATTCCAATGGAGAATTCGGCACTTGATGTTTGTGTTTCGGCACAAGTGATCCAACAATTGAGAAAAAAGTTGTAAGGAAAAAGACTCGAATGGTCAAAAATGCACCAAATTGAAAAACAAATAGCTCACAAGAAAAGCTCCCAAAAAAGAACAAAATAGAAAACCCCTACTCCCCCTTTACCAATTTGGCACTAATGACCGAATATGCACCCCTCAAAGACTTCCCAATCAGCTCCAACTCTACTCTCAAATGAAATCCATGATTTTCTCCCTATTTTCCTCCTCCCAATCTCTATCAAACCTCATCCATATCCCATGATCTCCTCCCTTTGACCAATTCCACAACAACTTCAGCAGAAACCCATTACAACTCAAACACCAGGCATCACAGTTGTAAAAATAAACACTCCAAAGCTCCCTCCATGATTCAAATCCTAGTTCCCCTTGCCATACCTGTAATGCCACTCTACTAGGCCACAAGCTCTTCTTGTGACATAAATCGGTCACAATTTAATATAAGACCTAAGCGCTAACATAAAGGTTCCTTTAAACCTCAAAAACTAAAATTTTGCCAAAGGCCATACTTGAACCCAGGCTTCCTAAAAACACCCAAACACCCAAATCACTAAGCCACCACTCCAACATACAATTTTTGTCAAACTATGCAAAATTAAATACCCCAAAGGCCATACTTGAACCCAGGCTTCCTAAAAACGTGGCTTCCTCTGAACCGTGATTATGCCAGAGCACCTTGACTAGTGGAACAAATTTCCTTCCCAGCACTTTAACGTCAAGATATAGTATCTATACTGGTTTATCTTTGAAAGTCAAATTAGGCTTAACCTCGATCTCCTTAGGTGGCACTATGTGGGAAGGGTCAGAATGGTACTGCCTCAGCATAGAAACGTGGAACACATCATGAATCCGATCCAATTCAGGAGGCAACTCAAGCTGATAGGTGACTAGTCCCACACACTTTACTACCTGATATGGCCTGATAAATCTAGGGTTTAGCTTGCCCTTCCGTCCAAATCTTAGAATCTTTTTCAACGGTGAGACTTTCAGGAAAACATAGTCCCCTACAGAGTATTCGATCTCCTTATGCTTTAAGTCAACATACGACTTCTACCTATCAGATGCTTCCTTCAACCAATCCCTAATCAGCATAACTTTTTCTTTAGTGTCCGCGACTAACTCTGGCCCCAAAACTCGATGCTCACCAAATTCAATCCAACATGTACGCGTACAACACCTACGTACATACAACGCCTCGTACGGTGCCATCTGGATAGTGGCATAATAATTGTTGTTATAAGTGAACTCAGCTAGCGTCAAATAGTCTTCCCAGCTACCTCAGAAGTTAATTACACAGCTTCTCAGCATATCTTCCAGTATCTGAATCACCCTCTCTGACTGTCCATCTGTCTGAGGGTGAAACACAGTGCTGAAATCCAACCTTGTACCATTGCCTCATGTAACTTCTTCTAGAATCTAGATGTTAACCTAGGGTATCTATCAGAAATGATAGAAACTAGCACCCCATGAAGTTGCACTATCTCAGCCACATACAACTTTGCTAACTTTTGCAACAAATAATCCTTGCGGACCAGTATAAAATGGGCAGATTTAGTCAATCTATCTACAATAACCCAAATAGAGTCCTTCTTAAAAGGTGTCAAGGGTAGCCCACTTTCAAAATCCATGGTTACCCTCTCCCACTTCCAGAGAGGAATTTTGACTAGCTGAAGTAGCCCAGAAGGTAGTTGATGCTCAGCCTTAACTTGCTGGCATGTCAGACACTTACCCACAAATTCAGTAACCTCACACTTAAGTCCCGACCACCAATACAGTTCACGTAGGTCTCGATACAATTTGTCTCCACCAGGATGCATGGCATAAGGACTGCTATGCGCCTCACACAGTATTGACTACCTCAGATCAGAATCCTTTGGAAAACAAACTCTCCTACGGGAAAACAACACTCCTTCGTTGTTCAGTCCAAAATCAGAAGTCTCTTCATTCTCAACCAATCGAAACCGAGGAACCAATGATTCAAACATTATAACTTATTTTTTTTAATTTGTTCAGTCCACGTTGGTCTTACTTGAAGTTCACCCAATAGGCTACCATCATCAAAGAGGCTGAGACGAGCAAACATTGCTCCCAAATTAGATACAGCCCTACGACTCAGGGCGTCGGCTACGACATTAGCCTTACTAGGGTGATACTCAATTGAGCAGTCATAGTCCTTAAGCAACTCTATCCATCTTCGTTGCCTAAGCTCAGGTCCTTCTGAGTAATGAAGTATTTGAGGCTTTTATGATCCGTGTAAATGATACACTTCTCCTCGTATAAGTAATGCCTCCAGATCTTTAGTGCGAACACCACTACCCTAACTCTAAATCATGAGTCGGGTAATTCGCCTCTTGAGGCTTAAGCTGATGTGATGCGTAAGCAACCACTTTACCCTTCTGCATCAGCACACAACCCAATCCAATGAGTAATGCATCACTATAAACAGTAAACTCCTCCCTGACTCTGGTTGTATTAACACAAGGACCTCCGTCAAAACCTTCTTCAATTTCTCAAAACTCTCTTGCTGCATATCAGTCGAAATAAACGGTACCCCTTTACGAAGTAACTTAGTTAGCGATGCAGTAATTACAGAAAACCCCTAAACAAAATGCCTGTAATACCCAACTAGACCTAGAAAACTTTGAATCTCCGATACAGTCCTCGGTGGTTTCCAATCCAACACAGATTCAATTTTTCGAGGATCCATCCTAATCCCCTCAGCAGACACAACGTGACCCAAAAACGTCACTTCTTGCAGCCAAAACTCACACTTGTTGAATTTTGCGTAAAGTTGCTTCTCCCTCAAAGTTTACAGAACAGTTCGGAGATGCACATCATGATCCTTCTCGATTCTTGATAACACCAGAATATCATTTATAAAGGCAACCATGAACCAATCCAGATAGGGCTAGAATACCCGGTTCATGAGGTCCATAAAAACTACTGGTGCATTCGTAAGCCCAAACGGCATTACTAAGAACTCGTAGTGCCCATACCGAGTCCTAAAAGCAGTCTTGCACACATCAGCCTCCTTAACTCTTAGCTGATGGTACCCAGAACGAAGGTCGATCTTGGAGAATACCGCAATTCCCCTAAGCTGGTCAAAAAGATTGTCAACCCTTGGCAAGGGTACTTGTTCTTGATAGTCAGTTTGTTTAACTAACGGTAACCGATACACATGCGCATAGTCCCATTTTTCTTCTTCACGAACAACAACGGTGCTCCCTATAGAGACACACTCGGTTGAATAAACCCTCAGTCCAAAGCGATGGACACAGGAGCTATTAAAGGCAGCAACTCAATTTTGAATTCGACCTCATGGGTCGGAGGCAACCCAGGAAGGTTATCAGGAAAAACATCAGAAATTCCTTGACAGTTCTAACATCTCCCACAGAAGTACTTCCAGAATTAGAAAAGCTCACATACACTAAGAACGCCTTGCAACCCTTGCGAACCAACTTTTTAGCCCTTCATGCTGAAATTACGTTAGACAGATAGTCCCTTCGCTCTTCTATTACAGCTACCTCCTCATCCTCAGTAGTCTTTAACACCATTCGCTTAGCAGCGCAATCTAAATTTGCACGGTGTTTCACTAGCCAGTCCATACCCAAGATAAGATCAAACTTTCCAAATGGTAGTTCCATCAAATCTGCTAGAAAGATTATACCTTGAACTTCTAAGGGCACGTCTCTAAACAATTTGTCTACCCTAACAGACTGTCCCAGTGGACTTAACATAGATATCTCCCTAGCAGTATTCTCAAACCAGATACCTAACATCTCAAACACATTGCATGCAACATATGAGTGTGTAGACCTAATATCAATCAAAGTTGTGTATGGCATGTTATGAATAAAAAACGTACCAGTTATGATGTTGGGGGCATCACCCTCCTCTCGGCGACGAGCAGCACAGACCAAGGCCGGCTGTCATGCCTCAATATTACCAACACCTCTGCCTAGTGCTCCACGACCACGCCCATTATCATTTCCTCCCCTAGCCTAACCATGGCCTCTCGGTGGCTGTTGACAACCTCTCACTAGCTGAACAAACCTCGACTCTGTAGCTTGCATCTGACTTGACCTCTGAGGACAATCCCTAACTTGATAATCCTTGTACCCACATCTAAAGCACGCACCGGTTCTTCTCCAACACTCACCCTGGTGAGATCTCCCACAATCCACACAAGTCTACGGTCGAACAGCAGTAACAAGGACTACCCGAACTGGCCCATCAACTCTAACCCCTTTTTACAGGCCTTCTAGAAGAACCCGAGGGTCCTAAGTCCCTCTTAAATCTACCCTTATCCTTCTTGTGAATCTGGCGCTCAGAGTGCTTCACGTCCTTAGTAATATTTGCTTTTCCAACAAGGGCAGCAAAGTCCCGCTCCCTCTGTGGAGCTATCAGCACTCGCAACTCGTCTCAAAGGATATCCTCGAAACGCACACAAGGTTCATACTCAGTTGTGACAATCCCCTGGGCATATCGACTCTGCCGCAGAAACTCTGCCTCATACTCTGCCACAGTTCTGTTCCCTTAAGTCAAACTCAAAAATTCCTGCCCGAGGGCATCGACATAACTCGCCTCGACGTATTTCCCTTGGAAGGTCGTCTTGAAGAAGTCCCATGTTAAACATTCGGCCTGCATACCATCCCTCACGGTGAGCCACGATTGGTAGGCCTCATCTCACAGTAAAGACACTACTCCTTTCAGTTTCTGTTCCACTGTGTAGTCAAGGTCGTAATTTATCCGTTCAGTGGCCTCTAACCAATACTCCGCCACATTTGGGGCTACACCAGATACACCCCGAAAGATTTTTGCTCCATTAGCCCCGAGTCACTCAGAAATTAATCCACAAACCCGATACTTGCTCCAGAAACCCTCTCTAGGACACGGAGCATCACTTGAGATAAAGCATCATCCCCTGCAGCTTGATTATGAGACCCCGTCTCAGTCACTGGCAGTGTTGGTGCCTACCTAGGAGGCATGTCGCCGGATGCTGAAGACCCAGCCCTAGCACTTCCTCAGCCTCTACTGCGGCCTCGAGTACCCCTTGCGTGAGTACCTCTTGTGCTCATTTTGATATACACTTAATCTGTTTTAGAAGTTTTATGAATCAGTTCATAATTTCAGTAATTATTACGGATGTTTTATGAAAAAGGCAGTAGTTAAAGTTTTGTTTTCGCAGATTAGAATCTAACTACAGTTTTCAGTTTCCTATATCTAGAGTTTCACAATTCACTCCTACCACCTAAAGTAGTTTCTCAGAAATACATTTAATCGATAACAGTACATAGTGCCAGAGAACTTATAGATTTGGCACCGGAGACTCGGTGTACCACACTTCCAGTAACATTGTTTTCAACACACTTCAATTTCTTTTCAACAATCATCTCTTTCAAACACCCAAAATTTAGAAAAATCTTTTTTAAAAACCTATTTTTGAGAAAATTTTCAAAACCCATTCCACAGCTGAGTTTTATAACCTGACTCCGATACCACTAAATGTAACACCCTAAACCCAGCCCAAACGGCATGGCCGAATCTGGCGTGTCACATAAAAGCTACACCCCAAACTGAATTTGTTGATAAAAGATTAGTTCTAAGTTTAAAACTCTTTTCGTTCTTAATTGCCTAAGCAAATTTGGCAAGTATCGTTGTTATAAGTTTGAAATCATTTCATCAAAACATTTGCTTAAGAGTTGAAGTTTATTGTATCCAGTTATTTAAAATCATGGAAGCTTCGAATGTTTGAAGTCAAAACATGTGAATTTCCTGAAAACATTTATTATTTTGAAAACTCGGTTTATCTACTTTAACAGTTTAAAATCATCAACCAAAAGCCCAAATAAAAGGAAATTAAAATCCCAATGGCCTTATTACAAGATGTAACCCAAATATCAAATTTAAAATGATTAAATGAAAATTAAATAATCAGTGTCCGCATGGCCACCTCCGAGTCCCTCGCGGCCCCAAATCGCCTTAGGCTAGGGATTACCTGCATAGTTAAAAGAAATGGTGAGTTTGAGAAAAATCAGTGTGTAATCCCCTATCAGACCACAGAAACCAAATGCAAAATAGACTGGGCTGAAGCCCTATGCAATAACAGAGTAGTCCGGGCCTTTAGCCCTATACAGAAACAGTGGGGCTCAAGCCTAAACAAAACAGAACAAAACAAATATGTATCCCAACCCAATCCATCCAACTCACCACCAATACCAACACACCATGTGTGGATTAAATCGACCTACCCAGCCAGTACACTAATAATGCAGCATGGCTGCTAATATCAAAATGTGTGGCAGAGCCACCAGAATCAGAATACGTGGCAAAACCACTAATAACAAAATTACGTGGCAAAGCCACTAGTACAGAACTTCCTCCATATCAGACCCCAACCCCATGCAGAATGTCATGTCGTACATATGTATCATACATACAAAAGATCATACTCATCAGTCAACCTATCTTTAAGGGTATAATGGTCATTTTAACAGTTAGGGGTAAAACAGTAATTTTACCCCTCGAGGGTATTTTGGTCATTTAACTAATGTTGGTGTCTTGGTAAATATTACCACCTCTTAGAGAGTCTACCGTCGCCTCGAGCAACTCAAATAACCTCAAACTCGCCATTGGGCCCAAGTGGGCCCACACACTTGTGTGGCCCATTAAATCCAAATTCAGTGACGGCAACGCAAGCCTCACAGTCCAAATAGCTAATTATCACCTACCAAGAATTTTACCCGTGTGGGGCCTACAAGCCCATTAGGCCCACACGGCCCAATTCGGCCCACCGAGGCCCATGATAGCCTAAGCCCATGAAATCGCTCGTGTAGGCCTCTACAGTTTGTCGCCCATGATTGGTGGGCTCAGTTTTCCCCGTGAGTGTTCACACACCCACGAGAACGTCAATGCCAAGGTTTTGGCATTTCGGCATTTCGACTTTTGTCGATTCACAGTAATCTAGGGTGCGATTACACAACTGTTTCGTGAAGTTGAATGTACCGCTATCTCCAACGCCTACATTCAAATCATGCCTAACGTTAGCCTTCCATTTGCTAAAACCACTACATAAAATTCCCAAACCAATTATTACTACTAACCTTGATTGATTCGCAAATCAACCTAATTCCCGAAGATCGTCGATTAGAAGATGTTCGTTGCCAAATGACTAAACCACGATAGACCTATTTAGAAAGAATTAACTAACGGTGTGATTAAACCCACAAATAACACCTTACTATACACCCATTATACAATCGACCTATCTTATATAATGGTAAGAGAAGACTTGATTTGCTTCCGATTTTCCTATGCTCTTTTATTCTACCTAGCACCCTACAAGTATCCCATTGCAGAGATGAAATAAGAAATGAAAACAACACACATAAGAAGGAGAAGATTCAGCCTCTAGAGAGAAAGCAAGATGAGCGTTGGTAATGGGAAAAAGAGAAGAACCCGATATTAAAGAACACTTACCAGTACTATTCGGCCAATGAAAAACTGTTTGAGAAATGGCAGAGAACCGAGTACACAGTCAAGAGAGGAATCGACTAAAGAAAAGAGAACAGAAATTGAATAAAGAAAGAAAGATGGGGAATTCGACTATTACCTGAAAAGGGAAGAGGAGATGAGTACTTGGTTCACCAAGAAAAGAAAGAAAGAATTGGGAGGGAGAGAGACAAGAATTCGGCCAAAGAAAGGAAATATGAAAAAGGTTGAAAAGAATATCGATCAAGAATAGAAAGTGATCGATCCAAGGAATAGCATTAGAGAAGAAGAATGCCAATTCGACAGAGACAATGAGAAGAAGAAAAGAATTCCAAGGGAGAATTCGACACTTGATGTTTGTGTTTCGGCACAAGTGATCCAACAATTGAGAACAAAGTTGCAAAAAAAAAGACCCGAATGGTTAAAAATGCACCAAGTTGAAAAACGAATAGCTCACATGAAAAGCTCCTGAAAAAGAACAAAATAGAAGACCTCTACTCCCCCTTTACCAATTCGGCATTAATGACCGAATATGCACCCCCAAAGACTTCTCTATCGGCTCTAACTCTACTCCCTAATGAAATCTACGATTTTCTCCCCATTTTCCTCCTCCCAATCTCTACCAAACCTCATCTATATCCCATGATCTCCTCCCTTTGACCAATTCCACAACTACCTCAGCAGAAACCCATTACAACTCAAAAACCAGGCGTCACAGTTGCAAAAATAAACACTCCAAAGCTCCATCCACGATTTGAACCCCAGTTCTACTTGCCATACCTGTAATGCCACTCCACTAGGCCATAAGGTCTTCTTGTGACATAAACCAGTCACAATTTAATATAAGACCTAAGTGCTGACATCAAGGTTCCTTTAAACCACAAAAACTAAAATTTCGCCAAAGGCCAGACATGAACCCAGGCTTCCTAAAAACTCTCAAACACCCAAATCACTAAGCCACCACACCATCATACAATTTTTGTCAAATTATGCAAAATTAAATACCTGAAAGTTTTAGGGCGTTACACTCATGCCCGTGTGCTAGGCCAAGTGGTGATTTTAAATTTCACATGCAAGGTGCAGACTTCATACAGCCTGGGCACATGCCCATGCCCTATGGCTGTGTCTTCCATACGATTGAGACACACAGCCGTGTCTCAACCCTTGTGGTTACTACTAGGCATTCTGACTTGGCCAACTTAAGGTGCAGGGGACACACGCCCATAGGGCGAACCGTGTGTCACACACGGCTTAAACAATGCCCGTGTGTCTACCCATATGGACAGTATAAGGCTATTTACCAAGCCTTATTTCCACCCTTACTTGTACCAACCTAAACCTCACTAAGCAAAACCAATTCACACACAATCGCATGACCAATTCAGGCACACATCAAGGCCATTGCATTTCATGCACAAGCAACACTTATCACATACTTAAACAACCCAATCATGCACATATCCATCCATGCATTAACACATCACATGTCCCACCATACCAAAATTGCACATTCATGAAAGACCTTCTCAAATGCATATATCGATATTTCAATATTAGCCATCATTCATGGCCTTATACAAAATGACTAGTTTCATATCAAGCCAATACATTTTGCCAAATTTAACAATGACACAAAACACAAAAAGACTAAGTCCCTATACATGCCATTACTCAAATGATAAATCCAGCTATACGAAGTGCTTCTATTGATAGTGTGATCGATGCCTCCGACGTCCGTTGATTCGCGAGCTAATTAAGCCGCATTATAAGAAAATAAAGAGAAAAAGAGGTAAGCATAAAGCATAGTAAGTTGCATATAAATAATTAACAACAAATTTATCATGCAATAGCATGCTCACAACATATCATAATTTTCACATAAAGCATAAATGGTTATAGGCACAACTTACTCATTTTCATCCCTTAATAATCACACAACATAAATTGAGCTCACATCTCATGAATTTCATATAGGCACCTGTAACACTCATAACATGGTCATAACCACTTTCATTTTAACATAAACTGTAAACATTCTGTTGAACCATTTAGAATATTAAAGGATATTCGATGAGCCTCAAACATAGGGTAAGACGTCGATACCATGTCCCAGACATGGTCTTACACTGGCTCACACATCAAGTCAATGCCATGTCCCAAACATGATCTTACACTAACTCTCATACATCGAGGCCGATCCATATCCCAGACATGGTCTTACACTGGCTCATATCAAGGCTGATGCCATACCCCAGACATGGTCTTACACTGGCTCATATGTCAAGGCTGATGCCATGTCCCAGACATGGTCTTACACTGGCTCTCATAACACCCTAATGTCATGGCATGAATATCCGATCTATTCCTAAGGTTCACCCGAATTTTTCCATATCAATCTCATCATACATATTCATAATCAACATTCAAACATTTTATGCTATACCAATTAATTAATGCCAAATAACAATATAGTTGCATTATTTACACACAACTTACCTCGGTATGCAAAATATTAGCGCCTAGTTGGATTCAATCCACTAGCTTGGCTTTTCCCCGGTCTAGGTCCGGATTCCATATTTCTTGATCTATAATGATAAAATTCACTCATTTAATTATCACAATAATTAAGACATTCCACAGTTCATATTTTGGCAAAATGACCATTTTGCCACTAGACTTTCATAAAATTATGATTTTACCCCTAGGTTCGTAAATCAATTTTCATCAAATTTCCTCACTAACCAAGCCTAGCCAAATTATTTTTATACTTATGGTAGCCCACAATTTCTATTATTTCACACAATTACTAACTATTTTATAGCTTCTTCAAAAAGGTCCAACCTAGGTGTTTTCATGAAAATCCTTTCACAAAAGTTATTTATTAAACAACCACGATTCATTTTCTTCCATAAAATTTCAGCAAACGATATAAACACTCTCATGGTAAAACCCTAGACTCTCAAACATTTTGCAAAATAGTCCCCTCATTAGCTAGATTAAGCTTTAAGGGTTCCAAAAACACAAAAATTAACAAAAATGGCCATCAAAATCACTTACTTGCAAGGGAACTAAATGGCTGAGATTTCAAGCTTCAAAAACCCCCCATTTTCCTGAAAATTTCGGTGGAATGAGAAAGAGAATGAAAAAGATGACACTAGCCTCTTAGCTTAATATTTTATTATCAATTAAGTCAACTAACCTTTGACCATTCCATGAATTAAGGCTCCATGTCCAACCATTAATAAATTTGTGGTCTATTTACTCACTAAAGGCCTCTAATTTAATGCTTCATAGCCAATTAACACTTTTAGCTATTAAACAAAATTTTTCACTTTATGCAATTTAGTCCTTTCACGAAATTAAGCAAGTAATCGCTAAAATTAATTCACCAAAATTTTCATGCACTCACATAATCATGCTATAACACATTAAATAATATTAAAAATAATTTCTCTGACCTCAAATTAATGGTTCCAAAACCATTTTTCTGACTAGGCTTATAATCGAGATGTTACAGCTAAGGAGATTGGCCAATGACTTTGTCTTAGATGGGGAGATCCTATATAAAAGAAAAAAGGATCAGGTGCTACTAAGATGTGTGGACGCTGTTGAGGCCAAGAAAACCTTGGAAGAAGTCCAAAAGGGTGTTTATGAAACACATGCTAATGGTTTTACAATGGCCAGGCAAATCACGAGATTCAAATATTATTAGTCCACCATGAAAGGAGATTGTATCAGTTATGCCAAGAGATGTCATAAGTACCAAATTTATGGAGACAAAATTCATGTCCCTCATTCACCTCTTCATGTTACTACTTCTCTATGGCCTTTCTTTATGTGGGGCATAGTTGTTATTGGGTCGATCTAGCCAAAAGTTGGGCATCGATTCATCTTTATGGTCGTTGACTACTACACCAAGTAGGTAGAAGCCGCTCTTATGCCAATGTCACAAAACCGCTTCTTATGCCAATGTCACGAAGTCGGCAGTCAACAAATTCTTGAAGAAAGAGATTATATGTCAATATGAGATGTCAGAAAGGATTATATTTGATAATGCATTAAATTTAAACAACAGTACAATAGCAAAGGTCTGTGGACAATTCAAGATCAAATATCACAACTCATCACCATATCGGTAAAATGAATGGTGTAGTAGAGGCAGCCAATAAGAATATTAAGAAGATCATGGGGAAAATAATGGTGACTTATAAATATCAGTATGAGAAGTTACCATTTGCCCTCTACGCTTATCGTACGTCTGTTAGAACCTCCACCGAGACAAATGCCTTTCTCATTGGTTTATGGAATGGAGGCAGTTTTGCTTATTGAGTTAAAACTCCTCTCTAAGTTTTGTCAAAGTTGAAGTTGATAAAGCAGAATGGATCCAATCCCAATATAATCATTTGAACTTGATTGAAGAGAAGAGGTTGAAAGCTATCCATCATTGTTAGATCTACCAAAAAAGAATGATGCGAGCTTATGACAAAAAAGTCCGCCTTAAAGAATTCCACGAGGGGCCTGGTATTCAAAAATATCCTTCCCATATAAAAGGACTTCAGAAGAAAGTGGATGCCAAACTGAGAAAGACATTATGTGTTAAAGAAGGCCTTTTTTAGAGGAGCGTTGATTTTGACCAAGATGGATGGAAAAAACCAGCTTAACCTTGTGAATTCAGATTCAGTCAAGAAATACTTCACCTAAAAATAAAAGAAGACAGAGGCGAATGCGAAAACTTACAAAAGGGCGCCTTAAGACCAAAGGGGTTTTAAGTTGAAAACCTGAGAAAGGGAAACTCAAATTTGGATCGAAGATTAAACATGTGGTAGTTGTGTCTTCTTAAAAGGAGAAACGTTACATCTTGGGGCATCAATAAAGTACTCTAGATCTCCTGAACACATATCAAGCTCAAAATGATCCTTAAGATGTTTTTGCAGAGAAGCTCATGCTGTAATATTTAGGTCACCTAATTTCATCGTACTCATTTTGTATTTTAGCAATTTTTTCTATTTTAATTAATCTATTCATTTAAAGCTTTGCTTCCAATAAATTTCAGTCTTGTCTATTGTTACAACCTTTTTTGAGCATTTTTACATTGAAATAATGATTAATGGACTAACAATATTCAAGTAAAATGATTTTTTCTTATTACTATGAAAGGTTTCTAAATAGTACAAGGACCTAAAACAGGACCACTAGTCTGAACTAACCAAATCTAAGGGTTGGAAATATTTGGGAACGAATAGTCTAAATTGTGATTACTTCTTTGAATTTCCTGTCAAAGATACCAGATCTGAACAAGAAGGCATGGCAATACATCAGTAATGGAACCTTGACAAACAATAAGTAATGTCAGCTTAAGCATTAAAATGGGAATCATTCTTGAAAAATGGCATTCTACATGCATGCCAATATCAATCATATATATCTAGTTAGGAGCATTTGATTCATTCTGATCATAACATCTGAATCACTTGGCATAAATATGTCCTATTAAATGGATTCTACATGTCATGTTCCTTATACGGTGTAACAAATCCATGAAACCATAAATCCTATACCCCTGAAGTTGTAGTGGGACAGATTAAAGTCACCGTAGTGAATCTTATCTCCCTAAAGTTGCAATGAAGTATATTGAAGCTACAAATCTTATCTCCCTAAAGTTGTAGTGGAGTAAATTAAAGCAACAAATCTTATCTCCCTAAAGTTACAAGGAGTAGATTAAAGCCACAAATCTTATCTCCCTGAGGTTACAATAGAGCAAATTGAAGATAACGAATCTTATCTCCCTGAAGTTGATATGGAATAGATTGAACCTACAAATTTTATCTCGCTGAAGTTGCAATGGAGCATATTGAAGCTACAAATCTTATCTCCCTGAAGTTGCAGTGGAGCAGATTAAAGCTACAAATCTCATCTCACTGAAGTTGCAATGGAGTAGATTGAAGCAACAAATACTATACCTCTAAAGGTTCAATGGGTCAGATTAAATTTACTATAGTGAGTCTTATTTCCCTGAAGTTGTAGTGGAAAAGATTAAAGCTACAAGCTACAAGTCTTATTTCCCTGAAGTTGTAGTAGAACAGATTAAAGTTACAAGCTACAAGTCTTATTTCCCTAAAGTACTAATGCGGCAAATTGAAGCTACGAATCTCATTTCCCTAAAGTTGTAGTGGAGTAGATTGAAACTACAATTCCTTTACCCTGAAGTTGCAGTGGGTTAGATTGAGGCTACTTGAAGAAGAGAAGCACTGAAAAAGTCAAGATTCGACAAGACTAGATAAAATTGGCCTTTCTTAAAGTCTTTGCTTCATAACTATTACACGAGAATAAGCAAAGAGAGGCAGCTGTAAGAGCCTAATTTTGCCTGGGCCCAATAATAAAACAACAAAATAATAATAATAACAGTCCATTTACAAGGCCCGGAAGCCCAAAAAAATTATTACAAGCCCAAGAACAAAGAGAGGCCCAGTGGCCCAAAAACCTAAACTTTTTTGGAAGGCCAGAAACCCTAGGGTTTTTGCGCGCGTTGTCTCCACCTCGACAACAGTTTCGTCGCCTGAGCTCTAACGCCTCGTTTGCCTCTTTCACTAAAATAGCAAAGGAGCGCCTCTCTTGTAATAGCCCAGTTTAGACCCTAGTCGGAATAGTAGTTTTGAGACCACATATCCGACTCAAAAAAATATTTTAATATTATTTTTCATGCTTATAATATGTGAATTATCATGTGTAAAAGTCTCGTATGAAAATTTCGTTGTTTGTGTGATTAATTTGAGGAAAAGGACTAAATCGCAGAAAATGCAAAATTATCCTTCTATTTGATTAATGGCCAATTTGATGTGTCTTATTAAATAATATGGCCTTAATTGGTAATTAGACCATTAAAAGGTTGAGTGGTCATTAATGACCTTGCTAAATATGATTTTATAAGGTTTTAATGAAGGATAAAATGGTAATTGTTTTATTAAATGATTTATAATAAAAGAAAACATGATTTAGTGCTCCATTATTCATGTTTGCTGAATATGGGAGAAATAAAAGCTAGTTCTATTGTGTTTTAACATTCGACTACTTTGAGCTTGAAATTTAGGTATGTTTTCACTTTAGTTTTGGATGATTTTTTTTTTATTTTTGAGATTATTGCTTAGTCTATTATCAAGCCCATGCTTCATTTTAAGGAATTGAGGAAGATTTTAAAATGTGCCATTGATTATTTTGTGAGTTAAATGATGTTATTTGATGAATTATGGAAGCTTAATATGACATTAATATATTTTGTATTTGAATTTTTTTATGAATTTAGCTAATTTGGGCTAAATTGAGGAAAAAAATGAAATTTATGAAATATGTGGGCTTGATTGGAATAGAGGAAGATTCGGCCTAGCTTGATTAAAATGAAATTATGTGTATTTGATGATTTTGTGAAATAGGGACTAAACTGTTAAAATGTGAAAATATGAGGGCTATTTTACAAAATGCCCTAATTATGTGTTTTTGTATTGAATTGATTGAGTGTAAGATTGAATGATTTAATTTTAAATGTATTTAGATCAAGAAAGGAGAAATTCAAATTTAGATTGAGGCAAGAACAAAGTGCTCGATTGATCGACCAAAATCGTCATTACTTCATTTAAGGTAAGTTCGTGCATAATACATGCTACTTAATGATATTCGTATATGATGTAAAGAATAAAAATGTGATAGTGAGGTTGAATATGTGAACTTATGAATTGAATGTACGAAGCACTAAGTGTGCAAATATTAAAATGGCTACGGCTACCGAATATAGCTCTGAGTGTGCGTACATGAAACAGTGTTGGCTGAATTGAGCACTAAGTGTGCGATACTGAGATAAGTTTGGTTTAATATAAAGGCACTAAGTGTGCGATATCTTATAGCTTCGGCTAAAATGGATGGCACTAAGTGTGTGATGTTGTTGAACGTTAAAAGATGATCGAACGAATTAATGCATTGAACATTGAAGTGATAAATGTAACAGCTACGTGTAAGGTGGTACAGGTATGTACAGAACCTATGTGGTTGATGATATTGTGTATGCGATAGGTGAACCTATGTGGTTGATGATTTTGTGTATGAGATGTATGAACCTATGTGGTTGATGATTTTATGTAAGTGATAGATGCACAATTAAGAGAATGAATGAGCATGATCGAATGAGTTTGAATGAATAGAAGAAAATATACTTAATTGTGAGCTAAAAAAAATGGTATGAAAGTGAGTAGTGGTTATGGATAGAGTTTAGTAGTGATATGAATTGAACTATGTATTAGCTTATATGTTATATTGTTTGTAAATGTTGAGTTAAATGTATTATATTACGAACTTACTATGCTTTAAGCTTACTGTGTGAATGTTTACTCTATTTTATAGTGTTATAAAGCTAGCTTGGATCCGAGGATCGTCAGCGACTTAATTACACTATCGGACTTCTATTTTGGTATATTTTGGAAAGTGTATTTACTAAAGGATGGCATGTATAGGCTAGTAGTAATATGGTATGTTTGAGTAATGTAATCTTGCCATGTGATATGGTATGATAGTGAAGGGGATTTTGGCTTGTGTTGGTTTATATCTTTGTGTTATTAATTTTTACTTTTTAATGTGTATATATGGCTTAGTATGAAATGGTCATGTTGAGAAGTTTGGTATGAAATTTGGTTGTGGTTTTGGTATGATCATAGTATGAGTATTGATGTTGAATTTGAGATGATGTTTGAGATGAATGAATGGTTTTGGCATATAGATTTGGTATGTTTTGGTTTGGATAATAAGTATGATATTGGTTGATTGAGAAATGGTTATATTGGTGATTATTTTGTGAGTGAATTTGGCTGAAATTGCGGCTTATTTGATACTTATATGATGCTTGTAGGTACAAAAGAAATAGGGTGTGAAATGTGGCTTAAACCAAGCCTATTTTTGTGCCACACAACCTGAGCACACGGGCGTGTGTCTCGACTGTGTGACCCCTGTTTTATAGCTAAATTGGACAGTATGGCACATGGCCAGGACACACGGGCGTATCTGGTGACCGTGTAGCCAATTCAGGATGACACACGGGCTAGACACATAGGTGTGTCTGGTGACCGTGTGACCTAGTCAGTGTTACACACGGGCTAAGGTAAGATTTGAGGCACGGTTGTGCAGAGCCACACAGGCATGTGCCCTATTTTAGAGGAAAAATTTTCTAAGTCTCATAGAGGTTTCAAATGTTATCGGTTTACTTCCAACCCCTTTCTAATGTATGATTAAGGTTGTAACACCCCAAACCCGGCCTAGAAGTTATGCCCGAATCTGACGTGTCACATTGAACTGTTTTTCGAAAACCTTGTTTACATTGAAAACCCCTCTTATTTAAAAATTGTTGTCGTCCAAACCTTGTGCAAAATCTCGAATTTCGTTTTCTTATTTTTAAAACGTGGTTTATTAAAAGCTATTCTCTTGTAAAATGTTATTACCATTAAAATCTTACTTGTTGCGGAAGCTTAATTTAAAACAATTGCGAAAAAACGTGTTATTTTGGAAAGAAGTTGTTGTTTTGGAAAAAGCGTGTCCTACTTCTAGCAATTATAGAACAATAAATAAAATCCCAAATATAAAAACCAGAAATCTTAAAAGGCCTTATTACAAACAACGTCCAAATTAAAGTACTTATGAATAATTTAATAGAAAAACAGAAACAGATGTATGGCCATCTCTAAGTCTCTCACAACACCGATCCTCCTAAAGCTGGGGATTACCTGCACAGTTAATAAACGGGGTGAGTTTTATGAAAACTCAGTGTGTAATCCCCTTACTAAAAAAACGGTCAGTATACAGAAATAGAAGCAGTCAGGGCAGAGCCCTTTAATAGTAATGGTATAGTCCAATTCAGAGTATATGTGGGCCAAAGCCCACTACAATAGCATTTGGGTCATAGCCCATAACAGAAACAATTGGGCCTAGCCTAACCAATAATAGAACACAATAACAGCCTGGGCGCAAGCTCATTACGGTAGATAGTAGCAGATGGGCCTTAGCCCACTATAGAATCAGAATTCATTGGCCTTTAGCCCAATCTAGTAACGGAATCAAAATCAGAATCCGCATCAGAATCAAAAACAAAACAGTATATGCATGAAAGCCTAACCCAGTCCAACCATCACACCACCCGTAAAAACCCAACACATCATGTGAGGAATAACTTGACCCACCCAGCCCACACACCAATACGCAACCATATTGCTAATAACATATAACGTGGCAGAGCCACCAAAATCAGATTACCTGGCAAAGCCACTAGCACAGAACTTCCTCCAAATCAAGCCCAACCCCATGTAGAATATTGTGTATGTCATGCTCAATCATCACACGTGTATACATAATGGCCATGCTCAATAATAGTCATTTTAAACATATGTTAAAAACATATCAATCACACAACCACGGTCACGTCAGTCATAACATTGTCATATGATCACAGACAAATCAATCAAATACACAGTCCAAGTCAGTCACTTGCCCTCAAGGGCAAAATAGTCATTTTAAACCCTCTGGGCAAAACGGACATTTTACCTCACAAGGGTATCCCGAAAATTCTACCCTACAAAGGTATTTCAGAAATTCTACCCAACAGGGGTATTTCGGTAATTTCGCAAACTAGGGGTATTTTTGTAATTTTGTAAACTAGGGGTAAAACGGTAATTTCGTAAACCAAGGGTAATTCAGTAATTTTACAAACCAGGGGTAAAACGGTAATTTTGCAAACAAGGGTATTTTAGTAATTTTGCAAACTAGGGGTAAAATGGTAATTTCGTAAATTAGGGGTATTTCAGTAATTTTACAAACAAGGGGTAAAATGGTAATTTCACAAACCAAAGGTATTTCAGTAATTTTGCAAACCAGTGGTAAAACGATAATTTTACCAAGTTTCAGTGTCTTGGCACCTAATACGACCTACTAGCAGGTCTAACACTGCTACAAGCGACTCAGGCAGTCTATTGGGTCAAATAGTATCCATAGGCACAAGAACCCCTATTGGGCCCAGGTGGGCCCATACGCTCTTATGGCTCGTTCAGTTCAGTTTTACATACGGCATCGCAAATCTCATCATCCAACATACTTATGATCACTTATTGAGTCATTTGCCCCTATGGGCCCGTAGGCCTATGGGCCCGTAGGCCTATTGGGCCCATTCTAGCCCATTGAGGCCCATAGCAGCCCAAGTGCACGAAAACGCGCGTATAAGTTTCAACAGTCTATTACCCATGATTTGTGGGCTCAGTTCAGTTCACAAGCGTTCGCACGCCCGTAAGGCCTCGAATGTCGACGTTTCGGCATTCCGACTTTCAGTTTTTGTCGACCTACGTTACAGAAGGGTGTGGCACACTTTTGGCTTTACAGCCGACTATCATAATAGCATACAAATACATACCTGATTGTGAGACGCGAGACTAATCCTTTCGTATCCAACCTAAAATCCAATAACACTTGTTAGCCTAACGCCTTTGAAGGTTAACCACTTTGAATATTTATCCAAAATTACAAACCCTCTTACCTTGTTGATCGAAAATCCCCCTAAGTTTACCAAGTTCACTGACCACAGCCGATTACCCCTCCTGATCAATTACATATATAACCCACATCTTATTAAACATAACTGTCCATAAAACGTGACTTAAAGTCTTAAAATCATAGTCATAGCGCACTCAGCTAAGCACTACTTACCCCAAAAGACAATAAGTTTTGAAGAACGAATCCCGAATCCCCCCTAAAGAACTTCTCCACCCCTTTCAACTATCTTTAAACCACCGGCAGAAATAGAATGGAAAGAAACGATTCAGCCTGTGCACCTTGCTATCATCGGCTAAGCTCCAACACAAAGGAAAGGCGAAGGTAGGAAAGGAGAACAATTGGTCAAGAGAAAAGAGTGAAAGGAAGGGAGTAGAAAAGATTCAATTCATACCAACACCTAGAATCGAATATGATAAGGCTCTATATTCGGCTAGAAAATCACACAAGGTTCAGCTTTTGGAACTAGAAGAAAAAGGAGATTAAAGAAGAAACAAGCAAAAGGGCACTCGGCTATTTTAAAAGAAGAGAAAAGAAAGTTTTAAAAGGAGAAGGAAGAAAATAACTAAGTAGAGACGAGGTTCGGCTAAAATGAAAAAGAGCAAGAGTGCGCGAGCCTTTATTTTCAAACTCGACAATATGGCCAGAAAATGAAAAATAAAGATGCAAAAAGAAAGCCAAAAGAATACCAAGAGCACTATTTCACCCAAAAGCCAATTCGGCACTAGGTGCCTATTACCAAACATACACCAACGAGTCCTTCATTCGAGCAACAATCAATTCCTTTCCCATCCTTGATTCATTCCATGATTTCTTCCTTGATTTTAGCCAACAACCAATTTGAAGTCTACCCAAATTGCTTTCACCGAACAGCAGCCACCCATTTTAAATTTTCCACTACTTGACCGATTCAATCCACTGCCAAGGGAAGTTTCAGTCAAACTCCAACTCCTTCCCCACGTGAGTAGCAAAATTCAATCTCCCATGCGCAAGGAGTAGCTCGAACTCCAGCCCTCCCAAGCTTCCAACACGCTGTTTGCCACTGTACCACAACTCTTCTTGTGCTTTAATTCGGTCACAAATAATTATAAGGTTTACACGCTAAAACCAAGGTTTGCTAAAGAGTAAAAATCAAAACTTTGCCTGACGTGGGATTCGAACCTGCACCCCCATAGCATGCTACTTCCTGCTCCTAACACCCTCTTGCCACTAGGCCAAGCGTTCCCTTGTGCCAAATTTTGACCAAAAATATTTATAAAGCCTTCCCGCTAACGCCACACCCACATAAGGAAAAAACTAAAATTTTTAC
Organism: Gossypium stocksii; assembly: GCA_020496765.1. Classification (NCBI taxonomy): domain Eukaryota; kingdom Viridiplantae; phylum Streptophyta; class Magnoliopsida; order Malvales; family Malvaceae; genus Gossypium; species Gossypium stocksii. The sequence goes on from CM035624.1 coordinate 37,616,663, forward strand.
TAAAGTCCTGGTTTGAACCCCAAGACTTCTCAGACATCCCCAAACGCCGCAAATTACTTAAACAACACACCAAACACACAATTGTGTTATTCCCATGCACAATAAAATATTATAGGACGTCACCAATGCCCTACTACTAGGCTCAAAATCTGGGGTGTGACAAAGGTCTCGTTGACCTTCTAAAAGGACGTAGTGATAATGTATGATGTGAATTAATGTTGTTTGTGGAATGCTTGTATGACGATGTGTATTGATCAGTAATGCCTCATAACCCTAGTCCGACGACCCACCGTTGAATGCACACCGCCACCTACAAAATAGAAAAATAAGAGGACAAAAATGGCATAGAAATAGGAAAAAAAATAGTAGAAAAGAAATAAGAAAAAAAAAAGAAAACAAAAAAATAAATATGAATATTTGAAATCACTCGGCTATAAAAACCAAATAAACAATTTGCAATATACAAAAAGCAATCAAAAATACACAAAAAAAAACAAATACAAAAAGGTGATTTTTTATTTATTTTTTGAAACAAATAGAAAAACAATAAAAACGGATTTTTACCTATTTCGGCCATCGATGAGAGTCGTCTCCAACTCGAGAAGCATCGGAGTCCCTCTAGGGCTTTGTTGAGGGCCTCGTTGGAGAGAAGAAGAAACCGAAGAGTCTCTTTACTTTCAACCCAATTTTGCCAAGATTATAGTGTTTTTAACCCCAAAATGGGGTTTCTTATAAAAAAAAAAAAGGGGTTAAAAGAGGTTTTTTGGTGATTTTCTGGCCACTGGTGGCAGCGGCCACGACGGAGGTCTGCCATCCCCATAGCCAACCTAAGAAAAAAATTCAAAGAAAAAAAATGGGGAAAGGTTTTTTTTTTTTACAAAACAAAGGAAAAATGAAATTTTTGGGAAACTTTTACCTTAAATAGGGTATTGGAATGGCGTCGTTTTGTGCATAGTCCGCCAACCCTACCCGACCCCTTTTAGGATCAGCGCGTTTTTAAAGGGAAGGGTCTAATTGCTTCTTTAGCCCTTCTTCTTTTTTGCTATTTTTAATTTCGTCCTACTACTTTTTTTGCCCTTTTTATTTTGTTTTTGTGCAATTTGGTCCTTCGACTGCTGTGGACACAAAAGGGAGGACACACATCAATTTTGAGGGAAAATTTGCCTTTTGAGCACTGTATATTTTATCGTATTTTAATTTAATCATTTTATGCCTTTTTCTTTATGATTTATACCTTTAATTTCGTTATATTTTCGATTTAGCCTTTTATTTCGTTTTCTTTATTTACCCATTTATTTATTTCTTTTTCTAATACGTAACTTAACTGTCATTTAAATTTTATTTTAGCCCTTTATTTATTTAATTTTAACCTTTTATAAACTATTTTTATATTTATTTATTATTTCTTTAATTTTTTATAAATTAAAAAATTATATTGTTTACATTTCCTTTTATTTGTGCATTTTTTGCCCATTTATTATTACTGTCGTTATTTTTTTTTCTTGTTATTTTATTATTTCTTTTATTATTCTCATGTTATTTATATTTACCTTTGTAATTATGCATCTTTCATTTTATTTTTTATTTTTTATTTTGAGTTATCTTATTTATTTTAATATCTATCATGGTACTATGATTATTATTGTTATCCTTACTGCTACCGATCAAAGTTATCATCATTATTATTATAGTTATATTATTCATGATACATTATTATTGCTATCGCTACTATTATTTCATTTCTTGTATTTTATTTATAATATTATTTGAACTCGTATAGCAACTTCATTTTTACTAAGCATTCCATTATACTTCTATTTTATTTTATTTTTGCTACAACCATGCCACAAACCATGTTTAAATATATTTATCCATTTCTATACTATGTCTGAATAAGTTAAATGCGCATTACTTTAAATGTTACATTCATTTTTACTCGATGCATAAAAAGGGAAAATTTTAAAATCAAGGCAATGTTCCGTATTTGGAGATTTGAGAAATTGTGCTCTAACTTACGGGGTTCAACTTTCTCTTTGAACCTAGATAACTGCACATATTTTTTTAAAAACTAAAATGCGTGAGATTTAAATAAAGATTAAATAATGAGAAAACTTATTTTTGAGGATTTGAGATGCCGTGTCCTAACTTACGGGACGTGATCTTTTCGTTTTGGTTACCTCAAGATAAGGAGGCCTTTTACACATGTTTAATATACTTAAGTGATTTTAAATATCATTATGCAAGGTGAGATAGTGTTTTAAATTCTTTTCAAATTTTCAATTCTCAACGCTAAGACATCAAGTAATCAATTAGGTACCAATTTTGGGCGTCACGAGGGTGCTAATCCTTCCTCATGCGTAACTGACTCTCGAACCCATTTTTTGGATTTTATAGACTGAAATACATTGTTTTAGTAAATCCAACCTTTTATTAAAATGATCAAATTACAAGGTGATCCAATCACACCTCATGAAAATGATTGGTGGCGACTCCATTTTCATTTTTTTAAATAAAAATTTGATTTCCAAAAGGGTTTTGACATAGGTGTTATGTATGTATTAAGCTTGAATGTTACTCATAGTTTGAAACATTTTTAATGCATGATTTAGAAATGCTAATGCCTAATGGAAATGGTATGATTTGTGCTAAATTGAAGTTATATTGAATTGGTTGAATGAAAATGGTTAAATGGTTTATTTTGACATGTTTTGGTATGTTTTAATTCAAGTAAAAACGGTGAATTGTTGAGCAAGATGTGTAGGTTTAATGAGAGTTTTGAAATAGGTTCCAAATGGCTTAAATTTTACAAAAAATAGAGTCCTCGTCCTGACGAGCTATCTTCCTCTATAACACCTTATTACTTGACCTGATCATTGGGTCCAAGCAACAGGATTTCACATTCGTTGTTGAGGCTACTTTCGTCATTGATGTGTAATTAAATCAAACACATGGATATAAACATACATACAATTAGAATTATTCTAAATCAAACATACGGGGGCCTAATCTTGATGTTCGAGCATGAAATAAGACTAAATTGTAAAGTTTCAAATTTCCTAGCAAGTATTGATACCCTTATGTGGGTACCAATACCGTTTTTAGCTTCAATGTTTTAAAAATACTTCATTTAAGTCACATGTATTGATTCATGTCATGTGGTATTGATAACTATTAAAAAAGTATAGACCCCTTTTTGGAATTCTATTTATTTGAGAAAACTATTCAAAAGGACAACTATCGATACCTATTGTAACATCCCAGTTTAGACCCTAGTCGAAACAATGGTTTTGAAACCACAAATTTGAGGTCGAAAAAATACTTTTATATTATTTTCAATGTTTACAGTATGTGAATAAGTATGTGTGAAATTTTCGTGTGGAAATTTTATCATTTGTGTGTTAATTTGATAAAAATGACTTAATTGCAGAAAATGTAAAAATGGCTTTCTATTTGTTAAAACACTAAATTGCTATGATGCTTTAAATGTGAGGTCCTTAAGATTAAGGTTAATGGGCATTAATGACCATCCATTAAGTAATTTTTATTTGATATTAATCAAGGGTAAAATGGTAAATGATGTATTAAATGATGATTAAATAAAACAAAATAAAAGATGAATGTGTTCATCTTGTTTTTGCCGAAAATTGAAAGAAAAAGAAAGGAAAAAGAGCTAGCTAGGGTTCGGTCTTTGTTCTCTTTGATTAAGGTATGAGTTTTGTTCTATTTTTTATAATTTCTACGTTTTTGATATCGTTGCTTCGTGTTCTAGCTAGCCCATGCTTGAATTTTTGAAATTGATGATGAATTTGTGATATGCCATTGATGAATATGTGAGTTTTGTGTTGTTAAATGGTGAAATATGAAAGCTTGGTGATAGATAAACATGTTTTGTATTGTGATTTTTGATGAATTTGCTTATTATGGACTAATTTGTGAAAATGAGAAATTGAGGGGCTAAAATGATAAATAAATGAAATTTTTGGGCTGCTAGGGACATTATGGTAATTTGGCTAAGCTATAGTTTTAATGAATTTGGTGCGTTTGGTGTATTTGTGAAATAGGGACTAAAATGTTAAAATGTGACATTATGAGGGCTAATGTGTAAAAATGCCCGAATTATGTATTTTTGGATTGAATTGAATAAATTTGTGATTAAATTAGTGAAATCTGAATTTATATAGATCAAGAACAAAAGAAAAAGGAATTAGATCGGGGGAAATTAAAAGTGGTCGAATAGTCGGCTCAATTTGTTCATTTCCATACAAGGAAAGTTCATATGCAAATAAATGTATTTGAATTCATTTATTCATGTTAATATGATATTGAAATGTATTGAATGGCTACGGAAGATGAATATGTGAAATTGAGAAAGTATCGACAATGTTACAATGTCTAAAAGTCCCGTACGAACCATAGGAATAGTATAGGATACATATGTCATGACAAAGGATTTAGAGATGTGATATCGTATAAGACCATGTCTGGGATGTTGGCATCAATGAGAGATTACATGTAAGACCATGTTTAGGACGTTGGAGTATACGATTTCGTGTAAGACCTTGTCTGGGATAGTGGCATCGATATTTGATAACATGTATGCCCAAATCTAGGATATGGTATTGTATGAGCTTTACGAGCTATTCTGAGTATCCTTGTTGATTTCGAACGGTTCAACGGGCAATAACGAGAAATGAATAAATATATGAATAAGTATCCGATTCAGGTACGTATGAATGACATATGAAATTTGAGGATAAAAGGTAAGTATGAATATAAATGATGATATGTGAGCTACATGAGAAAGAATGATGACTACATGCAAGTGATTTATGAACAATTGAGTTAGATGTGAATTATGAAACTTGTATATGTGTTTCACTATAAATTCCATGGATAAATTGGCTTATATTTGTCTTATGTGCTAAGTTTATTTGTATATGGCTTACTAAGCTTTGAAAGCTTACTTTTTGTGTTTTTACTTGCTTTATAGATTATCAAAGCTACCGTGAGCTCAGGGATCGTCGAGGATCGTCATCACACTATCAAACAATATTTTGGTACCTTTTGAAGTTGTATATGTTAATGTATGGCATGTATAGGCTAGAGATGTTATTATATGTTTTGAGATTGTAAATATCATTTCATGTGATATGGCTTGATTATGTTTGAGACTATGGTTGAATTTGGTATAAGTTTTGTGATGATTATGGTGTTTATATTGTGTTCATATATGGCCTAGTGAAATGGTCATTTTGAGTAAGTTTGATATCAGATTAAGTTGTGATTTTGGTATGATTTTGGTATAAGTTTTGATATGGAAATTAGGTTATTGAGAATAGATGAATGAATGGTTTTGGCATGTGGATTAAGTATGTTTTGGTATGGACAATAAGTAAGAAATTGATTGGTGATATTATGGCATGTTTTGTGTATGTTTTGGTGATGTTTTGGTTGCAAATTGGGGTATGAATTATGTGTCATTTGTTCTTGTAGGGATGACCCTTAAAAGGGTGGTAAATTTGGCCATATAAATGGCCTATTTTTGCCCACACGGTCAAGGACACGGGCGTGTGTCTCTGTCGTGTTGTTCGAAGGCCAATTCAAGTTAAGCCTGGGCACTCCACACGGCCTCACAGACGGACATGTGACAGGCCATGTGGTCAAGTTAGTATACCCTACAAGTTTTTACACGACTGAGCACACGGCCTAATGCACGAGCGTGTGGGCCATTTTGAAAGGGCACACAGGCTAACACACGGGCGTGTGGTTGGCCGTGTGACCCAAGTCAGTATACCCTCTAGGTTATCACACGGCCTAGCACATGGGCGTGTCCTTAGCCATGTAACCTAAGTCAATAGGTATGCCTTGTTTTCCTATAGCCTAGACACATGGGCATGTCTAATGCCGTGTGAGGCACACGGCCTATTCGCGCGAGCGTGTGACCTCTGTAACTTAAAAAAATTGTTAAGTTTTGAAAATTTTTATACGAGATCAATTTAGCCCCGAACCTTCTCTAAAGCATGTTTAAGGTCTTGTAGACCTTCTAAAGGGACTCTATGTATATGATTTGCTATGAAATGATAATGTATGAATGATGTTTTGTAAAATGTTCTGAAATGTCAAGTAATACCTCTTAACCCTAGTCTGGCAATGGATACGGGTTAGGGGTGTTACACCTATGCTAGGGTACTTATACCCTCTAACCAAATGGTAAAAAATTCCCTTTAAAAGTCCATTTCATGCCCAAACATAATATCCCTTAAATGGTGTTTTAAGGAACCTCAATACCTGCCATTGACTCATACATTCAAACATACAACATAACATTTCAATCACAATTATAAATCTATCAATTCACAACCAAAACATAAATGTTTACCAACCTAATTGACCAATTTCAAGCATGTTTGATCCAATTCATACACCTATTTTCAAATCAAGTTAGCCATCCGATAATACATATTCAATCCATCCACATATGACCATTTCATGTCTATCATACAATCAAACATTTTTCTTACCAATTCATGGTAATATTACCATGCTATTTTCCTATCCAAATCACATACATTACTTAACCATTTCTTAACCAAACATGTAACGCCCCGAATTTTGGGCCTAGAGGTTTTGAGTTTGAGCATAGGGACAGTGAGGAGGCTGCCTGTAAGTGATTAGTTGTGCGCTTTAGTGACAAGAATGGGCTTGCTGGTCTGATGGTTGAGTGAGTGTTAGTGTACTTTGAGGTTCTAGGTTCAAGCCTTGTGTGAGTATTCTAGAAACATTTTTATTATTGTCTGGCTTTAAGTTAGTATGTTTTTAACTATTTACTCTTTATTATGATATTATTTTATTAAATTTTATTTTTGAATTGTATTTTGGAATTTAATTTTTCTCTCCACCCTTTTGACGTTTTCCTCCTCTCTCTCTTGGTCTCTTTTTAGCTTTTTAGGTTCTGTTACTTCTTCTTTTCAAAAATGGTCTTGTTTGCAGAATTTAGAGAGCTTCATTCTTGTCACCGATTTAGAGACTGAACGTCTCCATCGTCACATCCAATCACGCATCAGGTGTGGGATTTGCATCTTGTCTACTCTTTTCTTATTAATCGTTATTTTGTTTTGCGACTCTTTTTTTCTTCAGCTTTTCGTGACTATGCAATAACCCCTTCGTTTTTGGGTCTTAAGACATTGTAAGAGATGAGGGAAAACTCTAGTTTCTAATGTACTTGTGATGTGGTTAAGGTTGGAGGAGGTTCCGGTGGTTTAAATAGAGGTTTTGGGACTATTTTGGGGGTGGTTTCGTGACCTCCCAACGGCCATACAGGCATGTGCCGAGGCATACGGCTGTGTAGATTTGAGAACTAGGGTTTTCGGACAATTCTGGGTACCACACGGCCTGGCGAAACAGGCATGTGGCCGATCTTGGAATTTTTGTCAGAATTCATACGGCCGTGTCCCTAGGGCACATGGGCGTGTGAATTTGGGAATTAGGGATTCAGTGATTTGGAGTCACAGGGCCTAGCCATAAGTCGTGTAGCTAATCTGGGGATTTAGGCATCTCACACGGGCGTGTGATTTGAACACACGATCGTGTCTGCCCCGCACTTGATTTTAGCAAATTGGACAATGAGTTACATGGCTTGATCACACGGCCGTGTCCCTGCTTTACACAGGCGTGTGCCTCTGTAACACGGTTGTATGCCACCTTTTTCTTTATTTCATTTATTTACCATAAACTTACCTCGGTGCAAAATATGATCAACTTGACAACTTAATCTTTTACCTTTTTCTTTCCTCGTTCTATCCCCAAATTTTGTTCTTCTTGATCTATAATTAGAAAATTTAGCTTATTTAATACTCACATTTATTAAAACAGTCCTTAACTCTAACTTTGGCAAAATTATAATTTTACCCCTAAACTTTTACATATTTACACTTTTACCCCAAAGCTCGAAAATTTAAATTTTTCCCTAATTCTTATGTTTTAGGACATGCTGATCATTTTCCCTTAATGGCAACATCAAATTCTCACTCTAGCATGTACTTATGAACATTAGGTATTTTTACCGATTATGTCGTTTTACTCATTTTCACTTAAAATCGAGCAGCACAAGCTATTTAACATAATTTAAAACTTCATATTCTATCATAAAACATCAAAATAAACACATTTCACCTATGGGTATTTTTCCAAATATGAACCCTAGGTTAAATTATTACTAAAATAAGCTAAATCGAGTTACCAGGACTCCAAAAACGTAAAGAACATTAAAACCGGGGCTTAGAATCACTTACTATGAGCTTGAGAAGTTGAAGAAACCCTAGCTATGGTGATACATGAAGTTTCCCCCCTATGGAGAAGATGATAACTATTTTTCCATCTTTTTCCCTTTTAATTCCTTTTAATTACCAAATGACTAAAATGCCCTTCATTAAAACTTTGGTTATTTTTATCTATGTATGTCCATTTTTGTCCATGAAAACCTAATGGTCTAATTACCATTTAAAGACCTCTACTTCAATTATGCTTTTCAATTTAATCCTTTCCTATCTAGAACTCATTTTTATCAACTTTTGCAATTAAGCCCTAATAGGCAATTTAAACATCCAATTCATGAAATTTTCTATCAATATTCTAACACATGCATCTATTCACTCGGTAAATCATAAAAATTAATAGGAATAAATTTTTCTATCTCAGATTCATGGTTTCGCAACCACTATTTCGTTTAGGCCCTATTTTGGGATGTTACATTTCTTCCCCTTTAGGGATTTTTATCCCTGAAAATCTTACCTGTGAATAGGTTTGGATACTGTTTTCGCATAGCCTCTTCGGGCTCCCATGTAGCCTCGTCTACCCCATGCCTATTCTATAATACTTTCACAAGTGCAATACTTTTGTTCCTTAATTGCTTCACCTCTCGATCTAGAATCTGTACAGGTTCTTCACTATAAGTCATATCTGGCTGAATCTCAACCTCTGTCTGTGAAATCACATGTGACGGATCAGGACGGTAACGGCATAACTTGGGCACATAGAACACATCATAAATCTTCTCTAACTCTGTTGGTAAAGCTAACCAATATGCAATGGCCCAACTCTTTCAGTCACCTCAAACGGTCCAATTAAATGCGGACTTAGTTTGCCTTTCTTGTCAAATCTAAATTACCTTTCTTGCCAAATCTAAAGACTTTCTTCCACAGGTATACTTTCAAGAACACTTTGTCACCAACTTGATACTCAATCTCTTTTCTTTTCAAGTCTGCATAAGATTTCTGTCTATCTAAAGCTGCTTTCAAGTAATCTCTGATAACTTTCACTTTCTCTTCAGTTTCTTTAACTAAATCGACCCCATAAATCTGATTTTCTTTAAGCTTTGTCCAATACAAAGGTGTGCGACATTTACGTCCATACAAAGCTTCATAAGGTGCCATCTTCAAAATCGATTGATAACTATTATTATTGGAAAACTCTACCAACGGCAAATATTTTTCCCAACTACCTTCAAATTCTAAGACACAACATCTGAGCATATCCTCAAGCACCTGAATAACTCTCTCTAACTGACCATCGGTCTGAGGATGGAAAGCTGTACTAAAACTCAACTTTGTGCCCAAAGCTTCCTGTAACTTCTTCCAAAATCGTGAAGTGAATCTTGGGTCTCTATCTGAGATAATCGATAATGGTACTCCATGTAGTCTGACTATCTCTGAAATATACAACTCAGCCAACTTGTCAAGTGTATAATCCATACGAACTGAAATAAAATGAGCAAACTTTGTTAGCTTATCAATCACAACCCATACTGCATCTTTCTTTTTCGGTGTCAACGGCAATCCTGTTGCAAAATCCATGGCAACTCGGTCCCATTTCCACTCAAGAACTAACACAGGCTGCAATAAACCTGAAGGTACCTGATGTTTGGCTTTTAGATGCTGACAGATCAAGCATCTGGATGAATAGACAAGGAACTGCTATGTGCTTCCTCTAAGATCTTTCAAATAAGCTCATCATTCTTTTGTACACATACCCGATTTCTGAACCTAAAACAACCATCAGAACTGATCTGAAAGTCTAACTCTATACCCGACTCACACTGAGCTCTTTTGGCTTGTAACTCACTGTCATCTTTTTGAACTTCACAAATTTCTTCAAGAAACATTGGCTTAGCTCTTAATTCGGCTAAGATAGAACCATCATCTGATAAGGTTAAACTAGTGTTCAAAGAAGCTCTTAATGCAAATAAAGATTTTCTACTCAAAGCATCAGCAACTACGTTTGCCTTACCCGGATGATAATTGATTACTAGTTCATAGTCTTTAATCAACTCTAACTATCTTCTTTGTCTTAAGTTCAAATCTTTCTGAGTTATCAAGTATTTCAAACTTTTATGATCAGTAAATATTCAACATTTCTCACCATACAAGTGATGTCTCTAGATTTTCAATGCAAATACAATGGCAGCTAATTCTAAATCATGTGTCGGATAATTTTTCTCATGTAGCTTTAGCTGTCTAGAGGCGTAAGCAATTACCTTTCCTTCCTGCATAAGTACACAGCCTAGTCCATTCAAGGACGCATTACTGTAAATCACAAACCCTTTACCCGGTTCTGGTTGTACTAAGACAGGAGCTTCAGTCAACAATGCCTTTAACTTGTCAAAACTCTGCTGACATTTTTCAGTCCATTCAAACTTGACATCTTTCTGTAGCAATCTTGTCAATGGGGTAGCTATCATGGAAAATCCCTCTACAAATCATCTATAATAACTGACGAGACCAAGAAAACTTTTGACCTTTGATACATTCCTGGGGAGGCTTCCAATCAACAATTGCTGAAATCTTACTCAGATCAACTCTAATACCTTCACCTGAGACTATATGTCCAAGAAAATCGACTTCTCGTAACTAGAACTCACTTTTGCTAAACTTGGCATGATTATCTCTCAAAGTCTATAAAAATGTTCTCAAATGCTCTGAATGCTCAGTCTCATCATGAGAATAAATCAAGATATCATCAGTGAACACAACTACAAATTTATCCAAGTAAGGTATGAAAATTCAGTTCATTAAGTCCATGAAAATGGCAGGAGCATTAGTTAAGCCAAATGGCATCACAAGGAACACATAATGGCCATACCTAGTCTGGAAAACAGTCTTCGGAACATCTTATTCATTAAGTCCATTTTAGGTGTTTTCCATGAACACCCTTTTCACAAAAGTTGTTTATTTAACAACCTACATTCCTTTTCCTTCATAAAATTCCAGCAACCAACACTTATTCATTAATGGAAAAACTCTAAACTTTCAACCAAATTACAAAATACACCCCTAAAATGGTAGCTCATGCTACAAGGGTTCGAAAAATGCAAAAATATTCAAGAAAGGACCCTAAAATCACTTACTTGCAAGGAAGATAAGTGGCTGCAAGTTTCAAGCCCTCATAGCCATATTCATGGAGAAAAATCGGTGGAAAAGATGAAGAAGAGAAGAAGGTGAAGGCTAGTACACTAGATTAATATTAATTAAGTTTTTAAGCCACTTAACTTTGACTTTTTTATTCTTTTGTCTCCCTTGAACTTACATGGCCAGCCAACCTCATATTCAAGGGCCTAATTTCCCTTTAAAACTCCCACATTTTGGTTCTCTAGCTAATCAACACAATTTACTAATAATTTGTAACTTTTACCTTTTATGCGATTTAGTCCTTTTTCGCAATTAAACCTTCAATCACGTAAATTAATTCACCAAATTTTTCAGGCACCTTTATAAAAATACTACAGCACATAAAATAACACTAAAATAATTTTCTTAAACCTCAAGAAGTGATTTTGAAATCACAATTCTGACTAAGCCTAATTTTAGGCTGTTACAATTCTCCCCCTTAGGGATTTTTGTCCCCGAAAATCTTACTGTTAAAGAGGTTCGGGTACTATTCTTTCATCGTCTCCTCAAGTTCCCATGTGGATTCCTCGACTCCATGTCTAAGCCATAAAACTTTCACAAGTGATATGTTTTTTTCCTTAATTCTTTGTCCTCCCAAGCCAAAATCTTAACCGGCTCTTCACCATAGGTCATATCCGGACTTATTTCTGTTTATATCGGTGATATCACATGAGAAGGATCGGAGCGGTAATGACGTAACATTGACACATGAGACACATCATGGGTTTTCTCTAACTCCCGAGGCAAAGCTAAATGGTAGGCTACTGATCCAATCCTCTCTGTCACGTTGTAAGGTCTAATAAACCGTGGACTCAATTTATCTTTCCTATCGAATCTGAGGACCTTTTTCCACGGGGAAACCTTTAAGAACACTTTATTCCTAACTTGAAACTTAATCTCTTTCCTTTTTAAATCCACATAGGAATTCTATCTATCCGAGGTGACTTTCAAACAATCTTGAATCACCTTAACCTTTTCTTCGGTCTCCTTGACCAAATCAACCCCGTGTATCTAATCCTCTTTAAGTTCTCACCAATAAAAAGGCATTCGACACTTGCGCCCATACAAAGCCTCATAAGGCGCCATCTTAAGACTTGACTGATAGTTGTTATTGTAGGTGAATTCAACTAGTGGCAAGTACTTCTCCCAACTGTCTTAGAACTCGAGGACACAACATCTCAACATATCCTTAAGAATCTAAATAACCCCATTTGACTGGCCATCAGTCTGTGGATGGAAAGCCGTGCTAAAATTCAACTTTGTCCCTAATGCCTCTTGTAACCTTTTCCAAAACTGAAAGGTAAATCTCAGATCTATGTCTGAAATAATTGATAGGGGCACTCCATGTAGTCTCATTATCTCGGAGATATATAGATCAGCTAATTTCTCAAGCGAGTAATCCATGCGAACTGGTATAAAGTGAGCCAACTTTGTTAGCCTGTCCATAACAACCCATACTAAGTCTTTCTTCTTTGGCGTCAAAGGCAGTTCTGACACGAAGTCCATAATAACTCAGTCCCACTTCCACTCGAGAACCATTACGGGCAAAAGTAAACCTGAAGGTACTTGGTGTTCGGCTTTTACTTGCTGGCACACTAGGCACTTGGAGACAAACTTTGAAATGTCCCTTTTCATTCCCGACCACCAATACATTTTCTTCAAGTTGTTATACACTGCCCAGGTGAATAAACAAGTGACTACTATGTGCCTCTTGCAAAATCCTCCGAATAAGCTTATTGTTCTTAAGCATACAGATTTCGTCTTGGTACATCAAACATCAATCAACATCAACTTAGACTCATTACTCATCCCGTACTGAGCTATCTTAGCCTGTAGTTCCTTGTCACTTTTTTGAGCTTCAACAATTTCTTGCAGAAATGTCAGTCTTGCTCTCAATTCAGCTAAAATCGAACCATCGTCTGTCATAGACAACCAATCATCCATAACCCTCAAGGCAAACAATGACTGCTTACTTAATGCATCGACAATTACATTCATCGTTTCGGGGTGGTAGTCGATTATCAACTCATAATCCTTTATCAGCTCCAACCATCTCCGTTGCCACAAGTTCAACTCCCTTTTAGTCATCAAGTACTTTAAACTTTTGTGGTCTGTGAAAACCTGGCATCTCTCGCCATACAAATAGTGTCTCCAAATCTTTAGTGCAAAAATGATGGCGGCCAACTCTAAGTCATGAGTAGGGTAGTTCTTCTCGTATGGCTTCAACTATCTTGAGGCATATGCAATTACTTTGCCTTCTTGCATTAACACGCACCCCAATCCATTCAGGGAAGCATCGCTATACACTACAAACTCTTTTCCTGGTTCAAGTTGTACTAAAACTAGGGCTTCAAAAACAAAGCCTTTAATCTTTCAAAACTCTATTGGCACTTTTCGGTCCACTCGAATTTGGCATCTTTTTGTAGCAACCTCGTCATTGGAGTCGCAATCATAGAAAATCCACTAACAAAGCGTCTGTAATATCCCTCTAAGCCCAAGAAACTCCTAATCTCTGTTACATTCCTTGGCGGTTTCCACTCTACAATGGCCGATATCTTACTCAGGTCGACTCGGATCCCATCTCCTGACACAATGTGTCCCAAGAATCTGACCTCACGTAGCTAAAATTCACTCTTGCCGAACTTGGCATACAACTATTTATCTCTCAAAGTTTACAACACGGTCCTCAAGTGATCCGCATGCTCATCCTCATCACAAGAATAGATGAGTATGTCATCAATAAAGACGACAACAAACTTGTCAAAGTAGGGTCAGAAAATGTAGTTCATCAAATCCATGAATACTACCGGAGCATTTGTCAAGCCAAAGGGCATGACTAGGAACTCTTAGTGATCGTACCTCATCCGAAAAGCAGTTTTCAGCACATCTTGTTCCTTGACTCTCAACTGGTAATACCCCAACCTCAGGTCTATCTTAGAAAATATGGTTGCTTCTCTCAAATGATCAAACAAGTCATCGATCCTCGGCAAAGGATACTTATTCTTCACCATAACCTTATTGAGCTGACGGTAGTCTATGCATAACCTCATCGAACCATCCTTTTTCTTAACAAATAAAATCGACGCTCTCTACGGAGAATAACTCGGTCTCGCAAAACCCTTATCCATCAACTCTTGCAACTAGGTCTTCAATTCCTTCAGTTCCGTTAGAGCCATTCTATATGGAGCAATGCCGTGCTAGGGACCAACTCGATACCGAACTCTACTTCCCTCTTTGGAGGTAATCTAGGCAACTCTTCCGAAAACACATTCGGGTACTCTCATACTACTGGTACTGAATCAAGTTTCACTTCCAACACTTAGGTATTCAGCACAAAAGTAAGATACGACTCGTATCTTTTCCTCAAATACCTCTAAACTGTCATAGAAGATACCACTATAGGTAGGCCATCTGATTCACCTGATTCAATCCAGAGAATATCCCCGTTTTCACATTTTAGCTCAATAAATTTCTTTCCACAATTTACTACTACGTCATGGGCGGTCAGCCAATCCATACCAAGTGTTACATCAAACTTGTCAAACAATAATAACATTAAGTTAGCCGGGAAGCAATGACCTCTAACTGTCAAAAGACAATCCCTACACACTTGGTCAACTAGCACAGGCTTGCCTAGTGGGTCTGACACCTTTACTACAAACTCGGTTGACTCAACATACACTTTCATACTAGAAACCAGTTTCATACACATATATGAATGGGTAGACCTCGGGTCAGTCAAGGTAATAACAGGTATATCGTAGATAGAAAAGTTACCCGTAATCATGTCGGGGGACAAACCCTCTTCACGGGCACGGATAGCATAGGTCCTTGCAGACGCTCTGCCCTCAGACCTCACAATAGTATCTCTAGGAGCACCTCAGCTACTAGCCCCACTACTGGGTTTTTCTGTGGTCTACCTCTCAAAGGAGTACTATTCACTCTCATCTCTTACTTTTTGTTGCCCTCATCCTTCTCAGGGCAGTCTCGGATGAAATGGTCAAGTGAGCCGCACCGAAAACAACCTCTTTCATTTACTCGGCACTTATCGAAGTGTCGTCTACCACACTGTGAGCACCTGCGTCTATCCAGTCGAGCACTACCCACACTCGCCATTGAGATAGTCTAAGCCTTGGACATCACATGTTGCTTACTCTTGTTCTTACCTGAAAATCCCATTTAAGTATTGGATCGGATAGTAAACTCCCTCGATCTCTTAGATGAAGATTGATGCGATTTCTCCATCTGTCTTTTCTTTGAGTCACGAGACTTCATATCGACTTTTTTTTCTCCTTGGCCAACTCTTCAGCCTTGTATGCTCTCTCAACGAGCACCACGAATTCTCGAATCTCCAAAATACCCAGAAATAATCTGATGTCTTCATTCAAACTGTCTTCAAACCACTTACACATGATGGCTTCGGAAGACACACACTCCCGAGCATACTTGCTGAGTCTCACGAGCTCACGTTCATATTCTGTGACTGTTATTCAGCCTTGCTTAAGTTCTAGAAACTCCTTCTTCTTTTGGTTGATGAACCTCTGACTGATATACTTCTTGCGGAATTCCTCCAAGAAGAAATCCCAAGTCACCCTCTCTCTCGATACCACTGACACGAGAGTGTTCCACCACTGGTAGGCCGAATCTCGAAGTAATGATACCACACATTTTATGCACTCTTCAGGTGTGCTTGATAGCTCATCGAACACTCTAATGGTGTTCTCCAGAACTCGGCTCTCTTTGGGTCGTCATCTTTATTTGCCCAGAATTTCTCTGCCCCATGTTTTCTAAGTCGATCTACCAGAGGTTTTTCTCTCCTATTCAATTCCACTCCTTGAGGGGCTACCAGGGCATGGTGATAAATTAGAAGGGGTGGGAGAGGTGGAGTGTTCAGGTTCATACAAACATACTCCATGTACCAAGCATCCATCATTTAGAGGTAGGCCTCTCTAACCCCTCCACCCTGACTCATCGTCACAGGCTCGTTTTCAACTGGCGCGGTCCCTTCTACGTCGTCCGCCATAGGCTGGCCGGGATCTATTACTATAAGAAAAACATAATTTTATTATAGTCACGAGTCGTCACATTATCATCAAACAATAATGGCATGTATAGCTAAACTCGTACACACTCTTGATTAGTCTTAGAATTGACTAAACCATGTTTTGATACCACTAAATGTAACACCCCCTACCCATATCCGATGCTAGGATAGGGTACAAGGCGTTACCTTACTAAACTACGTGCAACCATTCAATCTTAACTCACGGAAATGTGTCCCAATTAAAAAATTTCAAACAATATTCTATAGGCCTTCATATAGGCCTACGAGGCCTAAAACATGGTTTAGAAACAACCAGGGCTATTTCAGGCCCTTAAGAAAATTTCTTCAAAAACTAGTAAAAATAAGGCACACGTCCGTGTGGAAGGGCAATACGGCTGTGTGGCATCTAGACTTAGCCGTGCTGGTGGCCCATATGGTTCACACGGCCTAAGCACCTAGGGACATGCTTGTGCCCTTGTCTGTGTTGATTTATTTTCTAACATCGAACCTATAGGGGTTTTCACATAGCCTGGTCACACGCCCGTCTGCCCAGCCCATCTCCCTCACACGGCCATGATACACCCGTGTCGCGGCCCATGTGTAAAAACCTTGACATTTTGTTTCTGACGCCATCACACATACGACTGTGGCACACACCTGTATGCTGGACGTGTCCTCCACACAGTTTAGACACACAGCCGTGTCCCATGCCCGTGTGGAACACTGATGGGCATTTAATTTTTCTACTTAAGGTGCAGGGGACACACAGCCTGATCACACGCCTGTGGGTAGACCATGTGTCACACACGGCCTAGACACACGCCCGTGTGTCTACTTGTGTGGACAAAAATAGGCTATCTACCAAGCCTCTTTGCCACCCTGAAACAAGATCAAATACAACCTAACACTTTCGTACCATGGCTCAACATCGATATGTATCTAAATGTCCATAACTATGTCTTTATCTAACAACCACAATTCACATAATGTGCATGCATGATGAATCTAAGCAACCATCCACAATTTCCATGAACTCATTCTCATTTCATTAAAAATAGCTATAACAATTTTGGCCAATTCCAATGGCCATTTACAAAATGAACTTTATAAAATAAATGGCTAACACAATTGGCTCACTAGTGTAACTTACACCAAAATGACGTAAAGACCTATACATGTCATTACTCTAAGCACAAATATAACTATACCGAATGCTTCAATTGGTAGTGTGAACAATGCCTCCTACGTTCCTTGGATCCTCGAATTACTTAGGTGGCACTATAAGGGAAAATAGAAAGAAAAAGGGTAAGCATAAATCTTAGTAAGTCATAAGTAAATAAATATCAACAATTTACCAAGTCATGACAACTTTCATTGCATAACAAATCATGCATGATACAAAGAATAACTACAACATAACTTACACGATCTCCTCCTTTACTAATCACACAACATGCTAGTGAGCTTACATTTCATGTATTATACTTAAGCACCTGCACCACTTATAGAGATCATTACAATATCTCACAACTAAGCAATTAACTCTGAATTTTCCCGTTAAACTATTTAGAATATGAAAGGATATTCAATGAGCCTCCAATGTAAGGTATCAAGTCGATGTCATGTCCAAGACATGGTCTTACACTAGTCACATATCAAGTCAATACCATGTCTCAGACAGGTCTTATACTAACTCTCAATGTATCGAGGTTGATGCCATGCCCTAGACAGGTCTTACACTAGCCCTCATCTATTAGTGTCGATGCCATGTCCCAGACAGGCCTTACACTAACACGCAACAAGCTGACGCCATGTCCCAGACAGGTCTTACACTAGCTTGTATATCTCAAGGCTGATGCATGTCCCAGACATGTCTTACACTAGCTCTCACCTCAAAGCCGATGCATGTCCCAGACATGTCTTATACTGGCTCTCATAATGCTGCCGATACATGTCCAAGACATGTCTTACACTAGCATACACATTACCCAATGTCATGGCATGAATCTCCAATTTTATTCTAGTTGTTCAACCGTGCTTTATTACGCATGTTCTCATCATTTCATGAATAAAAATACATTATTCAACAATTTATGCTCGAATAAACATTTTCATACATAATTCTTTTCACAATGCAATATCTTATAACAAAACAAGGATTTCATGCATACAATTAATAATGTTGCATTATTTACCTATAAATTACCTCAATAAACAAATGGAAAATGACTTTTCGGTTTAATCGATTTGCTTGGCTTTTCCCTAGTCTAGGTTCAGATTTGGTAAATCTTGATCTATAACAATACAAATTCACAAATTTAATCACTAATTTAACCTAAACAAATCAAGAATCAATATTTGGAAAAATGACCATTTTTCCCTTGACTTTGGCAAAATGACCATTTTACCTCTAAGCTTGGAAATCGAATTTTATCGAATTTCCTTCTTAACCAAGCCTAACTAAACTCTTTTCACTCTTATAGAAACTCAAAATTCCTATTATTTCACACACTTACTCTTTAATTTGCAACTTTACAACTAAGTCCATTTTAGGTGTTTTCTAAGAACACCCATTTCACAAAAGTTGTTTATTTAACAACCTACAGTCCTTTTCCTTCATAAAATTCCAGAAACCAACACTTATTCATTAATTGAAAAAATTTAAACTTTCAACCAAATTACACAATACACCCCTAAAAAGGTAGCTCATGCTACAAGGGTTCTAAAAATGCAAAAAAAATCAAGAAAGGACCCTAAAATCACTTACTTGCAAGGAAGATAAGTGGCTGCAAGTTTCAAGCCCTCATAGCCATATTCATGGAGAAAAATCGATGGAAAAGATGAAGAAAAGAAGAAGGTGAAGGCTAGTACACTAGACTAATATTAAATTGAGTTTTCAAGCCACCTAACATTGACTTTTTAATTCTTTTGTCTCCCTTGAACTTACATGGCCGGCCAACCTCATATTCAAGGGCCTAATTTCTCTTTAAAACCCCCACATTTTGGTTCTCTAGCTAATTCACACAATTTACTAATAATTTGCAACTTTTACCTTTTATGCGATTTAGTCCTTTTTCGTAATTAAGCCTTCAATCGCGTAAATTAATTCACCAAAATTTTCATGCACCTTTATAAAAATATTAAAACACATAAAATAACACTCAAATAATTTTCTTAAACCTCAAGAATTGATTTTGAAATCACAATACTGACTAAGCCTAATTTCGGGATATTACAGAGACCCTCATATGGCCGTGTCTGCCCCACACTTGATTTTAGCGAATTAGACAGTGAATTATGTGGCCTGATCATACGGTCATGTCCCTACTTCACACGGGCGTGTGCCTTTATCGCACGACCATGTACCACCTTCTACACGGGCATTTGGACCACCACACGACTCGGATTGCTCCACACGGTTGAAGCACATGGACGGGTGGCCCTATCTTGCCAAATAATGTTTTAGGTCAAATTTAATTATGATCTCAACTCTGTAGGCTCCAACCCTCGGCTAAGCTTTAGTGAGGGTAATTACGACTCTGTTCAGGGCTTGAATTATGTGTTGCTTGTGATTGATTACGTGGCATGACTAATGCTAAAACCAAGTATATGAGTGTGCTCATTTCTGATTCTAATTGAATGAATGCGAGTGGCTGCCTCTAAATGACTGACTGTAATTGGTATTCTGATTTTGTACATGAAATTGCATACATACATATATATGCATAAAGCATTTTTGGGTGGAATTTTGAAGAGAAGGAAAACTGATACTGAACTGAACTGGCAGTTTTATTACAACTAGACTATATAGTAATTACCACACTACACCGTACGGCATGTACGTTAGCTATGCTACGTACCATTGACTGATCTAGCAGCTCAGCTGTAATTTACTGGTATAACAATTTACAGCATTGCACTGTACCGTATATACGTTAGCTATGCTACGTACCCATATCTGATCTGGCAGTTCATACTGCGCAACTGTATTACAGGTTACCGCATGGTAATGTACAGCTTATATGTTAGCATTACTGCGTATTATTATTGACTAATCTGACAGTTATCTGCTTACTGTTAGCCCCAATACCCAGAGGGTTGTGGGCAATCCCAATACCCTAAGGGTCGTGGACTTATTGAAAGGCTCTTAAGCCAATTGACTGGTAGCTCAACTACAAATTACTAATTTGTGCCGCATTCAGTACTACTTGTAAGTATAGGGATGGGTGGGTGATTTAATCCCCACAGTAAGTGTAGGGTTAGACGAAGAGGTGTGTTGACTGGATGGATGGGTTATGTATTTCAACTACATTCATATGTATCTTACTTACTGTTCTGTAACTACGACTGTTGATTATACTGTTTGACTGAAAAGCACTTGTACCTATGTGAAATTGTTAAACTCTGATTGTATCGTTCTAATTGCGATTTGATACGTGTGAACCGTTACTGTCTGTCGAGACTTCGTCTCAGGTTTACCGTCTGTTCTTGCAAGTACGATCTGTTTAACCGTTCGACAGTTTTACGTGTTAGACTGTCTAACTGTAACTATCTGACTGAATCATTACTATGACTGAATAGTTATAATGACTGTGTGTCTGAGTGAATTCTTAATATGGTCAAAATACTGCTATTTGCCGATACGTCTGTTGTGAATGTATCGACTGGTTCTGTATAACTCTGTAAGTATGTTCTGTTTCTGAACTACTGCTAATTTTCTGCCTCTGATTCTGTAGATAATTGGTTTTGATCTCACACTGAGCTCGCGTAGCTCACCCCCTCTTTTGTTCCCCTTTCAGGTTCTTTCCTGGATTTTGATGCTGGACCTAGTACGCGGAGGCCTCGGACAGTCATGGTGGCAAAGTTTATTTCGATTCTATTTTCTGATTTATATTTTTTATTACACTATTTTAGGAATGTAAAGATTTTTAATATTGTGGTACAGTTTTTGTTTTTAAATTTTTACTCGTTTATTGGATTTCGACTTTTTATTACACTTATTTGTAATTTTTATTAAATGATTTTCAAGAAATTGAATATACGATTAGATATGATAACTTGTTTTGTAAAACTGATCCACGATCACTTTGATGATCAATGTAGCATCCTGGATTTGGACTAGAATACTAGGCCAGGTTTGGGGTGTTACATTTAGTGGTTTTAGAGCCAGGTTTGCAAAAACTCGGCCTGTGTTTTCTACGCAAACAATTGGTTTCGAAAAACATTTGAAAAATTGTACCTCAGAAAGTTAAAATGGTTTGTGTTTTGAAAGTGATTTACGAAAATGAACTGTCTGAGACTCCGGTGGTAGTTCAAGTAGAAATCGAAACTATATTGTTAGAAATGTGGAATTTTGTACTTACTGAGGTTTGCTTTCTGAAAATACAGATAATCTAAATTAGGCACGAAATTGTTGTGGCTTCTAGAGGTAAACAGGATTTCGAGGAGTTGTCTATTTTTTCAGAATGGGAGACTGCTCAGGAGTTAGAGGTCAACGTGAGTCTGCTAGTTTTGGGTAGCGATAAACTAGAGCTGGGTACTAAGGCACTGACCCTGGAAGTGAGGGAAGTGTTAGAGGGAGTATTCAAGGCTAGGATAAGAGAGATTGGTGAGACACTTCAAGCTAGGTGCGTAGACTGTAGGGAGAAGAGAGAACATAGTTTACAGAGGTTGGAGCCTCATACTACGAAGCATGTTAAGACACATCTGACTAACGGTAAAGGTAGTATTGGTGGAGGTACGAGTGTACCAACTTGTGAGCATTGTAAAAGGCGTCATTCAAGCGAATGCTGGAGGAAGTTAAGAGCGTGTCTCAGATGTAGGTCTAAGGAACATCGGATTCAATATTGTACTTGGTGTTTTTAAGTCAGGTATGACTGGAAATGTTTGGATGTATTGCGTGAAATATAGTTCAAGCTAAGTATGATAGTATTTTGGGATTGGAGTGCGCAACAGGAGAGTAGTGATATAGTCTGTGATTTATGACTGCTCTGTTAGTTGGAAATTTCAGGGAAGAAATTTCTTTAAAGAGGGGTGAATTGTAATGCCTCGAATTTTGGGCCTGGAGATTTTGAGTTTGAGCATAGGGACAGTGAGGAGGCTGCACATAAGTGATTAGTTGTGCGTTTTAGTGACAAGAATGGGCCTGCTGGTCTGATGGTTGAGTGAGTGTTAGTGTACTTTGAGGTTCTAGGTTCAAGCCTTGTGTGCGTATTCTGGAAACATTTTTATTATTGTTTGGCTTTAAGTTAATATGTTTTAACTATTTACTCTTTATTATGATATTATTTTATTAAATTTTATTTTTTAATTATATTTTGGAATTTATTTTTTCTCTCCACCCTTTTAACTTTTTTTCCTCTCTCTTGGTCTCTTTTTGGCTTTTTGGGTTCTATTACTTCTTCTTTTCAAAAACGGTCTTGTTTGTGAAATTCATAGAGCTTCGTTCTTGTCATCAATTTAGAGACTGAAAGTCTCCATCGTCACCTTCGATCACGCATCAGGTGTGTTGTCTACTCTTTTCTTATTAATCATTATTTTATTTTGCGAATCCATTTTTCTTCGGCTTTTCGTGACTATGCACTAACCCCTTCGTTTTTTGGTGTTAAGAAATTGTAAGAGAGGGGAAAAACTCTAGTTTCTGATGTATTTGTGATGTGGCTAAGGTTGGGGGAGGTTCTGGTGGTTTAAACAGAGCTTTCGAAGCTATTTTAGGGGTGGTTTTTTTACCCCCTCCCGACGGCCACGCGGGAGTGTGCCGAGGCAGACGACTATGTAGATTTGGGAACTAGGGTTTCCGATTAATTTTGGGTGCCACATGGCCTGGCCACACGAGCTTGTGGCCAATTTAGGGATTTTTTTCAGAATTCACACGGCTGTGTCCCTTGGGCACACGGCCATGTGAATTTGAGTATTAGGGATTTAGTGATTTGGAGTCACATGGCCTGGCCACACAACCGTGTGGCTAATTTGGGGATTTAGGGACCACACACAGGCGTGTGTTTTAGACACACGGCCATGTCTGGTGGGCACACGAGCATGTGAGACCCTCACACGGCCATGTCTGCCCTGCACTTGATTTTAGCGAACTGGATAGTGAGTTATATGGCCTGATCACACGGCCATGTCCCTGCTTCACACGGGCGTATGCCTCTATCACACGATAGTGTGCCGCCTTCTACACGGGCGTTTGGACCCTAGCATGGCCTGGATTTCTCCAAACGGTCGGAGCACATAGGGTGTGGCCCTATCTCGCCAAATAATGGTTTTAGGTCAAATTTAATTGTGATCACAACTCTGTAGGTTCCAACCCTCGGCTAAGCTTTAGTGACGGTAATTACGACTCTGTTCGGGGCTTGAATTGTGTGTTGCTTGTGATTGATTGCGTGGCATGACTGATATTGAAACCAAGTAAATGAGTGTGCTCATTTCTGATTCTGATTAAATGAATGCGAGTGTCTGCCTCTAAATGACTTACTATAATTGGTATTCTGATTTTGTACACGAAATTGCATACATACATACATACATACATATGTATAAAGCATTTTTGGATGGGGTTTTAAAGAGAATGAAGACTGATTCTGAACTGAGCTGGCAGTTTTACTGTAACTGAACTGTACAGTGGATTACCACACTGCACCGTATAGCATGTACGTTAGCTATACTACGTACCATTGACTGATCTGGCAGCTCAACTGCAATTTATTGGTATAGTGATTTACCGCATCGCACTATACCTTATGTACAGTAGCTATGCTACGTACCTATATCTGATATGGTAGTTTATACTGCCTGACTGTACTGCGAGTTACTACATGGCATTGTACAGCTTATACGTCAGCATTGCTACGTATTATTATCGACTGATCTGGCAGTTATCTACTTACTGTTAGCCCCAATACCCAGAGGGTCATGGACTTACTAAAAGGCTCTTAAGCATATTGACTGGCAGCTCAGCTGCAAATTACTGATTTGTGCCGCATTCGGTACTACTTGTAAGTGTAAGGATGGACGGGTGATTTAATCCCCACAGTAAATGTAGGGTTGGACAGAGAGGTGTGTTGGCTGGATGGGTGGGTTATGCATTTCAATTGCATTCATATGCATCTTACTGATTGTTCTGTGACTACGACTGTTGATTATACTGTTTGACTGAAAGGCACTTGTGCCTAGGTGAAATTGTTAAACTTTGATTGTATCATTCTGACTGAATAGAACTTGAGGCTGATTGTGATTTGATACATGTGGACTATTACTGTCTGTCAAGACTTCTTTATTGGGTTTACCGTCTATTCCTGCAAGTACGATCTATTTAACCGTTCGACAGTTCTGCGTGTTAGACTGTCTGATTGTAACTTTTTGACTGAATTATGACTAAATAGTTATAATGACTAAGTGTCTGACTGTGTGTTAGAAAGTGAAATTTGTCATTTTAGATCAAGAAACACGAAGCCCGAATCAAAACCAAGGAAAAAGCAATGTGGTGGATTAAATCGAATATTCACCTATATTTTGGATCCGAGGTAAGTTGTATGCAATAATTAGCAATATGCATTTTGAAAAATTATTGTGATGATATTCTATGAAATTTATATTATTGCTATAAAATTTATTGATATGATTTTTTTTACAAAGAAATGATAAAGTGATAGTTGAGAAATCTCGGTTAAATTTTAAGGAATACGAGGGATACCGTAGTCATAACATGAGAATTTGTAGGTCCCGTGTAATACCATGTTTGGGACATGGCATCGGTACCGAATTGAGATCCCATGTGAGACCATGTCTAGGATATGGCATTGGTATCGACTTGAGGTCCTATATAAGACCATGTTTGGGACATGGCGTTAGCACCGAGACAAGATTTAGATCCCTTGTAAGACCATGTCTGGGACATGGCATCGGTATCCGTTACGATCTCGAGTAAGACCATGTCTGGGACATGGCATCGACATCAATATGAGATCCCATATAAGATGATATCTGGGATATGGCTTCGGCATCGACATTTGATCTCATGTAAAACTATATCCGGGATATGGCATTGGCATCTTACCATGAGAATGACATTTCGAGTATCCTTCTGTATTCTAAATAATTTAACGGGAAAAGTATTTTAAGTCGATGAATTTAAAGAGAAAGACTAAAATTATGTGATGAGTGATACAAGTGCACATGAGTAAATTACAAGAAATGAATATGAAATGACATGAATGTGTCAGTAAGAAAGAGCATGAGCAAGCCATGTTAATGTGTAAAGAATTTATGTGATATTCATGATACATTACTTGGATGAATATTTCATGATTTATGTTGCTATTTATTTCACGCAACTTACTAAGCATTTAAGCTTACTCCCTTTCTTTTCCCTTTTCCTTGTAGTCTTGCCTAACTGGCTCGAAAATCGTTAAAAGTCAGAGCTCGAAATCACACTATCAAGCCTTTCATTTTAGTGTAGTAAAGTCTAATTATTTTGTGTATGGCATGTATAGAAACTTGGTCATTTTGATATATGTCATTTTGGGTAGCCATATGTGTTGGCTATTGATGTTACTCAAGTCATGTTATAATGACCTTTGGAAATGGGCTAATATTGATTAAGTTTTAATTATACAAAGTAAATTTCATTCATGATATCATTAGATGGCATACCTAAGTAGAAAAATGAATGATGAGAATGCATGGTTAATGTGATGTTTCATGGTAAGAGGATGCCTTAATTTTGGATATTTAGATGTTTGTAAATGCCATATTACATGTTATTGAAGTTAGCGTTGCATTTGATTAAGTTTCAAGGTGGCAAAGGGCTTGGAAAATAGCCCATATTTATCCACACGGGTAGGCACATGGGCGTGTGTCTAGGCCGTGTATGACACACAGTCAACCCCATGGGGTGCTGATAGGCCATGTGTCCACTACACCTAAATTATGCAAAACAAAATGCCCAGTAATTTTCACACAGGCGGAGACACGGTCGTGTGTCTCAACCGTGTAGAGGGCACAGCCTAGCACACGGGCGTGTGGCTTGGTCGTGTCACCTAAATTGCATGCTGACGTCATAAATAGAATGTTCAGGTTTTCACACACGGGCTAAGGCACGGGTGTGTCGAGGCCGTGTGAAGGACATGAGCCAAGAACACAAGCATGTACCAGGCCGTGTGAAAACCCCTATAGGTTCAAAATGAAAAAAATAAATTCGACACAGGCTAGGGACATGGGCGTATGCGACCACACAGCCTGCCCACACGGGCATGTCCCACCTTACACGAGCGTGTGACCCTATTTTGAGCAAAAATTTTCTAAGTGCTCGAAAGTTTTCGGTTTGGTTTCGAACCACTCCCATGTATGTTTTGGGCCCCTTAGGCCCATGATAAGGATATTAAGAGAATGTATGAAAAAATTTTAAATGGAAATGAAATTTTATGGTTCGGGTTTGTAAGTTTAAGTAAGTTTAAGTACAATAACACCTTGTACCCCGTCCCGACGTCGGACACAGGTAAGGGGTGTTACAGCGAATGTTCCAACTGATTCTATATAGTTCTGTAAGTATGTTCCATTTCTGAACTACTACTAGTTTTCTACCTCTAATTCTATAGATAATTGGTTTTGATCTCACACTGAGCTCGAGTAGCTCATCCCCCCTCTTCTGTTCCTCTTTCAGGTTCTTTCCTGGATTCTGATGCTGGACCTAGTACGTGGAGGCCTCGAACAATCACGATGGCGAAAGTTTATTTCGGTTCCAATTTTTGATTTATATTTTGATTACACTGCTTTGGGAATGTAAAGATTTTTAATATTGTGGTACAGTTTCCGTTTTTAAATTTTTACTCATTTATTGGATTCTAACTTTTTATTGAACTTATCTGTAATTTTTATTAAATGATTTTCAAGCAATTGAATATTCGATTAGATATGATAACTTATTTTGTAAAACTCTTCCACTATCACTTCGGTGATCAATGTAGCATCCTGGATTCTGTCTAGACTTCTAGGTCGGGTTTTGGGTGTTACAAAACTTCATCCAATATACTTTAGCTACTTACTAGATTGCTTTTTATTCATTTCACATTTTAAACACATCACAACACATGTATGTACATAATATTCATACCATTGTTAACTAATATTAACATATACATAAACAAAATCATAATACTAAATCATTCATCAAACTTAGCATTATATAAACATAAGACTCCCTTAGGTACATGCCATTGAACTACCAAGAAATATCACCAACTTGTTGAGTCCGGGATTACGGCTGGATGGTAATATCAACTAACTATTACGATAAAACCTAAACAACACCATGAAAAACCAAAACCGTACGATGACTGTGAACTCGGTGATATTTCCATAATCTGAACATTATAATATAATATAACTTATTAAAAATACATAAATCAAAAATCATAAGGTTCATATGCAATTCAATTAATAAATTGTTTCATTTTATCATATTTACTTACTATTATAATATATTAATCCAATTCATACCGTAAATGATATATTAACAATACTTTGTCATTTTTCTATGTCAGATTCCAAGTTTCTATATCAGTTAACATTGTCAATCAATATACCAATTCCTCAATTCCATATCAAAATCTCATCAGAAAATCATCAATTTATATATGTGACAACATAATTCATCACAATATAGATTCAATTCCACATTTATAACCACATACAATTTAGTCATTATCACAATTTACTTCTTATCACAAACATCCAATACAAATCAAATCAATTCAACTCATTTTTTCATTTCAGCTCACCTTATGATATTACCATGTAATACAATTTATAAATGCAGCAATCGAAATAATTCGAATTATAGAAATACAAACCGTAAACTTCAAGCTATTCATCGACGACTTTATATTTTCCCTTCCTATTTGAGGATTTTAGGTCGACATTAGCTATAGATTAACATAAGCACGCCAAATCATCAATAAACAATCAAATTCACACCAAATTACAAATTTACACAAATTTTACATTTTATTCAATTTAGCCCCTAAAACTGAGACTAACATAACTTTCAAATTAGAACTCAAATTTTAAATTTGATTTCACTATAGTCCATTTAAAAGCTCTTCTTTCCCATTTCCACCAAAAATTTCATAATTTATGCAATTTAGTTCTTATTAAACAAAACTATAGTTTAACTTCACAATTTAGTCATTTTTCGCTCTTAAGCTTAAAATCCATCAATTTAGTACATAAAACTTCGAGATATCATTAATGTAATCTTTCTAAAACTTTAGCAATTCCAAAAAATAACACATAGGTCAACTAGATTAAGCTCTCAGTATTTCAAAAATTACAAGAAAAGGATTAAATTACACTAACCAATTGATGGTTTGAACCCTAGAATTTTTGGTCGATTCTTTGGCTTCTCTCCTTTCTTAAATCGATGCTTACAATAATAGAGAAGACAATGTATTTCTCTTTCTTTCCATTACCTTATTTTTATTACAATGTTATTTTTTATTTTTATTTTTTTACACAAATTCATACAAATTCATGCCATTACCTTTCACTCCAACTTAAGAAGGTATAATTGCCTTATTAATCCATGCTCTGTGATTCTAATTAAAAATTCTCTAACAATTGAAATTTTACCAGTTTTACAATTTAATCTTTGTACCTTAATTAATCACTAATTCGATAAAATCACCTATCTAAAATATTTATAGTTTTGATTTATGGAAATGGGGTCTCAAAATTATATTTTTTGACACCATTGATTTTTGGGTCATTACATCCTCGTCGTAATGTCAACTAACAGTGAGTCACATCTCGACGTCGAGTAGCCTGAGATCACGAAGTGACATACTATTTGGCAACGTCACAAAGTGGAGGAAGTGACATCACAACGTTAACCCTGAAGTTTTTAAAACTTTGCAGTTTGGTTTTATTTCATGCTCGAGTCAACAAAAGAGCTTTTGTAAGCTCAATTAAGGCTTGGATTTGATTGTGTATCATAATGTAAATATGTTTATTATTTAATTGCAAGTTTGAATGATATTTACTGTATAATTGACAGTAGTTGCTCTGGCAATGAATGTGGCATCCTGTAGCTCAGATTCAACAATCGGGTCGAGCGAGGGGTGCTACAACTAGAGTTACCATGGTAATTATTGTAAATCCTAAGGGATAAAGATATATAGAGTTTAAATCCCTTAGGACTCTCATCTTGTAGATAAGCAAAAATCTTGACCGTCAATATAACTCAATCTGTATCGTTGAATTTGGGGGAGCTCAACTATAAATAGTGGCCTTCTTTCTCATTTGTGATCACTCGGTTGTAAACCTTCAAAGTAATAGAATACTTTCGAAAGCATTTAGTTAAACACTTGGTGTGCACTATTTTTCTATGGCTTTTTGTTCATTTGTAGCTTCTTTTGTCTTTCGAGTTTGCTTCAACTTAGGCAGGATTTGAACCCAAGAAATCGCCTAAGGTCACACGATTTGCCTGACTAAAGTTTTAGCCTTGTGACACTAGGCAATTATTCCCACATTAGGGCTTGAATTTTAGGGTTTTCAAAGACTAACTTAGATAACAAAAAAAAAATTGAAGTCCCAATGTGAGAATAATTGCCAAGTTTAGTGCCTAACTTTGACAAAAAAATGTTCATACCCAATATGGGAACAATTGTTAAGTTTAGTGACTAATTTAGATAAAAAAAAGTTTAAACCCTAGTATAGAAAAAGTTACCAAATTCAAGTCCCAAAATATAGTTTAACCCAGAGTTTTATTGTCAGTGTGGAATAGAAGCATAGACAATTGTAATAATGAAAAGAATAGGTTATTTAGTAATTTCACAGGGAAGAAAAAAGCATCCAATATTAAAAATAAGTAATATATTTATTTAATAATTAAAAATGAAAATGAGGATAGGAGAGAAACGTGACACAGGTTGAAATGTAACGGAAACGGAAACGGGAAATTTGAAAACGGGACCCACATAAAGAGGGGGTTGTCTTGGAGGATACCCCTTCCCCTTCCCTCTCCCTCACTTCACTACCTCCCATCATCAATTAAAAATATTAAATTTAGGTTGAAAATAAATTTAAAAAAGTTAAGCCATTTTGTCGCCTTCCTCCCGCCCCCTTCCCATTTAAAATTTCATTTTATAGGCATTGGTTTTGATCTCTTGCACCATTTGCAAAGTACTCGTGATGATTTTACAGTAGAGCATAAATATAAATATGTATTCCAAAAATTACATGTAACATCACAATTATGCATCAATCTTAACAGAAAATATTAAATTCATGTTGATTTTTTTTTTAACTTTTATAAATTTAATTCAACAATTTAAACTTTACATTTTATCTATGTTAATATTTAAAATTTTAATTGAGTTGGTATCATCCTCAACCGAGTTTTAATACAATTATAAATTTACTTAAATTTCTTATTTTTATAAATTTTTCATGTTTTTATATAAAATTTTAAAAAAAATACACGCATCTTTTAAGATATGATTAAAAATAAATACTATTCTAAATTTGAAGCAAAATTAGATATCAATTGATTGGTTTGCATCATGAATTAGATTGTTATTGTTTGGAGTAAATATTTGCGCACATATATATATATATATATATAATTAGAAATTGTAAGATGAAGAGGTTGTGTTGTGTGAAATTTAAGTGATTACGTTCTATTGTAGCAAAAATAGATAGATAAATAAAATGAAGATGAGAAATGTGAATACCGTCGGACCATTTCGGCTATTTAAAGTCTTATTATTAAAAGAAAAGTAAGTGTTAGCAACAAAGTCGTAAAAAGGACCGGAAATGCTCATGCTACCATGTGTAATGATCACAAAGCTGAAACAAGAGTGGCCCTCTTAGGACACCTCCACATATAAAAGAAGCAGTAAAAACACAAACAATTTCTTTTCTTTTTAAAAAAAAAAAAAAGACAAGACAAGATACTGGACTCTCCGTAAAATTTAGGATTTTTATATGATCTAAAATTGTTAGAATTTTATTAATTTTTAAATCAAATGGAGGTGACTAAACAGGAATTTCAACCAACAACCAATTTCGTAATAATATTTTTTCTTTCTAAATAAAAAAATATTTTTTAAAAGACACATAATAATTAGATTTGATGTGTAATTATACATGTGGTATGTTTGGGTATTTACTATAACTAATGGATCTCATTGAATTAAGTATGCATGCATGAGACACACCAATTACTCTTCAATTCTTCAAGGAAATGGTAACAATTGGAGTACTTATGTGGGTAATTACAAATAATTAGACTTGAATCTTATTACTTGGCCACTTTTCAAATATACATGAATATAATTTAAGTTTAAAAAGATATTATTATATAATAATATTTTAATTTTAGGATATATATTTTATTTTAAAATATAATTATATGTTATTTTACTAGTCTTGTTTAAATAATCTAAAACTTTTAATGAGGAGGTATAAGTAGGGGTGTTCAAATTTTGATTAAAACCAAATTAATCGACTAAATTAACCGAAATATTTCGGTTCAATTATTTTCTTTTTAAATTTAGTTCGGTTAACGGTTAAAGAATTATACAATTCAGTTAATTCGGTTAATACTAGTTTGGTTCAATTAACTATTTGATATAAGTTTTCATGCACTATTTCAACCTTCTAAATAATTAACTAAATTACTTATTATTTATTATTAATTATTTATACTTGATAGAGGACCAATCGATGATGACAATGAGTATATGTTTAAATATTAAAAAGAGAATAACGCACTACAGGAAAATAGGATTTTAGCAGCGTTTTTAGTGGCGCTTGGACAGAAAACACCACAATGATTATACAAAAGTTGAGCAATAGCGGCGTTTTTGGTCCAAACGCCGCTAAAAACAGAGCAATAGTGGTGTTTCTTGTTCAAACGCCGCTAAAAATAGAGCAATAGCGGCGTTTTTAGTCCAAACACTGCTAAAAGCATAGCAATAGCGGCGCTTTGTTCCAAACGCCGCTAAAACAGAGTAATAGCGGCATTTTTTGTCCAAACGCCACTAAAAGTAGAGCAACAGTGACGTTTTGTTCCAAATACCGCTAAAAACAGAGCAATAGCAGCGTTTTTGGTCCAAAAGCCGCTAAAAACAGAGCAATAGCAGCATTTTTGGTCCAAACACCCCTAATACGCCGCTAAAAGCAGAGCAATAGCGGCGTTTTGTTCCAAACGCCGCTAAAAATAGAACAATAGCGACATTTTTAATTCAAACGCCGCTAAAAACAGAGCAATAGCGTTGTTTTGTTCCAAACGCCACTAAAAACATTTTTGTTGTCTTATTTTGTTTTAGACAAAACTACGTCGTTTTGCTCTTCTCAATCTTATCCCATCCTATAATCAAAAAAAAAAAAAAAAAACTTTAATTTTTCCCCCTAAAAATTTCCCCCCAAAGCCTAAATTTCAAAATCCCAACTCCCTCATCCGAGATAAACAAATCCCCAGCCGGGTCAAGAGGAGATCTTAAATCTTCTTTAATCCAAATCTACCACCATCACCACCACAACTCCCTCAAGCTCCAGGATCAGGCCGGTCAGTTCTGTTGTTTTTTTTTTTGTGTGTGTGTTAATTAAGTAATTAATTAATTAGTTTAAGGAATTGATCGGAACAGAGAAAGCGAAGAAAGATGCGATTAAGAAAGCGGGGAGAGTGTCGGATTTGTTGGTGGAGGCGGTGAACAGAGGTGTGCAAGAGTCATTTATAAACGAGAAGCGAATCGAGGCAGAGATTCGTGCTTTGGCTTCTACAATTGCTCGTTGCATGAAGCAGACCGATCAATAGCTTGCCGCTTCTCACACCATTAACACCACTGTCAAGGTTTTTCCCACTTTCTATCTCATCCTTAACTCTCTTTTTTAAATTAGTTACAACTTTTGATGAATTGTTGGTTTTAGGAAATTGGAGACTTTGAGAACTGGATGAAGAGCATGGATTTTTAAAACCAAAATGTTAATTCTATTTAATTCTAGATGCCAATATCCTATTTGGGAATGTTTTTGAACCTCAGGCATTGAGGAAGCTTTTCCCACTGTTGAAATAGGAAGAGGTTCCCTTTTCTTTCCTTTCTTTGGAACATGTGAATTTCTTCATGATTTTCTTTTAAATAAAGAGTGGTAGAGTAACAGACTCATAGTAACCCATGTCTCTATACTTTTTAAGTGACATTTTCACATGGAGAAAGCGCTTTTTTCCATAATTTTTTAACAAAATCATATAACGTATTTGTACGCGTGACTACAGCAGCGAAGATCGTGATTGTTCTTCTGATTGGTCTCTTGACAAAGCATATCGACCTAGGTCCTTGTTCTCCTTTTGGGGGAAATTTTGAAGATTTAATTTGTCTTGGTTAGGGTGATATATGGAGATGGCATTGACTTCTCCGATGCTCAAAGCATGCAACCTTCAGGTATTTGCTTATCGCCTAGTGCCATGGAATATACGGTTAAATTCAACAAAGTTTGTCTAAATCACGTACGTTTTATCTGGAGGAGTGCATTTGGTTGAAAATTTGTTACAAATTACAATACCACGGATAAAGCAGGTACTTACCTAAAACTTGAGCAATTAATCAAATATTTGTTTGATACGACAACGTTAATATTGAATAGATGCTGGTAAAAGACTTCATGAAAATAGTAATGGGTTGTTTGATTTTGTCTGTTTTCCAATTTTCGATGCCATACTAACATTTTATGTTTAGGTATTCAAAATTTCTAAGCTTAGCAAATGATATGTTCAAAAAAAATTTAACAAGTGATATTTTTGCATTTTCGTAAGAGTTTTGGTGATGAACCAATTGATATTTATATTCACTACATTGGCTTTAAAGGGGGAAGCCAAATAACGTACGTTCTTAGACATTTCAAATTCACAGATAGTATTGATTTCTCCTGTCTGTTTTGCTTTTGAAATTTTAATGCTTCAAATCATATATATTTACTGAATTTAATTGACAATTGAATAAAAATATTGTTGCAAGGATTGTTATGAGCTTACGCCTAATCCTTCTCATCATAAGTTTTTCCTCAATCTAAATGGCTATGAATTGGGGTTGTTTTCGGCCGAGGAATTTGGGTAACAGCTGTGGTATAGTGGAGTTTGATACAGAGAATTTACAGAAAAGAATAGCCTTCTTTACCAACAGTGATCTGTTTTTGTTTGCCCACGACACGAGGGTGATTATATTTCTGTTTATCTGTATAAATATGGTATTAATATCATATACAAATATCATATATAATCTCGACTTATTGTTTTATTAATGGGCAATATGAGAAAGCTTTTTCACTGTATGCTGATGTAAGTAGTTAATGTATTTGTGCTTAGACTAATATATCTGCCCTTAGCTCTGACTAATATATATGTTTCTGCTTCCATTGCAGTCATGGTCTCTGCCTCTGATTTCTCTTCCTACACCGCTTTCTGGTACTTTCTATTTTAACCTTTTTCTTACTTTCCATTCTGCTCTCAAATTTTACGTTTTTAGATTCAACGGTGCTTTTTTTCCTTTTGTTTTTCCTCATTTCGATTTATGTGGAAAATTTAATCTTCTTTTTATTTTTTGCCATTATATCAATATTTCGAGGTTTGATGATCAACATAATTTTAGGTGAAATTATGTGTTTGAATTGGATTACTTATCAGCTTGGGAGCATAATTTTATTAGGCAAAAACTATGGGTGAAAGATAATTACCTTAGCTGATTTGTAGACTTGTGGATTATTACCTCTTTGAATGTTGGTGCAAATTTGTTTCTAGTGCTAATATTTAAAAGAATCCTGCAGCTGTTTTTGCTACTCTGGGTGTTCTGGTTTCAGTTTATTGGATGTTGATTAGTTTCTAGATTTGAAATTTGGGTATGTTCAGTTTAAGTTTAGATCAATTTTGGAGCGTTCTGTTTCTTATGTCAGCTGAGAAGCTTTGAGTATTGAACTTGGTGGGTATCATTCCAAATTCCAGTTTTGTGTTTTTGTTAAAAATGGAGATGAATGAGAATTTGCTACCTTCAATTTTACAGTTTGCTTGCATGAATGTTTAGCCTACCTCTTCTTCTGAAATTTTATTTTAAGCTGAATAAGACGATGTAACAATTGTGTCTGGGGAAATAATAGAAAGTTGGTTGTTTCAAGTGTACTTTTGTTCTTAATGGCAAATTTTGTTTCAAACTGAGTGATTATGTTGGGGTTAACAGCACAGCAGGAAAAATGAACTGATCTCTATGGAACTTTTCTTCTACTATACATAATGCAGTGATTATGGTTTACAATATAGTGACAGCCTTTAACACAGCCCTTGATTTGTGTTAATGACATTCGAGACAGAAATATAATATAGGTTTGAATGAACTTGAGTGAATAGTTGACTAAAAGTATATAATCTCTTTATGAGTCTTCTGTTTTTCACGTCTGATCCTTCAAATATGCAACTCTGTTGGAACTTGTTCTTGTTCATTTTTGAAGTCTCACGAAGTGTAGGTTTCTGTTGTGAAAATGTTGAAAACAGCTGTTTTGATGTCTAAAATAGCATTTAAGCTTATCTTGTGTGGAATGTTATAGTTCTATATATTCCTGGGAAAGGGGGAAAATGTTTAGGTTTGATGGGGTGGAAAGGATGGTTAAAATAGAGAAGAAATGCACTGCAATAATTACAAATTGCTTATGGAAAATAGGTTTTCATCCATTCTTTAGTTGGACATTTTTTTGCTTCTTTGTTGATGTAACTTGTTTGTGATTTCAGCTCATGAAGCCAAATATATAAACGTTTTTATTCTCTGTTTGGTTTTTTGTTTGGTTCTCTTGTAAAATGAATATAAACGTTGAAAGAATTGTCAATTTCTTTTAATTTTTTGCTTGTGTGTGTTCCTTGAGCAGCAATTCAGACAAGGTTACAAATGGCAATGGAGGTTAGAGACAGTCTCGAGATAGCTCACACTGTGGAGGATTTCTCTAAGTTATATGCAGGCATTGCAATAGTACTTTGGCTTCATCTAAGCTTGAACCAGCCCTCTGTTGTAGATTGTTTCTTCTTC
This sequence comes from Gossypium stocksii, assembly GCA_020496765.1. NCBI lineage: Eukaryota > Viridiplantae > Streptophyta > Magnoliopsida > Malvales > Malvaceae > Gossypium > Gossypium stocksii. Next base: position 37,653,214 of record CM035624.1, read on the forward strand.
TTTGTGAGTGTGTCTATGTGTGTGTGCTTTTTTTTATGTATTAAATTACATATTGAATCAATGTTTATGTATTAAATTTAAATTCATTAATTTTTATATTTAGTTTTAAAGTTAAAATTTTAATAGAAAATTTAATTTAATTAATATTTTTTTATCCTTAAAATATATAGTTTAAAGTTCAAATTTCAAAAATAAAACATAATATAATATTTATTATAGAAATAAATATTATTTAATTAAAAAATATATATATTAAAATGTCAAGTTCTTTAGCGGCGTTTGTGAAAAAAATGCTGCTAAAGGTCTATTTTATAGTGGCTTTTTTGCAAAAGTGTTGTAAAAGGTCATGATCTTTAGTGGCGCTTTTAAAAATCCCGCTAAAGGTTATGACTTTTCGCGGCGTTTGTGGTAAAAGCGCCGCTGAAGGTTATGACTTTTTGCGGCATTTGTGTATAAGTGTCACTAAAAGTCATGATAAAGTGCCGCTACAGTCATGACTTTTAGCGGCGTTTGTGGTAAAAGTGCCGCTAAAGGTCATATTTTTAGCGGCATTTATAGAAAAAGCGCCGCTAAATGCCGCTAAATGCCTTAAAAAATGCTGCTAAAAATCTATTTTGCTGTAGTTAACCCAACAAATATGAATTACTAAATTAACTACAGAAAATTGATCAAAATTTATTTTTTTATTATTTTTATTAGTAATTAATGCACTATCAAATACTTTCTTAAATTTATATATTACATATGATGATTTGTCGACAATTACAATATAAGCTAAAAAAACATAGAAAAGACTTTAATTTATTCAACATGTTAAAAGTGGCTATCAAAATTTTCAAAAGAATACAAAAATTTCTAACAGCATTTTCTTAAATATTTTGATATTTCAAAATCTCTAAGTATACATACATAGAAATTTTGGTATTTCTAAATTTCTAAAGAGCATATCACTAGCTACTTTGGAATTAGAAAAAAATTCAAAAGAAATACCAATAATTTTTATGGAGAATCGTTAAATATTTGGTATTTATAATAAAAATTTTTGTATATCAAAATCATGTTACCCAAACATTTACAAAGATTTCTAATGAAATACCAAAATTTTTAAGTGCATATCCTTATATATGTTGGTATATCACAAATAAACTGTCCAAGACTAATTATTGTGGATGTTTCTTCACAATAATTATAATGATAATGATGATGGAGAAAATACCAATTCAAATTGACTGCATTCAAAAAGATGTTACGACATGAATCGAAATTATAAATTCTCCCATTTTCAGCTATTAAATAATAGTTAAGTACTTGAAAAGCCTGTTTTAAATTGTCAAGCTCCAAATATTTTGCTACCGAGGTCTGATTATGAGTTATTAAAGGGTAAAATGATGAATAAAAATTCACAATTTTGGGGGTTAAAGGACCCAAGAAATTTTTAATTGGAATTAGAGGATCTTTTTTAATTGATTGTTTTATCACATTGTAATATTTTACATCGTTGAATGGGCCCATGCGAAAACAATTAGATGATGACAAAATTATCAAAGATTGAGATTCTTTATATCTGTTCAAGAGCGTATGAATAGTTCCGTGATTTTAGCTAAACGATTGTTGAATCCTTAGATATTTTGATATATATACCACAATTTCTCTCAAGGAATACCACAATTTCTATGAAATCTCATTAGAAATTTTAGTATATCAAAATCATGTTACCCAAGCCTTTGCCAATATTTCTAATGAAACACCAAAATACCTATGTTCGTATTCTTAGATATTTTGGTATATACCATAATTTCCATAGAATCTCGTCATGAATTCTAGCTTATCAAAATCATGTTACCCAAATCTCTATCAAAATTCCTAACGAAATACCAAAATTTCTATACCCATGCCCTTAGATATTTGAGTATATACCATAATTTTTAAGGAAACTCGTTAAAACTTTTGGTGTACCAAAATCCTAATTTATAAGCTTATATCAAAATTTCTAACAAAATGTCAATATTTATAATGGTATATCCTTAAATATTTTGATATATTTATACCCAAATCAAGATTTATAAGTTGTGACCTAATTTTTTAACGAAATACCCAAATTTATATTATAAGAAATATTTTCAATTGATTCAAAATTATCAAACGTAGACTGATGTTTTAGTCAAAAAAATCTGATAATCAAAATTGCCATGTCGTAAGAAAAAATAAATAAAAGAATTGAATCCGGTTGGGGAAAAAAATATTTTTTTTGTTGAACGTCTTCACTTATCTTGTTTTGATGACCTTATCAGAATAATAATTTTTTATCATATTAATTTCTACTCTACCTTTCCCGAGTTCATTCTTGAGGGAACCCATTTCATTTAAAGCATTTCGTTGGATTCCTTCCAATCTCCTTATCTTCTAATCTCATTGGAAACCATATAAAGATAATGTATATGTTAGTCATATTTCATAACGAAAACACCAAATTTCAAAACATTATTCATTAATTAAATAACTTTCTATATTTTTCAATATCAGATTTTTTGCGTTTACAATAAAACAAAGAAAATCATATAATTTTTTGGTAATTTTATTAAAAATTAAAAATAGATAGAATGAAATATGATACTAAGAAAAAATATATTACCAAAATACGAAATAATAATTTTATAACTAAATATTTTGGTTGATACCAAAATTTCTAGGATAATAAAATTCTACATAAATATACATATATTTTGGTATATACCACAAATTTTAAGGTGATATCAAAATTTCTAAAATAATTATTAGAAATTGTTGTATACAAAAAAAATTAAGCACATATCCTCATATATTTTGGTATATATCACAATTTTTAGGGAAAAATCAGTATTTCTATGGAACCTAAAAAATTTTGGCATATTAATATCATATTACCCAAGCTTTTACTAAAATTTCTAACAAAACACCAAAATTTCTATGTGCGTAAAATATTTTAGTATATATCACAGTTGCTAGAAATACCACAAATTTTATGAAATCTAACACCAAACTTTTGATGCACGTATCCTTAAATATTTTGGTATATATTGCACTTCTCAAGAAATGCCACAATTTCTATGGAAAAATTTGGAATACCCAAACCTCTATCATGATTTCTAACAAAATATAAATATTTTTAAGTGCGTATCAAAATATATCAAATCCTGATTTACAAGCCTAAATCATTTTGATATATACAAAAACTTTTAATGGAGTTCCAAAATTTCTAATAGCACCTCCTTATATGTTTTGGTACATACCACAATCTTTATAAATTTTATACGAAAATTTTAATTTTATGATTTAAGAAATGAGTTTCGTTATTCCACAATAGCCTAATCGTAACAAAATAGTGGTGACACCGTTGCCTTGTAATCTAGATGAATTTTGCCTTGTTTGTTGACATGCATTAAGTACATTTAGAAATCATTAGTTTCATACAGCTGAACTAATTAATAAACAACACCAAAATCGGAATAAGATTGAGCAAATATCGTTTTTCACCGCATTATAATAACCTAACCAAAAAAAAACATCTCAAATTGGTCCAGACCCAAATTCCTCCTCACCATTTGGTCCAAATTCAGATGACCATTTTTGATATAGCAAATCTTAGAATTAATATCCTCATGGTATAATCAGACAAGGAAACCACAGTGTTTGCCAAAGACTGGGAGGAGAACTAGAAATGTCAATGATTAAAAAATTGCAAACATGTTTTAACCTCCCATGCCAGATCCTTAACGGAGTACATCATAAATTGATGAACTCAGTGTGCTCACAATTCTCATAGCATTTCCTAACAGATTCAGGATCGAATGGCACTTTCTTCTTTCTCACAAAACATTTATTGTCAGTTGCAGTAGAACTCACACACATGGGGGATACAGGAATCAGCACGTTTTCCATCCCCTATTACCAATCATATTTGTATAATTCGGTAAATTACCCAAATCTACATTGACTAGATCTAAAGACATACCCACCTCAAGAAGGGCACCAAGCTGTAATAGATTCTGAAGCCCTTCTTCCACTGTGGCTGAGACAAACCTCTTTATCATCATAGCAGAGATGTTTTCTTTTCATAGATGCCATCTACAAGGCTGAACTAAAAAACAACCCAAGAATATAAACCTCGAGTGATCCAGACAAAGAGTAGCAAATAAATGGTTTAATGTAATGAATTTCTACTTAATACCTTAATTTTAATGAATAAAAGAATAATAAAAAGATGTTACAAACTGGCCTACATAAAAACTTAAATTAAAATGAGTTACTAAAACTAACAGCAATTACCAAATAGCAAAGAACTAAATTCATCAAACGGGAAAAAAGTTGGAAATATAAACCCTAAACAAAAAATCTCACATTTAAGCAAATAGAAAGTGGGCAAATCACAACATATGTATACCAGTTGGAGATTGGTTACTTCTTTTCTGAGTTTTGTGGAGTTTGTGGTCAGATTGTCAGGATAACCCAATTGGATGGAGGCAAGAAAGGGTCGCGCATCTTGCCTGTATCATGCTAGAAAGCCAATATAGTAAGAAAAACAACAAAATTTATACTAAGAAATACCCTAAAATTATTACATATGAATCCTTTTCAAGGAAGAAACTAAAATTGAAGAGTACAAATTTGAAATCACTTGTTGGAGAATCAAAAGAGTACCACGAAAAAAAGAGTGTGGCAGAATAGGTGGTGGTGTCAAAGTAATTGGTGGAGCTTGTGGTTGGATTGGCAAGATAACGCAATTCGCCATCTGAGATGTTATATGGGAGGAAGCCAACATCGTAAGAAAATGGAAAAAAATAAAGTCAAATAAAAACTGAATAGTAAAAAATTTGAAATCACTAACTTGAGAATTGAAAGATTCCCGCAAAAAGAAAAAAAAAAAAAAAAAAGGAGTGCATGGTGTAATAGGTAGCGGCATTGAAGTAATTAGTAGAGCATGTGGTGAGAAAGGAGCTGATAATGGAGTTGATAGGCAACAGTTCATCAGAGAGGTTAGAGCTGCTTGAAGGGAAAGAGATGTAAATGTTTGTGGCTAGTGAAGAAACCCTAAACATTGGTTATTATTGTCTGAGAACAAAACGTTGTGTTTTGTTTTTGATGGTCCCCCCCCCCCTTCCAAAATTTTGTTTAATATATTAAAATCCCACACGCACCTCCATACTAAAATTTCAAAGGAAACAATGTTAGAATTTTGGTATCTTCCAATATTTCTAATTTCTAAGACCATGCCAAAATTCCTAACTGAGTTCGAAATTTTCGTATATAAGTATACCAAAATTTCTAATGATAGAGCATACCAAAGAGTTCATCCTAAGATATTTTGGTATATACCAAAACTTCCAAGGGAAACCAACAATTACATATATCAACGGAATTGAATCTTAGAAGCTACCTTCAACTACTCATTCAAAATATATTAGTAGTTCCTCTTCTCAGCTACAAAAATAAGGGAAAACCAAAATTTTCATTCATCAATTTGGTGGAATTTCAACACTCGACAACCAATTTAGGTGGGAAGAAGAATACACGATTAGGTATGACTATTTAAATCCTAAATCTTAGGATTAATATTTGATTTTAACCAACTATTTTTATGTAAGTATGCCATACATATGTATGTATGCAAGTATTTTGGATTATATTATTATATGTATTTCATAAAGTATATACGACTATACCGTGTAAATAAGACCTACACTAGAGAAAGTAGAATATGGAAAACTAACTTTGTTTGCATACTGCTCATATATAACTAGAACCTATATTATACCTTATTCTTTCCACCTTGTTCTTCACATTCTAACTCTTTTTTTTTTTTTTTTTTTTGTATTCTACTTTCTCTGTGGTCATCTTTTGTTTGAAAGGCTTCTTCTCTGAATCCAAAAGTTTTGACCAATCTGGCCAACTTTCGACGTTCCTAATTCAAAAGAATATAAACAGTTACTATTTACTAATATACATATAATCAGCATCAATGGTTGTATATAAAACTCGTCAATAAACCACCAATAAACATAGAATTTCTCAAAACTTCAACTCACATGTACGTGCAATTTCTGTTTCTCCTTACTTTTCTCCTGACATTTCCTTCTTGGGCACTTGCACTACAAAAATACCATAAATTATCATTATAGAATTTCTAAAAACTTAAGCATTTATTATCTACATAATCCTAAATCAATACCTATTTCATAATGATAACAAATAATGTAACTTCCGCATAATGTAAATATGATGATACTGGTTTCTGCACTTTCTTCGACGTTCCACTTGCCATTACAACCTATATTGATAATACAAAAAAACATCAAGACATATGCATAGCTCTAACAAAAGTGGAAAGATGGATTAAACATAATCGCAAAAGCAAGGATTAAACATTCATGTAGTCTGGAAGCCATCCAGATTGAGTTCAAGCCATCTAGATGACATTTTTGGAAAAATAGGATAGAACCTAGCAATTTATCATCCATCTGAATGGGAAGTTTGCCATCTGGATAGCCATAGACCCTAGACAATTGTATCTTTAAACCACATAATCAGATCTCACGATTAACTCAACAAAGAATCTTTAAACCACGCATACGGTAACTAAATAGCTATATAGACCAAAAAAAAAGCTGATTTCTTAACAATCAAATACAAATAACTTCAACAACTATGTAGCTTTGCAATATGTACTAGTTTCAATTTAAAAGGGTATAACCAAAACACCCCCACACTTGCACCAACAAAATATTTCATTTCAAATAGTACGGAAAAGCATATATTCAACATCAATTAATTATAAAGGTCCTACATCAACAATAGGGTATGAAATTTACAACCACAAAACTATGTAAGAAATTTCGAGACATCAAATAATGTATAATAAGATAGAATTAAACCATTACAAACACACATCGCAATTACAAATGGTGAGACTCAAACATAGTTACTAATACATTGACTAAAAAGAACAAATTATTATTTTAATGTAACATTATAATTGTTATTGTAAATTCATTATTTGTCCTTGATTAAGATAAAAATATCCATGAGTTGTAGACTTGTAGTAGTCATGCATAAAAAGGAAAAATTCCCATTGGATTAGATTTGATGGTCAATAACATAATTATATTTACATTAATAATTTGTATCATACAAGTGTTAATAAATTTGGTATATGTTACTTTTCATATTCTATTATGAGATGTAGCGTCCAAAGTTATGAGATTGTCACTAAAGAAATGGTGGAAATGCTATTTGAGTACTTAATTATATACTTAATATTTTGAAACTTAAATTCGATATACTTGGACATAAAAATATATGAAATCTTGAAAACAAAGGAACTATAATCATGTCGGGTACATAATTATATACTTTCATTCACCCAAATACAAGTAGCATTGCTAGCAAATACTATCAATAAATTATCTAGTATTCTTAGTTTGCTACTATTTACTATCCTTTAATGACAACCTTTATAGGTCTGAGTTCTTAATTTTGGTTATTGTTTACTATCCTTTAACAAAAGTCCATGCCTGAAACTCAACGCTAGTCAACAAGAATTTGATCATTTCTGAGTTATGATTCTAGGAGAAACTTTGTAAGGGCAAGAATTAACATGAAAAATTAATTAAAGGAAACAACCAAGTACTAAACATGCTATAATTTCAAAAGGGAAAAAGAAAAGCATAGGAGCCATGAGTTTCAAACAGAGACACGAGCTTAGGATATGTTGGAGTTTTGCACCAGAACGGAGTGTCGAACAGGGCCGGAGCGGGATAATAGGTTTGGCGGCGAAGAAACAAAGAGAATAAAATGCGAAGGGCTGTTAAAATTTCTGGTCGCATCGGAGAGTCGAACGTCGTTGGAGTGCGGGATAATAGGCGGAGACGGAAGGCGAAATCTAAACAGGGGAGGTTTGGCTGTGAAGAGAGGAGAACAAATGAAGATTTTTGGGGCTGTTCAAATTCTTAGTCACGCCGGAATTTTATCGGCATCGGAGTGTGGGAAACAGGTGGCGACGGAAGGCGAGGAGAAACCGGGGGAGTTAGGCAGTGAAGAAGACGAGAGAAGAAAGAAAAGACTTCTTTTTACCAAAATGAAAGGGTTAGGGTAAATTTCATGTATAACCGGACATTACCGGTTCTAAATTCTTTTTAATTTTTTTCTTTTTTCAATGGTCACGATCTAATCAAGGTTAATCTAACAGCCGGGTTACCTTTTTCCCCTTTTTTTTAGCTTCCCATAAGCTTGTTTTAAGAGATCATCTTCAGTTTTGCTACTTTTAAGAGAATTTTTACAATAATTAATATTTTTTTAGGATTTAAATTATGTTATTATGTAATTATAATTTATTCAGTCAAACATAATCATAATGCAATTATATATTTTAACTAAATAAATTAGAATTTTTTATAATTACTAAGAGTAATTATTTTTCATTCAATTAATTTGTACTATCCAAACACGTCACATATATATTGTTTTTGTTTTCATATGTTTTTTCTAAATTTTTTATGTAGTTTTTGTAATTTTTTTAAGACTTTTAAAATTTATCATGCGACACATATTCATTAGTTGAGAATTTTCACAGCATTAAAAAATTAGCCAAAAACCTATAATGAAAGAATATTTAGATTCAATATCATATTATAAATTAAGGCTAATTTAAAAGTTAATATAGATATGTGAAATATGCTAATACATGTCTAGCAACAACATGATCTTTTCTATTAAAAAACTTTTTTTTTAAATATTGCTATTAAACGTACAAAATTGATTTATATTTAAGAAAAAAGTTATTCAAACTCTCCCGATACTTAGAAAAAAACTTCCTAACATTGATGAAAAATACACTAATTCCTCCAGATTTATTTATTAAATAAATTTTAGATTAAAAATTAAATTTTTTTCTTTATTAATTACTTATTACTTTAAAATATTAGTCTGTTACCCGAGCACGCTTCTATCTGCTTTCTCTGGCAGGTTTTAGGTTATTTATTTTTCTTAAGTCTATTGTTTTGTTTGACTGCGGACATTTTTTCAAACTTTCTTTAATTCTTTTGGCAAATTGAAACATACGATTGAGTTTCGCCTACAATCATGGAATCGAAATTTGCTAGATTAACGCTTAATGAGGAGGAAGAAGAAGTTCTACAAGTACAAATTGAGCCGCATACGGAAAGGGAGGTGGGGGCTTTTCGATTAGTGGGATGCTTCCTAACAGCTAGCATTATTCACTTCCTAGCGATGAAAAGTACAATGGCAAATCTATGACATCCTGTTCGGGGTGTTCAAATTCGGGACTGGGGGAAAAATGTACTTGTTTCAATTTTTTATGTCATGGATATGGAGAAGGTTTTAAAAGGATCACCATGGACTTTTAATAATCAATTATTGGTGCTATATAAGTTGCAATGGGGGGAGGATCCATCAAAAGTTCATTTATTTTTTACACATTTTTTGGTACAGATCCATGATATTCCTGTTGGTTTTTTCTCTGAAAATCTGGCAATGCAACTGGGTAATTTTATAGGGAATTTTATGGAGTATGATGGCTCAAATCTGGGGAAAGAAAATCAAAATTTTATGAGAATAAGAGTCCAAATTGATATACGACGCCCTTTGAAAAGAAAGAAGCAGATTATGTTTTACGGAAAGTGCTCATATGTTAGATTTAAGTATGAAAGATTGTCACTTTTCTGATTTTATTATGGTTGTTTGGGCCATAGTAATTCTTTTTGCGAAGCGAAAATGGCATCAGGGGTGGAAATTGTTGAAATGGGATGGGATTTATCGTTGCGAGCACAATCTCAAAGAGCTCTAGTAATGAATAGTGTTTGGATACGTGAGGAAGGAGAGGGAGAATGGGGTGGAAATCAAGAAGGAAGTCAAGTATTAGGAAGTAACTTGTGGGTTTTAGGAAAAAATATGGGAAATAGGAATAATATAAATCCAATTCTGGGAATTAATTTGGAAGGGAGGTTGTCTACTTCACGTCAAGGGGGCGAAAATTCACTCATGGATTAGCTTCATACTTCAATGGAACATGATCTAGAAGATGGTGTGTTAATTGGAGAGGAGGGTAAAAAGAGAACTAGGGGGAGATCGAAGATTTAACAGCCAAGGGAGAGGTCAACACTCGGGCGATAAGGAATAAGAGAATGGTGAAAATTAATCATTTATCATCGGCGGCTGCCAAGAGGCAAGCCGACCGGGCACAATGAAAATCTTAAGTTGGAATGTCCGTGGCTTGGGGAGCCCACGGACAATTCAAAGACTTCAGTATTTGCTGAAGTTATATAATCCTCAAATGGTCTTTTTTATGGAGACAAAAATTAATAGGAGTCAGATGGAAAAAGTTTGAAGAAGTTGTGGTTTTTTCAACTGCATTGATGCCAAATCGATTGGATCTAGAGGTGGATTGTGTTTAGCTTGGCGCGAGGATACTAATGTTATGCTTCAAAGTTTTTCAAAAAGACATATTGATGTGGTAATAGAAAATGCAGATGAAGGTAACAAATGGAGATTTATTGGTTTTTATGAGTCTCCTTATTCACAAGATAGAGATGAATCGTGGAATCTTTTAAGATAATTACGCAATGCTGGAGAGCTTCCATGGATGGTCTGTGGGGATTTTAATGAAATTTTGTATGGTTTCAAAAAAAAAGGGAGGTTTACCTATAGAGGAGGGGAGAATGAAAGCTTTTCGTAAGGTATTAAAGGATTGCAACTTAATGGATATGGGATTTTTTGGAAACTGGTTTACTTGGGAGAGGGGAAATTTGCCAAAAACAAATATTCAAGAACGCTTAGACAAGGGAGTGGTTACTGATGAATAGTTATCTTTGTTTCCTAATACTCAAATTCAGCATCTTCACCATTCTTTTTCAGATCATTGCCTATTGTTTATTACTACAAAACGGGAGGATAAGGGGTGAATTAATAGAAGTTTCAAATTCAAAGCATGGTGGGTTTTAGAAGAGTTATTTATTATAGAGGTTAGAAATATTTGGGAAAATTCCACAGGAGATTTATTGAGTAAGCTAGAAAAAGTTAAGAGAGGTTTGAAGAAATAAGATGATCAAATTCGATATAGCAGAGAAGAGAATAAAGAGGTGTTAACTTATAAACTGATAAAATTGCTAGAAACTGAGAGAAATGATGAAATTTTGGCAGAACTCATTGATACAAAAATCCAACTTAATTTCGGGATCAAAAAGGATGAGCGTTATTGGAAACAAAGGGCGTGAGTTAATTGGCTAAAATTCGGAGACAAAAATACTATATATTTTCACAAACAGGTGACATAGAGACAACAGGGGAATTTTATTCGTAAAATACAATTTAATAATGGTAGGGAAACGGATAAAATCTAAGAAATAGAAGCGATAGCCAGATCGTACTTTCAACATTTGTTTTCTGTGGGGGGAAGGGGAAATTATGACCATATTTTATCAGGAATTAATTGTTGCATTTTTTATGAAGACAATTTTAAGCTTAAGGCGAGATATACGAAGAATGAGACCCGAGAGGAGATCTGAGAGGCATTAGCAGAATTGGGTCCAACAAAAGCACCAGGAGAGGATGGGTTCCCAGCAGTTTTCTATTAGAAGTGTTGGTCAATTATCGGGGAAGATGTTACATCCTTTTGCCTTAATCCATTGAATAGAGGTATGGATATTAGTTTAATCAATAAGACTAATATTGTGTTAATTCCGAAAATTTCAAATCCTTTGAATATAACTCAATTTAGGCAAATTATCTTGTGCAATATGCTTTATAAATTGATGGCTAAAGTCATTGATAATCGTCTCTGACTTGTGATGGATAAATGTATTGATTTGGCACAAAGTGCTTTTGTACCTGGGAGATTGATTTTTGATAATGTTTTACTAGCCTATGAACTTCTACACACTTTAAAGCATAAGAGGGTGGGGAAAAAAGGGTTCATGGCGGTGAAATTGGATATAAGTAAAGCGTATGACAGGGTTGAATGGAATTTTACGGAAGAAATAATGAAGAAATTGAGATTTGATTCAGAATGGGTTGATTCGCTAATGAAATACGTAACTACAGTGTCATAATCGGTGGTCTTTAATGGTTATATTGGAGAAACTTTTATCCCTTCTAGAGGTCTAAGACAAGGTGATTCTTTAAGCCTATTTTTATTCTTATTTTGTGGAGAAGGTCTATCTTGTCTTATGAGGCTAACAATGAAAGGAAAAATAATTAGAGGAGTCAAGGCAAGTAAAAATAGACTGTAGGTTTCACATCTGTTATTTGCGGATGATTGTATTCTATTTGGAGAGGCTACTGAAAGAGGAGCAAATTCATTGAACCAGATACTGCACGAATATGAAATTTGTTCTGGTCAAAGTGTTAACTATACTAAATCTACAATATTTTTAGCACTAATACGCAGAAGGGGGACAAAAGAATAACAACCAGAGTGCTTGGAGTACGTAGTTCAAATGATCCAGAATGGTATCTTAGATTACCTAACTTGGTAGGTAGAAGAACGAAAGCGTCTTTTCAAAGTTTGAAGGATAGACTGCAGCAACGAATTGATAATTGGAGTAAAAAACACCTTTCTCAAGAAGGGAACGAGGTATTTATCAAAGTTATTCTACAATCCATCCCAACCTATTCTATAGCTTATTTTTTGCTTCCTAAGTCTCTGTGTACTGAATTTGAGGGTATAATAGCAAAATTCTGATGGCAAAAAAGTCAAGGTAAAAAGGGTATTCATTGGTGTGCCTGGAATGATATTTGCTCATTAAAAGAAGCTGGAGGTCTCGGTTTCTGAAAACTTGATAAATTCAATATTAATTTATTACCTAAATAGGGTTGGCGTCTTATTAATTATCCCAATTCTTTGTTAGTCCGAGTTTTAAAGCTAAATATTATCTGAACTCGAAGTTTTTAAGTGCTCAATTAGGAAACTTACCTTCACTTACCTAGAAGAGCATCTGGTCAGCAAAAGGACTTCTGAAGAAAGGCTTATGCTGGAGGGTTGGGAAAGGGGATTGAATCTCTGTTCGGGCTGATCCTTGGATTTCGGGTAATGAAGAAGACAAGTTACAGAATCAAAGCAGCAATAAAAATATTGAGTTAGTGTCGAACTTGATTGATGAAGCAAATAGAACTTGGAAAGCAGATTTAATTGTTAATACCTTCAATGCGGATATTGCTAGAAAAATTATGTAGATCCCTTTAGTGATGTTAGTGCACGATGATTTCCAAGTAAGAAGAGGAGAACCATCCACTAATATCTCAGTTAGAAGTGCTATAAACTATTTACAGGAGGCTACTCTGAATCTTAGTAATAATATTATAAGGGCTTAAACTAAAGCTTTTTACAGGAAACTATGGAATTTACATATCCACTCGAAAGTTAAAATTATAGTCTGGAAAACCTATTGGAACTACATTCCTATTTTTGCTAATCTTAAGCTTAAAAGAGTGGTTGCTAAAGCTTGGTTCCTAGGTGTCGTCAAAATGAGGAAGACAGCAATCATGTTCTCTAGCAGTATCCTACAACGGTAGAAGTATGGAGGTATTTAAACTTTTCTTGAGTACTTAATAGTAGCGTTCAAAGCATATGAGAATGGCTTACTTGGGTTTTTAGTCAAGGGACAAGTGAACAGTGTCGTCTCTTTTGCTGCGGGCTTTGGATAATTTGGACAAGCAGAAATAAGTTAATATATGAAAGCAAAAATATAACGAGTAGAGATATCTCAAAACAAATCTCTAGTTACATTTTAGAGTTGGAAGGAATAGAGGAGAAGACACTTATCTTAAAAGTAGGAAGGGGTCCTAAATACGATAAAAGGAGGACAAGTGTGGCTATTTACTTTGATGCGACTTTTAACCAACAATCCTTTAAATCTGCTTTGAGGGTTATAGTACGAGATGTGGGGGGTGAAATCTTGGCATCCAAGTTGGTTCTCCATTCCGATGTTGTATCTCTGTTTACGGCGGAGGCACATGTAGGGTTACAAGCCACAAGATTAGAGATTTCTATGGGATTTAATGTTTTGAAAATAATAGGTGATTCAAGAACTATAATAACAAAATGCCAAAATACAGGTTGTGACAGATCAATTATCGGGGCACTCATCAGAGATATCCAAAGCACAAAAATCCGCTTTCAAGAACTTGGGTTTCATTTTATTCCAAAGTCAGAAAACATATATACCCATTTTATTGCAACAGAGGCATTACAAAAGGGTAAAGGTCATTACCTGGTAGGCAGTATTCCAAACTCTATCCGGTGTGCAATGGAGAAGAAACACCCAAGACATCCAAATTGAAAGAAAAGGAATGGCTTTTTTGAAATATGTAGCAGAAGACTAAAAGATTTGTTGAGATCTGCTATTATCAATAGCTGTGTCGGTGATGTGAAAAGACATGACTTTATGGAGGCCAGCTGTTGTTGTCAATTGAACTAAATAAGATTAGGTTTCCTTTTCTGTTTTGTTTAATTCATTTATTTCAAACTCTTGGGCCAATTCATTGTAGGCCTGTTTCTTTTCTAATGTTTTTAGGCCTGCTTTGTTGAACTCAAACCCAACTTTGCATAAAGACATTGTTTGTTTTAAGTTTTATAATATAAAAATCTAGTCGATTTATTCAAAAAAGTTTTACTTATTATTTTAATTATTTTTGCTCTTTTTAATTTAATAATTTTCAATTAAAATCATAAATAGATCATTATTAAATTAAATTATAAATTATACAATATTCTAATATAAGCATATGTCAGTTAATACTTAATAATTACAAACTCGTAAAGTTTTTTTTTATGCACCAAACCCACAGAACTTATAGATATAAGAAGTATAAATAAAATAAAACTCTACTTAGAATTTAAAATATATCAAAACTTATCTACATCTTGATAGACATCTACCTAATAAAATATTCATAACAATAAATCTATTAGAGATGCCCATAACTTCTTTAAAACTCCCTTTATGAGATAAAACACTCCTACTAATAATATGGGTTGAAAAGGAATATAAGTTTTCGAATTTTGGTGAAAAAAATCAATTAAATTCTTCTGTAGAAAACACATTTAATTAAACTCTTAATTTAAATTAATTAAATCTTTTGACTAACCTTTTTACAACACTAACGTGACATGTCACATCATTACACTTTTTCTTTTATATTTTTCTGACGTGGCATGCCACATTAGCACCGTTTTCCATATTAGCGTGCTACATCAGCACCATTTATTATGTGAGTAAAATTAACGATCAAATCAATCAATTGATGATTTTCGTTAACAAATGGGCCTAGTTAATTTTCAAGGAGTCATTAAGAACTCAATAGGATGAGCTTTTTTCCCAATGGCCTAATTGCATTTTTATTTTTTAACTAAGGGTTTTTTTTTTACCCTTAAGCCTATTTTAGGCTTTTTTTTTTTGCATTAATAATATAAAAAAATAATTCCAAAATAGTATGTCAGTATAATTATATACCAAAATAGTATGTTTAGGGGTGGTGCATTTCTCATAGGCAGCACCACCATTTTTTAATAAATTTTATTTTTTTAAAAAAATATTATTTTATTAGTGGTGCCATGTACATAGGTGGCACCACTTTTATACCATGACATAGATAAAAAATACAGGTCAATTTTGGCCCGTGACTGTCCGCCGCGTGTGATGCCACTTGGACTGGCGGCACCAGTCGCACCTCTCTGACAGGCG
Source organism: Gossypium stocksii (assembly GCA_020496765.1). Taxonomy (NCBI): domain Eukaryota; kingdom Viridiplantae; phylum Streptophyta; class Magnoliopsida; order Malvales; family Malvaceae; genus Gossypium; species Gossypium stocksii. Next base: position 37,668,945 of record CM035624.1, read on the forward strand.
GCATTAGTGCTTACGACCAGTCCCTTTCGCTGCACCCTGCACACTGCAAAAATGTAGTGTTAAGTCCCTTCCAAAGGGAAAAAAAAGGGTGAATGGGGACCTTATAAGCAGTGTCCCCTTTATAAACAAGGGTCCGGAAGTGAGAAAAAAAATAGGGAAAGAAAGGAGAGGAAGGAGAAGAAAGAAAGGAGAAGTTGAAGAAGAAAGGGAAAATTATATGTATTGTTTTAGTAAATAATGTTTTTTTAATTTAAAGGGTTTAGTTATATTTTGTATGTTGTTTATTTTTTTGTTATTAATTATTATAAATTGTTTGTGTTTAGTGTTTATGGTTTAATTTTTTTATGAATGTAATTTTTTAGTTTTTTATAATTATTTTATAATTATTTTGTTAGTAATTTATGATTATGTTATAATTTGTTTGTGTTTTAGTTTAGTGTTTTATGAATTTTTATTAATGTAAATTTTTTATTTTTTTAAAATTATTTTATAGCTATTTTGTTAATAATTTATGATTAGGATTAGGTTATAAATTATTGTGTTTGGTTTAGTGTTTTGTGATTTTTTATTAATGTAAATTTATTTTTAAAATTATTTTATAGTTATTTTGTTAATAATTTATGATTAGGTTATAAATTGTTAGTGTTTAGTTTAGTGTTTTGTGATTTCTTATGAGTGTAAATTTTTTATAATGTAATTTTATATGTTTTTTATTTATTTGACAATTTTTATTGATTTATTGAAATGTTGATTAAATTTATTTTTATATAATTTTATAGGTTGTTTGAAAGAAACTAAACAGATATGTTTCTTTCTTTTTTTTGTCGATTGGATATTTTTTATGTTTAGATAGTTTATGTTTATTTTAATTATATTATTATTGTAAAGTAACATAAAATTTTTTATTGGAGGCAAAATATGAGAAATTATGAGATATTTTTTTATTTTTTTAAATGTGTTTTTTGTTACTCACGTATTTACTATTTTTTTTCTCAAATTTAAAATTATTTACTGTGTTTTTTGCAACAAATTAAATGAATTACTTTTTTTAATTGCAGGTTTGCAAAAATTGGGTTCTTTGATTAATAATAATAATCACATATCAAGTACTATTAATGAGATGGTCAAAATTGTTATTTGTTACTCACATCATTTACAGAACTAAATTAGATTATATTAACTATTTTGCTAATTTAATAATGTCAGGGCTTGTACCGCACATTGAAGGGTCGTGCCAATAGTGTAGGCTTTCTGCCAGATGAATGCCTAATGTCATACTTGGAGTTAGCCGGATTCGGATCAGCGACATTGATCCGGACCTTTGATCTGCGATAAGACTTATTATCAGCTTTGGTCGAGCGAAGACATCCAGAGACCCACACATTTCATTTGCCGTGTGGGGAGTGCAGCATCACTCTACAGGATATTGCACTATAGCTCGGGCTCCCCATTGACAGGAATGCAGTCACGAGCGTAAGTTCAATCTTTAGGGCAGCCACCCTTTTGCTATAACTTACTTGGACGCTTGCCCAGTGAGGGAAATTTACGCGTTTAAGGTTTTCATGGCTAAAAGCCAATTTCGAGCATTTATCGAGTACTGTTAGTGAATGGGAGGTGATGCACGCCGTTCGAGCTTACATTATGCACATTATAAGGGGTGTACTCATGCCGGATGTAAACGACAACAAGGTCCACTTGATGTACTTGCCCCTATTATCTGATTTGCATAACATCCATTCATACAGTTGGGGGTTCGCAGTGTTAGCTATGTTGCATCGCGAACTTTTTCAGACGACAAATTCTTCTCCGGTGGACATAGATGGATGCCTCATATAGCTGTAATATTGGGTGCTTTACTGAATGCCATTCTTGGCATCAATTAGTCACCAATTATATGTATTTCCACTTGTGAATATGTGATGAATTTTTACTCATTATAACAATTAGTTGACTTTTTTTTGGATGATATTATTCTAACAATTTGTTTTCATAGATGGAACACTAATCCAAGTATCGGGAGGTCATACATGGTTCCAATAAACCGTTTGATAATTGAGAATCATGCTGGATAGGGGGTAAGTTTTTCCAATAATCATGACATTTTATTATTTTATCTCATTTAACCCGTGTTAATATAACCATGTAATTAACTATGTAGTTCATTTGGATGTCATATTCTGTCCTAGAAATTATGACGGTTATTCCCTCATCTGCCCACGTCCACTCAAACCTATAGTGTATTAACGCATCGATTATCAATTTCCCAATAGTGGAGTAGTATCATGGTGATCGAGTACTCCGATTGTTATATTACATACATTATATCCCAACACTGCCAGTATAGTTGGGGGACATCACGGGATTAACAAGAGGAAGAAACATGGAAATGATTGGGCGGAAGTGTATGAAGAATATATTGCAATATGTAACAACCGGTTGGGGCAAGTACCTTAGATGGATCGTGCTTTGGATCTGCAGCTCTCGTTAAAGTACATACAGTGGTACTTTGAAATGGGGAAACCATTTTTGTTTGGTGGGTGATCGATGGTAGTCCCCCTACACATGACACGATTTAGGCAACCCTCCCATCCCCTTCTACATCTGCCCCCTACACCCAAGCTAGAGGCAGAGTCGGAGCTACATTCTGGGGATAGTTCTTATCATCCAGCCTTAGGAGGCGATGATTATTACCCGAGCTTGTTAGGCTACAGATATCATTCAAAATTTAATATCTTCAGCCCACTACCACTGCATTACTCCACTCCTCCTGGCCCGTATCCACTACAGTACTCCACTTCTTCCGGCTCAATTTCATCGATGGTGTTTGAGGCATATAGTTTTTTATCTATATTTTGCACACCCCCATATGCAGGTTAAGAGAATGTTAATCACCACAATCACTCGTAACATGAACGTTAACCTTTACAAAAATATACCCCTAGGACCACACCATCAAACTATTAATTTTAGGGGTTTTTTTGTAATTTAAATAGTTAACTTTGTATAAAACTCGTTCTCCCAGACAAGCAATGTGCGCTCGAGGGTGTACAAATCATCAATAAATTGTTCAACATTGAGCGAGACTTTAGCACAAGTAGCCACGACATGTGCATAGGGATAATGAAGTGTCTAGAACCTCCTGCAATCACATCGTCTGTTTTGGAGATAACTTCATAAGACCTAGTTGGGATACTGGATCGACGACCGATGGTCTTTGTAACTCAAAACGTTTCATTACATCATGAATATACTTCTACATTCATCGACCTTGCCATCCGACGGTTTGTAACCATTACATCCTTGACATATTCGACAAACATGTAACAGCCCGTTTTTAGTGAATCGGAACAGTGATTTCGGGACCACAAATCCGAATCAGAAAGAAAATTTATTTTAATATTATTGCATGATTTAAATTATGATAGGAAAGGTATATAAAAATTCTGATAAGAAAATTTTATCAATTATGTGTTTAATTATGGAAAGGACCAAATTACATAAAATGCAAAAGTTGAATTCTAGTAACTAGAAGAATTAAATAGCAATGGAATTCAAAACTTGAGGCCTTATAGACCATTAAGAAAAGTTAGAAAATATCTTTGATGAATCATCCAAGGAAAAATAGAAAATGAAAAAGGATGAAATTGAAAAGAAAAGATAATTGAAGATGATAATAATAAAAATATAATATCTTGTCATTTTATATCATCTTCTTCCCCAAAAATTCTATGGAAACCCTAGGAAAGAAAAAGTCATCAAGCAAGCTTAATTAGATCTGGAAAGATCAAGTAAAGAGTTAGATCCAAGAAAAGAAAATGTGACGGATTAGTAGATTTTTATAAACGAACAAGTGTCGAGGTAAGTTTGTCTAACTTAATTATGTATATTTATATATTTGAATTAAATGTTGTATATGTGAGAATTGTATAAATGATTAATGTATGAAAATAATCATATGCCCGAAATTACTGGAGAAATAATAAGTTCTGTTTGAATAATGAAATGTGATGGATACAATATTTTCTCGTACTAATTATAGTCCTGCATATGTTACAAACATTATAGCTAGGACGAGCATCCTGTTAAAAGCCCTCTTGAGCATTCTATTATATAGTTCCTGCGGGTATCTTAATCGGTAATGATTTTGCATGTGTTGCGCACTATCGTAGCTTTTTGTGAGCATCCTGTTATATGATTCGATCGGTTCTGATCCTTCATATGATGCAGATACAAACACAACTCTTCATAAGTGTCCTAATATAAGCTCTTGTGAGCTCCCAGACATGGCTCGCTTGAACTTACTGTTACGTTATTCGATGCTCCTTGATAATAACTTTACGGAGTTACCTGTAAAGTTCTATGAGCTCCTTGATTAAAACTATTATGAGTTTCTTGTTTAGCCCAGATAAGTGTCCTGTTACATTGCTTATCTGAGCATTCTGATATGTGGCTCGAGAGTGTACTCCCTGATTAAGTGCCCTAATGGGTACCCCTGATTATGAGTTGACGGTTTACAGTTTCATACACTTTATGTGTACTACGTAAGTATCTATCGATATTTCAATAATTCAAAGGATAAAATGTTTGACATGAGAAATCATAAGATTAAATGAATTTTGCTGCGAATGCTTCTGAAATACCTACAAGTTTGTAACATGATGAGCTCATCCATGTTTATTTGATGTACATGTGAAATATGTGACTAACTTGCTTAATTGAGTGTATGTGTTTAGGCATTTGTCAATTTTTTGGGAAGCATGTTATTGTTATGCTTATTTAAATGAATATGAATGGTAAGTTTAATTCCTGTTATACGAAATTACTAAGTATTTGAAATGCTTACTTGGTTTTCTTTTCTCTGTTTATAGTACTCGGAAGCTCGTTAAGGTTGAAGTCGGTCGGAGCATCATCACACTATCCTCTAGTTTATTTTGGTATAAATAAAAATCTTGCTTTGGTATAATGACATGCATAGGCTAATTAAGCTAATGTTGACATGAAAATAGATATTTGTAAACTAGCTATTGGAATGGCTAGAATGGTATGTTTTGGTATATAACTATAAGACCATATCATGTTTGATATGTTTGAAATGGTTAAGTAGTATATGAAATAAGAATCAAATGGTAAATGAAGATTGAATTAGTATAAATGATACAAATTTACCTAAGTACATAAATGAAAATTTGGTAAGCTTAATTATTTAAATATTCATGTTAATATAACTTACATAGTACTCTTATTAAGCTTGATTTATATGACTTGAATTGGTTGGTATATGTATATAAGTGTTGGTGTAGGTTGTTGGTAAATTTGGGTAAGAAATAGAGCTAGGAAATGGCTTTATTTTGTCCACAATGGTAGACACAAGGGCATTGGTCTGGTTATGTGACCCCTGCATCTTAAAATTGAGAAACAGAGTACTCAAAATTGGGCACTAAGAAGAGACACGGGCGTATTTCTCAACCGTGTGAAACACGTGGTCTAGAACACGAGCGTGTGTCTCGACCGTGTGAAAAACCTGACCTAGAACACAGGTGTGTGTCTTGGCCATTTGAAACCTGTACCTAATTTTTGAAAATTAAATTAACCATACGGTCTAGCACACGAGTGTGTGACTTGGCCGTGTGACCCATGCACTTAATTAAATTGCAAGTTAGAGAGTTACATGGGTTAGGGACACGGGCGTGTGCCTTACCTCAGATGCCACACGGCCTAAGAAATGGGCATGTCAGTTGGCCGTGTGAGCCACACGGCCTGTCGACACGGGCGTGTTACCCTTGTATATAAGAAAAATTTTAAAATTTTGTGAAAAATTCTCTGAGTTTCTAATTCAGTCCCGACTCGATTCTAATGTATATTGTGGGCCTCGAGAGCTCATACAAGGGACGAAATGATTAATTTATGATTAATTATTGACATTAATGTTAAGAAATATAAAATATCTGAGATTGATTCGCAAACTCTGGTAATGCTCCTAAACCTTGTTCCTATGACGGATATGGGTTAGGAGTGTTACAAAACACGTGTCCTGCCTCTATCTGGTTGAATTGTTGCTGCCCCATTCTTGGCATCAAGGCAGCTAACTTGTAAAATGTAGCCGAAAAGACAGATGAAATTAAAAGATGTCAAGTTTTCATCAACACGGAGTTAACCCCTTACGACAAGTTAGTGGTCATATGACCATAGCGAAAGCCCTCGTCGAAACTTTGAGCCCATTGCCATAGCTTCATAGTACCTAACTATTGTTGGAAAGGTATATTCGTGTGACCTTTCATGTCATTCTCAAGTCGAGTCATCCTTTATCGGAAGATATGTGACTCTAGCTCGTACGCTATGTATGTATTAAGAAAATATAAGTTACAGTCTCACTCTAAAATATTAGGTTATATATTGAAAAGATAAGGTTATCCTTTACCCATTCTCACAACTTGTCTTTGCCAGTCTGTATTTTATAATCTCAGTGGAAGTTTGCCACGATATGCTAGATGCAATAAACGGATCTCCATGGTACACCGGAACGCTTAATAGCGGCAATTAATCCTTTCTCTCTATCAAAGATGATGTAAATATTATCATTACTAATAATATATCTCTGCAAGTTCGTAAGGACGAATTCCCACTGCTCTATATTCTCTTTATCTATGATGACAAACACTATTAGGAGTACGTTCTTGTTCCCGTCTTGAGCAACCATAAGAAGTAGGATTTGTGTATATTTGCAGTATAGCCATGTCCCATCTACTTGTATAAACAGCTTGCAATAGGGAAATGCGTGCACGCATGATCAAACGTCCAAAACATCTATTGGAAATTTTTTTTCCCGGTTGTAGTTGGTCATCCTAGCCATAATAAGGTCGTGTCTGCAACTCAATACAGTCTTCGACATGTACTCCTGTATAGCGGCTATCCATCCTTATAGCTCATTATATGACGCATCGAAATCTCTATTGCTATTTTTTAGCTATCCATGTCTTCTGGTATGATACTCGATACTAGAATCGTGCCTGTATTTCGGCAGTTAGTACCGAAACCTTAATGGTCGGCATGACCTTTACCATTGGCATGATACACATACAAATAGTTTTAGAATCAAGTTTTCGATGATCTTCTATCATATGTGTTGAATTGCATGTGTGAGACCCAACAAATTTTTATATCTCCCACATATACGACTTCTGGATAAATGTGACTCATACCCGACAATTGCAGCCTTCCGCTGATCTCCAACACTCCCCAATATATAATGCCGGTTTAGACATTATGACTTTGTAGTCCACTAATATATTCATGCTATACCGCTTAATGGAAAATACGCATCTTCCTTACTTTCGAATTTCTGGCCCACAAATAACTTTTTAGGATCGGAATCTACGGCCAGCCAGTGAACAAGTAGTATTTCAAGGCACTCTGAGAACTCGGCTGTGTACGCCACATCGGGGTCTATCCATGACATGTATGCTCTAGGATCATTATGTATCACAATACGACGAATTTAGTTCCCGACTAAAGACACGTTAATGTTTCCATCGTCATTCACGCCTTCGTCGTCAATATCATTTGGGACATCATCCAGATCGAGATCACTATCACTATCGACCTCGTGATCAGAAGGATCACTACTATTGTATATATCATCATCAACCACATTAGTCTCGGGTGCAGCATTAAGATCGATGTTGATCCCACATATAGTCGATTGACTATCAACGTATGATATTAGAATCACAATACATGACTCTTGAGATCCATGTTCTTCACCTAATGGAGTGGGATCTTCAGTTGGTTCCACACCAACTAACTCAGTAAATAATTGAATTAGTGCATTTTGGTTGCTCTGATTCCCACAATAAAGAGTGACCATTGTCTCCACGTCTTCATCGTCTACAAGTTCCATTTCGGTAAATTTTATGGGGTCTGTCGAAACTGGAAACTTGTAGAAAAATTTCGAGATCCTTCTCCAACAATGTCTAACAATTTTTGCACTAATCCTTTCTATTATATCATCAAACGAGACAGTTCTATTAAATCTCATTGCTATTTGTTGGTGATATTCGAATATACATCCCACGGTTGTTATCAAAATTACTCCATCGAAATAAACGCATACAAAAAACTTATTATCCATCTTCAATACTAAATCTGTTAAAAAACTAAAAATTCTCAAAACAATTTCGAACAGTAAAAAAAAACTTACATAAAAAATTTAATAAAAAAAGACCAAAATTATAACAATATGCAATGTTTTTCATTCATAAACTCGGACTTTTTTAGTTCTCATTTCGTACATGTACAAATATATTTACTCATTTTTTTCATATTCTCTACTCTCTAACATTTATCATTACATTTAACCACTTAAACTTATTTCTACGTTTTCTTCCATCTCTAATTCTGTATTTTCATCCGGGAAATTCTCTATATTAAATTCTAAATTCTCTTCAAATTTATCTTCTACAATCCAATTTGAAAATTCCTCAAGATCTTCTTCCTCTTCAATCTTTATAACGGGTATTGAATTTTATAAATTCTCTTGGTAATTTCCTAATAGTTAACTTATTCATCCATGACATGTCAAAGACATTTTGCTTCTCAGTCAACTTTCGTGAACCTACACTTTGTCTCGTTATTTTCCTTGCTCTATAAAAGATTATAAACTTCACGAAGTATATAACTATATTCCAATAGGTTCATGGTACCAATGTCTTCTCAAAGTTGGTCTAAAATGATTTGATGCTCAGGTTCTATTAATGTCCCTCTAAGGGTCAAGTATTGCACTTTATTCTTTCTAATCAGTTCATGACCCTTCCATGACACTTATTGCATCTTTTGATTTACGGTAATAAGGTGTTGAACGATGTCTTCTTCTGGTTTTATTCTATAATATTGCAATTCTCTCATCTTATCAACTTTCTCTTTTTGTGCTAAAGTTGTTATCTCATCAGGCAATATTAGATTTATTGCCATTTCTACCAATATCTATGACAGAAAATAATTTTTTTCTTGATTTTCAATTTTTATCTATTTTCCTTTGATCATCACTAACTAATAATTAATTTATAATAGTTACTAACAAAATAACTTTCAAATAAATTTAAAAATATTAAAGATTACATTTATAACCTTACAAATCACAATAAACCCCAAACAAACAATTAACCTAATCACAAGACTTACTAACAAAATTAATAAATCACAATAAACATTAAACTAACAAATAATTTATAATAATAACTAACAAAATAACTTTAAAATAAATTAAAAACCAATATAAAAATAACAATAAACAAACTACACAATACTAACAAAATAATTTATCCTTATCATAACCGATTATATTTTTAAAAAATATAAAAATACATTATCCTTCTTTTTTCTTCTCATTTCTTTATTTCTTTCTTCTTCCTTCTCTTCTACTATTTTTCTTAAAACCCTAATTCTGATATTCACGAGATGATTAAATAGGAGTGCAAAATTGTGGCACTGGTGCCACCTATCACATAGGCACAGCCCATTTGTACCATTTCTGTATTTGTACACGGGTTGTATACTAAACCCGAATTTTTCTACAAAGTGGTGCCGTTTATGTACATGGTACCACTAATAAAATAATATTTTAAAAAATAAAATTTATTAAAAAAATAGTGGTGCCGCTTATGAGAAAGGCACCACCCCCTAAACATACCATTTTGGTATATAATTATACTGACATACTATTTTGGAATTAAATTTTTTTATATTATTAATGTAAAAAAGCCCCTATTTTAGATTAATATCATATTATTTAATTAAATTCCTCTAAAAAGTTAACAATGTTTTAAACTATTACAAAACAATTATTTTGAGTTTTTTTCTCATTTTAAAAATATATAAAGACCTAATCTTTGAGTAAAGAAAATAATGCAATATGAAATCTTTCATAAAATGAAAAACTTACAAAAATTTTTGTTCGTTTTTTTTTCCGACATAGACATGTCACTAGTAACTTCCAAACTTCGATGGTCCAAGTGCGTTGGTCAAACAACCAAAGTCCTAGAAAATCTAATCAATGAATTGATAATACGAGATGAACTAAACCAAGAAAGATAATTTTGCCAATTTCGAATCCCTTAGGAATATCCAACTTCATCTCGCTCTAATACCCATCAATCTGTTTCGTGTTCATTTTTTAATCATTTGAGATATATATATTGTATTTTTTTATTTTTTAAATATATATGTTTTGTTTTTTATTTATACTTTTTAGATTTTTAAATAAATTTTATAAATTTTTTATCAACAAATGATTTTTAATCTTTTTTTGTAAAAAAAAACTTTTAAAATGGTTGAAGTACCTTGGAAGTCCATGTATTATAGGGACCGGCTCAAATTAGCCCATCTATTATTGATGGAGCAATTTAGTTCCTATACTGTTAAAAAGAAACAAATAAGTCCAAATTATAATAGAGTTAATATTTATTGTATAAAAAATGTCTTGAAAATTACCTTTTTTTAATTGCAGTTTAATTTTAAACAAAAGATTTTATTTACAAAACTCTACAAACTTTAAAAATATTAATTTTGTTAAACAGTAAATGATATTTTTTAAATAATAAATATTAACTCTATTTTAATTTAGTCTTATTTAATTCTTTTAAACAATACGAAAACTATATTAACCTATTTAATAGTATAGAGGCTAATTTAGTCATATCAAACCTCTTAAGTAAATTCATCTTTTTAAAACCAAAATTAGGTTAATCTTTTTAGAATTAAAAATAAAATGATAATATATATCATATGACAGAAAGCAACATGGGAGGCCGGAATGGAAACAAAATGGAAGGTTAGAGGCTGAATTAACTGAAGAGATATATGGATAAGACCACACCATTCCAATCATACAGTGTAGACTGGTCTTGCAATACAGCTTTGCAATCTAATTTCCCCTACCTTTTCTTTTTAAAGTATTATTATTATGATGATCGTCAAATTATTTGGGAGAACGAGTGCGACTTGTCGGGTCCATAGGGAGGGACTCCAACTATGCTCATCACCTTAATATTGTATGATTTTTTTCAACAATGGAGGTCGCAACTTAGAAATAATAAACACATTAGGCTTCAATTAACATATTTGTTTATAAATCCATCCCCACTTAAAAATTTCATCTATTTCTTTAATTAAAAATTGATACATATACATCAACAAGAAATGCACTTAACACATTATATATTACTATTTAATTATTTCATCAATCACATTAGTATTTAACAGTATAAATAAATATATTAAAAAAAATAATTTACTTATTAATCTAATATACATAAACTAATTAACCATTTTTTAAGTAGCGCAGCCTTGATAGGAATTTCCATAGCATCATGCGATTAAGTTTGGATTGGATTGCACAAGTAAATTGGGAAAATACATAAAAGAAGTGCTTAACAACATGATACATCCATTAACGATACAAACCACTAAAAACAACGTTAATTGTATGAGGTATTCCCCAAAAGCCTAGAGGAAACATTAAACCCAGAAATATCCCTTTGTATCTACAAGTTATGACTACTCAACCCGGGAATTTCTTTCAGCTTCAACTAACTGATAAAAAGAGCAAAAAAAGAAAAAAAAAAAAAAAGATATAAAAGAAGAACAGAACAGAACAGAGCAGATGAAAGAACAGAACTGTGAGCTTTTTTTTGTCTTTGGTTTTAACATGCTTTGGCGACACCATTAGGCTCGGTTTAACACTGAGGCTTTCCGCTTCCGAGCGTGAGCTCCAGATCATCCATTCCTATGTCATGAATCCTCTCTCCTTCCCATGGTTTCACCTGTCCACTCTCTAACTCAAACTCTGCACCTCTTCCTTTATCTTTTACGCCCAAATCATTGTGCAAATTTTGGGGAGGCAAAGGTTTCACAAGTTTAAAAAAGGTTGGAGAAGTCGGCACTTGAGATGTAGAAGGTGCAAACTTTTGAAAGCTTATCCATTGTCCAGATTCAACCGTAGATGTATCGGATTCATCACATTCCGGTATAGTAGCCGGGGCATGAAAATGACGGTGGGTAGGACTAGCTGGGGCAGAAACAGCATAAAAAGGGTAGTTAAAAGAGGCCATGGATTCCTTTGCAATGGTTTCCCAGTTGGGAAGGGGCTTAGGATTTCTTGAGGTAGGAGATGAAAGTGGGGGTGTAACAGGGGCACTGTTTGAGATTCTGAGTGGAGGCAGAGATGAAGGAATGGCGTTTCGAAGGAAGGGAAGGAGAGTAGAGGGGTTATTAGCATCAAACCTAGTGGGACTAGGGTAGGAAGAGGAGGAAGGACTGACTTGACATGAAGGAATTGGACTTGGAAATGCAGATGATAATGGACTTGGATTTTGGGATGAAAATGGGGTAATCTTACTTGAACTTCCACCTATATCTATTGGAGGTGGCTTACATCCCTGAACAGACAATTTCAATTAAAACCCAGAATTTATCAGCACCATAAAAACTCCAACTCAACAAAATCAAAATCAAAATCAAACTGAAACCGAACAGATCAAGGGAAAGGAAAAAGCCCGGAGAGCAATTTAAAAAAAGAAAAAGAAAAAGAAAAAAGAACTAGATCCAACATGAATTAGCACAAACAAATGAGCATTGAAGTCATTAAAAAATGCAGTTTCTTTCACAGAGATCTAGGATTGTGAAAAGAAGAGAAGGGTAAGTACCAAACCTTACGATAAGTGGTGCCATCATCTTCTACGACCCAACCAGCCTCGGAACAAAGAGCTTTGAGGACCTCATTGTTATCACAGTGCTTGGGCAAATTGTAGTTCCCTTGAGCTCTAAGGCCAGTATAAATCTTAGCAGCAATGGCTCTTCTCCTCCTTTCTCTCCTCCTGTTATTCTCCCTCTCCCTCCACGACGGTTTCCTCCTTGGAGCCGGCGTCGACGTCGCCCCATCTGATGTCATCTCTCTCTCTCTCTCTCTCTCTCTCTCCGGCGTGAAGGTGCGTTGTAGAGGAATATAACACCAAACAAAGAAAAAGAAGGAAGAAGTGGAGAAGATCACGAGTCACGAGGAATACGCTTTAGCTTGGGTGGAAACAAAAAAAAAAACGTTAAAAGAAGAAAGAATCTTTGGGTGTCTCGGTTTCAGACCCAAATGAAAACGATGAAAAGGGAAGGGAAATTACATTACACAGGGTACTTTATAAATGGTGATGGAGCGCATCAGATCAAAGCTCGTTTTACAAAATAGTAAAGAATTCATTCACTCAGAGAGGTGTGTGTTGGGCTCAAAGACAAATGCAACCCACAATGAATCAGGCCTTGTCTCTATTTCACCAAGGAAGGATACATATATCATTTTTAATCAATATTTATTTTATATGCTTTAACCTCATTTATTTCAAGCTTTTTAATTAATTAAAGTTTGAAAATTAAATATTCTCTAACCAAAATTTTTAGAACCGCTGTTTTTCGTATGCTTCGACTAAATACATCACTAAAAAACATAAAAAAATTTGATTCAATTTGATTTTTAGCCTAATTTTATTCGTTTATATCAATTTATGGGTCAACTGGTCTAATGTCTCTCTCTAAACTGATACCTCGATCAGTTCAATTTGTTTAACACGTCTATGACTCTAAATCTCTATACTTTGTATACTTGGAATTTAGCCTTCCAACTTTTATTTTCAAGAATCTAATCTTTTAATTTTATGGATTTAAAAATCCGTCTTCAAGTTATATATAACCAAATAATATTTTAATTGAAAAGGTAATGATATTAACTATTTGAACTAATTAATTAAATTATAAAAATATAAAAACTAGATTATGATAGAAATTAAAGTATAATTATTAAATTTTAAATTTAAGCAATGATCAAAATTAAAAATTAACTATCTTTCATAAAATGAAAAAATGAAAAAGAAAAGAAGTTGGTGGGCGTGTGACACCTGTCTTCAGGAGGAAGGTCCTTTTATATATAGGTTTTAGTTATGCAAATACAAAAAAAAAATTCTTGCATCATATCATGGGACATGATACCATTTTAAAGAATGAAGCTAGACGAATGCACCAAAGATAGCTCACAAATTCTTTAATTTGATGCATTCAATGTTAAAAAAATATGGACATCACATATATAATAAGGGTAATTACATGTTGTTATTTACTATCATAATATGTTAGCCTGAATTAAAAGTGATCCAATTTGGTTAAGGTTTATTGGGCTTTAATTATTAAATAAAGTATGGGTCAAACATGTGTAGATTCTCTAGTAACTAATTTCTAATTAATGATGGGTAGATAAGAAATTAGAGCTAATATGCCAAAGTTATATATATTAGGGTTATGGTCCTTGAATTACACATAAGATAACTTTTCTAATATCCTATCTTTAGAAAAGATAGAGCCACCTCATCTAGATTACTTGTTTGCTGATAACTTTTCTAATATCCTATTTTTAGAAAAGATAGAGCCACCTCATCTAGATTACTTGTTTGCTAATTTGAAAGATCAAAATCCTAAGATTCAAAAAATTTCAAGGAATCCATGGATTCAGGTACGCTTTTGCATCTAGTTTTGTTCTTGATGATTTAACATGATAGATCTTGATTTACAATTTTAAGTTTATATTAGATCTTGTTTTTACTGTTCTAACACTCAAAGCTTCGAATTGTAATTAAGAGAACATTTTTTATTCTAAACAAAAGATTTCTATAACGCCCCAAAAATCCCTTATATATTTATTTTCGTATATTTGTGATATAAATATATGTATGCTTCAATGGTTAAGTGTTCTGGGAAGTGTTTGAGAGGTCCCAAGTTCAAGCCTTAACTTGAGTAAATTTTTATTTTTAAATGAGTAAACCCCTATCTCTAATCAATAGGCTTATAAATAAATGTTGGTAAAATATGTTAGAATGAATTTGTTGGTTTGGTGGTTAAGTGGAGTGTTAAGTGGTTGGAGGTCTTGAGTTCAAATTTCTGTGTGTGCAAAGGGGATTTTTTTTTGTACTTGTGCCGTGAAGGAGTTTGAAATGTGGTAAAATGCTGAGTGTTTGAGATGTGTGGGAGGTTGTGGACGGTTTTGGGGGTGTTTGAGTTGTAGTGGGGGAGTGTGGGAGTGAATTTAGGGATAAAAGGGGAGAGATTTTAAGAATTGTGATCAGATGGTGTAACTACCTTAAAATCTTTATTTTTCTTTTGTTCCATTCTCAAAATATCGGGTTTTTCTTTTGGGTATTTTGATGTTCCTCCTTTCCATCACTTTTATTGCCGAATTTTCTTTTTTCTCCTTGCTGCTATCTCTATTTTCCTCTTCTTTCTTGTTTTCGATTCCGTTTCCAGTCCGCTTTGGTTGCAGCCAAAATTCCTCACTTGCTACCGTTTTCCCCTCCTATCTCCCATTGTTGCTGCTGATTGCTTGCGGGAAGACTTCCTTCTCCTTCTGCTTTGGCTTCTCCATTAATCCATTCTTTCTTTAACCTCTTTTATGTGCCACAACTCGTCATCCACATTTTGTTTTTGTGCGTTCGGTGAAAGGCAGTGATCGGTTTGTGCTACTACTAAGGTTGGAGCGTTAAGGATAGTGTTTATTGTTGTTGAAAGTTTGGAGTGAAGGGCTGGTGTAACACCCCTTACTCGAGACCGTCGCCAGAATCGAGCACGAGGCGCTACTAAACTTAATCTATCACTTAAGCAACCTTAAATCGTTTATTTAAGCTTCTCGAAATTTGCTGCCATTCTACGTCATAGTTGCTTAAAAATTCATATCTCGAGTTCTGAAACTCGAAATTAAGATCCATAAATTTTCCCTGAAACTAGATTCATATATCTATCTACTAATTTTTTTATAGAATTTTTGGCTGGGCCAATTAGTACAGTTTATTAGTTAAAGTTACCCCTATTTTAGAACTCAACTACACTGACCTCTACTTACTACGAACCACTTTTCTCCCCTTAAAAAATTCATATGACTATGCCATTTGTTTCTATTAAAACTAGACTCAATAAGGATTCTTAACATATAAAGTGCACCACCTAATTATTTTTTTTACAATTTATGGTGAATTTACAAAGTTGGAACAGGGGATCCAGAAATTACTCTGGCCCTGTTTCACTAAAACTCAGATATCTCATAAAATACAATACCTTTACCTGTTTTTCTTATTCCATATGAAAATAGACACAATAAGCTTTAATTTCATATATTAATCACCATCAAACCATGTTTCTACTATTTTTAGTGATTTTTCAAAGTCACATCATTTCTGCTACTTGAATCTGTTTTTAAGCTACTTTCACATTTTCCTTAATTTCCATGGGATAGTTACTACTCAATCATACATACTATTAAGCATGTATATCATCAGCCATTCTATTAGCTAATCACTAGCAAGTATTTACACATCATTCATTGATCATATCATATCAAAAGAAGCCAAGTTCCTATACATGCCATACACGAAACTAAACGTCTAACTATACCAAAGTGATTCCTTCGATAGTGTGATCGGATCTCCGACGTTTCCTTCGATCCCCGAGTGGCTTGGCAAGAACTATAAGAAGAAGGAAATAAAGAGAGTAAGCACTAGGCTTAGTAAGTTTACAAGCAAATAAATCACAACATTCATCACAAAGGATAATTATGCATAATGTCACCTAGCATCATAAACTTTCGTTACATCTCATTTTCTACCTTCTTCTTTATTCACTTACCTTCTTTCTTACCTGACCTTTCATTATTCATAAATACAATCTACCTTTCCTTTGCTGATAATTCACTGTAATTTAACTTGTACAATGGCCCGTTGAACTACTCGGAATACTAAGGATACTAGGGTCTTTCCTGTCTAACAATATACTGCCAATGCCATGTCCTTGACATGGACTTACATGAATTATTCCAGTCTCCAATGCCATATATCTAATATGGGCTTACATGGCTCATTCCTGTCTCCAAAGCCATATATCTGATATGGACTTACATGGCTCATTCTTGTCTTGTCCTGTCCTGTCAACCCCAAATGTCATGACATTTCGTATCCTAACATTCCTAAGGTTCAATTGGGGCTTTCTAATGCTTTTCTCTGTTACATCGTCTTTAATTCAACTTTGAATATTTTCATAAAATGAATATATAAATGCTGGAAATTGAAAATATTAATGTAAAATAAAGGAATATTGCATTTATTTACTGTAAACTTACCTCGATACAAAATGTGACTAAACTTTACAATTTAGTCCTTTACTTTTTCCTTTCCCCGATCTACTCCCGAATTTCGTTCTTCTTGATCTATAATAGCAAATTTAGCTTATTTAATACTTACATTTATCAGAATAGTCCCTGACTCCAACTTTGGCAAAATTACATTTTTGCCCCTAAACTTTTGCATATTTACACTTTTGCCCCAAGGCTCGGAAATCAAAATTTATCACAAATTCTTGTATTTTAAGACATGCTGATCATTTATTTACCAACAACATCTTCAAATTCCTACTATAACATACACTTATGTATAATAGGTATTTTTACCTATTGAGCCCTTTTACTCGTTTTTACCTAAAACCGAGTAGCACAAGTTGTCTAACATAATCTAAAACCTCATATTCTATTATAAAACATAAAAATAAACACTTTTCACCTATGGGTATTTTTCCAAATATGAACCCTAACTTAAATTATTGCTAGCATAAGCTTTATCGAGCTACTAGGACTCCGAAAACGTAAAAAAAATTAAAAACGGGGCTTGGAATCACTTACTATGGAGCTTCGAAGCTTGAAACAAACCCTAGATATGGAGAACCCTTGAAATTTCGTGCTAATGAAGAAGATGATAGCAATTTTGTCATCTTTTTCCCTTTTTAATCATGTTAATAACCAAATGACCAAAATGCCCTTCCTTACTAAATTTTCAAAAATTCCACCCATGTCCAATTTTTGTCCATAAACTTAGAAATTGGTAAAATTCCTATTTAAAACCTCCTAATTAATATTCCAAAGCAATTTCATACTAAAAACTTCTAGAATGTAAATTTTTGCAACTTATTCGATTTAGTCCCTAATTTCCAATTAAGCACTTTATGCATAGAATTTCTTCACGAAATTTTCACACCATCATGCAATCACATCATAAACATCATAATAATAATAAAATAATTATTTCTATCTCAGATTTGTGGTCATGAAACCACTATTCTGATTAGGCCCTATTTCGGGATATTACAGCTGGGTTGTGTCGAAGTATAGAATGAAACGTCCGTGGTTTATAAGGTATTACTGGTCTTAAAAGTGTTTTGGTTGTGACACCATAACAGGTGTGTAAACACAACTCTAAAAACGAAAATCAGTGAAAAGTCAAAAAATGTGATTGTCGACGCCACGCGGGCGTGCGGCCGCCTGTGTGGTAGGTCGTGTGACTGAACACGGGCGTGTGATCATCGAGGCTGGCAATGTGCGATACATGAGCCGAGTCAAATTGGGCCGTGTGGTCCACATAGGCGTGTAGGATTATTGGGCTAGACCGTGCGATCCATACGGCCAAGGTCATTTTAGGCCGTGTGGGCCACACGGGCAAACATTATGGGCTTGTGGGTCCATTTTTACTGTTAGATTGCTAAGGTTGCATGGGTTGCCCGAGTCAACTATGGGCCTACTGTAGGGTCGGTAAGCTTACCTAAACCCCTAATTAACTAAAATGACTGTATGACTGATATGAATAAGCATGATGATGTTCCACTGATTTGATACTGTATGCCCTGGTTACATGTGTAACACCTCTTACCCGTGTTAACACCGAAACAGGATACGAGGTATTACTAGAATAGTACACATGTAATCATAATAAACCGAGTCATAAAATGATCATTAAAATTAAAACCCATCAACTATTCATTCATCTTTTAATCACTGAGTTCATATATATCATAAACCAGTAACTTAACTAGTATTAAACCACATCGATAGCATAATACAAGTGATATATCAAATATTAGAGATCAATATTTCGAGTAATATTACTATATTATACAACAAAATACTCAAGTCTTCTATACATGCCATAGTTCCAAAATATGTTTACAAAATACTAAAAGAAAGGATGGATAGTGTTGGTGAGCCTCCGACAATTTTTCCAAGTCATGAACAAACTCGATTACACTATAAAATTAAGAAAGAAAAAGAAAACAAAGTAAGCTTATAGCTTAGTAAGCCATATGTAAATAATAAATATAATAAACTATTTATGGCTTTATAAATACCAAAATATGTTTCCACAATTATACAATCTTAATCTCACATGAATTTATTATTTACTTAAATTTAGTTCAAGCTGTCCATTAGAGTCTAAGTCACTAAATTATTTTTATCCAGAGCTACAGAGCTCCAAATTAAGATCCATTAATTTTCTCAGAAACTAGACTCATATTTCTTCTAACCATAAAAATTTCAAAATTTTTTGTTTGACCAATTAATACAGTTTATTCATTAAAGTCTCCTCTGTTTCGCTACCCGGCAGTCCTGACCACTCTTCACTAACATTTCAATTTCTCTTTATACAGAATTCAAAAGATGTTCACGTTTGTTTCTTATAAAATATACTTAATAAAGAATATATCCATATAAATTATGTTCCATAATTATTTTTGTAAAAATTTTAATGAATTTTCCAAATCAGAACAGGGGATCACAAAATCATTCTGAACCAATCTCACAAGAATTTAAATATATCAAAATATAGAAAGATTTTACTATCTCTATTTCTTTTATATGAAAATAGACTCAATAAGCTTTAATTTCATATCTCATTCAACCTTTAATTCAGTGTCTAGTATTTTTGGTGATTTTTCAAAGTCAACCTACTACTGCTATCATAAACTGTTTTATTTCTGATTTCACCTTTTCCATAATTTCCTCATATAAATTTTCCAATAACACTTGTCCACATCAAATTTACCAAAGTTCTATCATTTATCAAACAAATTACTCACATACTTATATACACATATATCTGCACTTAGTCTTTACACAATCGCACTCATTTTCACTTGGTTACTTTTCCATTGAACACATCGGAATAGAATAATAATAAATATTCGGTGATCTGCACAAAGTATTACCTTTGAAGTTGAAGTTAAGTTGTGCACATAGTAGCCTTCACTTAGTATTACACATGTGACCAAAATCATCCCTTAGACATATTGACTTACACTTAATACCACACATGTGATCGAAGTTATCAAGTACGCATAGTAGCCTACACATAGTACTACACATGCGACCCCAACCATATGGTACATGTAGTAGCCTGCACTTAGTACTAAACATGTGACCTAAATTATCTTGAACACATAGTAGCCTGCACATAGTACTACACATGTGTTCTTGCCTCGAATCATTCATATCTTTTCTATTTCGAAAGTTCAATAGAGAATTACCCATTTTACCAATTCATTCTTATTCAAATACAATTCATAATTTACATCGAATAATTATTCCATGTCCAATATCATCTCATAAAATATGATAAAATATTATAACATAAATAAAAATAATGCTTTATTCACATATTAACTTACCTCAATACAAAATATGACGAGTTTATACTCTAATCCACCACTTTTTCTTTTCCCCGATCCAAGTCGATTCCACGTCTTTCTTGATGTAATAATAACACATTTAGCTTATTTAATACTCATACTATTCAATTTGATAGAAAAATCACATTATGGAAAAATTACATTTTTGCCCCTAAATTTCACAAAATTACGATTTTGCCCCTAGGCTTGTAAAATAATTTTTATTCAATTTTCTTGCATTTTAAGCCTAGCTGAACCTTTTCCCTTTAATATCAGCCCATAATTCTCACTAAATCATACATTTACACACATTTCACAACTTGTTACAGACTAGTCCTTCTACGCGATTTCGTCAAAAATCGATTGGTAAAAAACGTTTATCACACTCCAAACATTCATATTCTTTCATAAAACATCAAAATACATGCATATAATTCATGGGAAAATTTTTAAACATAAACCCTAACTCAAAATAATGATAGAAATAGGTAAATCGAGCTACGAGGATTTCAAAAATACGAAGAACATTAAAAACGGGGCTAAGATGCACTTACAATCAAGCTTGAAAGATGAAAAAACCCTAGCTATGGAGAACTATCAATATTCGGCCAAGAGGTAGGAAATTATGAACAAATTTT